>JAKELP010000037.1:171013-5171013 GCA_029929735.1 Mimosa pudica | reverse complement strand
ACTTAAACTTTAACGCAATTTATATGGAAGGGGAGAGTGAAAGACTATCAATACATAAATAAAGATACGAGACCTACTAACTGTGAATTTTGAGGGGTGGGGAGTGGAAAATTATATTTAAATTAAAATTTCATAATGGTATTTGCGTTATGCCTAAAATTTTATCTTTCCATGGTTTCTTACCTTGATGCATGTTTCAAATCTTCTTGGTGCTGGACTTGTACTATATTGAAGTCCATTTTCGCCAGCTTAAGCAAAGAAGGGTTTACATTCTGTCTCTTTTGGTAAACATCAATGAACCATCGAGCTTCCAATCTTGATGCCCTCCAATGCAGTGGAAGCTCCAGAGAATGATTAATCAATGGAATGATCTCATTTTCATCTTTGTTTCTTATCACATAACTTTGTAGACATTTTGAGCTGAAATCTCTTGCTTCATCTAATATTACTTCACCTTCCATTGATAAAAATGATGCTTCATATAAAGATAACAAACTCTTCATATCAAAAGAAAGCCGAGAATCAAAATGATTCTCAGAATTTAGAAATCCTTCAAATAAATCTGGAAGAAGAAAACCATGTAAATATTTTCACCTAAAATTTTTTTGCAAAACTTAATTTGGAGATAAAAGAAATACCTGAAGATGACACATTATAACCATGATGACGTAAGAGTCTGAATGCAAGAGCCGTCGCATATAAATTTGTTTTATACTTTAATATGCCATTATTAATAATATTAAGGTAAGTATTTTCCATTTTATTTCTAATGTCAAGGCTAAAATGATCAGCCACTCCTAGTCTCAGCAAGAGATCAATGAACTCAAGTTGATCCACAAGATTAGCCAATTTCGAGAATATCACTCTTACTTCTTCCTTCAATCTATCTCTTTCTTTTGTATATGATTCCTCCTATGCAATAATTATAAAACAAGGTTATCATATTTTTGAATAAGATTTTAAAATACTAAAGAAAGTCTGTCTATATACATATATATTTGACATACCACAAAATCACTTCTTAATGATTGGATATAATCATAATCCCAAATTGAAGGTTTGAAGGTGTTCACTCGTTGACAAGGAGTATTGTAATGAGTAGAAAAACCGCGGAATGAAGTCATGTATTGGATGGTACTAGGAACAACACAAGAGGTCGTGATGGTTGAAAATGAAAAGATTGGTTTTAAGGGAAGCATTATTTGGTGTTTGAAGGGATTACCATCTGAAAGTAAGCAAAAGTGGTAGTGGAGAGCCATTATTATTGGCGAGAAAGGAAAAAAAGGCTTCAACTTGATTCTTTATAGATATATAGATTGAGAAGATGTGGTAATTCAAACCAAGCTCATCAAGACGTGAAGCTTTATATCAAGCTGAAAACTAGAAGATGTTGTGTGTGGAAAGTTCTGTGGAAATTAACGCATTACGATATAGTATATATAAAAATCAAGTTTTAGTATATTTTATAATTTATAATGATCTGTGCTCCAAGAGCCCATCCAAGTGGTAAAATCAAATTCAATAGAATTTCAACAATTTATATTTAATATCCGTAAATAAAATTTTGTTTTATTATCTTTGCTTTGGATAAATCTCTTTTTCAAATTAAAGTTAGAAATTTTAATTTGACCACATCCAAATTAAATGAACGTTTCATGCTGGACACTGTCTCATTTGATGAGAAAAGCGTGTTTTATTGCACTATGCTATCAAAGCTATGAGTTAATAGCTAAGTTAGGTTATGATATATATGTTATAACACATAGCAAAAACATTTAATAATCAGATAAAGGGAAAGTTATAAGTCAATATTTTATCGCCCAAAATGTACCTTAAAAAAAGTTTTTATCTAAAGATTTGGCTTGAATCTCTACAAAATCGGTTACTTAGAATGTTGGCAAAACTTTGGCCGAAAAAAAATGTCAGCAAAATGGGTCAATAATGGTAAGGGAAAATCGCAAATAAATCCCTCCCAATACTCAAAAGGACAAGTGAGGAACCTAAATTTCCAAAAGGACTATGAAGGAACCAACACCTACCTGTCATTTTAAAATTTTGTGAAAAGACAAGATTACCCCCATCCTGAAACACAAATTGCGAGTAGAGAGTGGGCGTTAGAGTGAGTTTAGGATGGGGTAGTAATTTGTGTTTTAGGATGGGGGCAATTTTGTCTTTTCGCAAAATTTTAAAATGACAGGTAAGTGCTGGTTCCTTTATAATCCTTTTGGAAGTTTAGGTTCCTCACTTGTCCTTTTAAGTATTGGGAGAGATTTATTTGGGATTTTCTCTAATGATAATGGATAAATTCAGAGGTGACAGCTGTTCCACAATCTTTATGACACTTCACTTTTCAAAAAATGTGGGTGAACAATAAAAGTAGTTTATGGTTTTAAATATTATAATATTGTCCCTTGATAATTTGCTGCCAGATGTAAACAATTATTCAAAAAAGAATACTCCATATATTTGGCTAAAATATGCTTTTGACCCCGTATATTTGCATCAATTTTTAATTTAGTCATTTATGTTTAGAAAGTACACTTTTGATATTTTTTATTAACACCGTTAGTTTGACTTAAATATAAAAGATTATATCATAATTAAATGGGGTTAAAAATTGGCACATTTTAAAAATATAAGAATAATTGCACTAAAATATTTAAATTTAAGAATTTTTTATATTTTAATTTTAGATTAACCATTTAAAATTGTAAAGTTAACATTTTCCGTTAAGTGAAATTAATGGTGAGACTTTTCTAATATTAAGTGCGTTGGGTGAGACTTCATATTAATTTCCAATTGATTAATAAGAGCATAGATCTTGTCGTTAAATTATGCATAAACTTATAACACTGGAAAATTAAATTTAAAGAAAATGATGAGTATAATAGGTAAGATAAAAATGTTTTTATATAATACCAAAATTACTTCTAAACTAACCCTTGTATTCAGAAAGGTAAAAAAACAAACTCTTGTATTCAGACGGAACGTAGGATAATTAAATTAATCAACGCGGTATAAATATTTCATTCATATGCACCCGCAGTTTACGACATTATTGATTGTAAGGGAATTTCAGCCAGTTTATCAAGTACAAAAAATGAAAGAACTTTAGTCAGGTCACTAGAAGCGTCGTATGATGGATATATGCTAAATGTAGACAATAAAGTTTGAGCCAATAAGAAACATTACTTTTCTTTCAGACCATTATATTGGTATGAAAGAAAAGTAAAGTTTCCATATATAAAGAATATATATAAGAAAGTTGTATTATTTTATTGTGGTTTGGTATTTATAAAGATAAGATAACCATCTAAAGCGAATCTCACACATATATACGATACAGAGAAGACAGAAATATGGTAGGGTCGCCACAGGATAATAATCCATTTGCTTTTATTTAGAACAATCATTTGATACTCCCTCTGTTCATAAATATAAGATCACTTTTAGATTTAAGTTTGTTCCTAAATATAAGAATCTTTCTAATTTTTCTCAACTTTCTTCGCAAATAAACCCTAATAATTCTTATCAATAATAAACAAGTAAGAGTGGGGAAGTGAGAATAAATGTATATGGTTAGAGTACATTAGTAATATCATGTGTTAATAACTAGCTTAATTAGCATCTTTAATCTAATCATATTAAGAAAATGATATTATATTTAGGAACGAAGGGAGTAATTTTTATGGCAGACACATAAATCTGATTAGTTGATTTATTTCAGAAGTTCGTTGCAATTTTAGTTGGAGTATTTAAATCAAATTTTATATTAAAAAAAACTATGTATGGATTAGGCATTAATTCTGGTTATCGACGAAATGGATTATATTAATCGATTGGCACAACTAATACAAATGTAATAAAAAAAATACAATCTAATTGACAGGATTTGAATTTTTAAACTTGCAAGAAAGGAGGTAAAAACAAAAAATCATATTGATGATTGGAAAATGAAAGACCCATGCTAAAATGAAAGACCCATGCTAAATAAAACAATACGCTTTGAAACTCTGAATATTATGCTATAGAGAGCTGCAAACTGTAGGTATTGGTGCAGGTTTGGATCATGTTTGACATGTGTGAGAAATGTTTTTAGATCAGATATTATGGTTACTTTGTTTAATTTAATTATGAACATGCATGATTAATTCACTATGCATATGCCACATGTACATTTTATTTGGTTAACAATTTCACACAACTAATACAGTGGCATTGGATACAGTGGAACGGTATAGTCTCTCACAATATAGTGAACTAATTTTGAATTTCTATAGAGAGAAATTCATATATCTATTAATCACTTTTTATTCTCCTCCTACAAAACAGGATAACGGGAAAATATGTTACATACACGAAATATGTATTAAGAAAATGTTTCAAAATATATATGAAAATAGCGCGCGGATCATGTATAGTCCAACCAGAATAGATTAGCTATGAATTCTAACAGCATACTGCATCCGTAAGAACCATTTCTAGTTTAAATGTCTTTATTGTTATCGTTTGAGAAGAAATATTAGCTCACAAAAGGAATTTGCAATAACAATATTCAAGTTGTTGGTGTACATGTACAATGACTTTAAAACAATAAGTGACCTTTTCATATAGGTGGCGTGAACTTTTTTCCCAAACGTTTTTGTCCCACTGAATTTTCATTGATTAGTAATGAGTCAACATTTTTGAATATCAATATTGTTGATGCTCGGTTAGGGGAGACTTTATAATATAATGAAAGAAGAAGATCTTTATTAATGATGGATGAATAAGTTCAAATCAGGGTCACCGGCAACGGTGATTACAATAAAGTGGGCGTCTATGGCCTGATTACAAGATATATAGCATAAAGCTGAAGAATTACAATGATAAGAGAGAAGATTGAGGATGGATTAGATAAGAGGTGAAGAGAAATAGAGCTGTTGTAGATGATTGCTTGTGTCTTCTCTAGAATCAGTGCTTCTTTTATAGCTCAGACGTCCATAGGGCAGTTGCGAAATAGTAGGCGTTAGTTGTGGATGGTGACCATTGCACGTGCTCCGATATAGATGGGTGACTGGTCCCAAATAAGTGGGCGACTGCTTCATTTGATCTTATCTGAGTCATAACCGTTGTAACTCAGAGTTTTGGGCTCCAGTTGCATCTGCTTCTTCATTTGGGCCTCCGGAGGGGCTCAGGCCCAATAGGACCTAACAGGGTCCAATAAATATATATTATTTCCTGAATTTTTGTCTCATTAGAAAAGTCGTGTAAATATAACTCCCTCTACTCCTAAATAATACAAGAACCAATTGACCCTTTTCGGAGACACTACTACAAAAAGGGCTATACAAACGTTCCTTTTGGCCTATCTCAGCGTTAAACAAACACGGTTTACAACACTGTTTAATTCTCATCGGCGTTCTCGAAAGACCGGGGAAAGGAATTCTAATTTTGATAAGAGAGGCCTACCCCGATATTTTTTTAATCGATTCCCCTGTCACTTTTAACCCAACTCGTCAATCCTTTGTGAGAAACGCTAGGAAAATAATAACAAACAATATCTACCCTGCTGTTTAAATCAACTTTTATTAAAATAAAGGCCTACCCTGACGTTTATAATAAACGTTGGGGTAGGCCTTTTATTTTATAAAAACATATTTCAAAATTTAATTACATATATTGTATTTAGATTCTAGTTTATACAACAACTAAGCAAATAATGTTTTATGAAAAAATACATAACAAAAATAGTATTTCTTTATATTTCAATTCAACAATAAACAAAACAAATTAGAACAAGATCCACAGGATAATGTTTGCTAGTTCTAAAGTATGATATTTATGGATATTGAAGCCTACCCTGCATGGTAGGGGTGTTCAACAATTTCTCGTCCCGTTCTGTCCCGCACGTCCCGAGGCATTTCGGGACGGGAAATTTTTGCCCCGAAAAGTTTCGAGACAGGATAAATCGGGATGTGACAAAGTTCCTCTTCGGGACGGGACGAGACATGGGACAAGGTCGTCCCGATCCTGTCCCGTCCCGAATATATAAATATGTGTTTTTATATAATTTCTTTAAAAAAAAGTATGTGTACGTGTAAATATACATGACATTTTTTTATGAAAAACATGGTAATAATAGAATTTGAGTTTATTATGTTGTATAAGATGTATTATAAAAGTAATATTGAACTAATTTATTTGTTTGTTACAAAAATAAAGTGTCATATTATTTTACAAGTAGATATTTTTAATAAAAAAATTTCCGAATTTTTTTTCGGGATTTTCCCATCCTGTCTCGATCCCATACTATTCCTAATCGGGATGAGACAAGGTTCGGGACATGGGACTACGGAAACCCCGTCCTGACCCTTTTTCGGGATGTGACAGAAGACGGGGGTATCCGGATCCTGTCCAGTCCCGTGAACACCCCTACTGCACGACTGCACCACAAAAAACGCCAAGGTAGATTGAAGCATACCTCGGTGTTTCCTTTTCGTGAACGCATGTAAGTATAATTATTCTTATTTCATTTTAATTCCTATGTTTATAAACGCCTGAGTAGACTCTGCATGCCTCTACATAGTGTTTACACTTGTAAACGCAGGGAAACACGTGTGTAGGAAAATGTGATGTATGTAGTTGTGAGAAATTAATGAAATGAAATGAACCACTTAATCATGATGTATTTTGTTTATTATTAAATTATATGTTAGTTTATAAGTCATCAAATAAAGTAGTTTAGGGAAACTTTTAGGAAAATTAATTTTTAAATAATTAACGTATCTAACTTTCTTAAAATTCTCCAAGAAAATTTAACTAATTCTTTTATTTAAGAATGAAGTATATAATGACATGTCAATTTCTAAATATAGGCTTAAATTTGTTTTATTAATTAAATAATCAAAATCAACTAACTTGTATCTGAAAATTACTTAGATTAAAAATGTGATGAATTACTGGTTCAATCCACGAGTAGTGCTAGTGCCACCACGAAAAAGAAAAAGGACATTTGCATTTTGGCCTTAAACAAGATATCTATCTATCTATCTAATATAACTTACTACTCCCTGCGTTTTCACACTTGAACCTGATTAAGGTGTTACGTGTTTGTTTTTAATTGGGTGAATTTTAATTTAATGGGTGACTTTTAATTCATATCCTCATATTCCTGTGTATGTGTGTGTGTGTTTGGAACGAGTGATTAAACCGCCCACAAAAGACAAAATCTGCCGTTCCATGTCCTTCTGTTTCCTTTCCTGCCTTTGTTTCTTCAAGTCAATTCCTTCTACAACCTTCAGTTCAAAAAAAAATTCCGTCTACAATTGAATTAAGATATGACGTGGTTGTTTTTAATTGGGTGGCTTTAAATTTAATTGGGTGACTTTTAATTCATAACCCACATATTTAATTTTTTTTTATCAAAATAACCCACATATTTATGCCATCCGTTTCGATATATAGTTTGTTTGGCATGTGTGGTTTTCTTTTTATAATTAAATATTAGATACCCTGTGCCGTGTTTGATTTCTCCTCCCCCAACACAGAGTGATTCGACTTCCGCATACGTTCACACAGCTCCCGGTCACTTCGTCTTCTCCTCTTAATTCTCATTACTATGCTATTGTAATCTCTATATATGCAAGTATGCAACCCGTCTTTTTGCAACGACATTCCCATGCCACTATTTCACTTTTAAATCTAGAATTACTTTCAATGACCCACTCAAGTATATGTGGGAAAAGGATACGCTGTAGAGTAAACAGAATTTCTGAGAAAGTTTCTGGGAGCAAACCTCCACCTTCAGGTGTTTCATCTCCCTAGCCAAGTGATTCTTGAGATTATGAAAAGAGTCGGCCATGATTCATGCACCAGTTTTCTCAATGCAAAATAAAGCATCTTGCAAGACTTCAAAAACTGTCGGTGAGGAGGTGGAAGCAGGTGTCGTTCAATCAGGTCCACTAAGAAGTTGCATAAGGTAATGGTTTGTTAAATCTTTAGGTGGAAGTTATAATGCTGATCGGTGAAAGTGCATTTCATTTTGGGACAACTCTTTACAGTTTAATTTTTTTTTTATACAAAAATTTTAGGAAGGGGTTTGGGCTCAACCCAATCCAAGGGCAGGGCACCTAACTCATGATTTGATAAGAGTGTTGCAGGGTTGTTTGTTTGACTATAGCTGTTGGACTTGATTATTTTTTTAATCAAAAAGACTTGGATTATTTTTACTATTATCAAATTTAGTAGTTTTTAAGTCTTCAAAGAAATTTCCGTTCCATATGTAAAAAAAATTAATTTTAATAATATGGTTACTGTTTGAGTTCTACTCTCATCTTTAATTTGTCATTGCAAATTAGTTAAGTTTATTGATTTGCATTACTTTGCATCCTTTGCCTCTTTACATTTGTTGTCACACATAGCAATTCTTCTATGTATATATTCAAAAATCAGTATATTGTATTCTTTTGATTGTGAAAAAAATGTAAGAATAGCATATAATAGTTTTAATCTTTATATGATTTATTTCCCTGTAGGAAGTGTTTACTTAGAATGGATTCTTTTGATTATGAAAAATGTAAGTATAGCATATAATAGTTTAATCGTTGTATCTTTTATTCCCTTGAAAGAAGAGTTTAAACTGTTATGCTACCAATTTAGGCAAAGTGTTATCATCACCAAGACCTTTTTTTATAAAAAAAAATACTTAATGAATCGTTATACAATTGCTTCAATTGAACTTAATTAATAAAAATATCAAAATGAGTACACGCCAGTTTTTTTACAAAAAAAATCATATATGACTCCTAAATTTCAAGGCTTGAATTTTTAGTAATTAAAATACAAAGAAAGTACTGGCAAAAAAATACAAAGAAATAAATTAAAGTATAAATGTAATTTCAATGCTCACTAATCGCATGCCTATTAAGAAAACTTAAACAAGTTTAACAACCTCAAAATATTATTGTCAGCTAGATTTGAGAATATTCATATACAATCTGAAAGAAATACTATATTTTAATTATGATAATTCAACTGATAAATATATGTAGAACTACCTACATAATGTTGGCAAAAAAAAAACAACATACATACTAACCAAATGTTATATTTGCTTATGATAAAAAAAACGTTATATTTGCAAATAATATGATGAAACCCCTTGCTATTATCATCATTTATATCAGATCAGTTAAATGCATATGATATTTGTACAACCCAAAATCGGTTATACTTCCTATATTAATATACTGATATTTACATCCTTAACAAAGTACCCTTTTACTTGATTTGTCCCAGCCACAGATTTTTATCAAATTCACAGTCACCCTCAATCATCCGTTTTTACTTCAACAGCATCAATCCATTCAAATGGAAAAGGTTGCTCTTACTAATAACTTGCATGATAAGAAGGAAACTTGGGCTATTACAACCAAATTTCTCAAAATATGGGAAGTCCGTCCAAAAGTTCCCCCATATATGTAACAAAGTGTTACTAATTCCCTAATTAACCTATGACATCTCTTTTAGTTCAATAATATCAAGTTGTGATATTCTGTTACTAAATACTTAATTAACCAATAATATCCATTTTAGATCTAATAACCTCTTTACTAACTATGATAGAAAAAAAGATTTTTATAATATCAATGTCCTATCATAGTTAGAAAAGGAATTTCCTAATGATTAAACACTATCCATGATAGAAAAGAATAAACTAATACAGCACAGCTGCTATCATGGATAATTTATTGCTAACCATATTAGAAGGGAATTGCCTAACATGGTTATTAAACAGAACTAGATGATACTTAACAATAAATAGATATATACATGCGGAAGCAGATGCAGGCCTATACAAATTGGCAATATACATAACTAACTAATCTAAATAACCTTTGAAACCTAATTCCCTTTCCTGATGTTTGCGCCTGTGCATGAATACCTGCAAAAATGTCAGTAATCGTGGGATGAGACAATTTGTCCCAGTAATCGCCGCTTAACTCACTATAACAGTGAGATGTGCGGTAGTAAGGGCGTCTAAAGGGTACCACAGTTTAAAAATCAATAATACATATATACATGTCAAGTCTTTCATTCATCGTTCAAGTTCCTCTCAAATTCATCATCTCTACTTCCCACATATCACTCAAATCCCTCAGTCAGTTCCAAGTCAACTCAACAGACGAAAATAAACGTGATTGACACTGTGCCCAGTCTCAAATCTGAAAGCATGAAAAAGGGAGCACTTTAAATAGTGAAAACGTCCCTGAAAAAGGGAGCACTATAAACAGTGTAAACATCCCTGGTTCCTTTACAATCCGAGGAACCTGTACAATTAACCTATCGATTTGCGCAATCGATAGGTTATATCGGCCGACGGTACTAATAAACAGTGTCATGCAATACTCACAATCCCTATTCTATATTTCATCAATATAACTCTCAACTCAACATGCAACTCTCTTTTCTATCCTCATCACCTCTTAAACCACTACCCAACACTATCTCTATATACCTTTCACACCATTCCAGATCAATGGCCACCACCAGGTAGGATAATAGATATACAGAGTTTCAAATTTCTTTATATGAAAATAATCGTGTTTGAAAGGCACCCGATAGCCTATTTTGTATAAAAATACCTTTTAAAGATAATATATATATATATATATATAGAGGGTGAGAAGGGATTTTACAAAATCCCTAACTAACATCACCCTCAATGTTATAGCAAGGTTAAGTGTGATTACCTGTCGCCCTTAGCATTCAGTTGCCTTTTCCCTTTACTTCACCATTCCTCAAAGGATATATGTGAATTGCATCCTTTCCTATTATTACATCATGTAATAATAATAGGTTAATAATCATTCTAAGTCATAAATTAACTAACGTCTCTCTTGTCCGTATTACTACCCAATCCTTTATTACTTATATTATCACCATCCTTTAAAGTATCCCATATATTAAATCAATTTAGTTTATGAGAAGGCATCCCCTTCCTCATTCGCATTTTAGTTTTACATTAACAAACAAAATGATTATCAGTTAATCAAAGAAAATATCAACATCAATTTACTCAAAGTCAAAACTTGGCTAAAATCTCCAAGAACAATTCACCATACAAGGAAGGCAACTCAACCCTCACAACTAACATTTAATCACATATATATGCGAGCATCCATATCCAGTTGACAATCAAAATGTACACAACTTTATTTACTTGCTTCCACCATTCTAATTAGCCACATGCATTTAACATCAACAATAAAGCCATACAATATAATCACCAATTTCATATATACTTACTAGTCATTACCAAATATATTTATCATACCCAAGCACTTTGCTAATCAAATTGTCATCTAAGGGTCTTTAGAACAATGTATTTATATAGGTATGTTTAATAAAGCGGCTAGGGGAAACAGAATAGAAATCCTTCACAATATTCCACAGGTTTTAACTTTAGTTATAAGTTTCCAAATATCAGCTCCAATCTCAGCCTACTTTTCACATATATTTAGGAACCAGTGGAAAAACACAAGGAGTACATTATAGCTAATTCAGATGAATGCAAAAACAAAACAAGAACAGGAACAAGTACTCAATTTAATTACAGTATCCCTTTTCAATTTCCCGAAAGTGTAGCAACAATAAGAAAATGATCATCCATGATTATGTTACCATCAAATTCACCTTACATCCCTTGGAGTCTAATTATGCTATATGTTGTAGTTCCTTTCAAGACTTAAATATTAATGATTAAATCACTACCCCATAAAGTACTTTATAAAACAGATATGAGTATTTTCATTTAAGCAACACCAACACAAATATCTGAGACAAGTTAAAGCATAATCAATTGGAAAGAGAGAGTGATACGTTTTCAATTGAAAATCCCCCCCCCCCCAAAATTCTTCTTTTCTTTCTTGCAGAATCAAACACAAAGGAAAAGAACTAAAATTCCAATTATCGACACATAAAACCAAATATCGTAATGACTACAATCCTTCTTTAATTTAATTTGAAACACTCACATATGAAATTCCCATTCAGCTATTGCCAAAAAGTGCAAGAAAACTTTCTAGTCATATATGCAACCACCACATTCAGATTTGATCATTTATTAAATGCACATGTATTCCAAATTCATTACCCGCCTCCCCATAGCCAAACAACACGCAGAGAACAGAGAATCCACAACAAAACAACAAGACTCGGACTGCAAACAGATATAAACAGACCCTAGTATACTTAATCAAGTTCATATTTTTACTATACCATCATGTTATCATCATTTTCAAACACCCAAGCATAGAAATTTAACAAAGAAGCACAATGGATTATATTTCATATTATCAACACATTAAAAACAGAAAAGAAAACTCAACCAATCAAGTTTGATTCACACAAGGCAGCAAAGGAAGGGATTGAATTCCATAAACAACACAAAAGCAGAACCTTCATACATGCACTACAATAATCCATCTTTAATAAAGTTTGAATCTTGGTTAGTTTTAGGTGGATTATTGAACCCCAATTCGGATTCACACTCAAAACTCGCCTAAAACACAATGAATCAAGAGTATGAAGAAAGAAAGGCTTCACCTTTTATATGATTTCGAACTCGCATGACAGTGGCGGCCTCCGCCGTCGGGAATCTCGCCGGAAACCGCTAGCTCGCCGGAAACCCGCTGGAAATCGGCCACTATGGTGGCTAGGCCGGAACATAACAGCCAAAAGGAAAAAAAAGTAAGGAAATCAAAGTTAGGAAGAAGAGTATTTTGAAGAACAAGGAAACGGCGAAGCTTACCGAAAACCGTCGCCGACCGTCGCTGCTGTAACATCCTGAAAAATTTAATTCAGGATTAGAGAGTGTTTTGGGAAATTTTGGAATTTTTAGGAATTTTTGGGATATTTTTGGAAATTTTGAGTAATTAATATGCATATAATTAATTAAGAAATGAAGAGTTTGAAATATGAGGGAGTGGTAAAGCTAAAAATATTTTGAAGTTTAAGAAGATTGGAGGCTGGTTTAAGTGGTTTTAAATTAAAAAGAGTACACTGTGGCAAGTTTGGGCTACAAACTATCTTATAACCCCTTTATTTCACTCAACCAAACACGGCCCTCCCCCTTACTATAAATACCAAACTCCCTCCGCCTCTGACTCTCCCTCTCTCGATCGCTCTCTCTTCTCCTTCGCTGTGCACTCTCGCCGGCCGCCGTGGAGGCCGCCGCTAACGGCGACGGCGGAGGAGGAAGCCACCGTAGCTTCCTTCTCTCTTTTCCGCGGATCACCTTCCCCAAACACCTTCCTTTTCATCTCCTCTGCCTTCTCGCGACCTCCGCCCTCCTCCACTTCGTTTTCCGGCGCTCTGTGGCGGTAACGATTCGCGGTGTTCTCCGGCGGCGAGTGCAAGTATCCCTGTTCTTATTCATTCACTTCGTTCCAAAACCCATTCCTCTTTGTTTTCGGTGTTCTCCGGCGGCGGACGACGGCTGACAACGGCGGTGGATGGTGAGACTGTGTTTTGTGGTTTTTTTTAGCAATCCTTTAATTTTCACTTCATGTTTTTCTCATTTGTCCTTTCCTCTTGATGTATGATTCGGCCATCCACTAAGTGGCCAATTTTTCCGGCGAGCAGTGTTGATCTTTGACGGTGAGGGAGCTTTATGCTAAACGTGCAAGACCTTTTTGAACCTTGGTGAGTCTCTTCCCTATATTTCCAGCCTTGATTTCTTTGATTAGTCACGTTTGAGGAGAGAGTCCGATTTAAGATTTGGATTTTTGGGTGTGATGGTGAACAATAACTAAGTTTAATCTTCATCTTTTGGTGTTTTGGTTGATGATTTGAGGATTGATTGAAGTTCTATGAAGTTGTTCAAAACCCTAACTTTTGGGAGTTGTTGATTTGTCTTGTATTCCTCAATCTGTACGTGATTTGTATGAGTGTGCAGTGTATAATCTGTGACTTAAGTAGAATAAATGTAAATGGACTGATTTGCCTTTTTACCTTGATTATGTTTTCTTGGGTGTTATGTTTATTTAAGGTTATGGTCTTTTATTTGCATTTTTGAGATGCTTTGATCTGAATAAGTGATTAAAGTATGCATTGAAGATGGTTAGCGAGGTCATTTGCTTGATATCTGTAATTTGAAATAGTACCCCTCGATTCTCTTTCTATTTTGGCTACACTCTTGTTGATGTGTTTATGAGAGAGACTCATTGCTTTGAAATTAAGATAAGATTGAGTTGAGTTATTGATATACATTGAATATTTTGCTGACTATTGTGCATTTCTTGTTTGGAAGACAATTGGATGTGCAATTTATTGAGTTATAATTCGTGTAAACTGTGAAGTTGGAAAGGAATTATAATGGTTGAAAGAAAATAGAAGTGTAAAGGAGAATTAATGAAGCATATGAGTAGGATTTGCACATTGATTTCTTGGAAAATGGAGTATAAAATAATTTATGAACATTCTTACCTCTGTAGGTTTAAGTCACTTGTTACATTATCTATTTTGGGTTAATCTTAGGGTACTAAACAGTGTATAAATGTTTTGTAGTGCTTAAGTAATTCATTTGATTTTCTACAAGTAACTCTACAGTGGTCTTAATATTGCTCTTACACTGGCTGAACTAAATTGTGGTTGAGGGTGCTGATTGGATTGATGAGTATTGACATTTTTAAGATCTGATTGTATTTTGGGAGAATGTTAAACCAATGTTCTTTGTTTTGATGAATTGGTAATGCTGCAAATGTTTGGAAAATGATAAATTGAGCATAATTAAATAGTATATGGATGTATAAACGCTTAGTTGCTCAATAAATAACTTGTGATGGTTTTAGGAAAAGTAATATGTTTGAAGTTGAGGAAAGGTTTGGTCATAACAATTGGATTGTTCATTTTGTCAATGTCTTCACTAGCTTGTGTGTTAAATATAAGAGGAAGAATAAATGTTGCTTTTGCTATTGAGGCTTAGTTGTATCATTGAGAAATCAAGTTGGAATGCGAAGTTTGGATCAACTAATATGGGCTTTCCGTTTGGTTATTGCCTTGAATAGAATCTGAATAGAGTTCGAACTTATAGTAACTGGATTATGATGAAGATAATGAGGTATATGATATTTTGGAAGATTTAGAGATGTTGTGTTCTGAAATATGAGGAAGCGCTAATGTTTATTTCTTTTCTTGGCTGCTTGGGCACTTCATTTGAAAATGAAAGATCCATGGTGAATCTTTATTTGGTTGATGTTTTGTACAAGCATAGGAGCAATTTAGACTTTGATGTCTTGATGCATTGTGATGAACTCACTATTCTAAATCAAGTTAGGGATTGGGTAGTAATACAGGAACGAGAGAGACGTTAGTTAATTTATGACTTAGAATAATTATTAACCTGCTATTATTACGTGATGTAATAATAGGGAAGGATGTGATTTGCACCTACTTCGCAAGGTATGACTGAGAAAACGGGGAAAAACAACAAGTGCTGAAGGGCGACAGGTAATCACTCTTACCTTGCTATAACAATGAGGGTGATGTTAGTTGGGGATTTTTGAAATCCTTCCTCACCCTCTCTATATATATATATTATCTTTGAAAGGGTATTTTTATACAAACTAGGCTATCGGGTGCCTTTCAAACACGATTATTTTCTTATAAAAGATTTCGAAACATTATATATGTAGTATCCTGTCTGGTGGTATTGAATATTCTGGAATGATGTGACATGGTTGCAGGTGTAGTGTTATAATAGTTATTTGAGAGGTTGAGTATAGAAAAAGGATTTAGATGTGAGTTGATATTTTGGGAGAGTTATGTTGAGGGAAGTTATGGTGGATAATAGATTGAAAGGTGATGTGAGAATGTATGATATTGATGTTATTGTGGATGAGACATTGATAGGGATATGGTGAGCATTGCATGACACTGGAATTTATGTACCATCGCGCGATGATAACTGTCGATAGGCCAATCGACAGTTATTTGTACCGAGGATCCTTTTTAGAATTAATTGGATCGGGGTTCATAGGTCAACTTATTGAGAGAAGTGACCTACGGTTGTTTGGCATTGAAGAGCCCAACCGCCCCTACGGTTGTTTGGCAGTGGAGAGCCCAACCGTTCCCGTTCTGTAATGGAAAACAGAATTGGGGTTCCCTCTCTGGAGATTGCCAGAGAGGGAAATTGTCCCCTCATTATGGAGAGGGACACAGTGTCAAATCATATAGTGAAGAATAGATGCTTGAATGCACCGTGGTGGCACAATGCATCTTTAGGTGAGTGTGAGGGATGTTGAGTGATACATGGGAAGTAGAGATGATGAATTTGAGTTGATTGAGACGTGACAGAAGGTTTTAAGTAATGAATGAAAGGAAATGAGAAGTCTATATATATATTATTGATTTTAGAACTGTGGTACCCTTTAGACACCCTTACTACCGCACATCTCACTGTTATAGTGAGTTAAGCGGTGATTACTGGGACAAATTGTCTCATCCCACGATTACTGACATTTTTGCAGGTATTCATGCACAGGCGCAAGCATCAGGAAAGGGAATTAGGTAGTAGAGGTTGTATAATTTATTTAGAGTTGTATATTGCCAATTTGTATAGGCCTGCATCTGCTTCAGCATGTATATAAATCTATTTATTTTTAATATCAATTAGTTTTGTTTATTAACCATGTTAGACAAATCCTTTCTAACATGGTTATCAATAAATTATCCATGATAGCAGCTGTGTTGTATTAGTTTATTCTTTTCTATCATGGATAATATAATAAATGATTAGGAAACTCTTTTTCTAACTATGATAGAGATGTTGATATGAATATTCCTTTTTCTATCATAGTTAGTAAAGAGATTAATAAATTGAAATAGATTATATTGGCTAATTAGGAAATTAGTAACACAATGTCACAGCTGCTTCGCCAGAAAATCGAAGAAGAGAACGCAGAGGAGTGACAAACGCGGAAGATAAAGATAAATAGTGAGGAGGATGAAGCAAAGAAGAGGAAGATGATGGAGTTGTGAGGAAGGTCGGCGCCGCGCCTTGGGCCGCCAATAGAGAGAGAGGGAAGTCGGTGAGGGAAGTGAGGAAGAAGAAGAAAATGGAAAATGAAGGGGAGGGAGTGTTTGGTTTAGTGTTTATAGGGTGGGTTATTGATAATTTGCAGCCCAGACTTGCCATAGTGTACTCTTTTAATTTAAAACCACTTAAACTAGCCTCCAATCTCCTTAACTTTCAAAATATTTTTAGCTTTACCACTCCCTCATATTTCAAACTCTTCATTTCTTAATTAATTATATGCACATTAATTACTCAAAGTTTCCAAAAATATCCCAAAAATTCCTAAAAATTCCAAAATTTCCCAAAACACTCTCTAATCCTGAATTAAATTTTTCAGGATGTTACAATATATGCCATGAAAACTGTCTCTTATGTTACTAGATGAGGAGGTATATATTACTACTATGTTTTTTTTAAATTGAAAGGAGGTATACTATGTTCAATAGCTGTTTTTTAGAGTGATTGCCATTTAAATTTATCCATCACAATATCTAATATCATCCTTTTTTTTAGTAAGGTACCAGAATTGAAGCATTCACAAGTCTAAAAAACTTAATGGAACATTATAGCAATTCCCCTCTAGAAGGACAAAATTTCTACATTGAAAATATTAAGATAGAATCCAGTGTTGACCAATTTTGAGTATCAACACATCTATACAAACTGAAACTTCATCCAGCAACAATATTTAGGAAATCAGATATACCTATCAATGCAAATGAGTGGAATTTCATTCCCATCAAGGGAATCACTGTACTGATCATACAACAATAAGTATTGCATTTATAGGTGTGTTTATATCGTTTATCAATTTCAAAATTTCAGATGTTTTGAAATTATATATGTATATTGCATTTGTTCATTATGATATGCATCACCCCACCTTCCCATCCTCTCTCATTGTAAAGTCCCACATCGGCTGGGGAGGAGAACGAAAGGTGCTATATATAGGCCTGGATACCTCCCCCTCTCGACGCGTTTTAAAGCCGTGAGGGGTGAGGATTCCCCAAAGCGGACAATTTCGAGAGCGAGGCGCTGGGATGTTACAGATGGTATCAGAGCCAGGCTCGGGTTGGTGTGCCAGCGAGGGCGCTGGGCCCCAACGGGGGTGGATTGTAAAGTCCCACATCGGCTGAGGAGGAAAACGAAAGGTGCTATATATAGGCCTGGATACCTCCCCCTCTCGACGCGTTTTAAAGCCGTGAGGGATGAGGATTCCCCAAAGCGGACAATTTCGAGAGCGAGGCGCTGGGATGTTACACTCATCACCAAAGCTGCGTTGTTTTTGTGTAGCCCAAGTGTGTGCCTTCAGCCTCTTCAGCTTTTTCACAAAAAGCAACAAACTCCACCAAATTAATTCACAATCGCATTCTCTCTTACTTTGGCCCCACCAATCTCCACTGACCACCCTCCCCCATCCTCCATCTCACTCAGAATTTTATTTTTCAAGAGCATTTACTATTTACAGAAGAAATTCATAATCATATATAAATATTTTTTTAAAATAAATAAGAACAGGTTTTATGAATGAAGATTAAATGAATCTATAATTGTGTATTTGTATGAAAATTTCTCACCCGATCCTATCAATAATTCTTCAACTATTATTTTTTTGATAAAAAAACTACAAATTAAAACTAGGGAATCAACATGGACAAAAAAATCATCATTCATATCCTGAGCTTCTCCCTCAAGTATATCATCAGCAACACCGTTGGCATCTCTTGGGCATATCCTAAAGATCATCGTTCATTTCCTTCTCAGAAATCTTTTGATCTACTGCAAAGCCTCGCAATCTGGATAACAAATTGGAATAATCTTTTGCAAAATATTAACTAATTCATGCTTACTTAGAAACTTTATATTTGTTGCAGAGTAGTAGTGTTGGTTTGTAGTCTTTTTTTATCAAAAAAATAATAGTGGGAGAATTATTGATAAGGTAGCCTGAGAAATTTTCAAACAAGTACACAATTATAGATTCATTTAATTTTGATTCACAAAACATGTTCTTATTTATTTTTTTTAAAAATATTTATTTGTGATTATACTCTTCTTTTTGTGAAAATACTGTAGGCACGCACACATGTGGGCTACATAAAACGACGCAGTTTTGGTGATGAGAAAGGATGAGACGGTGGGGGTGATGAGCCTAGAATCAAGACCCGAAAAGACACATCAGGTAAAATAACATAAAAGAATATTCTTAATGTGTTGTTATTGAAATTCACACTAACATTTCAACCATCCCATTTAATAGCAGAATATACTCATGTTTCAAATGCCTACAACGCAACTACAGTTGAATTCAATCCTGAAATACCCGAAACAACAGATTTGATTAATAGGTAGTATTCATTTGTGTTGTAATACTCCTCTTTCAGCTTTAAGCATTCATTATAGTATTCTCAATCCATTCTTTTTTTTATAAAAGACAAAATGATATTAATTAGCAAATAAGTTACAAGGTTCTTATAATGTCTCTAAAAGGAAAGTTGAAAACATCACATTGATCAGTAGAGAGTAAATAAACTGAAATGAAGGAGAAAGGCTTTAACAGCATCGCGATGTCGCTAGCTATTGCGTTCTTCACAGAGGGAGCCCAACAAGAGAAATCAACAAACCGTTTACCCACATTCTGAATGGAGAGACTTTGCTTTGGAAAATTTGAATGATGGATCCAATTCAAAGCTAAACGGAAGCATCCCAAAGCGAATAGATGTCCAGGAGTGAAGGTGCGCTGCCATGTAAAGGCCTGAGCGAGGGACCCATTCAAACAAATAAATATATTGGGCAATGACTCTATTTTGCCATCCAAGTAACCACCCTGGACTAATGAGCACCCTAAACTAACAACGGGTACACTTTTACCCTTGAAGTAACCAAAGTGGTCCAATTTTACCTTTTGGCGAACGTGTCAACATTACATTCGTCAGAGGGTAAAATTGGACCACTTTGGTTACTTCAAGGGTAACTGTACCCGTTGTTAGTTTAGGATGCTCATTGGTCCAAAGTGATTACTTGAAGGGTAAAATAGCGTCAATGCCCATCAATTTTTTACAGTATGACTGACGGTGCACTAACCTGCATAAATTAAAGATTAAATGTTGATCCCAATACGACTCAGTTCTCCAAAATAGGCGTACTAGAGCCAGTTGTTTCATCTCCAGAATCCATCATGTGCTGACTTTCCCAAGAAAATTCACTTTGGCTGAAATGCACTGCATGGAAACTATATTGTGCAAACAATAACAAAATAATTACTAACCTTCTATAGTGTTGTTAAGAAAAAATAATTGTTAAAACATGTATTTCAATTTATAAACAATTTTACTGATTATCTGCGATCTCAAGATGTTGTGACCAAAGTTACAATCCAAATGTTGCAAATCTCAGAAGGTTGGAAATATGAAAGATGCTCATATAATTCAAAACTTTACCAAACAGATAATGATAAACTTAGAGTAAAAAATGACCTAGAGAAGTTATATCTACTAAACCTAAGTATAACTCATACTATTGTTGTGCTCTACATTTCGATAAATTGTATACATGCTATTTTAGCTTCAAACTTTGACTTCCTATTTACCCTTTTTTAGGTTTAAAGTGCATTACAAAGTGGCCGATTTCATTAAGGAATCCCCGTTACTCAATTCAATTAAAGCTGTCTGGAATTTTTTCTTCAATGAATTTGATTAACCTTCGAAAAACTTACAAATATATTTTACAAAGAAAATTTGTTGGAATAAACATGTTCTTAATTTCTTACCTTAATGACATTATTTAAGAATACAAGAATTGTATTTTACAAATTCCAAAGCTTAGGAAGCTTCACACATTCTAATATAATCATTTAGTTCATATTTTAAATTTAATAAAAAATATTTATCAAATAAACTACAGGTATAACATAACTAACATTAACATTGATATACTTTTTAAAATCATATAAATGTAAATGAAGCATCACAACAACCCGCTAGACTTATAACTATTATTCATTTTCTTCAATAGATAATGAAAATTCTCTCAAAACGACAACAACCCTGTGCATCGCACGTGGTTAATTGCTAGTTTAATTTAAAAGAGGTCTCAGAGTTATTAATGACGTCTATTTGCAACTAAAATAGGCTTGGTTAGCAAATCAAAAAATTATCAATAGTGTCCAATACTATAAAAGATTTAGTTTAGCGGTGCAAAACTCACTCTACCTACTAGTACTCTTTTTTTTTATACTATATATTGAAATGATCGGTTCATCAGTTGCTAACCCTGGATTTCAGCCACAACTAAGCCCAGCAATATTTGAAGCCCAAAAGGAGTCTAATAATCATTTTAAGGCGATTGGTTACTAAGGCGATATGATTGGTTTGGTTGCTAATTGAGTTTGCCCAAGCAATGTCTAGAGCTAAGGCTTACGAAAGTATCCAATTGACCCATTTTATGTGAGACATAAAAAAGTAGGAAAATTACTTCTTCCCATGAAATTTGGTATTTAGTACATGTCTTAGGAGTTTTTCTTAAAAAAGTCTTACAAAACATTTAGATGTGCACATTAGATGCTATAAATTTTCAAAGTCAGGACAGAAAAACATAAAAATCCTGTTTTACAAAATAAACAATAAACATCCGTGTTGGAATTAAGAAATAATGCCCATGGTTTGTAGTTGAACGGTATTTTTCGTTTGTAGAGGTTAATCCTAAAGTCTAGTCCGATACATGAAATTGAAACTTGGTAAGAAACACATGTACTGCCTGCAGTCCTCAACATAAGATCACTTAGTAACATTATGTGTGTGTGTAGTAATTAGATTATATGTTATTTTATAAGTAGTATAAATTAGCTTGAGGAAAAATATAACTAAACATAATATAAAGTGGTTAATTTTGCATCTTTAATTTATCCAAAAAGTTAAAATAATCTTATGGGTAGAACATGAGGGAGTAATACATTATTTAGGTTGGAAAAAAGTTGGCAAAAAAGCCTACTTGTTAAAACTTAATTAACTCAGCAATTGACAAAATTATAAAAACACTTATGATATGAAGAAGCCCAAGATGTTGGACGAACTGAAACCTTCTCTTGTCAAACCAAAATAAAGCAATTAAAGGAATGATATTTTCTATGAAATATACAGTAATTAAATATAGTATAGAACTATGTAATGTAACATACACCCAAAATTTGGATTAAGTATACTAAGGAATTATTTAAGGTACATGGGTGTCATTTCCAAATTAATAGGCCATATAAACAATTTGTGAAGTTTCATGTATTTTTGAGGATCTTATGTTAAGGATAATTTACTTCAATAAATTGAAGAAATCTAATTAGAATAAGAATTCCAATATGAGAATTAAAGAAAAGTTATTTAGAGATTTGAAAAAAGTTATAGTGGAAGAAAAGACTCTGTTTGAAACTCCCTTCGATTATAATTATGAGACCATTTTAATTTTTTTTAGAGAAATTAAGTATGCAAAATAAATCATTTTAAGATGTGTGGAAATTATCTATTTTCCTCAAAACTAAATTATTCTACTTATGAACTAACATACAATCTAATTATATGTAGCATATATATGTTATATCTTAATAGTCAAATTTGATTCCTTAGCTTTAAAATAAGTTAAAAGAATCTTATATTTAAAACTAGAGGGAGTATAATTTTGATAAGACACTACCACAGATTACCCCATTTACATGCGCTTATTTTGGCCTCTACATACGCTTATAAAGCGCATGTAGAGGGTGGCGCTGGTAAAGGCTCTACATGCGCTTTTTAAAAGCGTATGTAGAGGGGGGCTCTACATGCGCTTAAAGCGCATGTACATCTACATGCGCTTAAAGCGCATGTAGAGGTACATACCTCTACATGCGCTTTAAGCTCATATATATATATATATATATATATATATATATATATATTTAATATATATTCTTTTACATTTGCCACCTGTATACACGTAATAGACGGGATTAGGTATTATACATCATAATTCAATTCTAATAGTCTTTTCAGTAGAATTGAAAATAGAAATTCTAAGAAGCATGCAACACACATAGTAAAATAGCACAAAAACCGTGATAAAATTGAATATCATCAACTAATGAATTGTCACACATTATGTTTGCAAAGAAAAGCAAACTTGAAAAAGAATATCATAATTGCGACATAAAAAAGAAGGAGGATATGTGCATATTCAAAAAGAGCACCAAAATGCAAGCAAGTTGGTGGGAATGAGACACAAATCCCATTAACGCAACCAAATTTCCTACATGTTGGTCAACAAAAGGAAGGAGCAATGGTCAAATTTGTGACACCATAAAGAAAAATTCCTATGTTGAAGAAATCTCCAATTCCTCTTGGGATCTATCTATAATGTGTCAAAAACCATTGCTTCACTGAACTATATTCGGGTAGGGAGAGGAGGAAGCTTTACAAATCAGCTAGAGATAACTCAGCTACTTGTTGAGGAAAGGAAGCTTTACCATCAAAACTACCTTAGACTTGTCAATTGCCATTCTTAAATGGTAACTTAACTACTTGCAAGGATTTTCCATCAAAACTACAATGCAAGTTCTATCATCATTATGACAGACTTATATAAGTTAGATATTTCAATCTTATGTAAAAATTAAGTTGTGAAGAAGCAGACAGTATAATCAGAAGAGAAACTTTGAAACATCCAATTAATAACTATGAACAATCCATTAGACAGAAGATTAAGTTATCCGATCACACCTTAGCAGTGGTATTTCATAAAATTGGAAACACTGAATGCATCAGGTGTATTTGTTTCATGTGCCATAATATGATTATTTGTCACTTAAATAAAAATATGTTAAATAAAGATAATAAAATGCATATAACACAGAATTCAGAACACATTTTTCACAATAGATTAATACATTACAGTAAAATGCTATATTTTAAGTCACTTACTTGTCCAGAATGAAGAGGACAGTAATTGGAGCACCATTGAAGCTATTCAAAAGCTTCTTGACAAACCTATCTTCATCTTCTTCCAAAAAGTCAACCTGCACAACTTCCTTATTCACAATTTTCAAATTGGGAGACTTCAAGAACTTCAAATTATTCCTATATCGTATATCCAAAACCTTCCTAGACCAAACCAAACCAAATGAAACCATCCCTCCCCCTACAAAAAACAGGTGAACTGTTTTTAAGAGCAAATTTTGAGCTGAACTAAGAAGCATCAGCTCCATTACAAAACTAAAAAATGAAGATAAAGAGGAAAACCTGAAGAAGAAGAAGAGCATCGCCAGATAGCATTCAATCCTCTGGGCATTGAAACATGAAACACTAAAGGATTTTGAGCAAATGTCACAGCACAATATGATTGAAATATTGAATGAAAATGGAAAGGCTAGCAATTGAGAGGAGCAGTATATCAGCCATTCAATAAATAAAAAATAAATAACATAGAAGGAAAATTGAGCTGATAATAGGTGTTTGAAATCAAGCCTGGTACTCTAAGTATAGTCAATTTCCCAACTCTAGCAGCAAAATCCTCTCCACAAAAAGCCTCAGCTAAGAAACCACCCAACTTTGAATCAAGCTATTCAGAATTTGATTCACAGAGTTCAAGTTCTCATCTTTCTTTCTCAATGTCCTGTTCATTCACACCCACCAAGAGGATATCCCTTCCCATTCAGATACATCAATGTCCTTTACATCAAAACAGATATATCAAATTCAACTAATCAAATGACAAAAGGGGAGTACAGCAAATTTGTCCTTTACATCTTCCCACTTGTATACCCAAACACTAAAACAATCATATCTTATAAATAACAATACACACATGTACAACAGCGTGCTATTATCCAAACAGAGGAGGGAATTGCGAAAGCATTTATTTTCCTACAATATATTCAGCCATGACAAGGAAAAAGGCCTAAAGAACCTTCAATCCAAAGAGAAAAACAACATATAAAGCCATATTATAACTCAAACAGCTTCTACAACAACTAATTTGAGATTTTGAACCTTAATTTCCTCAAAACCACTCGACCATAAAACCCTAAAATCAGCCCCTTCTCAATCTCGCCCAAAAATGAAGTAAAAGGAGTAAGAATAGGTAGGAGGTTCTCACCGGAGTACATAGCCGTCACGTGTTGCCGGATTCTCGCCGGAATCCGCCGTGAATCGCCGGATTTTGAAAAGAAAATGCAGGGAGTGAGGAATGGTTAAAATGAATGGAAGAGGAAGAAGAAAGAAGGTGAGGATACTTACCCAAACCATGGCTCAACCGCCGTGTGCTTCCACCCTCGCGGATCGCCGCCGTCGTTCGTGGCCAGAGGAAGAAATGAGAAGGGAGAACGAAGTGGTAGAAGAAAATGGAGGGGGGTGTTTCGGCCGACAGAAAGAGAAGGGAGTATTTTTTTTTAACTGGGTTAGGGTAAGATATAGGGAAAATCACTATTAACTCCCCTATTGTTTATTCTTAATTATATTTCTAACCCAAAAGTTTGTATATATTACTTATTTCTTTCTTTTCATCCTAATATGATCTAAATTCTAATTTTTACTTTTCATGGAATTTTCTATCCCCAATTAATTCTTTTAATCATATTTCTTTAAATTTAAAATAATTAAGATTTATTGTCAATAAATCACCCCAAATCTCATAAATTCCTCCCTAAGACTTTTAATTCCCTTAATGACATCTCAATAATTTTGAATTATCTTTAATTAAATTTTTGGAATGTTACATTCTGCATATATATATAGTTCAAATAAAAATAATAATAAAGTCTCACAATTGTGACATTATTATTTCAGTCTAAATATTATTTTAAATCACAGCGCCAAGATTACTCAGGGAAATAAAATAATGAGTTATATTATGTTTTAAAACTTACGTATGTATATGAATCAAATAATGAGTTATATTAAGTTTTTCATCATTAAATAAATTGAATGAATCAACTTTTATTTTAATATTAGGGCCTCTACATGCGCTTTAAGCGCATGTACAGACAACATTTCCACATACAAAAGTGGTAATGGAGCTTTGAAACACTAAGTACACAAGCAGGAACACCTTATGAGGTCTGAGGAGGATCTCTTATGCATGACTCCATGTTTTGCACTTCAGTAGTGCCTTTACATGCGTTTAAAGCGCATTTAAAGGGTGTTTCAACATTTTCATAGCACACAAAAGAGGTAATGGAGCTTTGAAACACTAAGTCCACAAGCAGGAACACCTTATGAGGTCTGAGGAGGATCTCTTATGTATGACTCCATGTTTTGCACTTCAGTGTGCCTTTACATGCGCTTAAAGCGCATGTAAAGGGTGTTTCAACTTTTTCATAGCACCCAAAAGTGGTAATGGAGCTTTGAAACACTAAGTTCACAAGCAGGAACACCTTATGAGGTATGAGGAGGATCTCTTATGCATGACTCCATGTTTTGCACTTCAGTAGTGCCTTTACATGCGCTTAAAGCGCATGTAAAGCCCAATATCCATATCATTTTAAAGATTTTCATATCATTTTGAATTTTTGAAGTAAATTATTTTTACACTTTAACTTAAAATACTTAAATCTTGTCCTAGTCAATGTTTTTGTGATTTTCTATTGAAGTACATCTCTTTACATGCGCTTCAAGCGCATGTATTAGCTTCCTTTTGTTATTTTAGTAAGTTATGCCCTATCATGCTTTTAAAGCGCATGTAAAGCCCAATTAACATATCATTTTAAAGATTTTCATATGATTTTGAGCTTTTCACCTAAGTTCTTTTTATATTTTATCTCTAAATACTTAATTCCTTATTAGTCATTGTTTTAGTGAATTTTCATTGAAGCACATTTCTGTACATGCGCTTAAAGCACATGTAAAGGCCTTATCTCTATATGCGCTTTAAGCGCATGTAAAGGACCCTCAATACATGCGTTTCTTCTAAGCGCATATAAAGGTGCGCTGGTATAGGGACAATTTGTAGTAGTGATAGAGGAATGGAAGAAAAAATAATAATAACAAAATAGTGAGGTGTCCGTATAAAATGTCGAGGCTAACCTTGTTAAAAAAAAATCGTTATGTTTGAGAATAAAGGTCAAGTTGATCATTTAGTTCTTAACTCCATATCATACCTTCCTTCCTCTGTTTTATGATCATCATCCCATTCCCTTTTCCTATCTTGGTTTGATGTTCAGTGCCTATTGTTCATTTACGCAAGCCATGAAGCCTTAGGATTTCTACACTTGGAATAGAAGTAAATCGAGATGGATTATTCATCAGTGTCTAATTTGTGGCTTGGTACTGTAATTTTTGAATATTCCCCTTACATTCTGCGTTGGGGGCTTGCTGTTTTAATGTGTACTCTTGTGTACTCTTGTGTATGTGCTTCAAAATGATAATGTGTGGCTTACCACTGTAATTTTGAAATAAAGACTCTTGTGTGCTTGAAACTTAGTAAGTACATAAACTTTCATTAAGAAAATCGTTGTGCATGTATCTGGTTAAACTTCGATCATGCGTGATTTCAAAGGATCATGGACAAATGTTCATACCTAAGGGGCATAAGATTTTGGCACTAAGGGGAGGGACACAATATTGAATGGTTACAAGTACTTTTAGTGTTTTATGGAGTAGATATTGATAGGGAAATGCATATGTTATTGTTGTTCTGAAGTGCTTCCAGTTCCTTCATCTTTTGATTAAAATTCATTAAAACATTGCTCTGTATGGAATATGTCAATATTTTGGAGAAAAACCTTTCAGTCCAAAAAAAAAAGAAATATTTTGGAGAAAAACCTGATTTTTAATTGTTCTTCTTGAGTGAAAGAAATTGAACACAGACGAGGCCTTCCTTGGACTTTTTACCCAGTTTTACGTGCTTTCTTTTAGCTCCATTTGGTTCATGTTCTATGCTTAGTAACTTGATCTTGTTGCACTGGGCAAATGTTTTATTTTTTGATAAAAAAAGAAACTGATTTTATCTGAAATTTTTTAACTTTAAATAATTAGGTAACCATGTAGTTCTATCATATTGTGACAATCTGTCTAATAAAAATGTTGTCACTACTTCTATATCTATAATGGATATCAAACTAAAAAGTAGAAACTGTTTGAAATAATAAAAAAAGTAGAAATAGACCAAAACAAATATCTAACAAGAACCAATGGGTAGTTAGTTGAGCTAGTAAGTGAGCTAGAACTCTCGTAAGGATAAGAACGTGTGTTCAAATCTCAGGAAGCGCTATAATTGTGAGAGACATATGTGGGCAACACTCCTTGTAACATCCCGGTTTTCGAAACACATTAACCTCACAAAAATAAGAAAAACAAGACCCTGCCTAGGGCACAAACACACAATGGGACAAATCCCAACCCGCAGGCCCGTCACACGTTCCATAAATGATGACAAAATTCAATTTTTTTAAAAAAATATTTGTAATAAACGAAATAAATTTCACAGTCTCAATAAAAACATCAAAATAAATCATTTTCTTAACGGAAATAACCAATCCAAAAATTTGACGAAAACACCATTTAAAGGTTTTTATAACAAAAATAAAATCAAAATCACAAATGAGTAATGTAACTAGAAATGAACAAAAAAATGCAACTAATGTGACAACATAATTAATCCTGCGACATGACACCGTTTGAGTACTAAAGCTCTGGCTCCTTCCCATCGCGATCACCTCTACAGTAATACTCACCTAATACAAATAGTAATACAACAAAAAAAGTATATTTGGGGTCAGAAACCCCATGTAACCAATATCACTTTACAAAATATACAAGTATGAAATATAAGCCAATGAAGTAGTGCTTTATAAATTTAACATAGAAATTTTCCAAAACAAAACATTTCCAAACACTTTCATTAACAGAGAAATTTTCCAAACCAAAACAATTCCAAACACTTTTATAACCCCCAATCGATCTCCTCCGTATAACTCCCAAACGTGGATCCGAACCATTCATACTGTATAACCCCACTTAGGTTATACCACTCATTTCATGTGTCGGTCCCCTCTCTTACCTCCCACCTGGGTCTAGGCTCAAGAGGTGTCTTACCCAAGCGCCTATTTTCAAAACCTGATCGGGGGAATGGAATAGAGAATGAGCCTGACAAGGTGCCAACTACTAGGATCAGTAGTAGAGCCTTGCCGCGCGGGTTTCCAAACAAAATTCTCCACAACCTACCCCAAATCTCCATCACAACAATAGTCATAACAAATCATCGTATACAATAGTCATAACAAATCATCGTATTTATAAACATAACAAATACACATGTACATGCGAGTTTTATAATAAAGAAAATAGATTAACATACTTCCCACTTCATCGGAATTTTATACAATCAAAATAACATTTCATAAATTCAATTTATACAATAAAAATACAATTTAAAACACTTATGTTTCATAACAAGCATATGGAGTAAATTAACATCGGTTACATCAAGTCCACACGTCTACTCCGAAGAAGCTACGAAAAATAGAAAAC
Source organism: Mimosa pudica (assembly GCA_029929735.1). NCBI lineage: Eukaryota > Viridiplantae > Streptophyta > Magnoliopsida > Fabales > Fabaceae > Mimosa > Mimosa pudica. Next base: position 5,141,469 of record JAKELP010000037.1, on the reverse strand, counting down.
CATAATCCTCTCTAATTCTAATTTCCTTTTTTGTTAGGCACACCCGCTAATATATTTATATATAGATGAGTCCAAGCCCTATAAAAATGTATCTTTTGACTAATTCAATTTTATTTTTAATAGTTAATTAGATTATATATATTTTATATATTGATTCTTTATGCCATAACTTTTGTGAGTTTGTTTTGAACATTTCAACCCCTTTGCTCAATTCAATCATAGCCATTTATTTATATTTATTTTATAGTATTTAATATTTATCTTATAATATTTGTAAACATATCTGTTTTATTACTCCACAATCATGCACTTAATTAATCTAACCCATTTTTTGTTGACCGAGTCTAACTCTACATATCTATTTAAATTTAAATATTAACAATAACAATATTCCTACAAAATCTCAACTATTCAAAAACACTATAATTATCTATATTTTATATTCTATACCATAAAATTATATATTAATTATTTAATTATTATAAATTTCAGTATGTTACACTCCTACCCTTCGAACCCGGATCATCCGATTGCCAATAGAAACCAGATTACGTGGCGGTGTTTAACAAAAAAAAATCTGACAAGAAGGAATGTGAATAATGGGAGATATATACAAACTATATAAATATATATTTCCACGCGCACATATTCAGATATTTTAGTAGTATTTACTTGTTTATTCAATTTATTAATTTAAATAGATAAAATATAATATTAGTATAGTAATATTATATATATATATATATATATATATATAGAGTTAATATGCAAATCCACCCCTGAAGTATACTAAAACGTGCAAATCTGCCCCTCACATATTTTGAGATGCAATTTTAACCGGTAAATAACAATTCAATGCAATTTTACCCCTTCTGTCACTTAAATGTGTTTATTTTGATGCAAAATGACTCAAATGCCCTTCTCAATATATTCTCTCTTCTCTTCAACCCTCTCACCCCAAACCCCAACCACCACCACCACCACCATCCCAACCCTCCCCGCCACAACCACCACCGTCCCAAACCCCCCCAACCACCACCACCACCAAAACAATAAGAGTATTTGGGTAAAAATTCTTAGTTTCTTCTGATTTAGCAAATGTTCTCCCATCGGTATTGTGCAGCGAGAGTTGCCTGCATAGACTGTTGCAAAAGAAACAGTAAAAGGCAAGACTTTTGGGGTTGTTGTGGCTGTGCAGGTTTGGTAACGAATCATGTGAGGAAGGAGAAAGGATTCGAGGTAGGAATCAGTTGTTGTCTTTTTCTATGTCTTTGTTCTTAGTATATTGTTTTAGTGATGGTCGTGGTGGTTGGGCTATGGGGTGGGAGGGATGAAGAGAAGAGAGAATGTAATGAAGAGGGCATTTGAGTCATTTTGTATCAAAATAAACACATTTAACTGACAGAAGGATAAAATTGCATTGAATTGTTGTTTCCAGGTTAAAATTACATATCAAAATATGTGAGGGGCAGATTTTCACGTTTTGGTATACTTCAGGGGTGGATTTGCATATTAACCCTATATATATATTACCAACATTTATATATTCACATATATTTATGAATATATTTTAGGGGTGTATATTTTTTATTCATGGTGTATATTTAAATTTGCGTTTCATAAACATATTTAATTCATTAATATATTTTCTAGAATAATTGGATAAGATTTTAATTCTTATTTCTTAGGTAGTTAAATATTTTAGGGTTAAAGGTCATTCTGGCCACTGAACTATTATGGAAGTGTCAATTTGGCCTACAAACAATTAACGGTCTCATTCTGGCCACTGAACAATAAAAATGGTTCAATTTGACCACTGAGCTACTGGAAAATACTAACATACCCCTGTGAACTTAATTAATATAATTTTTGAGGAAGTGGGTCCCACTTTTAAAAATTAAAAATCACTTCTCCGTACTCCCTCTCTCTCCTCCCTTTTCCCCACCACCCAAACTCACTGTCCCCCTCCCTCTTCTTCCTCTTCCTCCTCCTATTTTCCTCCACTCAAAATTCCAAAAGAGAATTCCCAGATCAAAAATTGCAAAAAAAAAAAAAACAAGAAGAACACTCCTTCTCTCTCCACCGATGGTCTTTTTCTCCCATTCTGCCACCACCTGATTGGACCAAATTTCATACCTTTAAGCATGTGCATTTGAGCTTAATTAGTGTGGTTTATTTGTTATATTTGATCATTATTGACACATTTTCATGCACATGCTTATGTATAAATATTTGAAGAATAATAGCCTTATTACTTGCATTTTATGGAACTAAGGGTATTTTGGTCATTTTGACTATGAGATGTGTTTTTCATGTAGGGGGGGTCCCAAGTGGGCCCCACACACCCTTGGTGGAGCTTCAGTGGAGATAACTTGGCAAGAAGGAAGGCTAGATGACAAGTACTCAGAATTCACATCCGGAAGCATATTCACATCTGGAAGAGTACTCATATCAGGATGCAAGTTGTCTTCCGAAAGCAAAGTCACATCCGGAAGCTGAGCTACTTGAAGAAGCGGACAAAGAGTTACATCCGGGAGTGGATTCTCATCCAGTGGATTTTCATCCGGAAGTGAATATGCTCGCGCTTGCGATATGAAGTCTTGCATCCGGAAGCTGAGGTCCATCAGCCAGCATGTACAAGAACCAAACTGCACAATGATCAGAAATGTCAACTAGTTTTCAGAAGTCTCAGGTGCAGAGTTAATTTAAGGCAAAGTCAGCCCTGCAGCTTGAAAGTACTTAGGGAGCTTTCCAAATGAGGCAAAACTGGCGCCAAGGCAAAATTCAAGTCTGGAGGCCTCATTAAGGGCAAAAAGGGAAGCACAATCACTTGGGGAAAAAGGAGGAACCTTTAGAAATGCATGGAGATGAGATCTAGTCCACATTCATTCTCACCTTTTACCAAATACCAAAAATACCCTTTGGGCGTTAATTCCAAAGTTACTCACCACTATAAAAGCCCAATTGTAACTAACTTTCACATATCTCACTTCTCTGACTTCACTTTCATTTTCTCTCTCTTCTAACAAACTCTCTCAACTCCATCTTCATCTTCTTCATCTCCGCCATGTCCAGAACTTCACACCTACCTTCGTCCGCCTTCATCTCCATGTCCGGCTAGATCGCCTAACCTTCTTCTCCAAGGAAATGTGCTTGTAGACTTAACCTATGGCTTCATATGCTTGTAATTTTCTCTTTTAGGTTTCAAGCTAGATGTAAATTTTTGCTTATGTATGACCTTGATTAGGCATGTATAGGTTAGACATCTAGTTTTAGGTGTTCTACTTTATGTTAGCTTGAAATCTCTCTTGATTGTTAAGGACATGAAAACCGAGGCTTAATTCTTGTAGTTTCATACATGTATGTGTGTGCGATTAGCTCCTCTTACATTTGTGGAATGAATTTGTTTCCTAAATGCTAGATTTAGTGTTTAGTGTTGCTTATGGTATGTTCTTGGCTTGAAAGAGCTTAAGGCTTAATTAAATTAGTTAAACTCTTGAAGACTTCTTTGATTAAAGAGGTCTCGCGAATTTAACTAGTTTATATTAAGGAGAACAAGTATATGAAGTCCGATTAAACGTAAGCACGTAGTACTTGGAGAAGGAGGTACATCTCATCCATACTTTCACTCATTCACCTAATTTTGTTAGTTGTAGTTTCAATTAGTTTTAATTAGTCTTAGATATAAAACCTGCACACAACCTGTTTGATAATTTGCTTAACTTGTGATTATTTGACCTAAGCAAGAGATAAAACCGAACTGTGAATTGACCTAGGACTTGCTGCTAACTACTGTAGTTTAATTCTTAGTTTTATTTGTTTTAGCTCTTTTTAGACGACGAAAAAGAGTTAAATAAAATTGGCGCCGTTGCCGGTTTGGTTGAATTCTTTCTTGTCTTAGGTTTTTAGTTACATTTTCTTAGTTTTTGTTGTAGGTAATTTTTACTTGTAGGTTGTGAGGATATTTCTGATTTGTTCTGAACATATCTGTGCTGTCTGTTGCTTAATTGGCTGCTCTAGTTAGTCAAACTGTTAGGAAATTGTTCAGAGTTTTGCTGGAAATTTTGTTTGCTGTACTGGATTTTTGCTTGAATTGTTCTGGACTGGATATATTCTGTTTGTACTGGTGGTTTTGTATTTGATTTTGCTGGATTTTCAGGATTTTGCTGCATATTCTGCTGGTATTGGTGTTTGTCTTGCTGATTTGTTTTGCAGGGACTAATTGCTTGGCTGTTTAGTTTCCCTTGCATATAGTTGCACTTAGTGACTTGCATGAACCCTACTACATCACTAGTGCCATTGGATAGAGAGATTAATAAGACTCTTAGAGAACTTAAGAAAAAGAAAAAGCACGAGAAGCAAGCTAGTAAGCAACCTGTAGGAGCCACATCAAATCCACAAAATTCATCTGTAGCTTCTAATAACACATTCCTAGACCCGCATTTCATTATGGCAGAAAGGCGAGAGGACCAAAGAGAACATGAGAGGGAGGCAAGAGAGAATGAACATGAGCGTGAGCGGCGTGAAAGGAGAGAGCAAGAGGATGAACATCATTTTGAGGGGGGTAGGCAATTACATGATGATGATAGACCTATGCGTGAGTTCACACAGTCATATGCATCATTTGCACCTCAAGGTTTTTATGCTAACCCCGCTAACTTTGAGATCAAAGGATCTCTTCTTGCTCATCTGCCTAAGTTTACAGGTTTTCCGCATGAGGATGCTCACACACACTTGCTTGGCCTCTATCATACTTGTTCCTCCATGAAGCCACCTAATGCAGACCTGGATGATGTTCTGTTGAGAGTGTTCCAGTTTTCCTTGGAAGGAAAAGCCAAGGAGTGGCTCTTGAACCTGCCTACTCATTATGCCACTCTTTCTTGGGAGCAGCTTAAGAAGGTGTTCTTAGACCGCTATTTTTCAGTCTCAAAAATATCAAAGTTGCGGAAAGACATCACAGGTGTTCAGCAATTCTCTCAGGAGACATTTTATGAATATTGGAGCCGGTTCAACACCTTGGTGAACTCGTGCCCCAACCACAACATCTCCAAGGGCAATCTGGTGCAATACTTTTATGATGGCCTGGTGCCACAGCTCAAGATGAGTGTGGATGCTGCTTCTAATGGCTCACTTTTCAACTTATCAGCTAATGAAGGATGGAACTTATTTTCAACCATGGCCTCTAATCACCAGAATTTTTATGGTCGTGATGCTGTGTATGGTGCTGCGCCAAAGGTTGCCTCCCTGAGTGGGGATGACAAACTGTACAACTCTATTGAGAGGCTGACTGAGAGCCTCAGTCGGATGGATGGACGCTTTGTTCAGCCTACTCCTTGTGTTGATGATTCTATGGCCTTGGTGGCCTCATCCTGTGATCACTGTGGCTCGTCCATGCACCTACCCTCCGACTGTCCATCCCAAGCGGAAGTGGCGGCCATGTATAACAATGCTAGGCCTCAAGCTAAATATGATCCTTACTCTTCCACATACAATCCGGGATGGAGGGACCATCCGAACTTCAAGTGGGGGGGAGGTTCAAACCAAGCCTCAAATTCCAGCTCTTTCCAACCACAACAACAGCCTAAGTGGGGGGGAGGTAACTACCAAGCTGCTAATGCCTATCCCTCACAACAAGGCTATGGTTCATATCAAGGGAGGCCTAACCCTAATGATCAAAGGTATAGACCGAATCAACAAGCCAATGTTCCTCCTCCACTTATGAAGAATAATGATCCAGCTCATGCTCCTCCATCTAGTTCTTCGACATCTCAACAAGACATGATTTACCAAATGATGTCAAGTTTCATGGAGAAGTTTGAAGAGAGATTACAGAAGCAGGAAAATGCAGTGTCTCAAATGATGAATAACAAAGCTGAGCAGGACGCAAAGAAAGGTGGATTGCCATCTAATGTGGTGATTAATCCTCAAAACATTCATTCTATGCACCTAAGAAGTGGACGGAAATATGGTGATGCCTATGAATATGAGGAGGAAGAGGAGCAAACACAACTACCTTTTGAGGCTGAGCAGAGTCAGTTGAATGAGGGAGGTCACTCTAGCCTCCAGAATGATTTTGTTGGTGATCAGATGCATGAAGAGGCTGTACTGAGTCCTCCTCTTGATAAACCACTCGATGAGGCTGAGAGTCTGACTAAGAAGAGTGAGAAAGCTGAGACCTCACAAGAGGAGAAGAGGAAGGAGATTGCAGAGGGAAAGCGCAAAGTTGGAGAATCTTCTTCGCAAGAACAACCTACTCAGCAAGGAGATGAGTCTCCTAAAGGTAAGTCTGTTGACCCTAAACATCTTCCTTTTCCTAACTCGTATGCTTTAGCTAAGAAACAACATGATGATGAGTTGGAAAAGGAAATGCTCAATTTATTCTCTAAGCTTGAAGTGAATGTACCTATACTTGTACTGTTGAAACAAATGCCTAAATGTGCAAAGTTTTTAAAGGATCTGTGTACTAACAAGAGAGTTGGTAATGTAAGTAACAAGGTCCAATTAAGGACTAATGTTTCGTCTCTCTTAAAAGGGCACCTGCCCTCAAAGTGCAAAGATCCTGGATCTTTCACTATCCCTTGTCAGATAGGGAAACTTAGCTTTGGGAAAGCACTTCTTGATTTAGGGGCAGCCATTAACGTCATGCCTAAGGCCACCTACTTTGCACTAGGATTGAAGAACCTGAGTGAAACCAGTGTTGTAGTTCAACTGGCTGATAGGTCCATTAAGAAACCCTTTGGCTTTATAGAAGACATTCTAGTGAAGGTTAGGGAACTAGTTTTCCCCGTGGACTTTTATGTGCTTGATATGACCAGTGACACTAGTATGGATGATTCTTTGATCCTAGGAAGGCCATTTATGAAAACTGCTAAGATGGTGATAAGTTTAGAAGGGGGATTTGTTACAATGCAAGTGGGGAATCAAATAATAAGGTTTGATGTAGGAGAAGCCATGAGACACCCCCACGAGGATTATTCTCTCCTAGGGCTGAGTGTGGTTGATTCATTGATGCATGAGATTTATGCTGAGCATGCTAATTCCTTTAAGCTGAACATGTTTGATAAGATTGATACTCATATGTGCTATCATGATTCTTGTGCTAGTTTGATTTCTAATACATGCTTGCATGATGTTTTTAATGATTCATCTAGCATAGGAAGTACAGTAACTGAATTCATGGATTCCATGTATGTGAACTATGATTTTGATGATGATTGCACTTCTATATCTTCTTTGTCAAGCTACAACCCCTTTGAAGAGGGAAGTTTGCTCACTTTTGTAGGACAAACGAAGGATGGAGGTTGTGAATTCACAAAGGAAATTGAGGAGTCTAGTTCACAAAGGTTTGATATTGAAGAGTATGAAGCTTTAAGGAGAAGCCGCTTACACAAGCTGAGAGAGAAGCTTTATCTGAAAGAGCATGCGCTCGCTGACGGTCCACATGTTTCTACCCTGAGCGACAGTGGTGATGCAGACTCAAATAAGAGTGCTGAGGCCTCAGACTCTAAGAGGCCGAATTGTTGTGATGATCTGAAGCAGCCATTGACTTTTTCTAATCACCTTGATGAGCTGCCGCAGTTTGATGATGATTTCTATGAGCCTCAAGTGCTGCAAGTTGAGATGCACACTTTGGTACCTTCTATCATTGAGCCACCTACGCTGGAGCTGAAACCTTTACCACCCAATCTTAAGTACGCCTACTTGCTTGATGAAGGGAAGCTTCCAGTGATTGTCTCTAACGCTCTGTCTTCTCTTGAGGAAGGGAAGCTGCTTGAGGTACTCAGACGATACAAGGGGGCCATTGGGTGGACTCTAGCCGATCTTCCTGGCATGAGTCCTACCACCTGCATGCACCGGATCTTGCTTACTGATGATGCTAAGCCTGTGCGTCAACCCCAAAGGAGGCTCAATCCCTTAATACTTGATGTTGTGAAAAAGGAGGTAGAAAAGCTACTAAGTGCTGGAATCATTTACCCGATAAGCGATAGCGAATGGGTGAGTCCCATTCATGTGGTGCCAAAGAAGAGTGGGCTGACCGTGGTAAAGAATGAAAAAGATAAGCTAGTACCTACACGAGTTCAGAACTCTTGGAGGGTATGCATTGATTACAGGAGGTTGAATGATTCCACGAGAAAAGACCAGTTCCCGTTGCCATTTATTGATCAGATGTTGGAAAGACTAGCTGGCAAGTCACACTATTGTTTTCTGGATGGTTTCTCGGGGTATTTCCAAGTTCCAATAGCACCTGAGGACCAAGAGAAAACAACCTTTACTTGTCCATTTGGAACCTTCGCATACAGGAGAATGCCTTTTGGTCTGTGCAATGCTCCAGGAACCTTTCAACGTTGTATGATGAGCATTTTTAATGACTTGCTGGAGGATGGCATAGAGGTGTTCATGGATGATTTCTCCCTCTATGGAGACAGTTTTGATGCTTGCTTGGTTAATCTTGAAAAAGCACTGGTTAGATGCGTGGAGAAGGGCTTGGTACTCAACTATGAGAAGTGCCATTTCATGGTGGATAAGGGCATAGTTTTGGGACACTTAGTCTCAAAGGAGGGCATTCAGGTTGACAAGGCCAAGGTTGAAGTAATCTCTTCTCTACCCTTCCCTACCTGCTTAAAGGAGTTGAGGTCCTTTTTAGGACATGTGGGATTTTATCGAAGATTTATCAAGGGCTTCAGCCAAATTGCTGCTCCTTTATCTCATCTACTTCAAAAAGAGGCCGAGTTTAACTTCTCTAATGCTTGTAAGGAAGCCTTTGTTGAGTTGAAGTCAAGGCTTATTTCTCCTCCTATCTTGGTTGCACCTAATTGGGAGCTTCCTTTTGAGCTATCATGTGATGCTTCCAACGAGGCGTTGGGAGCTATGCTCGGCCAGAGGCATGATTCATTGCCGAGGGTGATTGCTTATGCATCTAAGACTTTGGATAGAGCTCAAAGGAATTATACAACAACTGAAAAGGAGTTGTTTGCCATTGTCTTCGGGTTAGACAAATTTCGGCAATACTTACTTCATTCCAAAGTAACTGTATTCACGGATCATGCAGCTGTTCGTTATTTGCTGTCTAAGCCTCAAACAAAGCCCAGGCTCTTGCGATGGGTGTTGCTGTTACAAGAATTTGAGTTGGAGATCAAAGACAGAACTGGAAGAGAGAACTTGGTAGCTGATCATTTGAGCCGTTTGCCAATGGATGTGGAAGGTGTTGATGATTCTTCTCTTGTTTGTGATACCTTCCCAAATGCCTTATTGTGTGCCTTAAATGCAAAGAAAGATCCTTGGTATGCTCATCTAGTGAACTACCTTGTTGCTGAAGTCACTTCACCATCTCTGAACAAGCATCAAATCCAAAAGCTGAAGAGAGATGCTGGTTATTATGTTTGGGATGAGCCACACTTGTGGAGGCTATGTAATGATCAAATAATCAGAAAGTGTGTGCAAGGTGATGAAGTCCCATCAATCCTGGAGTTTTGTCATTCGCTAGCTTGTGGAGGACACTTTGGTGCTAAAAAGACTTCAAGGAAGATTCTGGAGGCCGGTTTCTATTGGCCTACTCTGTTTAAAGACGCATTTGAGTATTGCAAGTCTTGTGACAAATGCCAAAGGTTTGGAAGTATGGGGAAGAGACAAGAGATGCCTCAAATGCCAATGCTATACTGTGACCCTTTTGATGTTTGGGGTATAGATTTTATGGGACCTTTTCCACCATCTAACGGCTACACATATATTCTGCTGGCAGTGGACTACCTATCTAGGTGGGTGGAAGCTGTGCCAACCAGAGCCAATGATGCGAGGGCTGTGTTGAAATTTTTGAAGTCTAATATCTTTTGCCGGTTTGGAGTTCCTAAGGCTTTGGTGAGTGATCAAGGGTCTCATTTCTGTAACAAGCTTATGTCTTCATTGCTCAGTCAATTTGGGGTGAATCACAAGGTTTCTACACCCTACCATCCCCAAACCAATGGAGAAGCTGAGGTGAGCAATAGGCAAATTAAAAACATCCTTGAGCGAATTGTGAAGCCAAGTAGGAAGGATTGGAGCTTGAGACTTGAAGAAGCTCTCTGGGCATATAGGACTTCATTTAAGACTCCTATTGGCATGTCTCCTTATCGGCTCATATATGGAAAGGCTTGTCATCTACCAGTTGAGCTGCAGCACAAGTCTTATTGGGCAGTTAAATCTTGTATTGAGGATATGGATGCTGCTGCTCAAGAAAGGCAGTTGACTCTGAGTGAGCTTGAGGAGCTGAGGAATGAAGCTTTTGAGAACTCAAGGATCCTGAAAGAGAAGACTAAGGCCATTCATGATAGTGGCATTCTGAGGAAGCAGTTCAAGGAGGGAGATCTTGTCTTGTGCTATCGCGTGAGATTCAAATTTTGTGGAGGCGGCAAGCTTAAAGACAAGTGGCAAGGACCTTATGAAGTGCTCAAGTCTCATGACTTTGGGATGGTTGAGATCAAGAATCTCAAGGATGGCCGTGTGTACAAGGTCAATGGCCACTTGCTCAAATTGTATAAGGAGAATTTCAAGCCTCCCTAAAGGTCGTTTCTTTCCTTTCCTCACTTATTCTTTTATTGCAAATTCTTAAGTGTGGGGGAAGGTGTTAGAATTAGAAAAATTAGGATTATGTTTAAATTTAGGATTTTGTTTAGGTTTGTTAGGTTGTTTAAATATGAAAAAAATTTCATTAGTGCTGGGGGATGCCTATTTGTGTCAGGAAGTGTCATTGAGGAAATAAAGGATTTTGCATCCGGAAGTGCTTTTGCTTCCGGAAGCTCTCACTTCGACTTTGCTACTTAGGATCAGATTGTGTTCACTTTGCTTCCGCTAGGGGATGAAGTTCATTGTGCACAAGCGTCGATGCATCCGGAAGCAATTTTGCTTCCGGTAGCATGTTTGCTTCCGCTAGGGGTGAGATTAGAATCTGAACCTAGAGTGACTTCCTATAGCAGTTCTGCTTCCGGTAGCATTTTTGCTTCCGGAAGCCTAGCAGCTTGAGTCTGAATTCAGTTAGGCTTACTGAGCGTCAGTGAGTAAAAAAAAAAATAATAATAATAATAAATAATATTTTAGGTTGTGTTTAGTGTAGTCTTGTTAATAATACATGCATATGAGCCATTTGTTTGTTGGAACTGCCCTGCCTTTTATGTTGCTGCTTTGCCTTTAAAATACATCTTCCTACTTGATTTGATTGGTCCATTGAGGACAATGCATGCTTTAAGTGTGGGGGAGGTGTATTATGTGCTTAAAAGTGGTCTGATTCAAAGCTTTCACACTTGATTTTTGGACTTATTTGGCATGATTTTTCTTGAAAATTTGACTTGATTATGGCTCTTGAAAGCAAATGGAATTGTCCTCTAGTGTGTAAGTAGAATTTTTGGAATGATTACTTAAGGCATTGCATGGGGCACTTTTAAGGTATAAAGAGGGTGTAAGTTTCTCATTTGACTTTTCTTAGGGAGGAAGTGACTGATTAGAGTAAGCTATAAATGTGAGAAGCCTCCAACCGAATTGAGTGGGCCAATAGTTACTTGACCTCCTAGAACTTGTCCTAGCTCTTGTTCGAGATCACAATGCATGGCATGATTGAAAATGAAAGGGGCGTTTCTTTCTAAACCCTCATGACCCAAACACTAAGCCAACCAAAAATATTATCCTTTGATTAACCCCTTTGGGCCATTCACTTTTCTTTTCTACCACCTTGACCAAAGTGTGAATAAGTGATTATAGCATATGCTTGCATTCATATTAGTATTGTATTGTTGTATCTTGTGAAAAGCAAGCTATATGAGTGAAGAACAAAAGATGGCCGAGAGCCACAAGAGAGGAAAAGAAAAGAGAAAATGGCCAAAGGCCAAAGAAAAGAAAAGAAAAAAAAAATAATAAGGCCAAAGGCCTATCAAAAGAGAAAAAGGAAGAAAGCACAAAGTGCTTAAGTATGCCAAAGGCATAAGATTGAAAAAGAAAAGAGAGATGTAGCGTGCTTTGTGAGGATTGATTTCATTGTATTGCATGCATATGTGGTGATTACTTGTTCATGTCATTGGTCATTGACTACTATCCATCATTTACCATTTGTTATTAGCCTTCCATCTAACCCCAAAGTTCCCTAGATTTGGTTGTGCTATGCATACTATGGGTGGAGAACTTAGAGCTATTACAAGCCTATGGTGATGGTCAAGTGCATTGAGCCAAAGAGTGATCACAAGTCCCTAGTTAGGCATTTTACCTAACTTGAGTGAATGAGTTTAAACACTTTATCCGGTGAGGAAAAATCTCAATTGGCACTCTTCCTTGATTCTAGTTGATTGTTAAACTTGGATTCACTTTGTATTCTTAGATTTGGCCCATGCGAAGCTCTAGGAAAAGGTTCAAGAAGATCAACTTGTACACTATGATAATTCCAATTGCCTTCATTATGTTTAATGATTGAGTTAATCTTTTTACATGACTTTGCCCGGAGTGCAAAGATTAAGTGTGGGGGATTTGATTGGACCAAATTTCATACCTTTAAGCATGTGCATTTGAGCTTAATTAGTGTGGTTTATTTGTTATATTTGATCATTATTGACACATTTTCATGCACATGCTTATGTATAAATATTTGAAGAATAATAGCCTTATTACTTGCATTTTATGGAACTAAGGGTATTTTGGTCATTTTGACTATGAGATGTGTTTTTCATGTAGGGGGGGTCCCAAGTGGGCCCCACACACCCTTATTGGAGCTTCAGTGGAGATAACTTGGCAAGAAGGAAGGCTAGATGACAAGTACTCAGAATTCACATCCGGAAGCATATTCACATCTGGAAGAGTACTCATATCAGGATGCAAGTTGTCTTCCGGAAGCAAAGTCACATCCGGAAGCTGAGCTACTTGAAGAAGCGGACAAAGAGTTACATCCGGGAGTGGATTCTCATCCAGTGGATTTTCATCCGGAAGTGAATATGCTCGCGCTTGCGATATGAAGTCTTGCATCCGGAAGCTGAGGTCCATCAGCCAGCATGTACAAGAACCAAACTGCACAATGATCAGAAATGTCAACTAGTTTTCAGAAGTCTCAGGTGCAGAGTTAATTTAAGGCAAAGTCAGCCCTGCAGCTTGAAAGTACTTAGGGAGCTTTCCAAATGAGGCAAAACTGGCGCCAAGGCAAAATTCAAGTCTGGAGGCCTCATTAAGGGCAAAAAGGGAAGCACAATCACTTGGGGAAAAAGGAGGAACCTTTAGAAATGCATGGAGATGAGATCTAGTCCACATTCATTCTCACCTTTTACCAAATACCAAAAATACCCTTTGGGCGTTAATTCCAAAGTTACTCACCACTATAAAAGCCCAATTGTAACTAACTTTCACATATCTCACTTCTCTGACTTCACTTTCATTTTCTCTCTCTTCTAACAAACTCTCTCAACTCCATCTTCATCTTCTTCATCTCCGCCATGTCCAGAACTTCACACCTACCTTCGTCCGCCTTCATCTCCATGTCCGGCTAGATCGCCTAACCTTCTTCTCCAAGGAAATGTGCTTGTAGACTTAACCTATGGCTTCATATGCTTGTAATTTTCTCTTTTAGGTTTCAAGCTAGATGTAAATTTTTGCTTATGTATGACCTTGATTAGGCATGTATAGGTTAGACATCTAGTTTTAGGTGTTCTACTTTATGTTAGCTTGAAATCTCTCTTGATTGTTAAGGACATGAAAACCGAGGCTTAATTCTTGTAGTTTCATACATGTATGTGTGTGCGATTAGCTCCTCTTACATTTGTGGAATGAATTTGTTTCCTAAATGCTAGATTTAGTGTTTAGTGTTGCTTATGGTATGTTCTTGGCTTGAAAGAGCTTAAGGCTTAATTAAATTAGTTAAACTCTTGAAGACTTCTTTGATTAAAGAGGTCTCGCGAATTTAACTAGTTTATATTAAGGAGAACAAGTATATGAAGTCCGATTAAACGTAAGCACGTAGTACTTGGAGAAGGAGGTACATCTCATCCATACTTTCACTCATTCACCTAATTTTGTTAGTTGTAGTTTCAATTAGTTTTAATTAGTCTTAGATATAAAACCTGCACACAACCTGTTTGATAATTTGCTTAACTTGTGATTATTTGACCTAAGCAAGAGATAAAACCGAACTGTGAATTGACCTAGGACTTGCTGCTAACTACTGTAGTTTAATTCTTAGTTTTATTTGTTTTAGCTCTTTTTAGACGACGAAAAAGAGTTAAATCACCACCTCACATCCTCACCCACAACCTTACTCAAAACACCATCAATCTGAAAACATTATTTTCTGGCTTGAAGTTTTAAGCTATATAGTACATACCATACCTAAGTCTAAACAAACACATGGACATGGTTTACAGGCTTTTGGAATGGGGGCAAGAAGAGGGAGAGGAATAAATGAGTGCAGCCCAGTGACCCACGATACACCCAGTAAAGAAGAGGAAGAGGGATAAGGAAAAACTTCAAACTTTTGTTGCCCCTGACATTGAGTGGTGGATGGTGATGATGTGGCGTCGACGCTGTGAATGATGGGAGAGCGAGGCTAGGTCGGTGGAGAGAAGAGGAGGGAAGAGAGAAGGCCAAAAGAGAAATCATGGGGAAGAGAGAGGTGTATGTGCAGTTAGTTATAAAGGGGTGTTCTTCCATTTTTGTTTTGCAATTGATCTGGGGATTTGAGTTGAGGAAAATGGGAGGAGGAAGAGGAAGAAGAGGTAGGGGAATAGTGGGTTTGGGTGGTAGGGAAGGAGGGAGGAGAGAGAGGGAGTAAGAGGAGTGATTTTTTTATTCTTAAAAGTGAGACTCACTTCCTCAAAAATTATATTAATTAAGTCCACAGGGATATGTTAGTATTTTCTAGTAGCTCAGTGGCCAAATTGAACCATTTTTATTGTTTAGTGGCCAGAATGTGTTCGTACTTCGTAGGTCAAATTGACACATCCATAATAGTTCAGTGGCCAGAATGACCTTTAACCCAATATTTTAATTCTATTTATTAAAAATATTTTTAATTAATTATTTTAATAATAACAACGTAAACCATTATCCCACTTGGGTGGGGTCGGCTACATGGATCACACGACGCCATTTTGCTATGTCCCTAGTCATTCCTGGAGAATAAACCTTTCACTAACATATCTCTTTGAATAACTTCACCAAGAGTTCACTTTGGTCTCCCTCTATTTCTTATATACGGCTCCCTTACCATCTGCTCCGCTATTCTTACTGGCTCATCTAATTCTTGAACATATCCATACCACCTTAAATGATAATCTCTCATTTTTCTCTAAAATTGGTGCTACCCCAACTCTTTCACGAATGTGATCATTAGGAATCCTATCTTTTAGTGTATACTCACTCATCCCTCTCAACATTTTCATCTCTATCACATCCATCTTATGTTCTTGTTGTTTTTTTATTGCTCATCATTCACGTTTTACATTAATTGTTTCGTCCTCAATTACCATTTTTTATCGATAATAATCTGTCACCACTTCTATAAACTTTCAACCACATTCTTCTTCCATACTTCATCCAAAATTATACCTACATCATTCCTACGACTCACTTTATCAGTGTACCAAAGTTTATAACCATCAATATCCTTAGCCTTTTCACCTACCCATTTAGTCTCTTGTAGACATAAAATGTTTATCTTTCTATCTCTCCTCACACCTATTACCTCTCAAGCTTTGCCTTTTAAGGTTCCAATATTCCACGTTCTAAATCTAATTCTACTCTCATTGACTTGCTTCTTTATTTATTCCTTCTTCTGTAAAATGCTAGACGATGACATATTGCAAAAATGGTTGTGTGTGTCTATGCTTTAAGATTAGACAAATTTTTACGTTGGCTGCCAAAGCCTAATATAACCTACTCTTTTTATCCGGGCTTAGGATCAACTATATTATAGGCAGACTATTACTTACAATAATAACATAATAGAATATAATAATAACACTAAACATTAATAATAATTAAACTAGCACAAATAATAACAAGTAAATAAAGCGGTTAAAAAAATCACAATACAATAAAATAATAACACAATACAATAAAACCATAAAACAAAATAAAATAATAAATAAATAAATAACAATTAAAAATAAAACAGAACAACCACAATATCAATATATCAAATAAAATTCATCCACCAATCACTGTTCCCTTAAACTCTTCTGAACAGTAAAATACCAAAAATGCCCTTATGTTAGTTATTTGCATTTGTTTAATGTGACAATTCATACTTTCCCAATTGTTTCCTCACTCTTCGCTCTCCTCATCTCTTTCCTCTCTCACACACTTTTTTGCCTTCATATCCCATTAATCAATCAAAGCTTATGATCTTGCAAGATCATCCCTCCCTATTCTTCCTAAAAATATTCTCGTCCACGATCTCCTCCATCGCCAGAAACTTGAACTCGTGGAGGAAGTTCTCAGCGTCTTCTTCTTCTTTGTCTTGTGGGTGTCCCATTCATAACAAGAGTGTTACTGGAGTTGCGAGATCAGCCAGATCCCTCTTAGTTTCCGAGCGCAGGTATTCATCTCCTTCCTTTTCAGTTCAACCTTGATTCTTGGCCGATTTTGTTTATATATGGTTGGCGTTGGATGGTGGGTCGTATGTTTCATTAATTGTTTGTTTTACATATTAAAAAAGTTAAATGGGAAATAACCATGTAAAATTTTAAATGATTTTCAGATCAATCTCAGATGTTCTTGTGCGATCTTATTTTGAATGATGTGGTAAAGGATTGGCTCATGATTTGTAACACTGTTGCTCTTGTCGCCAACAGGGTCCTTACTACTTTGAGATTGGTATGAAGATTCATCGGTTCAGTTATGACGGCAGAATCATTTCGAGGATTCCTGTAAGAAGACATTATTGATCTGGGTTAAACCATTTAGGTTGGTATTTTACTTCTTTATGAATTCACCCAAGTATTTTTAGGGAAATTGTGGACCAAGTATTTTTAGGGAAATTGTGGACCAAGTATTTTGTGGGCGGGATTTTGTTCAAGTTGTGGGACTTGTGTGGCTCAAGGAGGTAGAAATTCATGATATCAGAGGAACAGAAAGGATTTATGGGAAAAGCTTTCAAGTTGTTGGCTGAACAAAATCCCTGATTTATGGGAAAAGATTTCAAGTTGTTGGCTTTTGCAGCTTTAGTCAATATCTTTTCCAGCTTTTATGGTAAAAGTTTTGCATATCTATTAATGGAACACACAGTTTTTGCAACTTTAGTCAAAACTTCATCCTTTTCCCATGAATAAGAATATTAATTGCTCAATTGTTTGCTCCTAACTCAGTCTCTTTTCTTGGAGTAGCAAATGTGACCTTAGTTAATGGCCGTTGATTTTAAATTGATAAAGATGTGATGTAATGAATTCATTTAAATAATCTCCAGATCAATCTTAGATGTTCTTGTGCAATCTCAGTTTAAATGATGTGGTAAAGGATTGGCTCATGATTTGTAGCACTGTTGCTCTTGTCATCAACATGGTCCTAACTACTTTGAAATTGGTTTGGAGATTCATTGGTTCATCCAGGATGGCAAAAGCATTTCGAGGATTTCTACAAGAGGACATCATTGATCTGGGTTAAACAATTTTAGGTTGGTATTATATCCAGAAAGATTCAATGTTTTTAGTTTTGTTGCTGAGTAATTGTTAAAAAGATGTTTCACAGGTGGGGGAGGCTGTTTATGTTGCTGCCTTAGTGTGATTTGAAACACACTTAATAGTAAGTGTTTTTAATTTAAAGGTCATCCTTCTTGTGCTTTTTAGAAATTGGATGTTGATTGCTACTGTTTTATTTTTCCTACCTTATCTCTCCCCTGAGTTTTTCTTCAATGTTTTTTCTTGGTTGACAGTTTTGCCTTTGAGATATCTAAGCCTTGGTGCTCATGCTGGAATTTTCAATCTTGCAGTCAAGTTGCCAATCCATGTCATGAAACCAGACATGGGTCCAAAATATATATTGCTGATGGAATAAAAGAAGAACTTGACAAAGCTTGATTGTGATATGTTTGATGAGGTATGCTTATTCGGTGTTGTTTATTATGGAAAACTATGGTTTTTGTCTCAAATACTAGCTTCTCGTAACAATTCCACAGGTGAATATTTTGACCCATACAGCAGAAGTAAACTTAAATGATGGGCAAAGATTTTCTATTTCAAAGCTGAACATAGCACACAAGGACGATGTGCATGAAAGTCTCACATTTCTTGATGTCACTGCAGAAAAGAAATAAGAGAAGAATGTGCTGCTCTTTGGGACATTTTCAGAAGAAAAGATACTCAGAAGTTAGAAACTCATTTAATGAAACACTCAAGAAAATTTAGACATTTTTCCTGTTCTCCAGTTGGACAGGTACAATTCCTAATAATTGATCCATGTTTCTGATCAATCTTCTGCTTGAGTTTTTTATTTTAAGATTGCTGATATATATCATCTCTATATATGATACTTTTGCGGGATTTGTGGAATTGATGTTCAGCTCTATGTAAAGATATTAGAGGAACAACAAATGATTGATTTTGCTGACAAAAATCCCTCATTTTCAGGGTAAAGCTCTCAAGTTGTTGCTTTTTGCAGCTTTAGTCAATATCTTATCCAGCTTTTGAGCCAAAAAAGCTGATTTAAAACAAGTGTGGGCTGTTGTGGTGTTTGTTGTTGTTTTATGCATATCACAGAGAAATTATCATTGATTTAAAACACACTTGGAACACTCAAACTCACACCAAATAGGTCTGATATGGAGTAGGGGAGAGAGAGGGACAACTGAATAGAAGATATGAGAGGAGAAGAGTGGAAATTAGAGACCTTTATATTAAATTTCATTGTGTTATATTTAGATAGAGACCTTCATATTAAATATTGATTGATTATGTTTAAATAGAGGCAAAGTGTGCATATTTAGTTGGGAAAAGAAAGACATTTGTATAAAACTTATGAGTTTAGTACTTAATTAGTGTGGTTTAAAAGTTTTAGACTTTGGTCTACGTTACTCTTGAAGCCTTAATTGTGTGTTTGGTTGTAATGATGCTTGATGCTAAGATCACTGTTATTTTAGTGGGGAAATGGTTCATTTCAAAATTATATTTTTCTTTTGATATTAAGTGAAACTTTAGTGTCTGGTACAAACAATTTTGTTCATTGGTCTTGGTTGATTTCAGAATGGTCAGAGACTTCACTTGAGGGTGTCATCAGCCTTTTCAGAACTTCATTCTTACAGCCTCTACTAAAAGTTTGCAAGGTATGGGACATTTCCTCACATGTTCTTGCAAGTCAAATGCAAAAAATTTCTTAGCACATTAGTTTATACAGTAGTTATATGTGCTGAGATTCTCTCTGCTTATCTTGCACTAGGAAAGAAAGCTTTTGCAATATGATACCTATGAAATTATGGTATATTTTGAATGTCTACATCAAAATTGCTGGGCATGTTCATCATAATACATAGCTATTGATGCTGCAAGTTGTAGTTTTAATAAAAATAGATTCTGGATATTAGACATAGAACAAGTGGACAACTATGCTACTCCTGAATATTGCATGTGGAGATAGAAAATTCCTACAAAGAAAAATTGCAGCAATTCAAAATTCATTGTTAGAATCTTAAGTTTTGATGAAGACTAAAATATGAAAGAATAAACCAAGTACTTGGAAAGCAATAGGTTAACATAGAATCTCAAGTAAGAGTGCAACCAGATGTGGATTTACTTCCGGATGGACTAGGACTGGCGCTCGCGGATTAATGACTCATCCCCCAGCGACAGCAGGTAATCCACTAAGGAAATAACTTAGTCCAGAGGCACTAGATATACAAAACCTTAAGACTAAGCTAGGATTCAACCGGAAGTGGAATTGCTTCCGATAGCTTAGTGACTAGCGCTGGCTGTTGGTATAGATAACACTAAGCATCAGTGAACATGAGCCACGTCTAGTGGAATTGCTTCCGATAGCTTAGTGACTAGCACTGGCGGTTGGAATAGGTAACACTGAGCGTCAGTGAACATGAGCCACGTCTAGTAGAATTGCTTCTGATTGCTTAGTGACTAGCGCTGACTGTTGGAATGAAGGACACTGAGCGAGAGTGAGTAAAAGTGAATATAACCCTTCATCCAGTAGTAGTGCTTCCGGATGTAGAAGTGCTTCCGGATCCAAGGAAGCCAACTTAGACTAAGTAAACACCCACTGCATGTGACTATGTGCTTATATTGCTAAACTAACGTTCAAGTGCAGCACACTAAGTAGAGTTGCTTCCGGATGAGAATCTGCTTCCGCAAGCAATCAGAATGTCAGAACGTTCAGAAGTGCAGTGTCAGAATGCTTTTGTCAGAGCAGAGTTGTCAGGACTACTTTTCAGAGATAAAGCAAGTCAACCCTGCTATGCATTGATGAAGCATTTATTGGGCAAACGGTAACGTGGGAAAAACGGCCATATTCAAACGGCTAACTCACCTACCAAGAGGGAGAATGTTTGAAGACTATATAAAGGAGCTCAACTTCATTTATGAAGACAATCAATTATCTTTGACATTCTTGAAAGAAGCTAGAGAGAAAAATCGAAAAATCCTTGAAGCATTCAAAGCTGCCCAGAAAAGAGAAAGAGCATTTAACTCATTGAGTGATCTTTTCATCTACATATCTTGTACTCTTTGTAGTTAAGTCTCTTCTTGTTATAAGAGCATTAATTATACTTAAGTGTGTATCACTATCTGTTCTTTAAGAGAACTTAGTTAGAAAATCCTTTATTTGTAAAGGTTGAACCCTTGCTGGTTGTAAGGGGGAGCTAGTTAGAAAGGTTGCAAGTGAGCCTTGAGTAAAACTTGTGATTGTAAGGTTACAAGTGATCCCGTTCAAAACTTGTGGTTGTAAAGGTTCCAGGTGCACCCGTTGTAAAACCTGGGGATAGTGGAACTCGGCCTGGGTGGTTGAGAACTGGACGTAGGTCAGGTAGACCGAACCAGTATAAACTCTGGTGTTGATTTTATTTGAGCTTTTATTTTGCAGCACAATTCACCCCCCTCTTGTGCATCCATTACCTTCATTTGGTATCAGAGCGGGTCTTTCTGACTTGATTCCCACGAATCTAGAAAGTAAAGATCCAGTAATGGATACAGACTATTCCCTGCCAGATGTCTCTATTCAACCCAACAAGCCTCCAGGCTTTGATGGGTATAACTATCCATTCTGAAAATTCCGAATGGAGACCTACATACAATCCAGCGACATCCGACTCTGGGATGTGATTCAATATGGGAATCACACCCCTCTGGATGAAGATGGCTTTGCAAAGCAGCGATCCAAATACACCAACGAGGACTATGCTCTAGTCCAGCTAAACTTCAGGGCCATGCATTACATTCAATGCGCCCTCAGTCCTAAGGAGTTTCACAGGATCAGCCACCACAAAACTGCTAAGGATATGTGGGAGGCTCTTGAGGCTGCTCACTCTGGAACCAAGGGAGTGAAGGCAAGACGAGTTGAGATGCTGGTGGAAGAGTTTCACAAATTTGCCATGACAAGTCCAACTGAGCCAATCAGAGAGCTGGAACTCAGATTCACCCATCTTATCAATAACCTGGCCTCCCTGGGAAAAGATATTCCTGAAAGAGAGCAAGTAAGCAAGATCCTAAAAGTACTGAAAGGTGATTGGATCACCAAAGTAACCATCTTGCAGGAAGTCCAAGGAGAGTCAACCAGCTCCATCACTGCACTCTTTGGCTCTCTGGCTGAATACGAACCAACCTTGCTGGCTCAGAGAGCTCCTCAAGCCTCACCCAAAGCCAAGAATCTTGCCCTTGTTGTTCCCAACAAGGAAATTGATGATGATGATGATGAGGATGATGGGGAGGAACTGGACGAAGAGGAGATGGCCATGATGGTGAGAAAATTCAGAAAGTTTTTCAAGAAGAAAGGAGGCTTTCAGAAAGGTGACTCCAGTCAGAGGAAGGGATACAAGAAGGAAAAGACCCCGGTATGCTTTGAATGTAAAAAGCCTGGCCACTTCAAGGCTGAGTGTCCAAGCTTGCAAAGATCAAAGGGGAAAGACAAGAGAAAAGCCTTCGTGTCCTCCATCTGGGTAAATAGCTCAGATGACGAAGCAAGTGATGAGGAAGAAGCTGCCAACCTCTGCCTGGTAGCCAGAGAAGTTGATGAGGAAGCACCTTCAGATGTTGATCTCACCCACGAAGACAATGAGGTAACTTTCTCTTAATTGCAAGAGGCTTACAATGAGGTTCATGAAGAATTCTCTCGATTATGTAAAGCCTACAAAGTGTTAAAAACTAAAAAGGAATCACTTGAGTCTAAGGTGGACTCACTAAGTGAAGAGCTAGCGGAAGCCAGAAAGCTTCCGGTAGCGGATGGCAAGGGTTCTCCCCAAGCAGAACCCAATGCCCCAACACTTGAGAGCTGCCCTAATTGCAGCAAAATCTCAGCTGAGAAAGACAAGCTGCAAAATGCCCTGCAGAAGTTTACAAATGGATCAGAAATGTTAAATATAATTTTAATGAATCAAAGGGCATATAGGGATAGGACTGGCTTAGGATATACTCCTAGAGGGAAAAAGTGGGTGGAACCAAAAGTGAAGCCCTACTTAAAATTCTTCCACAAAGCCACTAGTCATAGCTCCTCACCCTTCAGCTTCTGTAACTATTGCAACAGGAAAGGACACTCCACGTCCACCTGTAATGCCAAGAAGCATGGAGCAAGTAGCTCTTACAAATGGGTCCCTAAAGGAACCAAGGCTACAAAGGATCCTCCCCCTGTAAAGGAAACTAAGGGAGGACAGGGATCCCGAGCCTGGAAACAATCCACAGGGAAAACCCAAAAGCCTAAAGCCAGCACTAGGCCGGAGGCACTGAATGATCATAAGCCCAAGGTCAAGGCTAACACTAGACTAAGGGCACTGAAAACTAATGACAGAGGACCCAAGAAAGGTTGGGTACCTAAGCTTACTTGATTCTTCCAGGTGTGTCTCAAAGCATCCAAGAACAGAAAATGGTATATTGACAGCGGATGCTCGAGACATATGACTGGAGACAGAGACAAGTTCAAATCTCTAGTGTGTTAGAATCTTAAGTTTTGATGAAGACTAAAATATGAAAGAATAGGCCAAGTACTTAGAAAGCAATAGGTTAACATAGGATCCCAAGTAAGAGTGCAACCGGATGTGGATTTACTTCCGGATAGACTAGAACTCGCGCACGCGGATAAATGTTTCATCCCCCAGCGGCAGCGAGTAACCCACTAGGGATTTAACTTAGTCCATGAACGCTAGATATACAAAACCTTAAGACTAAGCTATGATTCAACCGGAAGTGAAATTGCTTCCTGTTAGACTTAGACTGACGCAGACTGATAGAATAGATATCACCCCAAGCGTCAGTGAGTTTACCTCGTCAAGTGAAATTGCTTCCTGTTAGACTTAGACTGGCGCAGATTGATAGAATAGATATAACCCTAAGCGTCAGTGAGTTTACCACGTCAAGTGAAAGTGCTTCCGATAGCTTAGTGACTAGCGCTGACTGTTGGATTGAAAGATACTGAGCGAGAGTGAGTAATAGTGAACTAAATCCTTCATCAAGTGAATTTACTTCCGGATGTAGAAGTGCTTCCGGATACACCTTAGACTTAGGGAACACCCACTGCATGTGACTATGTGCTTATATTGTTAAACTAACGTTCAAGTGCAGCACACTAAGTAAGGTTGCTTCCGGATGTGATTTTGCTTCCGCAAGCAATCAGAATGTCAGAACGTTCAGAGATGCAGTGTCAGAATGCTTTTGTCAGAGCAGAGGTGTCAGGACTACTTTTCAGAGATAAAGCAAGTCAACCCTGCTATGCATTGATGAAGCATTTATTGGGCAAACGGTAACATGGGAAAAACGACCATATTCAAACGGCTAGCCCACCTACCAAGAGTTCAAAATGTTTGAAGACTATATAAGGGAGCTCAACTTCATTTATGAAGAAATTAATTATCTTTGAATATTCTTGAGAGAAGTTAGAGCGAGAAACTAAGAACACCTTCAAGCATTCAAAGCTGCCCAGAAAAGCAAAGAGCATTTAACACATCGAGTGATCCTTTTCATTTACATATTCTGTACTCTTTGTTGTTAAGTCTCTTCTTGTTATAAGAGCATTGATTGTACTTAAGTGTGTAACACCACCCGTTCTTTGAGAGAAGTTAGTCAGAAAAATCCTTTAAGTGTAAAGGTTAACCCCTTGCTTGGTGTGAGGGGGAGCTAGTTAGAAAGGTTACAAGTGAGCCTGTGTAAAACTTGTGGTAAGGTTGCAAGTGATCCCGTGCAAAACTTGCGGTTGTAAGGTTTCAGGTGAACCCGATTTAAAACCTGAGATATAGTGGAACTCAGCCTGGGTGGTTGAGGAACTGGACGTAGGTCAGGTAGACCGAACCAGTATAAATCTTGTGTTGTTTTATTTTAGCATTTATTTTTGAAGCACAATTCACCCCCCTCTTGTGCATCCATTACTTTCATTTGGTATCAGAGCAGGTCTTTCTCACTCGATTCCAACGAATCAGAAAGCAAAGATCCAGTAATGGATACAGACTATTCTCTACCAGATGTCTCTGTTCAACCCAACAAGCCCCCAGGCTTCGATGGGTACAACTATCCATTCTGGAAGTTCAGAATGGAGACTTATATCAAGTCAAGTGACATTAGACTCTGGGGCGTAATAGAACGAGGGGATCAAACTCCACTAGATGAGGATGGATTTGCTGAGCTGAGAGCCAGATATACTCCTGAGGACTATGCCCTAGTCCAACTGAACCATCGGGCCATGCACTACATCCAGTGTGCACTCAGCCCCAAAGAGTTTCACAGGATCAGCCACCACAAAAATGCTAAAGATATGTGGGAGGCTCTTGAGGCTGCTCACTCTGGAACCAGGGGAGTAAAAGCGAGACGTGTTGAAATGCTGGTGGAAGAATTTCACAAGTTCGCCATGCTAAGTCCCACCGAGCCTATCAGAGAGCTGGAGCTCAGGTTCACCCATCTCATCAACAATTTGGCCTCGCTGGGTAAGGATATTCCTGAAAGAGAGCAAGTAAGCAAGATCCTAAAGATCTTGAAGGGTGACTGGATCACCAAAGTAACTATCTTGCAAGCGGTGCAAGGAGAATCAACCAGCTCCATCACCGCACTATTTGGCTCTCTTGCTGAATATGAACCTACCTTGCTGGTTATGAGAGCTCCTCAAGCCTCATCCAAGAACAAGAACCTTGCTCTCGTTGCTCCCAGCAAGGAGATCAATGATGATGATGAGGATGATGAGGAGGAAATGGATGATGAAGAGATGGCTATGATGGTGAGGAAATTCAGGAAATTCTTCAGAAAGAAAGGAGGCTATCAGAGAGGTGACTCCAGCCAGAAGAAGGGATACAAGAAAGAAAAGATCCCTGTGTGCTTTGAATGCAAGAAGCCTGGTCACTTCAAGGCTGAGTGTCCCAGCCTGCAGAGGTCAAAAGGCAAATACAAAAGAAAGGCCTTTGTCTCCTCTATTTGGGTCAATAGCTCAGATGAGGAAGCAAGTGATGAAGAAGAAGTTGCCAACCTTTGCCTGGTAGCTAGAGAAGATGATGAAGGAGCATCTTCAGATCTTGACCTCACCAACGAAGATCATGAGGTAACTCTTTCTGAACTACAAGAGGCTTACAATGAGGTTCCTGAAAAATTCTCTAGACTATGTAAAGCCTATAAAGTATTGAAAACCAAAAAGGAATCACTTGAGTCCAAGGTGGACTCACTAAGTGAGGAACTAGCGGAAGCTAGAAGGCTTCCGGTAGTGGATGGCCAGGGTTCTCCCCAAGTAGAACCCAACGCCCCAACACTTGAGAGCTGCCCTAATTGCAGCAAAATCTCAGCTGAGAATGACAAGCTACAAAATGCCCTGCAGAAGTTTACCAATGGTTCAGAAATGTTAAATATAATCTTAATGAATCAAAGGGCATATAGGGATGGAACTGGCTTAGGATATACCTCTAGAGGGAAAAAGTGGGTAGAACCAAAAGTAAAGCCCTACTTAAAGTTCTTCCATAAAGCCACTAGTCATAGCTCCTCACCCTTTAGCTTCTGTAACTACTGCAACAGGAAAGGACACTCCACGTCCACCTGTAATGCCAAGAAGCATGGAGCTAGTAGCTCTTACAAATGGGTCCCTAAAGGAACCAAGGCTACACAGGATCCTCCACCTGCAAAGGAAACCAAGAGAGGACAAGGATCCCGAGCCTGGAATCATTCCACAGGGAAAACCCAAGAGCCTAGAGCCAGCACTAGGCCAAAGGCTCCAAATGATCATAAGCCCAAGATTAAGACCAATACTAGACCAAGGGCACTAAATACTAATGACAGAGGACCCAAGAGAGGTTGGGTACCTAAGTTTGCTTGATTATTTCAGGTGTGTCTCAAGGCATCCAAGAACAAAAAATGGTACATCGATAGCGGATGCTCGAGACATATGACTGGAGACAGAGACAAGTTCAAATCTCTGGTGATCAAAGATGGAGCCACAGTGACCTTTGGAGGAAATCAAAGTGGTAAGATCACTGGAGTTGGAGAAGTTGGACCAGTCAAAGATGTCTATCTAGTGGACGGTCTCTGTCACAACCTGCTGAGCGTGAGCCAGAGCACGGACAAAGGAAATTGGGTAATATTTGATTCAAATGAGTGCATAATAGTTGATAAGCAGGATCTGAATATAGATAAGGCCAACATAAAATGCAAGCTTAAGGCAAACAGAAATGAGAACCTATATACTTTAGACTTATGTCAACAGCTAGAAGAAAAATGTTTAATATCTAGTGACGAGAATAGTTGGCTTTGGCATAAAAGGTTAGCTCATGTCAATTTTACTCAACTGGATATGCTAATTAAAAATGAGCTAGCTATAGGTATTCCCTCTTTTAAGGTTAAGCATGATTTTATTTGTGAATCCTGCCAACGAGGGAAGCAAACAAAGTCCTCGTTTAAAACCAAGAAGAGAGTCTCCACCAGCAGGCCCTTGGAACTAATCCACATGGATTTGGTTGGGCCAGCGAGAATAAAGAGCTTGGGTGGAAACCTGTATGCTCTAGTAGTGGTGGATGACTATTCAAGGTTCACTTGGACTATGTTTCTTGCCTCTAAGCAAGATGCTTTTGATGCTTTTGTTGTCCTGGCTAAGAAAGTGCAGAATGAGAGAGAGCTCAAAATCACAGCCATAAGGACAGACCATGGAGGAGAATTTGAGAACCATAGCTTCTCTGAGCTATGTGAACAAAATGGCATAGAACACAACTTCTCAGCTCCTAGGACTCCTCAACAGAACGGAGTTGTCGAGAGAAAGAACAGGGTTCTGACAGAGATGGCTAGAAGCATGCTCAATGAGAAAGAGGTTTCTCAAGTGTTCTGGGCGGACGCTATGAGCACTGCTTGCTATATCTCTAACAGAGCCTATGTTCGCAAGGGCTTGGACAAGACTCCTTACGAGCTATACAAAGGGAGGAAGCCCAACATCAGCCACCTCAGAATCTTTGGATCAAAGTGCTATGTGCATAACAATGGAAAGGTAAATTTGGGTAAGTTTGATCCAAAGGCTGATGTAGGTATATTTATAGGATATTCCCTTAGGAGTAAAGCATATAGAATATACAACATGAAAACTAAAACTGTAAAAGAATCTATGCATGTTGTATTTGATGAAACTCCTACATGGGGACAATCCACAGATGATGATGGAATACTTAATCTTCCAAAACTATCATCATCTTCCTCACCACCAAAAGAAACACCAACAAGCAATGCCAAAGAAGAAGATGAACCCAGTGATGAACCTGGAGTGCAACCCGTGCCTGAGGAGGCACAGTTGCCAATAGCTAGGAGACACCACAGGGATCATCCTCTTGATCAAGTGCTTGGTGATGTTTCTTCTGGTGTCAGAACTAGAAGACAAGTTCAAAATGAAGTTGAGTTTGGAGCATTCCTATCTCAAATCGAACCAACTTCAGTTGAACAAACTCTTGAGGACTGCGACTGGATTATTGCCATGCAGGAAGAGCTAAATCAATTTGAGAGAAGTCAAGTTTGGGAACTAGTCCCAAGGCCGTCTCATCAATCCATAGTAGGGACCAAGTGGGTCTTCAAAAACAAGCTAGATGAGACAGGTCAAATCACAAGAAACAAAGCCAGACTAGTAGCCAAAGGATACAACCAAGAAGAAGGCATTGACTATGAAGAAACTTTTGCTCCAGTCACTAGACTTGAAGCAATAAGGATTCTTCTAGCCTTTGCATCCATGAAAGGCTTTAGGTTATATCAAATGGATGTAAAGAGTGCTTTTCTTAATGGTTATATTAAAGAAGAGGTATATGTAGAACAACCTCCTGGCTTTGAGGATCATAAGCATCCCAAACATGTGTATAGATTAAAGAAAGCTTTATATGGCCTGAAACAAGCTCCTCGAGCTTGGTATGAGAGACTCGCAGCTTTTTGCTGGGCAAGGGTTTCTCAAGGGGCAAATTAGATAATACACTGTTTATCCTTCACAAAGATAGAGATATGTTAATTGTCCAAATTTATGTTGATGATATTATATTTGGGGCAACTAATGAAAAGCTTTGTGAAGATTTCTCTAAGACTATGCAGGGTGAGTTTGAGATGTCAATGATGGGAGAACTAACGTTCTTCCTAGGCCTGCAAATCAAACAGAAGAAAAATGGAATCTTCATCTCCCAAGCTAAGTACTGCAGAGAGCTACTCAAAAAGTTTGGGATGGATGAATGCAAGGAGTATGACACTCCTATGAGCACCACTGCCGCACTCGACGCTGACGCAAAGGGTAAATCTGTCAGCCTGCCCATGTATAGGGGAATGATAGGTTCCCTCTTATACTTAACAGCCAGCAGGCCTGACATTCAATTTAGTGTAGGCATGTGTGCTAGGTTTCAAGCCAACCCCAAGGAGTCACACTTAACATGTGTTAAACGTATCCTAAGATACCTTGAGGGAACACAAGAACTTGGTCTTTGGTATCCCAGAGGTAACCAAGAGTTCTTGTGGGCTTACTCTGACTCTGACCATGCAGGTTATAAAACAGATAGAAAGAGCACCAGTGGACAATGCGCCTTCCTTGGTGGTTGTCTGGTGTCATGGGCTAGCAAAAAGCAAACCTGTGTGTCCTTGTCATCCACAGAGGCAGAATACATTGCTGCAGCAAGTTGCTGTGCTCAAGTGCTGTGGCTGAAGAACCAACTCAGAGATCTTGGCTTGGAGTTCCCTGAGGCACCTATCCTCTGTGACAACACAAGCACTATCAGCCTCGCCAAGAATCCGGTTCAGCACACAAGGACAAAGCACATTGATGTCAGACATCACTTCATCAGAGATCATGTTCAAAAGAAGGATGTCAAGGTGCAGTTTTTCCCCACACAACAACAGCTTGCTGACATCTTCACCAAGCCTCTTGGGGTTGAGCAGTTTACTTACATAAGAGGGGATTTGGGGATGGTAAACCCAAATGAGGTGTAACTTCTATTTATTATACTTGGTTATCTTAAAAAATACAAGAATACTAACTTAGGCATCAGAGTGCCAATATATGTTTTTGCAGGTGCTCAATGTTAAATCTTAAGCAAGTGCAACCGGAAGCAAAACCACTTCCGGATGAACATTCACTGACACTGGATGATCAAGTCAAGAGAGCGCCAGTGCCAGCCCAAGGGACACGTCCTTCAGAAAACGTTTCAACTCCCTCTATGAGACGTTATGCCTACTCTGATAAGATGAAGCGACACGTGTCATCAGGTGTGTCGTTCCAACTTAAATTGTTTACGTTACCCAATGTGTGAAAATCTGAAGAGACATGACCATTTTACCCTTAGTAACTTTACCTATAAATAGGGTGTCATTTTTCACTTTCACTTTTTACTTGCATCACTTTCACTTTCACCATTTTCTCTGAAATTCTCTTCATCTTCTTCATCGTGTTCTTCATTTTCTTTCGCACAACTCTTCGCATTTCATCCCTTTTACCACAAAATTCATACAAAAATGGCCGGATCTCATGAATCCAACCCAGTTACACAGAAAACCTCTTCATCAAAGAAACACAAGTCAAAATCTGGGAAATCTCGGCATGACCTTTCTGGGAAATCTGGGCATCGTAAAGAACATCGCGATGAACATCAAGAACTTCATGAAGTTTCTGGGCAGAATACACAAGGGCAAGATGAACAAGTCCAGGAACAGCCTGGCCACTCTGAGCGAGTACATGAACAGGCTGAGACTTCTGGGCAAGAGCAGGCAAAGGAAGCCAAGAGGAAGGGGAAAAAGAAGAAGGTTGAGTTCGCTGAAGAGCCTTCTTCCAAGAGACAAAGAGTTGAAGAAGACGACCCTACAGTGTACAGAGATGGGGCGTTGGAGCCAATTGCGGCCAAATTTGAGACGTCCGTCCCCTACTTCAACCATGGGCTGTTCATCGATCTGAACAAGATTGATGAGTTAGGGTTTCCCCATCTGCGCCCTTACTTGGAGAAGTATATGCCTTGGCTGGGCATCAACCAGGACTACAGCGTGAAAGTCCTGCGAGTTTTCTGTCAATCCCTCTCTGGCAAGGCTAAGTACAAGAAGGTGGATGGGAAAGAGTAAGTCCACAAACTCTCCTTCACTGCCACTGTAAGGGGGAGGTCCTTCAGGTTCACTTGGAGGACTTTGAATGAGATGATGAGAATCACAGAAGAGGGTATGAATGAATGGATCTACCCTGAGTCTCTCAAGTACAGCAAGGAGGAACTCGAGGAGTTGTATGGCACTGATAACAAGAAGGTATCCAAAATGTCTGACTCTAACAGGCTCTTGTACTACGTCTACTCCCGGATGATGACACATAAGGGAGGCAACTTCAACGAGTTCACACTGCTGGACAACCCTTGGTTCCCCAGACTCCTCTCTCGCAAATCAATCAACCCCGGCCAGTTGATCTGCCTTGAGCTTCAGCGCTGGATAAATAATGACAAGTCCGGCTATCTTCCCTATCCCACTATCATTTCCCTCCTCCTTGAGAAGCATCTGATCAAGGCCACATCTGCGGTGGAGGAAGAAAATATCAAGTGTAGACATGTGGGAGCTACCAACATTGGGAAGATGGGAATCAAGTATGTCAAGTCTGCTAAGCCCACTCGCTCAGGATCACAGGCCGAGAGCGCCTCTCAGACTTCAGTCCCCTCTACATCTGGTGCAGGGGATCAAGAAGTGGACTCTCATACTGGACCAAGCCGTGCTGCAAGAGTGTCAGCCTCTGTGAGAGCCTTTGCTGAGGAAGTTAAGGAAGAGCTTCTCTTCAGGCTGCCTGACTCCTTGGTAGGCCCTCTCCGTGCTGAGTGTGATACTGGCTTCCAGCAGCAAGGGAAGCGCATCCAGCGGCTCGAGGACAGGGTGGGACAGATCGAGAATCATCTTGCCAGGGTGGACGCAAAATTAGACCTCATCCTCCAGCACCTACAAATTCCCCAACCATCACAAGGTAACTTACCACCTCCACCTCCTCCACCTCCTAATCACCCTCAACTTCCCCCTCCTCCTCCACCTAACACTCAACAACCTCAGCCACCACCACAAAATGACCAGCAACCCCCACCATCACCAACCAATGACCACCAATCCCAACCTTCACCTACCCATGACCAGCAAACCCAAGCCTCACCCCAACACTCTCCACGCCAATCCCCACTGAACTCTCCATCTCCACCTCCTTCACCCATTCTCACACGACCTGGCGCTCCTACACGCTCTCCCCTCCGCTTCTCCAACGAACCTTCCCCTCATTCTGAACCTATCAACCCCAACTCTAGACCAAGAACCAACCCCCTGGCCGAGCAACTTGGTTTTCACACTGCCATTCACCCCCTCAGCCAAATATACATAAGAGACTATCCTCGCCTTCAACCACTCTCCGATGACCATTTACCTTTTACCCCAGACTCCACCAACTACAAAGAATACTCCTCCACTCATCCTACGAAGGCCTCTTCGTCACCCCCAACTGGTTCCCCGACACTACCTCACCCCCAGAAATTACCCAACCTACCTCCTCCCCAGAGACCTCACCCCAAAAATCTTCACCCTCCTCTTCCTCCACTCCCTCCCTGGCCCTCACCCTCTTTGATGATGCCAAAAGGGGGAGAGATGTGATGTCCACTATGCGCCTGTCCATGAGTACAAGGGATGTCCTCAGCCAGCCAGCATTATGGATTGATGAAGATATAGCAGCAGCCCTTCGCCGTGCTATGGAATCTCAAAGGCTGGGTGGTGCAGAAAGCCTTATAAGAGGAGAGGCCATCCGGTTCATGCAGCAGAAGAAAGCGGCTGAGCAAGGACCACTATGGGATATGGTTGTGTTTGGGCAGAATGAACAATCCTCACAACCTGAGTCATCATCAGAGCCTCCTCCAACTAAAACAAGTAGAGAAATTATTGAGGAGATCATGATGAAGTGGGGACTCAAGAGACCCAACCATCCTCCCATTGTGATAGCCAAGCCTATACCTGCATCCTCTGGGCAAGCGTCTGAGAGTCCTTCATTTGAGCAATCATCTGCCCCTACTCCCTCATCTGAGCCAGCAGTCAGAGTCAGTGAGCCCAGAAAGAAGGCCGTTGCCAGAAGACGTGCCAGGAAGATAATTGCCTCCACTGAATCTGATGAGACTGAGGAAGAGACTCCATCTGACCTACCTGAGCAAGGAACCTCATCTGCCCAGGTTGAGCAAGAAACTCCAGTGGTTCAAGCAGTTCCAATTCTGAAGGAAGTCAAATTGGAAATTGAAGACATGACTCCTGAGGAATTTGAGAAGTTTGGATTCACAGATAAGCTATCCTTTGGTCAGATGGCCTGCCTCGATGCTGACAGAGCAAGTGCCATGCCCACTCCTCCAATTAGCAAGAGCAAAGGGAAGAGTAAAGGGAAAGGGAAAAGGAAAGCCCAGGAAGTTGAGGAGGATCCCAACTTCCCTGTATGGAACGTGAAAATCCGGGCTGTTCACTATCCCAATGGAGAGGTCACCTACTTCGATGATGCTACATGGTTCCCTGGGTATGAAGAAGTAGAGAACATGAAAAGGGCATTCGAGGAGTCTATTGAGTCAGAGAGGCTCAGAAGGGAAAGAGATGAAGAAGAGCTTCAGCAGATAATTGCCCAGATAGACCAGAATGTTCATGAGGCCGAGGTAGCCAAACTACAAAGGGAGAATGAGGAGAGACAAAAGGAGAGGGAGAGGAAAAAGAAATACAAACCCTGAACCCCCAATCCAAAACATTTGTTTTAACTTAGAAATTTTTTTTTTCATGCATAATCTCATACTTGCTTAGTGTAACTTATTTGTATACGTTCTTTACTTGTATATGTTATTTGATTGTATACTCTGATTTGTAACTTTTACTTATCAATAATATTTGTCCAAGTTACTTGTTCTTATCTATTGCTTTTATTCTCTTGTTATTCTTTCCTTATGAATCTAATCGATAAAACTAAGTTTGTCATCATCAAAAAGGGGGAGAATGTTAGAATCTTAGACTTAGGGAACACCCACTGCATGTGACTATGTGCTTATATTGTTAAACTAACGTTCAAGTGCAGCACACTAAGTAAGGTTGCTTCCGGATGTGATTTTGCTTCCGCAAGCAATCAGAATGTCAAAACGTTCAGAGATGCAGTGTCAGAATGCTTTTGTCAGAGCAGAGGTGTCAGGACTACTTTTCAGAGATAAAGCAAGTCAACCCTGCTATGCATTGAATATGAAGCATTTATTGGGCAAACGGTAACATGGGAAAAACGGCCATATTCAAACGGCTAGCCCACCTACCAAGAGTTCAAAATGTTTGAAGACTATATAAGGGAGCTCAACTTCATTTATGAAGCAATTAATTATCTTTGAATATTCTTGAGAGAAGTTAGAGCGAGAAACTAAGAACACCTTCAAGCATTCAAAGCTGCCCAGAAAAGCAAAGAGCATTTAACACATCGAGTGATCCTTTTCATCTACATATTCTGTACTCTTTGTTGTTAAGTCTCTTCTTGTTATAAGAGCATTGATTGTACTTAAGTGTGTAACACCACCCGTTCTTTGAGAGAACTTAGTCAGAAAAATCCTTTAAGTGTAAAGGTTAACCCCTTGCTTGGTGTGAGGGGGAGCTAGTTAGAAAGGTTACAAGTGAGCCTGTGTAAAACTTGTGGTAAGGTTGCAAGTGATCCCGTGCAAAACTTGCGGTTGTAAGGTTTCAGGTGAACCCGATTTAAAACCTGAGATATAGTGGAACTCAGCCTGGGTGGTTGAGGAACTGGACGTAGGTCAGGTATACCGAACCAGTATAAATCTTGTGTTGTTTTATTTTAGCATTTATTTTTGAAGCACAATTCACCCCCCCTCTTGTGCATCCATTACTTTCATGGTGATCAAAGACGGAGCCACAGTAACCTTTGGAGGAAATCAAAGTGGAAAGATCACTGGAGTTAGAGAAGTCGGACCAGTAAAAGACGTCTATCTGGTGGAAAGTCTCTGTCACAACCTGCTGAGCGTGAGCCAGAGCACTGACAAAGGAAATTGGGTAATCTTTGATTCACATGAGTGCATAATAGTTGATAAGCAGGATTTGAATTTAGATAAGGCCAATTTAAAATGCAAACTTAAGGCAAACAGAAATGGAAACCTATATACTCTAGACTTATGTCAACAACTGGAAGAAAAATGCTTAATATCTAGTGATGAGAACAGTTGGCTTTAAAAAGGAGCTAGCTATAGGTATTCCATCCTTTAAGGTAAAGCATGATTTTATTTGTGAATCCTGCCAACAAGGGAAGCAAACAAAGTCCTCGTTTAAAACCAAGAAGAGAGTCTCCACCAGCAGGCCCTTGGAACTAATCCATATGGATTTGGTTGGGCCAGCGAGAGTGAAGAGCTTGGGTGGAAACCTGTATGCTCTAGTGGTGGTGGATGACTATTCAAGGTTCACTTGGACTATGTTTCTTGCCTCTAAGCAAGATGCTTTTGATGCTTTTGTTGTCCTGGCTAAGAAAGTGCAGAATGAGAGAGAGCTCAAAATCACAGCCATAAGGACAGACCATGGAGGAGAGTTTGAGAACCATAGCTTCTCTGAGCTATGTGAGCAAAATGGTATTGAACACAACTTCTCAGCTCCTAGAACTCCTCAGCAAAACGGAGTGGTCGAGAGAAAGAACAGGGTTCTGACTGAGATGGCTAGAAGCATGCTCAACGAGAAAGAGGTTTCTCAAGTGTTCTGGGCGGACGCTATGAGCACTGCTTGCTATATCTCTAACAGAGCCTATGTTCGCAACGGCTTGGACAAGACTCCCTATGAGCTGTACAAAGGGAGGAAGCCCAACATCAGCCATCTCAGAATCTTTGGATCAAAATGCTATGTGCATAACAATGGAAAGGTAAATCTGGGTAAGTTTGATCCAAAAGCTGATGTAGGTATATTCATAGGATATTCCCTTAGGAGTAAAGCATATAGAATATACAACATGAGAACTAGAATTGTGGAAGAGTAAATGCATGTTGTATTTGATGAAACTCCTACATGGGGACAATCCACAGAAGATGATGAAATACTTAATCTTCCAAAATCACCATCATCTTCTTCACCACCAAAAGAAACACCAACAAGCAATCTCAAAGAAGAAGATGAACCCAGTGATGAACCTAGAATGCAGACCGTGCCTGATGAGGCACAGTTGCCTACAGCTAGGAGACATCACAGGGATCATCCTCTTGATCAAGTGCTTGGTGATGTTTCTTCTGGTGTCAGAACCAGACGGCAAGTTCAAAATGAAGTTGAGTTTGGAGCATTCCTATCTCAAATCGAACCAACTTCAGTTGAACAAGCTCTTGAGGACTGCGACTGGATTATTGCCTTGCAGGAAGAGCTAAATCAATTTGAGAGAAGCCAAGTCTGGGAACTAGTCCCAAGGCCGTCTCATCAATCCATAGTGGGGACCAAGTGGGTCTTCAAAAACAAACTGGATGAGACAGGTCAAATTACAAGAAACAAAGCCAGATTAGTAGCCAAAGGATATAACCAAGAAGAAGGCATTGACTATGAAGAGACTTTTGCTCCAGTCGCTAGACTTGAGACAATAAGAATTCTTCTAGGCTTTGCATCCATGAAAGGCTTTAGATTATATCAAATGGATGTAAAGAGTGCTTTTCTTAATGGTTATATTAAAGAAGAGGTATATGTAGAACAACCTCCTGGCTTTGAGGATCACAAGCATCTCAAACATGTGTATAGACTAAAGAAAGCTTTATATGGCCTGAAACAAGCTCCTTGAGCTTGGTATGAGAGACTCAGCAGCTTCCTGCTGGGCAAGGGTTTCTCAAGGGGCAAACTAGATAATACACTGTTTATCCTTCACCAAGATAGAGATATGTTAATTGTCCAAATTTATGTTGATGATATTATTTTTGGGACAACTAATGAAAAGCTTTGTGAAGATTTCTCTAAGACTATGCAGGGTGAGTTTGAAATGTCAATGATGGGAGAACTAACGTTCTTCCTAGGCCTGCAAATTAAACAAAAGAAGAATGGCATCTTCATCTCCCAAGCTAAGTACTGCAGAGAGCTACTCAAGAAGTTTGGGATGGATGAATGCAAGGAGTATGACACTCCCATGAGTACCACTGCCGCACTCCATGCTGACGCAAAGGGTAAATCTGTCAGCCTACCCATGTACAGGGGAATGATAGGTTCCCTCCTATACTTAACAGCAAGCAG
This sequence comes from Mimosa pudica, assembly GCA_029929735.1. Taxonomy (NCBI): domain Eukaryota; kingdom Viridiplantae; phylum Streptophyta; class Magnoliopsida; order Fabales; family Fabaceae; genus Mimosa; species Mimosa pudica. Next base: position 5,104,678 of record JAKELP010000037.1, on the reverse strand, counting down.
GCCTGACATTCAATTTAGTGTAGGCATGTGTGCTAGGTTTCAAGTCAACCCCAAGGAGTCACATTTAACATGTGTTAAGCGTATTCTTAGATACCTTGAGGGAACACAAGAGCTTGGTCTTTGGTATCCCAGAGGTAACCAAGAGTTCTTGTGGGCTTATTCTGACTCTGATCATGCAGGTTATAAAACAGATAGGAAGAGCACCAGTGGACAATGCGCCTTTCTTAGTGGTTGTCTGGTGTCTTGGGCTAGCAAGAAGCAAACCTGTGTGTCATTATCATCCACTGAGGCAGAATACATTGCTGCTGCAAGCTGTTGTGCCCAAGTGCTGTGGCTGAAGAACCAACTGAGAGATCTTGGCTTGGAGTTCCCTGAGGCACCCATCCTCTGTGACAACACAAGCACAATCAGCCTAGCCAAGAATCCGGTTCATCACACAAGGACAAAGCACATTGATGTCAGACATCACTTCATCAGAGACCATGTTCAAAAGAAGGATGTCAAAGTGCAATTTGTCCCCACTCAACAACAGCTTGCTGATATCTTCACCAAGCCTCTGGGGGTTGACCAATTTACTTTCATAAGAGGTGATTTGGGAATGGTAAACCCAAATGAGGTGTAATTTTTCAATTATTATACTTGATTGTTTAAAACCTACAACAATACTAACTTAGGCATCGGAGTGCCAATACTTGTTTTTGCAGGTCCCCAATGTTAAATCTTAAGCAATTGCAACCGGAAGCAAAACCACTTCCGGATGATCATTCGCTGACACTGGATGTTGGAACTAAGAGAGCGCCAGTGCCAGACCAAGGGACACGTCACTTCAGAAAACGCTTCATCTCCCTCCATGAGAAGTTGTGCCTTCTCTGATAAGGTGAAGCGACACATGTCATAAGGTGCGTCGTTTCAATTAAAATGTTTATGTTACCCAATGTGCAAACATACGTTTTCATCTGAAGAGTCATGCCCATTTTACCCTCAGTAACTTTGCATATAAATAGGGTGTTGTAACATCCTGAAAAATTTAATTCAGGATTAGAGAGTGTTTTGGGAAATTTTGGAATTTTTAGGAATTTTTGGGATATTTATGGAAATTTTGAGTAATTAATATGCATAAAATTAATTAAGAAATGAAGAGTTTGAAATATGAGGGAGTGGTAAAGCTAAAAATATTTTGAAGATTAAGGAAATTGGAGACTGGTTTAAGTGGATTTAAATTAAAAAGAGTACACTATGGCAAGTTTTGGCTACAAATCATCAGAGAACCCCCTTATTTCAGCAAACCAAACACGCCCCTCCCCTTTTCTTTAAATATCCGAACTCCCTCCATCCTTCTTCATTCTTCGTTCTCCTTCTTCGTCTTCTCCCTCGGAATCCGGCGACGGGCGGCGGCCAAGGCGCGGCGGCGCCAACCCCTCCCACAAGCCCATCATTTTCTTCATCTTCCTTCCTTCTTCTTCCTCACCAAAACCTCACTCCCTCGCGTCACTTTCACTTTCACTTTTTACTTGCACAAATTTTTCTCACCCACATTTTCTCTGCATATTCTCTTCATCTTCTTCACTGTGTTCTTCATCTTCTTCATATCTTTCTTCGCATATCATCCCATTTTACCACTAAACCCACACAAAAACGGCCGGCTCACATGAAACAAACCCCAACACAAAGAAATCTACCACATCCAAGAAATCGAAGTCCAAATCTGGAAAATCTGGGCATAAACACACTGGGAAATCTGGGCAATCCGATGAACGCCATGAACGCCATGAACTTTTTGGGCAAACACAAGGAGAGAATGAACAAGTCCAGGAACAGCCTAGACATTCTGGGCAAGTGGATGAACAACATGGGCAGACTGGGCATGAACAAGCACAAGCCAAGAGGAAAGGGAAGAAGAAGGTTCAATTCATCGAGGAGCCTTCTTCCAAAAGACAGAGGGTTGAGGAAGATGATCCTCTCGTCTATAGAGATGGGCCTTTGGAGACTGTTTCCTCCAAGTTTGAAACGATAAAGCCCTACTTCAACAATGGGTTGTTCATCGATCTGGCCAAGATTGATGACCTAGGGTTTCCTCATCTGCGTCCTTATCTGGAAAAATACATGCCTTGGCTGGGGATCAACCAGAGCTACAACATCAACGCCCTGCGGGTGTTCTGTGAATCCATTACTGGGAAGGTGAAGTATAAGAAAGTGGATGGGAAAGAGCAGATCCGCAGACTCACCTTCACTGCCACAGTCAGGGGGAGAACCTTCAGCTTCACCTGGAGGGACATAAATGCCCTAATGGGGATCACAGACGAAGGAATGAATGAGTGGCTGTACCCTGAGTCACTCAAATACAGCAAGGAGGACCTCGAAAAGATGTATGGCACCAAAGGGAAGAAGGTGTCCAAGATGTCTGACTCCTACAGACTCTTGTACTACGTCTACTCCCGAATGATGACACACAAGAGGGGTAACTTCAACGAGTTCACTCTGCTGGACAATCCGTGGTTCCCCAGACTTCTCTCCCAACAGCCAATCAACCCGGACAGCTGATCAGCCTTGAACTTCATAGATGGTTGGTCAACGACAAGGCTGGATATCTTCCCTATCCCACTATCCTTGCCTTCCTCCTTGAGAAGAATCTGATCAAGGCTACATCTGACGTTGAGGAAGAAAATGTCAAGTGTGCTCCTGTGGGGGCAACTAACATCAGCAAGATGGGCATCAAGTACCTGAAGCCTGCTAAGCCCACTCGCTCAGGATCACAGGCAGGCAGTGCCTCTCAGACTTCAGCCCCTTCTACATCTGGTGCAGGGGATCAAGAAGTTGACTCTCATCCCGGGCCAAGCCGTGCTGCGAGGGTGCCAGCCACTGTGAAGGCATTTGCTCAGGAGATGAAGGAAGAGATTCTCCTTCAACTTTCTGAGTCCTTGGTGGCCCCTCTGAGGAATGACTGTGATGCTGGGTTCCAGCAGTAAGGGGAGCGCATCCAGCGACTTGAGGACAGAGTGGGTCAAGTTGAGACTCAGCTTGCCAGGGTGGATGCCAAGCTAGACCTTATTCTCCAACACCTCCAGATTCCTCCACCACAACAAGGTAACTTACCACATCCTCCTCCTCCCCAAAACCCACCCCCTCCTCCTCCTCCCAACACTCAACAACCACAGCCACCTCCACAAAATGACCATCAACCCCCACCATCACCAAACAATGACCAACAATCCCAGCCTTCACCCAATCATGACCAGCAACCCCAACACTCACCCCAACAATCTCCTCGCCAATCACCTCTTCACTCCCCATCTCCACTTAACTCACCCACTCGAACACCACCAACCACCCCTACTCGCTCACCACTCAACACCTCCGCCGGACCATCCAATCCTACCCTACCAACCTACAGCCCACCAATAAACCCAGATCCAACCCATTGGCCGAGCACCTTGGCTTCCACACTGCCATTCACCCCCTCAGCCAGATATATCTGAGAGATTACCCCCGCCTTCAGAGAATCTCTGAGGACCATTTACCATTTACCTCATATTCATCCACCTATCCTTTCGAAGGACTATTCACCGACCCCACTTGGTTCCCCAACCCTCCCAAATCCCCAGAAACCACCTTACCTACATCCTCCCCAGAACCTTCGCCCCCAAAAAGATTTGGCCCTGAACCTCCACCCTCCTCTTCACTCGCTCCATCCTCTCTGGCCCTCGCCCTTGTTGATGATGACAAAAGGGGGAGAGATGCTATGTCCGCTCTTCGCCAGACCATGGACACAAGGGATGTTCTCAGCCAGCCATCCCTCTGGCTGGATGAAGACATCACGGTCGCCCTGCGTCGAGCAATGGAGTCCCAGAGATTGGGAGGTGCTGAGAGCTTAATCAGAGGAGAAGCTATCCGGTTTATGCAACAGCAGAGGCCAGATGAGCAAGGATCTAAATGGGACATGGTAGTCTTTGAGCAGAATGAGCAATCCTCACAGCCTGACTCATCATCATCAGAGCCTTCCTCGACTGCGAAGAGTAAAAATATTGTTGAGGAAATCATGATGAAGTGGGGGCTGAAGAAGATCAACCATCCTCCCATTGTGATCGCCAAGCCAGTCCCTACATCCTCTGAGCAAACGTCTGAGATCCCTACTTCTGAGCAAACATCTGCTCCTCCTCCTCCATCTGAGCCAGCAGTGAAATTCAGTGAATCAAGAAAGAAGGTCGTTGCTAGAAAACGTGCCAAGAAGGGTGCTGCCTCCGCTGAACCTGCTGAGAGTGAGGAAGAGACTTCATCAGACCAACCTGAGCAAGAAACTTTATCTGTCCAAATTGAGCAAGAGATCCCATCAGTACAAGCAGTTCCAATTCTGAAGGAAGTTAAGTTGGAGATAGAGGACATGACTCCTGAAGAATTCGAAAAGTATGGGTACACGGACAGACTATCCTTTGGTCAGATGGCTTGCCTGGATGCTGAGAGAGCAAGTGCAAAGCCTACTCCGTCAATAGGCAAGGGCAAAGGGAAGGGAAAAGGCAAGGGGAAGAGGAAAGCCCAGGAAGTTGAGGAGGATCCCAACTTCCCAGTATGGAACGTGAAGATTCGGGCTGTCCACTTTCCTAATGGCGAAGTCACTCACTTCTCAGATGCAACAGGGTTCCCAGGCTATGAGGAAGTCGAAAATATGAAGAGAGCCTTCGAGGAGTCTGTTGAGTCTGAGAGACTCAGAAGAGAAAGGGAAGAAGAAGAGCTTCAACAAATAATTGCTCAAATTGACCAGAATGTGCGTGAAGCCCAACTAGCCAAGCTCCAGAAAGAAAATGAGGAGAGACAAAAAGAGAGGGAGAGGAAAAAGAAACACCAAATCTGAACCCCCATTCCAACCCTTTTAACTTAGAAATTTTTCTTTGTTTTCATGCATATTTCATTCTTGCTTAGTGTAGATTACTTGTATATTTTATCTGCTTGTGCATTCTAACTTGTAATCTCTGTTTATCAATAATATTTGTTTAAGTTATTTGCGCTTTATTTAAATTATTGCTCTTAACTCTTTCATATGAACTTAATCGATAAGACTTAGTTTGTCATCATCAAAAAGGGGGAGAATGTTAGAATCTTAAGTTTTGATGAAGACTAAAATATGAAAGAATAAACCAAGTACTTGGAAAGCAATAGGTTAACATAGAATCTCAAGTAAGAGTGCAACCGGATGTGGATTTACTTCCGGATGGACTAGGACTGGCGCTCGCGGATGAATGACTCATCCCCCAGCGACAGCAGGTAATCCACTAAGGAAATAACTTAGTCCAGAGGCACTAGATATACAAAACCTTAAGACTAAGCTAGGATTCAACCGGAAGTGGAATTGCTTCCGATAGCTTAGTGACTAGCGCTGGCTGTTGGTATAGATAACACTAAGCATCAGTGAACATGAGCCACGTCTAGTGGAATTGCTTCCGATAGCTTAGTGACTAGCACTGGCGGTTGGAATAGGTAACACTGAGCGTCAGTGAACATGAGCCACGTCTAGTAGAATTGCTTCCGATTGCTTAGTGACTAGCGCTGACTGTTGGAATGAAGGACACTGAGCGAGAGTGAGTAAAAGTGAATATAACCCTTCATCCAGTAGTAGTGCTTCCGGATGTAGAAGTGCTTCCGGATCCAAGGAAGCCATCTTAGACTAAGTAAACACCCACTGCATGTGACTATGTGCTTATATTGCTAAACTAACGTTCAAGTGCAGCACACTAAGTAGAGTTGCTTCCGGATGAGAATCTGCCTCCGCAAGCAATCAGAATGTCAGAACGTTCAGAAGTGCAATGTCAAAATGCTTTTGTCAGAGCAGAGTTGTCAGGACTACTTTTCAGAGATAAAGCAAGTCAACCCTGCTATGCATTGATGAAGCATTTATTGGGCAAATGGTAACATGGGAAAAACGGCCATATTCAAACGGCTAACTCACCTACCAAGAGGGAGAATGTTTGAAGACTATATAAAGGAGCTCAACTTCATTTATGAAGACAATCAGTTATCTTTGACATTCTTGAAAGAAGCTAGAGAGAAAAATCGAAAAATCCTTGAAGCATTCAAAGCTGCCCAGAAAAGAGAAAGAGCATTTAACTCATTGAGTGATCTTTTCATCTACATATCTTGTACTCTTTGTAGTTAAGTCTCTTCTTGTTATAAGAGCATTAATTATACTTAAGTGTGTATCACTATCTGTTCTTTAAGAGAACTTAGTTAGAAAATCCTTTATTTGTAAAGGTTGAACCCTTGCTGGTTGTAAGGGGGAGCTAGTTAGAAAGGTTGCAAGTGAGCCTTGAGTAAAACTTGTGATTGTAAGGTTACAAGTGATCCCGTTCAAAACTTGAGGTTGTAAAGGTTCCAGGTGCACCCGTTGTAAAACCTGGGGATAGTGGAACTCGGCCTGGGTGGTTGAGAACTGGACGTAGGTCAGGTAGACCGAACCAGTATAAACTCTGGTGTTGATTTTATTTGAGCTTTTATTTTGTAGCACAATTCACCCCCCTCTTCTGCATCCATTACCTTCATTCATCTGACAATATTTTCGAAACATCAAAGGTAATCTCCATATAGTTTATGTATTTGTTAGAGAATTGATCTTTTAGTTGCCTATATAGGGATTGATTGATGTTTTTTATAGACTTAATTACTATCTATAATATCTTTGTTCATATACAAACTATTTTTTTTTGTTCTATATCAAAGGCAACGAAGCGGTGGAGGATGAATTTCAGCGATGTCGTGGACATTTTGTTTCATAATGAAGAATTTCCTTTGCTTTTTGTGGTTGGATGGCCAGTATAGATAATTGATCATTTGACTTTGTTCAAACTTATTTTGGTGTGTAATTGAAAGTGGCTCATTAATTTGGTTGATGTTTGACTCAAGAAAAGAATAGGCAATTATGTAGTTATTCCTATTGTATTTGGGTTTGTCTCCAAATTGTTAGCTTTTATTGATGTAGAAGTGCATTAACAATGATTTTCTAAATTCTAAATTTGCTTACTTCTCCATCCATTTTTGTTTCTCGATTCATCCTTATCAATGATTATATCGACATAATTGTGTTTCCTATTATTCATTTATAGATTATAGATGCTAATTTGTGCTGAAAACATGTAGAAACTTAAATATGACCATTTATTATTATATCTTGTATTTCCGTTTGCTTCTACAAAATTAAGTTGCTCATCACGCGCTTCGCGCGGGAAGCCGTCCTAGTTCAACAATAAAATAAAACAATAATTAGTAAATATACTATGAAAACAGAACAACACAATGCTCAACAAACAATATACAAAGGTTAAGATATGTATGAGAAACAAAAGATTTAATAAAACTATGTAAATTTAGTAAAATGCCTTAAAAAGAAAATCAAAATTAATTCATTTTGATAGATTGAGGAGGAGAAAGATTATAAGATATAATAAATGAGAAATGAGAGGAAGAAGAGAAAAGATAAGATATGAATGATATATATAATAAGAGGGAAAAAAAAGGTGGTCAAATCGCAATTTTCGCTAACTAACAGGAACTAACTGCCATTTTCTGGGTCATCTGCGTAATATCCGCAAAAATAGGAGAACGAGTCAAAAATTGCAATTTTCGCAAAAAACTGTAATTTTCGCTAAACTGCCAAAATTGTAATTTCCGAAAAAGTAGGGGAACGGGTGAAAAATTGTAATTTTCGCTAAAAAAACTGAGTCAAAACTGTAATTTCCGCAAAAGTAGGAGAACGGGTCAAAACTGCAATTTCCGCAAAAATAATAATAATAATAATAATAATAAATAAATAAATAAATAAATGTAACTGCCGCAATTGTAATTTCCGAAAAAGTAGGGGAACAGGTCAAAATTGTAATTTTCACAAAAAAAAACTGAGTCAAACTGTGATTTCCGCAAAAGTAGGAGAATGGGTAAAAACTGCATTTCCGCAAAAAATGGAGAAGAAGAAGAAGAAGAACATGAAACTATTGAAATTGATTATGTAGCAAATTCAATGATTGGTTATGAAAATTAATTGCACATCATTGCAAGTTAACAATAATAAGAAGAGAAAAGAAGAAATAGAGGAGGTTGTAAACTTATAATTGTTCATGTGGATAATAGTATAATAAAAGAAGTAAAATTTAATAAAAGTATAAGAATGAATAGAATGCATATATGAAAGCATGAATCAAAAGTAAAAACTAAAAAATCCATTACTAAAAATAAATGAAAAAGGACACGATAGGTAAAGAAGAAGAAGAATAATCAAAGAGAGAGATAGAGAGTACCTGAGTAGAGTAGAATTTGATATAACACATATAATGATAAATAAAAGAACGTACCTGGCCTTAACTGAATTGAAGATTTGGAGAGAGAAAATTGTATTTTAATTAATGATTTTAATAAACAATAATGAAATCTCCAAATTTTATAACCTTTTAAATTCCGAAATTCACTAACAAATATATTGTAGTGATTGTACGAATGAAAATAAACTTTTAAAAATATGTGAAAAAATGTAAAAATATGATAGATTTAATTTTTTTTTTTGGCCTTTATGATAGATTTAAATTCAAACTTAAAAATTTCGATCAAAAACATTCAAACTTAAAAATAAATGGCTATAAATTATGGATTTCCTTCCACTAATTAAGGCAATAAAATAGATATTTTGAAACTCCAAATTAAAAAACAATATATTTACAGAGAAATTCTTAGGTGAACCTGGTGCACCATCACATTTGTGGTCTGACCACTAAAAACCTGACACGTCAATTAAAATGAATCCTAATCATCCTGGTGATGTGGCATAATATTAAATTAAAAACTTCTCTAAAATAAAATTAGAATTTCCCCAACTTCTACATTGCATCCCTTTTCATCCAAAAAAATTGAATCCCTACATGTTCATTCATGTTCATTAAAGTGAACCCAGTCTCCCCCCAATCTGATTCATATCCTTCATTGATTTCTCCTTCTCCTTCTTCATGTTCGTACAGTATTGCAGATCTCCTTCTTCTTCATGTTTTTCATTTAAAAAACGGTTGAACATGTAGGGATATGAATCAACGAAGAAGGAGAAATCAACGAAGGAGAAGGAGAATATTGTACAAACATGAATCTGATTTGGGGGGGGCATTTTACTGTACGAACATGAATCAGATTTTGGGGGGGGATTTACTGTACGAACATGAATCAGATTGGGGGGGGCATTTACTGTACGAACATGAAGAATTGGGGGGAGACTGGGTTATACTTTACGAACATGAAGAACATGAAGAAGAAGAAATCAACTAAAGATATAAATCAGATTTGGGGGGCCACTGGGTTCACTTTGATGAACAATTCAGTTTTTTTTTTCCAATGAAAAGTGGAGAAGTTGGGGAAATTCTAATTTTATTTTAGAGAAGTTTTTAATTTAATATTATGCCACATCACCAGGATGATTAGGATTCATTTTAATTGACGTGTCAGGTTTTTAGTGGTCAGACCACAAATGTGTTGGTGCACCAGGTTCACCTAAGAATTTCTCATATTTACAATAGGAAAGTTAGGGAGAGAGATAAGGACCTTTTTAAAAGTTATTATTATGAAAGACTAAAATAAAATATATTTTATTATGATTCTGATAAAAAAAATAAAATATATTTTAAATTATATTAATTCTTTTTTTAACTGATCAAATTATATTAAATCACTAAATCAACTTAAACACATTTTTTCCTTTTTATATATTTTTTCAATCACCTCAGGCTCTCACCCTTTAAGGTACCTACAAATCAGCGGGGATTAGTCTCTCACTTGTCGAGTGAGGGATAGATCATGGATAAAAAACATTAAACAATTATCAATGACCCTCATTTTTTAAGCCACCATGCATTTTCCATTTTTTTATCAGATGCATTTTTCATTTTAGATTTTTTATTAGAAATTTAAGATTTTATTCTTATTCTTATATTAATAAAAATTTTAAGTTTTGTACATTTTCTGTTCCGTTAATTGTAATATAATATTAAGATACAGTTGTTTTTTTTTTTTGATAAAAAAGATACAGTTGATTGGTTAAATCAAGAAGTCGAGATCTGAAAAGAGGATATAAGATGACCAATTAGATTTAGGAAAGATAAATATTTCCCGTATTTCCTTTTTCATGAAGATATTCCGCGTCTATTTAGGAAAGATAAAAATTCCGTCAAATAACTGCCGCTCCTATTCTTAAACCGCGTCTATTTTCCATTCAAACGTATAAACCTAAAAACTCAGAGCTAACCCTAGAGCTGTCCTCTGAATAAACTCTATCTTTTTTCTTTTATACATCTTAAACTCCTCTCTATACTTTTCACTATGAAGGGTAAAATTCTCAAGAAGAAAAATAAAAGTTTCTCAACCAATCAAGAATGCGTATCAAGAAAACGAAAACTTCATGACGATCATGACTATAACTTTTATATCTCCGACGAGGAAGAGGAAGTTCAGTATGAGGTTGAGTTGCAAGCAGAAGAAGAAGAAACTGAGGCTGAAGCAAGGAAGAGACACTACAAAAAAAGCGCTATTTTCCGGCGCAAGCGTTCCGGCGTTTCCTCAATAATCGCCGGAAACAGCATACGTTCCGGCGTTTCATAAAAGCGCCCATGGAAAACGCCGAAAACATGTGGCGCGCTTTTCCCGCCTTTTTTATGGCGTTTACATACCGGCGTTTTGCGAGCCCGAAACGCCGGTATGTATATTTTAATATTTTTTTAAAGCAGCGCGGCATTTTATTTTTCTTTAATTTCAAATAAATGCATATCGGCGTTTTACGTTTGCGCCGATATGCATTTTATTTTCTTTTTTTTATAATAAAAATGCAAATCGGCGTTTCAAAAAACGCCGATGTGCGTTTTCATTTAATTCCATTAAATGAATATACACATCGGCGTTCCTCTAAAACGCCGATGTGCGTTTTCATTTAATACAATTAAATGAATACACAAATCGGCGTTTCTTAGAAACGCCGATGTGTAATAAAATTAGTATTATTCTTCGGCGCAACCAAGGCAACGCCGCTAAGGACCCCCAGAAACGCCGGAAAGTTTGTGCCTATATATACCACCGACGGATTGCATTTGGGCGTTTCTAAAAAGCGACAGAGGGGCCCACCGAATCTTTGTCTGCCAGTTGCGGTTTATATATTGTGTTTCTCCTATATATATAATGTCTCGGCGTAGCGGTAAAGATCCCATAGACGAGGAAGAGCAGCAGCGACTGCGCAACGAGGAAGAAGCCAGGCGTATAGAAGCTCTTCGGAAAGAGAAAGAGCAGGAACCTATTCCCCAGTCGGTGTTGCAGTACGTCAGTTCTCCTCTATGCACCGTACCGTATAGTCCTTTCGGCTTTGGTGTGGACCCAGGAGTGACGCAGGACGAGCTCTGGGAAGACTTGGGGAGTGACGTCGACGTCAACATGAGCTACGAGGAAATGAACGAGTTTTTGAATGAGGAGGAGAGACAAGAGAGGCAGGAGAGGCAGGAGAGGCAGGAGAGGCAGGAGAGGCAAGAGAGGGAGGGGAGGCAAGAGAGGGAGGGGAGCTCGAGCTCCAGTAGCGACGGCGGTGACGGTGGTGGTGGCGGCGTAGGCGGCGCCGGCGAGGAGGACGGTGATATGCCTGTGCCGCAGGTTCTTATTGAACTCAAGAGAGGGAGGAGGTCCACTTCTGGGAGTGGATATGTGGTAAACGTCAGAGGTATGTAATTAATTTGATATATTGATTTAATGCATGTAGTAATTAATATATTTATATCAATTATCTGAAATGTGTTTTTTCCTTACAGATATCAATGGCGTTGTCACCAACAAGAGGCTGGACCAGAAGCAGGTGCATTCGCTTCCGGCGAATGAGAGGGTTGAGCTGCCATATTTCGAGGAGACTGGGCAGCCAACCATGGATGCCGGCGTCCTATATCACCGCTACTGCCGCCTGCTCGGTAAGGATTTCCGGCGCTTCCCAATCGACCCGATCGACTGGAGGAAAGTTCCTAGGTCGCGGAAAGAAGAGGCATGGGATATTATGAAGGTAATTTGAATTTCCAAATTATTTTATAATTACGTGAAATAATATATTTATTTAGTGTTAATGTTATTAATTGTCAAAATTTCCTATTGCAGAGGAAGTGGTGGATCCCCGAAAGCAAGAAGCTAAAGAAATTCACGATATCTATGATCGGGGATTCTTGGAAGGACGAGAGACTCAAGTTGTACAAAGATAGGGCCGAGGGGGGGGCGAGGTCTAGGGAGGAGGTGGAGAATATGGTGCCCGACGGAGTCGACCCTGAACAGTGGAGGCGGTACATCGGCTGGAGGATGTCCGACCTGGGTCAGGCGAGGTCAGAGCGGGGCAAGAAGGCGCGGGCACAGCAACAGGTTTCTCATACGACTGGGAGCAGACCCATGATTGTCGGCTATGACGAGATGGTAATATTAATATCTACTAGTCTTTGATTTTTAATTATTAACTATATATTATAACGATTATTTTTTGACGTTTCAAATATTTCAGTTGCAGGAGGCCAAGAAAAAGGGCGTCAAGAAGGGCGTCTACCGCGACTATATCGTTCAGGTGCGCAGCCGGAAGGATGGGAAACCTGTTTCCCAGAAGGCTGCCGAGCATATCAAGAAAGTCGCGAAGGCACAGGCGACCGTGGAAGCCAGGGCGACCCGTTTTATATGTAATTATATTGAACTAAATATTACAAGAAAACAGAACTAAATACGATAAAAACTGCGAATATTTATTTATATGTACATACATTCGCTTCATTCCTTACAAACAACAATCGTTTCATTCCTTACAAACAACAATCGTTTCATTCATCATCACCATCTTCACGGTCTCTAACAGACGGTACCGGTTCATCTCCTTCGGGCATTAGGTAGTCGGAATTATTAGGAGCAACCAGTTGAACAGTTTCAGTTGTCGCGTCTAAATTCTCGTCCCCCATGTCGTATACATCGCGAGGTTTTACCTGAATCACCATTTGCCAATCTTTGTTTTTAGGATCGGGAACATAATAAACCTGCTGCGCTTCGTCTGCAATGATGTATGGCTCGTCATCAGGTAATGCCCCTGTGTGGAAGAGTCTCGAGAAATTCACGGAGGTAATACCGAGAACGTCAACTTTCTTGCCTCTTTTTCCCCTAGTGTCTGCCCAATCGTACTTGAATAGCGGAACGGGAAATGCACCGTTGTAGTTGAGCACAAGTATATCAACAAGTTTCCCATAATATTGAACCTCCCCTAAACGCGCTTGAGGATCGTCTCTACTAACATAACTCCTTGTTCCAAATGAGCCAAACACACCGGAGTTTTGTGTTAGACGAGAGCCATCGCGCGCAACAGTGCGGAAGTGAAAGCCGTTGACATTGTAGGCAGAGTATCTCTGCGCATACTCAAAAGGCCCATGTGCTAGATTCACTAGTGATGGTGGCGGATTTGGTTCGTTGCGTATTCTTTTCGTGAACCAATTAGCGAAGCCCCGGTGGACCATTGTATCAATCACAGCTGCAGTGATCCCCGAGCGTCCTCGATTCTCCCACTTGACATATCTCCGATAATCCCTAAAAACACAAATTATCGGTAAATATATATTTAATTAAAATGTAATGTAATAAATATAAACGCACTCGCGATAGGAGTCCACGGCAGTGCAACGTGTAAGGACATGTCTGTGTGCTTGCAACATCTCGGCGGGACTCAGCTGGTGGAAGTGCGCTGCTCCTACTGGCTTTCCAATGGGGGGAAACAACATGTCAGAGATGGGATTGACATAGTTCGAGTTATCTTCAACTCGGGGTATTCGCTCATTACGAATGTTCTGACCATAATATCTTTCAACAAATGCAACTACCTCGTCCCCCACGTAACACTCAGCAATGCAGCCCTCTGACGCGGCTCTATTCCTAACGAACGACTTCATTTTCCCCAGGTACCTTTCTATGGGATACATCCAACGGTAGTGCACCGGCCCACCCATCTTCGCTTCTTCAACAAGGTGGACAATGAGATGGACCTGTGAGGTGAAAAATGATGGAGGAAATATCATCTCCATGCGACATAGCATCAGAACAACTCTAGTCTGCAGGTCGTCTAGCTCTTGCCTATCCAACACTTTTGCGCACAACTGCCTAAGTATAAAACTGAGTTCGGCCAAAACCATAGAAACATCTTCGGGAAGGGTGTATTTTACAGCTAGAGGAAGGAATTGTTGTAGCAAAACATGATAGTCATGACTTTTCAACCCAGAAATCTTTGGCTCTCTCGAAGATAGGTCAACGCAACGCGAGATATTACTTGAATATCCGTCAGGAACCTTGATACCTTTTAGCGTGGTCAGGAACACTTCCTTATTCTTTTTTGTCAAAGCAAACCGAGCCGGGGCAAACTTATCGTTCACGTCAGGCCAGGCATCTTGACGTATTCCCATGGCCTTTAGATCCTTCCTCGCTCCAAGATGATCCTTTGACTTTCCTGGCTCATTCAGAATGGTGTATAAGACATTCTCCCCGACGTTCTTTTCAATGTGCATGACGTCCAAACAGTGGCGCATTAAGTTGTGCTTCCAGTATGGCAGACAAAAAAATATGCTTCTCTTTTTCCATTGAGGTGCTGGGCCAGTTCTACGGGCCACCGGCTGCGGCCTCCGCCGAGGCTGCCTGCCACCGCGGCTTGAGATAGGGACCTCTTCATCCGGCAGCGGCGGGTCCTTGCCAAATTCACATTGCACATCACAGATCTGGTCAAAGATCTCAAACCCAGACAACCGTCGAGGGGGATCTCTGCGTTCTCGTGTACCGTCGAATTTGCTCTTCTGCCGCCTGAATTGGTGATCAGGTGGAAGGAACCGTCGATGACCCATGAAACACGACTTCCTGCTGTGCGGCAATCTACGGGGCTCACAGTCCAGGTTGCAGAACGGACATGCCATCGCTGTATAAGTATTCCAGCCGGATAACATGCCGAGTCCGGGAAAATCACTCACAGTCCACATCACAGCGGCTCGCAATCTGAACAACGTCTTAGATTCGGCGTCAAACGTCTCGACCCCATCACTCCATAACTCATTGAGCTCCCGTAACAGTGGTTGAAGGTACACATCGATATCGTTTCCAGGTGATGTAGGCCCTGGAACAATTGTCGATAGAATGAAGGATGTCGATTTCATGCACAACCACGGGGGAAGGTTATATGGTATCAACACAACTGGCCAAACGCTGTAATGTTGGTTGAAGGAGCCGAATGGGTTAAAACCATCAGAAGCGAGCCCTAGCCTGACATTTCTTGGGTCCGAGGCAAAATCGGGGAATTCGCCGTCAAAAGCTTTCCATGCATCACCGTCTCGAGGATGCCTCATCTTGCCATCTGGGTTAGCTTCTGTCGCGTGCCACCGCATTTGCTCAGCCATCTTCGGGGACATGAATAGTCTTTGGAGCCTTGGACGGAGTGGAAAATATCTCATGCTCTTAACTGCTCGTCGTCTCTTCTTCTTATTATTATGCCCCTCACCCTCCACCTTGTATCGGTCAGTGCCACATCGTCTGCATTTATCTAACGCAGCGTCAGAGCCCCAAAACAACATACAATCATACAGGCATGCATCGATTTTTATGTACCCTAACCCCATCTTTGAGATTGTTTTCTTCGCTTCGTAGAATGATGACGGTAGCTCGGCTCCAATATTGTAGAAGGCGTCTGACAGCAGCTCAATCACGTCTGACATAGTCGCATCGGAGGCGCCACGTTTACACTTTATACTATACAGTTTGGTTAGAAATGACAGTTTAGAGTATCTTTCATTCCCTGCCCAAACACATGTATATATATTGTCATGCCACGTACATATATAATATATGTATTTCATCGCATATATATTAATTATAATTATTCAGTCGCTTAAACAGTTAGAATGGTTAATGCATTATTTATACCTGGGTACAGCGGTTTGTCACCTTCCGTCATAAGCTCAAAGAAATCTCTAACCACCTCAAGCCGTAAGTAGTCAGCGACTGGTCCATCGACCACTACATCCCCGCCATCTCCTGCTTCATGCTGCCCAAAGGCTTCCATCACAGTGTTATTACCCGGATTATTTGCATGTTCGCCGCCGTCGGCTTCATCGTCACTGCTTTCGACTTGCATTCCAATGTGAGAACTCGAACCGACTTCTAGATCACCGGCGTTGTCGTGTAGTTCGCCCTCTCCATGAAACGCCCAATTGAGGTAATACCTGGGAAACTGCTTATCCATACAATGGGCAAATACCTCCTCTCGAGTCTTCCATTTGTCGAACTTACATTTTTCACACGGACACCGTATCTTACCCCGAACATCACTACCGCGCAAGAAAGCAAACTCCAAAAACTGATTCAACCCCGCCATGTATTGCGGTGACGATCTAGGTAAAGAGATCCACGATTTATCCACCATTATATTATTGATATAGGTGTTTCACAACAAAACTACAGAAAATATGAAATAAGAAGGGAGATATTTGAGAAAGATTTTGACGACTCACATATTCTACATATATGCATATTTATAGCCACTGCCCCTAACCTTTACGCGTTCACCAAAGCCAACACTGCCCAGAAAGTTTTTCGTTAGATGTTTAGGCTTACCGGCGTTTTGGGAATCGCCTCTAATTAAAGTAATAATAAAATATTGCATATCGGCGTGTCCACGAAACGCCGGTGTGCAATATTATATAAGTTAATATACATATCGGCGTTTTGCGGAACGCCGATATGTGCAATTATTTTTTTATATGCATATCGGCGTTTCCCACAACGCCGATATGCATACAAATAATAAAATAACATACCGGCGTTTCCACCGTTGCGCCGGTATGCATTATTTTATTATACTTACCGGCGCTTGGTGTCGAAACGCCGGTGTGTTCCCATACTCCTATAAATAGCGGTACTCCCCCCACTTTGTCTTCCCATTCGTTCTGCCTTCTCACTATTTCTTTCTTCTTCATCGTTTCTTCCTTTGTCTCTGGTTATTTTCATTTTCTTTGTTTATATTTTTTTTTGTTTAAGTTCAGTTATTTAATTATTCATTGTAATACAGTTTATTTCATTATTCAATATAATACAATTTTGAACTATTGTTATTCTCTCTCTGTTTACTCTATTTATCAATCATTCAGATGCTCTATATTATTATTCTTGTTATTTTCTTTTTATGTGTGATAATATTTTTTATATATTATGATATCCATAATATTAAATTTCCGTCCCAATTTGATTTCAAATTGGGGCGCTTTTTTTTTAATCAGTTTTATTTGCTTTCCGGCGTTTTAACACACGCCGGTAAGATAATAAAATATAATAAAACACACCGGCGTTGGACGTAAACGCCGGTGTGTTTTATTATACTTTATTATCGCTTTCCGGCGTTTGTGCTCAGCGCCGGTATGTTTTTGCCTTAACGAATACAATACCGGCGTTTTTTAGTGCAAACGCCGGTACGCGTGAATATTTTATTATTTTTGCACACTGGCGCGACTCACAAACGCCGGTGTGCTTGAATATTATAATAATATATGGAACCTGCTTTGCGGCGTTTCCGGGTTCTCTACGGCGTGTCAGAAAACGCCGGAAAAAAACTTTTCCACATTAAATCAGCGGCGATTGTGTAAAACGCCGTAGAGCTGTTTCGCAGGTAAAAAACGCCGAAACGTAGGGTTTTAAAACGCCGATAAGGCCCTCTTTTTTTGTAGTGAGAATCGCGGAAGAACATTTGAGAAAGATTCGTGACATTACGAGGAGAGAGAGAGAAGAGAGAGAAGAAGAAGATGATGATGATGGTGATGATGAAGTAAAGGAAGGAGAAAAAGACTCTTTGATAGTTCACAAATTGATAAAACAGAATCAAGAAGAGAGTGGTCGCGTACGAAGAGCAATTGCATCCAGGTGATAGTCCTTATTGATTTCTGCAATTTTCTTAAGAAAATTATATTTTATAATCAGGATAATAAAGGAAATTAGTTGTTACTAAGTCTTAGCTTCTCAATTTGACCAATTTGTAATAGCTTTGTGGGAAGTAAAATTGGTTTAAGTTACTTGTTCAAAACAATTTATTTACCTAAATAAATTGGCCCAACTTATCTTTGACCAATTTTACCAATGTTTCCATAAAATTTAGGCAATAAATTCATGAAACTGTCACATTTAACCAATATTTCCATAAACTGCCCGAAGGGCGTAGACCATAAGAAAGGGAAAGGTAAGACACCGCGTACCCACCAGGTTATGGGTTCGAACCCTTGGGAAGTCGTCACCCCAAAATAGAAATACCGGCGGCGACTTCGGATTAGTCGGTTCCCCAAAGGGGTCAGACACCGAAGGCTCTAAGCAAAAATAATATTTCCATAAACTTTAACTCATATGGCGTTGTTTAGAATTGGTTACAGGTTAGTAATAAGCCAAACTTGCCCAAGTTCAAAGAAGACATATTAGCAATAAGTTAACTTTTGAAACCTCTTAATATGTAAATACGGAGTATTTGACATACAGGAACAGATATATCTGTAATTTTTCCTTTTTTATCTTCTTTATATATATAGTTGCTATAGTTTCCATCAGGTGTTCCAAAATGGTAATTTATTTGAAATAAAACACGCGAGGCGTTTTACATGTTCTTTTGCAATTGAATTAATGAACCTAAATACTTATATAGTATATGATGAATTTGGTTTAGGGTGAAACAAGAAGGGAAAAATGGAGAATTTCGGCTGTTAGCGAGGCATCGACAGTCTGCTACTGCAGTGGCCTTATCAGAGGATGACATGAAGGGATTTTCAGCTTCGAAAGATGGGGTTATCATGCAATGGGATGTAAATAGTGGGAAAATTGAGAAGTATAAATGGCCTAGTGATGAAGTGTTGATGTCTCATGGGATGCAACAACCACATGGTAAGACAAAAAGCCATAGTAAACAGGTGTTGGCCTTAGCTGTGAGCTCTGATGATCGGTATTTGGCTACCGGTGGCCTCGACCGCCATGTTCATCTGTGGGATACGCGTACAAGAGAGCATGTTCAGGTAACACTCTTTCTTCTTTCTAGATTGCAATGTGACCATGTTTAAGTTAAATTATAAACAAGGTTGTTCTTCAATCCAAAGGAATATGGCTAGTGTAAAAGTTCTTTAAATCCAACCGAATATTTCTTATATTTAATGTGTCTTATAAATCCCACATTGAGGAGTCAATGACTTCAGAATAGGAAATATTTCCTAATAGGCTCATCATCTGTCTTTCCAATTTTAACTTCAAAATAGTACCTAGGTAGGAGCTAATAATCTATACATTGAGGAGTCTATATTTCCGATCCTATTTTAACTTCACCGTATTATGTATAGAACATCTCCTATTTTAACTTCAAAATAGTAGCAAGTTAAAATAGTATATTTTCTAAAAGAACATAATCAATGATCTTTAAGTTTACCTTCTCCTTCGTTCCGGTTCTAAATAGTGTATGGTACACGTAATTAGATTATAAGTTACTATATAAGTTGAATGAATAAATTAGTATTAAGGAAAAAATATCCTTAAAATTTTTATAAAAGGTCAGTGACCTTATAATTAAGATAGGAGGATTTAACACATTTGAGCAATATTTCCTATTTTAACTAGCTCCTAGCTTCACTAGGACATGCGCTTTATTTAGAAACCCTTACGCTTGAGGCATTTTAGTGATATGTAGCACTTTTATGTGTTGTTAATATATCTCTATTACGTGTCTTAATTTAACAGGCTTTTCCAGGCCACAAAGACCGCCTTTCGTGTCTAACATTTAGGCAAGGAACTTCAGAACTATTTTCAGGTTCATTTGATCGCTATTTTAAGATATGGAATGTTGAGGATAGAACTTTTTTGCAAGATATGCATGACCATCACTGTGAAGTCCTGACTATTGATTGCTTACGAAAAGAATGGGCTTTAACAGCCGGACGTGATCGGACCATGCGGTTGTTTAAGGTAACAATTAACCTAAAACTCCTCGATCCTTTTATATGACGATGAGCTCATTAGCTGTGTAATTAAATTATAAGTATTAAATAAAATAGTTAAAATATTAATGTTTATTTATGAAAATAATAATGTGTTAGTTGATTCATGATTTACTTAAAATACTCTAATTATTATCTGTGTTGCAGCTACCATTGACGTTGACCATCTCATTGTGTCATGTGTTCATTTAATAAATAGGGTATATGGTGTAGGAAACAAAATCACAAATTTGGGAAAATAAAATGAATTGATGTACTAAAAATAGAGCGGAAGGTACAAAGTAATATTTAATGCACAAATTGTTCCGCGTGTATGTATTGATCAGATTTTTTCCTTTGAGCTTTCATTGTACATTATACACTGTTTATTTTTCCATTTTTTCACGTATACTTTGATCCAAGGCCTCTATATCTTGACGAGGAAAGACTGCCAAAAGACAAAAATGGAGTTATTATAATTACAAGTGTTGTATACTTAATTTTCATATATACATGTACAGCGTGTCGTTTAACATTTTGTTCATTAATGGTTTGTTAGGTCCATGAAGAGAGACAATTTTGTTATCATGCTTGCGCATCTTCCATAGAATCTTGTTGCTTTGTGAATCATGAAGAGTTTTTTTCTGGTTCGGATGATGGAAGCATTGAGCTTTGGAGCATAGTGCGAAAGAAACCTGTCTACATTGTGAGAAATGCTCATGCTGTACTCACAAAAGGGGACGAATCAAAGTCAAACAGTAATGGAACGAACCCACATGGTAATTATAACTTCGGAATCATCGAAGTGTTTTTTCTAGTGTTTCCAATAAAGCTTTAGAATTGTGAGGATCCAAACCCTTCATGACTAGTGATGTTTGCAAAAGTGAGTCATCCCAACTAATTACTTTGACATTGTTGCGGTGGAACCAGATATATGTTGATAGGAAAATCAGTTTGGCATAGATTTGTCGAGATATTCTATTAAAAATATGATTTTAAAATATTTAGATGTGGAGAAATGTCAACTGTCAAAAAAGGGGGAAAATAAAAAACAGGACAATTGAAATATCTATGTCTCAAGGAAAACTATGAAATCAAACAAATTTCTGTGATTTGTTTTTGATAAGTGAAACAGTCATTTTCAACAAATGAAAAATTAATATTGATGACAAATGATTGGGACTTGTTTCATATTAATCATGTCCATTGGGATCTAAATGCAATTCAAGAAACAAATTCAGATTTGCTAGAACTTTAACGAGGTCTTTCGGCCCAAAAGTTAGTCCTCCTCTCATCCCATAAGCTTAGCCCAACCATCATTTTGGGCCTTCAATTAGTTTTTAGCTTCTCAACGTGAAACCAACCTAGCCTTATAAATAGTACAAAATGGAATTTGTTTAGTTATTTACAAAGTATTCATTGAAATAATTAGTGAATTGAAGTTAATAGCAGTGTTGTGTTTAATCTGCAGAAAGTGTTGATCGCAAACCTGAGATGTTTCATAGTTGTTCGTCATCAGTTTCTTCATGGGTTGGTGCAGTGAGTGTTTGTAGGAACAGTGACCTTGCAGTATCAGGCGCTGGTAATGGTTCTGTTCGATTATGGGCAATTGATGGTCAAAATGAGAGAAGGAAAATTAAGCCTCTTTATGGAGTACCATTGGTAAGAAAATAAATCAAATTATTCTATTTGATTAGATGCTGAATATGATTTTTCTAAAATAATCACTATCTTTTTCTACGGTAACTTAATTCAGAATCATACCTTCCTTTATTGAAAATCAGCCATAAAAAAGTCACTATCGAAAAGTTATTGATGATAAAGACATGAGCTAATCGGGATTTCACTAGTGATAAAATTTTCAAGCACGACTCTTTAGTTTTACATAAAAATCTTCAAACTAAAATTTTGCGTGTGTGTGTGTGTCAGAAGTTTGATATGCAACAAACTGCCATAATTTTATTCATTAACTTTGCTGCAATACAGGTTGGCTTTGTGAATTCGTTGGCCTTTGCAAAATCAGCAAAATTCCTGGTTGCTGGAGTTGGACAGGTAAGGTTTTAATGTGCTCATGATTTATTTTAAAAATCTCGTAATTTTTATTGGATAAATTAATTAATAAATGTACGTAGTTTCTTTATTTTAATTTGAGAAGGTAGATTAGTTTTTGTATACTTAAAAACAATATTTTAGTGATTAATAATTTACTGTCCTAGAATTTTGAGATGTGTATCTTGTTGCTTATTACAGGAACCTCGTCTGGGAAGGTGGGGACGTATCCCAGAAGCTGGAAATGGTATTTTTATCCATCCCCTCGAATTATCATCATAATTCAAATAGGAGGATTATATATATATATATATCTTGTTCGCAATGGAAAAAGCAGCAATTTCTGGAAAACTATTACTTATTTGTTAGTATTAATCAATTAATCAATAGTTGGCTATATTTTTCGTGGGGTATAGATACATAACCATATTTTTTCTTAAGTATAGTTACATAACATTGGTGTAAAATGAATAACATATTTAGACAAACATACACTGTATCTTCTTTTCTAGCATTTTAACTAAACAAACATAGTTGGCTATATTTTTCGTGGGATGTGATGATTGGAGCCAGCTTCGATTAATGAACAATGCTATATATTACTGAGTAGTATTGTTGTCTCTGTATCTTCTTTTCTAGCATTTTAACTAAATAATTATATATTGCATTGTAACACAAAACTCGTAACTTTCTTTAATGTGGTTGTCTAATATAAGCATCTCAAATCTGAGAATTATGTTCCAAAGCATACTCTACATTTACAAAAATTTAAACTCGAAACCCATGATTAAACAAAAATATAGAATATAGTCAATTGATCCCTCTAAAACAAATGTTTAACAATCTGGATTATATAATGAGAGTTGCATACATCCTTATCCCTTAAGTAAAAAACCATGAACACTTAAAAGACTCCAACCATATAGTTTCTTGTGACTAATAAAATAATTATAGGAATATATATAATTTAATTAAAAAATAAGTGAAAATATAACAACTTAATAAAAATGAAAAAACAAAACACCACGTGGACCTTACTAATATGCCCTAATATTATACTGGAATAATTTGAATAAAAACGCATCAATTTTTTTAATTAACTCATTTATCTAACTCCCATAATCTACTTAATAAAGTAGCTCTTAATTCATCAAATGACAAGAGGTGAGCTCAATGTGGGTTTAGTTTCATTGTAATTCTTCCAGTTAGAAAGCCCGTCCAACTTAGCCCTTATGTAATGGACAGATGGACTTAAGGCTTTTATTCAAGGCCCATAAAAGGTTGATATTCTAACGAAGAGTTGGGTTGGGATAGGCTAATTTTGCGACCTTGAATTATTTTCCAACAAACAATTGATGACCTACTTTGCTTTGGTAATAAAAAACTCAATTCCTCCAAGATTAATGAATTAATATAATAAATAATGTCAACCAGCCAACAAATTATAATAGTGATCTAAACATGAAATATTATGATATCTTTGAAACATAGTTGTGTTGGCCAAAAAAAAAAAAAAAAAAAAAAAAAAAAAAAAAAAGAAACATAGTTGTTATATTAGTCAAAACACGAACAAATGATCTCAAAAGTTCTCTATGTTAACATACCCACCATAAATGAACTCTCACTCTCTTATTGTCAGAGCTAAAAATTTGATATGTTTTGTCTCTTATTATAAGAGCGTACATAAGGTGGTTGGAACATTCAATGACTTTTTGCCCATTTGTTCTTCATCATACCTAAATATTTCAAGTGTAATTTCTAGCTATCATTTTTACTTATTTACTTTATAATTCTCTTTCTTTTACACCCTCATAAATAAGGGAAAACTTGGAGAAAAACTTAATCCAGACATATTTATTAATCTCTCCAAATTACTTTTTTAATGTGTGATTTTACTCTCTTGGCTCTTATAATAAAGGGGGTAAGGAGTACACTCCTAAGTCCTAACCAATTTGACTAATTTTTATAACCAATTTTTTAAAGTTTTTCACTATTTTTAAAAAACATTAAAATACAATCATTCCATTCAAATAGACTTTACCAAAATTTATTTTTATACTTGCTTTCTTATCTTCATTTTCATCTATGTTCCCATTCCCACCATTTTACTCCGCATACTTTTTAATCATGTTGTATCATGATATACATACATTAGAGACTATATTAACGTCTAAATCTTCCCAGGATTCTTGGGCTACTTGGAGAAAGCCCGGCCCAGTTAAAGATCATTCTCATAAGCATTGTTGTCAAACTCGCGAGTTGACTCTCCGATTTTACCGTTTTTACGACACTACATAAACAAAACGTGTCACGAGTCACCTAAATTTTCAGTCTATGAAAATTCGGTAGAAACTTACGTGTTTACACTGTGAATTCACCGTTTTTACGTTTCTACCTTACAGAAAATTGTGTTAGTTTGCTAATAAACTCATTTTAATTATTTTTAATTGACAAAATTCAATGAATTTAAATATGGATTTCATAGAAATTTATCTATTGAAGTTGATATAATATGAATATTGATATATTTAAATCTACTATCTGTATTTAAAATAAATTCAAGTCAATTTATTATTATTATTTGTATTCTTATTTAATTATATAAAAGAAATACATGTTTTATGGTAAATGTAAACTCTTACGAGTTTACGATTTGAGTCTACCGATCCAAGTTCACCTTATCTCAACGAGTTTACTTAAACTCATGAGTTTGAGGACCTTGTTCATAAAGTTGGGACTGGGCGAATATTTGTGAAAATTATTACATTGCTTTTAAATAGAGCTTCGTGAAAGTCAAATTGATGTCAACTTTTATGACAAAGGCTAACAAGCGTTGATGCTTATCAATGTCATGGCCCATGATAAAGGTAACTTTTAAAACTGATGACAACATTCAATATAACTTCATCAACATTTATTATCAAACCAACCTAGTTTGAATGATTGGGTGGTTGAATGATTGGGTGGTTCTTAGCCTCTTTGAGGCACAGCCTTCTCTGTCCAAAATTCTAACCTTTGAACTTAAGAGGCTTTGAGAGGACTTGAATTGATGACTTTGTTCTTGACTAGCAAACGGGTGCTGACTAGTTATCTTTAAGCGCATGTAAAGGCACAAACACTCTTTACATGCGCTTTAAGCGCATGTAAAGGAACTACTGAAGTGCAAAACATGGAGTCATGCATAAGAGGTCCTCCTCAGACCTCATAAGGTGTTCCTGCTTGTGGAATTAGTGTTTCAAAGCTCTATTACCACTTTTGGGTGCTATGAAAATGTTCAAACACCCTTTACATGCGCTTTAAGCGCATTTAAAGGCAATACTGAAGTGCAAAACATGGAGTCATGCATAAGAGGTCCTCCTCAGACCTCATAAGGTGTCCCTGCTTGTGGACTTATTGTTTCAAGGCTCCATTACCACTTTTGGGTGCTATGGAATTGGTGAAACACCCTTTACATGCGCTTTAAGCGCATGTAGAGGTAGACACACCCTTTACATGCACTTAAAGCGCATGTAAAGGGTGTCTCTACCTCTACATGCGCTTTAAGCGCATGTAGAGCCTCTACATGCGCTTAAAGCGCATGTAAAGGCTTGTTCTTCAATGGAATTCACTATAACATTGTCAAGCACAAGATTTCAGCATTTTGAGATGAAGTATTGAAACAATTTAGTTGAAAAGCACCAAATCATATGAAAATCCATATAATTAAATGGACAATGATCTTTACATGCGCTTTAAACGCATGTATAAGCCATAAAATATTAAAATAACAAAGGAAAGTCAATACATGAGCTTAAAGCGCATGTAAAAGCTCCAACTTAATATAAAAGCCGAACTTGCCCTATTTCAGACACACCCACAACCCCTTCCTCTCCTTTATGCAAATCATGGCCGACACCCCCTCCCCCATTCTTTACTATTTTCATTTCTTCATCAACCTAAACACACACCCATTGCATTTTCCCTTTCTCAACCTCACCCATCTTGGATTTTCACTTCATTCCTTCCTCTCAAACCTACAAAATCGAGTTCCCTCACCTTTCTTGCTACCCCTTCATAGTCCAACATCATTCACTTTGTTTTTCCTGCGAGTCCGGCGGTGTCCGGCGACAGAGAGTTCCGACGACGCGTGGAAGGCCAAAAACAAGTTTAGGTGAGCTCTCTCTCCTTCAATTTCTCTCCTTTTCTGCGAGATTAGAAGAGAGGGTGTTTAGGGTTCGAAAGGGGGCTTTTCAATTTTGATGCTCTAATCAAACAAAAACACAAATTAAGCTTAGATTCTTCATGTTTACGGGTGGATTTGAAGTCTACTTGGAGGTCTAGTGGAGTTTTTGTAAAACCCTAATTTTTTGGGCTTAAGGGTTGACGAGTTTAGGGTCTTTTTTTGGCTCATAATCCTTAATCAACAAGAAAATTTTGTTTGAATTTGGCTATAACACTGCTTGTTTGAATTTGACGAGTTTAGGGTATTAGTTGTTTCACAACTTTGATTTGGTTTACTTTAACATTTGGGCTGCTACTTGGATGTTTGAGTTTTGGATTTATAAACCACTTAAAGAACATTTTAAGCTTTGAGTTTAGGTATTCAAGTGATGATTTGAATGATTGATTTAAGTTTATTGATTTTGTGAAAAACCCTAACTTGTGAGGTTGTCAAATCTGACAGATTTCAATAATGTTTGGGGTTTAAAACGTACAGTAAATTGGCATAGGAGTTCTTTTAAGTAAAGATATGGTACTGCATCTTGATTTATAAATTGATGTGTGATGATTTCTTTTATATTGGCCTATGTGGGGACTGATTTGGAAACTTGGGGGTCTTGAGAATTTATGTTCAGTATGAAATGACTTAGTATGTCTAAATTGTGCTTGAATTAGAGGTTTCCTAAGTCTCTTCTTGGTCATGGCTGAAATTGTTTTGTTGCTGAATTTGTTGATTTACGTTTGGGCGGAGGCAAGTTCTATTTTGATAGGATATGATATATAAATTCTATTTTTGTTGTTGTTTTGTTTGTTTTGTGGAGTTAAATGGTGGCATGTATTCTCTATGTATTGGCCGAAATGGCTTTTAAGCTCAACTTCCGGCAACTGTGATTTCAGAGACAGCAATGAATCATGGGTATGCATTATTTTCCTCCAATGATCGCAGCTTCATCCATTTCAATTTTTTGGATTGGGAAATTCACCTCATAATTTTTTGCCCTTTTGTTTATTTAATCAAAGGTATGGAAAAAGCTTGTTTGAAAGATTGATGGAGGGTGGCTATCCTGTGAAAATGTTGAAGACTCAATACCGAATGCATCCTGATGTAAGTGCATTTTGCAGCATGATAAGAAAATGGGATGTTGACTACACATGATCCTATAGTTCAGTGTGAATGACTACTTGATCTTGATATTATCTTGCTGAAATTTACTGTTGGGAAAATCAACCATCTAGTTTTCAACAGATTTCTATTTTATATGGGCACTGAGTTTGAATTCCCTGCTTGTTTTTTGGTTTTTTCTTTGGGAAAAACTCCCCTTTTGATGTTGCTAAGGGAATATTTCTTATAATACTCATCCTTTAATCCTCATAGTAAATTTTACAAATAATAATCCAATTATAGTCGGTTAGATCTTCAGTTTCCATGAATTCAGTTGCTGATTTTTCTACAGTTATCTGACATAATTACAATTGCTTTGGCCCATTTTGCTTCTTCGACATACATGAGGGGGAAGAGGTCCGGGCAGTTGGAAGTGGTTCATTGGTAAATGTCGAGGAAGTTGAATTTGTTCTGCTCCTGTACCAAAAGCTGATAACATTATATCCAGTGCCGAAGTCTGGTAACCAAGTTGCCATAATTTCGCCCTATAGTCAACAAGTAAAGCTCTTCCAAAGACGTTTTGAAGAGACTTTTGGAATGTCAGCAGAGAAAGTAGTAGATATATGTACTGTTGATGGCTGCCAGGTAAACCAGCTAAATGTTAATCACATAGTGCATGTGTTATATTTTATTAGTATTCGACAAATTGTGAATAGGGCCAATAATTTGGGATTTTATTTAACTGTGCTTTGAAAATGTACGATAGATTCCATAAAATTCTTGGATCATAATAACCTTAGACTTTTTACGAATATAGTTCTAATAGATGACTACGAAACACAAAATGCCTGGCATGGTGCATATTCAAAAGGCTTTTGAATGACTTATCATTTGCAGAAGAATACATTCGATACCTGAATTGAATTATTGAACTACAATTATAAATTATCATATTATATTTATATTGGAGGAAGCTATGCTGCTATTTGTATTGGTCAAAGTTTGAAAGATAACATGTCATATGAGTGATTAGATGTGGCATTTTTCTGTCATAATTAGGGGCGTGAAAAGGATATTGCAATCTTTTCTTGTGTCAGAGCAAGTAAGGATAAAGGGATAGGGTTTTTGGAGGATGATCGGCGAATGATCGGCGAATGAACGTCAGTATCACTCGGGCAAAGTCTGCAATTTTGGTATTGTACCTTGAATGCTTGTTGCCTATGTTATAAGCATCTTAATGTGATCATCTAAGTAATGGTTCTTACTATAGGTGGTTGGATCAGCCTCAACATTGAAGAGGAGTGAGCGATGGAATAAGCTTGTGGAGAGTGCTAATAAGAAGAGAGAATCTCTGTTCAAGGTAGTTTTCTGTGTGGTCATTCAGATACTCAGTATATCAATATATGCAACATAATTAAAATAGGGTTAACATGCATCTGTTTAACTTCGCCCTTTAAAGTTCTAAAGTGAAATTTAAGTGCTCACATGGCAATGCATGTCAAGTTTAATTCTATCTACAATGAAATTTAGATTAAGGAAGGAGTTGTGAAAACGGTGAGGAATCTGTCAATTATTGATTCCAACAGTTCTGATGTCAGTAAAGATAAACTAACAGGCCTGATATATAATTGACATTGAAGTAAAGATATGCCAAAGTGGACAACCCACACATACTCAAGTGAGGATGCAGCTCCAGAGGGGCCTGAATCTGACCTCTTTGTCTATTACTGCAAGCATTGTGCCTCTCATGTTCTCATCACAGGTTATCCCTGCCCCTTATTATTTCCTTCCCACTCACTATTACTTTGTTCTGAATCATTTCCTATTTTGTCAATATTTTTAGTATAGATTAACTTGTGAACAACTATGATGCACATAGTTCTTTTTGCTTATGTATATATAAAAGATGAATCATACATTGTTATTGTTTTGATATTGATATATAATTCATTTTGAAGATATTAAGTAATTGACTTTTTCTGGTAAATTCTTTTGATATAATGCTAGTTGGTTCTATGAACTACAACTAGTATTGGTGGTTATATTGAGAAATAATGTAAATTTATAATATTTTTTTTTAAAAAAAAAAACATTCTATACATGCGTTTAAAGCGTATGTAAAGGGGCCACCTGCACATGCGCTTAAAGCGCATGTAGAGGTAGGTACCTCTACATGCGCTTTAAGCGCATGCGCTTAAAGCGCATGTAGAGGTACCTACCTCTACATGCGCTTTAAGCGCATGTAGAGCCCCCTCTACATGCGCTTTTTAAAAGCGCATGTAGAGCCTTTACCAGCGCCCCCCTCTACATGCGCTTTAAAAGCGCATGTAGAGGCCAAAATAAGCGCATGTAAATGGGGTAATCTGTGGTAGTGGTTACTGATTTGTCTTGTTTATAAGTTTCCGATCCAGTATTAGCAAGTCTTTCAAAATAAATAAAACAACATAAGAAAATTTATTTATTATGATAAAAAATTATGTTTATAATTGTCTCCTTAAATCTGTATATAATATGTGTATACGTTGATTTTGATTTCATTTTTATTCAAGTAAGAAAATTATTTCAGTAAGTTAAGTGAGAGACTTTACTCGTCATCAACTACTAATACTCTTTCTCTTACAAATAAACTAGTTATGAGTACATCAACTAATTAACTTCTATAATTCAGAAAACTGTAAAAACCTTGCAGCTGTTAGAATAAGGGATATTGCAATGAACTAACTAACAATTAGATGAAAGTAAATAGAAGCATTTACGGATTGATTTTTTTGAAAATTTGAATATGGACATGATTTACATTAATTAACTAAGAAATATAACATACGTATCATTATAAAATGTATTTACCAGGTGGTTGTGAAAGCCAAGAATGCATTTTTGAAAACAACCAAGAATCTATGTGAAAAGTTATTAGACCAAAATTATTATTTTTGAAAGGTAGTAATCTGTTATACAAACTTGGTAATCCATTTTATAGTTGTCGTAACAAACAAAACAGAGTTGGCAAGGTTATGATGTTAGTAAATGTATAACGACATGTTGGTAATCTGTGTTGATTCCAGCATTGTCGGCTACTGAACCCACCATGTTGAGCACCCCAGGGTCAGCTATCGCATTTTTCCTAGTATTGACGCCCAACCACTACCACAGATTACTCCATTTACATGCGCTTATTTTGACCTCTACATACGCTTATAAAGCGCATGTAAAGGGGGCGCTGGTAAAGGCTCTACATGCGCTTTTTAAAAGCGTATGTAGAGGGGGGCTCTACATGCGCTTTAAGCGCATGTACATCTACATGCGCTTTAAGCGCATGTAGAGGTACATACCTCTACATGCGCTTTAAGCACATGTACAACTATATATATATATATTTTTTTTAATATATATTCTTTTACATTTGCCACCTGTATACACGTAATATATATTCTTTTTTTAACATATATTCTTTTACAATTAAAAATATCACTCTAGACAATCAAACAACTTCATTAAAATAATAAATAATCATCAAAACATGATGAGAAAAGGGTAACATTTATTCATGATACAAACCTTAATCCTTGGAATTCTAGAGCTTTCCAACTAGACAGGATTCTTCCAATCACCTATGCAAGATTATTAAACTCATCAACATTAAGAAACCAATCTGCTTTGTAATATCTAATGCAAAGATGGAATCTTAAGCTCAATATATAGATACATATATACTCCAAATCTTAAGCTCAATATATACTTCAAATCTTGGAAGCCAAGATTGATGGTACACATTATTTACATTATTGATAGATATTGCATTCAAGATTGATGGTACACATTATAAACACACAGCAATGATACTTAGATAATTTTGGAAGCCAACTTAGCACCCTAGCAAATCAATCTCAAAGCATTATGCAAGATACTTTTATATAACATGTATATATTATGATTCACAATGTCCACCATTAAATCAAAGACAAATCAGCGAATTTCAAACTAACCATGACAGCAACCAATACTGAAAATCAATCATAAAATCATAGCAAACAGCCCCAAAAATCACTAATCACATGCACAACCAATAACATACATACACAACTTATACATTCTCAATATTCATGCTTTGGGAAATAGTCATAGGCTTTAATATAAAATTTAAATCACACAAGTTCCTAGCACTTAAACCTATAATCCAAACACAAATCAAACATGTAAAGTCATTTTACAACTTTAATGAACATACACATTAGCAAGTTTAAAGCCAAAGTCCCTTTGAACCTAAATCCTAAAACCCCATTTCGGCCTCCCCTTATTTGAAACATCGGCCATCCAGAACCCAATCCGCCAATAACTTAGGCCATGAATGATTATATAATAACTTAGGATCATTTCCTAATCACAAATAAGGTCACTAAGGGCAACCAAAACAAATCACATCTTCGCCAATTCACAAAGGGATTTTTTTTTCACTAATCAATACATTCTTATAAAGAAAAACCAAGGCTTTCAACTTGCAAAATACTCCTTCCAAAACAATATTTGAATTCCCTACTTAAAACAAGTCATGAAAATCGTAGCGATTCCCCTATATATCATGTACATCATTTGGATACATTCAAACAATAATTAATTCAGTCCAGCCCCTGTAAGAAGAAAAGAATAGATCCTGGAATTTTATGCACATGCATATAAAACACCTAAACCACCACAAAGAATTACTCAATTATATAAGTAGTCTTAAACATAAAGAAAAATAAATTCCAGCATCAAAGAATAGCTAAAAAGCAAGAAAAGTGCACAATGCGTGTTTTCTCTTACCATCATTTAAGTACAAAATTTCTAATCCTTAATTGAACTCACATCCTTGCTATACATTCAATACTTCTCCTTACACACTCCCATACATAATCATGCAACATTTTAGAAGATTTGTAAGCAAACACATCCCTATCAAATAGGGCATTATACATTTTTAACCAAGCCAATCCATTTAATGTAATCATGTAACAGAATATTGAAATTAAGGTAAACTACAAACTAAACTCCTTCCTCATATGTTTCTTGATATAAATCTTATCCATAATCTTTATTATCCTTAATCAAATCAAACAGCTCCAATTCATGCCCAAAGCTAGGACATAAAACAAAACGAAATCGCTGAAAGTGTAAATCTAATCGATCATAACCTAAAAACATTATCATTGAATATTATTTACCTCATAGAAACCATCAAACAAGTTAAAAAGCTCATATTTAAAAGATCTAATTTCCCCAATTGATCGTAAGACACATTAAGCAAGCAGAATCTCATATAGGATTATCCCTAACCAACTTAATTGAATTATCATCATCATATAACATGATTAAACAAGTCAGAACCACCAATACCTAGAAACCTTATTGTATTTTCGAAACCCCCTTCAAACCCTAACTTATTAACACTTTAATTTGCTCAAACTTCATTCTAACCTCATATCAAACAACTCTACCCCATAGTCTAATTAGTAACTACTTCAATTTGAATTTGGGACAGCGAATTTCAACCTAAACGGCATAGGAATTGATTTACATCAAAATCCCCAAATTTTCCAAATGAAAACCCTAGAAATTAACCATATAATAGAAAAAGATTAAGGGAGCTTACATACACTATATGGTGTCGGTGACTCGCCGGAGAAACCCCAGATCGCCGAAATTCGTACTCTCTGTTCTTTCATAGCACACGCAAGGGAGGACGAAAGAAAAGGATAAGGAAAGGAATGGAGGGAGCCACGTCGACTCCCCTCACCACCCTCAACAGCGGCGACTTCGCAGAAGGTGGGGCAGCGCCGAAAACGGAGGAGGGCGAAGGTGGTTGGAGCCAGAGGAGAGAAAAGAGAAGTGAGTAAAAAATGAGAAGGGATGGGTTGTGTTTTTTTTTCCCCGATGGTTCCAGAAGAAGAGAAAAGAGAATTGAAGAAGTATGTGTGTGTGCGGCTACACACATATAGGAAAGGAAGAGTATATATATGTTCAAGGGAATTCTAGGGTTTAAGCCCAAAAGGAAAATTACAAAAAGATACCCTCATTTTGCAAATAAGCTTTTCTATTTCAAAATACATTTTAATGCTTTAGAAAGTCTCAAGTTGTCTCTTCCCTAATACAAACTAAATAAGAACACATTCTAAATAAAAATTCTTAAAATAATGCCCTCTTGATATGTAGTATATAAATATTCCTAAATTAAATTTCATACTCA
Source organism: Mimosa pudica (assembly GCA_029929735.1). Lineage (NCBI taxonomy): Eukaryota > Viridiplantae > Streptophyta > Magnoliopsida > Fabales > Fabaceae > Mimosa > Mimosa pudica. The sequence continues at coordinate 5,071,092 of JAKELP010000037.1, read as the reverse complement.
ATTATTTCTTTTCTTCTATAATAAATATAATCTTAACATGCGCTTAAAGCGCATGTACAAGGACCAATAATTAGTTTTTAATAAAACAATTACATATTATGGAACTTAAACTAAATTTTTGTTCTACATATATATATAGTTCAAATAAAAATAATAATAAAGTCTCACAATTGTGACATTATTATTTCAGTCTAAATGTTATTTTAAATCACAGCGCCAAGATTACTCAGGGAAATAAAATAGTGAGTTATATTATGTTTTAAAACTTACGTATGTATATGAATCAAATAATGAGTTATATTAAATTTTTGGGCGAAGGGGCAAAAATAGCCACCGTAATTTTCAAAATGGACAACTTTGGCACCCGTAATTTCGATGGTGCAAAACCGGACATTATAAACAAAAATGGGACAAATCTAGCACTCTTAAACATAGGTGTTAAGTTTGACCGTTAGTTAACTGAGAATGATGATATGGCATAATGACGTGGCACAATGAGACATTATGTGTCACCCTCATGCTGATATGTATATGACATGGTAAAAATGAAAAAGATTAATCTGATATGTATAATCTGATATGTATATCCAGTCATACTTATAATCTGACTGGATATTTAACTAATAAAAAAAACTAAACTAAATTCTCAAATCAATTCAGAGACTGTCTTCTTCTTCGAGTCAGAGGCTTCAATTGTGATGAGCTTCTAGGTCGTCGGACTTCCAGGAGCCTTTGACGGCGGCAGACTACAAGAGCGGGTAAAAAAGAAACTGAAGAAGAAAAACGAGAGAGATAGAAACTGAAAAAAAGGAAACGAATCTGAAAATGAAAAAGGGAAAACATATTCAGTTATAACCAAATTTGTAAGCTGAGCTGGAGAGCTTCTTCTCCGAATTTCAGTATTGAAACTCCACTACAAAAAAAGGGCAGATCTGCGGCGGGTATTTTCCCAGCGTAGGGGCGGTTCTGACCGCCCCCATGTCGCTCCGGCGGTCAAATTTACCGCCGGCGATTTTAACGTGGCAACGCTGCGTGAGGGCGGAAAGATTTACGCTGTAGCTCCCTTGACCAACCGCAGCTACGCGTAGGGGCGGTCGACCGCCCCTACGCGTTGGGGAGGTCAACCGCCCCAACACGAATAAAAAAATTTATTTTAAAAAAAAGGCATGGGGCGGTTACGACCGCCGCCATGTGATTTTTTTTAAAAAAAAAAATCAAATAGTGTCGGCGTATCGAACTGCCGACATGCTGTTATATTTACTAAAAAAAATTGCTTCATGCGAACAATTTGATGAAAATGACTTAAATTGAAGACCGAAAAAGGAATAAAAACAAGAAAAAAAAACAAAACAAATGCAGCAAAAATTAATTTTATTGTAATATATATGAAATAAATATATACTAAACCATCAAGCACAAAAAGATCATGTCCAAAATCTATAAGATATATTACGAAAACAAAATAATAAGAAATAAAAACAATCAGATATAATAAAATAAAAAAAAAATAAACAATACCTATACCAAAAGCAAGACAAACTTTTAGACATCATGTGTGCACCAACAATGAAAACAACAAGAAACACAAAAGGGAGAAAGTGCGAAAAAAGAGATTGCGCGCGGTAGAAATGGAGGGGGGAGGTTATTTATAGGGAGAGATAGCAACGTGGGGGCGGGCGACCGCCCCGACGTGATTTTATTTTATTTTTTAAATTTTTTTATTCGTGTTGGAGCGGTCGACCGCCCCCACGCGACATGAAATGCGCACAAATCTCTGTGCGCCGTGGGAGCGGGTGACCGCCCCAACGTGATTTTATTTTTTTTTAAAATTTTTTATTCTCGTTGGGGCGGTCGACCGCCCCCACGTGATATGAAATGCGCACAAATCTCTGTGCGCCGTGGGGGCGGGTGACCGCCCCAACGTGATTTTATTTTTTTTTTAAATTTTTTTATTCGCGTTGGGGCGTTCGACCGCCCCCACGTGACATGAAATGCGCACAAATCTCTGTGCGCCTTGGGGGCGGGTGACCGCCCCAACGTGATTTTATTTTTTTTTTAAATTTTTTTATTCGCGTTGGGGCGGTCGACCGCCCCCAAGCGACATTGCCGTGGGGGCGGGTGACCGCCCCAACGTGATTTTATTTTTTTTTAAAAGTGTTTTATTCGCGTGGGGGCGGTCGCAACGCACCGTGCCAATGAAAGTTTTTTTTTTAAGTTTTTTTTTATGCTGCGTTGGGGCGGGTATTCTTTTTGTGACCGCCGCAACGAATGCACCACAAAAAAAAAATTTTCCCCTCACAACTCGCCCTCGGATGGCTTAGACCGCCGGAACGCGTTTTCGTGGGGGCGGTTTTTGGTGAACCGCCGGGACGCGTGCGCGGCTAATCTCCGCTTCTTTTGTAGTGCTCACGTTTTGCTTCCCTCATTTTTCATCACCAGTCCATCTTCTTTTTCTGCCCAAATTTCATCTTCTTCCATTTAGTTGCTGCAATGGAGGCTTTGATGAGAGTAATGAATAAAATTTTTAGAAGTACAGAGATTATGGGATGGAATATGAGAGAGGAAGGATGATTATGGGAACTGGGAAGTTGCAGAGGGGGCGCTGAAGTAAGAAAGACGAAGAGGAATTGAGATTTTTCTTATTTTCATTTTATTAATTTAATATACAATCAGATTATAAGTAGGGCGAAGGGGCAATGTCATTTTTTTTTCATTTTTCCCATGTCATATACATATCAGCATGAGGGTGACACATAATGCCTCATGGTGCCATGTCATTATGCCATATCATCATTCCCAGTCAACTAACGGTCAAACTTAACACCTATGTTTAAGAGTGCTAGATTTGTCCCATTTTGGTTTATAATGTCCGGTTTTGCACCATCGAAATTACGGGTGTCAAAGTTGTCCATTTTGAAAATTACGGTGGCTAGTTTTGCCCCATCGCCCAAGTTTTTCATCATTAAATAAATTGAATAAATCAACTTTTATTTTAATATTAGGCCTATACATGCGCTTAAAGCGCATGTACAGGCAGCATTTCCACATACAAAAATGGTAATGGAGCTTTGAAACACTAAGTACACAAGCAGGAACACTTTATGAGGTCTGAGGAGGATCTCTTATGCATGACTCCATGTTTTGCACTTCAGTAGTGCCTTTACATGCGCTTAAAGCGCATGTAAAGGGTGTTTGAACATTTTCATAGCACCCAAAAGTGGTAATGGAGCCTTGAAACACTAAGTCAACAAGTTGGAACACCTTATGAGGTCTGAGGAGGACCTCTTATGCATGACTCCATGTTTTGCACTTCAGTAGTGCATTTACATGCGCTTAAAGCGCATGTAAAGGGTGTTTCAACATTTTCATAGCACCCCAAAAGTGGTAATGGAGCTTTGAAACACTAAGTCCACAAGCAGGAACACCTTATGAGGTCTGAGGAGAACCTCTTAAGCATGACTCCATGTTTTGCACTTCGGTAGTGCCTTTACATGCGCTTAAAGCGCATGTAAAGGGTGTTTGTGCCTTTACATGCGCTTAAAGCGCATGTAAAGGGTGTTTGAACATTTTCATAGCACCCAAAAGTGGTAATGGAGCTTTGAAACACTAATTCCACAAGCAGGAATACTTTATGAGGTATGAGGAGGACCTCTTATGCATGACTCCATGTTTTGCACTTCAGTAGTGCCTTTACATTCGCTTAAGCGCATGTAAAGGGTGCTTCAACATTTTCATAGCACACAAAAGTGGTAATGGAGCTTTGAAACACTAAGTCCACAAGCAGGAACACCTTATGAGGTCTGAGGAGGACCTCTTAAGCATGACTACATGTTTTGCACTTCAGTAGTGCCCATGTAAAGGGTGTTTGTGCCTTTACATGCGCTTAAAGCGCATGTAAAGGGTGTTTCCATATTATTTTGAGCTCTTCACCTAAGTTCATTTTATATTTTATCTCTAAATACTTAAATCCTTTTCTAGTCATTGTTTTAGTGAATTTTAATTGATGCACATTTCTATACATGCGCTTAAAGCGCATGTAGAGATAAGGCCTCTACATGCGCTTTAAGCGCATGTATAGATTCTTACCTGTACATGCGCTTAACATGTACAGGACCCTCAATACATGCGTTTCTTCTAAGCGCATGTAAAGGTGCGCTGGTAGAGGGACAATTTGTAGCAGTGAACTCAGGTATTGTAGGGAGGCCCAAGGTTCTCTCGAGTCCACGATCTAATGCTGCAGCATTCCTGGGATAAAGCCTTATCATTGGCCCTCCCAAGGATCGAAGTTGAGACCTCCCACTTTATAGGCATTCTAGATGCCTCGCTTGTCACCACTTGAGCTGCACCTCAAGTGGTAAAGGCCACTCCCTTAAGTGTCGGCTTAAGGGGGTGATAGCTCGAAGTCGCGATATCGAATCCCACCAGGGCTGCAGTATGGGGATCGAGGTCTCAAAGGAGCCTTCGACTACGGGTAATGTGGGGCTGCAGCTCAAGTGGTGATAAGCAAGGCATCTAGAATGCCAATAAAGTGGGAGGTCTCGACTTCGATCCCTGGGAGGGCCAATGACAAGACTTTATCCCAGGAATGTTGCAGCATTATTGGGCCTCCCTACAATACCTGAGTTGGACTTTCCAATACCGGGGAAAATGCTAGAGCTGACCCTGTGGTGCCCAACATGGTGGGTTCAGTAGCCGACAATGCTGGACTCAACAATCTGTTATCCAAAATTGGTAATCAATTATAAAATTCTGTTAATATAAAAACAACTGGTAAAATTTTGATATTGGTAAATGATTGTCATTCATAATTGGTAATAAGTCACACCTATTTTTTCAATGGGCATTTTGTCATTTCCTTAAAATTTACAAATGAAAAGTAGATTAGTGGTATATTTCTGATTTTTAAGAATTCGCTGCATTCAATTTTTCATTATTCTTTGGATATTTCCACAATATTTTCTACATTTTTTTTAAAAAAAAAGGATAAAGAGGTTGATGAAATATAATAAATAATTAAAGGACTAAAGTGCAAAATTGCTCAATAATTGTCTCGAAGGGGCAAAAATACTCATGTAAAAGTGTTTGAAGCAAAACTACCTATGAAATTTCAAAAGAAGAGCAATAGTACACATCCTGTGAAATAATGTAACTTTTGTTTTTCTTATTGGCCCCACTCTGCTTCCTCTTCTTTCTACCCACCAAATCTCAATTATTTGGTGACCCAACCATTAACATACTAAATCTCACTCATCATTTCTGACTCCATCCCAAGCAATAGTAATCGCTATCTTACCCCTCCAAAATCTGGTCTCACACTTCCTAAAACAATGGTGACTTCCCCTTCATTCCCCTCCAAAATCCTGAACTTTCCACAGGCCATTATATATTAATATTCTTTTTCCATACACTAATACTAGTTCATTATTTCACCGTCTTATGTTTACTTTCTACGCGCTGTGACTTCATGTTTAAGATTTTAATTTCTTGTAACAGTAGTAGTGAGGAGATAGAGAAGTCAGACAAGAGGCAGAGGAAAAACATATGCAGGGGAGAATGACAGCGTCCATAGGGAAAATGGGCAGCCAAGAGCCTGAGATTCGTTATCATGAGGAAAATGAAGGTATCTCTGTTGAAAACCATCGGTAGGACCCACCAACAACAAATATGAACTTGGAGTTGGGTTATGATATGAGAAAAGTGCCGGATGAGATGGCAGCATACGAGAATTACAGGAAGCATTATGAAAATCCATTATGTGATGGTCAAGTAGTAACACCAAGAAATGGCGTTGCGAACGTGGGAAGTCAACGATTAAGTCGGAGATGATGGGCCGGAGAACTGGGATTTGGTTGGTGGGAGAAGAGGAAGGAGAGCAGGACCCAATGTGACAAACAAAAGTTACATTTTCAACGGGATGAACACTTTTGCCCCACCTTTGAAATTTCATGGGTAGTTTTGCTCTAAAAAAATTTACATGAAAATTTTTGCACTTTTGTGACAATTACATAGACATTTTTGCACTTTAATTATAAAATGACAAACAGAAGTTACATTATTTAATGGGATGAACACTTTTGTCCCACTTTTGAAATTTAATGGTTAGTTTTGCTCTAAAATTTTTTACATAAATATTTCTACACCTTCGTGACAATTACATAGATATTTTTGCACTTTACCCATATACAAATAAAGAGGTCCAACTTGTATTTTACGCAATTAGAAAACCTGAGTAAAACTGTGTAAAGATATTGGAGATTCCAGGAGTACGAGGGTGAGAGATATCAGATATCACTGTTTGATATGCCTCTCCGTACGATAAAGCAAATTAAAAAGTTGGAAGTTAATGAAGACAGCCTGGGGTGGCTACCCACTTTACCTTTCTTTTTAATTGCTTTTTTTGAGTCCAAAAACTCACCCAGAAAATGAGGCAAAAACCCAGCTTTATATAGCTTGCTTGCCTACAAATGGAAACTTCTGATGCCCGAAGTCAATCACTCTTTTTTTCCATCTTATGTTCTTCCACTGGGTGATCTTGTTCTGAATTTTAGATCACAGGCTCAGAAAAAAGAGATCCGACAAAAGGTAGGGGACGAAAATAGAAATTTTAATTTTCTGATTTTCCCCCTAATCTCCAATTTAAAGCTTCATTAACTAAAGTGATGAGCTGATTTTTGTTCATTGAAGAAATGGTTATTTTTTTCAACTTTCAGATTTTGTTGAGAATTAGTTCTCTTTATTTCCCGTTTCTTCATATTCAATCAACGGCCAAACTAAGGAAAACCGATATCTCTCGTCATCACTCCATTGTTTCTTTTATTTTCTGTATCTTCCAAAGTATGACAACAAAAAAATTTCTATATACTTCAATGTTTTTTGTTTTTGGGATTTAGTATTCTTTTGATGTATAACTAATTAAGCCAAGAATTTAATGTTTACTTCTGATGATTATATTGTATATTGATGTGATGGATTTTTTGTTCATTTATTATTAGAAATTGGGAGGAAATGACGAGGAGGAAGATAGATATCAAGAAGATCGATAATATAACTGCGAGGCAAGTGACATTCTCAAAGAGAAGAAAAGGGCTTTTTAAGAAAGCTAAGGAACTTGCAACTCTTTGTGATGCTGATATTGGCCTAATTGTATTTTCTTCCTCTGGAAAGCTCTATGATTATGCTAGCTCAAGGTTTCTCTTCTCCTTTAACATATTCATACACACACACACAGCCATTCATTATCGTTTATATGTAGCTTTGGTTTTATACTCGTGCGTGTATGTGTGTGTAGCTTCAACGTCTATCGCTATTTCTATATAGCCTTGTTTCTTCGTCATCTCATGATCAGTCAAATCATTAACAAAATCTTAAATCTAATTTCATCAACTCGCAGTTAGGTGATAAGTTCCTGAGTACTATTATTTTGCCTTCAGAGAAAAAAGCAATAAATCTTGACAAAGTTCAAATTTGGTTAGAAGTCATTTAGTTAGCTAGTCTTCTAGTCACTTGCAGTGATACTTCTTGATTTTTTGTGATGTTTGACATTTTTCACTTTTGTATACACTTGATTCAAAAATCGTTAAATTAATTGTTTAATTAACTGTAAATATGTAATGAAAAATTATCTGTTTAATATATACTTTTAGTTATCTGTTTAAACTCTATCCTAAATTATTGTCGATATATATATGGAAGTATTTGCAATTTCATCATGCCCTCAACAGAAAGAAAAGATGCGATGAAACTACCATTTTAATTTTATATCCAAATCTATCAACCAAAAAGTTTCTTTTAATCTTCCATGTATTCTCAAACCTGAAACTTTGGATATACGTATAGTAATATTCTTTAAATATAGCTAGCGCGCCTTGATAATATGGGCTTTCATCAAAGGCCGAAACCATCAAGTTCATTCCTTAGATGTCACTTGAAAAACAAGACCCTTCTTCAAAACTATATTTCTTAAGTTCTTATTAGAGTATTAATTACTTCTCTTCTCATGACACGCACCAAGTCTTTCTTCACACCTAATTAAAAACCAAATCTTCCATGCCATAATCACCAGTCCTAACAGCTTCTCCTAAGAGACACCCTCTTCTTAATGATGAATATTAAGCTAATGATTTAGGAAGATTAAAGAAATTGGGTAAATTAATTAGTTGTAACAAACGTGACCAATGATATCCCTAAAATATCATGAAACCTTAAATATTTCAAATTCCTTGCAATTTAGTTCTAATTAAATAATTTTCAGTTTAGTCCCCAATAAGAATTTTCGGATGCTTCAGTTTTTGAAGAACATGAATTGGTCACAAATTTGATCAGAATTCTAAGAATTGAACTTAGCCATACATAAATTGGACACAAAAAACACTCCTGTAAATATATATAACAGTAATTGTCAAATTATCCCAATTTCTGGACCCCATCCCACATGTCTTGCTCTATTTTTGGTGGTTTAAGTTTTTAGGCCATGATGAAATTCTAAAATCATCCAATTTAGACCTAATGAAACTTGTATGGTAAAGTTTTAGGCCCTAACCTAAAACTCATGTGTCGAACAAGGTAATAAGCCTAAAACAAAATACACAACCATGTATCCACACACACACACACACACACACACACACACACACAACCAAATCATAATAATGCTATTTAAGATTTAGCTAGGTTGTACTAATTGACACATAATAAACAAATAAAAGGAAACCATTGCTAGCATAAAATCAAACAAGCATTACATTAGTCAATCTCATGTTTCAAAACATAAATATATATCATTCATCAACAGCCATCAAACACAACTTCAACGAAAGAGTTATACAAAAGTATTAAGCTTGAAATATATCATTTAAATTCTCCAAACATTATGCTAGCAATCTAAAACAACCATAGTACCTTGACCCAATTACTGCACTAAAACCTTGACCTAAGCTGTTCTGTCAAAATGGGGGATATGAAAATTTTAATAAAGAAATCTTTGAATGGGTGCAAACATTGTCCTAGGGCTTGGTTTGAGAGGTTTTTATTCATTCTAGGAAGAGATGTGAAGATGAAAGCTGTTTATAAAGAATGGTTTTTGGAGATTGGTTGGGAAGCTGATTTTTTTTTTGTTCCACTCTAGAACAGATATAGCATTTACAATAAGTTTTGGTTTTAGGGTGGTCATTTGAAAGCAGTACTTTACAGAATCTTACAAATAATTGAAAGTGTCTCCAAGAAGAGGCTTCCTCTTCAAAAGGGGCGGAGAACATATAAATATAGAAGCGTTTACAGATATAAACTACTCAAGATATGCAAAAACCTAAAGGTATAAGATCTAACTATTACTATTGTATCTTTCGTTAGAGGAAGTACAGTGAGTTGAAGGAGTTAGAAATATAGTGTGGTGATCAGAATTAGTGCTAAGGATGTGTTTAGTGCTGTTGCTCGATCAATGCGTATGGGATAAACAGTGGTAGTAACAAAATTGTTATTAAAATTTCTCTCAATCTCATTCAAGTTGACTGGACTAAACATATCCAAAAAGTTTCAATTTGAATAGTTGAGATGAAAAATTAGGAAAACATACCTCATTGAAAAATTTATTAGTGAGGATGTTCTAAATCAGAGAGTATGTTCGCGGTATGTATATTGCACTACTTCTTTCTCTGTATAAAAATATGGGATCCTCCTTATCGATCAGTAAAACTTTTAATCTGTGGGCTTTATCCCAGTTTTCCCAACTCCAGTCAAATATGTAGTAGTAAGAAATTCTCGAAATGAAAATGATTAACTGTCGGTCAAGGGTAGAAAAACTCAGCTCACAAGAAGTACCCAAAAGTACTTTAACACGAAAGAGAACGTAACACATAATAGTAATAATGTTTGAAGTGTTGATCATGATACATAAATATGTCATGAGACATTTAAGTTTCATTTAGATGAACAAAATGATTTACTTATCTACTGAAGGAATTCTGAGGTTGCTTTTCTTCCTGTCTCAAGTATGCAGCAGATAACTGAAAGACATGATAACCAATTAGGCAGGCACATATCAGATCAGCCTTTTATTAATTTTCAGGTAAGTAATTTATTTCCTGCAGCAGGTTTTCTGAAATGATATATGATGATTGGGTGTCACTTCATCAGTTAAATCAACGAAAATGGAGATTTGGCACCATCAAATATACTCCCTCCGTTCCTAAATATAGGACCTAGATGACTTTTTTGAAAAATCCTAAAAAAAGCAAAAAAATAAGTTAATTATAAATTGATTTACCTAATTTTTTCTCTTAAACTAGTTTATTTTACCTATAAGCTAATGGATAATCTAAAAAGATATCAAATATGTCATCATTTAATAACCTATTTCGCAACCTTAATCTTTCCAAAAAAAGTTATCTTGGTCTTATATTTAGGAACGGAGGGAGTATGTTATAACAATTTATTGGTTGGTTGAGAGTTGCCTGATAATCATATTGTACAAGATTCTGAGGCTAGATATTTGTCTTTTTTTTATAAAAAAAAGATAGTTGTCTTTTTTATATAAAAGTTTCATCTTTCTTACAAACCAGCCGATGGTGAACCGATGTATGTGGACATTCTCTTGTAAATAAATTAAATCTTTTATATTTTTAAGTTTTATATCTCTGATTCTGAATATTAAAATTGTCCAGAAATTAATCAAATTATAACCGGTTAATTATATGAAGAATAACATATGAAGAATCATCTTTTTTTTCTTTGTTATTATATGGATATTGCATGCCAAGTGCATGTTAATAATCAAGACTTAAATCTCATCAAATTAAAGATCTAACCATTATCCTTTTATCTGGTAAAAGTATTTCACAGACTTCCCTTAACCTATGTAAAATCGATTGATGGATTTGCCTTGGAAAATTTTTCTCACAGATTGGAATTGAAAGCTACAAGAAGCTGAGCCGTGAACTTGCAATGAAAACCTGTGAACTGAGGTAAATTCATACTGCACAATAAATACTGTGCATTCATTGTAACATATAGCTGCTATATTGCATTAAAGAATTAGTGTTTTTCCACTAGGAAGTTGCAAGGGGAAGAGCTGCAAGATTCCACAATTCAAGAATTACAAAGACTGGAGGAACAGCTTGAAACGGGTTTGATGCGTGTTTCCAAGGCAAAGGTGAATTTTTCCACCTTACATATACCTCGTTTGAGATGCATGAATTAATTGGGGTGGGAAATAAAAAATTGAAAAGTAGAGTAATTGTGTGCATGCCTATATTTGGTATGCAGAAAAAACGATTTGCAAGAAATAATTTTTGGACCGTTTTTCCATCATCCAAAACAAATTTAGAGAATTGGTTTTCTCTTCTTTGCAAGAGTTCATCTTTTTGAACCAAATGAATTTCTAATCTAGACCATCAAAGTAATTTGAATAGCCTATTTACATGCACTTTATGTGCCTTAATTAGGGAGCCTCATCACTAGTATGGTGGGGCTAAATAAGTTCAAGTGACTTTCTCTGTTAATAGTCTAATAATCTTTTGGACTTGAGATCTCCCTTTGGATTCATGTTCATAATAAAGGTGCTTCCATTGAAAGCCAGATATTCATTAAAAGGGCAGCCACAGTGGGGTTATAAGGCCAAGTGAAGCGATGTGTTTTAGAGATGTTGAGGGAACATTGCCTCTCAAAATGTGTACTCATTAATTATCAGTTCAACATTAGAGAGCCTTAGCTTGCATTTTATGATATTAATAACAGAATGTGTTGAGGAGGTTTGGGTTCCTCTTGTGAAAAATCTTGGCAGTCAAATTTCTACTGTGTATCAAATCATCTGTTTGCTTCCATTTTATGATATTATAGTTTATTTTCTTGTGTATTTCAGGATAAAGCAATTGTAAATGAGACCTTCGAACTCAAGAGAAAGGCACGCATGTCATCTTATTTGAATCATTGATTTATCCATACTTTTCAATTGCTTTAATTAAATTCAAAATTGAAAAAACAGAAAACTTAATTAGTGGAATTGTTTTAATGGTATCCTAATTTATATTAGCATTCCATTATCTCTCCCTAAAGTTTTAATGTGTGTGTGTGTGTGTGATTCAGGGAAAGCAACTGATGGAAGAGAACAGGAGATTGAAACAGGTGATTTATAACTATGCTTTCCTAACTCATTGTCGTTGTTAATTATTGAAAAAATGAAGATTAGAATGAGCTACATAAGGGTGTCTCATTTGACTCAGTGATTTCAGGTAACTAATGAACAAGGGCAATCATTTGACTCAGTGATTTTATCCAGCTCATATGGTAGTACTCCTCAAAACTTGAAAGATTTTGATACCTCTCTCAAGTTGGGGTTTTCTTGATCATATAAAATATTCATATTATATATGTGCATGTGTATATATGGGATTGTGGAGCATCTAGAAGAAAATGAGTGATTAAAATCAATTGCGAAACTCAATTATTTTGGTCTTGGGAACAGCAAAATATTCTATTTAAAACAAAAATGGGTTACAAGATTTACATCAATTTTTTCAACCTAAACCCTTTTGAATCAAGAAGATCAAAAAGTGGAAATAAATTGGTGACACAAGTTCCACGCTGAAGAGCACATCTCTTTCTTAGATGTTCCCTCCAGTTGTCCACAGTTCGAAAATTAAGAAGCCGTATATAGAAAGAAAATTTGTTCTAAAATACAAGAGGTTGATTAACCAGCCTCTTGTCTTGATTTATATTATTGTTATTTGTTTATTCACCAACCTTAATTGCAAATGAAGCATTAAGTTTCAAATAAATTAAAGCTGAATTTATAACTTTATTCTTATTTTTGAGCTATCATATTTGCACATTTTTTGAAAAAAATTTGCAAATCAATTTTAAAAATTTTTCCCAAGACTTTAATTACTGTCATTAATTTCACTACAAAAAAAGGGCAGATCTGCGGCGGGTATTTTCCCAGCTTAGGGGCGGTTCTAACCGCCCCCATGGTGCTCCGGCGGTCAAATTTACCGCCGACGATTTTAACGTGGCAACGCTGCGTGGGGGCGGAAAGATTTACGCTGTAGCTCCCTTGACCAACCGCCGCTACGCGTTGGGGCGGACGTAGGGGCGGACCAACCCGCCGCCAAAATTTTTTATTTTTTTAAAAAAAAGGCATGGGGGCGGTTACGACCGCCGCCATATGATTTTTTTAAAAAAAAAAAATCAAATAGTGCCGGCGTATCGAACCGTCGGCATGCTGTTATATTTACTAAAAAAATTGCTTCATGCGAACAATTTAATGATAATGACTTAAATTGAAGACCGAAAAAGGAATAAAAACAAGAAAAAAAAACAAAACAAATGCAGCAAAAATTAATTTTATTGTAATATATATGAAATAAATATATACTAAACCATCAAGCACAAAAAGATCATGTCCAAAATCCATAAGATATATTACGAAAACAAAATAATAAGAAATAAAAACAATCAGATATAATAAAATAAAAAAGAAAAAATAAACAATACATATACCAAAAGCAAGACAAACTTTTAGACATCATGTGTGCACCAACAATGAAAACAACAAGAAACACAAAAGGGAGAAAGTGAGAAAGAAGAGATTGCGCCCGGTAGAAATGGGGGGGAGGTTATTTATAGGTGACTTAACACGGATTTGGTGCGCTTCCGTAAGCATACGGGTCGTCAAGTGTAGTATAGAAAAAGTGTCGTTCCCCAGAGATTATAGTTTAAACAAAGTGATTAGCACTAATTGTATCATTAATTGTCTTAAGTAAAAACATGTTGAGAGTTTGATTTGTCAAGTAAGAAATGAGTTTTAAATATGAATGTAAAAAGAGTTGGAGTTTCAAACACGAGTTAACTATTATAATTAAGGCCTAGGGTTGCTAATCCCCTATTTACTTCATGAACCAAAGTTTCCCTCTCCTTTTTAAGTGACTAAATGAAAATATGTGCAAGTCTAGGGTTCAAAATCATTTGAAAAAGCTTTCCCAAGTCAAGATCAAATTTATGCTAGCATTTATTGCACAATCTCTTGTCACAATAAATGCTAGCTCTTTTCCTTAACCACCCTAATTATGACTATGTTAGGTCAATAACTATATCTCTATGTTATCAACAAACCATCCATTTAAAAGCATAAACTTCAAGTCCAACATGCTTTTATCCAAGTTCTAAAACAAAATACACTTTCCCAAGTCATATTTCATTTAACTAATTAAGTGGTGATCAAGCACTTAAAACAAATAGAGAGCAAGATAAAAACTACACATATACTTCATTAATACTTAAAGAAAGAGAGAGTAGATGGTTCAATCCATAAATAGGTTCATAACAACCGTAGATTAGGGTTTTAGTTACACATAAATGTAAATAAAACAAACCCTAAAACTATGAAGGAGTTCATTGAAGAGATATGAAGAAGAAGGAAGAAAATATACAACCACAAATGAAGAAAGCTCAAATCTCTCCAAGCTTCCCACTTGAATCCCAAGCTTCCCCAATGTTCTTCAAGCTCTTCAAGGCTCCAAAATGTGCCCTAGATGTGTGTTCTTTCGTGTTTTTCCGCCTGCCTTCAAATGCCCTAATTTTACCCTTTTATATGCTGAGAATTTTGGCTAAAACGCGCAGCAGTGACGTGCGCTCGCCAGTTGCTCGCCAGCTGGCGTGCAACTGGCGAGATTCCAGAGACTACATGCCGCTGGCTTGCCAGTTGGCTTTGTGGCTCGCCAGCGGCTCGCCAGTTGGCGCGCCACTGGCGTGCAGCTTCCCTAAGATTGACAATTGGCTTTTCCTTGCTCCTTTTTCCTTTTTGTTGTAGCACTTGGGTTTCATAGAGCTTCTAACACCTGTCCACCTCTTCCTACACAAGCTAGAAAGAGGGTTGAAGAGTTTCTATGTCTCACATATACAATCATTAAACTCCAAATTTCACACAAATGAATATTTCCTATTTGCATCACTTTCTATTGGTATTTGTGTGTTTTGTTGTCTATGTATCATCAAAAAGAGTGTGAACTAGAAGGAAATAGAGATGAAAATCTGTGAAATTATGGAGTTTATCACTCCCCCAAACTTAAGTTCTTGCTTGTCCTCAAGCAAATTTTCAAAACAATTCCAGAGTTGACTATAAGTTCACTTTACTTTGATTGAAATACTTGTTCTCATATGTTGTCATCACTATTTGATGTATGGAAAACATAGGATGAATGCAATGATAAATGTCTCGCTACATTAAAACAAGCTTTTCAAGATTCAATGAGTAGGTGTGTGTGTGTGATGAGGTTAAGGGAATCCTTCCAAGTTCTCCAGTCCTTTTGCAGTAACCTCAAACCATGAATATGCTGTCATTTTTCAAATTTCTCATTCTTTTCTTCTCTCTTCTCCACTTTAAACTTTTAGCACATAAAATCAAAATCAAGAGGACTTTTCATGGCTTGTAATGGGGCTAATTGTTTGGCTATTTGAAAGAACGGGAAAAAGGAATTCAAATATCTTGAGATAAATGAATACATTTCATTAGATTCACTCACACAAAATTTTCTTCCAAAAAGCTTAAAATTCCCCCAAACTCATCTCAATTTGATTCTTTGTACTCCTAGTCTTATTGCACACATTTTTTTTTCACTCATTTTCTTCTTTTTCTACTTTTCTCTTTTTCTTTCTTTGTTTTTTTTCTTTCTTACTTTCTCTCTTTTTTTTTTATTCATCACTTTCTTGATTTAGGAGTACAAACTTTCCTTTCAGAACCGATATTCCCCTTCTCACAATGTACTAACATTTACACACCTTTAGCAACCGTACTAATCCTCACTACTAATGAAATGTCCATTATCTCAAGATTCAGGTAGTTCATGGTTTTTCGGGCTGTAAGGGTTAAGTCCAATGTGGGTTTCAAAAAGAAATTTCACATGGTTTTTCTTTATAAGGCTCAAAAAGGGTGCAAATGGGATATAAATTATCAAGGATAGCTTGAAAGGCTCAATCGCATTTAAGAACTGCCTCAATCATTTTTCAAAGTTATGTGCAATTTGTGAAAAATGTTGAAGTTTTCCGAAAGGAATTTTGAAATTTTTCAAATGAAAACAGATGCATAGATTTGTGTTATTGCAAATCTTCCTTCCTCAAACCCTTCCAAATACACCTTAACCTCTAATGTGTGCAAATTACTCATTAAAATCAGGTAAAGATTTGCCTTAATGCAACAACTCATGTTATGCAATGCATACATATCTATTTTTCCATACACCCCACAGTTATTCAACTAGTTGTAATCATTGAACTTTCTAGCACTTTTCAAGAAAACTTATAGTCCACTCATCAAAAACTAAAGCAACAACTTAAGTATGGTATGCAAATCTCACAATTTCATCATCCAAAACAAAAACTATTCCCTGTGCACTAATTATTTACAAAAGAATTTATTCATAGTGCCAAAAAGTTTCAAAAGTGATTAGCTCTCCCCCAAATTTAAACCAGACAGTGTCCTCACTGTTGTTCTACAAAATGGAAGAGTCAGACATAATACACACACAAACAACTAGGAGATAAACACATCAAAAGTGGAGCATGAACCTGCATATATCATTGAAATCACCCACAATACCATGCAGGAAAACATTGGGCCATCAAGGGCAAAAACAAGACAAGACACTTAACACACCATAGAAACAAGGCTGTTGAAGAAAATTCTTAAAAATCCTAACACAAACGAACTACCTAACAGAGAGAGAGAAAAAAAATCCTAAGACGCTCCCCCAAACTTGGATTAAACTAGTCATCAAACCTCTCCACAACTTTCAAACCTAGGCTTAGTCCACTATACTATTATTCTCAATATTCACTTCAAGTCCAGAAAACCAAGTGTCAGAGGTTACACAAAGCGGTGGGGCATCGACTTTTGGAGAGGAAGTGGGGGTTCAGGCGTAGCTTTGAGTAGCAGAAGGAGGAAAATTAAGTTTCAATTTTTTTTTATTTTTTTAGATTTCTCGCCAGTTGGCATGCCACTGGCAAGAATACAAAGACGCTCACAGATGCCCTGCTCGCCAGCCGCTCTCCAGTTGGCGAGTGACCGGCGAGTTTCCAGAGGCGCCATGCCTTTGCTCGCAGTGCTGCTCGCCACTGGCGAGCAGACTGGCGAGAATTTATCAGCAGAAACAGTCTGTCTGCAGAATTTTTCCAACATGCCCTATGCCTATTTCAACTAGCTTATAAACCCTTAAATCATCCCTATGATCAATCAAAAACATCATATCAAACTCCCAATTGACTTTGGATCTAAAAAGATCACATTTTGACACAAACCCTCAATCACATGACATAACCAATAATCACTAACACTTCATGCCATATCCCAAAAATCAAACAAGCAGCACATAATCACAGGAATTTCATCACATAACAAACTTTTCATTTACTAGACAATGCAAAGTGCTTTTAGTACGCCAAGGAACATGCTTTCAACAAATCAAAACAAAGTCCAAACACCACAGACATAGATTCAATCACATGCTACTTAATTCTCAAAACCACAAGTACTCACAAAAACACCAAAGATTATTTCTACACAAACAAGCATTCATTCCATCACAATTCAGCTCATCAAGTTCAAGTTGGTCAAGTGGCACATTAACACCAGATTCTAGTTCATCAAGATGTTTCCATGCAATAACCAAAAATGATGCTAAAAATTGCATGAAGTTTGAAATTTAGATCTACTCCCCCTTGTAGACCTCTTCCTGCCCTCCAAAACGTAAGCTCCAGCTCTCCCCATCAGGTGGTGGTTCAAGTATCAGTGAGGACCTTTCTCTCTACACACAAGGGAAACAAGAACAAAACTACCAAAAACAATCTAAAGTGAGGTAAAATATCAAAATGAAAGAGAATAGTTGAGAACTTGGGTTGCCTCCCAAGAAGCGCTTAGTTTATAGTCCTTAGCTCGACTATTGGCAGCATCATGTGGGCTGAGGGACTGAAATTGAGGTAGCTTGGCGATCAATCTCACCACCCCAATAGTGCTTGATCCGGTGTCCATGCACTTTGAATCTTTCACCCTTCTTGTTTGCTAACTCCACAGCACCGAAATCAGAGGCTTGCACAACGGTGAATGGTCCAGACCAACGAAATTTCACCTTCCTTGAAAATAACTTGATCTTCCAATTATACAACAAAACCCTCTGACCATGTTGAAAATCATTTGGAGGAAATACATCTAGATGTTCAACAGACTCAATTTTTCCATGCCCATAGGCATCCATATCACATACATTCATTGAACTGACGAGACCATCTTCAAGTTTGTCCTCTTCCACTAATAAGGCTTTCACATGACTTTTGCTCAATGAGGCATCAAATTCAACTTGACAACCAGAACCAACTACATCCACAAAAGAGCATTGAGGGGAATCATCAAAATATTCCACATCCTTATTCATATTGAAGCTTACTTGTTCATCATCAACTCTCAAAGTGATTTCACCTTTTTCCACATCAACAAGAGTTCTAGCTGTAGCAAGGAAGGGTCTACCAAATATGATAGGAATGTTTGGATCCACCTCACAATCAATGACAATAAAATCAACTGGAAAGATGAATTTATCTACTTTCACCAAAACATTTTCAATGATTCCTTTGGGACGAGATATACTTCTGTCAGCGAGGAGTAGTGAAACTGTAGTAGGTCTTGCTTCACCCAAACCTAGTCGATTAAAAACAGCAGAGGGCATCAAATTCACACTTGCCCCCAAATCACAAAGGGCTTTTCCTTGGAAGTTCTTTCCAATATTGCATGGAATGTAGAAACTCCCCGGATCTTTCAACTTGGGTGGAAGCTTTCTTTGGAGGATAGCACTACAATCTTCATTCATAACTACAGTTTCAAATTCATTGAATCTCCTCTTCTTTAACAACACCTCTTTCAGAAACTTGGCATATTTTGGCATCTTCTCAAGCGCCTCTGCAAAAGGGACATTAATGTGCAGTTGTTTGAACATCTCCAAAAATTTCTTGAATTGTGCATCCCCTTCTTTCTTCTTTAGCCTTTGAGGAAATGGGACCGGAGGTACATACAGAAGAGGACCATTTGTCTTGGGCTTTTTATCTTGTCTATTTTCACATTCCCCCTTCTTTTCTTTTGCCCCATCAACAATAACTCTTTCAACTTGTCTTCTCTTCTTACTTTCATCATCCGCAACTACAAGACCATCCCCAAATTTGTCATCTCCATCAATAGCAACAACTTCAGAAACTTTATTACTCTTTTCATAAGATTGAGGCATATTAGGCACTTGCCCCTCACTTCTAAAGAATATTGCTTTGCACTCCTCCTTGTCTTCCCTTCTAGGATTAGGAATGGTGTCACTCGGTAGTCCTCTTTGGGAGGCATTCATTTGAGCGGCAAGTTGGCCTATCTGTATTTCAATATTCCTGATAGAAGTCTCATGACTAGCCGTCTTGGTATCATTTTGAGCATTATACACCCTTTGTGCTTCTAGTCCGGCTATGATCTGAGCAAACATCTTCTCCACCTTAGATTCTTCCTCTTTAGGAGGTACTTGTCTAGGTTGATCTTGAAAACTAGGTGGATAAGAGGCCTTAGCACCAGAGGACGATGATGCATTCATATTTTGCCCTTGGTTTCAAGAGAAGTTGGGATGATTTCTCCACCCCGGATTGTAAGTCTGAGAATAAGGATTGTTCTGAGGATTTTGTCCCCTTCCCATATAATTCACAGATTCTAGAGTGGCATAGAGAGGACAATGATCCGGCATATGCACATCATAACACTGTTCACAAACAACCGGAGTAGACTGAATTGCTTGCACCTCTTGAGCACTACTCTTCCTAATCTGAGTTTCCAAGACATCAAACCGCTTGTTGAGTGCAGAGAGCATAGAAGTAAACTGAGCAGTAGCGGTATCCTCCTTAGGAGCAATGGAAGAATGAGGACTCCTCCTATCTGTCCCTTGAGAATTGTTGGCTGATAGCTGATCTAACAACCGAAACACTTCATTCACTGGCACATTCCGATATCCACCATTAGTCATAGAGTCAACCATTGCCTTGGACTGAGGATTAAGGCGGGTGCAGAAAATTTGAACAATTACCCACTTATCCACCCCATGATTAGGGCATTGCTTCATCAACATCTTATACCTTTCCCAAGCAGCATAGAGAGTCTCATCATCATGTTGCCTGAAACTCAAGAACTCGTCCCTAGTCTCAACAGATTTGTCATCAGAGAAAAACCGAGCCCGGAACTTAGTTTCAAGCTCATTCCAAGTGGTGATAGAACCTTCTGGTAAGTTGTTGAACCACTCTCTAGCCTTGCCTTGCAAAGAGAAAGGGAACAATCGCAGTCGAAGAATATCAGCTGGAACTCCATTTTGCTTGAATGAATCACACACTTCCAAGAAATATATCAAATGCTTATTAGCATCCTCATTGTAAAGGCCATGAAACATCCCTTGCATTTGAAGCATTGTGATCATCACCGGCTTGATCTCAAAGTTCCTTGCTTGCACATCCGGAATCTGAATGCAAGATTGAGTTCCTCTCAAGTTCCGACTAGCAAAATCATTAACCGTGGCATGATCATACTCATCCTCCGCCATAGTTGCAGTTTCAACCTCGACCTCTTGCTCAAGATTAGTTACCCCTTCACGTACTACTTCCAAGTCACCAAACTCAATGTGTTGCATGCACCAAGAAATGAGTACCTACAAAAAGGAGCACCTACAAGCACTACAAGATCACAAGTATCAAAGTAACCAAAAATGAAAATAAGCAAGCCAACCAAGGTAAAGTTATTTCTACCACTCAAGGTAGCTAGAAACAACAAAACACCAAGTTACCACAAGATAAGAAAAGAGGTTACTTAAAAGCAATTAATCACACAATTAAGCTAATCAACACAAGAGAATAAACTTTTGCTTAAACTACAATCCCCGGCAACGGCGCCATTGACTTAACACGGATTTGGTGCGCTTCCGTAAGCATACGGGTCGTCAAGTGTAGTATAGAAAAAGTGTCGTTCCCCAGAGATTATAGTTTAAACAAAGTGATTAGCACTAATTGTATCATTAATTGTCTTAAGTAAAAACATGTTGAGAGTTTGATTTGTCAAGTAAGAAATGAGTTTTAAATATGAATGTAAAAAGAGTTGGAGTTTCAAACACGAGTTAACTATTATAATTAAGGCCTAGGGTTGTTAATCCCCTATTTACTTCATGAACCAAAGTTTCCCTCTCCTTTTTAAGTGACTAAATGAAAATATGTGCAAGTGTAGGGTTCAAAATCATTTGAAAAAGCTTTCCCAAGTCAAGATCAAATTTATGCTAGCATTTATTGCACAATCTCTTGTCACAATAAATGCTAGCTCTTTTCCTTAACCACCCTAATTATGACTATGTTAGGTCAATAACTATATCTCTATGTTATCAACAAACCATCCATTTAAAAGCATAAACTTCAAGTCCAACATGCTTTTATCCAAGTTCTAAAACAAAATACACTTTCCCAAGTCATATTTCATTTAACTAATTAAGTGGTGATCAAGCACTTAAAACAAATAGAGAGCAAGATAAAAACTACACATATACTTCATTAATACTTAAAGAAAGAGAGAGTAGATGGTTCAATCCATAAATAGGTTCATAACAACCGTAGATTAGGGTTTTAGTTACACATAAATGTAAATAAAACAAACCCTAAAACTATGAAGGAGTTCATTGAAGAGATATGAAGAAGAGGGAAGAAAATATACAACCACAAATGAAGAAAGCTCAAATCTCTCCAAGCTTCCCACTTGAATCTCAAGCTTCCCCAATGTTCTTCAAGCTCTTCAAGGCTCCAAAATGTGCCCTAGATGTGTGTTCTTTCGTGTTTTTCCGCCTGCCTTCAAATGCCCTAATTTTACCCTTTTATATGCTGAGAATTTTGGCTAAAACGCGCAGCAGTGACGTGCGCTCGCCAGTTGCTCGCCAGCTGGCGTGCAACTGGCGAGATTCCAGAGACTACATGCCGCTGGCTTGCCAGTTGGCTTTGTGGCTCGCCAGCGGCTCGCCAGTTGGCGCGCCACTGGCGTGCAGCTTCCCTAAGATTGACAATTGGCTTTTCCTTGCTCCTTTTTCCTTTTTGTTGTAGCACTTGGGTTTCATAGAGCTTCTAACACATGTCCACCTCTTCCTACACAAGCTAGAAAGAGGGTTGAAGAGTTTCTATGTCTCACATATACAATCATTAAACTCCAAATTTCACACAAATGAATGATTTCCTATTTGCATCACTTTCTATTGGTATTTGTGTGTTTTGTTGTCTATGTATCATCAAAAAGAGTGTGAACTAGAAGGAAATAGAGATGAAAATCTGTGAAATTATGGAGTTTATCAATAGGGAGAGATAGCAACGTGGGGGCAGGCGACCGCCCCCACACGACAGTAAATGCACACAAAACTCTGTGCGCCTTGGGGGCGGTTGCTCGCCCCAACGTGATTTTATTTTTTTTTTAAATTTTTTTATTCACGTTGGGGCGGTCGACCGCCCCCACGCGACATGAAATGCGCACAAATCTCTATGCGTCGTGGGGGCGGTCACGTGATTTTATTTTTTTAAAAAATTTTTTTATTCGGGTGGGGGCGGGTGACCACCCCCACCCGACGTTGCCGTGCCCAAAGGGATTTTATTTTTTTTTAAAGTTTTTTATTCGCGTGGGGGCGGTTGCGACCGCCCCAACGCACCGTGCCAATGAAATTTTTTTTAAGTTTTTTTTTATGCTGCGTTGGGGCGGGTATTATTTTTGTGACCGCCGCAACGAATGCACCACAAAAAAAAATTTTTCCCTCGCAACTCGCCCTCGGATGGCTTAGACCGCCGGAACGCGTTTTCGTGGGGGCGGTTTTTGGCGAACCGCCGGGACGCGTGCGCGGCTAATCGCCGCTTCTTTTGTAGTGTTCACTCTTTTATAATTTAATCCCTGATTTGGCCCTATGGCGCTTTGGGTCAAATGTAAGAACTTATAACCAAGGATTGTGCTATTTGGTACAACCTCATGTCGACTCACATATAGTCTTGTTTAACATAACTATCCTAGTAAACTAGATGCAATGCAAAATTGATTTGTGTAAAGAAAAGATATTTTTAGTTGGTTTTCAAATATGGAAACAAAGGATGTAAAACAAATACATATTTTTGGGATTTTAATATAATAAATTAAAGGTGGATTGGAAATAGAATGCTCTTGGAAATGATTTTCAATGTAACTAAAGTGTTTAAAAAATAATCCAGTGGATGGTTAATCACGTTTGACCGTTAATCTGCCAATGTGGCCACCACGCGGGTTGAATTTTTTCCACGTAAAATATGTCATGTGAGGCCCACATATAATAAAAAACAATTCTCTCTCATCTTTCTTCATCACTTCCAAATAGCCTCACCCCTCCCTCTTACACACAGTCACCGCCCCACCCCTAGAGGGAATTGTTTTTTTATATGTGGGCTCCACATCAAATACACTATGTGGCAAAAATTTAACCCACGTGGTGGTCACATGGGCAGATTAATGGTCAAACATGATTAATCGTTCACTCGGGGTATTTTTTGAACACTTTGGTTACTTTGAGTGTAAATATGAGTCTATTGTTAGTTCATGGTGCCCAGTGCTCCTGGGTGATTACTTGGAGGGTAAATTAAGTCCATTGATGTTACGTGGCAAAAATTTAACCCACGTGGTGGCCACATTGGCAAATTAACGGTTAAACGTGATTGACCGTCCACTCAGGGTATTTTTTAAACACTTTGGTTACTTTGAGTGTAAATATGAGTCTGTTGTTAGTTCAGGGTGCTCAGTGCTCCTGGGTGGTTACTTGGAGGGTAGATTAGGTCAATTACCCTAAAAGAAACACAAACATCTTGAAAATTATTCATCACTCTTGAAAATACCCCAGATTTGTCTTGAAAATTCGGTTGTGAAATTTTCGTAATGTTCTTATTGAAAGAAGCACAAACATCTTATTAGAAACTCCCCACATGTGTCTTGAAAATCCAATTATAAATTGTTTTATTGTTCTTATTTCACCATCACAATAGTGTAAAATAGTCCCCATACCTGTCCTAGAAATCCAACCCAAAACTTTTTTATTGTTCTTATTGAAAGAAGCACAAAAGTCTTGAAATTTCCTCTTATATATGTGTCTTGAAAATTCCCTATATTTATCTTGGAAATCTAGTTGTAAAATTTTAGATGTTTCAGTGTAGGTTTCCATTATTGTTTAAAATTTAAAAATACTTACAATAATATTGAAAATAGGCACAAATGTTTTGAAAATTCTTCATGAAGTATTCACATTATGTGCAATGTTGGATGCTATATTTTTAGATTCCATGATTTTTGAGACTTAAATATTTTGTTATTGGTGCTGGGAATAATATAATCACAAATATCTTGAACATTCCCCACATATGCCTTGGATTGTGGTTAAAAAGTCCAATAAAATCATTTTGATCTTTTAGTTTAAACGCTTAGTTTCACTTTATCTCTTCATAATTTCTTGGAGAAATTTGAGGTTATTTATTTGGGATTTTCCCATTTGCGGGAAAATCCCAAATAAGTCCCTCTGAATAGCCAGAAGGACAAGTGAGGAACTTAAACTTCCAAAAGGACCATGAAGGAACTAACACCTATCTGTCATTTTAAAATTTTGCAAAAAGACAAAATTGCCCCCATCCAAAAACACAAATTGCGAGAAGAGGGTAAGTATCATAGTGGGTTTAAGGTGGGGTAGGAATTTGTGTTTTAGGATGGGGGAATTTTGCCTTTTCGCAAAATTTAAAAATGGCAGATAGGTGCTTGTTCCTTCATGGTTCTTTTTTAAGTTTAGGTTCTTCACTTGTCCTTTTGGTATTCGAAGGGATTTATTTGAGATTTTCCCATTTACTATTGTGGGGATTAACTGAAAATTTTTTCAAAAGAATTTCGTGTGGCAATTTTCTTTCCCATAACTGAACAAAAACATGAATATTTCAAT
Organism: Mimosa pudica; assembly: GCA_029929735.1. Classification (NCBI taxonomy): domain Eukaryota; kingdom Viridiplantae; phylum Streptophyta; class Magnoliopsida; order Fabales; family Fabaceae; genus Mimosa; species Mimosa pudica. The sequence continues at coordinate 5,046,091 of JAKELP010000037.1, read as the reverse complement.
GCATACTTCTTCTTAGTACGAAAAGAAATTAATTTTTTTTAATAAAAAGAGGAAAATGACTCTACAAAAAGAAATAAGCAATTATCATATTTAAATCCTAAATGCCATCATGTTTCTTGTAAATCGCCTTATTAATCCAGCTGTAAATTATTCCTTTTCGGATATATGAATAAATATAATGGAACTTATAATCAAGTAAAGTACGATGATTCATCACAAGAAATACAAGGGAATTGACAATTAAAATAAAGTATTTTATTAATTTCATTTTGTCCATCAAAGTGAGCTTTGAAATTTTAAAAGCACTTTAACATGGAAATAACATATAATTCTAATAATGTTTGAAGTGTTGATTGTGATTCATAAACACGTCATTAACTGAGACATACATGTTTCATTTAAACAAAATGAGTTAATAATGTACCAAAGGAATTCTGAATTTTTTTCCTTTCTCAATTATGCCGCAGAGGCGCAGATAACTGAAAGACATGATAACCATTTAGACAAGCACAGGTCAGATCAACCTTTTATTGATTTTCAGGTAAGTACTCCGCTTTATTTCCTGCAGCAGGTTTTCTCAAATGATAATTTGGTATCACATCGTAAATTAATGGAAAAATGACAAAAAAATGACACATAAATTTGAGTTGTACAAAATGGGGTATCCAATTTCAACTTGGACAAATAAGGGATAATCCCCAATTTATTCTAAATGAAATTTGTGACTTTGTGGCAAAAAAGTAGTGAATGATGATTCTTGAGTAGTTATCAGCGATACTTGAGTAGTTAATATTTCATGTATAGCTATTAATTACTTTTCTCAATAACTATTTACTGATCAGGATGGTATAGCTGAGGGATTAGATTTTTCATATGGGGAATTAAAGTTCATATTTCCATGGGAGTGATGATGTCCACAATTAATACTTAGTACCTAATATATATATGTGTGTGCGCGCGAGTTAAAAGAAAATATTAGTCTTTTGTGATAAATAATGAATATCACGTAAATGTGCGTTGGTTTATTTTAACCGATTTGAAAGAACTAATAAATAGTCAATTATTTAGTAACCAACAAAGTGTTGATTGTCTAAAGGCCAATGTGATGACACCTTAAATTTACACAAAAGAAGTTAGTTAAATTAGAAAATAATGATGACAGTATAAATAAATTTATCTTATTCTTGTAAAATAAACCCTGATATTTAATGAGGTATTTTTTACTAGTAAATTTTAAAACCATTACATTTTTGAGCATTGAATAACAATTCTATAATTCCTGTTTATTATTATCAATAGAAATGACATATATGTAATAAAAAAATTGAAATGACATATAGGCCCTACAATATTTGATACCTTCACTTTGAGGTTGAAAGTTGAAACCATTAGTTCGGCCCGCTACTAAATAAAGCAAGAAGAAAAGGTGTTGGGTTGGGCTGCTTCTATAAATACCAATGATCTTTGGTAAATCACTTCTAATTCCATTAATTAAACATGTTAAAGATCCTTCCTAATGAAAATATATTGTTTACTCAATGGTTGCATATTACTCTGGAGTTAATTACTTCGAGGAGGGGAAATAGTATATTTTTTCGTCATATTTTTTTCCGGTTTGATTTTTATTTGGTTTCTTCTTTTATTTCATTCTGTATTCAAGATTTCAAAGGAAAGGAAAGTTCATATGCTAGAATAATGTCCTTCCTTCTGTAGTTTTAGTTGTGAAGAAAGCTTTGGATTCTCGTTCTTAATCCGATTCCTGAATTAATTTCCTAATTTCTGTACTAAAACATGAGTGTATTTACCGTTTTGGTTTTACTAATAGTATAATCTATACGTACTCCCATGATTCATTCTTTGATTATTTGATTCAATATAATTAGTTTTAGTAATGTGTAGCTTGTGGTAAAACATTTTACTAAGTTGGCAATTTTGCCTTGTGATAAAACATGAGTACTCCGTACCTGTCAAATCTGTAGAGCAATTCTATTCATTTATCAGTATCTATAAAAAATTTCTTATCACTAATGTTTTTCCCGAATGTCCTTATTTTAATTCAGGGCATTTGGTGGTGCGGCCATTTCTTTATAAAAAAATTTAATCCAGAGGCATATGCGACATTTCCATTAAAATTGCAAATGAAAGTTATGTCAGTGAAAATGGATCTTTTTTATATCCAATTAAGAGTCTGTTTGGTTGATTGGAATTGAGAAATGGAATTGGAGGTGGGGATTGAGGGTAAGAGGGTAAAAATGGTAAGTAGGGGTAAATTTGGTAATGATGAGATGTAAAAGTTTGTGGATCCCAGGAAAAGTGTGAGATTGAGAGAGAAAGTTTGTGAGCCCGTGATATATAAAAATTACTTTTTTCATCTCCCTCCTTCAATTCCATTTTCACTTTATTATCTACCAAACGTCCAAACCGGGGTGTATTTTGAGAAATCTTCTATATATAACCTTTTCCCACAATCAAAGCTTCCAAGTCGGTAGCAGAAGTTCTGGTCCTAGTGGGTTTCATTGCAACGGCTATCGGGGCACCGACATTGGGTGGTTTTTTGTAAAAACAAGTTACATTTTATTTAAGAGCATTTTGATCAATTCCATTAAAGTTTCAAACGGGCATTTGGACCTATACCAACAAACTATCCATTTTCAAATTCACTGTATTTGACTATCATGATAAATTTTGATAGTCATTTTGTAATATTTTTCCTAAAATTAAACTTAATCTATTTTATTTTAGGTTCAGTAAGTTTTACATGAAAAGCATGCACTTTAAAGTTTTTTAGGGATCTTTAATTCTTTAAGAGTATTATTTTATACAAGTAATGCCAAAAATTTATTAGGATTTAAATGTTAAAACATGTTTTGGGCATTTAAAATAGTATTTTAGGGTATTTATGAAAAAAAATTCTGATACCAGAGTTCCTTAGTTAATACTCCCTCCGGTCTCTAATATAAAGTTTGAATGGTTTTGGTCTAAAATATAAAAGTTTATGTCACATTCCCTTCTCATTTAATGTGTTTTTCCTATTTTACCCTTAACTCTCTTTTATATTTATTAATCACTACAAGAAAAATATAGGCTAGTCGCGTGTGAAATAAGGAGCTAGTCACGTTGAAAATCGAGACAAGATAGGTATGTCACGTGTGAAGCAAACGCGAAAAAACCTGTCGAGACAAGATGAACAACACGTGATAAGTAGAGCCAAACGCGACAAAGACTGAAGAGGTTGGGGAATATAATATTAGTTGTTTATGTCGCGTATGGACTGGATCAAACGCGACATAGCCCATACGCGACATAATTATGTTTCAAAGTTGGTGCCCATGCGTGACACATCTTATACGTGACATAATATGTGGCGCATACAATAACGCCACATCAGCATTTATATGCGACATAAGTAGGCAAATGGTTGTCAGGCACGAAATTGAATTTTATTTTGTGAGGGAAGTTCAAATTTTTTTTTCACTGGCGGGAAATTTAAATTTTTACCCAAATCAAATTTTTATTTTATTTTTCTGCTTCTAAAATGTTTTTATTGTAATATGTATAATTTTGTAGGGGTCCTTTTTTGCAATTTGGCACTTTATTGTGTGACTAAATAGTAAATGAGTCTTTTGTCCCAAATTTAGCTAGACAAATGTTGAAAGCAACCTACAAAACGAAAGAACAAAATTAGCATAATTCATATAATAAACTAAGAACATTAGTTAGTAGAGTAAAAAAAGTTAAAGAATAGTAGATGAAATAATTGTAGAAAATGTGTAAATGCAAGTTGGCCATTACCTTAAGTGAAGAAATAAAGATAGTGGGTAGGAAGAAAGATGGAGATGGTAAAGGAAATAAATGAAGTGGGTGAATATGGAGATTTTAGAAGTGAGTTTATATAGGGGATTGTTGGCGGGAAATTTTTAATTTCATGTACATGTGGCGCATGAAACATGTGGTACATGTGGCGCATGAAAACATGTGGCGCATGAAGACATATGTATATATATGTGACGCATGAAGACATGTCACGCAGGAATTGTGTAGCGCATGAGTACTTCATACGCGACATAGTATTGAGAAAGTTGGTGTTTGTTGCGTATGGGTCAAAATATGTCACGCATGAGGGACTTCATGCGCAACATAATAGTGAGAAATTTGGATTTTGTCGCGTATGACCCATACGCGACATGTAGTGAAAGACATAAAAAAGTAATCTGAAACGCAACAGCCGTATTGCTATATATATATATATATATATATATATATATATATATATATATATATATATATATATATATAAAAACGCGGCCAGTTACATTTGCGCACCACAATATTTGATTATGACATTGACTTGAACAGGTTACCATATAATGGCTATTTAAATAGACCTACATTTGAGGACTTGTCTGAGGAAGAAAAGTAAATAAGGTGGAAGTTAATGAAAGCTCGGTTTCTAATCTTTGATCAGGATTATTAGATGTTATTATTAGATATATATAATTAATTGTCTCATTTATGAATTATTGTACAAAACGTATTTTTAAAAAAGTGTTTAAATGCATGTGTCCCACATAAAGTTTAGTTGCTGCGTTTTTTTTACGTGACAAACTATTAAAGCAAGTAGAGAAATGAAAAAATAAATGTATATATATGTTTGTCGCGCTTAAACATCACCCAAACGCGACAAACATAAACAAATATTATTTCCCCACACTTTTTGTCACGTTTGGGGATTTACAACGCGACATCATCATTTGTTTTGTCACACTGCCTCCATGCTCGACAAACCGAAAGCGACAAACTCCCCATTTTCTTGTAGTGTAATGCTTATTTAATTCTTTCTCTTAAAAGTATCATAATAAATATGGATAATATTGAAAAAGAAACATTAACTTCAAACACCCAAGTAACACTTACATGTTTTATTAAGAAGTGTTTATTTTACAGGAGGGAGTACTTACTTTTGAGTATTTAAAAGCCATATGCATGGACCGTGTATTAAATAGGCATGCTGATAATTACGTGGATGAACGTGAAAGTATGGTTTTCTCAACATAGAATATTCATAGGCGATTAAAATAAATGAAATAATAACAAATAGTATAGTACTACTAGTTGCACTTCGATTTTAAAATTTAAATTTAAAAAACACAATGTATGAATTGTGGAAATCGGAGATTCGAAGAGTACGAGGGTAGAAGATGTCACAGTCTGAGGTGGCCAATGAGCATGTCTATGTGTACTATAAAGCAAACATGAGCTCAAAATAATTAATTAAGACAGCCTGGGTTGGCTGCCCACTTATGACTTCTACAGTAAAAATAAAGTAAGGTTCAAAGCTTCACTTCATGTCTTCACTTTGTTATTTTTTTTGGAAAATGTTATTATTTTTTATTGAAGGGCGAAGGCCCAAAAATGATACATAAGTATTGGTCAAGGAACAAAAATAGTTGATAAATCTTTAGATTTGTATAATTTTTATGTGCTTAAATGAGACAATTAACATGATTAAAGGTGCAATTTTGGTCCCACTTACACTTATTCTTAGAATTGTGAAAGAAATTTTATTTTAGATAAACATTTTAATATTCTCTACGGGTTTGCAATCAATTGGACTTTAGAAGCTATTGGGTTTTGGGGGCATTTAAACTACTTTAATTTTGAGCTGCAGAAAAACAAGAAATGAAGAAAAGAAAAGAAAGAGAGGTGATGGGTTCAGAGTTGGACAAGGCAAATTGGGCCACACATACATTAAAGTCATGAAGAAGAAAGAAATACAAGTTGGGCCATACACATTCATGAGGACTTAATTATTCCCTTGGCATGCGAGAGTGAGAGGGAGCTGCGGGAATTGAAATTAAAAAAAGAAAGGAGGAAGAGGGGCTGGCTGGACGCAAGAATGAATTGAAGAGGAAGCTGCTGGAGGACAGGGGCGAAGAATGGAAGCGGAGAGCAGGTGGCGAATAAAGGGCAGAGAGAGAGGGCGCCGAAAATTGGTTTTGTTCTCCTCCCTTTTCACCTTCATTTTGCCCTCTTTTTCTCCTATTTTCCACCATGATTTATCTCAACTCTCTTCTTGTTGGTGTTTCTCATATGAGAGGTAACTAAACATTTTTGCTCTTGGGAATAGTTTGAGGTGGTTTGAGCTCACATGCTTGATAAGGGAATTTATTTCCATTTCTCTTTATGTTTATGATTTTCCTAAATTTAGGTTTATCATATACACTTTGAGATTTGGATTATTTTGTTTACTTGAGTTTATTTGTGATTTTGGTTTGTAATGAGAGATTTGTACTCATCAATATACATGATCATGTATATGTTATTTATGGTTTATTTGATATCATTCTATTTATTCATGGTATTGATAGATAGTTTGATTGAATTGAATTATAATTGAACCTAATGCATTACAAAGCACTAATCACACTCTAGGGTAATTAATAATGCCTATTTGAATGAGTTCATGAGACTAGGCATTAGACTTACCGATTGGTGAGGTTTGGTACTTTAGGAAACCTAGAGAAAACTCAAATGTGCTAAAGGGCTTAACAATTTCTAGTTAGTTGGGGTTCCGCTAATTAGTAATTGGACTCATAGGTTCATGAGGTTTGACAATTTAGTGGATTAGCACCATAGTGACTCCCCGAATATATTAATTGAACTAGGATGATTATTCTCAATCATTTTCCAAGAACAATTCCATTTTATTTTATCAAATCTTTACTTTTCCCATTTCTTATTTTCTCTTTTGTATATCACACCTTTTACTAATTTTCATTATTAATCCATAACAATTTTCCTTATTTTAAACAAGTTTAACATTTAGTTACTAGGTAATTATTTGCATTTTATAGGCTCCTTTGAGAACGATACCCGGGGTAACTTCCGCTTACCTTGCGGTCCTAAAATTTCTTGAAGGACTAGGCCCAAGGCACACTACACCGACCGTAAAGTCGGTGTCCTTCAATAGTACATAACTATTCCAAGGTACAAAAATGATACTCAACATTTACCATGTGATCAAAAATGATATTTTCTCTAATATGAGAATAATATTAGACATGAAAAGTCCAAAATGCTTTTATAAATTAATCGCCGCCCAGAAAAAAGTTTATTTAATTATAAGTGTATTTTGGACATTTTATGTCTAATATTATTGTCATATTAGCGAAAATATCATTTTTGATCACATAGTAAAAGTTGGGTATCATTTTTGTACCTTGGAATAGTTATGTACTATTTTTGTTCCTTGGCCAAGTATCATTTTTGGGCCTTCGCCCTTTATTGCAAAATTGGAAATTTAAAAAAGCCTTTAAAAATGGATAAGGATAGATCATTCATTTAATTTAAAGTTGATGAGAAATAACAAATTTAGGAATTTAATATACATATATATAAGAGATACAAATACCCTTCAGAGTTTTTGTTGTGACTTGTTAAAGCAAACTTGAAATTCGTCATATTCAAATAGAAGATGTTTTATACTCAAGAAAATTGAAGACTTTTAATGTTAAACTTGTTAATGATTTTCTAACATTTATGTTTTGTGTAATCCTAAATGAAAATGTTGAAGTAGTAAATTGTTAAATAAACTTGTAAATTGTCATAACCATATTGAAAATTTATATGTTAGAAATTATGAAATTTTATACTGTCTTATGTCTTATCATTTTGTTTTGAAAAAACTTGAAGTTATAGATTAGTAACATGAACTTGGAAATTTGTCTAGTAAAATTATGAATCCTTATTTTAAATTTAGGAATTCTTATGATGTATTTGAACATTTTGTAAGACTCACACAAACACAGGACTCCTTCTTGGATCTAATTTGATATTTTTCAAATTTGAGGGTTCATTTGTCCTTTACCATGGGGTCAGTTTGTGTGAGGCTTTCCCTTTGATATTTTCTATATGTATATAGTTTTATTTTTTTGGTCAAGAATATATAGTTTTTAGATTAGTCATTAGTTTATAGATTAAACAAACTAGTTTAAGAGAAAAAATTAGTTAAATCAATTTATAATTGACTTATTTTGATTTTTTAGGATTTTCCAAAATAATCAACCTTGACTTATATTTATCACAGGAGAGACTATTTGATTTAATATCTTACCTCCTGCCTCTGTGTTATTCTATCGCCTCCTCCTTCTCTCTCTGAATTCCAAGGGCGATTTTTGTTTCCGATATATAACTTATAAGTTCCAACTTCCAATCTTCCATGAACACAAAAGGAAAGAAAATCTGAAATAGGTAAGTGACCAAAAAGGAAACAAGAATTTTTCTGACCATGTTTCTGATCTACCTTTCATTTTTGATCTCGCATTTCATGATATAGTTACCTCACCTAACTGGTGTCTTTTCTTCTATAAATGGTTGCTCTCTAGGTTTTCCACTTTCGGATTTCAGATTTTCTGAAAACCTCTGGCTTCCCGTTTTCCTGCATTGCCAAACGCTGAAGCAAGTAAAATCCTTTTCTCTTTCTTCATCATTTTGTTTTATTTTTCTCTTTTTATTTTCATAAATATCAAGAACATTTTCTACTTGATTTGATATGATTTCTTTCTGGCCCAAAGGACTGATAAATAGTCTGTATTTGATTTGATATGATTTCTTTCTTTTTTCTGTTGAGTTTATTAGTTAACTTTATGTGGTGGACTTTGTGTTCATTTTATAGAAATTGGGAGATGACGAGGAAGAAGATAGAGACTAAGAAGATCGATATCATAACTGCCAGGCAAGTGACATTCTCAAAGAGAAGAAAAGGGCTTTTCAAGAAAGCTAAGGAACTTGCAACTCTTTGTGATGCTGAGATTGGTCTAATCGTCTTTTCTTCCACTGGGAAGCTCTATGTATGACTATGCTAGCTCAAGGTCTCTCTTTCTTCTCATTCATCATACATATTTAGTACTCCTATTTATAGCTCTTCTTTATCATCATCGTGTGCGTGTGTATTTATTTATTACGAGTGTGTGTGCGCGCAGCTTTTGTTATATATATATATATATATATGTGTCTGTGTGTGTGTGTGGACTTCAAATTCTATCTTGATGTAGCCTTCTTTATCTTCATATAGATCAGCCTAGTCCTGTATGAATTTTAGTTAATACTCCCTCTCCAAAATATAAGAGTTCGGCCTCTCAAATCAAATACGTTTCTTAAGAAAATATGTAAAAAAACTTAGTTAGGTGTATGGAGTTCATTTTTTTTCCAATTTTTCCGCATTTATTATGATAATATTAAAAGAGAGAAATATGTAAATATTAGTGAATATGAAAGAAAGTTTGAGGCAAAGTAGGAAAAAATGCATTAAATAGTGAGAAAGTGTAAGGGTGAATTCTTATATTTTGGACCATAATCATTCAAATTCTAAGCTTATGGACTAGAGGGAGTACAAATGATATCATTCCAAATAGGAAAGCTCCATGACTATGGGAGCACAAGGTCATTTTCTTCTCCCAAATTGCCTTCATCTTACCTTTGTGTGTGTAAACCTGTGTTATTAGTGTAACTGTGTAATCCCTTGATTTAATTACATTAATTTTGGACCCGTTTGGATATAACTTTTGGAAAATAGGTCCTTTGAAAAAGTTGAAAAAACTCTTTTCACGAATAGATTTTATGATAATAGATTTTGTGACAAAATAAATTTTGATAAAGTGAGAGTTTTAAAATATTTGTTATGAGAATGACTTTTTCTATGTATATGACTAAAAGGATAAAAAGTTTATATACTGAGAAAGAGAGAAGATAAATACTCCCTCCGGTCCTATTTATAAGTCGTCAACCGCCCATATTGTACAAACCAAGGAATGACGGTTAGTAGAGGTTAAATCATTAAATTGGTCTTGTTTTATTTTTCATTTTCATCTTTGCCCTTCCTCACAACCATTAAATGAGTCATAATGAGGCAAACAAAAGTAAATACAGATATCTCTTTTTTCAATGACAGGGGTATATTTGGAAAACTTTAATTAATGAGTTAGTTAGTGGTAGTTGACGACTTATATTAAGGACCAAAATTAAGCGGCGGTTGGCGACTTATAAATAGGAACGGAGGGAGTATATCATTAGTATATCAATATGACATGTGAAATGATGACAAATTTTTACCTCGTAATTTGTGTAAAAGCAAAGAATTTGAGCTTTTCCAAAACATAGGTTTTGGAGGCTAAAATTTAGGTTTAATTTGGAAAAGCTATTTTCCCATTTTCCTAGTGTTTGACTAGTTTCCTTCTAAGGTTGGGTGGGTTTGGTCTCCCAAAATAGTTTTTCTCAAGTCATCCATCTAAACTTTATATGTGATTTTAAACTTTGTTTTGAATGCCTTCTAAGCCATTTTAGAGAGAGAAATGAAAGGGAAAATAGTTTCCGTGGAGTCATATGAAAGATTCTGAGAGAACATGTGACTATTCCACAATAATTCTGTAGTACATTTCTGTGTGTTTATACTAGACATACATAATTGATCAGTCAAATCTTGGATAAAATCTTAATTTTAAGACTTTCTTACCATGTCATTTAAAAAATATATGAATCACCCATCGTCCGTGGGTTCAGTGGCAAAAGGATTGAACAATGAGCGTCAGGTTGTCCACCTAGTCGCGGGTTCGATTTCTGGGGAGTGACACTTTGTAACAAAAAAAAAATAAAAAATATATGATTCAATTTTTTTCAGTAAAATTTAAGTTTGACTTCTAGAAAAGCAAACACATAAAGAACCAATAAAACAAAAGGAATGTAATATAAAATTCTTTTAATGTGGTGGGAAAATTCAATTTCAATGGATAGTATATAAATTTCTTCATTGTAAATATGAACATCATTACTGAAAATTGCAATCACTAGCTAGATTAAGAATACCAACATAGCCTAGCCGCCTCTTTCATCACTAACCATTTCCGTAGAAACGATGAAAGATACAATAATTTCCTGTAGCTTATAAGAGTACTTGGTAAATTGATCATTCATGGAGATACTATATAGTCAACCATGGCTTATGTCAACCTGTAAAGTCCTATGAATGAGAATTCTAGTCTCGACTGTAAAATCTCTGAAGATAGAGGGAGTTACTATTGCAACCCAAGTCAACGCATTAATATAATGGCAGCGAAAAAATATAAAATATTTTGTCACTTTAGATCACATTTCAAGACTTGATTAGATTGTCTTAAAAGAAAAATAAACAGATGGTGGAGGCTCAGATTGAGGAATCGATGAGGCATAGTCCTCAAAATTAAAATACATTATCACTAATTTGGAGAGAAAACCTACGTTGTTATTCTCTTAAAGAACGTAATTATTACTTTCACCTGCTAACTAATCTGAACAGTGAAATATAAATTACCAAATTTTGATTCTTTCTAAGCTAATTGGAATTAAAATAAAAGCTAACTATTATTTATAATGCTATTTCTTGAATTAAGCAATGTAACTTCATTGAATGGAACATAGTTGTCCTTGAGAAGTGGATATTGGATAAAGAAAGTACCTAAACCTAATCGAGTGATCTTTCAAATATATAGTGGAATTAATGTTGCACGTAGCTAGTATGCAACTCAAGCAGTTTTATTTTCATGGAACTGATTATGTAACTAACTTTTAGTAACCATGTGCCATGCATGTATTCACAAAGTGAAGGGAATTATAATTGTTTGTTTGATTCAATATATTGAAAGTAAGTAATAATGCAATGAAATGAAGTCATCGGAGCTCATATATATCTTTTTTTTTTGTATTTTCAATCTTCTAATAGAAAGAAGATAAAAATAGTGAAATAAGTTGAGCAAGAAACGATGGACACTTATGGAATGATCAATCCTATCACAATAGCCCTGGAAATCACATTTCCCAAAATTATAGGAGTTTAATTAGCTATATAAGTACCTTAAGACTCCCAGGTAAGACATGAAAGTGTTTGAATTATATTTGAAGTTTTCAGCTAGTTATCTCAATCTTTTCTTTATTGGATTTCTCTCGTCATCAAATAATCCTTTAGATTGATGTTATTAATTCCCTAAACATCCTCATAATCTTAGGCCACATGTAGCTCATTAATTAACATTGGTGAGGGGTACGGTCCAAAAATATTGTCATACTAATGTCTAAGGTGCATGGTGAATCTTCTACTTTTTTCGGATCAAAATTATACATCAATTTTTAAAGGGCGAAGATGCAATTTTGATACTTAACTATTACCCTAAAAGTGTTTCTCATTAGAATACCCAACAATCGCGAGGTGCACCAATGACACTCATCTATTCATTATGGTGTATTTTTTATATTTGGGCATGACCCTCATTTACCCTCCAAGTAACCACCTTGGTGCACTCCAAGGACATAATTACTCCCTAAAAAACTTTCAGGTACCTAGCGCCCATCCATAGAAGGTATTAAACCAAAAATTAAGACACCAACTCTTACAAGGTATTAAAAACAATAAACCAAAAAAGTCACCGAATCTCTGTTCTCTAGAATATTGTTTCATTCGTAATGATGATAAAGTATTCACTAGAAAAATTATAGGATTGTGGTGTGGTGGTGAAATTGTCATTAAAAATGTAAAAGGAAAAAAAGGCTGGAATTCTATAGGACATAAAACGGTGAAGATGATCAAACCATGTCAAGAAAATTCAAGATCCTAGTTTGAACAATTTTGTAAGATTAGTGACATTAGTAAATGTGCGCAGAGGAGAGCACTATAAAAAGTATGCGCTGATGGTGGGATTCATATATAAGTCGTGTGTTTCTTACATTTAATTACATAAGTAACCTTTATTTAGAGTTACTGCTTGTTATATATATAAAAAAAAGAGTTACTGCTTGTTATTAAAAAAAAGAGTTACTGCTGGAAAAGAATGATCCCAAATAAGTTGCCTTGCTGGTAAAAGAACCTATCTTAGGTAGCCTTGGCTTTTGCTTGATGCTGATGAGACTAGCATATACTATATATTTCTATGTGCCCTAACCAAGCAAACAAGGTAAAAAGGCGATAGTACGTAGTTGTAGCTTTGGTTGCTGCTTCTAGTATTCTTGTTCTTGCCACTATTTGTTCTGTGGTTTCTAGCCCAAAAAATCACAATCTAAAGAACTTCTGCATCATATTCAGGTTTGTTGTGTTCATATATGTGTAAATTGTTAGGTGTTAAATAAGTTTGTCAGAATATATAGTTAACAAAATCTTTTGAGTTTTTGAAAGATGAAATTGTAGCTAATCCAAACCAGGAAGAAAGTATTAACAATAAAATGTTGAGACATTGTATTTAGTATATATATCATTCTATTATTGATGATGCATAGCTATTGGGTATGCAAATAACAGTGGATTTTTTGATCCTAAAGTTTTGAATTGCATGTAGAAATTGTATGTCCATTATATAGCGCTCATATCCCTGTTATAAGTAACTTTCTGGTAGAAAAGTGTGATATTACTAGAAGTTATACCAATACGAGTACAACAGATTGGAAAAGGTGATAATAAATAGATTGTCAAGATCCCTCCTAATGATTTATTAATTCTATTAATTGTTGAAATTGACTGGATTAGTGAAAAACTCATCAATTTAATGATACTTAAAAATTAATGCTTGTGGTTTCTCTTTTCAGGCAATTCATGAACGAGACCGATCATCAGACTCAATGATTTTCTCCAGCTCACCTGATACTCCTCATCTCGCAAAGGATTTTGACACATCTTTCAAGTTGGGGTTTCACTGATCATATATATTATTGTGTATTTGGGGTGGCATATAATATACATAGGACTTCTTAGAAGTGATTAAGAAATTAGTTTAAAATTGAGGAGAATTCAATATTTTCTGGTTTCCTAACCAATAATTTAGAATTATTGTATGTCATCCGTTTGATGATAATGGATGAATTTCAATTCTAAATTGTTGAAAATATATTGTACTACAAATTTGATCTTGTCCTTAGAATGGGGCGGGGGAAGTGTATAAAAAATAAAATTGCACAATTTTTTAATTTTATTAAAATTGTAATCGAGTGTAGGCCTAGAAAAAGTCGTTACTCTATAAAAAAAACAAAAGATAATGCTGTAAATAAATATATCTATTTTACAAAATATTTTTCTTTTATGCACCAAAAAATTTATTGTTCTTTTAATCAGGCAGAATGACATGTTGAAAATAATTTTGTAATATCATGGGTGGCTGACTTATGAGTAGTAAAGTGAAGAACACTTGACATTTAGCCAAAGAATAGTTTTATACCTTCAACTTTCAATCAATTTTGTTGTTTGTCCGTCGTCAATGCTTAAGTTTTTCATTTTTTAAAGTTAAATGACTAAAACAAAATTTGAAAGTTTAGTGACCAATTATACCAATTTTTTAGTTCAAAGACCAAAATTAAAATTAGCCAAAACTCAAAAGACCAAAACCAAATGTTTAAAATTTTAAGGACAAAAAAATTGTATTAAACTTTTTTAGTTCAAACAATTCCATTGATCGGTTTGCTTTTTATTCTAAATAACTCAATATTTATAATTCTTTAACAAAATGAATTATTCTAAATAACTCTGGACACCCAACTAGCATTCACATGTTTTCTAAATAACTCCGGAGTATTTTTTTGGCGGTTAACTCTTATATTAGGGACCGGAGGGAGTATTTATTAAACCATATTAAAGATGTTTTTAAGAGAAAACTAAAATGACAGAACTGAACACAAACTCTCTACTTTTATTTATAAGAAAAAACCTGTCGAGGAGTACGAGGGTACAAGATGTCAGAATGGAAAGCATTAATAAAAGAAACGCGCTCAATTGTACGGACGACAAAACAAGTCCACAAAACACTGACCCCATCACTTTACTCTCGTCTCCCAACGTCTGCCCCCTCCTCTGTCCCTTTTAATGAGCGAAAAACTATAAGGATATTAATCTATTTTTACTTAAATTTCTAAATTACTTTTTTGGCATTAATATCATAAATATAATATCACTTTAACATTTTTTTTAAAAAATAAGGAAATAAATTAAAATACTAAATTATAACATGTGTTATATATAATGAGATTACTGTTACTCGCTCAATTACTTTTTTTTGTAAAAGTAATTGAGCGAGTAACAGTAATCTCATTATATATAACACATGTTATAATTTAGTATTTTAATTTATTTCCTTAATTTAAAAAAAAAATGTTAAAGTGATATTATATTTATGATTAATGCCAAAAAAGTAATTATAACATGTGTTATATATAATGAGATTACTGTTACTCCCTCAATTACTAAATATGAGACTAAATTTAAATTTCAATTTGTTTCTAAACTAATTTTTTATAATTTTTCCTAAATAAACCATGATAATGGTTAACTATGATAAACAAATAAGAGAAGGAAAGTGGGGATAAATGTAAAATTGCAAGGGTGAATCAATAATATTATATACTAATAACTAATTTAACTTACATCTTTAATATAATCAAATTAGAAAAAGTGGTCTTATATTTATGAACGGGGGGAATATTTTATAAGTAGAATAAATTAGTTTTGAGAAAACAATAATTTCACATTTTGAAGTGAATAATTTTTCATGCTTAATTTCTCCAAAAAATTTTAAGCATTCTTATCTTTAGGATTAGAGAGAGTATTTAAAATTAAATGAAATATGTTTTTCAAGCTCAAATATTTTTAGGTCTTTTTATGAGAGCTTATAACTAAATTGCTTAATTAAAGAAAAAAAATCAAAATAAGTGTGAAATAATAATTATGTGTTGAGCCAAACTTTTTTGAATTCTTTAACCTTATACTTTTATTTCCACAATACTCTCTAGTCTATTAATTATTAAGGACATTAATTGGACTAGTTAAAAATATTAAATAAAATAGAAAGTGTTTATATTTATAGTTAAGTTCGTCTGCTCAAATAATAGATTATTTATTTGGTCACGAAAATTGTTGTGCCAAGAAAAAGTATATATATAATTCAAATATGGCATAAGGGAAGGATTATAAAGGTGATATAGTTAATTGAGAAAAAAATGACGCAAACACATGAATGACTTCAATTTTTGTATAAAATGTTCAACATAATTCAAATTTAGAAGGAAAAAAGATAAAGGAATTTATGTATTTAATTACATTTTATAGGCTTATTAGCTCATATGCATCATGCAAGAACCACGTAAGAGGAGGGTGTGGGGTCAATGGTCGCACCAATTTAGGAAGAAGTGGGAACCACCAATTGACGCAACACTTGCATTTTGACAGTGAAAAACAGTGCGTGTGTGTGAGGCTGAATCCATCCCAAGAGTGTATCACGTGAGAG
This sequence comes from Mimosa pudica, assembly GCA_029929735.1. Taxonomy (NCBI): domain Eukaryota; kingdom Viridiplantae; phylum Streptophyta; class Magnoliopsida; order Fabales; family Fabaceae; genus Mimosa; species Mimosa pudica. The sequence goes on along the minus strand of JAKELP010000037.1, from coordinate 5,029,805 downwards.
AAGCAAGTGGCAATAGAGGTACATTAATCATCTCCAAGTTTAATGTAGTAGCGTGGCAGTAATTCACCAAAAAATCCCAGATTTCACATACACACAATAAGCAACAATAGATCCCACAAAATCCCCTAATTGAACTAAAGTAATGTAAAATCCCTTAAAGTGATTTTAGTAGGAAGTTGTCATAGTCTAGACAAAATTTGTTACTGTCTAATTATAATTTGTTAATAACCAAGAGTACTTTTAGTGTGACGATAAAAACTTTTGAGTCTTTATAACAATATTTTGAAATCATTCACAATTTTATGTCTTGGTGACTAACAAATTTTGAACAAGCAATAACCATTTGTTAGGCCTTTGTAACAATAATTATTTACCACCTACATTTAGGAAATGTGCTCTCTGGAAATGTGCTCTCTCATATCGTCTCACGTCTCACATGTAGTCGATTAATAACTACATAAGTTAACTATATGCATGCAAAAACTATAAAATTGGGGTCTTTTGTTTTTTATTAGTAAAAGCTAAACTCAATTTTGAGGTTTTTGATTTATTAAAGGGATAAAGGCCAAATCTACCCCGGAAGTATTCACGTGGGGGCACTCAGTATACGGAAGTATTTTTAGGGGCAAAAATACCCTGAAACTTACAAAAACGGGGCAATTTTGCATTTCTGTTAAAAGCACAAACAGTCCATGGTTTGTTTGACCAATTATGCTGCATCATATGCTTACATGGCATCCATTTTATTTCAAGTCAGAATTTTTAGTGGAGAAAATAAAAATTAAAACAAAAATCTCCTTCATCCCCTCAAAATATTCCACTTTCAAGGAGCTTGCTTATGGTTGTGCGGGCATTGTTGCCGACGGTGAAGGGAAGGGAAGAGTGAATTGTTCTAGCAGCAGAGGTTGAAAATTCCTTGTCCAATCATCACCAAGAAATTAAAATATAGAAATGAATAATCAAGTGGGGATTCTAAAATATCTAAAATCAAACTCATCCATCATCTATCCCTGTGAAGAAACTTCCATATTTGGAGATTCTAAAATCAAAAAGTGAATCAAGTAATGAAAACCAACCTACTCCAGTGACTACTTCATGATTGACATAGAGGATGAGCATGATGAAGTTTGACTGAAAAAAAAAAAAAAATTCCTCAGATCTGCATTTGAGGGAGAGGAAAAAAGATATGGAGTTGGCAAACAAGATTGAAGAGTGAAAAATTAGATTTGGCAGAAGCCAAGATCTCACAATCACACACCTTGACTCAACCTTCTCGCCGTCGCCGCCGCCGTTAATCACCGCCACACACTTTAATGGGAGATAAACCAAATCGACAATATATGGACCAAAAACTTTGAGGTGTTGCCGCATATTGAACGACGCCATGTCTCTGGCCTCTGGGAATGATGTATCAATTATAGCTGGGTTAGTGCTGGTTGCTGCCGCCGATGTTTGTGATGCTATTGAGCGGTGGTCAAAGCTTGAGGGAGAGAGGAGAGGAAGTAAGGTTACAGGTGAGGTGGTGATGATGATGTGGATGGAGTGTCATGATGTGGATGGAGTATCATTTGCCACGTTTACAATTTGCTTCTTATTAACGGCACCGTTAAGTTTTCATCCATTGAGGGCAAAATTGCCCCGTTTTTGTAACTTTCAGGGTATTTTTGCCCCTAAAAATACTTCCGTATACTGAGTGCCCCCACATAAATACTTCCGGGGTAGATTTGACCTTTATCCCTTTATTAAAAAAGCAAATAAAACATATTAGAAAGTGATATGAATTATATGAGTTATTTTGATGATTTGGGAAACCTTCCTGACTTTTAAAATGAAATGGGAGTCCTATACCCACCAAATTCTAAAGTAAAAAACCTAAAGCAAAAACTCTTAGACCAATTAACTTAATTAGCTAATTGACATGACTCATCATATATCCAATTATTTAGAAGGTTAATTTCCAACCTGTAGTGAAGTTTCACTATTAACACATATAGCGGCTCTCAATGGAAGTAGATTAAACTAACATTCTAAAGGTGTGGGTCTAATAGTTACACACATATAATCAAACATGCAGTCAACATATTCTAGCAATTCAAAAGAGATATAAATGAAAAATATCTATTGCATAATTTCGTGAAATATTAGGATCATACACTTCAGCTTGCCAACCGCGTTAGTTGGTTTTGCTGTTGTGTTTGGCCCGAAAATGTGTTCAACAAAAAGAAATATTAGGATCATATATACAATAACATCATTTAAAACAGGGATAAAGGCCAAAAATACCCCGGAAGTTTCCACCCAGGAGCACTGAGTATATGGAAGTTTTCCAAGGGGCAAATATACCCAGGAAGCAATAAAAATGAGGCAAATTTGTCCTTCCATAAAAAAACACTAACAGTCATCTGGTTAATTGACCAAAAATGTTAAGGGAAATTTTTGGTCAACTAACCGGTTGACTATTAGTGTTTTTGACAGAAGGGCAAATTTGCCCTATTTTTATTACTTCCAAGGTATATTTGCCCCTTGAAAAACTTTCATATACTCAGTGCTCCTGAGTAGAAACTTCCGGGGTATTTTTGGCCTTTATCCCTTTAAAACATGCACAAACGATAGAAATTCAAAGAGAGCTTGTCTTTTAATTCTCCAATTAAATTTCTTCTTTTTTGCAGAAGTTTCTTATTATGCAAATATTTCCTTTTTTTTACTTTGTAGTTACAGAAATTTTAACCCCAAGTGCAGTATTTCAATTTCATAAACATCAAATCCACGAGTTTCTACTACCCTGACTTAAGCATTTCACTATCATCTAAAGCAGTTCCCCTTCTTTAGATTCCAATAGTAAAAAAAATTTAGGCAAAAACTTTTTCCCTTTATTAGTTTCTTTTAAGTAATTTTTTAATAAAAAAAGGAAAAGGTAGAAAAAATGTACAATTTTATATAGTAATTAAATGTATTTTTTTTGTATAAAGTAATTAAATGTATTTGATTAAGAAAGAAACCGATTTTTTCGCTTGGCCATAAGAGGAAAGCTCATTGTTTGGCGAACTACCTTTCTTTCATATCTCTCACTGTGGGAGCAAACTCATTGGATAGTGTTACGTGGGGCCTACTGCCTGCCATCATGTCACTATTTAGTCCACAAAAGGAAAGAAAACGAACTAAGGAACCCCACTTGACTTTAAATAATTAACTCGTTTTTCCCACTTGCCTTGTACTACCCCTCCTCTCTCCATCTGTCTTTCTCTTTGGTTGGATAATTCGTAGGAAGTGTTCATCGCTACCAAATACATTCTTGGCTTAGCTTTCTTTCCAGCTAGGGTTGATTCCAAATTCTTGGTAAGCAACACCTTTTCTCTTACATTTCTTCTTTTAGATATTAATCATAATGCGTCATCCAAATTTTTTTTACTTGTTTTGTTCACTCTTTCTTTACTCTTAACTTTCATATTATGCTTCTGATTTAATTCAAGATCTTTTTCTTGTTCTGACTGGAAGCCATTTTGGTTTCTTTAAGGTTTCTACTTGATTCTCCCCATTCATTTATGACGATCCGAGAAAAATTTTCTTTTTTTTTTCCTTTTTGCTAAAATTAGCTAGATCTGAGATTGATTTTCTACTTCTATTTTTGGGTAAACATGAGTCAACATCTTTCATATTTTTTTTTCAGAAATGAAATTTTTTATTGATTGTTATGGATTTTCTCAGAAATCTGTACTTTCACGAGATTGGGTGTGTTATTTTTCCATTTCTGATCGCTTATATTTTTGTCTTAAAAAAGGAAATGACAAGACAGAAGATAGAAATAAAGAAGATAGATAACATAACTTCTAGACAAGTGACGTTTTCAAAGAGAAGAAGAGGGCTTTTCAAGAAGGCACAAGAACTCTCTACTCTCTGTGATGCTGAAATTGCTCTCATAGTCTTTTCTTCTACTGGCAAGCTGTTTGATTATGCTAGCTCAAGGTCTCACCTTTCTCTCCTTTCAATTAATTATTTCCCTTTTTCATCTTCATATATATAATCATATAAATATTATAGATCTATCTAATATCTATACAGTCTTGATGTAATAGAATGCTTTTGCCAGGTAATTAATCGTTTAATTTTCATTCGTATATATCTGCATGATTTGTACTTGTGCTTATTATTTTAAGCAAACGTGTTAGCTGGCTGCAGAATCTCAATGTGTGAAAGACTGTTTTTTATCCTCCTGGATTTTATAATTATAATTATAAGTATACTATATAAACTTGGTTGTCTTGGTTGTTGTACTTTTTTTCTGTTCAAAGGTTGTTGTACTTTTTTTCTGTTCAAAGGTTGTGGTAATTAGAATTGTTTGTCTTATTTCCCCCTGGTGCAAGTAAATAGCTTTCACAAGTAATGATTTATATCTTTTTTGATATATAACGGTGAAGATTTTTCCAATGCGACGTCATGTGACTGCTCATTTCCTAGCTAATAGTAAGCTCTTATATCTTTATGACTAGTCTATATATATCATAGAATAGTGCAAATATATAATGTATATATAGGTCACTTTCCAAGCTGAGTGAAAAATTTAATTATCAAATGACACATTTTAGTTTGACCATAATTACGGATGAAATACATTTAACTTGCTTTAGAAAAAGAAAATTTTATATCTTCTAACTGAATTGGGATATATGCATTGAGATTTCAAGTAAGAAAATAAACAAGTTACTAATGGTGTTTTCACTTGTTAACAATGACAACACCGTTGGCAACTCATTGTGACTTCTCTAATATGGTGTCATTAACAACTCATTGGGACGGGTCTAATATTACCTCCGGTCCTAAATATAGGATCTAATTGACTATTTTTTTGGAGAGATTTAGGTTGCGAAAAATGTTATTAAATGATGACATATTTGATAGATTTATAGATTATCCATTAGTTTATAGGTAAAATAAACTAGTTTAAGGGAAAAAATTAGGTAAATCAATTTATAATTAACTTATTTTGTTTTTTTAAGGATTTTCCAGAAAAAGTCAATTAGGTCTTATATTTAGGACCGGAGGGAGTATTAATTATCTTTTTTGGGGATTTCAATGTAAATCTTCCTTCCTCCCACATGTTATTTGTGTTTATATTTTTGTCTTCTTTTTATTTAATTAAGCCAACACTACACCATTCAACTCATCCTATTTAACTTCACCAAAAAGCTAACTTCTTCATATATAAGATCCCATCACAGAAGAAGATGGTGCATAGAGAAATACATCTAATTTTGCCTCTCAGGCACATATTTAGTTTCTAGAATAGATTTCTCTATAAGCATGTTCATTAAGAGATATTTAACAGTTACATAAGCGACTGAGACTGATTGAAACTTATGAACAACAAGTCTTTTGTGAATGAATTCAATTCAATTCAATGCATCAGTTTCTTTTTCCCTCTTCTCTTTCTTTTGGTTGAGTTATTAGTATTTCCATTTCCAATTCCAACCTCAATCGTCTAGAAGAATCTTATATAACTGATGTCAAAATCACTGCATGTGAAAGAAATTTCTGTATGTGTATTAGCATTTGACATCCATACTCATGCAAACAAGAACACTAAAACATGATAATATGAAATGTGTGTTTTAAAGTCAATTTCTTATTTTCTTGGTGTGCTTATCAATGTTTCGACGATAGTATTAGTGATCTATCAGCATGAACTCGTAAACCTCTTAGCTTTATGGAAAGTCGATGTTGTCAAAACTGACATTTGCATTAAAATACAAGAGATTTATCATTTCCATTTCCAAGGGTAATTCATAGTCAGATTCACCTCACAAGCCAAATGATAACCTCAATTTCTGTCCTTGATGGGTTACTAATCATTTATGCAAAAAAGCTTAAACTTTATCATATTTTTTCTGGTCATTATGTAGAAGAAATTTATGCCATTAGTAAATAATATCATCTATAATTTTTGAAACTTTAAAGTAAACCCCCATGAACTTTTACGTTTATGCAGATAACTCATACTAGTAGTTTTATTCATTATTTGTCGAAAAATGACTTTATGTACAAGGGGTTCAATTAATATATAATTCAAAGTTAAGAAGATTATATGAATACAAAAAATAAAGTTTAAGAGGGAATAAAATTGAAAGGTTTTGGTTTTATGCATAGGCTTGACAGTTTAGGAGAGTTCAAATTTTAGAGGTCAAGAATGTTATTTGTATGTGGTTCTAAGATAAGGGAGAAGTTTTATGCAATTCTGTCTATAAATTTATTTTTTAAAGGGTTAAAGATCAAATCTAGCACTCTACTATTGCCAAAAGTTCACCCAACATAAACAAAAATTTGATGGCTCAAATGTAGCACACATCTATTCAAAAATGGCTCAAATAATCTAGTCTTTCCGTCAATTTTAACGGGTTTTACCATTAAGTTTGACCCGATCATGCCATGTCACCTGACACGTCACCCAGTTTTGCCATGTCACTTTCCACGTCATCCAGTAATGGATAGTAAGTGGGCCCATTGGGTGACGTGGCATGATCGGGTCAAACGTAACGGTCAAACCCGTTAAAATTGAGGAAATGTTAGATTTTAGCCATTTTTGAATAGATGTGTGCTACATTTGAGCCATCAAATTCTTATTTATGTTGGGTGAACTTTCGACAATAGTAGAGTGCTAGATTTGACCCTTAACCCTTTTTTTAAATTAAAGGGTAAACACTCTTAGTTTTTAGTTACAAGTGGGATGAAACATGCAATCTTCCATTTATTGGTGAGAATTCATACCACTCTAGGTTACAATGCCTTAGCTAACTTTTTCTATACAATATTTTAAACAGTCCAAAGGCTAATGTATTTCATCATGATGTCATTGGTATATACGTGTACAGTATAGGATAACGTCTATTCTTGATTATGACAGAAATATGGAAGAGGATAAACACAACTAGCTATATCACTGCGACGATAAAACTAAAAAAAGTTGATCAACACTAAAAAAAGTAGAACTCAATAAAGACAATTCCTCAGAAAACTCTTAACTATGCATGAAGATGTCGACGTCACACATGGTGATAACTCCTTTTATTAATAAATCTTGTATTTGTATAAGAACATACTACACACAAGCAAAGCTCCTTACACACACACCCACACTAGTATTGTACTACTTTAGCTTTGGAAATAGGAAGAATAGCGAAATAAGAATCTTCTACTTAATCGAATTATATGATCCTTTTCATTGATTATAAACTTGGTCAGGAAACTAGTTGTAGTCTGCCAAAAACCAACTACCACAAAATAGGAAGTTAATATAAGAAGCATAAAACTAGTAAACATAACTAGAAAAAAAAAAGTAAGGTAGGAATTAGATAACTAATTAATTTAACTTGGAGTACAAGCATCAACCTATCATGGGGAGCAAGTATACATACATCTGTAACTCCTTGTGGTAGCTCAAACATGAAAGTTACTATCCACGCTCTCCTCTCCCCTTGAGGTCATTAAGCATCCCTTTGAGCTTTAATATTTAAGACTATTGTTCTGCTTTCTTCTTCTAAGTTAATACAAGCAACTGTGCTTTTTTTTACCTTGTGCATGCAAGTGTCATGAGCTTTCCGTGCATGTCTGACATACATGCATTAAAATCAGCGTAGTTTAATCTCATAACTCTCCCGTTTCTGATTAACTTTTCCACTGCTAAACTAACATGACCTTGAGTTGGATTTTCCACAACGATAATAGCCTACTAAAAACCTCCACACGTCATCTTCATCTAATAATAAATATCCATGCCACCAAACCCATTTAAAAAAGCTACCCTGCACCCTCAATAAACCGGGGCGTGAAAATTTGGGACTTTTACCTTACAATTAATGTATATACTTCTTCTCTTGAAAAGATGTTGCTTCCACCTTCTTAACCTCGGATGACTTCTTTGACCAAGTAGTGCTTCTCTATGTTCAACACTCATATTGCTGAGAGTTTTAGATGAATGATGGGAATTTAATGCAAACAAATGCCTTGAGATTTGCTTTTTGTCATTAGTGTAGTAGGTTGAATTGTGAACGACTCATTTAGTATCTCCAAGTATAGTATTATGATTGTTATCAGAATATTTAATAGTTTTGATGTGTGATGAGAGTTTAATCATTCTGTTCAAATTTGTCCGTGTAATGATTAACAATTTTTATTTTTAAAATAATATGAATGTTAAATTATTCCTTTAGAAACCATGCATCTAGGACAATTGAACCATTAAACATCGTTCGATGTAGTGGTTGCTTTTTTCTTCTATAGTTAAGCTTCAAACAAGCGGTATGAGAGTGAACGCCCCAGCAATTGGTTTTATTTTAGAAAAGAAAATTTAATTGAATTCAAAGAGTTGCAATGCACCATGATTTCAAGGCGATGCCAACAGTTCAAGGACGAGGATATTTTTACTAATTTATATTGCTTCTCTTCGTCCTCCCACATCGGGTGGAAGCTTAAAACGATCAGAGAAAGCTTCTATATCAGAATCAGTACAGGGTGATGTGTTAAATAATTGAGTTTTATTTTAGTTATGAAAATAGTCAAAGTTCCTATTATTGTGAAAACATCACAAGAGGGATAGAGTATTAAAGTATTATTCGTGTGGGGGTGTGTGTATGAAACAGAACCTTATGAGTTACTTCCTCCCGTTCTAAATATAATACCTAATTGACTTTTTCTGGAAAATCCCTAAAAAAGAAAAATAAATTAATTATAAATTGATTTATCTAATTTTTCCCCTTAAACTAGTTTATTTTACCTATAAACTAATGGATAATCTAAAAATATATCAAATACGTCATCATTTAATAACCTATTTTGCAACCTTAATCTCTCCAAAAAAAAGTCAATTAGGTCCTATATTTAGGACCGGAGGTAGTATTAAAGAGACTCTAGAGTTCAAGTCTTTTTTGTATAGGAAATTGTTATGGCTTCATGAATTTGATTAGTATTGCCAAAAAGAACAAACGTGATTAAAAAGGGTGGATATATTTAATGTGTGTGTGTGTGTATTCATAACACCATTTTCATTATGCATGTGAACTTCAATTATTAATATTGAAGAAAGTGTCAGATTCTATGATCATGTTTTAGTGCAAATTGGAATGGATAAATATTTGAATAACCCAATTTTCTTTCATCGTATAGCATACAGCAGGTTATTGAAAGGCGTGGTCCATTGTCAGACAATGAAAAAATTGGCCATTCTTCTATAGAGGTATGACCACTTTACTACAATTTTTTTAAGTGAATGTCTATTATATTCCTCAATCGGCTCTATCACTACTACAAAAAAAAACACCAAAACTTTCACATGGATTTTCAGACAGAATTTCAGCCACAATTCTATTAATTTAAGGCCAACTTGTTTAAGATTAGAAAAAATTGATGTTATATACGCTAAATATGAGAAGATTGGTGGGAGTATGAAGGATGTTGAGAAAATTTGATTCCATACACATCATTTTTCTTAACAAAACCATCAGCCTTGATGCTATCTTAACCACTCAAGTGTCACCTTTTTCTTAAATTGTAATCAATGTTGACCATAATAAACCCTGAATAATAGTTCTCATACTTATTATGAGGTTGATTTAGCTATTATGAGATGAAAATGCAGCTTTAATCATTTTATTATTATTGGGAGAATGACACGCGCCGAGGTCCCAAGAGACAGAAAAAATCATTATAAAGTCTCACTACAAGATTTCATTCATTATAAGGTCCCAAAGGATCTGCTTGATATATATTACAAAATGTGCAAAGACTAAATCAACCTTATAGAATGTGAAATGTTATTATGACTATTGACAACTACTGTTGTTGCAATTGACACAAGTCTTGCTGTGACTATTGACAACTTTTGTTGTAATCATTAACAAGTATTGCTATGCTAACTAAATTCATTCGTTTTATGTTTTATTTGAAATTTTCAAGAAAAATTTGTTGACAATGATATATTTAGAAAGACAAGTGTTGTTATTATCGACGAGTCTTTTTGTATCTATTGACAACTCTTGCTGTGTTAAGCAAAATTCAATTACGTTATGTTTAATTAGAATTTGTAACAAATACTAGTTGTTAACTATAAGTTTATCAATAATTTTTGTTGCTATTGAGGAGTATTGCTATAACATTGACAAGTCTTTCTATGACCATTGACAACTCTTTTTCTTGTCATGGACATCGTTTGATGTCTCAAATAAATTTCATTTAGAGCAAAAAGGCAATTGTACATTTGGAATATTTTTCAGGCAGGTTCCTTAGGACCTTGTCATGGAATCTTGTATTAAGATATCTAAATAATATTTTCTGTCCCTTTGGATCTTAGTGTCATTTTTCCTTTATTATTTGTTCCCATTATGAAAAAGAGTCCGGGCTCCAACAATTTAAGGGTTCAACATAAGTACATAACCAAGAACTAGAAAGTGATTTCTTAAACCACTGATGAATAATCTGTACCTAAGATTTTGTATAACCGTAGGTATAATAGTATATTACCAGAGTATAAATTTAAGTTTAGAATTCAAATATTAAGCAACAGTTAAGATTTAATGAAAATAAAGATGGCTGACTCTAAAAATATATAAGTTACCATTTCAATAATTACTATCTTGAAGGCAAAAAATGTTATACAAATGAGGTGGCATCATATGGAACCTGAGAATTTCTCCCCCATGTTAATGCAGTCAATTATGACATGAAACAAGTCTTTACCTCATAAAATACAGAATGACTAAAAATGTTCGGAATAATTATTGAGGGAGAAAAGGTCGTTTATTCAGATATATACAAATATATATCACTTTGTTTAACTTGAAATTCAATAGTAATAAAATCATAAATGTTATGCGAAGTATGACAGGAACTCTCTAAGCATGCTCAGCAAGGAAGAAGCCAAAAAGATTCAGGAATTGAGGTGTGTGTGTGTGTGTTTTTTTTTTTTTTTTTGTAATTGTGCCGTTACATTTACGCGCACATACACAGTGAAGTTTTTCAATTTTGTGCTCTACTATTTATAGACCTTCGATGGTGTATTACTGACGGATGCCTATACATACCTTATATTTTAAAGGCAGTTGAATGGAGAAGATCTAGAAGGATTGAACACAAATGAATTACAGAAGCTGGAAGAGCAATTAGATAAAGGTTTGAGACGTGTTATGAAAGCAAAGGTTTGAATTGTCTCATGTCCACTTCTATATTTCATACTTATTTGTATGCAGAGCGTGTATGAGGGAGATCTAAATCTTTTGATGTTGAAAATCTGTGAAGTTGATTATGTTGCGGCAAAAAAATGGAAATATTGTATATTGTTTTCTTATTTGAAAGTAAATTAATTACACACACATGTATATATATATATATATATATATGACAAATAAATACCTTCGAATATCGAAAAGAACAAGTAAGGAACTCAAAATGATAAGTAAGGAACTCTGAATTGCAAAAGGACAATTAAGGAATCAGACAATTGTTAATTGCTATGTTCCAATTGTTAATTTTTATTGAAGTTCCTTACTTGTCCTTTTGGAAGTTCGTTTGAGTTTCTTACTTGTTCTTTTGGACATTCGGAGGTATTTATTTGTCATTTTCCCATATATATGTATATATATATATATACACACACACACATATATATATATATATATATATAATTTGATGATGGAATAATTCAGAAATCCATCTTTTGCCGTTACAAAGAAGGGATTATCCACATGTGTCACTAAAATATCAGCAAACAAATTATCTGCTTAATAGCAGAGCTTTAACTAATCTTCATATACACATAAATAAATTATATTGAAACTACTGTGCATAGATTTGTTCTTTTGTGATTTGCAGGATGAAATGATGTTTAAAGAAATGGATGAGCTCAAGAGAAAGGTCAAGCACATTCCAAACTCATGAATACTAATTAAATCTACTTCATATAGATAGCTTTTACGTACCCTCACTTTTCTTAACTGTTTTATCCATGCAGAGAACCCAATTGATGGAAGAGAATCGACGATTGAAACAGGTTATAGTCATTTGAAATATTTTCATTGTGAACCATTAAGTGTTGGTCGTTACCAATGTTTGTAAAACTATATACATTGAACTACGTAGGAGATTATTTGAAGTTTATTGTCTTGTTGGATGAAGCTTAGTGAATGGGTCTTAATTGAATTAGTTACACATACACCACAATAATGTTATATAAAAAATTAATAAAGATATGTAGAAGGTTCAATGAATTATGGAAATCACAAAAATAATTCCTCGAAATTGCTTAATTCCTATGAAGTTCATAGAGACATTCTTGAATTAAGGTTTTTTTTTCAAATGACTTGATTGCCTTCTAAGAAATCAGTTGCTTGTCCTAGTTGTTGATTTCATTCAAAAAGTTTTTATTATTGATCAAACTGTTGTTGTCATTCTGTTTTTGATTTCATCTATCTATCTATCTATCTACACACACACACTAAAGAATCTAGGGTTGTTTAGGAAGAAAAATTAATCCTAAATCAGTGCGTAGAAACTTCATGCTGATTAGGCTCTTTTGAGGTCATGGATTGGAATTGGCATATTTGGGAGGTACCTTTGTGTCTTTCTCCATGAAGAAAAATCAGGTTCTATCTGTTATTGACCAAATTTAACTGACTATATATTATTTTTTAACCTTTTAAGCGTTTTAGGTGTGATGGTGAATTTCACTGTTTGTATCAGCTTGTCCGATCTAGTTCTTTATCACTTGTTTAAAGTAAAAATATTAAAAGATGGAAAATGTGTTTTTAGGTGAAGAATGTTACACAAGAACAAGGTCCGTCATCTGAGTCAGCCAATATTGGCAGTATAGTTGATCCTCCTCTTGACGATGGTAGTTCAGATACTTCTCTCAGATTGGGGTGAGTATATTTATTAAAACAGTCCCTTTTTGAGTTTTGTGATAATGAAGCAAATTAAAACTGCAAGAATCTGTTAATTTCTGCTGATATTGCATTATGGCTTTGTTATGTGGGAATATAATACTCCCTCCGGTCCTAAATATAAGACCTAATTGACTTTTTTAGAAAATCCTATAAAAAAGCAAAATAAGTTAATTATAAATTGATTTACCTAATTTTTTCCCATAGATTAGTGTATTTTACCTATTTCAAATATGCAAAATATATCAAATATGTCATGATTTAATAGTCTATTTCACAACCTTAACCTCTCCAAAAAAAAGTCAATTAGATCTTATATTTAGGACCGGAGGTAGTATTGCTTAAGATATCTCAAAACAGACAATAAATTTAGCAGTCATATATACGATCTTCAGCAGTTTGGAGGAGAATTGAAATCATATGTCAATAAATGAATATACGCAATGTCTTCCCCTTCCTTAATGTAAGACCTATCTTTATAACCAATTTAAAGAGATTAAGAAGGTAAGTTATTTGAATTAAAGTGTATTATCAAACACTGAGTATTGCATGTGTTGATCAATAAGTAATATGGGGCATTTCATGTCTTGATGCAATTAATTTTTAATTGTGGCTCCTTGTACCTCTCTGTTCTTTTCTTCTGGAGCGAATTCTCTTATCAGCCTTTTTTCATCTTCCCTCATTATCTTGTCAGTAGTCGTTAAAATTGAATAATTTTGAAGAATACTACTCCCTCCGGTCCTAAATATAAGACCTAATTGGCTTTTTTAGAAAATCCTATAAAAAAGCAAAATAAGTTAATTATAAATTGTTTTACCTAATTTTTTTCCCTTAGATTAGTTTATTTTACCTATAAACTAATGTATAATCTAAAAATATATCAAATATGTCATGATTTAATAGCCTATTTCGCAACCTTAACCTCTCCAAAAAAAAGTCAATTAGGTCTTATATTTAGGACCGAAAGTAGTATTATTTTTGCTATTTTTTTATGCATTAAACTATCCTAATTAAATCTTAGTAGTTTAAACTAATTGATTTAATTATTTTTATATAGTATCTATCTTAATTTGACTTGTTATTAAATATGAGTTGTTAATTGTGCAAATCAAACAGTTGTTGGTAGATGATGAGGAAAAAAGATGATGAGAGAAATCCGACCCTCTTTTCTTCATAATGTAAAATTATAAATTTCAATGGTTAAAGTATACTTTTACCATATTTCCCCAATTTAATTAAATAATGAAAAAAATGTTTAGATTAAAATATTTTAGTGTAAGTATTTTTTATATTTTCAAAATTTATCATATTTCCCCAATTTAATTATAAAATAATCTTTTAAATTTAAGTGAAAGTGAAATAGATTGAATTAAAAGTGTAATTTTAGTTAAAACACCGTGTACTTTTAGTTTAAGTGAAAGTGTACTAAATTGAATGAAAATTGGGGCCAAACTAAAAGTGTACTTTTATATTGGCCCCAATTTATCACTTTTAGTCCTTTTAAATTTTTGGCCTCGATTTAATTGTAAAATAATCTTTTAATTTCATTACAATCAAGAAATTGCCGTTAATTCATCAAATTTATCTTAGGTTAAAAAATCAGTCGTGAGTCCATAACATATTCTTAGATGTTAACTTTTGTGTCTATTTGTTGCAGATTGTCTTTATTTAAATGAAGAATGATGAGAATGATGTGAGGCACTATAGAGCAGAACCCGATACTCTGAGATTATTATTCATATGTGAAATTTACCCCATTGTGGGAGTTTTTTTTCCCATTGTTTCATAATTTAAGTTTGCTCAATCTGTAAGTAAGTAGTTAATTATTGATCGATTACATAAATCGACATATGAATATATAGATATATACATACACACACGTACATTTAATAGTGTTGTGTTTGAATTCAATTAATGTTTCTCCCTTGGCAAAAAGAATTTATTTCCCCCCTTTATTAAAAATGCCAAGCGTGCGTGTTGGATCTCATCAAAGTAAAGAACAATTATTGATGGCAAAACTATGGTTTAATTCAAAAAAATATTTCAGATGCTTATATTAAGATGTCAGAATCAATTCTTAGCCCAAAATCATGGTTTTTGTGTAATTCATAGTCGGTTGACAAACTTTATTTTTTTGGCAATGACCTTTTTTTTTAATCACCGCCCGGTTTAATCTGGACTCAGAGGTAAGAGTATTGCCCACATAAGCAAGGTTGTTCCCTCTCCCAATGAGAGCGCTTCCCGGGAATCGAACACACGTTCTCATCTTTACGGGGGTTTTAGCCCATTTTTCAGCTCAACCAACTACCCATTGGTCCAAACAATTTTGGGAAAAATGTTATCCTCTCTCCCCCTCCTCTCAAACTTTTTGGGTGGTGGTGAGATCTCTTCTTTCGTCGTCGTACGAGTTTTTTCATCGGCGTCTTCTTCTCCGGTTCATACCGGGGAAGGAGACGTCCGTCACTTTCATTTTTCTGCTTTTATGTTTCTTTCATTTTCAAATAAATTGGTCTAGGAGTTTCGACGCAAAGTGAAATTTCTCCTACTCAATCTTCATCTTATGTATTAGTTTTGTGGGTACGTTTGTTTTTGTGAGATCTACTTATGGAGCTTCTTTGAAAACCAATTTGATTGGTTCATTGCCGATAAGAGGTGTGGATCCTTTGGGATAGTTCTTTGAACAACCACTACTCAATGACTTTTCTATCGGTGACGGTTCTTTTCTACTGGCAAATTCTCGTGAAGGAAAAATGAAGAAGATGCTAGGGTTTTTGCGATGGCAGCGGCTTACTCCTATCCATGTTCACTTTTTTAGGTTTTCTATGTATTATTTTTTTTTTGCAAACCTATTTTGTATTGTAATTTTCTAGTTTAATAAAATCCTTATGCTTCCTGATAAAAAAACCTATCCATTGGTCCAATGTGTAATCAATCCTAGATAAAATACAATTGAATTTTAAAATCATTTTAACTATTAGAATAACATGATTAACTAGTTGAGTAATGAGATTTACTACTCGAAACCCCATTTATAAGATTTTAAAATTCAACTATAATGAAGCAAAATTAAAATGAGATCCTCATGGTCCCATGAAAAAACATAATCGATAAGAGGTCTCAAATATAGCCAAATTAAATCTCCTCATATATTTGTGGATGGGCAGCTTGTACCTTGCGCGAACTTCGGCACCAAGAACAGCGTCCACGCCTAAACCTGGTTGCCTGCCACTGATATTGCCTTTGACACCATATTCACCATCTTATGGATTTTCCAACCTCATCCTTCCAGAGAAATACGTGAATCTGGTGCATTTTACTACCCGTGATATGATATGACTAATCACACCTAAATGATGCTACTCTTAGTGTAAAAATTCAAATTAATAATAAAAATGTCTTTTCAAATTGTAAAATAAAAAGGGATTTGCAGTTTAGTCCCTGGTAAGAGAAATTGATACTGGAAGGTCCCAATACATTCCAAAATAATTATAAAGTCCCAGGAGCCCTTTCCTGCAATTGTTTGTTTATCTTCAATGACCATTTTGCCCTCATAAGATGAAAGCATAGTCCCCCTATAGGGACCAGTGAGATGACAACCATCTTTAATGAGGGCAAAATGGTCATTGAAGTTAAGCAAACAATTGCAGGAAAGGACCCCTGAGACTTTATAATTATTTTGGAATGTATTGGGACCTTCCAGTATTAATTTCCCTTACCAGGGACTAAACTGCAAATACCCCAATAAAAAAACCTTAAAAACATGAAATTTAAATTTTTTTTGTGTTAGATAATTTTCCTAGAGTGACAAATCAAATTAAAAATTCTATAATAGACCTTACATATTTATCTGTGATTAGTTAGACAACAAATATAAATCTAAAAAATTCTTCAATGATTAATATTTATCTATAATCTCCTACTCCAGCTTCTATGCTTCTGTGAGAGACTGGGGGGAACAAATTCTTCTGAGTCTATTCCCACAATTAATTTTGTGATGTTTAATTTTTCCTGAAGTTACGTTGTTCATGATGATTATGACTTTTGCAAAAATGGATGCGGGATGATTTAGGATAGATGAAGGTTGTCAATGGTTATAGGCATTTTTTTTGGAGGCCGGAGTTACTTCTCATTTTTGCAGTGGTCAGTAGTGGAGGATGCCTTGGGATTTCTTGTCAGTGATGGAATTAACTGTTTTTGAGTAAGGGCCTGTTTGGATTTCCAAATAAGCTATTTTCCAAAAGGTTTGAGATGAAATTTGTCAAACACTCTCAAAATCTGGAAAAGCTATTCTCCAAACCAAACCTAGGTTTGAGATTCAAAATCTAGGTTTCAAGAAAAGTTACATTTTTTTACTTTCAGGTTTGAAAATCTAGGTTTGAAATGTAATGATTATTATCCCATGAAAAATATATTTTTGTAATTTGTAGCGTCTTCTCTTAAATAGTATTAAATACAATCTTAGCAATTAAATAATTATAAAGCCTTTATTTAACAGATTATATGTTTGCTGCTTAAGGAATTAAGGAAATTAAACGAACATTTTGTACCTTGTGTAGCTAGATCAAATCTAGTGTTTATTTTATTTTTTTTTTGGGTAAGTTCATATAGTGTTTATTTTAGGGCTTATTAGTTAGCAAACAATGTACGACACTATTCTTTCAAATAATAATTTTCACTTCTAGAATTTAATTTTGTATGCCCAATTCTTATTATGAAATTCAAGAAAACGAGAGAAACATTAACGTATAAAATGAAATATTAACCCACCCAAAAATATGGTGAAATCAAGAGAGTTTAAATGAAACATCATCAATTTTATTACAATCTTAGATTAATATTTACCAATTTTTAATTAATTTTCTCGTGTATACTCAATATGGTCCTTTTTATGAGCAGTAAATATCAAATTACATAAAATGAATTGTTGGTTAAAATTAATTAATCGCAGTAAACATCTAAATTATTTATAAAAAATGGATTGTAAAAATGTACCATTATTTATAAAATGATGGATGAGACTTGAGTGAGAATAAAATGAATAAGGAAAAATAAAGTAAAACCAATAAGTTGAATTTTACAATCTAGAAAGTAAAACCAATAAGTGAATTTACCAAAGTCACCCAGGCTAATAAGTGATAACCGAGATGAAAGAGAATAAATCTAGAAAAGTGACATGATATTAAGATTTAAGAGAATGAAATGGGTTTTTCTACCTAAATACTACAAGACAAAAACAAAATTACCAATATGCTACAAGAACAAAAAAATTTACCAATATACTGCATGGTTGAAAGTCGTTCTTGGGGAGAATGACTTCTAAAGTCGTTCTTGGCAAGAACGACTTTAGAAGTCGTTCTCCCCAAGAACGACTTCTATGCATCCCTGTACACGAATCCCGGTGCGTGAGCTTAAAAATATTGTTTTCTCTAATCCTAAATATAAAACATATTCCCTCTGGTCCCTAATATAGGAGTCAACCGCCAAAAAAACGCTTCTTAAGAAAATATGTGAATGTTAGTTGAGTGTCTGGAGTTAATGTTTCTTTACCAATATTACTCATATTTATTATGATACTTTCAAGAGAGAGAAATACATAAGCATTAATAAATATGAAAGAGAGTTAGGGACAAAGTAGGAAAAATGCATTAAATGAGAAGAGAATGTGAGATGAGCTCTTATATTATGATCAAAATCATTCAAATTTTGGGTTCTTATATTAGGGATCAGAGGGAGTAGTTGATTTTTTTTAACCTCAGGACTGGAGGGAGTACTATTTAACTTCAAATTTTATTTAAATGAAAATTTAAGCTAATATGCACTTTATTAAATTTATGTGTCATTATTTTTGTTTTATATGACATTAGTTTTTCTAAATATAGTAATAAAAATGGAGGAAATTAAAGAAGATATATGTTTAATATGCTTAATTCTAATTAAGCTACATAAATATGATGAGATAGTTTGAAGTTAAATAATACTCCCTCCAGTCCTGAGGTTAAAAAAAATTAACTACTCCCTCTGATCCCTAATATAAGAACTCAAAATTTGAATGATTTTGATCGCTAATATAAGAGTTCATCTCACATTCTCTCCTCATTTAATGCATTTTTCCTACTTTGCCCCTAACTCTATTTCATATTTACTAATGCTTATGTATTTCTCTCTCTTGAAAGTATCATAATAAATATGAGTAATATTGGAAAATAAACATTATCTCCAGACACCAAACTAACATTCACATGTTTTCTTAAGAAACTTTTTTTTGGTGGCTGACTCTTATATTAGGGATCAGAGGGAGTAGGTTTTATATTTAGGATTAGAGAAAACAATATTTTTAAGCTCAAACACCGGGATTCGTGTACGATACATAGAAGTCATTCTTGGGGAGAACAACTTCTAAAGTCGTTCTCCCCAAGAACGACTTTCAACCATGTAGTATATTGGTAAATTTTTTTGTTCTTGTAGCATATTGATAATTTTGTTTTTGTCTTATAGTATTTAGGTAGAAAAACCGAAATGATGAATGAAATGAATTAGGATTAGGACTTATAAAGTAAATCCAATAAGTTGAATTTTAGAGACAAAATAAAACTGTACTATATAAATAAAAAGCTGTTACTTATACATTTTTTTGCCAACCTGTTACTTATACATAACCTATAATTCATTGTCAGAATGTATATTCTTTGTAAATACATTACCAGGAGTTATGGTTGTAAAATTGGATTATTTAAAAGGAGAAAAGTAATATAAAAAATTTGTTTGTCTTTATTTTTCAACAAAAATCTTTCTGCCTTTTTAAATGAAAATAATAATCTGTCTGACGCAGACAAATTAAAATGGAAACATCAATTTTGCTATTTCTGCTAAATTTCAATTTCTTTTCCCAACGAAATATCGGGCTTTGTGCAAAAGAGGAATTAAAGGGAAATAGGAGTGATAGACTAATAAACTCTGAGAAGTACGAGGGTACAAATATATCAGCGGATGAGACTTGAGAGTTGAGACCTGCAACGGAGACGCGGATTTGTGTACGAAAAGCTATGTAAAGTCAGCATCACCATAAATGACAGAACTAACCACCACCAATTTTCTAACTCTTCCTCGTTGGTTAAATAATCTAAAACTAATCTGTGTTGGCGCGTACAAAACGAATATCGAATATGCAATCAATGGTATTAATGCTCAACTTTCGATGTATGTATTTTGCTGGTTTCTCAAACATCTACACAAGAATTCGATATTTAATAGGTTTATCTATGGTATCACTAGTAAGGTCCCATGAATCCAGTTTTTTTATTTTTATAAAAATTATCTCTAGTGTCGGATTGGAACCCGTTCAAAATATCTAGTACGAAGGGGTTGGTTACTGCTTCCAACATTGAATATTATTAGCTTATCGCCCAAGGGCGTAGTCCAGTTGGTAAGAAAGGGAAAGGTAAAACAACGCGTACCCACCAAGTCATGGGCTCGAACCCTTGGAAAGTCGTAACCCCCAAAATGGGGAATCCCGGTGGCGACTTCGGATTAGTCGGTTCCCCGAAGGGAGGCCGGACACCGAAGACAGAAAAAAAAATATTATTAACTTATCTCTAGCATAACTCAATTCGAGATGATCATTTAGGGCAACTCTATAGTGAACAGGTGAATAGGATCAAGTTTTTTTGGTACTCGCATAAAAGAAAAATGTAACTAGAGGATGTTTATGCTCTAGAAGTTTCAAAATTGTAGAAAATTTAACCAACCTTTTTAAACATTAACTTTGTTCAATAGATCATACTTTTTGATCAACTAATTCTTAAGTAAGTAACAGTGTCATTATATACACATTATTATTGGAAGGCCCATTTTT
The DNA here is from genome assembly GCA_029929735.1 of Mimosa pudica. NCBI lineage: Eukaryota > Viridiplantae > Streptophyta > Magnoliopsida > Fabales > Fabaceae > Mimosa > Mimosa pudica. Next base: position 5,009,033 of record JAKELP010000037.1, on the reverse strand, counting down.
GATCCAGCATTAACCACAAAGGAGTGTTTTTACGGGTGGAAATATTCAATAATAGCAAACTTGTCCGAATCATTATTGAAAGCTAAGTTTGGGCATTAAATGAGACATATGACCCTCTATATTTTACCCAATAATTTATCTCATCATAACACATTTCATAATCACAAATAACTTAAATGACAATATCAAAAATGAAAAGAACGTTAAAAGATAAAAAAATGCATCACCCACCCTGAATCACCTTTCTCTTCATTTTGAAAAGAACTTGAAATCACCTTTGATAAACTCATGCTATTGAGTAAGCTAGCTAAGAGCGAGCAACACCAAACCAAAACTATAAACGTATCATAACTCATTCCCATCACAACAATTGCATCCATCATGATGCCTATACAAAATTTATCATTGAGTCACTACTAGAAAATAGGCTTTTCACGACCATAATTAACGACTAAAAAGCCAATGTTGGTCGTTGATGAAAAACGCGGCGGCATAACATGTAAATAATTGTCCAGGCGGAGATCTTTCACGACCACATTTGTATATGTGGTCGTGGAAGGGTCCCCTTCCACGTCCACACATTTAGATGTGTGGACGTGGAAGGGGACCAGCCTTCCACGTCCACACTCACTATAAGTGTGGACGTGAAAGGGTCCTCCCCTTCCACGTCCACACATTTAGATGTGTGGACGTGGAAGGGGACCCTTCCATGACCACATATATCCAAGTGTGGTCGTGAAAGGTGGGCAATTTTTTTCCCACACTGGCGCCAAAACCCTTTTTTATTTCCCTCCAACACTTTGGCACTCACTATACCACTTTGGCACTCACTCTCTGCGCCTCCCTTTCGCTCTTCTCCTCTCACACGCACTCACTTCTTCTCTCTTCTCCGCCGCCTCCCTCCTCCCTCCGCCCTCTTCCTCCCTCACCCGCCCTCCTCCCTCCTCGCCCTCCGCCCTCTTCCTCCCTCACCCGCCCTCCTCCCTCCGCCCTCTTCCTCCCTCCTCACTCGCCGCCATCCCTCCTCCCTCCGCCCTCTTCCTCCCTCCTCACCCGCCCTCCTCCCTCCTCACCCGCCCTCTTCCTCCCTCACCCGCCCTCCTCCCTCCTCTTCCTCCCTCCTCACCCGCCCTCACACCACCACCATCATCATCAACAGCAGCAACAACACCGCCTCAGCCGCCGCCACACTCCTAGGTGAGTTTTTTTTTTTTTTTCTCTCATTGTATTTTCTTTGTTTTTTTATTTTTTGTATTTGCTTTTTAATATAGTTTGTGCCCACTGTAAGACATTTTAAGCATTGAAATATTGTTTGACTGATTTTATAAGCTCAATGGAATTACTGATTTTATTTGGTTTTGGTAATAGATTGTTAATTGTTATTTTGATTATTGTGATTATATTTGGTTCATTTGCTGGCTTAAATATTGCTTCTATTGTTGAATATCAAATTCTAGCTTTTGGTTTGTGCATTTGTGGTAAATTCTGATTTGCACTTAATTTGGTACACTGTTTGGTTGACTATTCTGGACATTTTAAGAGTGTTTTGGGCTGCTCTATTTAGCAATAATTGCTGGAAAAAGCTTGTTTTCTTTGCTGGAAGGGGTAGTAAAAATTGCATGCAAATAGGCTCTAGTTTCTTGTAGAGGCTGTTTTTGGTTGTTGATTAGGACTGTTTTAGGTTGCCATAGATAGTCCTCTGATTGGTTCAATTGTCTTCTATTCTTTTTAATGAAGACAAGTGTATATACATATTATACACATTACTCCAATGGATCGTGCTTGGATGGATGCTTTGCGAACTAGTGAAGAATATCAAAACGGGGTGGAAGAGTTTATTGAATTTGCCAAAAGAAATGTGGCGAGTAAGAATGGAAAGTACCCGTGCCCTTGTGTGAAGTGTGTGAATGTTGATCGCAAGAGCCTTGACTCTATAAGGAATGACCTTATTTGTGAGGGGATCAATCGCCGATATAGGAAGTGGATTTGGCATGGGGAATTGGGAACTTCCGTGGAACATGTAAAAGCAACGGAGGTGGATGATAATGATGATGATGAATATGTTTGCGATGTTGGCATGGACAACATGATAAATGATATCGCAGCGGAGTCGTTTGTTGTGTCAGACGAGTACGACAAAGTGCGTGGTGATGCTGAGACACCTTTGTTTCCAGGGTGTAAGAAGTATAGCCGTCTGACCTTCATTCTAACAATACTAGAAATAAAGACGGAAAATGGGTGGGCAGACGCGGGTTTCTCGAAAATGCTCGCAGCTTTGAGCGATATGTTCCCGGATAACAATGCGGTTCCGAAGACAATGTATGAGGCCAAGAAAATGCTAAGTAAGATGGGTATGGAGTATCAGAAGATACATGCTTGTCCCAATGATTGTATTTTATATAGAAATGAATATATCTTTAGAGATGGAAGATTTGGTTGCAAGGTTCTCGAGACGTTAAGGAGTTCTTGATGATGGAAGAGTTTGAGCAAAGCTGGCTTGATTTGGCCGTCTGGTAAGTGTGTCATATTTTTACCAATATAGTTGAATATTGTAATGAGGCTTTAAGTTCTAATCCATTTCGCCATGTCTAATAGGTACTGTCACAGTTTATGCCAAAGAACCCCAAAGGAGAAGTTTTGCCGGTTTCTATGCCCTTCTAGACTGGCTTATAATGAAAACGCCTTGAAATTTCTTAAAAAGAGTAAGAAGGATCATTTTTGGGAGATGCAATCTTACGTCGAGCTGCAGATGGGCCTTGATTGCGGCACTCTTTATTTCGCCCTCGTTTTGAATTGGTAATGAGTTATCTTTTACACAATATTAAATGTTATGTCTTAGGTTAATTAACATTTATTTTCACTTATATCTTTCAGTGGACATTGGACTCTGGCTATACTTTGCCCGAAAGAGTTCAGGATTTTTTGGTTTGACTCTTTAGAGGAATTTATTAGCAACGATCACAGAAAAGTCTTCCACAAGTAAGTTTCTCTTTTTTTTTACTTTTATGGTTGATAATAATATATCTTTATACTATATATAACATTATTGTTATGATTTTGTCTCTTTTGAAGAGGAATATTAAAATGGCATGATGCTCAAGATACTGATTATTACACAGCTAGTCAGACTTCGATTAATGTTATAAACGTAAAGGTAAAAGCAATTTTTATATTCATTTTCATTTATATTGCTTTTAGTCATACCCGAACTACCATGATATTGCTGATATTATCTGTGATTTATCAGTGTCCAAGACAGCGGGGCGCTGTAGAGTGCGGATACTATGTCTGCAAATACATGTTGGATATTGTATATCAAGATCAAATTAAGCAAGGGAGGAAATTCCAAAAGGTATGCACGCTTCTAACATATATCTCCAAGAAAATAGTGATTTCTAATTGTAAATGGTACTTTCCTTATCTTTTTTAATATTGTTTCATTATGTTGCAGCTTTTGGAGGGACTTTATGGACTTAGTACTGACTCGTTTAAACAAGATGAGGATATTGACTTTGTACGAAACGCACTTGCAGAATTTTTAATCACTATGTGAGGCAGAAATTGTATAGGCTTAGATTGTTGTAGCTAAATTTTGAACTTATATTACTAGTAAGGCAAAGATATAAAACTTAGATTATGCCTTTTGTATTTTGTTGTCTAAGTAAGGTAATATTTATGGGATACGTTTTTGCAATTGCTCTGGTATTGTGTATTGTGCTGTAGTATGGTATTGACAGTGGTTTGTAAATGATCTGCAAGAATGCAGATGGCTATAAAATGCATTTACAAAAAGTAAAAAAAAAAAAACCCCTTTCACGTCCACATTTGCGTAAAGAGTGGTCGTGATAGGTGTCTCCTAAGGGGCTATCACGTCCACACATATGAGAGTGTGGACGTGATAGCTTCAAGCTATCACGTCCACAGTGGACGTGATAGGGCTATCACGTCCACACTCTCATATGTGTGGACGTGATAGCCCTTTAGGAGGCACCAAATTAGGTGCCTCCTATACACCTATCACGACCACAGTTTTGTAACTGTGGTCGTGATAGGTGCTACCTATCACGACCACAAACATGTGGTCGTGAAAAACACACTTTTTTACGACGCGGGATTCCACGACCACCTATTTGTGATCGTGAAAAGCCCAATATTGTGGTCGTGAAAGACCTTATTTCTAGTAGTGAGTGAAACAAAATATATTGGATAAAACAAATTCAACATATAGAGTGAAACAAAAACCGAATCACTGAAAAAGACCGAAGTGCAAACAACACCACCCTGAACACAAACACCACCACCAACATAAGCCCTACCCCGAAGTCAAAGCTAGAGGGAACTAAAACAATCCACCATAGTAATAAAATGAACATCAATGAAAAAGTATATAGTTGATAGGCACAAAATTGAAGTTACATTTCTCCAAATACATGAGCCATCAAATAATAGTATAAAATAGGTACCGCTCCCACAAACGATTAAGTCAAATGGTATTTAGGCATCAAAACTCCTATTTTTCAATTAAGTTGAGAAAAGTGTGATTTAAGGAAAATAATTAAAGATAAGCTAAATAGTTAATATAATTTTTTAAGATTTCAATTGACGAAATGACTTAATGACTTAGAGCGGTTAATGCCCTTTTAACTAGTAGAACATGTACTCACTAAATTAAATGTATTTAAAATTAGTTGTTAATCTAGATTATAAGTATATATAAGTATCTCGAAATTACAAACATCCTTCCCTTAAGTTACACTTGTTATCCCGAACTAAACTCTGCAAGGACGGGCTATAAAAATCATAATCAAGTTCACTCTAATATGATTTTATGAGTTCGATAGGTAAATCAATTAGAATAAATTCTAATCCCACATTATCTAATCCTAGTTTTAATGAAGATCCATCTTCCAAGGATAATTTAAATTCCCCTAATTTATAATAAATGTTAATCAAACACGAAGCAGAAAATTAAATCAAGTTAAGTAAAGAAAGATATAATCAAATACAAATGATTGGATCAAAGATGCTTTAATTTTCAAATCATTTCATAACTACTCTAGTTATAAAAGATAATTGGCTAGACATCATCAAAAATCAGTCCAGCAGCTAGAGAAACTTTAGAAACAAAAATCATAAATAAACAAAGAATTGAAGAGTAGGATGAGATCAAAACGCTGATGATGATGTTCCTCTTCAAGATTAAGGTTCTTCTAGTCCAATAATGATCAAGTCTCCATTACTCCCTTCGATTTCTCTCTCTGCCCCAAATTAGCCGGAGAGGCAGCCGCTCCTCCACTCTCTTGAAGACAAAGGTCCCAGCAGCTCCTCTACTTTCTCTGCTCGAGCTCGCCCAAAACCAAGAAGATGATGATTAATGAAAATGGAGGGTGGGGCAGATTCTCATTGAAGCTTCGTTCTTGGTGAAGGGGAGATGAGTATGGTGACTAATGGTGAAGGTGTATGTGATGGATGGACCGTAGACTGTGAAGATGATGGTGTGTGGTGGCTTATTCTCAATTGCTCTCTCAAAGGCATAGTTCTGTTCAGATAGGAAGAAATATAACAAAGAAATATAACAAAGGGAAAAACGAGGAAAAAATGATACTTGAATTTGAGTTGAATAAAATGAGGTTTTCAATTCCAACTTATATAAATAAGGGATAGTCTCTAATTTGTCATAAATGAAGTTTGTAACTTTGTGATAAAAGAGTAGTTACTGACGATTCTTAAGTAGTTATCGGCGATACATAAAGTAGTTATTGAGGTTTTAAGATGGTTGCTACTACTAAAAACATTGCAATTAACAGTGATACAAGGGTGGTTAAAGACGATACAAGGGTAGTTAACAACGATACAAGAGTAGTAACCATCGTGCCTTAGTAACTATTCATGTAACGCCGATAAATACTTGAGAATCGGCAATAACTACTCTTTTGTCATAAAGTCACAGATTTCATTTAGGACAAATTGGGGACTATCCCTTATTTGTCCAAGTTGGAATTAGAGACTCCATTTTGTCCAACTCAAATTCAAATGTCATTTTTTTGTCATTTTCTCAATAACAAAACAATGAAAAGAATAATTACATAAAAAGGCAAAAGATGTTAAAGTAAAATAAAGTAATAAAACAATTTCTTTTTCTTTACTTTTAATATGTAAATTATTATTATTATTATTTTTATTATTATTATTATTATTATTATTATTATTGTGAACTGAATTATTTTATATTTTTATTTTGAGCTAAGATATTTACTATGTAATCCCCCAACTAATTAATGAACGAACTTAATATTCTATCAAAATATCAAGAAAGTCCTTCTAATTTAGTTATAATGACTACCAATTATATCAGAATGTATCTCAAATATATTAAATATGCGGAGTCATCAAAAAAAAATTTAATATTACCAAAAGAATTCGGTTTTAAAAAACAATGTCCATTTCCCCTTTCCATTGTAAAAATGAAGAGTACATAAATATATGTGTGTGTATACATATCTATTAAAAATTTTTAATAGATACAAAATCTAAAATTAAATATAGACCATCTAGAATAGATATAAATGATTTTTCATATGTTTAGTTCAAAATACTTACAGCTTGTTTCGCTGTAAGAAAGGAAAGTGGAGAAATGGAAAGTGAAAGGGTAAAAATGGAAAGTAAAGAAAATGATGAAAGTAAAGTTTATGGACACAGTAAAAGTGTGAGATGGAGAGAGAAATTTTGTGATCCATAATACATGTAAATTAAAAAAAAAAATCCTCTACTTTCTCCAGTATCCAATTCCCTCTGCACTTTCCTTGGCCAAGCAAACATGCATTAGCACATAAGCTAATTCGGTATCTACAACCCATATATAGCTTTGGAAGGACCAGGTTGACCAAGACTTTCGATTAGCATTCATTGCTCTAGCTACTTCCAGCTTTTAAAGGTGAAGGTACGAAAAATTAAAAACTATCTATTTGAAAAATATCTCGATTAAGCATTCAACGTTTACAACTTATATTATATTGAGGTGTGTTTGGCTCGACTTGTGGAAAAGTGACTTATTTTTAAATAGTTAGAAAATAAGTTTTAGGTTGACTTATTTTTATGTTTGGATGAACTTTGAAAAAAGTGACTTATTTTTCCATTTGACTAATAAACATGATTGGATGAATTTTTGTTTAAAATGAGCTTATTTTTAAATCATGTAGAAAAATAGCTGACTTATTTTCTGAAATAAGCTACCTTGAGTGGCATATAAATAAGCTGACATATTTCAAATAAGCTAGGTGAAAAATTAGTCCAGCCAAACATAGAAAAAAATCACACACCCAAAATAAGCTGATTTATTCAAAATAAACTGACTTATTTCTAAAAAAAGTCGAGCCAAACGCACTCATTTCTACCTCATCAACTCACTCTATAGATATTTCCAACTGGATTACACTTTATAATTGAAAGCTCTACATCAACATCTATCTCTTATGTGAACAGATAAATTTCATCTCAATTGAATTTTCTTAATAGCAATACAAGACTAAAAGGTTTCTATTTCACCTACTAAACTAGCTAGGGGTGTCCATGGGTTGGGACGAGAACGGGATTAACAACCCCACCAAGCAATATGGGTTAATAAGAACACAAATTAAAGCACATTTAAAAAGTTCCACATACACAAGCACATATTGAAAGGTTTCTAAAATTGAGAGAAGATATTGTAATTTACAGAATAAGAGATTAATTAAAAACCGGGTGGGATTTAAATAGTGAGAGAACGAGAAAAATTAATGTCTTAAGCCTAAAACTAATTGGTTTTTGAAAAAATAATACTTGTGAGATGGGATGAAATGATCGGGAATAGAATGGAAATGTGAAACTGAAAATTTTTGAACATCCTTGAATCATAGACCTTTTTTTTTTGAACTGAAAAAAATCATAAAACTTCTTCAATATCACCTTTTGGGGCCCAAAGTGTCATTTACTCTGAAGTGGAAATTTCCACATCTCTCTTTCTCTATGTAAATAAACATGCAATATGTTAAGGGACTAATGACCTTATGGTTAAAAAAGGAGAGATAAGACATCTTCCGCCTTCAAGATCATGGGTTCAATGCTTGGTGTGCCCTCTCTAGGCAAACCCCAGATTAATTGGTACTTAAAGAGTGCCAGATAAGGAAGACTCTAAAAAAAACATGCAATCTCGGTACCTCTTACGTTTTATCGGATAGTGAGTTTGCCGTGTGTAGTGCCTGCCCCCCACTCACTATTAAGTCCACATAAGGAAAGAACATGAACTGAACTACCCCACTTCATAACCAGTCATTAAAGCTTTTTCCCTCAAAAAGTTTTTTCCTTTCCCCTCCCACCCGCCCTCTCCCTCCCACCCTCCTGTTGGCTTATCAAACCATTGGCTAAGCTTACTACTCTTCAACTGGGTTTGATTCCAGATTCTTGGTGAGCATCATCTTACTTTATTTGCATTCTTCCATTTCTTCCTCTTTTTAAACAATAATAACAATGATATTTCAAACCAAACTAATTTCCTCCCTTTTCTTTCTTTTTATTTTTCTCAACCCTTTCTTAATTTTCCTTTTCTTCTATGTTTAATACTCTCAACACTTTGGTGTATTGCTTTACTATTCGTGAGTCTTAATTTTTTTCTTCTATCTGCTGACAACCAAGTATAATTAACTAAATTTTTTAATGGATTTAAGATTGATTTTCAATTGGGATTTGGGAGAGAATGAGCCTGATTCAACAATATATATCAATTATTTATAAATTATTTTCCTTGTTTTCGTCCCTCTAATTTCTGGGTCTAATGTTGTTTAAGAAGGAAATGACCAGACAGAAGATAGAAATAAAGAAGATAGATAACATAACTGCGAGACAAGTAACATTTTCCAAGAGAAGAAGAGGGCTTTTCAAGAAGGCACAAGAACTCTCTACTCTCTGTGATGTTGATACCGCTCTCATTGTCTTTTCTTCAACTGGCAAGCTCTATGAATATGCTAGCTCCAGGTCTCATCACTTTTTTTCTTTTCTTACAAATATTTAGCTTTACCTAACACCTTATTGTTCGTTGAATGATTTCTACTAGTTATTATTCTTTTTAAATTTTTATACGCATATGAATGATTACTAGTTATGTACTTGACGTCATTTTTAAAAGTTTTATTTTAAGCACAAAATCTAGAGAAACAGGAGGATCCTACATAGAGAATCTCACTGTTTCTATGAAAGACTGATTTCTTTTTTTTTATCGATTTTTTGTTTTTTTGATCAAAACTATGAAACACTACTGATTTCGATCTTCATGAATTTGATAGCTCTCTCTCTCTCTCTCTCTCTCTCTGACTTTCTTGCTGTGCTCAGCTTATATATATAACTCATGAAATGGGTGCTTTGAAAGCTTGTTTTTTCGGGTCGTTGCAATGAAAATTGCTTTTAAAACCAATTCGTTTTTTTTTTGTGTTATTGAAAAGGATAATAAAAAGATTGTACCATGTTATATGTAAGCCACTAAACAAGCGGATGTTTCATGTCAAATGAGACCTTATGACCACTTGGGGAAATGGAAAAATTAGCTTACTTGAAAATAAGAATGATGCTTAGGTAATGTCTGATGATTTGATAAGATGTTTAGTTTTCAGTTATAATTTAAGAATGCTTACTGAGATAACATCACAGCATATATGTGAAGTTTAGAGGATGCCCACGCATGCAAAAGTACTCGAAGTTCCTAAGGATGAAATCTTTTTTGGTTATAACTAGCTCTTTTGCTTTGAATGTTTCATGAATTTTTGAAGAGGTTTACTTAAGAAATGAAGCGAAAATGACCTGGAACTACTTATTCCAAAAAATCTTGTAGTACTAAAGAATCTAATAATGGATGTGTAAAATTTCATAAACTTGGTAGTATCGTATGGATTTGAAGAAAACAGAATAAACTTGAATCGTCTATTTTTTTCCTTCTATTTAGTATGCAGCAGGTTATTGAAAGGCATAATCAGTACTCAGAAATTGGAAGATTATATCATTCACCTATATTGGTAAGATCATTATGCTTATTTTTTTATTAAGTATAATTATCAATCCTTTTGCTAGCTCCATCATTTTCACTATGTTTAGTCTGAAATTCAAAAATACTGAACTAAGAGAAATCTCTTGGGCAATTTTGGATAGTATGAAAAGGAAGCCTTCAGCATGCTCATGGAGGAAGAAGCTAACAAAATTCAGGAATTAAGGTATACAAATTTATATAAATTAATCAAAAACACTAAAGGTTTTATTTTGTGCCTCATACATGCATAGAGTTATATTATACATTACTAAGGAGTTGACTATACCTTATAATTGAAAGGCAGCTGAAAGGAGAAGAGCTTGAAGGATTGAACACAAAGGAATTACAAAAGCTTGAGGAACAAGTACAAAATGGTTTGAGCCGTGTTATCAAAGCAAAGGTTTGCACTTTCCCCTATACTTCTTAAACTTAACGTCGCATGCATCTAGATCAAATCTGAATGGTCTGAGTTTAAAAATAAAAAAATTAACCAAGAAATTATAAATTGATGACTAAACTATACAACTCTATGTTTTGTACATATAACCTCAACATCTTTGAAACTTTACAATAACATTGTTATTATAATCCTTTATAGGATTGCATCCGTGGATACCGTCAGAAGCTTGTCTTGTCAATTGTGGAAGAGTTTGCTTTTGAATAACATATGGAGTCACAGTAATAAGGGTGAAATAGAGTACTTTTGTACTTGAAACTGCTTTTCTACAGCTTCCAAAACTAAGGAATCATTTCATATATATAATAAGATCATACTAATGCCTTTCATGATATCAAATATTTGTCACTTCCTAACTACTTTGGTGGGTTAGTTTAATAAAATAGTGTCCACACTTTTTTTTGGCACCTCAAACCCGTTTTAATCAAGTTGAAAAAAATTGTCATCAAAAAATAAATTTCTAGAATTTGTTAATATCTCTGTGCAACACACGGGAGACTTCGCTCGTTTTATATATATAATAAGAGACATTCATAATCTTGCATTTGAGCCTTAATATCATATTAAATTTTAGAAATTTCTGGTTTGTATTAGTGATTGCATCCAAGAGTTTTTGCATTTAAACATTATTAATTATTAATAGAAATCAATATTACTAATCCTCATATATATATGACGCTTGGTGTATTACAGGATGAAATGTTCATGAGAGAAATAAATGCGCTCAAGAGAAAGGTGAAATCTACTCATATTTTTCTAGCTACTTGCATGAAATATTAGGAGAAGAATAATTATTGTTATCACTTGAGGTTTGAAAAGAAAATAGCCATTGTAATGTATAGGAGATGAAGAATCATATTTAGTGCAACTATCGTGCAAGAAAAAAAATCTCTAAGCACCGGAGTCTGTCCTAGCAGTTTCTCACTTGGTACCTTAACCAAGTGGTGGGGATTTGAATCTATCTCTGAGCATGAAGAACATTTTGTGTCGAGTAGTTTACCTTTAATTGGAGGACACTGTGGTTAATGCCACGAGTTTATGGCAAAAAATAAGGGAAAATCCCAAATAAGTCTATCTGAATACTCAAAAGGACAAGTGAGGAACCTAAACTTCAAAAAAGACCATGAAGGAACTAGTACCTATCTGTCATTTTAAAATTTTGCGAAAAGACAAAATTGCCCTCATCCTAAAACACAAATTGCGAGAAGAGGGTGGGTGTTAGGGTGGGTTTAGGGTGGTGTAGGAATTTGTGTTCTAGGATGAGGACAATTTTGTCTTTTCGCAAAATTTTAAAATGACATATAGGTGCTGGTTCCTTCATGGTCATTTTGGAAGTTTAGGTTCCTCACTTGTTCTTTTAGGTATTCGGAGGGACTTATTTGGGATTTTCCCAAAAAAATTTATACATAGCTGAAATCTCCTTTTATGTAAGTCTACATGCAAGAATCATAAGATCAAACCAAACTGTATGGCGGCAGTGCTAATGTAGTGGACTATAAATTTTTAAGATTGATATTAAGGGATAAGGCTAAAAAATTTAATGAGCATGTAATTTAGAAAACATCCAGAAATTCTTGGCCACTAAAAGTTGTCAATTACTTGGTTAACTAATCTTAAAAATATACCACATAAATCATAAATCTTGAAAGGACACACACTTACACACAATGTTTCTTGGCCACTAAAAGTTGTCAATTACTTGGTTAACTAATCTTAAAAATATACCACATAAATCATAAATCTTGAAAGGACACACACTTACACACAGTGTTGTTTTGTCGTTAAATCTTAAAATCACAATAACACATGCACAAGAAGGACCAAATAAACAATCGGTACCTTAGTAAATGCACGTATAAAAATCAATGATTGAGGTTCGCTAATGTGTAGGTAATATTAGAATTTAGCACCTAAGAGTATATGATATGAGTCTTGTCATTCCAGACTTTGAGTTTCTCAATAAACAATACATTATATACAATCAAAAGGGGTTGTACCACCAAGGTTTGTCACAATTTTAATTAGGGCCACAATTTTTTGTGTCACATAAAATTAATAGCCGTTTGCTCAAATTAAATGGTGTTAGTCAATCCACCCCAGTTAATAAGTCCCCAGGTAATACTGTCCCTTTTTGTTAATTGTGTTACCTGCACTTTGGACAAAATATAATTGACTGAATTTCTCTTCGGCTCATCTTATAATTAAAACCGGAGAGAGTAAATTGTAAGGATTGATCTGCAGGCCATCCTACTTAAGTACACTTGCACCACTTTTCTCATAATGCTTGTTCGTCTGCACAGGGAATCCAGCTTATAGGAGAGAATCAGAGATTGAAACAGGTGATTTAATTTGTGTTTCAAGAAGATCATGTCATATTTCTTCTGATTTAACTTATTTATTTCATAATTTTTAATATACCTAAATTAGTTCATTTGCTCTCAAAATATTAGCTATAAGAGAAAGTATGATTTAGGTTCTTTACATAACTAGAGTTGGATCTTAAGCTAGCATTGCATAGAGCCCAAGCTAGCTCGTTCGGAGCTACACTGTTCAAGATCCCCATGAATAGTGCAATTTGTACTGCCACTGATATGTTCGTGTGTGCACGTCTCTCTCTCTCTCTCTGTGTGTGTGTGAAAAAAATAGTTAACATTTTTCAGTTGTTGCTTATTTCATTGGTTTTGTCCGGTCTTGAAATGATTTTGAATTAGACCAAGGTGTGAGGTTCACTGGTTGAACCAGTTCCAGTTAGCATTGATTGTTTCATATGATAGATATAGGAAGAATCTCAAGATGAGAAATTTTTATTTAGGTGAAGAATGTTGCTCAAGAACAATCACAAAGTCATTCATCTGATGAGTCAGCCAACAACAGTGGCAGCCCATCTTATCCCTCACATGACAATGATAGTTCTGACACCTTTCTCAGGCTGGGGTGAGAATAACTTATTATATTGCAAATTTCAATTTCCATCATCATGAGCTTATTTTCATCATCAAAATGCATTATATTTTGGGAAAATTAATTAGAGGTCCCTCACAAGGGAGTTAATAGTGGAAAAGTCCTAAAAGTTGAAAATATTAATGTAGGGTCCCAAGGGACCTCACATTAATATATTTGAAAAGTGAAAATACAGTTTTGCCCCTAGCCTTAAAAAAAATTTACCTCCCACCCCCCTCCTCATCCCTCACCCACCCCCCTCACCCCTCCAGCTCGCCCCCTCTAGCCCGCCCCCCCTCCAGCCCGCCCCCACCCCCTCCCTCCATCGCCCCCCACCCTCCATCGCCCCCCCACCCCACCCCCTCCCTCCATCGTATATATCTCTAGAATATATCTCTACATTGGGTTAATCACCTGTTTTGAAAAATAAACGCCCTTTGATGAGTATTTCAAAATTATGTACATCTTATATATGTCTAGGTTATTCCTTGATGAGTATTTCAAAATTATATATGCATATAACTTGTAGGTGAAATTCTTTTTGTGAGGGTATATGCTGACCTTGAAATTCAAGTATAGTCTCGTATGGACAAGTATAGCTATTTTCCTAACAAATTCTGATGTCTCTCCTTGTTATACAGTTCATGATTGTGTATATTTCTTACTTTGGTTAGGTTATTGACAAAACTGTAAACATGTAATCTAAGATATACCCAATTATATTAGGAAACTCATTAATGAAGTCAGGAAAAATAATTCTGAATATATATGTATCTATGTGTGCACACAAAGTAGTAAAATATGTGGCATCTTGTAAATTGTAAATGTCTAATTTGGGTGTTTTATATCTGTTGCAGATTATCTTTGTTTAATTGAATAAATATTAAAACAGGATGTGAGACAACAAGGGGCAGAGCCACATCCATTCCCTTTTCCCGTTATTTCATGGAAAATAAATTTTGCTTGATTTGTAAAGTAGGTGTTAGAATGCCCAAATATGGGTGAGCAACAAGGATGGTATGGGATTCAGTTTCCCTATACTCAATATAGGATGTGTTTTCGGACTTTTAATTTGTTCCTCTTTTGTATAAACGAACTCTCCTGACAGGTTTTTAACAGAGTTGTAAGAGTTAAGCTTCTTATGATCCCACCTCCATTCAGTTGAGTTTGTATAATATTCTAGGTGTTTTCTCATCATAAGTTACACGTGATAAAATACAACGAAGATCTTATTGTGCAGGGTACTATAAAAAGTATCCATTATTCCTACCTAGCATTATGTTTAAGGAGAGCTAATTAAATACTCTTAGTTCCTAAATATAAAAGCTAATTGAAATTTATGGAGAATCGTAAGAAAGCGGAATTAATCACTTAATCATAATATTTTTTAAGTCAAATAAATATACTTAGAGAAAAATTTCAGAAAATCAATTTTTAATTATCATATTTAACTTATGATTCTCTAGAACAACAAGCCAACTAACTTTTATATTAGGGAATTGAGAAGTATATACCATCATATACTATATGATTTGTATAGTCAGATTTTATTTATTTTTTATTTTTTTATGGGTATAGAATATAAAATAAAACGATCTCTTAAAAATTTTGGAAAAAACGTTTAAAAATAATCAAATCTAAATTGTATAGATTAAATCATGATGGTCTAAATATAATTAGTTCTCCCCATTAATCTAACATGTGCAGTAGGAAAATTGGTTTCATTAAAAACCCGCTCATGAAAATTGTACACGCAATCACTTAACTAATTAAGTCTCGTTTTATTTTGCTTGTAATCATTTTTTTCATCTGAATCAATCATCTTTCAATGGGCACTACCGTCCGTTTTGTTGTCAAAGAAAGTGAGGGAGGGAAAGAAAGTGGTGGTTTTTTTGTAATTCACTTATATCAAACCTACAAGTTTTATCTCTCAATCTCACACTTTTTTTAGGCTCACAATTTTACTTTCCTATCATTGCCTCTATTTTCCATATTCACTCTTCCACTTTCCGTTTCTTTACTTTTCTTTCTTACAATCAAACAGGCCCTCAAGAGAGGAAATCTGTTCCTCCATAAGTGAGCTAGAACTAAAAGTACTAACAATTTAATATTATTATTTTCCATAAATTTTAGAATATAATTAAGAAAAACTACAAGGAAATAATTGCGTGTCCAGTACAGAACGTAATTGTTTTCGGCCGACCAGTACAGCACATTAGGATCCATAACAATTGTTTTAAATGAAAAAAAAAACTATATATCATTATTACTTAAACTTCAAAGACACATGCCTTGAAATTAGAATCTTTCCCAAAACAAAACCCTGCGGTGAGGAGGGGTAATCAATCCAGCAAAAAATTGACATATAATGTGATAGTTCTATTAGGAGTAGCAAGCAAGATAAATATCTGCCCCCACGTTAATGTCTAATAACTATATATAATTTGCCACTCCAATTAATTAAGGTGGGCTTCGGTTTCTTGGGCAGTATCCTTGTAAGGATTGTTTACATCGCATTCTCTAGAACAAAATGTTAATTGAATCAATGTAATCATCCAAAATCACAATTCCCTTGTATCCATATATAATAAATTTTAGAACTCAGGAAACATTTAATGAATTGTTTAGGTGTAAATTAAATTTGTCCGGGACGTTTTCATTCGCAAGTTACTTTGTCTTAAAAGTTTTTTTTTTTGGTTTCAAATTACCCTAGAAGTTTGAAAATGTAGTGAATTTGTCATTTTTATTTAAAATATTAACATTGACAGTTAAAAACTGAGATTGACTATTAAAACTTTAACTTTTTTTATGGTCAGATATTAAAACTTTAACTAAAAAGGTCAAAATTGATAAGTCTTAGAACCTTTATGGTATTTTTGAAAAAACAAACTTACAAAGCAAAATAGCAAGCTTTTAAACGAAAATATTCAAGGCAAATTTGCATATTAACCGTGGATAGAAATCAAAGAAAGTAGTATGAAAATAATTGAACAGTTAAGGGGTAATTTGGTCATCTACATATATACTGGGACTCACAAGTTTTCTCTCTCCATCTCACACTTTTTCTAGGGCCCACAAACTTTACTTTCTCATCATTACCTCTACTTTCCATCTCTTACCCTTTCAATTTCGAATTCTTTACTTTCTTTCATCCAACCAAACATATAATGAATCAATTTGATGAAAGTAGAAAACAATTACTCTCTCCAGTCCTAAATATAAGACTAATTTCATTTTTGTGGAACTCATTTAAGCAAATTAGACCACTAATATATAACATACATATACCACATGTAATTAGATTATAGGTTAGTTTATAAATAGAATAAATTAGTTTTAAAGAAAAAAAATATGAATATAGACAATTTAAAGTGATTAAATGTGCATCATTAATTTATTAGAAAAGTCAAAGTAATATTAAAATTAGGACTCAAGAGATTATTGTATATTTAAAATCATCTAATTAATTAAATGATAAAATAAACTAATATGAATTGTGTGTGTGTGTGTTATCCAGCAATATTTATTTGTAACTACTTAACATTGAAATAGTTTTTCTTAATAAATGTACTAGATAGCTTTGGGCCAAAACATTAATCAAAATTAGCACATTAGTATAAGCATCAATGATTTTTTTTATTACAATATAAGCATCAATGATGCTTTGACACTATTATTTATCTATTATTCCTTCAAAATTTGAACCTCAATAAAACAACATAAATAACAAATATTGGACAAATTTGAAAATTAGGGAAAATTAAGTAAATTACCATTATTTGGATCCTAAATTAACTTAGTCAAATTTTTATTTGAATAATCAAAATTATACTCCCTCTGGTCCCTAATATAAAAGCCCAAAATTTGAATGGTTTTGGTCCCTATTATAAAAGTTCATCTCACATTCTCTCCTCATTTAATGCATTTTTCCTAATTTACCCCAACTCTCTTTCATATTTATTAATGCTTATGTATTTCTCTCTCTTCAAAGTATCATAATAAATATGGGCAATATTGGAAAAGAAACATTAACTCCAGACACTCAACTAACATTCATATGTTTTTTAAAAAGCCTTTTTTTGGCGGCTGACTCTTATATTAGAGACCGAGGGAGTATAACTAAAATGTAGTACGGGTAAGAATCTTTACTCCCTGCTATACCACATCACATATTACATCGAAAGATTACCATACGTGGTAACGTGGGTACGTGGGTGCGTATATACTCCTATAATACATTTATCTCTTTGAGTTTTTTAATCTTTCAGTTTGAGCTGTAATGGGTAATAGGAATATCTTAAAAAATAGAACTGTCGCATGGAAGGTTGAAAAAGGAAAGGACCAAGTTGGCCAAACAGTACATAATTGTTCTTACGAGACATAGGGGCGTGAGTGTTTCAGTGTTTGTGTGAAGGGGTGAAAATAGTAATAAATAAAGAAATAATGTGCGTCTAATAAATTTTTGTTTTTGGACATTAGACTGGACATAGAGAAGTAGTAGTAATAAACTCGAGGAGTACGAGGGTGCATAAATATCAGAAGATCAGAGCTGTTGCCGTGAATGGAGACGTAGGCATCTGTACGGTAAAGCAAGGCAACATCGATATCAGCTATTAGTCATAAATGGACGGACACAACCCAGCACAACTTCCACCATTCATCTGCTTCACTGTGACCTACTTTTTGCATTAGAAAATAGTATAACAATTTATAATTTTGATTATAGGAAAATATACACTCTAGTCCATTTTATTGTATCTTAATTACACAAACTGCTATTATATTTTTAAAACATATACGAAGGTCCTCGCTTGGATGATATAGTTACATGGTATAAATATCTCTTCAAATTCTTAATTTAATTTCAAATAGTTTATCATTTCATTGTGTTTTTTTCAGCAATATTATCTATGAGCAATTATAATTTCTTCAAATTATCCTTAATAATATTTTTCTCAGCATTAATATTTGAGCCCATTTCTCTCATTTTACTATCGCATTCACAATGAAATTATTAATATAGTACTATTTGAGCTTTATTAACTGATTCCCATTCTAATATATTTTAACCTTATGCAAATATAGTTTTCCCATTATAATTTTTATCCTCTTGACAAATTCCATCAATTTTATTATTATTTTGAGAACTTAAGAAATCAAGTCAACATAAAAGTATATTTCATTGCAAAAAATAGTGAATATAAAGTACTTTTTTTTTATTCAAAGGGTCAAACACTAACGGCTTGAGGTTACAAGCAGGATCGAACCCGCAACCTCCCATCTAAAGGGGAGATATCATACCACTGGGCTATAAGGCCCTTGGTTATAAAGTACTTCTTCTTCTAATCCTTATTATATAACCCAACTTTTTTGGAGAAATTAATTATGCAAAAATTTAATCAATTTAATTTGCCTATAGTTATATTTTTCTCAAAATGAATTTATTCTACTTATAAAATAAGTTATACTTTTTATGAATCTAACTAACTTATATTATAATTATATGGTATTCAAAATATAAATAAGATCCTCCCTCATAGGACCGGATCGTCTGAGTCGAAATCTGACAACTGACAAGAAAGATCCGACCTCAACGGTCGACTATTGGACCTGTCCAACCGTCCGATCCGGTCCGATTCTTACAACACTGGTTAAAACTTAGAAATTGGGTTTTATTAATTGTGACAAGAGATAACATAACTAATAGAATTAAACTCTTGTTTATGTCTTGAGAGAGCATTTACAAGTACTCTAGAACCCTAAGTTAACACATATATAAACATGAAAGAAATTTGGAGAATGACTTGATTAAATGTTATAAGATACAAGGGGGATAAATCAATCCTTGAAGTAGAGAAATCACTTGTTTATAGGTTTTCTTATTTTTAAAATAGTTAATCTTCACTCTTGATATTTGAATCACTCAAATTCAGTAAAAGTGTTATAATTTCTACTTGACCGGGTTTTGGAACCAAATCCACGTGGAAACAATACTTTACTTTCACTTTATTACTTGACATGATTTGTGCACTTGCAGTGCAAACATTATGTGTGAGGCGTGCTTTTTTATCATAAAAAGATGCAAAAATATTTTTTATAATAGAAGTACCTCGCTAGTATATTATGTTGTTAGTATCTTCGTCCTTATTTAAAAATATAAAAATAACTCATCTTTAGGTCTTTTCTCAGATTGTGGTGTTGATAAATTTAGGGTTAAGTATCATTTTGGCATATAAACTATTTCCAATGGTTTAATTTGACATGCAAACAATAAAATGGGTCAACCTAGTATACAAACAAAATAAAAGGGTCATTTTAGCATATAAGCTGATGGAAAATATTAAATACCCTTTGGGACCTAATTAATAAAAATTTATGAATATGTGGGTCCCACCTTTAAAATTGAAAATAACTCACACACCCCCACAACCCCACCCCTGCCTCTCTCCTCCCTCCTTCCCTCTCCTCCCTCCTCCCCACCCCACCCCACCGGAGTCCAAACAGTCCAAACAGCCTTATGTTCGTACCTTAATCTCCAACCTCACTTCCCCTTCCTACCAAACCCACCTTTGCCCTCCAACAGCTCCACCTCATCACAAAGCAAGACCACACACTTGTCCCATCATCACCGACACTCCCAATGCCATCCCTTTCTTAGTTCTCTTCATCTATTCCCCCTCCCACCTTCTCCAAGACTACCCTTCCGCCACACTCCTCAACATCTCCATCTCCCTCAAGGCTCAAACACCCCCTCATGTCCTTCCTCCCCGCCATCTCCCATATGTGTTCTCCCTGCAAGCCTCCATGTAATCCCCCTCTACCGTACGCATCCAATTAATTCTGTGCCGCCACGTTGCTCAACCTGCTCATCCTCGACCTCTTCCACCGCCCCGTCATCAGCTCCAAGCTCCAAAAATGATATCCGCCTTTCCCTCACAGTCAAACCTCTCTTGTAAAAAAGTTACAATTTCTTGAACCACATTTAAAAAAAAAACTTCAATGTTGTCGCTGGTGGGTGGGGAGGGAAGGAGCGAGGAGAGAGGGAGCGTGGGGTTGTGGGGTGTGTGAGTGATTTTCAATTTGTAAAGGTGAGACCACATATTCAGAATTTTTATTAATTAGGTCCCAAAGGATATTTTAGTATTTTCCATTAGCTCATATGCTAAAATGACCCTTTTATTTTGTTTATATTTTAGATTGACCCATTTTATTGTTTGTATGCCAAATTGAACCACTGGAAATAGTTTGTATGCCAAAATGATACTTAACCCATAGATTTATATTATGTGTAATATCATATAGGTGTATAGATGTACAAATGATCACCTTCACGTTAAATGTGAAAGATATTGATTTTTTTAGATAAACATATGATAGAAAGTTGATACTATAACACATTTTTAATATTTTAAATCAATTACGTGAAAAAAAATCACGAAACAGGCGGCTTGAGTTAAATCATCGACACTTGAATTAAATAATGTGATGTTGTCCTGACTTTATTACTTATTAACCCTATTCATGATTTCTTTTTTTCCCTGATGAACCCTATTCATGATGGAAATTGATGTTAAGGATAAGGAATCACTTCGATTATTTTAAAAGTGTAAAAACATAACAGTTAGTAATAAAATATAAAATGTACATAGATATTAAAGAACAATACAGAGACCAAAAAAATATTAAATCTTAAAATGACTTTTACAAATATTAAATCTTAATATTTGTTTCAATAATATTACATGGTCCCCAAAAATCGTCCTTGAATTGGCATGAGTTTCATGATGAGGTCCACTTACTTGTGTGGAGTGGTCCTCACAAGTCACAACCCACTTAAAATAAAGATTAAGAGTTATGAAAGTCTATTTTGATATTAAATATACTTTTTTGAGGCAAGAGTAATTTTCATTTATGTGAAAACTAGATTACATACACTAAAACATTAAACTGAGCACAAAATTACAGAGCAAGATACTAAAACTAAGCATGATATTACAGAGCTAGAAATCAAACACTCACTGCAAAACATAGCATGCTATTAAAGTTCGTCAGTAAAATTTAGCAATGGAAAAATAACGATGGATTTCAATAGGAAATTTCCGTCGGTAAGTTTTCTTACAGAATTTCCGTCATTAATTTATTAGTTTATTTTAAAATAATAAAATAATTCTGTCAAAAAATTTACCAACGGAACTTGCGTCACTAATATATTAATTATTTATGAAATAATGAATTTTATTTTAAAAATAATGTATAAATTATTTAATAAATAATATATAATAAAAATTATACGTGTGTGTGTGTGTTGGGCGCAGTCAAGTAAAACATCGTACCCTATCCCCGTCACAATCAACTAGACCATGAACAGCACATAAAAAGCATTCAAACAAGGATTTAATAATTCATTTCCTTTTGCAGAAATTAAATAATACCTTTCAAACATGGAAAAAAAGATAGAAAAAGCCATAAACAGACGTACTCGGAGGCGACATAACCCTTAACATTTTTAATAAAACTAGACTATAAGAATTAAAGAAAATTAATTACAGGTCCAGTGTAAAAAATATGATTAATATGAAGTCTCACGAGTTGTTATTTGAAGCCAATAAATTGTTATTGACTTATTGCTAGCTCTAAAAGTTTTAATTACAAGTCATGAGATATTACTTTAATTATCTTTCTTACACGGACCTTTAATTAATTTTCCCTACAAATATGAAATGTGGAGAGAAGAGGCAAAAGGAAAAAAAGGAATAATATGAAATCAAAATAGTGACTTCAGTTAAAACATCAACTTGCCCATAAAAGGAAAAAAGGCATCCATATTAATTTCCTTTGAAAGCCATTAACGTACGAACCTTCAAAGCTGAAGATGAAGAGATAAGAGAAAGATACGAGAAAGAAACCTTCAATATTCAATAAATCTTCTCAATCTCTCAGGTAGGGTTCTATATTAATTTCATGAGAAGGCTTTATATTTAGTTTCCTTTCTTCTCCAAAGCTTGTTGGCCAAAAAAAATATGAATCCCATTTTTCTTTTTTGACTTTCCTTTTTTTCACATCCATAGACAGTAGATGGATGAATTTCTCTAACCTAATTTGGTCAATAAAAAAGAAAAAATTCTATGATTGTTAATGAGTGTGAAATCCTCAGTTCTACATATTTGTGTGTCGCGTGTAATATGTATTTTGTTCTAGAACTATTTTTTTTAATTCTTTCTTGTCAACTCTTTCAAGATCATTAATCTTTCTAGTTAGTAAATTTCACATCCAAAAGCATTATCTTTTATTGACTTCTTCATCCGATTTTCATTTTTTTTATCCATGATCAAGGCATTCCCTCACTCGACAAGTGAGAGATTATTCCGTTGATTTGTAGCCACCTCAAAGGGTGAGACAACTGGCCTGGGAGATTTAATGTTTCTCCATACCCAACGCCAGGATCCGATTTTCATTTTTGATCTGTTGGTTTCTTGGTGGGATACTTAGGATTTTGTGAATAATAATAATAATAATAATAATATCGTAGTTCTTGAATTATTTCTCTATGTCATGTGAAACCCACTGGATTTTTAAGTACTGTTTGTACAGATAACCTCTCTATTCACTCATCAGAGTAGTTCAAAGTACAGTTTCCCCACACTTCGACATTTATGTGGATGTGAGTAGTTGTTCACTGTGTATTTTTACTGTATGTATAATAAAATGTTTCCGTACGGATGATTATGAGAAGGAGGAGAAGGAGGAGAAAAATGACGAGAAGGAAGATTCAGATAAAGAAAATAGACAGTATAACAGCAAGACAAGTGACATTCTCAAAGAGAAGAAAAGGTCTCTTCAAGAAAGCACAAGAGCTCTCAACTCTTTGTGATGCTGAAATTGCCCTCTTAGTCTTCTCTTCAACTGGAAAGCTCTTTGATTATGCTAGCTCCAGGTTCTTATACACACACATATATACACATGTATATAATACTAGCTAGTCTCAATTTTGCATACATACATATATACACATATAAGGGATATTTCTATAGGGTGTGTGCGTGAGGGAAGTTTCCATAATGTCATTGTGGTCGATTCGTCGAGGAAATATGAAACTATACATGGACTCATTATTGCTGTTATTATTTTTGAATGTTTGTGTGTATTTGCTCTCATTTCTCGTTTTGCGTAGTCTATAAAACTAGCTAGCTAGGTGCTTTGTGTTTTGACCTTTATTATTGCATTCCTGATGATATTACATTTTACTGGCAAAAAGCTTGCAAGTTGATAGAGTTGTTGTAAAAACAGTTGTCACTTGACTTTGTTTATTGCATTCCGGTTAATACATATTACATTGTTGAATTATAAGGATAGGATTATATGTTGACCACCCTACCCTGATTGACCACTAGCTAGTTGGAATCTATGTGTTAGTGTTATATACATAATGTCTGTGTTTTTATTTTTTTAGTACTGAATGATGTTTATTTTAGTAATAAAGGACAACAAATGAATTGAATGAATAATTTTATAGGTTGAAGTAATTGAATCATATTGATTGGTAATTACAAATGAAGGTTCTGAAGAATTACATTGCTCTATATATTTTGACAAAAACATGAGCTATATTGATAAGATTTTGAAGGAAAAAAGAATTAAAGGCATTCATTTCAGTATGCAGCAGGTAATTGAAAGGTATGATCAACATGCAGCCATGCAAAAACTAGGCCAATCGCATGTTGATCTGCAGGTAATCAATTGATATCGATGTGTGCGTGTAGTGGAAAGCCTTACTTTATATAAGCCATTAATATGATGATATTTTCAATTTTTGTGTAAATGCACGTAGCTCATTCTAATGAAATCCCATTTCTTTTCCTGTTGAATTGATTATTGTGGGATTCAAAAGCTAAGTGATTAAGTAAAAACTTACCAAATCAATCAGAAGGGGAAAGGGATGTACTTCTAAGGAAGATTCAAACTCACATTGAGTTTCATCATACCTTTATTTCCTCCCTTTTGACTGTTTGTATTGTTCACAGGGTCCCTTTTTTCCTACAAGATTAATTTTACAATTAGGATATTTGATAGTTAGGTTCAAGGATAATAGGGGCTAATATTTATACACTGTAATATGCATTTCACTACACAGAATAACTGGAAAGATGAGATGATTGCTTAGCTTTAAGGAGTTACATAAAGTTGAAATTAATTTATGAAAGGAAAAGCAAAAGCATGAAAGTCTAATTTCTCCATTTGTTTTATATGTACCAGCTTGAAGGTGATGGGAACAGACTGAACGAGGTAATAGTAGAAAGGACTCGTGAATTGAGGTCAGTATTCAATTTCATACCGACCATGAATATTGAGGTTGAGAAGATTATGTTACTGTTGAGACACTTGATTTGCACTAAATTCATTCAACAGGCAATTAAATGGGGAAGAACTTCAAGAATGCACAGTTGAAGAATTGCATGAACTAGAGGAAAGACTTCAAAGAGGCTTGTCCCGTGTGACAAAAACGAAGGTTTTTTATTTGATCATTTATATATTTCACTCTTGATTCTTTAAAGTCGGTGAATTTCAATGCAAAATACTCAAAATGTAAATAATTTCTTAGAATGTAGTAGACTTTAATTTTTTTAACAAATTATCATTGATATGCCATAAATATGAAATTTCAATGTAATAAGGTTATTTGAAATGTTGAAGTTAGATTTCTCTCCCTTGTGGACATTTTGGTTGTTTTGATTTTTTTAATCAAATATTAAAATCAATAGCATATCAAATAAATGTATTGTTATTTACAATCCATTTCATGCTTTCCGTGGTCCGTGGACCAACCGGGGCCCTTATTGTTTGGTTGAAAAAAGGCCCTAAATGCACAAATTCTAAGAATTTTAGAAATTCTTTAATAATTACTTTCTTCCTATGATATGATGTAGAAGAAATAAAAAATGGCAAGAGACAATCTTTTCATCAAGTATGCATTACTAGTCAATAAATAGTTTTCCCCATCTATAAACATAAGGCTTAGTTGACTTTGTTTTGAGAAATTAAGAAAGTGAACGAGTCACTTTTTTAACAAAAGATATATTTTCAATAGATGAAATAGAATGCTACAGACTCATGACAGGAAATTAAAAACATAGCCTGATACTAGAGACATCTACAGACTCTAAAAATAAATCACAAAGGCAAAACACATCCTAAGAAACAAAACAATTGTAGTCATACTCATGTGGATTGGTGGTGAGAAGGCCAACTCACTGTCTACCATGATCATGGGATAAGATGATAGAGAGTGTTTATGCAAAGACATGCTCTCATGAGTCCACCCTTTTGATGTCAATGTTGCAAAAACAGCTTCAAACTCGCTTTCTTTATAGGAGGTGAAAAACATATGAAGTTTGAAAATAAAAACCATAAAAGAATTGATCATAGGAAACATGAGTGAGCCTTCAACACATACATTTAACAAGAGAAGGTAAACACCAGACAAGTAGGACAACCACATAGGAAATTCTTAAAAACAAAATCAAATAACTAACAGGGCTGATGAAGACTCAAAAGGTACTACCCAAAATCCCCTAAACTACAGGTAGTACTATACTGTAATAGTCATTGTGCTTGGGTGGTTGAATTGTAAGCACAAACATTAGAGTGATAATGGGTGCCAAATTAAATTCATCCACTCTCAAACTCAGTGCTTTCCTTAGTTTTGAGGCCTTTAACATCAGATTCTTCACTATCCCATGCCAAACGAACATGAGCGGTTCAACCATCATTTTCGAATCCTTAGTCCCCTTCCAAATGTTGAATCGATTGGGAATAGGAATTTTATGCGCGTTGGGAGGATCTTGCCCATCTTTAATTTCACCTACCAAAGGGGCGATAGAAGAAACCCTAGCTGCCATGGGAAGGAGAAAACAAAAGGACGCAAATCTGATGGTGGCGGAGGTGGGGTGAACGACATGGTGACAGAGAATGGAGTGAAAGATGCGGTAGAAGAGTGTGGGGTGGACGCCTCAATGGCTGATGAGTGAGGAGTGAACGGAGCGGTGGCGTAGTGAGGGGTGGACAGCTCGTTGGCGGAGTGAAGGGTGAATGGCTCAATGACTGAGTTTGAGGTGCGCGGTGCGTTGGCAGAGTGTTGAGATTCGGCCCTCACAATTGTAGGGAAGGGAGGTCGCTCTTATGGCGAGAAAAGTGAGTCCCCATCAGCGGTTAAAAGGAAACCCTAAACCCTAAAGCGAGTCCCCATAGGCAAAATTTGGGTTTCATTTTCGATGCTGATATAACGAGTGACTCAATTATAACATATTTTATGTATTATTAGATTATATGTTAATTTATTTGCGAAATAAAATATTTTAAAGGGAAAATTCAGAAAAACAAATTTATAATTAACTTTTTTTAGTTTTCTTAGAATTTTTCAAAATTAACAATTATGTCAACAAAATGAAAATCTTATAAATTTGCCGGAGTTACATTATTTGTTCACATTAATGTTCTGCACAAAATTTAGTATATTGCTCTAAATCTTCTGCATTGCTGGTGTAGAATCTTATCTGACATGCACATTTTCTATTAAATGTACTATATTAGTTTGGGTCTTAAAAAACATATTTAGTACATGTTTTTTTTGAATGTGATGCCTTCAATCCGTTTTTTTTTTTTGGTCCTAGATGCCTTCAATCCTTTACCATGCCAAGAAAATTAATATCTAGTTTAGGAGTTCAAACTGCTATTTTTTTCACCAGGAGAAGGAATTTATCTTGTTTTCTTTCTTATATAATAACCATATGAACTGTGATTTTTAGTTACTGCATTCATGCTTTGAATTGACATTTATACTATATATGATTATTGTTTCAGGATGAAAGAATCGTTAAACAGATAAATGCACACAAGAAAAAGGTATATACTTCGCCAAAATTAGATTCTTAATATCTGTTATCAGTATGCCAAACATAAATGATTTCACAGTAATTGCGTTAATAGGAGACAACAAAGTGATTGAAGAGTACAGTGACTAATTAGAACTACTCAACTTTAAATCTTCAGTCTATAATTTCAGTTAAAAAAATCTTTATAAATAACAAAAATAGGTTATTATTGCCCTCTTTTTATTCCTAGGTGATTATTTCCAAAATGGAAAAGCACTAATGAAATAGCATAATAAATGGACGAAAAGTTGAAAAGGGAAAATATTTAGGTACAAACAAAAAAATTAATTTCATCTCATTGAGTTGTTAATAACAATATTTGTGAATATGTCACCGTTAATAAGAACTAAAAAACACCATTGACAATTCACTTGTAGTTATGTGATATTATTTCTCTTGCTTGGGATTAAATGCAATTATCCTAAAGCTTCAGACCAGATTGAATAGTCGATTCATTTGTTTGCCTCCATGCAAAAACTTTTTTAAACGACTTAAAAAGGGAATATGTCTCTTGTAAAATGGAACGGTTTGCGTATTGCATGACACATAAATGTTGCTTTATGACACTAATAATTACGAGTTATATTCTACACTCTCGATCACCTTCTTTGCTACAATGTACAGGGAATTAAACTTATAGAAGAGAATCGAAAATTGAAGCAGGTGACAAAGAATTGCTTATTATATTCTCTTAAATGACTTCCTATTTTCCCAAATGTTAAGATTTGAAAGTCTTATAACGCAACAGAGACTTGCACAAGGACAAGGACAGTCTTATGATGAGTCCAACATTTGCAATAACTCATCTGAGAATCCTCCTCAAGATTGTGATATTTCCGATACATCTCTCAAGCTGGGGTAATTAATTAATTGATGCATCTATTTTTAGATAGTTTTGCTTAATGGTTAAGAAGCAATTCTACTATGAGGTATTTATTGGCAGATATGCTTTTGACAACATCAATTTTTTTTATGCAAATATGTAAAAGTTTTCAAATGGAGCAAGAAAGTGGTGGCCGTTATTAATGCCTATTAGTTTTTATGTACAAGTATAAAAAATGAAGGAATGTCAGGTCCTATTGAAGCTCATTATATTTATTCTCAATTTCAAAATCTTCATGTGCATTTTTGCACAAGAGGAAACTTTATGGTTTCAGTTAGTTGCACATTCATGAGTAGATTGCACACCCTTTGTTTATATGTAATTTGACCTGTCTATGTTTGATGTTACTGGTTTGGATTGGATATAGACTCTGCTGTGTTAGCATTGAAAGATTTCAATTCTTTGCATCAACATGAATCAAATTTCAAGTAGCACTGATACTGAATTCTGTTCTCTGCCAAGGTTGCGCTAATTTATTTATTTACTTAATCATTTGTTTTTTACTTATGTTGCCGTTAGTTAATTCTTTGTACGACTATACTGAGTTTGGCCTTGGATGTGCTGCAGGTTGTCTTTATTCAAATAAAAAAAGAAATGTTTATTCATTGATTGATGAACAGGGAAATGCCAATGCTATTCTCTAACATCAAGTTGTGGTCATTTTGGTTTGTATATACTAATATATGTTGTTTTACATTCCATATTCGCTATTTCACTAAATACTGCAATTAGTTAACAAATAAGTACTCATCTATTGTATATTGTATATATAAAAAAAAGACGTGCTCATCTGGTGCACTCGTTGTGTTGGGCTTTTCTTTTCTTGACACTATTTTTCGAGGCTGAAGAAAAGATTTACAGCTGACATCTAATCTAAATACAATGCAAAAGGAAGCTGGTAGCAACCAGATATAGCCAACCCTCTCGGTGTTTACAAAATGTTCTCTTCTGTGTGTTGAGCAAGATTATCAGAACAGATCAAGATGCATACAAGCAAACATCTACAAGTGGTCCAAGTAAAAATTTCAAAACCACATATTGCAACTACAAATCTAGTACACCCTTTAGTCTTTGATATAAGACTCCTTTAACTTTTTGTTTGATAAATCAAGAATGCAAGATTAATCAATTTCAATTATTGTAATTAACATTTTTCCTCAAAAATAATACTACCTCCGGTCCTAAATATAAGGCCTAATTGACTTTTTTTTGGAGAGGTTAAGGTTGCGAAATAGGCTATTAAATCATGACATATTTGATATATTTTTAGATTATACATTAGTTTATAGGTAAAATAAACTAATCTAAGGGCAAAAATTAGGTAAATCAATTTATAGTTAACTTATTTTGCTTTTTTTATAGAATTTTTTAAAAAAGTCAATTAGGTCTTATATTTAGGACCGAAGGGAGTATATTGTACTGATAAACTAACATATAATCTGATTATATTGCCATATATATGTTATAATTTTAATCTGTGATCTAATTTTTTTCCTTAATTTCCATATAAATGTCAAATGGGTCTTGTATTTAGGATTAGATTATATATTGTTTGTAGTATTATCATTAATGTTTAGATAATTAATTATCTGATTATTACAAGTCTAATATTGCTAAGTAGGGGTGCATGGTTAGAGTTGGGCAAGAGCCCTGCCCGATGCCTTGCGTGAGGCATGAGTGAGATGCATTTTGAAGTCCACTGTTTGCGCTTGCGTGAAGCATGAGTGAGATGCATTTTGAAGTCCACTGTTTGCCATGCCCATTAGAAACCCATACTTGGGGAACTCTAGGGGAGTAGGGGTAGACATCATGCCCATGTAATTATTCACTCCCCAAATAATACTCCCTCTCTTTCTAAAAATTAAATAAGATTACTTTTGAATTTAAATTTACTCTTAAATTCTTAAATTTAAGATCATTTTCTAATTTTTCCCAAATTAACCCTAATAATATTTATCTATAATAACAATAAAGAGAGGGAGAGTGGGGATACAAGTATATAGTTAGGATATAATATTATGTATTAATAACTAATTTAACTAACATTCTTAATCTAATCCAATTAGAGAAAGTGATATTATATTTAGGAACGGATATAGTACTTAATAAAATGTTCTATTCAATAATGTTGAGTTACTTTAGTTCTATCCTATCTCATTTCAAAAACTCCATATGATTTAGTATACTCTTTAGTTAAGGAGTTGTTTGGTTTAAAGGATTTTAAGTGAAGAGGAACATAATTTTTGAGCAAACGAGTTGGTGTAGTTACATTATAATTTCTTAATTAAAAATATGTAAGCTAAAGGAATAAAAATTTAATTGAAAACTTTCAACCATCCCTCTCTTGAAATTTATTTCAAAATATTTCCCCTCTTCTCGCTTCCCAATTTAGGACCACAAACCCCTTAGACATGTTAGTAACTGAGTTGATGGTACCAAAATTTTGATAAAAATATCCGCAAGTGTACGGATCGTATTTTAGTAAAGTGGTAAATCAAGGTCGATCCTACAGAGACTCAGACAATTAATAACTAGGCATTAGATCTCCTATTTTCATTCAAGTTGAGTAAACAAGAAAATTTGATTTTAATTACCTAATATCTAAGAAAATAAAATAAAACAAATATTCACACAGATGAAATTCACGAGTCAAAAGAACAACCTAGAGCCACTAATCTCTTATCTGTTTCTTAGATTTTATTCCCCACTAAATTAATTATGAATTAATTCAATTAGCTAATCTAGAGTACTAGTGTCTATAAATGCCTTCCGGTCCACTTACATCCTTGCCTAGCTTAATTACACAATGTCTTGCACTAATTTACTAGGCTAATTTATCTCGGTACCGCTCTACTGTGACTATGTAGGGCTTCTAGGTATATTCCTATCCTAGTCGCAAATCAGATTAAAATCCAATCCTACACTATTTAATCCCATGGTCTATTTAAAATTCCCTCTTCCGAGTCCAATTCTAAAGTCCCTAAACATGTCTAATGGTGATCAAGCACTAAACAAGTTAATCAATAATAGCAAGATTAAATAAACTAGATCAAATTAACCATGACTAAGTAGTGGGAAATAAAATACTAAGTTACAAACAAGTTCATAGTACTCTAGGTTGTAAAAGAAACTAGTCACATATAGGGTCCAAAATAATCCCAATAATAATCAAAATTTAATCTATAGTCATAGGGAAAATTAGAACAAAAACCCACAATGAAACTGAAGATGACAAGTTGGACAGTTGAAACTTGTTTATTCTTCTTCTAGTGCTAGCTTTCTTTCTTCCTTCTTTAAGCGTGTCCGTGTGTGTAAATGAAAACCAACACTGCTGCTCCTTTCCTTCTCCTTTCACTTGTGTGTTGTGCTATTTTGCCTTTTTGTGCGTTGCTTGAATGATCCCTTCACAAGTAGTGCGCCGTTTCTTCTTTAATTTCTTTGTCAACGTGAATCTCTCTTGGCTGTAGAGATTGAAAGTATTGTAACGAGCCTCTCCTCTAGACTTTAGGAAATAGGAAGAATTATGATCAAGCCTCCTCTTCTCATCAATTGCATGTGTATATTTATAATAAAATAGTCCAACACCATATTGCTTTTGCCTTGCATGTTAAGTTTCTTTTCTTTCCTTTTCTTGTATGCCCCTTTCTTTTTATTTCCTTTTTTTAAAATCTACATTCATGATGAGAAAGAAATAGGAAATAATCACAATGACTCAATCACATAATCTCATTTATAGGAAACTTCTCATCAAAATATTTCTTTTAATATATTAAGTTTCCTATTTCAATTAAATTTCAGATTTTCCAAAAGAATCACTCATATAATCCTCAAATTACTTTCTTTCCAATTCACAACAAAATCACTTATTTATTTAATTAATGACTCCCCAAATACAATAAAATATTTCCTAAAAACCACTAAATATGGGGAGTCATCACACCCCCACGCTTGCATGAAATGAAAATGAGATGGAGGTATATTTGAAAAGTGTTAAACCATTTCAATTATAGTAAAAAATGAAGGAATCACATAACTTGATAAGCACATAGGGGTTGACTCTTTTGAACTCCACAATTTTTTTTTTATTCTCATCTTCTTCTTTTTCTTTTTTTCTTTTTTTTCACACTTTGTGTGTTTTTTTTTCTTTTCCTTTTTCACCTTCATTTTTATTTTTTTTTTATTTTTTTTTCTTTTCTCCTTTCTTCAACACTTATATTTTCCCTTTTTCTTTTCTAATTCCTTCACCCCCTTCCATATGAATATAGTATAACACTTTTCAAAGCGTAAATGGAAGAAATAGATATGAGATGAAAAATTGCATCAAAAGAATTCAAAGGCTAAAATATGCAATCTTTCTTTTTAAAAGAGAAGTAGGCTCAAAGGGGTTAAGCAATGGAAATAATGTAAAATGGATGGCTTTTTGGCTAAACTGGCTATGAAACGAAGGCCTTAATCATTTTTGTGCATACAAGAGATTTGAGAGTCAAAAGAGATTCAAGACAAGTTCTAGAGGGGAAATTACAATAGATGTACTCACTCATAAAAGAATATAATTAAGGCTCAAATTCCTCACAAGGCTTTTTGACATACTAGAATAATTTATCTAAAGCAAAGAGCTTGCCTTTTCACTTACATTCAAAGAAGATGAGATCAAAGCCTAATCAAATCCAATTATTTCAAGTCCAAATCAATCCCAAAATTGGCAAAAAGATTTTTTTTTTCTCAAGAAAATTTCACAAAATGAAAGCTTGAGGACAATCTTTAGAGAACAATGATACCCTCATACCCCCACACTTAAATGTCACATTATCCCCAATGTGAACACGTAACACAAGTAGTGGAATTACAAAAATATCTATAACAAGCGTAAACTTTCATATCAACCAAGCATAGTACTCAAGAGGCATACCATCAAATCTAACCATCACACACATATCAACCAGCATAAAGACTCATCACCAAAACAATTCTTAGTCAAACAAAATCAAGAAAAAGTTAGAAGAATACTCCCCTTCCTCTTCTCGATTTCCACTCATAACTGCTAGTCCATCCAGATCAATTTGAAACATCCTTTGGGGTCAAAAGAAGAAAAAAAAATCCTACAAACTCAAAAACAAAGCATCAAATATCAAAACCTTGGGTTGCCTCCCAAGAAACGCTAAGTTTAAAGTCTTCAGCCAGACTTTCCAATCAAATCTTAGTCATAAGTATCAAAAACCATAATCAACTCATCTTCATTCCTTTTCAAACAGTATAGGTGATCAATCAAAGTAATGACTTGTGCCTTTTCAATCATAGACAATTTCAAAGAACAAGCAATCACTGATTTTAAAGGAATTAGAATATGCTCATACAAAGAGTTAGATATATGTCTTTCTAAGAATAATGAGCATCCAATAAAATCAATTTGACTCTCATTAGTAAGATTCACAACAGTAATAGGAGAATCATCCAAAGCAGTTATAGGAACACTCACATCAACATGTATATCAGAATCACAAGCATTTGAATTCACATCTTCAACATCAATTAAACACCCATCAGTTTCTCCTAAATCAGTTTCAGGCTCTAAGACAACCTCTAAATCCTCTTTAACTCCATGGTCATCCATATCCCCAACTTCCTCATCATATTCAATTTCATTAGATAACAAAGGGGAACTATGATTAAAGGAGTATTTTTGTTTTACTTCTTTAAGGTCTTTGCGCATTTGACTCACCTGTACTACAATATTTTGTACGCTTGATTCAAACTTAGTAATATAATCCTCTTGCATTTTGAAATAATTATTGGCTAATCTTTCTAATCTGTCAAGTCTTTCTTCTCTACGAGAGATTTCACCATCTTCAAAACTGTTTCCTTGAACATGTGAATAAGATATGAAGGGTGGGTCTATTGCATGTGAATAAGGATCTAAATGTGGGTTCCAAGACTCATCTTGCTCAAAATTCCAACTAGGCCTAAAAAAATTATCAACATAAGTTTGTTGCCTAGTAAAATCATCTCCTATATAATTTATGGTAGGCAAAAATGGACAATTTCCTGGTATATGATTATTTCCACAGTGATAACATCGATACCACTTATAATAATTAAGCTCCGAAAAATCCATCTTTCTATTTTTCCAAAAGAAAGAAAAGAAAAAAAAAACTCAAGCTAAAACTACTAAAGAATTTCTAATTCTAATTACTAATTGTCTTGAGTCCCCGGCAATGGCGCCAAAAACTTGATGGTACCAAAATTTTGATAAAAATATCCGCAAGTGTACGGATCGTATTTTAGTAAAGTGGTAAATCAAGGTCGATCCCACAGAGACTCAGACAATTAATAACTAGGCATTAGATCTCCTATTTTCATTCAAGTTGAGTAAACAAGAAAATTTGATTTTAATTACCTAATAGCTAAGAAAATAAAATAAAACAAATATTCACACAGATGAAATTCACGAGTCAAAAGAACAACCTAGAGCCACTAATCCCTTATCTGTTTCTTAGATTTTATTCCCCACTAAATTAATTATGAATTAATTCAATCAGCTAATCTAGAGTACTAGTGTCTATAAATGCCTTCCGGTCCACTTACATCCTTGTCTAGCTTAATTACACAATGTCTTGCACTAATTTACTAGGTTAATTTATCTCGGTACCGCTCTACTGTGACTATGTAGGGCTTCTAGGTATATTCCTATCCTAGTCGCAAATCAGATTAAAATTCAATCCTACACTATTTAATCCCATGGTCTATTTAAAATTCCCTCTTCCGAGTCCAATTCTAAATTCCCTAAACATGTCTAATGGTGATCAAGCACTAAACAAGTTAATCAATAATAGCAAGATTAAATAAACTAGATCAAATTAACCATGACTAAGTAGTGGGAAATAAAATACTAAGTTACAAACAAGTTCATAGTACTCTAGGTTGTAAAAGAAACTAGTCACACATAGGGTCCAAAATAATCCCAATAATAATCAAAATTAAATCTATAGTCATAGGGAAAATTAGAACAAAAACCCACAATGAAACTGAAGATGACAAGTTGGACAGTTGAAACTTGCTTATTCTCCTTCTAGTGCTAGCTTTCTTTCTTCCTTCTTTAAGCGTGTCCGTGTGTGTAAATGAAAACCAACACTGCTGCTCCTTTCCTTCTCCTTTCACTTGTGTGTTGTGCTATTTTGCCTTTTTGTGCGTTGCTTGAATGATCCCTTCACAAGTAGTGCGCCGTTTCTTCTTTCTTTGTCAACGCGAATCTCTCTTGGCTGTAGAGATTGAAAGTATTGTAACGAGCCTCTCCTCTAGGCTTTAGGAAATAGGAAGAATTATGATCAAGCCTCCTCTTCTCATCAATTGCATGTGTATATTTATAATAAAATAGTCCAACACCATATTGCTTTTGCCTTGCATGTTAAGTTTCTTTTCTTTCCTTTTCTTGTATGCCCCTTTCTTTTTATTTCCTTTTTTTTAAAATCTACATTCATGATGAGAAAGAAATAGGAAATAATCACAATGACTCAATCACATAATCTCATTAATAGGAAACTTCTCATCAAAATATTTCTTTTAATATATTAAGTTTCCTATTTCAATTAAATTTCAGATTTTCCAAAAGAATCACTCATATAATCCTCAAATTACTTTCTTTCCAATTCACAACAAAATCTCTTATTTATTTAATTAATGACTCCCCAAATACAATAAAATATTTCCTAAAAACCACTAAATATGCGGAGTCATCACTGACTTAGTATATATTTCTCCTTCCTGCACTTGTTACATATCTTTCATCTATGGTAATGTCTTCGTCAATGTGCAGATAGTACAAAAAGTTTTTATATTACAAATATTTATCAGTTAAATTGTGTTTGCATATCAATAAGTAAAAATTGTGTTCTGATATATATTTATTTTAATTATTTGTATTTGAATTATTTTTATCCGACTATTTCATATGTGTTGGTCAACACATCTTGCTTAACCGATTTAGTGTTGTCTTGAAATACTTCTGAAACCTTTGAATGTGTCACTTATCGCTTGATTGATTAGCTGAAGTTATTTTAGCTGAATTTGAACCTGGGTATGCAGTCACGATAATTATTTGGAGGTAGCGAGTTTCTCCTCGTTGTGGGCCTATATATATTCACACAAATTGGATTAGTTGACTGCTAATAGTGTCAGACACTGATGGATTGTTCGCAAATTTGCAACCTCAAGAGTACGGGTCAAGTTTAAATAGTATAGTGAAAAGTAAGAGTGTCGTTCCGACAGAGACTAGGTTTAAGCAAGTTCATTAAATAAATTATGATTGAAATTAGCTTTGGGTAATTAAAAGGAAAGTGATACGATTGTAATGAAAATAAGAGAATATATTTTTGTAATTTCGTTTAAACAAGAAAGAAAAGACTAGGCTTTATGCACTTGTAATTCATGATACCCAATTTTCCCTTTCCTTAATGTTAATTAATTTCTATTGTGTTGTTGTGTGAAGTTTCTTTTATTTAAATAGCTCTCTCAAACCTATTTAAACCTTAATTGAAATTAATATGCATAATGTCTCACTACATATTATTTCAATTAATCTCTTTAAACAATTCACTTCAATTTCACAAAGCTTGGTTAGATTATATCTCTATCTCACTAACAAACTTTCAATCCTACACTAGAATTGCAAGACAAACTTGGATTCAACCTAGTTCTTTACCTAACTAATGCTCTCTCAAGCCACTAATTAAGCTAACAAACTAAATGTTGGCCAATACTTAAAATAAAGCTCAAATAAAATATTCTTTTCCTAATTAATGTTCTCTCAAGCCACTAGTTAAGTTAACAAACTAAATATTGGTTACCACCTAGATATTGAGCACAAATTGAATCACAACATAATAAAAATTAAAATTAACAAAAGGGAATGAGTTTAGGTATCAATCCATACAAGCTTCAAAATAGACCTAAAATATGAAAATTAGCTACACATACTAAAAATTAAAAATTATCCAAACACCATCCAGA
This sequence comes from Mimosa pudica, assembly GCA_029929735.1. Lineage (NCBI taxonomy): Eukaryota > Viridiplantae > Streptophyta > Magnoliopsida > Fabales > Fabaceae > Mimosa > Mimosa pudica. The sequence goes on along the minus strand of JAKELP010000037.1, from coordinate 4,971,771 downwards.
AATTATACAAGAGAAATCAAAGAGAAATGAGAGAGAAAGAGAGTAAACCACCAAGGGATCTTGAATATCCAAAGCATGGCTCTTCTCCAAGCTTCAAATCAAACTCTTCCTCTCTTCTTTCGCGTCCAGTGTGTGTGTGTTTGTGTGGGGTCGAAGCTCCCAGGGAGAGAAGCCGCCTCTCCTCCTCTTCAAGAAGCCTAATTTTGTCTGATGTGTGGCTCTTCCTTTTTTCTCTTCACGCGTCCAGTTTTTTAGCTGATTTAGGGCTCTCTTCTTTTCATTTCATCAAAGTAACACCGTTTTTGTTTTGTTCCCATTTGCGAATGACCTCCCTTTAATCAATTCTCTGCTTCCCCTGCACAAGACAAGTTTGATAATAATAATAATAATAATAATAATAATAATGTAAACTATTATATATTATGTATTACTATACTTAAAGTAAAATATTTTTTTAATTTTAAATTAAGACATTTATTTTCAAATCCCCAGATTATGCACTAAATTTGATATCTCATTAAAATCCATAACAAATCCTTTCAATTTGCATCAATGACTCCCCAAATATATCCAAAGTATATGTCAAATCTATACAAAAATGGGGAGTCATCATGGATAAATAAAGAAAACTTTCAGTGTGAGTTTAAATCTATGTTTTGAAATTAGAGAAGATAATCACCATCATCTTTAAGGGCAAAGAGTCTTAGTTACTCATAAACTTATAGGTCAAAAGCTGTCATACCCATATACATTTTTCGGTATCTTAAATATCCATCAACTAATATTCCAGAGGTAACTTTAACACATTTAGCGGTAGTTCGTAATGCTATTTACATTTCCACCATGTTGGCCAGACACATAATCGTCATGTCATTCCAATGCAAGTCAGAAGTTTAGGGCCATCGGCGAATAGCCCACAAAACAATTATGACAGCCCATGGCCATAAGTTTATAGGCATTTAAAAGCTCACAAAAATAGTTTACGGGTATGACAGCCCCTGAATTATAGTTATGTGGTGTGGCATGATGTGGTGAATATGTGTTAGGTTAATTAGGATGGAACATTTAAACAGTGTTAAGACTTTAAGAGTCCACTTAGTCCACTATTAAGTTTGTTGAAGTTAGCTCGAAATTTCACTTAATGGTTATTTAAGATGACCAAAAATTTTTTGGGGTATGGCTTATTGCCTATAAATTTATGAGTATTTAAAACCTTTCACTTCATCCCAAACGAAAAACAAAATTTTTTACAGTCAAAACATGTTATAGTTAAATCACAAAAGCACTCAACATTTTTTAGAAAGGGTTAAACTGTAAAACTGACTACGCAAAATTTTTTGGAGCGAAATTGCCCATTTAATTTTAAAATTGGGGCAAAAATTGCCAGCACAGTTAATTTTTTTAACTTTTTTGCGCATCATCTTCTGTCGATTCATCTCTCACTAAAATATGTGGCAGACTTATGTATTTATTTGCCCTTATATGATGATGATGCAATAGAGGATGATGAGTGAAAAAGTCAAAAAATTAATCGTGATGGTCATTTTTGCCCCAATTTTGAAATTCGATGGGCAATTTTTCTCCAAAAAATTTTACATGGTCATTTTTGCACTTTCGTGACAATTACGTGATCATTTTTGCACTTTACCCTTTTTAGAAATATAAAAATAGAAAGCAGTTACTAATGTTTTCAAAATATTACATGTCTTCTAACCTAACAAATTGGGATCCCTCCCCTCATCTATGGAGGGTGGGAATTTATATACCAGCAAAAACTGTCATCTAAACCATAAGCTAATTAATTTTGCTAGTGGTGGATGGTCAGCTAAATGGCAATCCTCCCTCTAGTAATGTCTAATCCCATTTTGTCACTCCATGTTCAGTAAGCATTTTGGTATCCTACACTAAGTCCCTAAAAGGATCATTTTTTTTTGAGTAATCCCTAAAAGGATCATTAACATCACACAATTTTATGCCATATATTTATAGCCTCTAGCTATTAGAATTTTATCACTTAAGAATTTCGCCTTACAGTTTCATAGGGGTGTACAATCAAATTCAACTACAACATTTCTGCAGCCCTGTGCAAGCACAATTGCCCCCATTGTAATCCCCTCTCATAAGGTTTTTTTTTTATTTCTCAAGGGTATCCCACCCGCGTGTCAAGTGGGACTAATTCTTCGCTGTTCTGAAGTCCCATGTAGGAGGTAGACAGCTGGCCTGTGAATTTGCTCTATTCGCAAGGGTTGGGGATCGAAGCCCCAAGTCTCATAAGGTTTTTGTTCATCACTCATCAGCTATCAGTCACACAAGTTTCTATTTCCAGTTAGGTAGTACCTACCACTAAATTTAGTAATCCTATATATGTTTAAGTATTTTCAGTAACATTCCATATTTTAAAATGATTTTGGTGTTTTCAATCTCCTAAAGTATTTTAAATATAACTCCTTATATGCTAAAATTTATTATTAGTGCATCAGGCCTCCCAAGTATTATTCTTACTTGAATTGAGATCTGTGGATAATTAATTGATTGTAATATTGTTATGGATAAACGGAAGTTGCGATTAACTTGCAGGCAAATAAAATGTACTATGTAGTATGTTAGTGAATGGGTTGTTGTTTTTTTTCTTTTTTGAACTGAAGTACGAGGGAACATGAGTGACATGCATGATGTGACATAGTCTGACATGGTCTTCAAAGCAGACTGAGACTATCATGTATATAGGCGCAGCCTGCCTCCATGGACCCCAGTGATAATTGTCAATGTTAAAGTACATATACCCCCCTGTCTCATAGGATAAGCTTGTACAACCATACTATTCTCTCTTTTTTTTTTCTGAGATAATACTATTTATTCATTTTTCATTGTAGAAAACGAATCAATAAAAGGTATATACCACCAACAGCACAGTAATTATTTAGCGTTGGGTTGTTGGTTAAGCTGGTAAGTGGGCTACAAATCCCGTAAAGATGAGAACATATGTTCGAATTCTCGGGAAGTGCTCTCAATGAAAGAGGGGACAACCTTGCCTATGTGGGCAAACTCCTACCCCCCGAGCCCAGATTAAACAAGGCAGTGATTAACAAAAAAAAAGGTATATTCCACCTAATCTATCATTATACAAATAAATATAAATTGTATTTTAAGAAACAAGAAAAAATGATAATAGCTAGTATTAAGTTTTGAGAGGAATTAATTTGGAATCCCATGAAGTATGTATAATTAAAAAAAGTTTTACTAAATGATCAAATAAAAGTAGGGATCTAAGGGATATTAGTATTATCTTCCAAATTTAAATGACAATTTTACCTTGGGTCTTCATCACAACCTTTGAGCAATGGATATCTTTGACAATTATTAACAAGTGTTTGAGCACATTTCACATAAGGTTAGATTTTAATTACTAACATTATTTAGATTGTCTAACAAGCTTCCGACCATATGTAACAAGTTCTTGGGCATCGTTCACAAGTCTTCTAATTTCTTTAAAGAGAGTAAAATTGTCATTTGAATTTGAAAGATAATAAAGAAAGATTCCTTGAGACTCTAGTTTAATTTGGGTATTTCGTGAAACTTTTCTAATATTATATTTACTCCATGGGACTCTTTTCGCACCGCAAGTGCACGGGTCGCACCAAGTAATAAAGTGAAAGTAAATATCATTCCCACGAGGATTGAGAAACAAATCCGGGAAAATAGAGTCCACCCTTAGTGGGTTAGGACCATACCGAATTGGAATTGAGGCCATTATGTGAATATGAAAAATATGGTTTGAAAGGAGTAATTTCCCCCCATAGATTTAAAGTTAAATCAATGTGTCTTTTCACATGAGGATATGACTTTTTAATTAATTCATTATAAATACATGAAGCCTATTGGAAAAGTCAAGTCACTATTGTTTTTGATGAGTAGAAAAACATATTCCTTTCTCTTAGTCTCTCTATTTCTTTCTCATGTGCATCTGCTGTATATCGTAATCAGATTTCAATCGGTGATTCAACTCCGTGTGGGTACCCGGTCAAGTTAATCGGCAATCCAGGTACGCCCGAAAACCTACATTATCTATATTCTTCAACTAGATCTACCCGTTCAAGGATTAATGCCAGTTTACTAAATGTAATTGTATTTTGCGATGACTTTGGTTTAACTCTACATCATTGAACTGTTCCGCTGAGGGAAATTGCGTGCTTGTTGGTTTAAATTTAAATTGAATGACGTTCTCTACAAATTTTTATATTTAAATTGAACAACGTTCTCAACAAATTTTGAAAAACACCTATACTACTACTTTGAGAAACAAAAAACACATGACCCAAATTCTTTTAATTCTTTTTCCTTCTAATTGTGGGACAGTTATACAAATAATAAGAATCTACTTCATGCCAAAATGTTGTACTGTACAGTAGTAGCCATTTAAGGGCCGACCGGCCGAGTACTTAAAGTTAGCATATTTCTCTCACTGTTATTGAAAAGAAAGATGATACAAAAACCCAAATGAGAAAATCTTGCAGCTACAAGGCTACAAGGCTAATCTTTCTGCTCATGTAGCGTTTCTATGGAAAAGCAGAAAAGTTTGAGAACAACAAATGAAGGTAAAATACTTTGTTCTGGTTGAGAGATATTAAATACTTTGTTCTGGTTGAGAGATATTAAATACTTTGTTCTGGTTGAGAGATATTGGGTGGAAGGAGAAGGGAAGAGAGAAAAGTTTTTTTAAAAAATCTGATGTGTAAAATTAAAGTAATGTGGCATGAGGTGGATACAATATAGTAGAGCCAACTCAGCAATTTTTTGGTTAACAATAATGTTCACTGTTTAAGGTTAATTAATTGTGGGACTAAAGGGACCACAGTTTCAAAACTTCCTGGAATATTTGGCCTCTAAAAAACGTTTGGGTGCCTAGTGCTCCAATCCAAAATCTTCAGAGGTAAATTTACCCTTCTGAGATAAATGTGTTGGATGATACTTCTGAAGTAGTTCATAAGCTAATTGAGTCTTTGTCTAAGATCATCAATCACAACTTGTGATACTTTTACCACTAACAGAGATGATGACAACTTTTTTGCTTGCTGGAACTAGGAATTAAAATTTAATTATTTGATTTCACGTACTTTAGTTTAATTAGGGGATTACGTGGGGCATAATCTGATTTAAGTTCCTTAGCTTCCATAAGTAGACATGCAATTATTTTTCCAATTTAAAATAAAACTAAAAAATATGTTTCTTATTGTTATATTGGGAAGAAAGGAACTTTATCTTCATCACACACACACACACACACACACACACACACACACACAGATATATATATATATATATATAAGGGAATTCACACCAGAAGAAAAATCAACCCATAAATTCGATGAATGTCAAATTAAGCCTAAAGAGGAATATGAGATTTTCATATATTACTGAAAGACATAAATGCTGTCCAAGGTTTGAGTCAGGAGTTGTTATCGTGGACTTGAAAATCGTTATAATTATATTAAGAATTTCTATATTGAAGTTGTGAAATGTGAAGGATGATCAGACTAAAATTCCTATACTAAAATTATGAATCCTTATCCTATCACGCCTTGACAATTCCTAATAGAAAAAGTGGTATTGATGAAATGAACTTTGGAAATTGATATTATGATCAAATTAAATATCTCTTGTTCAAGAGATATAGGTACATTTGTGTCTTTTCATAAGATATGAAAATCACTTAACACTCTTTTTTTTTTTATCAGAAATCACTTAAAACTCAATAAAGTGTGATTGGTGATTTTCAATTTAAACAGAGGATTTTCTTTTCATTTTCAAAGGTTTTTCTTTGCTTGATATTATTTTAATTTGATGAATTCAATTCAATTCGATTTATCCTTATCCCTGCTAAGGAAAACCCTAATTTCACCGAGGTTTTATAGATATAATATCTCCCTTTTAAGTCGGAACTTAAGAGTTCAATTGGCTTACACTCTCAAGCTCTCAGTGATTAGCCCTTGCCTCTTTAATTAAAAACTAAAAAGAAAAAGATAACCCATGTTAGGTATAGTCTGAAACTCTGAATTGTAGTAAATTGCTCGTACCTCTGAATGTGGCCGACGGGGACCACACGGGGACCACAAGAGACCATCTACATTGAATAGTCGCCCCATCCATCACGTTTTGAAATAGGTCATTGTCTAATTTTATTCTGATATAAATTCAGTTTAATGATAAAAGAGAGTGGAGAAGAGAAGTAGAGAACCACACACATTAATGCACTGTTATAGTATCGTCCACCAAAATCAAATCAATCATACCGTGAAGGTGTTAATTCAAGGGTATAGTTTGGCCCAAAAAAAATTCAAGGGTTTATTATTGGCAAAATAAAAGATAAGAGTGAAGTTTTTTTTTTAATCAGGAAGCAGGAATTTTTATTAATTTAGAAAATGAAAATATGTCTGCAAAAAAAAATTCAAATGATAATACATTTAAACTCTATAATGGTAAACATGGATATGAGGGAGCCGCCGCCGCCGTAAAAATCCTATCATCCTCTTCATCTTTCTTTCATGAAAATTTGTGGGTAGAAAAGAACCGCCACCGGTAGAAACGTCATTGAGTAGTGGTTGTTCAAAGAACCATCTCAAAGGATCCACACCTCTTGTCGGCAATAAATTAATCAATTTGGTTTTCAAAGAAACTCCATGAGTAGATCTCACGGAAGAAAAATATACCCACAAAAATAATACATAAGATGAAGATTGGGTAGAAGAAATTCCTCTTGTCGTCGAACTTCCTAAACCAATTTATTTGAAAATGGAAGAAATATAAAAGCAGACCAATGAAAGTGACGGACGTCTCCTTCCCCGGCATGAACCGGGGAAGTAGACGCCGATGGAAAAGCTCGTACAACTACGAAAGAAGAGATCACACCACCACCACAACTCAAGAGAGCCGGCCCCTAAGTTGACTTGGTTTAAGATGATAAGAGTGAAGTTCTCCGTAGAAGTTTTTAGCTGCAGTCAATTTTGAGATTAATTTTGTATTAAAAGTATATAAAACGATCAATTTCGCCCACAGTTATTCAAAGTTAATTTTAACTATTATGTTAATCAAATGTCCACAAGTCACCTAATCATTCACTTCATACACATCATATCATGGCATATCATCATCGTTTCCTCTCACCCTCACTCCCAACTTTATCAATTTGCATAATAGACATGAATAGATATGAATCCCAGAAAAACCTGAACTGAATTCGAATAAACTATATAGAGCTACTCTTCTTGTTTAAATTATGAACGATATCTAGGAAAATACATGAAAAAAGTAGAAATTTTGTTTCAGAAACAATTGAAGAAACACGAAAAAAATCTATGTTGCTCGTACGCGTGTGTCAGACATTGAGGCTGTGATAATTCTACAAACCCTCCAAAAGTAAGCCATTATAATGAAAGTAACGCAATTTTTGTTATAAAAAAACGGCAACTCAATTTTGTTTCTCGTTTCTTCATAACACAACTCATCTTCTCCAACCTTTTGGATAACGTAACCCACCTTCGTATCTGAAATCATGGAGCTCCCTACCTTTGGGTGGCGGAGGCAAATATGAGCTGAGTTACTTACTGTGGTTGGTTTAGTTTGTTTAAAGTTTCGATCTTTTATGCGTCATGCCAGCAACAACCTTAGCCTCTGTTTCTGATATTTTAACCAGGAACACTGTTATGGTTTTTCTGTGGTTCATGTCTATTCTTCAAATGGCTGAAGTTGGGAGTGAGAATGAGAATGAAAGGAAGCCATGATGATGAAATGACATGACGTGTATGAGTGAGTTTTGATTTGGTGTTCACTTATATTTCTCATCAACTTTTTATCATCACACATACATAAGCATATGGTGGTCCCTAATAGGAGAGAATTTTTGGGGCCCACTATGTGCTTATTTACTGTGTGTAAATGTGATGATGAAATGATCACCGTATCAAAATCAGTGTATGTGGTGAATGATCCAATGACATGATGACATGTGAGAAATTTGACTAACTTAATAGTCAAAATTAACTTTAGATAATTGCGGGCAAAATTGACCACTTTTGTAAACTTCCAGGGTAAAATTGATATTAATTGAAAATCAGGGTAAATTTGACCATTATCCAAAAAAAATAAAGGGAATAGTGGTTTTAAGTTTTAATATATAGTTCACATAACAAATCCAATGTAACTTTTTTGGTGACCACAAGACATACTTTAGAGGATAACAAGGGACAAATAAATATTAAAATAAATTTATTTTTAGAATAGAGTATTATTATGAGGCAGCATGACATAAATTGTGTTATTATTACATAATAGTTGAACAAAATTATTAGGGAAAAAGACAGATAAAGACTCCTGAATGCTCAAAAGGACAATAAGGTGCCTGCATTCCCAAAAGGACAATGAATGTCACAAATACCTAATTGACATTAGCAAATGTGGGAAAATGACTTAAAATGTCCTTAAAAAACGTGTCTGCACTTGTCTGCTTCATAAAAGTTAAGATTCATAAACCTGCTTGACTATTTAACTAATTTTTTAAGGGTATTTTGAGTCATTTGCCCACATTTGCTAATGTCAATTAGGTGCATGTGACATTCCTTATCCTTTTGGGAATTTAGACACTCTATTTGTCCTTTTAGACATTCGAGAGTCTTTATTTGTCTTTCTCCCAAATTATAATAATGTTAATGACTTTGTTGGGTCTAAATTATGTTAATTATTCATTAGTAAGATGTTGGAAAGTTTCGATAAAATTACTCTTGAAAAATGAAAAATAAAAAACAATGCCTTAAATTTGAGAGAATTCAAATTAGACATTTGCTAGAAATTTGTGATTTTCACATATTAGCAAACTACAAAAATGTGTTCAATAATTGAAGTTTTAAATTGTTAATATAAACTTGAATCTTTATAATCGAATTGAGAATTCCTAAAAATCTCTATGCTGAAATTGTGAATAATTTTAGCTCAAAAAAATTGTGAATAATTTCCTAACATATGTCTTATCAAATTTTAAACTGAAAAAGTTAGAGTCATGAATTGATTACATAAACTTAAAGTTATGAGTATCCCTTGTCAATTTCTGATGGAGAACGCTAGAGTTATGAATATTTAACATAAATCTAAAATTGTTATGATCAAGTTGAAAAACCCTACGCCGAACTTGTAAATATGCTTCTTATATATTTGAAATTATAGGATCATATTGGTCTTTTCATAAGATATAAGAATCTCAATTTCCTTGATTGGGTATGATTTGAGATTACTCAATTTTAAAAGACCTTGTCCTTTTTTATTTTTAAGAGTTTTAATTTTGTTAGATTTTAGTGGGATTTTCGAAAGATAACATTTCAATACCCTATTAATAATTATGGTAAAAAAATACCCTATTAATTATTAATTAAATAATAAAGGCATGGCTGCTTTCCTCAGTCCCATTATGTTCGTTCCTCTCTCTCTCTTCCCTATCTATGCCCCCCCATCGCATCTCTCTCTCTCACACACACCGACCACCCTTTCTTCTTCAGTAATTACAGTCCAGGATATTTTTTCAGGTAAGAACTCTTTCGGTCAACATCTCATGATACCTTCTATATCTGCATTTCATATTTTATTTAGTTCTGCTTTTCTCACTTAGATCTGCACTTGTCCTTCTTAATTAATCTACAGAATCCATTACAATATTTTTCCTTATTATTTAACAACGCAATTTATCTTTATCTTACCTTTTTTCTTTCAACACTTAGATACATAATTTTATGCATAATAAATTTATTCCATCTTTTATGAGACCGGATCGTTTATTGATTATTTAAGTTTGTTTAATTATTACTTTGAAAGAGAGATTGCTCGAAATGACGAGAAGGAAGATAGCAATAAAGAAGATAGAAAACGTAGCAGCGAGGCAGGTGGCTTTCTCAAAGAGAAGAAAAGGACTCTTCAAGAAGGCTTTGGAGCTTTCTACTCTTTGCGAAGCTGAGATTGCTCTCTTGGTTTTTTCAGCTTCTGGCAAACTCTTTGATTATGCCAGTACAAGGTACAATATGTGTATATATGTATATAAATATATGTTTTCTCTATGATCGCTTTAATATAATTCATCTTTTTTTATGACAACCAAATGAAAAATACCAAATAAGTTAGATCAGTTATCTCAAGTGATTGATTATAAGTTGGATCATTTCAAGTTGCTTCTACACAGTACTACTTCTCTTATTGTAAGAGGAAGATTAAACATAAGACGTCTATGCTGGTAGAAACGTTGTGATTATACCTATGTAATGCTTTTCTGCGTCATTTGTATGCGTGTGTATAGCTAAGAATTAATCATGTTGATGTTAAAAATATAATGAGAATTTTTCATAAAAAAAAGAAAAGAAAAATGTAAGTAGGGATTTTATCGTAAATGTTTGTTTTTTGTTGTTACACCATATGTTTTTTATTTCAATATTTATATTAATGTCTTGAGTGTACAGCTAAAATTTATGAATGAGATAGTTTTTTAGATTGGAATTAGTCATGGAAGTGGCTATATGGAATTGGTTTCATATCGGTCATGTAAATTATATATACAATCGACTACTAACATTCAAACCCTATCTACAAGAATAGAGTTTAGCTGCTTGAATTCTATCCTTTTGTTAAATTTCATATGTTAATTTTCTTCCATAAATATGTGAACCTTTTCGTAACCATCAATATCATGTATGAGTCATTTAAAATCTATAACAAATTATACTATTCATGAGCCTAAAATAATGTCATTAGTTTGATTTCATATAGTAAGACCCACAATTTCCGACCAAAAAAATAAGAAGACCCACAATACACTATTCAAGTAGTACTGGATTTCGTACTCTCTACATCTTTATGCATATGTTTTTTATCAGATGGTTTTAATTATTCTATTTTTTTATTTTATGGTACTTTTCATTGATGCTGGATGATTGTATATATTGGTATATAGTTCTTTCTAAATAAAACATGGCAAAAGAAGAATCCAAACGTCTAGTTTAATTTGAATTAATTATCTAAAACAAGAAGTACAAAACGGCAAACTTTAGAGATTGAGAGATATTTTCTTTTGCTATAAATAGAGAATTGAAGATCCAAATAAACTTAACTTTAGAGGTAGATGAGAGAGATGTTTTCTTTTGCTATAAATATGATTTTATTTTTTTTGGGTCGAAGCAATCAATATGAACTAAGACCTTATAATCTGGACTAAAGTAAACTACTCCTTGTATATAGTTCCTATATTTAGGATTAAAGGGAGTATCTCTTTTCAAATAATCCTTATTATTCATCGCATATGTAAAGGGAGTTTCCAGCATAGTAGTTTAGGGCGATGTGATAATATTCATATCTAAGTCTCGCCAAGAATAATAATATATGCAAGTAATTTCTTCGCTCAGAATAGTATAATACTCCTTCCATTTCTAAATATAGAACCTATTTGAGGAGGAATGTTTGTTTCAAATAAATATAGTACAATTTTCTATTTCTTTCTTAAATTTTTCCCAAAATATCCCTATTACTTTTGCTCAATAATAAACAGGCATTAGAGGGAGAAGAAAACTAAATGTAGGTATTTATGTTGTTTAGACAATATTATGTAATTCTAATCAACTTAATTAACACAATTACTTAAATCAAATTAAGTAGATTGGTCTTATAGGAATAGAGGGAGCGTATGTATGTTAAGGTATCACAATATGTTTAAAATATCTTATAAAAACCAATACATTTAAAATAAGAAAAAAAATATGAGCTAAATTGTACTATTTTTGTTGCTTCAAGTATGAGACAGGTAATTGAAAGGAGAAGCCTGTGCTCATCTAATGTGAACCTTGTCAAGTCACACCAGCCATCTCAAGAGCTACATGTATGATTTCCACCCTCTCTCTATCTCTAAAATTTACTGTTGTTCATCTCTCTATCTTTATATTCAAGAGTATGATAGACTGACTATATATACCTAAAATGAAAATGATCAAAGTTTAAATCTAAACTTTGTTACTTGAATGTGAAAATACTTATGGTGGTGATTGGACAGGTTGAAGGTGAATATTTTAAGCTAAACAAGGAACTAAAAGAGAAGACTCGTGAACTGAGGTATTATATATCATTGTTATTGTTAAATGGTGCTGGAAATTTCGTGATCATGTATATTATGTTTATTATTGATTCAAATGTGTTGCTCTACACCTATCAGACAGCTCAATGGAGAAGAACTACAGGGATTGTCCGCAAAAGATCTACGGAAGCTAGAAGATTTACTTCATACAAGCTTGAATCGCATTTCAAAAGCTAAGGTTCGTCAATAAGTTTTTATTTGTCTGATTTAGCTAATCAATATTCGATTTCTCCCCTTTATTATGACAAGAAATTTGGATTTCAATTTATTTCAGATGTATCAAAAAAAAAAAAGAAATTTGGATTTCAATCATGCAATAATTGTCTTATAAATCTAACAATTATGGATTACTTTTCATCCCTATTTCCAAATGTTGCTAAATCATAGATGAAATAAATTGAATTCAATCCTCTTCGTTATTCTTCAAACTCTCTGTTGACAACTTGCTTGTTAGTTTGTACTCCATTAACTTCACCAAGAATGGGTTAAAGAGATGGGGTGACGTTTTGGGAAAAATCTAAGTACAATATGTTAAGCATGCATAATCATTCAGGGAATGATATATACAAACTTATGATAACATGCATCATGCATTCTTATGTACAAGACATATCTTAGACACTAGGAATCTCTTTCTAAATAAGATAATTGTTTGCCATCAACGGGCTTTAGTCTTAATAGGAGAGACTTAGACTGTTTTAACATGATATATTGAGTTCAAATGAAAAATGAAAAATGAAACATTTGGTAAAATACCATTAGTTGGGCTTATCAATATATTTGAATATAATTCTATCATAAAAGTGGTAATTCATAGTCAAAGAAGCAATATTTAATTATAAAGCTCTAGCCTGACATATATACCTTCACATAACATTATGTACAAATAAACCAAACACTCGAACAAGATAAGCATTTGAGAAATGTAGTATGGCTATCTTATGCAATATAGCCAGGCCATTGTAAGAGTTTTCCTTACAACATGTTTTGCGACAACAAGATCAATACATAAATAGTCTTAACCTACACAAAATCTTGCCTAATCTGGATGAATCGTACCTAATATTGTAAGAAAGGAATTCTTGACGTTATTTATTCCAATTCCAAAATCATGGAATGGTTCAAAAAGGTCTGAAATTCCGTTTTTTATATATATAACATAAAGTTTAGGTGAGTTGGGTCCCAGGGGCTCACTAGGGTCAGACAAGTCTCCAAGTTCAAAGAGCACTTACAGAAGTACTTACAAATCGCTTACCAACAAGGTCCTCACATTGGCGGGATTCGAACCCATAACCACATATGAGTCAAACCCATCAACCTTTGTTGGCAAGATCTTGCAATTCTTGTTAGCAAACATATGTGTATTTGTCAGACAAATAAATGTAAGATTGAGTAAATAAAACTAACATTATGCACCAAATAATTGGCTTAATCATGTTATAATCCATTAATTAATTCATAATATATAATTGTTCTATGTTAATAGAACATTGGCCATGTTGAATGAAAGAACAAGTGGCGTGGGATAGGGTAGAGCTCGTCATCACTAGAGAAACAAAAAGAGAGACAAGGATAAAGAAGTCAAGGACATTATCATCCCCGTAAAGAATGAAAGAAAAACAGCCACAAACAAGTCACACCATAAAATATAAAATCTATATATATTCAGAGAACATTAGAATCTTGATGGAGATTGACAAAGCACTTGAGAGTTGAATGAAGGTTGAAGAGTTGAGCGTTGAAACTTGAAACTTCTCTATAGTACTTCATAAATCATTTGCATCTGATATTACTTCTGTGATGGAAATTGCGCCTCACACAAGAGTACATTGCACAAATTTTAAGGCAATTGTACGTTTTCATTTGATTGAGCTAATTATATTTCTGTATAATTCCCTGTTTAACCACAAGCTTTTAGCATCTTTAATTGATTAGTTGGGCATAATTAGGAATATAAATGTGCATAAAGAAATTTAGGTTATTTTAGGCTTTTATTTATGTGCTAATTAGTGGAGTTTACTAATGATAGTAGCTTCTTTGGCAAAAAAAAAAAACAAAGATAGTAACTCCTAAACAATTCCGATCCACTTCATTCGAAATAGCTGATCCTATTTTATTTGATTAACCCTTCATTCCTTCAACATAAAATTGCATACCATCATGTAGCTAAACACTTATGTGTTTTTCTCCATGATCTCTATACAAGCTATACATATGAAATGATAATTCACTATCAATAAACCAAATGCTATTTTAAGCACGTGTAAGAGAAATGAGCCAAAAACACCTTTATTTCCTCTTTTACTTTTTCAATGAAAATTGACAACTTGTACCTCATGCATCCTTTTGCTTATTCCTAGCATTCATCTTTTTTTTTTACCACATTTCTTTCAATATTGGTGTTGATTTTGTAGCTTCGAATGGTGGCTTACCAACTATATCCTAAAACTTAATAACTCAAATGAAGGTTCTCTCATAATTATCAATAATGCATGATTTCCCACCTCACTTCCAATCATAATATTTTCCAAACGTACCCTCATCAACTCATTAGGTTTGCACAACCTCACCTCAAAACTTGTATTGATTGATACTGTTTCCTATTCACTATAACGTTCAAAGCATTATGATATGCTTGGGTAACAAGCTTGTAATATTTAGAGCAGATAGTAACTAATTCATTGTGTTTCAGGTTGAAATATATGAGCAGGAGATAAAGACTCTAAAGAAAAAGGTTAGTGTTATTTTTATTCATCAAACACATCCTTATTATGCGTTAAGTCTTTTCTTTTCGTCTCTGTTATAATGAAACACTATTGGTGTAAGGTCCCAAAACTTTGATAATATAAACGGTAAAACTATTGGAAAACTTGTGACTGTTTTCTGCCCATAATTTATCAAAATATCAATATTTTGATGTAGAGTCTAATGGTGTAAAAAACGCAAAAAAAAAAAAAAATGAAGAAATGCCCCAAATTGATGGGGTAGCCAAGGGGACAACTGACACCCCCACCCTAGTTGTGATGTGAGTCTTCATTCATACATGTCTCTTATTTGTTTAATAATAATGTGTTCAATTTTGATGTCAATAAAGGAGAACCAACTCATGGAAGAGAATCGGAGGCTAAAGAAGGTTGATCAGGCTCTTGCTATAAGTTCTCTTGTCTTTTTGTTTTTTTATTATTTGGTTTCCATATATGGTAATAATGTCTCATTTTTCAACGTTTCTAAAAATTGTAATGCCAACTCAGGAAATCAATTCCAAGGAAGAAAACCAGAGAGTATTAGACAAGGTAATAGGTTTCAGATTCTTGTGTTTTTCGTTTTTAATTTGTTGGTGCTTAATTACCAGGGAATTTTATTAAACTGGGAAATGGTGTGTTGATGATAGGGCCAATCGCTTGAGTACGAACAAAACCAACCTTTGGACACTTCTCTCACAATGAGGTAAGTTTCTATGTGATACATGCACCTTGCCGTTGGGCTATAAAAAACTACCTCAATTACTCTATAGAATAATGAAACAGCAGCTTAGATCGGTTTCCTCACTGCCTTCGCCAAATATAAGATTGAAATGTAAAGCTAGAACAAATTATATCCATATTAGATCAGTGCAAAGATCTACCTAATCCTAACCTATATTTTTTATATATATTTTCTTGCAAGAAGGATTATGAACTCTTATGAGATAGCTGTTTTTATTTTCTGTTTTTTCGTTAACCTGATTTGTGGGGGCCTAGTTTCCACTTATTGTAGATTAATTATTTCACTCCATTTAGTCTAGGAGCTAAGTAAGTTAAATTAGTTAAGTTATTTAATTATTCAAAATGAAAAGTCAAGCATAATAAAAGTAATATTATTCAATTATGTTTAAAAAAATGTGTATTGGTTTTTCCTAAAATAATTATTCCTTTAGCTCTAACCATATGTATTGGAAACTCCATGGATTGATCTACATGTATAACCTGATTAGCTGCAACTGCAAGGACCTCTCCACAATATAGTCTCTCCACTTCCTCTCCAATTAATATCTAGCATTGCTTTCAATGGTCGAGATTTATTACCGTTGGAAAATAGTATTATCTATTTTTTGTTAATTGTATAATAATTTTACAATTGTTATAAATTTGGAGTTTGGACCATAGAAAGCAAATTCAATTGTAGAGTAGAGATACTGAGTGGAGAGATAATATATAACCAATCAAAATAGTTTTAGGAAAAGTTATTAATAATTTATGGTCTTAATTGTTCATATTACATGAATATTTATTAATATGGGCACTTGGGCAGATTATTAAAAGGATATTTTATAAAAACCATTATGATTGATTGGCGATTCATATGGACGAGTATAATTAATCTAAACCTCTAAATAATTAATATTATTTCTTTTCATTAATCCTTATTTTACTTATTGGATTGCAGGTTACTCCTTCCATGAATGATATTAAAGCTTCTGAAGGAAGAAGGACAGTGCTAGATTTTTTTGTGTTTGTTTGCTGTTTAAAAAATCTTGCCTAATAAACACAGTTCTAGATGAATTTTGAATAGTTTTTGTCCAACAATAACGTGTTTATAGCTGTGTGTTGTTGCTTCAACTTATCGATCTTAATTACCTGCAATTAGTTCGTTCGGCTGAAATAAAATAATCGCAATCCATTCAATTTTTATAACGTTCATAAAAAATCAGGTTTTAACTGTCGTCTTACTAAAGTACTCGTCATTTTTTTACCTGAATAAAGTAGTTATCATTGAAACATTGAATTTTATTGTATAAAAATGAAGGGAGGATATAACTCACTGTGTGCATTCATAATCAACATTGACAGAAGTAGATAAATTTAATAGTTTAATGCTACTATAATAACATTTACAAAAGGATGTGGTGAAATAGCAATAATTTTCTTTTGACATGCAATTTTTTCAATAGATAGTATTTCGCTGAATTTTTTTCCCGACATTAAAATATTTCTAACTGTTTTTTGATTGGATAGATATACTTTTTATTAGTATGAACCAGGGGTGTCCAAACCCGGGTGTGGGAATGAGAATCGGCTTTCCCGTTCCATTCCCCGGAAGGGGGCCGGGAAAGGGTTCCCTTTCCCGTTCCTGCATATTTTCCTTTCCCGAAGGGGATTTCCCGTTTCCACATATTATGAAGTTGGGAACAAACAAATAAGGAATAAAAGTGAAATATACACATACTAACATAGTGACATATACAAACATTTTATTATCGTTAAAACAAAACTAACTCACAAGGATTACAAAAGAAAATTACAAGATTACAAATCATTCTCACATTTATCCCTTTCACTTTCCTTATGTTGTGCAACTTTTCTTCCCCCTGCCCTACTAATATTTTCCAACACCATCATATTTTCCCTTATACACTTACTGACATACACACACGACACACCTTTTATTTCCATAAAGGCAAAACTAACCTACAAGGATTACAAAACAAGATTACAAATCTTTCTCATCATGCATATGAGAACGAAACAGATTTCAGAAAACCCAACATGCAATTAGTTCCTTTAAATTGGTTAAATGAAAATAAATTTTAGAAAAGAACACAACAAAAAAATATTTCAAAAGCAATTAGAACCCAACATGCAACATTTACAATTAGGCCTAAACAGTAAACACCCTTACTTTTTATTAAAAAGTTAAAAAAATAGGCAATATTAAAATCTGGTCCCGTATGCCCGGGAACGGGACAGGATCCCCGGGAACGGGATATGATGGGCATCCCTAGTATGAACCATAAGAGTGAATGACAGTTCCAGCATTTAAATTAGGGGTATTCACCGGACGGGATTGCGACACCCATGTCCCGTGTCCCGTCGCGAAAAAGACTCAGGACATGATCTCTATCCCAAACTTTGTTCCGACCCAATGGGAACAGAACCGGAAAATCCCAAAATTTTTTCAAAATATTTTTTATTAAAAATATCTACTTGTGAAAAATATAACATTTTTTTCGTATCAAACAAAGAAAGTAGTTCAATATTGCGTATATAATATGTACATCTAATATAACATATGCTAAAAATTCATTAGGATCATATTTTTAATAAAAAAATCCCACCTATGTTCATATATGATACAAATGATACATGTTTTTTTTAGAAAAAACTATATAAGCACAAACACACAAACACACACACACATATGTATATATGTATATATGTGTGTGTGTGTGTGTGTGTGTGTGTGTATATATTCGGGATGGGACTGGATCAACACGACCTGGTCTCAAAAATGCCACGGGATGGACAGGACGAATGAGGATGGGAAAAATTTACATACCCCTAATTTAACTATTTCTTACTTCCAAAACATAAGACATATTTATTTAATTAATTAGATTAAAGATATTGATTACCTTAGTTAAAATTAATAATATTGCCTAATAACCCTAAACATCTACATTCATTTATCTTGAAGGGTATCAAAAGCAATAATTAAGAAAAATGAGGAAAATAACAAAGGAGTCTTATATTTTGGCTCACATTTCAAGTATGTCTAATAGTTTTCAGTAAAATAGGGAGTAGGGACCATTGGAAAGGAATATCTCTCACTCATAGAGAGATAGAGAGTATAGATTTTTCTTGTCAGAGAAGGAAAAATACAAACAGACTAGCCTGTGACAGCCATAGACAACACCACAAACATTATCATTCATCAATTTACCCAACTTCACCCTATCTATATCCAGTTTCTGCCATTCCCACCATGACGGATTAATACAATCAGCCACCTTCCATTTCACTCCCTCAGAAGGAACCTCAAACAGAGCCAACATACTAAGAGGAAACTATGCTCAACCTTTCATATAACATGCCACAGGAAAGGGGAACTTTGTCTCATACTCAGTAAAACATACAAAAAATGGAACGTTTACAACTTATAAAATTGTCTCAATATAAGTTGATTTCACAATAAATACAAATATGATATAGTAACATTGAGTGCAGTCAATATACAATCAACCATTCAGCCTTGTCTAAAGGGGTTGATTGTTCTAGAAAACCAATGCTTTATGGACTGACATCTTAAGCTAACAAGGATTTGTGCTTTGTTCACACTATGATCGTTGTACCATCTCTTTTTATACAAGTTAAGCCTGACTTGTTGGGAATTTGGACTGATATATATTTGCATCAGAAGTACCATTTTCTCCTTCACCCACTACTTTCTTTGAATACTCTTGCTTGTTCCCAAGTCATACTTCAACCAATGAACAATGCACTCCTCT
Source organism: Mimosa pudica (assembly GCA_029929735.1). Taxonomy (NCBI): domain Eukaryota; kingdom Viridiplantae; phylum Streptophyta; class Magnoliopsida; order Fabales; family Fabaceae; genus Mimosa; species Mimosa pudica. The sequence continues at coordinate 4,952,356 of JAKELP010000037.1, read as the reverse complement.
GAATCATCTAAAAGCTGCAACAATATAGAAAGTCAGATCACTCAAAAAAATTAGGAACTGTGGGATCATATCTTGTCTTTGCAATAAAAGTAGTTCTAATGCCAAATAGATGGTAATAAATAAAGTTCATATGGATCCTTTTAATGTCACAAACAGAGAACAAAAATTACATCCCATCCATTGTAGGTCATACCATAGAAAAGTCTCTCATCAAATAGGATAATAATAAGAATTCCAGATACCCAACGTATCCATCAAAGTTCAAGGTGCATCGTCTGATGAAAACTTTTTGAATCGTAGTTTCTAAAGTTTATTTAAGTGAAGTATGCTCTAGGAATGTGAACTTTTTGATACCTTCATGTTTGTTAACTCAAAGCCATTAAAGTTTGGCTATACCTCTCTAGCAGCATCATTGATTGTGTACAAATTTAATCTCAAATCATTCACCTCCTCAAGAAGAGAAACAAAAGAAGAATTCAAGCATGAAAGAATAATAATAACAGTATAATGTCTTTCCTCTGTCCATCTTTCATCCCCTCCTCTCATACCAAACAGGCCCAAAGCAAATATGGGTTAAAGATTTGTCCTTTTGTTTATTTCGATATAATTTTCTGAAATTTTCCCTTACTACTTCTTTCGTTCTTAAATATAAGGCCACGTTTACATTTCAATTTGTTTCTAAATATAAGGTTATTTTATAATTTTTCCCAACTTTTCCCAAATTAACCTCATAATACTTGTCAATAATAAACAAGAGATGGAGAGTGGGGATAAAAGTATATTATAATGATGAATTGGTAATATTATGTGAAAATATCTAACTTAATTAATATCCTTAATCTAATCAAATTAGAGAAGTGATCTTATATTTAGGAACAAGGTAGCATAATGTAAGGTGAAGTCTTTGATCTCTATTAAAAAAATAGAGCGCGTGGGAACACGCTCCAAACGCACGCACGCATGCATGCATGCAGACAGTTAAAATTAGGTAATTCCCGCGAAAGAGTGGCACCGATTCTCTTGCACACAAATATGGAAAAATGATTTTCATATACGTAGTTACGTTACGTACCTCTCTCTTTTTCTACACAAATCTCCATTTCCTTCAATTATTTCTCTCCCTCAACACTTCCATTTCCTTGGTTCTTCTGCCATTTCATTCGCCATGGATGAAGAGTATGATGTCATCGTCCTCGGCACGGGGCTCAAGGAATGCATCCTTAGTGGTCTTCTCTCTGTTGATGGCCTCAAAGTCCGTTATATATTCATTCTTTGCTTTCATTTTATTTTTGTTCATTTCAACATTTTTTGTTTATTTCATGCGTCCTATGTTGGCCGTTATATATGGCATTTTCCCCCTGCACATTATGTGTTTCATTGGTAGGAGATAGTTGATAGGAGATAGATTAGGAAAGGAAATGAATCTCAAGATTTTCTGAGACACATAAATGCAAAGGTTGAGGTGAATTTTGCTAGCTCGAATAGTTTTGTTCGTTCGAGTATTTCCCATGAAATTATTCATCTTGTCCATCCAATCAATTTGAATGGTCAGAAAATGACACATAACATAATTTTTAAAATTAATTCTGAAATAATTTATTTCTAGAAGTTTTATGAAAATAGTAAATTCACCCTTAATAGTTATGTTGATTATTAAAAAAAATTGACTTTTGTCATTAACATTTCTAAGGGTAGAGACTAAATTGCTACATTTTGGATATTTATATGAGAAAGTTGCTCTTCATGATAGTACGTAGCGCTCACTACTCAAGAATGGTTACTTTAGCAACAAAATTGAACTTTAATAACTCAATATATTGATGTATGTGAGAATTTTGGCTCATCATTGTTCAAGTAGCTAGGTTCATTGCTATCAAATTGAGAGGTTCCATTTAGTGGTATTTGGTGGAATTCGGATTCTCACAAACTCTTATAGATGTTATTTTAGCTCATTATGCACAAGATTCACTAGAATGATGAGTATTTCAGAATGTAATCAGTTTCAAACATTATGTGCCTTTCTCCTATAAACATTGTAATTGTCACCTTTTTCAAGAAATTAATGGGATCCGAATGAGGTGTCAGGCATGTGAACTTTTTTTTTTTTTAAAAAAAAGATTATCTGCTAAAGCTACATGCATTGAATTTTCACTTCTTAACTCAGCTCAACATGAGAAGGTCAATCATTTAATTTCTCCAATACCATTCTATGAAACTATCATATAATGTTTTTCACTTCTCATTTTCTATCTTATCTATATTCCCCTTTCCACTTTCAAGTTTCATCCAAATCATTTCTGAGAGGGATAGCTGATGTTTCTTGATTCTTAAGGTCAATCATTTGATGTTATGTGAACTAGAAGTTTATAAGCAGATGGTAGATTGCAATTGCAGCAATATTTCCTTAAAATAACCTTGTAACTAGTTTTGGTGATCATTAAATCGCCTTTTATATTTCTATATATTGCCATATTCCTTTAACTCCATCTACTTGAAATAGGTATTGCACATGGATAGAAATGACTACTATGGGGGAGAGTCTACATCTCTTAATCTATCACAGGTTCCTTTCATATGATATTTCTTTATTTAGAAGCATGAGATTTATCTAGTTGCTAGTTAATTTTTTTCTTCTTTCTGTTATGTAGTTATGGAAGAGGTTTAGAGGAAATGATCAACCACCACAGAAACTGGGCTCAAGTAGGGAGTATAATGTTGATATGATGCCTAAGGTACAATTTTGCATGCTTTTAACTGATTTTTTTTCTTAGATTCACTCTGCTATAAGAAGAATCTTATACAACCTGCTTTTTTGCAGTTCATGATGGCCAATGGACTTTTGGTTCGTGTGTTAATTCACACTGATGTTACAAAGTATTTGAACTTCAAAGCTGTGGACGGAAGTTTTGTGTATAACAAGGGAAAGGTAGGTATAATATTCATTATCCTACTCATTTTCTAGTCTAATATGCTTGCTTTGTATTTTTCATATTGGAAATATTACATTTCTTTGAACTTACTATATTTCTGAGTAAAACCTTATGACAGTAATACTTTATTTTCTAGATTTACAAAGTTCCAGCCACAGATGTTGAGGCACTGAAATCACCATTGATGGGATTGTTTGAGAAGCGCCGTGCTAGAAAGTTCTTTATTTATGTACAAGATTATGATAAGAATGACCCAAAATCTCATGAAGGGCTAGATTTGAACAAAGTGACAGCAAGGGAGCTGATTTCGTATGCATAATGTTCCATTTCTTTTCCTTCAAATTCAAAATAATTGAATTGAAAAATTGTTTTTCACTTTGGCCTTCTTAGCTAAGCATAGGATTAAGAAATGACAAAGTTTTGTCATCAAAAAACTCTCATCATAATGTTCTACCATTTGCTAGATATGGAAATGTTCATTTCTTCATGAAATGGAAGTTTCTCTTAACTTAGCAGTCATTATGAAAGAATAGAATGATGCAGGACCAAGAAAACAAAGAAAACATTATATTAATATAAACACTAGATGTAGAGCTTTTAGATTTTCATATGGATGAATGTTTGGAAAATTTAACTTTATAGCAGTTGGCTCTCTTTGGTGTTGGAGGTGATAAGATTTTTCAGTTAGAAATTCTTTGAATACGTACAGTGTACTTTTTTGATGCAGTCATGTTTAATATTTTGAATGGTGCTTCAAAATGTAGGAAATATGGGTTGGAAGATGATACAATTGATTTTATTGGTCATGCATTGGCCCTTCATAGAGATGATGGTTACTTGGATCAGCCAGCCAAGGACTTCATGGAAAGAGTAAAGGTATAAGCTATACAAATTATCTTCCAACTCTTGTTTAGTGATTTGAAGCAGAAGAAATTCCTCAATTAGATTCATTATTGCATGCCTCCTATATATCAAGAAACTCTAAAGGCAGTTACTCAAAAAAGTGCACTCTTACCTAGAGTAGGATTAGAACAGTGTAAAGGAATATCATGCGGGCCATTTTTTATTTGGATTGATAGCACACAGTATCAGTCAATCTCTAGATTACATATTTTCCAAGATTTCCACAGTATGCATCATTCGTTATGTTTATGATCCCTTACTACTTAATTCTTAAGGGGTAAAGCACAAGGCTATGGCCCTTAAAGTCATTAGGCATATTATGATTTTCCCCCTTGTGGTATTATAAATAATAATGTTGATGTATTGTTATAAAAAAAGGAATAATGTTGATGTAAAACAGATTAAAAGTTAAAACACTCACGCACACTTTGAATTAAAGCAGAACACAACGGAATTATTGGGAGAAAATTGCAAAAACAGTGAAGAAAAATTGGAAAGGCAGTGCAGAAATAGTGAGGGGGTGAAAACAGAATTGAACAGAGAAGGGAGAAACATAACCAACTTGAGGGAGAGAAAGAGAGCTCACATAGCTAGAATAATTTCAGTCATCCAATCTCTGAAATGCAAGAGGGAGTCTATCCTATTTATAACGGAAGGAAACAAGTTGCTATTAAGCAAAATACAATTTGACAACAAGAAGCAAATACAACTTGCATAAATAATATAAAATGTTGCTACTTGCTTAGCTACTAATTAAAATAGAGTTGGAATTCAATTTCTTTATTTATAGTTAATTCCATATTTCATCAATTGTAAGATAATTATTAGACTTCCACTTATTTCGTTACGCTGATATATTCTTTTGGACCATTTTATTCCATGAATGTTGGATATAACAATTGTTATTACCTTGATCCCTCAGGTTTTCTGTATTTTTCCTTCATGAGATCTTCTGACTTATATATTTCAGTTGATTCTAATGATGTTTACGTTGGTAGAATCCTTTGGTATCCTACACAAGCAAGTAACACTACTTTCAATTTTATCTAGCTCTATGCAGAATCCCTGGCACGTTTTCAAGGAGGCTCACCTTACATATATCCATTATATGGACTTGGAGAATTGCCTCAGGTTTACCAATTGCCATGTCTCTCTCTATCCTCTCAAGTCATTATACATCTGGATCTTACATTCATCTCTATGGTATTGAACAGGCCTTTGCACGTTTGAGTGCAGTATATGGTGGAACTTACATGCTCAACAAACCAGAATGCAAGGTCAGTCCATTATCATGCTTGTAGATTGTGTGAATCACTATTAGTAGTGAAAAGCTTGCATTTTGATGCTTTTCTACTATTCAATTCCTTTTGGTTTACAATGGTTTAACATCATGGAAACAAAAGATCAAGACTTTATTTGGTTTGCTTGGATAGTTTTCCCTCAAATGTCCTAAGGATTACTCTTACTGTGTCTAAGGTTTAAGGCCTGTCCCAACTTGGTGGATATTGCAATGTACTTAGCTTATAAGTAAAGCTATCATTGTCCTTAATTTTCTAACTAATTCAACTTTGCCATAACTTATCCGTCATTCCAACTTGTCCTTTATTGAATAATGTAGCAAATTCTATTAAGAATTTTCCTGTTACTCTCTCTTGGTCTCTCTGATCCTCTGACACACAAATGTTGATATTATTGTGTCAATATATAATTTATAACTCCTTAATCTTTCTTACTTCTAAAACTTATCAAGCAAAGAAAAATAGTTTAGGATTTTATCTTGAGCATTTGAATCTGATACCTTCTTTGTAATAGAATGTTGATGAATTGTCCACTTAAATTCATATTGATGAATCACTAGTATCAACAAATTAAACTGAATTGCAAGGGTATTTCTTCTCTACCTTTTCATTTGCAATTAATTTAAATAAGTTCATTTTGTCAAGTTCTTATGTCCTTTTTTTTTTCTTTTCTCTAATATATTTGCAAGTTTCTTTATCATGTTCCTCACTGTTTATTTCTACTGAGCAGGTTGAGTTTGATGCTAGTGGGAAAGCCATTGGTGTGACATCTGAAGGGGAAACAGCAAAATGCAAGAAAGTTGTGTGTGATCCCTCATATCTTCCTAATAAGGTACAACAATTAAATTTCATAAGGTTATTTAGACTATTTAACTTTTCTCATGGTTTAAATGGGAAATTAAGATAATTAATCTATGTCTCATAATGAGTTTAATGTTCATCTGCCAATATTTTATTGACTGACAGGTCAAAAAGGTTGGAAAAGTTGCACGTGCTATATGTATCATGAGTCATCCTATTCCAGATACCAATGATTCTCACTCAGCACAGGTCATTCTGCCTCAAAAACAACTTGGTCGCAAATCAGATATGTAAGGATAAATACTGGCCTTCATTGATTTCTCATTATGAAATTATAGACAATGGACTTCTCATGTATGAAATAACAAAGGACTTGTTTCTAACTGCAAAGAATGACAATGATCTGAACCAGTGGGATATTGATACTACTCTCTCCGGTCCATATATAAGAGCCCAAAATTTTACATTTTCTCTTCATAGCATTTTTTCCTACTTCACCCTTACTCTCTTTCATATTTATTAATGTTTATTTATTTTTCTCTCTTAACAATATCATAATAAATATGGGCAGTAGAAAAAATAACATTAACTTCAGACATCTAATTAATTTTTACATGTTTTCTTAAGAGAATTATTTTGAACGTTAGGCTTTTATATTACGAACCGGAGGGATTACTAAAATTAAAATTTGAATTGGGATGTATTATGTTCCCAATTTCATATGAATAACAAATCATAAAAGTGTGAGTATAATAGTGGACTGTCAGTTGTAAATTTCTGATTCCAAATTTTAATGAGCTCATTATTGTCATCCATGGTAACTGCAGGTATCTTTTTTGCTGTTCTTATTCTCACAATGTTGCAGCAAAAGGAAAATATATTGCTTTTGTCTCAGCAGAAGCAGAAACTGACAGACCTGAAGTGGAACTGAAGCCTGGTGTTGACCTTCTTGGAGATGTAGATGAGATATTCTATGACACTTATGACATATATGAACCTGTGAATGATTGCAAAGCTGATAATTGCTTCATCTCTACTGTAAGTATAATCTCCCTTCAATTAATTTTTTTACTTACTTTCTTTCCTTATCCCTTGCAAAAGGAAACTGAAATTTTGGGGGTGTCCAGATAGAAATGGCATACTATGCCATTACAAATGCGCCTATTAGACTTTTGAGTGTTGTTGAATAATGCACACAATTGTATTAGTTTCTAGATTATTATATTATGTTATAGAGTAGAGTATGACTATTGGGCAATGAATCTATGCTCTTCAAGTACCACTCTAGACTACTGGGAACACTAAATTAATACTAGGTACAATTTCACCGTCAAAGTAACTAAAGTGGTCTAATTTTCCCTTTATTAGACAGACCCACCAATGGGCGTCGTCCATGTGTCAACATTATATTCACCAGGGGGTAAAATTGGACCACTTTTATTCCCTCAATGAAATTTTGGGGCGGCACAGATAGAAATGGCATACTATGCCATTAATGTGCCTGTTAGACTTCTAGTATTGTTGAATAATGTACATAATTGTATTAGTTTCTAGATTGTTGTACTATGTTCTGATGTGTGTATGTTCTTTACTTGTGAGTAAACAATAAGAAATTTTACTCTCCAATATTTTGTCAAGTATAGACATAGTCCTTCATGTTTTCTAATGAGTAAGGTTATGTTTGTTTTTGACTTGGTTCCATTATGAAGTTTATTTATCATCTTTCCTATTCTACCTTAGGGGATTCTTTTTTCATTTATTTGAAAATTTCAGTTTTACTTACTGGACCTTAAATTACTTGTAGAGCTATGACCCCACTACACACTTCGAGTCTACGGTGGAAGATGTGCTTGCTATGTATCGTAATATCACTGGAAAGGTAATTTTCAATTTATGTGATATTCTAATGAAACTGGGTACTCCCTCTGTTCCTAAATATAGTACATAGATGACTTTTTTGAAAAATCCTAAAAAAAAAGCAAAAAATAAGTTAATTATAAATTGATTTACCTAATTTTTTTCTCTTAAACTAGTTTATTTTACCTATAAGCTAATGGATAATCTAAAAAATATCAAATATATCATGATTTAATAACTTATTTCGCAACCTTAATCTTTCAAAAAAAAGTTATCTAGGTCTTATATTTAGGAACGGAGAGAGTATTTCATTAAATCTCATTATCTCAACCACATTTACGCTGACTTTAAGTATTGAGAAATTAGAAACATGTTAGAGTGAGTACATGTTACAGATATTACTCCGTGTGGCTTTTCACATGTTAGCTTGTAAGGATTTTGATTGTAGTTGTATTTGTTGAACAAGTATTTGAACACTAGTGTATACATATACATGGCATTATAGTTCAATCATCAATGTGATAACATTTTATAGTATGTAAAGCACTTTTGGAACCATCTCTGTAATTCTTCTCTCTTCTCTCCCATATCCACATATCACATTATTTCTCAACATGATCTAGTAGCATCTTTAATTTTGGTAAATCTTACCTTATAATTTAAAGAAATGTTTGGGATAATTTCCTTTTTGTTCTGTTTATTTTACTGTTATCCAATGTTTTTTTTGGCAAATAGAGGATTAATTATCTGGTTCAATGATGTAAATGCTACTCATACACATTTTGGGGAAAAAATGGAATGTTACTATCTTTTTACATTCGAGATGTAAATTCAGACAATTTTATGATAGATAATAGCCCTTCACATATCATGATATGCAAAAGCATTATTTTATCCTTCTCAGAAAATTGTGAAGCAAATTAAGTATTATAACAAACAATATCACATTTGCTCACATTAGCTTCTTTATCGTCTGTTTCAGGATGTTGATCTATCTGTGGATTTGAGTGCTGCAAGTGCTGCCACTGAATAAAATGTTCAAATGCAATTGCTTAAGTTTTGAGGGGGAAAAAGAAGACATCATTTTTAATATTATTTCATGATTATTTTTTAGATATTATAATATAATGGAAAGTGAATATTCATATGCTCATTATTAACTCAATGGCCAATCTTATGCACCATATATTGTGGGATTAAGTGATGTAAGTACCTAAACTTATTAATGTGTGAGCCTGTCTAGTTTCCTATTCTATCCACTAACCATTTTGGAAGTTGCAACGATGAAACACATGAATCGAAACATGTGAGTTTTAATTAAATTACAAAAAATGGGTTGTTGGGTGTTTGATCACTAGTAAGCACAAAATGCTCAATTGTTATAGGAAATCATATCCGAGCCAATGAGATCTTATCTGAACGGCCGATATTTGATTGTTTTGAAATGATGATTTCGTGAATACAAAATATGTTGAGAAAAAAATCCAAATGTTATATTTGAATTAAATTTCATACACAATTAAAATAAATGTTCCAAAATATAGACTTCTAAATTAAATATCAATGAATACAAATATAATCTGTATAGATCAGATTAAATGCTCCTTGAGTGAATTAATTCTTTGTGTCTCACATGGAAGATATATGACGGCCCACTTCATGTTTGGTTGGTGTTGGCTACCATAAACGAAGGAGTAATATATCTTCTTCTAGTCCTTAATAGAAGCCTAAATAGGTCACTTATAAATTGAATTACCTAAAATTTTCATATAATTAGTTTATTTAACTTATGAACTAATATATAATTTAATACTCCCTTCATTCCAAATATAAGATCACTTTTGAATTTCTTTTTGTTCCTAAATATAAGAACAATTTTTTACTTTTCTCAACTTCTTCCCAAATTAACCCTTAATAATTCTTATCTATTATAACAAGCAAAAGAGGGAGAGTGTGAACAAAGGTATATAGTTGAGATAAATTTGTAACATCATGTGCTAATAACTAACTTCTTGAATCTACTTAAATTAGGGAAAGTGATCTTATATTTAGGAATAGAGGGAGTAATATAGTAAATATGTTATGATTAACTTATCTATTTTATTTCCTTAATCTCTCTAAAAAAATCAACTAGCTTTTATATTTATGAGTGGAAGGAGTATTAGCAACAAAAGTAATTATGCTTCCATAGATTCAAAGCCTAATAAAATGCATGTCATTTTCGGAAATGACCTGTTACTTATTAGTTAAGATCTAAAACCTTTTAGCTTTGTTCTGGGGAGGCTTAGCTCAGATAATATAATTATGGCCCAGGCATGCCAAGGGGAAGAAGGGGATAATGGCCATTAAGATTGACTTGGAGAAGACTTATGATAGAGTTAGATTGCTCTTTGTGTTGGAGTGCTTTCACGAACTACATTTCCCGGATAAATTGATTGAATTGATTGAGTGGTGTGTTAGTTCTCTCCTTCAATGCAAATCCAAACTGAGCAGTTTAACCCTTCAAGAGGTTTGAGTCAAGGAGATCCATTATCTCCCTATTTGCTTGTCATATGTATGGAAAAATTGACCCATTTAATTCAGGAATAGATGATCCACAAAGCTTGGAAGTCGATCAGATTAAATGTCGATGAACCTCCCATTTCTCATCTCTTATTTGCTAATGATCTTGTTCTCTTTTCTTTGCTGAAGAAAATATGAATCAAGTGAGAATTATAAAGAAGTGTATGGCAACTTTTTGTGACGCTTCAGTTCAACAAGTTAATGCATCTAAAACTCGTGTGTTTTTTCTTAAGAACGTTAATCATACTGTTTGGGAAGAGTTAAGCAATGCTCTGGGATATACGAGAACAACGGATCTTGGAAAGTATTTGGGAGTTCCACTCCATCATAAGAAAGTTAATAGAAGCACTTATAGTTACTTTGTTGATAAAGTAAGATCCAGATTAGTAGGTTGAAAAACTCATTCCCTTGCTTTAACTGGCCGAAATACTCTCATTAAGTCCACAATGACTCCAATTCCTAATCATGTCATGCAAACAACCCTATTCCCAATTAGTACACGTGATGAGTTAGATCGTCTTTCAAGAGATTTTTTATGGGGATCTTCTAATGAGAGACGAATGACTCATTATGTTGCGTGGGGAAAAGTGTGTATTGAGAAATCAACAGGATGGTTTGAGTTTGAGACATTTAAGGGATAAGAATAAGGTTTTTTAATGAAGATTAATTGGGGATTCACTACTAATAAAGATGCTTTGTGGTCAATAGTTGTTAGAGGAAAGTATAGTTGCGGTAATGACATCATATGCAATTATTGATAAAAGAAGACGAGGGTCTCATCTATGGAGTGGTGCTAAAGAAGTTTGGGATTACTTCATAAATGGAATTGAGATTGATCAAAGGAATGCCAACTCTACAGTTCGGTAGAAGCATGAAAAAAATTGAGTTTTCTCTACAAAAAGTGCTTATAATATGCAAGATACATTCATGGTTGTTGGCACATGGTAGACTAGCCATAAATAAGGTCTGTGGTTTACATGAGTAGGAGATTGTGATGCTTGTGTAGGACAACAAGAAGACATTATTCACGTATCTCCACGTTGACGGACATATCAGGTTGTGGAGGAATTTTCATTTAGAATTTTCATTTAGCAAAGCGGTGGTATCATGGAAGCTTTTACTTGTGGTGTTAAAGCTTATAATAGTTCAGAAGCGGAGCTATGGGGTTGTTTTTGTGGCCTGCAAAGAGCTTGGAATCTGGATGTTAGAGTTTGCAGGTTGTGGACTGATGTGATGGAGGTCATGGAGTTAGTGAGTATGAATGACTAAGAGAGGCATGAGATTAAAGATTTGATCCATGAGATAAAGTTGCTACTGAGCAGAAACTAGAGGGTGGGATGGAGAAGCAAGGAGGAGAATGTTTTTGCTCATTCTTTTGCTAAGAAGATGTTGCATTTGGGACCAGGACTACATCTTCTAATACGAGATGAAGCTATTGATATTCTAACTTCAGAAGGAATAGCTTAAGTCCTTTTATTATTATTTTTTCCTATTTTACTGCTTATTTGCATTCCGATGTATCAAAAAATAAAACCTTGTGACTGGTGTCCAAGAACTATTTTTGGAGCCCAAAGTTTGTTATTAGTTAAAGGGCTAACGTGCAAAAATGGTCACGTAATTGTCACAAAAGTGCAAGAATGGCCATGTAAACTTTTTTGGAGGAAAATGACCATCAAATTTCAAAACTGGCGCAAAAATGACCATCATAGTTAATATTTTCACTTTTTTTATGCATAATCTTCTGCTGATTCATCTCTCACTAAAATAGGTGGCAGACTTATGTATTTATTTGGCTTTGTGTGATGATAATGAGACGAAGGATGATGAGTGAAAAAGTAAAATAATTAAACCATTTTTGCCCAAAAAAAATTTTACATGGTCATTTTTGCACTTTTGTGACAAATAGGTGGCCATTTTTGAATTTTAGCCCTTAGCAAAAATGATACTACCTCCGTTCCTAAATATAAGATTACTTTGAGGAAGTTGATAAATTCCTAAATATAATATCACTTCCTATTTTATCTCAAGTTTTGCCTAAACTACCTTTATACTCCCTCTTTTCATTGAAAACCCCTCCTCCTTTTAAAGTTAAGTAATTGAAGGGATTTTGGTAAGATCATGTAATTTTATTGTCTTCCTTAATCTCTCCATATTAACCAAAGTGGTCTTATATTTAGGAACAGAGGGAGTAATAAACTATACCCAAGGAGCGTTTCTAATACTAAAGTTTCGCGATGTGCAAAAAGAGTAGCCAACTTGTGGTTCAGGTGCAGTTATAGGATTTTCAATTAAAAGAAACAAAATTCGAATATGAAAAGACTCTTATGTCTCTCATTAAAATATTTTTATCTTCTAATAATATAGTTTCGCTTGTCCGAAAAAAATACTCCTTCCGGTCCTAAATATAAGACCTAATTGACTTTTTTGAAAAATCCTAAAAAAAGCTAAAATAAGTTAATTATAAATTGATTTACCTAATTTTTTCCCTTAAACTAGTTTATTTTACTTATAAACTAATGGATAATCTAAAAATATATCAAATATGTCATGATTTAATAGACTATTTTGCAACCTTAACCTCTCCAAAAAAAAGTTATCTAGGTCTTATATTTAGGACCGGAGGTAGTACTATAGTTTCGCGAGGGGCATAAGAGTCTTTTTACATTTGAATTTTAGAATTAAGAGGATTTTAGAATTTCATCTTTTTTGAAAAAAAAAAAGAAATTAGAATTTTCACGACTTATTGTTCTTTGGGAAAAATAATAAGGGGTTGTCGCCCTGGCCTGTAGTCTGTAGATATTAAATATCTGAAATTCGAGTGGTGAGTCCATGGACATGAATATAAATAATAATATTAATAATATTGCATTATTGTAACAATAACAAATAACAAAACTACAATATCAATATCTGAGAAGAAGCAGAGAGAGATGGGAGAAGAGAAGGTGAAGGCAGAGGCTCTTCAGATTGTGGGCCTCTGTCAAGCTCTGCCTCGCCTTGTTGTCTTCGATCTCGATTACACTCTCTGGCCTTTCTATTGGTACCCACTACCCACCTTCTTTTTTCTTTATTTCTTTTTTTCCTGCTTTTTATGTCCACCTCGGATATTATATATTTTTGTTTTTAGGGAGAAACTTGTGTGTGGTACTTTTCAGGAATTTTTAGTTTCTAGATATTATATGAACTGAAAGGACAAGTTTCTCCTCTTTTTGCCAACAAAGGAAGGAAAGGACTTTTAACACAAACTACTATTATTTACCAAGAGTAATAACCCTATTTTGCTGACCATTGGGCACCCTAAACTAACATCAGTTACAATTTTACCCTTTGACGAATGCAATATTGACACGTGGAATGTAATGTTGACACATGTACGTGTTAACATTACATTCGCTAGAGGGTAAAATTGGACCACTTTGATTATTTCCAGCGTAAAATTGTACCCGGTGTTAATTTAAGGTGCTTAGTGGTTCATAGTGATTACTCGAAGGGCAAAATAGGGTCATTGCCCTTTAACCAATGGGTGGTTGGATTTTTTGGAAGAGGCTAATCTCTCACAACATGCCCATTGTGGACTAAAGTTTAAACTTTGGCTTGGAGAGTCAGTTGCCCCATTTATACCCTATATTGGCTCAAACAGGATATCACTCTAATAATGAAAAATGTGCTTCTAACACAACATGGGTACATGATTTTTTGAATTATTTTCCATTACTTGATTAAAGAATATGGTTGAATTTCCTGAACTGTTAAATAATTTGGAGTTTGGCTGCCTGATGGTTTCAATGTCTTGATTTTGTGTGTTAGGCCACTGAATAAACCTCTGCTTTGCCTGCTGACAAAATCCATTTTATAATCTGTTTATTGTTAGATTAGTCACTATTGATCATTTTTATGTGGCCTTGATTTCGGCTTATATATTTTGTGTTGCTGAAGGCTTCATCTTATGAGAAGTAAATGATTTATGATGTTTTATCTAGTTTTGTCATAAATAATCACATTGATAATTGATTAAGATTTCATTGTAGAAAGACTGTTTCATTTTTCCTGGGCCAATAAAATGTTGTTAAGGGTAAGTTGACATTGCAAAATGGGAAATGTTTGTTTCAAAACTACATTGTTGACAAGTAGGTTTGTTTGTTTGTTAAGGGTAAGTTGTCATATCTTCATGTTGTTTTGGCCAAAAATTGTAATCATGATATAGGGAAATTATGTCATCTAAAATATAGAAAATGAACTTCCTGTATAACTCAATCATGATATAAGGAAATTACGTAGTTAACCCACACGTAATGGGATAAGACTTTATTATTGTTGTTGGTTGATATTGTTATTGATTATTCAGTCACTCATTTCAGTGAATGTCGATCAAAGCGTGAAATGCCATCTTTGTATCCTCATGCCAAAGGAATTCTATGTGCACTCAAAGACAAAGGGATTGATGTTGCCATTGCTTCTAGATCACCAACTGCTGATATAGCAAAGACGTTTCTTGATAAATTGAGCCTCAAGTCAATGTTTTCTGCTCAGGTGAGTTCATTGAATATACTTTAATACTTGTTTTTATTGTTCTGTTTGTTTACGTATCTACATCTTTGAAGAACTGGCTTCTGGAGTAGGAAATTAGTGCCAAGCCGGAATAAAATGAACTTCTTATCTCCCCTAAACTTGTTAAGAATATGTCTTACCAGTAACACCTAAAAGATAAGAGGAAAACAGATTGTTTTCTGAACAAAGTGGAATCTGTAAATGGTACGGATGACAGTTTGTAATTTGTTTTTCCCCCTATTGTTCAGGAAATATTTTCGAGTTGGACACACAAAACTGATCATTTTCAGAGAATTCATTCACGGACTGGGGTTCCATTTGATTCTATGCTATTTTTCGATGATGAGAACAGGAACATCCAAGCGGTAAAAAAACATTATTATTTCATTTTTCTTGTCAGTATGCTTTCTAGTTTCCTAGTGCGTGGTAATGGTTACTTTCTAGAATTTTCTTTTACTTTTTTTTTTGGGTGGAAATAATACCATCAATTTTTGTTGTATATTTTACTGTGGGAAATGGCAATTTCAGGTCTCAAAAATGGGAGTTACAAGCATTTTGGTTCGAAATGGGGTAAATCTAGAAGCATTGAGAGAGGGGCTTACAAGATTTTCTCAAAACAAGAATGCATCAGAGAAGAACAAGCAGAAATGGATGAATAAGTACTCTAAGAAGGCAGATACATCTAACAGTGGTGCTGTATGAAATCAAATTTTCAATTAAAATGTATCTCCATTTTATTAAGATCATTATTAGTTTATGAATATATTGTATCAATTACTCCCTTAAATGGGGAATACTTGGCTATTCTTGACTACAAATTTATATGTAAATCTTATTTGAATGAATTGTAAACTTCTGAATATTCATTTATCAAAGCATGAACTAGTTAATTCCAACAACTATGTGAACAGGTATACCCAATTGAACTTATGTTGAAAGACATAGTAAGCGATGATTTCAAGTACTATATTATAGGAGTATAATCTAAAGATGTGTGTCCATGTCATTGGCATTCTCAAATCTCAAACACCTTCACCTCTGCAATCAGTTCTTATATTGGAAGCTTCAAGTTGTTCAGAAAGTGGAGGCTGAGTTTTCTGATATATCTTTCTGCCATTCTCATCCTTTATATTTACTATTGAGATAAGGCAACTGTTTAATGTATAGGCTGGAGGATTAAATTATGCTGATCACCACGTGAGTTATCACTGAGTGTATTTGAAAAACTTTTCAATTTGGTCAAAACACGATGCTAACTAAATTACTGAGTATAAAGCTGCTGGATTTAAACTTTCCAGTTGTTGAATAGGTGAAGTTTTCCGTCAAGAAGGCAAGACATATATGAATGCTTGAACCTCAATATCTGGATATGCTGTTAACACGCAATTCCAGGCTTCCATTCTATTTAAGTGTATGTAACATATTAATGAAAAACCCATAATGTGTTAATACGCAATTTCATGCTTCCAGATGCCGTTGTTTTGTAAAAAAAAAAAAATACTACTCTTTACAAAAATAACAGATATCAATATTTGAAATCAACTTGTTTATATTGCAACTAGTCCAACTACCCCTGTTTACTGTGGAGGAAGTGAAATCTCGAGTCCATGACAATCAAGATTGGAATTGATTGTCAGAAATGTCAATCTCTCAAATTCAGGCTTCTTGATGATGATAATGCCCGAAAGTGAAGTACATGATGCACCTGGCACAATCAACTAGCTAGAAAATCCATTAAAGATGATTATATCATAAGTTTTACAAAAGGGGTGCAAATATGGTTACAAATTCAAATGATAGTAACTGTCATTTACACATTTTAAGCTATTAGAACTGTGATTGAGGTCATCACACCAACACATTACAAGCTAGCAAATAGTGACTCTTTCATGCCTCTACAACAACAAAACCTTATATGATACCATTGTCGTTGGTTCATGTTCATAAGATTTGACCGAGTCTTACATTGGCTGTCAGAGAACACAACTCATACAAATTTAGAACTAAATTTACCGGGGGCCATTATCGTTCATGCTTCTATTTAAACTAAATTTAGAACAACACACAGTTATTCCTACCTATTTGGTATTTTCCATTCACGTATCCAAATAATGAAATGGAAATGACTTGCTCATACAGATCGGTGGCTAAAACTTGATCACTAAACTAATTTTCTGTAAATCATATGGTAGATACAGGAACAAGCATAAGTGGAGTCTACTTTGTAAATCTTTCTTTTCACTCCTCCATAGCTGACAGCCTAACAGTTAGAGCTGATTGCCTGATTCTTGGAGTTCCCGAAGAACTAAAATACAATGATCTAGCATGCTTGAAGCACGAGCAAATCCTTCATGTTACAAAACAATATAAAGTAAAATATTGTTAGATGACTTGTCAAGCGGCATATAAAGTGCAACAATGTATGAAACTAACAGTCACATCAACAGTACCATGATTTAACTTATATGTTCTTAAAGAAAATAATAACAGCTTCAGACAGAAGTGATAAGTCAATTAATTTAGGCGATTATAAAGTGCATCAAGTCGTCTCATGGCTACCACTTTAGGTTGACCAACTCCAGTTTTTTTCCCTAGCATGGTAACTAATCCAGCTTTAGCTTTAGAAGTTTGACCATTTATATATTCCTGAAAAGATTATGAGTAAAGAAGTTTTCTTGAGCAATTCATGGAATAAAGTTGAAGAATGAATCGTTATTATGATGTTCTTTTACCATTTACCAACATTGAGTTTGCTAAGTTTGAACTTCTCATGGTATTATCAGGTATATACAGACGGTAACACATTCTAAAGGTAAGAACGTTAATCAAAAAAGAGTGCTAATTTATTTACCTTTTCTTCAGCTTGAAGTTCAGAATTCTTCTCTGATCTATATGTGCAGATTATTAACCTCTCTCAATGGAGCTCGCTCAACAGAATTAGCTTCTTATTTCTTAGTAGTGACAGAAGTATCATCTGCACTATTTACACTAGAAACTTGTTGCTTGTCAAAGTCAGTATGATCTGTTGACAAATTATCTCCATCTACAGAAGTATTGACCATATTGTCAAGAGTCTTCATCAATAGCAGATCAACATCAGATAATTCCCCAATCCTTTCATACGTGTCTTCAATGTATGCTAACATACCCTCCCTTTGGGTTGATAACTTTGTGATGTCTTGTAACCAAATTCCTTTCTCAAACTCAAGCCCTTTGATTCTACTTTCCATGGACTTCTGTTTTTCTATTAGATCTTTGGTTTTCAACTTATTTTTCTCAAATGAAGCTTGAATTTGTTCTAACTCTTCTTTCAAATGCAAGATTGATTCTTCCTTTTGAGCTACCTTCTCAAGCAAACTGCTAACTTCCAGTTCTGATTTCATTATTCTCATATTCTTTTCTTCAATTTCTTGCTTAGCCAGATTTTCTGCTTTTTTTAAGGCCTCACTAAGCACACCAACCTTAACCCACTTTTCCACCTGTTCTGAGGAAGCAAAAGACTGTACACACATCAAATCTTGCTCCAATGACGTGGCTAGTTCCTTCAAGTTCTTTATCATCTGGTCTTTCTCGTCTTTAAGCTTTAAAAGATTAGCTTTATCTGCAACCAATAGTGCCTGAGTTGCAGAAGCTGCTTCTTTTCTTAAGGACTCTTGCTGCAAGCAAGCATTAGCTACATCATTTTGAAGATCTTTAATGCAACACTCCTTCTCTTCAATATTTTGAATAAGACTCTCTTTCTCTTGATTTATTGTTTCTACTTCCTTCAACTTACTTGTATTGTATGATTCTAACAAAGCAATCTGCTTCTGAAGTTCCTCAGTTTTCCTCTCCTGCTCCTTAACAGTGCGAATAAGGCTTATATTTTCATCCTTCAGGGCTTGCTCACTCTCAAGCTGAGAAACAAGGGAACTCTCCATCTTTTGACATTTCCCTTGAATTTCTTCAGAGCAGGCCTTGAGAGTGTCAGCAGTAGACTTCCACTTTTCCAATTCACATCCTAATTGAGTGATCTCATTATTTTTATTGGCTAGTTCAAGCTCTAGCTTATCTTGCCCCTCAAGTGTAACACTTATCTCAAGCTCTAGCTTTTCTTTCACTTGCTTTAACGTCTCCACTTCTTCCAATTGACTTGAATTATACAATTCTAACCCAGCAATCTGCTTCTGGAGTTCCTCGGCTTTCCTCTCCTGCTCCTTGAGAATACAGATAAGACTTTCATTTTCATCCTTCAGGGCTTGCTCATTCTCAACATGTGAAATAAGGGAACTCTCCATCTTTTGGCATTTTCCTTGAATTTCTTCAGAGAAGACTTTGAGAGTTTCAGCAGCAGACTTCCAGTTTTGTAATTCACATCCTAATTGAGTGATCTCATTATTTTTATTGCCTATTTGAAGCTCTAGCTTTTCTTGTGCTTCAAGTGCAAGATGTCTTTCATATTTCAGGGTGTTCTCCATCTGCAAAAGCTGCCCTTTCAACACAAGTTGACCTTCTGATGATTCCTGAAGCATTTTTTTATGTAGTTCAAGCTCTTCCTCCAGCATAAAATGTGGCGCCATTGTCTGAACAACTTTATCAGCTTCGGAACTAAATAATTTGGTATAGGCCTCTTTGAGTTCAGTTTTAAAGACAAAGAGTTCCGTAGAATATTCTTCAATTACGCAATGACAATTTTCCAGTTCCATCAGAAGATCCTTTATTTCTTGTTCTTTACTGGTCAATGAAGACTTGTAGGTCCTAATATCTGCTTCCATCTCTTCAACTTGAGAAATCCATTGACATTCTCGAGACTTCATATTTGAAGCACAGTCTTTGTGTGCCTCTTCCAACCTCCTAATCTTGTTACGAAGCTTTGATACCATAGAATTAGCTCCAGCATTTTGGATTTGAGCTTCCCTATGATCCTTAAGTGAATCAACTAATTCCTGATTATCTTGTTCAAGCCGAACAACTTTAAGTTCCATTTCTCTCAATAGTGTCTCTTTTTCTCCCAGGGAATTTCTCAGCTCTGCTACTTCTTCGTTCCTCTGAATGGTCAAGCTCTGTATCTTTGACTTTTCTTCTTCACATTGGGTATAAGCATCCTCAAAACGTGACTTGAATTCAGATATTTCAGCCTCCAAGAGTTTCCTCTTGCTTTCTTGGTGAGCTAATGCATGATTACACATCTCTAAACTCGATTGTACTGCTTCTAGAGTTCTTGTTTGAGAATCTAAATTGGTCTGTAAGGAAGTGATCTCTTCAAGGAGTGCTGATTTCTCCTTCTCCCACTGCTCCTTGTTAGATTGAAACTGACTTTGAAGTTTTTCATGAGCTTCTTCTAGATGCCTAAACTGTTCATTTTTCCATTTCATTTTATCTTTCATATTTCTACTTTCTTCCTCCAGTTTCATTATAAAATCATCTTTCTCTCTCAACATTTCAGCTTTGCGGATTTTCTCTTCTGCTTCAAGATACTTTTTCTCGGTAGCAGATAAAAGTGTCCTGAGGCCCGAAATTTCCTTATTGCTATCACAAGCATTCTGCTCCAGCTCACTGTTTTCAACTGTCAGTTCATCTAAAGCCACCACCAGCTCTTTATTTACCTCTTCTGATTTCGATAGTCTCTCAGCGAAATCAGCTTGTATCTTCTTATTCTCTGAACTCAAATACTTGATATGAACCTCTTTTTCAAGCAAATCAGACTTGAGATCTTCATGGACTTTCCTCAGCTCATATATCTCTTCACACTTAGAATTCAATTCATGGGCTTGTTTCTCTGTCTGCTTCATAATCTCTTGAAATTTCAGATTTTCTTCATTGCGTGCATTCTTCAAGCTCTCAACAAGTTCTGTTTTGACTTGACATTTTGCCTTAAGCTTCTCCACCTCTATTTTGACATCATCTAATTCCCTGCAAACAGCTTCCATTTGCCTCCTTGGAATGTGAATGTGAATGTGTTCCCTGATAATAAAGAAAATGTGATGATTGGCACACAATAGAATATGTCAACAGTTTCACTTGCTGGAAGAAGAGAGGGTAGGGTTATTTGTATGATCATAGCTGATTTAAAAAAAGAAAAAAAAGGTCAAACTAGTTCTAGTCCCTATTTGGTGATGGCGCTGGTGAAGAAAACATACTCTCCCGTTCCTAAATATAAAAGCTAGTTGATATTTTTGGAGAATTCTAAGAAAGTTCAATAAGGTAATCAAAAATTGATTTTCGTAAATTTTTTTTTCTAAACTAGTTTATTTGACTTATAAACTAACATATAATTCAATAATATACAAAATATGTTATGATTAAGTAGTTCATTTCGCTTTCTTGTGATTCTCCAAAAAAGTTAACTAACTCATATATTTAGGAACAAAGGGAGTACTAGGCAAGCTTACTGTTGAGCCTTCAGCTGATTTAATTAATATAACCAAATAAACTACACGCATGAAAATCAAAATGGCTGGCACTTTGAATCTTTTGCCAAGTTTATAATGTAATAGCAACCAATACTAATATTTGTTTTAGGTAATTGTCTCAAAAAAAACATCACAGAGGTATGGAGTAAGAGAAAGGCCTCCTTTCTAACTTGTACATAACCTAGAACAAAAGGAATCACCTAAAGTCTAAACTAAGCACTCTAGGAAATGACAATCATGTCCTCCTGTTCAAACTTTCATAGAACATGCATTTGCATAGAATCAGCTTAAGGATTAATGTGTAAAATCCAATTACACTCACTGAATATACCTGAAATTCAAAATTAAGCTCAGATCAACATGATATTCATGCTATACTATTTTTTCTTTTGTTTGGTCATGGAATTGAAAAAGAAAGGATTGAGAGCTAACAGAAAAGAGTATTGGAATAAAGATTAGGACCTTACCTTCAAATAAAAAGAAAGCGAGGGAAGTGAAAGCTTCAGAATTTGAATACAAGTGGAGGAAAAGACGTTAGGATGAGAAATGAATGTAAAGAAGCAAGCATTCAATAGAACTACTAGCCTTTTGAAAGAGACATTGATGAATGATGAATGATGATGGATGGATCTGAGAGAGAGAGAAGGAGCTCACTGACAAAGCAAAAGTTGGAAAGGCGGGAAACTGGGAGGGCTATGGAGAATTTGAAAACTTGGTTTGGGCCTCTGCTCTTTGGGCTTTTGGTGGTTAATGGGCTTAAACAAGCAAACCAAATTTCATTTGGATCCCAAAGTTGAGTTCTGGGGATGAAATGAATTAACAAGTTAGAGTCTGTTGGGTTGATTGGAATTGGGAAATGGAATTGGAGGTGTGAATTGAGGGTAAGATGGTAAAGATGGAAAATAGAGATAAATTAAGTAATGATGAGAAGTAAAAGTTTGTGGGCCCAGGAATAGTGTGAGTTGGAGAGAGAAAGTCTTTGGGCCCCAAGATATATGGAAATTACCATTCTCAATTCCCATATACAATTCCATTTCCAATTCCAATTCCTTCCATACAATCAAGCCCTTATTGGTTGAAATGATAAAACCGGAGTTGAACATTATTTTATCTCTTCTTTTTATACATTTTATCGTATCATAAATTACAAATATTTCGGGTTTGCTTTTTTACAGAAGTATTTCGACTGATAGACTGAAAATGCAGTCCGTATATGTATAGTGGGCAAAGGTCCATTTATGAGACATAACTATTGCCCTAGGATCAACAATAGTACATAACTATTTCAAGGTTTAAAAAATGATACCCAACATTTACCATGAGATCAACAATGAAATTTTCCTTAACATGACAATAAGATTAAATGTGAAAAATCCAAAATGCCCTCCAATTCTCTCTGACAATAAGATAATTTTATTTTATTTATAAGGGCATTTTGGGCTTTTCACGTTTATTCTTATTGTCATGTTAAGGAAAATCTCATTGTTGATCCCACGATAGAAGTTAAGTATCATTTTTAAACCTTCAAATAGTTATATATTATTCTTGATTCTAAGGTAATTGTTATTTATCATAAATGTACATTCGCCCATGTATAATAGATCTTGCATTGATAAACTATATTGGTGCAATAACAAAAAATTAATATCAAACATCTTTATATATACTTACACCCATTTTTTAACAGAAATATGATTTAAACTTTTATATGTTGATTCTTGCAAGCTATAATTAAATACATATCTTCACAGTTAGATCCTATTTCATAAAAAATTGAAAAATAAGATGGAATAAATGAGCAACACTATAAACCCCAACAATTTTATTTTGAAAAATTGCTTCTTTGCTTGATGAACTTATCGATTGCCATTGCAACAACAGCCATACAAAGGAGTGCTCCAAGTCTCCAACCAATCATATAGTAATTGTTTAAATTTGCTACAATATAGTATAAATTTGAATTAAGGAACCCTTGATGTATAGGTAAAAATATGAAAAGATGTGAGCAAAAATAATGGTAAACCTCATACTCACTTCTCACAGAGAAACTCTTTCCCAATTTTAAAGACATTTCACATTTTTGACTTCAAAGCAAATAGACTACATTAACAAAACAGGGAAAATGACAAAAAAATGACACTTGAATTTGAGTTGGACAAAATGGGGTCTCCAATTTCAATTTGGACAAATAAGAGATAGCCCCCAATTTGTGCTAAATGAAGTTTGTGACTTTGTGTCAAAAGAGTAGTTAATAGCGATACAAGGGTAGTTAATTACGATACATGAGTAATTATTGAGAACGGTAGTTAATAGCGATACATGAGTAGTTACCGAGTAACTATTCATGTATCGCAATTAACTACCATTGTATCGCTATTAACTACTGTTTTGGCACAAAGTCACAAACTTTATTTAGGACAAATTGGGACTATCTCTTATTTGTCCAAGTTGGAATTGAAGACCTCATTTTGTACAACTCAAATTCAAGTGTCATTTTTTTGTCATTTTCCCAACAAAATATAGCACAACTGATAACATATTTTGGATTCATTTCAAGATTGAGAAAAGTATTCCAAATTCTTTATTTAGATATCAATAGCATCAAATGTGCCATGAATGATGTGCAGCATCTTTTGGTTGTTGGCATATTGCATTATGATTGAGACCTTTCTTTACCAAAACTATATCGAGTTGTGATTTCCTCAAAAATTTCAGCTTTAGATGGAGGAAAAAAATATCCAAAGCTAAAATGTCTTCCCAGCATCATAGTTATGTTTAATTTAAAAATCAAATCAGGGCAGTAAAAACCAGAATTGTGTATATTACTTTCACCTATTCACTGTCAAGTTACAAGTGCCCAACCTACCCAACAAAATTCACTTTTTACATAGACTGGAGAACACATTCAGGACAAAAAAAATCAAAATTGTGTATTACATTCACCTATTCACGATCAAGTGCCTATCCTACAGAACAAATTTCACTTTTTACATAGACTGGACAACCATTGTATGAAGTATTGAAAATAGAAATCAAGACACATGATATCTGCCTGTTGATGTAGTTTGAATCACCAAACTTAGCAAACTTCAATTGCTATAAACAATGAACGAAGAACCTTGTATAAAAGAGAAAAATCAGCAACCATTGTTCAGCTTTTTCTGGTGGATACAGCTCTACGCTTAGCAATGAGTTAGACTGTCACAATTCATTTGAAAAGTTTCAAACACTTTCTGGTAAGAGCAGTTGCTCAAGCTCCTCTTTTCGCCGTTGCAACTCCTGGTAAGTTGCAATAGAAGCATTTAATATTTCCAATAAAAGTAAACTATTTATCTAATGAAGATTAAAATGGGAGCAGATATAGCTCTTGAATTCTATCAGGGCAATCAAACTAGCAACAAGCCACAGAGATTAATTGGACTTGAAAAGTAAACAACAATCCACAAACAAGGGAAGAAATTCTTGCAATGACTGACTAGAAGTCTAGAACAAATAAACAGGCAAAAAATGCTAGTCTGTCATCTCTGAAAATGTTGTGTTTTACAGTTACAGCATGAATATCTAAATAACTATTTATGCATTCCAATATTGAGAAAATTCCAAGAATTAATGCAGATAGATCAAATACATCAATTTTCGGTTAAGGCTTGACTGCAATGTGACAAAAGAAAATTCAAGAGCTTATTGTCTAGTTCATTAGCTTCACTGGTATGTGTGAGACGTTTAGATCTTATATGTATAGGAATGACAAACAATGAGGATTTCATTGCTGATAAAAAAAAAAAGAGGACTTCATATGTAGAATAAGCCCGTAATGTTAATACGTCATAGGTATAGGGGGCGTGGAATGAATTCGGCGAGACTAGCAGACCCATGTTTGATCTGAGATTCTGAGTTAAAAGATTATGGTTAACACTATGTTTCTAAGGTTTGATAACAAAGCCTGGAATGGGATTTGAACACGTGCATGTTATGTTACCCAAACTTGGGAATATAGTGCCATCCATCAAGCTGAAAGTGCACTCCAATTCCTTTAACAAAGGTCTTATATGGGTTCAGTGTTTAGCAGTCTCCGTCAACTATGTTTAACACCTGACCAAACACATTCTTTTTTTTTTTTTGATACAGTGACCAAACCCATTCTACACCCTCTAGAATTGGGACATATCATATGTCAAATCAAAGCATATAAACAAACTACCTCTAGATCCTTGATTGCTTGCTCTCTTGATATTTCCTGCTGTTGGCGGGTACGTTTCAGATGACCAATGCATAGTATTCCCTTGAATTGGTATTACAAAGAAATCAAAGTGAGGAAGTCTGTTAACAAGATATCATGAACTAGTGTTTTGACTTTTAATGTCTGCCATAATATTCTGAAGAAAGAAAGAGTGTTTACGCGCACACATGCACACAATAAACTGTTAAGAAGAATATAAACCATTTTAATTTGGAAAGTACCAACAGAAACTGTCCCACATAGAAAAAATCATAACTCATGTACACTCTTGATATAAAAGGTTTCTGTATACAAAAATCTTACCGAGATTACATAAACTACGCCACAAGAAAGAAGCAAATAGCATGATATATTCTGAAGAAGAACAAGATCGTTTTTGTCCCTAAGATAGTCAGGGAAAGCCCTTGTCATCACTGCAACACTGCCAAAAGAAAACTATATATCAGGAACCAGACAAGTTATACGTGTCTTGATCATAATTAGCTACTATATAAAAATAAAAAAACAGAGAGGAAATAAAAGGAGATGAATAATGAGCCATTTATGTTTTAATGATAGATGGTACATGATGGCCTAGGGCTGCCTGATTGTTTTATGGTGACCTTCTGTATTCATTTTGTTTCGTTTCATTGTACTGTTTTTTCAGTTTTTTGTCTGATTTCTAGGCTTTGAACCTCATTTCTCTACAAAAAAAAAACAAAAACAAAATAATTAGCTCCTATTCATTATTCAGTGCTAAGTCTCACAAAATTTTCCCTATTTTCAATACAATAATAAGGACATATCCTCTCCCACTACATGTGCTTAGCTGAATTCACACAATACACTACAAAATTACTAATCTCATTAAAATATTTATCAGTGGCCAAAGCTGATAAACACAACCAGTATGCCATTACACCAGATAGAATTCACCATCTCAACTTGCTCAAAAGAAGTTCACAGATAAGCTTCATTAAAAGAACATATTTAATAAACTTAACTCTCAAGTCACAACATTTTCCTAAATGCAAACAATACAATAACAACAACACGCCTTATCATCCCACATGCAATACACCAACAAATCATGTTCAAAAACGTTTACACATAAGCTCATTTAAAATTTAAAAATAATAAAATAAAATAACTGAAAATCTCAGTAAAACATAGACATACAAAATCTGCAGCATACCCCTGCCAGCCCAGTATCCCAAAACCTGTTAAAACACACCAAAATTTACTTACACACTAGAAACAACATTAAATGATACTCCCTCCGGTCCTTATTATAAGTCACCAACTAATTTTTCTCACGGACCAATAAAATTGGTTAAATGCATTTAATTTGTCCTAAAATTCAAATAATTTCCAATACTACCCTCATTAATTACACTTATTTCCAAAACTATTAACTATTACTCTCTCAGTCTCTCCTACTATGCCTATTAAATATGAGTATATATGGAAAAAATAATTAATGCACATTGGAAACCATTGAAAACCATGAGTGACTTATAAAAAGAACCAAGAAAATTTGGTAGTTGGTGACTAATATTAAGGACTAGAGGCAGTAACACAAAAAATAAGAAATTAAATTAAATTAAAACATAAAAAAAAAACAAAAACAAAACCTGCCAGAACTTGGTAATGAAACTCCATTCAGTTTCAGCAACAACCACAATAAAAGCTATCAACACTGCATAACACCGAAAAACACCATCGAAAACCTAAAACCCACAATAAAAAAATCAAATTAAACAAAACCCACATAACAAAAAACAAAATTTGCCAAAAAAAAAAAACACAACCCACATCAGATCCGTTCTTAAAGGAGCGAACAGCAGAGAGAATATTAACAGCAACACAAAGAAGAGCAGCCAAACATGTCACAACACTGAAGCATCTGCATGCTAATAAGAAAGGGTCGGGTCTTGTTCTGAGACGAGTTCTTGAAGAAGAAGAAGATGCTTCAGGGCTTTCTTCTTCGTTATTTCTGGGCATTTTGTTGAGATTTGAAGAAGATGGAAGAAATGTTGGTCACGTTTTGTTGAAGTTTTTGAGACAATTTTGGTGGGAAATGGGATGGGAGAAGTTGTTCATGGTGGATGGATTGCATTGTACTAGATGTCATGAGATTCTTCACCTGCCATTCAAGGCAATTGAGAGCAAATGGTGAAGTGACACGTTTCTAAATTTAGTCCTTCGTATCCCTCCATTCCTAAATATAAGATCACTTACCCATAGTCTCGTGAGTTCAGTGGCAAAGAGATCAAACAAATTGTTTGAGCCTGGGGATGGGCCAGGCGGTCAAACTTTAGTTTCCCATACCCATATAAGATCACTTACCCATTGTTTGAAACAATGAGCAACAGGTTGTTCACCTAGTCTCGAGTTCGATCTCGGGGATGGGCCAGGCGGTCAAGCTTTAGTTTCCCTGCCCTTGGATTGTGTTTGAATAGATTAAGTAAGTTAGTTAAGTTAGTTATTTATACATGATATTACCAATTTATCCCAACTCTATACATTTATCCTCACTCTTTCACCTTTGCTTGTTATTATAGATAAGCATTTGTAGGGTTAATTTGGTAAAATGTTGGGGAAAGTTAGAAAGTGATCTTATAATTAGGAACAAGTTGAATTACATAACTGATCTTATATTTAGGAACAGATGCAGTATTTTATTTTCACTTATAAGTTGGAATGGAACAAAAGGAAAGTGTAAAAGGTTGATGAAAACAGTAAATAGTTGGCCAAAAAAAAGTGAATAAGTAAATAAATATCATCACTAGCTAGAGTTCTGAAAAGGAAACAAAAACTTAAAGAGTTATGAAAATACTTTAATGTACTAACTTCAATGCAAATTAGTTAGTGAAAATGAATTACAAATGTCAAAGAAAAAGAAACGTAATTAAAGTTATGACATGTTTGGTGTTGAGAAAGGAAGGTATTGAAATGGAAAGTGAAAGGTAATATGGAAATTTTTATACTCCCTCCGGTCCCTATTATAAGAGCTAGCCGCCAAAAAAACGCTTTTTAAAAAAACATGTGAATGTTAATTGAGTGTCTGAAGTTAATGATTGTTTTCCAATATTCATTCTCAGACACCATTTTCTCAGACCCTTTTTTTGACAACTACTCCATTTTCTTCATAGCCTCCATCTTTTTTTGACCAATCCAATTAGTCTTATCTGATCTAGTAAACAAATCTTGCATGAACTCTTTTGTCTTTTTCTACAAGTTCAAAATACAGTTTATAGTCAACTATACTGCTAAATCAAATATATTATACATTTAGTCCAATTGTAAATGACATTATTGGAGTTGTATGTATGCCAATAATAAATGCTGACATATCTTAATTGCTTATAATATTAAGCCGTGATTATATGATGTAAGAAGCAGCTAGACTCTTGCACTCTCAGCTTCTCTCCTAAACCTGATTATTATTGTGAATGCTTGAATGCTCTGATACAATGAGAATGGACTTTTCTAAGATCTTGGGATGTTCAAGGTCTTTGGCGTCATCTGATTTTTTTCCCTCCAATATAGGATACACCAGTGCTTACTGTTCTGAGACTTCAACCTCTTAATATGAACCAAGTTAGGTGGCTTACTGTTTTGTGACTTTAACATCTAATTTTTCAGGCCTTGCATCTTAAAAGCTGGTGGTCTATATTATTGCTCCGACCAGGTTACTATGATACATTGATCAAGAAGTCGGCAACAGACTTAGATTGTTTCCAAAAACAAGCAAAATGTTGCTCACAAATCTTCTCTTTCATGTAGTACTTTCCGTTATGTAGGATTTATGTTTTTCCAGTTTGTGCTCACTTATTTTTTGGGCAAGGTTTTTAACACTGATTTTCTCATACTTTACTATCTGTTATCCCTTTTGAGAAACTGTATTTGATTTTCCGGTTTATACTCTAGATATTTGCATCAACATTAATTAAGATTTCCTATATTACTCTGTCACCTGGGTCCAAGTTTTCTGCAACTGCTGTTAATTTTGATGTATTAATCTGTTATTGTGGTCTATGTGGTTTAGAGTCATATTACTTACAAGTTTATTACACTTGAAGACATGTAAGCCTTTATTTGAAAAAAATGTAGCCTTGAAATAAAATTCATTGAGTTAAACAAATCCTATAATTACCCTTATAGGAACTAATCATTATCATAAATAGAGAATACATAATGTGCACGTTATTTTTGTTCATGCCACCATTTCCTATAAGCTCATTTAAGACTTTATCTTATATCTCCAATGAATTTGTTATCCCTTAGGCTTATAAATTCAGTTGTCCCAATGGTCTGTTGACAATGTTTAATAGGGCTGTACATCGGACAGACTGGACCGGGCTTCCACCTAGCCCGAGGTCTGGTCTGGTGTGGCCTTCGGGCTAGATATGGCAGCCCGAAGCCCGGTCTTGCCCGGAGAAAAACCCGGCAACCACCGGGCTGGACAGACCAGACCAGGCTGGACCGGGTTTGTGGTCTAGTGGCTCAAATCAAGTGACCAAAGAGAATGGAGAGGAGGAGATATGGGGTTGGGGATGACCGGACATGGGGATGGAGATGGAGAACAGGATAATGGGGAATGAGAAATGGAGGAGATGTGGAGGCAGGGAACATTTTTGTGCGAGCTGAACTTCAAAACCTCCTTGTGTGTATCTCCGGTGAAGCATCGTGCGTGAAGGAAGGAGGTGAGTTGAAAGAGAAGAAGATGAACTGATGAAGGTGTGGGGGCAAGTCACATGTGTGCAGCTTCACATAAAAAAAAGGAAAGTGTGTATATGTGAGTGTTAAGAGAGAATATAATATTATTATAAAAAATAAGGAAGGGGCAGACATCACGTGTTTGCTCATATTGGAGGGAAAATATCTTTGCAATGTGTGTGGACCTAATGGAAACACGTGTGTGCCTTATCTTCTAATATATATATTATATTATATGTCATGAGATGAATAAAAATATGTCTTCCCTCTAAGTGTTTGGTCGGGCTGGACTGGACTTAGTGGCCTGATTGCCTAGCCCGAGGCCCGGTCTTACCCGAAGTTCGGGCCAGACTCTGGTCCAGTTCAAAAGCTTATCGGGCCAAAGTTGTTCTTGCCGGGCATGACCAGACTGGACCGGGCCGGGTCGGGTTGACCGGGTTCCCGGGTTTGTTGAACAGCCCTAATGTTTAATGCTTGGATGGACCACTCATACTATTTCATTATTTCTGTTGGAATTACAATTACAATTTACTCATATTTTTCTCATTTGATGTTTCTAAAATTTAAAAGGGGTTAATTTATGATTCTCTTCTTTTTATATTTCCAAAAGTGGTGGTTTATAATGTTTCTAAAAAAATTCTTGGCCAGTCGTATATTGTCTATTCAATGACCTACTAATTATTAATTGCATTTAAACAGTCAAAAATTTTTTTTTTGCCAATGTCAAAAGTTACTTAACCTGTACCAGTGTAAAAATAATCTAATTATGGTATAAATATTTTTATAAGTTCAATGATTATGATGCTTAGATTGATTACTTTTTCCTAGGCCAAATTAAGTCTGTATATATTCATTCAACGAGAGAGAACAGAAAGAGATGGAAATAAAGGAGTTATAATGATGGAAAATATTAGAGGGACTAAAAAATTTCAGTAATTTTAAAGGGACTAAAAATAAAAATGTTTAATTAGAAGATAGCTTATAAAATCAATAGAACGTACTCAAATTTGCATGTTTCAAATGCATTTAATTTTTATGCCTAATAAACCTTGGAAATTTATTTATGGGTAAAGGTGTAAAAATATGACTAAACTTTACCCTAAGTTGCATTTCTATGACTTAAGTTTTGCAAGGAGCAAAAATACCACTAAACTTGGGATCGAAGTGCAAAACTATGATTTCCGTCAACTATGATATTGTTGACCGTTATTCTTCGACTTGTAAGATGCTAAGTGTGCAATAATGACCATGTGGCATGCTGAATAGACTATTTATTGGTGTTATGTGGAATAAGGGGTAAATGTGTTTAAAATAATGCAAAAAATATGATTATTTTATTCTAACAGCAGACCCATATTTGCACTCAAAGTACATTTATTTTAAATACATTTACCCCTTATTCCACATAACACCAATAAATAGTCTATTCAGCATGCCACATGGTCATTATTGCACACTTAGCATCTTACAAGTCGAAGACTAACGGTCAACACCATCATAGTTGACGGAAATCATAGTTTTGCACCTCGATCCCAAGTTTGGTGGTATTTTTGCTCCTTGCGAAACTTTAGTCATAGAAATGCAACTTAGGGTAAAATTTAGTCATATTTTTGCACCTTTGCCCTTTATTTATGATCCTGGAAAATTAATTAATTATGAATAATAAAAAGTTGCCTATAAATCAAACATACCTAACAATTATTTTGAATTAATAAGAAGTAACCTTTTAATCAAAGATACCTAACAATTATTTTGAAATATTTATAATTATTTTTTCCATCAACAATTTAATTTACGTTGATCTTTTAAAGTATTTATTGCTTTTATTAATTTAATTTATCTGTTTTTAATAATAAAATTTTTTCAAATAAAATAAGGAAAATTAGAGTAGGATCTTTCTTTGTTTTTATAAATGGGCAAGTTCGATTATTAAAGCTAAAATATATTACATGTAGTTTAAATTTACTTGGGTGATTCGATGGGGAGGGTTAAGATGAAGTTTGACTCTTCTTTTATTTTTATAAATGGGCGAGTCTAATTCTTAGATAAGTTAAAAATATTATATGTCATCTATGTTGGAATTATTTGAAAAGATCAAGTGCCAAAAAAATTTATACGAAGTGAACTTTCGGATGAGTAGGAGCCTAGAGGAGTTTTTTTTTGGGGTTTAGATAACGGGGTTAGAGATGAAGTTTGACTCTTCTTTTGTTTTTATTAATAGTCAAGTTTGATTCTTCGCCAAGTTAAAAATAACCCATGTAATGTAAATTGAAATTATGATAAAATATCAATTATTTAAAAAATTTAAACCAAGTGAATTTTTGGATGCGGGAGAGGTGCCTGGGGAAATTTTTTTTAGGGGGTTTTGAATGGGGAACATTGTTAAGGATGGAGTTTGACTCTTCTATTGTTTTTATAAAGTCAAGTTTGATTTTTGGCCATGTTATAAAAATATTACATAGAATCAAATTTTTTTAAATGATTTATTCGTTGTAATTATAAATGTCGCATCGGTACATAATAAAGGTTGAATAACACGTTAAATATAACATATAAGACTCTGCGATGCATGGGGTAAGCCAAGTGGTAATCCACTAAGAAATTCTTGGTGGATTCCATTATAGCTTTAAGCTTTTGTCCATCTTTAGTACCAACTAGGTTTCAAACTATACATATAACTATTTGTGTTTTTTATTAGGATGTCGAACCATTTTGAATTAGTAGGGATGATGCCAAATTTGGAGATGTAAATGGGGAGGGGCACTGGAATGATGTGGGGATTAGGGATAATTTAATTCTTCTACTTTTATTATCTCTTTTAATTATTAAAACATGGATGATCTCTTTTAATTTATTGGAAAAATAACTTGATATTAATTGTTTCAAATAAAATACCTTGAAAGATATGTGTCAACTATTTAATTAAATATATCTCAATTTACCCACATATATGACTCTATTTTCCACCTTTTATGCAAATTATTCCCCTTATCAATGTTCTGAATAAGGGACAAATATTACATGTAATCTAAATTTATATTTTTTGAAAACAATTCATTAGTAATAATCATAGTACTTTGAATATTACATATAGTTTAGATTCTCTTTTTATCTTCTCAAATATCCATGTTGCTTAATTTCATCAAAATAACTTCCTACTAATTCGGGGGCGGGGGAATTCGGTTCTTTTTTATTGCGGGGGAGGGTCACAGGACTGAAAGAGGGATTAGAGATAGTTTAATTCTTCTATTTTTATTATCTCTTTTAATTATTGAGAACATGAATGATCTCTTTTAATGGATAAAAAAAATAATTTAATATTTACCGTTTCAAATAAAATACCTGGAAAGATAAGTGTCAATTATTTAATTAAGTATGTCTCAATATGTTTTTTAATTTGCATGCAAATTATTCTTCATACTTCCACAGTGTATGATATTTCATTAAAAATAAAAACGTCCCTTGCATTGCACGGGGTAAAATTCTAGTGTCAAAGAAAAAGAAACTTAATTAAAGTTATGACATGTTTGGTGTTGAGAAAGGAAGGTATAGAAATGGAAAGTGAAAGGTAATATGGAAATTTTTATACTCCCTCCGGTCCCTATTATAAGAGCTAGCCGCAAAAAAAACGTTTTTTAAAAAAACATGTGAATGTTAATTGGGTGTCTGAAGTTAATGCTTCTTTTCCAATATTCCCCATATTTATTATGATACTTTTAAAAGAGAGAAATGCATAAGCATTAATAAATATGAAAGAGAGTTAGGGGTAACGTAGGAAAAAACACATTAAATGAGGAGAGAATATTAGATGAGCTCTTATATTAGAGACAAAAAGCATTCAAATTTTGGGCTCTTATACTAGGGACTGAAGAGAGTATATCTCTAGGCCTACAATCTTTCTATCTTCATCTCACACTTTTCTTGGCCTACAAAGTTTACTTTTCCATCATTTCCTCTATTTTCCATCATCACTTTTTCCCTCTCCATTTCTTCATTTTCTTTTTTCAACACCAAATGTGTAGTTCACATGAAAATATGAAATCCTTTGTTAAATCAAGGTGAGGACTAGCGAAGTTGTTAGTATATTGTCAAAATTGTCATTGTAAGGCCAAAAATTGATACTCACTGTGATCCGTAGTATAAGAGTTCAGCCGTCAAAACGCGATTCTTAATAAAACATATGAAAGTTAGTTAGGTGCCGGAAGTTAATGCTATTTGTCCACATACATTAATGAATATACTTTTAAGAAGGAGAAATACATAAACATTAATAAATAATTTGACCCAAATTAAGGGAAAATATTTCAGGATGTTATTGTCAATAATCCTCTTTTGGAAAAGCATTACGTTATAAGCAACTCGATCTACCATAGAGAATAACATAAATTATGGAAAATTACACCAAAGTCCAACAAAACAAAATTATTTGAAAAATCTGACAACTTGTCAACAAGAGTGAAAGGGAATCTTTGATAATGAAAGAGACTTTTTGGATATTATTTCTCTTAGTTGAAGGACTTAGTATGATTTACCCGATAAATTACCACAAACGAAAAAAACTCAGTAATTCAGCTCTTTCTTATTTTTGATTGCCAATGGAGGGATGCTCTGTTCATTCCTAAAGAAATTACTTGGGTCAACCTTAGACTTCACCTTCACCAATCTCATAAAATTGTTCTTAAAGTACTTAGATGCCCAAGTGCTTGACCTCAAGAAGCTTGTCTCATTAAATCTGTTCATACCCAAATCAAGATCTCTATAATTCACATATGCTTCTCTTGGAAAACTTGACACATAAGGAGCCATGGTATCATACCAGCTCCTAACCCTTTTCAAATACTTCTCTACATTCTTCTCATCATTTGCCCATCCAGTTAAATACTGTATCATGAATAGTGTTCCATTTCTATGAGGGAATGGAGTATCAGATTCTGAAATTTTGTTCATCATTCCTCCATATGGAGTCCAAAATATAGTGGGGCTATCATCCTGTAGAAACAATTCCCAAAGAGAATTCAATGCAGCCTCAGGAATTACTTTCCTTGCAAAATCTGACTTGCCCTTGAAATTAAACTTAAGAATGGATTTTCCTTGGAGAAGAATTTCTGGGGCTGTATTGTTTGGATAGCCAGCATGATATAGCACAGATTTAATCCAACTTGTTTCAATACAATCCTTTTTTGCTAATCCTAATTCAGGAAACCTCCTCCTCATCAATTCTAGAAGTTTATTTGCTCCACCAAGATAAAGAGCATTAAAAGAAGCTAATATGGTTTTTTTACCTGAAATACTAGAATTTGTTGGTAGAATTTGAACTCTAAGGAAGAGATCGTCATCAATAATTGGTGCTACTTGCTGCCATTTGTGAAGAAGATTATTTGCATTTTGTTCTAAGGATCTACCGACAGTAAAAACTGTCACTTTAGATGGAACTTGAACCAGTTTGATGTGCCACCATAGAATAATACCAAAGTTTCCACCACCACCTCCTCTAATTGCCCAAAACAAGTCTTCTCCCATGGCTGCCCTGTCAAGAATCTTGCCATTAGCATCAACAATTCTTGCATCGATGACATTGTCGGCTCCAAGGCCATACTTTCTCATCATGGTGCCATATGCACCCCCAGTAATGTGACCACCAATGCCTAAACTTGTCCATAGGCCTGCAGGGAAGCCATGGACATGACTTTTCTCATAAATTCTGTAGTAAACCTCTCCTATTGTAGCACCGGCTTGAATCCACGCAGTGTTTCCGGGTATATCAACATGGATGGCGCGAAGCTTGGAGAGATCTAAGACCATAAAAGGGTTCTCAATGAAGGAAACATATGAAAGGCATTCATAGTCATGACCTCCACTTCGTACCCTCATGTGGATTTTGAGTTTTTTGGCACATATGACAGCAGCTTGAACATGAGAATCCTCAAGTGGAGTGAATATGAATTCAGGTTTTGGCAATGAAGGGAGTGAACACTTTGGGATTTGAGCTCTGGATCCAAGAACTGAAGCATAGGAAGCATTTTTTGGAGTGTAAAATGATGAGGAAAGTGGGATTGGTTTCTCAGAATTTGCTTTAAGACAATGAATGAAGTTTTCTTCAATGGGAAATGAACTTGAGGATACCAGGAAGAACATACACACTAAATTGGCCAAGAGTAGCAGAACTCTTTGAGACTCCATTGAGTTACGATTGCTCATACTCCTAATTCTTTACTGAAAAAACATAAATTTTGTCTTTACATAATTTTTTTTTTTGTCATTTTATAGAGGTGACATATGAGCGATTGAGGTAAGACATGCGTTATCTTTAAGATATGTATGATTGATTATTTTTTTTGGTAACAATGATTGATTATTTTATTTGAATGTGGATTGCGTGCATTTTGTTATTCTCTGGGTTAAGGTGTCATTGTTTGACTTATTAGTAGTTGTAAAACTACTTTATACCTTTTCTCAGCGTATTTAAAAGTAACAAAAGATATGAAAATTAATTAAATATCCTAGGGAAGAAAGACAATTAAAATGAGGTCATACAAGTTGTAATCGCCATGTCAGAGTTGTTATTGTAAGACCTGAAAGTTACTATAATTTACAACTTGTGTGATCTCATTTTAATTATGTTTCTTCGATGAAACATCTAGAAGATTCTATACCAAGTTTTACAAAATATGCAGAAGAATCAGGATTCATCGATATAGAGCTTTTTCTTGAGGGCCCGCGTCTGACATATGAAGGGCGTGGACAATAATAATAATAATGAGCCATATGCAATGAATGTGAAGCTCAAATTTAAAAAGACCGACAAGGTAAAAAGGATGTTATAAAAGGGGAAAACTGAAAAAGACTAATATTCTCTACCTAAAATATTATTGAACTAGTCTCGCCAAGGAAATTTTTCCACTACGAGCCAATGATAGTAAAGAGTAATATTACTCTCAACACATTGCAAATCTGCAATTTTAACAAAACATTATACAAAGTAACTAGCACCATCACCAGAGGTCAGAGGAATTAGACTCCCACTACATTGTTTGCTCTAGACTAGTGCCATTTCCCTTCTCACTTGCTTGTTCTTATTCTCACCCATTATTAGACTTGGTTGTAATTCAACCAAGTTCAATACTTTGTTTTTTTTTTGCTAATGATACGTACCAAATATGACCTTTTCTTAGCAAAAACGTTCCCCTGCTTTCATCCTTCCAAAATCTCAATCTATTTTGCACTCTCAATCATCATCCTTGTCATCTTCATTGACAGCACATCCGTTATGTAGTCCGCCTATAACAAAGCCACGATGGATTCCAATGGCTCGTTTTAGTGTCACTTATGGCGTCCTTCATATTGGCTTTAGCCAACACAGTAATAAATTAATATGCTTTGTATTGCCTTTCACATGTTATTGGGAAAGAGGGTGGAGGGTGAAGGATCGAGATTAGATGAAGTGTAAAAGAGAATATAATTTTAACAAGCTTTTTCTAAATAATCATTTAAAATTAACTAATTTTGGCGTAACAAAACTATGAAAATGTAAGTCAAATGCATAGATTATAATTAGGGACTGTGTTAAAATTTCTCCGTTTTATAAAGTTTATAGGCAATTTAGGTCAGGCGCTTTATAATTTTGCAGCTAGGTCAAAGTTAAATTATAATGTCAAAGTTGCATTTTCATTTCTTCAAAAAAACTAAGCATTTAAAATTAATATATGTAGTGCCCACAAATCTTGAAAGCAACAGATGTTGAAAAATGTTAGGCATGTGATAAAATTGCTCCACTTTATCAACTTTATGTGTATTTTATTGCATTAAATTTTTTCGGTGCCTGCTACTACTCTTGTTGCAAAATGTTGAAATTGCACATTTATCGGTGTGTACCAATAAGCACCTAACTAGGTTTGGATATGACTTGTAAGCATCTACAAGTTGACAATCTCTGGTCCTTTGAAAATACAAGTTGTACAAATTCATACTCCCTTCAATCCTTTTTATAAAAGCCTAAAATTTGAATTGATTTGGTAAAAAATATAGAGCTTACCTCACATGCTACATTATTTAATGCATTTTTTCTATTTTATTTGCTCCTAACTCTCTTTCATATTTACTAATGTTTATGTAATCTTTCTCTCGAGTCATCATAAATAAGGATAATATATATTGGAAATAGATATATATTCAAGACACATTTAATTATTGTTTTTACATGTTTTCTTTATTCTTTTATAAGTGTGAATTCGATCATGCTCTTATAAATAGGATCAAAAGTAGTACTACCTCCGGTCCTAAATATAAGACCTAATTGACTTTTTTTTGGAAAGATTAAGGTTGCAAAATAAGTTATTAAATCATGACATATTTGATATCTTTTTAGATTATCCATTAGCTTATAGGTAAAATAAACTAGTGTAAGAGAAAAAAATAGGTAAATCAATTTATAATTAACTTATTTTGCTTCTTTTTAGGATTTTTCAAAAAAGTCAACTAGGACTAATATTTAAGACCGGATAATACATGTTCCCATCAACCTTTTAAGAAATATTACTTGATATAAAAAATATTTTGGGGAGTATCATTCTCAAGGAAAGAAATGATTATATAGTATATAATTGAATCAAGTTTTTCTGATTATAATTATTGCAATAATTTAAAGGGAAAATTAGTTTTAGGTCTCACCCCAGAAACATAATATTGGAAAGGTCTCACTAATTGATCAAACTAAAGTAGGATCCTAATGGACCTTACTTTAATTGTGTTACAACACAAAAATATTCTTATACCCTCTTTGTTAAATTAAAAAAAACAATTTTAAAAAGGCAGTCTATTTAGAAATTTAGCGAGCTTGATTGTCCTTTAATATATTTGGATGACTTTATTTGTCTTTTTCCCTATAATAAAACAAGAAAATATAGAACAAAATCCTAACCTATTTAAATCTATAGTCTAATAACCAAACATATATATTCAAATCTTGTAACTAATAAATGCAAAACAGCTAATCAAATCTACAAAAATAAAAAAAAGTAAAATACTCCCTCTGTTCCTAAATATAAGATCACTTTGGCTAATTTGGAGAGATTAAGGAAGACTTTCCCATGAATTAGGATTACATGATCTACCCAAAATACCTCTCACTTAAATTTAAAAGACAAATAGGGATTTGAGAGAGAAGTGAGGGAGCTAAGAAGAATATGGGTAATTTGGACCAAAATTGAGACAAAATAGAAAGTAATCTTATATTTAGGAACTTATTCACTTCCCCAAAGTGATCTTATATTTAGGAACGGAGGGAGTATTAACTTGGGTTTTAATTTGATGCCACAGTCAGCTAAACTAGATGGATTAAAATCCTGCAATGCTACCTTCTCATCTAGTGATCCAACTGAAAATCTCGCACATGAAATTAGAAAAGCAAAATCATTAATATTAATATTGATTCTAATAGAAGAACTAACAAGTCACGTTATGAGCCACTTGGAATCATACAAATTAAATTAAACTTATGATAAACACCATTCAAGTATGTGGCCTAGTTCAGCACCAAGACAAAGATAACAGAGTGTCCAACTCCCTGATTAAGCACAGGTTTCAATTAAATAAGCTATTGTATTATTAGTGAACAATATATCACAGATTTTGCAAAAGCTTATTCTAGAATGAAGGAAGTTTTTGAGAAAGAAATTAAACGTAGCTCATTATTAAATTTTTAAAATAATTTTATTATTACGTTGAAAGTTAAAAATCCTTGAAAATAATATATACATATGATTTCAAATGTTGATAATAATAAATTCTTAATAACAAATATTATTATGATTATCTCAAAACATAAAATGTCTAGACAATGACATATTAAAATAAAAATAATTTAACAAAAACAACTAGTCTTAAACCCAGTATCTAAAAAGAAAGTGAAAGAAGTGAAATGTCAAAATTGGCAACTCAAAGAAAAATGACAAAGTCCATTGACTCAGTCACACTCAGTCATCGTCCATGAAGAGACGTAAGCCATAAAGGGAAAGTCTCACTTTAAAATATCATTCAATCATGTATATGGTGGCATCTTGAATCTGACAACAACATAAAAAAATGGGATGCTTCTCCAGGCTCACAAGTTTGTTATTATGATCATACAGATTTTATTATACATATAGTTATTATGGGCTTGATTACAATATTGTTCATACTTTTATCAACATTTGAGCTATTTATAACAGGTAAAACATAGATCAAAACTAATCTAGTCCAATTTCTTTTTGGAGGATTGGGTTAAAACTTATGTTGGTATTTTGCAGGATTATCTACAACATCATTCACAATAGTTAACAATTGCAACTACACGGTATGGCCAGCCATTGTTTCACATACTAGTGGGTTTGATTTGTCCAACACTGGTTTTGTTCTTCAAAAGGGAGAGTCTAGGACAA
Source organism: Mimosa pudica (assembly GCA_029929735.1). Lineage (NCBI taxonomy): Eukaryota > Viridiplantae > Streptophyta > Magnoliopsida > Fabales > Fabaceae > Mimosa > Mimosa pudica. The sequence goes on along the minus strand of JAKELP010000037.1, from coordinate 4,911,706 downwards.
TCTCTGCACCAACCTCATGGAGTGGAAGCTTCTGGGGCCGAACGCTCTGCGCCACAAACTCCATCACCGGAAGGTTTGGCTGTATCACCGGAGATTGTAACTCAGGGAAGCTGGAATGTGAAGGCAAGGGCACTAATGAGCCTGCAACAATGGTAGAAATTAGTTTAGGCAAGGCTGGAGAGCTAGATTCATATTATGTGAGCTTAGTAAATGGGTCCAATGTGCCTATGTTGGTTATTCCACAGGGCAAAAACTGCATAAGCACAGGTTGTACAAAAGATTTAAACAATATGTGCCCTCCAGAGATTGTGGCAAGCAATGGTGGAAAAGTGGTGTCATGTCTAAATGCTTGCAAGGTTTTAAATCCCCCACAGTATTGTTCTGAATCCAACCGTTACTCACAACTATTTGATAGTGCTTGCCCATATGCTCAATTTTTTGATGACAACAATAAGAATGGGAGAAAATCATTTACATGCCCTGCTGCACCATTATATAGCATCAGCTTTTGCAATCCACCACCTCCTAACCCAGACAAGAGAAATCGGATATTGATTATTGTCATTACTACAATCATTGGAGCTATTATTATTAATGGCACTTGTGCTTACTTTTTTAGAAAATGGATAGCAAAACATTCAGGTATGATTGCTTTTATTAATCACATTTAATCAACAATCTTGAATTAAGTTTGTTATGTGTATAGTTTTGCTCATTAGTTCTTTTTTTTTTTTTTTGCATTGTTATAAATCAGAAAGAATATGGAGGATCATGCTCTTTAAAATGGGTGGAGCGTTTGTTGGGAAAAAAAGTGATAACAACATAAATGGAGAATTTTCACAAGCTGAATTCCCCCAAGAGTTATTTGTGTATGACTTTAAAAAGGTTGCGATTGCAACAAACAACTTTCACTTGTCTCATAAACTTGGACAAGGCGGATTTGGTCTTGTATATAAGGTACAATTTATTCGTGAGGTTAAATTTCAAATTCATTGTGTATGTATGTATGTAACTAATGTTTCATTTTTGAAATTTTCTTCAAGGGAACATTACCACATGGTCAGGTCATAGCAATTAAGAGACTATCTAAAGCATCTGGACAGGGACAAGAGGAATTTATGAATGAGATGGTTGTCATTTCAAAGCTTCAACACCGTAATCTTGTTAGACTTTTAGGTTGTTGCGTTAAAGGAGAAGAAAAGATCTTGATCTATGAATACATGCCAAATAAAAGTTTGGATGCATTTATTTTTGGTAAGAACTCATATAATGCCTTCTTTCTAGAATTAAGCATTAAGTTTTGCAGAGTTATTACGTTATTTTCAATAACACATCATTATCTTGTTGTAGACCCTTCAAACCGTAAACTGCTTGATTGGAGAAAGAGATTTCAAATAATTGAAGGAATAGCTCGGGGTGTATTTTACCTTCATAGAGATTCTAGACTAAGAATTATACATAGAGACCTAAAGGCAAGTAATGTATTACTAGATGAGAATCTCATTCCAAAAATATCAGATTTTGGTATGGCTAGAATTTTTAAAGAGAGTGAAGATCAAGCTAATACATAAAGGGTAGTTGGAACATAGTAAGTTTTCTTTCTCATTTCAACATTAGTATATGGAGAAATTAGTGTTCTAACAACTAAGATAATTGTTTCACTCAATTATGCAGTGGTTATATGTCTCCAGAATATGCAATGGAAGGATGCTTTTCAGAGAAATCAGATGTGTTTAGCTTTGGAGTATTAATGTTAGAAATCATTAGTGGAAGAAAAAACACTAGCTTTTATCACAATGAACATTCTTTGAGCCTTTTAGGACTTGTAAGTATCTTCTATTCATTAACTTTGAAAATGACCTAATTACATTAATTTTTCATTTTTAACTCAATTCATAGCCAATAATTATGATTGTTTGTTATATGCTATAGGCTTGGAAATTATGGAATGAAAAGAACCTTACATCGTTAATTGATCATGAAATATTCAGTCCAAGCCTAGAGAAGGATATATTGAGATGCATACACATAGGACTTCTATGTGTGCAAGACCTTGCAAGTGAGAGGCCAAATATGAGCATTGTAATTTCTATGTTGGATAGTGACATTGTTAGTCTTCTTCCTCCAAGGCAGCCTGCGTTTATCCAGTGGCAGGGTAAAGTAAATGATGTGCCTACAGAAGAAAATGAGGCAATATTTTCCAACAATGGACTTAGTATTAGTGAGGTACGAGGCAGATAGATATAGCCACATCACTTAGCTTCTGTCATTTGAAATATATAACACTTTCAAAGAACCCATTAAGGAAGCATTGGTTCATGCTTTTTTTTTTTTTTTTGCAAAGAACGCACATCATTAGATGAATAAGGATCTGGCTGATATCCAGGAACATCCTACATGCTGCAACTGTCAACTTTAATTTGATAGACATTGGTTGACTTGGCTACTTTTAATTTGTTGTTTTTAGATATTTTTATTTCTTCTTCGGTTGTTGTAACTGATCTATACAAGTTACTATTGGACAGCATCACAAGCCTCAGCTTACATTTGTTTTTTTAAAAAAAGGTTACTGTTCTTACATTTTTATTAAAATAGATTATTTATGACTGTATGAAGTAATATAGTTTCACTCAATATAAATATTATCTCTCCTTGATGTCAAAATAACAGAGGAAACTCATTTGGAAATCATGCTATTGTTTGTCTACCACTTCTAAAAACGTAGTATACAAGATTTTACATATGCATACAAAATAAATCACTATTAATAAATATTATGCATATAGGTATCTCTTTTTTGATATTCTCGGTAATATATTTACAACTAAGTTAAATAAATATGAGTTTAAAGATGATCTCTGATGTAGGTGTCATATATCACTTTTTATATTTCTATCATCGCAATTAACTCAATTTATAACCATTTTTTAATGATAGAAGACCAAAAATACGAATAAATTAAAAAAATTCTTTTAAAAAATATTTAAAATATTTTCATTCATAAACTTGAGCTTCTATACACGTTATAAAACTTTACCTACTAATAAAATCTCAAGTGGTTTATAAATCCATTAAATAACTCTTATATCATATAATTTTCAACTCTAGTAAGTTATACTTGAATAATTTATAAAATACCAAATGAATGTATCTATTGTCACTATGACATTTACTCAACTATCACAACATATCGCTTCATATTTATGTATAACACAAGCTATTCGTTTGATACACATTAATATGAATAAATAGCTAACACGTAAAAATCTATCTTAATCTGACGTAGGTATGGCCTAGCCAGTATCCTGCTATCTGCAATTATGATTCTACTCAAGAATTTATCTTCCCTCTGCTTCTCTATAAAAACAGTTTTAAAAACAGTTAGATTCAAATAATTCCAATAGCAGTTTCTTTCTATAGTATATTTCTATTTATGACAACTGTAATCCCTCCAGCTATATGTCAGAGACCTTCCTCCTTCTGTCTATACCTACCACTAAAAACGATATAATAGTAGAGATATATTGTACCTGCAAGATTCAATCTTTATCTTTTAGCATCTGTGGTGCAACCATTCTGATGCCTTGTAGTACTCCCCTTCTTTCCTTAATCCTCTTTATATTATTTACATTCCTATTAGAATCAACATTATCATGACTTAATTAAAAAATAAATAATACTCCCTCCGTTCCTAAATATAGGACCTAGATGACTTTTTTGAAAAACCCTAAAAAAAGCAAAAAATAAGTTAATTATAAATTGATTTACCTAATTTTTCTCTTAAACTAGTTTATTTTACCTATAAGCTAATGGATAATCTAAAAAGATATTAAATATGTCATGATTTAATAGCCTATTTCACAGCTTTAATCTTTCCAAAAAAAAGTTATCTAGGTCTTATATTTAGGAACGGAGAGAGTATAATATAAATGTGCATCTATGATATTTATCATATTACTATTGAATTAAACTGGTACATTTACTTCACAGTTTACTAATGATCTTTCTCCTTTCTTCATTGTTTCTTCCATATACTGGCTATGCTAGCTAGTTACTCCTATCCTCATCAATTCCTCTTCTTCCCTGGAGCACCAAACTGAATATAGCCAGAGAAAATATAAAACCCATCTTTAAATTCAACAAACACACACATATACATAATTTTAATTCTTCACTTCTTCGTCATACTCTCATCACTCAAACTGAATTAGTAGAATAAAGATCACAATTCATTGCCCAAAACAGAACATGTAATGGCATAATGAAGCTCAACCAAACACAAAAATAAAACAGAATTTCATCCCAATACAAGAAATTAATACCACCTTCCGGAGTTCTAATATTTGTCAATATCCTACTTTGCATATCTTTTATAACTCTAATATAAGCAACACCCACCCATTTCTTTTCCAAGGCTTACAAAAGTATATACATTGGTACCAAATCATAAACTTTTTATAAGTAAATGAAAATCACATGTAAGACTCTTCTTTTACTTTAATACTTTTCAACAATACCTATTAGTAAATAAATTGCCTTTGTTGTAAATATTTTTGGTATGAATCCAAACTGTCTCTCAAAAAAATTATTTACCAAAGTTTCATTGTATGACTCATAAGCTTAATTCCTTAATAATTTACACAATTATGTATATCACCTTTAATTTTACACATAGGAACTAACATACTTTTTCTTCAATCATCATATATCTTTTTGGATCCAAAAAACTTGTTGAACAATTTATATAACAACAATACACCCTCTCCACTTGAACATTTTCAAAATTCAATGGGTATATCATTTGGTCCAACAACTTTACTATTCTCCATTTTCTTAAGAACTTCACGAAACTCTGAAACTATTATTTTACGATAAAACAATCTGTTAAGCTCGCACTCATTGATTGTCAAATCCTCCAACTCACCATAGGAACATTCAGATCCATCACTGAATAAAGTATCCAAACTGACTTCTACAAAAGTCATGTTGAAAAAAAAAAGTCACTTCTCCATAGTGATCTCTAAACACAAACAGCCAAAATTTGAAAACAAGAATTAAGGCCACCTTCTGCATGTACTCTGAGGTGTGAGCTATATATAAACCACTTAGTCATTACTCATTACGACATTGTTAATGTTGAAGTCCATTTATGATTATTAATTCATACAAAGGTAGCTCCATTTTTGACTTTCAATCATTACATTTTCCCACCTTCTAAGGTATACTTGGTATTCCCACTTTCTTTCTTTCCCCCGTTACCTATTCAATGTAATTTGTTCATTTTGGCCTTCCCAAATTTCACCAATAGTAGATATTTCTGGTTTAATTCTGCTCTTTCTTTAATATTCCTACAAATGGAACTCTTTCACAATGTTTTCCGTTGAATCTTTCAAACTAATACAAACCCTGTTCTTTGAACTTGCTTATCTTTTTAACTTCTAAATCTTTTTGAGATATTCTTGATGTTCATTTGGTTGTTGTTAACATTCCTAGAGCAATTCTCTAATAACGAAATATTTAAGGAATACATTTACAGAAATGGTAGAAGATGATGAATGCATTATCCACTTATGTTCTTTCACACATTCTTGGGATCTTCAGTATTTTTTTTCCATATGAAACTGTTCGTAGTGTGAGCATGAATGTGTAATTAACATAGAAATAATTTTCTTTGGCACGTTTGTTTTGTTTGCAATTATGAACTGTAATCTGGTCCTGATATATATATATATATATATATATATATATATATATATATATATATATATATATATATATATATATATAGCCTAATTACATTATTCACAATCAAGAAATATATGAATGAAAACATATTAAGACTATTCAGTGGAAATAAAAGATAAGTTGGCTTCTTGATTCACATTACCTTTTACTTCTAAAACAAGTTATTTCAACCTTTGTTTTCTCTTTAGGGACCTAATCTAATCCATCCATGTTGTTTATTGTCTTTCCATTTAGATCATGGATGCAAGTTCTGAAGAAAATATGGAAGAAGTTAGTGGTGAAGGTAGTAGCTTGAGTGAATTAAATGAAAATGTTCTTTCACACATTATATCATTTCTTCCAACAAGGGATGCCATACGAACGAGCATATTATCCAAAGAATGGAAATACAGGTGGCATACCATTCCAATACTTTGCTTTGATGACATGAAGGGAAGGACAAAAGATTTAGTGAAAATTGTTGATACATCACTTCTACGACGTGGACCATTCAATGTTATTAGATTTTCACTCCATTGCAACTGGGACAAAGTTGATCTCAATGATGAGGGCATGGTGGATATGATGTCACGTATACATGCATGGACCTATCACCTTGTGAGATGCAATGTCCAAGAAGTTGAGCTTAATCTTCGAATCTGCTATCGTGAATTAACTCTGCCTTATAGATTTGTTAATTGTAGAACTCTCACCAGTTTGACTATCACTGCACCTCAATCTTTTGTTAGATTGCCCTCTACAGTTTGTCTCTCAAATCTTAGGAAGTTGGACTTGCGTGTTCGTGGAGTGCAAGATTGGCAACATACTCAAAAATTATTTTCTGGTTGTCCAATGCTTGAGGATGTGAGAATAAAGGAATGTTCTTGGGATTGTTTGAAGGGGGTTTCTGTAATTAGTCCAAGGCTTCAACATTTCACTATGATTGAGGATAAATTAAAAGTTACATTAAGAGTTGTTGGTGGTGAATTTCTGATTTTTAGTGATGCCTTAAAATTCTTTCACTATGAAGGTCGATTTGATTTCACTTTCAGAATTCAGAATCCTAAGTCTCTAGAAGAGGCTCACATTGGACTTTATCCATGTGAAAATGACCTCAGAACTCCTTTTATAAAGCTTCTAAGATATTTATCTAATGTTAAAATTCTGAGATTTATGAATGTCTTGGTATACTCACTCTCTCTCTCTCTAGTTCCCTTCATACCTCACTGAACTTTCCTCTATTAATTGCAAATTGATTTCTTGTTCACAGAGTCTTCTTCGAACGCATGATGCATTGATTTCAGTGCCCATGTTTTATTCTGTGCGGCGTTTAGAGTTGGATTATGAATCATCTAATCTTTCAAACAAAGGCATGTTGACACTGCTGGAAAATATGCCTGCCCTTGAATCCCTAGTGTTTTTAGAGGTAATTTCATGTCCAAGCAATCTATATTTGTTTTGTGGTTATTGCAGCAGCTATAGAGTCTAACATTTGAAATTATCATTGAAAGGGTGTTGAGATTACCTCTGATCCATGGGAAAAAGTGCCTTTATGTTTCAAGAATCATTTGGAGTCCATTGTCATATTTCAAAAGAGAGGCAGTATCGACCAATTGTTGGAAGGAATAAAATGTATGCTTCAACATGCCACGTTCTTAAAGAAATTGGAAATCAAGTTTTGAAGGGATCATAACATCTATATCAGGAATTTTCAGAGGTTCAAGGGATCATAACATCTATATTAGGAAATAGTAAAACTGAATTCTTGTTTTCAAATTGGAAGCTACAATGTGATGTAGAGCAAGTCTCAGTTTTATGTTTGACCATACTTATGGTGTTTAGGATTGTAGTTTTTTTGTGACAATTTAGGATTGTAGTTTACCACTATGTATTGTGTTTAAATAGGAATATACATTTTGTATATAAAAATAAGTGGCTAAACATTGTAGCTCTATACTCTTTTATTTTCGAAATCTTTTAGATTTTTTTCATTTGTTCAATAATGAATTCACATCAATAGCAATGATAAATCTGAGTATCTGACTTAAATTACTTTAATTGCTACATATCTGAGGCTAGCATCTGTTGAATTCTGCTGGATCCCAAAGAGGTCTGGTTTGTTTTACCCTTACATCCCATAATATAAATTGGGGAATCCAACTAAAATATAAATTTTGTTATTTTCCAAATATTGCCATCAAAATGCCATGGTGATTGATATTTGTTTGTCTACTGGTGAAATTTAGTTTCCCAAGTAGTGGTAAAGTTGCTTATAAAATGTTTAGGCTCATTAAATATAAACATGTTCATATTTATCCGCTGTATATGTTTATAAGGAGGTCCCTTTCTTTATACACACATACAAAAGCTAAGGACCTGTTTAGTTCACATAAATCACTTTATTTGACAGGAATAGAATGGAACGGAAAGTAAAATTTGGAGCAGGTGGTTTGTTTAGCTGACAAATGAAAATGAGTTATTGAGAAAACGAGCTGGACTTGCCATATTTTGATTAGGAAAATAATTGAGCAAGTATTAGCTGGAGGGGAACATATAAATGTAGTGGGGGGAAAGACAACTATGACTGGGAAACTATTTTTGCACTCAATCTAATCAACAATGAAATGAAGAAAGAGATTATATATTTTGCAGAAAGTAGTGCAGTTACATAGGAAAATAGTGAAGTTATTTGTAATAATCAGGGCAAATGCATAGTATAAGTACACCCTGTTTGGTTGGACCGAAAATGTGTAATGGAAATGGAAATAAAATTGAGTGTAAAGGGTAAAGATGGAAAGTAGAGATAAATTAGGTAATGATGGAAAAATAAAGATTGTGGGTCAAGAAAAGTGTGAGATAGAGAGAGAAAACTTGTGGACCCTGAGATATATATATTAATTACCATTTTCAATTCCTAGTTGCATTTTCATTTATCAATTCCAGTTCTAGGCAAGCAAACGAGCCCCATTGCATAGGAAATGGAAAGTAAAATCGAGAAACAGAATGATACTGTTGGGAAACAAAAGTATGCCTCAAAAGACAACACCTGATATGGGAATCAATAGAATGGTACAGTAGAATGTTAGACCAATCATATATAAAACAATATCATAATAATCATATGATGTTTGTCTAATAAAAATTCAGAGTATAGCCGCGGAAGACTTATAAATAAATATCGTCATTGCTAATTGATTTGATTTAGATATTCACATATCTCAATGATCTGAAACCATGGAACAAAAGGCTCTTCTGACTGGAGTCCGACACGATGATGGTCTGGATTAGTTTCCTAACTAGTCAAGGAACTTTAAGAGAGCAAACTACTGTAATGTTCTAAACTTAGTCTGGTGCACATACATACAACCTTCTATCAAGACTGAGATGTGTGTGTGTGTAGACTAACTAAAAAACCCTATTTTGAATGGGCTTAACCTAACTAACATGCCACCTACATGATATTTTAATATCACAAAATAATAATATAAATAATATTACAATATTTATTAAAATATCTATCATAGAAGTCATATCAATTGTTTGAATCTAGAAGACCATAGTTTTCCTTAGATTTTAGTTTCCTTTTTGATGTTCTTATAACATGTGAAGGTAAATTATAAGATCTGAAGTCATAAGGAAAACAAAATTTTATTCAAAATTTTTTTCATTCATGCTTTTAGAAAGAAAAGGTATGAGAAATACTTGATGGGAGTAAAACTTTTACTTAAAAAAATTTCATGGTTTTGAATTGATAATTAAATTTAGTAAACACGTGAATAAGGACACAAGAAAATGATGCGTAAAAAAATAATTAAAAAAATTAATTTTTTACTCACCATCCTGTGTCGCATTATTATCACATAAGAACAAATTAATATAAATACATAAGTCTGTCATATATTTCAATAAGAGATAAATCAGCAGAAATAATGCATAAAAAAGTTATAAATTTTTTTATTGATAAAAAAATTTTAAAATTAAATGCGCTAGAATTTAAATTTAAAATTTAAATGTGAAAATTTAAATTTAAATTATTCCCCCTCATTTTCTTCTTCCACATCACTTCACCGAACTTCCTTCTCCTCACGTGCTCCCTTTCTTCTCCTTAGCTCCAGCGACGAAAACGACGGCCTTCCACGGCGGAGATAACATATTAATATATATCCCAAGGCTAACATTTTTAAATTTTTTATTGAAAAGGGAATTATGGTGCCCTCTCATCAAAATGAAGATAACATATTGAACCCTCTGCCTCAATGTTTCCTCAACCACCTTCATTTCATTCACGTTTTAATAGAGAAAGAGTATGGCAAAGACTTGATGGGAGTAAAAGTTTTACTAAAAAAGGCCCTGGTTTTGAAGGAATTGGTTATTATATTTAGTGAACACGATGATAAGGACACAAGATACAATTTCTGCATTGAGTTGCTGCAGCTTCCTAGAGGTTCAAGTGATTGTGGCATTTTTCTAAGATGATGAATTATGGATCTTCTCATGAGGCAATACGGATGACACAAGTTCATTTTTTGGGTCATTATGTATATGAAACGACAGAACATTTCTTCTAGCTTCTTTAAGTTAACTCTGATTATGTTGTTTTGGGTTGCCCAATGGTATGTTGTTTTAAACCAAGCTCGTGTGATAGTGGCTTAACTTAGTAGTTCTACATTTTATCCTCAACCTTTCATTCAGGCATGTATATGATTTTTTTTTCTATTTCAGTTTGACGACTAGTGCTGGTAATTTTTTTTATGCCAACTACTCTATCTAATTCCTTCACAATATTGGTTTTAACATTCTATAACCGTTGTAGAATTCCCTTTCTCTCTTTTTTTTTTATACATCCTTCTCTTTTTTTATTTATTATAAGTAAATACACTTTTTCTTTAAATTCATTGTCTTTAGAAAATGGAAGGCAGAATTGCATCAAGATTTAAGTTTGGGTAATGATTCTAATTTGCCCTTCAAGTAATCACTGTAGATCATTGGGCACCCTAAATTAACAATAGACTCTAATTTGCCCTTCAAGTAACTAAAGTGATCCGGTTTTAACCTCACCTGACGGTCAAAAAACAAATTTCCATAGGCACCTCCTCATTCAAAAGTTCACTCTCTTGATAGTATCCATTAATCAGATATGATCATAAGATAGTCTCATAAGCGAATTCTGTTAGATACTCTTGCACCTTTAGAGCCTCCTAATTAATTGTCAGAATCATTATCACAACACATTTATTGACTTCCACTTCCAACTAATTATTATTTTACCAAATACTCTCTCTGCTCCTTAATATATGAACTAGTCGCAAAAAAAACACTTCTTAAGAAAACATGTGAATGTTAGTTGGGTGTCTGGAATTAATGCTTCGTTTCCAATATTGTCCATATTTATTATGATACTTTAAGAGAGAGAGAGAGAAATACATAAGCAATTAAGCATTAATAAATATGAAAGAGAATTAGGGGAAAGTAGGAAAAAACGCATAAAATGAGGAGAGAATGTGAGATGAACTCTTATATTAGGGGCCAAAGCCATTCAAATTTTGGCTCTTATATTAGGGATTAGAAGGAGTATTTTATAACTTGATTAATTACTTGTTTCCATTATTGCTGCTTCTTGCAGTTTTGAAATAATTACGCATTTTTTACCAAAAAATAATTATGCATTTAAAAACACGTTTTTATTAATATTGCCTGATTGCCAGAAAATCAATATCCATGTTATAAAAAAAAATCAATATTCCTTTGAGACTTTAACCAATTGGAATGAATGCTCAATATTTTTTTATAACAGAATTCTCAATATTATTTTCAATATTAATATTAATGCCATTTCAATTCTCTATAACAGATTGTAATTCCTTTGCTTACATTTATAGGAAGACACCTAACATGCACCAAGCTTGGCATTGCTTTTGATTCTGATTTGAACTAATCAAATTCTATGAAAATTGTCATCATCATTACATCAAGTCTCCACTGAAGGCACCAAATATTCATATGGAGGATGCTCTTGGTCTTTCCTCCAGACTGAAATTTCTCCAATTCAGTCATTGATTTGACAAATCCTAAAATGTCTAGAATTTAATAGAGATAAAAAATTAGGGAGAAAAATACTTTTAAAATTGAACGAACCTTAAAACATGAAAAATACCAATGACATGTTCAACTTCCTCATCTCCCACTTATGTCACTAATGCTCACAAAGTTAACAGAGTGAAAACCCCTTGTTTTTGAAGTGGATTCAAAATTGAATCCCATCTCATTTAGCACATATGCAGGTTGCCTTGGAATAGGAAGATTGGCAAGTTCACTACTAAGCATGGACACTACATTGGCCATAGTTGGCCGCTCTTTCGCTAGCTCTTGCACACAAAGTAGTCCTATGTGTATACACCGCATCATAACCTCATAAGAATCCTGATTTTGAATTTCTGAATCTATAAAAGACACTAGGTTATTTTCATTCCATAGCTTCCAAACCTGAAAATATACAAATAGTCCCTGCGTGAAACTCCAAAGTTCATATCAATGATGATAAGTATTGAGATAAGTCCCACATTGAATAAATTAAGGATGAAGTAAAGGTATATATATGAGTTGATTCTCCACCATATTGACTTAAGCTTTTGTGGTGAAATGACAGGACTTATATTATATGCCCTTAGATTCTAAATCTCAACAATAAGTATAGAAGATACTTACATATCCTAAAACCGTTTGAGAGCCCTCCTTGTTATACAATCTGTTGTTGCATCTTCCACTAACAATCTCTAGCAATAGAACTCCAAAACTAAAAACATCTGATTTCTCTGAAATTTGCCCTTGCATTGCATATTCAGGGGATATATAGCCACTACATTGAGAGTTCATGAAGTTAATGTGTATTTCACTAGCATGATTAATATATAATTAAGAAGATTATTTGCTTACTATGTCCCAGCCACTCTTCTAGTATTGGCTTCATCTTCATTGCTTCCAAATATTTTAGCCATACCAAAGTCGGATATTTTTGGATTTAGCTCTTCATCCAGCAAGATGTTACTTAACTTCAAATCTCTATGTATGATTTTTATTCTAGAATCACGATGGAGATATAGTAAACCTCTAGAGATTCCTTCAATAATTTTGAAGCGTTTTTGCCAATCTAATTCTCTATTTCTGGTTGAATCTGTACACAGAAAAAAATTGATAATTTAGAAAAAATTCCTTCTAAGCCAATATGAATTCAAAAAAACTAGAAAGTCATTGAATATAGAGAAAATGAAAGAGTCAAGCATCATATGTTTTTTGAATTCATAGTATAGCTCAAAAACCATGAACTTTTTAGGGGGGAAATAATTACTAACCAAATAGCATTGCATCCAAACTTTTGTTATGCATGTACTCATAGATTAGTATCCTTTCATCTTGTTGAATGCAACATCCCAAAAGTCTTACTAGATTACGATGTTGAAGCCTTGAAATCACAACAACCTCATTCATGAACTCTTCTTGCCCTTGTCTTGATACCTTTGAAAGTCTTTTGATTGCAATTTGTTGTCCATTTCTCAAGCACCCCTAAGAGACAATGTAAGACAAAAAATTAGCAAATGTAACAACTTATTTTTACATAGAATATCCAGCACTCAATTGTTTTTTATGAAAGAAAAACCTTGTATACTGAACCAAAGCCACCTTGTCCTAGCTTGTTAGATGAATGGAAGTTGTTTGTAGCAGTTACAAGATCATCAAAATCAAAAAGTGGAACTTCATCCATCTTGACCCTTTCATCTTTACTAATCATTCTTCGAGACTGAGTGTGTGAATCTCTCTTACCTATATTCAACAATAATAATACACTTTATTAAGTCCAAATAGCTTATCCTATTTTTAAGACACACAATTGCTCATCGTAGCAACCTATTTGCAGTCAACAAGCAATAGATGAAATCATTAAATTATCTACACATGCTGTCAGAAGTTATGAATACTGTTGGATGAAAAATATTTTATAGTATTACAATACCTGCATACATAGCTGATAGTTTCCATAAGAAATAGGCACATGCTGTCAAAAGAATGATTCCCACTATCACTGTAATTGCAATGATAATTGTTCTCCTTTGAGAACGATTTTCTGCATTTGATCACAAAAAGTCAAAGAGCTTCAGTGAAAATTTTCTAATATGATGAAGCATTAGATTTCAAAAGAAAAAAGGTACCAAGTTCAGACAAAGGTACACGAATGTAAAGATCAACCCCCCCACTTGCGAATTTTTGTACATCAATCAAATCTCCACTCCAATGCATGCAACCAATGCCATTTAAATCATATGCATATGCCACACAAGAGCAATTATGCAAACACTCAGTTCTACAATTATCTTCCGAAGCATTAGACCTCTCCAACAAGTCTGGCACTTTCATGTTCTCATGTTTCACAAACCTATCTTGTTTATCTTCTTCACTTCCATCTGAAAAATCCACACATTTCAGTGGCTTCTCCCTCACACATCCACTAGTCCACTTTTGCCTATTCCATTCCTCTAATGTCTTTGGTTTATATCCACTCAAACAGGTACAAATTGGTGAACTTAGTGAACTACAGCTTCCAAAATCACCACATATGTTGTAGAGATCGCAATAAGTGCCATTTATCACATGTCTCAAAACTTCCCTTTTGTTACTCCACCCTGCAATCCAAAGTTGTCCTTGGGGATTCAAACCCATTACTGCAAATTCAGCACTATTTTCCACATTGTAAGTCACATAAACAGTTCCATCATCTTCATACCCTTCACTCCATCCACTTGACATCCCTGGTGATCCTATAAAAGTCCTTCCATTCCATGGACCGGTTCGAGCATACGGGCGAGCGTCAAACCAGAGAAAAACATCAGGGGCAATTGGCCGTTCAAGAGAAACAGAATAGTATCCAATAGATGGTTCAGAAGAGCTTTTCCATGATGTAAGTTTCAGCTTCTCTCCTGTTCTTTTGTTGATGCTGAGCTTCATTTTTGGCACCATGATATCAGTAGGATCTTGGAAACTCTGCCAAATAAGTTTTCCTTTTTTGCCACCATAGAGGACTAAGTTTCCAGTGTTCAGAAGTTTTGCAGTTGAATTGGTTGCAATCTTTGAAATATTAGAAGACCAAACACTCATATTTTGTTTGTCCAATATCTCAAGATTGCCATTGTTAGAAATTGTGATAGTCCCAAAAGCATCAACTAGTGGCTGGTTTCTGTTTGCCACCCATATGATGTTAGATTGTGAGAGATACCAGATTCCTACATAGTAGTTTGTTGAGTTTTGAAGGCTGAAAAATCCAAGCTTGAAGTCACTGTTATTTGAGCTTATTGTTTCATGATATCTGATTGGTTGATCTGAGGTGATGGTATCCATTGCAGAACTCAAATCCAAATGGAAGATGGAAAGCATCATCATAAGATTTATCAAGTTGAGATTGGGACTTCTGATTTTGAATTCCATAATAGAGAAAAAGGTGAGATACAAATTTTTCAATTTGTATTTTTGCAAAGGCATTCTCTTTTATATATGACTTAGCTGTGGACCCATTACATTGATATGTTAGATGAAAACACTTAATACGAGTATTGATGAATTTGTACGAACTCAATTCCTTGTCAATGAAATAACTCATTAGAAGATGTCAATAGCTAAGTTAAATGCAATTTATAGCCTGATAAGATGGGCTAACTTCTACCTTGATGATAACATTTGAAAGCAAAACGTATCCAATCTAGCTGAATTGAACTTCTTGGAGTGAGACAATTCATTTTTGCTCATTTATATTGATATACTTATCTATTACTAATAAAAGGGAGCTGCAAAAAATTTTGCCCCAAATTTAAGTTAGCAACGGTCACATTAATTAATTATGTTCTTCCTTATTTAATTTACCCTTCTATTAATAATGAAGATTAAAAATTGAGAGTCATATATATGATTCGAAGAGGGGTTGAAATTTACAATACTCCCTCCAGTCCTTGTTATAAGAGTTATTTTACCTATTGATAAAATTAAGTATGAAAAATACATTACTTGAAAAATTTTTATAGTTGTATTTTTTTGCTTAAAACTAAATTATTTTATTTATGACTTAGTTTTATAATCTAACTACATGTTGTATGTGTTAAAATTTATGAGTCTAGTTTACTTCCTTAATCTTCGCAAAATAACTCAGATTTGTATGAATCAGTGGTAGATGTATATTAAGGAGTAGTGGCAGTCTGTGTGTGTACATATAGTGAAACTCCAATCCTGTTTGTGATTCAAATACTCTATATATATTTATTTTGCATATAACAAGAGAGTTTACATTATGTGGCGGTTCTAAGCAAGATGTTAAAAATAAGTTATTTTACGAAATTTAGCATATATCCATTACTAATAAACTATTTCAACTAATGTCTTTAATAATCTCAAATTCGATGGCAGAAAAAATTCTCAAATTAGTAATCTAATTAAGGATCACTTATATATGTATAAAATTATCCACTTAAAAAACATATCATTTTCAACTTGCAGCATTTGGTTAAGTGGTAAGGAACTCATTCAACCTTAACTTGAGTTAGGGGTTTGATCCCAGTTTTAGCATAGAGTATGTTGAAACTCCTGACCAGTTGTCTCACCCATCGAAGTACCCACAATCAGTAATTCATAATAAATTCCTGATTTAGTCTATGGCCTCATTAAATCATCGGCAAAAATTGACCGAGTGATTGGAAGAGTCAATATTAATTAAAGGGCGGGGTCTACTATCCATAATAAAGCAAACCCAAATACTTTGTTTTATTTAAAAGCATAACGTACACGAGTACTATTGTTTTACTGGAGAAGACCCTTTCTTTCTTAGCTTTTGGCATATGGAGAGGCAGAGGACCCATCTACAAAAGTTAACTAAACGATTGGAAGAGTCGATCAATATTTTGAGTTAAAGGGCGAGGTCTGTTATCCATAATAAAGCAAACCAAGTACTTTGGTGTTATTTAAAAGCAAAACGTACATGAGTAGTTGAGTACTATATATTGTTTTAGAGGAGAAGACCCATTCTCTTTTTTGGCACATGGAGAGGACCCATCTGCAAAAATTGACCCAGTGATTGGGAGAGTCAATATCTTGAGTAAAAGGCCGGGGTCTGTTATCCATAATAGAGCAAACCAAGTAACGTGCGTGAGTACTACTCCCGTAAATATAAGATCACTTTAGCAAATTTGGAGAGATTAAGGAAGACATTCCAATGAGTTAGGATTACATAAAATTTCCAAAATACCCCTCACTTAAGTTTTAAAAATATCACCTTCTTCAAACCACTATTTTTTGGGTGAAGGGAGTATAGGGGTAATTTGGGGAAAAGTTGAGTCAAATTAGAAAGTGATCTTATATTTAGGAACGAGCTTTTCTCCCTAAAGTGATCGTATATTTAGGAACAGAGGGAGTATTGTTTTACAGAAGAGGACTGTTCTTTTTTTTTTGGTATAGGGAGAGGACCCATTCAAATTGCAATATTTTATACAGTTTTGATTGAGCAAATAATGACATGTTTCTGTCTTAATTTTAGAGATTTCATATAAATGTTAATGGGAAAAAAGGAAGCTATGATTGGAAAACTAATTTTGCACTGAATGCAATCAACAATGAAATGAAGAAAGATATTATATATTTTGCAGAAAGGAGTGGAGTTGCATAGGAAGACAGTGAAGTTATTTGTAATTATCAGAGCAAATGCATAGTATAAGTATCCTAATAGTTGTTAGCATTGCACAGGAAACAACATAACGGTACTAAAGATGCCATATCAATAGTTTGAATCTGGAAGAGCATAGTTTTTCTTAGATTGTCGTTTCCTTTTTGATGTTCCTATAACATGTGAAGAGGTAAATTATAAAATCTTAAGTCATAAGTAAAACAAAATATTATTCAAATTTTTTCATTCACGTGTTTATAAAGAAAGGGTATGACGAAGACTTGATGGGAGTAAAAGTTTTACTCAAAAACGCCCTTGGTTTTGAAGGAATTGGTAATCCTATGTATACAAAGGGAATGGTGAGAATCCCTGTTCATTTAACCCTGTTTCACCATTCCCTTTATATAAGATAATAAATTTAAATTTTAAAATTAATTATTATAGTTTCTTTTTTAAAAAAGATAGTCTTTTTTTAAAAAAAAATTATGATTTGTTTCTCTCATTATGTCCTTCACAATGGTTTAATATGTTTTTTTACCATTTTGCCCTTTATTAACATTACATATTATAATTACCTTTTTGTTCTTTCTTTTCTTTACTACACACTCTATCTTTATTTTGCCATAAATTCTATCTTATCAATAGAGATAAAGTTAGAAAAAATTTTGTGATACATTATATATTTTATCTATTTTTAATTTTTTTTAATACAGTAAAGTGGTTTTTTCACCTTATAATCAAGGACGAGAAGACTATTATTGTTATCATTATCATCAAAGAATAGTATTCATACACTCTGTAATATAAGAGCCAAAATTTAAATAAATATTTTCCAAATATGAGAATTCACCCTTACATTCTTTCATATTTGAAACATTTTTTTATTTTGCCTCCAACTCACATTTATAGAAAATTTTCAGAATATTAGTATTTAATCCACCATTTTCCATTGTACTTTGGTCCTGTTTGGATTTAGCTTCTGGAGAATAACTTCTCGGAAAATAGTTTTTAAGTATAATAGATTTTCTAAAACATAGTTTTTGATGAAATGAGAGTGTTTGGATTAAGCTTTTTGAAAATAGTTTTTAAGAATAACGTTTGAGTAGAATATAGCTATTCTGAAAAATAGTTATGATGAATAACTTTTCATGTTTCTTTTACTTGAAATAAGTGTTTTTCCTAAATGAGAGATTAAAGCTTTCAGCTGGAAAATGAGAAAAATATAGTTTTTCTCAAAATAGTTTTTGGAACCTCAAACCTAGCTTTTCTTCTCAAAATAACTTATCTAAACAAATTGAGTGTTTGGACATCTTTGTATGAAATCTGGTTTAGGAGCCAGGAAAGCTTTTGGAAATGTATTCAAACAACCCTTTTGTCTTTCTTTTAGCATATCAATGTATATGTTGTGTTTTCTTTTCGTTTGCTTAACTATCTGCGTTTCAATTACATGTACATTCCTTTACCTTCAAAATTTGTCGTTTCACTACTCTTTCTTACCATGCATAAATTAACTATAGTCACTACCTCCACTTCTAAATTAAGTACAATTTGTCCCTTAAAAGTCAATGCTAACCCGGCGATGCCGGGGGTATTAACTGGTTACAGCTTTAGCAGAAGTTTTCTTACATCCAATGACAGTAAAAAGGATTATTTGGATTTGATGCATCTGACAATTTGGGTTTTGATTTACACAAGCTATAATTTCCATCCATATGTAGATTCAAACTTGCCTATTCACACTTAACAGCAAAAGCTTCTCCTCGGCAATATAATCACACCAGATGTTCAGGAAACACAGCTCAAGATGCAGAAAGAAGGCTGATAGAAAAGTAACTAACTTTCTATATTCTGATTTTGTATTTTGTCTAAAGAAATGGTCTCATGGGAATATAGATGTTCACTTCCAGATATTCGACTTCTTTGAGAACCAACTAATTGAATGAATTATGTTGTAATTGGTATTTCTAGTTATTCCATACTTTAGAAAAGAACATATTTATGAAAGGTAACAGTTAACAAAGAACGAACAATCACACTAACAAAGGTTGGTTTAGTTGGTAAATGGTTTAACTTTGTAACTATGTAAGTTTAAATCATCTGTTAAGCACTCTGAGCCTGGAGGCCTGCATTGGCCTTGGTGAGTCCCCATAACTCAACTTAAACTTTTTTCATAAAAAAAAAAGCGATCAAATTTGATAACCATTAGATTTTAGTCCAAACCTTTTTAGCTACCAAGCGAATTCCCTTCTCAATAAAGGAACAAAAGACAAGTTAAAAGAATATCACTATAACCCATTCTCCAATCTCCATTATAGGATGAAACATTGGCCTAATACGTTTTGAAGCATTGGCCTAAAAGCCTGATGCTACCTATTGAGTTGGATCATGGTAAAGTCACTTTTTGAAACTCATTGCCAACTACTATAGCATTGTATTAAGCTTAAACAGCTGGAATTGTATGACTGGAAATGCCAAGGTATTGTTGCTCGGCTTTGAGATAAGAATATACATATTTCACTAACAAATCAAACTAAAGTGGAAAACAAAGAGAAACTCAAACTTTTTCTAACAAATTAAATAGAAACTAAAATTTTGTCTAAAAATTATTTAATAATATGGTGCCTTTAATATTTTGCATAAATGCAGCCTTAATTTTTTTGAGTGATACCACCACATCAATCATAGTAAAGCGTTCTTCAGGTAAATCAGTGCAACAACTTATTGCCAACTCAAAAATTGATGACATATATGGTAACATATCACCAATATGTTGATTGTGCAACAAGTTGGCATCTATAATATTGATGATAGAATGCGGTGTTGATGTTCTAACCCAATCTTTCAAACTTAGACCTTCACCAAACATGTCATCTACTGGCTTTTTCCTTGTAAGCATTTCCATCAGCAAAATACCATAACTATACACATCTCCTTTAATAGAAACAATTCCTTTTGATCCATACTCTGCATATACTTGTCAAGTTAAATGGTGAGGTTAAAAGTCAAACAATATATCAATATATTATATGAGAAATTACTCGTACAAACATCAGCTAAAGTGCGAAAAATACCCATGTGATTATGATCAAGTTGCAATAGTATCTATGTGATTTTTCTAGAGCAAAAGTAACCATAACATTTTAAAACAGGACAAAAGTACCCATAACATTTCAAAAAAGGAGCAAAAGTACCCATCAGTTATGGGTACTTTTGCATTGTTTTGAAATATTATAATTACTTTTGCTAAAAAAATCACATGAGTATTTTTGCACCTTGTTAAAATTACATAGGTAGTTTTGCACCTAAGCCCAACACACACATAACACAATTATTAAATTATCACCTGGTGCCATATAGCCAAGTGTAGCCAAATTTGCAGTATAAATTTCCAGCTGTCCTTCAACTAATAATTTTGCAATCCCAAAATCACTAAGATGGGCCACCAAATTGTCATCCAACAAAATATTGTTCGGCTTTACATCACAATGAACCACTGGGGTGGGAGAGCCATGATGGAGATACTCTAATGCAGATGCCACATCAATCAATATGTTTAACCTTTGCATAATATTTAAACAATATTTGTGAGAGTACAACCACCTATCAAGACTCCCACTTGGTATAAACTCCATTATTAGAGATTTAAAATCAACATTAGTGCAACTACTAATGACCTTAACAAGATTGCGATGACGTAAATTGCATAGTGCAATACATTCATTCTCAAAGCTCCTTAATGCCTCTTCCAAATCCAAATTAAAAATTTTAACAGCAACAACCTTCCCATTTGAAAGAATTGCTTTGTATACTGATCCAAAACTTCCCCTACCAAGAAGATTACTTTCATCAAATCTATTTGTTCCTATGAGGAGCTCATAATAAGATATTTTGATTGGTGTGTCCAAATTTATGAAATCCCTGTTGGTTGAATCATCAACTTGATCTCTCTTACACTTTAGAATGACCATGCTTGAAACAACCAAAATAAAAGCTATGACAGGCAATGTGCATTTGATAACAAACATTACTTTATTTGACTTGTGTTTGATTTCTTCTTGACAAGGCTGAACATGAAGTTCAAACTTTCCACAAAGATCTTCATTCATTATAAAAGAGTCAAATGTAAAATTTCTGAAAGGTCCACCATTTGGAATTTGTCCATGTAATTTATTGTAGGAAAGGTTTATATATTTTAGCTGGACAAGAGACTCCAAAGTCTTTGGGATTACACCAGAGAGATCATTTTGAGAAAGATCCAAGAATTCCAAGGCTAGCATGCTACCAAATGATTCAGGAATTTGTCCCTGAAAATTGTTATGAGCCAAAGATAGGTTTATCAAAGTTTGCAAACCACCCATAGTTGTAGGGACATTTCCTAAAATTTGATTTCTTGACAAATTCAATGATATGACTGCTCTCAAAGTTGATACCTCTGGTGAAAGTCTTCCACTTAATTCATTAGAGGACAAGTCTAAGACCAAGATATCTTTGAGACTCCAAATAGAAGAGGGAATATAAGAACTCAAATTGTTAGAGCTGAAATCCAACTTCCTCAAAGAACTAAGATTCCCTATGAACCCTGGAATCATTCTTGAAAACATGTTGTTATTAAGATACAACTCACTCAAACTTTTTATGTGGCAAATTTCATTGATAATGTAACCTTGTAATTTGTTGTTCCCAAGACTTAAGAGTTGAAGGCTTTGTAACTTGTGAATTGTAGTAGGAATCATCCCAGTCAAACGATTCCCATCCAAATATAACACCATCAAGTTGGTTAAATTGCAAAGTGCATGGGGCACATCTCCACTCAATTTATTGCCATCTAGATAAAGCTTAATGAGCTTAGAAGCATTTGCTATATTTTTTGGAATGTGTCCAGTGAGTTCATTTTGCTCCAGGCTCAATAAGTTCAGGTTGGGAAGGTCACTTCCTAAAAATGGTGGGACACCTCCGGAAAAATAATTAGTTCCAAGTGACATGCGCGTCATTTTGGAAATGTTGAATATATTGGACGGTATGGGTCCATTGAAATAATTAGTTGACAAATCTAACTCTTCAAGTTTACTAAGATTGCCCATATCCTTGGGTAAAAGGCCTGGAAACAGAAAAACTGATAGATAATAACATTTCTAAATAAAAGAGAATAGGCTAGCAAAAAAGCACGTTTACACACATACACACACATTTTATTCTCTACACTACTAAATATAAAATCATTTTCACTTTTGTTTTGTAAATTTAAAGTTAGTGAAGCAAGTTAAATCACAAAATTTTAACATATTAGATAACACATAATTAATTAGATGACAAGTTAATTTATAAGAAAAATGAATTAGTTTTTTAAAAACAATTCACTATAGGTAATTTAAAGTGATTAATTTTGCATCTTTAATGTTTCCTATAAAACTTTTAATGGTGTTATAATTTTGAACACTTCCTGGTACGTATACACACGTGTGTGTGTGTGAAGGTACTACTTTGTTTAGGCCTTTTATTTTTATTTTTTGATTATAATTATAATATCATTAATGATGTTAGAAATATTCATTTATTACCTCTCCTTAGAATCAACTTCATGAAAACATTTTATAGATTTGGTGTTGGACAATGATTTATTTATTTGAACTTTACAAAAATGGATTAATTTGAAGGCAAGATAATGAGTTAGTAAAAACATTTTGAGTTTTTTTTAGGGATAAAGGCCAAAAATACACCCGGAAGTTTCCACCCAAGAGCACTGAGTATATGGAAGTTTTCTAAGGGGCAAATATACCCTGGAAGCAATAAAAATGGAGCAAAAATGCCTTTCCGTAAAAAAAACTAACAATCAACCGTTTAATTGTGGGCTCCACCTCTTTAACATTTTTGGTCAACTAAACGGTTGACTGTTAGTTTTTTTGACGGAAGGGCAAATTTGCCCCATTTTTATTGCTTCCAGGGTATATTTGCCCTTTAGGAAACTTCCATATACTCAGTGCTCCTGGGTGGAAACTTCCTGGGTATTTTTGGCCTTTATCCCTTTTTTTTATAAAAAAACATTATGAGTTTTAAATAGGAATGTATCTCAAAATAACGAAAATAAAAACTATATTTGCAAAATTTGAAAGTAAACTTTATTTGAATCAAAGTGAAAATTGCAATATACAAAACTCATATGAGTAGTTGATATCGTTAGAAGTGTTAAATTCATAATTTTCTTTATGTTCAACGTTATTTTCTTGAAACCCACTTGTCACACGGGTGGGATAACCTTAAGAAACAAAACAAAAAGTTATTTTCTTGAAAAATAAAATAGTGAAAGGTACAAAGTTACCATTTATACATTATTACTAAATGTGCATCTAGCATCGTAATAATGTAACCTTGGGTGCATAAACACACATAATAATTTTAAAAAGGTGTAAAACAATTTTCCCATCTATAGAGTTAATTAAGTTTGATTGTAAACATTGACAAAATAAGGTGACATGGAATGATGAGGTGACGAATAAAAAATATTGTAAATGTGCAAAATTACCACTGAGAAATTGTCAAATGTGCATATGACACCATAATAAAACCAACCGCAGGTGCATACATACCCATATAAATGGTGTGGAGTACACATCTCAAGTTAACAAAAGTTAAGTTAATTAAATGTTAGGTACTTTAATTTATTGCACCCTTTTCAAATTGCTATGGATATCCGTGTAAACAAAGTTTTATTATGGTGCCATATGCATATTTTTACAATTTTCAGTTGCAGCTTTTCATCTTCAAAATATTTTTTATTGGCCACCTCATCATTCCACGTTGAAATTAGTTAAGATCTGATTAGCTCTCCATGCTAAGCACAATGCTTAGCTTGCTTAATTCACCAAATTTGAAAATGAAATTTTTTATGTGTCAACCATTTTATCATATTAGCATCTAGGAGTGGAAATAGCCTAGGCCAGCCTAGGCCACAACCTTAATAGACCAGACCTATGATGTAGAAAACAGGCCTGAGCCTGGCCTATGACCTATCATAGGCCACTTTTTCAGGCCTGAGCCTGACCTATTAAAAAGTCTGGTCTTATTATAAACCTATTAAGAGACTTGATAATATATTCAGGCTAATAGGCCATATAGGCTAATAGACCAAAGAAAATAAAATGAAATTCAATAATCTGAAATATGCATAAATTAAATGTTGGGATTTGGGAACTAACGCGGAAGAATTTGGAGAGTAGTGTAGCCGAGGGAAGCAGCGACGAAGGGGAACTAAACACTACTACAAATTAAGCCTATACCAGCGCAGCTTTACATGCGCTCATATATGCAGAGCAAAAAACACATGTAAAAAGGGTCTCTACATGCGCTTTAAGCGCATGTAGATGTCTCCTCCTCTACATGCGCTTAAAGCGCATGTAGAAGGCAACGTCTACATGCGCTTTAAGAGCATGTAGATTTACATGCGCTTAAAGCGCATGTAGAGGTATTATAATCTACATGCGCTTTAAGCGCATGTAGAGACTCTATTGAAGGGCAACACATTAAAACATGCATAAGTGATCCTTCTCAGAGCTCATAAGGTGTTCCTGCACATCAACTTAGTGTTTCAAATCTCCATTACAACTTTTTGTTGTTATGATAAGGCTTAAACACCCTCTACATGCGCTTAAAGCGCATGTAGAGGCTGTTTATTTGAGAAAGAGCCTTTACATGCGCTTTAAGCGCATGTAGAGGCTCTACTGAAGGGCAAAACATTATAACTTGCATAAGAGATCCTCCTCAGAGCTCATAAGGTGTTCCTGCACGTTAACTTAGTGTCTCAAAGCTCCATTACAACTTTTTAGAGTAATGATGTTGCTTAAACACCCTCTACATGCGCTTAAAGCGAATGTAGAGGCTGTTTATTTGAGAAAGAGCCTTTACATGCACTTTAAGCGCATGTAGAGGCTCTACTGAAGGGCAAAACATTATAACTTGCATAAGAGATCCTCCTCAGAGCTCATAAGGTGTTCCTGCACGTTAACTTAGTGTCTCAAAGCTCCATTACAACTTTTTAGAGTAATGATGTTGCTTAAACACCCTCTACATGCGCTTAAAGCGCATGTAGAGGCTGTTTATTTGAGAAAGAGCCTTTACACGCGCTTTAAACGCATGTAGAGGCTCTACTGAAGGGCAAAACATTATAACTTGCATAAGAGATCCTCCTCAGAGCTCATAAGGTGTTCCTGCACGTTAACTTAGTGTCTCAAAGCTCCATTACAACTTTTTAGAGTAATGATGTTGCTTAAACACCCTCTACATGCGCTTAAAGCGCATGTAGAGGCTGTTTATTTGAGAAAGAGCCTTTACATGCGCTTTAAGCGCATGTAGAGGCTCTACTGAAGGGCAAAACATTATAACTTGCATAAGAGATCCTCCTCAGAGCTCATAAGGTGTTCCTGCACGTTAACTTAGTGTCTCAAAGCTCCATTACAACTTTTTAGAGTAATGATGTTGCTTAAACACCCTCTACATGCGCTTAAAGCGCATGTAGAGGCTGTTTATTTGAGAAAGAGCCTTTACATGCGCTTTAAGCGCATGTAGAGGCTCTACTGAAGGGCAAAACATTATAACTTGCATAAGAGATCCTCCTCAGAGCTCATAAGGTGTTCCTGCACGTTAACTTAGTGTTTCAAAGCTCCATTACAACTTTTTAGAGTAATGATGTTGCTTAAACACCCTCTACATGCGCTTAATGCGCATGTAGAGGCTGTTTATTTGAGAAAGAGCCTTTACATGCGCTTTAAGCGCATGTAGAGGCTCTACTGAAGGGCATAACATTATAACTTGCATAAGAGATCCTCCTCAGAGCTCATAAGGTGTTCCTGCACGTTAACTTAGTGTTTCAAAGCTCCATTACAACTTTTTAGAGTAATGATGTTGCTTAAACACCCTCTACATGCGCTTTAAGCGCATGTAGAGGCTATTTATTTGAGAAAGAGCCTTTACATGCGCTTTAAGCGCATGTAGAGAGGCTCTACATGCGCTTTAAGCGCATGTAGAGCCTTATAGGTCTAATAATAAAATAAAAGTTTATTCATTTAATTTATTTAATGATGAAAAACTTAATATAACTCATTATTTGATTCATATACATTTATTTTATTTCCCTGAGTAATCTTGGCTCTGTGATTATTTAGATTATTCAATTTAAACACTATGATTAATTTAAAATAATTTTCAACAGAAACAATATCACAAATGTGAGATGTTATTATGATTTTGATGTGAACTATATATATATGTATATATATATGTATATATATATATATATATATATATATATATATATATACATATATAGAACAAAAAATTAGTCTAAGTTCTTTGATGTGTAATTGTTTTATTAAAAATTAATATTAGCCCCTGTACATGCGCTTTAAGCGCATGTATTGAATAGAAATTATAAATTTCCCGCGCCTTTGTCTTATGAGTTCCCTCCCTATATCTGATCACTCTATAGCGCGCTCACAGAGCATGTCTTATGAGCATTCTTCATTCTCATTCTCATTCTCTTTTCTAAAATGAAACCCTAATGTCATTTCTCATTTCCCTTTCTCACTCGAAATCCCCATTCTCATTCCCTTTCTCATTACCCTTTCTCTTTTCTCACTGTCGCCGCTTCTTCCCTCATCACCATCACCATCATCGACCTAATCATTTTCCTCTCTTCCTCTCTGCAAAATAGTTTCATCATCACTCGAAATCCCTCCACCTTCCTTCCAAATCTTTCATCATCACACGTAGGGCGATTCGTTTGGTCCCTTGCTTTTTCTGGTTTGGTTGCGAGAATGGGTAAAAGCTTCAACCTTTTTAGTGTTTCTCGGGCTATGCTTTCATTCTAAAGCATTTCTCATTGTTCCCTTTCTTTTTTTGGTTTCTTTTTCGCCCTACGTGTTTTCCAGCGGTGGTGTCCGATTTCCGGTGGGCGACGTGGCGGCCGGCGGCGGGTGAACCCCAGTGAACGTCCGCTTTGTATGTAAGTTGGTTTCTTTAAGCTTTTTAATAGAGATATATAAGGGTTAGAAATGGTTAAACTTTTAGTTTCTTTAGAAATGGTTAACCCCAGTGACGTCCGCATGTAGAAATGGTTAAACGTGTCTGTGTGTATGTATAACTGGGATGAATATTGGTGTGAATATTGTTTATGTTTGCATGTTCCTGCTTGTTGAAGGAGAATTTTTGCATGAAATTTGTTAATTGCATGAATCATTTGTTTGATAAATAGGTTTAGAAAATCCTAAAAAGGACTAGTTACTGTGTTAATTGGACTCTATATGGATGGTTTGATTTGTCTGGTCAGATTAACTGTATATAGTCTCTGGTGTTGAATTTTTGATGCAGATTTGTTTGATGTGTGTGAGTGTTCCTGTTTGTTGGAGTGATTTTTTTCCGCCATGTTTGATGATAGACTTGTGAAACTCAAACAAATTAAATAGTAAAGACTCATGATTTGAGGTTCAATTATTTTCCTTGAAATTACAACAAAATAGAAGCTCTCTATACCATTGCTGAAAGCTAATTAATTAATGAGCTCTGTTTAAAGAGATGCTCTGTTCATTCTTTTCCCCTTTTTTCTTCCAAGTGACATCTACTTTTTTCAGTTAAACCTCTAATCCCATATTTATCTTTCCAAAGACTTTCTGGTAAGTTTTATTACTTGTTTATTTAACTCATGTAGAAATGGTTAAACTTTTAGTTCCTTTAGTTTCTCCACTTCTTGTTCAGATTAGCCGAGAGAGTGAGAATGATTTTGTGTGTATGTATCCTCCTTTTTCTTCAGATTAGCCGAGAGACAGAGAATGAGTGAATGAGTGCTTTTCTTTTTTTCACCAAGTCCAGCGAGAGAGAGAGAGAGATATAGAGAGAGAGAGAGATTTGAGTGTGGATTCTTTATGTTCTGTTTCGTTCTCTCTTTTGTATTGCCTGAGGGGAAGTATATATATCAATTGCTCTCTGTTGTAACTTAAAGATGGGTCCATTTTAAGGGTTAGAAATGGTTTAGTATAAATGAATGTAATTAGTTGTGACAGCTGTCATTAGTTTGTTAGATTTGTAACTGATTGTACTATTTAGTTATGACAGCTGGCAATAGTTAGTTATGCTAGTGAAGAAATACAACTGAGCTTCTCATTTTCTCATTTCTAGAATATATTCTCTCTTTCTCTATGTTCTCTCTTTCTCCATTTTCCATTATTTGACATTCTGACGATTGCCTTTGCTCCATGTTTTGGACTTGGGAGGTTTGAAGGTTGATAAGAGTGTAATAATAATATGAACATATGGTTTAATTTTGTGGTTGGGAAATTTATTTCTAGAAATTTTGCATTTCCTTCTAACTATGCTTGGATTTCAGCCTTTCCATGTTTTCTGAGAGTATGAGCAAGATAGGTTAGTCCATTTTCATATTGATGGGTCCTGGAAATTTCTTCCCATCATTTTTAACTGATTAAAGCATTTCTCTCACTCTTCTTACCTTAGTTTCTGCAATCTGCACCGGTTGAGACTTAGGGTTTCTAGTGGGTGTTTGAGTTTGGGTGATTTTAACTGATTACAAAGCAGATTGGTTTCTTAATGTTGATGAGTTTAATAATCTTGCATAGGTGATTGGAAGAATCCTGTCTAGGTGGAAAGCTCTACTAGTTGATGAGAAAGCTCTAGTTCTTTAGAATTCCAAGAATTAAGGTATGTAACATAAGTATATCTTACCCTTTTCTCATTATGTTTTGATAATTATTTATTATTTCAATGAAGTTGTTTGATTGTCTAGAGTGATGTTTTTGCTTTTAAAAGGTTCCTTTTAAGTTTGCCTTTTATTTTCTTATTACCCAAAACGGTAGTAGACTGTTTAAACTGGAAAAGCCAGTATTGAGCCTAGGTATGTTTATTTCGCCATTATTCTTGCAAAAGGTTTAGACAATGTGTTTTCCATGCATAGCAGCTGCATAGAGTGTAATTTACCATCTCACTGCTACTCTCCTTTAGTAGGTCATGGACCGAAAATGGATGCGTTGTGACCGAACTTCAAGTGAATATATAGATGGAGTAAAGAAGTTTGTTGAATTTGCAGCTGCTCATGCATGCGATGTTAACAACATATTTGCTTGTATGTGTGGATTACTTTTAACTAACTTAAATTTATTTGCTACTTACATGTTTCTGCCCATCCAGTATTATGAAGACTGTCGTTTCGACAGCCTCTCCAAGGCGCAAGTTGGAGAAGTTATTGAAGAATGGAGCAAATTTGTATACCCCATTGTTGAACCTATTGTTCTTAATCAGCCACATGCTACTTATTAGGTTTTACTAAGGTATCTTCATATATTACTTGAATAAAAAATTGTGGATTTGTCTTATGAAATTTTGTATGTAACATGCTTGTTTATTCTATGTAATGCTATTTTGTCATGTAGGTTGATGATATCCCTTTCGGTGTTTTACTTGAGATCATCTTCATTTGTGGCGTTGAGGTACATATGATCTTTGCTGCATGTAGTCTTACTTAGGAGGAATTGGTAGTTTTATATTATGACTACTTGAAGGAATTTTCGTTTTGACTTATAATCAATTGTGGCTTGTTTATTAGTTCATCTTTGATATTATACTATTCTTTCATGTAGGTTCATATCTTTTTGATTCTTTGGTGCAAGTGGCAAATATTTTGGTGATGAGGTAGATCTTCTTTTGGTGCAATGGCAGTAGTGCATACATATTTTGGTGATGTTTATATATATTATTAGGTTTTGAATGTAAATGATTCTGGTATATTTTGGTTAAATGATTCTGGTATATATATTCTGGTATATTTTGAATGTATACACCATTGGTGCAGTGACAGAAAAGTACGTGGATGTGGCAAATGTAAAAAAAGAATATATATATAAAAAAAATATAGCTCTACATGCGCTTAAAGCGCATGTAGAGGATAATACCTCTACATGCGCTTTAAGCGCATGTAGAGGTGCCTCTACATGCGCTTAAAGCGCATGTAGAGCCCCCCTCTACATGCGCTTTAAAAAAGCGCATGTACAGCGTTTACTAGCGCCCCCCTCTACATGCGTTTTATAAGCGTATGTAGAGGCCAAAATAAGCGCATGTAGAGGGGGTAATCTGTGGTAGTGAAAGGAGAATGTAGGGGAGTACATTAAGCTTCAGTGATGATGAGGAAATAAAACAAAGGGAGTGTGTTAGGTTTCAGAGGGGGACTGTGGGAGTAGCGACTAGCCAGAAAGGGGGCTGAGTGGCTGACTACTGAGGCAATGCGTTAGGTTTGAAAAAAATTGGGGATAGAATTAGGCTTAATGAATACTAACTCAATGAATATTAGCCCTATATTTATATTTAATAGGTCGGCCTGATTTTTCTTAACTTAGGCCTGACCTACTAAACAAAATAGGCCAAGAAAAAAGCCTATGACTGAGTCTAGCCTATTAAAATACCAAACAGCCTAGGCTTTTAGTAGGCCAGACCATAAGCCCTAATAGGGCGGCTTGAGCTATTTCCACCCCTATTAGCATCGTTGTAAAAATACTATATTTCGGAAGACATAAACACATTCTTTTTCACTTCATTATTTATAAAAACACAACAGGAAAATCAAATTATATAACGAGGTCTACGAGTTACAAATAGATATAAAAGATAAATAGCTACCAATAAAATTGCTATAAAACAACTTAGAAATGATCCTAATTGTAACATTTGAAAAGCTATAAATAAAATATAAAAATATACCTGTGAAAGAGTTGTCACCCAAATGTAATTCTTTTAAAGATGAGCAGTTACTTATAGAAATTGGGATGTTTCCTTCTAATTCATTCACACCAGCGGAGAAAACTTCAAGTAAAGGGAGCTTATGACACATTTCTTCTGGCATATTACCATATAAATAGTTGCTGGCAAGGCCAACTTCTCTCAGAGCATGCATGTTGTAAAAAGACCGAGGAATTTCACCTATATAATTAAAGTACATATGCTATATGAATGCGTGCATGAACATGTTTAATTTTTGAAGTATGTACAAAATTTAGTTTAGTCCTCAATTTTTTTTAAAAAAGTCAATTTTTATTACTTTATCTTAAAGAACCATCAATAAAAAATGCTAACATTGAACTTTTATTATATTTTTGACAAAAAATGTTAGATGGTAGTAATATATAAAGTTTAATTATCAAAATATGGTAAAAAAAAATATCATCAGTTAATGTCAACACTGTTAGGGTTAAAGCTAAGAATAAATTGAAAAGACGATTTTAAAAGTTAAGAGTCATCAGGATTATATATATATATATATATATATATATATATATATATATATATATATATAAATTAAAGCTGGGGTGAGCATACCTGTAATGGAGTTGTAATGTAGGTATATATATTCAAGCAGAGTCGCATTGCCCATTGATGTTGGGAGATTACCATTTAGATTGTTTGCTGACAAATCCAATTCTCTTAAGGAGAAAATGTTAAATAGAGATGATGGAATTTCTCCTGTTTTAAATTGAGTAAATGTGCAAATTCAGTATCCAATAATTGCGAAAATTGTACCAAACATAATAACAATTTTTGTGTGCGTAAATATGTTATTAATCAAATAAAAATAGTGCAACTATAAGAGATCTATTAACCAGCCATTAGAACGTTAAAAGCTGTGTAGTTTGGCCCACAATTGTTTATATTGTATAGGGTAAAGATGCATATTTGATATTCTACGTAAAGGTGAAGATTTAACATCCATCAATTATAAAAAAAATACCACACATCAATCACACCATACATTTTGTACTCTACATGCCACATGTCATGTTTATGGGCCCTACTTAGCAATTTTTCAATAGTTCTAATAATTATTTCATTAATACCAAATTCGCACAGGAAAATTATAATTTATATTTGGTGTGATTTGTACAATTGTTGGGTGCTAAACTTGGACATGAACCCTTTTAAATTATAAGTGAGACAAGGTATATCATTGATATAGAAAAGTAATCCGTACGTGCTAGCTGTGTTTGATGGAAAAATAAGGGAGAGGGGTTTCTCCTTTTCCTTCCCTCTCCATTTCCCTCCTTTTCCTTTTTAACAAAATAATCTGGTATTATTTTACCCATTCAGATTCATCTAAGAGTTCATAATTTGTCACTTATACCATTAAAAATAAAACTAAAATGTATTATAATATAAAAAATATTTTAGTATAAAAAATTTTAATTATCTAGACCTATTTAATTTCAATATAAGGACCTATAAGAGATACAGACTAGTCCAGTTAACTGTGAAATAATTTTACAGTTAACCGAATCAGATAACTGTAAAATTATTTCACAGTTAACTAGACTAGTCTGTATCTCTTATAGATCCTTATATTGAAATGAAATAGGTCTAGATAGTTGAAATTTTTTATAACCAAAAGTGTTCTAAAATAAAAAAAAATTAAAAGTTCTTCATTTATTTTATATGTTAATACATTTTTTTAATTTTTAATGGTACAAGTGACAAATTATGAGCTCTTAGATAAATCTTAATGGGCAAAATAATCCCCAAAGAGGGGATTCTGAGCGAATAGGAGGGAACGGATTTTGAGAGAATCTGGACCAGAAAAATAATATAGCAAACCTTTAAAGGAATTGTGACTAAGGTCTAATTTCTCAAGCAATGTCCAGTTGTCCATTGATATTGGGAGGTCGCCATGGAGTTTGTTTTCCCATAACGTAATTATTTTTAAAAAATAAATACTGAAGAGAGATGAGGGAATTTCACCTGTTGAAAATGTAAACAAGCAAACACTTAATTTGATCATGATTTTGGAATTTCCTAAATTTATGGCCCTAAAATACAATTGAAGTTCTTATTTGAGGTATTTAAATCTCATACAATTTGACTAAAAAGAAAAATAGATAAACTAATTATTGAATGAGGCAAAAAAAAAATAATAAATAAAACTAATTGACTATGTCTCCTAAATATATATCACATTATCACTAATAAAACTGAAATATTATACTCCCTCCGGTCTTAAATATAAGACCTAATTGACTTTTTTTGGAAAATCTTAAAAAAGTAAAATAAGTTAATTATAAATTGATGATTTACCTAATTTTTCCCTTAGACTAGTTTATTTTACCTATAAACTAATGGATAATCTAAAATATAGCAAATGTGTCATGATTTAATAGTCTATTTCGCAACCTTAACCTCTCCAAAAAAAAAAAGTCAATTAGGTCGTATATTTAGAATCGGAGGTAGTATTGAATATTGAAGATTGCATAGAACCAGAAAGTTGATTGTTTGAAAGATATAGCATTCGTAGCTGTTGAAGGTTGCCAATTTCGACTGGGATGCTTCCTACAACAGATAAAAAAAAAAGTAGAAATACGTCAATGACCAACTATATAATATTAGTTGTAAGTATCATGATGGGTTGATTTCAACCAGAGCATCATAGGTTAATATGGCAAGCAATTTCACTGACAAGCAAACAACTAATTAAACATGAACCTAACAAACGAATATTTGATTTGAACAGTGTCTCTTTGAGTTTTCAAAATGATGATTTAACAAATTAAATATTTTTTATAGAAATGATATTTAAGATATCATATCTTTATTTACAATATATATTTCATACTGTAATATTTTTTTAAAAAATACTTTTAAAACAATCAAATATGCAAATCATATGTTAGAGTAGTACAGATTTGATTGGTTACGTTCTTCACTTTGTGCTTAGTAAGTAAATTGGTTTCATTAAGGGGACTTGGGACAAACAAGTTCTGTATTTCCCTAATAATATGAAAGCCAATATATATATATATATATATATATATATATATATATATATATATATATATATATATAAATATATATGATCATGCAAAATAATCTAAGGTACCTACCTGATAAAATGTTGTAAGCCAAACCCAAGTATTCAAGAGAGGATAAATTTGAAATTGTTTGGGGTATGATTCCTGAAAGGTTGTTAGACCCAAGTTCTAACAACTTCAAATGATCAAGTCTTCCAATCAGGTGTGGAATATTTCCCTCAATGAAGTTAGCTCTTAAATCTAAAGTCTCCAATCTTGATAAGTTGCATATAGATACTGGAATGGACCCACTAAACTTATTGTTGCGAAGATTCAAGTGTTTTAGTGTTGATAACTGTGCTATCCATGGTGGAACTTCTCCATCAAATTCATTGTAGCTCAAATTAAGTAGTTTCAATCTTTTCAGTCCAACACACTCTTTAGGAATATGGCCATAGAAGTTGTTATTATCAAGACTAAGTTGAACAAGGAATGAGAGATTTCCCAATTGTGGGGATAGGATGCCCTTCAAACCCATGTCACTAAGATCCAAGGAATGGACTCTTCCATGGCGATTATTGCAAGTGACACCAACCCAGTTACACGGAGAAGAAGAGACAGACCAATTGGCCAATTGATTGTATCGATCAAAGGTGATGAGAGATTTAAAAGCTAGAAGTGAATCTTTATCGGAGGTAATGTTGGCCTTACTCCAAGCTACAGAGGTCATCAAGCAATGAAGTAACAACAATACAAATATGAAAGAAATAAGTTTCCCCATGTTTAGCAAACAAGACTAATAAAAACAACTTGTATTGATCATTGAACATAACACGCATGTATCATTTTATACTACTCCAAATCCAAAACTAGTCAAGTTGCGCGTGCAGATAATAATATTTCAAGGGGTAGTACAAATTTTGCATCAGCATTCATTCAGGGCGTGGATTATACGTTTAATAGTGTTTCCCACTGGATTAGCTAATATTTTAAGATTGATCAAACTGTGGTATATATATAAATTTATATAAAAGGATATCCCACGCCACGGCATGTTATAAAGTCTAGTTTGACTTGATTTGATTCTTGGGAGTATGTGATACAGACCGAATTTAATTGTTTTCACTCATAAGTGCGGCACTGCGTGAAAATCGCTGTTTGAAGTCAATATATGATCATTACTATGAAGGAAAATGTCAGTTTTAGACCATAGCAAAGAGAGCAAAGCCAATGTAAGGAACTTATATGACCAAAAAAATGTAAGGAAAGAAGAATGCATTTGAAATATTAATTATAATATAGCATGCGCACCTACTGCCGCACAAAGGAGGTAGGATATGTGTGAGTGTGTGTGTGTGTATGTGTTGCAGCCCAACTAAATATGGATCATTTTATTTGAGATTTAAACTCAATTAACCATAATGAAATACTAGTTGATGAAAAAGGAAATAATTGAATAGTACTCCCTCCGTTCCTAAATATAAGATCTCTTTGGTTAATTTGAGGAGATTAAGGAAGACAATAAAATTACATGATCTTCCCAAAATCCCCTCAATTACTTAACTTAAAAAGGAGGAAGAGTTTTCAATGAAAAGATTGAATATAAGGGTAGTTTAGGCAAAACTTGAGATAAAATAGAAAGTGATCTTATATTTAGGAACTTATCCACTTCCTCAAAGTGATCTTATATTTAGGAACGGAGGGAGTAGAAAACAAATATAGAAGTCCTCGCATAAATCCAGCACAACCAATCAACTAAGGAAAAAAAGGTGGTATGTTTATGTGGACACAAAAAATTATAAAACCCAAGAAGAAGCTAATGTAAAAAATAGAGAAAGAGAAAATTGCACAATCTGTAATTGTTTCCCTACTTCACGATTTTTATTTCACTTATGGTCAAGTCTGGTAGGCTGGCTAGACTCTACCAAAAGAACGTGAGAAAAAGTGAGTGGAAAATGGAAATGGACCCTTTCGTTCTTTCACAATCATTACCTAAGAGTTTTCAAACACCAAGTGACGAGCATGACTTGTGAGTAGACTCCGAAATCATGATTGTTATGATTAATGAAGCCATTACATATGCATACCACCAAGGCCATGGTTTAATATTGAACCAGATGAGATAATGGGTATAGATATTAGAATTCGATCTTTAAATGATAATAAAAAGACGCAACAGATTATGATGAGCATCCTTCATGGTGTGCTTTTGGGGATCTTCGCAGATATAAATTTCAAGGTGTACAAGGTGTAACCCGATTCATTACAAGAAGTAGGTGGGACTGAATATATCACTCAAGTCCTGTTTTAAAATTTTTTTTGCTGGCTCTTTTAAACCCCATGTCCAACCGAGTTTTATGTGATACAGGACTAAGATCGATTAAGACATATTGTTGGAGCCATCACATAACATATCCTATTAATTAGTCTTTGAGTCTAAGAAAAAAATAACAAAATAAATTAGAAAATAATAGAATTTGGGGGAAAAGAACTAATTAATTAAATGTTTATATATTGTGTACGTATTTTTAAATTAGGAAAAAAATTATTATATATTAAAAATAATATTGCTAGGCCGGGTCAGACCATTGGTCTTAGAGTTGTGTTTGTCTTGTTAATCGGTCGTCAGTTTTGATCTTTTCTTAATTGATCTGGTTCTAGGTGAACTTGTTCCATGATAGAATTAAGGGTAATGGACCTAATCTGCCCCTCAAGTAACCACCAAGGAGCGCTGAGCACCCTGAACTAACAACAGGCCCGTATCTGCACTCCAAGTAACCAAGGTGTTTAAAAACTACCCCGGTTGGACGGTCAACAACGTTTGACCGTTACTATGCCTATGTGGCCGCCACGTGAAAACCTGTTTTGCCACTTGGCGCCTTGTCATCGCCACGTTGGATAAGTTTATGTAGGTCCCACATTTAATAAAAAACATTTTCTCCCTCCCTCTTCATCACCAAACACCCCCTTCACCTCCCTCCCCAGCCTCCCACCGCCTCCCTTTCACCTCCACCACAGCCCCGCAGCCGCCAACACCACGCCCTGCCGCCACGCCCCCCACCACCAGCCCCACCGCCCCCACCCATCAAACCAAATCAACCCATCAACCCAAAGTTCGAATCTTTTTCCAAAAAAAAAGCTTGAATTTTTTTTGTGCCTCAGATCTGGTGTTGATGTCGCCGGTGGCGCCGAGGATGGCGGCTTTGTATGCTGCGGAGGAAGGTGTGGCGGGAGACGGCGGAGTGGAGAGATCTGAGCATCGATGGCTTCATCATCTCACTTCTCTTCTTCTTCTTCTTCTCTTTCTTTAAACTGGTGTGGAGGGCGGCGGGCTGTGGAGGTGGGGGGCGCGGCGGCGGGGCTGTGGTGTTGGGGGTGTGGAGGGGCGGCGGCGGGGCTGTGGTGTTGGGGTGTGGTGTTGGCGGCGGCGGGGCTGTGGTGGAGGTGAAAGGGAGGCGGTGGGGGGCTGGGGAGGGAGGTGAATGGGGTGTTTGGTGATGAAGAAGGAGGGAGAAAATGTTTTTTATTAAATGTGGACCCACATAAACTTATCCTACGTGGCGATGACAAGGAGCCAAGTGGCAAAACAGGTATTCACGTGGTGGCCACATAGGCATAGTAACGGTCAAACGTTGTTGACCGTCCAACCGGGATAGTTTTTAAACACCTTGGTTACTTGGAGTGCAGATACGGGCTTGTTGTTAGTTCAGGGTGCTCAGCGCTCCTTGGTGGTTACTTGGGGGGCAGATTAGGTCCATTACCCTAGAATTAATTATAGGTCACACCATGTTCGAGCAAGCTATTGGGATTTTGTGCGGCCCTATTCATAATAGCACATATACAAATTGTAATAGAATTTTATTTTAATTTCATTAATTTGTAAAAATTTGATAAAATGAGAAAAATGTTAATTCCTTGTTTAGGGTTGTTAGTGATAAAATGGAATGAATGGTAGAAAGTTTGCAAATATATAATTAAGTTCCCTTGACCAATGATTTTATGCTATTATCGCTTCATAGACTCAAAATGCGTGCTCCTGAGATCTCTACTCAAGCTAGTTTAAGTTAGTTGAATTAATTCTCTAGCTAGCTAGTTAAATATATTAACCTCTCTAACAGAATAAGAATACTTTATCCAATCTAGTCAAGACATTGATATGCTCTACAAAAGATATCCCACAACCCGCTTAATCCAATACAGGCCGGTCCATATACATAATTAATATGCTACTTGATCGAGTACAAGACATCAAAAATTGGGTCCATATATGGGTCTGCTTTGAAAAGTCATAATTAAATCTTAGATGTTCGTAATGTGATATTTCAAGTCTCTAATTAATATCATTAAACACTTGATAAGGGAAATTTGACATGTTAAACACGAGTGACAAGTATTCTCGTCTCTTAAACTAATGGTTGGTGGTTCAATATTCAACTCTTATGAATAGAGTAAACTTAAATTATATGCCTCATATATGAGACTTCACATTACTGAGAAATTGGTCTCACTTGATATGCATATATGAATATCCTTGGGATAACCCAAAAAAATTAATGCTCAAAACTGATCCATAACAGAAATTCCAAATCCTCAAAACTCTAAGAAATCCAACATACAACTCAATTTACTAGTTCGATCTTACTTCTAACTAGATTTTAATCCCCGGGCGATGCCCGGAAAGCATACATTTGAGCTAGTTGATGGTTTTTTGAGGAATGATTGTACATAACGCATCTAATTAATTTATTAAACAACAATTTTATGGTTAAAGTAATATAATGTGTAATAGAATATAAAGTCAAAAGGCTATAAAATACAATGGAGGTATAAACCATGAAATATAGAAAAACAACCACATAATGAGGGTGTAGTTTTTTCCTTTAAGGAGATGTTTCCATAGTCTTCATATTCACATATGGTCCCTATCACAAAGAGGTCACCAAACTTTCAAAACTGATATAAGTATGGGACCAAGGGTAATCCTATAGGAATGATTTGTCACTCTATAATCCTTGGTGTTAGGATAAACAACAAAATTAGCCATAAAATAAAATAAGTTTTCCCTTCATCTGGTTCAAAAACATAACATTCAAACAGAACCTTGTTAAGTATAGAAGCCTGAATCTTGGTCCCTTGCAAAGATGAAACACATTTAATGCATTAGTTATAAACCAAAGCTGAGAGCGACTGAGTTAACACCAAAATAAAGTCCCATTAAATAATACTTACCAATTCATAAAAAAAAGTATTGACACTATAATTACCTCATAGCTCAGATGGAGCTTCCTCTGGAAACATTCAAAAAACGCCAAATAAAAGGGCCACCATAAATGACAAGAACACCAAAAATGCAAGTTTGACAATTTAAATTGTTGATTCAGTTAAATAAAACAATTTAAATTGTTGCACTATTCTCACCCCAAATAAATTTTTAACAAACCAATTAATACACACCTCTATAATAAAAATCAATAAATACACATTACATAGGACAACTAAATAAAAGGACCAATTTAAATGGCAAAAACACCAAAAACGCAGGATGTTCTAGGCTTAAATAAGTTTTTAATAATCCAATAAATGCACATCTTTATATAAAGCCCCATACATTACATATGACCATTGTTGTCAAACTCGCGAGTTGACTCTTCGATTTTACCGTTTTTATGACACTACCTAAACAAAACGTGTCACGAGTCATCTAAATTTTCTGTCTTTGAAAATTCGGTATGTAGAAACTTATGTATTTACATTGTGAATTCACCGTTTTTACATTTCTACCTTACAGAAAATTGTGCTAACTTACTGCTAAACTCATTTTAATTATTTTTAATTGACAAAATTCAATGAATTTAAATATAAATTTCATAGAAATTTATCTATTGAGGTTGATATAATATGAATATTGATACATTTAAATCTACTATCTGTATTTAAAATAAATTCAAGTCAATTTATTATTAATTTTTGTATTCTTATTTAATTATATAAAAGAAATACATGTTTTTTTATTTACGATTCGAGTCTACCGATCCGAGTTTACTTTATCTCCACAGTTTACTTAAACTCATGAGTTTTGACATCCTTGCATATGACAACAGAAAAAGGGCCACCATGAATGACAAAAAACTAACAAAAACGCGCTGCATTTACTAGTGATGAGTGAAAACAATTACATTGCAATTTAATATAAAAGAAATTTCTCATATTCCCCATTAAATGCGACACATGTGATGAGAGAAATGGCAAAAAAGAAGCCACCACTGTTCACCCATTAAGAGCCGGCTCAATGAACAGTGCCAAAAGAGAGAAGCCAAACACATAATCGGCTCAATGAATAGTGTCTGAGCAATGATTTATAAGATATATAGATTAATAGAACTCAATTTACAACTCAATTCCAACCTATTTTTCAACTATTGATGGGAGAACCTATTTTTCAGGGTTTGATTAATACTTCTATGCACTAAGGAGATAATTACCTCACACACATATTTTCTAATTATTAAAATTGTGTATTTATGTTACGTCCCATTTGGTTTGTAGAATTGAAATTAGAATAATGAAATTAGAAAATGTGAACATTGAAAGTAGAAATGATGATGAGAAAGTAAAGTCTGTGGGTCTTAAAGAAATTATGGAATGAAGAGAAAAAGTTTGTGGTCCAGTAATATATGTAAAATTAAAAATACAATTCCCTAACTTTCACTTTCTCTCGCTGATTGCACCATATATTTGCATATCTTTTCATGACCAAATCCATTGAATTAATGCATGTTTTGATGATAATTGTACATAATTATCATAGATTCTAACTATTGGGCAAGTTGTTTGAATTTGTTCAAGTTAAAGGCAACTTAGTCATATTTAGCTTGATTTATTGTCATTCATGTTTTGAAGAACTTTTTAATGCTACTTCAAGTCTTAAACTATTGTAGATCATTGAGGAAACACCATGAATGAGGAGTCAAAGGAGATGGAATCAAAGAGCAAGAAGGAGGAAGTAAGAAGAAGCAAAGAAAACAAAGAAAAAAAAATAGAGAAGGGTGGCTGGCCAGTTGGCATGCCACTGGCGAGCCATTGGCGAGAATCTCGCCACTTGCTCGCCCATTGGCGAGCTACTGGCGAGCTTGACGCTGTCAAAAATCAGACGCGATTTTTAGGGTTTCTCAGCCCTATATAAGCTTTCTAAGAGCCCCCAAACCTTTCTCCAAGCCTCATTTGCACGAAAATAAGGTGGCTATGCTAAGGTTCACTCAAAATCTCTCAAACTCACTCATTTCTCTTCCATTTCCATGACATTTCACCACAAATCTTCCATATTTCCTTCTTCATCTTCATCTCCTCTTCCATTTTCACCAACGTTCTTCTCCATCTCACCCCATCTCATGACAACCACCTCTTGGGTAGATTTTGGGCGAAATTCCTATCTTCCTTCCATGAGTGGCTAAGCTCTTGGTGCTTTGGTGGTGTGAAGATAGTTCATGGCTTGTCTTATGCTTTATGCTTTATACTTGAGAGTTGTGGTTTCACTTTCTCTTATGTATTTGTGTTAGAGACATATGGTTGTATCTTTCTAATTATGTTGGATTGATATTCTTGTGTTGAACATCATGTTTGATTATCAATGTTATGTATGTTTTATTTCCTATGTTGATTCATGATACTATGCTTGCTTTAGTGGTTTCTTGGTTTGTGTAGTTAATGTTTCAATTGAGGTGTTGTGATTGCACATTCTCAAGAGGAAAGTGGTTTTCAAACTTGTTTTCAATACACATCAAGTGGTACTTACTCTAACCCTAAGTGATGGCTAGGTTCAAGCAATTGCTTGGTTAGCTATTAATTAGTGCTAGAAGACTCTTCATAGTTGCTTTGGGATTTTTCTAATAGACTTGATGAATGATGAAACTCCCATGATTTTAAAGAATTACTTGAACCATTGAATCACCACCAAAACCCCTTTTCATTGCATTTATTTTAAACCTTCACACCTTTATATGAAAAACACCAAGAACAAGCACTTACATTTTCTTGCTAGTTTAATTAGTTAATTTCAAAAACCAAACAAACAAACCCCTTTCCTTTTGTCACTTTTAATTTACATTTAGTTCATCTTAGGGTAGTTACAAGACTCTTCAAGAGAGACGACTCGAGGTTGCGCCACTATGTTGCAATCCTTGGTTTCATATATAACTTGCATTTAATCCCAAGGCGAATAGGAACCGGTTAAATCAATGGCGCCGTCGCCGGGGAGTCATTTTTTACTCCCTAAGGTAGCTAAGTGTCAATTGAAACATTGACAAGGGGTAGGAGTCATTAGGATTAGGTTTAAGTCATAATCGCATCATATCATCATTTAGGATTAGGATATATGCATTCCACTTTGTTTACTTCTTCTTTTTAGGTCTTGTTTTTTTTTATTTGTACATATATTGTTTTCTTGTCATTTTGTGGGACTAAGTCATTAAGTTCTCATGTCTTGGAATTACAACAACTTCAGTTACAATCTTGGTTCACTTGAGAATTCAAACACTTTTCTAAGAACTACCACTAGGATGGATGTGACACCTTGATAAACTCCATAATTTCACATATTTCACTTCACATTTACCTTGGATTGTACATGATTTTTGAGGATACATAGATAAAAATATACACAATTTGAGGTGAAATGAACAATACAAGGAGAGCATACTTTTGTGAAATTTGGAGTTAAATTGTTGTTTATTTTTGTAGTGTAAAAGCTCATCAACCTTCTTTCTCTCTTGTGAAGGATGAGGTGCTCAAGTGTAGAAGGAAGAAAGAATCAAGAGGATGAATAAAAGGGAGCAAAAGAAGCAAGAAAAATGGAAGAGAGCGATCGGTGCCCAACTGGCGCCCGTGGGCGCTCTTTGGGCGCGCCCGGCGCCTATCAGGTGCCCATGGGCGCGCCCTGGGAGCCGACGGTGCCCATTCCGTGCCCATGGGCGTGCTCCTGCGAAGAGTATTATGCAACTACGCGTTTTGACTGATTGTCACATGGTATAAAAGCTGAAACTTAGGGCATTTAAAGGGAGACTTGAAAACACGAAAATACACACTTCTAGGGCAATTATTGGAGTCTTGAAGAGCTTGAAGATCATTGGGAAAGATTGGGATTCAAGTGGGAAGCTTGGAGAGATTTGAGTTTCCTTCTATTGTGGTTGTATATCTTCTTCCCTTTTCTTCATATCTCTTCAATGAACTCCTTCATAGTTTT
This sequence comes from Mimosa pudica, assembly GCA_029929735.1. Lineage (NCBI taxonomy): Eukaryota > Viridiplantae > Streptophyta > Magnoliopsida > Fabales > Fabaceae > Mimosa > Mimosa pudica. The sequence goes on along the minus strand of JAKELP010000037.1, from coordinate 4,868,235 downwards.
AGGGTTTGTTTTATTTACATTTATGTGTAACTAAAACCCTAATCTAGGGTTGTTATGAACCTATTTATGGATTGAACCATCTACTCTCTCTTTGTTGAAGTAATTAATGAAGTATATGTGTAGTTTTTATCTTGCTCTCTATTTGTTTTAAGTGCTTGATCACCACTTACTTAGTTAAATGAAATATGACTTGGGAAAGTGTATTTTGTTTTAGAACTTGGATAAAAGCATTTTGGACTTGAAGTTTATGGTTTTAAATGGATGGTTTGTTGATAACATAAAGATATAGTTATTGACCTAACATAGTCATAATTAGGGTGGTTGAGGAAAGGAGCTTGCATTTATTGTGACAAGAGATTGTGCAATAAATGCTAGCATAAATTTGATCTTGACTTGGGAAAGCTTTTTCAAATGATTTTGAACCCTAGACTTGCACATATTTTCATTTGATCACTTAAAAAGGAGAGGGAAACCTTGGTTCATGAAGTAAATAGGGGATTAGCAACCCTAGCCTTAATTATCATTGTTAAATCGTGTTTGAAACTCCAACTCTTTTTACATTTATATTTAAAACTCTTTTCTTACTTGAACAACAAACTCTCAATATGTTGTTACTTAAAGTTATTAATGATATAATTAGCGCTAATCACGTTGTTTAAACTACAATCTCTGTGGAACGATAACCCTCTACTATACTACTTTTTGACGACCTGTATGCTTACGGAAGCACACCAAATCCGCGTTAAGTCACACCTTCTTCAATTATAGATGAATTATACAAAGAAAGGGACAAAATGTTGGTTATTCTCAATTCCTCCTTCAAATCCAATAGCACAACATGTAGGGATCTACCTTTACCCCCCCACAATATCACACATACTTTGATTATCCTTCTCCACCATGTCCCTCTACTTACCATGAGTCATATCACCATCCATATCCTTCAACATATCGAACCTCATCATATGAGTCTTCACCTCCACCACATAAACCATACACAAAACCATACTCTTCCTCTCTACCTTGACCATCACCATATCACCATTCATGCCAAACTACATATCAACCAACACCACGTGAACCCTCACCTCCACCCAAATCTATCACCCTGAAACATACTCCCCTTGATGCTTTCTTTGACTACCCCAACATGGAAGACCATACCAAAGAGCTTAAGAGGATGTATGTAGTTAATAAAACCCGATCTCTAGGACTATATAGGAAGAAAACTGCATGTGGACTCTCCAAGCAATTGGAGGAAGAATTGGAAGACTTAGGGGAATACCTCAATGCATTTTACATGCATGTGCTTTGGAAAAGAACTGAAGGAGAAGAGGGAACCCCTTGGCCCTATAATCCTAAGAGTGAAGAGATTGAACAAGTGGTAGTACCTCAAGTGCAAGAGGATGCACTTTCAAACATAAGTAATGCCCTTCCTATTCTAGAAGAGGCTTATCCTCCTCTTACAACTAATTTGGCTAGTGAGAATGATAGTGGGAAGGATGAAGAAATCATTGTTGAATCTCCCCATATACATAAAATTGAACATGCTCACCATGATGTCATTAGTAGTACTACCACACTTGAGCCTATCAATTGCACTGTTGATTCTTCTTGTGATGATCATGTTTATCTTCCTATTGATAGCAATGTTGAGGATGCTGAAAAAATTGATCAATTGTCATGTTCTTGTGATGAGCATATAATTTGTATGAATTGCATTGATCGCAAGTGTCATTTGCTTGTCCAATTTCGTGAACATGCATTGCATAATACTAGAATTGCTATTAGGAATGAACATGAGTCTTTTGAAGATGGTGAGTCTAGTCCAAGTGCTAGTGTTGATGATAAGTTTGAGAATAATCATTCTATAGGACTTAGTGAATTGCATGTGTCACATGATGTTGAGGTACACCCTTTACTTTCACCCACTCCACCCAAGAGTGGGGATGACAATGATGATTTAGATTTGATCACTAGTCCTTTGGTTGATACATGTACACATGAGACTTATAATTCTCAAATCTTATCATGTGATTTGCCTCCTGACATATATGGACATGATTGTTATATAAGTTGTGTTTATTTGAATCATGTTGTTGATAAGAGGGTAGTACTTGCCTATGATACTACCATTGTTACAAACCACATCGATTTTGTGATACCTTGCTTTGATAGATGTCCAAATGTGGTTGACTTCATTGGTTGTGAGAAGCATATAGTCTTTTATGTGCCTAAGCCTAAACTTCTAACATTACATACACCACTTTGTCACTTTACTTGTGCTAATTCTTTCCATGGATTTAAGTACTTTGACTCATGTGGTGTACTCGGAGTTGGTAGTGTTGCTCTTGTGTTGGCTAACTCTTTGCAGGCCTATCATTTGGTAGGATCCCATATAAATCATTCACCAACCCCACTTTTGGATCACCTACTGATGGAGCATGGACCACCACCACCGAGGAGAACAAAATCAATTCTCCTCGCAACCAATTTCCCTCGCTCATTTCCTTTGCAACCAAACGCAAGTCCTGAAGTGTAAGTGAACAAACGGAAATAAAAAAACGTAGCAGAATGAAAGGAAAGAAAAGAAAGACCTCTTCCGAGTCTCTGATTTTTGTGTATATAAACCACACATCACAACACAACACAACACAAAAACCTTCCTCATCAAACAAGCCTAGACTCGTTCTCCTTCGATCAAGGGTTTCCCATAACCCATATAATCCCCCATTATTATTTCCTCTCCACACTCTTCTTTGCTTTTAGAGAGAAAAGCAAGGATTTTTTATGTGGTGGTTGTTTTTTCTTCTTTCTTTAATGGCTACCTCAACTGTGAAGTCTCATTCAAATCCTCTCCACAATTTCTCTCTTCCTTTCTTGAAATGTGGTGGCAAGAATCAAACAAATACTACATACCATCACCGACGTCCAACCTCCGGCGACAACAACCTCAACAACTCCGATCACGATTCAGAATTTGAACCCCTAAAATCCAGGCCTTCAAGAAACCGAATTGGGTCATCTTCAAATCACTCACAAGACAAATCTACGAAGCAAAGGAACCAACACCGAAAGAAAGAAGAAAGAAGAAAAAACAACCACCACAGAAAAAACCTTGCTTTTCTGATCTCTCTGAAAGCAAAGAAGAGTGTGAAGACAAAATGATAATGGGGGATTGTATGGGTTATGAGAAACCCTTGATTGAAGGAGAACGAGTCTAGGTTTGTTTGATGAGGAAGGTTTTTGTGTTGTGTTGTGTTGTGTTGTGTTGTGATGTGTGGTTTATATACGCAAAAATCAGAGACTCGGAAGAGGTCTTTCTTTTCTTTCCTTTCCTTTCTTTCTACTACGTTATTTATTTCCGTTTGTTCACTTACTTTTCAGGACTTGCGTTTGGTTGCAAAGGAAATGAGCGAGGAAAAGTGAAAGTTAGGGAATTGTATTTTAAATTTTACATATATTACTGGACCACAAACATTTTCTCTTCATTCCATAATTTCTTTGAGACCCACAGACTTTACTTTCTCATCATCATTTCTATTTTCAATGTTCATATTTTCTAATTTCATTATTTCAATTTCAATTCTACAAATCAAAGGGGATGTAACATAAATACACAATTTTAATAATTAGAAAATATGTGTTTGAGGTAATTATCTCCTTAGTGCATACAAGTATTATTTAAACCCTGAAAAATAGGTTGGAATTGAGTTGTAAACCGATCCATCTCTTCCACCATTCTTCTACCATTTTCTCACATATCCCTTTCACCTTACACCTTTCTTCCTTCTTCAATGCATCAATAAATTCCTACATTACTCTGTGGAGATGTGGAGATGCTTTTCATTGGTTTGAGCTTTGGTTCTTCAAAGGGAAGTCCCAATTTCTTTCCTTTCTCTTTATATTTTTGATTGCCTAGGTTTAGGTTTACCATTTATGTTTTGAGATTGGACTGGATTTGGTTGTTATTGTGGGTATTTGTGATTTTGGTTTGTAATGAGAGATTTGGACTCATCAATAAATATGGTCATGTATATGTTCTTTATAATTTATTTGATGTCTTTCTATTTATTCATGGTATTGGTAGATAGTTTGATTGAATTGAATTATAATTGAACCTAATGCATTACAAATCACTAATCACACTCTAGGGTAATTAATAATGCCTATGTGAATGGATTCATGAGACTAAGTATTAGACTTACCGGTTGGTGAGGTTTGGTACTTTAGGATACCTAGAGAAAACTCAAAGGTGTTAAATGGCTTAACAACTTCTACTTATTTGGGGTTCTGCTAATTAGACAATTGGACTCATGGGTTCATGAGGTTTGGTAAATTAGGAAATTAGTGCATTAAACTCCCCAAAAATCCTTAAAAAGCTATGATAGTCATTGAAATTCATTTCCAAGAGCACTTCACTTCCAGTACACCCTTTTATTAAAAATACCAAAAATATATATTTGTTTTGCATCCTTCATTTACTCTTAAAAAAATCAACAAAATATATTTTCTTTACCCAAATCTATCTTGCATTGCATTTAATTAATTAGGATAGTTGAATTAAACAAGGCTCCTTGAGAACGACTCGGATTGTACCCTATTGCTATACCCTTGCATCCAATTTATAAATTTCTTTTGCAATTGACCCAAGGGCGATATACGACGACGGTCGATTCAAAATGGCGCCGTTGCCGCGGAGTCATTAATTTGACTCCCTAGTAAATTTGTGTCAATCTTCAAAATTGATTTGGGTCATAGTGAGCCATTAGGTTGTTGCATTTAGTTTAGATGCATCTTAGGTTAGTTCACTTTGCATTTCTTATTTGTTTTAATTTTTTTAGTTAATTGCATTTGCATATTAAGATTATTTGATTGCAATAATCATGTCTAGCCCTTATGATTATGAGTTTTTGTTCTATGATGATTCTCCTATGCATTCTTCTATGAATGATGAAACACCAAGATATTCACATTCATGGAGGAATGAGACACCTTCCTTGAGAGAACGTTTGCACAATTACTATCAAGCTAATGAATACCAAATGTCCAACCAATTCCACACATACTTGGAACCATCTGATCCACAAAACCACTTCACCCACTTCCATAACCACTCCACCCACTTCCCTACACCATAACTCCATACCACAATGTTTCCTCTCCCACCTATCATACACCTGAAAAACGTAGATGCACAAGAGGGGGTGAATTGTGCTACTTTAAAACTTTAAAGAAATGAACACACTAAACAATTTTATACTGGTTCGGCCAACCACTTGCCTACGTCTAATTCACCAACACCTCGTTGTGTTCCACTAAGTTCAGGTTTTACAAACAGGTTCACCTGAGAACCTTTACAGTGCAAGAATATCTCGAACACTCCCCCTTACTACCTGTAAGGTACTAACCCTGTTCTAAAGCCCCAAGCTTCAGAACAACCTCAAAACAGAGGATTTAAAGACAGAGAAATAAGTTCACAAGATGAACAGATAATGATAAAGAGTAGGTGCAAGTTCGGTGAAGAGCAATAAATTCCTTCGCCTATTTATAGTCTTCAATGGTGAATATAGCCATTTGATACATACATCAGAAGACTTGTTGACTGTTGTACACAATTAATGCTTGGTACTAGATTTTTCCCATGTTGCTTGAAGAGGATGATAAATATTAAATGCAGCTTCAAGCTTTATCAGCATACTTTGCTCATTTTAGGAGAGAAGTTCCCTTGAGTGCATATATGGCGGAGGAATGAGTCTAACGTCTTTTGAAAAAGCATTCTGATCATGACAGTGTACTTTTGTACATGATTTACGTTCTGGTCGACACTTCGATCAGTTATTGATTATCCTTCTTCGATTGTTCACTGCACACTCAGATCAAAGGTTAAGCGCATAACAATATCAATCATTCGATACTTCGATTACTACCAACTTTGATGATTCGATTACTTCGTGTGATAAAAGGTGTTCTTTTTACTTCTCGATCCAGTTTGACTTAGACTACTCTGATTAATAATGAAAGTTGTTCTTGATTGATATTTCGATCATTGTCTAAAAATGTTCTTGATCTTGAACGCATCTTCTAAATGTGAGCAATCTGTCTAAGTTAATAGCAATCAATTTTTCAAGTGATTGCTTATCCGAAAATACTTAGTCTAGTGATCAATTTATTTTATCGCATTGTCTAAGGTCTATGTCAAATGAATGATTGCAATGTCTTAGTTCTACATTAGTCTGATAATCGCACTGACTAAGTCCTATACTAAAATCTAGTGATCGCTATGACTTAGGTTTCTATTATTTTGGTGATCCCACTGTCTAAGTTCCATATTAACCTTAATGATCGCTATGTCTTAGTCTTATACTAGTGATTTCTTTATCTTATATTAATGATCTCATTGTCTATAATCTATATCTGTTATCATCAAAATTTAAGATTCTAACAACACCATCACATCAACCCTCCCCACCCAAACCTAGTGGATTAAATGTTTTCCTAACCTTCCCAAACATGGATTCTCAAACCCTTGCTTTGAGGAGAGTGTATGATGAGTTTAAGGTCCAATACTTCCAATTGTTTATGCTTAAGGAGACCAACAAACTCACAAAGGAGGTGGAAGAGCGTATGGAGGAAATAGAAGAATTTATTCGGGCTTTTGTGCAACATGTGCTATGGAAGAATACTAATGGAGAAGAAGGTGCTCCATGGCCTTGTGAATCCAATGGTTGTGAATGGGTTGAGGACCTTGAGCAAAATATCACCTCTCAAGTGGATGATCACCTTCAAATGACTAATCCCACACAAGCAATAAATGGAAAGCAAGCACATTCTCAACCTCAAGAGAAATTGGTTTCACACTTAGGTACTATTACTCCTCTTCTTGAAGAGTTTACATTTCCGTATACTACTTTGGTTGATCTTGCAAGTGATGATGAGGTGGATGAAGAAATTGTTGTTGAATCCCCTTGTGTTTTTAATGTTGAAAATATTCATTGCAATACTTCTCTTGTTAGTTGTGTGGTTGATAATATTGCTTGCAAATATGATGTGTGGTAATAATGATTCTCTAAGTACTAGTTGTTGTGATGATTTTGATTTGCATAAGTCTTCACATTGTTCTTGTGATGATGATACTATGTGCATGGATTGTATTGATCTTAAGTATGATAGGTTTGTTGCATTGCATACAAAGAACTTTGGTGATGTGCATACTCCATCTACTAGTACTACTAACGTTGCATCAAGCTTGTGTGTTAAAAATATGGACAATTGTGAACAATTGTCTTCGTTTTCAAGTGTTGATAAGCATGATGATTTGAGTTTCTTTGAATCTATTGAACATGATGAAGAATTCACTTTCCCCTCCCCTCCACATGCTTCCTTTATTAACACATGTAATTGTGATGAGTCTTGTGCTACTTGTATGCAAATTAATAGTTGGCTTTCCACTTCATATGTTACCCCTTCATCTAGTTCAATTGATAACATACATGCTACACTTGATGATGGACATGAAAATTGCATATCTTTTGATCTCAATTTTTTTGTTTCTTTAGATAGGTTAAATATGGAAGATTCACATGTTTTGAATGATAAAATTGTGAAAAAGGATGAATTCTTCCATTTGATTTTGTCTTGTGACCTACCTCCTGATTTAGGAATGCAATCATATTCCATATTGCATAGGGCAAATGTACAAAAATAGCCACCGTAAATTTAAAAATGGGCAACTATAACTCTGGTAAATTGAAGGGGGCGAAACTGTGCACTGTAAACCAAAATGGGGCAAAACCATACATTGTAAACCAAAATGGGGCGAAAGGAACCTCTCTGTTAGGCCAAGTTAAACAGACATTTTTCAGACGTGGGTTCCACCATCAGTAAATGACATGTCAATTCCAAAGTCCACCGTGAAAGCTAAAATGAATCTAGTTAAACCCTAAATCACTTGAAACGAACTCTAAACCCCTAAATCATTTCGATAAGAAATCAAATAGAACCCCAAATCATGTAAAATTCACCTTACTTCTTTGCAATAATCTGAAAAAATAAAGCCCATCTAAAAAAATAAAGCCCCGTCAACATATTGCACCCTTAAATGTATGACACATCATTTACTGATGATGGGGCCACATTTGGAAAACATACATTTAACTCTGCCTAAAAGAGAGGTTACTTTTGCCCCATTTTGGTTTACAGTGTACAATTTTGCTCCCTTAAATTTACCAGAGTTATAGTTGCCCATTTTTAAATATACGATGGCTATTTTTGCACATTTGCCCTATTGTATAAATCCTCTTCTTCTTCCACTCTTATACCTCCCACCTCTTGTGATTGCAAATGCGATGTGGTGTACCTCAACACCAAGTTGAGTTCCTCACCTTTCCGGTTGCAAACACAAGAGGATTTAAAATACATAAATGTGTCTTTGAATCCTACAAATAGGAGTAATGTTGATTTTCTTGATTGTGATTCATACTTGGAGATTTTTTATCTTAACTTGCTTAAAGCATGCTCTAACCCTCTCCAGGGTTTTTCCTTTGGATTTGGTATTTCTCTTGGCTTGTTTTCTTTGCATGAACATCATTGTAGGAGTCATATGAGGTATCCACTTCTACCACCACCAAGGAAGATCAACAAAGGAGAAGTTAGAGCTCTAAAGTCCAACATGATCATCATCAAGGATGAGAACTTCTCCTTCAAGCATTTGAAGATACCATAACCAAGGTTGTCTCTTTCCTCTCTTATTTTCCTTATTGTTCTGTAGGAATTAAGTGTGGGGGAGGGGTTGTAGTTGGGTTAATTTTTGGGTCATTGCAACTTTATTATGTTTTTGGCTTCAAAATAACAAAATTTTGAAAAATTTTGAACTTTCTCTCACTTTTACATTTGTTAACCTTGAACATGACCTATTTTTGGACTCTCTTTGGCAATTATGGAAATTTCATGATGTTTTTTATATATCTCTTGATTTGCTATGTTGTGAATGGAATTGATGCCCTATGGTTAAACTTGATTGTCTTGAATATTTGTTTATGAGTTTAGGAGAATTAGTCATATATTGTGAGGATTTTTGAGAATTTAATTCATTCCAAGAGTAACTTGCTCAATTATTCAATTTATAGAATTTGTTTCTACTCTTAGTAAAAGCTTATGCATTCATGTTTGGATATGATTGGGCATTCATTTCTAAACACTATGACCAAACATTTAGCCAACAAATATATCATTTGTTCACCCCTTTGGACCATCACTTTCTTTCCTTCCACCTTGACCAATTTGGAAACATACATCCATAGCATATACTTGCACTTCCATTTGAAAAAAAAGCATTCTACATAGTAAAAAAAAGAAAGAGACCGAGAGCCTAAAGAGAGAAAGAAAAGAAAAGAGAGTTGGCCAAAGACCAAGAAAAACAAAAGAAAAGAAAGAAAAAAATGTGGCCGCATGCTAAGAAAAAAAAAGAGAGAGTGAAAGCACAAAGTACTTGTAAAAAAAATGAGAAAAAGAGTGACATGTAACATGCTAGTATGAAATTGTTATGACTTGAATTACTATTTGTTGTATTGCATTTATATGTGGTGGATAATTGTTTACATAATTGGTCATTGACTTTATTCCATTATTCATCATTCATTGTTAGCCTTCTCCATCATTTCAACCCCACAAAGTCCTCTTGATCCAGTCATGAGTGCATGCATAGTGGAGGTATTAGAGTAGTCACAAACCTATGGTTTAATAGTTTATTGAGCAAGTAGAGTGACAAATTCTACATTAGGTGAGATTAGTGTAAACACTTATTCTTGAGTGATTTTCTTCTCTACTCATACTCTTCACATTCATTACAATCATTGTTAACATTATTCCATTTTACATTATTTGTTGAATTCTCATAATTTTCTTGTCATTGTACTTATCAAAGCTTTTTAAAACTTGTCTTTGTCTAGGAGTATAAAGGCTTAATTAAGTGTGGGGAAGTTGACAAATCCTTAGATTTGTATATTATTGTATTAACATGAAGTTATTAACATTTAAAAGATGCAATATTGGTTCATTTATACTTAATTAAATATCTAAACTTTTACGTAAATATTAGATTAGGAAGTGAATTAATGGCAAAATTTATGAACTTAATGTTATTAATTATTTTTGAGAGTCAATCGATCGATTTCCTTCTCTTCTTTCACCTTTAGGGTTGTTCTAGGACCAAAGATGGAGGAGGCTAGATGGGGGAAAACAAGGAAAAATGGGGAAAAGTTGGAAAATGAAGCTGCTGGACAAATTTGGGAAATTACAGAAAATGACCTCGAATTTAAGCAATTTCAGTTTAGTCCCAGTTACATAATTACAGTGTAGTCCTCGAATTTCAAAAATGTCATTCGGGTCCCTCATAACAGATTCGGTTTTTACTGGTTCTTGGCTCTTTTGACATCCAATTTGGACCTAAATTAAACCCAAACATTAAGCCCAAGTCTCCATACATATTAAATGTAAAAATTATGTTAGAAACTCAAGTTTCGGGGGTTTGGTGCTCCTCCAAAACCCTAACATTTTCATCTTCTCCATCTCTTCCACCATTCTTCTACCATTTCCTCACATATCCCTTTTACCTTCCACCTTCCTTCCTTCTTCCATGCCACAATAAATTACTCCATTGCTCTTTGGAGATGCTCTTCATTGGTTTGAGCTGGTTCTTTAAAGGGGAGTTCCAATTTCTTTCCTTTCTTTTTATATTTTTTATTGCCTAGGTTTAGGTTTACCATTTATGTTTTGAGATTGGACTGGATTTGGTTGTTATTGTGGGTATTTGTGATTTTGGTTTGTAATGAGAGATTTGGACTCCAATATACATGGTCATGTATATATTCTTTATAGTTCATTTGATATCTTTCTATTTATTCATGGTATTGGTAGATAGTTTGATTGAATTGAATTATAATTGAACCTGATGCATAACAAATCACTAATCACACTCTAGGGTAATTAATAATGTCTAGGCCCTCTCTATTTGTCTCTAATTTCTACAATAAGGGTCTGTGCATTAATTCTAGCTCTTAGGCGCTTATGCTTTCTGCCTTAATACTATGCTTTTCTATATGTCTGCTGCCTGGGCAATGAAAACAAGGCTTAGGCTTTCCTCTGTTTTGTTTCTCAAGCCCTCATTTCTTTTATTGCAGAATGATTTTCCCATGATTTCTTCATCCATAAAATTCCTATAAAGCTCAGTAAAGTGTCTATAATTACTTGATCATTGCATCAAATTATTCTTACAAGAGATACATAAAAACATAAGCAATTAATTACAAATATGATCAAAATATGCACAAGTTTTAATAGTTTAGTCCCTCGTATTAAAATGTGAGGTTTTACCCCTCAAGTTTAATTCCATCTGAATATTTAGTTTTAATAATTTAATAAGGACCTTAAAAGAGTTAAATATTACGATGACGTGGCACTAATGTAACATAGTGTTACTAATTACCTGATTAACCAATAATGTTTATATCAATTCATTAAGCTCTTTACTAACTATGATAGGAAAAGGAATTTCCATAATATTAATATCTCTATCATAGTTAGAAAAGATTATTCTAATCCTTTTATAATTTATCCATGATAGGAAAGAATAAACTAATAAAACCTGAATACTATCATGGATAATTAATAGCTAACCATGTTAGAAAAAAATCACCTAACATGGTTAGAAAAATAAACAACCTAATGTTCAATAATATCAAATACATCTAAATATATGCGGAAACGAATGCAGGCCTATACAAATTGGCAATATACAATTCAAAATAGTCCATATAACTACTACTACCTAATTCCCTTTCCTGCTGCTTGCGTCTGTGCATGAATACCTGCAAAAATGTCAGTAATCGTGGGATGAGACAATTTGTCCCAGTAATCACCGCTTAACTCACTATAACAGTGAGATGTGCGGTAGCGAGGGCGTCTAAAGGGTACCACATTTAAAACCAATACTATATATATAAACAAGTCAAGTCTTTCATTCATCATGCAAATCCATCCGTCTAACTCAACTCAAATTCACCATCTCTACTTCCCACATATCACTCAAATCCCTCTGTCAATTACAAGTCCACTCAACAGATGAAAATAAACGTGATTGACACTGTGCCCAGTCTCAAATCTGAAAGCATGAAAAGGGAGCACTTTAAAAAGTGAAAACGTCCCTGGAGAGCACTTTAAAAAGTGAAAACGTCCCTGGGGAGCACTTTAAAAAGTGAAAACGTCCCTGGGGAGCACTTTAAAAAGTGAAAACGTCCCTGGGGAGCACTTTAAAAGTGAAAACGTCTCTGGGGAGCACTTTAAAAAGTGAAAACGTCCCTGGTTCCTTTACAATCCGAGGAAACTGTACAATTAACCTATCGATTGCGCAGATCGATAGGTTACATCGGCCGACGGTACTAATAATCAGTGTCATGCAATACTAACAATCCTTATTCTATATTCCATCAACTTCAACCTCATTCAATATTTCAATCTCACATTTCATATTTTCCACAACATAGCTCACCATAATCTCAAACTCAACATCTATCACTCTTTTCTATTTCCATAATTTCTCAAGTCACTGTCTAACACTATACCTATCTATATACCTTCCACAACCATTCCAGATCAATACCAACCACAGCCAGAGTAATATATAGGTAGTGTTTCAAATTTCTTTATATGAAAATAATCGTGTTTGAAAGGCACCCGATAGCCTGTTTTATATAAAAATACCTTTTTCAAAGACAATATGTATATGGAGGGTAAAAAGGGATTTTGAAAATCCCAGCTAACGTCACCCTCAATGTTATAGTAAGGTTAAGTGTGATTACCTGTCGCCCTTAGCACTTCGTTGCCTTTTCCCCTTTATCATGCCTTGAGGAATACGCAAAGCACATCCTTTCCTATTATTACATTATGTAATAATAGTAGATTAATAATCATTCTATATCATGGATTATTTAACGTCTCTCTCGAATCCTAATATTTCTACCCAACCACTTTCATTTAAGATAATTCTTCAAGGGACTTCCAATCAATAACATGTTTCACACAGTGATTAAATCTATTCTCATAAGAGAAAATAAGCAAACTAATGACCAATCACCCAATATACATTTTTACGATCACATTTTGCCACACCTCAATCACAAATTCTCCATACACTTTAAATCTATTTCTTTTAGGCCTTTTTGATCAGCCAAGGCAAAAAGGAAAAGAGAAGAGATATCAATTCGTATTCATTTTGACCACTGTTCAAACATAGGAATTCTTTAGCCATTTCAAACCAATGAATATAACCAACCACAAATACCATAATCTAAAATCATCTTCAACTATACTGCACCCGTACATTTTAATCGTTCACACAATTTTCAAATAAAGGACATGTATAAGAAACAACACATTCACACACTTAGATACCTTTCAATGTTATAGTAGTCTTTACTCAACATTACATGTCATTCAATCATGGCTTACAAATATTTACAATGACTTCCAACTCATAGCCAAACAAGTAACTTACAAACCTTCACATATAATTTAGTAAATCAAAGAGAGGAGAAACTAAATTTCTCATATTTCCTATTTGAGTCAAACAAGATTCTGTTATAATAAATCCATTCAAACACTTCCAAATCCACTTCAAATTAGCCCAACTATAAATTTTCACTTAGCCACATTTTATTCATTGCCGCAAGGAAAACCATCTTCCAATGTCACTTTACCACTCCAATTAGTACATAATACCTTTTTAAAACTACACGAAACATACTTTCATGCTCAAAACTGAATCTTATAAAACTTCCAAGTTCACATGCATGTAAAACACCTAATACTTTTAATCAAAAATTGAAGTACTCATAATCCAAACATTTAATAGTTCCTTTAAACTAACATCACATCTTTTTGTCATCAAGGTTAACTAAGATGATAACTCAAATAAATTTCATTCAAATCCCAAACATGTAAATCTTTGTTTTATCCTCAATTCAATGGAGCAAAAGCACAAGGAAATTCAATATTTTCATCATGCAGAATTCAATTCACAATATGAGCTGAACAAGCAAAACCACACCTAATTAATATTTCAGCTTGCTTCTTCAAAACTGAATCTGACATGTATAACCAAAAACACAGCCCTTTTTACATTCCAACGACATATACATTACAATTTGAAACATCCCCATTCCAAACAAAACTTCATACATACAACATTGCCCTTAATTCATTCATCACAAAGCTTTAACTATACAATAAGCTACAGAAGAGGAAACATCCAAATAAAATATCATTACATAGTTAATATCACTCATCATCTCATATGCTCAAATGGAAGCAACATAATCGAACAAAACCAAAGCAAGCTAAACGGATATTTTCCTTACTTCCCAAATCCATTCAGCCATAACAAGAGGAAACCCACTTACACATGTTTTTAATAAATTAACCTACATTCAATAGCAAAACAAAGCAACTATATATATAAAACCTCCAGGATCAACAAATTCAGCAAGATTCAACATGCCACAACTTACATTGATTTTTATTTCATCATCATAAACCTCTCATCCAACTTAAAAGATCAACAACTCCTTTACTAGTACCTAGCCAAACCAGAAAATCCAACAAATCACACAAGAAATATCCAAATATCATTCAAACAACCTCCTACAACAACAAATTACAGATTTTGAACCCAAAACTCCCAAAACCAATCAGACCCCCAACAGATTCAGCATACGAAAGTCAAGGATTTTTTTTGTAAAACACAATCTCACACATGCACTACACTAATCCAACCTTGATAAAATTTGCATCTTGATAAATTTCAGGTGGATTATTCAACCATAAAATTCCAGAATAGCAAAAATGGCAGCATAAACAATTAGAACAGAATCTCTACTAACAGCCCCAAAATTAGGGTTTTACATGAACTACTCAAAACTTCAATCAACATTCAATTTAATGCTTAGAATACTAAAATATAAAGTCTTAGCATAGTTTTAATTCAACATCATGACTGAAACTTAAATCCCAATTCAAACCCTAAACACTCAAATCTCACCAAATCGCAGAGGGAGGAGTAAAACCGGAATAAATGGAACTACCTTACTTATTTTCGACCTCCTACTGGTTCGCCGGAGCTTTACCATCGCCGGAAACCGTCGAGCTTGCCGGAAACGATGAGAACAGAGAGAGAGCTCGCAAAGGGATCAAGAGAGACAAAGAAAATATGAGAAATTAACAAAAGAAGAGAAGTTTAGCTCGAAAATGTAGTAAAGGCCGAAGCTTTACCTATTCTCGCCGTCGACCACCATGGGTTCACCGAAAAACTAAGAAGACGACGAGAAGGAGATGAAGAGGAGACGGAGGGGAATGAAGGAGAAGAGTTTGAAGGGGGAGGGGAGGCCGCGCCGCCGTGCTGCCGTTTCAGCTTGCCGTCGCCGGAGAGAGGAAGAAGAAGAAGAAGGCGACGGAGGGGAGTGGAGGGTTCGAGAGAGAGAAGTGATCGGGTGAGAGGGAAGAGGGAATATATATATATACCTTAGGGAAAATTACCGTTAACTACCTTAAGGTTTATTCATAATTATATTTCTAGCCCAGAAGTTTGTATATATTACTATGTCTACTTCTTTCCTTCATAATATTATCTACTATCCCAAATACTTGTTCATAAAAGTTTCTAGCTCCAAATAATTATTTTAACTATATTTCCTTAAATTCCACAAATTAAGATTTAATAACAATAAATTTCCATAAATTTCTCTCTAAAAACTCAAATTTTCTAAATAACACCTCAATAATTTCCCATTAACCTTAATCAAACCTTGGGGATGTTACAATTTACCCTACCTTTTAGGAATTTTGTCCCCAAAATTCGCTTGAAATAACGCCTAAAACCAAGAAATACGTAATTCAGCTCTAACTATATACAAAGTTCTAACTATTCAACCATAATTTATTGCACTTAACACTATTTTCACCATGTATCCACAGTTAATCCCATAGATATTCACCAATCCTCATCTCGTTTCCCTTAACTAACCTTCATTTACTAACTACCCTAACCTTATATTACTTGTAAAGTCATCCATCATAAATGATAACATCGTTTTTCAAACTTCAATGGTTTCCTCAATCATATTTCAAGACCTTACTTCTTTGTTGTAAGACATCAACTCCTAAAATTTCAGTTGTAACTTTGGCTCAAAATTCTAACTTAACATATACACTCATCCATATCAACATATCATCAGATTAATGATTGATTACTTCCAACTTAAGTAAATCAATGGTAGCAGTTTACTAACTTCCAACCTAATATATTACACTCACAACATCATTCACTATTTATCCCCATTCCATCTATATTGATCACCAACACTCATTTTCGCTTCTCCTAGCTCACCTTCATTCACTAACCACTTCTATCTATTGTATCAAATCAGGTCATCCCCATATATCCTTAATTCTGCACCGGTAATCAACTTATTCTTTAAAATATGATATCTACCTGCATCATGCCTCAACTACAATTTGAAGCATCCCAAAAACCAAAATCAGTTTACAGTTCCTCTTCATTTCTAACATCAATCACACTTTTCTTCATACTTAAACCAAGCTCACTAATTCTTTTTCATCATAGAGCTATTCAGCCAGTATGTTAACCCACTACTTCCCTATAGTAAAATACTTCACTAATTAAATTCCTTAATACTTAATTCAAACCTTGAGCCATTAACACAACTTTGAAGTTTCATCACTACTTCTAATCATTTCATTCTCATCCCTACAAGCCTTAGGTTAACACACCACAAAATCATAATACCTTTCAATATCAATACATTACTCTAATTCATTAACCTGCAGTGTATTACTAAGTATTCACCCTAACTTTAATACAAAGCATAAGTTCCTAAATTTCATTCTTCAAGCCAAATTTTTGGTTGTTCATCAATTCATAACTAATATATAGTATCCTAATCCTTAAAGTCAAAATTCCTCTCAATTACCTCTATTTCTATCCATACAAGCTTGACAATCATGATTTTCTCATAATTCCCTAGATTTCTCAAATCATAAATTCCTACTGTTTGATTCCAACTAAGTAAAGAATCAATGAAAATATTTCAATCCTTCTAATACCTTGATTTGAAACATGAGAATCATCACATAACCTTATGTCCCACCGAATTCTCATCTTACATACATCGTTCTCAATAAAGGTTCTACTTTGCAAGCCTACAGAATTTCCTTTCATTTATAACATTAATCACACTATTCTTCACATTCTCATCAAAATCACCTCCTAATATTATAATGTGGGACAACCAGAACAAGTGGCAAGAAAATCAACTTCTTCCTTTTAATTAAAATCATAACACAACATAATTAATTTAATACCCATCGTATGAATATACTACTCACAATTATTCCTTTCAATCATTATTTCACATACACATCCAAACCTTTTAAAACTCAAAAATCAAATTAGATCTCAAACCAACCAAAATCAGCGATCATAACTAAATCATAATTCAATGTCTATCTATAGTCATTTAAGAGTTCCTTATAATTCATCATTTCAATCCTTGCTACTTATCCTTATCAAAATACAACTTCATAACTTTCTATTTTAAGTTGCTTGATCAACTTTAGGTATTGCAGTACCATGCACTTACTATCACATATCATATCATTCACATTGCATCAAAGCAATTTCACCAAATCTCATACTCCAATATCTTTTCCACTCAATTAACAAAAGAGATAATTTCCATGAAAACAAAGTCGAATCACAATTATAACTATAAATTATATCCTCATAGACAACTTGCAACCAAAACGTTGCAATACTTGGAATAGAAACAAATTTTCATTTCAAAATAATTCTTCATGAACACAATTTAAATACAATCTTTTACAAAAATGTGCTATCAAATCTTCATCAAATTAGAGACTACAAATCAAACCATAGAAAACGGATATCAATTAAAAACAATTAAACAAAACAAGTTAATTTATCAATTAACCCTATACTTTGAAGTATAAGAAAACCACTAAGAAAAATGTCAAAAACTCATATTTCACTTGACATTCATTATCAAATATTATTCCTCAAGTTAGCTTATTCCATTAAACCTAATAAGGGATCTCATGATGCCTCGACTATGATTATGGCCGGCACATAATTATATTCGAGACCCCAGAGAAGCATCCTTATTTCGTCATTCTTCCTAAATTCTTATACATATCAACATTATTTCGTTATTCTTTCTATGTTCATCTCAATCTCTCCACAATACCTATTCAATTTCTTTTATCACTCTCTCCCCACCATGGGATGAGCGATAATCCTCTCAAAAGGCAGAGTATCATGCACAGAAGGAAGGGAATACTAAGAATGTATATTGCCAATCTATATGCAATGCAGCACAGTCTCAGGTTATCGTATACCAAATACTGATAACCAAGTTGTAACATAGTGTTACTAATTACCTGATTAACCAATAATGTTTATATCAATTCATTAAGCTCTTTACTAACTATGATAGGAAAAGGAATTTCCATAATATTAATATCTCTATCATAGTTAGAAAAGATTATTCTAATCCTTTTATAATTTATCCATGATAGGAAAGAATAAACTAATAAAACCTGAATACTATCATGGATAATTAATAGCTAACCATGTTAGAAAAAAATCACCTAACATGGTTAGAAAAATAAACAACCTAATGTTCAATAATATCAAATACATCTAAATATATGCGGAAACGAATGCAGGCCTATACAAATTGGCAATATACAATTCAAAATAGTCCATATAACTACTACTACCTAATTCCCTTTCCTGCTGCTTGCGTCTGTGCATGAATACCTGCAAAAATGTCAGTAATCGTGGGATGAGACAATTTGTCCCAGTAATCACCGCTTAACTCACTATAACAGTGAGATGTGCGGTAGCGAGGGCGTCTAAAGGGTACCACATTTAAAACCAATACTATATATATAAACAAGTCAAGTCTTTCATTCATCATGCAAATCCATCCGTCTAACTCAACTCAAATTCACCATCTCTACTTCCCACATATCACTCAAATCCCTCTGTCAATTACAAGTCCACTCAACAGATGAAAATAAACGTGATTGACACTGTGCCCAGTCTCAAATCTGAAAGCATGAAAAGGGAGCACTTTAAAAAGTGAAAACGTCCCTGGAGAGCACTTTAAAAAGTGAAAACGTCCCTGGGGAGCACTTTAAAAAGTGAAAACGTCCCTGGGGAGCACTTTAAAAGTGAAAACGTCTCTGGGGAGCACTTTAAAAAGTGAAAACGTCCCTGGTTCCTTTACAATCCGAGGAAACTGTACAATTAACCTATCGATTGCGCAGATCGATAGGTTACATCGGCCGACGGTACTAATAATCAGTGTCATGCAATACTAACAATCCTTATTCTATATTCCATCAACTTCAACCTCATTCAATATTTCAATCTCACATTTCATATTTTCCACAACATAGCTCACCATAATCTCAAACTCAACATCTATCACTCTTTTCTATTTCCATAATTTCTCAAGTCACTGTCTAACACTATACCTATCTATATACCTTCCACAACCATTCCAGATCAATACCAACCACAGCCAGAGTAATATATAGGTAGTGTTTCAAATTTCTTTATATGAAAATAATCGTGTTTGAAAGGCACCCGATAGCCTGTTTTATATAAAAATACCTTTTTCAAAGACAATATGTATATGGAGGGTAAAAAGGGATTTTGAAAATCCCAGCTAACGTCACCCTCAATGTTATAGTAAGGTTAAGTGTGATTACCTGTCGCCCTTAGCACTTCGTTGCCTTTTCCCCTTTATCATGCCTTGAGGAATACGCAAAGCACATCCTTTCCTATTATTACATTATGTAATAATAGTAGATTAATAATCATTCTATATCATGGATTATTTAACGTCTCTCTCGAATCCTAATATTTCTACCCAACCACTTTCATTTAAGATAATTCTTCAAGGGACTTCCAATCAATAACATGTTTCACACAGTGATTAAATCTATTCTCATAAGAGAAAATAAGCAAACTAATGACCAATCACCCAATATACATTTTTACGATCACATTTTGCCACACCTCAATCACAAATTCTCCATACACTTTAAATCTATTTCTTTTAGGCCTTTTTGATCAGCCAAGGCAAAAAGGAAAAGAGAAGAGATATCAATTCGTATTCATTTTGACCACTGTTCAAACATAGGAATTCTTTAGCCATTTCAAACCAATGAATATAACCAACCACAAATACCATAATCTAAAATCATCTTCAACTATACTGCACCCGTACATTTTAATCGTTCACACAATTTTCAAATAAAGGACATGTATAAGAAACAACACATTCACACACTTAGATACCTTTCAATGTTATAGTAGTCTTTACTCAACATTACATGTCATTCAATCATGGCTTACAAATATTTACAATGACTTCCAACTCATAGCCAAACAAGTAACTTACAAACCTTCACATATAATTTAGTAAATCAAAGAGAGGAGAAACTAAATTTCTCATATTTCCTATTTGAGTCAAACAAGATTCTGTTATAATAAATCCATTCAAACACTTCCAAATCCACTTCAAATTAGCCCAACTATAAATTTTCACTTAGCCACATTTTATTCATTGCCGCAAGGAAAACCATCTTCCAATGTCACTTTACCACTCCAATTAGTACATAATACCTTTTTAAAACTACACGAAACATACTTTCATGCTCAAAACTGAATCTTATAAAACTTTCAAGTTCACATGCATGTAAAACACCTAATACTTTTAATCAAAAATTGAAGTACTCATAATCCAAACATTTAATAGTTCCTTTAAACTAACATCACATCTTTTTGTCATCAAGGTTAACTAAGATGATAACTCAAATAAATTTCATTCAAATCCCAAACATGTAAATCTTTGTTTTATCCTCAATTCAATGGAGCAAAAGCACAAGGAAATTCAATATTTTCATCATGCAGAATTCAATTCACAATATGAGCTGAACAAGCAAAACCACACCTAATTAATATTTCAGCTTGCTTCTTCAAAACTGAATCTGACATGTATAACCAAAAACACAGCCCTTTTTACATTCCAACGACATATACATTACAATTTGAAACATCCCCATTCCAAACAAAACTTCATACATACAACATTGCCCTTAATTCATTCATCACAAAGCTTTAACTATACAATAAGCTACAGAAGAGGAAACATCCAAATAAAATATCATTACATAGTTAATATCACTCATCATCTCATATGCTCAAATGGAAGCAACATAATCGAACAAAACCAAAGCAAGCTAAACGGATATTTTCCTTACTTCCCAAATCCAATCAGCCATAACAAGAGGAAACCCACTTACACATGTTTTTAATAAATTAACCTACATTCAATAGCAAAACAAAGCAACTATATATATAAAACCTCCAGGATCAACAAATTCAGCAAGATTCAACATGCCACAACTTACATTGATTTTTATTTCATCATCATAAACCTCTCATCCAACTTAAAAGATCAACAACTCCTTTACTAGTACCTAGCCAAACCAGAAAATCCAACAAATCACACAAGAAATATTCAAATATCATTCAAACAACCTCCTACAACAACAAATTACAGATTTTGAACCCAAAACTCCCAAAACCAATCAGACCCCCAACAGATTCAGCATACGAAAGTCAAGGATTTTTTTTGTAAAACACAATCTCACACATGCACTACACTAATCCAACCTTGATAAAATTTGCATCTTGATAAATTTCAGGTGGATTATTCAACCATAAAATTCCAGAATAGCAAAAATGGCAGCATAAACAATTAGAACAGAATCTCTACTAACAGCCCCAAAATTAGGGTTTTACATGAACTACTCAAAACTTCAATCAACATTCAATTTAATGCTTAGAATACTAAAATATAAAGTCTTAGCATAGTTTTAATTCAACATCATGACTGAAACTTAAATCCCAATTCAAACCCTAAACACTCAAATCTCACCAAATCGCAGAGGGAGGAGTAAAACCGGAATAAATGGAACTACCTTACTTATTTTCGACCTCCTACTGGTTCGCCGGAGCTTTACCATCGCCGGAAACCGTCGAGCTTGCCGGAAACGATGAGAACAGAGAGAGAGCTCGCAAAGGGATCAAGAGAGACAAAGAAAATATGAGAAATTAACAAAAGAAGAGAAGTTTAGCTCGAAAATGTAGTAAAGGCCGAAGCTTTACCTATTCTCGCCGTCGACCACCATGGGTTCACCGAAAAACTAAGAAGACGACGAGAAGGAGATGAAGAGGAGACGGAGGGGAATGAAGGAGAAGAGTTTGAAGGGGGAGGGGAGGCCGCGCCGCCGTGCTGCCGTTTCAGCTTGCCGTCGCCGGAGAGAGGAAGAAGAAGAAGAAGGCGACAGAGGGGAGTGGAGGGTTCGAGAGAGAGAAGTGATCGGGTGAGAGGGAAGAGGGAATATATATATATACCTTAGGGAAAATTACCGTTAACTACCTTAAGGTTTATTCATAATTATATTTCTAGCCCAGAAGTTTGTATATATTACTATGTCTACTTCTTTCCTTCATAATATTATCTACTATCCCAAATACTTGTTCATAAAAGTTTCTAGCTCCAAATAATTATTTTAACTATATTTCCTTAAATTCCACAAATTAAGATTTAATAACAATAAATTTCCATAAATTTCTCTCTAAAAACTCAAATTTTCTAAATAACACCTCAATAATTTCCCATTAACCTTAATCAAACCTTGGGGATGTTACAACTAACACCATCAATTATGCTGGTGTGGCTTATGACTAGGTTAGCTGATATGACTAGGTTAGCTGACTGTGTTAAATTTGAGATTTACAAAACTGTAGCAAAGGAGATGTGAATAAAAGAAAATTCAGGGCGCACTTAATTTCATTAATTAAGAAGAATAGAAGATCATTTACTATTGAACGATTTGCAATAGTCAAACTCGAAGGTGGAAAGACATATTTATAACTGATTTAATTGCCTTTAAAAAAAGAACACCATGTTCTTTTTATTTAAATATAGTTCTGAAGAAAAAACAGCAACAAAAGAAGATATCCAAAGCCTAAACAACCAAAACAAGACCAACTCAGGAAACAGTAATTAACTAAAATTTTATTTTGACACTCACTTCCTTTAGCTTGTAGCTGGCACCTTCAACATTTTGTATAGGTGTGGCCTCATTTTTTTCAATGATGCTACAATATCTGTCATATCAAGTCGTGCCTCCGGTACATCATTGCAACAACTTACGGCCAAATCAAAAATTGATGAAATATGTGGCAATATGTTACCAATATTTTCATTGTTTCCATTTAGCAGATTGACATCTAAAATATTGACTATTGCATGTGGTGTTGATCCAGCAACCCAATCTTTTAAATTTAGACCTTGACCAAACATTTCATCTGTTGGCTTCTTTCTTGTAAGCATTTCCATAAGTAAAATACCAAAACTATATACATCTCCTTTCACGGAAACAACCCCTTTTGATCCATACTCTGCATACCAATTTAAAGGTAAGTAAAATAACACTGTTGAAACAGGAAACAATACTTGTTAAAAACCTTATTAATTTCAATAATTGAGTGATTAAATAATAGGGCGAAGACCCAAAAATGATACATAACTATTAGCCAAGGAACAAAAATAGTACATAACTATTCCAAGGTACAAAAATGATACCCAACTTTTACCATGTGATCAAAAATGATATTTTCACTAATATGAAAATAATATTAGACATGAAAAGTTCAAAATGCCCCTTATAAATTAATCGCCGCCCGATAAAAATTTATTTAATTACAAGGTCATGTTGGACATTTCATGTCTAATATTATTTTCATATTAGTGAAAATATCATTTTTGATCACATGGTAAAAGTTGGATATCATTTTTGTACCTTGGAATAGTTATGTACTATTGTTGTTCCTTGGCCAATAGTTATGTATCATTTTTGGGTCTTCGCCCTAAATAATATAGTATGTTAAAATATGTAAGTATAGTATGAGTATGAGTATTTAAACATGTTTTATGTGTGAATGAGCAAAAGAAAGTAAGAAAATTAGTAACAAGGTTATTGAGTCATTACCTGGTGCCATATACCCAAATGTAGCTAAAGTTTTGGTATAAATTTCTGATTGGTCATTGCCTAACAATCTGGCGATTCCAAAATCACTAAGGTGGGCCACCATATCTTCATCTAACAAAATATTGCTTGGCTTTACATCACAATGAACTACTGGCAACGAAGAACCTTGATGAAGATACTCCAAGGCAGATGCCACATCAATCATTATATTCAGCCTTTGCAAGATGTCTAAACAATAGTTATAGGAGTACAACCATCTATCAAGACTCCCATTTGGCATAAATTCCATGATTAGAGATTTAAAATCATTATTTGAGCAAACACTAATGATCTTAATTAGATTGCGGTGGCGTAAATTGTACAAGGTAGCACATTCAACATCAAAACTCCTAAATGCTTCCTCCAATTCCAAGTTAAAAACTTTCAAAGCAATCATTTTTCCACTTGGAAGAATTGCTTGGTATACAGAACCAAAACTTCCCTTGCCAAGAAGGTTACTCTCATCGAAATTATTTGTTCCTTTCAAAAGTTCATAATAGGATATCCTGGGTGGGTCCAATGTTAAGAAATCCCTATTGGTGCTTTCACTCGCATGAACCACCCTACACTTAACAAACACTATACAAGAACCAACCAAAATGACTACTAGCATGATAGGCAATACATATTTGATCATCATTTTAGCCAACCTAGGCTTGTGTAACTTTCTACATGGATGAACTTGAAGTTGGGGCTTCCCGCAAAGATCTTTATTCATCACAAAAGACTCAGCTGTGAAATTTTGAAAAGCCCCTCCATTTGGAATTTCTCCATACAATAAATTATAGGAAATATTAAAGTATTTGAGATGGATGAGTGACTCTAAAGATTTTGGAATCACACCAGACAGGGAATTTTGTGAAATATCCAAGAACTCTACATTTATCATGCCACTGAGTGAATTAGGGATAGGCCCTGACAATTTGTTATGAGCCAAGGATATGTTTATTACCGTTTGCAAGCCACCCATAGTTGTTGGAATATTTCCTGAAATTTGATTTCTTGATAAATTTAATAGTATGATTGCCCTCAAGTTTGAAATTTCCAATGGAATTGTCCCACTCAGAGCATTAGAAGATAGGTCTATCACATTGATATCCTTAAGACTCCAAAGAGAAAGAGGGATATGGGAAGTCAACTTGTTAGAGCTTAAATTCAACTTTCGCAAAGAAGTATTTCCAAGACATCCTGGGATCACTCCTGACAACATGTTGTTAGCTAAATTCAACTCATTTAAACTTTTGATTTGGCATATTTCATCAGTGATGGATCCTTTGAGCCTGTTGTTTCCGAGGCTTAACAATTGAAGACTTTGTAGCTTATTAATTCCGGTGGGAATCAAGCCATTCAAATTATTCCCATGTAAATCTATTTCGAGCAAACTGGTAAGATTTCCAAGCACACAAGGTATAGCTCCACTAATTTTATTCACCTGTAAATCTAACATGCTGAGCTTAGAAGCATTTGAAATGCTATTTGGAATTTCTCCAGTAAGTTCATTTTGCTCCAATTCCAATATCCTAAGGTTGGGAGTGACACGTCCTAAATAGGATTGGAGCATTCCAGAGAGGGAATTAGTTCCAAGGTACAAACGTGTCAATGTTGAAATATTGAATATACTGATAGGAATGGTTCCCCTTAAATAGTTTATTCCCAATGCTAAATCTTCAAGTTTATCAAGGTTGCCTATGTCCTTAGGTATAACTCCTGAAATCATATAGCTAAAGGATCAAAACGTAATACACAAGAAAATGGACAAGGAAAAAAGAAGATAAAAAATAGTGCGTTTAAAAAGTCTATATTTGTTTTCACCATAAAAAGTCTCTATATTTTCGAACATATAGGTTGTATCCCTCAAGTTTGTTTCGATCTAAAAAGTTTGCTTCTACATCTTGGTAAATTAAAAAACCTACATCATTTTTTCCTTGAGTTACTAGAACCTACAGTTAAAACAATTAAATGGACTAAAACAAAAATAAGGAAAGACTATGTATAAAGACTTAACATGGTACTAGTATTAATTTCCTTATTTGTCCATATTTTTACTAATTTATGCCTTGAACTTTTGATACCATCATGAGAAGTCACGATAAGCTTTCTATGTATAGGAACGCTACTTTACTAGTTAAACACGCACTATATTATTGTTTGTTGTTTTTTCATTTGGGATTTGCATATTCACAAACTTAACATATTTTTTTTTAAAAAAAAAGAATGCTTAAAGTTAATTTATTTGAAAATAGAAAGTAGAATTCTCTGGGTGTGGCATTAATCATAATTCCCTTTTTATAATGCACATGTGCATTATTTGAAATCTGTTATAGGAGTATCAAAACTGGAGGTAATTTGGGAAAAATGATAAGTATGGGAGTTATATCTGGCATTTGAAAGTAAGATCAACTCCCAAATTAGATCCTATATTATCAATGATATGTATAGGAGAGTCACATATATAGGTTTATATATATTTTATGCTTTTTGCGATCTTAATTAGCTAGTGAGAGTCACACACCAGCACTCTTACACCACATATAACGTGCAAGGGTATACCTGTAAAGAAGTTGACCCCCATATATAATCCTTCCAGAGATGTGCAATTACTTATTGATTCAGGAATGTTTCCCCCTAAAAAATTATCAGAAACTGAAATTACTTCAACTAGAGGGAGTAGACGGCACATCTCATTTGGCATATAACCATATAAATAGTTGCTGTCAATAGCAACACTCCTCAAAGAAGTCACTGTGAACAGAGATGGAGGAATTGGACCTAAAAACCAATACATAGCAAGTTCAGAATTTTCTTCCTTTTTTCAATGTTGATAAGTAGCTACTCCATTCAGTTCTAAATATAGGAATTAGATAACTAATTTATAGATATTTACATTAAAAATTGAATAAACTAATTAATGTGCATAGGTTTTTCCAAAAAGAACTCATTTGATCACAACCCTATTGATATATGCAATCAACTAAATATTTAGAAGACAAAGTGGAGTATATATAGTTATATGTTTATAAGACAAGAACAAATACCAACGCTTTTATATTTCAAATTTAAGAGAGTATAATATTTTTTATGTTTGATCTAACAATATTTTATCCACCAAATTAAAATTGACATATTCGTCAACAAGGTTAGTTGAACAATAGTCAGTCTTACAATTAGCCTATATATAGATGAACCGTATGCCCACTTCAGTTTACCAATATTCAAAGATAAGATCAAACCAAAAGTTATCTAGACGTCATTTAAAACAATATTACTAAAGAATTAAACAACTAATAATCTTAATGCACGAAGACATACCGATTTATTTCATCTTGATGGATCAACCAATACATTTTTTTCCTTCTTCCTTCCAATTATCTTTTATTTGGAATCCATTTGTTTTAAATTCTTACAAATATTTTACATATTTAATTTGATCAATAGTTGTAATAAGATCCAAAATGTTTCAATTTATTTTTTGTTGGCTAGTATTTATTGGAATATATCATAAATATAATTATGAAAATTATATTATATTTTGCGAGAAGCTATCAAATTGTCATCATACACATGGATATAACGTAGTCACATACACAAATTACTCGGAATAGCTTCCCTTTACGTATAGATCATTAATCCCTATTTATTCTGTTTCTCTATTTTGCTTTTTTATCCTAGCAAATTCAGATTGTGAATTTGTGGAGACCGCGTGTAATTTATTACTAATCCAAATTTTAAGTTATTAGCAAGGAAGATATTAATGTTTTTTTATTAGTATTCATACAAAAAAAACCACTAAAATAGTTATACAATTTTTTTCTGGTATTAGAAGAAAGTTTGAAATCAATGGACAATTTACGATCAGAAATAAGCATAAACAATCAACATATTAAAAATAAAAAATAAAATAGAAACTCGTACCTTGGAGGTTCATGTGCTGTAGATTTAAGTACTGAAGGTTGGTCAAATTTCCCATATCACTTGGGATGAATCCTTTATCGAATTCGTTTTTGGCTAATGATAAGTTTATCAAGTTTTTGCATTGATACCAAATAGAGGGAAATTTTCCAGATAACTCATTTTCATGAACAAAAAATCTCTCTAGATTTGGAAGCCCAAAGCACACATTTGTGAGGAGACTACCAGAGAAACGATTTTTGTGAAGTTCAATGTATTCTAGCATTGAATTGTTAAATAATGTAAGTGGTATAGATCCCGAAAGCATATTTTCTCCTAGATATAATATCTTCAATTGTTGAAGATTACCAATACCATTAGGAATGCCTCCTTCGAACATGCAAAATAAAATAAAAACACATCAGCTTAAACTTCGCATCACACATTTAATAATGCCTAAATATATAGCTGTCACTTCTTATTATAAATGTATGAAGTAACAGTTAATTCAAAAAAACTAAAAGAAATCAATTAATTTATTTATCTGTAATAGATGTGTATTCTGTGTGTCACAAATATAGATTGTTTGGAAAAAAACATTTGGAAGACAGAGTAGATTAAACTGTCATTTAGAACTAAAACAAGGCTGAGTGGTGTTAGCTGCCCCTACACTTTTTATTTGGAGTTTTTTTTATATCATTAAGTTATACATTGAAAGTATGGGTGTGCAAAATTTTTCTGTCCCTATTTGTCCTGCCTATCCTGTCCCTTTTTGTACCTTTTTGGGACTGAAAATTCTCATCCCAACAATTTTTCAGGATCAAACAAATCAGGACGAGACAAAATTCATTTTTATGAAGGGATGAGACTTAGGACAGGGTCGTCCTGAATATATGCTTTTATATTTTTTTTAAAAAAATACATGTGTCATTTGTATCATTTATGGGTATATAAAACATTTTTATGAAAATACTATCCTAATAAATTTTTAACTTATTATGTTGTATAAGATGTATTTTAGAAGCCATAATGAACTAATTTCTTTGTTTAATACAAACCAAATCGTTTTACATTTTTTCACAAGTAGATATTTTTAATAAAAAAAATTCAAAAACATTTTTGGGATTTTCTCGTCCCATCTAGATAGGGATCATTACCGTAAGGGTATTTTTAATACATAACAGTTTTGAGATGCAAAAATGACCAAGACGCCCTTGCATTGTAAAATTAGAAAAGAACTCATTCCCTTCCAAGGTCTCCTTCATCCTTTGCATCTGAAACTCCAAAATATACTATCATTTTCCATGGCTTCTTGTTATTACCACTCCAGCATGAAACACTAGAGGTTATTATCCCACTAAGTGATTTCAAGTATCAACACTTGAGAGACATATAAGTGCACTAGAAGGATTGCCAGATCTTTTTCTTCATTGAAATTTGAGAGGAAATATAAAAATGATCTTAATATCAATTTGTTAACGCTAACCATAAGACATGAAATTCCAGGGTGGCTGGGTGTAGTGCAAGACTCATGATGGTGAGTTGACGAGGAAGCAGTGGAGGGAACAATGACTTCATATCGCGGGCAATGAAGAGAGTGGGTGACTGGTGCATGGCCGAAGAAGGTGGAAGACGGTAGTTGGAGGGGTGAGAAGAAGTCATGAAAAATGATGTTACAATTTGGGGTTTTAGATGTGAGCCTATGAGGGATGAAGGAGACATTGAAAGCGAAGGAATGTTTTTATTTCATTTTACATGAGTGTTTTGGTCATTTTTTATCCTCAAAACCGTTATGCATTAAAAACACCCCTACGAAAATTGTTGGGTATCAAATATGCATATTTACCCTAATAAAAATAATCGGTAATATTACAAATGTCTCATGTTCACTAGATGAAGTATCATTTTGCACCTCAAAACTATTAAGTAATATAAACCCAGCTAAGGTAATTGTTGAGTATAAGAAATTTACCTTTACCCTTCTATTGAATATGTGCTTCCATAATGGATATTTAAATAACACTTACCATCAAATAGAAAAAGATGTGCCTGCAGAAAATTATAGATATAGATACTACGAATCATTAAAGACATACCTGATAAAGTATTGAGAGATAAACTCAAATATTCAAGTGAAGATAAATTCGAAAGTGTTTGAGGAATATTTCCAGAAAGCTTGTTTCCCGCAAGTCGTAAAATCTTCAAACGCTCAAGTTTTCCTATCTCTAGTGGAATAGTCCCTTCAATTAAATTATAATTCAAATTCAAAATCTCCAACCTTGACAAATTGCATAGAGTCAGAGGAATTGACCCATTCAAACTATTGTTGCGAAGATCCAGGTGCTCTAATATAGATAAACCTCCTATGCGTGCTGGAACTTGTCCATCAAAGTCATTGTAACTCAAATTGACCAGTTTCAATCTACGCAACCCAACTAATTGTATTGGTATTTGACCATGAAAATGGTTGTTGCTAAGATCAAGCTCAACAAGGAATGAGAGATGTCCTAGTTGTGGAGATATGATGCCTTTGAGATCCAAATTACCAAGTTTCAAGGAATAGACTCTTCCATGGCGGATATTGCAGGTGACACCGATCCAACCACAAGGAGAAGAAGATACAGACCAATTGGCTAAAACATTGTACGGATCCGAAGAGATAAGAGATTTGAAAGCTATGAGTGCAGATTTGTCAGAAGTGATATTTATCTCATTCCCACCAACTAGAGAGGCTATGAAACAATGAAGTGAAAGCACTAAAACTAAGAAGTCAAGTTTTCCCATCTTTAGCATCGATCTCACACTAAATGCACTTACTGAGCATCTAATGCTCACACATGATCAATTTATACATCTTCAAAGGCAAATATCGTCAAGGCTTGACATCGATCAGTTCACAACGGTTAGTCAATGTTAAATGTGGCTGTATTTGATTAAGATCATATAGATGTTTAAAATTTTGTAGCGATAAAAAACAATGCTAAAAATGTCATTGCTTTTTATGATTTCAAATTTTCAATACAGTCAGATTTATTTTCACATTCGTTTGGATTTATACGCTACGTTATTATCAAGTTCTCATACTTTAAATTAATCTCTATATAAATATCAAATCTATATCTACAATACTTTGTGAGTTTATAAAAATATTATTAAAAGGAAAAATTAAAGAAAAAAAGAAAAGGATGGTGGGTGTGATCAATGACCATAATAATTCCACACTCCATTGTTTACGTCCGGTGCCTTGGATCATCCACGAAGTTGCGTGTTGGAAAAATTGATGTAAAAGCAAGGAATTTTTCTTTCCCAATCAAGGGAAAGAGAAGTCAAAGAATCAATGACTTGATCCACGAAAGGAAAATAATCAGAATGAAATTTCTTAAAACATTGATAAACTATTAAGTCAAAAACGTAAAATCCCTAACTTTCGAGAAATTTTTCGAGACATTGATAAACTGTCGTTTATCGTTGCCCCAATTAATAATAAATTATTATATCACATTGTTTAACATAATCCAGCAAAGAAACCTATTATATGCCAAAAATTAGTGCCACCATTTTCACATCATAATATTGCTCTCTTATATATTTAATTAGTTCATTTTCACTCATATATTAAAAGATATTACTGTACTTCTATTGGGAAGAAAATAAATGGTGTGGCCTTTTATTTTCATGCAAGAATTTCTCATAAACAACTTCAACTCAGCTAGTATGAATTTCCACGTCTAAATTTAAAAACCGCGTCTTCAACTCTCAGATCTCAGAATGTAATCTCAAAGAAAAATATTGTTACCACGAACATTAAGGGATAAGGTAAAATGGTTATGAAATAAAAAAAAAATGAGGTCCATCATTCATAGATTGTTACATGTTATCTCATAACAATATATGAATGATCCACCTTAGCTTATTCTTTGATTCTGAAAATTATATCTATATTTTGTTCAAAAACAAGTTATAATATCTAAATCACATGCTTATAAAAGAACAATTATAAAGTAAATAATTAAATGAGTTTTTTTGAAAAAACATATCCAGTAAATTGCAACTAACTCATATCGTTGAAATATATTTGAATGAATTAAGGGTATTTGTAGAAAATGTGTACTTTATAGTAAAGAGGTTATTTATATTTTGAAATTTTAACCTTGAACTTTTAGGTAAAAAGGTTATTCAAGTGATGAAGGACAAGAAATAAATGATTTTTCTTGAAATACTTTACTCATTTTGTAATGAACAATTTAACCCATGAAATGCACATTTGACAAGAACAAAATTAAATATTGAACGTTCTCCCCTTTAAGAAATTTAAATTGCCTTAGTCCTTTATTTCTCCCGTGATCATGTGCATAAACAAATCATGTATGACCCCTAGTTTGTAAGAAATAATAAGAAAACTCTAAATAACCGTTTGTGTACGAATATGGCCACAATAAATTAATTAAATATACATATATAACAAAATAAGATGTCACTAAATATGGATTATAAAGTGTTTACAGGCGAAATCATATTTATAAATATGATACTCTCTGTTTCTAAATGTAAGATCACTTTTGATATTCAATTTGTCTCTAAATATTAAATTCTTATCCAATTTATCTCATATATTTGTCCATTTTTTTTCTAAATATACCGGTATGCATATTTTTACACAGAAATTGTATCTCCATACTTTTACTCATTTCTAATTTATGATTAAGACTAGAGAGAGTATATTATAAAGTGTAATTGTCTTTATACTTAAAAATTGTGAGAGAAAATAAAAGGGCAAAAGCGCTGATCTAATAATTAACTATTTCAATTTGGGCAAAAATAATAAATGACTAGTTCGCGATGCATAAATAATACTCCCTCCGTTCCTAAATATAGGACCTAGATGACTTTTTCGAAAAATCCTAAAAAAAGCAAAAAATAAGTTAATTATAAATTGATTTACCTAATTTTTCTCTTAAACTAGTTTATTTTACCTATAAGTTAATGGATAATCTAAAATGATATCAAATATGTCATCATTTAATAACATATTTCGCAACCTTAATTTTTCCAAAAAAAGTTATCTAGATCTTATATTTAGGAACGGAGGGAGTAGCTAACTTTGTGATCCAGTGTAAAAATAATAAAACCGGTATCTAATATAATTATATATTTTCCGTATGGAATCTCCAATGTGTCACACCTATGTGTTTTCGGCATGCTCACACATTAATACATATTCAGTAGGCCGTTTAATGAGCTCTTTTAATGAGACGTTTCTGGCATTTGGTTTTCCGTTTCAGTTGGTTTTCAATTGTGCATTTAGAGTCATCTTATTTAATGTCTGTTTGGTGTCAGCTCGAATCAAATTCATTTGTTTCCCCTTCCCCTTCACTTCATATATTTACAACCCTCTCATGACAGCTCCCATATTCATCCACGAGAAGCCCAACAAACGACTCAAACTGCAGAGGCTTCCCAGCGTTGCATTACTCTCCTTCTCTCTGACATTGCCGAGGACGAGAGCTCACGACAGAGAACGGCCAGAAATGTGATCACTTGATTATCTGTGACAGCAAAAGGTATTACGAAAATACGGCAAAAAATCAGTGTTGTTTAGCATTCAGCAGTAATATGTAGCTTATATGATATATCAGCACAAGCAAATCAGAATAAATGGGAAGAAATCCTGAATCCAGTATTAATATTATGATTTCACACCTATTATCTTTGATAGCAAAAGGTTTCATTCAACTACAGCAAAAAATCAGTATATATTGAATCCAATTGCAGCAAAAGTGATACGAGTAATATAACTAAATCTATGCCTATGTATGAATTGACTTTGGTTACTGCACTACGGATTTATGTTAGTAAAATATTATTACTCATTTGTATCAAAAAAAGGTTAAAACTATAATATTGCATGAATGTTGCAAGTCCTATGATACTGTTATGTTCTGTTATTATTCAACGTTGAAAGTTTTTCCATTTTATCACACACATTATTTGTTATGCGAAGATTTGTAAACTATATAAAGAGTACATTATAGACTAATTTTTTATGACTGGTCTGGGTATGAATGGTAAAGGCTGGAGTTTTGAGAATTGTTAGTGTTTTTGGTCGTTTATATGGTAAAGGATGGAGTTTTTTAAGATTTGTAAACAGTATAAAGAGTACATTATAGACTTGCAACAATAATTTCTTGAATGTTGCAAGTCCTTTGATATTATCAGTATTGTTGATACAATTTGAAAATGTCCATACATTTCACAATACATGTATCACCAAATGGGAACTTGGTAACCACAAACTTTTCCAATTATGACCACAATAGTATCGTTGTTGCACTTAGGCATATCACAAATCATAATCATGTCATTTTCTTTTTGCATTATGGGAAAAATCAAGGTGGAACGAAATCACTAAAACTCAGTTAAGATTAAATTGTCATTATTTATGTCAGCACAACAATCCAAACAACTCAATTATCAGTAAAAAATATCATTAAAATTAATAACTGGATCATCTAAAAAAATTTTTAGAGGAGTGAAATAACAGTAAAACTATTATTCATTACATTATAAATGTTTCATAATTCATATCCTAATGAACATTAATGCAATAAAATTTGGGAGTTATCAGCGGATGGTAACTTGGTAACCATAGTTTTTTCCATCTGTGAACCCATTAGTATGTTTGCTGCACTAATCCTGTTAGTATTAAGATTCATTTGTTTGTATCAGCACAAGAATTCGAATGGGTCAAATATCAGTTGCAAAATAACAGAAAATATATTAATGTTCATTTAAACTACCTTAAAGAGTTTGCCATATCCATCATTATTGTTATGCATCTTAACATGAGACGTTGCATACTTCATAAACTTATGAAGATTAAAATTTGGTTATTTATGTCAGCAAAAAACTTTGAACATTCCAAATATATATAAAAAAAACTGGTAGTCAATTTAATTGCCTACTCATTCCAAATGTATTAGAAAAGTGTACATCGTCCAAAATATCAGAAACAAACCATCGGAGAAATTTTGTTATATTTTGGGGGGGGCTTGGATGAGGGAGGTTGGGGATGAAGTTTGACTCTTTTTTTATTTTTATAAATGTGCAAGTTTAATTCTTTACTAAGTTGAAAATATTACATGTAATATAAATTTAAAATATTTGGAGATATACAACTACCAAAAATATTTAGTCCAAAGAAACTTTCAAATGGGGGAGGCTAGGTGTCTAGGGGAAATTTGGTTTATTTATTTTGGTGGAGGGGAGGGGGGAGTTGGGTTTGCATAGGGAGATTTGGGATGATGTTTGACTTTTCTTTTTGTTTTTATATACGGTAATTGTGATGCTCAGTCAATTTAAAATATTACTTTTCATCTAAATTTATATTTTTTGAAACAATTAATTGGTAATGATAATAGGTATTGCATCGACGTGAGATTTAGTGTTACGTTTTGGGTAAGTAAAAAGAGTTTGAAATTTTTATTTTCATAGTAGTTTAAGTATTATACATTGTATAATTTCTATTTTATTTTCTAACACATTTTAATTCTCGGTAGTTCTATATTAGTAGCATTTTGCCTTTGAAAAAAGACTTAGTATTAGGTTTTGGGAGCATTATGGTCACATTGTTAAACAAGTTCTACATAAAAGTAACATGGTGAAATCTGAGAGAATCAATATTGCATGTTAATGCACCATTGTAATTAACTCACAAAACAAACACAGCTGATTAATAACTAAAAATATTGATGTACTCTCATTATACAACTTTTCCTTCCTCATTCTCAATAATTTTACAAAGGGCTAAAGTGCAAAAATTACCACTTAATTGTCACGAAAGTGCAAAAAAGACCATGTAAAATTTTTTGGAGCAAAATTGAATCGAATTTTAAAATTGGGGCAAAAATGTCTATCAAAGTTAATTTTTTTTACTTTCTCACTCATCATCCTCTGTTGCATCATCATCAGACAAGGGCAAATAAATACATATAAGTCTGCCACATATTTTAGTGAGAGATGAATCGACAGAAAATGGTGCGTAAAAAAGTTAAAAAATTAATTGTGCTGCCATGGTGGACATTTTTGCCCCAATTTTAAAATTCGATAGACAGTTTTACTCCAAAAAATTTTACATTGTCATTTTTACACTTTCGTAACAATAATGTAGTCATTGTTGCACTTTAGCCCTTTTACAAAACCTTTAAATTTCTTTACCTTAACTATTTTCTTACCCCAACCATGTGATTTCATTGGATTGTGCCAAATGATTATGTAGATTCTTCACAAACTTTTTCCTAACTCCATTTGCCTTTGTGCCAAGTAAACTATTTCCTCATCACATATACTTGAAACATCAAAATACCTTCAAATTAAGACCATGTGATATTTCAACAAAAATAAAACATCTCTGTGCATCACACGGGTACCCCACTTGAATAATATTTAAGTGGCAATAGAAATAAGGGAGGATGTTTTAATAGGAAATAAAATTTAATTGATTTCAACTGCCCCATGCCCATTTTGTAATTAATAAATTGGTAATAAGATTTTAGTGTTAAGTGTTTATCATTGATCAACCTAAAATGAGGGATGTAAAACAAGTCAAGTGGGTTCCCATGATTGTACCAGTTTGTTAGTTGTTGCCAAAAAATACTGTGTGAGATTGTTATTCTTTTTTTTTTGATACATTGAGATTGTTATTCTATAATAGACAATAAATATGATTTTTTTATTCTTCTTATTATCCCTCAATAATCAAAAGTCAACAATTAAATGTAGTTTGAAAATGACCAAAAGTGTAAGATAAAATTAAACTTCAATCGTCTTATATGAATTGGTCTAAAAATACTAATCATGTTAATGTTTAATATAAGATAAGTGATAATAAAAAATCACATAACACAAAAGTATCTCGTGCATCGCACGGGGTCTATCGCTAGTTAAATGTTAATTTATAGTTTTGTGGGACTTTTCTGATATTATTTTCTCAAGTAAAAATACCTTTTTACCCCTCATAATTAAAACTCAACCCTTTTTCCGTCCGCTCTTCATCTTCCCATGCTAACTAGTATCACCAATGTTTTAATTGGAAGGGGCAAAAATGTATTGTTCACTTTGAAAATAATATCAGAAAGGTTCCACATAACTACAAATTAACATCCAACATCGGTTTTATCATTTTTGCACCGGGTCACAAAGTTAAATACTCCCTCCGTTCCTAAATATAAGATCACCTTGGGGAAGTGGATAAGTTCCTAAATATAAGATCACTTCCTATTTTATCTCAAGTTTTGCCCAAACTACCCTTATACTCCCTCTTTTCATTGAAAACCCCTCCTCCTTTTAAAGTTAAGTAATTGAGGGGATTTTGGGAAGATCATGTAATTTCATTGTCTTCCTTAATCTCCCCAAATTAGCCAAAGTGATCTTATATTTAGGAACGAAGGGAGTATTATTTATGCACCACAAAATAGTCATTTATTAGTTTTGCCCAAACTGAAATAGTTAATTATTAGATCAGCGTTTTTGCCCAAAATAAAATATTGGTTGAGACTCATGGTGTGAACACTCTGACCAGTGACCAAGGGCCCATGAACATAGAATCTCTAGCAGACTACTTGAGTAACCCCAAAATTTGAATACGAATGTTTAGTTCTATCGTGGTGTGAACTAGGATACAAAAGTCTTGTGTGGATGACAGGTTTGACTCTTTAGAAGACCGGACAGTCACCGTCAATTTGACAACAATTAGACTTACAAGGGGAAAAGAGACATTTGATTGACGAGTTTGATATTTTCTCAAAAACATAGATAAGTTGCCATCACATATCTATGGGATGATTTTTGTATAAAGCAAAGATGTCAAATAGAGACCACTTCATTTTAATGTATCTTACATATATCTTATATGATAGTTTATATAAGTAAGGCAAAATACTTTTGAGGAAAAAACATTCCTATAGAGATTTTAAAGTGATGATTAATTGTGTTTAGAGATAGACCCCAGTGGACCATGAGTTAGGAGTCCTACATTTTACCATTGGTGAGCTAAACCCCTTTCTTAAAAATTGTTTCTAAAAAGTGACTAATTGTGTTTCAAGAATTTATCCAAAATTAGTTGAAGTCATCTTATAATTAGGAGCATGTGGATTACATACAATCATTTTCTTTTCTTATGTAAATGGGGGTAACAGTTAGGGATCACCCATTATCGGTTAATGGCCCAATGGGTTGAGCTGAAACAACCCATTTTAATATTGACCATCTAACCTAGCGTATTTTAAGTAGACCATCTAATCCAATCTAATGTTATAAAAAAAATATAAATTTAGACTACACATAATATTTTTAATTTAACCGAGAATTAAACTCACCCGTGTATAAAAACAATAGAAGCTAGAGTCAAACTTCAGTCTCAACTTCCCTCGTCCAAACCGCTCCCCCCCCAACACACAAATAAACCAAGTTTACCTTGGAGACCTCCCATGCGCAAGTTCACTCAGCTGCTTCCTCTTACTTTCCTCAACTTCCTTTGTCGGAGCTAAATGCCGGAAAATGTTAGATATGGAGGAAAATGTGTCCTAGAAAAGTTGTCTACTTTGTCTTCTGATTTATACTATACAAGTATTAAAACAATTGAGTTAAATGTTATAGTAAGCCAAAAGCTTACTGATAAAAATACATTTATTATTGTTTGGCGTGACTGGTTGGGCCATCTCGGATCAACTATGATGCGAAGAATTATTGAAAATTCACATGGACATACATCATAGAATCAAAAGATTCTTCAATTTAAAGATCTTTCTTGTGCTGCTTGTTCTCAAGGTAAATTCATAACACGGTCTTCTTTACAAAAGTTGGAGTTGAATCCCCTACATTTCTACAACGAATTCAAGGGGACATAGGTGGACCTATTCATTATCTATATGGATCATTTAGATATTTTATGGTTTTAATAGATGCATCTAAAGATGGTTACATGTGTGTTTAGTATCAAAATGAAATGTTTTCTAGATTATTTGCTCAAATAATTAGGTTAAGAGCACAATTTCCATATCATGCAATTAAGGCAATTCATCTTGATAATGACAGTGAATTTTCATCACAATAATTCTGATTATTGCACGACAACTTGAATAAGTATAGAAAAATATGTTGCTCATGTCCACACACAAAATGGTCTAGTAGAATCATTTATTAAACGCCACCCTCCAATTGATAGTTATTAGATCAATAATTTTGCGAACAAAACATCCCATTTCTGCTTAATTAGAGACATATAATATAACATGCAATAGCAATTATATGCATCAAACCAACAAATTATCATAAATTCTCCTCACTACAATTGGCTTTTGGTCAGGAACCAAATATTTTCAATCTTAGAATTTTTGAATGTAGCCCTATTTTGCATAATGACCCTATTTTGTTCTTCAAGTAACCACTCTGGACCACTGGGCACCCTAAACTAACAACGAGTACAATTTTACGCTCAAAGTAACCAAAGTGATCCAATTTACCCTTTGACGAATGTAATGTTGACACGTGACATCCATATGTCAACATTACATTCCACGTGTCAACATTACATCGCCAGAGAGTAAATTAGACCACAGCAAGGTTAAGTGTGATTACCTGTCGCCCTTTAGCACTTTGTAGCTCTTCCTTACCGTTTCCTTATAGTTTTTCCTTCAAGTATCATCACCACTATGTATATTCCTATAATGATATGATACGCAATGATAAATTAATATCATTATCACTTCATATTATTTAAACGTTTCTCGCGTATTCTATATTACTACCCATTCCCCTTACCTTATTCATTATTATATTGGGAGTCATTTCACTAAGAATACAACAAATCAATGCAATAATTCTCAGTCATAATCAAGAATTAACAAACCAAATTCCAGCACCAACTTCACACCTCTTTCACAATTTTACAATATTACCAAAATATTACTCCTGATTGATATCAAACATCATACTTATTAACCAAGAATTTACTACAATCACCTTTCATACAAGTTATACACAAAAATTCCCAAATCAAAACCATCACCATTCATAAGAAGCAAATATCATTTTCCAAATAAGAAACTATACCTTGTTATTATTCTCTTCTAAAATATTCTTACAACTATTTGATCCTCCAATCAATAATTATTACTATTAGCAAGTTTACAATTCACTCAAATTAGTCCACACTTAAGTAGTATTCAAAATGTCAAAACTTCATTTAATCACTAATATTTCACATCCTTTTACTTCCTCTTCACTCACTTACATCTAAAATCACATTGACATCACTTCAAAATGATCAACAAACCCATCACACTATTTATCGAAGAACTAGCCCATATACCATCAATAATTAGTGTTGGAGGGATTACAATGGATCCCTTCAAAACAAAAATGAACTAATCCATTTGTCAATACAATTCCACAATTAATCACAAACGAAAGTCATGTAAGTAAATCTCTTGCCACCCAATCATGTATGCATTTAAATAACATCTTCTTTCAAAGTAATCCAATTGATTAAATATGCAGAAGCACTCTATAAGTTTTCCTAAACTTCACACGTTCAATTAATAACCCCCTTATTCAACGGTCATTACATGCACCCAAAATAAAAGCACATCCACATACTAAAGTATTCAACTCCAAGCACAAAGTCGCACACAAGGTCAAATTATTCAATTTAGTCACATCATCATCTCATAACCTTATTGATATTATAAACACATTCTAGAACCCAAAACCTTACTTCAAATACTCTATGTCATATATTTATCACATTTTAGATAATCTTTTAGCAAGTTACAAACCATAAGGAAGCACTAATAATCAGAACAATAAGAGGATTTTCGAAATCCTCACCAAACCTTAGCTTTCCAACATCTAATTTTGACAAATCATCATCCTAACTAAAAATCAAGTAACTCCAACCCATAGAGTACTTAGAAATCAACTAATTATGGTTTTAAAAACCACAAATTCAAACCCAATAGCTGTAGAATCAGATTTGATAATATACCCTCAAAAGTTAGGGTTTTTCATAAACTTCACAAAACTACAATCAACAATCAATTTAACAGTTAGGACGCCGCAAAATGAAGCTTTTACTTAGTTTTAATTCATTATCATGACTACAACCCAAAACCCAATTCAAACCCTCTCTCTTAAACGGCCCAAAACGAAAAATCAAAGGTAAAAAGGGTGTAGAAAATGCTTACGGAGTTCTAAAATGAAACAGGGAGGTTCACACGCCAGAAACCGTCACGAGCGTCGCCGGAAAATGGCCATTAAAGGGGCTGGCCGAAACATACAGCAAAAAAAAAGGAAAAGAAAATGAGGAAAAAGAAGTTGGGAAAAAGTATTAGCTTGGAGAACCAAAGAAATAGCAAACCTCACCTCTCACCGCCGCCGACCTCCCCCGTCCGCCGCCGGAGAAGAAGAAAACTCGCCGGAAATTCTCGTGCAAAGCCGAGCAGCAAGGAGGCCGAGATTTGACACGAGTTTA
The DNA here is from genome assembly GCA_029929735.1 of Mimosa pudica. Lineage (NCBI taxonomy): Eukaryota > Viridiplantae > Streptophyta > Magnoliopsida > Fabales > Fabaceae > Mimosa > Mimosa pudica. The sequence continues at coordinate 4,826,552 of JAKELP010000037.1, read as the reverse complement.
GCAAGGATTTGGAGAGAAAGGAATGGGGAAACCGAAATGGGTGTGGATCTAGAAGTCTAAACATGAAATAGGTGTGGATTTGGAGGAGAAAAATCGAAAGATGGAAGGAAGGGGAGGGCTTCACGCACGGCTGAAATGTTTTGAGGAGGAAGGGAGTGTTTGGTTTGTGTGTTTTCTTCCAATGGGTTTTTAACAAGTACCGGAAATTACCTAATGTCCTCTTTTAATTAAAATTCACTAAATCAAGCCTCCAATCCCCTTAACTTTAAAAATATTTTAGATTTTATTATTCCCTGATATTTCAAATTCTTCAATTTCTTAATTAATTATATGCACATTTACTACTCAAAATTTTCAAAAATGTCCTCAAAATCACCAAAAATTCCTAAATTCTCAATTTCTCCATTTATTATTTCCCAAAATACTCCTTGATCCTGTATTAAATTTTCAGGATGTTACACTCCTCATCATCAAGGTCTATCAACACCTTCTCATCATACATAATGGTATATTTGATATCACAATTATTACAATCCACCCCAAGCCATGATGCAATCATCTCCCTCAAACTTTCACGTTTTATCCCCTCTTTGATGTTTCTCATCTTTACATAGCCTCCAATGTATTGAGCTATTCCTTCAGGGTTACTTTTAAAATGACCTCCAACATGGAAATAACAACACAACTGTTTAAGTTCCATTGATCCACCATCACTTGCCATTTTAACCTGTACAATGCGAATAACAACTGTAACATCAATATTAACAAGTGCAACATACGATTTAACATTTTCAACATAGCTATTAACAAGACAATGTCAAATATACAGTATGACACCATCTACAACACTATGGGTAGGACAAAATAACACAACAAGTTTTTCTTAGTTCCTACATGAATTTCACATATAGTGACTATTTAGGGTTAACATTAGTTTTTGATTTCTCCATATATATGAAACAATGACCAAAGCCAGAAGGGAGTGGTATTTTCTCTACTCATCTTGTATTACTTTCCCTTTTAATCATTAAGAACTTTGTTCCACAACCCAACAAAGAAGATGGATGAAAGAAAACAAGTTATACTAATCTAAAAAACACCTCCTCTTGCGTCACCCACGTCACCACCGTTGCCACGTGACCGCCGTCACCGTTACCTAACGTCGCCGCCGTCAACGTTTGGAGCACATGAGTTCACATTTTCCACTTGGGGGGGGAGGTTTTCCAGTACGTGAAAGTGAGCCTCCAAGTTGCTCACTTTAGTCAATGAAAGCATTTTGTTGCTTTTCTTTTTGAAAGGGCAATTATGTCCTTTCACACAAATTTGAAATGCCCCTAGGTCCGAGTTCCTTGTTGGTCCTTTTAGAAGTTTGAGTTCCTGAATTGTCCTTTTGTATATTTGGAGGTATTTAAATGGCATTTTCCCTTTTTATAATCAGGAGAACTTTTCTGAAAAAATTTAAGTTCCTTAACTTCCTCTCTGTATAAATTTATTTAAAACTTCGCAAGGAACATTTACCTAGATGCCTTTAGAATGTATATAAAACATGGGTAAGGACATTAATGAAAAATGGGTTAAAGATCAATTTGGCCACCAAACTATTTTGAAAGTATCAATTTGGCCTATAAACAATAAATGGTCTCATTTTGGCCACTTGACAATAAAAGTGGCTCATTTTGGCCACTGGACTACTGGAAAATACTAAAATACCCTTCTCACATTTAAAAAAACCAATAACCATATTTTCATACTCCTTTCCTGATAAAAAATATTTTCATACTCCTCTTCATCCTCTTCCTCCAACTCGCCGGAATCTCCCTCCCCTTCCGCAGTGACGCTCCTTTTTTTTGCCTATCAGATCATTTCCCAAACCAGAGAATGGAAAGTGCAAGCAGATTAGCTCATTCTACAGATTCCACAGCTGTGGGTTTTATGGAACAACTCTATAGAATCCACGGGAAAAACAAAGAGAAGGCAATCACTATGGGATTAAAGCGAAGAAAATAATCAAACATCATATCTCATACCCTTGGTTATGCATCAAAATCCTTACTAACATATTCAACCAACCACCAAGAAATTATTAACTGAACAGATATGAAACAACAACACACAAGTGAAATTGAATCAAGAAGTTGGAGCTTGATTAATCTTAGAAGCTTCGAGATCAGCAGCTCTCTCAAGAAAACTCTGATCATCATCTTGTATGACCACCTGGATAGGAAAAGAGCAGAGGCCATCGGCGATAGCAACAAGGATCTTCTTCATCTCCGACTCGGCCTTGTTGGCGGTGCCGCTGTCGTCGACGTCGAACTTCTCAAAGATGGAATTGTAGAGCTGAGTGAGTCTCTCCGGCGAAGTGGCCACGTCCATTACGAAATGCGCCTCAATTAGCCTCATCGTTTTGAACGCCTTCCGCAGCTCCCCTCCCGACGAAACGCCGTCCTTGTTTACTTCCACTTGTGTACACACACATCATACATACACATAAATCAACACCCCCACCTTTTGCTGTTCTTTTGATATGATCTACTTGCAATTTCCCTTCTCTGGTTTGGGAAATGATCTGATTGGCGGTGGTTGGGGTAGGGTGGTGACTGGTGAGGTCGAGTTGGAGGAAGAGGATGAAGACAAGTATCAAAATATTTTTTTATCAGGAAAAGAGTATGAAAATATGGTTATTGGTTTTTTTAAATGTGAGAATGGTATTTTAGTATTTTCCAGTAGTCCAGTGGCTAAAATGAGTCATTTTTATTGTTCAGTGGCCAAAATGAGACCATTTATTATTTATAGGCCAAATTGATACTTTCAAAATAGTTAGTTTGGTAGTCAAATTGATCTTTAACCCATGAAAAATCAAGTAGGATATATAATCCAACCCTACAAGTATCTCGTATCTACCAACTAACTAAGCCGAGGATCATAACGTAAATTTCTTTCATATCCACGGATTGATGTTTAACGAGCACTTATTGAAGTAGTCATAACATTTATTGAAGGATCTACATATGTTGAAGACTCTAAATGCTCTGTTTCAGAATTGAATAGGAATGCAGGCTTGTGAGGTGAAGGTATGCTTACTTCGTTGCCAAGCATGAAAACGACATCTAACATCGATGGCCTATAGAAGGCTCTTTCTTGTACGCATAAGAGTCCAATGTCTATACACCTTAGAGCTACATCAAGAGGATATAATTCACCAAGGGTTGGGTCCAATATGTCAAAGGCTTTTCCTTCTCTCCACAAGTCCCATACCTGAAAATTAAGTGAAAATATAATATAATTATTAAAAAAAGTACAATCAAGGATGAACACAATATGTTCCAAACTTCAAAAGCTCCAAGGTTAAATTAGAGAAAATAAAAAAGATCAATGTATGCTTAAAGTGTACCATTAGATAGCTTTATTTAGTCTTACCTGTCCAATCAAATTTTGGGATGCTCTTCCCTTATTACAATTTGTATTTCTCTTGCCACTAATAATCTCCAACAAAAGAACACCAAAGCTAAAAACATCGGACTTTGTTGAATATTGTCCTAAAATTGCATATTCTGGAGACATATATCCACTAGAATAAGAAAAATAGTCATGGACATTGTCATGAAACACAAATGTTTTATAGTACTATGTGTGCAGGAAAATTGTCCTTACTATGTCCCAACTACTCTTGTTGTTCTTGCTTGAATTTGATCCTCACCAAAAATTCTAGCCATACCAAAATCTGAAATTTTGGGATCCATTGTGGCGTCTAAGAGAACATTACTAGCTTTAAGATCTCTGTGGATTATTTTCAACCTCGAATCTTGATGAAGATAGAGAAGACCTCGTGCAACTCCCATTATTATGTGAAAACGTGTATTCCAATCTAATGTCATTCTGTGATTCGTATCTGCAACAGACCATATAACAAATTGGAAAGCCAATCAAGTCTTACCGAAAACATATATAAATACTAAGTATGATACGTTGGGTATTGAAGGCTATAAACTTCTATACTATATTAATGTAATGATATTTTTAAGTATAACATCTTATATTACTGTCTTTGATACAAATTGAAGGCGCGTATTTTAAGGCCTTTTAATGTATTGCGCCAAAACATTTATCTAATGTGACAAGAATACATTATAAGTCGTGTGTACCCCAAAATGGATTATTTGGAAAAATATAATCAAGCATAGGAATCTTTCCTACAACTTTAATTTATTGCGGCATGTTAACTGATAGAAATTGTAATATCTGAAATATGCAACAGATTTAAGAAAGAGAGGAGGAACATGCATGTACTCACCAAAGAGGAAGAAGTCCAAGCTTTTGTTGGGCAGGTATTCATATATTAACATCTTTTCTTCCTTATGAATGCAATATCCAAGCAACCTAACAAGATTCCTATGTTGCAGCTTCGCAATTAGTTTGATTTCATTCTTGAACTCTTGAATCCCTTGTCCAGAGCCTTCGGATAATCTTTTCACTGCTATATCTTGTCCATTATCTAATAAGCCCTATAGTTTGATATCATGTGGTTCATATAGTATTAAAGGCAATAAGGTTCTTAAAAATTTAATAACAGGACTTATATTGCATAACAACAGAATTTCTTAACATTTCACAAACCTTGTATACAGAACCGAATCCACCTTGCCCCAATTGATTATCATTGGAGAAATTGTTTGTTGCAGTAATTATAGTTTTTATGCTGAAAAACAGTAAGCTTGGTTGTGCTCTATTTTCACCACTTTGTCCTTCATTTGTTGGGGAATCTAACTCAAATTCCTCCTCTTCGGGAATTTCATCTGAGATCAACAAAACTGAGATGTGAACTGTCTGTAATAATATTTGAAAGGACGAAGGTGCAAAAATGAGACTAAACTTTACCCAAAAGTGTGTTTGTAATACTAAAGTTTTGCGAGATGCAAAAATAGTAAGAGCTTGCGGTCTAGGTGCATATATAGTATTTTCACTTAAGGGAAATAAAATTTAGATATGAAAAGACCTTATGCCCCTCATTAAATTATTATCTTCTTCCACCTCCTCCCTTCACCTTGGCCGGCGCCGCCGCGCAGATATTGGCGGCACCGCACCATGGCCGCTGCCATCCGACCACGACGAGTGGGTGAGGGAGAGGCCGAAAACCGTGGAAGGGAGGGAAGTTGAAGAAGAAAATAATATAATTGGGGTATAAGAGTTTTTTTATATCTATATTTTATTTTCCTTAAATGAAAATAATATATTTGCACCTGAACCCCAAGTTGGGTACTCTTTTTGCACCTCACGAAATTTTAGTATTAAAAACGCTCATAGGGGCAAAGTTTAGTATCAGTTATGCACATTCGCCCTATTTGAAATTGCAATATTCACAAAAATGGCACAAAAACATTCACACCATTTACAAAACAAAGTTATTTGAAGATTAATGCTTGAAGCATTATGAGGTCATTGAACTAGGGATATAGTTTGAACGTGCTCTCATTATGCTACTCTTGCATTTTTATCTATTTTAATTAATTAATTAGTTAGTTGTTACTGAATTGTAGTCTAGTAGCATGAAGACTCTCTTCTTAATTATCTAAATAAAAAAATATAAAAACATGAATTATTTCTTTTCAACTCTAAACTATATAATCGTGTCTGCATTCTTTACCTCATAAATATTTCTTTTTGATATAAAATAATGTTTTTCGTGGTACAATACCTTAATGATGCCCAAAATTTGATTCCTAAATCTCAAACCCTTATTTAATATCTCATAATTACACTGGTAACTCTTCAATTATACCTAGAAATCTAGAATATATTTCAAATATACTAAAAAGAAAGAGAAAAATTATAAAAAACTATTAGCACACATTTTTTGGGCACATTAAAATCCCAATGGGTTTATGAAAAAAAATTTCCCAATGAGTTTGGGGATAAAGTAGGGCCTGAAATGTAAGCCCAAGTTTATAGTAAGAAAAAAAGACTAAAGGGGTGAGTTGGCAAGATAGTGTGTTAGGCGGCTAAGCTATAATGTGAGAGTTGCCGTGTGGTTTTTGTTTTCTTTATACCTTTATTAGTGATTTAGGCGGCTAAAATATGTTATGTACACAGCTGTAATGACTATAAGAGAGACAATTTGCATCCCAAATCTCCCCCAATATATCATCCTTAACAAGTCACCTATGTTCTAGGAAAAAGGTTTTAATAGTATTAAGCAATAAACCAACCTAGTTAGTAATTACTCTCACCAGTCAAAAATTATATGAAACATTTATTTAATTTGAGAATAGTTGCTTTTATGCACTTTAATCTTATTCGCTAAATAGTCCCCTCACTCTCTTTCACTACTTGATTATTGTTGAAAGGAAGTCAATAAAACAAATTTTAAAAAATATAATGAAAAAAATTTAAAATAGACCTTCAGTTTAGGATCCAATCAACTCCCTAATGTGATTTTACATTAACACCTAAAGAGTATTACAATAAAAAAAACAAAAATGAAATGAAATATGCACCTCTTCTTTTTATCTTCCGAACGCAATATACGGATATTGTTGTAAGAAAAACAACCAAAGCGACGGAGCTAATTGTTATTCCTACTTTCCCAAACTTGGTAAGCTCTCCTTTTGATTTTCTAACATATTTCGCTGTGGAAAGGTCAAAGAAATAAATCATAAAAAAACAACATAAAACAGAGGAGGTAAAAAAATATATAACAAAAAACCATAGAAAAGCATAGTATTTACCAAGTTCAATAGCATCAACACGAACATATAAATCATGACCATCGTCACTTAATACCATTGTGTCCATCAAAGTCCCATGCCAAGTTAAACAACCACTTCCACCATTTCTCACATCTGCAGCTGCATAAGCATTACAGGAACAATTCCTCAAGCATTCTTGTTCACATTCTTCCATGCTCATATTCACATTAACATTTGCTAAAGATGTATCAGGAATTTTAACACTTTCTACTCTAGCAAATCCTTCTCCATTATTCCCACACATAGATGGCCCTTTTTTCCTTACACAACCTTCTGCTCTATGAAAATGTTGATACCAATCTGTTCGATTTTTCGGTTCAAATCCAGGCAGGCAGAAACACTTGTAGTAAGCATAATTGTAAGAGTCACAATTTCCATTAGGCCCGCAAGAACCATAGATATCACAATCCACCTTTGGACCATACCAATATCGATTCCATTGTTTCTTATTAGTATCCCATATGAACACTTGAAATGATCCAGATTGAAGAGCAACAGCCCGAACGGTGATCGATTTGTCGAAGGGGTTATATGCAAACACAACCTCATTATCATCATCCAATATTGTCATATTGAAATCAGTTGCCATAGCTTGTTTCATAAAAGGATTCCCCACATACATTTCGCCATTGTACGATCCAATTCGCCACCATGGCTCGTTATTATTGTCCACAAACAACTGAGATTTCCCACTTGTGTGGAAAGTAACAGAGAAGCTTCCTGATCCAGGATCATCATCTGACTTCCATGACTGCAAGAACTGACTCTCACCACTTCTTTTGTTCACTCTAATTTCGGCATAAGGAAGTAAAGTATCAGTGAGATGGTCAAAGCTTTGCCACATAACATTCTTGGAGTCATTTTGAATCAAAACAAGATTGCCTAAATCTGTGAGCTGAGCTATAACTCTTGTACTTGGAACAATGATAGAAACATTGGTAGACCATATGGACATGTTGGAGTGATTACCATGAAGAACTAGATTTCCATCTGAGCTAATGGAGAGAATTCCAGAAGTGTCATTGATGGGATTATTTCTATTTAAAACCCACACAATAGTTTTTTCTTCCAAGTTGTTGTACCAAATTCCTACATAGCGATAGCTCGATTTGCCTGGAGTGAAGAATCCAAGAGCAAACTTGTTTTCCTTAGAAATGAGAAGCTCACCATCACTTATGGGATTGTTGAATGTTATTTTATCAGAACCTGCACAAAACAAAAGACAGTGGTGGAATATAAGAGACAAAATAACTAATTCATTTGTTATCATGGTTATCTTCTCCCTTGGTCTAATCCTTAACTTCACCAAGAAGATATTTGAATTTTGTTGTGGCGACAAGTCATGTTGAAGAAAATAAGTAAATCATATCAGATGGTAGAGTAGTAAAGAAAACTTCATCACGTTAGCCAACAAACCCCGTGTTGTGTGTGGTCTGAGAAGACAAGTGAAATGATGACAAGTGAACATGTTTGTGCAAAATGTCAATCAGGAAAAATTAGGTAATGAGGGCTGTAACTTGCTAGCAAACGAGAATTTTCTTGCAAGGAATATGATATGTTTGAAAAGTCAAGTGATCCGTGAAGCATGAAGTCCAAGCTGCCGCAAGACATTGAACTTAGGATCATTCGTGAATGTTTTTTCAATTGCCCACTTTCTCAGCACAACCTTTAAATATCAATCTGTCAAAAGATGTTTTGACTCCAAACTCTTGTGATATTTTAACTCTCGATCTCAAAGATGACACGTATCAGCTTGTTTTCAGAGAACGGAGGCAAATAAAACTCTTAATAATTAATGTACTAAAATTGTATCCATTTTTATTCTTTATTCTCATTATTAAGATCGGAAACACTTTTTCCTTTAAAGTGCTCATAGCGTAATGGTTCGTTACCATTTTTGTACCTTTATCTACTGGGGAAATTAAAGTCACAACCCAAAATAATAAAAAAGTCACAACCAAAATATCAAAGTGGGACCCACATCTTCAAAAATTAGATAAATTAGGTCCAAGGGAGTGAAGGGACTATACTTTTAATATATTAATTACTTAAAAGTTTAAGAATTTTGGACTTACCATCTGAGTTTTTGTTGTCTGCAAGTTAGTTCATAACTTTTATGTGATACTTCCTCCGATCCCTAATATAAGAGCCAAAATTTGAATTGTTTTGGTCATAATATAAGAGTTCATTTCAAATTCTCTCTTCATTTATTGTGTTTATTCCTACTTTGCCCTTTACTCTCTTTCATGTTTATTAATGCTTATGTATTTCTCTCTCTTAAAAGTATCATAATAAATATGAGTAATATTAGAAAGAAACATTAACTCCAGATACTCAACTAACATTTACATGTTTTTTTAAGAAGCGTTTTTTTGCGGCTAACTTTTATATTAGGACCGCAGGAGTATAACTAAACATTTAATGCAAGTACAGCAAGAGTTCACTCCTTTTTTTCCTTTGACATTACTACATAATTTTTGGAATTTTGTTTTTCAACTTTTCCACCATATATTCCTTTGTATACAGAAAGGTTGTATGGATAAAACAATGTTTTCCATTAGTTGCATTTATTACAATGAATGATTCGAAGTTTTCACATGAGAAGCTTAATGAGGCTAAACGAAAATACTCCATATATAGCAAGGATTTCTATGAATGTTCTTAGTTCAAAACATTGCAAATACTACCTTATACCTCAGCAGTTCATCTTCTGTTTCTACTTTGTACCATAAAGCTCTTAAGTTGCTCAATTATAAGCTTTGTCGTTGGGCTTTCAAAAAGTACCAGAAAAATCTATAGAATATAGTGAGAAAACCATGGTCGGAAGCTACGCTCACTTGGCAAGATGAGTAATGAATTGCAAAACATTGACAGATTGACCACACTAATTATTTTTTATATTTTCTATTGAGGAAAATGAGTAAACTGAAGTTAAGCAGGTGAAATGTGAGAAAAATGTGTCAATGGTGAGAGATTTCAGTTGAGATTTTACTATAAACCTTATTTATCCATTTAAGTTGAAGCAATGCGCAATTAATTTTAGAAACAACAATCTAAACAAGTGATATCTGAACAAGAAATAGCTCAATTACATTCACTCAACATATGAAGCTCATACAATAGACGAATATTCACAAATCAAATTACAAAATAATCAATTCACAATCAACTCAGTTGAAACACAAATAAGTGCACAAAAATCCTTTAGAAATATATAAAAAGGGGTTAAATATCATTCTGGCCAATAAACATTTTGAAATGGTCAAATTGGCCAAAGAACAATAAAAAGGTTCATTCTGACCAATGAACAATTAAAATGGTTCATTTTGGCCAACGAGCTACTTGAAAATACCAAAATAACCCTTGAGACCCACATTCTAAAAAATTATTTTAATTATATCCCAAGGGTCATTTTGGTATTTTCAAGTAGCTTATTGGCCAAAATGAGTCATTTTTATTGTTCTTTGGCCAGAATGAGCCCTTTAATTGTTCTTTGGCCAATTTAACCCTTTTAAAATTGTTTATTGACCAGAATGATATTTAACCCTATAAAAATACTAAATGCAACATTTGAAAAACTTTATAGAAAGATGAGTAAACTGTAGGAGAATAAGTCAAAATTATTTTTCATCTTTTTCTAGTTTTTTATTTTAATTTTGAAGATTAATTTAGGGAGTAAATTTTATGTTTATTTGATACCTCAAGTGGAATTGTTCCATTCAATGCATTGGAGGATAAGTCGAGGATCAATATATCTTGGAGACTCCAGAGAGAAGATGGTATATGAGAAATCAATTTATTTGAGTGGAGATCCAACTCACGCATAGAAGTATTCCAAAGGCATTCTGGAATAATGCCCACAAACATGTTGTGGGCAAGATTCAACTCACTCAGTATTTTTATTTGGCATAATTGATCTGTGATAGGCCCTTGCAATCTATTGAAACTTATACTTAAATGTTGAAGTTCTTGTAAATTGTTAACTGATCTAGGAATTGGTCCATTCAAATCATTTCCATCAAAATCTATGGACATCAAATTGGCTGAATTTCCAATTGCATAGGGTATAACTCCACTAAATTTATTGGACGCTAAATTTAGGAGAAAGAGATTAGAACAATTTGCTATCCATTTTGGAATTTGTCCAGTAAGTTCATTTTCTTCTAGACTTAATTCTTCCAGGCTCGTCGTAAAGTCACTCCCTAAATATGATGGAAGAAAACCTGATAGGGAGTTACCTCCCATATATACTATTTTCAATGTTGAAATATTGAATAGATTGGGAGGAATTGGTCCACTCAAATAGTTCATCGCCAAAGCTATATCTTCAAGTTTACCAAGATTGCCTATGTCCTTGGGTATAAAACCTGAACAAAAGAAAAGAAAATCAATTGATACCTATATTAATATCTATGTAATGTAATTAATGTAATGAACTATGAGGAGTAAAAAAGTATCATTTGCAAATGCAATATTTGTATGCACATAAAATATTAAACGCATACAATGTATATGGAAAACAAGAAATCTTAATTTTTGTAATATTCTTATACGCTAATTTGAAGTAACTAACATGTTAATAAATATGCAATTTTGGTCTATTACATATAAAAAGATTAAATCATATAAGTTATAGAAAAAAAAATAAAATCACACACACACACACTCACAGAAGCCCACGAGAATAAAGATATACCTGTAAACGAATTTTCACCCAAGGATATGCTTTTCAAAGATGTGCAATTAGATAATGATCGAATGTTTCCCTCTAATCGATTATGAACAAATGAGATTTCTTCAAGAAAAGGGAGTTGATGGCAAATGTCTTCTGACAAATTACCATATAAATCGTTGAAGTCAATGGCTATTCGTCTTAGATAAGGCTTGTTGAAAAGGATAGGACTAACTTCACCTATAAAAAGAAAAAACACACAGTTCATGAATTTGAGATTATAAGTAACTTTTAATATATATGACAGAAGAATTTGAGTTAAGTTGGATCAAGAACTTCATTAGAGTCCGAATAAGCCTCAAAATTCAACAAATGATCATGGGTAAACTTAAACGGGTCTATTTTTAATTATAAGTAACTTTTAATATGTTTCATCAAACAATAACTCCCCATATTTAGTAGATTTTTAAAACTATTTTGATATATTTCCATAGTTATGAATTCAAACATTCAGAGATTTTATAAGAAAAAAAATTGTGTTATGATTTATTATTAATTGATTTTCTTGGCAGGCATTTTTCAATACACTACACGCGTGAGGGAATTGAAGTTATGGGAACCATCATCATATAGCACTATGTATAATTGGCAGAGGAGAAAAGACAATTAACAATATCTTATAGATGAAAATGGTTCAATTTTCAATCTATATAAAAGTTTTTTAAAATTCTATCAAAATGTAATTAGTTTTATGATATAAAATCTAATGATAAAATTAAAAAAAATGACCCCAAAAATATAAAATATTCCTCCTCCTGGAGAGGTGTGAGGAAAGGTAAAATGTTGTATTTTTCAAAAATAATTATTGTTGGACCCAAAAACGTACAATAAATATATAGCTAACACTTATATGCCCATATTTATTTCATATATGAATGCCAGTTTGATTATATTTAACGTACAAATGTATAAATGGTTTTCATTTTTGGATCTATGTGTATGAATAAGATATAAATAGACTTTTTCACTCGAATTTAATAAAATATGCACGCAAAAGTTTTTAGCTACAACAATGATATAATTTTCTTTTGGCATAATACAACAATGATATTAACCCATAGTGAATAATATAGAACGTACCTGTTAAGGAGTTGTATGTTAGATATAACTCTTCGAGCAATGTGGAATTGCTTACCGATTCTGGGAGAGTGCCACTAAAATTGTTTCTCCTTAAATCTATATACCATAAGGAAGAAATGTTGAAGAGTGATGCCGGAATTTCACCTGTAACAAATTTTAAGTGAGCTGATTCGTAACTACATGGCCTTGGCATCCAGCTCATCGTTAATGTTATAATTGAACATACAGTTTTTTAAAAAAAAAATTGGGATAAAATAATAGAACGAAACGACATATATATATATCTGTCAGAAACAATAGTAATTCATTTGATCTCCTTTGATTTATAACATGAATGTCGTGTGACAGTGATAGAATAAAAAAACACGCATCTCTATATATAGTTAGATATTAGCAGTAGTAATAAAGGTTATCAAATTACCAATAAGTAATTGGTTGAGCTAGTAAGTGGGTTACCATCCCTATAAAGATGAGAACGCATGTTCGAATCCCGAGAAATACTCTCATTGGGAGAGAAGACAACCTTACCTATGTATGTGGACAATACTCCTACCCCTCGAGTCCAGATAAAACCAGGTGGTGATTAAAAAAAATTATCAAATTTGAACCAGTCGGCCCGAAAACCGTCACTCAGACTTCAAGTGGACCAATGAAGGTCTAACCGGACATTAAGCAAACCAAAGTTGTCTCAGTTAGCTCGGCCTAATCTAGGATCAGCTTTGTTGACTGGTCCCGGTTGAGTCCACAGGTTTGTTTAGTTCAACTCATAGGTTCAACTCATGACACGAGAGGGGAGGGTTGGGGAGGTTCATTACCTTATTTGGGTAGAGGGGAAAGTATGGGAGATTTTGGTTTCTTATTTGGTTCAAAAAGAGAGGGAAGAGAAGTTAATTATAAGTTGACAAATATGTCATAATATTTTCAGAAAAATAATAATTAAGTCCCTCATAAGGAAAATTTAAATTTTTTTGAACTTTTATTTCTCATCGGACTATCTTTGAAGTTCACTACAGTCTCACCCACTAACCCTTAATCCACTAGCTTGACCAGTTCAATTCTGGTCTGAGTTTAATAACATTGGTAGTGATAGAAATTGTGGTTTTCTTGTGTTTTGAGGGCAGTGAAATATTATTTTAACTTCAAGAATTAGAATAAAAATTCTCCATTAATGTGAGAGCCAGATAATTAATATATATTTGTTAAGAAAATAATTTAAGGTAGGTATTGTTGAAAAATTTTTAGTATTATTTTTTATCATTATCTCTAATTATATGTATCAACCATAGTTATAGATCTCGAATTATTGGTCGAGTTGACTCGAAAGTCATTGAATTGAATACCGAGCTACTCCAATAGCCCTCAACTTGGGGGAGCTTTTCAGGAAGTACCCGAGCCTTACTTGCGTAACTTCAATAAGGGTTAATAATAGTATATAAGTTTTGTTACTTAAACCTTTAACCAATTTTGATTTCTAAATTTTAAAATCGATAATATTCATCTTTTAAGTTTTAGTTAACTTTGGTCTTGGCCTTTGAACATTAATTAAAATCTGTGACTTTGATCTTTGAATTTTCAACCAAACCTTGATCTTGGTTCATAATTTTAAAAACCTTATGGTTGTAAATGATACAAATTAAAGTTGAGGCCCAAAACCATCAATCTAGAGTTTTGAAACCATGAACGAAATTGACTGAAAGTTCAAGGGTTAAAATCAGCTATTATAAATTCAAAAACCAATTAAAAATCAAGTGAAAGTTCATGGAGCGAAAGTTATATATATTATCCTAATGTATCAAAATTAATGACCTATAAGAATGAAAATAGATTGTAATAAAAATGAAACACAAAAATAATAACTAATATAAGCGTATATAATTGGAACACATACCTTCCAAGTTGTTGGCCGGGAGATATAAGAACTGAAGATTGGTTAAATTTCCAATCTCTCTTGGCATATATCCTTTGTTGAATGTGTTAAAACCTAATCTTAAAGTTTTTAGTTCTTTGCATTGATGCCATGTAGATGGCATTTCACCAGACAACTCGTTTTTATTCACAGAAAAAAATTCGAGTTTTGGGAGGCCAAAACACACATTTTTTGGCAGACCGCCATAAAAATGATTGATGTGGAGTGTCAATTCTTGCAGCTCTGAATTATTAAATAACGAAGATGGTATAGAACCTGAGAGTGAGTTATTTCCAAGATATAATATCTTCAGTTGTAAAAGATCACCAATTTCAGATGGAACGGTTCCTTGAAACATTGGAAACGAAGAGTACATTAGTAACTTTTTTTCACGTCATCATAGGTTCATACAAGCACTTTGAAAACAATTATCTTACATACTAACGACCAAATTATTATTTATATAAAATATATTGGATATGCATTTCAATGACAAAGATGGATTATTCGTCTTTTTTTTTCTGAAAAAGAAAATCTAGGAAAGATGCAATTATTAAAATAAAATGCAAGAATAGACAAAACCTTGTGAACCAATAGAGAAACATCAAAATGAACCCAACAAATAAAGATAATAAAAGTCTCCATGACATACCTGTCAATCTGTTTCGACGCAAATTCAATATTTCAAGTGAAGATAAGTTAGAAATTGTCACAGGAATATTTCCAGAAAGCCTGTTATCTCCAAAGTTTAAGAGCTGCAAATACTCGAGTTTTCCAACCTCAACTGGAATCGTCCCTTCAATGATTGGATAAAGACGGAGGAATAAAGCCACCAAGACTATTATTGCTGAGGTCCAATTGGGCTAGCATAGAAAAACGTCCTATCCATGTTGGAACTTTTCCATGAAAGTCATTGTAATTCAAGTTGAGTTGTTTCAATCTACGCAATTGTACCAACTCTTTTGGTATTTCACCATGAAAATTGTTTATACTCAGATCAAGTTTAACAAGGAAGGAGAGGTTTCCTAATTGTGGAGATATGACGCCTGTAAGACCCATGTCACTAAGATTTAAGGAATGGACCCTTTCATGGCGCGTATTGCACTGAACACCAACCCAATCACATGGAGAAGAAGAGACAGACCAGTTAGCCAAGAGATTGTACGGATCAACTACAATAGATGATTTGAAAGCAAGAAGTGCAGATTTGTCGGTGGGGGAATTCATCTCGCTCCAAGAAAGGGATGCCATAAAGTACTGAAGGAAAAGTATCAAAACAAAGGAAGTAAGTTTTCCCATGTTTAGCATATGAGATCAGCAAATCATCAATAGTCTTGAGTCTCGACATAAATAATGGATCATCCTAGAATACACATTTATACTTCTCCATATCCAAATTATACAAATTAGCCTCTGTTTGGTAGGATGGGAGGGAAATGGGTTGAGAGAAAATTATTTTTGAGCAACATTTAAAGTTGGGTTTAAATTTTTTAAATACTTATTTTATTATTTTCTCTTAAATTTACTATTTGTTTATGAATTACGATTTATTTTGTCAGCTTTGTTTTTTATTCACCTCATTAAAATCTTCCTACCCCTCCAATCCGGATCCCCCCAACCAAAAAGTCAAAATTATTAGGTACAAACTACAAAGCATGTGATTGTAACGAGTAAGAAAGAGATAAGATATGATGGTTTCATCCATTTCTAGTGGATGGCACTATTTTGATGAAGACTCCAAAATAACCTCTGCTAAAAATAGTAAAAGTGACACAAACTTTGACTCAAGTTAACCAAAAACTTTGGAAAAATGACAAAAAAATGACACTTGAATTTGAGTTGGGTAAAATGGGTTCTCCAATTCCAACTTAGACAAATAAGGCCTATGCATAGACTCTACACTCATTTATAAGCAAGCATGTAGTTTCATCGGTACACATGCCATCTCATCTTCATCTTCATCTTCTTGAGTTCAAGATTCTTCAATGAAACACAACAAGCACAAGAATACTCACCCTTCCCGGCCTTTGACTTAAATGTTGTCTGCGTTCCTAGAGAGCTGCTGTCTACCTTTCCAGCCTCCCCTTTCTCATCATCGCCTTCCCACATGTAGCTAGAGGTAGAAATGAGCCGAGCCGAGACAGATGTAAATAAGTCTCAGCCTGTAATAAAACAAAAAATTATAGGCTCATAAGTCTGGTCCTAGGCATGGATGTAGGCACTTTTTTCAAAAAAAAAAAAGTCTTACCCTGCGAAAAATGGTTAAGGCCTGAAAGCCTTTTTAAAGGCTTACTTATAATATAGGCTTTTAAAAGGTTTCAGGCCTTTTAAAAACCTACTTCGAATTTAGGCCTTTAAAATGCCTAAAGCCTTTTAAAAACATATATATCAAATTTAAAAGACCATAAAAAAGCTTTAAGCCTTCAAACCAAGCTTAACACTTATAATTTTATTTTTAATAAAATCAAAAATGATAATTGCCATCAAAACATAACTTAGATTCAACTCAACAAATAATCATTATTAAACGGATCAAACTTGAAGGCTTAAACTTTATTGAAATAGGTCTGACCTTTTTACATAAAAGACCTTTAAATAATCCTTAGCCTGACCTATTTAATAAATAGGTCAGACCAAACTAGGTTCTAAATAGGTCGGACTGTAGGCCGCCTATTAAGGGTCTGACCTATTTCCACCCCTCTGTAGCACCTCCCCTGCTACTACAAAAAAACCCCATTACTAGTGCTTGATTTGGGCCTATACTTGCACTTCACGGGCATATCTTAGGCCTTTAATTTACTCAAAAATGCAGGTATATGTCTTAGACCTTAACAAGCAAATGCTACCTATACACACACTTTAATCGCTTGTAAAAGGGCGGCCTTTACAAAACGTATGTAAAGGTATTTATTTTAAAAATAAAAAAATAAACATACATTTACACACAATAAATTGAAACAATGACTTCGCAGTTCATTTTTATAAAATACTCTTCTATTTTATTTTTCAAATAAAATCACTTAATATTTTGAAATCTAAGCATTTTGTTTTTGTAATCCTCAATAGACAATCATGCTTTCATATTAATTACAAAATAAATTTATAATTTATTAAAATTTAATAAAAATAAGATTTATAAATCCTTTTCTCAATTCAATTTTGGGAATTATATTAGAATTCTTTATAAGAGTATTACAACATAAAAACATACACATATCACCACTTCATTTCTTGGTAGATAATGTAAATAAGTCAGAAAAAATACATAAAGATAGGCTTAGCCTGTCAGCTTTCAGCGTTGAGAATAGTTGGATCTCATTATCAAGAAATTTCGTCGGCATTACATTGGACAACATAAGCATTATTCTGGTCTCAATTCTCAACTAAATTTAGCTATATTAATGATTTAAATAATAAATTATTTTGAATATGACCACTAGTCATTACTCCCTCCGGTCCCTAATATAAAAGCTCAAAATTTGAATGGTTTTGGTCCAAAATATAAGAGCTCATCTCACATTCTTTCCTCATTTAATGCGTTTTTTTCCTACTTTTCCCATAACTCTCTTTCATATTTATTTAATGTTTATGTATTTCTCTCTCTTAAAAGTATCACAATAAATATGGACAATATTGGACAAGAAGTATTACCTCCAGACACCCAACTAATATTCACATGTTTTCTTAAGAAGCGGTTTTTGGTGGCAAGCTCTTGTATTAGGGACCGGAGGGAGTACTGGTTTGCCTTAATTTAGTTACCGTATGATTGGTATGATGGGATGAGAGAGAAATCGGATGGAGCTAGGAAGAAAATTGGGCAATAACCCTATTTTGTCCTTCAAGTAACCACCTTGAACCACTAGGCACCCTAAACTAACATCGGGTACAATTTTACCCTTAAAGTAACCAAAGTAATCCAATTTTACTTTTTGTTGAATGTAATGTTGACATGTGTCGTCCATATGTCAACATTACATTTCACGTGTCCACATTACATTCGCCAGAGGGTAAAATTGGATCACTTTAGTTACTTCAAGGGTAAAATTGTACCTGGTATTAGTTTAAGGTGTCTGACGGTACAAAGTGGTTACTTGAAGAGCAAAATAGGCATTTGCCCAAGAAAATTTGACTATAATTTGTGAGCGTTAGAGAGCTGTGCTTAATCTATACTTATTCTTGTATCATATTTGTAATGAAAGGGTTAAATAACTTATGAGACTTTTGAATTTCGTCCATCTTACCTATATACTCCCTCTGTTCTTGAATATAAGAGTTAGTTAGAATTTTTTGGAAAAATTAATGAAGTAAAATGAATCACTTAACCATAACGTATTTCATAAATTATTATATCATAAGTTAGTTTATAATAAAAAGTCAACTAGTTCTTATATTTAGTAATAGACTATTTTTACCTCTTAGAAAAATTTAAAGATATAAAATTAATCACTTCAAATTGATTCTAGTTATTATTTTTTGAAAATTAATTTATTCAATCTATAAACTAACTTTTAATATAATTATTTTCATAAAAAACTTTTAATATAATAATATATGTTATATGATATGATTTAGGGTTTAATTTACTTTATTAATTCAAAACAATTAAAGTAACTTTATATAGATACAAACCAAATGGGAACCTGGCCTTAAAATATAAAAAAGACCCATTTCTTTTTTTAAAAAAATACTATTGATTATACTGTCAGTGTCATACTCTCATGTCATGATAGACTTTTGGATATATTAGGCCCCATAGTGCAATCAATTTAACATTAACTGTTGGCTAAAAAATCAATTTAACATTAACATGACACGGCGCCCAGATCCGCACGCAAAGTTGAGCGAGACATTGATCCACACTGGAGGGTTATGTTTATAAATATAAAAGTAAATTTAAGCTTTCTAACATGCTTAAATTCAGATGAATTAGATATAAAGATTAGGATAAATTTCACCATTCAAAAGATACTTACAAAGGCTGATTAATGATTTTCTCTCACGTAAACCATATTAACTTTTTAAATCAATTTCACCCACTAAATTATTTCCTTGCCTACATTCTCTAGAACCAAATAATGGATTAATGTCTTCATACATCGCTCAAGATATGAACAAATCTTCGTGGCCTAGATGACATGAATGAAAGTGAGAAAAATCTTGCTTGGAATTTAGATGAACTTGGGTAACTTGTTTGTAGATGTCAAAGTCTCATGCAATTTGACTATGGACAATATCAACACTGTACTGATGGATACACCAACGCAAGTCTCCCGACAATAGTTAACAAGTTGTTGCAAGGAAAGAGGAAAATATTATTCTCTCTTTAAATATAAAATCTACTTTTAGAAGTATTCATTTTTAAATTTTATCTCTTTATTAGTTATTTATTAAACTATTTTTTCTGAATTATAAATTAAAATTTGATCTGATGAACTGAACGAAATATCTTCAAATAGGATAAATTGGTCTTTTAAAAACCAGAGTGACTAAGATTTTGTTTTGTCAAAGCAGTGACTAAGATTATAGATGAGTAAATTATCCATTAACTTTTAGAAGCCAAATGAGTGAATGAGGTGCTTAGACTTTAGAGCTAGCTATGTATCCCATTCTTTTTTGGTCAGAAACTATATATCCCATTCCAATGATACACAAAAAATATTATATTTGTTATATTCGTGATGTGTTGGCTCAACCTTCACTAAGTAAATTGATACTCTTTTGTCCCATATTATAAGGTGTATGTGCTTTATCAAAGGTATTATCTCAACATATAACACGATGTTTGAGTTGGTGGACGATATTGAACTTTTTTTTTCAGTTTTGCCCTTAATAAAAATCCATGTGCCAACTACTCTTTCATCATTTTATCTTTTTTTCTTTGTCGGAATCATTTTATCATTACTCTCTTTATTCTTTTTTCATAAGTATGTGCATCTTTAAACAAAACATTTGTGTCTCCTACATTGTATGTGCATCTTTAAACATAAGTATGTGCATTTTTCATAAGTACTGTGAAACTAATTTTAAAAATTTTAGAACCCATGATTATGTTGAAAACACCGATAATACGAGAAGAAATGAGTAATAAATTAATAATTGTCTATCTGTACAGTGTACACCCCTTTCCATCCGACTTTCAGAGTTATTGATCCATTTACTTTTACAAGCCCAATGAGTCAATAAGGCTCTTAGACTTTAGAACGATCCAATTACAATGATCCACAAAAACATTGATAATGGCTATGAGGTCCTCAATAAGGCAATTAATTACCTTCAGGTCTCAAAGAATGATGAAATTGGATTAAAGTCCAAAGGGACTTAGGTGTTATTAAATGACTTGTCAATAAGTTTTCAATACTAACCCCTTGAGTTGTCAATGATAATTAAAATTTTCAAGACCTATATCGCCTACTCAAGGGATTAATATTGGTAACTCAATTACAAACTACTTGATATCACTAAGTTATGTGAAACTTCTATGTAATTTGATGAATATTTGGAATTTGATTGTGATGAACTGCCTTATGAAAGATTTGATTGTGATTTTGTCAAAATATTTTATTTTTTATAATCATGATGTGTTGGTTTAACCATGACCAAGTAAATTGATACTCCTTTAATTTCTCTCATATTATAAAATGTAATTAATGACATTGTTCCAAACTATAAGATGATATTTGAGTTGGTGGAGAATAATAAATACATTTTTGTAATATTACCGTTTATAAAAAAAGAAGGATAATAAAAATTGGTTAGCCTTAACTATGGGCTCATCACTTTTTTTTGTTAATCACCGTCTGGTTTAATCCGGACTCGAAAGGTAGGAGTGTTGTTCACATATGCAAGGTTGTCCCTTCTCCCAATGAGAGTGTTTCCCACACCATTTAAAAAAAGAAGGATAATAAACATTGGTTAGCGTTAACTATGGGCTTACCGCTTTAATTAGCCAGATAGATGTTGTCCACATCATTTAAAATGGTTAGCCAATCTAACGAACCTTAGACCTATCTAATAAGAATCCCATGTTTGCCTCATTTTAAGCTACAAGTGTAGCTTAACAATGGTTTACCATATTCTCAAGCACCTTTTCATGGTTTAATGAGATTTCTTGTGATATTGATAAACTATTAAGTCAAAAACGCAAAATCCCTGTCAACTTTCGAGAAATTCTTCATATATTAACCTGAACTGTCATTTATCGTTACCCCAGTTATTGATAAATTATATCACATCATTTAACATAATCCAGCAAAGAAACCTATTATATGGTAAAAATTAGTGCCACCATTTTCACATCATAATATTACTCTCTTATATATTTAATTGATTTTGACTCAATTATTAAAAGATATTACTGTACATCTATTGGGAAGACAATAAATGGTGTGGCGGTGTGGCCTTTTAATTTCATACAAAAATTTCTCATAAACAACTTCAACTCAGCTAGTATAATTTTCCGCGTCTAAATTTAAAAATCGCGTATTCAACTCTCAAATCTCAACTGTACGTCAGGCCCGTGCCATTAAAAGTGATAATTAAATTTAACAGAATGTAAGGTCAAAGAAAAAATATTGTTACAAAGCAACACGAACATTAAACGATAAGGTAAAATGGTTATGAAATAAAAGAATGAGGTGCATCATTCATAGATTGTTACATTTTATCTCATAACAATCTATGAATGATCCACCTTATTCTTTGATTCTGAAAATTATATCTATATTTTGTTCAAAAACAAATTATAATATCTAAATCACACACTAATTATAAAAGAACAATTATAATGTAAATATACAAATGATCTTTGTTGAAAAAACTTATCCAGTAAATCTCAACTAACTCATATTGTTGAAATAAATTTTAATGAATTAAGGGTATTTGTAGAAAATGTGTACTTTATATTAAAGAGGATCGGAGGTTATTTATATTTTGAAATTTTAATCTTTAAATTTTAGGGAAAAAAAGTAATTCAAGTGTAGGACAAGAAATAAATGATTTTTCTTTGAAATATTTAACTCATTTTGTAATGAACAATTTAACCCATGAAAGGCACATTTGACAAGAACAAAATTAAATATTGAACGTTCTCCCCTTTAAGAAGTTTAAATTGCCTTAGTCCTTTCTTTCTCCCGTGATCATGTGCATAGACAAATTATGTATGACCCATAGTTTCTAATCCGCCCTGATCAAACTTCCATTTTTCCTTTTCATTTTCATGATATAGTTAGAATTATGTAATTTTTTTCAAATTAATATCATTTTGCCTTTAATAAAAAAATGTATGACCCATAGTTTGTAAGAAAATAATAAGAAAACTCTAAATAATTACCGTTTGTGTACGATATATGGCCACAATAAAATAATTAAATATACATATATAATAAAATAAGAAGTCACTAAATAAGTAAATATGGGTTATAGAGTGTTTACACGTGAAATCATATTTATAAGATCACTTTTGAGATTCAATTTGTCTCTAAATATTAAACCCCTTGTCCAATTTATATCTCATATATTTTCCATTTTTAAAAAAATACGGGTATGCATAATTTTTTACAAAGAAAATTGTATCTCCAATCTCCACACTCTTACTCATTTCTAATTTTAGAGACATTATTGGAAGCACATAAATTCATCTAACTTAACTATCTTTAATCTATCTAAATCAAGTAAAATGCCCTTATAATTAAGATTAGAGAGAGTATTATAAAGTGTAATTGTCTTTGTACTTATAAATTGTGAGAGAAAAAAATAAAATATTGGTTGAAACTCATGGTGTGAACACTCTGACCAAGGATCCATGAACATAGAATCTCTAGCAGACTACTTGAGTAACCCATAAACGACGTAACCCATAAACGACGTTAGATTATTGGGAAGATGAAATTTGAATACGAATGTCGAGTTCAATCGTGGTGTGAACTTAGAATATAAAAGTCTTGTGTGAAATGACAGGCTTGACTCTTCAGAAGACCGGACGGACAGTTATCGTCAATTTGACAACAACTAGACTTACAAGGGGAAAAGGGACATTTGATTGACGAGTTTGATATTTTCTTAAAAACATAGATAAGTGAGGTCGAAAATTTCACTTTTTTTTCATGTGACTAATGGTTTTCCTTTATTTATTTTGGCCTCAAAATTTTAGCTTGTACTGTATTATTCTTTATGAAAAGCGAAGCAATATATCAGCTCAACAAAACTAATTGTTGGTAAAAGGTTTTATATTCTATAGAATACAATAACCCTCTAGCTAGTTTTAAATATAAAATAACTTTCGGATTTACTTCTTACTTTAAACGTATGTAACTATGCACATAAGTTGTCAAGAAATATCTATGGGATGATTTTTGTAAAAAGTAAGGATGTCAAATAGAGACCAGGCCACTTCATTTTAATGAATCCTACATATATCTTACGTGATAGTTTATATAAGTAAGGCAAAATAGTTGGGAAAAATGACAAATAAATATCTCCGAATGCCCAAAAAAATAAGTAAGAAACTCAAATTTTAATATAAATATATAATAACCTACGCTATTTTCTAATTAATCTGTCTCAATATTCATAGTAAAAAGTGAAATGATATATTTCATTAGAAAATTATTTCCCACTTATACACCAGCATGGATGTATTTGAAGTTATTTCAATTCATTATCCCTATGATCCTAGTAATAAGATTACTTTGACACCTTTTTGGAGAAATTGGGGATGTAGAATTTATTACTAAAATTGTCAATAGTTATGGGTGTTGTCCTCAAAACTAATTTAGTCTGTCTGTAAACTAACCTATATTAGTCTAATTACATGTGACATACGTTAGTTATTTGATTTGTTTATATAATTTTCACAAAAAAAGTTAAAGTAATTTTATATTTAGGACCAGAGGGTATTAATTTTTACCCGAGTAAATTGTAAATCAATAATCTAAATGTGTTTTTTTGTTTTGGAATTTGTCTATTCTATATTGTATTAACAACATATTCACTATTAGATCTACCGTCTAATGATAAGATTAATGTTCTCAATATTCAAATGAGATAGCATAAAAATTCGCAAGAAAGTATTTAAAATTTAGATGCATGCACTATAAAATATGTAGAAAAAAACATCATCATTCTATTTTTGGAGCTTAAAATATCAACAGAAAATACAAGAAATTAAATTATTATGTCAACAATTATTAAAGTGGTTAGGGGTGCCCCTAACACTTTTGATAAATGATGTCTTGATTTTGTTAAGGTATACCACCACATCCTTAATGTCAATTCGCGCTCCAGGTAAATCAATGCAACAATCTAAGGCCAGCTCAAGAAGTGGTAATATATGCGACAACACTATTTTGTAATTTTTTGTATCATCTCTTGGCAATAAATTGGCATCTACTAGTATATCACTAATGGAATGTGGTGTTGATTCTCTTACCCAATCTTTCAAACTCATATCTTGAACAAACATCTGATCTGTTGGTTTCTTTCTTGTAATCATTTCCATCAACAAAATGCCATAACTATATACGTCTCCTTTATAGGAAACAATTCCTTCTGATCCATACTCTGTCAAGTTCAAGAAACAATAAATAACCATCATTACATGAAAATGATGTGTGTGTCGTGTGTGTGTGTGATGTTTTGATATATATTTATTAGTCTAATATACAACAATAAAATTTTTCATGCAACATGAGTTAGAAAATCGGAAATTAAATAATAAATATTATTTTATTAAAAAAATATACCTGGTGCCATATAGCCTATAGTAGCCAAAGTCTTTGTATGTATTTCCATCTGTTTTTCACCCAACAATTTGGCAATACCAAAATCACTGAGGTGAGCCACCATATCATCATCCAATAATATGTTGCTCGGTTTTATGTCGCAATGAACAATTGGTGTAGGAGAACCATGATGAAGATACTCTAAAGCAGCCGCTACATCAATCATTATATTCAACCTTTGTAAGATATCCAAATGATACTCATTAGAGTATAACCATTTTTCAAGGCTCCCATTTGACATGAATTCCATTATAATTGATTTAAATCCTCCATTTGAGCAATCACTAATTATCTTAGTGAGATTCCGATGACGTAAATTGTACAAAGCGGCACATTCAGTGTCAAAACTACTTAATGCTCCTTCTAGGCTAGAGTTAAATACTTTAACTGCAACAACCTTTTCATTTGGAAGAATTGCTTTGTAGACTGATCCAAAACTTCCCCTTCCAACAAGATTACTCTCAGCAAATCCATTTGTTCCTCGTAGAAGCTCATGATAGGATATCTTCATAAGTTGCTCAAAATTTATTAAATCCTTGTTAGTGGAATTATTATTAACATGATCTCTCTTACGCTTTATAAAGATTGTGCACATAACAATAACCAAAATGACAACCGCAATAGACAAAGAGCATATTATCACCAACATAACTTTACTTAAGTTATGTTTGTTTTCTTTCCCACATGGCCGAACTAGTAATTGGGGCTCCCCACAAAGATCTTCATTCATCATAAAAGAATTGGCTGTAAAATTTTTAAATGACCCGCCATTTGGAATTTCCCCTTGCAACAAGTTGTATGAAAGGTTAATGTATTTGAGATGATTGAGTGACTCCAATGACTTTGGAATCATACCAGACAAGTGATTTTGAGAGAGATCCAAGAACTCCAAGCTTAACATTCCACCAAGGGATTCAGGTATAGACCCTTCTAATTTGTTGTGAGCCAAAGATAGGTTCAACAAATTTTGCAATCCACCCATAGTTGTGGGGATATTTCCTACAATTTGATTATTTGAAATGTTCAAGAGTGTAATTTCTTTTAAGTTTGATACCTCAGGAGGAATTCTTCCACTCAATACATTGGAGGATAAGTCTAAGATCAATAGATCTTCAAGACTCCAAAGAGAAGATGGTATAGGAGAAATCAATTTGTTAGAGCTCAAATCCAACTTTCGCAAAGAAGTATTTGTGAGGCAACTTGGAATCATTCCTGAAAACATATTATTGGCTAGATACAACTCACTCAATATTTTTATTTGACACAACTCATTTGTGATGAACCCTTGTAATCTGTTGTTGCTAAGACTTAGATGTTGAAGGCTTTGCAATCTGTTGATTGTATTTGGAATCAACCCATTCAGATCATTCCCATCTAAATATAATGCCATCAATTTCTCTAGATTTCCTAGTACATGTGGTATGATACCATTAAATTTATTCCATGATAAATCCAATTCAGTGAGCTCAGAAGCGTTTGAGATGCTGTTTGGAATTTCCCCAATAAGTTGATTCTGTCTCAAATTCAAAACCTTCAGGTTGGGAAGGCCAATTCCTAAATTTGATGGAAGAAAGCTAGAGAAAGAATTATATCCGAGGTTGACCCAGGTCAATGAAGAAATGTTGAATATATGTGAAGGAAAGTGTTCACTAAAATTATTGCTTGAGAAATCCAACTCTTCAAGCATATCAAGATTGCCTATCTCTTCGGGTATAAAACCTAAAAATCAAAGAAAAATTGATGTGTAATTAATTTAAAGAACCTGACGAATGCTTACATATAAATTATAGATTAAAGTAGTGAAAATTGAAAACAGGTGTATGTTGTATGTGTGTGTGTGTGTTAACATTTAAAAATTTGAATGCTCTTATCGATAGAACAAGATAAGTGCAAATATCTCATTAATTTCGAGTCTTTGCAAATTTTTGCTACGCTATAGTGTCAATTCTTAAAAACACAGGAGATTGGTGGAGAAACAAATTTCATGCATATGTGAAATTAGCTACCTCCCAGTAATTTCCTTCCAGAACTATATCTATAATGTACAATTTCTTTTTATATTAGTGTGTTTGAATGAAAAAGGACTAAAGTGTAAAAATGCCCATGTAATTGTCACGGAGGTCAAAAATACCCATGTAAAATATTTTGAAGCAAAATTGCCCATCAAATTTCAAAACTAGGGAAAAAATGTCCACCACAGTTAAAATTTTTACTTCTTTACGCATCATCTTCTTCCTCCGATTCATCCCTCACTAAAACATGTGACAAATTTATGTATTTATTTGTCCTTGTGTGATGATGGCACGACAGAAGATGATGAGTGAAAAAGTCAAAAAATTAATTTTGATGGGCATTTTTGACCCAGTATTGAAATTTGATGGTTAGTTTTGCTCCCAAAAATTTTACATGATTATTTTTCACCTTCTTGAGAATTACGTAGACATTTTTGCACTTTAGCTCAATGAAAAATACTAAATTTGTGATTGACTTGTAGACATATATACATACAACTCATCACATATGTATATATGCGCGCGAATATAGGTAAGGAATGAATAAATTTTTGAGCATACCTGAAAATGAGTTCATACCCAAAAATAAGGATACCAAAGATGTACAATTACTCATAGATTTTGGAATATTTCCCTCTATTTGATTATCAGTAACCGCAAACTCTTCAAGTAGAGGGAGTTGATTGCACATCTCTTCTGGTAAATTGTCCTTCAAATGGTTAATGGAAAGGGAAACCTCCCTCAAAGAAGGTGTGCTGAAAATAAACTGTGGAATTTTACCTAGGAAAACCACACAATTTAACAAGCTTCGCAGAAAAAATAAATGGAATTCTATATTATGGAAGCATATATATAAAATAGTTGGATTGACCATACCTGTAAAGGAGTTGTCACCAAGATGTAGATATCCCAGCATTGTTTGATTTCCAATTGACTTTGGTAGAGTGCCTTCAAATCTATTTCTTGTTAAATAGATTTCTTTTAAATAAGAAAGGCTGAAGAGAGATGGTGGAATTTCCCCTGTTTAAAATTTAGAGTGATCAAAAATACAATCTATAACTTTGAAAAGAGTTATAGAGAAAAACTCTAGAAGTGAAGGGATTTCAATAATTAAGTAGGGATAAGAAAAAATATATATGCAATGTTGTTTAAATAATAGATAAACTCATGAAGATATAGAAGTTAAACTAGAAGATCAAGCTATACCAAAGGTGGAAAACATAAATATTTAGGATCGATTATACAAAGATTGTGAAATTGATGGTGATGTCAATAATAGAATTCAAGTTGGATGGTTTAAATGGAGAAAAATTCCGGAGGTTATATGTGATCGTAGAGTTCAAGATAAAATAAAAGGGAAGTTTTATTAGGCTGTCATTAGACCGACAATGTTATATGGTAGTGAATGTTGGACTCTGAAAGGACAGCACGAGCATATGATGGTGGTAGCACAAATGAGAATGTTAAGATGGATGTGTGGTCATACGAATAAAAGACAAAATCCATAATGATCAAATTTGGAAAAAGTTGGAGTAACATCAATTGTGAAGAAAATGATTGAAATTCGCTTGAGGTGGTTTGAAAATATTTAAAGAAACCAATTAGATGTGCTAATAAGGATAGTTGACCGAATTGAGTGGAGTCCTCCCAAAAGACGGAGAGGAAGACCAAAGAGAACTTTTAATGGAATTATTAACAAGATCTTCAGATAGCCAATAAATATATAGCCAAACACAACTATGATACATCATAATGGCGACGTGTGATTCATGTAGTCGACTCACCTAGTTGAGATAAGCCTTTGTTGTTATTGTGCAAGTATTTTCACAAAAAATAAACTCACTGCTCAAACAGCGCTTATGTCCCAGCATTTCACATAAAAATTAAATGTGACAAAAATGTCACATAGCGGCGTTTATGAACAAATGTGGCAAAATGGGGGTAAACTAGTGGCAATTTTGGCAAATATGGAGTGAAGTCAGCATCATATTTGACACGGTTACTTTGCAGCAGTTGCAGTCAGTATAACCATCAAAAAATATTACTAAGTTATATAGAAAAAGATATGGAAAAACATATCACATATAAATAATGTCGTCATGTCTTGATAAAATGGCTTAAGTATGTTTTTCTCCCTTAACTTTGGAAAAAGTAATGTTTTAGTCTTTTAACTTTGAAAGTGTATTTTTGATCTGTTAACTTTGGACAAAGCCATATTTTAGTCCCTTAACTTTGAAAAGTGTATTTTTGATCCCTTAACTTTGGAGAAATGATGTTTTTAGTCCTTTCAAAAAAGGTTAAAGTATATTTTTGGTCCTTTTTTTCAAAATTAAGGGACTAAAACATAATTTTGTGCATATTTAAGGGACCAAAAATATAATTTAACTCAATTTAAAAGGATTTAAAACACACTTTTCAAAGTTAAAGAATTAAAATATGACTTTGTAGTTAAAAGACTAAAAACACATTTTTCAAAGTTAAGAGACTAAGACATGACGTTCTCTAAAGTTAAGGGGCAAAAAACATACTTTAACTTAATAAAATTAATTATTATATTTTTGAAAAAAATGAATACCTTGAGACATTTATAAACGCTGCAATGTTCCTCAAAGGTCAAAACAATTTTGTCTATTTTTTTAAATAAGGTGACACATTACAACATTTCTTAAACATCATTATATTGTCTAAATAAAATTATTTTTTTATATTTTTCAAAAATATAAATAAAATGCCGCAAAGTACTACTTCTGAAATTAGACTAAATTGTTTTTTTTTTTGAAAAAAATTGGTTGATGACAACATTTAAAAAGCGCCGCAATGTCTTAATAAATGTTGAAAAGTTCCAATTGTTTTGAATTTTATTCTTTTTTAAAACATAAATTGGTATATGGTAGCGTTTAAAACACAACACAATGTCTTAATAAACACCGAAAAGTATCAAGTTTTTCAGTTTTATTTTTTTAAAAACAATAATTGGTACATGGTTGTGTTTAAAAAATGTCACAATGTCTTAATAAACTCCAGAAAGTAAAGGATATGTAAAGGCAGCCACAATTGTTCATTTATATTGCTTTTTAATACATAGCAGCTTTTATCAAACCACGCGATATTATTAAAAACGCATATTGAATTTATTTATTAATTTCAATATAGGAGTGTTTATGAAATGTTGCTATGTGTTAAACAGAACTTAAATTATTTTATTTATAACGGTAAACAAAGGGAGGATTATGAACACCGCTATTCGTTAAGTTAAATTATTTTTTATTCAGTTCAACATAGGGGCATTCATAAAATGTCACTATGCTTTAAGTTATATTTTTTATTTCCTTTTACATAGGGGTATTTATAAAACATTGATATAGGTTAAGTTAAATTACTTTTTCATTTAGTTTAACATAGGGGAGTTTATAAAACGCCTCTATGCATTAAGTTAAAATTTTCTTTTGTTTATTTTAACATAGGGACGTTTACAAAACGTGGTTATGCTTTACTTTCTAGTTACCAATAAAGTAAACTTACACATTGCAGCATTTACTAAATGCCCTTAAGTAGCGAACTTTCCCTATAATACATTGCGATAGTTTTTGAACACCGCTATGTCTGTCTTAATAATTGTTTGTACTTTTCGACATTTATAAACCATGGAAACATTCAAAAATTGATATTTTCTTCATCAAATACCCTTGAAGATGTGGTAACAAACGCCCTTAAATTTCAGGCGTTTTATTTAACAGTATTGGTGTTTGTATGAAACGCCGTAAAATCACTTTAATTATCACGGTGAAATTCTCGGCGTTTGTAAAAAACGACAGTAAGTGGCGAACTCGCCACTTTACAGCAAGTTTTTTGTAATGTTTGAATTAGAAATGTAGGAGATAGTATAAGACAGGTTTTGCTTTGTACCCGCAAATATTATATATGATAAATAGAATTGTGCTAAATAGTAATACTAATGACTGAATTTGAGCATATACCTGTTAAGAAGTTTTTTTCTAGATATAAGTATTCCAGCGACGTGCAATTGCCGATTGATGATGGGAGACGACCATGTAATTTGTTGCTTGTTAAAGACAATAAAACTAAAGAAGAAATGTTGAAGAGAGATAGTGGAATTTCGCCTGTTGGAAATTAAATGTGATCAAAAATATAATCATCATTATAATGACAATAATCCAAACCATATTTATTAATCCCAAGATTTCATTAAGTTTCAAGAGGTATTTAATAAATGGAAAAAATTTAAACAAAAAATACACCTCAAAATCCCTAAAATTATGGTCCCGATATTAAATATATTTTCTCTTTGATTTTTTTTTTTTTTGGAGATGAAAGAAAGTAAATATACCAATTAATTTTAACTTATTTTTATATAATTCCATCAAAAGATATAAGTAATAAAAAATTAGCTTTGATGAAAAAATATAACTATAGAGACATTTTTGAAGTGATTACTTTTATATCTTTAATTACTTTAAAAAATTCAAACCAACTTATACTAAAACCAAGATGAATAGACATACCCGTGAAGGAGTTGTAACTTAAATCTACTTGTTCGAGTAACTCCCAATTGCCAATTAATATTGAGATGTTACCTTGTAGATTATTTGTACCAAGGTTTATCTCTCTCAATGAAGAAATATTGAAAAGTGACAACGGAATTTCACCTGTTCAAAATTTAAAAGGTGAGATATATAGTCAATACTTCATTAATTCGATAAAAAAATATTTCACACTAAAACTGAATAAGGAATATGGATCATACAAGAATAGTTCATGTTAAATTGACCATGATGTGTCTTGGAAAGAGTAAAAACGAGATGAAATCACAGAACGAAGCAAGAAATCATTATGGACTACTGATATGAAAATTATTATCCATACGTGCATGTATTGAAAAAAAATAAGTTTATTATATTGATAGAGAAGGGAAAAATTATTGAAAAAAGTACATTTATTATATTGACCCAATCAAATATCACCTTATATTTTGGGACAAAACCATTGAAAAAAGATGATGCTACATTCGTGTGCAAAATTCTTTAGTTTGTTTCTATGCATGTGTTTAAAAGAAATCCATCTAAGCTAGATTTATGTCATTCATACAAAGAAAATTAAACTACCATAGATTTGTAATACAAATTAACGACAAGCTGAACTCATTACATTCAAAGAAAAACTTAAGATGAATAATAATTACATTTGGCTATAATTAAACCTCTTACCTTGCAAGCTGATATTGTTGAGATATAAGAATTGGAGGTTGGTCAAATTTCCAAAGTCACTTGGAATGATTCCTTCACTAAATTTATTATTGCTTAGATCTAACTCTGATAACTCTTTACATTGATTCCAAATAGATGGTACTTGACCAGATAAATTATTCACACTTACATAAAGACTTGTAAGTTTTGGGAGTCCAAAACATACATTTATTGGGAGGCTACCCGAGAAACTATTGTTGTTAAGTTCAATGTGCTGTAACACTGAACTATTAAATATAGAGGCCGGTATAGAACCTGAAAGTTTATTATTTGAAAGATATATTAGCCATAGTTGTGGAAGATTACCAAGATCCCTTGGAAGGCCTCCTTCAAATAAGAAAGGTAAACAAATAGAGTCAGCATCAACTTTATATAGTACTCCCTCCGTTCCTAAATATAAGATCACTTTAGGGAGGAGAACTTGTTCCTAAATATAAGACCACTTTCTAATTTTACTCAAGTTTTCTCCAAATTACCCCTATACTACCTTCACCCAAAAAATAGTGGTTTAAAGAAGGTGAGGGGATATTTTTAAACTTAGGTGAGGGGTATTTTGGAAATTTCACGTAATCCTAACTCATTGGAATATCTTCCTTAATCTTTCTAAATTTAATTTGCTAAAGTGATCTTATATTAATTATGAACGGAGGGAGTAACATATATACAATTTAATAATAGGCACCATATAATGAGTTGACTTGTCCTAATGAAATCTTTAAAAGAATAAAAGCAAATACCTGATAATGTGTTATAAGACAAACTCAATCTTTCAAGTGAAGATAAGTTGGAAATTGTTTGAGGAATTTCTCCAGAAAGCCCATTAACTGAAAGACGTAAGACTTTCAAGTGCTTTAGATTTCCTATCTCAAGTGGAATGGTCCCTTCAATGGAATTATAATTCCAGTCCAAAACCTCCAAACTTGATAGATTGGAAAGAGATGATAGAATTTGTCCATGGAAATCATTATAGCTCAAGTTGAATAGCTTCAATCTATGTAAGCTAACCACTTCTTTTGGTATTTGACCATGAAAGTTGTTGCTACTAAGATCAAGTTCAACAAGAAAAGAGAGATTTCCAAGTTGTGGAGATATGATGCCAGTAAGGTTCATACCACTAAGATTCAAGGAACGGACTCTTCCATGGCGTACATTGCAAGTGACACCATCCCAAATGCATGGAGAAGAAGAAACTGACCAATTTGCTAAGAAACTATATGGATCTGAAGAGATGAAGGATTTAAACGCAAGAAGTGCAAATTTATCCCTTGTGATATCATTCTTATTACTCCAAACCAGAGAGCTCATCAAGCAATGGAGTAAGAAGACGAAAGCAATGGAAGAAGGTTTCCTCATGTTGAACGCGTAGAAGATAAAGACAAAGAAAGAAGGTTTTCTCTTGTTTACCATATATCAAACTAATAGAAGCTGCAAGTTTACACACTTCAATTTATATCTCTCCAAGTAAAAAAAAATCAAGCTAAGCTTAGCGATAAGTATGCAGCCACTAACAAAAAAATAGACTATATTGTAGTGAGTTTGGTAAGTCCAACATTTGGAAGGGACAAAAAGTCAGTAGTCACATGCATTATATACTATACTTTCAAGGTGTGTGTGTGTATTATATACTCTATTCTTCAGGGTGTAAAAATATTTTAAATAAATCTAATAAGCCAATAGGATGTCCCCATGAGTAGTTTACCTTTTTTATGACCAAACTAGCAGTTCCCTGGCTACCTGTTTAAACTGATTACACGTCTAGTAATAAATAATAAATACTTAGGTTTAAAAATAGGGAAAATCCCATAAAAAAATCCCCATGATGAAAATGGAATATGACAAATTAGTCCATTTAATTTGAGAAACTTCAAATTAGTTAGATCGCAGGGAGAAATATGTAATTTTCATATAAAAAGATGCCATCAATTGTTGGAGTTGTAAGTGAAGTGTTAGTTAGTGTGAAATTGATAATAATTATGATCATGTTGAATTCCTATATATGATGAAATTGTAAAGGATTCTCAACATACGTTTGAAAAATTACTAAAGGAAAAAGGTTAGAGTGGGAATTGTTGATATGAACTTGAAAATAATTAGGATCTGGTTGAAAATTCCTATGTTGCGGTCGTACGTGAACCTCTTCTACTATGTAATATGTATAATCAAATCATAATGAAAAAAGTTGAAGCTGTGAATTATTAACGTAAACCTGAAAATTGTTATAATCAAGCTTAAAACCCTCATGCTGAACTTGTGAACTCAAATATTGATTAGTGTAGACTATACTGGGACATTTTTGTCTTTTCATAAGATATATAAATTCATATTTCTTTCTAAGTCGTTTGTATGTCTCAAATTTTAGGAACTAATTTATCCTATTCTAGAGGGATTTCTTAAAAATATCAATCATATAGATCCTGTTTTCATTTTCGAAAAGGATCAATTCAGTGGATGATGGTAATAATTCCACTCTCAAGATCAGGAATTCAATGGATTGTCGTAATTATTAGATTCCATTATTTTATATGAGAGTCAAGTATGGCGGCTTTGACAGTACCTCCAAATAACTTTGGTAATGAAAAGTGCAAGTCATTAACTTGTTTGCATGCTAAGTTTACATATTTGCATTATTTGTCGGCAAAGGACGATTCCTTGTCATGTGAGTGGACCTGAAAGTCAGAATAAAAATTATTTGACAAAAACAACTTATGCATGTTTCCTCGAAAGTTTATACTCCCTCCGGTCCTATTTATAAGTCGCCAACCGCCCAAATTGTACATACCAAGGAATGGAGGTTAATGGAAGTTGAGTCATTAAATTGGTCTTATTTTATTTTATTTTTTTTATTTTTGCCCCTCTTACCTTTATTACTATGATCCACTACCTTTATCATCTTTATAAGTATACATGTGCCTTTTTATCTTCTTTCTCTTCTCATCTTCCAATGTTCATTTTCCAATGCTAAGGGTATATTGGGAAAATTTTAATAAATGAGTTAGTTAATGTTAGTTGGCACTACAAGAAAAATATAGGCTAGTGGCGTATAAAATTAGGAGTTAGTCGCGTTGAAATTCGTGACAACATAGGTATGTCACGTATGAAGCAGACGCGAAAAAACATGACGTAACAAGATGATATACACGTGACAAATAGGTCCATACGCGACAAAGACAGAAGAGGTGGAGAATATAAAATTAAAGTAGTTGTTTATGTCGCGTATGACCTGGTCCAAACCCGACATACTCCATACGCGACATAAGTTTTAAACGTGACATGCTCCATACTCCATACGCGACATACTCCATGCGTGACACACATATGCGTGACATAAGATATGATATTATAACATGTTCTCCATTGTATGTGGCGCATACAAGAACGCCACATCAGCATTCATGCGCGACATTAGTAGGCAAATGTTCTCCATTGTATGTGGCGCGCAAATGAATTTTATTTTGCGAGCGAAGTTCAAATTTTTTATGTCCAGCGGGAAATTTAAATTTTTACCCAAATCAATTTTAATTTTATTTTTCTGGTTGTAAAATGTTTTTATTGTAATATGTATAATTTTGTAGGGGTCCTGTTTTGGAATTTGACACTTTATTGTGTTACTAAATAGTAAATGAGTCTTTTGTCCCAAATTTAGCTAGCCAATGTTGAAAGCAACCTACAAAATGAAAGAACAAAATTAGCATAATTCATATAATAATAGACTAAGAACATTAGTTAGTCGAGTAAAGAAAGTGAAAAAATAGTAGATGAAATTAATTGTACAAAATGTGTAAATGCAAGTTGGCCATTACCTTAAGTGAAGAAATAATGATAGTGGGTAGGAAGAAAGATGAGGATGGTAAAGGAAATAAATGAAATAAGGTGAATATGGAGATTTTAGAAATGAGTTTATATAGGGGAATTGGTGGCGGGAAACTTTGATTCTAAGTACTTGTCGCGTATGAAATCATGTCACGCATGAAGACATGTGGCGTATGAATACATTTGATTATTGAACAATGTGGCGCATGAACTATTTGTGACGCATGAAACATGTCACGCATGAAGACATGTGGCGTATGAACATATTTGGGCCATGAAACAGTGTGGCGCATGAACAATGTGTGGCGCATGCAATATGTCGCGTATGGAGCATTATGTCACGCATGAAACTAGTTTGTCGCGTATGAGCCATACGCGACATGTAGTGACGCATATGAAAAATGATTCTGAAACTTAGTCGCATTGCTATATATATATTTAAACGCGGCCAGTTCCATTTGCGGATCACAATATTGAGAGAGAGTGGGCAATTTCTTTTCATATGGATAAGTCATGGATCACATTTCCACGCATGACTACCGTGTACTTAGATGGCTTTGAGATTTTCCTACAATTTGCACAAACACATGGAGCTGTCAACGGAGAAATCATCTGTCCGTGTCGAAAGTGTAAGCTAAACAGATGGCATTTGCCAGGAACTGTTAAGGAGCACTTGATTGTAAAGGGGTTTAAGACAAATTACAAGTTTTGGTATCTACACGGGGAGAAAACAGAAATGTCAATGGATTTGTTCCCTGGGAGTTCTGGAGGAGCAGTGCCGTCAGGTGATGATCATGAAGAAGAGGACGATCCTTTTGTAGATGCGCTTCGCGACGCTTTTGGCGTTCAAGGCCACGCGGATGCCGACGATGGAGATGTTGATGGAGCAACATGTGACACTGGGCGCGAAGCACATGACTTCTTTGAACTACTTGAAGAATCAGATAAGCCCCTATATCCTAGATGCACAAATTACTCTAAATTATCCTTTTTAACGAAAATGTATCACATAAAGTGTTTACACAAAGTCAGTGATACAGCCACTTCTCTTATTCTTGAACTGTTGCATGATGCATTTCCATATGCGGAGATAACGCCAAGCCCCAGCCCTCGCATCCTCCCTGGGTAGTTCGGCTGATCAAAAGATTCTGTTAGGGCGGCCATAGGGTCCCGTGAACCCTGGGACTTCTGCTGCTGGCTAAGTTCCTCCATGCGTTGCTGAAAGCAAATTAAAATTAAAAAAAGATTAATGTCCTCTAACTTAAACAAACTCTGCGATGGAAATTAAAATAAAAAATAAAAGCAGTGCCGCACAATTTGTCGCTCTGCGCTCTCAGAAATGGAAGTGCCATCCCTGTGCCGATGGGTCACAGCATATAGCTTCACCACTGTCGCCTCCTCGCCTTCTTCTTGTGCCTCAGCTTGCTGCATAAAAGGTAGTTTAGTATAGACTTTAATATCTATGCTAGTATTATTAATGCACAATTTCTTTTAAAGAAATAATTAACCATCTCGCTGTATCGGACGCTCATTGATTCCGCCCAGTTGTGTGGTTGACATCTTGTTTGGACCGACTTTCCTTGCAACGCTGCGACAACAACTAAAGCATACAAACACAATGATAATAGACCTTCTATTTAACAGATACAAATGGAACGATCAGAATTACTAACTTGTTCATTCTCAATAGTACTTACTTTCCAAGCACTACGTCTTCTATACCGAACCAATCTTTCTCACGACTCTGCCGGCACCCCGCTCGGCACATTGCTAATCAACTCGTTAAAGGGCGTTTGTCCCTTACAATTCCTTTTGTCGTAAAGGCGGTTCTTCTTACTCTTCCAAGCACTGTTCATCTTCTGAAGGCCGTAGTACTTTGCTCCATCCGGGTCTACACCGATTGGTTGAAATTTGGACTACAAGGAACAAATTATTGAATTTACTATTTGTATTATATTGCAAAAACATAATGTTTGTAAGGGTTGTGAAACTCTTACCATGACGTAGTCTTGCCACAAGATTGTTTTGTTTTCATTACTAATGTCCTTCCATGACTTAGCGTCAATTGGAAGCCACACCCACATTTTTGCAACTTGCGACAAAAATTTGTTCAACAGATCACCTCCTTGCAAAATGGGTTGCCCTCTCTCATTGAATGGAGCAATTACTCTGTACCTACTCTCCAAATTCCATGTGTCTTGTATCGTTAGCTTCCTTTTATACATTCTACCCTCAGCATCTGCAAAAGGGTATAAAGTTAGCGATAATGCAACAAACAATATTTACACATATTATTTGATGTATAAGGCTAAAATATTTATTTACCTATTACATCAACCTCGTATTTTATCTTACTAGACCCTTTCTTCTTTGGAATGTTTTGCTCCGGCTCTTCTTCCTCCTCACTTTCTTCATCATCTTCCTCGTGTTCTCATCTCTCCTCATCTTCCTGTTGCTCAGGCCCCCCCACGTTTCTGTGTTGTTCATAATTTTGTGACACAACTTCGACTTGTGGCCGGTAGACGTCATCATTTGTCGTTCGTTAATAACTACTCTGGTCGCCGCTTGCTGTCTGGCCCATTCCCTTTCCATATACTCCTGATACATTGCCTGACTTTCTGCATCCACCGGTCGCCAAGAATATGGTGATTGATAACTTGCAAAACCAAAAGGGTCGCCCTCCTCGTGCTGACCACCACCTTGAACTACTTGTCTTTGCCTGTTTGGATCCTCGCTGTTGTCACCAAAGAAATCCATGTTACTGTATATTTATAGAGAGAGACAGAGCAAATTTTGTCACGCACATGTAACACAATTTATTTGCAGTGGTCCCAAGTGTTTCCGAGTAGGTAGCAAAAGTTGAGTGGGTATTTATAGTGGTCCCAAAGTAGGTATGTCGCGTATAGGAAAATCCCATACGTGACATACCCAAAGATCTGCCCTCCTCATTCCTCGAGGAGGACAGGTTATGATGCATGGCAATGGCCATGCGTCACATAACCCACCTCTCGAGGTGGGTTATGTGACGCATGGCCATTGCCATGCGTCATATAACTCTCCTCGTGGTACGAGGAGGGTCAGTCTGCTTTTTACTTATAAAAGCAGGCTAATCGTTGATTCATCAAAATTGCTTCAGTTGCGGTATGGATCACTACAATGGAAACCATGACACTGACAATTATTCACATTGGATAGTCCAAGACACTGAAGATCAAGGGTATGAGCCTATAGCAGAATCTTCTGTTATTAGGCGACAAAGAATTTCCAGTGGGAAGAAGTATGAAGAACTTCCACAGAACAACATTTTGCCAGCGATGGACCTCCAAAATAAAGTAAAACCGGGAGAGACCTTATGTCTGACAGTTG
The DNA here is from genome assembly GCA_029929735.1 of Mimosa pudica. NCBI lineage: Eukaryota > Viridiplantae > Streptophyta > Magnoliopsida > Fabales > Fabaceae > Mimosa > Mimosa pudica. The sequence goes on along the minus strand of JAKELP010000037.1, from coordinate 4,786,861 downwards.
ACTTGAACAAGATGCCAGAAGAAGCTTCGATGACGCCAAACATCAAAGAAGTTGGAGATCATTCAGGCGGCAAGGTGTCACTACGCTCTGATAATTATGATATTGACTTGAACAGGTTACCATATAATGGCTATTTAAATGGGCCTACATTTCAGCACTTGTCTGAGGAAGAAAAGCAAATAAGGTGGATGATCATGAAAGCTCGGTTTCCAATCTTTGATAAGGATTATTAGACGTTATTATTAGATATGTATAATTAAGTGTCTCATCATTATGAACTATTGTACAACACTTATATTAAAAAGGTGTTTATATGCATGTGTCACGCATTAATTTAGTTTGCTGCGTTTTTAGTACGTGACAAACCATGGAAGAAATGAAAAAATATTTAATATATTGTGTATGTCACGTTTGTGCAACTCATACGTGACAAAAAATTTCATTTTCCAGTTTGTGCCACGTTTGGGCAACTCATACGTGACAAAACAAGGTGATTTTGTCACTACTCTTGCCCCATGCGCCACATAGCTTGCGTGACTAGGCTACTCTTTTCTTGTAGTGTGGTGACTTATATTAAGGACCAAAATTTTTTGGCGGTTGGCGACTTATAAATAGGACCAGAGGGAGTATAATGCTTATATTGAAAAGGAAAGATTAATGGCTAGCCATTGAAAAAAATCATTATGAATAAGGATCTGAAGATTTTTCAGACCAGAAAGAAACATTTTTATGTGAATTTTGTACACACATAGCAACATTGCCCTAACTTAAGTCCATCTCAACATAACAAGTTTTTATATTGGAAACTTTAATTTCCCCCCATTTTTTTTTATTAAAAGCTAATCCGAGTCGACCTGCCACGTAAATAATTAGGTGAATTGGTCTCTTAACAAGTTAACCATTCCATTTAAGAGTTTCAAACAAGTTTATTCGGTTAGCATTAAGTTTCCTGAGTGTAGAACCTTGATCCACAAGGAGAAGAGAGTGGCATATCCACTTCTCTTTCCCTCCATTTCCTTCTATTTTCCCTCAAAAAATTATTTTTGCTGTCACTTTTTTTTTATTTTACAACGAAATTCTATATAAAATCGAGGACCATTTAAAATCATATCAATAAAAAATAGTTTTGTTTTCAATTTTATATAATTTTCCAAAGATTTAGTGATTTAACTTTGAATCAAATACAGAATTTAATCTCAAAATGTCACCAATTGCATGTCAAACTTGATGGTAAACTTAAAAAAAAAAATATAATAATCTTCAATAATTTTTTTTAGTGAAGAGAAGGAAGTGTAAGTGGAGACCCCTGGCCCAATCCACATGTCCTCTTCTTTTTCGATATATCAGGAAAGGATACCCCTCGATCAACACTGATGCTAGTAAATGAATGGAACGGAAAATTTTATATATGGTTGGATGAAAATAGTGCTAAGAAAACTAAAAATATTTAGAAATGAACTTGTTGCCATAGACACTTTAAATTGATAAAATTAATATTTAAATTCAAAAAATCCATTATTCAAATAATATAATTATTTTAAATTTTCATAAAAATATATTTAAATTTTCATAAAAAATTAAATATTATCATGGATTTCCATAAAAATATTTGTATTAATGTATTAAAGGTCAACCCAGTTCTAATATTTACTTGGTGAAAGTGCACGGAAAAAGAATATACTAGACAATTTTACCCTTACTTAACGCAGAGAAGTTGATTTCAACCCATGACCTTAGGCCCTACGGAAATCGAGCTAACCACTGTATTTACATATTAAATAATTGAAAAATAAATAAAAGGTAAAAAAGTGATAAAAATATAATAATATGAAGATTGTTATTTGTTAGGATATGAAATCGAATTAATTTTATTTTAAAATTCAAGACCTTACATAACAAAGGTAACAGGATAATAATAAAATAAACAACAAATTTTAAGAGCAGCGATCTAATTGGATTTTCGATAGTGTCATAGGTTAATAGATGATGTGAGCTTATAATGATGTGTGTGTGAAATAAATTTAAAAAGTTAAGTGTTGCGATGAGATATCTGGAATCTACTAATAATTAAAGATGATATGAGAAGTGAGAGAAATATCATGATTACATATTTGAAATTGATGCATTAAATTTGAATTACAGTTAATTGACCTATTTTTCTTCCTTACTTTTTTCAAAATAAAAATCAATTAGGTCTTATATTTAAGTTCGGAGAAAGTAGTATGGTATGTGTGTGTATATGCGATGTAATTTTACTGAATGCGTCATTGGGAAATGTGAAAAGTGAAAGTCGTTATTGCCAAGAACAACTTCTAAAGTCGTTCTTGGCAAAATCGATTTCTTTGTAGCGTAACATATTGGTGTTTATTTTTATTGCTATAGCATATTGTTAATATATTTTTTTTACTATAGCATTTCAATATAAAAAGGGTTTCATACATCTTTGCTATTTTTGCATATACTTAATTTTATTCTCTCTCTCTATTTTTTCTCAATATTACATTATCTTTTATAGTTCCTCTAATTATTACTTTATTTTTCTCTCTTTCTTACTTGTCCCTTTATTATTGAGGACATGTATGTTTAAAAGGAATCTTATATACATATTTTGATAGCTAAGTTTAATTATTTTTAAACCACATAATTAAGTTATTGTGCTATTAATTAATTATTACAAAGGATCAGAGTTAGTATTGATTACTTGGATTATAAGGTTGTTATTATTGTAAGATGATAACATTATCTATTGATTATGTATATACTCCCTCCGGTCCTTAATATAAGAGCTCAAAATTTGAAGCGTTTTATTTTTTGGAAATGAAGCATCATAATAAATATGGACAATATTAGAAATGAAACATTAACTTCAGACACCTAACTAACATTCACATGTTTTCTTAATAAACATTTTTTTGGTTGCTAACTCTTATATTAGGGACTGGAGGGAGTATTAGAATAAAGGCCACAATAACAGAATTGTTTTTTCCTTCTATTGATGATATTTTCCCCTCTCTTCCACATTTCTACACTTACAATTGAAAAATTTTAATGCTTTTGAATTGATGTTTTGGAAACTTTGTTTTCATCAGTATTTTTTGTTTTAAACCGACTAAAATATACTCCCTCCAATCCGTAATATAAGATACCAAAATTTGAATGTTTTTTGTCATAAATATAAGAGCTCATATCACATTCTCTCCTCATTGAACACATTTTTCTTTCCTTGCCTCTAACTCTCCTTCATATTTATTAATGCTTATGTATTTCTCTCTTTTAAAAGTATCATAATAAATATGGATAATATTGTCATGCAAACATTCACTCTGTACACCAAACTAACTTTTACATGTTTTCTTAAGAAATGTTTTTTTTCAGCTGATTCTTATATTATGGATCGGATGGAGTAACACCTACAAATTCATTCATTTATTAATTTATTAAAATATTATAGTATTTTATTAGCATTTTTTCAAAACATTTATTATAAACCATTTAAATTTCAATCCAAAGTTAAAAGATGAACAGAGGGATGACAGGATGTCAAGACAAGAGGGGTAAAGCTTTGTCCATAATAAAACCAATATTGATAATGGTACAAATCTCATAATGGGAGGCACTTCTATTAAAAAAAATAATGGAAGGCACTAGCTAGTGGGTGCTTCCTAGTGACATTTACTGTGCTAGACATGGGCTAGTCTTCAAAGTTATTAATTCAAAGGTAGTACTAAAGTAATTGATTAGACATTTAAAGATGGAGAAGAAGATTTTAAACTAATGTATACACTCAAGAAAAGTTGCAAGCTATATATAAAAAAACGTTGCAAGCGAATATACGAGATACTCCCTCCATAATATAAGAGTGCATAATTTGTATGATTTTGGTCCAAAAATATAAGTGCTCAACTTATTACATTCTCTCTTGATTCAATGCATTTTTTCCTACTTTATCTCTAACTCACTTTCATATTTATTAATGTTTGTGCATTTCTCTCTCTCTTATTATAATAAATATGGTAATTTTGAAATTAAAGCATTAATTCCATACACTCAAATAATGTTTTCTTAAGAAGTTTGTTTTGGCGACTAAACTCTTATATTACTGATTGGAGTAATAAGTAAATACTAATTAACAGTGGTCACAATCCAAAATATTATGTTATGTTTATCATACTAACCCTTGACTAATCTGTCCTTTTCTTTTATTCCTCATGCCACAACATTTAACCCCATGTTCATAAAAGAGGTCAACGGTGGTGGGCAACCCAAGTCAACGGCAGTATATGGTGGTAAGTTTACTCACCTTTGCCTTTTGAGATTTTAGTTATTCGATTTGCTCTTGTTTTAGTTGTTTATAGTGCTCAGATTTTTCTTAAGTCTAGATCTGGTTTTTAATGAGACCTCCATGTTTTCACCAGCGGCTCTTGTTTTTAATGGTTCCTCCATGTTGACATTAGACAAGATCTAGCTAATTTATTTTATTGCTTGCAAGATTCCTTGGTACGAGATTGTAAAACTCCCATTGAATTTAAGTAAATAAAATATTCTATTGATATTTATTCTCACAATTCAATATAAAAGGTGAATCATATTTAACCAAAACATAAATTTATAGGACAATCATATAGTAAAACAAAACTTAAAGTAACTAAGAAGACTCCTACTTGTCAACTACTCTTAATTCTAGCTCCTCCATAAAAAATCCCAATGAGAAGTTTAGGTTAGCCAATTTGGTCCTCCCAACCCGATTGTCTACATTTTTCATATAGAACATTATAACAAAATATGAGTGATACTAAATAAATAACTTTTAACTAATATTAATCAGCTATTGTTTAAGCAGAATATATTTTTATTCCCTGTAATAAAATATTTAAGAAAGATGTGTAGATGTGTGTGTACAAGGAACTTCATTTGTATAAAATTGTGAGAATTTGCATAGATACTTTTATGAGCACCCACCACACAGATATCGTCACACAAAAGAGTTAGTGCGTCCCATAGAGTGGATCCACAATTAGAATTCAGCACACAGCAGAATTCACCACACATCATAATATCCACCCTTTCTCACATACTTTTCTTTCTATGAATTTTGTTTTTTTTCTTTTCTTTGTGGTGTTTCATCTCTTACACAAAAGGTCTAATTATAGTGTTCAATCACCCCTTGCTACTTTTTCTCTAAATTACATGAGTAATGTCCTATATCACTTATTTTCTTCTCCCCTAAGTCACTCACTTAATATTACTCTATATCCTTCCCAACTTCTTCTCCAAGTCATCCTTCTATTATCTATTCATCATCATCCCTTATCCTTTGTCTTTAATTAGATCTTACCTATTCCTTCTTGATCTCTAAGTCACTCAAATTTTATGCATTCTCACTAATGGATGTCATCTTTACCTCATTAATACATCATCTTATCATCTTTCTATACAAATCTAAATACATATATACACAAACACATATATTAATATAAAATAATACTCTCTCCGGTCTTAAATATAGGACCTATTTAGAGACTCAATTTTGGTCGTAAATATAGGACTTAATTATAATTTTAGTCACTTTCTTCCTAAATTGTCCTTTCTCCCCTCTCCCTTCTCACCCTCTCCTTCTCCCTCCTCTCCCTCGCTCTTCTCTCACAAGTCCATTAGTCATTAGGCTTTCTTCCCACCTGCACATATTGCAATCATATCTCCAGAAAATAAAATTCAGATGGCACAAGATTAAATTTAACTTCTCTCTTGACCGAGAAATGAAGGCAGAAAGAAGGAAGAGGTGAGCGATGAAGTTTGTAGAAATCTAAGATACTGATGAAGTCTGGGAACTCCATCACCGACATCATCCTTGTTTTCTCCGCCGCCGCCGCAAGCGCCGCTATGATTGGCTTCTTCTTGTTCGTAACAGTGTTTTGAGGTTGTGATTAAATCGAGGGAGAGATTGAGTTTGGAATGATTTGAGAAATTGGAGATAGGAGGTGATTGAAAACATAAACAAGGAGATGGATTAAGAGATTCAATGGTGAATTAAGCTTCTGGTCTGACCAGTGATAATAATGACGGTGATGAGAGCTGCCAATTATGAAGAATTTAAAATAAGGGTATTTTGGGGAAGTATACATAAATAACTAACTTAACTAACCTCCTTAATCTCTCAAAATTTTGTAAATAGGTCCTATATTTAGGAACGGAGGGAATATAAAGAAAATATCAAATTAAATTCAAAGTAATTTCTAAATACTTATTAATTTAATATTCAGTTTTTAGGATGTTACAAAGATAAAATAAGAAGAAATGGTGGGATGAGGAAGAGATGGGTGGTGTTCTCCAGCAATGGTCAGTGGTGTTCTTAGACTTAGGGGGACCGATGACGATGGAGGTCGGTTGAGAGGAAGGAGATGTTGTTTTTAAGTGGGGGTATTTTGGTATTTTTATTTTGAAAATGGATCTTTAAATTAATAATAGTACATCACTTACATAGCTAAAACAAACACACTTTTGATCTCACTTCCACTTCCACATCAAGTATCAGTTTCACTCCCACCACTGTTACTACTACAAAAAAACTTTTAGGTTTTATCATGTCACTTTATAAAATTGACTTTCTAAATCAATAATTATTAAGTGATGTTAATATTAGTGACGTAAAAAGTTGACTTTCTACACCGCCTAAAAAATTACTGCGTAAAATGGTCACTTTTTACTTCGCTTATTTAGTTAAGCGACTTGTGTAATGACCTTTTTTTCCAATTCACTTTTTTAAAAATAGAGATGTAGTTAAGGGTATTTACGTCGCTTATTTGAACAAAGTGACTTAAAAGGTCTCTTATGCACATCGTAAAAAAGAAAAATGAATTTGGCGATGTAGAAAGTTTGTATCCATGTCTTTTTTTTTTGAAAAAACGTTGCAGAAAGTTTGTATTCATGTTTTTTCAGTAAAAAGACCGTGTGAAAAGTCCAATTTTTTTTGTAGTGAAATCACTCACAATACAAAAAATGCCCTGGACGAACATTTAAATTAAAAAATACAGGCAATTTTGTTGGATTAAAATAACATAATAAAAACAAGGCCTTATATATGTCAAACTATGAAACTGCAATAGAAAAACTACATGTCCATTACAAGTTACAACAAAGAGAGAGCAGTACAAAAGCAACATCTCATACAATTTCTAATGCCAATGTCCACAACAAGTAGGAGAAAATTCGGAAAACATTATAAAATACAAGTAGTTACATAAAGATGAAACAGCGACCTTAAGCAATAATTAACTGCATTTGAACCAAAAAAAATTTGCAAATAGTTAGAATAGTTGTTATAGCTTTTATTCTTTTTCATAACAATGAAAATATTGCTTCCCGTTCAACGTGCGGGTTCATATTGTTTGATGTATAATTTTGGGAATGAAGCTACAAGGGATGACAAGACAAACTTTTAATCAATGCTTTTCTTCCCCATGTTTATGTGAGAACATTGTGCTCATGAGGTAAGCAACAGGAGCTGGGGCTGAAGCCTCTTTCATTGGGTTGTGGGTTGTTTTGACCTGAATTTTCTGCAGCATCTTATATTTATATACTCATAATAAATTTAAGTGTAATAGACTGTATTCTTTTAGCAAATATTTTTTTGTGGTTTATTTTATAGTTTTCTCTAGATTTTATTTTTGTAAAGTTCATTTTGCATACCCTTACATATTAGTCCAGTTTATATCAGATAAATTCTAACTTTTGAAAAATCAGTTGTCCAATGTTTCATTCTTATATTTTTGAAGTTTGTATTCATGTTTTCTCATATGCATGTTTCGGGAAAGCGGAATCATGAATATGAAGACTACTATGTAACTAGGATTGATGATTTGACTAGTTTCAGGATATTGATGTGTATGAGCTTATTGTTTCAATTATCAAGGTGCATTTGAAAATTTGCTGATTTATGCATGTAGAAAAATGGTGATGTGTGGTTAATTTTGTTTTTTATTTTATGTTTTTAAGCAGGAACTAATTCAACTTTATAGTTGTCATGTGTCTAAAAGAATGTAATAACCTTTGCATCATGATCTACTGATAGTTTATTATTAACAATATAGGGTTTTATATATCCTTTACGACTTTTGTTGCATACTTAAAATTGCCGATATGACCTTAATTTTTCTAATTCTGTTAATGAGGCAGTTTTATGATTATTATATGCTTTTCGATATTTTGGTAAGTGAAATATAGTGTAATCTGTAGTGCAAATATAATTTTATGAATCACATAGATGAAATTATTGTAATCTTTGTTGTAGCACTACAAAGTGTAAAAACTATTGACTTAGGACATCCTTTTTGCAATTTTAACATTTAGGGCCCTTTTGGGTGTAGGAAAGAAATTGGAGAAATGAAAAGTGAAGAAAAAGTGAAGATAAAAAATAGAGGAAATAATAAAAGTAAAGTTTGTATGACCCAAAAAAAGAGTAAGATTGAGAGAGAAAACTTGTGGGAGATTTATCTCGTTATTTGTATAATAAAATCCCCAGCTAGCCAATTCTTTGCTTCGTGTATGATGACAATATAAATAAACAAAGGCTCGCAGGAAGTATAAGTGATGACCAATAATCCAATATATACAAAGCCATAATTTTTCTTAGGGCAAAAGTGTTGATATGATAAAACTACTATTGTTGTATATTATTTGTAGTTATATGAAATCTTGTTGATATTATTATCTAAAGTGAAAATACACTTTTACCACCTCTCAATTAAAACCATACCTTCTTCCTCCTCCCAACCTCTTTTCCTTCATCGATGAAGAACTTCAAATCATATCTAGTACCAAAGGGTTAGGTATCGAAGAAGAAAATAGGAATACAAAGTTGAATCAAAGGGAGAAATCTAGGGTCAACGAGCACGAATTAGTGGGTTTTGCATGACAGTGGATGGAGGCGATGGATGGGAAGACAACAATATTGGGTTTTGATGGTGGATGAGGCGCTCTCGAATCCAAACCCATATCTTGTACCACCTCCTCCTTCGACTCCCTCTGTAACATTAAGTTACTAATTCCCTAATTAATCTGTGACATCATTTTTAGTTCAATAATATCTTTACTAACTATGATAGAAAAAGGAATTGCAATAATATCAATATCTTTATCATAGTTAGAAAAAAGAATATCCTAATGATTAAATATTATCCACGATAGAAAAGAATAAACTAATACAACACAGCTGCTATCATGGATAATTTATTGCTAACCATGTTAGAAAGAATTTGCCTAACATGGTTAATAAACAGAACTAATTGATATTACGCAATAACATATATACATGCGGAAACGAATGCAGGCCTATACAAATTGGCAATATACACAACTAACTAATCTAAATAACCTTTGAAACCTAATTCCCTTTCCTGTTGCTTGCGCCTGAGCATGAATACCTGCAAAAGTGTCAGTAATCGTGAGATGAGACAATTTGTCCCAGTAATCACAGCTTAACTAACTATAACAGTGAGATGTGCGGTAGTAAGGGCGTCTAAAGGGTATCACAGTTTTAAAATCAATAATACATATATCTATTTCACATTTTCTTTCATCCATCACTTAAATCCTTCTGTCACGTCTCAATCAACTCAAATTCGTCATCTCTACTTCTCATGTATCACTCAACATCCCTCAGTCAATTCCACACTAACTAAATTTCATCTTTCCATATTCCAATCAAATAATACTACCACAACAGCCCTCACACTCACCTAAAGATGCATTGTGCTACCACGGTGCATTCAAGCATCTATTCTTCACTATATGATTTGACACTGTGTCCCTCTCCATAATGAGGGGACAATTTCCTTCTCTGGCAGTCTCCAGAGAGGGAACCCCAATTCTGTTTTCCATTACAGAACGGGAACGGTTGGGCTCTCCACTGCCAAACAACCGTAGGGGCGGTTGGGCTCTTCAATGCCAAACAACCGTAGGTCACTTCTCTCAATAAGTCGACCTATGAACCCTGATCCAAATCAATTCTAAAAAGGATCCTCGGTACAAATAACTGTCGATTGACCTATCGACAGTTATCATCGCGCGATGGTACACAAAATTCAGTGTCATGCAATGCTCACATATTCCTTTTCTATACTCACAACCTCTCAAATATCTACTATCACACTACACCTGCAATCATGTCATACCATTTCAAAATATTCAGCACCATCAGACAGGATACTACATATATAGTGTAAAAATCTTTTATATGAACATAATCGTGTTTGAAAGGCACCCGATAGCCTGTTTTGTATAAAAATACCTTTTCAAAGATAATATATATATATATATATATATATATATATATATATATAGGGTGAGAAGGGATTTTACAAAATCCCTAACTAACGTCACCCTCAATGTTATAGCAAGGTTAAGTGTGATTACCCGTCGCCCTTTAGCAATTTACGCTATTTCTCAACCTTTCTTGATGCCACGGAAACCATATCGCAATCAATCCTATAATGTAGTACAGAATGATAAATTAGTATCATTCTACTTCATGTTAAACGTCTCTCTCTCTCGTATTCACATTACTACCCATTCCCCATCTATATCACAGTTTCTTAATTCTCTGATTACACTTTTTAACTTGGTCTTTTATGATTCTCACTCAATGTTCACCATTTAATAACATTAAGTATCACAATTTCAAGATTTAACAATGAAATCACTCATTCAAAACATATCAATCATCCAAGCACTACAAGATACATTTATAGTACTAAAGAACTCAATATCCCTTCAACAAACACAAGAATTCTATCACTGAAGCATAAGTCACTACACTTTTCCAGTCAATTCATAACATCAACATATGGAGCCGCGAGCATACCCATCAAACATAAACCATTGTCCACACCATATTTGATAAAGCCCTTTTTAACTCTTTCTAAAATTCAGCACCATATTCAATCATCAATTACTCGAAACTTTCAATAACTCAATATACATGAATCCAAACCTATAGCCAAATCAGCAAAACAGAAGAGAAATATTCAGAATTGAATAAAAACATATGAAGCACCTGAAAAATAGAATTAACAAAAATTCAATGGGATTACTATCATAACAGAATTTGTCTTTGTCAAATGAAACTCCAATGAGTCATTTGGGAATTCATAGTTTTAACTTACTGTCTTAATATATCATGTTCCTATTTAGTTAACTCAACATCAATACTTCTCTTTCATCATTATACTTGTACCATTACAGGGCAAAAACAATGAATATTCAATCTAACACTATACTTCCAGATTTGAAGTATTCTAAAACACCATTTACTAAAACATCAATCAATTTATAAATCAAACAGCCCATCAAGTTCCAGAAATCCCCAAAACCAGCAAGATTCAACATAAAACTATCACAACAACCTAAATAAATTCTCAACAGCATTTTGATACTACTTAACACTACTTTTCCACCTCAAAGTATCTCTATCATTCACAGAGAAAAAAAATAGCAAATTTAATACACCACATCTCAACATTCATCAAAGAGGAATCAAGTAACACCAATGACCAACCACAAAGTCAACAATACTTATACTTTACCATGAATGGTAAGAAAAATCAAGTCATTTTCAATTAAATTAGTCCAAAAACCATTAGCATCTCAAATACCTTGCAACACCTTAAGTCACCTAGCAAAAACCATAATTTTCAAACAATTCCTTCTCATGGGCATTTTATCAAACACCTTAAGTGCTTTCCAAAATCAAATGATATTATTAGTCTTTTTCCCTGCAACCCTCTTGCCAATATTCCAAAGTTTCAGTTCACATTTATAACATACTCAATTCATTATAAAATAGAGGAACAATATCGAATCCAAAATACCTATTCATATGCATTACTCCCTTATAAATCTAACATGCATCCAAGGACATTTACAAGCTTCTTCATGGCTGAATACACACACATGTTTCATGCGTGCACCAAAAATCACCCATTATCAAATTTTCCAAACATAAAACTATTCCCCACCTAAATACTAATTCGGCCAAAGAAAGTAAGAGAACAAGAGAGGTCTCAAAATCACATACAAGCACTCAAATCACTTTCAAACAATGTCTATACATCTATTACTATCATTTGAAATGAATATTGAAGAATAGAAGAGAGAAAGGGTCATTGAGGCCATAAAAATACAAGAGAATTTCCAGAATTTGCAAACATCAAAACACAATCAAATCCAACCTCAAATAACACTCAAACCACCACATTGACCGATTAACAAATCAAATATGCATAGAAATATTTTTACTCCAATACTCCTACATAACTTAATTAGAGATTTGAGCCTTAACAAATCCCAGTAAAATCATTCATCACTTATTTGCCATACTCAAAACACAACATTAGAAACCACAAAAGTTAGGGTTTTGCACCAAACTCCCAAAATCTTAATCAACATTCAAATAATCATCAAATCGCTTCTCAAACACTACAAATAAAATCTCAATTTCAGTTTTATGTGTTATCTTAAGTCAAAAGCACAAACCCAAACTCAGATTTGAAATCCCCCCTCTCAAATTCGTCCAAACCAGAATGAAAGAGCAAGAATGGGAGAAATGAAGTTACCTAAGCTCATTTCTGACCTTCCCACGTCTAGCCGGAGCTCCACCGTCCAAAATCTCGCCGGAAAAAGCTAAGGCCGACGCAAGTATAAGGGAAGAGAAAGGAAAGTGAGAAAATGAAGTTGGAACAAGAAGGAAATTCATGAAAATGAAAGAACCAAGACCCCTCACCGCTCGCCGCCTTTGACCGCCGGCAAACGAAGCCGCTGGCACCGGAAAACTCGCCGGATTTATAAGGAGAAACAAAGAGGGTTCATTGGGTGTGAGAGGAGAGCAAACCGAACTGAAATTGAAGGGGAAAGAGGGGAAGGAAGGCCGCACCACCACTTCAGCTCGCCGTCGCCGTCGCCGGATTCATAGGGGGTGGCCGAAGGGGTCGTCGGGCAGAGAGAAAGGGAGGGTGTTCGAATGAGGAAGGGGAGGGTCCGAAATTTTAAGGAAGAAAAAGGGGAGGACGTGTTTGGTTTGGTGAAATAAGGGGTTCTCTGATGATTTGTAGCCCAAAGTGTACTCTTTTAATTCTAAAACCATTTAAACCAGTCTTCAATCTTTTTAAACTTCAAAATATTTTTAGCTTTACCACTCCCTCATATTTCAAACTCTTCATTTCTTAATTAATTATATGCACATTTATTATTCAAAATTTCCAAAATATCCCAAAAATTCCTAAAAATTCCAAAATTCACAATTTTTTTCCATTTATTATTTCCCAAAACACTCATTGATCCTATATTAAATTTTTAGGATGTTACACTCTCCTCCCCCTCGTCGACTCTGACCACCCCGCTCTCTCTCCCTCCTCTCCTCCCCTACCGCCTACTCCGCCATCGGCCACTCCCTCTCTTATCCATTCCGCAGGGACCAAAATATAAATAAGAATAATATATGGGGTCAATATGCAATTTCGCGAAGTTTTTAAACGGTCAAACGTCATTGACCGTCAAGTGAGGGTAAACAAGTTAGAACCGTTTTTAATTTATGGTGTCTAATGGTCCATGGCAAATTAGTTCATTACCCATAAATAAAAAAGAGTTAGAGATAAAACATTAAAAAATTGTACTATTAAATGAAGTGAGTCATCTCAAGCTAATCATAATCATAATCATAATCATATAATCATGGCTGCAAACAAATCTGTGAGATTGCTGTATAAATTAATAAATACAAATAAAAGTGAGTGAATCCTTGACGCAAGCGAGCTACAAAGATTCCCAACTCATTCTCCTTCCCTGTCACCCAATTCTTGCAGGTCAAACATGGAGAACAACAACAATGATGAATTGAATGCCCCAAACGATGGTTCTGTTTGTGGGTATGATTCTCTCCATCACCTTCTCAAACAAAATCTCAAACCCCACCATTTTCAGGTAATTTTTTAGTCAACTTGTGGATGGATTCTTGTGTTTTTGGCTTCTCAAAGCGGATTTTTGTGGTTAACACTGTTCATTTTGAGCTGGTTGATGATTATTTTAGTGGGGTACATTTCTTTCATATGGTTGTTTAATTTGAACTGTTTTTTTTTGTTTTGTTACTTTTCATTTGTGTGATTGATTTGGGTTTAAGTTAGTTTTGAAAGTTGTGATAGTGATTCTTTGCCCTGTTCTTAGTGGTAGGACCTTAAGTGTTTTTTGGACACTCCTTAATGAGCATTAACTGCTGGAATTATTTGTTATGGAATAATATTGTCCTTTTGATGGTGATGTATATCATAGAGCATACAAGACTTGAACAATTTTGAAGTTTATTTCCAATGGTAATATCGCTTGTCCTTGAGTCTGAGGTCATGAGTTCAAATCAGTCTATTTGTAAAAAGCAGGGTAAGACTGCCTAGTATAATCCTTGTATTTTCAAAAAAAGGAACTCAAAGTGTTTACAGGTACATGCATTTGTTTTGACTGGGTTTTATCCTGATCAGCTTAGTTTCTCAAATACTTTGCTGTCATGATGAAATTGTTTTAAGTCTTTTTTTTAAACTTTGGGTTGGTTATGTAATAATCTGACCTTTTCTTTTGAGAAAATGGTGGTCCATTAAAAGGACTTGTCAGTGATTGTCATCAAATAAGGCAACTATAACATATATTGTGCCCTTTGGAAAGATCTGAACTTTTGATAAGGTATTACTATTTTATTACTGTATGTGGCTGATGGGTACTAAGTGGGGTAGGGAACTATACTCCAACAGCTAGTTGTTGAGGTGGGAGAATCAACCCACTTAAATAACTCATTGAGTTGCTTCTATGACCACTAGCATGCAATGTCAGTGTGTGCAGTTTTACTAAAAGGTTCAGGTTTATGATTGTCTCACGGAACATGTGTAAAAGAGGATCTTAGTAATGCTAATAGGCTGTTATACTATCTCGCTTCTCACATAGTAGCCAATTTTGCTTCCTCTCTTGCATTAGTTTTGCATGCTGAATTCTTTCTCAAGCCAATGTTGGTATAGTTTTTAAATTTTAATGATCTCTTTTTTACTTACTTGATTTGCTATTAGATCTGGGTAAAGGTTATATTTTAACATGGAGGTTAAAGTATAAAGAATGAGATCGTATTGTCATTGGAGCATTTATCTTGGCCATTTATATTCCACTTGTTTTCTTTTAGCACTGTTAAGCAATACGAAGATATGATTTTAATTTTGAATTCTGTTGAACTGCTGGATGATTTGATTACTAACTTGCTTGATGAATTTATCATATAAGATAGATTGTTTTTCTGATTGTGTTAGAGGAAAGTTGCAGGAAGCTAGCCGAATCCTTCTTGGATATAATTGTGGAAAAGCACTTGATACTATCACTCTCCCTGAATCTGCTGCAGCTCTCTCTTTGAAACATGGATTTGACCTCCAAGTATGAAATATTGAAAAAAAAACAAATTTTCATTTAATTATCTTCATTAATTGATCTGA
The DNA here is from genome assembly GCA_029929735.1 of Mimosa pudica. NCBI lineage: Eukaryota > Viridiplantae > Streptophyta > Magnoliopsida > Fabales > Fabaceae > Mimosa > Mimosa pudica. Next base: position 4,771,352 of record JAKELP010000037.1, on the reverse strand, counting down.
CCTCCAACTTAGTTATTCTTCTTTTTATCGTCGTCATGTTCTTCTTCTTATGTTACACTTGATTTTGGCCATTCCAGGCCCATCAAACACAATATTTTTTATGTTTTTGTTAGAGTTTTTTTATTAATAAAACAGGCTTGGTGTATAGTTTTTAATTATCTTCATTAATTGATCTGACATCCAACTTAGTTATTCTTCTTTTTATCGTCGTCATGTTCTTCTTCTTATGTTACACTTGATTTTGGCCATTCCAGGCCCATCAAACACAATATTTTTTATGTTTTTGTTAGAGTTTTTTTATTAATAAAACAGGCTTGGTGTATAGTTTTTACTACTCAATATTTGAGATCACATGATTGATGAATCTTTCGTAGAAAATTTTAGACATGATTTTTCGTTTGTTGAGAACTTGATTAACAAATATTAATTATATGTAAGTCTAGTCCTGTTATACTCTACTTCTGCTCATAGTTCCTTTGTTTTTTTCCAGGCTTTCTCATTTCAAGCTGACAAGGAACTATTGAGGGAACCTAGAATAGTTAGGGTTGGTCTGATTCAAAACTCTATTGCCCTTCCCACAACTGCTCCATTTTTGGATCAAAAGACGGCTATCTTTGAAAAGCTAAGACCAATTATCGATGCAGCTGGCGCTTCAGGAGTCAACATATTATGCTTGCAAGTAGGTTATATGTGAGCATGAACATTTCACAAAGTGATTCTCTCCCTAAGATATAAAATGTTTTCAATGATTTAATAATACACCTTTTCTGCAGGAAACATGGATGATGCCTTTTGCATTTTGTACTCGAGAGAAAAGGTGGTGTGAATTCGCTGAACCTGAAGATGGAGAATCAACCAAGTTCCTTAAAAGTTTTGCTATAAAATATAACATGGTAATTATAAGTCCAATCCTCGAGAGGGATATTAACCATGGAGAAACAATGTGGAACACTGCCGTTGTTATTGGAAATCATGGGAATATAATTGGGAAGCATCGTAAGGTAATTTACATAATCTGGTTACCTTAATTTTTCCAAAATATTGGGAGTTTCTGACATTCAAAAATGGATAAACATATGATGTTGAGCAGAACCATATTCCAAGAGTTGGTGACTTCAATGAGAGCACATATTATATGGAAGGAAATACTGGCCACCCCGTATTTGAAACAGCTTATGGGAAGATTGCTATTAATATATGTTATGGTAGACACCATCCTTTAAATTGGTTAGCCTTTGGCTTGAATGGTGCAGAGATTGTTTTCAACCCTTCTGCGACTGTTGGTGAACTCAGTGAGCCTATGTGGCCAGTAGAGGTTAGTTACTTCATATGTATGATTTACTGTCTGAAATGTTACTATACTGTAAGCAAATTCGATTTTGATATGCATATAGATTGTTTGTTGAATCGGGTGCTATTTTGATTGCTTGTACTTTGTTCCAATGATTTAATGCTGGTCATGTACTTCTATGTTTAGAATTAAATTGGTTTGAATCTGTACTGATGTCAGCTTTATAATTATTGATGTATGAGAAAATATAAGTTCATATGGTATGTTAAGTAATATTAAAAAATGCTCTGATTTCTTATGAAATTCTCCAAAACAATATAAAAGTTTATAGAAACTTTAGCATACAAATGGAGATGAAATTGCATTTAGTTTGCCCCATATACCAATAATTCTTTGTTGTTGTTGTTGTTAGGAAACCAAAACTGCAAGTTTGTATACTTTAATCATGTTCTGTATTTATTCCCTATTTTATATTCTTGTTGTTTCTTACCCTCTTTTATTTTCTCTGCCTGAATTGTTAGTCCTTTGATTTTGAAAACTACTTAGAAGGACCATGAGCTATTTTAGATGATGTTAATTTTGCTGAGCCAGTAAATCTTTTAAACCCATCAGAAGACTAGTAAAAAGGACATGACCCAGAAAAAAATTATAAAGTATTTTTTTATTGTACATTTGGCAATGTACTTGATTTCACCTTGTGGGATAAGATTTGTTGTCATATTAATCATCTGGTGTGATAAAAAAACAAAAAAAAAAGGCATACCACCTTAAAACAAAAATGTGACTGAGTGGGAGAAGGACATTAGAGAAGCATTATGGCATTGGATCTTAGAAGTATACATTTGGACCAGCTTGTGTTCTTTTTGAGTATTATCCAAAACAAAAGAACTAACATATCATTTCAGACAGGCAAATAGAAGGGATGGACAACTACAAAATGAACTATGAAGATTAAAAACCTAACACACTTCATAGGATCTAAAGTGGTATTTTCCCTAAATTGATTGTTTAAAACTCTTATTTTTATTGTGTTGTTTCTTTTTACATTTGTTATTTCATTTGCAAACATTTCTATGTCATTGATCATGTTGTATTCAGGATATTATACAGATTAAACTTTCAAACCTGGGAGAAACTGAGGGCTCTAATATCATGTCAAAAGTCAAAACCATTTTACTTCAAAAGCTTGAGTTATCAAGAGTTCTGACATATAACTAGAATTCTTATTATAAAATCCTTAACAACCTTCATACTTTCTGTGTGTTATGATCATTTCAGGCTCGTAATGCCGCTATAGCAAATAGTTATTTCGTTGCCTCGATCAACCGTGTTGGCACTGAGACATTCCCAAACCCCTTTACATCTGGAGACGGAAAGCCAGCGCATACCGATTTCGGTCACTTTTATGGATCCAGTTATTTCTCAGCGCCAGATGCTTCATGCACTCCATCCCTTGCACGAAACCGGGATGGCTTGATAATTTCAGACATGGACCTCAACTTATGCAGGCAGTATAAAGACAAGTGGGGTTTCAGAATGACTGCTCGTTATGATCTTTATGCAGACTTACTTGCTAGCTACATCAAACCAGACTTTGAGCCTCAGGTCATCAGTGATCCTTCATTGCATAAGAAGTCTTTGTAACTATCTGAAGACAGTCTCTAAATGAATGTGGAAAGGAGTAAGGAAAATGGAAGAAAGCAAGACCCTTGATGTGGTATACAGCAACATCTTATGCAATGGATGTATAAAGGAATAATGAAATGGAATAATGGAGAAGTATTTGGTATTGCAGAGAATAAATGTTTATGTTCATGTATTGTATTTGTAACATATTTCTTTGTTGAATAAAATGAGAAATGATTTATTTGCTTATTATGCCTCAATATTTTTAAGGAGATATGAGTTCCAACTTTAAAAAAATTGAAGTGAACATTTCCATGCATTACTTTGCAACGAATGACCACGCAATTAGTCAAAAGAAATGTTTGTTTGTTATTAATACATTTAAATTTAAATATATTATCTATATTAAAAATATATTCAATTGAAATTATAATTATTATTATATTTTTATTCAATTATATAAGAAATGTATGTTTATTAATAAACGTAAACTCTTTCGAGTTTACGATTTGATTTTACCATCTAAGTTTACCTTCTTTTCACAAGTTTACTTAAACTCACGAGTTTGATAACCTTAATTAACAAGTCACCCTTCAACAAAATGTCAAAGTGTTATAGTGATACAAGTCAATTCAATCACATTAAGGTCACATGAGGTTTTGTAGTGAGACAAGTGAAAAAATAATAACTATCTATATACTCCCTCCGGTCCTAAATATAAGACCTAATTGACTTTTTTAGAAAATCCTATAAAAAAGTAAAATAAGTTAATTATAAATTGATTTACCTAAATTTTTCCCTTAGATTAATTTATTTTGCCTATAAACTAATGTATAATATAAAAATATATCAAATATGTCATGATTTAATAGCCTATTTCGCAACCTTAACCTCTCCAAAAAAAGTCAATTAGGTCTTATATTTAGGACCGGAGGTAGTATAAAAGTATACTTTAGCCTAAAAAGAAAATATCTTCATTGGAGAGGATGACCTTATCTATATACCTATATATAAAAGTAGGGACACTGACAGTCTCTTTGTTTGAAATTTGTCCCTCTAACTTACTCCTAAGTGTCTCATTTCTATCCATTTTATCTCTCTTTTTAAATTTTTATCTCATATTTCTCTTTACTATATCTTTTTCAACTACTTAACCCACATTTTTTAAGTTAAAAAAACAATTTAAATAGAATCAATTCCCATTTTCCAAATTCCTTTTATTATTAATTTTTATTTGGTCTGGATTCAGTTTTGAAATTCTTAAATTCTTATATCAATATTTTTTAATTCACTCTAAAATAAATAGATTCATATTATTATTAAAGCAATAGTTTACAATAATTGATATTGACAATTAAATTAGTAAACATTCGACGAATAATTAACCAAAAAATTCAAATGACCTTTTTTCACTTATTAGTTTCGGTGCATTGCGCGAGGGAATTACCAATTTTACCAATTTATATTTATATATTTATATAATACTATAAACAACACTTCTACCTGGATTAGTCCGCCACGTCACCGAACAAGCAAACAACGTTAAACTAAAATATCGTTGTGAACTAAAACACTTCCCAAAGGCAACACGTAACTCAGTCACACGTGGATTGCCAGATTATGTTCAAACCGTATGAAAGTGACACACTCACCAAAAGTCTCTCAATATATAGTTTTAGATTTTCTGATCACCCTTCTGTTTTTTTTAACAGCAGAGGGAAACCCAGCTCTGAAGTAGTAATAATTAATTATGGTAAAAAAGTAGTAGTAATACTAATAATTAATAGTCTGCTTTTATTAATTTATTATTAAGCAATCATATCATATCATATCATATCATACCCAGATTTGTCCTAATAAAATAATAGATAAAGTCATAAATTATTATTCAATCCATTGCATCACTCTTCTTCCACATCTCATCGCTTCGTACGTCTCTCTAAAATCTGGTATACTACTCATTCTACTCTCCCCTTCCATTTTTATTTGAAATCCTATGTTATTTGACTTATTACTTATGCAATAGTACACAAATATATGATATGATTAAGTGACTTATTTATCTTTCTTAATCTCCCTAACAAAAGTCAACTTGGTCTTATACTTAGGAACAAAGGAATATATAGATAAGCTTCTATCTGGAATTTTAAATTCAATTGAAGTCTGATGTACTAACGAAGAAGGACTTAGTCTTACGGTTGCCTAATTGCTACTATTGCATGTGGAATAATGCCTGGTGAGTATGAGAATATGTAGTTGGACATTGGAATGTCTCCTCACTTAATCATTGCAATGGTTCCAGTTAATTAATTTTTAGTTAAAACTTTATCTAATGTTACATTTATCAGCAAGAGGGTCAACCCAGTTCTAGTTCCCACTTGGTGAGGGTGCTGGGGAAGGAAATATACTAGGCAGTCTTACCTATGGTTTATACATTGAGGCTGATTCGAACACACGACCTCTGACCCCCCCACGACTAGCCGTTTGGCTCTTCGTTACATTCTATCTGCTGTGCTAGGTTATATTAGATAATGGATAGAGTTCTTCAGGTTGTGTGTGTGTGTGTGTGTGTGTGTGTGTGTGTTACAGAGGAGGCAGCTGGCTCATGTTATATATACAAAAGAGAAGGAAGCGACTTAAAAATAAATAATAATGACTGAATTGTGGGGACAGCATATTTTGAGAGCTATAAGCATCACTTTCCCTAAAGAGAATTGACAGTAGTGTTTTGGTCATGACCTAATTTTTCCTAATTTTTAAATATGACAGTAGTGTGGCCCATCCAATTTCCTCACTCATTATGGCTTGAAAAAAAGTGATGGCCAGGGATTTTGGTGGGGATTCAAATTGTTGAGCTTCTTATGCTTTGAACTCTTAAGGCACAAAAAATTCCATTGATTCTTTATCTTAGCAATTTTTTGTATTTACTCTTGTTGCAGCAATATTTCATTACCAATTGTTAATTAGTTTTTTATTCTGTTCTTGTTTCATATACTGCTCTGTTTCTCAAGCTTATTGAAATTTGTTATATCTATAGCTTGGTGAAGCTGTGTTGGTTTAGTTGAGGTGGTATTGGTGAATGTGACATGTTTGGTCAATGTGAACTCAGTGTGGCCAAAAAAGAAGAGAAAAGATAACATCTTGAATTCTTCAATTCATAGTTTTCTTTGAGCATTATATATTTCTTGAAGTTATTTAGAGATCCAGACTTGGGACATTAGAATTTCCTAATAACATTTATGTACATTGTGGTAGACTGGTAGTTAGCATCAGCTTACCTGTAAAATGCTCAGCTATTCATACAAACAAGACTGCTTTATCATGAATTGTGCAAATTGTGATGTTTGAATTGTTTTGAATTGACTTTTAGAATTGTGAAGCTTGTATTGAACTTGAATCTTTTTGGAACTTCTATTTGTAAGTTTTTTTAATGTTTTTTTTTAAATAATTAAAAAAGGCTAATTGGCTGGTCTGATGGCTCATATGCCTAGGGCTGTGCCTGTCTAATATGACATATTCACTTCTTTTTTGAACCAGACTCTTTGTCCTTGTCCATCATCAATAGCACAAAATAACATACAGAGCCACTCAAGTGGTAAATGGGGTCACTGGAGAATAGGGAAGCGCCAAATCAAATTTTGGAGAAGGAGAAAGAAGCCATATTGTACATCAATGGCGTTCGTCGAGTGTTACCAGATGGAATGGCTCACTTGACCCTTCTTGAGTACCTTAGAGGTAACATTACTTGCTTGTTGATTGGTTAAATGCAGTTTAGTACCAAATAAATCAACAGTATTCAGTAAGATATCCAAGACAAGTTCTTTGTCTTTATATTATTTCTGGGTTTGAAATTGAGTGAGCATGTTACTTTTCATGATTGAAAATGACAAATTAGCATTATCAGGAACCAAACATCTCTTTGCAAAATAAAGAAAAATGCATCATCCTTTTGTGAAATTTTCGGAAAGTCCAAATTATTTTTATACTTCTTATTTAGATGTAAAATTTAATTTTATTTCAAGTTTTCATTTGGGCAAAACAAAACTAATACTACCCCGCCCCTTGGGTATGGGGATTCTATAAAAGATATTGGTCTTACAGGGACTAAACTAGGCTGCGGTGAAGGTGGTTGTGGAGCCTGCACAGTTATGGCTTCTCAATATGATAGAAATATGAGGAGATGTGTGTAAGTGTTTCGTTCTCATGTAATGCTTATTTGCTGCTCATACGGCTAATACATTCCTTTCTTGTTTCTAAATTTACAATGAAGTTTGAAATTCATATATCAGGCACTATGCTATCAATGCTTGTTTAGCACCCTTGTATTCTGTTGAAGGGATGCATGTGATTACAGTCGAGGGATTGGGAAATGCCAAGCTTGGTTTGCACCCTGTCCAGGTGATGGTCACACTATTCCCCCACCCCCTCCATGTTGCATGTCTCATTTCCGTGCTTGGATATTCTCCTGTCATTAGTTTCTCTTGTTTGCCCCCACCTAGTGGGATAAGGCTATATTTCATTGTATTATTTTCTCAGGTTTCTCGTTATAACTTAATATCATTTGCCTATTAGCTTTTATTTTTGCATATTAGGTATGTTTGTTGATACTTTGATACATGAATCTTAAATTTGTGAGCTCTTCAGGAATCTCTAGCACGTGCTCATGGTTCTCAATGTGGATTCTGCACACCAGGTTTTGTTATGTCCATGTATGCATTATTGAGGTCAAGTCAAACGCCTCCTAGCGAAGAGCAAATTGAAGAATGTCTTGCCGGAAACTTGTGTCGATGCACTGGTTACAGACCAATACTTGATGCATTCCGAGTCTTTGCTAAAACTGATGATATGTTGTATACTGGTGTTTCTTCATCAAGTCTCGATGAGGGTGAGTCTATTTGCCCATCAACCGGCAAACCCTGCTCGTGTAAATCAAATTCTGTCAATGATGTACATAAAGGTCAGAAATGCATACTTAACGACAAGATGCATAGACCAATCTCTTATAGTGAAATTGAAGGAAGCAGATATATAGAAAAGGAGCTTATATTTCCACCTGAACTTCTGTTAAGGAAACTAACTTATTTAAACTTAACTGGATTTGGTGGTCTGAAATGGTATCGGCCACTGAACCTCCAACATGTATTGGATTTAAAAGCTAAATACCCCGATGCAAAGTTGTTAGTTGGTAATACTGAGGTAGGAATTGAGATGAGACTAAAGAAAATGCAGTATCAGGTCTTGATTTCTGTAATGCATGTCCCAGAGTTGAATACTTTGGATGTAAAGCAAGGTGGCTTAGAAATAGGTGCTGCTGTAAGACTATCTGATCTCTTGTGTTTTTTCCGAAAGATGATTACAGAGCGGCCTGCTCATGAAACTGTGTCCTGTAAAGCCTTTATTGAGCAATTGAAATGGTTTGCTGGAACACAGATAAGAAATGTTGCATCAGTTGGTGGTAACATTTGTACTGCTAGTCCAATATCAGACTTGAACCCTCTATGGATGGCAGCTGGAGCAATGTTTCACATTGTTGATTGTAATGGGAACGTCAGGACTATACCGGCAGAAAATTTCTTTCAGGGTTATCGTAAAGTTGATTTGGCAAGTAACGAAATCTTGCTTTCAGTATTCTTACCATGGACTAGGACCTTTGAGTTCGTGAAAGAATTTAAACAGTCTCATAGAAGAGATGATGATATTGCAATTGTAAATGCTGGCATGCGTGTTCATCTTCAAGAACATAATGAAAACTGGGTGGTTGTTGATGCCTCTATAGCTTACGGTGGGGTGGCTCCTCTTTCTCTTTCTGCTTCAAAAACCAAGGAATATCTCATTGGGAAGGCATGGGGCCAAGATCTGTTGCAAAATGCATTGAAAGTTCTACAGAATGATGTTTTACTGAATGACAATGCACCTGGTGGAATGGTTGAGTTTCGGAGATCTCTGACGCTGAGCTTCTTCTTTAAATTTTTTCTTTGGGTATCTCATCAAATGGAGGCAGAAAAGCAAATCAAAGAGTGTGTGCCCCCATCACATCTATCAGCTGTGCAACCAGTCCATCGTCCACCAGTTACTGGATATCAGGACTATGAAATAATCAAGCTTGGTACTGCTGTTGGTTCTCCTGAGGTTCATATGTCAGCAAGACTTCAGGTTTTTATTTGTACTTGTTTGGTTATATTTCATCCCCGTTTCACTTGCGATGCAATTTATTCTAGATTTGTTGTTAACTTCTATAATTGGTTGCTTTTCCATTACTACTTTTATAATGGTCTGTGGAAGAGTGCTAATGATTGGTTGATTGGAAATAACTAAGAAGAAGAGGATGACCCATTTACTATATTAGGCATTGTTTGGTTGGGGGGTTTTGGAGGAGAGGTGAGGGGAGGGGAGGGATGAAAGGCAAAATACCTTGTTTGGTTGGAAAAAATGAAGGGGAGGGGAGGGAAAATTTTTTGTCTTTTTGTAGTCCCTTGCTCTCTCTCTCTCTCCTCACCCCCAAAAGTTGGGTTTTTTGGTGGGAAAGAAAATCAGTGTCTTTAATGAACCTCGCCTCCTCTCACCTCCCGTTAATGAAACTCCCCTCCCCTCGCTCAGTTGAACCAAATACCAGAACAAACAATTTAGAACTTGAGGTCATATGGTCTGAAGCACCAAAACCAACAATCCATTTGAACTTCTAGTAGTAGTGAGGCTTATCCATCTTTGTATAACACTGAGCATCTAAATAAGTTTACCTAGCTGTTGTTTTTTATCCACTTGGGGCATTGATGTCGAGTCAGGTTGTTCTTGTGGATGTTCATAATATGTCTGATATGCACAACCACAAGGCTGTCCCTTTTGTTGTTTTCAAACTGGTTGCTTCCAATGTAGATCCCAACAAGGGGCACGAGTATGCCTTGGCTACCTGCAATATTCACCAGTGACTCTGCCCTCAAGGATTAAAGTCAAATATTCTTGCTAACAAGTTTAGCATTGTCTAGTAAGCAGCATCACACGTGCTCACCCATTCTTCATTTGATATCGAATTCAAGTTCTGCCATAATGCAGAAATTTCCAGCTAGTAAACTGCAATATCATGCTTACCTTATTTGAGTTCTCAAATTTTTGTATCAATCTATAAGTGGTGTGCTGGGTCTTCCTCATCAGATTAAGTGTCATATATTGCCTTACAAATTTTGTGAGCCATTTGGAAGAAAAATAAAACTTTGTTGTTGGAAACAAAAAGGATTCGGAAAATAGTCTTCACTTTATTCATTGATGTGATTACATATTTATAATATAAAAGTTTCCTAAAAGATAATAAACTTCTCCTACAAGTTTACCTAACATGATTCCCTAATAAAACATAATATTCTTCTACTCTAAGTATTTCCTAATACTATAATTATTTCCTAATTATCATCTAACAGTTTGATCTGCAGTACAAGCTCATTGAACCAGGATGAGTCCACATGATGCACAATAAATCTAGCTGATACATCCTCTCCTATTATTAATTTCATATTAAAATTTATGTTTTCTATTTATAACATATATTTAGTTGGTCCAACCTCATATATCTAAATATTCTTTAGTTAATTACACTATGTATTAAATTATTCTCATATAATTTCTTTTTGACTTCATGTTTGAATGTGATAAATTATGATCAGGTAACTGGCGAGGCTGAATATGCTGATGATACAAAAATGCCTTCTAATGGTGTGCATGCAGCCCTAGTGTTGAGTACAAAACCCCATGCTCGAATACTTTCAATTGATGTATCAGGAGCTGAATTGTCACCAGGATTTGCTGGCATTTGTCTTGCTAAAGATGTACCAGCTAGTAATAAAATTGGACCTGTTGTTGCTGATGAAGAGGTTTTTGCTGAAAAATATGTCACTTGTGTGGGTCAGGTATGTTGGTTATTCAAATTGGATGATTAGCTGATTTCTACTGTTTGTTATTTGTGTTTTTAATAATTTCGAACATGAAGAGATCAAAGAAAGGTAATGCTTCTGTTTTCATTTTTTGAGAATTATGCAATTCTGCGCAGGTTATTGGAGTTGTTGTTGCAGATACTCATGAAAATGCAAAGCTAGCAGCAGGAAAAGTTCATGTCGAATATGAAGAGCTCCCAGCCATATTGTCAATACAAGACGCAATTCATGCTAATAGTTTTCATCCTAATGCAGAGAGATGTTTGATTAAAGGTGATGTAGATAAGTTGTTTCAGTCTCATCAGTGTGACAAGATAATTGAAGGGGAAGTTCATATAGGAGGCCAAGAACACTTTTATTTGGAGCCAAATAGCACTGTTATATGGACAGTAGATGGAGGCAATGAAATTCATATGATTTCATCTACTCAAGTAAGTTATACACGTACTTGTCAAATATGGTTTATGCATCTTTTGGAAACCTTAGCTGTCTGAAATCTTTAGCTAGTACCATAGTATCAACCTATCAACTACCAATTGCATATTGGAAAATGTCTTTGGTTTTAGCTATTTATGGGTAACCACGTCCTGCACATATATAAGATCATAGCTGATAGGACTCCAAGTCTGTATAGAATTAAATGGTGTAAATGGACAGTTGATGGTGGCAATGAAATTCATATGATTTCATCAACTCAAGTAAGTTATACTCCCTCCGTTCCTAAATGTAAGATCATTTTCCCTAATTTGAGTAGATTAAGGAAGTTAAGTTAAGTTAGTTATCTACACATGATATTACCAGTTTATCCCAACTATATACCTTTATCCTCACTCTCCCTCTCTTACTTGTTATTTTAGATAAGCATGATAGGGTTAATTTGGGAAAAAGTTGGGAAAAGTTAGAAAGTGATTTTATAATTAGGAACAAATTGAATTTCAAAAGTAATTTTATATTTTGGAACGGAGGGAGTACATGTCAAATATAGCTTATGCAATTTTTGAAAATCTTATAATTAGCAGTCTGAATCGTTAGCTAGAACCATAGTATCAAGTACTGATTGCATATTGGGAAAGGTCTTAGATTTTGACCATTAATAACGTACCAGAAAAATATGGTAGGATGATTAGTTTTTGAGTCAGTTATGCATCTTATTAGGAGAGTTGAATGAGTTTAATATGCTTTAGTTGTTCTGTTAATGATTCAGTGTCATTAGAATTAGTGGACTTTAGGTTATTAGATGTCTATTATCATCACTTTTTGTTATAATAGGAATATTTTCCTACATTTGCAATTTCTGTTTGTATTGGTAGCATTGTGAGATTATTCAAGTTTGTGATGCATATTAAACTCATTTCAAACCCTGTTGAATCATGGTTGAGTTTTTATGCAAAGTTAATATTGAATTTTGTAAATTTGATTTTTCAAGTTCATTACTGGCCCAAGTAGTAATGCTATATTTACTCATCCTCTCATATTATTAGTGAGAATATTTGTGTTTTGTAGGCCCCTCAGAAGCACCAGAAGTATGTTTCACATGTTCTTGGTCTTCCTATGTCAAAGGTTGTTTGCAAAACAAAACGAATCGGCGGTGGCTTTGGAGGCAAGGAGACAAGATCAGCCTTTATTGCTGCAGCAGCTGCAGTTCCATCATATAAATTCAGTCGTCCAGTTAAAATTACATTAGACCGGGATATAGACATGATGATCACAGGGCAACGACATAGTTTTGTAGGGAAGTACAAGGTATTTCTGCTAGTATTTTTAATGTTTCAAGATTAAATTTATGCCCTATAGTATTATTTTAAAAGTTTAAAATTCTATAAATAGCTGTTTTTCTTTTAATGTTATAGACTGCAACTGTGTACTTAAGTTTATGGTTTGATGCTTATTCCTTGTGTGTACAAGGCTTGAAAACGCGAATGAGAAGACATCCCTTGTGAGGAAAGGAAAGAAAAATATTTAAAAAAAAATCTGTGGCCCTCACACCTATTTAATTCATCCAATCAGCAGCAGAAAGGAGAGAAGAATTTGATGAAAAATTGTTGTGTTTCTCTCACCAGCCAATACACCATTTAATCCTTTTACTATGTGCAATGATGACTATGGATGCTCCTGATTTTTGAAAAATTTGTGAAAATAAAAAAAAAAAGTTTCTTATAATTTAATAATAAAATTTAGATAAATTAAATGCATATACTATTCTCTTGGTAAATATATTTCATAAGATAGAATATACAAAAGTAATTTTATTTTACATCTTATTGAGCTGAGTTTTCTTTCGTTTTGTGTCGTTCATGAAACCAAACAATGGAAGAGTAATTGTTTTTTCTTTCCCTTCTATCATTGCAAATAATGCAACTGAGGGAGAGCAGAAGATAAACTATGCCTAGGTTTATTTATGAAATGATTGAAAGTGAAAAATAAGGGGAAATAAAAGCTAAATCTAATGAATATCAGATTGAGAATAAAATATACCTTCCTGTATGTTCTATTATTCTGGTTTATTCTTTGAAGTTTTATTTATATATTTTTTTGTCTAACCTGTTCAGTTTTACAGTTTTTTTTTTTTACCTGAGTTCAGTTTTACAGTTGAGTAACACCTATTTTGGCTTCTGATATACTGTGGTTCAAAATTATTGGATTTAGGTTGGATTTACAAATGAGGGGAAGGTGCTTGCACTAGATCTTAAAATCTATAACAATGGTGGAAATTCAATGGATCTGTCTCTTCCAGTTCTTGAACGGGCTATGTTTCATTCAGATAATGTGTATGAAATACCAAACATGAGAATAGTGGGGAGGGTTTGCTTCACTAATTTTCCTAGTCACACGGCTTTCCGTGGATTTGGTGGTCCTCAAGGCATGCTTATTGCAGAAAATTGGATTCAAAGAATTTCTGTAGAAGTCAAGAAGAGCCCTGAAGTGATAAGAGTGAGATATGAAACTTTGTTATATACTCCCTCTGTTCCTAAATATAAGATCACTTTCAAATTTCAATTTGTTCCTCAATATAAGCAGTTTTCTAATTTTTCTCAATTTTTTCCCAGATAAAGCCTAATAATGCTTATCTATAATAAACAAGTAAGAAAGGGAGTGAAAATAAATTTATATAGTTAGGGTCGATTAGTCATATCATGTGCTATTAACTACCTTAACTAGCATCCTTAATCTAATCAAATTAGAAAAGTGTTCTTATTGTTAGGAACAGAGGGAGTATTTATTATTGTGTTGCACCTGTGAACAATTTTAAGCTCCATCATTATTTGTTTGAAAGGATATTCCTAAGCCAAGTTTCTTTTCAGGAAATAAATTTTCAAGGTGAGGGAACTGTGTTGCATTATGGTCAAGAGCTTCAATACTGTACACTAGTCAAGCTATGGGATGAACTTAAGTTATCATGTGACTTTGCAAAGGCAAAAGAAGACGTTGACAAATTCAATGGGCTTCATCGGTGGAGAAAGCGTGGCATTTCAATGGTTCCAACCAAGTTTGGCATATCCTTTACTACAAAGTTTATGAATCAGGTAATATCTGAGTTCCAACAACGACAATAAATACAAGTCTTGTGACCTATTAAATGAAATCAGCTACATATGGTGCCATTGTTTTCTTTCAACCACTGAATCTTTAAATAAATTGTTGAACAAAACGCCCTATTCAATACTACTCGAGTGTTCTCTTCAGTTTTTATCTATCCCTTTCCAAAAAATTTCATATTTTATGTTTTGCCCTCCTTATCGATGCCTCCAACAACATTCTTCATAATTCTCTAAACCACCTTGAATATTTTGTTTCATTTTCTCTTCAGTAGACTCTATATTAACTCTTCCTTTATATGTTCCATCATTCATGATACATTTTAGCTTTTCTTGTATAACCTTCACATCCATCTCAATATTATCATAAATGCTACCACAACTTTATGCTTTTTTCCTTTTTTAAAGTTTGTATACTGTACTATATATGATTATAGCAGTTCGATAAAACTTCCCTTTATACTATAAGGTACTTTTTTTCACAAATAAGTTTAGTAGCCTTTCTGTTTGGAATTCTACCGTTAATTTTTCTAATATTTCCAAAGTGTCCATTACTAATTTTGTTATTTGTTTGGGTTTAAAATAAAGATAAGTTTGTAATTAAAAAAATATTGATGAATTTGTCATCTTAATAACTTCAGGCAGGTGCGCTGGTTCATGTCTATACTGATGGAACTGTTTTAGTTTCCCATGGCGGAGTAGAAATGGGGCAGGGCCTGCACACAAAAGTTGCTCAGGTTGCTGCCTCAGCTTTTGGCATCCCCCTTAGTTCGGTCTTTATATCAGATACAAGTACTGATAAGGTAAGACATTTACCTTCTTATTTGGTTTTGTGATATTGTTTCCAAATTTCTCAAAGAATATTTGAGTGTTAAGCAAAGACTGTTACTGTATTTTTTCTTTATCGTCCCCACTTCCCTTTTTACTACAGATTTAGAAAAACTGCATGGATACTGGAAAGAATGAAATAAGAATTGACAAGGATAATGTTATCTATTTTGTGATAAAAATATTTAGCATCTAGTAAACTTTGTCAACACTCTAAAATATGAACTACAAAATCAACTTGGAAGTTCTGATATGTATGGAGCAGGGATTACTGTATTTGAGGGCGATTGATTTTGATAATTTTTATATATGTTCCACTCATGTTTCTTATGATGTTAGGTTCCTAATGCTACCCCGACAGCAGCTTCTGCAAGTTCTGATATGTATGGAGCAGCGGTTTTGGATGCATGTGAGAAAATAATGGCACGCATGGAGCCTATTGCTTCTCAACAAAAATTTAATTCTTTTGCTGAGGTACTCTCTCTCTCAATTGCAATTTTTGTCTCATTTAAAAGAAGTTTCTAGTCATGATAAAGGACTTACTGAAGCATGGTTCTCTCATCATGCAATATGATAGTTATATTTATAAATCAAATTCATAGAGGTATCGTGCTGAATAAAGTACCTTTGGATGAATTAGGTTAATATGTGGAACTCAATTGTTTGTTGATAGGAGTTAGCATCGAGAGATAACTTGTGATGTTATAAATGTTTCTAATGGATTTCATTAATTGGTGGTTGTTTTCATTATTAGCACTTTGGCACTTAGCTAGATTTGTAAGCCATGCAAAACAATAACAATAACAAAGCCTTATCCCACTATGTGGGATCGGCTACATGCATCATATGATGCTCATTGTGCTGTATCAATAACCTACTCTTTGGGTATATCATTCACCAATAGATCCCGTTCTATAAGTTCAGTGAGTATTTGCTTGGTTTCCCTCTCTCTCTTAATTGGGCTTTGAATTGTTTGGTCCATCCTTCTCACTAGTGCATCTATAGGTTGTTTTTGAACATGTTCAAACAACGTCAAACGATTTTCTACCGATTTCTCAGTAATAGGAGCTACTTCAACTGATTCTCGTATATGGTCATTCTGAATCTTGTCCTTTTTTGTATGAACACACATCCATCTCAACATCCTAATTTCAGCTACCCCAATTTTATGCTTATGGTGTCTCGTTATAGCCCAACATTCACTATCATATAATATTGCTGGTCTTATAGCATTGCGGTAAAACTTTCCTTTATGAGATTTGACAAAATTTTATGTTGGTTGTGGCCTTGTAGGCCTAATACAACCATCATCCCCCTTTACCCGGCTTGAGACTGGCTCTATCGTAAGATAGACATAAAGTTCAATATTGGCTGAGTTGTAAGCCAGGCAAAACATTCATATATTAAACTTTGCCATCATGATAATTGAATTTATAACTGTACTTTAAGGGTTACTTTAGAAAAAGCCTATATCATCTTTGAAGTCCTTTTGAAGATTATTTTTCTGTCTAGGTGTTTTCACCAATCAGCAATAAGCAGCCTTATTTTCCTCTACTGTTACATGTTTCTTCTTTTGGCTTGAAAATTATTGTTTGATAATATTTTGCTATGCATTTATCGTTTTCAGCTGGCTAGTGCATGCTATGCAGAGCGAATTGACCTTTCTGCCCACGGATTTTATATTACACCAGATATTGGATTTGACTGGAAAGTTGGTAAAGGAAATCCATTTAGGTACTTCACTTATGGGGCTGCATTTGCTGAGGTGGAAATTGATACCTTGACTGGAGATTTTCATACAAGAGAAGCAAATGTAATTTTGGATCTAGGGCACTCGCTGAACCCTGCCATAGATGTTGGACAGGTAATTTTCATTTTTGTGTTTTTTTTTAGATTTATTGTCTGGATAGATAAAGAAATTGAAGAGGATGGAGTACATAAGAAGGAAAGATCCTTGAAAAACAGAAGAGAAAAATGGTTGAATCTTTAGCTGTCACTTTCCTCAAATTTTATAATGTAAGGCCTTTCAGAAATGATTGTAAATAGTTGATCTTTTAATCTTATGAGAGCTTTGGCAAAATATTATTACACAAGAATAGCTGTTATATATAAAAGTGGAATCACCTTAGTTTGTAACAATCAACCAAAACAAATTCAAATTCCACACCTGCCATGCCTTTGTTAGCAAATTTAGTTCATTTGATGAATTCATTTAACGCATAATGTTATGGAATTCTGACTGTTTGTTTGCATTTTATTTTGTATTTTCTTGCATTTGTGTTTGATTTATTTATTCAAGATATACTAAGTTGCCATTCATTCAAACAGATTGAAGGAGCTTTTATTCAAGGTTTGGGTTGGGTAGCCTTGGAAGAACTTAAATGGGGAGATGGGGCCCATAAATGGATTCCTCCTGGGCGCCTTTACACATCTGGGCCTGGAACATATAAAATTCCTTCTGTAAATGATGTTCCCTTGAAATTTAACGTCTCACTTCTTAAGGTATGTTGCAGAACAACTTTACTTTTTTTTGGTATGTGTGAGTGTGCGATGAATATGGTCATTGTGTTACTTTGCATGGTGCAATTATGGTATTAAGGGCATAAAATATACGTACTTGTTTCCATTGCTAGTAACAAGTAGTTGTGATTATGTTTTGTGATTATGTACACTGCTCTAGTTGCACATATAGTAAACTTTAGTGAGTTTATGTTCATGTTAATTTTTTGACATTCCATCTAGATTTCTTCCAACTTGTTTCCCTTATATGTCTCCTTAGGCATTCCTTACATTAATGTTAAGGATGTATTTTTGTGGCATCAAAATAGTAGCATATGCATCTTATCACACGTTCCATGAAGCATAACCTGCTGTATTTTGACATTTTTCTTAACCCACTACCAATAGTTTCTTGGGAAAATTAATTACAGACCCCTGTAAGAAACATAATTAATGTGAGGTCCCACGAGTTGTTATGTGAGGCCAAGAAGTTGTTATTGTTAGCTCTAGAAGTTGTAATTACAACTCGTGGGACCTCGCATTAATTATGTTTCTTACAAGGGACCCGTAATTAATTTTTCCTTTTCTTTGAAGTTGCTATCTCTTGTGGCTTTTCTCAACACACCAGATTTCTGTACAAAATTTAGAGTTTGGTACATGATAAATTCACCATTCTCTTTCTTGTTTTGGTGCTTGTTAATTGATAGGGTCATCCAAATGTCAAAGCCATCCATTCATCTAAGGCTGTTGGTGAGCCTCCGTTTTTCCTAGCATCTTGTGTATTCTTTGCCATCAAGGATGCCATTAGAGCTGCAAGAGCTGAAATGGGATATGATGATTGGTTTCCTCTTGATAATCCTGCAACTCCTGAGAGGATCAGAATGGCTTGTTTGGATGAAATTACTTCTTCAATCATGAAATCTGACTTTCATCCCAAGCTTAGTGTTTGATGTGCTTAAGTCATTTCTTAAGCCCAGTTCCTATGTGTCCAAACGGATGTGAGAAGTTGGTGCTATTTGTTGAGGGATTTGGAGGGGATGGGAAAAAATTGAGTTTGGAGAAGTGGGGTTAGAATATTGGGTAAAAGATCAAATCTAGCACTAAACTATTGTCAAAAGTACACCTCACATAAAAGTGAATTTCGTAGCTCAAATCTAGCACTGATCAAGTACAAATTGGGTCAGATGTAGCAAAACCGTCAATTTTGACGGGTTTGACCGTTAAGTCTGACTCGAGTATGCCACGACATTTGCCACGTCACTCAAGTTAGGCCACGTCACCTGCCACATCATCCAGTTATGTCATGTCACCTACCACGTCATCACCACATCATCACCACATATATGAAAAATTTTAAGGTTCAAATTTAGCACTCAAGTATTAGTAAAGTTCACCTAACATAAAATAACAATTTTGAGTTTCAAATATAGCACTCATCAGTTACAAAATGGTTCAAATGTAGCAACTACATCAATTTTTATGAGTTTGACTTTTAATTTTGACTTGATTAGGTCATGCCACTTGTCACATCGCCCTATTAGGCGTCATGTTACCTGCCACATCATCATCATCTTCATTACATCATCACCACATATCTGAAAATAAATTTCTAAAACTCACATCACTCTATTACAAATGTTGCAACTTCGTGAACTTTTTAGAGTTTGACCATTAATTTTGAACTGATGTAGCAAGTGACATAACACTTTTATATTTCGGCTAAAATATCATATTCCGACAGTTATAGAGCATACACGGCAGCGTTACCTAGACGTTAATATAAAATATTAACGTTCCGACATATAAATAGGCGCCACAACATAATATATTATTTTTAAAAGTGTCATGTCACTTGTTACATCAGTTCAAAATTAATGATCAAACCCTAAAAAGTTCACAGAATTGCTACATTTGTCATACATAGGGTGATGTGGGTTTCAAGGATTTATTTTCATTTATGTGGTGATGATGTAGTGAAGATGGTGATGATGTGACAAGTAACATGGTCTACTAGGGCGATGTGACAAGTGACATGACCTAATTAGGTCAAAATTAAAAGTCAAACTCATAAAAATTGACTTGATTGCTACATTTGAACCATTTTGTAACTGATGGGTGCTATATTTGAAACTCAAAATTGTTATTTTATGTTGGGCGAACTTTACTAATACTTGAGTGCTAAATTTGAACCTTAAATTTTTTTCATATATGTGGTGATGACGTGGCAGGTGACGTGGCCTAACTTGGGTGACGTGGCATACTCGGGTCAAACTTAACGGTCAAACCCGTCAAAATTGACGGTTTTGCTACATCTGACCCAATTTGTACTTGATCAGTGCTAGATTTGAGCTACGAGATTCATTTTTATGTGGGGTGTACTTTTGGCAATAGTTTAGTGCTAGATTTGACCCTTTACCCTAGAATATTTAATAAAATGAAGATATAAATTAAATGAGTAATCCCATTTCTCCCATTTTTGAAAATCAAGGGTCAGTTTGGATGGATGGAATTGAGATGATGGAAATGAAATTGGAAAGTGAAAATGGTAGTTTACATATATCTCAGGACCCATAAGTTTTATCTCTCCATCTTACACTTTTACTGGGTCACACAAATTTTACTTCAATTATTTTCTCTACTTTTCATCTTTACCCCTTACACTCGTTTCCAATTCTATTTCATCATCTCAATCCCTCCAAAGCAAATGGGCCCTAATCGAAATGAAGATATAAATTAAATGAGTAATCCCATTTCTCCCATTTTTGAAAATCAAGGGTCAGTTTGGATGGATGGAATTGAGATGATGGAAATGAAATTGGAAAGTGAAAATGGTAGTTTACATATATCTCAGGACCCATAAGTTTTATCTCTCCATCTTACACTTTTACTGGGTCACACAAATTTTACTTCAATTATTTTCTCTACTTTTCATCTTTACCCCTTACCCTCGTTTCCAATTCTATTTCATCATCTCAATCCCTCCAAAGCAAATGGGCCCTAATCGAAATGTTTGGTGTCTCATCCCATATTCCCATCACCTTCAAATCCTCATACTTGACATGCCTAATGATTTCAAAGCCGTGTCCTTTGAAAAGCTATGTAACATGCGTACGGTATATAGCATCTGTATTTGTAATATATATATATATATATATATATATATATATATATATATATAAAAAGAATATATATTCTTGGCAAAAAATGAATATATTTTTATCGTAATATAGATCAGATGAGGATCCATGATCAATTAGCATACTGGCAGAATTTTTATTTTTTTGTTTCTCAATCATCAGTAACTAGTGTGAAATCAAAGAATCTCATCAATAGTACTCCCTCCGGTCCTAAATATAAGACGTAATTGATTTTTTTGAAAAATCCTAAAAATAACCAAAATAAGTTAATTATAAATTGATTTACCTAATTTTTTCCCTTAAACTAGTTTATTTTACTTATAAACTAATGGATAATCTAAAAATATATCAAATATGTCATGATTTAATAGACTATTTTGTAACCTTATCCTCTCCAAAAAAAAAGTTATCTAGGTCCTATATTTAGGACCGGAGGTAGTATAACTTTTTATATATTTGTTTGATCATGGAAGAACAAATAGAAGTTCAACATCTTTTCCAATGTATAGTGAAACGTTTTTAAGGGATTTTAATAACTTGAGCCACTTTTCATTGTCAAGATTATTTTCACGTTTGTTAGTAAAACTATTAGGACTTTTCAGTTTTCACTGATGTTTTTTGTCATGGACTCTTTTTAACTACACACACGATGTTAGCTAGATTGTTTTAAGTTTTAAATTTTAGCTATAATTTTGATATATTGACAGCAGTGAGTAATTTCAACAAAGGAAAATGTATAGATTTGCTACCATAACATTTTTTTTGAAAATGCATCAAACACTGTAATGTATACATGTTTTACTTGGATGCTTGATTACACGTGAACATCTAAGGTAGGACAAAGTGAATCGTTAAATTGACAATGACATAAGCCTTAGAATGAATTGTTATGTTAGCCATGTTGAACGTGATAATGATGTTAACCTTAGATAACAATGTGCAGGCTGAGGTGGCGATTAAAATGTTCTATGTGGCCATGTACGTGAATAGTTAAAATGATATGGCAAAAAAGTAAAATAAAAAACAACGAAATATGGAGAAGGGATAAAAGCCTTTAAAATACTTGGAAATAGGTAAATGGCAGGAATTCCTTTGGTAGAATTTTTTCTTCCTTGTCACATGGGTGTCGGGGTTTCGTTGCCAAGGGAGGTGTGCCCTCCTTTGGTCGGTCGATTCCTCCAACCGGTTTGTGGGTCTCTGAGTATATTTTTTGAATGTTATATGAATACCCATGATTTTATTTGTCTTTTTTCACAGTTTAAAACTTTATAAATAGAATTACTTCAGTGCCCTTCAAGCAAATGTTGTTTTTAAAACATTTTATTTGAGCTTGATAAATAAAATAAAATAAATTTGAAAATTTTCCATCTCAAAGTTGTAAAATCTTATGATAAGAAATTGATAGTTTCATATCTAAAATTTGTAATTGTATATTCAAGATCTCGAATGGCAAGTAACATCACGTAAATCAGAAAAGTGGTTGAAAATGACAAATATGTTTACAAAAATTTTGCTTTCTTGAGTTTGCCGACATTTACAAAGAAAAGTGTGTGTGTATGTGTATGAGGGAGAAATGTTATAATGACAATATAATTAAGTGAATAAGAAATAGAATGTAAAAGAGAAAATAATGATGGACAACAAAGTGGTAGAAACTTCATAACTAGTCAATATAACATTAAAGGTAAAATGGTGATTTGATAATGGGAAGATCACTGTTCATTAGACGTGGCTTCTCCATGTCATTCTGTGGGGTCTTTATCTTGCCACATAAGCTCATTTACCAGTAACAATGCAGGGACACTTCAGCAATTAATCCATGTGGGTCCATTTTCTTTCTGCCAACTAGACTAATTTGGGCACACTTCCAATGTGTTTAAAGGAACTTCTTTAATAGAAAGTTGTTTATGGTATACTTGTTTAACGTGTTATCCTTTGCATATGTGGGTCCCATGTGCAGTCCTATTCTTCTTTACATTTCTTGGGGCGTGTGCTGGGTGGAAAGTAAGGGTCCAGTTTCTGAGGCTTTTCCTGCATGACTGATCACATCATCTTCCCAAGGAACCCTAATATCATTTTCAAATTCCACCCACAAGTAAACCCTGAAACCAAAGGCACATCTTCCTTTCCAGTTTTTGGTGATACTCTCTTTAGTGTTTAATAATGGCGAGCTCGATGTGCGTTGCTGGCCTTCGACACCTTCAGGAGGGTCGCTGCGAGATGGGTATCGTTGTGAAGGTTGATCGCATAATAACAAGGTGGGTTGTTCGCTACCCCTACGGTCCAAATCGCGCTATGATCGAACAGGAAGACATTCATGTAGTTGTCTTTGATGAAAGTGTAAGTTTTTTTCTATCAAACATTCATGTTGTTGTTTTTTTGACTTATATCATATTAATTCTTCATCTTTTGGAACTTAAGATGGTTATTGTTTGTTTTTTAGATTACTGCGATTGCTATAAAGTCTTTGCATTTTAAGGCTAACTAGCAAGTTCATAGCTTAAAAAGGACTTTCCTTGTGAGGTTTTTGGTTTAACTAATATTGGTAAAAAATATGCGCATTTTAACCGTGCGTTGCACGGGGAGCTTCACCTACATGAATGTCCTTTTCAAGCTATTGGTGACTTATTACCACCTGATGGTTGTCAACCCGTGTTCTCCCAATTGTACATTCATGACACTGATAATGAAGTTCGCAATCGAATTTCGGCTGTTAGGTATGTTCTGACTTTGAATGAAAATCATGAGACAATTATATATCTATATTCTAATGATGTATATATTGATATGCAGCAACCACAAAAGGGACAATAATCTGAATGTTGAAATTGTTGAAAAAAATTAAGGCTGAACTTGACTTGGTAAACCCCTATGTGAGACAATTTCGAACTGCTTCAAGTATGCTTAGTATGCAAGAAATTCCTTCACTAAAAATGGTACTACTTGGGAATCGACATACTGATGGGAGGACTTAAAATTTGCCTACTGCTTCAGAGGTTGCAGCCTTTGTTGTTGGTGATGAATCGGCAGATATTCAAGTTCGTGACATAGTTATTCAAGCAACTGATGGTAATGTACAACACATTAATGAGCTGCATCCTTCTTACTTACCCTTACAATATCCGTTGCTTTTTCCATTTGGTGAAGATGGATATAGAGATGATATCAAACATTCAGAGCAATTATTCATGTCAATGGCCAATCGGAAAAGAGTAAGCATTCGTGAATATCTCAGCTACAAGATCATGTATAGACCATTACAGATTACACAATTTTTGTTTGCTGGAAAATTACTTCAGCAATTTATTGTCGATGTTTATACTATGATGGAATCACAAAGACTATTATGGTACAAAACACATCAGAAGGAGTTGCGTGCAGACTTGTACCAGGGGCTGTCCAAGGCAGTTATTCGTGGAGAAACAAATGCAGTGTAACATCCCAAAATTTGAATTAGAGATAATAGGGAATTAATTAAGGTATTAGGATATCTCTATTAAATTAAAAGGCATTGTAAATAAGTAAATGAGGATAAATTTGTTTTTAAGAGAATAATATACCTATTTTCTTTGGAAATTAAAGAAAAATAATTAGAGGTTAAATTTTAAATTAAAAATTTGAGGAAAAATACTTTAGGACATAGATAATATCATGGAGGGAGAAAATATATAAGATGGATTATAAATTTGTTTCACAATTTAGTGTTAAGATAGGAATTTAGAATGAAAAGGTAAATAATGATTGATAGAAGGGTAAGATGGTCTTTTGGTTTGCAAACCCTAACTCTCTTCTCTTTTACTCTGCCTAGCCACCACTCCCACCTCCAAAATCATTCATCTTCATCGTTCTCCTTCCTCTTCTTCACTGACTCCGTCTTCTTCCTCCCTCCCCTTTGCTTGTTCGGCGCGGCGATGGCCAAGGCTGGCCGGAATTTCGCGGCATCTCCTCCCACCCTTTTCATTCACGTTCTCCTTCCCCAGCTCGTCTCCTCACTGTTTCTCATCATCTTCTTCGGTTTCATCTCCCTTCCATTATCTTCTTCGGTTCTCCGGCGAGATCGACGGCGGGATTTCCGGCGAGCAAACTGACGGAGCTTAGCCAGAAACTTTGGTGAGCTTTTCTTTTCTTTACCCACTCCTTTCCTATTTATTTTAGGCGCGTTTTGAGAGGATCCGAAATTTAGGGTTTGATTTTGGGATTATAAATCATCTAAGTAATATCCTAAGTTTTGAGTTAGGATGTCCTAAGCAATTATTTGAAGCTTGATGAAGATTTTGTGAATTTTGTATGAAACCCTAACTTATGGGGTTATCAAATATGACAGATTCTAGATTCTGCCTCCTTCCTTGAATTGATTGTGCATTGCTTGGGTGTTTGAGAATTTAGAGAAATATTGAGATTATGATTGTGGTTGTAATGCATATTGTTTTTGGTAATTTTCAAGATTTTGGTAGTTTTAATTTTCTGTTGTTTCTTTATTATTGCTGGGCGTAATTATAATTGATCTTGAAGGTCTGATTATATATTATATATTGGAACTTAAATGATTTGCTAAGTACTAAAGAAGAGTAGGATTTTGTTTGGGAATTTATTATGTGAATCTTGGTTATCACTTATGTTTTTCTTGTTTTTATTAATTGAGAATCTGTTATGAGTGGGTGGATGAATGTTTGTTTAGTTATGTGGAGTTTGTATGAAGTATTAAAGTTAGCTCTGTGTACATTCATGTAAAGTTGTTGAATGATTTTTATTTGGGCTGAAGTGCACTGTTTTCTTTGTTGTTGGCATATGATGTTTAATGGGGTGCTTTAATGTGTATCAAAAGAAAGGTAGAAGTAGTTAAGTACTCCGTACATTGGTTATAGTGTAAGTTCAATATAGTTACATATTGATTGAATTTTAGTTTCCTCCTCCTTGTCTATCCATTAGTTTTCTGCTGGTTGTTTAATAAATTGTGGTTTATGGTTGGATGAAAGGGTGATTTAATTTGATTAGGAATAAGCTTTAATTAAAGAAATTATGGCATAACGAATTGTTTTAGTCAGGAACTCTAAGCTAAATTACTAAATGTGTATGCGATTTTATCTTGGTTTGTTAGCCCTGTATGCGTGGGATTATTGTTAGTCTTTGTCTCCTTCTCTAGTTTGGCGGATGTATGGTGCATCCATGTCCATTTACAATGGGTTGTTTTCATCTTTGTATGAGCTTAAATGACTTAATGAGGCTTCACTGTCTTGTTGTCTCTAATGTATTGCTGGCTGAACAAATTATACAGCTTATATTTTCTTTGCTGGTGATGTTGCCAAGGTTTAGTTGCTCATATGATTGTTGGATCTGTTTTGGAATAGAATAGAGGTTATATACCGTTTGGGTATTTATTGAGGTTGTGAAGTGATATAAATCTGTTATACATTAGATGTATATGGTTAATTGTTCATGTATTGAGTGGTTCGTTGGAAGTGCTTGTGTTTAGAGATTTAATTGTGTTCATGGTGAAATGCTTAAATTTGTGTGTACTTGATTTATGAGATATCCAAGATTTGAGATAGGATATAAATATGCACTTTTGATATTGCTAGCAAGGTGATGCTTAAAGTTATTGAAATGATTGGTAGTATGGTAGTATTGTTATATGTGAAATGAACTTCATTTAATGATTTATTCAATTGTCAACCTAAGGTAAGAATCAAATAAACAAATGAGATTATTTAAGGGTTAAGGAAGTATTACTTGAAAAAGATTGGGTAGTATATTACGAACGAGAGAGACGTTAAAATGCTATAAAGTGGAAATGATATTAATTTATCATCTGGCTCTATATTATTATAGGAGTGGATGCAAGTAGGCCTTCGTGGCATCCATAAAGAAAGGTTGAGAAAATGCGCAGAGTGCAAAAGGGTGACACGTAATCACACTTAACCTTACTATATCATTGAGGGTGACGTTAGCTGGGATTTTCTTAAAAAGCCTTTCTCACCCTCTATATATATACATTATTTTTGAAAAGGTATTTTTATACAAAACAGGCTATCGGGTGCCTTTCAAATACGATTATTTTTATATAAAAGATTTCGACACATTATATATGTAGTATCCTGTCTGGTGGTGCTGGATATTTTGGAATGATGTGACATATTTGCAGGTGTATTGTTATAATAGTTATTTGAGAGGTTATGAGTATAGAAAAGGAATTAGATGTGAGTTGAGATTTTGGAGAGTAATGTTGAGGGAAGATATTGTGGATAATAGATTGAAAGGTGATGTGAGAGTGTATGGTGTTGATGATGAGATTGATGTTGATGTTGATGTTGATGTTGATTATTGTGGATGAGATATTGATAGGAATATGGTGAGCATTGCATGACACTGAAATTGATTTACCATCGCGCGATGATAACTGTCGATAGGCCAATCGACAGTTATTTGTACTGATGATCCTTTTCGGATTGATTAGACCGGGGATCATAGGTCAACTTATTGAGAGAAAGTGACCTACGGTTGTTTGGCATTGGAGAGCCCAACCGTTCCCGTTCTGTAATGGAAACAGAATTGGGGTTCCCTCTCTGGAGATTGTCAGAGCGGGAAATTGTCCCCTCATTATGGAGAGGGACACAATGTCAAATCATATAGTGAAGATTAGATGCTTGAATGCCCCGTGATGGCACAATGCATCATAGGTGAGTGTGAGAGTTGTGGTGGTAGTATCATTAGATTGGAGACTGGGTAGATGATATTTAGTTAATGTAGTTGATTTGGATGTGACGGAGGCACTTGAGTGATGAATGGAAGAAGATTTGACACGCATATACATATTACTGGTTTTTAAATTGTGGTGCCCTTTAGACGCCCTCGCTACCGCACATCTCACTGTTATAGTGAGTTAAGCGGTGATTACTGGGACAAATTGTCTCATCCCACGATTACTGACATTTTTGCAGGTATTCATGTAC
Source organism: Mimosa pudica (assembly GCA_029929735.1). Taxonomy (NCBI): domain Eukaryota; kingdom Viridiplantae; phylum Streptophyta; class Magnoliopsida; order Fabales; family Fabaceae; genus Mimosa; species Mimosa pudica. The sequence goes on along the minus strand of JAKELP010000037.1, from coordinate 4,743,563 downwards.
AGGCGCAAGCTTCAGGAAAGGGAATTAGGTAGTGGAGATGATATAGTTTATTTAGAATTGTATATTGCCAATTTGTATAGGTCTGCATTCGCTTCCGCATGTATATATCTATTTATTGTTTAATATCAATTAGTTTTGTTTATTAACCATGTTAGACAAATCCTTTCTAACATGGTTAGCAATGAATTATCCATGATAGCAGCTGTGTTGTATTAGTTTATTCTTTTCTATCATGGATAATATTTTAATCATTAGGATATTCTTTTTCTAACTATGATAGAGATATTGATATTATTGAAATTCTTTTTTTCTATCATAATTAGTAAAGAGATTATTGAATTAAAAGAGATGTCACAGGTTAATTATGGAATTAGTAACAATATGTTACATGCAGCATGTACTGGTAGACGAATTGTCCTTCCTTCTTCATTCACCGGTGGGGCTAGATATATGATGGCTAACTATCAAGATGCAATAACCATATGCAGAACTATTGGATATCTTGATCTTTTTATAACGTTTACTTGCAACACAAAGTGGCCTGAAATATCACGAATATGTGAGAGGTTACATATTGACCCATCAAAATGTCCACAACTATGCACAAGAGTTTTCTATATGAAACTTCAAACTTTGATGAAACTATCAAAACTGGAAAGGTGTTTGGAAGAGTGCGTGCAGGTATAGCAACATTTTAGCTTCAGCATGTATAATAGACTTTATCAATATTATATATTCTACTATTTTTTCGTTTCTTCTTTTAATAATATCCAGGATTTAACAATATAATTTTTCCTTTGTCACAGAGGTCTATACAATCGAATTTCAGAAACGTGGTTTGCCACACGCCCACATTCTACTGTTTCTTAAAGAGATTAGTAAGTCTTCTGATCCAGAAACAATAGACAAAATCATTTCAGCTGAGATTCCAGACAAAGATGTTGATCTCCAATTGTATGAGCTTGTCAAAAACATCATGATGCATGGGCCATGTGTTAAAAACAAACGAAAAGCTAAATGCATGTCAGATGGCCGTTGTGGAAAGTATTTTCCCAAGAATTTTTGTGATGAAACAACTGTTGACGATGATGGTTATCCAACTTATAGGCGCAGGGATGATGGCCGCACGGTTGAGACGAATAAAGCTATTTTGGACAATAGATTTGTGGTGCCTTATAATTCAAGTTTGCTTCAGAAATTCCAAGCTCATATCAATATAGAGAAGTGTAATTAGTCTCTAGCAATTAAATACTTATTCAAGTATATCAGTAAAGGCACCGATCGAGTGGTAATGGGGCTGTTTGATCAATCTGGTGATGGCTCTCAACCTACAGCTATTGATGAAGTACAACAATTTTTAAATTGTAGGTATATATCTTCCTGTGAGGCTTCATGGCGTGCCTTTGGCTTCCCAATACATCATAGGTACCCTGCGGTGGAAAGATTACGTTTTCACTTGCCCCATCAACAATATGTTGTTTATAAAAGTAATGCTGATGTCTCAGAATTAGTTGACAACCCACGTGTCTGTGAGTCTCAATTTCTATCATGGATGGAAATTAATGGTAAGGATGAGGAGGCAAGGAAACTAACATACTCTGAGTTTCCCAAAAAATTTGTTTATCACAAAAAGAAAAGGATCTGGACAGGAAGACAAAAGGGCATGTCAGTTGGTCGTATGCCACATGTTTCACCTTCTGCCGGTGAAATATATTATCTTCGATTGTTATTAACTATCGTGAAAGGACCCAATAACTATGATGAGATCAAAACTTTTCAAGGTGTGGTTCACAAAACATTCAATGATGCTTGCTTTGCACGTGGTCTATTAGATGATGATCGTGAATATATTTCAGCAATTAAAGAAGCTGCAACTTGGGCATCAGGACGAAGTTTCAGGAAATTATTTGTCAGCATGCTTTTATGTGGTTGTTTGAAACAACCAAATGAAGTCTGGTCACAAGTTTCATCCTTACTTGCAGAAGATCTTCTTTATATAAATCGTCATGAAGCTGCCCGTACAGGTAAATTTATAGCTCCTAATTTATTTCATGCATAGATAATCGTTGCACTCAATAAATCTGACTATTTTCTTTTTCATATAGGTGTTGTTATGGATAATTCTAAGAAAGAAAATGCAGCGTTAAAGGAAATTGATTCGCTTCTTCATCTAAATGGAAGATCTTTGACTGATTTCAATTCAATGCCATCAATTAACCTTGAATCTGATATTCATTCCCTAAATCACCTAATTGTACAAGAGTTAGCTTATGACCGAGTTGCACTTGAATTGGAAGCTGACTCATTGTTGAAATCTCTCAATGATGATCAGTTAAAGGCTTTCAATGGTATAATGGAGGCTTCTAAAAAAAGTCAGGTGGATTTTTTTTTTTTGTTTATGGCTATGGAGGTACAGGTAAAACATTTCTATGGAATGCCTTGACAGCTACTATTCGGTCTAAGGGTGATATCGTGTTAACAGTTGCCTCTAGTGGAATTGCAGCAACGCTGTTACCCGGTGGAAGGACAGCACATTCTCGATTTGCTATACCTCTTCAAGTTAATGAGTTCTCAATGTGTTGTATTCGTCAATACTATCCTCTTGCTGAGTTGATAAAGGCCACAACTTTAATAATATTGTGTTGAGGCATTAAACAGGAGTTTACAAGATATCATGCATTCTTCGTTGCTTTTTGGTGGAAAATGTATAGTCATGGGAGGTGACTTTAGGCAAATTTTGCCTGTTATACCAAAGGGATCTAGAGCCACTATAGTGGATGCATGTATCACATCTTCTTCAATATGGAGACATTGTCATATCTTTCAGCTGCATAAGAATATGAGACTGGGTTCTTCAAATGATCCCATGGTTAATGAAAGGATAAAATCATTTTCTCAATGGCTTCTAGATGTAGGAGATGGAAAATTCAATGAATCCATGGATGGTGTAGGTGATATAGAGATACCGCCAAACTTATTGGTTGATGTAGGTGCCGATCCTATTGCTGCTATTGTAAATGAAACTTATGAAAATCTACTATTACACTTAGAGGACAACACCTATATCAATGACCATGCAATATTAGCTCCAACAATAGAAAAGGTAGATCAGATCAACAAACACTTGATAGAGGTACTTCCTGGTGAGATGCATGAGTTTGTGAGTTGTGACACTGTTTGCAAATCTTCCAATGATTGTGACACTATTGATCAATTATATACTACTGAATTTCTAAACACTATATCTTCTTCAGGCCTTCCTCCTCATAAGTTATTATTAAAAGTTGGTACTCCAATTATGTTATTGAGAAACATTGATCAAGAAGCTGGCTTATGCAATGGCACAAGGTTGAGAGTGTCTAAGCTCAGTCAAATGGTTATTGAGGCAATTACTCTAAATGGTTCAAAACCAAATGAAAAGGTTCTGCTTCATAGGATGGATATGAATCCAACTGAGTCTAGATGACCTTTCAAACTTCAAAGGAGACAATTTCCAGTTATGCTATCCTTTGCAATGACTATTAATAATAGCCAAGGACAATCATTAAAAAAGGTAGGTTTATTTCTTTGTAAACCTGTTTTTACACATGAGCAGCTGTATGTTGACTTATCTAGAGTTCGTAGTGTTGATGGTCTACGAATTGTGCTTGGACAACAAGATGGAGAAAAGGAAACTACAACCAAGAATGTGGTGTACAAAGAAATTTTCATGAGTGTACATCAAAACAAACATTAGCATTGTTCAGAAACAGACCTTACATGTGAGTGTTATATTCAATTTATTTTTAAAATGTGCATTTTCACAATTTCTTTATGTAAATAACATACTAAGTTCAACAATTAATACATAGTTTATTTCCTTGCTATTGCAGCCTGATCTTGCGTTAAGCAACGGGAAAAACTATAAACACATTGAAGGACATCAGCTTAATTACATCTCTTGACAGATTATATTATGCATCTTTTGCAGAACAAAACACTGTAATTATTTTTTGGACATTACTTTATTGTATTTTTGAATCAAGTAGAATGTCATTCCGTTGAATGTCCATTGTTACTGTCCAGGTTTTTTTGACAGAGTTCATCAATTGTACGCTTGCTAAAGAGACATTTCCACTGCTTGGCTGTTTTGATCATTATTTTTGGCAAATCAAATTATATATACTCTTTGATTTTAAAGAGTCCTGCATTGTGTTTGAAGCATATTTCATAGTTAGTTTTTTCATACAAGTTGATGTCTTTGTGATTTTTTGATAGACGGTCAAACATAATATTCTATTTCATATTTATATCTAAATGATTTACACTATTTTTAAATTTTTACACATGTTGCAGCAAATATAGTCTCCCCGTGCATTGCACGGGAGAATTTGCTCGTTTGATAAATGGGCAAAGCCACAAAAATGATACTCCCTCCGGTCCTAAATATAAGACCTAGTTAACTTTTTTGAAAAATCCTAAAAAGAAGTAAAATAAGTTAATTATAAATTGATTTACCTAATTTTTTCTCTTACACTAGTTTATTTTACCTATAAGCTACTGGATAATCTAAAAAGATATCAAATATGTAATGATTTAATAACTTATTTTGCAACCTTAATCTCTCCAAAAAAAAGTCAATTAGGTCTTATATTTAGGACCGGAGGTAGTACATAACTATTGACCAAAGAACAAAAATAGTACATAACTATTTCAAGATACAAAAATGATACCTAAGTTTTACCATGTGATCAAAAATGATATTTTCACTACTATGACAATAATATTTAACATGAAATGTCCAAAATGCCCTTATAATTAAATAAGCTTTTACCGAGCTGCAATTAATATATATATATAAGGGCATTTTGGACTTTTCATGTCTAATATTATTGTCATATTAGTGAAAATATCATTTTTGATCACATGGTAAAAGTTGTGTGTTTCATTTTTGTACCTTGAAATAGTTATGTACTATTTTTGTTTCTTGACCAATAGTTCTGTATCATTTTTGGGCTTTCGCCCTTGATAAATTTATCCAAGCTCTTATAGAAAGGAATACTTTCATTTAAATTTGGGCTCTTATATAAAACTAAGGACGGAGGGAGTATATGAAATTACCAAGTTTTTATGTGACAAAACCATGTTGAGTGCAAAATAACAAAGTTATTCTACTATATTTACCAAGAGGTAAAATGTATATTTCAGACTTCAGATATTAAATTATCAAGTTTAAACTTGAAATATCAAATAAACTCATTGTAGTAATTTAAATTCAGATTCTGTTCCCTTGCAATTTAACTTCAAATTCAATTCCCCTCAAATAAATCTCAAGCTTCTCTTTGCGCCCAGAATGAAATTAAATGTTCAGTAATGTATCAAAACAAGAAATTAAATGCTCAGTTAAAAGACCAAAGTGTCCTTATTGAAGCACAAACGTGCTGGGAATTCCCTATAAGAGTCTTTTAAAATCCAATTGTAAAATGTTCGGTACTTTATTAATGAATTCGAACATTTTTGGGATTTTGGAATAGCACATTGATGTTAGAAAGAAAAAAGACATATCGAAGATTCCTCTTATATGTCGTGGAAATTCATTTGTGAAAATGTTGAATGCTTTAATTGTAGGATTATTTTGGAAATTCTCACATTGATGTTGATAAGAAGCACAAACATTTTTGAAATTGCACGTGTGTCTTGTATTCTGGTTACTACATTTAATAATTTAGGATAATTTAATCTTTTAAATGATACATTAATTTCACTCTGGCAAAGTGAAGTCTCAGATTTGTATGGGGGGAATCTGAAGTTAAATGACTACGATTGTGATTATTTGATATTTTCCCAATTATCAAATTAAATTCATATATATATGATATTACGAATTTAAGATAAAATTAGCAAGTTTATGACTATAGAATTTGCCAAGCTTGAACATAATATTCTAGACTTTGGATATGGGATTACAAAGTGCAAATATGAAGTTACCAAGTTGAGATATCAAATTAGCAAGTTATTCTATCAAATTTTCCAAGTTAAGGGTTTGCATACATTTTTTAATATATATTTAAAGCATTGGCGGATTTTAATAAATAAAAGCATTAGCCGCTTGGCTAGTTAACACACACAAAATTGTGAGTAAATTATAGTTATATATGGAATGTTAATTATGACATTATGAAAAAGGATTTTAAATTTAGCCTCTATTTAGGTCTATCGGTACTTGCTTGACCTTCACTTAAACTAATAACTATAAGAAAGTTAATCAACCTTTTAATTTTCCAAGTTAATTATAGAATATATATATCCATAAGATGAATTAATAAATATGAAATAGTCCATAAGGGAGCGTATTATATAATATAGTTTTTTTAAGAATTAGTTGGTACTTTGTTTGACTTAACTCATTCATCTATAGGTAGAATTAAGATGTAAATTATACACAAGTAATTTTTACAAGTGTATAAAATATTAATCAATTAAAAACACTAACAAGATATCTTTATGTCATCTTAAATTCAACTGGAGGCCGGTATCCAAATACAACATTAGAGGCTAAATGGAAAGGTTAAATCAATGGAGAGACCCCACACCCTTTAATCGGTCTTTTTTCTTTTTTGCCAAACATCCTTTATCTAAATGGAAAGGTTCATCTTCTGGTATGTCCTCCTTTTTGCAATGTGTTGAATCAACACACCTTCTTAACATTACCCAGAAAGGTGCATCCTTCACTTGGTCCAACAACAGGAAAAAAGATTGGTTAGTTATGGAGAAGTTGGACAGGGCTCTATCTAATAATTCTTGGATTCGGGCTTTTCCATTTTCACACACACAATCTCTTGGAATTGCTGCTTCTGATTACAGCCCTTTAATCTTCAACTCTGAGTTCTCCTTAAAGCCTTTAAAACAAAAAAGGTTTGAGTCATTCTGGTTCTTATCTAAGGAATGTGAGGAGATTATCAAGCTCAGCTGGTCTCAAGCTTCAAGGGGTTCTCCGAGCTTCAATTTCAGATGTAAACTTCAAAGAACTCTAGATGCCTTCTCCTCCTGGAGCAGATCTAATATAGGGAATATATCTTATAGAATTAAAGCTCTAGAAGCTGAACTTCTCAGCATCTCAGCATCTATTACCTATACTACTGATCGATCTAGTTTTTCTCTACATGTTTTAGCTGCAACCAAGCATAAATTGGAGTTTTTATATGATTGTGAAGCCAGTTTTTGGGCCCAATGGTCGAGGTTAAAATGGTATGTTGAAGGGGAGCGAAACACAAAATTCTTTCATGCAGTGGCTAGTCGGAGAAAAGCAAAGAACTTGATCTCTTGTTTACAGAATGAACAGGGTGAATGGATATCAGATTCTAATGATCTAGCCAATCAAGTTGCTGCTCACTTCAGAAGTATTTATGTTGAAGGTGATTCCCATTCAATGGAGGATTTAATTTCAGATTTGGCTTTTGTGAATCTTCCTTGTATCTCTCATTCGGACCAACAAGCCTTGATGAAACCAATTACCATTGATGAACTCAAAGAAGCAGTTTTTGGTCTTCCATCTAATAGTGCCTGTGGACCAGATGGATATAATGCCAAATTCTTTCAATCTCAATGGAATTTAATTCAGCATGACTTATTTGAAATGGTCCAGTCTTTTTGGCATTCAGAGCATCTTCTTAAGGAGCTGAACTGAACAAATATTGTTCTAATTCCAAAGAATGATAATCCACAAGTGATTAAAGACTTTAGGCCGATCAGCTTGTGCAATGTATCTTATAAAATCATTTCTAAACTCTTGAGCAACAGGTTGAAGCCAATTCTGGCATCTGTTATTGCCCCTCACCAAAGTGCTTTTTTGAAAGGTAGACTTATTTCAGATAATATCATGCTGGCTGCTGAACTCATGGACCACATTCATTCCTCTAGAGAAAACAGGAGGAAGCTTGCAGCTCTCAAAATTGATTTCTCCAAAGCTTTTGATCGTATCTCATGGAACTTCATCTCTGCTGTGCTTTTTTGCATGGGTTTTCCTATGAAATGGGTTAATTTGATAGCTCAGTGTGTTACTACAGTGGAATATAATCTCCTTTTTAATGGTCAAATAGCTAGCAACTTCAAACCTGTTAGAGGAATTCGGAAAGGGGACCCTTTATAACCATATTTGTACATCATATCTGCCAATGTGCTATCATGCTTGATTTACCATCAAGAATCCCAACATCTATGGAAAGGAATTAAATTATGCAGATCTGCATCAGCTATTTCTCATCTCCTTTATGCTGATGATTCACTCCTTTTCACAGAGACTTCTACTGCCGGTTTCACAGCTGTTAGCAAAGTGCTCCAAAGGTATAGCGAACTATCTGGTCAAGTAATCAATTTTCAGAAATCCAGCATAATCTTTAGTCCCAATGTTCCTCATGCTAATAAACTCCGGTTATCAAATGTATGAACATTCCCTTTGCTGGTAGGCTAGGTAAATATCTGGGTACTTGGGTTGACCCAGGAAGAAACAAGTCCATTATTTATCAACATGTTCTGAATGTCATTGACTCCAGGACAGCTTCTTGGAAATCTAACTTGCTTTCTCAAGCCAGTAGACTTACCTTGCTGAAATCTATCTTGGCAACTATTAATATTCATGTGCTTTCCTATGTCAAGTTGCCTTTGAATGTATGCGAGCAAATGGATAGTAAATGCATTAATTTTTTCTGGGGGATTGATGGTTCTTCTAAGAGAATGCATCTTTCTAGTAAAGATCATTTGTTCCTTCCAATAAGTCAAGGTGGTCTGGGACTTAGGCCAATGGAGTTAGTCAACAAATCACTTTTGGCCAAACAAGTTTGGAGGGTCATTTCTTCAGATCAATCTTCTTTACTAGCTGCCACAATTGGAAAGAAATATATTGACTGGTCCACAGATCAATGGTTAAAAAAGTCTTATAATACTTCTTGGCATTGGAATGATATCCTAAAGTGTAGTTCTTTCATCACCAACCACCTTAAATGGCAAGTTGGTAATGGTTCATCGATTCCAATCAACCACCCATTGTGGTGGCCCATGCAAGGCACAGTTAGAAATTCTTCTAATCTTAGAGTTGTTTCTGACCTGCTTAGCATTCTCATTCTCATAGCTCACGGTGTTGGAATATTCCATTAGTCCGAAGTCTTTATTCTGGGCCAACTGCTGATTGCAATCTGTCACTTCCAGTCTCAATTACTAATGGTAAGGATTTCCTTATTTGGACCAAAACTGCATCAGGGTCCTATTCTGCTAAAGAGGGCTTTTCACTACTCCTTAGCGACAGGTTTCCAAATCAACCAGGATTTGATCCTTTTTGGAAATTCTTATGGTCAATATCTTTGCCTCGGAAACAACTTCACTTCATATGGAAGCTTCTTAACAAAGCTATACCTTCATCAGATATCTTGAGGACTCATCATTTGCAGGTGAATCAGTCATGTGATCATTTTGGGTTTTCAGATGAGGATTCCATTCACCACATCTTCTTCTCTTGCCACTTGGCCAAAGCAGCTTGGTTTGATTGTTTTTCTATGTGTCCTCCATCTCATTTACCTCTTAGTGACTTGTTAATTTGGCTTAAACGCTTCCTTGTCTCACTCTCAGTCAATTGTAGCTTTCTCAGCTCTTGCTTTCCGTGAGAAGACATCTCATGTGGTTCACCATAAAGCCTCAGTCGCCCATAAGTTCTCTGGTGCAAATCATTGGACTGTCTTCGTAAAGAAATGGAAACTCCACCGATCCTCCTATTGTCGCATTTTGGTATGCTTTGAAGCATCTTATATCTAGACATTCACATGGAAGCGCACTACCATTCCTAGTGAATTCTTTGCCCTTGGATGCTTTCGTCATGCTCTCAATTGGATACATCAATCTGGCTTATCTAAGGAGCATCTCACTGTTTGGAATATCCGTAAGCGCAGCATAGACTTCAATTGTTGGGCTCCTTCAGTCAAACATACAATTGTCCAGGATATTTCCTTTTTAATTAGTCCATTTACTTTTGTTTCTATTAATCTGCTTTCTGTTGAACAGTTTAGTACTTTCGCTTTTAGTTTTCATGATGTTGTAAGACCTATGTAATATCTTTTAACTAATATCATTTTGCCTGATTTCAAAAAAAAAAATAACCAATTAAAAAGTATTCTAATTTATTTCCTCGCAGATAAGCAAGCTACGTACAATTTTCGGAATTCAGTGTGAGGATCAAATTATGCCATTATTTAGTTTTTATGTTTGTCAAGTACAATTACAATCCTGAGGTAGTACTAGTACATACTATTATGAGGATAAAAAAAACTATTAGGAAATTACAATTACAATCCTGAGGTAGTACTAGTACATACTATATACACATACATATAGACACAGGCTCGTTGTTCATATCTGAGGATGGAGAAGATAATTTATGTGAACGTGTTAAAATTAGGGAAATCCATAGAGAAGAGATGTTCTCTGTATGACGGGTACAAGGATGCAACAAACGAGTGGTATGTGATCAAAGGCAATGGCAATGACAATGGGAAGACTTATAACCTCAACACATGGCCTTATAAACCATAATCCAAAACACCCCTCTCCTTTCCTTTGTTGGTACTATTTTTATTTATAAAGCAGAAAGTAGACTTATTTTGTTCTAGTACTATCTATAAGTCTTGTAAGGCATCTGAGAGAGAAGATTTAGAGGAAGAAAAATTACTCCACCCGGTTCTTCTTGTTGTCCACTTTTTTGTGCTTGTTTATCCCCTGGCACACTTGATTGCTATATGGGTGCTGACGGCAAAATGTGACAACTTGATTGTTAGACCAACACTTGGACTAGCTATGACATCAGTTTTCCTTTTCAACCTTCAGATTTGTATCTCTGTTGCGCTGTCTACCATGATGACATTCTATTATACCTTTAAAAACTTGATTCGAGGTGAATTTTCTTGCATCTCAACTTGATTTTAAAGCCCTTGTTAGTCAGGATTGTGTTTTCCCTTGTTGAAAGAGGGTTTGTTCATGACTTAATTATTAAATAAAATATGTTCTTGGGGATAAAGAGGGTGCAAAATTTAGTTTTAAGATATTTAATGGGACATACTTGTTTCATGAGCCATTTTAAATTTTCTATTTTGAACAAAGATCTCACTTTGCAAAATTAAAAAAGTTAAGTGTTTAGTCAATATTTCAAAACTTACTTATTTTAAGAAATTATTTGACATTTGAAATAACCTTGGTCATGATGCTTGAAATCTTTGGTTATACTTTCATTAAGTTTTGGGCTTACCAAAGATTTAAAAATAATGAGAAACCCTATTCTATTTTTGAAGAGAAATGAAACTAAATGGTTTTATTAATTTAAAACTTATTCGAGCGAAATAAAGTCTTTGGTTTATTACTTTATCTAAGTTTTGGGTTCTATTAAACTTTGGAAACTTATCTTTAAAAAAGAAGTTGATCGGAAAAAAGAAATTAAACTAGTAATAGTTAATCAAATTAATCAAGGGTTAAGGTAAAAAAATATATATAAGTTTTTTTTATAAGAAATATCCTCACTATGTATTTTTTGGACGTAAAATACAAATAAGTTTCATAACCCAATATGAAATTTGTGTGTATTTTTAACCTAATAGAAAATCTTATGCATATTTTTGAAAACATAATTGTTGTTGGTGATGATCTTTTGTGAGAAACGCTACTTTTGACCTTAATTCATTAGTCAATGAGAAATCAAGGTCAAAAGCAATAAAAAGAGTTATTCAAACATAAATTAAATTCATTATATTTAAAGATAACATATTTAATTCAAAAGAATATTTCACATATATTTAATGGAGTATTTGATTTACAAAGTACTCCATAGAGAAAGTAACAATAATAATATACAACAATTTCTGCTAAAAAATAAAAATACTCCCTACATGTAGTCTCCTCCCTTAAACAAGTGGTTGGGGGTTCGATCCCCAGCCCTTGCGAATGGAGCAAATTCACAGGCCAGCTGTCTACCCCCTACATGAGACTTCAGAACAACAAAGGATTAGTCCCACTTGACACGCGGGTGGGATACCCTTGAGAAATAAATAAAAATATATAACCATCCATCATTAAGAAAATAAAATAACTAAATTAAAAAATTTAAGAGATTTGAATCAAGTAAAAAATATTATTCGTTTTGGATAAAAAAATGAAATTAAAATGGGGGTAAATATTTTTAAGATGGTATCATTATTTAATTATACTCCCTCCGGTCCTAAATATAGGACCTACATAGAGACTTCATTTTGGTCCTAAATATAAGACCTACATACATTTTTGGTCACATTTTTCCTACATTATACTTCTTCTTCTTAACAACTCCTTAATAATAGGGGAGGAAGGGCTACTAAGTAATCAAACTAAATAAGAAGGGGTATTATTGGAAAGACATCTAAAATTAAGTCTTCCTTAATCTCCCCAAAAAAGGTTATCTAGGTCCTATATTTAGGACCGGAGGGAGTATTAAATAGGTTGAAAAGTGGGGGGAAATTTGTAAATGAATGGTTTTCAAAAATAAATTAAATTTCGGATGTCCCCGAAGGGACAAAATAAATTAATTTTATTGTAGTTAATCAAATGAATTAATGTCAAATTAAAGTGAAAAGGAAGAGGGAGAATAAGAGTAACAGTAAAATAGATAAATAATGTAATAATGTATATAGTAAGGGTAAAGGAGGAAACAAAAGAGTAAAACGAAACAAAAATTAAGGAACTTTAATGATGTTAGTTAATCAAAATAAAAGGTAAATGAAGGAAAAGTAGGGTTTTTCTTCTTTAAAATAAGAGAATTATAACTAACCAAATTATTTGTTTGGGATTTGAAGGGAATGTTTCTTTATATTAAATTGTACTATAGTTATATAATTTTAATAAATATAAGAAAGTAAAATATAAATGTTCACTACTAGAAAATAGGCTTTTCACGACTATAATTAACGACTAAAAAGCCAATGTTGGTCGTTGATAAAAAACGCGGTGGCATAACATGTAAATAACTGTCCAGGCGGAGCTCTTTCACGACCACAGTTGTATATGTGGTCGTGGAAGGGGACCCTTCCACGACCACACATATAAAAATGTGGTCGTGGAAGGGGCCTACCCTTCCACGACCACACTCTCTTATGTGTGGTCGTGGAAGGGTAGGCCCCTTCCACGACCACATTTTTATATGTGTGGTCGTGGAAGGGTCCCCTTCCATGACCACATCTTTTAAGTTGTTGTCGTGGAAGCTGGACAAATTTTTTCCCACTCGCGCCAAAACCCTTTTTTATTTCCCTCCTATCCTATTTTACTCTCTGCAACCTTCACTCTTCAACCTCTCTCTCTCCTTCATTCCCTCCGTCGGCCACCTCTCTCCTTCAACTTCGCTCCGCCTCTCTTACACTTCGCCGCCTCTTCATCTCCGCCGCCTACATTCACTCTCCGGCCGCCTCCTCTCTACATCTCATCTCCGCTGCCGCTTACCTCCGCTCACCTCCGCTCACCTCCTTCACCGCCTTCAACCTCCTTCAACCTCCTTCACCGCCTTCGCCTCTCCCATCTCACACTCCGCCGTTGCCTCTCCCCCTCACACTCTGCCGCCGCCTCTCCCCTCTCACACTTCCGGCGAGAAAACCGGTGGAGTTGACTAGGTGAGTTTCTTTTCCTAATTTGGTGTTAAATAGATGTGGAATATGAAATTTTGGGGATGGTGGTTCTGTTTATGGTAGTATTATGCCTCTCCCCCTCACACTCTGCCGCCGCCTCTCCCCTCTCGCCTCATATCTGTTCATACACCAGGTTTATTCAATCTGAGTAGCACTGTCACTTGCAGGGCTTAGTTTTTTAAAACTATATATAACTAATATAAATTACCTGAGCATATTTTTATACCAAAAAAAAAGAACTTGAAAGGAAAATAAATTGAATCAGGTAGTTTAGAATTTCAGTGCTCATTGGTTATGTTATTAATGACCTTGCAAATTATTCTTTTGCTATCTATCAAGTTACATCAAGAAACAACAAGGAAAACTTTGTTTTCTCTTCAATAGCAGTGGCTATTTGGTTCTATTATGCTATGAATATATTTGAACATTTGATTTCTATATCTAATCTTGAAATTAGCAGAAGTATTAATAAAAAAGGATTTGCATGCTTTGTTAGAAATTATTAATATTAATGTGATAATATTGTGGTTGCATGATGATTGATGTTTATAGCACCAGAAAGTTAAAGAAAGATAATTGGTAATTGCAGGAGGACAAGTAGTAGTTGTTGATTCTTATTCTCCGAGGTCTGTGCTTCGCTGTCGAGTCACACGAACCGATATCCTCAAGGTAATAATAATGAACTTAGTTGCTCATATATATTTTTGATTAATTTTTTTGTGCTTGTGAATCTGTAGTTTAAATAAGATTTCATGAAACCCTCATATATTTTCTCCTGCTATAATTTTACTCTTTTAGTTAATGATGTTTCAAGTCTGATTTAATGAAGCAACCATCCATAAGTATATAAATGCTATTTAAGATTGCTCTATGTGTGTATAGAAGGATGTGGTTGTTTTATAGAAAGTAGCATTGTGAAATATGAGGTGAATGTTTTTGTAATGCGAGGGAAATAATTGTTATTGGCTTTGTGGATTTGTGTGACTAAACTGATTCTGAGGGAAATAAATGGTAAGTAACCAAAGCTTGTAGCCAAATGGTTAGCTCATTGGTTCAATTGTCTTCTATTCTTTGTAATGAAGGCAAGTGTATATATTATACACATTTCAGCACATGGATCGTGCTTGGATGGATGCTTTGCGAACTAGTGAAAAATATCAAAAGGGGGTGGAAGAGTATGGTCGTGATAGGTGTCCCAAACACCTATCACGACCACACTCTCCCAGAGTGTGGTCGTGATATGTATTTGGGAGGCACCTTTTTAGGTGCCTCCTAAACACCTATCACGACCACACTCTTGAGAGTGTGGTCGTGATAGGTGCTACCTATCACGACCACAAATATGTGGTCGTGAAAACATCATTTTTTTACGACGCGGGATTCCACGACCATCTATTTGTGGTCGTGAAAAGCCCAATATTGTGGTCGTGAAAGACCTTATTTCCAGTAGTGGTTATTGAATTTCATTAATTTTAACAAATATTAATAAATATTATATGGTATTAGAGTATATAGTTTGTACATTTTCAAAGTGATATTCCACGTGACATGCGATATTTGATACTAGTTTCGTGCGTAAATCCCAAATCGCAAAATAAAAGTAATTCAGTGGAAAACTAAATTCTTATTTCAAGGTTTTTCTCTCCAATTTTAGTTTTTCCCACCTCTATGATGAAGCATTTGTAAATCACAACTTCAGAAATGATGAACCATATATTATTCCATCACTTACCTTTAAAATCTTCCAGTTTAAAGTATAGTTGAACCCGTTGAAAATAGAGCATAGACAGTTGTTTTTTTCCGCTTTCACCATTCTGTTCCGCAGTTTCAACTGATTTGTTGTATAACGCCACACAATTCATCATTTTCCTTTCATTATATTTTGGAAATCAAATCAATTATAGAGATTGAACTCCTTAGGTGACATAGTTGAAGTTTTATGAAGTTCTCTAAAATTTAACAAAGTTCATGGAATCCATATCATATTTAGACAATTTAACGTATTATATATGAATAACCGTTAATCAATCATTCACACAAGGAAATACTTCCATTTAAAACAAAATCAAGTCACATTCATAAGTCACAATATCATAAACAATTTACAATCAAAATTTACAAACCATGCACAACCAATACTTTCAATTTCACATCTATAGTCATTTAAAAGTCCCTTAATTTTAAATACAATCATTTTCGTTAGCCTTTACAAATCTTATTTCAAAATTGTAATTCAGTTTGTAATATTACTCATAATTCATCATTAGATAGTCTAAGCAATTACGATCACAATAATATAATCTTCAAACATCACTCTCAAATAATCATATATACATTTCAATTAATCAGATCGACATTACTCCTTCCTTAATTAAAAGTTTTTAACCCAAATTTTCCAAACAAACAGAATCTATGTTTCCAAACATAATTTTTTATACAAAATTATTCTTTTCTTCCTCATCTTACATAATTCTCGTCTATTTACATGCAGAAATAGAATTAATTCAACGGGGGATTAGTCTCTCACTTGTCGAGTGAGGAGATACCTTGATCATGGATAAAAAAAAAATAGAATTAATTCAATATTGATTAGATAAATTTTTATAGGGATAGTTTACCATCTATCACACCCAACCAATTGGGAATCACAGGTTCAACTTAAGAAGCTTATCAATTCAATTTTATTTTATTTTCTTTCCAACCATATCATTTGTATTGGGGACTCAATCGCTATAAATATGTATTTCATTTTTAGAGAACATAAAATACAATTTAGCATTCTCTTTTCACAAAACATAACAAATTGTATATATTAAAACAGAATTAAATGATAAAATTATGATAAAACAGTTAAAATACATAATATTAGTATGAGTAAAACAACCAAACCCACAGACATCCAGAATAAAAAGTTTATGCAAGTGACCGGGCGCACTTCAGAGCATAAGCATTATTACAGAAAATGACCTCAACAAAATTTGATCTAAGAGGGCATATTAACATACAAAGGAATCAAAACTTTTGCCTCGTATAGTAGAATATAATGGTAAAAAATTTAGTTCACAAAATTTATTCAGAACCGCTTCAGATTTTGAGGAACGTTAATGCCTCTTGGCCCTCGAATAATGATTTCATCTTCTGCAGAATTCAACCAACCAAAATACGGAAAACAATAGATAGAGAATTAAAAGGGGATCAACACATGGGCAACAGAAATTAAAGTTGAAAAAATGAATGGGTTTGTTAGTATGATTGCTACGATGAGCGCGTTTATTTGAGGCCTAAATTAAAAAAGTCTTTCATTAAAAAGTAAAAAGATGTAATACGATTTGACTTTTAAATTTGAAGGTAATTTGATTATATATAACACTACAATCATGAAATCGATCGTATAGCTCTTTAATTACTCCCCCTTAAAAGAACTAGCATATATAACAAGGAAAGTGTTACCGTGACATAGTCAGGAGGATCAATAATGGAAGTAGAACCTAGGATGACTTCTCTCTTGAGTTTGGTTGTCATTTTGTGGCAAGCTCGAATCTGAAAGTTACAATAAGTTATTTGACATATTAGTACATGTTTATTAAAAAAAAAAAGACATATATAATAATAGTACATATACATGTTCCAACAATTGTATGAAGTGGTGCATTTGCCTATACATATACACAGGCATATGCATATATACACACATATATTATAATTAAAAGGCTTACCTCAGATCGAGTTGCCCCACCGATGATAAACACAAAGATGCGCTTTCCCATCTTTTTGAAATCATTATCGACATTCTTCAGCGTTGAGTCACTTTATGAAAAGAAAACAAAATAAGTTGGATGGCAACATAGGCACTCGTAAGTAAAATATAGTTTTGAACATGGCATAAGCATGTTGAATTTATGACTAGTAGTAAAATCTTCAGTACACAAGATTAATGCATGTCGTCAGTTCAAAATAAAGCCTACTTGGTTGCTAGAAATGAACCATGCGGGAACATTCCCTCACTATATACAATTTTAGGTCCCAAGATTTTTTTCTAATACTTAAGTGTCAACACCTTCTCCAATATGACTCTTCATTGTTATGTGAAAAAATTATTTAACGACAAATTTTAAATTCCATTTTTGATTGGATCACTTTTGAGATGTATTTTTGTTTCTTTTTCAGCTCGTTTCTTCTTTACATAGTTTTTTGTAAAACGGGTTGAGAAAAGCTTCATTAGAATGGAATCCAGTTTGGGAAAATTAAAGCATGACATATCATTAGCTAAAATTAAAAATACAATATAATGTACATGTAATAAGTTTGAGTGGATCGGAGCAATAATAAAGAATTTCACCTTGAACATCCATCGTCTGAGCCACGATTTCGTGCCCAGTTAGCCGTCCGTCTTGATCTAACTGAATGTGGATTAGTATTACTAGCACTTGCCTGTGGGCGTTGCACACTTTTGGAGGAGCTCGCTTGAGTTGGAGGACTTGACATATTTTTACATGAATATTCACTTTTTGATAATTGACCCTTGTTGAGATTTTCAATAAGTTCCTAGCAAAGCAGGAGCCAAATAAAATTTTCATTTTACAAGATGATAGAATATGCTCTTGTTTTATATTTCCTTCATTCTCTTCAGATTAATGAAAAAATGGGTTTTGCCCAAAATTCCAGAATTTAATATCATGTTGTCAAGATGAAATGTGGAGGAATATTGGTTACTTTATAACCCTCCAGTGTTAAATATAAGATTTAGTTGACTTTTTGGAGGAATATTGGTTACTTTATAACCCTCCAGAATTTAATATCATGTTGTCAAGATGAAATGTGGAGGAATATTAGTTTATAAATCAAATAAACAAAATTAATTTAAGGGAAACAATTAGATGAATCAATTTACAAGTGACTTATTTTGCTTTCTTAAACTTTTTCAAAACAAAAACTAGGTCTTATAATTTGGACCGGAGGAAGAAGTATATAAATGGTCTTTACTGCCTCAAATGACAATGGAGAATGTCAATGCGTCATGCGCATTAATTATTTTATGTACTCCAAAAGTTAAAGAACCAGAAAATAAGAGAAGGCTTGATGTATGTAAAAAATGTGGATTGATGACCCACTGGCATGCATACCTCTAACATGGGGTAAAATCGAGATAGTTGCCATGTTTCCTCCTCATCAGAACGATCTTTCCGTGCAGCATTCTTACTCTGATGTAAAAGAAAAAGTATAAGCGTAAATAGTTGAAAATTTAATAACAACAAAGAGATAGAATCCAGTGCACTCAAGATAGCATTTTATAATATATAATAGAAGATAGTCTATTTGCTTACTAACTAGTAGGTGGAGTAATTAAGAAAACGAATTAACTATTCTACTTTATGGGAATGGTCTTTGGTAAAGTTTTGTTGAATGTGTTAATTAAAAATAGTCTGAACTTGATCGACCTCCACAATAAGCATGGAACATACACATACACATACACACAATATGGTGGGCAAGTGTACAATGTGCTTTATTATTGGTTATATGTGTGTGTGCGCGCGCGCCCACAACACACAAACACATGCACGCTTGTCTTGGTCCTAAATATAAGAACTATTTCTAATTTTTACCATGATTTTTTCAAATAATCCTTATGAATGCTCCCCAATAATAATAAACAAAGAAGAGAGGGATGGTGGAGTAAAGGTATATGATTAGGGTATATGAGTAATATCATGTTTTAACTAACTCAATTAACATCCTTAATCTAATCAAATTAGGTAAATTGGTCTTATATTTAAAACCGGAGATAATGTATAATGCTTTACCATCAGGCTGCTGAACTTGAGTGAAAAATCGGTGCTAGATGACTTCTTGTCGGATGTTCCTGCCAGATTTTGCATGTTTCTAATGGCCTTCAAGTCAACAGGTGATAGCTTTGCCAACTGTTTAGATAAATGCAACCATCAATGTAACCACTTCCCTTGTTGCCACAACTCCAGCATAATATAAACGTCATTAAAGGCATGATGCTATGCTTTCTTAATAGATGTCTTTAATTATTTTTTTATTAAATGTTAATGTTGTCATGCTGAAAAAATTTCTCAAAGCCAGGGAAATCAGCAGGTAGCAGAAAAAAACAGAACATATTTTTTTTTGTCAAAAATTCGAGCACTTGTGAATATAAACAAATTTTTAAACCAAAATGTATGAAAACAAGAAAATATCACAACATTCACTTCTCTAAAAGAGTCATGAAAACGTAGAGAGCTAAACTAAGATGGAAGCAACTTGGTTTAAAGTGAATATTTTTCAAAACAATACCAAATTGATAATCAAGTATTAAAAATGTTGTGATTCAAATTTAGGATGAATGATCCATACGTGTCAAGCATGCTCAAGGCAAAAACATATTGGAAGAAAAAATTTGGTTTTATGAAGATCTTTGAAAATCTCATATGCATGCAGAAAACATATATGCCCTTCTGCCCTGTAGGGAGTTTTGAAATGAGTCATTTGTTCATTCAATTTTTAAGGATATTTTGGTTCAGAAATGAAACAAGTGGAATTATGTGGTCAAGTAAAATACATAGAATTAAATAATTTATCACCTGTATCAACTTTGAAGCTTTATCTCCTTCAAACTTATCAGGAGAGACAATTGCATATATCATTAATAATCGCAACTTATTTTCAACCGATGCATCCTGTTTTTCACACATAATAAGTAAGAAATGTTGACAGATACGTTAGTTAAGCAATTGATATTGATTACTAAGACAAGTGTCCTTAGTAAAAAACCTGATTTGCTCTTAGGAAGTTAATGACTTCTTTGGACCCTGCATCTCCAAAAACAAGATCTTGCTCCAGTTGTCCTAAATCTCTAAGCCTTGTATCTCTAATGATTTTGTTGATCTTTCCAGCCATCTATAACAAACTTATCAAAGCAGAACGTTCAAGATTGGTATACCATTCCTTTCATTCCTTTAGCTGTTAGTTAATTATTATGAGTTAACATGGCTATAAACACAAGGAAATCACCTCTACATGGAGAGAAATCTTTTCCATTTTCTCAGTGTATTCAGGCAAGGCTTGAACCATTTTCTGCAAATCTCGTGTGGACAATTCACTACCATCTCTGGAGAATACAAATTTCTATATTAGGATTATGTCAAAGAAGTATAGTCGAATCATTTAGCTATTGGACTAAATGGTTGTTAAATGAGTAACCTTTTGTTTGCACATGTAATATTTTATAAATTAATTATATTATACTTATTATTAACCAAAGCATACAATATACAGGTGCTTCATTTTTATTGTTAGCAGGCACAGGTGCTTCATTTTTATAGTTAATATGATTGTGTCAAAGAAAATTGGCACTTCTCAGTCATAGTCTTTATCCCAGACTTATTTTGGTGTTTTTGCCTTCTTATGCTACTTGGATTTTGGGTTGGGGTGTTTCAGTCTCATTCCTATGCTTCTTTCTTTTATCACTTAGGAGCCGTGCGAGATGAAAGTCTCATGCACGGTTTTGAATGAGAGAAAGAAGTGACGGAAGGAATCCTCAACTCTATAACTATATCAAAATTGATTTTCTTGATTTTCAATCTAAAAATTTCTTATCTCACCAATATGGTCAATAAAATACTTTTATATACATGTCAAAGATGATTTTATAAATTTTAAGATGATGGATAAAAAATTTAATGCTTTTCGAATATCTATAAATTTAAAAAATGTACATATCATTAAAATATATACGTTTTGTGGTGTGTTTTTTGCCATAATATATGTATATATGTGCCAAGGTTTTTTACCAGAAATGTACATATCGGATATATCATTAAAAATTGTATAAACCTATATATGTTGATATTAAAAAAGGGTTAAGTTGTACGTTTGTCCTAAAAGTGTTCACTCAATAGCCATTTTATTTTGATATTTTTTTTTTCAAAATTACCCCGAATGTTTCAAAACGTTTCAAAACGTAACAATATTGTCTCACCTATGCAGTTAAAGCTGAACTTTACAAATTAATATTGATCATTTATACGTTAATAGTTAAAAACAAAATTCTTTTCGATACTTCTATGATAACATTACTTAAGAAAACTTTTTAAGGCAATAGTACTCGATCAGAGCATATTTGGAACTTAACCCTTAATAAAAAGTATACAAGTTGACAAACATAAACATATATATGTTGAAGAGTGACCATGGAAAAGAGGGAGAGCGGGAAATGCAATGGAAGAAAGGGTTCACAAGAAGGAAAAACAAAAAAAGCATTATAAACTAGAAGGGTAAGGTAGGACTACTAAAAACTAGACATGGGCATTTGAATTAAGATGTGGTGCAATGTTTCTGACCAGTCCAAAAAACTTAATTTGGGTGGAGAGATTGAAGGGAGTGGAGAATAAACCCCCAATTTACCAGCTAAACACTTGACATTTCTCAACTCATCCCCTTTCTTTAAAATACCAATAAAACAGGTCCTTAAAGGGCTGGGAAACTAGGCAATTTGTAACAATGTATATGGTACAAACTATGTTTACAGTGTGCATTATTATGGTAAAAAATTGACTAATCATTTAAATATTTAAAAAAGCAAAGTCAAAATAGGATAATGCAAACCTTCCACTTTGATGAATTTGTGCAGCTTTGTTTTTTGCCACAAACGTATCCAACTTGTTAGACAATCTCTCACTAGCCTGGTATTTCGATTGTTCAAATAGCATTAACTTTTTGCACCAAAATCACTTCAATATGAAATCTTAATAGGATAAAAGTAGCATACATCTGCTATATGTGTATGGCGAATCTCAAGCCACACTGGATCATGTTCCCCTAGGAGTGCCTCTTTTTTTTCAGGATTACCCCCCGTTTTGCTTGGAACCTGAAAATTAATTTTGAAGCTGCAAATCTCAAAATTACAACCAAGAGATAAAGGAAACCAACAAAATATTACCTCGTATGTATATTTATTGCCATCCATAGCTAATAGATCATGACACATGGCATCATAGGTCCACTCATGAATTATAGGAGCAATCTGTTCACATATTCAGGAGATCTATGTGTATCAAAATGTGATAATTTAAAGGAGAGAGGAGTCATTATGAGTGAGTAAAAATGCTCTTGATTTATCACCCAAAAACAAGTCTTACTTGATCAACAGTTCTATCCACAATGAGAAGTTCACATGTTTCACTCTCTGGAAAGTTTGGAATTGTAGTTTTAAATTTAGAAATTATGTCCCACACTGCATCAGCAAGCTTGGATGGAACCAGTTCACGGGGTTTTGTTTCTTCACTTTCCTTGGCGGCACGATACCACACATGAGGTAACTCCTATCATCCAGGAAGTAATGAAGTATTAACTCTTACAAAATAAGAACACATGACCAGTCATATAAAAAAAGATAACTGAAAAACATTTTTAGCCCCCTTTTCATCCCACAACCGATTATTAATATTAAACCTATAATGTATACACATTTATAAGGCATGCTTCATTGTAAAATTAATGATGATTCATGAGTTACAACCAATGAAATGTGGGCTAATAACAATAATCACAGCAACATAGCTAAAATAAATTAATTAATTACGCCAACTCTAGACAAAATTGAAACGATAATAAGAATTTCTTATTTCTATATCATTGAGTACGCATGTGTGTGTGTGTGTGTGTGTGTGTGTTTATGTACAGTTGGGATAAGCCTAAGTATGAGTGGCACTTGATTATAGAATAACATCGTTAAGAATAATAATATCCCATCCTATATTATTTCATCATCCTGTAATGGAAGCAAGATCGTTGCTTTCGAGCAGAAAGTTCGAATAATTGAGTGGTTATTAGTTTCTTGGATTTTTGATAATTAGAGCATAATTTGAACTTCAATAGACTATATATGAGAGTTGTTTAATCTTTCTTTTTTTTGATACATCGGAAAATAGAGTTGTTTAATCTTTCTTTGCTCTAGCCTTTTATTTGATTATAGCAAATATTGTATTTGTTTTTTTGATACATGAATTAGAGATTTCAAAAACTAATTATATTTACTAGTATTATAATTGATTGACTCTCTTGGTCATATCTAGATTAATGTATTTGGAGATTACAATATTACATTTCCTATTTAGTTTACTGATATCATAGATTTTCTTAGTGATTACTAAGTTGTATTGTTATTATTGTCAATTGAGTGTTGCGACAATGTATTCATAAAGATCAAACTTCCTTTCTATACTTGTTAACATTATTTTAATATGGTGTTAGATGCACTTTTGACAAATTAAGTATTGTACCTTCACCCTTTTATGATGCACATTTGTGTTTAAGCCAGTTTGGCCCGATTACATGTATGATCCACTTGCCTCATCTCATTTTAGTCTTATTCCTCTTACACACGTTTGGCGAATCTTGCCTAGAACAATGATAATTTTCAATAATATCCTTGTAACTACTAAATGAAGAAATAAAGCACAATGTAATTCATAGTAATCCTAATGTACCATAACGTTGTAACTTTGCTCTACTACTGATATTCAAATATATAATCATTATGTTAACACGAACTTTACTGCAGTTTCGTAAATATTGCAGTAAGTAATTAATCATGTAAACTAGATATGAGCAATCATACACAAAATAAGAAGAAATTTAACAAAAATACCTTTAGTGAAGCAAACATGGTAGCTATTCGAGTTGCCATAACATCCAAGCAATTGTTAAATCTTTTGGTGTTCTCAATATTGCCATATAGTTCCTCCATTGCCGTATCTTGATCGGTAATAAATGCCTACACCAAATTGAACTCAATAGAGAGCATATTTTTGTTTAATGAAAAAGAATGTATGGTCAACTTTGTCCTCAAGAATAAAACACTACTAATATAGTTTATCTTATTGTACAGAAGAATGTAACAATCATTCTAAACTAGGCTTCTAGTAGAGCATAGCTATAAATTTTAGCACATTTGAGATTTTTTATAATTCTGGTAAAAAAGAAATTGTTCCATAACACTTACATATACACTAAAATTGTGTATGTGTGAGTGTATTAGTCTTTTGGTCTATTAAAAGAAGCCATTAAATTAAACATATGCACTTAAGCGCATGGTCATGTACAAACACATGAAAAAACATAATACCACTACATTGATTTAGGTCCTTCCCACCAATTAACTTTTTAACACATCCCCCCACCCAAAAAAGGGTTAAAGATCAATATTATGATCATTGTGTGAATATGGCATAATAATACATAAGCATTGCTGTCAATGAAACAATGGTGTTTTAATAATACCTGGCTATCAACCGGAAAATATTCCAAATTCATCTGGAAAATGAAAAGCAAACTTATCTTAGGAAACAGTTTTGAGAACCATTAAATGCTTTTAACTCTATTGAAAGAGGAACAGTTATATCAACCTCTCTCAATGCACCTATGCGGGGTAAGATACTTGAATCACACTTAATGTGGTCTATAAACTCCTTTGGAACTGTTGAGCTAAAAAATATATATGCTCTGCCAAGTAGAAAAATAAAGAAAAATAAAATATAATAGAGAGGGAAATCATACATAATAAGTTCATGAGAAACTAGTATTTTCCACATACTTCCTGTACAACGGCTCCCTCCCAGACATGTCAGACATGAACAAGATAAGACTGCATGCTAAAAAAATAAGGTCAATATGTATGTGAAAGATTGCAAGTTTATTACTTTAAAAACATAGTTCACATAAATGAAGGAGGGTAAAATTATAGGTAAAGCCAAACAATTTTCTACATTTGAAACATAAAACAAATTAATTGAGGTATAACACTATACAACTGTCAATACCAATAGAAATTAGACAAAAAGTTGGTTAAATAGAACAGACAGTATTGAATGCTAAGGATAGTTCCACAAATCATTTCAGATAGTTATATTATCCAATAGTCACAGTATAGCACCCTGCATTTGTAATTTGTCTATTTATTATTGGTATACCCATTCAAAATATTTTAGAAAAACAGTTCAATTACAGCAGGAACTCCAAAAGATGAACATAGGAGGTCTTAAGCTTGAAGGATTATTACCACATTCTCAACACTTACATTGAAGTTATCATAATAATAAAAACGCTTGGTCTTTCTATGAATGGGCTTAATTTTCATAAATCAGTGGCAATATTTAATATCTATTTGGCTAGTTGTATTTCCTTAGTTATCCAATTGTCTTAGTTGCTAGTTGACATTAGGATTATATTAGCATTTTTAGCAAGTTGTCTCCTTCCATCTTATATGCACAAGTTGCTAATCTTGGTCTATAGATAGAACCATACACGAAAGGATAAAATTAAGAATGACCATACACAAGAACGGGTTGAAGTGGCTCCTATTACTGAGAAATTGGTGGAAAATCATTTGAGGTGGTTTGGACATGTCCAAATAATGCCTATAGATACGCCACCAAGGAGCATAGACCAGATAACTTGGAGCCCAATTAAAAGAGGGAAAGGGAGACCAAGATAAACACTCGCTGAACTTATTAACAAAATATATCGGTGAATGATATACTCAAAGAGTTGGTTATTGAGAGTACAATGACATTGTATAATCCATGTAGTTGACTTCAAGTAGTGGGATAAGGCTTTGTTGTCGTTACTACTAAAAGAAAGCACTGAACAACAAACAAACCATACGGAAACCTATTCATCAGCTTAAAAATTTAAGCAACACACACTTCGCAAACTATCCTCCTAGACGAATAAAAAGTCCTAAAATTCTTTAATATAAATTCCCATAAATGGCCTTAATCACCTTGTAGCTGGTATCTTCTAGTAAAAGAGAAAATTGGTCAATGATGTTTTTTTTTGGTTACAAAATTTTAGGAAGGGGTTTGAGCTCAACCCAATCCAAGGGCAGGGAACCTAACTCATGATCCACTGAGGCCTGTCCATGTGGGCTCTGGAGCATGACCAGCAAGCCCTTTATGTCTGTCCACACAGGTGATGTTTGACATGCTTTACATACCACTTTCTGACTTTAGAATAAAGTATATATAGTTCTTAAGTAAGGTAAACAAAATTACTTCTCTTTTATTGGCTGGATGAAATAAACAACATCCATAGATGGTAGTGGTTGCCTTCTCTTGAAAATGTCTTCTACCACTGCAGTAAGAAGTCCAGTAGTTCAAAGATTGTCAGGGCAGAAGAGTTTCTTGGGTTGAAGCAATGTAGGATAATAAAAACAATAGAAGATGTGGCATCAATATAAAATTTTATACGGTTACTTCAATAGAGGAATAGATAACGATAATCAAATTTTTCAAGATAAAAAAGGTAAGCAAAAAAAAATGCTTACGTGAAACTTCTTGGTCTGTGACATCTGCCATTTTACATGAATGTGACATAACTTTCAAAGTAACTTTATCCATTATGAGCACCTGAGAAAATTTGTTAATATGGATCAATTTCATCTTAAATTTAGAAATAGTTAATTATACAGAATAACTAAAAGCAGACAAGTTGAGGTTGACTTATTTATAACGAATGCATGAAGAAACTTAAGTAGTCAAATCTATCGAAAGAAGGATATGCGCGATATATCTCAACATATGAGGATATGTGCCTAAAATCTTTGTTGATAAATAGTTCTAAACTCTTATAATGGAGCCTAAAATTTTCAAACATAAACATGATAAATTGCATCAATCTATATAAATCAGCTGAAACTTTCTTAATAATCAGATTTAAAAGAAAATATATAACTTAAAATGTCCATTTAACCTGCTCTTAACTTGTAATCAATTTTAATGAAATTCACAAGTAACTCAAACTGAGCATCACAACCTATAAATTATTCTAGCTATTTTACAAAAGTTCTGAAAATTGAGCCTTAAAAAATAATGACCCCATCACCATGCATATACATCAAAGTGATACAAGAGGGTGACTATGTAATTTCACTAAAAAAGGATTTTACTCTAAGGCTAGAAAATATGTCTTGCATTATATTTCACATTTCTCATTTTAGGAAATATCGTATTTTAGTAAAGGAAAAATTAACAAACTACATAATAAGCTCGCAAATTGTAAGCACTTGTATTACTCACCTTCCATGATTTCGAATCTCCTGACTTTGCTGCCCCAAGCATTTCAAACAATAGCCCTACACGAGAAACATGAAAAATTTTATGAAAACAATCAATTTTAACTCTCGTGCATTTTCAATTGCAGAAATAAAAAAGTACTACCTCCACTTAAATTACTCATTCTCTTCCTAAAAATACGTGAACTTATTCCTAAATATAATATATCTTTCTATTTTTTTTTCATATTTCTCCTAAATTATCCTTATTAATGCACATTAATATTGGACAAGTAAGACCAATGGTAAGAATAAAGGGATGTTGGTATGCTGTTTTTTTTAAATCACATGAATTTAACTAACTTAACTAACAAATGTAATCTAATCAATTTAGGCAAATAGGTCTTATACCTGGAAAAGTAAGAAGTCCGGAGGTAACAATACGAAAAACAAGAGTGAAAATGATGGATGACAAGAAAATGTAAATGATTTAGAAGGTTGACTTTTTGAAATACTTTATGTACCTATGTTGGTGCATTTTTTTTTCTAGAATCCAGAGGGTTAAATATAACCCAGGTTCAAAGAACAAACGGAAAATGAAAAGGAAAAAAGAAATTGCATTTTCTTAAAGTAAACACTTAAAACCTCAAAAATTTCAAAAAATATTTTCCCACAAGCTCAGCTCCATAGCTCAATAATATACTTCTTCTCTATGTTGAGCTATGAATTGTATGTTTATATGTGTTTATTTGTCTTTCTCCCACAAGCTTAAGCCTATATAGTAACACTTAACTTAGCATTATATACCCTTTGGTCATCTCTCAATGTTTCGATGTGTGACATATGAGAAACAAAGGAATATGTAACAAATTAAAATGCAAAATCCACAGAAGAATGAACGTGAATAATGAAACATACGATCTCGACTGATTTGGTTGAAGGGTTTGTAATCTGATGATGATCCAAAATCAGAATCCGAAAACGACATTGTTGCATAATTTTTAATATTTTTGAAGATGCAACGGGACAGAGAAAGAGATTTTTCCCTTAGAGTTTTATGAAGAAATCAGGAGAATGGAAGAATGGTATGTGAAAAGTCGTTATTTCATTTGTGAGGATGAGAAATTTGGAAGCGAAGTTTCAGTTATGTTTTGCGCTCTAAATTCAATGCTATGTACGTTGTCGTTTTATTCCCTCCCTCCCAATATAATACTTTTTTTTTATTACAATATAATACTACTAATGTTATACAAAAAAATTATTATTTTTACTTTTAATAGTCTTTATTATTTTTATACTTTTAAAAATATTTCAATTCTTATAGATTTCATTATGTATTTTCATTTTGATTTTTTTCTGTTCTTTCTTATATTTTTCTGTCCTTTTCAAAATTCTTCACCGGTTTCTTAAAGTTTTGTAAATCATTTGACAATCATGTTATGAAGGAAAATTTTACTTTACTCTCCGTCACCTCCTCATATACGTCCAAACAAAAATCTGAAATCTTACTTTTGCTCCCAAAACAGCAAAGTAAGATTAACTATTTTAATATAAAAAACCAAAATGTCTTTATTGAATTTTAAACTGAATTTTTAAGATACCATAGAGAAAATTTTCAATACATTTATGTTTATTTTCATGATCATTAGAAGCATTTTAAGTCTATAAAATCATAGAATTTAACACTAAAGCATCCAAAATTTCACAAACATACTTTTAAAACATATACATGGAATTTCCAAGATGTTTGCATGTGGGCCGGTTTGATTGTAAAAAATGAAAGTGGAAAGTGGAAAGTGAAAAGGGTGAAAGATGAAAAGTAGAGAAAATGATGAAAGTAAAGTTTATTAAACTCACGAAAAATATGAGATGAAAAGAGAAAATTTGTGTAGGCTAAAAATATATGTAAATTACCAAAAACTCTTTCATTTCCATTTTTCCTTCTCCTTTTAAATGGGCCCTCTCAATTTATGATAAAAAAAATGGGCCCTCTCAATAAAGACATTTTGATCTTCCCTATAAAACATTTAGTATCACCTTTGCCAATCCAAGGTGAAAAAGTGAAATTATGGAAAAAAACTTTGGTAAAAAAAGGAAAAAAGACAAATTATTAAATTAATCCCTATGAATATATGTAAAAGGACAATTAAATTCTCTAAATCTCTAAAAGGACAATCAAAGTTATAGATACTAAATTAATCACTGCATCATCTTCATTAACAACATGCATATTTAACCATTACATCATCCTCATTAACAACTACAGTGTAGCAAATTCATAACAGCATTCTCATAAAAACCACAGCAATATCCTCATTCCCATTAACCACTAAATCATTGTTAATTTAGTGTATGTGATTGATTGTCCTTTTGGAAATTTAACATCTTTGATTGTCCTTTTACATATTCAAAAAACTTTATTTGTCTTTTTCCCAAAAAATAGTACTCCCTCCGTCCTAAACATAAGACCTAGTTGACTTTTTTGGAAAATCTTAAAATAGCAAAATAAGTTAAAATAAGTTAATTATAAATTGATTTACCTAATTATTCCTCTTAGACTAATTTATTTTACCTAAAAACTAATAGATAATCTTACTCTCGTCTCTTAAGCAAGTGGTTGTGGGTTCGATTCCTCCAGCTGTTTACCCCTATATGGGACTTCAGAACGGCGAGGGATTAGTCTCACTTGACACTCAAGTGGGGATACCCTTGGGTAACAAAAATAGTTAATAGATAATCTGAAAATATAACAAATATGTCATAATTTAATAACATGTTTTATAACCCTAACCTATCCCAAAAAAAAGTCAACTAGGTTTTATATTCAGGAAGTATCACTAGTTTCTTTGTGTTTACCATTAAAAAAAATATAGGTTCCTTTTTCAATCCTTATCCATGTGTTATAAGATTTGGTGCTTCCCTTCCCCAATTGGCAGCCTCCCTCCCTGGTTCAGAGCCTCATGTTTTACACACTCCTCCTTTCTCCTCACATGCACAAAACAAAACAAAACAAAACAAAACAAAACAATCATATCATATATTCATTCCCACATACAAAAACACACTCTTAATAACAAACCTATCTATCTATCATCTTTCATTTAATTTCATATCTATCTATCTATCTATCTATCCAATATCCATGGCTTCTACACATCCCAATCTTCACTTCCAAGCTCCCAAATTCACTTATTCTTCTAATTCTAATTCCTTCCCTTTCAAATCTCCTTCTTCAATTCCTTTCTCTTTGCACTCACACCAATCTCTTTCTTCCTCTTCTTCCGTTTGCCGTTGCGTTAACTCTCCGTCGCCGTCAGATGACTCCGTTAACAAGGGATGGGACTCTGTGCTGCACGATTTAGTTAAGAACGCCGTCAGGCGCTTCGATTCCTACGTTAATTCTCTTCGCCACGAGGCTTTCGGCTCTGCTTCTGCTTCTGCTTCGGAGAATAATAATAATAATAATAGTGGTGGTGGTGGTGGTGGTGTGAATGTTTCGCAGAAGAAGGGCAATTTCGGAATTGATGATGATGAGGAGGAGGATGATTGGGATTGGGATCGGTGGAGAAAGCATTTTCAGGAGATTGATGAACAGGAGCGGATTGTTTCCATTCTCAAGGTGCATTTTGGGAATTTTGTTTTTTGTTGTTGCTAATTTATGCTTGTGATTGAGTTGTGATGATGTGTGGTTAGTTCATTTTGTTGTGTTTCTTTTTGGTGTTTTTAAGTAGGAGATAAATTTAAGTTTATAGTTTGCATGACTTTGAAGAATGGGATTAAGTCTGTGGCATTATTAGCTGATAATTTAGTACTCAGTCTGTTCCTAAATATAAGAGCCAGTTGACTTTTTTTGTTAAAGAATCTTTAAGAAAGTTCAATGAGGTAATTAAAAATTGATTTTTGTAATTTTTTTTTTCTAAACTAGTTTATTTGACTTATAAACTGACATATGATATAATAATATATGAAATGTGTCATGATTGAGTGATTCATTTCGCTTTCTTAGGATTTTCCAAAAAAATCAACTAGCTTTTGTATTTAGGAACAGAGGGAGTACTCCCTAGTGGTAAATATATGACATTTACCTTATTTGATTAGATTAAGAATGTTAGTTAGATTAAATTAATGATTCAGTTGGGTTAGTTAAAATCACATGATATTACTGATGACAACTATTAATAGGGATAATTTGGATAGAAGTTGGAAATAGTTAGAAAGAAGTCTAATATATGGGACCAAGACCGTGTCTCCAAATAGTACATCTATTTAGGTCTGGAGGGAGTATTAGCAGCTGGGAGATTTTATATGCAATGTAATTTAGCTGAAATCTGAGAGTTTGATTAGTGATAGAAGGTTATATATGAAGAGTGGAGGCGAGAGGGAGGACAACGGTCTTACAATTTTATAAGTGATCTTTTTAATGACAATCACTTCAAGGTCTGGAAAAATTTTGTCACTTGAGAAGCATATCGTTTGTTGGTTCTAGAGATGTGATTGGCAGTAAGTAACAATGTTCTTTTTAGTGTTCTGATCAATCCAATTGTTATTAATATAAATTACTTCCTCTGGTTCACTTCTTATATGGTCAAGCTAGATTGTTGTCTGCTTTTGATGTAGCATTAGTTATCATAGTTACTATTTCTTGCTCCTTAGACGATGCAACTTTGAAACATTTCTCTTGTAATGCTTATCAAATGTCATGTGCAAAATGACTGGATAAGGATGAATTAGAATGTAGTTTAGATGAAAAAAATTTCCA
Source organism: Mimosa pudica (assembly GCA_029929735.1). Classification (NCBI taxonomy): domain Eukaryota; kingdom Viridiplantae; phylum Streptophyta; class Magnoliopsida; order Fabales; family Fabaceae; genus Mimosa; species Mimosa pudica. The sequence continues at coordinate 4,711,087 of JAKELP010000037.1, read as the reverse complement.
TGGCATTGTTGTTGCGATGAATATTAGTACATTACAATGGTATTTTTGGCATTTTTTCATTTCAATTTTTTAATTGTCCCAAATGAGGTAATGGAGCTATAAGAGCAACGAAATTGGGATGCAAGTATGAACAATTGATCATAACTTCATTGCTTGGATCTGTACTAAACTAAACTAGCAATTATTTGGAGTTATGTATTGTCAGCCACCACGTGACCTTTCTATTTGGAGGCACATTATAGCCAAAATTGTTTTGTGTTAAACAGACTCAGTTAAGCCGTGCTGTGGGCTTGGAAGATTTTGAAGATGCTGCTAGGCTTAAGGTGGCAATTGCTGCTGCAGCTACCAATGACAGTGTTGGAAGAGTGATATCTTATCTCAATGTAAGAACTTGGACTCATTCAGTGCTTTTAAGAAAAAAAGCATTGCTTTACTTGCTTTTAAAATTCTGTGCTTTCTTGCTCATGAGCTTTTCTGAATTTTTTTCCAGAAAGCCATAGAGGAAGAGCGTTACACTGATGCAGCTTTTCTAAGAGATAAAGCTGGTGCTGGACTTGTGAGTTCTCTTAAAATGTGTTGTGATAATAACTTTTCCATTTGATCGATATGCAATTTCATTTGGTGAACTTAGTTATGCTTGTATCTGTTCTTTTATTGCTATCTCTTAAGTTGGAATAGTTTTGGTGTCTTTCATCTTGAATATCTGTGGTATCATTATTCATCCTTCATCATATTTTTTGGCAATTTCGTGTAACTTGTGACCATGAAAGCCAATAGAGAGTAAGTACTGCCAGTTTCTTGGCAGTTTCAATTTGATCACTGGGATTTATATCCTAATAGAGCTTGTTCAGTCTGTGATATGTTTTCAGATCTCAAATCAGTTATGGGTCTTATATTTTAGGAGGGTAGCAGATATGGAATATATTTATGTTAAAATTTGATGTGATCATCATCCTGTATGTAGGCTGCATTTCCCTGGTTATTTTATTGGTTACAAAATAACAGTTATTTTCCTGTGAGTTGGTTAAATAGGAAGCTTGTGTGCAATAGTGTTTTATATGCTATGCCAGTAAATTTCAATTTTATAGGCTATGGACCTGTTACATTTCAAGCTCTCTGGAATTGATTGCCAGTGGTTTATTTCAAACTTTAGAATAAATTTTGGCTTTCAGGTAGGTTGGTGGGCTGGTACTTCAAAAGATGCTAAAGATCCACATGGTCTAATCATTCGTATAACTCCTGAGCATGGAAGATATGTGGCAAGGAGTTATAGTCCTAGGTATCCTCCTTCTCTTGATGATTATGCACTAGGATCTTTTTAGTGAAAGAGGATGCTAGTCTTACCACATTCCACTGCATTATGGGTGAATGTATTGTGTGAACATGTGAAAATCAATTAGTGAGGATCTTATATTTGCTTTTTAAATGATATATTTTGGTGAATTATTTCATACCATGTGTTGGTAATTACTAAAAAAATATCTATCTAGCTTGTTATTATTGCTTTCATTAGTATTTGGTTCAGTATGACAGAAACCTTGATCATGGCTGGAAACTAGATGCAGTCATCATCCACCATCCATTACTGAAAGAAAACATTGAAAATGCAGGCTTTCTATTAGAAAAATACATATAAAAAAAGAAAATTACATTTTCTCTCATGCTGTAGATACACCTCACTTTTGTTCTCTGTGCCATCTGTTTCGATCAATGGATCCTATGATGGTTAGGGATATAAAAGAAATGCCGGTTGTCTCTGAACTTATGTTTATCCTTCAAATTGGCCATGATGGGACACTTACGACTTTATATGATCACTTCAGATTTTGTAATGTTTCTTGGTATATGTTGGTGTCCATGCTCCCTATGTCAAAAGTATTTCAAAATGACATTCTTCTAATTTCAAGTAACATATGATGTGGATGTCTTGGAGATCAATTGGATGTTCAGATATTTTTCCTGAACAAGCCGTCAATTTTTTTTTTTAACAATCCTGCCACACTATGAGGCTTGTGGTTTCCAATTATTTTTTTGCCATATGTTTCCAGGCAACTTGCTACATCTGCTGCTGGTGTTCCTTTGTTTGAAATTTTTCTTTCAGTGAATAAGAAAGGTGAATATAAGTTGCAGGTATATATTCTCTACTTAACTTCCATATTATTGTTTGTTTAGATATTACAGTAAACGCAAAAAAACATTCAGGTGAATGCATGTGTTTCTATGTGATGATGTATTGCATTCTTTACAAAGTCCATTGGATTTAATTAATTGTTGATAGTTAGGGGTTTCATATCTATATTGTAGTTAAATTAATTAACTTCGTATACTAAAAAAATCATTAATAGGATATTATTCCCTTATACTTTTACTACATTCCTCATTATTTCCCTAGTTCATTGAATATTTTTGAAGAAATTTCTGTATGCTTTAATCTGCATCAAAAAATCTGGCTCTTTCTATTCCAGTCATGCAATCGTACATTTGTGCTTTAGCTAAAGGATACTGTAATGTTCCTGCCCTAATCAAGATTGTTTGTTCATACATGCCAACCTACACTGACACTATTATATCATGTGTCACTCTATACTTGCATTATCATCTTTTATTTTGGAAGATTCTTGCTTTTTTTATATATTATATTCCCAAATAAGGACACAATGATCATTTTGTATATAGACCTTATGGTTGTTACTTTCCAGGCCGTGTACTTAAAGCGGAGAGGAGGCGCCCACACCTCCCCTATAGCATTCTCTAAAACATCAAACACTGCTGACAAATTGAGTTCCATGGAGTCACCTGAAGGTAGGAGCGAGCTATTTGTTGTGAGTACTGAAGATCCTGATAGTGGTGATGATAAGGATGATGGCTCAGACCCAGCTGAGGGAATGCCTGGATTCCAGAATGTATTGAAGGATATGATTCCTGGTGTAAAGGTGAAGGTTTTGAAAGTGAATCCTTCTGAGAAGGTAGACAAGGATCTAATATCAAAGGTGATTGAACAGATAATTGAGGAAGAAGAAGATGAAGATGAAGAGGAGGAAGAGGAAGATGAAGAGGAGGAGGAAGAGAGGGAAAATGAGACAGAAAGTCTGGAAATTGAAGATGTTAAGTCTGATCAAGAGGAAGTTGAGAATATTGAAATTAATTCTGGTCCTGAAAACATTGGGCATGAGGAGCAGAATGAAATTGCAATTAAATTTGTCATTGGTGGTCTTGCACAGAAACTGTCAAGTAATTTATCTACTAGAGATTTGCTTCGGGTTCCTGCTAAGCTGGAGAATGGGCGTGGTTTATTTTCTTTTACTGTAGAAAAAGAAGTCAACCAGCGGGATGGTCATGGAAAAGGGAAGTCTTCATCAGATAAATCAACTAAGATTCAAGGGCAACGCTCTGTTGATCATGTTATGTTTGATCTTGCTAAGTTTATTGGTAGAGGAAAGGTGCCATCTAGGGTAGGTCTAAGTCCTTGCTTAACAAAATTTTATATACTGAGCGCATCTTTGATAAAATTGAATTTAGCCCTATTTATTTAGTACAATATGTTGCGATGAAATTTGACAACTGAAATTTTGGATGTTAGACTTGAATTTTACAAAATTGAGTTTCTTTGCAAAGATGGTTCTTTTTGATATTTCTTGTCTATAATGTTCTGTGTTATTCCTTTAGGTCCTGAAAGATGTAGGAGAATTGATAAGTCAGACTATTAACCAAGCTCAAAACCACCAACCATTATCTGGGTCTACTATTTTCAATCGTATTGAAATACCAGCCTCTTCAGATCCTTTAAATGGTAACTTTTTACAGAACCTGTCATTTTGAGTTTTATTTAATGTTGACAGCTCATTGTTGACTGTAGGTTTGGACCTATGGTTTGTACTTTATAATGATCAGCAAATACTTTATTTCATCAGGTCTATACATTGGTGCACACGGTCTTTACTCCTCAGAAGTTATTCAACTTAGACGTAAATTTGGTCAGTGGCAAGAAGACAAAGGGGCTAGGGAACCTTCAGATCTTGAGTTTTATGAGTATGTAGAAGCATTTAAATTAACTGGGGATCCTTACGTGCCTGCTGGTCAGGTATTATTTTGAATATTTATCTGCTTGACTTAATCTATTTGTCTTCTGAAATTGAATAGTACTAATATTTATATAACTTTGAAAATGATATGGTGAAGTTATAATTTTTTTATCGTAAGTTTTGGTTGTTGATAAAATACAATGGCATTGTACAATCCATGTAGACTACACAACTTAGTGGAATAAGGCTGCTTGTAGTTGGTGGTGTTGTATTTTTTGAAAGTTACAAAATCATCTCAGGGCCCACAATACATTGGAAACTTCTGGGCCAAGGAGCGTTTTTGGAAACTGTCTTTGATATTTTTGACCGAATCAGGAGTGGGGATTAAGCACTAGAAGCATAATGTAAAGGTAGTTATTTGAGGAATAGGAGTTTATTATTTGGTCGGTTTACAAAGCTAGGCTATTTGAGGTGTCATCAGATGCAATCCTAGGCAATCAAATTGCTCCATAGAAGACAAATTTGTTAAATTTCTTTAACAGCGAAAGTGTTGTGTATGACATGAAGGATGGAAGGAGATGTCTCTTGGGGCAGAGTCTTCTATATTTAGATGTTGTTTAGAGCTTTAGACAGGGTGTTCGTATCTAGATTCTAACAGCTGGTTATGGGATTATTCTTGGTTACCTTGATTTTTGCTTTTGAGGTCAACAATGAGTTGGAGAAAGAAAACTAATAAATATACTGTGAATATGTAAAACAGAAAAATTGTTGCAATGTGTATTTTACAGTGTTGTTTTGGAATATTTGTTTGGAGCAGAATGCTTATACTTCTAGGGTACTCTGTCTTTGGAATTTGTTAAAAACACATGCTCTTTGGAATGTGATTATGCTTGTGGCTTCCTTCATGTTCTTAGGCCTTTTGAACGGAGAGTTACTATTAGATATTTAGGTATACGGAGCGATTAGGCTGCTCCACTGCTGGTTTGAGTTTCTGTTTAGTTTTCTTGATCTTAGTCATTTAAGGGTTTTGTTTTTTCTCTTCTGAGTTTTGATTTCTTAGAAAAATGTGTGGTAAAAGAAAATAAAAGTTGAAAAAGAAGGTTTATATACTGAAGGGCATCTCTTACTTGACACTGAAGGGATGTCATTGGAGTTTCTTCGGGTTCAATGTGTTGGATACCCAGCTTGAATAAATGCCAATTGTGTCAGGTGGTGTTTGGCAATTGTTGCTTGCTCCTTGTTAGCACAGCTATCTGAGCATCAGTGCCGTCATCTCTCTTTCCTAACTTTTTTATTGTATGTGGCCATTAATTATTCTGTGTACATCTTGCATGTCACAGCATTTCTGGAATCTTATGTAAGATATAATTGACTATGATAAGAGCCATCGTATGCCCCTTTATCAGAGTCATCTTGAGAAACGAGAAGTGCATATGCTGAGCTTTATGAGTAGGTTGAAGGAAACTAAAATATTGTGAATCTAGGATAAGAATAAGTTAGTTCTCTTTTTCTTTTATATTTTGTAGCCTGTCTGATGCTTCTCATTGACCATGTTCCTTGTTATCCTTAGGTAGCATTTCGTGCAAAAGTTGGAAAGAGGTATCAACTCCCTCACAAAGGAATTATTCCAGAAGAGTTTGGTGTGGTAGGACAACTTCTATATTTTCATGGCTTCCCATTCTTTGTTCTCTTTCCCTTTCCTCCATTCACTTGATTTCCCATCTATGTTGAATTTAATTAAGTGAAATAGAAGGAACTTTTATGAAGCACCTTCTGATCTTATTGATGCTTCAGATTGCTCGGTATAAAGGCCAAGGCAGGCTTGCTGAGCCAGGGTTTCGGAATCCTCGATGGGTAGATGGTGAACTAGTGATCCTAGATGGGAAGGTTTGTGTCTTTCAGTTTTGTAATAATTATGTCCTGTGTTTGATTTTTTTTGCCCTTGTATTCTTTTGTGCCATTGGATCTGATTGCAAGAAGCCTTCTGTGGATTTTGCAGTTCATAAAATCAGGTCCAGTAGTTGGATTTGTGTACTGGGCCCCTGACTATCATTTTTTGGTCTTCTTCAACCGGCTTAGGCTTCAACCTTAGAGTATCATTGTGCATTATTTTATAAAGTTGCATAATCTTCAGATTTTACTGGGTAAGTTCTGATTCCATTTGCCAAGCTAACATATATCTCTATGGAGTTCTCTAGAACACAGAATATTACGATGACATTTTGCTAGCTAAGTTATGAAATTAACTCGAGTGGCAATGCAGAAAGTCCTCAAGGTATCCTAACATTACAATTAACTATCAAATGGATAATTTACAAGTTCCCATTTCAAATTCTTAAATAACCAATTACTCCCTCTCTACCATAAGATAGGGGTCTTTTTAACCAATTGCGGCTTCCCAAAAAAAGTTAAAGTTTGTTAAAAAGCAATAAATAGGTATGAAATATAATTGTTTCTACAAAAAGGCAAGTATCATACTCTCTTGGATCACTTTGACTTTTTTGTGGAAGTTAAGGAAACCAATTAGACTACTAAATTATAAATTTGCCACATATAATTAGATTATATGTCAGTTTATAAGTAGAATAAATTAGTTTTGAGGAAAAAAAATAGGGTCAACTCAATTTAAGTCCCTTCTTGGCACTGGTGATGGGAAAGGGAAATATATTACCCCACAGCAAGTCAGTTTACCATTAAGCCAAGTTAAGTCAATTTATAGTGATTTATTTTGTATTCTTAATTTTAAAAAAAAAAGATCAAAGTGATCTTTTATTTTTCTATCCCCACCTCTTGGTGCAGGTGATGGGAAAGGGACATGTATATACATCAAAATTATGTCCCCCCCCCCCCCCCCCACACAAAAGACACTGAGGTTAATGGCTTATTAAAGCCGAATTTCATCTCCAATCCTTTTTTTCCCATATGAACTGTAAATCTGAATTTGTTTTCAATGGTTCACTCGTTTGAGTTTGAATATCATTTAAATCATCGTACTGAACATAGGATTCTGAAAGCTGCTTCTTGTTTTATGTAAAGGTTCCAGTCATCGCTCAATGGTCACTGCTGGATCATCATCTGGTTGAGGCATCTGTTGCCTTGTTCAAAATTAAAATAGTTGTTTTATTCGAGCCAACATCAATTTTCTATGATGCAGGCTGCATTTTTAATTTATTCTCTGTACAGCTTCTGAAGAATTTTGACTCAGCTTTCTTCGAGTCATCATTAAAAAAAGGAATTTGGCTTCTTCTTGTTTGGTTCCGACTCAAGTTGTATGGAAGACCGAGGTATAATAAGCTTTTAGTTAGAAGAGCTTTGATTAACTGTAGGGTGAAGGAAGAATGTGGAAAAGACCAGAAGAAAAGGCATACATAATGTATATTAGTTTCTTCATTATCAAATATTTTTAATCTTCCAGTAGCAAATTCTATTATTAGATGTAGAATATATGCTTGCTTAACATGTGCGGCTTTCAATTCTATAGTCTATACTGATCAATTTTTTTTGTATCCCCCCTCAAAGGATCAAACTTAATGCCTTTACATATGTTCCCATAATGTCAAAACAGGTTATCATATTCAATAAACTGTTTTTTCATACAACAACAATTATAGCCTATATTATTGAAGTAATTTTTCATTGTTTAATTCACCATCATTCCTGGAAAACAAATATCATGAACAGCTAGAAAGGTTTGACAAAAAAAAACACTTAGGGTGGAGTACTACTTCACAAGGCTATAATAGAATAGTATGAAAATTTTGTTGTGAGTTATACATATCAGTATATCACAGGCCAGTATCAAATTTGTAAACTTTTTTAATTCATTATTGGCACATTTGCATCTTGCAAAACTTCTTTATATTTGGTGCACTCAATACAATATATAAATTTGCACTCCAAACCTAGAACTTGAATGATATTTAACCCAAAATTGTTCTCTATTCTAATTTTGTCATAAAAAAAAACATTTACTTAATAACATTCGTATCGGTATATAGTTAAAACTAGAATGTACCCCGCGCGTTGCGCGGGACATTCGTCATTTAGTTGTTTTATGTTAGATTATACATTAGTTTGTGTTTACATTGAAAAAGATATCCACCTACTCTCAATATATTTGTGAAGAATAAAAAAGACAAAAGACTTAATTATTATATAACATTTTATTATATTATACTATATCAATTCATAAGTCAAGTTAGTTTGTATACAAATAAACATAAAATTTGTATAGTGATTTTTAACTTGATCCAGAATCAAAATGTATGAAAACAAAAGAAAGTCAAACTTTATTTCTAGTCAAACTTTATTTCTAATCTCCCTCATCCAAAGCCCCAATATTAATTCTCTTATATTTACCATGTTGTTATCATTTGAAACTTTTTTAACAATATGACTACAACTCTCCTAAATCTCAATACTAAAATTTTTCAAATGCAAATTGCTAATAATTAACTCCAAATTTTTAAAACACCATTTCAAATTGTTGGATTCGGCCCTAAACAATCATCTAAGCATTTAAAGTGCAACGTACAGGACTACCACAAATTAAAATGTTTTAGAAAATAAAATAGAAACAATAATACTTGTAATATTTCAACTACTATAAAAATAAATACCCCAATGCCCTTTCACTAATAACACAAATATATCTTCTTAATACACTTAAAAATTATATTTATGGTGTTTCCCAATTCTCACTCTATCGTGATATTTATGATTACTTCCAATAAATTGTTTTAAAAAAATAATATAAAATATTTTTATTTTGACTAACAATCAAGTTCACCTGTGTATAAGAAAAGTCAAACTTCATCTCCAACCCCTATCAACCCCGCCCCCGGCAGCAAAAAAAAACAAATTTTCCTACCTCCCTCATTCAAAAGTTCACTTAGACTACATATTTTTTGTAGTTGACATTTCCAAATAGTTTCAATTTATATCACATGTAATATTTTAAACTTTGGTCAAAAATAAAAATCATACACGTATGGAAACAAAAAGTTAAACACTATCCCAACTTCGGACACATCCAAGTTTTAAAAAATTAATCCACTTGTAAGATTTTAGAGGATATTTTCTTAATCCTTGCTTCATGTTTGAATTGAGATTAAAAGACAATTAATGATTTCTTTTATTTGCTCCATGTACATTAACATGTGTAATGTGGAAGAATACGCTAAAAACGGAAGCATTCACAATTGAACTTAAATTGGAAAATTTTATATATTTCCTTACACACTATAAAGGCACACTTGATTGAAAATGGGAAGAGTAGGGAATTTTGATTATTGATTGACACATGTGTTTCTATATATGCCTTGAAACATGAATTAAATAGGGAAAGAAAGATCAACAATATTTCTCTTTGATTCTTTTACTTCTAAAGTCCAAAAATTGTGCAGTTTAAAAAAGTACAAAAATTGAAATGAGAACAATTTGAATATGGTATTACTTGTAGATTAAAGAGAGAAAGAAATATTGCTAATCAGGGAGATTTCTCTTTGACTGGAAAGTCATAAAAATGAAATTGCAACAATTTGATTATGCATAATGTATATATTAACATCTTGATTCGCCAATTAATTGTTCACAAACATGTTTAAATGAGACATTCAATTGTATTGAATTAATTTTTTTTTAATTTTCCAAAATAGCAATATGCTGAAAATGAAATACAAAGAATTAACTGTATTTAATTTACTCTCATAAATTTCAAATAATGTTGGATTATATACACACACATACATATATGGGTAAAATGTCAAAAGTGCCTTTCAATTGAATTAAAAAGTAAACATGTCCTTTTAATATCTCACGCAAGTTGTATAATTTTTTACATTATTTATTAAAGAACGCTGATACATGTTGGACAATATAAAATGTTGTGTGTGAAGGAAATCGCCAATGACAAAAATATTCAGTCTCTTCATCACATAAAAATTGTAGAACATCTATTGTATTTGAAAAAAAAAACAACAATCAAAATCAATAATAATTCTGTTTATTCTTCAATTATTGTCTGACGATTAGGAAAATCAAATTAGTGCATTTCATTGATACTAATGATAATAATAAATTTTTTCTCTTAGGAAGCTGTACATTTTAATTTGCACAACATTGGTATTTTCTTTTCATCTTTCTAAATGCAACCAGTGACCAAATCCAAGATTGACGAAATTTAGGGAAACTCAATAAATTCATTAAATTATATTTAATGGCGACAATCGTGTAAAAGAATTCATTAATTTATATTTATTGGAGAAGAATTATGGAATTATATTATGATATAGTAATTAATGAGTATGTAAATAGGCAATAAATGTGCTAAATCAGATCTATTATAAATGACATATGAATTGCTAGAACAAATATGGGGTATGAAGTGCGATTGGAAATAAATTGAATTAATTGAATTGACCATCGAACAGATTTGATCATTAATTACTATATCATGTTTATTTCCATGTATTCAAAATGGTAATTACTATATACTTTTATTTCCATGTATTCAAAATGGTAATTAATATATACATTTCAGAACAATACCTTAGCAAAACCATGAATTGACCATCGAATACATTTAATCATGAACTACTATATACAAATTTATAAATAACGTTTAATTCATATGGGTCATAATAATAAATAATTTTTTAAAATTTTATTAGCACACTAATGCTGTACAAGTTTACTTCAATTTTCATCTAAATTAATGTATGTTGGATTTTTAAAACAAATATATGTTTCCTACTATACGTTATTTAGTCAAACAAAATAATAAACTTATAAATTTCAAGTCAATTTGTTTTTCAATAAAACTTTCAAAAAAAAAAAAAACCTTTTCGCCAGATTTCATTAGCTTATTTCATAAAGAAAACACTATTTAATTCCAAATTATTATATCATATTTATTTCCATGTATTCAAAATTGTAATTACTATATACATCTCAAAACAATAGCCTTAGCAAAACATTAATTGACATCAACGCACCGAAATTGGTAATGTGCTAAATTTGTTTTGCAATCAAACTTTCCAAAAAACACATTTCGCTACTCTTCATTAGTTTATTTCTTAAATAAAACACTATTTAATTCCAACGTATTTTGACTACATCTTTATTTCCTATTCCATAAATAATTACAGTGATGATTTGAAATACTATTAGAGTCGTGGACAACATTACCAATTCTTTAACATTCTTTCATTCCTATTTATTGAGAAAGCCTAATAATGTGATTCTTATTGTCAGACATTGTTTCTATTAGTCATTCCTTCTTCTTTACCCGCTTCTCAACGAAACATTGTTCTTTAAAACTCATCCTCGCTTCAAAAGGGAACAACATGTCTGTCTCTACCCCAACCCACTTCTTCAAAATCGTGTTACCCGGATTCACCGATGACAATAAGATGGTATTTTTCAAATAGAAACTTTTCAAATCTTTAAAGTTAGACTTCTTTACATGTGAATTTACAACTTCTTTACATGCGAATTTACAACAAATTGACTAACACCAATTTTTCATTTGTGTTAACATTTTTAATGTAGATGATTCCACCTACCTTTTTAAGAAGACAATGTTGTCTTACAATTTAGATATTTTTTAAAAGAAAACTGATTTGAAGCAAAACACATGATGATGTGGTATAGTAATTGTTGATTTGTAATAAGTTTTACATCGGTTCTCACAATTCAAAGAACCTCTTAAGGCAAAAAAAGCAAAAACGCAAAAAAAATGCATTGAAATTTCAAGTGTCTTTATTACAAGAACAGTACAAGAGGAAAAAACACAAAGGGTCAAATGAAAATAAAAAATAGCGAATTGAAAAACACGAAATTATAAACTTCCCTATACATAGTAGATAGCATGAAACGCAAAAAATCGTCTCTACGTAAGGCCACCAACGAATGATTAGGTCACCGAGCCGAATTCTACCATACATGGATATGGAAGGAAGCGAAATGATTATCGACCATACATGGAACGTGCACACAATCTATCACCATAGCCGAATTCATCGCCACCGAGCTCGTCACCACCGCCGTATGTCGCAGCTCTTTTCTTCCCTTGTTATTTCCGTCTCACCCTGTCATCTCTCCACCACACCATGTTTGGTTGAGTATGATATGTGATGAACAGACCGGTACATTTCTGAAGTGCCAGCACACGAGCTATTTATAAGCATTTCATAATGTTTGTAATTAAATTGCAAGATTTTCTTCTGATTATGTGAAATGTAAGTAAAAAATTTGAATAATTGATATTGATATTATTTCCGAATTAAAAATTTAAAATTAATTTCAAATCAATTATATTAATGATGATTAGCTAATTGCAAATAAAATTTAATGTCAAATCAATTATTGATATGTCAAATTAATTCGATTTTATTATTAATTACAAATTTGAATAATTGATTAATGTCAAATCAATTATTGATATGTCAATTCGATTTTATTAATAATTACAAATTTGAATAATTGATATTATTTCCAAATTATAAAATTTAAATTAATTTCAAATCAATTATATTAATGATGATTAGCTAATTGCAAATCTAATTTAATGTCAAATTAATTATTGATATGTCAAATTAATTCGATTTTATTAATGTCAAATCAATTATGTGTGGAAACAAAATTAATTATTGATTTTATTATTGATTTTATTAATTTATTCAACTGGGACACTTGTCAGGCAACTATGATGCCAAGTGGACCAATGACGTCGAAGACACAAGCTTTTAATTGATATAATTGATGCATAAAGAAATTGAATGTATAATTCAACCAAACAAGCAAGTAATACCAATATATTTTATTGATTTTATAAAATAAGAAATCTAGAAAATTATAAGTATAAATCCTTCTTAAGCTACTGTGTCACTACTTTGTAACAGGCGAGTAACTGAAGCCATATAGAAAACCGAAAATATAACTTTTAATAAATATTTTCTTAATACAATAAAACAAACAATAGTGCATTTAAAATCCAATCACAATAAAGGTTCAACTCTAATACTAAAGTAAAAGTTATAACATCGCACAGAAAATAAAAGTCAAAACGGGACGCTCTTGCCTTTCCAGTTCAATAACACTCAGAACAAGACCCCTAGAGCTGGGTACATCTGTGTAAAGAGGTTCCTCAGCTTGTGGACATCGAGATATATATTCCTTCAAGCTCTTTTGTGTTTCCATGCCTTTCTATATGCGTCTACGATCTCTGACATTAGATGAAGTTTATTCTCTAGTCGCTTTACCTCCTTCTCTCTCTTCTGTTTCTCTTCCATAATAGTCTTCTCTAGCTGCTTTACCTCCTTCTCTCTCTTTTGTTTCTCTTCCACAGTAGTCTTCTCTAGCCCCTTCACCTCTTCTTGTCTCTAATGTCTATTGTCCATGATAGCATTTTCCAAATTATCAATCACTCCATTTTGCTTCTCAATCTCATTTAACAAGTGCTGTTGATTCATGTTTATGTTTATGCTTATGTTTATGTTTTCTTAGGATCGTTCTTTTGCATTCCACTGGTTATCACTTCCAAACAGCTTAATATTGTCATTTAGAGACTGATAATGATAATTAGAAAAGTTATTATTATCAAGACCAATATCTCCTCTATAATGTAACCCTTATATAAAAGGGAAGCCTAGCAATTCATATGAGCATATTCTCTCAAAGAAAGGAAATCTAACTGTGAAAGATGATGTGAGGGAAAAGGTAAAAGATAGAAAGGTAAATAATAAGTAGAATTGAAAAAGAGAAGAGAAGAAGAAGGACAAAAGAAGAAGGATATGTTATGAGAAGGAGAAAGTGAGAATGTGAGGATATAATTTATTCAATCTTTACGACTTCATGGGTGTGTATGTTACAAAAGATATGTTATGCGTTTTTTAGTTCTTAATGGATGTTTTTTCTGTTGAATGGGTCTGTACATAAGTATAAGTGTAGATGAGATATGTTATAGTGCATTATTAGTGAAGGGTCATTCTTGTGTATGAGGATATTGACAAAGGATGGTAATTTAATGGGCACGAGTATATCATGATGGGTTTATTTTCCATGCATGAGAATATTGTGAATGTGTGACTTCTCACTTGTGGATATATTAACAATGGGTTCATTTCCTACACATGAGAATATTGTGTTAGACTCATCAATCCTTTTTCTCATATTTTTCTATGTTATATGATTAAAATTTTGGGTCATGAAAATATTTTATGCTAAATAAAATATAGAAAATGAATTGCGGGAAAAAATAATAATGTTTCTTAGAAGTTTATAGCACAAGAAGGGGGAAGAATATTGGAGAACTCATACGTGAATGTAGCATCAATTGAACTCATCTTCTCTAAGTTCCCATCACTCTCCATCTTAAATGGACTACCAAAAATAAATGAGGAATAATATCTCAGAATTTGAAAGTCGAGGGAGAGAACTTGAGAACTAACATTAAGACATTACAAACACATAACAATTTTTTGCATTCATTATTTTTAGTTCTGACACACACCACATCTTTTCTATAATGTTAGCATTTTATAATCTATTATTTGAATTGATCGCAAAAAAGTTGGTAAAAAAAGTTGATCACAAAAATATTAGAGAAGAAGATCATATTTGAAAATTGTTAAAAAAATGGCTGATCAAGCTCAACTATCAATCTCTTACTTGACAAAAAAACTTATAATTTCGTATCATTCCCTTTTTTGTTGTTATAACAAATATAGGACAATTAAATGAATTTATTATTATTAAAATGTTGTCATGTCTAACACCATATCTCAAGTATCAATTTCTTAGTTGATAGAAAAAGTATCAATCTCTTATAATAGGTTAGGACATGACTTACATCAAGTTCATTACATGCAGGTTCTCCAGTTCTCCAATGAATGTATGCACATGTACAACTTTATTAAACCATTTTTTATGGCGTTAAAAAATGCAATAAATTGGAGAATACTGATACAATATACATGCACAGATAATTGCAGAACATACAAAAGATGAACTTGGCTTCAAGATTATCACGCTTTTAAAAATTTTAGAGTTCATGATTCGTATAAATCAAACACAAGAATTGGCGATCCCAAAAATCAAATCAACCAAATAAAACATAAATCATAACCGCTTATAAAAAAATTGAACATTTTGTATTGCACCGTAAAGGATAACCAACGTATCCACCATTAATTGAAAATCCGTTTTATTTCAGAAAACAGTTAATTTTTTCACTATTTTCTAACTTGAAAGCGGGAAGAAAAAGTAGAGAGTGTGTGTGTGGGGACATCTTTAGGATATGTAGAATGTGCGAGGGAGATAAGGAGCAGAATGTTGCAGGCGTAAAAGAAGATGGTGATGTGGTGATGAAGTAGGGGTACATATGTGCATATGTCGGGAGGCAATTATCTAGTTCCTGGAAAACAAATATCATGAACACCTAGAAAGGTTTGACAAAAAAAAAAACACCTAGGGTGGAGTACTACTTCACAAGGCTATAATAGTATAGTATGAAGATTTTGTTGAGTTATACATATCATAGGCCAGTATCAAATTTGTAACCTTTTTAGGCCAGTATCAAATTTGTAACCTTTTTAATTCATTATTGGCGCATTTGCACCTTGCAAAACTTCTTTCTATTTGGTGCACTCAATACAATATATAAATTTGCACACCTAACCTAGAAACTTAACCGTATATAACATGTAGTTATATGTCAAATTTAAAAATAAATTATTCTATGAAAAATGATAAATAAAAACTTTAAAGTGATTTACTTTAAATGTCGATCTCTTCAAAAGAGCTAACTTGATATTATATATATTACTGGAGGGAGGTGTACAGAAAAAAAATCTATTAGTTTGATTTTTTTTAGAAAGGACCGTTTCATGATGCAGAACCATAGTAATTCAAATGATAATTAGGTAAGCAGACCCTGAAAATTTTATTTTTTGCATAAAAAAATAAGAATAATGTAAAAGCCATTGGAATTTGTAGAAAAAAAAATAAATTTTATATGTTCACAAACCAATTTAACTACTCTTCATATATTATAACGAGTTTTTCCTCCCTAGGACTATATGAAATTATATTTGACAACCACAAAGAACAAAAAATCAACCAAGACTGATGATACATGTACAGCAAATACCAAAGTAATAATTCAAAAGTTGACAATAAGAACGTACAAACATCATGAAAGTAATAGCATAAAAAAACAACAATAACTTGAAGAAGCCAAACTAATTCAAAAGAAAATTAAAAAGTGACAAATCTTGCGCAACATTAGTGAAATAATACATCCGTGTTTCCCACGCTTCGCGTGGTTGGTTGATAATAGGGCATTTTAATATTTGAGTAGTATATGATAACTTTAATGATATAGAGTAGTATGAGGTAAATCATTTAAGTAATCTATCAAAATTTTAATAATTATATAGATGAAATTGAAGAAATAATTGGAGGATAAAAATCTTAAAATACACAATTCTCTAAGAAAGCTGAAAATATGATAGCTAATTCAATTAACATACACAGGAATGAAAATTGCATATACCGTTGAGGCAAATAGAGTTTGCAAGATGCCTCAACCCTCAAGTTTTAATTAATGTACATCAATAATACCAGCCAGATAACTATGACTATAACTCCAAAGATAGAAAATACTATGGGAGTTATGTGAAACACTTTACAATAAGTCAGATTGTGAATTTAAAAAAATGCATAGCATGGTTTACCCGACTGGGTTAAATTCACTATTCAATATAAATGCCTACAAAGAGACATCACTTAATGTAAACAAAATAGACATGCTCCGCAATATCCAGTAATGTCTCCAAAAACAAAGCAGACGACAAAAGACCATGCAACCTAAAGAAAAAAATGTTATGTCACATAAGATTGTTTAATGATATATCTTAGTTACTATAGTAGAAGCTGAAACGCACAATGCTGGAAATAATGTTTTTTATCAATACAAAAAGTTTTTTATCAGAAAAACTTTCAAGAAAGAACCAACATTTATTTCAATGCAAGAGGTATAATTCCACGATAGCTAATGTTTAATTTACCTATTGGTTAATGCCAAATGCATCCTTCACAGCAAGAGGTATAACTCGAGGAGACCCTTGATCACCCTATAGTTGTGGACTCCATAAGCTTATAATCCAAACATTCACCAATCCCAGCATGTAATTTTTTTTTTCTGAAATTGGAAAAAGTTCCTCATTGAAATTCATATTGGAGTGAAGGATCTAAGACAAGCAACATTGCTCTGTGTATTCCAAATGCACAAAGAAATGTTGCTCTCTATCTCCCCAAAAATTTTAGGTACTTCTCACCATTAGAATTTCCAACAGAGTCTTTTCTTTTAATATTAAGGTTAAATAGAAAAAACATGTTAAAACAAAGCATGAAACACTAGCAAACACAAAGTAATACCTCTTAAGACTGAAAAACTGAAAATTTCTGGCAAGTTCTAATCCTTTGCAGACATCATATAAATCTGAGAGACTGGCTGCCTATGATAATTCAGGGATTTTAACACAAGGATGTTGAATTTAGAATGCAAAGCCTTGCTGGGAGCTAGAGAAAATGCAGTTGTAAAGAATATGATAAAAATTCAGCTGCTTGGCCATGTACAATTTAGATATGAAAAGATTAGGTAAATCAATTTTTAGTAGGTTGTCATAAGATAGAAGAACTTCCTAACTACATAAGATATTTTATGATGAAATTAATTTCTCTGGTCATTAAGTTCATTAAGAGAATTAAAAATTGATTGACAATTTCATTTTTAGTAGGGTTAGCAATTAATTGTTAATAAAGATTGGTCATTGGGTTCATTAAGAGAATTTAAAATTGATTGGCAATTTCATTTTTAGTAGGATTAGCAATTAATTGCCAATAAAGATTGGTCATTGGGTTCATTAAGAGAATTAAAAATTGATTGGCAATTCCATTTTTAGTATGTTTTCATAAGATAGAAGAACTACCTAACTATTTAGGGAAAATAATCGCAAATGTATTAGCAATTAATTGGCAATAAAGATTGGTCATTGGATTCATTAAGAGAATTAAAAATTGATTGGCAATTCCATTTTTAGTAGGGTGTCATAAGATAGAAGAACTTCCTAACTACATAAGACATTTTTTGATGCAATTAATTTCTTTGGCCATTAAGTTCATTAAGAGAATTAAAAATTGATTGGCAATTTCATTTTTAGTAGGCCAATCAATTAATTGGAAATAAACATTAGTCATTGGGTTCATTAAGAGAATTGAAAATTGATTGGCGATTTCATTTTTAGTAGGGTGTCATAAGATAGAAGAACTTCCCAAAATGTCTTTTCAATGCTTCCCTGCAACACTTACCAAAAGAGAAGAGCATTTGAAATTCAATGCAAATTCAACAAATCAAATGACAAAAGGGGAGTTCAACAAAATCAACTAATCAAATGGCAAAAGGGGAGTATAGAAAATTCGGCTTACACATGATTCATATATATGCATTTTCTCAAACACCTTGTGAGCAGGAAATCAGCACCGACTTTGACCATATTAGCCAAAGAACAAATTTTGATACAAATCCATAATAAAAACATTCTTCTAAACAAAGAAAATAATGAAACTATCACAAAACATCTTGTTGGATTGAAACTATTACAAAACAAAGGGATACTATCACGCACGGGAGGATAAAAAGATGAGATTTTAGAGAATACACAGATGAAATTGAAAGTAGAAAAGGTGAAAGGGATACCTTTGAGGATTAGGGGGCAAGTTGAGCGTGAAGGGGAGAGAAGATATTGAGGGTACGCTTGAGGGACTTGAAGGTGAGTTTCTTCACAGATTGTGGCTCCACTGAACCCAACCCAACGCTCGAGGAAGCAGGCATGTATGTTTGAGGCGTAGATTTACAAAAGAGAAGAGAGAAGAAAGAAAGTGAGGATTTTCATATCTGCCTTGGGTTGGGTTGAACTAATAAAGCGTCGGAGGGCTTGGGTTGTGAGAGCTGGATCTGAGAATGATTATCTGGAGAGAGATATTAGAGGAAGGTAAATGTTGTGTGGAAAGGCAATATGTTTAAAGTTTCTGTTTTGAAATGTCATGCTTCTTGGAGAAGCATTTTTCGCGTGGACCCGACACAATAATAAAATTTGAAATTAAGAGATAAAGATGTGTGGTCCCCAGCGTGTATGCTTACATGGCCAAGCAGCTTATGAACAGTGTTTTTTGAGTTGCTTAATAGGGTGCTTTACTATTTATTATATATAGATTTGAAATTTTAGTCATTATCGATGATAAAGGGGAAATCTCAGATAAGAGAAAATTGTAATGAGGACAATTCCTCGGAGAACCACACCTCAAAAGCTAGCTGTTGAGGTAGGGCAACCAATGATTTATAAGGTTTCCCTTGTGAGGAAACATCTCCGATGTGGAATTTGTAACAATGCATCCCCTCGAGAGCTGATGTCCTAGTGGCTTCACTCTTCCACACTTCACTCGACGCTTCATTCAGCCTCTATGTCAGTCAGCCCTTCCGGTCAAAACCCTCCGTAGGTAACCCTCTTCGTTTGGTTGTTTCTCAATGAAGGCGCCATTTGTAACGATCTTGTAAATTCAATTAACACAAATCTTCAGATATAAGATATATTCCACCAGGAAATTTGAAATCTCTTCTCAAACAAATACAATTATATGAATCTAATCAAAGTAACAAGATACAAATAGAATTGATATACAAGAATTGCTAAGAAGAAGGTTAGAAGGAGCATATGAGCAATGAGAAAATTCAGACGAGAAGAAGGAACTAGAGTGAACAAGAGAACCAAAGAAATATTCTTCACAATATTCTTCGCTATTGTTGATATACTATAGTGAATTGCTCTTGTTTTCTAATGGACTAGGGTCTTGGTCCATTTCTTCTTAACCCATGCTTGTTTTGACCCATAGTAGTCTTGTATCATCACATAATTGAATTTCAAAATCACTTTAACTAGTTGAATAATAGGATTAACTACTGCGTAGTAATATTTACTTCCAAAAATCCTCTTTCTATTGAACTATATTTATCTTGGATTTCCCCGATGATAAATGTTTACTTCTACATCAAAATTTGAATTATGAGGTTTTTTAACTTAGAAATATGAGTTATTGTCTCATTTAATTTTCCTATTATATAACATATCACAATTCACAAGAACCAATTATATTAAAAAGCTTTGAAGTGAGATATTGATTGCAAAAGGATGAAATAAAGGAAATCTAAGATATAATTATATCATCATTTTCAAATACACGAGAACTACTTAATCAATCAACCATTAAAAGTTGATGATCAACATCACTCTTCTTAGGGTCGGCTCTCTAGTTGGCTTTATCATCTCTCCCCCTCCTCTCAAACTTTTTAGGTGGTGGCGGGATCTCTTCTCTCGTCATCGTACCGGTTTTTTTGTCGGCGTTTTCTTCTCCAGTTCATGCTGGGGAAGGAGATATCCATCACTTTCATTGATCTGCTTTTATGTTTCTTTCTTTTTCAAATAAATTGGTTTAGGAGTTTCGACGACAAGAAAAATTTCTTCTACTCAATCTTCATCTTATATATTAGTTTAGTGGGTATGTTTGTTTATATGAGATCTACTCATTAAGCTACTTTGAAAGCAAATTTGATTGGTTTATTGCCGATAAGAGGTGTGGATCCTTTGAGATGGTTCTTTGAACAACCACTACTCAATGACTTTTCTACTAGTGACGGTTCTTTTCTACTCACAAATTATCATGAAGTAAAGTTGAAGAAGATGATAGGGTTTTTGTGACGGTGGCGGCTCACTCCTATCGATGTTTACCTTTTTAGGTTTTCTATGTATTATTCTTTTTTGCATACCTATTTTGTATTGTAATTATCTAGTTTAATAAAATCTTATGCTTCGTGATAAAAAAACCATTAAAAGTTGTCTCCTTTTTTACTGAACCTATACTCTATTTTAAAAAATTCTCTTTTTAGTTGGTAAAGAAAGAGATTACATTAGAAACTTAATCAGGACTAGAACTACTACTACAATCTTTCTACGTCGCTCTACTCAATCTTCATTTTCAAAGACTTTGGTAGAATTTACTAGTAAAGTGAGTATAGGTGTAATTTGGGCAAAACTTGAGAAAAAAAGATAAAGTGATTTTATATTTATGAACTTATTCACATTCTCAAAGTGATCTTATATTTAGGAACGGAGGCGTTATTAACCACTGGAGTAACATTTGATTGACTAATTAAGCATGAACAATCATTTATTCTTATTTAATTATTCTTGATCTTGATTATTGTGATTCAAAATGAGTCAACCAAATCATTTCATTGATTTAATTAAATAGGAACTCTTATTTAATCATTCCAGATTATTGTCACCCAGAATTAGTGAATGGAATCATTTGATTGATTTAATCAATAAAATAAAAACACTCATTTATTCTATTTCAATGAGTAGTGTTTTTATTTTATTGATTAAATACTACATGAGAAATACTTATTAAACTCGTGAGTTTAACTAAACTCGTGGAAAGAAAGTAAAATTGGATAGTAGATTCAAATTATAAACTCATAAAAGTTTACGTTTATCAATAAAATGTATTTCTCTTAAAAATCAACAATAATTTGATTCAATGTATTTTAAATATAAATAGTTGATATCAAATTTATCAACACTCATACTATATATTTAATTTATATAAAAGTTCATTGAAATTGGTTAAATAAAAATAATTAAAAAAGTTTATGAGCAAATTAACATTATTTTCTATAATATATAACTTAAAAGCGGTGAATTTAGCATGTAAATACCTAAGTTTCTGCATAAATTAATTCCAAATAAAACTTAAGTGACTTATTACACTTTTTATTTGGTTAGAGCTTTGAAAACGGTAAAATTAGACGTGTTCACGAGTTTGACAATAAATATACATCATTCTTTTTACCAATATAATATACACCATCTTCACACTATCCAATGCAAATATAACTAGAGTAATTTATTTATGCCAAAAGAATCAAATAGAATTCAAGTGTCATGCTATTATTTTACAAAAATAAACATTGAAATCAAATACAAGAGTAATAATAAATTTTTTTTCAACTAAGTTGATCAACTACATAAATCACACAACATTATTATTTTCTATCTAATACACATGTTTGACTATATATCATTGACCAATAGATAACTTCCATAACTTTGTTAAGAATTCTCTTTGGTCTCCCCTCCCCTCTTTGTAATCAACTATCTTTATTACACATCATTGGTCAACCGCTGTAACATCTGAGCGTCTCGCTCTCGAAATTGTCCGCTGGGATGTTACACCCGCCCTTACTTACTAGCGCATCTAACTATCCTTTTTAAACTTCATCAAACTATTCATTGTACGCATGAGATCTTTTATCTTTTATACATTTTAATTAAATAAAACAAAAAAGTTTGTTAACTCATTTTTTTGGAGAGTACAGATAAAAAAGGTGGTAACGTACTTTTAGTTTTAAATAAAAAAAAGTACTTTTAGTCTGTTATGAAAATAAGAGGAAAAAGGAAATTTGAACAGTAGAAGAGAAGAAAAGAGAGTAATAAAACAAGAAAATAAAGATGAAGCAAGAAAAGTCTTTTCATTCATATGTAATTCTTCCTTACAATGACTCATGAGATGACCTCTATCTATAAACTTCAATATACTGAATTCTTTGCATATGGTTACAAAAGAGTAAACATGAGAATAATGATAATAAAGAAAAAAAACTCTCACTAGCCATATTCATTGGAAGGTTATAAGAAAAAGAATCCTAAAAGAATAGGTTATGAATTTCCACACATATACATTGTAAACTTATTTTCATAACATAGTCAATTTTTTTCACTTAAAATCTGAATATATTTTCACTCATTAAAACAATGACAAAATGACATTAAAATGCCTCCCAATACTCACGATAAGTAAGGAACCTAAACTTCTAAAAGAATTATGAAGGTAACCTGACAGGTTGGCGTGAGTGGTAAGTACTCTCGCCCCTTAAACGTTTGGGGGGCTCGATCCCTAATTCTTACGAATGTAGCAAATTCACAGGCCAACTGTCTACCTTATGAGACTTCAGAATAACGAGTGATTAATCCCACTTAACACGCGAATTAAGTACACGTTCCTTCATAGATCTTTCAGAAGTTTAGGTTCTTTATCCTTTTAGGTATTGGAAGATATTTTGTTTTTGTCATTTTCCTATTAACAATTATCCCAAAGATATTTATCCAGTACACCAGTCCAAGAAAACCATCCCACGTCATCCCATTCCTCCCCACACACACACACACACACACACACACACACACATATATATATATAATACTACTATAAATGTATATATAAATATCACTAAAACCCACCACTCTCCTCATCTTCCCTCCACCGCCACAAAACACTAGTCGTCACCTTCCGAGTTCCGACGAAACAAAAAATTTAAAAAAAAAAATAAAAAAATGTCCGACCCTACCCGAATCCAGAAAAACGGATCCCCGAGGCCACCGCTCCACATTCCCTTAGGCCACACGGCCTTCCGCATGCTCTGCCACGCGTCGCGCATCGGCGGCATCATCGGAAAATCGGGCGCCATAATCAAGAACCTCCAGCACGTCACCGGCGCCAAGATCCGCATCGAGGACGCCCCGCCCGATGCCCCCGACCGCATCGTAACCATAATTGGGCCCACCAGCCCGGTCCCCACCGGGGACGGCCCGTCGGAGATATCGAGGGCGCAGGAGGCGCTGGTGAGGGTGTTTGAGAGGGTGCTGGATGTGGCGGCCGAGAGCGAGGTGAGGGACGGTGGCGTGGTGTCGTGTCGCTTGGTGGCGGGCCCCCCGCAGGTGGGGTCGGTGATTGGGAAGGGAGGGAGGGTGGTGGAGAGGATTAGGAAGGAGACTGGGTGTAAGATTAGGGCTTTGAGTAGTAATAGTGTGAGAGGGGTTTCTAGCTTGGATGAGATCATTGAGGTATGAAGTTTGCATTATAAGATATACTCCCTCCCGTCCTAAATATAGGACCTAGATAAGTCATGACATATTTGATATGTTTTAGATTATCCATTAGTTTATAAGTAAAATAAGCTAGTTTAAGGGAAAAAATTAGGTAAATCAATTTATAATTAACTTATTTTGCTCTTTTTTAGTTAGGATTTTTCAAAAAAGTCAATTAGGTCTTATATTTAGGACCGGAGGGAGTATTTAATTTCAAAGAGGTCCAATAAGTTGGTAATGACTAATATTAGTATGTGTAGACTGTAATAGCCTTTATTAACAAGTGTAGGAGTTGTCAATAGACCTGTCTGAAATTAAATTAAATGACCTAGGTGCAATTGTTACTTGTTTTTATTTATTTTAGAAAATTGAAAAAAAATAAGTTGATTTTGGTGGCTATGTGTATTTTTATGATGATTAAATGATTTAATGTTAATTTTTTAATGGCATTAGGTTGTTTACAAAATCAGTGGTTTAATTAGGAGATTGAAAATCACAAGTGATAAATCCAAAAGGGAAATTGAATTGTGGTTATCAAGAAATATGTTTTTTTTTTTTAAAAAAAAAAAGTTAAGAATTTTGGTTGATGTGAAATTGAAGATTTAGGATGAGGTAAGTACATTTGTTGTGGCATGCAGCAATGAAGTGGTACTCTGTGATGAGTTTGTGTGAAGTTTTTAGTTGAGTTCAATTTCTGTGTTTGCTCTGCGGTTGCATGGGAATGTTGGGTTGTAGTTAATTTTCTACCAGAGTTCATTAATCAAGAAGAGGGAAATCTATAGAAAGAGTAATCTGGGGCATTGGTACTTGCTGTTGACTCTTCACCATATTTAATATGAATTAGTGAAAATGAAGTGAGTTAACTTAGCATATTTTGTTTTATTATTGTATTATATGTTAACTTATAAGTCAAATAAAATACTTGAGGGAAAATTTTCAATCAGATTAATTTATAAAAAAGCCATTTGAATTTATTTGGATTTTGAAAAAAAGTCAACTAGATGACCTAATTTTGTTATTGTCCAACCATGGGAAATTCTCCAACCATACATGACATAAACTTTTCAAGTTATTTATAAGGACCTGCAAACAACCAAATATGTCTGATTGATACTGTAATATGGCTAAGATAGGAACCTTTGACTGATCAGCATGCAAACAACCAAATATGTCTGATATTGTATTGGTTGGACGTGAGATTCGTTTTTTTGTTGGCTTTTCTAGTGAGCCACTTGGGTGCTTCTTTGTTTTTAGAAGTAATGGGGGAAGAGATGTAAGAACATGTCAAAAATTTAAAAAAAGTAGCAAGATAATAATAAACAAGACTCAATGTAGAATTCTAGCCCAGCATCAGACATCTAAGGATAAGGCTGAATAGGTATTGTTATTTGAGAACATTTTTTTTTTGTTAGAATCTGAAATTGATACTTGAGCTTAGCTTTTTGAGGGTTTTTGATTCACTTACTAAAGATCATATGATCTTGTGGTAGATTGAAGGAAATGTTACATCTGTTAAGAAGGCACTTCTTGCTGTCTCTCAACGTCTTCAAGAATGCACTTCAGCTGATAGGAAAAAGATGATGGATAGCAAACCTTATGAGTCTGCAGTTGTAACTTCATATGAACCTTTGACTGATCAGCCTGCAAATCACCATTTCCAGAAGAACTCTCCACTGTCGGCTGCTCCCAAGAGCTCAAACAGCTATCCCTCGGGGCTTCAGTCATTGACGGATGATTTTAACAGGGTATCAAGCCTGGATTCCAAGGCATTTAATAAGGAAGTGACCTTCAGAATTCTCTGCCCCAATGATAGGGTTGGCTGTCTTATTGGAAAGGGTGGCAGTGTTGTTAAAGCTTTCCAGAATGAGTCAGGGGCTTCTATAATGGTTGGTCCTCCTGTAGATTCTTGTGAAGAAAGAGTTGTTACTGTTACTGCCTCTGAGGTCTGCTACAAATTATTCTTTATAACTTCTGCTTCTTTGGGTTTAGTGTCATTATTAGTACTTTTCATAT
The DNA here is from genome assembly GCA_029929735.1 of Mimosa pudica. NCBI lineage: Eukaryota > Viridiplantae > Streptophyta > Magnoliopsida > Fabales > Fabaceae > Mimosa > Mimosa pudica. The sequence goes on along the minus strand of JAKELP010000037.1, from coordinate 4,685,007 downwards.
TGATATTTTTTCTTTCGACGGTGACTTCATTTTTTGCAGAGTCCTGAGGCAAGTTATTCCCCAGCACGTAAAGCTGTTAGTCTTGTTTTCTCCAAGTCTATCGAGACTGGCATGGGGAACGGGTTTGAGGCAGGATCCAATAAGATGCCATCTGTTAATGCACGAATATTAGTCCCAACAAACCAAGTAGGGTGTCTGTTAGGAAAAGGAGGAGCAATAGTTTCTGAAATTCGGAAGGCGACTAGGACTAGTATAAGAGTAATTGGGACTGACCAGGTTCCAAAATGTGCTTTAGATAATGATCAAGTTGTACAGGTGAGTGCGTGAGTGAGTGTGTGACCAATGAAAAGATGCTGATGAATACTCTGTTTTTCCGGAATTTGTCATTTTATGACTTACAACCATTGTTTTGGCAATTTTTTTATATTGGATTTTTCAACCATTAAGGGCTATCTACAGTAGTGGGGGAATGAGGCATAATTTAAGGATATTATCTATGCTATCAATGTGATCTTTAACTACATTATGTAAGGGTTAGAGTGGTACCTATTGTATAAAAAATGATAGTGAATTGTTTGAGTTGATTTAGACATATAAAGAGAATGCTAGTGGATGTGCCAGTAAGGAGGGTTATTTTTTTGTACTGAAACTTCTAATGAGGTTTTGAGGCATGATCTCTTAGTTAACAATTTGTTGGATTATTTATTTATATTATTTTTTCATGGATTTAGATTTGATGGCAGAATTATCATAGTATTTTATAGATACAGATGCAAATAGGTTCATGTGAACACGCACGAATACATACACACGTGCACGAACTAAGGTGTTCATTTTTACTAGTTTAAACTGTTAATTGATAATATGCTTGCTACTAGGACCTGTCCACAGAATGAGTTTGCCAAAATTTTCTGTTTAATGAGTTTGTTGATGTACTGTGCATTACAGAAAGATAAAATTTCCTTCCAAATATAAGAGGATATCTTCTACTATATTTTGGAGGGTTAACTCCTTTCAAGTTTCCTGATCAAAAAAAAAAATCCTGATAAAAAAAAAACTCCTTTCAAGTTCCACATGCAATATCAATGATAATTACTTATAGTTTAGCAACTGTCTTGATGCAAATTATGAAACAATTATCCTTTCATATGGATGTCTAAATGGTCATTAATTCTGTATGTATATTTTTCCCTCAGATATCAGGAGTGTTTTCAAATGTTCAAGATGCTTTGTATAATGCAACTGGTAGACTAAGAGATAATCTTTTTGCCAGTACACAAAACCTTGCTGGAACAAGGAGCGCCTCTGCTGTTTTACATGATACCAGCTCCTATGGAAGACCAGGGGATTCGGCTCGTCTTGGAGGTCAACATTTTGCTGGGATTTCTCATAATCAGAATAAACATGCATTTTCTCAAAGCATAGAGCATCCAGGACTTCCTCGAAACTCACAGGTATAGTTCTTCCTCAACTGTCTGGTTTTGCTTTGCTGGTTTTTCCTCATTAAATGAAAATATTTGATTGCAGATGGTTTCTGTAGGCGTTGATGATGTTGGCAGGAAATTGAGCTCCCTTGACTGTGGCTTCGCACTAGGCAGGTTGGTGATATGAAAACAAATGTACTAGGTTTGGGTGCAAAGCTATATTTTGTTATATAATAAATTAAAGACCTTAGAATCGCAAATCTGTTCATTTTGATACCAGAAGAGTGTTATTTTGTCTAATGTCTCCAGTGATACCAATTGGGTGTCTATTATGGCATTCAATCATCTTTAGTGAAATTGTCCTGTGTAAAATGTTTCTGAGGGCATAACATTACACTTGACTACCATCTGATATTTCATCTTCTCATTGAACTTTTGTGATAGTAAGTCTTACATGAAACCCTGTGTTTGAGGTGAATTATTCTTAGGATTTTGTAGCCTTCTGAAGTGCAGTTTTTGATGGAGTGGTGAAAATGAATCATTTCACTTAAGATGCGGTGCCACATATAATTGTTTCTTATTATCATTATTTTTTGTCTGCAGTGGAAGCAAATCTGCCATTGTGACAAGTGCAACTGTAGAAATTGTGGTTACTGGTGATGTTTTTGACTCTGTATTTGGGGAAGATGGTGACAATCTGACCCGCCTGAGACAGGTACTAGTATAGTCTATATGAGAAGTTTTTTGAAACTTAAGATAACTTCCTGTTTCATGCAATTTTCTATTTTCAAGGTTAGAAAGGTCCGCTTAGCTCAACGGTACCCTCACAAAGTGGGGACTAGAACTAGGTTGACCCCCTTTTTCTTTTATTTAAAGGTTAAGTTTGTTGCATTACTTTTGAAAATACATCTATGAGTAAAATACACGGACTCTCTCCTATTATGCCTTGATTACAGAGACCTCCCCTCTATTTTGAAAATCGATTGAAACATCCCTTCAAAGTAAAATATATGTTTCACAAACCTCCCTCCTATTTTTGAGATTCTATTTCCATCCACTCAAACCGTTATTTTGACTCTCAAACTTTGAACCAAAATGCTCCTATTGGAATAATAATTATTTAAACATTTTTGTTGATAAAGTAATACTATAATTTATTCCAGCCTAACGTTGCATAAGCTCCAGTATCATTAGATAATAATTATTTAAACATTTTTATTGATAAGGTTGCTATGGTAAGAGTTGCATGAAAACTCCAGTATCATTACATTGGTTATTACAAGAAGCATTATGTGAATCAACTCTGTTATTCCAGCCTAAACGTTGCATAAGCTTCAAAATGTACTGCTTTTATTTAAGTTCTCTATTTGTCTGTATCAGATCTCGGGCACCACGGTTACAATCTCTGAGCCTCGTCCTGAAACAAAGGACAGAACTTTTGTCATGTCTGGCACTCCTGATCAAATCCAAGCAGCACAGAGCCTTCTTCAAGCATTTATTCTCACTGGATCATGACTTAATATGATAGCCTTAGCCATAGGCCATTGTTTATTTTTGTTTCACATTAGTTACCACAGTTCCTTCCCTGATGTAGGTTTTTTAGGCCCCTTTTGGGCTCTCACAGCAAAATGTAGATTGATGTGGAAGTATATAATTATGTAGTTGTATGTTGTGTATCATGCCATAATGAATTCAGGTCAGGCTGCTTTCAAAGAATTAGTGTAGTACGTTAGGGTTAGGTTTTTGAGGTTAAGAGGCCAATAATAGTGATTGATTCTTTAGAATAACTATCATTGACAGTAAGCCTTCAATCAATGCCATTCAACTTTTTTTTAACCATTTTGGTAACTTGTGTTTTGGTAAGTTACCGAGAAATTTTTAATGTTAAGGCTTTCTTAATAATGTTTATTAAAAGAAATACAAACGTTTGAAAATTGCTCATGTATATTTTAATAATGTTTTATGTGTTGAACCAATCAATTAGTGAAATTAAAAAGGACCTTACTTAGGACCTTAATGGTGTTGGAAAGAAACACAAACATCTAGAAAATCGCTATATACAACAACAATAATAAAGTCTTAATCCTAATAAAGTCTTAATTCCAACTAAGTGAGGTCGGCTACATGGATCACGTATTACCATTTTGATTGATCACTAGTCATGCTCATAAATCATTGAACAAAAGATCTCGTTGAATAGTTTCGTTATAATGGGCTCAACAATATTATATTTAAGTGCATTTATAATATAAAAAATTTATCTTTAACTACTTGTCTATGCATTTTAAAATTTAAGAAAAATAAGTTTTTTTAATACATTTGATATATATAAAAGTGTTTTCTAAAAAGATATTTAAAACTTGGTATCAAACTTTTTATAGGTTATGTATTGAAATTGACGTAATTGACTAATTGATATCAAACATCATTCATAATTGACGTAATTTATTTAATTATCAGAGATAAACTACTTATTCAACTCTTCAACTCTTCAAATAAATGAGATAAAAAAAAGTGACTGAAAGTAGTAGAAAGATAAAAAAACATATTGAAAGTTTGAGAGAAACGATGATGATGTTGGAAGAAGAAATGAGATGAGAGATTCAATAAGGGAAAATAATTAATGTTGAACCAGCAGTTCAAGATAACCCAGAATAAATATGTAAATGTACATTAAAATATTGGGTTCATAAAAGAATATTGGGTTCATAAAAGAAAAAATGAAGATCTATTCACTATGCGTGGAGAACTGTAAAATAAAGAAACGGAAAAAATGTTCTACTATAGTTGAAATGCCAAATGTTGACATATTAGAGTATCATGATAATAAAAGAAAGCATTTATGAACATTTCCACAATATTTGATATTCGTTTTTTTCGACTCTTCGATCCACAAAGACTCAGACAATTAATAATTAGGAATTAGATCTTCTATTTTTGTTGAAGTTAGTAAATATAAGAAATGTGATTTTAATTACCTAATAGCTAACAACAAAATATTCACACAGATGAAATTCACGAGTAAAAAAGAACAACCTTATCTGCTTCTTAGGATTTATTTCCACTAAATTAATTATAAACCAATTCAACTAGCTAATCTAGAGTCTATAAATGTCTTTCGGTTTCCACTTATATCATTGCCTAGCTTAATTACACAATGTCTTGCACTAATTTACTAGGCTAATTTATACTGATATGGTGGTACTGCTCTAATGTGACTATGTAGGGCTTCTAGGTATATGTCTATCCTAGTCGCAAATCAAATTAAAAATTCAATCCTACACTATTTGATCTCATAGTCTATTTAAAATTCCCTCTTTCAAGTCCAATTCTAAATTCCCTAAACATGTCTAATGGTGATAAGCACTAAACAGTTAATCAATAACAACAAGATTAAATAAACTAGATCAAATCAAACATAACTAAATAGTGGGAAAAATCTCTAAGTTACAAACAAATTTATAGTACTTTAGGTTGTAAAGGAAATTAGCTACACATAGGTTCAAATCAATTGCAATAAATACCAAGAAACACAAGGAAAATTGACAAGTGTTGTTCAAATCAACCTAGATCCTTCGGTGCAGCACAAATGATGTATACCACTAAAAGACAAAAGGCATCCACTTCCTTTTTTCTCTTTTACTGCGTGTGTAGGCTTTATGGTTGGAAGAATTGTAACTAGCCTCTTGTTTCCCTTTCCTCTTTTCTTGCGTGAATTTTCTCTAGGCTTTAAGAAATTGGAAGAATTAAAATCAGTCTCCTTTCACAAGTCTTCCATTTTATAATGGTTGATCTCCTTAATCAATTAAGTCAATAAAGATTTAGTCCAAGCCCAAAACTCATTATTTCCGTTTCCTTCTGTTTCCAAATTTGTGTGTAGGCTTTATGGTTGGAAGAATTGTAACTAGCCTCTTGTTTCCCTTTCCTCTTTTCTTGCGTGAATTTTCTCTAGGCTTTAAGAAATTGGAAGAATTAAAACCAGTCTCCTTTCACAAGTCTTCCATTTTATAATGGTTGATCTCCTTAATCAATTAGATCAATAAAGATTCAGTCCAAGCCCAAAACTCATTCTTTCCTTTTTATTCTGTTTCCAAATTTGCATTGTCCTATTATAAAAGAAAGAAAAGAAATAGGAAATAATCATCATATCTCAATCATATAAACTCATTAATAAGAAACTTCCCATAAAAATATTTCTTTTATTCTTTTAAGTTTTCTATTTCAATTAAATTTCAAATTTTCCAAAATTACTTTCTTTCCAATTCACATCAAAATCACTTAATTATTTAATTAATGACTCCCCAAATACAATAAAACATTTCAAAAATCAACTAAATATGGGGAGTCATCAATATCTTGAAATTCAATTGTGAAATGTTGAATGTTGGATTCCATGATTATATAGATTTGGAATTACTTACGTGATGTTGGATAAAGGCACAAACATATTCATAATTCGCTACGTGTCTTGAAAATCCATTTGTTAAATGTTTGATACTTTAATTTTGGATTCCATGATTTAGTAGATTTGGAAATATTCACATTGATGTTGAAAAAAAGAGCGAAAACCAAAAAATGATACATAACTATTGATAAGGAACACAAATAATATATAACTATTCCAAGGTATAAAAATGATACTCAACTTTTACCATATGCTAAAAAATGATATTTTCACAAATATGACAATAATATTATATATGAAAAGTTCAAAATGCCCTTATAAATTAATCACCGCCAGGTAAAAGTTTATTTAATTATAAGGGCATTTTGGACTTTTCATATCTAATATTATTGTCATATTGGTGAAAATATCATTTTTTAGCACATGGTAAAAGTTGAGTATCATTTTTATACCTTGGAATAGTTATGTACTCCCTCCGGTCCTAAATATAAGACCTAGTTGACTTTTTTAGAAAATCCTATAAAAAAGCAAAATAAGTTAATTATAAATTGATTTACCTAATATTTTCCCTTAGACTACTTTATTTTACCTATAAACTAATGTATAATCTAAAAATATATCAAATATGTCATGATTTAATAGCCTATTTCGCAACCTTAACCTCTCCAAAAAAAAGTCAATTAGGTCTTATATTTAGGACCGGAGGTAGTATTATTTTTGTTCCCTGCCCAATAGTTATGTATTATTTTTGGGTCTTTGCCTTGAAAAAATACATATGAAGTATTGAAAATTCCTTAGATGTGTCTTGGATGCATGGTTATGAAATTCAATAAGGATATTTGGTATTTTAGCTAAATCATTTAATACCATTTCTCACTTCCCTTGGGAGCAAAGTAAGTTTCAGAATTTGTTGGGGGAATGTAAGGCTTATTTGCTATTATATTATAGGCTTCATTGGAAATTTACCCTTTTTGTCAACATACATTTAATATAGAAAATGATGATAAAGCAATAGTGTACAAGTTGGGAGGGGTAAACTTTTTTTATAGGCACGTGTAAACTTCAGTTACTATATTTGTACTCCCTCCATTCCTAAATATAAGATCACTTTAGCTAATTTGGAGAGATTAAGGAAGACATTCCAATGAGTTAGGGTTACATGAAATTTCCAAAAAGCCCTCACCTAAGTTTTAAAAATATCCTCTCACCTTCTTCAAACCCTATTTTTTGGGTGAAGGGAGTATAGGGGTAATTTGGGAAAAACTTGAGAAAAAAGAGAAAGTGATCTTATATTTAGGAACTTATCCACATCCCTAAAGTGATCTTATATTTAGGAACGGAGGGAGTATTTTTTATTACTTTAGTGCTAGTAATGCAAATATAAATATTAATGTGTTTTTGTGGTTTATCGTTTGATTTGATGAATATAATACTTCCTCCGTATCTAAATATAAGATTACTTTTGAGATTCATTTTTTCCCTAATTATAAGGTCGGTTTCTAATACTTTTCAACTTTTTTCACAAATTAACCATATAAATACCTATCAATAATTAACAATTAAGAGAGGAAGAATGTGTTAAAATTATATGGTAAGGGAAAACTTGTAATACTCCCTCCGATCCTAAATATAGGACCTAATTGACTTTTTTGAAAAATCCTAAAAAAAAGCAAAATAAGTTAATTATAAATTGATTTACCTAATTTTTTCTCTTCAATAGTTTATTTTACCTATAAACTAATGGATAATCTAAAAAGTTTATCAAATATGTCATGATTCAATAACCTATTTTGCAACCTTAATCTCTTCAAAAAAAAAGTCAATTAGGTCTTATATTTAGGACTGGAGGTAGTATCATTTGATAATAATTAACTTAACTAACATCCTTAATTTAATTAAATCATCAGGTAATATGACCTTATATATAGGGCGGACGAGAGGAGTTCTTTTTATTTGGTACTTGGATTAGCATGAATCAATAATAGTCCCAATAGAAGCACGAATAGCTAAGATTGTTTTTCACATGTCAATTTTACCGATATTTTATATGTTTGAAGAGTCTTTCATGATAATAATATATCAATTGTTTTGAAAATGATATTTGAAATTATGTATATCAGATGACATATGAATTCTGATACTACGTTTTTTAATAAAATAATTTGCACCTGTACACTTATTGCGAATGATTTGTTAGTATATATATCTTGTAGCATATACTACCTCCTGTCCTACATATAAGATTTAATTGACTTTTTTTTGGAGAGATTAAAGTTGCGAAATAAGTTATTAAATGATGACATATTTGATATATTTTTAGATTATCCATTAGTTTATAGGTAAAATAAACTAGTTTAAAGGAAAAAATTAGATAAATCAATTTATAATTAACTTATTTTGCTTTTTAAGGATTTTCCAGAAAAAGTCAATTAGGTCTTATATTTAGGACCGGAGGGAGTATAACCTTTGGAAGCCTCTAAGACATACCTCCCCATTTTTTCAATATAAAAAGTATCGTGTATGCATGCACAAAATATCTACGTACACCAATTGTACACGGTAGTTGTATAAATAATATTGCAGCCTATAGACACTAGACTAACTTAAATATTAAAATGTCTTCTAAAACAATGTTAGTATTCTTTTTCGCAATGGTGCTTCTCATCATTTCAGGCTTTGCTGAATTGGATCAATCTTCATTCAGGCATGTAGTAACACCTAAGCCTCCATTTGAACCACCATCACCATCATCCACTCAAAATTATAAACCTGAACTTGAAAAGTCACCTACTACCGCTGAGATAATACCGTTTCCAAAAGCACCACCTAATCTCCCAGATGTTCCACCAATCATGACCATTTGGCCTCGTAATCCTAACCCAATAATAAACGATCCAGTATATAATCCACCACCTAAACCTCCCACTCTCAATTTTAAGTACACAATATTACCACAGACTAATGGCTATCCCACTGAAGTTGCAATCGTTAAAAAAGAGCAACCACCACTTCTTCGCAGGCCCTACGTTTAAAATCCACCGACACTTTATGTAGTATATGTAGATTTGTTTTATAAAAATAATCACGAGTCTATGGGATCTCGCTGCAAGTTTTCTTCATATATATGGCCATTTATGTTTATGTTGGCCTTCTTGTATCTTGATGAATAAGTATGTAAGGCTATATGATTGTTAATATCTATGCCAAATAAGAAATTAGTAATATAAATTAAACAAAGCGGTGTATTCTGTCCTTATAACTTTTTACCCTTAAATCATTATATATAACAAGATTTTGTATTTCAAGAAATTTGTATTGATACTACTCCTCAAACGGTTTTGATAAAATAATCGAAAATTTTTATGTGGTCTTCAGAAGATTCAGTTTGAGGTCTTCACATGAAATTAAATGTTTTTATATTCTACACTTAAATAATTATATTCTCTCTTACACATGCACATCCTCCTTTAAATAAAGATATACTTAGAAGAAGTAGATATTATGCAATTTGTTACTTTAACCAATATTAACGTATTGTTTGGCATCATTTTGAATTATTTTTTAAACTATGTACAATATGATTATTTCAGTCTTTTTTACACGAGGGATAAAAAAATCAAAAATAGAAAACTAAGAGTAAACTAGCTATATAGTTCCTCTTAAAGAGATCAATATAATTGATCTCGCCGAGAGAACATGAAAACTACAGTGTAAAGAGAGTACTTCCTGTTAGATATATCAGTAAAACTGAATTAGTTAAATAAATATATAAGAGCTGACGTGTCATAGTTTGTCACAACAGATGGATTATTATTAGTTAGCCACGTGTCATTTACTCTTAACAAACTTCACTTTGATTGTATCGTCATTATTATCTTTGTTATTGCCTTGACTATATAAAAGGCTTGACTGTACAACTGATATCATGAATGGAATCAATGAATTTCTCCTTCTGATTTGAGATACTTCCTTGGCCAAGGAATCCACCACTTCATTTATTTATTAGGTCTCTATCAATTACATTAAACTTGATCCCATCCTCTCTTTAACAATTCTTGAATCTCTAGCAGTAACAGCTTGTCTTCATGAAGCTCCGTATTAGAATTGCATTCTCCAACACCTGAAGTAACTCAAAAGAATCACTGCATAAAGTAACATCCTTAAAATTTCCATGCCACGCTTTTATAAGAACACATAAACATCCCCATGCTTCCTCAAATATTCAATAGGAGATTCAAGATATGGTCATTTTTGTCCATAAAGTTTTTACTAAGGATCTTGATCGTGTGTGGAAGTTTGTTGTATGATCAATTTTGCCCGATGTTAGCAGTATGACACGCGGTAATACAATGTAAGGTCGGTTTGGTCGTCAATTAAGTCAAACGTCTTATATAGAATGCCACTTCAATATTGTTAGACCTATATATTATGACGTTGCATTCCTGATCATCATCTCCCTCTTGTTCAATCTTTCTTTTAGAAAGCAAAAATCCTCTCCATAGGTTCCAACGAACCAATTCACCCCACTCACAACATAATGTTGTTGGCAAGAACGATTTTGAGGAGACTAAGACATGGTATACTAAAAATTTGTGGATATCCGATGCTCTTTTATGGAAACTTATTACGAGCAAGGTTAAAATGATCCTTTATCCCTGTTAAATAAGTAAATTAGTTTCGAAAGCTCTATTAGTTTGTGGTCCAACTTTCCCTCTTTCTCTCCAACTTTTCCATTGTCTTTCTTCATCTCCTACCAATTGGGTGCCTATTTTGGCATTCAGTCATCTCTAGTGAAATTGTCTTGTATAAAACGTTTCTGAGGGCATACCATTACACTTGACTACCATCTGATATTTCATCTTCTCATTGACCTTTTGTGATAGTAAGTCTTACATGAAACCCTGTCTTTGAGGTGAATTATTCTTAGGATTTTGTAGTCTTCTCTCTTCTGAAGTGCAGTTTTTGATGGAGTGGTGAAAATGAATTATTTCACTTAAGATGCGGTGCCACATATAATTGTTTCATATTACTACCTCCGGTTGACTTTTTTTTTTTGGAGAGATTAAGGTTGCGAAATATGTTATTAAATGATAACATATTTAATATATTTTTAGATAATCCATTAATTTATAGGTAAAATAAACTATTTTAAGGGAAAAAATTAGGTAAATCAATTTATAATTAACTTATATTTTGCTTTTTTAGGATTTTCCAAAAAAGTAATCTATGTCTTATATTTATTAGGACCGGAGGAGTATCATTTATTTTTTGTCTGCAGTGGGAGGAAATCTGCCATTGTGACAAGTGCAACTGTAGAAATTGTGGTTACTGGTGATGTTTTTGACTCTGTATTTGGGGAAGGTGGTGACAATCTGACCCGCCTAAGACAGGTACTACATGATAATATGAGAAGCTTTTTGAAACTTAAGATAACTTCCTGTTTCATGCAATTTTCTACTTTTAAGGTTAAGTTTGTTTCGGTAATTTTGAATCTACATTTATGAGTAAAGCACACGGACTCCCTCCTATTAGGCCTGAATTACCTAGACCTCCTCTCTATTTTGAAAACCTATAGAAACAAATTAAAATATATGTTTCACAAGCCTCCCTCATATTTTTGAGATTCTATTTCCATCCACCCAAACCATTAGTTGACCGTTAAGTTTGAATCTTATTTTAATAACGATTTAAACATTTTTATTGAAAAGTAATATAATTTATAAATTCAAATTTTTTCACATATTTCTGTAAGATGCATGCACATTTTTTTTTTAAAATCTCTAATATTTATAATAATAGTTTATTTTTTAATTTAAGCCGTGAACTTTTTGAATTCTACTTTTTAAAATAAATATTTAAAAAGTATTCATTGTAATTTCTTCTAAATTACTGAAAAAACATATTTCAAAGATATTTTTATTTATAAAAAGTGTCAACCCAGTTCTGATCCTCACTTAGTAAGGGTAATGGGGAAGGGAATATACTAGGCAGTCTTACCTCTACTTTATGCAGAGAGGCTAATCTGAACCCATGACCTTAAATCACACGGCAAGCGAGTTTACCGTTGATTAAAGTCGGCCCTTCTTAAATACATACTCCCTCCGGTCCTAAATATAGGACCTAGATGACTTTTTTGAAAAATCCTAAAAAAAGCAAAAAATAAGTTAATTATAAATTGATTTGCCTAATTTTTTCTCTTAGACTAGTTTATTTTACCTATAAGCTAATGGATAATTTAAAAAGATATCAAATATGTCATGATTTAATAACCTATTTCGCAACCTTAATCTTTCCAAAAAAAAGTTATCTAGGTCTTATATTTAGGACCGGAGGTAGTACTATTTAATTAGGGTTTTATTAGAATGAAGGTTGAAGTGATATATAAAATATTAATTTAATTTTTTAAAAAATATTTGTAGAATCTTTTTAAAATATTTCTAATCGCATTGAGGGATTGGACTAAACTGTATGTTTTCAAAAGAGAGAGGCCCATGTAATAATAAAGGCAAATTAAACAAGAGGAGAGGCCTGTGTAAACTCTACATTTATATATGCCCGTTTAGTTGTCCAATGGCTGTTACCAATCATCATGATCCAAAACTGATTTCAATTACTACACATTTTCAGGATTGAAATCTGTATTAAGAGAAAACACAAACAATAATGCTGAAATTTCTTGAAACACCTTTGTTGTTGTTGTTGTTATATGTATATTAACTAATGATATGTATATGTATTTTATAGAAAACGTCTCTTATTAGTTACAATTAAGTAATTTATTTAGATTTCTTAATCTCTCCAAATTAGATTAGAAAGGTGTATATTTGGAGTAGCTATGGTAAAAGTTGCATAAAAACTTCAGCATCATCATTACATTTGGTATCACAAGAAGCATTATGTGAAGCTATTCTGTTATTCCAACCTAATGTTGCACCAACTTCAAAATGTACTGCATTTATTTAAATTCTCTATTTGTTTGAATCAGATCTCGGGCGCCACGGTTACAATCTCTGAGCCTCGTCCTGAAACAGAAGACAGAACTTTTGTCATGTCTGGCACTCCTGATCAAACCCAAGCAGCACAGAGCCTTCTTCAAGCATTTATTCTCACTGGATCATGACTTAATATGATAGCCTTAGCCGTAAGCCTTTGTTTATTTTTGTTTCACATTAGTTACACTACTAGAAAATAGACTTTTCACGACCATAAGTAACACGTAAAAAGCCAATGCTGGTCGTTGATAAAAAACGCGGTGGCATAACATGTAAATAACTGTCTAGGCGGAGCCTTTTCACGACCACACTTTCACATGTGGTCATGGAAAGAACACCTTCCACGACCACACATATGAATGTGTGGTCGTGGAACTACCCTTCCATGACCACAACTCCCTTCCTGTGGTCGTGGAAGGGTACCCACACCTTCCACGACCACACATTCATATGTGTGGTCATGGAAGGTGTGAAACATTTGGCGCCATAAAACTTTTTATTTCCCTCCAACCTCACTCACTTCACTCATTTTTGCCTAAAACTTCGACCTAAAACTCTTTTCTCCGCCTCTCTCAACCTCGCCTTGTCATCTTCTTCGCTTCTCTCACCCTCCGCCTCTCTCAACCTCGCCTTGAAAAACTCTCTTCTTCGCCTCTCGCCTTCCGCCGCTTCTCGCCCTCGCCCCCGCCTTCGCCGCCTCTCGCCCTCGCCCCGCTCTCTCACTTCTTCTTCTTCTTCTTCGCTCATCACATTCCGCCGCCGCCTCTCCGCCGCTCAACCACACTCTGCCGCCGCATCTCCACCTGTTACACTCCTCCGCCGCTAATTGCTAGGTATGATTTTTTTTATTTTTTTATTTGCTATTGATTGATAAAGTAATAGTAATAGTCATTGTTGTGTGTGCTTTTTTTTTATTTGCTTTAAAATCTTTATGAATGCCATTGATTGATAAAACTCAAAACAAATGCTTATTAGTCTCTAAATTGCAACTTTGGTTTTTCAACATGTTGTGAGCTGTTATGGCCGATTAGAATTAGAAAGGAATGAAATAAATGATTATGTTAAAATCTGATTTGTGTATAGATAGTGATGTATATATTGATAGTGTACATTGATAATGTACATTGGAAATTATAGTTACTTCTTACTTCCATTACTGAATGAAATAGGGACTAAGTGGTGTTTGGTGTATGTTAAAATCTAATTTGGAGGAAAAATTAGGCATAAACTGATTTGATTAGTAATGTTATGCTGGCTGATTTGGACTTGATTAGAGAGTTACAAATTGCTAGCTAGTGTATGAATTGTGGATTGTTCTTGTAATATTCAAAAGTTAAGTAACCAAAGCTTATAGCCATGGATCGTGCTTGAATGGATGCTTTGCGAACTAGTGAAGAGTATCAAAAGGGGGTGGAAGAGTTTATTAAATTTGCCAAAAGAAATGTGCCGAGTAAGAATGGAAAGTACCCGTGCCCTTGTGTGAAGTGTGTGAATGTTGATCGCAAAAGCCTTGACTCTATAAGGAATAACCTTATTTGTGAGGGGATCAATCGCCGATACAGGAAGTGGATTTGGCATGGGGAATTGTGTACTACCTTGGAACATGGAAAAGCAGCGGAGGTGGACAATAATGATGATGATGATGAATATGTTTGCGATGTTGGCATGGACAACATGATAAATGATATCGCAGCGGAGTCGTTTGTTGTGTCAGACGAGTACGACAAAGTGCGTGGTGACGCTGAGACACCTTTGTTTCCAGGGTGTAAGAAGTATAGCTGTCTGACCTTCATTCTAACAATACTAGAAATAAAGACGGAAAATGGGTGGGCAGATGCGGGTTTCTCGAAAATGCTCGCAGCTTCGAGCGATATGTTCCCGGATAACAATACGGTTCCGAAGACAATGTATGAGGCCAAGAAAATGCTAAGTAAGATGGGTATGGAGTATCAGAAGATACATGCTTGTCCCAATGATTGTATTTTATATAGAAATGAATATGAAGGGTTACATGTGTGTCCAAGATGTCAGGAGCCAAGGTATAAACAAAGGAAGGGTGCTGATGATGACAACGACGACGAAGAGACAAGCAAACCAAAAAAAGGTGAACATTCGAAAGTAATATGGTACCTTCCAATAGTTCCAAGGTTTAGACGATTGTTCGCGAATGCAACAGAAGCAGAGAATCTGAGGTGGTATTGTGATTAGAGAAATTCTGATTCTAGATATCTTCGACATCCTGCTGACTCTCCTCAATGGAAAAAGGTTGATTCAATTTTTCCAGAGTTTGCTAGTGATCCTAGAAACCTCCGTCTCGGCCTTTGTACAGATGGATTCAACCCATTTGGGAGTGTCTCTAACAAACATAGTGCTTGGCCAGTTTTGCTTGTCATTTACAACCTTCCACCTTGGTTGTGCTCGAAACGGAAATATCTTATGATGTGTATGATGATTTCGGGACCGAAATAGCCTGGGAACGATATCGATGTTTATCTTGCTCCGTTGATCGAGGACTTGAAGATGTTGTGGAATGAAGGTGTTGATGTGTTTGATGCATACAAAAAGGAGACATTCAAGTTGCGAGCTTTGTTGTTTACCACAATGAATGACTTACCTGCATATGGCAATCTCTCAGGATATAGTGTCAAGGGATATAAGGCATGTCCAATTTGTGAGGATGACACTAATTTCGTCCAGCTCAAGTATTGAAGGAAGACTGTTTACCTCGGTCATAGGAGGTTTCTTGATCGCCACCACCCATACCGTCGACTGAGGAAGCGATTTAATGGCTTTCCTGAGCATGCATCTGCTCCAATTCCGTTAACAGGTGAAGAAGTTTATCGTCGTGTTGCTCGTGTTACTGTGGAGTTTGGTAAAGGAAAGAAGAAGAAGAAGTGGACTAACATTTAGAAGAAGAGGTCAATCTTCTTTGATCTCCCTTATTGGCGTTGTCTTGATGTGAGACACAGTATTGATGTGATGCATGTGGAGAAAAATCTTGCAGAAAGTATTGTCGGAACGTTGTTACACATTCAAGGAAAAACCAAAGATGGGCTCAACGCTAGAAAAGATTTAGTTGAGATGGGCATAAGACAACGGTTACATCCGACAATTAGTGAAGATGGAAAGAAAGCATATATGGAACCTGCTGCTCATACACTTTCCAAACTTGAGAAAACACGATTGTGTGAGTGTTTACGTGGGATGAAAGTGCCACATGGATATTCCTCTAATATTAGCAAACTTGTGTCAATGGATGATTTGAAGTTGACGGGAATGAAGTCTCATGATTACCATGTGTTAATGCAACAACTTTTGCCGGTAGCTATAAGAGGAATTTTGGAGGATGATGCGCGGAAGACTTTAACAAGGTTATGTAAGTTTCTTAATGTCATTTGCAGTAAGGTAATTGACAATGAAATACTCGATGAGTTGGAAAAGGAAGGTTATGTTATTTTGTCGCAATTGGAGATGCATTTTCCTCCAGCTTTTTTTGATATATCAGTTCATTTGATTATTCACTTGATTCGAGAGATAAGACTTTGTGGTCCGGTTTCTCTAAGGTGGATGTACCCTTATGAGCAATTCATGAAAGTTTTGAAGGGTTATTCAAAGAACCCATATCGCCCGGAGGCCTCGATTGTTAAAAGATATCTTGTTGAAGAGGCAATGGACTTTTGCAAACCATACCTAAGAAAACCTGACGACGAGGAAATCAACTTGGATGAAGATGAACTTTCTGGTAAAGGGGTGCGAGGCATGAAAGTAAAGGGTGTAGAGAGAGTGGAGTTGTTACAGGCACATCTATACATCTTGAATAACATGAAAGAAGTGCAACCTTATTTGGCTGAGCATAAAAGGCTTTTGAAAGAGAATAACCCGAAGAAGAGTGATATGCAGATTTCAAATGAACATAACAAGTCATTTATTGGTTGGTTCGAGGAGTATGCGCGAAAACAAAAGGATGTGTCTGACACAGTAAGGTTGCTAGGTGTGAAGCCTCAGTTTATTGTTTTTTCATGGGGTGATTATGAAATAAATGGGTATTCTTTCTCTACTAAGGTCATTGATGGCAAGCGCACCACACAAAACAGCGGGGTGATGGTTGAAGCTGAGGCAACCCATTTTTCTAGCTCTAGGGACAAAAACCCAAAATTGGCTACAACTACATATTATGGGGTTATTGAAGAAATTTGGGAAATCATCTACACACCGCATTTCAAGGTTCCCATATTTAAATGTAAGTGGGTACATAGTAATGCAGTTGTGATTGAGCGTCAAAGCGGTATGATATCTGTTGATCTTAATAGGGTCGGCTACAAGGATGAACCATTTATTCTAGCAAGTCATGCGAAGCAAGTGTTTTATGTATCAGACCCTACAAATGTTAAGCTTTCCATTGCCTTGCAAAATAGAAATCAAATGGATTGTGCTCTCACAGTAAATGATGGTGATGATGATGAGATACAATTATTAGGCAAAACAACAAGAAGTTTGTTAGATGATGATGATGATGACTTCTGTGCGGTCAGGAATGATCATACTGAGGGTATATGGGACATATGAGACGACAACACATAATGTTAGAAAATGTATTGATTATTGTTATTGTTTTTCATTTAATAATCTATCTAATATTATTAATTGTTCTGTGCTAATGTATGTAATTGTTCCTCTTTCATAGGTTATAATGGCAGAAAATGACTCCGATCGCGAGCAAGAGTATTATGAGGAGGCCCCACCACCCCCTGTGAAGAAGAAGAAAAGAGGGCCTACCAAACTTTCGAAAGTGATTGCTCTGACAGTTGAACATAAGAAGAAAAATCATTTGGAACTAAATGAAAAGAATAGGCCTAAAGGGCCAACTGCAAAGCCATTTGCAAGTTATCTTGGAACAGTGGCGAGAAACAGACTCGACATCACAATAAATGAGTGGAAACACATTAATGACGATGTTAAGCAACAATGTTGGTTGGATGTATTGGTATGTACCTTCGTATTTTAACTCCATATTTGTGAGATATTGTGGTGACTAATCATATTTGTTTTTTCATTGCAGCAATATTGGGATGTGCCAAATACTCAAGATTTGAAAGAGTTCGTTTGGCAAAAAATTGCAAAAAGTTTAGTGAATTCAAATATAACATGGCCAAGGACTACATATTTGGGGGGTCTAAAATGGGTGAGGATTCATGTATAGCATATCCCAATATTGAACCAGAGAAATGGAAGGAGTTTGTTAAATATCAGACGTCTGAAGCATTTAAGGTATATCTACTATACATGTATAGTTCATAACTTGGTTTTAATCTGTGAACCTGCATTATTAATATTTTATTATTGTGGTACATAGAAGATAAGCAAAAAACAACAAGAGATTCGGGCTAAAAATGAGTATAATCATACCATGTCCCGTGGGGGGTATGATTGGATGACTGATTATGTGGAAGCCGAGCGGCGACAAAAGTGGGAGGAGCAGCAGAAATCTGTGGAAGCTGAGTCATCTTCCACTGTCTTAGAACCTTTACCTGACCTCCAACGCCATGTAACATGGGCAGCGGCCCGGAGGAAGAGACCAACTGGAAAATATACCAGTAACAAGGCTGAAGCGGTGGCAAACCGAATTGTGAGTGCTATATAAATTGTATTTAAACACTTACGTAGGATATTATTGTATCTTAATCAATGTTTGTTCACTTTTGTAACAGAATGAACTGGAGGAGCAATCTTCTCAGGGGTCTTGGACACCGCAGGACCCCAGAATGGACATCCTAGCAACTTCGCTAGGGAGATTAGACAACCCTAGCCGAGTTGTAGGAGTTTCTGGGACAGTTGGGGCAAAGGAATTTTTTGGGCCCAAAAAACGAGTGGTGTCTCGACCTAAAATGTCCACTGAGGAGCTTGATGCAATGGTGAATGCACGGGTGGACGAACGAGAGAGCCAATGGCAAATGAGGTTTGAATATCTTACATCACAGTTAGAGGCTCTTCAAGCTTCCCAAAGAACAACTTCAACAATGAGTGAGCCAAGTGCACCTGATCCTCTTGATGACTACCACGAGGAGTGCTACTTACATCTTGACGAGTCTTGCCTACACCCTGTTGCTAAGGCTCTCAAGTACCCAAATCACACCACCATTCATAACAGGTCTATCCGGGATGATCAAGTAAAAGTGACAGTCATTTCCGTGATAAAGGGCCAAGAAATGACATGTGTTCCATTCTGTACTAAAGAGATCACAACTTTAGGGCAAGCAATGTAGGGCTTTATTGTTTGGCCTAAAAGGCATGTGTTCGATACTGCTCAAGAAGCTCAACCACCAATTCTTCTCCCACAGGTACTAAAGTTGTCTATGAATTGACCTTTATTAACAATGTTATTGATATATGTGTGTAAAGTTGATGTGTTTCTTATTTTCAGAATTTTAACGGTGAGAAGTACCCATATCTGAATCTGCTGTGGACGATGCAACCAGGATTTGAGCGTAATCTTTTAATACCTGTTGGAGTCGTCAATCCACTAGTAGAGGAGAAGATTTGGTTGCAAGGTTCTCGAGACGTTAAGGAGTTCTTGATGATGGAAGAGCTTGAGCAAAGCTGGCTTGATTTGGCCGTCTGATAAGTGTGTCATATTTTTATCAATATAGTTGAATATTGTAATGAGTCTTTAAGTTCTAATCCATTTCGCCATGTCTAATAGGTACTGTCACAGTTTATGCCAAAGAACCCCAAAGGAAAAGTTTTGCCGGTTTCTATGCCCTTCTAGACTAGCTTATGATGAAAACGCCTTGAAAATACTTAAAAGGAGTAAGAAAACTCATTTTTGGGAGATGCAATCTTACGTCGAGCTGCAGATGGGCCTTGATTGCGGCACTCTTTATTTCGCCCCCGTTTTGAATTGGTAATGAGTTATCTTTTACACAATATTAAATGTTATGTTTTAGTTTAATTAACATTTATTTTCACTTATATCTTTCAGTGGACATTGGACTCTGGCTATACTTTGCCCGAAAGAGTTCAGGATTTGTTGGTTTGACTCTTTAGAGGGATTTATTAGCGACGATCACAGAAAAGTTGTAACATGCTGTTACTAATTCAGTTGTAACAAGTTGTTACTAATTCCTTAATTAGTCTGTCACATCTCTTTTAATTCTATTACCTCTTTACTAACTATGATAGGAAAAGGAATATTCATATTAACAACATCTCTATCATAGTTAGAAAAGGAATTTCCTAATGATTACATAATATCCATGATAGAAAAGAATCTCCTGATACAATATGAATGCTATCATGGATATTTAAAAACTAACCATGTTAGAAAGGATTTACCTAACATGGTTATTTAACAAAACCAACTATTATTTAACAATACATAAATATAACTACATGCGGAAACGAATGCAGGCCTATACAAATTGGCAATATACAATTTAAATAGCCAATATAGCTCCTACTACCTAATTCCCTTTCCTGCTGCTTGCATCAGTGCATGAATACCTGCAAAAATGTCAGTAATCGTGGGATGAGACAATTTGTCCCAGTAATCACCGCTTAACTCACTATAACAGTGAGATGTGCGGTAGCGAGGGCGTCTAAAGGGTACCTCATTTTTAAACCAGTAATATATATATATATATATCCGTGTCAATTCTTCTTCCATTCCTCTCTCAAATCCCTCCATAAATTCCACATCACTTATCAATACTTTAATCAACCACATCAAATGATTCCCCACAACCTAACTCATCACTATCTCAAACTCAACAACAAAAATAAACGTGATTGACACTGTGCCCAGTCTCAAATCTGAAAGCATAAAAAGGGAGCACTTTTAAATAGTGAAAACGTCTCTGGGGAGCACTTTAAAAGTGAAAACGTCCCTGGGGAGCACTTTAAAAGTGAAAACGTCCCTGGGGAGCACTTTTAAAAGTGAAAACGTCCCTGGAGAGCACTTTTAAAAGTGAAAACGTCCCTGGTTCCTTTAAAAAAATCCGAGGAACCTGTACTATTAACCAATCGATTGCGCAGATCGATAGGTTACATCGGCCGACGGTACTATCAGTGTCATGCAATGCTCACTATAACCTATCAATATCCTATCAATATCACTTCCACAATATTCAATATCTAAATCACAATTTCCATCAATTTCTCAATTTCATCCAATATCTCCATCACAACAATTCCACTCCTTCCATCAAACTAAATATCACTATCCCTGTATACATTCCACGCCATTCCAGATCAATGGCCACCACCAGGCAGGATAATAGTATATAATGTTTCAAATTCCTTTTATACGAAAATAATCGTGTTTAAAAGGCACCCGATAGCCTGTTTTATATAAAAATAACCTTTTAAAGATAATATATATATATATATATATATATATATATATATATAGAGGGTGAAAAGGGATTTTACAAAATCCTAGCTAACATCACCCTCAATGTTATAGTAAGGTTAAGTGTGATTACCTGTTGCCCTTTAGCACTTTACGCGATTTTTCACCCTTTCTTATTTGATGCCAATAAAACATGCATGCTTCCATTCCTATAATAATATATAGAGAGCAAAATGATAAATTAATATCATTTTCACTTCATAATACTTCAACGTCTCTCTCTCGTGTCTATATGACTACCCAGTTTCCCCTTCTTAATTCCAATTCTCTTATTTATTCAAATCCTCATTGTTTAACTAGGTAAGAGTCTAATATTTTCTAATGATGTATAGAAATCTTGTAACATCACAATAAAGCATATACATTCAGTCATTAATCAATAATTAAATCTTTCTTCATCAAAGAACAACCAAACAAAGCCAATAATAACTGAATTTCTTAACTTCAGCTAGCACCAATCAAAAACACATCTTATTTCACTTTCTTTAACCATAAACCAAGTAAATCCCATTCTGCACATGAAAATCCAAATAAGCATAGCACATGATAATTTTTTGGCAACCTAAATCACTTTTTAAAACACATAAATCATAGTACCACATCAAACACTCAAATGGTCATACTAGAAAGAAACAGGGAGAATAAGTTCAAACCAAATGTGTAACACCACAATTTCACTATAGTGTTTTATAGAATATTTTCATTATTGTTTAACCCAGATATCGTAATGATCATAATCATAATCAAGTAGTTATTACAAAACAAACCAACCTTCACATTACCAAGAACTAAAATCCAACAACATAAGAAGCCTTAAATCCAAGCAGTCTAAGAGCAAGGCAATCAAAAGAAAGCAAGTTCAACAAGCAATACACTTCAAACTATTAGCTAAGAAGACAAATAATTCTCTATATGAAATGCAATTTAAAACACTACATTAAATTCAACCACTATCTCAAACTTTCATATTATCATTCCTTATCATTTTTATTTAGTTTAGTTATTGCATAAAAGAACAAGGAAATATCATATTTAGTCCATACACATCACAGCAGCCTATCCAGTCCAAGAAAGAGACAAAGAACATTAAGACTTATACTTTCAAATAATATTTGCTACGATTGAAATACTCCCATTGCAACCCATTTTTCTACCAAGACAAGCAAGAGCCAAAAATCATTAAAATCAACACGCAATAATTACAACTTAAACCAACCTAAACAATATTTCATACATAAATCAATTTCTTTTATAGCCCTCAACTTTAAAATTATATGAAGCATCCATAAAGAATCAACTTCAACTACATCCCTTTATCTCACACAAATGTACCCACACTGGTTATTATCATTCATTCCAACTAGCCATGTCAACACAGAGGAATGAAGAACTTCCATTAAATCAACACACACACACACACATATATATACACAACCATATATATTCCTTTTCACATTAATATGCAACAAGAGTCCCCATTACTTTCTCCCTTCCATTCGGCCATTATAGTGAAGGAAAATGCAAAGACTTTTGATTACACATGAAGCAACACTATTGCAGCTATATCATCACATAACAGACACATCTCCATATAAAGAAAAGCTTTACAAATTATCAACCATTTTCCAAAGAAAACAAAACGGCCAAATCAAGAGTAAAGCCTCAACAAGATGAGAATTAATCCATTTACCCAATTTGAAAACCAATTGAACATGAAATACATGCCGTTCAACTTCATTATGCTTTCAATTAGATTAACTAGAAACTCCATCCCTTAGAATCAAAGGTAGAAGCTTAAGCTCCCAAATATATGGTTATGAAACCCAATAAATCCAGCTTCTCTTAGACTTTTTCACAAACACCTTGAATGCACTCAATAATCATAGAAAAGAGCAAACAAAACATACATGCTCAAAAATAACTACTATCCTTCATTCCAATGAGACTCACACATACAGCACCAATTCACGTCACTAGTTAACTTGTATAACCACAAATTGAATATTCTTACAGTTTTCATCATCATTAATTAAAAGAAACATAACATTGGCAATAAGAAAGGAAGGAAAAGAACTCAATAGAAATCACAAATCAATAAAACTCAAACAAATCTCATATGCAAATTGTGACAAACAGCTCCAATAGTTTCCTAAGCTAGTTAATTAGGAATTTTTGAGTCCTAAAACCCCATGAAACTCGTCGGCCATGTAAACCCAAAGTTAGGGATTTATACAAACTTCATAAAACTTCAATTAATCCTCAAATTATCAACCAAAACACTAAAAGATGAAGATTAGACTTCGTTATTGTTCATCGTCACACCCAAAAATCCAAAACCTAACTCAGCCCTTCTCTTAAGCTCGCCAAAAACGGGTATGAATAGGTACAAGAGACTTACCTAAGCTTGTTCTTGACCTTCCATGTCTATTCGGAGATTCACCATCGCCAGAAACTGTCGGGCTCGACGGATTTGAAAAAAAAAGAAACGAAAGAAGTGAGGGATGGTGAAACTGGACGGAAGAGAAAGAAGGAAAAGCTTGGAGGCTTACCCAACCACGGCTTCACCGCCGTGTGCCTTCGCCGCCGTCGAACGCCCGTCACGTGTGGCCGGAGGGAGAGAAACAGAGAAGACGAACGAAGAAGAAGAAGAAGAAAACGAAGATGATGATGAAGATTGGGGGGCGGACAGAAGAGGGAGTATATATATATACATTTATATATATTTTAAAAATGATTTAGGGAAAATCACCATTAACTCCCCTATTGTTTATTTTTAATTATATTTCTAACCCAAAAGTTTGTATATATTACTATTATGATCTAAATTCTAATTTTTTACTTTTCATGAAAGTTTCCACCCCCAATTAATTCTTTTAATCATATTCCTTTAAATTTAAAATAATTAAGATTTATTGTCAATAAATCACCCCAAATCTCATAAACTTCCTCCCTAAGACTTTTAATTCCCTTAATGACCCTCAAAAATTTTGAATTATCTTTAATTAAATTTTTGGGATGTTACAATTCTACCCCTCTTAAATAATTTCGTCCTCGAAATTAGTAGAACCTATCGTTAGATACAATGAAATGGACGATTCCTTCAACAGATAATCCTAGTTGAGGGAGATAAAGAAAAATTTGGAGATAATTTAGGAATATTGGAGTCATTAACACTGAGGATTCGTTGCCATATGTGTCATCCATGCGACACCATAGAGATGATATCGAGAAAATTAGAAAAACTTTAAGCATTCTACTAGAAGTTGTTGATCGAAATTTCCTAGAAATAGCAGCCAAGTTCGACATATGAGAGATATTATCTTAGGATAAAGGTGAGGTTACGAATACTAACTCCAATTCCCAGTTTTCTTTAGGGATTGAAAAGAGGTGAAATCAAGTCAGATTGACTTAAATGTATATAACATTTTTAACAAGTCTAGAAGCACCACTTAAGAAAACTAGGAATAGGATAAAATTCTACGCAAAATTTTAATTAATTCTGTCCTATTTGCCGCGTACTGAACAAATTTATCAAGAATCATAAAGCATCAGCAATACCAAGACCCCTTCTAATGCAAATCTGATGCACAAAGCAAGAATGATGCAAGAATCTTGTACACAATTAAATTTTACCTATACATCAACTCTAAAATGTAATTAGTCCAGCAATAAATTCTTGAATTTTATGGTCAAGTAATGGGAAAATGAGAGCAAGTGTGCTCTAACGTATAGGAACCGACATGCATTCAATATGTCAATTTCAACAATTTCCAACAGCATTTGGGCTCCACTTCTCATTCCTTTAAACAAAACTAAAGCATAAGACTGAAGAACCATTTAAACTAACACTAAACGAAACAGTACAAGCAGAGTTTGGCCCTATAAAAATCATGCATGCACATATACATTTAATTATCTCAATTTATCCCACATATAAGCATTCACAAATTTTATTCTATTTTCTCACCTTTCCCTATATTCTATATCCACTTTCAACAAAGCAATTATGTTTATGCATAAACAAATACTAAGTTTTTCTAACTCACATTCTTATTTCACAGTATCTATACTAAAACAATATATCACAGAAGCAGAGATTTAGTTAATTCATTTTTTCCAAGTAAAGGAAACTCAATTCACATATCAATCTCACATTTTACGAAAGCATTTTCCAATAGTAAGTCTCAAAGCATAAGGAAAAACAAACATTTCATTTTGAATCACCCAGCAATTTAACATACAATTTTAACACAATCATAACATTTCATATCAATTTTCCATACCGAACCATCCACATAGTCAAGATTCACAATTTTAAAATTCTAACAAATACTCCTCATCTTAAAATCACCATTTCACAAACAACTTACCAGTCACATGTCAAGGTCTAAATAATAATCAACTAAAGCTATAGTTAGGTAATTAAACACCAAATACCCTTTTAATCACAAATATATCAAACTATTTCAAGCAGATATCAATTAATACACCCACACATGTGTACAACCACAAATTATTGTATTAAATACACATATAAGCCCTAACTATAACACTAATACTAAACTCTCACTTAAATCCTACCGAACATTGACAATTTAGTAATTCAATCTTTAATAATTGTAGACTTTATGACACATTGAGTACAACCAATTTCAAACTTGTGGTTTACTTCCTAATAATATTTTGAACAAAGATTTGCACCAGGACAAAAGAAACAGAACTTCTCATGTACCTCCCCTTCCAAACCAAGCATTATTAACTTGTCACTCACATTTTCACCTAACAGCACAATCAAATGTTGATCAAATGTTAATCAAACAATCAAATTCACATCAACAACATCACTTTTACATTCATGAAAACATACCAAGCTCTTTTCAATTTACAAGTAACTTTGTGTCACACCCTAACCAACATTGTTTCATATTTAAGTTAAAGGATATGACGATAGGCAGAAAGTCCCGCAAATAATCCAGCTTAATTCATTATTGAAACAAACATATGAGCAAAATTCAGCTTTTATCAACATACTTTAACATGCATCAATATCTTTGAACTCACCTACAAAAATTCATTCAAACTGAAATTAATTTACAACTATAACTACAATTCACAAGTTCACCAACAATTATCAACTGCAAGCTTCTCATTCATATAGTATTAACAGTTAAATCCTTTCAATTATACAGTATTGATTGTAAAACTTTTCAATTTTCTACAATTAGCCACATAAAAATTCAGTTAAAAATAACTTTTGAACAACAACTTACCTTTCGAAGACATCCACCCATGAAGTAGTGAGGGCTACCAACATCTATTACTAAGGGGGCTGCTTCCAATCACTATATATAGTGAGGAAGCCTCCAGCCGCTTAATATAAATGGGCAACAACCTCTACTATCAATGATGGTGATCTCCAACCAACCAATAGAAAATAATAAAATAAACAGTTCATTTGTAATAAGCGTTAGATAGAACAATTTAATCATTAATTAACAAATGCACCACCTATCAACAAATCAAAGCAAATAATACAACTAAATTAAACATTTACATACCCAATCAACAACAAAATAACAATTTTTAATAAAATTTCAATTAAAACAATCAAACAAACAAGTTAGTTCATCAATTAACCGAACAATTCAACAGATAACCAACAATTACCAAACAAAGTACACAATTCTTAGTTCACATTGTATTCTTCATTAATTGTTATTCTCAACTTTCAATAATCCCTTAACCCAATAAGGTATCTCATGATGCCTCGACTATAGTTATGGCTAGCACATAACTATGCTCGAGACCCCAGAGAATCATCCTTATTTCGTTATTCTTCCTAAATTCTTATTAGTATCTGTTTATTTCATTATTCTTTCTATATTCTTCTCAATCTCTCCACATTACCTATTCAATTGCACTTATCACTCTCTCCCCACCACGGGATGAGCGATATTCCTCTCAAAGGCAGATATTCATGCACATAAGGAAGGGAATACAAAGAATGTATATTGCCAATCTATATGCAATGCAACACAGTCCTAGGTTATCGTATACCAAATACTGATAACCAAGTTGTAACATGCTGTTACTAATTCAGTTGTAACAAGTTGTTACTAATTCCTTAATTAGTCTGTCACATCTCTTTTAATTCTATTACCTCTTTACTAACTATGATAGGAAAAGGAATATTCATATTAACAACATCTCTATCATAGTTAGAAAAGGAATTTCCTAATGATTACATAATATCCATGATAGAAAAGAATCTCCTGATACAATATGAATGCTATCATGGATATTTAAAAACTAACCATGTTAGAAAGGATTTACCTAACATGGTTATTTAACAAAACCAACTATTATTTAACAATACATAAATATAACTACATGCGGAAACGAATGCAGGCCTATACAAATTGGCAATATACAATTTAAATAGCCAATATAGCTCCTACTACCTAATTCCCTTTCCTGCTGCTTGCATCAGTGCATGAATACCTGCAAAAATGTCAGTAATCGTGGGATGAGACAATTTGTCCCAGTAATCACCGCTTAACTCACTATAACAGTGAGATGTGCGGTAGCGAGGGCGTCTAAAGGGTACCTCATTTTTAAACCAGTAATATATATATATATATATATCCGTGTCAATTCTTCTTCCATTCCTCTCTCAAATCCCTCCATAAATTCCACATCACTTATCAATACTTTAATCAACCACATCAAATGATTCCCCACAACCTAACTCATCACTATCTCAAACTCAACAACAAAAATAAACGTGATTGACACTGTGCCCAGTCTCAAATCTGAAAGCATAAAAAGGGAGCACTTTTAAATAGTGAAAACGTCTCTGGGGAGCACTTTAAAAGTGAAAACGTCCCTGGGGAGCACTTTAAAAGTGAAAACGTCCCTGGGGAGCACTTTTAAAAGTGAAAACGTCCCTGGAGAGCACTTTTAAAAGTGAAAACGTCCCTGGTTCCTTTAAAAAAATCCGAGGAACCTGTACTATTAACCAATCGATTGCGCAGATCGATAGGTTACATCGGCCGACGGTACTATCAGTGTCATGCAATGCTCACTATAACCTATCAATATCCTATCAATATCACTTCCACAATATTCAATATCTAAATCACAATTTCCATCAATTTCTCAATTTCATCCAATATCTCCATCACAACAATTCCACTCCTTCCATCAAACTAAATATCACTATCCCTGTATACATTCCACGCCATTCCAGATCAATGGCCACCACCAGGCAGGATAATAGTATATAATGTTTCAAATTCCTTTTATACGAAAATAATCGTGTTTAAAAGGCACCCGATAGCCTGTTTTATATAAAAATAACCTTTTAAAGATAATATATATATATATATATATAGAGGGTGAAAAGGGATTTTACAAAATCCTAGCTAACATCACCCTCAATGTTATAGTAAGGTTAAGTGTGATTACCTGTTGCCCTTTAGCACTTTACGCGATTTTTCACCCTTTCTTATTTGATGCCAATAAAACATGCATGCTTCCATTCCTATAATAATATATAGAGAGCAAAATGATAAATTAATATCATTTTCACTTCATAATACTTCAACGTCTCTCTCTCGTGTCTATATGACTACCCAGTTTCCCCTTCTTAATTCCAATTCTCTTATTTATTCAAATCCTCATTGTTTAACTAGGTAAGAGTCTAATATTTTCTAATGATGTATAGAAATCTTGTAACATCACAATAAAGCATATACATTCAGTCATTAATCAATAATTAAATCTTTCTTCATCAAAGAACAACCAAACAAAGCCAATAATAACTGAATTTCTTAACTTCAGCTAGCACCAATCAAAAACACATCTTATTTCACTTTCTTTAACCATAAACCAAGTAAATCCCATTCTGCACATGAAAATCCAAATAAGCATAGCACATGATAATTTTTTGGCAACCTAAATCACTTTTTAAAACACATAAATCATAGTACCACATCAAACACTCAAATGGTCATACTAGAAAGAAACAGGGAGAATAAGTTCAAACCAAATGTGTAACACCACAATTTCACTATAGTGTTTTATAGAATATTTTCATTATTGTTTAACCCAGATATCGTAATGATCATAATCATAATCAAGTAGTTATTACAAAACAAACCAACCTTCACATTACCAAGAACTAAAATCCAACAACATAAGAAGCCTTAAATCCAAGCAGTCTAAGAGCAAGGCAATCAAAAGAAAGCAAGTTCAACAAGCAATACACTTCAAACTATTAGCTAAGAAGACAAATAATTCTCTATATGAAATGCAATTTAAAACACTACATTAAATTCAACCACTATCTCAAACTTTCATATTATCATTCCTTATCATTTTTATTTAGTTTAGTTATTGCATAAAAGAACAAGGAAATATCATATTTAGTCCATACACATCACAGCAGCCTATCCAGTCCAAGAAAGAGACAAAGAACATTAAGACTTATACTTTCAAATAATATTTGCTACGATTGAAATACTCCCATTGCAACCCATTTTTCTACCAAGACAAGCAAGAGCCAAAAATCATTAAAATCAACACGCAATAATTACAACTTAAACCAACCTAAACAATATTTCATACATAAATCAATTTCTTTTATAGCCCTCAACTTTAAAATTATATGAAGCATCCATAAAGAATCAACTTCAACTACATCCCTTTATCTCACACAAATGTACCCACACTGGTTATTATCATTCATTCCAACTAGCCATGTCAACACAGAGGAATGAAGAACTTCCATTAAATCAACACACACACACACACATATATATACACAACCATATATATTCCTTTTCACATTAATATGCAACAAGAGTCCCCATTACTTTCTCCCTTCCATTCGGCCATTATAGTGAAGGAAAATGCAAAGACTTTTGATTACACATGAAGCAACACTATTGCAGCTATATCATCACATAACAGACACATCTCCATATAAAGAAAAGCTTTACAAATTATCAACCATTTTCCAAAGAAAACAAAACGGCCAAATCAAGAGTAAAGCCTCAACAAGATGAGAATTAATCCATTTACCCAATTTGAAAACCAATTGAACATGAAATACATGCCGTTCAACTTCATTATGCTTTCAATTAGATTAACTAGAAACTCCATCCCTTAGAATCAAAGGTAGAAGCTTAAGCTCCCAAATATATGGTTATGAAACCCAATAAATCCAGCTTCTCTTAGACTTTTTCACAAACACCTTGAATGCACTCAATAATCATAGAAAAGAGCAAACAAAACATACATGCTCAAAAATAACTACTATCCTTCATTCCAATGAGACTCACACATACAGCACCAATTCACGTCACTAGTTAACTTGTATAACCACAAATTGAATATTCTTACAGTTTTCATCATCATTAATTAAAAGAAACATAACATTGGCAATAAGAAAGGAAGGAAAAGAACTCAATAGAAATCACAAATCAATAAAACTCAAACAAATCTCATATGCAAATTGTGACAAACAGCTCCAATAGTTTCCTAAGCTAGTTAATTAGGAATTTTTGAGTCCTAAAACCCCATGAAACTCGTCGGCCATGTAAACCCAAAGTTAGGGATTTATACAAACTTCATAAAACTTCAATTAATCCTCAAATTATCAACCAAAACACTAAAAGATGAAGATTAGACTTCGTTATTGTTCATCGTCACACCCAAAAATCCAAAACCTAACTCAGCCCTTCTCTTAAGCTCGCCAAAAACGGGTATGAATAGGTACAAGAGACTTACCTAAGCTTGTTCTTGACCTTCCATGTCTATTCGGAGATTCACCATCGCCAGAAACTGTCGGGCTCGACGGATTTGAAAAAAAAAGAAACGAAAGAAGTGAGGGATGGTGAAACTGGACGGAAGAGAAAGAAGGAAAAGCTTGGAGGCTTACCCAACCACGGCTTCACCGCCGTGTGCCTTCGCCGCCGTCGAACGCCCGTCACGTGTGGCCGGAGGGAGAGAAACAGAGAAGACGAACGAAGAAGAAGAAGAAGAAAACGAAGATGATGATGAAGATTGGGGGGCGGACAGAAGAGGGAGTATATATATATACATTTATATATATTTTAAAAATGATTTAGGGAAAATCACCATTAACTCCCCTATTGTTTATTTTTAATTATATTTCTAACCCAAAAGTTTGTATATATTACTATTATGATCTAAATTCTAATTTTTTACTTTTCATGAAAGTTTCCACCCCCAATTAATTCTTTTAATCATATTCCTTTAAATTTAAAATAATTAAGATTTATTGTCAATAAATCACCCCAAATCTCATAAACTTCCTCCCTAAGACTTTTAATTCCCTTAATGACCCTCAAAAATTTTGAATTATCTTTAATTAAATTTTTGGGATGTTACAAAAGTCTTCCACAAGTAAGTTTCTCTTTTTTTTTTACTTTTATGGTTGATAATAATATATCTTTATACTATATATAACATTATTGTTATGATTTTGTCTCTTTTGAAGAGGAATATTAAAATGGCATGATGCTAAAGATACTGATTATTACACAGCTAGTCAGACTTCGATTCATGTTATAAACGTAAAGGTAAAAGCAATTTT
Source organism: Mimosa pudica (assembly GCA_029929735.1). NCBI lineage: Eukaryota > Viridiplantae > Streptophyta > Magnoliopsida > Fabales > Fabaceae > Mimosa > Mimosa pudica. The sequence continues at coordinate 4,653,158 of JAKELP010000037.1, read as the reverse complement.
TATATTCATTTTCATTTATATTGCTTTTAGCCATACCCGAACTACCATGATATTGCTGATATTATCTGTGATTTATCAGTGTCCAAGACAGCGGGGCTCTGTAGAGTGCAGATATTATGTCTGCAAATACATGCTGGATATTGTATATCAAGATCAAATTAAGCAAGGGAGGAAACCAAAAGGTATGCACGCTTCTAACATATATCTCCAAGAAAATAGTGATTTCTAATTGTAAGTGGTACTTTCCTTGTCTTTTTTAATATTGTTTAATTATGTTGCAGCTTTTGGAGGGATTTTATGGACTTAGTACTGACTCGTTTAAACAAGATGAGGATATTGACTTTGTACGAAACGCACTTGCAGAATTTTTAATCATTATGTGAGGCAGAAATTGTATAGGCTTAGATTGTTGTAGCTGAATTTTGAACTTATTACTAGTAAGGCAAAGATATAAAACTTAAATTATGCCTTTTGTATTTTGTTGTCTAAGTAAGGTAATATTTATGGGATACGTTTTTGCAATTGCTCTGGTATTCTGTATTGTGCAGTAGTATGGTATTGAAAGTGGTTTGTAAATGATCTGCAAGAATGCAGATGGCTATAAAATGCATTCATAAAATAAAAAAAAAACCCTTTCACATCCACATTTTTGCAAATGTGGACGTGATATGTCACCTATCACGACCACACTCTCGAGAGTGTGGTCGTGATATGTCTATCACGACCACACTCTCGAGAGTGTGGTCGTGATAGGGAACATATCACGTCCACATTTACAAAAATGTGGACGTGATATGTTACCTATCACGACCACACTCTGAAGAGTGTGGTCGTGATAGGTGTCCCAAAGACATATCACGACCACACTCTCCAGACTGTGGTCATGATATGTATTTGGGAGGCACCTTTTTTAGGTGCCTCCTAAACACCTATCACGACCACACTCTTCAGAGTGTGGTCGTGATAGGTGCTACCTATCACGACCACAAATATGTGGTCGTGAAAACATCACTTTTTTACGACGCGGGATTCCACGCCATCTATTTGTGGTCGTGAAAAGCCCAATATTGAGGTCGTGAAAGACCTTATTTCCAGCAGTGTTACCTCAGTTTCTTCCCTGATGTAGGTTTTTTAGGTCCCCTTTTGGGCTCTCATAGCAAAATGTAGATTGATGTGGAAGTATATAATTATGTAGTTGTATTTTATGTATCATGCCATAATGAATTCAGGTCAGGCTGCTTTCAAAAAATTAGTGTACTACGTTAGGATTAGGTTTTTGAGGTTAAGAGGCTAATAATAGTGATTGATTCTTTAGAATAAACATCATTGCCAGTAAACCTTCATTCAATGCCATTCAGTTTTTTTTACCCATTTTGGTATCTTGTGTTTTGGTAAGTTGCCGAGAAATTTTTAATGTTAAGGCTTTCCAATTTTACTAATTACCGAAAGGTTTCAAGGGATTTGGATGTTATTTCAGTTTAATGGGAGAGTTTTATCTCTCTAATTTTATTGGGTCAAATATTCAGATTAAAACCAAATCATTATGTTTTTCACTTTTTTGCTTTCTCTACCCTTCCTTCACTGTGCATACCATTATAGGGCAACGAAGAAGAGATGATACTTTCTTCTGGATGTTTTGGACAACAATTTCGATTTTGGCTTGGAAATATCTCAAGGGTTGATAGCATGGTAGATATATAAAAAATTCTCCTCTTATTTGTTTCTCAAAACAAATGTGCTCACATGATAGCTAAGCCATTTCTCCATTCATGAGTTGTAAATGGGTGGGTTTTATAAGGGTACGTTTGCTTTGGAGGTATTAAGATGATGGAAATGGAATTGGAAATGAGTGTAATGGGATAAAGATGGAAATTAGAAGAAATGTTTAAAGTAAAGTTTGTGGGTCCGGGAAAAGTGTGAGAATGAAAGAGAAAGTTTGTAGACCTAGGATATATTTAAATTACCATTTTTACTTTCCAATTCCAATTTCATTTCTCAATTTCCGCCCAAGCAAATGAGCCTAAGTTTCAAATGAGACTATGGGCTTCACTATTGTTTATAGTACAACTAGGATGGGAAATCCATGCAGATTTGTTTTTTTTTTTTTTTTGCCAAACAAATCGATGCAGACAGAGAATCTTGTGTATCCATTATCATAGTTTTTTCTAATTTTAAATTAACCTGCAAATTAATTAAGATTCCCAAAATACACAAATAAATACAATTCTGAAACTTTGGGCAAACTGAAATTAAAATTTCAGTTAACACACCAAAATTTGTTTATTAAAAGAAATACAAACGTTTTGAAAATTGCTCATGTATATCTTAATAATGTTCCATGTGTTAAACCTATCAATTAGTGAAATTAAAAATGCTTTCGTGTACTTGGATTAAATAATTTTTAATATTTATAAAAAAAACATAATAGTGTTGAAAAGAAATACAAACGTCTAGAAAATCTTTATATATATCTTGAAAATTCAATTTTGAAATGTTGAATGTTGGATTCCATAATTATACAAGATTTGGAAATACCTACGTGATGTTGGATAAAAACACAAACATATTGATAATTCCCTACATGTGTCTTGAAAATCCATTTGTGAAATGTTTGATGCTTTAATTTTGGATTCCATGATTTATAAAATTTGAAATACTCACATTGATGTTGAAAAAATACATACGAAGTATGGAAAATTCCTTAGATGATGTATTTGTATTGTTTCTTAAATTTATTGCTAGTAATGCAAATATAAGTATTAATGTGTTTTTGTGAATCATTGTTTGATGAATATAATAATCCCTCCATATCTAAATATAAAATTACTTTTGAGATTCATTTTTTCCCTAATTATAAGGCCGGTTTCTAATAATTTTCAACTTTTTCCCAAATTAATCCTACAAATACTTATCAATATCATTTGATAATAATTAACTTAACTAACATTCTTAATTTAATTAAATCAGGTAATATGGCCTTATATTCAGGGTGGATGGGAGTAGTCCTTTTTATTTGGTACTTGGATTAACATGGATTATAATCATAATAGTCCCAATAGAAGCACAAATAGCTAAGATTGTTTTTCACATCTCAATTTTTCGGATATTTTATATGTCAAATGAGTCTTTCATGATAACAATATATGAATTGTTTTGAAAATGATATTTTGAAATTATGGATATCGGATGACATATGAATTCTGATACAACTTTGTTTTTTGAATAAAATAATAAGTTGCACCTTTACACTTATTGTGAATGATCGATTTGTTAGTATCTTGTAGCATGTTATAACCTTTGGGAGCCTCTAAGACATACCTCCCCATTTTTTCAATAAAAAAAGTACTCCCTCTGGTCCTAAATATAGGACCTAATTAACTTTTTGGAAAAATTCTAAAAAAAAGCAAAATAAGTTAATTATAAATTGATTTACCTAATTTTTCTCTTACACTAGTTTATTTTACCTATAAGCTAGTGGATTATCTAGAAAGATATCAAATAAGTCATGATTTAATAACCTATTTTGCAACCTTAATCTCTCCAAAAAAAAGTCAATTAGGTCTTATATTTAGGACCGGAGGTAGTATCATGTATGCACAAGATATATACACCAATTGTACACGGTAGTTGTATAAATAATATTGCAACCTATAGATTAGCCTAACTTAAACATTAACATGTCTTCTAAAACAATGTTAGTATTCTTTTTCGCAGTGGTGCTTCTCATCATTTCAGGCTTTGCAGAATTGGATCAATCTTCCAATCATAAGAATGAAGATGGAGACTTCCAAGTTGACCCAATAATACCTTTTCGTCCTCCATTTTCATCTCCATTCAGGCATGTAATAATACCTAAGCCTCCATTTCTCCCTTCACGAGAATTACCACCACCACCACCATCACACACTCCAAATTATAAATCTGAACATGAAAAGTCACCTACCGCTGACATAACACCTTTTCGACCTCCCAGAGTGCCACTTCTCCCAGAGGTTCCACCAATCGTTATCATTAATCCAACTAATCCTGAACCAGCAAATGATCCAGTATATAATCCACCATCTCCACCACCCACTCCCAATTTTAAGGTGCACAATATTACCACACACTAATGTGGCTATCCCAATGAAGTTGCAATCTTCATATGTATGTATAGCTGGCCATTTATGTTTATGTGGCCTTCTTGTATATTGAAAAATAAGTATGTAAGGGCTATATATGCAGATTGATGTCCCAAATAAGAAATTAATAATATAAATTAAACAAAGCGATGTATTTTGTCCTTCTTATAAATTTATACTCTTGAATCATTATATGTAACGAGATTTTGTAGTTCAAGAAATTTGTTTAAATACTACTCCCTCAAACAGTTTTGATAAAATCGAAAATTTTTTATGTGGTCCATTCTTCTTCAGAAGAATCAGTTTGAGGTCTTAGCATAAAATGTTTTTACATTTTACCCTTAATTAATTATATTCTCTCTTACGCTATCTGGATCTCTCTCTCACTCATACACATCCTCTTTTAAATAAAGATGTATTCAGAAGAAGTATATATTATGCAATTTGTTACTTCTAACTAATATTAACATATTTTTTGCCAACATTTCTATGTACAATATGATTATTTTAGCCTTTTTTTACATGAGAAATAAAAAAATCAATAATAGCAAAAAAAGTAAACTCTGCTATTTAATTCCTCCTTGATAAAGATATCGGTTGACCTTGCCGAGAGAATATGAAAACTGCTGTGTAAACTGTGTAAAGAGAGTGTTTCCTTGGCAAAGGAATCCGCCACTTCATTTATTTAGGTGTCTATCAATTAGGTTAAACTTGACCCCATCCTCTCTTTAACAATTCTTGAATCTCTAATAGCTTTTCTTCAACTCTTCATGGAGCTCCATATTGGAATTGCATTATTCAAGACCAGAAGTAACTCAAAAGAGTCGCTCTAATCCAATAGCATCATTTCAACCTCCATCTCACGCTTGTTTAAGACCCCACAAACATCCCTATGGTTCCTCAAGTACTATGCAATAGGAGTCTTCAATGATATGGTCATTTTTGCCCTTAAGTTTTTACCAAGGATCTTGAGTGTGTAGAAGTTTTTTGTGAATCAATTTTGCCCAATATAAAATGTAGCAATATAACATGCGGTTATACTCCATCCGGTCTTAAATATAGGACCTAATTGACTTTTTTTGGAGAGATTAAGGTTGCGAAATAGGTTATTAAATGATGACATCTTTGATATATTTTTAGAATATCCAGTAGTTTATAGGTAAAATAAATTAAGGGAAAAAAATTAGGTAAATCAATTTATAATTAACTTATTTTGCTTTTTTAGGATTTTTTAGAAAAAGTCAATTAGGTCTTATATTTAGGCCCGGAGGGAATATAATGTAAGATTTGGCCGCCGTTATATAAGTCAAATGTCTTATATACAATGCCACTTCAACATCCTTGTTAGACCCATTATGAGGTGACATTCCTCATCATCATCTCTCCCTCTTGTTCAATCTTTCTTTTAGAAAACAAAAATTCGTCCTCCCCATAGGTTCCAACGAACCCAACTCAGTCTATGCAATTATTGTTCTGTGTTTTTTGGATGGAGTGTGTTAAATTTCGGAAGTGAGGGAGGAAGAGGAAGACCAGTATGGCTAACGCATATATGCCACCCAAAATCAATTAAGGAATGGAAAAAAATGGCATGAGTGCAATTTGTGGGCCCCACATATTATAAAGTGATAATGACAATTTTAAGCTAACAGCTATATGTTAAAACTTAAAAGCTCCCTACTTTCTAAACTTAATCCAAATTTAAGGACCTCAAAAATCTTGGTTGTGCTAGTAGCTCTTAGCACAAAATTTCGTTGTTAAATTTGCTCCATTGGCCTACTAAATATTCAAATATTCTATCAAAAACTGTTTTCTATACGTGCTCCTCGCTCGACTTTGAGTCATTTTCATCTAAGTATCATCTAAAAAGGACATAGTCATATTCATCAACCAATCAATCAATCACAATATATATATATATATATATATATATATATATATATATATATATATATATATATATATATATATTATTTCTTGTGCTTCTGACTCTTCTAGCATATATATATATATATATATATATATATATATATATATATATATATATATATATATATATATATATATATGCTAGAAGAGTCAGAAGCACAAGAAATAATGCATTCATACAAATAAACCAACTCAGGACACCTATCAACTTGGACAATATAATACAATTTACAGCGAATGGTCAAATATGTCCATCTACATTTACAAAAGTTAACTTTAATTTGGTCATAAATATTTTATATTTGAAGTCCAAGGGGTATAGGATAAGGTTCAGATCACTCTCCAACGATGGAGTTAATTGCGTGTGTGGATTTACAATTTTTTTGGGTTTGGAATGACTCTTTACATAAATGAGTGTAATCCAAACTACACATGATTTTAATTTCAAATCACATAAATGTCATGACTTTATTGTTGAATGAAAAAAGTGTAATAATAATAATAATAATAATAATAATAATAATAATAATAAATGTAAAAAGTGCAAATGACACCATAATAAATTCGTGCTACCAATTGTAAATTTAAATGGGGCAAAGTTCCACATTTGAGGTTACAATTACTTTGTCTGCACTTTTTATATATTATTATTGTCATTTTTGCACTTTTAAACTTACAATTGATAGTTTTTGCACCCACGAATCTGCTATGGAGTCATATGTACTTTTTTTATAACGAGTCATATGTACTTTTACATATTACCATTGTTATATTTCTACTTTCACACTTACGCTATGATTAATTGGTTCATTTCACTTCATTGATTAATAGCTTTTATTAAGCTCTCCCCTTAGGGGTGATCAAATCAAATTGAAATTTAATCCGAATTAAATTCAGTCATTTCGTTTCGGTTATTTAGGTTTTCGGTTTTTATTCGGTTTTTCGATATTTGTTTTTTTAAAATATTTCTATTATAACTGAATAACCGAAATATTAAAAAAATAAAAAAAACCTTTTATGTAATCATTTTTTCTTTATATAAGTTAAATAATTTATATGAGTGTACTTGGGATTAAATAATTTTTAATATTTATAAAAAAATATAATGGCGTTGGAAAGAAACAGAAACGTCTAGAAAATCGCTATATATCATTTTTTCTTTATATATCTTGACCGACGTTGACCGTCAAACACTGACGTGACGGGGGAAATGAATTTTTGTTGACGTGGCACGCTTATGTGACAATTTTTTGATGACGTGGCGTTCTTATGTCGCAACTTTTTGCTGACGTGGCACGCTTATGTTTCACTTTTTTGCTGGCGTGACACGCTTATGTAGCGTGCCACGTCATCTAAAAAATTCATTTCCCCAATCACGTCAGTCTTTAATGGTCAACGTCGGTCAACATAAACGGTGTTCCCTATATTGCACCAATATTTATTTTTCAGTCCCAGAATTGAGCCCGGAAATACTTGTTACCCCTCTGTGCTCCTGGCGTAATAGTTTGAACCATTTTTGCACCTTTACCCATTTGGAAATACTCACATTGATGTTGAAAAAAAAACTTACGAATTATTGAAAATTCCTTAGATGTGTCTTGGATTCATGGTTATGAAATTCAGTAATAAGGACATTTGGTATTTTAGCTAAAACATTCAATACCATTTCTCCCTTCCCTTGGGAGCAAACTAAAGTTTCAGAATTTGTTGGGGGAATGTAAGGCTTGTTTGCTATTATAGGCTTCAAAGGAAATTTACCTAACATCCTTATTATAATCAAATTTGACTAACATCCTTAATATAATCAAATTTGAGAAAATATTTTATATTCAAGAATGGAGGAAGTAATTTTCTTTGTAGAACTCGGGGAATATATGAAATAAGAATAAAACTAAAAAGTTAAATCACATTAATTTTATCTATAAGAATATAAGAAAAGATTCGATTATTTTTCATTGATTTATGTAAAATGGTTTACTACCTTAGATTATACGGAGTATATTATTTTCAAACTGTATTGGTTTTCTTGTATTATTAAGGGTGCTTTATATTCTTTTGATGATGACTGTATATATTATGAGGTTAAGAGAACAGGTGTAAAGCAAATCCTTTGGTTATTGATCATATGATGAAATTGAGGATAACTAAAGGCTTTATACAATAGAACTAGTTTAGTCTGAAATTATATTCTTTTTGTTTTTCTGAAATTATAGTCTCAGCTGGGTTGTGATTAATGAAACTCCAGTATCGAGCTTATTATCCCTGAAGCATGATTTTCTCATATAATTGTATCTTTGGGTGACGCTAAAGACATTATATATTTTTACATTTTTTAATCAACTCTTAAATCATTCCGGTGAGAAGTTTATAGCGCAGATTAAGATCGTTTGAAATGTTCTATTGTTCAGGTAATTCAAGGATCGATGTTATTCGATGTCTCCAATGGACCAAATTAAACAACTTGATGGAGTGCGGAGAGCCATTTAGTTATTGTGTAGGGGATTTCATAAAAGATATTACTCCCTCTTTTCCTAAATATAAGATCATTTTCCTTAATTTGAGTAGATTAAGAAAATTAGTTAACTTAGTTATTTATACATGATATTACCAATTTATTCCAACTATATACCTTTATCCCCACCTAGGTGGGATAAGGTTTTGTTGTTGTTGTTGTTGTTGTTGTTGTTGTATATACCTTTATCTCCACTCTCCCTCTTTTACTTGTTATTATAGATAAACATTGTAGGGTTAATTTGGGTTGGGAAAAGTTAGAAAGTGACCTCATAATTAGGAACAAGTTTAATTTCAAAAGTAATCTTATATTTAGGAAGGGAGGGAGTATTTGTTAATACGAAGCCTTAATTATTATATTAATCCTATATTATCTTATATTATATTAGAGAAAAGGGGATAAAATACCATGGAAATATGGACTTGGAAGAAAAAATAGCCCAGACGATTTGTAAGGGTAAAATTGTCTTGGAAGTCAGAAAAATGGGGCAAAATGCCCTACACTAACGGAGTATAGCTTTTCAATTTTTTAAAAACGCTGTGTATCTTTCTACCGTTTATATCAATTAAAAATGAAAATATTAATCTAATCTCCTTATACCAATGTGTTTGGTAAATATAATCCAGTCTACTAAGGAGTGATTTTACGGTAAATTCAAAAATTGCTTTTTACTGCTTTTTTCAATTAAAAATGAAATATAACATATCTCCTATACCAACATATTTGCTAAATACTCCCTCCGTTCCTAAATATAAGACCTAGATAACTTTTTTTTTGAAAGATTAAGGTTGCGAAATAGGTTATTAAATGATAACATATTTGATATCTTTTAAGATTATCCATTAGCTTATAGGTAAAATAAATTAGTTTAAGAGAAAAAATTAGGTAAATCAATTTATAATTAACTTATTTTTTGCTTTTTTTAGGATTTTTCAAAAAAGTCATCTGGGTCCTATATTTAGGAACGGATGGAGTATAATCTAGTATACTACTATAGGACTTCTTGTTGATTCAATATATAATTAACTTTGCAAGTTCTAGAAGAATTGAATAAAAAAAGGAGATTGTCATATATTTGTTCATGTAGCCCCAAATTATTATTGAGGCATAGTCACATATACAATAAACATAAAATCTTAGGGTTCCGTTTATGTAGTGCATTTTTCCTTATTTTTCTAACTTTTGAGCCTTTTCAGTCCCTTGCAAAACTTCTGCGATATATTACCCCACAAGTTCATAATTCTGTAGTATTTTTGCCCTTTTTGTATTGTCTTGTATTTTATTGTCTCCAATTCATCACCTAAAAAGATGACATTCATGTGTGGAATTAAAGAGATTCTCAATGAAGCAATTGAAACTTTAGGGAAATATTGTAAAGTCATCCCAAGTAATTACCATTCAAATAACAAATAAAAAAGGCCAACTCATAAGTTTCTAATCCTCACTTGGTGAGGGTGCTGGGGAAGAGAATATACTAGGTAGCCTAACCTTTATTTTTGTAGAGTGACTAATTCAAACCCACGACATCAGACCAACCCACAACAAGCGAGCTTATCATCGAGTAGGGGTGTTCAAACCCAGGAACGAGTGCGGGAATTGGCATCTCGCTCTCGTTCTCGTAAGGGGGGCGGGAATGAAAATCTTTCCCATTCCCGTTCCCGGAGTGAACAAGAATGGGTGCAGGATATCCTGAATTTTTTATTACCAAATTTTATTTACAAAAACAAAAAAAATAATTTTTTGAATTACTAACTACCAATTATCTCATCTCTCTAAGATAGTCTACCAATATTATAACCTTAAGTCATGCACTCCTATAATATTATAATCTAAAGTCAAAATCAATATTGTTTCATTATAAATTCACAAGTAGTCTACCGATTTAGTATTGAATGTATCATATTCTCCTTAGTAAAACAAGAAATACAACACTGGAACGGGATCCCGAGGCGTATCCCAGTTCTCGGGGAATTCATGTTGCAGCCAGCCCTCCGGGATTGTTCCCAGCTTTGTCTGGGACGGGAAATTCCGGTCCCGTTTACCCTAGAACGGGATGGGAACCCTGGGAACAGGATGTGATGGACAGCCTTACCGTCGAGCCAATCTAGCCCTTTCTCATTCAAACAAATAAAATCATTTTAATCTTTTGACAATACTTTAATAGAATAGCTTTGATAGAAAAAGGAAATGCGCAAGCTAAGTGTCACGCCCCAAAATTTAGGGGTGACTAATACATAAAACAAGAGAAAATTCACAATTTAAAGTCTAAAACTATAAAACACAACTAACTACTTTTAATTTGTATAATTTTTTTTTCATCTAACTAAAATATTTAATCTTTTGTAGAAATTTCGGCATAGTCTTCCCTATAAGATGGACTTCCCAACATTCTACAAAGACCTGTTAACACAAAATAATCATCGAAGTTCTACTCTTATAATACATAGTTAGACTACTTACAACAAAAGTAAGGATCTTGTCCCTATACTACGTGGAGCTTCTAAATACTAAGACTAATAAACAAAAGAAATATATATATATATTTAAATATAGAAGTCTTCACAAGCAATTTGTAGGTTTGAATACAAAGAGAGACTCTTCAATAATCAGCAACAGGTGCGGGGTCAGCTCTACTATCTGAAAACCGCAACATTTACCGGTGAATAACGTCCCATTTATCAAAATAAAATAAAATATTTAATGGTAGACATGAAAATGAATAAATAATAAATAAATAAATCAGTTGAGTCAAATAAGTGTCATCACATTATCCACTGAAAACGAGTTCTAAAAACATATTTCTATAGGACCTTCCACAGAACAATCACAGGCGTGGACACACAGTCCACGAGGGAAAATAACGAGGCGTGGTAAGACCACGAAACAGGCGTGGACACAAAGTCCACGAGGGTAAATAACCAGGCGTGGTAAGACCACGAAACAGGCCTGGACACAGTCCACGAGGGTAAATAACCAGGCGTGGTATAACCACGAAACAGGCGCGGTAAAAACCACGAAACAGACGTAGGTTCTAGACCCACGAATAACAGGCGAGCTCGAGGTTAACCGTGACGCGTCAAGGGCTAACAGTACCGTTAGCAACCGGTGTTCTGTATCCAGTCCCCTCAAAAAAATTTCTCAAGCATGCAGGGGTCAGTTTTACATTTGTCCGTAAACCAATTTTCACGTGCCATGATACAATCATAAAGAACATTTTAGGAAACAAAACCCCTGCATGAAAACTTTACAATAATAATTCCAGAATAAAATCCTCTTTATAAATAAGCCAAAAATGCTGTGAAATGTCCACATCAACAATATACTCAAAATTTCCATGTACTAACAAGTTTGAAATAACAACGCATTCATAAGAAGGTAAACCATTAATTCATATAATTATCCAATCCCAAAACAATGACATAATTTCAAATGATAAATACTTAAATAGTAAATATAAAATTAATAATCTAATGAAAAAGCTTTCAGTAGTATATTACAAATTGGACGCTATTCACTCACCTGAGAGAAAAATATTTATTCCATCTCTAAGTTATCAACTTCCAAGTCATACGTATTCCCTGCTCCTAAAGTCCAAAACACACTCATCTCATTAATACTCAATATATAGATCAACCCCTACTCTCAACAAAGTTTAACTATGCTTTTAATCCAATTCCAGCACTACTTCCCATTCAAAATGAAATAAATAATGCCCAAGAACTCTTCAATCCCAACTCCCATTCGAATCCTTTGAGTAACCAGAATTTATTTTACAAACTAATTCCTCTTCAAAAATCTCATTTAATTGATTAATGAACCTTAAACAGCAAAACCCCTAACTTTTAAACAAATCCTTCCTTTAGACATTTTATCTAACAGGTTGTGTGTATTCCAAAGTCAAATGATATTATTAGTCCCTCCCTCCGCCACTGTCTTGCCAATACTCCAAAGTTTCAGTCCAATATATGTTAAGATATGCTACAATTTAATTTCTAACTTGCTAGAATATAAATGATTTCTATAACATTCAGCTTTCACATTTAAAAGTTTGTACCATTTGCATTGCGATTATTGTCTACTCTTTTAATTCACTAAACTTATCTTATACAAAAGGTATTTGAACTATCATATGTCCCACCGAACCCCTTTATTGCAGCGTGAAGAAGTAGAAGAAAGAATGACAATGCTTTATATACAAACTCTTCCAAATGACCAGAAACGTAGGAATTGAAACAAAATCGGTAAGAAAAATCCAAGCAGCAAATTCATATATAATAGTTTAATGTTGATTCTATACTCATTCCCAAATAAATATGAGGTAGGGGAGGAAACAAATCTCACCTAAAGCCTCCAACTTCCAAATCGCAGGACACAAGAAGGAAGAATTTGAGCATCCGAAAATGATTTAAGGACAAGGAATTTGTAAAGGTTCTTGACACTCTTTCATCTATTCCCCAAAATCGAAGAGATCACCTCCCCAGAAGAAAATGATGATGCAGCAAAAATAAGAAGGGTCTAGAGATTTTTGAATTCTCGAATTTTCCTTCCAAAGTCGGTGAATAAGAAGAGAAGAGGGGGAAAAAAATCTAAGTATCATCCTTTCTTTTTTTCTTCTAAGGACAATTTTGTAATTTTATTTTTTCTGCAAAATAAATAAAAACCTCCATTGATCATATATAGAGTTCGAACCTAGCACCATATTGTCTTAGTAAAACAAACACTCTAATTCCACCAAGCTAGAAGGTCATGTTTGTTTGAGATCTACAATAAGCAACAAAACGTTTTGACTAATATAATTTATTTTCATTATTAATATTATTTTGTTTTTTTTAGGGATATCACACTAAACAATTGTGTCTACCATAGTTAAAAGAACATTTTATTACTTATAAAAGTTAACTATATACTAGTATGATAGAAAAACAATTTATCATAGTTGTTTAAGAACTTAATGAGACTTGAATAGTTTTTACACCAAGGAATTTACTATGGTGCCATACTTTTTACATATTACCATTGTTATTTTTATATCTTTACACTTATTGAGAAATATGATTTGTATGTATATCTTGCAGCATGTTATAACCTTTGTGAGCCTCTAAAACACACCTCCCCATTTTTTTAATAAAAAGAATTGTGTATGCACATGATATCTACACCAATTGTCCACGATAGTTGTGCTATAAATAATATTGCAACCCATAGATTAGACGAATAACTCAAACATTTACATGTCTTCTAAAACAATGTTAGTATTCTTTTTCGCAGTGGTGCTTCTCATCGTTTCAGGCTTTGCAGAATTGGATCAATCTTCCACTCATAAGCATGAAGTTGGAGAATTCCAAGTTGATCCAATAATACCTTTTCGTTCTTCATTATCTTTTCCATTCAGGCATGTAGTAAAACCTAAGCCTCCATATCCCCCTTCACGAGAACCACCGCCACCACCATCCATTCAAAATTATAAACCTGAACTTGAAAAGTCACCTACTACCGCTGAGATAATACCTTTTCCAAAAGCACCACCTAATCTCCCAGATGTTCCACCAATCATGACCATTTGGCCTCGTAATCCTAACCCAATAATAAACGATCCAGTATATAATCCACCACCTAAACCACCCACTCTCAATTTTAAGTACACAATATTACCACAGAATAATGGCTATCCCACTAAAGTTGCAATCGTTCAAGAGAAATCTTTTCACAATGACCAACCACCAGTTGTTCACAGGCCACACGTTTAAAATCAACCAAGCCTACCATTCACCTGTGGTAAGACCGCCAATCAATTAGCTCCTGGCTACCTATAAAAATAAGATAGTCTCATGTATCAGACTTTATCTAGTATATGTAGATTTGTTTTATAAAAGTAAACACGAGAATATGGGACCTCGTTGCAAGTTTTCTTCATATGTATAGCTGGCCATTTATGTTTATGTTGGCCTTCTTGTATCTTGATAAATAAGCCAAGTATGTAAAATATATGATGGATATCCCACATAAAAAATTAATAATACGAATGAAATAAAGCGGTGTATTTTTTTTGGAAAAAAAAATACACCGCTTTATTTCATTCATATTATATATAACTATATAGCCTTGAATTTATAGCCTTGAAAAACTATATATAACAAGATTTTTTACTCCAAGAAATTTGTATCAATATTACTCCCACAAAATTTGTATCGTTGAAAAAGAGCAACCACCACTTCTTCGCAGGCCCTACGTTTAAAATCCACCGACACTTTATGTAGCATATGTAGATTTGTTTTATAAAAATAATCACGAGAATATCATGGGATCTCTCTGCATGTTATCTTCATATGTATGGCCATTTATGTTCATGTTGGCCTTCTTGTATCTTGATAAATAAGTATGTAAGGCTATATGATTGTTAATATCTATCCCAAATAAGAAATTAGTAATATAAATTAAACAAATCGGTGTATACTGTCCTTCTTATAACTTTTTACCCTTAAATCATTATATATAACAAGATTTTGTATTTCAAGAAATTTGTGTTGATGATACTACTCCCTCAAACGGTTTTGATAAAATAATCAAAAAAATTTATGTGGTCTTCAGAAGATTCAGTTTGAGGTCTTCACATGAAATGAAATGTTTTTATATTCTACACTTAAATAATTATATTCTCTCTTACACATGCACATCCTCTTTTAAATAAAGATATACTTAGAAGAAGTAGATATTATGCAATTTGTTACTTTAACCAATATTAACATTTAGTTTGCCATCATTTTGAATTATTTTTTAAACTATCTACATTATGATTATTTCAGTCTTTTTTTACACGAGGAATAAAAAAAATCAAAAATATAGAAATCTAAGAGTAAACTAGCTATGTAATTCCTCTTAAAAAGATCAATTGATCTTGCCGAGAGAATATGAAAACTGCTGTGTAAAGAAAGTACTTCCTGTTAGATATATCAGTAAAACTGAATTAGTTAAATAAATAAGAGCTGACGTGTCATAGTTTGTTACAACAGATGGATTATTATTAGTTAGCCACGTGTCATTTACTCTTAACAAACTTTACTTTTATTGCATCGTCATTATTATCCTTGTTATTGCCTTGACTATATAAAAGGCTTGACTGTACAACTGATATCATGAATTGAATCAAAGAATTTCTCCTTCTGATTTGAGATACTTCCTTGGCCAAGCTAGGAATCCACCACTTCATTTATTTAGGTCTCTATCAATTACATTAAACTTGATCCCATCCTCTCTTTAACAATTCTTGAATCTCTAGCAGTAACAGCTTGTCTTCATGGAGCTCCCTCCGTATTGGGATTGTTGGAGAAATCAACAATTTCATGTGGGTGTGTCAAATAGAGAAGTCTCACATTGCTTGAGAGTGAGAACTTACAAGGGTATATAATAAACTTGTATTCTAGCTCAAGTTAAAGGGCCAAAAGAGGAGTGGGTCTCGCGCGCACAAGTTGGACCACCAAGAGGCAAACGCAGTGGAAATCCGGCGATTTCCCCCCTGCGCGCACGATAAATATGGACTAGGCACTTTTTAATTATCATTTTTATGAAAATAATAAATGATTATTTTTATATATGCCTTACCAGAAAACTATGTTATTTGAGGATTATATTTTTGACCAAGAGGCAAACGCAGTGGAAATCCGGCGATTTCCCCCCTGCGCGCACGATAAATATGGACTGGGCACTTTTTAATTATCATTTTTATGAAAATAATAAATGATTATTTTTATATATGCCTTATCAGAAAACCATGTTATTTTTATATATGCCTTACAAGATTGTCGCCTATCACACTGATTGTCGACTATCGTCATTTTGTATTGTTTGCCAACAGGGATTGCATTCTCCAACACCTGAAGTAACTCAAAAGAATCACTGCATAAAATAACATCCTTAAAATTTACATGCCACGCTTGTTCAAGAACACATAAACATCCCCATGCTTCCTCAACTATTCAATAGGAGATTCAAGATATGGTCATTTTTGTCCATAAAGTTTTTACTAAGGATCTTGAGTGTGTAGAAGTTTATTGTATGATCAATTTTGCCCAATGTTAGCAGTATGACACGTGGTAATACAATGTTAAGGTCGGTTTGGTAGTTAATTAAGTCAAACGTCTTATATAGAATGCCACTTCAACATTGTTAGACCTATATATTATGACGTTTCATTCCTGATCATCATCTCCCTCTTGTTCAATCTTTCTTTTAGAAAGCGAAAATCCTCCCTATAGGTTCCAACGAACCAAATCACCCCACTCACAACATAATGTTGTTGGCAAGAACGATTTTGAGGAGACTAAGACATGGTATACTAAAAAACTTCTGGATATCCGATGCTCTTTTATAAAAACTTATTACGAGCAAGGTTAAAATGATCCTTTATCCCTGTTAAATAAGTAAATTAGTTTCGAAGCTCTATTAGTTTGTGGTCCAACTTTCCCTCTTTCTCTCCAACTTTTCCATTGTCTTTCTTCATCTCCCTCATATACTCTCACAAAAAGATCACCCTCATATATATATGTGTGTGTGTGTGTGTATATATATATGTTTTCAAGATAATAAATTTTGGTTCTTAATTTTGTACTTGCATATTATATGCACGGAGGTGATGGAGTGAGTGTATAATATTCATTTTAGACATAATTAGAAGACCGTTTTAACATTATTTGGAGAAACTAATGATGCAAAATTAATTATTTTAGATTTCCTATAGTTAAATTTTTTTTTCAAAACTAATTTATTCTACTTAATTATAAACTAACTATGACCTAATAACATGTGATATATGTTATAATTTAGTGATTTACTCCCTCCGGTCTAAAATATAATATCACTTTTAAATTTCAATTTGTTTCTAAATATAAAATACTTTTTTATTTTCTAAATATTTCCCATATATAAACTATAATAATGCTTATCTATAATCAACAAGCAATGGAGGGAGAGAAGGAATAAAGGTATATAATTGTGGTAGATTAATAATATCATGTACTGATAACTAATTTAACTAACATCCTTAATATAATCAAATTAGAAAACAAATCTTATATTCAGGAATATAATGGAGGAAGTAATTTTCTTTGTAGAACTGGGGGAATATATGAAATAAGAGTAAAACTAAAAAAATTTATCTATAAGAATATAAGAAAAGATTCGATTATTTTTCATTGATTAATCTATAATGCTTTACTACCTTAGATTTTTTTTGGTCAACAATACTACCTTAGATTATATACGGAGCATATTATTTTCAAACTGTATTGGTCTTGTTGTGTTACTAAGGGTGCTTTATATTCTTTTGATGACTGTCTCATGAGGTTAAGAGAATAGGTGTAAAACAAATCCTTTGGTTATTGATCATATGATGAAATTGAGGATAACCAATAGGTTTTATACATAAGATTTAGTTTAGAAATTCTTTTTGTTTTTCTGAAATTATAGTATCAGCTGTGTTATGATTAAATGAAACTCCATTATCGAGCTTATCTCTGAAGCATGACTTTCTCATATAATTGTATCTTCGGGCCGGGTGACGCTAAAGACATAATATATTTATATATTTTTTTTATCAACTTTTGAATAATTCCAATGGGAAGTTTATAGCGCAGATTATGATCGTTTGGAATGTTCTGTTCAGCTAATTCAATGACTGATGTTATTCGATGTCTGACTAAATGGCTCTCCATACACATGTTATTCAATGTCTTAAATATCGGAGACATCGAATAACATCGTGTATGGAGAGCCATTTAGTTATTGTGTAGGGGTTTTTCATAAAAGATACTACCTCCGGTTCTAAATATAGGACCTAGTTGATTTTTTTTGGAAAGATTAATGTTGCGAAATATGTTATTAAATGATTACATATTTAATATATTTTTAGATAATCCATTAGTTTATAGGTAAAATAAATTAGTTTAAGGGAAAAAATTAGGTAAATCAATTTATAATTAACTTATTTTTTACTTTTTTAGGATTTTCCAAAAAAGTCATCTAGGTCTTATATTTAGGACCGGAGGGAATACTATTTATTAATCCGAAAACTTAATTATTGTATTTTTTACGACCTTAATTATTATACTCCCTCCGGTCAGGACCTAGATGACTTTTTTGAAAAATCCTAAAAAAACAAAAAATAAATTAATTATAAATTGATTTACCTAATTTTTTTCTCTTAAACTAGTTTATTTACCTATAAACTAATGGATAATCTAAAAAGATATCAATATGTCATGATTTAATGACCTATTTCACAACCTTAATCTTTTCTAAAAAAAGTTATCTAGGTCTTATATTTAGGACCGAAGGTAATATTATATTATATTATAGTATATTATAGAAAAGGGGATAAAGTACGGGCTTGGAAGTAAAAATACCCCAGAAGATTTGTAAAGGTTAAAAATGTCTTGGAAGTCAGAAAAATGGGGCAAAATACCCTATACTAACGGAGTATAGCTTTTCAGATTTTAAAAAACGCTGTATATCTTTTCACCGTTTATATCAATTAAAAATGAAAATATTAATCTAATCTCATTATATCAATGTGTTTGCTGAATATAAAAATTGCTTTTTACTTCTTTTTTCTATTAAAAAATGAAATATAACCTATCTCCTATACCATCATATATATTTGCTAAATATAATCTAATACACTATTATAGGACTTCTTGGTTGATCCAATATTTAACTTTAATTTGCAAAAAGTTCTAGAAGAATTAAATATAAAAAGGAGATTGTCATATATTTGTCCATGTAGCCCCAAATTATTGTCAAGACATTGCCACATATACAATAAACATAAAAATGTTAGGGTTCCTCTATGGTATTTTCGCCCTTTTCCTTATATTATATTGTATTGTCTTGTATTTTATTATCTCCGGCCAATTCACCACCAAAAAAGATGACATTCATGTGTGGAATTGAAGAGATTCTCAAAGAAGCAATTGAAGCTTAAGGGAAATATTGTAAAGTCATCCCTAGTAACTACCATTCAAACAAATAAAATCATCTTTAATCTTTTGACAACAATTTAATAGAATAGCTTCTATAGAAAAAGAAAATGTGTAAGCAATTGTGTCTATCATAGTTAAAAGAACATTTTATTACTTATAAAAGTTAACTATGATAGAAAAACAATTTATCATAGTTAGTTATTTAAGAACTTAATGAAACCTGAGGTGTGTGGTTGAGTGACAATGACTCATTCACCCTTAACTAATTGCCTGAGGTTCGATCCCTGGCGTTGGGTATGGAGAAGCATTAAATTCCCAGGCCAACTGTCCCACCCTTTGAGGTGCCTACAAATCAGCGGGGAATTAGTCTCTCACATGTCGAGTGAGGGGATACCTTGACCATGTATAAAAAAAAATAACTTAATGAGACTTGAATAATTTTTGCACGAACGAATTTACTATGGTGCCATATGCACTTTTTACATATTGTCATTGTTATATTTGTACCTTTACACTTATTGTGAATGATTTATATGTATATCTTGCAGCATGTTATAACCTTTGTGAGCCTCCAAGACACACCTCATTTTTTTAATAAAAAGAATCGTGTATGAACATGATATCTACACCAATTGTCCACGGTGGTTGTGCTATAAACAATATTGCAGCCCAGAGATTATTAGACCAACTCAAACATGATGTCTTCTAAAACAATGTTAGTATTCTTTTTTGCAGTGGTGCTTCTCATCGTTTCAGGCTTTGCAGAATTGGATCAATCTTCCACTCATAAGCATGAAGTTAAAGAATTCCAAGTTGACACCATAACACCATTTCGTCATCCATTTTCATCTCCATTCAAGCATATAGAAGCACCTAAACCTTCATTTCCCCCACCACCACCACCACCCACTCAAAATTATAAACCTGCAGCTATCATAATACCTTTTCCACCACCTCCAAGAGTGCCGCTTCTCCCAGTTGCTCCACCACTCAAACCCATTCATCCTACTAATCCTCAACCAGCAAACGATCCAATATATAATCCACCACCTAAACCTCCCACTCCCAATTTTAAGTACACAATATTACCACAGAATAATGGCTATCCCAATGAAGTTGCAATCGTTCAAAAGAAATCTTTCCACAATGAGCTAAAAAATGACCAACCACCAGTTGTTCACATGCCACACGTTTAAAATCAACCAAGCCTGCCATTCACCTGTGGTAAGACTGCCAATCAATTAGCTCCTGGCTACCTATAAAAAAATAAGATAGTCTCATGATGAGACTTTATGTAGTATATGTAGTTTGTTTTATAAAAATAAACACGAGAATATGGGACCTCGTTGCAAGTTTTCTTCATATGTATAGCTGGCCATTTATGTTTATGTTGGCCTTCTTGTATCTTGATAAATAAGTATGTAAAATATATGATGGATATCCCACATAAGAAATTAATAATATGAATGAAATAAAGTGGTGTATTATATATGTCCTTCTCATAAATTTATAGCCTTGAAAAACTATATATAACGAGATTTTGTAGTTCAAGAAATTTGTATCGATATTACTCCCTCAAAAGGTTTTGATATGTGGTCCACTCTTCTTCAGATGATTCAGTTGAGGTCTTAATAACATGAAATGTTTTTATATTTTACCCTTAATTAATTATATTCTCTCATCCACCATCTCGATCTTTCTCTTCTAAAAGGACTTCCCCACTGAAGATCACTCAAACATGATGTTTAAATGAGAAATTGCATTCAACGACCCCACTGGACTTTTGAGTCGTTTCCAAATATGCAATTGAAACACAAGTAAAGAAAAAGATTTTATAATAATCACTTTAGGCTTCATAAATGTGGTACAATAATAGGGATCATCTATTTTCATCAACATGTTTGACTTTTCTCAATCTCCACAGATTGAGAATTCCAAATGCTAATTCTATTATACAAATAAATGCCTTTGTGAGATTCAGACCAAAAGAAACAGTAGTAATCAAAAAATCATGACGCTATCAATGATGTTTCTTAACTCTCTTTAAGTGCAAATATACAAAGTAAAAAAATAGGAACTAAGGATCAATAACTACAAAGAAACCTAAGAAATTCAAATGTTTAATGAATGAATTTTGCATTTGTTACCAGTAACAAAATATAAAAAATAATTTTGTCCAAAAAACAAAGTATTCCCTAGTCCCTCCGTTACGAACTAGTTGACTTATTTCAATAATTCTAAAAAATCTATCGTTAATATGAAAACTGATTTTCCTAAATTTTTCTTTAAACTAATTTATTTGACTTATATAAGCTAACATATGGTCAAATAAAAGACAAATTACACTATGACTAATTGGTTCATTTAACTCTCTATGATTCCCATGTTTCTCCCTTTTCTCTATGTTTAGGAGTAGCAAAGGGTCGGATGAGTAATCTACCTAACATCAAAATGTGTTTCATTGCATGCAATAAGTATAGACAATGCAACTAGTTCATATAATTATAACAAATCTTATATTGTATGAAAATATGTTCTAATAATTTTAAAATATATCTCTCAAAATATTAAGGTCCATCAATACTAGTGATTATAATATGTTCTTCAATAACGCCTTGAAAATTAATAAAACATGCGCTTGAACGTAATTTCTTCTATCTCTTAAATGCCGAAAATTTCAAACTAATATTTCTTGTATAATCTAATGGCATCTTTATTGTTATCCTCTATATCCAAAGAAACTTCACGTATTCCCTTCTTTGAGCACTCATCAAGAAGTAGCTTGCTTCATGCATGCATCCAAATCATCCACATTTTTCGTTTTCGAACTATCAAACAACAAAACACTCTGATAAACTCAACCAAATTGATTGATTATGTTTTCAAATACATTTTTATAGGCTATATAAAGTAATTAAAAATTTTCAAAATGACACAACTAATATATAAAAAAAACAATATAAAACATTTGGTTGATATTGGGCTAACAAACATTACACAAGTATCAAGTAAAACAATAAACGGTATCAAACTGTGTAACAAACAATAAAAGTACCTTATTGGCCAACGGTTGTGGCCAATAGGAATATAAGAATTAACGGTGTTAATAAAAAAAAAAGACTAAAAGTGTACTTTAATTTTCAAATATAAGAGACTAAATTTAAAATTTATCTAAATATAAAGAACTAAAGTATACTTTAACCTTAAATTTATATATTTATAAATTTAATTTTTCAAAAAAAAAAACTGACCAACAAAAGAAATTATATTTTAAAAGATAAACGAGTTATTATCTAAAAATCTAAAAAATAAAACAACAGAAAGATAAACTAGTTCTAATTCCTAACATTAGTGGGCCTAAAATTTTTTGTCAATATAAATAAAAATAGGATTAACAAGCCAACAAATCCACAATGGGATGAAGTACTTCTATTCCTAGATATAGGATCTAATTACCCAATCTGATAAGATTAAAAAAGTTAATTAAGTTATTTTACACTCTAATCATCTACTTTATCTCAACCCTCCCTCTCATGTTTATCATTGAGGAGATTCAATAGAGATAATTAGGGAAAATATTGACAAAATTTTAAAATTTAAATGTGATCTTATATTTAGAATCAAACTCATATCTCAAAATAGGACTATAATTTGAAACTGATATATTATTGCTCTAATATTTCTAATCAAGGTGATAGGTATATTATTTCATTGTTACATGTTTTTTATTAATTATATTTTCATAATAGGTCTTATAATGATATTTCTAACATCATCAATCGTTTTCTTTCTCTTTTCAGTGACTTTATACTCGATTGGTTACAACTAAAGCATATTTTAACAAAAATTCCATAAAAATGACAGTTTGAGAATCTTCCTCAACATCTCATCCACTACATCTTGAGAATCTTACAAGGATGCGACTAGTTGTAGTGTTTTATCCAAAGCGTTCCATTCTTGCTGGCTTTCATATCCTAAACTTGAACTTGATTTCTTTCTTTTTGGTAAATAAGAAGATCCGGAACACAAATTCTTCTCTTTTATAGACAAAACCATAAAGCTTCGTTCTCTTCATCCCAATAACTGTATGGCAAAGTTTAAACTACTTCATCTTTATAAGTCTACCAAGGCGCCTTTCTTCTATCAAACCATATTTGATAAGTTGGTGAAATATGCAGCTGAAAACACAAGTAAAGAGATAGATTTTGAAATAACCTCTTTAGGCTTCATAAATGTGAGACAAGTGTCCCTTGATCATCTATTTTCATCAAATTTTTTCACTGTTCTCAATCTCCATGGATTGAGAAATCCAAATGCTAATCCTATATACAATGCCCAAAATTGAAAGCACTAAAAATAAGTTGATGCAAAGGATTACGCAATATAACTACTGTCTTTTCATCATGTGTGGAAAAGGTTGGTATTGATCATTTTCGCGAATTAGAAGGTTTTCAAGTACCCGTGGCAATGAAATCTATGCCATTTTAGGTTTGGACCTGGCCTCCACCCATGTGATTTTGACCTTCCTTCTTGTCAATCCATGAATTAAAATCTTAAAGGAACCCATCGCTGATAATGTGTCCATTGTTTTTTATCACTTGCCTATGAACTTTAGGATTTATTAAAATCATGAACTCAAGGAGTTAAAAATCGTTAACATCTTTAGTTTAGAGAACCTATCATTGCTCTACACTCCCAATCTAGAGCATTTATGTTTTCGTTTTGATGATGTTTTTCTTCCTTCTCAAAGACGAAAAATTACAATGAATATCACAACATGTATTGCTCTCAATGTTTAGAAATTGGAAGAAGTAGCTATAACGGATGAATGAGTAAAGAGAGTAATATCAAACTTAGGTGTCCAATTGAGCTTAGAATATGTCGTTGTACTTGAGATTTTGTCATTGGAGGAATGTTATGTTTTAAAAGAGGCAATCATTGATGCACCAAACTTGGTCAAAATTCAACTATGAAGGAAGCATGGAGGTTCATTCCCTGATCATTTTAGCGATTAAATGCAGTCACAAAATTAGATTATTGCATTTTTATATAGATCATGTCTTAAGGTTTTCAATCTGTGTTGCTCTTATCACATCAAACACGTCACATTTACTTCAGCCAGAGAAGAGGTTCATACTTGCTTTGTCCAAATTTATATGCTATTTTTTATTAATTAATTAGTGTATTCAGTTTGTATGTTTCAAATTGGTTTATTTTGTAGGATTTGATCTTCCTACTCGAACATGTGCCTCAAAATAATGCTTTTCCATTGCCGGATTTGAAGTATATGAAAATTCAAACAGTAGGCCTAAAATCAAACAGTGAAGATGTAATGAAGATTATTGAAGGCTTGCTTTGGTTGGTCCCTAGCTAATCCTCTGGAATTGAAATTATCTGTACGCGACAAAATTCATATCGGCACCTTGAAGGTATGTTTTAATCTATATAATTTCGATTTACACCTCCCTAATTAAGAACCATAAACATGAATGAGCACATTAGTATCTCATTTTCCTTTTGTCATTAGAAAACTAGGTTTTACTGTCCTCACTATTTAGGTTGATTTAATTACAGTACAGTAATCTTTTGTCACAATTGTGCGGAAATTTTAAATCTCAGTATCAATACAGAGACCTATAAATCATAGGTCACTTTATAACGCTAAATTGCAAAACACATCCTAACTTAGGTGAATGTGAAGATAAACAAAAAAATGAAAAACATATGAAAATAAACATTTCTTCATGTTGAGGTTGAGTCATTAGTGGAAGCATAATATGAGTAATAAATGGTAATGATCGAAACTGCTGGTAATTTTATTTGCTAAAAGTTAAATGCACGTTCGCTCTTGTTATGGAGCCATCGTAAGGAACAAGGTTTTGTCACATTATATAGTCCAATTAAAATGGATTTGCGAATATTGCAGTTTGAATATAGCGAGTGAAGAGGACCAAGGTGGAAGATATATTTGGTGTTGGGATTTCCACTATGTGCTGGAGACACTATGAACTCAAGTTCGATATCCAAGGCTTCAATGAATCTGAGACAAGGGGATTCTACAATTTCTTTTCTCCTTTTATGCATTGATTACAAGACAAAAAAAAAAACTCATGATGATTAATTGTGTCTTTTGAATGGGCTTCAGAATTAAGTCAATTAACTATTTACCAGCTATGATCAATATAGTTCAAATCTTACATACCTTGTACTGAAGGGAATTGAAAGCAAGATGTAAAAAGCTTAACTTATTTTAACTATTTATCCAATTATTTGCAATTTGCTTTTAATTTGATTTTAACATCCAAATAACTGAAATCATATTCAACAACATTTATAATTTATCTTACTCATATGAAATTTCAATAAATTGAAATCACTTGATTTGTGTTTTTAAGAAAAATGTTTATATAATTTTTTAGGAAAAACATTTTTTTCTAGTTTTTTTTTTATTTAAGAAAACATGTTTTTATTTTTATTTTGAAAAGTATTTTTAGAAGAATTTTGAATTAGACTTCTTGGGAAGATTATCATAATCAACGATAGAAGAAGAAGCAATTTTGCGTGAGAAGGAAAACCTCGAAAGGAATGAAAATTATTCAAAACATTTTGTGACTTTTTTTTTAAAAAAAGAAGGAATCTCATTCTCATACTAAGTTTTGATTTATGAAAGTGAATTCATAATTTCAAAAGGAAATAAAGAGACAATTATATATATCATCCAAAGAGCAAGAGTTATGATATATAGAATTTAAATACCTTTGATATTCATGATCTTGCTGCAAAAAGACAAAGTGAGAGACCAATAGGATATCTATCACTCCCGCAATATTCATAATTGAAAGGGCGAAGGGGCAAAAATAGCCACCATAATTCTCCAAATGGACAACTTTGGCACCCGTAATTTTGATGGTGCAAAACCGTTCATTATAAACCAAAATGAGACAAATCTAGCCACACCGTTAAGTTGAAGCTAACAGACGTGTGTTTTTGCGCGGGGCCCACATTCATTAACCTACATGGCATGACAGTCAGCAAGTAAAGTGAAGCCACGTTGGGAAGCCCTGACACATCACCAAATCCCCAAATTGAAGCACAAAACCTTAATCTCCAAATTTCTCCTTCATCCTCACCACACTCACCTTCGAATTTGTCGCTGAAATCACCATCCCCACCTCCATTAGCTCTCCTGCGTGAAACCCATACCCCATACCAGGTACCACGAAGCAACCCAGACCCCATACAAAGTCTCCAATGGGTTCGAGTGGTCCGATGGTGCGAGTGCTTCGCTGGGGCGAGTGGTCACCTGGGTCGAGTAGTCCGATGGCTCGCGTGGCTTTGCCTGGGTTCGCGTGGGTCCGATGGTGGCTGGGGTTTCAATGTTGGTGAATAGGGTTTGGGTTTGGGTCTGATGGTTGCTAGGGTTCGAACATGTTGGCACTTTGAGTGTGTTATGTTTGTGTTTTGTTGGGGCATGATAGTGTGTTTTGTTTTTGGGGCATCAAGTTGTTTTTTTTTATTTTTAGTTAACATATGTATTCGCATGGGCCCCAATATGACATGTTTATCTTTATTTTTTTGCCATATCATATGCAATGTGACACATAATTCCTTATTTCGCCATGTCATCATGCCAAGTTACCATTCCCAGTCAACTAACGGTCAAACTTAACACCTCTGTTTGAGAGTGCTAAATTTGTCCCATTTTAATTTATAATGAACGTTTTGCACTATCGAAATTACGGGTGCCAAAGTTGTCCATTTTGGAAATTACGGTGGCTATTTTCGCCCCTTCGCCCTAATTGAAAATGACGAGTGACTAGCAAGCAAGTGAATATATAGATTTTCTCTATTGCATAAAACTAACCACATGTATAAATTCACTTTAATTAAGCACGCAAGAACAAATTGAAGATCAAAACATTTAAAAGCATTCATACAATTAGCAAGAAGTATGGCAAAACATTTAAGCCCATTATGTAGCATCATGCACCAGTAGCTAGTCAACATATTCAAATCATTATTTTTTGTTGCCACTAATTTCCTAATGCATTTTCCCAAGGTACAAAAAACCAGACCGGTGGTCAACCCGGGCGAGGTAGAGGGTCAGAGGTCCAACCGAGGGTTAACTCGGGGTCGAACTGGGCTCATTAAAATAATATATTTAATTGAAAATAATAAGTTAATAACTATATTTAACTATTATTTTTTTTACTAAACTTAAAATGCACTTGGATCAATGGGGTTGAATTCATGTTTTATGTAAAATATTTGCGGCTTTTGGGCTTTGCTAATAAAAAAGTATACAAGCCCAAGAAAACCTAATTGGCATTAAAGCCAGCAGCAAAAGCAGGTCTCAAGATTCATTTCAGCCGCACATGTCTTCTTCATCTTCAGTTGCCTCTTCTTTCCTTCTTCATTTCAGATCGTGCCTTCTTCACTCTTCTTTTTTTCTTCATTTCTGAAATGAAATAGGAGGCAGTGAGAACTTACCTCCTGTCACCAGTCTGCCGCAAACGACACCCTCGCAGCCGTCGAGTCCATCCGCCGCAGAAAATGAAAGGGGAATGCACGACTGTGTGTTTTTTTCTGCATTCAAAAATGAACGGTTGCCGGTTCCGGTCACCGGTTGCCGGTTTACCCAGCCGGGTTTGACCGGAGGAATATGCCGATTTGATTCTCTACCGGGTTGCCCTCCTTACGACTCTGTTTTGCTGCCGGTTCCCGGTTTTGGTGGTCCGACCGGCTGGTCCGGTCTGGGTTTTAATACCATGCGTTTTCCCTTCAAAAAGGATTTGTTTTGAATGCCTCCATGATCAAATTGATATGTTTCTTTTTTTCATTTTCTGTTTTTCTTATTAAATTTCTTAATCTTTTAAATTTTTTAAAAAATCCCTATTTTGAGACATATTGACAATATTTTTATTGATTTTATTATTATTATTATTTTAAAAAATTCTTTTGTGGGCCGGGTCCGCACAAAATAAGTTGTTTACAAGTATGGCAAGAAAATGTTTATGAACCCCTACAAGTTTTGAAGAACATTATTGATTATCTTATGTTGAACACTAATGTGAAAGCATTTAAAGAATCTACTATTCTACTGGTCTTTTAGAACATGGCAACAATGTTTGATCATGGACTAACATTTTTATAGATAACAATACTTTGAACAACATTCACAAATCTTTTCCAGCGGACTAAATAAAAATGTGGGGCGAAAATGTAATTTTCATGTATAAATTAATAAATCAAGGTGTCTAGAGACTTCGATTCAATCATTGGGATTTCATGAGAGGTGGTTGTCTCCAATAAGATGCAGTAGTAATTGTTCGCACCGCAAGTGCACGGGACGCGCCAAGTAATAAAGTGATAAGAAAAGTATCGTTCCCACGAGGATTTAATTCCAAAACCCGGTCAAGTAATGATTATCGCACTCTCGCTCAATTTGAGTGATTCAAATATCAAGATGTGAAGGGTAACAATAAAAATAAATAAGAAAAACTATAAACAAGTGATTCTTAATTTCAAGGATAAAATGGGTCCTAAGATTATTTTGCCCCCTTGTATTTCATAACCTTAAAGAGCCTCCTCTCACAATTGCTTTCAATGATTATATATTTGCTAACCTAAGGTTCTAGAATACTTGTAAACGCTCCGTCGAGTCAAGAAAAAGCGTTTAATTCCATTAATCATGCAATCTCTTGTCACAATTAATAAAACCCAATTTCTAAGTTTCAACCCTAATGTGGCTATGTGAGGTCAATAAGTATATGTCTATCTTATCAACAAAACCATCCATTTGTCATGCAAACTTCAAGTTCTCACACTATTTTACCCAAGTTCTACACTCAACCTAGCTCTCTCAAGCATCAATCAAGTGAACATAACATCTAAATGGTGATCAAGCACTTAGAAGCATTAAGAGAAGAGTAAAATAAACACATATATAACATTAATCACAAAATAAGAGGAGGAATTAAGAGTTAATCCATACAAGGGTTCCAAATAATCCTAGAATCAAAGCTTTAGCTCCACATGTTCATGAAATCCAAAAGAATATATACATATGATAGCACAATCATAGAACAAGAGAAAGGGAAAGGAAAATGGAGAAGAAAAACCAAGATTTAAAGCCAAAATCTCTTCTAGACTTCAATCCAATGACACCCACTCCTCCAAAAGCCAAACCCTAGCTCCCAAAATGCCCAAGAAGTGAAGAATGGTCGGCTCCCTCTGTTTTTGCCCCTTTTAAACCTAATTTTCGAGTGCAAATAGTGATGTGGCAGTTTTTATGCGACTGTGCCGCGGCTCAGTAAAATAGACAGAAACTGTGCCGCAGCATGGTTTTTCTCTGGTGGCTGAAATCCAATTTAGGCCGCGGCACGGAAGTTTGACATGGAATCATGCCGTGGCTCAATTCAGTTTTGATGAAAATTGGTTTCTTCCCAAGCAAATAAAATGCTCCAGCCTCCAAGCATGCTCTCAATTATCTTAGACTTCTCAAATATTTTGCCTTGAATTCCTTGCCCAAAATTACCTTGCACAATAAAATTAAATCTCCAAAATATGCACAATTGATGAACAATAAATGCGCCACCAAAAATCATGCATCAATTCCTATATTTTAGCATCCAAAATATGTATAAACACTCCAAAAATGTATATAAAAGAAAGTGAATCATGCTAAAAAGTATGAATTCCAAGACATTAACAGTAATCAATTTTCACAGTAAAAAAATATCAAATATAATAAAATTAGTGGCAAAATTAACAAAATTAAAATCGAATAAACCATTGCGTGTCAGTGTCTACATGAACATGGAAGATGATGTGTTATGATGTGTTATGACCGTTAATTAGTTGTTATGATGTGTTATGACCGTTAATTAGTTGTTGTGATTGTGATGACCATTAGTTGTTGACAATTGGTTTGCTTATGTTGTAGTTATTTTCATGTTCTCCCTCCGTTCCTAAATATAGGACCTAGATGACTTTTTTGAAAAATCCTAAAAAAAGCAAAAAATAAGTTAAATATAAATTGATTTACCTAATTTTTTCTCTTAAACTAGTTTATTTTACCTACAAGCTAATGGATAATCTAAAAAGATATCAAATATGTCATGATTTAATAACCTATTTCGCATCTTAAATCTTTCCAAAAAAAAAGTTATCTAGGTGTTATATTTAGGAATGGAGGTAGTATAAATTAATGAAATCAAAGTATCTAGAGTCTTCAATTCAATTATGGGGATTTTATGGAGGTGGTTGTCTCTAATAAGATGTAGTAGTAATCAATACTCACAATATAAAATAGGGCGAAGGTGCAAAAATGATACTAAACTTTACCTAAAATTGCATTTCTAATACTAAAGTTTCGCGAGGTGCAAAAAGAGTACTCAACTTGATGTACAGGTGCAAATATAGTATTTTCACTTGAGTGAAATAAAATTTAGATATGAAAAGACTTTTATGCCCCTATTCCTCCCTCATTAAATTTTCATATAATGAGGGGCATAAGAGTCTTTTCATATTTAAATTTTATTTCCCTAAAGTGAAAATACTATATTTGCACACGGACCCCAAGTTGGGTACTATTTTTGCTCCGTGCGAAACTTTAGTATTAGAAATGCAATTTTGGGTAAAGTTTAGTATCATTTTTGCACCTTCACCCTATAAAATAGGGCGAACTATGTGAAAAATGATACTAAATTTTACACAAAAGTGCATTTGTAATACTAAAGTTTCCTATGTGCGAAAATAGTACCCAACTTGGGGTCTAGGTATGCAAATATAGTATTTCCACTTAAGCGAAATAAAATGTAGATATGAAAAGACTTTAATGTCCCTTATTAAATTATTCTCTTCTTCAACCCCTCCCTTCACCTCAGCCGGAACCGCTGCGCCTCGGCCGCCGCCGTCTGACCACGTCCGTCCGACCATGACGAGTGGGTGAGGGAGAGGCCGGAAATCGTGGGCGAAAGGAGGGAGGTTGAAGAAGAGAATAATATGATGAGGGACATAAGAGTTTTTTCATATATAAATTTGGGTAAGGGACCTAATCTGCCCCCGAAGTAACCACCAAGGAGCGCTGAGCACCCTGAACTAACAACAGGCCCGTATCTGCACTCCAAGTAAACAAGGTGTTTAAAAACTACCCCGGTTTGACGGTCAACAACGTTTGACCGTTAGTATGCATATGTGGACGCCACGTGGAGACCTGTTTTGCCACCCGGCGCCTTGTCATCGCCACGTAGGATAAGTTAATGTGGGTCCCACATTAAATAAAAAAAAATCTCCCTCCCTCTTCACCTCCCACCCACCGCCCCCCACCCCCCTTCACCTCCCTTCCCAGCCCCCCACCACCAGCCCCACCATCACCATGGCTCCCTTCTCCCCAAAGCTGATGTGCAAGTCAAAACTTCGATCCATAAGTCTGCCCACCAGATCTCACCCCACCACCCTTGCCGTGGAAGAACACCTCTCCTCCCTCAAGTCGTATCTATCCTCTTCGTCGGTGGAATCGCTATGCCGGTGCCTCTCCGCCCTGGCCCACCTCTACCAGGCGGTGGAGCATCTGCTGCAGCTGCCGCTCACCCAGCAGGCCCTCTCCCTCCACCACCGCGACAGGTGGATGGAGCACCTCCTGGACTCCCCCCTCACCTTCCTGGACATCCTCGCCCATGCGTGCAGTGCAGATACGGGCCTGTTGTTAGTTCAGGGTGCTCAGCGCTCCTTGGTGGTTACTTCGGGGGCAGATTAGGTCCCTTACCTTATAAATTTTATTTCCCTGAAGTAAAATTACTATATTTGCACATGGACCCCAAGTTGAGTACTGTTTTTGCCCATGGCGAAACTTTAGTATTAGAAGCGCTCCTAGAGGTAAAGTTTAGTATTATTTTTGCACTCTTGCCCTATATAATATCAAATATCATATATATATATATATAAAGGTTGTGAAAATTTTACTATTCATTTAACAGTCTTTTTTTGTCTTTTTCCTTATTTTATCTCTTTTCCTTACTCTGTCCTTTTTAATGCTTTATTATTTATTATTATTATATTATTATCCCTTTATATATATATATATATATATATATATATTAATATATATAGGAAATTTCAAATGTAAATTCTAAAATTAATTACAATATTTTTTAAAAAATAGTCTTTTTTAAAAAAATTATGATTTGTCTCTCTTTTCATGTCCATCAAAATTTAATATGTTTTTTACAATTTTGCCCTTAATTGACTTTACATATTGCAATTAGGTTTTTGTTCTTTCTCTTCTTTGCTACACACTCTATCCTTATTTTGCCTATACATCTTATCTTGTCAATAGAGATAAAGTTTGAAAAATAAATATATTTCAGACAAATCAATAATTTTATCATTTTTTAATAGTTTTTTCGAATAAACAAAGTGCTTGTTTTCACATTATATTTAAGAATAAGGAGCGTATTATTGTTATCGTTATCATTAAAGAATAATACTCCCTCTGATCCGAAATATATAAGAGCCCAAAATTTAAATAAATTTTTTCGAAATATAAGAATTCACCCTTACATTCTTTCATTATTTGATGCATTTTAACTTTGCCGCCAACTTAATTTTATAGAAATTTTTTGGAATGTTAGCGTTTAATCTACCATTTTCCATTGTACTTTGTCTTTCCTTCAACATATCAATGTATAGGTTATGTTTTCCTTCTGTTTGCTTATTAACCACCTGCCTTCCAATTATATGTGCATTCTTTTACCTTGGAAATTTTCAACTTCACTACTCTTTCTTACCATACATAAATTAAATATAGTTAATGTCTCCCATTCTAGATTAAGTACAGTTTACCCCTAAGAATCAGTGTTACCCGGGCATCGCCCAGGGTATACCATCTAGTACTTAAATTAGTGGCAAAATTAACAAAATTGGAACCGAATAAACCATGGTATGGTGTGTCAGTGTCTACTTGAACATGGAATATGGATGACTCATGAGTCATTATCGACTTTATTCTTATTCACCTAATTTAGTTGTTGTGATGTGTTATGACCGTTAGTTAATTTTTGAGATTGTAATGACCGTTAGTTGTGAATTTTGACAATTGGTTAGCTTATGTTGTAGTTGGGAATATAACTTGTGATGCCACAGAGGAACAACTTATTTAATATGCATTATGCGTCTTTGATTGTTAAATTTTCTATGTTTTTACTGAGTAAAGATTTATTTGGTTGAGTTATTAAATTCTAGTGCATTCTACAGACTAGTCATTGTTAGAGAAACTGGGAAACCTAAAGGTCATGGGTTCTGTGAGTATAAGGATGAAGAAACCTGAAGGTTATGAGATTAATGGGCAGCAAATGCGTGTTGATTTTGCTGAAAATGACAAAGGTACCGACAGAAATAGAGAACAGGTTAGTTGGTCCCGACATTAATGTACCTCACCTTGCTTTGCTGTAATATATGATCTGCATTTCTTTTGTGAACAAAAAATAAAATCAGATATATAAATAAAAAGAAGGGACAGTATAAATAAAAAAAAAAATCCCATGCCTATGTTAGTTTTAGCAGTAAACTTTTTCAGATTTGTTCATCTTAGCTGCTGTCAACTTCTAACTTTTAATTGTTAATTTTTTCGCTCTTTACGTCATCATCAGGTTTTTCGAGAATTTAAAGTTTTAGTTTCTAAAATCACAAAATAGTTCCAATAATCCATTGTTGAATAATGTATTATAAATGATTTCCTAGTGCATGCATGGATTGCTATGCATATCAAAAAAGGTAAGGTAGCTATCAAAATGTAACAACCAAGATCTGTTCTTTTACAGTTTACTTAAATTGTCAGCACCATAGGGGCCAAAATAGCATATTTTCAAGTTAATGAGGATGTTTGGTGTTTACACTCACCACAACAGAGGAGGACACATTTTCCTTGCTGATGTTACATTATATTAGATCCATGAACTACAGAGAAAAATTTAATATAGTGATCATGATGGATGTGTTCTAACTGATATAAACTAGATGTTTAAGTTAACTCATGATCCATCAAGAAAACCGATTATGAACACATATATTTAATGGAAAACTAACGGTGTAACTGAAAATTCACTGCAAACCTACCTAGACAATACCTAAACTTGTATATAATTTAAATGCCAAATATATAAGTAAGCCAAAAGTAAAAAACTTAAACTGTGACCAAGAATGGATTATTAGGATAAGTTTGTGGATATTAACACGTACGATGATAGAGCTCTGTAACATATTGTTACTAATTACCTAATTAACTTGTGACATCTCTTTTAATTCAATAATCACTTTACTAACTATGATAGAAAAAGGATTTTCAATAATATCAATATCTCTATCATAGTTAGAAAAAGAATATCCTAGTGACTAAAACATTATCCATGATAGAAAAGAATAAACTATTACAGCACAGCTGCTATCATGGATAATTTATTGCTAACCATGTTAGAAAGGATTTGCCTAACATGGTTAATAAACAAAACTAGTTGATATTTAATCATAAATAGCTATATTTATGCGGAAACGAATGCAGGCCTATACAAATTGGCAATATACACAACTAACTAATATAAATAACCTTTGAAACCTAATTCCCTTTCCTGATGCTTGAGCCTGTGCATGAATACCTGCAAAAATGTCAGTAATCGTGGGATGAGACAATTTGTCCCAGTAATCACCGCTTAACTCACTATAACAGTGAGATGTGCAGTAGTAAGGGCGTCTAAAGGGTACCACAGTTTTAAAATCAATAATACATATATATATATTTCTTATTTCCTTTCATCCATCACTTAAATCCTTCTGTCACGTCTCAATCAACTCAAATTCATCATCTCTACTTCTCATGTATCACTCAACATCCCTCAGTCAATTCCACACTAACTAAATTTCATCTTTCCATACTCCAATCAAATAATACTTAAACAACAGCCCTCACACTCACCTAAAGATGCATTGTGCCACCACGGTGCATTCAAGCATCTATTCTTCACTATATGATTTGACACTGTGTCCCTCTCCATAATGAGGGGACAATTTCCTTCTCTGGCAATCTCCAGAGAGGGAACCCCAATTCTGTTTCCATTACAGAACGGGAACGGTTGGGCTCTCCACTGCTAAACAACCGTAGGGGCGGTTGGGCTCTTCAATGCCAAAACAACCGTAGGTCACTTCTCTCAATAAGTAGACCTATGAACCCCGATCCAATCAATCTAAAAAGGATCCTCAGTACAAATAACTGTGGATTGGCCTATCGACAGTTATCATCGCGCGATGGTACATAAATATCAGTGTCATGCAAACCTCACCATATCCCTATCAATATCACATCCACAATAATCAACATTATGCACTCTCACATCACCTTTCAATCCATCATCCACAATATTACATGTTTTCCCTAATAATTCTCCCCACAATCTCCAATTCAACATCTCATAACCTATGATACATCCAATCCATGTTACCTCTCAATATCTCTGTCAAAGTATAAACATTTCAATATCTATACACTTACATACTCAATTCCACAATACCACCAGCCAGGGTACTACATATAGTAAGTCAAATTCTTTGTACGAAAATAATCGTGTTTGAAAGGCACCCGATAGCCTATTTTATATCAAAGTAAGGTTTTTAAAAAAATAACATATATATATAGAGGGTGAGAAAGGATTTTAGAAATCCCCAACTAACGTCACCCTCATTGTTATAGCAAGGGTAAGTGTGATTACCTGTCGCCCTTAACAACTGCGCATTTTCCCATCCTTTCTCGAAGTCTCAGAACTACATCATAATCAATCCTATAATAATGTAGTATAAAATAATAAATTAGTATCATTTCTACTTCATAATGTTTAACGTCTCTCTCGTCCGTATTACTACCCAATTCCCCTCTTTTAATTTAACTATCTTATAAAAAAATCATTTTGATCATACACATCTCAACTACTCAAGAATCTTTTAACAACTCATTTCAAATATTTTTCAATCCCATAAGGTGGATAACCAAATGATCACTCCATTGACAATCCACCATGCCACAACAGTATACATCCTACCAAGTTACATTCATCACCCTTACATGACTATATCAACAGTCCAACAACAACATAAAAAGTCCTAAATCAAACTAATCCAAACAATGAAATCAAAGGAAAGCAAATTCAATAAGCAATATATTCATTCCAAGGCAAGATATACAAACCACAAATTAATTCAAACAGCATAATCAACCATTTTAAAACTTAATTAAGCCCTACACTTTTATTTCCAGTTATGTGAAGTTATTTTACTCCAAGAACCTAACAGTAATAGCAATAATTATCAACCATGATATAATGAAGAAAGACAAACCACATTCCATCTTTAGTTTCACACTCTATACCCAAATTCATGAAAATCCAAGGCATCATTCCCATTATTCAAAAAGTAAACTCAAACCATGTTTATAGTCCATGCTATTATGCACTTTCTTTTCTTTTAATATTACCTTCCAAATATCTTCAACAAACAGAATTTGAAAGGGATGATACTCATTCCATACTGTAACATTGTGTTACTAATTCCCTAATTAACCAATATTATCTATTTCAATTCATTAATCTCTTTTTATTTACTATCCATGATAGAAAAGAATTTCCTAATATAATACGATTACTATCATGGATAATTAATAGCTAACCATGTTAGAAAAGATTCACCTAACATGGTTAGAAAAAGAAGCAACCTGATATTAATTATCTAACTATGATAAAAAAAGGCTTTCCATAGTAATACAACCCTATCATAGTTAGAAAAGTATTTTCCTTATAATATAATTAATAATCAACATTCCTAAGTCTATTTTCCAGTTTCATCAGAAAGTATGCGGAAACGAATGCAGGCCTATATAAACTGGCAATATACAATTCTGAATAAAGTGAGAAACCTCTAAAGCCTAATTCTCTTTCCTGTTACTTGCACCGGTGCATGAATACCTGCAAAAATGTCAGTAATCGTGGGATGAGACAATTTGTCCCAGTAATCACCGCTTAACTCACTATAACAGTGAGATGTGCGGTAGCGAGGGCGTCTACAGAGTGCCACAGTTTAAAATCAGTAATAGGTATATATATAATTCACTTCTTCCATATGTCCTCCAATCAACTAATACCACCCCAACAACTCTCACACTCACCTACAGATGCATTGTGCCACCACGGTGCATTCAAGCATCTATTCCTCACTATATGATTTGACACTGTGTCCCTCTCCATAATGAGGGGACAATTTCCTTCTCTGGCAATCTCCAGAGAGGGAACCCCAATTCTGTTTCCATTACAGAACGGGAACGGTTGGGCTCTCCACTGCCAAACAACCGTAGGGGCGGTTGGGCTCTTCAATGCCAAAACAACCGTAGGTCCCTTCTCTCAATAAGTCGACCTATGAACCCCGATCCAATCAATCTAAAAGGATCCTCAGTACAAATAACTGTCGATTGGTCAATCGACAGTTATCATCGCGCGATGATACATATATATAAGTGTCATGCAAACCTCACAATATCCATCAATTTCAATCTCATTATCAATATCATGAACCATTATCATTCCCTTCGCAATCTCAATCTCAACTATTCAACTTATTCCCTCAACCTAACTATCAACATCTCTCACATAATACCATCTGAACCTCTCGCATCATACCAGAATAAACACCAGCCAGAATAATATGTATAATGTTTCAAATTCCTTTTATATGAAAATAATCGTGTTTGAAAGGCACCCGATAGCCTGTTTTGTATAAAAATAAGTTTTCAAAGACAATATGTATATGGAGAGTGGAAAGGGATTTTGAAAATCCCAGCTAACGTCACCCTCAATGTTATAGCAAGGTTAAGTGTGATTACCTGTCGCCCTGAGCACTTTGTTGCAATTCCTTACTCTTCCATAGTAGATTCACCTATTATTACATTAAAGTAATAATAAAGGTAAACAACCATGTTTATACTTGTATAATGAATAACACGTCTCTCTCGGTCCTAATATACTACCCTTCCCTTTATACTTTTGTTGTTCCTAGTTTTCTTCTCCAATTCCATTAAAATAGAATTTATATGACAATTAAAATGCCTTAGGACAGCCCCTTAAATTTAATTCAAGCATCATAAACATACATTACACTCAAGACATTCATAACTTTGCCCTTTTATTATTCCTTGTTCAAATAACATACTCTTCCCATTCACACATAATCAGGTCATCAACATATGTCAAAGAGGAGAACAAGGACGATACAAAACTACACAGCTTGGTGAAGGCTCTCATGCTGATAAGTTATATCTCAATCAACTTTAATATACAACAAAACCAATAAAACCATACAACAATGTTGGCAAATCTGTTTCGGAAATCAAAAGAATCCCATTGACATGTGTATAGCAAGTATTTTCACAAACATAATAATAATAGATCCTAGCATCATAGTTAACAAAGCATTGAACACCACTCAAACCATCACTGTCCAACATAGAAAAGTCATGTATAATCACACCTAAATAAACTCCATTTTAAGGCAACCAAAGAAGCCACCAAAAACAGAAACATTTACAATGGCAACAACCAGAATAATTTAAATAAGAAATCCTCACTTAAGTTCAGCCAAAACATTGCCAAAGAAAAGAAATGTTCAATCCATACTCTACCTTCAATTTACTCAATTAAACCACAAACCATTAACATTAATATCAAGAGTCCTCAAATTGTATCTTCAATAAACATAGGGATAACACTAGAAAAATAGATTCTTTGAAATCAAACATGACTAAACTAATGTTGAAGTATACATTACCCTTAGACCCATTTAGCTCCTCCTAACAACTACCACCAATCAGCCAAAGAGGAGGAAGAAAAGAAAACTTATTTCCCTACTTCAATCTTATTTTTCAAGCATAGAAAGACTGTTGGTCACATGAAAAATAAATAGCCCAACAACACTGAGATTTTCAGCTTCATCTAACAAACAAATTCTCAAAACGTTGAATAATTTTTCAGCTCAAACAACATCATCAACCAGAAAATGATGAACTACAATATGCAAGCAGGCTATGGATATCATACTAAAGCTTTCATGTCTTAGAAAGTTTATTGATTAAACATGCAAGAACACCCTTTTCTTTTCCAATTCTCACAATCATTACACTAAAATGCCCAATCCATAGAAATGAAGAATTACTAATAAATTCAGCTTGGCCAGTAAAGGAAGCAGAGAACAACAAGCTTCTTTATTAAATTATTCAACATCAAATAGTATGAACAAGCATCTCTTTGATAAGTTTTGAAAATTCCACTTAGACTTTAAAACAAAACCTTAAAATCTTTACATAATATGAGGACCTCCAATGATAATTATAATCGAGTTTTTGTCCTTAACCACTTGTGCATATCTAGGCTTCAAAAGAGACATTCAAAATTTCAATGCAACCAAAATTTTCTTATAAGCATTTTAACAAACACCTTGAGTGCAATGACATTCAAACCATGATTATTGACTTCCCCATTTACCAAGACTCTTGCCCAACAGTTCCAATTACCATATACACAAAAACTTTCATTACAGCTCCAATCTTGAAACAAGAAATATAAAATATTCAGTCACAAACACATTAACACCAACACACAAATTGAACAAATTCCTTCATTCTTTCCTAATACCTTATCTGCATCAAGTAAAAGAAGAAAACAACAACTCCATCCATTAAATTCTAAACTTGGCATTACACAATGTAACATCAACTTATCACTAATTACTTTTCTAATTCTGACCTGAAGAAAGCACATAAAGGAATCAGTGAAAGCATTGAAAATAATAACATAAAAGAAAGAAATGAACCAAGCCCCAAATCTAATTACACATACAAGATCATCTCACAATAACAATTAACATGTGTAATTAGAAATTTAATTACTTGAGAACCCCAACACAACGAAACATTAGAATCCCGTCAACCATCCTCTCAAATTTGATCAAAACGAAAAGAAGTGAGAAGAGAGTTTTCACCTAAGTTCAAGCCCTTACTGCTTTAGGAATCAGTGTCAAAATCATCACAACAACTCGGTTCTACCGTCGCCGTCACACCCGCCGTCGTTAGTCACCGTCGCTGCCACCGTTCGTCACCAAGAAGAGGAAGAAAATACAGAGGGGAGTAAGGAGGACGCGAGGGAGAGTGAGGGAACTCGGATTTTTGGAGGTTTGGGAGGAAGGAATAAAGTGAAAATCCAAGATAGGTGAGGTTGAGAGTGAGAAAATGCCATGGGTGTGTGTGTGGTGGAAGGAAGGGACGAAAATGGTGAGAGGGGGGAGGAGTGTCGGCTGAAATAAGGAAGGGAAATGAGGAAGGAGTGTTTGGTTCGTTGTTTATGGGTGGGTTATTCATAATTTGCAGCCCAAACTTGCCATAGTGTACTCTTTTAATTTAAAATCACTTAAATCAGCCTCCAATCTTTTTAAACTTCAAAATATTTTTAGCTTTACCACTCCCTCATATTTCAAACTCTTCATTTCTTAATTAATTATATGCACATTAATTACTCAAAATTTCCAAAAATATCCCAAAAATTCCTAAAAATTCCAAAATTCCTAATTTCTCCATTTATCATTTCCCAAAACACTCTTTAATCCTGTATTAAATTTTCAGGATGTTACACATACAATCCACCAAAACCGAACTTTCGAAGAAAATGGGCATGTATTCAGTCAAAACAAAATATGATTCTCCACGCAAGAATAATGAAATTTCTAGCAAGATTTGACACTTTTAATCAAATTTCAATATACATGTACATACATATACACACATATATATGCATACAACCCCAGCCACACTACCAAATAGAACAATCATGTTTTCCCCACAAGAATTAGTCATCACATCAAAACACTCACATATACAGTCGCAGCAGTACATAATCGAGCTTATACATTCACTAATTTGAAGTTGAAACCTTTAAACTTGGTATAAACCTATTTGATTCCCAAAAACCCAAACCTGGAAATTATCAAGCATCACTATACTTAACAAGATTAAACCAACAAGCCTAGACACATCATTAACACTTTGTTTACAAAGCATAATCACCAATTACATACAAGCATAAAACATAGATCATTTCCTTTCACTAATCATAAATCAGTTAAATCCAGATTTGAGTCACATAACAACACATAACCACACACTTAGACCTCTCCTATTCCAAACAACTTGCAACACCATTATTATTATTATTATTATTATTATTATTATTATTATTATTATTTAATCTTTCCTTCCAAGAGATATCAATTCAGCAACTAAGGACAACTGGCAAAACATTCATGGATCAAACGAGCACTCATTATTCATAGCTTAATTAACTGAAAACTCAAAATACCCGAAGCCACAAATCCCCTCAAGAACCATTTAAAGCATGGACAACATTGACATCTTATGTGGCCTTTTTCACAAACACCATCCAATCAACAATATCTATAATTACATTCTCTCCTAACCATTAAAAATTCAAGCTTTTGCTTCATTGTTCTTCATTCCAACACTCAAAATCCCAAATCAATTTCGGGCAATAGAAAAAGAAAGCAACAACAGAATTTTACTTCAAACCAATTCAACAGATCAAAGAAACAGTACAAGCAATCAACTTTATTATAATCTTATCTAAGTTAATTTGAAGATTAAACCCCAAAATCCCAAAATCCAACTCCAAACCTCTCACAACAGTGGTAATCGCAGACAATGGAAAGGGAACTCACTTAAGCTCAAATCCAACTTGCAGGCTCCAATGAAACTTGCCGTCGCCGGTGAACGGGCGGAGGATGCCGCCGGAGCTTGAAGGAACAGAGGGAGGGATTTCGTTTTGGAAAGGGAGGAAGAGAAAGTGAGGAATCAACTTGAAAAGAATAAAAGAAATGACTTGAAGAACAAAAGAAATGCCAAAACTTACCAATTGACGTCGCCGGCCGCCGTGGCTTGCCGGAGAACAAGGAAAACGAAGACATGGGAGGAGGAAGAATAGAGGTCGACGGTGAGGGAAGAGAACCCGAAGATTGAGGTGGTGGTGTGGCGGTTAGGAAGGGAGAAAGTCGCCGCCGCCGAGCCTCGCCGTTGCCGTCGCCGGATTCAGAGGGAGAGGACGAAGAAGAAGAAGGACGACTGGGGGAGGGAGGCGCGCGGGCGAGAAGGAGGAGCGAGTCCGATGGTTTTTATATTAAAGGGGGAGGGGCGTGTTTGGATCACTGAAATAAAGGGGGTTCTCTGATGTTTTGTAGCCCAAACTTGTCATAGTGTACTCTTTTAATTTTAAAACCATTTAAATCAGCCTCCAATCTTTTTAAACTTCAAAATATTTTTAGCTTTACCACTCCCTCATATTTCAAACTCTTCATTTCTTAATTAATTATATGCACATTAATTACTCAAAATTTCCAAAAATATCCCAAAAATTCCTAAAAATTCCAAAATTCCCACTTTCTCCATTTATTATTTCCCAAAACACTCCTTAATCCTGTATTAAATTTTTAGGATGTTACAAGCTCCAAGTGCCTGATGGAAAATATATATACAATTATAAAATTTATAAGGTTAGTTAATCTAACACCATACTTTTTAGGTTCAGTTCTACCTACTGAACATGCCACGTTTTTAAAAAAAAAACTTAGTCACCTAATGATTTGGATTTTGCAACTATCATGAGGTTTCTTTTTCTTTTTTGCCCACAACTATCATGGGGTTTAATTGGTTATATTTTTTTTTCCTGCTTAGAAAAGATATGTTGCAACGCAATATGGAAATCAGGAGTTGATCTAGTTGATTATTGGGAACAAGAAGATTGGGAAGAATTTTGCATGTTTCAATAAAAAATATGGTTTTTCAAGTTCTACGTAAAATTTGCCCATAACGTATGACTTTGCCAAATCACACTAAAAATAAAGCAAACAAAAGCATTGAAGAGCAATTTGTTTCTCTTTAAAGCCTATCTACTATAGTAAAATTGATTAATCAATGATGTGTAATTCTAATAAGCTTATTTATTTTCTATGGATAAAAAACAATAATAAATCTAATAGTAACAAAAATCTAACTCGTGTGCGTCTTTCTAGAATGAAAGCTCTGTAGACAATATCGGACAAACTTAACAATCTCAATTGGAATGTAACACAAACATCTTGTGATACTAGGGAGGGATTCAATAAACATAATGTCACTTGCAATTACACTTTCCAAACTCACATCAATTGTCATGTCGCTCATGTGTATGCCCTTTCTTGTTTCCCTAAACACACACACACCGATGAAATAAACAGAATGTTTTAAATTTCATGTACCCTTTCCATGGAGTGACTAGTGTTAGAAACTCAACAATTTAGGATGATTGTGTGGTTAAAGACTGGAATATAGCAAGAGAAATACCATTGAATTTGGTAATCTTACATAATTGATTCAATTGCTGAATAGAGATAATACTTTTTGTTTTAGTTCATTCTCATGTTCATATAATCATTGTGAAAAAAAACATCAAATTTGGCAAGAAGTGATAGAAATTTTTTGTATTGAACAGTTATTATCTCAATCGTAACTATCTCAGTGGAACAATTCCAACAGTTTTTACACGAACCTAACATTATTTTGCATAACTAAAAGAATTTGAAGAGGGATTCGTGTAAAAATTGTTGGAATAGTGCCACTGAGATAATTACGATTGAGATCACATCTCAATACAATAAATTTCTGTTAGTACTTGCCAAATTTGATGCTTTTTTCGCAATGATTATATGAATGAGAATGAACTAAAACAAAAGGAATTATAATTACCATAAACTTACAAGTGAATAAATTGTGTAAGATTACCAAATTCACTGCCTGCTATATTCCAGCCTTTAAACACACTACCATCACAAATTGTTGAGTCAATAAACACCAGCCACTCCATGATGAAGGGGAACATAAAATTTACAACATTTTGTTCATTTCACCATTGTGTTTGTGATTAGGGGAACAAGAAAGGACACAAG
Organism: Mimosa pudica; assembly: GCA_029929735.1. NCBI lineage: Eukaryota > Viridiplantae > Streptophyta > Magnoliopsida > Fabales > Fabaceae > Mimosa > Mimosa pudica. The sequence continues at coordinate 4,608,555 of JAKELP010000037.1, read as the reverse complement.
GATATACACATGAGTCACATAACAAACGGTGGGTCTTTGGAAATTGCAATTGCATGTGACATTATGTTTATTGAATCCCTGCCCAGTATCACTAGATGTTTGTGTTACTTTTCAGTTGAGATTTTTAAGTTTGTAGGATATTTTTTGCAAAGCTTTCATTCTAGAAAGAAACACATGAGTTAGATTTCTCTTACTATTAGATTCATTTTCTTGTTTTTTTATCATTGAAAATATATACACTTATAAAAAACACACATTATTGATTAATCAGTTTTAGTATAGTACGTAGATTTTTAAGAGATATGAATCGCTCATGCTTTTGTTTCCTCTCTTTTAAGTGTCATTTGACCAAATCATACAATATGGTCAAATCTTACTTGAAACTGGAAAAACCATATTCTTTTATTCAAATATGCAAAAATCTTCCCGATCTTCTTGTTCTCAGTCAACTAGATCAAAAACAGTATATCTTTTCTAAGATAAAAAAACATCTTTAGGTGCTTCCAACACAATATGGAAACCAGGAGTTGCTACCATGCTCGTCCTTGCCAACCATTCTGATAAAAAATAGAAACCAAAATTTTCTATTGTTTATTCAGATACCTGTGCACAAGATGAATTGTTATAGTCCAATCTCGCTTCATCATCAACTTGGCCTCTTGGATCATACACGTATCTTCATCATCAACTATTAACCAAATATTTATAGTCTTTCTTCAACTCTCTTACTTCCAGATTCAGTTTTGATCTTATTTCTTCCTTCACAAGCATAAACAAAGTAAGTTAAATGGTCAATATTACATAGTCCATCATTATCTCAACATTAACTCTATAAAATCTTGCCATGATTTTTCATTAACTCTGTTTTCTTTTTTTGATACATCGGAAATAACATTAACTCTGTTTTCTTATAATCTATGAATTATACTTTACATAAGAAGAAATAGAATGTGGTGGTGGATCAAATTCATATAGTGGTGGCATTTGCCAAGCCAATCAAAATGTTCCATTCAAGCACTATCCACTGTAAAATCCTTTGAAGGACTTGGAGTTTGAAGAGGGGTTAAAAGAAATAAATGAGCTCATTGATCCGGAACCAGCATTGCCACAGGTTAATTTTTGACATGGCTGTTTAGTAACCAGTGGTTCCTTTAATATAACAATAGTGGTTCTTCTATTGTTATTACATGATTTTTTTGGACATGATTTTTTCATTAACTCTGTCTTCTGTAATCATCCATTACAGGTTGCTGCTGAAGAAACACACAGTGTGGTGGTGGATCAAATATCTAAGGAGGTGTCATTTGCTGAGCCAATCTAAATGTTCCATTCAAGTGATCAGTACTATGACCCTACCCAATCAGTTACATCTCACTTGCATGTTTCTGAAGCACCTGAAGTCACCTCTGGTCCTAGTGTTCAAGTAGAGGAGCCTCTCTTTCATGAGGATGACTTCTTGCAAATGAATGATCGCATTGATCCCCAACCAACATTGCCCACAATGGAAAATCCTTTAGAGAACTTGGAATTTGAAGATGTATTAAGTGCATTTGACTTGTACCATGGTCAACATTGCCACATTTGACTTGTACCATGAGCATGTTGACCAGGAAACTGTTTCTTCGTGACATGGAGCATGTTGACCACTAAGATTGAGACGGAAGGTTTTTATAGACTGAATTATGTTGAAAGAAGGGCTTCTAGGCAGATGCAGAATCTCACAAATCTTACTTGGTTCAATTATTATGCTTATTTAGGCTTAGCTTGAAGGACCTATGTGTCCCGTTATTTGTTCATTTATCATATCAAATAATCATGCATTTACTTGTTTATTTATTATCATAACATGTGCTAAGCCAATTCCGTTTGGGAGTGCTAAATTAGGGCAGTTTATCACTTAAACAATCGTTCTTGTGAAATTTGCAAGTGTGGTATAATTTCTCTCATGTAATTCTTAGTTTGATTAATGTGTTTAGGTTGGTGGGAGAGGATCATTGGTTCTGCAATTTTTTTGGGTATGCCGCTAAGTTGCAAGAAATCACTTGATATTTGCTCGGGAATGAAAAAAGTTATCATATTTTTACTAGAATGTTTTTTATGAATATATGCTCCATCCATTCCTTAATATAAGGTCCTATTAACTTTTTAAAGAGATTAATGAAACAAAACAAAACCCTTTATCACAACACATGTAGTTTATTGTTAGATTACATTTCCGTTTACAATTTACACAAACTGGTTTGCAGAAATAATTTAGTTAAATCAAGGGCAAATGTGTAAAAGTAGTCGCTGTAAATTTAAAAAGAGACACCTAAGACTCTGGTAAATTTATGGGGGCAAAACTGTACAGTGTAAAACAAAATGAAGCAAATGTAATTTTCTCAAACAAAGAAAGTAGGCTAAAGTATATTTTTGATCCCTTATTTTTGCATCAAGTTTCAATTCAATCCTTTATATTTGGAAAGTACACTTTTAGTCTTTTTTGTTAACACCGTTAGTTTAACTTATCGGAAAATGATAACTTAACAATTCTATATGGTTATTGAATACTGAAAAAAATGTCCAGATTAAAATATTTGTGTGTACATATTCTTATATTTTCAAAATTTATCATTTTCGGTCCAATTTCATTATAAAATAATCATCTAGAATTGTTAAGTCAACATTTTCCGCTAAGTTAAACTAACAGTGTTAACAAAAAAGGACTAAAAGTGTACTTTCCAAACATAAAGGACTAAATTGAAACTTGATGCAAACATAAGGGACCAAAAGAATACTTTATCCAAGAAAGTAAGGGTTCTTTGAGAGAGAAAAAATGTGCACTCAAACACTGTAAATCAAAGAAAGTAAGTATATTTATGAATTATGAATATGCATCATATAAAAAAAATAATTTGATGATTTTAACACAAATGAAAAATTTTATTTCTATATAAGGGTTTAAGCTTAACAGTGTCTAATTATGTAGTCTATTTTATATTGTCATTGTACTGATGAATGTTTGAGTGAAATGCACTGGCGGAGACTGAATACTTATCTTAAAATGTTAAAAAAGTAAACAAAATCCTAAATTCTCATAATACCTCCTCATTCTTTGTGTAAAACGATAGAATGACCTGTTTTGAGATTGGAGTAAGAGTTATATTCCCGGCCATTTGATATATCAGTCTTGCATGCTTTCGTTTGGCCCTTAAATGGATTCACTGTTCGAATCTTCCATTAGATGACATCACCATATGGAATGTTCATAAGCCCCTGATTGATTTCTCGGAATGAGCTCCATCGATACATAACACTGTTGCTCAAGATGTCGCAGAACTCATTAAGCCTTTCCATGTAGTTAATATAGACTCAATTTCTATTTCTCAGTATAATAGTTTTATTTCTTCCTTTTCTTTTATGGATATTATAAAACTCATGTAACCATAACTAATATTAATATCATTTTGTCTTTTATTCAAAAAAAGAATGTAGGATTACTCTACTTCAGGAAAAACTTTCAACATGAAACAAAAAATATGGTGGCGCATTATTGAGATACTTTCACTCAGTTGGATCCTCATCTTCTAGATCGAATAATATGAAGTTATGCTCCGATTAACCTTGCATATCTTGGTGAACATGATTAAAGAGAAATAATTGTATTTCTTGGTGAGCTCTAGGTATCTTCATGATTGCTTGATCCAATTCATCTTCAAATAGCTCTCTAGATTAAGCCCAATTAAGGCTTCGCTATCTCAATTTTCTTTGCTCTTGATAGTCCATAGCTTGGCCCTAATCAATTCTTTTTCCGAAGAGTAGTGTGGACCAAAGTTACTTGCTACATTTTGCTCATAGCCTCACATGGCCTCAAACTTACTTTTACTCCAGCATTGCTCTTATCTCATGGAATGAAAATGTTAATTAGTAGGATGCATTTTTCAATACTTAAATTGGTCAATCATTTTCTTTCATTCGCGAGAGGAATAAATTAGGAAAATCAATAGTTGGTCATATATTTACAACTAAGACCAAAGCTCTAAATAGATCATAGACTTAGGAAATCAAGGAGTGTCATATTTAAATTAAATTACCAAAATCTTCTTATAAACAACAATTCTAAATACCTCCATCACGTGGGGGTGATTTAATGACCATAGACACATACAATGAGGTTGGAATGGGCAACTCATTTTCCTCATTTTCAAAACATTACTCCAAAGTAAATCATTTTTAAAGATAAAATTGGGAAAGGAGGGAAACTTATGCCTCCCAAAAATTGTGCTTAACATCATAATACTAATGCATGTTTTACACATTCACTAATTTTTTTTTGATCATATTACATATCATCAAATAAACGGTGATATAATAGATTAACAATAAGATAAGTCTATAGAGGATGCCACTTATAGAGTATGACATTTTAATTTGGCAAAAAGACAAATAAAACCCCCTGAATATGTAAAAGGACAGTAAAAGTCGCTAAATTTCCAAAAAAGACAAGCAAAGTCACATACACTAAATTAACAATTGCATGATTCACATTAAACACATGCATATTTAACAACTGCATCATCCACAATTAACAAGTAGAGAAACAACAACAACATTCTTATTAATCCTAGTAACATCCCCCTTATTCTCTTTAACAAGCGTTGATAATTTAGTGCATATAGTTGTCCTTTTAGAAATTTAGTGAATTTAATTAATTTACACTTCACTCAAAGTAAAACATTATAAATTCCAAAAACTCTCGATTTTCATCCCATTCTGCCATCATAAATTGTCTTCCTATAACACACTTCACTCACTGTACACACTTCATAGTACTACTACCACTACTAGTACATCCCTACCTTCACTTACACTCTTCCTAGGGTTTACCTTAGCTACCCAGAACAAGATAACCTTCAATTCCACTCTTCAATCTCCCTACACTCTTTCAAACTTCTGTTAACTGAATTTTAACAAATGGGTACCATGAATAATTCACACCCACTTGAACTGCTTCATGTTCCCATGCAAGTGGAAGATGGATTGTTTAATGGGCAATGTGTGAATAATATTAATAGTGATGGTGTTGAAGAAGAAGGTCGAGTGAGTTCTGTGTTATCTGGTACAAATACAAATGGGTGTGCCTTTAAACCTCGTACTAGTGAACTCACCATTTCCTTTGAAGGAGAGGTTTATGTTTTCCCAAGTGTTACACCAGAAAAGGTTAGCTTTTTTTTTAAGCTCTCATCATAGATTGATTGTTTGGAAATTGTTGAAGACCCATGTTCTTTTGGAGAAATTAAGGATGCTAGATGAGCCACTTATTCATAATGTGTTTAATTGTTGGAGTTCTTGTGATTTTCCGAAATGTCAACTAGTTCCTATATTTAGGAATGGAGGGATATTTTACTTTCATTGGTTTGTTTTCAGAAAGGTAGGATTTTTCAAATTTTGATGAGAGAACCACCTATTGTGACACTTGTGGACTTGTGGATATAACATGGTTCCATTTTGTTTTCTTTCCCAACATATTCTGTTTTTGATATTTTTTGTGTTGGGTTTTGAGCTGTCATGTGCTGAACGTTGAATTCTTTTAGCATATTTTATGTAGAGATGGCCTCATCAGTTTAGGCCTTGGTCTTGTAGTTGCTGTTTCCCAAGTGTGCATGTTTCATTATGCTTTAAGGAATTTGCATTAAATGGAAAGTAGGACAATGGGCGAGTAATATATAGCGGGAATTTTTCATTTACAATCAGAGATGTGAAGAAGTGGGTTTTCTTTTTCTTTCTTTGTTTTTTTTAGGATGAAGAGGATGTTGTACCTGTTATTGCCAGTGAGTGTTAAGATTTGCAGGTCAGAGTCCTAGTGAATTCCCCTTTGATAAAAGTGGTGGGTTGTGGTAGGTGCCTTGATTTTACACATTCAGTCTCTTTTGGTCTTTTGTGAATGACTCCATTTTTGGTTTGGGATTAACCTGATATTTGTATGTTACTATGGAGTCTTAGTTCCAGATGTTTGATCTTGAGTTTACTCATATGTATAGGCACATAGCTGTAGATCTGTTGTAATCAAAACAAAAGTGGAATGAAACTTTCGATTTTATAATATGAAACAAACATTGGTTTAAATTTTTTTCCTTCTTGTTTTAGTTTGACAATTTAAAAGTGATTGGATGTTTATTGGGTTCTGCTCTTATCTGAATTGTAGGTACAAGCTGTATTGTTATTGTTGGGAGGGTGTGAGATGTCCAGCCCCTGCAATGGCCCCAGCACCGAACTTTTTATGCAACAGAACTATCAGAACGTAAGGGCATTACAGTGAAAGAATATTTTCTAAATTTTAACAAATTTTGTCCCTATATTTTTTTAGCATATCATTAAATGTTCTGCTACTTATGTGCCAGGGAGTTAATGATACTTCCCGGGGTTCAAAAGTATCACGTAGATTTGCATCCCTTGTTAGGTTTCGTGAAAAACGAAAAGAGAGATGTTTTGATAAAAAAATTCGATACAGCTGCCGTAAAGAAGTTGCACAGAGGTAGGGTGCAGGTAGTTTGGACATTGTCATGTTCTATCAGTAGTTAGTAATCTCTTAATCATATTAATTATTCATTTTACCTGAAAGTTTTTATACGGATGAAAGGAAGTGCTTTTGGCTTAAGTGTTTGTTAGTTTAATGTAACTCATGGGTCTGCTTTGAAACATACATTTTTCAATACACCTAACAACTGACTTTTATGTATTATTATTTTTTTTACAAACAAGTTTTACACAAATATAGACTTATAAATATATATAAATTACATAAATGCATCATGTGTGCTTATGCATTTTATTAAAACTGGTTGTCCTCTGCTCATAGAGGTCACTGTTCTGAAAACTTATTGCATTTGATTAACTAATAGGATGCATCGTAAGAATGGACAGTTTGCATCATCTAAGGAATGTGACAGTTCTGCTGCTGAAAATTGGGAATCTAGCAATGGTGCTGCTTGTTCAGAATCTAAGTGAGTTTTAAGCGATGATTTGTTTTCTATTATTTATCAAAAACTGGTACATTTTTGTGCTAATATGTTTGTTATTTTGTCGGTCCTATGTTGTCAAGTGAACGTAAATGTCAGCATTGTGGAACAAGTGAAAAGTCCACTCCAGCAATGCGGCGGGGACCAGCTGGTCCAAGATCTCTCTGCAATGCTTGCGGACTGATGTGGGCAAATAAGGTAGTTTGTTTATAATCACTTTCATAGCTCAATGTTGAACTTTGGTTCATATCATTGTTTGCATTTCTGGTCCAGAATATATGTGCTGTAATCTAGCCTCAACCTTTGATTATTTTTTTGGGGATAAAATTGTGTTTGGTACACTATAGCCAGAAATTTTTATGGTCATGCTAATTACAAAAATAATATGGCATGCCATGGTTGAAGTGTGTGGTGATTTTCTGAAGTGTTTTGGGATTGATCCACTATACTTGCCAAGTCATGATTTTTCTCTTTTATGATTTGAAGTTGGGAAGGAGGAGTTGGTTTGTTAGCTTGATAAATTTATTTATGCTGCTATCTTTTTAATTCTGCCTCATCTAGATGTGTAGTGATGATTTTTTCCATGTATTGTGGCTATCAACTTACTCACCATATAATGGTATGATCTTTGTGAAAGTTCAAAGGTTGTCATTACGGGTTTTGAGCTTAAATGCCTAGGCATGAATAATGTATCAAATTGTGAACAGTTTCATTTTACCATGACACAAAAGGTGTCTAGGGATATTTGATACTCTTATGATGATATTATTTATGATGATTTATTTGCTTCATTGCTTTGAAGGGTACTCTGAGAGATCTCAGCAAAACAGGGAAGGTCACTACCATGGAACAAAATGAATTGGTAGAAATTTTTGAATTTCTTTTCCTTTCCTGTTTGTAATCATCATTGGTAATAAATCAGAGTTACACTATACTTGCGTTTCTGAATCATCTCCCTTGTACCCTTATCGTAGAACCTTCTGCTCTAGGTGTTGGACAATATTTACCAGAGTACAATCTCTAATTTGTACTTTATATGCACCAGCTTTCCTTTTATCTAATCCATTCTCAATAGGAGATATTTGTGGTTATCCATTTGCATTGTGTATTTGTACCCTTCATATGAAGTAATGCATCTAGCAATACTAAGTCTAATAATTTTCTCTTCATTTTTAGGATGCTTTGGCTGAGAGAAAGCCTTCCACGACTGAACCAGATAATTCATGTCCTGGGCAGAATATGGTATGTTTAATGGACACTTTCCAGTGAATCCATTTAGTTGATATTATAAACTTTAATACGATGATCACCCAATCTTTTTTTTTGATAAGAGTGTGATCACCCAATCTTGCTTGTATTTTTTATAAACTTTTTTGCCATATATGGTCCCCAATATTCATATGGATGTGTTGATGTAAGAGAAGGAAGCAAAAGCTGGAGGGAAAAGTATAAAGAAGGAGAAATAGAGAGATAAAGGAAACAACTAAAGATTCTGGGAAGCCTAATAAATGTAACAAAATAAAGTACGAAATAAGTTGCTAAAAAGTAAACAAAAATATCTCACCATATTCAATAGGATGATTTGAAGGGCCAGCTTAGCTCAACGGTAAGCTTGCTTGCCGTGTGGGTATGAGGCCGTGAGTTCAAATCAGCCACTTTGCAAAAAGCAGAGGTTAGACTGCCTAATATATTTCGTTCCCCAGCACCTCACCAAGTGGGGACTAGAACTGGGTTGACCCTTTTATTTAATAAGATGATTTGCACAAAGAACCGTGATGAAGTCATTGTCTTTAACATGATGAGATCATTGTCTTTAACATGGATTTTTATTCTAGATGGTGGTGATTTTTTAAATACTATGTTTTGATTGTCTTATTTGCATGACAACTCTCATTGTAACAGGGAAGCCCCAAGGAGGCAAAGCCTGAGCTGTTGGAATCTGGACAGTCACCCAAGGGGGCGAATCTGCAGGTTATCTTGTTTATGCATCATCATTATATTAATTGTTTTTTCTGTCTTTTTATCCTCAAATATGTGCATATTATAATTGTAGCTTTTAGATTGGACTATTTTAAGAAATTCAGACTTATTTTCTGATGTTTAATGACCAAAATCTATTTTTCCTTGACAAGATAATGTGAAAATATAAAAGCTTACAATTGGATCAATTCATCTAACCATTATTAGTAAGAGCAATATGCTAAACATTTTTGGAGATAGGCATGCTGTTATCTTCAAATGGTGCATGGGATCCTTGCCAACCTGGACATAGTCAGTTTCTGTAATTAATAACGTATCACTGCCCCAATAAATTTGGGAACTTGTAACAATGTAGAGTTATGATGAAGATTAGGAACTCTACCTCATGGGTGCAAGTCACTTATACAAGTGCATATAGTGGGGAAATGAACTTATTCCTGTGGCTGTTATGTATAGTCTTAATATGCTAATTGGGCTACAAATCTTGTATCTTTTTTTTAGGCAGTAAGAATCTTGTACCTAAGAATACAGTTTTTTTTTTTTTTTTTTTAAAAAAAAACTTTGTTGTATTTCATGTTTCATCAAGTTTAATAATCACTTAATTTGTAATTTTTGGTTATCATCAAGTTTAATAATCATATGGTTATTATCAATACAGATCTTGTATTTAAGATTTCTATGTTTGTTAAAATTTTGCTTTATTTTATTTCTTTAAATGCATGAGATGGTTGACTAATATTGACCATTGTCTCATTGTCATTGAATCGAATTCTTTGATTTACAGTATACACTTGAAACTGCTGAAGCAGTTACTGACAATTTATCCATCCAAGTGGAGAACCTTGATGTTAATCTGCATGAGCAGGTATTATTTTTGTTTATTTTACCTTATAAAATGAGGAGGTATTTCAACTGTAAAACAGATTAATAGGGAAAAATAGGCGGCAAAAATATGAAAAGTGAGATGGACCAGTCCAAAATATTATAGAGAGTTACAAAATTTGGCAGACAAAGCCAATTCCTCAGCCAGTAGCCAATTTTAAAAATTCAATAAACATGTAATGCATACTTTTTTTAAGCAAGAACCTTTCTGGAATACTTAAATAGTAGCACTTCATTATGATAAGCTTGTCTACCTAAATAGTATGGTGTCCTTCATATTCATCCTTGGACCTGTTCACTGCCTTGACTTCAATCTAGTTGATTATGTTGGAGATTTCATATTTTACATCTAGTGTTTTCAGTTACTTCACGAATTCAACAGCCCGATCAAATGCTGTTGCTTGAGAATTGATATGAAGATCCTTAACTCATTAACTGAGCTTGGTCTACTTAAGCTCTAGCAGACTAAATCAATATCTTGTAAAATATTGTTCAAACATTCAATGTTGATGGGACTGAAAATTGCAGGATACTCTTGAAGATCTTGCTGATGCATCTGGAACAGATTTTGATATTCCTACAGGTTTTGATGAGCAGGTATTTTGTTCACTAAATTATGATCTACAATGCAGGGACACAGGAAATCATAATCAACGTGGCTGTGTCGTGTTCAATACATGTTCCAATGCAATGTTCATTTTCCTTTGATCATTTTAGCTAGTGATTAAGTTATTGATGTCATATAGTCTAGGTGTGGTTTAAAAAGCCTAAATGTACAAGTCGCCTGTTCAAGTTCATTAACACTAAACTGACTTACAGATTGACATTGATGATTCTAACTTGAAGACCTACTGGTTATAAGGCGTAGAGATTGCCGTCTTCCATGCACCGCAGAACGGTGGCCTTTTATCGTGAAAGGATGCGGTTTTCCCCGATGATGACACCGTGCGGACGTGTGGGGCTGGTTCAGACTAACTTGGCTCTTCCAGAAATGGTTTCTGTTTTATATGACAATTTCTGGAAGTGCCATGGAATATGATGATTGTATACATGTAATTTTGTTACATTTCGGAGTTTCTGTATATGCTCCCTTCTGTATTGGATTTAATTTAATTACTATAATGTGAATATCTCAGTTTTTGTCTATATCATTTTTCTCTTGCATTGCTGCTCTTCTTGATGTGTTGACATTTTCTATTGTGACAAAAGTTCTTCATGATATACTGAATGTAAGAGTAAGATATAGCAAAGTAATTACTGTATTTGATGTATTCAAATTCAGGTACAAGGCTTTTGCACTTTGCGAATGTTTGGATTGCACAAGACAATGTAGGGATTAAATTAGGATAATGTGAAAATATAGTAACTGGAAAATTCAACTTTTCCTTATATATAAAAGATAAAATAAGATTCTGATAAAAAAAAAAAGATAAAATAAGATGGAATGTTGGTGTATTTTTTTTGTATTGAAATGTGGGTGTATACAAATTATTAAATAAACTAAAATTTTGGTTTGTAAAACTAACATTCATGTTGGAGTATAACTGTATCACCTTTGCGAATGTTTCGACCAATGGATGGTGTTAAAGAGTGATGGTCTGATGGATGGTGTTGGTTAGATTGAACCTTTTATTTTGTTTGTATGCTAAATTGAGCCATTTTATTGTTTGTATGTCAACTTGACCCATTAGAAATTGTTTGTATGTCAAAATGATATTTAACCCAATACTCTACTACTTTTTTGTCCGCTAGAATTAAATGATTAATTGTAATAAAAAATTAATGTTTATATTTATATTGTTTAAATTGAATTCTCCATATACTAAATTAAATTTGAATTAGTCAAATCAAATATAGAATTATTCGTATAGGACAAATGTACAATTACTTATTCCCTTCCGTATTTAATGTAAGAATGTGTCTAGAGAGTTGATTCAGTCTCAACAGTAAAATATGTATCCATATTTATCAATTATTAAACAAAACTATTACTATTATTGCTGGCTTTTTGCACACTCAAAAATAATAAATTAATAGTTAATTAATAAAATAAATTAAGAGCCATAACCAAAATTAAAGATTAAACGCTGTTATAAAAAAAAGTAAAGATTAAACGCCATATTTAGCATGTGTTAGGAAAAAAAGGTGTTAAACAATATTAACTAAATCTTTCAATTTAATCAAATTCAATTATTTGTTAAATCTTGACATCATATACGTTAAATGCAAGAAGATTACTTTTTTTCTTTGATAAAAAAACAAGAACATTACTATATCACTCTATTACCACATATTTTCATCAAATATGTTTTTTGACCAATATTTTCATCAAATATTGAAATATATAAAAACTCATAAATGAATCAACATTTTGACAGACCTTTTCTTATCCCCTCACCAAAAAAAATTTACCTGTCTTGATATTTTTCCTCTCTTATTGCAAGTTTCCTTTTTCCCTTTAATTGATATTGTCTTTTTCATTCTGATAAAAAAAATATATTGTCTTTTTCATCATAATAAATTCACAGAGCCACCAACCATAGCTCTCACAATCCCAACGTATAAATACTCTCCACACTCAACTCAAAATCTCTTCTCTCATTTCTCACTCTCTCACAATCTTCATTCACTTCTTCTTCTTCTTCTTCATCATTTTCTTCTTCTTGAAACCCTAGAAATCCTCTTTCTTTCTTTTTCTCATCAATGGCGGAAGATCCTATTGTGGAATCTCCACCTCCTCCACCAGCTCCACCACCTGCATTGTTATCAACGCCTGCGCCGGCGCCTCTCGGCGCGGCGGTGATATCAATGGTGAATCGCCTTCAGGACATATTCGCTAGGGTTGGAAAAGAGTCGTCCATTAATCTTCCTCAGGTGGCCGTTGTTGGAAGCCAGAGCAGCGGAAAGTCCAGCGTCCTCGAAGCTCTCGTCGGCCGCGATTTCTTGCCACGTGGCAGTGACATTTGCACCAGACGACCGCTTCTGCTGCAGCTTGTGCAGATCAAGAGGAGGAAAGATGGAGTGAATGAGGAGTATGGCGAGTTCTTGCACTTGATTGGAAGGAAGTTCTTTGATTTCTCTGACATTCGTAGGGAAATTCAGGTCATTCTTTTGTCTTTATTGTTGTTATTACTCATTGGTTATTACATACTCCCTCCCTTCCTAAATATAAGATCATTCTCCCTAATTTGATTAGATATATTATACTATTTAAGTTAATTATTAATACATGATATTATTAATCTACCCTAACTATATACTTTCCTTGTTCCTGAATATAAGACCACTTTCCCTAATTTGATTAGATTAAGGATACTAGTTAAGTTAATTATTAATACATGATATTATTAATCTACCCTACCTATATACTTTCCTTGTTCCTGAATATAAGACCACTTTCCCTAATTTGATTAGATTAAGGATACTAGTTAAGGGTGTGCTTGGATGGAGGGAAAATGGGAGAGGAAAGAAAATGGGAGAGGAAAATGGGGTGAGGGGAAGTATTTTCCCTTGCTTGGATAGGGAGAAAATGGGAGAGGAAATAAAAGGGGAGAGAGGAAAAGTGGGTGGGCCACATGCCCCATTTTCCTCCCAAGTTTTTCCTCCCAAAATGGGGGGATTATAAGAGAGAGAAAAGTTGCACAACATTATCCAATGACCATGTCCCACCTCACCCACCCATTTTCCTTCCTTTCTATTTTCTCTCATCCATCCAAGCATGATGAGGGATAACATTTTCTCTCCCATTTTCTTTCCTCTCCATTTTCTCTCCTCCTATTTTCTTTCCTCTCTCATTTTCCCTCCATCCAAGCAAACCCTAAACCAAAATGAGACATAAGTAACCTCTCTGTTAGGTAGAGTTAAACGTACGTTTTCCAGACGTGCCCCCACCATCAGTAAATGACGTGTCATACATTTAAGGGTGCAATATATTGATGATGCTTTATTTTTTTAGATGGGCTTTATTTTTTCAGATGATTACGAAGAAGTAAGGTGAATTTCACATGATTTGGGTTCTATTTGGTTTCTAATCGAAATGATTTAGGGTTTAGAGTTCGTTTCAAGTGATTTAGGTTCAACTGGATGCATTTTAGCTTTCACTGTGGATTTTGGAATTGACATGTCATTTGCTGATAGTGGAGCCCACGTCTGGAAAATGTCCGTTTAACTCGGCCAAACAGAGAGGTTACTTTGGCCCCATTTTCGTTTTCAATGTATGATTTTGCCCCCATTTCGGTTTACAGTGTACAGTTTTGCCCCCTTAAATTTGCCAGAGTTATAGTTGTCCATTTTTAAATTTACGGTGGCTATTTTTGCACCTTTACCCTTAAAGATACTAGTTAAGTTAGTTATTAACACATAATATTACTAATCTACCCTAACTATATACTTCCCCTGTTCCTAAATATAAGATCATTTTCAGATTTCAACTTTTTCCTAAATATAAGATCACTTTCTAATTTTTCCAAGTTTTTCCCAAATTAACCCTAATAATGCTTATCTATAGTAACAAGTAAGAGAGGAAGAGTGGAGGTAAGGGTTTATGGTTAGGATAAATTGGTAATATGATTTGTTAATAACTAACTTAACTAACATCCTTAATCTAATTAAATTAGGAAAATGATCTTATATTTAGGAACGGAGGGAGTACCTTTCTTCTCACTCTCACACTCATGTTCATTATAGATATAGATAAGCATTATTTGGATTTATTTGGAAAATAATTGAGAAAAATTAAAAAGTTGCTTATATTTAAGAACAAATTGAAATTTGAAAGTGATCTTATATTGAAGAACAGAGGGAGAATAAGGCTTAATTAGGGATGTAGTTACGTTAGTGCAATTCACTTTTGGTTATCAAAGCGTTCTAGCTATCTACCTTATATTTTAGTTAAGAGCGGTACTTATGTTAAGTCAAAACTGATGAAAGACATTATTGTCAAACTCCTTGTCATGTTATGAAAACTTGAAAGTTGAAAGTGAAACTGATGGCAGTTTGGATTTTTTTTCTGGGGGTTTAATAGTAGGGCAGTTCAAAAAGGTCATGCCCTGGTTTTCCCGGTCTAGTCCCGTACTTGTTGGGACTGAATTTTTCGGGATCAACAGGATCTGGTACTTGTATCAACAGACCAATTTGAAAGCAGGACGTTATTGGGACGGTATTGGTCCCTTCTCGATACCATAAGTACAACTATTTATTTAACTTCTTTCATAATTCAATTATGCATTTCTTATTTTCTTAAATGGGCAAATGTACAAAAATATACTTAACTTTACCTAAAAAAGATTGTTTGTAATATTAAAGTTTCGCGAGGTGCAAAAATAGTAACAAACTTGGAGTCCAGGTGCAAATATAGTATTTTCACTTAAGGGAAATAAAATTTAGATATGAAAAAAATCTTATGCCTCTCATTAAATGAGGAATGTGGGCATAAGAGTCTTTTCATACCTAAATTTTATTTCCCTTAAATGAAAATACTATATTTGCACCTGAACCCCAAGTCGGTACTCTTTTTGCACCTCGCGAAACTTTAGTATTACAAACACATTTTTGCGTAAAGTTTAGTATTATTTTTGCACCTTCGCCCTTCTTTTTTTCATATGATTAATCTACCCACTATTAAAAAAAGGGCCCTTATTGTCTTGAGAGTTCTTTCCCCCTTTGGGGCTCTGATTTCGATTTTTACAATCTTAAGGTCATTGATGTATGTTCATTGTTGATATTATGATTTGATTTTTTAACTTCAAAAGTTTCAATTTGCAGCTGTAGTGTAATAAGGTTAATTTAAGGATATGATACTTTTGACATATTAAACTATAATCATGCATTTAGAAATGTAACATAAATGAAAGTTAAGTAATCTGATCAACTAATAGGGGCATTTTTCTTTTTAGTATCAATTTTGCATCATTCATATTATTGAAGTTCTTTTCGTTTGAACACCATTTTGGTTGATGGTTCAACATCCATTGAAATTGGTTTTCTTGTAAGGTGTGCAGTACATGGATTTAATCCTTTATGTGTGATAATATTCTGTTCACTTGCATATTTTCACAGTATTATCTGTTTTAACTTTATATTTGGATTTTGACTGCAGGCTGAAACTGACAGGGATGCTGGAGGGAACAAAGGTGTTTCAGACAAGAAGATTTGTTTGAAGATCTTTTCACCAAATGTTCTTGACATAACCCTTGTAGATCTCCCTGGCATAACAAAGGTTCCTGTTGGTGATCAACCTTCTGATATAGAAGCTCAAATTAGAACAATGATCATGTCTTATATCAAAGTTCCTACCTGTGTCATTCTGGCTGTCACTCCGGCAAATTCAGATTTGGCTAATTCAGATGCTCTTCAGATGGCTAGAATTGCTGATCCTGATGGTGGGTTTAGCTTCCATATGGTTAGAACTAAATCATTTAATTTGACAACCCATGATACAGTCTTACTGATTATTCTTACTGTTGCAGGTAGTAGAACAATAGGTGTAATCACAAAGGTCCATCATGCTATTCCAACATTCTATCTTGCAAATGTTTTTTCAAAATTTGTTATACTCTAGTCATGTATTGACAAAGTTTGGAACATATTCTGTGGAATACAGTTGGATATCATGGACAGAGGTACTGATGCCCATAATTTGTTGCTTGGAAAAGTTATTCCTCTCCGTCTTGGTTATGTGGGAGTGGTTAACCGTAGCCAGGAGGTAATAATGTCATGACAAAGATGGTATTTCAGTAAACTTTGTATTTATTATGTTCTTTGTTTTAAGTTTTTGAGTACACACAATGTAGGAAATATCACAATAAAACTTATGCCAATGTTTATCTGATTGTCATGCTGGTCTACTATCTGTCCAACTAAGTGCTTGCCAACTTGAAATGCTGAAATCTGATTCATGTAATTTCATTTAATTAGGATATTCTTATGAATAGGAGTGTAAGAGATGCTCTTGTTGCAGAAGAGGAATTCTTCTGCAGTCGTCCGGTAAGAAAGCATTATTGTTTAGTTTTTTTTGAATAGAAACAAATTCATATGCTGATTTTTTTTAACATATACGTTATTTAAAGGTGTACAATGGAATTGCTGATCGATGTGGTATTCCTCAGCTAGCAAAGAAGTTAAACAAGGTAGAGTCTATGTCAAAAACTCAAATTTTATCGTGTATTGTGTGACTAATCATAGCATGTTCTTACTCATTCAAAAGAAACAGCTTTTTGCCAATACATAGTTGGCCCAGCAGTGTAAGACCTTGTCAGATCCCTTGGGTCTTGAGTTTGAGTCCTAAAGGAAATATCTCTACTGGGAGAGGAAGCCATAGACTCAGAAATTGGAATAGCGTTGCCTCGATACATGATAATAGGATATTAAAAGGCTGTTAGAGAATGATTAGAAAATATATTTGGAAATATTATCTTTTCAATCACTAGTAATTATGGTTATTAGTTGAGATATTAAGAATGTTATAAAGATATTAGTTTTGGTAATTAGTCTAGAATTTTCTGTCTCATTTTATAAATATATGATTAAGTCCATGAATAAAGTTGAACCATTATTTTGAACCCAAAGTTTACAGAGGCATTGGTTACCAGTTGGTAGTATTAAAAGAGGAAGAAACAATTTTCTTACTCCCTTCCATTTTGCTCTGTTAAGGTCTTCAACTTTAAATATGGATGAACAAAGTGGGAAAAGTTGCAAATAGTGTTCTTGGTATCGAAATCTTAGGTCTGATTTATTGGCTAGGCTTTGAAATTTAGTACCTGTCATTTCTATCATTCTTGGAGAAAAGGGTAAATTCAAATTTAAAAATTGGGTGCAAGTGAATACCTTTATATTAAGATTGGGTTCCAAGAGTTTGCAGAAATTATGGCCAATTTCTAAAATCTGGTGTTGCTTGTACTTTCTAGTTCCGCCTTTGTCACATTCTCATCTATCTGCAGATTCTCGCACAACATATCAAGGCAGTGCTTCCAGGGTTAAGATCAGTTATAAACAAGTCATTGGTTGCTTTGTCAAAGGAGCTTCTGAGCTATGGAGAAATCATAGAGTCCAAGGCATGTATTAATGCTTCGATGTGTCTTTCTCTTTTGTATTTTATTATTCCATCTATCCCAATATATGAAGTCATTTTAACTGAATAATGGTGTTTAAGAAAGCAGTTAAAGTTAGTTGAAATTAATAAATATGTGAGAAATTGTTCTCCATGCTCTTATTTATGAATTAGTATGGCATAGAGTTTTAATGAGAAGAATGTTGGAAGAGAATGTGTGGGTGAAAGTGAATGTAATGAGAGAGAATATAGGTTTGAATCAACATTTAATGAATGCAATTATGAAATTAAGGGCAAAGTGGGTGAAAATGAATTTATTAGCAGGAAAATTTAAAGGGGTAGTATAGAAAGGGATAAGCCTGACCTTATAAGGACAGAGGGAGTACTATATAAATGTATTTCTTACAGTAGATGATATCCACAGTGTTGTCTTTTTTTGCTGGCTACTTTACCTTATTCCTTTTTACAGTTTTTTCTTTTGTCCCCAATAGGCTGGTCAGGGTGCTCTCCTTCTGAGTATTCTTTCAAAATATTGTGAAGGTACTTAATTATTCCTACCTTCTGGATTCTGAGCTCCTTAACTACCTTTATGTCTATTAACTGCTATTGTATACACTCCAGAATACTACCCATATAGTTTTTCACTGATATTCCACATATATTTGAATTTACAAGTTTGGTAATACTATTTCTAACTATTTATTGTTAAAACAGCGTTCTCTTCCATGGTAGAGGGAAAAAACAAGGAGATGTCTACTACTGAGCTTTGTGGTGGAGCACGAATTCACTATATTTTCCAGTCAATATTTGTGAAGCGCTTAGAGGTATATATGGTTTCATTTACATGGGCAGTTATCATATTTATTTTGATGCTATGCCATGCTCTGCACACATACCTGAATTAATCCTTTCTTGATTATGGTTTACTTTGTATATTTTGACAACCTTGAATGAAATAAGTAAATCTTCTGCTTTAATCTATAATAGTCATTATAATTAGTGAAAGCTAGGTACCAGATACTAGAGCTTATAATTCTTTTTGCTGTATTTCACATATAGACACTAAATTTAAAGATCTGATCTTTATTAAAATATTTTTGAAATGGTCAAATCTCTTTGTCATGGCTTCCTTGCTATGGAACATCACATATCATAACTAGCAAGTGTTTGTTTGTCGAATCGGTATATTGGAAAATAGGCAGAAAGAGTATCATTTTTTGTTTTATAGAACGGTTTGAATTTCATCTTGAATTATTTGGTTATTTTAGAAACAAAGCGGAGAAATAGTGATGGAAAAGGTCCCGCGGGTATTACATATGCTAGGCAGAAGAAGAGTGGCGTAGAGGCTAAGTAATGTGTAGAAGGGTAGTATGGGTAGTACAGTAGTAATAATAATTCTGTTAGTTGGGGAATAGCTGATGTGGCAAGTTAGTTGCATAATGTAAGTAAAATACTATAAATAGAAAGCTAGATAGAGAGCAGGGGTTTTTATGCGATAATTGAGTAGCTTGGGAGGGTGGTGCTCTCGAATGCACTATTGTATTTGGCTTTCTCTGTACATTTCCATAGTGATTCATCTCTGTGGAAGTTATACCTTGTGAATTGTCATCAAATAGTTATAGTAAAGAAAAGAAAGACAGTGATGAAATGAACCAATGAAGTTGTTTATTTCATTCACATAATTTAAGAACTCATGGTCTCATCTTGTTAGGACCATAATAGGCTATTTCTTATTCAATGGAAAATGTCAATATATGAGCGAAATAAAATTGGAAGAGGATGTTGCAAGTTCTAAACTTGGGAAACAAAATTTGAATGGCTTATCTATTATGATGTACTTCAGGGGCAGTGGAAGCGTGCTGGGCCCATAACCTGAATAACCTATCTATTAGGATGTAATATAGGGGTAAAGTCCTCCGAATATGGAAAAGGACAATCAAACCCGCTAAGTGAATAAACATAGGAAATGAAAATAAACCTCCCTAATCATAATTTTTTTTACTTTTGGATTGATTCTGATTCTAGTCAATTGCATATATTTCCTGAGATGGATTATTTCAAAAAACAGTTCAGCAATCTCATCCCTTAGTCTTTACATGGAAATTAGATATGATAAAACAGAATTGAAGTTTTTACTATTAGATAAAAAACATAATGCCAGTTTCTTTGAACTTGATGTAATCATATCTCTTGCAGGAAGTTGATCCGTGTGACGATTTGACTGATGGTGATATTCGAACTGCCATACAAAATGCAACTGGACCTAGATCAGCATTATTTGTTCCTGAGGTAGGGGTTGTTAGGTTTCTGTTTCCCCCTCTGCTATTTCCTCAGAATTTTTGTCAGTAAAATCTTTTGATCTCAAAAGTATTCTTATTCCCATTTCAATAAAATGACTTCTGTTCCTTCTTGAGGAGTTTGGTTTCTTAAATCTGTTTCCATGCAATTAGGTGCCATTTGAAGTTCTTGTGAGAAGACAAATATCTCGACTGTTGGATCCAAGCCTTGAGTGTGCGAGATTTATATATGATGAATTGATGAAGGTAGGCCTTTATGGCTTTCCATTTGTGCTGCACCTTGCCTCGTCATTCTATTAAACTATATATATATGTTGTCTCTTCAGATCAGCCATTGCTGTATGATGAATGAGCTGCAGCGGTTCCCTTTTTTAAGAAAACGTGTTGATGAAGTTATAGGGAACTTTCTACGAGAAAGTCTTGAACCCTCAGAGAAAATGATTGAGAACATAATTGAAATGGAGGTATGCAGGAATCCAATTCATTAATGATAGAAGGCAATATCCATATATGCTTCAAAGTATCAAACTGCAGTGAATTTTCATTGACCCAAATTTGCAGTCTATCAATGCAAAATATATAACTTCCTTATCTGTACTAACTAACTTAAATTTAAATTACACATATTTGCAGTTGGACTACATAAACACTTCTCACCCAAATTTTATTGGTGGAAGTAAGGCATTAGAGATGGCAATGCGACAAATGCAGTCTTCTAGGATTTTGCCCTCGACTTTAAGGCAGAGGGTATCCATATTTTTATAGCTCATCAATTAGTTGCATCCATACAAATCTGTATAGTGGATTTTAACATACTCTCACTCCTTAACTTGTGTCTCCACTCTTGTCAATTTCTTGTCAATATCTGATAGGATGGCATGGAAAGTGATAGGGGATCAGCCTCTGATAAGGGATCACCCTTGGATAGGCCTCCAGGTATTTTTAGAAGGCAAGCTAACGGATTTGTGGCGGATCAGGTATGTGTAACTGTCCTATTATTTGTTTTGAGCCCTGAAATGGTGTCTCATCAATTAGAGTGGACATTTTCCAACCATAAACACATTATTTCTTTTTTTTTCTAATACCAAAATACATTATTTCTTTACTTTTAAGGGTTCAAGATATTTAGCAGAGTATAAAATACATTTTTCACATTTTTGAATTAAATAACCTCCCGATGGGCAAAAGCTTAATACCTCAAGTTTTCCATGAATTTCTTATGATTTTTATTTAATTTCCTCCTGTTACATTCATAGGTATGTTGTACTTGCACCATGAACAATTTCATAATCTCAAGAACCTATTATCTGGATTAAGAGGAGATTTGGAAATAAAAATTATAGTCATAATTTCAATAACAGTCTCCAAACACTATGAAATGGATATAACGACAAGTAAAACACTTTCAACAATGAATTTGTTCATTTTTCTGATCTACCTTATACTCAACCTGGAGATGCTTTCTTACTATGTGACTTCACTCTTAGTTCACTCTGTTGTGGAAAAGAAACAAAGGTGCAAACATTTTTAACACTTGAGTAATTACTTTTGCTAAAATATTGATGAGAACTATTGAGGCAGCTCAGTGACAGCAAATTGTAAGGGATTGAATGATGCGTTATGAATAAACCTCAAGTTGTCAATTTATTTTGAATGAAATCATGGGGTAAACAAATTATTTTTCCTTGCACTTAATTAGCATATTCTGTTGATATCACTAAAAAATTCTTATAAAACTAATTGTTGATAGGGTGGTCTTCCTGCATTGGATAGTGAAAGGGTTGCATCCTCTGGTAATCCTTTGAACCATTTATATTTTGAGTCTTCTGTGGATTGGTGACATCTCGTCATTTCAACTTGTTATTTTTTCAGTTCAAAAAAAAAAACTTGTTATTTTGGCCATTCAAACCCAATATGTTTTTTGACTTTACTAGTGAGTATCATGACTAAATTGTGTGACACTCTATTCCACTTTTAGGAACCTCCTGTAAATCAAGTGGTGTTATTTCATCCGTTTTTGGTGGTGAAAACCATGTATCTGAGACCGAGAGTACATCAAGTAGAAGGCACAAAGAAATGATTCCCTTTATGGAACAGTCTGTCTCAATGATCCATTTAAGAGAGGTATGCCTCTTAGTTTGATAGTTGAATCAATGTTGCTTGCATGTCAATTCGCCTAATGTTCTTGGGTCCATGTAGCCCCCTTCAATCCTAAGGTCTTTTGAGCGCAATTCAGAGACAGAAGCTATTGAGGTTGAAGTTACAAAGTTGCTTTTGCGATCATATTATGATATTGTTAGACGGAATGTTGAGGACTTCGTACCAAAATCAATTATGCACTTCCTGGTATTTCATACCCTTCTGCCAAGCTTTGCAATTTTAATGTTTCTAACCTTACATACTTCAGTGACAATGTAGATTGATTTGTTAGTTGAATTTTTACCTATGATGTATTAAAAATGGTAGATATATTGTAAATACATTTGACATCCATTAGGGTCTTGGTTTGTCTTATTCTCACAGCTGCCAGCGGCATTTTTGCATGTTAAATCAATGACTTCAGCTTATATTCATATTCATGATGTTATGCATTTGGGCATGTTTGTTCATTTTTTTTTCTTGAACCTTTTAAATATTGACAATATTCTCTATGTCCATTGTGTTGGAACTATTAACCGTTAGTGTTCCAGAATTTTCAAACTATTCAACTCTGACAACACCTAACCATATGCAGGTAAACAATACAAAACGAAAAATGCACAATGTTTTCATTCAAAAGCTTTACAGGTAATTTTAAGTGGTCAGGTCACTCTAATTATCGTGCTTTTTCAAGGATTATATGAAGCTGTGTCTTCTTGACTGTATTCTGTTTGTTTCCATCCAGAGAGGACCTATTTGAAGAAATGTTGCAAGAACCTCATGAGATTGCTAGGAAAAGAAGGCGCTGTCGAGAAATGCTCCAAATTTATCAGCATGCTCTTTATGTGGGTATCGCCAGTACTTATTATTTTAATCAAAGATATAATCTAACTAGATTTACGTTCTTCGAATATGTCAAGTTAGGTTCTCTTCTAATTGAGATAGGTTCTATGATATTCTTGAGATGATCATGATCCATGGTTCTCGTATTTGTTTGGTTGGGTAGTCTTAATTATGTTTCCATTAGCTTTTAACAGAACAAAATATGGATAAAAGAATTGAAATGTCTCTGGTGCCTGATGGATGGTTGTATTTCCTCTTCATAGGAGTTGGATGAACTACCTGTGGAAGCTGAGACAGTTGAAAGGGGTTACAATTTGTGTGAATCAAATGGTCGGCCTCATAGTCGTTCTAGAAAGTCGTCTCATTCTGGAACGCCCTCTCACTCTGGGAAGCATCAATTGCCACTTCAAAGTAGTTCAGATTCTAATGGGAATGTGAGACTATCAGTTCATTAACCTGTGTTTGATTTATTAGCTGGCTGAGCATGGCTGTTGAACCATTTTGTTGAGGGAATTCTTCCTTGAGCTGGCAAGAAGTTTTTCGCAGTTTTTTTTTCTACTTTTGTGTTAAAAGTTGCTTTCTACTATGTCTTACAGAATGTTCTTTTTCTTTTTTTTTTTGCCCTTATAGCATTGGCATTATTTGCATGGTTCAAAAGAATAAAGATGGCAGTTTTTGTCTAATCTGTAGGCTGTAGTTTTAATTAAATGATACTCCTATTCATGTATATTCTGAAACCTGTTGATAGGATATGTTATAATTCATATTCTTTTCTGTAGTTGAGTTTTTTTCTATTGTCATGACTGAATGAAATGATTTGATACCCTTGATTTGATAAAGGATGAAGAGTTCTGGAACTGAAGTCTATCGTAGCAGTTCAGTTAAAAATAAAGTCTATCATAGCAGAACTACGTTGAAACAAGTTTTTTAGAGGAAACATTCTGTCATGGCATCATAGCTGAATTATATCATGGAATCATTCTATTATGGCTTCATACCTTCATTCCTAATTGTTTTAGAGCTGCCCTTTACTAGAAAACAAAGTCTTGGACATGTGTTCCCAATTCATCTTTTAAACCAACATTCACAATCACTTGCAATTGGAAGCAATTCATCAATGACCTACGCTAGTGTGATTGTTTGGGTATAGTGTCTCATATTGTGATGAAACAATTGATTTTGTTTCATGATTTTGTACAAATTTCAAACCCCGGTATGAGTATTTTTATTTCAAATTCAACCCGCATTTCAGCGTTTCTAAAAACGTTAGTAATTTTCGGACTCCTCCTATAAATACCCTCTCCCTCCTCTCTCAAACTCACCCCTCTCTTCCTTCTTTCTTCTTTTTCTCTTATTCCCCCCTTCACTCTCTAAGTGCTTCTATAAATTTTTTATTGGGCCACCTACTTCTTTTATTATTTTATTTTTGGTTATATGTTGTATTGTATATTATTCATTTTAATATTTAATACATTTGTTTCTTTCTTATTATATGGTAATTATTGTATTTGATCTTTGCTTATTGATTTTCTAATGCTTCTATAATATTTAATGAGTTACATATATATTATTAATTGTATTTGATATTGTTAATATTATTTTTTTATTTAATTTACTTAATAATTATTCCCCTCTATTTCCCTCCTTAATTTACATAAATTAAGGCAGGAAATAGAGATTTTTTTGCAAATCCAGCATACTTACTGGTGTTTCCATAAACGCCAGTGTGTATCTCTAGATTTTTTTTGAAAAAATATAGCAAACCGGCGTTTTTAAAACACGGTAAGTGTATTTTTTTATTAAAAATAATATTACATACTGGCGTTTCTAAAATGCCGATATGCGTTCCGCCAAAACTTACCCTCATTTATTCCACTATACTGTATTTTCAAAAACATCGGTATGTGCACGTTCCCAAGTATGATTTTTCGGTGTTTGTTAGAAACGCAGTAGTGTCTTCCCCGCGTTTATAAACGTCAGAAAGAGGCAAAGAAACGCCGCTATCCAACTTGTTTTTTTTGTAGTGTCATGGGATAGGTGAACACTCATGATTTGATTTATATGATAGAAAGTCATCTTCCTAGATTTGAATAAAAAAAAAAGTCATCTTCCTAGCTTTCTAGTATCTCAATCTTCATTAGGGGTTGTTAAGTCTGCCACTATCTTTTCCCAGTTTGCAAATATTTCATATCCTAGGATGAGTTGGATTAAGGGGGAGTTGATCTCTGACCAGTTTTCATACCGAAATGAGTTCATCTTCCTAACTCAACCTGCAGTGTTGCAGGGCTAGCCCACCAACCCATCACTTCAAATAAAACTTTTTAGACCAAATTAGATAAGCGGTCTAGTCACTGCTTGTACGAAACAGTGATAGTGCAATGCATATAAAAGTATAAACATTCTAAATTATAGTAATATCAATATGGCCAAAAATTAAGAGCAACATCATTCTTATATAAAAAATAATAAAGGATTAATCTAACTTTTGGTTTCTATAGCTTGCCTCGATTTTTGTCTTAGTCATGAAGTTTAAAACAATGAGGTTTTGTCCTTTAAATTTGATTCCGCTTGCACAGTTAGTCCCTATAGTTTATAAGGATTTGAATATGAGTTAATGTTGTTAAATATGTTGACATATAGCTAAGGGTGTAAATTATGATGACATGGTTAGATGATTAGAAAAGTGATGTGCCAAAATAAAATATAAAATTTGGATTTTCAAAAATTTAAATAGTTATTAGGAAAAACTCTCTCACCCCACCACTACCCCAACATCTCCCTGACTCCCCTCCTTCTCTCTCCCAACACCTCCCTAGCCAAATAAAGAGAAAATGAGGAAACAATTTATTGTTTCATTCATTGGGGATTACAGGCAGAATAAATATAATTTACAAAGAAACAAATAATTGCTAGCAAACTACGCACGTATTAGCTCGTGACTCCACATCCTAATGACCTTAATCAATTGACTGAATACAAAGAAATAACAATATAAACAAGAAACTAAACAAATACTACATAAACAGGGGAAATGGGAGAATTCACTAACCTAAACAGCAAACACGAAATCAATGATAATAGAACAACTAACAACACAATAAATAAAATTTACAATAGCCCATCAGCAGAAAAAAAAACTAACAACACAACAAAACATTAATTTTGGATAGGATGAAAGGTTAATACACTTATCACATCTCATAATAAAAAGTTTTCCCTCTGCATTAGTTACAACCATGCCCCTCAACAAATTTCTGCGGTGGCTATTAGGGAACAAGTTCTGAAATGACTTAACAATTCACCTGTATAAAAACAAAAAGAGAAATTATACATATGGATCTCCGGTTCAACATTACTTCTTTTCTCTAAATTTCTTATCTCATTTCTTCTTCCAACATCATCATCTTTACTTGTTTCTATCAAACTTTCAGCATCTTCTTCTATTTCTCTACTACTTTCACTAACTTCTTTTATCTCACTTATTTGAAAAGTTGAAGTAAGCCATTTACTTTTCCTCTTACTCTTTCTCTTCCAATTACGTCAATTACGTCAATTATGTATGATGTTTGATATCAATACGTCAATTTCGATACCTATCCTATAAATAGTGTGATACCATATTTTAAATATCTTTTTTGAAAACACTTTTATATATATCAAATGTCTCCAAAAAAACTTATTTTTCTCAAATTTTAAAGATTAATAGACAAGTACTCAAAGATAAATTTTTTATAATATAAATGCACTTAAATATAATATTGTTGAGGCAACTATATTATGAATGCACTTACAGCCCCTTAATAATTGTTTTCTATCATGATTGCTGAATTTCTCAAAGTAAAAAAAAAACTAATTATTCCTTTTTAATATACTATGGTTTAATTATTTTCGTTGCATACAAGTAATAATTGCCTCTTACGATAAATAATGGATGAATTTCTTAATATATATAAAAATTGAAACAAACTTTAGAATATTCAACAAGACATGTGCCATGAGATAGAAAAATTTAGAATAAACAATACAATATTGGTACACATGTCAGTTCTTGAAAAATAAGAAATAAAGTGGGATAAAATTATGGAAGATGATAATAAAAGTGATTTAGGGTGAGAGTACAGATAAACTATTTTAATTATACATAAATGATCTAATTAAAATATATGAATATTGTAAGATTGAATATTGTAAGATTGACAACGCTATTATAATAAAGATCAACTTTGACAAAAAGAAACAAAAGAAAAAAAACAGCTACCTTGGCGATGACGTAAAGGAGAGAACTAGTCACTATTAAACTTGCTTCTTCAAAAACTCACCGCATTTAAACTGTAAACGCAGTCGATTCAATGATTCCTTTACTGAAATGAAATATTCTTTTAAATTTAAGTATTTAGATATGATTTTAAGTGTATCAAACCCTCTTTTAGAATATGGTACTATAAAAATCCTATTTCAATTGTTAAAATGAGATATATCAAGAAAACCAAATAACCAGCTACTAAGAGTTTGAAGAGTCAAACATAAGTAGCATGGGTGATTCCGAATAAGTAGTATTTTGCTTCATCTTATTAAGCAAAATGCTTGTTATTAATGTTTGTATATGACTTTAATCTTATTAATATTATTTTGCTTATATCAATATAACATAAAAGGGAAAATGGTGATTTGCTATTGCCCAAAACACTGTTCATAAGAGCTGGCATGTCCAAGTCAGATAGTGGGTCCATTTTTTTGCCAAGTAAGCACATAGTCCATCACTTTTAGCGAGTCACTACAACAAATGCTCCAGGTGGTTCCTATTTGTATTTGCCATGTAGACTGATTTCCCTCATATAAATCCTTTCTGCGAAGACTTGACCAATGGCGTGTTAGACTTTCCAATTGTGGGTCCCTTATTCAGGCAAGATTTCCTCTTCATCTCTTGGGGCGTGTGATGACTGAAAAGTTTGTGTGCTTTTTCTGCAGCTTCGCCAAATATTGACTAAAAACACGTCCCAACTCAGATAGTGGGTCCCCTTTGAGGCTTTGCACACTTTCAAAAACCCATCTTCTCTCCAAAAACCCATTTCCTCCCAAAAGCAACCCCAGAAACCAGAAACCTTGCAAGCCCTTCGAGAACTCCATTCTATTTTCTTGTGGGTGTAATCATGTCAAGCTCCATATGTGTTGCTTCGTTTCGACACCTTCAGGAGGGTCTCTTCGAGAGGGTATCATTGTGAAGAGAATCTGGGAAATCAACGGGGAACGATGGGGATGAAGGGATTTCTATTATTATCAGGCATATCCCCCATCTTTTTAATTAAGTGGAGCTTTGGAGGAGATGCTCAACATGTGTAACACATGTTGAGTAATCTGTTCTTCCTTTTACATGGCTAGCTGTTTAATTTCTTCCTTTTTTTTAAACTTCTTTTGGCACTCTCATTGGAGATCCATACCTCAACATACTCTGTTCAGTACATACAATATAATTTTCAGGTACTCTTGGTACTTGAACTTTGTTTTGATTTTTGAATGGTTACAGTGTTAAGCATTTGAGTTTTTTTTAGATTGTTAACTCCGTTGTTTGTTAAGCTTGAATCCTAAAAATCATATTGCTGTGTTGGTCATATATCACTGTCATGCAATATCGAAGCATTTGGCCAGATGGCTTTGAATGGCCATATCTACAAGGGAAGGAAACCTGTCCACTGGAGCCCCTCATCAAGGACAGCACTTGCTGAGGCTGAGTTGGAGGTGAATTAACATTTTTGTGGTGTTTGAATATATTTTTTTAGATCATAAAAGCCTATGATGTTGGATGAAACATCATTGGATTTGCTGATCTTTGACCATTTTTGCTTACCTATTGCAATCCCATCATTCTCTGTAATGGGGCAAGCTAATTTTAGATCAATGGAATTTTAAAAATTCCCAAAAGTGAAGCTTATGGTGGAGAATTATTTTTGGGGATGTTCAGTTCTGTCTTTAGTTAAGGTTTATTTTCGTTCATGAGGTGAATTTAATATGTTGTGGTAATGTGGTGATTTGAGTTCGATTCAATTATGTAGGTATTGAAGCTTACTTTTTTTTTTGGCCAAAGGTAGTGAAGCTTACTTTTTCACTTTGATTTTCTTCAGCATTAGATTTTAATGTGGTTATTTACTTAGAAGAGAATGATACGTCACGCTATATTTTCAAAGCTATCCCTCCTCTGTTGAGTTCAAGAAGAAAACATATCCCTTCTAAGTGCCAACAGTTGTTGCGGGTCCCATTGAGGCAGCTTCAGCTATTAGCTTTTAGTGGAATGGCAGTCAGATGAAAGTACACCAGTGAACCTCTTGGCTTCTGCAAAACTCAAAAGTGACCTCCATCCCCTGTTCAATTTACTTTCTGGAGCTCCACAACTACATAGAAATATGCTTTCCAAACTAGCTGAGCTACATGAATAGTTTTTTCATTCCTAGGGAGATGTGAGAGGTGATCAATTGAAAATATGGAAGTGTGTATGTGTTTGCATTCTGGTGTATTAAATGATCTTTTATTAAACAATGATCTTTATCTATGAGAGACCCTTTTTAGTATCAACCATAACTGAAAGCAGATCTAAATTATTGTCCTATAAATTTGAAATGGTGCTGATCAAAATACAACAACACATCATGCTTCATGCCCATCAATCATTCAATGCTGATACAATCATATTTGCTGTACTAAATTAAATGCTGATACAATCATTCTTTTCAGTCTCAACTTGATTGCAAAAAGTTTGTATTCTTTAAGTTTTGTTAATATTAATATAAAAGTGCTTATAAAATCCACTTGGTTTTCATTTCATTAAATGTTTATGTTTGGATGACCTTTATGTTTTTTTGGTTAAAAAGTTGCCTATTATGCTTTTAATTAAGTGATAGATTTTTTGAAAATGATGTTTTGTGGAAGTCCTCTTGACAACACAACAATCTATGTGATTTATAAAGAAGTTTTCACCAATGTCAATGGCACACTCTTCTTACCTTAGTTTTTGCGAGCAAAAATGCTTGCTCACTTAATGAAATGCTTACACTAAAAAGTATTATTGTTCTATTCCCTCTATCATTCCACTATAAATTGAAACTTGAGATGCTCAGGGATGTTGTCGGGAGACAAAGCTTGCAGAGGAAGCTATAAGAGCGTCCGTGGGTTCACTGCGATTGGGTCTGATGGGTCGATTGGGGGGGATACTGTGCACCAAACGCTTGGGAGTAAGTTTGTAGATGAGGTTGAACATACACACACACATATAGGAACCCCAACAACTCAGATGTTTCATAGGCACATCGGAAAAAGAAAACGTAACACATGGAAAAGTGCAAGGGCAAGACATAAATGAATGACATAAGTGAGAAGAAAATAACACCACTAATAACGTTTACAATCCCTAACACCCAGCACCTCACAAAATATCACACAACACCAAAGTTCTCAAAGACTATTACACTATATAAAAGACTACAAAAGTTGTACTAAGGTTTGGTTGGAAAAAAACAACCAATGGACATGAGGCAAGTGGAAAAATCAACCAATGGACATGAGACAAGTGGACCAATGAGGGATGAGCCACAAGATTTATAGGTATATATTTGATTTATGTCTATGCAAAAGTAAAATTGAGTCTAATGAATCTACATGACAATGAGTTATAGGACCCACTTCTTGCGAACACACTCTAAAATTGACGGAAAATTTGTTTACGTGGCAAAAAAAGGACCCACATGCTGAGCTGGAGATGCCACGTCTAATGAACAGTGTTTCAATATACTACTAAAAGTAAAATGGTCATTTGCCTCTCTCAAATCACTGTTCATAATGAAGTATTTTATTGGTCCACATCATCGGTGGGGTCCACTACTCTAAAGGCAAATAGCTTCTTCAACAAGCTCCATCCAACTAGCTTTCTCTCTTTCTCTTTTTCCTCACTTTATTTCCTCTCTCTTCTCTGGTCATCCGTATGCCCCTCCTTCCATGTCCCTCCTTCCATGGCTTCTCCTCCTCTTCTCTCTTCATGGGTTTCATCATCCCTCTTGCTTCCCCACTCACTTAATCAACCTTCTACCAAAGAAAGCTATTAGCTTTCTTCTCTTCCACTTTATGGGTTTTTCTTTTCGTTTGAGTTGGGTTGATGTGCGAAATTTCCAAGGTTAAATAGCTGTCCATTTAATAGGTTATAATGGTGATTTGCTATATGGTGAAACACTGTCCACTTATCACAACAACCTATGTGATTTATAAAAAAGTTTTCACCAACGCAACTGTAAGCATTTTTGCACACCCTTCTTACCTTAGTTTTTGCGATCTGAACCTTTTGAGAGTTAGGGTTTCAAATGGGTGTTTGATTTTGAGTGATCTTATTTAAATAAATGAAAGATAAAACTTTGATATGTAGTTCCCCTTAAGAAATTTGAGTTATTTGAACTGTTGTTGGTTAATTTTAGGTTTATTTAATTTGAAAGTTTGGTTTTGGTATTTGTGTTTATATGATATGAATGTTGATGCATGTGTTTAAATAATAATCATGGCTGAACAGATGTTAGTTATGGTGTTACTAGTTTTCTTGATGTTAGTATCACTACCGCTGAATTGGTTTTGGAAAGAAATGGTAGTGTTGCTTTTTGTGTGTGATGCTAAGCTTGATAATGAATTGTGGAGTGAAGTTCAGTATTTGTATGAGTTTATATGAGATTAAATTATGGATGTATCTAGTGTGCATGTGTTTGATTATTGTCTTACTATACCATATAGTGAAATGACATTTTAGTGTAAACCATATGTTTATCCTATTTTTTTGTGCATTGTTTGGGGTGACTGATATATGTCATTAATGGTGTTTGTATAAATTGTGAAGTGTTGTGAGTTGTATGTGAATGTGGAAAGATGATTTTTCCTTAGTGGCATCAGCTGAAAAGTGTTGGTTCTGTTTTGAGAGCCTAAAAGTTCCAATTTTTACTTGGATAATGTATCTTGGAGTGTTTGCTCCATTTTTGAACACATCCTTGTGTTCGTGAAACCACATTTTTATTTAATCATTTCCTGCACTAGTCATGGGTGATGGTAAAGGAAGCATGAGGGGGTTCAGGTCATATTAAATGAGTTTATTATTTTGGGTTAATGGTGAGTAGGCTAGTGGGAAATAATAGCTTGTACATTGAGCCTTTTTGGTCTCTAAACTGTGTGTGCTCTTTTATTAATAGTTTTGATATCAAGGGTAACTTGGAGTAAATAATTCCATGGGTTTTGTTACTTTGTATGTAGTTGTGCAGTAACCTAGTTATTAGGATTTAAGATGAGAAATGAAATGGAATCATAGCTACTCTAAGTTCTTGGCTATCTCTTGCAGTGTATGTGAGTGTGTTTCTTTATGGCTTGTTGGCAAAATGTTGCAATTTTCGGAGTTTAGGTCTGATTCTTAGTGATTATAATGTCCAGAGGAAATGAATTTACTTGCTTTGTTCACTACAGATATCTGATTTTTGTTATATGGTGTAACAAACTGTTACTTAGTCCCTAATTAACTAGTCATATCCAATTTTAATTCTATAATCCCTTTACTAACTATGATAGGAAAATGGTTTTCCATAATATTAATATACCTATCATAGTTAGAAAAAGAATATTCTAGTGAATAAAACATTATCCATGATAGAAAAGGATTTCCTGATACAATATAGATGCTATCATGGATAATTAAAAACTAACCATGTTAGAAAGGATTTGCCTAACATGGTTAATAAATAAACTGATTGATATTAAACATTAAATATATATATATATATATACATGCGGAAGCGAATGCAGCCCTATAAATTGACAATATACATTTCTAAACAAATTAAATAACCTCCACAACCTAATTCTCTTTCCTTATGTTTGCGCCTGTGCATAAATACCTGCAAAAATGTCAGTAATCGTGGGATGAGACAATTTGTCCCAGTAATCACCGCTTAACTCACTATAACAGTGAGATGTGCGGTAGCGAGGGCGTCTAAAGGGTACCACAGTTTTAAAATCAGTAATACATATATATAGATAATCCAAACCTTCTTCCCATGTATCACTCCAGTCTCTCTGTCATTTCCAAATCAATGCACTTCAACATCTCTACCTCCAATACAACCATACCACCCCACAACTCTCACACTCACCTATAGATACATCGTGCCATCACGGGGCATTCAAGCATCTAATCTTCACTATATGATTTGACACTGTGTCCCTCTCCATAATGAGGGGACAATTTCCCTCTCTGGCAATCTCTAGAGAGGGAACCCCAATTCTATTTCCATTACAGAACGGGAACGGTTGGGCTCTCCAATGCCAAACAACCGTAGGTCACTTTCTCTCAATAAGTTGACCTATGATCCCCGGTCTAATCAATCTGAAAAGGATCATCAGTACAAATAACTGTCGATTGGCCAATCGACAGTTATCATCGCGCGATGGTACATAAATATCAGTGTCATGAAAACCTCACCATATCCCTATCAATATCACATCCACAATAATCAACATCATGCACTATCACATCACCTTTCAATCCATCATCCACAATATTACATGTTTTCCCTAATAATTCTCCCCACAATCTCCAATTCAACATCTCATAACCTATGATACATCCAATCCATGATACCTCTCAATATCTCTGTCAAAATATAAACATTTCAATATCTATACATTCACATACACAATTCCATAATACCACCAGCCAGGGTACTACATATAGTAAGTCAAATTCTTTGTACGAAAATAATCGTGTTTGAAAGGCACCCGATAGCCTATTTTATATCAAAGTAAGGTTTGAAAAGATAATATATATATATATATAGAGGGTGAGAAAGGATTTTGGAAATCCCCAACTAACATCACCCTCATTGTTATAGCAAGGGTAAGTGTGATTACCTGTCGCCCTTTGCACTGCGCATTTTCCCCTCCTTTCTCGATGTCTCACAACCACATCACAATCAATCCTATAATGTAGTATAGAATAATAAATTAGTTTCATTTCTACTTCATAATGTTTAACGTCTCTCTCGTATCCGCATTACTACCCAAATTTCCCCATTTGTGTATTTTATCTTGATGAACCTCATCAAACCTATAACCACACCATTACAATTAAACGTTTTGTATATGAACTCAAAAATAATCAAGACTATTTCAATCACTTTCCTCTTCATCGATATCATTCATTTCCGACTTTATTTAACAAATGATTAAATCAGCAATGTTCCAATAAGATTTTATTCTTAGAAGACAAAATTTCAGCAAGAATTCAGATAATATTCCTTCTTTCCTAACATTCAAACTTTACTTATTTTTAGGACCCCTCAATACTCTTAATAATGCGAACCAAAACAGCAAAGAAGAGCACACATACATTTCCCTTTGTAACTTATAAACTGAACAAGGAAGAAGATATATTTTTCAGCATGGAAGCATTAATTAGTTTCAAACATCAAAGAAGGAAAAACAAGTTTCACAAGTTATCACATACATGAACCAACAATTTTCACAAGTTATCACAAACCAATACTAACCACATCTTTACCTAACCCGAAACACAACCTTAGACACTCCATTTCAAAAACTAGTTCGGCCACACAATTATTTTAAATCAATATACATGCACTCCAACTAATCTATTTAGTTATTACGGAGAAGAGACAAGGAATTAAAGGTTTGGCACAATTCCCCCATTCCAAAAGTCCACATGCTTCATCTTTTACTAATTCTCACCATTATTGATTTTACACCACATACAAAACATGTCAATAACAAAAATATCATTAATCACCTATTCAACCCAAAAATAATGCTCACTTGAACAAAGGAAGCTAATGTAGATTTCACGTCCAACCATTCAAATTATCGCGAACAACCTCCCAAAAGATCTATTATCTTCATACACATATTGATAAAAATACATAACTTCACATATAAAATCCTATGCATCAGCAGCAAGGAGAAGAACTCCTACAAAAATCACAAATTCAGATTTTATAAATCAGATTCTTAAACTCCAAAATTTCAGTTTCTTTCAGCCTCCCCTTCACTAAGCCTATACATGTTTTGCTTTCACATTCCATCACACAAGGTCATCATGATCATTCATATAGCCATTTCTTTAAGACACCATCTCATTGGTTCCCAACAAACAGAATTTTTAAATAATCCTAGCACACATTCAGCAAGATCCCTTCGGCCAAACAATCTTAATTGCAGACAAATTATAACTACTCATGCAACCACAACATTCCAGCCACATGCATGCTTAATAAAAACCACACTCACAAAGAATCAGCGGCTTTATTTCTTCCCAAAAATGATCAGCCTTGACAGAAAAATTATACAAAAGATTGTAATTATACATGGCATAATTTAATTCCACCCACAACACCATTTAACATTCTTACAACACCATTAATTCCAATTCTTCATAAAGGGAATGCATATCAAAACAGGGAAGCAAGAAAAGAAGATTAAATTCTCATATTCCAAGCATAAACTGAACATCTCCACACACAATAATTCAAGCAAGATCCAGAACATCCATAGCATCAATTTCAACCTCAACAGACCAAGCAGACATAACCAAATACAAGAAATGATTCACCTTAAGTCATGGAACCCACAAGTTAGGGTTTTGCACAAACTTCACCAAACTTCAATCAACATTCAATTTAACACCTAGGACACTAAAAGATGAAGCTTTGGCTTAGTTTTAATTCATTTTCATAGCTAAAACTTAAAACCCAAATCGGACTCTCTAATAACTCGCCAAAAACGAATGGTAAAGGGGTAGGGATCTGAAAAGAAAAGTCACCTAAGCTTGATTCCGGTGTTGTATGGAGAGTGGGAGGCCACCACCGCTGTGCAGCTCGCCGGAAAATCGGCCTCCAAGGTATAGGCCGAGCTGGACGTCGATAACAAAGAGAGAAGGTGAAAACCATGAAGTTATGGTGGAATCTAGCTTGAAAAACTAAAGAAAACTACCACCTACCTTCCAATCAAACGTCCGCCGCCGGAAACCGAGCTAACGCCTCCGGAAAATGCTTCACGCGTCGGAAAAGATGGAGGAACGAAATAGAATAAGAAAAGGAGTGAGGAAGCACGGCCACCACAGTCCGGCCAGCCTTGGCCGCCGCCGATCGAGCCGAGAAAGGAAGGAAGAAGGCGGAGATAATGAAGAAGAGGAAGGAGATCGAAGAAGAGAGGTCGGAGGCGGAGGGAGTTTGGGAGTGAAGGAGAAGGAAGGAGTTGAGTGGTTATATATATATGTGTGAAAATTACCACTAAGTACCCTATCATTCATTCTTAATTATATTTTTAGCCCAAAAGTTTGCATATGATACTATCCCTTTCTCTCATGGTATTATCTAAATTCACAATATTTTTCTCAAAAATTTATATTTTCAAATAACTAGTTTAACTATATTTCTTAAAACTCTAATGTAAATAAGATTTGATATTCATAATTATCCCCAATATCATTGATCCTTTCCTAAGACTTCAAATTTCTTAAATAACATCTCAACAATTTCTTATTAGTCTTAATTAAAATTTGGGATGTTACATATGGCTTGTATTTAAGATTAGGCATTATTAATTATGATAAGTTATGGAATTTCCTATGTGGTAGTTGTTGCATATTCAGCTGATAACTGAATACAAGTATATAAATATATATTTGTTACTTAAAGATGAGGTATTATAAGTTAGCTTTATTAATGTGATATGCACTTCATTATACTTGCCTAGATGATGAATGGTTTGGGAAAGTGAACTACTTGTGCTGTCATGTGTTGTTAAGAATTGTTTTGACTCCAATGTGAATGTGAATGAATGATGCTTATTTACTCTTTGCAACTGAAAGCATGTTTTGTGGATTGTTTATGCTCAATTGAAGAAGAAAGAAAAACTATAAGAATGGGTAGTAAACATTGAAGAATGGGTAGTAACTTTATAGGACCGAAAAGAGACGTCAAAGTATTATAAAGTGGAAATGATATTAATTTATCATATTTTTTTTATCCTATCATTATAGGAGGAACTAAAGTATTTGGAGGAAATCTATGAGTAACGATAAGGAAGAACATCAAAGTGCTAAGGACGACAGGTAATCACTCTTACCTTGCTATAACATTGAGGGTGACGTTAGTCGGGGATTTTTAAAATCCTTTCTCACCCTCTATATATATATATATAAATTATATTTGAAAAATTATTTTCATACAAAATAGACTATCGGGTGCCTTTCAAACACGATTATTTTTGTACAAAAGATTTTGATACATTATATACTATTATTTTGGTTGGTGATGTATGTTCTGGATAGGATATGAGGGACATAGGTAGTAATGAGTAGGGGTTGAGAGCTGTTCTGGGTATTCTGGCAGGGATGTTGAGAATTGTGTGGAAGGAAATGAGAAGATGTTGGATTTGATTTATTGGAAAGCAAATTGATGGATAATATTTAATGGTGAGGTTGAGAAACTGTAAAATATTGTGAGCAATGCATGACACTGATATATTTATGTACTATCGCGCGATGATAACTGTCGATTGGCCGATCGACAGTTATTTGTACTGATGATCCTTTTCGGATTGATTAGACCGGGGATCATAGGTCAACTTATTGAGAGAAAGTGACCTACGGTTGTTTGGCATTGGAGAGTCCAACCGTTCCCGTTCTGTAATGGAAACAGAATTGGGGTTCCCTCTCTGGAGATTGCCAGAGAGGGACACAGTGTCAAATCATATAGTGAAGATTAGATGCTTGAATGCCCCGTGATGGCACAATGCATCTATAGGTGAGTGTGAGAGTTGAGGCAGTAGGATGGTTGAATTGGAAAAGTACAGATGATGAATTTGAGTTGATTTGGATATGACGGAGGGACTTGAGTAAGGAATGAAAGAAGATCTGGCTATATATATTATTGTTTTTAAAATTGTGGTACCCTTTAGACGCCCTCACTACCGCACATCTCACTGTTATAGTGAGTTAAACGGTGATTACTAGGACAAATTGTCTCATCCCACGATTACTGACATTTTTGCAGGTGTTCATGCACAGGTGCAAGCATCAGGAAAGGGAATTAGGTAGTGAAGGTTGTATTGTTTATTTAGAATTGTATATTGCCAATTTATAGGTCTGCATTCGCTTTCGCATGCATATATATTTATTTATTGTTTAATATCAATTAGTTTTGTTTATTAACCATGTTAGGCAAATCCTTTCTAACATGGTTAACATTTAATTATCCATGATAGTATTCATATTGTATCAGGAAAGTCTTTTCTATCATGGATTATGTATAAAATGATTAGAAAATTCCTTTTCTAACTATGATAGAGATATTGTTATTATGGTTATTTCTTTTTCTATCATAGTTAGTAAAGAGATTAATGAATTGAAATAGATTATATTGGTTAATTAGGGAATTAGTAACAGAATGTTACACATAGGCTGTACAATGTACATGTAGGCGCCCTTGATGATTTGCTCCCCGTGCAACGCACGGGAGAATTTGCTCGTAAAAAAAAAGTAGCTTGGTTGATCATCATGCATTACATTGGTTTATATTTAACGATTGATCTTTACAAGAACATAATATTTTAACCACTTATTTAAGGAGAGGATTGGGCTCAATAAAAGGACATACTTTAGTCAATATTTCTTCTATCGATTGCTGACAAATTTGTAAATCCATATTAAATCAAGTTTATAGGTTGATAAATGCATTTCATAAATAAATAAACTTTGGGTCTTTTTTGAAAAGGTAATAAATAAAATACAGATCGAATTTGTTACTATCCATTACATCAAGTTTATAGACATATCGACCTATAAATTCATGGGTGTTAGGTTAATAAATGCAAACGTGATAATAGTTGAAACTTGAAAAAAATTGTCCATATGATAATTCATGGGTGCTAATCTATACATTTAATAATAAAAATAATTTATGAAAACAAAGAAAAAATAGGTGTACAATTCAAAATTGAAAAATACCAAGTTACATGATAAGAAATTATACATAAATATATGGGTGTTTATTGGTGAATTTGTGAGGTGCATATGTATTTTTACGAGTGAAATGAGAGATCCCAAATTAATGAGTATAATATTTGGCTAAAGTTACATTCCTTGTGAAGTGTCAATTATTATCACAGTCTAATAATTAGTTTTATAACCACAATGCAAGTTGAGTAAATAAATAAATAATTTGTAAAATATTTACAAATTTTGTATAAGAAACGTGTGGGTTTTTTCTTTAAAGAAACATGAAAGAAATGAATTAGTAGGAATTTATGTAAGAATTACTTTTATTCAATTGAAAATGATATGAAGACGTAATTGCGTCTTCATATTGTTTTACTATTCTCTCGGAAGTTCTTGCTTCACATAAAGTTCTTGTGGTGTGTCTCTCAAAATATTTATAAATTCAGGAGTTTTTTTTAATCAAAAGAAGAATCAGGAGTTAAGACAAAAAAGGAAGAAGAGTGTGTGTGAAGGGAGACAATGTGGGCGCGGGATTTTGGGCTTTTAAATGGGCCCGCGAGAAATATGTTGGGCTGTGCATTGACTAATTGTTGAGTCCAGGTTTATGTGGATTTGACCTGAGGTCCAAAAATAACTATACGAAACTTAGTTTTTAAATTTGATTTGTATGAAATTCACCCAACTAATGCTATCAATTTATCACTAATAAACAAACAATAGGTGAATTGGTAATATTATGTAAATAGTTATTAGGAAAAACTCTCTCCCCCCACCACTACCTCAACACCTCCCTGACTCCCCTCCTTCTCTCTCCCAAAACCTCTCTAGCGAAATAAAGAGAAAATGAGGAATTTCATTCATTGGGGACTACAGGCAGAATAAATAGAATTTACAAAGAAACAAATAATTGCTAGCAAACTACCCACGTATTAGCCCCCGTAACTCCACATCCTAATGACCTTAATCAATTGACTGAATACAAAGAAATAACAATATAAACAAGAAATTAAACAAATACTACATGAACAGGGGAAATGGGAGAATTCACCAACCTAAACAGCAAACTCTAAATCAATGATAATAGAACAATCAACAACACAATAAATACAATTTACAACAGCCCATCAGCACAAAAAACATAACAACACGGTAAAACATTTAATTTTGAATAGGATGAAAGGTTAATACACTTACCACATCTCATATTAACAATTTTTCCCTCTCCATTAATTACAGCGATGCCCCTCAACAAATTTCCACGATGGCTATTAGGGAACAAGTTCTGAAATGACTTAACAATTCCCCTGTATAAAAACAAAAGGAGAAATTATACATATGTATTAATATACTCATTTCAATTAGAATATCAAATAATGTGGAAATGCTCAATATTTATTATGAATGCTTTCTTTTATTATTAGTAGTTGTTAGTATTACTTAAATTTGTCATATTTATTATAAATTTAAGTAATACTAATACAACTTGTTTTTTGTAGTGTCAAGGGATAGGTGAGCACTCATGATTTGATTTATATGATAGAAAGTCATCTTCCTAGCTTACTAGTATCTCAATCTTCATTAGGGGTTGTTAAGTCTGCCACTATCTTTTCCCAGTTTGCGAATATTTCATATCCTAGGATGACTTGGATTAAGGGGGAGTTGATCTCTGACCAGTTGTCATACCGAAATGAGTTTTTGTTCCTTTCCCCTACTTTCCATCCTAGCCCATTTATAAATTTCTCCCATACATCACAAATACTTTTCCAAGTGAGTGAAGTCGATCTCCCCTTCTTAACAAGAGGAGTTAGGCTAGTTTCACAGTGGTATATGCTTCTTAATTAGCACTCTCACAGAGAGGGTATAATGTTGTTTAACAAAAGGAGTTTGGCCGATCACCCCTCATTGTGCTACCAAGTCCTTCAAACCAAGACCTCCATCTTTCTTGTCGTTGGTGATTAGATCACAAGAAACAAGATGAAGCTTATGTTGACATTCATCAGCCCCCATAGGAAGCTTCTACTTCTTTCCTCTATGTCTTGTAAAAGGCGTTTGAGAAGGAGCATAGTTTGCATATGGTAGGAAGAGAGAGCAGATAATACTACATTATTATTATTCATTGACCATCATGCTGGGATCTTTGATTATGATTTGCTCCTACAATTTCAACTATTACCACTTGATGATCCCATGCATGCTTGAATTTGTTTTGAGATGACTGAATATAGAACACTGGTTATTAATAGCACTGTTGTTAGTCTTTGGTGCACAATAGTTAACCTCAAGCTTGCTTGACATTTGTGGGCACAATAGCACTCATGCTTGATAATGTAGGATTTGTTGTCACACTTAGCATTAAACAAGTATAATGAATAATCATAACAAAAAGTATGAGAAAAGAGTAAGATTATAACTTATGTTAGAATTCTTGCTTGTGGTTTCCTCAAAGTATCTCCCTTTTTAAATTCTCCTAATATCATATCATACCATAAAGAAAATAAATAACTATCTTATGTTATATTAATTAACGTCTACTACCCATCCCTTCATGATATTATATTCCTAACTTTCTTTCTTTTCTAAATTAACACATACAAGTAACATACCAAATGTTCAAGTGAGAATAATCATCAAGTATCCTTTGATTCAAACTAAATAACAACTGTGATGGCAGACACTAATTGGACTCTATGCTTATACCAAGATCAAAGAGCATACAATAGCAATAAAGCATGGGCTGAGTCAGTATTTACCTATAAATGGACTGTCAACAGTTGTAAGAAGCTTGGTATTATTGTGGAATCCGTGTACTTGAACCTTAACGTCCCGCTTGGAGGTAGGAGTCACTGCAACTAAAGACATAAAAATACCCATTCACCAAATTTCATGGACTGAATAAATAGAGAGAGCCCCATTGTTTTTCACATACCATCCACATAGAAGACTGAAATTAAAGTCAGTCCCCAAACGATCACAAGTAATGCTCCAGTAATTGTGACAACTAATTATAGTTAGATTAAAATAGGGCACATGAATTAGGCAGAGAAAACTAACAAGGACCAAGTTACCAATTATTTACACTTTGAAGCACATGCCTTACATGCGCTTAAAGCGCATGGATTGAAGCACATGCCTTTACATGCGCTTACATGCCTTTACATGCGCTTAAAGCGCATGTATTAGCTTCCCTTTGTTATTTTAGTAAGCTAAGGCCTATACATGCGTCTAAAGCGCATGTAAAGCCCGATTACCATATCATTTTAAAGATTTTCATATGAATTTGAGCTTTTGAACTGAATACTTTTTATGCTTTCACTCAAAATACTTAAATCTTGTCCTAGACAATGTTTTAGTAATTTTCCATTGAAGGAAATGTCTTTACATGCGCTTAAAGCACATGTATTGGCTTCCCTTTGTTATTTTAGTAAGCTATGGCCTATACATGCGTTTAAAG
Source organism: Mimosa pudica (assembly GCA_029929735.1). Classification (NCBI taxonomy): domain Eukaryota; kingdom Viridiplantae; phylum Streptophyta; class Magnoliopsida; order Fabales; family Fabaceae; genus Mimosa; species Mimosa pudica. The sequence goes on along the minus strand of JAKELP010000037.1, from coordinate 4,565,897 downwards.
CGCATGTAAAGCCCATAAAGATTTTCATATGATTTTGAGCTTCTGAACTAATATATTTTTATATTTTAACTCAAAATAATAAAATCTTGTCCTAGATAATGTTTTAGTGATTTTTTTGCGTAGAGCCTTCGGTGTCCAGCCCCCTTTGGGGAACCGACTAATCCGAAGTCGCAGCCAGGATTCCCCAATTGGGGGTGACGACTTCCCAAGGGTTCGAACCCATGACCTGGTGGGTACGCGGTGTCTTACCTTCCCCTTTCTTACCAGCTGGTCTACGCCCCCTTGGGCTTTTAGTGATTTTCAATTGAAGGACATGCCTTTACATGCCCTTAAAGCGCATGTATTGGCTTCTTTTTGTTATTTTAGTAACCTATGGCCTATACATGCGTTTAAAATGCATGTAAATCCCAATCTCCATATCATTTTAAAGATTTTCATATCATTTTGAGCTTTTGAACTAAACTCTTTATATTTTAACTCAAAATACTTAAATCTTGTCCTAGACAATTCTTTAGTGATTTTTCATTGAAGGACATGCCTTTACATGTCTTTACCTATGGCTCTTGTACTTGAGCTTGTTTCGTTGCTTCAAGTTGCGATTGATTACTTACCCTCATAGATTGTATTCACTCTTGGTTTCATGGCCTCACAACGCTGGATTAGCTATCCTTCTGCATTATGTGTTCACGCTTGTTTCAATTCTATTAAAGTCATATGAAAATATCACTTAAGAATTATCGTTGATCAAAATCTTTATTCATCATGAGTTTAATTCATTTATAATTTCAAGTAGTTTTATTTATATTTGCGATGGTATACTAGTTGTCTGAATTAGTTAAAGGTGTTTAGGTTATTTTCTTCATTATACTATTATATAATCCATGAATGAGACTATTACTTGGAGGAATAATCTTTTTAGTCTCAGATAGTGTTGTTGATTGATTCAAGATCCCATATTCATATGAAGATGAAATATTATATTGGGTTGTTGAATCTCCATGATGAATTTCCACAATAATGACGTAAAACTCAATCTAGGTATGATATTTTGAAACTCTTGTTTTAGGAGCTTCGATCCACGTAAATTGTAGTTAGAGTCCTTGTCCTTGCCGCCTTTGTATAAATTTGTTAGTATGGAGTAAAATTTATTTATGGAAATGTGCTATTGTATACTTTTTGGTAACTCCCAATTGGAAAGGAGATTGTGTTATGATTTTTTATAGATAGCAGAGGATGTTGTCAATATATATAAAACTGTATCTATACTTTATATTATGTAATGTATATATGTATATAATATCTATAAAAAAGGCAGAGTTCATACATATGCTGACTCAAGGAATTCGGGTTTTTTCTCATAATCCTGTCCTGTCATGGAATAATACATCCAATCAAATTAAGACTAAAGACTTTTGGACGATATTATGCAATAAATTAAAAATAAAACTCTGGTTGAAGAGCTGCAACTATGCTTCCTAAGAGACAAATATCTTTCTCATGGCTAATGCAATTTTTGGATTATTCTAAGGTGAAGGTACAAAAATGATACTAAACTTTACCCAAAATTGTGTTTCTAATACTAAAGTTTCGCGAGGTACAAAAAGAGTACTCAACTTGGAGTTCATGTGCAAATATAGTATTTTCACGGGAAATAAAATTTAGATACGAAAAGACTCTTATGGGCATAAGAGAGAGTGTTTTCGTATCTAAATTTTATTTCCCTCAAATAAAAATACTATATTTGCACCTGAACCCCAAGTTGAATACTCTTTTTACATCTCGCGAAACTTTAGTATAAGAAACACAGTTTTGGGTAAGGTTTAGTATCATTTTTGCACCTTTACCCATTATTCTATAAGCTATAAAATGCAATGATAACGCGCCACATTTAAGATTAAAGCTTTTGATCGTCACTAGCGTAATTTTCTTTTTCTTTTGTTGCATCAACTCTTATGGGATCGGACACCAATAACGATTACTGCAGTTTTAAAATTTTAGCATAATGAATTAGATGTTGACAAAGCGGTGAGGCAATATTTGAATTTTCCCTGAAAGATACGTCCACATTTAGTGTGTAATGATGTTTAGAATGTTATCGCTGCAAATAGAACTATACTTGTATCTATGTTAAAAAAAGAACTGAGGTGACAAAGTAGTATTTGGAAAGCCAACTATACCTTGTGCAACATCTTGAGGTGAATTATGAGTCATTTTCACTGGAAAAAAAACAAATTCATATAATAACTTTTTAGTGCATTTTGTCTAATACGTAGTCTCTTTATTCCTAAATATAAGATCACTATCAAATTTTAATTTATTCTTAAATATAAGACCACTTTCTAATTTTTCCCAATTTATTTTCAAATTAACCCTAATATATAATACTCCCTCCGGTCCTAATAATAAGACCTAGTTGACTTTTTTGAGAAATCGTAAAATAGATAAACAAGTGATTGAAACTATTGCCATGAGGGTGTGTTTCGATTGGCGATTGAAAGTGATTTTTGCCATGACTTTTTTGAGTTATATTATGTTCTAAAGATTCTTATGCAACTATTGCCATGAGGGTGTGTTTCGATTGGCGATTGAAAGTGATTTTTTTTCAACTTTGCTTTCTCAACAGTAAGACTGTTAAAAAGTTAGATTGTGTAATGATTATGTTTAGATGTGCAGTGAGTATAAGTGACTTTTTTCAGTCTAACTTGTAGAAATTTGCAAACATGGTTGGATATTTGCTTTGAAAAAAGTAAGATTATATCAAAACATTGATTTTATTAGATAGTATATATAAAATATGCAAATGTTGTTATAATTTAGAGAGAATGTGCATGAACTAAAATAAAAAATTTGGAAATATAGTAATTTAAAATAAAATGCATCTACACTAGAAATTAGACATTAGAAGCAATAATAAGATAGCCTTTATGCTTTTCCTCAGTCTTGCTTTGTTCAGACGAAATTTGATCTTACCTTGTACCCAAACATGTTTTAAGTCAAAATAAGTAAAACGTAAAAATAAGCAAGATAAGTCAGTGGGATCTTGCTTATTTTGACATACCAAACACACCATTGCTTATATATGGAGGAAAAGGAATCTGGTCGTATCCTAGAGGAAAGTTTTAAATCTAAAGGAAATTCATAGGGACTCTCAGGCCCTAATTGGTTTCTCTTCTTCAGCAAAGTTTGTTCGTTCTCCCAATGAGAGCAATCTTCCTGATGAGATTGGAATACATGTACTACTTATTTAACAACTCAATTAGCTACCCATTGGTAGCTTTCTCCTCTTCTTTTGACACACAGAAGGTTGTTGTTTGTAATGTTCTTCAACTTGAAGAATACCTAGTTAGAGGGGATATTATTTTCAAAAATTGGAAACTTCATCACATACAACAATATAATTACTGTTGAGTTATTTTTTTTATTTTTTTGAGGATAATTTATTGAAGAATTACATGTGGCTTCTATCTTCTTTCCATATCAACATTTTCAACTTTTGTTTTTGCCTAAAACCGTGAGCTGGATCCTCATCTCATCATGACTTCCCCTTGACAAGTTATCCATCTAAAATATTGGTAAGAGATGACTCAACTCCTTTGGTGCAATATGTTATTGCAAAGGAGATTTTCTACCTTTTCAAACCATTTTCCTTAATTCCATTAGTCAACATAGTAGTCCTATAGCAGTCAACTTTTTTACTTTTACATTATTTCTAGACATTGTCAAATCTCTGTAACAGTTTCATTGTTATTAATATTTTTCTGCCTTTTATTATAAAAAAATGTTCTAAAGATTGACCTGACCAAAAAAAAAATAACGCACAAAAACATATCTTCAACGAACATATATGTTTCAGTTCAAAAAAAAAATCAGTTAAAAAAAACGAACATATATGTGTGTGCACAAATAAATATAACACTCTCAGCATGCTAATCACATTTTTTGGTTGAATATCTCTTTACCTCTTATGTCAAAACATTTCCTTTTGCAACCCCTTGTTTTTATGAGCACGATTGACTTGTCTTGATTTGAATTTGGAGATGTACGTATAAAAGGACAACTGTTTTGTTTGTCCTTGAGGAAAACACTAGGATTCTTGGTTTACTCTGACCCATCATATTGGATCATAGCTTTTTCTCACCACTTATTTTATTTTCTTTCTCTTTCATTGCATCAATTGTTTTGAAGACAACTTTTCTTCCGTTATTGATCGAGCACCAATAAATGGGAAATAGAAAAAGAATAATTTAATATCTCCTTAAAACATGAACATGACACTTTCAATGGAAATTTTGAGCAACGTTTTTTTATCAGAAATTGCGAACAACGTTTTGGCTGCAATCAAACAAAAGATTTTTTAGTAAAACCTAGGGATCCATTTATTAGAAACATGTACTGAATCCTGACGTAAAACTTCAACCTGTGCAATATCTTATCTTTGGGGAAAATACAATCAACAATCTCATAAACCAAATGATTAATCACAATCAACTTCAAACAACAATGAAATCGCATTGAAGTCTCAAGCTAAGGGATTTATTTAATATTAAATACTCCCTCCGGTCCTATTTATAAGTCACCAACCGCCTCTAAATTTTGATCCTTAATATAAGTCACCAACTACCATTAATTAACTCATTTATTAAAGTTTTCTCAATATACCCTTATCATTGAAAAATGAACATTGGAAAATGAGAAGAGAAAGAAGATGAAAAAGGCACATGTATACTCATAAAGGTAGAAGATTAATGAAGAGAGTTAAATGGTAGTGGATCATAATGATAAAGGTGAGAGGGGCAAAAATGGAAAAGTCAAAAGAAATAAGACCAATTTAATGATGCAACTTCTATTAACCTCCTTTCCTTGGTATGTACGTACAATTTGGGCAGTTGGTAACTTATAAATAGAACCGGAGGGAGTAACATGTAATTGACATTTGGATCGATAGTTGTCAATGTTTTTCTTTAAAAATCTAGTTATCATTGACAATTTAAGTAAGTGTTATTGCTGCCAATGATAAACCATTTAAAATTAATTGATAATGAAGGAACTGATTGTGATTTTCTTTACTTTTTTGGTTAACTGATCATTAAGGTTTACTTATAGATGATTTTTTAAAATTAGTAATTTTATTAGTTACAGAATTAATTATATAAAATAAAGTATATTTTTGGTTTTAAACCGCTACAGTTTTTTATAAAAGACATTAAATTACATTAAAAAATACAATGAAAATGGATCCTTTCCATGTTAACCTGCCTCCAAACAAAAATAAAGACAAAAGGGCTTTGTAGTTTGTACGCACGTTTTTTTTTTTTTGCCAACGCTTTGTACACACGTTTTAGCAGTGAAGGATTTAAAAATACTATAAAATGGAGCCTTTCCATTTCGCCAATACAAGCTTGAAGTATAAGCTTTAATTTTTCTTCATATTTTCCTTGCTTATTTTCCTTGCTTTCAAGTAGCATTATCTTAAAAATAAAAATGATCCATTCAATACCAATTTCTTCACTTTCAGCAATCAAGAGCTCTGGCTTTCCAAGCACAATACAATGCGAGGCTTCCACCTTTAGATTTACTAATGAAAACAATACTTCTCGTCGAGGTGAAAATCACTTTCAACCTACCGTTTGGGATTATGATTATATCCAATCGATGAGAGTTGATTTTGTGGTATGTCTAATTCATTTCACATTCATATACCTGCTGGCTATTAATTGGTTAAAATTTTATTTATTTCACGTCATCACAATAGCATTTATACTTATTCCTACTTTAATTGGTTTAACTGGTTTATCAATAATCTTATGTTGATGTGATGACCATTTGAAATTGTTAAAGGATGAATCTTATAAACAAAAACGTGATAAGTTGAAGGAAGAAATAAGAGCAATGCTCTTGAAATTGAAGAATCCAGTGGAACAACTTGAACTTGTTGATGATATGCAAAGACTTGGAGTGGCTTATCATTATAGTCATGAGATGAAGATCATAATGGATGGGATTTACAACAATGACACATTGAAGACAAGTGACAATTTATATGATGTGGCTCTTAAATTGAGACTTTTGAGAGAGCATGACTATGATGTGTCATCAGGTATATCTTTTCAATGAGTTTGATCATCTAATTATGAAATTCAATAAAATTACAGCATTATTGAGAATAAGTCGTTGTCTCGATGAATTATGCTCACAATTTTTGCCATTTCTTTACAGAGATTTTCGCTAAATTCCTAGATGACAATGGTCATTTTCATTATTGTCGTTCACGTGACATCAAGGGTATGTTATATTTGTATGAAGCTTCATTTCTTTCGAAAGAAGGTGAAGTAATATTGGATAAAGCAAGAGCGTTTAGCTTTACACATCTTAAAGAATTTGTGAACAATAAAAGCAGTGAAGATGAATTATCACACATGGTTAGCAAAGCCTTGGAGCTTCCACTCAATTGGAAGATATCAAGGTTAGAAACTCTGTGGTTCATTCCAGTTTATGAAAGAAGACTGAACAAGAGCTCTACTTTGCTTGAACTTGCTAAACTGGACTACAACATCGTACAAGCTACCCTCCAAGAGGATATTAAATATTTGTCAAGGTGAAAATAATTTCCCATATCCAACAACTGCTATGGAACTTAAAATAAGTTTATTTTTAGTTCTTACACCTCTTAAATTCAAAATTTATTCCCTCCATAGATATTTATAAGATCCAGTTTTCTTTATAAACTCACCCTTATGTAACTTTTATAAAAAGGTCTCACTCGATTTCATCTGATTAGTAAATCAATTTTTACCAATTTTCATCGCAATTAATCGGAATATTATCTTTCATCCTTTTCTCACTATTAGTGTCTCTATGAAATTCTTTCAAGTGAAATTTACAATTTTCAATCTCTATGAAATTCTCTCATAAAAATACAATATTTCTTTTACAAATCCAATAAGATTACAAGTTTCAAACATATTTCTCAATAGTTTTCTTTGCAGTTTGGAAAACCCGTACGGGACGCTACTTATGTTGTTCATCTTATGTTTTCTATTTAACTTGAAGATGGTGGAAAAGAACCGGACTTGGAGAAAAGATGAGTTTTGCAAGGGATAGAATGGTTGAAAGCTTCGTTTGGTCAATTGGATTGACATTCGAACCAAAAAATGGAAATTTTCGAAGAGTCATGACAAAGGTTGGAACAATAATAACTCTTATCGATGATATTTATGACGTTTATGGCACTTCAGAAGAACTAAAATTTTTCACAGAAGTAATTGGAAGGTTAGTAATTAAATTTCGTTTTTTTTCCTTCAAAAATAATTAAATTGCTATTAATATATATACAAGTTACCAACACACGTTTGTATATATGTGTATACACAAAATATTTATTCTCCTATAATTAGCACAACATTTATTCCCACCGTATACTTCTTTTGTCTCATATGTAGGTGGGATGTAAATGCCTTGGATGACCTTCCAAACTACATGAAAATATGTTTCCTTGCAATTTATAACTTTGTCAATGAGGTGGCTTTTGACTTCCTCAAAGAAAATGGCCGCAACATCATTCTACACCTTCGGAAAGGGGTATTTATTGATTTCTACTTTTTATTCTATTCTGTAAAATATAATTAACTAATCATGATATTATTTTTAAATTTATATTTATGTATTAAATATTTCATGTTTCTAAATTTTCAGTGGGCTGATTTGTGTAAAGCATATCTGGTTGAGGCTGAATGGTACCATAACGCTTGCAAGCCCAGCTTCAATGAGTACCTAGAAAATGCATGTATTACAATTGCAGCACCAATCATACTTTTGCATGGTTATTTTGCAATTCCGGATTCAACAAATACAGATGACTCTACTTTTTTCAAAGAATATTCTAATGTTATTCGTTATACATCAAATATTATGCGCCTTGCCAATGATTTGGGAACATATAAGGTATAAAATTTTAGGTGTTTTCTATCAATTTCATTGTTAATATTGCAAAAATATATGGGATTGATTTTCTCCACATCTGTGGTTTTTCAGCGAGAAGAGGTGACTGGGGACATACCCAAAGCAGTTGAGTGCTATATGAATGAAACTGGAGCTTCTGAAGTTGATGCCCGCGGACACATATATTCATTGATATGTGAAGATTGGAAGAGGTTTAATAAAGAAGCTAGCAATATTAATTATAATTCAAGGAATTTCATTCAAGTTGCTTTAAACTTAGCCAGGATGTCGTTGTGCATTTATCAACATGGTGATGCCCATTCTATTCAAGATGAAGTATCTAAGAATTTGATAGCACCACTTCTTTTCAAGCCAATAGTATGAATTTGATTTGATGCAACGTAGTAAAATGCTTATATTCAGTAGGTACCTCAGATGGATTTGGGTTGTTTGTTAATTATTGTTTCTTGTTGATATTGCTACAGGTTTTAAATGATAATTTGTCCTTACGTTATTTTTTCCAAATATGTAATGTAAGAGTTCTTCAAACTTATCCCAATGTGCTTGGCATAACTGACCACGTTGAAGTAACACTGATAAGGTCAGGCCTTGAACTCATAACTGACCTTGAAGAGTTGAAGTACTATTTCCTAATCAACGGGATCTACAACATAGGAAAATAAAGACTTCAAAGTCAATATTTTAATAAGAGGGAAGCACGATGTGATTAACCTGATAAAAAATTCTTGTCCGCATCTGTAGTGGAATTACACCACTTCAAATTTAGAGATTCCAGCTTGGTTTAACCTGTTTAGGGATTTCGGGCGTACCTGGATGTCGCTCAACTTGACCGGGTACCCACACGAAGTCGGATCACCAATTGGAATCTGACTACGGTATACAGCAGATGCACATGAGGGAGGAATAGAGAGAATGAGAGAGAGAAATTTGTTTTTCTACACATAAAAACAAATGTTGTGACTTGTGACTTTTCCAATAGGCTTCATGTATTTATAATGAATCAATGGAAAAGTTATATCCCCATGTGAAAAGACACAATGATTTAACTCTAAATCATATGGGGAATATAACTCCTTTCAAACCATATTTCCATATTTACATAATGGCCCCAATTCCAATTGGGTATGGTCCTAACCCACTAAGGGTGAACCCTATTTTCCTACATCTCCCACTCACACTTAGTGGGTTAAATGTTAAGGGTCAAATCTCTTTCTCTTCTATTCTTCTTTCATACTAAGTGCTCTGTCGTAACCTCGTGGGCGTGACGTCTTCTTTTAGGTGTCTTGAACTAGAAATCTCATTTATTGAGACCAGAACAAAACTACCTTGCAGTGCAGCACGATCATTTTGTCATAATGCCTCAGATATCCTAGATTTACAAATACACTTTTCTCATGGCTAATCTAATCCCTTTTGAATCTGGATAAAACTCAGATTGCCTTTCTCATATGCTTAGCATCCACACTTATGATCTTAGCACACTAACATCATAATGGGTCGACCTCAGACACTAGCATAGGTGTGTATCACACGTAAATCTTCCTTTCGCCCAAATATCACTTCAATACGAGTTAACTTCTTTCCTAGCATAAAGCATTTAGATCGCAATTTTTATGACCATATAGCATATACGCTAAAGTAGCAGACATCAAATCATATTTCCATGAAATTGTCAAAGTCAAAGGACATCAAGAAAGTATTGAAACTTTCTAGGACTCACACAGCAGTGAAACAGGGATCCATTCACTAGCTTCCTGTTTGCGGTAACTTAAAGCACATGTGGTATGAATCACATGCTATGGTGTTACTCTTCTTCTATAAAGAGCATACATCGATTTAATTTCATCATTAACACCATGCAGACTTTAGTATAGACACACACAGTATCTAAACCGAAATTCTTCAACTCTTCTCACTTTGTAAGACGTCGATTTTGAAGAACTTGTTATCTGGCTACAGGTAATATAGATGTGGGTATCCGTAAGTCGATCCATATGTGTAACCATGGATCTCATCTCAACTTTACTGCACTTTTAAGTCGAGGCGACATAAAGATTGTGTTTCTTCTCTACCATATCAGTATGATCAATACTGCCGGTGAACACTTTATCTCATCTTTGCACACTCTCACTGAGTGTCAAAGGCGGTCGCTTGTGTGAGAAAGCGACCTCACCAACCTTTACGACATACTAGACATTATATACTATCACATACACATGTAAAGCCATAATGAAGTATCTCTTACTCCAAGTCCTATGCATGCCAGAAGACATAACATGTCACACATGTACATCTTTGGCCTTCGGCTTAAGTAGGGGACTTTGCATAGGAACACGTTGTTCAACAACAACTTTATGTGCTACAACTTCTCATATATTTATTCTCATATTTTATTCATGCTATAATACTTAGGGCCTTCAATCTAAGTAATGGTCATAGTGTTTGCACAATGCACTAACACTAGGTTTGAAATCTCATTTCAAAACCAAGATGTTCTTTTAGACGCCCTTAACCATACAGTCATACGTACTACCATAATAAGTACTTTGAATGCGCACAAATACATGCCCTATAAGGTATCCATAAGCATTTTTGTGGAGTCATAAAATGTCTCTCACAATGGTTGAACTAGTATTCACTTACATAGTTCTACCACAATAGATATCTGTTATTTTATATACCACTGTATACATTAAACTACCAACAACATTTACATGGAAACCTTTTTCCATTTTACATTTAAGTTTATTCAGTTTAGGGATATTCGAAAAGACTCAAATTCACTTTTGAAGTCATTGAAGTATCCTTGGGATCACATTCATCCACATTAGAATGACTTAAGAATTTCCATATTGTAGCTCTCTTGCAACAAAAAAATGGATTTTTCTTAAGCTGTAACTTTGGATCTCAAAAACTGACTTGATTATTTCTCAAAGAATCAATGTCATTTCATTTTGTTTTCTTCCATTCCTTCTTAGGAATAAGTAAGACATCTACAAAACAGTTATGTTATCCTCCTAGAGCAACTAAGAGCGCTTTTCAAAGTTGAACTCACTCTCAAGCTCCCACTTAATTACATGGGCAATGGAAGACTTAAAACTTGTTATGTATCACCTTGTCACTAAGTCTCATAAAGAGATATAGTGAAATACAATGTGATGAGCTTCTCCATTTTTTGAAAAAATCATCCACAATAAATATGGTTCATTATGATTCTTTTCAAATACAAATCCATTTTCATTTCTACTTATGAAAATGTAATCATTATAAGCTCCCCTTACAATGATCATAAGATTGTGTAACCCTTACAATGATCATAAGATTGTGTAACTGACCCTCATGGCTTACGGTCACGGAAACTTATAATTTGACTTGTGTTGAAAATACAGACTGCATGTGGTTTTGGAACTAACCACATTGGAGTTACATGGTTAAGTATAATGTTTGCATCTCTCGTAAAGAGAAAATCATACTTGATCTATCAAATATGTGTACTAATCCACCAAAGGTGGACTTGGTACCACTCTCCCACTCACTTTTGGTGGGTTAGCTTAAAACTCTTTATACTTGACCATGTTTAATGCATTTTACTATGCATATGGGCAACTCCATATAGTAATAGAATAGGAGGGATCATTTAAATGAATAAATATCCTTTTTCTCATAGTGCTCCTCAAAACAGGTCATGAAAAACCTCTCTTAATGCGTAGAATTCAAAAATTCTATATGCACTTTATTTGCAACTTTATCCACTTATCGTCTAAAACGCTTGAGCTTTAAACACGTGTGAAATAAAGTAATGATAATTACGTGAGTAATCATCAACAAAGCTCATTTTAGCACTATGTCATGCCCTCACATTCATTGAACCATAGGTATTATTTGGAAGAATTGCAATAATCTCACAATCATAAATCCCATACTGAAAAACTTTTCTTATTGTTTTACCTACAAGGCAATTCCACTTTGGGACACCTCCCTATTGGGTAATGAACATATCATTATTGGAAAAAAAACAATTCAATTTCCATGCCCTTGTCAAGAATGACATGTAATCAAGTCAACACTTGAATTATAGTGGTAAAACAAACACACATGCAAAGATTACCAACAATATCAAAAAACTAAAAAATCTCAAGGAAAAATACATCACAAATTGTTGCTTTTGTCATGAATATCAAGATAGTTCATTTAGAACTCATAAAAATGATGCTTAAATCATATCATGGAGAATTAAAGTTGTTTTTCAATGAAAAACATTGGACTTATAGGCTCTGAAGCCTTTTACCTTAATCCTCACGTTAGTACCAATATAAAGTCTCTTGCTTTAATTTTGGTAACCAACGACATTAGGCTAGTCCTTCCATTCTGTTTAATGGAACCTTATACCTTATCTCATTTAGGTTTAAAGTGTAGAGAATCTTTTCATCTACTTATAAGCTAGTCATAGAGGTTAAATACCTCAACCTCAAGACATCAATGTTTAAGCACCACATACTTTGATAAATTATCAAAGTAACAAAGCTTTCACTTTGATTTTACTTGACTTTCATGTGCTCCTAAATGAAGGAGAGTCAATATGAACAATTTTCACTCAATGCTCATTTGACAATAAACAATCAACTACATTTAATTTCCTTGTAATGTTAGTTATCTTGTATAGATGTTGTCTCATTAAGGTGTTATACCTCAAATTATATGCCAAACTTAATTGACAACATTTTTCAACTTGTGTAATAGAAATTCTACAAAAAATCTTCATTTACACATTGGACATGACTATGTTGTTGGATTTCTATCCTATTAACACTCTATAGGATAACTAATACTAATTGTTTCTCTTTTCAAGTAGTCATTATGTCTCAAATCATCTCATAAGGAAAGTTGAGATAACTTCTCAACTTCAACTTTGTCATGACCCTTTGTCAATGATATGACAACATCTGTCCAATCATATGAGACCTCTCAATATCAGAGATCACGTTGTCCCCTTTTGAGTTTAGAGTTATGTTGTTCTTGGAAGCCCTTCTCAGCTTAATTACTTCAAATCAACCCACCCTCATTTGGATATTCACAATTTGATAACCAAGAACTAATCTATTTGTAGCACATTGAAGTATACAATGTCATGTACTTGTATTATTCTTAACTAGATAATAATAGCACAATTGGGTTCATAATCGGGAGAATGCGTTTAAAGACTCCCATCACACGAATTCCAATAACAATACTATTATCTATCAAGAATTTTAAACAAGTACTTTCTAGAATATGCTCAAATTAGGTCTCTCAGAAGACTTACTTTCTGAAAGCTCTTATTTAGATAGAGCAATGTCATTAGCTCCCACTTAGATAGAGTATTTGACATTGACTCCCACTTAGATTTAGTGTAAGAAACTCATAGAAGACTTATTTTTAAGAGCTCCCACTTAGGTAGAGCATATAACACTCTTAGAAAACACATTTCATAGAGCTCCCACTTAGACTTCGTGCATGAAATTCTTAGAAGACTTTCTTTCTGAGAACTTCTACTTAGATGGAGCATTTATCCATTTGCTCCCACTCACTCAGAGTATTTGACATTTACCTCTTCATGTCTTTCATTGTTTCAACTTAAGTTGAGTTGGACTGGGTTTAGGATTCTCTTTATCCTAACATGGACTTTGAAATCACATTCTAGGTGTATTCTTTTCTTGAATCTCACCAAGATCCGGAGTTCAAACTTGAATATCTCATTCTTTTGAGATTTCTTCTCATTTTGATCTAATACTATCTCTTTAGTATTTGATCATTCATTTTAACCTTTTAAAGGTTATCCGAATCATAATCCTACACTTTAGGATTTTGATTATTCAAGAATCCTCCTATAGTGCATCATCATTTTCTCATGTTACACCTTTTTGTTTCATTTCAAGTTCAAATGAACTTTACTTTGAATTATATATACCTCTCTCTTGATCCTCTTGAGGATCTTCCCTTCTTGATCATATATTAGAGTCCCATACTCTAATTTATAAAATTCTCTTCTTCATTAAATTATTTAGAGGCTCACATTGCTCTAAATAGTTTTGGATCATTGAGAAACAATATCTCAATACTTATTCCTTTTCTGATCTACCACTATGTAAATCATACTTCAGATTAAGTTATTCTGCATAAACATAATCCAAAAGAGTGAAATTCTTTTGAATGGTGCATTTTAGAACTCTCTAAGTTCATATTTGACTCAAATAAAATATTTATGAAAAATCATAAATATTTAGGATTTTTAAACTAATAAAAATCACAAAAAATAACACCAAAATATTTATGGATATCCAAAATATGTTAGAAACAGGCAAATAATATTTCTAATCATAGATCTCAAATATAGGGATTTTTGGAAACAAACCTTGTCTCAATTGGAGTTGAAATGCTCCATATATGATCTTTTAGACTATGGTATATTTATAGGTACGTGGAAAACAGCCAAAGAAAAAGACACCTGGCAGAGTGGTGGAGAGACACGCGCATGAAACACTTGGCGCGAGGGTTCAATCCCTCCCGCGACCAGAAATTGAGCGCGCGCGCGTCGTTTTTTTTTTTTTTTAAAACAGACGCCAAAACGACGTCGTTTCGGTTAGGAGTGTCACCCCTAACCCTAAGGCCCTAACCTTCAGCCGGGTCACCAAGACCCGGATGGCCTCACGGGTCGGGTCCGACTGACCCGCCCTTTCATCCACCCATATCTTCGCCATCCGGTGTCCGTTTTCCACGTTTTTATAGTCCATTTTCATCGGTTTTTTGTGCTCTACACAATGGGACTACTTTCATATCCTAATTTTGTGTATTTTTAGAAACCCAATCCCATGAACATGTCTCTGCGTTTTGTCTTCTCTGATTCATTTGTTCTAAATCTAAATCTAAGGATTAAATACATAGTTTGTGTCTCTACTCTCTACTCATAACAGTAAGACAAAAACAATCTGGACAACAAAATTATATGTACGCACAAACATATAATCAGAAGCAAAATAAAAACATACAGTTTTATATTCAGCCACATATATCAATACTCATAAACATACATATAATCATAAGAATATCTACTCACTATGCATACTGGACCAGAGAAGAATATAGAGCATCACTTTCTTTATATAACCATACCATACGAGATTAATAAAGAAATTAAACACATGAATGAATTTGATTGATATCATTTTTTTTCTTCCTACATGCATTCTCTCGGCATACATACAGTAAACACATGAAAAAACACACAAATTCACAGCGGAATAGAATCATCTAATTGTCTCAAGAAACATATTTGCTCTGATACCACTGTAGGGATTTCGGGCGTACCTGGATGTCGCTCAACTTGACCGGGTACCCACACGAAGTCGGATCACCAATTGGAATCTGACTACGATATACAGCAGATGCACATGAGGGAGGAATAGAGAAAATGAGAGAGAGGAATTTGTTTTTCTACACGTAAAAACAAATGTTGTGACTTGTGACTTTAGCAATAGGTTTCATGTATTTATAATGAATCAATGGAAAAGTTATACCCCATGTGAAAAGACACAATGATTTAACTCTAAATCATATGGGGAATATAACTCCTTTCAAACCATATTTCCATATTTACATAATGGCCCCACTACAAAACACTTGCCGCTTACCGGCGTTTATTTTTGCCTCTTTCCGGCGTTTTTTCCGGCGAAACAACTCTACGGCGTTTTTGCAAATCGCCGAAAAAAAAACGTGGAAAAGTTAGCACATCGGCGTTTTTACAAACGCCGTAGGATACCTACAAACGCCGAAACGCGGGATGCAGAAAATAATATAATATTCAGACATACCGGCGTTTCCCGAAACGCCGGTATGTCCATTATTTTAATAATTGACATACCGGCGTTTTGATGAAACGCCGGTATGCTATTATTTAATATAAACTTTTTCGGCGTTTGCAGAAACGCCGGAAAGTGTTTAAAAATTATTAAAAAAAATAATTTTCGTCCCAATTTAACATTAAATTGGGACGAAAATTTAGTATTATAGATATAAATAAAAAATATTAACAAATAATAATGATAGAAAAATCATATTACACATATTAAAAGAAAATAATACCTATAAGAGCAACTAAAGTATATCAAATATAAAAATTAACAATTACATAAAAATAAACAAAAATGAAGCAAATATAAATAAAAAGAGATATGAAAATAAACAACCACCAAATGTGCAATGAGGGGGGAGCACCACTATTTATAATGATCGCTGAGAAACAAATAGAAAGAAGTAGGAAGGAGTAAGAAACGAATGAGCAAGGGAAAATGAGAGGGGAGCATCGTTATTTATAGGGAAGGTGGAGCATACCGGCGTTTATGATGGGAACGCCGGAAAGTGATATTGTATTATTATTTTACCGGCGATTTCGCAAACGCCGATATGCATGTTTTTTTTTAAAAATAATATTTAATACTTACCGGCGTTTTTTATACGCTTAGCGGCGTGTTCAGGAAACGCCGATATGCATGTTTTTTTTTTAAAAATAATATTTAATACTTACCGGCGTTTTTTATACGCTTAGCGGCGTGTTCAGGAAACGCCGGTATGCATGTTTTTTTTTTAAAAATAATATTTAATACTTACCGGCGTTTTTTATACGCATAGCGGCGTGTTCAGGAAACGCCGGTATGCATGTTTTTTTAAAAAATAATGTTTAATACTTACCGGCGTTTTTCGTACGCTTAACGGCATTTCCAGGAAACGCCGGTATGCATGTTTTTTTTTAAAAAATATTATTTAATACTTACTGGCGTTTTTCGTTCGCTTATCGGCATTTCCAGGAAACGCCGGTATGCATGGTTTTTTCAAAAAATATTATTTAATACTTACCGGCGTTTTGCTTACGCTTATCGGCATTTCCAGAAAACGCCGGTATGCATGGTTTTTTCAAAAAAATATTATTTAATACTTACCGGCGTTTTTAAGAATGAAAAACGCCGATATGTGTTATTTTTTTCCAAAAAAAAAAGAAAAAGAAAAGCAAATAACAAATTTTTTGATTAAAATATACATACCGGCGTTTTTGTGTCCACAAACGCCGGTATGTGTGCGCGGGAAAGAAGGCGGGAAGCGCGCGCCAAATTTTGCGGCGTTTCTTTTAGGCGTTTTTTAGAAAACGCCGGAAGGTATGCCATTTCCGGCGTTTTTGATGAAAAAGCCGGAAGGTATACGCCGGAAAGCGCCGTTTTTTTTGTAGTGCCCCAATTCCAATTGGGTATGGTCCTAACCCACTAAGGGTGGACCCTATTTTCCTACAACCTGAAATAAAAATCATATCAAATTGAATTAATAAATTTCTCCAAATTGAAGACAATAAATGGGATCAAGTGCAGTAGACCTTGAACAATGGATATAATTACTTTTGCAGATCATGGCATTAATTAAAACCAACCTTGAAGATGAATAAGGCCCCCATGAATCCCAGGACATCTCCACAAGTCCAACTTAGCCATGTTAACAAGAGCAGAAAATGAACTTATTCCTTGTGCAGAAATGGCATTGTTTCATCTAAAACTCAGATTTGCCATGTTTAACAGACCTATACGTAAATATTGGCACTATATGTAAACATATAAATTTGAAAAACTGTTTGTTACGGCCATCTAAAATGAGCAAGAGGTGTTTTCATAACCCTATGTTCTTTCTTAGAAAACTTTCCTCTTTTCCTGACAAATCATATATGAAAATCACAAAGCGAACAACACTTCAGTAATAAATAATGGACATTCCTAAAGAATGATTGATTCACAATTGTAATTGTAAATCAATAAAAATACATAAAAGGGAAGCAGAAAAGGATAGACTACCATTGATATATCCCAGCCCATGCTCGGAAATCTGGTCACAGTGATTAAGATTCAAGGCTAAAAGATTTGTGCAGTCTTTCAGACAATTCATCCATAATCAGTAATAACAGACTCAGAAATGTCGTGTTTGAAAATAGTAATTTAAAATAAAATGCATATACACTAGAAATTAGAAATGAGAAGCAATAATAAGCTAGCCTCTTATGTTTTCCTTAGTCTTGCTTTCGGTTCAGAAGAGATTTAATCTTACCTTGTTCCCAAACATGTTTTTAAGCCAAAATAACTTAAAAGTAAAAATAAGCAAGATAAGTTAGTGGTATCTTGCTTATTTTCACATGCCAATCACACCTAATATATGGAGGAAATAGAATCTGGTGGTATACTAGAGGAGAGTCTTAAATCTATAGGAAATTCATAGGGTTTCGTAGGCCCTAATTGGTTTCTCTACTTCATCTTTCTTCTATTTATTTTGGTTAAACATTGAACGTTAATTTGACACTTAATTTCAACCGATCAATCCAGACTCAAGAGGTAAGACTGTTGCCCATATAAGAAATGTTTCTCGAGATTCGAACACATGTTCTCATCTTTACGGGAGTTGAAACTCATTTACCAGTTCAATTAGCCTTCTATTGGTAGCTTTCTCCTCTTCTTCTGACACACATAAGGCTATCATTTGTAATGTTCTTCAACTTGAAGAATACCCAATTAGTGGGCATATTATTTTCAAAGAATGTAAACTTCATCACAACAATATAGTTATTGTTGAGTTATTTATTAATTTGTTTTGAGGATAACTTATTGAAGAACTTCATGTGGCTTTGATCTTCTTTCCAGATCAACATTTTCAGCCCAACTTATTTCTGCCTAACCTTGAGCTGGATCCCCTTCTTAGGACTTCCCCTTGACAAGTTATCCATCTAGAATGTTATTGGAAAGGAGATTTTTTACCTTTTGAAACCATTTTCCTTAATTTCCATTATCAAACTTAGTACTACTATAGTAACCAATATAATAATGTAGCTTTTAATTGCACATTAATTTGTAGACATTGTCAAATCTCTATAACAATTTCATTGTTATTTATATTGTTCTGCCTTCTATAAAAAATGGTCTAAAGATTGATCTGACCAAAAAATAAAATAACGCACAAAAACATATATCTTAAACATAAACACGCGCGCGCACACACATATTTGTGTGGGTGTACATAAATATAACACCCTCATCTTGCTAATCACATTTTTTGGTTGAATATTTCTTTCCCTCTCATCTCAAAACATTTTCTTTTGCAACCTCTTGTTTTTGTGAGCACGATTGACATGTCTGGTTTTGAATTTGGAGATGTATAATAGGACAACTGTTTTGTTTGTCCTCGAGGAAAACACTAGGATTCTTTTACTCAATGACCCATCATATTGGATCATAGCTTTAGAGAATACATGATTTAAAATTAAAAATTTGAAAATAGTAATTGAAAATAAAATGCACATACACTAGAAATCAGAAATGAGAAGCAATAATTAGCATTAAAAAAAGAAATGAGAAGCAATGATGAGTTAGCCTCTTATGCTTTCCCACAGTCTTGCTTTTGGTTCAAAAGAGATTTAATCTTACCTTGAACCCAAACATGTTTTTAAGTCAAAATAAGTTAAAAGTAAAAATGAGCAAGATAAGTCAGTGGGATCTTGCTTATTTTGACATGCCAAACATATATATGGAGTAGAGGGAAACAGAATCTGGCGGGATACTAGAGGAAAGTCTTAAATCTAAAGGAAATTCATAGGGACTCGGAGGCCCTAATTGGTTTCTCTTCTTTAGCTTTCTCCCCATTTTTTTGTTAAACATTGCCCATTAATTTGACACTTCTTTTCAAACCATGAACCCAGACTCAGGAGTAAAATTGTTGCCCACATAAGTAAGGTTGTCCCCTCTCCCAATGAGAGCAATCTTCCCGAGATTTGAACACATACTTTCATTCTTACTTGGTTAAAACTCATTTACCAGCTCAATTAGCTACCCTATTGATAGCTTTCTCCTCTTCTTTTGACACACATAAGGCTGTTGTGTTTAATGTTCTTCAACTTGAAGAATGCCTAGTTAGTGGGCATAATATTTCAAAAATTGGATACTTCATCACAACAATATAGTTATTATATATATGTGGAGTTATTTTTTTAATTTGTTTTGAGGATAGCTTATTGAAGTACTTCATGTGTCTTCAATCTTCTTTCCATATCAACATTTTCAACCTAACTTATTTCTGCCTAACCTTGAGTTGGATCCCCATCTCAAGACTTCCCCTTGACAAGTTATCCATCTAGAATATTGGTAAGAGATGACTCAACATCTTAGACTAGCCTCCTTTGGTGCAACATATTGCGAAGGAGATAGTCTACATACCTTTTAAAACCATTTTTTCCTTAATTTGCATTAGTCAACTTTGTAGTAGGGGTGTCCAAACACGGGAACGGGAGCGGGAATTGGCATTCCCGTTCCAATTCCTAGAAAGGGGCGGGAATGCCTCCCCTTTCCCGTTCCCTTTCCCCTTCCCGCAGGGAACGAGATTTCCAGGGAACACGAGCAGAATTTTCTGGTTATATAATTAGTTCACTTAGCTGCTCCAAATTGAACGGGAAGGAGGTTGAACAAGAGGGATTGGTGTTGACTCCTTTACTGCAAGCATAAATTATACTAAATTGTTGCTCCAGATTGAATGGAGGAGGTTATACTAAATTGTTTTGTACTTGGTGACTAAAACTTCACATAAAGTATAAGTGAATCTTCGCAATAGAGCAGATAAAATAAGACCTATATATACTCTTTAAGATTAATCTTGTTATAAACTTGAACGAAAAATCATCAAAAGTTGAAAGCTACACATTGAACACACAATTAATTTTCTTCTTCTCAATAAGTATATAATTTCTAATTTAATATTATAAAATAAAGTAGTATAACCCCGGGAACGGGAATGAGAAGGGAATGCAGGGGCCTTTCCCGAAGCCCATCCCGTTCCCGAAGAATTCCTGTTCCCGCCCCTCCGGCAATTCCCCCACTTTGTCTGAGACGGGAAATTCCCTTTCTCGTTTGCCCAGGAACGGGACGGGAACCCCGGGTACGGGATGTGATGGACAGCCCTACTTTGTAGTACTATAGTAGTCAATGTAATAATGTAGCTTTTAATTTTACATTATTTCTAGACATTGTCAAATCTCTATAAAAGTTTCATTGTTATTAATATTGTTCTGCCTTTTATAAAAAATGTTCTAAAGATTAACCTGACCAAAAAATAAAATAATGCACAAAAACATATCTTCAAACATGTGTGTGTGCCCTCAGCATGCTAATAACATTTTTTTGGTTGAATATTTCTTTAACTCTTATCTCAAAACATTTCCTTTTGCAACCCCTTGTTTTTGTGAGCACGATTGACTTGTCTTGATTTGAATTTGGAGATGTATAAAAGGACAACTGTTTTGTTTGTCCTCGAGGAAAACACTAGGATTCTTGGTTTACTCAACGGCCATCATATTGGATCATAGCTTTTTCTCACCACTTATTTAATTTTCTCTCTCTTTTATTGCATCAATTGTTTTGAGGACAACTTTACTAACGTTTGAGAACCAATAGATGGTAAATAGAAAGAGAATAATTTCCTTAAAACATGAACATGACACCTTCAATGGAAATTTTGAGCACCGTTTTTTTATCAGAAATTGTGAACAACGTTTTGGCTGCAATGAAACAAGTTTTTTTATTAGTAAAATCTAGGGATCCATTTATTAGAAGCATGTGCCGAATCCTGATGTAAAACTTCAACCAGTGCAATATCTTATTTTTGGGGAAAATACAATCAACAATCTCAAAACAGAAATGATTTATCACAATCAACTTCAAACAATCATGAAATCACATTGAAGTTTCAGAGGGATCTAAGTAATACTCCCTCCGGTCCCTAATGTAAGAGTTAGCCGTCAAAAAAACGCTTCTTAAGAAAACATGTGAATGTTAGTTGGATGTCTGAAGTTAATGCTTCTTTTCCAAAATTGCCCATATTTATTATGGTACTTTTAAGAGAGAGAAATACATAAGCATTAATAAATATGAAAGAGAGTTAGAGGTAAAGTAGGAAAAAATGCATTAAATGAGGAGAGAATATGGGGTGAGCTCTTACATTAGGGACCAAAACTATTCAAATTTTGGGCTCTTACATTAGGGACCGGAGTATTAAATACTCCCTCGGGTCCCTAATATAAGAGCTTGCTGCCGAAAAAACCCTTATTAAGATAACATAAGAATGTTAGTTGAGTGTCTGAAGTTAATGCTTCTTTTCCAATACTGCCCATATTTATTATGATACTTTTAAGAGAGAGAGATACATAGGCATTAATAAATATGAAAGAGAGTTAGGGGCAAAATAGGAAAAAACTCATTAAATGAGGAGAGAATGTGAGATGGACTCTTATATTAGAGACAAAGTCATTCAAATTTTGGGCTCTTATATTAGGAACCGGAGGGAGTAACACTTAATTGACATATGGATCAATAGTTTCAAGCTAATTAGGGATCTACCTGTTGAAACCATTTTCCTTAATTTCCATTATTCAACTTAGTAGTACTATAGTAGTCAATATAATAATGTAGCTTTTAATTTTATATTTATAGACATTGTCAAATCTCTATAACAATTTCATTGTTATTAATATTGTTCTGCCTTCTATAAAAAAATGTTCTAAAGATTGACCTTACCAAAAAATAAAATAACGCACAAAAACATACTCCCTCCGGTCCCTAATGTAAGAGCCCAAAATTTGAATGGTTTTGGTCCCTAATGTAAGAGCTCACCTCATATTCTCTCCTCATTTAATGTATTTTTTCCTACTTTACCCCTAACTCTTTTTCATATTTATTAATGCTTATGTATTTCTCTCTCTGTACCATAATAAATATGGACAATTTTGGAAAAGAAGCATTAACTCCAGACACCCAACTAACATTCACATGTTTTCTTAAGAAGCGTTTTTTTGACGGCTAGCTCTTACATTAGGGACCGGAGGGAGTATATCTTAAACACAAACACGCGCCCGCGCACACATAAATATAACACTCTGAGCTCGCTAACCACATTTTGTGGTTGAATATTTATTTCCTTCTCATCTCAAAATATTTTCTTTTGCAACCCGTTGTATTTGTGAGCACGATTGACTTGTCTTGTCTTGAATTTGAAGAAGATAAAAGGACAACTATTTTGTTTGTCATCGAGGAAAACTCTAGCATTCTTGGTTCACTCAATGACCCATCATATTGAATCAAAGTTTTTTCTCACCACTTATGTAATTTTCTTTCTCTTTCATTGCATCAATTGTTTTGAGGACAACTTCACTAACGTTTGAGCGCCAATAAATGCGAAATAGAAAATGTGACACTTTCAATGGAAATTTTGAGCAACGAACTTTTTTTATCAGAAAATATGAACAATGTTTTGGCTCCAATGAAAGAAAAGATTTTTTTAGTAAAACCTAGCGACCCATATTTATTAGAAGCAAGTACCAAATCCTGACATAAAGCTTCAACCAGTACAATATCTTACATTTTGGGAAAATACAATCAACAATCTTATAAACGAAATGATCATTCACAATCAACTTCAAACAATAATGATATTACATTGGCGTTTCAAGCTAAGGGACCTATGTAATGTTAAATGGCAAGTAATTGACATATGGATAAATATTTGTCAATGCATGCTAACTTTAAAAATTTAATTATCGTTGGCAATTCAAGCAAGTGTTATTGTTGTTAATGGTAAGCCATTTAACATCACTCAGGTTCTTTGTGACTTCAATGTAATTTGATAATGGTTTGGAACTTGATTGTGATTAATTTCATTTCGAGAGACCTGACTGTGATTATCTTTACCGATTTTAGGTTAATTAATCATTTAGTTTTTTATAGCAATCCTTAAAGTTTACTTATAGATGATTTTTTAAAATTAGTAATTTCATCACAAAATTAATTATATATATCAGATAATGTTCATTTTAGGTTTTAAATTCCTACAGTGTTTTTTTAGAAAAACATTATATTACATTAAAAATACAATAAAAATGGAGCCTTTTTTGGTTTCAAAAACTTGATGCTACCAAAATTTTGATAAAAATATCGCAAGTGTACAGATCGTATTTTAGTAAAGTGGTAAATCAAGGTCGATCCCACAGAGACTCAGACAATTAATAACTAGGCATTAGATCTATTTTCATTCAAGTTGAGTAAACAAGAAAATTTGATTTTAATTACCTAATAGCTAAGAAAATAAAATAAAACAAATATTCACACAGATGAAATTCACGAGTCAAAAGAACAACCTAGAGCTACTAATCCCTTATCTGCTTCTTAAATTTTATTCCCACTAAGTTAATTATGAATTAATCCAACTAGCTAATCTAGAGTACTAGTGTCTATAAATGCCTTCCGGTCCACTTACATCCTTGCCTAGCTTAATTACACAATGTCTTGCACTAATTTACTAGGCTAATTTATCTCGGTACTGTTCTAATGTGACTATGAAGGGCTTCTAGGTGTATATTCCTATCCTAGTCGCAAATCAGATTAAAATCCAATCCTACACTATTTAATCCCATGGTCTATTTAAAATTCCATCTTCCGAGTCCAATTCTAAATTCCCTAAACATGTCTAATGGTGATCAAACACTAAACAAGTTAATCACTAAAAGCAAGATTAAATAAACTAAATCAAATTAACCATGACTAAGTAGTGGGAAATAAAATACTAAGTTATAAACAAGTTCATAGTACTCTAGGTTGTAAAAGAAATTAGTCACACATAGGGTTCAACATAAGAATTGGGTGAAAATCCAAAAACATACTACAAGTTCACAAAGGAGTAAGAATTGGACAAGATTGAGGAACTGCTTCCTTCCTTTTGTGTGTTGATGTCAATACATATGTGTGTGTGCCTTTGTAGTACGTCCCTAGTGCCTCCTTCTTCTTTTCCTTGCGTCAATAAAATATGAACGTGTGTGATCTGCTTCCTCTCGTCTTCAATTTCTTCGTGAATCTCGAGTAGGCTATAGGAATTGGAAGAATTATGATCAAGTCTCCTCTTCATAAGCTCCTCCTTTCCTTTTTATAATGAGTGATCTCCTTAGTCAATTAGGTCACCAAAGATTTAGCCCAAGCCTAATACTCATTCTTTCCTTTGCCTTGCATGTTAAGTTTCTTTTCTTTCCTTTTCTTGTATGATGAATGCACATAATCAAATCAACCCCTTTCTCTTTATTTCCTTTTTCATTAAATCTGCATTCATGAAGAGAAAGAAATAGGAAATAATCACAATGACTCAATTACATAATCTCATTAATAGGAAACTTCTCATCAAAATATTTCTTTTAATATATTAAGTTTCCTATTTCAATTAAATTTCAGATTTTCCAAAAGAATCACTCATATAATCCTCAAATTACTTTCTTTCCAATTCACAACAAAATCACTTAATTACTTAATTAATGACTGCCCAAATACAATAAAATATTTCTTAAAAATCACTAAATATGGGGAGTCATCACTAAGGTATCCCATCTGTGTGTCAAATGAGACTAATCTCTTGTTGTTCTGAAGTCCCCATATAGGGGTAGACAACTGACCTGTGGATTCGTTCCATTCACAAGGGTTAGGGATCGAATCTCTAACCACTTGCTTAAGGGATGAAAGTACTTATCACTTACACCTGTCAGGTTAAAATGGAGCCTTTCCATGTTAACCTGCCTCCAAACAAAAATGAAAATCAAAAGGGCTTTGTACACACGTTTTAGTAGTGAAGGATTTAAAAATACTATAAAATGGAGCCTTTCCATTTCGCCAATACAAGCTTGAAGTGGAAGCCTTTTCTACATATTTTCCTTGTTTTCAAGTACCATTATCTTCAAAACAAAACATGATCCATTCAATACCAATTTCCCCACTTTCAGCAATCAAGAGCTCTGGTGTTCCAAGCACAATACAATGCGAGGCTTCCACTTTTAAAGTTACCAATGAAAACAATACTTCTCGTCGCGGTGAAAATCACTTTCAACCTACCGTTTGGGATTATGATTATATCCAATCGATAAGAGTTGGTTTTGTGGTATGTCTAATTCATTCCAAATTCATTTACATGTTGTCTTTTAGGGGGTAATTTTTTTTATTCAATATCACGATAACATTTAGGGTTAAAGGGCATTCTTGCCATGGAAGTTTTTAGGTTGAGGCACAAGTACCTAGAAGTTTTTTATAGGTCAAATATGCCCTGCAAGTTTAAATAAGTGGAGGGTAAATAGGTGCCATGTAAGCAGTTTTAATCAATTAATATTTGACCGTTAGGTCTAATTATCAAAGGGTCAAAATAGCCCACAACCTAAAACCTCAAGGGACAGAAATGTCCTTTAACCCAATTATACTTATTCCTACTTTAATTGGTTGATCAATAATCTTATGATGATGGGCCTATTTGAAATTGTTAAAGGATGAATCTTATAAACAAAAACGTGATAAGTTGAAGGAAGAAATACGTGTGATGCTCTTGCAATTGAAGAACCCTGTGGAACAACTCGAACTGGTTGAAGATATGCAAAGACTTGGAGTGGCTTATCATTATAGTCAAGAGATGAAGATCATAATGGATGAGATTTACAACAACGACACATTAAACGCAAGTGACAATTTATATGTCGCCGCTCTTAAATTGAGACTCTTGAGAGAGCATAACTATAATGTGTCATCAGGTATATATATCTATTAAATTAATTTGATCATCAAATTTTGAAATTTATTCACATTATGGCATTATTGAGAATACATAATTGTCACTATGAATTATGCTCACAATTTTTTACAATTGTTTTCAGAGATTTTCGCTAAATTTCTAGATGACAATGGTCATTTTCATTCTTGTCTTTCATGTGACATCAAGGGCATGTTATATTTGTATGAAGCTTCTTTTCTTTCAAACGAAGGTGAAGTAATACTGGATAGAGCAAGAAAGTTTAGCTTTACACATCTTAAAGAGTTTGCCAACAAAAAAAGTGGTGAAGAAGATGAGTTATCACTCATGGTTAGCAAAGCCTTGGGGCTTCCACTAAATTGGATGATAACAAGGTTAGAAACTTTGTGGTTCATCCCTGTTTATGAAAGAAGACTGAACAAGAGCTCTACTTTGCTTGAACTTGCAAAATTGGACTACAACATTGTACAAGCTACCCACCAAGAGGATATTAAACATTTGTCAAGGTGAAAATACCCATATCCAACAATTGCTATGGAACTTAAAATAGGTTACTTTTAGTTCATACACCTCTTAAATTCAACGATTTAATCCCTCCATAGTTATTTATATGATCCAGTTTTCATTAATAAACTCACCCTTAACTTTTATCAAAAGGTCTCACACTTGAGCTCATCAGAGTAATAAATCCAATTTTACCATTTTTACCCCCAATTTATCTGAACATTATCTTTCATCATTTTCTCATTATTTGTGTCTCTATATCTCTCTTGTTTATAAATAAGGTTATTTTCTGAAAGAAAAGTATGTTTCTAGAATATTTAACGCTTTAAATTTAGTTTCTAATATAGGGATGAGGAGGGAGAATATGTAATTGTTGTTGAACTTTTCCATGTGAAAACTCTATGAAATTCCTTTCATAATAATACAATATTTCATTGATTTTAAAAAATTCGTCCCAATAAGATTATGAGTTTCCCAACTTTTTTTTTCAACAGTTTTCGTTTTAGTTTAAAACCCATGGGACGCTACTTATGTTTTTCATCTAATGTTTTCTATTTAATTTGAAGATGGTGGAAAAGAATCGGACTTGGAGAAAAGCTGAATTTTGCAAGGGATAGAATAGTTGAAAACTTCGTTTGGTCAATTGGTTTGACATTTAAACCACAACATGCAAATTTTAGAAGAGTCATGACAAAGGTTGGTGCAATAATAACAGCTATCGATGATATTTATGACACATATGGCACTCTAGAAGAACTAAAACTTTTCACAGAAGTGGTTGAAAGGTTAGTAATTCAATTGGTTTTATACACACGTTTGTATGAATGTATATATAAAAAATATACATTGTCCTATAATATGCACAAACATTTATTACCACTATGTACCTCTTCTGTCACATATATAGGTGGGATGTAAATGCCTTGGATGAACTTCCAAAGTACATGAAAATATGCTTCCTTGCACTTTATAATTTTGTCAATGAAGTGGCTTTTGACTTCCTCAAAGAAAATGGGTGCAACATCATTCTACACCTTCAGAAAGAGGTATTTATTGATTGGGTAAATAGTAAATTTCACCTATGAACTACTATTCAAGTATTACCCAGCACACAGATATTAATAAAATGTCTCATATATGTCTGACAATTATTAAAAGGAATTATTTCGCCTAAACCATTGAAAACAACTA
This sequence comes from Mimosa pudica, assembly GCA_029929735.1. NCBI lineage: Eukaryota > Viridiplantae > Streptophyta > Magnoliopsida > Fabales > Fabaceae > Mimosa > Mimosa pudica. Next base: position 4,537,595 of record JAKELP010000037.1, on the reverse strand, counting down.
TATTTCATTCCTCTGTGCTATGCCCAGGGAGCAGTCATTTTGAAGCAACAAAAACGGCTAACTAAGAAAAAGTAATAATTAAGTTAAGGGACAAACAAATGTACATTTACTTTGAAGGGGGATTGGGAAGACAATGCAACAAAAGTACAACTCATGCATAACAATGCCGTAAGACTGACAAAGTCATGGTAAAATACGAGATCAGACACTAACATTCCAGAAAATCTTCTTATAGACAATATAATATTTAGCGTCTTAGTAGATTGTTTGGTGATTGTCAGTAGGAAGGAGAATTTTTAAACTATCGGCACTTTCAACCCGAGATGATAAAGCAACATAGAGCTGACAATGAGTAAATATATGTTTGGGAAGGTAAAGGTCATTTTGTTTCAGTGATTGACCCTGCCTTTTGTTAATATTCATTGCAAAAGAAATCACAATAGGAAATTGTTCTCAATTGTTCTCAAGTATCCATTCAGTCTAGAGGGTTAGCAATGGTAATAAAAAGGGAAGAATAATTAGAACTTTGGGGATGATTGTTGTGAATATAATGTTAGTAAGTGGTAACGTAATCATTACATTATTTTAGCTTCACTAGCATATCGTTTAGCTCACATAGAGGAAATTAAACTAAAAATAATAAAAAAAATGGCATATTACAGATGGAAGGGGAGGTCTACGATGGGAAAATTATTCACTAGAAAAGCTAAAAGCAATAGGCATACAACTGTTTTAATTAACCCAATAAATGACAAGACTTGTCAGCATTTTAAAAAACTAAATAAATTTTATTTCACACAAAGGAAACAAAACTTAATGGAGGGAGGAGGAATTGTTTTCTCACCGCCTCAGTCAAAACCAATACTGTCATTATAACATAATATAATAACAATATGTTAAATAAAAATATATTTTAAAGAAAACAGGGTGCAGAAACATCACATCCGTGGGAAAAATTGTGCAAATAAGGAGAAATGCAATCGGCTAGTATGAACAGTAAAATGAGACACAAGGCAGGAGAAATAAGCCCTTAAGAATATGAGCCATATTCCACAGCCTTTATATATATAGGATATGATAGGATGTAACCGTGGTTAGAAAAAGACATGTGGCATCAACTCACAGGCCACACATCACCTAATTGCCACGTCAGCTCAAAATGAAAAAAACATGGGAAAAAGACAAATAAAGTCTTACAATTGAGGTTGCTAAATTGTGAAAAGGACAAGTTGGATCATAAGCACCTAATACACATTACCAAATTTGGGGAAAAGACTCAAATGCTCTTAAAAACTCACTTTTCACAAATTTGGAGAGTGAGTTTTGGTTAGTGAGATATTCTAGTTCTATTTTAAGTGATTTTTTAAGGGCATTTGAGTCTTTTCCCCAAATTTGGTAATGTGAATTAGGTGTCTATGACCCAACTTGTCCTTTTCACAATTTAGCCATCTCAATTGTCCTTTTACCGATTGGGAAGACTTCATGTGTCTTTTTAGGAAAAAAACATTCAGCATAAAAACTTATGTTAAAATAAAATTACTGTTTTACTCACATATATCTCATCCTCCACCTTTCTCTTTTTCCTCGTCTTCTTCTCCCCAGCCGACCCTCCAGCATAGATTTTCTCCCCAATAGGACCCAGCCTATGAGAAAGGTCCTAAATTAAATTTGTTGGTTTTGCTTCATACATATATACAAAACATGTCACTCACTCAATTGTCATACTCACAAATAATTATTAATTAATTCAGGCAAAAAATAATAATAATAATTATTAATTAATACTGCACCAGTAAAAATTGTTTGAGTGAAGCTGCACAGAGAACTAACCGTTGCTTCTCCAATACTATGATGTTTATTCTCAAAATCTCCTTTTGCAGCATTGGTGAAACTTGAATAAACGAGTTTGAGTTTGTGGTGATGCTACTAATGTGTATGGATCTTCAGTCTCCCAGTAAATTTCACACAATAAAAATAAAAAAAAGTTAATTCAGAAAATATCTAAAAAAATAAACGAGTTTAAGCTGAATGTATTTTTCCATTGTAAGGCATGACATCAATCAGGTGACATGGCCTGTGAGCTGACTCCACATATCCTATTTCTAACCACAATTATCTTGTTTTTAATGATTTAGGCGAATTTAATGTTTTTTAATAGTTATTAGGCATATGAGACTTTATATTGATAAATATGTTGGGTGATACTTCAAGAATAGTTGATTGGCAAAATTGACCCTTCACCCTTATTGATTTCTATATTTTAATCTTTTCTCTATAATATAAATTAACTAATCTCGAAATTATCTTTTAATCTGTATTTATATTTTAACTATTACATGTGTCTGAATTTTCAGTGGGCCAGTTTGTGTAAAACATATCTTGTTGAGGCCGAATGGTACCATAAAGATTGCAAACGGAGCTTCCATGAGTACCTAGAAAATGCATGGATTTCAAGTAGTGGACCAATCATACTTTTGAATGGTTATTTTGCACTTCTGGATTCAACAAATACAGATGACTCTATTTTGTTCAGGGAATATTCTAATGTTGTTCACTATACATCAAACATTTTGCGCCTTGCCAATGATTTGGGAACATATAAGGTGTCACAATACAATCCTTTTAACATTTACTTAGCCTCTACGTTTTTTTTTGTAATCACCATCTCGTATAATTCGGACTCAAGGGGTAGGAGTGTTGCTTACACATAGGTTTGTCTTCACTCCTAATGAGAACGCTTCCCGGGATTTGAACATGCGTTCTCATCCTTATGGGGGGTTGTAGTCCACTTACCAGTTCAACCAACTACCCATTGGTACTTAGCCTCTAAATTTTAATAAAGGGGGCTGATAAAAAACACAAAGGGAAATGACCGGAAAAGAACACAAAATTGCAAAATCTCACATCTGATATTTCCAATAAAATAATGATGGGTTATTAAGTGTAGTTGATTTCTTATCGATTGTATGAAACAAACCTGATTTGAGAATTATTCGCAATCTCTAGGTGTTTTCTTCAGTTCAAAAAAATCTCTAGGTGTTTTCTATTAATTTATTTGTTAATATTGCAAAAACAATATGGAATTGATTTTGTCGATTCTGTGGGTTTTGCAGCGAGAAGAGGTGACTGGGGACGTACCCAAAGCAGTTGAGTGCTATATGAATGAAACTGGTGCTTCTGAAGTTGATGCCCGTATACACATGTATTCATTGATATGTGAAGATTGGAAGAGGTTGAATAAAGAAGCTAGCAATATTGGTTATAATTCAAGGAATTTCATTCAATTTGCTGTGAACTTAGCCAGGATGTCGTTGTGCATGTATCAACATGGAGACGCCCATTCTATTCAAGATGAAGTGTCTAAGAATTTGATAACACCACTTCTTTTCAAGCCAATAGAATAAATTTGATTTGATGCAACGAAGTAAAATGTTTATGTTCATTAGGTACCTCTTATGGATTTGGGTTGTTTTTAATGTTTCTAGTTAGTTGTTGATGCTGCAGGCTTTCAGTGATAATTTGTCCCTACGAAGTAAAAGAGTGATTTGCTTATGAGTTTATGTAATGTAAGAGATCTTTAAACTTATCCAAATGTGTTTGGCATAACAGACCATGTTGAAGTAATACTATGATAAGGTCAGACCTTGACCTCATAACATACCTTGAAGTACTATTTTCTTATCAACAGGAACTACAACAGAGGAAAATAAAGACTACAAAGTCAATATTGTAATAAGAGGGAAACACAATGTGATTAACCTGATAAAGGATTCATGTCCGAGACTGTTATGAAATTACACCACTTCAAATTTAGAGATTCCAGCTTGGTTAAGCTTGAAATAAAAATCATATCAAATTGAATTAACAAATTTCTCCATATTGGAGGCAATAAATGGGATCAAGTGTAGTAGACCTTGAACAGTGGATATAATTACTTTTGCAGTTCATGGCAATAAAACCAACCTTGAAATTGAACAAGGCCCCCATGAATCCCAGGACATACATCTCTCCAAATCCAACCTAGCCATGTTATCAAGAGCAAAAAATGAACTTATTCCTTGTGCAAAAATGACATTGTTTCTTCTAAAACTCAGATTTGTCAAGTTTAACAGACCTATAAGATTCAATCATAATCAAGGTAAATCTTTGGGAAAACAGAAATTAATGGACAGAGTCATCGGCCACAAAAAATCCCACATAATATTGCCACTATATGTAAACACATAAATTCGAAAAATGTTGTCACGGCCATCTAAAATGAGTAAGAGGTATATTTTCAAAATTGGTAGCAGTAAGGAGTAGATACAGTATTATGTTCTTTCTTAGAGATCTATTGTTCTTTGTTCCTGACAAATTATATATGAAAGTCACAAAGCAAGCAGCACTTCAGTAACAAATAATGGACATTCCTAAAGCATGGCTGATGCACAAAGTTTTCATTCAAAAGCTTTACATGTAATTTAGAGTGGTCATGTCACTCTAACTATCGTGGTTTTTCATAGATTATATGAAGTTGTATCTTCTTGACTGTATTCTGTTTGTTGCCATCCAGAGAGGACCTATTTGAAGAAATGTTGCAAGAGCCTCATGAGGTTGCTAGGAAAAGAAGACGCTGTCGAGAAACTCTCCAAATTTATCAGCATGCTCTTTATGTGTGTTTTTCCAGTACTTATTATTTTAACCAAAAATAGAATCTAAATGGATTTATGTTTTTTGATATGTCAAGTTAGGTTTTCTTATAATTGAGATAGTTTCTATGATATTCTTGAGATGGTCATGATCCATGGTTCTCATATTTGCTTGGTTGGATAGTCTTAATTATGTTTCCATTAGCTTTTAACAGAACAAAATTTGGATAAAAGAATTGAAATGTCTCTGGTGCCTGATGGATGGTTGTATTTCCTCTTCATAGGAGTTGGATGAACTACCTGTGGAAGCTGAGACAGTTGAAAGGGGTTACAATTTGTGTGAATCAAATGGTCGGCCTCATAGTCCTTCTAGAAAGTCGTCTCACTCTGGAACGCCCTCTCATTATGGGAAGCATCAATTGCCACTTCAATGTAGTTCAGATTCCAATGGGAATGTGATACTATCGGATCATTAACCAGTGTCTGATGGATATGGTTGTATTTCCTCTTCATTAACGCGGAGTGCAGGCCTTTTTATCCGCGGTTTTGGTACCTGTGTTCCGGCGTTAGGCTAAAAAACACAGGTAAGTTGTGTTTCTTGTGTAGTTTCTCTTCCAATTGCTTGATTTTGCTTTTCTATGGTTTTAGGAGCATATTTATGGAATTGGGTGTAGTTCATCAATTATATATGTCTTGTAAGAGTGGCTGAAACTAATATTGCTTATGAGTGCTTGACATTGCACCTCATTAGCTCGAACATCTTTTTATTTGATCATATGAATTTCTCTATGGAATGAATGTTTTAATTAAAATTATGTGCTAATTAAGGATCATTTATTTGTAGACTAGGGTCTTGAATGTTTACAATTGGCAAGTGATAAATATGAAGTTATTGATTAAATGAAAGTGTTGGACAAACAACCTTCTAGCCTTAATTCAACAAATTAGATACCACCAATTAAGACTAAGGTTAATTAAGTAGTACTTTAGGATTCTGGTTGTTTGATTGAAAGCATCATGCAATTGACTAGTTCGTTTACTGGCTAATGTGCTTAATTAAGCTGAATCAAAAGAAAAAGCGAGCGGAATTTCGGTAATAATTATTATAATTCAAGCCTAACCTAGACGGATTTTCTTAGGTAACTTGTAATTAACCCAGAAAACTCCCATTTTTCATTTTGAAGTATTACGGAAATTTCCACTACCAAGAGTGGTCCATTTTCATGTTTACAAACCTTTTTAATTATGACCCAAGATATTTTCTTCATTCAATCTTTGTGAAAATCCCTTTTTAAGAAAACCAAACACATGTGAATTCTCTCCCTCTCCCTCTCCCTCTCCCGCTCATAGCTTAGTTGCATTCAAAACTCCTTAAAAATGATATCCGGAGAAGTATTAACCACTTTCTTTAGATCCAACTCTTGGAATGCTGACCCACCCAAGATCTAATTCTTGCATGCCAACTAGCGTGAAAGTTATTTATCAGAAGTCAATACAAAAACATGTATACAAATTCTCATACTTCAGTTGATTCGGTGTATTGTAAGGCTATCAATCTTAATATACCGCTATATGACGCGCTGGTCTATCACGAGGCTAGCACTCCATGCGTTTATGAAGGATATAACGGCAATATAGGGCTGCAAGTTTCTTCCAACGAGTACATAACATCGTTTTGGGGGCGATGTACAGACTATGGTCCGCAAGAGTGACCATAAATGAAACACTGCAATGAATATAAAAATGTGGCCTGGTCCAAGAAATGATGTTATAGTTCCTATATGGACAAAGGCTCTTCTCATCACTATCGTGTTCTATGTGATTGCTCATATGACCATACAGTACATTGATAACGGATGCCTTTCCATTTTGAAAATTCCTTAATTTGAATAAAATGGATGCAAATTTTTTTTAAATTTATGATACACTTGTTCTTAACAATTGCAAATTGAAACTACATCGAAATTAATATTTAAAATAATTTTGGATTACACTCCTAATATTGACACAAATATTCTTTCCTCTCTCCTCTTTATTTACATCGGGTCTTCATAAAGAGAAAAAAGCTTCCCTTATCTCTTTCCTTAGTTCAAAATCACTTCTATGGATCCTTTTTTCACTGTGAGGCGTGAGTGTTATTTTCTGTCTTCTTACCCTTCTATTTGTCATTATGTGTGTAGCAAAAGGATTCCCTTTTCGTCTCTTCCCCATGTGATCCTAGAATTACAGGGGAGGACTTGTATTATTGACTGGCCAAATCATTCAGGGGGAAAAGTGTTTAAGGTATGTTGTTATAGAAATTTCTTTCTATGATTGTGTCTTAAAAAAAGAGAAAAGAAAAGGAGAATCTATATATATCATATAAATGTGGTTCCCCAATTTCCTTCTTATATGTATTTTTCACTGTAGTTTAGCTTCTGCATCTATGGTTAGTAGGGCTATGTTGGGGGTTACTTGTGGTGATATGTGTTTGTCAAAGCTTCATGCTGTAATTTAATGTTTTTTTCTTTTATTTAAGATTTTTTATTTTTTATTCACTTTTGTTGTGATGAGTGTAATTTAATGTAGTAGTACCATTGTTTTGTTGGTCCTTTAAAATTTTTGTTTTATAATTAATGATTGAGATTGAGATTGATTATGGATTTTCTGTGGAAATTATATTGGGTAAATAAGTAAACTTAATGATTACTTAAATTTTTCAGATTTCTTGAGGCATAAATATTTTGATTAACATAGATAATTTTCGTAATATAAATAACTTGTAATTATTTTAGTTATGCAGTAAGGAAAATTAACATGTTAATAGGATTGGGATAAATATCTCTATTGGTTGTGAAGGTAATATTGTATTTTAATAATATTTGTTTTTCAATGTTTTTGAGTGATATGAGATAGGTGTTGAATATTGACCATTGACCATATATTTGTATATCTAAGTTTGGTTTGAAGGGTCACTATCAGTGTCAAAGTCTGAAGGAAACGTGCAGGACAAGTGTAAGTTGGGGTCTATTTAAGGGTGGTCTTTCACTCCAAAAGTTGTTCATGCTTCAACGTGTTTGCTTTTTTCTATCTAGTGTGTAGGTGTATTTTCCCAGTTTTCTAGCTCATCAGTAGGGCATATATTGTTGAATCTGCATTTTCCCGACCTTGTAGCAATTCATTTTCCCACTCAACTCCTACTTGTGTGTAGCACCTATGATGCCCATACCCTGTCTTTCAACTCAATTCCTATCCATTCCACTCTATGACTCCAATTCATTCATTTAGACATGAATTGGCTATGCAATATTGGTGCTGTCTATTTAAGGTGTTAGGCATACAACCATACCTAGGCCGCTCCAAACTTACCATGGATGCCTCAAGATCCATAGTTCCTGTTTCTCGCTCTCGCCAAGTCTGTTCCCACATGATACTGTCAGCAAGATTGACAAAATCTTGAATAAAGCTTCTGACCTGCCCTTGTCGGTTCTCATAGTTGGAGTTGGAGCAGCTGATTTCAAGAGCATGGAGGCAAGATTAGTTACAGTTCATTTTTTATAATCGTTTTGACTTGTAAAATTTTGTTATTAGCAGGGAATCACAAGCTTCTGCTTGTGCTATCATTATTTTTCGTAATAAAAAATTATATCGACCTAAAAGTGCATTTACTGGCAGATACTGGATGCTGATACTGGATGAAGGTTAGAAAGTTCTACCGGTCATATTGCCACAAGGGATATAATGCAGTTTGTTCCAATGCGAGTAGTGCAGAGTGAGTATTGAGAAGCAAACGAAATTAAGCATTCATGTGGTTTATTTTTCTCTTCTTTTTTCAGTTTGGTATTTTATGTTTATCTATCCATCTTTTTTTATAAATGTGTCTATCTATCTTTAAAATTTTTTTTACTAAAAAGTAAAGTTTAAAAAGTCCAAACTCGTAATCCATTCTACGTATGGTCTGTGCTGCTAAATGTGACAGGGACTTTTTTATTACGTTTTTGTTCTTTTCTTATTGTGTCTTTTTGCTAAATTTCATTGCAATCATTAATGTTTTGTCCAGGAGGAGATATTTCGGTTGTGCAAGCTCTTCTGGAGGAACTACCACAACAAATTTTGACTTTCATGAGAAGTGGGGATATCCAGCCCATCAAGCACCATCACCCTACATTCTCTCATGCATCCACTAATCAATAAATCCACCTTCTATGCAGAGAAAAGATTTCTTTTTCTAGTGAAAGCTGGTCTACTGGATAAATGATTATTGAATATCTGTAAAATTGTAAATTTGTGAGGATCTTAGTGATATTATGTAAATATATCTAATCACTTTTGTCCTAGAGACATATCGCATCCACTCTTACTGAGCTTTTGAAACCCAACTCTTTCTAGCTAATCCTAGAGTACTTCTCCCTGCCATGATTACCTTAGTCCAGTTTAAGTTTAGAGTAGTGATGTAGCTTATTCTCCCCAGGGCGAGTTTTTCATAAAGAGGACTCAATTCTAGCTGAATGGATTTGTATTTTTCTTCATATATGGTTTAATATCATTGATAACCCGGCCCCCTGCAACTAATGTGACATGGTTGTGTCCACTTTTAGTTACCTTTTCTGTTTCCCCATCCCCCAACACTTACACATTCTTGTGCCTTTTCATATTAGTTTGTTTTCGTTAAACACTTTAGCTGCCAAATTGAAGCAATTTGAGGATCCCGTTTTTGTGCACTGTAGTAATTGTTTATGTCATTCAACCAGTGGAGATTAGTCTCTGAAAGTACTAAGTATAGCCGCCTAAATATTTTAGTAGTATGTTTGTAGCATCTTAGTTATATTTTCCCTTGAACTGCTCATCATCAATGGTTCGAGTTTGGCATCATAACCTATTGACATAGTTAGAAGTAAAATGATGATGTTTTCTGGAGAAGATGTGAAGTACAAGAGCTCATGGGATGCATTCTCTCAAATTGTGAAAGAAGAGGGTGTCAAGTCATTGTTCAAGGGAGGTGGTGCCTACATCCTCTGTACCATCACTGGTGTTAGTGTGTATGGTTTTGGTAGTATAAGTTCATTAAGTTTCAGTCATGGTTTTATTTAGCTTTAGATGGTGATAAAAATGGTCGAGCTCTCACAATTGTTGGCTAATTGTTGTTTCATGTGCTTTTAGAGAATACACACTCACTTAATTGAATTTATTCATATTTTATTTTAATTAAAACACTACATTAATGAATGTGCCCTTCATTTATTTATTTTAACCGCGCGAAGCGCGGGGAACACATCACTTGCATCCACATTACCTTGCTGGCACTAATCTTTCTCGCTTTTATGCTTTATCCTACACCTGCTTCATATAGTAGTGCAATAGATCTTGATGTTGATCATTCTATCTCTGAAGTTGATTTATTAAAGGAGACAATAATAATGTTTCCCTTGATCTAATGCCCTTGGCTTATGGTTTTGCAAATCATTTGTTTAATGTAACCACTTGAAGCACATGCGACCCAACTAATATTTAAAAAAAACACACATATCTATCTTTATTTTAGCAATAATTCTATTTATTAATGTGTTTCTCATTTACTTCTCTTAACCTCGCGAAGTGAGGAGAACCCTTTTAGTTGTCATCACTATTATTTATTTGTTAAGCCTAGCATTATTCTTTGCCCAAAAAAAACTAATATTATGACTTTCCATAAAAAATCCTTTTAGGTCTCTTTGCTATTTTATTTCCATTGTAGGTCTTCGCTGAAATAATGTTCAAATGTCATAAGAAATTGTTCATATGCTCTGATCTTATGTTTTTCAAGGTAATGAAAATAATGCTCCCGTTCAACACGCGGGTTTCTATTGCTAGTTGAAAATATAATCCGGTCTATTTCACTACTAAAATCCAACTTTTGGTGGCAACAAAAGTCACTGCCAAAGTTATTTCGCTGTGATGAAAAGTTGTTATAAAGCTAAAATTGAGGGCGGCGACTACAAAATGTCACCACTAAAAGTGTATCTTGTCACCACTAAAATGTCACCACCCCGCAAGGATGAGAACACGTGTTCGAATCCCGGGAAGCGTTCTCATTGGGAGATGGGACAACCTTGCCTATTTAGGCAACACTCCTACCCCTCGATTCCGGGTTAAAATAGGCGGTGATTAAGAAAAAAAACGTGTATATTGACGGATGGAAAGTCGCTACAAATGCAAAGCCTTTGGTGGCGATATTCACCACCAAAGTTGTCATTTTCTGTAGTGTTTATTTTTCTATGATTTTTTCCTCTTTCAATGTTGATTTGAAATTGTTTTTAGGGTTTTAGTTTAATTAATAAATTTCTCGATTACCATTCCTTGTGGAGATTTGTGAACGCATTAATTCGTTTGTCAGTATGATGACATTATGAAACTTGTTCCATGAACTTGATTCCCTTTAAGGTGTTTGTCAAAATGCTTGTTATAGAGTTTATAATTAAATCAATAGCTAAAGATAATGTTCACCCTTTATTTTTGCTTTATTATTCTTTTGTTCTTCTATAATTTGGAAATGCTTTTGAAATGGCATATTGTCGCTGAAACGGCTTTAGCTATCACTAAGCTAGACTCATTGTATTGATATTGGTTGAGAAATATTCATGCTTTTATGCATATGAAAATTGTTAAAAATTGCATGAGCCACCAACCTGAGTTTTTTTATTATATATGTTTCCAAAAATTGTAAATTATCATTTTCACTCTTCCCTTTTTAGTTTTGTATATGTTGAAAGATCCAACAAATAGGAACCATCATTGATTTGGGTCATGGGGGTGATCAGTGATATTTTGATACTTTAAGACATGTTGTGTGTGTTAAGTAAATTGATAATTATTAAAAGAGTGACATATCTGGCAAAAGTATAAAGCATGAAGTGGATTATAGTTGTAACGTATGGAGTGTTAGGAGTTTATTTAATTTCTATGAGGGGTATTTTTGAGATCATAGAAAGTGCACATTAGATGTTCTAAAATTGTTTTGTCATAGTAAGTGAAATCAAATTAAAGTAGAATGTTATCATTGAATGTAGTAGTCTTTATAATAACATTAACTATTAATGCAAGTAGAGGAAAGCTAGAGAGAGAAGGTCCTACTTCTCTCTAAAAGCTTTGCCTCTCCCTGTACCTCCTCTAGCGAGTGAGGTTTTGTCATGCCTTTGGTGCGTGTTTGTGTGGCCGACGGCGACGATGGTGGCGACGGCGGTGAGCGGATGGTGGAGCACACTAACTGGGGATGACAAGAAGAAGTTTCACGACGCCGGAGAAGGACGTGGCCGGGGTTGGGTCTTTGACCGCGGGGCTTAAAGTTCTCCGGTGTGGGTATGGTGTTCGCCTGCGGTGATGGATGTGGCAGTGAAGGATGGTTTTCCAGATCTGGCTATGAGGCTGCTTTCTGGGTCCTTTCTTCTGTTTTCCGGTGGCTGGGGACCAGCCACTGAGCCACCATGAAGGTTAAATCAGAGCTCTACCTGGGTTTGGGGGTCCTATGATAGAGCTAGTGGAATCCTGGTCACCTCTATTAAGTCTTAGTAGTAGTATGTGTGTCTTGACTTTAAAATTTCTTGTATGTGTGTCCTGTTATCTATGGTTTTGCCCGCATTTATGGGTTAATTTTGTCTGTGTTGGGTGTTGGCTAAGTCCTAACATATCTGTTTCTTAATGGAGTTTGGTCACAAACTTCATCGGACTCCTCACCTTCTTGGATGTGGTGGGATTGGAGCTGCTAATATGCAGCATTGACATCAAAGTCGGTGGGCTCGGGAGAGCAAGTCTTTGGACAATCACCTTCTATTGTACTTTCACTTGATCATGATAGAATGGATGGTCAATCCTTTCACCTTCTACCCATAAAGGTTAGGTATCGACACTAGTATTTGGAATCTGTTTTTCAATATTGTCTTGATATTTTGATGGTAGCTAGTGTGTTAACCCTTATATATTTGTTCTGGGACAGTGGTGTCTTCAATGGATGGATGTTAAGGGCCTATATTATGTAGTGTGTTTTGATTATAATTGTATGTATTGTGTTTCTATATTAGTGAAATTATCCTTTCCGCAAAAAAAAAAAAAGAATGTAGTAGTCTATATATGTAATATAAAATAAATAATAAGTTAGGTCATCTCATTTACATTCGCTGCATTGATCCCCCGATAGTAATGTGAACAGGGAAAATTGGAGCGATGTGACGTGCTGTTGTGAGGGGGACGGGTTAAAAAGGAACAGTGTTAAGAACATTATGATAATAGGACTTTGAGAGGCGGCTTAACTAGAGAATTTAAAGAGATATATAGGGAAACAATAAACAATATACTCCTAAGTATAAATATAGGGAGTACAAAAATAAAAATAGAGACAGATAATAAATAAATAAGATGAAAAATGGAAGGTTGACCAACTGATGAGGCAATATAACTACTAAGTATAAATATAAATCTAAATAATAAATATAAATAATATACTACCTCCGGTCCTAAATATAAGATTTAATTGACTTTTTTTTGGAGGGGTTAAGGTTGCGAAATAGGCTATTAAATTATGACATATTTGATATATTTTTAGATTATACATTAGTTTATAGGTAAAGTAAACTAGTCTAAGGAAAAAATTAGGTAAATCAATTTATAATTAACTTATTTTGCTTTTTTATAAGATTTTCTAAAAATATCAACTAGGCCTTATATTTAGGACCGGAGGGAGTACTATATAATAAGCTTGGTAAGCTCATTTACTTTCGCTGCACTGTTCCCAAAAACATTAACGTGAACAGATTGGAGCGATGTGACATGTTGTAAGGGGGGCACGTTAGAAGGAACAATGTTAACAACGGTATGATAAATAGTAGCATTTTGTGAGGCGGCTAAACTAGAGATTTTAAAGATATATATAGTGAAACATTAAACAATATATATATATATATATATATATATATATATATATATATATATATTGTTTAATGTTTCTATATATATATATATATATATATATATATATACTCCATTGGGTCCTTATTATAAGTCACCAATTACCTATAATTTTTTGTACTTAATACTCCTTCCAGTCCCTCTAGACCAAAATATGAATGGTTTTGGTCCCTAATATAAGAGCTCGTCTAATATTCTCTCCTCATTTAATGTGTTTTTTCCTATCTTACCCTTAACTCTCTTTCATATTTATTAATGTTTATGTATTTCTCTCTCTTAAAAGTATCATAATAAATATGGGCAATATTGGAAAACAAGCATTAACTCCAGATACCAAACTAACATTCACATGTTTTCTTAAGAAGCGTTTTTTTAGTGGCTACCTCTTATATTAGGGACCGGAGGGAGTATAAGTCACTAACCAGCATATTAAATATTTTTCCCACTTTACCCCTATTATTAATGGAGATTCAAAATTGAAAATGTGAAACACATCATTTAATGAAGGGTGAAGTTGAAAAAAGTGGAAAAGTTAACATGAATTTTAAGACTCAACTATCATTCCTTGTTATGTGATAAATGAGTTATTGGTGACTTATAATAATGACGTCAACTGATTTACGTTCACTCAACATTAATGTGAACAGGGAAATTGGAGCGATGTGACGATTTGTTGTGAGGGGGATGCGTTAAAAGGAAAAATGTGAAGAACAATATGATGAATATAGGCCTTTGAGAGGCGGCTAAAGTAGAGATTTTAAAGATATATTCCCTCCGTTCTATAATATAAGAGTTCAAAATTTGAATGATTTTGGTACATAATATAAGAACTTGTCTCATATTCTCTCTTTTTTTTTGATAAGAGATGGGTCTTGTCTCATATTCTCTTTTCATTAATTCTCTTTCATATTTATTAATGCTTATCTATTTCTCTATTAAAAGTATCATAATAAATATGAGTAATATTAGAAAAAAAACATTAACTACAGATACTCAACTAACTATTTCATGTTTTCTTAAAAAGCATTTTTTTGGCGATCTACTCTTATAATACGAAGGAACTAGAGGGAGCATAGATTTTGAGATGTATGAAAGGACAAGTGTTTTGTTTAATTTCGAGGAAAACACTTGGATTCTTGGTTAACTCAATGACCCATCGTAATACTCCCTCCGGTCCCTAATGTAAGAGCCCAAAATTTGAATGATTTTGGTCTCTAATGTAAGAGCTCACCCCACTTTGTCTGAACATTTATTGCAATTTTTCCAATTCTACTCCTAATCAATTTGGGTTGAATGGAGGAGAGAGGAAAAAATAAATGAAAGCATTGAGAATGTAAACAACCTTCTTCTTCTTCTAAAGTCTTCTTTCTCTCCACTTTTTCCAATATGCATATTATCTCTCTCCCCTAGTATAAAGGGTAGAAATGGAAAAGAAGAATTAAATACAGACAGCCAACTAACAATTAGTAGATGTTTTCTTAAGAAGCTGGTTTTTGGCGGTTGACTCTTACATTAGTGACCGGAGGGTAGTAGTATTCTTGGTTGACTCAATGACCCGTCATATTGGACCAAAGCTTTCTCTTTCATTGCATCAATTATTTAACGACAAGGACAATTTTACTAACGTTTTAGCACCAATAAATGCATTAATAAATAGGGAATAGAAAGAAATAATTTAATATCTTATCTTTGGGATAAATACATTGAACGTATATCTCATAAGCGAAATGATTAATCACAGACCAGAGGGAGTATTTAATATCCTTATGACTTCAATGTAATTCAAGTGATTGCTTGGAACTTGATTTTGATTAATTTCATTATGAGGGACCTCATTTTGATTTTCTTTATTTTTTGGTTAATCAATAATTAAGGTTTACTTATAGATAGAAAAGGGTCAACTCAGTTTTAGTCCCCACTTGGTGAGGGTTCTAGGGAAGGGAATATACTAGGCATCCTAACATATGCATTTTGCACAGTGACTGATTCAAACCCGCGACCTCATACCTACACGGCAAGCGAGCTCACAGTTAAGCTAAGCCGGCCCTTCAAATAAGGTTTACTTATATATGATTTTTTAAAATTAGTAATTTTATTATAAAATTAATTATATAAAATAAAGTATATTTTTTATTTCAAACCCCTACAGTTTTTTAAAAAGGACATTAAATTACATTAAGAATACAATAAAAATAGCCAACTAGGTTATGATATGTATGTTAATTATAACACATAATATAGACATTATGATAATAAAAAAGAATACAATAAAAATAGAGCCTTTCCATGTTAACCAGCCTCGAAACAAAAATAAAAATAATAAGTGCTTCGTAAAAACGTTTTAATAATGAAGGATTTGAAAATACTATAAAATGGAGCCTTTACATGTCCCCAACACAAGCTTGAAGTAGAAGCCTTTTCTACAATTTTTCCTTGCTATCAAGTAGCATTATCTTCAAAATAAAAAATGATCCATTCAAAACCGATTTCCCCACTTTCAGCAATCAAGAGCTCTGGCGTTCCAAGCACAATACAATGCGAGGCTTCCACCGTTAGAGTTACTAATGAAAACAATACTTCTCGTCGCGGTGAAAATCACTTTCAACCTACAGTTTGGGACTATGATTATATCCAATCAATAAGAGTTGATTTTGTGGTATGTCTAATTAATTTCATATTCATTTACATGCTGTCCATTACTGGTTAAAATTTTATTTATTTCACATCACGATAACATTTATAGTTATTCCAACTTCAATTGGTTTAATTGGTTTATCAATAATCTTATGTTGATGTGACAATTTGAAATTGTTAAAGGATGAATCTTATAAACAAAAACGTGATAAGTTGAAGGAAGAAATAAGAGTGATACTCTTGAAATTGAAGAACCCTTTGGGACAACTTGAACTCGTTGAAGATATGCAAAGACTTGGAGTGGCTTATCATTATAGCCATGAGATGAAGATCATAATGGATGAGATTTACAACAATGACACATTAAAGACATGTGACAATTTGTATGCAGCGGCTCTCAAATTGAGACTCTTGAGAGAGCATAACTATGATGTGTCGTCAGGTATATCTATTAAATAAATTTGATTATCAAATTATGAAATTAAATAAAATTACGGTATTATTTAGAATACTTAATTGCGTCAATGAATTATGCTCACAATTTTTTTCAATTCTTTTCAGAGATTCTTGCTAAATTCCTAGATGACAATGGTCATTTTCATTCTTGTCTTTCACGTGACGTCAAAGGTATGTTATATTTGTATGAAGCTTCTTTTCTTTCAAAGGAAGGTGAAGTAATATTGGATAAAGCAAGAGAGTTTAGCTTTACACATCTTAAAGAGATTGTGAACAAAAAAAGCGGTGAAGAAGATGAATTATCACTCATGGTTAGCAAATCCTTGGGGCTTCCACTAAATTGGACAATATCAAGGTTAGAAACTCTGTGGTTCATCCCTGTTTATGAAAGAAGACCGAACAAGAGCTCTACTTTGCTTGAACTTGCAAAATTGGACTACAACATTGTACAAGCTACCCTCCAAGAGGATATTAAACATTTGTCAAGGTGAAAATAATTACCCATATCCAACAACTGCTATGGAACTCAAATAAGTTTAATTATAGTTCTTACACCTCATAAATTCAATGATTTAATCCCTCCACAGTTATTTATAAGATCGAGTTTTTTTTAAGTCACCCTGAACTTTTATAAAAAGGTCTCACTTGAGTTTATCCGATTAATAAATCCAATTTTACCATTTTACCCCCCAATTAATCTGAACATTATCTATCATCATTTTCTCATTTCTCTATCTCTCTCTGGTTTATAAATAAGGTCATTTTTTGTAAAGAAAAGTTTTTTTGTAGCATATTTAACACTTTAAACTTAGTTTTGAATATATAGGGATATGGAGGGAGAATATGTTATTTGTTGAACTTTTCCATGTGAAAATTTCAATCTCTATGAAATTCATTCCATAATAATACAATATTTCGTTTATTTTTAAAAATTCAACCCAATAAGATTACGAGTTTCCTGACTTTTTTAAAAAAGTTTTCTTTTTAGTTTGGAAAACCCATGGGACGCTACTTATTTTTTTATCTAATGTTTTCTATTTAATTTGAAGATGGTGGAAAAGAATCGGACTTGGAGAAAAGCTGAATTTTGCAAGGGATAGAATGGTTGAAAGCTTCGTTTGGTCAATTGGTTTGACATTTGAACCACAACATGCAAATTTCAGAAGAGTCATGACAAAGGTTGGTTCAATAATAACTGCTACCGATGATATTTATGACATATATGGCACTCCAGAAGAACTAAAACTTTTCACAGAAGTGGTTGAAAGGTTAGTAATTAAATTGTTTTTTGATACACACTTTTTTATGAATGTATATACATAAAATGTTTATCATCCTATAATAAGCTTAACATCTATTCCACTGTGTACCTCTTTTGTCACATATATAGGTGGGATGTAAATGCCTTGGATGAGCTTCCAAACTACATGAAAATATGTTTCCTTGCACTTTACAATTTTGTCAATGAAGTGTCTTTTGACTTCCTCAAAGAAAATGGGAGCAACATCTTTCTACACCTTCAAAAAGAGGTATTTATTGATTGGGTAAACGGTCAATTTCATCTATGAACTATTATTTAAGTATCACCCAACATAGATGTTAATAAAATTTCTCTTATATGCCTAACAATTTTTAAAAAGGATCGATTTTTCCTGAACCATTAAAAACAAGAAAACTGCAGTTAGAAATAAGACATGTGGCATTAGCTCACAGGCCACACGTCACCTAATTGACGCTAAGTCGTGTCATAATGGAAAAAAAATATTTGGCTTAAAAACTTATGTTAAAAATAAATGTATTGTTTTACTCATGGTATTTAAAACCGGACCGGGCCGGTTGGTTTGACCGAAAAAACCGGGACCTAGTGGAGAGGCCAGTCCGGAAGACCACACACCCTGCCAGACATCTAGCCTGGAATATTCCGGTTAGCCTGGCGGGTTAAACCGGCCAGGCATCTAGCCCGGAATACATTGATTTTAGTCACCTTCATCTCAATTTCTGCCTTTCTCTCTCCTCATCTTCTCCCCAGCAACCTCCTCGCCCTCCCTCGAGAAACCGCCGACTCCATATCATAGATTTTCTCTCCATTGGGAATATATAAAAACATGTCACTTACTCAATTGTCACACTCACAAATGATTATGTTGTCCGGTCCAAGTGAAATTAATTAATACTTTACCGTTAAAACTGTCTGTGAGAAGCTGCACAGAGAACTAGCTGGTGCTTCTCGAATACTACGATATATTTATTCTCTGTGGCCAATGATGAGATCCTTACTAGCCGAGATTATTCTGTGATAGACTATCAGAAAAGTTGGACCTCGACGTCGTCCTCAAAACCGCCTTTTGCAGCATTGGTGAAACTTGGATATACTAATGTGCATGAATCTTTAGTCTCCCATTTAATTTCACACAATAAAATAAAGGGCAAAAGTCTGACTTATGATACAAAACTATTGCACTGTGATTACAATAGTATATAACTATTTCAAGGTTTAACAATGATACTCAACTTTTACCATGAGATTAACAATGAAATTTTACTTCATATGACAATGACATTAAACGTGAAAAGTCCAAAATACCCTTATAAGTAAAATAAAATCAAACATTTTCTTTTCCTTCTGTTTTATTTATAAGGCCTTGTTGTTAAGCGTATGAGACTTTTTATTAATATATGTGTTGGTGATACTTCAACAACATTTCATAGACGAAATTGACCTTTACCCGTATTGATTTCTATATTTTATTCTTTTCTCTATAATATAAATTAACTAATTATGAAATTATCTTTTAATTTATACTTATATTTTAACTATTGCATATGTCTACATTTTCAGTGGGCCGGTTTGTGTAAAGCATATCTTGTTGAGGCTGAATGGTACCATAACGATTGCAAACCCAGCTTCCCTCAGTACCTAGAAAATGCATGGATTTCAAGTAGTGGACCAATCTTACTTTTGAATGGTTTTTTTGCACTTCCGGATTCAACAAATACAGATGACTCTATTTTGTTGAAGGAATATTCTAATGTTATTCGTTATACATCAAATATTATGCGTCTTACCAATGATTTGGGAACATATAAGGTATCACAATACAATCCTTTTAATATTTACTTATTCACTATGTTTTAGTAAAGGAAAAATGACGGAAAAAGAACACAAAATTGCAAAATCTCACATATAATATTTCCTATAAAATAATGATGGGTTATGAAGTGTAGTTGATTTCTTATCTATGTGTTTTCTATTAATTTCCTTGTTAATATTGCAAAAAAACTGGAATTGATTTCCTCTATATCTGCGGGTTTTGCAGCGAGAAGAGATAACTGGGGACGTACCCAAAGCAGTTGAGTGTTATATGAATGAAACTGGAGCTTCTGAAGCTGATGCTCGCAGACACATATATTCATTGATATGTGAAGATTGGAAGAGGTTGAATAAAGAAGCTAGCAATACTTGTTATAATTCATGGAATTTCATTCAATTTGCTGTTAACTTAGTCAGGATGACGTTGTGCATGTATCAACATGGAGATGCCCATTCAATTGAAGATGAAGTAGCTAAGAATTGGATAATGCCACTTCTTTTCAAGCCCATAGCATGAATTTGATTTGATTCAACGAAGAAGTAAAATGCAAATGTTAGGTATTACTTATGGATTGGGGTTGTTTTTTATAGTTTCTTGTTGTTACTGCTGCAGGTTCAATAATAATGAGATCCTCGTTTTGCCAAATAAAAGACTAATTTGCTTATGAGTAGTATAAATGATGCAAGAGTTCTTCAAACGTATCCAAATATTATTGGCAAAATACCTGTATTGTGTATGTATGTGCTTGATATGAATAATGTATTCAAAATAAATATAATAATTGTTGATGTTATTTTATATCATGATACACTTTGAAAAAGATTCCAATTTATGTAAATTAAAAATGCAATCCTAAAATGTTTTCAAGCTTATGTCATAATTAGAAATCTAAGGTAATTATGACAACATATAACATCGCTGCGCCTCGTTCTCAAAACTATTCGTTCTCATTCCTTCCCAACCTCACCGTTTAAAATTTGTTATGCGCGGGGAGGAAGTTATATCCAAATTCTTATTAAGCATTTTGTCCCATCCTAGTTGTTGTGAGATTTCACATATGAACACCTGTGGCCCCAGCCAACACATACTCACCCCAATAACATATTTGAATTATTCTCGAGCTATATATGAAAATAAAAAATCTTCATTGATCATATAAATTTTCCTTCACAAACGTGTTAAGTCCAACTTCTTAATTTTTTATATATAGCAACTAGCCTGAAGGATTTCTATAAGAAATATTATTCACAAAAACTTGTATACAAAGTCTTCAAACTCAGCTCTATCTAATTGATTAAATGTATTGTATTATGTATCAAACTTTAAATGGGCACATGATCTGCTTGAATCGTGAGTAGACCTACGCTATATACTCTATGTATGTACGTGATGATCTTGATACACACACATATCTTTCTACCCATCTATTTTCATAAGTAGGGATACATATTTGAAAGTGGAAAAGGATACAATAATGATAATATAAACACTACGGTGGCCGAGTCGTAAAAGTGTGTAACCGCAATAAAGACTATGTGTCACAATTTTATGAGGCGTGACATAATTGTGTGAGACAAAACATATTTGACAAAAATTTAAAAAAAATAAAAAAATATATATATGTTGCGCCCCAGGGCGCGAGAAGGATTAAAAAAATAATATATGCATATCAGGCCCGAAGGCCACGAGGCAGGGGTAGCTCGAGAGCTACGAAAACAAGCGCAGCCTGAAAGCCATGTTACAGGTTTAGCTCAAGAGCTACGAAAACAAGCCCAGCCCGAAGGCCACGAGGCAGGCATAGCTCGATCGAGAGCTACGAAAATAGGTGTGGACAACACACAATTCACGAGGGTAAATAACCAAACACAAATGAAAGCCACGAGAACAAAGCGTAGGTACAAGACCACAAATAATAAGTGTTTTTTGTCTAATTCCTCTATTAAAAGTGTTAACAAAATTTCTTTAAACTTAAGAGAATTGTTCTATTAAAACACAAAATGAACAAATTTTATAAGCATTTCAATACCAATTTTCCAACTTCTTCTTATAAGAGTTGTATTTAATAAAAAAAACCTAGTCTCTTCGCATTCCATCTTTGGTTCCATCAATGTAATTGTTCAAGTTTCTAGTGTTTATTTCGCAATTTGGAAACCTCAAATAAGTGATTAAGATCCATATTGACCTTGAAAAACATCCAAACATATGTACCAAAGTGATTCCAATTATTAGTCACTTGCTCCATAGTGTACATAACATTTAGAAAAATTATGAACATCAAAATGTTGACATATATCTTAACTATCAATTTAATCATAGAAATATATATCGTACAACATTTAAATTACCAGTGAATAGATTCAATCTGCTTCAAATTCAAATAGTCAATTAAAAACTTCACTAGGTTTCTAAACAAAAATTTAAGCTTGAACAAAATATATATATCAATCAAAATTCGGAGGACCGAATTTCTTTAAGGGGGAAGATTGTAATCACCATAAAATTGTCAACGAGTTACTATGGTAATGAAAAATTATATTGTGATTAAATTGAATAGGTAATTTTAGTAATCAACTACACACTAAATGTCCAAGTAAGAGAGTGGATTTAATAAAAGGGAAAACATCGAATATTAAAATGAATGGATAATAATATTCATTTTTTGAGGAGCAAGGTTTATGATGGTTAAAAAAACTGATTTGGCTTATATGATTGGTGGTAGCTTTCCTTATGTTGGACAAATGATTTCATATATCTAAATAACAATAAATAAATAAATTAATAAAACTCCATAAAGCAGTGGCCTGGCAGAGAAGAGAAGGAGCATGAAGAGATTTAAATAAAATATTTTGGGCGGAAAGGCGGTGGAATTGAATGAAACTCTATATACTCGGTCAAAGTCTATTTTTAATACATAACTATTGTCCGATTATCAATAATAATACATAAATGTTTCAAGGTTCACCAATGATATCCAACTTCTACCATGTGATTAAAATTGAGATTTTTCTTAATATAGCAATAAGATTAAAAGTGAAAAGTCCAAAATGTCCTTATAAATATGAGTTTTTATTTTATTTTATTTATAGGGACATTTTGGTCTTTTCATGTTTAATCTTATTGTCACATTAAGGAAAATCTCATTTTTTGATCTCATGCTAGAAGTTGGGTATCATTGGTGAACCTTGAAACGGTTATGTATTATTATTGATCCTCGGGCAATGATTATGTCTAAAAAATGGACCTTCCGTCTATATTATAATTAAAATCACTTTCGAATTTCAATTTTTATTTAAATAAGAAACTTTCTAATTTTTCTCAATTTCTTTCCAAACAAACCCTAATGATGTTTATCTATAATAAACAAGTAAGAGTGGGAGAGTGAAAATAAAGGTATATTGTTAGGGTAGATTAGTAATATCATGTGCTAATAACTAATTTAATTAGAATCTTTAATCTAATTAAATAAGGAAAGTGATCTTATATTTAGAAAGGGAGGGAGTATTATCTAAAACAAATACAAATATATACACACACGCCAAGAAGCCTCAGGGGGGAGGGGGACCCAGGGAAAAAAAGAAAGAAAAGAAGAAGCCGAGAGTTCTCTGGAAATTAAAAGAAGAGAGGAAGGAAAAGAGAAAAGAAGATGAACAACAAGGCTTTAGTGCCAGTGAGAGTATAAGAACTTAATCCATCATCTTCCTCACTTGTCTATTGTCTTGAGTAATTTTCTCTTCCTTCTCTAGTCAATATTTGAATTCTTTCTACCATTTATTGTTCAATATGGGTGTGTTCAAATGGTGGTTTTTTTCATTGCTGCAAGTTTAGTTTTTGTTTTGAGGGTACATGGGTTACATTTTATCCTTCCATTCTTTCAACGGCACTACTCTACATATGTGGGTGGGTGTGGTGGTTTTGTTCAAGTCTTTTTAGTGTTGTAATTGCTGTGGAGTATGTTTATAGTGTGTTTTAATGATGTTTTAAAAATCTATTGTTGAGTATGTTATATTAGAACGCTTGATTTGAGTATGTTATCTTGTTTTCAGAAGCATCTATTACAAGTGATGAGAAATGTTGAAAAGTGCTTGATTCAATGGATTACAATGTTTGTAAGAAAATTTGAACTAGTATAAACGATAAGCAGAAAATTTGTCACGTAAATTGACGTATTCCATTAGTCTGTGTGTGTGTATCTGAACTTTTATGAAAAAATTGAAAAGAAAGGATATTTGAATGTTATGAACCTTTGTTTATAAATATAAATTTTTGTAAATAAGTTACCATGAATAGAAAGAAATTAGGGTTAAGGGTCAAATCTAGCACTCTACTATTGACAAAAGTTCACCCAACATAAATAAGAATTTGATGGCTCAAATGTAGCACACATCTATTCAAAAATGGCTCAAATCTAGCATGTCCGTTAATTTTAACGGGTTTGACCGTTAAGTTTTACCAGACCATGCCATGTCACCTGTCATGTCACCCATTTAAGCCACGTCATCCGCCGCGTCACCCAATTATGGATAGTAAGTGGGCCCGTTGGGTGACGTGGCAGATGACGTGACCTAAATTGGTGATATAGCAGGTGACGTGGCATGGTCTGGTCAAACTTAACGATCAAACCCATTAAAATTGACGAAAATGTTAGATTTAAGCAATTTTTGAATAGATGTGTGCTACACTTGAGCCATCAAATTCTTGTTTATGTTGGGTGAACTTTTGGCAATAGTAGAGTGCTAGATTTGACCCTTAACCCAAGAAATTATTTGTTTCGAATACTTTTATTAGAGGAACCAAACACAACTCCCTTATTTCCATGTGTATTGCATCTGCGCTTATTCTCGTGGCTTATAGCCGCGTTTGGTTATTTACCCTTGTGAACTGTACCCACACTTGTTTTCATAACCTTGAATTGTGCTTGTAATTCGTAGCCCTTCAGGCTACACTTGTTCTACGTGGCCTCCAGGTTACACTTGCTTTTTGTGGCCTATGTGTCGCACTTGTTTCACAGCATTATTCAAGTTGTACTTGTTTCGTGGCCTTCGATCTGCGCTTGTTATTCGCTTTGTGTCGATACCTCTAATGAAACAAGTTTTTTCATAATGACGATAGAACAGTGCAGAACTTGAGAGAGCTAAGTTAAGTGTAGAACTTGAGTGAAATAGTGTAAGAACATGAAGTTTGCATGACAAATGAATGATTTTGTTAATATATACTTATTAACCTTACATTGTCATGTTAGGGTTGGAACTTAGGGATTGAGTTTTATGAATTATAGCAAGAGATTGCATAATTAATTGAATGAAACACTTGTTTATGACTTGAGAGAGCTTTACAAGTACTATAGAACCCTAGGTTAACACATATATAAACATGAAAACAATTTGGAAAAGGAGTTTGTCAAAGGTTATGATATACAAAGGGGAGAAATAATCCTACGCTTCATTTCATCTTTAAAGTCAAGAACTATTTTTAGTATCTATTTTCTATTTTCAAACAATAGCTTTTTAGTTAACTTCTCAAAACAATATTTGATTAGCTTAACTTAATTAAATGACAAAGTCTCTTACTTGACCAGATTTATATCTCAATCCTCGTGGGAACGATCTTTATTCATTACTTTATTACTTGGCGCGACTTGTTGCGGTGCGAACAGTGATGAGCCAATATTTGAATTTTTATTAAAACATCTTCCCATATAGTTAGTGTTCAACAGTATTTATAATATGATTGCCACAGATGGTACAATACTTGTGTAAATGAAAAAAAAACTTCCTTGGGTAACAGTTTAATGTTTGGAAAGCAAACCATGCCATGTGCTATGCTACGTGAATTGATGAGTCCTTTTCATCCAAGAAAATGATAAATTCATATTTGTCGTCTAATATTCTTTTAAGCTTATCATAATGTAATACAAGAATAATGAGACATTTTAAAATATACTTATACATTCTGTCCTTGAATTAAGAGATAAGCTTTTAAAATTACAGATAAAAATGATTGAATTAGGATTTATGAACCCCACATAATGAGAATTAATGAGGGAAAGACACATCAAATACTTCCTTCATTAATTTATGTTTCACGTTTGGTGGTTTTATTTCATAAAAGTTCAACGAAAAATTTTATAGATGGTAGAACTTCGATATCCAAATAGAACTGTAAATGTCCATAAATTAAGAACAATAGTAAAATAGAAAAATAACAATTAAAATAATAAAATTAAATAATCAATGATAATATGGTTCAATAAGCAATGAGACTTGGGATGAAATTTCTTCTCAATAAGGGATGGTTTGAGTTATATTTTAGGGTAATGACCCTAATTTGCCCTTTAAGTAACCATCGGGGACCACTGGGCACCCTAAATTAACAATAGACTCTAAAATAGTTAAAAAAGTTGAAAAATTAAAGAAACTCTCACCCTCACCTTACATCAATATTTTAAAATATTTTATTTTTTAAAAATCCAAAATTTATATTTTGTTTGCCCATTTCAATCTCCTAGTCATCTAGCCATGTCATCATAATTAACACCGTTGACGACATGTCAGCATATTTAACACTGTTAACCCATATTCAAGTTCTTATTAAACTATAGGGACTAATTGTGCTAACGGAATCAAACTTGAAGGACCAAAACATCTTGTTTTAGACTACAGGGACTAAAACGAAAATTGAAAAAAAAATATATAGGGACAAAAATATAGATAAGAATAACATACAGGGTGAATATGCAATTTTACAAAGTTTTTTAACAGTCAAACGTCATTGACCGTCATGTGAGGGTAAAATTGGACCACTTTGGTTACTTGAAGGGCAAATTAGGGCTTGTTGTTAATTTAGGGTGCCTAGTGGTCCACGGTGATTTCTTGAAGAACAAATTAGAATTATTACCCTATATTATTTCCAAAAGATCCACCTGACCAAAATTAAAATCATGCACACAAAAATCTCCAAACGTATGTGGAAACAAGTATAACACCTCAACTTGCTAATTGCAATTTTAGTGGAAGACTTCGTTTACTCATGTATCAAAAGATGTCCTTTCTCAACTCCGTGTTTTGTTTTTGTTAGTACGACTTGACTTGACTTCTCTGTATTTGGATTTGGAGATGCACAAAAACGACGTGTCTAGTTGGTCCTGAAGGAGAACAGTAAGGTTCTTTTCATCACTTGCGTACTTCATGAGTTTACTCTATGACCCATCCAGTGTCTTTTGAGTGATAATGCGTCAGAGTTTTTTCTCATCAACAACGTAATTTTCTTTTCCTTGCATCACTTTGTTTTGAGGACAACATACTGTTAGAATAGTTTACTATGCCATGCGTCTATAGGTTTTTCTTTAAATGTAGGGAAACTTTTAATTAAGCACACAAAAACTAATTGACCCTCATATTTTTGGCTTAATTTCAACATAGGGAAAAATTTATAAAGTTTACTTTGCTTTAAGAGAACATATTGAAATTCAATGTTTCAGCTAAAAAAATCAATATATGGTAAGAAAAAAGCTAAAAAAATCAATACACACATATATAGAATTTCATAACAACAATTCACTATAGGAATTTCCAATTAGTTTTGGCTTTATTTCAACACCATTTCTGGTATTCTAAATCTTAAATAATGGAATATAAACCCAGGCTAAAGCGTGCTATATTTCATAATTGGAATTCCAGCACATGGGGATTTTCAAGACGTTTATGCTTTTTTTTTTATATAAAGACAAAATAATATTAATTAGGAAAAAATATTACATAGTTCTAATAATGTCTTTAAAGGGAAGTTAAACGCAGTACACAGATTAACAGGAAGTAAATGAATGGAAATATAAGAGAAAGGTTGAAGCAACAATGCTGTATCAATAGCGATTGTGTGCTTCACTGAGAGTGCTCATTTGGAAAATTCAATTGTTAGTTTTCTCACGTTTCATATGGTGAGACTTTACTTTGGATACTTTGAATGATGAATACGGTTCAAAGCTAAACGAAAGTATCCCAAAGCAAACAAATGACCAAAACATGTGAAAACCTGAGCTGGGAACCCATTAAGGCATGTCATTATCCTACAATAAGATTGATGATGCAATTTCCACTTTTTAACCAAAACATGCCATTTAAAGAAAATGTTTATATCCAACTGATTAAAAAGGAGAAGTGATGAAGAAGATACTTCCTTAGTCTGTAGAGCCAAAAGTGAGAAAGAGAGAGTAGAATTACAATATCTAATGATATCTTGTGGGTTAGGATTTCTTCCTCCATGAGCAGACAAATTTCGTTTCCTCCATATCTCATTCAAAAAAACAATTATGCCTTTCAAAAGATTCTCATCATCCCTTAAGGAGAAAAGAGTAGATCTTAATTAGGTGAGAAAATCATTCGTTTGCAAGTGCAAATGAGGGCTAAATGAGAAGCTACCAAACAAGCACATCAAGGTAATTTCACAACCCAATTTTCAAGATACATATGAGGATTTTCAAGACATTTATGCTTCTTTCAAGAAGGACATTGTGAAAAATTTGACAATTGAATTTTCTAGACATAGGAGAAATTTTGAAGACACATATGTGGAATTCCAAGATTTTGTACATAATGGCAAAGGCAATGTCAATGTGAGTATTTTAGGGTCTTAAAAATCATTGAAATCTACATTATACCATTTAAAATTTTACAACTAGATTTCCAAGATCCATATAAGGAATTTCCAAGACACTTGTACTTCTTTATTAAGGGCCTTAAAGAAATGTCTTAATTAGATTTCCAAGATAAATATAGGGTGTTTCCAAGATATATGTTTCTTTCAATAAAAACATTTTGGTTTTAGAATAGTTTGAAAGATTGAGGGTAACAAAAAATAATTAAAAAATGACTGCAACACCCTTAATTTCTAGTTTGTTGTATTGGAATTACTTATTTCAATCAAGGACATTATAGTCTTTTCTCAATTAAATTTAATTGTCGTCAAATCTCTTCAGACATTATAATAATTAGATGAGTTTTAGGGACCTTATGATAATAAAATTTTAATGGAAACTATCTAAATTTAACGGCAGTATTATATTTGCTCTATGTTCAATAGATGGGTATCATTGGTGCACATCGCAACACTTGGGTATTTGAAACACTTCTATCTCCAAAGTTTAGTATTAGATTTGCACTTTCACCATTTTGTCAATAATAAAAGTTCTTCAAATTATCAATGCAGCTTTGAAATTTTCCTCTCTTATCTTGAAGGATGTCCTTTTGCAAGTCCACATTTTTGTTAGTATTACTTGACTTGCGTTGATTTGGATTTGGAGATGGAAGAAAGCACCTGTTTTTTGTCCTCAGGAAACACTGATTCTTCTTATCAGTAACGTACTTAAAGGGTTTACTCTATGACCTACATTCAATGTCCTTGATGTGAATATGGATTAAAGCTTTTTCTAATCAATA
This sequence comes from Mimosa pudica, assembly GCA_029929735.1. Classification (NCBI taxonomy): domain Eukaryota; kingdom Viridiplantae; phylum Streptophyta; class Magnoliopsida; order Fabales; family Fabaceae; genus Mimosa; species Mimosa pudica. The sequence goes on along the minus strand of JAKELP010000037.1, from coordinate 4,508,438 downwards.
ATTTAATTTTCTTCCACTTTCCTTGCATTCATTTGTTTTGACTTTTGACCACTTATTAACCTTTGATAAATTGTGTTTAGAGTTTAGGAGTGCAAACCAGTGGAGTCTTGATGTACCTCAAACCTTGATGTCCAATCAAAGACACATGAAACAATATGTGTGCTTTCTAAAAATGGGTGCTTTGAAGAAATACAATATAATCCTTCAACAGAATCAAAGCATGCATTCAAAATAGTCCCAGTCCAATTCATGATATGATTATGCAAGGTTGAAGTATTGAACTTTGGCTCTGTTTTTCTCTGTTTCTAAAAAACAGAGGTGGCGTGTTAAAGAGATGGACGAAACAGTAATATTATTAACTGAATTAATTAACCACTTGTAATGAGAATGAGATATAATAAAAGTGAGTCAAAGCATTTTGTTGATGGTTGCAGTTTAAATACATAACTTGCAAAAATGAAAATTTCTAAATCCATAAAACTGTAAGATTATAAATAAAGTATTAATAAAAAAAGATTATAAATAAAGTAATTAGAAATGTAAATGCATAATTGAAATAATGGTATGAAAATGGGTCCCAAAATTGAAATCTTCGAAATGACTTTCATGGGCAAATTCCGGTATGGATTGATTTATCTTCTCTTGAGCAACTAAATCTTCGAAATAACAGTCTAAATAGATGCACAAAGTAGTCATAATGTTAATCATTTTCTTAAGTAACCTAATTTACCACTTGTAATGAGAATGAGAGATAATGAAAGTAAGTCAAAGCACTTTGTAGATGGTAGAATTTTATATCCATAAAACTGCAAAAGTAAAATAAAAAATAACAAAAAAAGAAAATGCATAATTAAAATAAGGGAATGACCTTACTTTTCCTTTTTTAGTAATCACTCTAAAGTCTAAACCATTTGACACTCTAAATTAACATATGGTACAATTTCCGGCTCGGGACACCTCCTATTCCCTCTCATCCTATTTTGTCCTATTCCCATAATCTCATCCGTCCAATACATTTAGGGCTCACAAACTCTCAACCTCCTCCCACCCCACTAACCCCACTCTCTTTGCAGATCTCTCTTTCTCTCTCCTACCACACATGTATACTCTCTCTCCCTCACTACCCCGCCCTCCTCACTCAGCAACGCAGAAACTCAACAGTAAACGAGAAGAAACGTTCACGCATAGACAATGATAAAAGTAGCATCTTACCATATAGAAAGTGAGCCAACAACAATGACTGGATTATCAAGGTGACCAGTGAGAACAATGATGGTCATGAAGTACCAAATCTCCAAACAAAGCATAATAGCAGAGGCAATTCTCCAAACAAATTCATGTGCAGTGCCATCCGAATAATTATTTTTTTGTTTATACTAAGGTTTTGAACCCTTCACCTGATCTTGAAATAGGTAGTGGAATAAATTCTGTTATGATTTTTTTAATAGCATATGATAACCCATCGAATCTGGATATAAACACTTTAATAAAGCTATGAACATGCTGATTGTATGCAACATATATCTTAACAAAACCCTGCTATTAAGAACAAGTAATGGCTTAAGTGGGTGTGGTCGTTTATTGACTGAGGAGGGCGGGGCGGTGACGGAGAGAAAGAGTAGGGCGGGGCGGTGAGGGAGAGAGAGTATACATCTGTGGTAGGAGAGAGAAAGAGAGATCTGCAGAGAGAGTGGGGTTAGTGGGGTGGGAGGAGGTTGAGAGTTTGTGAGCCTAGGATGTATTGGACGGATGAGATTATGGGAATAGGACAAAATAGGATGGGAGGGAATAGGAGGTGTCCCGATCCGTACAATTTCACCCTTTGAGTAAATAAAATGGTCTAATTTTACCATCTTACGAATGTAATCTTAACACGTGGACGAGTTTCTTTGGTGAGTGTCTAGTCATGGGAAGATTGAACTACTTTAACTTTAAAGGTGAAATCGTACCAGTATTAATTTACAGTGTCCAGTTACTCAAAATCGTCATTTGAAGGGCAAAACAAGGTCATTGCCCTTAAAACAATACTCCCTTCATTCCTAAATATAAGATCATTTTAGGGAGGATTTTTTGTTCCTAAACATAAGATCACTTACTAATTTGACTCAAGTTTTCCCCAAATTACCCCCTTACTCCCTTCACCCAAAAAATAGTGGTTTGAAGAAGGTGATATTTTTAACAATTAGGTGAGAGTATTTTGAAAATTTCATGTAATCCTAACTTATTAGAATGTCTTTTTTAATCTCTCCAAATTTGCTAAAGTGATCTCATATTTAGGAAAAGAGGGAGTAATATGCAAACGTGGTCCCATAAGTGAATTTGTTCGACGCCTAATGAAGTTTTGATCCAGAGAACTAGAGATATATATAAAAGGATGCACAAGACTTTGAAGTTTCAATAAGTCTAATATATTTGCAACTTGCAAGACATCATGGGAAAACCTTCTTCCTTCGTTTTCCTGCTCTTGCTTTATTGCTTCATGGCCTCCTTTGTGTGGACTCACACAAACATCACTACTGACAAATCTGCACTTCTTGCCTTCAAATCCTTGATCACTTCAGATCCTCACAATTTCTTAGCTGATTGGTCTGTCTATTCCGGTTCTCCATGCAATTGGACTGGCGTCAAATGCAATGATCTTCATGGAAGGGTTCATACCTTGGATCTTGGTGGCAAAAAACTAAAGGGTACAATATCTCCACAACTAGGAAATCTCTCGTTCCTTGTTGAACTTGATCTGAGTCAAAACAAATTTAACGGTGAAATACCACGAGAGTTAGTCCGATTACATAGATTGAAACTATTCAACTTGGGCTACAATTACTTTCATGGCCAAGTTCCCACATGGATTGGAGATTTATCTTCACTAGAGCATCTATATCTTCGAAATAACAGCTTTGATGGATTTATTCCACAATCCCTATTCAATCTGTCAAGGTTGGAGACTTTAGATTGGAATTTTAATTTTATTGAAGGGACCATTCCACGTGAAGTGGGCAAACTTGAGCGACTGAAGCTTTCACGACTTGCGGGTAACAAACTTTTAGGAATCATTCCCGGAACAATTGCCAACTTATCTTCGCTTGAGTTATTGAGTTTGTCTTTTAACAGCCTATCAGGTATGATTTGGATTATCTTCATGATTTATATTGCCTACATTCTAAACTATATATTGTATAAAATTAGCAGGATTTTAACACAAATAAGTAGAATTTTTTCGATTGTCATTTATTTATTTTTGTACATACATTTTTTGAACTTTTCTACTTTTCCTGAACAGAAAAAAAAACATGTTATCCAAATTTTTTAGGGTAATGACCCTAATTTGTCCTTCAAGTAAACATCTTGGACCGCTGGACACTCTAAATTAATAACACGTACAATTTCACCTTTGAAGTAACCAAAGTGATCCAATTTTATCTTCACCTAACTGTCAATAACGTTTGACCGTTTAAAAACTTTGCAAAATTGTATATTAACCTTATATATTATTCTTATTTATATTTTGGTCCTTTTAGTTTCTTTCAATTTTGATTTTAGTCCCTACAATTTAATAAGGAATTAAATATGAGTTAATGGTGTTAAATATGCTGGCATATAACTAACGATGTTAATTATGATGAAATAACTAAATAACTAAAAGAATTATGTGGCAAAAAAATTTAAATTAAATTTTGAATTTTAAAAAACATTAAATAACGTAATTAACACCGTTGGCACAATTAGTTTGAATTTTAAACAATATAAAGTTTGTTTTAAAAAGTTAACGTTTTTAAAATTCAAATCTATATTTTATTTGACCAAATCAAACTCCAAGTCATCTAGTCATGTCATCATAATTAACACTGTTAGCGATATGTCATCATATTTAACACTGTTAACTCATATAGAGTCCTTATTAAACTATAGAGACTAACTGTCCTAGTGAAGTCAAACTTGAGGAACCAAAACCTCTTGTTTTAAACTATAAGGACTAAAACAAAAATTGAAGTAAACTATAGAGACCAAAATATAAATAAGAATAATATATGGAGTTAATATGCAAATCAACAAAGTTTTTAAACGGTCAAACATCATTGACCGTCAAGTGAGGGTAAAATTGAACCATTTTGGTACTTCAAGGGTGAAATTGTACCCGTTAATAATTTAGGGTGCTCAGTGATACATGATGGTTACTTAAAGGGCAAATTATCACCATTAACCAATCTTGATCGATTTATCACTCACCATGGGGGAACAAATTGATTTAATATTGGTTCAAGAGAAGGCTGACGCTGATCACATCATCTTTCTTGAAGAAAAAATATTTAAGAAAGAGTTTTTTGTACTCTCCCTGTAAGTGATTGATTGGAATGGAGAAAAGTGTCAGTGAATTGGGTTTCAATGTGTTTAGTATTTAATTTTAATCTAAACATAATTACTTGATTCAATCAATAGCTATTTGCTAGAATTAAAATGGTTCCATCATACTTTTAGTTGGGTATCATTTGTGTACCTTGGAATAGTTATGTACTATTTTTGTTCTTTGACCAATAGTTATTTATCATTTTTGGGCCTTCATCGTAACTTTTTATAAAAATTTATAATTGTAATTGTTGGTGTGTTTCATCATCTAGAGTGTGTTATTTCGAAAAAATGTGCAAGTCTTGATAAATGTGTTTTTTAAAACATATAAATTTATAATGCATACAAAACTGTTGCTAACATTACTTTCTTACAAACAAAGTGAACTATGATGAAAATTTCAGAAATATATCAAGAGAAATTATTTCAAGAAGTCGAACTCGATCATCTTGGTTGTTATCATCTAAATTATGGGTGAGGATGATGCCCAATCACCCTATATGCACACTGCCCTGCTAAGCCCTAAAAATAGTGGCCCAAATTGGTAGGGCTGGACAGGGCTAGTTATTTGGTAGGGTCAAACATCAGGGTAGGAAGTGTTATCCCGCCCATATATCCTAGCACGGAAATTATATAAAATTTATTTAAATTAAAAAAAGGCTAAAATATGTTTTTAGTTGTATAACTTTCGATAAAGTCATATTTCATTCCCTTAACTTTGAAATGTGTATTTTAAATCCTATTAAAGTAACACCTACAATATCTAAAAGAAAATGTTTACTTGTCAACATTAAAATAGTTAATCAAGATTAAGATTTTATTTTTTTTATTTTTCTATTAATGTTTTACAATTTAATAATAGTAAGTCAACATTTTAATGTTAACCTATTAGCATTTTAAATTTATACCGCCAGCATTTTTCATTATGGATCTTAATAGTGTTAATTTAAAAGGATTTTACAAAAAGTTAAAGCACCAAAAACATATTTTTGTCTGTTAAAAAATTATTCATGAAATATCATTTTACATAAAATATTAAATATTTCTTACTCCATATATATTATTTTATTTAAATATACACATATTTATATATTTGATCTAATACATCGTAATACACAACACACTATACATTTTCAAATATGAAAACATAACCAATTGATTTAATCTGTTTATTGACCCAGCCAAATTAATAAATTATTGTACTTATTTTACAGTAAAAATCGTTTTTTCGCTTTATATATCATTTAAAATATATATGCATTTTTATAAAAAAAAAATTGTGATAGCCTTGTTAAATACTACCTCAGGTCATAAATATAGGACCTAGATGACTTTTTTTTTGGAGAGATTAAGGTTACGAAATATGTTATTAAATGATGACATATTTAATATATTTTTAGATAATCAATTAGTTTATAGGTAAAATAAACTAGTTTAAGGGAAAAAAATTAGGTAAATCAATTTATTTTTTTTATCAAAAGGTAAATCAATTTATAGTTAACTTATTTTTTGCTTTTTTAGGATTTTCCAAAAACATCATCTAAGTCTTATATTTAGGACAGGGGGGAGTAGGTTTTATCCGAAAAAACAAAAATTTAAATTTATCTCATGTAACTAATAATATGTGATACAGTACGAAAAGTTAGTAACATTACTTTCTTTTCCACTCTTTCATGTTTGAAGGAGGAATCCCAAATGAGACCGGCGATCTTTCGCAACTAAAGATATTATATCTTTCAAATAATCAACTTGTTGGCCCTATACCATCTTCTTTATATAACAATTCAGTGCTGCAAGAGATTATACTTTCGACAAATAGTTTATCTGGTAGTCTCCCAACAAATGTATGTTATGGACTTCCAAAACTTGACATATTTTATGTGGATGAAAATAATTTGTCCGGCGAAATTCCCTCCATATGGCATAAATGCAAAGAATTAGTAGAGTTACTATTGGATGATAACAAATTCAACGGAGGAAAAATACCAAGCGACATTGGAAATTTGACCAAACTCCAGCTGCTTTCTCTTGCCAAAATCAACCTGCAAGGTAAGGATTTAAATGATAGAGTTAAACTAACTTTTAGTGTTTATAATTTGCTTGAATTTGAGTTTTGATCTCTGTAGTTTGAAAATAATGATTTTGATTCTTGAAATTTAGTTTATTTGAAAAAGTTAGGCTACGCTCTATAGTTTAAAAATGTTGTAAAGTGTTAATTTGTAATGATCTGTCACTAACAACGTCACTTTCACTAAATGGCATGATGACAAGACAAAATGACATGGAAATAGTTAAATGAATAGTATGCTTTGATTGTTTTTATTTTAAAACAAGCTTGCAACCCCGTTTAAATTAGAAAAGAAGAAGGGGAAGTAGTTATGGTAGCTTCATCTTCTGTGTTCATAGTTAGCACATTTAAAGGACATTGATTTGGGCTAATTAACTCCAATCAATGTAGTGATGTCTTGGTTTGTTCCTTCAAAAAATTTAGAACTAAGGGATTAGTGGAAGTCAACGCCCAGTCATTCTCTTGAGGAGACTAACGCGAAAGAAACCTTAATAACTAGATGCTAAACTCGTAAAGTGTACGTGGAAAATTGCATTTAATTGGAATTTCAATAGGGTAATTGATATGAGAAGTATGTTTTCAAGGACAATTAAAAATTGAGAAAAAGAAACGGAAGATTTAGTGTATTTTTTAATTTGCTGGACTTATTTTGCCCAAAAATAAGCTACTTATTATGAAAAAGTAGCTTATTTTAAGAAGATTGTATTTTTAGTATGTTTCCAAAAATTTGAAAATAATCAATGGTTCATATGGGATCATTGTTGAGTTGTTTAAATAATTCATATAGATCACTAGATATATCTTGTTTTATAGACAACCCTTTTCAAGTTGTCAACAAACCTCACATTGATCTGAGATGTCTAATGGGAAAAAATAGATTTGTTTCCAAAAAATTTACTTAAATTAAGTAGAATATACCTAAAGAGTTTTACAAGAAAATATTTTTAAAATGGTTGAATAAATTACGAGATTCTCAACATTAAGCTTACCAATTGTTAATAGAAAAAAAAAGAAGTTAAGTTGAGTTATATAGTTAAACTTAACTACACAATAGCTATAATAAAGTTTGCAATAGTATTTTATTTTGCAATAGTATTTTAATTGTCAATAAAATACAGTATCATGTAATTTTAATTTTAACATTATCCATATGAATTCTTAATGGAAATAATATATCATTCTTTGATATTTGTTTTCAAAATTTTTCATAGGAAGGAAAAACATTAAATGCCTTATACATCGAAAAACTAAAATACTTCTTTTTCTGTAATAATTTATCGTCAATTTTTTTAAAGGTAGAGCGACATAAATACTAAATAGGTTTGATGCAACATATATAAATGGTTTAGTTGTTCAATTTAAATAGGTGAACTTATGTTGATAATCTAATGGAATAGTTCCTTTTACCTTGTTACACATAAAAAAATTAAATTATTTTCATTGCCTTTCAAAAACCTAATTCATACACCACACCATTTCCATGTCTTCTATGCATGTGAATTCAGAAAATGAATCCCTAATCTTACTACCAATCGAATAACAAATATATGTTTTTCTTAGGTGGAATTCCATCATTTATTTGGAACATGCCTTCTTTGACACATGTTGACGTTGGCGGCAATCATTTAACGGGAAATTTACCAAAAGAAATGTGTCATCAACTCCCATTAATTGAATTCTTTGCTGTTGATGATAATAAGTTTGAGGGAAGCATTCCAGAATCAATAAGCAATTGCACATCGTTGAAAGAATTACATTTGTTTGTTAACTCATTTACAGGTATGCACTTACTACTTTTTTTTTTGATACATAGGTATGCACTTATTACTTGTGTATTCTCTTTTCATTTTAAAATTTTTAAATTTTTTTAATGGTTTCATTGATATTATTCATTCACGTACAATGTAGCATATGTATAGCTTGTGGAATTTAAGATACATACATAGATGAGAATACAGGTGCTGCTGAGAGTGAATAGAACAAAAAACTTAGATACATTCATGTGTAGTTTTATTTTAAGTTAAGGTTTTAATTATAATTTTATTAAAATATATAGTTTTAATATAAAAGAGGTCAAGACCGGTTTTGTTAGCTTTAATATGATTTTTTTAAAGGGTAATGACCATAATTTGCCCTTCAAGTAATCACCGTGGAGCACTAGGCACCCTAAATTAACAACAGGCTCTAATTTGCACTTCAAGTAACTAAAGTGGTCAAATTTTACCCTCACCTGACGGTCAATGACGTTTGACCGTTAAAAACTTCGCAAAAATGCATATTGACCCCATATTTTTTTCTTATTTATATTTTTGTCCCTATAGTTTTTTTTCAATTTTTGTTTTAGTTCTGTAGTCTAAAAAAAGATGTTTTGGTCCCTCAAGTTTGATTCTGTTAGCACAGTTAGTCCCTATAGTTTAATAAGAACTTGAATATGGGTTAATGTTGTTAAATATGTTGACATGTTACTAACGTTGTTAATTATGATGACATGACTAGATAACTAGGAAATTGATGTGGTCAAATTAAATATAAATTTTGGATTTTAAAATAGTTAAAAAATTGAAAAATTAAAGAAACTCTCACCCCACCCCATATCAATATTTTGAAATATTTTAATTTTTTGAAAATTCAAAATTTATATTTTAACTTTTTAAAGTGTATAATATTTGAAATGATGAGACCACATAATATTTGTATGGGTTAAGGTGCAATTTTACCAATAAACTACTGTCAGAGTTGCAGCTGACACAATTGACAATAAAAAGATGTAGAATTATTAATCAACCTTTTAAGTAGGAGCATATTTACCAAAACCTTCTCTCTTTTGGGCATCAAATTTAGGGTTCAAAGGGCAAAATGCTTCGCCTAAAATAAAAGGTTTTAGTAAATATGCTCATACTTAAAAGCTCGGTTGGTAATGTTTTTGCACATTTTATTGTCAATTGTGTGTCAGCTTAGTGTTTCTGCGAGCAGTAGAAGCTAACCATGCATTTATATCTAGATATATGCAAACTTCGTTACAAGCATGAACCATTATATCTTTTTATTTCTTTAAGTTGTTTAATCATTTTCTCTATTAGAATACTTTAAAAGGAATTGTTTTTCCATTTCCCTTAGTATTATTATACACACACACACACACACACACACACACATATATATATATATATATTATTACAGGGTCGTTTCCCGATTTCTCATACTTGGACAACAAAATCACATATTATTATATGAGCTGTATAAAAACCATGATTTCTATTAATTTGTTATGTCCACATTTCATACCCAAAGGCAGAGATAAACTTGACAGAATATATATGTGTCGCGCGCCAAAATTAATAAAATCATTTGAAAGGACAAACTCCCTTTGATATCTTCAATATTTCATGGATAGAAATTATATTCAAAACATCAACAGATGTTAAGTTTTTGGAATTGCTAATACATGTGTAGGTTTTTTGGTGATATATGATATAGCAGTCGTGCACACATACACACATATTAATTAGTTTGCAAACACAGCACTTGTCCTAGTTTATCTTTATCAATAAGCGGTTTTTTTTTTTTTGCGTATTCAGGTTTTATATAATTGTAGGAGAGGTTAATGTATTTAAGATAGTGTAATGACTCCAAGGACTTTGGAATCACACCGGACAAACAATTATGTGAAAGATCCATGGACTCCATGCTTATCATGCCACTGCATGACTCGGGAATAGGCCCTTGTAATTTGTTATAAGCCAAAGATAAGTTCACCAATGTTTGTAACTTACCTATGGTTGTAGGGATGCTCCCTGAAATTGGATTTTTTGACAAGTTCAATGATATAATAGCCCTCAAGTTTGATACCTCTTGTGAAATTATTCCGCTCAGTGCATTGGAGGATACATCTAGAAACAAAATATCTCTAAGACTCCAAAGGGAAGTTGGAATATGAGAAACCAATTTATTAGAGCTTAAGTTGATTATTCGCAAAGAAGTATTCTCTAGACATTCTGGAATCACTCCCGAAAATTTGTTATTTGCAAGATATAACTCACTTAAACTTTTGAGTTGGCAAAGTGACTTTATGATCGAACCTTTCAATCTGTTGTTGCTAAGACTCAAGCCTTGAAGGTTCTGTAATTTGCTAAATGTCTCAGGAATCAGCCCAATCAAGTCATTGCCATCCAAATCCAATTTTACCAAGTTTGTTAAATTTCCAATATCATTGGGTATAGCTCCGCTAAATTTATTGGATGACAAATCCAAGTCAAGGAGCTTAGAAGCATTTGATACGATTTTTGGAATTAGTCCATTTAGTTCATTTTCATACAACAATAAATTCTCCATTTTGGGAAAGCTAATTCCTAAATTTGATGGGAGATGGCCAACGAGGGGATTACCACCAAGACTTAACCAAGTCAATGTTGAAATGTTGTATATACTGAAAGGAATAGGTCCATTCAAATTGTTTGATTCCAAACCTAAGATTTCAAGTTTATCGAGATTGCCTATATCCTTGGGCCATTTGTTACATGGAGAAATTTCAGATGGCGGCCCTTTTCAAATTTTTAGTGCTGAATCTTTTATGATGAATGAAGATCTTTGTGGGAAGCCCCAACTACAAGTCCAACCATGTAGGAAAGGAAACAGATACAACGCAGACAAAGTGGTGTTGATTATAAAATGTTCTTTGCCTATCATGGCTGTCATTTTAGTTATTTTAGGCATTATCTTTCTAAAGCAGCGTAATAGAGATGGTGATGATAATTCAACCAAAACAAGTTTAATCAATTTGGACACACCAACCAGGATATCATATTATGAGCTTCTACGTGGAACCAATGGATTTGATGAGAGTAATCTCCTTGGGAATGGAAGTTTTGGATCAGTGTACAAAGCAATTCTTCCAAATGAAAAGATAGTTGCTGTCAAAGTATTTAACTTAGACATGGAAGAAGCATTTAAAAGTTTTGATACTGAATGTGCTGCCATGTGCAATTTACGACATCGGAATCTCACTAAGGTGATTGGTAGTTGCTCAAATGATGATTTCAAATCTCTGATCATGGATTTCATGGCAAATGGGAGTCTTGAAAAATGGTTGTACTCTCATAACTACTATTTAGATGTTTTGCAAAGGTTGAGCATAATGATTGACGTGGCAGCTGCTTTGGAGTATCTTCATCATGGTTTTTCTACACTAGTTGTTCATTGTGATGTGAAACCAAGCAATGTTTTGTTGGATGAAAATATGGTTGCTCATCTTAGTGATTTTGGCATTGCTAAATTGTTTGATGAAAGACAACTGGAAACTTACACCAACACATTGGCTACTATTGGCTATATGGCACCAGGTAATCAATGGCTTAAAATAATTATTTTAGATTTTTTATATTATTTTTATTTGTTATACTATATAAAATATAATTTCATAACATTCAATTTCTAGCAAATATTTGAGATCTTCATGAGTAAATATCTGAATTGATGATGCATTAGAAAAGCTTAAATACAAACCTTGATTATGTTATTGATATCATGACTTCAATACTTACCATACAATATGACATAGAATTCGGATCAGAAGGTGTTGTTTCTGCCAAAGGAGATGTGTACAGTTATGGGATTTTGCTGATGGAAACCTTTACAAGGAAGAAGCCTACAGATGAGATGTTTGTTCAAGGATTAAGTTTTAAAGATTGGGTGAACGAATCCACACCACATTCCATCATAAACATTATAGATGTCAATTTGCTGAACAGAGAAAATGACAATGCTTATGATATATTGCCTTATATGTCATCAGTTTTTGAGATAGCAATAAGTTGTTGCACTGACTTACCAGAGGCACGACTTACTATGTCTGATGTTGTGGTATCATTGAAAAAAATCAAGACTTTATTTATGAAAAGTGTGAGATACACGACCAGGCCAGTTGAATGATTGTAAATTCACATTTTAGCTACTACTTGTCTAACCTTTTGATTTTTTTTGAAACGGGTTGTATTGTAGAGGGAAAATGACAAAAAAAATGACACTTGAATTTGAGTTGGACAAAATGAGGTCTATCCCTTATTTGTCTAAGTTGGAATTAGAGACCCTATTTTGTCCAACTCAAATTTAAGTATCATTTTTTTGTCTTTTTACCTATTGTAAATTTGTGTAATTATGTATACATTGTAATTATACATATGAAATTCGAATATAAGTAAACTATATTGGATTTTAATTTTTTTGTTTTATTTTTAATTTCTTCTTAAACATTTTGATATTAAATTATAAGAAATCCACTCTTTTTCTATCACATAATTACGACCTAATGGTTCCTCACTTGATATATTAACCAAGAGGTGGTAATTCAAATTCTAAGTTTGGTTCTCATTTTTAATATATAAAAAACTCATAAATCAATGAGGGAAAATGACAAATAAAGACCTCCAAATACCCAAAAGGACAGGTAAGGAACTAAACTTCCAAAAGGACAAGTAAGGAACTCAAACTTCAGAATTGAAAAATTAACAGCTGAAACGTAGCTATTAACGACTGAAACATACTACCTCCGGTCCTAAATATAAGACCTAGATGATTTTTTTTGGAGAGATCAATGTTGCGAAATAGGTTAGTAAATTATGACATATTTGATAAATTTTTAGATTATCCATTAGTTTATAGGCAAAATATACTAGCCTAATGGAAAAATTAGGTAAATCATCAATTTATAATTAACTTATTTTGTTTTTTTAGGATTTTCTAAAAAAGTCAATTAGGTCTTATATTTAGGACCGGAGGGAGTATCAATTAACAATTGCATGGTTCCTTAATGGGCAAAAGTGTTGATATAATAATTAACTATTTCGATTTGGACAAAAATAATTAATTGGGAGGGGCAAAAATGTATTTTTCACATTGAAAATAATATCAGAAAGGTTCCACATAACTACAAGTTAACCTCCAGCACCGGTTTTATCATTTTTGCACCGGGTCACAAAGTTAGATATTATTTATGCACCGCGAAATAGTCATTTATTAATTTTGTCCAAACTAAAATAGTTAATTATCAGATCGCTTTATTAATTGTCCTTTTAAAAATCTGAGTTCCTTATTTGTCCTTTTGAAAATTTAAGTTTCTTATTTATCCTTTTGGATATTCGGAGGCATTTATTATTTGTCATTTTTGCAATCAATAATATAATTTTTTTGTCTAATAATACACATTGAGTTTTTCTTTTTACTATTATGTAACCTATGGAATGTACATTCTACATTTTTTTAAAGACAATTTGTTTGGCAAAAAGAAATCCTTCCTCCAAAGCATCAATTTAACGCACGCCGTTAAGTTGAAGCTAACAGACGTGAGTGTTGGCGTGGGACCCACTTTCATTAACCTCTAGCTTCAACTTAACGGTGTGGCTAAATTTGCCTCATTTTGCTTTATAATGTCCAGTTTTGCACCATCCAATTTACGGGTGCCAAAGTTGTCCATTTGGAAAATTATGGTGGCTAGTTTTGCCCCTTCGTCCTTTAAAGATAATATGTGCTCTTTTATGCATTAAATTATTCCATACAACGCATGAGGTACATTCTAGTTTGAATGAATATACATACTGTACATGTAAGTAATACCTTACTCTATGGACATTTCTTAGAGCACCTCTGATTAAGTTTCAACCACTAATACTTATTAGATTAACCAAGATTACCAAAAACTATAACTTTTCTTAAGTAGTCTTGTGCTTCTATATTTGAAAAGTTATAATTATCTATAGTAGCTCAAATTTAACTAGTGATACAAAGCTCATCAAAATCTTACTCTTTAAAAGTACTTTATGACCTTGATAAAAATGTGAGCTCAAGTTAGTCCCATGAGTATAGAAAAACCATTTTCCATATTGTTCAACTTTAAGAAATTCTCCTGAAATCTACTCCATTAAGGCCCAACTTGTAAAATTCACATGTTCTAATCTACATATCTAAAAATTATGTGCTAGTAATCGATATAAAGGTTAGGATGCGTACTATCGATCTGGAAAATATCACGGCACAAATCAACTTCTAAGCATGCACGATATCTCTCATGATAATAAAGACGTATTCACATGCATTCCAGATTTAGCTAAATGTAGATATAGGTCTCTAATTGTAATAAAATCTAGGTTTTTAGTTCACTTTTAGGTCTTAAAGCTATCAAATAAGGCTCCTTATGGAGTTTATTATAATACATACCCTAAATATAAGGAAATAATTATATGCTCCAGAAGATTCTTCTATCTCCATGCCTTTGCAAATGGTACACCAGCTTCTAATAATTATACATGGAAAGAGGGATGAGATTAGGGGAAATCTCAGTAGCAATAATCATACAAATAGTAAATAATGAAAGGCGAAGACCCAATTTTGATACATAACTATTGGTAAATATTGCAGTACTTTATATATTTGATTGTTTTGTCAAATTGAGTAGTCAAGTAATTTAAGACCAAGGTATCGATTTGGTAAATATAGCAGTATTTTATTTAAATACAAATATATGAAATAATATACTACTCAATGACGTTTTAAAAAGTGGATCGGACGTTCTTGAGCCTTTGGGGAAGAAGGAGAAAACAAAGTTGATTTAATTTATACGGGTATTTTGGACTTTTCATGTGGAATCTCATTGTCAAATTAGTGAAAATATCGTTGTTGATCTATCTCACGGAAAAAGTTGGTATCATTGGTGTACCTTGAAATAGTTATTTTATTCCTTAGCCAATAGTTATGTATCAAAATTGGGTCTTCACTCAATAATGAATGATTTGAAAGTTTATTCAGGGAGCTATACTCATTACGTAAGGAATGTTGTTTGTAATACATAAGGTAATACTCTATGATAGAAGAATTATCACCATGATTCTTGCAGTATAACCATAGTTGATTTGACTAAAGGGAGCAGTTGACATACAATATACTGATAAAGTAGGAGAATGATAGTATATTATAATTATCATCATCATATTAGTTATATATATTTAGGAATTAATGATAATAAGTTTAGGTGACACATAATCAATATTTAAGACCAATTGTCATAGTTAGGGTTTTTTTTTTAACTGAAGTAATTAATAGTTAGGAATTCAAGATTAGGTTATCTATATAAGGGGGTTTTCTGATGGGGAAAACATGCCAATGCTAAAACATAGTAAGATACGACAAATAACCAAAATAACAGAGAGCAGTTCTTCTCTCCAACTTCCGAGTTCTCTGGTAGGTTAAAGATTCTATTACAAATATTATTATTGTGTTGGACTCCAGTTAGAAGAGCTTAAGGTATTTCTAACAATATTCAATATTCTAATATAAGTGAATCTTTCTCTCATCCTTCAAGAGAAATAGTGAGAGGTATTCATCATCTTCCGTCTATTCTTTTTATATATATAACATATTGGAATGTTATATGTTTATTTATGGCTATCTTATTATTATCACGTAGCACAGATGATGATGTAGAAAATTCTTATATTCTCACACATTAACGATTGAAACAGAAAAAATGTGGAAGAATTACCAAAGGATACTCTACCAGGCTCTCCCTTCTCTCTCGTATTGCTAGCCCATCGGAATAAGAAAATAGGGGACGAGGTCCGTTTCTTAGCTTCTTCCCTTCCTTTTTAAAATTGAAAGTGAGAGAAAAATATCTAATAATGGGTGAGTTCTCTTATTTTCACTTTATTATGCTTTATCTTGGAGGGCATTAGGGACCAGATGGAGTAGTTTAGAAACCACATTTGAAGCAATAATGTACAAAAAGTGTGATAACATATCTCCTTGTCTAATATCATTATTCAGTGAGATTTAGAGCTATTTAACCTTTCATATCGATATAATATTTAAGGGTCAAAGATCATATTTGGCCTGTAAGTTTTAGCCAAGAATCAAATTTGCCCCTAAGTTTTTTTGAGATCAATTTTGCCCTGGAAATATATAAAATGTATCAAATTTACCCTCACATCCTACACGTCTGTCCATGTCAGCCCCAAAAACATTGTCATCTTCTCCACTCCTCCACTGTCCAATCTTCCTAAAACACATACCATGGAATCTGAAGCGCACCCCCTACAACTACCCCACATCATGGAATCTGGAGCGCTCCAGATTCCATGATGTGTGTATTAGGAAGATTGGAAAGTGGTGGAGTGGAGAAGATGACGATGTGTTTTTGAGGCTGACATGGATGATGAAGTGTCAAGACATGTAGGATGTGAGAGAAAATTTAATTAATCCATTTTATATACTTCCAAGGCAAAATCGATTCCAAAAAAACTTAATGAGAAAATTTGATCCTTGGTTAAGACTTTCACGGCAAATATGATCTTTAACTCTAATATTTAATCATAGAAATGCATTGACAAATCAAGTTTACTCATTTATGAGGGAATTGTATTAGTTCTAGTGTCGCTTGAATAAAGTTCCAAGAGATCCTTTTAAAAAACTTTTGAAAAATCAAGGTTAATTGCATCAAACTTCTTGCACCCTTTATAAGAAGAATGAATCTTATGTATGAGATCATAGTTACGACCACATTATCAAATATTAGACGTCATTTAAGAAAGACACTCTAATAAGGAGCTATGAGCTTCACGATTGGAGCATTTAATCTATTGCACAAAATCTTAGAGATAATTTTGTATGACACATTGTTAAGACTATAAAAGTCTAAAAATCTTTATGGTAAAGAAAAAGCCTAGAAATCCTTATGGTAAAAAAAACCCTAAAAATCCTTGAAACTTTGATGATGTTCTGATTGAAATCAGAATAATATTACTTTTATTTTTCGGCATACAGAATAGGGAAAATTAATTTGAGGTCCCCCACAAGGGACTTAATACTAGAAAAGTCCCAAAAGTTGAAATAATTAATGTAGGGTCCCAAGAGACCTCACTTTAATATATTTGAAAATTGAAAAGACGCTTTTGCCCCTGATAACTTAATGGGCAGCCGTGACAACTCGATGTGCATAACTTGACAACTGAATGAGCAAATGTGACAACTTATTGGGCAAAAGTGTCTTTTCAATTTTCAAGTATATTAAAGTGAGGTCCCTTGGGACCCTACATTAATTAATTCAACTTTTGGGACTTTTCTAGTATTAAATCCCTTGTGGGGGACCTCAAATTAATTTTCCCTACAGAATAATATTGCAGACACATATTGCGTTTTATTTTTTGATAAAAAATGCTATAAAAAATTTAAAAAAAAAATCAACAAACAGTCCACGACTATACCACGTCCATGACCTAAAATGGACCAACCCTGTAGTTACACGTTAACACAATCAGAATTGTTCTAGAACTCTCTTTTTTTAATAATCTTGTTGGCTTGATCCCCAATCCACAACTTATTAACAGGAGCTGCGTCTATAAATACCCCAATTTCAAAGGTTAAATGATTTATTTCATATTTGTGCAAACAAATAAATAGCATATTCTGTGCTTTCTCTTCTAATATATTCTCTTTATTCTCATCTGCCGCCGCCTCTAACCAAAACCCTAATCATGCCTCGCCGTAGCTCAGGTCATTACTTATCAAAATCAAAATCAATTTATATTTTATCTTCGTGTTCTGTACACTTATATCTCAGGAATCTAATGGATTAGCTCTTCGATCATATTTAGGTCTTTTTTTTGCCCACATTTTCTTGTTTTTTTATCGAAGGGAATTCGGATATTTAGGGCTTTATTTCCTGCGATTGATGGCTTCTGGTGAAACTTTGTAATCGATGTTCCTGAAAAATGGGAAATTGTCTATAGGGGTTTGATTTTTTGTTTTTTGTTTTGAATGTACTATTAATTTTCATATGTTGATGCGTATGCTCTTTTTATTTATGATGATGTGTGTGGTGTTTTATTGAGTAAGCCGTTAATTATGTAGGCAAGGTTTATACTTCGATGCTAATCAGGTTATCCTAACTTTGTGATTTGTGATATGTGGTTTTTAACTCTTGAAACATTTGAAATGTATGCTGGGTACCTTTCATGTAGTGTTCACTGTGGTATTGTATTTCAATTAGTTTAGGTTTCATAGATATTGAAATTCTTTGACTAACTAATCAATAGTATGTGTATCTTGCACTGAGGAGTCATATTGGTCTGGTTGGTTGATTCATTGTGTTGTGATTATCATTGCAGGAAGGTCTTCTCGCCCAGCACCTCGCCCAGCAGCATCTCGTAACCTCCCTCCTCAGCCAGGTATTGAAGACTATTTTGTTAGGAATAGTTAAACTGTCCATTTTTCATTCACGGTCTGTTAAGATAAGCTGTTCACTATGTTCCTAATATACCTTGTAAAAAGTTTCAAGTACTACTTCCGTTCCTAAATATATGATTATTTTCCTGAATTTGATTAGATTAAGGATGCTAGTTAAGTTAATTATTGACACATGATATTACAAATTTGTCCTAACCATGTACATTTATTCTCACTCACCCACCCACTCTTGTTTATCAGAGATAAGGATTATTAGGGTTTATTTGGAAAAAAAACGGTAAAATTAGAAAGTTGCTTATATTTAGGAACAAAGTGAAATATGAAAATGATCTTATATTTATTAACGGAGGGTGTATTTATTTACAGTGCAGTGAAGTTTTTGAATCTGAATATTGATTGTCTAATGTACCTTCCAAGAAGTTCTGTTGTGACATCTTTGAGAAGTAGTATAATCTTTGTTTAACCTTGTCTATCTTTAATTTGCAGTTCACCATGCTCCTCCTCCAGCTCCTGCTCAGAGTGGCGGTGGTGGCATGCTTAGTGGCATTGGTTCAACCATTGCTCAAGGTATGTTTGTGAATATTATTATTTCATTGTAATGTATGGGATGGGACCTGTGGGAATGAATTTTTTGGTGCTTAATGGATGAAAAATTGTTGTAGGTATGGCTTTTGGAACTGGTAGTGCAGTAGCCCACAGGGCTGTGGATGCTGTGATGGGTCCCCGCACTATTCAACATGAAACAGTTGTCTCTGAGGGTGCTGCTGCTGCTCCTGCACCAACTGCAAATAGTTTTGGCAGTGATGCTTGCGGTGTTCACGCAAAGGCCTTCCAAGATGTAAGGATTTCGTGTTCTAGTCATCTATATGATTTATGATTTGTAATTCTTGCATTTGTATTACTCTTGATGAGATGAATTTCTCACTAGTTCACTAATTCCATGAATGACTTACTAAACTTGGTTTGATAAGAAAATAGTGTAAAACACCTGAAATAGCAGAACATTCCATTTTGATTTCAGAAGACACGCAAGATCTGTGTATAAGGTTCTTAGTTTGTTAAAATTTCTTACTATGGGTTGTTAGATTTGTGCTTCCATGCTGAGCATTAATTCAGTGTGATTGCATTTGTGTTTGCATTTTTGTTTCGTCATGAAATATATGTTATAATCATGTCTCAGCGACTGGGAGGATCTGATTATTTGATGGGTTGCAGATTATTATATATTGGAGCCAGAGATTTTTGAAATTCTGATTTATAGTTTCATTAAGTAAAAGCACTCGTAGTTATTCCGTAATGTAAGAGTTCTAAATGATTGAATCATATGTTATCAAAAGTATATACAGTTCATAGTTATTCATTAATTATATAATGAATAAAATGGGCTCTGTGTGATTACCTAATTGGTTTCAAAATGTGATTCTTAGTCAGCTGCATTTCTTAAAAGTTCAATCGCAGTTTCTTCTATATAATCACTGATAGATACTTATTAATGTTTTTATTCCTGCTGTTGCTGAATGATTTCATATTATATTATTTTTTAACATGAGAGATGTTCAATTGTTTTCTTGCAGTGCCTGAACAATTATGGAAATGATATCAGCAAGTGCCAATTCTACATGGATATGCTAGCAGAGTGCAGGAAGAACTCTGGGGGCACATTGAGTGCTTGAGCCATTCTTCATTTACTCTACCCTCTTCTGCAATTGAATCATCTCCGCCATTAGTTGGCGCTAAGTGTCTCTGTCATAGACTGTCTCTGATGGCTAAGATTTTTCCATGCGTGGTTGTGGGATGCATTGAAATAAAGCCAAACTAGATGATAATAGGACTTTTAATGCATGAACCTTCTGTATTCGTTAATTGCTATTATGATCATTGGATATCCGTAATTGGTCTATTTGGTCTGCTTTGTATGTTGATCGTACAAGTTTCTCTGTTTTGAACAATGACGATGATATAGATCCACAAGAAACTAGGACATTGAATTGACTCTTTCCTATGGAGCTGTTCATAGTTCCGTTCACAGTTCCATGGATTCTTCCGTCGAGTAATTTGAGAATATCTTTATGTTTCTTTTACTTTTTTTGGCCAAACAAATAAGCACAATTTTCCACGGGGTTTTAGTGTTAGACTGTTAGTATAGCGTTAGATGGATATGCTTAGGTATCACTTCCAAGTCATATTGCAGAAGAGATTGGACATGGATAAACATGAGGATAGAAGAATTAGAAGAATTTGAAGTATATTTCCTTATCATCATGATTCATGACAATTAATATATCTGAGTCTGATTCTAAAAATGACCTTCCTAAACTCAAATTCCCATGTACATTCTTAAAGAGTGACACACTCTTCAGCTTCTATTATTACATTGATCGCTAGTCCATTAATCCAGCAACCTTTACAATTATCCCTGATTAGCTCCACGCTACTTGGTTCCAATTCATTGCATTCAACTTCTTGAAGCCTAGTCCCACTAATCCTTTGGTTGAGCAATTTTGCCCCAGCTAATAATAGGATGGAAACAAGCACTACTGTTATTCATTCTTCATATGAAATTGTGCTATTGAATGTTTTTTGCCTTGAGGTATGACATGCATTCTGTGAAATTGTATGTTCAACCACGTTTGACAACTAAGGCCATTAATATCTATTCAATTCCAAATGAAAAACAAACAAATGTAAGAAATTGAACTGTAATATGGAGACTTTAACTTGCCTTGGATGCATGAAACTGTGCTAAGTACTGATTTCGGTAGTAATTCTTCCTGCCAATGAAAAGCAGTTTTCCTTCAAGTGGCCTATTTAGATTGGGCCATGTCAACAATATATAGAGAAGTATTTATGCGCCATGGTTCCCTAGTCAAATGGAGGATAAGATCACTTTCAATGTCAGCTGTTATTTTCATCCCAGTAATATCCTCAATTCTGTTCCTCAGCCTTGATGGAACTTTTGGTCAAAACAAAATGGAGGCTCAACAGAAAATCTCTAAGCAGTCCAAGATACAAACGGCCTGCTCTAATAAGCTTCTCCAAACAAGAGGAGGTTATCTGCAAAAACCAAACGCGATACGGAAGGTTCAGTCTTACTCACCTGTAGCAAATCACAATCTTATAATATAAATCTATCATTCATTGATCATTAAATGATAATATTATATTGATACTTTCTTGTCATATTTTGGTTTACCAACTAACATATGTTACTGTAACCGAATTGCCTGGTTCACAAGAATATAGGCTCACGGCGGGAAAGTCCATCCGCCTACTAAATTACGTTTACATACTCAAGACTCAAACATGATAACTACTTGAGGTGGAGTATTTCAAAAGTTGATACTTGTTTCACAAAGTGCCTGCACTTTGTGATATTACTTATCATCATAACCTGTAACAAGAGATGAAATGAATGCACAAGTTAACACATAAAAATGTAAGTACTATGAAATAAAAGTCAATTGAAAAAAAAAAGTTTAGGCACTTGGTTGAGATTTTCTTTACCTCTATTGTCAGCCATGTAAAATAAAAGTACTTTATTTCCTAAATATTCCCTATGTTCCTAAATATAAGATCACTTAGCTTTCACATTTCAATTTGTTCCTAAATATAAGATTACTTTCTAATTTTTCTCATTTTTTCCCCAAATTAATCTCATAATATTTCTCACTAATAAACAAACAAGAGATGGAGAGTGGGGATAAATGTACATGGTTTAGGTGAATTGATAATATCATGTGGTAATAACTAACTTAGGTAACATCCTTAATCTAATCAAATTAGAGAAAATAATCTTATAATTAGGAACGTAGGGAGTATATAATATATTTACCTAATTTAAACATTAATTATGTTAGTTAAATTAGTTGAAAATCACATATATTGACAAACACCTGAACCGAATTCCTTATTTCGATTCTGTTTCTCTCTCTTGTTTATTTCTTGTTGAAGAGAATTAATAGAGATAATGTAATGAAAATATGAGAAAATATAGAAAGATAAAAAAACATGTTCAGTGCTACCAATAGGTTTTATATTCAGGAATGAGGGGAGTAATATATTGAGAAAAAAAAAGTAAAAATGGAAAAGGCTGATTCAGGCAAAGTCACGAGTTAGACAGTTTAGCTCATACCAACAAAGAAATAAATCCTGCTATTACCTGTGCTACCTACCCAACCAACCAATACCAAAAAAGCCCATTGAATGGAACTCATATTTTACCTGAAATGTTGGGCTTAGTAGTCGATCAATTACTTACATTTAGTAGACCCTAAAACAAATTTGTTCTGTATGAAATTATGAATTTTACTTTCCTTTTGCTAAATACTCCCTCCGTTCCTAAATATAAGATCACTTTCCTTAATTTAAGTAGATTAAGGAAGTTAGTTAAGTTAATTATTTACACATGATATTACCAATTTATCTCAACTATATATATTTTTATCCTCACTTTCTCTCTCTTGCTTGTTATTAAAGATAAGCATTATTAGGGTTAATTTGGCAAAAAGTTATGAAAAGTTAGAAAGTGATCTTATAATTAGGAACAAAATGAATTTCAAAAGTGATATTATATTTAGGAACAGAGGGAGTACTATAGTTAGGTTGTTATAAATAGAATGATCTAGTTCCTAACTAACCCTGAATTGTTGTTGACTAATCACATTCAGGACAGAATTTCTTTCCTCTTATTGACAATGTTGAGCCAACGAAATTCCATTATCAACTCTATATAGGACTGATTTGTTAAACAATAAAATCAACAAAAAAACTTGATTGTAATCATTAGTTCGCTGCACTTGATTGTATATGCTATAATTGATGTTTGGAAGTTAGGCTGTCATTATATGAAGTTCTCCAGGTAACCATACTTTTAATCACGGCTTAATAGTAAGTTTTACACTTGCTTTAGTCCTGAACATCCTGTTGGAAATTAAGCAATGAAAAGAGAGTTACACTGTGGCATCTCATCTATACGGATACAACAACAAAAATTATTATTTTATTTTATGAATTTATTAATGCCTTCTTCTAGTGCTCCTTTAATGGAGATTTAAGTATCGACCTAACTTTAATGTTTCCTTTTAACCATTTTCTCCATCAGTGGAAGTTTATTGATTGATCATGAAGGAAAATGGTGTCAATCCTTACAAATTAACCCTCATCTTTCTCCATTACCTTTTCTCCCTCTCTTGCTTCCTAAAACCTCGTGACAAAACCCTCTGCCTCTTCCCTCCCTCTCTCTAACTGCATTGTCACAACCTTCCCTTAAGAAAGCTTATGCACAGTCTCCTCCATGCCTCCTTATCCGGCTCCCCCAAAGCCAGTTTCGCCGCCACCTCAGCAGCATACGGTTCCTGTCAACAATACCACGCAAGACTTAGTATGATTAAACTTGTACGTATGATTAAACTTGTAACAATTAGTCTTATTCCACTAGACCATAAAATGTCGTTATGTTCTATCAATAACTAAATCTTTGAAAGTACCATGATGAAATTGCGTTGAATGAGTCGATCGAGGAGGTGAAGAAGAATGTCTTTGGTATACTCAGGGTGGCCTTGGATTCCCATGATGTGATCTCCATAC
The DNA here is from genome assembly GCA_029929735.1 of Mimosa pudica. Lineage (NCBI taxonomy): Eukaryota > Viridiplantae > Streptophyta > Magnoliopsida > Fabales > Fabaceae > Mimosa > Mimosa pudica. The sequence continues at coordinate 4,484,212 of JAKELP010000037.1, read as the reverse complement.
TTAAACATCTCAATTCCTGTTTTCTCTGACCAAGCAATCACCTCTGCCTTAGCTGGAAGCTCTCTTAACTACATTTATTTGGACACCAACTCCGTCATTAAGTAATTAAACACAGGCTTTATCACTAAAAACTAAACATATCTCTCTGCATACACACATGTAAAGTCCACGTGTGTTTCTTCATAATTCAAAGAAAGGGTCACACACCTCGTCTCGATGGCATTCGATTATGGAGAGCCGTGAAGGGATCTTGAGAGATGACAGAGCCAGTGATGAAGATGACGAAAAGGTCACTGTTCTAACACCAATGTCCCAACCTGTGGGAGATCGAGTCACCTTCCCTCCAAGTGCTCGTCCAAGTATCTGATAAAAAATCCAATCCAAATTTTCATCAGCAACTTTTACAACATAGTCATATTTAGCTCCATAATGAAAACGAAAATGACCTGTATTATATCCTCTTTTCCATTTCAGACACACATTATGCATGTTACAAAGATTCAAGTGTGCATATGTAATCTTGGCCAAAAAGTGTGCATATGCAATATTCAACACAACACAACACAACACAACACAACATGCAGATGTGTGCGTGTGATGTTTATCCTAAAGTGGCAAACACTATATCATTGACCAGAAATGCATAATTCCATCCAACTAAGCCATGTTAGATTTTCATGACATACAAAAATGAGACATATTGTGACATATCAATGAAAAGTACCCTTATCTACACTCACACATGCTCACTTCTCACTGGTGTGATGATTAAGCATGCCCATAAGTTAAAGTGGACCCCAACATACTGCTGATTTAGATACTCTCCTAATCTCTTTTTCGCATTTTGTTATTATCATTTCAGCCCTTGATCAAAAAAAAAATTATCATTTCAGCCCCACCACTAGATTTAAAAATGAACGTTTGATACTCAGCATTATATGAATAATTATTTTTCTATTTTCACATATGTTATGTTGTTGATCCTCTGAATCTCAACCGTACAATCTTTAATCAATAGGTGGAGATGGAATGGAAAGAAAAGGAGAGAGAAGATGAGAAGAAAATCCAGATATTCACATAGGTGTTACTCCACAACAAATTGTTACGAAAACATACATTCTTGCATTTTTCCCTTATTTGTCAGAAACAAATATCAAATCAAAAAACCTACCTTACACAACAACATCAAAATTTGCATACGACCATACACATACACTCTTGAATGACATTAATAGTGATGCCTGCTCTAACGTAGTATATTCGTATTGGATACTATATAACACGCCTGGATGTGTATGAGTGCTAACGATTAGTGATCTACATCGCACTTGGCAAACATTATCTGATAGACAAGAAATGGTTGATTCATGATATTAAAGATCATAAATGCATAATTTGATCCAACTCAGCATATTTAGCTTTACAAAACATAAAAGGGAGATATGAATTATGGGGCAACATCTCACATGATAAGAGCTTATATCATAAAAATTATTATTATGTGATAGGTATCTAACATAGTGACCCACAACAAACGCGGAAGACAACTATACAGAGTTTCAACATCACAAAAAGATAGAGCAATAAACAATTATCCACATTTCCCAAATAAACCATGGCTAGAGGATCTTATGGTCGGTCATAAAAGAGAAAATGATAAATTATAAGTAGGCATAAAAGAATTATTATCCCATCTATATAATTGTCTTTTAATATCTTGGAAAGAGTGAAGTGAATTACCACCACCAAATTTTGTACGAGATGTTAGGAGTGAGGTGGTTCTACCTTATTTATTTCTCTAATTAAAGGATTATTATATTATATGCTTTTAGAAGTCTGCAACTTCACGCGGAGACTAAATCAAGGGAGTAAACAAGCAATGAAAAAGGCCGGATCAAAGAGATGAGCAAATCAGAATGCAAGCATATAATATAATAATCAGAATTAAAAAGGTCGGATCAAAGAGATAAGCAAATCTTGTATTTATGACTTTTCTTTAAAATAATTTGCTGCCTCACAAACTCATATACTCCCTCCATTTCTATTTATAAACTCCATTTTTAATTAGACTTGTTATTTTTTATAAGGTCCTCTTTGAATTCGTCCAGCACCAGCTAATAAATGTATTTTTTACCTATTTTTACCATCAATTAATTTATTAAAATGATGATTCATTCCATTTATTCTCTAGCATCACCTCCCCCCATATATTCTCCATTATATTTTTTATTATTATTAATCTCTCTTGTTCATAAATAAGGGCACATATTTTTTTAAAGAAACACATATCCTACATATTGAGTGCTTTTAACTCATTTTATCTGATTACTTAAACAACTCAGTTCGGGAATCAATTTACTTTCCTTCATCAACATAATTTAAATAAATATGTCTTTTATTTATTTATGACCATAATTATCATTTATAACATTAATTTGTCAAAGTTTAGAACTAATATCTTACATACAAAATCTATAGTAAACGAGACACATGTCTAGCTAAGAGAACCAGTTCCATGGTGAATAGTAATTTACTTTTATTATTAAAGGAGGAACATGAAATAGACATGCAAGAAATAATGTTCTCTTCTAAGATTTGGACACACACAATGAGTGGCAATACATTCATTTTGTATCACGGGACATGATCTTAATCATTTGTATGATCAAGAACGGCCACATGCCACGTCATTTGATGAAACCAACAGATAAGATTATTTCTCACAATTTCAACATTCGCTTTAAGAAATCCAGCTGTTGAAAATGCCTATTATGACAAAGCCCAATCACATGCCAAGTGGTCTCAGTTTCAACTGCACATCATGTGATTGCACATATCGAATATACACGTAATCCTAAGTTGTCTACATTAGCAAACAAAACAAGGCCACATAAAGTGACTCCATTTCCTGCATTCCTTCATGCACTGAAGTATTGAACCCTCTCTCTCTAAATGTACACAACAAAAAACAAATTAAAGATAAAGTGGTAAGTTGCTTTTTTAAAACATTGTCCGAAAATCTGACACATATTGACAAACAACTAATCACTGGAATCAAGATATTAGGAGTGTTGTTCATATAAGTAAGGTTGTCTCATCTTCCAACGAGAGTGTTTCCAAGAATTTGAACACATGTTCCACACCTTATTGGGGTTAATACCTACTTGCCAGCAGCTCAACTAACTACAGGATAGTTAAAGTTGTACATTTAGATAATACTACATTCTAGCAGCAATTTGGCTTATATTAAAGTTATAGGAATAAAGGTGACTTTTTTAAAAAAAATGATGACTTTCCAAAACTACTTTTCTTAGAATTGTTTTAGAACAAAACTTTTTTAGAATTGGGTAGGCTCTGTTATATAAATTTTAGGGTAAAGGTGCAAAAATATGACTAAATTTTACCCTAAGTTGTATTTCTATGACTAAAGTTTCGTAAGGAGCAAAAATACCACCAAACTTGGGATCGAGGTGTAAAACTATGATTTCCGTCAACTATGACGGTGTTGACCGTTAGTCTTCGACTTGTAGGATGCTGAGTGTACAATAATGACCATGTGGCATGCTGAATAAACTTTTTATTGGTGTTATGTGGAATAAGGGGTAAATGTATTTAAAGTAAATGTACTTTGAGTGCAAATATGGGTCTGTTGTTAGAATAAAATAATCATATTTTTTGCATTATTTTAAATACATTTACCCCTTATTCCACATAACACCAATAAAGAGTCTATTCAGCATGTCACATGGTCATTATTGCACACTCAGCATCCTACAAGTCGAAAACTAACGGTCAACACCGTCATAGTTGACGGAAATCATAGTTTTGCACCTCGATCCCAAGTTTAATGGTATTTTTGCTCCTTGCGAAACTTTAGTCATAGAAATGCAATTTAGGGTAAAGTTTAGTCATATTTTTGCACTTTTGTCCTAAATTTTAACACAATTGAAAATAAAATAAATAAGAGTAATTTTGACAATGCCTCATAAATGCAAAATCATGATCTGAAGCAGGTGAGAGAACCAAACAGTTGAGATTCAAGCGAGGATATAGTTGTTTCAGACTTCTGATTGAGATTTCGTAAATAGAAATAATATAAATAATTATTTGCATATTGTGATTATTTTCTGTAAGAAAAGCGGATAAAAAATCCTTTAAATAGGATGGAAAAAAATTGGGAGAAAACAAAGAAAGTAATTATTTTTCCAAAAATGGGAAATTTTATTATTATTATTTTGAAAGTTTACCTTCTTAATATGCACTTCCTTTTAGATTCTTCTCACCTTTCCTCCATCCAAACATAGTTTTAAATTGTGAAACTTAACATATAAGTATTTATAATGTTTGTAAGTGTTAAAAGAAAGTTTTTTGTATTTTACCCCACTATCAAGGTCATGTCCAAAAACATCAATATCGGAATTCCATTGACGGGAATGGGGACCACACACTTTCCATTATGATTAAAAACTCCAAAGAAAATCTACCTAAACTTGAATAGATAATACTATACGCTATATGAGATGAGATAGGTGATTGTATAAAAAAGTTTGTAATATAAATAAATTTTATATATTTTATTCACTTGGACAAAAGTGAAATCTACCAAAAGAGCACTTGGGAGTAAAAAGTTTTTCTGGTGCAAATGTATCAATAAATAATAAAAAAGATGCAATTTTGCTAAAACTGTTAAATCCTTGGACGTATTGATGTTAAAAGTCAACATTATAAATAACTAAAATTTAATGTTCAACGTCCGAAAATTAACGATGTTAGTAAAATTGTGCTCATTTTAATGGTTCATCAATAAATTTGCACAAAATACGATGTTAGTAAATTTGAGCTCATTTTCATGGTTCATTGATAAATTTGCACAAAAAACTTTTTTGTGTCTATGTACTCTTTTGGTAAAAGTTTATTGATAAAATTACACTACTCTTCAAATTAAAAAATATAAGGAAATCCAACAAGAGTTGATCTCCATGCATAACCATGTAAGGTGAGATATATTATTCCCATGTTTAGGATTAGTTTGGTTTGTTTTCTCATTTTAGATGATGATTACTTGTAATCAACGAATTATAATTAACAAACCACGACATGCACTTATCATAAGGAAGCCTTACAATATCACTCTTCAATAATATCAAATTGTTAAAATTAAAGTCATAAAAAAAGATTACCGACCAAACAAACCCATTCAATCCGATTAATTCTTACCAAATTAGTATTTGCAATTTGTTAGGTCCACAGCTCCTGTTCTCACGCAAATTTGATGGCAATTTTTTTTTTGAATAAAACTGGAAATCAATATAGTTTTCTAGAATTTTATAGTTATAGAATTAGTATATAATAACTATAATTTCATTTCTATAATATTCTATAAATATTCTTTATACTTCGAATGAAAGGCACCAACAAAAACATTCACTTCCACGGACGATACCGCTCTTTATTTTTCAAATTTCAATATTTTTAAATTAATTTAATTAACTTACATATTTTTTACAAATTTTGTTTTTGCTTAGAGTCTTCGGTGTCTGCCCCCCTTCGGGGAACCGATTAATCCGAAGTCGCCGCCGGGATTCCCCAATTGGGGGTGACGACTTCCCAAGGGTTCGAACTCATGACCTGTTGGGTACGAGGTGTCTTACCTTCCCCTTTCTTACCAGCTGATCTACGCTCCATTGGGCTACAAATTTTGTTAAATCATACGAATTGATGCTCTTAATATTTTTTAAAGGTACATCCTATATACTTAAGTAATTTGTAGTGCATTTAACACCAAATATGATGACTTCGTGTAATCAAACATGAATATCAAAAACTAAATTAACAAACTACGGCATGCATTTCTCAAAAGAAAGCTAACTTTTTTTGGCCAAATAAAAGAAAGCTGACTTACAATATCAATCTTCAATATAAAATATCAATGTGTTAAAAACAAGTCATAATCAACAGGTTACCAAGTAAACAAACTCATCCCATACTTCGAATAAAAGGCACCGACAAAACACTCCCTTCCACATAAAAATATCCATCTTCTTTATCAATTTTCTATATTTTTTAAATTAATTTTATTAACTTGAATATGTTTTTTACAAAGTCTATTAAATTATACTAATTGATTTTTTAATAATTTCAAAGCTACATCCAATATTCTAAAGTGATTTGCAATGCAAAACAAAACACCAAATTAAACATTTTATTAAGTGCAGCCAAAACCTTCAAAGTTTTTCAATTACGTTCAACCTCAACATATGAAAAATACTTTCAATTACCAGGCACATCTTAGAAGACACGTTGCTGTTTGGTATGAGGGGAGGAACGATGGGAAAACAAGCGAAAAAAAATTTCTAATTTGAATTTTAAAAAATTAAGGAAGTGGGGTAAAAAAAAAAAATTTTTCATACTCTTTCACCTTACATCTAATATTTGGTTTTCTAATTACAACTCCACTTGTTCATTTTTTAAAATTCAACCCACAAAAACTTTCCCACCCCACTTAATTCACCTGATCCCATAACAAACAAGGCCTAGCCTAAGGTGCATTTGATCCTTCAAGATCCTGAATTAACCGTACCGATTTCTATTTTCATTGTAGGCTTTTTTTGCAATACACATAAATGGACCATAAAAACAAGAACATAAATGGATCATAAAATGTACTATAAACAATTAACCGTACGTACCTGGTGACCGAAGCAAACACCAAGTACTTTCTTTCTCAGAGAATCCAACTTGTTAAGAAACACAATCAAGTCTCTAACCCAAGCATCATTCCCATGTGCGTCGTTACAACTTCCAGTTATGACAAACCCATCATACTTCCCCACTTCCTCATCTGGCGGGTACTCTCCACGCGCCACCTTATACACATCCCATCTCTCTCCCTCCTCAGCCAACATTCTAGCAAAAACCCCATAGTACCCTCCGTACCTCTTCCGTACATATTCTGATTCCTCCGCACACATCAACACTGCAAATCTCTTTTCCTCCATTCACAATTGATTTTATAGTTTATTGTTTATGTATGTGATGAGATTTGCTACTTTCTCTCCCTAACTATCTATGTGGGTGGGATTTTATTAGGGAGAGAAAGGGGAGGATGAGGGAGGGATTTGGGAGGAGAGAGAAAGTGGGGAGTTAGAGAATTTGGAGATGTGAAGTTAATGTTGTTGTGTTGTGAGGGATCTGGGAAATTTTTTTGAGGGTTTTAAGGGATTGGAGTTACTAAAAGGGACGTGATTTGTGGTTTTAATTACGGGAATGACATTTTGTGATGGATTAGCTGGTCCAGTTCACCAAGAGGCAAGGTCACCACCGGCCAGTTGGTCACTCATTTTTTTCTTTTTATTTTTATTTAAAAAAATTAGGGTTTAAAATAATTTTGGCTCGAAAGGTTTCTTTTACAAAAACTTGTTAATAATTAATAATTTGTTACAAGAAAGAATATTCTTCTTGTAATTTTTTTCAAAAAAAAAACTATTCTTTTTTTATACAAAAAATTGTTCTATTTGTAAGTTTTAACAAATTATTTAAGCATCAAAAGAGAATAAGATTTTTAATATAATTGAAGAAGAGTATGCTGGTCGCGTATGTTTGGTGCTGACTTCAATAACGAGTAACGTCATTGACATAATGCGGAGATCGTGGGGTTATGAATATAACCGGAATTACAGGGTAAATTAGAAACATTAATGAATGTGGTCTGAAAAGTCATCCAAGTAAATGGAGTATACCTAATTTACGGTAGTAAGTTTACTAATTTGGTCATCAGGGAGGAAACAATGACTACAATTGCGCATTAAATGGGACGAACAAATTGTTAGTATCCCAAACATTTTGGTTTTAGTCATAGCTTCATAAGTCAAAACTAATTTATGTCTGGTTGCTTTTTGGTGCCAGCTCTTTAGGGCCTGTTTGGTTTGAGGGAAGGGGAGGGGAGGGAAAATGAGCCCCTCCCCTTGCATGGTTTAAAAAATTGGAGGGGGAGTTAGGGGTGGGCAAACTGTTATTCGGTTCAAAACCGAAAGGCGAAATAACCGAAAACCGAAAACTACCTAAAATGAAAACCAAAACCGAAACCAAAACATTGAATAACCGAAACCGAAAAACCGAGAAACCGAAATGCTACAAGAAAAACCGAAAACAATTAGCTTTATCACATTTTTTTGTGCTAATACAACCATTTTACAAAGGAAATCGAAAAAGCGAAACCGAAAACCGAATAGTATGGGAAATGGAAACCGAAACAGAAACCGAAAACCGAAAAACCGAAACTCATTTGGTTCGTTTTGGTTTTCGGTTTACTTTGCCCACCCCTAGGAGGAGCCTAAAATATTCCCTCTCCTTCCCTTCCTTTCCCTCATTTTGGCTCCCTCCAAATTGGGGGGGGTTTGGAGGGAGGCCAAAATTTAAGACTAATTTATCCTCATATATTTTTATATTTTCATGAGATACCCTCACTTCAAATATATTATTTCACCCCATCAAAATAAACACTGGTTTTTCTCCTCTCTATCTCACCGCTGCGAATATCAATTGGCTACTACAACTATTATTGCTCAACACCAGTACATTCTGCTTAATACGAAACATCCTTCTTCTTTGCGAGTATCAATCAAATTTTCTTTTAATAACAATCTCTGTACTGTAGTCTGTAGGGGTTAGAACAAAACAACTAAAACCTTCCTTCATTGTCCAGGGATATGCTTATACGTCTGGGAGATTCTAGCATTTGGGTTTCAGTATGAGTGATGTAGAGGCATTAAACGGCTTTGCAAAATTCAATGAAAAATGTGTGTTGGAGGAAGTAGAGGAAGATATGCTTGGCAAAAAAAAGTAAAGCTAAACAAAATATTGTAATTCAATTCTGAAAAAAAAAGTTAAAATTACATATGATTATAAATACTAATCTTAATTTTCCAACACATTTTAACCAATTAAAAGTTCTACTAAAAAACCAAGTGAAATGAGTTTTAATAAAGTAATGCAATAAAATCATAAGTTAATCATTATCACTCTCCCATTTCCCTTTTTGAACCGAACAAAATATCATTAATATTAGTTTGGGAAAATGCCATTTAAATCCCTCCGAATATACAAAAGGACAATTTAGGAACTCAAACTTCCAAAAGGACCATGAAGGAACTAGGACCTAGTTGACATTTTAAAATTGTGTGAAAAGACAAAATTGCCCTAATCATAAAACAGAAATTACTAACCATCCTTACACCCACCATTTTCAATAGGGTGGTTAGTAATTTCTGTTTTATGATTAGGGCAATTTTGTCTTTTCACACAATTTTAAAATGTCAACTAGGTCCTAGTTCCTTCATGATCCTTTTGAAAGTTTGAGTTCCTAAATTGTCCTTTTGTATATTCGGAGGGATTTAAATGGCATTTTCCCTATTAGTTTTCTCCTCCTTTTTGTCATAAATAAGCATATTTGCAATAAAATGTTCTTATATAAAATTTTTAAATAAGCAATCTTGTCTTTACAAGGTTGAAGGACCAATTCACATTATTATTAGCATATTGTCTAACAGGTTAACCATTATTATATTGTTTTCAAAACTATCAATATGAAGTATATTTAGAATACTATTATATCGATTTTTATGTGACTTTAATAAGCAACTTAATTTGAATAAAAATGTGAGTTTATTTATATGACAAACAATTATAATTAATATATAACTATGAGGATAAAATGGTAAATTAATATTTATTACCCTCCCCTTCCTCCTTAACCAAACTAATAATCATTAAACCCTCCCCCTCTCTTCCATTCCCTTCCTTCCTTATTATCAAACTAAACAGAGTAATATTAAACTTTCTCCTTCCCTTCCATTCCCTTCCCTCCTTCCCCTCCCCTTCCCTTCCCTTCCCTTCCCTCAAACCAAACAGGCCCTTAACGTCTTTTAACTCGCTTAAAACGTATAGCACAACTATAATGTTGTTTTCATATTGGAGATAGCGATCTAGAATTGATGAGTGGCTCAAAGCAGGTGATAAAAATTATAAGTTCTTCTATATCTTTTTTTTTATCAGGATTTCTTTTATATCTTTACTATCAAGAGAAGGCGTTAAAATAGTATTCTGATTCTATTCTAAGGGATGATAAGAAAATTGGTTGATAAATTCTACTGATAGCGAGTCAAATATATCTCAGTTTTTTTTGATAAAAAAAATATATCTCAGTTTTTCAATTGCATTTTCACTGCTAGCGAAATTTGAATGAGGTTTTATCATATATTAAACCACTTATTGATTATCATTTAAATGACCATTTGATAAGCTGGGTAACCCCTAAGTAAATTAAGTTGCTTTAGTGATTTTTTTATGCAACTGAAAATAGGAGCTATTAAAATAAACTACACTACTGAATCAACAAGTGATCAGCCCATCACACACATTCTGCTAGCATTCGAGTTGCTGCCTCTCTTTGAAATGTTTGAATCTCTAGTCCACATTGTAATGCACACTTTGCAAAATAGTCTGCAAGCTGAATCTCATCCCTTCTTTTCCATGACACAAAATAGAATGAAATAGGTAACTATATTTGCTCTATTGTTCTAGAATTCTTTGTTTACTTGTATGGATGTATGTATATCTCATACTCTTTCTAAAATTTATTAAATTTTAAAAAGGGTATGTGTTTTAGATTTTTTCACACAAATATTTTAAAAGTTTTTTATTATAAGGATGAGAATTCTTATCCTTTATTATTTCCTATGTATCAAAAAAAGAATTCTTATCCTTTATTGTTAACATACGGGCAGTCCCAGCAAATTAAATCATTTTACTGATTTGTAATATTTTAGCAATAAGGGGATTTCACCATAAAAAAGGATTAAAGAATGAAAGTTCAGTCCAACAAAATACTCCCTCCGGTCCCTAATGTAAGAGCCCAAAATTTGAATGGTTTTGGTCCCTAATGTAAGAGCTCACCCCATATTCTCTCCTCATTTAATGCATTTTTTCCTACTTTACCCTTAACTCTCTTTCATATTTATTAATGCTTATGTATTTCTCTCTCTTAAAAGTACCATAATAAATATGGGCAATTTTGGAAAAGAAGCATTAACTTCAGACACTCAACTAACATTCACATGTTTTCTTAAGAAGCGTTTTTTTGACGGCTAGCTCTTACATTAGGGACCGGAGAGTAGAAAAAAGAAATAAATGACACCGAGAGCCTAGAGGGGCCCGATTAAAGCTGTGAGTGGGAGAGTTAGGACTCCTCTAATTGGTCAGTGCGAAAATTCGGTGGTGAACTCCGTACACACTCGAATTTCTCTCCAATTTTACTCTGATCCCATTTGTATGTTTTTCGGCCGATTGATCCCATTTGTATTGGTACCAAAAATCCAGTTGGCAACAGTCCAAATAGGTCCAGCATAATATCAAGATAGTTGGCACAAGGACACTTTGATCGAACACCACTCTAATGATTTCCATTAAGTCCTTTCTCATATTTTGAGGCCCATAATTTCAGGATAGCCTTTCCCATGTTACCAAGATAGCCTTTTAGGTCAGATATCCATTACTCTTCTTCTAGTTAATTTGAAGACTCTTTGGAGGCCCATAATTCTTCTGTCCAATCTAGTAAATACTGTAGCAAAACTATTAAATGCTAGACCGACTGACTGAGCTTGTTCCTGCCTGCATGTTAATAATTATTTGAAAAAAAGGGAAAAGTCTTCACAATATATCTGCTTTATATAGTATATGACTCTACATATTTTATTTCAATAATTTTTTTATAGGAACAATATAATTAATCACATTCACACACTCATCACAGGTCGAACATGTGACTACTCTTCCAAAGGGAGAAGTATGATGTCATACGACCCATAGATCACTGGGCAATTGGTCTTAGGTTTGGTTTTGATACTTGTCAATGCTGTGAAATTCGAACTATGCTCAAATCTAATTTCAATGATTCATATTTAAGTAATGTAATTAATTTCACCATTCTCCAAAGTAATTAAATTGGTGGAATTCTACCCTTCAATAACAAACCTTAAATTCGCTTAAGGAAAAATGAAAACTTTGCATTGCAAGCGCTTATATTTGTGTTGGTTTTGAATGCTAAAATATTGATGCAATTTTTGTCCTATCAACACCTGTTTAATATTTTAGATCCTTCAATAAAAAATATTTTAGATCCTTGTGTGAATATAAAATAAAAATAGGATTAAATTGCTATAATTAAAGGTTGATTTGAGAAGTTCATTTCTAGGGCCTCTTGATGCTTTTAAATTGTGGATTTGCTTGTAGGGTGACCTAAGTTCCAAAATAGGGTTCAAGGTGAAAGGAAGCTATCTTGGAACAATTGCACATTATTAGTGGCATTTGTCTTGACCGTATATATTAGAATCCATTTGCCGTCACCTTTGCTGTGGGAGCCATAACAAATCCCTGGTATATGAAATACAAAGATTTGGGCCTAACCCGTTGATAATTTATCAACTTACTGAACTAATTGAAATGTACATATTGATTTTGAACTAGTGGATTGACTAAAATTTGCATTATAGTATAATTAATTTGAATGTCCATTTAGCTTGGGAATTTTGGTTTACATGTGCTTTCTAGTGTTTTTGATAAGGAAATTCCAAATTCGCCTTTCATTTATTATTTCTTTCTTTTTCCACCTTGAGTGAAAAAGTTTTCCATTACGAAGGAAAGTTCCATTGCTAATGAGAATCTTATTATTTCCATCGACTACAATCTGGGCAAAGAAAGAAAACCATGAAGTGAAGAGAGGGGAGGAGATATGCGCTGCAAGAGCGAAAGAAACCTGTTGAGTTAAGAAGTTTCAAAATTTGCCAACGTGACTAATGCTTCTAAGAGCATCAAGTGAAGTGGAATCTGGGATGGAGAGTTGTCTAGATGCATTGAAATTGTGATAACCCTAGAAATATAATATTTTAATTATAGTTGGGTTTATATATTATTTAGGGCAAAGTTGCAAATCTAATATTAAACTTTGCCCAAACGAGTGTTTCTAATACCCAAGTTTCGTGAGGTGCACCAATGATACTCATCTATCAAACATAGAACAAATGTAATACTATTATTAAATTTGGATGGTTTCCGTTAAAACTTTATTGAGATCCCTAGAAATCATCTAATTATTATTATGTCCCAAGAGTCTTGAGGGCAATTAAATTTAATTGAGAAAATATTACAATGCCCTTGATTGAAACAAGTGATTCCTACACCAAACTTGAAATCAAGGGTGTTGCAATCTTTTCTTAATTAAATTTATTGCCCTTAAATAGTTTGGGACATGGTAATAATTAAATGATTTCAAGGGAATTCATGGTAATAAAATTTTAACGGAAATCATCCAAATTTAACAGCAATATTACATTTTCTCATGTTCTGTAGATGAGTATTATTGTTGCACCTCGTGAAACTTTGGTATTAAAAACGCTCCTATGAGCAAAGTTTAGTTTCAGATTGCACTTTTGTCCTATTATTTATTAATTATTTTATTATTGTAGTGTGGCGATAGGGAGGACGAACTTATAGTATAGTGATATTAGAGGTTGGGGCTATGCTTAAGGCACCAAGTATGAATGTTTGCTCTATTAAGGAGATTCTTTTTCACCTTAACAACATGGAAGAGGACACAATAATTCTAAAAGTTGCTTAGTTATACTATACACTCCTTGATTGGTGCTATTGATTCCTACTCCCTGCTGTCATATGGATACTCCATACTCCAGCACTTCTATTTGATTAATTTAGAAACTATTCTTGTCTCTATCAAATTGTTGGTGGATCTATGTGATTCAAAAGCTAAGTTACTCACTCCACTGCTCCTACATCTCTCTTTCATAAGTGTTTAGTGTTGATTTTTAACTTATTTGACTGTGTTATGTTAGTATTATTATTAATATTATCACATTAGTTAAATATATTTTAGGAATTAATAATAATTTGGTTTAGGTGGGTCGTAGTCAACATTTAGGCCCAATAGTCCAGATTAGGTGTTTGACACTTAGGTTATCTATTTAAGGGAGGATTCTGATGGAGAAAACACAACAACTTAATAAAAACATATGACAAATAACCAAACTCACATAGAGCTCTTCTTCTATCTATTTTTTGAGTTCGCTGGCTGGTTAAGGCTTCTACAATAGATACCATCATTGTGCTGGACCTAGTCAGAAGGACTTTGAGTATTTCTACTGATCTCTTTCTTTCTATCTTAAAGGCTTCTCTTCTCTCATCACTCAAGAGCAATGGCGAGAGGTATTCCTTTGTCTTCCGTTGTATTAATATGCTTTATAATAAAAGCAAGGTTCAAAGAACCGGATCGGACCGGGAGGTTCGACCGGTTAAACCGCCAACCGGTGGCCAAACCGGTCCGATCTAGTCATTGACTCGGCCTCACCATTAACCCGGTGCCAGACCGGTCTGGCTCGCAAGAACCGGCCCAAACCCGCTGAACCGGGAACAAACCGGTTTAACCCGTTAGAAATGCCTGAATCGCCTCATTTGATTATGAACAATGTTCCTAATTATCGTGATACTTTTGTTACTAATCAAGAGGCTAATGCTAATGTCAATGAAGATATTAATATGGATGATGATTTTGATGAAAGATGAATGTGTGTTGATGGAATTTAATTACTTTTTAGGTATTATTGTTTTATTATTGATAGAACTGGAAAGTATTGAAAGTCCATATGAAGCAGATGTTATATTGACTCTCAATGTATTGTACATTTTTACTATTTTTAGTTTTGACTGTTATAATATTCGATTAAATATTATTATTTTATTATTTCCGGTTCGACCCGGTTCAACCGCGATTGAACCAATAACCCTTGAACCAGTAGCTTGTCCGGTTGGATGTCCGATCCGGTTTTTCGAACCTTGAATAAAAGTGAGGCACTAGATGCCTATAAGGCCTATAAAGCTGAAGTAGAAATACAGAATGGGAAACCAATCAAAATAGTGAGATCAAATAGAGGTGGTGAGTATTTAATTAGATAGACTAGTGAAGGATAAGCGTCGGGTCCCTTTGCAGATTTTATACGAGAGCAAGGTATAGTTGCATAATCTACCATGTCTGGCTCGCCTCAAATGAACGGTGTAGTTGAAGGAAGAAATAGGACCTTGCTTGATAGGGCTGTACAAAGACCGGGGGAGACCAGGTTCCCCCTCAGCCCGAGGTCTGGTCCAGTCATGTCTTCGGGCTAAGTATCCCAACCCGAAACCTGGCCTAACCCGACAGAAACCCGACTTTCACCGGGCCGGGGCAGACTAGATTTGACTAGGCCGGGTAATGGTCCATCTAACAAAAAGGCAAAGTAGGATCAACAAGGAAAAAACATCAGAGTTAGCATTTCTTTTTGCAAGGGAACGACTTTGAACATGTAGCGTTTTCATATCCCTGCCACTAGTTGTCACTCAAAAAGAAGAAAAGATCTTTGAAGCACCATTCAAGAACTCATCAACAATCAACAAAATAAAAATACCAACCAGATCTAGTTTCTAGTCAACTTTTATCAAGTCAATCAAACACTCAAATATAAAATAGCTTGCCCGGTGTTGTAGTTATAAGGTGGCAATGACATTGATACTTTTGAAAGATGGATCTGAAGAAGAGAGATGCAGAAGTAAGGATGAGTGTTCAGAGCCTCATGTTCAGATGACCCGATAAGGAAAAGATCTAAGGATATTTCGATTTTGTTGTGAGCTTCAATGAAGGAAGGAGAAGTCCTGTGGGTGTTCACATGAGAAAAGGGATGAAGAGAGTAAGAACTGAAGAAGGTGAGGCTGAACAATGAAGAGAGCAAGTGGTGAACTTTTTTTTTTTGAAGAAAGTGACTTTGGACAAGGTGAGCTTCAGTCAGAAGAAAGGACAAGGTGATGTGATTATGTGAGCATCGGGCATCGTATAAATTGGGAAAATATCTAAGTATATGAGTGGCTCTCATTGAACCACGCATGTGCTTAGTATTTTAATATATTTACTATGTATATCACTTGTTTAACATATATTAGTGAGCAAAGAACAAATACATGTACACATGTATCTCCCGGGCAGGACCGGGCTTACTGGTCCAATAAGCCAGCCCGAGACCCGGACTCACCCGACCATCGGGTCAGACCACTGGTCTTGCCCGAAAGTGATCGGGTCTATGTTTGCATGCTTTGGACTGGACCGGGCATGACCGGACCGGGTCGGGCTGACTGGGTTCCGGGTTTCTTGAACAGCCCTATTGCTTGACATTGTTAGGAGCATGATGAGTAGCTCGAAACTGCCAATTTCCTTGTATAAAGAAACACTTATGACAGTCATACACATTAAACAGAGTTCTAACAAAGGCGGTGTCCAAAAGACCCTTTTAAATGTGGAAAGGTTGGAGACCTAGTTTAAACCACGTTAAGGTGTGGAGCTGTCTTGCAGAAGTAAGGGTGTATAATCCACAAGAAAACAAATTGGACCCTAAGACCATTAGAGCTTACTTTGTAGGCTATGGGATATGTCAAAGAGTTACTAGTTCTATTGTCCTCTACCTTAAGTACGACTTGTAGAATCTAAGAATGCTAAGTTTCTTGAGCATAGTGTGATTAGTGGGAGTGATCAGTTGCTAAACGATCGAACTTAGAGATCCCCTAACACAACTGAGGAAGATATATTAGCTGTTGGGGACATTTCTAACCTTAGATATGTCACGTCAATTAAGCCTATCCAAGTACCCGCATTTAATCATGTTGGATGTGAGGAACATGTACAGGTAGGTCCACCTATCACATACATGAACTTACCTCCAGTTGTGATAGAGAATGTTCCAAACGAGAAACCCGAATCAACCCAAGAGGTTGAGTTAAGGAGATCAATAAGGGCACGAAGACCGACAATCCCTGATGACTACGTAGTGTATTATACTTCAAATGATTGTGGTGTTGGCATTGACAATGATCCATTAACGTTTCCTCAAGCTATGAAAAGTGAGAACTCTAAATTGTGGCACAGTGCTATGAATGAAAAAATGAACTTCATGGCAAAAAATCTTATATGGGAACTTGTAGAGTTGCCTAGTACGTAGGTTTAAGGCTATTGGTTGTAAATGGGTTTTCAAAACCAAGAAAGACTCCCACGGTAACATTGAGTGCTACAAGGCAATATCGATTGCTAAGGGTTTCACTCAAGTGGCAAGACTCTTGTGGATCCGTGTATATACCACAAGAATAATGGGAGCAAGTCCATATTTTTTATCTTGTATGTCAATCACATATTACTTGCAACTAGTGATTTAGGATTGTTACGTGGGTAAATCAGTCTCTGTTCAAGATTTTGATATGAAGGATATGGGTGAGGCTTCTTATGTCATTGGCATTAAGATCAATAAGGAAGAAAGGTCTTCTAGGGCTTTCTCAAGAAACTTACATCATCAAAGTTCTTAAACGTTTCAAGATGACAATTGTTCCTCTAACATTGCTCCTATTGAAAATGGAGATTTCTTCATTCTATTGTAGGAAGCTTGATGTATGTATAGGTTTGCACGAGGTCTGACATAACTTTTTTTAGTAGGCATGTTGGGTAGATACCAATGCAATTCTAGTAAAGTGCATTGAGAGGTTGCAAAGAAGGTGTTCAGGTATCTCCAAGGTACGAAGACACCTTATGTTGACTTACAAGAGGATAGAGAATCTTGAAGTAATTGTTTACTCAGATTTCTGATTTAGGAGGATGTGTGGACAATAAGTCGTACGACATGATACATCTTCTTATTAGATGAATGAGCTATTTCTTGGAAAAATGTTAAACAAACGCTAACAACTCCTAATTGTGATGCTGAGTATATCACATGTTTTGAGGCAAGTTCACAGGCTATTTGGATAAGGCGCTTCATAGCTGGGCTGAAGATTGTGGAATCAATCTCCAGACCGATTAAGATGTATTGCGATAATAAAGTTGCAGTGGCTGACCATCGCAAATAAAAGGATTAGAAGCAAAACATTTATTGAACTAAAATTCCTTAGTTTGAAAGAGAGAATTGCTTATGGTCAGGTCACTGTTGATCTCATCCGAACAAGGGAAATGCTAGCTGATCCTCTGACTAAAAGGATGAAACCGAAAGAGTTCACTTTACATGTACTTCACATGGGCATTGTAAGTATTTTTGTGTGATTGAGGTGTGCAATGAGTATTTTGTAATTTTTGTGCACACCATGTAATTTTTGAAGTTTATAAAACACCATAATTAACATTGTCTTGTAACAAATAATTCTTTTAACATATGAAAATTATTCCTGTAATAAATTAAGCACCAAGTTTATATTAAGCACCATTTTTATATATCATACATTAATAAATTTTGTAATAATTTTTTATAATTTATATATAAAATATATTTTTACCCTGATAGAAATAAAGGAAAGACATTTAAAGAAACATAAAATGATTAAAATTTATATTTCTCTAAATGTTATTGTTCTATTTTATTGGAATAAAATGAATAAGAATTAATTAGGAAAACACTAATAGTTTGAGATTACAAGTGGAATAGAACTTGCAAGTTGCAACCTCTCAGTTAGAATGGGACCACTAGGTTATAAGGCCCTTAGTTATTCTATTTTCATTGTACAAGATCTATTTTTATTAATAAATGATATTCCCTCCATCCCTTAATATAAGGTGAAGATAATATATATATTAACTTCACTATATGTGTGTGTGTGTATTTTGGTTAAATTTAGTTAAAAAGCAAATATGTATGACCCACAATTTTGTTTTCAAAGATAGCCTTATTTATGGAATAATGTTAAAGATAGTGATGGTGAAAATGAGGAAAGAAAATGTGTAATATGAGGTTATTTTTTAAGGATAATATTGGAAATACTACATTTATTACTCTCAAGTCTCACCAACTAAAATATCGCCTTTTATTTTGGTGCAAAGTCATTTAAAAAAAATCGCTTTATATTATGGACAGAATGAGTAGTAAATTAAATATCTTTCTGAATTTGTTGATTAAGTAAAAGTAGCAGCATGGTTTAATATTAAAAGCTGAAATTTATAGGGGACAAAAAAATTAATTTATTTGGATATGACAATTTTCATTAAAAAGATAACTGCAAGTTAATGGCGAAAACTTTAAAATATTAGATAAACTTTAAAAAGACAATTTTCATTAAAAAGATAACTGCAATTTACCTCAATCATTCAAAACTCATCTTCTCAATTATTCCATATCTTTTCGTTTTAACAGATCAATTATTCCAAATCTTACTATCCATGTTTGTATTCTTTTCTTATGGCGCAGGGCTCGCCACGCATATCAATTAACATTTCATATTACTTTTCTAATTTATTTCTTGATAGTGTTTTTTTAAAAGTTTTAAATTACTTCATGGGAGCCGCGGACAGCAAATTCAGCAACTGGACCGTATATCTCACCAATATCACCAGTAATGGTCCACAACTTTTTTTGATGAAATGGTCCACTTTATAATTTCATGCCATCTCCGTGAAATACATAGAAATGATGGATTTAAATCCTTTCTGCATCCCTTCCCTTCATTCCTTTGCTTTTCTCATCTCATCCCCAACATTACTGAAAAATGAATGCAAGGCATTAAGCATTTCATGTATAAACATGTTTCTGTATTTCAAACACCCTACAGAAGTTGTGAAGCATGCATATCGTATTTAATCTATCTTTTTTATTTTTTAGTTAAGTTATATGTATGTTTCATAAGATTCTAAATCTCAATCATTCAATTTGTTAAGCCCACAGTTGAAATGGGACGATAATAATATAAGAGGATCAAAGTCCAAAAGAAAACTCTGAGCTATCCGACTATATATGCATATTTCATGTTTTTATGTTTTCAATTTTTTTAACTTGCCGATAGCATACATCCTATGGAAAATTGGCATTTACATGGATGAAACAAATTATGTAATTGAAAAAAAAAACATTTCAATTAGCATTTACAGTTGTTAGATGAGGATATGTGCCTCAAGTAAAATTCATTTGTTGAAAAGAATATACCTAGTGGTGGGTATATAGGGGTCCATTTATGGGCTAATGATTTGCAAATCGATGTGATGTTCAGAGAGGGGGTTGGAAATGGGGAGTACTAATGTGGCATGTGTACTTGAATGGCAAGTAGAGATGCCGCATGCTGGAACCAAATATGTGTGTGTATAAAAACAGGTAAAGTTTTATTTAATCGGCCCTGAAGCATATTAATATCATGCATATTAATATCATATTCCCCAAATAATTCTGAAATTTCACTGCAAGGGTTAAAGTGAATATTTTTTAGCACCATACTGCCTTTGTTTTTATTTTTAAAGAAATGAAATAATCAACCATCAAGGATTAATGAAAAATATTAATTTTAATTTTCACTTTACTCCTTACCGTTGCATTGAAATTTCAGAAATCTCTTGCAAAAATAAAAATTTGAGAAATCTTTTGCGCAATCTGAAATTAATATGCTCTAGGGTTACACACACACAAACATCTGTGTGTGTGTGTGTGTCTATACACATATCACATGCATGCACCTTTTTCTTTAGTAATAACCCTCGGACTTACGGAGAATGGCGAGTCACAACTAATTAAATAGCTACCAATCAAAGTTTTTCCTTTTCAACTGAGAAATTGATCCATAAACCAAAATATAACTAGACATATATATAGTCATATATAAATATCAGCAGGATCATGTTCAGAATATTTCCCTATATATGTGTAACATTTCCTGCTTTTCTTTATTGATCTAAACATACACATAACATAATGGCCATATCATCATCTGATGATACCAAACACGTAATAGTAGTTCCATTTCCCTCTTCAAGCCACCGTATAACTCTCCCAAACCTTCTCTCCAAGTTTGCTCATGCTGCTCCTAATGTGGTCTTCTCCTACATAGCACCACCACAACACAACCAAGAAGTCTTCTCCAAACCAAACATCCCACACAACATCAAACACTTTGATATCTCTGATGGTGTTCCTGAGGGGCTTTTACCAAAGAGAAGAACTGACTTTATCCTTAAATCATACCGTCAAAACCTCAAATCTGTAGTTGATTTTGCAGCCAAGAGTACAAACCTTAGAGTTACTTGTATTCTAGCTGATGTTTTTGTGGCTTCTTGTTTAGCTGTAGCTAAGGAACTCAATGTCCCTTGGATTGCAGTTTGGTTTGGTCTTTCAACTGCAATTTCTCCTCATTTTTACACTCACATAGTGCGTGAGAATTGTCTAAAATATGGCATGGAAAGCACAAAAAAAGTGGATTTCCTTCCGGGTTTGTCTCATATGGAAATCGCGGATTTGCCGTATGAATCACGCGTTCTTGGGGATGATAATGACACCGAACTTTCAAGAACATTAAGCTCAATAGGGGAAGTACTACCTCAAGCTAAAGCAGTGGTGTTTGACTTCCATGAGGAACTCGATCCACCATTATTTGTTGAAGACATGAGGTCAAAATTACAGTCTATGCTTTATGTTGGTTTTCTCACTCTCTCACCAGATCCTTTTTCTTCTTGTCCTCCAATAGTGTATTCTTCAGGATGCTTAGAGTGGCTCGACAAGCAGAGAAGTAAATCTGTGGTTTACATATGCTTTGGCACTGTGGCTGTTCCACCACCTCATGAACTTGTAGCTATTGCTGAAGCATTGGAAGCAGGTGAGTTTCCATATTTGTGGGCAATGAAGGATGATCTGAAAGGTATTTTACCAGGTGGGTTTGTTGAGAGGACATGCAAGAGAGGGAGGATAGTTCCATGGGCCCCACAAATGCAAGTTTTGGGACATGAATCTGTGGGGGTGTTTGTGACACATGGTGGGATGAACTCTATAAAGGAGAGTGCTTTGAATGGAGTGCCAATGATTTTCAGACCCGTCTTTGCAGAACAAGCCATGTGTGCGAGAGTGGGGTCTGATGTGTGGGGCATTGGGGTGAAAGTAGAAGGTGGAGTGTTCACCAAAGATGGATTGATGAAGAGCTTGGATCTGATTTTGATGCAGGAAGAGGGAAAGAAGGCTAGAGAAAATGCTTTAAAGATGAAGAAGACTCTCCAAGATGTGGCTAAACCTGATGGCAAAGCAGCTCATGATTTTAAGGCTTTAGTTGAACTAATTTCTAAATCCTAAAACTATAATTTAGACAAGACATATAGTGTGCCGGGGAATAAGCTTAGTTTGCAAGTCTCCAAGAATTGTGTGTTGGTGTACCATAAATTTATGTTGTGATATCAATTTTTATGAAGTTCATTTGAGAGTCATCGTCAAATGGAAATAAATAAGGTTCCACACATCTTCCCGCTTTGTAGGAGATATATTATTGCCACTCTGTTATATGTCGTTGTTTTCCTTCTCCTTTTTGTATGAACTTTTCCCATGCATAACACAAACAAATATTGAAAATGTATAATTCTCCTGTATGAATATCATCTGGGCATATCACGGCAATTTATATTTCATATTTTACAATGATGTAACGCCTAAAGTCTTATCCCGACACTTATCTCGACACTTAGTATTAATTAAGCACGCCACAATAGGCTTTAGTGTATAAGTGCAATGTAAAT
This sequence comes from Mimosa pudica, assembly GCA_029929735.1. Taxonomy (NCBI): domain Eukaryota; kingdom Viridiplantae; phylum Streptophyta; class Magnoliopsida; order Fabales; family Fabaceae; genus Mimosa; species Mimosa pudica. Next base: position 4,461,618 of record JAKELP010000037.1, on the reverse strand, counting down.
TAACTTCAAAAACTTTCATAATTATAATTTTCAATTCAATAAAAATGAAAATGAATTGTAGAAATGAAAAAAAAAACAATATGTACAATTTGACGCTATTAAATAAACTTGAAGGTCTTGAAGGGCTTAGTGTTATTTTTTAAAACTAAATCAACATTAATATTTTGAAATTAGAAATAAACTTGTGAGGGGAGAGAGGGGATAGATGGGTTCGTTGAGTTAGCTGTTGAAATTAAATTATTGCAATGAGATCTACGTACCATTACCCATTACCATTGTATGACTGAAAAAACGTCGCTTTCAAAGTTCTAATTAAAGAATTTTAGGCGTAGTGGTAAGTACTCTCATTCCTGAAGCAAGTAGTTGGGATTCGATCCCTAACTCTTGCGAATGGAGCAAATTCACAGGTCAGCTGTCTACCCTCTATATTAGATTTCAGAACAACGAGAGATTAATCTTACTTGACACGCGGGTGGAAATACCTTTAGGAAACAAAACAAAAAAGAATTTTAGTGCGGCGGCAGTCAACTTACCGAAACTTTAGTTCTCTCTCATATTAACTTTTTTTTAGTGAAAACTGGATACTATATATCATGAGATACTACAGTACATGGCAACCAAAGAGTCTAACACTACACTACTTCTGCTAACTGTCTATGTCCTTCTCAGTACATCAGGTGGTTCTTCAAAAAATAAGAAATTCTCAACAATGGTGTGTCCTAGTTTTTCTAAGTGGTCCGCTCGTACATTAGCGTCTCTTGAAATGTGACGGACCCTGACTTCCCACTCCCTCATCAGTAAGCCACGAGCATCATCAACAAGGTCCTTGTAGGGATAGTCCCGTGTGCAACCCCTCAGTAACATGTTCACAACCTCCACCGAGTCATTATTGATCTCTACCTTCCCCTGGTCAGTTGCCCAACAGATATGGAGGCCCTAGATTACGCCTAGAAGTTCTGCAACGGTTGGCGGAACTCTTGTCAATTTACGAACGAATCCTCCTTTCCAATCGCCTAAGTGGTCTACCACCAACCCACCACAGCTGCTGCTACCCGTGTGCAAAACTGATCCATCAGTCTCAAGTTGAACAAAATCCATTTGTTGGTCCTGACTGGTGCTGTTCAGCCTGCTATCATTGCTATAGAACCTGCAGTTAGCTAGGAGGTCTTTGTCCCAGCTAGCTCTAAGGAAAGTATTTGTGTGGTTCCTCTGAGAATCATCATAGTCAGCATCAAACACTTTCTTACACCTAGAAGTCCAAATGTCCCAACATAGGTACCCAAAGAGGGTAGGCCAGGCGACTCTTTTGGTATAGTCTTTCCCAGCTTCCTTCATTAGGTTCCATGCCAGCCAGTCAGGTCCTTCAAGGCTGAAGAAACGATCCCAATGGTCCTGAGCTAGGATTGCTTTCCATCTCTCCTTGGCATTGGTACAATCCCTGATGAGGTGCATCGGGCTCTCCGCATGTTGGCAAACAAAAGGGCATCGGTCAGACTGCTCGATCCCTCTTGTGTACCTGAGCTGTTGCGTATGGCTTCTACCATGAGCAAAGGTCCACATCAAGGTTTTGATCTTCTCTGGAACATGTCATCTCCAAATTGATCTCCAGATTGGCTCTTCCCTCAGGTGTATACCTGCAAAAACAAAACGATAGGCAGAGTTAACAGATAACCGACTATCCGAAGATGGTCTCCAAATATATCTATCCTCTCCTCGCTCCTCACGTGGTGGGTGAGCACTCATGATCCGGTTAACAGTTTGGGGTTGGAACCATCTTCTCAGCTTAATAGCATCCTAATCACCATCAGGAGTTATATAATCCATGACCCTCTCCTCTTGGTCCGTAAATTGTTCATACCCATGAATGATCTCATATTAACTTTGATTGACGTGATTCTTGCATTGTTCAATTCGTCTTTATCTTTGTTCGAAAAAAAAAAAAATTTGTCTTTATGAGCTACACATCCAATGCTTTGGTTTAATCTGAAACACATAATTTGAAAGACCTTATTTTCACCGAACTTCCATGACGGCAAAACGTAAGTGTTTGGATGTGTTTTCTCTCCATATTTTATACTTATGTTATTTTTGTTCAAATTATTGCTCCTCTTTGGTTTTCGATTCACACATAATTAAACATCAAAGAAAAACAAAAATCATAGATATAGGAAAATATGGAAAACCAAATAGAAGCAAGCAACATTTGTAATAACATGAAGGATTAAATACCAAATACCCGTTGAAAATTTCCACAAAAGACTGATTCCATCCTGAAAGTTTTTTAAGAAGCAATTAAACCTTGGACATATTAAATAGTAGCAATTTCACCCTAAAACTAACATATTAATGGGTGAGGGAAAGTGAAAGTGAGGGAAGAGAATATCATTAATTCAATATTTAACCCAGCAGTTGAAATGGGCTGATGATAATGAGAGGATCATAATGGAAAAGAGAACGCTGAGTTATTGGACTATTGTGTGTGTGTGCAAATTTCATATTTTTATTTTCAATCTTTTCCTCTTGTCAATAGCATACATCCTATGAAAATTAGCATTTACATGAATGAAACAAATTATTTAATTGAAAACCTTTTGTCTTTGATATCTAAAGAAAATTAGCATCTATTGTAAAATGACAGATAGTCACGCAAACAATGTCGCGCACAATGTAAGTGCGACAAAATTATTTTTTTAAAAACATTTGTGCATTTTGTCGGGCAAAACATGGGCTCTGTCACGCATAAAAGCGCGATAAAAAACATTAATTTTTATTAATATAAATTTTTATAAAATAATATTTTAAAATTATGCTAATTATGTCGCACCATAAGGCGCAACAAAATGTCGCGCACCGATGCGCGACAACAGTTTTTAGAATTTTAAAAATTTAAAAACTAGATATGTACACATGTCGCGCTTTAATGCGCGACAACAATATATAGTTATGTCGCGTATGAGTTGTCATTGAAGGGAATTAAAAAATTACTCCCTCCGTTCCTAAATATAAGATCACTTTAGCAAATTTGGAGAGATTAAGGAAGACATTCCAATGAGTTAGGATTACATGAAATTTTTAAAATACCTCTCATCTAAGTTTAAAAAATATCACCTTTTTCAAACCACTATTTTTTGGGTAAAGAGAATATAGGGGTAATTTGGGGAAAACTCGAGTCAAATTAGAAAGTGATCTTATATTTAAGAACAAGCTCTCATCTCTAAAGTGATCTTATGTTTAGGAACAGAGGGAGTATTATTTAAATATAATAAATTATAATTATGTCAAACTTTTTGCTTTTTTTGCGCGACAAATATATTGACAGATTAATTTTTTTTATTAGATATATGTTCTTGTCACGTGTTTCTATGCGCGACAAAAAGTGTGTTATTTAATATATACTTCGCGCTTCTCACGAGACAAGTTATTTCAAAATTAAATGTTTTTTCCTTCCACCCTCCATATTTTTCTTCCTATATAAACTCCACTCATCCTCATTTTTCTCTCTCCACTTTTTCCTCCTCCCACTCTACTTTCCTTTCTCCTCCATTTTTTTTTCTAATTTTCTTCCTCCCTACTCTTATTCTTCTTATTCCTCATTTAATTAATTATATCTCTTTTCTTCTATGTTAATTCTTCAAAATCCTCTCCAATTTAAGGCATACACTTTATTATCCTCTAATACTTATTTTTTTCATTTATTATAACTCTAACTCTATTATTTTATCATATCATACTATTCCATTTAATCTTCCTAATAAAAAATATTTCAACAGTTTTTTTCTTTTACCATGGAAACAATCGTGGTGCAACAATTATGCTGCACCATATGTCACGTCCCAGGCACGACATATGGTGCAACATTTTTTTAAATATAAAATCTGTACATGTCGCGCCTTTTCAGGTGCGAGACACACACACAGCAATTTTTATGGATGCATATTTTTTTTAATAATAAAAAATTTCCACACATCATAAACACGACAAATTTTTTTTGATAATAAATTGTCGCGTTTTCTGTGCACAATAACTATTGCGCGACACATTTTACTACCACTCTGAAAATCGCATTGGTTGTAAACGCGATAAAATCACTTTGTCACTCTTTTTATGCGCAATGTCATTAACGATTTTACAAATCTTCAAGCGCTATTAGAGGTCATTTTTTTGTAGTGGTATGTTGTTTGACGAGATTGATGTCAAGTAAAATTAATTTTTTTTTATTAATTCAATATTCATTCGTTGAAACTGAGTGGTGGGTATATAGGGGTCAATTTACGGGCTAATGATTTGCAAATTGATGTCTTGTTTCGGGGTTGGAAGGTGGGGAGTATTAATGTGGCATGTGTATTTGAACGGCAAGTAGTAGAGATGCCGCAAGCTTCTATTATATATATATGCTCTCTTCCCTGTAATATAAGATGAAGTTAATTTATATATAAAATTGATTAAAGTTAGTTAATACGAACAAATATGTTTGACCAAAAATTTGTTTTCAAAAATATAGTACTTATTTATGGAAGAATGTAAAGATAGTGACGGTGAAAATGAGGGAAAAAATGTGTGAACTGATGTTATTAAGACTAACATTTTTTTGAACTGAATTAAGACTAATATTGAAAAACCACATTTACTACCGTCACCAACTCTAATATCACCTAATATTTTGTAACAAAATCTTTTTAAAAAATTCGCCTTGTATTATGAGACAGAGGATAGTAAATATCTTTCGAGTTTGTTCATAAAATAAAAGTAACAGCATGGTTTATTATTTTAAGTTGAAATTTAACGAGGATAAAAATTGAATTTGTTTGGATATGACATTGTTCATTAAAAAGAAAGCTGTAAGTTAATGGAGAGAAAAAATCAAAATATTAAGAAATTAATTTGCAACTAACCAAAAGATTATGAAATTTGTGAAAAATTTATCGTGAAACTTAGTTTTACTGAAAAATTATAGTTTTACCTCAATCATTCAAAACTCATCTTCTCAATTATTCCATATCCTTTTGTTTTAACTGATCAATTATTCCCAATCTTACTATCGATGTATGTACTTATTTCTTCTGGCGCAGGACTTGCCACACATCCATATACATTTCATATTACTTTTTGGCTAAAGTATACTTTTGATCCCTTATGTTTGCATCAAGTTTCAATTTAGTCCTTTATGTTTGGAAAGTACACTTTTTAGTTCTTTTTTGTTAAAACAGTTAGTTTAACTTAACGGAAAATGCTAACTTAACAATTTTAAATGATTATTTTATAATGAAATTGCACCAAAAATGATAAATTTTCAAAATATAAGAATATTTATACTCAAATATTTTAATCTGAACATTTTTTCAGTATTTAATAATCATTTATAATTGTTAAATTAACATTTTCCATTAAGTTAAACTAACGGTGTTACCAAAAAAGGATTAAAAGTGTACTTTCCAAACATAAAGGACTAAATTAAAACTACAAACATAAGGGACCAAAAGTATACTTTAGTCTCTCATTTATTTCCTTTTCGAAATATCAAATTAAAGATGTTATATTTGATACTTGATAGTGATTTTTAAGTGACAGTATTAAATCACTTCGAGGGTGACGTGGACATCAAATTCAGCAACTGGACACGATCTTATCAATATCACCAGTACGGTCCACTTAATAATATCAAGCCGTTTACATACTGGCAAATTATTTTACGAATTAGGCATATCTGCCAGTCCAAGTCGTCCAAGGCTATCCAATATTATATTCATCTAAGACGTTCATTCATAAACCAGCCATGTTTTGTTGGTAAAATGACAAAAACAATGACACTTGAATTTGAATTGGATAAAAAAGGGTTTCCAATTTCAACTTGGATAAATAAGAGATAATCCCCATTTTGTCATAAATGAAATTTGTGACTTTGTGGCAAAAAAGTAGTGAATGGTGATTCTAGAGTAGTTATCAACGATACTTGAGTAGTTATTGAGAATGATAGTTAATAACGATACAAGGGTAATTAACTGCGATACATGAATAGTTATCTATTAACTACTCAAGTATCGCTGATAACTACTCTAGAATCGTCATTCACTACTTTTTTGCCACAAAGTCACAAATTTCATTTACGACAATTTTGAGATTGTACCTTATTTGTCCAAGTTAGAATTAGAGACCCCATTTTGTCTAACTCAAATTCAAGTGTCATTTTTTGTCATTTTCCCTTTTTTATTTCCATATCATATTTACTCTTTTTTTGAAAAAAAAAAACATTAAGCAAGTTATATGTTTCATAAGATTTTAAATCTCAATCATTAAATTTTTAAACCAACAGTTTTTTTTATCAGGAAGTATAAAGATTTCATTAAATTAGAAAATTACAATACAAGATAGGTCTGCAAAAAAAATAATACATAGAAAACCTAAACATGGATATGACATAGAAGTGAGTCGCCGTCGACGAAAAAACTCTATCATCTTCTTCATCTTTCCTTCATGAGAATTTGTGGGTAGAAAAGAACCGTTACTGGTAGAAAAACCATTGAGTAGTGGTTGTTTAAAGAACCGTCCCAAAGGATCCACACCTTTTATCGACAATAAACCAATCAAATTGGTTTTCAAAGAAGCTCCATGAGTAGATCTCACAGAAACAAACGTACTCACTAAACTAATACATAAGATGAAGATTGAGTAGAAGAAATTTCTCTTATCGTCGAAACTCCTAGACCAATTTATTTGAAAATGAAAGAAATATAAAAGCAGACCAATGAAAGTGACGGACGTCTCCTTCCCCGACATGAACTGGGGAAGGAGACACCGATGAAAAAACTCGTACGACAACTGAGAGAAGAGATCTCACTACCAACCAAAAAGTTTGAGAGGAGTGGGAGATAAGATAGAGCCAACTAAAAAGCCCACCCAATTTTTTTTTTTAAAAAAACCAGTTGATATGGGCTGATAATGAGAGGTTCATAATCGAAAAGAGAACGCTGAGCTATTGGACTATATATGCATATTTCATATTTTTATTCTGATAATAATGAGAGCATCACCAACAAAAAGAGAACGCTGAGCTTTTTTTTGGCCAACAAAAAGAGAACACTGAACTATTGGACTATATATACATCTTCATATTTTTATTTTCAATCTTTTCCTCTTGTCAATAGCATACATGCATCCTATGATTATTAGCATTTACATCAATGAAACAAATTATTTTATTAAATAATAACCTTTTGTATTTGATATCTGAAGAAAACTAGCATTTACAGTTGTTAGTCGACGAGAATTTTTTTTTTTTGTTATGTGTCTCAAGTAAAATTAATTGTTTTGATTAATGGAATATTCATTTGTTGAATAGAATGAAACAAGTGGTGGGTATAAAGGGGACAATCTATGGGCTAATGATTAGCAAATTGATGTGATGTTCGGGGGGGACTGGGGAGTACTAACGTGGCATGTGTATCTGAATGCCTGAATGGCAAGTAGAGATGCCTCATGCTTCTGTTATACTCCTATACTCTCTATGGCAAGTAGAGATGCCGCATGCTTCTATTATACTCCTATACTCTCTATGGCAAGTAGAGATGTCTCATGCTTCTGTTATACTCCTATACTCTCTACCCCTATATATAATATAAAGTGAAGTTAATTTATACTACCTCCGGTCCTAAATATAGGATCTAGATAACTTTTTTTTTTGAAGAGGTTAAGGTTACAAAATAGTCTATTAAATTATGACAGATTTGATATATTTTTAGATCATCCATTAGTTTATAAGTAAAATAAACTAGTTTAAGGGAAAAAATTAGGTAAATCAATTTATACTTAACTTATTTTGCTTTTTTTAGGATTTTTCAAAAAAATCAATTAGGTCTTATATTTAGGACCGGAGGGAGTATATAATATTGATTAAATTTAGTTAAATATCAATAAATATATATTTATGACCCACAATTTTGCTTTTGAAGATATCTGTGTTTATTGAAGAATATAAAAGATAGTAATGGTGAAAATGATGGAAAAATGTGTGTACTTATGTCATTTATTAAGGATAATATTGAAAAAACCACATTTATTACCCTCATAAACTCAAATATCGCCTTATATTTTGGAACAAAATCATTTAAAAAAATTTGTTTTATATTATGGGATAGAGGAAATAGTAATTATCTTTCTGAATTTGTTGATAAAATAAATTAGCTGCATGGTTAATTATTAAATGTTGAAATTTAACGGGGATAAAAAAATTGAGTTTGTTTGGATATGACATTGTTCATTTAAAAGATAGCTTTGAGTTAATGGAGAAAAAAAAATTAAAATATTAGGGAATTAATCTACAACTAACTAACCAAAAGATTATGAAATTTGTGAGAAATTTATAGTGAAATTTAGTTTTAATGAAAAATTATAGTTTTACCTCAATCATTCAAAACTAATCTATCAATTATTCCATATCCTTTTGTTTTAACTACTGGTCAATTATTCCAAATCTTACTATCCATGTATATAGTACTTGGGAACTGTATTGTTACCCAAATTTTACTATCCAAATCATTTCATGTATAAACATGTTTTTGTATATACTAAAATCATTTCTCAGTTAAAATAAATATATATATATATATATATATATATATATATATATATATATGTATATGCTTAAATCATTTCCCGTATATAATACAGTTCTTAAGCACTATGTGTGTGTGTAAAAATAAGTATATATACTTATTTCTTCTGACGCCGGACTCGCCACGTATCCATATGCATTTCATATTACTTTTCTAATTTAGTCTAAAGTATACTTTTGGTCCCTTATATTTGCATCAAGTTTCAATTTAGTCCTTTATGTTTGGAAAGTATACTTTTAGTCCTTTTTTGTTAACACCGTTAGTTTAACTTAACGGAAATGTTTACTTAACAATTTTAAATGATTATTTTATAATAAAATTGGACAAAAAATGATAAATTTTGAAAATATAAGAATATTTACACTCAAATATTTTAATCTGAACATTTTTTCAGTATTTAATAACCATTTAAAATTGTTAAAATAGCATTTTCCGTTAAGTTAAACCAACGGTGTTAACAAAAAAGGACTAAAAGTGTACTTTCCAAACATAAAGGACTAAATTGAAATATAATGCAAACATAAGGGACCAAAAGTATACTTTAGCCTCTAATTTATTTCCTTTTGGAAATATCAAAGATGTTATATTCCCTTTGGTATAACCCAAAATTTGAATGATTTTGGTCAAAAATATAAGAGTTCATCCAACATTCTCTCCTCATTTAATGCATTTTTTTCCTACTTTACTCCTAATTCTCTTTCATACTCCCTCTGGTCTCTAATATAAGAGCCCAAAATTTGAATTATTTTATTCCCTAATATAAGAGCTCATCTCAAATTCTCTCCTCATTTAATGCGTTTTTTCCTACTTTTCCCTAACTCTCTTTCATATTTATTAATATTTATGTATTTTTTTCTCTTAAAAGTATCATAATAAATATAAGCAATATTGGAAAAGAAGCATTAACTCCAGACACCAAACTAATATTCACATGTTTTATTAAGAAGTGTTTTTTGGCAGTTAGCTCATATATTAGGGACTAGAGGGAGTATTTATCAATGCTTATGTATCTCTCTCTTACAAATATCATGATAAATATGAGTAATATTGGAAAAGAAGCATTAATTTCAAACACCAACTAACATTCACATGTTTTGTTAAAATACAATTTTTTTGCGGTTATTAACTCCTATATCAGTAACGGGGTTTAAATTCCATGCTCAACCATAGGATGAGAAATTGGCTTCTCATCCCTAAGAAGCAATCTGGACCATAGATAAAAAGTGAATCTTGGCCATTGAAAAACTAAAGGCATCAAATTACAATTAAGTCCATCCCTCTCTCTCAGCTACCAACCATCCCTCGAACCAAACCTCTCCTCAATGACCCAACCCTCGCCGCCGACGACGGTGACCACTGCAGCGACGGCGGAGGCGGCCGCCCACAATACCCAACCGAATATCCTACATTACACGCATTTACAGAGATTACCACATGCCCACATTCAACGCAGCCCTCTTAAAACAATAAAATGGAGGTCATCACCCCAGATCTAAAGAAACCAACTTAATTTGTAATAGTCATTTCTTGATAGACATGTTCCATTTAAACGTAGATTTTTTTTATATTTCCTGGGTTTGTGTTCTGTTGATACACAAATATATCAAATCAAAGAATAATGATTTTATTCAGAATGTGTGGACAAACCACAATGGTAATACAAAAGATTAGTCGCCTAGACTTTGATCGACTAGCGAAAGAGAGAAATAGAAAGTACAAGATTCAGAAGATATTGAATGATCCTTTACATGGATTGTGTTTCTATATATAGGCTACAAGTTTCTTTCCCGTTGGAATAATCAATTCTCATACTTATGGGTATTTCCGTTTTGATTCCCATAAATATGGAAGTTACAAGGAATTAATTGGCGGTTACAAAGTATCTTTGACCAGCGATGAAAACTTTGTCGACCTTCTGGCACTTTGGGCTGCTTCAGACTTATCATCTGATGATACCAAACACGTAATAGTAGTTCCATTTCCCTCTTCAAGCCACCGTATAACTCTCCCAAACCTTCTCTCCAAGTTTGCTCATGCTGCTCCTAATGTGGTCTTCTCCTACATAGCACCACCACAACACAACCAAGAAGTCTTCTCCAAACCAAACATCCCACACAACATCAAACACTTTGATATCTCTGATGGTGTTCCTGAGGGGCTTTTACCAAAGAGAAGAACTGACTTTATCCTTAAATCATACCGTCAAAACCTCAAATCTGTAGTTGATTTTGCAGCCAAGAGTACAAACCTTAGAGTTACTTGTATTCTAGCTGATGTTTTTGTGGCTTCTTGTTTAGCTGTAGCTAAGGAACTCAATGTCCCTTGGATTGCAGTTTGGTTTGGTCTTTCAACTGCAATTTCTCCTCATTTTTACACTCACATAGTGCGTGAGAATTGTCTAAAATATGGCATGGAAAGCACAAAAAAAGTGGATTTCCTTCCGGGTTTGTCTCATATGGAAATCGCGGATTTGCCGTATGAATCACGCGTTCTTGGGGATGATAATGACACCGAACTTTCAAGAACATTAAGCTCAATAGGGGAAGTACTACCTCAAGCTAAAGCAGTGGTGTTTGACTTCCATGAGGAACTCGATCCACCATTATTTGTTGAAGACATGAGGTCAAAATTACAGTCTATGCTTTATGTTGGTTTTCTCACTCTCTCACCAGATCCTTTTTCTTCTTGTCCTCCAATAGTGTATTCTTCAGGATGCTTAGAGTGGCTCGACAAGCAGAGAAGTAAATCTGTGGTTTACATATGCTTTGGCACTGTGGCTGTTCCACCACCTCATGAACTTGTAGCTATTGCTGAAGCATTGGAAGCAGGTGAGTTTCCATATTTGTGGGCAATGAAGGATGATCTGAAAGGTATTTTACCAGGTGGGTTTGTTGAGAGGACATGCAAGAGAGGGAGGATAGTTGCATGGGCCCCACAAATGCAAGTTTTGGGACATGAATCTGTGGGGGTGTTTGTGACACATGGTGGAAGGAATTCTATGATGGAGAGTGCTTTGAATGGAGTGCCAATGATTTTCAGACCCGTCTTTGCAGATCATGCCATGTGTACGAGACTGGCGTCTCATGTGTGGGGCATTGGGGTGAAAGTAGAAGGTGGAGTGTTCACCAAAGATGGATTGATGAAGAGCTTGGATCTGATTTTGATGCAGGAAGAGGGAAAGAAGGCTAGAGAAAATGCCTTGAAGATGAAGAAGACTCTCCAAGATGTGGCTAAACCTGATGGTAAAGCAGCTCATGATTTTAAGACTTTAGTTGAACTAATTTCTGAATCCTAAAACTTTAATTTGGACACAAATCTAAGATAGATAGTGTGCCGGGAATAAGTTTGTAGGTCTCCAAAAATTGTGTGTTGGTTTACCATATATTAATGTTGTGATATCGACTTTTGTGAAGTTCGTTTGTGAGTTATTGTTCAATGGAAATAAGGTTCCACTCCACACATTCTCCTGCTTGTCATTTTGTTATACGTTGTTGTTTTCCTTCTCATTTTTGTATATTAACTTTTTCCATACATAAGACAAACAAATATTAAAAAACATATTTGATTCTCCTGAATGAATATCATCATCAGAGCATATCACCGAAATTTATATACTACCTCCGGTCCTAAATATAGGACCTAGATAACTTTTTTTTGGAGAAGTTAAGATTGCAAAATGGTCTATTAAATGATGACATATTTGATATATTTTTAGATTATCCATTAGTTTATAAGTAAAATAAACTAGTTTAAAGGAAAAAATTAGGTAAATCAATTTATAATTAACTTATTTTGCTGTTTTTTTGGATTTTTCAAAAAAGTCAATTAGGTCTTATATTTAGGACCGGAGGGAGTATTATATTTTACAATGATGCAACACCATGAGAAAAGTCTTATCCCTCGCCTGCACTTAGTATTAAATAAGCGCACCACAATAGGCTCTCGTTGTATTAGATAGTGAATGTAAATTGACTTCAAATATAACTTTTCTTAGTTATAATTTTCAATTCAATAAAAACGAAAATGAATTGTAGAAAGAAAAGAAAACAATATGTACAATTTGACGCTCTTACATGAACTTGAAGTTTTTAAGGGTTTAGTATTATATTTTATTAAATTAAATCAATATGAAACTTCTGAAATTAGAAATAAACTTGTGACGGAAGAGAGGGGATAGAGCGGTTGAGTTAGTGGTTGCTAGATTCTATTTTCAAAAGTAATTATTTTCTTAAAAACAAAACAACTTATTTATTTGAAAATATTTTTTATTTACTTGGTTCTAAGAAAACAAAAATTTTAAATGACAAAAAAGTTGTTATAAAATAATCAAAGAGGAAAAATATTAAATCTTTCTTTTATGTGTTTCTCAAAATATGAGAATTTTGTTTCTCTGAAGCATACATGATGTTATATATTTTGGAAACAGATCTAGTGGAGGTTTTCTCTCGTTGATCTCATGGGTGAGTAATGGTGAAACAGACTTTTTAACCAAAAGAGTACGTAATGCCGATATGGATTTTCATAGTGTGGATCAAGTTTCGCTGTAACTTTGGAGTCTACTCAAGAAAGATTGTTCTGATATTCTTAAAGTTTGTTAGTTTACAGTTGTAATATAAAAAAATAATTTTAATAAAGTTTATCTTTTGCACACTTTCGTTTAATTTATACTAATTGTAATATCCCAAAACTTTAATCAATAACAATAATTAATTATCTAATTCCATAAAATAAAATGTCAACATAAATTTAAAATATAGTTATAAACAGATTATCTGCGTAATTTTAAGGAATTTAATGTTTATTTTCCTTAAAAATTAAATTAAAATAGTTAGAAATTTCATGCAAAATACTTTGAAACCTAGACAAGGTTTTATTGGAACAAAATATATGAATTGATATGAGAATTTACCTAGTTAAAAATTACTAGATTATAAATGAATAAAAATATGAAGCAATCTGTAGTTGGTTGAGATGATAAGTGATCTACAACCCATAAGGATGAGAGGATTACAGGGCAATGTTTAACAAAATATAAATAGGTAAGGAGGGACAAAATGATAATTTCAACTACCCCAACACCGTTCTCTCCTTCACCAATTCCTCTCGTTTTCCATCATTCCTCCTTACATCAGCTAAGCAAGGTTCAAGCCTAGGTGACTCTCGCACCTCTATTATTCCTTTTCTTTTGTTGATTAGAGTGAGTTTTGAGATGTGTAATGATTTGGTGTTTACTGTTTAGAAATAGTGATTAAAGTCATTTATATAAAAAATGGTTGATGTTTTCAACGTTGCATGTCAAATTTATGGTGATTTAAGATTGTTGCCGAGTTTTGCTTGGTATTATGTTTTATTCGATTCTTCTTCTCCATTGGGTTCTATTGTGTTCTTCTCCTTAGCTTTTGTTTTGCTCGATCATTTTTTTTCTTGGTTTGGGTGTTTTCTATCCGATTAATGTTCTCGAATGTTGTTTTGGTAGGTCTCCTTGTAGCTTAGACAGTGATTAACCTCTTTTTGTCACCTAAAAGAGCTAAGCAAATAAAAATTAGAATTAACTACAATAGTTAGTAGCAAGTCCTAGGTCAATTCCACGATTTGGTTAATTCACTTGCTTAGGTCAAGTAATCACAAATTAATAAGGTTGTTGAGAGTGTTGATTATCAATTACTAAAAACAATTAAAATCTCAAGTTACAAAAGTAAACTAGCCGAATTAAAAGAGTGAAGAAATGAGTTGAGAAATCACCTCCTTCTCCAAGTACTTAGTGCTTTGATGAATTAGACTTCATACACTTGTTTCACTTAATATAAACTAGTTAAATCCTTGAGACCTCTTTAATCAAAGAAATCTACAAACATTTAACTAATTTAATCAAGCCTAAAGCTCTTTCAAGCCAATAACATACCTAAAGCAACATTAAGCACTAGATTTAGTACTTAAGAAACACATTCATTCCATAAATGCAAGAGGAGCTAATCGCACACACATACATGTATGAAACTACAAAAACTAGCCTAGGTTTTCATGTCCTTAACATAAAAGAGAGATTTCAAGCCAAAATGAAGTAAAACACCTAAACTCAAGGTGTTCTAACCTATACAAGCCTAAATCAAGGTCATACATAGGCAAAAATATACATCTAGCTTGAAACCTAAAAGAGCAAATTACAAGCATATGAAGCCAAATGTTGAGTTCTTCAAGCACTTTTCCTTGGAGAAGAAGGAGATGCGATCTAGCCGGACATGGAGATGGTGGAAGGATGAAGGTTTGCGTGAGAAATCATGGTGGAATGGAGGAGATGGAAGGAGGCCGAGAGGTTGAAGATGAAGAAGAAGAGAGAAAGTTGAGAGAATTTGTTAGAAGAGAGAGAAAATGAAAGTGGAAGTTAGAGAGTTAGTTATGTCAAAATGAAGTTAGTTGGGATTAAGTAAGCGGGAGATTAGTTGATGAGCTGGATTATGAAGTTAATGAGCTGTCAAATGGTGTGAATGAGTTGTCAAAAGATATTTTGATGGGTAATGGAGGGAGATGGCCGAATTGATGGAAGGTTAGGGAAGGAAAGGTAGTTTTGGTATTTGGTGAAAAATGAGGATGAATGTGGTCTTGATCTTGACTCCATGCATTTCTAAAGGTCCCTCCTTTTTCTCCAAGTGATTGTGCTTCTAAAAATGCCCTTAATGAAGCTTTCCATTCAAATTTGAAATTGGAGCCAAATTTACTCCTTTTGGAAAGATGCTTCACCAATGCCTTGTCCTTCCTTTTACCAAAAATAGTAAAGTTGCTTTATGTCATTTTCCTTACTAACTAACCTTCCTCCTTGCCAAATAAGCTCCACCGAAGCTCCACCAAGGGTGTGTGGGGCCCACGTGGGACCCCCCTGCATTAAAATATCATCAAATAGTCAAAATGACCAAAATACCCTTGGTTGCTTAAAAATGCAAGAAATAAGGCTAATATTTACCAATTAATTCCAATAAGCATGCGCAATAAAATATACCAATAATGATCAAATATGTCAATTAAATTACACTAATTAAGCTCAATTGCACATGCTTAAAGGTATAAAATTCGGTCCAATCAGACAGTCATAGCTAGTCGAGTGTGGCATTAATTTTCGCCATTGGAAAACCTGTATCAAACATGTTGGGTTGTGAACTTACGACATTGGTATTTATTTTGAACTCTGATTTATCTATATGTGTGTTGGACATATCGGATTCCCCTCCATCGTTGTTTTCTTGAATTTTATATGATTTGAGCTGATTAGATGAATTGACACCAATTTATTGTTGGCATGCTGTAAATTAACTGACAAGTGTAAGCGTAATGCATAACAACTCTCAACGAAACAAGTTATTGACCAGTAAATAATAAGTTACTTGATAACAAATTAATGGACATTGAATAACAAGATCATGAGAAATGGTAGCAAGTGTATGGCCAGAGAATAACGCGGTCATGAGAAAGGGTAACAAATTTATGGGCAATGAATTACAAGGTCATGAACTCGCGTAACAAGTATATGGGCAACAAATAACGAGGTAATGGGCAAATATAACAAGTTGATGGGCAGCAAATAACAAGGTCATGAGCAAGGGTGACAAGTCAGAGGGCAGCATTAACAAGGGGTTATATATTACCCGATAACAAGTGTATGGGCAGTAAATAACAGGGTAATGAGCAAGCGTAACAAGTGTATGAGCAGCAAATAACAAGGTCATGAGGATGGGTGACAAGTTTATGGGGCAGCAAATTAGTTCATGTGCAATCTTAACAAGTATATGGACAACAAATAATGAGGTAATGAACAAGTGTAACAAGTTTATGGACAACTAATTGTAAAGTCATGAGCAAGGGTAACAAGTCAAAGGGTAGTGTTAATAAGGGGTTACATGTTACCTGATAACAAGTGTATGGGCAATGAATAATGAGGTGATGTACAATGGTAACAAATGTATGGGCAGCAAATAACAAACTCATGATCATGGGTGACAAGTTTACATGTGACCTGATAAAAAATATATGGGCAAGGATGACAGGTTAATGGGCAGCAAATTACAAGGTCATGAACAAGCTTGACATGTTTATGGGCAGCGAATAACGAGGTAATGACCGAGAATTACAAGTTTATGGGAGGCGAATTACAAAGCCATGAGCAAGTGTAACAAGTTTATGGACAACACATTACAAGGTCATGAGAAAGCGTGATAAGCTTATGGGCAACACATGTAAGGTCATGAGCAAGCGTGTCAAATTTATGGGTAGCGCATTACAAGGTCATGAATAAGCGTGACAAGTTTATGGATAGTGCATAGTAGTCTTTTGCTATTTGGAGATAATTAAAGGAAAGTCCATAGGGACCTTACTTTAATTTGACTAATTCATGAGACCTTTCTAATATTAAGTGTCTTGAACTATTAATTCTCCTTATAGTTAAAGTATTTTCATAAACAAGAAACTCACTTTTTTATTTTTAAATTACATTTTGGAAATTAAAATTTAGTCTTATTAAGATTTCTTACAAGTTTACCAACACTTTTTAATTTCTGAAGGTTATGTGCAATATTTTATTTTACCTAATAGTGATGTTCTCTATACTTTTGCAGCGATGATGAGGTTAAGGAGAATTGTGGAACTTTGCATCCAACAAATCATTCTTAACGAAGAGACGAGATGTAGCCTAAGGAGTAGACTCATTACAGACAAAAACCACAGACATATATAGATAGGGGTATTTGAAGTTTAGTCCCTGGTAAGGGAAATTAATATTGGAAGGTCCCAATACATTCCAAAATAATTATAAAGTCCCAGGAGCCCTTTCCTGCAATTGTTTGCTTATCTTCAATGACCATTTTGCCCTCATTAAAGATGGTTGCCATCTCACTGGTCCCTACAGGGGGACTATGCTTTCATCTTATGAGGGCAAAATGGTCATTGAAGATAAGCAAACAATTGCAGGAAAGGGCTCCTGGGACTTTATAATTATTTTGGAATGTATTGGGACCTTCCAGTAATAATTTCCCTTACCAGGGACTAAACTGCAAATACCCCTATATAGATACGCTGTCCTTTTTTAGGGTACAAGACAACATCTTAGGGTTAGGGAGATAGAAGAAGAATTATATAGATTCATTTAATTAGTTGTGTTTAATTCAATTTTACAAAAAACATTGGGCTTCAATACCTGGGAGATAGTATAAGAGAAATAAGGAATTTTTCCAGAAAAATTATATCTAAAATTAATTAAATAATTAATTATTAATTTTCCGCAAAATATTTAATTGAAAGATTCAAATGAATAAATAATTAATTAAATTAAAAAAATTTGTTGGGTAAGAAAACGGCCCAAGAACAGATCCTAAGCATTCCAAAAACAAAAAAAATTGTGTCACACCACATAGGCCCAAACAATTAAAAAACATTGTTTTTATTAGGAGTGGGCCAAACCAGATTCGACCCCAAAAAAATTAAAGAAATAATGGTGTTTTTATAAAGGATTAAAGTGTAAAAATGTCAATGTAATTGTTCTTAAGTGCAAAAATATCTATGTAAAATTTTTTTGGGCAAAACTGTAATATCCTTTCAAAATAAGGATCAAATTTATGTAATCTACCATGGTATAGAAACGAAACTAAAATAATAAAATTCATCATGGAAGAGAAATCTAAAACTCATATAGAGAGGTCGATCATATCATTATACCCTATTATGCATGGTAGAAAAATAATTGACCCAAATTTAGTAGAAAGAGTTAATCTTATTTTTCTCAGTAACTAATCATGGTAGAAAAGAACAAAACGACTTTAAAATGTCTACCATGATTTTTAGAAAACACTTATTTTCTTTAAAACTTTTGATAAACTAACATGGTATAAAATGTTTTACCACCTTAAAATATTTCTAAAATAATATATTATTTGGAAATTTTTCAAAATAAAAAGTAATATATTAAGGTCTATAAAAAATTAGATTAGTTCTATACATTATTTACCAACAAAATCGTGTCATAAATTTAGAAACAAAATCCCTAATATCATGACAATTAAATATAAAACGACATAAATGTGCTCAATCAGCACAATAGAGTCTTTCAAGCTCGTTCTTCTTACATTTCCCTTGTTTTACTACTGATCTTTCAGCTAAAAATGTTAATGATGAGGTGAGATAGACATCTCAATAACTAGTGAAAGCATCTAACATATACTAACAAACAATATACAATTACATTATAAACAATTATACTTCACATGCTATTCTTTTCTACCTCACATACACAAATATTACATACAATCAAACATTTATATAGAAATGATTTTCTCATGAATGAATGTGTTATGCAACCTCCCTTATATCACACCCTTATTCCGCTGACAGGAGGTATAGGCTAACACATCATAGTATAAACAGAAACATATCCAAGTAATTAGATTGTTTCAAGCTCACCAATACTTGAGATATACATGCCCAAAGGTACAGAGCTCAAGCATGGACTATGGCTCCCCTCCTTAAAAGAACGAAATTATTAAGGAGGTGTCACATGTCCCACTACTCCAATGTAATCTCGGGCAATTAAAACATGGAAGAAGGGGCCTTGACAAGTGTCATCCACTATGCACTGAGTAATGACATACCACGTGGTAATATAATTCACCATACATATTCCTCCTCTACAACCTATCCCATCACCATGAATGCAAATGCTTATAATAATTATGTCATTCTCAAAAACCAGTATCCAGTTCATGATACTGCAACATTCTCAAAATATGTAATCATTCTTCCAACATCAGCATACTTCAAAAGGAACAACTAGAATACATTTCACAAAATATATAGCCAACATAAGCATGCTTGAAAAGGAATAAACTAGAAAACATTTCACATGATATATAAAGAAGACAAGCATGCTTAATTAAAAAGATTAAACTAATATTCAAATTTCATACAACTGGTCTAATAAATGCTTCAATATATAACATTAAATTTAATCTTACACATCACAGTCAAGTAATAATTATTTATAATCTAATTATACACAATTTGCAAGTACGGAAGAATTTCCCAGAGTTACCTCTACTCCCAGCTTACAAATAGATGTACAAGTGGTACTCAAAGCCTCTCAAGTTGGAGTCTAATATCTTTGTCCAGAAACCACAATGCTATATTCTCATTCACTCATGCTTTTATTATTTATTTTTATTTTGAAGGTGCTAAAAGACTTAACAATTTCTAGTTAGTTGAGTTCCACTAATTAGGAAATTGGACTCATGTGTTCATGAGGTTTGATAAATTAGTGTATTAGCACACTAGTTATTTCCCAAATATATTGATAGAGTTAGGATAGTTATTCTCAATCATTCCCCAAGAGCAATTTCATATCATTTAACTAGATCTTTACTTTTACTAAATCTTATTTTCCTTCTTTCGCAGATCACATTTTTACTAATTTTCATTATTAATCCATGTCAATTTTTCTTATTCAAACAAGTTTAGCATTTAGTTACTAGGTAATTAGATGCATTCATAGTCTCCTCTGAGAACGATACCCGGGTAACTTCTATTAAGCCATTGGTTCTAAATTTTTTTGAAGGACTAGACCCATGATAATCACTACTCCGACCACAAATTCGATGTCCTTCACTGCTCGAAAATGAAATGTGATATATGGAAAAGTTAACATAACTTTTGATCCCTCAAGTTTAACCCAATTGTGGTTTTAGTCCCTCAAGTTTTATACCCGTGCTTTTAGTCCCTCAAGTTTACTCAGTTAATAACATTAGTCCCTAGAGTTTTAAAAGGACTTGACAGTGTTAAATATTGCTGATGTGTCAATTAACAATGTTTATTTTGCTTAGTTGGCATCTGACTGGACTTCTAATTTTAATTTATAATTTTAAATTAAAAAACAACATCAACTTCCCCCCAAAGCGTAGATCTCCGCCAAGTCACCCTCACCGGTGATGGACTCAACACTGCCGAAATCCGTCGCAGCCACCGTCGGAGGTGGAGATTCCTCTCTCACCACCTCTTGTGAGAAATCCGTCAGAGCTGGAGATTCCTCTCTCACCGGATGGCTGGAAAACGATGCTTTGATGGACCAAGTGCTCTTTCACCGCCGGCTCCAACACCAAAAATGGTGGCACCTGCGCCCTTGGTCAATGTCCCATGGCCACCGTCTCCACCGCCGTAAGCCACCATCGTTTTCCAGCCACCACCTTAATTAAGTACTGTAAGCGCCCTCCCCCACCATTTTCCTTTCTCCCTCACTTGCTCCATCAACAGACATAAAAACTATGTCAGATCTCAAAAAGATGGGTAGTGACAATGAAGCTATGAGGAACAAAATCCCATAATTAGATAGTGGGACTGAGTGAGGCAAGTGAAGACGAAGGCAAAGCCATCTTCATCCACACTCTTCCTCTTCTTAGCTCTTAACGTCATCCTCCTCCTCGCTTTCCACATTCACATTTACATCGGCTAGCTCATTCATATCCTCCTTTTCCACCCTTTGGTAACTCTCTTCACATTCACATGGGTGCTTATGGTGAGGAAGTGATGGAGAAAGGAAAACGGTGGTGGGTGATGGTGCTTACGGTGGGGGAGACGGTGGCCATGGGACAATGGCCGAGGGCACCGACCCCGTTGTTTTTGGTGTTGGAGCCGGCGGTGGCGGTGGTTATGCCGGCGCTGACAGAGGCTGACATTTGTGATGGTGATGGGGAGAGGGAGAGGGGGGAGAGGAGGTGTACGTGTACAGGGAAGGGAAGTGACAATTTTGTTTTCTATTATTTAAATATTTTAAAATCCAAATTTTGCATTTTATTGGGCCACATCAGTTTCCTGGTAATCTAGCCATGTCATCATAACTAACACTGTTAGTGACATGTCAGCATATTTAACACTGTTAACTCTATAGGGACTAACCGTGCTAACAAAATGAAACTTGAGGGACTCAAACCTCTTGTTTGAAATTACAGGGACTATAACCAAAATTGAGGCAAACTATAGGGACCAAAAGTTATGTTAACCCTGTATGGAATTATAATGTCGAGATTTTCTACCTGTCCCCGACAAAAGACACAATTACGATAATTTTTTTAAAATTTATGCATCTTGTCACACACACACACATGTTGCTCCTCCAACGCAACATGCTGCACATTTTTTATATTATATTAATATAATATATATTACATAATATATTATATGCTATTTAATAAATAATAATTAATATAATAAATATATTATATATAATAAATATAATGTATAAGAATATACACTATATTATTTTCTTATACATTTTTTAGGGCTAAAGTGTAAAAATGGTCATGTAATTGTCACGAAGATGCAAAAATGACCATATAAATTTTTTAGAGAAAAACTGACCATCAAATTTCAAAATTGGGGCAAAAATGGCCAGCATAGTTAGCTTTTTAACTTATATATATATATGTATGTATGTATGTATGTATGTATGTATGTATGTATGTATGTATGTATGTATGTATGTATGTATGTATGTATGTATGTATGTCACGCCCACACCCAAGGAAGGCAGGAAGAGCGACATATATATAGGGCGCGACATACATATATAATTTTCATATATGTATGTCATGCCTGAGGGTGGGAATTGAAAAGGGCTTAGGACACAAGAGGGGGGTGTGAATTGTGGCTTCAAAAACAAGATAAAAATAGAGACACAAACACAAATTCTTTTATACTGGTTCGGTCTAACTCTTGACCTACGTCCAGTTCTCAATCCCTTGATTGAGTTCCACTAATTCACAGGTTTTCAAACGGGTTCACCTGCCAACCTTTACAACCACAAGTTTTACGGGCTAACTTGCAACCTGACTCACTCCCCCTTACTACCTGCAAGGGTTCGACCTTTACACAAAGGATTTAATACAAAGTTCACTTAATGAACAGATTGTGATAAACACTTAAGTACAATGAATGCTCACAATAAATGTAGAGACTTAAATACAATGAGAACAATTAGAACAACTCTCAAGGTATTAAGTGCTCTTAAGAACTTTAAAGCTTTCTGAATATTCTCTGAGTATTATGCTTGAATGCTCTTGGCTTTTTCTCAATGACTGCGTGTGTTCTACTATCTTCATAAATGATGAAGTTGTTCCTTTTATAGTAGCCTCTAATACACCAGTTGCTTGAGCGGCAATTCGAAATAAGTCCGTTTGAAAATAGCTGTTTAACCCTTGTTACCGTTGTCCTCATAAATGCTCATTAATGCTTAGCAGAGTTGACTTGTACTTTAATTAATTAGCTCTGAAAAGTAGCTTTGACAATATTGCTCTGACAAAAGCAATTCTGACATCTGAGCATTTGTACGGTCTCTGACTCTTATACTTGCTATCGGATGGATTTTGGCTACCGGAAGTAAGAGCTTCGTTCTGTAAACATTAGTCCAAGTATGTGTAATGTAAAGAATGTTCACTATCGGAAGCTCATTTGCTATCGGAAGTGAATCTAAGTTCTGCACGCAAATGTTAGTCCAACAGAGTAATATAAGCAAGTGCAATGGGAAGCGTTTTTGCTATCGGAAGCTATTCTACTTAGACTCGGATTAGGCTGTGTTAAATTCACTTGCGCTTGGTGATGTGCCTACTTGCTTCCGGAAATCTAACTGAAAAATAGAGGTTCTTGCTATGTGAAGTTTTTCACTTAGACTAGGTTAACTGTAACGTACCTCTTACTAACGAATTATTAACTTACTAACTTCCACCTAATTAAACACATATTTCAAATAACCCAAACAAATGGTGTCTAACCATGTTAGTAAGAATACATCTAACATGGTTAGAAAAAGAAAACGATATCATTCAAAATTAAATGCCCTAACCATGTTAATAAAAGATTCACCTAACATGGTTAACAAAAGAATTTCTCTACTATGAAGAGATTACAACCATATGCTTAACACATATCAACTATGTTAGAAAAGAGAATCTCCTAACATAGTTAGCAAAAGAAACCAAACCATCTACATAAAAGGTAACCATGGCAGAGAGGGGCCCGTCTAACATGGTTATATAAAGAAATCACATTAAATCAATCACATCATCAATGTGTTATAACCATGTTAGGAAAAAGGATTTCCTTAACACGGTTATTCCAAAACACCTATGTAAATAGTTACATAAAAAACAAATGTCTGACTTAAACATGTCAGAATCACAAGGCATAACCAAATATTGCCTATCACAACCATTTAATACTTCCATGTCAGGAAAAGGATTGTCTTTCCATTAACAGGCAATTCTCCTATAACAATAAATTCATTTGCACTCCATAAACAGGAAAACAAGATTGTCTTTCCATTACCAGACAATCCTCCTGTAGCAACCAACCCACATACGGTACATACTCAGTTATCACATTACCACAAGATCAATAATCAAACAACCAGCCAAAAGAGACAGTTAATACAGAAATCCAACAAATCAGACGTTCAAATAACTACAATCAAATGCGGAAAGCTGATGCAGCCTAGTCAAATGGCAATATATATATCCCTATAAGATCACCTCCGGCCTACTTATTGCATCAGTATGGGCCGGACTGCCCCTTCCCCTTCCTCTCTACCTCCATCTGTGCATTATCACCTGAAAAAAATAAAGGGAATGGGGTGAGACAAAACAATGTCTCAGTAATCACTACTTAACTCACTGTAAGACTCAGATGTGAGGTAGCGGAGTGTCTACAGGGTACCACAGTTTTCAAAACCTGCATAAACATGCAATAAATACATATATATATATACAATACAGAGTCATCCATCTCTCAACAGACTAAAAATAAACGTGTGTGACACTGTGCCCGGTCTCTAGTCCGAAAAGCATGTAAAAAGGGACCGGTCTCTAGTCCGAAAATCCCTGGTCCCAATCTCAAGTTCGATGGACCTGTACAACTAACCTATCGATTACGCAGATCGATGGTTACATCGGCCGATGGTACTAATAATCAGTGTCCTGCAACATACAAAAGATTTATAATTATATAAATATATAAAGTACAGTTTA
The DNA here is from genome assembly GCA_029929735.1 of Mimosa pudica. Lineage (NCBI taxonomy): Eukaryota > Viridiplantae > Streptophyta > Magnoliopsida > Fabales > Fabaceae > Mimosa > Mimosa pudica. Next base: position 4,436,966 of record JAKELP010000037.1, on the reverse strand, counting down.
TTTAGAAAGGTACCCTATAGCCCAAGTTTAGATATAAAATAATCAGAACACATTTCATATATATATATATATATATATATATATATATCAGTAAAAGAGGATTTTAGAAATCCTCAACTACCATCACCCTCAGTATCACAGTCAGTTAAGCGTGATTACCTGAGAAACTTAACAGCACTAAGATACGCAGATAAACACTTTCCTCAAGCTCCGCCGAACAACCACCGTCTACAATAATCCCACAATTCATAAATGGGTCAAGGCACTTTGTAAATGACTTTGACTCAACTTTTTAAACAATTTCCAACAAAATGAAGTAATAAACTACTTTCAACATCTATACTAATTTATATCCTTGAACTACCATAATTCTCTTTATCCATTTACTTATAACTTGTACATTATTAACTTTACCATTTATCCTAACTCTTGTAAAATTAGTCCACCATGCTAAAGTCTATCAAAACCCACATTCATATTAAATTGACCACTCAAAGTGACCTCTCAAACTCACAAACTCTCTCCACCTTCCAAATGCACCATTACTTAACAAATCTCTCTTAAATCCTACTCTTTATTTATCAACTCCTTCCCAAAAACAAATTCCAAACCATTTCACTCCTCCAACATCTTCATAACACCTACACAAACATTTCTTAACTTCTAATTTAATCCATACAGTCCACTTCAACGAAATCCCACTTTGAAGAAACCAAAAATGCCCATAAAATTGCAAAACAATCATTAACCACCAAACAACCGTATTAATATTAAATTTACAACTCAAAGTAACTTTCTAACTTCACAAACCTTCCACCAAACTCCAACATATCTTTGCTTAACCACACTCCCTTTTCTTCAACACTTTAATTATAAAACTTCCTTCCAAACACCCATCCAACCAACATTAACATTTCATCATCATCAAACAACTTCAACTAACCTTAAATAAACACCAATTTATCCCAAAACATCATTTACTAGCAAAAACCTAACTCAAAGAGCCAAAAAAAAATGCCCAAAAAAAAAAATTCCCAAGTTAATCCCAACTTCAAAAAAAAAACATTAATTGTCTATGCAAATCTTCACTTTCGCACTAAATAATCACAAATGTAGTTTGTAAATTCCAAAAACCCCAACTTTTGCTCAAACCCTAACTTCAAAGAGGCAACTTTTATTCTAAAATCTAAAAATCCAAGAGGTAGAAATTTCTTACATGGTTTCAACGTGAAGGAGAGGTCCAAGATCGTCGGAAAAATGCCTTGAATCCCGCCGGAAAGTAGCCACAAGAGGGCTGACCGAAATATCACAGAAAATGAAAGGAAAAATATGAACAACAAAGTTGGAAGGAAAGAATGGCTTGAGAAACAACCACAAACGGAAAGCTCACCTTCACCGCCGCCTTCTACCGTCGTCCGCCAGCCCAGACTCGCCGGAAAACAGTGGAGGAAGATGCTGGGTTTTGAAAACACGAGCAGTAAGGAAAACTAACAAGTCCCACACGATTTGGAAGAGAAGAGCAAGTGAAAATGGAAATGGGTGTGGTGGGAAAGTGAGAAATCAAAGTTTGGATGTGATGGTGGAGGGAGAATGAAGATGGTGAAGGGAGGGATGAGAGAGGCCGAATGGGTTTCATATTGGGGGGGGGGTGTTTTGTCGGCCACTTAAAGGAGAAGAAGTTAAGGCCGTGTTTGGTTTGGTGCTTTATTGTAATGGATTGTGTAACTTATACCGGAAATTATTATAATGTCCTCTTTTAATTAATTTCACTAAATCAAACATTCAATCTCCTTAACCTTCAAAATATTTTAAATTCCATCATATCCTCATATTTCTATTTCCCCAATTGTTTGATTAATTATTTAGACGCTTATTTACCAAAACCACCAAAAATATCCCAAATATCTCCAAAAATTCTAAAGAGTCCCAAATTTTCTAACTTTTCTATTTATTATTTCTTAAAACACTTTTTAATCCTGTATTAAATTATCGGGATGTTACATTAACTAGGATCAGACTTAGTGTTCAATTGACTTCCGCTATGGGATGTGTACTACATCCGCAAGTGCTACTTACATTGTTTTTGCTCTAAGTCATCCGGTTGTGATTTTGTATCCGATATTTTTAACTTCATCTAATTCTTTCTAAGTGTTCATTATGTTCTTTCATGTTTTAGTCCTCATCAAAACTTAAGATTCTAACATTCTCCCCCTTTTTTATGATGACAAACTTATAGTTAACTATGAAAGCATAATTAATCTCAGATATAACAGTCTAACACATGTATTCATATAAGTGAGCTTCATTGATTAAACAGAATAATTGCAAGTATGATAGACAGTAAGGATGTTACAAGTATGATTAAAACAATATGATTAGTATGATAAACAATGCATGAGGGGTTTCACGTGGTTCTAAAGCCTATGTCGTTTATCCCTTTTTCTTCTGATTTGTTCACTCCCCTCCTCACATCTATCCCAGAGTTCTTTCAACTCTGCTTCCTCTGCCTCTCTGATTCTGGCTAAGTCCTCGAGATGCTCTCTCTCAGCCCTTTCCTTTCCTTGCCTTTTGAGCACAAGGGATTCCCGTATTGCCCTTCTCATATCTGCCTCTTCATCTATTCCAACTAACTGCTCTTGTCTTGATGAAGAGGAATCAACAGGAATGGTTCCAGAGGGAAGATGGAGACTTCTGACCTTGAACGCCCAAACTGAGTACTCTGGGTCATGAGACAGATCTACCTTTCCTTTCCAAGCCGAGACTTTACTCTCATTGCATCCAACATCTGAGCTTGAGAGAAGGTAAGGTTGGTAGTCCCAAAGTACTCGAACTCCTCTTGAGTCATCTCATCGACCTCAACCTTAACCTCAATCTCAGCAGGTATGGCTTCAGTAGCCTTTTGAGCATGCTCAAATATGGATGGAGTATGTGAGGATGATCCTGCTTGTTCTTCCTCTTGATGAGGCACAGACTCATTCTCACTCACATTTAATACAGAAGCCCTGGGAGGAGGAGGATCCCTTTTCCTAGCTGTTCTCTTGATTTTTCCTCGAATAGAGGCAGAACTAGGAGTAGGATTTGATGTACTTGAGGCAGTAGTGGGAGCAGACGAAGGAGTTGGACTTGGTGGATCCTTGGAGATAGGAGTGACAATCCGAGGACGAGTCATGAGCTTCAACTTGTACTTCCCACTGAGATGTGCAAGGTAATCATCTATGGAGGCAAACTCAGGGGGCATTGAAGAAGGCTTAGACCTAAGGGGAACATCCTCAGGCTCAGAGAGTGGATCAGCCAGCACCAGTTGCATATCAGCTTGTTGACTTGAGGATGCTGCTGCTGCTTGTTGACGAATAAATTGAATAGCCTCATTTCTGATAAAATTCTCAGCAAGGCGAGCTTGTTCCAATTCCATTGCCCTTCTGATTGCAGCCTCAAAGTCCATATCCATCCACAGTGAAGGCTGTCTCAAGGTAGCCCCTTCTTGATATGTCTGTTTATCTGCAAGACTTGAGCTAGCTCTTGAACTATTATCTCTCCCCCTTTTAGCATCATCAAAAACAACAAGTGTCAGGGACGTGCTTGGGGTGGGATCAGACGGAGGCAACTCTGGGCCAAAGGTTGGTGGAGGACTTGCAGTGGGAATGGGAGTAAATGAGAGTGGTGAGTCTTGTTCATCGTCAGATGGGCTGTCTGATGATGATTGGCTTGAGGATGGGGAGGAGTGGTGAGATTGGTTATGTGAATGATCTGATGTTTGTGGATGTGTATCGGAGGGATGAGTCATGAGAGGTTGGTCTTGGGTTTGGTGAGGTGATTGATGGAGGTCTTGATGTGGGGGATCTTGTGGGTCTTGGGGATCTTGGTGGTCGTGGTGGTAGTGATTTTGGTTAGGTGAATGGTGATGGTCTTGAGGTAGAGGATCTTGTGGGTCTTGGGGGTCATGAGGGTCATTGTCTTGGTGGTTTTGAGGATTTGGGTTGGCCAGCAGCAAGTCCACCTTCCTCTCTAAACGTGCAAGATCTGCTTGGACCTTCTTGATCCTATGGTGCACCTTTTTGAAACTCCGTCCAACTTGTTCTTGGAACGAAGCCTGAAGTTCATTGGTGACTCTGAATACTATCTCATCTGTTAGAGCTCCCAATGCAGCAGCACCTATAGGTCGACTGTGGGATTCCACTTCCTGTTCAACAGCACCAAAAGTGGATGGCTGATCAGTCTGAGACTCACTTGTCCCACGTGAACCAGATCTAGCACCCCTTGGAGGTCTGATGTATGACACTCCCATTTTACCCAAGTTTCCCTTTACAATGGGAAGACATTTCCTGTTTTCCACATCCCTAGTGGATTTGATGTTGAACTTCTCCAAGGGGAAGGATATCAACTGGGGAAAGGGAAGAAAGACATTCTCCTTCTGATTCTTGCCATCAACCCACCTTAGGAGTTCCATGGATATAAGTTGCCCAGGGTTGATGGGTTCCTTGAGTAGAATGCGAGGGAGCCATAGATTGTCAAGGAGAGTGAATTCCGAGAAGTTCCCACCCTTGTGGGTCATTATCCTTGAATAAGCATACTGGATTACCCGGTGGAGGTCAGACATTCCTAAAACCGTCTTTCCATCAGTGCCATAGATCTCCTTCAATTGATCTTTGGAAAACAGCCTGTGGTATTTCCACTTGTTCAGATTGGGGTCTGTGATACCCAGCAACTCGTTGATTTTCTTCCAGTCAAATTCTATGCTCTTCTCTCTGACTGTGGCATAGAAGCGAACATGTGCAACGAGTGCTTCATTTCCCTTTTCCTTTCTTCTAACAATGTGGTGAAGAGATTGGTAGAAAACTCGCAGAACCCCTACATTGAATTCATTCTGAATCCCCAACCAGTTCATGTAGGGACCCAGATGTTCAGACAGATCGTATCCTAATTCCTTCAGAATTTCCAGATCAACAAATACCCCATTTGTCAGATATGGACTCCTTCGGTCAAAGGCAGGGGAAACGGACTCGAGAGGACCATCTCTGTAAATACTAATATCGTCTTCCTCTCAACCCTTTGTCTCTTGGAAGGAGCAGGTTCTTATGCAAATTGAACCTGCTTCCCTTTCCTTTTTCCAGATTTGGTAATGGAGGTTTGGGGGTTTGTCTCGCTTGATCCTACCATTTTATATGTGTGGATGATGATAATGACAAATGTGTAGAGATATGAAAGAAGGTTTGGAGACAGAGAAGAGCACAGATGAAGAAAATGGAGATGATATTTGAGAAGGTTGAGAGAAAATGGAGAGATGTTTATGAATGAAGAAGATGAGTTATGAATGAGGAAGATGAAGTAATAGTTGCCTATTTATATTAAGTGACGTTTAGATGCGAAAGGTCATGATGAGAAGGCGTGGGAAACGTAAACATTTAAAGCTGAAAAGGCGTACCTTTTTGCCACGTGATGTTTCAGAATGTCAGGGAAGACGTAATGCTTCAGAGGCGTCGTTTCACTCTCCAGTAGAGACGCTTCCGGATGCTGAGCAGCAATCACAAGCGGCATGATCCCACGCTGAGTAGAAGAAATGACGTCCATCCACTCTACTCCTTCCAAGGTTCAATAGCTGTCCTTGCTATCGATAGCAATATTGCTTGCGAATGCCGTCTTTGCTCAGGCTGAGGGATTGTTCCTGCAAGTGCTAGCGGAAGTGAATGTGCTTCCGGATGTGAAAAACTTGAGATTTAACATTGTACGTTCACATGATCTTTTCACAAAGGAACCTCCAAAACTAAAGATTGGCACTCCGATGCCTAAGTTAATACAGTTTACAGGCTTTAACATTTAAGCACATGTTTATAATGAAGAATTAAACTTCATTTGGGTTTACCATTCCCAAATTACCTCTTATGTAGGTAAATTGATCAGTCCCCAAAGGCTTCGTAAAGATATCTGAAGTTGATGCTAGGTTGGAACAAACTGCACCTTGACATATTTCTTCTGAACATGATCTCTAATGAAGTGATGTCTGACATCAATGTGCTTTGTTCTTGTGTGCTGAACGGGATTCTTGGCTAGACTAATAGTGCTTGTGTTGTCACATAGAATGGGAGCCTCTGGAAATTCTAAGCCAAGATCTCGAAGTTGGTTTTTCAACCACAGCATCTGGGCACAACAGCTTGCAGCAGCAATATACTCTGCCTCTGTGGATGATAGTGAAACACAAGTCTGCTTCTTGCTTGCCCATGACACTAGACCGCCACCAAGGAAGGCACATTGACCACTAGTGCTCTTCCTATTTGTTTTATAACTTGCATGGTCAGCGTCAGAGTAAGCCCATAAGAATCTTGGTGACCTCTGGGATACCAAAGACCAAGTTCTTGTATTCCCTCAAGGTATCTCAAAATTCGTTTAACACATGTAAGGTGATATTCCTTGGGGTTGGCCTGAAATCTAGCACACATGTCAACACTAAATTGTATATCAGGTCTGCTAGCAGTTAAATATAATAGAGAACCTATCATTCCTCTATACAGTGATTGACTAATAGAACTTCCTTTTATATCAACATCGAGAGCGGCGGTGGTGCTCATGGGAGTATCATACTCCTTGCATTCATCCATCCCAAACTTCTTGAGGATTTCTCTACAATACTTTGTTTGGGAAATGAAGATGTCATCTCTTCTTTGTTTGATCTGCAGGCCTAGGAAGAAGTTCAATTCTCCCATCATTAACATTTCAAATTCTCCCTGCATTGTCTTTGAAAACTCTTCACAGAGTTTCTCGTTAGTTGCTCCAAATATAATATCATCAGCATAGATTTGAACAACTAGCATGTGCCTATCCTTATGCAGTATAAACAGAGTATTATCTAGTTTGCCTCTTGAGAAACCTATCCCTAGCAGGAAGTTGCTATGTCTCTCATACCAAGCTCGTGGAGCTTGTTTTAGGCCATATAAGGTTTTCTTCAATTTAAAAACATGATTAGGATGTCTAGGATCCTTAAAGCCAGGAGGTTGTTCAACATACACCTCTTCTTTGATATAACCATTAAGAAAAGCACTCTTTACATCCATCTGATATAATTTAAACCTTTTCATGGATGCGAAGGCCAGAAGAATCCTTATGGCTTCAAGTCTTGTGACTGGAGCAAAGGTTTCTTCATAGTCTATGCTCTCTTCTTGGTTATATCCTTTTGCTACTAATCTGACTTTGTTTCTAGTAATTAGGCCAGTCTCATCCAGTTTGTTCTTAAACACCCATTTGGTTCCAACTATGGATTTGGTGAGATAGTCTAGGTACTAGTTCCCATATTTGATTTCTTTCAAATTGATTAAGCTCTTCCTGCATGGGAATGATCCAATCACAATCTTCTAAGGCCTGTTCAATTGAAGTTGGTTCAATTTGAGACAGAAACGCTCCATACTCAACTTCATTTTGAACTTGCCTTCTAGTCCTAACACCAGAAGAAACATCACCAATTACTAGGTCTAGTGGATGATCCCTATGATGTCTCCTAGCAGTTGGCATTTGTACCTCATCTGGTACAATCTGCATTCTAGACTCATTAATGGGATCATCACCCTCTTTTGGATCCATTGTTGGTGTTTCTACGGGTGGTGAAGATGATGATGGATTTAAAATCTTGAGGTTTTCATCATCTTCTGTGGATCTTTTCCATGAGGAGTTTTCATCAAAAACAACATGCATAGATTCCTCTACAGTCCTAGTTCTCATGTTGTACATTCTATATGCTTTACTTCTAAGAGAATAACCTATGAAAATTCCTACATCCACTTTCGGATCAAACTTACCCAAATTTACCTTCCCGTTGTTGTGGATGTAGCATTTGGACCCAAAGATCTTCAAGTGGCTGATATTGGGCTTCCTTCCCTTGTACAGCTCGTACGGTGTCTTGTCCAAGCCCTTGCGAATATAGGCTCTATTTGAGATGTAGCAAGCGATACTCATGGCGTCAGCCCAGAATACTTGGGAGACTTCCTTCTCATTGAGCATGCTTCTGGCCATCTCAGTTAGAATCCTGTTCTTCCGTTTGACCACGCCATTTTGTTGTGGAGTCCTAGGAGCTGAGAAGTTGTGATCAATTCAAAAAGCCTCACACAGCTCAGAGAAGTCATGATTTTCGAACTCTCCACCTTGATCTGTTCTTATTGCAGCTATTTTGAGATTTCTCTCATTCTGCACTTTCTTGGCAAGGACAACAAAAACATCAAAAGCATTATGCTTTGAGGGAAGAAACATAGTCCAAGTAAACCTTGAATAGTCATCCACTACCACAAGAGCATAAAGATTTTCACCTAGGCTCTTTACTCTTGCTGGCCCAACTAAGTCCATGTGGATTAGTTCCAAGGGCCTGCTTGTGGAGACTCTCTTCTTGGTTTTGAACGAGGACTTTGTTTGCTTTCTTCTTTGGCAAGATTCACAAATAAAATCATGCTTTACTTTAAATGATGGAATCCCTATGGCTAGCTTCTTTTTAATGAGCATGTCAAGCTGTGTAAAGTTTACATGTGCTAGCCGTTTATGCCACAGCCAACTATTTTCATCACTAGTGATAAGACATTTTTCGTTTAGTTGTTGGCATAGATCTAGGGTATATAGGTTTCCATTTCTATTAGTCTTAAGTTTGCATTTTAGATTGGATTTATCTATATTGAGTTCATGCTTATCAACTATCAGACATTCATGAGAGTTAAATATTACCCAGTTGCCTTTGTCTGTGCTTTGACTCACACTAAGCAGGTTGTGACAGAGTCCCTCTACGAGATAGACATCTTGGACATGACCAACTTCACCAACGCTAGTGATCTTCCCACTTTGGTTCCCACCAAAGCTGACGTTGGCTCCATCTTTGACCACCAGTGAGTTGAACTTGTCCCTGTCTCCCGTCATGTGTCTCGAGCATCCATTATCGATGTACCACTTGCTGTTGTTGGATGCTTTGAGACAGATCTGCACAGATCAGACAGATTTAGGTACACAACCTTTATTGGGTCCTCTTTCATTAGTATTTGAAACCTTTGATCCAATGTTGACCTTAGGTTCGTGTGTGACCTGTGTCTTTGGCCTTGGTTGGGCTCTAGGCGTTTGAGTCTCTTTTGGAGCAGTTTTCCGTGCCCTAGGTCCATGATTGACTTTAGGCTTATGTACTTCCTTAGCCTCTTGCCTTGGAAAGGCTTTAGGCATATTTGTTCCTTTTGGAACCCATTGATAGGAGCTATTAGCACCATGCTTCTTGGCATTACAAGTGGACGTGGTGTGTCCCTTCCTGTTGCAATAATTGCAGAAGCTAAATGGTGATGACATGTAGCTATTGGCTTTATGAAAGAATTTCAAGTAGGGTTTCACTTTAGGTTCCACCCACTTCTTTTCCTTATGCTTATAGCCTAAACCAGTTTTATCCCTATAAGCTCTTTGGTTCATTAAAATAATATCTAGTATTTCAAATTCTTTAGTGAATTTTTGTAAAGCATTGGATAGCCTATCCCTTTCAATAGAGATCTTGCTACAATTGGCGCATCATTCTGAGCTTGGGACGTTGGGTTCCACTTGGGGATCTCCCTGGATGTCCGCTTCCGGAAGTCCTTTAGCTTCCGCAAGCTCATCACTTAGTGAGTTCACAGTCATCTCAAGTGATTTGTTTTTCCTTTTTAAAACTAGAAAGACTTTAGCTATTTTGTGAAAATCCCTATGTATATCATTGTAAGCATCTTGAAGATCAGTCAGGCTTACCTCATCACCATGGATGGATTCAAAGTCTAATAAGTTTCTTCCTCACCATCTTCTTTAGCAACGAGACAGAGGTTAGCAGCCTCTTCCTCATCACTAGCTTCTTCATCGGAGCTATTGACCCAAATGGAGGACATAAAGACTTTCTTCTTTCTACCAGAAAACTCCTTTTCTTTCTCCTTGGATCTCTGGAGATTTGGACAGTCAGTCTTGAAATGACCAGGCTTTTTACACTCGAAGCACAAAGGAGCAGCCTCCTTTCTTCGTTCTCTTCTGGAACTAGAACCACCCTTCTGAAACCTTCTTTTACTTCTATAGAACTTTCCAAACTTCCGGATCATAAGGGCCACTTCTTCGTCATTGAGATCCTCATCATCATCGCCATCATCACTGGAGTCTTCCTCAGCAGCAAGGGCAAGACTCTTCTTCTTCTTGTCAAATGGCTGACTCTCAGTTGTCATCAAATTTGAGGACTCATACTCAGCCAAGTTTCCAAAGAGAGCCGTCAGAGATCTTGTTGAGGGACCCTGAGCCTCCTTGACCACAATTGCCTTGGTTCGCCATTTTTCAGAGAGATTGTTGAGGACCTTACTTATCTGATCACTCTCTGGGATCTCCTTTCCAAGAGCAGCAAGATTGTTAATGAGGTGAGTGAGCCTTAACTCGAATTCTCTGATGGTTTCACCTTCCTTCATGGCTAGCCGATGAAACTCACCAACCAATTGCTCTATACGACTGTTCTTTACAGCATCTGTTCCTTCATGAGCAACCTCAAGAGCATCCCACATTTCTTTGGCAGTGGACAGTTTGCTAACTCTGAAGAACTCCTTTTCTTGGAGAGCACTCTGAAGGACCAAGATAGTTTTGTCATTAAGCTCCATGGCTGCATAATCCTGGTCAGTCCGCTCAGGTTCTGGCTTGGGCTCTCCAACCAAATTCAAAGGAACAAAGTTCCCTCGTTCCACAACTCTCCACAACTTAAAGCCATTTGATTTAATGTAAGTTCTCATCTTTATTTTCCAAAATGCATAGTGATAAACTCCATAATTTCACACATTTCATCTCTATTTCCTTCTAGTTCACACTCTTTTTTATGATACATTGATAAAAAAACACACAAATACTAAAAGAAAGTGATGCAAATAGGAAATCATTCATTTGAGTGAGGTTTAAGGGTCAAATCTAGCACTCTACTATTGCCAAAATTTCACCCAACATAAACAAGAATTTGATGGCTCAAATGTAGCACACATCTATTCAAAAATGACTCAAATCTAGCATTTCCTTCAACTTTAACGGATTTGACTGTTAAGTTTGACCCCCAAGCATGCCACGTCATCCGCCAAGTCACCCAATTAGGACACGTCACCTGTCACCCCAACGGGCCCACTTAATATCCATGATTGGGTGACGTGGCAGGTGACGTGACCTAATTTGGTGACGTGGCGGATGACGTGGCATGCTCGGGTCAAACTTAACGGTCAAATCCGTTAAAGTTGGCGGAAATGCTAGATTTGAGCCATTTTTGAATAGATGTGTGCTACATTTGAGCCATCAAATTCTTGTTTATGTTGGGTGAACTTTTGGCAATAGTAGAGTGCTAGATTTGACCTTTAACCCTTTGAGTGAAATGTGAAGTTTAATGCTTGTATATTTGAGACATGTAAACTCTTCAACCCTCTTGCTAGCTTGTGTAGGAATAGGTGGACAGCTGTTAGAAGCTCGATGAAACCCAAGTACTACAACAAAGGAAAAAAAAGGAACAAGGGAAAGCAAATCATAAATCCTTAGAAAAGCTACATGCCAGTGAAGCCAACAGGCAAGCAATTGGCGTGACCTCTCTGTATTCTCGCCAGTGGCTAGCCAACTGGCGAGCGATTGGCGAGCGACTGTTCGCAACTGCGCGTTTTGATCAGATTTTCAGCATATAAAAAAGGCAAGTTAGGGCATTTGAAAGGATGCTGGAAAAACACGAAAGAACACACATCTAGGGCATATTTTGGAGCCTTGAAGAGCTTGAAAATCATTGGGAAAGCTTGGGATTCAAGTGGGAAGCTTATAGAGATTTGAGCTTTCTTCATTTGTGGTTGTATATCTTCTTCCCTCTTCTTCATATCTCTTCAATGAACTCCTTCATAATTTTAGGGTTTGTTTTATTTACATTTATGTGTAACTAAAACCCTAATCTAGGGTTGTTATGAACCTATTTATGGATTGAACCATCTACTCTCCCTTTCTTTAAGTAATTAATGAAGTATATGTGTAGTTTTTATCTTACTCTCTATTTGTTTTAAGTGCTTGATCACCACTTACTTAGTTAAATGGAATATGACTTGGGAAAGTGTATTTTGTTTTAAAACTTGGATAAAAGCATGTTGGACTTGAAGTTTATGGTTTTAAATGGATGGTTTGTTGATAACATAGAGATATAGTTATTGACCTAACATAGTCATAATTAGGGTGGTTGAGGAAAGGAGCTTGCATTTATTGTGACAAGAGATTGTGCAATAAATGCTAGCATAAATTTGATCTTGACTTGGGAAAGCTTTTTCAAATGATTTTGAACCCTAGACTTGCACATATTTTCATTTAGTCACTTAAAAAGGAGAGGGAGACTTTGGTTCATGAAGTAAATAGGGGATTAGCAACCCTAGGCCTTAATTATTATTGTTAACTCGTGTTTGAAAACTCCAACTTTTTTCTTTGCATTCAAAAATTGAAAACTCTTTTCTTAATTGAACAACAACTCTCAATATGCTTTTACTTAAGGTAATTAGGCATGCAATTAGCGCCAATCACTTTGTTTTAACTATAATCTCTGCGGAACGACACTTTTTCTATACTACACTTGACGACCCGTATGCTTACGGAAGCGCATCAAATCCGCGATAAGTCAATGGCGCCGCCGCCGGGGATTGTAGTTTAAGCAAAAGTTTATTCTCTTGTGTTGATTAGCTTAATTGTGTGATTAATTGCTTTTAAGTAACCTCTTTCCTTATCTTGTTTTAACTTGGTGTTTTGTTGTTTCTAGCTACCTTAGGTGTTAGAAATAGCTCTACCTTGGTTCCTTGCTTATTTTCACTTTTGGGTACTTTGATACTTGTGATCTTGTAGTTCTTGTAGGTGCTCCTTTTTGCAGGTACTCATTTCTTGGTGCATGCAACACATTGAGTTTGGTGACTTGGAAGTAGTACTTGAAGGGGTAATTAATCTTGAGCAAGAGGTTGAGGTTGAAACTGCAACTATGGCGGAGGATGAGTATGATCATGCCACTGTTAATGACTTTGCTAGTCGGAACTTGAGAGGAACTCAATCTTGCATTCGGATTCCGGATGTGCAAGCGAGGAACTTTGAGATCAAGCCGGTGATGATCACAATGCTTCAAATGCAAAGGATGTTTCATGGTCTTTACAATGAGGATGCTAACAAACATTTGATATATTTCTTGGAAGTGTGTGATTCATTCAAGCAAAATGGGGTTTCAGCTGATATTCTTCGATTGCGATTGTTCCCTTTCTCTTTGCAAGGCAAGGCTAGAGAGTGGTTCAACAACTTATCAGAAGGTTCTATCACCACTTGGAATGAGCTTGAAACCAAGTTCCGGGCTCTGTTTTTCTCTGATGACAAATCTGTTGAGGCTAGGGATGAGTTCTTGAGTTTCAGACAACACGATGATGAGACTCTCTATGCTGCTTGGGATAAGTATAAGATGTTGATGAAGCAATGTCCCAATCATGGAGTGGACAAGTGGGTGATTATTCAAATCTTCTATACTCGCCTTAATCCACAGTCTAGAGCAATGGTCGACTCTATAACCAATGGTGGGTATCGGAATGTGCCAGTGAATGAAGTATTCCGGTTGTTAGATCAGCTATCGGCCAACAATTCTCAAAGGACATATAGGAGGATTCCTCAATCTTCCATTGCTCCTAAGGAGGATACCGCTACCGCCCAGTTTGTATCTATCCTCTCCGCACTCAACAAGCGGTTTGATGTTTTAGAAACTCAGATCAGAAAGGGTAGTGCTCAAGAGGTGCGAGCGATTCAGTCTATTCCGGTTGTCTGTGAACAGTGCTATGATGTGCATATGCCGGATCATTGTCCTCTCTATGCCACTCTAGAATCTGTGAATTATATGGGAAGAGTACAGAATCCTCAGAACAATCCTTATTCTCAGACTTACAATTCGGGGTGGAGAAATCATCCCAATTTCGCTTGGAACCAAGGGCAAAATATGAATGCATCATCATCCTCTAGTGCTAAGGCCTCTTATCCACCTGGTTTTCAAGATCAACCTAGACAAGTACCTCTTAGGGAGGAAGAATCTAAGGTGGAGAAAATGCTTGCTCAGATCATTGCTGGACTAGAAGCACAAGGAGTGTATAATGCTCAAAATGATACCAAGACGGCTAGTCATGAGACTTCTATCAAGAACATTGAAATACATATAGGCCAAATGAATGCTATGGCAAGAGGAAACTTCCCAAGTGACACCATTCCTACTCCAAGAAGGGAAGGTAAGGAGGAGTGCAAAGCAATATTCTTTAGAAGTGAGGGGCAAGTGCCTAATATGCCTTGATCTTGTGAAAAAAGCAAAGTCTCTGAAATTATTGATCTTGATAGGGATGACAGATTTGAGCAAGATCTTGTAGTTGTGGATGATGAAAGTAAGAAAAGAAGGCAAGTTGAAAAAGCTATTGATGATGGAGAAAAAGACAAGAAGAGAGAATGTGAAAAGAGGAAAGACAAAAAGCCCAAGACAAATGGTCCTCCTCCGTATGTACCTCCGGTCCCATTTCCTCAAAGGCTAAAGAAGAAAGAAGGGGATGCACAATTCAAGAAATTTTTGGAGATATTCAAACAACTGCACATTAATGTCCCTTTTGCAGAGGCGCTTGAGAAGATGCCAAAATATGCCAAGTTTTTGAAAGAAGTGTTGTTAAAGAAGAGGAGATTCAATGAATTTGAAACTGTAGTTATGAATGAAGATTGTAGTGTTATCCTCCAAAGAAAGCTTCCACCCAAGTTGGAAGATCCAGGGAGTTTCTACATTCCATGCAATATTGGAAAGAACTTCCAAGGAAAAGCCCTTTGTGATTTGGGGGCAAGTGTGAATTTGATGTCCTCAGCTGTTTTTAATTGACTAGGTTTGGGTGAAGCAAGACCTACTGCGGTATCACTACTCCTTGTTGACAGGAGTATATCTCATCCCAAAGGGATCATTGAAAATGTTTTGGTGAAAGTAGACAAATTCATCTTTCCAGTTGATTTTATTGTTATTGACTGTGAGGTAGATCCAAACATTCCTATCATATTTGGGAGACCCATCCTTGCTAAAGCTAGAACTCTTGTTGATGTAGAAAGAGGTGAAATCACTTTGAGAGTTGATGATGAACAAGTAAGCTTCAATATGAACAAGGATGTGAAATATTTTGATAATTCCTCTAAATGCCTTTTTGTGGATGTACTTGGTTCTGGTTGTCAAGACAAGTTTGAGGCTTCATTGAGTAAACCTCATGTGCCATCATCATTAGTGGAAGAGGAAAGAATTGAAGATGTGCATAATGTCAGTGCAAGGAATCTGTGTGATATGGATGCTACTGAGCATGAAAAATTTAAGCAGTTTGAACTCCAAATGATTTTGATCATGGTCAGAGGGTTTTGTTGTATAATTGCAAGATCAAATTATTTTCAAGGAATGTGAAATTTCATTGGTTTGGTCCATTCACCGTTGTGCAAGCCTCTGATTTTGGTGTTGTGGAATTAGAGAACAAAATGGGTGAAAGATTCAAAGTGTTTGGGCACCGGTTGAAGCATTATTGTGGTGGAGAGATTGATTGTCAAACCACCTTAATTCCACTCTCTCAGTCCACATGATGTTGCAAAAAGTCGAGCTAAGGACTATAAACTAAGCGCTTCTTGGGAGGCAACCCAAGTTCTCAACTTTTTCTTTCTTTTTGATGTTTTACCTAACTTTAGGTTGTTTGGTAGCTTTGTTCTTTTTTGTTCCGTGTGCGTAGGAAGAAAGGTTCCCTCATATACTTGGACTACCACTTGATGTAGAGAGCTGAAGCTTACGTTTTGGGAGGGCAAGAAGAGGTTAACAAAGGGGAGTAAATCTAAATTCCAAACTTAAATGCAATTTTGAGCATCATTTTTTGTTGAGTGCATGGAATTATCCCGTTGAACTGGAAATCTGGTGTTAATGTGCCACTTGACCAATTTGAACTTGATGAGCCTAAATGTGATGGACTTAATGCTTGTTTGTATTGAAACAATTTTTGGTGTTTTTGTGAGTGATTTCTGGTTGTGATTGGATCTATGTTTGTGGTGTATGGACTTTATTTTGATTTGTTGTAAACATGTTTCCGTGGCATACTAAAAGCACCTTGCGCTGTCTGGTAAATAAAGTGTCTTTTGTGTGATGAAATTCCTATTATTTCAACCATGTGCTGCTTGTTTGATTTTTAGATTGTAGTGAAATCAAGGCTCAAGTGTTGGTGATTTTTGGGATATGTCATGTGATTGATGATTGGTGTCAAAATGTGGTCTTTTTAGACACACATTCATTTTGATGTGTGGATAGGATGGTTGTTGATCATAAGGATGATTTAGAGGCATATGGGTGGTTAAAATAGGCATGTTGCATTTTGTATTGGAATTATTTGGGTAGGAAATTCTGCAGATCAGATTACCCTGCTGTCAAATTCTCGCCAATGGCTAGCCAACTGGCGAGGAGGCACGCCATTTGGCTCACCAAACTGGCAAGCCAGCGGCGAGCTGCTTCTGGAAACTCACCGGTTGCTCGCCAACTGGCGAGCAGCTGGCGAGAGTCGTAAAAAGAAATCTGCATACACAAATAAAAAACCTAAACCATTCCTTCCCTCTTCATTCCCCAAGCTAGCTGTCGCATTTCCTCCTTCACACCCACAAAAATCGGCCACCCACCTTCATTCTCCTCACACACCTAAGACCAACCACCATATCTCTTCTCCTTCACCTCCACAAACCCTTTTCTCTGAATCTTTCACCATTTCTCCCTCTCCTTGCGCATCCCTATCTCTCCTACCACACTTCACCGTGTTCCCTCCTTTGTGGCCGTAGCCGTGCTCGACGGCGACCTGCTTCATCTTCACCACTCATCTTGCATCTCTTCCTCTCACTCATACACACTACTATCCCAAAATCCACAGTTCCTTCTCTCTCACTTTGTCCAGTTCTACAAGCCACCATAGCTCTCTGGCGACACCCATCACCGCCGCCATCACACTCTCTCTTGTCTTCACTGCCACCATTCCCCTTATTTCTTCCACCTAGGTAACTTTCATGGCTCTTAGCTTTCCTTAGTTCTTTGTTTTGAGTTTTCATTAGCCTAGGTTAGATTTGAATAAAGTAGAAGCCTTTGAAAATCTCTTGAGAGGGGTTAGAGCTGGTGAGACAAGAAAGGGATTGTATAATACTAGTAAGGTGAAATTTTTGTGACTAGGGATGAACTTCTGTGACTATGTTGATTATGCCTTGTGAATGAACTAAGCATGTAAGAGTAAGACTAGGACTAGCCACAGGAGTTAATTGGTTTGCAGAGTAGAACTAGTGTTGAGAGGGCTGAGAATTCTTAGGGACTGAGTGATACATTGTCCTTCACGTTGATTTGGTATATCTAGGCTCTTTATTGACTTCATGACAAGTGTCTTTAGCATCAAATTTGGGCCTTACGCTTGAAATCAATTTGTGAAGATCTAACTGAACTTTTTGAAAATTGGAATTGCTTTTGGTCATCATAAAGTCACTTTAAGGCCAAATTTATGCTAAAGCACATGTTTTGAACACATTCATCATTAGGACTTTGTAGAAGTTGAGAAAACTTTTTGGAGTGAAGAGTATAAGGTGTAATTGGTTGAAATAGATCCATGAAAGTTTAATTAGCATTGAAAATGAGCTATACACTATTCACATCTTTGAGGGTTGTTTTGGTTTGCCCTTGAAATTTTTGAAAGTCATTTTGAACATAATAACTTTACCATACTTTAAATAAAGTGTGAAGATCAATTTCAATGCTAATGAAAACCATTTTGGATGATCTATGTTACATCAATTTCTGGACTGGATGGTTGATTAGTTTAGGTCTAGTTGGAGAAATTGTTGAGAAGTTTAAGTCTTAGCTTAGTCCAAGTTTGGGGGATGTAGTGGTGAGGACCTTTCTTTATAGGATATCGTTCTCAAGCACCTTTTGAGCTAGGTAGTCTCTTTTCTAGGATTGAGTTTAGATTTTCGGTAGGATAGTGTTTGTGTTTGTTTTGCTGAATGTTGTTGTGTGTTTGTTTGTGTGTTTTGGAGTTCATACATATGTCGGTTTCGTGTGCTTTGTGCTTGCACTTTCCTTTTTCTGCATCACAGTGAGGACACTGTCTGATTTGAGTTTGGGGGAGAGCTAATCACTTTTGGAACTCTTTGACACTATGAATAAATTCTTTTTGGTAAATAATAAGTGCACAGGGAATAGTTTTTGTTTTGGATGATGAAATTGTGAGATTTGCATACCATGCTTAAGTTGTTGCTTTAGTTTTTGATGAGTGGACTATAAGTTCTCTTGAAATTTGCTAGAAAGTTCAATGATTGGAATTAGTTGAATAACTATGGGGTGTATGAAAAAATAGATATGTATGCATTGCATAACATGAGTTGTTGCATTAAGGCAAATCTTTACCTGATTCTAATGAGTAATTTGCGCACATTGGAGGTTAAGGTGTATTTGGAAGGGTTTGATGAAGGAAGATTTGCAATAAACCAAATATATGCATCTGTTTTCATTTGAAAATTTCAAAATTCCTTTTGGAAAACTTCAACATTTTTCACAAATTGCACATAACTTTTAAAAATGATTAAGGCAGTTCTTAAATGCGATTGGGCCTTTCAAGCCATCCTTGGTAATTTCTATCCCATTTGCACCCTTTTGAGCCTTATAAAGAAAAACCATGTGAAATTTCTTTTTGAAACACACATTGGACTTAACCCTTACAGCCCGAAAAATGATGAACTACTTGAATCTTGAGATAATGGACATTTCATTAGTAGTGAGGATTAGTACGGTTGCTAAAGGTGTGTAAATGTAAGTACATTGTGAGAAGTGAAATATTAGTTGTGAAAGAAAAGTTTGTACTCCTAAGTCAAGAAATGATGAATGAATTGCAAAAGAAAAAAAGAAAAAAAAAGAAAAAGAAAAGAAAAAGAGAAAAGTAAAAAAAAAATGTTGCAATAAGACTAGGAGTACAAAGAATCAACTTGAGATAAGTTTGGGGGAATTTTGAGCTTTTTGGAAGAAAATTTTGTGTATGAGTGAATCTAATGAAATGTATTCATTTATCTCAAGATATTTGAATTCCTTATTCCCATTCTTTCGAATAGCCAAACACTTAAAACCCTAGCCCCATTACAAGCCTTGAAAAGTCCTCTTGATTTTGATTTTATGTGCTAAAGGTTTAAAGTAGAGAAGAGTGAAGAAAAGAATGAGAAATTTGAAAAATGACAGTAGATTCATGATTTGAGATTATTGCAGAAGGACTAGAGAACTTGGAAGAGTGCACTTAACCTCATCACACACACACCTACTCATTGAATCTTGAAAAGCTTGTTTTTAATGTAGCGAAACATTTATCATTGCATACATCCTATGTTTTCCTTACATCAAATAGTGATGGCAACATATGAGAACAAGTATGTCAATCAAAGTAAAGTGAACTTATAGTTAACTCCGGAATTGTTTTTGAAAATTTGCTTGAGGACAAGCAAGAACTTAAGTTTGGGGGAGTGATAAACTCCATAATTTCACACATTTCATCTCTATTTCCTTCTAGTTCACACTCTTTTTTATGATACATTGATAACAAAACACACAAATATTAAAAGAAAGTGATGCAAATAGGAAATCATTCATTTGAGTGAAATTTGAAGTATAATGCTTGTATATTTGAGACATGGAAACTCTTCAACCCTCTTACTAGCTTGTGTAGGAAGAGGTGGACAGCTGTTAGAAGCTCGATGAAACCCAAGTACTACAACAAAGGAAAAAAAAGGAACAAGGGAAAGCAAATCATAAATCCTTAGAAAAGCTACATGTCAGTGGCTCGCCAACTGGCGAGTCAGTGAAGCCAACAGGCAAGCAATTGGCGTGACCTCTCTGTATTCTCACCAGTGGCTCGCCAACTGGCGAGCGACTGTTCGCAACTGCCCGTTTTGATCAGATTTTCAGCATATAAAAAAGGCAAGTTAGGGCATTTGAAAGGAGGCTGGAAAAACACGAAAGAACACACATCTAGGGCATATTTTGGAGCCTTGAAGAGCTTGAAGATCATTGGGAAAGTTTGGGATTCAATTGGGAAGCTTCGAGAGATTTGAGCTTTCTTCATTTGTGGTTGTATATCTTCTTCCCTCTTCTTCATATCTCTTCAATGAACTCCTTCATAGTTTTAGGGTTTGTTTTATTTACATTCATGTGTAACTAAAACCCTAATCTAGGGTTGTTATGAACCTATTTATGGATTGAACCATCTACTCTCCCTTTCTTTAAGTAATTAATGAAGTATATGTGTAGTTTTTATCTTACTCTCTATTTGTTTTAAGTGCTTGATCACCACTTACTTAGTTAAATGGAATATGACTTGGGAAAGTGTATTTTGTTTTAGAACTTGGATAAAAGCATGTTGGACTTGAACTTTATGGTTTTAAATGGATGGTTTGTTGATAACATAGAGATATAGTTATTGACCTAACATAGTCATAATTAGGGTGGTTGAAGAAAGGAGCTTGCATTTATTGTGACAAGAGATTGTGCAATAAATGCTAGCATAAATTTGATCTTAACTTGAGAAAGCGTTTTCAAATGATTTTGAACCCTAGACTTGCACATATTTTCATTTAGTCACTTAAAAAGGAGAGGGAGACTTTGGTTCATGAAGTAAATAGGGGATTAGCAACTCTATGCCTTAATTATTATTGTTAACTCGTGTTTGGAAATTCCAACTTTTTTCTTTGCATTCAAAAATTGAAAACTCTTTTCTTAATTGAACAATAACTCTCAATATGCTTTTACTTAAGGTAATTGGGCATGCAATTAGCGCCAATCACTTTGTTTAAACTATAATCTCTGCGGAACGACACTTTTTCTATACTACACTTGACGACCCGTATGCTTACGGAAGCGCATCAAATCCATGATAAGTCACATAGTTTTCACAATTGAAGTCTGGGGGTCTATTAATAGAACTTCCTTCTGGTAGGATGTTCATGTGTCCAGCCATGATCTTTACCTCTCAGATTCGTTGGAATCTTAACAGAGAAGACTCTGCTCTGATACCAAATGAAAAGGGCTTAGGACACAAGAGGGGGGTGAATTGTGGCTTCAAAAACAAGATAAAAATAGAGACACAAACACAAATTCTTTTATACTGGTTCGGTCTAACTCTTGATCTACGTCCAGTTCTCAATCCCTTGATTGAGTTCCATTAATTCAAAGGTTTTCAAACGAGTTCACCTGCCAACCTTTACAACCACAAGTTTTACGGGCTAACTTGCAACCTTTACAACCACAAGTTTTACGGGCTAACTTGCAACCTGACTCACTCCCCCTTACTACCTGCAAGGGTTCGACCTTTACACAAAGGTAATACAAAGTTCACTTAATGAACAGATTGTGATAAACACTTAAGTACAATGAATGCTCACAATAAATGTAGAGACTTAAATACAATAAGAACAACTCTCAAGGTATTAAGTGCTCTTAAGAACTTTAAAGGTTTCTGAATATTCTCTGGGTATTATGCTTGAATGCTCTTGGCTTTTTCTCAATGACTGCGTGTGTTCTACTATCTTCATAAATGATGAAGTTGTTCGTTTTATAGTAGCCTCTAAAATGCTCATTAATGCTTAGCAGGGTTGACTTGTGCTTTAATTAATTAGCTCTGAAAAGTAGTTCTGACAATACTGCTCTGACAAAAGCAATTCTGACATCTGAGCATTTGTACGGTCTCTGACTCTTATACTTACTATCGGATGGATTTTGGCTACCGGAAGTAAGAGCTTCGTTCTGCAAACATTAGTCCAAGTATGTGTAATGTAAAGAATGTTCACTATCGGAAGCTCATTTGCTATCGGAAGTGAATCTAAGTTCTGCACGCAAATGTTAGTCCAACAGAGTAATATAAGCAAGTGCAATGGAAAGCGTTTTTGCTATCGGGAGCTATTCTACTTAGACTCGGATTAGGCTGTGTTAAATTCACTTGCGCTTGATGATGTGCCTACTTGCTTCCGGAAGTCTAACTGGAAAATAGAGGTTCTTGCTATGAGAAGTTTTTCACTTAGACTAGGTTAACTAGGATCAGACTTAGTGTTCAATTGACTTCCGCTATGGGATGTGTATTACATCCGCAAGCACTACTTATGTTGTTTTTGCTCTAAGTCATCCGGTTGTGATTTTGCATCCGATATTTTTAACTTCATCTAATTCTTCCTAAGTGTTCATAATGTTCTTTCATGTTTTAGTCCTCATCAAAACTTAAGATTCTAACAGGAATAACTCATACTGGCTATCACGAGCCTATGACTTGGACCATTAAACCCTTGGATTGACCTCTTTATATCTAAGTCAGGCTTAGAGTTAGACTTTTTCTTTTGGACTGTTTTACTAAATAGACCAGTCTCAGACTTAAAAAAAAGCTTATTAGCGTATCAGACTGGACTATTAAGAAGTTAAATAATATTATTTAAATAAAAATTTAATATATTAATTGATGTTATTTTTTACTAATTCTTAATATAAAATTACAAAGGTTAAACCAACTTTTGGTCCCTATAGTCTGGTGTGATTTGGGTTTTAGTCCCTATAGTTTAAAAGGTTTTGGTCCTTATTATAGTTTACATCAATTTTGGTTTTAGTCCCTATACTTTTAAAGAAGGGGTTTTAGTCCATCAAGATTCATTTTATTCAAACAAATAGTCCCTATAGTATGATAAAGACTTGATGGAATTAATTAGGGGCATCTAATTACAGAGAAACCCACTAATTAGGGACTTAAGGGACAAAATATTATTTTGGGGAAAGTGGGCCCCACCTCTCCTCTCCCACCTTCTTCCCCACAACCCCAACTCACCACCCTCCACCGTCCGACGCCGTCCACTCAGCAACTTCTAATTGAACAGCAAATATTGCCACACAACTAGCAAGTGGATGACTCTTGGAAATCTCCTTTGCCTATACTTTCCCTCTTCCCATTCTCCACCGCCCCTCCAACACTAACTCCCATTCATGAGTTGAACTCCTCAGCCGAAGTGCACATGCTCTGTACTTATCAGTGCCGCCAAATGGTAACAAGCTTTAGTTTTCATAGGCACAAGTGTTAGTTGTTAAATCTTGCATCATGGCCTTTACTTTTTCAGGTTAAAGCCGATTTTGTAGACGCCTTAAGCAAAGCTGAGAAGCAAGCTCGTGAATATTAATCTCAGTTGGAAGACTTGAGATTCTGAATGAGGTCTCAAACTCGCAAGAAAAAGAGGCAATTATTAACTGTGTGGGCGGCGTCGGACGGTGGAGGGTGGTGAGTTGGGGGTGGTGAGGAAGAAGGTGGGAGAGGAGAGGTGGGGCCCACTTTCCCCAAAATAATATTTTGTCCCTTAAGTCCCTAATTAGTGGGTTTTTTCTGTAATTAGATGCCTCTAATTAATTCCCTCAAGTCTTTATCATACTATAGGGACTATTTGTTTGAATAAAATGAATCTTGAGGGACTAAAACCCCTTCTTTAAAAGTATAGGGACTAAAACCAAAATT
Source organism: Mimosa pudica (assembly GCA_029929735.1). NCBI lineage: Eukaryota > Viridiplantae > Streptophyta > Magnoliopsida > Fabales > Fabaceae > Mimosa > Mimosa pudica. The sequence continues at coordinate 4,413,426 of JAKELP010000037.1, read as the reverse complement.
TATGTAATCTATAAGGACCAAAACCTCCACTTTTAAACTATAGGGACTAAAACCCAAAATCACATCAAACTATAGGGACCAAAAGTTGGTTTAACCCAAATTACAACTATATCATCTTTTATTCTAGGGTGTCTATTGTTTCTCATTCTCTAAACATTTATTCAAATGATGTCACCCACAATTTACCTTTCTAAACATCTTACTGTAGTATGTTTAATTTATCAGGTCTCCAATAACAAGCTAATAGCTAGATCAGACCAGGCCAAAGGCGTGACTCAGGCTTGAAAAAATCGTCTCTAATAGGCAATAGTCTAGGCTCAGGCCAATCAATTATACCACAGACTAGGACATTTTATGACCAGGCGAGGCTAGGCCTAGACTATTCTCAACAGTGCAACATACATACTCCCTCCGTTCCTAAATATAAGAGCACTTTGACTTTTTTGAAGAATCCTAAGAAAGTAAAATATGGTAATTAAAAATTGATTTTCCCAAATTTTTTCACTAAACTAGTTTATTTGACTTATAAACTTACATATGATCTAATAATATTTAAAATATGTTATGATTAAATTGTTCATTTTGCTTTCTTAGCATTCTCCAAAAAAGTCAAAGTGCTCTTATATTTAGGAATGGAGAGAGTACATGTTTTTAATAATATCACGCTTAAGGGTTATTTGTTAAAGTATATAAACTTCACTCCTCTTAAATTTCCCTCGCCTCCACTTTCTTTTTTCCTCCATAACTACTCTCTTCTTTCCTACCTCTCTACTTTTATTATTCATATATTTCTCATTTGACTAATTGTATTTATTTCTTTGCAGGTTATTTGTTTGAACACTATAATTTCTATCCCCCACTATATAATTTGTCTATCAGGTATACAATTCATAATACATATTTAAATGCTATATTTTCAGTTATTTTATCTCATTATTCTATCCTCCTACTTTTTCTTATTCAATAACCCAATACTCTTTCTCATTCAATTACCAATAATATTTGTGTCTAAGAAAGTAATAATCTTCAAGAAAAAGTGGCAGGTTATGGCTTACAAATTGGTGCAGCATAAGCTTCGAGACATTTTTTTAAAAGAAAATACATTTTGAATATTATTTTTTTATTATTTTTAATTCTTGTCGCGCCATATAATATTTTTTTATTCTCGTCGCGCCCTTGGGGGCGACATATAATATGCCTTTTTTCGCACAGTTTTGTCGCGCCTCTCCAAATCGTGCCACATGTCGATGTTAAAAGTGAGACAATTTACACTCTTCTGGCTCCACTACTGACTCATTTTCTTGTAGTGTAAGCAGCATTCAACTATGTGCCTAGCTTTCTATGGATAAAATTTCATTGCCAAATTCGACTTTTCCCAAATTTGTTTAGCTCTTGTCATAATCATAGTAAGATGGGATATTATTCACGTGATGTGGCATGAGATTTAACAGCAAAGTAGGCATATCTACCAGTCCAAGTCGTCCAAGGCCAATATTTTCATTTGAGAAGTTCATGCAGAAACCATCTAACAAATATAACAAATATCTTTCCTTCCATTCTTTTGTCATTCTGCAACTTTGTTCATCCGAACCCAACAGTAGTAACATGGCCAAATCATCATCATCATCATCATCATCATCATCCGATGTGACTAAGCACGTAGCAGTGATTCCATTCCCTTTTGGAAGCCACCGTATCACTCTCCCAAACCTCGTCATCAAGCTTGCTCATGCAGCTCCGAACGCGGTTTTCACCTACATAGCTCCAACACAGCACAACCAAGACGTGTTTTCCAAGCTCAACATCCCACACAACGTCAAACGCTTTGATATTTCTGATGGGGTCCCAGAGGGACACATACTAGGAAGAAACCCCATTGAAAAAGTTGACTTTTTCCTTAAATCTTGCCCTCACAATCTCAAACAAGCTTGTATTGATTTGGAAGTGCAGAGCTCAAACCTTAAAATTAATTGTGTTCTCTCTGATCCTTTTGTGGCTTCTTCTTTAACTGTAGCTAAGGAACTTAATGTCCCTTGGATTGCAGCTTGGGTTGTTCTTCCATCTTCAATTTCCCCTCATTTTTACACACACATAGTGCGTGAGAATTGTGTTAAATATGGCATGGAAAGCACAAAAAATGTGGATTTCCTTCCGGGTTTGTCTCATATGGAAATCGTGGATTTGCCATATGAATCGCGTGTTCTTGGTGATGATAACGAGACAGAACTATCAAGAACATTAAGCTCAATGGGGGAAGTACTACCACAAGCCAAAGCAGTAGTTATGAACTTCTATGAAGAACTAGATTCTCCATTGTTTGTTCAAGACATGAGGTCAAAATTACAGTCTTTGCTTTATGTTGGTTTTCTCACTCTCTCACCAGATCCTTTTTCTTCTTGTCCTCCAATAGTGGATTCTTCAGGATGCTTAGAATGGCTTGACAAGCAGAGAAGTAAATCTGTAGTATACATATGCTTTGGGAGTGTGACTGTTCCACCACCTCAGGATCTTGTGGCTATTGCTGAAGCATTGGAAGCATGTGAGTTTCCATATTTGTGGGCACTGAAGGATGATCTGAAAGGTATTTTACCAGATGGGTTTGTTGAGAGGACAAGCAAGAGAGGCAAGATAGTTGCATGGGCCCCACAAATGCAAGTTTTGGGACATGAATCTGTGGGGGTGTATGTGACTCATGGTGGAATTAATTCTATGATGGAGAGTGTTGTAAATGAAGTGCCAATGATTTTCAGAGCCGTCTTTGCAGAACAAGCCATGTGTGTGAGAGTGGCGTCTGATGTGTGGGGCATTGGTGTGAAAGTGGAAGGTGGAGTGTTCACCAAAGATGGATTTATGAAGAGCTTGAATCTGATTTTGATGCAGGAAGAGGGAAAGAAGGCTAGAGAAAATGCCTTGAAGATGAAGAAGACTCTCAAACATGTGGTTAAACCTGATGGTAAGGCAGCCCATGATTTTAAGGCCTTGGTTGAACTAATTTCTAAATCCTAAAACTGTATTTTGGACACAAATCTACTGTGTTGGCGAATAAGTTTGTTGGTCTCCCAAAATTGTGTGTTGGTTTACCATATATTAATGTTGTGATATCCATTTTTGTGAAGTTATATATTTTGTGAGTTATCGTTCAATGGAAATGAATAAGGCTCCACATACACTTTCCCGCTTTGTAGGAGCGAGCTATATTGCCATTTTGTTATATGTAGTTGTTTTCCTTCTCCTTTTTGTATGAACTTTTCCCATACATGAGACAAACAAATATTGAAAAATATATAATTCTCCTGAATGAATATCATATGGGCATGTCGATGAAATTTATATATCATACGATGCAATGATGCAACACATGAGTAAAGTTTTATCCTTGCACTAATTAGTACTAAGCACGCTGCAATAGGCTTTAGTGTATTAGTGAAATGTAAATTAATTAACTTCAAAATATAACTTTCTTAATTATAATTTTCGATTCAATAAAAATGAAAATGAATTGTCGAAAAAGAAAACAATATGTACAATTTGACACTGTTAACTAAACTTGAAGTTCTGAAGGGTTTTATGCTAAGAAAAAACTTACATCAATTTCCTTAGAATCATTTCCTCCAATTCCCAAGTAAAATGTGACATATGGACAAGTAAATACGTCAGTGCTCCATTTAATTGGGGAATTGGAGGAAATGGTTCTAAGAAAATGGACTTAAGTTTTTTCCACTAACTAGATCAACATGAAGTTTTTGAAATTAGAAATGAACTTGAGAGAGGAGAGAGGGGGATAGAGGGGTCTGGTTAGTGGTTGATAGATTCTATTTTTAAAAGTAATTTTTTTTTTAAGAAAATAAAAATAAAAATGAACAAAAAATTTGTTTTGAAATAAACAAAGTGTGGGGATACCTTGATCATCGATAAAAAAAATCAACAAAGAGAAATTAGGTAAAAATATAAAGAGGGAAAATATCAAATTTTTATTTTATGTGTTTCTCAAAATATGAGAATTTTCTTTCTCTAATTGAAAACTTCTGTCCACTACTGATTGCACCATATTTTTATACACATTTTTTAATTAAAATAATTTGATTATAGCATGTTCTTAGGGTAATTGCACCAACTTTTGATCAAATTTATCTTTTGCACAATTTGTTTAAGTTTATACTAATTTTAACACGCCAACAATTTAATCACTAATGATAATTAATTTAGGACCATAAATGTCATTAATAAATCAAAAAAATCACAAATAAGTTTTGTGAATTTTCGGAAAATTTCATTGTGTCAAGGGCTTGGCCAATTCTTTTTGTCTGTCCTAATTTAGGCATGATAAAGTATATGAACATGAATAAATGATGTTAAGGATCAAAGAGAATTGAATAGGACGATACTTGAGAAATTCTAGTACATGTATTACTGCATGTTAATCTTTAATGCATGACATAATGACAAATTGGATGTTCTCTTCTTTTGTTTTGACATGGTACTAAATTACTGTGGAATAATGAGTCTTCTTTCTCTAGGCTCTCTTTGGTTTAATTTTGTTGGGATAATAAGACTTGGGATTGTATGTCTATAAATATGAGAATTTTTAATGGCTTAATTGAGAAGTGGATTATGTTGTGCTTGGGATTGTCAATCATTGTTTGAAAATGTGGAATTTTTCTTTTATATATATAGAAATACAACGTAGCTAGTATAATATAAAAGCAATGGTTGATGGCGATTAAAGAGGTTAAGTTTGTCTAAATGAAAGTTGGTGGGTTGCATAAGATTATTTTGTCAATAGCGCATACATCCTATGAAATTTACCATTTACATGAATGATACAAATGAAGTAGGGCGAAGGTGCAAAAATGATACTAAACTTTACCTAAAATTGCGTTTCTAATACTAAAGTTTCGCGAGGTGCAAAAAGAGTACCCAACTTGATATTCAGGTGCAAATATAATATTTTCACTTGAGGGAAATAAAATTTAGATATGAAAAGACTCTTATGTCTCTATTCCTCCTTCATCAAATTTTTATATAATGAGGGGTATAAGAGTCTTTTCGTATCTAAATTTTATTTCCCTTAAGTGAAAATACTATATTTGCACTCGGATCTCAAGTTGGGTACTATTTTTGCTCCTCACAAAACTTTAGTATTAGAAATGCAATTTTGGGTAAAGTTTAGTATCATTTTTGCACCTTCACCCAATGAAGTAATTGAAAAAAACCATTTGTCTTTGATATCTACAGAAAATTAGCATTTACTTGTTAGACGAGGATGATATGTGTCTCAAGTACAAAATGTTCTTATTAATTGAATTTTCATTCTTTGAAAAGAATATACCGAGTGGTGGGTAATATAGGGGGTCTTTTTATGGGATAATGATTTGCAAATAGATGTGATGTTCAGAGAGGGGACTGAAAAGTGGGGAGTACTAATGTGGCATGTGTATTTGAATGGCAAGTATAGATGCCGCATGCTTGTACCATACTCTCTCCGGTCCCTAATGTAAGAGTCCAAAATTTGAATGGTTTTGGTCCCTAATGTAAGAGCTCACCCCATTTTTCTCCTCATTTAATGCATTTTTCCTACTTTACCCCTAACTCTCTTTCATATTTATTAATGCTTATGTATTTCTCTCTCTTAAAAGTACCATAATAAATATGGGCAATTTTGGAAAGGAAGCATTAACTCCAGACACCCAACTAACATTCACATGTTTTCTTAAGAAGCGTTTTTTTTTACGGCTAGCTCTTACATTAGGGACTGGAGGGAGTATTTACGTGGCAGTTGGGGAGTATTAATGTGGCATGTGGTTTTGGGGCATATCACATCACTGAATATTGTACAATATTAAGTGGTTCCAGGAAATTATATGATGAAGTTGGGTTGAAATTGTCAAAGTTGTAAATCATTGATTCTGCAATCCCAGGACAATATCATTGATTAACTTTGTTCGTACCCGAAAAAAAATCAAGAGTGAAATTGTAAAACATTGCCTCAAGATAGGAAATGTTATGTTATCATTGATTAATGAAGGTTTTAATCAAAATTTATTCTCATGGTAAAAAAAAATCAAAATTTACTCAAAAATGTCAAGTTTATTCATGGGGCTATTTTTTCATTAACACACATTAATACTCCCTCCGGTCCCTAATATAAGAGTTAGCTGCAAAAAAAACACTTCTTAAGAAAACATGTGAATTTTAGTTTGGTGTCTGGAGTTAATGTTTCTTTTCCAATATTTTCCATATTTATTATGCTACTATTGAGAGAGAGAAATATATAAGCATTAATAAATATGAAAGAGCGTTAGGGGCAAATTAGGAAAAAACACATTAAATGAGGAGAGAATGGAGATGAGCTCTTATATTAGGGACCAAAACCATTCAAATTTTAGGCTCTTATATTAGGGACCGGGGGGAGTACTTATAATGAAGTTGTTAAATCCTATGAGGGAGTTGTTGTTAACCGCTAAAAAACTGAACATAATCCTAATTCCTTGGAACTCAAATCAGAATTAGTAGAATCAATATCATTGAAGTCAGAACTTGCATCCAAATTAGTAGTAAGAAAATCCTGATTTTCGGAACAAATTAAAAAACTTTCATCAATTGACAATCTTCTTAATACCACTATGGAGATGATTACCACATAAACCCACTTTCCCTTTGTACTTGGAAGACCCCCAAGAACAAAAGGTTGATGATTTTCCTAATACTCATTATTTTGCTCAATTTGATCCCTCTCAAACCGTTTAAAAACACCGCAACTTCTCTATTTGGTAAGAGAAAAAACAGACAAATTTCTCATTACTTTCCATGTTTTCTCCGAATAGGTAAGTTTGAAAATTCATAATCATTTTTCAAGCGCACATTCATTCATAGAGAATTGAAGGAAGAGTAAGCAAGAGTGAATTGGGAAAAACTTTTCTCTCTCTTGGTTTTCGTGCCTTTGGAAAAACTTGACTTTTCTTGGGGATGGAGGATCCCAACCTCTGGAAGGTGCCACTGGACCGCCCTTCGGACCGCCCACCGGACTACAAAACAGGAAAAAGAAGACGAAACTTAACACCCCTCTTCCCTTGGAGAGGATATAGTGATAGAAGAGGCTGTTGTAGAAACACTTGGTGACAACACTACCACCCCTATGGATCAAGAAGACACTTCGGGTATGCCGAGAAGTAAGGTGGATGGTAAACCAGCCTCCTATAAGGAATCTCTATTTGGTTTCAATGGGGTGGACAACCACGGTGGATATCCAAGAACAGAGGGTGCCAGAGATGGCACCGGCGAAACCTACACCAACCTCCGATGAGAAATTTTGGGCTTGGATGCTGGTGGGTAATAACCAGAAGGCTTGGTTACAGAGGAAAGATTACCCCAAAAGCAAAAAGGGTGAACAGGGGAGGAACAACAAAGACGTCAGACAGGGTACTACCGTGGGACCCAGTTCAAGGTTTGACATCCTGCGGGATTTAGAGAAATAGGAGGTAGAGGAAAAAGGGCAGGAATATCCTTCTACTTTGGAAGTTATACCTGTCACACAGGGGGTGCAGGAAAAAAGATTGGTGATATACCAGGAAAAAACAAACCACATGTGTCAGAACGTACTGGAACAAGGGAAGGTAGAGCTCGAGGAAAGCTAAGTGAGACAAGTGACAATGAAGACCCAGGAAGGGAGAAATAAAATGTCCAACAAATAAGCCAGCCCAAATATGTTAAAGCCCAGGGGAATGAGGTGAAAGCAAGAAGTAGAAATGACTATGGTGGGCCTCGGGGTGGGCCGAGTAAGGACAAGAAGCTGGCCCAACGCACCCACATAATTATTAGTGGCCTTTAGCAGATATACAACCCCAACAACAAGTAAGCCTTCATCAAAGGGGCCCAAGGACGTTGTGACTGAGCCCACCTGGATGGAAGGGGTCACGTCGGAAGGTGACCAACGCAAAACTGAGGCTAGCAATTGGCGAGATAAGGATGGTCATGGAGATATGAACCCGATGGTTGACAGGGAGGCAAGGCCAGCCGAAGATCAGCACCAGTGCTTGGTTAGATATGTCAAAAGAGCAGTGGATGAAGATGATGCTCTCGTCGGGTAAGTCTGAGCAACCCTGCCATTCTTTTGTCTTAATGTTTCTGACGATTGTGTGCTCATGGAACTGTCATGGTGCTAGGAATCGCACTTTTCCCAATACCATCAAATGTATTGTTCAAAGGTATAATATTGATATTCTGTGTTTGCTCGAGACTAGAATTAGTGGTTCCCAAGCGGAAAAAGTGGTCCGTAAGCTGGGTTTCTCTAATTGGCTACGATTGGAAGCATCTGGTTTTGCGGGAGGGGTTTGGATTCTTTGGGATGAGGAAAGGCTCGATTGGGCGTTTACCAACATCCATTGGCTTCTGAAATACCCCAACAGCAGGACGCATCATCAACTGGGGTTTAAATCCGATCACAGGGTTGCGGTGGTTGCTGATGAGGACCCTAAAGGTTCTGAAAGACACCAACAACCATTCTGTTATAAAGCTGCCTGGGCGATGGAAGAATCTTTTGGTGACTTCGTAAACAACTCATGGGATGGACAGGATTGGACTGCGAGGGTCTCAAAATTTTCTAGAGATGTTCGTGAATGACACAAAAATACAATGGGATGTCTTAGTCAACGGAAGGCCAAGGTTATATGGAGAATTGAGGGCATTGACCGGGTCAGATGTAACAATGTGGCAACTGGTTTGTATAGCTGGAACAGAACCTTTGGAAAGAGTACCAGCTAATCCTTGCCCAAGAAGAACTTCTATGGTTTGAGAGATCTCGATGCAAGTGGTTGCAGCACGGGGATAAGAACACCCGTTTCTTCCATGCTTCAACGATTTGTAGACAAAAGAAACAAAACATTGAGGCCCTACAGGATGCAGCAGGTAATTGGGTCACCTCCGAGGAAGAGATCAGAAGTATGGCTGGAGAGTTCTTTGAACAATTGTACTCCAAAGATTGTGGGGTTAAACAAGCCACTAATATTGGGATGAACTTCCCTTCTCTGAGTAGCCGGGACCTGGACCTCAATCATTCCCCTATTACTGATATAGAAATTAGGAATGCTGCTTTTCAGATGGGTGCCTTTAAAGCATCGGGACCGGATATCCTATCCGCCCACTTCTTCCAGTCCCAATGGCATCGAATCGGATAAATTGTGTGAGTGCCTCAGAGAAGCTTGGAATACTCCATGTAAAGTACGGGCCCTCAATGAAGCTAAGATCTTGTTAATTCCCAAAATTGACCATCCCACTTCTCTGAGAGATTTTCGACCTATCTCCATCTGCAACGTAAGTTTGAAGATCATTACTAAGGTGATAGCAAACAGATTGAAAAGAAGCATGGACTACCTTATCCAACCACAACAGTCGAGTTTTGTGTCGGGGCGACAAGGATATGACAACATCATTATTGCTCAAGAGGTGGTGCATTCCATGCGAAATGTACGAAGAAAGAAAGGGTTTGTGGCCATCAAGGTGAACATGGAAAAAGCCTATGATAGATTAGATTGGCACTTTCTCCAGGAAACTCTCGAAGGGATTGGATTACAAAGGGGACTGGTGGACTTAATTATGGCTTGCACTTCATTGGTAACTACATCAGTTCTTTAGAAAGGAAAAAGTGTCCATACCTTCCAGCCATCTCGCAGGGTGCGGCAGGGTCATCCTCTGAGTCCATACTTGTTCATCATGTGCATGGAACGGCTGAGACACATGATCAATCAGGAAGTGACAAGGAAGAAGTGGAAAGGTATGAAACTGGGAGCTAAAGGACCAGTACTTACACATTTATTTTTCTGATGATCTCCTGTTGTTTGGTGAGGCCACCGAGGAACAAATGGAGACTATACAAATGGATCAGTTTGGCTAAATCCAACGCATCTTTCTCGCGATCGGTTAACTTCCATTGGGCAGTGGCGCTCAGCTAAAAGGTAGGCATTGGAATTACAGCAGATCTTGGGAAATACTTGGGGATTCCCCTTCTCCACAAAAGAGCCACTAAACTATTGTACTTCCCTCTAATCCAGTCTGTCCAGCACCAGCTATATAAATGGAAAGGCTCCTTCCTTTCTATGGAAGGCAGAACTATTCTCATAAAAGTCGTCCTCTCGGCTATCCCGAGGTATCATATGCAAACAACTCTCCTCCCCAAAGGCACAATCAAGGAATTGGAGAGATATAGCCAAAGTTTCTTATGGAATCTATCCTAGGAGGGAAAGAAACTTCATCTGATCTCATGGGACCAAGTTAAAAGAAGAAAGGAAGATGGCGGCCTCGGGGTTAAAGATCTCCGCATGCAAAATCTAGCCTTCATCATGAAATTGTGTTGGGGGATCCTAAACAAACCGGACACCCTATGGCAGCTGTTTGAGAGGAAAGTCCAAGATCGCACTCAACGACAGGTTTCTAACTACACCACCAACATTGAAGCCTTCTGGACCCTACCAACGGAACCGTTCATTCGTTTGGATGTAGACGGTTCGGTGAGGGAAGACCAACGTGCAGTGTGCGGAGGTGTATGTAGAAACCATAGGGGAGAGTGGTTGTTGGTTTCCAGGAGAAGCTAGGAATGATGAATGCAACTATGGTTGAAATTCTGGCCATAAGGACAGACTTGAATACTAGCACCGGACTGGGGTATAGGAATATCATGCTCTTTACAGACTCTATGGAGGCCATCAGGATAATCCTTCATGACCATATTGGGAATCATCCGTTGAAATCAGAAATTACCGAGATTAGGGAGCTCATGTTCTCAGACAAGAGATCTCTTTACACTACTCACCAAGGAGGAACCTCAAGTGTGCAGATGAATTAGCAAGATCAGCTCACCAACTTTCGGAAGGCTTTTATTTTTTAGCACAACCACCCTCAGGTTGTAGGGCCTACATACAAATGGACAACCTCCTCTTGGGGCGTTTAATTACTTCAAGTTTTTTGTAAACTTGCCTCTGTAACCAAAAAGAAAAAGAAAATTCATTATCATACGATGTTGTTGTTGTTGTAGTTGGAAAGAGATACCGAGAACTGACTTCACATGCTTTTATTCTACGGTGGTTGGGACTTGGAAGATTGAGAAGGAATTTGAGAATCTTTGTCTTTCTTTGTTGAGGACATGGTGAAAAGATTGAGAGGTAAGTAAAGGAGAATTAAGAATGGAAATGTGGTGAATTGTGGGCTGTTGTGCAAGGAAAAGGAATTGAACTTTTTTCAGGTATAGGGAATATGTGAATAGGGGTTAGGGTGGATTGTGTTTTGAGAAGGAGGACATTTTAGTCATTTTACATTTCATAACCCTGAATCAGCCCTAGGGTCTGACTTGTCCATATGCAAATTTGAGGCATTGATTTGTCCCTTTACATATTCGTAGGTATTTTTCTAAGATTTTCCCCAATATGTGCCTAGGAGATGATGAATTGATTCTAATCACACACACATATGGTATGTATGCTTATGCTGTACAAGTGGTGTGCGTGTATGTGCATATTTGTGTCATTATAAATTATTCATATTTATTTCCTTTCATGTTTCTGTTACTTATTTATTCATGTATGTTTCAGTTGTTTCTATATTTTGGACTTATGCCCATGTGGTATATGCATGAGTACACCTTATATGAATGATATTTAGGGGCATTCACGGGACGGGACGGGATCGGAACACCCCGTCCCATGTCTCGTCCCGAAAAAAGGGTCGGGACAGGGTTTTCGTCCTATGTCCCAACGCGATCCATCAGGACAGGAAAATCCAGAAAAAATTTTTGAAATTTTTTTATTAAAAATATCTACTTTGTAAAAAAATGTAACATTTTGTATTTGTAGAGAACAAATAAATTAATTCAATATTACTTCTACAATACATTTTATACAACATAAAAAGGTCAAACTTTATTAGGATAGTATTTTTCCATAAAAATTGTCATTTATACTACTCATACATGATATAAATGAAACATGTATTTTTTTAAAAAGAAATATATACAAAAACACATATATATTTGAGACGGGATGGGATCAGGACAACCCGTCCCGTAGATGAATTTTGTCTCGTCCCAAAATTTTTCGGAGCCCCAGGACGGGACGGACATGATGGATCGAGAAATAATAGGTGTAGGAAACCTTGAACAAAGCACTAGACAAGGAACATCTTACAACTAAAACCAATGAAATAAGAAAATTTTGATCATTAAAATACAAACTTTGTAGCCCACAAAATTACTTCTATTGTGCTGATATAAAATAATAGTATCATGTGGCCAAATTGGACCAATAGTTATACAACTTATACCCTTGTCTCATCCCACCCAATAGTCGGGTTTGATCCTTTCTTGTTTGTTATGGTTGTTTGTTATGGTTCCAGATTGATTGTTTCTAAGACCTAGTTGGCCTTAGACTGGGTTGGCTCTAGGCAGACCACCCAGCCACCACCGGGACATATCACCCAAACCAAAACACAGCCAAAAATTTCAGCTAGTAGAGCATCACTATTTCCCATATGGCAAATAACCATCCATAAATTGCCTGAAATTGTTAAATATGATTATGTATCACTACTGTTGTTTGTTGAGATGTAGCTATTTGAATTATAAATTCATTTGGATTATATCTAATTTGGCCATATCTTATCATATATCGTGACTATATGAATTATATGATTAAATAGGGTTTAGGATAGTTGGTCAACCTTTTTTTTTTTTGTTACAAGGTCAACCTATTTTTTGTAGAACTTTTGTGTATTTGTTTTCTCTAACAATAATAAAATTAGAGGAGCACTTTACATCTTAAACTCTAAAAAACTAATTGCAAATTCTATATTAAATATTGACATATATGATGATTTTAGATATCATATACAAACCCCTTTTATTCAAGAGCTCAGAAAATATTTCAGTTCCAAAAAAAAAGGAGCTCAGAAAATATAGAGAACACATCTTATGGGAAGGGTCCCTTTATTCATTGAAAAGAGCAAGCCTAAGGGGAAAGGAGAAAATGACAATGCACAACTCATCACTAAATTTGAGTTTTGACCATCTGAAAGTTTCACTTCCTTAATTAGGGAGAGACGAAAAAGTTGAACTCACATATTCTTATCTCCCTCTATTTCACCCTTTAAGTATTAAATACTTTTTGAGATCCAAATTTGAGGTCATCAAGATTTTTGAGAGGTCGGCATTGCCATGTTAATTCTGCTACCACCAGCAGAATCCTTCCATTGCTGAGTCACTGTTTTGATCTGAGTATAGAAGTTAACCCCAGCCTTCCCTGTAATTCATAAAAAACACAAAAACCAAAGGAAATGATATTTTCTGTACCAGGAGCAAAGCATTACTAATTAAGCCAAGTAGAGAAAAATAAATTCAAGATGAGAAGACTTCGGAGTTATATTATTTACCATAGAAATTGAGATCTCCTGCAAATGATGCCTTGCTGCCAGTAAATGAGAAAAAGGGCAATGCAACTGGGATGGGAACATTGATGCCCACCTGGTTTCACACATGACAAAATCATGATTAGCAAAAATATCAGATTTATTTTCCTTTACAGTTCAACTTAGGCACAGAAGTATTGTGTTCAATTAGATTAGTCGATTGAAAGTGGCTGCTAAAGGATGCTGGATGCTTAGCCTCCAACATAATCAGAAAATGGATGGAAACTGTGATCTCCAATTTATAAAAAAGCTTTCATGCTACTAAACTTCAAGGCCATTGGCATCATTGGATCTTTCAAGGTACTACTATAAATCTTATTAATAAATGCACAAGAAAATCATAAGTCTCTCATTTCTATTGATGGGTAAGACAATACATCCAAAAATGATTTGGTTAAATATCATTTTGTCAAATGAACAATTACCCAAGTATTGCTTGACACAACGAACAATAAAAGCTATCAACTATATTTTCGAACAAATTAGATTACTTGGTGGCCAAAAACTGCAAAATTGCATACTCTGGGCAAAACCCCATGACCTAGTCACATTTTCCACACAAGGCCTTTTCTGTGTTGCCCAGAGGAGGTTTACCTTGATTATTAAACTTTTTTAGTGTAAATTCACGTTAACAAATACACATGCTAAATAAACTCTTTTCCACTTAATCATTCCAACATCTCTTGATCAGTTAAACAGAACTAAATACATGACAAAATTATAAGTTTTCAAGAAACAGTCCATATGGTGACAAATTTTCAAGGACAAAAGGTATCTCATGTTTTGACCTCAGGAGAAAATTGTTAGTGCAATTGAGGAAAAGTCCTTTCTTTATGAGCATAATCAACTATTTTACTTTGAGTGATTTTACCTGTCCAGCTTCAATCTCAGTCTGAAACTTCCTTGCTGCAACACCAGATTTAGTAAATATAGCAGCACCATTTCCATACCTATTGGAAATATCACCAGTAAAAAATCACTACTTATTCAACGGAAATGATCAGAAAATAAGGAATAATTTTCAGAATAAAGTGTACTTTTAGTCTCTTATCTCTGCATCAGGTCTACTTTTGGTCCCTTAAGTTTTAAAAATGCACATTTGGTCATTTTTTGTTAACACAGTTATGAGTTACCTTCATTAGCGAAAAATGTTAATTCAACAAATTTAAACTATGATTTTCTATTTAAATTTTGAAAAAACAAGTATAAATTTCAATTAGGGCGAAGGCCTAAAAATGATACATAACTATTGGGCAAGGAATAAAAGTAATACATAATTATTTCAAGGTACACCAATGATACCCAACTTTGATTATGGATCAAAAATGATATTTTCACTAATATGACAATAAGATTACACATGAAAAGTCTAAAATGCCCTCATAAATAAAATAAAATTAAATATCCCTCCATCCTCTTCCTCTTCTCCCTCCACCCTCATGGCCTCTTCTTCCTCACAGTTGTCGCCACCATCGGCCATCCTCCCCCTCTGCTTTGAGGCCAAACATATTGAGGCCAACTTCATTTACTAATGGCAATCTGAATAAACATCCCATAGTCATTATTGCCAAATTCAAGATTCACTCACTTTGCCCCCAAATGAACCAATGATCTGTCCCCAACAATCAAATCAAAATATATTTTGCAATTCAACTCGGGAAATAAATACATAAAGAGAAACTGGGGGCATCAAAAACAAACACTAACCACTTTAGATAAAGACTAAGTTTTGAAGTTGCAGTTAATGATGATACAAGAGGATGATGAATAGGCCTTCAAAATGAATGTTGTTAAGATTGTTTAAGAAATCCCACAAGTGATCAGTTCATACATGTAAAATCCCACAAAAAGTGAAATGGGAGAAATGAGAAGTCGGCGGTTGTCGGAAATTGGTTGGTGTTGGGGTTCGGTGGCCGAGGGATACCGAGGAGAATGAAGGAGAAAGCCGACGGTGGCCACGAGAAGGTTTTGGCGGAGATCGTTGGCTGACGGTGGCTGGAGTGTGGAGGACATTGTTGGCCGACGGTCGCCGATGGTGGCGACAGCTGCGAAGAAGAAGAAGAGGCCATGTGGGTGGAGGGAGAAGAGGAAGAGAAGAGGATGGAAGGATGTTTAATTTAATTTTATTTATAAGGGCATTTTGGACTTTTCATGTGTAATCTTATTGTCATATTAGTGAAAATATCATTTTTGATTCATAATCAAAGTTGAGTATCATTAACGTACCTTGAAATAATTATGTATTACTTTTGTTCCTTACCCAATAGTTATGTATCATTTTTGGGCCTTCGCCCTTTCAATTATTTAATATAACTGTATAAGTATTCATATATTTTAAAATTTAAACATTTTTTATAAGCATTTAACTACGGATTCCCATTTAGATTTTGAGAGTTAGCATTTTTTGTTAAATAAAACTAAGTGTTAACAAAAAAAGATTAAAAAAGCACTTTTCAAACCTAAGGGACCAACAGTAAACTTGATAGAAAGATAAGGGACTAAAAGTATACTTTAGCCTCTTTTACCATACTTGTTTCTGTTAACAATATTTATCGCCTCTTCCAAACTGTCAGCCTGAAAAGAGAAAAGAAAAATCTAAGTCAGCATATTTCTCTATGCAAATCAAAGGGAAAATATTAAAACAAATATAAATAAAAAAAATCTAACTTAGATTAGTTTAATAAGTAGACAGATGGCAAACACACCTCCATAAAAAGAAGAACTGGACCAAAAATTTCCTCCTGAAAAGGGCATCATAGAGAAACAAGGTTTATACTACATATAAACTTTAAGATTTGTTCATTTTAAAATAGTGTAGGCTTCAAAAAAGATACCTTGTAGCACTCCATATTTGCATTGACATCTGATAAGATGGTAGGACCAATAAAATTGCCAGATTCATAGCCTGGAACCTATTTGTCATGCATGACAAAAATGTTTAGCAACCTTCTTTTCTTAGTGAAAAAGTAGGGAATCATCAAAGGGATAATCAAGAATCTATGTATACTCCAATGTGCCATTTTGGGCTGCTGAAAGTTGAGTGAAAACAAGGACCAACCATATAAAGCCAACATAAATCAATAGTGTATAAACAAGCCAACTAAATGGGGACTTTGTGATCAGAAACTTTATATTTTAATACCAAACAAATGAATTAAACATCATATCAAGGTGCTCTTACTAGGTTGCCAATTAAAGGATTGGACTCTACTGCCTTTTTCTTGCATTTACCAGGAAGGTACGAACATGCTTTTTTGGTTAATGCACTCCTTATATTTACCAAAACAATTTAAATATAAAATCCAGGTTTTAGACAGGTTAATGGACTCATGATTAAATCATACAATTCACACTAATCACACTCCAAAAATGATTACTACTTGTCATAATTTCTGTATTGATCAACATATTTTGCTAAACTACACGCTGATTGTGATTTTCCATAAAATTAGTTTTGTTCCTCTTGCATTTTGCTTCATGTCATTTCCTGTTATTATTTATATTCAAATAGACCGACCTCACCTAGATAAGGCTTTGTTGTTGTTGTTTTTTGTATTTATATTCAAATAGAGCTCAGCAGGTGAAAGGAAAAGCTACACCGAAAATAGATTGGTTCAATCACAGTATTTACTTAATGTTTCAGCTGCCTGACTATCCAAAATTTCTGTCATTGACAAAGATTGATAACGAAAGTAAATGTGGATAGAACCTTTATAAAGGGTAATAAACATAAGATACAAGTAGTTAAAGATTAAGAAGCTACCACTATATTTCTTCCATCAAGCGGCAGTCTGGCCCCACTTTCTACACCAGATTGGATTAATCTGTGTACACGCTCCTTTGCCTGCGCAAGCAGTAACATTACACAAAAAGCCAAAAATGTACACATGATCAATGTGAGAAAGAGATGCAATTAGAAATCATGCCACTAATTTTTACAAAAGTATTCTGGCTGTTTGTGATTAAGATGCCTAGTTTATTTTCTGCTTTTGAGTTAAATATTTGCTATGTGGAGTGAGTACACGTAAAACCTCATACAAACCTGTTTGCTGATGACTGGACCAAGGTCTGCATCTGGATCAGTTCCAACACTCGTTTTTAGTGCATTGGCACGTTCAATTAATTTAGATTCCCTGGAAAAATATTAGGAAGGATAACATTAAGCTCGAGTTACACAGACCTTAATGAATTCAGAAGACAGTGAGATAGCTAATAGCTTTAAGAGCTAAAAAAAGCTTCAACATATTTTTCCAAGACATGATCCCCATAAATTCAAATGCGTGAACAAGAATGTATTCTAACCAATCCACTCATGCTTGCACAAAGGCATGGAAAAATAATCAGTCAATGCCATTAGAGTATAAACGAATGCAAAGTATACCATCATGCAGAGGCCAAATACTTGCTTTAAAATTTGTGAGCGAAACACTAGCAACTATAAGGTGCCACTGAAGAAGTAATACTCATGAAAAGAACTTCTAGAGAGTAGGAAGCAAGATACCATGGTTTTGATCCGCCAACAAAAACAACTGTGCTAAGAGCCATGCACCTTTGTCCTGCTGCACCAAAACCAGCAGCAACTAAAGCGTTTACAGTAGCATCTACGTCTGCATCAGGCATGACAATGGCATGGTTTTTTGCTCCCATATTAGACTGAAAAGAGGAGTTCATTAACATTTCAACCCAAGTTGATTTTTTATATCATATATAGTGTATGGATTAATCTTTGTAAAGAAAAAGAAACTCCAGTGATGAAATGCACTTACTTGAACACGTTTTCCTTTAGCGCATGATCTTGAATATACATGCATTCCAGCCTTAAATATAGAAAAGCATAATCAAATAAGCATATATTGGTCAAAAAAAAATCAAATAAGCATATAATAACCACAATCTACTTCATCGATCCAAAGAAGAGAACTTATGAAATTTTCAAAATACAAAAGTCCCCTTTTTTGGATGATTAAATAAAACTTCACTTGAGGTTCATATAAAGATGCATCATAAAATAATTGGATTGGAATAATAAATTCATGAGATCACTTACAACATTAGAACCAACAAAAGATACAGCTTTGATGTCCTCATCATCACAAATAGCATTTACAGTATCCTGAAACCAATTAGAAAGTTGAAAAAATCATCCGATCAATAACCAAGAATACAATGAATGGCATTTAAGCATAGCAGTAACGGGTTCTAGCCTACAGAGTAAAAATTGAAAATTTGATCATAGATTTTTAATTCAAATACCCAGGTTCCAAATAATAATAATAATAATACATCCAACTTCTAGTTTAAATCAGTAACTAGTGTCCTATGGCAAAAAGAAATTAGGCTTCATTAATAGAGATTTGCCACACATAACCAAGATGTAGAACAATAATTCACCCAACTAGTTAAAATTTTGAACATCTTCATGGTGAAATGATTTTAAAAAAAAATCCATGTGAGCCCTCGGGTACTTCTTTCAAAATGTATCAGCAGAAACAGTTCAAAAAAACAGAATGTTAAATGAATCTATGTCAACATACATGGGTTCCATGAACAATATTTAATACGCCTTCAGGCAAACCAGCCTCCAATGCTAATTCTGCAAGCATTACAGCAGCACCTAAAAAAGTACCAAAATCATGATATAGACATATAGATTCCAACTACATAGCGAAAAATTATATGTATATTAGTACGTGTGTCACAATGAAAACCACAGAAGCGGATGAATGAATGCATGCTTGTGATTGTTATCAGAAGTGAACAACAATCAACAATCACTATTTACAGGATATAGCAAAAACATTCCATTGTCATTGTATAATTATGGCCACTATATGCATTGTATTTTGATAAGAGATGTGTTCACTGCGTTATAGAAGTTAAATTGGGAGATCATATTATCACTCAAATGGAAAAGGTTAGATATTTGGGATCAATTATACAAGATATAGTGAAATCAATAGTGATGTTACTCATAGGATTCAAGCATGGTGGTTTGAATGGAGTGAAGCTACCGCTACTACTTGTGACAAAAAAAGTATCAAATAAGATAAAAAAGGAAAATTATAAGACTCAAAGTTATATAGTAGTGAATGTAAGGCTTTGAATAGACAACATTAGCATAAGGTGGTGGTAGTAGAGATAAGGATGTAGAGATGGATGAGTCATCTTTCAAGAAAAGATAAGATTCGCAATGATCATTATACGGAAAAGAGTTGGTGTAGCATCTATCAAGAAGAAAATGATAGAAAATTGTTTAAGTTGTTTTATGGACATTGAAAAAAGGCTATCGAACACATTAATGGAGTTGATCAAGTAGTATAGAATCTATTAATAAGAGGAAGTGGAGACTAAAGCGAACACTTAGGGAAGTTTTTGAGCAGGACTTTTTGAACAAAAATTTATCCAAAAATATAATTTTTGATAAATCATAATGACATTATGTGATCCATGTAGTCAACTCCACTCAATGGGATAAGGCTCTTTTGCTGTTGCTATAAAGTTCACAGTCAAGAAAATTATACTATAAGCCTATTTCCAAAACTCAGATTTATTATTTTCAAGAAAAGAAATCAGAATAAACAGCTTTAAATTGATGAAAATGTAACATAAGTGAAATTTCATTTCCTGAACAATGCATCAACCAACCGAAGAAGAAAAATCACCTGGGTCTTTTTCTGATGGCTTTAGAACGAAGGTGTTCCCACATGTAACTGCCACTGGGAACATCTGCACTAACATATTTTAAGTTTGGAATTTGTTACCAAGTACATTTAGCAAAGAGAGTGACAACTACTGAGTGTCATGCAACATAATTTACATTAAATTTATTTGATGACTAATGCTGAAATAAGTATAATATTTATTTTCCTTGAAGGTAGCAATGTTTTGACCATTACAAGGCCACATTGTGCATGCTAACAAGGATGACACAGCTAAGCATCAAACCTCAAGACCTTAATAGAAGAGACCCAGTTGACTAATTTAGGTATAAATATGAATCTAAATAAAATACTTAATTATAACATGTTGGATGATCTTTCAGAAATACTTATGGTATCATTGACTCATAAATTAATTAATGTGTCAAGGAAATTGGTTTGGAGAAAAACAATAAATATAACTTCTTTAAATTGATTTCTTTAATTTTCTTAATCCTATCAAATTAGTTGATTGGTCGTATATTAAAGATTAGAGGCAATAGTATGAACCTAAAACACAAGTAAAAGGTAAAGTAATAGCCTACCACCATGCCAATATGTACAGTTCAGCTTACCCACAAGGGAATCATTGCAGGAAAGTTGAAAGCGCATATCCCAGCACAAACACCCAATGGTTCTCTAATGCTGTAAGTATCAATTCCATGTGACACATTAGAAACATACTCTCCCATTTGCAAAGTGGCCATCCCACAAGCATGTTCCACCACCTCTACAAGACAATTAATATTTTGAGAAAAATTCATAACCAATGTGTGAGCTCAATCCCTTTTCTACAGAAACAAACAGACAGCCTAACCTAACCCACGGAATACATCTCCATGTGCGTCCTTTAATGTCTTCCCTTGTTCAGTGGTAATATTAAAAGCTATTTTATCCTGAAACAGATACAAAGTATCAATCAGTGATATAAAGAAAAGTCTACTCTCACTGATATGGGTGGCGGTAAAGCTGATGGGGAAATATTTGTTAATGAATAAAACAACAAAAATTGGTATTATGCTTGCCATATCTCTGCGTATAAGCTCCTGGAATTTCAGCATAACACGCTGGCGAGTTGTGACAGGAGTATTACGCCAAGATGGAAAAGCTTTTTTAGCAGCGGATACTGCAGATTTGAACTCTTCATCTGTAGTCAAAGGGAGTTTTGACACAACTTCTTGTGTTGCCTATTGAACAAACCAACATTATCAGAAATTTTCCTTCCTCAAATCAGCAAAGAAAACTATAAGCTCAGTATATACACAAAATAAACAAAAACAATGGCACTTACAGGATTTATCACATCGATAAATGTAGATGATTTGGAGTCGACAAAACTGCCGCCAATAAGATTTGGAACCCTCTGACACAATAACATTAAGAAAAAAAATGAAATTTTATGATCTAAAAGCATCCATTTTAATGCTGCCACAGTTTCATATATTATAAAATCTAACTCAGCCAGATAAATTTTTACTCAGGAACTTTCTTATGATAAAATGAAAATCTTTCTAGTCTCTAAAGCAAAGTATATTGTATTTCCATTGTGATAAAAAACAACTCAAACTAACCAAGCCAGAATTAGATTTGAAGCTTAAAAATTAGCTTTTACTTGTTGCAAGATCCTTACAGCAGAAGCAAGAAAATATACATCTCCTTACTCATTTAGATAATGCAATGATAACTAACACTTAGAATATAACAGAATGAAAGTCCAATACAAATAAAATGGGAAAAGAACTACCGCAGATTCATTCTTAAAAATAGTTCATCAGAGAAACATGGCACCCAGCAAGAACACTCTATTGTATTTTCCAAGTACCAAATTAGCTTGAAAAAAGTCCTAAAGTTATCATCAACTACCACAAGACAAGACAAATAAATGCATAATTCATCTTTTATTCCCTCTGTCCCTACAGTACTATAAAGTATCAAATGGTGTACAGACTCTAAATCGAAAATCCCAATTTTAAAATCACGAATTGAATAATGTCGTGCATCGAAAGATCCATGATCCTTATCAAGCACGATATAATTGTAATTTTCAAAAACCACATAATTGTGAATGTTAGCATTTTAATGACAAATGAAACTTCATATTTTATAAAACTAGCTTTTCAAGGATAGACATCATACCAATGAAACCAACATAATTCGAAAGATTAAAAGCTTTCTATGTCCAAAACGTATTGTGAATTGTAAAATTCATAATTGATCCTACCTTGCATTATTGCTTGATTCTAAAACATAATCACACATATGAAAGATACATCAACAATTGATTCATATAATTTCTACCTATTTTCGAATGAATAATAAAATACAAATCAATAATCATAAGATTTAATTAGATCACAAATATCAATTCAGTTAGCTAAAATCACATGATATTAAAACAAATAAACTTGACCACCTACATTTATCCACATCCTACGTCTCTTACTTGATTATTATTGAGGACAATAGGGGCAATTTGGGAAAGTATTGAGAAAAATACAATTTGTGCTCACCGGTGGAATTGTCTTTGTGGAAGATTGTTGAGTAGCTGTAGAGAAATGGTAACTTCCGAGAGCGAAGATCTGAGGCCTCAAAGTGTTCAAATTTTTCACTGCAATAAGCAGAATCATGAGCATACAATACAAGCATGAAATTGAAACAAAAATTTACTTACATTTTTTAACTGAATTATTATTGTTTTAGCATTGAATTTGAAGCATGTTGAAAGGGCGTTGACTAACCTCGACGAAGAGCAAGCTGCAACATCTTGCTTCACTCCTCAAACTTTGTTTAGCTGATTTGAAAAATGAAAATGAAGAAATGATATCAACTTATCTCTTCCTTTTATAGTTTTTTTTATTTTTTATTTATATTATATGAAGAGTGGGAAGGTGTCCAATACCAATGTCCAATACAGCTCATAACGATTTAAATACATACTCCCTCTCCCTCGACTCCATTAGTTTAATTCATCAACTAATTTTTCTAGTATATGATTAAAATTGGTTAAATACATTTAATTTGTCCTATAATTCAAATAATTTCCAATATTACCTTCAATAATTACATTTATTTGAGATTTTCCCGAATTATTAACTACTCCCTCTGATATAAGACCTAATTGATTTTTTCAGAAAATCCTATAAAAAAAAATAAGTTAATTATAAATTGATTTACCTAATTTTTTCCTTTACACTAGTTTATTTTACCTATAAACTAATGAATGATCTAAAAATAAATCAAATATGTCATGATTTAATAGCCTATTTCGCAACCTTACCTCTCCAAAAAAAAGTCAATTAGATCTTATATTTAGGACCGGAGGTAGTATTACTCTTTCCTACCACCCCTATTAAATATGACCATATGGAAAAAATGATTAATGCACATTAGAAACCATGTAGTGGCTTATAAAAATGATCGAGAAAAATTGAAAGTGAGTGACTTATATTAAGAACCAGAGGGAGTAGTGGAGCAAATTCACAGGCCAGCTGTCTACCCCTATATGGGACTTCAGAACAGCGAAGGATTAGTCCCACTTGACACGCGGGTGGGATACCCTTAGGAAATAAAAAAAGAGGGAGTATTTATTAATATTACCATTATTAGATTATTACTCTTTCTATTAGTACGTCAAATTGTTTAAAAAGAATATTAAGTTATTAATACATTATTAAATATAAAATTTCCGGTTCAAGTAACATTTGACTCCTAAATTTTGCTTTAATATTTTTTTCGTCCCTCAAGTTTTAAAGATTTTTTTTCTTTTTGTAGGAAAAAATGGTGGAGGATTTTTCTATAAAAAAATGGACCAGAATCCAGATATTATTAATCATAAATCTATGTGATAATCATGATATCACCGTATGCATTTTTAAAAAAACTATCTTGGTCAGGATGACGTGGAAAGGAGAAGAGGATAAAGTTTTGCTATTATTTTATTTTAATTTTAATTTTAATTTAATGCAGTGAAGACGAGATGGCTCATATGATCCTATCAATATCTGGAGCTATCACTTTACCTTATTCACTTCAAATTATTCAACATATTGTCCGTTTGGGCGAAGGTGTAAAAATAATATTCCCTCCGATCTTAAATATAAGACCTAGATGAATTTTTTGAAAAATCCTAAAAAAGAAAAATGAGTTAATTATAAATTGATTTACCTAATTTTTCTTTAAGACTAGTTTATTTTACCTATAAACTAATGTATAATCTAAAAATATATCAAATGTGTCGTGATTTAATAGCTTATTTCGCAACTTTAACCTCTAAAAAAAAAGTCAACTAGGTCTTATATTTGCCTTAAATTACGTTTATAATACTTAAGTTTCGTGAGGTGCAAAAAGAATACCCAACTTGGGATTTAGGTGCAAAAAATGAATGAGAGACATAAGAATATTTTCATATCTAAATTTATTTCTCTCAAGCAAAAATACTATATTTGCACCTAGACCCCAAGTTCGGTACTATGTTTGCACCTACCTCACGAAACTTTAGTATTAGAAACTCAATTTCTTTAGAATGACCATGTGATTGACTAATTTACTTGGTGTTATGAGATTGCCAAACAGTCATAAAGTATTGTGTCATGAAATGCTCATTCTTTAGAATGACCATGTGATATGGAATATCACTTCTATATAGGTAATTGTGATGCTCATTTCTTTATAATGGCCATGTGATATGGAATATCTTTTCTAAATTGGTAATTGTGACTTCAATTTCACTTGTAATCTCTCGTCCTTAACAATTGCCCCTCTAATTCAACTAACTACAACAAAATTTAGTAAAAACTAGCAATCCATTAAAAACATTACGAGAGGAGAAATATAAGAGCAAGCAGGAAAGGAACAGTTAAAAGATGAAGCTTCTCCAATTTACTTTATGGTTTCAGACAGCTTCCCAGCATTTTTATTACTGCATGAAGAGTCTTGCACAATGCATGATGCCTAAAATGAATTTCACCATTCATAGTATTGTTTTCTTTTAATGAAGGATCAATAAAATTTCTCAAATCTATACTTATATTTTAGGACTAATACAATGTTAATCCTTATTGTATGTACACATTATGATCTTAGTCCCCATAACTGCAAACCTTTTGCCCCATCAGGGGAGGAGGGGGCAAAACATGTGGTTTAAAACTAAGGAATTAAAAATCAAAACCATGGCAAACTTTGAGATATAAAAATGGTATTAATCCAAAATTTTGGTTCTCATTTGTTTCATATGAAGTTGCCAAGAAATAATTCATTGATATATTGTCCCAATGAAGGGATCACACTCCAAATATTTTACTTTTGTGCAGTTGTCTGAAGAGGCAGAGAGCTTTCAACATCTTTCGTAGCATCAGAGTTCCTTTCTTCTACAACTTTGGACAAATCAAACATCTGAAACGATCAATAACCACAAAATATCATAAGACAAAACAATGGCAAAACCACAAGATATCACAAAAATACAGAGAGTTCTTAAGGGGAGAAAAGGTTTATAGAGTCAAACCTTTCGAATGGTTTTCTGAAAGCAAGTTTTGTGCTCATCCATAGATGCATTGATGAACTCATCAACATGATCCTTCAAATCTTCTAAGAAAGTAGCTTGCTCATTCTTCTTCTTACGACATGAGGGAACAGATGAGGCTTTAGCAAACGATGATGTTTGCTGTTCATGTTCGTTCTTCTGAGTATTCATGCCTCTTCAAGAATCTATAGCTGATACAAAAAGATATGCCAGCAATGCGCTGATCAGTAAGTTTTTGAGACAAGTTATTTTCATTATCACATCACAAGATACCATACTGCTTCCCGTGAAAGAATTTTTACATTTAAAATTCCCAAGAGAAAAGATAGAAGTCTAAACTTAATAGTCTCTTGTATATGAAACTTATTCCAGTACTCCTTAGAACTAGATGTATGTTGTTATCATAAAATATTCTCTTCTCTTGATAGAAATACCATCAATTCCTGGAATCATTATGGATTACTTGAGGAAAAATATTACAAATTATGGAAACAAGATATATGAAACTTAATAGTCTCTTATATATTATTGCTCAAAAAAATAGTCTCTTGTATATGAAACACTTACTGCAGTCCTTAGAACTACATGTATATTGTTATCCTAAAATATTCTCTTCTCTTGATAGAAATACCCTCAATTCCTGGAATCATTATGGATTACTTGAGGAAAAATATTACAAATTATAGAAACAAGATAGATTGTCTTCTATTTGGAACCCAAACAAACCCTACCACTTGTATTCTTATATTTCCCGACTCACTCAGTTGACTTTCTTAAAGAGATTAGGAAGCTAAACGAGTCACTCAATCTAGCAACTGACTACGGAAATGTATGATTATAATGGAGGGATCGCTGCTACATACTCAATGCTCGAATTTGAGACCACCGATTAAACTAGAATAACCTCAGCCATTTGATCTAAGCATTTGGAGGTAGTTATAACATATTTTGGATTCTATTAAATTATATTTTAACTTATGAGTGAAGTTCGTAAGTAATTGGATAATGGTCTTATTTTGGCTTTCAATTAACCAGATTGAACTACTGGGCACCCTAAATTAACATTAGATACAATTTCACCCTTTAAGTAACCAAAATAATTCAATTTTACCCTAGGCAAATGTGATGCTAACACGTGGACGACGCTCATTGGTAGGTCTGTTCAATTAGGGGAAAATTGTACCACTTTGTTTACTTCAAATGTGAAATTGTACCTTATGTTAATTTAGGTGCCCAGTGGTATGAAGGGCGAAACAGGGTTATTACCCTAAGTAATTTATTTTGTTTTCTTAAAATTTTTCATAAAAAGTTAACCACAAATAGGGGGTATATATTTAGGATCTAGGGAGCATGAACTAACAAAGGATTGATTATCTTGGTGTTGTAAGAAATAAAATCCACTTAAGTATATCAACTAACAAAATCAATTAATAAGGAAAACTTCATACGCAAGAATTAGACCCTAATCAAACATTTATAACTGGGAACCTCACCCCAGAACACAAGAAAAAATATATGCAGACATTGAATATTGAAAATGGTTACATTAGAGAGAAATTGTAAGCAATAAATTAGAAGGGCATATTTGCACAACCCAATTCATCAAATTTTCCAACTCTTCCAAAAATCGTTGCTTACAAATGTCATAATTAAAAGCAAAAGTGCATGGTTGAAAATTGAAATAGTGATTCAGATGCATGAAATACGAACCTTAGAAAGCAAAAAAGCGACGAATATGTAAGGAAACCCCAAGTTCAATAAGCTCGCTAGTTCTCTCACAAATTTTGGGTTGGGCCCACCTTTATGTCATCATGAGTTTTATCTAGGAGCTGCTATTTTTAGTAATTTTACCTGGAATAAAGCCATTCTATATTTCTTATTATATAAAATTTTATTAATTTTTATAGTACCTTTTTTGTCGGAGCATTTTTATACCTTAAATATTTATTACATAACATCAAACTGTCTAAATTTTTATCTTCATCTTCAAAACTAATGATATTGAATTATTGAGAGATAATTATTTAATGTATACTGTATAGTAGTATCATATATAAATTGCTGAAAATGTCCTTTTTTATATTATTATTGTTATTTTTAATAAAACTATGAAATTTATGAAAAGATAAGGTGATTACACACATTATCCCAAGTCCCAACTCATAAACTTTAATATTCCTTTTGTTCCTAAATATAAGATCATTTTCCCCAATTTAATTAGTAATTATATTAGATAAGTTAATTATTAACACATGATATTACTAATCTACTCTAATAATATATCTTTATCCTCACTATTCCTCCTTTTGCATTTGCTTGTTTATTATATACTCCCTCCGATCCTTAATATAATAGCTCAAAATTTGAATGATTTTGGTTATAATATAAGAGTTCATCTCATATTCTTTCATCATTTAATGAGTTTTTTCTAAATTTGCCCATAACTCTCTTTGGTCCCTAACATACGTATCACAATAAATATGGGCAATATTTGAAAAAGAAGCATTAACTTCAGTCACCCAACTAACATTCACATGTTTTCTTAAGAAATGTTTTTTTGCCACTAACTCTTATATTAGAGACGGGAGGACTATTTGTAAGTATTGAAATCAAACATGTAACTAATGTAAGAATTATCAGTACACCTGACTAGAAATTGAAGTGGCAAACGGCTATTCATACACAGAATCTTAGCCAATGAAGCCAACACTGCCACTTTTGCAATTTGTATCCCCACCAGTGACAATTTCAACATTATCAAACCATATAAAAAAATTGGTTTCAAAGGGTCACTTTGATCAAACACTTGAGTTCTACAAGGAGCTTCATGTCCATCATGGCTTCCAAGCCATTTCCTTTGTGCTTCCATCAGTCATTAAGGCATGCTCTTCTTCACAACATCATAGTTTTGGTTCCCAGCTTCACTGTGTGGCCAGTAAAACAGGATTGGATTCAGATACTGTTTTGGCTAATTCCATCATATCCATGTATGCCAAGTTCTCAGATGTTCAATCAGCTCATAAAGTGTTTGACAAAATGCCTCACAGAGACCAAATCACTTGGAATTCAATGATAAATTGTTATTTACAAAATGATTGTGTCTTTGAAGCTTTGGAAATGTTAAAGGAAATGTACTTGTTTGATTTTGCTCCTAAGCCAGAGTTGTTAGCTAGTTTGTTATCCATGTGTGGGAAAATTGGTTTAAGGGTAGGAAGAGAGATTCATAGTCTTGTTATTGTTGATGAGAGAATAGAGGAGAAAGAGTCGGTTTTTCTGTCGACCTCTTTGATGGATTTCTATTTTAAATGCAATGATTCTATGATGGCTTCACGTGTATTCGATGGAATGAAGGTGAAAAATGAGGTTTCATGGACTGCTATGATATCAGGATATATTTCTGATCAACGTTATGAGAAAGCATTTGCATTTTTAAGAGAAATGCAAAGTGAGGGAGTTGAACCAAATAGAATAACATTAATTGCTTTATTACCAGCTTGTACAGAGCTAAGCCTTCTCAAGCATGGAAAGGAGATTCATGCTTATGCAATCAGTAGATGGTTTGAATCAGACCATGGTTTTTCATCAGCTCTTATGAATATGTATTCTAAATTTGAGGAATCATTTCATCTAGCTGAGTTAATATTCAAAAGGTTGGAATATCAAGATGTGGTGTCATGGAGTTCAATGATTAGTGCCTATTCTCAAAGGGGGGATGGTTACAATGCCTTGAAGCTTTTCAGACAGATGATGTTGGAGGGAATTGAACCAAACTCGGTGACAATGCTGGCCGTAGTTTCTGCTTGCACTATCTTATCTTTGCAAAGGCATGGTTGTCAAATCTACTGCTATATCATGAAACTTGGCTTAGATTATGATATCTGCCTCGGCAATGCACTTATAAATATGTATGCTAAGATTGGTTATCTCAATGGTTCACACAAGATATTCCAAGAAATGCCAAATCGAGATTCAGTTTCATGGAGTACTATGATCAGTGCTTATGGCCTGCATGGATGTGGTGTACAAGCTTTAAAACTGTTCTATGATATGAAAGACAAAGGAGTGAAACCAGACTCCATCTGTTTCCTTGCTGTTTTATCTGCCTGTAATCATTCTGGCCTTGTAGCTGAGGGACAGAAGCTATTCAACCGAATAAGAGAAGATTACGAATTACATTTATCCATAGAGCATTATGCATGCCTGATTGATCTTCTAGGAAGGTCAGGGAAGATTGAAGATGCTTTAGAGATAGTGAGAACGATGCCGATGAAACCTAGCACACGAATTTGGAGCTCTCTGGTTTCATCTTGTAAGCTTCATGGAAGGCTGGATGTTGCAGAAATGCTATCCCCACACCTTATAAGATCAGAACCTGAAAATGCTGCCAATTATACCTTGTTGAATATGATTTATGCAGAACATGGTCGTTGGCTTGATATAAAACAAGGGAGAGAATTCATGAAACTCCGAAGATTAAATAAACGCCATGGATTCAGTCAAATTGAGGCTGGAAATTAAGATTTTATGAAAAGGATGTATTTAGAGATAACCCGAAAATGGTGTTCTAGTGATGCAAAAGAGCCTCATCACCATAAAAAGTGTGCTATGCAAGTAGATCAGAGTTGGTCTCCTCAACATTTACCTGGCACTGTGTTACAAACTTTATGAAGCATAAAAGGAAGAACGGAACATGCAAATTATTTATGCATATTATTCTCTATTCACTAGAGTTTAATTAATAGGTCCTCAAACCCTTTTCTTATTTTGTCAAAGAGAAGATAAGCTTGTTAGGGACAAATGCAGCAATTGAAATTTTATGTCCAAGAAAGTTTTTGAAGCAATGTTGATGCAAAAGGGTTTGCGTACGAGGGCTGATGGGGTTATTATGGATGAATTTGTGGAAGCTAAAACTACCACAACTTAAGAAAGGCTATGAGTAATATAGATGCTCAGGAGATTGAAGAAACCATTTGAAGTGACATTGTGTTCATTTTGGAGACCATTCTTATATTATATGTCTGTAGTAACAAGCAGATCAAAGTAGCTGAAGGGGAAATTGAACCAGAAGAATTCAAAAAATTGAGTTTAAGCAGAGAAGTAAGTTGCTTATTAAAGACCCTTTTCCTTTTCAGGTAATTCATGGGATGACAGTGTCATCTTGCAGGAAAGCTCTATGGTGGGATCTGTGAGTAATAGGATCTTTTGGACAAGATATCAACACTTACTTAACCATCATTATCCACGTGTTTTAGAAGGAGATTGTTAGAAATAGTTCCTCAGTGATAAAGTCAATCAATCTAGGAACAATTGTTTCCATGTTGTAAACTTATACTAATAATAGTTTATCAGTTTATCAGGGGGAATAAATGAGATGATGCTTTATATGTGCCATCTACTTCTTTTTTGAATAAATTTAGACGTGGGAGGTGGGCCCATGTTTCATATGAAACTAAAAACGATTATGTTCTAACTTTGATCTTAATAGAAGGATTGAGTGACTTAGTATAAAAAAAAAAGATTGATCGACTTAATTTGGAGATATTATAAACACTAATAAACTACTTAATTGTAGTATTTTAGATGATATTTCATAAAAACTACATTAATATGTGATACTAGTATTAGATTACTTATCAATCAGTGATTCCAGTCCTCTTGGTTTGATTTGAAACAACCAATGGACCAAGAGGATTCCAGCTCAATGTATACAATTGTAATTATTTATCAATTTATAAATAGGAAAAGTCAGTAGTAGTTTGATTTTCATTCCATATATTTTCCATTGTCTTTAAATATTGACATCTCACTTTGTTTTTAAACTATGTTTATCTTGGGTCCTTTCTAAAAAGGAACCTTGCCTTATGTACAATATTTCAAGATGGAATATTCTTAAAAGAATAGTGTGAGACAAGCATGTTTCTTGCAAAAGAAATGAAAAAAATTGTAAAAATCAAGCTAAATTTGAAATCAATACAAACATATTTAAATAAGTATCGCAAAAGAAAATGTGAGACTGATGAATCATTTTTTCTCATTTGTGTCTTAAATGTTGTTTTTTTTTGTGACAAACATCTGATTTACTTAATATCAAATCTCTTCCCATTGAATACTTTTGACAAAGATGTTGGAATTCATTAAATCAGCATCATAATCACTGACCAAATATTCTAGTGACAACACACAGCTATGCATTCCAATTCTTTTACCATTAACAATATATAAAGTATACAATCCCAAAGTATAAACAAATTCATAGAAAGTTGCTAAATGATGAGTCCCGGAAATTAAAACAGAAGTGATTAGTGCAGAAATGTCCCGTGAAAGTAAAGTATATGACAAAGTCCCATTTATTCATGATCTCTCTCTTTTTTTTATTACATATTCATGATCTCCCTATCAGTGAGTATAATATACATTTGTGGATCAAAAGAAAACCTCAGCTCAGTACATTCTATATAGCTATAAAACTTCTGTACTTACAAGATCTTGTGATTACATTACAAAAGTAACTAACTTAAGAGTCATCTAAATCCTCATCCACACAGAACTCTGAAAAGGCATTACCATCATCATCATGAAGCCTTTCAAACTTTTGTATATCATCATCATTCATGAACTGTTTCAGTTTTCCTCTAAACATTATCAATTTCTGTTCCAAAAAACTAATCTGAGACTCATTCTGTAAAGCAACCCAATGTAATGACTCAATCATTTCTTGATCATATTGTTGCTTCTTCTCAGCCAATCTTTTGAACTGATTTGCTTCCATTTCTATTGAACTCTTCTCACTTTGCAGACGCACAATCATAGCCATTGCTTCTTCAGCTGCTGACTCAGATGCTCTCCTTTCTCTCTCAATCTCTTCATATGCCAAATCTGCCCTCTCCCTTTCAATCTTCACCATCTCCCTCAATTTCATCACATCAATTTCATCATCCTCAACATGAACTTCACATTCATTTTCAAAAAATTTTCCATCATCAGATTTGGATTTCTCTTGGGTCATTGATGAATTGTTTGTAAGTGGACCACACTTGAAATTTGTGATCATTGAAGCACAAATTTCAAAGACACCATTTTTGGGTTTGGATCCAAATTCACATAGAAATCGCATCAACCCCTTGAAATGTAATCCAAAATGCAAAACTCTCATACACAAAACAAAAACCAAAAGCATAGCTAATCCATTGACAACTCTTAAGACACTTCCTCTAAGAGAACAAAACACAAAGCCACTCTCACTTGCCTTATTCAAAAGGTTTAGAATCAAAGAAACATCCATAACACAAAATCCCACGAAAATTCTGAGAAGATATAACTCAAGAACAGAGTAAACAGAGAGCAGAACAGAGTAATGACCCAGAATCTGCATGTGGGGGTGGGGTATTGAATCAAATATAGTGCAAAAAAGGAAGGGAATTTGATGTCACACCTTTTTGGAAAAAGGGGAATGAAAGGAAAATCAAAAAGTTGAGATTTTTAAGGTAAAAAATGGATAAGCGATGATGAGCATGAAGTGGGAATGGTAGAGAGAGAAGAGATAAAGAGAAATGAGACAGATGTGTGCGTGGCGTATTCTGCGAGAGTGAAGCGAATTGTCTAATCTATGGGCTTACCAACGACAAATATCTCTATATTTATACTACTATATTATGTTCTGGCAAAAAGTATTATATTATGATGATGTATTACCGTTACATGCAATTATAAAAATTAAATACTCATAATGACGCTGATAATTGGAGGTAAGTAATAATTGGAGGTAAGTAATGACATATTGCTACACTATTCATTTTATTCATATGAGTGATATATTTATTGGATGAGGTTTTAGTTATTGTTTGGAAAATTGGTAAAAAGTTTATTGTATGAATATAATATGATTCCTTTGTATTAACTTGTACTCCCTCCGGTCCTAAATATAAGACCTAATTGACTTTTTTGAAAAATCCTAAAAAAAGCAAAAATAAGTTAATTATAAATTGATTTACCTAATTTTTTCCCTTAACTAGTTTATAAGTTTATTTTACTTATAAACTAATGGATAATCAAATAATATATCAAATATGTCATGATTTAATAGACTATTTTACAAACTTAACCTCTACAAAAAAAAGTCATCTAGGCCCTATATTTAGGACCAGAGGTAGTATTACGTATCATAAATATAGTTGCTAATGCGGATTAGGCGAATGTAATTCTTTTTTCTAAAAAAGGGTTTTTTCTTAACTTTTTTTACGCATTATCTTGTGTCAATTCATTTCCCACTAAAATATGTGGCAGACTACCATGGGCCTTGTAACCCAGTAGTATGATATCTCCCCTTTAGGTGGGAGGTTGCGGGTTTGATCCCGCTTGTAACCTCAAACCGTTAGTGCTTGCCCCTTTAAATAAAAAAAAATATGTGGCAGACTTAATAATTTTTTGTCATTGTGTGATGATGATTTGATAGAGGATGATAAGTGAAAAAGTAAAAAAAATAAATAAATGTGATAAGCATTTTTGTCCCAGTTTTGAAATTCAATGGTCAGTTTTGCTTCAAAAAATTTTACATAATATTTTTGCACTTTCGTGACAATTACGGGACCATTTTTTCATTTCAAACCCTACAAAAATTAATTCTCCCATAATCTTAATATTCTTAATGCTTACAGTTACAGATATAACTTCATAAGAGCATTAAATCATATAGTTAATTATAATTTTTGATCAAAATATAGTTAATTATAATTGAATAACCTTTAATTTGTTTTTGCCATATGGTTTGAAACAATTTTTAAGATTTTTATCGACAATCAAGTTATCCCCATCCGACAAGTAAAAGACTAATCATCCACTGATTTGTAGCACCTCAAAGGGTGAGACAGCTGACCTGAGAGATTTAATACTTCTCCACACTCAATGTCAAGGATCGAACCCCAGACAATTGGTTAAAAATGAATGAGTCATTACCACTCAACTACACACCACAGGTTAAAAATTTTTGAGCTTATTTTTTTGTTTTATAAAGGATCTAACATCTTAAAAATTGTAAGCAAAATTAGTCTAATCTTTCAAGATAACTATTATTGGTTAAGACTTCCTCCAATCCTAAATATAAGACATTTGAACAAAAAAATTCCTATATATAAGACCTATTTAAGAAGATGATTTTGATTTTAAATATAAGACATATTTCTAATTTGTGTTCACTTTTCCAAAATTACCCTCATTGATGTCCCTAAATAATACCTAAGTAAAAGAGCGGATGATACACTTAGTTATATGATTGGAGTGTTTTGAGAAAAACTTGTCAAATCAACTCATTTAATTAACATCCTTAATCGGTGTCCAAAAAAAAGTAACATCCTTAGTTTACTAAAATTAGGTAAATATGTCTTATATTTAGAATCAAAGAGATAATCTAAAAAATGCCACAAATGACTAGTAGCGCTATAAAAAAAATTATGGGATTAGACTTCTATAATTCCTCTTAATCTTTTTTTTATTTAAAAACATTTTATTAAAAAATAATAAAACGAATCACACAAAAAGAAGATCTAGGTTGTCTCGGAATTTATGGCTTTGCCAAAATTTCCACTTAAACCATAGGCTATATCATAGTCATAACAAAAAGTTAAAGACACTGTGCTGAACAATTGGCAACTAGCTTGACCATGGTAGAATAATCATGCATCATGTGATAATAGATATTATACTTATTTTTATTGACACACCCTTATTTTCTTTTACTCCACTGCCATAAGTTGCTTTATTTACTCTTAATTCCCCTTCCTAGCTCCTCGATCTTCTTTCTACTCTTGTTCAGGGACTTATACTTGGGGTGTTTTCATGATATTAAGAATGTTGGCTTTTTGAGAGTATTGGATCAGGATCTAATGTTTCATGTTTTCACTTTCTTCTTGTAGGAAAATAGGGTCCACCTTTAGTGGGTTAGGACCATACCTAATTGGATTTGGAGCCATTATGTAAATATGTAAATATGATTTGAAAGGAGTTATATTCCCCATATGATTTAAAGTTAAATCATTGTGTCTTTTCACATGGGATATGACTTTTCCACTGATTCATTATAAATACATGAAGTCTATTGGAAAAATCACAAGTCATAACATTTGTTTTTTATGTGTAGAAAAACAAATTTCTTTCTCTCATTCTCTCTATTCCTCCCTCATGTGCATCTGCTATATATTGTAGTTAGATTCCAAATGGTAATCCGACTCCGTGTGGGTACCAGGTCAAGTTAATCGGCATCCAGGTACGCCCGAATACCCTACAGTGGTATCAGAGCATGTTGTTCTTGAGGCAATTAGATGATTCTATTCCGCTGTGCAATTGTGCATATTATGAATTTGTGTGATTTTCATTTTTTTTCATGTGTTTACTGTATGCACGTAGGAAGAGAAAAAAAATGATATCAATCAAATTCTTTATTAATCTCGTATGGTATGGTTACATAAAGAAAGTGATGCTCTATATTCTTTTCTGGTCCACTATACATAGTGAGTAGATATGCTTATGTTTATGAGTATTGATATATGTGGCTGAATGTAAAACTGTATGTTTTTATGTTGCTTCTGATTATATGTTTGTGCGTACATATAATTTTGTTGTCCAGATTGTTTTTGTCTTACTGTTATGAGTAGAGAGTAGAGACACAACTATGTATTTAATCCTTAGATTTAGAACAAATGAATACAAAACGCAGAGACATGTTCATGGGATTGGGTTTCTGAAAATACACAAAATTAGGATATGAAAGTAGTCCCACTGTGTAGAGCACGAAAAACCGATGAAAATGGACTATAAAAACGTGGAAAACGGACACCGGATGGCGAAGATATGGGTGGATGAAAGGGCGGGTCCGTCGGACCCGACCCGTGAGGCCATCCGGGTCTTGGTGACCCGGCTGAAGGTTAGGGGTGACACCCCCTAACCGAAACGTTTTGGCGTCTGTTTAATAAAAAAAAAATTCGCGCGCGCAAGATTTCAGGACGCTTGAAGGTTCGAACCCGCGCAAGTTTGTTTCCATATGCGCGCCTCCACCACTCTGCCAGGTGACTTTTTCATGTCAAGTTATCCACATACATATATGTATACCTACATTTGGTGTTGGGAAGTGTAGAGACTTTACTCTACCATTATGTCTTAGTAGAAGTTACTAAGACATTATGTAGATAATTTGAGGATAGACATGAAGAAATAAATGTCAAATACTCTAAGTGAGTGTGAGCAAATGAGTAAATGCTCCATCTAAGTAGAAGTTCTTAGAAAGAAAGTCTTCTAAGAATTTCATGCACGAAGTCTATGTGGGAGCTCTTGGAAAATATGTTTTATAAGAGTGTTATATGCTCTACCTAAGTGGGAGCTCTTAGAAATAAGTTTTCTAGGAGTTTCATACACTAAATCTAAGTGGGAGCAAATGTCAAATACTCTATCTAAGTAGGACCTTTTAGAAAGTAAGTCTTCTGAGAGACCTAATTTGAGCATATTCTAGAAATTACTTGTTTAAAATTCTTGATAGATAATAGTATTGTTATTGGAATTCGTGTGATGGGAGTCTTTAAACGCATTCTCCCGATCATGAACCCAATTGTGCTATTATTATCTAGTTAAGAATAATACAAGTACATGACATTGTATACTTCAATGTGCTACAAATAGATTATTTCTTGGTTCAAATAAAATTGTGAATATCCAAATGAGGAGTGAGATGATTTGAAATAATTCAGCCGAGAAGGGCTGTCAAGAACAACAACGAACTGTAAACTTAAAAGGGGACGGCGTGATATCTGGTATTAAGAGATCTCATATGATTGGGTAGATGTTGTCATATCATTGACCAAGGGTCATGACAAAGTTGAAGTTGAGAAGTTATCTTAACTTAACTTGTGAGATGATTTGAGACCTACATGACTATTTGGAAAGGGAAATAATTAGTACCGATTATCCTATAGAGTACAAATAGGATAGAAATCCAACAACATAGTCATGTCAAATGTGTAAATGGAAATGTTTTGCAGAATTTCTATTCCACTAGTTGAAAAATGTTGTCAATTAAGTTTGACACATAACTTGAGGTTTAACACCTAAATGAGACAACATCTCTACAAGATAACTAACAGTACAAGGAAATTAAACGTAGTTGATTGAACATTGTCAAATGAGCATTGAGTGGAAATTGTTCATGTTGACTCTCCTCCATTTAGGAGCACATGAAAGTCAAGTAATAATCAAAGTGAAATCTTTGTTACTTTGATAATTTATTAATGTAAGTGATGCTTAATCATTGATGCCTTGAGGTTGAGGTTTTTAACCTCTTATGGCTAGTTTACAAGTAGAGAAAAAACATTCTCTACACTCTAAACCTAAATGAGATAAGGTAAGAGATTCCTTGACATGGAATGGAAGGACTAGCCTAATGTCATTGGTTACCAAAATTAAAGTAAGAGACTTTATATTGGTACTAACGTGAGGATTAAGGTAAAAGGCTTTAGAGCCTATAAGTCCAATGTTTTTCATTGAAAAACAACCTTAATTCTCCATGATATGATTTAAGCATCATTTTTATGAGTTCTAAATGAACTATCTTGATATTCATGACAAAATCAACAATTTGTGATGTGTTTTTCCTTGAGATTTTTTAGGTTTTTGATATTGTTGGTAATATTTGCATGTGTGTTTGTCTTACCACTGTAATTCAAGTGTTGACTTGATTACATGTCATTCTTGACAAGGGCATGGAAATTGAATTGTCTTTTTCCAGTAATGATATATTCATTACCCAATGGGGAGGTGTCCCAAAGTGGAATTGCCTTGTAGGTAAAACAATAAGAAAAGTTTTTCAGTATGGGATCTATGATTGTGAGATTATTGCAATTCTTCCAAATGATACCTATGGTTCAATGAATGTGAGGGCATGACATAGTGCTAAAAATGAGCTTTGTTGATGATTACTCACGTAATTATCATTACTTTATTTCACACGTATTTAAAGCTCAAGCGCTTTAGACGATAAGTGGATAAAGTTGCAAATAAAGTGCATATAGAATTTTAGAATTCTAAGCATTAAGAAAGGTTTTTCATGACCTGTTTTGAGGAGCACTATGAGAAAAGGGATATTTATTTATTTAAATGATCTCTCCTACTCTATCACTAGATGGAGTTGCCCATATGAATAGTAAAATGCATTAAACATGGTTAAGTATAAAGTGTTTTAAGCTAACCCACCAAAAGTGAGTGGGAGAGTGGTACCAAGTCCACCTTTGGTGGATTAGTACACATATTTGATAGATCAAGTATGATTTTCTCTTTAAGAGAGATGCAAACATTATACTTAACCATGTACCTCTAATGTGGTTAGTTCCAAAACCACAAATAGTGTGTATTTTCAACACAAGTCAGATTATAAGTTTCCGTGACCGTAAGTCATAAGGGTCAGTTACAAGACCTCATGATCATTGTAAGTGGGAGCTTATGATGGTTACATTTTCATAAGTAGAAATGAAAATGGATTTGTGTTTGAAAAGAATCATAATGAACCATATTTATGTGGATGAGTTTTGGAGAAGCTCATCACGTAGTATTTCACTATATCTCTTTAAGAGACTTAGTGACAAGGTGATATAAAACAATCTTATAGTTTTTCCATTTCCCATGTAAGTGGGAGCTTGAGAGAGTCTAACTTAGAACAACGTTCTTAGTTGCTCTAAAGGAGGATAACATAAGTGTTTTGTACTAGATGTCTTACTTATTCCTAAGAAGGAATGGAAGAAAGTAATATGAAATGACATTAATTCTTTGAGAAAGAATCAAGTCAGGATTTGAAATCCAAAGTTACAGCGTAAGAAAAATCCATTTTTCTGTTGCAAGAGAGCTACAATATGGAAATTCTTAAGTCATTCCAAGGATACTTCAATGACTTCAAAAGTGAATTTGAGTATTGACAAATATCCTAAACTGAATAAACTTAAATGTAAAATGGAAAAAGGTTTTCATGTAAATGTTGTTGGTAGTTTAATGTACACAGTGATGTATAAAATAACAGATATCTATTGTGGTAGAACTATGTAAGTGAATACTAGTTCAACCATTATGAGAGACATTTTATGAATCCACAAAAATGCTTATAGATACTTTTAAGGGCATGTGGTTGTGCACATTCAAAGCACTTATTATGGTAGTACATATGACTATATGGTCAAAGGTGTTTAGAAGAACATCTTGGATTTGAAATGGGATTTCAAACCTAGTGTTAGTGCATTGTGCAAACACTATGACCATTACTTGGATTGAAGACCCTAAGTATTATAGCATGAATAAAATATGAGGATAAATATGTGAGAAGTTGTAGCACATAAGGTTGTTGTAACATCCCAAATTTTAATTAAGGATAATAAGAAATTATTGTGGTGTAATTTAGGAAACTTAGAGCTTTAAGGAGAAAGTTCATGCGAATTGAAACACTTTTTGGAGAGTGAATGTAGTCTAAGAAATTAATATGCTTACTCCTTCTAGAAATTAATTAATAAATAGTTCAAGAATAAATAACTGATTGGATAGAAATAGAGATACATGGGTATATATAGGTTATTCCTACAAATTGCCTTAAGATAAGAATTTAAGATAGAAAAGTAAATAAGTAAACATATAAGGGCAAATGGGTAATTTTGACATAAGACCTTAACCTACACACATTCACCTTCTCCTTCTTTGTTCACGGCGCACACCCCCTCCCCTTACTTCTTTCATTTTTCTTCCTCCGCCTTACTCTCGATCTCCCTCCGTCCTTGTATGCTTGCCGGCCACCAAGGGAGGCGGCGGCGGCCCCCTCCACCAACACGCCTTCTTCTCCTTCCTTCCTTCCAAACGAGTCGCACCCCCTCCCCTTCATCTTCTTCGTTTTCTCCTCCCCTCCGCCTGAAAGCCGTCGACGAACGGCTGCACCCAGCAGAGGCGGATCCGGCGCGGCCTCCCTCACTTCCTTCTCCTCTCCTCCTAAACTAAACCCTCTCTTCTTGTATTTGACTCAATCTTCTCTGTTCTTTCTTCGTTTTTGGCGGGTTTCCAACGGTGGTTTCCGGCGACGGCGAAGCATGGCGGGAAGGCCGTCGTTCTATGTTGGTTCACCTTCGAGCTTAGGTAAGTCGTATTCCTAAATTCCTACCTATTTCCTCACTCCAAGTCTAAACCCTAACCCTTTTCCATTTGTGTTCTTCGATTTCTACTTCATTTTCTCGGTTTCAGTGGCGTTTTCCGGCGAAAAAACGGTGGAGCTCGGTGAAAATCCTCCACACAAGGACATCTTTGGGTTAGGTGAACTTTCTATAACTGATTGTGCTATTTTCCTTTGTTTGTGCAATATATGAGAGAGAGAATGAGTTGGGGATTATGTATTAGCTTGAGATTCTTCTTAGTTATATGGAAATCTAATAGACATGTGTGGGAGTCAATTCATATTAAGTTGCAAGTCTGATTTTGCTTGGAATAAGATGGTTCATGTTGCTGTTTCTATTCTATATTCCTTGGTTGTTTGTTCATTTTGATTAGGCATTGAGAATGTATAATTGGTTGTGTAATGGTGGATTGTTGGCTGACTTGTCTTCCTTGTTTGAGTTTGATCTGCAATGGGTTATAGGATTTTAATTGGTTATTTTCTTCTCCCCTCCGTTTTCACTGTCACTGTCGGGTTCATATGCTTTGGTTTGGTTATGATTTAAATAGAGATATTAAAAGGCATACTATTGTGGAAATAGGTTTAAGTTGTTTGGAGACTTTGTGTTAATTATGTAATGGCTAAATTGACTTGGGGGAAATTCTTTACTTCTTTGCTTTGGACAATGGCTGGTTTGAGCGAATGGAAATGTTTAATGATAATGTCTAGGTGAATATATTTATGAGATGGGCTATATTGCTTAATGGGAATTGTGGTTCCTTTGGAATAAGTTCTTGGGAATATGTGTAATTTGTAATGGTTGTTTTAATGAATGCTAAGTTAGTGGTTAATGAGAAACTACGTTTGAAATGTATAGTTATGGTATTAAAATGGGTAGAAGATAAATTTATTTAGCTCAAAGGTTGGTTGATTGAAGAAGATGGCCTGAAGAATTGGACATAAGGCTTGGTATTGGTTGATATTTGATGGCATATGAGTTGGATAAAGACTTATGCTATTGGTTTTAATTGGTTAGAATGACTACATAGGACAATGTTATTGCCCTGTTCTATCCTCTTTTATAAGAACTTAGGTTGTTTGAATGGTTAAGCTATTTGTGTTTCTATCTGTGTGGTTTGTTGTAGAGATTAAATTGATTAAGTCTTAGGATATGTGACAATTTAGGGATATTAAGTTTAGGAATGATATTGGAAAGGGTAGCAAAATTTTGATAGGATTTGACTATTCTCTCTATTGTGAATTGTAGGATTTGGTCTGATTCTTAGAAATAAATCCTAGAGTTGGATTCGATGATGATTAACGAAAATCTTGGTGCGATGTTGAATTAATTATGTACTAAGTTCAATATTTGTGATTTAGCATGGTATTCCATTTACAGGCTTGACTCAAATGAGTCTTGATTGGTTAATGGTGTAGATGGGTTGATTGTGCACTCTTGTGCTATTATGAAATCAAGTGGAGTTGTGAACTTTGAGTTGTTATTCCAGCTTTGTGCCACTTGTTGGTTATAACTTGATTTTGTGTGAATTGGAAGGGCATTTTGTTTGAACAAGGAAGTGCATCAGAATTTGCATTGGATTGGTGTGTGTATGTATATATTTTGAATAAGAGTTGTATAAGGTTTAGATTATTGGTTTTAGTTGTTATT
This sequence comes from Mimosa pudica, assembly GCA_029929735.1. Taxonomy (NCBI): domain Eukaryota; kingdom Viridiplantae; phylum Streptophyta; class Magnoliopsida; order Fabales; family Fabaceae; genus Mimosa; species Mimosa pudica. The sequence goes on along the minus strand of JAKELP010000037.1, from coordinate 4,370,938 downwards.
TCCTTTAGGAAGGACTTAACCATTGTGTGAGACTTGTAATTTGATTAGTGGTTGTTTTGAATTAATAGTGATTGTCATTTGTCATGCTTTATTTGGAATGCGTTCCAATTTCTGTTAACCAATCATTTTGTTTATTCGGAAGGGATTGAAATGATTTTATGGTTGCTAATTTATGGTTCGAAACTTCAAATTGAGGAAGGAATGCACGAGTTAAAGTGGTTGCTTGTTGAGGGTAAAGTTGGTGATTAAGTTGGAGTGAGTAATTGATGACAAAAACAAAGAAGTCTTGCGAATTCACATTGTTCTAGGGCTTAACTATGAATGTTCTCTTGGGTGATACTTGTTAGAATCTTAAGTTTTGATGAAGACTAAAATATAAAGGATTAGACCAAGTGCCTAGGAAGCAATAGGATAACTCAGGATCCCAAGTAAGAGTGCTTGCGGATGAAGATTTACTTCCGGTTAGATTAGGACTTGCGCATGCGGATGAATGTTTTCATCCCCCAGCGTCAGCAAGTAAATCACTAGGGATTTAACTTAGTCCATGAACATTAGGTACACAAACCCTAAGACTAAGCTATGTTTCAATCGGAAGCGAAGTTGCTTCCTGTTAGACTTAGACTGGCGCAGAGCAATAGAATAGATATTACCCCAAGCGTCAGTGAGTCTACTTCGCCAAGTGAAAGCACTTCCTGTTAGACTTAGACTGGCGCAGAGCAATAGAATAGATATTACCCCAAGCGTCAGTGAGTCTACTTCGCCAAGTGAAAGCACTTCCTGTTAGACTTAGACTGGCGCAGAGCAATAGAATAGATATTACCCCAAGCGTCAGTAAGTCTACTTCGCCAAGTAAAAGCACTTCCTGTTAGATTTAGACTGGCGCAGGTTGATAGACTAGATATAACCCCGAGCGTCAGCGGAAATGCAACATCAAGTGAAGTTGCTTCCTATTAGATCTTGACTGGCGCAGACTGATAGAATAGATTTCACCCTAAGCGTCAGTGAATTCACCACGTCAAGTAAAAATGCTTCCGATAGCTCAGTGACTAGCGCTGAGTGGTGGAATGAAATAGACTAAGCAAGAGCGAGTCATGGTGAACTAGATCCCTCATCGAGTAAAATTACTTCCGGATGTAGAAGTGCTTCCGGATACACCTTGGACTTAGGGAACCCCCACTGCATGAGACTATATGATTATATTGCAAAACTAATGTTCAAGTGCAGCACACTCAGTAAGGTTGCTTCCGGATGAGAAGTTACTTCCGCAAGCAAAAAGAATGTCTGAACGTTCAAAGAGATGCAGTGTCAGGATGCTTATGTCAGAGCAGAGGTGTCAGGACTACTTTTCAGAAATAAAGCAAGTCAACCCTGCTATGCATTGATGAAGCATTAAATGGGCGAACGGTAACAAGGGAAAAACGGACATATTCAAACGGCTAGCCCACCTACCAAGAGTTAAAAATGCTTGAAGACTATATAAGGAAGCTCAACTTCATTTATGAAGCAATTAATGATCTTCAAATATTCTTGAGCAAGAAAATCTTTATTCATTCAGGCTGCCCAGAAAAGCGAAGAGCATTTAACACTTTGAGTGATTTTTCATCTACTTATTCTGTACTCACAGTAGTTAAGTCTCTTTCTGTTAAAAGAGCATTTATTGAACTTAAGTGTGTAACATCATTTGTTCTGTAAGAGAACTTAGTCAGAAAAGCCTTCAAGTGTAAACTTCAAACCCTTGCTTGGTGTGAGGGGGAGACAGTTAGATAGGTTACAAGTGAGCCAGTGTAAAACTTGTTGTAAGGTTGCAAGTGAGCCCGTAAAACTTGCGGTTGTAAGGTTTCAGGTGAACCCGTTTTAAAACCTGAGTTATAGTGAAACTCTCGGCCTGGGTGGTTGAGGACTGGACGTAGGTCAGGTAGACCGAACCAGTATAAATCTTGTGTCGTTTACTTTGAGTATTTATTTTTGAAGCACAATTCACCCCCCCTCTTGTGCATCCATTACGTTCATTTGGTATCAGAGCGGGTCTTTCTCACTCGATTCCAACGAATCCGGAAAGCAAAGATCTAAGTAATGGATACGGATTATGGTCTGCCAGATGTTGCTGTACAACCCAACAAGCCCCCAGGCTTCGATGGGCACAACTATACATTCTGGAAGTTCAGAATGGAAACTTATATCAAGTCAAGCGATATCAGACTATGGGACGTGATCGAACATGGGGATCAAACTCCCTTAGATGAGGATGGATTTGCTAAGGCAAAAGCCAGATATACTGCTGAGGACTATGCTCTAGTCCAACTCAACCATAGGGCTATGCACTACATCCAGTGTGCTCTCAGCTACAAAGAGTTTCACAGGATCAGCCACCACAAAAATGCAAAGGATATGTGGGAGGCTCTTGAGGCTGCACACTCCGGAACCAGGGGAGTAAAAGCAAGACGTGTTGAGATGCTGGTGGAAGAATTCCACAAATTCGCCATGATAAGCCCCACCGAGCCTATCAGAGATCTAGAGCTCAGATTCACCCATCTCATCAATAATCTAGCCTCGCTTGGTAAGGATATCCCTGAAAGAGAGCAGGTGAGCAAGATTCTGAAAATCTTGAAGGGTGACTGGATCACCAAAGTAACTATCCTGCAAGAAGTGCAAGGAGAATCAACCAGCTCCGTCACCGCTCTTTTTGGCTCCCTTGCTGAATATGAGCCTACCTTGCTGGCTATGAGAGCTCCTCAAACCTCATCCAAGAGTAAGAACCTTGCTCTCGTTGCTCCCAGCAAAGAGATCAAGGACAATGATGAGGATGACGACGATGAGATGGACGATGAGGAGATGGCCCTGATGGTGAGGAAGTTCAGGAAATTCCTCAGGAAGAAGGAAGGCTATCAGAAAGGTGACACCAGCCTGAAGAGGAGATACAAGAAAGAGAAGGTCCCTGTGTGCTTTGAATGCAACAAGCCTGGTCACTTCAAGGCTGAGTGTCCCAGCCTGCAGAGGTCCAAAGGCAAGGAGAAGAGAAAGGCTCTTGTTTCCTCCATTTGGGTAAACAGCTCAGATGAGGAAGCAAGTGATGATGAAGAAGTTGCCAACCTCTGCCTGGTAGCTAGAGAAGAGGATGATGAAGCATCTTCAGATCTTGACCTCACCAACGAAGAACATGAGGTAACTCTTCCTGAACTACAAGAGGCTTACAATGAGATTCATGAAGAATTCTCTAAACTATGTAAAGCCTATAAATTCTTGAAAACCAAAAGGGAGTCACTTGAGTCCAAAGTGGACTCACTCAGTGAGGAACTAGCGGAAGCTAGAAGATCTCCAATGGTGGATGGACAGGGTTCTCCTCAAGCAGAACCCAACATCCCAACACCTGAGAGCTGTCCAAATTGCAGCAAAATCTCAGAAGAAAATAACAAGCTGCAAAATGCCCTGCAGAAATTCACCAATGGTTCAGAAATGCTGAATATACTTTTAATGAACCAAAGGGCATATAGGGATAGGACTGGCTTGGGATATACCCCCAGGAAGAAAACGTGGGAAGAACCAAAAGTAAAGCCTTACTTAAAATTCTTCCATAAAGCCACCAGTCATAGCTCCTCACCTTTTAGCTTCTGTAATTACTGCAACAGGAAAGGACACTCGATGTCCACCTGTAATGCTAAGAAGCATGGAGCTAACAGCTCTTACAAGTGGGTCCCTAAAGGAACCAAGGCTACAAAGGATCCTCCACCTGCAAAGGAAATCAAGAGAGGACAAGGATCCCAAGCCTGGAATCATCCCACTGGAAGAACCCAGGAGTCTAGAGCCAACACTAGGCCAAAGGCTCCAAATGTTTATAGGCACAAGGATAAGCCCAAAGCTAGGCCAAGGGTCCTAGACACTAATGACAAAGGACCCAAGAGAGGTTGGGTACCTAAAATTGCTTGATTGTTTCAGGTGTGTCTCAAGGCATCCAAGAACAAAAATTGGTACATCGATAGCGGATGCTCGAGACATATGACTGGAGACAGAGACAAGTTCAAATCTCTGGTGATCAAAGATGGAGCCACAGTGACCTTTGGAGGAAATCAAAGTGGCAAGATCACTGGAGTTGGAGAAGTCGGACCAGTCAAAGATGTATATCTAGTGGACGGTCTCTGTCACAACCTGCTAAGCGTAAGTCAAAGCACGGACAAAGGTAACTGGGTAATATTTGATTCAAATGAGTGCTTAATAGTCGATAAGCAGGATCTGAATATAGATAAGGCCAACTTAAAATGCAAAATTAAGGCAATTAGAAATGGGAATCTATATACCTTAGATTTATGTCAACAGCTAGAAGAAAAATGTCTAATATCTAGTGACGAGAATAGCTGGCTTTGGCATAAGAGACTAGCTCATGTTAACTTTACTCAATTGGACATGCTAATTAGAAATGAGCTAGCTGTAGGTATTCCCTCTTTTAAGGTTAAGCATGATTTTATCTGTGAATCCTGCCAACGAGGAAAGCAAACAAAATCCTCGTTTAAAACCAAGAAGAGAGTCTCCACCAGCAGGCCCTTGGAACTAATCCACATGGATTTGGTTGGGCCAGCAAGAGTAAAAAGCTTGGGTGGAAACCTATATGCTTTAGTGGTGGTGGATGACTATTCAAGGTTCACGTGGACTATGTTTCTTGCCTCCAAGCAAGATGCTTTTGATGCTTTTGTTGTCCTGGCTAAGAAAGTGCAGAATGAGAAGGATCTCAAAATCACAGCCATAAGGACAGACCATGGAGGAGAGTTTGAGAACCATAGCTTCACTGAGCTATGTGAGCAAAACGGCATTGAACATAACTTCTCAGCTCCAAGGACTCCTCAACAAAATGGAGTGGTCGAAAGGAAGAACAGGGTTCTGACAGAGATGGCTAGAAGCATGCTCAATGAGAAAGAGGTTTCTCAAATGTTCTGGGCAGACGCTATGAGCACTGCTTGCTACATCTCCAACAGAGCCTATGTTCGCAAGGGCTTGGATAAGACTCCATACGAGTTATACAAAGGAAGAAAGCCCAACATCAGCCATCTCAGAATATTCGGATCAAAATGCTACGTTCACAACAATGGGAAGGTAAATTTGGGTAAGTTTGATCCAAAGGCTGATGTAGGTATATTTATAGGATATTCCCTTAGGAGCAAAGCTTATAGGATATACAACATGAGAACTAAAACTGTAGAAGAGTCCATGCATGTTGTATTTGATGAAACTCCTACATGGGGACAATCCACAGAAGATGATGAAGCACTTAATCTTCCAAATCTTTCATCATCTTCCTCACCACCAAAAGAAACAACAACAAGCTATCCCAAAGAAGAAGGTGAACCCAGTGATGTACCTAGAGGGCAACCCATGCCTGAGGAGGCACAGCTGCCAATAGCTAGGAGACATCACAGGGATCATCCTCTTGATCAAGTGCTTGGTGATGTTTCTTCTGGTGTCAAAACTAGAAGACAAGTTCAAAATGAAGTTGAGTTTGGAGCATTCCTATCTCAAATCGAACCAACTTCAGTTGAACAAGTTCTTGAGGACTGCGACTGGATTATTGCCATGCAGGAAGAGCTGAATCAATTTGAAAGAAGTCAAGTGTGGGAACTAGTCCCAAGGCCGTCTCATCAATCCATAGTGGGGACCAAGTGGGTCTTTAAAAACAAACTGGATGAGACAGGTCAAATCACCAGAAACAAAGCCAGACTAGTAGCTAAAGGATACAACCAAGAAGAAGGCATTGACTATGAAGAAACCTTTGCTCCAGTCGCTAGACTTGAAGCAATAAGGATACTTCTAGCCTTTGCATCCATGAAAGGTTTCAGATTATATCAAATGGATGTAAAGAGTGCATTTCTTAATGGTTATATTAAAGAAGAGGTATATGTAGAACAACCTCCTGGCTTTGAAGACCATAAGCACCCCAAACATGTGTATAGATTAAAGAAAGCTTTATATGGCCTGAAACAAGCCCCTCGAGCTTGGTATGAGAGACTCAGCAGCTTCTTGCTGGGCAAGGGTTTCTCAAGAGGCAAATTAGATAATACACTGTTTATCCTTCACAAAGAAAGAGATATGCTAATTGTCCAAATTTATGTTGATGATATTATATTTGGGGCAACTAACGAAAAACTTTGTGAAGATTTCTCTAAGACTATGCAGGGTGAATTTGAGATGTCAATGATGGGAGAACTAACGTTCTTCCTAGGCCTGCAAATTAGACAAAAGAAGAACGAAATCTTCATCTCCCAAACCAAGTACTGCAGAGAACTACTCAAAAAGTTTGGGATGGATGAATGCAAGGAGTATGACACTCCTATGAGCACCTCCGCCGCACTTGACGCTGACGCAAAGGGTAAAACTGTCAGCCTGCCCATGTACAGGGGAATGATAGGTTCCCTCTTATACTTAACAGCCAGCAGGCCTGATATTCAATTTAGTGTAGGCATGTGCGCTAGGTTTCAAGCCAACCCCAAGGAATCACACTTAACATGTGTTAAACGTATTCTGAGATACCTTGAGGGAACACAAGAACTTGGTCTTTGGTATCCCAGAGGTAACCAAGAGTTCTTGTGGGCTTATTCTGACTCTGACCACGCAGGTTATAAAACAGATAGAAAGAGCACCAGTGGACAATGCGCCTTCCTTGGTGGTTGTCTGGTGTCTTGGGCCAGCAAGAAGCAAACCTGCGTGTCCTTGTCATCCACTGAGGCAGAATACATTGCTGCTGCAAGTTGTTGTGCACAAGTGCTATGGCTGAAAAACCAGTTGAGAGATCTTGGCTTGGAGTTCCCTGAGGCGCCCATCCTCTGTGATAACACAAGCACAATTAGTCTCGCCAAGAATCCAGTTCAGCACACAAGGACGAAGCACATTGACGTCCGACATCACTTCATCAGAGACCATGTTCAAAAGAAGGATGTCAAGGTGCAGTTTGTTCCCACACAACAACAGCTTGCGGATATCTTCACCAAGCCTCTGGGGACTGACCAGTTTATTTTCATTAGAGGTGATTTGGGAATGGTAAACCCAAATGAAGTGTAAATTTTTTTTTATATATTTGATTATTTATCACTTACAACAATACTGACTTAGGCATCGGAGTGCCAATATATGTCGTTGCAGGTATTCAATGTTAAATCTTAAGTAAGTGCAACCGGAAGCACAACCACTTCCGAATGATTACACACTGACGCTGGATGATCAAACCAAGAGAGCACCAGCACAAGTCCAAGAAGACACGTCACTTCAGAAAACGCTTCAACTTCCAAATGAGACGTTTCGACTTCTCTGATAATATGCAGCTACACGTGTCATCAGGTGTGTCGTTCCAACTTAAGTCGTTTACACTACCCAATGTGTGATAATGTGAAGAAGCATGACCTTTTTGCCCTTAGTGACTTTACCTATAAAAAGGACATCTCATTTCACACATTCTTCATTTTCATCTATGCTCTTCATTCTCTTCATATAAACATCTCATCAACCCCACAAAAATGGCCGAACCCTCTGAAGCAAACCCAGTTTCGAGGAAACCCTCCTCATCTAAGAAACACAAGTCCAAATCTGGGAAATCAAGCCATCAACATTCTGGAAAATCTGGGCATCGTGAAGAACATCAAGAACATCATGAAGTTTCTCGGCAAATTGCTCTAGGGCAGGATGAAAATATTCAAGGTCAGCCTGAAACTTCTGGTAGAATGGCAGAACTGTTAGTGGGCTCTAAGAAGAGGAAGTCCATCCCTAAGGAGGAGGCTGCGGCGATCAAATATGGAAAACCCTCTTTGATGATGCCAAAAGGGGGAGAGATACATTGACCACTAGCCTTGCTATCCTGGAAGGATGCATTGACCACTAGCCTTGCTACCCTGGGAGTTCCTTGATGAAGAAGAGCTTCAGCGAGAGGGAGAGAAAGAAGAAACAAAAAGAAACAACCCCCCAAAACTTTTTTTTGTTTACTTAGAAATGTTCATCTTTTCATGCATGTTCTCATATCTGCCTACTATATGCTCGTTGCTTGTAAATGTTATCTGATTATATGCTCTGACTTGTAACCTATGCTTATCAATAATATTTGTCTAAGTTACTTATTCTGAACTATTGCTTTTATTCTTCAGCTAATCCTTTCATATGAACTTAATCGATAAAGCTAAGTTTGTCATCATCAAAAAGGGGGAGAATGTTAGAATCTTAAGTTTTGATGAAGACTAAAATATAAAGGATTAGACCAAGTGCCTAGGAAGCAATAGGATAACTCAGGATCCCAAGTAAGAGTGCTTGCGGATGAAGATTTACTTCCGGTTAGATTAGGACTTGCGCATGCGGATGAATGTTTTCATCCCCCAGCGTCAGCAAGTAAATCACTAGGGATTTAACTTAGTCCATGAACATTAGGTACACAAACCCTAAGACTAAGCTATGTTTCAATCGGAAGCGAAGTTGCTTCCTGTTAGACTTAGACTGGCGCAGAGCAATAGAATAGATATTACCCCAAGCGTCAGTGAGTCTACTTCGCCAAGTGAAAGCACTTCCTGTTAGACTTAGACTGGCGCAGAGCAATAGAATAGATATTACCCCAAGCGTCAGTGAGTCTACTTCGCCAAGTGAAAGCACTTCCTGTTAGACTTAGACTGGCGCAGAGCAATAGAATAGATATTACCCCAAGCGTCAGTAAGTCTACTTCGCCAAGTAAAAGCACTTCCTGTTAGATTTAGACTGGCGCAGGTTGATAGACTAGATATAACCCCGAGCGTCAGCGGAAATGCAACATCAAGTGAAGTTGCTTCCTATTAGATCTTGACTGGCGCAGACTGATAGAATAGATTTCACCCTAAGCGTCAGTGAATTCACCACGTCAAGTAAAAATGCTTCCGATAGCTCAGTGACTAGCGCTGAGTGGTGGAATGAAATAGACTAAGCAAGAGCGAGTCATGGTGAACTAGATCCCTCATCGAGTAAAATTACTTCCGGATGTAGAAGTGCTTCCGGATACACCTTGGACTTAGGGAACCCCCACTGCATGAGACTATATGATTATATTGCAAAACTAACGTTCAAGTGCAGCACACTCAGTAAGGTTGCTTCCGGATGAGAAGTTACTTCCGCAAGCAAAAAGAATGTCTGAACGTTCAAAGAGATGCAGTGTCAGGATGCTTATGTCAGAGCAGAGGTGTCAGGACTACTTTTCAGAAATAAAGCAAGTCAACCCTGCTATGCATTGATGAAGCATTAAATGGGCGAACGGTAACAAGGGAAAAACGGACATATTCAAACGGCTAGCCCACCTACCAAGAGTTAAAAATGCTTGAAGACTATATAAGGAAGCTCAACTTCATTTATGAAGCAATTAATGATCTTCAAATATTCTTGAGCAAGAAAATCTTTATTCATTCAGGCTGCCCAGAAAAGCGAAGAGCATTTAACACTTTGAGTGATTTTTCATCTACTTATTCTGTACTCACAGTAGTTAAGTCTCTTTCTGTTAAAAGAGCATTTATTGAACTTAAGTGTGTAACATCATTTGTTCTGTAAGAGAACTTAGTCAGAAAAGCCTTCAAGTGTAAACTTCAAACCCTTGCTTGGTGTGAGGGGGAGACAGTTAGATAGGTTACAAGTGAGCCAGTGTAAAACTTGTTGTAAGGTTGCAAGTGAGCCCGTAAAACTTGCGGTTGTAAGGTTTCAGGTGAACCCGTTTTAAAACCTGAGTTATAGTGAAACTCTCGGCCTGGGTGGTTGAGGACTGGACGTAGGTCAGGTAGACCGAACCAGTATAAATCTTGTGTCGTTTACTTTGAGTATTTATTTTTGAAGCACAATTCACCCCCCCTCTTGTGCATCCATTACGTTCAATACTTGATTGTATTCATGTGTGTGTTGTTCTGGTTGGTATGGATTTTGTTGATTTTAATTGCTAATCATTTGGTTATTGATGTTTTTGGAATGTGAATGTTTTGGCATGTGGTTGTTAAAATTTTTAAGAAGTTAAGAATAGGTGAATAATCAAAATGGCTTTATAAGGAGGAATGGGGTAGTAACACAGGATTCGAGAGAGACGTTAAATTATTAAAAAGTAGAAATGATATTGACTTACCATTGGATATTAAACTATTATAGGATTGGATGTGATGTGGTGTTGTGGCATCAAGAAAGGAAGGATAAGTCAATGCATAGTTGCTGGGAAACAGGTAATCACTCTTACCTTGCTATAACATTGAGGGTGACGTTAGTTAGGGATTTTGTAAAATCCCTTCTCACCCTCTATATATATATATATATATATATATATATATATATATATATATTATCTTTAAAAGGGTATTTTTATACAAAACAGGCTATCTGGTGCCTTTCAAACACGATTATTTTCGTATAAAAGAAATTTGAAACATTATAAATACTATCCTGTCTGGTGTGGATGGTGGTTCTGGATTGGTTCAGTTCTGGGTATGATGTGAGAGATTTATATAGTATTCTGTTAGAGATATTGATGGTTAGAGGGAATGAGTGAAATAGTTGAGATATTGAATGGAATGGTAAGAGTGCATGATATTGATGATGAGATTGAAATGGATCGATATGGATATGGAAGAGAATTGTGATTGAAATATTGAATATTGTGGATATGATGTTGACAGGAATATGGTGAGCATTGCATGACACTGCTTTTTATGTACCATCGCGCGATGATAACTGTCGATAGGCCAATCAACAGTTATTTGTACTGATGATCCTTTTCGGATTGATTAGACCGGGGATCATAGGTCAACTTATTGAGAGAAAGTGACCTACGGTTGTTTGGCATTGAAGAGTCCAACTGTTCCCGTTCTGCAATGGAAACAGAATTGGGGTTCTCTCTCTGGAGATTGCCAGAGAGGGAAATTTGTCTCCTCCTTGTAGAGAGAGGCACAGTGTCAAATCATATAGTGAAGATTGGATGCTGGAGATAAATGCCCCTTGATGGCACGATGCATCTATAGGTGAGTGTGAGAGTTGGGGTAGTAATACGCATGGATTGGAGATAGAGATGATGAGATTATTGTTGAGAAGTGACAGAGATTTGAATGACTTTTGGGAGAAAATTTGATATATATATATATATATATATATATATATATGTATTATTGATTTTAAAACTGTGGTACCCTTTAAACGCCCTTACTACCGCACATCTCACTGTTATAGTGAGTTAAGCGGTGATTACTGGGACAATTTTGTCTCATCCCACGATTACTCACATTTTTGCAGGTGATTATGCACAGACACGAGAAACAGGAAAGGGAATTAAATTTCAAAGGTTATTTAGACTATGAAAACATGTATATTACCAAAAATGTATAGGTCTGCATTCGCTTCCGCATATTTTTATTCGTATTGATAATATTGGTTAATCGGATAAATGTACTAGGTTGCTTCTTTTTCTAACCATGTTAGGTGATTCTTTTCTAACATGATTAACTATTAATTATCCATGATAGTATTCAGGTTATATTAGAAAATTCTTTTCTATCATGGATAATGATTATTATCAGGAAATTCTTTTTCTAACTGTGATAGATTTATTGATATTATGGAAATCATTTTTCTATCATAGTTAGTGATGGTATTATTGAATTAATCAGGGAATTAGTAACAAAATGTAACAGTTGTTGTTAAACAACATGTTCCTATGCAAAGTCCCCTACTTAAGCCTAAGGCCAAAGATGTATTTGTGTGACATGTTAAGTCTTCTGGCATGCATAGGACTTGGAGTAAGAGATACTTCATTATGGCTTTACATGTATATGTGATAGTATATAATGTCTAGTACGTCGTACAGGTTGGTGAGGTCGCTTTCTCACACAAGCGATCGCCTTTGACACTCAGTGAGAGTGTGCAAAGATGAGACAAAGTGTTCACCGGCAGTATTGATCATACTGATATGGTAGAGAAGAAACACAATCTTTATGTCGCCTCGACTTAAAAGTGCAGTAAGTCGAGATGAGATCCGTGGTTACACACACATATGGATCGACTTACGGATACCCAAATCCGTATTACCTGTAGCCAGATAACAATTTCTTCAAAATCGACGTCTTACAAAGTGAGAAGAGTTGAAGAATTTGGGTTTAGATATTGTGTGTGTCTATACTAAAGTCTGTATGGTGTTAATAAATAAATAAATCGACGTATGCTCTTATAGAAGAAGAGTAACACCATAACATGTGATTCATACCACATGTGCTTAAGTTACCGCAAACAGGAAGCTAGTGAATGGATCCCTGTTTCACTGCTGTGTGAGTCCTAGAAAGTTTTCAATACTTTCTTGATGTCCTTCGACTTTGACAATTTCATGGAAATATGTTTTGATGTCTGCTACCTTAGTGTAAATGCTATATGGTCTTGAAAATTGCGATCTAAATGCTTTATACTAGTGACTTAACGCGGATTTGATGCGCTTCCGTAAGCATACGGGTCGTCAAGTGTAGTATAGAAAAGTGTCGTTCCGCAGAGGTTATAGTTTAAACAAGTGATTAGCACTAATTATATCATTAATTGTCTTAAGTAAAAACATATTGAGAGTTTGTTGTTCAAGAAAGAAAAGAGTTTGAAATATAAGTGTAAAAAGAGTTGAAGTTTCAAACACGGTTTAACAATGATAACTAAGGCCTAGGGTTGCTAATCCCCTATTTACTTCATGAACCAAAGTTTCCCTCTCCTTTTTAAGTGACTAAATGAAAATATGTGCAAGTCTAGGGTTCAAAATCATTTGAAAAAGCTTTCCCAAGTCAAGATCAAATTTATGCTAGCATTTATTGCACAATCTCTTGTCACAATAAATGCTAGCTCTTTTCCTTAACCACCCTAATTATGACTATGTTAGGTCAATAACTATATCTCTATGTTATCAACAAACCATCCATTTAAAACCATAAACTTCAAGTCCAACATGCTTTTATCCAAGTTCTAAAACAAAATACATTTTCCCAAGTCATATTTCATTTAACTAATTAAGTGGTGATCAAGCACTTAAAACAAATAGAGAGCAAGATAAAAACTACACATATACTTCATTAATACTTAAAGAAAGAGAGAGTAGATGGTTCAATCCACAAATAGGTTCATAACAACCCTAGATTAGGGTTTTAGTTACACATAAATGTAAATAAAACAAACCCTAAAACTATGATGGAGTTCATTGAAGAGATATGAAGAAGAGGGAAGAAAATATACAACCACAAATGAAGAAAGCTCAAATCTCTCCAAGCTTCCCACTTGAATCCCAAGCTTCCCCAATGTTCTTCAAGCTCTTCAAGGCTCCAAAATGTGCCCTAGATGTGTGTTCTTTCGTGTTTTTCCGCCCTTCTCTGAAAATGCCCCACTTGCCCTTTTTATATGCTGAGAATTCGAGTAAAACGCGCAGCTGCGAAGTATTCTTGCCAGTTGCTCGCCGGTTGGCGAGCCACTGGCGAGATTCCAGAGACGGCAAGCCACTCACATGCCAGTTGGCTTTGTGGCTCGCCAGTGGCGCGCCAGTTGGCGTGCCGCTGGCAAGCAGACCTTGATTTTAATTTTTAGCTTCCCCTTGCTCCTCTTTCTCCTTTGTTGCATCACTTGGGTTCATCAAGCTTCTAACACCTGTCCACCTCTTCCTACACAAGCTAGAAAGAGGGTTGAAGAGTTTCCATTTCTCAAATATACAAGCATTAAACTCCAAATTTCACACAAATGAATGGTTTTTCTATTTGAATCACTTTCTAGTAATATTTGTGTGTTTTGTTATCTATGTATCATCAAAAAGAGTGTGAACTAGAAGGAAATAGAGATGAAATGTGTGAAATTATGGAGTTTATCAACTAGGAAAGCAGTTAATTCATATTGATGTGATATTTGGGCGAAAGGAAGATTTACGTGAGAATACACACCTATGCTGGTGTCTGAGGTCGACCCATTATGATGTTAGTGTGCTTAAATCATAAGTGTGGATGCTAAGCATATGAGAAAGACTATCTGAGTTTTATCTTGATTCAAAAGGGATTAGATTAGCCATGAGAAAAGTGTATTTGTGTAAATCTAGGATATCTGAGGCATTATGACAGAATGATCGTGCTGCACTGCAAGGTAGTTTTGTGCTGATCTCAATAAAAGAGATTTCTAGTACAAGACACCTAAAAGAAGACGTCACGCCCACGCGGTTACGGCAGAGCACTTAGTATGAAAGAAGGATAGAAGAGAAAGAGATTTGATCCTTAACATTTAACCCACTAAGTGTGAGTGGGAGATGTAGGAAAATAGGGTCCACCCTTAGTGGGTTAGGACCATACCCAATTGGATTTGGGGCCATTATGTAAATATGGAAATATGATTTGAAAGGAGTTATATTCCCCATATGATTTAAAGTTAAATCATTGTGTCTTTTCACATGGGGATATGACTTTTCCACTGATTCATTATAAATACATGAAGCCTATTGGAAAAGTCACAAGTCATAACATTTGTTTTTTATGTGTAGAAAAACAAATTTCTTTCTCTCATTCTCTCTATTCCTCCCTCATGTGCATCTGCTGTATATCGTAGTCAGATTCCAAATGGTGATCCGACTCCGTGTGGGTACCCGGTCAAGTTAATCGACATCCAGGTACGCCCGAATACCCTACACTTCTCAACCTTTATAAATTTAGATTAAGGATATACTATACTTTTTCATATTTTCACTCTCTTCTCTCATGCCATTGAAGTTATTAATTTTGGCTGTTAAATGAGTTATTGCTATCGGTGGGGATCGGATACCATGAATTTTTGTACAAAAAAAATTATTATATATTTTTTTATCGAAGAAAAAAAATTATTATATGACATCGATTGAAAAATAATTTTTATTTGATACATAATTATACATACCCCATCCATTATAATTTAAGAGCCAGAAAATAAAATTACGTACGAGTATTAATAAAATAGGCAAAATGGATAAATATGTCCTAAATGATTTTTCACAAAATTTGTCCTTATTTATCATAGGACACATAAGAAAAACAAATATAATTAATTGTAAAAATGAGCATGATAGAGAATGATGTTAATTAAAATGAGAAAATTCAATAAATTCTCTCATAACTTTAGATAAGTCTTATAAAATGGGACAAACACATTTAAATTTTATGCTCTTACCTATAGAGAGACGGAGGGGGTATACTATAAAATTTTATTTAAAAAGAGATTATCTAATAATACATGAATTTTATTTAAGTATCTTATATTTTAAGAACTAATTTTAAAGTACATGGACAAGGAAACATGTTAAATAATGTTTTAAAGTGCTTTAAATTTTTTCAAGTATTTGAATGAATTTTAAACTATATGTCAGATGTTAGGGTTAATTGTTTTCATAATGACATGGTATATAATGAAAAATGTTAAAATTATAAATGATAAATAAATAGCTTACTTATTAAATAGTATGGGATTTGAGAGTGAAGACATGAAATATTATTGACTTAAGGTTATTAATTTAAGGGAAAATACAAAGAAAGTCCTCTGAATACGTAAAAGGACAATCAAAGTCACTAAATTTTCAAAAGGAGAGCGAAGGTCAATCAACAACACTCTAGTTGTTAATTGGAATGAGAATGTTGCTGTGGTTAATAAGGATGCTGCTGTGATTAATTGTTACGCTCTAATTGTTAATATGGATGATGCAATGGTTAAATATGCATGTTGTTAATGAGGATGCTGCAGTGGTTAATTTAGTGTCTCTGATCCTTGTTGTCCTTTTGGAAATTTAGCAACCTTGATTGTCCTTTTACATATTCAGAAGAAGTTTGTCTTTTTCACATAATTTAAACTTCCAAAATTTAAGAAGGTGGTTATGTACAACTGATACAAAGCTAAATGTTTTTTTTTGTAATTCACCTTTTAAATGTGTGTTTGGGGTGTAAAATGGTAGATGAATGATAAAAAAATGAATGTAATGATCCATTTTCGTGCTCCTTTCTCCTATATATAATAACCAATCATAAATCATATTTGGGGATGAAGATAAATCAAATTAAGTGCCAAAGACAAATACAATGTTAGAAGGTAGGGTTTTTTAACCACTAATTTTTTTTGTTAAACACCACTTTCAACGACCAAAATTTCCCATAAATTTGGTTGTTGAAAGTGATTTTCAGTGACCAAAGTTACAAAAAAAATTGGTCCTTAAAAGTATAGGTTATTTTTTTAAAAAAAATGAAAAATTTGCCTACATTTAACTTGCATTTCATAATTAAATTTAAAATATAATAACTAGCGATCTTAAACTCTCAAATAAACAAATCAATAATAAACACAAATTTATAATCCAATAAATTTACCCTAAAATAATAACATTGTTTGATATTTATTCCAATAATAAAAAAGAGGATCAAATATTCAAATCCTATCCTCCCTAACTTATCTATCACTCTGAGTGGGCCTTGTAGATCATACCTTAAGACCATGGTATACCTGAAATTAAAGCCGAGAAAATATGTAAAGCCCAAAGGAACGTAAGTTATATTTTTCCATGGATCAGAGTAGGGTGCCTTTTAAATCTCACTACAATTTAACAATAATAGCTTAAATGTTTGCTTGATTACTTGAAACGAAAAGAAGAAAGCTTAGAAAGTGCAAAAGACAGAACTTCTGAAAAACATGGAAGGAGTAAAAATGAATTGATCTTTAATAGATTATATTCTAGGGCAATGATTTTATTTTACTCTTCAAGTAACCACCCTGGATTACCAGACACCCTAAATTTGAAGTAACCGAAGTGGTTCAATTTTACACTGGGCGAATGTAATGCTGACACGTGGACGATACTCATTAGTGGGTCAATCCAATCAAGGAAAATAGTACCACTTTATTACTTCAAGATGAAATTGTAGCGGAGTTAATTTAAGGTGTCTAGTGGTCCATGATATTACTTGATGGGCAACATAGAATCATTACCTTATATTCCAATATTCAATGTTCAAAGGCTAAATAGAGTTAATTCAAAACTTCTCCCAAATTAAGTGATACTAATTTCCCAAAATAGAAAGACCATCACCAGAATAAATACAAGAATAATAGTAACAAACTAACAATGTGACATACAGCACCTATCTCTGGCAGTGATAATTTTCGTGAAATAAAATTGAACATGTAAAGACAAGAGAAATGACCTGAATTAGATTAGTATCATCTACAATCCTACATAAAAAAATGTCATTTCATAAATACATTTTTTAAAGGGAAAATGACAAATAAATATCTCAAAATGTCCAAAAGGATAAGTAAGGAACTCAAACTTCCAAAAGGATAAGTAAGGAACTTCAGTAAAAATTAACAATTGGAACATAGTCATTAACATTTGGAACATAGCAATTAACAATTGTCTGATTCCTTAATTGTACTTTTGGAATTCAGAGTTCCTTACTTGTCATTTTAAAAGTTCGAATTTCTTACTTGTCCTTTTGGATATTCAACGATATTTATTTGTCATTTTCCCTTTTTTTAAATGCAAATAGGTTGAGACAATTGAACTAGCTAGTAAACAAGTCTGAACCAACTGCTTATGCGAAAACAAGTTTTAAAAGGCTTTCATGACTTTTTCATTATCCATATTCTTGAATTGGTAAAGGACATCCATATTTAAGTGCTAATGGAAACTGAAATGGATCTTCATGCAAAAATTATACATATAGCATCTTAAAAACAAATGAAATCATACAAAAATTCATCTTCCTCCCTTTCTTTCCAGATTCTTTTGCAGGCCAAAGAAAAGTAAGCCCTGCACAACTAAGGGGATAAATAATGCTGATGAGCTAGTAAGAAATATAGTAGAATGAGAGCAATTGCATCTATTCCTCATTGATTATAAATAAGAGCAATAAGTGAAGTTACCAGACTGAGGTTGATGTCTCACTTTGTATTGAACGCCATATTCTAGAAAGCTATGCTCAAAGACAAAAGCGTAATAATTACATCATACATCAATCATTCAAATTAGCTATTTATTTATTTTTTCGGGATGCAAAAAAAATCAATAAAACATTTTTATTAGAAAGTTACATTGATATATTTGATAATAAAATTATTGATTTGTGCTCTTTAATTTTAAACAAAAGAAACATTTTTAACAAACGTTGGTGCTTACAAATATAAGTTCATCATATTCTACAAAAAATTACCGTTGCTAAGTTCAGCTAAAAGTATGAAACTCCATTTTGAATTGATTATCTACATTGTGGGATTTCATGATAAAATTGCTAGTAATTTCAAGAAAACCGTATCCAAGTAATTTGGAACAATGACCAAAACAAAAAAAACTATGCCGACAATCTTTAATGTTAATACAAGAAAAAGGTTCACCAAAAGAGAATAGTTGAATAAGGACCTGTGTTAAAATTACAAGTATTGAACTTACAACAAAAGTTGAATAAGATTGTTAATTAGGTAAAGGTGAGGTGAAGGAGGTAACAAAAATCAAAGCCACGCACCTAAAATCTCAACTACTCGTACACTCCTATATCATTGAATAAGGGTAAAGCGTGGTTTTAGAAATGCGCTTTCTAAACCATTTCTTTATTTTTGGTTAAACAATATCTGGTAGTATGGAGCCTATTGACAACCAACTAATCTGGACCCAAGGTAGGAGTGTTGTCCACATAGGCAAGTTTGTTCCCTCTCCTAAAAAATCACTTCCTGGGAACAAACATGTGTTCTCATCCTTAAGGGTTATAGTCTACTTACCAACTCAATAGTGTCAAGAAGCTAGTTTCAAAAGTATAATGTTTGTTTGGTTCAAAGTATGATAGGAGCTACTCTAATTTGAGTTCACAATAGCAACAAACTTTACTTTTACATATTTGTAGAGACACACCATTGTTGATCTAATATGTTAAATGAAGCATCACTTAAACTAGTTTGTTTTATAATCACAAATTCACAATAGCTCTTGTATTTTTTCATTTGAACCACCCAACTTATGAGACACACTTGAACGATGATGGATGTCGCTTGTGATATGAATCTCCGGATTTTACTTCCAATTTTTTTTTCTAGCTTGCTTATCAAACTTGCAATGCATATAGTCTTTGTTACTCCAAACCATTCCAATGTCCTTAACCTATATATTCTAACTAGCCTCTAATTTAATTTGTATTAAAAAAAAACATTTCAGCTTACTGAATTTATCACACTACAGTGTTAAAAACAAGAATTTATCATGCTATATGAAAATTGCTTTGGAAAGGGGTAATTAGATTTGTTTTTTCCTCATGCTCCATACACATGTTTTTCTTTTTCTCTCATGAATATTCTGTGTCCTAAAATAAGTTCTAATGGCTTGTTTGGTTGTCATTGTAAAGTGGTAAAGAATTAGAAAGTATGGAAATTAATGAGTTTTTTGTAATTTACATATATCTCGGGACCCACAAGTTTTCTCTCTCCATCTCACATTTTTCCTGGGCCCCACAAACTTTACTTTCTCATCATTACCTAATTTTACTCTACTTTCCATTTTCACCCTTTCACTTTCCATTTCTCCACTTTCTTTCCCACAACCAAACGGACCCTAATAGTTCTCTCTCAGTCGTAGCACTTTGATTGCACTTTTCCAGAATTACAAATGAAATGTGAAACAAAAAAACTCAATCTCAATCCTTTTCCAGTAGAAAATATTACAAAAAAATTATATACAAAAGCACAGTTATCCTCAACCTAATATGTATGCAGAATGGGATCTACTTGAGAATTGCTTGATTGTGATGAGCCAGTGAAAAATCCATCACTTAAAGGAAATGTATGATGATTGATCCTAGAAGCACTAGTACTTGATGAAGAACTTGAAGATGTAAATTCACTGATTCTAAGAGAACAATTTGCAAGGGCAGGCTTCTGTGATGGTAAATCAGGTAAAGGAGCTTCAAAATTGAGCACTTGTACTACATGTCTTATAGGAGGCCTTAGAACATAATCAGGATGAGCACACCATAATCCCACCATTATCAACCTCAACATTTCCTGCTCATTGAAGTCTCCACATAATCTCTGATCAGCTGCTTCAAGAACATTTTTCTTGCTGTGGAGTTCCCAAATCCAATCTACAAGTAAAACCTGATCTTCATTTCCACCTAACTTGATTGCTTTTCTACCACAAGCTATTTCCAAAGCTACCACTCCAAAACTATACACATCAGTCTCTCTGCTGGCCTTTCCTTTTGAGATATACTCAGGAGCCATATAACCAAATGTTCCTGCTAGATCTGTTGTTTTGGACCCTTTTGCGTGGTCCACAAGTCTAGCCAACCCGAAATCTCCAAGCTTCGCATTGAAGTTTGGATCTAACATAACATTGCTTGCTTTTATATCTCTATGAACTACACATTGTTCACATTCTTCATGAAGATAATATAATGCTAAGGCTAGACCTCGAGCAATATTATATCTTTGCCCCCATGTTAAGAGATTTTTTCCTTTGAAGAGATGTGAATCTAAGCTTCTATTTTGCATGAACTCGTAAACTAGCATTAGGTCATTGTTCTCATGGCACCAACCCATTAGCCGGACCAGATTCCTATGCCTAAGCTGACTGATAATCTTGACTTCTGATGCATACTCCTTGACCCCTTGTTTAGATCCTTGTGATATCTTCTTAATAGCAACAAAGCTATCTAATTCTTCTATGAACCCTTTGTAAACTCCACCAAATCCTCCCTCTCCAAGCTTATTCTCTAGTGTAAAATTGTCTGTTGCTTTAGCAAGCTGCTTATATGGAAACTTATTAGGCCCCATGATTTTCATGAATTCATCTTCCATGCTTATTAGCTCAAAGCCAAAACCACCAATGCTTCTTCCTCCTCCTCTCCTTCTAATATTCCAAATAATAAACCAAAACAACCCCATTCCACAGATTAAAACACCTCCTCCTATACTCAATGCAACAATAAGTCCTCTCTTGCTTTGAGGTTTCTGGTCTAAACTTGGACTGAAGGACCAAGAACAAAGAGTATGGATCTCATCATGCAAAATTCCTGTTGCAGAAGAAAATCCAAACTCAACCCACTCTGGAAGAACAGAAGCTAAATTGACAATATGAAAGAAATTCTGTTCAATTCTAGAGCCATTCTCATACCCATTAAAACTAACACTCAAATTGAAAGAACTGGAATTGTATTTGATCACAGCCTCATATCTTCTCCCATCCTTAACATTGAACCACTTAGTAGTACTCCTTGTTTTCATAGAATTAACATCAATCCCCACATGATCATAAGGTGGATCCAAATCATTATTTGGGAAGGTGTCAAACTCCACAGCCACAAATGGATGCTGCTTCATGTAGTTTGGATCATTCCATTGCCAACGATTCACAAGGCCAATTCCAGCTCCATCTCTAGGATAAGGAAGTGGAAAGCCTGGTTTAGCAAGGAAGAAAGTGATGCCATCACCAAGATAAGATTTCTTGCCTTTTGTATTGATGATGAAGGAGAAATGGGAAGAAAAGTCTTTGACTTTTCCTGTCATCTCATCCCAAAGATGGAAATGTTCAAAATAGGTGACTCTCCCTACACTGTCTTTCTCCAACTTTGTGAGGTTCAAGCATCCATTTGCATACTCAACATCTCCTTCAAGTTTTAAGGTTGGATCATCCTTATTGAATTGTTTATAGTTGAAGGAAAGTGAAGAAACAGGAGGGCACATGAGGAAGAATAACAACAGTGTTAAGTTGCAAATGAATTCCAAAGAAGTTAGATGAGGAGAATTGTTAACATAGTGTCTATATGCCATAGCTGAAGAGGCTGATTGTGTTCTTTTGTTTTCTCCCATCTCTATCAAATGGCTTAGAAATGGTCAGAGATGCAGCCTAGAGAAAAGAATTTGGCATTGAATTTTATATCATAAAAGTGGGCATATGAAGGAAGAGAACTAGAGATTTTTTTTTCTTCCTCACGTGGTCATTTTGGAGAGATGAAAAATGAAAGTTTAACTTGTAAATGTTAACCAACATGTGGGTATGAATTTTAGGCTGCGTGCTAAAGCAACCACCATAAGCTGGTTGAATTTTCTGGCCTAAAGCCGGTTAATGTGAACATATGTTTTGTTATGGAAGGTACATGTAAAGTTTCAACTCCGATCAACCAATAGTCAACATTGACTAATTCTCATATTTAAAAGTTTTATTTTTTTAAAAATAAAATATGGTAAAGCTGTCATCAGATCAATCTTTATAAGCACCAATAAAGGGAGTAAAAAGTGGGTGGATTTAAATAAATTTACTATAAATATATAACAATTCTTTCTATTATTTAATACGGGCAAAGACCAAAAAATGATACATAACTATTGGCCAAGGAACAAAAATAATACATAAATGTTCCAAGGTACACAAATGATTCTCAACTATTAAGCATGAGATCAAAAATGATATTTTCATTAATATGACAATAAGATTAGACGTGAAAAGTCCAAAATTCTCTTATAAATTAAATAAACTTTCTTTCTAATCTAATTGTTATTTAATTTATAAGGGCATTTTGGACTTCTCAAGTATAATCTTATTGTCATATTAGTGAAAATATCATTCTTGATCACATAGTAAAAGTTGAGTATCATCTGTGTACCTTAGAATAGTTATATACTATTTTTGTTCATTGGCCAATAGTTATGTATCATTTTTGGGTCTTTACCCATTAATTAATTACTCCTGATGATAAGTTGTGAATAACTCTCAGATAAATTAACCATTTTTATCCTAAAAAAGGCAACCATTTATGGCTCTGTTCGGTTGCAAAAAAAGAATGGAAAAAAATACTGAAATAGAAATGCAATAAAATGACTCGAATTCAAAGGAAAAAAAATGAAAGTTGGCCCATTTGGTTAGAACATGAAAGGAATGAAATTGATATGAAAATTTTATGTTAGAGATATATGCAAATGAGTATATGGTCCTTACTGATTATTTGTTAATAAAAATTCAAAAAAATTAAAAATCAACACAATAAATTATTTTAAAATATAATAAAATATATTTTAATTAAAGATATTACAAATTTTGAGAAAATGATCATCTATTAAATAATTTAAAAGGTAAAAATGAAAAATATATAATAAAATGGTAAATTGCATTATTTTGATAAAAAGTGAGTATCTAGGTTATCCCCCAACTTATTAGATGTACAAAATTTGAATTATTTAAACAATCTCTACTAATTATAATTTCAAAAATTGATATTAATGAAAATTATATTTTATATAACTAAATGCAAAAAATGCTACAAGTGAGAATATTGTGGCTTTAACTTTTTCTGGAGTTATAACGACTTCAATTTATCAGGACCATAATATATATCTCTTATTTGCTTTTAAAAACTTTCTCGTTAAGATGTTTAAATCCACTTCTTTTTTCAATAAATAAGAACACACTTTTCTACAAGCTTACATACATAGACAGTATATCAAATAAAAACTAAGGAATATACTCAAGAACAACTAACTCACTGAATTAGATAATGCTCTTTTGAACTCACTTCTTATAGGTCTCAACTCTCAACTACTGTAGCAATATAAAATCAAATATAAATTGTTAATTTAGAATGTAACCATTCAAAATTGAATGTAAGTTGTCAAATTTGAATGTAACTAAAATATGTGGAAGCTGTTTTCCAATGTTTAAAGAAAAATTGGTGGGCAAGGAAAAAAGAATTGTAAATGATTTTGTCAAGTAAACATGCCCCACCTGGTGGAAACTGCCTCATTTCCTTTTCCATGGCAGCACTTTCGGTACACCAAATATGAAAACCTTTGATAACGTATTTGAGCTAGGAAAGAGTGTGAAATCGAGACACAACACGCAAGCTTTAATTTTCAACCCAAAGCTATGTCAAGCGTCAAGATTCAACCACAATGTCCTAATTATTAATACTAAGTTTATTTATAATTTTATTATTGCTAGCCTAGATATATTAAAGATATGGTAATATATTCCATTTCAGTTCACTTTTATGCATTTTTTTATTTTAAATTGCTAGCCTAAAAATGGGCATACTTACTTCCTTTTCTGTCTTTTTAAGTTTTCTCTCAGGATTTAAAAATGACCTCAACCTGCCAATAAGATCAACGGGATCTTTTTTTACAAATTATTTCTATTATAAATCAAGTCCTTATGCATACATGCACCTCATATGTTTTAAACATTGAAACATTCAAAACTCAAAAGACACTTTAACTATGGTTAGTTTTAAATAATATGTTGGTTTGGGACCCTTCAGAATGGCTTGACTTTTTTAATATTCAACGCTGCTTGCTTTATTTATGTTATGCATTGTACTAGTTTAAGTATTTTACGATCTGACTAGGTACATGACCATATTCAGTTATTTCTGTTCAGATTGAGAAACAGAAAACAAAAATAAGAATGGTAAACTATGGTACTGTAACCAAACATCAGTACCATATATGCCACTTTAAACTATGACACTATGTTAAATTAAATGCAAATTATACATTTATAGCTTCAAAATCATTGATGTTCGTTGTCTTACATGGCAAAGAGAATGAACTAAAGTCAAGTGATATTATTCTCATGTTCTTTTGCTGTCAATGAAACCAAATAAGCTTTTAAGCTCATTCATCTATCAAGTTACTTTTACATGACCCGCTATTATATCAAGTATGATCATAACAATTTCGGCTTATATGATTGACAAAGTGGAATATGGAAAAATAAATGAAGAATTTCAATTTTCATTTCAAGCACAAAATTAAAATGAAAATAATAATAATGATTCAGCTCAAATTCTCAATTTAGTAAGTATGCAAAAGGGAAGCTGAAGGGGATGATGTGCTTGATTGTGATGAGCCAGTGAAAAAGCCATCACCTACAGGCAATAAGCTATGGTTAATCCCAGAAGCACCAGTACTTGAGGAAGTATAGCTTGAAGACGTAAATCCATTGACATTAACAGAATTGTATGAAGGTGCAGGCTGATGTGACTGTAGATTAGGCAAAGGAGCTTCAAAATTAAGAACTTGAAGTACTTGTCTTATTGTAGGCCTATGAATATGATTTGGATGAGCACACCATAGTCCTGTCATCAACAACCTCAAAACTTCCTGTTCATTGAAGTCCTCATATAATCTCTGATCAGTTGCTTCAAGAACACTCCTTTTGCTATGGAGTTCCCAAACCCAATCCACAAGTAAGACCTCTTCTTCGTTGGCATTAGGTTCGATCGCTTTTCTCCCGCACACAATTTCCAAAGCTACAACTCCAAAGCTGTAAACATCAGTCTCTTTACTTGCCTTTCCTTTAGCAGCGTATTCTGGAGCCATGTAACCAAAAGTCCCGGCAAAAACAGTTGTTTTTAGGCCTTTGTCATGGTCTACAAGTCTCGCTAATCCGAAATCTCCAAGCTTTGCATTGAAGTTTGAGTCTAACATGACATTGCTCGCTTTTATATCCCTGTGAACCACACATTGTTCCCACTCTTCATGCAAATATAGTAATGCCGAGGCGAGGCCTTGAGCGATGCTATATCTTTGTCTCCATGTCAAGAGACTCCTGCCTTTGAAGAGATGAGAATCTAAGCTGCCATTTAGCATAAGCTCATAAACAAGTATCAAATCATTATGTTCGTGGCACCACCCGATTAATCGGACTAGGTTCTTATGCCTTAGTTGACTGATAATCTTGACTTCGGATGCATACTCCTTAACCCCTTGCTTAGATCCTTGTGATATCTTCTTAATAGCAACAAAGCTATTTAATTCATCAACAAACCCTTTGTAAACACCACCAAATCCTCCCTCTCCAAGCTTATTTTCTTTTGCGAAATTGTCAGTGGCTTTAACAAGTTGCTTGTATGGAAACTTCTTAGGTCCTGTGCTGTTCATAAACTCATTCTTCATGCTTCGCTCGAATTCAAAACCATCAATTCTTCTCCTTCTTTCTCTTCCTCTTCTTCTGATGATATTCCATGTTATAAACCAAATCAACCCTACCACACATATCAATAAAACACCAAATCCTATGCTAAATCCTGCTATTAGTCCTTTCTGATTTCTGTTGCTGCTCTGATTATTACTATTCTGATTGTTCAAATTCTGATCTTCCATGTCCAAACTTGAATTGAAGGACCAAGAGCAAAGTGTATGGATCTCAAAGTAATCTCCTGTTGCAGAAGAAAAACCAAACTCAACCCATTCTGGAAGAAGATCAGTCAAATCTACAACTTGATAGTAATTCTGTTCAATCTTTTTGTCATCCTGATAACCTTCAAAACTTACACTCAAATTGGATGAACTTGAATTGTATCCAATAATAGCATTATATATTCTTCCATCTTTAACACTGAACCATGGTGTAGTATAAGCTGTTTTTATTGACTTGACATCAATTCCCACATGATCATATGGAGGATCCCAATCATTTTTCATGGTATCAAACTCAACAGCCACAAAAGGGTTCTGGTCTGTATAGTTTTGCTGGTCCAACTGATAACGACTCACTAGGCCAATGCCGGCGCCATCTCTGGGGACAGGAAGGGGAAAGTTTGGTGCTGCAAGGAAGAAGGTGATGCCATCTCCAAGATTGAAGGTCTTGTTTGGTGAATTGATGATGAAAGAAAAATGGGAAGAAAAGTCTGTGACTTCTCCAGATGTTTTATTCCAAAGATGAAGGTTTTTGTAGTAGGTGACTCTCCCAAGACTGTCTCTCTCAAACTTTGTGAGCTGCAAAGATCCATTTTCATAGTAAACATCTCCTTCCATTTTCAATGTTGGATCAATATTCTTGAACTGTTCATAGCTGAAGGAAAGTGAAGAAACATCATAAGGGTATATGAGGAAGACTAACAGCAGTGTTATGGTTGTGGTGAGTTCCAGAGAAGGAAGAATATGATGATGAGGATTTTTACAGCATTGGCTAGCTGCCATGGCTAAAGAGGCTGAGAAGTTTTCAAATGGTTTTGAGAAAAAGATTTCAGTTGAGTGGTTTATCAAGGAATAAGGCTTTCTGTTGCCAAGTCAAGGTGGTTTATTAAAAATGTTTGGTTGAGTGGTTTATCAAAGAATGAGACAAATTGGGACTTTTCAGTGAAAACATTGTCAGATTACATAAAGAAGTCACATATATAACTTTGTCAAATAGCGTCACTATCAAGAAAATAGCTTAGGTGTTCTCACATGAAAATGAAATAACTTTTCAAGTAAGCAACCTATTTACTGACGTGGAAATCAATTACTGTTATTGTTTGTAACTTTCTTAAAAAACAAAGGGTTAAGGCTCTTAAAATCCATGAAATTTTACTCCAGGAGTTATGCATCCTAAAGTTTCTTTTTTCTATTTTAAATGCCCTTGAATTATTATTTCATAGCTTATTTGATTAAATTTAATGGACAATCAAAACGTACATTCGTCATGTCAAACTGAATGACACATAAGATTAACTTGTTTTTTTGAATGAGTGATGACGTGGTTCAGATTTGGTTCTTAAACACCTGTCAAAGTTTTTATCGGATGAGCACTCATCATCTAGGAGTTTTTATTTTACATTTTAAATACCTTGAAAATATTAGTTCATGGTTTTTTTGAACTGAAATTAGTTCATGGTTTACTTGTACATTCGTTGTTATGTCACCGTGCCCACTTAACCGCCGTTAATTTGTCACCATTAAAACAGGACAATAATGCTAAAAAAAATAATATTAGTAGTTGGATTTTTTAAAAATTAACCGCGGTTAATTTGTCACCATTAAAACAGGAAATAATCCTAAAAAATAATATTTGGGAGTGATTTAAGATAAAAAAATTAAAAACTTCTTGTTGTTGGTAGCTCCTAAAGTAAATTAACTAATGAATAAATTTTTTAAAATTTGTTAGAATTATAAAAGAATCTCAATTAGATCCTTTATTTTTTATAAGAAACAGGATTTGTTGGATTTTATAAACAAACATTTTATTTTGAAAAAGTTTTATGATATTTTAAAAATTATTTTCCTTCCATACTTGTCTATTTTTGAAATTGGTTTAATATAACTTTTGCTTCTTGAATGTCACTAAAATTTGGATATTGGCTCTTGAACTTTAAAATTAGTAGTTTTAGTCATTAAATTTTCAAGGAATTTTGTGCTTAACTAAAACCAATAGCTTTGAAGTTGAGGGATTCAGTTTCAAAAAAAAAAAAATTCAGGATCAAAAACAAAATAAAGTGAAAGCTCAAAGACAAAACATGTTTCAAAATTTGTATGACTCCTTTTTAGATTAAATTAAAATTTATATGACTTCTTTCTAGTCTTGATTAAAATTTGTATGACTCAGTCACAGTATTACATTAGAGCAACATGTCGAAGAGCCCAGTAAAAAAGAAGATCACTGACCACCTATTCCTTCAACCGTTATGACATTTTGTTTTTGTTTTTATGAGTTTTGACCAAACCTTTTACCAATTTGACCGGCTCATATATTCATCCAATTCTTAGGAAATTTTAATAAAACTAAGTTACTTATAAATTGATGGATAAAAGTGTATTTTTGATATCATCAATTACTTTAGGGGCTTTTTCTAATACTTAACAGTTTTGAAGTACAAAAATGATACTCATTTTGTTAACATGGAGCATTTGTGATACTTCTGTTAAATATGGATGAGTTCCGTTAGGGTAAAAGTGCAATTTTGATACTCAACAATTACATTAGGAGTGTTTCTAAATCTTAACCATTTTGAGGTGTAAAAATGATAATTATCTTGTCAATATAGATCATTTGTGATATTTCCCTTATATTTGGATGAGTACCGTTAGGATAAAGGCTTGAGGGTACTAAAATATAAATGTGAAAAACCAAAATATAGTTCTAAAATAAAATAACATAATCTTCTTCCTCCTTATTCTAATATCATCATAAAAAAAGATCTTTATCAAGAAAACAAAGTTATTTCTACCTCAAACCACACATCAGAACAAAAATAGCTGTAGGAAATAAAAAAGATAAAATAAACAAAAAAAAATCAAAAATACCCACATCACAAATGTTCCATGTTGACAAGATGAGTATCATTTTTGTACCTTAAAACTGTTAAGTATTATAATGCTCCTAAGATAACTGTTGAGTATACAAAATGCATTTTATCCTAAATTGATTTGTCTAAAATATGTTATTTGTTTTGGCCAAACGATATATTTAACATCATTAATCAATAAAATGGGGTAAACTCTAAATTATATTTAGAAACATAAGAAAATACCAAAACTAGAATGACATTGTCCCTAACAAAACTTCTAGAAACTCACCAATCCTCGTTGAAATCTACTGGACGAAGATCATCATTATCCTTTTATTTAATTATGCGTGAAGGTGAAAATATGTCAAATACAGTTACACGAAAATGTAGTTGACACAAAAATTAATTTTGGGGTGATAATTTATCAAGGGACAATTTTTTCATGCCAATTTACCAATGAGAATATTTTGTGTAAATTTACCAAGGACTTTAGTTACTCGCTGAGTGAAGTTAGCATATGCACATGTAGCAATTCAAAAACTAACACACAATTGATTTGGTTTTAAAAAGTGTCACGACATCCTTGTGAGTACTACAATTTCTCTACGGTTCCTTTCCTTCCTCACTTCTTAGATATATCATTTGAGTTTTTACACTACTAATACTTTCTTTTAAAGTAAGCAAAACATTCAAAAATATTGTCACTCATTAACATTTACTATTCAAATATGACGTATCACGCCACATGTACATATGATAACTTTCTTCTTTGGGTAACTAACGTCCTGATAAATTTGCACTAGAAAATTGTCCCTTGAAAATTTTTTAAAAATTATTGCTTTTAGTAAATTTTGAACTCAAAATTAATTTTTATGTTAGTCACACCCCCCTTTAATGATTTTATTTCCTTTCAATGCCAGCTTTCTCATTGCAAGAATTTTTCCCTTCGCCGTTTATTTCCATCAATTGTGATATCTCCATAAAAAACTTATTCTTCCTTTTTTGATCAAATAAAAAAAAAAAAAAACTTATTCTTCCTGACAAAACGTATTGTCCATCTTTTTCATGCTTTGTCTCCTTCCTTCCTTGGCCGGCACCAATGGTTGATCGAAGTAGAAGAGTAATTTTGTAATAAAATTTTTTATGAGAATATCTCATAACAACTATTAACTTTAATTATCAAACGGTATGTCTCAATCAAATCAATTTTTTTTTTATTTTCTATTTTGACCTATTATTAATTGCCCTTTTATTATCTTACGAGCGTGAAATTCACTTGTTGCTTTCAAATTTTACACATTTGACTAACATTTCGTATGCACTCTCTCGTAAGACCACAATTAAAGATGTAAAATTGATCTCATTAGAATGTATCAATTATATTTTTTTTATGAAAACTAATTTATTTTACTTATAAACTATTCAGTTTGATACTAATATAAGGTCCTTTGACATTTTTGGAAGTTAAGAAACAAATTATATAACTAAATTATCACATATGTCACATGTAATTAGATTATATGTTAATTTATAAGTAGAGTGAATTAGTTTTAAAGAAAAAATAACTATATATAGACAAGTTAAAGTTATTAATTTTCCATTCTCAATTTTTCTAAAAAAAAGCCAAAGAGATTTTATAATTAGGACTTAAGGGAGTAACATATAATCTAATTACATGTGGTATATGTTATAATTTAGTAATCTAATTTTTATTTTCTTATTTAACTCAAAAAAAGTGATAGGAATATTATATTTAAAACCAGGGGAGTAAAATGTTAATGTAGGGTAAATATTAGCAAGTAAAACAGAATAGAAGAGTTATTCAACTGTTATTGTGTTGTAGTAACTGTTTTTGTTCCTTATTCTTTAAAATTTAAGACGAGAGAAGAACAAGTGAGTTAACTCTGAAGTTAAGCGTGATTCTCAATCTTTGGGTATAAGGTTCATGGACTGTACAAGCTTGGCTTAATGCAATCCTTATAGATATGAAAAACCGGACCAAACCAGCCGATTTAGAACGTGAACCGCTAAACCGTGAGCATCTCTGGTCCGATTTGCAGTGAGAGCACGAAAGACCGTGAACAGCCCAACCTGGTGCGACTCGGTTTGATCCGGGGTGACTCGGGGTAACATGACTATGTACATGACAATGTTTCAAGTTAATATTGTTTCTGTTGGACGTGGACCAAACTTATATTTATGCATTACTTGTTTTGCTATTTATCTTATGTAGTTCTTCAACGTCCTCAAATGGGATCATAGTATGCTGGGTTCACCATTACACTGGTGAAGTTTCCCTATCCATTTTGCCAATAAACTATTTGAAAACTATCCTTTAGTAGTTGTCTTTTGTTCTGTTACTTTTAAGATGTCTTATTTGGCATTCCTTCTATTCCATATAATTTTTTGTGTTGAATGAATGAATTTTGAAATTTTTTAGGTTAAAGTATATTTCGGTCATTTATGTTTGCATCAAATTTCAATTTAGTTCTTAATTTTGGAAAGTGCATCCCCTTTTTATTAGCACAATCAGTTTCACTTAACAGAAAATGTTATTTTCACAATTTAAAATGGTTAATGTATGATAAAAATATAAAAGAAATGCTTAAATTAAAATATTTTAGTATAAGTATTCTTATTTTAAATGTGCCATTTGTACCCCTTTTAATTATGAAATAATATTTTAGATTTAAAAGAAAATAATGGTGTTAATAAAAAAAATAAGTGTACTTTCCAAACATAAATGATTAAATTGAAACTGCAAACATAAGGAATCAAAAATATACTTTAGCCAATTTTTGATGTACTAACATTAAAAGACTTCTGTTGTTGATATAAATGTTCAGTGATTCAGTATGATGAAATTGGGCTTAAGTGTAAAATTGCTTATGTATCAAAAATTGCCTATGTAATTGTCACAAATGTGTAAAATACCCATATAAAATTTTTTTTGAGCAAAAATAGCCATGAAATTTTGAAAGTGGGCAAAAATGCCCAAGCCGTTAAATAATTTAACTTTTGTCAGTTATTTTAGGGTTAAAGTGCAAAAATGTCCATGTAACTGTCACGAAGGTGCTGAAATACCTATGTAAAATTTTTATGGAGCAAAACTACCTATGAAATTTCGAGAGTGGGGCAAAAGTGTTCATAACATAGAATAATGTAACTTCCATTCATATTAATTATATTGGGTACAACTCTCCTTCTTCTTCTTCCCACCCGTTAAATCTCAATTCTCCAGCGATCAATATACATCAACACACCAAATCCTACTCATCACATTCAACTTCATTCCAAGCAATGTAATCGCTGTCTTACCCCCTCCAAAATGTGGCCTCACACTTCCAAAAACAACGAAAACTTCACATCTATTTCCCTCTAAAGTCTTCAACTTTCTACAGATCATTATATATTATTCTTTTTTCATACACTAATACTAGTTCATTATTTCAATGTCTTATTTTTACTCTCTACGCATTGTAACTACATGTTTGAGATTTGGGCGAAGGTGCAAAACTAACCACCGTAAATTTTCAAATGGACAACTCTGACACCCCTAAATTGGATGGTGCAAAACCGTACATTGTAAATCAAAATGGGACAAAGTTAGTCTCGCCGTTAAGTTGAGCCAAACTGAGTTAGTTTAAGCGTGGATCTCACCTTCATTAAATGATGTGGCAAGACACTAGGCAAAGTAAGGAAATGGGAGAATTTCATTTAAGGACCTCATTAGCAATTTAATGTAAAAGAAGGACTACAAAATTCAGAAACTTCAGTTAAGGAATTGGGGTCAAAATGAAAATAATTAGGGAAGTAAAAAGACCCTATTAAATGGGGTCTCCAATTTCAACTTGGACAAATAAAGAACAATCCCCTATTTGTCCAACATGAAATGTTGGCTAAATTCCCTTTATGCCCTTCAACATCTTTATGTCTCAAAAACTGAAACTTTTTGTTTAATTAAAACATACCCTTCTCCTTTTCTTCTTGCTTGGCCAATACAAGGCATCATCTTCTTCTTCAAAAGGCATCATCTTCCTCTTCTTACTTGCCGCCGCCAAGTTCACCACCACCACACTCACCATCACCTTGCTTTCCGTTGCCACGCTCACCACCACCTTGCTTGCCGTCGCCATGCCCACCACCACCTTGCTTGTCGCCGCCACGCCCACCACCACCACACCCACTACCACCGAACCCAACACCACCACACCCAACACCACCACACCCAACACCATCGAACCTACCGCCACACCCACTGCAAGCTTCATCATTGATGATGGAAAATGAAGGCAAAAGAGCATTCATCTTAGATTTCTAATGCAAGTTTAAAAACTCAGATGGTGTGTGGTGGAGCATCGGAGCAGTCGCCGTGCGGTGGTGGAGCGTTGGAGCCGACGCCGGCTTGGTGGTGAAGAAGGTTGGTGAAGAGAAGAGAATGGTCTGTGTGAGACTAGAAGTGAGGAAGGAAGTAAGGAGATGAAGAATCGTGAATGAGATTGGAACTAGCATCGCCGTCGTGGTGCGACAGTGGGGCGGCAGTGGCTTTATATGTTGTGTTTGGTTGATGAAGAATGAGAAGCCATAGGTGTAGCTCGTTGGATGAAGGAGATGACAAATTTCATTTTTGTTTGAGTGCTTTGTGTTCTTTCTTTCATTGAGGGCATACAGGGAATTTGACCAACATTTCATTTTGGACAAATAAGGGATAATCCCCTGTTTGTTCAAGTTGAAATTGGAGACCCTTATTTGTCCAAATGAAATTCAAGTAGCATTTTTCTGTCATTTTCCCGAATTTTGTAGTCCTTCTTTTACATTAAATTGTTAATGAGATCCTTAAATGAAATTCTCCCATTTCCATACTCTGCCTAGTGCCTTGCCACGTCATTTAATGAAGGTGGGACCCACGCTGAAACTAACTCTGTTTGGCTCAACTTAACGTCGAGGCTAACTTTGTCCCATTTTGATTTACAATGTACGGTTTTGCACCATCCAATTTAGGAGTGCCAGAGTTGTCCATTTGAAAATTTACGGTGGCTAGTTTTGCACCTTCGCCCTTGAGATTTTAATTTCTTGCAACAGTAGTAGTAGAGGAGATAGAGAAGCCAGACAAGAAGCAGAGGAAGGAATATACAGAGGAATTCGACAACTTCCCTGGGGAAATGGACAGTTGAGATTTGTAATTTTGAGGGAAATGAAGGTG
The DNA here is from genome assembly GCA_029929735.1 of Mimosa pudica. Lineage (NCBI taxonomy): Eukaryota > Viridiplantae > Streptophyta > Magnoliopsida > Fabales > Fabaceae > Mimosa > Mimosa pudica. The sequence goes on along the minus strand of JAKELP010000037.1, from coordinate 4,336,756 downwards.
TCTCTATTGAAGAACCTCATGAGGACCCACCAAACTCTAATATGAACTTGAAGTTGAATTATGATATGAAAAAAATGATAGATGAAATAGCGGCTAAGGAGAACTACATGAAGCATTATGATAATCCATTTTGAGATGATTAAGTGGCTACACCAAGAAATGACGCTGAGAACGTGGGAAGTCGGAGATGAAGGGCTGGATAACTGGGAATCGGTGGGTGGGAAGAAAAGGAAGAATAGAGTTAATATAATATGACAAACGAAAGTTATATTATTTAACGAGATAGATACTTTTGACCCACTTTTGAAGTTTCATGTATAGTTTCTCCGGCCTACCATTCCATTTTCCAAGTAATACAGAGTTACTTGAATAAAGTAACTATATATTTAGTTCTCTACAGGAAGGCTTATTTTAATGTATATCAAGCTCTATTTTTACGGGATATCATAACATCTTTCTTGTCTCTAATGAAGATTCAATCTCATAAGCCAAGCTAAGAAGTAATAATCACACACATATTACTATATCTGATCCAATTCTCCATCAAAAATTATATATGTCTTGCTTCCACTCTAGTTTTCTCCCAATAGATATGAATCGAAGGACCATGAGCATAGTGTATGTATCTCCCAAAGAAGTCCCGTGGCTGAAGAGAAACCAAACTGAACCTGATCTGGCAGGATTTCTCTCAGATTAATTCCATGGGAATAATCTTGTTGAACTTTCATATCATCCTTATACCCAGTGAACAACACATTTAGTTGGTATGAACTAGAATTGTAGGTAATCTCAGCATCATACTTTCTACCATCTTTAATACTGAACCATTCTGTTGTATAGGGAGTCCACATTTTGTTTATATCGACACCGACATGATCATAAGGCGGATCATCATCATTCGAAAGGGTATCGAACTCAACTGCTACAAATGGATGGTCTTGTGTGTAATTTGGATCATCCATTACTTGTTTACGACCTATAAGACCAATCCCTGAGCCATCTGGTGGTACTGGAAGTGAAAAGTTGGGGTGTGCTAGGAAGAATGTGATGCCATCTCCACGATGATATTTATCTGGTGAATCAATTATGAAGGTGAAACGGGTAGTGAAGTCTACAATTTTTCCTGTCTCCTTGTCCCAAAGTTGCAACAATTTGTTGTATGTTACTCTCCCTGCACTGTCTTTTCTATACCTGAGTCAAAAGAGTTGAATGAAGTGTTAGAGATTTGATAAATGTAAAAGCTGGACATATCTTTTTAAAATTTTGATAAAACTACATGAACATTTTATTTGTTTTCAAAATCAAGATAGATTTCACTTGGATATATTACCTCTGAATCTGATTCAAATGACCAACTCTCTGTTTTTTCAGTGGTTTGGATTTTTGAAAATATAGCAAAACCTTTTGTAATTTCATTTAACTACATGAATATCATGTGGAATTTATTACATAATATTCTCATGCCATTTTTTGTTTTTCTGGAACTTGAGTCGAAGGAAATAGACAAATATTGAGGTCGGAAGTCCATAGCCTTCTCCTTCCTATGCTTTTTATTAAAATGAAATGAAATTTAAAAATTTTTAAATCAAATTCTGGAAAAAGTTTATCCATAAGACTAAAAGCTTTAAGCCATGAGATCAGATCAATAGTCTGTAGATCCTACATTTAGAAGAAAATAATTCTAAAGCACATTTAAGCTATATACAATTTTATGATGTATAAATCATACTTAAAGAATATTTATCTAAAACTGTTTTTGATACATTATTTAGTTAAAACTTTTATGACATGATATTTGAGAGAAGACTGAAAAGAAAGATAATAGAGTACACGGAAACAATGGATGTTTGAAGATAACACTAAGTAAATTTATAAATGAGATGTTTATGTTAACAGTTCTTCCAAATATGTTGTTATTAATAAAATTCAATAGCGTTACATTATCCATGTTGCCGACCCTATCCAATAGGATTGCTTTGTCATATAAGTTTTCTAACATGAAATGAATGATCTATAGATAGATATATAGATAGAGTGAGAATGATATCTATTGTATTTCACCATAATCTCCAAGATGTATACTTTGCTCTTCTTTCTGACAATTTATTGATTTTTCACTACCCACCATCATGTTTCCTAAATAATAACTATCTGACTAGTTTCTCTTTTCTATTAGTCTTCCACTGACCTATGAAAGCTGATTATTAAACAAATGTTCAAATAAGACTCGCAGTATTCTGAACAAACTTTAGAAACCAGGTAGTCTTGCTTTCAATATTAAGCTTATCTTAGTAAATCCTATTCTAAAATTGATAAGTGATGATAAAATTAAATGATATTACCTGGTGAGTTGAAGGACTCCATTTTGCTGATAAACATCTCCATCAAATTTCAAGTCCTCATAACTCATCTCAAGAAACTGCTGATAGTTGAAATGTATAGAGACAGCACCGGGGATTATCAGAATAAGTAATATTGTGGTTATGACCATATCAGGAAGGACATAAGTTCTCCTGTAATGAGATGCCTCCATGGTTAACATGAGACTTTTGAAGTTGTGGAGGGAACAAATTGCTTTATATGATGTGCCAATAAAGTTCTCTTAATGATTGAAACACACTGTTATAATATAAACTTTTTTAACATATTTTTCATTTGATGAGTTTGAAAAGTATTGATGAGGATGGGCTCAATCATTAACCCTTTTTCAACTCTCTGCTTCAGATTTCTACTGATGTGCCTAATTCGGTTCCTGGTTGGGACAAATAATGAAAGAGAGGGAAGAAAAACAATAATAATACTTCATCCTCTCCAAAATATATAAGAATATTTTAAGTTTTCTTCAAAGCATACGTCTTGTTAGATGATTGTAGAGCATTGATTTTTGCTCATTGTCATTTATTGCGACAATGGTAGCTACTTATTTTTCTAATTTTGAATGAGGGACATAATTCAAAGCCTACATTAATAGCACTTAAAACTGGGCAGTTTTTCCATACTATTAAAAACAAAGAAAAGTGATTATTAAAAAAAACCAAGAAAAGTTGATGGATTTTTTTTTATAATTGAAATCGGATAGAGGACAACAGTACCTAGTATTGCTTTGAATTTTATAATTTAATGAGAAAATTTGCGAAGTACTGTAAAATTTTACAGATTGAATGAGTTAACTTCAATTTAACATCTTAGTTTATTTTCTTTTTTTTTATTACAAATCTTAGTTTATTTTCTATTAGGTAAACTTGCGTTATATTTTGAGAAGGAACTAGTTGTATTTTATATACATAATAATAGGTATAAATTGTTTTTATTACGCAGCTATGGTTGGTTGGTGTGATATTTCATCAATATATTATATATTACAAAAGATCTTTGTTCTTTTTGAAATAATTGAATAAGTTCCTATACATGTCATAAGATTATTATGATATAGTTCTTATAGATCAGAATTAGGCGTATGTCCAAAAAAAAAATTAGAATTGGGTGTGATGTTGTACCTTAACAAAATAAACTTTCATTGTGGGGACTCATTTCTCAGTTATGAACCTTATTTTATGTTATTTTCTTTTAAAATAGTATACTATTGGCATTCACTTTATAAAAAAGTTAAAAATTATTCTAATCGAACGTATGGATAAATATAAATTCTGGGTTTCATTAATCACCACAAAATATACTCAAAAAATGATAAACGAAAATTTGTATAAAAAATTACCAACGAAAATGGATAATAAATGTATGGAAGGAGTTGAGTCGATTGAGTCAATATATTTACAAAAATCTAGGCCCATCTGTAAATGTTGACTAGTTCCATGAAGACAAAAATTAGCATTAATGGAGTTTGGAATCACTACATGGTTCAGTATCTGATCATATAGTTTAATTTGAAGATGGTGGGGCATATAGTGTACTACCTCTAAACATATATACATTTTCAACCTCACAGAATGCCTTTGTTGAAGCTGACTATAACCCCACCAGTTCCATTGGCATCCTTTTTTCCTTAACAGAAAAGGCCGCTAGAAACATAAAAAAAAATCATTTACATTATTTGAATTCTCTCGTCATCCTATCCCACCAATAGATTGAAACATGAATGGTTGAGTTAAATTATTTCATGATTCCCTTATTTTTCTCAGCCATTGAATTTTTAATTCAAAGGAATAGACAGAAGAGGAGAAGAGAAGGATAAAAAAGACGAGGAGAAGATACTAATCATTTAAGACCTGCATCTCCTTTTTATTCTTTTTAATTAAAAAATAGACTTATTTTTATTAATGTCTTTTTTTTGAATAAAAGACAAAATGATATTAATATTAGTTAGGGTTACATGAGTTTACTAATATCCATAAAAGAAAAGGAAGAAATAATACTATTATACTGAGCAATAGAAATCGAGCCTATATTAACTAAATGGAAAGACTTAATGAGTTCTGCAACATCTCCAGCAACAATGTGATGTATTGATGGAGCTCATTCCGAGAAATCAATCAGAAGCTTGTGAACATTTCATATAGTGATATCATCTAATGGAAGATTTGAGCAGTTAATCCATTTAAGAGCCAAGCAAAAAGCATGCAAGTCATATTTTTATTAATGTCGAGAAATCAACATTAGCATAAATTAGAATCTTGTAATCTTATCAGTCATACAACATTAGATGCTGTTGAGGACTAACTATATAAAATTATCATATGAAAGTTATACTAACTCTGGTTCTAAATATAAGACCTAGATGAATTTTTTTGGAGAGATTAAAGTTGCGAAATAAGTTATTAAATCATGACATATTTGATATATTTTTATATTATCCATTAGTTTATAGGTAAAATAAACTAGTTTAAGGGGGGAAATTAGGTAAATCAAATTATAATTAACTTATTTTTCTTTTTTAAGATTTTCCAAAAAAATCAACTAGTCTTATATTTAGGACCGGAGGGAGTATTAGTTAGTTAATCCTAAAAAGCTTAGCTACTTTGGGATTCTATAAAAAGTGAATCCTTATCATATTTTCAAGTGTGAGATTAAGAAATTTATATCAAATGGGGAATGAGGTAATTTTGGTTTCTCACCTCATATCCCTAAAATTAGGGTAGTAAACTCATCGTCTCATGTGAGGGAAGATTGATGTAAACCAATGTAGATTAGATCATCAACAATAATATTCATTATTCTTGTTCTTCAATTTCTTTCAATCGCAAACCTTAATAATTATTAGCGACAATGTTTTGCTTGCTAACATGATTTAATTTTACTTTCTTGGGTAAAAGGTCAAATCTAGCACTGAACTTTTGGCAAAAGTACACCCCACATAAAAAAGAATCTCGTAGCTCAAATCTAGCACTGATCAAGTACAAATTGGGTCAGATGTAGCAAAACCGTTAAGTTTGACGGGTTTGACCGTTAAGTTTGACCCGAGTATGCCACGTCACCCAAGTTAGGCCACGTCACCTGCCACATCACCCAAGTTATGCCACGTCACATGCCACGTCATCACCACATATATGAAAAACCTTAAGGTTCAAATTTAGCACTCAAGTATTATTAAAGTTCACCCAACATAAAATAACAATTTTGAGTTTCAAATATAGCACCCATCAGTTACAAAATGGTTCAAATGTAACAACTACGTCAATTTTTTAGGAGTTTGACTTTTAATTTTGATCTGATTAGGTCATGCCACTTGTCACATCGCCCTATTAGGCCATGTTACTTGTCACATCATCACCATCTTCACTACATCATCACCACATAAATGAAATTAAATCCCTGAAACCCACATCACCCTATGACAAATATAGCAATTCTGTGAACGTTTCAGGGTTTGACCATTAATTTTAAACTGATGTAGCAAGTGACATGACACTTTTAAAAATACTTTATTACGTTGCACCTATTTATATGTCAGAACGTTAATATTTTATATTTCTATCTAGGTAACGCTGCCGCGTATGCTCTATTTAGATGTAGTGAAGATGATGATGATGTGACAAGTAGCATGACGACTAATAGGGCGATGTGACAAGTGGCATGACCTAATCAGGTCAAAATTAAAAGTCAAACTCATAAAAATTGACGTAGTTACTACATTTGAACCATTTTGTAACTGATGGGTGCTATATTTGAAACTCAAAATTGTTATTTTATGTTGGGTGAACTTTAATAATACTTGAGTGCTAAATTTGAACCTTAAAGTTTTTCATATATATGGTGATGATGTGGCAGGTGACGTGGCATAACTGGGTGATGTGGCAGGTGACGTGGCCTAACTTTGGTGACGTGGCAGGTGACGTGGCGTACTTGGGTCAGACTTAACGGTCAAACCCGTCAAAATTGACGGTTTTGCTAAATCTGACCAAATTTGTACTTGATCAGTGCTAGATTTGAGCTACGAGATTCACTTTTATGTGGGGTGTACTTTTGGCAATAGTTTAGTGCTAGATTTGACCCTTTACCCTACTTTCTTTTATGTTGATCTTGACAGGGTGTAAGAAAAGGCAGCTGAAAGCTAGAACAGATATGTTACGTGATAGGAGTATCTCAAAAAAGCTTACAAGAGGCATGTGACATTACACGGAAGAGGAAGAAACAGGTGGAATATATGTAATTTAGGGCCTATTGAAGGATATAATAAAAAATTAAATACCATATTGTAATAAAACTCATTCTGGAGTCGTTAACTTTCCAATGGTTGGTTCTTATTATAATACTCCCTCAGTTCCTAAATATAGGATCTAGATGACTTTTTTTGGGGAGATTAATGAAGGCAATTAAGTTAGTTTCTTTCCAATAATACCCCTCTTTAATTATTTTAATTACTCACTACCCCTGTTTTCACTGTCAAAACGAGCTTTCACATTCCCCAAAAATCCCCACCCTATCCTTTTCATGGCCGTTTCCGATAACGATTCCGATAACTCTAATAAAGCCATAAATAGCAATTTTTTTGGAGTTAATAATAATAACGACATTGTTGGTCCTTCCATTTTGTTTGAATCTTAGTTTTGGCATATATAGTTTTAATAGTTTATTTTATTATTTATGGCTTTATTAGAACTTGATCTAAGATAAGTATCAAAAGTCATCAAAAAGTGTAGGAACTAGCTGTAAACTTACACCAACTCTTCATAAAATTGTACGAACCACAACCAAAATTTGATCAAAATTGCAAGGTCCAACATTAATATTAACACCACTTCTTATTATTGGTAAGTTACTAATAAAGTTTGCTGACTAGAAAATATTACAGAGAACGAGATCGGACAACTAAATACCATAATATCTGACTTGAAATAACCTTTCAAGATTTAAGAAAACTTGTTACTAAAGAGAAACTTCTTTGGCTCTTGTCCTTCCTTGATGTGTGCGTGATGTTGTGGTTGATTGTGAGGACCCAGTAGTGTATGACCTATTACTTTGCGAGGGTCTACTTTGATTGGTTGTAGAAGAACTAGCATAAGCAGATGAAAAGTTTGAAGAACCAATATCAGAAAAAGTTGGAGAAACATAGAGTGGTTTGGGCATGGTTGGTGGGAGAGTAGGCAGTGGAGCTTCAAAGTTAAGAACTTGAACAGCTTGTCTAATTGTAGGCCTCATAGTAGAATCTGGGTGAGCACACCAAAGCCCAAGAATCATTAACCTTTCAAGTTCCTTCTCATCAAAACCTCCATCACCAAGCCTTTTGTCAACTGCTTCAAAAAGCTCACTTCTTCCATAGAGTTCCCAAACCCATTGCACCATTATGACTTGTTCATCACTAGCATTGGGGACAATTGGTTTTCTCCCACAAGCTATTTCTAAAGCAACAATTCCAAAACTATACATGTCAGATTCTCTTGTTGCTTTGCCTATTACCAAACATTCAGGAGCCATGTATCCTTTTGTTCCTGCTACAACTGTTGTTGCTAATCCTTTCCCATGTTCCACGAGCCTCGCCAACCCGAAATCACCAAGCTTAGTGTTGAAATTTGAATCCAACATAATATTGCTTGATTTTATATCCCTGTGGACTACACATTGTTCCCACTCTTCATGCAAGTATAGCACTGCTGAGGCTAGACCTTGAGCTATATTGTATCTGGTTGGCCATGTCAAGAGGTTTCTGCTTTAAAACAAATGATAATCTAAGCTTCCATTTGGCATAAACTCGTAGATTAGTAGAAGATCATTTTTCTCGTGACACCAACCCATGAGTTGCACCAAATTCTTGTGCCTTAGTTGACTGATGATCTTTACTTCAGAGGCATACTCCCTAACTCCTTGTTTAGATTCTTGGGACACCTTCTTGATTGCAACATAAGCATTCATGCTTCTCATGAATCCTTTGTAGACCCCACCAAAGCCTCCTTCTCCAAGCTTGTGTACCTCTGCAAAGTTGTCCGTGGCACGGATAAGTTCATTATAGGAAAACTTCTTTGGTCCAACACTTTCAAAATCTCTGTCCAAGGAAACATCTAAGCGAGCATGTTCATCTTCTTCCTCACAACATTTCTTCCTTAACAGGAACCAAGCTAAGCATAAACCCAAAATCACTACAACTGATCCAACACTCAATCCAATTATCAGACCCTTATTGCTTTTAGCCTTCTTGTCCACTACTACTCCCAATATTGCATCACTTGAATTGAAGGACCATGAGCATAGTGTATGGAACTCAAATAGTAATCCTGTAGATGAAGAGAAACCAAATTGAACTTGTTCTGGTAGGTAATCTCTCAAGTCAATTGTATGGTCATAGTCTTGATGAATAGTGACATTATCCTTGAATCCAGTGAAATTGACAGTTAATTTGTGTGAGCTAGAATTGTAGCTTATCTCAGCATCATACTTTCTACCATCATTCATTGTGTACCATTGTGTTGTCTGAGGAGTCCACATTTTTTTCACATTGATTCCCACATGATCATAAGGTGGATCACCCTCATCTGTATTGGGAAAGGTATCAAACTCAACTGCTACGAACGGATGTTCGTCGGGGTAGTTTGCATCCTTCATCTCTCTACGGCCCACAAGACCAATACCAGTGCCATCTGGAGGCACTGGAAGTGGAAAATCAGGGTGAGCTAAGAAGAATGTAATGCCATCTCCTCTTCCATTAGTTTGATTTAGATTGTTGATGATGAAGGTGAAGCGGGTAGTGAAGTTTGCAAGTGTTCCTGTCTCGTTGTTCCAAAGTTGCAACATGTCTTTGTATGTAACTCTTCCTGCACTATCCTTCTTGTATCTGAAGTCATGAGTCAGATTGTTAGGTTCATGAGACAAATTTAATGCATATGCATGCACTTTTTATTATATATTTTCAACTTTGGATTATAGATATTGAGATAACCTCAAATTATTTGACATAGCATGTATCCAGGAATGATACCAAAAGCTTAGATTTGAGTAGCTAAGTTTTGTCCCTAGGTGGTGTTATCTTTTAAACAAGGGAAAATGGTTTGTCAGGAGAATTAACATACAGTATGTTAATTTCATTGTGGTTCCTTTAAATGACTAAATTTCCCATGAAGTTCACAGGACACTTCTCTGGAATCAAGTGTTTATGACTACCGAATTGCCGAACCCAAAACTTTGAATGTCTCATAAGTTGAATTTCAAGAGTGTACTCTCTCTGTTGAAGTTATTTTTGTCATTCATATAGGTAAAATTTATTTTTGAAAAAATGTAGTCATCAATCTACCAACACTTCTCAGAGAGTGAATTTTCTTGGAATCAAAAGTCTGGATATCATAAATAACTAACTAGAGTATTATTGAAAGGATAAGAAACTAAATAAATCCCTCATCAGTCACCACCTCATTGAGTTGAGGGGTGGATGATCAAAGAGCTTCTATGCATACATGATAAGTGAAGTTGGCATTGATCCATCAACACATTGAATCCTAGTATCTGAATTTCATGAGTGGTTATTATTGTTGAAGTTGTTGAGGGAGATATTTTTTTTTCCTTTTACAAGAGAGAAATTAGGCCATTGCACAAAAAGCTAAGTTCCAGAATAGTTCTTAAATTACAGTTCCAGAAAAAAGAAAAAAGAATAGTTCTTAATGACTTAATGAGAATTAAGCCATTTTGACTGACCATATGGAGATTCTCGTTTTTTAGTTATTCATGTCTTTTTCTCTCTTTAACTTGTGTAGCTTTATATAAAGGGGGCTAAGTGAAGTTTATCTGTCAGCTAAAAGAGCATTACTAATGCCTGCTACCTTTCACTTGTGCATTTCTAAAATATATATGAAAATTTTCCAACAATTTTGTGTGCATTTCTAACATGAAATTGAAGGGTAGAATGGTCTTTTCGGCTGGTTGATGGCTGAGCCCTAATGGGGTTTTAGAATGTTTTGGGAGAAATATTGAATTAATTTGTTAGAGGAGGTAAATTGGATTTTTTTTTCCTTTTAAAATTGGCGTGAAAATGGGGGGCGGGTGATAAGTGCCCCATATGAAATTGGCCAGCAATCACTGCTAGAAATTAAGCTTTTCACGACCAACATTAACGACCAAATTCAACAATGAGGTCGTAGTTAAAACACGCGGTGGCATACTTGTAAATAACCGAAAAGGCGGAGGTTTTCCACGACCACCATTTCTGTAACTGTGGTCGTGGAAAGTGGCGTAATTATCCACGACCACAGTTATTCAAAGTGTGGTCGTGAAAGCTATATTATTCACGACCACACTTTGTGAAACTGTGGTCGTGGATTATTCACGACCCACATTTGCAAATGTGGGTCGTGAATAAGGTACTTTCCACGACCACAATCCCTTAAATGTGGTCGTGGAAAGTCTGGCGGGTTTATTTTCTTTCCCTCCAAACCTAAGTTTCAGTTCCCTCCAAACCTAAGGTACTTAGAGTAGTTGACTTTGTAGAATGTTTCATTTTGTGGTTACTTGAAAATGATGTCTGTTTGGATCTATTTTGGTCATGAGTAGTAATTGATGTATGCGCTTCTGGTAGCTCTCTGAGTAGTAATTGGCTTCTGTTTGATGTTGGCTTAGGCGCAGGAAATGACATACTGAACCACAAAAAAAGTAGAAATTAAAAAAAAAAACCTACTTTTCACGACCCACTTTTGCTAAAGTGCGGTCGTGAAAGGTTTTCACGACCAAACTTTAGCACAAGTGGGTCGTGAAAAGTAGCTTAATTAACGACCACACTCTAAAACATGTGGTCGTGAAAAACCATACTATTGACGACCCACATGTCTAAATGTGGGTCGTGAATAATCTATTTTCCACGACCACACAACGTTGGTCGTGAAAACCATACTTTTAACGACGGCGGATTTTACGACCACACAAAAGTGGTCGTGAAAAGCCTCCTTTTGTGGTCGTGAAAGACCTTCGGTGTAGTAGTGAATGTAAATAGAGACTCGTTATATCCAAAAATGAAATAGAAATAGTGAAGAAATAAGCTAATAAAGAAATACAGTTTTGGAAGTGACTTGACATCATGGTATAAGTACTTACTAAAAGTTGGTATATCCATACAGAAACTTAATATAACTATATAAAAATTTGGTAAACCCAAATAGGAAGCTTGTAAAGTTCATTTATCAATTGGTAACTTATGAATCTGGCGTGAAAATAAGAGGATGGTAAGTACCAATTTGAAACTAAGGAACATAAATCGAAAGTTAGGTAACCAAAAAATGAAGCTGGATAATGAAGATCATATAAAAATTGGTAAAGACACACAACTTGCAAGTAATTTTAGAATATGGTAGCTGCATTATTAATGTTGGTAATAAACACATAGAGGAAATTGGTAAAACCTAATCAAATTAGCATTTTGTTTTGGATTTAGAGTTATAGGACTATTTGAGCTTAAGTTTGATTTTCTTATTTAGATTTTTGGATGAAATTTATATATGTGATTTTAGAACTGGATTCTGTCTATGGGTTATGTAATTAAATGATATACTAGAAGTTTATTTGGTTGAAAACATTGTTTAAACCCTAAATTGTGAAATGTGTATTTCAGAATGGATTTTGAATGAAGAATTAATAGTTTGTGTTGATTGGAGTAATTGGAAGGTCATAAAAACATGAGTACGAAAAACTAAGCATATATATATATATATACATATATATATATATATACATATATATATATACATATATATATATATATATATGTATATATATATATATATAGAGCCTGCTATCAATACTTAAGAAGATCATCCAGGGATGACCAGAAATGATCCGGGTTATAGAAGATCAATCCTTGTCCTTTTTCATACAAGGGATAATAAGACTTCTCACAAAGGAAGTCACCAACAGATCTTCTCCCTTCAGATCACCCCAGCACAGTCTTCCTTCGTTTCCTACTGGAGACGTAACTGGATAATTTTCTTAAGTATCCATAGCAGTATGTTTTATGAAATCATAATCCCAGGTTAAATAATACTACTACCCTTAATCCTTGCTTAGAGTTTAGTTACTCATACCTTAAAGTTGCAGCTAACCAGTAGAGTTGTTAATGAGGTAGGAAAAATAGCTGATCCACAAAAAGACTTTTATTTATTTGAGAAGTGTGTAAGATTACAAGAGATGGTGGGGATTCGATAGCATTTAGTAAGATTGCCTTCGATGCAGATCCCTCCTATTCTAATTACATGACTTATATATATATATATATATATATATATATATATATATATAGGAGAAAGGGAAACTGATTCCAGATAAGTAAGTAAGAAGATGTCAGCATGTCTAGAGATCCTTAAAATCTCATCATGTTGGTCTGTATTTTATTTTCAAGTTTATATATATATATAATGAACTTTTCAAAAAATCAATAAAATATTATATATACACGCGCGCACAGAAAAAAAGATAGGATGATGATAAACCATGTACAGAAACGATAAGACCATCAGAATGTTATGAAAGACATTAACTGGTATTATTTTCTAATGATTTATATTTACCTGGTAAGATTGAGCATCCGATTTTCCTCGAAGACGTCTCCTTCAAGGTTCAAATTCTGAGAATCCGTATCAAGAAATTGCTCATAGTTGAAGACTATCGACTTCGCAGCAGCAGGGATTATCATGAGAAACAATAAAAATTTGGTTATGAACAAACAGGGAAGCAGATGAGTTTTCCTCCTGTACTGTGGAGATATCTCCATATTGATGATATAAGTGAGACTTTTTGTTTGGAGGTAGTTTATGAAATGACTCTGCTTATATACAAAACCACTTGGTTTTATTTCCTATAAAGGAATATATACTCATATTTCTTAGACGTTAACCAATGATAGATACTATAAAACCTATTATTTTCATCCCATTATTTTACATTAATTTATAATCATGTCCATACTTATTTTGAATTTTCAAACATCATAATCTCTCTCGCATTATCATGCAAGTTAATATTCATATTTACAAGTTGTTCTCAATATAAACCCCACATCATCACCTTCAAGGAAATTCTAGTAGAAATTCATTACGTGGCAATCTATCAATTAATTTGGCTGACATCAAGCATTGACTAGCTAGAAGAGGTAATAATTGATACTTAAGCATAGAAAGGTCTTCCGTCACATATACAACAATTATATTTAGTGTAATTAAAAACTCTTTTAAAATAATTATATAAAAAGCCTTTCTACAATGGAGTACTATGACACAAAAGTCTAGCACAGAAAGGTCTTTTTCACATACAATAATTAATATTGGTGTCGAAACTCTTTTAAAATTGTATGAAAAGGCCTTTCTACAATAGAGTACCATGACTTAAAAGTCTAAAGGGACTTAGCTCTGGTTCTTTGGTGACTTCCTATACAAGGAGTCTATGTTGACTGAGTCTTGTCCACAGAAAAGCCCTTTCTTTCTTCATCATGCATGGAGAAAGACGTGCGTGGACTTTGTCGAGATCGAAATAAAGTTTCAGGTACAATATTAGGTACTGTTTTAATTGTTATCTGCTTCTTTAGAAGAATTAGTAATTCCGAAGAATCCGTCCATTGTTCTTCACTCAACACCTACCACTACTTCTCTTTTTGAAGGCAATAAATAATACTCCTTTTGTTTCTAAATATAAAATTCGACATTTTAAAAAAAATGAAATTAAATAAGTAAATTATAAATTGATGTATCTGAGGTTTTTTTTAAACTAATTTATTTAACTTATAAACTAATACATAATCTTTCAATATATCAACATATGTTATAATTAACAAACTCATTTTGCTTCCTCAATCTTTTATAAAAAAAAAGTGGACTAGATCTTATATTTAGGACTATGTGGAGTATTAAAACTTAAACGTATTTTTTGCCAGCAAAACTATAATGTATGAGCTACAAATGATTATAGTGTTTTTTAAAAGTGTTAAAGGTTGATCTTTAACTGTGATGTATTTTTCATCCAATTATGTATTGTAAGTATTAAAATGGACGAATTTTGCTTTTTACCTTTAAAATAATAACTAATGCCAACTTTTTTTATAGTCAATGTGAAGTTGGTGACAAAATATAGCGATATTGATAAGTTTTGAAACTTCTCGGACTATTTTAAACCAAAAATAACTTCTAAGAAAAAATTGGTTGAGAGAAAAAACTTTACAGGCAAAATTGTCCCTTAACCCTTTTCTTTATATTAATTATCTGTAAAACACTCAATAATGAATCAATTAGAAATTTTATGGGTAAAGGTGCAAAAATGGGTTCAAACTATTACGCCAGGAGCACATAGGGGTAACAAGTATTTCCGGGCTCAAATGTAGGATTGAAGAATAAATATTGGTGCAATATAGGGAATGTCGTTTATGTTGACCGACGTTGACCGTTAAACGCTGACGTGGCGGGGAAAATGAATTTTTTTGCTGACGTGGCACACTAATGTGGCAATTTTTGCTGACGTGACATTCTTATGTGGCAATTTTTGCTAATGTGGCGCGCTTATGTTACACTTTTTTGCTGAAGTGGCGCACTTATATAGCGTGCCATGTCAGCAAAAAAATTCATTTTCCCCGCCACGTCAGATTTTAACGGTCAACGTCGGTCAATATAAACGACGTTCCTTATATTGCACAAATATTTATTCTTCAGTCTCAGAATTGAGCTCGGAAATAGTTATTACCCCTATTTGCTTCTGGCGTTATAGTTTGAACCCATTTTTGCATCTTTTCCCAAATTTTATCAACTTAGATTGTAGGCTTAAAATCTAGGACGACAGGAATAATGTAGGAGATAGGTGATATGTTTATATCCTTATCATTAATCGATCTTTGCTTGGTTGTGGAGAAATGAAGGGGGAGGAGAGGAGAGACTTTAATGAGATAGATTTAAAGAAAATGAATAGATAGAGTTATAATGTTTTTTTAAATTTGTTCTTCTTACTGAATTATATATTTTACATCCTCTCTTACTTTGTATTACATGGGCAACCATATTAAGAGACTTTTTGACACACACATACATCTATGATGAATTCCCCGGTCAATTTGCGGCATCTTTAATGACGCTTGTTGGTCATTTGAGTTGTTTTTTAGAGATTAAACGAAATATAGAAAATAAAATTAATAAGTAAGAATTATGAAGCCACATGTTGACATTAATTTATCAGGAAACATGTAATGTTTTGCGTTGATGTCTATGTATATATTTAAAACATTGGTTGTTCACCTAAGAGGGAGTGAATTGGGTGTATGACTTAAAACTTTTAAAAACATTTTTTTGTCTTGATTCTAAGTTGAATTAATTTAAACTTGAAGGTTTAAATAATAAAGGGTAATGACTCTATTTTGCCCTTTAAGTAACCACCCCGAACCACTAGGCACTCTAAATTAACATCCACTACAATTTTATCCTTAAAATAACTACAGTGGTCCAATTTTACCCTCTAGTGAATGCAATGTTGACACGTGTACAACGCGTGTCAACAGTACATTCGCTAGACGGTAAAATTTGACCACTTTGGTTACTTCAACGGTAAAATTGTACCCGGTGTTATTTTAGGGTGTCCAGTGGTTTATGGTGGTTACTTGAAGGGCAAAATTGGGTCATTGCTCTTAAATAAAATCAAACTCTTTTAAGGAGCATTTTCCTCTGTCTTGAAAACTTTAATCAAGATTATGAAAATACCTCTAAAGGAACGAGGAATGCTATGACCTCATAGTATTCGAGAAGCTCATGATTTTTGCTTCCTGAAAGTGTGATGTTTAGGTCTGATCTTTGCTGGGAAACTAGGACCGTTATGATTAATGCATATCTCTTGAATATGGTGCATGGTGAGTTTGATATATTGATGGTGTGGCCTCATTTTTAAAGGAGGAACCTTGTGATATGTTGATGGTGTTGATTTGTTGTTTGGATGTTGGTTTGAATCTTAAGTTCATCATGTCTTTCATGGGAATGACTCGACTCCATGATGTTTTGAGGGGTATTTTGGGTGTTAATAAGTTAATTGAGTTGAATTCAAAACATTGAAAGTACCATAAGTCTTTATGCATTGTGGATTGAGTTTAACAGACATTCTGGACACCAATTTTGGTGGTTGCATTCTACTGCAAATTGTCCACAAAAAATCAGCAAAGCTAAGAGGCAAGCATAAGGCATGTTCGCGGATCTCGCCAGTCTCTCGCCAACTGACTAGTCATTGGCGAGAAAGTTTTTTAAAAAAAGAAATAAATTTTTTTTAAAACCCTAATCCTATTAGAACCCAGTCGCCCATTCTCCTTCTTCATTTTCTCACTTCTCTTTCCTGCATCTTCTTCCTCTTCTTTCCCCACCACACCCCAACTTTCTCACACACCCATTTAAAAAAAACATGTTACACTAAGCCTTGCATCTCTCACTTCGCCATCTTTTTTCTCTCTCTCTATACAGAGCCGCCGCTCCACGAGCTGAGCCACCACCGCTCACCGGCGTTGCTCACTCTTGCCGCCCTTGCATTCACCTCCAACATCCATCTTGCTTCTTCTACCTAGGTAACTTTCTCATGGGTTTTTTCTTTGTTTAGCCATTTGTTTAAGTTTTGACTAGCTTTGTTTAGATTTGAATAAGGAGAGACCTTTGGGATCTTTTGAGGGTTTTAGAGAAGGGAAGACGACAAGGTGTATTCATAGGACTGATTTGGTGATTTGTTGTTGACTATTGTGCTGGTGCTTTGTGAATAAACTGAGCATGTGGGAGTAGGAATTAGTATAGGCACAAGAGTTGATTGATTTGGATGGTGAAATATAGTTGAGAAGGCAGCGAAGATTGGAACAAAAGATGGTAGAGAAAATTATAGGGAGTTGAGTAGTGCACCATCTATGATATTGATTGAGGATGTTAGGATTTGTAGGCTCTTCATCTGTTTTGAGTACATTCATCGCTGAGACTGTGTAGAATTGGAGATAGATTTTGGGATTGGAATTTCAAGGTGTCATTGGTTAAAATAGATCCATGAAAGTTTAATTGACATTGAAAGTGAGCTATACAATATTCACATCTCTAAGGGTTGTTTTGGTTTGCCCTTGAGATTTTTGGAAGTATATTTGAACTTAATAACTATACTATACTTGAAATAAAGTGTAGAGATCAATTTCAATGCCAATGGAAACCATTTTTGGATACTCTATGTCATTCAAATTTCTGGACTTGTAGAGAATATTGAGAAAGATGGCAAAGTGGAATAGGCCTAGGTTGGAAAGTTGTTGTGAAGTTTGAGGATTAGCTTATACCAAGTTTGGGGGAATTAGTGGCAATAACCTTTTTTCTTATGATTTCTTTCTTAGACACTTTTTGGTAAGGTAGTTTCTCTCCCAAGATTGAGCTTAGAGTTTTTATAAGATAGTCTTTAATTTTGTTCTGTGTTGAGTGTTGTGTACTTGTTTGTGTGTGTCCTCGCGTTCATACAGCAGATCATACACGCAAGAGTATGGCAAGCAAAACTCTTTCATCCGCCAAAGGGGCGGACAAACAAAAAGGAAAAAGAGATGCCCCATCGAAGAAAGAGAAGGGCAAGGGACTAGTTGACCCCGCACCATCAATGAGTAAGAAGCGGAAATTGGGGGAGCCCGAAAAGAGAAGAGGGTTATTTCAAGAGAGAGAGAATACCCACAAACCAACAAGTGTGGATTTCATGCTGTGGCCACTGGGGTGCATGGGCTGCACCGACTACTAGGGCCTAAAAAATTGAAAAATCTGGATTGGGTGAACCATTTTTATGAATAAAATTTGTTTTGGCGGTCAAGGAGCATTATGAGCCACCCACGTACTAGCAAACGCCTCGACTCTTTCCTCACTAATGAGAGTATAAGGCAGTTTTATGATCTTCCAAAGTTGACAAATTGTGCGTATCAGCAGAGCTACCAAAACATCATTGACTAGCTTGCAGACATTAAAAACACCATAACAGTGCCAGGGCAAACAACTGGTTCCAAAAAGCAGGAGGCCAATACTATTTGCGTCGATCCAATCTAACTGCTGATGCTCTCACATGGCTCTGCTTCATATCGACCAATGTCCAACCTACCTCTCACACGAGTGATATCACTAGAGAGCAAGCTTTGCTCATTCATTCATTCATGACAGCTGAGAGAGTAAAAGCTGAGCGGATCATCTGTCGTAGCCTTAATGCGGCTTGTAGAGGTTCTTGTCGTGATGTCATCGTTAT
This sequence comes from Mimosa pudica, assembly GCA_029929735.1. Classification (NCBI taxonomy): domain Eukaryota; kingdom Viridiplantae; phylum Streptophyta; class Magnoliopsida; order Fabales; family Fabaceae; genus Mimosa; species Mimosa pudica. The sequence continues at coordinate 4,318,144 of JAKELP010000037.1, read as the reverse complement.
TTTTCCCCACCTCATATCGGATAGTTTTCTCCAAGGTGGGGAGCTCGACCGTGGGGGGCATTCCGAGAAGCCCCATAAGCCGCATTGAGGCTACGACAAATGATCCGCTCAACTTTTACTCTCTCACCTGTCATGAATAAATGAATGAGCAAAGCTTGCTCCTTAGTGATATCACTCGTGTGAGTGGTGGGTTGGACATTGGGCGATATGAAGTAGAGCCATGTGAGAGCATCAGCAGTTAGACTAGATTGACACAAATAATATTGGTCTCCTACTTTTTGGAACCAGTCGTCTGCCTATGGCTCTGTTATGGTGTTTATAACGTCTACGAGCTAATCATTGATGTTGTGGTAGTTCTGCTTATACGCATAATGTGGCAACTCTGGAAGATCATATAACTGCCTTATACTCTCCTCCGTGAGGAAAGAATCGAGGCGTTCACCGGTGCGTGGGTGGCTCATAATGCTCCTTGACCGCCAAAGAAAATTCTGTTCTTAAAAATGGTTCACCCAATCCAAATTTCCCACCTTTTTAGGCCCTAGTAGCCGGTTTAGCCCACACAACCCACGTGGCGTCATTTATTCCACCCCTTGCCCCCTGTGATTACCACTTTCTCAGGCGCTTCCGAGCACTAATTTTGCTTCTTCAGGCACCTACAATAGTACCACCTGTGGATCCTGTGCAGGTGGTTGAACCCATAGAACAGCTAGTAGCAAGATTGGCGGCCTTTCAGACACGGTTTGATCGTTTTGAGACTCGACACGACCAGCACATGGAATTTATAGTCACAGGTTTGAGAGAGCTGGGAGTGCAAGCCCTGTTTGGTGGAGCTGAGGTTGCCGTTGCTGATGGGATGGATGCAGCAGAGACAGATACTGATGAGGCTGAAGAGGATACAGAATAGGAAGGGGGATGATGATGAGAGTGGAGATGGCTCTGATGTTATGGTGGATTGACTGTGCTTGATCTGTGTGATTAAATTTTGTTGTCTTTGTTGTTGTTCATTGTTGGCTTAACTGTTACCTTTGAAGTTTGTGTAGGGTGTAGGTTAGTTAATTCTAAGCTCACATTAACTTTTGGTAGTGTTTGTGCATATTGGTTGACGTCTTGAATTCATGCTCACTTGTTCTTTCTTATGCCAGTTTTGTGTGCCTTGTGCGTGCATTTTCCTTTTTCTGCATCAATAGTGAGGGCACTTAATGTGGGCTAATCACTTCTGAAACTTTTTGAAGTTGTGAATAAATTCTTTTCTTGTAAATAATTAGTGCCCATGGACTAGTTTTTGTTTTGGATAATGAAATTGTATTTGCATACCACACTTAAGTTGTTGCTTTAGTTTTAAGGAGTGTGTTATCAGCTCTCTTGAAATTTGCTAGAAAATTCAGTGATTACAATAAGTTGCATAACTATAGGGTATATGGAAAAATAGATATGTATGCATTGCATAACATGAGTTGTTGCATTAAAGCAAATCTTTACCTGATTCTAATGAGTAAATTGCACACGCCGGTTAAGGTGTATTTGGAAGGGTTTCAAGAAGGAAAATTTGCAATAATCCAAATCTATGCATCTGTTTTCATTTAAAATTTTCAAATTTCTTTTTGGAAAAATTCAACATTTTCACAAATTGCACATAACTTTGAAAAATGATTGAGACCATTCTTAAATGCGATTGAGACTTTCAAGCTAACCTTGACAACTTTTATCCCATTTGATCCCAATTTTGAGCCTAAAAGAAAAATCCATTGATTTTTTTTGTTACACCCACTTTACACCTCACGCATAAAGCCTGAAAACCAAACCAAGTGTGGTTGGTGTAGTGGTTACCTCACTTCACCGCTTAACCAGAGGTCTCGAGTTCGAGCTCTGGGAATGCAGTCTGCCCCTTGGCCAGCACTTTACCCTTAAGTGGAGGCCCCGGTGCGGATCTGAATTAGTCTGAGCCCGTTGAGTTTCCCGTGACATTGGGGCTGGCCCAGGATACCAGATTATAAACTCAAAAATAAAGCCTGAAAACCAAGAACATGACCTTGCTCTGAGATAGTGGAATTGGTTACAATCAAAAGGTGAAAAGTGGAAGGAGATCAAAAGTGTTGTGTAAACCAAGCCAAAAAATGAGAAAAAGAAAAAAAAAAGAAAAAGGAAAAGAAAGTGAAAGTGAAATAAAAGCTCAAAGAGCTCAATGAAAAGAAAAAAAAATATACATGATGAATAAGGGTTGGTGGGATAATGTAAAGGTGAAACAAATGGAGAAAGTGGAGGAATGTGAGTTTCAAAGAACTAAAGTTCCATTATCTCAAGGTTTTTGCAATTCCTTATTCCTTCATTTTAAGAACCATAAGCCTTGGCCAAATTACAAGCTTTGAAAAGTCCTATTGATTTTAAAATTATGTGCTAAAAGTTTAGAGTGGAGAAGGGTGAAGAAAAGAGTGGGATATTTGAAAAATGAAAGCATATACATGATTTGAGGTTATGACAAAAGACTAGAGAACTTGGAAGATTTCCTTTGGATTCAACACACACACACACCTACTCATTGAATTTTGAAAAGCTTGTTTTTAATGTAGCGAAGCATTTATCCTTGCATACATCCTATCTTTTCGATATATCAAATAGCGATAACAACATATGAGAACAAGTATATCAATCAAAGTAAAACGAGCTTGTAGTCAACTTCTTAATCTTTTTGAAAATTTGCTTGAGGACAAGCAAGAACGTAAGTTTGGAGGAGTGATAAACTCCATAATTTCACATATTTCATCCCAATTTCCCTCTATTTCACACTCGTTTTGAATGATACATAGATGACAAACACACAAATACTTATAGAATTTGATTCAAAGAGAAAACAATACATTTGTGTGAAATTTGGAGTTTAATGTGTATATTTGAAGCATAGAAACTCTTCAACCCTCTTTCTAGCACGAGTAGGAGGAGGTGGACAGGTGCTATCAGCTGTATGAAGCCAATGTGATGCAACAAGAAAGAAAAAATAAGAGGGATAAGGAAGAAAGCTCAAAGAAACTCCAGAAAGGTTGATTATGGATATGTTCGCTGTTCTCGCCAGTGGCTCTCCAACGGATGAGCAATTAGCGAGCCAAATACCTGAATGTTCGCTATTCTCGCTAGCAATCCATGGATGTTCGCTATTCTCGCCAGTGGCTCGCCAACTGGCGAGCGACTGGCGAGCCCACTTCATTGCTGCGTGTTTTGACCCAGTTCTCAACATATAAAAAGACAAACTTGGGCAATTTCAAGGGAGGCTAGAAAAACACGAAAGGGAACACATTTAGGGCACTTGTGAGAGTTTTGAAGAGTTTGAAGAATCTTGGGATTTCTTGGGAATCAAGTGTGAAAGCTTGGAGAGATTTGGACATCCTTCATTTGTGGTTGTATTTTCTTCTCTCTTCTTCATCTCTCTTCAATGAACTCTTTCATAGTTTTAAGGTTTGTTTTAATTTCAATCATGTGTTACTAAAAACCTTAATCTAGGGTTTCTATGAACCTATTCATGGATTGAACCGTTCACTCTTTCTCTTTTTGAAGTTTATTAATGAAGTATATGTGTAGTGTTTATCTTGCTCTTCCTTGGTTTGCTTGATCACCACTTAGTTAAATGGAATATGAGTTGATAAAATATACTCCCTCCGTTCCTAAATATAGGACCTAGATGACTTTTTTGAAAAATCCTAAAAAAAGCAAAAAATAAGTTAATTATAAATTGATTTACCTAATTTTTTCTCTTAAATTAGTTTATTTTACCTATAAACTAATGTATAATCTAAAAAGATATCAAATATGTCATCATTTAATAACCTATTTCGCAACATTAATCTTTCCAAAAAAAAGTTATCTAGGTCTTATATTTAGGAACGGAGGGAGTATTCTGTTTTAGAACTTGGATAAAAACATATTAGACTTGAAGTTAATGGTTTTAAATTGATGGTTTGTTAATAACATAGAGATATAGTTATTGACCTATCATAGTCATAATTAGTGTGGTTGAGGAAAAAATCTTGCATTTATTGTGACAAGAAATTGTGTAATAAATGCTAGCATAATTTGATCTTGTATTGAGAAAGCTTTTTCAAATGTTTTGGAACCCGAGACTTGCACATGTCTTCATTTAATTACTTTAAAATGAGAGGGAAACCTTGTTTCATGAAATGAATAGTGGATTAGCAATCATAGGTCCTAATTATTATTGTTAACTCGTGTTTAAAAACTCCAACTCTACTCTTTATATTTACCCTTAAAATTTATTTCCCATTTTAAAAAGACCTCTTAATATGTTGTTACTTCAAGTCATTTATGATATAATTAGCGCTAATAACCTTGTTTAAACGACAATCCTTGCGGAACAACAACTCTTTACTATACTACTTGATGACCGATACACTTAAGGAAACACCATCATTTCGCATTAAGTCAGTATGTTGTTTATTACCCGTGTTTTTGGGGAAAACGCCGGAATACTTGTGCTGGTAAGCGTCGAATTTTTCATAGTGAATGTCACAATTATATATATATATATATATATATATATATATATATATATATATATATATATATATATATATTATTTTTTATACCAATTTTTTTTTTAAAATTGACATCTTATTACTTTTACCAACAATACTATTAAAAAGTTTATATTCTATTACTCAAAAATCAAAATTTAATGTACTATCCACAATCTATATTAGTGAAGTGTCTCAAAAATAACATAATAAATTAAAAGTGGGTTTTTTTTATAAATACATATTTGGTGGGTCAACTATGATTAAGTGTCTCAAAAATAACATAATATATTAGTGAAATGTCAAAAAATAACATAATATATTAGTGGTTTTTCAACCCAGCAACGTGCAGGCTTGCCGGCTATGGGCATGGGTTGGGAAAATCCCAACCCTTACCCGCTCTAACCCATGGGTTGGTGGGTTGAAACCATGGGTTGAGCCCATATTGATAACTAATATCAATGGGGAGATTAGTTCTTATCCTACTGGGCGTGTATATCATGAACAATAAAAATTAAGCTAAAATATACTTTTGATCTCTTATGTATGCATCTAGTTTCAATTTAGTTCTTTATGTTTGGAAAATACACTTTTAGTCCCTTATGTTTGCATCAAGTTTCAATTTAGTCCTCTATGTTTAGAAAGTACACTTTTAATCCTTTTTTGTTAACACTGTTAGTTTCACTTAAATTTAAATGATTAATTTATAATTAAATTGGGACAAAAATGATAAATTTTGAAATTATAAAAATAATTACACTAAAATAATTTAATCTAAGCATTTTTTAGTACTCCCTCCGGTCCTAAATATAAGACCTAGATAGAGACTTCATTTTGGTCCTAAATATAAGACCTAGATACATTTTTTATCACCTTTTTCCTAAATTACCCTTCTTCTTCTTAACAACTCCTTTGATAGGGGAGGAAGAGCTACTAAGTAATTAACCTAATTAAGGAGGGGTATTATTGGAAAGACATCTAAAATTAAGTCTTCCTTAATCTCCCCAAAAAAAGTTATCTAGGTCCTATATTTAGGACCGGAGGGAGTATTTAATAACCATTTAAAATATTTAAGTTAACATTTTCGTTAAGTGAAACTAACAGTGTTAATAGAAAAAATTAAAAATGTATTTTCTAGACATAAAGGACTAAATTGAAACTTTGTGCAAACATAAGGGACTAAAAGTGTACTTTTCAAACATTAAGGACTAAATTGAAACTTGATGCAAACATAAAGGACTAAAAGTATACTTTAGCCTAAAAATTAAGAACATGGATTTTCCATAAAAACTTGATTTTAATTATAATATTTTGTAATTTTGTACAACTACTTCCGTTTTTCAGAAGTTGTTATCGAAACATTTCAAATATAGAGATGACAATGGGGTTGCTATACAAGTGGGTATTGTTAAGGTGAAATCTTGTCTTGAAATCAGCGGTTCTTTCGTAAAACAAATCATCTAAATTTTGTTTTGGGAGGACCAAGTCTTCAATGATAATGCCTACAAATTATAATACAAATTCCTTGTTCGACTTGATGTTTCTTTGTTAAACGACATTTCGGCTGAATTCATATGTATTATGCAAGCCGGCCCACTTAAACATGTAATGGCAACGTTTAGGCAACATCCAAAATGAATGAGCAAAATTAAAGAATTATACTTCATCACTAAATTGATAGCAATATGTGTTCAAATGTTGGGAACCCTCTCATTAGGTGAGGGGACAATCCTATTTACATAGGTAATACTTTGTCCAATGTTTATCAAGAAACCAAGTTGACTTGGTTTAACCAAATGCAAAATAGATCACTCAATTTAAGATATATACTATGTGTAATTAAAGTATATATTAGGTTAAGGCTAAGTGAATTAGTTATGGGAAAATGATTAATTTTACACCTTTCATTTCATTACAAATAAATCAACTTGATCTTATAATTTTGACTGAAGCAAATATACAACATAATTTTGGTTTCTTGCAAAAGGAGGAGAGGCAGCATCTCTACGCAAACAGCATCTGTATAGAATCTTAAGGTTTAAATCAAATAAGACATGCATTCTCTATACATGTTTTATCATTTATAGTTTTTTTTATCAGCTTTATCATTTATAGTTTACACAATAATAACTTGTTTTTTTTACTAAAAACACAGTAATAACTTGAAAGAAATGAGAATACTGCTTATGTATATTGTGCAGGGCACACAAACATACAATAACTTACAATTATAGTAGTGATTTACTTGGTGAAACTTTATCATCAGAGGTTGTAGTGAAACCAGAAGAATTTGTGTTGGAATTAATGCTTATTACATTCTGGTTTTGACTCTCACCTGGAACATTGGAGCCTTGTAGAATTGAAAATGATGATGGAAATTCATTGTAGGATAGTATGGGATATCTTGAAGGAAGATTAGGAAATGGAGTCTCAAAGTTAAGCACATGAATTGCTTGCCTTATGGAAGATCTACAATTTTGGTCAGGATGGGCACACCACAGCCCAACAATTATTAGGCATTCAGCTTGATTATGGTCAAATTCTCCTTTCAGTCTTGAATCAACCACTTCAAGAATTTTCCCACTTCCATAGTTATCCCATACCCATTTCACTATGTTTATTTCATCTTCTGGAGCTTTGGGATTGATTGGTTTTCTTCCACAAGCAATCTCTAAAGCAACAATTCCAAAGCTATATACATCAGATTCTTTACTAGCCCTTCCAGTAGTGATGCATTCAGGAGCCATATATCCCATGGTTCCTGCTAATGCTGTAGTTTGTGCACCTTTTGCGTGGTCGACAAGCCTTGCTAATCCGAAATCTCCAAGTTTCACATTGAAGTTGGAATCTAGCATGATGTTGCTTGATTTTATATCTCTATGTACAACACATTGTTCCCATTCTTCATGCAGGTACAATAATGCAGAGGCCAAGCCATGAGCTATTTTAAATCTAATTGTCCATGTGAGCAAACTTTGTTCCTTAAAGAGATGAGAATCTAAACTTCCATTTGGCATATACTCATAAACTAACAAAAACTCTTTCCTTTCATGACACCAACCAATTAGTTGCACCAAGTTTCGATGCCTTAGTTGACTAATAATTCTTACTTCCGAAGCAAACTCCTTCTTACCTTGCTTAGAATCCTTAGATATTCTCTTAATGGCGGCATAGGAGTTTGAGTCTTTGAAGAAACCTCTAAAGACACCCCCAAATCCTCCCTGTCCTAGTTTCTGCCCATCTTCGAAAAAATTTGTAGCAATTGCAAGTTCATCATATGAGTACTTTTTGGGCCCAGCTCCTCCTTCGAAATCATCACTTGAGTGCTCATCAAACTCATCATCATCATCATCTTCTTCCATTTTCTTTTTGTCCTTCCACAAGAAAAACCATACCGCTCCACAAAATATAACAAACCCCCCAGCCCCTAATAATCCTAATCCAAGCGCCGTGATATTCAATCTTGGCCTCATACTTGGAGTAGGACCAACATTTGGGAATTCATCTGAATTGAAACTCCACGTGTTGACCTTATGTATTGCATATTTTCCTCCTGTGGCAGCTGAAAACCCAACACCTACTAATGGTGGCAGGTAGTTTCTTAAGTCAACTATATGATGAAGATGCTGCCACACAATGTTGTTAGAAGAATCAAAACCATTAGTGAATGCGATGCTTAAATTATGTGTTATCGCATTGTAACTTATTAAAGCTTCATTAATTCTACCTCCTGGGACATCTGCATCCCATGACACATTAGTAGCAGATCGAATAGAATTAATATCAACTCCTATATGTATATATGGAGGATCCCAGCTTTTAGTAGGATCATCAGGACTCCAATTGGGGTAGATATCAAACTCCACAGCAACAAATGGATATTCTGTGGAATTAAATTCGGTTTCTTCACCTCCAAGAATCAGACCCATTGTACCTCCTCCAACTTTAGGTAGATCAGGAAGCCTTAAACCATAAGGAGCTAAGAAGAAGGCCATTCCATCTCCATAATAAGAAGTGTTGCCAAGTGAATCAATCACGAAGGTGAAGCTGGTGTTGAAATTTGCGAGTTTCTTGGAGTCTTCATCCCACAATTGCATGACTTCATTATATGTGGCTCGGCCTACACTGTTGATATCTTGAGAGGATGGATCCCTTTGGTTTCTTACTAAGTTGAGGGATGTATCAGGAATGTTAGCTGCTCCATCACACAACATGTTCACATAACAATCAGAGTTCTGGAAACTGGTGAAGGTAAAGTTCAAGGAAAAGGCATAGGGAATCAGAAGTAGGAAGACTGATACTAACAACATCTTAACTGATAAATTAGGCTAAGAACTACTTTGTGTTTGATGAGCTTTCATGAAGAGACGTTTATATTGCATATAAAGTGGAAGAAGTCAATAAGTGGACGAGTTTTTTATTTATTCTTTCATCGTCACTGTTTATCAAGTTATGGTGTACCAACTTTAACTTTTCATAAACTAGTAAACTTAATTAAAAATATTAAATTTGTCCTGAAAGCCATGTTTCCTAAACTTACCCCCATTAATTATATAATCTACAACACCATATTACTTCCTTTGGTCTTTATCATAAGTGCCCGATTTACCACTAAATATAATATTTCTTAAAAGTTAGTTTAAAGATAAATATATGTTTAAAATAAAACTCTTTTAAATATAACTCTTTTAGGTTAAAAGTCATCATTGACCCAGAAGTTTTGCTTGATAATCACGATAATCCTGGAAGTATTTTTGCTAAGTGGAATTCTTGATTGGTACATCTATTTCTGTCAAGTAATTGCATTAGGGTATTTATGCTTGAAGTTGTCAAATTGTAATTGAGGGCATTAGTTTTAATTCTAAAGCCTTGAAATATTATTTGGGATTTCAGTAATGAATTAAAGCCTTATAAGCAATTTAGGATTTCTATTGTCGAATTAGGAGGCCTTTACAATTGACAATTTTACTTAGGTTTTTATATTTAATAAACATAGATTAGAGGAATGGTATTCAAAATTTCAGTACTAATTTACCTGGCCTGACTCAGAGGGATGCCAGAAGTGGTTTTCTTAATTAACTTGAGAACTTCCTAACAATCTTTAAAAGTAATGATTGTGAAGTCTTCTCAGATCAGTTCAGTTCAAAACGTCTTCATTTATCAAGTATTAATTATATCATATTTGAATAAAAATCTCCATTGTATCTAATATCGATTTGTTTATTTAAGAATAATATCATTCTTTCACCAATTCTCCATATTAGTATCAATTAAAAATGTTTTTCACCCTATCAAATCAAGTTTGCATTTAGTTAATAGATTAATCACTTTACATTTTAGGCTCCTCCAATAAATCGATAACTAGGAGTAGTTTCCACTATCCTTTTAGTCCATAATTTCTTGAAGGTCAAGTTTGAGGCACATACATCGATTCTAAATTCTTAACACTAAATTCTGGTGTCCCTCAACTTTCTCCGTCCCTTATTATTAGAATCAATGACGTAAAATCACACAGAATAAGGAATTTATTAGAGGGAATAATATGTCTAAAATAATTTTGTACTATTAAATTTGCCCTTGTTTATAATATGTAAGAGAGATAAATGTTATAATAGTATTATAAATAATTACATAAGAGAATGTGATCGAATAGACAAAATATGTTTTAGTATATAATGATTTGTAAATATTTTGACAAATTTAATCAAGCTATCTTATAACAAAACTGGACAAAACTAATCAAATATTATATTTTTACTGTATTATATAGGGACGGAGGTGGGAGTATCAAGTACTAAGAGTAACATCAATATTTAATTAACTATAATTATAGCCGTCTTTGTTCTAATGGTCTAATTAAGTGATGTTAGTAACGGTTACCCACGCGTCAATGCAATGAATCACTCAGGGTAATGGATCCCACATGGGACTTGCCTAGTCCCTTTTAAAATGGTTTAGCGAAAAAACAAAAAAGTATTGACCAGTTTTAAAATTCTAATAACTTTTTCCATATAAGTATTAACAACTTCAATACAAGTATTAACAACTATATTAACAACTCAAAATGACTAATTTAGAATTTTAAAATGTTGAAACGAATTTTTTGTCATCATACCAACAATCTATATATATTTTATTACTGTAAGACTCATATCATAAACAAAATGAAACTTAAAAAATATAAGCTAAAAGGAAAATAAAGTTGAGAGACAAAGTATTATAGAACCCAAAATTGTTGATACTTATAATACCCAATTTTCAAAATAGAGATAATGTAGAATTAATTAAGGTGTTAGGATATAATTAAGAAATTAAAAATCGTTATAACTAAATAAATGAGGATAAATATACTTTTACGAAAATAATATCCCTATTTCTTTAGAAATCAAAGAAAAATTTCTAGGAAGTGAATTTTAGATTAGAAATTTTATGAAAGATAGTTTAGAGTTTAAATAAAATTAGGGTGGGAGAAAGTATGTAAGTTGGTGTGTAGAATAGTTTTAAGGTAGGAATTTAAAATAAGAAAATAATAAAGTTTAAAAAGAAAGGGCAAAATGGTCATTTCAAGAACCATACTTTATGTGTTATCTCCCCATCTTCCCCACCATCATTTTTCACCCTTCTTTCTTCAAAAACACGTACTCCCTCTTGTTTCTTCCAGTGGGTTCTACGGATCCGGTGACACATGCAGTCAAGGTTTTGAGGGGGTCCGATTTTAGTTTTAGGGTTTGGTTTGTTTAATCGGTAAAAGTCAAAGTCAAAGTTGTAACTTCTATTCTTGTTGTTTTGAATAAGAAATTGAACCTTGATTGAATAAGAAATTGTCCTGCGAGATACTTTTACAATAAACTCTAACTTCAAACATCCAAATAAACCATGGATATATACATTTACTTCGAAATACTCAACAAAATCAATCTAATCACAACCAACAAATCTAACTCAAAGACACTTCTACAATGTTATACATCTGACCTAGAAACTTTTCATTATCCAACTCACAAAATCCTAATTTAAATAAGAAATTACATTAACAATCAATGCAAGCACATCTAACACCCAAGAAGAAATCCTTTCTCCATGTTCATAATATTAAAACCTAAGCTCTGATACCAAAATGTCACACCCTAAAAATTCTATAGTGTGACCGGCACGAAGTTTAAGATATCTAAACTTCGTAAACCCTTTAAAGTTTATTATGGACATATTAAACATAAATTTCTTTATACAAAGTATATATTACCAAACATTTAACATTTCAAGCATTTGGCTATATCATTTTCACCTCAATGCATATAAAGGTAATTAGATCAGATAAATGACTGCCTATGTAACTATTATCTACAATACCTAGTCACATTTAACTTCCATTGTCGTAAAGCACGAAGTGTAGTTCCACATTCTTCAATCTGAAATACAAAGTACTATATAAATATGTGAAATCTCATTACATGCCTTTTTATTCAAATCCACCGGAGATAGGAAAATAAATAGATCATATAAATTTTGGCCAAAAATACAATAAACAAAGTTTAGAATATAGAAAATTCAGTTTATTATCACCATACTTGTATTTGAAAAGTAATGAAACCCAAAAAGGTAAAATTTGCATCACATAAAGTATAACCCCTCTCAAGTATTATAAAACCTATACGAAATCTCATTATTATGAAAACTTGTTTTCTATAGAGGAACTGACACAAGCGAAATAACAGGCGTGGACACACAGTCCACGAGGGTAAATCACCAGGCGTGATACGAAGTCACGAAAACAGGCGTGGACACACAGTCCACGAGGGTAAATAACCAGGCGTGACACGAAGTCACGAAAACAGGCGTGGTAAAACCACGAAACAGGCGTGACACGAAGTCACGAAAACAGGCGTGGTAAAACCACGAAACAGGCGCTTTGTGTCTAGTTCCTCTAATAAAAGTATATATCGTAATAAATAAATCAATTTGAAATCACATATCAAATCTCATCAACCGTAGAACTTCAAAACGTTTGGAAGCATACTTGGGCCAATATACCCAAAAACAATAACCAATATTATGGGAATACGATAACTCCTTTATCAAATAGTTTATAATAAAATATCCCAGCATGAAATTCCACAAAAGTGTCTCTATAATTTTCAAATCACTTCTATACATAAGTATAAAATATACTTTAAACAAATATAAGTGAGAATAAAAGAACAAAATATATTCTTTAATCACACGACAAAGAAAATATAAATTAGTTGGCAACCCATATCCCACCACCCATGCCAAATAACAACAAAACAAGAGAAATGAGTTCTATCCATCTAAACATCATTTTCACAGTTTTACTACATCAATACTAGCAACAATCTCACAAACCTATCAACCAATCATGACTAAAAACACCCCTTATGTTCTATAAATTTAAAACTGAACTATTACAATCAAATACCAAATCAGTTTCTTTTAACATGGTTATATGCTTATGAATATTCTTCATAAACCCTTCTTCTTAAACCAACAATCCAGTAAATTGAAACAAAACCAAGACAAGAGACCAAAGCCAAACAGCAAGCTCATTTAATCCCTATTAACATTTCATGTTGAACCAAACAACTCAGAAATTAATGTGAACAAGCCATACTGAATGCCACATAGAAGCAATAGTGCAATACAACATTCTCTCCCACCATAATTCTAATCCAGCAGTAATAATGCCATCAAACAATTTTGTTTTAAAACTTAGAACTCCTTGAAGCACAATCCAAAATGTTGGATCAAACAAACTTCCATAGAAAGAGTTACCCAAGTAAAGTAAGGTTACATTTTCCTGATTAAATCAGTTTTGACCAACTAATTTAAAGAGGAATAAGAGTCCAGCTATTAACAATACCAGGGACAAGCATAAAATAACCTTTTCATATCATAAACCAATTAGAGTCAAATCCCCAAATGAGTAAAGACCCTCTTCCTTGCCCAACGATCCATTCAGCCATAATGTAATAAAAGTAGAAACTTAACTCAATTCCAAACAGCCTTTATATTCTACTGATTGCCCACAAAACAAGCGTCAACTCAACGAGGAATAGTTTAAAGCAACCAATGGCGATGGTGAAACACAACAACCATTAAAACCAGACAAATTCAATACCTACATATGCACAAAACCGAACACTAAATAGGAAGAAAGAAACAAAATCAGCTACGTGTCCTAAGCATAAACTGGGCATACAATGAGATACATATCAATCATTTCTAGACAGTTCCAAAATCCAAATCAATAATAAAGCAATTTGTTTCTCGTATTAGACTTGAGCACTGTTAAGAAAAATAATAGGACTCTCTACTCTTCTAAACTTAAAATTGATACCCTTCACACTATAATCATTAAGCTATCTTCGCTACAATAATTAAAATGGATTAAAGCTTCTAAGTCACCTACTCTTTCTTACAAAACAATTCCAAACTTCCAAATCATAATCTATTTCAAATACGCCCAAACTAAATTGATCAAAACACTTATTTAATAAATACCTTCTCCTAGAAACCGTTAATTAATCCTCAAGTGATTTTCCCAAAAGTCATCCTTAGACTATAAATATAGCCCAATCAAAACCACCTAATGTATCTCAAGAATCTCTCACTTTTAAACACCCAAACAAGGTCCAAATGTCCTCTCAGTAACTCAAATCATTTTAATATATATATATAGCTATCAAAAGACCTATTGCGACCATCAAACCATCTCTAATCTCATTTCACTTTAATCCTAAAATAATTAGTACATAAAACAAATGTTGAGGTTAAGGATACACTATCAACTTAACTCAATTTTTCTTTATGTTACATGATAAAAATCTGTCCACAACCTTTATTATCCCTTATAAGAGCAAACAGCCCTAGCTTATGCCCAAAATTAGGCCATAGAGTAAAATAGAATCACAAAAATGTACATCTAACCAATCAGACGCTAAAAACATTTTCATATAATTTAACTAAACAAGTAAGAACCACCAATTTCTACAAATCTTACAAGATTTTCGAAAAAGCTTTCAAACCCTAACTTTTTAACACTTTAATTCGTCCAAACTTCATTGTAATCCCAGGTCAACAATCCTAACCCATAGACTTGTTAGAAACTACTCCAATTTGGTTTTGAGACAACAAATTTCGACTCAAATGGCATAGGAATTGATTTACATAAAAATCCCCAAATTTTTCTTAATGAAAACCCTAGAAATCAAGTATATGATAGAGGGAAAATTTGAAGAGTTTACATACTCTGTATAGTTGCCGGAAACTCGCCGCAAACGCCCCAAATGGCCGGATAAAAGTTTCAACTTGAGTTCTCTCTTTCTTCTTTCATATCATACACAAACACACAAGAAAAGAGGAAGCAAAAGGCTAGGAACAAGAAGGAACTAAGGAAGATCCCTTCGCTGCCGTCGACGTCGCTGGCGGCGTGGTACGGCGCGGCGGCGCCGGAAATGGAGAATAGAGGAAAAGATTGTGTGTCCAAAAACTGGATGGTCCACCCACTTCTTGTTTATGCATTTGTCGTGCCTTTTCTTTTAGGAGGAGAGGAGGAGATGATTCTAGAATAAGAGAAATGAAATATTTAAAATGATTTGCTAATGCATTTGACCATTTTACCCCTCCTATTACTTTTTCCACAATTTCTTATTTTCTACTTAATTAAAGATGAAAAACAAAATTGAATCTCTTCATAATTTCATATATTTTCTTTCACCAAAATAATGTCTAGACTTCAAAGTGTTTTTCACAAGATTTCCAATCAATAACCTAGTCTCTAACTGATTTTCCTTGATTTCTAAAGAAAATAGACATATTAATTTTCTAAAAATGTATTTATTCACATGCATTCATTAACAATGACTTTTAATTTACTAAGGACATCCTAAAACTATAATTATTTCCTTTATATCCTTAATCGAGAAATCGGGGCATTATGATTAAAAATAATTGATCTTGTGTGCTAGTTATGATTAAAAATAATTGATCTTTTTGAATGGTAATAATGATTTGAGTGATATGTCTAGCTCCTTCTCATGTAGTTAGGGGCTGTTTTGCCTTAGTTGTAAGATAGATGTCCTACTATTGGTTTTAATATATATAAATGATATTGATCCTTTGAAATGAGTGTCCTCTTTGCTTGGAGTGTTATTATGACTTTTTGTAGGATTTCCTAGCAACTTAAATTCAGTTGTAACATAATGTTCAATTCTGATTTTTGTGGATGTTGATGTGGGGTTATCATTTGCAATCATATGCATACTGAATTGTGACTGCCAAATGGTTAAGATACATGTATATGTATGAAATCTGTGTTGGATATTGGGTATTTGCCTCTGGTTTGCTGAATGTGCTTTGCTTTAAATCAAGTGTATGCTAATATGAACCATATTCGGATAATTAAAGAGTTTAAATAATGTACAATAATATGTTAATGTTTGCATACTTGGCCGAATGATTGCTTGGACTTTAAATTTAACATGAGACTCATGGTTGCCCCTTAATGTAAAAATTGAATATAAGATATTTCCAGGTTATAATATTATTAGGTAATTCTTTGTGTAAATGAAAGTTGATTGCTTTATTTAGGTTTTGAGTAATATTTGTGCGTATGATGCTCTAACTTAATTGGATTTCATTCTCATGTTTGTGTAAAGTAGTTGTTTCTTTTGCTTCATTTGAAATGGAAGAATCTCATGTATGTGAACATGGAAAATGGTTTTCCTTTGCTACATTGACTGAGAAAGGTATTTACAAAAAGGATAGCTTAATCATAGCAATTCAAATATAAAACTTACTTTTAAAGCTAATTGAAAAACTAATGTTTTTCTAAATTACAACAATGATATGACTAAAATAGTTAACTAAAAAGGAATTTGAGTTAGAAGCATTTATATGACAATCAAATTGTGATTTGGTTTTGTAACAAGTTGTTACTAATTCCCTAATTAACCTGTGACATCTCTTTTAGTTCAATAATATCTTTACTAACTATGATAGAAAAAGGAATTTCAATAATATCAATATCTCTATCATAGTTAGAAAAAGAATATCCTAATGATTAAAATATTATCCATGATAGAAAAGAATAAACTAATACAGCACAGCTGCTATCATGGATAATTTATTGCTAACCATGTTAGAAAGGATTTGTCTAACATGGTTAATAAACAAAACTAGTTGATATTAGACAATAAATAGATATATACATGCGGAAACGAATGCAGGCCTATACAAATTGGCAATATACAATTCAAAATAGTCTATATAACTTCTACTACCTAATTCTCTTTCCTGATGCTCGCGCCTGTGCATGAATACCTGCAAAAATGTCAGTAATCGTGGGATGAGACAATTTGTCCCAGTAATCACCGCTTATCTCACTATAACAGTGAGATGTGCGGTAGCGAGGGCGTCTAAAGGGTACCACAGTTTTAAAATCAATAATACATATATATATTTCTTATTTCCTTTAATCCATCACTTAAATCCTTCTGTCACGTCTCAATCAACTCAAATTCATCATCTCTACTTCTCATGTATCAATCAACATCCCTCAGTCAATTCCACACTAACTAAATTTCATCTTTCCATACTCCAATCAAATAATACTTGAACAACAGCCCTCACACTCACCTAAAGATGCATTGTGCCACCACGGTGCATTCAAACATCTATTCTTCACTATATGATTTGACATTGTGTCCCTCTCCATATTGAGGGGACAATTTCCTTCTCTGGCAATCTCCAGAAAGGGAACTCCAATTCTGTTTCCATTACAGAACGGGAACGGTTGGGCTCTCCACTGCCAAACAACTGTAGGGGCGGTTGGGCTCTTCAATGCCAAAACAACCGTAGGTTACTTCTCTCAATAAGTAGACCTATGAACCCCGATCCAATCAATCTAAAAAGGATCCTCAGTACAAATAATTGTCGATTGGCCAATCGACAGTTATCATCGCGCGATGGTACATATGTATATCAGTGTCATGCAAACCTCACATTATCCATCAATTTCAATCTCATACAGTATCACAATCTTAATCCATATCCATATCATACATTCTTACAATTCCCTTCAATATCTCAAATTCCAACTATGCAACTTCTTTCCTCAACCTTGCTATCAACATCCCTAACAGAATACTGTCTAACTCTCTCACACCATAACCAGAACAACACCAGCCAGGATAATATATATAATATTTCAAATTCCTTTTATACAAAAATAATCGTGTTTGAAAGGCACCCGATAGCCTGTTTTGTATAAAAATAAGTTTTCAAAGACAATATGTATATGGAGGGTGAAAAGGGATTTTGAAAATCCCAGCTAACGTCACCCTCAATGTTATAGCAAGGTTAAGTGTGATTACCTGTCGCCCTTAGTATACCGCTGCCTTTCCTTAACATTCCTCGTAGATTTTTCCTTCCAAGTATATTCTCCTAGTTCCATTCCAAATAATAAAGAAAGTGAGCAACTATCCTTATTTATGTTACTCATCGTCACTCTCGATCCCAATTACTACCCAATCTCTTATATATTTTATTGTAGGGTAACCATTTTCAATCAATCGAAGCCAAAGAATAACAAGCATACATTTCCATTAAAACGCTATAAGAATTAACACAAACAGATTCACCAAAAACAACCATAACCAATCACACCTTCACCAAATCAATACCTTGTTACGTAGAATCCAAAACTTCCCACTTTGCAAAATTGCAATCAACTCATCTCAATTACACATCAACAAGTCATATCTAACACAAAATCATTATTTTGTTTCCATTAGTGTAGAATGTTGAGATCTAGGAAAAGTATCAACTTAGTGATGTCATACCAGCACAATCACTCTAAAGTAATGCATAGCATGGAAAGCACACTCCAATTCATTATTCAAGAATAATTCCTCAAAACAATGTAATTATATAGGTATGTTTATTAAAACAGCTAGATTCCTACAGTTGTAGTTTGCATTTATTACTCAAGTCTTTATAATCAAATTTTGGATCATGAACACACATCATACACTCCTATACTTGTATAAAACACCAATCAAGTAAAGATTTGCTATAGATCTTCCATTTTCAAATGAAGTGCCCAAGCAGTCAAGAAACATCAAAATTAGCACATTCTCATATTTAGATAACATCTCTAGATCTTCCAAAATATCATGTACATCATTTAGTTACATTAAAACAATAATTAAATTAGTTCCAACATGCATAAACAATAGTTTAAGCATTCTCCAAGCCAAGAATCAGTTCAGCCCTAAAAGAAAGGAGAATAAAACATGAAACTTCATATACATGCATCTACATTAAATCAATTTAACCAAGTGCAAAGCTATGAACAAAAACCACAAATTAACAAACTAACATCCAACATAACGCCGTTCTCTTTATCAATATCATTCATATAGTTAAATCACAAGAACCCAAATTAATCAATCAACTCATGCTTGAACATAATGAATCACTATATACCTCAAAACTTTCTCAAAGATTCAGCCATGATTATTATTTAAACACATGCATTAATTTTCATGTCATATAAACATACATCCCAGCCACAATCAAATCAGAGGGTACATGAAATTCTTGTGAACCCCTAGCTTAGTTAAAACTCACATTTCTCTTTTGAATAATTACAAATTGAAGCCCACTTTATATCTTGAAATATCATAGAACCCAAAATAGAAAATCAGCTTGAACCCATCCATAAGCATGTATCATTCATGCCAAAATTGTAATATCATTCACCCTTTCTTAAGCAAATTTGAGTCACCCATTGAGACCCCAAAACACAAATCATTTCAGCCAAAACAGGGCAGCAACAACAAAACCCTTTGCAAGAATACTAGAAATCACAGTTTAATCTCATCTCAAACAATTTATAGATTAAAATCTCAAACACCAGATTCAAAACCCCTCTCAAAACGCGCTAAAGATGGAGAATAGGATGGAATCAAAGGAGTAAACCCACCTAATGTTGAAGGCCGAGCTCGCAGGTCTGGACGACGGCCATCACCGCCGTATATCGCCGTCGAGTCTCGCCGGAAATCGGCCATTCAAATGTGAAAACCGAACAGAAAAATCAAAAGGGAAAGGAAGTGAGGAAATCGAATTTGAAAGGAAGACCATAGCTTGAGGAATGAGAGAAAAGGAAAAGACTTACCTTTTCCCCACGTTGTCTGCCGCTGGGCTCGTCGGAGGTGAAAGAGAACGCCGGAAAAACAAGAAGAAACACACGAGGAACGAAGAGGAGACGGAGGGAAACGAAGGAGAAGAGTTTGAAGGGGGAGGGGAGGCCGCGCCGCCGTGCCGCCGCTTCAGCTTGCCGTCGCCGGAGGAGCTCGCCAATTTCAAAGGGGGTGGCCGAAGGTTATGGTTTTGGGAAGGGAAGTGGCAAATTCTGAAAGTGAGGGGGGTGGTGGGCGTCGGCCCTTTCTTGAAGAAGGAAGGAGGGAGTTTAAAGGTAAGGGTTTGGGGTAAATTACAAAAATGCCCTTCCTATCTTTATTTATTTACTTTTTCATTTTACATCTCAAACTTAAAACTAATTGTAAAAATTAATCCATACACCAACTTACATACTTCCTCCAACCATAGTATTATCTATGTTATAGAGTATTTTTCATAAAAGTCTTAATTTAAAACTCAACCTCTAACAATTTTTCCATAATTTCTAAAGAAATAGGCCTATTAATATCTTAAAAATATATTTTTCCCCTTTTACTTATTCACAGTGCTTTTAAATTTACTAATGACATCCTAATACCTTTATTAATTCCGTTTTATCTCTAATTCAAATTTTGGGATGTTACAGGTTTCCTCTTCTTCTTGCTACCTTAATGGAGTTAGTGTTGTTTGGATATGTCAGCATAATGTTTGTTGTGATGAATATGATGTTGTGATAGTTAATTGTCAAAGAATCAAAATGTTTTCAGAGATAATTTAATTAGATGAAATTGGGTAGTAATATAGATTCGAGAGAGACGTTGTCTATTATATAGAACACTTATTTATTATCATTATTACTCTATGTGATAATAGGGGAAACTAGTGTGGCTAGCGATTCGAAGCAGAGCAGTGATCAAGAGAAGGTTAAGTAGTGATCGAAGTACATGTAGCAGTTTACTTCATATTATAAAATGAAAGTTGTTAGATCGGCATGTATATTTTAGTATTATTTTTTTCAAAACATGATAATGTTTATCCAAGAGGAGGGGGGATATTTATCTCAGATAGATACATAAGAAAGTAGAGTACTCTAGGCATCAAGAGGGTCGCACCCCCTATGCCAATTTTTTACAAAAACCCGTATAGAATACCTCCATTAATTAACGAATATATCGTTAATAATAGTTGGTATAGAGAGGGAGGCAGGTTCCAATAAGAGATTGGAAAAGAGGATGATATTATCATGAATATATTTTTATATTGAAAATTTTACTGCCTGTATAGAAGTAAACTGCAATGTACTTTTTGGTTTCAGGTAGTTGGTCGGACATATTTTGGACAGGTAGCGGTGAAGAAAAGACAGGGATGCCTATTTGAAATTTGTACTTGAAGATCTATTTTGAGAGCTTATATTTTTGAAAGTTCTCCTTATTTTTGAACAAGGTAGAACTAGGTTAGCTTAGTATAGTTTAAAGAAACATCAATAGTATTTTGTATATAGATAATGGAACATCCTATCTTTACCTTAGAAGTAACCATAATTGTTTTCCATTATTATCTTATTAAACCTATGCTATAACTAAACCTAAACATAGATATATCATCAAGCTATTATAGGGGTAAGTAACCTTAACAATTATTATATGTTTCTTTTAATTGTTTTATAACCACTTGTTTTATATCTATTTGATATTTGAAGTTCCTTTTTAGATGAAATGTTTGTTAAAAACCATTTTTAAAGAAAAGTTTTAATTCATTCAGATTTTTTTTTGTCTGAAAAAAAAGTCTTTTAATATAAAAAGGACAAAAAGTCATTCAGAATTCATTCAGATTTTCATATACATGTTTTCTTAAAATAAATTATTAAAGTGGTTATAATTCAATTAAATCTTTTAATATAGTGGTAGAAAGTCTAGGTGTGACAATATTGTTTTGAAAATAACAAAACTATGAACAATTGAGAGATTTGTTTTGAAAAGTCTGGCGCATTTAACTTAATTTTTGGGACACAACCCAATTTTTTTATTGGACATTTTGTTCGGGTTTGTAGGACTTTTATTGTTCTGGATGTTTAAACTTGGTAACTGTGGGTTATAAACAACTAAGAGTTCAGATAAAGAAAAGACATGAGTTTTCTCCTACTTAGATTATATTGTATTTTACTCAAAATGTTAAAAAGACATGTGATAAGAGCACATTAATTATGTAACTTAGAGAACAAGTAGCAAGGGGTGATGGAACACTATAAATAGACCTTTTGTGTGAGGTGAAACACATCACAAAGAAAAGGAAAGAAAACAAAAGTCATAGAAAGAAAAGAAGGAAGTAATATTGTTGTAACAAATAAGAATCTTCTTACTGAGTGATACTTCCCTACTTATATTATAATATTTCTCTCTTGTTCTTCTTCCTCTCCTTATTTCTTTTTTATTCTTCTATTTATGAATTGGTTTTGAACGTATTTATTGTTACTATTTGATTAAAGTATGTGAGAAAAGCTAGATATTATGTTGTGTGGTGAATATTCTACTATGTGTTGAATTCTTTGAACACCCAATAAATTCTGTGTGGTGAGCTGTGTGCTGAATTCTGATTGTAGATCCATTCTAGGGGATGCCCTAACTTAACTGTGTGACAATATCTATGTGGTCGGTGCTTATAAAAGTATATGTGACAATATCTATGTGGTCGGTGCTTATAAAAGTATCTATGCAAATTCTCACAATTTTATACCTATGAAATTTCTCATATATATATCTACACATATTTTCCTAAATATTTTATTACACGGCATAAAAATGTTTTCTTCTTAAACAGCAACTACACATTATTAGTTAAAACTTATTTATTTAGTATCACTCATATTTTGTCATGATGTCCTAAATGAAAAATGTAGACAATCGGGTTGAGATGGACCAGATTGGCTAGCTTAAACTTCTCATTGGAATTGTTTTATGAAGATGAATCAAGATCAGTAGATAGACAAGGAGTATTATACCACAAGAACAACCTTGCAACATAGTTAACATTTGAATTCAATCTATCCCACTTTAGGCCCATGAGTAAGGTAATACTTAGCAATACGTTGATGAATAGGATCAATATCTTGTATTCGATCAAACTCTTTGTTGGACCATAAAATTGCAACACATAAATAGTTTATAAATTAGAAAAATTAACGTGTGTGTGAATTAGTATCAATAATTGTTAGAATCTTAAGTTTTGATGAAGACTAAAATATGAAAGAACATAATGAACACTTAGGGAGAATTAGATTAGATTTAAAACCTAAGTTAGAACACAATCGGATGCAAAATCACAACTGGATGACTTGGAGCAAAAACAACGTAACTAGCGCTTTCGGATGTAATACACATCCCATAGCGAAAGTCAATAGAACACTAAGTCAGAACCTAGTCTAAGTAGGATAGCTTCCCATAGCAAAAATGCTTCCCATTGCACTTGATTATATATTAGGGCGAAGACCCAAAAATGATACATAACTATTGGCCAAGGAACAAAAATAGTACATAACTATTTGAAGGTACAACAATGATAACTAACTTTTACCATGTGATCAAAAATGATATTTTAACTAATACGACAATAATATTAGACATGAAATGTCCAAAATGCCCTTATAGTCAAATAAAATTTTACCGGGTGGCGATTAATTTATAAGGGCATTTTGGACTTTTCATGTCTAATATTATTGTCATATTAGTGAAAATATCATTTTTGATCACATGGTAAAAGATGAGTATCAATTTTGTACCTTGGAATAGTTATGTACTATTTTTGTTCCCTGGCTAATAGTTGTGTATCATTTTTGGGTCTTCGCCCTATATATTACTCTATTGGACTAACATTTGTGTGCAGAACTTAGTTTCGCTTCCGATAGCAAATGAGCTTCCGATAGTGAACGCTCTCTGCACTGCGTATTCTTAGACTAACACTTGCAGAACAAGGTTCCTACTACCGGTAGCATAAACTCATCCGATAGCAAGTACAAGAGTCAGAGAACGTACAAGTGCTCAGAAGTCAGAGTTGCTTTTTGACAGAGCAGTTTTGTCAGAGTTACTTTTCAGAGCTAAAACAAGTCAACCCTGCTGAGCATTAATGAGGACAACGGTAACATGAGAATAACGGATATATTAAAACGGATTTATTACCGCTCAAACAACTGGAGTATTAGAGTTTACTATAAAAGGAACAACTTCAACATTTATGAAGTTACAGAACTGAATAGAACAAAAAACTGAACTACAATCGAGCATTCAAAGCATAATACTCAGAGAATATCCAGAAAGCCTTAAAAGTTCAAGAGAGCACTTAATACTTTGAGAGTTATTCTTATAGTTATCATCTTGTACTCTTTGTATTTAAGTCTCTACATTTATTGAGAGCATTTATTGTACTTAAGTGAGTATCACAATCTGTTCGTATCACAATCTGTTCATTAAGTGAACTTAGTAGTAAATCCTTTGTGTAAAGGTTGAACCCTTGCAAGTTGTAAGGGGGAGCTAGTTAGGTTGTAAAGGTTGCAAGTTAGCTCAGAAAACTTGTGGTTGTAAAGGTTGCAGGTGAACACGTTTGTAAAACCTGTGGATTAGTGGAACTCAATCAAGGGATTGAGAACTGGACGTAGGTCAAGAGTTAGACCGAACCAATATAAAAGAATTTGTGTTAGTGTTTTATTTTATAGCCTTTTATTTGTAGCACAATTCACCCCTCCCCCCTCTTGTGCATCCTCACTTTAATTTGGTATCAGAGGGGGTCTTCCGACTTGATTCCAACGAATCTGGAAAGAAAAGATCCAGTGATGGATGCTGAACAGAATGTTCTGCCAGACATATCAACTCCTCCCAACAAACTTCCTGGTTTCGATGACTACAACTATACATTCTGGAGATTCAAAATGGAGTACTACATCAAGGCTCATGGCCTCCGTATTTGGGATGTTATAGAGAGTGGAAACTATGTTCCAAGAGATGCTGAAGGCAACGAAAAGACTAAAGCCAAATTCTCTGAAGATGACTACACCAAAGTAGAACTGAATTATAAGGCTATCCTAATGATTTAGTGTGCTTTAAGTCAGAAAGAGTACTTTAGGATAAGTCATCTCAAATCTGCCAAAGAGATGTGGGATGCTCTTCAGACAGCTCATGAGGGGACCACTGGGGTCAAGGATAGAAGAGTGGAAATGCTAGTTGAGGAATTCCACAAGTTCACGATGCTCCCTGATGAGCCTATCAGAGATCTGGAGATCAGATTCACTCACCTGATAAACAACCTTGCTGCCTTAGGAAAAACCATCTCGGAGAAGGAGCAGGTAAATAAAATCCTGAAGGTATTAAAAGGTGATTGACTTACTAAAGTTACTATTTTGTAGGAAGTCCAAGGAGAATCAACAAGGTCTGTCACCGCACTATTTGGTTCCTTGGCTGAATATGAGCCTACTCTGTTGGCCCAAAGAACTCCTCAAGCAACCACAAAGGCAAAAAATCTCGCCTTAGTTGCCCCCAGCAGAGAAAGGGATGATGATGAGGAGGAAGATATTGATGATGAGGAGATGACCATGATGGTGAGAAGGTTCAAGAAGTTCTTCAAGAAGAAAGGGAGATTCCAGAAAGGAGAATCGAGCTACAGGAAGGAAAAGACTCATGTCTGCTTTGAATATAAGAAGCCGGGACACTTCAAAGCTGAATGCCCAAGTCTCCAAAGGTTTAAAGAAAAGGACAAAAGGAAAGTCTTTATGTCCTCCATCTGGGTCAATAACTCCAATGAAGAAGCTAGTGATGAGGAAGAGGTTGTTAACCTCTGTCTTGTTGCTAAGGAGGATGGTGAAGAAGAAACTCTCTTAGACTTCGAATCCGTCCATGGTGATGAGGTAAGCATGACTGACCTTCAAGAAGCTTACAATGATATACATAGGGAGTTTCACAGAATGACCAAAGCATTTCTAGTCTTAAAAAGAAAGAACAAATCACTTGAGACTACTGTGAACTCACTAAGTGATGAGCTTGCGGAAGATAAGAGACTTTCGAAAGCGGACATCTAGGGAAATCCCCAAGCGGAACCCAACATCTCAAGCTCAGAGAGCTGCACCAACTGTAGCAAAATCTCTGTTGAAAGAGATAGGCTATACAATGCCTTGCAAAAGTTCACCAAGGGTTCCGAAATGCTAGATGTTATTTTAATGAACCAAAGAGCGTATAGAGATAAAACTGGTTTAGGCTACAAACATAAAGAGAAGAAGTGGGTGAACCTAAAGTGAAACCCTATTTAAAATTTTTTCATAGAGCCACTGGCTATATGTCTTCACCTTTCAGCTTCTGCAATTATTGCAACAGGAAGGGACACACCACGTCCACCTGTAATGCCAAGAAGCATGGTACCGATAGCTCCTATAAGTGGGTTCCAAAAAGAACTAATATGCCTAAGACCTTTTCAAGGCAAGAGGCTAAGGAAGTACATAAGCCTAGAGTCAATCATAGACCTAGGACACGGAAACCTGTCCCAAAAGAGACTCGAATGCCTAGAGCCCAACCAAGGCCAAAGGCACAAGTCACACACGAACCTAAGGCCAACACTGGACCAAGGGTTCCGGATACTAATGAAAAAGGACCCAATAAAGGTTGGGTACCTAAATCTGTTTAATCTGTGCAGGTTTGCCTCAAGGCATCCAACAACCGGAAGTGGTACATCGATAGCGGATGCTCGAGATATATGACGGGAGATAGGGACAAGTTCAATTCACTGGTGGTCAAGGATGGAGCCAAAGTCAACTTTGGTGGGAATCAAAGTGGAAAGATCACTGGCGTTGGTGAAGTTGGCCCTATCCAGGATGTCTGCCTTGTAGATGGTCTCTGTCACAACCTGCTGAGTGAGTCAAAGCACAGACAAAAGCAACTGGGTAATCTTTGACTCTCATGAATGCCTGATAGTTGATAAGCATGATCTCAACATAGATAAATCCAATCTGAAATGCAAACTTAAGGCTAATAGAAATGGAAATCTATATACCCTAGATCTATGCCAACAATTAACCGAAAAATGTCTTATCACTAGTGATGAAAATAGTTGGTTGTGGCATAAACGGCTAGCACATGTGAACTTTACACAGCTAGACATGCTCATTAAAAAGGAGCTAGCTATAGGGATTCCATCTTTTAAAGTGAAGCATGATTTTATCTGTGAATCTTGCCAAAGAGGAAAGCAAACAAAGGCCTCGTTCAAAGCCAAGAAGAAAGTCTCCACAAGCAGGCCCTTGGAACTAATCCATATGGACTTAGTTGGGCCAGCAAGAGTTAAGAGCCTAGTGGAAATCTTTATGCTCTAGTTGTAGTGGATGACTATTCAAGGTTTACTTGGACTATGTTTCTTCCCTCGAAGCATGATGCTTTTGATGCGTTTGTTGTTCTTGCTAAGAAAGTGCAGAATGAGAGAAATCTCAAAATAGCTGCAATAAGAATAGATCACCAGTGGAGAGTTCGAAAATCATGACTTCTCAGAGGTGTGTGAAGAAAATGGAATTGATCACAATTTCTCAGCTCCCAGAACCCCACAACAAAATGGTGTGGTCGAACGGAAGAACAGGGTTCTAACCGAGATGGCCAGAAGTATGCTAAATGAGAAGGAAGTTTCCCAAGTGTTCTGCCATGAGCACCGCTTGCTACATCTCTAATAGAGCTTATGTTCGCAAGGGCCTGGACAAGACACCGTACAAGCTGTACAAGGGAAGGAAGCCCAATATCAGCCACTTGAGAATCTTTAGATCCAAATGCTACATTCACAACAACAGGAAGGTAAACTTGGGTAAGTTTGATCCGAAAGCGGATGTAGGAATTTTCATAGGATATTCTCTTAGAAGTAAAGCATATAGAATGTACAACATGAGAACTAGGACTGTAGAAGAATCTATGCATGTTGTCTTTGATGAAAGCCCCTAATGGGAAGGATCCACAGAAGATGATGAAAACCTAAAGATTTCAAAACCATCATCATCTTCACCACCCGAAGAAACACCAACAAGGGATTCAAAAGGGGAGGATGATCCCATTGATGAGCCTAAAGTGCATACTATATCTGATGAGATACAAATGCCAACCGCTAGGAGACATCACAGGGATCATCCACTAGACCTAGTACTTGGTGATGTTTCTTGTGGTGTTAGGACTAGAAGGCAAGTTCAAAATGAAGTTGAGTATGGAGCATTCCTGTCTCAAATTGAACCAACTTCAGTTGAACAGGCCCTAGAAGACTGTGATTGGATCATTGCCATGCAGGAAGAACTCAATCAATTTGAGAGAAGTCAAGTCTGGGAATTAGTACCTAGACTGTCTCACCAATCCATAGTTGGAACCAAATGGGTTTTTAAAAATAAACTGGATGAGACTGACCTAATTACTAGAAACAAAGCCAGATTAGTAGCAAAATGATATAACCAAGAAGAGGGCATAGACTATGAAGAAACCTTTGTGTCAGTCGCAAGACTAGAAGCTATAAGGATTCTTCTAGCCTTCGCATCCATGAAAGGTTTTAAATTATATCAAATGGATGTAAAAAGTGCTTTTCTTAATGGCTATATTAAAGAAGAGGTGTATGTTGAACAACTTCCTGGCTTTAAGGATCCTAGACATCATAAACATGTTTTTAGATTGAAGAAAGCTCTATATGGCTTGAAACAAGCTCCACGAGCTTGGTGTGAGAGACTTAGCAACTTTTTGCTAGGGAAAGGTTTCTCAAGAGGCAAACTGGATAATACTCTGTTCATACTGCATAAGGATAGGGACATGTTAGTTATTCAGATATATGTTGATGATATCATATTTGGAGCAACTAACGAGAAACTCTGTGAGGAGTTTTCAAAGACAATGCAGGGAGAATTTGAAATGTCGATGATGGGAGAATTGAACTTCTTCTTAGGCCTGCAGATCAAACAGGGGAAAGATGACATCTTTATTTCCCAAACCAAGTATTGTAGAGAAATCCTCAAGAAGTTTGGGATGGATGAATGCAAGGAGTATGATACTCCCATGAGCACCACTGCCGCTCTCGATGCAGATGTAAAAGGAAACTCTGTTAGCCAATCAATGTATAGGGGCATGATAGGTTCCCTGTTATATTTAACTGCTAGCAGACCTGACATACAATTTAGTGTCGGCATGTGTGCTAGATTTCAGGCCAATCCCAAGGAATCTCACTTAACATGTGTTAAACGAATTCTGAGATACCTTGAGGGAACTCAAGAGCTTGGTCTCTGGTATCCCAGAAGTAACCAAGAGTTCTTGTGGGCTTACTGTGACGCTGACCATGCAGGTTATAAAACAGATAGGAAGAGCACTAGTGGCCAATGTGCTTTCCTTGGAGGCGGTCTGGTGTCATGGGCAAGCAAGAAACAGACTTGTGTGTCACTATCATCCACAGAGACAGAGTATATTGCTGCTGCAAGTTGTTGTGCCCAGGTGCTGTGGTTGAAAAACCAACTTCGAGATCTTGGCCTTGAATTTCCAGAGGCTCCCATTCTATGTGACAACACAAGCACTATTAGCCTAGCCAAGAATCCGGTTCAGCACACAAGAACAAAGCACATTGATGTCAGACATCACTTCATTAGAGATCATGTTCAGAAGAAGGATGTCAAGGTGCAATTTGTTCCAACATAGCATCAACTTGCAGATATCTTTACCAAGCCTATGGGGGCTGATCAATTTGCCTACATAAGAGGCAATTTGGGAATGGTAAACCCAAGTGAAGTTTAACTCTTCATTATAAACTTGTGCTTAAATGTTAAAACCTGTAAACTGTACTAACTTAGGCATCGGAGTGCCAATCTTTACTTTTGCAGGTCCCCTTGTGAAAGGGTCATACGAATGTACAATGTTAAATCTTAAGTTTTTCGCATCCAGAAGGGAATCCACTTCCGCTAGCATGGTGAACTTACAGGAACAATCCTTCAGTCTGCGCAAAGATGGCATTCGCAAGCAATATTGCTATCGATAGCAAGGACAACTATTAAACTTTGGAAGGAGTAGAGTGGCTGGACGCCATTTCTTCTACTCAGCGTGGAATCATGCCGCTTGCGATTGCTGCTCAGCATCCGGAAGCGTCTATAATTTAGAGTGAAACGTCACCTCTCAAACGTTACATCCTCTCTGACACACTGAAACGACACGTGGCAAAAAGGTATGCCGTTTCAGCATTAAATGTTTACGTTTCCCATGCCTTTTCATTATGACCCCTCGCATCAAAACATCTCTTCACATAAATAGGCATTTACTCATTCATAACTTTTCATTCAAAATTTCACAACTCTCTCAAACTTCCATTTTTCTCTCAACTAACATCTTCATCTGCATCATCTTCATCTTCTTCTTCATTTTTCTCTGCCCTTCATCTTCTCCAAACCCTCTTCCATACCTTCGCCATTACCATCCACATACAACATGGTAGGGTCAAGTGAGACAAACCCCAATCCATCAAACCCCACTCCCTCCTCTGACAAATCTGGGAAACGAAAGGGCAAACAAGTCCAGTTTGCAGAAAAGCCCACTTCCTCCAAACGCCAGAGAGTTCAAGAGGAAGATTATTTATCCATCTACAGATCCGGTCCTCTTGAGCCTATCTCTCCTGCCTTCGAACACAGAAACACATACCTGAAGAATGGCATCTATGTAGATCTGGGAATTTTGCAGAATCTGGGCTTTGATTTGAGTGACCAACTGGGTAACTATATGAACTGGCTGGGGATTCAGAACGATTACAATGTAAGTGTTTAGCGCGTCTTCTACCTGTCACTATCTGCAAAAGTCAAGAGAAGGGAAAAGGACAACCAAACACTGGTCGCTGGTGTTCGCTTCTCTGCCACAGTGAGAGGGAGGCACATTGAGTTCAATTGGAAAGTCATCAATCAACTCCTGGGTATTACAGATCCCGACCTCAACAAGTGGAAGTACCACACACTAGAGCTGGGATTTCGGGCAAGCCCGCTTTAAACGGGCTGGCCCAACCCGACCCAAATGCAAGCGGGCTGAGCCCGTTTCCAGCCCGACACAATTCGGGCTGGGATTTTCCAACCCAACCCGAATTTCAGGTGAATTCGGGCCAACCCGCCAGCCCGATTTCGAACAACATATTTTTTTAAAATAAATTTTTGTAGTTTCCTAATATGTGGAAAATTTCATTAAAGACCCAAATTTTGATACTAATTCATCAATACTCCTTAAATACATGGACCAGTAATAAACATCATGAAGAACACTGAAACAGGCAAATAAAACAACACATGCAAAACATATTCAAAAACCCAAAACAGCCATGCAGATGATAAATAATTACAATCAAAATTCACAGAAATGTGGAAGCTAAGAAACAAATATCAAATAACAGAAAAAAAAAGTTAAATCACCCACAAAGGTAAAGAAGAGGAAAAAGCTAAATCACCCACAAAAAGTGCCGGTGTGTGTGGGTGGTCGTGGGTCGTGCAGAGTGAAGAGTGAAGAGAAGGAGATGGTTGATGGGTGTGGCTGAAGCACGACGGCGGTGGTGACTGGTGAGGACGGCGGTTGGCGGCGGTGGTGTGGGTGGCCGTGAGTTGTGTAGAGTGAAGAGAAGGAGATGGTGATGATGGGTGGTGGCTGTAGCTATCTCGATATGGTTTATTGGTTTTAGGCTTTTAGTTTTAAGATTTATGATATGAGTTTTGTGTTCTTTTTTTTTCAAAAAAAAAATATTCGGGCTAGCCCGTTTTAAAATCGGGCTGGCCCGAATATAGCCCATATATTCGGGCTGAGAACCCGTTTTCAGGCCGAATTATACGGGTTCAACATTTCCAACTCGACTCTTTTTTTAAAGGGCGGGTTCGGGTTGAGCCCGCCGGGCCTGGCTGAAAGTCCCAGCTCTACCGACAGACGCTTCAGCAGCGATCGATTGTCAGAAGTCTATGGGACTGAGGGAAAGAAAGTGTCTGGGATGTCTGATCACAACAGGGTAATTCAGTACATCTATTCGCGGATAATGACCCACAAGGGTGGCAACTTCTCTGAATTCACTCAACTCGACAACCCCTGGCTCCCTCGCCTTCTGCTCAAGGAACCCATCAACCCCGGGCAACTCATCTCCATGGAGCTTCTCAGATGGGTCGATGGCAAAACTCAGAAGGACAATGCCTCTCTTCCCTTCCACCAGCTGATAGCCTTCCTACTAGAGCAATTCAACATCAAGTCCACTGAGGGAGTGGACAACCGGAAGTGCCTACCCATGGACACGAAGAATCTGGGTAAGATAGGTGTGTCGTATATCAGACCCCCAAGGCCTGCTGGATTCGGTTCAAGAGGTGGCAGTGCCTCACATAACACTCAGTCATCCACCTCTGGCGCTGCAGATCAGGAAGTAGAATCCCACAGACGACCTGGTCCAAGTGCTGCGGCTGGTACAAGTGCTGGTGGTGGTGGTGTAAATGCTGCAACCCTGGACGTTCTGGCTAATGAATTGGTCTTCAGACTCAACGATGCGCTGCTGGCTTCTTTCCAAGAACAAGTTGGAAGGAGTTTTCACAAGTTGCACCATCGAATTAAGAAGGTCGAAGCACATCTGGATAGGGTTGAAGCAAAGGTAGACCTGCTGCTGGCCAATCAACACCCTCCAAACAACCCAGATAATAACCGTCCTAACCCTCAAGACCCACCAAGTCCCCCATACCAAGATCCACCACTACAAGACTCCCCAAACCACGATCAACCTAACCAAGACACCCATCAATCACCTCCCCACAACTAGGACCAACCCTCTACAACACATCCCTCTGATACTCATACACAACTTTCAGACCACTCACACAACCAATCTCACCACTCCTCCCCATCCTCCAGCCACTCATCTTCAGACCACCCATCTGATGATGACCATGACTCTCCACCTCCACCTCCTCCTCCAAGATTTGGCCCAGAACCACCTCCACCTGTTTCCTCTCCAAGCACCTCCCTGACACTTGCTCTTTTTGATGATGCCAAAAGGGGGAGAGATACACTGAGACAGCTCTCACTATGGTTGGACATGGACATTGAGGCTGCAATCAGAAGGACAATGGATTTTGAACAAGCTCGCCGTGCTGAGGACTTCATCAGAAATCATGCTGTTCAATTCATGCGCCAACAAGCAGCAGCAGCATCCTCAAGTCAACAAGCAGACATGCAAATAGTGTTGGCTGATCAACCCTCTAAGCCTAAGGACGTTCCCCCTAAGTCCCAGTCTTCTGTATTGCCACCTGAGTTTGCTTCCATCGATGATTATCTTGCGCATCTCAGTCAGAAGTATGGGTTGAAGCGCATGACTCGTCCTCGGATTGTCATAGCTATGCATGTCCCAAGTCCATCAGTCCCTACTCCTAGTTTTACCTTCATTCAAGGAAGATTCAATAGAACCGCTAGGAAAAGGGTTCCTCCTCTTCCCAAAGCCTCTGTACTGAATATGAGTGAGGATGAGTCAGAGCCTCATCAGGAGGAAGTACAAGCAGAATCATCCTCAAGGGAAGCTCATAAGACTCAGACTCCATCCCTATTTGAGAAAGCTCAAAAGGAAGTTGAAGTCATACCAGCTGAAGTTGAAGTCAAAGTTGAGGTAGATGAGATGACTCAAGAGGAGTTCTAGTACTTTGGGACTACCAACCTTACCTTCTCCCAAGCCCAGATGTTGGATGCAATGAGAGCAAACTCTCGGGTTGGAAAAGTAAAGGTAGATCTGTCTCAAGACCCAGAGTACTCAGCTTGGGCGTTCAAAGTCAGAAATCCCCATCTTCCCTCTGGAACCATCCCTGTTGATGACTCATCATCAAGATAAGAACAGTAAGTTAGGATGGATGAAGCTGCAGATATGAGAAGGGCAATAGAGGAATCTCGTGAGCTTGAAAGGCAAGAAAAGGAAAGGGCTGAGAGAGAGCTTAATGAGGACTTGGCCAAAATCAAGGAGGCAGAGGAAGCAGAACTGAGGGAGCTATGGCAGAAATGTAAGGAGGAGAGTGAGCAAATCAAAAGAGAGAATCCATAGACATAGAACTAAACCCCTTACACATTGCATGTCATACATACATTTTGTTTTTCATTCATACTTGTAATATCTTTTTGTCATAATCATACTTGTAAAGTTCTCACTGTTCATCATACATGTAATTATTTTATACTTGATCAATGAAGTTCGCTTATATGAATTCATACTTGTCTTATTATGATATATCTGTTTTAAGTATGCTTTCATAAGTTAGCTATAGGTTTGTCATCATCAAAAAGGGGGAGAATGTTAGAATCTTAAGTTTTGATGAAGACTAAAATATGAAAGAACATAATGAACACTTAGGGAGAATTAGATTAGATTTAAAACCTAAGTTAGAACACAATCGGATGCAAAATCACAACCGGATGACTTGGAGCAAAAACAACGTAACTAGCGCTTTCGGATGTAGTACACATCCCATAGCGAAAGTCAATAGAACACTAAGTCAGAACCTAGTCTAAGTAGGATAGCTTCCCAAAGCAAAAATGTTTCCCATTGCACTTGATTATATATTACTCTGTTGGACTAACATTTGTGTGCAGAACTTAGTTTCGCTTCCGATCGCAAATGAGCTTCGATAGTGAACGCTCTCTGCACTGCGTATTCTTAGACTAACACTTGCAGAACAAGGTTCCTACTACCGGTAGCATAAACCCATCCGATAGCAAGTACAAGAGTCAGAGAACGTATAAGTGCTCAGAAGTCAGAGTTGCTTTTTGACAGAGCAGTTTTGTCAGAGCTACATTTCAGAGCTAAAGCAAGTCAACCCTGCTGAGCATTAATGAGGACAACGGTAATATGGGAATAACGGATATATTAAATCAGATTTATTACCGCTCAAACAACTGGAGTATTAGAGGCTACTATAAAAGGAACAACTTCAACATTTATGAAGTTACAGAACTGAACAGAACAAAAAACTGAACTACAATCGAGCATTCAAAACATAATACTCAGAGAATATCCAGAAAGCCTTAAAAGTTCAAGAGAGCACTTAATACTTTGAGAGTTATTCTTATAGTTATCATCTTGTACTCTTTGTATTTAAGTCTCTACATTTATTGAGAGCATTTATTGTACTTAAGTGAGTATCACAATCTGTTCATTAAGTGAACTTAATAGTAAATTCTTTGTGTAAAGGTTGAACCCTTGTAAGTTGTAAGGGGGAGCTAGTTAGGTTGTAAAGGTTGCAAGTTAGCCCAGAAAACTTGTGGTTGTAAAGGTTGCAGGTGAACCCGTTTGTAAAACCTGTGGATTAGTGGAACTCAATCAAGGGATTGAGAACTGGACGTAGGTCAAGAGTTAGACCGAACCAGTATAAAAGAATTTTGTGTTAGTGTTTTATTTTATAGCCTTTTATTTGTAGCACAATTCACCCCCCCTCTTGTGCATCCTCACTTTCAATAATCATATATATTATCAAATAAGTATTTGAATTTATACATGTGTTAATTGTATGATACGTTCAGACCGAATAATGAAATATTGTAGTATTGATTTCTGAGCAAGGACTTTTTACCGATTTAGCATACAATGCATGAATGATTTCTAAATGCAGCTTCTTAGTTTATAGGATGCTAATAATTTCTTCTGAGTTATTCCTTGAAGGTTTAGTGAAGGACAAAACTAAGCTTGCATATAGTCTAAGAGAATTGTAACTCAAATTCACATAACCAAGAGATTGTATAAGAGAAAATACAAGTCTTATCAAAAGAATTGGATATGAATTAAGGGTATACATAATGTTGAGCTTCATCACATTGACTTAATTTTTTGTGATGTATTGACTCTCTCAACAATATATATGTCATTAATCCATATTCTAACACAATATCATAGTTATTCGATCGATGAGATCAAAAGAAAAAACAAGAAAAAATGAAAAAGAAGAGAAATATTTGTTGACCTGAGGCTTTTGTTGACCTCAGACATTCCCTATATCTTAATAGAAGTCCATGAACTAGAAACTGAAAATTTCCAACCAGTGGCAAGCATCCCAACGAACATTTTCTCTCCTCATTACTAATAAGCCAAGTGAAACCTTACCCATAATACTTGAACTTTCATTTTACCTCAATTTCAGTCCGCATTAAAAAAAATAAAAGCGGAAAAAGATTTAATAATCACAAATGCAAGCACTTGAGAGACTTCAACAAGTGCCAAACCTGAGTAAGTCTCATTCTAATCATTCTTATTCAAATAAATCTTAGTACGAAATGACCGCTCTCCCCACCATATGAATTTTGTCCTCAAAAGTCAACTGCACATCCTAAAAACAAGGGTTAGTGATCATGCACAACAGGAAGGGAAAAGGAATATATATTGTCATTCTATATGCAATGCAACAGGCAGGGTATCGTTTACCATAAAACTGATACCAAGTTGTAACGTACTAACTCTAAGTCCCTAATTTAACAATTATAACACTTTCAATCCAATCATTTACTTTACTAACTATGATAGAGAAAGATTTTTCCATGATTTCAATATCACTATCATAGTTAGAAAAGAGATCCTAATATAACTTATATGCATTATCCATGATAGAAAATAATTTTCTAATACAATGCTAATGCTATCATGGATAATTAATGACTAACCACGTTAGTAAGGATTCGCCTAACATGGTTAGAAAAAGAAACCAACCAAATACATAGAAAGGTAACCATATTAGAGCGGGGCCCATCTAATATGGTTATATAAATGAACAACACTCAATCAGTCACACATCACCAACATATACCATATAACCCTGTTAGAAACAGAAATTCCTTAACAAGGTTATTCTAAAACATCTGTACAAATAATACAACAAAACAAACATCACAAAGTACGACCATTGAACAAGTCCATATCAAGGAAAAGGAATTGCCATTCCATTATCAGGCAATTTACCATGTACAAATTATCCACATACAGTCCCTAAACAGGAACAAAGATTGACTTTCCATTAACATGCAATCCTCATATACCAATAATCCTACGCACCATTCTGCATCATAACCACCATCAACTAACAGAGTACGTAGCATAGCTACGACTATTACATCTGTCATAGTTACACTTTAACTATAACAGTATCCATAACCCAACCAAAACCCAACAGAAACATTTAATTCAGTCATCAAACGAATCAATTATTCAAAACAATACAAACAAATGCGGAAGCGGATGCAACCTAATAAATGGCAATATATATTCCTTATAGATCACCTCTGGCCTACTCGTGAGGGCCGGCCAATCCTTTCCCCTTCCTCTCTGCTTCCCTCTCTGGGCATGATCACCTGTAAAAAATAAAGGGAATGGGGTGAGACAAAACTATGTCTCAGTAATCACTACTTAACTCACTGTGAGACTCAGAAGTGGGGTAGCGGAGTGTCTACAGGGTACCACAGTTTTCAAAACCTGCATAAACCACGTAATACATACATATATATATACAGAACAGATACATCCATCTCTCAATAGGCAAAAATAAACGTGAATGACACTGTGCCCAGTCTCAAATCTGAAAGCATGAAAAAGGGACCACTCTAAAATGTGAAAAATCCCTGGTTCCTTTACAATCTGAGGAACCTGTACAATTAACCTATCGATTTGCGCAAATCGATGGTTACATTGGCCGACGGTACTAATAACCAGTGTCATGCAACATACAAAAGATTTATATAAATATGTATATATATAAAGTACAGTTTATTTAGAAAGATACCCTATAGCCCACGTTTAAACATAAAATAATCAGAACACATTTCTTTTATATATATATAAGTAGAAGAGGATTTTAGAAATCCTCAACTACCGTCACCCTCAGTATCACAGTCAGTTAAGCGTGATTACCTGTTCAAGCTCAGAAACAACAATAAACACCCTCAGTTATTGCCTTCCGCGAGCTCCACTCGAAGCACTGTCATCTATAATCATGCAATGAGCTGCTGATGGTCAAGACACAACATTAGTGACTTTGACCACCCATTCAATCTAATTCTAAACAATTGTTGAAGTAATAGTTACTTCTAATATCAGAAATAGTCTATACCCTTTAAACCTTCATTATTCCCTTAACCAATTACCTGTAACTTCCACAGTATTAAACCTTACAATTTCTTGTCAAAAATCATCCACACTTACAAAACCAACCAAGCTAACCTTATTAATATTAATTTGACACTAAGGAGGTCTCTCAACCTTACACAACTTCCTTCATACTTCTCACATTCCATCATATAACATTCCCCTTTCTTCAATATTTTAATAACCACACTCCTTCCTAAACACCACTTTAACTATTTTAATTATTTTCATATTTTCATAACCCTTAATACGTATTACCAACCACCAATTTTATTGTCACAACCTTTCACATTAATAAATCCCACTTTAAAGGCAAACAAAATTTCAAACAACTTGCCAAAATCTTCAAGAAACACTTATTACTCAAATTTTATCCCCATACCTTTCTTTACACTTCCATGGTTTCCTTTATCCATTTACTTTTGACTACTAAAGCATTAACTTTACAATTTTCCCTAACTTTTTCCTAATCACCAAAACATGTATAACTTACTAAAACTACTTCATTGATAATCATTTGGCATTCAAAGTAACTCCCTAACCTCCCAAATATTCCACCACCTTTCAAACACACCTTTACATTAACAAAGTCCATTTAATCAAAAGTTTAACTTCCCAAATTTTCCTTTCCACCACCAATCCATCATAAACCAATATTCTAATATCCTAAACTACCCTTAACAAGCATTTATAAATCATTACTTCATTGAAAACATCTCCCATTAACTCAAACCCCAACTCAAAGAGCCATAACTTGCTCCAAAAATCCCACAATAATTCTCAACTCCAATAAACTTAAATGCTTCCAAGAATAATCAATTTACTACTAATACATAAAATAAATTCTCATTTAAAACTCCATATATTTATTCATAGTCAAACCCTAACTTAAAAGAGGAATCTTTATGCGAAAATCAACTACACAAGAGGCTAGAGGCTTACAAAGTGCAAGAATGTGAGGAAAAGAGGTCACCCGCCGTCGGCCGCCGTGTAGCTCGCCGGAAAACGGCCCCTAGGTGACCGGCCGAACTGGAAAGAGGGAAGGGGAGTTGAGAAAATGACAAGACAATGTTGGAGATAGAAGAACAACTCAAGGAAACCAAGAAAAATCAAAGCTTTTTACCTCTCACCGTCGTCCAAACCGGAAACGAAGTCGCCGGCGCCGGAAATAACAAAAACCGCCGCCGGCCGCCCAGCCACAGATCGAACTCGGCTTCCACAGATCCAAGGAGGAGAGAAGGGAAGAAAACGAAAATGATTAAAGATCTTGGAGAAGGAGAGGGAGCCGAAATGGTGAGTTGGGGAAGAAAAGAAAAAGAAATTGGGAATGGAGGGAGTCCGTCGGTTTATGTTAAGGGAAGGGGAGGGCCACGTTTGGTTGGGTGAAATAAGGGTGGTTCCTATTAATTTGGAGCCCAAACTTACCATAATGTACTCTTTTAATTTAAATCCACTTAAACCAGTCTCCGATTTCCTTAACCTTCAAAATATTTTGGATTCCACAATTCTCTCATATTTCTATTTTTCCAATTGTTTAATTAATTATTCAGACATTTATTTCCCAGAATCCAAAAATATCCCAAAAATATCCGAAAATTCTAAAAAGTTCTTCAAAATTTCCAATTTCTCAATTTATTATTTCCCAAACACTCTCTAATCCCGAATTAAATTTTCAGGATGTTACAATTCTCCCCACCTTTTAGGAATTTTGCCCTCAAAATTCGCTATGTCTAACCTCTTTAAGAAAAATACTGAGCATAATTCACTCAATACATTGCTAAGAACTTGCATTAGGGAGTAAAAGTTTCAAATTCTAGTCAACCTGATCGAAGTCATTTCTCTCTTCTAAATCTTCATGTCATAATTCCAACCTTACTACACCTTAATGGTCTAATCTCCTTAACTTATAAGACTATGAGAGTCATTATTGCTTCCTTTATCAAATATTTCACACCAATTAATTACATTGTCAAATCCTTGGACCAAGTTCTATGGTAAGACGTCTTATTTAAAGACAATTCCACCTTGAAAATCATTATCTTCTAACCCACAAATGGTTCACGAATCAATGTCAACACCTAAACTTTCTTAATTCGATCCTACACACAATAATACTTCCGATCATTTTTATATACTTTGGAATCTTGAGGTTGCTACTTAAAACGATTTCCACTATTTCATATTCTCATTTAGGATAGATTTCTTCTATCAATATGACTTAAGTCTCTATCCAATAGTTTCTCCAAGGTTATTCCTATACTCTCACTTCTTAATTCCCAGATAATCATTCCCTAAAAATTTACTCCTCATTTTGACAAGGAATTTAGTTGAACATATGCTAAAAATATTCTCCAACACGTTCACTGAGCTATATCCCACGACTTTCATAACCTTAATGAATTAACCAAGATTCTTACTAACACTTTCAACAAGAAATTTTAATTTGTAATGTTTTTCTCATCTAATAATCTTAATGTAACATATTGATACTAATTAACTAATTAACCTGTGGCATCTCTTTTAGTTCAATAATATCTTTACTAACTATGATAGAAAAAGAATTTCAATAACATCAATATCTCTATCATAGTTAGAAAAAGAATATCCTAATGATTGAAGTATTATTATCCATGATAGAAAAGAATAAACTAATACAGCACAGCTGCTATCATGGATAATTTATTGCTAACCATGTTAGAAAGGATTTGCCTAACATGGTTAATAAACAAAACTTAATGATATTATACAATAAATAAATATATATACATGCGGAAGCGAATGCAGACCTATAAATTGGCAATATACAATTCTAAATAAACTATATCACCTCCACTACCTAATTCCCTTTTCCTGAAGCTTGCGCCTGTGCATGAATACCTGCAAAAATGTCAGTAATCGTGGGATGAGACAATTTGTCCCAGTAATCACCGCTTAACTCACTATAACAGTGAGATGTGCGGTAGTAAGGGCGTCTAAAGGGTACCACAGTGTTTAAAATCAATAATTCATATACATATAATCCAATTCTTCTTCTCATATATTCCCGATCACTATGTCATTATATATAATCCAATTCTTCTTCCCATATAACCCCGATCACTCTGTCACTTCCCAATCATTGCTCTTCACCATCTCGATCTCCAATACAACAATACTACCACCACAACTCACACATTCACCTATAGATACATCGTGCCATCACGGAGGCATTTATTCCAGCATTCAACTTCACTGTACGATTTGTCACTGTGCCCCTGTCTCTACTCAGAAGGCAATTTCCCTTATGCCTCTGTCTCTACTCAGAAGGCAATTTCCATTGTGCCCCTGTCTCTACTCAGAAGGCAATCAGTACAAAAATAATTGTCGATTGGCCTATCGACAATTATCATCGCGCGATGGTACATATATATTTCATTGTCATGCAACGCTCACAATATCCATGTTTCAATCTCATTCACCATATTTAACTTCTTAACCACAATTCACTTCAATATCACAATGTCATTCATGACTATTCAGTTCATTCCCTCAACCTAATCATCCACAATATCAAACTCATCATCTCATTCTCATTTCATTCTCAATTCTCTCAAAAGCACAGTCATAATCCAATGCCTATATATCTATCACACTATCCAAAAACTACCACCACAACCAACCAGGATAATATAATATATGTATATATATACAAAGTGTTGCACAGTCCTTTATACGAACATAATCCAGTTTGAAAGGCACCCAATAGCCTATTTTATATGAGAATAACTTTTCAAAGATAATATATATATGGAGGGTGAGAAAGGATTTTAAGAAAATCCCAACTAACGTCACCCTCATTGTTATAGCAAGGTAAGAGTGATTACCAGTCTCCCTTAACGCTTTGCTGCTCTTCCTTACCGTTTCCTCTCCTTCAAGTATCATCATCACTATACATTCCCTATAATGATATGATACACAATGATAAATTAATATCATCCTCACGTTATAATATTTAAACGTCTCTCTTGTTTGTATTTCTACCCAACCCTTCATGTTTTATTTAGTTTAGAAAGCTTCTGAACTCCCAGGGCATAAACAAGTGCTACAAAAACCAAAATAACAATTCAAGCATACAAAGATTTATAATCACCTGAAAAGAACAAAAAGACTAAATATAAAACTTCATCTACCACCTAGTTCAACAAGATTCTCACATAAGCAAAGACATATAAACACCCTTTTAAGCAACCAATAATATTAACCATAATCAATTTAAACATCTTTACAACAAATGTAAAATCTTACAGCTTAACAGTATTCATTTTAGAACTTTAAAGCATCAATTAAGCAAAACTAATCAATTTCTTAACCTTAACATATACCAAAACAATGCACCATCCATTCTAAATCTTAGCTTTATTCCTTCAACACCAATTTAAAACACTTTAAACACCATTTACAATCAATCAACCTAGACCTCTACCATTTCACCAAAGAAACCAAATCATTTCCATAAGCCATAGGTTTACCAACTAAAAAAAAATCAAAGCTTCCACATTGCATCAATCTATAATTAAATCCTATCTGTACACCTTTCATTTACTAAACCAAATTGAATCAAGAAGAAAAATAAGAACCATCCTTATATCTCAATTTAAATTGAAACACGACTACAATTTATGACTTATTAAACACCAAGCTTTATATCCAAGATTCACAAAAACATCATTCACAGTCAAATCCACAAACCACATATACAATTATCAAAAGTTTATCTTACTTATGTAATTCTAGAATTTAGTTATTGTATTCAGCCCTTACATTAAACTTATAAGACACACACACCCATACTCAACTAAACATTTACCTCTTGTGAACTTAACACCACCCTAATGCCAAACAAATTTCTTAACTCTAGAATTCTCCAATATAACTTTTATAGTTCCAAAAACAAAATTCACATGTCTCACAAACATAAACTACGAGCATAAACCATATTTGTTCCTATATAACACCTTCTCCATTTATAAACATGTGCTAAGACTTTTTCTCAACATTAATACAACAGTTTCACAAGAATTTAACATATACCCAGCAGTACCTAACTAAAATACATCATAAAAATCAAAGAAAGAAAAGAATACCTGCCTTAGTATACACATACAAGCACATATATCTAATTAAGTTTACATTTTCGCTATATCATCATGCAGAATTCACTTCACAACATGAGCTGAACATACAAACAACGTCTAATTAATATTACAACTTAATTCAGGCAACTCTTAGTAATTTCACGAAACATGAGCAAGCTTATAAACCAAATATAATATAAATGAACAACAAATGAACAACACTCAATCAGTCACACATCACCAACATATACCATATAACCCTGTTAGAAACAGAAATTCCTTAACAAGGTTATTCTAAAACATCTGTACAAATAATACAACAAAACAAACATCACAAAGTACGACCATTTACTAAATCCTATCTGTAATTAAATCCTATCTGTACACCTTTCATTTACTAAACCAAATTGAATCAAGAAGAAAAATAAGAACCATCCTTATATCTCAATTTAAATTGAAACATGACTACAATTTATGACTTATTAAACACCAAGCTTTATATCCAAGATTCACAAAAACATCATTCACAGTCAAATCCACAAACCACATATACAATTATCAAAAGTTTATCTTACTTATGTAATTCTAGAATTTAGTTATTGTATTCAGCCCTTACATTAAACTTATAAGACACACACACCCATACTCAACTAAACATTTACCTCTTGTGAACTTAACACCACCCTAATGCCAAACAAATTTCTTAACTCTAGAATTCTCCAATATAACTTTTATAGTTCCAAAAACAAAATTCACATGTCTCACAAACATAAACTACGAGCATAAACCATATTTGTTCCTATATAACACCTTCTCCATTTATAAACATGTGCTAAGACTTTTTCTCAACATTAATACAACAGTTTCACAAGAATTTAACATATACCCAGCAGTACCTAACTAAAATACATCATAAAAATCAAAGAAAGAAAAGAATACCTGCCTTAGTATACACATACAAGCACATATATCTAATTAAGTTTACATTTTCGCTATATCATCATGCAGAATTCACTTCACAACATGAGCTGAACATACAAACAACGTCTAATTAATATTACAACTTAATTCAGGCAACTCTTAGTAATTTCACGAAACATGAGCAAGCTTATAAACCAAATATCCATGTCTTAAGCCATTCCATTTGAGCCAAAATTACATGTCAAATCCTCATTGAACTCTGTCCATCTTTATATACACAAGCACTACCATTACTTTTATTTTATTTTTTTCGCGTACCAGCAACAATCAAAACAGAACTTACCTCTGCCTTAATGGAAATCAACAAATTCAGCAGCAAACAATTACTTATCAACTCTATCACACACCTATACAAGTTACATAAATTCTTAACTCCTTTAGACTTCTACCTAAGCAAATCTGAAATCATAATTTCATTCTCACACTAACATCACACACGGATGAAACAAAAGGAGAATATGAAACTTTATGAAATCACCCACTTCAACAACAGACAACAA
The DNA here is from genome assembly GCA_029929735.1 of Mimosa pudica. Classification (NCBI taxonomy): domain Eukaryota; kingdom Viridiplantae; phylum Streptophyta; class Magnoliopsida; order Fabales; family Fabaceae; genus Mimosa; species Mimosa pudica. Next base: position 4,273,705 of record JAKELP010000037.1, on the reverse strand, counting down.
GCAACAAAATCTTTCAACTCCCTTACATTCCTATCAAAACAAATTAAAGATTTTTTTTTTGAACTCAAATTCTCTTGAAAACCATCGGACCTAAACACCCAAATCGTTAGGTTTTTGTACAAACTCAACAAATCTTCAATCAATCACTCAAATCCTCTTCCTAGTATAATAAATCGAAGTTATAAGACCTGAAACTCAAAACCCCAACTCGGACTCTCTAATATCTCGCCAAAAACGAATGGTAAAGGGGTAGGGATCTGAAAAGAAAAGTCACCTAAGCTTGATTCCGGTGTTGTATGGAGAGTGGGAGGCCACCGCCGCCGTGCAGCTCGCCGGAAAATCGGCCCCCAAGGTATAGGCCGAAACAAATCAAAAGGAAAAAGGAAAATATGAGGAAATAAACTTCAAAATAAAAGCATAGCCCGAGATATGTTAGAAAGGTTGAAGCTTTACCTCTTCCACCATCACATCGCCGAACTCGTCACTGCTTCGCCGGAAAAATTGAAAAAGGCGACGGAGGAAAGTGAGGAACTGGAGCAGAACGTGAGAAAGAGAAGTGAGGAAGGAAGGAAGGTTTGATGGTGGTGGTGGTGGTGGGGCCGGCGCCGCCGCGCGCCTTAGGCCGCCGTTCGGTCGTGAAGGGTGAAGAACGAAGAAGAAGCAGAACGAAGAAGGAGGTGGAGGGAGGAGGGTGGTGCGCGCGGGTGAGAAGGAGGAGGGAGTCCGGTTTTTATAGTAAAGGGGGGGAGGGCGCGTTTGGTTTGCTGAAATAAGGGGGTTCTCTGATGATTTGTAGCTCAAACTTGCCACAGTGTACTCTTTTAATTCTAAAACCATTTAAACCAGTCTCCAATCTTTTAAAACTTTAAAATATTTTTAGCTTTACCACTCCCTCATATTTCAAACTCTTCATTTCTTAATTAATTAGATGCACATTAATTACTCAAAATTTCCAAAAATATTCCAAAAATTCCTAAAAATTCCAAAATTTCCCCAAAACACTCTTTAATCCTGAATTAAATTTTTTAGGATGTTACACTTAACCTTGATCATAACTTCAATTTCAACACTAAATTATCTCACCTTAATAAAAGTTTGATAATAACTTACCTAATGATAAAATCACACATTCCATATTCATAGTCCTTTAAATAGATTACTAAGCCAATCTCTCAATTTTCCATACTTAACTCGTAATACCCACTTCAACCTTAACTTTCGTAGATGTTTCTCAAAACAAAATTTCATTTATCCCCAAAACTCATGGATTTACACTAATTAAATTTAAATAATTTTTGTTTCACTGATTGTTTGCAACATAATAGGTAGCTACTTAAGTTACGTCAACAACCCTAATAAAAGTAATTTATACCCAATAATCTTCAGTTTCATGATCAATAAATAAAGTATATTCACTACTTAAACCACATTAAACCTCAAACTCAACAATTTATCTGACTTAGTCTTCAACTCATAACTAATATTCTCCATTTTACTCTCAAGTAATCCCCTTATTCATCTTTAATACAAAACCTAATTTTCCCCTATATCATTTTTTTAAGTGAAATTTCTACTAATCTTCAATCCAAAATCATTATTTTTCTCCAGACATCAAAATCACTTGTTCCTGTCAAATGCATCCAACTTAATCACTATAAACCAGACAATTTTAACTTTACTCCCGTAATTTTACATATATCAATCCCAACTAATCCAACTGAAAAATAATTCCTCACTAGTAAATATCAATGGACCTAGTAAAACCTAGAAAAGTCTCACAATTCCCTTTTAATCTTCGTCATATCCATATTTATAGCATTAACATCCTTAAGCTAATCAACAATATCTTCCAGATCAACATCAACAATCTTTCTTTACTAATGTCACTTCATCACCTACAAGTTCAAATCATCACTATTCATGTCCCTACATTTTCGGTTATCCTTTTTACGACATTTGTTCCTCTACTTACTCTTTTATTCATGTGGATGCATCCTTTTAGACATTTTTACACATGTTTAAAATTTCATTACGCACTATCACTTCTATTGGTTTCTCACCCTAGAAAGTTTCCCATATCACACTTATCCGGCAAGGTCATCACTTATATCTTGATCAAAAGTAATCACTTGATTAAGCCCAAACAACCATGAATTTTACCCAATGTCCACATATTCAACCATTCAATCGTCATAATATTTAAAATTATTCCACATCTAGTAAAACAACATAAACTTTCCAATTACTATAAACCCATTCAATCCTTACAATCTCCCAATTATATCCTTCAACTACAATCTAGTCACACCCTTACTACCACACCTTAATTATTGCCATTATACTATACTTGACATAAAATCCATAATCCAAAGTATCTCACCTCACACAACTCTTCCCAACCCTACATGACTTTCAGTATAAGCTAACTTAAAGTAATCAAACTTTCATTTGGTTATCCAAAACCCACCTTAAAAACATTTATATTTAAATTGACAAGATCTTAATCGTCCTTAGTAATAGTTCTAACATCTTATCTCTCTCCAAAAGCACCCCTAATTTCAATACCTATCAGGCTTTCCACACAAGAATTTTTGTTAACCTAGGGAATATAATCATCAATCACGTAATACCTTAATGACCAAAAAGAAATAATAAATCTAAGTTGAGAAAAGAAAGTTCATAATATAAATCCCAATTTTAAAATCAAGCTAAACAACTCTCAATTGTAATCTCAATTATTTAGTGCATTATCTCTTTCGAAGAATTCATATCAACTTATTCTCATCTCATAACCCCTACACCTATCATTAATCCTAACATAAATATCTCCTTGGACTTGAATTGCTCTCATGCCTTTGTATCACTAAAATGTAACTTCCTTTCTTCTTCTTTGATGTTGATATCAAATAGTTTCAACCTTTTCCTCTATGTTTAAAAATCCAACTTAATATTTTCCCAATATCCAACTCAAGTCAACATATCAATTAATCCATATTTACTCCCTCATAACTTGACTAAAGTGCAAATCCTAATACCACAAAATCTCACTCCTCAATACAAAACCATCACTGCACGAATAAGCACACTTATTATATAAAGCGATCAATTCTACAACTATCAAATTAGTTTGAATCTTGAAATATAATAATCGAAACATCCCTTCCCGATCTCCCTCAATTGCTATAACTTGTTCTATATTCAAATGCTTTCTATTCCATATGACCATTCTTTGAGCTATACCTCTATAAGAATTCCTTCATCCATTAATAAAGACCAAATATACCCTTAATTGAAATTCCAAATCACCCCAAAGTATAATCCAATTGTGACTCAAATCAATCCTCCTACAACGTTTATTTATATTCCTTCTAGACATATCAGACATTCCCTATATCTTAATAGAAGTCCATGAACTAGAAACTGAAAATTTCCAACCAGTAGGCAAGCATCCCAACGAACATTTTCTCTCCTCATTACTAATAAGCCAAGTGAAACCTTACCCATAATACTTGAACTTTCATTTTACCTCAATTTCAGTCCGCTTTAAAAAAAAATAAAAGCGGAAAAAGATTTAATAATCACAAATGCAAGCACTTGAGAGACTTCAACAAGTGCCAAACCTGAGTAAGTCTCATTCTAATCATTCTTATTCAAATAAATCTTAGTACGAAATGACCGCTCTCCCCACCATATGAATTTTGTCCTCAAAAGTCAACTGCACATCCTTAAAACAAGGGTTAGTGATCATGCACAACAGGAAGGGAAAAGGAATATATATTGTCATTCTATATGCAATGCAACAGGCAGGGTATCGTTTACCATAAAACTGATACCAAGTTGTAACGTACTAACTCTAAGTCCCTAATTTAACAATTATAACACTTTCAATCCAATCATTTACTTTACTAACTATGATAGAGAAAGATTTTTCCATGATTTCAATATCACTATCATAGTTAGAAAAGAGATCCTAATATAACTTATATGCATTATCCATGATAGAAAATAATTTTCTAATACAATGCTAATGCTATCATGGATAATTAATGACTAACCACGTTAGTAAGGATTCGCCTAACATGGTTAGAAAAAGAAACCAACCAAATACATAGAAAGGTAACCATATTAGAGCGGGGCCCATCTAATATGGTTATATAAATGAACAACACTCAATCAGTCACACATCACCAACATATACCATATAACCCTGTTAGAAACAGAAATTCCTTAACAAGGTTATTCTAAAACATCTGTACAAATAATACAACAAAACAAACATCACAAAGTACGACCATTGAACAAGTCCATATCAAGGAAAAGGAATTGCCATTCCATTATCAGGCAATTTACCCTGTACAAATTATCCACATACAGTCCCTAAACAGGAACAAAGATTGACTTTCCATTAACATGCAATCCTCATATACCAATAATCCTACGCACCATTCTGCATCATAACCACCATCAACTAACAGAGTACGTAGCATAGCTACGACTATTACATCTGTCATAGTTACACTTTAACTATAACAGTATCCATAACCCAACCAAAACCCAACAGAAACATTTAATTCAGTCATCAAACGAATCAATTATTCAAAACAATACAAACAAATGCGGAAGCGGATGCAACCTAATAAATGGCAATATATATTCCTTATAGATCACCTCTGGCCTACTCGTGAGGGCCGGCCAATCCTTTCCCCTTCCTCTCTGCTTCCCTCTCTGGGCATGATCACCTGTAAAAAAATAAAGGGAATGGGGTGAGACAAAACTATGTCTCAGTAATCACTACTTAACTCACTGTGAGACTCAGAAGTGGGGTAGCGGAGTGTCTACAGGGTACCACAGTTTTCAAAACCTGCATAAACCACGTAATACATACATATATATATACAGAACAGATACATCCATCTCTCAATAGGCAAAAATAAACGTGAATGACACTGTGCCCAGTCTCAAATCTGAAAGCATGAAAAAGGGACCACTCTAAAATGTGAAAAATCCCTGGTTCCTTTACAATCTGAGGAACCTGTACAATTAACCTATCGATTTGCGCAAATCGATGGTTACATCGGCCGACGGTACTAATAACCAGTGTCATGCAACATACAAAAGATTTATATAAATATGTATATATATAAAGTACAGTTTATTTAGAAAGATACCCTATAGCCCACGTTTAAACATAAAATAATCAGAACACATTTCTTTTATATATATATAAGTAGAAGAGGATTTTAGAAATCCTCAACTACCGTCACCCTCAGTATCACAGTCAGTTAAGCGTGATTACCTGTTCAAGCTCAGAAACAACAATAAACACCCTCAGTTATTGCCTTCCGCGAGCTCCACTCGAAGCATTGTCATCTATAATCATGCAATGAGCTGCTGATGGTCAAGACACAACATTAGTGACTTTGACCACCCATTCAATCTAATTCTAAACAATTGTTGAAGTAATAGTTACTTCTAATATCAGAAATAGTCTATACCCTTTAAACCTTCATTATTCCCTTAACCAATTACCTGTAACTTCCACAGTATTAAACCTTACAATTTCTTGTCAAAAATCATCCACACTTACAAAACCAACCAAGCTAACCTTATTAATATTAATTTGACACTAAGGAGGTCTCTCAACCTTACACAACTTCCTTCATACTTCTCACATTCCATCATATAACATTCCCCTTTCTTCAATATTTTAATAACCACACTCCTTCCTAAACACCACTTTAACTATTTTAATTATTTCCATATTTTCATAACCCTTAATACGTATTTCCAACCACCAATTTTATTGTCACAACCTTTCACATTAATAAATCCCACTTTAAAGGCAAACAAAATTTCAAACAACTTGCCAAAATCTTCAAGAAACACTTATTACTCAAATTTTATCCCCATACCTTTCTTTACACTTCCATGGTTTCCTTTATCCATTTACTTTTGACTACTAAAGCATTAACTTTACAATTTTCCCTAACTTTTTCCTAATCACCAAAACATGTATAATGTAACATCCTAAAAATTTAATTAAAGATAATACGAAATTATTGGGGTATTATTGAGGAAATTTAAAGTCTTAGGGAGGATTTTTATGATATTTTGGGCAATTTATAAATATTATATCTTAGTTAGCTTGGGAATTTTTATAAATATAGTAAAAAGAATTAATTGGAGTTATAAACTTTCATGAACAAATATTTTTGAAACCTAGAAAATAGTATGATAGAAAGAGAGGGTAAAAATAATATATACAAACTTCCGGGCTAAAAATATAATTAAGAATAAACAATTGGGCAGTTAATTGTGATTTTCCCTAAAATATATATATATACACTCATCTTTCTTCTTCATTCACACTACCTCCATTCTCTGCACTCTCAAAACCCCGACTCCCTTCCTCCGCCCCTCGCGATTTCCGGCGTGTTCCATGGCCCGACGACGCAGACAACGGCGGCCTCCCTCGCTGCCTCTTCCACCACTCTCTCTTTTCGTTTTCTCCACTTCCAGCGAGCTTCTTTGTTCGTTTCCTTCGCCTCTTTCGTTTCCGGCGAAGCAGCGGCGAGTTCGCCGGCGTATGACGGCGGGAACAAGGTAAAGCTCCGACCTTTGTAGTTTTACTCGGGCTATTCTACCATTTTAGAGTTATTTCTCATAGTTTCCATTCTTTTTCCGAGTTCTTTTCACCCTACCTTCGGTGATGACCGATTTCCGGCGAGTTTTCCGGCGACGGCGAGCTATTTTGGGACCTGCAACCTCAGGTTCAACTTTATTGGTGAGTTTTCTCCTCAAACCTCACTTTTATTTGCAATTTCGGGTGAGGTTTGAGTGAAATCCGAAAATGGGGTTTGAGTTTTGGGTTAAAAATCATCCAAAGAACATCCTAAGTTTTGGTTTAGAGTGGTCTAAGTGATTATTTGAACATTGATTAAGGTTTGGTGAAGTTTATGCGAAACCCTAACTTTAGGGATTTTTGATTTCTCTGTTTGGTTCAATTTATTGATGCTATGTATGTGTGTGAGTGGTTGGTTCTGCATAGAGAAGTAAGAAGAGTATTTGGAGATTTGGAAATTTTGATTAAAAGCCTTAGATAAGAAAAATTATTGCTACTATCATGTTTGCATGACTCAAAAATTCTGGTTGGTTTGGGGATTTTTATTGGTTCTGTTTCCCTACTCATTTTGTTTTCCCTACTCATTTTGTTTATGCTTTTATTCAGTTTGGCTTAAGATCCCCTTTGGTTCAGTTTTATTTCTTTATTTGTTAATGTGGCTGAGTACTAGATAAGAGCTTTGAGTTTTATGTTAATTCCTTAAGGTGCTGCTAAGCCTAGATTATTTTGCGCAGTGTTTGAAGTGGTAGCTAAGAATTTATAAGTTTAATGTTTCCTTCATTAAATTGAATGAAAATGGTGTTAAAAATAAGATTAATATGGTTCTGTTTTGAATGTTACTTCCAAGGTTTTATAATGATAAGAAAAATGTTATGCTGAATTGTAATTGTAGGCAACAACAAATTGAGTAAAGGTGTACTGAAAATGAGCCTTTGTTTGGTTTAGAACAAAATTCCTAATGATTTCTGTTTTTATGCTAAGGGGAAGAATATATGGAAAAAGAGGACCGATCTTGTGGTTTTGATCTTGTACAGTAGCTTGCTAATGGCATATATGTGAAGGCGTTAAAGTATTATGTTTGAGCTGTTTGATTTGGTTGAAATTGGATGGAGACTTAATTTATAGAAGAGTATAAGGGATTAATAGGTTGCGGTTTGATTATTTTATGTTTATTGCTTTCCCTGTTTTGTTAGTAATTTGTTAATAATAATTCATGATTAAATAAATAATATTTGTCCGTTTATCTTATGAGAAACAAATGAAATCTTTTATATATTGGATTTTATCTCTCTCTATTTCTTCGTTACCTCTACTTTTGGTGATTTCAACTGGTGATTGGATGAATTTATCTATAAGGTGCATGAAAAGGTAGGAAAGAATGAGAATTGATGAGTTTTTAATGTGGCTTTAGCCTTGGTGTTGATTTTTTTTTTATATGATGATAGTGTCACTTATTATTTAGAAGACAAATGGATATGCAATTGAGTTATACTCATTGTTAATTGTGGATGCTAAGTGTTTCTATCTTTTCCTCTTATCTGGTTCGGCTATTTTCTTTCATTTGGGTATGTGATGGATATAACTTGCTTAATTGCTTAATCTAGTTCCTATGAATTGAATTGTATTGACTTTGATTGATTTTAGAAATAACTGTTTAGAATAGAATATAGATAGGCAAAAGGGGATTGGGTAGTAATACAGGAACGAGAGAGACGTTAGTTAATCTATGACCTAGAATGATTATTAACCTTCTATTATTACATAATGTAATAATAGGAAAGGATGTGATTTGCGTACATTACTCGAGGCAAGGAAAAGTAAAGTGAGAAGAACAACAGAATGCTAAGGGCGACAGGTAATCACTCTTACCTTGCTATAACATTGAGGGTGACGTTAGTTAGGGATTTTGTAAAATTCCTTCTCACCCTCTATATATATATTATCTTTAAAAGATTATTTTTATACAAAATAGGCTATCGGGTGCCTTTCAAACACGATTATTTTTGTATAAAACATTTTTATACATTATATGTATTATCCTGTTCTGGTGGTAGCCATTGATCTGGAATGGCATGAAATGTGTATAGCATATCATTTGGGTAGTGGTTTAAGAAATGGTGTGAATAGAGAAAGGAAAGTTATGTTGTGGAAAATCTGAGATATTGAAGTGTTGAGGTATTGTAGGGAATTGTAAGAACGCATGATATTGATATTGTGATATTGAATGGAACTTGGTTAAGAAGTTGAATATGGTGGATGAGATATATAGGGATATGGTGAGCATTGCATGACACTGCTATTTATGTACCATCGCGCGATGATAACTGTCGATAGGCCAATCGACAGTTATTTGTACCGAGGATCCTTTTTAGAATTGATTGGATCGGGGTTCATAGGTCAACTTATTGAGAGAAGTGACCTACGGTTGTTTGGCATTGAAGAGCCCAACCGCCCCTACGGTTGTTTGGCAGTGGAGAGCCCAACCGTTCCCGTTCTGTAATGGAAAACAGAATTGGGGTTCCCTCTCTGGAGATTGCCAGAGAGGGAAATTGTCCCCTCATTATGGAGAGGGACACAGTGTCAAATCATATAGTGAAGAATAGATGCTTGAATGCACCGTGGTGGCACAATGCATCTTTAGGTGAGTGTGAGGGATGTTGAGTGATACATGGGAGGTAGAGATGACGAATTTGAGTTGATTGAGACGTGACAGAAGGTTTTAAGTAATGGATGAAAGAAAATGGAAAATCTATATATATATTATTGATTTTAGAACTGTGGTACCCTTTAGACGCCCTTACTACCGCACATCTCACTGTTATAGTGAGTTAAGCGGTGATTACTGGGACAAATTGTCTCATCCCACGATTACTGACATTTTTGCAGGTATTCATGCACAGGCGCAAGCATCAGAAAAGGGAATTAGGTAGTAGAGGTTATATAATTTATTTAGAGTTGTATATTGCCAATTTGTATAGGCCTGCATTCGTTTCCGCATATAGTTATATGTATTTGATATTATTGAACATTAGGTTATTTATTTTTCTAACCATGTTAGGTGATTCTTTTCTAACATGGTTAGCTGTTAATTATCCATGATAGTATTCAAGTTGTATTAGTTTATTCTTTTCTATCATGGATAATATATAAAAAGAGATTAATGAATTGAAATAGATAATATTGGTTAATTAGGGAATTAGTAACACAATGTTACATATAACTTACTAAAACTACTTCATTGATAATCATTTGGCATTCAAAGTAACTCCCTAACCTCCCAAATATTCCACCACCTTTCAAACACACCTTTACATTAACAAAGTCCATTTAATCAAAAGTTTAACTTCCCAAATTTTCCTTTCCACCACCAATCCATCATAAACCAATATTCTAATATCCTAAACTACCCTTAACAAGCATTTATAAATCATTACTTCATTGAAAACATCTCCCATTAACTCAAACCCCAACTCAAAGAGCCATAACTTGCTCCAAAAATCCCACAATAATTCTCAACTCCAATAAACTTAAATGCTTCCAAGAATAATCAATTTACTACTAATACATAAAATAAATTCTCATTTAAAACTCCATATATTTATTCATAGTCAAACCCTAACTTAAAAGAGGAATCTTTATGCGAAAATCAACTACACAAGAGGCTAGAGGCTTACAAAGTGCAAGAATGTGAGGAAAAGAGGTCACCCGCTGTCGGCCGCCGTGTAGCTCGCAGGAAAACGGCCCCTAGGTGACCGGCCGAACTGGAAAGAGGGAAGGGGAGTTGAGAAAATGACAAGACAATGTTGGAGATAGAAGAACAACTCAAGGAAACCAAGAAAAATCAAAGCTTTTTACCTCTCACCGTCGTCCAAACCGGAAACGAAGTCGCCGGCGCCGGAAATAACAAAAACCGCCACCGGCCACCCAGCCACAGATCGAACTCGGCTTCCACAGATCCAAGGAGGAGAGAAGGGAAGAAAACGAAAATGATTAAAGATCTTGGAGAGGGAGAGGGAGCCGAAATGGTGAGTTGGGGAAGAAAAGAAAAAGAAATTGGGAATGGAGGGAGGAGGGAGTCCGTCGGTTTATGTTAAGGGAAGGGGAGGGCCACGTTTGGTTGGGTGAAATAAGGGTGGTTCCTATTAATTTGGAGCCCAAACTTACCATAATGTACTCTTTTAATTTAAATCCACTTAAACCAGTCTCTGATTTCCTTAACCTTCAAAATATTTTGGATTCCACAATTCTCTCATATTTCTATTTTTCCAATTGTTTAATTAATTATTCAGACATTTATTTCCCAGAATCCAAAAATATCCCAAAAATATCCGAAAATTCTAAAAAGTTCTTCAAAATTTCCAATTTCTCAATTTATTATTTCCCAAACACTCTCTAATCCCGAATTAAATTTTCAGGATGTTACAATTCTCCCCACCTTTTAGGAATTTTGCCCTCAAAATTCGCTATGTCTAACCTCTTTAAGAAAAATACTGAGCATAATCCACTCAATACATTGCTAAGAACTTGCATTAGGGAGTAAAAGTTTCAAATTCTAGTCAACCTGATCGAAGTCATTTCTCTCTTCTAAATCTTCATGTCATAATTCCAACCTTACTACACCTTAATGGTCTAATCTCCTTAACTTATAAGACTATGAGAGTCATTATTGCTTCCTTTATCAAATATTTCACACCAATTAATTACATTGTCAAATCCTTGGACCAAGTTCTATGGTAAGACGTCTTATTTAAAGACAATTCCACCTTGAAAATCATTATCTTCTAACCCACAAATGGTTCACGAATCAATGTCAACACCTAAACTTTCTTAATTCGATCCTACACACAATAATACTTCCGATCATTTTTATATACTTTGGAATCTTGAGGTTGCTACTTAAAACGATTTCCACTATTTCATATTCTCATTTAGGATAGATTTCTTCTATCAATATGACTTAAGTCTCTATCCAATAGTTTCTCCAAGGTTATTCCTATACTCTCACTTCTTAATTCCCAGATAATCATTCCCTAAAAATTTACTCCTCATTTTGACAAGGAATTTAGTTGAACATATGCTAAAAATATTCTCCAACACGTTCACTGAGCTATATCCCACGACTTTCATAACCTTAATGAATTAACCAAGATTCTTACTAACACTTTCAACAAGAAATTTTAATTTGTAATGTTTTTCTCATCTAATAATCTTAATGTAACATATTGATACTAATTAACTAATTAACCTGTGGCATCTCTTTTAGTTCAATAATATCTTTACTAACTATGATAGAAAAAGAATTTCAATAACATCAATATCTCTATCATAGTTAGAAAAAGAATATCCTAATGATTGAAGTATTATTATCCATGATAGAAAAGAATAAACTAATACAGCACAGCTGCTATCATGGATAATTTATTGCTAACCATGTTAGAAAGGATTTGCCTAACATGGTTAATAAACAAAACTTAATGATATTATACAATAAATAAATATATATACATGCGGAAGCGAATGCAGACCTATAAATTGGCAATATACAATTCTAAATAAACTATATCATCTCCACTACCTAATTCCCTTTTCCTGAAGCTTGCGCCTGTGCATGAATACCTGCAAAAATGTCAGTAATCGTGGGATGAGACAATTTGTCCCAGTAATCACCGCTTAACTCACTATAACAGTGAGATTTGCGGTAGTAAGGGCGTCTAAAGGGTACCACAGTGTTTAAAATCAATAATTCATATACATATAATCCAATTCTTCTTCTCATATATCCCCGATCACTATGTCATTATATATAATCCAATTCTTCTTCCCATATAACCCCGATCACTCTGTCACTTCCCAATCATTGCTCTTCACCATCTCGATCTCCAATACAACAATACTACCACCACAACTCACACATTCACCTATAGATACATCGTGCCATCACGGAGGCATTTATTCCAGCATTCAACTTCACTGTACGATTTGTCACTGTGCCCCTGTCTCTACTCAGAAGGCAATTTCCCTTATGCCTCTGTCTCTACTCAGAAGGCAATTTCCATTGTGCCCCTGTCTCTACTCAGAAGGCAATCAGTACAAAAATAATTGTCGATTGGCCTATCGACAATTATCATCGCGCGATGGTACATATATATTTCATTGTCATGCAACGCTCACAATATCCATGTTTCAATCTCATTCACCATATTTAACTTCTTAACCACAATTCACTTCAATATCACAATGTCATTCATGACTATTCAGTTCATTCCCTCAACCTAATCATCCACAATATCAAACTCATCATCTCATTCTCATTTCATTCTCAATTCTCTCAAAAGCACAGTCATAATCCAATGCCTATATATCTATCACACTATCCAAAAACTACCACCACAACCAACCAGGATAATATAATATATGTATATATATACAAAGTGTTGCACAGTCCTTTATACGAACATAATCCAGTTTGTAAGGCACCCAATAGCCTATTTTATATGAGAATAACTTTTCAAAGATAATATATATATGGAGGGTGAGAAAGGATTTTAAGAAAATCCCAACTAACGTCACCCTCATTGTTATAGCAAGGTAAGAGTGATTACCAGTCGCCCTTAACGCTTTGCTGCTCTTCCTTACCGTTTCCTCTCCTTCAAGTATCATCATCACTATACATTCCCTATAATGATATGATACACAATGATAAATTAATATCATCCTCACGTTATAATATTTAAACGTCTCTCTTGTTTGTATTTCTACCCAACCCTTCATGTTTTATTTAGTTTAGAAAGCTTCTGAACTCCCAGGGCATAAACAAGTGCTACAAAAACCAAAATAACAATTCAAGCATACAAAGATTTATAATCACCTGAAAAGAACAAAAAGACTAAATATAAAACTTCATCTACCACCTAGTTCAACAAGATTCTCACATAAGCAAAGACATATAAACACCCTTTTAAGCAACCAATAATATTAACCATAATCAATTTAAACATCTTTACAACAAATGTAAAATCTTACAGCTTAACAGTATTCATTTTAGAACTTTAAAGCATCAATTAAGCAAAACTAATCAATTTCTTAACCTTAACATATACCAAAACAATGCACCATCCATTCTAAATCTTAGCTTTATTCCTTCAACACCAATTTAAAACACTTTAAACACCATTTACAATCAATCAACCTAGACCTCTACCATTTCACCAAAGAAACCAAATCATTTCCATAAGCCATAGGTTTACCAACTAAAAAAAAAATCAAAGCTTCCACATTGCATCAATCTATAATTAAATCCTATCTGTACACCTTTCATTTACTAAACCAAATTGAATCAAGAAGAAAAATAAGAACCATCCTTATATCTCAATTTAAATTGAAACACGACTACAATTTATGACTTATTAAACACCAAGCTTTATATCCAAGATTCACAAAAACATCATTCACAGTCAAATCCACAAACCACATATACAATTATCAAAAGTTTATCTTACTTATGTAATTCTAGAATTTAGTTATTGTATTCAGCCCTTACATTAAACTTATAAGACACACACACCCATACTCAACTAAACATTTACCTCTTGTGAACTTAACACCACCCTAATGCCAAACAAATTTCTTAACTCTAGAATTCTCCAATATAACTTTTATAGTTCCAAAAACAAAATTCACATGTCTCACAAACATAAACTACGAGCATAAACCATATTTGTTCCTATATAACACCTTCTCCATTTATAAACATGTGCTAAGACTTTTTCTCAACATTAATACAACAGTTTCACAAGAATTTAACATATACCCAGCAGTACCTAACTAAAATACATCATAAAAATCAAAGAAAGAAAAGAATACCTGCCTTAGTATACACATACAAGCACATATATCTAATTAAGTTTACATTTTCGCTATATCATCATGCAGAATTCACTTCACAACATGAGCTGAACATACAAACAACGTCTAATTAATATTACAACTTAATTCAGGCAACTCTTAGTAATTTCACGAAACATGAGCAAGCTTATAAACCAAATATCCATGTCTTAAGCCATTCCATTTGAGCCAAAATTACATGCCAAATCCTCATTGAACTCTGTCCATCTTTATATACACAAGCACTACCATTACTTTTATTTTTTTTTTTTTCGCGTACCAGCAACAATCAAAACAGAACTTACCTCTGCCTTAATGGAAATCAACAAATTCAGCAGCAAACAATTACTTATCAACTCTATCACACACCTATACAAGTTACATAAATTCTTAACTCCTTTAGACTTCTACCTAAGCAAATCTGAAATCATAATTTCATTCTCACACTAACATCACACACGGATGAAACAAAAGGAGAATATGAAACTTTATGAAATCACCCACTTCAACAACAGACAACAAGCAACAAAATCTTTCAACTCCCATACATTCCTATCAAAACAAATTAAAGATTTTTTTTTTGAACTCAAATTCTCTTGAAAACCATCGGACCTAAACACCCAAATCGTTAGGTTTTTGTACAAACTCAACAAATCTTCAATCAATCACTCAAATCCTCTTCCTAGTATAATAAATCGAAGTTATAAGACCTGAAACTCAAAACCCCAACTCGGACTCTCTAATATCTCGCCAAAAACGAATGGTAAAGGGGTAGGGATCTGAAAAGAAAAGTCACCTAAGCTTGATTCCGGTGTTGTATGGAGAGTGGGAGGCCACCGCCGCCGTGCAGCTCGCCGGAAAATCGGCCCCCAAGGTATAGGCCGAAACAAATCAAAAGGAAAAAGGAAAATATGAGGAAATAAACTTCAAAATAAAAGCATAGCCCGAGATATGTTAGAAAGGTTGAAGCTTTACCTCTTCCACCATCACATCGCCGAACTCGTCACTGCTTCGCCGGAAAAATTGAAAAAGGCGACGGAGGAAAGTGAGGAACTGGAGCAGAACGTGAGAAAGAGAAGTGAGGAAGGAAGGAAGGTTTGATGGTGGTGGTGGTGGTGGGGCCGGCGCCGCCGCGCGCCTTAGGCCGCCGTTCGGTCGTGAAGGGTGAAGAACGAAGAAGAAGCAGAACGAAGAAGGAGGTGGAGGGAGGAAGGCGGTGCGCGCGGGTGAGAAGGAGGAGGGAGTCCGGTTTTTATAGTAAAGGGGGGGAGGGCGCGTTTGGTTTGCTGAAATAAGGGGGTTCTCTGATGATTTGTAGCCCAAACTTGCCACAGTGTACTCTTTTAATCCTAAAACCATTTAAACCAGCCTTCAATCTTTTAAAACTTTAAAATATTTTTAGCTTTACCACTCCCTCATATTTCAAACTCTTCATTTCTTAATTAATTAGATGCACATTAATTACTCAAAATTTCCAAAAATATTCCAAAAATTCCTAAAAATTCCAAAATTTCCCCAAAACACTCTCTAATCCTGAATTAAATTTTTTAGGATGTTACACTTAACCTTGATCATAACTTCAATTTCAACACTAAATTATCTCACCTTAATAAAAGTTTGATAATAACTTACCTAATGATAAAATCACACATTCCATATTCATAGTCCTTTAAATAGATTACTAAGCCAATCTCTCAATTTTCCATACTTAACTCGTAATACCCAATTCAACCTTAACTTTCGTAGATGTTTCTCAAAACAAAATTTCATTTATCCCCAAAACTCATGGATTTACACTAATTAAATTTAAATAATTTTTGTTTCACTGATTGTTTGCAACATAATAGGTAGCTACTTAAGTTACGTCAACAACCCTAATAAAAGTAATTTATACCTAATAATCTTCAGTTTCATGATCAATAAATAAAGTATATTCACTACTTAAACCACATTAAACCTCAAACTCAACAATTTATCTGACTTAGTCTTCAACTCATAACTAATATTCTCCATTTTACTCTCAAGTAATCCCCTTATTCATCTTTAATACAAAACCTAATTTTCCCCTATATCATTTTTTTTAAGTGAAATTTCTACTAATCTTCAATCCAAAATCATTATTTTTCTCCAGACATCAAAATCACTTGTTCCTGTCAAATGCATCCAACTTAATCACTATAAACCAGACAATTTTAACTTTACTCCCGTAATTTTACATATATCAATCCCAACTAATCCAACTGAAAAATAATTCCTCACTAGTAAATATCAATGGACCTAGTAAAACCTAGAAAAGTCTCACAATTCCCTTTTAATCTTCGTCATATCCATATTTATAGCATTAACATCCTTAAGCTAATCAACAATATCTTCCAGATCAACATTAACAATCTTTCTTTACTAATGTCACTTCATCACCTACAAGTTCAAATCATCACTATTCATGTCCCTACATTTTCGGTTATCCTTTTTACGACATTTGTTCCTCTACTTACTCTTTTATTCATGTGGATGCATCCTTTTAGACATTTTTACACATGTTTAAATTTCATTACGCACTATCACTTCTATTGGTTTCTCACCCTAGAAAGTTTCCCATATCACACTTATCCGGCAAGGTCATCACTTATATCTTGATCAAAAGTAATCACTTGATTAAGCCCAAACAACCATGAATTTTACCCAATGTCCACATATTCAACCATTCAATCGTCATAATATTTAAAATTATTCCACATCTAGTAAAACAACATAAACTTTCCAATTACTATAAACCCATCCAATCCTTACAATCTCCCAATTATATCCTTCAACTACAATCTAGTCACACCCTTACTACCACACCTTAATTATTGTCATTATACTATACTTGACATAAAATCCATAATCCAAAGTATCTCACCTCACACAACTCTTCCCAACCCTACATGACTTTCAGTATAAGCTAACTTAAAGTAATCAAACTTTCATTTGGTTATCCAAAACCCACCTTAAAACCATTTATATTTAAATTGACAAGATCTTAATCGTCCTTAGTAATAGTTCTAACATCTTATCTCTCTCCAAAAGCACCCCTAATTTCAATACCGATCAGGCTTTCCACACAAGAATTTTTGTTAACCTAGGGAATATAATCATCAATCACGTAATACCTTAATGACCAAAAAGAAATAATAAATCTAAGTTGAGAAAAGAAAGTTCATAATATAAATCCCAATTTTAAAATCAAGCTAAACAACTCTCAATTGTAATCTCAATTATTTAGTGCATTATCTCTTTCGAAGAATTCATATCAACTTATTCTCATCTCATAACCCCTACACCTATCATTAATCCTAACATAAATATCTCCTTGGACTTGAATTGCTCTCATGCCTTTGTATCACCAAAATGTAACTTCCTTTCTTCTTCTTTGATGTTGATATCAAATAGTTTCAACCTTTTCCTCTATGTTTAAAAATCCAACTTAATATTTTCCCAATATCCAACTCAAGTCAACATATCAATTAATCCATATTTACTCCCTCATAACTTGACTAAAGTGCAAATCCTAATACCACAAAATCTCACTCCTCAATACAAAACCATCACTGCACGAATAAGCACACTTATTATATAAAGCGATCAATTCTACAACTATCAAATTAGTTTGAATCTTGAAATATAATAATCGAAACATCCCTTCCCGATCTCCCTCAATTGCTATAACTTGTTCTATATTCAAATGTTTTCTATTCCATATGACCATTCTTTGAGCTATACCTCTATAAGAATTCCTTCATCCATTAATAAAGACCAAATATACCCTTAATTGAAATTCCAAATCACCCCAAAGTATAATCCAATTGTGACTCAAATCAATCCTCCTACAACGTTTATTTATATTCCTTCTAGACATATCAGACATTCCCTATATCTTAATAGAAGTCCATGAACTAGAAACTGAAAATTTCCAACCAGTAGGCAAGCATCCCAACGAACATTTTCTCTCCTCATTACTAATAAGCCAAGTGAAACCTTACCCATAATACTTGAACTTTCATTTTACCTCAATTTCAGTCCGCTTTAAAAAAAATAAAAGCGGAAAAAGATTTAATAATCACAAATGCAAGCACTTGAGAGACTTCAACAAGTGCCAAACCTGAGTAAGTCTCATTCTAATCATTCTTATTCAAATAAATCTTAGTACGAAATGACCGCTCTCCCCACCATATGAATTTTGTCCTCAAAAGTCAACTGCACATCCTTAAAACAAGGGTTAGTGATCATGCACAACAGGAAGGGAAAAGGAATATATATTGTCATTCTATATGCAATGCAACAGGCAGGGTATCGTTTACCATAAAACTGATACCAAGTTGTAACGTACTAACTCTAAGTCCCTAATTTAACAATTATAACACTTTCAATCCAATCATTTACTTTACTAACTATGATAGAGAAAGATTTTTCCATGATTTCAATATCACTATCATAGTTAGAAAAGAGATCCTAATATAACTTATATGCATTATCCATGATAGAAAATAATTTTCTAATACAATGCTAATGCTATCATGGATAATTAATGACTAACCACGTTAGTAAGGATTCGCCTAACATGGTTAGAAAAAGAAACCAACCAAATACATAGAAAGGTAACCATATTAGAGCGGGGCCCATCTAATATGGTTATATAAATGAACAACACTCAATCAGTCACACATCACCAACATATACCATATAACCCTGTTAGAAACAGAAATTCCTTAACAAGGTTATTCTAAAACATCTGTACAAATAATACAACAAAACAAACATCACAAAGTACGACCATTGAACAAGTCCATATCAAGGAAAAGGAATTGCCATTCCATTATCAGGCAATTTACCCTGTACAAATTATCCACTTACAGTCCCTAAACAGGAACAAAGATTGACTTTCCATTAACATGCAATCCTCATATACCAATAATCCTACGCACCATTCTGCATCATAACCACCATCAACTAACAGAGTACGTAGCATAGCTACGACTATTACATCTGTCATAGTTACACTTTAACTATAACAGTATCCATAACCCAACCAAAACCCAACAGAAACATTTAATTCAGTCATCAAACGAATCAATTATTCAAAACAATACAAACAAATGCGGAAGCGGATGCAACCTAATAAATGGCAATATATATTCCTTATAGATCACCTCTGGCCTACTCGTGAGGGCCGGCCAATCCTTTCCCCTTCCTCTCTGCTTCCCTCTCTGGGCATGATCACCTGTAAAAAAATAAAGGGAATGGGGTGAGACAAAACTATGTCTCAGTAATCACTACTTAACTCACTGTGAGACTCAGAAGTGGGGTAGCGGAGTGTCTACAGGGTACCACAGTTTTCAAAACCTGCATAAACCACGTAATACATACATATATATATACAGAACAGATACATCCATCTCTCAATAGGCAAAAATAAACGTGAATGACACTGTGCCCACTCTCAAATCTGAAAGCATGAAAAAGGGACCACTCTAAAATGTGAAAAATCCCTGGTTCCTTTACAATCTGAGGAACCTGTACAATTAACCTATCGATTTGCGCAAATCGATGGTTACATCGGCCGACGGTACTAATAACCAGTGTCATGCAACATACAAAAGATTTATATAAATATGTATATATATAAAGTACAGTTTATTTAGAAAGATACCCTATAGCCCACGTTTAAACATAAAATAATCAGAACACATTTCTTTTATATATATATAAGTAGAAGAGGATTTTAGAAATCCTCAACTACCGTCACCCTCAGTATCACAGTCAGTTAAGCGTGATTACCTGTTCAAGCTCAGAAACAACAATAAACACCCTCAGTTATTGCCTTCCGCGAGCTCCACTCGAAGCACTGTCATCTATAATCATGCAATGAGCTGCTGATGGTCAAGACACAACATTAGTGACTTTGACCACCCATTCAATCTAATTCTAAACAATTGTTGAAGTAATAGTTACTTCTAATATCAGAAATAGTCTATACCCTTTAAACCTTCATTATTCCCTTAACCAATTACCTGTAACTTCCACAGTATTAAACCTTACAATTTCTTGTCAAAAATCATCCACACTTACAAAACCAACCAAGCTAACCTTATTAATATTAATTTGACACTAAGGAGGTCTCTCAACCTTACACAACTTCCTTCATACTTCTCACATTCCATCATATAACATTCCCCTTTCTTCAATATTTTAATAACCACACTCCTTCCTAAACACCACTTTAACTATTTTAATTATTTCCATATTTTCATAACCCTTAATACGTATTTCCAACCACCAATTTTATTGTCACAACCTTTCACATTAATAAATCCCACTTTAAAGGCAAACAAAATTTCAAACAACTTGCCAAAATCTTCAAGAAACACTTATTACTCAAATTTTATCCCCATACCTTTCTTTACACTTCCATGGTTTCCTTTATCCATTTACTTTTGACTACTAAAGCATTAACTTTACAATTTTCCCTAACTTTTTCCTAATCACCAAAACATGTATAACTTACTAAAACTACTTCATTGATAATCATTTGGCATTCAAAGTAACTCCCTAACCTCCCAAATATTCCACCACCTTTCAAACACACCTTTACATTAACAAAGTCCATTTAATCAAAAGTTTAACTTCCCAAATTTTCCTTTCCACCACCAATCCATCATAAACCAATATTCTAATATCCTAAACTACCCTTAACAAGCATTTATAAATCATTACTTCATTGAAAACATCTCCCATTAACTCAAACCCCAACTCAAAGAGCCATAACTTGCTCCAAAAATCCCACAATAATTCTCAACTCCAATAAACTTAAATGCTTCCAAGAATAATCAATTTACTACTAATACATAAAATAAATTCTCATTTAAAACTCCATATATTTATTCATAGTCAAACCCTAACTTAAAAGAGGAATCTTTATGCGAAAATCAACTACACAAGAGGCTAGAGGCTTACAAAGTGCAAGAATGTGAGGAAAAGAGGTCACCCGCCGTCGGCCGCCGTGTAGCTCGCCGGAAAACGGCCCCTAGGTGACCGGTCGAACTGGAAAGAGGGAAGGGGAGTTGAGAAAATGACAAGACAATGTTGGAGATGGAAGAACAACTCAAGGAAACCAAGAAAAATCAAAGCTTTTTACCTCTCACCGCCGTCCAAACCGGAAACGAAGTCGTCGGCGCCGGAAATAACAAAAACCGCCGCCGGCCGCCCAGCCACAGATCGAACTCGGCTTCCACAGATCCAAGGAGGAGAGAAGGGAAGAAAACGAAAATGATTAAAGATCTTGGAGAGGGAGAGAGAGCCGAAATGGTGAGTTGGGGAAGAAGAGAAAAAGAAATTGGGAATGGAGGGAGGAGGGAGTCCGTCGGTTTATGTTAAGGGAAGGGGAGGGCCACGTTTGGTTGGGTGAAATAAGGGTGGTTCCTATTAATTTGGAGCTCAAACTTACCATAATGTACTCTTTTAATTTAAATCCACTTAAACCAGTCTCCGATTTCCTTAACCTTCAAAATATTTTGGATTCCACAATTCTCTCATATTTCTATTTCTCCAATTGTTTAATTAATTATTCAGACATTTATTTCCCAAAACCCCAAAAATATCCCAAAAATATCCGAAAATTCTAAAAAGTTCTTCAAAATTTCCAATTTCTCAATTTATTATTTCCCAAACACTCTCTAATCCCGAATTAAATTTTCAGGATGTTACACAAAATATTAATTTTCACATACCCTCTTCAAAGTAAAAAAGGGAAAAAGACAAACAAATCCCTCTGAATATGTAAAAGGACAATCAATGTCGCTGAATTTCCAAAAGGACAACCAAGAGATCACAAATACTAAATTAATTACTGCAACATCCCCATTAACAAATAACAACATGCATATTTGACCATTGCATCGTTCACATTAATAAATAGAGTGTAGCAATTAATCACAGCAGCATTCTCATTAACCACAACAATATTCCCAATCCCACTAACCACTAAATCATTATTAATTTAGTGTATGTAACCTTAATTGTCCTTTTGGAAATTTAGCAGCTTTTATTATCCTTTTACATATTTAGAGAACTTTATTTGTCTTTTCTCCAAGTAAAAACATGTTCAAATCACATGCCTGTAGAAAAAATAAAAGAAAGGAAAATAAGCATTTTTATTAAGACGAAGAAGGGGTAAAAATAGCCACCGTAATTTTCAAAATGGACAACTTTGACACCCGTAATTTCGATGGTGTAAAACCGGACATTATAAACCAAAATGAGACAAATCTAGCACTCTTAAACATAAGTGTTAAGTTTGACCGTTAGTTGACTGGGAATGATGATATGGCATAATGACGTGGCACCATGAGGCATTATGTGTCACCCCATGCTGATATGTATATGACATGCAAAAATGAACCCAGTTCCCATAATCATCCTTCATCTCTCATATTCCATCACATAATCTCTGTACTTCTAAAAATTTTATTCATCACTCTCATCAAAGCCTCCATTGCAGCAACTAAATGGAAGAAGATGAAATTTGGGCAGAAAAAAGAAGATGGACTGTGATGAAGACTGAGGGAAGCAAAACGTGAGTTTCAATACTGAAAATCGGAGAAGAAGCTCTCCAGCTCAGCTTACAAATTTGGTTATAACCGAATATGTTTTTCCCTTTTTCATTTTCAGATTTGTTTCTTTTTTTTCAGTTTCTATCTCTCTCGCTTTTCTTCTTCAGTTTCTTTTTTACCCGCTCCTGTAGTCTGCCACCGTCAAAGGCTCCTGGAAGTCCGACAACCTAGAAGCCCATCGAAGCCTCTGACTCAGAGAAGAAGACAGTCTCTGAATTAATTTGAGAATTTAGTTTAGTTTTTTTATTAGTTAAATATCCAGTCAGATTATAAGTATGACTGGATATACATATCAGGTTATACATATCAGATTAATTTTTTCATTTTTGCCATGTCATATACATATTAGCATGGGGGTGACACATAATGCCTCATGGTGCCACGTCATTATGCCATATCATCATTCCCAGTCAACTAACGGTCAAACTTAACACTTATGTTTAAGAGTGCTAGATTTGTCCCATTTTGGTTTATAATGTCCGGTTTTGCACCATCGAAATTACGGGTGCCAAAGAAGTCCATTTTGAAAATTACGGTGGCTATTTTTGCCCCTTCACCCTTTTTATTATGTTCAACAGCAATTGTAAAGGAAAAATATATACTTAACAATCAAGGAGCAACCGTCGTATTTCAAATGTTTAATTCATAACAAATGATCTAAGACATAATAAAGGGGACACATATTCGGTATATAAACGAAAAAAAGACACTTTAGAAGCAAAATTGTATCAAAAAATAATAACACGTTTAAACTATCAATTCTTACTTTAAATTTAACTTTACTCTTGCTAATTAGGAGGTAAAAATATAATTAATTAATGCTGCCCATTGCTAATTAGAAGGTAAAAATATTTAATTAATATTGCTTAATTGTCTATAATTAATGAGTCAAGTGGCCAAAACTAACTTCTACTACATCTTGTAACCCCCTATTTTCCACTGATCACTTTGCTTTGAAGAAAAAATCACATCACATAGGTGTAGTGTCTTTCAACTGTTAATTAAAGGCAATAATGTATGTTACTATATATGCACATGTTATAATTAATCTGTACCACATGCCTATTTATATATATATTACAATACCTCATTTAATTATTGTCCATTAAACGAATTACAATGGTTACATGCCCACGTTCAGAAATTCATATATGAAGAAAATAATACCCCACCATGCATTGATATGTCCCAAACCAGCTATTTTTTTGTCAGAAAATTAAAAACTCCACTGAACCATTTATCAATCCAATTTTGTATTTTTACTAAAATTTATCAATCCAGTTAAAACTTTGGATTTCTTAGAATAATAAATTTGGTTGGTCTACTACATAGAGTTGTTCTACCATGGCTTTTGTAAAACCCCCGATTAAATTAAATTCAGTGAATAAAATATTCTATTGATATTTATTGCCACAATTTACTACAAACGGTGAATCAAATTTCACCAAGAACATAAAGTTTCATGGAATAATATTTCAGTAAAAAAAACTTACATTAGTGTTTGTGGTTTCTTTATGTTTAGAACACATATATGTTTGTATATGGCAAATTGAATGAATCCATATATGAAACTATTTTATGGATGAGATTGATTTTACCTTGGTGTTTATAGTAGAAAAGGTCTTCTGGACAATTTTGTGTCTGCTTTAATTGTGTACATTTAAGCTATTTTGATTAATAATGGACTTATCGAAAATTTAGTTTTATTTTTTTAACAAGTTATTTACATAGCATAAAACTAGAAATAGATGTAAATAAATCTATTAGCATCGCTTTTTTTGAAAATAAGCGACATTAATAAAGATTTTAACGCGATGGAACGATCTTAATAACATATTTAATGTCACTTTTTTAATATCAATAAAATGCGACATTGGAAATACTGTAAACATCGTTTTGTTCTAAATATGCATTGTTAATAATAGTTCCAACGTCACTTTTTATGAATAAGCGACGTGAAAAAGTATGTGCATGATATAGAAAACGAGAAGGAATGAAATCAGGTCGCTTTTATGCAATTAAGAGACATTAAAAGTAGATTTTTGACATCGTTTTTTTTTTCAAGTCACATGAAAAGTCCACTTTCAATGTCACTCAAATAGGCCTTGCTTTTCCTGAGAAAAAAAATAGGCGTTGCTTTTGAGTGATGTCTTAATTAGCCTTAGTAAAAAAAGTTAAAAACATTTTTTGTAAATAGAGAAAACAGTGATACTCAAATTAATATCCTTTTCATTAATAAATATTCGACCAGGACTTTTAACTAATTAGTTTTCTCTTTATGTATGTGGTCCGTGCGACTTTTTTTTATCATAATTATAAAAGATGTGGGCTATAACTTCATGGTTGTAATTGGACTCCTTTGAATATAATTTGTGAATCCCACACCTTGGCCCATTCTTTTAATTTCAACATACCCCATTATATGGAAAGGGAGAATTATGTGAAACGACCTGCATGTTATAATATTTATTGTAGTGGACCTCAAATATGATATACTCACTTTATTATTAAATATAAGACGTAGTTTTCTTATTTAATAAAAAATTCTAATAAGGTTATAATTTACTGATAAATAGATTTGTCAAATTATTTTTTTAAACAAATTTAATTGACGACTTATAAGTTAATATAAAATTCAATGATACACACAATTTATTTTGATTAATTTGATTGGTTCACTTGATATTCGCACCGCAAGTGCACGGGTCGCGCCAGGTAATAAAGTAGTGAGTAGAGTATCGTTCCCACGAGTACTTGGTTCCAAAACTTGGTCAAGTAATGATTATTGCATTCTCGCTCAATTTGAGTGATTCAAATGTTAAGATGTGAAGGGTAACTACAAAAATAAATAAGAAAAACAATAAACAAGTGATTCTTCAACTCAAGCATAAAATGAATCTTAAGATTATTTTTCTCCCATGTATTTCATAAACTCCGTCTCACAATTGCTTCTCACAATTGCTTTCAGTGACCATATATTTGCTAACCTAGGGTTCAAATGCACTTATAAACGCTCCGTCGAGTCAAGAACAAGTGTTTAATTTCATTAATTGCTCAATCTCTTGTTACAATTAACAAAACCCAACTTTTAAACTCCAACTAACCCTAATGTGTGGCTATGTAAGGTCAATAAGTATATCGCTATCTTATCAAAAAAATTATCCATTCATCAAGCAAACATCAAGTTCTTACATTATTTCACCCAAGTTCTACACTCAACCTAGTCCTCTCAAGCATCAATCAAGTGAACACAACATCTAAATGGTGATCAAGCACAGAGAAGGGTCACTGCAAAAGAAGCGGCAATTTGCCGCGCATGCGTGCCGGCTGATATGGGAAAACAGCCCCCGATAAAAACGTGTGCCGGCAGTTAGGCGTATCCGAGGCTACGATGCGAGGAAAAAGTTTTTTTTGTTTTTTGTTCGCGTCCCGGCGGAAGTCACCACGTAGGGGCGGATAATTATCCGCTCCCACGTGTTTTTTATCCGCTCCCACGTGATTTTTATTTAAAGAAAAAATTAAAAAATATTATCCACCCCTACGCGTTTTGATTTTAAAAAAACATGTTAAATAAGTGTAGGGCTGATAATTATCCACCCCTACGCGTTTTAATTTTAAAAAAAAATAAAAAATTATTAAATACGCGTAGATTATCCGCCCTCACTCGTTTTCATTTATAAAAAAATAAAAAAAAAACATACTAAATACGCGTAGGGGGTTTTATTTTTTATTTAAAAATAAAAAATTTAAAAAATTACGTGATTTTATTTAAAAAAACAAAAAAATTATTTAAATACACGTGGTCCGCCCCCACCCGTTTTTATTGTTTAAAAAAATATTAAATACACATGGAGGCGGATAATTATCCACCCCAACGTGTTTATAATTAATTAAAAACACCTGGGGGCGGATGGCATCCGCCGCCACGTTGGAATGTCTCCCTTTAAATACCCTCCTTCCATCTATTCTATTCGCCCATTTATTTCTCTCTTCCCTTCTCCCCTTCTCTCTAGTTGGTGTTATTTGTTACAGCCAATTTTCTCTTTACATGTCAAACTTTGGCTTGTGTTTATTTTGATTTTAAATTTAATTTACATCGAACCTCTATTTTAAAATTTATATTTCATGTTTAGTTTATACTAATTTTTATGTTTTTGTGTTTACTAATTTTAATGTTTTTGTGTTATTTCATAGTTTTTCAATTTCTATTATATGTTTATTCTATTTATATATTTTTCAATCTTTTTTTTATTGTTTGAATCCCAATTTCGGTTGAAAGATAAAAAAAATACCAACTTCGGTCATACCGACTGAAGTTGGGGATTTTTTTTATATCATATATACCACTTACCGGCGTATATATACGCCGGTACGTGGTCATTTTATTAAAAAATAAATGATGCCGGCGGAAATACCCGCCGGCACGCGTTTATTGTTTTAATAAAAAATAATGCATGGGGGCGGATAGATACGCCCCCATGTTCCGCCGCCACGCGTGCCAGCGTATAGTGGGAGCTACAACGTATATTTATTCGTCGGCATGTAGCGTTTCCTATGGAAGATTGGGGGCAGATATTTTTTCCTCCGTAGTGACTTTGGGGCGTATATATCCGCCGGTACAGGGTAAAAATCACCGTTGGGAATCTGCCCGTTTTTGTAGTGAGTAAAATAAACACATATATAGCATTAATCACAAAATAAGATGAGCAATTATGAGTTGATCCATATAAGGGTTCCAAATAATCCTAGAATCAAAGCTTCAGCTCCACATATTCATGAAATCCAAAAGAATATATACATATGATAGCACAATCATAGAATAAGAAAGAGGGAAAGGAAAATGGAGACGAAAAACCAAGACTTGAAGCCAACATCTCTTCTAAACTTCAATCCATTGACACTCACTCCTCCAAAAGTCAAACCCTAGCTCCCAATATGCCCAAGAAGTGAAGAATGCTCACCCCCATGTGTTTTGGCCTTTTTAAAACCCTACTTTTCAGTGTTGTGCATTTTTCCCTTGCTGTTCGCGACTGTGCCGCGGCACAAAACAATGGCAGAACACTGTGCGGCGGCCCAATTCTTCTTTGATGCTCAATTAGGTGTAATTGTGCCGCGGCTAAAAACAGATGCATAAAACCATGTCGCAGCTCAAATTCTTTCTTGCAAACTTAACCTCTTCCCATGCAAATAGAATGTTCCAAGTATGCTCCTCAATCATCTTAAACTTCTCAAGTATTTGCCTTCAATTCCTTAATAAAAAATACTTTTTTTATTTTTTTAATACAAAAATACCTTGCGAAATAACAACTTAAACAAAAATGAGGGATAAATGTGTACCCAAAAGTATCATGTATCTGTTCGCACCGCAAGTGCATGTGTCGCACCAAGTAATAAAGTGATAAGAAAAGTATCGTTCCCACGAGGATTTGGACCAAAATCCCAACCAAGCAAAAGACTAAGTGAATTCAATTAAGTTGAACCAAGAAAACAATGGTGGTTGTTTAAGTGAAATAAAATAAATCTATTTATAAAACTAATATAAACAATTGATCTTTTGACTTAAACAATCAAATGAGGTCTAGGATTATTTATTCCCCTTGTATTTCTCAACTTTAGATTCACCTCCTCTTATAGATGCTATTAATTAACACATGTGCTAATCTAAGGTTCAAAAGGTACTTGTAAACGCTCGGTCGAGTCAAGAACAAGTGTTTAATTCTATTTAATTGCTCAATCTCTTGTTACAATTAATAAAACTCAATTTCTAAACTCCAACACTGATGTGACTATGCAAGGTCAATAAGTATAACTCTATCTTATCAACAAAATCATCCATTCATTAAGCAAACTTCAAATTCTTGCACTATTTTACCCAAGTTCTACACTCAATAATCTAGCCCTCTTAAGCATCAATCAAGTGAACTCAACATCTAAATGGTGATCAAGCACTTAGAAGCATTAGGTAAACAGTAAAATAAACACATATGTCATTAATCACAAAAGAAGAGGAAGAATCTAATGTTAATCCATACAAAGATTCAAAATAATCCTAGAATGGAAGTTTAGCTACTCATAAATGGAAGACAATTACAAATCCCACAAATAGAGGAAGCCACAACATGAAGTTCAAGAGGGAAGAGAGGGGAAGAAGAAAAATCAAGGGAACTGAGGTTGAATCTCTTCTAAATCTTCAATCTCCATTTGAATCTCCTTCAAAGCCACCAAACCCTAGCTAAAAACTGCCTCCAAGAGTCCCCAAAGAAGGTCTAGGTCGAAAAGATGCCTTCAATGTTTCATTTTTCCCATTAAATACCTCAAAAACCCTTCATTTTAACAAAACTGTGTGTTTTGCAATCTGATGACGATTTCGCCCAGGCCACAGACCTTGGCCTAGGCTTTTGTGACATTCTGTAACTTTGCAAATCAGTGAGAGTAGTTTCGCCTAGGCCCAAACATTTAGCCTAGGCCTTGTGATGTTCGTGAATCTGCTTTTCTGGTTCTGGAAGTGATTTGGCCTAGGCTTCAAAATTTAGCCTAGGCTATGTGACCTTCGCGATTTTCCTCTGATTCCTAGAAGTGAATTCGCCTGGGCTTCAGAATTTAGCCCAGGCCATGTGACTTGCTCTGATTCCTGGAAGTGATTCAACCTAGGCTTCAGAATTTAGCCCAGGCTCCAAGAAGCTTCATTTGATGTCCTCTTTCCCAATGCATCTTATCTTCACTTGAAGTTTTCCTATTCTTTCAACAAAAATGATTTTAACATTAAAATGTGATTAAAATATATATATTTGGGCAAGAAAGTGTAATCCAAAATCAAATGTACAAATTATTCATTTAAAACTCAAAACATGCACAAATATGCAAATTGGGCCCAAAATTGAAGTAAACTTGCTGAAATGTCATGAATATCTAAGCGTTAACAGTATTTTTCCTATAGTTTAACATCTAAAATATGTATAAAATCTCCAAAAAGTGTATATAAAAGCAAGTGAATCATACTAAAAAGTATGAATTCCAAGACATTAACACTTGATCCGTTTAAAAAGTCAACAAAGTCTTGTTTTAGGAAAAGATGAATAAATACTTTTCTAGACTATAAAGGATAATTATGCAACCATTATACGCCTTTTTTATGTTCTGTCATATGGTTTATATTACACAAATTTTCCATTTTTCTTTCTCAGCTATTTTTAGAAATATTGGCAATATAGAAGATGGATGAGATCGAGTATGAAAGACAAATATTAATGGTTTTGATTTGTTAGTGCTTGACAGCCACAAATGTTCTATCTTTTGGTGTGTGTGTGTGTGTATATATATAGACACACACACACAATATATAAGAACCTATCCAAACAAATAAAGTTATAAAATCAATATTGATTTAGAAATTAATATCAAAGTTATATTCAGGCCAACCCGAATGGTCCAACCAGTCCATCAAGTGAATGAAGCATTATGCGGCTCGATAGGTTAGATGTACATTCTCAGTACTCCTTATCCACACTACAAAAAGAAGCATGTTTTGCCCGAGAGGGCGTAGACCAGCTGGTAAGAAAGGGGAAGGTAATGCACCCCGTACCCACCAGGTCATGGGTTCTAACCCTTATGAAGTCGTCGCCCCCAAATGGGGAATCCCGGCGACGACTTCGGATTAGTCGGTTCTCCGAATGGGGCCGGACACCGAATGCTTTAACAAAAAAGGAAGCATGCATGTTTTGTAAAGGAATTTCTTGCCACGGTTTGACCGTGACGATTAGAGTGTTAGACATTAAAACCTTGACAAATTTTTTTTTTTAAAAAAAAGTTGGCAGAACTACAAATGGTAACGATTTAAACTGCTATCAATCGGTGGGTAATCTTTCTTTCATGATAGGAGAGCATCTGCTAGCCTCTCTACTTGACACCTGTCAAAATTACCCATCTCAATTATAATCATGTGTCCCATTACTATGTCTTTCTCTTTTTTCAAAAAAACAACTTCCCCCCTCTCAGATTGCAATCTCAATCATACATGTCTTTTTTATTGGGTAATGGGTTGAAAAAAACCTCCACGCCACCATGATCAGCCCCGACTTTGGAGGGGAATTGTGGGTTATGGTGAATGAATGACGGCATCCACCCACCACCTCAACAGGATTTGGTCCGATTGTCTCATATGAAATGGTAGATCAGCGAGGCAAGATGAGAGGAGCTCTTTCCTAGGGTTAGGGGCCTTGTATGAACGTTTTAAAAATTGTTGTTCAGTTCTTCAATCTTCCTTGAATTGGTAAGTGGTATTGTGTTCAGTAATTTTTTTCCTCTCTCAATTTCTTTCGTTCGATTCCGTTTATTGTTTTCATAATCGTCAAGTTTTATCATCTGTCATTGATTGGTATAACAGGTATAAAAGACTAATTTACAATGGAGCCCTTTTATTGAGGATTTTACTGTCAATTTCAACTTTTTCATCCCCTTTTAAGATTTCAGTTACTTCTACTATTGTTATGCATAGTTGTGAGTCTCAAAAGTAGGGATATTGTTGTTGTTTTTGCTTTTTGTGTTTGCAAGAGACTACAAAATGGGTGTGGTTGGTTAGTTGTGTTGATGGACATAAAGGTAATATTGGTGTTGAAGCATGATTTGTTTTACTGAATTTTGGCCACTGCTATTTTTTGGCATATCAACACTTTAACTTTTGGTTCTTTTTAGTCTCGATTTGAAGCAAAGTAGTGGTTGTGGGCATTGTTTTCTGTTGTTTTTTTTTTTCATATCTAGATTATTATTTTTTATTTTGTTGTGTTACTCATAAAAACACATGACAAATTTATTTATGCTCATGTTCGATGACATATAGTCGGTCACATGACACTTGATAGCATAATAAATAGTAGCTACTTTAAATTAACAATGATGAACACTTTTGCCCCACTTTTGAAATTTGATGAGTAATTTTGCTCTAAAAAATTTTACATGATATTTTTACACCTTCGTGACAATTAAATGAACATTTTTGCACTTTAGCCCTAAAATATAAAATAAAATAAATTATTAGGTTTTCCCACTTTCTAAATCAGTAAAGTTATTGTACTGAAAATATATCAATAAGGGCAAAACGAAAAAAATAGTCACTCTAGAGAAAGTCAAGTATTAGTCATAAGATTTTACATTCCTTTAAATATGAAAATTCCATATTTGACAAACCGATTTTATTTAAAATTATTCCCTCCACATCCCATTTGAATGATTAATTATTAGTCCGGTTTTTTGAGATACTTGCAAGAAACTTAAAAAGAAGCAGACTTTGTTTAAAAATGTTCTGTTGTTATTTCATAAAAGAGAAAAAGATATAAAGAAACTAATTATGTACATGTAGCCACAAGTAATACAAGATGGGCCAGATAAAAGGCTCAAACCAATTTTGATCCCCACGTACTCAATTAGAGTGGGGTTCAAGTACTATACTAGGCGTTTTACCTCGAGAAGAGAGCTTAGGTTGAGTCAAGTCCATCCTAACCACATGAACGAAGAAAACGTGGAAATTGCCATGACAAGTCCTTTCATCAGATTATCAAAATCAGATTGGGACCAGCCAAGACGTACAGGTTGCGTTGTCAAGTCTTGACAAACAAAACCCTCTAATTATCTTGCCAGCAATGTTGCAGATTTAATTGATAACTAGCTAGGATTTTGTCCAAAAAAAAACAAAGTTTGGCATTGATTCTCTTTGACTCTAAGTAATTTTAATTCTTACAAGACATTCAAAGAATGACTACTGAAATTTACAGTCTATATATAAACTAAGACGCTGCAATTATTGGAAAATCATTTCAAATAGGAATATATTCCGAAGGTTGAGGGGTTCCGAAACTAACATATGCTTTCAAGTTAAAGTAGGTTCCGAAACTAACATATGCTTTCAAGTTAAAGTAGGTTCCGAAACTAACATATGCTTTCAAATTATCATACCTTCAAGTTAAAGTTAAAGTATCATACCTTCAGTTTTGGAATTTTGTACAAATTCTTAGGCAATTAATTAATGTCTAGGATAATCAGTGAAAAGTCCATGCTCAAAATTTTGTTAGCTAGTCAGAGAAACATATCATACTTATACATATAGAATGTATAAATAATTCTCTACAAAATTTCATTCATATTGTGATAGTGTGATACCCAAAAATTGTAAGGAGATAAAATAAATCATATTTTATAAAGTTTCAGTGAAGAAGGGATTAAACAAGGTGAGGAACTGGGACCAAAGTCATGATGAGGTGAAAGTATGAGATCTTTTATTCCGACTGAAAACCAATTCTACTGCTAGCTTTATCCTCTTTCACGTTATGCAACGTGAATTTGAATTTGAAGGGATAGTTGGGCCACTATCACATTTGGGCAGCGTCGTTTGGTCTGGACAGGATTCATGCAGGGAGTAGCAATATAAGGAGCACTGTTACTCAAACTCAAATCCTTTTTCACTAATAAATATGCAACGGGACTTTTAATTAATTTTTCCTTTATGTATGTGGTTAGTATGGCGTTTTATGGTTGTAATTGAACTCCTCTGAACATAATATGAAAATTCTACACATTTCTGCTATTAATAGCTTTCCCCACTCTTTCGGTTGGAAGGAAGAATAATTAAATGAAACAACCTGCATGTGCTAATATTTATTGTAATGGACCCTAAAAGTAATAGTTATGTCTTGCACTAAAGGATAGCAGCAGTTAACTATTATACCCTTCTCACTATAAAAAGTACTCCATCCGTTCCTAAATATAAGAGCACTTTGACTTTTTTGAAGAATCCTAAGAAAGCAAAATATGGTAATTAAAAATTGATTTTCCTAAATTTTTTCACTAAACTAGTTTATTTGACTTATGAACTTACATATGATCTAATAATATTTAAAATATGTTATGATTAAATTGTTCATTTTGCTTTCTTAGGATTCTCCAAAAAAGTCAAAGTGTTCTTATATTTAGGAACGGAGGGAGTAGTTTATTAACAGAATTTCAGTTTTTTTGGACGGAATTTTTTTGACAAAACTTCTGTTAGTAATAGCTAGCAGAAAACATTCTGTAAGTTATGGACGGGACGTTTTCCGTCCAAAATATTAGCAGCAAAAATTATGTAGGTAATTCATCGTAAATTACATTTTCCTTCGATAGTTGATTATTTAGTGTTTTTTTATTGTGTTTGATATTCTATATCCAATACTGTAAAATTTGGAATGGAGGGAGAGGCAAGTAGAGGTGGTTCATGTTCTCTGATCTCTCCGACTGGTGGTCTGAGAATTAATTAATTAAAAATAATTTTATCCATATATATTTAATATGACCATATGAAATTTTAAAATAAATAAAAAATAAACATATTCAAGAGTTTGATGTTTGAACGCAACAGTTTTCTAAAATCACAAGCTATGTCGTGTTGAAATGATTAAAGAATTAAGAGGTACTTTTGGAAAAGAGTGGGTTTAATTTATTTACGTAAATATGGTGTTTTTTTTTTCTTTTATTTTTTTCTCTGTGTGATGCATTTAGACCGTCCAATTTTCAAATACCGCCACAGTTTAGGTTTGACCATACCTTCCGGTCCAATAGTCATTTGAAGTAAATAAATGGCTAAACCATAAAATCGGTTGAACAATTTAGAAGGAACAAAAGAATACAAAGGGTAACATTCACAGAGGTTTGACCGTCTGGTCATTGTTTAACAACAATGTTTCTATGCTATCCCATGATACACAATATTTATAGAATTGTAATTGTAATGTAATACTCCAGAAGATTGATGAGAGCAAAAGATGGAGGATATATAAACATAACTTAAGGTGGTTTTGTATTACAAAGGTGGGTTTAACAGCCACAATATAATAATTTTTATTTATTATTTAAAATGAAAATTATCTTCTATAGGCAATTATTATAAAAGAGGTTCCCCAATATAAAATATATAACATACATTATTTAAAAATTATTGAAAGTTTTTATGTCAAACAGGTTAACAAATAACTAGAGTAATAGTACATGGTCATCAATATTTTCAGTTAATATTGTCAAGATAAAATAAAATGGAAAATAAGAAACATGTCCTAAATAAGGAAATTAATCACAATATCAAGTTTTTTGCCTTTTGAGTTGTGAATAATGCAGCTTCTTTAGTGGCCAATAATGATGGCCCTTTCACTTAACACACGGGATTTGTGTGTAATTAACTCCCTCATTTGAGACTTAATTGTGACTTTCTAAAAACAAAATCCATGCTTTGTCTCTTTCTAACTCCACGTCTCCACCGAACATAACAATATCTAAGGGAGCAAATAGGTATTCTATATTTTCTATTGGCAGATTGAAACTTTGGTGGAAAACCGAATTCCAGTGCATGAGGAGTGCATGAGGAAAATGTAGCTTCCTACTTGAAATTGGATTTCTGTGTAACTTGCCCACCCAAAAACTATCGCCACTAAAAATGTTAATTATTTAATTTTATTGTCAAACTTTCACCTAACAACTATCCAATGAGTTATTATACAGTATATTAGATTTCAGTGCAAAAACAAATACTGTATATTAGATAACAAAATACTTTCTCCAATAAAATATTAGTTAATTAAGAGGATCTTTTATCTAAATATGAAACTGAAATTCAATTTGTTTTCTAAATTCTAAAAACAAATAATTTTGGATATTATGTCAAAACTCAACCAAACCTACCAGCTTTTAAGAGTCTTAATAATTTTGTATCCTTCTATTCTTGTCTGAATGGTAGATTTATAGACTCATCATTCGATGTTGACATCACACACCACCTTTATAAAAGAGCAGATTTTGTCTTTGAATTTTTAACTCCTACAAAGCAAGTTCATAAATAAAATGGAGAAAAGAGCCCCAGAGAATGGACATGCAATGATCCATCCTATCATCTCTCAGTTCAATGGAGTGGATGACGCAGACATGGCTAATATCATTGCTCACTATCTCGACAGTATATCTCATATTAGAGATCATTTCTTAGGTTGCAGTCTCTTTTTAAGTATTTGTTTTAAGAATACTCCCTTTTATTGTTCCCATGCATCTATCTACATTTTTATATGACAATATTTCATTATCATGTTTATATTTGCTTTAGCAATTAATACATCATTATACAGATTGAATTGAGTTAAACAATTATTGATTTAATTAATTTAATCTTTATAGTCAAGTGGTTTAAAATCATTGTAGGAGGAAAAATGTGTCCCCCTTGCATTTAAAATCATCGAAGACAATTGCTCTTAATCCTCAAAATTAAACGTGGTTCTCTTCATGATGTGTTCTGAAATTGTTGATTTAATCCCTTCTCCAGTTGAGCTTTACCTGAAGCGAAGTCTATAATGTATGTACGCAGGTTATCCAACTAATCTAAACTTCAACTACGATGCAATGGCAAAGTTACTAAGTTTCCACTTGAACAATGCTGGTGATCCATTTATGGGAAGCAGTTATTCTCTTAACTCAAACCCATTTGAACTATGGGTACTTGATTGGCTTGCCAAACTATGGCAAATAGAGAAGAATGAGTACTGGGGATATGTAACGACTGGTGGAACTGAAGGAAATTTCCACGGCATTTTAGTAGGGTAATGTGCTCGTTTAAAATTATTTACTTCCTAATCTTAATAAATTATATAGCATAAAGTCAATAAATTCAAGTGTTTAGAAAATATTTAAAATATTGCCCAAATTTGGGACCTTTTTAATAATCTTCTTGTTCATTCATCATACAAACAGAAGGGAACTATATCCTGATGGGATTATTTACACATCACGTGACTCTCATTATTCAGTGTTCAAAGTAGCAAGACTTCTTCGAGTCAAGTGTCTGGTTGTTGGGACTCAAATATCTGGTGAAATGGACTATGCTGATCTAAAAGAGTTACTTCTTGCAAACAGGGACAAGCCTGCCATACTCAACCTAAACATAGGTCTCTAATTCTTTTTCAAGTTAATTATTTATAATTCTCAGAAATAATTATGTGATTCATTAAATTGTAGATAGCTTTAGATGTCAAAGAAATTAGTTTGAAGAAAAATAACAATAGTAACTGTTTTAAAATAATTTATTTAACTTGCATTGCATGCTTAGATTAGTTTGGGTCTTACATTAATAATAGAAGCTAGGCTATGTAGGCCACCATAGCCATATCTGGAGAAATGCATTTTTTTTGTTACATGAGAAATGCATTTTTGTGTGTACATTACAACTGTGTTGTCTTATGTAGGGACCACCGTAAAGGGGGCCATTGATGACCTTGATCTCGTAGTACAATCACTAGAGGATTGTGGTTTCACTCAAGATCGATTCTACATTCATTGTGACGCGGCACTATTTGGAATGATGGTACCATTTGATGTTGGAGTAAGTATAACAGATGATATGGGATACAAATATCCCACTATATATATATATATTACACAAAATTCGAAGTAAATTAGCAAGAGATAATAGAAA
The DNA here is from genome assembly GCA_029929735.1 of Mimosa pudica. NCBI lineage: Eukaryota > Viridiplantae > Streptophyta > Magnoliopsida > Fabales > Fabaceae > Mimosa > Mimosa pudica. The sequence continues at coordinate 4,236,078 of JAKELP010000037.1, read as the reverse complement.
AATAAAAGGGAAAAAATATGACTTGATTGCACCTTTAGTCTGTATATTTGAGAATAATCTTATTGTCTTTGACACGTCAGGTTTTTTTCCATAGCTCCTGTACATAGATGATCAATAAAATATTGATTTACTAACTTATGGAAATGATTGGAACTCAATAAATTACTTTTAAGTATTTATTTTTAGGATAAATTCACTACAAAACACTTGACGCTTACCGGCATTTATTTTTGCCTCTTTCCGGCATTTTTTTCGGCGAAACAATGCTACGGCGTTTTTACAAATCGCCGAAAAAAAATGTGGAAAAGTAGCACATCGGCGTTTTTACAAACGTCGTAGGGTACCCACAAACGCCGAAACGCGGGATGCAAAAAAATAATATAATATTCAGACATACCGGCGTTTATGTCCATTATTTTAATAATTGACATACCGGCGGTTTGATGAAATGTCAGTATGCTATTATTTAATATAAACTTTTTCGGTGTTTGCAGAAACGCCGAAAAGTGTTTAAAAATTATTAAAAAAATAATTTTCGTCCCAATTTAATATTAAATTGGGACGAAAATTTAGTATTATAGATATAAATAAAAATTTTTAATAAATAATAATGACAGAAAAATCATATTACACACATTAAAAGAAAATAATACCTATAAGAGCAACTAAAGTATATCAAATATAAAAATTAACAATTACATTAAAATAAACAAAAATGAAGCAAATATAAATAAAAAGAGATATGAAAATAAGCAACCACCAAATGTGCAATGAGGGGGAGCACCGCTATTTATAATGATCGCTGAGAAACAAATAGAAAGAAGTAGGAAGGAGCAAGAAACGAATGAGCAAGGGAAAATGAGGGGGAGCATCGCTATTTATAGGGAAGGTGGAGCATACCGGCGTTTATGATGGGAACGCCGGAAAGTGATATTGTATTATTATTTTACCGGCGATTCCGCAAACGCCGATATGCATGGTTTTTTTAAAAAATATTATTTAATACTTACCGGCGTTTTTCTTACACTTATCTTCATTTCCAGGAAATGCCGGTATGCATGTTTTTTTTTAAAAAAAATAATATTTAATACTTACCGGCGTTTTTTTTTACGCTTATCGGCATTTCCAGGAAACGCCGGTATGCATGTTTTTTTTAAAAAATATTATTTAATACTTACCGGCGTTTTTAAAAACAAAAAACGCCGATATGTGTTATTTTTTTCAAAAAAAAGAGAAAAAGAAAAGCAAATAACAAATTTTTTGATTAAAATATACATACCGGCGTTTTTGTGTCCACAAACGCCGGTATGTGTGCGCGGGAAAGAAGGCAGGAAGCGCGCGCCAAATTTTGAGGCGTTTCTTTTAGGCGTCTTTTAGAAAACGCCGGAAGGCATGCCATTTCCGGCGGTGTATGCCGGAAAGTATACTTTGAAGTATACTTTTAGTCTCTTATATTTACCTCAAATTTACTTTTGGTCCCTTTTATGATTCTACCGTCGTCTAACGGCGGATTATTTTTGGAATTTGACAAAAATCTTGATTTATAGATTTTAATTGTTTCAAGCTAAACAACAAATTATTATTTTCTTCAATTTAATTATTGTGGGATAAACTAAAAAAATATAATTGTAAGGTTCACAAAATTTTATTTGGTTTTCATCTTCCTACTTTTGATAAATGTTAGTTTTTGTCCAATAAGGGTAACAAGGAAATATGGCGTCAAAGAAGTTCAGATAGGGATTCCAAACAAGAGATTTAATTTCATAGAGATCTCGGATAGTTGTTAATAACCATTATTAACAAGTAAGATTAACGATTGAAACGAGATTCCATATATAAATAATTGAATAATTAAGAAAATGGGAATTAATTTGATATCTCACCCAACATATATAAAATATGAAAGAACTCAAAAATGGCGGAATCAAGTAGGATCTCAAGGAACCTTACTTTAATTATCTTCTAAGTCAAGAATACATTTTTGCCCTCTTTTTGTTATTCATAAGATAACAAGTGTTTGAGCGGGAATAACAATGTTTTGACCACAAACTACAAGTTATTGGGCGTCGGTCACAAAAGTTTAAATTGTAACTAATAACAAATGTTTGAGTTGCGAATAACAATATTTTGATCACACGTAATAAATTATTAGACAACAGTTATAACATCTGAGTTTAGAATAACGAGAGGAAAATGTATTTTTGACTTGAAAAATATATAATTAAAGTACGGTTGCTTAGGACCCTACTTTAATTTCGCCAATTACTCGTTGAATCTTTTCTATATTATATGTGTTGAGTGAGACCACATATTAATTACCCTTGAAAAAAGATTGTTCCAAATTTGATGAGGCTAGAATGTGACATCAACAACACATACGTAACAACCCATACATAACAACAATAACATAAATAGATTTGTAAAATAAAATATCCACTTCTGATAAAAAAAATAAAATATCCACTAATAAACCTTATCGGTCTATTCAAATGGGCTCGGCAAGATCCACAGTCCATACTTCAAGACCCGACTTCTTCAGCCTATATATACATGCATAGCATGCGTGAATTCCTCGAACATAGGCAATAAGATAGAATAGAAGAAAAAAGAATTCAGAAATCAAAATCAAATATACATTTTTATTGAAGCACAAAATCAAATATACATAAAAAAATGTCAAGGCCAGATCAAGAGAGTATTAGTGAAGATACCATTATTGCTATAGTTCAGAGAGCAGACACTAACAATGATGGAACTCTGAGCAGTGAAGAGTACAGTGTTATCCCAAAGGTACTTGGCCCCGGGGCATACCTCAGAGCTGCCGGCTATATGCCAATTGCTGCTGACGTGGACGGAGCCCGGAGAATTCGAGCCGGCCAACCAGATACCTATGTTTCTAACGTCAAGACTCGCAACGTTGCCAAAGTTCGATAATATGTAGCCTCTGATATATATATATATATATATATATATATATATATATTAGACACTCACGTATACATATTTCTTACATGTAACGATATGATGTTTGTCTTTGACACTAGCTTTTATTATGCGGTTTCATTTGTGTGTGCGGCTAAGTATTTCTGAAGATAATATTACAGGTATCGCTAATCTAATGAGACAAAGTAGCTATGGTATATATAGAAATAATAGCGAATTAGATCTAGGTGCCTGGAAGTCCAATATTCAAATGTTATGTAGTAATACGTATGGTTATTATGATAAAATAAGATTTGTTATTTCAATTCATCGTTTCTTTAACATCTTCTCTGATACTTTTTTCTTGCGGGCTGTAATTAATTTTCTTTATAGTTTGAAATACTTTCTTTGGTTGGCTCTTAAATATATGACTTATTTACTTAATTTAATTAGATTGAGAATAATTAGTAAAGTTGATTAATATGATATATTTTTTCATAAACCTGGAGATTGTATTCTTTATTTATCTTCCTTCCTCTCCCAATATTTGTTGATATGATAAAATTATGATTGTTTGAAAAAAAAAACAGACAAAATTAAAGATATTTCTTGATCCAAGATTTTGTACTGAAGCCCCCTTAACAGGTAGATATATGGAGGGGGTATTTAGTTATGTTTTCTCGTGTGTTAAAACTAATAGGGCGAATGCCCAATTTTGATACATAACTTTTGCCCAAGAATAAAAAATACTACCTCCGGTCCTAAATATAGGACCTAGATGACTTTTTTTTGGAAAGGTTAAGGTTGCAAAATAGTCTATTAAATCATGACATATTTGATATATTTTTAGATTATCCATTGGTTTATAAATTAAATAAACTAGTTTAAGGGAAAAAATTAGATAAATCAATTTATAATCAACTTATTTTTGTTTTTTTTAGGATTTTTCAAAAAAGTCAATTAGGTCTTATATTTAGGACCGGAGGGAGTAATACATAACTATTTAAAAGGTTATAAATGATCCTCAATTATTGGACATTGAATCAAAAATGATATTTCACTAATATAACAATAAAATTACACTTGAAAAGTCCAAAATACCCTTATAAATGAAATAAAACAACATATTTTCTTCTTGCTTCCTCGCTAATTTTTTTTTCTTTTTCATTTCACTCATTTGCCCATTTTTTATTTCATGTTTTTTCGTTGGTTTTTTCTTGCAGAAAATGAGATTAAGTGATATGCAGTTACTTTAATTTGTTGTTGATGAAGGAAGGAGTGGGAGGAGGAGGAATGAGGAAAATATGTTTTGTTTTGTTTTATTTATAAGGACATTTTGAACTTGTCACATGTAATATTATAGTTATATTAGTGAAAAATTATTTTTTATCCAATACCTAACAGTTTTAGAATCATTTGTGACATTTTAAATAGTTATGTATTATTTTTTATCCTTGGGCAATAAAAGGCCTTCGCCTTCACCTTTTCTCTTTAAAATACGCTTCAGTGGTTTCATACACTGTCATGAGAGCAGTTTAGCTTGTTTATTCTTATGTTATGTTTTTGGATTAATGTGTATTTGCAATTGGACTTTAACAAAATATAATATTTTGTAAGCATACAATTTTATACATTCTACTTTGATTCAGATCCAAGCAAATTAATTAGTTATACAGTTCCCTGAAAATTTCAAATACCTGATCGTATTTCAATATTCTATCTCATAAAAGTATAGCAATATACAAGTCATACAAGCAAGACAATCCATTCTTATTAGTATAGAGTATTTTAATAATGGCGAATAATCAGCTATTTTTTTTATCATATTATCTAATACCCGAATAATTATACTTTAGTTGATGTTTATGGCTTCCTCTCCCAACACAAACTAGCATCTCTTTTGGGACTCAGACTTGGGAATTAAAGGGTGAATCTAGTGAGACATTACACCGTTAGACCAACTATGTGTTAGTACAAAATGAAGAATTTTTTAATTCATGCCACTACAAAAGAAAATTGTCTTTAATTGCGCATGCAACTTTTCCAAATTGTGAATGATGTCACTCAAAAAAAAAGCATGACAATGGGTTTGTCGCGTTTAAGGGATGCGCGACTATCGAGAACGTAGCAAAACAAGTGTTGCGCTGCTTTGTCGCACATTTTGCGCGACAAAATTTTTTATTATTAAAAAAAGGTGTCACGCCAAAATGCGCGACATCTTTTGCAAAGGATATGGTGCTTTGAGGCGCGACATCACCTGCAGTGCAAAAAAATATATACATATGCAGCTTGCCGAGGAAGTTTTGTCAATCTTCCTCAACAAGTTGCAGGTTAAAAGAGGGGAAAATGAGATAATAATTATGAAGAAAGAAAGAGAGTGTTCGAATTAGGGGGAATATAGGGAAAAATAATGAAAAACTAGTATTAACGAATGAATAAATAGTGAAATAAAAAATTTGAATTATAACAAATGAGGAAAAAACAAAGTATCAAAGAATGATAAAGTGCACACCTTAAATTGTGGAAGATTATAAACAATTAACCTGCAAAAAAAATTAAGTATAAATAGTTAAATGAAAAACTAAATATGAAGAATGAACATGAAGAGGAAGAAAATAAGAAAGTAGAGAAGGAAAAAAGAAAGTGGGGAGAGGGTTGGAAAAAACTAGAGTGGGCGAGGGAGAAATGTGAGAGGAGTGAAATTTATAAGTTTATATAGGGAGAACGTGGAGAAAGGGGAGGGAAAATTTGAATTTAAATTCTGCTAAGACAAACATACACTACGGCGCAACATCTGCGTATTAATATATATATATATATATGTGTGTGTGTGTGTGTTTGTCGCGCATTGTTTTCCATGACTGTATCAAATATGTTGAAAAAAAAAGATGTAGCGCAGCCATATACTGCAACCATCTATATTAAATAATAATTGTTCTGCTGCGCATCCATACATGACATCTTTTTATTAGTTATATATTCATATATGTGATGGGGCTCACAAACTTTCCTTATTCTAATTAACTTGGGCAAAATTTTCTTCTTGCTCACTGTGCAGTGCAGGTATATGGCGTTTATGAGTATACAATATTCGCTCAAATTTAAAAGGTCCTCTTTTTCAAAACTAATAAAAATATGCTTTTTCTTTATAACATATCCACCCTTTCCTGCATACGATCTACAAGATAATGAAGAATAATATTTAAAGCATGAATTGATGGTTTAATTGACAATTACTTAATTTTTTTGGTTTTGGTCCACATTGCGAATCCTGCATGTCTTTAGTATTGGTTCTATCAAGTTAGTTAGAAACATAGAATCGAATATTTTATCTTACCCCATTGTAGGATATGTTCTATTTTTATTACAAAAATATTCAATAAACATGACTCCCTGTAGAATATTTTCGAAGTTCATAATAATTGGACTCATTATGTTCATAAGGACATTGAAGGACACCGATTTAGCGGTCGGTGTAGTGTGCCTTGGGTCGAGTTCTTCAAGAAATTTTAAGACCTCAAGGTAAGTGGAAGTTACCCTGGGTATCGTTCTCAGAGGAGCCTATAAAATGCAAATAATTACCTATTAACTAAAATGTTAAACTTGTTTGAAATAAAGAAAAAATATTTTAATTAATTTCTTTCTTTTTATTAAATTTGGAAAATATTTTGTATGATAAAATAAAAAGTAGAATAGAAAAAGGATTTTAGATAAATAGATAATTACATGTTCTTAGTGATTGGGAAAATCAAGAATCATAGTTTATATAAAATATTTGGGGGTAAAGTGGTCAAATCAATAAACTCCCTAGAGGAACCCCTATAGGCTAGACTTAGATCAATATAATTAATTCCGGAACCCCTAACATTAATTATCTTAATCTAAGTTGATTAAGTACATGACCAAATTAAATTTACTAAACACAAGGAGCTATTAATCCTACGACTGGGACCCCGAATCGCAACCTAATTAACTTACTAGCTTCAATATATTTTGGGACCCCAATAAATAAATTAAAACTAGTAAGTTTAAGTCCAATGCTACCCAAATGTTTAATAAATTTATTTTGCCAATTTCTAAGCATGAATAAACAACATCATTATCCACTAAATAAGGACTCTTACTTAGCACAAGATTTTAACTAAAAACATGTATTAAAATCATGAACCCATAATATCAAAACATGTTCAAGTCAATAAGGTCAATGTTGAGAATTCATACAAAAGGAAACTAACAAATGAAAGATTGTTCCTACACATCCATAAGAGATAAAAATAAATTACACAACCAAATATATAGATCTAATCCCTAAAACCCTACAAATTTGAACTAGATAAAAGGAAGAGAATGTGTAGAACAAATTACCCCCATGAAGCTCACTAGCTCATTCTTCCATTCCCATCCCAAGAACAAGGAGATTTAGTTGCTCATGTGGAAGGAGAGAGCACCAAAAATGGATGGGTTTGGGAGATCCATTGAAGGAGTGGAGTGGTGTGAAGAGTTGAAGAAAGGAAAAGAGGAAGTTGAAGTGAAATTTTCAGCACCTCCACTTCCACTGTTCCTCCCTTTCAATTTTTTCTTCGTGCATTCAGCAGCTCCAAACGCGTCCCTGCAGCAGCTCCAGGACCTGTGCAGCTCCTCACTTCGTGCCTCCCTCTCTGCCCTGCTCAACCCAACGTGACAGCCCCCCTTCCTTTCTTTTGTCTTTTTCTTCTTTTCTTGAATTTGTTTGGGCTTTTCTTTCTTTTTTTTTCTTTTCTCTTCCTTTGCTAAGCCCAAATAGCTTGGAGTTTACTTCAATCCAACAAATCTTCAAAAGGCCCACATGTTGCTAACCTAATAAAGAGAAGGAGAACAAACATGTTTACCTTTTCTATTTTTGTTCAATTTTTAATCTATTGTTTATTTATTTGATGATTTGTTCAAGATAAAATCTCTTTGTCTTAACTCTAAAATAGACATAAGTGGGATTAAAATTGCATCTTCAATATGTTAGTAACCTCAATTTAACATAATAAAATCATACAAATCTTATGATTTGTCAGACATCAATTAATATCTTCTAGCGTATTCCCTTCTATCCTAAATACATGATCAATTCAGTTACTTTAACTAAATTTAGGATGTTAATTGTGTTGGCTATATCTAACATGTTTTTTGTTACATCCCTAAAAATTTAGTGAGGATTATTTATAATTTAAGTGGTGATTTTGAAGTTAATTAATTAATGAAATTGGGGGATTTTATAAATAAAATTATGGAAGTTAAGTATATTTGGGTTCTTAAGTGTTTAATTTCTCCCTTGATTTGGGAAAATTAAAGTTAGGGAAATTATTTTTGAGTGTTTAAAGGAAATTTTTGTAGAATGAAATTTATAATTGATATGAAGAGTAATTTTTATATAAAAAATGAAAGGACCATTTTGCCCATAATAGTAAAAGATTGTCAACTATTAAGAGAGGGGGTAAATGTGTAATTTACTTCTTTTAACATAATTTATTCTTCTTGTTGAGTCCAGCAGTGTCGGCTACTGAACCCACCATGTTGGGCACCCCAGGGTTAGCTCTCGCATTTTCCCCGGTATTGGCAAGCCCAACTCAGGTATTGTAAGGAGGCTCAAGGCTCTCTCGAGTGCAAGGCTTAATGCTGCAGCATTCCTGGGAGGAGGCCTTGTCAGCTCAAGTGGTGATAAGTGAGGCATCTAGAATGCCTATAAAATGGGAGGTCTCGACTTCAATCCCTGGGAGCGCCAATGACAAGGCCTCCTCCCAGGAATGCTACAGCATTAAGTCGTGGATTCGAGAGAGCCTTGGGTCTCCCTACAATACCTGAGTTGGGCTTGCCAATACTGGGGAAAATGTGAGAGGTGACCCTGGGGTGCCCAACATGGTGGGTTCAGGACACTGCTGGACTCAACACTTCTCCTCCCCTTCCAAAATGGTGGATGCCCCCTATTCTTCACTATCACCATAATTGTCTCTTCGTCATGCTTTCTATCGACCTCAAAACCCGTTGACCTTCATTATCACTTTAGTCATTGTCACCAACCCAATTTTCTTCCATCTCTCCTTTCAAACGGCACCCTCTAGTCCTTCAATTTAGAGTTGATAGTCGAAAGAGGAATGGTCATTGGAGGAGGAAGATTTTTATCGGCCAACCTCATTATTGAACCTAATTATGGTTCTAGTAATTGACCATGGGGGCACGCTTATGGCAACTCTTGATTTGGCTTCAAAGAGATAACCACGTACTTGTCTTTCTTATTGTTGTGTGCATGCTTGCTGAAACTTAAAACCCTGATATATTGGAATTGGCACATGCGAGGTATGTGATGCTGACTTGTGGTACATTGGTTAGTTGAGAGTTTTATTGTGGAAAATGAATTGCTTGGAGAATGATTATGCATATAAAATAATGAATTTCGTGTTGTTCAAGCCAATATCATATTATATATGGAAACAGAGAGAGTAGAGGTCGAAGGTACTGGGTTCGAACTCGTGTCCTGGTGGTAATGATACCCTTGAAAAGGGTACACTGCCAGAAGGTCACTTGGGAAACCAGTAGCCCGTATCATATTATTCTAGTATGATTATTATGCATTTATTATTAAATTGATGGATATATATTGCACACTATTGATGTATCTATTTGGTTGGATCTGGCACCCTTGTGCTATGGCTCATCACCTCATTCACATGATGTGGTTCACATATGACCATCTGGTGAACTATTTGGGTCAGGCCGACATTTTAAACTAATTCTTATTGATTCTGTCGATCACTTGGATTTGTATCTATTAAGGCGTTTGGATCCCAAATTGATATTCTCTTTGAAGACATTTGTATCCCAATGGATCTATCTCTTTGGAGGTGTTGGATCATAAACTGACCTATCTCTGGAGATGTTAGGATCCTAATCAGATTTGTCTCTTTTGAAGCGTTTGGATCAAATTTGTGAACGGATCTGTCTCTTCAAAGATACTTGGATCTTATTTTTTTGAAATGTCGTGATTTCCGAAATCTAAATACTTTAGGGTTTGTGATTATGGTTGGGTTTAATTGTCTATCTTGTCGTATTATATTGTTCTTGAGCCCGTGATTTTATTGTTTATTACTCACTTATTGTACTCTCGCGCAATCACACAAATATACGGTAATTTGCGAAGATAAGTGTTACTGAGATCTTTGCTCACCTTGTTGTTCATTTTCTAGGTCGTAACTTTGGTAATGAATGCGAGGGATAGGAGCCAGCAGACATTCACTGATTTGCGAGGTTGAAGTTGGATTCAGTTGATAAGGAATATATTGTCATACACTTAGGCTAGGAACACTTCCGTATGATTTTATTTGATGTAAAGGATGAATGTATATATTGTGGCATTATCTGTGACTGGTCCTCTCCGGTAAACTTATAGCTGAACGTCGTTTAATAATCAATGAACATGATGGTTCATGTTGTATCACTACCACAGATTACCCCATTTACATGCGCTTATTTTGGCCTCTACATGCGCTTTTAAAGCGCATGTAGAGGGGGGCGCTGGTAAAGACTCGGGGGCTCTACATGCGCTTAAAGCGCATGTACATCTATATGCGCTTAAAGCGCATGTAGATGTGTGCCTCTACATGCGCTTAAAGCGCATGTATAGAATGTTTTTTTTTTAAAAACAATTATTATAAATTTACATTATTTCCCAATATAACCACCAATACTAGCTGTAGTTCATAGAACCAACTAGCATTATATCAAAAGAATTTACCAGAAAAAGTCAATTACTTAACATCTTCAAAAATGAATTATATATCAATATCAAAACAATAACAATGTATGATTCATTTTTTATATATACATCAGCAAAAAGAACTATGTGCATCATAGTTGTAGGAGCATGCTCTCAATACAAGACAAGACATTGACATTGCATCCGTCCTAAAAACCTTGAACTAGGAAAACAAATTACAAAATCAAGCTAATCTTATTATCCAATGTTACAAATACAAGATAACACATGCATCGTGAAAACATCAAAACATAAGAAGCACATTGCTAATCTTGAGACATGAACTTGTAAGTTGTAACCATTAAAACATAACATCAACAACCAGCACAAAAAATGGAGAAAAATTTCCAAATGATAGAGTAGAATAAGAGAAAGGCGTAATGAGTAGTAAAAATATATAAATATCCCTGTGCACGAATGACTTGAAAGATTCAGTTAACAAATAAAGAGCAGACTTAACAATCACTTACTCTATAATAGAAATAATCATACAACTGAAGAAGCTGATACTTGACCTCAGGGTCATGCTTATTGACATAATTGAGAAGCTTGATCTCATCAAGGCTTTGATAAAAAAAGTCTTTGTTGTTCTTTATAATTTTAACACAAACATGCATGCCAGTATGCAGGTCATGAGACTGTATGGCTTTGCTAAATGCAGCAGATACTCAGTGACATGATATCGCCCAGCTATCACAGAGTTTAAAGCAACGTGGAAATTCATGTCTTCATTCCTCAAAGCCAGTTCTGAAATAAATAATGGTTTAGGGTAAAAGAAGGGAACCCATAAAAAAACAAAATAAAAAGTTAATTCCTACTTTAATTGAGCAAGAAATTATCCCAAGTATTCGGTGTTTTTTCCACTAAACAAATATAAATTAATGAAAAATACAACCTTTCCATCAAGTGAAAAAAGTATGCCACTCCAACAATGTCTTGAGTTGACAAGACAGATGTGTATGCTAAAATATGAAGTAGAGCCACTACATTTCTCGAAAAGTAATATATTAAAACTATCTGAAAGCTGAAGCGATTTAAGGAAATTACAGCAACAATTAACAAGTCAAACAAATTAAAGTATATAAAGTAGAAGTTCCATCACTAGGATACATATCAGAACAAAGTTATTCCTATGAACACAATATTAAAACCCACAATAAATCATAGCAATACCACACAATATTAAAACCCACAATGATGAAAACTATCATAGCAAACCATTGGTGTCAATTCAGAATTATCTATACACCTAGAAATAACAATGAATCAGTATCCTTTTTTATTTCTTTGCAGTGCATATACTTTTTTTCTGCCTTTAACAATCAAAGTGAAAAAAAATAATCAGTTATGGTTATAAAAGAAAGCCAAAAAAGCACAGAATTATTAATTTGTGCAAGCATAAAGGCAGCTTGAGGCCTGAGAAATAATGGTGAAAGATTTATTTTTGCAACCATAAAAAGCTACAGGTGATATTCGTGCATCAATAAAAAGAGCAAGTGAATGAAGTTAGAAGGCAGCTCAAACCAGAAGACAATTGGTAATATAAGGCTTCCTCCTGTTAAACTAAAGTCAAAGGATAAGCCTTTGGCTATTAACTGGGAGGAAAAATTTGAGCGTCATGGACCTGCTTCAAGAATAGCTGGTGCTGATGGCTCTTCAATCATAGGATCATTTTTTGTGGTCACTTGCATCGTTTGCATCATTTTTCGTGTTAAATAATTTCATTCATACACTTCAAATACACTTGATATCAGTCCAATTCACTTAATTAAAACACAGTCCATTAGTCCCTTAGACTCTTCTTTAAATTTAAATTAAAGTCTCCATCCAATTTCAACCAAATCAAACAGTTCAAACATAATACTTTAACCCGTTCACATATATACCATTATTAGCAAGCTACTGTACAAGATCAAAACCACAAGAATGGTCCCATTTCTCCATATATTCTTCCTCTTGTCTAAAAGCCTTTTTCTAACCTTAATAATCTATTTGGCCAAAAGAGAATTATTCCAATTCATGTACAAGTAAAAAAAAATGTAACTTTAATTATCAATATGTGCAAGCATGTTTCAAAATCAATTATATCTTATTCTTACTCTGAATTTCACTCAAACCACAAAATCTAAAACAGAGAAATTAGAATTCCTATTAAAACCATTTCAGCCAATATAAACAATGTCTTCTCCTCCATTGTTCATGTCTAAAAGACAAGTTCCCAAAAACCCAACTCCCACAATAGCTTCCAAATTGTAGCAAGAGGCAAGAACAAAAGAAAGAGGCTTACCCACGAAGTCGTCACTAACGAAGCTTCGCCGGACAGCCGCTAGCTCGCCGGAAAAACTGTCTCTGCCACCATTAATAATGGTTGGGTCCGAGGGAGAAGCAAGAATGAAGCAGAACGGTGAAGAAATTAATGAGAAATCAAAGTGGAAAGGAAGAGGAAATTTGAGGAAATAGGGTGAAAGTGAGAGAATAGCTTTTACCTAAACTAATCTCCACCTTGCCCATAGTCGCCGAACACCACAAGGCTAGCCGGAGTTGCCGTCTGGTTCGCCGGAGATGAAGAACGGGGAGGGAGTGAAGGCAGCGATGAACGGAATGGGGCCGTTGAAAGCGAAGTGAGGAAAGGAAGAACAAGGGAAAGAAGTTCACTACCTAAGCTTAAATTTGGCCTTACACGTGTTACCCGAACTCGCCGCCGCCGGAAAGTGGACGGAGAAGGCCGCTGGAACCACCTTGTCGCCGCTGCCCCAATGAAAAAGAGCTCCCTCCGGCTCTGATGGTGAAGCCAAGTCGAATATGGTGAGGAGGAGTAAGATCCAGAGATGGAGGGTATAAGGAATTAGAGAGATGAGGGAATGAGGAAGACTATGGTGATGTGCTTGGGAGGTGAGGAAACGCAGAGAATGAAAAGGGAAGAGAAGGTGAGAGATGGGTTTATATAGGAAGGGATTATTAGGGTTTTGGGTTTACAATATAATTACCAAAATGACCCTATAAGTTTAGCATATTGAAATATGTCTTGGCCAAACAATATAGAAATACTACATGTCTTATTCTTTTTATTTGGAAAGTTAAATTAACAATATTGAAATCAATAGTATTAACATATTGAAAATGTAAAAGTTATATAGCTATTCTAATTTATTAATAATGTCTTTATAATTTCTAATTTAATGTTTCAACTATAAATTAATTCCAACACTCTAATTACTTAAATTTAGCTTTATCATAATTAATTATGTTAAATAAAATTTCCTAAATCGATGCCTTATTGAAATAACCATCATAAGGATTTCTAATTTAAATTTAATCCTCTATTATTTTCTTTCTTAATCTTAACAGATTTCCTAAAAAATGTTGAATTTTCTAAATTCATTTGCAAGATTACTTTTTTTTTGTATTTATTAATTTATTTTACAATTTAGAAAAATTTTAGGATGTTACAGAGGCCGTCGGCCTCTAAGAAGAAAGAAGAAGGAAGAGTTCAAATAAAATAATAATAAACTCTCACAATTATGACATTATTATTTCAGTCTAAATATTATTTTAAATCACAGCGCCAAGATTACTCAGGGAAATAAAATAATGAGTTATATTATGTTTTAAAACTTACGTATGTATATGAATCAAATAATGAGTTATATTAAGTTTTTCATCATTAAATAAATTGAATGAATCAACTTTTATTTTAATATTAGGCCTATACATGCGCTTAAAGCGCATGTAGAGGTATATTTATACCTCTACATGCGCTTAAAGCGCATGTAAAGGGTGTTTATACCTCTACATGCGCTTAAAGCGCATGTAAAAGGTGTTTCATCAATTTCATAGCACCCAAAAGTGGTAATGGAGCCTTGAAACACTAAGTCCACAAGCAGGAACACCTTATGAGGTCTGAGGAGGACCTCTTATGCATGACTCCATGTTTTGCACTTCAGTAGTGCCTTTACATGCGCTTAAAGCGCATGTAAAGGGTGTTTGAACATTTTCATAGCACCCAAAAGTGGTAATGGAGCTTTTAATCACTAATTCCACAAGCAGGAACACCTTATGAGGTCTGAGGAGGACCCCTTATGCATGACTCCATGTTTTGCACTTCAGTAGTGCCTTTTGAAAGTAATGGATGCACAAGAGGGGGGGTGAATTGTGCTTCAATAAATAAATGCTCAAATAAAACAACACAAGAGTTATACTGGTTCGGTCTACCTGACCTACGTCCAGTCCTCAACCACCCAGGCCGAGTTCCACTATATCTCAGGTTTTAAATCGGGTTCACCTGAAACCTTACAACCGCAAGTTTTGCACGGGATCACTTGCAACCTTACAACTACAAGTTTTACACAAGGCTCACTTGTAGCCTTTCTAACTAGCTCCCCCTCACACCTAGCAAGGGGTTAACCTTTACACTTAAAGAATTTTTCCAACTAAGTTCTCTCAAAGAACGGATGGTGTTACACACTTAAGTACAATCAATGCTCTTATAACAAGAAGAGACTTAACAACAAAGAGTGCAGAATATGTAGATGAAAAAGATCACTCGATGTGTTAAATGCTCTTTACTTTTCTGGGCAGCTTTGAATGCTTGAAGATGTTCTTAGTTTCTAGCTCTAACTTCTCTCAAGAATATTCAAAGATAATTGTTATTGTCATAAATGAAGTTGAGCCCCTTTATATAGTCTTCAAACATCCTCACACTTGGTAGGTGGGTTAGCCGTTTGAATATGGCCGTTTTTCCCATGTTACCGTTTGCCCAATAAATGTTTCATCAATGCATGGCAGGGTTGACTTGTTTTATCTCTGAAAAGTAGTCCTGACATCTCTGCTCTGACAAAAGCATTCTGACACTGCATTTCTGAACATTCTGACATTCTGATTGCTTGCGGAAGCAAATTCACATCCGGAAGCAACTTTACTAAGTGTGCTGCACTTGAATGTTAGTTTAGCAATATAAGCACATAGTCACATGCAGTGGGTGTACATTTAGTCTAAGATGTATCCGGAAGCACTTCTACTTCCGGAAGTAAAACCACTGGATGAAGGATTTTGTTCACTATCACTCACTCTCACTCAGTGTACTTCATTCCAACAGTCAGCGCTAGTCACTAAGCTATCGGAAGCACTTTCACTTGACGTGGCTTATGTTCACTGACGCTTAGGGTTATCTATTCTATCAGCCAGCGCCAGTCTAAATCTAACAGGAAGCAATTTCACTTCCGGTTGTGTCTTAGCTTAGTCTTAAGGTTTTGTATATCTAGTGCTCATGGACTAAGTTATTTCCTTAGTGAGTTACTTGCTGCCGCTGGGGGATGGGTCATCCATCCGCGAGCGCTAGTCCTAGTTTATCCGGAAGTAAATCCACATCCGGTTGCACTCTTACTTGAGATTCTATGTTAACCTATTGTTTTCTAAGTACTTGGCCTATTCTTTCATATTTTAGTCTTCATCAAAACTTAAGATTCTAACACCTTTACATGCGCTTAAAGCGCATGTAAAGGGTGTTTGAACATTTTCTTAGCACCCAAAAGTGGTAATGGAGCTTTTAATCACTAATTCCACAAGCAGGAACACCTTATGAGTATGAGGAGGACCTCTTATGCATGACTCCATATTTTGCACTTCAGTAGTGCCTTTACATGCGCTTAAAGCGCATGTAAAGGGTGTTTGAACATTTTCATAGCACCGAAAAGTGATAATGGAGCTTTTAAACACTAATTCCACAAGCAAGAACACCTTATGAGGTCTGAGGAGGACCTCTTATGCATGACTCCATGTTTTGCACTTCAGTAGTGCCTTTACATGCGCTTAAAGCGCTTGTAAAGGGTGTTTGTGCCTTTACATGCGCTTAAAGCGCATGTAAAGGGTGTTTGTGCCTTTACATGCGCTTTAAGCGCATGTAAAGGGTGTTTCCATATGATTTTGAGCTCTTCACCTAAGTTCATTTTATATTTTATCTCTAAATACTTAAATCCTTTT
The DNA here is from genome assembly GCA_029929735.1 of Mimosa pudica. Lineage (NCBI taxonomy): Eukaryota > Viridiplantae > Streptophyta > Magnoliopsida > Fabales > Fabaceae > Mimosa > Mimosa pudica. The sequence goes on along the minus strand of JAKELP010000037.1, from coordinate 4,219,397 downwards.
CTAGTCATTATTTTAGTGAATTTTAATTGAAGCACATTTCTATACATGCGCTTAAAGCGCATGTAGAGATAAGGCCTCTACATGCGCTTTAAGCGCATGAATAGATTTTTACCTGTACATGCGCTTAAAGCGCATGTAAAGGACCCTCTATACATGTGTTTCTTCTAAGCGCATGTAAAGGTGCGCTGGTAGAGGGACAATTTGTAGTAGTGTATGTAATTAATCAATGAACATGATGGTTCATGATATATGTGGTTGGGCTTTTAATTTGGCCTCGTATAAGTATTTTTTTCATTTTTCTAATTTGCTGAGTTGGTGTCCTTTTCTAACTATGTTAATTGTTTTCTTAACATAGTGTGAATTGCTTATTTATACAAAAAAAATTTAGTAATCGTGTTAGGCAATGCTTTTCTAACATGGTAATGCTTTTAAATCATGATTTTCTTTTATTACCCATGATAGCGATTAATTGATTTAATTAATGTCTTTTTCTATCATGGATAAACATTTCAAATCTCATCTTTCTTTTAAAATGTTAATAATAACTATAATAGATTGCTTTCCTATCATAGTTTGCTTTAATAAGTAAGAAAATGTTTGCTAACTATGATAGACATAAATGCTTTTCTATTTCCTCTTTCTATCATAGTTATTCTATTAAAGTATTGTCAAAAGATTAAAGATGAGTATATTTGTTAAAATATAATGGTAATTTGTTGGAGAATTTTTACATTTCTTATCCCTAAAACATGCATGTTATCTTCCCTTATTCCATCCCCACATTAGTGTATTATTAGAGTAGCACCAATAAGGATAATTTGAGAAGATAACAAAAATTAAAATATATCTTATATTTAAAACCAAGACAAACTTCAAAAATAAGTCCAATATATAGGACTAAAGGGGGTGAAACACTCTGATTCTTGGGCAAATTAAAACCAAACGATGTCGTGCTACTTTGGGTCCAGTCTTTCATGAAAATTTAGAATCAAGGGGTTAATGGAAGTCAATCCAGGATGTATGAGGCGAGAAAATTCATTTTCAATATGAAAATTTATAATTTTAGTATTTTTGTGCAACAGTAAATAAAATTGGAAAAAAGGAAATTCAGATAATGAGATGGAAATATGTTTATAGGAAATGATTGATTGTTGCTATCATATCTTGATTGCACCATACTTTTGCATATCTTTTTATGACCAAGTTCATTGAATGAATGCATGTTTTGATGATAATTTCTCCTAATTAGCATATATTCTAACAATTTCATAAGTTGTTGAAATTTGTTCTAATTAAGGCCAATTTTGTCACATTTAGATTGATTCATTGTCATTCATTATTTCGAAAAAATTTTGTGTTACTTTAAGTCTTAATCTCTTGTAGGCTAATAAGAGAATACACTCAAAGAGAGCTAAAAAAATTATAGAAGCAAAGTACAAAAAGGAGAAAGCAAAGAAAAATAAAAAGAGAGAGGGTGGGTTTTGTTTTGGCGCCTTAACCATGCCCAGGTACAAAATCTAACAGAAAGATTCAAACACGCAATTATGATGGGATAACGTAATTCCCTTTCATGTCTTGTTGAAATGTGAATTCGAACACAACATATATATATATATATATATATATATATATGGGTAAAGGTGCAAAAATATGACTAAACTTTACCCTAAGTTGCATTATATATATATATATATATATATATATTATATATGGGTAAAGGTGCAAAAATATGACTAAACTTTACCCTAAGTTGCATTTCTATGACTAAAGTTTCGTAAGGAGCAAAAGTACCACCAAACTTGGGATCGAGGTGCAAAACTATGATTTCCGTCAAATATGACGGTGTTGACCGTTAGTTTTCGACATGTAGGATGCTGAGTGTGCAATAATGACCATGTGGCATGCTGAATAGATTTATGTGGGGCCCACGATGGGGTTCCTTCTGTTATTGAAATCAATTCCTGATCTGATGGGGGTAAGGGTGTGTTTGGAAGGGATGAAGAGGGAGGGAGGAAATTGTTTTTTATTATATGTGGGCCCCACATAAATCTATTCAGCATGTCACATGGTCATTATTGCACACTCAGCATCCTACATGTCAAAGACTAACGGTCAACACCATCATATTTGACGGAAATCATAGTTTTGCACCTCGATCCCAAGTTTAGTGGTATTTTTGCTCCTTGCGAAACTTTAGTCATAGAAATGCAACTTAGGATAAAGTTTAGTCATATTTTTGCACCTTTGCCCTATATATATATATATATATATATATATATATATATATATATAGACACACAAATGTATAAATAAAGTTTAATATTTATTTTGAAAATTTTCCCCAACATTTAGATAGTGTTGATGTACAAAAATTGGGAAAGCAATTAAATGACTAGAAAATGTAAATTTTATTGACTACGAGAGTGGGTCACTGACAACATACAGTGAATACAAAGACTTAGTCATCTTTACAACGATTTAAATGACAGATCATGTAATACAAAAATAATGTGCTTGTGAGTTCTAATTTCCTTGGATCCCCCTAGAAGATAAACTTTTATAATCTCTTAAAAAAAGTCAACTATATTTTATATGGGCAAAGGTGCAAAAATAACCATTGTAAATTTAAAAAAGAGCACCTAAGACTTTGGTAAATTTAAGGGGGCAAAACCGTACATTGTAAACCAAAATGGGGCAAATGTAAAACTATCAAACAAATGTGTTAAGTTTGACCATTAATTGACTAGGAATTCTGATGGGACTATTGACATGGCAACATGTGCATTTAAGTGTCAATTTTTTTGACGTGACATAAGCTGAAGGGGCATATAGAGATTTAAAACCAACCCAACACAACACATAACACACAACACATCGAACCCCTTCAGAGATCAAACCAGCCTCATTTCGAACCATAACCTTAGAACCTTCATCGAAATGATTTTTGGGTTTAGGGTTCAGATAATTTGGGGTGGATTTCATATGATTTGTGGAAAGTATGAGTTTTAGTCGAAATGATTTGAGGGTTTAGGGTTTGTTTTTTATGATATAGGTCTCAATCGGATGCATTTCAGCTTCCACAGTGGATTGTGATCAAATATTAATATTTTCAGATTTCAAGTAATTTATATTATTTTCAATATGATTGGTTTAATTGAAGTTAACCTCTAATCCGACTACTACCCCTTAAACCAGTAGCTCAATTGGTTCAACAACCGATCGTTTTTTTGAACCCTAAAACTCATATAGCATCCACTTACGCGCAAATCAAACTACACTCATGTTTTTTGTATGTTTATCCTAAGGGTAAAAACACTGATATAATAATTAACTATTTCAGTTTGGGCAAAACTAATAAATGACTATTTCGCGGTGCATAAATAATATTTAATTTTGTGACCCAGTGCAAAAATGATAAAACCGGTGCTAGATGTTAATTTGTAGTTATGTGAAACCTTTCAGATATTATTTTCGAAGTGAAAAATACATTTTTATCACTCCCAATCAAAACCTTGCTGATACTAGTTAGCATGGAAAGATGAAGGGCGGAAGGAATAAGAGTTGGGTTTTAATTTCGATAGGGTAAAAATGTATTTTTACTTTAGAAAATAATATCAGAAAGGTTACACAAAACTACAAATTAACATTTAGTACCGGTTTTATTATTTTTGCACCAGGACACAAAGTTGGTTATTATTTATGCACCGCGAAATAATCATTTATTATTTTTGTCCAAATTGAAATAGTTAATTATTAGATCAGCGTTTTTGCCCTTATCTTAATGTCGGGTCCAATTATGATAAATATATATAAATACACATTATTTTTTATATTACTACTACTTATATTCAAGAAGTGGCAAAACTTTATATACAATATCCAAAATTGATTTCTCCACAATCACATAAAGGAGGATACATTGGTGAAATGTCATTCAATGTTGCGATTAAATCAAAAGAGTTTGTGTTTGAACGTAAGAATATATCATGTTTATTTATGACTATCTCTCTAAAGTATTGGTGATAGATTGATATGAAAATGATGACCACACTGGAAGTTCTTGATATGTTGGTGTAGGATAACTTGAAGGGAGACTAGGAAATGGAGCTTCAAAGTTAAGCACATGAATTACTTGCTTTATCGAGGGCCTATGATTAGGATTAGGATGAGCACACCACATCCCTACAATCAATAGGCATTTAATTTGATCAAGGTCCAAATCTTCTTCCAACTTTGAATCAACCGCCTCAAGAAGTTTTCCACTCTCATAGAGTTGCCATACCCAATTAACTATGCTTATTTCATTCTCAGGAGCCTTGAAATTGATGGCTTTTCTACCACAAGCAATCTCCAAAGCAACAACTCCAAAACTGTAAATATCAGATTCTTTACTAGCTCTTCCATTAATAATACATTCAGGAGCTATATAACCCAATGTTCCAGCCAAAGCTGTTGTTTGGGCTCCTTTTGCATGGTCTACAAGTCGTGCTAATCCGAAATCTCCGAGTTTTGCATTGAAGTTGGAGTCTAACATTATGTTACTTGATTTTATATCTCTATGAACCACACATTGTTTCCATTCTTCATGCAAATAGAACAAAGCACTGGCCAAACCTTGAGCAATTTTAAATCGCATTGACCATGTCAAACACTTTTTGTCATTGAAGAGATGAGAATCTAAACTTCCATTAGGCATATACTCATAAACTAGCAATCGTTCCTTCTTTTCGTGACACCAACCAATTAGTTGCACCAAGTTGCGATGCCTTAATTGACCAATAATTCTTACTTCTGAAGAAAACTCTTTTTCTCCTTGTTTAGAACCTGTTGATATTCTCTTTATGGCAACATAGGAATTTGAATCTTTGAGAAATCCTCTATAGACACCCCCAAATCCTCCCTGTCCAAGCTTGTGCTCTTCTTTAAAATGATTTGATGCACTTTCTAAATCAATATATGAATACCTTTTTGGCCATGTTCCTCTTTCAAAGTCATCATCACTAATTGTTTCATTGAACTCATCATCTTCCATTTTCCTTTTTTTCTTCCACAAGACAAAGCATACCACACCACAAGCTAAAACAAACCCTCCTCCAACCCCTAATCCTACAACAAGAGTTGTGGCACTTCTGCTTGTACCGTTTGGCAAATCTTCAGAGGAGAAACTCCATGTATCAATCCGGTGTATTGCAAAATGTTCTCCTGTGGCAGCTGCAAAGCCGAAAGTAACCCTTTCAGGCAGGTACTTTCGTAGGTCAACAATATAGTGAATATGCTCCCAGAACATGTTGATAGAATCGTTACAATAATCAAAATTACAATAATCGAAATTAGTGAAGGAGATGCTTAAATTATGTGTAGTTGCATTGTATCTTATGAAAGCCTCATTTGTTCGTCCTCCCACAATATCAGCATCCCATGTCACATTAATAACAGATTTGATAGAATTGATATCGACGCCTACATGAATATATGAAGGATCCCAGCCATCATAGGATTGGTCATTAGGAAAGATATCAAACTCTATTGCGACAAAGGGATTATCTATTGAATTAAAAATCATTTCCTTACCACCAATAATAAGACCCATGGTACCTCCTTCCACTATTGGAATATTAGGAAGCTTTGAATTTGTTGGGGCTAAGAAGAAGGCCATCCCATCAGCAAAAGGAAATTTGCCCTTTGAATCAATCACAAAGGTAAAATTGGTGGTGAAATCTGTGAGTTTTCCAGTGGTTTTGTCCCACAAGTGCATCGGTTGGTAATATGTGGCTCGACCGACACCATCGTTGTCTTGAGTTACCAAATGAATGGATGTTCCTCCAGATCGAGCTGATTTTTCATATAGTATTCTATCATCATTCTGGAAAGTAGTGAAGCTAAAGTTCAAGGAAAATACATGAGGTATCAAGAGGAAGGAAACTAATATTAACAACATCTCAAAAATCATGAGGTATCAATCTTTTGAGTGAAATGTTTAAGGGAGATATAAAATAAAGAAATTGGCAAGTATGTATTCTTCCCCACAAAATTTCTGTGATATGTATTTAACCTGCAATTGTATTCTTAACGAATAATTAAGTTGTTTTAAGGCTTTACAACATCCGTCCGTTAACATTGGATTCACAGTTGAATTCTTAAATATTAAAACAATGACAATTCTAGTAAATTCTTCCTTCTCGATCATGTTCGGCTGATTAACAAGGTAACTATAAGGGATTTGATTTTGTTATTTTCATTTTAGAAAGGTTTTTTTCCTAGCATTAGCCTTTGCCGGCACACACACACACACGTGTGTGTGTGTGTATGCATAACTATTTATCTACTTGTTCCATGTACTATGCATAACTATTGAGAGACGAAGCATTTTCATCTAGCTCACTCACCTTTCTTAAAACTAGTGATGTAAAATAATAGTTGATTTGGAGGAGGTTTTACAAGAAATAAGAAAATAAGTCTTACTTTTGTTGGTAGGAAAAATAAAAATATTTAGTTTATAAACCAAAAAAAGACGATGGTCTAATGTGTCTACAACTGAAAATTCCAAGATGCCATAATTGAGGCATTGATTTTATCTTGAGCTTGTAATTCAAATATACATACATACGCACCTATACAATATTTTATTTTTTCTTTATTGACAACTTCCATTTCTTTGTGTTAGTGTTTCATACCAATTTGGATTTCGTTATTATCTTGATCATATGTTGGGAGGCAACTATATATTGAGTGGCAAGTATTCCCTAATCTGGAATATTATAGAATATACTATTGAAAGTGATCAATTATATATGTTAGGATAAAGTACACTTTTAGTCCCTTATGTTTGCATCAAGTTTTAATCTAATCCTTTATGTTTAAAAAGTACACTTTTAGTCTCTTATGTTTGCATCAAGTTTCAATTTTGTACTTTATGTTTGGAATGTATTCTTTTTGTCCTTTTCAATTAACACCGTCAGTTTCACTTAACGGAAAATGTTAACTTAATAATTTTAAATGGTTATTACATACTGAAAAATGCTCAGATTAAATTATTTTAGTGTAACTATTCTTATAGTTTCAAAATGTTTCATTTTTGGCCCCAATTTAATGATGAAATAGTCATTTAAATTTAAGTGAAACTAACGGTGTTGACAAAAAAATGACTAAAACTGTACTTTTCAAACATAAATTACTAAATTGAAATTTGATGCAAATATAAGGAACTAAATGTGTATTTTTCAAACATAAAGGACTATATTGAAACTTGATGTCAATATAAGGGACCAAAAATATACTTAAGCCTTTATATTATTACTCCTCGATTATAATGATGATTCTTATGGCCACTTTGAAAAAGACATTTTGTTTCCTATTTCCGTGAAGGAGCAAATTTCTGGTTCCGGAAATCCCAAAGTTAAAAACCAACTTTCTTGGAACCATGTACTTGTTATTTTGAGTCAAAACTATGTACTCCCTCCCGTCCTTATAACTCACTCCTATACTTATTTAAGTAACCAATTACCCATTCCTCACATGCTAAGTATTGGTAGTTGGGTTTTGAAATTTAGGTTAATTTGTCACTTTTTCCAACTTCACCCTTCATTAAATGATGTGTTTCATATTTTCAATTTTGAATCTTCATTAATAACAAGGGTAAAAAATATTTACTGCGGCTGTTGATGCCTTATATTAAGGACCAAAAATTGTAGGTAGTTGGTGTCTTATAATAAGGACCGGAGGAAGTACTCTCAGTCCTTATTATAAGTTACCAACTGTCCCTAATTTTTAGTCTTTAATATAAGTCACCAACTACCTTTAACTGATTCATTTTAAAAAAAATTCCCAATATTCCCTCACATTCATGGAAAGAAGAGAACTTTTTAATTACATTGACTTTTCCTCCTAACTTTGTCTCCAATATAAAAGAACATTAGAAAGACGAAAATAGAGAGAGATGGGAGGGGTAGAAGTGGAAAAGACAAATAAAATATAACTCATTTAATAATATAACTTTCTTTCCTTAGTATGTGATATTTGGGCGGTTAGTGACTTGTAATAAGGACCGAAGGGAGTATAAATCATCAACTACTCATTTCTCACATACCAATTAATGATATTTGAGTCTTAAAATTCAAGTTAAATTTGTCACTTTTTCCAACCACACCCTTCATTAAATGATATGTGTTTCACAATTTCAATTTTGAATGTCCATTAATGACAAGCGAGAAGTGGGAGAAAACATTTAATGCGGCGATTTACCGAAAATTGTAGGTAGTTAGTGACTTGTAATAAGAACGGACTTTAAGGTACCAACTACCCATTTCTCACATACCAAGGAATGGTAGTTGGTCTTAACATTCATGTTAAATTTGTCATTTTTTCTAACTTCACCCTTCATTAAATGATGTATTTCAAATTTTCAATTTTGAATCTCCATTAATAACATGGGTAAAGTGGGAAAAAACATTTAATGTGACGGTTGATAACTTATATTAGGGAACCAAAAATTGTGGGTAGTTGGTGACTTATAATAAGGATAACAGGGAGTACTTAGTTCCAAAGAAATGAGGAATAATTAATCAATTTGCGGCTTATCAACGAAAATTTTGTTGACAAATTTACTTGACAGAATTTCATCCCAGAATCAGTGATGAAAATCCATTATGCAAAACTAACAAAATAAAAAAAAATTAAATAAAGTAACTCAAGTATGCTCCTCTAACTAGACAAGTAGATAGAAATAACATTATTCAAGGCACAAAAATATAAGAAGGAAAATACCCAAAAGGTAATAAAGATTACATTGTACTCAATGAACACTTAAAGGACATAAAACTTAGTCCCTAGGAACGACACCATAAATTTGTTCGCAAAAATTTCTTTCGTCAAGTGTGCAAGTCACACTACAAATAACATACTGCTTTGCGGTGTTTATTTTCGCTACTTTCTGGCATTTATAAATCCCGGAAAGATACTACGGGGTTTTTGGCAAACGCCAAAAAATTCACCGTGGAAACGTGATTTTCTGGCGTTTATAAAACCATCATAGTGCAAGTTTAAACGCCGGAAAAATTACTGGCGTTTATTATCATCGTTTTTTAACGAAAAAAAATGATAAAATAATATAATATGTACTTAGCGGCGTTTATTGCCGGCGTTTCAAAACGTCGCTCAGTGGGTGAAATTAACAAAAAAATTAGCGGCGATTCTAAAATATATATATATATATATATATATATATATATATATATATATATATATATATATATATATTAAAACAATTATGCTTAGCACCTTAATTTAAGGATTAAAGCATTAAATTAAGGTGCTAAATTCACCAATTACTCATTTATTAAATATATAATGCTTAGCATTAAATATATATTTCATCCGGACCTTATTATAAGTCATCAACTACTCATTTGTCGCATATCAAGAATTGGTAGTTAGATATTAAAATTCATGTTAAATTTACCTTTTTTTTAACTTTACCCTTTATAAATGATGTGTTTCAAATGTTAAATTTTGATTCTCCATTAATAATATTGGTAAAGTGGGAAAAAAACATTTAATGCGGTGGTTGTGCTTTATATTAAGAACAAAAATTGTAGGTTATTGGTGACTTATAATAAGGACTGGAGGGAGTATATATAACTGCAGTTTAATTATATGAGGAAAGATTAATGATTCTTCAGGTTTTACATTTATTTATCATCACAGAACAATACATGGATAGCAGATATATTATAGCCAGTAATGACTACTTGAGTTATTATTTTGCACCATTACGATTGTTGTTGCTTTTGAAGATACGCAATTGTGTCCTTGTCAACTTCAAAGACCTTAGAGAGAATATCAATTGAGATAGGAGGATTCGATCCAAACACGGTCTTAGCAACTGTGACAACTCCTGGATTTTGGCTGCTAAAACTAGCATGTGCCACAGCAGTGTCATTGCCAATGTTCAGTTGAAAGTGAATCAAACCAAGGGGAGCCAAAAACACGTCTCCTTTATTGAGTACTTTAGTGAACAGACGATTATCATTTTGATTGGAAGCCACAACCCCAGCCAAAAGAGTTCCTTCAATGACGGTCAATAATTCACTAGCTCGAGGGTGATAGTGAGGAGGATTTAAGCCATTGGGTGCAAAATCTATACGACCAAGGGAAACACCAAGAGTGTTGAGTCCTGGCAGTTGTTTTATGAACACCTGTGTTACATTTGAGCCCAATGGGTTTGATGTGTTGCCTGGTGTTATGCGGTAAAAGAAGTCATCTGCTTCCACAAGTGTGGCATCTTTGCAAAATTCCCCATTAACAAATGCTGCACAAAACCAATTAATTGGATATATATCGAGTGATATGTGTGTATAGGTTTTCCGGCCAAAAAAAAGATGTGTGTATATGTAACTGTATGTATTTTTATATTACGTGATGTATGTCCACAACGAGAAATCACAAGAATAAAGTATATTTAATTATCTATAAATCACCTTCTGTTTATTTCACCATAATCAAAAAAACATAATTTCATTAACTCCATCTTTTATATGATAATTTTCTAACTTAACCTACGTCCAAAATATATACTACCGCAGGTCCTCAATATATGATCTAATTGACTTTTTTTGGAGAGATTAAGGCTGCGAAATAGGTTATTAAATGATGACATATTTGATATATTTTTAGATTATCCATTAGTGTATAGGTAAAATAAACTAGTTTAAGGGAAAAATTAGGTAAATCAATTTATAATTAACTTATTTTGCTTTTTTAAGAATTTTCTAGAAAAAGTCAATTAGATCTTATATTTAGGAGCGGAGGGAGTACATTTTAATAAATTAACAATCTACACATCTACGCAATAATAAATATCATAGCTAATGAATAGGACCGATAAAAACTTCCTCTCTCTAACTTATAAATATGATTTAAGAAGTGTGACATGTAATTTTAAGGATTCAACCGTATAACGCACAGGTCTTCAGAAATACTAGTACTAAACAATATCAATCTCTTGGTCCTAATATTATTACCACAAAAACTTAAAATTGAAATGCTGCTACTTCTTGTATTAGTGATAAAAAAGTTGTAGTTCAAAGTGTCGTAGTGATAAAAAATTGTAGAGTTCATATATATATATATATATATATATATATATATATATATATATAGTTGCATTCAATAAGCATAATTCAATTTATTTAAAAAAAACTTGTTTCAAATGTATAATTCTTATCCCAAATGTCGTCATCCTTCAGTTAGTTGTAGGTTACCGGGTTTTAAAAATTGAAATTATAAGTGATTAAATATTTTTAATTAGGGTAAAAACTTGTATTACAACATTTCTAAATATCAGTTATTCACCAATTGATCAGAATAAAAATTTAGTTAATTTTGTTAAAATCACATAATATTACCAAAATACCCAAACTCCAAACTTAATTCTTATTCTCCCAAGAAAGATGATTTGTTAAAATGACATGTTTAGGAAGGGAGGAAGATGTAATATAAATGCTCTAAAACTCTGATTTTTTCTATTAACTATTATCGTATCATTGGATGATCACATAAAAGGAGAGACGCAGGGGGATAGCGATTGTCCAACGTAAGGAGGGCCACCGATTTAGGGAACCTTTGCACTATCGAAAAAGGGGATTTTTAGCTACGACTTTTGACAGTGACTTTTTTTAATTACCGCCAATACTTCTGGTGACGGTCACATAGGCGGCAATTTTTTGTTACCGCAAAAGACTCGCCAAAAATCAATGGATAGTTGGTTGAACTGGTAAGTAGACTACAACCTCGTAAAAATGAGAACTCATATTCGAATTCTGGGAAGGGAAGCACTCTCATTAGGGGAGAGGACACCTTATCTATATGGACAACACTCTTACTCTTAGAGTCCAAATTAAACCCAACGGTAATTAACCAAAAAAAAAATTACCCCTAGAGTCCAAATTAAACCCAACGGTAATTAACCAAAAAAAATATAGACCGCGAAAACACGTACGTGAATTGTTTTTGTTCTGTTAGATTCATTTCAAAGTCAATCATGAGTTAAAATCTTTGTTCTCTTTAAAAGTATCCAACGATCACCTGAGTATGTGTGTCTATATGTGTGTGTCAAAAATAATCACTAACCCAAACTCAAACAAAACAAACACCTCTATATACATGTGAAAAATCTATCATTCCTTAAAATTACCAAATAGTACTTCCTGAAATATATAGCCTAGATAATTGTCACTTTTAAAGATCCAAGGACACAATATGCAAGCCATATGTGTCATGTGTACATACCTACCTCCAAGTCTGGTATCACTGACACCGACACAAAAATCTTGGAGAGGGTTGGGGTCATAGGCAAAAGCAACTGAGGAAGCCAAAGCCAATAGGGCAGTAAATGTGATCCCTGTTGAAACTTTCATCTTATTTCTCGAATCCGTTCTTTAAACCGAGTAAGTTTGTTATGGCCAAATGGATTTGTGGTTGTCATCTATATATTTATAGTTCCAGGGAGCAGCCTTCCTTGTTGAATTAGTACTCATTTTTAGTTTTTACTTTAATAAAAATGAAATTATTCATATTAGGGTATTAGTTATTGATTTAATTAATTAATATTTTTTTCAGTACATGTGTGGAACTGTTCCTTGAAAAATATATTTAAGTTATTGTTGGACTTTTTCTTCGTCCTTCACAACTCTTTTTTTTAATAACATCGGCCTTCGGAACTCTGCTATGCGTATATGCACCTCTACATATAATTAAATATAATATAATGAGAATTTATTTTTTTGTTATTTTATCTTATAAACAACAGTTACAAAACATCGTTTACTTAGCTGACGTATTTGACAGTTACTTAGCAGTTATATAACCCATAAAAACATTTTTTATCAGGATATATAAACATTTGATAAAAGGGTAAAGGTGCAAAAATGATATTAAACTTTACCCAAAATTGCGTTTCTAATACTGAAATTTCATGAGGTGCAAATATGGTACCAACTTCGGATCCAAGTGCAAATATAGTATTTTCACTTAAGGAAAATAAAATTTAGATATAAAGAGACTTTTATGTCCCTCATTAAATTTTATTTCATGCTGGAGGAATGAGGGCATAAGAGTCTTTTCATATCTAAATTTTATTTCCCTTAAGTGAAAATAATATATTTGCACCTCAACCCCAAGTTGAGTATTCTTTTTGCACCTCGCGAAACTTTAGTATTAGAAACGCAATTTTGGTTAAAATTTAATATCGTTTTTGCACCTCCACCCTTGATAAAAATATATAACTATAACAATTAAATAGCTGGAATTTTTTCCCCATACTTAATGTAAACTTCCAATTTTGTAATGGCCCCACAAGAAAATACCAAATAAATTAAATTTCTTGACTCTTCTTGCAAGTGAAAAAAAGGAGGAAAATCACATATTTGAAATAAAAAGGGAAGATATCATTCTTTCTTATTGCTTTGGCTAAATATTGATGAGTCACAGAAATTGAAAGGGAAAATTTTGAAAGATTAGCTATAGGGTACATTAAAGGAATTATCGCAATGGAAACACTCACAAAAAAGAATTCTTTGAATTCAAAATTAAATACAATAAATATTCTCTCATAGTTAAATCATTTGGATTCATAATACAATCCCCACATTTTTAGAAAAGTTGGGACCATTCATCCCCCTGTAGTAAAAAAATTAAATTAAAATTAGGTTGTAGATTAAATGTATAATTCTTTCCTCAAATGCCTTTATCATTCAGTTGTAGATTATTGGATTTCAATAATTGATATTATTAGTTATCACATCTTTTTAATTCGGGGAAATACTTGTACTACCCTATTTTTTTAAAAAAGACTTATTTACTTAATTTGATTAGTTTTCAAATTATTGTTAAGATGGTTAAAATCACTTAATATTATCAAAATACCATAAACACCCAACTTTATTCTTATCCTCCCAATAAAGATGATTTGGGGGAAAATTTAAAGAAAATTAGAAAGGGTTGCAAATTTTCCTTCTTAAATATTGGTCATATATAATTAGGAATGGAGGAAAAACTAATATAAATGCTCCAAACAATCAGATTTTGTTAGTTTTTTTATCAGAACAGATTTTGTTAGTTAACGAATATCCTCATTGGAGGATCACATAAAAGAAGGGTTGGGATTGCCTCTGCAGCAATCCCCGCAGCGGCCCTCAGTGGCCTATTATATAGGGATGAGATTAGATTGATTCAAGAGTCCATAGCACTTCATCATACCATCAAAAATAAAAAAAAAAACTGTATTATAATATAAAATGATATAGTTTTTTTTACTTTTAATGGTATGACAATGTGCTATGAACTCTTGAATCAATCTAAATATCATGTCTATATAATGGGTCGTTGAGGGCCGCAGGGCAATCCCAACCCCATAATAGAACGAGAGACACATAAGGAGGGCCCACCTATAACGAGGGCATGTTTGGTTTCACTTCTTAGTCAATTACGTGAGTAAAATTTATTGTTTTCTTCAGAGGTATATCCAACCATGAACTCTGTATATATGTAGATAATACGAGTGAAAAATCAAGTATACAATAGCCAATAGTACTCCGATCCCTTAAACATATCGCGTAGATAATTATTACTTCTAGAGATCCCAAGGACACAAAATGCATGCCAGTATGTGTGTGTACATATATACGAACCTCCAAGTTTGGTATCATTGACACCTACACAAAAATCTTGGAGAGGGTTGGGGTCATATGCAAAAGCAACTGAAGATGTTAAGTCAAAGCCAATAAAGCAATGAGTGAGATCACTTTTGAATCTTTCATCTTATTTCTCGAATCCATTATTTGAACTGTATGTTTACTGTGACCAAATGCATTCTAGGGAGCAGCCTTCCTTATTTAATTAATAATCATTTTTAGTTTTGACTTTAATTAAAACTAATATACCCATATTACGGTATTAATTACTTATTCAATTAAATAGTTTTATTTTCAGTAGATGTACATGGATGGAGATGTTCCTTTTTAATATAATTAAGATACCGGTTGGACTTTTTATTCGACTTCGCAACTCTGACTATGAGTATATGCACCTCTACGTAAAATTAAATGATAATTTTGTGTTGTTTTATCTTATTAACAACAATTATGAAACGTCGTTTACCGAGCTGACATGTATAGAATACGTATACCTTATTTGACGGTTACTCAACCGTTACTGTAATCTATAAAATAAAATTTGATAAAAAAAAATATACTCTAAATATATTAAATAGATGGAAGCCTGGAACGGTACGGTGCATACTTAGCATAAATAAATTATTAATAAAAATGAAAAAAATAATCAAAGAGAAAAAATAAAATGTAACGATAAGTATACGTCGATATATTCTCTATATGATAGTGCTACTCGCTTCACAATTTGAACTCTGAAGGAACTTCAGATCGATAGGGGATGGTCTTAAACTTAATCAATCAAAAGTGTGGTGTGGTGGTGTGGTGTTGGAAGGCATAACTGTGTAATTGATTAATTAAGTCCAATTATATTTAGGTTGGAACACCTCCTCAAATCATTATTATATAAGCTATAATGTTATATTGGTTTAGTCCAAAATATAAATATAAGAGTTTGTCTTAAATTATCTCATTATTTATAGCATGCTTTCCTATTTTGACCCAAAATAATTTGAACTATTGCAATAAATAAATGGTGCATTAGTGCTTATATTTATTCTCTCTTTCATATACTCGTATGTTTATATTTCTCTCTTTTAATAATATTATCATAAATAAATGTAATATATAATCCTATCCTATATTAACAAAGGCTGTGGGATATGGCTTCTCTTCCTAATGGCTTATCTGTTGGCTCTCTCTGATTTTACTGTTCATTTTAGCCGATGAACAGTGTCTCTCTAATTATTTTATTTTTCCTTCAATTGAACACAGCTGTTTCTCCCATCTCCAACTGAGGCAGGTGGTACCTCATCTTCATTCAACTTTCAAAGTTCATTCCCTTCTTCCCTGACGTCTGCTGGCTCTCCGTTATCAGATATGTGATTCCTCTCTTACAAATCATCATAGAATCAACCGTTCATCAATTTTTTTGCTAACAATAAACTCCACTGGGGTTGTATTTCTCTCACTTTTAAATCTTGAAGATTTTCTCTTTGTCTGTGATTTTGATGGCTACACCTTCGTTGGTTTTAACATTGCGAGCAGGGTAGACTTTGGCGAAGGTTCCATGGCCGAGAAGCTTGCCGATTTCAAAGCGATCAAGAAAGATGGTGTTGGAGACGAAGGACTTCTTGGGGGCGCATCGGCGAAGGGTTTGTTAGAGATGGTGTCGGCCATCACAATTTAGTAGAGATAATTTCCCCTCTTGATTACCCTAAGGGAGTGTTCTTTTTACAGTGTCTGAATTATCTCTCACTTGCAGCGTGCCTCATATTATCTGACACCGAGCCTTTTTTTTATTCTTCTTCAGTCTCAGAGAAGCCTCCTCTCTGTCTTGCTTTCTTGCTGTCGAGGTACATATTTTATCTTTGCCCCCTGTTGAACAAAACCCATCTGAAAATATCAATATAAATGTGGATGTGAGTTGAGCCTTCAGTTTTATAGATTTTATTAGAGCTGTATGTTGTAAATGTAATGGCTGATGTGCGTGGAAGAATAACATCACTTTATTGTTGATGCAGGTTGAGAAAACAATTGAGCTTTCAAGGTGAGAAAGCTTTGTTAATTCTCATTTATATTTATATTCTGATGTTTAAAGAGAGTATTCATCACAAACTTAAAAGGGTCATTCCTGATTCCTCATTATAAAAGAAGAACTAATATTGTTTTAGTTTATACTTGAAAAATGTTTGATTGTAAAGTATTTGTATTAGTGGGTTTCCTAATTTGTAATATAGGAGTATTTGATATTGTCCCACTATCACTGAGGAGCTGGAGAAACAGGGAGCTCTTGAACCCTATATGAGGTTGCAACAGCCAAGACAAGAAGGAAAGATTTAACTGCTTGAATTCTCTAAATTTGCTTTCCTTACTCCTTCATTGTATTTATTCTATATATGTGATAAAATTTGCTTTGTTGATTCATGAATTTTTTTTCCATGCTGCATGCTTTTGCTACACATGGAAACTTGCCTGTGGTCATCCTTTCTTTATGTCTGCATTTTTTAAATTGTTGTGTGCTTGATGTCAGTATAACTTACGATATCTCTGATTTGGTTATATTACACCTTTTAGGTTATCAAGGCACTTGTAGAAATCAGCCGGAAGAATTCTTTGGCATAGTTAGTTCATCGCAAGCTGATTTCTTTGTTAACCAACATATTTTATGAGTTCCTGATGAAGCTTTTCATGTGGTACCGAGCACACCTAAGTTTCTTGTGGATCAGCTTGATCTTATTAGAGGAATTCAATTTATTTTGACGGGGGTATGCTTATCTCCTTAAACAATCTTGATACTACAGTTCGAGTGAGGGAGTGCTACCTTTTTTTAAATGTTAAGTTGGGAATGTATACTGTTCCAGTCCATGGGAAAAGGGTAGGGTCAAATCCGGAACTGGTGACATTGTGTATTAACCTTTTCTTTGTTGAATGCAGTATTCTCAAGCAAATGCAATTGAAGAGAGGAGAAATTTGTGTTCAGTGCTTTTTGAATAGGTTTTACATCGAATAAATGAAACTTGTATAGCTGCAGGAGTCAATGAATATAGCGTTGATGATATTCAACCTCTTGCAGAATTGCTCGCTCAAACCAATGGTCCAGATTTGTTATTTTTCTGTTTTTTGTCTAGTGGATTCGTTTTGTGGACTGTCAGTTTTTATTGTGTGCATGAAGAGGTTTTTTCTGGTGGTGGGATTACTTTGTTGAGACTTGAGAGATCCACACCACATCAATTTGATTGCCTTAATTGAAAAAGAAAGAGATGCCTACTGCTCTTCAAATTTCAAATTTTCCCTATTCTATGTCAATCCCTGCCTGCTTTCCATGCTCAGATAATTGTTTCCATTTAAGAACCCCATGATTTAGGTGTTTCTTATTCGCATTATGATTATATGCCTTGGTACTGTGCAGTAATTAATATTTATTTAAAACTCTCTTCTCTCACACCTTGATCATTTAAGCTAGATATGTGAAGGCATTCTTTTGGTTAAAGGTGGATAGAATCTTCCCAGAATTTGGGCAATTAGCATGTCATGGTCATATATTTATATGATGTTCTTCTTTGATTACAGCCATGATCTGCAAGATGATATAAATGGAGGAGGACGATGCAAAAAAAAAAAAAATTTGATTATTTATTTGGTTGAATTAAGTAATTGATCAGATATTTGTGTTTGGCTAACGAAGTGTAAGCAACTCTGACTTTATCATCCTATATAATTAGGCAACAACAAGGATGAAGATGAGCAATTGAGCATCCTCAAAGAAATACAAGAGAATCAATTGCCAATTGATTTTGTCCTAATTTTTGGAAAAAATAGTCACATATGTGTACACATAATTTACTTTAGCTGGGGATATGACACTTTCTCCTGATGACATTTTGATAGATGGTATCCGTTTCAATATGATTGGCACACAACTTTGTCCAAAGTGATCGAAAACTTCCAGAGAGCTGTTTGAAATGCTGACATTTTGTAAGATGAGTTTTATTGTAGGTGGTTGTTGTATATGATCCTCTTGCATGGAAGAGAGAGGAAGTAATTTGAATTCCTGTATGTAGTCTTAATTCTTTTTCCTATGTTTTTGTTTAAAAAAAACTTTGATGTTGTTTGTCCAGATACTTCAAACACATTTAGGGACAATCAGTTTTTACTTATATGTCTTCTTTATCTTAATGGTTAGAGTTCGTTTCCATTTTATTTCTTTGATTCTGATTTGTGGGGTGTATCAATCAAACTTCCTGATTATTATGACATATTTTAATCTGTTGCTGCAACTGTTGGAGTATTTTACAATTTGCTTATTTGGAGTTTCTTGGCTTTGCTACCCTGATAGAAGTTGGGGGCATAATCAGACGGGTCTGCTAGGACTTGGCACCATAAAGGACTTTCTTGTGCCACAAAAATTCAAACCTTTTTAGGTATTGCTTTTGATGCTCTTTACATAGAGTGCGTATATAAAACATTCTGTCAGTTAGAAGCAATATACAATGTTATGTTGTATATAGCCTTAATACACTAAATTGCTTGCATCCATCTCTCTTTCTATATTGAGGATTGTTGTGCAGTTGTTCTGTATTTTATTTATTGATAGAATATTCTATGTATATAGGGGAATAAGTGATTTCATGTAATCACGTCAATTACTCCTTGATCAATTTGGAAATTCAAATAAGGAAACTATGTCATTTCTTTAATCCTTAATATCATGCCTATCATGAATCAGATCTCATTTGAATAATATCTTGCCTTTAACTAATCATATCTGATTGGAATACCATCATGCCTTTGAACTTTTCTTTGATTCTCACATGTAGGTAATGAAGAATAATTTAGAAAGTTTGCTGACCAATTTGTGATGGGGATTATATGTGGATATAAAGGCTATGGAAACATCCCCTTAAATGGAAAAAAATTACACCCTCATTGTATGGTTAATTTTCTATGTTCCATGGTTTTTACCCCATTGTATTTTATAGTTTTTTGACTTTATATTTTAGGGTAAAGGGTCAAATCTAGCACTAAACTATTGTCAAAAGTACACCACACATAAAAGTGAATCTCGTAGCTCAAATCTAGCACTGATCAAGTACAAATTCGGTCAGATGTAGCAAAACCGTCAATTTTGACGGGTTTGACCGTTAAGTTTGACCCGAGCATGCCACGTCACCCAAGTTAGGTCACGTCACCTGCCACATCACCCAGTTATGCCACGTCACCTGCCATGTCATCACCACATATATGAATAAATTTAAGGTTCAAATATAGCACTCAAGTATTAGTAAAGTTCACTCAACATAAAATAACAATTTTGAGTTTCAAATATAGTACCCATCAGTTACAAAATGGTTCAAATGCAGCAATTACGTCAATTTTTTTAAGTTTGACTTTTAATTTTGACCTGATTAGGTCATACCACTTGTCACATTGCACTATTAGGCCATGTTACTTGTCACATCATCACCATCTTCACTGCCTCGTCACCACATAAATGAAAATAAATCCCTAAAGAATTGCTACATTTGTCATACATAGGATGAATGGTTTCAGGGATGAAAATTGTTCAAATTGACGGTTTTGCTACATCTGACCGAATTTGTACTTGATCAGTACTAGATTTGAGCTACGAGAATCACTTTTATGTGGGGTGTACTTTTGACAATAGTTTAGTGCTAGATTTGACCCTTTACCCTATATTTTACTACACATTATGTTATTTTAAATATAAATTGTTGTTTAATAAATTAATTAGTTATTGGTGATGCGTTATGTACAATCATTCCTCGAAAAACGCATATATTTTATCAAGAAATAACTTAGTAGATATAGTTGAGTGATAAGTCTTTGCCCCCGGGCGATGCCCGGGGGAGTACCATCTAGTTATATACAACATCAACCAAGTCTAATCCCAATGTGGGGCTAGCTTAATGGAATGGATGATGCCGTTATGCCCTACCAATAAGCTAGCTTATATTTATTCTACAGTTTCATTATGACTGATCGTCTCTATTTCCCTTTTCCTCTTTTATTCGATCACTAGAATGTTCGATCAACCTTCCTCACTAGCACATCTAATTATTTTCTTTAGACATGTAAAAATCACCTCAAACGATTCTCCACAAATATTCTCATTAGCTAATAGGTGTCACTCTATCTAACTCATTCGCGTATATGGTCATTCTGAATAACATCATTTCTTGTACATATGGTTTATCCAAAGAACACCATTGAGATACCAATGGGTAGTTGGTTGAGCTGGTAAGTGGGTTACAACCCCCGTAAGGATGAGAATGCGTGTTCGAATCCCAGGAAGCACTCTCATTGGGAGAGAGGACAAATTTGTCTATGTGGGCAACACTCCTACCCTCGAGTCCGGATTAAACTGGGTGGTGATTAAAAAGAAAAAGAAAAAAACACCATGGAGATAATCGGGAACACATTGTCTTCTTACAAAGATAGATGGGAACTCTGTCACCATCAAAGTAGAACGGCCTTATGGTAACGTGGCATCCACCACCCAAAGGGGTGGTGCAAACTCAATGTAGATGGTAGTTGAGTGAATTCATCTGTAGCAGGTTGTGTGGGTATTTGAGTGAACCAAGGAATGGTGCAGACTCAAAAATCTTTACGGCTAGGGAAGAGTTGAGACATCCAAAAAAAGATGCACACTTTTGGATGAATCCACTTATGGTAAATTCACTTTGGTGAATCCACTTATGGTAAAAACTTATACCTTCTTATCTAAGGCTGCTATAAGGTGTTGCCTTTCTAATCATAGTGTTTGGGTTGCTTGCTTGGGTTTAGTTGACGTTTTTTCATTGTATTTTTATCCACATTAATGTTCTTTACCCGGTCAAATTATGAATTTTAGAACCTTTTAGGGATACAAATGACGAGTGTTCATTTAATTACTTTATGAAATTTGTAGAAAGCAGTGTATAAAAAATGTTAATTACAATTTTTAAATTTTCTTACTGTTAGAATAATTCCATAAATTCTGATATCATATTTACCAAACTAAAAAAAATATGATATTTGTGACTTTAAACTCTCTCTCTGTTCCTAAATATAAGATAACTTTCAAATTTCAATTTGCTCCTAAATATATCACCAGTTTCTAATTTTTCCCAACATTTTTTCCAAATTAACCTCATAATACTTATCAATAGTAAACAAATTGAGAGAGAGAGAGTGAGTGAGGATAAATGTATATGGTTAGGGTGAATTAACATCCTCAATATAATTAAATTAGGAAAAGTGATCTCATATTTAGGAACGGAGGAAGTATATGACATTATTATCAAGTTGACTTATAAATTAAAGTTATCAAGTTCTTCTATCAAGTCATAAGGCAATTATTTTATCTTGGATCTTTCAACAACTGTATTAAAAGTTACATCAAGAAAATTGATAGTACCAATAAGCCAATAATCATCAAAATCCTAATTAGTTCTTACTGAACATATATATTGCACTCAATCATTCAGGGTGAGTTGTTTTCGAGCTCTAGAAATTAAGAAAAATCTAATTCTATTCCAAGTGACTTTTCTTATATCCCGCATTTTTTTCCTACAAGAAGAGTGAGTCCAATATCTAATGTCTTTTTTTTTATACATTCCAATACCTAATACATGGATCGATTTGTTGGGAATCTTGGCATGGTTTTTTTTTTCTTTGCATTCCTACTTAAATAGGAGCCAGCTGGCCTGACTTGGCCTCATCTGTCAATGCCAAAGGAAATGGTCTACATGTTTTGTTGACTTACTGTACAAAAAGATAATGATCAAGCTATAATTTAATCAAAACAAATTTAGATGGAAATAATAAAATTTAATCAACACAAACTATTAGATCCCTTTGAGTCTCGTGTTCATGTCCTAATTAGAGACACTTGTGTCGAAATAAGAAGTCACAAATCTCAGAAACCAGAGTAATTAGTTGTTTAGATACCTCATGAAAAGGATCTAGATAGATTAAGCTTTAATTGTCAGTTAATATATACAAAAAATCAAAAAATAATTTAATTAAAATACCTATATGTATATATAGCCTTATAAAAGGTAGAATAAATATTAATTTAAAAGTTAATGAAATATTAATGTATGAATCACATATGACCCTTTCTAAATGAATATGAAAATCGCACAGTTTTTGAGGATACATATAGTTATAGTATATAGATTATTAAGTGGGTGCATGTATATTATATTCACACACACACACATAAATGTGTGTGTGAATGAAAATGACAGTGTTTGAAATAAATTGTGTTAAACAGGTATGAACTGCTATTTTCATATTGGCAGAAATGAGTTGAGACTTTTTGGAGAACTATAAAGTAGTATAAAGAAGTAGGGATAGATGCCGAAGTAGGGATGCCTGCTGGGAGTTTGTATTTAGTAGCCTTAGTTATGTATTTGACCTGTGTTTGACAGAGTTATTTAATTTAAATTAGTAGTATTATTCATGATGTATAATTTCAAGGAAATCTGATCACAAGCACATGTGTGAGGCTATCGACCGATATAGCCAAATTATTATTTTTAGCTATATTTATATTAGGTAGGTTTATTTATATATGAGTATATTTGGATTAAAGTTGCTATAGATTTTTTAAAAAATTATTGCATAAAGTTAGAGATTAGGGATTTAATCTACTTATTTGATTGATTTATAATGGCGTCGTGTGATCCATGTGACCCCACCTAATTAGAATAAGGCTTTGTTGTTGTTGTATTTGATTGATTTATAAATCATTTGTTTTTAATTCTAGTTGATAGAATTCCAGTTTCATAAAATCCCATTACTTCAAAATATAATTTTTATGTAAGACTAGAAAATAAAAGTTTTAATTTATTCAAGTTTTCGGGCTTCTATAACTATCAAGTGAAATGGTTCTTAATTTTTTAAACAAACTTAGTTTATTACTTCATTAATCCTTCTCCATTACAGTCTTGATTAAAAAATAACATTTTTAAATAAAAATAAAAGGGCCTGGTGGGCCGGCCCTTTCAAGCGCTAAGCTCGACAGAGCTAGCCCGTTACACTCAACTCGAGATTCTAAAATCAAAGGCAAATCCTTCATTAGTTTTTGGTCCTAAATAGACTGGACCGGAATTCCAGGTTCTAATCGACGGCTCCACAATAATTCGGCTGCATATGCTGACAACCACCTACCACATAATGTAAGTAAGCAGTAAGCTATCATGTTGGCTAATTGTCATTTTGCTTTCCACAGCTATCAAGTTGGCTAATTGTCATTTTGCTTTCCAAATATTGGCCCCATCAGGGAAGTTAAATCAAACCCTCATTAATTTTAAGACCCAAAAGTCAATGTTATATATGGAGTTTGAATCTGCAGGAAGTTTCTTTGCTTTCAGCTTGGAGGCAGGAAGAGCAAGCAATGTCTTGGGCATTAAATTAATTATCCAGTTCACCTGGCCTATCAATCAACTTCAAAGGTAAATGTTCTCTGTCTTTAGCCAAAAAATAATTAATGTTCCAACTATAAATATAATTCAACCAAGATGGATTTAATCATGATTAATATAACATATGATTTATTTAAATATTTAAATTTCTTTTGCAAGGAATATTTAAAAATTTTATACATTAAAAAAACGAGTGCTATTTAATTAATATGAGTACTCCTATTAATTTTACACAAGATGAAATATTAATGCATAATTCACATATGATTATTTTTCAAAACAAACAAATTGCTTCGTTTTATAAACATTAAATAAATACTCCTTTGACTTTCATTCCAAAAAAATAGTACTCCTTTGACACATTCAAACTTAGTGCCTTTTAATTTTCTATGCTGAACTGCACTGATGAAATGAAAATAGAGGCAGATCGTAGAAGACAGAGACGAAAATACTGAGCCATTAGGAGGAAGAAAAAAAAAATAGTACAAGCAAGTTTCTTCATTTCTTTGTCTCCTCAAACATCTCACTCAGCAATAATATAATGGTCGATCAGGTTAAGATATTGCTTGTATCAGTTCTGTTCCTCTTGATGATACCCCATGTATTTTCCTTATTACACTTCAACATCACCAACTTCCAAGCCGATGAAAGCATATTATACGATAAAACAGCTCGCCCGATAGGAAACTCCATCGAGTTAGTAACCAAAAATAATGATGATGTGGTCGGTCGAGCCACATATAACACATCGATGCACTTGTGGGACAAAACCACTATGAAACTTGCAGATTTCACAACCAACTTTACCTTTGTCATTGATTCAAAGGGTAGCTTCGACTTTGGCGATGGGATGGCCTTCTTCTTAGCTCCTCCGAATTCAAAGCTTCCTAATATTCCAAGAGTTGGAGGAGGTGCTATGGGTCTGATTATTGGAGGTCAGGATACAATATTCAATTCAACAGATAATCCATTTGTTGCTGTTGAGTTTGATATCTTCAACAATACATATCCTGATGGCTGGGATCCTCCTTATATACATGTGGGAGTTGATATCAATTCTATTAAATCTAATGCTACAGTGCAATGGAATGCTGGTGTAACGGTAGGTAGAACAAATGAGACTAACATTAGATACAATGCGAGTACACATAATTTAAGCATCTCATTCACTAATGGTTTTGATTCTTCTAACAACGCTGTGTGGCAGCATCTTCATCAAATAGTTGACCTACGATTGTACCTTCCTGAATGGGTTACTTTTGGATTCTCAGCTGCCACAGGAGCTTCATATGCAGCACATAGGATCGATAAATGGAGTTTCTACTCAGAGGAGCTCCCAAATGATGTTGCTCCTAGTGGTAAAAATAATGGCACAACACTTGCAATAGGATTAGGGGTTGCTGGAGGATTTGTTTTATTAGTTTGTGGGGTTGTTTGGTTTGTATTGTGGAAGAACAAAAAGAAAATGGATGATGGTGAATCTGATGATGATAGCATGAGTGATGACTTTGAAAGAGGAACGGGGCCCAAAAAGTACACTTATGCTGAGCTAGCAAGTGCTACAAATCATTTCAAAGATGAGCACAAGCTTGGACAAGGAGGATTTGGGGGCGTCTACAGAGGATTCCTCAAAGATTTAAATTCCTATGTTGCAATAAAGAGAATATCAGAGGGATCTAAACAAGGAAAGAAGGAGTTTGTTTCAGAAGTAAGAATTATCAGTCAACTAAGACATCGAAACTTAGTGCAGCTCATTGGTTGGTGTCATGAGAGGAAAGAACTATTGCTAGTTTATGAGTATATGCCAAATAGAAGTTTAGATTATCATCTCTTCAATGATGAAAGGTTGCTCACATGGTCAATTAGATTTAAAATAGCTCATGGCTTGGCCTCTGCACTGTTGTATTTGCATGAAGAATGGGAGCAATGTGTGGTTCATAGAGACATAAAAGCAAGCAACATAATGCTCGACTCTAATTTCAATGCAAAACTTGGAGATTTCGGATTAGCACGACTTGTAGACCATAACAAAGGAGCACAAACAACAGCATTAGCAGGGACTATGGGCTATATGGCTCCTGAATGTGTTATTACTGGAAGGGCTAGTAAAGAATCTGATGTATATAGTTTTGGAATTGTTGCCTTGGAGATAGCTTGTGGAAGAAAACCCATCAACCCAAAGGCTCTAGAGGATGAAATAAATATAGTGAAATGGGCATGGGATCTTTATGGAAGTGGCAGAATTAGTGAAGCAGTTGATCCAACGCTACAAGGAGATTTTGAGCAAGATCAAGTTGAATGTCTCATGATTGTTGGGTTATGGTGTGCTCATCCTGATCATAATAGTAGGCCATCAATAAGGCAAGTAATTCATGTGCTTAACTTTGAAGTTCCGTTACCTAACCTTCCTTCAAGTTATCCCATACCAATGTACAATGAAGTTCCTGTGTCATCGTCATTTTCGATTTTATCCAACTTCAATGCTTCAGAGCAAAGTCAAACCCAAAATATAAGCTTTAGTTCCAACACAAATTCTTCTGGTTTCACAACAACTTCTGATGATAATGTTTCATCAAGTATGTCACTTTTGCGCTCGAGCAAAAACTAATTATGGTTACTGTTTACCTGTGCCTTCTGTACAATATTTCTTAATGTATTTGAGATCATCTTGTATGTGTGTCACTGTTATATAGACAGATAAAACATAAGTGGAGATAATTTATGATCTTAATTATTGTTGGAGTTCGACTCAACCTTGAGTAGTTTCTATATTGTTCATTTTTATGGTTATAAAAACGGAAGCTTCAGCTGTTTGGGAAATTAAGTTTTTTGGTAATGATGTTACATTATGGTTTCATTAAGTTAATTTTGTAGCCAAAACTACTGAAAAACTTTTACATACTCCCTCTGGTCCTAAATATAGGACCTAGATAGAAACTTCATTTTGGTCCTAAATATAAGACCTAGATACATTTTTTGTCACCTTTTTCCTAAATTACCCTTCTTCTTCTTAACAACTCCTTAATAATAGGGGAGGAACAACTACTAAGTAATCAAACTAATTAAGGAGGGGTATTATTGGAAAGACATCTAAAATTAAGTCTTCCTTAATCTCCCCAAAAAAAGTTATCTAGGTCCTATATTTAGGACCGGAGGGAGTATTAGTTTTGAGCAATTAATTGTTTTAGTCAGAATAAACACTTAACCCTTTTCAATTAACAAGATACCGAAAAATGTCCATTTAGGAAGTCCAATTAGAGGTAGGATCTGTAGCATAGAATATATCTTTTCAACAATATAAATTTAATATTTTCAACAGATTATTTTGTGAATAAAATCATTTAAAAGAGTACAAATTTAAAATAAGAAATAGTCTTTTTATAAGAAATAGTCTTACAAACAGCAAACAGTCTTTTGACTGTTAAGTTTTCAAACACATAAGATTTTTATTAAAAAGAATTCGTCAACATTTTTGAATTCAAGTCGTGTGATGTAAATTCGTCAGTCGTCATATTAGGTAAGTAGTAGCATTGAATTCAGTTTTTCATGTTGTCCTTCCTTTCTAAAACATATTCGCTCTGGGTTTCCATTATCATCTGAGTTATCCGGCTTCTATTTGCTATGCTTATCATCGCGTTTGGTTGGGTTTACTTTACGTGTGTACTTTTGTTTTTATGTTATTGTTGGATACTTGGATCTCTCGATTCTTCATTTGGAATATACTTGTCCAACGAGGCCTATTAAGTTGTTAAATAAATTGGTCTAGCTTGGAGTTCTTAAATTTAGAAATTAGTTTCTGAAGACTAAAATATACTTTTAGTCCCTGATGTTTGCATTAAGTTTTAATTTAGTACTTAATATTTTAAAAGTACATTTAATCCTTTTTTTCATAACACCAATAGTTTCACTTAAATGATTATTTCATAATTAAATGGGGTAAAAAAAAGACACATTTTAAAAATATAAGAATAGTTACATTAGTTTAAGCATTGTTTATATTTTAATTTTAAAATAATCATTTAAAATTTTGATGTTAACATGTTCAGTAAATATAGAAAGTCTTTTGCAAAGGACAAAATATTATGAAGCAAAAGGACAGAATATTATTATCTAATTTAGAGCATCATCTTAATAGAGCAGTTAATATTATTAAGCAAAAGGCTTTTGCAAAGAGGTCAGATAGGGATTTTTTGTTTTTGGAGTAAGCCAGTGGGTATTTCCGAAGTTAATTACAACCTTAAAAACAAATTTATACTGCAAGAACAAACTCACTAAAGCTTGCTCCAAGGCGTTTTGAACCTTCTCAAATCAAGACAAAATTTGGTGAAGTAGCCTATAAGCTATAACTACCACAATAATCAGAATTCACCCTGTTTTCTGCGTATCACTACTTAGACTCTGACTAGATCCCTCAATTAAACAAGGGAAAAAGACAAATAAAGTCTTCCCAATTGATAAAAGGACAATTGAAGTTGCTAAATTGTAAAAAGGACAAGTTGAGTCATAGGCACTTAATACACATAAAACAATTTAGGGAAATGTCTCAAATACCCTTAAAAACACATACTTACCCTACCCTCACTAAACATACCAATAGATTCCCACCCACCCTCTCCAATCTCAAATTGTTAAAGGCATTTGAGTCTTTTCTCACAAATTTATTAATGTGTGTATTTGGTGCTTATGACTCAACTTATCCTTTTTACAATTTAGCAGGCTTAATTGTCCTTTTTACAATGACACATACCTAATGAATGGCCAATAGCATGTAACAGAACTATTGGTACAATGGAAAGGTCAGCCAGATGTAGAGACCATTTGGTTTCCCTATACCATTTCCAGCAACAGTTTCCTACTTTCTAGTTTCCAGCTTCTTGTGGACAAGATTCTTTTGGTCAAGGGAATATTGTTGTGTAAATAAGGAAGCAATTCAAGTTCTTGAGGACAGTTATGATTTAGCAAGTTGGGTTTAGATTGTCTGTAGGCTTGGGTCAGTATAAATAAGGGGCTTATGATTTGATTAGGTTGTTTTGTTTCTTATATAGAGCGATCAGTATTGATCAATCTCTCTAGTTTCGTTGCATCCTATCTCTCTTCTCTCCCTTCTTCATGTTGAAAAAATTAATAAGGTGAATATTAGAGTTAGCAAAGTATCACATCGATAATATTGGATTTGAATCAATAACATATAATGTTGGGAGAGTCAATACATTACAAAAAGCTTAAGCCAATGTGATGGACTCAAAATATGCATGTTCACTGCATGACAAATCACAAGATTTGTATGATTTTAGTGTGATAAAATGAAGTCTTTAACAATTTGAGATGCAATATTAGTGTTCTATATGATAAAGAAAAATGTTTTAACTTAGATACTAAAAAAATAAAAAATAGTCTAAAAGTGAAAAATAACAAAAAGAGAGTTATTGTTATTGTTGTCATTATTATTATTACTATTATTATTATTATTATTATTATTATTATATCTTTCTATTTAGGCAGGTGATGCATTATTGGGGCTGAAATGGGAAATGAGAATTCATAACACAAGCCCAAAGTTTTTGTTTGAAGATGAAAGGAATTGAAGCAAGCCCAAGTAGCACTGTTGGTGATTCAATTAAAAGCCCAATGGAAGGAGTAATATGTGACAAGTAAGAGCACACTTGAAAGGGCATTATTAGGCTTTAAAGCCTAAACAAGAAAGGAGGTGACTTGGGAGGTACTCCCTCTAATCCTAAATATAAGACCTAATTGATTTTTATGAAAAATCTTAAAAAAAATAAAAATAAGTTAATTATAAATTGATTTACCTAATTTTTTCCCTTAAACTAGTTTATTTAACTTATAAAATAATGGATAATCTAAAAATATATCAAATATGTCATATGTCATGATTCAATAGACTATTTTGCAACCTTAACCTCTCTACAAAAAAAAGTCATCTGAGTTAGTATTATTTTTGGGCTGAAGGAGAGAAGCTGAATAAAGACAAAGGAGGGATTGAATAAAGTGGAGGAGAGGGGAGCTGCGAAGGAAAGAAGCAGAGACGCGTTTTGGGGTCCTGGGAGAGGCGAGAGGCTAGAATGGAAGAAAGGAATTGAAAGGAAGTGAGGGGCAGCAAAGGCAATACATGGAGGCCTCCTCCTCTCCTCCACCTTCATTTTCTCTTCTTTTTCCTCCTATTTCCACCATGATTTCATGATTTCACTCAATCTCCTCCTTGTCGTGCTTCTCTCATGAGAGGTAACTAAACCTTTTTGCTCTTGGGAACGATAGGGTTATGACTTGAGCTCTCATGGGAGTTTTATTATTTTCTCTTTCTCTTGTATTTTTGATTTTCCTAGGTTTAGATTTATCATTTAAACTTTGAGATTTAGATTATTATGCTTATTTAATTTTATTTGTGGTTTTGATTTGTAATGAGGGATTTGGACTCAACAATATGTATGGTCATACATATGTTCTTTATAATTCATTAGATATCTCTATTTACTCATGGTATTGGTAGATAATTTATTGAATTGTAATTGAACCTAATGCATTACAAGTTACTAATCACACTCTAGGGTAATTAATAATACTTATTTGAATGGGTTCATGACACTAGGTATTAGACTTGCCGGTTGGTGAGGTTTGGTAATTTAGGAAACCTAGAGAAAACTCAAAGGTACTAAAGGGCTTAACAATGCCTAATTGGATGAGGTTCCAACAATTAGGTATTGGACTCATGGGTCCATGAGGTTTGCAATTTAGTGAATTAGCACCATAGTGACTCCCTGAATATATCAATTGAGCTAGGATAGTTATTCTCAATCATTTCCCAAGAACAATTTCATTTTATTTTACCAAATCTTTACTTTTTCTCAATTTTTATTTTCTCTTTTGCATATCACACCTTTTACTAATTTTCATTATTAATCCGTAACAATTTTCCTTATTTCAAACAAGTTTAATATTTAGTTACTAGGTAATTATTTGCATTTTATAGGCTCCTTAGAGAACGATACTCGGGGTAACTTTCGCTTACTTTGAGGTCTTAAAATTTCTTGAAGGACTAGACCCAAGACACACTACACCAACCGCAACTTCGGTGTCCTTCACTGCACATGCAACAAAACTTGAAAAAAAAAACCTTTACAACTAATGCACAAGTTTACTTTCCATGCAATAAGGTTTCTTTCCTAGCACAGAAATAAAAATTAAAATCACATCAAATAGTTGGAGGTTGATAAGTTAGCACAGGCATCTTCTTGGGGAGAATGGGTAAAGGAGCTTTGAAATTCAGCACCTGATTCACTTGCCTAATAGATGGCCTGGATGAGGAATCTGGATGGGCACACCAAATGCCTAGAACAACTAGTTGTAGCATTTGTTGCTTGTCAAATGCTCCACATAATTTTGGGTCTGCTACTTCAATGTACTTTTCCATTCCATAAAGCTCCCATGCCCACTCCACTATTGTTGTTTCTTTTTCATCATTTAGGTCTATTGGTTTTCTTCTACTAGCAATTTCTAACATAACAACTCCAAAGCTGTATATATCACATTCTTTACTTGCCTTGCCTCTAGTGAAATACTCGGGGGCGATATAGCCCCAAGTCCCAGCTATAATCGTGGTTCGTGACCCTTTCTCATGATCTACTAGCCTAGCTAAGCCAAAATCTCCAAGCTTTGCATTGAAACATGAGTCTAGCATAATGTTACTTGTTTTAATGTCTCTATGAAGTACACATTGCTTTCCTTCTTCATGCAAGTACAATAATGCTGAAGCCAAATCCAAAATGATGTGATACCTCACTTCCCATGTCAAGAAATTATTTTCATGGTATAAATGTGAATCTAAGCTACCATTTGGCATGTATTCATATATAAGAAGGAAGTCCTTCTTCTCGTGGCACCAGCCAATGAGTTGTACCAGATTCCTATGCCTTAGTTGGCTAATGATCTTCACTTCAGTTGTATATTCTTTTATCCCATGTTTTGGCTCTCTGAATATCTTCTTTATGGGAACATGTGTGTTTAGGTCATTCAAGAAACCTTTGTAAACTCCACCTGAACCACCATGGCCAAGCTTGTTTTTTTCTGAAAAGTTTTTTGTTGCAGTTACCAACTCTTCATGGCAAAACTTCTTTGGGCCACTGCACCTTTGAAATTCATCATCCATATTCTTATCAAAAATTGACTCTTCTTCATTCCCCTCTATATCTATGCTGAATAACTCTTTTTTACTTCCACTTTTTCTCCAACACCACAGCAAGATGCAAGTCAATACTAAGAAACCTACAGCCATACATAGACCAACTTCAAGATATTTCAATATATCATCATGATCATGAAAATTTGAATCAAATGACCAGGATCTCAGTGTAAGGTTCTGTAATGAATCTCCTGTTGCTGCTGAGAAGCCAAAAATTACCCACTCTGGCAAGTGTTTTCTTAGATCAACTTTGTGAGAAATAAAATGTGAGGTAGAGCCATAATGATTACCACTTTGTGTACAACAAAAACGTAAGCGTCTAGTAGCTGCTTTATGCCTGATTTCACAGTCATGGTAGTCCCTCCAACTATATAACCAATTTGCATGTATAAATACACTAGATTTCATTGAGTTGAAATTCATACCCACATGTGCATCATATGGATCCCATGAATTTTTGTAAATATCAAACTCCACTGCTGTAAAAGAATGTTGAGTACAGTTTAATATCCAGTCATCATCCACTAGACCAAGACCACCTGGTTCTTTGATTAATTTTGGAATTGGGAGATATGGATCTGCTAGGAAGAATGCTAAGCCATCTCCAGGTTGATTAGGTTGGTCTCTATACATTAAGAAGGAGAATTTGGTGGTGAAACTTGTAATTTTTTTTGAGTTTTTATCCCACAATTGTAACCATTTGAAACTTGTGATTCCTGCTGCCCTGTAAACTTGTAACCTTTTGTTTGTATGATCTGCACTGATTTTGATTTTTGAATCTGTAACATAAGCTGCACCTTCCAGATTCACATCTCCTTTCTTGAAGACAGGGTAATCAAATGATAATGCATGTGTAGTAAATGCAAGAGGCATTGCAAGGGGTAAGAGGATGGATATTATTGTAAAGTAGTGAAGAGCAGGAATCAACATGGCATCCATAGTTTGAAAGATTTTGGAGCTGAAGCTTGAAAGGGATTTTATCATACAAATGAATTTACATTGTTTCTGTTGTTAGGTAATGTACTATTTCTTCACTTTTTGAGTGCCACTTGAGTTTCCTTCTATCTTGGAAAATCCATCATAGGACAACCTTGCTGTAAAACAAAAATCATTTTTGTTTTTGGCTACTAGTTTGGTCCTATTCTTGAAGATGCCTGCCGCCTTATTAAAATGGGAAAATTAATTTGTAGTCCTTAACAAGGGATTTAATAGTAGAAAAATCTTATAAACTCTACATATTAAAGTAGGTTCCCAAGGGACCTTAGTTTATGATGACTCCCCATATTTAGTGAGTTTTTATAGGTATTTTATTGTATTTGGGGAGTCATTATCTAAATAATTAAGAGATTTCATGTGAAATATAAATGTACTAATATTTTTGGTTAAGAGGAAAATAAAAAGGAAACTACCTCCAGAAAATAGGAAATGAAATAGAAAATAGGATTTGATTTGATTGATTGTTTCTCAATTAAACTTATGCAGGGAAAGAAAAAAAAAGAAACAAAAGAAATAAAAAGCTGAAAAAGAAAGAAAGTAAGTCACGTGGGGGCAAGAGTAAGCTGCAGGGAGCTGTTTGGAATTTCCAAAATCACACACTAGGGGCCCGTTTGGAAGCATGAAACTTGGGCTCTGAATCTGAAAGTTGTGAAATGATTTCACTTTACCAAGAAAGCAAATCACATGCGGCTGTTTGGTTGACATATTGAAGAATATGAAAGTGAAGCACATAAATGACAGTAATGTCCCTTCTTATTGTAACATTCCCAAAAAGCCCTTGATTAAAAGAAGAAACCCCACTACTACTCAACTCTTTGTTCCGTGAAGCTTGTTTATCTTTAGCTTCAAACCAAAAAAAAAAAACGTGTGTCCAGCAAGCAGCAACCGTGTTGAGGAACAAGGTGGCCAGCTGGAGAATGGAAGACAGTAACTTAGGGACTGAGTTGTGGGAGACGAAATTTGGGAGGTTGACAGGTTTGGGGTTCAAACTTTTCGTTGTTATTTGTGAAAAAATAGTGTGAAAATATATCTTATTACACATAACTCATGGAGAATCACATCACAAATATTTCTGCAATTTGGGGTGAGATTTGAGTGAAGGCGAACTGAAACATGGGGTTCTGTTTGTTTGATAGGTAAAGATTGAAACTATAGATTTTATTCTTATTGTTCATAATGAGTTAAAGTTTGATTGAAGTTTGAAGTAGTTGTTAGAGGGTTGTGGGGGAACAAGCCGTTCTGATACACAACTGATTCAAGCTGCAAAATGTTGCTTTCAGGTTCATCGACATGCAGTCATGCTTAAGGAGAAGCCTTTTGCTTTGTTTGGGAGGTTAGACGACATTTTCAGACGTCATGGACAGAACATTGGATAGGGGAAGACAGTGGGCATCCAGATGTCATGGAGTTGGAGATGTTGAACAATTTGTTTTGGGTTATTTGTTTGTGTTGTGAGGACGAGTGAAGTTGTACTGTTTGTGAAATACATTAGACATAGAACATATCTGTCGCACTCTGTGTAATGTTGTTGTTGTAAGTGTGAAATGACAAAACATTGACAATGTATAGTATGCATGTATGTTTTAATTGCGAAATGTCTGACTATTTTGCCTTGCATTAGTTAGAATGTAAAATCTGGAATTTTTGAATTGAGTGGTTAAAAAGAATCCATGTCACTTGGTAAACAGGTTGAATGGAAAGCAAGTTGCTGCACTGGTGCTGCATAGGTTAAAATCGAGTTTGAGAGGCTAAAATCGATTTTACCTGAACAAACTCGAGTTTGAGAGGATAAAATCGATTTTACCCGAACAAACTCGAGTTTGAGAGGATAAACTCGAGTTTACCTGAACAAAATCGATTTTGAGAGGTCAAAATCGAGTTTACCTGAACGAAATCGAAGTTTAGAAGTTAAATTCGATTTTAACAATGTGAACTCTTTAATATGACAACACATTTGAAAATATGTTCCACATGTGAGAACGCCTATTGAACCTATTGTCGAGAGTGGGTGCCTGTACAAGGCTTCAGCTGATACAAATGGCAATAAAGAGGGGAAAATGTAAAATATGTCATACAATTTACGTTCACAAACAGAATACACTGAATCCACATTACAACATAAGCAACTAACTATGAAGACAAAACCAAAAGTCTTGAGAAACAAATATTGACATAGGGATACCCATTTGAAATCCTTGCCTAAAACTAACAAACCAACAATCATTAGCAAGTTTGTTATGTTCTTGGCCGCTTCGATGAGCTTCCTATTGCCCTGGCTGATCCTGTTGATTGAGTGGGTGCATTGGCATTGTGGCTCCTCTTAAGCTCCTCCAGTTCACTCTTTACCTTTCCCATTTCACTCTCTACCTTTGCAAGCCCACTCTGTACGCTTGCAAGGCTGGTCAAAAGATGAATTCCGCGTCTGGTGAGCACACCCCAAGCACGTTTGTTGTTAAGTCCCCTTTCCTATTCCTATAACGCCCTCTTGCGTGCGCTGGCACATGTATAGGTATGTGGGTTCCGTCTAATGCCCCTACACAACCCTGCAACAAAAGAAGGTAAGGATCACATAAAATCACTCAATATGAATACATTACAAACATTTTTTCGAAATGACTATTACCTGGAAGTGCCTCCATCTTTCCCCGTTAGACAATCCTTGTATGCGCTGTGGGGATTTCAAAAGATGTGACTGTAATTTCAACACACCTCTTAGAACGGCATTGAAGTACCTACTAATTGTTTCTTCAGACCGGCTAAACTCAAATTGGATCACCCTATTCTTGTGATCATGGGCCAGAATGTTTAAAAACATTGCCACTTGTTCATCAACTAACATATGGGTTGTTGGTTTCAATCCCCCAATTGTGTCCAGCATGTGACATAACCTGTCAAACGTTGACCTATACATTCTAATTTGGTTGACGCATGTTGTGTCGTTGCTATAGATCATCGCCCTTAAGCATGCCCTCTTCACATGGAAATCTAACCTATATGTGCTATCGGGTATGCGTCTTAGGTTATACACGGTAGATGCTAGCATTGTAACCACAACCGTCCTCACAGCTAGCAGTATAGCTATGCAGGCAACCACAAATTCATAATGCATTTGAGCATGTATTTCATCCATCACCTACAAAAAATGACCCCACACCCCTTTCCTATATCAACAGGACGTACAACAAAATGCATCATACCCACCCACACACATGTTGAAAAACTTAATTGATTTTAGACTTTGCCTACGAAACTCGAGTTTGTCATCCTAAAATCGATTTCGCAAAAAATAAATAGATATAAAATCGATTTGGCCATTGTAAACTCGATTTTGCCATCATCAGTTTACTCAAGTTGGACCTTTTCAACTGACGTCACCCCCAAATTTTTCCCAACAATGTAGCTAAACACAAGCACTTGGACAACAACTTCAAACAACACCCAGACAGATTTTGACTATGTAACTATAGTTTGGAAACCAATAATTGCTAACCCATCAATTTTAAAGTTCAAAACAATTCATTTAAGCAAAAACCACGCATCACACACAAAAAACACTTCAAAAGAAACACAAACAGGGTCATGAAGAAGAAATGCAAACATGTTTGGGTTCACCATCAATGCCTAAGACAAAAATAAAACTACTCCACCAATATGAAACTACATTAATCACCCTTACCTTTGTCTCCTTACTTGCACAATGTGAAGCTAGCTAATTTGAGTTAAATGCCACCCACGACAACCCACACCTCCTCAGTGACAAATTCGTGTCTTGCCTGAAGCTCCCAACGTTTGTGTTGTATTTGGTTAAAGTAAATGAAGGGAAATGTGGTATTTAGCACATGGGCCCACACTCAATTTTGGTGGGAAGCCAAATTTGTATTTCTATTTTTAATTTTGGAGGGAAACTGAAAATAGAAACTTTCTAATTCAGAGCAAATGTTTCTGCCTTCCAAACTGCATGTGAATGTGAATTACTTTCACTTTCAGATTCAGAGTCTTTGTTTCCTGCTTCCAAACGGGCCCTAGGGAAGAGACAATTAGGAAACAGTGAAGAAGAAAAGGAAAGCAAGAGGCGGCAATGTTTGTGGTCTTTTGGAGGAAGGCATATTGAAGATATATATACAATACA
Organism: Mimosa pudica; assembly: GCA_029929735.1. Classification (NCBI taxonomy): domain Eukaryota; kingdom Viridiplantae; phylum Streptophyta; class Magnoliopsida; order Fabales; family Fabaceae; genus Mimosa; species Mimosa pudica. The sequence continues at coordinate 4,181,978 of JAKELP010000037.1, read as the reverse complement.
CATACACGCACGGAGGGGGGATTTGGACGCAAGCTTCAGATACAAATACGAGAGAGAGCTGGGAGTACGAGGCTGGAGTTCACGCAAGTAAAGGAGGAGAATTCACGCAAGCTGGAAAAAAAGGCAAGAGCTGAACACGCACGCAGCAGCACGAGGTGGATGAGTTTCAAGGTTCTAATTTCTTCTTAGAGCTTATTCAAATCAGATTTGGGAGGAATTTGTGCTACTTGGTACTACTTCATTAGAACTTCATTTTAGCACTATGATTTCAGATTTACTTGCAATGTATTTTGGGATTAACTTGGAACCATGTGTAGCTAATTTTCTCTTACTACCTAGGGCACTATGAACTTATTTGTGACTTAGATACTTTATTTCCCACTATTTAGTTTTGGTTAATTTTAATTAGTTTATTTAATCTTGTTATTATTGATTAACTTGTTTAGTGATTGACCACCATTAGACATGTTTAGGGAATTTAGGATTGGACTCGGAAGAGGGAATTTTAAATAGACCATGAGATTAAATAGTGTAGGATTGGATTTGTAATCTGATTTGCGACTAGGATAGGAATATACCTAGAAGCCCTACATAGTCACATTAGAGCGGTACCGGTATTAACTAGGCTTAGTAAATTATAGTAAGACATTACATAATTAAGCTAGGTAAGTATATAAGTGGACCGGAAGGCATTTATAGACACTAGTACTCTAGATTAGCTAGTTTAATTAATTCATAATTAATTTAGTGGGAATAAAGTCTAGGAAGCAAATAAGGGATTAGTGACCTTAGGTTGTTCCTTTTACTCGTGAATTTCACCCTTATTATCGTAGTTTCTTTTAGATCTAAATTAATCTTTTTCATTAGTTATAAAATCAACTTCATTGTCTTTACTCAACTTAAATGAAAGTAGGAATTCTAATGCCTAAGTACTAATTGTCTGAGTCTCTGTGTGATCGACCTTGATTTTACTATTTTACGAGCCGTACACTTGCGGATATTTTAATCAAAATTTTTGGTAGCATCAGTTTAATATACTTCAAATACAAAAAGACCAGATTGCCCCTCTCTATGACAAGGTCATGGGCAGGGAATGACAAGGTCATGCGCACGTATAACAAGATCATGAGCAACTTTAATAAGGTCATGGTCCACCCTGTGACAAGTTAATGGACAAGCAATGACGAGGTTATGGGCAGGAATGACAAGGTCATGCGCTCGTATAACAAGTTCATGTGCATGGAAGAAGGGGCAATTTGGTCTTTTTCTTATTTGAAGTATATTAAAGTAAGGTCCCTAGGGTCTCTACTTTCATATGTGAAGTTTATGAGACTTTTCTACTGTTAAGTCTCTTGTAAGGAACTACAAATTAATTTTCCCTATAAAAAATCATTTTGTTACTTGATATTATTATGCTTGTTCTCACTTTCTTTGATTACAAATTTGATTATCTTGTATGCAACTTTCCATTCGGCATTTTGTTCTCCAGATTTTGGATTTTTATGGTTACACTCTTATCGTCCTTGCTGGACCATAACTTCCTTTTTGTCTAGTTTCCGCATTAGACGGTCCCCCATCCCCCAACCAAAAAAAATGTTCTATCATTTTGCATAGGAAAAAAAGTGAATCTGATATTAAACTTTTTTCACAGGAGCCTTTCTAATACCAAGAGATGTGTGATACATGTACTCGACTTAACCTCGGAGTGGAAATAAGATTGATGTTGTTACCATCCTGATGACCTATGTTTTTTTTTTCAAAATAGAAGTATAGAACAAGAACAATATTTAGATTTGCGCAATGATCCTATTTTGCCCAAGTAACCACTCTGAACCACTGTGCACCCTAAACTAATACTTGGTACAATTTTGCCCTTAAAGTAATCAAAGTGATCCAATTTTACTATCTAGCGAATGTAATGTTGACATGTGTCATCCACGTGTCAACATTATATTCCACATGTCAACACTACATTAGTATTTGTGATAGGGTAAAATTGGACCACTATGGTTACTTCAAGGGTAAAATTGTTCCCAATGTTAGTTTAGAGTCTCAGTGGTCTAGAGTGGTTATTTGACAGGCAAATTAGCGTCATTACTCTTTAAATTTTAGATAAACTTTCTTATCCACTAAATCAACTTTCCTAATCACTTTTGGTCATGAGTCCTAATTTTAAAAATGTTACTCCATCCCTCCTAACTAAAATAATATTACTTTTGTTTTTTTTTTGTTACAGGTGAAGAAGCAACTAAATCATAACATATGTAATATACATAATTTATATTATAAGATAGCATGTAAATTAAACAAATCATTTAAAGGAAAAAAGCTAACTATAGACATCTTAAAGTGATTATTTTTGCATACTTAATTTCTCCATAAAAAAGTCAAGATAATCTTATAATTAGGATTAAAGGGAGTAACACTTGAAAAAAAAATTAACATTAAAAATGTAGGCATGAAATCAAAAAAGTTTGAAAAACTATTAAATATGTTTGGTTTGAACGTTACAAACTCCACTTATGTTATGTCGATCGGTCTTATGCCTGGTAATGGAAGAGGATTATGTTAGACACCAACAACCAACATAAAACCTTGACAAATATCATGAATACGGATCACAAACCACAATGGTGGTGATACAATCCTTGTAGTACACCTTGCTACTTAGAATAGCAGGCTTTATTGTTGTAGATTAAGTGTTACAACTTTCATATCTAAATTTCAAAAAATTTACAAAACAACATCCTATTCTAAAAGAAGACAAATATAAGTAGAAGTTTAGCGTTGAAGGAACCCATTAGATGTGCCTTTCTTCGTAACTAGTGAAACCAATCCTTTTTGTGGGCGGGGTGTAAAACCATTTGCTCGTATACATATGATTCTCCTGGTTTCTTATAGATAAAAAATATCGTTTATTTTAAGTGGTAAATGCTTAATACACCAAATTTCGATACAAATACTCATAAAAACACCATATGTATTTATTAAATATTTTCCCTATGTCTTATGTTTTAAAATTTATTTCATTATTTATTAGGAATAAAAGGCTTAATAAACTAACAAGACATGTTCTAAACCATTGAGGACAAAAAAGAGCAGGCCAGGCATCTAGCCAAAAAAAGGGATTGGCAGAATTGTTGTCTATGTTCGAAGATGGATTCTTGGCAAAAAAAAAAGGAGAAAAAGAAGATAATGGAATTATCATGCCTTCTAGACCTGAAAAAATCATAAGAAACTATTTTGAGGTGGGTGGGGTGCTTGGGAAGAACTTACATAATGGCCGGATAATGTTGTTACAGATAGTTATAGTCTAACTAGAATAGGCGAGGCGGTCTTATATCTAACACAGAGTTGTTTTAATGGTGTAAAGAGCAGCTCCATCGTTGGGTTAGGAAAGCTATGAATGATGAAATCAGGGTAATTGGTTGCTCAAATACCAGCTGATAATAGGATATTGGAAAGGTACCAATGACTAGTTGATAAAATTGAAAAAAAGAAGGGATTATGCCTTTTTCTGTCAGCAGCTAGTTTGTTTGATGTAATGTTGTGTAACTCCAGTTTTTCTACACTTAAGATGCAAATCAATCCTTAGGAACATTAAGCCATACATAGACCATCTTTTAGCACACTTAAACGGAGATGAGCTAATTTACACATACTAATGCACGCAAGGAAGTCTGTCTATCTACTATCTATCTGTGTGTGTGTGTGTAACCAACATACAAGTTTACTAGAGTGCATTGAGGTTAAATTCATACCTATATGTGAATATTTGAGTTCCCATGATTTTTTTTAACTTCAAACTACACTGCCATAACAGAGTGCTGAGTTGAATATTCTTGTCCAGCTTTACATATCCTTCTTTGAAGACAAGGTAATTAAATAATAATGCATGTGTAGTAATTGCAGGGGGTATTGCAAAGGGCGAGTTAATTGCTCTTATTGCATTGTTTATAAGAAAAGAACAAGAATCAGCCAGCTAAGTTTGGAGCTGAAGCCAAAAGGGGCTGTGGATTTATAATGTTTTGTTTGGGCTGTGGATTTACAGTTGTGGCTGCTTGTTAAAGCGTATCGTTTCTGTTGGAAATATTTTACAAGTCTACCCTCATGGACTAGCTTGTCTAATTGCTAAATCCAACCCCATGAGGGAAATTAAAATAGAAAAGTTGACAAATCAGTATTAATATATGACTAATACTACTGATTGATCAGTTATGCGAATCGAATCCGGGTTCTAGTAACTTGTTTCTGCATGAGTTGAATTCTCCATGATTCTTGGCTTCAAGTTAAAGATTTTATTATGACTTTATTTGTTCTTGTTTTATCATAAGAATTCTACTTGAGTTCGAAGTTCTGAGATCCAAGAACTATCGTGGGGCAGGCAAATTCTTTCACTTTCAGTCAAAGTTTCTGATTTTGTTTGATTGGTATGTACTTTCTTGTCACACCCGAAATTTTAAACGTGACCGGCACGAAGTTTAAGGCATCTAAACTTCATAAGCCATTTCCATTAACCAATATAATCTTAACCTTTTTCCATTTCATGCATTTGGCTATATCATTTTCATCTTCATGCATATGAAGATAAATACACTAAGTAATTGAATGTATAGATAAGTATCATTTTCTTTAAAAACTAATTATACCTTCCTTTGTCTTAAAACACGAAGTGTTAATCCATATCTTCAATCTAAAATACAAAGCAATATATATTCAACAAACAGAGCATTTCATCCACAAAGAAATAAAAATATAAGGATAGTTTTTTTTTCCTAAGTCCTGGCACAATAATATCACATCAGTTTCTAACTTCTTAAATTCTATCTTAATCACAAAATTTGCATACTTAATAATAAAACTTGTGTTATTCATGCTTTGACATTCATTTAGTTTATTTTTCCAAGCCACAACCCGTTCAGTTCTCTAACCAAATATCTCGAACTTCCAAATTGCCTAAACAGATCATTCAAATATACTATAGTTTCTAGAATAGAATATACATATGCATACAGAACTATAAAAATTGCTCCTCTTTTTCCTTATCTTTTGCCCATCACTAAATTTCAATCATATTACTTGTTCATGGTCATATTCAAATCCATAAAATACTTGTAATGTCTAAGGATGAAAGTAGTTCCATTGATATAAATGTCACAATATATATAAGATACAATTCCACCTTTACCATTAACATGTCTTAAGAAAACAACTTAGCCCAAATAATATAAAGTAAATATGAAAACATTTTTTTTAATGAAAAGCTTATTTTTATAGAGGAACTGACACGCAGCGAATAACAAGCGCAGCTCGAAATCTGCAAGTCAAACGCAGCCCGAAAGCCACGAAAAACCAGCGTAGCTCGAGACTACGAAACAAGCGTGGACACACAGTCACACGAGGGTAAATAACCAAGCGTGGCAAAACCACGAAACAAGCGTGACACGAAGTCACGAAACAAGCGTGGCAAAGCCACGAAACCAGCGTGACACGAAGTCACGAAACGAGCATAGCTCGAGATTACGAAAACAGTTCAAGCGTACCCCGAGTCTACGAAAACAGTTCAAGCGTAGCTCAAGTCTACGAAAACAAGTCAAGCGTAGCTTGAGACTACGAAAACAAATTAAGCGTAACTCGAGTCTACGAAAACAGTTCAAGCGTGGTAAAACCACGAATCAAGCGTGACACAAAGTCACGAAACAAGCGTAGCAAAGCTACGAAACAAGCGCAGGTATATAACCCACGAGAATCAAGCGCTTTGTGTCTAGTTCCTCAAAAAAATAAATATATATATTTGTATAATAATGAATAAATTGATTTGAATGATAAAAACTCCTTTAGAAAGCAATAAAACAAGATCTCTTCTCATTCCAACAATGGTCCAGTCAATCTACTTGTTCGAAAAAAAACATTTTCGTACTTTAATTAATCAATCAAATATACACCATAATACCAAACTTTAAACTTTCATTCTTACTGCATACTCAAGGAAAATCTGTAATCTCATTTCAATACACGGCAGAGTTATATTAAACTGAGCCGAAAGAGAAAGAACATCATCAATAACTTGCATCCTTCTCATTTCATTTTTCTTTTCCAATCAGTCACCAATTATAAAACAAACTAAGAAAATCTCATTCATTAATTTGTATAACCACACTTTAAACACGTATGTTGTTTCAAGAAATCCAATCCATCAATTAGAAATTTCAATAGCTTTACGTACTCATTCATACCCTCAAATAACTAAATCCAGGAAATAGGAAATATAAATTGATTGGCAACCCATATCCCACCACCCATGCCAAATCACAAGCAATTCAGTTTTATTCATCCAAACATCATTTCAAATAATCACTACAATTATATTCATATAGCTGCTTTAATCAAACATATTCCAAATATTGGAGGAATGACAAAAATCAGTTTCAGTCAGTAGATTCATATTTCATCTAACAAGTTAATCATCATTTGCAAGTCATTAACTACTAATCGTTTCAGAAAGGCTTATTTATCATAAAAACAAATACCAATCAGAATCTTTTGTACACATTTATAGCTTAACAAATTTTCAATTAAACACGCTAAAATGACCAAATCTGATAAACCATCAATCTCAACTTAATCTCTTTCCTTTTTACATATCCATCTCACTCAATCCATACAAAGTGGAACACAGCTTCACAATCAACTCCAACTTCACAACCAAAGCAGAAAATACCAATACAAAAATATATATCCTTATAGTTCCCTTTTTCACGAGATTCACACATGATTTTACACTTATTCTCATGATTCCAACAGTGAAATTGAATTGATAACTAAGTTTACAACGACACTGTCACAAAGTACACGATTCTCCAAAATACAAGTACCCATTTGGCCATATTAAGCCTTCACCAAATAATTAACAAGTCACAATCCTCAATAGAAATCTTAATTGTCAAACATAATTCAAGATGCATGATCAGAACAAGATTTTGTATCTCTCCACTGAATTTTTTAAACTAGACATAGAACATTAACCTTTTTTCAGATCTATTAGACCTGTAAAGGAGAAGACAACACCTCAACATAGTAACAATAAAGAATAAATTTGAACTAATACCACCACACCCACCCACATGTATATAAAAAAAAATCATAATTTCTTGAAAAATCATTCAAGCAACTATATGTATAGACTTACAAGCAAAATACAAAACAATCATCCTTTTCCATTAAACTGACAACCATACAACTTCAAGCTTCCCTCTAAAATTCATACATGTACACAATTGCAATACACTTTATACTAAGAAAATTCTGATAAAAACAGAGAACACCTATTCAAGGGTTCGTTATTCTTCAATATCTAATCTAAATAGAACCTCATACTCAAGTCAATCCAATGCAAATACTTAGTCCTCCAATAAGCATTCAAAAGTTCCCAATTCAATCCAATACTAAATTTAACTCAATAAATCCAATTAACACTGTTGTTGAGCTCGAATAAACCTATAGAAACCATATTTCGTGTTTTAAAGTTCATATTTGAAATATTGAATTTCCCAAGTTGATCGTAAGCCTACTTTAAGCAAGCAAAGTCATATATAATATTATTTATAACTAATTGAAACCAATTATCATCATCATACCACTTAATTAAACAAGTTAGAACCACCAATTTCTAGTAATGCTACTAGATTTTCGAAAATGCTCTCAAATCCTAACTTTTTTACACTTCAATTTGGCTAAACTTCATTCTAACCCCAAATCAAACGATCCAAATGAAAGTAATGGATGCACAAGAGGGGGGGTGAATTGTGCTACCAAATAAAAATCAAGTAATAATAACACAAGGGTTTATACTGGTTCGGTCTACCTGACCTACGTCCAGTTCTCAACCACCCAGGCTGAGTTCCACTATCCCCAGGTTTTACAACGGGTTCACCTGGAACCTTTACAACCGCAAGTTTTGAACGGGATCACTTGCAACCTTACAACCACAAGTTTTACTCAAGGCTCACTTGCAACCTTGCTAACTAACTCCCCCTTACTACCAGCAAGGGTTCAACCTTTACAATTAAAGGATTTTCTAACTTAGTTCTCTTGAAGAACGGATAATGTTACACACTTAAGTACAATCAATGCTCTTAATACAAGAAGAGACTTAACTACAAAGAGTACAAGATAAGTAGATGAAAAGATCACTCAATGAGTTAAATGCTCTTTCTCTTTTCTGGATAGCTTTGAATGCTTGAAGGATTTCTTTAGTTTCTCTCTCTAGCTTTCTTCAAGATGTCAAAGATATTAGTTGGCTTCATAAATGAAGGTGAGCTTGTTTATATAGCCTTCAAGTATTCTCACTCTTGGTAGGTGGGTTAGCCGTTTGAATATGGCCGTTTTTCCCAAGTTACCGTTTGTCCAATTAATGCTCCATTAATGCTTAGCAGTGTTGACTTTGCTTTATCTCTGAAAAGTAGTTCTGACACCTCTGCTCTGTCAAAAGCATTCTGACGCTGCATTGCTCTGAACGTTCTGACATTCTGATTGCTTGCGGAAGCAAGTCCACATCCGGAAGCAACTTTGCTCAGTGTACTGCATTTGAACGTTAGTCTTAACAACAAGGCACATACTCACATGCAGTGGGAGTTTACTTAGTCTAAGGGAGTTCTTTTCCATCCGAAAGCAATTCCACATCCGGAAGCACTTTCACTGGACGTTGGTTTATGATCACTTTTTCCTCACTGACGCTCAGTGTTATCTATACCAACAACCAGCGCTAGTCAATAGGCATTCGGAAGTAAGTCCACTGGACGTTGGGTTATGGTCACTGACGCTCAGTGTTATCCATACCCACAGCCAGCGCTAGTCTTAATACAATCGGAAGCAAATCTTCATCCGGAAGCTTCCTAACCTAGTCTTAAGGATTTTATCCACTAATGCTCTTAGACTGAGTTATGGCTTGGTGATATACTTGCTGTCGCTGGGGAATGAGACGTTCATCCTCGAGCGCTAGTCTTAGTCCATCCGGAAGTAAATCCACATCCGGAAGCACTCTAGTTTGGGATTCTATATTAACCTAGTATTCTCTAAGTGTTTAACTTGTTCTTTCATACTTTAATCTTCATCAAAACTTAAGATTCTAACACCAAACCCATAGGCTAGTTAAAAACGACCCCAATTTGATTTTGGGGTAACAAATTTCAACTCAAATGGCATAAAAATTGATTTTCATCAAAATCCCCAAATTCTTTCTAATGAAAACCCTAAAAATCAAGCATATGATAGAGGGAAAATTATAGGAGTTTACATACTCTATAGTTGCCGGAGAATCGCCGGAAAACTCCCCAAATCGCCGGATAAAAGTTCTCACTTGAGCTCTCTCTTTCATTCATATCATACTCAAACGCACGTAAGAAAAAAAAAGGAGATTAGGAACAAGAAGGAGGAGCCAAGGTGGCTCCTCTCGCTGCCGGCGAGGTCGCCGGCGACGTGGCATAGCGCGGCTGCGCCGGAATTGGAGGGCAAGGAGGAAAACCAAAAGAAGCCAGAGAAGAGACAGTGAGAAAACGATGATGATGATCCTTCTGTCTACTTCTAGAAAGGAACGAGAAAAATAATTTGCCTTTTATTTCATAAAAGGGCCTATGATATAATAACAAATGTGACCCTCTTAACATTTTATTATTTAATTGAATCCCCCCCCTTTTTTTTTACTATTCTAAACTTAATCTCATCTTTCTCATACTTCCAAAAATAAATTTTACTTCTCTATTAAATATTTTCATCAATCATATTTTACATAATCTTCAAAATATTTTCCATAAAACTTCTAGTCTAAAACTCACTTCCAAACTATTATCTTTAACATACCTTTATTTTCACAAAATTTGATTATAACACTTTCTAAGTTGTCAATTGTTCCCTATGGCTATATTTAATTCTTTGTTATTCTCTTTTTTTTAATCAAATTTTCGGGTGTTACATTTCTTTTCTAACTTTGAATGCCAATTGAATTTCTTAACATTTGAATTCTTTTTGAATTTCCTACATTTGAATTCTTTTTGAATTTCCTAACTTTTGAATTACATTTGAATTTCCAGTTGCCTTGTTAAATCCTTCCATAGACCAACCTTGCTGTAAAACAACAAAACTCAACGAGATCATTTACAATGAAGATTTGTTCCCGGGTAATTATCTGATTCCTAATCTGGAAGATGCCAGCCGCCTTATAAATTGACTTGTTATTGTATATTATAATTTCTTGTTCTCTCTGTTTGAGAAAAACATTTTTTGTTTATCAAACATCAGACTTTGGATTTTAATGGTTGTCTGCATCAAATATAACTTCCTCTTTGTTTATTTCCCTTAGCCTTTTCCCCGTTTTTCTCAATTGTTTGTTCCACTTTGATGAATTCACCTACCCATCAAAAACGTTGGCTGAACTAGTATCAACAGTCGTGTTTCAGTCCTGAATATGCATCAACGGTACTTGGTGCTATGAATTAGATAATCAATCGGTGATTGTGCCAAATTATGATGAACACATCCAAATTAAAAACGAATTTTAACCTATATATTTTGTAAAGTTCATATCAATAATTGTTGATAAGTAACATAAGCAACAAGTCAAAGTAACTTTTTTAATAAATTAAAACGCGCACACACACACACTCCGGTCCTAAATATATATATATATATATATATATATATATATATATATATATATATATATATATATATATATATAGGGGGAAGTGAACATTTGTTCCCCTATTTCTTTCAAAATATCAGTATAGTGCATTAATTTTTAAAACTATCGTTCCAATCCTTAAAGTACAAAACTTCAAAATTCAAATGATTGATTTAGTAATGATATTTTAAAATTAAATTAATATGTTGGTACTCGAAATATTTATTTCAAATTTTGATATAAGCATTTCTCGTGAATTTATCTCCTAGTAAAGGATAGATTAATCCATCATCCGTCGATTGTTGATGGAGAAAAATTATCTTGCATTTTGATACAAGCATTCACGATTCGAGAGACAATATTATCTGGCAACAGTTTGTTGAAGGAGAATATAAAGCCTTCACATCACACTTTATATTCTCCTTCAACCTTTTTTAATTTATTCAGTATACGATATGCGAAAAGAGAAATCAATGGTTAGGATGGTGGATTAACGATTGTGGATGTACCATTAGCTCATCGAATTTCTATCACCGTGAATAGAGTTACACAAGAAGTCTACGCTGCAGTTGCATGCGTCGCTGTTGTGTATCATTTAACAAATTGTGAGCATGCATTCATGGGTAAGAATAGCACGAGATAGTGGAGATCAATTAGTGAGCCTTGCATTGTATGTTATGCAATTATGGTGACTGCGCTTATCTATGATTATTCCAATGCTGATCATGCCATTATTTGCAAGCTATTGCTCATTGATGGATTCCAGGAGGTCCAGCTACAACGTATCAGTCGTGACTACAATCAAGTTGCAGATATTTTACAATGAAATTGCTCATTGTTAGCGCATTTTGTAACAAAACGAGTTAAAGACTAATTATGTGCTTAAAGAAAAATAAAAAAGAGATTAAGCTGACGATTGATGTGAGTGGTAAGTACTCTCATCTCTTAAACAAGTTGTTCGAGATTTTATTCTCACCCCTTGTGAATAGATCAAATTCACGAGTTAGTTGTCTACCTCTTATATAAGACTACTTGAAAACAGCAAATGATTAGTCTCACTTGACACGCATGGGATACCCTTGGAAAACAAAAATAAAAGAAAAATAAAAAAGAAATTATATTATTTAGCCCTTGTATTATATGCTTGGAGTCATCGAGCCTTCATTAATATTTGCATCAACACCAAGGTTTTGGAGAGAAAAGGACAAAGATGCACTCCAAAGATGCCGTCTCAAAAAAATCCCTTTTAATGATATAAATATGGCTTATCCATTTATAATTTGGAGATCAAAGCAACATACACGCCATATATGTCCTATATTTCTACTTTGCAGGTCGATTTATTTGAGACCTCATGGCTCAAGAAAGCGGAAACAACTCTTCGCTGGTTGCAAATCGGAGGTAATTTCATTATTCCATTTAATAAAAGCACAATCAAAATATGACTAACATTTTTATTGATCTTTATAGTTTTATTTGGATTTTGGTCTATATAGTTTCACAGCGTGGCTTTTGATCGCTTAATTTGATAAAGATTTATTCTGAATTAAATGATCGTTAATTAATAGGTTTTGTGCTGTTTAAACCGAGTTTCATAATTTTTTCCCTGAATTATGACGTTAGCGCTCATAAAACATGTTATGCAAAACTTAACGCAATTAACCATAGGTGTTGTCCGCTCTGAATTTGCCTATAAATTCAAGTTTATTTAACCTTCACCAAAAAAGGTAGTTCCTAGTGTTATTTTTTGGGATCTGGATTTTCTAAGCCTCATTTTCATCCATTGACTCACAAGGCACAAATTGACACATACAACATTAAAAGAGAGAGAGAAAAAAAAAGGAAATGCCTCTTATCTTCGCCGTCTTCCTATTCTTCTTCATTGAGAGATGAAAGTCACGGCTGTAACAACAATAATGGCGGGAAATTTCAAGGGGCTTGATCAATTGTGATCACTTCTGAGATCAATTGATAAAAAATGAAATTAATTCTGATTTGAGATCAACAAAGATTTGCAATGACTTCTAAGATCAAAAAAGATATGTGGTAGTTAATTCTGATTTGAGATCAACAAAGATTCGAGATGACTTCTGAGATCAAAAAAGAAATTGGATGATAGTTAATTCTGATTTGTGATCGCTTATTGAGGAGAGGGGTTCAATCCAGCATAAGAGAATTGGAGTAGTGGTTCTGGTTCTGCTATAATTCTGAAGATTAAGAAAAAGAAGACAAATGTGAAGATGTGAAGGAAGACGAAGAATAGGAAGATGACAATGATCAGATGCATTTCTTTTTTCTCCTTCTTTTTTTTAATGTTGTGTGTGTGCCATTGGATTAAATTGAGGGTTAGGATAAGGGGAGGCTTAGAGAGGCTTAGAAAATGGGGGTTTAGAAAATTCATATCCTATTTTTTGTGCACACTAGTTTTGATCGACGTGAAACGAAATGCGCCATTATTGGTCATGTATTTAAACATGACACCAAAACAAGGCCATTCCTGATTGATTTTTTTTTGGGGGGCATGTGTTATAAATAAGTTTTGAGAAGCAAGGGTTTGGGATTTTTATTTAATTTTTTTTTCTTTTATCTCACATTTTTTATTAAAATTTTGTGAAGACACTTCTCCAATTTTTTTCAAATCTAAATCTGAACAATTCCCCGCGGTTCCTCCTCCTCAATCTTTGAATACTAGCTAGTACAACTCCTATGGATATGTTTGCCAACATTTTAAAACTAACTTTCAATAAATTATAAACGAAACTTTAGTTTCTATTGTAATGAAATTTATAAAAAAGTATATATCTAAATATTAATATAAATAATCTCGCTTCAGTCATCTCAATCAATGTATCAAATAAAAGGAAACTTGAATAATAGACTATTATTAGAGTTTTTTTTTTGCCATAAATTAGAGTTTTATTTACACATACATGTAACGTGAGAATGTGTATATTCATCAATATTCCCTTTTAGTAAAAATAATTCAATCCTTTTACATGACACTATTTTTATATTTTACTTCCTCCTCTCTTACTTAATATAAGACATATTTAATTTCTCTAATTTGATGATTAGATTATAGATGTTGGATAAGTTTGTTAAAATAACATGATATTACCAAAACCCTCTAACTATACACCATCTCTTATTGATTATATTGAACAGCATTAATACCATTATTTAAAATCTTAAAAAATAGAAATATGTTTTATAATTAGGTATAGACCACATAATATTCTATATTCATTAAGGGGAAATTAATAACCTTTAAATTCCACTAATCTCATATTCATCTTTCCGTGAGATTTTACAGACTACAAGGCAAAGTGGCACTTGTGACAGGAGCCGCAAGTGGAATAGGAGAAGCAACCGTAAGACTTTTTGCTGAACATGGAGCCTTTGTTATAGCAGCAGACATTCAAGACCAACTTGGCCAACAACTCGCCGATTCCATACCATCCAACTCAGTCACATACCACCATTGTGACGTCACAAACGAATCACAAGTCCAAGAAACAATCAACTTTACCCTCCAAAAATACAAAACCCTAGACATCCTCTTCAGTAATGCTGGAATCCTAGGTACCTTCTCCAGCATCCTTGACCTCAACCTCCACGAATTCGACACCGTTATGTCGGTTAACCTCCGAGGGATGGTCACAACTGTCAAGCATGCCGCACGTGCCATGGTTGAAAAAAATGTACATGGCTCTATCATATGTACCGCTAGCTTGGCTGCTACCGTTGGAGGGTCCGGTCCTCTTGCTTATACGGCGTCGAAGCATGCGGTTCTCGGGTTGGTTAGATCGGTGTGTGGTGAGCTTGGGGAGCATGGGATTCGAGTTAATTGCGTGTCGCCGGCCGGGGTGGCTACGCCGTTAGCGTGCTCGGCCTTTAATGTGAAGGCTCATCAAGTTGAGGAAGCAATGTCTTTAAAGGGAAATCTTAAAGGGTTTGTGTTGAAGGCAAAGCATGTAGCGGAGGCAGCTTTGTTTCTTGCTTCTGATGAGTCTGGTTATGTTAGTGGACATAATTTGGTGGTTGATGGTGGCATCACTGTGGTTAATAAAATGTTTACGAAAGAGTGATTATCGATGCTCTATTTATTTATGTTTGGTTGAGCTTGAGAGGCATATTACATAGAGGCTTTATGTCAGCAATTAAGAGATTGTGTGTGTCGTCGTAGACTCGTAGTCCTTTCTCTTGTTTTAACTTTCATGTCCTTGTTTTTGCTCATCGTTGTTATAAAATAATGAAAAAAAAAAGAGCTACCAAGAATTTTATTTTGATTACTTATATTCCACCTCTTCATATCTCATATTCACCCCTCTTCCATTTTTCATCTTTATGCCTGTTCAATCATTTTACAGAACATTTAAATTTCTTTACCTAAACCATTTTCTTATCCAAGCCAATTAACGTCCTTATATTGTGCCAAATAATTAGGTAAATAATTTACAATCCATTTCCTTACCCCTAGTCAACAGTTGCCTATATAACTATTTGCTTCCCTATATTATTGTGCCAAATAATAAACTATTTTCCAGTCACATATAAAAATCATGTCAACTTCTAGCTTTAAAATATCTTTATATTAAAACAGTATGTGATATTTCATCAAAAATTAAATCATCCTTGTGCATCGCAAGGAGTGAGCCACTTGTTTTGTTCCATCTAATAATTTGATACTTGTGTGCTAGTAAGAACAAAAGACGAAAAAGCAAAAGTTATACATGACGGAATGTATTTTATAATTAAATTAATGTCGATAACAAGTAATAGTACATGAATATTTTTTGTAGCCAAATTTATCTTACAATAGGAGATGATTTTGTTCAGGACACTACCAATGCCCTTGGTTTTTTGTATCAATAATACTTGATTTACGTAAAATCTTGATGACCCCGAAACACAATAATGGGTTGAAGGCTTGAAGCCCAATCTCACTGCCTAACCTATTAGTCCATTGGGATATACATGATGAGGCATTCGGAAGATTTATTGGTAATGGGAACTTGGGATCCTTTTTTAAATTTATATGTTTGCATCACATTCTATAAAAGCATATCTTTTTAAAAAAACATAAAAGAATATATTTAATGCATTATATAAAATTTGGAAAGTAAGTTGCAATCCTAAGATTGATAAATAGCACGGTTATTTATAATTTTATTGTTGTACCCTACCTAAAGTTATAAATACAAAACTTTTGGAGGGAATTTCAGCCCTAAATAATTTTTTGGGAAAATTAATTTGAGATCCCTCACAAGGGAGTTAATACTAGAAAAGTCTCAAAAGTTGAAAATATTAATGTAGGGTCTCAAGGGACCTCACTTTAATATTCTTGAAAAGTGAAAAGACAGTTTTGCCCCTCCTCCTTCTTCTTCCTCACTCCTCCATTCTCTCTCTTCTCCCTCCTCCTCCCTTCCCTCGCCGCCGCCTTCGACGCACCCCGACGCAGCGGCGGCCGCCGCATCCCACCGCTGTCGTACCCCGCCGCACCCCCGCTGCCTCGCCGCCGGGTGTGGCCGGAGACTGCGGTGGCTGGGATGCGACGGCAGCGGGGATGAGGCGGCGGCGGAGGCCGAGGGAGGCGATGACGACGGCCGCGGCGAGGGAGGCGGCGGCGGGGGAGGGGAGGAGGAGTGGGGAAGAAGAAGGAGGAGGGGCAAAACTGTCTTTTCACTTTTCAAGTATATTAAAGTGAGGTCCCTTGGGACCCTACATTAATATTTTCAACTTTTGGGACTTTTCTAATATTAACTCCCTTGTGAGGGATCTAAAATTAATTTTCCCTAATTTTTAATTTGTTGCATCCCTTTTGCTCATTGATTTTTGCCAAATTAATTATTCGTACTTATAATCTGACATAAAAAAGTTTGAATGAGATTGGAAAAGGGAAACAGTATTTCCTATCTTGTGAAAAGAAATAGTTATTTAACTTATTTAACTAAAATGTTTGATAAGGTAAATATAAAAGAGGGTCAACATAATAGGAATCAATAGAGTTTGAAAATTGAAACGATTAAAATATTCCCATTCTAAAAATGAAGTAATAAAAATATATGGAAAAGTAATTATGGGCCACTTAATTGACGTCACCCTCTATTTATATCTTTTTTATTTTGATAAAAAAAGATAAGGAAAAAAATTTCGGTCAAAATGATTTCATGACATAACTATAATGCTTTGATTGTCAATATTATAGCAAACATGCCTCATTTTATCCTACATTTGTCATGTAAAAATCCTCCATTTGCAATGCATTACTTGACCTTCAAATCAAATACTAACTCTGTTTCTAAATATAAGATCATTTTCCCTAATTTGATTAGATTAAAGATGCTGGTTAAGTTAGTTATTAATATGTGATATTACTAATATACCTTAACCATATACATTTATTCTCACTCACTCTTACTTGTGTATTATAGATAAACATTATTAAGGTTTATTTAAAAAAAGTTGAGAAAAATTAGAAAGTTATTTATATTTAGGAATAAATTAAAATCTGAAAATGATCTTATATTAAAGAAAAAAGGGAGTACATCAGATTTCTCTCACTCGGTTTTTTTGTCAACCCTTGGTGGGATTTACTCCAATTATTTAATGAGCCAACGGTCCTGCATTGATTTGTATGTAAGCCCAACTCCATTAATAAATATTGTTTACAGAAAACAACTAAAGTAGGCTTTTAGTATATGTAGAATGAGACCACTAAGTTGGAGAATTAAATAAAAATCAATATGTCGAAAAAATTGTCCTTTATATTATTAAATTACAAATTTTGAAAATATCATAGTTGTGAATAATAATAATCTTAAATTATATAATAAATACCATAGTCTTTATTAAGGTCTCATCATCTCATGTGTGTTTCATAATATTATAATACAAAATGTTTTATTCAAATATTAAATCTTTTACCAGGTATCTTGACTAACTAAAAAACTTCCTGAACAAGTATCGAATTATTCTTTTTTTACTATCAAATTATTCTTTTTGATAAGCTTTTTTGAGAGTATCATATTTATATTTTACAACAAACAACTAAGTTTGATCATATTTTGTAATAACTTGGACTGAAGAGAAGATATTTCTTTCATATTAAAGGGGCTCCGCTTTATCTGTTGAGACACAAATCCGGCTTGAATATAATGAAAATTAAGATTGCTTTCATCCTCTAGATATATTAAAGACTTACTTTAATAGAGAAAAATAATGTTAGCCAACACGCATATCAAACAATCACAAATCAAATGATTAATTGAACATGTTGCATCTTGGTTGGAATCATTCTTTCACCAAACCAACCAACTACAGATAATTTAATCCTCTTTTTCTTCTGGTTTATTTTCAAGATCATGATCCAACTGGAATGAAACATTAATGAAACGATGCTCAAACATGGTACCTCAGTTTCCTTATTAGATTGTGAATAAACATGTGTGTGTGTGAGAGTTCGTGTCTATACATATAAAGTATGCTAGCATAATCCATTGGCGATGGAAATAAGGAAGGCCTAACTAGGAGGATTTAGCTAAATAGGCTTAGGCTTGCAACAGAAATAATGTAAGTTTAGGACTAAATTTGGGCATGTCAGTAAAGTGTTTTATTTTTTAGTCTGAACCACCAAAAGCCTAGTAAAGCCTCAAAACCTTTTTAAAAAGCTTACTTAAAATATGAACATTTAAATAGATTCAAAATCTAGAAATTTCATATATTACCTTTTAATCTATTTAAATGTTATATTCATTCCTTCAAAAAAATTTTACGGCCATGAGGAAACTAAATTGTTTCTCTTCCTTTTTATCATATATAGCAATTGTGAACAAGTATATAAGTAAAAGAGTAGGGTTGTGTGTATGAATAATATGTTAATTTTAGAATTGAAAATAAGTTAATAATGTCATAAAGGATTTATATAATTTATTTTATATTATATATCATAAGATAAACTTTAAAAATAAACTAAATTTATAGACCCGCCCTTTAAGATTGTAAGCTAGGCCTTACAAAAAAAAGTCTGCGTATGTTTAATTAGTTAAATAGACATAAACAAGCATAATAATGAGTATGATCTATTTACTAAAAATGTTTGGCTAAGCCTATGTAAGAACATATACCATACCATTGATAAAAGTCTGACGTATTCTCACATTTACACTTCATGTTATTTCATGAGTTAAGCAACAATTACTATCTCAAGGTACTTTTTTCATTAGCACTCAAATCATTATTCCAAAGTAGTTTTTGGTTCTTAAAGTACCTTAAAAATATTATATAACTAATACCCTACATCCTAAAATTAGAATGCGCATTGTTATGGGAACATATTTTGTGAATAATAAAATTGCACCAATTTTTTTTTTCTTTTGGCGTGACCTCCGAAAATTAATTTAAGAGTGCTTAGAAGAACTAAAAAATATTTTAGGCTTCTGAATGCAGCAAAAATTACTTGATGATACTAAGCATTATTGGAAATTCACTTTAGTGTGTTAGATGCAATTCAACCTTTTCATTTTGTTAATAGATTGAATAATCATCCATGAAATAAAAAAAAAGATTGCATAATCATTCAAATGTATCTCTTCAATCCTAATTATTCGAATTATTTCATCCTCTGGGGTAATCTTTTTTCCGTAATAACATGTAAACTTTTTGCAAAATACCCAAACAAATCAATATACATACAGTATGACCAAGAGGCTCCTTTTAAAAAAGATAATGGGTTAATGGTCATTTCTACCCCATAAGTATATACGGAGAATCATATATACCCCACGTATGCATAAGGGTTCATATATATCCGCTCCTAAAATATGTACGAAGGACCATAATCTACCCTAAAGTATGCAAAAAGATCAATTTTGTCTATAAACCTTTAATTTTTAATTAGAAGTGACGAATATGATTCTCCAAGCACACTTTAGGGCAAGATTAAGGCCAAAAAATACTCTAGGAACATATATAATCCTTCATCCATATTTTAAGGGTAGATATCACCCCTAACCCAACCAAAGATAATCAAGAAAAAATATCCAATGGACTATTACCATGCCACTGATTTATATTTAAGTGTGGTGGAGTTCAATCAAATAAAGATCCTTTCTTATCCTTATTGTTGTTTTTTTACATTTCGTACAATCATTACAACTGCAATTACAATTCAAGTCCTTGACATTTACTATATATTGTTTTTTTTATCAAACTATATATTGTTTTTTGGTGAATAGACATTTACTATATTTTGACCAAGAGGGATTCTCCTTTGAATTTCATGCACAGCCTATTACTTTTCTCTTACAGTCTTACAGACTTACAGGGTCCAAAATGGAACTCATGTAATGATACATTCAGCATTAAGATATATAGACAACTTGTCCTAAACAATCAAATTTACATAATTAGGAAAACCAAGAAATCTAAAAATATAATAATAGTACTCTATGATTCTATGTTGAGGTAGCTGCTGAAAAGGAGGCTTGTGGCTATCTAAGAGAACATTGTTGTAATGACATCTCACTATGACAGCTTTTTGTCGTCTTAGCGTCAATCATCACAGTACATTATCTTATTATGATTTTTTTAACTGAATTATCTTATTATGATTAAGATGCGTGTTCGCTTGTGAAGAAGCCCTTAGGCTAATCAATTAATCAGATCGTTTTTGTAACAAGTTTTTATATACAAGCTTAGACAGTTTGAAACTTAATTGATCATATTGATAAGGGCCGGTTTGGTTGACAGAAATTTTTTTGATGAAATGGAATGGAAAGGGAAATGGAGGATGGAAAGGAAAATGATTTTGATGGAAAACTTTTTGATGTGTTTGGCTGGTATGTAAAGGAAAATGTGCTTCTTTTCTTTTGAGTTATGTTGGCTTAAGCTGTTGTTTTCTCTTTAGTTCGTTATATGACAATTCTCAAACCCTTTTGCTGCTGCTGCTGCTGCTGCATGATGGTCCCGGTATTAAGATACAAGCTCAATATCATATTCAAATAGAGAATAGAGACAGTCATCAAGTTTTAAATTTTTTTGGGTGATTTAATATTATTGAGTAAGAGTCTTAAGGTTAAATATTTAATTAATAACTTAAACATCCTTCATTCATAATTGATCAAGGCTGTAATATTTGGTGTTTTGAGAAACATTGAAGATTATGGGAACCAAAAGCACCAAACCCTTCATATCCAATCCAAACCATTGTCAAATCACTACAAACTATGAAGAACACTTCACGATATTCAGGCAAAAAACTTGGTAACTATAACATTGCTTAGATGTTGCAATTCCTCTGCAATTATCAGTATTGTTAAATTATCAGTATTGTTAATCAGCAGATGGGAACTTCATATTATTGAAGAAGCTTATGCAAGCAGGGAGGTGTTAGTGTGCACTGATATTTTAGCACAAGGTGGCTGAGAAGCAGCTGCGAAGATTCACCAGGTTGAAGTAGCTTATCCTGTAGTCTATGGTATTTATATATTTTTCTTTTTGTGTGCACTTTTCTTATTTTTAGATTCTGTTTTTCTCTCCCTTTTAATATTTTTTAAAAAAACTTATATAATTACAGTTGGGACATGCCTCTGTCGAGGTCATTAATTAAGCGATGGAGGCTAATGAAAATAAAAAATATTGAGGCTAATGAGGTCAAGTTATAGACATGGATGGAGAAAAGCTTGGAGAGATCCAACACCATGAATGGCTTCTCGATGACAGAAACATGTGAAAGACATTCTTAGTCATGACCTCCACTTTGTATAACATATGTATTTTGAGCTTTTTGGCACATATGACAGCAGCTTGAACATGAGAATCCTCTAATGAATTTTTTTTTACCATAAGAATCTTCTAATGAAGTAGAATATGAATTCAGGTTTCGTGTTATATATAATATGAATAAACATGCAACAATGATTTTGAAATATATACTTCATAGGCAGAGGGAAATGGGTAACTTTGCTGAATGATCAGTTTTCCATTTCCCATTCCTGTGTGTGTTTTGTTACCAATGAAGAGGGATATAAATATATATTCGTCCTCTTGGTACTTTTATAATTATTATAAGAGGGTTGATTGGATATTAGGTTAGCTATTTTTAAACAGGTATATTGTTTGTTATTTGATTTTTTTTATCAAAGAAACAATTGAGTGGGTTGAGATGCCTGTTTTTAATCTATAAGTTTGTTTATTCATGAGAGACTACAGGTTACTCTCTCAACCTCCTTACTTTTTATATGTATGTTTATTGTATTGATTATATGCATATTTGTTGCAAATTAACAATATGCTTTAGTTACCTCTAATTTCTTTGCCTTTTTATAGAACAAGAAGCCTTTTTTTCAATCGGCACACGATTGTGGTTTCAGGCCTTTATCATGTGTTACTATCTAACCTACTGTTGCCCTGTTTTGACTGGCAATATTAGGCAACATTCATCAACATTCTTTAAGATTGAATCAAAAACATTGATTTGGCTGACTATGTACAAATCCATGTGTTTAAATTATAGAGACTTGACATTTTGTTCTTTTTTATTCTTGTATTTAATCGTGATCTCTTTTATTTCTCATTTAATCTGCTAGCGTCAAATTATATTAAGTGTCTGCCACTCATGAAATTATTTTATTTACTATTCTCAATGAATGGCGTACTTAACCTTCAATGTAAAATTCAGTTACTACTCTAATATTTAACTTTATATTTAACTTTATGATTTAGTTCAAAGTGTCTGTCACTCATGGAATTATATGTGAATATCTAGGCCATGTTAACCAATTATCTACATAATACATGATGAATTAATATCAAACCTCAACGCCTAATAGATATTTACGCCACTGTTGTAAACTTGACTTCCACCAGCAATATGATAACAAATTCCAATGCAACAAATAATTCTTATTGGATGAAGGAGTTAGTAGAAGGAAATCCAAGACATAGTTTTCCACAAGCGTCAGGAGGGGAAAGGCATGGACACAAGTAGATTACTCCCAACTTCACTTAGCTACGGAGATGCCTCCCCAAGCGCCGCGATAGAGACACAACAAAGTGTCACTCCCCAAGATCGAACTCGCGACGTGGTGGTCAACCCGACGCTCATTGTTCAATCCCTTCGCCACTGAACCCACGGACGATGGGCTCAATATTGCTCATATTTATTATGATACTTTTAAGAGAGAGAAATATATAAACATTAATAAATATGAGAGAGTTAGGGGCAAAATATGAAAAACACATTAAATGAGGAGAGAATATTATATGATCTCTTATATTAGAGACCAAAACCATTCAAATTTTGGCTCTTATATTAGGGACCGGAGGGAGTATTTCCTAAACGCCCCACAATAAGGTAACATTAACTACGTATTCCCTTCCTAACAATATCTTTTTTTGGGTGCTAATAGAAAATTTGTTTTTTTTTGTTAGGATTAGATATGAGATTTGACTTTTCTTTTGTTTTTATATGGGGTCGTTTGACTCTCGCCAAGTTGAAAATGTTACATATAATCAAATTTTGTATTTTTTAAAAAAATTTAATTAACAGTAATCATAAAATATCATATTTAAGCATTGTAAGAAGATTTATATGGGTTGGTGAAAAGGGGGACTTGGATCTTTATTTTTATAATAGTGTAAATATTAGATATATTGTAATTTGTCTTTTTTTTTGGGGTGGGGTTTTGATGGGAGATTTCTGGCATGAAGTTTAACTATTCTTTTATTTTTCTGCACGGTCGAGTTTGATTGTTGGACAAGTTAAAAGTATTACTTTTAATTTAAATTAAAATTATTTGGAAAGATCCACTACAAAAAAGCATTAGTCCAAGTAAACTTTTAGATGGGTGAGGTGCCTAAGGAAATTTGGTTTATTTTTGGGGGAGGGTTGGATGAGGAGGTTAGGGATAAAGGCTAACTTTTCTTTTACTTTTATAGATTTTAAATACTTAGATTATTATTAGGCTAGATTTTAATAATTTGAAACAATGGTTTAAAATTGGAGTTAGTAGCATTTAAACTTTAAAAATATTTAATACTATGATTTGAGAGAGTGGTGGTCACAATGTTAAAATAATAAATCTTTAGAATTGCATCATGGTTCATGTGGAAGAATTAGAATCGCGGGTCAATGTACCATTGTAAATAATTCACAAAACAAACATAGCTAATTAAAAAACAAGAGTATTAATATCCTATTGTACCCATAGTTTTGAAATAAATGTGTACAAATATTATATTTTCTTCTTCCTCATTTTCAATGATGTTACAAAACCTTAAAAATTTATTTACCTTACCTATTTTCATACACCAATTAATGGATTTCATGATGTTTTACCAAATACTATTTATTTAAATATTTTTAGAATTTTTTTCTTACATCAATCAACAATTGCCTGAATCTTTTTGTTTCTTTATATTGTACTAAGTAAACTATTTCCTCCATCACATATAGCAAAATTAACTTATAACTTGCAAATATCTTCTTATTTAAACATTACATGTGATATTTTAACAAAATTAGATGCACGGGGTAAGCCACTAGTTATGATTAAGATGTGTGTTCGCTTGTGAAGAAGCCCTTAGGCTAATCAATTAATCAGATCGTTTTTGTAACAAGTTTTTATATACAAGCTTAGACAGTTTGAAGCTTAATTGATCATATTGATAAGGGCCGGTTTGGTTGACAGAAAATTTTTTGATGAAATGGAATGGAAAGGGAAATGGAGGGTGGAAAGGAAAATGATTTTGATGGAAAACTTTTTGATGTGTTTGGCTGGTATGTAAAGAAAAATGATTTTGATGTGAAAATTTTTGATTGGTTGATTGTAAAAATAGTGATAATAAGTAAAGTAACATATATGTGAAAATGGTCATATTATCCTTAATGATTATTATTAACATAATTCATATTTAAATTCAAAAATTTATATTAATAAAAAGTAAAAAAATTGTAAATTTATATTTACATTAAATAATTTAATAATTAAAAACTAAAATTATTTTAAATATTATAAATACATTTTAATTAATAAAAATAAAAAAATATAAATTAATATTAAAATTCTAAAGTTCAATAATTTAGAATTATATATGATCAGACGACACTTCACTGACTTCTCAGAACAATTAATCACTTTTTATTGAAAATATTCCTACGACTATATATTAAAGTTGCTTACCTCTACTAACGGTATTGTGGCTCGGACGCTCGGTGACAAAAAATCTCTAATGTAGTATAAGAGATTGTGGGATTTATACCCAACTGTAACATCATGTTGTTAGAGCCTACCTTTTTCAATAATAAATTACTATTTCCTTTTTTTGCTGAAAACTATTTCCTTTTTTCACTTGATAAATAAATAATGATTACATGTCTCATATTTAAAATGGATTGATGGTTGTATGTAGGGGTAGAAATGAGTCAGGCTGTAAACAGGCGACTTACGACTCGGCCTATTTAGAGTCTGGCTCGGCCTGACCTTTTTAATAAAAAGGCCAGATTCATGCTTATTTACAAGCCTTTTTACCTAAAAAGGGCAGACCTATTTTAGTAAAGTATGACTCGAAAGTCTTCAGGTCTGGCTCGTTTAATATTTACTACTACTAGTAAAACAATAGTATTAATAAAAAACTACAACATTCATTTACACAATCTGTACCCTAGTCTCTTGTGGTCTTGCCCTCTCAACTCTCACAATGTGTCATATTTATGGTCCTTTTAAATTTGAAATGTGGACCTTTTAAAAGACTAAATTCGAAGTAGGCTTTTAAAAGGTCTGAAGCCTTTTAAAGACCTACATTGTAAGTACGCTTTTAAAAAGGTTTTCAGGCCTTTACTATTTTTCGCAGCCTAGGTTTTTTTCTGAAAAAAAACCTACAACCAGACCCAGGCCAAGACCTAAGTTTTCTTATTGCATTACGGGCTCAGACCTATTTATGCAAAGTCTGACTCGGCCCGACTCATTTCCACCCTTAATTGTATGTGACGTGTTTGTACACATACGCATACAAACACATATGTATGAGTGCAAAGCAAGAACAAGAATATTCATTTTACTTGGGACAACTAAAAAGTTGAGGTCCTCTTGACATTAATAATGCTTACGAGTGCACTAAAATAAAGTATACAAATGCTTTTGAACAGTTGAAGCGTAAAGAATAGTTCAAGTATGCAAGAGGAACAAGCGATCGTGAATCCCTCTTTCTTAGGATCTCAAAAAGAAGAAGAAGCAAATCCAAAGATCTTTTCCAGCTAATTGAGCAGCAAATGTACTCTGAACAACAAATCACATTCACTAGAGATATCATCGTACTGTGAAACAATTTAAGATTCGAGCTCATTATTATTTAATTGATTAATCTTCTACAATAATATCTTTTGCCATCAATTTCTAAGAATATCAAAATTAGAAGTCTACCGCATCCAACTCAGATTGCACCAGTCCAACGATTACTTACATACTTACATCATGTGGTAAAGGTTTTTATTATCTTGGTCATAATGAGTTAAAGTTAGAGGAAATTAATTACAGAAAAATTCTTTTTTAATTTCAAAATCTCAAATAGGCTAGGAGATTTTAATTTACTAGTTGAGTATATGTATATTAACCAGTTGATTATAGACATAAACAACTGCAAATCACCTGAGAGAGACCTAGTTGTGATTTTTTCTAATAATAAATCACAAGAAGCTAAACAGAAAACTGAAAAATAAAAATAATAAAAGAAATGGCATGGAAGAGTAAAATTCAAGTTATTAATAACTTATTCCGATTAAATAAAGGAAAACGAGTACGGATGGCCAATGACTTACAAAGAGTAAGTATATGGAAATTAAAGTGTCATTTTCCATTGTTGGAATCATAAGAATATAAGATAATTTATTAAATTAGTGAAACCTTTTTTTCCCTTGGCCTATGTGTCTCGTCATTTGTTGATGATTGACACTTGGCTTTGCTTAGCTGGAAACATCAAACACCTATGTTTTCTTTTTCGATCAAACAAAGGGTTGATTAAAATATTCGAGGGCATTGATTGTTTAAGGAAACAAATCTTCGTGGGGATACAAGAACATTATCACGGGACCTGCCCAATTTCTAGGCAATAGTAGTTCTAAAAGAGTAGTCATATATATATATATATTAAATTGATCTCAGTATAGAATTGAACGTACTGGCGAGGCAGTTTAAAACAATTAAACATCGTACCACTATTCATATAACTAATTTTTTTTCTAAGTGAAAGTGAACCCTACGGTCTAGGAATTGTAAAACCTACCTTTCAGACCCTTGAAAAAAAATGTATATCGTTGAACTTTATGAAGACTGCTGAGGAGCATGCGGACAGTATTACCGTATTATAGGCTTTTGATTGTAAAAAATACCAATTTAATTTTAATTTAAGCGTTTGGTTTATAATTTATCTTAAGAATATATGATGTTTACAATGAATATACTATACGTTTTCGAATTAATGCACTCTAATACATTTAGATGGTTATGCAACTATATTTTCAAAGAATATATGATATTTTATTTGTCTTAATATTATTATTATTAGGCTTAGCTTGTAAGACTTTATCTATCTAATTTTAAGTTCATTAATTCAACACGCATTTTTTTTGGCCAACTAATTCAGCATGCATTAACTGAAATGTTATTGAAGTTTTTCAATGTCAACCTGTTCTATATGTTACGAATCTTATGTAGTACGACGACATAACACTTGAAAGCTGGCTGATCTCGAAAATATATATTTTTTTAGTAAAAGCATTGTCGATTGATTATTTGATGATTCGTTGATAGAATTATCCAACTACCTATCACTATAGTTCCTAGCTGCTTATACTTCTTAGCTTGCATTTGGAAGGCTTGAACCAACTCAATTCATACCTTACTCCCACCCCTATCACTTAATGAGATTTAACTTCATGTAGCTGCAAATAAGGTTCAATGTAAGAACAATTGCATCTAGGTTACAAATAAGATATTTAATTTCAAAGAGACCCTAAAGAGTTGTTATCACTTGTTAATGAAGACTATTACACTTATTACTAGTGGTTATTAACAACTCATTGAAACCACTTTGAAATTAAGTCTCTCATTTGAGACCTACGAGCAATTGTTCCTTTAATGTATGTTGAGTTGTTTATTTGTAGTTGAGAAGTTTCACATAATAATAAGTAAAATTTGAAGTTCGATAGGCATTAAACATCCATTGGATCTTTGATGCCTCAAACAGATCTTTGATGCCTCAAACATGCCGTCATTTTGATTCAAGTCTCTAAAGTTTCAAATAAAATGCTTTGGTTCTTAATAAGGATGGAAATGTTCAAGTTTTCATAAAATTATAGGACCAATGTTTTAAATGAGATAAAATTTGAGGATCAAGACATTAAATATAAAACCTGAGAGACCAAATACAAGATGATGGAAAAATTAATAGACTAATAAAGATTGTATTAACCCTCCTAAATCTGTGCCCATATTTATTTCCTCTTGTCGTTTTTAAACTCGTTTGGTTCACGGAAAATATTATGATGGAATGAAATAAATGAAAAAAAAAAGGGAATGGAACGAGAAGGAAAGTCACTACATTTGGTACACATAAGAAAGGAAATTAATGGAATAGAAAATTTTATATTTGGTTGATTGAAAATGGAAGTAAGGGAACTCAGAAATATACGCAAATGACCATACTGCTCTTAACGCACAAGTATTTTTCAATTGAACTCACTAATATAAAATTATACAATTTTCAAATTTAAATTATGGCATAATAAATGAACAAATTATTTTTACTATTTTAATTTTGAATAATTTATTAAATTTTAATAAAACGTTCATAATATACATAAATAAAAAATCTGGCAGCAGTTAGAAAAAATTGCAATTTTTGAAAATAGATATCAAATGATTGGAAATAACTAGATATTGGAGATGCTTTCAATTCAAAAAAGATATCCAAGATGTTTGCAACCATATCTAACAAATTAATTAAGAAAAAATGAAATAAATAATTGAATAAAGATTTAATGGTGAGATTTTTGTGACTTAAACAAACTGAATAAATCCCGAAAATGTTTCGTCCACATTCTTCTTAAGCTTCAAGTGTTTTAATTTATAAAAAAAAAGTATCTCCTATATTTTTGTAGGCAAACTCTCTCATTTCAATCGTTTAGATCCAAGACTCAAGTCTCAAGAAATAAGAAGTCTCTATTCCATATCTTTAGACTCAACTCAAATTAAAAAAGTCCATAAGTTTAGATGTGAAATAAAATTTGAAAAAAAATATATTTAAGCAAGATTTTACAGTGACCTTGATGTGATATTCAAATTTAGGAAGAACCGAATTAAGGGTAAAATGGACTTCTGGAGCTTCCCGCGCACAAAAGTCGGTCCCCATCAAAATTGGTGGGAAGCTATTTTCCTATGTTTAAGGGAAAATGAAGCTGGGTTCACTCAACCAAACAGGGCTCTTAGAGTTCGGGAGATGTGTCAAAAGGTGCATCACTTTAGGAATGTTCATGTTCATAATAGATGAAAATAGTGAAATCATTATAAATGTCTCTGGCCTTTATAATTGCTTATGGTCTTAATTGATGATGATGATGAACTATTTCGAAGCAATAAAACGTGGGAAAGATAACCAAACTAGTAATTATAAAAGTTGGTTCAAATATAAAAGTTCGTTCAATGAATAGACAAAATTGTAGCTCATATCATGCAAAAGCATTGATACGTACTCATCCCTAATATAAGAGATAACCGCCATAAAAACGCTTTTTAAGAAAATATGTGAATGTTAGTTAAATGTCTGGAGTTAATGCTTCTTTCATATTTATTAATGCTTATGTATTTCTCTCTCTTAAAAGTGTCATAATAAATATGGGTAATATTGTAAAAGAACCATTAACTCCAGACACCCAATTAACATTCAGATGTTTTCATACGAAACATTTTTTTAGCTGCTAACTCTTATATTATATTAGTTCTTTGAATCTATCTTGCACAAAGTTAGTCTTAAAGACTAAATATTTATAGTACTTTCGAACTTCCTCCTTGAACTTGCTTTGCTAGAATTCACTGATCGTTTAAACTCTCCAATCCCGCTCATTGACTTTTTATATAGAGTCATCATCCCAAACTCTGGAACAACAAGGGACGTGACTAAAACCAACAACACTCCGTCACTCCCCGGTCATTAAGTTGCATCCCTAGTTATTGACCAAAACTTTCCTACTATTTCTGATAAAAAAAGACTTTCCCACTATTTTCATGATCCCACGTGTCATTTTCCCATTTGTATACTAATAATCCTAGTAGTAGTCATCGATGGCTCTCTGAGCTCCCTAGATTCCTGTACCTCATCTCTATAACTTCCCCACTTTTCACATATCACACGCGCTTCAAACTCGCTCTCTCCAATTAACATATGTCCCGTTTAGACTTTCCCCAGTGCTTCAGGTTTTTCTCCAAGCGTTGAGGCACCAATACTTAATAAATCCTTACCAAAGAATCTTTTTTTTTTTCAATATTAAATTTTAGGAAAAGCTCACACTGACCTGTTTTCTTACAGCCCAAAACAGGTTTATCTTTTAATATTAAAATTCCATGGTTATTTATAAAGATTCGAGACAAACAAAATAGAGCCCCTTAAGGCTTTCCATATAAAGTATTCAAACTTCATCATCATTCATAGAAAGCTTCTGTCACTTGGACTTTCCAAGAGAGAGGGGATAAATAACCTCTTCCTCTTCCTTCATCTTCAGCTAAATCAGAACTTTATTCCTGTAAGTTCCAGATTCTGAGCCATATAAGTACAACTGATTCAGGTGTTTCTTTTTTTCTGTTTTTGAAATTATTTAAATTTCTCATGGAATAATGTCTTGTTTTTTAAAAAAAATATTTCTTGGATGAATACATACATACATGTGTGTGTAACAGCTTTGCTGATTTGGTGTGTGGTTGATCTGAAAAAGGTGAAGCCCCTAAATTAAATTAAGAGGAAAAAAAATGGGGAGAGGAAAGATTGTGATTAAGAGGATTGAGGACTCAACAAGTAGGCAAGTGACTTTCTCAAAGAGAAGAAATGGATTGCTTAAGAAAGCAAGAGAGCTTTCAATCCTCTGCGACGCACAAGTTGGCGTTATTGTGTTCTCCAGCACTGGCAAGCTCTATGAATATGGAAGCTCCAAGTATGTATGTGTTTTTAGATATTGATATAATCAGGTATAACTTGTTTATGAAATTAGATCAACATTTTTTCAGATGGTCGTCCGATCTGAATAATATTCCCTTGGCTTCTTCTTCCTAATTCTTATGTTTTTTTTTTCTTTATAAAATAGCTTATTTATATTTATATTATATATAAAAGGGAAGAAATTAAATCAACTATCGTATCTGATATTATATTCCATCACACTGTGGTTATTGTATTTGTATTCGCTAGAAGAAATTAAAATCATTGAGAGTCATTGTGAGCTCACTTCTAATTCATGTTCAATAAGTAGCGTCGTACATGTGGCTATTAGTTATAAGTTTTCTCTTCTTATATATGCTTGATTCATATAAAAAATTTATGCATGCATGCGACTTTTCCTTGTATATATATGGGTAAAGGTGCAAAACTAGCCACCGTAAATTTCTAAATGGACAACTTTAGCACCCGTAAATTGGATGGTGCAAAACCGTACATTATAAATCAAAATGGGACAAATTTAGCCATGCCGTTAAGTTGAAGCTAACAAACATTTGTGTTGGCGTGGGGCCCACCTTCATTAAATCAAAACGTCTGTTAGCTTCAACTTAACGGCGTGACTAAATTTGTCCCATTTTGATTTATAATGTACGGTTTTGCACCATCCAATTTACGAGTTCTAAAGTTGTCCATTTAGAAATTCACGGTGGCTAGTTTTGCACCTTCACCCTATATATATTCTCGTAAATAACAAACTTTAAGGAATATATATGAAATTATTCGTCCTTCTGTTGGCTGAGATCTTTCTTCTATTTGTTTATATTCTTGTCTTTTAACTTTTCTTTTCTTTTTTGCACTTTTGTAGATCACCCTTATTTGAGCCAATAATCTCTTAATATTCATACTTTATAGTTCTCACTGATTTACACTTTCTAAAGATCAGATATATATAGAAGACGGTACGGTAGGCAGTGAATACAATGAAAAAATACTCTAGCGAGCTAAGAATTCTCTGTAAAGCTGTTGATGAAACCTCTTCTAAAGTTATGAATGAAGAAAGTGTAACACAAAAACTGAAGCATGTTTAGGATCCAGTCATAACTTTTTCAATCGTTTAGATTATAGATGCTTTTTTTTCCAAGCATGAGTAGATAATAGTCTCTCTGAATTGATGTGAGACTGGACACAAGCGCACACACTGCACGAAACCAATTGAACAAAGTAATATGTTAAAACATGTAATTAAAAATACAATATCATTTATTTGTGTATTGGTGTAAACTCTGGGTAGTTAAATGATTTGAGATTTTCAATCATATAATATTGTATAGAAAGTATTATGCAAAAATAATTAATAATATATAATGCATTGTTTGTAAAAACATATAGTCAAGACGTAAAGTTTCAAAATTTCACTTAGCAATATTGTATATAAACCATTTTTTAAGTTCATGTCATTTCTGCCCCCTCAAAAGATTATCCTTGTATTAACTTTCTTAAATATAAGCATCTAATAATCCACTTGGATACCATTGAGGCAAAGTAATATTATGGAAAGCAAAAAGTACGTGCTACAATGATTGTACATATGTACGTTAATCTCAAGAAAAATTTTTAAAATAAGATTTATGCCAAATATGTTGTCAGTTGGAAAAAAAATGGGTTGTATTCCTAGTAGCACTAAGTTTGAAGTTCTTATATTAGCAAAATTTCTCATAAGTTGTTCTTATATAGAATGATGGCCTCGGGTTTGCCTTACTTGACTTCATCACATTCATATAAGCTCTGCAGTACTTAATTGTAATTCATCATTGTATTTCCATTATTTTGGGGTGGTGTTAGGCATCGAATGGGAAGGAGATTTCCTCATCTTCCCTTCTAATCATCTTCCATCCCTCCTCCCTTTTCCCTAACATTAAATCAAATTGAAATTTTCAGGTTTACTCTTTATATAAAATTATTGTGAACATGTTAAATTATAAAATTTAAGACAGCTATTAAATTCAGATGGCTAAATACTGATTCAAATGTTTATCTAAACTACCATTCAAATGTTAATATTATAATTAGAAACGGAAGAGGGCGAAGAAAAAACGTGCTCATAGTTAGTATGCAATAGTGATCACTTGAACAAGATTGCTTCTAATTAATATGAAAATACTGTTTCCTTAAATTAAATCTAGGAAGAATTACCTTCTTCACTTTTACAAACAGATTTCTGAAGGTATGTATGAAACATCCACTAAATGGAAATGAAATGAAAATTTGGATCGAATCTTGAAATTTTGATGGGGGATTATGTTCCATCACCACTATATACTTTATATGACATGTATTCTATTTACCCTATCTTTGTTTTTTCATATTACTAATTAACTATTATTGGTTTATGGCAGCATGAAATCCCTAATCGAGCGTTACAACAAATTAAAAGTAGAACACCATCATCAGCATATAAATTCTGAATCGGAAGTCAAGGTACTACACACCACCCTTCTCCATGTAATTTATATTTCATTTTTATATACATCCTAAATATGACTTGGAATAAATACACTTGATATGTATCTTAGCACGATTTTGCTACATCAGAAAGACACTATATAAGAAACAGAAGATTTTTTTGTGTGGAGTATTGTTTTGGCTTTCACTGAGTCTATGGTTCACTTGAAACTAAATATGGTTAGTGTCTTCCCAATATTATGTTTGTCTTGAATTTAGCATATAAAGGTGAATAGCCTGCCAGATTCATTTATTCATTTGGCAAGAATATAAAGCCCAAAGTCCCATGCATGTAAATACACATGCTTTAGTATATTATCTACACTGACAAACATGTCTTTTGATATCAGAAATGTTTATATTTAGTTGTAAACAGCTGAAAAACTTATAATATACTCCCTCTGGTCCCTCATGTAAGAGCCCAAAATTTGAATGGTTTTGGTCCCTAATGTAAGAGCTCACCCCATATTCTCTCCTTATTTAATACATTTTTTCTTATTTTACCCCTAACTCTCTTTCATATTTATTAATGTTTATGTATTTCTCTCTCTTAAAAGTACCATAATAAATATGGGCAATTTTGGAAAAGAAGCATTAACTCCAGACACCCAACTAACATTCACATGTTTTCTTAAGAAGCGTTTTTTTGACGGCTAGCTCTTACATTAGGGACCGGAGGGAATACGAAACATAAATGTTTCTACTTTCTAGTTGATTGTGGTGGTGATTATTTCCTTACTCCACTAAGCCCAACATATAAGCAAGCTATAAATCCAAATTTAGATCATCAGTAATATTGGATAGTAATTGCATTCAATAAATCTAAAGAAAGTTCAAAGTTCAATATGTGCAACCCTCTGAATATTGAAACGCCCAATGAAATTAACTTCACTCTCATTAATATTGAAATAGCCCAATGAAATTTGATTAATAATTACAGCTACGAAAATACTGAAGAATATAGAATGATAACAGAAAAGGAAATGCAAAAGGAAAATTGCAGTAGTAAAAGCTATTCCAAATCACCCCTTTACTTTTCTTGAGTCATAGGTAATTCCACATCCCTCATTCTCTTCAAAATTATCCCCATCAACTCACCTGGAATAAGGGATAGGAACTCATATTCAATGATAATTCTCTAGCCTGACAATTAATGAACTGCCGTCATGAGTTCATTTGTAAGTTCACAAATTACTAAAAGAGAAAGGAGTGTATCAAAGTAGTGCTACACTTCAGAAGGCATGCATTGATTTCCTTTCCAAGATAGATTGCATTCATTAATTACTCCATACTCTTTTGTTTTGAACTGAATTTTTTCGTTTTTTTATCAGAAAACTGAATTCATTACTTCATACTCCATACACATTGTTGGCCCTCTTTATTATTTTAGAATTATAATATAATTGGGCTAACTAAATGAACTCCAACATTTACCTCTTCAAACGTACAACAAATATTCTTTATAGAAATTGTTGTGGTCAATCACACCAAAACTTTAAGGTCTAATGTAGAATTTCCAATATTACTTGACACCTT
This sequence comes from Mimosa pudica, assembly GCA_029929735.1. Taxonomy (NCBI): domain Eukaryota; kingdom Viridiplantae; phylum Streptophyta; class Magnoliopsida; order Fabales; family Fabaceae; genus Mimosa; species Mimosa pudica. The sequence continues at coordinate 4,147,060 of JAKELP010000037.1, read as the reverse complement.
AGAAAAAATTGACAAGGAGTTAAAATAAGTTAATAATAATGTTTTCAATATTTTATTTGAGAAGTTGAAACAAAATATTAGTTTGTATTTTTAGGGTGTTGAGTCAAGTTAAGAATTCTACATCAAGGCTATAATGTGTTTAATTGTGATTAGCTAGACAATAAATGATGTGATGTATTGGTTCATGCCATAATTTCTCTATTATTTTTTTGAATCATAAGGGCAAACATTAACTACTTGAGGTTATAAGCGGAATCGGACATGTAACCTCCCACCTAAAATAGAGATGTCATATCTTGAAATACAAGGCCTTAAGTTAATTTCTCTATTCTTTAGTATACATTATTATTGATGCTTGCCCAATAGTAATTAACTATTGATAATTGTGAGTCTTTTGGGCTGAAAGAATGGGTATAGGCTAGCCCGTATCCATTGATCATGACCCTCAGGCCAACCTATCTCGCCCATGACAAATCCTCAGCTTGATTAACACGTTGATAGGAATTTCTTCCAAGATAAAAGTAGGCAAAACTTCAGCTTATTAATCTAAACTTTTTGTGACCTTCCTAATGAAAGGGGCCTCTTATGGCCATTGTAATGCCTCAACATACCAAATATTTTTTTTCGAATCGAACATTAATTAATCGCATTTCATTCCTTGATAGCCAAATAGAACTTCTTGCTTATGGCTTCTTTGACCAACATGCCATTATTATTCCGCATCAACCCTCATGTCATAATAAAATGGGACAAAAAAACAACCTACACTGCCAATATATAACATCATCTAAACCTCTCTAACGGTGATATATATGGTTGGTCTTTGCATGAAATGCTATAGGGCCTCTTCGATAATTTTTGGATAGGTTTGTAAAGCAGTGTTGGTTCATGAGAAACTATGAGGATAGGCCCTTTTATTGACAAGTCGTGCAAAATCAAGAGATATATTAATTCATGATATAAATCACCCTCACCACCATATTTCATTCCAACATACCAATTTATTGTCTATTCTTGGAGTACTCAAAAGATAAAGATAAATTGCCACTAACAACTATATAACCCCAAAATGGTGAAAAATCAGTTGCTTTATTTTCTTTCCCTTATTATTGTTCACGACCATTTCAGGTTCTTATTCTATTAGTTAACTTTTATCTTTAGATTGCCTAACGGAAATTCTTCTAGATGCAATCTTGTGAGAACCTGAAAATGATGCAAAAAACGAAATGATATAGCGAGGAAAACGTGTAAAAATTAAAGGAATTCTCAAACATTTTCCATGAAGGCGAAATATGTCAATTATTTAATTTGAATGCAGGGCTAACTGACACAAAGGATTTACTTGTAATTAAGGTTTATATATATTAATATTAGTTATATTTACTCAATACGTTTCTATGTTTTCACTTGATAGTTTTGGCAAAGAGAAGTGGTAGTATTGAGGCAACAATTGCAACATTTGCAAGAATGCCACAGGTATACGTTCAATTTGACATCAATTAAAAAGGATTATAAATCCTATATAAAAAGAATTATAAAGGTCAACAACACCATATTTATTTGTTTAATTCAAAAATTATACTGTGTAGAAAGTATATATATAATTTATTTTGGCAAATGTGTAGGCAGTTGATGGGTGCCCAACTTTCTGGTTTGGGCATTAACCAACTGCAACATTTGGAAGATCAACTGGAGATGAGTTTAAAGGGTGTCCGAATAAAAAAGGTATGATAAATTAATTTACATCATTAATCGTCTTCATTTATTAACATGTCACACTATAGTATAAATTGATAACTGAACAATTTAATTTGCAGAATCAAATTTTAACTGATGAGATTGTAGAACTGCAACAAAAGGTACACAATTGTTCTGCTTTGTCTCCTCATAAAATATTTTTGCACAAATTGTTGCCAACCCATTCAAATATCATTGCAGGGAAATCAAATCCATCAAGAAAATATACAGCTCTACAAAAAGATAAATCTCATTACTAAAGAAAATACAGAACTACAGAAGGTTAGCTGGAAAACAAACATTATTTCATTCATATAGTTTATATTTTCTCACACTTAAACATATAAAATCACTAACCATAAAAAACCATTTAAAATCACTAAAAAAAGATTTTCTGTGACTATTTTCATCAAGACATAAAAACGTCACAGCTAAAAGTCTGCTCTTCAAAAACTTATGCTGGTGTTCCTAAAGCATCGTTACTGGAATTCTTCCATTTTTTGACTTGCAAAGTCCCCTCCAAAAGTCACTTTACTAGATAACAACTTGCATTATTGTCGCTGTTCAAACTATAGTAATACTATTAGCAGCAGTACAGTGGTTTTTAGGCTTTCAGCAACAACAAAAAAAGTTGCCACTGAAAATTAAATTTGTTAGTTAATCAACTACCATAAAAGAGGGAATCAGAGATATATGAGAAGGAGTTAAGTTTATTATCAAAAGTCTAATTGGAGGATTATTTTATCTTAATTAGATTCATAGAGCAAGGATTATGAATGAGGAAAATGGGAATTGTGATCCTCGAAATAATATCAGTAACAAATATGGATTACAAGCTCCAAATCATCCGCAGCTGAACAAGCCACAGCTTCATCAATATATTGAATCACAATCCAAAGCTATGGAACTTAGGTATGTACCCTTTCAAACTATTCACACACACACACAGTTTTCATAATGTGTAAGAGCACAGCTACGTGTGGTTTGTGTTGTTCAATCTTAAAACTAAAACTATGTTAGATATATCGTATGTTAGATATATCGAAATGTCGCTAGCTAGTTAAGATAGGCTCAGTATAAAATCTAAACATCGTAATGTAATTAGGTTCGAGGGAAGTTATCTGATCTCCTCACCAAAGGGGAAGGTTAACATATAAAGGTTCTATTTTCTAAATCCTCAATGGTGTTGGGCTATGGTTGCAGATCGAGTTGTTTGGTATTTAGAGGATAGGATTGGAGGGGAGCCAAAAATAAATTGAGTTGGATTAAAACATAAGAGTATAATTAAGTGTGTCTAAAATATTTCATTAATCATTCTCTTTTTTTTTATTTCAATCATTAATCATTCTTACTCTTTAAACTTGCACAATCTCTTTATAAAAATATTATGACTCCATTAATTGCTTTAATTTCTTTTAAAATTCAACTTAAAAACTTTTTCTTCCCCTTCAAATTAAAGCCATCATGCATATTGCTTTCATTTTCTCAAAATTCAACTCAAAACTTTTTCTTCCCCTTCAAAGGCCTCGTACCAAACATCGGTGCATTGAATTTGTTTTGTTGATTAATTTGGAATTTCCATTTTTTTCTTCATTCTTAACAAACTAATCAACTAAAATTGTCTGACAGACTGCAGCTGCCCTAGAAATAATTAACTCTTTGATAATCTTAGAGTTGTCGGAGAAAGAATGATGCCAACAGATTTCCGGTAGAAAGATAAAGTTGCATGAGACGGAGATATTTTACTTCAGCAAAGTTATAACCAGAAGGCCTCAATTGCTTACATGGTATCTGATATGTTTCATCGTTAATCATCTCAGTAAGAATTTAACATAAATATCGGATGACACTGTAATATATATATATATAAAGTGCGGCTCGTTTATCAGACATCATATATGATAAAAGCACTATAAGTTTTGTACTATAATATGAAGATATCAAATATATATGTCTCGTTGTGATCAAATGGATGGAATTTAACCACGCAATAAAAATAAAAAAAAAACACGAACCTGATCACAGAAAAGTTACCTTCATTGAAATAACCATGAAAAGGGAACTGATTCGCATGTGGTTGGAGTTAATGCTCTTAATATCAATGAAGTTATACTCGAAGTTACCAGCTTCCTAAAGTTTTTTTATTAACTCAAACTAGCCACTATGCTCCCGCGCAATGCGCGGAGAGATGAATAATTAGAAGCTGCAATTTCCATAATGATTAGACAATGAAAAATACAACAATGATAGGTATTCTAAACCATTTTTGGTGAATATATTTTACATGAGTTTACAATTACGTTTACCGATCCTAACATTACAAACCAAAAAACTGATATCATCAAAACACTCTATAATACCTTCCTAAAAACATCATTATAAACTACATTCATTGTCAAACCATTCCCTTCTAAATCCCTGTTGGGGACGTATATTTTTAATTTATCCATCGATCGAGCCCTTGAAAGAGCAACGTACAGTTGACCATGAGTGAAAACTGGTTTTGAGAGGTATATGCCTATGTTACGAAGAGATTGCCATTGACTTTTATTGATCATCATTGCAAAAGATAGTATTACTGGAAATTGCAGACGAATCTTCTTAAATGGCCACTTATTTTCAGAAGGATTCATGTCCATTCTGTGGAGTAAAACCTTCACGTTTAGATGAGATCCATTGAGCGTAATTGCCTCTATAACAGTGTGACTCGTCACCTTACAAGTACATTTAGAGTTAGCTTGACATGGAGCAAGCTTTAATCTCTGTAACAATGTGTTGAAATTCTAGTCTTGGTCTTCTTACTTTCAGTGTACTTCTAATTACCTCTTATTAATGAAACCTTTCTGAGTACCTTTAAATTGACCCTGATTTGAAGTTAGCTTTACAGTGGTAATTGTAGTATGGATTACAAAAATATGAAACCAATTGGAGTATCTTTAAATTAATCATGTTGAAGAGCATTGTTGTTGCTGGTAAAGAGCATAATGTTAAAGGATGAGAAACGCTAGGGTGTAAAGGCTTACTTCGGTTTGTAAACATTTGTGGATCACATTTTGTGTATTATGTGCTAAGTAATGTGTGTGCATGGGTGGACTTGAGCATAAATTGCGTTTAATATTTCAGTCAAAAATTATTATTGGCCTATAAATGTCATAACATGCATGTTCCCCATTTGCACAGCCCATTCATTTTACCCTCTCATTGATACTTTTTATGCATTATTACTATTATATAAAAATCATTAAGTGACATAAACTACAATATGGATTACACATAAATGAATGATATCAAACTACCAGAGAAGATTGTCCCTCTCCTTTGTTTTTCTGCTTGATATCAACACACAAATACAAATGTATTCATAAATCAAAGTGGCAGTTTTGTTGAGTTGGGGAAAATTTAATTTAGAATACTCTTAGAGTGAGAGTTTTAAATTCCTTTTTCATTTACTTTCTCGCTATCAGGTTTTTTGGTCATAATTATTTATTGCAACAATCTTCTCTTCTTTATCAAGTCGTCTAATGCAAATTATTTTTTCTCTTCCCTTTTGTTCTTGTCCTATATTTTAACTCTATTCATATCTTATGAGCGGGTAGTCCTTTTAGTTTACAAAATAAAAATTAATCAATAGCTTGATGACAAATTTATATTGATTCGGACTGAAAACCAAACGAATAGTATACATTTGCATATATATACATAAGCAATGCGTATTTAAAAATCTGAATATATATGACCTTGAAGAATCCACATCGTTAGAGCCTTCTCAATAAGGATTTTCTAGAAAAAGTCAATTAGGTTTTATATTTAGGACTGAAGGGAGTATTTCGTTTCCTAGAATGATACTCCCTCCAATCCCTAATATAAGAGCCCAACATTTGAATGGTTTTGGTTCCTAATATAAGAGCTCATCACAAATTCTCTTCTCATTTAATACGTTTTTTCCTACTTTGCCCTTAACGTATTTTCTTTCATATTTATTAATGTTTATGTATTTCTCTCTCTTAAAAGTATCATAATAAATATGAGCAATATTGGAAAAGAAGCATTAACTCCAGAAACCCAACTAACATTCACATGTTTTATTAAGAAGTGTTTTTTTTTGTCGGCTAGCTCTTATATTAGAGAACAGAAGGAGTATTTAACCGCTTATATTTTCCCTATTGAGAAACTAGTGACACGGCATAACACGCTCATCCAATTGAACGGCCTAAACATCCTCGTCTTCACACTCACTTCAGTGAAGCTTTCCACAGGCAATTCTGATTCCCATAGACACTTGGGGGGTTTCTTCTCAAATCATTGTGTCCAAGGTCCATGGCTTCTCTTCTCTGTGCAAGCTTTGAGCTTTTGTGATACCCTTAATGTCATTCATTCTGTTTGGCTGCTGAGGAAGCTTAAACAGTCGATGCTTCCTTTTCTGCCTCCCAGCGAAGGTCACACACAGTATACTTTTTAGTGTTTCCAACTAATTAAGATAAGAATAGGCCTTTTTGTTTCGACTATGCTGTCTCATTACTAATATTTCATACCACAATTTTGTTTTTTTTTTTCTGTTTTTGTTTTCACCATGTCAAATTTTCATCCACTGTGATGTAAAGTTTTCCCTTTTCTTATCTTACTGCATAAAAAGAGGTTTTGCAACTATATCAAGAAAATGAATCTTTTTTTTTTCACTAGACCAATCTTTTATATACGCTATCCGATCCTAAATATAAGACTAGTTGTCTTTTTTTTTGGAGATGTTAAAGTTACAAAATATATTATTAAATTATGACATATTTGATATATTTTTTGATTAGTCATTAGTTTATAGGTTAAACTAGCAATATAAACCCACGCGCGGGAGCAATATTTTTATTAACTTGAACCTAATCATTCTCCTTATTTTTTGATAAAGAACTTAATTAATCTTTCCCTAAATGAATGAAAGGCACATTACAAATAAATGAAAGAGACAAATAATTGTAGAGTTATTGTTTAAATAAAGATAGAAGATATTTTATGTGTGGTTGTTTAAAAAAAATAATAATTGGATGGGTAACAACTAACACGCCCTTCCAAGGTTACATTAAATAAATGAACGACACATTCATAAGTCAAGAGCATTAGGTCAAGATAATCATCTTTTCTTTTACTAACTCAACATTAGAGATCGAAGATCAATATCAAAATTTGTTGCATTACTAGATGAAACAACTTTTGGAATACAAAGGCATAAAAAGTGAAAAAAAAATTAATATAAGCAAGGGAATACTCTTTAATGCAAACAATGGGTTTCCCGCGCTTCGCGCGGTTAAAATAAATAAACAAAGGACACATTCAATAATGTAGAGTATTAACTAAAATAAACCAATAGTTTTAGTGCACGATCAAAGACAGCTTAGGTAATTCATAGTTAAGTTAACGTGTTATCCAATCAAAAATTGTAAAAAAATTTTGGTAACAATAACAGAAATCTTTATAAAAAGAGAGCAATTTTTATAAAAGAATGAAATTCAAAGTAAATTTGGAAGGTGAGGGTGATTCCAAACACCCAATTGATGTCATCTCTCTACCTCTCTCTTATATTTTGATCACTTATTAAAAAAAAGTATGAAAGAAATAAAAAAAATCAAATCCATTATTTTGTTTTTAAGTTCACTTTAATCATTAATTGAGTGAAAACTCTTGTGTAGATATTTTGACTATATGTTCTCTGCATCTATCTTCACAAATCACAAAACATCTATTTGAACATCTCAACCAATTTGAAGTTTCGAAAATAAAGTGTCATAAAAATAAGTCTGCACATTTCGTCCATCCAAAGTAATTTTGTAAGAAATTAATTGATTTAAGAGTTCTCACTAATAAATTTAGTAATAGATTTTTTACATTCTTTACTTTTTCACTAAACTAACAGTTAAAGTAAATTATCAAAAAAATAACAGTTAAAGTATTATCTTCAAAGCAATTAAGTTTTTTCTATGGATTTTTTCACTAAACCAATAGTAAAGTGTTATCTTTAAAAAAGTAATTAACATATGTTGAAGTATCATAATTATAATCACAATTCTTTTATTAAGATTTGTGTTATAATTATAGAATTTATTTTTGAATGCAATTTCTCTTATAACATGACACATATAATTAGAATATAAATCATTTTATAAGTAGAAAAATTATTTTTATAGGAAATGATAATTAAAAACAATTTAAGCTAACAAATTTTACATCCTTAATTAAGAAGTACTTACAATTAAGACTAGAAAAAGTATATCTTATGTAATATATCGCGTGTACTTACAATTTTACATTTTTAGTTTTACCTATATTGCAACCATTTTTTTTATTCCCTTTCTGACACATCAATCTATCCCCAATAGGATAGATTAGATTTTTTCGAGAGAAAATGTAGGCTGACATTAATATCAAGCCTATTTTTTTTGAAATATTATTTCTTTTGATATTACTCATTCTTTTAGGTATTAATTATTATATTTATCAAATTCTTTTGTTAAATAAGGGTACTTTTTTTTATTAGACCAAACAGATGTACTTGCGTGAAACCACTTCAGTGAATATCTTGGATATTTATTTTCTTTGATAATAGAGTGAAATTTTGTCTTTAATGCCATAATTGGTTATTAATTTATACAATATAACATAACACATTTCGCAGTTTTCCCACCAGTAAATTTCATCTCTCCTGGACTTTGAAATGAGTAGTTAGCCTAGGAACACAAACTCTTTTCCATTAGTGAATACTACTTGTTGGAGGCTATTATAAATTTATTTTATTAACGAATCTTAATATATTTTAATGATATAAAAATTTATTAGATAAGATCTGTAACTTTTAATAAAAAATTATTTAGAAAAAGCTAACTATCATTGGGAAAAATGTATTAAAATACTGATTTGTACCTTCCCCAGTTTTCTACAAATACTAGTCCTAAATATAGGACCTAGATGACTTTTTTTTGGAGAGATTAAAGTTGCAAAATAGTCTATTAAATCATGACATATTTGATATATTTTTAGATTATCCATTAGTTTATAAGTAAAATAAACTAATTTAACGGAAAAAATTAGGTAAATCAATTTATAATTAACTTATTTTGTTTTTTTTATGATTTTTCAAAAAAATCAATTAGGTCTTATATATTTAGGACCGGAGGGAGTATTACTTAACTTATTTTACATGATTTTATTTTAGTTCAAGTAAAAGCATTACTCCCTCCAGTTCCTAATATAAGAGCCTATGTAAATACAATACAATAATTCTTTCTTGTAGACCACCCTATGTAAATACAGTACTACTCCAATTAATATACTTCCTCTCATTCAAAAACAAAGCAACAGAAAAAAAAAGAGGAAAAACATATCACGTGGCCCACCAAACAAAAGAAGGAGAACATAGAAAGCAAAAACATAGTAGAAAATGCGTGGCATGAAACTCAAAAATTTGTTGGGTGTTCTTTTCAGGTTTGTCCTTCTTTATTCAGCTCTGTTAATCAAAATTTTTAGGAGCTACAGAACAGGAAACGACTATATAAGCTAGGGGTTTGTGGGATGAAATTTATATTATATATTGATTGATTGACAAACTAGTTTAAGGAAAAAAATTGGTGAATCAATTTATAATTAACTTACTTTGTTTTTTTTAGGAATTTACAAAAAAGTCAACTAGTCTTATATTTAGGACCGGAGGAGTATATATCTGTAAAGTGTCGATTGCATGTAGGTACCATCATACTGTGCCATATGTGTGTTAGCAGAATAGCATTCTGTACCAGAAACTTTGGGGAGATGACATTCAAAATTTGTGAAGTATTCCATTTTTTCTATTGGGTTTTCTATATGTCCTTATTTAAAGTTCAATCTCATCAAGCTGTTGCAAGATTTCTGTTTCTCTTGTGTTTGTTGGTTGTAATTTAGATGCCAACACAATACATTAGTTTCCCTGTTAGTTTGTTTGGATTCTTTTATTTCCCTTTTGTGTATGTACTTTGCATTTAGTAGTATTAGATTGCATTATCATGGACTCATATTTTTACTCTCCCTTTCATATCCCCTTCTGTATATCACTCCCTTTTGGCAAATTTGTCTATTTAGCCTAAATAGTGTGTGAAGTTTCCTTATGAATGAAAATTTGTACTTTAACTTTCATATCTATTATATTTCTTTTGGTGCTGCTACTCTGAGTTAAAAGCAGCATCAGTAGAAGCCTTTTGCTTCATTTAATCTCTCATCGTACCAAATCATAGGCATCGATATTTGTTTTTCCACTGTCTCAATAGACTTAAAAGGACAAAATCAGCATCATATGGCTTTTCACTAATATACAATAGATCTTAGTATGCAATAAAAGCATGTTATCTCTGCCTAATGGCTTTGGATTTCTTCAAAATTAGGAAGTTTTGAGGAATGTCCTGAAACTTATAGATTCTTTTCGACATTGATTGGACTGTTGCGCTAGTTAGTTACAGATTTTGTGGGCTTATCCTTTGAACTTTCAACTTCTAGCATGTATTACATTGAACCTATCCCTTTCTTTCAATAATGTTGTATCCTATTTAATCTACATCTACTATGTGCAACAGAAATGATAGAAAATAATTGAACCAATTCTGTTCTTTCCCCTTGGTGAGTTATACCAGCCTATAACCACCTCAACTAAGAAAAGTAAATATTCTCTCCGGTAAAATTTTTCTGCTCAAATATGTTATTAATCCACTTGAATAATTCTTTTTCCCTTTTTTTCAGGTTCAGTGAGATATTAGCTACTAGCAGGTTGATTATTTAGATCTGAGGCAAGCATTAAAATCCGTTGTATTTATAGTGAACTTGAAGAATGGAAGAGTAAAAGGGTGTTACAGATGAACCTTTATTTTTCAAGATTGCTTCTCTTTGGAAAAACAATGTTTGGCAATTCATGAGTTGTGAAGGATTGTCCTGTCTCTATCTCATTCATCTCTTACCATGGAGCTGATAAGTTTCTTCTTGATACAGTCTTTAATAGAAGAATCTAATTCAGAAAATTGCTGCATTTAAGGGAAGGCTATGGAAAAAGCACTCAACTAATATACTGAGGCAATCAAGAAGCAGAAGAAGAATGCATTAAATCTTACATTACATGATAAGAAGCTTTGGAAGGTGTATTGCAGCATGATCCTTAACTTATGTGAATGATAGTGAGATTGAAGAATACGAATAAGCTTTACTTGCCTCAATGATATTTGCAATCTTCATTCTTGAGTATGTTGATCGAATTAGTCTAACTACATGAAATTTTCTTTAGGTTCATGGGTATGAGAGGATATTGTGAAATGGGTCTGTTTCTGGTTAGGAAATGTAGGATTTGGTCTTATAATCCAACAGTATCTCTGTGGGTTCGAGGATTACGATCAAATGCTGCTTTAGAAGCCATTGCAAAAGCTTGGGAACAGAGAGTTAAAAGTGTTGTGCTTTATAATTACCCTTCTTTTTCTGGGGCTTACTCTGCTCTTTTTGCTCACCTCTTCCACACTTATCATAATATCCCTTCCGTTGTTTTGCCTTTCTCTTCAGTTGAGCCTTTCAGGTATAGCTCTACTCTTATCTTCATGAGTCCTTTTTATTTTGTTCTTATTTGCCAATGGTTTCGCCCACGTAGGTGGGATAAGGCTTTGTTGTTGTTGTATTTGCCATTGGTTTCTATATTTTGTTTTTCATTTAGCAGACCCCTTCTATTTTTTTCAACAATGGGGTTTTAGATTTTTTTTTAAAAAATTCTTTCTTTTAATGCTTTGTCTCCTTGTTTATGAAATGTATTGTATGAACAGAACAGTGATCGTGCATAACATTCATAGTTTATGTATAACGGGGATTAATGTACTTGTTGCAGTGAACTGATCAGTTTTGAAAATAGTATCCAATGTCAAAGTTGTCAAAATTATGTTAAAAAAGTTTACTATCCCCATTCCTAAGTGTAGGAACTAATTATTTGCATTTTTTTAAAAAAACTAGTTTATTTGGCTTATATGCTTACATACAATATGATAGTACACAGAATACATTATGATTGAGTAGCCCGTTTTACTTCTTTAGTCTCTCTAAAAAAATTAATTCAAGTCTTGTATATTTTGGAGGAGAAAGTAATTTATTTCTTGTTTGGAATTCCCTAGATTGAAAGGAACTTGAAGTTTTTTTTGTCTGGGATGTTTTGTTAATGAAGTTACTAATGCATGGCAGGGTTGAAGATTTGAATATTGAAGGCCTTGGGCTTGAGACATGTTATCTGCTGGACTTTATTTGCCCAAAAGAGTTTCTTTTGAAACTTTCACAGCAATTACAATGCAAGTAAGCGGAGATCAAATTCCTATTGTTATAATACGAAGCCTTTCTGACTGCCTCTATTTGATGATTTTTCCTTTCATCTCACAAGTGTTATAAATTGCATATTAATTCCAACATCTCTACTCATTCAGGGTTATTGGGTTTGATCACCGGAAATCGGTACTTCCATGTATTCCCAGTGTCAATGATTGTCCTGAGAATTTCACTTTTCATATAAACCTTGAGAAGAGTAGCTCTAGTGTTGTTTATGAATACTTTTCTACCAAACATGCTGACATTACTCCTTCTGATGTAAGTTGGAATCAGGACCCTTCTTCTTGCTTTCCTTCTCCAGCATTTTATATAGCAATTGCTGAGGTGTAAGATGTTTAAATATCATTAAGGGTGTAGTTCCAAGTTTGCTGGACTCCGAAGTAAAAGATCATGTGGAACTTATTCTTAAATATATTGAGGATGGTGATCTTCGTCATTGGAGCTTGCCCAACATAAGAGCCTTTAACATTGGATTGGGTGAATGGCGCTCAAGATTCAATTGTATTGCTAATCCTTACATGTATGAGCAGGTTTGATCATTCATGGTCCTATATAATTGTCAAATTTTGAGTTTGTCTGTCATATAACTTCACTTCATTGAAAATTGGGCATGCTGAATAAATTTAGCTAAAGATGTGTCTCACAAAGAATTAAAATTTTAGTTACATAAGTGTTGCAACTTTTCTTAATTTAGCACGATTAATTTAGAATTACATCTACTTTTTTACTCAGTATAGTTCCAACTTCAGCTCCTGTTAACTTGTTTCTGAAAGTTTCTGTTTCAAAAATCTTGGTCACAGTTGCTGGAGCTAACTGCTGTAGATTTAATTGCAAAAGGAAACACATATCTTTCATCCCGCCAGAATGCTGCAAATAAAGTGCCGGGAAAAGTTTTCAGGGTTCGGCTGGGTAGAGGATTTTATGGAGAGTGTCTGGTAGTATTCCAAGATTTAATCATCCTTATATTGCTACGTTGTCTATTAATTTTCCATTTAGTTCGTTAATCATGTCCTGGCTTAGCCTGACTGTAATTGGTATTTATAATTGTGCCTTGCACTTTCTTTGTCTATTTTTTTATGGTATTAAAGCTTTCACCATTGATATTTGTTTATGTGACAATGTGACATCATCATGTGACTGCAACATGGTGCTCCCACACCTTTCCTTGAGGTTGAAGTTCCTTATCAGATTTTGATTCCTTCTTTGTTGCCTCAGGGAGTCAGGGCAGATGGGAACTCGAACTTAAGTGATGAAATTGGCAAGCTTCTGAGTGCAAAGAGTGCTGCTGCTGGTCTAAGGTAATTATTTTCTAAATACTCTTATGTTTTTGTTTGTCTTGATTTTTTTTCCATTAGAAAAATAATTCTCCATTGATTTGCTGTTAGAAGGAAAAGTTCCAACCAGAGCTTAATGTCTAAATTAGGTAGAACTTTGAAATTTATGACCATGAAATATGAGTGTAGGTCTGCCAATGAATTCCGATTCAAGAACCATTGTCATTAGTGCAAGGGTGCTTTTATTTATTTCTTTAAAGTTGGGATCATTTGGGTAAATGATTGGCTGGGCACAATATTGATCTTCAAATATCTGCTATTAGCAAGCCAGCAGGTGTAATTAACCTAACCCAAACTAAATTGAACTTTTTGCACCCACAATTAGTTTCCCCCAATTAATTTCTTTTTGGAAGAAAATGGCATACTATTCTCCTTAACTTCTTTCTATATTAGCAATTAGCAATCTGAAATGAAGCTATAAAGTAAAAGAATAACTAACGATTACATAATGACGGCTTCAAGAGTTACTGGGTACTGCTTTTCTCTCATCTTGTGATATTGATATAGGTTTTGATGTGTCAATCAGGAATATAAGATCTTCGTATGTATCCATTGTCAGCATGTTGATTAAGTCAATTTTATATTTTCAAAAGCATACATGTAAAGAGATTTTACTCAAAATTTGAATAAGGGATGAGGGGCTTCATAGTTTGATTGAACTCAGTAAAAAGCAACAAGACCATTGGCTGTTTCTCTAATTAAATTATAGTTGTTATTTCTTTGATTCTTATTATAGACTATACCTTTGTCCAAGCATGAAGCACCCTTATTCAATTCATTGTTGGGTAGACAGTGTAGAATCTGAACAATGTCTTTTAACAAGTTCTTCCAGCCTGATTGTCTTCCTCCTTGATTGCAGATTATAACTTTTGTTGTGAATCTAAGATTTATTGATTTACATAATTTGATGCATTGGATGCTTGCTTATATCTATGGCAGGCCCATTGGAGCTGTGATATTCATGCAACGGAATAATCTTAAAATGTGCCTGAGAAGCACTGATAATGCCACAGATACCTCTGAAGTTGCAAAAGTGTGTTCCAATACTTTTCTTACTTTGCAATTCTTCAACATTTTGATATTTGTTTTTGAGTTACCGTTAATTTGGAAATTGAAGGCATATGGTGGAGGAGGTTCCCCAAGTTCAAGCTCCTTCATAATAAGGATGGATGAGTACAATCAATGGATTCAATGAATTCTATATCATTTCAAGGTATATATCTTATGTCAAATTTTACTTTAACCATCTGTTTCTGTTTCTGGGCAAACTTTCTCCACCTGGTATTTACATATAGAGTGCAATATAAGTGTTCTTGAATAAAGTTTAAGTTGGCTGCAAGAATTGTACGAGGGGCTTCATTTGTTTCATTCTTCTCATTGGCTTTTTTGTGAATCAATGTTACTGATGATTTGAATATTTTGTGTCTTTTTCTGCCAGTTGCACTTTGAATATTGCCAGCTTTTGTCTTGAGGTATCAAGTGAACCATTTACGGCCTTTTGAAACTCAAATTGACGATGACTTTGAAGGCTGCGGATCTATGACTCCCTCCCATCCACAACCTCCATTTACAACCCCTTGTAGTTAATGAGTTAGGGAACGAATAATTTTTACTTTGGGACTCTTGTAAAATAAATTTGAGGTAGAAATAGTATTTCAAGGAGGAAATGAACAAAGAAGACCATTTGGATGCATCAAAAAGTATGGCCATCAATTGGTATGAAGTCCTTTGAAAAGGGGCATATGAAGACAGAAGATAATACTTGACAATATATTCTTAGAGTTGCTTGTTTTTTTTTTTTCTTAGAGTTGCTTGTTGATAAAGAACGATTGTGCCCTATAATTCATTTAAGGGTGAAGGTGCAAAAATGATACTAAATTTTACCCAAAATTGCATTTCTAATAATAAAGTTTCGCGAGGAGCAAAAATAGTACCAATTTGGAGTCCACTTGCAAATATAGTATTCTCACATTAGGGAAATAAAATTTCGATATGAAAAGACTCTTATGCCCCTCATTATATAAAAATTTGATGAAGGAGGAATAGGGGCATAAGAGTCTTTTCATATCTAAATTTTATTTTCCTCAAGTGAAAATATTATATTTGCACCTTCATCAAGTTGGATACTTTTTTTGCACCCACGAAACTTTAGTATTAGAAATGCAATTTTAGGTAACGTTTAGTATCATTTCTGCACCTTCGCCCTTCATTTAATTGATGTTAGTAAACGGGATAAAGCTCATACTTATTGGAGTTGTAAAATAAGTTGTGTAACCTCCTTTGGCTCAACATTGGCCTTACCTTTTTTTTTTCGGCTGGAACATTGGCCTTACCTACCCATTAGGCTTTCCACCGTTTGTATAATGATCTTCTATACCACAGTGCAGTCCACGATTAGTATAAATGATTATATAGTGCCCAATTCTGTGTTTGAAAGCAAGAATAAGAATTTCTTTTTCTCAAGTTGAGTGTCCCCCCTCTCCAATGAACCCTTCTGAGCCAATGTAGATGTCTTGTCCATACAATTTTATGTATTCACGAACTAGTAAGCAATACCAAAACTTTTGATGTAGTAATATTAGAATGAAGGTTACTATTATCATCCAGGATGAGATTAGTGGAAAGAATTAATTCCTCGCGGTGAGATGAACCAATATTGAATTGAATTATTTTTTAGGAGACATGTCTATATTTAATATCTAGCAATAGAAACATGCAAATGTCTAAACATGAATAAAGACATATACTGATGGGTAGTTGGTTGAGTTGGTAAGTGAGTTACAACCCCTGTAAGGATGAGAATGCGTGTTTGAATCCGGGGAAGCACTCTCATTGGGAGAGGAGACAAATATGAGCAACATTCCTACCCCTCGAGTCCAGATTAAACAGAACGGTGATTAACCAAGAAAAAAAATGAATAAAGACAAATTGAGGGAATCTAAATTCCCAAAAGAATGATAGTTTTGAAATAAGATTAAAAACAATAATCTAATAATGTGAGAGAAGAAGGATAAATTGTTTGTAAAACCGTTGACAAATACCTTTATATGTCAAGCTCCACATCCTATGGAAGAAGTGCCGACTAATGAGGGTGCAAGAAATAGGAGTATTTAATTCTATTAGATAACGAATCTAAAATGATCATCCACACAAATATTTTTAGTCTTAGGGTCTGTTTGGTTTCAGCTTCTGGAGAATAGTTTTTGGGAAAATAGCTTTTTGAGAATAGCTTTTGAATATAATAGTTTTTCTGAAAAATAACTTTTGATGAAATGAGAGTGTTTGGATTAAGTTTTTTGACAATAGCTTTTAAGAATAAATTTGGGTAGAATATAGTTTTTCTGATAAATAGTTATGATGAATAACTTTTCATGTTTCTTTTATTTGAAATAAGTGTTTTGCTTAAATGAGATATCGAAACTTTCAGCTGGAAAAGGGAAAAAAATGTAGTTTTTCTCAAAATAACTTTTGGAACCCTAAACCTAACTTTTTCTCTCAAAATAGTTTATCCAAAAAAATTGAGTGTTTGGATGTCTTTGGGTGAAACCTAGGTTTGAGAGTCAGAATAGCTTTTGGAAATGTATCCAAATAGCCACTAAATGTGTGATACATGACATCATGTCAATTGTTTTTACTTGACTAACCTAAGCATCATAAAAAAATAATACCTATAGGGGGTGGCAATCATCACAACCCTAAAAAAAAATTAAATTAATTGCTTCAAGCCTTCAACAGAGGGTGTAGCTTGAAGTTCAAACTATCTTATACTCAGTTATTTGTCCAAAAAAGAAATGTAAACTAAAGAATATTATTATTTGTTACATTTATTCCCATTTTTAAAAAATACAACAAGAAGAATCTCTTTACTGGAAAGTTGAAACTTTCTATCCAAGAAAGTTTTAAAAAAGCACAAGTCGCCTATGGGAATGGACGGTCTAGAAGATTCTTTGGTTTTATTTCTTTATGTTTTTGGTCATTAATCTGTTTTATTATTTATTTTTTGGTCATCACTCTTGTTTTCTATATTTTGTTATTCCCATGTTACTACTTTTTTCCAGCATAGTCCCATCTTACTTGAAGAATAGGATTTATTGTTTATAAACATGTCTAGAATTGTACAGTTTAATATATATAAAAAAAAGAATTGTACAGTTCATAATATTTTAAAATCCACAACATATTTATGAATCGAAAATGCTAATAGAAAATATGTATATATAAATTCGGTTCTCTTAACTCATTATGCAAACATTTTAATAAGGTCAAAAAAATAAATACACCCAAAAAAACATTAACCGCTAAACTCTCATGTTCTCTATATTTTCTAAATTTCAGAAGTTAAGAAACAAATTTATCTACCGTCAAAATTTTAAGAGTGCTTAGTTAGAGACTTAGAATGTTAGATTAAAATCCCCACCATCATTTTTCAATAAGAATTGAATCATCAACTCGTCAAATAAGAATTGAAAAAATAATAAAAATAACGGAGTAATTATTTTTCAAATAAAAACATTCATACAATTTTTTTTTACTTTTTTTGTTAACATACTATTCCATACTCAAACGTGGCGAACACTAAATTAACCCACAACATTCTCATTAATAACATGCATATTAACTATTGCATCATGCACATCAATAACTAGAGCCTAGCAATTATACAACAGATTCTCATTAACTATAGCAAGCAACATACAAGTACACTAATGGAAATGCTACCGTGGTTAATTTAGTGCATTTGACCTTGATTATCCTTTTGAAAATTTAAGCACATTGATTGTCTTTTACATATTTAGACGACTTTATCTTTTTCCCTTCTTTCATTTTTATGGGCAACAAACCTTATTTTGCCTTTCAAGTAACCACCCTGAACCACTAGGCACCCTAAACTCACACCGGGTACAATTTTACCCTTGAAGTAGCCAAAGTGGTCCAATTTTTACGAATCTAATGTTGACACGTACCGTCCACTTGTCAATATTACATTCCACGTGTCAACATTACATTCGCCAGAGCGTAAAATTGGACCATTTTGACTATAAAATTGTCCAATGATTCAGAATGGTCAATTGAAGGTGAAAATAGAGTGATTGCCCTATTTTTATAAACATAATTATTCAATATTTCAATTCATTGAGACAAATTCTTCTTTGTAGTCTCTTGCAGTAAAACCCTAAACCCTAACTGTCAACTTCTTCTTCCCTCTTCTTCTGGAGATGGCTTCCGCTTCTTTGCTTCGTTCTCTACGAAGACGTGATGTTGCTTCTGCATCTTTCGCCACCTATCGATCGGTACCACTATTTATTTATTTCATGATCCCATTATATCAACAATTTTTATTTGTTTTGCTTAGCTCATGCATATTTTTCCTCACATGGCCTTATTTTTTAATCTCTTGCAACTCTTGTTAAACATTGGCGGCTGTATTTAGTGTAGTACTTGATAAATGTGGTAAATATGTTGTATTTTTTAATTATTTTTTTATATTCTGAGATTGTGCTTATAGCTTATTTAGTGTAGTACTCCATTTGATAAATATGGTAAATATGTAGTATTTTTTAATTATTTTTTTTATATTGTGAATTTGAAAATGTGTTTATAGCTTCTTTAGTGTAGTATTTGATGAATATGATAAATAGTGTAGTATTTGATGCCTTTTACATGGATGGGAGAAAATGTGTTTCTGGTTATAAATTTCAGTTTTAATCTCTTGGAATTCTTGTTAAACATGGGCGGCTGTATTTGTGGCATGTATTTGGTGTAGTATTTGATGAATATGTCTATAACTTCTGTGTATTTGATGCCTTTGACATGGATGGGAGAAACTGTGTTTCTAGTTATAAATTTCAATTTTTGCTTGTTTCTTTGTGAATGGACACGTGTAACTCTTTATAGCTACCCAAAGTCAGCTTATTGTTTTATTGGCTCGCAGGGTCTGTACTTCATTGCCATAACATTTCAATGTTCCTATTTTACTCTCATTGATAGTATGTGTTTTCAAAGTTTCAATATTTTCGATATTTCTATATGGGTTGTTGATCTTGTTATTCGGTTGGAACATATTTTAGTGATGTTAATTAAATTGCGGATTCAACTATACTTTCTACAATCTTCAGTGACCTACAACTCTTGCTCAGTTAATTGAGTTAGGATTGCAATCTTTCTATTCCTTTCTATTATGAATGCAAGCCATTCTGCTGAGTATAATCATTTTAAATTTGTAGCCTTGATAGGTGGCAGTGCCGTGATCCATTTTATTTGGGTATCTTGGTGTTTCATTGCTTATTAGTATTCCTTTCCAAAAAAACAACCCTTAATATGTACATGAACAAAAAAGAAACTGTCAAAGGGCCCATTTCATAGAGTAGTTAGATTCTTATTTGCTTAGTAGATTTTTAGGGCGGGAATTTGATGTTTCATTCTGTGATTTTCTTCTAGATTATTAATATCATAACTTGATGCATTTAAGTTTTGCCTATCTATCTGTGCTGAGTCCCTCTGATTAGCAAATCTGGAATGCTTTTTATTTTAAATTTAAACTATTACAAGCTTGATGCTACTCTATATTGGTGTAAACGTTTGAAATTTGAGGATATATAATTGCATGTATTAATTGCATACATCATATAGTATGATTTAGTTTGATAAAAAAATATATAGTATGATTTAATTGTACAAAAAATTAATAAAAATGTTCTCTCATTCAAATGTTTGTACTTTGTACAGTTCACAGGTTGCTCTAAACCTACACATGTCAATAAATTCTGGACAAGTTTGTCTGGCCCATTCAGGTTTTATCTCTTGTTCTAGTTCTTGTTAAAGTCTGATTGCAAGTAAGTTGTTCTATCATCTGTGGTCTTAGTTTCTGTTCCTAATGAAATTTTATCACATCATTTCATGTGCATTTCAGTTCAAGGCTTCCTAACACCTTCCACTCACGTCCTCTCCATCCATCCAGATTTTACTCTTCTTCATCACCAAATGTTCCTAAGCCTTCTCATTCTCACTCTTCCAAGAAAGTAAGCTTCCTAAAATCAACTTCTTCCTTACTTTTCTATACTGACCATTATTTCTTACTACTCTCATCTTCACATGCTTGTGTCCACATGCTGTCACTTGTAACCGTTACATTCCTATTGTATTGTAGATAAATAATTTTCATGAACGTGTAAAGTTTAGCATGTTTGGAAATAATTAGTATCAGTAATTTATTCTACATTCAACTAGACTGTTGATTTTTGTTGTGTCTTGGTTATTATTGTACATGATACTTGTAGCTGATTGTGTCATCTACTTTCTTTGTTATATACTGATGGCATTGAACTAAGCTGGTTGTGCCTAGGCTTTTTTTTTTTTTTGGATCAAGGAAGGCGACAATATTTTGTGGTTTTCTTATATATTTTTCTCTCACTGAAGTTGATGGCATTTCTCTGACACTGAGGTATTCACTTTGATCACGTTAAATTGTAGGGAATGTTATTTACAGGAGTAACCATTGGCCTTGTTATAGCTGGTGGAGCTTATGTGAGTACTGTGGATGAAGCTACTTTCTGGTACTTCATTGGGGAGTTTGAGTGAAACTTTGCATTTTATTTTGCCATTTTAGTTATTCCTTTGATACGGTAGATTTCTTTTTTCATTTGGAAGAATGAAAATTTCAGCCACTCAAATACTTAATTTTTGTCAGTTGTCAATGCATTCCGCTAAACCTTTACTTTCATGTAATTGCTTTGCAAGAGAACGATGATGCTTAAGCCCCCTCCCCCCCCCCCCCAACCCCACCCGACCCCACCCCCACTCCTCCTTTGTGCAATCATAGACAGAAGCTGTTCTGTCAGTGGAACACAAATTTCTGACTGTCAACATGAGCTATAAATCATGTATATAATTTCCTGTACCTGTATTTAAATGTCTTCCCTATGTTAAAAGGAGTTGTGTTTGGTGGAAATGTTGAATGGATAGGGTTATCAAGATAATGAAAAATTAGCGAGAAGATTGCTCTTATGTAGAAAATATTCTGACTTTTGGCACGAGGAGAAACATTTATAAATGGTACAATTTGCCCTTTGTTGGCTTTTCTTTTTCTAATAGTGAAGTACTTTAATGAGTGTTGGTTTTATGCTATCTTCTTTGCAGTGGATGGCTATTCTCTGCAACAAAACTTGTGAATCCTTTTTTCTCACTATTGGACCCAGAATTTGCCCACAGGCTTGCTGTCTCTGCTGCAGCTCGTGGTTGGGTTCCTATAGAGAAGAGGCCTGATCCTTCAATCCTAGGGCTGGAAGTTTGGGGAAGAAAGTTCTCTAATCCAGTGGGTCTTGCTGCAGGCTTTGATAAAAATGCTGAGGCTATCGAAGGATTACTTGGTTTGGGTTTTGGCTTTGTAGAAGTTGGCTCTGTTACACCTATTCCTCAAGATGGCAACCCAAAGCCTCGTATCTTCAGATTGCGATCAGAAGGGTATGCGCTTGTATGTTGTTTTATGATCACTTTTTGAAGTTGTAGAATTTTTGGAATGAGAAAGCTTTACTTCTAATAACCTTGACTTCTAGACTTTTTTTTTATTGAACATGCTGCCTGATCAATTTTTCCATATGCAGCGCTATCATAAATAGATGTGGCTTTAATAGTGAGGGAATTGTCGCTGTTGCAAGGCGGCTGGGTGCACAGCATGGTAAAAGGAAGTTATATGAAACATCACGTGCTTCACATTCTTCCAGTGATGAAGTCAAACATGGTGGAAAAGCTGGCCCTGGCATTCTTGGCGTCAATCTTGGAAAAAACAAGACAAGTGAAGATGCTGGAGCAGATTATGTTCAAGGTGTTCATACACTCTCCCAGTATGCTGATTATTTGGTGAGTGTCTTTTGCTTACATGCCTTTTACAAACAAATGATGCTTGCTTTCCATTACCCATCCTTCATGATTGGTTGGAAAAAAACAAGACAACCAATGGGCCATAAAATATCTAAGATAGGGGAAGTAAGTATAGTTAGTTCATAAATATCTAAGAGGAGTGTTGGAGGTTATTATTGTCCAAGTCTTATCTTTTGGAGGTTATCTTGTGGTTTATATTTGTTTTCATAGTATTATAAATAGAAATAAATAATAGGGGACTACTTGATGAAGTGTGGTTTTACAAGTGTTCCATTCATTATATTTTTATTTTACACTAATATTTCATTATGCATGATGTGATCCCTTTCAGGTGATTAATGTTTCATCACCCAATACCCCTGGCTTGCGCATGCTTCAAGGAAGGAAGCAATTGAAAGATCTGGTGAAGAAGGTAGAATTAATGATGTCAAGCTTTCTCCACAGTTGTTTCTTTGTATTGCATTATTGAGGTTGACCCTAGCTAAATTTGCTTCCTCTTGAAGGTTCAATCTGCTCGTGATGAAATGCAATGGGGTGAGGAGGGTCCACCTCCATTGCTTGTTAAGATTGCCCCAGACTTGTCAAAATCAGACCTGGAAGATATTGCAGCGGTGAGCATGTGCATGCTTAGAACATTTTTCTTCTTACCTCTATCATCTCAGATGATGTGACATTTTCTGTCTGATTATAGGTTGCCTTAACTCTCCGGGTGGATGGACTGGTATATTTCTTCCTGATGGCTAGTTTCATCTCTATTTATTGTTTCAGCTCTGTTTATTGTAAATCCACTTTTGCTGTCTTTTTGTCAGCTTTTCCAAAGGATTTGTAATTGTTTTATAACACAGCTCACAGTTGCTTCAAGGAGCACTGGAGCCTACACACCGCACCTCCTTTTACATTACAATTATTTTCCTATGTAACTTTTGTGTTTCTGGATGGTGATAATCCCTTCTCCACCCACAATCAGTTGATAAGCAACTAAAATAAGTGGCAAGAGTAAAGAAATAATATTTTTCTCTTTTTTTCCGTGATGCCTAAGTGTTTGATGAGTTCATTACTCCATTTCCACCTGTTCATATTTCTGAGCAACTCACGTATGCAATAGAAACCAAATCAGGATACCATGTTTAATTACTCATTATGCAATATTTGTATCTAGATTATAACAAATACAACTGTTTCAAGGCCTGAAGTTGTCAGTAGAAATCCAGTGGCAGCAGAAACTGGTGGTTTGAGTGGGAAGCCTCTCTTTGATCAGTCTACCAAAATCTTGAGGGAGATGTACATCTTGACGAGGGTATGCTCATTATATCTTAAGAGTGTTGAAATACAAGTGCTTTTAACGCAGGCAATCATACTTCTGTTTAAGGTGTTCTATAACCACAATGAGGATTGTAGAAGCATAGTTTAACATTTTATATCACTTATGTCCTCACCTTCAAACAATGATTGGCTGAGGGCATTGTAGAAGAAAAGGCCATTCCATTCTCTGAGTAAATAAAAATATGGGCTATGATTGTATGGTCTACAGATGGCTGTAACAAGTAGTATGCTTTGTTCAGTGGGTTTTGTCACTGGGTTGCTTGAGTTCTTTGATAACAAGATAACATATTTCTTAATTTTGTAATCTCACTATTGTCTAACCGGGTAATTGGAACTTTAATTTTGTGTAATATAAAGAAGTTTGTTTAACTGTTTACTCTTTGTGGCTAACCTATTTATGAGTAGCCAATAGCAAGCTTGAAAACTTGACTTCATTAATTTATGTTTATCAGGGGAGGGTTCCTTTAATTGGCTGCGGAGGCATTTTCAGGTAAAACTACTGAGTCCTTTGTTGGCACAAAATTGGTTTCTAACTATCTGTTTGTGTGATATATATGATCTGTATAGTGGTGTAAAAAGAGAATTTGATCTGTAGATTCCCTTCCATGAGCCTTGTATAATTCTTCCATTGATAGAACTTTCTGCTTATCTTTAATTCAGTGGTGAGGATGCATACAAGAAAATACGAGCTGGAGCAACATTAGTTCAGCTATATACAGGTTTTGCTTACGGAGGGCCTGCGCTTATCCCTCAAATAAAGGTATTAAACACCACAGACATGTTGGAGTGTATCCCCTGATTGTTATAGTCTCTCGTATCATTTTGATTAAAATTTAATTTGAAAGTTTATGAGAACATAGGCCATATGAGAGTTAAATTAAAGCATTCATATTTTGTTGACTCCAGGCTGAATTAGCAGAGTGCTTGGAGAGAGATGGTTTCAAATCCATAAAAGATGCAATCGGTGCGGACTACAGACGACCTTGATCCATATTGAATGCTCAGTGAGGAACAAAAAACAAGTTCAGCAGTGTTACTTTCCATTAATGATTCTGGAAGTAGCAAGATTAATTTGAAGTTTTGGCATCATTGATTCCTGATTGAAGTTCATTGCTGTTTCGATGAGCTGGGCAATGGACATAATTTTCTGTAACAAATAGAATAAAGAAATGAACACAACTCATGTTAGGGAATTTCTGTTAACTGTATAAATTGAAGTGAGTAGAGCAAATGACTCATTCTTCTCCCTTAGGTAAATGAGGTAAATTGAAGGGGCAACTTTCCTCCAAGAATACAAGAAAATTTGACGGAAAAAATGGAGCATAACTTGAGTGAATTGGTGGATGATTACTTGCAGAATCTTATAGCTTGACATGCAATTCATCATGAAATGAGTTTGAAAACCAGTCTTGAAAAACAACTCAATTCCAAATAGTATTTTTTGTTTGAAATATCCTCTCAACTCTTATATTTGTGCTCGAAACAGACAAATAATCTCTCCTCTCCTAAATATAAGATTACTTTCACTAATTTGAGTAGATTAAATAAGTTAGTTAAATTAATTATTTACACATGATATTACCAATCTCTCTCTCTCTCTCTCTCTCTCTCATAAATAAGTATGATAGCGTTAATTTAGGAAAAATATGAGAAAAATTAGAAAGTAATATTATAATTAGAAATAAATTGAATTTCAAAAGTGATTTTATATTTAGGAACAAAGGGAGTATTTAACATGGTCATCCTCTCAACCCCTTTTGGAGGCATACTAAGGACTTGAGAAGCACTTTATCCTTCTAATGAAAAGACCATAAAATAAGCACTTTCAAGTCCAAAACACAAAACATCACAAATTCTAACAATCCAAAAATGAATTGCAGTTCAAATGCTGCAAGAGTAGGGGATTACTTCCTCCATAGAAAGTGAAACTTTCATCATTGGCATAGTTAAGCACTCTGCATAGCATTATCTAATTATGAATCACGCAATGCAGTTTTGTGTTCAGTCTACCAACTAGCTATGGAGAAGAAGCTAATTGCTTAAGTTTTGCTTGTAAAACTGCCCCTGCTTCATCTGCCAAACTTTTCTTTTTCGTAGCAACCTGCAGTTATTGTAAAGAGTATCTTCAGTTACATAAAAGCAGCTAGATTAGAATGTGAGCATGTCAGTTCTGTCAATCGCTTCTTTATAATCAATAGGTTACATATTAGGCATAACATACTGAATCATACAAGTGAAAGTTCAATTCGTGAATACACAAGTCAAATCATGCTGACAATAGTTGATCGTAGTGCATATCATAAGTAAAACAAAGATTAGCCACAAGAAACTTACATCAACAAGCTGATCGTAGTTGGACTTTAGTAGGCTGATTTTACGCTCACAATAGTCTTTCCCTTCAGCCATTGTTTTCTGTGAACAGCATAAACACAATTTAATTGGTACGTGAGATTTGAAGTAGCATTAGATAGCCCTTGATGCACTCAGAGAGTCTAAAGCATGTAAATTAAAAGTGAATTAACCCTGTCTGTTATGTTATATCAGTGTAAGCCTACAAGTTGTAGCATGTACTCCCTCCGGTCTTAAATATAAGACCTAGTTGACTTTTTTGGAAAATCCTAAAAAAGCAAAATAAGTTAATTATAAATTAATTTACCTAGTTTCTTTCCCTTAGACTAGTTCATTTTATCTATAAACTTATGAATAATCTAAAAATATACTCCCTCCGGTCCTAAATATAAGACCTAGTTGACTTTTTTGGAAAATCCTAAAAAACAAGGCTAAAGTATGTTTTTGGTCCCTTAACTTTGGAGAAAATCATGTTTTGGTCCCTTAACTTTGAAAAGTGTGTTTTTGGTCCCTTAATTTTGGACAAAGTCATCGTTTTAGTCCTTTAACTTTGAAAAGTGTGTTTTTAGTCCTTTTAAATTCGGTTTAAGTATGTTTTCGGTCCCTTAATTTTGCAAAAAATCATGTTTTAGTCCCTTAATTTTGAAAAGGAAGGGACTAAAAACATTTTTATACTTTTTTCAAAAGATTAAAAACATTACTTTATCCAAAGTTAAAAGGACAAAAAACACAATTTTCAAAGCTAAGGGATCAAAAACACACTTTCTCCAAAATTAAAGGACAAAAAACACACTTTTCAAAGTTAAGGGACCAAAACATGACTTTGTGCAAACTTACGGGACCAAAAACATACTTTAGCCAAAAGCAAAATAAGTTAATTGTAAATTGATTTACCTAATTTTTTCCCTCACACTAGTTTATTTTACTTATAAACTAATGGATAATCTAAAAATATATCAAATATGTCATAATTTAATAACCTATTTTGCAACCTTAATCTCTCCAAAAAAAAAGTCAACTAGGTCTTATATTTAGGAACGGAGGTAGTATCAAATATATAATAATTTAATAACCTAATTCGCAACCTTAATCTTTCCAAAAAAAGACAACTAGGTCTCAATATTTAGGACCGGAGGGACTATATTAAAAGAGAGTTAGTAACCTGAATGAAGTAGCCTGTGCCAACATCAACCAAAACGTCATTGGCATCATCAAGAGTGCCAGGCACATAGAGCGATGCAGTGAGAGGGACCAGCATCTTGTTGCCTAGAATTCATTCATGAAAAAGAGACAAGATAAGAATATGATGAAGCAAGGAAAATGGAAAGCCCTAGAAGATGAGATGAGATGAGGAATGAATATTCACCTTGGGGGCGGAGGGAGAGATTGTGGAGGGCAGAGGAGGCGACGTCGAGGCGAGCGGTGGCGGCGCGAATGTTGGAGAGGCTGTCCTGCAGAAGATTCACCTCCGCGTCTGCCTGCTCCTTCACACCCTTCAACTGCTCTATGCTCATCTTCTCTAATCCCATTCCTCCCGTCGTCGATCCCATTCTCTCTCTGCTAATCGTTAATTGGTTAAAGTTGAACAATCTCCGTCGCGCACAGACCAAATCTATTTTCAATCTCAGTCAAAGTTCACAAACAATTAATCAATGTCATCAAACTATCACTTGCTCAGCCTCCTAGCACCAATATATACAGTTTCAAAGAACCAATCATACAACTCAATTAACTCTCCATTTATACAAACAGAAATCCTTTTTATGTTAACAAGCACACCTTTAACAGATCAAATATACACCAATAAGGCAGCAGAGATTCCCAATTATGAACACTAAATAATCAAAATAAAGAAGACCAGCTCCCCAGTTGCCATCAACTTTAGAACCATACCAATAACAACACATCACTATAGTGAAAATCCTCATCATCCATTCCTTTCTTCCATGTAATAGAATCAGACCAACAAAACAAACAAATGAGTAATGAAAACACAAAGCTTCATATTCAAATCAACAAATTCTAATCCAAATATCAACATTCCAGCTTATTATTTTATTTATTTCCATTTCTACTACCAAATATAATATATGATTCACCTTTAACATCCACTTTCTTTAATACCAATCATTCCATAAGCTCCCTTATTTTAGAAGAAATCAAATATAGTACCACTTCTTACGCCCCAAGAACTTATTACCTATTTAAGGTAAAATCACAAATCCAAATATACTTCCTACCCATACCAATCACAATCATGTAAAAGTAGAGCAAAGAGGAAGCAATTCTAACTCACACTTGCACATAAATCGTATGTATAATAGGTCTACCAACCTTTGTTATACCTCCATGGCTCCATCCATTTAATTATTAACAAGGAAACAATTCTATGGAAAAAAAATCAACTCAAACAAAAACAAGATGCATTCATAGTAATCAAGCGTCAAACATAAACCAAACAAACTCCATCACTTCAACAATCAAAGCCACAAAAATACTACCACACTAAAATGCCAATTAAACACCTCCAGCCACAAACAAGTAGTCAGCCAAAACAGAATACTCCCCCCGTTCCTAAATATAAGATCACTTTTGAAAATTTGGAGAGATTAAGGAAGACATTCCAATGAGTTAGGATTACATGGAATTTCCAAAATACCCCTCGCCTAAGTTTTTAAAATATCACCTTCTTCAAACCACTATTTTTTGGGTGAAGGGAGTACAGGGGTAATTTGGGGAAAACCTGAGTCAAATTAGAAAGTGATCTTATATTTAGGAACGGAGGGAGTATAATTCACCATGCAACAATATACTTGTAGCTATATGAATACATAAAAGACACATGCATTGCAATTAAGACAGACACCTCACAACACTTCACAAATCACGCAAACACTTGCATCCTAAAACCAGTTCAGTCTTGACAATGGCAGCAACAAGAAATTCGTACTCATACATGTCCCCAAAGCAATCAGCCATATTCAGTTTCACCAAATCATTAATTAAATCCACATGCATTACAATACTGTAATTAATCCATTGTTCATCTCACGACAGCAACAACCCAAAACAGAATTGTTGATTCCTATAACATAATCATCAAACCCCATGGGTTGCTTAAATTATTTATATGCAGACCATTATAGGAACCTAAAAAATGGAAAATGAGGAAAGCACATAAAAAGGAACTGTAGCTTAAGAAAACAAGAAAGGCCGAAGCTTACCCTTAATCCCTTAATCCAGATCGAACAAAGCCCACTAATCTCGCGAAATAGCAAACTTGGATGAAGAAAAATGGTGAACGAGAGGTGAGTGTGTTTGCTATAATTCTCACTTCCTCAACATGCCTTATTTCATTTCATAAAAAAAACATACCTAATTTCATATCTCACTTTTTATTTAGTATACTTTTTTTATACATATTTAGCATAAGATCACTTTGGGGAAGTTGATGAGTTCCTAAATATAAGATCACTTTCTATTTTGTCTCAACTTTGGTCCAAATTACCCCTATACTTCTTAGCTCCCCCACTTCTCTCTCAAATCCCTGTTTGTCTTTTAAATTTAAGTGAGGGGTATTTTGGGAAGATCATGTAATCCTAATTCATTGCAAAGTCTTCCTTAATCTCTCCAAATTAACCAAAGTGATCTTATATTTAGGAACGGAGGGAGTATACTTTTAGTTGTTTATGTTTGCATCAAATTTCAATTTAGTCATTTATGTTTATAAAGTACACTTTTAGTCTTTTTTTTGTTAACACTGTTAGTTTAACTTAACAGAAAATGCTAACTTAACAATTTTAAATAGTTACTTTACAATATAATTGGACCAAAAATAGTAAATTTTGAAAATATAAGAATATTTACACTCAAATATTTTAATCTCAACATTTTTTAGTAGTTAATAACCATTTAAATTGTTAAGTTAGCATTTTCCGTTAAGTTAAACTAACGTTTTCAGTAGTTAATAACCATTTAAAATTGTTAAGTTAGTATTTTCCATTAAGTTAAACTAACGGTGTTAACAAAAAAATGACTATAAGTGTACTTTCTAAACATAAAGGATCAAATTGAAACTTGATGCAAACATAAGAGACCAAAAGTATACTTTACTTTAACCTTCAAAATATAATACTCCCTCTGTTCCTAAATATAATATCACTTTAGCAAATTTGGAGAGATTAAGGAAGACATTCTAATGAGTTAGAATTACATGAAATTTCCAAAATACCCTCATCTAAGTTTTAAAATTATCCTCTCACCTTCTTCAAACCTCTATTTTTGGGTGAAGAGAGTATAATGGTAATTTGGGGAAAACTTTAGTCTAATTAGAAAGTGATCTTATATATAGGAAGAAGTTTTCCTCCCTAAAGTGATCTTATATTGAGGAACGGAGTGAGTATAATATAGGGTTAAGGACTTAAGGTGCATATTTTTATTGCTCTATAATATAGCAAAGAGCATCAAACATAATAGTATACAATATTTCAAACAAGAATTGTTTTCGTTACTTATTTAGTAATGACATTAAATAAGTCATGTTTGACCGTTACATATCAAATTTTGACTGTTAAATAATGGGATAAATGAGCATTTTTAATACTATAAAATATAGTAAGGAGTACAAAACATAATATACAATATTTTGGTCCATTTGTGGTAACAAAAAATTATTTTTGTTGCTTATCTGGTAACCTGTTAGCTAAAACTCACTTTCATAAGAAAAAACTGACTTGAAATAATGATGTAATATATGTATGTTGAAAAGACAATTTAATCAACATTTAGTTTAAGTTTATAACATTTAGAAGTAACTATAAAATATTTTAAATTGATGTGGGTGGGGGTGAGAGTTTTATTAATTTTTCAATTTTTTAACTATTTTAAAATTCAAAATTTATATTTCATTTGACTACACCGATTTCCTAGTTATCTTGTCATGTTATCATAATTAACCTTAGTGACATGTCAGCAAATTTAATAATGTTAACCCATATTCAAGTTCTTATTAAACTATAGGGACTAACTATGCTAACGGAATCAAACTTTAGGGACCAAAACATATTTTTATAGACTACATGGAGTAAAACGAAATTTGAAAAAAGTATAGGGACAGAAATATAAATACGAAAAAATATGGAGTCAATATGCAATTTTGAGAAGTTTTTAACGGTCAAACGTCATTGACCGTTAGGTGAGGGTAAAATTTGACCACTTTAGTTACTTCAAAGATAAGTTAAAGCTTGTTGTTAATTTAGAGTGCCTAGTG
The DNA here is from genome assembly GCA_029929735.1 of Mimosa pudica. Lineage (NCBI taxonomy): Eukaryota > Viridiplantae > Streptophyta > Magnoliopsida > Fabales > Fabaceae > Mimosa > Mimosa pudica. The sequence goes on along the minus strand of JAKELP010000037.1, from coordinate 4,115,818 downwards.
CTCAACGGTAATTATTTGAAGGGCAATTTAGGGTCATTACCATTTGTCATTTTCGCTAAATTTATTTACATTTATTCCTATTAAAAAATACAACAAAAAGAATCACTTCACTCCACGCCTCTGGAAAGTTGAAACTTTTTAGTTTTTATCCAAGAAAAAGAAGCACAAGGCGGCTGTAGGTCTGGATGGTCTAGATATTTGTTTGGTTTTATTTCTTTATTCATTAGTCTGTTTTATTATTATTATTTTTTTTTTGCCATCACTCTGGTTTACTATATTTTATTATTCCCATGTTACTACTTTTTTCCAGCATAGTTGATAGTCCCATCTTACTTGTAAACATGTGTAGAATTGTACAAATTATAACATTCTAAAATCCACAACATATATTTATGATTCCATAATTCTCTTAGAAAATATATGTAGATGATTTCGGTTCTTAACTCATTATGCATTATGATAAAATAAAAAACTCATTATGCGAACATTTTAATATGATTAAACACCCTAAAAACATTATCAGCTAAATAAAAAAGTAATCTAGTATTTTCTATATTTTCTAAATTTCCAAAGTTAAGAAACTAATTTATCTATTGTCAAATTTTTTGGAATATATAGTTAGAAACATAGAATGTTAGATTAAAATCCTCACCATTTTGTCTTTGAATCACCAACTCATCGAATACCAATTGAAAAAAATAATAAAAATAACGGAGAAATTATTTTTCAGACAAAAATATTCATACAATTTTTTTATTTTTGTTCTAAACACCACTCACTAATCCGGCGTCCATTCTATAATCCGACGCATATTGACAACTTACTAATTCAGACTCAAAGAAGGTAAGAATGTTGCCTCTTAATCTGACCCTATTGACAACTAACTAAATTAAACTTAAATAAAGTAGGAATAATCCCTACATACTCCTTCTTGTCCCTAATATAAGAACCCAAAATTTGAATGGTTTTGATCCTAATATAAGAGTTCATCTCACATTCTCTCCTCATTTAATATGTTTTTTTCAACTTTGCCCCTAACTCTCTCTCATATTTATTAAAGTTTGTTTATTTCTTTCTCTTAAAGTATCACAATAAATATTGGAAATATTGAAAAAGAAGACACAATCAACTAACATTCACATGTTTTCTCAAGAAAAAAAGTTTTTTTCTATTGCTGACTCTTATAATTAGGGAGTGGAGGGAGTATTACATATTGGTTGCCCAAATAGACGAAGTCTTTTATTTTTTTATAAACAAGACATTGAGACAATAAATAAATTGTTATTTTGAGTGTCTTGCTATCACCAACATAAAACCCTAAAACCCTAACTGTCTGTCAAGCTTTGAAAGCCTCTCTGTTCCTCACTTCTCATTCTTCTCTTCTCTTCTCTTCTCTTCTTCTGGAGATGGCTTCCGCTTCTTTGCTTCGTTCTCTACGAAGGCGTGATGTTGCTTCTGCATCTTTCGCCACCTATCGATCGGTACTATTCTTTATTTATTTATTTCACTTTATTTTTGCTACACATATAATCTGATCCCATTATATCAGCAAGTTTTATTTGCTTTTCTTAGCTCATACATGTTTTTCCTCATGTGGCCTTATTTTTTAATCTCTTGCAACTCTTGTTAAACATTGGCGGCTGTATTTGTGGTATGTATTTGATGAAAATGTCATAACTTCTGTGTATTTGATGCCTTTGACATGGATTGGAGAAAATGTGTTTCTTGATATAAATTTCAATTTTTGCTTGTTTCTTTGTGAATGGACAAATGTTACTCTTTATAGCTACCCAAAGTTAGCTTATTGTTTCATTGGCTCACAGGGTCCATGCTTCATTGCCATAACATTTCAATGTTCGTATTTTACTCTGATTGATATTTTGGATTTTGAAAGTTTCAATATGGCAGATTTGAATATTTTTGATATTTCTCTGTGGGTTGTTGATCTTGTCATTCAGTTGGAACATATGTTAGTGATGTTGATTGAGTTGGGCATCCAACTAAGTTGTTTGCAATTCTTTCGGTGATCCACCACCCTTACTCGGTTAATTGAGTTAGGATTGTGATCTTCCTATTCCTTTCTATTATGAATGCAAGCCGTTCTACTGAGTTTAATCATATTTCACTTCAGTACCCATTTTCTAGATTTGGAGCCTTGATAGGTCGCAGTGCCATGACCCATTTTATATGGTAGTGTGACTATAGCCCTGCCTTTTGGGTATCTTGGCGTTTCCTTGCTTATTTGTATTTCTTTCCAAATAAAATCCCTGTAATTTGCACCCGGACAAAAAAAAACTGTCAAATGGCCCATTTCTTAATGCAGTTAGATTCTTATTTACTTAGTAGATTTTTAGATGTGGAAATTTGATGTATCATTCTGTGATTTTCTTCTAGATTATTAATATCATAACTTGTTGCATTTAACTTTTGCCTATCTATCTGTGCTGAGTCCCTCTGATTAGCAAATCTGGAATGGTTTTTCTTTTAAATGTAAACTATCACAAGCTTGATGCCACTCTATATTGGTATAAAAGTTTGAAATTTGAGGATATATGAATGTCTGAGTTTTGTTGGTACCATGGAATTATATTAATTGTATACATCATATAGTATAATTTAGTTGTACAAAAAATTAATTAAAATGTTCTCATTCAAATGTTTTACTTTGTACAGTTGACAGGTTGCTCTAAACCAGCACATGTCAATAAATTCTGGACAAGTTTGTCTCGCCCCTTCAGGTTTTATCTCTTGTTCTAGTTCTTGTTTAAGTGTAATTGCAAGTAAGTTGCTCTATCATCTGTGGTTGTAATTTCTGTTCCTACTGAAATTTTATCACATCATTTCGTGTGCATTTCAGCTCAAGGCCTGCTGGTAATGATGTCATTGGTATTGATTTGGGTACTACCAATTCATGTGTTTCTGTTATGGAGGGAAAGGTATGAGTTCAGTCATCTCCAAATTTTTTCATGGTTCATGCATGTTTTTTTGTGTGGCATTCTGGTTGACTGATATTATATACTTTTGTAGAATCCCAAGGTCATTGAAAACTCTGAAGGAGCTCGCACAACACCATCTGTGGTTGCCTTCAATCAAAAGGGAGAGCTGCTTGTTGGTACTCCAGCCAAACGGCAGGCTGTGACCAACCCAACAAACACCCTTTTTGGAACCAAACGTTTGATTGGTAGGAGATTTGATGATGCTCAAACTCAAAAGGAGATGAAGATGGTCCCATTCAAGATTGTTAAGGCTCCAAATGGAGATGCATGGGTTGAAGCTAATGGGCAGCAGTACTCACCAAGCCAAATTGGGGCCTTCGTTCTTACGAAGATGAAGGAAACTGCAGAAGCATACCTTGGAAAGTCTGTCTCAAAAGCTGTAGTCACTGTGCCAGCTTACTTCAATGATGCACAGAGGCAGGCAACAAAGGATGCTGGAAGAATTGCAGGGCTTGATGTGCAGAGAATCATAAATGAGCCCACTGCTGCTGCACTTTCATATGGGATGAACAACAAGGAGGGCTTAATTGCAGTTTTTGATCTTGGAGGTGGAACATTTGATGTTTCCATATTAGAAATATCCAACGGTGTTTTTGAGGTATGGAAAAAGTTATCTCTCTCTCTCTCTCTCTCTCTCTCTCTCTATCTATCTATCTATCTACACACACACACACACACACACCATATCTCTCTCAACTTTATTGAATGATTAATTGGCGATAATATTTATTGACATACAGGTGAAAGCAACCAATGGTGACACTTTCTTGGGAGGAGAAGATTTTGACAATGCCCTGTTGGACTTTCTAGTGAGTGAATTCAAGAGAACTGAGAGTATTGATCTTTCCAAGGATAGACTTGCCCTGCAGAGACTCAGGGAAGCTGCTGAGAAGGCTAAGATAGAACTTTCTTCAACATCTCAAACTGAAATCAACCTGCCTTTCATCACTGCTGATGCATCTGGTGCTAAGCATTTGAATATTACATTGACTAGATCCAAGTTTGAGAGTTTGGTAAATCACTTGATTGAAAGGACAAAGGCACCATGTAAGAACTGCTTGAAGGATGCCAACATCTCCATTAAAGACGTTGATGAGGTTCTGCTGGTTGGAGGGATGACTCGTGTGCCTAAAGTACAACAGGTTGTTTCTGAGATCTTTGGAAAGAGTCCTAGCAAAGGTGTGAATCCTGATGAGGCAGTTGCGATGGGAGCAGCTATCCAAGGTGGTATACTTCGTGGAGATGTTAAGGAGTTGCTTCTCCTAGATGTCACACCGCTGTCTTTGGGTATTGAAACTTTGGGTGGCATCTTCACTAGATTGATCTCAAGGAACACTACAATTCCTACAAAGAAGAGTCAGGTAATTAGAAAAAGCTAATGATTGTCTTTCAATGCATAAAACATAAACCTGTCACATTCAAGAAATGGGGTGTACTAATAATTACTAAAGAAAATTGTTCAAGTCACCAAGCCGCAAGTAAGTATTATTTTGTTTAAAAAATGACAGCTTTTCATATGACAATGAAAATTTGGCATGATTTTTTATATTATTGCACTGCACATACATGTATAAAATGACAGAAAAAGAAGATTGCCCCAAATTAATGCTCCTAAACTTACTATTTTGTGCTTCTAATAGCTGACTGTATGTAATAGACATAAGTTGAAGGAATTTATGAACATAAGTTGAAATGTTTTTGAGAGGTGATGGAATTTATCTCTAACTTGCATAATTATTGTGATAGGTGTTTTCTACGGCAGCGGACAATCAAACACAGGTAGGTATCAAGGTGTTGCAAGGTGAGCGAGAAATGGCGTCTGACAACAAAATGCTCGGAGAATTTGAGCTTGTTGGCATCCCCCCTGCACCTAGAGGCATGCCTCAAATTGAGGTCACTTTTGACATTGATGCCAACGGAATTGTCACTGTATCTGCCAAAGACAAGTCCACTGGTAAAGAGCAGCAAATCACGATTCGCTCATCTGGAGGACTCTCTGACGATGAGATTGAGAAGATGGTTAGAGAAGCTGAGTTGCATGCCCAGAAAGATCAAGAAAGAAAATCATTAATCGACATCAGAAATAGTGCAGACACTACTATCTATAGCATTGAGAAGAGCTTGAATGAGTACCGAGACAAGATTCCAAGTGAAGTGGCCAAGGAGATTGAGGACGCAGTTGCAGAGCTAAGGACCGCGATGTCAGGGGAAAATGTGGATGAGATTAAATCAAAGCTTGATGCTGCAAACAAGGCGGTCTCCAAGATTGGCCAACACATGTCTGGCGGTTCTGGTGGCGGTTCCAGCGACGGTCCCTCCTCTTCCGGTGGTTCTCAGAGTGGTGAGCAGACTCCTGAGGCAGAATTTGAGGAGGCCAAGAAGTGAGACTTATAGAGTGGTTTTTGGTAGTTCCTTTCCTGATAATTCAAAAAATTAATGCAAATGGATAAAGCATTTGTCGACCATTGAACGCGTGAGTTTAAACACGTCATAGAGGAAATTATAATTTTGAGGCGTTCTCATTTGTTTAAAACTTGTTCAGCATTGAACTCAGTTCTCAATTATAATTATAGGAAAATTTTGTCCTTCAGTGATTTATTCATAAGTGAAAGTTATTTGTCTCTCTCTTTCGTGCGTAATGTTCCTCCCACTCAGTTTGCACATTTTAGTATCACATCTGTATAATGAAAAACATATGCATGATTAAAACAAAATTAGTATGGTATTTAATATGACATAATTTTCAGCATAAAGTGCACTACTACATATTTAACCTAGATACAATGTAATAAGGTATAGATAGCAAACTTTAAAAAACAGCCATCTGAAATGAATCAGTAAGTGGGACTTAATATAGAAAATGTATATTATATATATCAATATTATGCGTGATGTTGATAGTGTTAGTTTGTTGGATTAAAAATAATTTAAATGATTAAGGGATTACTCTTGAAGTATTTAAGTTATCTATACCTTTCTTCTTTTGCCACAAGTTATCTATATTGTTTTTAAAAAGTGTATAGTAAACCAGATCTGTCCTGCGCATTGCCTACGGTGTATTATTAAGAGATTGCGTATGGTATTTATAGCATGTAAGGCCATAGTATATAGGTGTTGAGTTATACTTATATAGGCTGGACTTACGCAATACCAATATGAAGTTTATTGAGTTTCCCACACCATTTTGTAATAATTCAGAATGAAAAGTTTTACCGACCTAGTAATCTAATTTCATCAACTAATAAATAGATTACAAACAAATAGGACCAAATGGTATTTTTGAACATGTCAAGATATTCAATTTTATATGAAACGAAAGCAACTTTTTAAACAACATTTTGAGTGTCACCGATGTCCTTAACGCGTGGAGATTAGTTATAGAGCAAATCTCCACCATTAAACAATCAATTGATTTCTGAAAATGAGAAATGAAAAATTACAAAAGTAAGAAAAAACACTATCTTCTTCGGTATAATTTTACACAAATTAATCCTTGGATATAACACAATCTGCAAAGGACCTCAATCCACATTTCCAGGCCCAAATGAAAAAGAAGTATTCAACCCTTTCGTGATGCAGTGTTGCGGAATAAGACCAATCCCATTATGCTAATAAAACAGAAATCTAAAATGAAACACAGATATTAGTATAAATCTACAAATTAACTTGTATGTTTAACAGAGTCTGCGTCATCCTTCAGTTTCTGCATCTTTCTTTAGCTGAAGAGAAATGCCGATTCCCTAAGACTGGACTTACTATATAAAACAATAATCTATGATATATATTCCCTCCGGTTCTAAATATAAGACCTAATTGACTTTTTGGAAAAATCCTAAAACAAAGCAAAATAAGTTAATTATAAATTGATTTACCTAATTTTTTCCCTTAAACTAGTTTATTTTACTTATAAACTAATGGATAATCTAAAAATATATCAAATATGTCATGATTTAATAGACTATTTTGTAACCTTAACCTCTCCAAAAAAAAAGTCATCTAGGTCCTATATTTAGGACCGGAGGTAGTATTATTCAGTAGATAAGAGTACAAGCAAGTGATTCATACATACATATATGTTGATAAACAAACACACCTGTACATGTGTAGATAATGGCGATGACACTTTCCCATTAGGTAGAGTAGTTCACCATTTATGGATGGACAATGACCATATTTTGCCCTTCAAGTAACCACTCTGAACCACTGGGCACTCTAAACTAACAACGGGTATAATCTTACCCTTGAAGTAACCAAAGTGGTCCAATTTTACCCTCTGCCGAATGTAATGTTGACACGTGGAATGTAATGTTGAAACGTGGACGACACGTGTCGACAGTACATTCATCAGAGGGTAAAATTGGACCAATTTTGTTATTTCAAGGGTAAAATTGTACCCGGTGTTAGTTTAAGGTGCCCAGTGGTCCAAGGTGGTTACTTGAAGGGTAAAATAGGGTCATTTCCCTTTATGAATTGTAGAGATAACCAAATTAAAAGATCTAGAAATTTTCCTGGCCTTACCTACTTTCGCATGTTGATGTGAGTTCCATGATAATTTAGCAGCATGCCACAAAGAAGAAACATGATTGAGTGCAGCGTCAATGATGGCTGGACACCAACCACTGATCTGCCAAAAATCACAGGAAAGAAGAGGATGTCAAGAGAGTATCATCAACGCTGCACTCAATGATATTTCTCCAGCGTAGACGAGAATATTATTCCAATGATTTTCCACATTCAAGATAACTTTCACAAACCTGCGATGATATGAACGAATAGTTTGTCATATTTATAAAATGTATCTGTAGGTGATATTGTGGACTTTGTAGTACTAGTATACTAGCTTCATTATTGTACTACCACCGTTTCCTTACTTCACCAGCTAGATAAAAAGGAAGTTCTAAGGTAGATATGTCAAAGATTGTTTATATGTACCTTTCAATTTTGTTGTACTGGTCTGTTAGTTGTACTATAGTAACAACATCGTACTACATCATCTCATTTTGATCGCCCCAAAAGGAGGGAAAAAAACTTCCCATTATTTTTCTTTTATTTATTACATTGCAGGAGTGAGCAATGCCTTCCCATTATTCTTTGATCGGGTGAATCAACAAAAAGTACAGCTAACATTTTCTCAAAAAAAGCATCTAATACTATGTTACTTTTTTTAAAAAAAAGTACCCATAAACTTTTTAAATTGAGGCAAAGTGTCAAACAAAACCACCCTCGTTAACCAAAGATAACTACCGATATTTTTCAACTTATGGATTTCTCGTCTCTAAATTAAAAAATACTACCTCCGATCCTAAATATAGGACCTAGATAACTTTTTTTTGGAGAGATTAAGGTTACAAAATAGTCTATTAAATCATGACATATTTGATATATTTTTAGATTATCCATTAGTTTATAAGTAAAATAAACTAGTTTAAGGGAAAAAATTAGGTAAATCAATTTATAATTAACTTATTTTGCTTGTTTTTAGGATTTTTCAAAAAAGTCAACTAGGTCTTATATTTAGGACCGGAGGGAGTATTATCTTTACCAATCCTAACTTTCTCTCTCTTCCACCTCCCAATTCCTCATCCACTTCTTGTGCTCTCCTATAAATTTATTGTTCCTTATGCTCCCAAGTAGGGGTGGGAATAGCCCAGGCCGGCTATCAGGGGCCTATGACTTGGACCGTTAAGGCCTTGAACCAGCCTCCTTATATCCAGGCCAGGCCTAGGCCTAGGCTTTTTCTTTTGAACTGTTTTGCTTAACAGGTCAGTCTCAGGCTTGAGGAAAAAGTCTATTAGCCTATCAGGCTGGCCTATTAAGAAGTTAAATAATATTTATTTCAAATAAAAAATTATGTTACTATATTAATTGATGTTATTTTTATTAATTCTTAATATAAAATTACAATTATATCATCTTCTATTCTAGTGTGTTTATTGTCGCACATTCTCTAAGCATTCATTCAAATGATGTTACCCACCATTCATATTTCTAAACTTCTTATTGAGTATGTTTGATTAATCAGGCCTCCAAGCAGGCTAATAGCCAGGCCAGTCCAGGCCACAGGTCAGACTCAGGCTTAAAAAATTGTCTGTAGTAGGCCACAGGCCAGACTCAGGCCGATCAATTATACCACAGGCCAGACCATTTTGTGACCAGCCCAGGCGAGGCCTGGACCATTCCCACCCCTACTCCCAAGTCCCACCTCCCACTGTTCTTCCCGCCACCTCTTCCTCCTCCTTTAAGCAAAGAGGAATTCGTACGTGATTCAATGCACCACATAACATAATTTATGATTTCACCAAACACAAGTAAATACATCAGATTTGACTTGAAATTTTAAATCTTACTTGATACCCTAGAATAATTAACTCACCATTCACCAATTAAAAAAATCAACCTGTAAAATAAAAAACATTTAAAACATGATATTTAAATTGTTTATGCTAACTAATTCTTTTCGAGTGCCAAGACAAATTGAAAATTGCATGTCATACTTTATGTATTTACTTACGATTGGTTATAAAACACCAGATTCGCACAAAACAAAATAATTTCACTTTCTTCTCCTTCCTCCTCAATCCCATCCATTGAGGCGTTCACGGACGGGATAGGATCGGGACACCCTCGTCCCGTCACGAAAAAGGGTCAGGACTGGATATTCGTCTCGTGTCCCGTCCCGAACCTTGTCAAGTCACGATCGGGAACGGGATGGGATTGGGACAGGACAGGAAAATCCTGAATTTTTTTTGAATTTTTTATTAAAAATATCTACCTGTAAAATAATATGACACTTTATTTTTGTAACAAACAAATAAATAAGTTCAGTATTAGTTTTATAATATATCTTATACAACATAATAAAGTCAAATTCTATTATTATTGTGTTTTTCATAAAAAATGTCATGTATACTTATACATGGTATAAATGACACATGCATTTTTTAAAAAAAAACATATATATATAAAAACACATTTATGTATTCAGGACGGGACGACCTCGTGCTGTGTCCTGTCCCGAAACTTTTCGTGACAGAAATTTCCCATCCCGAAATGCCTTGAGACAGGACGGGAAATTTTTTAACACCCCTACCCTCCATAATAACCACCTCGATTCTCTTTCCTCTTGGTCAGCTATATATTACATAGTGCCAATGTACTTTCTATTCTCTCGTCTGATTCAACGTTGTTATTTATATGTACTCCCCAAATCCTATTTATAGGGAAGAGGGAGTGTAAAATTTGGTCATATGTAAAGCAAATGATGCAATTTTCATATAGATGTACGAAAATACCTTTATTAAATCATAATAGCACCATTTCCTGTGCACATTATCATGCACTCACTCTCTCTCTCTCACTCTCACAATATATTAGTATAGACCCTGTGCAATGCACGGGAAATTAGGCTAGAATAATGTTGTGTAAAATTAAAAGTGATTTTTTCCTGTTTGCAAATTAAAGTAACCCGAAACAAAAGACAAATCGAACGATATTTTTTTCCCTCTTTGTAATGAAAGTATAAAAAAATTAACAAACAAAATTTAAAAGCACACAAAATGAAGAAGAGAATTCAACAACCTGTTAAAATTTAATTAAAAAGGATTTTAAAAAACGAGGAGAAGGTTTTGAGGTAAAAAATAGGAGTGGGAAACATTGGTCAAGATGTTGAAAAAAAAACTGAAGGGAGAGGAGAACATGGGTTAGTAAGTTGAAAAAGAGGGGGTTTACATTCAGGGCTCATCTCAATATTTCTCATCCCTATTCTCATCTACCAAAACGCAGAGTTTCAATAAAAACACACATAAAACAAAATGTGGCCCCCACAAATCTCTCTCCTCTGCTTCTCCTTCTCCCTCACTTTATCTCTCCCTTTCCAGCCTCCGCCTCTCTCTTCCACCTCAAGTCCTCAACCACCACCACTGACCCCTCCACCGTACTGTTAGAATCTTAAGTTTTGATGAAGACTAAAATATGAAAGAACAAGCCAAACACTTAGAGAATATTAGGTTAATATAGAACCCCAAGTAAAAGTGCTTCCGGATGTGGATTTACTTCCGGATGGACTAAGACTAGCGCTAGCGGATGAACGTCTCATCCCCCAGCGACAGCAAGTATATCACTAAGTCATAACTCAGTCTAAGAGCATTAGTGTATAAAATCCTTGAGACTAAGTTAGGAAGCTTCCGGATGTAGATTTGCTTCCGATTGTATTAAGACTAGCGCTGGCTGTTGGTATGGATAACACTGAGCGCCAGTGACCATAACCCAACGTCCAGTGGATCTGCTTCCGAATGCTTAGTGACTAGCGCTGGCTGTTGGTAATGATAACACTGAGCGTCAGTGAGTAAAGTGTGAACATAACCCAACGTCCAGTGAAAGTGTTTCCGGATATGGAATTGCTTCCGGATGGAAAAGAACTCCCTTAGACTAAGTGAACTCCCACTGCATGTGAGCATGTGCTATTATTGTTAAGACTAACGTTCAAAATGCAGTACACTGAGTAAAGTTGGATGTGGACTTGCTTCCGCAAGCAATCAGAATGTCAGAACGTTCAGAGCAATGCAGTGTCAGAATGCTTTTGACAGAGCAGAGGTGTCAGAATTACTTTTCAGAGATAAAGCAAAGTCAACCCCGCTAAGCATTAATGGAGCATTAATTGGGAAAATGGTAACTTGGGAAAAACGGCCATATTCAAACGGCTAACCCACCTACCAAGAGTGAGAATACTTGAAGACTATATAAACAAGCTCACCTTCATTTATGGAGATAACTAATATCTTTGACATCTTGAAGAAAGCTAGAGTGAGAAACTAAGAAATCCTTCAAGCATTCAAAGCTGCCCAGAAAAGAGAAAGAGCATTTAACGCATTGAGAGTTCTTTTCATCTACTAATCTTGTACTCTTTGTTGTTAAGTCTCTTCTTGTATTAAGAGCATTGATTGTACTTAAGTGTGTAACATTATCCGTTCTTCAAGAGAACTAAGTTTAGAAAATCCTTTATTTGTAAAGGTTGAACCCTTGCTGGTAGTAAGGGGGAGTTAGTTAGCAAGGTTGCAAGTGAGCCTTGAGCAAAACTTGTGGTTGTAAGGTTGCAAGTGATCCCGTCCAAAACTTGCGGTTGTAAAGGTTCTAGGTGAACCCGTTGTAAAACCTGGGGATAGTGGAACTCAACCTGGGTGGTTGAGACTGGACGTAGGTCAGGAAGACCGAACCAGTATAAACTCTTGTGTTGTTATTGTTCGATTTTTATTTGGTAGCACAATTCACCCCCCCCCTCTTGTGCATCCATTACTTTCACGTACCAGACGTCCGCCCAAACCAACCTCCTCTACTCCCCTCACCTCTCCTCCAACCTCCACGTCAATCAAAGAATCCTCCACTCACACACAATCCTTTGATGTGTGTAAGTCTTTGCATTCCTACCTTTACGTTTTTCACGATGGGAAGAGAGAATCCGGTGGGGGCCAACGGAAGGACGGTGATTGAAAAGGCGGAGGAGACGTCGTGGGACGTCCGGTGGAGGCAACTGGGAGGACGCAGTGGTTGAAAAGGCGGATGTCCGGTGGAGGCGGGTGGCAGGACGATGGTTGAAAAGGTTGATGAGACGTCGGCGGACGTTCGGTACGGTGGAGGGGTCAGTGGTGGTGGTTGAGGACTTGAGGTGGAAGAGAGAGGCGGAGGCTGAAAAGGGAGAGATAAAGTGAGAGAGAAGGAGAAGCAGAGGAGAGAGATTTGTGGGGGCCGCATTTTGTTTTATGTGTGTTTTTATTGAAACTCTGCGTTTTGGTAGATGAGAATAGGGATGAGAAATATTGAGATGAGCCCTGAATGTAAACCCGTCAGTTTATTTAATCAAACCCTTGATCTAATTTGGTGGAGTAATAACCATTGGTTATCTATTGTTTGGTATGTAAAACATATGGAGGTTAATTTACACTATTTCTGAATGATCTAATTAAAGAAGGATTAATCATTGCACAGCTAATACTCCTATATAATTACACTAATATGAAAATCTTCTCCCCTTCAAACCCTTGATGATATGATAACGTTGTTGATACACTATTTCTGAACAATAATTGAATTAAAACATGATCATTTATTGAATGGATAACAATAAAATATAATTAAGATTCATTTGTTTGACATTAAGTTGTTACAATAATTAGGCTAATATATATAGTACTCTCCCTATTCCAAAATATTATAGGGGATTTTCTTTTAGTTCTTAATGTATAGCATATAATATTCCTATGAATTAAACATATTGAGAAGATTTCCATCAATGTAGTAATTTTTTAATACAAATTACTAACAGTGTATATTTTAGAAAATATTACCGTACACTTTTGTTTCTTTATATTTTCATCAAGTTTCAATTTCGTCTTTTATACTTGTAAAGTCACTTTTCGTCTTTTAATGTCATTTTTTGTTAACAACGTTATTTTCACTTAAACTTAAAATGATTATATCATAATTAAATTGAGGCAAAAAATGATAAATTTTTTTTTTGAACTGAAAAAAAAATGATAAATTTTGAAAAATAGATTAAAAAATATTTTAATCTAAGCATTTTTCAATATTTAATAATCATAGGGGGTGGCGTTGCAGAGACCGAAACCACTCTCATGGGATGTGAATTGGGAAGTCAAACGAACAGAACATTAAAGTTGTAATAATGAATTAACATTAAAAAGCACAATCATTCACAAACAGTGTGAATGCAAATGAAGGGCTCAGATGATTAATCACACAATATTTTCTAAGATAAACATAGGCAAAACTTAGGAAAACTCACCTAAAAATCTGAATCCAGTGTGAACACATAAAAGATTCCTTACAGCTAATTATAGGATATTATAGATATAGATAGATATGGATATAAATGAAAATATATATTTTTAATGATATTTTATACAAAAAATATAAAAAAATTTGATAAGATGAAAACCATTAATTTTGATGGAACTTTTAACGGCAGGTAGCTTAGAGTCTAAGCATTAAATGTAAGGGGTACTAAATTTGAACTTTCAAAGTTGAGGGGGTTATGTGCAATTTACCCAAAGTTCAGGGGATCTTTCTAATGTTTAGCCTAACTAATTTCTCTAATTTTTACAAATTAGTTATTCAACTTGTATATTTATGACCGGATAGCTGATTTTATACACAAAGGTAATAATCAAAACATAACACGGATTTCATTACCATTATAAAAAAACATAACACAAATTAAATTACATTAGGTTTTACTAGTTCTATTTTGGGTAAATTCTGAAAGCCACTGAGTCTTAATTACTGTTAATCCTTGGCCAATTGTCTTTAGGTGGATTAGTTAATTGATTAGTTGAATTGTATCGATTTTAGTCAAATTTTATGAATAATTCTAGTTAAAAATTAGGGTTAATGTGCAAAAATACTCATGCTATTTTGGTCAACGTGTAAAAGTAACCATGTGATTTCTTTGGAGTAAAAGTAACAATAACATTTCAAAAAAGGGGCAAAAGTACACATCACTATTAATACAAAATGGGTACTTTTACCATTATTTTAAAATGTTATGGTTACTTTTGCTTTAAAACAATCACATGAACATTTTAAACACTTTGATCATAATTACATAAGTATTTTCAATATGTACCTTAACCCTAAAAATTATATAAGTTTGTTATATCTTTGCAATAAATATATTATTAGGCTTCATGACGAATAAGTTATAAAAAATTGAAACCGTTAGAATCAAATTGAAGTGAAAACAAGTACTAAATAAACGACTCTACATATATCCATTCAATTTCAAAATTAGAAACTTTCGAACTTTTTGTATAAAAAAAGAAACTTTCGAACTTTACATACATATACACACATTTTAAACGTATATATCCCTCTGTTCCTAAATATAAGATCAATTTCCTTAATTTGAGTAGATTAAAAAAGTTAGTTAAGTTAGTTATTCATACATGATATTATCAATCAATCTCAATTACATACTTTTATCTTCACTCTCCCTCTTTTGCTTACTATTATAGATAGACATTGTAGGGTTAATTTGAGAAAAAATTGAGAAAAATTAGAAAGTGATTTTATAATTAGGAACAAGTTGAATTTCAAAAGTGATATTATATTTATCAATGGGTAGTTGGTTGAGCTGGTAAGTGAACTACAATCCCCGTAGAACGCGTGCTCGAATCCCAGGAAGCGCTCTTATTGGGAGAAGAGACAACAACCTTGTCTATGTGGGCAACACTCTTACCCTTCGAGTCCGGATTAAACCGGACGATGATTAAAAAAAATGATATTATATTAAGAACGAAGGGAGTACTTCGATAATACTTGATTATGCATGAAGTTCGTTTTTTGCAATTATTGATTGTTTTAATTTGCAGGCCCCTGATCAGAATGCATTGGGCAATTTGCTTGTTCTGTTTCTCTTGTTTGGTATATTTGCTGGAGTTTCTCTTGATTGGTTATGGCTCATAGGAAAAGGTCAAGAATTCTGACAGTAATAAGTTCCATGACTGTAAAAACTCTGCTTTGTCTAATGAACTTCTCTTTATTAGATTCATCATAAAGGCCCTATTTTTCGGATATAATAATTTACTTTTATTAGAATTGCATACAGTAATGGAAAAGTTCAACAAAATTGGGTTTAAAACATCTACTTGTATAAATAATTTTTACTATCACTTTACCCACCTAATTGTTTAATTTGTCACCATCTTCATCTTGTAGGCTTATGTAACATTTAGATACCTTATCAATTAAAAATATTATCTTATGCTATGATGATTGCACATTATTATTTAATATCACAAGAATGTGATTTTGTAAATGAACTCAAGATCAATCTTAACACTCAATTTTAAAATTTTATTCAAGTAACACCAAATGCTAATAAAGAAATTCAATCACATCAAGAAATAAACTGCAAACATTATATATGGAGCAAAATTTAGAACACGCAATTAATAAGTATGAAACAAAAGTGAGCGAATGCTTTGACATTTCTTAAAGGTTGATAGGCATTTTTGTCAGGAATTTTTTAGGGACACTTTTACTTAAGTTTACAATGAGACAATAATATTGCCCTGAATTTTTAAAAAAGGAGAACAATGCCCCCTTTCAGTTAAAAAAGGGAAAATTAATTTGAGGTCCCCCACAAGGGACTTAATACTAGAAAAGTCCCAAAAGTTGAAATAATTAATGTAGGGTCTCAAGGGACCTCACTTTAATATACTTGAAAATTGAAAAGACACTTTTGCCCAACAAGTTGTCACATTTGCCCATTCAGTTGTCAAGTTATGCCCATCGAGTTGTCACGGCTGCCCATTAAGTTGTCAGGTTTTTCCCTAACTTAAGAGTTTGGGCAATTAACTTAAAGCACATGCCCAACAAGTTGTCACATTTGCTCATTCAGTTGTCAAGTTATGCCCATCGAGTTGTCACGGCTGCCCATTAAGTTGTCAGGGGCAAAAGTGTCTTTTCAATTTTCAAATATATTAAAGTGAGGTCCCTTGGGACCCTACATTAATTATTTCAACTTTTGGAACTTTTCTAGTATTAAGTCCCTTGTGGGGGACCTCAAATTAATTTTCCCGTTAAAAAACCTAATAGTCAACCTTTAAAAATGGTCATATCAATGTGAGTATATTGAAGTTTCAAAAGGTAGAGAATAAAAAATTAACTGCCTAAATTTTGAACTAAACTTCACAACTAAATTTCAAACACACATATAGAAATTTTTCACAACTAAATTTCGAACACACGTGTAAGAATTTTCAAGATATTTTGTACTCATTTTCAACATTAATAATGTCACTATATCCAAGTTCATAAATTCATGGAATTTCACACTAAAAAGTCCAAAATAAAATTTCACAACTATATTTCTAAGACACATATATGGAGATTTTTCAAGACATTTGTACTTCTTTTAATAAGGACATTTTTATATTTAGTTGAAATATTTAATATCATTTTGGCCCGTGAGGAAGTAGTTAGTTTCCAAATATAATAGATTCCATCCTAAGGGGTTTAGTAAAGTTTCCCCTTCCTTTTAAAGAAATTTGGTCTTCATTTCTAACCTGCCAACCCCCAGTGGAATGAAAGTAAGGAAAATACCAAAATGGCAAAAACACTTTAAATATTTAAATGGTGCTAAGATATACAAATTACAAAAATTCATAAAGGATAAATAAATGATATAGACTCATATGTCCATAGTGAAATTCAAAAGAAAAATCCAAATAACCCTTCAACAAATAGAGGGTTGGTAAGGACCCTGTGGTGTTTGTAAGCATACATAAAAAAATTGGTGAAACCATAAGGAGAGTTGATAAACGCGAATAGAAATTGGTCAAGTCGAATAAAAAAAAAGTTTGTAAGTATATGTAGGTGTAGAGTTTGTAAATGCGAGAAAATTAGCAAACCTACTAAAGGGTAAGTAAACCCAAATGCAAAGTTGATAAAATTGTCTTTTCACATGCAAAGTTATATATGCTCAATCAAGTGAGTTAGTCCCAAGAGTGGTGCTTCAATATCTTAATTCACGCATCAATCAAGTGAGCAAGCACCGAGTCTGTGCGTTAATTGTCAGATCTGGTCGATCAAGGGAGCAACCCTTGAGTATGTTTTTCAATGTATTAATCAGCCAAATTTAGGAGCAAAATGAGATATAAGCTTAAATGCTTTTATATGTTCATTTAAGGCATATTATCTATGTTTCACACATTATTACCAATGAAACCCTAAAATCTCAGCAAATCGATCTGCATTAAAATATAATTTTTCAACTATACCTCTAATTAAGACTTTATAAATTACAATATAAATCTTTTCTTTATAAAAGGAGGACTGTTGACAGATTATATGCTTATCACCTGTCCATTTTCCATAGCCTAAACTCATGACACATATCCTTTTTTCCTTATTCTCTCTCCCCTTTTTGGGTTTACATTCAGGGCTCATCTCAATATTTCTCATCCCTATTCTCATCTACCAAAACGCAGAGTTTCAATAAAAACACACATAAAACAAAATGTGGCCCCCACAAATCTCTCTCCTCTGCTTCTCCTTCTCCCTCACTTTATCTCTCCCTTTCCAGCCTCCGCCTCTCTCTTCCACCTCAAGTCCTCAACCACCACCACTGACCCCTCCACCGTACCGGACGTCCGCCCAAACCAACCTCCTCTACTCCCCTCACCTCTCCTCCAACCTCCACGTCAATCAAAGAATCCTCCACTCACACACAATCCTTTGATGTGTGTAAGTCTTTGCATTCCTACCTTTACGTTTTTCATGATGGGAAGAGAGAATCCGGTGGGGGCCAGTGGAAGGACGGTGATTGAAAAGGCGGAGGAGACGTCGTGGGACGTCCGGTGGAGGCAACTGGGAGGACGCGGTGGTTGAAAAGGCGGATGTCCGGTGGAGGCGGGTGGCAGGACGATGGTTGAAAAGGTTGATGAGACGTCGGCGGACGTCCGGTACGGTGGAGGGGTCAGTGGTGGTGGTTGAGGACTTGAGGTGGAAGAGAGAGGCGGAGGCTGGAAAGGGAGAGATAAAGTGAGGGAGAAGGAGAAGCAGAGGAGAGAGATTTGTGGGGCCACATTTTGTTTTATGTGTGTTTTTATTGAAACTCTGCGTTTTGGTAGATGAGAATAGGGATGAGAAATATTGAGATGAGCCCTGAATGTAAACCCATAAAGTGACCTTATAGCCTTTGGGTGCAGCAGTGAGGACGCAAACAGTGAGATAGTCATTGGTTAATCCCAAGAATGAAACGAGGAAGATCATCCATCATTGATCACCATATTTTGCAGTGAAATAGAAAGCTAGGACAAGCAAGAATCGACTAAGGATTGAAATCAGTAAACCTTTTCTTGATTCCATCTTTAGGCATTTTATGAGAGGAATATATCTCGATATTAGGTCCAGCACGTTATACATTGCAATCAGAACAAGAGAGTACCTACAAATTATAAAAAAGAGAACAATGCGTCATATATACAAGTGGTTGAACTCTAACAAAATAGCTTATCCAATGCTTGGTAAAATGGAATTTGGGGTTGGAGATCAGATACAATTAGAAATGGAAACAAAAATTTAAGTGTATGTTAAGCATATTTGAAGCCTTTTTGATGAAACTCTCATTTCCTTGTTCCCCTAGTTTTCATGGAACTAGAGTTATTATGACCATTTCACCCCTCCACCTTTTCATGAAACAATTGAGAAGCATGAGGCGAGATAACATTTGCAATGCGGCTTCCTCTTCTTCTCTCTCTTCAATTTGGGACTACTAAGTGCGGCTGCACAATCAAATCTGAGTGTTCAATATTTTGATTTCACATTAAACTTTTTCTGCCATCAAAATCTGAGTGAGACTTAGATCACATTCAATCATGATCTTCATGTTGTTCCTCTACATGATGTTCAATCATGACCCATAAACTCAAAATCAAACTCTCAAATGGCAGTAGATTCCTAAGCTAAGTTAGTCAATATTAATTTTTTGACGGCATGCGGTAAATGTTTTGTGGAATTAGCTGTTTTTGATGGAAGCAAGGGTTTTTTAGAGCTCTTACAACATAATCACCAACATATTATTGAGTTAGTGAGTATACCCTCAAGTTCTGCCATGTACAGGGCTAAATATTGATGGCCACCACTGGTTCACCAAAAGAGAATTCACCCACAGCCTTATAACACTTTAAATTTAATTAGCAAGCAACATATTGTGTAGCTTTTCATGCATAGTTAGGATGAAGTTGTATATTTTCCAAGCTGCGTTTGAAAGTTGCTTGTGGATAAAGAGATAATACATTATATTACAATTAATGTGTATTGCCTCTAGTAATTAATATATACTACTTTGATTTCCCTCGATAAGAAACAAGTAAAAGAGGGAAGGTTAGAATAATGGCAGGTGGTTAATTAGGTAACATAAGGTGTTTTGATAATACTATGTAATTTTAACTAACATCGTTAACATAATAAAATTAGGTAACATGACTTATATTTAGGAATGAATGAAGTATTTAATTCATTTGAGTAGACCAAGGAAATCAAATAAAAAATTCAATATTAAATTAAAAATATGTCATGATGATTTTGAAGTACGTATCCCTAGATCACATTTGAGATTTGACTATATATGTCATTTTGTAAATTAGTTCACATAATTTGAGGGAACAAATAATAAAATTATAAATATGAGATACAAAATAAATTAAGATATTATGTGCAGGATTAATTGATAGAACTCTCCAACTAGCTCTTATACTAAGAACCAAATGGAGTATTAAAGCTTGAGTTGTTAACTGAAAATGGTGTTACTTTTATTTTTTAATCAAATAATT
The DNA here is from genome assembly GCA_029929735.1 of Mimosa pudica. Lineage (NCBI taxonomy): Eukaryota > Viridiplantae > Streptophyta > Magnoliopsida > Fabales > Fabaceae > Mimosa > Mimosa pudica. Next base: position 4,095,471 of record JAKELP010000037.1, on the reverse strand, counting down.
GACTTCATTTTTAAAAGTACTCTTGTCGGATCTAATCTAAAATAAAAATTGATTTTTTTTGTGAAAACTAATGAAGCGAAATAGAGCACTATGTTTTGACATATGTTATATGTTATGAGAACATTATATGTTAGTTCATAAGTAAAATGAAGCAGTTTTAACATATATATGAGCTCTTACCATTCTCCTAGCTGATGGGATCCAGTATTCTCATATAAGAATCCGGGGAAAATTGACAATGTCAACACATATATCAGCACCAAGTCAGCTGCATAATCAATGTTCTCAAACAACAATTGCTTGTGGCTCATACACTCCTGTGGTTTAGTTTCAGATTCAACCTACATATTATTAAATCTTAAAGCAGTTGAAAACAAAGAAATTTCAAATTTAATTTTAATTTCTAAGAGTCTTTACTAATTACAGTTTGAAGAATAAGACGGAATATAATGTAATGGAAGATGATCCGTAAACATATTTTGTATAGAATGATATCAATAAAATTATATTTTATTTTAAAAATAACAAAGACTTATGACATTGTATTTGATTTACGAAAATAAAAATAAATGTAGCTAGAAAAAAAATCAGTTATCTCTACAAGGCCAAAATTATTGAATGGTAATTAATTCATAGAAGATGTCAGTAGTTTAATTTACGCAAGCTGAAATACGAAGTGTATTGTCAAAGTTATGCAACAGAAATCACTCAAATAGTTGTAATATTTTAGAATTGTAAGCTAGAGTTGTCAAAAGTCTGATCTGAATATATTACTAATTATCATGTGTACAATATAAATGTATATACATCAAGATACAAAAATAAAAAATAAAACTCTCCTAATTGTAATCCCTGATTTGGTAGGAGATAGCTTCCTAATTAGATCGGAGGGAGTAGATCAAAATTAAAGAATTCAAATCGGGAACTTAATTGGTCATATTTATATTTGATCATACATATACTTGACACTCTATCTCAGTTGGAATGCCAGCAGCAGCAAGATCAGCAGATACAGTTTTAGATCCTTCAGAGGCAGCCTTTGATCGGTAATACTTCACTATTGACAATTTGGGGAAATAGAAGGCATATAGAATCACACACACCAACTCAAAGAATGTAGAGATTGCAAAGAATAGCACTGCAATATTAAGCCTAGTGTCAGTCAATGAATAAATTATAGATTAAGTAATTATCAGAAATGTGACGTAAGAGAGAAAGAAAGACAAACTATTTCACTAAAAATGTGTGTGTGGTGTGTGGAGATATTGGTATGACAATTTGAAAGATGGAAGTAGTTACGTAGTCAAAAGTGAGGCCTGTTATTTGTTATGTATCTATCTATATCTTGCTTTTCATTTTAAGAAACTTTAGAATCCAATGAAAGTAACATACTGGCGCCTTTACGGAGGCCATTTTGAGAATTCTCAAAAGCTGCCTTTGTAATTAGCCTCAAAGCAGAAGCTAGAACTCCTGAAGCAGCTAAACCAGCAAAAAATGACTGCAAAACAACATAACATATATATGAGTTAAAACCCTCAAAACGACATAAAGCTACAAGAAATATCAAATAAATATGGCAGATAGTAGAGCCCACTACGATGAAAAGTTAAAGGAATTAATATAAGGCCACATGGAAAGCATTTAATCACACATGAGTTGGATAGTAACAAGTAACAACTAAAGAATATATGTGATGATATGCTTATATTGGAAAGAAATTGATACTGTCAATTATTATTGGGTAATGACTTTAATTGGCCCTTCTAGTAACCACCGTGGACCAATGAACACCCTAAATTAACAACAGACTCTAATTTTCCCTTCAAGTAATTAAAGTGGTTCAATTTACCCTCACCTGACGGTCAATGACGTTTGACCGTTCAAAAACTTCGCAAAATTGCATATTGACCCCAAATTTTTTTCTTATTTATATTTTTGTCCTTATAGTTTTTTCAATTTTCGTTTTAATTCTTGTAGTCTAAAAAAAGATGTTTTGGTCCCTCAACTTTGATTCCGTTAGCACAGTTAGTCCCTATAGTTTAATAAGGACTTGAATATGGGTTAATAGTGTTAAATATGGTGACATGTCATCAACGGTGTTAATTATGATGATATGGTTAGATGACTAAGAGATTGAAATGGGTAAATAAAATATAAATTTTGGATTTTTAAACAGTTCAAATATTTTAAAATATTGATGTGGGGTGGGTGAGAGTTTCTTTAAATTTTCAATTTTTTAACTATTTTAAAAATCTAAAATTTATACTCCCTCCGGTCCTAAATATAGGACCTAATTGACTTTTTTGGAAAATCCTAAAAAAGCAAAAAATAAGTTAATTATAAATTGATTTACCTAATTTTTTCTCTTAGACTAGTTTATTTTACCTATAAGCTAATGGATAATCTAAAAAGATATCAAATATGTCATGATTTAATAATCTATTTCACAACCTTAATCTTCAAAAAAAAAGTTATTTAGGTCTTATATTTAGGACCGGAGGTAGTATTTCATTTAATCACATCAATTTCCTAGTTATCTAGTCATGTCATCATAATTAACAACGTTAGTGACATGTCAGCAAATTTAGGGCCTATTTGGATTCAGCTTTTGGAGAATAGCTTCTGGAAAAATAGCTTTTTGAGAATACTTTTGACTTAGAATAGCTTTTATGAAAATAACTTTTTGATGAAATAAGAGTGTTTGAATTAAACTTTTTGAGAATAGCTTTTTAAGAATAACTTTAGAGAAGAATGGTTTTTATGAAAAAAAAAAGTTTTAATGAATAGCTTTTCATGTTTTTTTTTATTTTCAAATAAGTGTTTTCCCTAAATGAGATATCGAAGCTTTCAGCTGGAAAAAGAGAAAAATGTAGTTTTTTCTCAAAATAACTTTTGGAAACCCAATTTAGCTTTTCTTCTCAAAATAGCTTATCCAAAAAAATTGAGTGTTTGGATGCCTTTGTGTGAAACCTAGGTTTGGGAGCCATAATAGCTTTTAGAAAGGTATCCAAACAAGCACTTAACAACGTTAACCCATATTCAAGTTCTTATTAAACTATAGGGACTAACTGTGCTAACGGAATCAAACTTGAGATACCATAGGGACTACAGAGACTGAACCAAAAATTAAAAAAGTATAGGAACAAAATATCAATAAGAAAAAATTAAATTATGGGGTCAATATGCAATTTTACGAAATTTTTTAACGGTCAAACATCATTGACCGTTAGGTGAGGGTAAAATTTGACCACTTTGGTTACTTGAAGGGCAAATTAGAGTCTGTTGTTAATTTAGGGTGCCCAGTACTCCACGGTGGTTACTTGAAGGATAAATTAGGGCCACTACCCTTTATTATTTGAACATTTTTGTTGTAAATCCCTCTCTTAAAGTTCAAACCTCTAAGAAATTAGAAGAAATGACAATGATAATCAAAACTACATCATGGCCGGCTAATTATAAAAAGAGTTGACAAGGCATACTATTAAATGTACTTTAGAAATCAAAAATTGAAAAATTGTTTAATGTTGTTTAGTCACATGAAAGGTAGATAGGTGACCAAAATGAAATTTCAAACGAGTTATTCAACGAAAATTTTATAACAATTTATACTAAAAATGTTAATAGATTGAGCGCAACAAATTCATTTAATCTAGATAGGTGACATTTTTTTGTTGTATCATAATTGTCCTTAACTAGTAGGAACCTCAATGATGTTTGGTTTGAAAAAATACCATAAATCCCCTTTCTTTTAATTTTAATTTTTTGTAGTTCTTTTTAAACAAGAAAAGTTTACTTGCGAATTCAATATTACGAGATATCACTAAAAAACAAGGCATATATGAAAAACTAAAAAATTTTCTAAAAAGTTAAATCATGCGCTAACCATCACGAACCTGGATGAATTCAGGTCGCATTAAAGCCAAGTCACCAATCATACCACCTTGAACATGAGCATCTGCAACTCCAAAACAACCCGAGAGTGCACATACACCTAAGAAGGGTCCGATCCCACCCCCCCTGAAGTTGCTAGATCTAGCTACATTCAGTACAATATTTTATCCTCACATGAAAGCTATGCATATGATTGATTGGTCAAGCAAAATGAAAACACCACACACACCTATTCATTTGATCTATATCATCAAAGTTTTCTTACTAAATTATATACTCATAACAATAAAAGTAGTTTAAATAATTAAATTTAATAGAAAATTTAAGTAATGTACAATGTCATCATTATTAACTAATATAATTAATTCCAACAGCAAATTAAACTAGTTATACTTTCTCGTATCAGTGTAATTAAACATGGGCAAGTTTATGAAATTAAAACAAAATTTATTGTTTATTGAATCTATTTAAGACTTTTACTATATGACAAAAAAACTTCTACAAAGGGTCCTATGATATTAGTATAAGGGATTAAAACATACGAACATCAATATTGATTAATATCCAAGTTAATGAAGAAGATGACATAAGAAAATAATCAATCATGCAAAGTGTACTTACAACAAGAACGAGGAAAGTGCTTGGAGTGAAAAGACTGTATCCTGCAATATTTCGCATTCTTGTGTTGATAGTGGGCTCATAGCGTAACAGAATTAACATGGTTATAAGTGCGAATGGTTGGTATACAAGAGTGAGTACCCTCGATGGATGGTATTTCTTGAAGTCAAAGAAAAAGCTTCTGTTAAGACTTTATGGATAATTAGATTAAAGCCATTAACTACATAACGCTTCAAGAACTATACATATACATATACATGTACATGTAGAGCGAGAGAGAGTTATTTCACCTTGTTTTCTTAAACTTGACCAGTTCACCGTTTGTTCAACTTTTTTTTGACCTTGACTGTTTGTTCAACTCGAAGATTGTGTTTGTGAAAAAAAAATTGTTTGTTGGGCTAAAGCCGAAAATGATAGTAACTGAAAAATATTTATTGGGCTGAAGACATGTTTTTGGGACCAATACCGAGGATGTTTTTTATTGGGCTATTGTTACGTGAGGTAAAACATTTTTTTTTATGAAAAAGTAAAACATATTTCAATAGAGACTGTTTATAGAAAGTTCTATATGGAACTATATATTTAAATGTTTTTCGAGTTAAGAGATTTCAGTTTACTCAATTTCTTAAATAAGGATTATTTTTTTATTCTTACATACGTACTCCCTCCGGTCCTAATTATAAGTCGCCTTTGACTTTTTTGGAGAATCCTAAATAAGCAAAATAAGTCAATCATAAATTGATTTAACTAATTTTTTCTCTTAAACTAGTTTGTTTAACCTATAAACTAATGACTAATATAAAAATTTATCAAATATGTCATAATTTAATAACATATTTTGTAACCTTAACATCTCCAAAAAAAGTCAAAGGCGAATTATAATTAGGACCGGAGGGAGTATTTATATAAAAAAAAATCTCTTTTAATATACTTTCAAGAAATACTTTTTCACATAAAAAATCAAATAAAACAATTCTGAATCTTGTCAATCTGAATTTGAAACTTAGCTTTGACTTCAATTCAAGTCTCTTCATTTTTCTTACCTGAATTCAAGTCTGTCCTGAGTACTTCTAATAAACTTATAATTATAACACCATCGTCCATCCGTGAAAAATCAAATGAGAAATTTTCTAAAATAGGTTAATCAATATATTTTATTAAATGGGATCATGAGAAATTTGAGAAATTTTGAAATAGAAAGTAAACTATCTTTTTGCAAAAATTTGCGTTGACATTTAAACATGCAAATGCAGCAAATGCGGAAACAAAATCCTTTTTTTCTTCGTCATATTTCTTTTTACAGATTTGTTTTTGAACCGAATATTTCTTTTTGCAGATTCACAATTGACGAAACCATTCACGTTCAAACTCTTCCTCAATAATGAATTAGAAAAAATAACATTTTCTTGAGTTACTATAATATCATTTTCATATTTCATATCAACACATCAAACCCGCATTTGTCATAATTGTTTTGGTTAACGTGCAAATATGTTAATTTTTTTTTATCAAAGCAAATATGTTAATGATAATTTCCTCAATGTGCAATGATAAAAAAAATATCTTTGAGGAATAAATTTGTCAATTGATAATTTTTAAGTGGCAAAGATGGCAAGATGTTTGCAAAGGTGTTTGTCATAACCTTTTAAAAATTGTTAATTGACAAATATACTCCTCAAAAATGTTATTTGTGGTAGGTATACACTATTTCTGAAATCGTCTACATATTTGCACATTAAGACTATTTATTTTGAACAAGTTAGATGTCATTTTCACTCATAGAAAAATCAGTCCCTCCATTGAAAAGGTTGAATTACACAAACATAGAGAAACACATGCAGAAGAAATTTTGTTTTACTCACAGGAAAGATTGTATAGTAGTAATCTCCTATAGTCAACATGCTGTTCCACGCAACAAGAGATCCCAATCCCAGAACGAAGCAAACTACCATGGCTTGAAATTTTCCCTGCATGGTTTGAATTCATTTCAGTCCAAATTTTGCACATAAAAGGAAACTGAATTCCTCAATCAATCAAACAATGAAAAATATTGTAAACATACCCCCTGCTTTGTGTTCATTGGAGCCCCACCACTTTCCACAGAGATCGACATGGTTCACTGCACCAGAAGAAAATAAAGGAGACTCTCCCTTAAGAAATAATATATTAACTTCTGGATGTAAAGAAAAGAGAGATAGAGAGAATTAGGATCTATATAACAGGCATATGCCTCAAAGGAGAACTAGCATTGTTGACCAAAAAGAATATACATTTGATCTGATGTTAGAAGTTGAGAGATTTGAGGAAGTGGAAAAAGAACAAAAAAGTAAAATTTATGTATCATCATATCATGAGTGATATTCTGATCAAAAAAATATCATGAGTGATATTGAGTACTGATACCTGAAAATACGCAAGAGATTGATATATAATGGAAAGAAACATAGGAATAAAATGCAATTGGTAAGTTATTGAATGTTTTCTAGTACCCTCAATTGCATAATGATAGTGATGGACGGTTGGACACACGTATCAAACAATGAAGCCTACGTGTGCTGAACTGCTGAGTCATATCTAGTTCCATAGCAAAGTACCCTTCCTTCGGGTTTACTTAGCTTCTTTAGTGTACCGACTGGCTTTTAAAAATTGAGCTAATTACCAAATCGGTTGACCTTACCAGTTTGCTTGTCCAGTGCACCGTTATTAAACTGGTTTAAGGGTCAAATCTAGCACTACTCAATATAAACAAGAATTTGATGGATAAAATGTAGCACACATCTATTCAAAAATGTCTCAAATCTAGAATTTTCGTCAACTTTAATGGGTTTAACCGTTAAGTTTGACTTAACCATGTCAAGCTACCTGCCACGTCACCCAGTTAGGCCACGTCACCCAAGGGGCCCACTTACTATCCATGAATGGGTGACATTGCGGGTTACGTGGCAGGTGGCGTGGCCTAATTGGGTGACGTGGCATGGTCGGGTCAAACTTAACGGTCAAGTCCGTTAAAGTTGACGAAAATGCTAGATTTGAGCAATTTTTTAATAGATGTGTGCTACATTTGAGTCATCAAATTCATGTTTATGTTAGATGACCTTATTGCAATAGTAGAGTGCTAGATTTGACCCTTAACACTATTAAATTTTAGCTAAAAATTGAGGTTAAATTATAAAAAATTCCTCGTCAAATACATATAGCTCTTCTAACATTTCATAGTTTAAATCCAACTCCCGTGGTCTTTTAATTTTTCACCATGGAACCTTTACCATTAATTTACTTTTGAATTTTTAATGGAACTTGTCACATCAGATTGATATAAGACACAATCAATTAAGTTTATGAAAATGACACACACACACACATATGTTTAAGTCCGTGTGTATAAATATATTACGTGGGGGTTATAATGGTCATTTTATCAATTAAAGACCCTAGCTTAGCTGTCTCTCTTCTTATTCATTGTCATCTATGTCATGGGATCATTCCCACTTTCAATTTCAGTACTTGAAAAAAAAAACTCCCTTTAATTCTACTAGAGGTAAGTTTCTTTGACTCGATTTACTTTTTTTTTTAATAATAAGAAAACATCTTAGCAAACTCCTAATGAATAGGAACAACTGCTACAATATAAGCATAAAAACAGCATTAGCTTTGGGGAAGCCTGAAAAATTCTTTGGTATTCAACACAAGCATTGGATTCATGGTTGACATGATCAGTAATATGCAGCTCCCAGTCTCTATTAATCAATCATTTAGTTGTCATGACAAGCTCAAAATCATGATGAGACTTAGTAATTAATGATTTGCTCTCTTTCACTCAAATGAATAAGTTGATGATATGCTAGAGGAAAATATATAATTGAAGAAGTTCCTTTATTCCAATCAGTAGCGCGAGGGCACTAAGATTGGTATCAAGGTCTTTTTCATTGAACTACTAGGCAAGAAAAACAAGGAGGTGTGAAGAATATCAAATTAAGAAAAAAATTGTGCAGATGAGTAGACATTATCCAATTGATTATAGGCTAAATTGTAGAGAGGGCAAAAGTGGGCAAAACTAATAAATGACTATTTCGTAGTATATAAATAATATCTAACTTTGTGAACCGGTACAAAAATAATAACACTGGTGCTGGATGTTAATTTGTAGTTATGTGGAATCTTTCTAATATTATTTTCAAAGTGAAAAATACCTTTTTGCCCCTCCCAATTAAAACCTTGTTGATACCAGTTAACGTGGGAAGTTGAAGGGCGGAAGGAAGAAGGATTGGGTTTTAATTATGAAGGGATAAAAAAGTACTTTTACTCTAGAAAATAATATCAGAAAGGTTCCACAAAATTAAAAATTAACATTTAGTATACCGGTTTTATTATGTGGGTGCATATTGTCGCAGCCAAATGGGTGCATATTGTCTGGGTGCATATTATGTGTGTGCATATTGTTAACAACCACATTGCTTAATTCACATCTCCAGACACGTAATGGGTGCATATTGTCGCCGCCACCATGGCAGTAATGTGATTGTTAACTAATTCATCTTCTCGATTTGCTTTCTCAAATTTAAACTTCCAACGGCAGCTAGAAGAATATTCAACTTCATCTTCTTCCCCACTTTGATTCTAAGATTAAAGTAGATTATATGTTGATGAGTGTAGGGATTTCTATTGAGTTAGAGAATATTGTTATGCGGACCTTTGAATTGGTTTTTGCCCCAAAACCTTATTAACAACAAACAAGGAAGCTACTTACATTGTTATACAATAAAAATAAAAATACCAAAGTTTTCATATGAATATTTCTTTTATGCTTAACATTAATCCAAAATAAGATTTATATGAAAAGTTTTGGCTTTTATTTCAAAACATACATTTTAAATCACAAACATAATAAACATGACAAATTGATTTTTCTTCACACAACTTAAGTTTAACGACAAGTTTGAAGTGAGTCTTCAAGTTGTCCATGTCTTCTTCTGCATCTTATTCTCTCATGCAATGCCTTTGATCATTCTTCTTGAATGTCATAATAGGGAAAATGTATTTGTTTTTTAGTTAACAAGGAGAGAACAAAAGAGTCTTTTTGTGTTGAAAGATAATTATAATATGGTTCTTAAGACCCTACTTTAATTTGATCAATTAGTAGGACCTTTGTTATATTATGTTTGTTGGGTGGAACCTTTCCTCTGAAACTAAGTCTTGACATAAAAGATGTTAGAAATGAATGAGAAGTACTCATTTTCATCCTAATATAAGAATTAGCCGCAAAAAAAACACTTCTTAAGAAAACATGTGAATGTTAGTTGGGTGTCTGAAGGTAATGTTTTTTTTCTAATGTTGCTCATATTTATTATGATACTTTTAAAAGAGAAAAATACATAAGCATTAATAAATATGGAAGAGAGTTGGGGGCAAAATAGAAAAAAAACATTAAATATGGAGAGAATGTGAGATGAACTCTTATATTAGGATCAAAACCATTCAAATTTTGGGCTATTATAGTAGTATTAGATAGGAGGGATTGTTGTCAAACTCGCGAGTTGACTCTCCGATTTTACCGTTTTTACGACACTACCTAAACAAAACGTGTCACGAGTCATCTAAATTTTCAGTCTTTGAAAATTCGGTAGAAACTTACGTATTTACATTGTGAATTCACCGTTTTTACGTTTCTACCTTTCAGAAAATTGTGCTAACTTGCTGCTAAACTCATTTTAATTATTTTTAATTGACAAAATTCAATGAATTTAAATATGAATTTCATAGAAATTTATCGATTGAAATTGATATAATATGAATATTGATATATTTAAATATACTATCTGCATTTAAAATAAATTCAAGTCAATTTATTATTATTTTTGTATTATTATTTAATTATATAAAAGAAATACATGTTTTTTAATAAATGTAAAGCTCTTACGAGTCTACCGATTCGAGTTTACCTTATCTCCACGAGTTTACATAAACTCACAAGTTTGACAACCTTGGGAGGGAGTACTAATTAGGTGAATGTTACCTAGACGACAGGGTTTAAAAATATAAGAAGTGGCTTTGCAGCCACTTGGCAGCAACACAACGAGACAAGACAACAATTAACAAATTCCATATACGACGGCGTTTTGAGCTTCGTCTAGAACCTTCCGTGAATGCCAAAGTCTCTCTCTCTCTCTCTCTCATCGCCTAGAACAATCTTCAGCTTCCATTCTTTTTCTTTTCTTTAATCCTAAAACCCTAAACCCTCTTTCTCCTTCCTTATACATATATATATATATATATATATATATATATATAAAACCTCTTCTCTTCACTTCTCTCACAAATTCATCCATTCCTCTTCTCTTCTCTTCGCCATGGCCACAGCCGCCTTGCTTCGCTCCCTTCGACGCCGCCACGCTCTCTCTGCTTCTTTCTCCACCTACCGATCGGTAATATATATATAATCATTTTCTTTCTTTTCCTTTTTTCAATTCTCGATTGTTCATTTCGTATGATGCGATCCTTATTGTGTTTTGATTCATTCTGCTTGTTTTATTTATTTAGCTTATGAATTGTTGTTGTTTTTGATTTGCATAACTCTATTGTGGAGAAGGAGAATTGGCATTTTTTTTAATTTAATTTTTATGAGGTTTTATTACAAATGTTACCTTAGTGATAAACATGGATTGATAGTTTTTAAGCTGTGCAATGTTTGATATCCCCTCCTTATAGTAAATCATTTTTTTAATTAGCTTGTCCTGTGAAATGCTCCGTTAAAAGTTTAAGCTTTTGCCTGTGTATCTGTGTTGAGTCCATTTATAAGGCTTGGTTTTTGCTGTAATTAGCTAATATGGAACGCCTTTGCCTGGTAAATGTGAAATCTTATGCTGCTAGATGCTTATCTGTATGACTGTTAACATCTGGATTTGATGTAATATAAGTGTTTGATTATATGTTGATATCATGGAATGGTGTTAATGCTATACATCATATCATGTAGTTGAGCTGTACAAAGAAAGAAAAAATGTTCTTACTAAAATGTTTGTGCTTTGGACAGTTGACAGGTAGCTCTAAACCAGCACATGTCAATCAGTTCTGGACTAGTTTGTCTCGCCCGTTCAGGTTTTATTTCTGTTTTAGTTTTTATTTGAAGAAGTTTCTATTAATGTTTTTTGTTTTTGATAGACGTTAATGTTATCTTTTTGTGTGCATTTTAGCTCAAGGCCTGCTGGTAATGATGTCATTGGTATTGATTTGGGTACTACCAATTCATGTGTTTCTGTTATGGAGGGAAAGGTAAAACATTTCCCATCCGTCTCTTGTATTTGTAAATAGTGTACATTTTTTTTTGTGGTGTTTAACTAATATTGTATATACTTCTGTAGAATCCCAAAGTCATTGAAAACTCTGAAGGAGCTCGTACAACACCATCCGTGGTTGCCTTCAACCAGAAAGGTGAGCTGCTTGTTGGTACTCCAGCCAAACGGCAGGCTGTGACTAACCCAACAAACACCGTTTTTGGAACCAAACGTTTGATTGGTAGGAGATTTGATGATCCTCAAACTCAGAAGGAGATGAAGATGGTCCCATTTAAGATTGTTAAGGCTCCAAATGGAGATGCGTGGGTTGAAGCTAATGGGCAGCAGTACTCTCCTAGCCAGATTGGAGCCTTTGTTCTTACCAAGATGAAGGAAACTGCTGAATCATACCTTGGAAAGTCTATCTCTAAAGCTGTAATCACTGTGCCAGCTTACTTTAATGATGCACAGAGGCAGGCAACCAAGGATGCTGGTAGAATTGCAGGGCTTGATGTGCAGAGAATCATCAATGAACCCACTGCAGCTGCACTTTCATATGGGATGAACAACAAGGAGGGTCTAATTGCAGTATTTGATCTTGGAGGTGGAACATTTGATGTTTCCATATTAGAAATATCCAATGGTGTTTTTGAGGTACAGAAATTTATTCATGTCAGCGTACTCTGCATTTCTTTTTTAACTTGGAGGACTATTTTAGTGATTGTATTTGTTTACTTATAGGTGAAAGCAACAAATGGTGACACTTTCTTGGGAGGAGAAGATTTTGACAACGCCCTGTTAGATTTTCTGGTGAGTGAATTCAAGAGAACTGAGAGTATTGATCTTTCCAAGGATAGACTTGCCCTGCAGAGACTCAGGGAAGCTGCTGAGAAGGCTAAGATAGAACTTTCTTCAACATCTCAAACTGAAATCAACCTGCCTTTCATCACTGCTGATGCATCCGGTGCTAAGCATTTGAATATTACATTGACTAGATCAAAGTTTGAGAGTTTGGTAAATCACTTGATTGAAAGGACAAAGGCGCCATGTAAGAACTGCTTGAAGGATGCCAACATCTCCATTAAAGACGTTGATGAGGTTCTTCTTGTTGGTGGAATGACCCGTGTTCCCAAAGTACAAGAGGTTGTTTCTGAAATCTTTGGAAAGAGTCCCAGCAAAGGAGTAAATCCCGATGAGGCAGTTGCAATGGGAGCAGCTATCCAGGGTGGTATCCTACGTGGAGATGTTAAAGAGTTGCTTCTCTTAGATGTTACCCCACTGTCATTAGGTATTGAAACCTTGGGCGGTATCTTCACTAGATTGATCTCAAGGAACACTACAATTCCCACAAAGAAGAGTCAGGTAATCCTTAAAACTGATCATAATTGGTTTATTATAATTTATTTTAGGTTGACAAGCTTATTATTAAGTAATATTCTCATAAGGTATTTCATTTAATGCATGTTTGTATAGCATGTATGAATATGAAGTTGAGAAAATATTTTTTGTGAATATGCTCCTAATCTACCATACAATGATGTTTCTTGTGCTCCGGTTGAGTAATTGATTAAAGATTAATGTAAGCTCAGTATAGTTATGTCTTCACCTGTATGATCAAATCTGTTAATAACTATGTTATTGTTCTAGGTGTTCTCAACTGCAGCCGACAATCAAACCCAAGTAGGTATCAAGGTGCTGCAAGGTGAGCGTGAAATGGCATCTGACAACAAAATGCTCGGAGAATTCGAGCTTGTTGGCATTCCCCCTGCCCCAAGAGGTTTGCCTCAAATTGAGGTTACATTTGACATTGATGCCAATGGTATTGTCACTGTCTCCGCCAAAGACAAAGCCACTGGTAAAGAACAACAAATCACAATCCGTTCATCTGGAGGACTTTCCGATGATGAGATTGAGAAGATGGTCAAAGAAGCTGAGTTGCATGCTCAGAAAGATCAAGAAAGAAAGGCATTGATCGATATCAGAAACAGTGCAGACACTACCATCTACAGCATTGAGAAGAGCTTGAGTGAGTACCGGGACAAGATTCCAAGTGAAGTTGCGAAAGAGATTGAGGATGCAGTAGCAGATTTGAGGACGGCAATGTCTGGAGACAATGCCGATGAAATTAAGGCCAAGCTTGATGCTGCTAACAAGGCTGTCTCCAAAATCGGGCAACATATGTCAGGTGGTGGTAGTGGTGGTAGTGATGGTCCATCTCCTGGAGGATCTCAGGGTGGTGACCAAGCCCCTGAGGCAGAATATGAGGAGGTCAAGAAGTGAAATGTGTGTAGTATAGTAATTAGTAGCTGTTTCTGTATGACTTAGAATCAATGATTATAGGATGATGAATACTTGCCAATAGGCTAAGAGGTTCGTGCAACATTTTGTTTTGTATGTTTTGAGGTCATTTTTACGATGAGGTTGTTCATTGGTGTAACTTTCTGAAAGGCATTGAACTGTGCCTTATGAATAACGACATTGTAATATTTTTTTGTTTTTGCATTGAACTATGCTCTCAAAAAATCATATTTTTGTATCTTTTACTTCAAGCGCATAGCTTGCTTTTATTTTATTTCTACTAGTAGATATAAAACTTGATTACAGATGTAGAATGCTCACGTTTAGGTTTGTAATGGATGGTTGAACCCCCGTTTCTAGGAATTGTGTTTGAAGTGCCGAATTGAATTATCTAGAGAGTAGCACAGTAGAAGGACAGAATGTGGCTGGACTAGACCATCTAGTCTAGAACAATGCTAAAGATTGGGTTGTAATTTGCAGGGTTGGAGGAGATATTTGGTGTAGATGTATGAATAATGTGGTAAGACTTGTTAAGATTTGCTGTGATTGGAGTTTGAGGTTGAAGCTTAAAATCTGGATTGAACCTGAAAATAGTGCGCTACATCTTTGGAAATGTGTTATTTTTTCCAACATTGATTTAGGGGTTGCGGGTTTATGACACTGGCACACATTTTTCTTTTGTAAACTTTCATTAAAACTGTTAAAATTGTTGAACCTACTTATAAGTTTCAATTTCAATTCATTTTGATTTTTCAAAGTTGATTTTTAAAGTTATCTATATACTCTCTCTGTTCCTAAATATCACTTCTGGAATTCAACAGGATGTTTTTTATCTGCGCGTTGTGCGGAACCAATTTTGCATAAGGAATTATTAAACTATTATGTTGAGTGAGAACAAATTTTACCGTTTCAATAGATAGTGACACAGT
Organism: Mimosa pudica; assembly: GCA_029929735.1. Lineage (NCBI taxonomy): Eukaryota > Viridiplantae > Streptophyta > Magnoliopsida > Fabales > Fabaceae > Mimosa > Mimosa pudica. The sequence continues at coordinate 4,080,464 of JAKELP010000037.1, read as the reverse complement.
AAGAAAATTATTAACTCCAACAATTTAACATTTTACTCGCGCATTGTTCGGAACAAATTTTTCGACATTGTGAAACTTTGTTAAGGCATAAAAGAGTTCAAAGTGTTTCATGTATATGAAATAAATTTTAGTAAAGGATAGACGTGTTTGACAATAAATTTTATAAAAAGATAAAGGTGTTTGACAATAATATAAGAAAAATGACCACCAGAATAATTAAAGTGTTGTGACAATTTGAATGAATTCCTAATTAAGCCCCATATAACTCTATTAATTTTAATTTCAATTTAATTCCCAAATTAATGAAAATTGTCTTACAAAATGTTACATTTTCAAATTAATAGATATTTTACTACTTTTGTAATAAAAAACAAATTTTACTACTTCGTTTTAAATTGTTTGTCTATGTTTAGTTGTTTAATTTTCAATCAATTATCAAGGAATTTTTCAACCATAAACAATAAAGAAAGATATGCATTCATCAATCAGATTACTAATTTATTTTTTGAAAAGGTACACACATTGTCAAGTTTAATTTCAATAAATATGGAAAATTATAAATTTATAAACTCCTTTTAATGCCTGTTGAAATCTCCCATTATTGATTTCATTTTTTAATTTTTCAATACGTGAATGAGCGAATAATGCATTAAATGACTTTTTTTCAATTTCCAACTAAAAATTGAAAATAATATAAGATTGTTGAAAATCACCCATTAATTTTAATTTAAATCTCTTTAATATCTAATTTCAATTCAAAATTAGACACTAAATATCGAAACACTTATTAGGTTGATTGATGAATGTTTTGTCAAAGATAATTAATTTAGTTAAAAACCATAAAGTTAAGAAATTCTTTTATTTATTTATCACCATATTCTTCATGCAAGTTGAAATCATCCCAATATTATTTTATCAAAGGAAAACTTAATTAGAGTAGCGACACATGTCGTTTTATTAGGGAATTATTCTAAGCACTCAATGAGTAATTATTAAAGAGTAAACATCAAAAAAAGAAAATTAAATGCTTGTTAGAATCACTCAAATTACTCATTTATTTCAATTAAAAAGCACGTGTATGGTGAAGATTAATTTCAGAAATTAATGAATATTTTAAATTCATAAACTCCTATTGATGCCCAATAAAATCCTCACTATCACCCTATTGATTTGTTTTTAAATCTATTTATTTCCTTATTTCAGTATACTAATTATGCATCAAATATCAATCAACCTATTAATGCAAAATGGCATGGTTGTTGAGTGTTTTGTCAAATATCTAGAATTTAGTTTAATAGCTTTAAGTTAAGAAATGATCGAATTTTTGAATTCAATTTTATTGAATTCTGATATCACCGATTAAAGTTGAATTCCTTCATACTTTGTTTTGGTAAACAAAATCTTAATTACAATATCAATTAGCCTTTTATTAATAACAAAAAAGATTACTTCGAATTGTTTTGTAAAATATTTAGAATTTACTTTAATGGCATAAAGTTTTCAATTAAGATGAAATCTGATATTTGTAGGTTGAAATCGTACAAACATTATTTTTCACACAAAGCGTTAATTACAGTAAAAACACATATATCGTATTATTATGGGATTAGTGATTGTATTTGTTAAAGAATTATTTAATAGAGAAAAAAAAGAAAACTTGTTAGGATAACTCTAATTACTAATTAACTAAGAAAATATTGTTAACTCATAAATGCCTATTAATGTTTAATGAAAACTTCCATTATCATCCTATTAATTCATTTTAAAATTTTTTATTGACTAATTTCATTAGGCAAGTATCAATCATCGAATTAAAATTAATTTGCCGAATGTAAAAAAACTTAAATAAGAACTACTTATACAAAAAAATAAGTTGAATTCGAAATATGCATAAATTTCCCTCCGATTCTTTTCATTCCGAACCGGTTCACGGGGCATAAGTCCCCTCTCACACTCACTGACTCACATCACACACATATAAATAAAACGTAGTTGGAGCCCATGGAGAAGAAGAAGAAGAGGAAGACCACTACCAGAAAGACTTCTGATAACCTAGCGCGATACGCGCGGAATATTAGATTATGCACATTAACAAATATAAATAACTACTTAACTTTGATACTATATAATATAATAATATTTGTTAATATTTAATAAATTTCGCCAAAATTCAGTTTTTCATAAAAAAGAGAGATTTTTTTTGATCAAAATAAAAAAGAGAGATTTAAGGTAAAAGTGAATGATAAAAGTTCTCTTAAAAAATGAGAATGAGAAAAGAATGAGAAATAAAGAGGAAAATGGTAAAAACATGTGGTAGCGGATAGTTTAAATGAAAAAAACACAGAAATACATGTAAATAAAAATAAAGAGGAAAATGGTAAAAACATATGGTAGCGGGTAGTTTAAATGAAAAAAAAGGCAACTTTACAACAACATTATTTTATAAAAAAAATTAAATATAATAGAAATAATTTGGGAAAACAAAATTTGATAGAAAAAATAAAGGGATAATTACAAAGAATAAATTTATAACAAAATGAAGTTAATACCAAGGAATAATTAAATTCATGATAGATTAGCATCTAAGGTTGAAATTCATATTAACACTACAATTTAATTGATTTTTTTTTAAGATAAGGAGGGAACTACATCCAAAATAAAATTTCTTTTTGAACATTCAAAAAAAAATTTACTTCAATTAAATTCAAGTAATAATTGTTAAAAACTTAAAATGTTTCAAAATTATTATTAAATTCCTAAATTAAAATCCACATTTTATTTTTATTTATAATTATAATTAATGAGGTTACAAATTATATGCCGAATCTTTTTTTATCAGGGTATATATATATATATATATATATATAGCAGTAGGTTTCAAACATTAACGCAGTAGTAGGTTTCATCAAAAAAAAGTAGCAGCCGTAAGAAGTGTGGCCGGCGGTTGTTCTCAATGGCGGCTAAGAGAAACTCTGAGAACAACCGAGATGTGGAAATAGCAACAGAGCCCAATTCACCAAATCATCATGTGAAGAAAAAGGCAAAGAAAGACAAGAAGATAAAAAAGGCAGAAGATTTAGCAGCCTCTGATAAGCCCATGGAGAGGAAGAAGAAGAGGAAGGCCATGGACAAAGAAAGGAAGCGTTTTGAAGCAAAGAACGAAGATGGCGATGAAATATCAAGTGGGGTCACAAAAAGTGACGATTTTGAGACACGGGGTTCATCAAGAGTGCTTCGCCCTTCTAGTGGTGGGTCCCTTCCTGAGTTTCACATTGGAGTTTTTAAGGATTTGGGTTGCGCTGACGAGGCAGTGAGGGAAGATGGTGTGAGGAGAATGGTGAGTGAGTTGAAGGAAGTTCAGGAATGTTATGATAGGATGGATAATAATAATAATAATAATAAAGAGGTTTTCGAAGGTGGGTTTATGTTGGAGGCTGAAAAGAATGATGGGTTGGATAATTGTGCTCCCTCTGTTAAGTATGCTATTCGTAGGCTTATTCGTGGTCTCTCTTCTTCTAGAGAGGTATGCTTTTTTTTTTTATTCCATTTGTTTTAGTTAACAAAATATCTAAACATTTAGTTATGGATATGAATAATACTACCTCCGGTTCCTAAATATAGGACCTAATTGACTTTTTTTTGGAGGGATTAAGGTTGCGAAATAGGTTATTAAATAATGACATATTTGATAGATTTTTAGATTATCCATTAGTTTATTGGTAGAATAAACTAGTTTAAGGGAAAGAATTAGGTAAATCAATTTATAATTAACTTATTTTGCTTTTTAAGGATTTTCCAGAAAAAGTTAGTTAGGTCTTATATTCAGGACCGGAGGGAGTATACCAAAAGAGTTGGTGAATGATGATCCATGTTGCTGACCCCATGTAGCAGGATACAATTTTGTTGTTGTTGTTGTTGTTGTTTAGTTATGGATATATAGTGGGATAAGGATTAATGTTTAATATAGGTCGTTTTGTTGTGTTGCATGCCAATTACTGCTAGTTATTTCAGTGTAGGGGATAAGAATTGGCAGGTGTTTTAATGAACAATTGCATTGTTTTAAATTTAAGGATGTTCTTTGGTATGTGAAACATTTGATTATGGATTTTTTTACCTTGGTTAATTCCTGCAAGTTATTTTTCCATGATAAGTTGGGTTTGGTAAGACAATTTACTTTTTTGCATGGTCAGAATTCTGTCACCCTTGTTTGTAACTGGCTAGTGAATATATAATTGAATACAATGTGGAAAGAATATCCATACGCTTCAGGATAGATGATTGATTTTCGTTGATATGCTATTCCATGCGATATTTCATTGAGACAATGCCTTGTATGTATGAACTTTGTTTGAGATAATTCTTGTGTAGCTACTTTATTGGTTAATTCATCTTAAATGCACATTTTTTTTTCTATATGGTTGTTTGGATAAAAAACGGCATTACACGTGTTTTATAGCTAAATGTTTTTTATAGAAGTTCTTGTTGGAGTTAGTTTCTGCTCATGATGATTCAAATTTGCTGTAGTCCAAGGTAACCTCATTGATTGCTTTTGCAGTGTGCACGGCAAGGCTTTGCATTAGGTTTAACAGTTGTGATTGGTTCCATCCCTAACATAAGGGTTGAGTCTTTGTTTAAACTTGTTGTTGATCTACTTGAAGTAACTTCATCAATGAAGGGTCAGGTAGGCCTTAGTTTCATCACTTTTTTTGGTGCACTGCTCCGTTTGTTAGGTACAGCATATAAAATTATGTTATTTGTGGAAGTGTAGGAAGCAAGAGATTGTCTTCTAGGAAGGTTATTTGCTTATGGTGCTCTGGCCCGGTCTGGAAGACTTGCACGTGAATGGAGTTTGGACAAAAACACGTCATACATTAGGGATTTTATGAATCTACTAATCTCGCTTGCTGCTAAAAAGCGGTACTTGCAGGAACCTGCTGTCTCAATAATATTAGACTTAGTTGATCAGGTTAGTAATTTATGACAACCTGAGAAGTATTTCTCTTCGAACTTAATGCTGCTAATCACATGCTTATTTGCCTCCTATGCTGATATTATTGTAGATTTTTGTGGGTTTTGATGTTATGCTATCAGCTAATCTGTTGTATAACTTCTAACTAATGGAAAGATATATTGTAATACAAGAATGAAATAGTGCATCATTGGAAAGTGTCTATACCACTTGTTGGCCTCTTTTCATGGGGATCATGTCCTGGATATAATGAAGGCTTGTACATTTATGTGGATTTGCCTGTTTACTAGGCTTATTCTCTCCTACTTATTTTGATATTTTCCTTTCATATGAAAACTTCAATTTTCTGTATTCTTTATTTTTTCTGGGTTATATAGACAAGTTTTCTGCTGCCTTTTAAGTATTGTACTAATTCAGTCACATTTGTTTATTTTATTTTACTTCTCTTCAGCTCCCTGTTGAGGCTTTATTATATCATGTTATTGAAGCCCCAGGGCTCCGTGAGTGGTTGGAATCTGCTAAAGAAACTGGAAATCCTGATGCTTTGCTTCTAGCTTTGAAAGTTCGAGAAAAGATTTCCGTTGACAGCTCAATGTTTGGTGGGCTTCTGCCAAATCCATTCAGCTCCAGCCAACTCTTTTCTGCTGATCATTTGTCCATCCTTAGTAATTGCTTGAAGGTAGCCTTTATCTATCTGTGCTCGGCTAATTTGATTTTGGATGCTAGGAATCAAAAGAACTGCTACTTATGTATTTTCTGAACATTTCAGGAGTCAACGTTCTGTCAGCCTCGAGTACACGGTGTTTGGCCTGCTCTGATAAATATTCTTCTACCTGATACTATTTCACAAGAGGATGCCGCATCAGCTTCTAGTTCCTTAAGGAAACAAAAGAAGAGTCGTAAATCCTGCTCTTCTGAAGATGAACTTGTAAAGAACCTTGGAACTTTCTGTGAAATAATTATTGAAGGATCCCTTCTATTGTCATCCCATGACCGCAAGCACTTAGCCCTTGATGTTTTGTTTCTTCTTCTACAAAAGCTTTCTGCATCTTTTCTTCCAATTGTCCTATCCAGCAAAGTTGTTCAGAGCCTGATGGACATACTATCCACGGACAACTCTTGGCTGTATAAAGTTGCACAGCATTTTCTCAAACAATTAATAGATTGGGTTGGGGATGATGATGTCAGAAGAGTTGCTGTTATTGTAGCTCTTCAAAAGCACAGCAATGGAAAATTTGATAGTACTACGCGGACCAAAGTCGTTAAAGATTTGATGTCACTCTTTAAAACAGAACCTGGTTGCATGCTTTTTATTCAGAACTTGCTGAACCTGTTTGTTTATGAAGGTAATACTCAAGAAGATCCCTCCGACCAGAGTCAAACAACAGACGAAAACTCTGAAATATGTTCATTTGAGGAAAAGGATTATCCTGCGACCACTGGGGATTCTGACTCCTTGAAGAGTTGGGTTATAGAATCCCTTCCAAATATTTTGAAATATTTGAAGCTGGATCATGAAGAGAAGCTTCGGGTGCAAAAAGAGGTCATGAAATTCCTTGCTGTTCAGGGTCTATTAAGAGGTTCTCTTGGCAATGAGTTGACTTCAACTGAGTTACACGAGAAGTTTTTGTGGCCAAAAAATGCCACTTCAAATGCTCTTTGTAATATGTGTATTGAGCAACTTCAGATGTTGTTGGCGAATGCCCAGAAGGAGGAAGGCTTATGTACATTAGCAAGTAATGTTGAACCAAATGATCTCGGTTCTTATTTCATGAGATTTTTCAGTACTTTACAACACATTCCTTCTGTTAAACTTTTTAAATTGTTAGATGGTGAGGATGAAAAGGCAATAAAGAATCTGCAAGAAATGGAAGCAATGTTATCCAAAGAGGCAAGTGTATATTTTTCTAGATGTAAAATGATTTAGTTTTCTGCTTAGATGGAGCTTGCTATTTTGCCAGTTTCTTTTTCAATTTTTTCTTTGAAACATTGTATACATTAAGAATTGTTATCTGAGAACTGTTTTCTTGACTTCACAAATTTGATATTTGAGCATAATAGCTTTAAAATCTGCACTAGGTGATTGCAACTTAAGTTTGGTACTGTCTAAATATAATTGGTTGTTAGGCCTGGTCAACACAAAATAAAGGAAATGATGGATTAATTTATAGTAATAAATATGGCAGTTAATTTTTATTGCTATTTTATTAACACTTATGCTAAACTACTGCAATGACAAATTGGGATTATGATCCACTGAATCCATTGTGTTGTGACTTATATCTCCCTACTATCTGTTCTCTTACCCATCTTTACGACTACCAGTAACTTTCTTGACTATATTAGCTGTCATTCTGTTTAACCACTCTTCCATTTTTTCAATATTTTTGTCGTCTGTCAATTCATCAACTCACTACATTTTTTTAACGGTTGCAGGAAAGGAGCATTGGCCTTTTTGCTGATACTAATAGATTGCGTGCATTACGGTATTTGCTTATTCAGTTGTTCCTACATGTGCTGCTTCGATCTGGGGAATATTCTGAAGCTGCGTCTGAACTTGTCATATGTTGTAAGAAGGCTTTTCCTGCTTTTGATCTTACTGATAACTCAGAAGATGACGTGGAGGATCGTACCGAGCCTGAGTTCATGGATGTTCTCCTGGACACATTACTCTCACTGCTTCCACAGTCATCAGCTCCTATGCGGTCTTCTATTGAACAGGTCAGTAAATACAAAAGTGCATGCTTCATCTTCTGCTGCTTCATCAATGTACTCCCTCCGGTCCTAAATATAAAACCTAATTAACTTTTTTGAAAAATCCAAAAAAAAAAACAAAATAAGTTAATTATAAATTGATTTACTTAACTTTTTCCCTTAAACTAGTTTATTTTACTTATAAACTAATGGATAATCTAAAAATATATCAAATATGTCATGATTTAATAGACTATTTTGTAACTTTAACCTCTCCAAAAAAAAGTTAACTAGGTTCTATATTTAGGACCGGAGGTAGTATTTTGTTATGATTGCATTGGAAAATACAATATAAAATATTCATGGATCTGTGCATATAAAAAAACATGGGCTTTGAATTTGAAATAATTCTTGACATATTTTAAGCACCTCTGGCTTAAGTGGCCTGGAGGAGTTCCAACCATGCTACTTCAATTCTAGTATTAAACATTTCCATAACAAGATGTGCCAGCCTTGTGCTTGAATCCCTCTGAAAGCCCTTAGGTGTCTTTGTGAGATGATACGTGTGAGGGATTTTTATACTAGTCATAATCTTTGAATTAAAACCCTTGAGCCTTTTGAGTTATATTGCTATTGATGCATAGTGTCTTTGGATTTGGCATTCTTGGTGCACAGGCATTTTACATCAGTGCATAGTGTCATTGGCTAATAATATGCATTGACCACCTCAATGATATTTCACGTTGTTAAATGCAGCCAGATATTGTAGACTTAAGTTTTAGAACTCATGGGCATTCCTTGATTTTAGTTTCACTGGTTTGATCCTTCTGTTCAAGGTGGAGCATGGTTTTCTTCTAAAGGAAAGCTTACGCAGTTTCATTTTATATTATTATTCAGGACGATAATTGACATTTTCTGTATGCAGGTATTCAAATATTTTTCCAATGCAGTTACTGAAGATGGGCTGATGACAATGCTGCGTGTCATAAAGGAAAAAAGTGTAAAACTTCCCAGACATCCAGGGGCAGAGAATAAAGACAAAGAGGATGACAATCTTATCGATATTGAAGATGAAGAAATTGATGAGGATGAGATGGGTGAAACAGCTGAGAGTGACGGGCAACCAGATGACTCAGAGGCATTAGTGGAAGCTGAGGAAATGGGGGATGATCATTCTGAAGCTTCTGATGATGGTATGGATGATGATGCTATGTTTAGAATGGACCCATTTATTGAAAAGGCAATCAAGGAGAAAAAGAATCAGACTGGTGTTGAAACTGGCCATTCCCAACTTGTGCTGTTCAAGTTGCGCATCCTTTCATTGTTGGAGATCTTCCTTCATGAAAATCCAGGCAAGTATAGGTTGCATATACTGTTAATGTACGGTGTGCCAACCGTTTACATTCATTAGAAATATTAAAACAATTAAAATACCTGTTCATGAATTTAGTCTGTGAAGAATTTTTTGCATTGATATTGTCTCAAAAATTTCTTTATGCATATGGCATATATTTGGAATTAGTTCCTTCAAGTATGTTGGCCGGTTTGCTTCAGAATTAGCAATCATTCTCCCCTCCCCTCTTATCTCTTGATGTATTGTTGTTGATCTAGCCTTAATACCCCCCACCCCCCCCCCCCCCCCAAAAAAAAAAACTATAAGAAGCAAATATTTCAAAAGTTTTACTCCAATCATGGTGCCCTCATGGTGGTGATCTTGATGTATACAGGTAGTCCCCAGGTTCTTATGGTGTACTCCAATCTCGCTGAAGTTTTTGTTAACCCGCATACGGCTGAAATTAGTGAACAGCTTGCACAGCGTATATGGGGAATATTACAAAAGCAAATATTCAAAGCAAAGGATTATCCCAAGGGTGACGACGTCCAACTATCCACTCTTGAATCTCTGTTGGAAAGGAATTTGAAATTGGCTTCAAAACCAATTAAAAGGAACAAGTCTGCATCCAATTCATCAAAGCAATCTGCCTGGTTGAATAGGCAGAAAATGGTTTCCTCTCTTGCCCAAACTTCAACATTCTGGATCTTGAAAATTATTGATTCTAAAAAATTGGGTGAGAGTGATATCCAGAGGGTTCTCCAAATTTTCCGTGATGTATTTGCAGCATATATGGGTGATAAAAAGTCTCAAATCAAATCTGGATTCTTGAAAGAAATACTCAAGAGGAGACCATGGGTTGGCCATCATTTGTTTGTCTTCCTTCTTGAGAAGTGCAGGAATGCTAAGTTCGATTTTCGGCGAGTAGAGGCACTTGATTTGATAACAGAAATATTGAAGTCATTCTCAGCCTCGATTAAAGATGGTGATCATAATGTTGCACAAGATTATCTCGAGAATAATTTTCAAAGACAATTCGATCTAATGAAAGAATTGTTGACAAATATGCCAAGCAAACAAGGAAGGAGGGCAGAAGTAAGGAAGTTCTGTGTCAAGGTCCTTGATGTCTTGTCTACATTTGACTTAACTGATAAATTTATAAGGAATTTTGGCCCAGAAGATCTTGCTATTCTTGAGTCACAACTTGGTGATCAATTTACTAAGTTCAAGAATCTGACAAAAAAGGCAAGGGATCAATAGGAGGGTTATAGACTCTTTATAGGTGTTTTTGCGACCATACTTTTCACAGTTAAAACAGGTTGTAAATGCAGCCCATTCAAATATCTGCTGCTGGCACCAGAATGGTGGGCATAGGGCTCACAATTGGACCTGGTTTGGCCAATTGTTTGATGAGGGTTACATCAATAGATGATATATAAGCCACCCTCAGCTGAGGGGAATTTTTTTCATTATGAAACTTGAGCATTTTGTTTTATTTTTATTGTTGACTCTGTTGTACTAGTTTAGTGAAAAGGTGAAATGTTAGGCAGTTTAAGTTATTCAGGAAATATTGAGTGTGTTGAATGCTCAAAAGACTTGTATCTGGTACATCAATTTTTGATAGAGCATGCTACATTTTCTATGAAGTAATCGTTTTGGGGAATGAATGACTGAAGAGGGATATTTTACACCTTTTTTATTTTGGATAAAATATTTTACACCTTCTCATAGGCCTAAATTGCAGGTTTCAGTATCAGTGTCATACTGTCATCTTATCATTCATTCATATTCAAATTAGCCTTGTTTTTGTCCTTCAGTCAACGTTATAAGAAGATTGTTAATTTTTTGGAACCCATCTCAATTTTCACGCCTTCAAATTCATGTTCAAACATAGCTCCCTGCAAGTGAACTGCATCCCTTTTTAACCTGAAAACGTCAATTAAAAAAATAACAAAAATTGATTCAATTTAAAATTATACTCCATTTCATGATAAATTCCACATGTTAGTGTTAAACCAAAGCCTCTAATTTCTGCTTAACGCTTGTGTGTTAAGTACTTGTTTTAGTTGATTTTTTTTCCAATTCAGACAACAATGGATGGATTGGAAGGCTTTTGTTCTAGTCTCCATTATACATACAACTGTTAGTGCTTTGCTGTTTGAAATGCCAAATACCAAATGGAATATTGAACCTAAATCCACAAATAATGATAGCTTTGAAGACCCATTACACTACAGGTCGGACAAATTATATAGGCGAAGTAACATAGCACCTGGCAAATTTAACTTCAAACGATAAAATATTTCCTAATCTGAGCAAGTGGTCAGAAACACGTTATTATCCTATTTTGTAACTACGTGTTGACCCTAAATTGGAAGACATAGAAGGATGATTCTTCACATAGAAAAGCTAACAATAATCTCCCCACTCCATAATGTCTCTCCTTTTACAATAGTAGAAACAGTCTCTGAACTAAAAGCAACACACAAGAAGAGAGTTTTGTAACTAGAACTCTGAACTTCAGTGAAGCAGAATGTGCCATGCATCCTGGCAAAACTAAAACCATAAAATAGCAGCAGTTATGGCAGTGAAGAAGTTGTTGAGTTAAGGTCCTTAGTGAATCAGATTTTGAGGGGAATGGGGCAAATGGTGATGGAGCATAATAATAATGGCTTCAGTCAAGTCATTGAATCAGAAGAGATATTTGAATGATGGTGTTGTGAAAAACTGATCCTGCTATAAATGCTCTCCACCCAACCCTCTATTTATTTGGTTGGCTTAGCTGACATTAACGTGTTGTATTGAGCTTTACTTCATTTGCTGGATTTTCTTTGCTCCAAGTTCTTAAGCATAGGTTTTCTTTCAAGTAGGGGGAGGGGGTTGCATCACGCTAATACAAAACAATGGAAAATTTAACCCTTTTAACAAATTAATTAATTGATAACAACTCCTCTAACTTGCAGATCCACAAAAAGGATCTACCCAGAAAGATGATCCATCCATCCATCTATTCACCGTAGGTAATGTGTACAAGTAACTCAAAAGGCACCAATTCTATTCACTCTAATCCTAGGTTCTTAAGCAACTACCCTAATTTTCACCACTTAAACTAATTTTTTTTCTGATCTCTACACATTGATTTTTTGCCATTCTTTTTTACACTTGAGGTCAATCCACAGCCCTTCACAGCAGGAACTCAGCACAGACAATCCAATCAACAACAGCCAAAACAGAAATCTTCAAGCAATACCCAGAAGCACCTAAATAAAATCGCATTTTCATGTGCATCATCCTACAACATCAACAGCAAACCAATCCTCATTCACAATCTTGATCGTCATTTGTCTATAGAGCCCTGCTGCTACTGCTGCTTCTACTACAAGTGGCCATTATCAGCTTCAGAATCACTCCCGGAAGAACTTCCTGAGTCAGAATCTACATCATAAAAATGGGAATGCCTTGAGTCTTCTAGCCCAACAAAACATGACAACAAACAGTATACCATACACAACAATGAATTGAATTGAATTGAATTGGCTTAAAATTAGTAACTAGTACCACTAGATGAAGAGGAATCACTACTTGAACTGCCGGAACTACTAGAACTACTAGCCGCATGACCTCCAACCACATCTTTATCTTTCTCAATCTCCACTGGTGGGAAATTATTCATTGGCATCTCATCTCCAATATCCACATCCTCATCGCCAACCTCCATTTTCTTCATCTTCTTCACCTCAGGCACAGACTCAGCCTTTTCACTCATAGGCACATCCTGTAACACAATGTCAAACAATTAGAATCAACCCACAAGCAAAACAACATAAAAAACCAAACTTTATCATTATAACACACAAAATGGCTTACCCCATTGCCTTTACTTGAAGCAGTAGTATTGTTAACCATGAGAGCCTGCCTCTTAATCTTGCTCACCATTTTTTTCCAATTGGTCACTAATCTATCAAGCTCCCAAAGAGTCTCTGTATCAACAGCCTCAATGTCAAGCTCAATCTCATCCCCATCCTGCTTCAAATGCCCATTCCTCTTCCTTATAATCTGCACCACCTGCTCCATCTTCTCCGGCGGCAAACTCTGCAACCCAATCCCCAACTTATGCTTCTCCTCCAGACTCATATCCCTCTTATTCGGATCCTTCGCCTTCGGCTTCGGCTGCTTCACCGGCTTCACCGGTGGCACCCGCATCGGCGACGGCGTCCTCACCGGCGACTGCACCAACAACGGCTGGTTCATACTCACATTCTGATTCATATTCGCATTCACATTCGAATTCAACAAACTCCCCGGCCCCACCGCCGCCGCGGCGGGCTCCGCCTGATGAGTCATCACACTCACACTCTCCTTCCTCCTAACCCTCTCTCTCTCCCTCTCCGGCTCGGCCTGATTCCACGAACTCGCCGGCAATTCCTCATCATAAACCCTATCATCATCCCTCTCATCCCTAATTAAATCCTCAAACTTCTCATTCACAGGCCTATACAACTCCTCAAACCTCCCCAAAAGCTGCTCAGCCATCACATACACATCATGCCCCTTAGGGTTATAAGTCAAGGCATTATTAAACGTCAACCTCACATCCGCCGCAAAATCCGCCGGCGTCTCGTACCCATTACTCCCAAGATTCGCCTTCACCGTGCCCAGATCCATCGGCCGCTTAATTATATCGTAATAATCATGAAGCCCCATGCCTACCACATCCACCGGAACGTTAAAAATCCACCCATGCCTGTGCTTCATCAACTTCTGCAACACCTGAGCACAAGACCTCATCAAATTGCCCACTTCCGACGTCGACCGCTTCAAATCGCGACCCGAATTCCCCGCCGGAAACGGCCGCTTGCTCCCGGAGAGCTTCTTATTCGCCGCCGCCGCCGATTTCTTCGCCGTGGCAACCGGCTTTGTCAATTCTCCGGCCTCGATTCGGCTCCGGAGCTGGCGAATCTGCTCAAGCTCCGCCACGAGCCGCCGTTTAAGCTCGCCGAGCTCTTTCTTCGTCGACGACGCTATGTTGAAGGTAACGAATTGCGAGGAATTCGGTTCCGCCGATCGGAAATTGATGGACGACGCGTCATCGGAAGCCGATTGATGATGATTATGGTGATTATTGTGGTGGTTGTGGTGGTTGTTTCGTTTGTTAGGGTTTGTGATTTTGTGTTTAGGGTTAGGGTTTGAAGATGAGAAGGGTACTTTTCCCATGAGGGAGGCTCCACCGCCCTTATTGTGCGGCCAATTCGGTTCGTTTCTGTTAACTATAACGGCCGATGCCATCGAAAAGCGAAAGCCACGAGAGAATCAAAGCAATCGTGAACGATTACAACGATCCTCTTGCTTCCTCATCAATGTGGCTCGCGCAAAACATGAATCGCCAGAGCGACTGGGTGCACGCGCTGATAAACACCTCACGCGCTGGAATACCCCCCCACGCGCCGGAGATCAATGGATCGATTTCTGAGAATGGAAGAGAAAGAGAGGAATAATGATATGATAGGGTTTGTGAATTTGGGTTTACCCTAATTTTCTGTGAGCGAGGAAGTAAGGGGCTAGGGTGGGTTCTTAAAGGCGAGGTGATCTGCCCGGGGCGAGTTCGGGCAGATTGTGGGGCGTTGATTTTGTTTCGGGCAGGATCGGACGGTGTGGGGGGGATTGGGGGATGAGGTTGGGGGTGACCGGGAGATCTGGCACGGACGGTGGGGATTGTGAGGGGGAGACACGTGGCGGGGTTTAGGGTGTTGGATGATGGGTGAAGTGGTCTCCTTTTTTTCGATTTTTTTGTTTTGGTTTGGAGTTTGAAGTGTGTTTGGGCTGCGTGTGACGTGGCATGAATAAATTAAACTGGCCGTTTTAAGGAATTGGATAACAAATGATAGATATTTATATATAGATTTTATTTTATCTGTTGGAAAAGAAAGATGGGATAATTAAATCTAGGCTAAAGTATGTTTTTGATCTCTTAACTTTGGAGAAAATCATGTTTTGGTCCTTTAACTTTGAAAAGTGTGTTTTTGGTCCCTTAATTTTGGAGAAAGTCATCTTTTAGTCCTTTAACTTTGGAAAGTGTGTTTTTAGTCATTTTAAATTTGAATTAATTATGTTTTAATCCCTTAATTTTGAAAAGGAATAGACTAAAAACATACTTTATCATTTTTTGAAAGGACTAAAAGGGACAAAAAACACATTTTTCAAAGCTAAGGACCAAAAACACACTTTCTCCAAAATTAAGGGACAAAAAACACACTTTTTAAAGTTAAGGGACCAAAACATGATTTTCTTCAAAGTTAAGGGACCAAAAACATACTTTAGCCTTAAATCTAGGTCCCTTAATTAATTCAGACAAAAAAAAAAAATCTAGGTCACTTACACTTACCCCACCCTCACAAAACACACTATTTCATTCCTACCCCACCCTCTTCAATCTCAAATTGTTAAGAGCATTTGAGTTTTTCTCACAAATTTGTTAATATGTATTAGGTGCTTATGACCCAATTTATCATTTTTACAATTTATTAACTTCAATTGTCCTTTTATCAATTGAGAAGACTTTATTTGTCCCTAGATATTTATATATAGATTTTTTCTTATCTGTTGGAAAAAAAGATGGGATAATTAAATCTAGGTCCCTAATAAGATATTTAATAATAAAATAGGTTCGTTAATAACTCATTCACATATTAACCAAAGTTATTTCAATTGTTAATAGAGGCTATTAATAATCATTTTTTAATAAAATTAAATCTTTTGTTTGGGACACATGTGTAATTTTCTCAAAAGAGAAATATATTTACTATAACTTTTTTTATACATTGGAATTTGAATATGAGATATATTTGCCCGAGTATATATCAATTTTGTTCCTTAAAATACGATAAGTTTGTTTATGGCGGAAAAATAGAATATTTGTTATACTATATTATAAATTTCTGATAAAAGCGTATAGATATTCTTTTTTATCAGAAAAAAGTTATAAATATTAAAAACAATATAAATTTAAAATATTGTTTATATATTTGTTCGAGTATATTTCAAATTTTTTTCCTTAAAATACAGTAAGTTTGTTTATGGCAGAAAATAGAATATTTTGTTTATAGCCATTTTATGGTTACTTTAGTTTTTTTTCAAATATTGCTTTCAGAAAATATATATTTTTCAACCCAACCCAACCCATTTTCAATTAAGGCTAACCCGCTTTCAACCCGTTTTAATTTGGGTTTAACTTTTTCAACTCAACCCACTTTTTTCCATGTTTTTAGGCTCAACCCGACCCAAATACAAGTTTTACAAGAAAAGTTGGAATTATAAGTCAGCCTAATCCGACTCAATTTTAGCCCATTTTAATATAGGTCGAACTTTTTTTTTGATTCACTTTTTACAACCCAATCCACTTTTTTTTTGTGTATTTTCAGACTCAACAGAGCAGGTCGAGGCAGTTGTCCGAGGTCCGAGCTATACTAGTAAGTGGTAATAGTTTCATCGTCATTTTGTAAATTTTAACCATCATTTCAGAAAAAACATAAAATTAAAACATTTTTTCAAATTTTAAATTTCTAAATCTATTTATCAACGACAATTCAGAATCTCAAATATTAAAGTGTTTGGAAACTTCTTTAAATACCTCACATTTTTTTAATTCATAAAAATGAAGAGAATTCCCTATAAAAAATGAAGTGAATTGAAATATAGAACATAAGATTATCCTCTATTTGTTTGAAAACATAGCTAGACCATACATCAAATAGGTGGAAAAATATTACATTCTCAAAGTTAAAAGAATAGGAATAAGAAAACTATTAGAAATTAAAAATTTAATTTACAATCTTCTCGTCTGAAGATGCTAGACAAAATTAGCTATGATTTCCTTATAGATTAATTTATGGATAAAATCATATGACATTTTTTGTATAACAAAATCCATATATTCATATATATTGTAAAGAATTTACAATACTACTCCTTCTGTCGCTGAATGTAGGACACATTACTTAATTTATAGAAATTAAAGAAAATAGTTAAATGGATTAATTTTAATTGTCATTCTCAAAATATTATTAGAATAAATTTAAAAGACACAAAAAGTGGATCCTGACCTTATAAGTATAGACAAATTGAATTTCCAAAGTGACTTTATATTTAGGGATAGTTTGAGAAAAGATCAACACATTTATGAGATAAAGTGGATAAGTGCCTTATAATTTGGGATAAATCAAATCTCAAAAGTGATCAAATATTTAGAAACAAATGGAGTACATTATATATTAGCTAACTATTAATAGATTTTATTTATAACTCATAATTGGGGCAATGTATAACGAGTGAAATAAAGACAACAAAACAAAGAAATAAATATTTTCCAAATCTGTCTTCTAGATATTTATAACTAATAATTTTAAGAACAATGTATGGTCAATGAACAAAAATTTTACTTCATCAAATCCTAAATATAAGATTTGTTTATATAACTTAATTAGATTAAAGATCTTACTTAAGTTAATTATTTTTATTATTGTATAAAATTAAAATTCAACCTAACCATCTATCTTTAATTTATTTATCTCCACCATCACTCTCTTGCTTATTTATTATTTATGTGCATTGTTAAGGTTAATTTTGAGAAAGTTTAGAACAATTAAAAAAAAGGTCTTCTACTTAGTACCAAATTCATCTTCCTAAAATGGTTTAAAGTATATTTAAGATTGGGGAGAGTGCAAAGTAAATCCACATTCTAGATAACTTTATGTATAACTCATTTTCATGATCAATGTGTATTATGTACGTAATTCAAAATTGTAGCAACTGATGTACAGAATTTTCATTACTGTAATTGCATAATCAATATACTCATATTTTTGTTATTATCAATATACTCATATATTGTATAGAATTTACAAATTACTATATCATGATATTATCTATAACTTACAATTACATACATGTACTCTGAATCAACTTAAAACATTCATAGCACCGAATCTTCCTTCTAATGAATTTTATTTATAACTCAATGATGGAGAAATGTATACCGAAATCCGGCCAAAAAAAAGAAATGTATACCGAATGAAATAAATATGTACATAGTACTAAATCCGTCTTCTAGATAACTCTCATTTATAACACACAAATTTAGGAAAAATGTATGTTGGGCCAAGGGAAGCAAACAGTATACAGCGTAGTGAATGCACCTTCTAAGCAAGGTTGTTAAACTCGTGAATTTAAGTAAACTCGTGGAGATAAGGTAAACTCGAATCGTAGACTCGAATCGTAAACTCGTAAGAGTTTACATTTATAAAAAACCATGTATTTCTTTTATATAATTGAATAAGAATACAAAAAATAATAATAAATTGACTTGAATTCATTTTAAATATAGATAATAAATTAAAATATATCAATATTCATACTATATCAATCTTGATAGATAATTTTCTATAAAATCCACATTTAAATTCATTAAATTTTGTCAATTAAAAATAATTAAAATGAGTTTATTAGCAAGTTAACACAATTTTCTGTAAGGTAAAAACGTGAAAACGGTGAATTCACAATGTAAACAGGTAAGTTTCTACAGAATTTTCAAAGACTGAAAATTTAGGTGACTCGTGACACGTTTTGGTTAGGTAGTGTCGTAAAAACGGTAAAATCGGAGAGTCAACTCGCGAGTTTGACAACAATGCTTCTAAGTAACTAATTTTGTTATCTTCATATGAATGAGCCTTTTTTTGTTAATCACCGCCCGGTTTGATTCGGACTTGAGAGGTAGAACTGTAGAAGTATTACCCACATAGGTAAGATTGTCTCCTCCCAATGAGAGCATTCCACGGGATTCGAACACGAGTTCTTATCCTTACGAGGTTGTAACTCACTTACCAGCTCAACCAACTACATATTGATTCATATGCATGACCTTTAAATTCGATAGTTTAGCTTTTAAACTTTTAGTTAATTTTAGTCTCAATTCATGACTTTTTAGTCAATATTGCCCTAGAAGTGATGAAATATTGGTGGAATGTTGTCCTGAAAAATTATAGAGTTCACCTAAAACTTTATCTCAATGGAGCTCCAAATCACTAACAAAATTAATTTCATAATATGGGAAATAAGAACAAGAAGATAATGAACTTGCTTACCTAATGGAAAGAAGATCAGAACAAAAAGAGAGACCACAGTGGCAGAAATGACAACGAGCACTAGCAACCAGACGTAAGAAAAAATGGAGAAGCTCCTCAGCCATCTGTCTCGTCTTCCATAGTTGACTCAGATGAAGAAGACAACCCTAAACTCCCAAGAGCAACTGCAATTTTGTTTGAATTTCTTCAAAAATCATAATCATTATCAAACATGGGAGAAGGAAATAGCCTTGTATATTACCTATATACGTAGCCCATCCAATGTAACATTACACCTAAAAATACTTTAAGGTGGATCCACAATTTCTTGGAAATATCCAGCTCGGATTTGTACCCTTGGGCCCAAAAACAATTGATATGGGTCACTATATGCATTCCATGTCAGCTTAATAAAGTCAACTAATATTTAATTGTTTAGATAGTTAACTTTGGTGTAACATTGCACCAATATTTTAAAACTGAAATATTTTAAAAAACATATAGTTGAATAATCCATCTTCTAGAAAATTTACTAATAGCTCAAATGCATACAGTATGTTGAGTGAACTGAAAATATTCGAAGTGCCGAATCTGTCATTACTAAATTTTGTTTATGATTTATGGTTTATGAACAATTTACATTTAGTGCTTCCAGATTGTGGCAACATATATACCTAATTATCATCACTGTTGTTATTTATTTAATATACTTTATATGTATAACTCATAATTCATGAACAAAATCAATTTATTTCTATATTGTATAGAATTTATAAATTACACTTGTGATGTTATCTATACATTTAAATTAGGTACACTACAATATACTACTAGGCATAAATTTAAAACATGCAGATTGCAGAGCACCAAATCTGCCTTCTAATGAATTTTATTTATAACTTATTATTGAGGAACAATGTATACCAAGTGTAATTATAACATACAGAGTACTAAATCTGCCTTCTAGAGATAACTAAATTTATTGTTACTAATTATTTTAGGAATAATGTATGCTCGGTTACTAAAAATACACAAATTATTGAATTCACCTCCCAGATAACTTTACTTATAATTCATAATTCATGAACAAAGTATATCGAGTGAAATAAAAATATTCAAAATGACAAATTTGTCCTTTTTATAAACTTTATTTATAACTCATTATTTATGGACAATTTATATTTTTTTGGACTGAAATAAACAATTATTGTTGAGTGCTCCAAAATTGTAGCAACATACACCTAATTTTCATTAATGAAGTTATTTCTTTATTATACTTTACTTATAACTCGTAATTCATGAACAAAATCAATATATCTATATAGGGTTATCGTACAAAAATACCAATGTAACTATGGTTAAGGTACAAAAATAATGATATGATATTTTTTGAACAAAAGTAACCATAAAATTTTAAAATAGGGGCAAAAGTTTCCATCTACCCCTATTTTGAAATGTTAGGTTACTTTTACTCCAAAAAATTATCTCGGTATTTTTTCACCTTAGTTATAATCACATGGTTATTTTTGCACCTTACCCTATTTATATAATGTATAGAGTTACATTTACATTTGTATCAAAAAAAAAAGAATTAACATATACAAATTACTATAATATGATATTATCTATAACTTAAAGATAGATATAATGTACTCTGAATGAATTTAAAACATTTAGTGCACCAAATCTGCCTTCTAATGAATGTTATTTATAACTCATAATTGATGACAATGTATGGGGAGTGAAATAAATACTCCTACATAAAGAGCACCGAATATTCCTTCTAGAGAACTATATTTATATGAATTGAAGGTTCTCAAATGTGAGCTTAAGTAAACGAGTGAGAAAAATTTAAAATTGAATAGTAAAATTGTTAGAGTTTACCTTTACCATACAATCAAATAAAAAAACAAAAATAACAATAATTTACATGAATATATTTTGAAATAAATAGTTGATATTAAGTATATCGACTTCATACTTTACCAACCTCAATAAAGAAATTTCAATGAAATTTATAATAAATTTATTGAATTTATTAAAAAAATAATTAAAATGAGTTTTAGAGCAAATTCACAATATTCCAAAAAGTAGAGATAGTGGATTGGACATGCATACTCGTAAGTTTTTACCAAGTCTACAAGTAAAGAATTTAAATAATTTGTGACACGTTTTTTATTAACGTGGAACTATAAAAACGGTAATATCCGAGAGTAAACTAGCGAGTTTGACAATAATGAAATGATGAACAAAAACAATATATAGAGTAGTGAGTCCACCTTGTAAATAACTTTGTTTATACTCCCTTTATTTTTAAATATAAGATCATTTTACTTAATTTCATTAGATTAAAGATATTACTTAACTTAGTTTTTGTCAAATGATATTATCAATTCACCCTAGCTATATATCTCTATCCCTCGCTCTTCCTCTCTTTCTTGTTTATTATTGTCAATTGATAAGGATTAATATGTTGATTTGAGAAAAAGTTGGAAACAATTAGAAAGTGATATTGTATTTAGGAATAAATTGAAATTTAAAAGTTGTATTATATTTAGTAATAAAGGGTGTAACTTATCATCTATCAACAATGTAAACAGAGTGAACTTAAAATATTCAGAGTACGGGATATGTTTTTTTAATCAACTGTACTTATAATTCCTAATTTATGAATAATGTATATTGAGTAAATAAAGCACTGAATCCATATGTTTTATGACTCATAATTTATGAACAATGAATATGAGTAAACTAAAAATATAAATCATTTTTAAAACGTAAAAAGATACATAGTATCTTAAAAATTCATTAAAATGTGGGTTCACGACGTACATTTCATGTTTAAATTTGTCTGGCATTATTCCATCAATTTTAAGTTGTAAAATAATTCTAGCTAACTTGTGTGATTAAATATAATATACATATTTGTGGGGTATCTTGTTATTGGAAATGCTCATATTTAATATATATAATTGGACATTACTGGCCAAAATATATATCTACTTATATATAGATATATTCATATTATTTCTAACTAAAAACTCAAAAATAATAATTTAGCAATTGGTGATAAAGAGGTATTTTCTTAATAAAAAGAAAAATATAATTGTAAATATATTTCAGATGGGAACGAAACCAGATCATACGCCAAGTCCAACACATGATGTGGAGAAGAACGCGTGGATAACATCCCGGATATTTGTAAAGGTGATTTTGTAAATGAATAAGTGCACCCTTGTGTCACTATACCTTCAAAGTTCCGTCGCATAGTCACCGGCTATGGGATCTCGTCCTTCTTTCTAACTTTTCTTTTCATAAGCTCAGCTCCACATATACAAGAGGCTACAAACAAACCTGAAAAAACTATATACCTAAGCACCCAATATTTACATTCCCTAGCAAATGAATAGAAGCCTCACGGAAGGAAACAAAGAAACTCCAATAAGAAGAGAGCCATTATCCTCTTTTCTCTTTACTAATACTCCCTCGGGTCCTAAAAATAAGACTCAATTGACTTTGTTTTTTGAAGATGTTAATGTTACAAAATATGTTACTAAATTATGACATATTTGATACATTTTTAGATTAGTCGTTAGTTTATAGGTTAAATAAATTAGTTTAAAGGGAAAAATTAGATAAATCAATGTATAATTGACTTATATTTTGCTTTTTTAGGATTTTTTGAAAAAGTAAACTAAGTCTTATATTTAGGACCGGAGGGAGTACATTTTTTGTTTGGGGTAATATGATACATTCATACATTAAATTTAATGATATACCTTTTAAATATCACCAAATAAAATCTCATCTTTTCATTATATACACGGCTCAAAGAAAGAAGGGTACTAACAATAAAAAATGGGTTCTTAACGACAAAAATTTTGGTCATTAATAATGGTGTCTTGAAAGTAGGGATTTTTAAATACCAAAATTTTTTGTCGTTGAAAGCTTACGTTCAAAGAAAGAGGGAGTGCGAACACGAGAGAGAAAGAAAGAGGAAGACAATAAGGGAAATTACCTCGCGATGTTTACAAAGGTGACAACGAGAGAGGAAGAGGGTTATGGGTATTGAGCGGTGGCAGAGGAAGAGGGTTCAGAGGTTGAGTTCGATGAAGCTTTTAGGGAACTCAGAGGATGTGTTTGGGAGCTCAGAGGACCAGGAATGAATGGGTGGGTTTTTGAGAAGTGGAGGAAAATATAGATTTTGGTGAAATGTTAATGGAGGGAAATTCTTTTCAACTGCCAAAAGTAAAAAAATTTGGTCATTGTTAATATGAAATAACGACAAAAACTTTCTATCTTTTGGTAGTTGTTTGTCTGACAAAAATGATGACCAAAATATAGAAAAATTTGTTTGTTGTTTCCCACACATTCAGCTCATAATTACAAGTTTGTAACCACATGTTTTTTAACGACCAATTTTTCTAGTCATGTCTTAGGGTTGTTAAAAACATGTTTTTTAATAGTGATAAATAGGACCAAATGAATATTAGTGAAATTTAAAAATACATAAATTGATACACGCTATACATGGTTTACCTATGGAACACCTTGCCATTTGGAATGTCTGTAATCGTAGCATTGATTTCAATTGTTGGGCTCCGTCAGTCAAACATACCATTGCAAGGGACATTGTCTTTTTAACCTGCCCATTTACTTTACGTTCTGTTCACTTGCTTTCTGATGATCAGTTTAGTTTTCCATTTTATTTTCGTGATGTAATTAAAACTATGTAATCTTTCTTAATTAATATCATTTTGTCTTTTTTTCAAAAAAATAAATACATGACAACATTTAAAAGTTAATTGGATATCAAGCCAGAACACCAATCCAGTTTTGCTTTTACCATTAAAGGGTTGGTTTAATCAATAAATTAACAACTTTTGGTGAATTCCGCCAATTTTACTGTTTTTATTTTTTTATATACCGCAAGTTACTTAAATTCGTTCAAATTATAACTTTGATTAAACGTTTGAGTGTACACATTGAATATACTATTTATATGTTTCTAGTTTATGAAATAATCTAGTCAACTTGGTATAGAACTCATTTAATTATTTTTTTTACTATGTTTAATGATTTATATATTAATTTTATATAAGTTTTTTTATTACAATCAAAGCACATAGAGTAATGCAAATATAATTTTTTTTATTGAGTGTAATAAAGTATGAATGTTGATCTATTTAATTTATAAATACTACCTCCGTTCCTAAATATAAGATCACTTTGACTAATTTGGAGAGATTAAGGAAGACTTTCCAATGAATTAGGATGACATGATCTTCTTAAAATACCTCTCACTTAAATTTAAAAGACAAATAGGGATTTGAGAGAGAAGTGAGGGAGCTAAGAAGTATAGGGGTAATTTGGACCAAAACTGAGATAAAATAGAAAGTGATCTTATATTTAGGAATTTATCCACTTCCCCAAAGTGATCTTATATTTAGGAACGGAAGGAGTAATTCATAAAATATATTTAAATCAAATTACTGTTTCATTTTCATGTCTTACTAAATCATACAAATCAATTGGTATTGTTAACAAAAGTGAACTTTTATTAATAAATACATTTGATAAAATCTGATTATTTAAGCATTGCTGTGAATTATTTGATAAATCAGCAAGTCGAGTCAAACTATTTGATTAAATTTGATTATTCAAGCATTTCTTTTTTTTTTTTGATACAAATTATTCAAGCATTTCTGTTAACCCATGAATCTAAGAAAATCCCATGAATATAAAGCAGCCACGCAATAGCAGTACTTGGTGATTAAACAGGAACTGAATAAATAAATATATAATTCTCGACCAAAAAAAGAATAAATAAATATATAATGGAAATTTTCTGAGTGTGAACTCAAAATGTGCTATTTGACTATCTAATTCTTCTTGTCTCCTTGAAATGCACAGTCAATGCACCTTTTCATTCTGTCGGATACTTGGATGTGATCGTATTTTTTAATGGACGATCCGA
This sequence comes from Mimosa pudica, assembly GCA_029929735.1. Taxonomy (NCBI): domain Eukaryota; kingdom Viridiplantae; phylum Streptophyta; class Magnoliopsida; order Fabales; family Fabaceae; genus Mimosa; species Mimosa pudica. The sequence goes on along the minus strand of JAKELP010000037.1, from coordinate 4,055,376 downwards.
AGATATAGTCTTTTTCTTAATTCTCATTGATTAATGTAATAATGAACTTTTCTTACATTTTTTAAAATTTTAACAAATTACCCAAGACTTTTAATTTTTTAGTGTTCAAATGTATTACTCCACAAATTCTATTAACAACCACATATTTTAAATTCAGGGACAGCCTTATCTATGCATTGTATGAAATATAAATTTATTTGTACTTTGTTAAAAATTTCATTTATTGTACATTGCCATTAATATACACTTATTAAGTATATGTATATTATGGAATGAAATTGTTGTATCAAATTATCAATTGATTCTTAATAATTAGTTCATTTTCATTCTTAATAATAAGTCAATATTTTACCCTTTAAATTTTTGATGTATTCGAGGATGGGAATTCATTTTTAAATATAAGTTTTTTTTTCTCCATATCTATTTTAGTATTATAATAAACAACCAAGAGGGGAGGTAAAAATAATCAACATAATTAAAATATTTTGGTAATATTTTATGGACTAACATCTCGAACTCATTATAATCATATTATGTTAATATGTCTTAAATTTAGAAAAAGAGGAAATAACACATAATATATTAACGATAACAAATATAGATTTCTGTCATAATTTTTTGTTCCACTATTTCGGGCTTGTTTGGTAATGAGAAAGGAGAGAAAGTGGCATGTGAATAATTGAAAAGTTAAGGGGTAATATGGTCATTTACATATATCCTGGGGCCCATAAATTTTCTCTCTCCAGCTCACACTTTTCCTGGGGCCCACAAACTTTACTTTCTAATCATTACTTCTACTTTACATCTCTTACCCTTTCCAATTCTAATTCTTTACTTTCTTTCTTTCTACCAAACACACTCTCAGTGTTATAGGTTCAGTTTGTTTTTCAATATCCATACTTCAAAAGTTCAAATACAAACGATATCCAAATAAGTTAATAAAATGTTAACAATCATCAACTTCTACAAAACTTTTAAAAAAATACAGTTCATCGGGGCAAAATTAAATACATTAGTACTAAATCAACAAAATTATTGAAACATAACAAAAAAATGAAAAAATTATAAAGGAAAAAATTAGAAATTAAACAATTAAGCATAATTTATATAACTACACTTGTTAACGTCAAAGTAAATGTCTGGTTGTGAGTTACTTTCATTCCTGCGACACAGTGACAGAACACTAGACTAGAAGCCTAAACATTTGGTTCCATCTGACTATTATTTCATCGGAAGTCGGAACCTATCTGCACTGTCACATGTTAGAGTAATTTATTTTCCCTATAACAAGTCACGAGTCCAGCTGGAATATCACTCTTCACATGTTTGTGTCTCTGTGTGTCTTTAAACTATATAAATGTACATAACTAAAGAGAGAAAACACGTTACATTACAATACAAACAAAAGCTGCATTTCACAGTTCCAACAGCTAAGTTCTGCATGTCTTCTTCAAGTTTTCAATGTACAACACTAACAATATAAACTCAAAAACATCACGGAGCTGTTTTTCTTGAACAGAAGTGAGAAACGTCCAAACAAGAAAGGGAACATAGGGATGGGCTTGTGAATCACTCAACTTAAGATTCACATGAAGTTAACTAGATCAGGAAAGGTAGAGAAGCATAACAGCTACATATGGTTTATGGAAAAAGGAACTAAGTTAAGAACAGTTGTTCAATCACATGGTCCTGGAGAAAGAGTTGAAGGGGATGTGGAAAAATCAATAATTGAAAGGAGTAGTTGATGGAAAAATAATAAAAATAATATATCTCGATGAAAGCCAATAATATCCTCCCTTCATGAATATTAAAATAGAAAATTCACCCACAAAATCAGCATCCTATGATCCCAGAAACTCCAAATTGCAGTTTCACATTCACAAATAGATCTCCTCCAACCCCAAGAAACATTTCTGAAGAAAATGAACCAATCATGATCATTCTCATAATCATAACAACATCATCATCCAATCAGCCTCTACCAAACTGATGAAATCCACAATCAACACCTACCAACACCTGAAATTAAATTCCACACAACCATAGGCAAAACCCAGAAAATTAAATAGTCCCTCCCATCCTAATTATAAAATTAAATTGATTTTTTTTTGAAATTAAAGATTCAAAACAAATCTCTAACTTGATATTATAATTAGGACCCACTTGGGTACCCTCTTCATTCAGATCCTTAGCCTTCTTCAGCTCAGATTGCTTCAAAAGCTTCAACTATGGTTGATGTGAAGAATACTTTTTTTTATCGGACAAGTCTTGAATTTGAATCCACTTGCAAACAATTCTTCATCATGAACATGAAAATCTTCAATTTCCTCAAAGCTGATTGAAAAAAAAAAATCCCTTCTTCAAATCTCTCTAGAAGCTCTCCAACTTTGACGTATTCAGATCATTTCACCTTTAGGATTATACATTAATACACGGTGCAAAAGCTTACTAGGCCGGTTCTTAAAAGCAAACTACAACATCTGCCCGTGGGTAGTTACGGGCAGCTCATAAAGATCGAGCCGTTGGTTTATTTTTGATTCAAGATCCAACGGATATGAGTGTTTTTATTCAGAATGATGCAGTGATAGTGACATGAGCCACGTGGCAGATTGTTGTGATGGCTTTGATGGGGAAGAAAGGGATATGGATGATGGTGCTTTTTTGGGTGGGTGGGGATGGGCGCTTTATTATAATATGTGGGTTTTGAGTTTTATGTGAATTTGGGGTGAATTTGTCGTGTATTTAGAGTTTTTGCAAAGTGTGGGGTCCACTGATGATGACGTGGATTGAGGCCCCGCGTTGACGGCACGCGCTACGTGTAAAGACAAGTGACACGCGTAATTGACACTCATTGTTGTGTGTCTAAGGAAAAAGGGTGTTTTGGTAAATGAACAGAACAATACTTAAGTGGAGCCGGGCCCACTATTATAAAAATTTATTTCAGAAAAAAATTGAAGAAAAATTAGGAATGGTCTTATATTTGGAACAAGTTGAAATTTAAAAATGATTTTATATTTGAAAATAAAGGGAGCAATAAATAAAGGGTAAATTTGCAATTTTAGTAATGAACTATTACGACAAGAGTACTAAGTAATATACAATATATTTTATCCCACTTTTGGGTATGAAGAATCGAGAAATAATTATGCACGATGAATGGAAATAATGTGGACGAAATTAATTGGATTGGAGACATAATCATATCACTGAAAATGATAGTTGGGGAAGAAACAATAGATAATGTTACCTACCACGTCACCCAATGGGCACACTTACTATTCATGATTGGGTGACGTGGCGGGTGACATGACCTAACTGGATGACATGACAGGTGACGTGGTACGATCGGGTCAAACTTAATGGTCAAACCGTTAAAGTTGACGGAAATGCTAGATTTGAGTCATTTTTGCATAGATGTGTGCTACATTTGAGCCATCAAATTCTTGTTTATGTTGGGTGAACTTTTGACAATAGTAGAGTGCTAGAGTTGACCCTTAACCCAATCTTATTGTCATATCAGTGAAAATATCATTTATTTGTGTACCTTGGAAAAATTATTTATTATTTTTGTTTCTTCACCAATAGTTATGTATTATTTTTGGACCTTCGTCATATTACATATTAATTAGGGCAAATATGCAAAAATAGTCACTGTAAATTTAAAAATGGGCACCTATAACTCTGGTAAATTTAAGGGGACAAAACCGTACATTGTAAACAAAAATGGGCAAAAGTAACCTCTCTGTTAGGCAGAGTTAAACAGACGTTTTCCAGACGTGACCCCACCATCAGTAAATGACATGTCATACATTTAAGGGTGCAATATGTTTATAAGACTTTATTTTTTCAGACAGTGCTTATTTTTTCAGATGATTACGAAGAAGTAATGTGGATTTCACATGATTTGGGTTCTATTTGGTTTCTTATCATAATGATTTGGGGGTTTAGGGTTCGTTTCAAGTGATCTAGGGTTCAAGTGATCTAGGGTTCAACTGAATGTATTTCAGCTTCCACGTTGGATTTGGAATTGACACATCATTCACTGATGGTGGACCCACGTCTAGAAAACACCTGTTTAACTCGGCCTCACAGAGAGGTTACTTTTGCCCCATTTTGGTTTGCAATGTACGATTTTGCCCATTTTGATTTACAGTGTACGGTTTTGCCCCCTTAAATTTACCAGAGTTATAGGCGCCCATTTTAAAATTTACGGTGGCTATTTTTGCACATTTGCCCTATGAATTAATGGGTTAAGGGTCAAATCTAGCACTCTACTATTACCAAAAGTTCATCAAACATAATCAAGAATTTGAAGGTTCAAATGTAGCACACATCCATTCAAAAATGGCTCAAATCTAGCATTTTCGTCAATTTTAACGGGTTTAACCATTAAGTTTGACCCGACCATGCCACGTCATCTGACAAGTCACCCAGTTAGGCCACGTCGCCTGCCACGTCACCAAACGGGCCCACTTACTATCAATTATTGGGTGACGTGGCATGTGATGGCCTAATTGGATGACGTGGCCTAACTGGGTAACATGTCATGATCGGGTCAAACATAACGGTCAAATCCGTTAAAATTGACGGAAATGCAAGATTTGACCAATTTTGTAATAGATGTGGCCTAAATTTGAGTCATCAAATTCTTGTTTATGTTCGGTGAACTTTTGTCAGTAGTAGAGTGCTAGATTTGACCCTTAACCCTTAATCAATACTAGCCTATAATGTTACTCTTATTCAATGCATACATTGATTAAACGTAGTATCCGTATCATTAGTGCAATAATTGCACATCAAATGCTATTATTTCACACATTGTACATAGTGAGAATACTATTAGCTAGGTGCATGCATAAACTTGAAATTTTCATGATGAACCATTAATTAATCTTTATAATGGGCACATATGAATGAACCTAATTTTGAAAAAGGGCGAAGGGGCAAAACTAGCCACCGTAAATTTTCAAATAAACAAATTTAGCACCAGTAAATTGAATGGGGCAAAACCGTACATTGTAAATAAAAATGAGGCAAATGTAACATTCTCAACTAAAGTGACCGTTAATTGACTGGGAATGCTGATGGAGCTTGTTGACGTGGCAATATGTGACATTTTTTTGTGACGTGACAATATGCTGAATAGGTAGGACCCATATCTCTCCTCTCCCCTCCTTCTTCATCTTCATCACCACCAACCATCCTCAAACTCACCGCCAGCCTCACCCACCACCGACCTCACACCGCCACCGCCTCCCTCTTCACCACCACCTCCTTCTTCAACCACACTCAAACAGTCACACTCACCTCTTCCTTCTACGCACTCGACCTTACCTGAATCACTGTTGTTGACGCCGGAATTCCGATCCCGTCCTCCTCCGCCTGCGTGATCATTGACTCTGGCACCGTCATAACTCGGGTGCCTCCGGCGGTAATGAGATACATGCTTCGACGATCCATGAAGATGTACCGGATCGCGGGGAAGTTTAGTTTATTTGACACTTGTTATGATGTGAGTGGTCATGAGAATGTTGCCGTTCCGAGGGTGCTACTGTCGTTTGGAGGAGGTGCAAATGTGGAATTAGACGCAAGTGGGGTTGTGTATGTGTTGCTTTTGCTGGCAATAAAGATGAGAGGTTTCTTGCTATTATTGGGAATGTTCAGCAGAAGACAATAGAGGTGGTTTATGATGTTGATGGTGGAGGTGGGAGGTGAGTGTGACTCTGTGAGTGTGGTTGAAGAAGGAGGTGGTGGTGAAGAAGGAGACAATGGCGGTGTGAGGCCTGTGGTGGGTAAGGTCGGCGGTGAGGATGAGGATGGTGGGTGGTGATGAAGATGAAGAAGGAGGGGATATTTTATCTTATAATTAAATTGTCTAAAACTATGTTGAACAAATATGTAATTAAATATGAACCTTTTAGTAATCGAATTTTGAAAACATTATATCTTATACTTCACTTGCTCTTTAAAAATTCTAACCATAAATATATAGAAGAACCAATTTTAAAGTTTTTCATTAAATGCATTACACTATTAAAATAAATGCATAGACTTGAACGAATTTAATATCAATGAATCCCCAAATTTCAAAATACATTTTTCCATGAACGTCAATATATCCTCATGCATTTTCAAAATTTTCACCCGGAACCATATGAAAAATAATTACTTCAAAAGTATTTCTATCTAGTAAAGAGTTATTGAAAGATAATGTTGTTTATTCCTATGAATAGTGTCAACTTTCAGTTATGAGTCAAACTCAAAGGAGCCCGGCTCACCATTAACGATTTGAGAGGATGAATATGAAGATCTGTTGATGCTATACTATCACAACGTGGTTGATCCTCACTGGATGACATTGGTGGAAAGAAACCGTACAAATAGGTTTTGTGGTTGCCAAGATTGTTTTAACTGATGACTCATATTTCCCCTCAATTTTCCCATTGCATTTTTATCCAATAGCTCCATCATTCTCGTTGTCCACATCAATGTGGTGTCAAGTAAACCACATATTCTAATATGGTGCGGAGTGAATTTTTGTACATGTATATGGGTATATTTGAGACTCTACCCTTTTAAACTAAACAAAATACTTCATCTAGAAGAAATTTACATTAGATTTTGTTCACATATTTTGTTCGAATCTTTATCATAAATTTTTTCCCTCAAATTTTGATACAAACTTAGTAGGATTCAAATGCATTATACATGTACCCTTTTTAAACGGATCAATTGAATCATTTGAACATTGAACATTACAATATTAATTAATACTTACCTTTTCATGTACCATGAGTAAAAAAATACACTAAATCATTACTTACATTGAACATTTGAATATTAATTGATACTTGCCTATATTGTTAAAGCTATCAAATGCATACATTGATTAAAAATCTTAATCATATCATTAGTGTAATAATTGGACATCGAATGCTATCATTTCACACATTGGATATAGTGAGAATACTAATAGGAGCATGTAGAAACTTGGAAATTTAATGATGAACCATTAATTAAGCTCTAGAATTGGCACAAATGCATGAACCTAATTTTGAAAATTATAGCTATACAACGTACAACACATGAACCTATTGAGCCATTCAACTATAAAAGAAGCATTGAGCTAGTTGTATCTTCATCAAACAAGAGAAAAATCATAAACCACAGAGGCAATATGACTAATTCAGTGAGCGTTTGCCAACAAAAGGAGGAGGAGAAACAAAGAGAAGAGGTTGTGTTTGATCCATCAGAGGATGTGAAAAAGGTTGACCTTCAAAAAAACTTTGTTTGGTCAAAAGAGTACCTGGTGGAGGCCCAAGGTGAGTTGGAAGCACCAATTATAGATCTCAAAGGTGTTTTTGAAGGGGACTCACAAGCTATCCACCAGGCTGCTCAGCATGTGAAAGAGGCTTGCTCTGCCCATGGCTTCTTCATGATAATGAACCATGGTGTGGATGACCTCTTGATAAAAAAGGTTTATGAGCACGTGGATTTCTTCTTTAAAAAGCCGCTTGACACAAAAATGAAGGCTCGTAAAATTTATGGCATCCCGTGGGGATATTCAGGCGCCCACGCTGAGCGTTTCTCAACCAATCTTTGTTGGAAGGAGACTTTCTCATTCCCCTACCATCATGAGGCATTAGCCAATTCTGTTCATGACTACTTCATCTCTACCTTAGGGCAAGAGTTTCATGAATCTGGGTATGCTTGATAGTAACATTTCTATCTTCTTGATAAATTCATATTTACCACACATACACAAGATTTGTAACATTTCCATTATATTGCAGGGAGGTTTTTCAAAAGTATTGCGAAAAAATGAAGGAGGTGGGGTTTAAGGTGCTAGAGATTTTAGCAATAAGCTTGGGGCTGAATGAGACTTATTACAGGGACTACTTCTCAGATGGGTGCTCCATAATGAGATGTAACTACTACCCTTATTGCCAGGTACCCACTGAAGTCCTTGGTACGGGACCCCACTGTGACCCAACATCAATTACTTTGCTTCACCAAGACCACATTGGGGGATTGGAGGTTTTTACTCGCAACAAGTGGCACTTGGTTTCTCCTGTTCCTAACTCCATTGTTATTAACATTGGTGATACATTCCAGGTACATAACTTCAACATGTTGTTTGTGCACTATTTACACTATAGGTACTCCCAAATACATTATATCAATTGTTTAAAGAGAGGGAATGGTGGTAAGGTAGTCATAATTGTGATTGTGCAGGCTTTAACAAATGGGAGGTACAAGAGCAGCCGTCATAGGGCAGTAGTGAACAAGCACAAGGAGAGGAGATCATTGGCGTTCTTTATGTGCCCTAATGGAGAAAGAGAAGTCAAACCCCCTTCTGAAATCATGATTGCTGATGGGACAAGGAAATACCCCGATTTCCTCTGGTCGGACCTGCTTGAATTCACTCAAAGACATTATCGTGTGGATGAATTTACCTTCCCCAACTTCTTGAAATTCCTATCCTCCAAGCAGCCTGACACTATTGTTGCTTAGATGATCCTAAATTGTGTTGGTTGCTCTTCTTTGATATAGTAATGAACATGGCATCATGATATAGTATTATCTTGAATTTTAAAGGGGTAGTCAATCCACCTTCTGAAATCAGGATTGCTGATTTGACAAGGAAATACCCTGATTTTCTATGGTTTGCTTAATTTCTTGCAAAGTCACTATCGTGTTGATGAATTTACCATCCCCAACTTCATGTAATTCCTATCCTCCAAGCAGCCTGAGAATATTGCTACATAGATGATCCTAAACTGTGTTGGTTGCCCTTTTACTATATTGTAATGAATAAGACGTCATGGTATTATATTATCTTATATATTGAAAATAATTTTCATCCTTGAACTTCTTGCTTCACTTTCTTTCATTCCTTAAGTAATAATGTTGGCAACTAGTAATTATCTTTATTTTATAATATTATGTCTACTTTACAATATTATGTCATCTTATTACTCCCTCTTTATGATTTATCGACCCAAGTTTTATCCAAACATTAATGTAAATATCGAAACTAAAACAAGTTTAGTCTTCTAGTAATACTCATTATTTCACATGATAATCTTGTTAGAATCTTAAGTTTTGATGAAGACTAAAATATGAAAGAATAGGTCAAGTCCTTAGAAAGCAATAGGTTAACATAGGATCCCAAGTAAGAGTGCAACCGAATGTGGATTTACTTCCGGATAGACTAGGACTTGCGCACGCGGATGAATGTTTCATCCCCCAGCGGCAGCGAGTAACTCACTAGGGAATTAACTTAATCCATGAGCATTAGGTACACAAAACCTTAAGACTAAGCTATAATTCAACCAGATGTGAAATTGCTTCCTGTTAGATTTAGACTGGCGCAGAGTGATAGAAGAGATATAACCCCAAGCGTCAGTGAATAAGCCACGTCAAGTGAAATTGCTTCCTGTTAGATTTTGACTGGCGCAGACTGATAGAATAGATATAACCCTAAGCGTCAGTGAGTTTACCACGTCAAGTGAAAGTGCTTCCGATAGCTTAGTGACTAGCGCTGACTGTTGGATTGAAGGACACTGAGCGAGAGTGAGTAATAGTGAACAAAATCCTTCATCCAGTGGTTTTACTTCCGGATGTATAAGTGCTTCCGGATACATCATAGACTAAGAGAACACCCACTGCATGTGACTATGTGCTTATATTGCTAAACTAACGTTCAAGTGCAGCACACTAAGTAAGGTTGCTTCCGGATGTGATTTTGCTTCCGCAAGCAATCAGAATGTCAGAACGTTCAGAGATGCAGTGTCAGAATGCTTATGTCAGAACAGAGATGTCAGGACTACTTTTCAGAGATAAAACAATTCAACTCTGCTATGCATTGATGAAGCATTTATTGGGCAAACGGTAACATGGGAAAAACGGCCATATTCAAACGGCTAGCCCACCTACCAAGAGTTCAAAATGTTTGAAGACTATATAAGGGAGCTCAACTTCATTTATGAAGCAATCAATTATCTTTGAATATTCTTGAGAGAAGTTAGAGCGAGAAACTAAGAACACCTTCAAGCATTCAAAGCTGCCCAGAAAAGTAAAGAGCATTTAACACATCGAGTGATCATTTTCATCTACTTATTCTGTACTCTTTGTTGTTAAGTCTCTTCTTGTTATAAGAGCATTGATTGTACTTAAGTGTGTAACACCATCCGTTCTTTGAGAGAACTTAGTCAGAAAAATCCTTTAAGTGTAAAGGTTAACCCCTTGCTTGGTGTGAGGGGGAGCTAGTTAGAAAGGTTACAAGTGAGCCTGTGTAAAACTTGTGGTAAGGTTGCAAGTGATCCCGTGCAAAACTTGCGGTTGTAAGGTTTCAGGTGAACCCGATTTAAAACCTGAGATATAGTGGAACTCGGCCTGGGTGGTTGAGGACTGGACGTAGGTCAGGTAGACCGAACAAGTATAAATCTTGTGTTGTTTTATTTGAGCATTTATTTTTGAAGCACAATTCACCCCCCCTCTTGTGCATCCATTACTTTCATTTGGTATCAGAGCGGGTCTTTCTCACTTGATTCCAACGAATCCAGAAAGCAAAGATCCAGTAATGGATACAGACTACTCTCTACCAGATGTCTCTGTTCAACCCAACAAGCCCCCAGGCTTCGATGGGTACAACTATCCATTCTGGAAGTTTAGAATGGAGACTTATATCAAGTCAAGTGACATTAGACTCTGGGATGTAATCGAACGAGGGGATCAAACTCCCTTAGATGAGGATGGATTTGCTAAGGTGAGAGCCAGATACACTCCTGAGGACTATGCTCTAGTCCAACTGAACCATAGGGCCATGCACTACATCCAGTGTGCTCTCAGCCCCAAAGAGTTTCACAGGATCAGCCACCACAAAAATGCTAAAGATATGTGGGAGGCTCTTGAGGCTGCTCACTCTGGAACTAGGGGAGTAAAAGCAAGACGTGTTGAGATGCTGGTGGAAGAATTTCACAAGTTTGCCATGCTAAGTCCCACTGAGCCTATCAGAGAGCTGGAGCTCAGGTTCACCCATCTCATCAACAATTTGGCCTCGCTGGGTAAGGATATTCCTGAAAGAGAGCAAGTAAGCAAGATCCTAAAAATCTTGAAGGGTGACTGGATCACCAAAGTAACTATCTTGCAGGAAGTGCAAGGAGAATCAACCAGCTCCATCACCGCACTATTTGGCTCTCTTGCTGAATACGAACCTACCTTGCTGGATATGAGAGCTCCTCAAGCCTCATCCAAGAACAAGAACCTTGCTCTTGTCGCTCCCAGCAAGGAGATCAATGATGATGATGAGGATGATGAGGAGGAAATGGACGATGAGGAGATGGCTATGATGGTGAGGAAATTCAGAAAGTTTTTCAGAAAGAAAAGAGGCTATCAGAGAAGTGACCCCAGCCAGAAGAAGGGATACAAGAAGGAAAAGGTCCCTGTTTGCTTTGAATGCAATAAGCCAGGTCACTTCAAGGCTGAGTGTCCCAGCCTGCAGAGGTCAAAAGGCAAAGACAAAAGAAAGGCCTTCGTCTCCTCCATTTGGGTGAATAGCTCAGATGACGAAGCAAGTGATGAAGAAGAAGTTGCCAACCTCTGCCTGGTAGCTAGAGAAGATGATGAGGAAGCATCTTCAGATCTTGACCTCACCAATGAAGATCATGAGGTAACTCTTTCTGAACTACAAGAGGCTTACAATGAGGTTCACGAAGAATTCTCTAGACTATGTAAAGCCTATAAAGTGTTGAAAACTAAAAAGGAATCACTTGAGTCCAAGGTGGACTCACTAAGTGAAGAGCTAGCGGAAGCTAGAAAGCTTCCGGTAGTGGATGGCCAGGGTTCTCCCCAAGTAGAACCCAACGCCCCAACACTTGAGAGCTGCCCTAATTGCAGCAAAATCTCAGCTGAGAAAGACAAGCTGCAAAATGCCCTGCAGAAGTTTACAAATGGTTCAGAAATGTTAAATATAATCTTAATGAATCAAAGGGCTTATAGGGATAGGACTGGCTTAGGATATACTCCTAGAGGGAAAAAGTGGGTGGAACCAAAAGTAAAGCCCTACTTAAAGTTCTTCCATAAAGCCACTAGTCATAGCTCCTTACCCTTAAACTTCTGTAACTACTGCAACAGGAAAGGACACTCCACGTCCACCTGTAATGCCAAGAAGCATGGAGCAAGTAGCTCTTACAAATGGGTCCCTAAAGGAACCAAGGCTACAAAGGATCCTCCACCTGCAAAGGAAACCAAGAGAGGACAAGGATCCCGAGCCTGGAACCATTCCACAGGGAAAACCCAAGAGCCTAGAGCCAGCACTAGGCCAGAGGCTCCAAATGATCATAAGCCCAAGGTTAAGGCCAACACTAAACCAAGGGCACTAAAAACTAATGACAGAGGACCCAAGAGAGGTTGGGTACCTAAGCTTGCTTGATTATTTCAGGTGTGTCTCAAGGCATCCAAGAACAGAAAATGGTACATCGATAGCGGATGCTCGAGACATATGACTGGAGACAGAGACAAGTTCAAATCTCTAGTGATCAAAGATGGAGCCACAGTGACCTTTGGAGGAAATCAAAGTGGTAAGATCACTGGAGTTGGAGAAGTCGGACCAGTCAAAGACGTCTATCTAGTGGACGGTCTCTGTCACAACCTGCTGAGCGTGAGCCAGAGCACGGACAAAGGAAATTGGGTAATCTTTGATTCAAACGAGTGCTTAATAGTTGATAAGCAGGATCTGAATTTAGACAAGGCCAATTTAAAATGCAAACTTAAGGCAAATAGAAACGGAAACCTATATACCCTGGACTTATGTCAACAGCTAGAAGAAAAATGTTTAATATCTAGTGACGAGAATAGTTGGCTTTGGCATAAGAGGTTAGCTCATGTTAATTTTACTCAACTTGATATGCTAATTAAAAATGAGCTAGCTATAGGTATTCCTTCTTTTAAAGTTAAGCATGATTTTATTTGTGAATCCTGCCAACGAGGAAAGCAAACAAAGTCCTCGTTTAAAACCAAGAAGAGAGTCTCCACCAGCAGGCCCTTGGAACTAATCCACATGGATTTGGTTGGGCCAGCGAGAGTAAAGAGCTTGGGTGGAAACCTATATGCTCTAGTAGTGGTGGATGACTATTCAAGGTTCACTTGGACTATGTTTCTTCCCTCTAAGCAAGATGCCTTTGATGCTTTTGTTGTCCTGGCTAAGAAAGTGCAGAATGAGAAAGAGCTCAAAATCACAGCCATAAGGACAGACCATGGAGGAGAGTTTGAGAACCATAGCTTCTCTGAGCTATGTGAGCAAAAGGGCATTGAACATAACTTCTCAGCTCCTAGAACTCCTCAGCAAAATGGAGTGGTCGAAAGGAAGAACAGGGTTCTGACGGAGATGGCTAGAAGCATGCTCAACGAGAAAGAGGTTTCTCAAGTGTTCTGGGCGGACGCTATGAGCACTACTTGCTATATCTTCAACAGAGCCTATGTTCGCAAGGGTTTGGACAAGACTCCATACGAGCTATACAAAGGGAGGAAGCCCAACATCAGCCACCTCAGAATATTTGGATCAAAATGCTATGTGCATAACAATGGAAAGGTAAATTTGGGTAAGTTTGATCCAAAGGCTGATGTAGGTATATTTATAGGATATTCCCTTAGAAGCATATAGAATATACAACATGAAAACTAAAACTGTAGAAGAATCCATGCATGTTGTATTTGATGAAACTCCTACATGGGGACAATCCACAGAGGATGATGGAATACTTAATCTTCCAAAACTACCATCATCTTCCTCACCACCAAAAGAAACACCAACAAGCAATCCCAAAGAAGAAGATGAACCCAGTGATAAACCTGGAGTGCAACCCGTGCCTGAGGAGGCACAGTTGCCAATAGCTAGGAGACACCACAGGGATCATCCTCTTGATCAAGTGCTTGGTGATGTTTCTTCTGGTGTCAGAACTAGAAGACAAGTTCAAAATGAAGTTGAGTTTGGAGCATTCCTATCTCAAATCGAACCAACTTCAGTTGAACAAGCTCTTGAGGACTGCGACTGGATTATTGCCATGCAGGAAGAGCTAAATCAATTTGAGAGAAGTCAAGTTTGGGAACTAGTCCCAAGGCCGTCTCATCAATCCATAGTAGGGACCAAGTGGGTCTTCAAAAACAAGCTAGATGAGACAGGTCAAATCACAAGAAACAAAGCCAGACTAGTAGCCAAAGGATACAACCAAGAAGAAGGCATTGACTATGAAGAAACTTTTGCTCCAGTCGCTAGACTTGAAGCAATAAGGATTCTTCTAGCCTTTGCATCCATGAAAGGCTTTAGGTTATATCAAATGGATGTAAAGAGTGCTTTTCTTAATGGTTATATTAAAGAAGAGGTATATGTAGAACAACCTCCTGGCTTTGAGGATCATAAGCATCCCAAACATGTGTATAGATTAAAGAAAGCTTTATATGGCCTGAAACAAGCTCCTCGAGCTTGGTATGAGAGACTCAGTAGCTTTTTGCTGGGCAAGGGGCAAATTAGATAATACACTGTTTATCCTTCACAAAGATAGAGATATGTTAATTGTCCAAATTTATGTTGATGATATTATATTTGGGGCAACTAATGAAAAGCTTTGTGAAGATTTCTCTAAGACTATGCAGGGTGAGTTTGAGATGTCAATGATGGGAGAACTAACGTTCTTCCTAGGCCTGCAAATCAAACAGAAGAAAAATGGAATCTTCATCTCCCAAGCTAAGTATTGCAGAGAGCTACTCAAAAAGTTTGGGATGGATGAATGCAAGGAGTATGACACTCCTATGAGCACCACTGCCGCACTCGATGCTGACGCAAAGGGTAAATCTGTCAGCCTGCCCATGTATAGGGGAATGATAGGTTCCCTCTTATACTTAACAGCCAGCAGGCCTGACATTCAATTTAGTGTAGGCATGTGTGCTAGGTTTCAAGCCAACCCCAAGGAGTCACACTTAACATGTGTTAAACGTATCCTGAGATACCTTGAGGGAACACAAGAACTTGGTCTTTGGTACCCCATAGGTAACCAAGAGTTCTTGTGGGCTTATTCTGACTCTGACCATGCAGGTTATAAAACAGATAGGAAGAGCACCAGTGGACAATGCGCCTTCCTTGGAGGTTGTCTGGTGTCTTGGGCTAGCAAGAAGCAAACCTGCGTGTCTTTGTCATCCACTGAGGCAGAATACATTGTTGCTGCAAGCTGTTGTGCGCAAGTGCTATGGCTGAAGAACCAGTTAAGAGATCTTGGCTTGGAGTTCCCTGAGGCACCCATCCTTTGTGACAACACAAGCACAATTAGCCTTGCCAAGAATCCAGTTCAGCACACAAGGACAAAGCACATTGACGTCAGACATCACTTCATCAGAGACCATGTTCAAAAGAAGGATGTCAAGGTGCAATTTGTCCCCACACAACAACAGCTTGCTGACATTTTCACCAAGCCTCTGGGGGTTGACCAATTTACTTTCATAAGAGGTGATTTGGGAATGGTAAACCCAAATGAAGTGTAAATTCTATTCATTATACTTGATTGTTTATCACCTACAACAATACTAACTTAGGCATCGGAGTGCCAATATATGTTTTTGCAGGTACTCAATGTTAAATCTTAAGCAAGTGAAACCGGAAGCAAAACCACTTCCGGATGATCACTCACTGACACTGGATGATCAAGCCAAGAGAGCGCCAGTGCCAGCCCAAGGGACACGTCACTTCAGAAACGCTTCATCTCCCTCTATGAGAAGGTGTGCCCTATCTAAAAGATGAAACGACACATGTCATAAGGTGCGCCGTTTCAATTAAAAATTTTACGTTACCCAATGTGTAAACGTATGGTTTCATTTGAAAATATATGCCCATTTTACCCTTAGTAACTTTACCTATAAATAGGACATCATTTTTCACTTTCACTTTTTACTTTCACTCACAAATTCTCTGCATACATTCTTCATCTTCATCTGTGTTCTTCATTCTCTTCATACATCCTTTCGCATTTTACCACCAACCCACACAAAAATGGCCGGATCTCATGAAACAAACCCAGTTTCAAAGTAACCTTCCTCATCTAAGAAACACAAGTTAAAATCTGGGAAATCAAGTCATAAACATTCTGGAAAATCTGGGCTTCGTGAAGAATATCGAGATGAACATCAAGAACTTCATGAAGTTTCTGGGCAGAATACACAAGGGCAGGATGAACAAGTCCAGGAACAGCCTGGCCACTCTGAGCAAGTACATGAACAGCCTGAGACTTCTGGGCAAGAGCTAGCAAGGGAAGCCAAGAGGAAAGGGAAAAAGAAGAAGGTTCAGTTCGCTGAAGAGTCTTCTTCCAAGAGGCAAAGGGTTGAAGAAGACGACCCTACTGTTTATAGAGATGGGGCATTGGAGCCAGTTGCAGCCAAATTTGAGACGTCCATCCCCTACTTCAACCATGGGCTGTTCATTGATCTGGACAAGATTGATGATCTAGGGTTTCCCCATCTGCGCCCTTACTTGGAGAAGTATATGCCTTGGCTGGGCATCAACCAGGACTATAACGTCAACGTCCTGCGAGTCTTCTGTCAATCCCTCTCTGGCAAGGCTAAGTACAAGAAGGTGGATGGGAAAAAGCAAGTCCACAAACTCTCCTTCACTGCCACTGTAAGGGGGAGAACCTTCAGGTTCACTTGGAGGACATTGAATGAGATGATGGGAATCACAGAAGAGGGTATGAATGAATGGCTCTACCCTGAGTCTCTCAAGTACAGCAAAGAGGAACTCGAGGAGTTGTATGGCACCGATAGCAAGAAGGTGTCCAAGATGTCTGACTCTTACAGGCTCTTGTATTATGTCTACTCCCGCATGATGACTGTAACATCCCAAATATAATATAATATATATATATATAGACACACATACATAATAAATTAATGAATTAATAAATCAATAAACTAGAGTATCTTTAGAACTAAATGATATTAATTTTATATAATGAAATTATTAAGATTTTCATTTAAATGATGGTTTGGGTTAGTTTTATAGAGAAGAAATTAGAATGGGCCACTAATGTAACTTCATTTGGGCTCAAACCCTAAATAACCCCTTTTGTAAACCTAATGCTACATCTCCTCCTTTCCTCAATGTTTTGGCCGCCGAAAACATCATCATCATCATCAATTTCTTCCTCCTTCCAATTTCACTTACTTCTCATCTCCTTCACTCTTTCAACTTCACAAATCCCACTTCCCATTACTTCCTTCTCTTACATTCCTCACTATCAAACTATTTCTCACTGCTTCTCCGGTGACCTCCTTCTTCTCCGGCGACCTCCTTCTTCTCCGGCGAGGTCCGATAGTGACGGCAAGCGGCACTGCAAACCGTCAACAACTTAGTCAACGTGAACCACGCCAGCTTCGTTTTTCCGGTGAGAAAACGGCGGAAATCGCCACGCCTCTACATACAAACCCATAAACAAATTCAAGGTGAATTCCTCCTTTCTATTTCCATTTTCTTTTTGCGTTTGGCTGAGAGTGAGAGGGAATCAATTCGGAATTTGGGTTTGATTTGTGAGTTTGGGGCTTTGGTGAACTTAGGCTTAGAATTATAGGGCTTGGAATTATGGGTTTTCGTTTAGTCAGTGAATGAGGAAGTTTAAGTTGTGACTTTTAATGTTGATGAGGAAATTTATTTTGGTCTTGCTGAATCTGTGAAGTTTATGTTTAAAACAAAAGTAGTTGATTGTTGATGTATAATGTTGATTTATGAGTTTATGAAGGTATTTGGTTGTATTGAAACTTATAATGAGAAATAGAGTTTTAAGGATAAAAGAGATGGAAATTTTGAGTGCTTGATAATGTTTAAAGCATGCATGTGAAATTTGTTTAGTTAGTGTACTGTAAAGTCGTAATCTACAAGTCCTACTTAGCTTATTATTTAGGAAAATGGTTCTTTGTTGGTATATTAACTTTGATGATTTGATGATGCTGTGAGAATATAAATCACGTCGTGTTTGGTGATTCTTGAGGTTTATAATTTATTGTTTTGCTTTATCATCCGAATCTGATTTTGTTGTGGCTAGAACTGGAAATTGTTGAATTAAATTCTGTGTTCTTGTTTTGTTGAGTGCTTAAGATAGGAATAACTTAAGCATGAAGGGGGTTTGGGTAGCATTGATAGAAACCGAGAGCGACGTTTATTAAGATACATAGAGAATTGCTATTTATACTCTTGGTGGTATGATACAATAATAGGAGAAGCTAAAAAGAGAGGTACTTAGAGGATATTCATAAGGATAAGGAAAACAGCGAGTACTTGGGACTCCAGGTAACTACTTAAACTTGTTTGCGTGTGTGTGTATGTTGGTAAGCATATAGGTTAGTTTATGAATTTGCGATGTTTATTATATGGTTTTTGAGAATTGATGATTTGTTTGGTGCACACCGGTTAATATGATTATAATTATGCCATTCCGGAATGAGGTTCCCTGTAAAACCCCCAGGGACTAAAATGAATAAGAATAAGACAAAATTGTTACAATTACATGTTCAGTTGGGTTGTTAGTCCCTTTGAACCAGTTCAAGCGAGGGTATATCGACCATCGAGTCGTGAGTCCCTATTGAACTGAGATATGCCGGTGTGTTGTGTTTGATTTGATTTTTGTTAGTGATGATTTAATTATTCTCGTTATTGATGTATTGTGTAGTGATGTGTTTATAAATAAGTATTTGTGCTGCTATAAATTGTAATGCCTGAAATCTGATAGTTATTGGAAATCTGCATATATATAACATGTTCATGCAACACAGTATGTAGCACACACCACTTAACACTGTATTATCACACACCACCTTGCGGACATGCACATGCACGTAGTGCAAAGATGTACGTAAGCGAGTGGTAGTAGTTGCGAATTCTGGGTCTACCCCACATTGTTGTTATTTCAGGTACAGGAACTACTGTAGGAAATCAAGGGACGGATCCGGGGACTACTCACTAAAGTGAGACGCTGTTTAAGCGTTATTGCCACATTAGGAACCATATTTTTAATTTGATTCATAAATGCTAGTCCTCATTGTTTTAAAGATGATGTGCCTTATTATTTCAAAAGTACTTTAGTAGACCATTTCAGCTAAACTCGTATTTTGCTGAGTAGCTTAAATTTTCACTTAATTTTGTGCCAGATATTGGAATTCGTATTGAATGAATTTTATAGGTCGATTTGCTTTAAGGATTTAGGTTTATTTTTTTCTAACCATGATAGTCATGTATATTCTAGGCAATTAATTTTTCTATCATGGTTAGCCATCAGTAATCATTTCTAACTTTATTAGTCTTCCTTATATTTAGTGAAGTAAGTTAATTCTTTTTCTAACTATGTTAGTATTATTAATAAGTAAATTTATTTTCTAACATAGTTAGTGTGTGTATAAAAAAAAAAGATAAAAATGACGTAAAATCGGACATAGAATTGAGGGTGTTACAATTTGGTATCAAAGCAAAGGTTTATGATTCGCCAAACTAGTCATGAGATAAGGTAATCGGCAGATTCGTGTTTGTAAGTTATGACTGGCCAGCATAAATTACAAACAGGAAGCTTCTATTACCAAGTTTTTATGTTGTAGTTTGGTTTAGTTAAGTAGGTGGCTTAAAAAGAAAGTAGCTAGGCGCCTGTAGTAAATATGTGATTTGGGAATACTTTGTGAACTTCGTGATGCTATTCTTGCTTAAATTTAATTGTATTATTTCCTGCTTTGCATATGCATTAGTGGCATTGTGGCAATAAATCCCGATCCTTTCCCTTTTTATAGTTTACAATCCTATAGAAATTCTAACCAGTATGACTTCCTTCGTAGGATAGTTGGAAGTATGGCCCATGGACGAGGAATGAACTCAGAAAGCGGGCACTCTCCTCCTAATCCTGACTATGAGGCCATAGTGGCTCGTGTGAGAGATGAAATGAAGAATGAAATGGAAGAGAAGATTGTCGCTATACATAAGGAGAATGATGAGAAGATGACAAAAATGCTAGCAGATTTTGAAGCTCAACTTAAGGGAAATATGCAATCCGAGAGCCATGATGAGTATTC
Source organism: Mimosa pudica (assembly GCA_029929735.1). Taxonomy (NCBI): domain Eukaryota; kingdom Viridiplantae; phylum Streptophyta; class Magnoliopsida; order Fabales; family Fabaceae; genus Mimosa; species Mimosa pudica. Next base: position 4,035,285 of record JAKELP010000037.1, on the reverse strand, counting down.
GAGAGCTGAAGATGAAACTGACCAGAATCATCCTCTCCCTGAGGATCTGAGTATCGAGAGGGTGTTTAAGAGTATTGATCGTCACCGTCCCAAGAACTTTGGTGCTGCTTATGCTCCTACTAAAGCAAAGCAGTGGATTGAGAGACTAGAGGCTATTTTTGCTGCGGTCGTTTGCACTTCGTATCAGAAGGCTCGCGTTGCTATTCTTGTTCTAGAAGGAAATGCTCTGAGTTGGTGGAAGAGTGTGTCAAGTGATGATTCTATGACTACCTGGGAAGTGTTTAAAGAAAAGTTCATGTGGCATCATTTTCCTGATTCTGTTAGGGATGAGAGAGAAAATGCTTTTTATCAGTTCAGACAGAAGGACTTGTCGGTAGATGAGTACATAGCCACGTTCACAGATCTGGTACGTAATGTGTCCTTCCTTCAGCGCCAAGATGACCCTGAATGACGTACTAAACAATTGGTCGAAAGAAGCAGAGAGGATTTAAGGCTAGAGGTGTATAGGAAGAACTATAACAGCTTTGAGGAAGCTTGTGAAGCATTGAGGGTGTCAGACCGTAAGATGAGAGAGGCAGAAGCAGCCAAAGCTAAGTTGGGTGGAGGCTCAAGTTATGGACAACAGAGTCAGACCAAGTCGTTCCATTCCTTTAGGCCTGCTGGAGGCATTGGAAAGAAATTTGGAGCTGGTACTAATAGTCATTTCAATAACTCTGGGAATAGGAGCCAGTCTGGAAGCATTAGTCGTGGACAGTTTGGGGGTCAGGGCCGCGGACGGTTTGGAAACTTTGGCAGAAATCAACATAATAATTTCGGACGTGGACAGACCGGTGGGGGACGTCAGAGTGCAGCCCCATGGAGGTTTGGGTCAGGTAATCCCTCTGGAGGCAGTCAGGTATCTCGTAGTGAGTCTGTTCGGTCAGTTCCGAGTACACCCGGTCCTTGTAGCAGGTGTCATACGTTTCATCAGGGAAGTTGTATTCAGTGCTTTGGTTGTAGGCGTCTAGGTCATACACTCAGATATTGTCCAGATAGAGGGCAACAGCAGCAGCAGTCAGCTCAAGCTAGCCGTCAATCAGTTCCGGGCCGAATTTATGCCACTTCAGCCGCTGAGGCTGGGAATTCTCCTAACATGATCAGAGGTACAATATCCATTAATGGTCATATGATTGTAGTGATGTTTGATTCTGGTGCTTCGCATTCCTTTATTTCCCTTGATTGTGCACAGAGGCTTAATTTTGTATTATCTGTTATGCCTTTTGATATGCGTGTATCTACTCCTGCTGGTGCAATATATGAGACTGCTCTGGTGTGTAAAAATCTTGTATTGCTTTATGAAAATCGTGAGTCGAGAGTTGATTTGGTTTGTTTGCCCTTAAGAGGAATCGATGTGATAATTGGTATGGATTGGCTAGAAAGTAATGATGTAGTATTGCATTGTAAGAATAAAGTTGTGTCGTATGCTGTTAACTACTTGTCTGCTGAATTAGCAAGTACTCCCTTATTACTATCTGCCGCCCGTGTAGAGAAATGTGTTAGGAAAGGCTGCAAAGCTTTTATGATTTTCTTTTCTGTTACTGTGGAGGGAGAAACCTCAATTGATCAGATAGAGGTAGTTAAAGAGTTTCCGGAGGTGTTTGCCGACGACGTTCGTGGATTGCCCCCAGATAGAGAAGTAGAATTTACCATTGAATTGGAGCCGGGCACAGGTCCGATATCCAAGGCTCCATATCGGATGTCCCCATCCGAGCTTGTAGAGCTTAAAAAGCAACTTGAAGAGCTGTTGGAGAAAGGACTCATTCGCCCTAGTGGTTCACCTTGGGGTTCCCCGGTTCTGTTTGTGAAAAAGAAGGATGGTAGTTTGAGACTCTGCATAGACTACCGACAGCTGAACAAGGCGACTGTCAAGAACAAATACCCGTTGCCGAGAATAGATGATTTGCTAGATCAGCTAGCTGGAGCATCTGTGTTCTCAAAGATTGATCTGCGATCAGGTTATCACCAGTTGAAAGTGCGGGCAGAGGATGTTCCTAAAACCGCTTTCCGGACAAGATATGGGCATTATGAGTTTTTGGTGATGCCTTTTGGGCTCACCAATGCCCCAGCTGTTTTCATGGATTATATGAATAGGATCTTCCGGCCGTATCTTGACAAGTTTGTGGTGGTATTTATTGACGACATCTTGATCTACTCTAAGAGTGAAGAGGAGCATCGAGAGCATCTTCAGTCTGTCTTGCGAATTTTGAGAGATCATTCTTTGTATGCTAAACTTTCTAAGTGTGAGTTTTGGCTTAAAGAAGTCAAATTTTTGGGGCATGTAGTGTCTGCAGAAGGAGTAGCAGTGGACCCAAGTAAAGTTGAAGCAGTATTGCAGTGGGAGTCTCCTAAATCGGTTGCAGAAGTTAGGAGTTTTATCGGTTTAGCTGGTTATTATCGCCGATTTATTCAAGGGTTTTCTCAGATTGCCAAACCTATGACTAATCTAACTAAGAAAGACAGACCGTTTATTTGGACAGATCAATGTGAGTCTGCGTTCCAGGAGCTTAAGACTCGTTTGACTACTGCGCCAGTATTGACCCTACCGGATCCTAGTCAGCCGTATGAGTTGTATACTGATGCTTCCTTAAAAGGACTAGGTTGTGTCCTAATGCAAGGTGGCAAAGTGATAGCCTATGCTTCTAGGCAGTTAAGGCCGCATGAGGTAAATTATCCGACCCATGATCTTGAATTGGGGGCAGTTGTGTTCGCACTCAAGATTTGGCGTCATTATCTGATGGGGGCAGAGTTTGAAGTATTTAGTGATCATAAAAGTTTGAGGTATCTAATGGAACAGAAGGAGTTGAATCTTAGGCAGCGTCGTTGGATGGAGTTGTTGAGTGACTATAAATTTGAAATAAAATATCATCCCGGAAAAGCAAATGTAGTTGCGGATGCCCTTAGCCGAAAGAAGAGTCATGTTGCTGCTTTGAGTTTAGGAGAGCAGACTACTTTTGATGATAATCGGGTTATTCATGTTGGAGCGGAGAAGCCGACTTTGTACTTTGGGGCTATAGTTGGTAAATTTGATTTCTTTGATGAGTTGAGAGTAGCTCAAGATCGAGACGATCATTTAAGAAAGATTAAAGAGGAGATAGATAGCGGTGGCTACTCAGAATATGACTTAAGTGACAGTGGCCTATTAAGGTTTAGGAAGAGAATTTGTGTTCCAGGAGACGAGGAGATTAAGAAGGCTATTTTGGAGGAGGCTCATAGGAGCAATTATTCGATACATCCCGGTGTTACTAAAATGTATAACGACTTGAAGGGAGTCTACTGGTGGCCTAAGATGAAGTTCGATGTAACTCAGTTTGTTCTTAAGTGTTTAACTTGTCAGAAGGTGAAAATAGAGCATCAAAAGCCAGGCGGCTTATTACAGAGTATTGAGATTCCACAATGGAAATGGGATGATATTTCTGTGGATTTGCTTGAAGGATTGCCTATGACTCAGTCAGGTCATGATTCTATTTGGGTGATCGTGGATCGACTGACTAAATCTGCGCATTTTCTGCCTGTCAGAACTAATTATCCAATGGAAAGATATGCTCAATTATACATTAATGAGATAGTTAGACTTCATGGCATACCGAAGAGTATCATTTCAGACAGAGATCCACGATTTACATCAGAATTTTGGAAATCATTGAACGCAGCGATGGGTACGAAGCTTAAGTTCAGTACGGTATATCATCCTCGGACCGATGGACAGACTGAAAGAACTATTCAGACTTTAGAGGATATGCTTAGGGCGTGTGCGATGGAGATGTCTGGTAGTTGGGATAAGTATCTTCCACTGGTAGAGTTTTCTTATAACAATAGCTACCACTCCAGTATCCAGATGGCACCTTACGAGGCTTTGTATGGTCGGAAGTGTCGGTCACCGATTTGTTGGACGGAGCTCAGTGAGAGGACCATTATTGGTCCAGATATCGTAGATCAGACATCAGAAAAGATTCAGTTGATTCGGCAGAAACTGTTGGCTGCTCATAGTCGACAAAAGAGTTATGCAGATAAGCGTCGAAGATCGTTAGAATTCAACGAGGGAGATCACGTTTTTCTTCGAGTGGCACCGATGACTGGTATTGGCAGATCGATTAAAGCTAAGAAGCTTACTCCTAGATTTATGGGTCCGTATGACATTATTGAAAGAATTGGAACAACAGCATATCGAATTGCGTTGCCACCTCAGCTTTCAAAAGTTCATGATGTTTTTCATGTTTCTCAATTGAAGAAGTATCATCCAGATCCATCTCATGTGATTGAGCCCGAAGATGTTGAGTTACAAGAAAATTTGACTTATAGAGCGGAGCCAGAGAAAATCTTGGACGTCAAAGATAAGCAATTGAGGAATAAGACGATCAGATTGGTCAAAGTATTTTGGAGGGGTATGACTCCTGGAGACGCAACGTGGGAGACGGAAGAGCGCATGAGACGTGAATATCCCGCACTATTTGAAGGTGAGTTATTATTCAGCTCATAGTGCTTGTTATTGTGTGTTAGTAGTTTAAATGCATGATCCTTCCTTGTTTAGCAAACTTAAGGGAATTTTGGGGACAAAATTCTTAAAAGATGGGAAGAATTGTAACATCCCAAATATAATATAATAAATATATATATATATATATATATATATATATATATATATATATATATATATATATAGACACACATACATAATAAATTAATGAATTAATAAATCAATAAACTAGAGTATCTTTAGAACTAAATGATATTAATTTTATATAATGAAATTATTAAGATTTTCATTTAAATGATGGTTTGGGTTAGTTTTATAGAGAAGAAATTAGAATGGGCCACTAATGTAACTTCATTTGGGCTCAAACCCTAAATAACCCCTTTTGTAAACCTAATGCTACATCTCCTCCTTTCCTCAATGTTTTGGCCGCCGAAAACATCATCATCATCATCAATTTCTTCCTCCTTCCAATTTCACTTACTTCTCATCTCCTTCACTCTTTCAACTTCACAAATCCCACTTCCCATTACTTCCTTCTCTTACATTCCTCACTATCAAACTATTTCTCACTGCTTCTCCGGTGACCTCCTTCTTCTCCGGCGACCTCCTTCTTCTCCGGCGAGGTCCGATAGTGACGGCAAGCGGCACTGCAAACCGTCAACAACTTAGTCAACGTGAACCACGCCAGCTTCGTTTTTCCGGTGAGAAAACGGCGGAAATCGCCACGCCTCTACATACAAACCCATAAACAAATTCAAGGTGAATTCCTCCTTTCTATTTCCATTTTCTTTTTGCGTTTGGCTGAGAGTGAGAGGGAATCAATTCGGAATTTGGGTTTGATTTGTGAGTTTGGGGCTTTGGTGAACTTAGGCTTAGAATTATAGGGCTTGGAATTATGGGTTTTCGTTTAGTCAGTGAATGAGGAAGTTTAAGTTGTGACTTTTAATGTTGATGAGGAAATTTATTTTGGTCTTGCTGAATCTGTGAAGTTTATGTTTAAAACAAAAGTAGTTGATTGTTGATGTATAATGTTGATTTATGAGTTTATGAAGGTATTTGGTTGTATTGAAACTTATAATGAGAAATAGAGTTTTAAGGATAAAAGAGATGGAAATTTTGAGTGCTTGATAATGTTTAAAGCATGCATGTGAAATTTGTTTAGTTAGTGTACTGTAAAGTCGTAATCTACAAGTCCTACTTAGCTTATTATTTAGGAAAATGGTTCTTTGTTGGTATATTAACTTTGATGATTTGATGATGCTGTGAGAATATAAATCACGTCGTGTTTGGTGATTCTTGAGGTTTATAATTTATTGTTTTGCTTTATCATCCGAATCTGATTTTGTTGTGGCTAGAACTGGAAATTGTTGAATTAAATTCTGTGTTCTTGTTTTGTTGAGTGCTTAAGTTAGGAATAACTTAAGCATGAAGGGGGTTTGGGTAGCATTGATAGAAACCGAGAGCGACGTTTATTAAGATACATAGAGAATTGCTATTTATACTCTTGGTGGTATGATACAATAATAGGAGAAGCTAAAAAGAGAGGTACTTAGAGGATATTCATAAGGATAAGGAAAACAGCGAGTACTTGGGACTCCAGGTAACTACTTAAACTTGTTTGCGTGTGTGTGTATGTTGGTAAGCATATAGGTTAGTTTATGAATTTGCGATGTTTATTATATGGTTTTTGAGAATTGATGATTTGTTTGGTGCACACCGGTTAATATGATTATAATTATGCCATTCCGGAATGAGGTTCCCTGTAAAACCCCCAGGGACTAAAATGAATAAGAATAAGACAAAATTGTTACAATTACATGTTCAGTTGGGTTGTTAGTCCCTTTGAACCAGTTCAAGCGAGGGTATATCGACCATCGAGTCGTGAGTCCCTATTGAACTGAGATATGCCGGTGTGTTGTGTTTGATTTGATTTTTGTTAGTGATGATTTAATTATTCTCGTTATTGATGTATTGTGTAGTGATGTGTTTATAAATAAGTATTTGTGCTGCTATAAATTGTAATGCCTGAAATCTGATAGTTATTGGAAATCTGCATATATATAACATGTTCATGCAACACAGTATGTAGCACACACCACTTAACACTGTATTATCACACACCACCTTGCGGACATGCACATGCACGTAGTGCAAAGATGTACGTAAGCGAGTGGTAGTAGTTGCGAATTCTGGGTCTACCCCACATTGTTGTTATTTCAGGTACAGGAACTACTGTAGGAAATCAAGGGACGGATCCGGGGACTACTCACTAAAGTGAGACGCTGTTTAAGCGTTATTGCCACATTAGGAACCATATTTTTAATTTGATTCATAAATGCTAGTCCTCATTGTTTTAAAGATGATGTGCCTTATTATTTCAAAAGTACTTTAGTAGACCATTTCAGCTAAACTCGTATTTTGCTGAGTAGCTTAAATTTTCACTTAATTTTGTGCCAGATATTGGAATTCGTATTGAATGAATTTTATAGGTCGATTTGCTTTAAGGATTTAGGTTTATTTTTTTTCTAACCATGATAGTCATGTATATTCTAGGCAATTAATTTTTCTATCATGGTTAGCCATCAGTAATCATTTCTAACTTTATTAGTCTTCCTTATATTTAGTGAAGTAAGTTAATTCTTTTTCTAACTATGTTAGTATTATTAATAAGTAAATTTATTTTCTAACATAGTTAGTGTGTGTATAAAAAAAAAAGATAAAAATGACGTAAAATCGGACATAGAATTGAGAGTGTTACAATGACACATAAGGGAGGCAACTTCAACGAGTTCACACTGCTGGACAACCCTTGGTTTCCCAGACTCCTCTCCCGCAAGCCAATCAACCCCGGCCAGTTGATCTGTCTTGAGCTTCAGCGCTGGATAAACAATGACAAGTCTGGCTATCTTCCCTATCCCACTATCATTGCCCTCCTCCTTGAGAAGCATCTGATCAAGGCCACATCTGCTGTGGAGGAAGAAAATATCAAGTGTAGACATGTGGGAGCTACCAACATCGGGAAGATGGGCATAAAGTACAACAAGCCTGCCAAGCCCACTCGCTCAGGATCACAGGCAGGGAGTGCATCTCAGACTTCAGTCCCCTCTACATCTGGTGCAGGGGATCAGGAAGTGGACTCCCATGCTGGGCCAAGCCGTGCTGCTAGAGTGCCAGCCTCTGTCAGAGCCTTTGCCGAGGAAGTAAAGGAAGAGCTTCTCTTTAGGCTGCCTGAGTCCTTGGTGGGTCCTCTCCGTGCTGAGTGTGACGCTGGCTTCCAGCAGCAAGGGGAGCGAATCCAGCGGCTTGAGGACAGAGTGTGCCAAGTCGAGAATCATCTTGCTAGGGTGGATGCAAAACTAGATCTCATCCTCCAGCACCTACAAATTCCCCAACCATCACAAGGTAACCTACCACCTCCTCCTCCTCCTCAAAACCCACCTCCTCCTCCTCCTCAAAACCCACCTCCTCCTCCTCCTCAAAACCCACCTCCTCCTCCTCCTAATCACCCTCAACTTCCCCCTTCTCCTCCACCTAACACTCAACAACCTCAGCCACCACCACAAAATGACCAGCAACCCCCACCATCACCAAACAATGACCACCAATCCCAACCTTCACCTACCCATGACCAGCAAACCCAAGAATCACCCCAACATTCTCCACGCCAATCCCCACTAAACTCTCAATCTACACCTCCTTCACCCATTCTCACACGACCTAGAGCTCCTACACGCTTTCCACTCCGCCTCTCCAACCCTTCCCATCCACGATCTAGACCCATAGGATCTGACACAGCCATTCACCCCCTCAGCCAAATCTACATAAGAGAGTATCCCCGCCTTCAGCCACTCTCTGACGACCACCTACCCTTTACCCCACACACTACCACCACCTACCCTGAATACTCCTCTACTTATAATTTTGAGGGTCTCTTTGTCACCCCCAATTGGTTCCCCGACACTACCTCATCCCCAGAAATTACCCACCCTACCTCCTCCCCAGAGACCTCACCCCAAAAACCTCCACCCTCCTCTTCCTCAACTCCATCCCTGGCCCTCACCCTCTTTGATGATGCCAAAAGGGGGAGAGATGTGATGTCCACTCTGCGCCTGTCCATGAACACAAGGGATGTCCTCAGCCAGCCATCTCTCTGGATTGATGAAGACATAACAGCAGCCCTTCGCCGTGCTATGGAATCCCAAAGGCTGGGTGGTGCTGAGAGCCTTATAAGAGGAGAAGCAATCCGGTTCATGCAGCAGCAGAGGTCGGCTGAGCAAGGACCACATTTGGAGATGGTTGTCTTTGGGCAGAATGAACAATCCTCACAACCTGAGTCATCATCAGAGCCTCCTCCAACTAAAACAAGTAGAAAGATTGTTGAGGAGATCATGATGAAGTGGGGACTGAAGAGACCCAACCATCCTCCCATTGTGATAGCCAAGCCCATTCCTGCAAACTCTGGGCAAGAGTCTGAGATTTCTTCATCTGAGCAATCATCTGACCCTCCTCCCTCGTCTGAGCCAGCAGCCAGATTCAGTGAGCCCAGAAAGAAGGCCGTTGCTAGGAAACGTGCCAGGAAGATAATTGCCACCAATGAATCTGATGAGAGTGAGGAAGAGACTCCATCTGACCTACCTGAGCAAGGAACTTCATCTGCCCAGGTTGAGCAAGAAATTCCAGTGGTTCAAGCAGTTCCAATTCTGAAGGAAGTCAAGTTGGAAATTGAAGACATGACTCCTGAGGAATTTGAGAAGTTTGGATTCACAGATAAGTTATCTTTTGGTCAGATGGCCTGCCTCGATGCTGACAGAGCAAGTGCCATGTCCACCCCTCCAATTAACAAGAGCAAAGGGAAGAGTAAGGGGAAAGGGAAAAGGAAAGCCCAGGAAGTTGAGGAGGATCCCAACTTCCCTGTATGGAACGTAAAAATCCGGGCTGTTCACTATCCCATTGGAGAGGTCTCCTACTTCGACGATGCTACAGGGTTCCCTGGGTGTGAAGAAGTGGAGAACATGAAAAGGGCATTCGAGGAGTCTATTGAATCAGAGAGGCTCAGAAGGGAAAGAGATGAAGAAGAGCTTCAGGAGATCATTGCCCAGATAGACCAGAATGTGCGTGAGGCCGAGCTAGCCAAACTGCAAAAAGAGAATGAAGAGAGACAAAAGGAGAGGGAGAGGAAAAAGAAACAGAAACCCTGAACCCCCAATCCAAACATTCTTTTAACTTAGAAATTTTTCCTTTTTGTTTTGTTTTCATGCATACTTTCATACTTGCTTAGTGTAATTTACTTGTATATGTTCTTTGCTTGTATATGTTATTTGACTGTATACTCTGACTTGTAACTTCTGCTTATCAATAATATTTGTCTAAGTTACTTGTTCTTATCTATTGCTTTTATTCTTTTGCTAATCCTTCCTAATGAACTTAATCAATAAAACTAAGTTTGTCATCATCAAAAAGGGGGAGAATGTTAGAATCTTAAGTTTTGATGAAGACTAAAATATGAAAGAATAGGCCAAGTCCTTAGAAAGCAATAGGTTAACATAGGATCCCAAGTAAGAGTGCAACCGGATGTGGATTTACTTCCGGATAGACTAGGACTTGCGCACGCGGATGAATGTTTCATCCCCCAGCGGCAGCGAGTAACTCACTAGGGAATTAACTTAATCCATGAGCATTAGGTACACAAAACCTTAAGACTAAGCTATAATTCAACCGGATGTGAAATTGCTTCCTGTTAGATTTAGACTGGCGCAGAGTGATAGAAGAGATATAACCCCAAGCGTCAGTGAATAAGCCACGTCAAGTGAAATTGCTTCCTGTTAGATTTTGACTGGCGCAGACTGATAGAATAGATATAACCCTAAGCGTCAGTGAGTTTACCACGTCAAGTGAAAGTGCTTCCGATAGCTTAGTGACTAGCGCTGACTGTTGAATTGAAGGACACTGAGCGAAAGTGAGTAATAGTGAACAAAATCCTTCATCCAGTGGTTTTACTTCCGGATGTAGAAGTGCTTCCGGATACATCATAGACTAAGAGAACACCCACTGCATGTGACTATGTGCTTATATTGCTAAACTAACGTTCAAGTGCAGCACACTAAGTAAGGTTGCTTCCGGATGTGATTTTGCTTCCGCAAGCAATCAGAATGTCAGAACGTTCAGAGATGCAGTGTCAGAATGCTTATGTCAGAACAGAGATGTCAGGACTACTTTTCAGAGATAAAGCAAGTCAACTCTGCTATGCATTGATGAAGCATTTATTGGGCAAACGGTAACATGGGAAAAACGGCCATATTCAAACGGCTAGCCCACCTACCAAGAGTTCAAAATGTTTGAAGACTATATAAGGGAGCTCAACTTCATTTATGAAGCAATCAATTATCTTTGAATATTCTTGAGAGAAGTTAGAGCGAGAAACTAAGAACACCTTCAAGCATTCAAAGCTGCCCAGAAAAGTAAAGAGCATTTAACACATCGAGTGATCCTTTTCATCTACTTATTCTGTACTCTTTGTTGTTAAGTCTCTTCTTGTTATAAGAGCATTGATTGTACTTAAGTGTGTAACACCATCCGTTCTTTGAGAGAACTTAGTCAGAAAAATCCTTTAAGTGTAAAGGTTAACCCCTTGCTTGGTGTGAGGGGGAGCTAGTTAGAAAGGTTACAAGTGAGCCTGTGTAAAACTTGTGGTAAGGTTGCAAGTGATCCCGTGCAAAACTTGCGGTTGTAAGGTTTCAGGTGAACCCGATTTAAAACCTGAGGTATAGTGGAACTCGGCCTGGGTGGTTGAGGACTGGACGTAGGTCAGGTAGACCGAACCAGTATAAATCTTGTGTTGTTTTATTTGAGCATTTATTTTTGAAGCACAATTCACCCCCCTCTTGTGCATCCATTACTTTCAAATCTTTAATGTTTCATATATCAATAAATTAAAATATGCAATACACATATGATGGAATTTAACTTAACATAGAAATAGGTAAAGTTTTAAATCATGCAAATTGTAATAAATATTTTATAACAGAATGAATGTGCTCATTCATCCATCGTGTTATTCCACGCTAACAATGAAAGCATGTCATTCTTCAACAAATATGAAAACTATTGATATATTTGATTAGCTGATTATGTATGATATTTGTATGTTTCTATACCACTAATAATGGGAAATTAGTATGTCAAATGATCATTTATAATGGAAATTAGAGGTTATTTCATGTTGAGTCTACGCTTAAGGAGTTAGTTGCATTTTCATGTAAGTTTGAGCATATTAGGCAATTAACTAATGCATTCATAGTTTATGGAATTTATATACTTTACATATTTCCTAATTTCCTATTTTAGGAGCAAATAAGGAGGATAATATTGAAGAACACAATATGTGGGTACGTTTTTGGAATGTCCTATTTCTATTAGTATTACTTATTTAAATGATTGGATCTTCTACAATTGTTTTCTAATCTTAATTGATGTATTCTCCAAGCAGTTCTAGTCCTCAAAGGAGTGGAAAAATGCGATAATCACTACCCTACTCATTCTTTCCTATTTTGAGAGTAATTCCCTTAATTTTAAGAAGTTTTCGTTACCCAAAACTTTCCCATATACTTTGGGCATACAGTTTTCAAAATCCTTTCTCAATTAGGATGATTGTGTCATTTCTCAATTTGGATGATTGTGTCATTTTTTTTGCTGCTTACAATCTTTCTTCAAAATCCTTTCTCAAAATCCTTTTTCAAAATCCTTTCTACAATTGGATCTACTTATTTAAATGATTGGATCTTCTACAATTGTTTTCTAATCTTAATTGATGTATTCTCCAAGCAGTTCTAGTCCTCAAAGGACTGGAAAAATGCGATAATCACTACCCTACTCATTCTTTCCTATTTTGAGAGTAATTCCCTTAATTTTAAGAAGTTTTCGTTACCCAAAACTTTCCCATATACTTTGGGCATACAGTTTTCAAAATCCTTTCTCAATCTTTTTTTGCTGCTTACAATCTTTCTCAATCTTTCCCATATACTATGGGCATACAGTTTTCAAAATCCTTTCTCAATTAGGATGATTGTGTCATTTCTCAATTTGGATGATTGTGTCATTTTTATCCAAACATTAATGTAAATATCGAAACTAAAACAAGTTTAGTCTTCTAGTAATACTCATTATTTCACATGATAATCTTTAATGTTTCATATATCAATAAATTAAAATATGCAATACACATATGATGGAATTTAACTTAACATAGAAATAGGTAAAGTTTTAAATCATGCAAATTGTAATAAATATTTTATAACAGAATGAATGTGCTCATTCATCCATCGTGTTATTCCACGCTAACAATGAAAGCATGTCATTCTTCAACAAATATGAAAACTATTGATATATTTGATTAGCTGATTATGTATGATATTTGTATGTTTCTATACCACTAATAATGGGAAATTAGTATGTCAAATGATCATTTATAATGGAAATTAGAGGTTATTTCATGTTGAGTCTACGCTTAAGGAGTTAGTTGCATTTTCATGTTAGTTTGAGCATATTAGGCAATTAACTAATGCATTCATAGTTTATGGAATTTATATACTTTACATATTTCCTAATTTCCTATTTTAGGAGCAAATAAGGAGGATAATATTGAAGAACACAATATGTGGGTACGTTTTTGGAATGTCCTATTTCTATTAGTATTACTTATTTAAATGATTGGATCTTCTACAATTGTTTTCTAATCTTAATTGATGTATTCTCCAAGCAGTTCTAGTCCTCAAAGGAGTGGAAAAATGCGATAATCACTACCCTACTCATTCTTTCCTATTTTGAGAGTAATTCCCTTAATTTTAAGAAGTTTTCGTTACCCAAAACTTTCCCATATACTTTGGGCATACAGTTTTCAAAATCCTTTCTCAATTAGGATGATTGTGTCATTTCTCAATTTGGATGATTGTGTCATTCTTTTTGCTGCTTACAATCTTTCTTCAACTTTAAAAAAAAATTTCTATCCTTTTTGCCGGCACCAGTGGTGACTGTCATCCATGTTGGTGGTGGTGGTAGGGAGAGAGGGGGTATTGGAGTCACGGGGAAGGGGAAGGGAGTTGGGGGTGGGGTTCCTATTATTAAATTTATAAGGTCATTTTGGAATTTCCATGTATAAACTTATTGTCATATTAGTGAATATATAATTTTTGATCTCATGCCCAATAGTTGAGAAACATTTGTTACCTATGAATAATTATGTACTATTTTTGTTCCTAGACCTATAGTTATGTATATTATTTAGGCCTTTGCCCCATCTTCATTCAAATAACACTAACAAAGTGCATATTTTTAACAAGTGAAATGCTATAAGCTAATCACCTTATATCTTGCCAAAACTTTTCATTGGAAATGAGCTTTAGTCCTTATCTAAGAAGCGGAATCAATTCTATAATAATTGTATCCCTGCCAACTATCATTCTTAAGTATATGATTATGCCATTAAGGTTAAGATTGTTCCTTCTTACGTTATTGATTTAACCATCTCTCTATTAAATATTGATTGCATTTCATGTCTCGTATTTCCTTCTGCTCATATCGTCGAACCAAGTTACACTATCAATTTCACTATCTCCTATACAACTAATCTAAAATATTTAACATTTTCGACAAGAGGGATAATATAATATTGCAATGTAATATTTATATTTATATTACTTTGAATACATCTTTATCTAAACTACAATGTATATACTCTGAATTACTCTAACATTGGCAAAAACATTTGGACTCTAAGATCCATAATTTGAGTTTAGAGTTAACTGACTATATTGACTTGGCCAAAAGGACTATATCAGTTTTTAACTCATGAACTTAAGGATTTCTTCTTTGAAATAATTAAATTGTCTAAAACTATGTTGAACAAATATGGACTTAAATATGAACCTTTTAGTAATAGAATTTTGAAATTAGAAAGTATTTTGTTTTTGTACAGTCTTTTTTACACTAATCATAGACCCCTCAAATATATTTTGAACGGCTGAGATATATGCAACTCACACCTTTAATTTTTCAAAGTTTTATAAAGTACTTCTCTTGACACATAATTATGATAGTTTTCAAGATAAAAAACATATGAACTTCTTTTCCCTTGCTTTGATAACTTTCTATTGTTAGAATCTTAAGTTTTGATGAAGACTAAAATATGAAAGAACAAGCCAAACACTTAGAGAATATTAGGTTAATATAGAACCCCAAGTGAGAGTGCTTCCAGATGTGGATTTACTTCCGGATGGACTAAGACTAGCGCTCACGGATGAACGTCTCATCCCCAGCGACAACAAGTATATCACTAAGTCATAACTCAGTCTAAGAGCATTAGTGTATAAAATCCTTGAGACTAAGTTAGGAAGCTTCCGGATGTAGATTTGCTTCCGATTGTATTAAGACTAGCGCTGACTGTTGGTATGGATAACACTGAGCGCCAGTGACCATAACCCAACGTCCAGTGGATTTGCTTCCGAATGCTTAGTGACTAGCGCTGGTGTTGGTATGGATAACACTGAGCGTCAGTGAACATAACCCAACGTCCAGTGGATTTGCTTCCGATTGCTTGTGACTAGCGCTGGCTGTTGGTTAGGATAACACTGAGCGTCAGTGAGTAAAATATGAACACAACCTAACGTCCAGTGGAAGTGCTTCCGGATGTGGAATTACTTCCGGATGTAAGAGAACTTCCTTAGACAATTGAACTCCCACTGCATGTGATTAGATGTTGATATACTACACATCCCATGGCATGAGTAATTGATAAACTAAGTCAGAACATGGTCTAAGTAAGAATGCTTCCCATAGCAAACAAGTTTCCCACAGCATGTATAGTTCTTACTATACTTGATTATATATATTACTCTGTTGGACTAACAAGTATGTGCAGAACTTAGTTTTGCTTCCGGATGCAAATGAGCTTCCAGATGCAAATACTCTTGGCACTAGAATTCAGAGACTAACACTTGCAGAGCAAGATTGCCGCTTCCGGATGAACGATGATCATCCGTCAGGAAGAGTACAAAGAGTCAACATCACATACTCAGAAGTCAGAATGCTTTTGTCAGAGCAGAGTTGTCAGAGTTGCTTTTCAGTGATAAAGCAAGTCAACCCTGCTAAGCATTAATGAAGATGTACCTCTCAACGGTAACATGGGATTAACGGCTATATTCAAACGGACATATTCCATCTGCCGCCCAAGCCTGAATGTTGAAGCCGAGTATAAAAGGAACATCTACATTTAGAAGAGATGTAGGAAAGATAGAGCCTATTGTCTGAGTTATTGTATTCTACATTCCTCTCAACTTCTACTCACTGATCTTAGAGTTGTTACATTCTTAGAGAGTAATTCTTTTGTACTTAAGTGAGTAACATCATCTATTCTTAGAGAGAATCATTTGTACTTAAGTGTTTATCACAATCAGTTCATAGAGTGAACATATTATCAAATCCTCTAATTGATAGAGGCTGTTCTAAAAGCTTGTGCTTGAAGAACAGTATTGTTATCTTACAAAAGTGAGGGGGAGCATTTAGAGGTTTTTCTAAATCTCCATAGGTTGCAAGTTAGCCCGCAAAACTTGTGGTTGTAAGGTTGCAGGTGATCCCGTTGTAAAACCTGTGGTTGTAAAGGTTTGCAGGTTAGCCCGTGGTAAAACCTGTGGGTTGTTAGGTGAACCCGTGTTCGTAAAACCTAAAGTGTAAAGGCTTTCTTGTGCCTGGTTCAAACAAGAATTTTAGTGGATTGAAAATCTCAGGTAGAGCCTGGGGACCGGATGTAGGTCTGGAAGTGACCGAACCAGGATAAACTTGTGTGTGCTTATTCTGTTTGTTTAATCTCCACATCAAGCACCACACCACTAGATACTGACTTGTGCTTGGGGTAGTGCATCATCACTCTCATCAAGCACAAGGAGTAAAGGTTTTAAAAAGGGGAGAATTTCTATAAGTTTCATTCTACCTCCCAATTCACCCCCCCTCTTGGGTGACAGTCACGCATTTCATCTATTAGGCCTTTTCAGTAAATGAATTTCTTCTAAGTAAAGGTACAAAAATGGTAACGAACTATTACGCTAAGAGCACTCAGGGGAAAAAGTGTTTCCGGCCTTAATTTTGGGAATAAAGAATAAAAATGGATGCAATTTTAGAAGTCATTATGTTTGACCGATGTTGACCATTAGAAGCTGACGTAGCAAGGTATAAACATTTATTTGTTGATGTGGCATCTATGAAGGTGTTGATTGAAGAGAGGTATTTTGTTTTTGTTAAATAATTAACTAAATAAAAATTGTGATGTGCAAAAAAAAAAGAAAAATGATTGCCACATAAGCAAAAAGTATTTTTGCCCTACCACATCAACTTCTAACGTTCAATAACGATCAAACTTAATGGAGTTCCTAAAATTGCACACATTTTTATTCTTTCCTCATAGAATTGAGACTGAAAACACTTCTTTCCCCTGAGTGCTCCTAGCATAATAGTTTGTTACCATTTTATACCTTTAACCTTTCTTTTACTGTAAACCTTCCTGGTAAAAAACCCAATTGATTCTCAAAAATGCATGTATCTTAATTTAACTTAAGCTTTATCATTTTTTCCCAAAATTCATTGTATAACTCATAAGCTTATAAACGTCATGTTTGTTAATGTAAATAGGGACTACTATAATTTCCTCCATTTTGAAGGCATTTTTAGGACTTTAAAATTTCAAAGAGAAACTCAGTAAGTCAACAAAACACTCTTTTCACCCGTGAAACCCGATAAAAGGATTGATCTTGTTAGGTCCTCCAATTTAAGTAACCAATTATTTAATATATTAAGGCATTTTTTGCCTCATTAATTAAACAACCTATCGAATTAAGTCTCCCATTTATTTTTAATATTCAATAAATGATAAATACATTACATTATTCGTCCTTTACATATCTTACTTGATCCAACTTTTTAATTATCTTTTCATTGTCATTTCCAAAACAGTAAGAATTTTTCCCATAATTTGTCCCTATCTCCTTATAAAACTCAAAAGAGAAAAGTGCAAAAATAGCCACGTAAATTTAAAAAAGACCATCTGAGACTCTGGTAAATTTAAGGAGGCAAAACCGTACACTGTAAACCAAAATGGGGCAAGTTTAACCTCCTCAAACAGAGTTGTTAAGTTTGAGCTTTAATTGGCTGAGAATTCTTATGGGGCTTATTGTCGTGGCAATATGTGTCATTAGATGTCATTGTTTTTGACGTGGTATATGCCGACGAGGCGTATAGAGACTTGAAACCAACCCAACACAACCCACAACACACAACACATCAAACCCCTTCTGAGATCAAATCAACCCTATTTCGAACCCTAACCCTTAGAACTCTCATCGAAATGATTTTGGGTTTAGGGTTCAGGTAATTTGGGGTGGGTTTCACATGATTTGGGAAGATATGAGTTCTAGTCAAAATGATTTGAAGGTTTAGGGTACATTTTATATGATTTAGGGTTCAACTGAATGCTTTTCAGCTTCCACAGCGGATTTTGGAATTGATACGTCATTTACTGATAATGGGGCTTACGTATGGAAAACGTCCATTTAACTATACTTAACCGAGCGGTTACATTTGTCCCATTTTGGTTTACAGTGTACGGTTTGACCCTCAAATTTACTTGAGTCTCAGGTGCTCATCTTTAAATTTACGATGACTATTTTGACACCTTTGTCCAACTCAAAAGTCAGTAGAACAAGTTTTACTCATTACCTTTTGGGTCTCCATTGTAGTTATGAGTTATGTCTCCCAATTTTCGGTATTATTACACTAGTGTATAGGTTAAAAACATTATATGTTATACTTCACTTGTTCTTAAATATTCTAATCATAAATATATAGAAGAACCAATTTTATAGTTTTTCTTTAAATGCATTTCACTATTAAAATAAATGCATAGACTTGTAAGAATTTAATATCAATGAATCCCCAAATTTCAAAATACATTTTTCCATGAATGTCAAAATAGTATATCAAATTAAGAAAAGCCATATTGTCAATTGGATGAACCATCTAATATATCGTCATGCATTTTCAAAATTTTCACCTGGATCCATAAGAAAAAAAGTTACTTCGAAAGTATTTCTATCTAGTAAAGAGTTGTTGAACGATAAGGTTGTTTGTTCCTAGGAATAGTGTCAACTTTCAGTTACGAGTCACACTCATAGGAGCCCCGCTCACCATTAACGATTTGAGAGGATGAATATGAAGATCTGTTGATGCTATACTATCACAACGTGGTTGATCCTCACTGGATGACATTGGTGGAAAGAAACCGTACACATAGGTTTTGTGGTTGCCAAGATTGTTTTAACTGATGACTCATATTTCCCCTCAATTTTCCCATTGCATTTTTATCCAATAGCTCCATCATTCTCGTTGTCCACATCAATGTGGTGTCAAGTAAACCACATATTCTAATATGGTGCGGAGTGAATTTTTGTACATGTATATGGGTATATTTGAGACTCTACCCTTTTAAACTAAACAAAATACTTCATCTAGAAGAAATTTACATTAGATTTTGTTCACATATTTTGTTCGAATCTTTATCATAAATTTTTTCCCTCAAATTTTGATACAAACTTAGTAGGATTCAAATGCATTATACATGTACCCTTTTTAAACAGATGCATTGAATCATTTGTACATTGAACATTACAATATTAATTAATTCTTACCTATTCATGTACCATGAGTAAAAAAATACACTAAATCATTACTTACATTGAACATTTGAATATTAATTGATACTTGCCTATATTGTTACAGCTATCAAATGCATACATTAATTAAAAATCTTAATCATATCATTAGTGTAATAATTTGACATCGAATGCTATCATTTCACACATTGGATATAGTGAGAATACTAATAGGAGCATGTAGAAACTTGGAAATTTAATGATGAACCATTAATTAAGCTCTAGAATTGGCACAAATGCATGAACCTAATTTTGAAAATTATAGCTATACAACGTACAACACATGAACCTATTGAGCCATTCAACTATAAAAGAAGCATTGAGCTAGTTGTATCTTCATCAAGCAAGAGAAAAATCATAAACCACAGAGGCAATATGACTAATTCAGTGAGCGTTTGCCAACAAAAGGAGGAGGAGAAACAAAGAGAAGAGGTTGTGTTTGATCCATCGGAAGATGTGAAAAAGGTTGACCTTCAAAAAAACTTTGTTTGGTCAAAAGAGTACCTGGTGGAGGCCCAAGGTGAGTTGGAAGCACCAATTATAGATCTCAAAGGTGTTTTTGAAGGGGACTCACAAGCTATCCACCAGGCTGCTCAGCGTGTGAAAGAGGCTTGCTCTGCCCATGGCTTCTTCATGATAATGAACCATGGTGTGGATGACCTCTTGATCAAAAAGGTTTATGAGCACGTGGATTTCTTCTTTAAAAAGCCGCTTGACACAAAAATGAAGGCTCGTAAAATTTATGGCATCCCGTGGGGATATTCAGGCGCCCACGCTGAGCGTTTCTCAACCAATCTTTGTTGGAAGGAGACTTTCTCATTCCCCTACCAGCATGAGGCATTAGCCAATTCTGTTCATGACTACTTCATCTCTACCTTAGGGCAAGAGTTTCATGAATCTGGGTATGCTTGATAGTAACATTTCTATCTTCTTGATAAATTCATATTTACCACACATACACAAGATTTGTAATATTTCCATTATATTGCAGGGAGGTTTTTCAAAAGTATTGCGAAAAAATGAAGGAGGTGGGGTTTAAGGTGCTAGAGATTCTAGCAATAAGCTTGGGACTGAATGAGACTTATTACAGGGACTACTTCTCAGATGGGTGCTCCATAATGAGATGTAACTACTACCCTTATTGCCAGGTACCCACTGAAGTCCTTGGTACGGGACCCCACTGTGACCCAACATCAATTACTTTGCTTCACCAAGACCACATAGGGGGATTGGAGGTTTTTACTCGCAACAAGTGGCACTCGGTTTCTCCTGTTCCTAACTCCATTGTTATTAACATTGGTGATACATTCCAGGTACATAACTTCAACATGTTGTTTGTGCACTATTTACACTATAGGTACTGCCAAATACATTATATCAATTGTTTAAAGAGAGGGAATGGTGGTAAGGTAGTCATAATTGTGATTGTGCAGGCTTTAACAAACGGGAGGTACAAGAGCAGCCGTCATAGGGCAGTAGTGAACAAGCACAAGGAGAGGAGATCATTGGCGTTCTTTATGTGCCCTAATGGAGAAAGAGAAGTCAAACCCCCTTCTGAAATCATGATTGCTGATGGGGCAAGGAAATACCCCGATTTCCTCTGGTCGGACCTGCTTGAATTCACTCAAAGGCATTATCGTGTGGATGAATTTACCTTCCCCAACTTCTTGAAATTCCTATCCTCCAAGCAGCCTGACACTATTGTTGCTTAGATGATCCTAAATTGTGTTGGTTGCTCTTCTTTGATATAGTAATGAACATGACGTCATGATATAGTATTATCTTAAATTTTAAAGGGTAGTCAAACCACCTTCTGAAATCAGGATTGCTGATGGGACAAGGAAATACCCTGATTTTCTGTGGTTGGTCCTGCTTAATTTTCTGCAAAGTCACTATCGTGTTGATGCATTTACCAACCCCCAACTTCATGTAATTCCTATCCTCCATGCAACCTGTTGCTACTTAGATGATCCTTAATTGTGTTGGTTGCCCTTTTAATATATTGTAATGAATAAGACGTCATTGTATTATATTATCTTATATTTTGAAAATAATTTTCAGCCATGAACTTCTTGCTTCACTTTCTTTCATTCCATAAGTAATAACGTTGGCATCTATTAATTATGTTTATTTTACAATATTATGTCTACTTTACAATATTATGTCACTTATTACTCCCTCTTTATGATTTATCGACCCAGGTTTAATCCAAACACTAATGTAAATATCTAAACTAAAAAGAGTTTAGTCTTCTAGTAACACTCATTCTCATTATTTCACATAATAATCTTTAATGTTTCATATATCAATAAATTTAAATATGTAATACACATATCATACAATTTAACTTAACATAGAAAGCAAAGTTTTAAATCATGCAAATTGTAATAAATATTTTATAACAGAATGAATGTGCTCATTTATCAATCGTGTTATTCCATGCTAACAATGAATGCATGTTATTCTCCAATAAATATGACAACTAATGATATATTTTATTAGCTGATTGTGTATGATATTTGTATGTTTCTATACCACTAATAATGGGAAATTAGTATGTCAAATGGTAATTTATAATGGAAATTAGACGTTATTTCATGTTGAGTCTACGCTTAAGGAGTTAGTTGCATTTTCATTATAGTTTGAGCATATTATACAATTAACCATTCATAGTTTATGGAATTTATATACTTTACATATTTCCTAATTTCCTATTTTAGGAGCAAATAAGGAGGATAATAATGAAGAACACAATATATAGGCACGTTTTTGGAAAGTCCTATTTCTGTTAGTATTATTTTTTTGAATGATTGGATCTTATACAATTGTTTCCTAATTTTGATAGATAGTTTCTCCAAGCAGTCCTAGTTCTCAAAGGAGTGGAAAAATGTGATAATCACTGCCCTACTCATTCTTTCCTTTTTTGAGAGTAATTCCCTTAATTTTAGGAAGGTTTTGTTATCCAAAACTTTCCCATATACTTTGGGCATTCAATTTTCAAAATCCTTTTTCAGTTAGGATGATTGATTCTTTTTTTGCTGTATACAATCTTTCTTTAATTTGAGAAAACAATTTCTATCCTTTATGAAATTTTCGACCCCAACTTTTCCTATTGGCGTATAACTGGCCAAATCTGTGCTAGCCTCTATTCCAATATACTTTATGCAGAGTACTCTGCTCCCTCCAGGATCCTATAGAGAGTTGGAGAAAATCATTCAGAGATTCATATGGGGTCATTCTCATGACAGAAAGGGGGTCAATCTGGTGGGCTGGAAAACTCTTTTCCAACCCTTGAAACACGGAGGGCTGGAAAACATTTTTAGAAAGATTGGTATACATGCTTGAAGATGTATTGGAATTACCCGATGATGATGAAGGTATGCTCGAAGATATGTCGATATGCTTGGAGATGTATCAATTCCCTAACTACGAATAATAGAATCCTGAATATCTTTTTGAGAGGCAATTTCTTTTTCTAATTCCTTATTTTTCTTTCTCAGTGATAAAACTTCTTTTACCAATTTAGTAAATTCTATATGCAATTCATTATATGAATTTTGTAAATCAGAAGTTTCAAAATCAGAATCATATACCTCATTATCTTCTTGAGCTACTAAGCACAGTTTAGCATCATGTTCATCTTCACTAATATTTTCACTAATATGAGAATAAGATTAAAAACAATAATAAAAATGGATGAGGAGGGTGTCCCAGAGGTCGGGGGTGAGGCGAGTGTAGCTGATGAGGTTGAAGGCGAGCTTCTTGCAAACGGCGGAGGTGGGACGCGACAATCTCCTCGACGGCCGACGACGGACTATTGGAGAAGGAAGAAGGGAGGAAAGGGTGAGGAGGGAGGAAGAAAATTTATTTGATTTATATGGGCATTGTGGACTTTTCATACCTAATCTCATTGTCATATTAGTGAAAATTTCATTTTTGATCTCATGCCCAATAGTTGGATATCTTGTGTACCTTGGAATAGTTATGTACTATTTTTGTTCCTTGACCAATAATTATATATCATTTTTGGGTCTTCACCCTAAGTTAAGTGAGGAACAACTACTTGAGGTTCTACTTTGACAACGAACCACATTGAGATCTCTTTCATTTGCAGTACAAATAAGAAAAACATCCCTTATATGATTGATGAATGCTAATGCTATACGGCGTTACACAAATACAATCAAGCCTTTCTTAACAATGAAAACATGATTCACTACAAAATATTCGGCACTTACCCGCGCAAGCATTCCGACATTTTTATAAAAAATGCGGGTAATAAACAACATATCTGCGTTTTATAGAATTTGGCTCACATTTTGAACCACTTTGAGGTGAATGTTGTGAGTGAAATTGGACATCTCTTGCTGGAGTTTGTTGCCTTGTGTCTAATTGTTCTGCTAGACTTAGTTGGCTGCCTTGACACATATTTATCCCTATTCATTCCTGGATATTTTGTGTCATATTTTGTGGAAAACATTGTGTTATTTTTGCAGGGAAAGAGTTAGGTACAAGTCATATACTTGCTGGAAATTCAAAGCATTTTCTCTTGTGCTTATTTGAATCCGATTCTGGAATTTTTGTGCTGGACTATTTGGATATTTGTTTTCTGGACTTCTTTCTTTGGTTTGTTTTGCAGGGCACATAAGTGCTAAAGTTGGCTGGAAGTTGTGCTCAAATCTTGAGCAATGTTGTTCATACATTGTGCATTCATTCATTGCATATATCTACATATTTATATTCCACGCATATTCCTTTTGTGTGTGAACTTGTTTTAAGTTTGCATTGCTTGATATTGCATGAGACCCAATCTTACACTTCTTCCCTAGAACCCAGAGATTGAGAAATCAATTAGTAAGATTAGGGCCGATAAAAGAAAGGAGAGAAAACAAGCACAACTATAAAACTCAAAGCACATACTTCTCCAATTGTATTTAATCAACCCATATTAGATCAACATTATATCATGGCTGAACAAAATCATTATGATGACCATACGGAGCAATAAGGAGAGAATAATCATGGTAGGGGAGTGCATTTAGAAGATAATGATAGACCTATGAGGGAGATAACAAACTCACATGAATTGAAAGGTTTTTTGCTTGCACATCTTCCTAAATTTACAGGTTTACCTCTTGAGAATGCTCACAAGCATTTGTTGGGACTATATCACACATGCTCTTCTATGAAACCTCCATAAGCTTCAATGGAGGAGGTGCTTCTTAGGGTATTTGAACCTACTCATTATGTTGCCTTGTCTTGGGAGGAATCGAAGAAGGCCTTTTTGGATAGATACTTTCTTAATTATCTCAAAGATTTCAAAGATGAGGAAGGAGATCACTGGGGTGAGCCAATTCCCTCAAGAGTCTTTATATGAGTATTGGTCAAGATTAAAGACTTTAATGAGGGTTGGAATTTGCTAGATACAATGGCAAATAACCAACAACAATTCTATGGAAGAAATGCATTGAATGTGAATGAAGCTCCTTCTATTTCTAATGATGTGAAGATGACCAATTTTTTTGATAAGCTTTGTGACCGGTTGGATAGGTTGGAATGCAAGATAAGCAAGCCAGTAAATGTCATGGACATGTAAAAAACTATTGTGCCAACTTCTTGTGATATTTGTGCCTCTCCTATATACATGTCACAAGTGATTGTCCCTCCAACTATGAAGATGTTTCGGCCATGTACTCCAACCAAAGGCGGTATACCAAAAGCATGATCCTTACTCCCAGACATATAATCCGAGATGGAGGGACCATCCTAACTTTGAGTGGGGGAAGGAAAAGCCCATGCCTCAAACACTTTACAAACCCAACAACCATATGTCTCTAAATACTAAAACCATGCTCCCTATCAATCTAAGCATAACCCTCCTTCATTTCCATATAGGTCGAATGACCCCTAGTATTCAACAAGCCTCACAAAATTTTGCACCTCAAAACATCAAGCCTAATCCATCTTCCTAGCTCATAGGCTGAACATCCAATTATAGTGGGGAGTTGACCGAATTGATTAGAATGATGTTAGATAAATTCAATAAGCTTGAGACAAGGCAAGACAACTTGCAATCTTTTGTGTCTGAAATGGCTAACTCAAAGAGTGAGGAGAAAGCAAAGAAGGGAGGCCTACCTTCTAACATTGTGATGAACCCTAAGATTGTTAATGTCATGCACTTAAGGCGTGGCAAACGAGTGGGGTATGAATATGAAGAGGAGGTCGAGGAGGATGCTTTGAGCACTCTGGTCCATGAGGCCAAATATAGGGGTGATATGCATGTTGAAAATCACCTAACTTCCCTAGCAAGTAATTAATGATGATGGAAAGGAAAGAGAGGAGGCTGAATGCTCACATGCCATTGATTGTGAAGCTAAGGAGGCCGAGAGCTCTAATTCCATGGAAGCAAGGAGAAAAGAGATTGCTCAAGGAAAGGTCAAGGAAGGAGAGCCTTTTTCAACACAAATAAAGCCTCAACAAGGGGAGAATTCCTCTAAAGGTATAATTTATAAACCTTAGCATGTACCATTTCTTAGACCTTATAACATAGGGAAGAAGAAACATAGTGAGCAACTAGGAAAAGAAATGCTTGACTTGTTCTCTAAGCTTGAAGTAAATATGTTAATGCTTGTTCTTATTAAGCAAATGTCTTCCTATGCTAAATTTTTGAAAGAATTGTGCACTCATAAGAGAACATGTAAACCTAATGAGAAGGTTCAATTAGGGCCTAATGTGTCGGCTATGTTTAAGAATGAATTGCCAGTGCTTGCTGCCCTTGGTGATATGATGCATCCCTTACTTGGTTTTAGTGGTCCCATTGAGGACAATATGTTGAATAAGTGTGGGCTTGCATATTTATGAAGCCTATTCAAATTTTTCACATGAAATATTTGGACTATCATGGCATGAATTTGTAGGAAATTTAAGCTTGGACATGAATTTTGAATCACTTTGAAATTTGTATAGTATGAAAGTTGAATCACTTTGGTCGTACTTGATACATCATGCATGACATCTTTAACTTTAGGATGATGGTTAGTTTTGCATGCAACTTTTCTTAGGGAGATTGACCAACTGAGTAAGCTACAAAGTGAAAATAGACCTTCAGCCGAATGAGTGAGCCAATATCTTTCTACCTCCTAGAACTTGTCTTCACTCTTGTTCAAGACTACATATCTTAGTGCACTTAAAGATGAAAGGACATTTATTTCTAATACCTAACGACGCAAGGACTTAACCTAAACACTTTATCCTTGCTAAACCCTTTGGGCCATTCCCTTTCTTTTCTTCCACCTTGACCAATATGAAAATATGCATTCATAGCATACATTTACATTGTCATATGTTTGTATTGTGTGAATGGTTCAAAAGGCTAGGTACAAGAGAAGAAGAAATAAATGGCCGAAGGCCAAAAGAGAAAAAAACAGAGAAATAGCAATAAAAAAATGCATATGGCCGAAGGCCATACAAAAAAAGTAAGAAAGTACAAAATTCTAATCTATACCTAAGTTCTAATTAATTTAGAACATTTTATATGACAGAATGCATATTGAAATAATGATAAATATAGCACTAGGAATTCATGAGAATAACTAAGACTTAGCGTAGGTTATTTGGTAATGTCACAAAACATAGCGCTAGGTTTCCTGAGATATCGCTATGACACATCAGTCAAGAATTTATTCTCACTACTGGAAATAAGGTCTTTCACAACCATAATAATGGGGTTTTTACGACCAAAAATATGTGGTCGTGGAATCGCTGGTCGTAAAAAAATGTGTGTTTTCACGACCACAATTTTAAAACTGTGGTCGTGATAGGTGTTTGGGAGGCACCTAAAAAGGTGCCTCCCAAAGACATATCACGACCACACTTTGTAAAAGTGTGGTTGTGATATGTCTTTGGGAAGCACCTATCACGACCACACTTTGTAAAGTGTGGTCGTGAAAGGTTTGTGAATGCATTCTATAGCCATCTGCATTCTTGCAGATCATTTACAAACCACTTTCAATACAGCGATCACAGATCATATACTACTGTACAATACAGAATACCAGAGCAATTGCAAAAACGTATCCCATAAATATTACCTTACTTAGACAACAAAATACAAAAGGCATAATCTAAGTTCTATATCTTTGCCTTACTAGTAATAAGTTCAAAATTCAGCTACAACAAAGACGATAAAAGGCACAATCTAAGCCAAGACAAGCACATGTCTATACTAAGATGACTTCTTAAACAAGTATAACAAGCCTATACAAGTTCTGGCTCGCATAGTGATTACAAATTCTGCAAGTAGGTTTCGTACCAAGTCAATATCCTCATCTTATTTAAACGGGTCGGTACTAAGTCCATACAGTCCCTCCAAAAGCTGCAACATAATTAAACAATATTAAAAAAGACAAGACAAGTACCACTTACAATTAGAAATCACTATTTTCTTGGAGATATATGTTAGAAACATACCGGATGGAATTTCCTCCCAGGTTTAATTTGATCTTGATATATCATTCCTATCTTAATCCTAATCCCCTTTAATTGGCAAACATCTATGAATCAAAATTCATTCCTACCACACCATATATTTTCTCAGAATCACTGACAAAAAAAGAATAGAGCCATTGCAAATTGAAATCAAGCAGAAACATCTGTTAGAATTTTGAACTCAATGGGACAACCAAAGTCAGAACCGGTATTTGCAAACTCATGAAACTCCACAATCTAATTCAGTTAATATATATCAAGGCACATTCACATGAATATTATTCCACAATTCAATTCGGTTAGTATAGGCACATTCACTGTGAATCAAAATGCATATGTATAAATAGTCAAATTCTTCCAATGTAACATTTAAATAAATTTAAATCATAACAATAAAATCAGTAAATCCATTGAGCTTATAAAATCAGTCAAACAATTTCAATGCTTAATGTCTTATATCAAATCAGTGCGCACAAACTAAGTTAGGGTCAAATGCTATCATTTTTTTATCCTCTATATTATAAAGCTTGAAAAACAAAGCAAATAAAAAAAACTCACCTTATAAAGCTTGTAGAAGGCCGAGTTGAAGAAGAGAGGCGGCGGCTTCCAATGTAGAAGGCCGAGTTGAAGAAGAGAGGCCGAGTTGAAGGAGACGGCGAGTGGGTTGAAGGTGAGAGGTGAGAGAAGGTGGCGGTTGATTGAGGCGGCGGAGAGAGGAAGCGGCGTTGGTTGAGAGGTATGAAGATGAAAGAGTGAAGGTTGTTGTGAGATGAGAGAAAGAGACCGATTTGAAGGAGACGGCGAGTGGGTTGAAGGTGAGAGGTGAGAGAAGGCAGCGGAGAGAGGCGGCGGCGTTGGTTGAGAGGTATGAAGATGAAGGAGTGAAGGTTGTTGTGAGAAGAGGGAAGGCGAGTGTGGCGGAGGGAAGGAGACGGCGGCGGTGTGAGGGAAGGAGGAGAGGCGGCGAAGTGAGTGAAGAAGAAGAAGAAGAAGGCGACGAAGTGAGTGAAGAAGGAGTGAAGGTGTCAAAGTGTTGGAGGGAAATCAAAAGGGTTCTGGCGCCAATGGGGAAAAGATTTTCTCACGTTCCACGACCACACTTTTGTAAGTGTCCCACACACTCTTGTGAGTGTGGTGGTGGAAGGTGCTGACCCTTCCACGACCACAATTTGAATATTGTGGTCGTGGAAGGGTCAGCAACCTTCCACGACCACACTCTTGAGAGTGTGGTCGCGGAAGGTGGCCTTTCCACTACCACATATGAAAGTGTGGTTGTGAAAAGGCTCCGCCTGGACAGTTATTTACATGTTATGTCACCGTGTTTTTTATCAACGACCAACATTGGCTTTTTACGTGTTACTTATGGTCGTGAAAAGCCTATTTTCTAGTAGTGTCTTGTAGTGAATCTCAGAACGAACTGATACATAGTGATACAATAACTGAGACAGCGCTAGATCTAATCGTGTGCTTAAATGATAAATTATTAGTTAACAGAATTGTATCGCTTGGGAATAGAATACAGTGATACATTATTTAAAGAAAAATCATATATCACTATATCTTATGTTTGTTCGCTATGTCTTTACTAATCTTTAACTGAGCTCGCAGGGACATAGCGCTATAGGCAGAAACATAGCATTACATACACAATTAATTCAAATTGTCAGACTTTCATACATTGTTTGGAGAGTTTTTCTCTAAACGTTCTCTCTCTTTTCTCGTGCTCACAACTTGTGTATTTATAGCAATGAGTTTTACCGAGTTAGGCAATCTGAACATTTCCATGTGTCTTACGGCTTTAAAACATTCTGTCAAAGGTGTACTTGTATATGTCAATTTGAATTTTCTGCGTTTCTAGCACTATATATTGATTTGTATCGCTAAGTCTTTTGTTCTATCACTATCTCAGGAATCGTAACGATATAATTTGTGTCTTATCAGAATAATTTACTGTGTTTCTAGCGCTATGTATTGATTTGTATCGCTATGTCTTTAGTTCTATCACTATCTTAGAAATCCTAGTGATAAAATTTGTGACGTATCAAAATTACCAACACTAAGACTTAAATCTTCACATGTATTCCTAGCGCTATCTTTAACATTATAGCGATATGTATTCTTTTATACAAAATGTTTGGAGTTGTTAAGTGTACTGCATCTACTCATAATTAATTCCATATGTTACCATTACTAAATCACCATCTCTAATCATCATCAAGACTAATATTCTAATATTCTCCCACTTTCTAATGGTGATAAAGATATGAGTGAATACTTTAGGCATTTAAGAACAAATATGACAGGCACAATGACTCACTGATAAATATTGTACAGTTAAAGTCTTAAGTGAATCATGCAAGTATAAAGTTTGTTTTATATATCAAGTCATTATCAAAACTTAAGATTCTAACATTGTTTAAATATAGTTGTAAGGGGGATTTTTGAGTGTGAGACTCTGCAAGGTTGCAAGAGAGCCTGTAAAACTTGCAGTTGTAAAGATTGCAAGGTGAACCTAGTAAAACCTTGGATTAGTGGAACTCAACGAGGTGTTGGGAACTGGAAGTAGGCAAGTGTTGGCCGAACGAGTCTAATTTTGTGTGCTCTTGCTTTATCTGTTTTATGTTTTTGTTAACACAATTCACCGTCCCCTTCTTGTGTATTGTTGCCATTTACAAAAGTCTCCTTGATTTAGGTATGTTATGCATTGAGTAGTGGAGAACCTAAAAGGCTTACAAGACTATGGAGAGGTAAGGAGAATTGAGCTAAAGAGTGCATACATATGTCCCCTTTTGAGTGATTGAGTTAAACACTCATATCCGATGAGTAAATCTCATTTGGCAATACTTTCTAATTTTTTTAACTAAACTTTACCCAAAATTGTGTTTCTAATACTAAAGTTTCGCGATGTATAAAAAGAGAACTCAACTTGAGGTCTAGGTGCAAATATAGTATTTTCACTTCAAGAAAATAAAATTCAGATATAAAAAGACTCTTATGCCCCTCATTAAATTTTATTTTTTTAATGAGGGAAAAATGGGGGCATAAGAGTCTTTTCATATCTATTATGCTAGCTTGCTATAGATATATTCCACCAAACACATACAACAAACATTTCCATTGAACACAATTAACTTCTTGTGACATTACATTCATAAATTTCTTATTTCTAAATTTGAATCTCATAGAACACTTTTTCGAAGATATCTCCACACTCTAAGTGCACTGTAGATAGACTTACAGAATGGGCAAACAACAAATGAAAGGATAGTTCTTGTCTTTTTCCTAACACTCATAACACAGAGCTTGGCTGGGACCTTTGACAAAAGCATGGGACTAAACGTGGAGACAGAAAGCAAGGGCTGCAAATGAAATTCCATAAAAAATCTCTTCGAAACCCAAAGTTCTAGATACAAGATGGTTATATAAAAGAAACTGACAAGTTGGTATAAAAAAATAACTCCCACATATACAAAGTTGTAGTAAGAAGTATGTGCTCCTATGCATTCATTAATCCACAGCCAAGTGAAAAGCAACTAAACTACCACGTCAAATCTAAGGTAAACTTCTTCCTACTTAGCTTCCAGATGTAACACTGGAGTAAATAGTTCAACTAGGAAACCTAGTAGCCGGCTAACTATAATTAGTGATCTTACAAAATGAGCAAAGACTAAAGTTAATGAAACCAACTAGATGATCAGCGAACTGATGTTTTAACGACCTAGAAGCAATTCAATTGGAGCCAGCATTTCAAGCAAAGAGAATATCATGTTCATTGTAGGTATTGGAAATGATTTAAAGTTCCAATATCATCTAAAGCTATTTTTTTGTCCAAGCCTGAAACTGGACAATAATACAAGATCTAGTTCGTATCAACCAGTAAAATCTAATCAAGCATAGCCCTGATCTTATAAAAAAAAGGTCCAGCATCACTTCTTAACCTGTGCCCAATGTTCATAATGATTGCAAGAAAATGGCACAATCTCCATCTTGCAATATAAGCATAACCGCATATCAATATGATCAAAACATTTCACAATTGAGTTGTGATGAATCACACTCATTTGTACAATCAAAACGGCACACAGACATATATTACTTACATGGCATCTTAACGAATTTCCTACTTGCTTGTTGCCATCGTGAATATAAAAGCATGAGAGAGAAAAAAAAATAGAATCTTACTCGAACAACGCATGACGCTGCAAATTTGCCTTGCTAGGGACTACTATGCAAATTTCCCCAAAAAAATAATTTTCTTACAAAACAAATATAATAACAATTTAAAAGTAAAAAAAGGGAAAATTAATTATAGGTCCCTGGTAAGGGATATAATACTAGAAAAGTCTCCTAACTTGTGAAATTAAAGTAGAGTCTCAACTTTTCAAAGATAATATCGTCCTTCGACGACGACGTCCCCGCCTCCCCTGCCACCGCCGACTCTGACCCCCCTCTCACCAACGCCGCCTTCGGTCCCTTCGCCGGCGCCTCCCTCCGTCGTCGCCTCCCAACACAAATCAACAAAATAACCAGCAAAATCAACAATCCGGCCACGCAGCAACCAACAACAATCCCTATAATCGCCGCCTTTGATAGCTTCTTTGACTTGGAATGTAGATTATGAGACTTAGTGGGTGGGGTGGGGGCCGAGTGGTGGGGGTGAGTGGGGAAAAAGGTGGGGAGAGGAAAGCAAATGTTGAATGATGGTGGTGATATGGTGATGATGCGGTGGATGTGGAGGGTGGGAGAGAGTGTTGGTCGGGGGAGGGGGGAGGTGGTGGTCGGCCATGGCATGATGAAGAAGAAGAAGGGGGAGGGGAGAGAGAAGAGAGGAGAGGGGGATATTATATTATTAATTGTGGGGCCCACCTTTTCAAAATAATTAGGGACTCTACTTTATTTATTTTTGAAAAGCTGAGACTCTACTTTAATTTCACAAGTTAGGGGGACTTTTCTAGTATTATGTCACTTACCAGGGACCTATAATTAATTTCCTTAATCATCACACAAATTATCTCAAACTCTATGAACCTTTTCTCTCATCTACTACAACCAAACAAACACTCATGACAAATTAAGTGCTGGTAAAAAGAACAAAAAACAGTTCACAAATTATTGGATTTCCTCATTCTTCCTCCTCACCATCCTTCAACAATCTTCAAATGTCTATTCCTCTCACACTCCAAATCTTCTCTCCCAAATTCTCTCCCCATCTCTCCTCTCCCAAGCTCTCACCAAAATCTTCTCATCTCTCGTACGCTCGCAGCTTCACCCGATTGAGCGATGCATCGCTGGCATCAGATCTCGCCGCCAAAATCGCCAGCATGGTTCAAACAGAGGAGGCAGTGAAGAGAAGCAGAGAGATTCTGTTCGGAGAGATTTGTGGTTATGTGGGGTGTAATGAAGATGAGATGAAGCAGAAGTGGAGGAAGATTGATGAAGAAGAAGAGAAGTTGAGTTTGGTGAAAGGGTTTGTGGAAGTTTGGGGTTCAAATTTTCATCCTTTGTCTGCTAAATCTGTAGTGGAGATGGTGGAGGAGTATTTGAGAGAGGAGAATGATTCTGGGTCTGTCAAATCTTCTTCTTCTTCTTCTTCTGGGTTTTTGTTTCCTGGATTGAAGAAGTTCATGGGGTTTTCATGATTTTAAGTAAGTGGAGGAAACTAAGTTATTGTGTTTTTGTTTATAGACCTAACTTTGATAGATGAGAATGAAAATGAGATTTTTTTTTTCTTTTTTTTATGAATTTGATTGTCAATATGCTCTTAGTAAGTGCAATTCTACCAATTGATAGATGAGAATGACAATTTGTTTTTTTTTTCTTTTTTTTTTATGTCAATATGCTCTTAGTTTCTGCATTATATAAACCTGGGTTTAAGTGCAATTTTACCTATTCACAATTGTCTAAGGTGTAACTAGTAAAGGCCAACTGAGGTCTACTCACAGTTGATGAAGGTGTATACTATGCAATCTTACACTGCTTTGCTTTTTGCAAAGAGTCTGATTTGAACTTATAAGGTGTAACTAGTATAAATGACAATTGAAAAGGGAAAATATACCAATTGGAGTTTGGAATGGGTGCTAACGTTGATAGTTAAAAAGTGAACATTGCAGGTCACCATAATTTTAAAGGCCAATATCTGAAAGTAAACAGTTTTGGCTAATCTAATTTGCACACATTGTAAAAGTCTATTGGTATAATTTTCCCTTTCTATTGTTATTTATGTTTGCTGCAACTTGGACGGCTGTCACTTGATACAAACTTACAATTGCAGTTTAAGGTAAAAATTTCAAATACAAGCTGAATCTACATGGTAAGTCTTAGTTGAGTTTCAGGTGTTTTTGTATTTCATTTATTTATGTTCTTGCCATGTATGTGTGTTAGTATTTGTGGGCCTCTGATCATTTTCAAAACTTAAGATGCCAACATTGGCTTTCCTCTTGAAGGAAACAACTTAAAATGGTTAGGATACTAAATTCAGGATGTATTTAAAGCCTTATCTCTTTGTTGATGTGGTACAAATTCTTACAGCCTTGATGTTTCAGTAGTAATTTACCAGTTCCATTATTTTCGAGTTCCTGAAACAGAGAAGGTATATGTCCTTTGATGCAAAACTAGAATATCTTATCTGTCAAAGTACTATATAAGTTTTGTCTTCTATTATGATTTAAGTAGTAGTTAGAAAAGTTATCATTTCTAATTAAGGAATTAGATTTTAATTACCAATACTATAGTGAACTCTGTAGGATCTTAAATTGAGAGATATGATTAAAGTTTCTATACTATTAGTAGATAAAATGCATAGACAGTCTCGATCATGCCATGAGTTTTGCAGTCCCTAATACCTTATTATTCTTGGTAAACTTGCAGTCCCTAATACCTTATTATTCTTGGTAAACCTGCATCATAAATATGTCTCTCTTAATTCTTTGAGATTAGCATATTCATGCATTAAGGGTATGTAATTGAGTACAGCCTAGTGAATAACCTACCTTTGTGCTTAATTGAGGTAAATTAATTGACTGAACACTTACAATATCAAAAGCACAATACAGTAAGGTAGAGAGAATCTGTTTTGCATGACTCTTTAGTGGGAGTTACTCTTTGGGACTTTACTCGGCCGGTCTTATACCACACAGATAACCTGTTTTGTAGAGTCAGAGCACTCCTGAAAAATTCGTGGTTTATTATTCCAGATGCAGATCAAGTGTCTGATTTATGAGGTATCTATTACTTTTTTATTTCTATTTTTATAGAATCATGTATCTTAGCCACTTTGTATAACCCCATTTGAGGCTTAATGCGTAGAATGTTTTCATCTCTCCCAGTAGTTATCCTTCCCTTGTTTTGAACTTGTGTTCTCCTCCTTTCAATACCATAATGAGGTTGTTTACTACCTCAACCAACATGAAATTTATTACTTAGATCATGAAATTTTTCTGCATTAGTAAAACCAGCCGAGAGGATTATAGACTATATAGTGTGACTAGGATTTTAAAATAATACTTGAAGTAAGAAACATATTTATCCCATGTGAAAGCAATGTGATAACATTATTGTGATACCAATAGGTTGATTCAGTTATTCACTCAATTGGTCTTGTGAAATGGTTAAAAAAATGGATGAAAAACTAGGTGAGCCCTGTACATTACGGGGTTTTAGACAACCATTCAACGTTTGTAAAGTGCAAACTTGTCAATTGAAGAGCTTAAATTGGGATGATGTTGCCGTTATAGAAAGAATCTAACTTTAAATGCAGCTCCTTACACTGCTTGCTGCTTCTTCTGGAGAGTATGAGATACACTGAATCAAACTGTAATTCTTTCCGCAAGTAAATTCTCATGTTTGTTCTATTGTAACTAAATAAATTACAATTTAATAAATTCTTTTCAAATTAATGACATTTCTTTGAATGGAATTTAGGATGAGGATTTCAAAAAGCCCAATTGAAATTTAACAACATTAATATAAATAATAATGGAGTGGATGTACAGAACTTTGAACCAACTGTATTAATGTAGTGTCTTGTGATTTGTGGATAAATTATAGAGAAGTTGTGCCATTCATGCTTACAGATAGTGTGGTTTGTATGAAATTTTATAGATTCATGGACAAGGATTAGTGAGCAAATTTGCTTAGTAAGCTCGTTAGCTGTTGTCTGATAAATTGGAGGCATTGGCTCAGAATAAGAGGAGCTCCTAAGCATTCCATTAACCAAGTGGCAAATTACTCCTTCATCCTTTGTAAAGATAAGCTCATATACAATTTTATTTTAAGTTATTAGCTTTAATTCATATTACAGCTCTATGAACTTCAGTGTACGAAGCTTAAACTCAAGATTTGAACATGTTAGAATTCCTATGTTTTTTTTTGTCATAGAACTTCTATGTTGGATGTAGCTAGGTTGAAAAGTTGTACATATGTAAGTAATATTGATGAAATTGTTGATGGTTCAAAGTTTTGGATGAAGAAACTGTATGAAGACTGCAATCAACTTGTATATCTACTTTCAGCTAT
Source organism: Mimosa pudica (assembly GCA_029929735.1). Classification (NCBI taxonomy): domain Eukaryota; kingdom Viridiplantae; phylum Streptophyta; class Magnoliopsida; order Fabales; family Fabaceae; genus Mimosa; species Mimosa pudica. The sequence goes on along the minus strand of JAKELP010000037.1, from coordinate 3,999,021 downwards.
GAAGTTTTAGAGATTTTCTGTCTTTAAAGTTAAAAAAATTGATGTTAGAGTTAGAGAAATCCAATCCATGAATGGACAGTTGTGAGATAATCCAATAGTCGTGTTTATAAAGATTGTTGCCGGCAGAGACTATGGCAGGAGTTATTTTATATTTTTGATGGTATGAAAATTTCAATTTGAGGTGGAGATTTATAGTGGTAACTAGATTTTGAATTTTTTTTGGGTGATCCAACCCAAAATGTGCAGCATTTCTAAAGCTTTTTTAGAGAGAATTTGTGTATTTTACTTGAATTTGAAGAAAGATCCAACAAATTTCAAAATGGTATTGAAGAAGTAAATATAGTTTTTTCTCGTTTTGAATAAAAGCAACTGTAGTATAAATTAAAAAGGAAAAGATATTCAAATAAAATTTAATAGGAGGTTTTCATAAGCTCATGGAAGAATCCCCAGAAAAACAGGAAATATCATGAAAAACTAGAAAAAAGAACTAGGAAATTCCAAAATGTAACAATTAAGACACTTCTGTTATCTGGGATTATTGACATTGCTTTGAATGGAATTTAGGATGAGGATTATACCATACAGATAACCTGTTTTGAGGTATTCAGGTGATGGATTTGACAGGAATAGGATTTTGCTTCATGAGGTTGAAAGATAGAAATGGTATTCTTCTTCGCTTGGCATTTTGATGTTGGAGTAGGGGATTTAGAAAGGGAATTGAAGAAAATGAAGGGTGCTTGGAAATCTTTGAAATGATTTGACACACGAAGAGAATTTATCAATGGGTAGTTAGCAAAAAAAATTCCTTTGGAAATAAGAAAACTAAAAGAAATTCCGAATTTAGCAAAAATAATTATAAGAAAAGTACAAGGAGTGTGAATCTGCAATAAAGGTCGGATAAGTTGTAAAGAAATCCGCCCACTGGTCGCAATCTACCCTGTGAGTTTTTTTTTTGTTAATCATCGTCCGATGTCTGGTTTATTGGCAACCCACTAATCCTGACTCGAGGGGTAGGAGTGTTGCCTACAGAGGCAAGATTGTCCTCACTCCCAATGAGAGTGCCTCCGGTGTTCTCATCCTTACACGAGTTGTAGTCCACTTACCAGCTCAACCAACTACTCAATGGTAATTTATCCAGTGACTTAGATCAACAAGCTGAAAGAAAAAATTAAATCACCTTTTTAATATATAGGAATTATTTTTGTTCCAACGTTAACACTCCTTCGCTATCAGACAATCCCGTATGGTATGTAGCACATCTTCACTACCTTCACATAAATCACACGTTGACTCCTGTTGCAGACCTCTTTTCATATGCATCTCACCAGTAAACAATCGAGCACGTACACAAATACAAAGGAAAGGAAAGTCTAATAACGTAGTTGTACTCGAAACTTCCAAATCCTTTTCCATATACCACACGGTCCACACCCAACATTTTCGAACTTGCTTAGAAATCAAGGAGTGTGTGTGACTTGCTTCGCATATAGGGACAAGTCTTCATACCACTACAAGAAAATACTCTTGCTAATTTTTTTTTTTAATTAAAGTAGGTGTCAAAGCGCGACACCTATTTTCTATTTTTCTACATGGAAAAATAGGATTTTCTAAGCTAGACTATTCACTCTCAATTACTCTATTTAATCTAAACCTTCACGTACTATTCCATTACTCCAAATGATTGTTGCATAAAACAAACTTAATGATGTGTACCCTTAATTTGACTAAAATGCTGACATAGACCTGAGTAAAATTTTGGTACACATCAGTATTTTAGTCAACTAACGGTCAAATTTAACGATGTTACCAAAATTACACCAAATTTTATTTTTCATGCTCAAAATTGAGACTAAAAACACTTTGTTTACTTAGTGCTCCTATGTAATAGTTTCCCAAAATTGTAACTTTATCCTTTTGAAAATTCAAGACAATATTCTTTTGAACATATTTTTCCAAAATTTTTTCGAGATTTTGCAAGCAATGATCAAACACTATCACCATACAAAGAAAAATCATTCACAAATATCTCAAAACCATTCTCCAAAAGCTCATAGAATATGCTCATCATACACTTTTTGAAAGGTGTTCGGAGGATTACATTATTTGAACGGCGTCCTTCGATAACCAAACATCCCAAAAGGGAAAGTGTGCCAATGTGGCAAAGTTATTTCCTTAATCCTTGGGAATACTCAATATGTTTGCATATTTGTTAGATGTTTGTTAAGGCATTTTCTCTGATTTTTCGACCTGACGGATAAAGAAAGCTCTTCAGGGTGTCAAAGTTGAAGTCACACACCGCGGAAATATGAGGAGATCAAATACCGCATATCTGATCTGACTCTTCAGGCAACCCGAGAACTAACGTGAGGATTACTTCTCTGTTTTCTTAATTAGCAATAGGAATGAAATCTTCTCTTAACTTAATTTGACCTCTCATTCACGTTTCCCGTTGATGCAAGTAGAGCAATGAAGTTTGTTGTTTACTATTTTTCAGAAACATATGGGTTAGTGAACCCTATCCCTATAAATTCTGAGTTGTTCCTTCTTTAGTCAATGGAAGTGCATGGTAATTATCTTTTCTAAATGTATATTTGTAAGATTGTAGAAGGTCAAAGGTAATCTAGCAGATTGAATGCAAATCAGATTAAGGCTTTGCTCAAAGCCACATGCCAGCGTCTTGTTGAAAGGGAGCTTGACATTATGCAGTTCGGCCAATGAGTGAGGTGATTTTTTCGTTCTTGACACACACTTCTACTCTCAACATCAAATAACTCTGATACCAATGTCGAGAAACGAGCATACGAACACTCCAATGCCCAAACATTTGAGTAAGTTTCACGTTGCGGAACTTGCTAACCAAAATAACTTAGTCAAAACTATTCACAAGGTTCACACACTATGCAGGTTCGAGAACAAATGGTAGATTCGCACAACAAATTCCTAAATATAAGATCATTTTTCTAATTTGATTAGGTTAAGGATGTTAGTTAATTTAGTTATTAAGTCATGATATTACCAATTTATCCTAACCATAAACATTTATCCTCTCTCTCTCTCTCTCTCTTACTTGTTACTATAGATATAGCATTATTATGGTTAGTTTGCAAAAAAATTGGAAAAAATTATAAAGTGATCTTATATTTAGGAACAAATTGAAATGTAAAAGTGATCTTATATTTAAAAATAGAGGGAGTATTGAATTATCAAACTTTTAATAACTCATCCCCTTTCAAACACAAGTCTTTCTTTAAGTACATGTTGGTAATTCATGCCTTCATAGAGCCCAACTTAGCTTGACTTTCGAATTGTAAAAAAACAATAGTATAAATTATATAGAGAAAATGTAAAGTTGCCTAGTATATTATTTCCCCATATATCACCAAGAGGACGACTAGAACTAGGTTGACCCTTCTTCTCTAAATTTTTTTTTTTCGATTTTCAAATTACATAATAAATTTGAAGTTGAATTAATTAGAATAAAATGGTACCATCTTTTGATCTTTTTAAAATACTTATATGTATAATCAAATAATTATGACTTTATAAGTTAAGTAAATTAGTTTTAAAAATGAAACAATTGCAAGTAGATCTCAAATAAAAGATTTATTTATGATAAAAAAAAAGAGATTTATTACTATCATATAGATTTATTGACAACTTTTTCATTTGTTAAAAATGCTATTTCAATTGTCAATAGTGATTATTAATAACTCCTTTGGACCTCTATAAAATTGAACATATTGCTTAATACCAATATGCAATTGTCCCTAAAAAATGATTAATGTAAATACTTTGAACACATTTTTTTTTGGTTAGATAATCTTTAAATTCGTGAAGTAGATTTTACATTAATAACCAAGGATATCAAATATTATAGATAAAATAAATAGGAATCATAAATTAGTACAAAAACAAACTCCTTAAGATAGGGATAACCAGCTCTTATAACCAAGAAGAGTAATATTAAAACACAGCTTAAACTGAATAAGTTCAGAACAATAAATATCTACCCCTTCAACACATTTCATGAAGAATCTAAGGACAGCTGAGCTCAGGGGTATTGAGGAACAACGTATTCACAGCTAAATATGTAGCCATTGATCAATGAAGCTGAGTTTCAATTCAGCTGCATTACATAACATCACTTTATGATTTAGAATATATTTAGAATAAGCAATAAAAAATATCCATATCCATATGGAAGAGAAGATCTCAGAGTGGAGGAGGATGATTATTGATTAGCAGGCACAAACTTGAGGGAAATGCTATTCACACAGTGGCGTTCATTGGTAGGAGTTGGGAATCCTTCGTTTTTGAAAACATGACCAAGATGCCCCCCACATGCTGCACATGTTATCTCTATCCTCATTCCATCTCGGTCCGGCTGTTTCATACATTCAACAAAACAACTTCATCACTATCTCATCCAAATCAATTGCTTCTCCAATTTAACAATCACATATGTTATTATCAATGTTACCTTAGATCAATCTTCTATTTAGTTAAAAAAAAAGATCAGTATTTTAAGGGTGTATGAATTGGCACGGAAAATAAATTTTAAATAAAATTTAATTTACAGCTAATATTAAAAAAAGGGTCAACCCAATTCTAATCCTCATTTGATGAGGGTGTTGGGGAAGGGAATATAATAGGCAGTCTAACCTCTGCTTTTTACAAAGCGGTTGATTTGAACCCACTACCTCAGACCTCACAGCAAGTGAACTTACCGTTGAGTCAAGTCGGCCCTTCAATTAACACTTGGGGTTATATGGGAAAATACCGTTGATATTTGTAACATCCATGTAATCCTATAATAATCACAACCACACCAAAACTTTGGTTTTCTTAAAAAGCATCCATAGTGCCCCTATACATACCAAAATAAATTTATGATCCCAAAATGTCACATGCTGGAGGAACTGGAGGAACTAAAGGTGCAATCAGTTCATGAGGATAACAACAAAGAAAAAGAATAAAGCCCAAAAAAGGCTAATCACCGTTTGATTTATGGCTCCTGGAAGACCCTCATAGAAGGCTGGCCAGCCACATCCAGAGTTAAATTTTGTCGTGGACTTGTAGAGGGGAGTACCACAACCTGCACAATTGTAGATACCCTCTTCATAGAACTTGTTATATTCTCCTGTTCCTGGATACCTGCAAAATAAAAAACCATCTAAGTCGGCAAAATAGTATCCTATATCTTTACAATCATTTCCCCTCTTTCCGGCCCCATTTGGTTGAACCATTCAAAACAAACTAACTAAAAAACAAACAAACACACAACATAACATCATAGTCATTATTAGTTAACAGTAATTCGCTTTTTAATTACTTATTTTACTAAATGATGCTAGAGCATTTTTCTTTACTTTCTTTTTCATTCTCCATACAGATGACTATATGAATTACTCTGCACTCAAATCAAAGTGACAAGAGAAGAAGTTGCATATAATAGAAAAGGAATAATAAAAAGCAACAATATGGATGATTGGAGAAACAGAAGATCACTTTCAAGAAGCCTTAAAAAGTGTTTGGGATTATAAAAAGGGATGGAATGGAATGGTCACTACTAAAACAAAGTGAATTTAATGGCGAATTAAGAATAATTTAATTGTAACTGAAGGAGCACCAACCCTTGACTAAGGAAGATTTCATTAAAGCACTAAGGCTAAATCAAATTTCTCGATTCACAATGATCTTTTATTGAATATCCATGCAGAATTGATGGATCTTCTTGACTCCCCCGTGCAACTTAAGTGGGATGGGATGGCGCACCTTACAAGTTACAAATGTATAAAATCACTTAAAAACTAGCTACTAATCCATATCCAGATTCTAGTGAAAAAGTTCAATAAATTACAAAAATGCACATTCACTTCCACAAGTTTTCTCAGTAAGCATTGATCAAAGTAGAAGTTGGAGAAGGCAAGCATTAACAAATTATAAAATTGCATATTCAGTGTCAAAAGTTAATTGCAAGCAATGAGGTGGAGGGGGAGCTTCATGTTGGAAGTGAAAATACACATTTTCATCTCATAAGGGTAAAAGCATTCTTGTGATTGCAATATATCTTTGAACTCCAATTCAGGGGTGAGAAAATTTGGATTTATGATGACTCAGGATGCCATCTCTTTCTGTTCCTCTACCTCCTTAACTATTCTTCCAATCAATGGTTTGGAATTTCTTGGCTATGTGTTATGGAATAAGAATAAGAATAAGAATTAGTTATGAGTTAGTTTGGGTAGTTGTAACTAATAACAAATCAGTAAGTTAGTTACAAAGTGATAACAGAAACATGTATCTTAGAGTGAGGGATAGGTAACTAATATAAATAGCCTATTCCTTGTCATTTGTAATAAGTTTTTGACTCTTATGAATGAAATACACTTTTGGGTTCTGTTTTGGTTCTCTCTTCCATTTTGCTGGTTCTGTGGCTCGGTACATTGGTTCTTGGTTCGATTTCTAGATCTTTTGGTTCAGTTTCATAGTTCCTAGGTTATTAGGATAACAGTGGTATCAAAGCAGACGATTCTTTGGCTTGGGTTATTGGTTCTTGAACGTTTCTTGATTCTGATTTGAGTTCAAATTGGCTGAGACAAATGCTGGTGGTTGTAGTATTAGTGGCATAGAAGATAGGTTACAGTTCTTGAAGAAAAGATAGATTATAGGTACTGCAATTTGAAGAAATAAAAGAAGAAAAACTTCCAATGGCAACCATTACTCAGATTCTTGCCCAAATGGAAGAACGTTTCAACAACTTTGGGAAGAAGTTGGATTATTCATTTGATAGGCTAGAAGAGTCTTCCAAGAGGCTGGAAGAGAAGTTTCTTGGTTTCACCAAAGATGTAAAAACATTTAGTCCAATTATTCTAGACGAAGAATACAAGAAACCCGTCAAGATTTTTGTAAAAGAAGAAAAGATTGAGGCCTCAATTCTTGTACAAGAAGTCGATAGTGATGATAAAGTCGAAACATGTGATCTTGATTTATCCCATAGGTCTTTGATTGTGAAGGAAGAAATAGAAGATTATGACTTTCAAAGTTTAGAGTTGGGGAAAAATACTAATATGGTGCTTGGAGTTTGTGATTTTTTAGGTTCTGTTTCGCAGGGGGTTTCCGAAGGTATGTTGTATGTAGGAGATATGAGGCAAAATGCAAAAACAACACTTGAAAGTGGTGGGTGCTTGAGTTTTTCTCTCCATGTTCAGGTTGGGTTGAAATCTAACATGGATGAGGAGTTGGGTTCTTCATTTTCTTCAACATCAGAAATTAGGTGCATCTTCAAGAAGTGTGAAGATATTGCCTATGGAGGCAAGGAAGTTTCAGAGCTCAATGATTTTGGTTGTGGAGGCATATGATTGAGTATTATGTTTAAAAAGAAAAAGTTACAGCAGTATAGGAAGAGTATGTTAATATCTGATGGGTATATGAATTGCATATTACAAGAAAATGTTTCTGCCAGACACATGTCTCATGTTTGGTTTAAAGGAGAGTTGGTGACAATGCTTGTAGGTTCTATCCAATGTCTATTTTTTTTTTTGCTGGGGATATTATCTGGTGGACAAAAGATTGCCTTCTGTGACAGACAGAAAAAGTATTAAAAGACATCTTCTGCATGTGGATCACAACTATTTGTCATATCCTCTCATTTGCGAGAGAGTTTTGCTGCTTATACGCCAGTTTCAAGAAATATTCAGCAGCTGAGTGTGGATTATATGTTGAAAGAGATTTGAGCTCAAAATTGCTGCTGTCATGGTTAATTTCTAATGGGCCTACACGATCAGTTTTTCAATGGATTCTTGTTCTCGTTTCTCTTACAAGAGTTAGGCAGCTAATTTGTGTAAAGAAGAGTTACTTTTGATGCTTATTGGAAGATTGTGTTCTCTAAGTCAAATAAGAAGTGTGCTGCAGTTCAAAAATGCAAATTATTCAGTGACCAGCAGAAAATTTTCATTTTTAGAATTTTAGCATATATTTTAGTTTAATTTCAGGGTTATGTTCTCGCTCTTACTTGATCCTTGAGGACAAGGATCTCTTTGGGAAGGGGGTATTGTTATGGAATAAGAATAAGAATAAGAATTAGTTATGAGTTAGTTTGGGTAGTTGTAACTAATAACAAATCAGTAAGTTAGTTACAAATTGATAACAGAAACATGTATCTTAGAGTGAGGGATAGGTAACTAATATAAATAGCCTATTCCTTGTCATTTGTAATAAGTTTTTGACTCTTATGAATGAAATACATTTTTGGGTTCTGTTTTGGTTCTCTCTTCCATTTTGCTGGTTCTGTGGCTCGGTACATTGGTTCTTGGTTCGATTTCTAGATCTTTTGGTTCAGTTTCATAGTTCCTAGGTTATTAGGATAACACTATGCTATTTTCCAATCTGTGCAAAGTATACTCCTCTAATAGTGTTCTCAAGAAAATGTGCCAAAGATTCCAAAGTTTTAAATCTTTCACATAGAGAACATAATGCTTTAATACTCAGTAAGATGTCAAAGATACACAGGACAATGAACTAGGTAGTATTACTTTCTCATGCAAAGAACTTGAATGAATTTTCATTACTCTATCCTAATTTTAAACTAGAACATGAGGAAACTTTTCATCGAATAAAATCATAAAGAGCATTTGGGTTATAATTGCTTAGTCTATTTACTCCCGCCATTCCTATATATATGACTACGTTTTTTTTACATGGCAAAAAAAGACAACTTTTAAATTTCAATTTGTTCCCAAATTAAGAACACATTCCATCCAGTTGTTCCCAACTTTTAGCAAATTAGACTTGGTAATTGCTTATCTATGATAAACAAGCAAGAGAGGGAGAGAGTAGGGATAAAGGTATGTAGTTAAGGTAAATTGGTAATATCATGTGATAATGACTTAATTAACATCCATAATCTATGGTCTTATATTTAATAACGAAGGGAGTACAGTAACAGTAACTGATCTAACTATCAATCTAGAAGTTGAAAATAAAATCCTCCTTTAGCGTAGCATGCAAGTTTTCTCAGGATGAACAATATTCCTTCATCAATATCATTTGAAACACAATACATAACTCAAAGCTGAGCATCAAACTAAAAATGTAAACACCAAACATAAACAAACATCACATCATTGTTTATTTATCTTTCCCAAATCATAACCACAGGCAACAACAAGAACAATAACCACAAAAACCATCTCTCAATCATACCCCCTCCAATCCTAATTATAAGTTCATTTTTTTATGTTAATAAAGCAAATTAGTCCATTAAATTGTAACATATGCAAAATAGTTTATAAGATACCTATATTAAATGAGAAAAGATATATCTATATATATAAACAATTTAAATCGATTTGCTTGCATCTTAAGTTCTTAAAACAATAAGAAAAAGTCACCTTAATGTCATGGTTAGAAATCTGAGCAATCTTGAATCAAAAAACACAGAGATAAATGAAATTAGCATAACCAAGGAAATTAAAAATGGTGAAAAAGAATCATACTCAGTGCCCTTTTGTCTGAGAATGTGAAACTGTTCAGGAGAGAGAACAGCACGCCACTCTTCCTCAGACTTTGGAAGAGAGCCAGAAGCAGCCATGGCTACAACCCCACCTCGGAAACCACGATCAAAGGAGAGATTAAGAATGGGTTTTGAAGAAAAGAGTGAAGTGGGATGAGAATGAAGAGGATTGAGGAGAGAAGAGAAGAAGATGGGTTTGGTTTTGGGGTTAAGAAGGAGAATGGAATTGGAGGAAGAAAAAGGTGAGATTCTGAGAAATTTGGAGCCCATATTTTATGGTGTTATATTATTATATTATTCTTGTGTTCATGTTCATCGGTCAGAGAGAGAGAGAGATTGGGGGGTTATGTTTTTTTTTCCATTGTAGGATTCGTGGTTGTGAAGTGATTGTTAATCTAGAGTTTTCATCTGGTGTGGGCGTGTGGCATTTTTGTTCTTTTGTATGATTTTTTTGGGAAAATTAAATACATGTCCCTGGTAAGGGACATAATACTGAAAATGTCCCAAAAATTGAAAAAATTAAAGTAGAGTCTCTTGGGACCTCACTTTAATTATTTCTGAATGTGTGGGGCCCGCTTTTAATAATAAAAAAATCCACCCACCTTTTCTCTCTCCTCTCTCTTCTCTAATGGATTTTTTTATTATTAAACGTGGGGCCCACACATTCGAAATAATTAAAGTGAGGTCCCAAGGGACTCTACTTTAATTTTTTCAATTTTTGGGACTTTTTAGTATTATGTCCCTTACCAGGGACTTCTTTTTAATTTTCCCAATTTTTTTATGCACTAGTTATAAAGTACTCACTCCCTCTCTACTTAATACTCCCTCTGTCTTAAATATAAGACTTAAATTATGATATATTTGATATATTTTTATATGAGTCATTAGTTTATAGGTTAAATATGTTATAATCTTAAGTTTTGATGAAGACTAATGCAAGAAAGAACTAGTTAAATACTTAGGAAGAACTAAGTTAATAATATAACCCCAAGTAAGAGTACAACCGGATGTGGATTTACTTCCGGATGGACTAGGACTAGCGTTCGCGGATGAATGTCTCATCCCCAGTGGAAGCAAGTAACACACTAAGTCATAACTCAGTCTAAGAACATTAAGAGTATAAAACCCTTGAGACTAAGTTAGGACGCAACCGGATGCAGGAATGCTTCCGGATGCTTAGTAACTAGCGCTGCCTGTTGGCTTAGGCAACACCGAGCGTCAGTGAGTATGACTCTAAGTCATAACTCAACGTCCAGTAGAAGTGCTTCCGGATGTGGAATTGCTTCTGGAAGTAAGAGAGCTTCCTTAGACAATTGAACTCCCACTGCATGTGATTATGTGTTGTTATACTACACATCCCATAGCATGAGTAAATGACACACTAAGTCACTTAGGAAGAATTAGACTAAAATCAAATCCTAAGTTAGAATACAACCGGATGCAGAAGCACTTCCGGAAGACTTAGAGTAAAATAACGAGACTTACGCTGACTATTGGGATAGACATCCCCTAGCGTCAGTAGACAATACACTAAGTCAGAACATAGTCCAAGTAAGATTGCCTCCCATAGCAAACAAGCTTCCCACAACATGTATAGTTCTTACTGCATTTGATTATATATACTACTCTGTTGGACTAACAAGTATGTGCAGAACTTAGTTTTACTTCCGGATGCAAATGAGCTTCCGGATGCAAATACTCTTGTCACTGGGACTCAGAGACTAACACTTGCAGAGCAAGATTGCCGCTTCCGGATGAACGATGATCATCCGTCAGCAAGAGTACAAGAGTCAACGTCACATACTCAGAGGTCAGAACGCTTTTGTCAGAGCAGAGTTGTCAGAGTTGCTTTTCAGAGATAAAGCAAGTCAAAACTGCTAAGCATTAATGAAAATGTACTTCTCAACGGTAACATGGGATTAACGGCTACATTCAAACGGACATATTCTATCTGCTGCCCAAGCCTGAATGTTTTGAGGCCGAGTATAAAAGGAACATCTACATTCAGAAGAGTGGTTGGAAGAACAGAGCCTATTGTCTGAGATATTGTATTCTACATTACTCTCATCTTCTACTCTCTGATCTTAAAGTTGTAACATTCTTAGAGAGTAATTCATTTGTACTTAAGTGAGTAACATCATCTATTCTTAGAGAGAATCATTTGTACTTAAGTGTGTATCACAATCAGTTCATAGAGTGAACACATTATCAAATCCTCTAATTGATAGGGGCTGTTCTAAAGCTTGTGCTTGAAGAACAGTATTGTTATCTTACAAAAGTGAGGGGGAGCATTTAGAGGTTTTCTAAATCTCCATAGGTTGCAAGTTAGCCCGCAAAACTTGTGGTTGAAAGGTTGCAGGTGATCCCGTTGTAAAACCTGTGGTTGTAAAGGTTAGCAGGTGAGCCCGTTGCAAAACCTGTGGGTTGTTAGGTGAACTCGTGCTCGTAAAACCTAAAGTGTAAAGGCTTTCTTGTGCCTGGTTCAAACAAGAAGTTTAGTAGATTGAAAATCTCAGGTGGAGCCTGGGGACTGGATGTAGGTCTGGAAGTGACCGAACCAAGATAAATTTGTGTGTGCTTATTCTGTTTGTTTAATCTACACATCAAGCACCACACCACTAGATACTTACTTGTGCTTGGGGTGATACATCGTCACTCTCATCAAGCACAAGGAGTAATGTTTTAAAAAGGGAGAATTTTTATAAGTTTTATTCTGCCACCCAATTCACCCCCCCTCTTGGGTGACAGCCACGCATTTCAAAATAAACAAGTTTGGGGGGGGGGAAATTAGGTAAATCAATTTATAGTTGACTTATTTTATTTTTTTAGGATTTATCAAAAAGTCAACTAGATCTTATATTTAGTACCGGAGGGAGTATAAAATTTCAATAGTCAAAACGCGTTTTTTAAGAAAACACTTTATGTGAAAAAGAGTTAAAGGTATTGTAGGAAAACCACATTACAGGAAACAATGTGAGATAAACTCTTATATATTAGACTAAAATCATGCACATTTTAGATCTTATGTATTATGTACAGGAGGGAGTAGTAATAATGAAATGAAAATTTATTAACTTTTCAAGAAAAGGGGGATAGGTTCCCCGATAGAGATTTATAAGTGAGAATGATTTGAAGAAAATATGACATAAAAAGTAAAGATGTAGCGAATTTTCAAAGTATTTATTGTCTGAGACTCATAATAATATTTATGTCGAGCTTATCAATCAACTTATTACATGTTGTGCTTTTTAATGTGGTTTGACAATTATATTATAATAAATTATCATGGCATATCGCTTCAAGTAAGTGAAGAATTTAACTATTTTTCTAATATGTTTTAAACATATTTACATTGATATTATTTTCAGTACATATTACAAGTTATTCAACTAATTTATCATAGGAAAAAACTTACCTCAAGTACTTGACCTCAATTACATCCAATACCCAATAAGAATTTGACACATGTCCAACTAACCCCATACACAACTAACACATGGAGGAGAGAGAAAAAAAGGAAAAAGTGGTGTGGGTTAGTTGGACATGTATCAAATTCTTATTGGCTTAATGGATGTAATTGAGTTCAAGTACTTGAGGTAAGTTTTTTCCTTTATCATATTGAAATGTGATAATTAATTTATTGTTTTTATTAAATTATTTTCCCCAAGATGTTTTGAAAAGAAAAAATAGGATCTCACATTTAAAAATAAGGTTAAAGTATGTTTTTGGTCATTTAAGTTTGCACAAAGTCATGTTTTGGTCCCTTAACTTTGAAAAGTGTGTTTTTGGTCCCTTAATTTTGGAGAAAGTGTGTTTTTGGTCCCTTAGCTTTGAAAAATGTGTTTTTTGTTTTTTACTTTAGATAAAGTAATGTTTTTAGTCCTTTGAAAAAAGGATAAAAATGTTTTTAGTCCCTTCCTTTCTAAAATATGACTTTTTGCAAACTTAAGCGACCGAAAACATACTTAAACCGAAATTAAAAGGACTAAAAACAAACTTTTCAAAATTAAAGGACTAAAAAGTTGACTTTGTCCAAAATTAAGGACCAAAAACACACTTTTCAAAGTTAAGGGACCAAAAACATACTTTAGCCTAAAAATAATTAAATGGGGAAGATTGACAAATAAAAGTTAACTAGCGTTTGAGCTATTTTTAATAGGGAAAATTAATTTGAGGTCCCCCACAAGGGACTTAATAATAGAAAAGTCCCAAAAGTTGAAATAATTAATGTAGGGTCCCAAGGGACCTCACTTTAATATACTTGAAAATTGAAAAGACACTTTTGCCCAACAAGTTGTCACATATGCCCATGCAGTTGTCAAGTTATGCCCATCGAGTTGTCATGGCTGCCCATTAAGTTGTCAGGTTTTTCCCTAACTTAGGAGTTTGGGCAATTAACTTAAAGCACATGTCCAACAAGTTGTCACATTTGCCCATTCAGTTGTCAAGTTATGCTCATCGAGTTGTCACGGCTGCCCATTAAGTTGTCAGGAGCAAAAGTGTCTTTTCAATTTTCAAATATATTATAGTGAGGTCCCTTGGGACCCTACATTAATTATTTTCAACTTTTGGGACTTTTCTAGTATTAAGTCCCTTGTGGGGGACCTCAAATTAATTTTCCCTTTTTAATATGAACGCATTACATATAAAAGATCAATATTTTTCAATTGAAAGACATAATAATAATAATAATAATAATAATAATAATAATAATAATAATAATAATAATAATATGATTATTGAAGTTTGATAACATCTAGAAAAGGAAAGGTAGAAACAAAAGACTTGAAGAGAAATCAATCAATTAGTTGTGAACATTCCAAGTTGTATGGTATTCCATGGAATATTCTGAACAACGAATCCAATTTAGATCCAATTGAAAGTCTGAAGTGAACCCTCACAAAAATCATATGAAGATTCGATAGTATGATGAACAATTGAGTTTTCTTTTACTAATAAGCAAATTCCATTGATTAGAATGCACCAGATAGAGCGAATTGTTACCAACTAATTGTTCGTTGTGGGTTTTGGCTAGAAGAGAAAACCATTGAAGAGAATGGAACTATAGATTTAGAACCTCTGATAATGTCCTTGTGGCTGAGAAATCTTTCCATTATGTACTAGGACATCCAAAATTTGTGAAAATCACGTTATTTAGAATCTAGAAGTATCACACATCCAAATGATAGAACCATTTCTATGTAAGATTGAGATTGGTGTGGATAAAATGCAATTGATTGCTAGGCCAGGATAAAGACTTTATATCAAGAAAATAGTCCATCATATTGGGTTCCAGGAAGATAGGGTATGAATAAGTTAGAAACCGCTTGAATTCTAACAAAATTTCCACAAAAGCCTTTTGCATGAGTCATGTTATAGGTTGTTGATAGATATGGTTCTATCATTGAAAATTTGCTATTTGAGATTATTAGTAAAGAAGGAATCACATTCCGTAATATCATTCCACAACTATAAAGAATTACAAGATCGTTTAAGTCATTATAAAAACCAATATTATTGGCATGAGAAAGAATATGACCCTATTACAAAGGTATCTGACTTATCTAATTCATTTTCCCTCATTTAATTCAATTAGATGACTTTTCTCTCTCAATGTTATAACTGAGTTCTTCTAATAATAATAATAATAATAATAATAATAATAATAATAATAAAAGGACATAATCTTATTGGAGATGTAAGGGTGTTTTGTGGATATTGTTGTGTCAAGTCATCTAATATGGGATCCCTCTTGTGTTCAATGTGAATATGTTTGGGCCCAAACGTTCGGCCCAACCTTAGAAGATCCATTTTATTTTATTTTATTATTTGGATAAAGGTTCCTTTCACATAATTTATATGGAAAAAGATAAATAAAGTCCTTTGAATATGCAAAAGGACAATCAAGGTCGCTAAATTTTCAAAAGAACAATCAAAGTCTCAAATACTAAATTAAACACTGCAGCATCCCTATTGACAACATGCATATTTAACCATTGCATCATTCATATTAACAACTAAAGTCTAGTAATTAATCACAGCAACATTCTCATTAACTACAACAACATCTTCATTCTCATTAACCACTAGATCGTTGCTAATTTAGTGTATGTGACATTCGTTGTTCTTTTGAAAATGGCTAAAGGTACGAAAATAGTAATGAACTATTACGTCAAGAACACTCATGGGAAAAAAGTGTTTCCGGTCTCAATTCTGGGAGTGAAGAATAAAAATGGGTGCAATTTTAGGAACACCGTTAAGTTTGACTGAAATTGACCGTTAGATGTTAACGTGGCAAAGCAAAAACATTTTTTGCTGACATGACAATCTCACTTGGTAATCCTTTTTCTCTGTTTTTAAACAATTAATTAAATAAAAATTGTGATGTGGAGAAAAGGGAGAAAAATGATTTACATGTACTTGCCACGTCAGCCAAAAAATGTTTTTGCCTTGCCACTTCAGCTTCTAACGGTTAACATTGGTCAAACTTAACGGAGTTCCTAAAATTGCACCAATTTTTATTCTTCATTCCTAGAATTGATACTGGAAACACTTTTTTCTCTGAGTGCTCATAGCATAGTTTTGTTACCATTTTTGTACATTTACCCTTTGAAACTTTAGCAACTTTCATTATCCTTTCACATATTCAGATGACTTTATCTATCTTTTTCCATAATTATACATCGAGCAATTAAAAGATATGTAAAATACACCAATTATATATTGCATGTAAGTAAATAAGTAAAAATATTCTATTAAAAAAATGTAAAAATATATAAAATAGTATATTGTTTGATAACAATGAAAAAGGTTAAATACACCAAATTATTATTACATATTGTATGTACTAAAATTGTAGATTAGTTCATGAGTAAAATAAATTAGTTTTGAGATTGTTAGATAAATTAGTTTTAAAAAATAATAAATATAATTATTTATTATACATAATTAATCTCTCCAAAAAAAGAGTTAAATTTGATCTTAAAATAAGCTGGGTAAGAGTGGGTTGGGCACTTAACAGCCCAAGTCGCAATTCTCTTCACACAAAGAATTCGTCCAATAAATGCTAATATGAACTTTAGTAGAATAATCCATAATCCCACAACTTAATACATTTTAAAATAAGTACACAACTTATTTTTTGAAAGGAAAATAAAATAATGTAACTTTAAATAATATGTGTATTATATGTGAAATAATTTAAAGAGAATATAATATATTTTAAATAAATGCGATATATTTTTTGGGCTAGGCCAAATGGGCAGGGTAACGCCCCATCTCCATTGTCCAACCCTGCCCAAACATTTTTGGGCCACTTTTTTAAAGTTGAGTTGAGCAGGTTTTTACTAGGTTGGGTGGGCATGCTAGGCGATTGGGCACCTTATTCACCCTTAACAGCCACTAATATAAACACATCCTAATTAGGCATGGAGATCACCACTGCTAATTGGTTTTCTCTATTCAATGATTTTGGTGAGTGACTGATTGAATTGATCGGATAATGTACGAACAAAGTTCAAATCTAGTGATCTCTCAAAATGCCTCAGCTTCATGTATCATTTGCATTTCCACTTGACACTTATCGTTAAAGATAAACTGCTTG
Organism: Mimosa pudica; assembly: GCA_029929735.1. NCBI lineage: Eukaryota > Viridiplantae > Streptophyta > Magnoliopsida > Fabales > Fabaceae > Mimosa > Mimosa pudica. The sequence continues at coordinate 3,981,907 of JAKELP010000037.1, read as the reverse complement.
TCTATCGCCTTTCACATTCTCTTGAATTCTCAAAACTTTTGTTTCTCCATCTCCACAAGAGCAAATAATTATGTTTTGACTTATTTTAATTTATTTAAACTTCTCCTAGTTGGTTTATTTTACATTCATTTGATAAAATGTGAATTATCTATTTTTGATGTTATTAAAAAAATCTATTTTGTTCTAAAAGTTTCTTCTTAGGAACAATTTTCTTAATTAGGGGAATTAAAGTAGAGCAATTTTGCCTTTTCTCTAATTAATGGTCAACATTAACTAATTAAAGGTTGAGATGGAATTTTTAATGGAATAAGTCCACATTGTTGTATTTTGAAACTTTTATGACAATTTTGAACCTAAAAATCCTTATGGTAAAAAGAACTTATGAGGGAAAACTTTGAAGCTAAACTTTGGAGGTAAAATAGACCCTTAATCCTTTACTATATATAGTATGAAGTTAGGAAAAAAAACTAACAACAAAAACTTATAGACAACCATAGAGAGATGATATATAAATTAGATCTACCAAAAAATAATGCAACTTTCTCTAAATCGTGTACAAATGAATTTTATGATAGGTATTTTAATCATATATATTATGACAAGATAAGACACCTACTTATTTGTTCTCTTAAAATAAAAGGGTTAAGGGTAAATTTGTCTTGAAATTTTTCACTCATGGGTTGTTTTCTCCCAGAATTTTCTTGTGTTCAAAATTGCATCAAAAGTTTTAAATTAAAGTAATTTATTCCTTTTTGTTTAACTTTTAACAATAAATGTCTTTTTTAACTGCTAACGTTGAAATTTTAACAAATATGGAAAAATTGCTAGTTTTGAAACTTTGGAGCGATTTATAACCAAAAAAACTCAAGAATAAATATACCGTGAACGAAACTTGCGAAAAAAATTTAAACCTTTATAAGACATGGTAAAAAGGATAAAATAACAGGTCAACTTCATAAAAATCATGGTCAAAGTAAGTACTTATAACAATCTAGTTATAAGATTACTTTGACTTTTTTAAAAAAAATTAACGTGTAAAATTGATTATTTTAAAATATAAATTATTTATAGTTATCTTTTTTTCTCAAACTAATTTATTCTAGTTATAAATTAACCTATAATCTAATTATGTGTGGCATATGTTATAATATATTTTAGGATAAAATTGAGTATTATCTATAGATAATGGAATTGCCCATGTTATCTATAAATTAATGTTGGACAAGTCACTCCAAGCATACCTTATTTGTTAGAAAGACATTCCATATGTTTTCAATAACCAAGCTAACCACTCCATTAGGGGTTGTCCCTTTTGGTACCTAATTTGTTGGAAAGGACTTTCAAATCAAAGTTACACATTTTAAGTTTTTACATTTTACTCACTCTTTTCTTGGGTTTCTATTTTATTATCTCATCTATTGAAAGGATTTCTAGAGCTTAATTGTTATAAAGTTACTTGTAATGTTTTTATCCTTCAAATACCTTACTTGTTGGAAGGGTCTTAAATTAATAAACCACTTTTTTTAATTAATTTTATTAATTAATTTTCTTGTTAAGTACAAAGTAGATATTTGAAACTCATAATAAAGAGTTTAGTGAAATTATTTTTATATTTTAAAAATGGTAGCAGTACTACTTTCAATTTTATTTCTGTTTAATTGGTCAAACACATTCTATGTTCAAAAACGAACAAAGATTTAAGAAGATTACAAATATGGGGGCAAAGTTTTTCTTTTCAATTTTAAAATTTTTAATATACGTTAAATACTCTTTGTAAACATGGATGATTTAAAAGGAACATTGAAAAAGACTATATGAATAACATTAAACGCATATTCATATATATGGATAATTCCTAATATAGCAGTCAGTGGTTAGGAAGAGCCAATTATTTTATGAAAATGCAGCCGAAGGTCACCACACGCCAATTGCTTCAATAATTCATTCAATCACAGAGATAGGAAATAGGTAATATAAGGGACCGTGATTTCATGAAAGGCGTCCATGTTTGACTGTTCAACGTAAGAATGGGTCGGCACGAGCGTGTGGAAACAACGCGATTCCATTCATACGCCCTTTCTGTCTCAGGTCAAAAGAGCAGGCATCATTCTCATTTGCCAATCCTCTTCCTTCCTAGTAAGTCATACCTCATTTGTTTGGCTAAAATGGGCACTTCAAAAGTTTGCCAACCCAATGGTAACTTTGTGTCACGTTTTTAAAGGGTTGTTTTAATATTCTATCATTAAATTTGTCCTTATTTTGATTCTAATACCTCAATTATTTTGGGATGTTTCATTATAAACAATCAACTAATCCGGTTCATGTGCATGTATACCTGTATTATGTGAGAATAGCCACTGCTTGTAAGTAATTCTTTTGGTGACATGCCTGAGAATTTTAATTCGAGACTACTGATCAAACTAGATAACCCATAACCAATGTATCCCTCTATTTATAATAAGAGGTTTTGATCCATCTATAAGCAAAATGGTTGAAACATTTATTCAATAGAGACTAATATATAAAGCAAAATGAAGCATTAATAGATAACACTTTTGATACTAAAAAGTTGTAGTTTAGAATCAGTTTTCTTAAATTATGGTCAATTGCAATTTTAATCAACAATTTTAAATTAAGTCGTTCGAATTTATTTATTTACTTTTAACAATTTGACATCTGATATGATACATAATGTCATGAAAACATTAAATTTTGAATCAGATTACTACCCAAATTTCAATCTTAACGGCCGAATTGGAAGGTATAGAAGAAGCACTGAAGCAGGTAAAACATAAAAAAGGAGGTGGAAAAAGTCCACCGGGTGGGTGTGGCTGGACCACCCTCTTTCCTCAGAAGAGGGATAGGATGTGGTACAGAAACTCAAAAAGGACAAAACTTATGTCCTAAACTCCACCAAATCTTACATCTTGATTTTTTTACTGAAGAGTAAAAACTTAAACATACTACTTCACATTCGCAAAAAAAAAAAACTACATAAATTTTTGTTTCAACCATCATTTTATTATATAAAAGTAACATGAATAAGAAGTATTAAAAGTAAGTTTTACAAATTAAGGGATCAAAATAAAATACTCCTTAAACAATAAGACTAATAATTAACTTAACTACTCCTTATGTTCCTAAATATAAGATCAGTTTCCCTAATTTAATTAGATTAAAAATGTTATTTAAGTTAATTATCAAGATATTACCAATTTGATTAGATTATATAATTACCTTTCAAAATTTAACTGACAGAGTTAACTAGAAAACGAAAAGTGTTCTTTCCAAATATAATATAAAATGACAAAAGAAACTCTCATGCAATTATGCAAAGATAAAGAATCAAAACTATATTTTCACATTCTTACAAGAGAGTTCAATCAATTCTTCTTACATGAGCCCAAATGCTCAGGAAAAAGACAAGTAAAGTCTTCCCAATTGGTAATTGGACAATTTAGGTTGCTAAATTGTAAAAAGGACAAGTTGGATCATAAACACCTAATACACATTAAAAAATTTAGACAAATGACTCAAATACCCTTAAAAACACACATTTACTCCACCCTCACAAAACACATCATCTGATTCCTACTCCACCCTTTCCAATCTCAAATTGTTAAGGGCATTTGAGTCTTTTCTCACAAATTTGTTAATGCGTATTAGGTGCTTATGACTCAATTTGTCATTTTCACAATTTAGCAACTCCAATTGTCCTTTTACCAATTACCAATTGGGAAGACTTTATTTGTCTTTTTCCCGTATTCTTCTAATAATTTTTTATTTTTGCGCTTGGCCTTTTACAGACACGAGTGAAGTGGTTACTAATTAAAAACCGTCCTATTTAACTAAAATATTAATTTAATCCATCACTGTACCATATGGACATCGTCCCATGTTCACCCACTTGCCTAATACATACATTTAATATTCAGCCTCCACATACGAGTATTCACTTCTTTGTCTCTTCATTCATTCTTCTTCTTCTTCTTCTTCTTCTTCTTATATTCCTCAAAATACATTTGGTTTCCCAATTCCTCCGTCATCCTCCGTCGATGGCGGCCACCCTCCATTCCACTTCTTCTGCTTCCGTCACATCACGCCGTTATCCGCCGTCACCTTCTCTTTCTTCTACATCCTCACGTTTCAGCTTCAGGCCTCTCAATGCGGCGTCGTTTAGCCTTAAGTGTGAAACTGCTTATAATGATTCTCTAACCAAAAATGAGCTTCCTTCTTTGCCTTCTCTACCTTCTCCTCTTCAGTTCCTCAAGTCTTCTGCAGCTGACAGTGAGTTCACTTTTTTTCTTCTTTTGCTTATTCCTGTTCTAATTATTATTACTATGTGATAAAGTTGTTTTTTTTAAAAAAAACTTGAGGAACTCTACTAGATCACTAAGTTTAAGATATGTTACTTGTAAATATTTCATTATGGGATTATTTTAAAGTTGGGTGAATTAGTTTTCTGCAGCTGACAGTAAGTTCATTTTTTTTCTCTCTTTTTTTTCTTTTTTATTCTTGTTTGCTTTTCCTGTTTTACTTATTCCTGTTCTAATTATTACTATGTCATGAAGTTGGCTTTTTTTCTTAATGTTGAGGAATTCAAGTAGATCACTCAAGTTTAAGCTATGTTATTTATAATTTGATTATGGGATTATTTTAGAAGTTGGGTAAATTAGTATTGAGACAAGAAGATTAATATAGATATTTTATAAAATGATTAATTTTTCATTCTTAATTTCTCAGAAAGTGTCAACTTGATGTAATAGTTAGGAGGGAAGGAGTATGTTGTTTCGTTTCTCTGCTTGATCTGAGGAGAAAAGATTAATGTAAATATTTTAAAGGGGTTAATTTTGCAACGTTAATTTTAATTTCTCTGAAAATGTCAACTTGATGTTAAGTTTTTTCTATGCTTGATCTTGGGTTATGAAAGTGAGTATTTGTGAATTGATTGATGTTTTGTGATGCATGGAAGTGCTTTGAATTTATGATGGAATTCTGAGTTGGGAACTAATGCCTGATCTGTTGTACGGTCCCTTTCTTATAAAAGACTGAATTGACTAGCTATGTTTTGTTTAAGAAGGATGGAGACTTTTGATTGGTGTATTTAATTTAATTTAATTATCAAGTGTTCTTATCATTATTTGCAAAATGATGATTGTTAGGTGTTGGTTTGAGTCGGTGTTAGAGATGGGGCTGCTACTTGGTTGAATTCTCGAAATTATAGCTAGCTCTTTGTGTTCTATTTTTTTTCTTTTTTTTTTTATATGAAAAGATCTTGCTAATGTCTATTTCGGTATTTCTGGTTGAGGGGTTAATCTGTTTTACATTCTTTCTCTTGTAGGATATACAAAGGAAATGAGCAGCATCATGGTCATAGGGCTTAATATTCACACGGCTCCTGTTGAGATTCGTGAGAAACTTGCGATTCCTGAAGCACAATGGCCTCAAGTCATAGGGGAGCTCTGTGCTTTAAATCATATTGAAGAAGCTGCTGTCCTTAGTACATGTAATCGAATGGAGATATATGTGGTAGCACTTTCTCAACATCGTGGTGTTAAAGAAGTGACTGAGTGGATGTCAAAGGTACTTTCCTGCTTTATATAAATGATGCTGCCAAGAAAAGTTATGCTTTTTGATATTCAATTTTTTTTTTGAGTAAATGATATTCAATTTTGACAAATAAATAGAACTTACTGTTGTAATATTCTAATTTGGCAGCTAAGTGGGGTTCCATTGTCAGAGCTTCGTGAACACCAGTTTTTGCTATATAACAAGGATGCCACTCAACATCTGTTTGAAGTAGCGGCGGGGCTTGATTCTCTTGTTCTTGGGGAAGGTCAAATTCTTGCACAGGTAAAACAAGTTGTGAAACTTGGTCAAGGAGTACCTGGTTTCGATAGAAAAATCAGTGGGTTGTTCAAGCAAGCAATATCTGTTGGAAAGCGAGTGAGAACCGAGACAAACATTTCTTCAGGGTCAGTTTCTGTCAGTTCAGCTGCGGTGGAGCTGGCACTCATGAAACTTCCAGAGCCTTCCTTTGCTAATTCCAGAGTAGTAGTCTTTGGAGCAGGAAAGATGGGAAAACTTGTGATCAAACACTTGGTTGCTAAAGGGTGCAATAAAATGGTTGTTGTTAACAGAACTGAAGATAGAGTAAATACCATTAGACAAGAGCTTCAAGGGGTTGACATAGTGTATAGACCTCTCTCAGAAGCCCAAGCGTGTGCCGCTGAAGGTGATGTGATATTCACCTGCACTGCATCTGAATCCCCATTGTTCTCCAAGGAGAATGTGCAAATGCTTCCTCCAGTTGAGCAAGTCATGGGTAGAAGGCTTTTCATTGACATATCAGTTCCTAGGAATGTGGAACGAGGTGTCTCGGACTTGGAAACTGCGCAGCTTTACAACGTGGATGACCTTCAGGAAGTTGTTGCTGCTAACAAGGAGGACAGGCTTCAAAAAGCTTCCGAAGCCCGTGGAATTATCTTGGAAGAGTTGAAAAAATTTGAGTCTTGGAAGGACTCACTTGAAACTGTTCCTACTATCAAGAAATTTAGAGCCTATGTTGAAAGGATCAGGGCTGCTGAGATGGATAAGTGCTTGTCCAAGATGGGGGGTGACATTTCTAAGAAGCAGAAAGAGGCCATTTATGACCTCAGTATGAGCATAGTGAAGAAGCTGCTTCACGGTCCCATGCAACACTTGAGATGTGATGAAAATGATGATCGTTCACTGAGTGAAGTACTCGAAAATATGCGTGCTCTTAACAGAATGTTTGATCTTGAGACAGAAGTATCCTTGTTGGAAGAGAAGATTAAAGTAAAGATGGAACAAACTAAGAAGTAAGCTGTCATTGATTTGGCTATTGTTTTACATACTTACCACACTTGATTCAAACTGATTGGGACCTAGTGAGACAGAGAGATCTGTATTTTTGGAGGATTATTCTTTTAATTATGTATTATAACAGTCCTTGAGGCTTATTGAAAAAGCTTGTATAGTCCTAGATAACAGGCACTGGGTGACTGCTTCTGTGCCAATATTTTTTGGAGTCCATTTTGGTATTGGAGTGTCATTCATGATTCATGATCCTCCAGATCAGGAACTACAAATTACAGTTCTTGTAATTAAAATAATTGCTAATGATATTGTTATGATTTATCTAGTTTTGTAATTTATTTTCTGAACTCTAGTAATTTGATAATTCTTTCAAAATAATGTAATTACTTGTGAATTATAATTAAGTAGAATGTTGAATGTGGAGAAAGAAACTTTGGTCATTAACCATGAATTAACTTAGGTGGGGATATGCTAACAACAAAAAATCATTTCCCTTTGAATGGTTAATGTTAATTCCCTTTTAAAACTAAATTTGATATTTGAATTGAGCAATTATCATTTTTCACATCAATGAATTGAGCTTTTATTTATTCGTTGAAGAAATGAGAGTGCCTACTACTTAGTTCCTATCATTAACTTGTCATCAACTGATAAGCTTTGTGGTATAGGCGGTTTAAAATATATTAGAATTACTCTAGTAGAATATGGAAGCAGGTCAAATCACTTGGTCATCCAGTTTTTAAAAAATTCTTCTTTTTGAAATGTTTTACAAATTATAAGAGGTTGCAATTATAGCTCAAGTTTATTTTTAGAAAATGGATCCTATAATCAACACCTCGCTACTAAAAGTGTTCACAAGTGATCAAGAATGTCGGTTCAAGAGAATGATTAAATTTGTAAAACTACTCTAATATAAATTTTTGTGTATTTTTCAAGTTCTTGGAACCAAAACAGTTCAGAGTTCAGACAATTAGGGTAATGAAATTTAGATATGCTATGTAAGCATCGACATCACAGCACTTTAACTGATTTGGAGCTCAATCTTAGAATTAATTTAATACCTCCTAAGTATTCCATCTACTAATTAAGCTGATAAATCAATCAAGCTACAATATTATTTTGTCAACCATGTCATAAAGATCAAGAGGTTTCACATGAATCGCTATATGTCAATCTTTGTGTTTAAGATCGAGAATATAGTAAACTTGTTGCGCTTTATCAGAAATAGTGTAGGACTCGTCGTTTGGTGATGTCTACATGTGAATGAGTCAAGAGAAATTGACCAACTGATGTTGAGTCTGTCAAAGGTTTTGCCTCGTTGAGATAAAATATCTACTCAATCATACTTGAAGAGAGCACAATGAAATCACTATTATGAGTGGCTGAGCAACATTGTCTCTCGAATGTTGAAAATGAATCCAAATTCCTACATTTCTTCAAGGGAGTCTTTTTCCACTTTCCTTCTGGAATTTTTTGTTTCTTTATTTTATTCAAGTTCAACTTGTGTTAGAACTTTGTAGAGCGTGTCAAATTTGTGAATCGGATGTGTTATTCGGATTTGTTCCATGTTACATCAAGAAGTCATTGCTCAATTCTTTGTAAACTTCAATTTCATTGCCCTATATAATGTTTAGGTTGTGAAATTTGGATGAATGGTACATATAGGATTCTAGTTGGAAACTATTTGCACTGATGAATTAGCTTGAATAATTCTGAATTTTAGCAAGTCAAGTTGTGTAAGTTGGATGAATTCCTTCTACTTATTTAGTGGTTGAAACTTGTCTTTAACATAACATCTTGATTTGGAGAAACTCTATTACTCCCTTTGTTCCTAAATATAAGATCACTTCTGTAATTTGTTTATATGTTAGTTAAATTAGTTATTATCACATGATATTACCGATTCACCCTAATCAAATACCTTTATCCACACTCTTTATCTCTTGTTTTTTTATTATTGATAAGTAGTATGAGGTTAATTTGGGAAAAATTAGAAACTGATCTTATATTTAGGAACAAATTGAAATATGAAAGTGATCTTATATTTAGGAACGAAGGAAGTATTTTGTTTATTAGAACAAGAAATATTTAGTGGATACATCTCATACTCAAATAATCTGCCCTTCATGAAGGTGTTTATTGAGCAGTAGCAGTAGTATATATAGAACATCTTCAGAATGCATTATTCTTTTTTTTTTTATCAAATCAGAATGCATTATTCGAATGCATGTAATATATACAAGTTTGAGATGTTCAGTTAGGGTTGATAAAAAAGGGATCTGAAGTTGGAGAAATCAAATCAACTTCTTATAATATTACCCTGCCTTAGACTTCTACAGTGGTTAAGTAGAGCTTGTGCCTAAACAGGGAAACAAAATAATCATTAGTACATATTATACATTTCAAAGGAAGCTAAAATTCAAAACACAAAAGAAAAGAGACATACTTTTTCTCTAGCCCTTGCTTTTGCTGTAGTTGTAAGTGACAATGCTTTTAATGCTGGGATAGCTCCTTCATGGATCATCATGCTTAGAAATCTGTTACTATTTGAGCAAAGATGTAAGAGAGTGGCAGCTGCATTTTCCTTGCCTCTTTCAGAACCCAATTCAATAACATCAACTAGAAGAGGAATAGCACCTTCATTACCAATTGCATTTCTTCCCTCAGGAATTGATGCAAGATTTGCCAAAACAGCCACTGCCTTTTCTACCAATCCGGCTGCTGGATTCATCAACTCCATGAGGTGTTTCACAGCACCGGCTTGCACGATTCGGACCTTGTTTTCTTGAAACAATGACAAGTTGAACAAAGCAGTAGAAGCATCTCTTTTCCCCCTTTGACTTCCATTAGCTAGTAATTCCACCAGTGGTTTAATAGCTCCTGATCTCCCTATCCTAATCCTGTTTTCTTCCATCATTGATAGGCTATAAATTGTTGCTGCTGAATTCTCTTTCGCTTCAGGACAACCTTTCTCAAGAACATGAATTATAGAATCGATTGCACTGGCATTTGCAATCGCGATTTTGTTATTATCATTGATTGATAAGTTTAGAAGAGTGGTAACAGCATTTTCTTGGATAATTGTATCAGTTGACTTGAGTAAGTCCACTAGTAAATCGATGACCCCACAATTTGCAATCACAATTCTGTTTTCCATGTTGTGTTTAGAAAGAAGGCGAAGTTCTGATGTTGCTTGTCGCTGAGTATCGATTGAAGAGCTCTTCAAGTCTTTAGCTAAATTCAGCACCTGTATTTCAATACCAGAAGGACTAACAGGTGGAGATGCTAACTTTAAATTCTTTGAAGGCTGCTTCCATATACCTAAGATTTGAGACCTTGATTTTAGAGAAGCAGGACTAGCTAAATCTGACAATGGACTAGCATTCCTTGTAGCATCTATGCTATTAACTGAATTATCCAAGGGCAGAGAAGAATTATTATCACCACCTTTTATTGCTTGAGAAAAATCTTCATTCAAAATTGCATTGGAATCTTGGCTGAAATCATTGGAAGATTCCCTTCTAGATGGTGGTGACATAGATTCTTGGAAATCTGAATCCACCCTCATTTCATTCATGTTATCAGGATTCATTTCTGATATTCTTAAAATGTTCAAATTTTTGCTACATGTAATGTCACTTGAAGAAGAATCTTCTGAAGTTGAAAGCACTAAAGGATCAACTTGCTTGACAGTGTTAGATTCACACCAATGTGAAATCAAAGCCTTTACTGTATAATTTGGTATTAGGTTGGTATGAGCCAAAATCTGGCGGGTCTTTGGACAAACGGTAAGTCCGAGATCGATCCAGTTCTTAATGAAAGCTCGCTCATAAGTTTGCCCCGTTGATACAATCACCGGATCCTTCATCAAACCTAAAGAGAGAGGACAACAAAAATCTGGAGGTACTGGAACTGGGCTGCTGATCTTGGCTTCCATAAGCATTACAAGTCTCTCATGCATATATGTTACAAGAGAGATTATCTGATTGAGATATTCAGCTTCTGCGTTATTTTCAATCTGTTCTGCATTATCCTTCATCTTTTCAAGTGTCACTGCCTCAATTAGAATCTCTTGATTAGAGCATAGGCCTAATTTCTCTGCAAGTTTTTCAAGGACCTCTGAACTTGGTTCTAAGCCATCCGTTTGTTCCATTATAGCTTCCTTAATGATTGATGATGTTTCTTCTTGCCTCAAATTGTTTATCTTTACAATACAGTGCTGCAAAATATATTGTAGGTCTTATATATTCTACTAAAGGATTATTTCTTATCTTAAAAATATGTGAATTAAAAATGAGAACAGGAACTTTGAGCTAAGTGATTGATTGCATATATCTACCTCTATGACTGAAAGACTTAATCCATTTGGGAGATATTGATGGAAAGTCTTTAGTTGTTCGAAAATATTGAGTGCCAAAATCAGAATCTTGGATAACAAGGATTCAACTTGCAGAACCTGGAGATAGAGGGAAAAAAGTGGTAAAAATCCACCAGGAGTTTCAGATGAGAAATGAAAAAACTAAATCCACCGGTAAGGAATGTGAAGATTCTTTACATATTCTATAGTAGCACATACAAAATTATCATACTACCACTGCTACTTCAATATAACAAATGTAAAGGAATGAAATGTAATATAATGACTATTACTTCAATTTGTACGTGGAAGATAGTAAAAGTAATTTTATAAATTTTTTTTTGGCCAAATACTAGTTTTTTGAATTAAAAACAATGATCAACAGACTGAAATGCCTCTAACCCTTGAATGACAACCACCACTACTCTCGCACAAGAGCAAAGATATGTTAGACTTTTGACAACTTTAACATTGATGCTATCCCCTTTAATCCAATTTTTGAATGTTATGTAAATTACATGATTGATAGTAAAAATATGCTTTTTGCATGTAGGCAATGGACAATGGATTGAGAAAGAACAAAAGCAGCAACAATAACAACCCCCTTATGTCTTATTAGGTGGGTTCTATTAGATATAAAATATATAATGTTATTATGTCTATCAATAATTTAATCTTGTTTTCAAAAAGAAAAAAGAAACACAGATATGTAGAAACAATATTGCTGGCTTCAGTAAAATAAAAAGACATAGCTAAAAGATAAAGGCTGTTACCCCATCAAGAAACTTGGCTAGTGTATTTCATATTCACAATAAACAATATTTGAAATTAAATATTGTGACGTACAATGTAAATTTTGCTACACATTAGTTGCCAACTTTCGAAAAGCTCACTCAGTTCATGCATAGCCTCATTCAGTTCTTCAAATATCTCCAAAAGCATTTTATCAGAAGCAAAGTCAGTATTAGTGATGGATTCAAGTATTGGCTTCAACAACTTAAGTATCTCCTCTTCCTTTTTGTAATACTTCAAGATTAGTTCTGAGCCTAGGGTTCTGAATAATTTTGAGTCCAAAAATGATGCTATGCCATTTACAAGCACGCCTAGGAAAGATGTCTCCATAGCATATGCCTGCATCAGAAGTGAAATTTATAAATTATATGTGTATTAGAACATATACACACACATATATTAATGGACATATAAAACTTTGGGCAACCATAGAAGGACCCAAATGTAATGCGGATAATATTTAATTGTGAAAAGGCTTTTAGGCCTAAAACATTGTGGCAAGTGGCAACGGATCAAAACTGGACTACTTTTTCTGGGCCAGATTTTGTTTATACGGATCTTTTAGTGTTTGAATTGAATAAACTCTATCTGAATTCTACACATAGAAACACATGTAGGCCAGATTCTGCATATATTTTTTATCGGGTTAAGCTGCAAAAGTACTCTTTCTTAGAGTAAAAGTTAACTACACATACAAACACATGTAGTTAAGGTGTAAAAAATTACTTATTGATTTTTCTTAGAGTAAAAGTAACCTTAACATTTCAAAACAGGAGGCAAAAGGACGCAAAAATGCCTTTGTTTTGACATATGGTTACTTTTACTCTAAAAAAATTACATGGTATTAATGCACCTTGACTAGAGTCACATGGGTATTTTGCACCTTAACCCACATGAGTATTTTTGCACTTTAACCCTTTTTAGTTTTACAAATTGTACATAAATTGAAGATTGTAACACAGGGTTTAATTTAATTTGAGATCTTCTTGTATAAGTTTGCAGAACTATATAATGTCGATTTATTAAAGAAACAAACGGGAAACTTCAAAGCAACCATTTTACTTTTCATCACAAAAGTCGAAAAAAGGTTTTCTACTAAAATCACAATATTCAATATTGTTCCTACAAAATTCTCACAAAAACTTAATTTTTCGCCATATTCTTTTCTGAAAAGCAACATTTTATCACACATTATTCATGAACAACAATAATATAACTGGGGACACAGATAGGCCTCTTATTTTATCATGAAAGTATGCTTCATGGTAGTGTTTGTTACTCAGGTAAACAGCTCAATCTCAAACTCAGTTTTTATTTTCCAGTGTCTTCACAATATATCTCTGAGCATAACCAGAAAAACGTACTCCTATAACATCAAATTTTGAATAACTCTATTAAATTCATCAATAAGTAACAAAAAAACAAAGAGGCTAACCGGTAAATTTATCATGTGAAACAAGGATGTGGTGACGTGGTTTGATATTCCAGCGAGCAATAACCAAAAGATCAATTAGAGGAGAAGCTCGCTTCTGAAAAAAAAAATTATGACTTGGAAAGTTGAAGATGATGATTAATGAAATATAACACGGTTTTTGTGGTAGCCAGGCCTCATCGTTTACTTTGATTCGTTCGAAATGTTCAAATATTCAAATCATGGAAGATGAAGTCAGAGACGACTAGCAAAATTCATATAAAATATAAATTATACAAGTCAGACCAAAAGGAGGAGGGAAAAACAAAGCTGTACATTTCCAGATTAATGTCTTCCATTTCTCATTCCTTGTATTCATACAGGTATAAATAGAATAAGTTTTGGTTTAATGTTTTCATTATTTGCATCAAATTATACTTTAAAAGTAGAGCTTTAATAAAGGGTTAACTGACCCTTCACAGCTTTGGACTTAAAAAGGGCCTGTCCTTTTATGTCTAAATACTTACAATCTTTAATTGCTTAGATTTACCCTAAAAGGGTCAACCATTTTAACAAAACAAATTAGGTTATTGTTTTAAAAGAATTAAAGTTGAATGATAATTTGTTAAATTAATTCATAAATATTATCAAATTAAGTTGCAAACGCCACATAAATGCACAATTAAATAATTAACCATCATGAATTTATCTTATTAAATCTCCGATCGTTATATTCATGTTTTTTCTCTAACTATTTTTCTTCAATTAATGAACAAATAAGTCTTGTAAATTCTTTGAAATACGTCAGATTCAGAATTGTCCTTATAAGGGATTTTAATGACTAAATGATACCCATAAGACTTTAAATAACTCGTTATAGCCTCTTACCAAATTTTGGGTGTTACAAGACGTAGACAGCAATTTTGAAATTTTCATATGTGATCAAATGCATAAACTTTTCACCTGCTCCTGACTTTTGTCTCCACCACATTCCCCGGGACAAAACACAAAATAATTCCTCTAAAATATTCTGTGATTTGATATTGAACTCTTTCTATTATATGCATGGTATTCACGTCGTGATATGCGTGTGTATGTATTATTATAGCTATGATTATATTTATATAATTATTCGAGTTAGCACTCATTTATTGACTTTTCTTATATTATGATTTTGGTTGTGTTTGGTTGAATTCAGCAAACAACTTGATAAATGATATATTCATTATATTCCTCGGTAATTTAAGAGCTTAGTTGCTAAAACACGCTTCTTAAGAAAATATGTAAAACTTTGTTAGGTGTCTAAAGTTATTTTTTTTTTCAATTTTGCCCCTATTTATTATGATATTGTCAATAGAGAGAAATATATAAGCATTAATAAATATAAAAGAGTTTTAGAGACAAACAAGGAAAAAAACACATTAAATGATGAGAAAATATATGGGTGAACTAACTCTTATATTTTATATCAAAATCATTCAAGTTTTGACCTTTATATTATAAGTGGGGAGGCCCGAGTACATCATGATCACAATTGGTGATACCAATTGTGTACAGTCTAAATTTCCTTGTTTATTTTTATTTAATGTTACACGTTGGAAATTTTATATTCTCTGTTTTTTTAGGTAAAAACAATATGTAGTTTGACATGGATATAATAATGTTTATAACTACTCCCTTTGTCCTTTTCACTTCCTTAAATATAAAACCAGTAATTAAGACTCAGGTGTTATTAACTTTCTATAAAATTTTATAGATTAGAGTATATTTTTGGTTTCTTATGTTTGCATCAAGTTTCAATATTTGAGTCCTTTATGTTTGAAAAGTACACTTTTAGTCCCTTATGCTTGCATCAAGTTTCAATTTAGTTCTTTATGTTTGGAAAACACATTTTTTTGAGGTCAAAGATGATAAATTTTGAAACTATACGAATAACTATACTAAAATAATTTAATCTAAGCATTTATTTCATGTAATAGTCATTTAAAATTGTTAAGTTAACATTTTCTGTTAAGTGAAACTAACAGTATTAACAGAAAAGAACTAAAAGCTTACTTTACAAACATAAATGACTAAATTGAAATTTGACATAATGCAAATATAAGGGACTAAAAGTATAAATTAGCCAAATTTATATAAAAAAGTAATACATAATGTATATCTTAATTTCTCATGCTTGCAGCACTATTGGAAAATAAAGTCTCATGGATAGATAGATAAGAAGAACAAAGGAGGTTGATTGGCCCAATGTTTAAAAGTCAATAACTATAAATTTGTTTTGACCAAAAAAAATAACTATAAAGTTGAAAGTTTAACTCTATCAATGTGAGAACTTTGTTGGTTGTCATCAGTAAGTGCTTATGTTAATGATAGTGCTATTTGGCTCTAAAGGCATGCCCTGATTTGAATAAGCTCCTAAGATCTAACTCATCTCTTTAAAAAAGTTTCAATTATTTTGAATATTGACCTGTTTTAGTTTTTTAATATTTTTTACCTTCAATGAATAAAATGGGTGAATCACGCCCTTTCAGTGAGAGCAAATTTTTGTGCTTTTCACTTTGATGGGAAAGATATTCTTATAATCAATTTACACAATCAAATTGATTTTGGACCGTAAGATTTAATTTAATTTATTTTAATATTTTCAATAAATTTTAAATTTAACATATGTAAAGCTAGATATAAAGATAATCCTATATATAAATTTTATGTGTTATCGAAATGAATTAATCATTTTAAAACCAAAAAAATTAAAAGTCTTAAGATAAATTTATTCTGTTAAGGTTCAATTTAAATGGTCTATTATACACACACACACACACACACACACACACACACACACACACACACACACACACACACACACATATATATATATATCATAACGTATTAACGATGAGAAAATGAGTTAATTTTCATACTACTGTGATGATCACATAATCTCAATGCAATGAGAACTATGTTGAATACATGAACTATTCCATTTATCCTATGAGATGAGCAATACCATTGAAATTTTTTAAAGAAAATACAATTTAAAGGAGTCATCATACGAGTTTAGTTAATTGTCATGTTTTATATTTGGAATACATGAACTATATGGTTTATAAGTGAGTCCAATTGAATACATGAACTATTCCATTTATCCTATTTGGTTTATAAGTGCGTTTACATATATATGATATGTTTATTGTCCAAAAAAAAAACCACATATATATGTTCAGAATCACAACTAACGTTTTGACAACAAATATCTGTAGCATAATTTGAGAGTGCGTTTCCATCACAGCACAAATGATTTGTCATATAAATATGCACTCACACATTTCTTTTAGATTGACGATGACCAAAATAAAGAGAAATCTCCGAGTTGGAAAGTGAAAATAAGGAAGAGCGACAAATAAAAGACGAATCATGTAGTCAGTCCTTCATGCATATATATAGGCACATATACAATCTTAAGAAACCTATGTCTTGGACAAACTAAATACCCATACAAGCACATATATCTCACAGAAAATCTCTGGGTAGCACCTTCTTAATCATGTAAGAGCAACCACTGCCCCACCTAGCAGTATTATCAAGTTCCACATCATACACATCTTCTTCTTCCTGAATCTTATGTGAGTGTATCACCGGAGAAGATGGCGCTGAAAAAAATGCCAATGACGGGAAAGAAGAATATGGCGAAGAAGAGGAAGATGGTGAAGGAAGAGGAGGTTGTATTTTGGTGTCACGCTTGGTGAATAATAAAGTTTGTAGAAAATTTCTAGGTTTCAAATTAATGTTTTTCTTGGGCTTGCTTTTCTTGGACATGGAAGTTTTGTTGTTGTAGTAAGAGGGAGGAGGAGTGAGAGGAGGAAGAGAAGCATCTCTAGATTTGAACTTTGGAGTACCTGGTTGAGATTCCCACTCGAAAGGCACAGAAGCAGCTTTGTCTCCATGATAAGCTTCAATTGACATATTTGACAATTCCCTAGTCACTAACTTCTCACGGCAAATCATTGTGGAAGATGATGAAGATCTTGAGCTATTGATACGTACTTTTCATATTCTCTTGGTGAGCTAGATCTTCGAAATGTAATGTTTTCATGTATTTATATATAACAATATAAGAAAAGTGAAAGGGTTTTGGTAAATTGAACACTCGTTTTCAAGACCTAACAAAGATTATTAATAAGCTAAGGTTGTCGGTGATGGATATGAAATACTCACTCTGTCCTTATATTTAAGATCATTTTCCCTAATTTAATTAGATTAAGGATGTTAGTTAAGTTAGTTATTAGTACATGATATTATTAATCTACCATAATCATATAGATAATTATTATTAAGGTTTATTCGAGAAAAAATTGAGAAAAATTAAAGTGTTTTATATTTAAGAATAAATTAAAATTTGAAAGTGATCTTATATCTAAGTACGAATTGAGTAATATATAGTTTTAGCATGTGCTTTAATTTGGCTTTTTATTGGTGCTTTTTGAATAGCTGAAATACGAGAATCGAAGTCAACGCAATCACACGCTAGTGGGACTTTCTTTTGGTTGTTACTATAATGTCAATTTAGTTGTTAGAGACAATAATATAACTAGTTTTGAGATACAAGTAGCATTTTATGTTTATATAATTTACAATTTGATGACAAAATAAGGAATGTTCTCAATAATAGTCGCATATAAGAAAGTTGCAAACTGGGAATGGGTCATGTATTGTAAATATATATTGTTACACGCAGTGATTCCGCGGTACTTATTCTTTTTGAATAGGGATGAAAATAGGATATACCTAAATGTGCATATATATTTTCTTTTTTGGCTTAAGTCTAAGCCTTCAAAACCCGAAAAAAAGGCATGAAATCCTTTTTTAAATTAAAATAGTCTACTTACAAAATAAACATATAACTAAATTTAAAATCTTATAAGAAAAGTTTTTAATTCTTTTATGGCCATAAAACAAACATCTCTCGTTATCTCTCTCTGTTCCTATATTCAGATTATAATATTCCATGTAGGCAGGGGCAATTGAAATAGAATGGTATGTTACAACAAATAATATGCTTGAGCAAATCATATAAATTAGAGAGTGACTAAGCTAGCTTTATATTTCGTCTACGACACAGGTATCATAAAGTATGGATTTCCTATTGAACACATCATCTATACACTATTATGTATATATCTCTATCTATTCTTCATCAGACCAAAAATCTATACCTATATACATGTCTTTTGTTTTTTTTTACATAATTTTGGGGAATGTGTTTGTAGAGACCTTATTATACCTCTGAAACTAAAAAATAAGTACATGCCCATATAGAAAAGAAAACAATAGAAAAAAAGTAGTAAGGAGAATATTAAGATAGATATAAGTCTCACATTAAAAAATGGAGAAAGGTGCAAAAATGTGACTAAATTTTACCCTAATTATAAGTTGCATTTCTATGACTAAAGTTTCGCAAGGAGCAAAAATACCACCAAAATTGATCGAGGTGCAAAACTATGATTTCCGTCAACTATGACGGTGTTGACCGTTAGTCTTCGACTTCTAGGATGCTAAGTGTGCAATAATGACCATGTGACATGCTGAATAGACTCTTTATTGGTCTTATGTGGAATAAGGGGTAAATGTATTTAAAGTAAATGTACTTTGAGTGCAAATATGTGTCTGTTGTTAGAATAAAATAATCATATTTTTTTGCATTATTTTAAATACTTTGAGCTCATTTTTATTTGTGACTTATATATAAAACTAAATAAAAAAAATTCTCTTGCTGCATTATAAATAGGAGCAGACCACCAGAAAAGCATATCCAATAAATTCTATAGACAAAATTTAAATAAAAATTTAAAACAAAGAGTAATTCATAATATATGAGATATAAGGATCAAACAACTTGTCCAAGGTCATTCTATGGGAAGCGTTGAATCCTTGAATGTCAACCTTGAGTGCGTTGAATCCTTTTGCGGAAGTCCCTAAACAGCATCTCTCTCTTCCACCTTCGTCCTTTTCGGGAACGGATTCTCTCAGAATCGGTTCCTCATAATCCCTCCTCAATGTCCTCATCCTCTCATATGGATTCTCATGTGGGCCAGTCAGATTCATTTAAGAGCTCATAATTTGTCACTTAAACCATGAAAAATAAAAAAAATGTATTATAATATAAAATAAATGGAAAACTTTTAATTTTTTTATTTTTGAAATTTTTTTAGCATAAAAAATTTTAACTGTCTACACCTAATAATTTGAACTATGTAGACCTATTTCATTTCAATAGAAGGATCTATAAGAGATACAAACTTATCCAGTTAACTGTAAAAGTATTTTACAGTTAACTGGATAAGTCTGTATCTCTTATAGATCCTTCTATTGAAATGAAATAGGTCTACATAATTGAAATTTTTATGCTAAAAACTTATCAAAAATAAAATTTCTTCTTTTATTTTATATTATAATACCGTTTTTTATTTTTAATGGTACAAGTGGTAAATTATGAGCTCTTAAATGAATCTGAGTGGCCCACATGAGAACCCATGTGAGAGGATGAGGAGGGATTATGAGGAAACGGATTCTGAGAGAATCCGTTCCCGTCCTTTTCACTATCTTGCCATATTCGAACTGCAATAATTTTCAGATCCATTTCAGTACATGCATGCTTTAAGAATTATATAACATAGACCTTGTGCCTTTTTCAAAGCTATAGAAAACTATTCAATATGAACCAAAAAAGGCGCTAATTCCTCTGAACTATATCTCAATCATCTCTAACTTATGCTAAAGGAAAGATGATTTAACAAATAAAATTGCATTTACTGGCTGTGAGTATTAGTGTACTCCCTCCGGTCCTATTTATAAGTCGCCAACCGCCACTAAATTTTGGTCCTTAATATAAGTCACCAACTAACATTAACTAACTCATTTATTAAAATTTTCCCAATATACCCTTAGCATTAGAAAATGAGAAGAGAGAGAAGATAAAAAAGGCACATGTATGCTTATAAAGATGAAAGAGGTAGTGGGCCATAGTAATAAAAGTAAGAGGGGCAAAAATGGAAAAGACTAAAAAAATAAGACCAATTTAATGACTCAACTTCCATTAACCTTCATTCCTTGGTATGTACAATTTGGGCGGTTGGCGACTTATAAATAGGACCGGAGGGAGTAGTATGTTATTTTCTCGAAAATTGTATATAATTACATTTAATGGCAGAGTTAATGATATTTAAACAAAATTAATTATTATGAAACATGTTAAAAGTGACCTATACATTAGTTTTAAATTAGTAATTTAAAAAGTAATACTAATTTATACTCAATAGAACTTCCATAATGTTGCTGATATTTTGATACGTATATAGAAATTTAATAAGTGCTTGGTCTGCTGTCAGTCATGACTGATTTCAATTCCAAGGGTTTTATGAACCAGACAAAGTATGCTATCCATTAGTTTTGCTATGATAACCATAAATAATACTTTTGGTTGTTATATTAATATGCGTCGTATCGCGCAATGGATATGCATCATTTTTTGGAATAATTTTTGGAAAGATCAGATCTTTGAAATTTAACCAAACAAACACGAACCAAAGTATAAGATTCCAAATACAATTTTAAAAGAATTACTAACTAGTTAAAAGTAGGGGTGGAAATGAGCCGGGCCGAGCTAGGCTTTGCTTAAATAGGCCTAGGCCTGAAATACTATAAGAAAAAATAGGCCTAGGCCTGAGCCTGCATGTAGGCTTTTTTTCAGAAAAAAGCCTAGGCCTGCGACAAATTGTTAAGGCCTGAAAGCCTTTTTAAAAGCCTACTTGCTATGTAGGCCGTTAAAAGGCTTTAGGCCTTTTAAAGGTCTACTTCGAATTTAGGCCTTCAAAAGGCTTTAAGCCTATTTAAGGCCTACATATCAAATTTAAAAGGGTAAAAAATATGACACATTGGTCAACTTGATATGTGAATTTATTAATATAATTATTTTTTTATAATATAATATTAAACGGGCCAAGCCTGTAGGCTTTCGAGCCAGACTTCACAAAAATAGGCCTGCCCTTTTTAGGTAAAAAGGCTTTGAAAAAGGCCTGAGCCTGGCCTTTTTATTAAAAAGGCCGAGCCGAGCCAGGCCCTAAATAGGCCGAGTCGTAGGCCGCCTGTTTACGGTCTGGCTCATTTCCACCCCTAGTTAAAAGATCACCAAAAAGGTTTATGTAATTTTTCCACAGTAATCAATGTCAAGAACTAAAATACCATTTTTTAATACACCTTAAAGATACTCTCTCTCTGTATCAAAAAAAAAAAAGATACTCTCTCTAATTTTTTTTAAAGCTTGACAACCAAATTTCTTAGTTTAAGAAATCAGTGTAAGTTAATTAAAACTCATAAATATGATTAGAAGTGAACTTTTTCTAAATATACCTATATTATTATTAATGAGAAAGAAAGAGAACGGAAATACTAATGACAAAAGAGAATATAGCAAGGAAAAGAGAATGAAGTTAGATTAGCTAATATTATATGTTATTCCAAAAATACCCTCAAAGTAAATATAAAAGACACAATGTAGGCCCAACAAAAAGATTAGGAGCATGTGAAAAAAAAAGTATATAGATGTATTTGAGGAAAATATGGACAAATATATGAGACAAAGTTTATAAGAGTTTTATAATTAAGAGTAAATTGAATCTTGGGTTAAGGTGCATTTTTAGTACTCTAGAATATAGCAAAGTGCACTTAACATAATACACAATATTGTGGTCCATTTGTGGTAACCAACAATTATTTTCGTGGCTTATTTAGTAACGACGTTAAATAAGTTAAGTTTGACCGTCATGTGTCAAATATTGACCGTTAAATTGTGGGGTAAAGGAGCATTTTCAGTACTCTAGAATATAGAAGGAGCACTAAACATAATATACAATATTTTAGTCCATTTGTGATAACTAAAAATTATTTTCATTGCTTATCTAGTAATTCGTTAGCTAAAACTCACTTTTGTAAGATAAAATCTAATGTGACATAATGATGTAATATATGTATATTGAAATGACAATGTAACGAACATTATTTTGAGTTTATAACTATGTAATTAGATAGAAGTAACTCTTCTTCTATTACATCATATGGTCATTAATTTGAGTCAAGCCAGTATGACCAACCCGTTTTAATTTGTGTCGAGCCAGTATGACCAACCCATTTTAACTCAGTAAGGCCAACATGTTTAGTTTATGATTTTTTGCTTACACTTTTTATATATGTAAAATACTAATGACATATTAGTTTATACATGCATGATATTAGGATAGTCTATGGATCTTTATAACTTTGTAGTGTTTAATTATTTGACACTTTGAATAATATTGTGACTTAGTTGTTTATGGTGTTTAAATATTGTATATTATGTTTGATGCTCTTTCTATATTCTAGAGTACTGAAAATGCTCACAATTTAACGGTCAAAATTTGACACATAACGGTCAAATTTAACTTATTTAACGTCGTTAGTAAATAAGCCACGAAAATAATTCTTGGTTACCACAAATTGACCACAATATTGTGTATTATGTTAAGTGCAATTTGCTATATTCTAAAATACTAAAAATGCACCTTAACCCTTGAATCTTCATCAAAGTGGTTTATTTATAGCACTCGAGGGAGTAAAACATGTCAAATAAAGTAGGATCCTATAATCTCGACCAAAAAAGTAGGATCCTATAAATATTACCTAGACAATTTAAAATCACGCTCCTACAAAAAGAACATGAGTAACTAATCATGCCAAACTGCAAAGAGATAAATTGATTAGTACCTTTGTTCACCAGCAAACTATGGAGAGGTCTTTGATTTGATCAAAGCAAGAGTGGAACATCTTTATGTTACCCTACCATAACCGAGTATCTATGTTGCGTTTCGGTAATATGATGCTGGCAGTATGGAATTTGGTTGATAAGATTTGCATATAGGATAAACTTGTGGGCTTTCTTCATGGTCATATGTGTGCAAGTTTGGCGTATCAAGCTTTTAATTTTTGAATTCCATCTTCTTTAACTCATCGCAATCGTTTATTGTCAGCTCCAACCTAAGTGTGATATTGTGTTCATCCATTTTTCCGAGACTATATCTTTTGAATTAATATTTAGAAAAGAATTACATTAAAAAATATCTTAAAAATATTAAAGCGTAAAAATATATATAAAGGGTAATGAAATGGCCGGGAAAGACTATAAATAACCTTTTCCTTTATTTAAATTTTTTCATGGTAAAAACTCATAGATGATTTACTATAAAAAGTAAGGCTGTCATTTGCATAAAAGGAATAACAGAGTTTGTTTGTTGTTATATACCATTAAAAAATTTAAAACCAAAATATATAACAAATATATTAACGAATTCTCCTGATTGCATTATCGAAATATTTATGTATTTTCTCTTTTAAAGTTAATTAAAACTCTTTTTCTCATTTAAATGAAAATCATAACTGAACGTTTTCTATTTGTTAGTCGTTACATACTTATGAAAAATTAAAAACAATAAAAAAACAAAATATATCATTTAGATTAACGCATTCGCCTAATTTTATTATGTTATCTTCTCAACTAACAAACCTATCTTTTCCCGCACAAACCGAATCTTTTGTTCGTAAGAAAAAACATATTCTGAAAAGATCAAATTAAGAGCCTATAAATATATGTACGATGTCCCTTTTTTGAACTACGTTGTTGCTGAAACCCACATATTTCCGTAATTATTACTCTTCTTTTTCGTCTATCTATCACTAAATTAACCATTGAATCATAATGTCAAACTTTATTTCGAGATGCCTATATCATGTTTCTGATCAACCTCTTGTTCCTGAAGCCTTTCAAGAAGTATCAACCCAATATTATCACAACACCACTTTGTTAAATTTTGAGGTCAAGCTCCGCCTTGCTTTCATACAACGTTGTCGTCGCCATATTTCTCATGCTATTGATGTTCCATGTACACCACTTTCTTGCCATTACATCTCGATGAAGGAGTTTTTTGAGAATGGTTCAAATTTCTTACGAACAAACCTTTCCCACCATTTGTTTCCACCTGAAATGCTTGATCAATTGATACCTAACATCATCGACCAAACTCGAAGTTGGCACAATAACAATCATAATAATCTTCCTTGTCGTTTTGAAGATGGTTTCGTAGCAATTCCTTTGGCTATTGAGATTATTGTTGAATTACACGAGAATGTTATTCTCGAAGATGTTGTGGATTATACAGAAGAGATAAAGATGACTCCAACAAGTGAAGAAGTTGTTCGATTGCTAGACAAAACAAAGTTCCAAGAAGGTATTGAAACCAAAGAGAAGAGAGATTGTTGTATTTGTCTTGATGATATTTGTGACAATGTAGATGTTTCAGTTTTGCCGTGTCAACATGTTTTTCACCATAATTGCATTGTGCGGTGGCTGAAAACTAGTCATCTATGTCCTTTATGTCGATATCCATTGCCTGTATGTACGTAGACAATAATATTTAGAAATTGTGTAAATACTTTTCATATGGTGACAGAGAGTTGTTGATTTTTATCTCTAAATTGTAAGTGGGTTGAGAAAAGGTAACGTCATTCACTCGTTGAGATATTGTAAAATCCTAACTTTTTATAACTCTATTATAACTTTCTAATCAATTTATAACCACTTTCTAATGTTAGAAGCCTAAAAATATGAATAAATTAAAACTTTTCTATTTTCAAAAGCTAGATTAAAAGAATTTCCTGCATAAACTTGGGCTTCTAAACAATTTATGAAATTATATCTGTTTCTTGAAAGCTGCAGCGGATTATAAATTCATTAAATAGCTAAATTAGTAGTCACTACTTAGATTTATTTTATACACCTGTACTATCTAATGTAACTAAATACTTAACATAATTAAGTCTAACTATTACAATTTTATATAAATATAATTCGCTATCGCAGGTGATAGCTTATACCTATATACATCACAAGCTATGAACTTGTATAGAAATACAATAACTAACATATATAACAAATATATTTCACTATGAGCTTCGGGCCTAACAAGCATCCCTCCTACCTTCCACTAGAGCTTCCCACAGAATCTACTTCTCCCTGCTTATCTGTAAAAACATTTTGAAAAACAGTGAGATTCAAAGAATCCCAATAACAATTTATTTCAATAGTTTACCTTTAAATCATGATAATATTCTCCTCTTTCCAACCTCTTGTTGGAACCTGTATCTTTCCAATCTCTTATTGGAACTTGCCTCACTATACCAACTACTATTAACGATATATTCGTCAAATGATGGAGGTATTCTGTACCTGCAGAGTTTCTGAAAATGTTTGGCATAGGGGGAGCGACCCACCTGATGCCTAGAGTACTCTATACTTTCTTATTTATCTATCTGAGATAAATATAATTTCTCCTCTTAGGATTAACATTATCATGTTTTTGAAAAAAATATTCATGCGCGCTTATTACTATTGAATTAAACTGTTACCTGTGTTCCAACTATCTTCTCTTCACTATGCTCCAAGTACTTGTCTCCTAGCTTCTCCTATTATTACATAAAGTACTAATGACTATAAATAACTATTTCATATAATAAGCAAGGTCTCTCTCGTATCCTAAGTTAGATACTACCCAACCCCTTGTTTATATTTCATATTTTATAAATCTATTTACAATCTTAGTCAAATTCCTCAACAATTAACTAATGCAATCAAAAGAAAACATCTTCAGCAATCATGAACAAAAAGGAGAAGAAATAAACATTTTTAAATCAAGAATTGAAGTCAAACAACAAGCCGAGAGTTTCCTAACCAAACAATCCAAACATATATAATCTCACTTCATAAATCCTAAACCAATTGAAACCTTAACTAATAATCACTTTCTTCATACACACACATGCACACTAATCTTACAAACACAATATTATTCACCATTTCCTCTAGAAATCAGCATACATGTAGCACCAAATTTCATTAGAATGAAGTTCCGATCCATTTCTCTATGATTACATTCAGTTTTTTTATAAGAAACATCAACACCATTTTTACTCAATGCAGCAAGGCAAATCATCTTCTAAAGTCACATAAAGACACTTAATCTCCTCATAAACACGTCTCAATTTGACAAACTTTTCTATCCTAAAGCCAATTCAGTTTTGGTAGTAAAATGATGCAAAAATCCTAACTACACATACGACAATTTACTTCCAGCCAAGGTTTTAAAACCTGAGCCGGACGTCGAGCCGGAAAACTAAGCGGGTCATGGTTGAAACGATTGAAACGGTTGGACCGTTCGGTCGAACCGGTGACGTAATAATTTAATGAAAATTAAATATATAAATATTGTTAATACTTAATAACTTAATATAATTAGGATGAAGATATTTTTTTAATCAAGTTCATTTTTTTTAATCAAGTTCATTTTTTTTTCTGTTGATATATTTTTTTTTGCAGTCTTCAATTTTTGACCGGGCCGGCTCGTTCCGGTTCACGGCCCAACTCCGACTCCCGGGTCAACAACGACTTAAAAGCGGCCTAAAGCGGGCTGACCAGCGAAGCGGCCCAACAGAGTCAAACGAGCCGTTTTTCCCACCGGCCGACGGTCCGACCATATCTAGAAATATGTAGACTTGCTTGGGAAAAGACCATGACAGCTCAACTTTTTTAACTTTTTTTACATTGGGAATAGTGGGGTAACATTTTTTTATTATTATTATACATTTCTTCTCTCTCTGTGCGAGTTCAATATCAATATAGTCGGAAAAAAAAGTAGCGTGTTGAGTCTGTTCATCTTCTTCAGCGGGAGGAAAGGAAAAATGGGACTAAATAAACTTGCTTCTGTTTCCATTCATCTCACCTTTCAAGATCACAAAACAAAATATACGGTAAGTTTTTTTTTTCCTTACATATTTCAATTTTTTTCCTGTCATTCTCCTCCTCCTTCTGCATTTTTTTTGTTGAGACGCGAAAAGTCCAAGCCGGACGGTTCTATGAAATCCGCTCCGGTTCCCGGCTTAACAACGGTTCCCGGCTCAAAAGCCGGTCCAAAGAGGCTGAACAAGGCTCAACTCCTCCAGCGGCCAAATGATGAGATCCGAGCCGCTCTACTCTCCGGGCGACGGTCGGACCGTCCGGCTCGGGTCGGGTTTCAAAACCTTGCTTCCAGCCACAAACGAATTCAACATCCCTATATTACACTTGTCTTCCTCTATTCAGTCCCACATATTCTCAATTAAAACAGAAAGGTTGACAGCCAAATAAAGCTTCTCATGAAAGCACTTTAATTACTACATAACACTTTTTAAACATGCACAACATACCTTCATCCTAATTACAATTTCAGCCATGATAGAAAAATTCAGAAACTTATAATTACTCATGTAACTTCAATAACCAACAATACAACAACATGGCAGAAAATTCACAAGTAAAGCATGAGATCTCACCATCACAACTACCTCAATATATTAATAAAACATGCATAGCTATCTATTTTAATACGCACAAATCACCATAAACAACATCAAGAGTCATAATATCAACATAAGGTTCATTTCACTTTCCCAATTCATAGACAATGTAGAACCATACCCTAATGAAAGAAAAACCTCCACTACATACCAAAAGTTTCTTCTAGGCATTTTAACAAACACCTTGAGTGCAATGATTTTTACATATTAATTTTTAACTTATCAACTATCAACACCCTTACCCAACAGTTTCAAAACATCATTTAATCAATGAAAAACATGAACTTTCAACACCAATATCAAAAATAGGTTCAATTATAGTATAGGGTAAATTCCAAAACTTGTTCATCAACAAAACTTTAAATCAATCAAACATGCAAAGTTAGAATCAAAATTTAATGGGTTCAAACATTAATTAACTAGAAATTTCGACTACTAACAGCCCAAAACTCGTCGGATTCTTAGTTCTCAAATATTGGTTTTCAAAAAAACTAAACTAAACCTCCAAGTAACCTTCAAATCCATCCACATACATGAAGAATCAAAGCTTAATTTGTGTTTTAAAGATTGTGGAAGCCTAAAACCAAGAATCTCAATTCGGACCCCCTCTCAATCTCACCAAAAACGAAGGAAAATGGGTGTAGAAATGAAGAGGAAAATCACCTGAAGCTGAATCCATCATTGCATGTTGGATTTAGGCTGAAAATCACCAAGAATCGTCACTAGCAGAGGAAGAAATGAAGAGAGAATGAGCTGCCCATTTTTGGAGAGAAAAGAACGATGGAAATGATGAAGAAGGAAGTGTAAAAATGTTTTTGTTGAGATAAACTCGCGAAATGACCCTTTACTTTCTTATTTTCAGTTTAATCAAAGATAAGTTATAGAAATAATTCTTGGCATACATTCATGTATTTTCTTTCACCAAAATGATGTTTAGACTTCAAAGTATTTGTCACAAAATTTCCAATGAATAATTTAGTCTCTAACTATTATTTCTCTAATTTATAAAGAGTAGGTATATTTATTATTGAAAATATAGTTATTCTCTTTTATTTATTACAATGACTTTTTAATTCACTAATAACATTCTAAGACCTTAATTATTTTTTTTTACTATCCCTAATTTGAAATTTGGGGTGTTACAGATATATACTCCCAAGGCTCTCTAAATTATAGGCTAGGAGAAAATAAATCACTTTCAAGATGTATCTTTGATTCAGGAAGCTGAGTTGCTTAACCTTGGAAGATATTATATTAGCTAACTCTATTGCAGACCGTGTAGCCGAGATATTAGGATTTCACATTGTTGTTAATCATAGGGAGGATTTGTTTTTTCTTGATTCAGGAGACTGTACTGGGCTTAGCTTGCACCTCATGTTTATAGCTGATGTTCATTTCTAAGTTAAAAAAAAATGACTTCTCAAGATTATATATGGTTTCCAATTATGAATTTCTTGCATTTTTTTGTAATTACAAGTAGAAATAGCGGTGACACGTGGAAAAGCTTACATAACCCTATTACATGTTATGAACCACTCATTTTGGATTCAGTTTTGGTGCTCATCCAAGAGATAGGAAAATTGCTTGTTTTATTCTAAAATCAAACTTCTCTCATGCATTTGTGATTTGCTCTTCGGCCTTCTCCCGTTTTTTTCTTTTTAAATACTCTTAATATCATTAGTTTTTTTTACAGATTAAATATTCTACTGGACTAATAATTATTTATCTATCTCTGCACTAACTCAAATCACAATGTATAGGAACCACTAGAGCACAATTTAAAAAAGGAAAAAACTTACCTCAAGTACTTGACCTCAATTACATCCATTACCCAATAAGAATTTGACACATGTCCAACTAACCCCATACACAACTAACACATGGAGGAGAAAGAAAAGAAGGAGAAAGTGGTGTGGGTTAGTTGGACATGTGTCTTATTCTTATTGGCTTACTGGATGTAATTGAGGTCAAGTACTTGAGGTAAGTTTTTTCCTTTAAAAAAATACTTATGAATTTTATCACCCTTATTTAGTTTTTTTTCAACAAAATAATATTACAAAATTCTTCATTTCTTTGTCTCTCGTTCTCCCATGGATTTTTTTTCATTTGAAAGTGAATTTTTTTTAGGACCTTACTTAGGTCAAGTTACTTTCTCCAGGTTCTCAAGTTCTTTTAATATAGGAGTGACACGTGTCCTTTTATAACAACCAAGTTGTTATAAAAGGACACGTGTCACTCCTATATTAAAAGAACTTGAGAACCTGGAGAAAGTAACTTGATGTAAGTTTTTCCCTTTTTTTTATTACATCATTTGAAAGTGAAAATTAATCACAAGTAATGGAAAATTCCATAATTATTTCCAAATATTTTTTTTGAATTGTGCATCAATATTTCCTATAAGGTTGGAATTTGACTTAGTCCAGACATAAATAAATAATTAGTCAAGACTATTTAATCTGGCAAAACAAAGTGATGATATTATTTAGAGTATTTAAAAAGAAAAAAGGGGGAACGGGAGAGAGCCGAAGAGCAAGCCACAAACATACGGGGGAAGTTTGTTTTACTAATAAAACTATGCATTTAATGGATGAGCACAATTTAAGTGAACCCACTCTTTTTCTATCAATACCACTTTTGATGTACCTTTTTATGGACTTTGAAATCCTTGTGGAAAAGTGAATGTGAGTAACTTGGAAAGCAGAAACTTATTCTGAAAACGTATTTTTTTGTTTGAAAAAAAGGTTAGGGCCATCTTTATTCTTTTTTATACTTACTAGGGGCAATATTAAATTATACTTACACAGATTTCTTTCTAACAAATTAATCTTAATAAATTTAAAACAAAAATAAATTGGAATAATAATTAAAAATTAAAATCAAAGATTTCTTGCGGTTTATTATTATTTCTCTCTTTGGGTGGAATGCCACACAAAACAAAGTTCCAAAAAGGACCAAGAGAATAAATATTGTTGTATTTGTCTTAATGATATTTGTGACAATGTAGATGTTTCAGTTTTGCCATGTCAACATGTTTTTCACTATACTTGCATTGTGCGGTGGCTGAAAACTAGTCATCTATGTCCTTTATGTCGATATTCGTTGCCTGCATGTATGTAGACAATAATATTCAGAAATTGTGTAAATACTTTTCATGATATTACCACACAAACATGAATTTCATGCAACCAACAAACAAACAAGGCAGAGAATAAAAAAAGGCTCTGATACCTCATGTTGGAGGAAATTATAAAATTATGGCAAGACATATACATAGAATTTCTACCAATTACAGAGTAAACATCGATCGAAAGACTTAAATCATAAATATCTCTCATAATTGCTATTTGATTTGTAGGAAAAATCTATAAACCAAGATGTCTCCCTTGAATTAGGAATAAATAAACATTGTTTCAAATTTATTTATTGCCTTGGACATACATTCATTTTTTATTGAAATTCACATGTCTTGAAAATTCTAATTTTTCTTAAAATGACATATTCCTCCTTAAAAAAGGACAATAAAATTTTTACCCTCAAGATTTTATTTCATTTTCTCTTTAAGTGATATAATGACATTTCAAAATTTTTGGGGCTATTTGATATTAAATTGCTTCTAGAGGGCTTAACTATAGTGTTAAAGAAAAAGTATCCATGAGCTAGTTCCTTGAATTGTTTTTATGAGATTCCAACTTTTGATTTGGTTTGGTATTTGTTTTATAAAGATCTAGTTTGATATTGTCTATATATATATATATATATATATATATATATATTAAATGCATTTTCACCAATTTTATTCTAAACAAACATATTATCTCTCTTCATATTTTCTCATACATTATCTCCTATCTTTTTAGGTAAAATGAGATTAAGAATTAAGCTTATTACTATTCTATACATTCTTTATCTTTTTTTAGGATTAAGGTGCATTTTTAGTACTCTAGAATATAGCAAAGTGCATCCAACATAATATACAATATTGTGTTCCATTTGTGATAACCAAGAATTATTTTCGTTGCTTATTTAGTAATGACATTAAAAAATTTAAGTTTGACCGTTAGGTGTCAAATTGTGACCATTAAATGGTCAAAATTATAAAGGAGCATTTTTAGTACTCTATAATATGGTAAGGAGCACCAAATATGATATACAATATTTAAACATCATAAACAAGTAAATCACAATATTATTCAAAGTGTCATATAATTAAATACTACAAAGTTATAAAGATCCTTGGACTATCCTTGTATCATGCATGTATGAACAGATAAGTCATTAGTATTTTACATGTATAAAAAAAAGTAAGCAACGAATCATAAACTAAACAGGTTGGCCATGCTGAGTTAAAAACATATTAGCTCGACCCGAATTAATGGCTCTATGATGTACTAGAAGAAGAGTTACTTCTATCTTATTACATAGATATAAACTTAAAATAAATGTTCCTTAAATTGTCATTTCAACATACATAATATGTTACATCATTATGTCACATCAGATTTTATCTTACAAAAGTTAGTTTTAGCTAACAGATTACTAGATAAACAATAAAAATAATTCTTAGCTTGGTTATCACAAATGGACCAAAAAATTGTATATTATGTTTGGTGCTCCTTATATATTCTAGAGTACTAAAAATGCTCCTTTACCCCACAATCTAACGGTCAAAATTTGACACATAATGGTCAAACTTGACATATTTAACGTCGTTAGTAAATAAGCAACGAAAATAATTCTTGGTTATCACAAATGGATCATAATGTTGTATATTATGTTGGATGCACTTTGCTATATTCTAGAGTACTAAAATTGCACCTTAACCCTTTTTTTTACCACTATCTCTTACTCTCTCTGATCCCTAATATAAGAGCCCAAAATTTGAATGGTTTTGGTCCTTAATATAAGAGTTCATCTCACATTCTCTCCTCATTTAATGCGTTTTTCCTACTTTACCCCTAACTCTCTTTCATATTTATTAATACTTATGAATTTCTCTCTCTTAAAAGTATCATAATAAATATGGGCAATATTATGTTTGGTTCAACTAAGGGAATGAGAGGGGAGGTTCATTAAAGGGAGGTTAGGGGAGGGGAGGTTAGGGGAACAGAGGAGGAGAGGTTTAATTTCTTATTTGGTTCAAAAGGGGAGGGGAGGGAGGTATTTTATTAGTTGACAATTATATCCTTTACTCTTATTAGTTTCAATTATCTTGATTGGGTTCAATATAACAATACAACTTACCTTAGAAAAATAATTAACTGTAGCCATGTATAATTAAATAATTGATATTAATATCATTAAATTAATGGAAAATATATCAAAACAACTTATACAATTATTAAAAATTAGTTTATACACAAAACATCTAAAATAATGAAACTAAAATAACCCTTCTTCTTCCTGGCGAAAGAAAATATAATGCTTCATGGCAGAAGCAAGCGGATCTTTCATAAAAAAAAGAAGAAGCAAGCAAATCAATCAACCTAAAATAAATCACATAATGTGAACGCGTCTAATGAACCTTCATCACCATCAAAGCCTCCATTGCAAGCATAAACCCATCCAATCACAGCCTTCAAGCATAAAATAATTCTGCTTCTTCTTGGGTGGGTGTGCAGTAGAAAGAAAAATGGTGTAGCAGTAGGAAGACAAGGTCGCTACTGTTATGAAGAAGATGAAGGTGTCGGAGGCGATTGTGTCGAAGGAGGCGATGTTACAGCGAGAGGAGGTGTCAGCGGAGTTGCAAGAGGCGGAGAGGACGTCTTCGACGACGGAAGTGGCGGCGGAGAACTACTATTAGTGAAGGTTTGTGGTGTGGTGGCGGTTACCGCCAGAGATGGTGAAGCCACCAACATGGTAGGCAAGAAGAAGAAGAAGAATTGTGTTCTTTCTGGAAATCATGAAGATATAGACGAGGTTAACATTGGAATATTGGAAAATGATATGGGCAATTTAGTCCAGATTTCTCACCCCTCCAAAAAACCCCACTTTTAGGGGTGAGGAGAGAGAGAGCAAGGGGCCACAAAAGGACAAAAAATTTCCCCTCCATTCCCCTCTACTTTTTCCAACCAAACAAGATATCTTGTCTTTCATCCTACTATTAGTGAAGGTTTGTGGTGTGGTGGCGGTTACCGCCAGAGATGGTGAAGCCACCAACATGGTAGGCAAGAAGAAGAAGAAGAATTGTGTTCTTTCTGGAAATCATGAAGATATAGACGAGGTTAACATTGGAATATTGGAAAATGATATGGGCAATTTAGTCCAGATTTCTCACCCCTCCAAAAAACCCCACTTTTAGGGGTGAGGAGAGAGAGAGCAAGGGGCCACAAAAGGACAAAAAATTTCCCCTCCCCTCCCCTCTACTTTTTCCAACCAAACAAGATATCTTGTCTTTCATCCCTCCCCTCCCCTCCCCTCCTCCCCTCCCCTCCAAAACCCCCCAACCAAACAATGTCAAAAGCATTAACTCCAAACACTCAACTAACATTCACATGTTTTCTTCAGAAGCATTTTTTGGCGGCTAACTCTTATATTAGGGACCAGAGGGAGTATTATCTTTCTCGTCATTATTTCTCTTATATTTCCCCTTAAGGACATATTTAATAAAGCTCATTACTTATCAATTCGAATTTCACATTACGACGTGGATTCAATGCAAATGGGCTTAGTGTGTTTAAGAATTTGATTGTTATCCACTACAAGAGTTACACTTTGGTCTGTGTGATTGCATTAAGTTGCATGTGAGAGATACACTTCGCGAGGCCCAAAATTCTGATTTAGATTTCTTGTGTTTTGGGGTAATGTAATAATCCTCCTTTGCAAGTATGGTGGGGTTCATCAGTCTCGCTACTTCAGATATCAGTTATTCCTATTGGCCCTTTGGTTTGTGTAGTCTAGAATAGAGATATCACGTGTTCAATTTTCATGATGAGATATCATTACTACTACATGAATCTTTTAAGTCTTATTTGCCACTTGATTTGTACCTAAAGTTTGCAGTAACTTCTTGGTCTTATGTTTTACAGTGATGCTAATAGTGTTATGAATCACATCACCATAGGCTTACTGTTTTTATGTTCTACTTTCACTTTGAGTGGAAACACTGATTAATATTTTTCTGAATTATGGGCGATGGAGTAATAGTACAGAACCTGAGATGAGTTGCAGCTGAAATAAGAAGTATAATGTGGGGCAGAGAATAAAACAAGGCTCTGATACCATATGTTGGAGGAAATTCTACAATTATCTTTTTTCCTCAAAAATAATTTATTATACTTATAAACTAACTTATCATCTAATTACATGTGACATATGTTTAAATTTAGTGGTCTTGTTTACTCCATCAACTTACACAAAAAAGTTGAAGGGTCTTATATTAGAAGGAGTACTCAAATTTAAATGCAGCTTAATCAATGGCTAAAAATTTTATATGACATACATTGTTCATGGAATACATTGAAGGGCTAGATTTTGACTGTTATGAGCATAAGTGATAGTTATTGTTATTATTAAAGCCGTATAGAATGTTTGTTTTGGCTCTAAATTTGAAGCCTATATCTATTTTATGTCTAATATTTGCTATATGTAGTTCCTAATATAAGAATTTGTTGACTATTTTAAGAAGTCTATAAAATAAATAGATTGCTTAAAACAATTTACGTTTATCAATTTCCACCAATCTGATTTTCTGTAAATAAAAATGTAGCATATATTATATAATGCCACTCAATAATATTATTTAGTCTATAAAATAAATGGATGTGTTAATCATTCAAATTTAAAAACAAAATATTTCCTTTATACATTAAACATATCACATATAGTGACATAATCTAAGCATGTCTCTTTGCTCTTCAGAAGTTAGCATTAAACATAGTAAATCCTATGGAACAACACAACTCAAAAAATTTTTGTAGCAGAAAAATCACATATTGACAAGAAAATCTGAACATGTATACACTAAGAAAGGAGTAAACATTTTAGAATAATAGCCCAAAAGTTCTAATTAATAAGCTTAACGGAAGTTGAGTGACTTGTAAGCCATGTATGAATCAACTAACAAATGCATGTGACTCCCTATGTATCTATCTCATTAGTCTCGTTCGATCACTTGAATTGTCAACTCCACCTAAATGATTTCTTTCCCCCCAAAAAATCAATAAACTCTATATATTATCTATATTACCACTTAGCAATTCATCCCATTTGTTCTTTTAATGTAATTGCAAGTCAGTCCTCAAAATCATTAATAAGTTAGCTTGTAATGCTTTTTAATAATTCACGCATCTTCAAACAATAAATATCAACACCCATATTCCATTATAATTAAAAGGGACAATTGCACCTAGGTCCTAAATAAGAGACTTAATTTCAAAATTGTTCCAAGGAGTTGTTAATGACTACTTGTGACAAGTGCAATAGCTTTCATTAACAAGTGGTAACAACTCCTTGAGACCTCTTTGAAATTAAATATCTTATTTGGGCCCTAAATGCAATTGTCTCTAGTTGAAAACCCAAAATCCCCCTCCCTCAATCATAAACCCCCAAATTAAAAAAATCTCAAATTAGAAAAACAATTTATGGGCTTACCTCAACATACATCTTAAAACACATTGTACCTAAGTTCCAAAGTTCTCCCATGTTTTTTGCCCATATACCTCCTTTTGCTTTATCTTGGACTCCCCAAACACGAACGAATGTTGGATGAAGAGTGCAAACCGAGTAGTCAAGTTCAATGATAGACTCTCCCTTGAGTATCATAACTTGAAGGTTAATATAGAGTCATAGGACGTGAACTCGTTAAGAATCGTCGGTGAAGGCCACCGCTATGATGATCCAAGGCCTTTTCAATTACTCATTTCTCTTCCGTTTCCCTTTAATTTCAAAGTTTCAAGTTCCCTTTACCCTTTGACTTTGTATGTATTCTTGGTTCAATTATATAAGGTTAATTTGGTTTTTTTCCATAGCCTTTTGATTTCACTTAAGGGCCCAAAACCTGCATGCAATTTCAAAATTATTTGGGGCAACATAAAATTAATTAGGGGAAATGACAAAAAATTGACACTTGAATCTGAGTTGAACAAAATGGGGTCTCAAATTCCAAATTGGACAAATAAGGGATTGTCCCCAATTTGTCCTAAATGAAGTTTGTGCATTTGTGTCAAAATGGTAGTTAATAGCGATACAAGAGCAGTTAACTGCGAAACATGACTAATTACTCGGTAATTACTCATGTTTCGCAGTTAACTACCCTTGTATCGCTATTAACTACCATTCTCAGTAACAACTCATGTATCGCAGTTAACAACAACCCTTGTATCGCTTTTAACTACTTTTTTGGTATAAAGTCACAGACTTCATTTAGAATAAATTGGGGACTATCCCTTATTTGTCCAAGTTAGAATTGGAAACCCCATTTTGTCCAATTCAAATTTAAACATCATTTTTTTATCATTTTCCCAATTAATTAGGTATATAGGTCCGTGGATGAAATTCTCTTAAAATCTTCTCAAAGTGTACTTTTACAGCCTTTTCCCCTCCGGATCTATTTTAGAAAAACTTATTCAAACAAACCTTTTCTACCACCACTAGTTGGGAAAAAATATAAGTCTAGCACTAAACCAAATCTCATAAGGATATAATGAAAATTTAATTCAAAATATAGAATACAAAAATCAACATAAATCTTACACTAATCATACAAAACCACTATTTTTAAAGATATAAATAAAGCAGCTCCTCTGGCCAAAAAAAAAAATAAATAAAGCAGCTCCTTACATTATTCATACAAAACCAGTGTTTTTATGCTAGGTTAAACTCTAAAGTAACTTTTTGTCTCTTATATTTGCATAAGTTTCAATTTAGTTCTTTATGTTTGAAAAGTACACTTTTAGTCCTTATTTGTTAACACCGTTAGTTTAACTTAACGGAAAATGTTAACTTAACAATTTTAAATAGTTATTAAATACTGAAAAAATGTTCAGATTAAAATATTTGAGTGTGAACATTCTTATATTTTCAAAATTTATCATTTTTGGTCCAATTTCATTATAAAATAATCATTTAATAATTCAAAATTTCAAAATTTGAATTATTGAAATTTGACCAATAGTTATTTCAAAATTTCAATATTTCAAAATTTGACCAATAGTTATAGATGAGACTGCTTATTGAAACCCTGAAACTTCAAATACACGAGCAGTACCATCAAGTGAACATGAAACAATGCAATTTCTATGTGCAGATAGAGAAAGAGATTCAACTGCTTCTGAGTGCCCCTTGAATGATCTTACTACACATTCACCAGATCGGCTATCCCACACTCTCACAATTCCATCAAAACAACCAGTCACCACGTAATATGCACCAAGCCATGACAAGCATGTCACTCCCTTCTGTTCATACGAAACATAGTTCATTAATAATTTGTTAAAATACATAGGATTGTTGAATTTGTACAGAATAATATTTCGACATACCTCATGGTGACATGTGCTTCGTGTCACTGAATGCTCTATATCCCATATCACAAGTCTCTTATCCATGCTTCCAACTGCCACCCAAGTGTCACTATCATATACAACACGGCATAAAAGTAATATTAGTGCCCTTCTTGCATGGACAATTAAACAAGAAAAGGGCAGAAGAGGTACAGAGAAAAAGAAATGAGAAAAAAGACAATAGGATGATATTGAAAAAAAAAATTAAAAAAAAGGACATAATAGATTTTTGTTGATGAATTGATTAAAAATGCTTAACCCATGCTAACCAAATCCAATTCCCTGAGAAAACAAGTCATTAATGACGGTAAAGAGACAGAGGTTCTTAAATATGAATTCTCTTCCTAATATCAAAATGTATTCAGCAAGAAACGAGTTTGCCCACCCATATGATATACAATAAAAACAAATGGCTCACAACACTATATATTCCCACAACTTAGCCAATGAATTTAGCACATGAGCACCAGGACATAGTCAAGAGATATATGCCTGTCCATCTTACCACATACCTTGGTGCAAACCCAACACATTCGATTGAATCAGAATGAGGATCCAATGAATTGACAACCTGTCGACAACAATCAGAGTCAAAACTCTTATTGAGACCTAATCGACATAAGTCCAAAAGTCCCAAGAAAAATTCACAAATTTGTAGACAAAAGGAACAATAAGCACATTAAAAGATAAAGTAAGGTTAAAAATGAATTTTCTTTTTGAATTATAATCAGAGAAGAGAAGCACTCGTATAGTCGTATGACAATGTTTGGAGTAGGGAGGAAAAGAATGTAGAAAATAGAGAGTCTGAGGCAAAGTTAATATTTTTTATTCATGGAAAAAAAAAGTGCAGGCCTGTAGCCATATATACAGGCCACTGACTTGAACCTGTTTACTTGATTTTGTAGAGGAATATGTCTGGGTTTTGAAACTCAGCAGGACCAAATTGCTCTTGAATTATTTGCACTAACTCATCCCAATAGCGAATGGTTTTTCCAGAGGAAATCCAGGTATAGGTGTCCAATACGTCCCCTTCATGGTATATAGACGCAATATCAATCTTTAATTCTTCAAGAGTTTGATAGTAGTGGAAATACTTCTCAGCATTCATCACCTATCCTCTTGGGTCTCCCCTTTCAAATTTTAGGAACTCAATTTTTTCAGTTCTTTGAGAAGGATTCTTGGACCACCACAGGTTTTAGTTTCTCCATCATCTAGCTTCCCAGTTTTGTTCATTTCACCATGATCAGGAATTTAATATTTTGTTTCTTCAGATTGCCCAGATCAGCGTCAATGAGGCTTAACTTTGAGAAAAGCAAGCCCAATAGTTGGCTAATTATGTCTAAAGCATTCAGTGGGACTGTTTCAGAGGCTGAGATTTCGTATTGATTATGGACAGAATTGGGATTGGGGTTATTTAGGTCATGATTGAGGAGGGTTGGAGAGAATTCACGCATAGCTTCTGGTTGGTCTTTCCCATGATTTCCCACAGGTCTTGAGGACCTTAATGCTCTTGTGCCAATTGTTAGGTTAGATGTAGGGAGGAAAAGACAGAAAAATGAGTCTGATGCAAAGTTAATATCCGTTCACCAAGGATACTTTAAGAAATAATTATATTTGCCAGACAAAATGGGTTAAGATATATTAAGGACCTAATCCAAACGCCGAACTAGTTGTTATATTAAGGACTCCCTCCAAGGAGAATTATACAATATAAAGTTAAAAGGTGATAACAATCATGAAGGAAGCAATAGAAGCACGTACTCTTCCTGTAGAAATATTCACAGCATGGACAGAACCATCCTCAGAACCAGTAAGCGCAAGAGTTGAACTCGAACTTATCGACATGCATTTTAATGCCTTAGTATGATATGGATGACCTAGAAGGCAGTGTCAAACATGTTAAAAATGTCCAGGATGATCTTCAGAAGAAACACAAGGAAAACTCTGCAGCTAAACATTTAAAAGTACCATGATGATAGGAAGAAATACTTTTCTGCTCAAGATTGTTAATCATGCTACAAATTGAAGTGCTCATGCTTTTGAATTATCTAATAAATTGTTTAATGAAGCTGAATAAAAAAGTTTCCGGAATGTTAAGACTACACTTGACCTTAGAATTCATAAGTTTTAAGAAAAATATCTAGGGAATAACAACATAATAGATGATAGAATTCACAGAGTAAAAATCCAAGACTTTGATGGAAACCTATTTTATTCATTCAAAATACAATCATGTCAAAAAGAAATTTTTCTATGGTCAGATCAAAAAATTAAATTCATCAAACAAACATATACATCATCCACACACATGTATATGTGGCACGAAAATTTCTATTGCAGTGTAGACATAGTTTGGAATATCATGGAGTATTTAATGCTAGAATCTTCTCACTATTCAATAGCTAGGTTTTGAAGGAAGGCTCCCCATTTCATGTGAGTAACTTTCATAATTAAGTATTCCTGACACAAACCTATAAAATAAATCTGTAACCAATATTCCGTTAACTAAATGACACACACACATCATTGTGCAATAGAAAGTGTCTTGAATAAAAATCTTGAAGAATGACATTTTTCCACTCAGCCTTGAATATTCTCACATCGCAGCAAACAAATCCTACTGCAAATGGGCTCAAATTCTACCACAAATGGAGCCCAACATTTTTGCAATAGTGACAAATGGGCTCTCTTTTAAAAAAAGGTGCAAGGCTCACGTTTGTGCAATATGGTCATATGAGCTTCTCATATTTGTTTTCAGTCTGATTTTCTCTTAAAGCCTTAGCAATTCTATTTTCCCTTCTCAAATGGATTTTCACCATGTAT
Organism: Mimosa pudica; assembly: GCA_029929735.1. Classification (NCBI taxonomy): domain Eukaryota; kingdom Viridiplantae; phylum Streptophyta; class Magnoliopsida; order Fabales; family Fabaceae; genus Mimosa; species Mimosa pudica. Next base: position 3,940,713 of record JAKELP010000037.1, on the reverse strand, counting down.
AAATCCTTGAGGACAAGAATTCTTTTTAGGGGGAAGTATAATTACGTGGTCGGGAGTTAGTCATAGTATTAGCATTGTAATTGTCATTTACATATATTGTTAGTTATAAAATTATATGAGTCATCAGATTAGAAAACGAATCAATTGGGACAATTGTTGCAACACACTGGCCAATATAAACCCATTGTACAGGCTATTTCAAGTGTGGCACAAGAATTTAGTCTTTTAACCACTCTGTTTTCTATATCTTTCTCACTACTTGCATCAATCCCTATATAATTTTAAATGAAGCACCAAACACAAAATAACCAGAAAAGATATATATACACATTAAGTGCATGATCTAGTAACAGCAAAAATGCATCAAAAGCAATTCTCACATACCCCGGACAACATTCAGGTTTTTTCTGCTTCTGGGATTCCATATTCTCATAGTAGCATCTTTAGAACCAGTGCAGATTATTTTCCCTTCATCCAAATAAAACATGAGAAAATGGGAAAATCAATGTTAACAATAACGACTTAAAAGGGGAGTTGAAGAGCAGTTACTACCATCAGGAGTGAAATCACCACAGGTTACACTGTCACCATGACCAACAAATGCATTAAGAAAGGCATTATTATCAGCATTCCACATCCAAACAGTAGTATCCTTTGAACCAGCTAAGAGCAGGTGTCCTTGAGGATGCCACTTGAGCCACTGAAAGGTTCAAATTTACCAATTCAATTATTCCTAGAGTCATGAAAGCAAACAAAAAAATGACTTCCTTACCTCAATATCCTCTCTAGGACCTTCTAGAGTTACCCTGTGATTTCCAAATACATCCCAGACTTGAACAATTCCATCTAAGCTTCCTGATGCAAGCAATTGTCCATCATTACTAAAAGCCAAATTGCTTACCGAATCTCCATGACCTGCACGAGGCAACAAACACTAATCAGAAAAAACATGACAAGTGTCATTGTATATGAAAATTTCATTAATTTATACCCATATCCTAAGTTAAAATACACGCATCAGTGAGTTATGCTTCATGTCAAAACCTTGAAGTTCAGAAGCCCAATTGCCTTGACCAATTCTCCATAGAAACCCTTTCTCATCACGTCCCCCTGTTGCAACCAGTGTTGCATCTGTTGGGCTACAGGCAACTGTGTATAATTCTCCTGTTTGAGGGAAAATTCCAAGGAAACATGAAATATAAAAATCAACTTGAAGCAACATCTTGTACAAAAATATGACACATGACCTCAAAAATTTCATAAAATAGGATAATCAGAGAATCTTGAAGCACGTAACGTTAAAACCTACTTTAAAAATCTATGGCTACCTACTCCCTAGAATGTTATGAAACGGAACTAAAATTACTGCAAATACTGAACTTTGATTTAATACATTGATTTGTGAGAAGGAATAAAGTGATACAGAAATAAAGGACATTAAGCTCACCAGCATGACCCCTGAAGATGTGCACAGAATCATCTGGCTCCTCTAAAATCATTAGAAAAAATTATTAGCAGAAATATTTATATGGTAAAAAGTAATACACCTTGACAGTAGTATGATGAGAATAAGGGAAATAATAATAGTGTGGTGAGAGAAAGATTGAAGCAACATCTTGTACAAACATGACACATGACCTTAAAAATTTCATAAAATAGGATAATCAGAGAATATTGAATGACTTCATGATAAGACCAAAAGACCTACTTTAAAAATATATGGCTACCTACTCCCTAGAATGTTATGAAACGGAACTAAAAATTACTGCAAATATCACTTTGATTTAATACATTAATTTGTGAGAAGGAATAAAGTGACACAGAAATAAAGGACATTAATCTCGCCAGCATGACCCCCGAAGATGTGCACAGAATCATCAGGCTCCTCTAAAATCATTAGAAAAAGTTATTAGCAAAAACATTTAAATGGTAAAAAGTAATACATCTTGATATAAGTGTGGTCAGTTTTCATTTTCTTCTAATTCCACTATTTGATCATATTCAGTGGAGTGATTTCCTTTCATTAATAGATATTTTCCATTGAGTTTCCATCATAGTACAAGCCTCAGAATAACAGCTGACAAATTTCACTTGAAAAAAACACTTAGAAGCTAATGTAGCCATCCAGATAATTTCATAGCAATGTCCTACCATTTTGTTCCATGTCAGATTCTTCATACGCATCAGGAAGATCTTCATCGTCCAAATCATATACCTCGAGGCCATCTGAGTCATCCAGATAAACTGCCTCATTATTGTCTTCATCCTCTTCAAGAGATGGACCATAAAGGGCATTCATCTTTTCTTATTGATTCTTGATGTAAATGAACACTCTTGGAATCTGTATACAAATATAAAAGAGGGAATAACTAAAATAGATTTGATATCATATTGTTTCTCTCTCCTGCTTAGCTCAATGGTAAGCTCGTTTGTCGTGGGTTCAAATCAGCCTCTTTGCATAAAGCATCAATAAGCCCATTTTATCATTATCATATTGTGTCTCCTTTAAACCTACTTTTATAGTACTACTCCCTCCGGTCCTAAATATAAGACCTATTTACCTAATTTGATTACATTAAGGAAGTTAGTTACTAAAATGACATTGAAAAGGATATTTTGTGAAAAATTGGTAAAAGTTAGAAATAGGTCTCATATTTAGGAACAGAGGGAGTACTATATAAAGCAACAACTTAATCAATTTAAAACCACTAGATAATATCAAGAACAAAATCCTGGAAGCAGAAATTGTCAGAATTTCAAACTATTCAAAATCTCGTAAGTCACAATTTGAAAACATCCCCAAAAATAAAGCTAATTCCTGGAACATGGTTCAACCAAAAGGGAAATAATCCTCTGCGCATAACAAAAACAAAAGATTCTAACTTCAGTTTAGCACTGACCCATTAGGCTAAAAACAAAACAGCAACTTTCTATGCATGACAACAAGTCAGATTTCACAAGCTAACTCAAAAAAATAATCAACATATATACAGTGCTAAGCCTAATGAGAAGTAATCATGCCAGTCTTTCTAGCATACAGCAGCCACACCAAAAGCTCCCAAGCTACAGGAGCATGCTCACGAGACTGAGAGTGACTTAGGGACCAAATCGGTAGGTTAGTAAACAAAGTAGCCAAAAAAACGAAAAAAACGAAATCTATTTTCAAAAATCAAATTTAACGATGATAATAATAAAGAAAAAAATGTTTCTTTTGAGCTTACACAGTTTTTCTTAGCAACCCCAGAAAGCAAAATGATCACTTTTGATAAGAATAAGACTTGAATGATATGGAAAATCAAAGAAGAGAAAAAGGGGTGATCAAAGTTAACATCTTTATCAGTTAATAAAGCACTTCAGGAATTGAAAATGAAGTCAAGATATAGGTAAGTGATTTCCCTATTTTTGGAGGGAAGTAAAAGAGCATTTCACTACTGAAAGAAGGATAGTCATAAAAAATTTCTGAGGAAAAAGATTATATCTAAAGCAAATAAGACAGTTTCTACATTTTCCAAAAAGAAAGGGAAAGACGAGTCAAAACCAAATTGCATGATCCCTCATTGATTCAAATGAAGAAGAAGGATGATAACATGTCATCCTTGCCGTGAGATAACCTTTCAACACATTGAAATGACTTAAAATAAGACTAAATCAAATCACTGGAATAAGTTATGTGAATCTTCATTTCTATGCAAATTCAACTAAAATACCAGTACATTTTTTTATGAAAAAATTTGGGTGAGTTTTACCCCCAAAATTTCTCTTTTTTTAAACACATACGAGAGCTACTCATGTGTAAAATCTGAAGTCGTTCCCTAAGCTACCTCATTCAAGTGGTAAGGCCCATGTCACACACTAAACTCAGAAACATAATATCAAACTCCCAGTGCAGGACACCTTAAGTTTTCCAACCTTGTATAATCCCAGATAAGCAAGATCCATTTTGAGTAGTTCACAGAACTTACCAGGTAATTAACAAGTTCAAACCTTTACCATCTAACCATGACAAAGAAGCAAATGCTATTCACACCATCACTAACAAACATGCAAAAGCACTCTGATTACATTCCAATCTCTTCCAAACCTAAAAACTATCCAAATAACAGGAAAAACATCACATATATCAGCTTATAAACAATAAATCAATCAAAACCATCCAAAATCCTAAACATTCAAACAAAAAGCACAAACCTTTATATACCGCCAAAATCTCATCTTTAAAACAGCTTTCAAACGAAATGAAGCTCAAGGAGGAGGAAGATAAGAAAAAGCTGAAGGAGGAAGAAAGAAGCTTACACAGTCGCTGAACTCAAAGGAAGCTCGCCGGATGAAAGAAAGGAAGAAGTGATGAGGAAATGAAAGGAAAATGGAGAGAGGAAGTGATGGCTATGGCTATGGCTATGGCTAGGGTTTTGCTTCAATGTGAGAGGAAGTAAGCATTTGATGGTTAGGGTTTGAGGAGAAAAAGAGAAATAGCCATATAGCTATGGGGAACTCAAGAGACGAGGCGCGCCAAAAATGGAATTCCTTTGTAGTAATATGTACTCCCTCAATTCCTAAATATAAGATCACTTTGCTTAATTTGGGGAGATTACGGATGACAATTCAATTATTTAGAATTATATGATCTCCCCAAAATACCCCTCTCTTAATAAAGTTCAAAACCCCTGCCCAACAAAAACTAAAGGTTGTCTAAAAAGGAAGATAAGGGTAAATTGGGCAAAACTTGACATAAAATGGAAAGTGATATTATATTTAGGAACTCATCTACTTCTCTAAAGTGATCTTATATTTAGAAACGGAGGGAGTATAAGGGTTAAGGTGCATTTTTAGTACTATAAAATATGGCAAAGAGCACCAAACATTATGGGCCCGTTTGTTACATTGGAAAGTGATAATGGAAAGTGGATAAAGGAAAGTAGAATGGTAATTTACATATATACTGGGACCCACAAATTTTCTCTCTCTATCTCACACTTTTTATGGTCCCACAAACCTTACTTTCTCATCATTACCTAATTTATCTCTACTTTCCATCTTTACCCCCTTACCCTCAATTCTCACCTCCAATTCCATTTCCCAATTCCATCCAATCAAACGGACTCTATATACAATATTGTGTTTCATTTTTTATAACCAATAATTATTTTCGTTGCTTATTTAATAACGACGTTAAATAAGTCAAGTTTGACCGTTAGGTGTAGTGGTGAGGTAAAGAAGCATTTTTAGTACTCTCTAATATACTGATAACTCCCATATTTAGTGGTTTTTAGAAAATATTTTGTTGTATTTGGGGAGTCATGAATTAAATAATTAAGAGATTTTGATGTAAATTGGAAATATATTAATTTGAAATATTATTTGGGAATTGAAATAGGAAACTTGAAATAATAAAAGAAAATATTTTAAAGGGAAGTTTCTTGTTAATGAGATTATATGATTGAGCTATGGTGATTATTTCCTGATTCCTTTCATGCTTTTACAATAGGACAATGCAGATTTGGAAACAAAAGAAAAAGGAAAGAATGAGTCTTGACTTGGGCTAGATCTTTGGTGACCTAATTGACTAAGGAGATCAGTCATTATAAAAAGGAAAGGAGGATCTTGTGAAGAGGAGGCTGGTTACAATTTTTCCAATTTCCTAAAGCCTAAAGGAGTTCACACAGATAAAGAAGAAGCAAGCAGCTAAGAGTGTTTGGAGCTAATTCTTCCAATCCTTTGCACTCAAAAGACACACGGACCAGAGAAGCTAAAGAGACATATTATCGTTCATCATCCATGGAATATCAGTTTTGGAGAAGAGGAGCAAGGCTGAGCAATAGAAAAGGAGACATCATTTTGTGTTTTTAATTCTTCTTGCTTTCCTTGTGATTTGTGGTTTTGAACTTTTATTTGTTGGGATGACTTTGATAGACAATATGTGTGGCTAATTGTTTTTACAACCTAGAGTACTATAAACTTGTTTGTAACTTAGATATTTTATTTCCCACTATTTAGTCATGATTAATTTGATTTAGTTAATTTAATCTTGCTATTATTGATTAACTTGTTTAGTGTTTGATCACTATTAGTCATGTTTAGGGAGTTTAGAATTGGACTCGAAAGAGAGAATTTTAAATAGACCATGAGATTAAATAGTGTAGGATTGGATTTTTAATCTGATTTGCGACTAGGATAGAAATATACCTAGAAGCCCTGCATAGTCACATTAGAGCGGTACAGGGATAAATTAGGTCTAGTAAATTATAGTAAGACATTACATAATTAAGCTAGGCAAGGATATAGGTGGACCGGAAGGCATTTATAGACATTAGTACTCTAGATTAGCTAGTTGGATTAATTCATAATTAATTTGGTGGGAATAAAATCTAAGAAACAGACAAGGGATTAGTGGCTCCAGGTTGTTCTTTTGACTCGTGAATTTCTTCTGTATGAATATTTGTTTTATTTTATTTTCTTAGATATTAGGTAATCAAAATCAATTTTCTTGTATTTACTCAACTTGAACGAAAATAGGAGATCTAATGCCTAATTATTAATTGTATGAGTCTCTGTGGGATCGACCTTGATTTACCACTTTACTAAATACGAATCCGTACACTTGCGGAATTTTCATCAAAATTTTAGTACCATCATATAGAAAGGAGCATCAAGCATAATATACAATATTTGGTCCATTTTTGGTATTGCTTATCTAGTAACTCATTAGTAAAACTCAGTTCTGTAAGAAAAAATCTGATGTGGCATAATGATGTAATATATGTATGTTGAAATAACAATTTAAGGAACATTTAGTTTAAATTTATAACTATATAGTAATAAAATACAAGTAACTCTTCTTTTGTTTTTGTTAATCACCGCCCGGTTCAATCCAGACTCGAGGGGTAGGGGTATTGCCCACATAGGCAAGGTTGTCCCTTCCCCCAATGAGAGCGCTTCAAGGGAATCGAACACACGTTCTCATCCTTACGGGAATTGTAGCCGTTAATTTGGGTTAGGGCCAACCCTTTTTAACTCAAGACGAGGAGTGTCAGACTTTAAAGGACAAAGGGTTTTGTGGGCCGACGTAGACCCGTTTTCCACCTTTTAATTATTTGTTCATGATGGTTTATTCCTTAACTATTTGTTTAGTTTATGATTTTTCGCTTACCTTTTTTATACGTGTAAAATACTAATGGCTTATCTGTTTATATTGTTCATGATACTAGAATAGTCTATGGATCTTTAGAGCTTTGTAGTGTTTAATTATTTGACACTTAGAATAATATTGTGATTTAGTGTCTTATGGTGTTTAAATATTGTATATTATGTTTAGTGCTTCTTACTATATTGTAGTGTACTACAAATACTCCGTTACAGCTTTACCCCACCATTTAACGGTCAAAATTTGACATCTAACAGTCAAACTTGAATTTTTTAACGTCATTACCAAATAAGCAACAAAAATAATTCTTGGATATCAAGAATGGACTAGGATATTTTAGATTATGTATTGTGTACTTTACTATATTCTAGAGTACTAAAAATGCACCTTAACCCAAACATTTATTGCAATCGAATTGTGATCATTAATCTTCCATAAAAATGGCTTAATTGTATGTATAAAAAATGGCTTAATTGTACCAAGTGTTCCAAAATCATTACTAAGTACATTTCAAAATGGGCAAATGTGCAAAAAAAAAAGCCACGATAAATTTAAAAATAGACATTTATAACTCTGGTAAATTTAAGGGGGCAAAACTGTACACAATAAACTAAAATGGCGCAAAAGTAACATTTCTGTTTGGCAGAATTAAACAGACGTTTTCCAAACGTGACCCCATCGTTAGTATATGACGTGTCATACATTTAAGGGTGCAATATGTTGAAGGAGCTTTATTTTTTGGGCGAAGGCCCAAAAATGATACATAATTATTGACCAAGGAACAAAAATAGTACTACCTCCGGTCCTAAATATAAGACTTAGATGACTTTTTTAGAGACACTAAAGTTGCGAAATAGGTGATTAAATTATGACATATTTGATATATTTTTAGATTATCTATTAGTTTATAGGTAAAATATACTAATCTAAGGGAAAAATTAGGTAAATCATCAATTTATAATTAACTTATTTTGTTTTTTTAGGATTTTCCAAAAAAATCAATTATGTCTTATATTTAGGACCAGAGGGAGTACATAACTATTCCAAGGTGCAAAAATAATACCAAACTTTTACCATGTGATAAAAAATGATATTTTCACTAATATGACAATAATATTAGACATGAAATGTCCAAAATGCCCTTATAATTAAATAATATAAGGGCATTTTGGATTTTTTCATGTCTAATATTATTGTCATATTAGTGAAAATATCATTTCCAATCACATGGTAAAAGTCGGGTATCCTTTTTATCCCTTGAAATAGTTATGTACTATTTTTGTTCCCTGACCAATAGTTATGTATCATTTTTGGGTCTTCGCCCTTATTTTCATATGGGGCTTTATTTGTTTAGAAGATTACGAAGAAGTAAGATGGATTTCACATGATTTGGGGTTATATTTGGCTTCTTATCAAAATGATTTGGGGGTTTAGGGTTCGTTTCAAGTGATTTAGGGTTCAACTTGATGCATTTCAGCTTCCACGGTGGATTTTGGAATTGACACGTCATTTACTGATGGTGGAGCCCATGTCTGAAAAACGTTTGTTTAACTCGGCCTAACAGAGAGGTTACTTTTGCCCCATTTTGGTTTACAATATACGGTTTTGCCCCATTTTAGTTTACAGTGTACAGTTTTGCCCCCTTAAATTTACCAGAGATATAGGTATCCATTTTTAAATTTACAGTGGCTATTTTTGCACCTTTGTCCTTCCAAAATCATCTAAAAACTTTTTACGATAAAAAATCATTTTTAGTACTTTGAAATATAACAAGGAGAACTAAACATAATATATAATATTTTGGTCATATTTGTGATAAACAAGAATTATTTTGTTGTTTATCCAGTCAAGACATTAAATAAGTCAATTTTGGCCGTTACATGACAAATTTTGAATGTCAAATTGCGGGATAAAAGAACATTTTTAGTACTTTAGAAGGGGCAAAACTAGCCACCGTAAATTTCCAAATGGATAACTTTGGCACCCGTAAATTGGATGGTGCAAAATCGTACATTATAAATCAAAATGGGACAAATTTAGCCACGCCGTTAAGTTGAAGCTAACAGACGTTTGTGTTGGCGTGGGGCCCACCTTCATTAAATCAAAACGTCTGTTAGCTTCAACTTAACGGCGTGGCTAAATTTGTCCCATTTTGATTTATAATGTATAGTTTTGCAACATCCAATTTATGGGTGCCAAAGTTGTCAATTTGGAAATTTACGGTGGCTAGTTTTGCACCTTCACCCTATAATTTATTCCCACTAAATTAATCATGAATTAATTCAACTAGCTAATATAGAGTACTAGTGTCTATAAATGTCTTTCGGTCCACTTACATCCTTGTCTAGCTTAATTACACAATGTCTTGCACTAATTTAATAGGCTAATTTATACCGGTACCGCTCTAATGTGACTATGTAGGGCTTCTGGGTATATGTCTATCCTAATCGCAAATCAGATTAAAAATCCAATCTTACACTATTTAATCTCATGGTCTATTTAAAATTCCCTCTTTCGAGTCCAATTCTAAATACTCTAAACATGTTTAATGGTGATCAAGCACTAAACAATTAATCGAAAATAGCAAGATTAAATAAACTAAATCAAATTAGCCATAACTAAATAGTGGGAAATAAAATAGGATTAAGGTGCATTTTTAATATTCTAGAATATGGCAAAGAGCACCAAAAATAATATATAAAATTGTAGTCCATTTATGATAACCAAGAATTATTTTCGTTGCTTATTTAGTAATGACGTTAAATAAGTCAAGTTTAACCGTTATGTGTCAAATTTTGACTATTAAATGGTGAGATAAAGGAGCATTTTTAGTACTCTATAATATAGAAAGGAGCACCAAACATAATACAATATTTTGATCCATTTGTGGTAACCAAGAATTATTTTCATTACTTATCTAGTAACCTGTTTGTTAAAACTCAGTTTTGTAAGATAAAATTTGATGTGACATAATGATGTAATATATATATGTTGAAATGACAATTTAAGGAACATTTAGTTTAAGTTTATAACTATGTAATAAGATAAAAATAACTCTTCTTCTATTAGATTATGGAGTCATTATTTCGGGTCGAGCCCGTAGGGCCAACCCCTTTTTAACTCAAGACAGAGGAGGGCCATACTTGGAATTTCTAGGAAAATGGGATGCAGACCTATAAGGGCTAGACCTTAAGGGACAAAGGGATTTTTGGGCCGTCGTAGATCCATTTTCCCTTTTTTAATTATTTATTTATGATGGTTTGTTCCTTAACTATTTGTTTAATTTATGATTTTTTTCTTACTTTTTTTATACATGTAAAATACTAATGACTTATCTGTTTATACATGCATAATACTAGGATAGTCTATGGATCTTTAGAGTTTTGTAGTGTTTAATCAGTTGACACTTAGAATAATATTGTGATCTAGTGTTTTATTGTGTTTAAATAATGTATATTATGTTTGTTGTAACATCTCAGCGCCTCGCTCTCGAAATTGTCCGCTTTGGGGAATCCTCACCCCTCACGGTTTTAAAACGCGTCGAGAGGGGGAGGTATCCAGGCCTATATATAGCACCTTTCGTTCTCCTCCCCAGCCGATGTGGGACTTTACAATCCACCCCCCTTGGGGCCCAGCGCCCTCGCTGGCACACCGACCCGAGCCTGGCTCTGATACCATCTGTAACATCCCAGCGCCTCGCTCTCGAAATTGTCCGCTTTGGGGAATCCTCACCCCTCACGGTTTTAAAACGCGTCGAGAGGGGGAGGTATCCAGGCCTATATATAGCACCTTTCGTTCTCCTCCCCAGCCGATTTGGGACTTTACATTTGTTGCTCCCTACTATATTTTAGAGTATTAAAAATGCTCCTTTACAATTTTACCCCACCATTTAACTGTCAAAATTTGACATCTAACGGTCAAACTTGAACTTGTTAACGTCATTACTAAATAAGCAACGAAAATAATTCTTGGTTATCACAAATGAAGCAGAATATTATATATTATGTTTGGTGCACTTTGCTATATTCTAGAGTACTAAAAATGCACCTTAACCCTAATATATAGTATTTTATTTATAAAAAAAATATATAGTATTTTGGAGTCTATACATGCCATTTTTGGGGAAATTAATTTGTAGTCCCTCAGAAGGGACTTTTTTTGCTTAGAGCCTTCGTATCCGGCCCTCTTCGAGGAACTAACTAATCCGAAGTCGCCGTCGGGATTCCCCATTTTGGGGGTGACGACTTCCTAAGGGTTCGAACACATGACATGGTGGGTACATGGTGTCTCACCTTCCCCTTTCTTACCAGCTGGTCTACGCCCCCTTGGGCAGTCCCTCACAAGGGACTTAATAGTAGAAAAGTCTTATAAACTCCACAGATTAAAGTAGGGTCCCTAGGGACCTTACTTTAATATACTTCAAATACAAAAAGACCATATTGCCCCTTTTTCTTTGCTCATGAACTTGCTATACTTGCGCATGACATTGCCATGTCTGCCCATGTCCTCGTCAAAACGCTCATTAACTTGTCACAAGGTGAGTCATGACCTTATTAGAGTTGTTCATGATCTTGTTATACGTGCGCATGACCTTGTCATTTCTTGCCCATAACTTTGTCACAGGGAGAGACAATCTGGTCTTTTTGTATATGAAGTATATTAAAGTAAGGTCCCTAAGGACCCTACTTTAATATGTGGAGTTTATGAGACTTTTCTTTTTTAAGTCCCTTGTGAGGGACTATAAATTAATTTTCCTTTTTTTCTATAACATAGAAGGGAACATGACAAATAAGTAAATCTGAAGGTTCAAAAGGACATATAAGGAACTCAAACTTTCAAAAGTACAAATAATGAACTCTGAATTCTAAACGAACAATTAAGAAATCTGTCAATTGTTAATTAGTATGTTCTAATTGTTAATAGGTATGTTCTAGTTGTTAATTTTTCTATTTGGAAATTTGATTCCTTACTTGTCATTTTGGAAGTTTGAGTTTCTTACTTGTCCTTTTGGACATTCGGAGACATTTAGTTGTCATTTTCCATTTAATTCTAATAACTTCTGGCACTAATTTTAGCATCCTCAAAATATTAATAATAATTAATCTTTCAATATATTTCACTATGACCCAAAATGTGAAATAGCTAAGAGGGACAATTTGGCCAATCCATTAACCGACCCTAATGGTCAATGTTATTGATAAAAAATGTTATCTTGGTTTTATATGTTTCATCAACTTCAGGCAATGCCACCTCAATTTTCTGTTCACATCATGATTTTGAAATGATTTTTTTTTTTTAAAAAAAAGACTCCATTCCCCCCCCCCTGATCCACATGATGATAGATAGAATTGGAAAGGATATTGTGGGGAAGGATATCTACTGCATGCTCAGATCTTTTAAATACTATTCTTACTTTCAAGTAGATGTTGAACTTCTTTGTAATTTTATGAGGGAGCACCTTGTTTTTAATGCTCCCTTCTCCGTTTCTATTTTAAGTTTGTAATATTGTAAGATACTTTTTATTAGCTCGTTTTTTAATGGATTGTCATTTATACAAAAAAAAAAAAAAGATAGAATTGGAAAGACTCACCAAAAGAAAAGGATATATATGGCCTTAATAAATGTGGCCTTCAGAAAATATTTTTCAAAAGCTTCAGTTTTTCATGAAGATTTACTTGATCAGATCATCATGCACTAGTAAACATTCTGCTATGTAGTGAAAAGAAGAGTCTCCATAATCACAATTTTGAAGGTCATGGATAGATCGTTCGGAGTATTTAGAAGTTGTGCATGAGGGTTGAATGATTGATAATGAAGAGTTTGAAGACAGAGCACATAACTTGGTGATAAGATTGGAAAATTTTTATAAGATAAAGTAGAAGGGCTTTCTCAAATTAATAATAAGTTATTGGAGATGTAGAAGCAGCAATTGGCTAAGGGGAATCCAATATCAACAAAGCTAGAGCAACCTGGAAAAATCGTCATGAAATTTGAGAAGGCTTGGGAGGGAGGAAAATAATTAGTGGTAGCAATGTAGAATCTCTTGGTTTCAAACAGGAGATAAAAGCTTAAAATTCTTCCGTTTAACAAAAATTAAAAGATGGATAAATGCTACATGGAGAATTTCTCAAGTTATAATTATATAAGGGTTAAGGTGCATTTTTAGTACTCTAGAATATAGCAAAGTGCACCTAACATAATACACAATATTGTGGTCCATTTGTGGTAACCAAGAATTATTTTCGTGACTTATTTAGTAACGACGTTAAATAAGTTAAGTTTGACCGTTATGTGTCAAATTTTGACCGTTAAATTGTAGGGTAAAAGAGCATTGTCAGTACTCTAGAATATAGAAGGAGCACCAAACATAATATACAATATTTTTGTCCATTTGTGATAACTAAGAATTATTTTCATTGCTTATCTAGTAATTCGTTAATTAAAACTCACTTTTGTAAGATAAAATCTAATGTGACATAATGATGTGATATATGTATATTGAAATGACAATTCAACGAACATTATTTTAAGTTTATAACTATGTAATCAGATAGAAGTAACTCTTCTTCTATTACATCATAGGGTCAGTAATTTGGTACAAGCCAGTATAACCAACCCGTTTTAATTTGTGTAGAGCCAGTATGACCAACCTGTTTTAACTTAGTATGGACAACCTGTTTAGTTTATGATTCTTTGCTTACATTTTTTATATATGTAAAATACTAATGACTTATTAGTTTATACATGCATGATAATAGGATAGTCTATGGATCTTTATAACTTTGTAGTGTTTAATTATTTGACACTTTGAATAATATTGTGACTTAGTTGTTTATGGTGTTTAAATATTGTATATTATGTTTGATGCCCCTTCTATATTCTAGAGTACTGAAAATGCTCCTTTACCCCACAATTTAACGGTCAAAATTTGACACATAACGGTCAAACTTAACTTATTTAACGTCGTTACTAAATAAGCCACGAAATTAATTCTTGGTTACCACAAATGGATCACAATATTGTGTATTATGTTAGGTGCACTTTGCTATATTCTAGAGTACTAAAAATGCACCTTAACCCATTATATAACATCATATTGAATTTCTTCGAAAAATTAAAGAATAAAAATCATCAGTTAAAAATGTTAATATTCATTTTTTTATATACCCTCAATCCTAATTTAACTACTTATGACCTACGGTGTAAATTATTCATGTAAAATAAAATTATATGGTATTTGGCTTATTTTAATTTCATTAAAGGGTGAAGACCCAAAAATGATAATACATAATTATTGACCAAAGAACAAAAATAGTATATAACTATTCTAAGGTACAAAAATGATACCCAACTTGAACCATGAGATCAAAAATGTTATTTTCACTAATATGACAATAATATTAGACATGAAATGTCCAAAATGCCCTTATAAAATAATCGCCACTCGGTAAAAGTTTATTTGAATATAAGGGCATTTTGGACATTTCATGTCTAATATTATTGTCTTATTAGTGAAAATATCATTTTTGACCACATGGTAAAGTTGGGTATCATTTTTGTAGCTTGGAATAATTATATACTATTTTTGTTCCTTGACCAATAGTTATGTATCATTTTTGGGTCTTCGCCCTTCATTAAAAGTCAAAGTGATTATATATTTAGAATCAGATTGACTAGTAGTCAAGATATCCTTCACATTTTTGTTAACGAAAAAGCTATGTTTGAATGTGTTGATGTAGGGACTAAATTCAGCTAAACTTCTAAACACAAAAGACTCACAGACATTATATTAAGGGCGAAGGCCCAAAAATGATACACAACTATTGGCCAAGGAACAAAAATAGTACATAACTATTTCGAGGTACAAAAATGATACCCAACTTTTCCATGTGATCAAAAATGATATTTTCACTAATATGACAATAATATTAGACATGAAATGTCCACAATGCCCTTATAATTAAATAAACTTCTACCGGCCGGCGATTAATTTAGGGGGAAGGCTCAAAAATGATACATAACTATTGGCTAAGGAACAAAAATGATACATAACTATTGCAAGGCACACCAATGGTACCAACTTTTAACATGGGATCAAAAATGATATTTTCACTAATATGAGTATATGACAATAAGATTACACATGAAAGTCCAAAATGCACTTATAAATTAAATAAATTTTCTTCCTCACCCTCTCCTCCCTTAGCTTCTTTCTTCTACCAACATTTTCTTCAATAAATAACTCGTCCACTGATGGCTTCAACTCTCAGCAACTCTGTTTTCATGTTTTTACAGCCTGATCGCCCTAACGAGTTGTTGAGAGTTGAAGCAGCCGGTGGACGAGTTATTTATTGAAAGAACTGTTGGTAGAAGAAAGAAGCTAAGGAAGGAGAGGGTGAGGAATAAAATTTATTTAATTTATAAGCGCATTTTAGACTTTTCATGTGTAATCTTATTGTCGTATTAGTGAAAATATCATTTTTGATCCCATGTTAAAAGTTGGTACCATTGGTGTGCCTTGCAATAATTATGTATCATTTTTGTTCCTTGGCCAATAGTTATGTATCATTTTTGAGCCTTCGCCCTAAATTAATCGCCGGCCAGTAAAAGTTTATTTAATTATAAGGGCATTTTGGACATTTCATGTCTAATATTATTGTCATATTAGTGAAAATATCATTTTTGATCACATGGAAAAGTTGGGTATCATTTTTGTACCTCGAAATAGTTATGTACTATTTCTGTTCCTTGGCCAATAGTTGTGTATCATTTTTGGGCCTTCGCCCTTATATTAATAGGGGTATTTAAAAATCACAGCACTAACAATAATGTCTTCAATCAATGTGATTCAAACCCAAAACCATATAAAGTTTAGTGGTTGGATTGAACAAGAAAAGACTTAACATTCAAGTAGTCCAAAATTTAACTCTAAATAACCTATATATTTAATAAAGGTAAAGTTTTTTTTTACTTTGAAAGTTTTTTATCAAGACAATTTCATTTAAAAGATTTTTTGGGTTCAAAATGACAGAAGTTTTAAAATTTATGTAGTAATATTGCCCAATTACACTAAAAACTCAAATTGACGGTAAAAAATGTTGCCATTAATATTTTAACTATAAAAGAGACAATATTGTTCCATTTTTATACTTTCATGAGAAATGGATAAAAAATACTTCCAAAACTAAAATTAATCCTAAATAGAACTATTCATAGCTAGAGAGTATTTGTGCGCATCAGAAGTGCTAATTTCTTTTACAAAAGTAATAAATTTTTTCAACTTACAATACTTGCAAATTTTAATACTTTCTCATAAATCAAACAAATTCTCGTAACTAATATAATAAAAGGTTAAGGTGCATTTTTAGTACTCTAGAATATAGCAAAGTGCATTCAACATAATATACAATATTGTGGTCCATTTCTGATAACCAATAATTATTTTCGTTGCTTATTTAGTAACAACGTTAAATAAGTCAAGTTTGACCATTATGTGTCAAATTTTGACCGTTAAATTGTTGGGTAAAGGAGCATTTTTAGTACTCTAGAATATATAAGGAGCACCAAGCATAATATACAATATTTTGGTCCATTTGTGGTAACAAAAAATTATTTTTATTCTTTATTTAGTAATCTGTTAGCTAAAACTAACTTTTGTAAGATAAAATCTGATGTGACATTATGATGTAACATATTATGTATGTTGAAATGACAATTTAAGGAACATTTATTTTAAGTCTATAACTATGTAATAAGATAGAAGTAACTCATCTTCTATTACATTATAGAGCCATTAATTCGGATCGAGCGAGTCTGACCAACCTGTTTTAACTCAGCATGTCCAACCTGTTTAGTTTATAATTCTTTGCTTATTTTTTTATACATGTAAAATACTAATGACTTATCTGTTCATACATGCATGATACTAGGATAGTCTATGGATCTTTATAACTTTATAGTGTTTAATTATATGACACTTTGAATAATATTATGATTTAGTTATTTATGGTGTTTAATATTGTATATTATGTTTGGTGCTCCTTATATATTCTAAAGTACTAAAAATGCTCCTTTACCCCACAATTTAACGGTCAAAATTTGACACATAACGGTCAAACTTAACTTATTTAACGTCGTTACTAAATAAGCAACGAAAATAATTCTTGGTTGTCACAAATGAACCACAATATTGTATATTATGTTGGATGCACTTTGTTACATTATAGAGTACTAAAAATGCACCTTAACCCTATAATAAATATTTCTTTAGGGTAGTTTTAACGTTAACAAGGAACAAATAATTAACATACTAATTTATTTTAAAGTTTTTATATATTCTTATAACTATATAAATAATACAAAGAGTATTTTTTTGTCAGAATACAAAGAGTATTTTTACTCATGAGAAATATTCTCTTGGGGTATTTTTAAAGTTTCCATACATGTAATTCTCATCCCACCTCACTTGCGAAAGCCTTGTGCATTGAGCTGCTACGTAGAATGTGTTGTCTTCTTGTGCATATTGGAAAAACAGGTACCATTATCACCTTTTTTTTTTATCTTAATATCCCCACTCGACATGTGGGATATTAACCCTCTGCTAATTTGTAGGCACCTGTTGAAACAGCTGGCCTTGGAGATTTAATATTTCTCCATACCCAACATCAATGATCGAACCCAGACAATTGGTTAAAGGTGAATGAACCTGGGGTGTGTGGTTGAGTGGTAAGGACTCATTCACCCTTAACCAATTGTCTGGGGTTCGATCTCTGGCGTTGGGTATGGAGAAACATTAAATCTCCCAGGCCAGCTGTCCCACCCTTTGAGGTGCCTCCAAATCAGCGGGGGATTAGTCTCTCACTTGTCGAGTGAGGGGATACCTTGATCATGGATCAAAAAAAAAAAAATTAGGCAAATATGTATTGACCCTTTCTTTTAGTGGGTATAATCAGGTGATCAACGATTTTAAGATAGTGGTGTTTATTATTTGATTAGTTGAAAAGTGTAAAGAGCATATACACATGAAAAGTGTTAAGAGCATATACACATGTGTGACATGACAGATTCTTCTGAAATCACATGTGCAAGTCACATTTCAATTGGTGAAGTCATCTCCTATATCGCAAGATTTTGTAGTGACGTTCCGCCTCAGATTTTTTAAGATATTTGATAAAGTTTGCAGTGTTTTCACTATATAAAAAAAGATTGAGTTAGATAAGTGAAAATGATAAGAGGATAACAGTATAGTCCTTCACTCTCAGGTATAAGTTGAGAGTGTGAGACAAGGAGAACAAACAAAAACGAGAAGAAGAATAAGAAGAATAAAGTAATTTGTTCCTATTTATTGTCTGAAGGTGTAATTCTCAAGAGTTTTTTGTATTTTGAACCTATAACGCATAAGAAATTGTATACATCAGAATTTGAATACGTGTGAAATTCTTAGTTGGTATAAATCTAATGAGGTTGGAACCTCATTTACATATGTTAGGAAGAAGAAGCGAAATGGCTTGGCGGACAAGTAATGTGTAACAGGACAGGGTAATTTCGGAATTACAGTGATAATTCAGTTAGAAGGGTAGTTAGGGTATTT
The DNA here is from genome assembly GCA_029929735.1 of Mimosa pudica. Lineage (NCBI taxonomy): Eukaryota > Viridiplantae > Streptophyta > Magnoliopsida > Fabales > Fabaceae > Mimosa > Mimosa pudica. The sequence goes on along the minus strand of JAKELP010000037.1, from coordinate 3,921,982 downwards.
CCCTATGTTTAGTAGTTAGATGAGTCGGTTAGTACAGTAAGAGTATAAATAGGGAGAGAGTGTGAGGGGAGAGGTAGGCAAGAATTGAGGCTTGTGGAGGTTGGTGTTCTCGAATACACCTAGACACTTTTGTTTTATTGCTTTTCTCTTTAACCTTTCTTCAGATTTATACACTGAGGAAGTGAGACTTTGTTGAATTCAAAAATACTATTGTTGATTTCATCACAATTATAGGGAATTTAGTACGTCAGAATTTGAATACGTGCGAAATTCTTAGGTGGTAGGGAATTTCGACGTCCGAATTTGAATACGTGCGAAATTCTTAATTAATATCAGAGTCAGACTATTCTTAAAATAAATTAACAATTTTGAGTGTGAATAAAATCAAATAAATTAACCATCATTTTGAGTGAACAAATGCAAGCCATTTTGAATTATTAAACCCTTTTTTTCTAAGAATGGAGTATCCAAAGTCTAGGTAATATGAATGCAAAAAATTTTCACACGGCTAATTATAATATATATTTGATAAATGATGAATTTGGTGATGAAAAAACAACTATAAACCCAAGGTAACATAGAAGAAATTTATTAACTAACATATCGAAAGTAACTACATATGTCATGCATGATTCAATTGATTGGTTTATTTGAATACAATAAAATGATAAATCCAACTTCATTTCATTTGTTTATGTACAATCATACCTCTCTCTCTCTCTCTCTCATGTTATATACTGGTGAATCTGAGGTGAGTTGCAGCTGAAGTAAGAAGTATATTGTGGGGCCATTTTAATGAGGTAGTTTTAACCAAACCAGTAATTGGAGGAATTGATTAGTGTGTTAAGATTCAGACTAAATGCTGCAAGAAGTGACAGACTTGCTAGGGAGAAGTTTGACTTGCTATTCGGTAGAAAGAACTAGAGATCGAGTAGGGTGGCTTTAGTCAAAGCCTATGAGTTTTGGGTATATAATTCTTCATTTTGGTTGTTCAGCAAAGTTGGGAGAAGAATTTGGATTGTCTCATAGTGGTGTTTGGGCGATTTGCTCCTCAATTTGTATTATCTTCTAATTGTTCACTCATTTAAATGCAAAAATGTAACGTTCATGTCTTCATCTTGCAATCTGATTAATGAGTTATGCAGTAAAAGTATCAAGTCTTTGTTATCTATTTATAGTTTCTGTCTTTTTTATCGAATTGTTGGGGAAAGGGTTCTAAGTGAACAGAAGAATAAAAGTTTGGCCTTAATTGTGTGCCTAATTTTATACTCCATGCCCAATAACAGAAATAAAATCCAACATTTAGATTAGAATGAGTGTGAGTCTTAGACATGGAAGGACAAGGTTAAACAGGGTTAAAGTAAAATTTAACACTCAACTATTAGTAAAACTTCACCCATTACTCATAAAATGATTTAAATGTAGCAACTTCATAAAATTTGATAAGTTTCATCATTAATTTTGACCTGATTAGGTCATATCACTTGCCACAAATTAATCAATGACTACAATTTTTTTGAGATTGATTGTTCATGGAATACATTGAAGGGCTAGATTTTGACTGTCATGGGCATAAGTGCTGGTTATTGTTATTAACTTATTATTAAAGCCATATAGAATGTTTGTTTTGGCTCTAAATTTTGAAGCCTCAATCTATTTTATGTTGAATATTTGCTATATATAGCTCCTAATATAAAACTGTTTTTAGTATTTTAAGAGGTTTATAAAATAAATATATTTCTTAAAACAGTTTATGTTTATCAATTTTCCACCGAACTAATTTTCTGTAAATAAATATTTATACATTATATGATGCCACTCAATAATAGGTTGTAGTATATGTTATAATTTAGTTATAGTTTATTTAGCTCTCTTAACATTACAACAATAGTTAATTGAGTCTTATATACAAGAACAGTACTGTAACATTATTTTTCTCCAAATTAATTTAGTTAATTTAAAAATATGATATGCAATTTAATATTTGGTCATTGATAGTGGCATTGAATGGTCCATGCAGTCATTCTGACATAGTAGGATAATATTTTGTTGTTATTTGTAAGATTTTTTTTTTTTAAAATTTAGAGGGATAATAATAAAATGTGTCATATTTTTTTATAATTAAGTTATTTATATAGATTTTTTATAATTAGAAAGCTTATGTGAGCAGGGCCTGAACGGTTCACTATACTACTAAGCTATGAACATTTTCTTTTGACAGACCAAACTAAATGGCCTGAAAGTTCTTGGGTTCTCACATTGGCCACCAAGAACTTTTTGAGTGGCTAAATGGGCTTGAGATTTTATAAAGACATACAACTTAGCTTGACCATATGTTAACGAACCCAAACCATATTTGAGGGAGTTAGAGTTGAGTAATTATAGATTCTATAATCTCAATTATTCTAAAATGCAAAGTTGTGTGGGAAAACTATTTTTAAATTTGCATTGAGTGAAGTAGTTGGATGGATGTAATAAGGTTTAGTCAAAATTATCAAAACGAGGTGGGAGAATTTATTGAATTTTCCAAAAGAAATGTGTTTACCAAGAATGAAATGCACCGCTACCATTGTGTGAAACGTGTAAATGTTGATCATAAAAGTGTTGATTAAATAATGGACGACTTTTTCACCGAAAAAAAAGTAAAGGACGACCTTATTTATAAGAGGATCAATCGACATTACAAGAGCATAATGATATTGTCGATGTAAAAGTTAAGGTAAGCACTTTTAATATTTAATTTTTTATGTTGTTAGTTTATTGTTATCTATATTATAACATATAATTACTATGATATTAATGCTTTTTTTTGCAAATCACAGTGCCCAAAACAACCAAAGTGTACAGAGTGTGGATACTATGTTATGAAGTACATGTACGACATAATTCACGGTGACTATGTATAAAAATTCACTACGATATACGATTATAGTCTTTACATCAAATAAATGATTGATAATTTCCATATTATGTTTAATTTATATGTTATGTTTTTAACATGGTAACCTTATTGTTGCACTTTGATAGTAGCGATGTGGTTGGTCAAGATGGGGTTATAGACTTGACTCGTAATAATATTTTATAGTATTTTATCAAATTGCATTTAGAATGTTCGGTTGTAAAGGATTGATATAATTTAGATAACAATTGTTAAATATAGTAAGTGACTTCATTCTGATTCATAATGCATGTGTATAAGGTAAGTGATTTGATTCTTAATGTTGTTGTACTCCCTCCGTTCCTAAATATAAGATCACTTTGGAGAAGTGGATAAGTTCCTAAATATAAGATCACTTCCTATTTTATCTCAAGTTTTGTCTAAATTGCCCTTATACTCCCTCTTTTCATTGAAAAACCCTTCTCCTTTAAAGTTAAGTAATTGAGGGGATTTTGGGAAGTTCATGTAATTTTATTGTCTTCCTTAATCTCTTCAAATTAACCAAAGTGATCTTATATTTAGGAACGGATGGAGTATGTTGGAAAGTCTGTGGCGTTACTGTACCAGCTATGATTATGGATGTATGTGGTTCTGCTCTTAATATGTAAGCATTATGAAAAATGCAGGTTGGGTACCCAAAAAATAGATCAAAATGTAAGAAAAAAGAATTAACAACAAAAATTTTTAAAGTATGGTCGTTCAAAGTAATGTACGAAATTTTTGGTCGTTAAAAGCAACTTTCAATGATTAAAGTTTTGTTCAACATTAGAACTTTCAACAACCAAGTTTAGTTTTGGTTGTAAAAGTTAGTGACTTTTATGACCAAAATTAAACCTAACTTTGGTCATTGAAAGTGACAATTTAACAACAAAAGCTTTTAGATATTAGAAACCCTACTTTCTATAACTAGGGCTTTAAGGACAAAAAATTGGGGAAATTACACTTAATTGCAAAAGGAAGGCAAGTTAAGAGAAGGTTGATGGGGCAAAATACCCTCATTAATTTTTTAAGAATGTGTCCAACACCATATCAAAACTTCGGTGCAAAAACATGCATCCAATTTAATTTGTCAAAAGTGTGCTAGACACCATATTAAATTTTTGGTAGGTGATAAGATGACAATATTCATGTTAGTTTGATAGTGATGATGACAATATTGGGTACAAGAGATCAACTAAGACGAGAACCTTCAAAACAATTGAAGATGAGAAAACTAATATTTTTCCTTGGCACAAAAATATTCAGTAAAGGAATGTTCCCTGAATGAAATGAAAATTTAAAAGCCTTATAGAGACATGAAAAACCTGGTTAAATCAGTACATTATAACCAAGTGACTTAAGTATCAAGATGCCAGGGAAATTAACGAAAGAAATTCTATCTGACTCCTCTATGAAAATACATCGATAAAAATTCTGGCAAATCACATACTAGGCATCAACTGAAACACTTCTGAGGATGTATTTGAATGATGAAAGACCTTGTATATTTCAAAGTTTTTCAAGATGGATGAAGCTTTTCAATATGGATGTAGTTTCCAAGAAACCAAATTGAAACTCTTGAGCCAATTTCATTAAATCACTTAATTTTGGATCAATACACGTCTGCAGTGATAACAATAATATTAATACATTTCTTATTGTTGCACAAATAATTTATATTTCTTTCTTGTGTATGTGTTCTATTGCTATTATTTGCAGTTTGCATGTGTCATGTGGCTCAAGCTCTACAAACCCAAGCCTTTTTTCCTTATCATGGACAATCAATTGGGTATGTTTCAAATTAACATTAATTAATTACTCCCTTCGGTCCAAAATATAAGACCTAATTCACTTTCTCTGGAATTCTTTAAAAAAGCAAAATAGGTTAATTATAAATTGATTTACCTAATTTTTTCCCTTAAACTAGTTTATTTTACCTATAAACTAATGGATAATCTAAAAATATATCAAATATGTCATCATTTAATAACCTATTTCGCAACCTTAATCTCTCCAAAAAAAAGTCAATTAGATTCTATATGTAAGACCGGAGGTAGTACTTTGCAAATTCAATATGAGACTTTGAGTTCATTTATTTCTTACTGAATGTATTTTAATTTATATAACGCTTCTATATGTATGTACAGGCCCGTATCCTTTTCGGCCATATGCTGATGACGTTGTCCCCAATTGGTGTTTTGAGGAATATTATCTTTTCAGCGAAGAGCTACAAGTTCTTCTCATGATCCACTCTAATGCTCTGCTTGGATGGAGGGAAAATGGGAGAGGAAAGAAAATTGGGAGGAGAGAAAATGGAGAGGAAAGAAAATGGGAGAGAAAATGTTATCCCTCATCATGCTTGGATGGATGAGGGAAAATGGAAAGGAAGGAAAATGGGTGGGTGAGGTGAGACATGGTTATTGGACAATGTTGTGCAAATTTTCTCTCTCTTATAATCCCCCATTTTGGGAGGAAAAACTTGGGAGGAAAATGGGACATGTGGCCCACCCACTTTTCCTCTCCCCGTTTCTTTCCTCTCCCATTTCTCCCCATCCAAGCAAGGGAAAATACTTCCCCCACCCCATTTTCCTCTCCTATTTTCTTTCCTCTCCCATTTTCCCTCCATCCAAGCACACCCTAACACAGTCTATTGGCATCTCAAATGAACTTTTTCACTATTAGCTTGAGTTGCCATTAAAGACCCTTAGGTTGAATATAAATTTTAGCTATTTATCAAGGTTGTTGGAAGAATGTTGGGACTTGGGACTGATATTTTTGGTAGAAGGGAACCAATTCATATGTATTTTTGGTAACAAAGTCACAAACTTTATTTCAGGATAAATTGAGGACCATCCCTTATTTATCCAAGTTGGAATTGAAGACCCTATTTTGTCCAACTCAAATTTAAGTGTCATTTTTTTTTTCATTTTCCCTTTTACAAATGAAATAATCTTTTAGATTTAATAACTCATTGTTGTCACTAAGTGAAAAACAGTGTTAACAAAAAAGAACTAAAAGTGTATTTCTCAAGCATATATGATTAATTGAAACTTGATGCAAATATAAGGAATTAAAATATTTATTTAAAATGACCAATATTTTTCTTTTAGGGTGAACGCCCAAAAATGATACATAACTATTGGTCAAGGAACAAAAATAGTACATAACTATTTCAAGGTACAAAAATGATACACAACTTTACCATGTGATAAAAATGATATTTTCACTAATATGACAATTATATTAGACATAAAAAGTCCAAAATGCCCTTATAAATTAATCGTCGCCAGGTAAAAGTTTATTTAATTATAAGGGCATTTTGGACATTTCATGTCCAATATTATTGTCATATTAGTGAAAATATTATTTTTGATCACATGGTAAAAGTTGGATATCATTGTTATACCTTGGAATAGTTATGTACTATTTTTGTTCCTTGACTAATAGTTATGTATCATTTTTGGGCAGCCTTCCTTTTAAAACGTGAGAACATTTCTTGAATTTGCGTATATGTTTCTTTCATGCACTACTTGTATACATTATCCATTTCCTTACCTTGTAATCACATTCTCATTGCCACGTGGACATTACGTATCTCTCACCACCACAACACAAGTACACAACCATATAGCTAAACGTTAAAAAACATCAACTGCCATTGATACCCACCACTTATATTTGCTCCACACATATATTTAGCCAACTCTTTATATAAGACTTTCACTTTCAGCTCAAATTTTAAGTCTTTCCCTGCTTTTGCGTGTTCTCTTTTCATCCTCACTTTTGGGCTTTGGTTTTTTTTGCCCATTGTTCATGAAAGATATGGACTGTCAAATCAAGAGTTCATAATTTTATCTCAAATAATATATTTAAAATTTGAAGCTGGGTTTTAATCATTGAAGCAACTTATTGCCAATGAGCTTCTTCATGTGGTTTGCTCTATAGCTATGACGGAGTCACTAGCTTACTGCCTAAGCTTCAAGGTATTATCTTCAATATTGTTCTTCACTATGTTTCTGGCATGTCTTGAATTAGTTTTGTTTTCATTACTGTAGATGTGTTATTGTGATTTTGTTAATATATGGTGTTGTAACATTTTTCTCCATGGTTCTGTTCTTTTCCCATCAAGTCATAGGGACCTCAACTTCAATATTTGCTTCATTTAATATGTATTCATTTTTTTTTAATTAACTATGCTGACATTTGTAAGCTGTTAAACATGTAGTTGTAAATTATTGCGGATATTTGTTAGTTTAGTTTCAAAGTTTGTGGGTCCAATGTAGATATGGAGTTCTTGAATGTTTGTTATTACATGGAAATGTTATACTTGTCATTTCGTTATTGAGGAAATGGGAAATGATGGAAACTTGGGAATTAAAACTTCAAAATTTCTGCTCAGATTCATGTAGATTCAAGTAATTTTTGTATATGACAGTATTTACTTTGTAAATTGCCGTAAATGAACTTGTTGCTTAATGTGCATAGTTGAATGGTTGTTGTAGATTCAACCTTTTCTTTGGTTTCCTTGCAGGGCTATGATTGTGCCAAATTAAAGAGTCCAAATTGGGCTCACAATCATGGTATTTCACCGGTTTATAGAAATTCGGTTTTCATGATATATTCGGATAACAAACCAGGAGCACCACTACTATCACACCGAGTTAATTACAGGATAAGTCAGAGAATCTCTGTGTCAGAACATTGTTATGAGAATAAAATTTATAGAAATTCCTTTCCTTCTTCATTCTCTGGTTGGAAAGGGTTCTATTTCTCGAAGCATCGGGAAGTGCATTGGGAGGGATTGCTGACCAGGGTAGCATATGATGTTGCTGGTGCTATTGAAGTCATAAATGATTTAGGATTGGATACTCTTACATTCTTGGCTGTGACTGTCTTGATTGTTCCAACATTCAAATTGATGAGAGCAAGTCCTGTAAGAATTTCTTGGTCTTATATTTATTTTTCCTTAATCAATTCAAGTCTTGAATATTTTCATATTCTTCATTATTTCAATGTTCCAATTGTTATCACATAATCTTTACTAATCATATGCAGGAAATCCCATAACTATCTTGCCATCTCCAAATTTATTTGTTTATTTTTGGCTGTCAAATATACCTGTTTAAAATGTATGGAAGATGGCATTGAAATAGAATAGAAAGATGCATGACTTTATTTTTAATGATTAGAAGCACATTTTTGGGGCTGGCAATTTATGATTTAAAGCAATTTCTTTAACTCGTTTGGTAATTGAGCATGTTAATCTACATGACCTTCTGGAGATTTTTTTTGTTTAGCCTCTCATGCTCTTGTGTATGACTTCATCTTTTTAATTATTATATCTATCATTATTACATGAACTTAAGAACATAAAAATTACGATCATATATATTGGAGTTGAAATCACTGTTCTATGAAATGATCAGAAGTCAGTGTAAACTCATGAATCTTATGATGCCATTCATCATGGCTTTGCCAAAATTGAGAATTCTTTTTATGCAAGTTGTTTAATGTATATATAGAAACATGCAGTGCATCAAAATTAGCATGATTTTCATCAACTTCAAAATTCAAATATGATATAGTATGGAAGTTATAATTTTTTGAGAGTTTATGTTTTTGTGTGTGAGCGAATTAAATTTTCAGTCATCACATATAATCTTTATTTATTTACCATTTCACAATCCTAACCGAAGAAATTGTTGATCTCTGTTTTCAGATTCTTGGCTTCTTCTTTGCTGGAGTTGTACTCAATCAGCTTGGTTTAATTAGAAACCTAACAGACGTCAAAGTTTTGTCTGAATGGGGCATTCTTTTCTTGGTAATTGATTGTTATCATAAACTGAAGCACTGAAGTCATGATACATACAACCTGTAAAGCATACTACGGAACATGGAACTGATATTAAAAATACAAAGTGAAGTCAATATTCAGTTATTTTTATTTGCTGTTCTGTCTCTCATGGATGTTGGATGTTGGGAGATGGATTCAATGCAGAAACAATAGCCAACTTTATTTAAATACCCTTTACTAGGTTTCTAATAGAGGCTTTATCTGTGAAAGTATTTATGCATAATTCATTTAGCCTATATCAAAAGATATAAATTCTTTGAATATATAAGCTTCAGCTGCGGATTTCCATTCAACTTAATCAAATAATTTTCTTCTCTAGCCTTTTAACTCATTGGCTTTAGCATCTATCTTTATTTTCTTTCCCCCCCCCCTTTTTATGGGTTTTGAACAGTGACATTTAATTGTATGATCATGATATTTGAACCTTGTAAAGAAGGTGTTCTAAATTTTGAACATGTATAGGAATATAGCAACTTTCTTAAATTTTACATTTGCAAGAAGTCTTATGTTAAAGTGTTGCATATTTCTTTTCAGCTGTTTGAGATGGGTTTAGAGCTTTCATTTGCACGTCTGAAAGCTCTTGCCAAATATGCCTTTGGAATGGGATTGGCTCAGGTATGAATGAAATTTAGCTATTCCATTGTTCATTGTTAAGGGATTGAATTCTTAAAAGTTTTCTCTTTTTCATTGATGAAATCTTTGACATCAATTTTGTTATATTTAATTCCATGCATACTTTATGATTGTCTTAAAAACTGGGAGGAAAAAATTAGCTTTTCTAACAACCCTGATTTTGTTTTTTCGTTTTTAACTTATTTTGTTTGGGTTAAAACTCATTTGAAGGTTGCATTGTCCACTATAGCATTCACTGCTTTTGAACTTCCACCAAATGGAGCTATTGGCACAAAAATTTTGGAGTTCCTTTTCCACTCAAGGCCTGATCTGGTAAGATTTTGTTTTACTGTTTTGTGTCTACATTTTGGAAAAACAATATCCTTACTTGTCCATTAAAATACCGAATAATGTAGCACTATGAGTCATTTCTGTGCCAGAGACCCAAAATATAGTGAATGGAATGCTTTAAATTCATTTTCACATACCCACTAAATGCAAGACTGGTTAAATGACTTAAATGTCCATACATATATAACATATAACAACTGTAACAGAAAAGGTTTTCAATTCAAAAACCTCTGGAAGACGATACATGGCTTTGTTCTGTTGGTTTAACTTTTCCATTTGTAGGTGAACATCAGGAGCGTTGATGAAGCTGTAGTGATTGGTGCTGCTCTTTCTCTCTCCTCTTCTGCATTTGTTCTGCAGGTATTTGTTATTATGAACTTCTAATCAAGCTGATTCTTTCATCTTATGTTTAAAAAAAAGGAAGTTCCTCACAGAGTGCTGTATTATTATATTCAATTTATAGTAACTGTACTCGCATTTGCTCTATAAAATATTCATACCAGAAGCATCTTGTTTTCCTACCTTTAACTTTCATTGTCAATACTCAATTTTTGAAAAGGAGAAAAACCCCCCTGATGGTGGAAAAAACAAAAACAGGGATTCTACTTATAGAAACAAAAAATATTAAGAAAACCTTTGAATGATCTTTAATTAAGGCAAAAATAGAGAGGGTTACTTTGTTAAAGTAATGTAAACAAGAGAATCCTTGATTTTATATGATGTAATAGACATATTTACCTCTCAACATTGCATCTTATTTAATTATAAAACTCTCAAAGTACTATTAACTCTGATCTTTTGTCTACATTATTATTATATCGCCAAACATGATTATTGATAGAGTACAATGACATCGTGTGATCCATGTAGCCAACCTCATCTAGTTGCGATATTTGATGTTGTTGTTTCTTTTTTTGTTTTCATTATTAATGCAACCTAATAGACATATTTACCTTCTCCATGAAGCTTGTTTTGTTTTGGTGCTTGCTCTGATGTAGAAATAACAAGTCTGCTACGTTATGGTGATTCTAGTTAGGTGATGAACTTAAAATCCATTATGATAAAACTTCGCCTAACTTGCTTGCCAAATGTATATAAATATAGCTCCTTGCAGAGAAAGGTGAACTTCCTACAAGATTTGGTTCAGCAACTCTTGGAATACTTCTTTTTCAGGTTTTTTCTCATTTTGGCTTGACTTCATTGTCTTTGTCCATTGAATGTGTAACAGACAGAAATACTTTTACTATGTTCTTGTTTACCTCTTGATTATTTGCTGATATTACCATTCTAGATAGGAAAGACTGGCTTAGCTCAATGGTAAGCTTGCTTGCCGTGGGGTCTGAGGTCGTGGGTTTGAATCAGCCTCTCTGCATAAAGTGGGGGTAAGGCTGCCTAGTATATTTCCTTCCCCAGCACCCTTCACCAAGTGGGGACTAGAACTAAGTTAGCCCTTTTATTACCATTCTAGATAGACTTGAGAAGTAAGATGTTCAAGCAAAAAAAGTTAATTTTGTACACATTTCTGTCTGTTATTTGCAGGACATAGCTGTTGTCCCACTTTTGGTTGTTCTTCCAATACTTGAGACCCAGGTGTGATGTCAAATGTAAATGATATTTCAACTGTTGCCCCTTATAAAAACCAACATTTTTCCCATGATCTGTTTTTTCTTGACTGAATTTATATGTGCATCAAATTTTTTGGGATCAACTATGACCTAATGTCAACTTCAGTATTACATATTCAATTGGTTTTTCTTCTTATAGATGCACCACTTATTCGTTGATGATTGACCCTGTCCGTTCTGATTTGTGTATACAGAATTTGGCTCAGGAAAGTATTTGGCCAACGCTTGCACAAGAAAGTTTGAAGGCTTTGGGTGGATTGGGTCTATTGTCCCTTGGGGGGAAGTATATTCTTAGGAGAGTTTTTGAGGTCTGTAACATATTCTCTTTATGAGGGAATTTAGTTCTCAAATTTGAAAGAAATAACATTGAAACTGATTTTCATTCATCCTCAGAAGTAAAAACTGTTGGTTAAACTCAGGTTGTTGCAGATTCAAGAAGCTCAGAGGCCTTTGTTGCTCTATGCTTGCTTACCATTGCTGGGACTTCACTTGTGACACAGCAATTGGGATTTAGTGATACGGTCTTACACTTCCTTTTTCTCGAACTAGAATTTTAATTTCGAGGATTAATATGGTCTAGCTGAGAATCATTCATGACAATTGGATGGAACTATCATAATTCAGCTTGGAGCATTTTTGGCTGGGGCAATTTTAGCAGAGACAAACTTTAGGACACAGATTGAAGCTGATATAAGACCATTCAGAGGCTTACTCATTGGGTTATTTTTTCTAACTACAGGGACCTCCATTGATTTGCAGGTAATGCTACCATGGTTTGTTGTATACATAAGCCTCACTGTTTCCCTGTCATTCCTCTTTTCCAACTTTATTATTAGTTCAGTTTTCATGTGTCTGCCTGAGTTCAAACTCCTACTATCTAATTCACTGAAGATAACTATTCAACAGGAAATTTAATGTACTCTGGACTTAACAAACATTTCACAAGTGACACTGGCATTGATGATCACAATAGAGATTCAGATCTAAAATATGGTGCCCAAAACTTAAACAAACACTCTACCGATCACAGCATTGAATCTTGACAAGACCACACAACCATCAGGATAACTAGCTCCTAATAACAGCTCAGGAGGTACAAATATGGGTATAGAATACCGTGGAAAATTCATTTCCATATTTAAGAAAAAATTGGTGGAAACTTAATTTCCATATTAAAGAAAAAATCGGTGTACCACACTCATATGTATAACTCATTGATCGAAATCAAAAAAAAATAGCTCAACAGTACAATAGATGCACTGAGCATAGCAAAAGACAAGAAGAAGCAACAGAAACTGACTTTATGAGAGGCCGGATCTTTCTGCATGTCCTTTAATCAAAAGGCACCTCGCCCTTCCCATGTGAGGTTTCCTTGAATAATATTTTAAGCACTCTTGATTCTTGGTTCACAATCCCCCAATTTGTTGGTTCATTAATGTAGGTCCCATTTTCACTGTTTCCCTTAAATTAAGTTGCATGAATTTTAGTCCCAGTCCCCTTCCCCACAAAACATTTGAGTTCCCTGACATACAAGATTAGTTTTCATTAGCATACTTAAGGCATGATTATAGACTTCTTTTATGTTAATTGTTCAAAACCTGAAAAATGTCTGAATGATGTGTAGGGTGATTTTCTGTTTTCATGTGATTGGGTGCATGAATGAATATCCTGTGGTGAATAATGATTGGCTCAACTATTGGATTGCTTTTGGAGAAATTTCATGAAATATCCCCACCCTCTGTATATTTTTTGTTTCAGGTGCTTTTGAGAGAGTGGCCAAATGTACTTTCACTCTTGGCAGGATTGATTACCATCAAGACATTGATTATAACAGCAATAGGTCCTCGTGTGGGGCTAACATTGCAAGAATGTGTTAGAATAGGATTGCTTCTATCCCAAGGTGGCGAGTTTGCATTTGTTGTTTTCTCTTTAGCAAATAGGTGAGTCATGATTCAACCCAATGCCCTCTAAAGCTATTGAATTAAGATTATTAAATCTTATTTTAATTGAGAAATATTTTTTACTTCTTGGATACAGCCTTGGGGTACTTCCGCTTGAGCTCAACAAGCTTCTTATAATTGTTGTTGTATTGTCAATGGCCTTAACACCTTTTCTCAATGAGGCTGGAAGAAGAGCTGCTGAATTTATTGATACTAGGTTTGATACTGATAATGTACGTTGTTCTACCATAATACAGTTTTGTAAGTTATGCCATAGTAGGCACATTGGTCTACTGTAGTAGGTGAAATATAGTGTTGTACATAAGCAATGTAATTTGTAGATGCAAAAATGGCCAACTTAAACAAATTTACAAGGCCATGTTTTCATCATATACCGCTATTTCTAGAAAATGTAGGCAGTCAATCTACTTGATGCCATTTTTAAATGCAAGTTATTATTAACCAAGTATAAAATCATCTGCAGAAAGCTTCTGAGGAGATTGATTTCAATGCTAGTGAACCTATCGTAATCCTTGGATTTGGGGAAACCGGTCAGGTAGATAATTGAATACTAATAGATATTTCATTTATATGGGCTGCATTCTAATTTTTCTCCTTTTGGTTCTGGTATGTAGGTCCTTGCCAATTTCCTTTCCAATCCATTTGCTGGAGGAGGAGACAGTGACACTGCAGGATGGCCTTATGTGGCTTTCGAACTTGATCCAACAGTGGTAAAGGTCAGTACATTAAATTCGTATGCATGCCTATAATAGATTTAGTGTATGGAAAGTTCTATCACTATTCCTTCAAAGAAGTATAATTTAAAATACTTTCTATTTTCTTTTCTGTTCTATTTTGAAATAGAATGCTCCTAGAATTTCTGCAATAATATTTATTTTTTCATGTCTTGTATTGTTTAGCACTTTCCTATAGATATCAAGCTCTTTCATTAGTTCCATTCGTTATATATATTTGTGTCATCGATGTATTTTTAACCTTTTCATTAATATGTTTTTCAGGCATCTAGAAAACTTGGTTTCCCCATTATATATGGGGATGGATCACGTCCAGATGTTCTTCAATCCGCTGGAATATCTTCACCAAAGGCTATCATGGTTATGTACACCGGAAAGAAGAGGGCAATCGAAGCTGTTGAGAGACTCCGTTATACTTTCCCATCTGTAATAATCTCTTCCCCCTTCCTCTTCTTTCTTCCTCTTTTATTTTACATATGTTCTCATTTATATGTGATGACAAGTAATTATGGGTTTTCAGGATGGCCAGCAGTAATTATAGATCACAATATCTACCTTATATTACTTTAATTGAATGCCCTCTTTACCTTTATCTGATTTATTATCTATCCCTTTTGATTTGTCTTTTTATTTTTAATTCTGCTCTCAATTCTGTCGAAACATTTCAATTGGATTTTCAAGTTTTCCGTCTGAATGAGTTGCTTACCTTTGATGAAATTTCATTTATCAGATCCCAATCTATGCCAGAGCTCAAGATCTCAAGCATCTTTTAGATCTAAAGAAAGCAGGTGCAACTGATGCCATTTTGGAAAATGCAGAGGTATTGTGATCTTTTTTCCCTTGCTACTAATTGATGGAGCTTCATACAACACTCCATCTTTCTAGTGTTACTGATTATATTAATGTACAAATATTTATGTTTATATTTATATATTTGCAGACAAGCTTACAGCTAGGTTCTAAGCTTTTGAAAAGCCTAGGAATGATGTCTGATGATGTATCATTTCTGCGCCAGCTCATTAGAGATTCCATGGAGCTACAAGCAGAAGAAGCACTGATCCATTCTGAATATCGCGATTTAGATGTCCTAAAACCACTGCAGGTACTCCTATTGTTTTAAGGATTATACAGAAGCCTAATCTATCAATAGAGGCCTATGAGTATTACTCTCTTGATGAGTACTAAATATAGGAGTTTGATAACTAATTTATAGGTATTAAAGAAAATAGCTAGTATTAAAGAAAATAGCTAATATAGTTATTTGTAAGTGTTGGTTTTCTTCAAAATAGCTCTTTAATCCAAAACCTTCCCCCTGATTAGCTTGAAGTTATCCTCAAGCCACTTTGGTCATGAGATTGATCCCTTAAAAAGGCTTAGGATGCAAAGGGTTTTAGCCTCTCCCGACATGTATGATGTTCAGGATTCGAACTTGTGTTCTTCTTATAGCTTGTTGGTAAAAATTTCGAAGCTAAAGTGGGTTGAGTTATTTCTTATAGGAACCCCCTTTAATACATGCAATAAAGGGGTAGGTTGGTTAAAATTCACAAATTTCGTAGTTTAACTGGATTGAGTTATTACATTTAGGATGAAAAAAATTCCTCCAACTAGCTTCTCCATTCTGAGAATTTCTCGAGTGTAATTTGTAATCAAAATGTTGATATGGCTTGGGTAAAATATGACATGAATGTTTGTGTGTAAAGGAACAAATTAACAGAAGATCATGTTTCTCATTGAATGTTATTTTTTGCACAATTTGTAATTGCATTACTATGATATTGGACAAGAAAGCTGGGCTCAAGACTTACCATTTGTCCTTGCTCTTCAACATTAACGAATTTTCAATCTAAGGCTTTCAATAAATTTCATTTACCCCCAATAAACTTCTGATGAATTTACATTGACACTTATATTCCCTTTTGAGAACTAGATTTTTAGATAACCATGAACTACCTTTTATCTTGCATCATCCTTGCTTAATTCTATTTGTTGTACAATGTTCTTGGCCCTGGTTACATGATTATACAAAAAGAAACTGATATGTGTCCATTGTAAGGTGAGAGTATCTGATGTAGTTGAGGCTCGCCAACCGACATCAACAACTTCCCAGTCTTCTCCAGAATATGACACTGATCATGCTTCCATGTCTAGAAGCCAGATGGAAATAGACTCTGAAGAACAGGATCATGAAGTCAATCAATCAGTGAGCTTAGAAGGAAATGGTGTCTTGTTTAGCAAGCAAGATACTAAAGAAAGCATGATGAATAGTTCACAAGATGTAGAAGAGAAGATTCTGGTGGATCCATCAACATCTTGCCATACAACCATTGAGGACCCATAGTGCTTCCAGGGATTCATCCTAGTTATTTTACTTTCTCTAACCCAGTAATAGCTTAGTGTTGAATTCTTTTTACAAGCTCTGACCACATATGTATAGAAGGGTGAACCAGACAATATGAAGTCCTCTAAAAGGGGATGAAATAAGACCAAAAAGAGTAATCAACGAAATTACTGTTGATAATATATTCAAATATTTGGCTGTTGATACTTGATACCGAAGAATGACATTGTGTAATACATGACTTTGCCCAATGGGATAGGGTGTGTTGTTAACCATGTATGTATAGAAAAATTGAGAGTTCTAGAGAACTTTTAGGAAGGTTCTTTAGAGTACTTAAATATTAATTATTAAAAAAGCACATTTTGTATAGGTTTATAATATAATGAAATCAATTTCTTTTTATTAGTTTTCTTTTTATAACCTAAAATGGCTGAATATGAAACAATCTTTTAGCTATTGATTTCCTTGTTACAAGTCAATTCAGAAACTGCTGAGTCTAGCCATTTGTTAATAACATTGTGATATGGCAAGTGGTTAAGCAACTTTACCTTGTAATAAGTTGTTTGGTTGTAGAGATCCTCAAAATAATTTATGACTAGGTTAGAGGAGAATGGATTAAGAGAACATGGAAGCGATGTAGAAAGTTGAAGGGTTTTGCACCCGGTCCATGAGTGTTCCCAGATCCCGAAGCTTCAAACTTGAACTCGAACTCCTGTAACAATAAGAATAAATAAAGTTATAATAAAAAAAATCTTAGAACTGGAGCCAAGAATTCGAGCCAAGAATCCCAAAGGATTCGGCACACGCAGAGCGGGGTTATTATAATTCAGATCAGATTTGTACAACGAATCACTCTCTCAAGAAAAACGGTATGTGAAAGGAAAAAAATTGAAGAGAAAATCTCATTCTCTTTTCCATTGGTTCTAAATGAATTAGAACCCCTAATTTAAATAAGTTATTGTTAAGGATACCTCAATCCTTAATTCATCTGGAATTGACCAATAAAATCTTGTTTTATTTAATAAATAGAATTATATTTATGATTTATTAAATAAGTAATCTAACAAATTCAGACTACAATTTCATAAAAATGACAACTTAGAAAATATATTACAGACTTGGTAGATAATGTAGATTATAGTTACATATTTAGTATCAAAACAAACTCCTCATCCACTAGTTTCTACATTTGATTAAAAATTTGTAAATTGTATTGAATAATCAATTTGTTGTTGTTAGTAAAAATTAAATGATATATTGTTTTCTTACTTTTTTGTAGTTAAATAGATTGGGTTCCATGTATATTGTTTTCTTACTTTTTTTTTATTCCTGGCGTTGGGTATGGAGAAGTATTAAATCTCCCGGACCAGTTGTCTCACCCTTTGAGGTGCCTATAAATCAGCGGGGGATTAGTCTTTCACTTGTCGAGTGAGGGATAAAAAAAAGATTTATAAGAACAATAAGAACAAAACGAAAGGCTCGGCAAAGGAGGATGTATGTCTAGAAGCATCTAGGAATGGAGCCAATTCAAATGATGTCTTCTTCAAAAATACTGCCTCAATCTCAAACTCAACTATCGCAGCATGAAAGTAACAATGTGGACCCAATTCATCAATTAAATGAAGTACTTATTATTCAGCCTCAAGTTTCGATGATGATGTTTTGAATTCCTACACAATATTGCCTCAGTCTCAAACTCAACAGTTGAATAATTAATCATAATTCAATACCTCCAGTTCAGATGATGATGTTTGGGATTCAATATAGACCTTACCAATTTGGATGTGCAGCAGACAACAATGATTTCATGATCACAAACATGCTTTCTCATGAAGAGGACACAATCTTATGTTTCATGCATGGCATGATTGAAGCGTAACAAATAATTTACGTAGGGAGCAATCATTTACTTTACTTTTCTTTTTTCAACATTTCAATCGAGTTACAAAACTTTTTACCGAGTTTGTAGATTTTACCAAAGACATCTTTTTTTGTTGATCGATATTTGAAATATATGCCAGAAATACTAAGTTTAGATATTTTTCAAATATCTGTGAAAAAACATTTGTTTCATTCGTAAAAGCTTCTTAGCTAAATTATCTAGTCTACAAATCTTAAGCCAATAGTCCAGTTATTATTCGAATGACCCATAAGTTCTTCCCTAGTGAGAGTCTCATTCACTCTACTTAGTGAGAGTTCCTTTTTTCTCTTCGTTTTTGAATGTGGAAGTTTCACTTCTCACCCTACGGAGATCATTCTTATGGTTGAAGTTGGGTGAGAGAGAGTCAGATGAGTTGCATAGGTATGTTAGGTGTGTGTGGGTTTGATTATGAGATTTGAAAGGCAAGCAAATAGAGACGTTGAAGAGATCTGAAATTTGGAAGATTAAGAGATAGCTTGGAGACTTTCTGCTCTGTGTGTTTGAGTATTATTGGTTGTTATTGGGTCTATTTTTATGTGGTTATTGTGGAAATCTACAATGGTTTTCAGAATTTAAAAGAGAGGGGTTTAGTGCTGCAAATGTGAAAGCAGCTTTGACATATAAGGGTGGCTCCATGGAGCATTTTGTAGAACAACCACCCCTTTCAACAACCTTTATGGTGTGTTTTGAAGGGAAATTTAATTAGAGGTCCCTCACAAGGGAGTTAATACTGGAAAAATCCCAAAAGTTGAAAATATTAATGTAGGGTCCCAAGGGACCTCACATTAATATATTTGAAAAGTGAAAAGACAATTTTGCCCCTAGCCTTAAAAAAATTTACCTCCTCCCCCCACCCACCCCCTCCCCCCTCCTCCTCCCTCACCCACCCCCCTCCTCCCTCCAGCCGCCCTCACCCTCCCCCCTCCCCTCCAGCCGCTCCCCACCCCTCCCCCTCCCCTCCAGCCCGCCCCCTCACCCTCCCCCTCCCCTCCAGCCGCCCCCACCCTCCCCCTCCCCTCCAGCCGCCCCCACCCTCCCCCTCCCCTCCAGCCGCCCCCCCCACCCCTCCCCCTCCCCTCCAGCCCGCCCCCCACCCCCACCCTCCCCCCTCGAGCCCGCCCCCCCCACCCCTACCCTCCTCCCTCCACGCCCCCCACCCCCACTCCAGCTCGCGAGCTGGAGTGGGGGGTGGGGGGCCGACTTGGGAGGGGGGAGGGGGTGGGGGTGAGGGGCCGACTTGGGAGGGGGAGGGTGTGGGGGTGGGGGGCCGAAGTGGGAGGGGGAGGGGTTGGGGGTGGGGGGCCGAAGGGGTGGGGGCTGAGGAGGGAGGCTGAGGGTGGAGGAGGCTGGGGTTGGGGTGGGGGAGATGGAGGGAGGAAGAAGGGGGGTGGGGGAAGAGGGAGGGGTAATTTTTTTTTAAGGTTAGGGGTAAAACTGTCTTTTCACTTTTCAAATATATTAATGTGAGGTCCCTTGGGACCCTACATTAATATTTTCAACTTTTGGGATTTTTCCAGTATTAACTCCCTTGTGAGGGACCTCAAATTAATTATCCCTTTTTTGAATGGGAGTTAGTCATCTTAATGTAGAGTTATATAGAATGGAGTTTGTATGGCCTTTTATTAGATTGTTTTTCTCTACTTGAAATAAAAGCTCTATTGTTTGTGGGTTGTTATAGTTTTTGTTGTCAACATTCGCCAAGATGTTTTAGTTTGAATAATAATATGAATTTACTTTGAAAAAAATACTTCAATTATTAAAAAAGAATGATAGTATAAAATGAATAAGACCAAAATTATTATTACCATAACAAATATTCAGCATAAATAATATTCGGAATAACAATATTAGAAGAACAATGTAATATAAAATTACTTGAAGACTTTTTTTGAATCAATTGAAATCAATACTATTACTTTGATTAGGTACGAACTTTGTTATGAGATCGTGCTCAGTTAAGGTCGTGAAATCAATATTATTACTAAAAGGATTTGGAACTTACTATTCTAACATAAATTTCAATTCAGTTAAAAAAACATGAATCTCAATTTATCATAGGTAGAAGATCAGATAATAGCATCTACTTAACCAAGAATAGTTAAAAGTTTTTTCAAGGGAAAATTAATTTGAGGTCCCCCACAAGGGACTTAATACTAGAAAAGTCCCAAAAGTTGAAATAATTAATGTAGGGTCCCAAGGGACCTCACCTTAATATATTTGAAAATTGAAAAGACACTTTTGCCCCTGCCCTTTTATTGATGGGAAAACCTGACAACTTAATGGGCAGCCGTGACAACTCGATGGACATAACTTGACAACTGAATGGGCAAATGTGACAACTTGCTGGGCATGTGCTTTAAGTTAATTGCCCAAACTCTGTTAATTTAATGGGAAAAACGTTGTCATATTTGCCCATTCAGTTGTCAAGTTATGCCCATCGAATTGTCACGGCTGCTCATTAAGTTGTCAGGTTTTCCCATATATAAAAGGGTAGGGGCAAAATTGCCTTTTTAATTTTCAAATATATTAAGGTGAGGTTCCTTGGGACCTTACATTAATTATTTCAACTTTTGGGATTTTTCTAGTATTAAGTCCCTTGTAGGGGACCTCAAATTAATTTTCCCTTTTTTCAAATACCTATTTATTCTGGACCCCACAAAAATAAGAAAATATAAAAAAGTCATCATTGTAAAATCCACATTGATTATGTTTGATATAAATATAAAACGTACAAAATTGATCAGGTGTCATTAAAGCTGTTTGGTGTAGTCATCATCATTACAAAATAAAAGTTTGCAAAATAAATTAAATTATAGGTGATAGTGAGTCATTAATGAGTGATTGGTGATTTCAAAAAAATAAAATAATGAAAATTATTCAAAAAATACTTGTCATTTATGTTATGTAGGTCTCTTATGATAGGAAATTTGTTCAAAAAGAAATAAAATAAAAAATAAAAACAAAAATTATTACAAAAAATGTTGTCATAATCTTAGTTAGATATTAGAATAGGAAATTTTATTAAAAGATAAAAATAAAAAATAATTAAACAATAAGAGCTATTGATGACTCCCCAAATTTATATATATTTGACATATATTTTGAGTATATTCGGGGAGTCATCAATACAAAATTAAATGGGTTTATTAGAGATTTTGATAAGATGTATCAAGTTGGTGTGTATAGTGTGCTGATTTTGGAAAATGAAAATATTAATGAATATTATTGTAAATATTATACTCCCTCCGGTCCTAAATATAAGAGTTAATTGACTTTTTTGAAAAATCCTAAAAAAAGCAAAATAAGTTAATTTATAAATTGATTTACCTAGTTTTTTCCCGTAAACTAGTTTATTTTACTTACAAACTAATGAATAATCTAAAAATATATCAAATATGTCATGATTTAATAGACTATTTTGCAACCTTAACCTCTCCAAAAAAAAGTCATCTAGGCCCTATATTTAGGACCGGAGGTAGTATATTGCATGTCTTCATTGTTTCTTCACTTTCAGAAAATTCATGTGGTCATTTGGGAGAATCAGTGGACTTCAAATGGAGCAATTCAAAGCAGAGCTCAACAAGAACCAAAAGTGGGCATTATGGTAGGATTTGATTTAAGGTTTTTTCTTAGGAGGATGGGCTGATT
Organism: Mimosa pudica; assembly: GCA_029929735.1. NCBI lineage: Eukaryota > Viridiplantae > Streptophyta > Magnoliopsida > Fabales > Fabaceae > Mimosa > Mimosa pudica. The sequence goes on along the minus strand of JAKELP010000037.1, from coordinate 3,900,021 downwards.
GGTCCATCTCTCTCTCTCTCTCTCTCTCTCTCTCTCTCTCTATATATATATATATATATATATATATATATATATATATATATATATATAAAAGCTATAGTTGATGCACCGGTCCCTAGTCCGGATAAAGGAGTAGGGTTGTGTTACGCTTCAACAGCCAATGTAAAAATATGTCGAATCTATTGAGCATGGACACACGCATTGTTTCTAAATATATCATTGCTTGGTTCTTCACAAAGGCTATCATACTATCATGGGAAAAGGCATATAAAGAAACAAAAGGTTCAAAGAAGAGAAGTGGATGAGCAGTAAGAATAATTGAAGAAAGGGTATGGAATCACTGCACAAGAAGGAGAGGAAGACCAAAGAGATCTTTTGATGAAATGTTTACCTCCAAGCATGACTATTGATAGAGCACAATGACCATGTAGCCGACCCCATCTAATTGGGATAAGGTTTATGTTGATGATGATGATGATGATAGTTGATGCACCATATAATTGTGTCCCAAAGCACAAATGACTCACTTCAAATTTCATGCACAAATAAAAAATATTTCTAAAACCAAATGATGAAATTGTGGGATGTCATTTAATAAAAAAAATAAAACTGATTGAATTGTAGGGATGTCATTTAATAACATACACAAGTCAACAATTTTGTATACCAGAACACATAAAATGGTTGCAAACTTTATATTGATTTACTTTTTTGGATAACACGATCTGTGCATCGCATTGGGTAATTACTAATTGTTTCCAATTCTTATTCACATTGATTACATCACATCCTTCTTGTATTTGGATTCAAATTCCTCACCTCATTCATGCCTGAGGCTTGCGCCACGTATACCACGAATAAGATGTTGATCTTGTTAATAATTAATGATCTTCTCTCTTAGATTATCATTACTAATGATTGAGAAGAATTTTTTATAAATTAAAATAAAAATTTAAAATTTTATTTTTATGACCCATATGAAAATCAAATCCATTGCATGCCTTTCCATTATTATTCTAAGCACATCACATTTACTATCATTCAACTTTATTTGATATAGGATTTGGACATGATGACTATTTATAAAAACATCATCAGTCATGCATTGGCTTGGGCCATTCTTAGAAATTAGAATAATAATGGATTCTTCATTCTCCCTACAAGGAAATAGACCTCTCGAGGAATGAAGCTTTTTCTAAATATCAATGACTCGTTAATTCAAATGCATGTCCTAGCTCATGCATTGTAATTTCTTCTTCATTATTTTTCCATATGGTATGGTAGATGAAGGGCATTAATCTATTTGCAAAAATTGAGTAATTAGAATTTGGTGTAATTAAGTTGATTCATTAAACAAACAATTAAATTTCCCTTTCACAATAGACATAGTAATATGGTATGGCAAACTCTTAATCTATCCGCGGTGGCAGGCTCTTGCACATACAACAAAATCCGACAATGAGACCTAAGGTTAGGATACAATTCAAGGTCATTCTTGTCTAATAGTCAACTATAGATCTCTATGTAGAATAATGGATTCTTTGAGGAGACTAGTGGTTATATGGACAAAAATTAAAGACATTAACTATGAGAGATTATGGTAGGATTTGATTTAAGGTTATTCATATTTATTGGTCAACTCTACATCTCTCAAAGAATAATGAATCATTTAAGGAGGCTAGTGGCCATGTCATCATCACGTGTACATGAGTCAACTATATCAACAATAGAATTTGATATAACTCTAGGTCTCTTCTATTTAATGTTAAACTCTAGATCTCATTGCATATTGACGGATTCTTTGTGCCTAAGAAATTTGCCAATACAAGAAAATTACCATGCCTATCAAACCTATAGTATAGAAAAATAGGACAATAAATTTCAATAAATTACAGCAAAATGTAGTATGGAGAATCATAAATCCACTTCAAAATTTACTACAGTTGAATTCACCTTCAATTTTTCACAAACCAAACCTTACTCTTACAATGAGAATTGACATGTTGTACTATGAGACTAAATGTTAATCATGCAGGAGTTTCCATATCTCTCAAGGGATTTTGATATACCTTTCTGGTTAAATATAATGCTACTTCTGTAATTCTATTTCCCCATGATATTATAGACATCTTGAGGAGATAAAGTATTTCAGCTTTCATTAAGAGAGTGAACAGAATGTGGGAATTTTAGCTTGATTTTGAAGCAAAATATGTGCATCTGCAATTAATGAAGAGTAGAGATTAATTTAAACTTTGTCAAATATACAAGGTTATTGTAGCTCAAGATCAACATCTTTAAGACACTCTATCTAGATTTTCATTATATTCATATAAGATACAACGGCTACAATCCAACATAGAGATTGGTATAGTTAGTTTATAACATGGAATACTCTCAATTTCTCATACTCTTAGCATTCAATACACACATACTCTCAAATATATTTGTATTCAACTCATTCTACTTCAGTGCATATCGCAATGAGTTTATTTGAGTGAATAAGTGCTATTTGTAATATCAATATTAGACATGCCACTTCACATCGGGACATTGCCTTTCATTTATTCATCAGTAAAGAAAACCAAGTTAGAATTTGAGGGTTCTCCTCAAGTCTATTGCACTACACCCACTTCTTTGGACAATATTGACATTGTTAAATGAAGTCTAAAAACATTTTTGAACAATGCAAGCATTGGAAATGAAGATAGAACAAAAGGAGGGAGAATGTCATGCTTCACAAGACAAGATCAAGAAATTAAGGTTAAATATTCAAAATTTGACACTTAATTCTGCAAAAGATAAATTATGATATACTCCCTCCAGTCTCTAATATAAGAGCTAGCAGCCAAAAAAACGCTTTTTAAGAAAACATATGAATGTTGATTGGGTGTTTGGAGTTAATGCTTCTTTTCCAATATTGCCCATATTTATTATGATACTTTTAAGAGAGAGAAATACATAAGCATTAATAAATATGAAATAGAGATAGGGGCAAAGTAGGAAAAAACACATTACATATGAGTCTTCATAAAATATAAAGTACAATATATAACCATTCAAATTTTGGACTCTTATATTAGGGACCAGAGGGAGTATTAGAAGAACTTTACAACGGTTACTTCAGCCAATATATATGAGTCCTCATAAAATATAAAGTACAATATATAAAAAAAATCTTCAAATTAGGCATAAATCTCACTAAAATCTGATTTACACATTAAATAAAGGAGGAGAATTTTGAGAATTAAGAGAAAAAAAATAAGATTAGGTCCCATATATTTATTTCTTCAATATTGAATGAACCGATTTGTCCCTCTCTAATGATCCCCACCGTCATCTTCTGATTGGACAGTCGTCCAACGGCCAAGTGGCCTATGCTCCCTAGTCCCTGGGTTGTTATAAACCCACGGCCAGAATGCAATATGACAATTAAAAGCTACTGTATTAAAAAAGAACACAATGGGAAAAAAATGGATTGGGTCATTTAAAATAAATAGTTAAATTTCAAAGCAATCGATATGAAATTTTAAAACACAAATCAAATTCTTAAGGGAAAAAGTGTAAAAATATACTAAACTTTACCCAAAAGTGCGTTTATAATATTAAAGTTTCGCGAGGTGCAAAAATAGTACTCAACTTGGAGTGCAAGTGCAAATATAGTATTTTCACTTAAGGGAAATAAAATTTAGATATGAAAAGACTCTTATGCCCCTCATTAGATATGAAAAGACTCTTAAGATGGGGACGCATAAAACTCCTTTCATATGTAAATTTTATTTCCCTTAATTAAATGAAAATGCTATATTTGCATATGAACCCTAGTTTGGTACTCTTTTTGCACCTTGTGAAACTTTAGTATTAGAAACACTCATAATGACAAAGTTTAGTACCAGTTGTGCACCTTCACCCAATCCTTAAAATTAAGAAAATCATAGATTATTTCCTATTTTCCCTCTTCTATGTCATTGTTGTGAGTTGCTAAACAAAACTAAGAAAAGCTATGATAAAATTGTAAATCTCTATCTTGAACTCATGAATACAAGTGATATTGAAAACTACCCTAGCTAATACTAGTATCTATATGTTTAAAATAGATAATTGAGTTAATAATCATTTTAGTTAACAAACATTTACAAAAGTTAATTTGGACAATAAAAAATAAACAGTACAGAATTGAGTAACAAATATTAAAATATTTTATTGGTCAATAGTGTCAATTTCTATTTAACAATATCTATTGATGAATGATGAAAATTACAAACGGTGTTAGAGAGAAATTAATGGTGATGACTAATAAGATATTTTTTTTATTTTTATCCAATTTGATATAGTTTATTATTTGTTTTCCAAATTGATACATGCATAATTGTTTATTAGCCTAAATGATAATTAATGCCAGATAATTTGAATTCTATCATAATAGTTTTTTAATTTATTTTAGCAATTCATATTTTATTTCAGATTGAATAATTGATTTCAATTTTACTATCATCTTACCTTAAAAATATCATTCATCATACTTTACGATTTCAATGGCAATCAAATTTATTTCTTTTCAATTTAAATCGTGAAGTTTTAACAACTTCATTTTTTATAATTTTAACTTGTTTGTAATTTAATTGTGAATTATCTCTCACTATAAACTAGTTATTTTATTTTTATCTATTACTTTGTTGAAGAATAAATGTTAGAAACTAAATTATAAAATGTTTAAAACTAGGGCGAAGGCTCAAAAATGATACATAACTATTTGTCAATGAACAAAAATAGTACATAACTATTCTAACGTACAAAAATGATACCCAACTTTTACCATTTGATCAAAAATGATATTTTAACTAATATGAAAATAATATTAGACATGAAATGTCCAAAATGCCCTTATAATTAAATAAACTCTTACCATACAGCGATTAATTTATAAGGACATTTTGGATTTTTCATGTCTAATAATATTGTCGTATTATCTTTTTTAATCACATGGTAAAAGTTATGTATCATTTTTGTACTTTAGAATAGTTATGTACTACTTTTGTTTCTTAACCAATAGTTATGTATATTTTTGGTCTTCCCCCTTAAAACTATAACAACTGATCTGTTCTGAAATTGAATACCATATATACCCACATAGTTCTTCTGCACATTATTTTGCAGCGGCCATATGACACGGGGAATGGGATGGAGAAACCCCCACTTGTATTTTTCCCCTAAAATAAGGAGTGGCGGTGACTTTTAAAAGACAAAGCTCCTCCTAGAGCGTGACATTGGAATATTGGAGCCTCTTGTCTTTTCCCTTTCCATTTAGTTATACATCTCTTTTTTCCTTTCCTTTAGTGGGACAGTAATAGGGTTTTATTTTTTTAATTAGAATATTGGATAGATGAGTAATGTAAGAAAAAGAATATAGTAACCTGACGGGTTGACATGAGTGGTAAATACTCTCGTTTCTTAAGCAAATGGTTGGAGTTTGATCATAACTCTTGTAAATAGAGAAAATTCACAGACCAGCTGTGTACCCCCATATGAAATTTCAAAACAGCTAAAGATTAGTTTCACTTGACTCACTGATTCAACCTAATGTCGTCCTTAAATTTATCAAATGAAGTACAATACTAAACTTACTAAGTAGCAAGTGATAGTAAGGGTCTTTTCACGATTTGATTTCAATTCTTACAAAACCTAGGTCTTAAATAACGCAAATTAACAAATGTCATTTAAATGAAGGTTTAATGAGGTGAAGATGAAGGCTTAAGCAAATAATGGCGAAGTGTGTAGGTTAGAGAGAGAGGCCGAGAGGTTAAGGATAAGTGGAGAAGGAAGGGTATTTTGGGAATGAAGGGAAAACGCACATGAATGAGGCCTCCATTTGGTCCTAATGCATTCTCCAAAACTCCCTCCTTTTTCTCCTTTCTATTGTATTTCCAATTGTGCCCTTAATGAGGTTCCAAATTTGAAATTTGAATTTTGGGCTTCAATCCCCTAATCCTTGTCTTTCCTCCAAGTCTCTCCTTTTAGGCACCAACTTGTTTTCATTTTCCCTCCAAAAATGCTCTTCCTTTTCCTTTTAGGCGCCAACTTGTTTTCATTTTCCCTCCAAAAATGCTCTTCCTTGCATTCCAAGCTTGTCCAAAGGTATTTGGGGCCTTTATGTGGCGCCCCTACACATAAAATTATACAAAACTAGTGAAAATGACCAAAATACCCTTGACTACTTAAAGTGCAAGTAATTAAACATAATTCTCCAATTTCTTCCAATCAAGTATGCGCATGAAATATATATTGATAATGAAGAAAAATTCCAATTAATCCTCATAAAATCAAGCACATATGCACATACTTAGCTAGGTAAATATAGGTCTAATCACTCACAGGTATCCTTGGGTAACCAAAAAGAAAAGAATATAGTAGATGAATTTGATCCCGAAAAATTATAAAAAAGCAGGATACACATTTGGGCAAAAAAGATTTTTTTCTAGACTTACTTACACATTCAAGGCCAACAATTATTTTAATAAAATTTTAAACCTACAAACTCGGTATGGTTAAGAACCTATCTTTTTACTAGTTGAACTAGATAGTATTAGCCCCGGCATCGCCGGGGTAACATTAATTTTTGAGGGACAAATTGTACTTAATTTAGAAGCAGAGGTGGTGGTTATAATTAATTTATGCATGGTAAGAAAGAGTATTGAAATGACAAATTTCAAAGGTAAAATGATGTACATGTAATGTAATTGGAACGCAGATGGTTAAACAAACGAAAAGAAAACACAACGTATACATTGATATGCTAAAAGAAAGACAATGGCTGTTTGGATACATTTCCAAAAGCTTTTCTGGCTCCTTAACCTAGGTTTCACACAAAAATATTTAAACACTCAATTTTTTGTATAAGGTATTTTGAAACGAAAAGTTAGGTTTGGGGTTCCAAAAACTATTTTGAGAAAAACTATATTTTTCTCTTTTTCCAGCTGAATGTTTTAATCTTTCATTTAGGAAAAACATTTATTTCAAATAAAATAAACATAAAAAGCTATTCATCATAACTATTTTTCTGAAAAATTATATTCTGCTCAAAAGTTATTCTTAAAAACTATTCTCAAAAAGTTTAATCCAAACATTCTCAAAAACCTTAAACCTACAAACTCGGTATGGTTAAGAACCTATCTTTTTACTAGTTGAATCACTGTTTACTGTGGCAATACTTTGCGCTTTTACAATAATATATATCATTTTATTGATGATTGTATTGAATGATATTTTCAAACACTTTTATTCTTAAGTTAGTTGGAAAATAAGCTCTAGGTTGTCTTATTTTTATGTTTGGATGAACTTTGAAAAAAATGGCTTATTTTCCATTTGACTTATAAACATGTTTGGATGACTTTTTGTTTAAAAAAGGGCTTATTTTTAAGCTAGTTTATTTTTAAGTCATGTAGAAAAATAAGCTGGCTTATTTTCAGAAATAAGCTACCTTGTGCGATTTATAAATAAGCTGGCTTATTTCAAATAAGTTGGGTGAAAAATAAGCCCAACCAAACATAAAAAAACCACACATCCAAAATAAGCTGGCTTTTTCAAAATAAACCAACTTATTTTAAAAAATAAGCCCAACCAAACACACTTATATCGATTCATCATATCAATATGGATTAGTCCCTTCTAATATCGGCTAGTATCTTCATCAATAAGCGTATAAGTTGAGATTAATTAGATCTAGTGAAAGGAAGTAATAATTCAAACAAAAATATAAATATAATGAACTAAGATTTCTCACTGAAAACGTGCTTAACATGAGCATGTTAATTCATTGACGACGTGTCAATCTATCAGATAACCTACAGTTGTTAGGATATTTTTGTAGTCTTCCCTAATATGCTGTCAGCAACTTTGAGAAGGAAAGCAAAAGAAGAAATCACCTAGGTTAGAAAAGCAATACAAGGTGGCCCACCTTGGAATGGAAAGTCTTCCCCTTAATTAATTGTAACCTTAGGAATTGTTTACATTACAATTAATTTGGGAAAATTAATTTGAGGTCCCTCACAAGGGAGTTAATACTGGAAAAGTCCCAAAAGTTGAAAATATTAATGTAGGATCCCAAGGGACCTCACATTAATATATTTGAAAAGTGAAAAGACAGTTTTGCCCCTAGCCTTAATAAAAAATTACCCCACCCCTCTCCCCCAACCCCCTCCCTCCTCGGCCCCACCCCCACCCCTCCCTCCCTCCCTCCTTCCTCGGCCCCACCCCCCCTCCCTCCCTCCCTCCTTCCTCGGCCCCCCACCCCCCCTCCCTCCCTCCCTCCTTCCTCGGCCCCCACCCCCTCCCTCCCTCCCTCCCTCCCTCCCTCCTTCCTCGGCCCCCACCCCCTCCCTCCCTCCCTCCTTCCTCGGCTCCTCGGCCCCCCACCCTCACCCCTCCTCCCTCACCCGCGAGGAGGGAGGAGGGGTGGGGGTGGGGGGCCGAGGAGCCGAGGAAGGAGGGAGGGAGGGAGGGGGTGGGGGGCCGAGGAGCCGAGGAAGGAGGGAGGGAGGGAGGGGGTGGGGGGCCGAGGAAGGAGGGAGGGAGGGAGGGGGTGGGGGGCCGAGGAAGGAGGGAGGGAGGGAGGGGGTGGGGCCGAGGAAGGAGGGAGGGAGGGGGTGGGGGGCCGAGGAAGGAGGGAGGGAGGGAGGGGGGTGGGTGAGGGAGGAAGTATTTTTTTTTTTAAGGCTAGGGGCAAAACTGTCTTTTCACATTTCAAATATATTAATGTGAGGTCCCTTGGGACCCTGCATTAATATTTTCAACTTTTGGGACTTTTCCAGTATTAACTCCCTTGTGGGGGACCTGTAATTAAATTTCCCAATTAATTTCACTTCATTTTAATTTGGTTGCTATTTTTAATCATGATTTACAATATTTTATGACTGGTAAGAAAATTATAGGGACTTCATAGTGAAAATCAAGTGAAATCATAGGGATATAATAATAATAAGACTAGTTGTGAGTATTTTACAAGTCAATATAATTTGATTTGATTTCTATTCATCAAGTGTTTGAGGACTTCAATATATTTTCATTTCATTCATCTGCTAATTACTTTCATTCAATGTAACTAGGTTTATGGTGATCATTCATTACATTATCCGTTAATTAGCCTGTCGTTTACCAACAATTTAAAATTGAAAATATATTTGTATAAAAAAGAATTGGAAATATATTTACTCTTTTTTAACCATGATACATTTTGTCCAAAAAAAAAACAAGTTACGAATTCTAGCAAAGCTGCGTTATGACACAATTTATCACATTAAAAGTATATGTATTTCGAAGAATAAATTCAATCTCAAATTCTTAATGATGAAACTAGGATGAGAAAATAAATTTTGCAACCACTAAACTAAGTAAATAAAAGGAGGGAAAAAATACAATTCCCTCGACAATAATATTCATTTGCTCATATCTATATCACTATATGACATTTCAAATATGTTTCATTCCATATAGTCCAAAGAAAATCTTTAAGTTCAATAGTATTATTTCAAAATCCAACATCTATTTAACTCTACCGGTATTAATAATTTACAGTATAACATATGAGATATGAGATGTAAGTCAACACAATATAAATTAACAATTTCCTGACTCTTTCACTTGAAATATTTAATAAAACTATTTATAAATATTAAGACATTTCTTCTCTCCCTATAACTATTAAGACAATTTCCTGTACATTTCTTTTTCAATCTTACACCTGATCAATCAATGACTTACCTCTCAAACTAACAAATTGTTTAATTGGTCCCCTTCATCTTTGAGCTCACCCAAAGTGTTGGAGTGGTTCGAATTGCTTAATAATCATCTGATTTGGCTCTCTTCCAATTTTCTCCTTTCATTATTAATTTATTCATCTTTTAAAATAATTCAAAAAACATTGTAATAAATTTGTAAATTATAATTGCAATGCCAATAATAATAATGAGGCTGCCCAAGAGGCGTAGACCAGCTGGCAAGAAAGGGAAAGGTAAGGCACCACGTACCCACTAGGTCATGGGTTCGAACCCTTGGGAAGTCGTCACCCTAAAATGGGAGTCCCGACGGCGACTTCGGATTAGTCGGTTCCCAATGGGAGACCTGACACCAAAGGCTGTAATAATGAGGCCCACATACGTACGTGTGGCAGATGAAGGGTGACTGCTAAAAACGTGTGGCGATGAACAAAACAAAGAAGACTTCACAAATAGAATTGAATTGAGAGAAGATAAGCTAAATTGAAAAATCCTTTATTACTTGTGAAAAAACAAGTGTCAATTTTTTCATTTTGACAACTGGCAGAGCTCACCTGCAGAATTATGAACTGAAGATCCAAGAACAAAAAAAAATTCAACTTATTTTTATCTCTTACATTTCTTCTTCTTCTTCCTCTGACTTGGCTCCGATTTCACGGCGTAAATCTCGGTGGGGCCCTCTATATATGTGTAAATTCGCCCTTTTTTTCTCCATTCTATTATTGGATGCCACTTTTCCTTCTTCGAATTATTATTTTTTTTGTTGAAATCTGAATTTTTTTTCGAATTTTCATGTCTGGAATTTGCAAAGGTTGCTAATTTCTTCTGGGTTTCTTTCAATCATCTTATTCGTTTCTTTCAAATCTGGGTATGTTCTTCTTTCATTTATTTTTTGTTCTTTTTTGTTATACTTTATTTTTACCTTTTTTTTTTTATTTTTTTTTATTTTTTTTCATGATTATTCTTGTGTAGTCAGTAGCTTTAGATTTTTGGGCTTTTGTTAACTTTTATCATTAAGGAAGATATTAATATTGTTTGCCTTATCCTGTGGAGTAGTTCTAATATGGTATAGTTTAATTACTTGTTATGGTTCTAAATTCTAATATGGTATAGCTTATTAGCTAGTTGTGATTCTAATGATATAATTTAATAGTTGATACAGTTTTTAGAATTTTATTTAATTTTTTTTTATTTTATTTGTGACTTTCATTTTTCACTGGGGTTTTACTGTTTTAGGCACTTGATTGGGAGGCTGAATTGTGTTTTTGAATGGAGGATGCTGAAGGGAAGCCATGTCTTCCAGAATCTTCTAATGTAGGAACTCAACATGATGCTAGTGAAGCTCAGTCTTCAGCATCAACCTTAAATTGTGATGCAAATGAGGAATCTAGAACTCATTTGCCACATGCTTGTGATGGTCAAAGTGTAGGACATGATGAGATTTTTCCGAAAATCGATTCTACTATGATCTCAATAAGTAATGGAGATAAGGAATCACAGACTCATTTGCCAGTGAGTGAATTGTCTAAACTAACAACCCCACCAGATGGTTCTGATGGTCAAAATGTAATACAAGATGATGAACCTGCTTCAACCTCCATTAGTAATGAACCTGCTTCAAAATCGAATGGTACGGATGGCTTGATTGAAAGAAGCAACAATGGTAGTATGGATGGAATTCAGACTGTGGAGGTATGTCTGTTCTTTTGATATTGACACTGATGTTCATAGTTAGATTATCTACTGAGGTTTTGCTTCTGCTTGTGCTTTTGCTCATGCTTTGCAGCCTGATGCTAAAAGAGGTATTATTGATACGGCAGCCCCGTTTGAATCTGTCAAGGAAGCTGTTTCCAAGTTTGGAGGAATTGTGGATTGGAAGGCTCATAGAATCCAGACTGTGGAGGTATGTCTGTTCCTCTGTTTTACAATTGATTGCATGTTTTTTATGATCATTTATCTTAAAATATTTTCTTTCATTGTGTGTTTTGCCTTAAAAATTAGCCAACACTAGTTTAGATTGATCAGGTTAACAATCTTTCGGCCATTTTACTTTTATTTTCAAAGGATATCCTATTATCTATTACTAGATTGCTAAATGTTAAATGCCTTAGGATTAGAGGAAAATGATTTTATTGGTTAAAGAAATTTTTTTACTCTTCTATATTTGTGTTAATTCTACTTTTATTGAGTTTCATAGAACGGAAAGTTTTGACCTAGCTAATCTAAATGGGGATCCTATAGTTAAATGTGGATGAAAAATTGTTAAATTTTAAAATATAGGAATAATTATATGATAGAATTAAAATCCAAACTTATTTTGTAAAAATTCAACTATAGCATCATCATTTAAATTCGTTTACTTAGCATTTTCGTTTAAATGGAACTTCAACTATTGACAGAAAGGACTAAAAGTGTCTTTTCATACCGTAGGGACCAAAAGTATGTTTGATGCATACATAAAGGATGAAAATTTTAACTAATTTTTTTTTGTTTAATACTATTTTGATTATTAGCCTTGTGATGGTTGAATGGCTGTTGTGGTTAAGCATCACCCAAGGGGAATGAATTATTTATAATCCCAGTGGTTTTGAATGGATAAAGGTGTAATAATATCAATGGTAATATGTTAAACGTGTAGCTGACACTACATTGAAATCTCAGGTGAAAATATCAATGGTAAATATAGAGGGTACAATTTTAATGGTTGCCATTAAAGTGAGTAAACTTCTTGAGATGTGGGCCCCACGCGGCCACGCCATTTGAAGCTTTGTAGTTAATGTAATTTAACAGAACCCGCTAAAATTGCACCCTTCATATTTACTATTGGTCTGAGACTTTAATATGGTGTCAGCTGCACTTTTGATATACTTTTTTTGGTATTTTTGTAGCTTAACCCGGTTTTGAATTTTATTTGGAGTAAATGCTCCTGATTCAGTTAATGCCAATAGCAGTATTTGCTAATTATATGTAATATGCGCTGCGCAATTTGTATTATGATTTGCTTGTTCATCAAGTAAATTTCGACAATATCACAGCAACTATGAATTGGGGGGGGGGGGGGGTTTCATGTTTTATCCATGTTTACCAGGTCATTGCATCTGATGTCTTTCACTGACTTTATTTACATAGCCAACTGGAAATATTTCGAATTGCTGACATGCTGCCCCTTAAATTTTGGACATCTGACTCATTACTGGAAATAGCATCTTTGCCTGCTAAACCCCCTATTAATTTATTTTAGTTCTGAATTATCAGAGACGCAAGCTTGTTGAACAAGAACTTGAAAAGGCTTATGATGAGATCCCTGAGCTCAGAAAACAGTCAGAGGCTGCTGAAGGGGAAAAAACTCAAGTACTAATGGAGTTAGACAGCGCTAAAAGACTAATAGAAGAACTAAAGCTCAGCCTAGAAAAGGCACAAACAGAAGAGCATCAGGCACGACAAGATTCAGAACTTGCAAAACTTAGAGTGGAAGAGATGGAGCAGGGTATTGCAGATGAATCTAGCTTTGCAGCCAAGGCACAACTTGAGGTTGCTAAAGGTAGGCATGTAGCTGCTGTTTCAGACCTGAAATCCATTAAAGAAGAGTTGAATGCGCTGCATAAGGAATATGCCTCTATGTTGGCGGAAAAGGACGTGGCTGTTAAGAAGGCTGAAGAGGCTGTTGCTGAATTTAGGGAAGTAGAGAAGACAGTGGAGGATTTGACTATTGAGCTGATTGCTGCAAAGGAGTCATTAGAGTCTGCTCATGCAGCACACTTGGAAGCGGAGGAACAAAGAATAGGAACAGTCATGGCCAAAGATCAAGATTCTCTCAATTGGGAAAAAGAACTCAAACAGGCAGAAGAGGAACTCCAGAAACTAAATGATCAAATTTTGTCTGTAAAGGATTTGAAATCTAAACTGGACACTGCCGATGATTTGCTTCGTGATTTGAAAGCTGAATTAGCTACATATATGGAAACAAAACTAAAGCAGGATGGCAGTGAAGAAGTAATTCCAAAAAGTGACCTAGACAAACCGGAGAAAAAGAATCACAATGAGATACAAGCAGCAGTAGAATTGGCAAAAAAAGATATTGAGGAAGTAAAGCTAAACATAGAGAAAGCAACTGCGGAAGTTAATTGCTTGAAAGTGGCTGCCGCATCGTTAAGATTAGAACTTGAACAGGAGAAATCAGATCTTGCTAACATTGGGCAAAGAGAGGGGATGGCTTCTGTTGCAGTGGCATCTCTCAAAGCTGAACTGGATAAAACTAGATCAGAAATTGCTCTGACCCAGATGAAAGAGAAAGAAGCCAGGGAGAGAATGATTGAGCTGCCTAAAAAACTACAGGCAGCTGCTGAAGAAGCTAATCAGGCTAACTTGCTTGCCGAAGCAGCTCGTGAAGAGCTTCGGAAAGTGAAGGAGGAAGCAGAACAAGCTAAAGCTGGGGCAACTACCATGGAAAGTAGATTACTTGCAGCTCAAAAGGAGATAGAGGCTGCCAGGGCTTCTGAAAAGTTGGCAAAAGCGGCAATCAAAGCATTGGAAGAGAGTGAATCAGCTAGAACCAACAATGAGTCAGATTCAATTGCTGGCGTGACACTTACTTTAGAAGAGTACTACGAGCTTAGCAGACGGGCCCATGAGGCAGAAGAGCAAGCCGATATGAGGATTGCGGATGCTAATTCTCAAATCGCGGTAGCTAGGGAGTCTGAATTGAAAACATTGAACAATTTAGATGAAGCTAATAAGGAGATGCTTGCTGGAAGGGAGTCTTTGAAGATGGCAATGAGTAAAGCTGAGAAGGCAAAGGAAGGGAAATTAGGTGCAGAACAAGAATTAAGAAAATGGAGGGCTGAAAATGAGCAAAGAAGAAAGGCTGGTGAACTTGGCCAGGGAGGTGTAAACCAGAATAAAAGTCCAAGAGCTAGTATGGAGGGAAATAAGGAAGCAACTAACTTGTACCGAGCTCACAGTTCAGATAATCCTGCACATTACTTGACAAGCCCGAATGATTATTCCAATGTCAACAGCACTGAAAATGGATCATTTCCAGAAGCAGGAGTTGGAAAGAAGAAAAAGAAATCGCTTTTCCCACGTGTTTTAATGCTCTTTGCCAGGAGGAGATCACCTACAACCAAGTCTGGGTAATCTCTAATTGAAAATATGTGGTCACACTGCAGTTATATTGCATATCATCTTTCTGGTGATCTTGGAGTGTCCTGGAACTGCTGAGGCTTCTCAAATCATGTTAATCCTGTATATTTTTGGTGATTATTATTGTGTGTGGTTTATTGGTTTATTTGTTCTCCATGTCAGTGAAAGAATCTTATGCTAGTGGTTGCTTGGTTGGTTCTTTATAAGGACATAAAATAAGTTCGCCACTTTTGGTGGAAAGCGAGAATAAGATGAATCTGATTTGTGTATAGACACTTTTGATATTCAGAAGTATATGCTTATGTAAAGCTGTGAGATTTTTTGATGAAATGAAAGGTTTTCTTTTGCACCAGTGACTTGACAATATAGTAATTGGAGATTCATATATTTACGGATCTAGTTTCATTGAATGGAAGGATCAACTTGGCTCAACGGTAAACTCATTTGCCGTGGAGTATGAGATCGTTGGTTTGAATAAGCTACTTTACAAAAAGCTGAGGTTAGACCCCTGTTAGTTTAGGGTTTAGAACTAGGTTGGCCCTTTTCAGTTTCATTGAATGGCATGGTGTGTGCGTGGTGGAAAACGTTAAAGTGATGATAAAGCAAGTGAAACTGTGAAAGTGATGTGAATTCTGAGATTATCTTCGATTACAAGATCCTTATAAGTTTGTATTCCATTGTCTGTGTCCATTATTATCATATGAATTTGAATGTATTAATGACCTTAGTCATTTGTATACAGTATACACCTGTATACCACTTGACTGGTTGATGACGAAATAATTGCTTCCATAAAATTATCAAGGGTAAAGGTGCAAAAATGGGTCCAAACTATTACGCCAGGAGCACATAGAGCTAACAAGTATTTTCGGGTTCAATTTTGGGACTAAAGAATAAATATTGGTGCAATATAGGGAACGTCGTTTATGTTGACTGACGTTGACCGTTAAACGCTGACGTGGCGGGGGAAATAAGATTTTTTGCTGACGTGACATGCTTATGTGGCAATATTTTTCTGAGTGTGTGGGGGACACATTAATTAAATTAATAAAAATATAAAAAACACTCGCCACGTGGGCCCACACACTCAGAAAAATATTGTCACATAAGCATGCCACGTCAACAAAAAATCTTATTTCCCCGCCACGTCAGCGTTTAACGGTCAACGTCAGTCAACATAAACGACATTCCCTATATTGCACCAATATTTATTCTTCAGTCCCAGAATTGAACCCGAATACTTGTTACCCCTATGTGCTCCTGGCGTAATAGTTTGGACCTATTTATGCAACTTTACTCAATTATCAATTCTATATTACTATATTTTTTTTATAAGAATCAATGTATCAATTAAAAGTTATCCACCAAGAAATTTTCAGGGGTAAAGGTCTTAAGACTCAGAGTACTGTAGAAGCTGATGGGATAGGGTGGCTCCAGACTCTTTTTTCTGTTCATTAGCTGTGGGTGAGCCGTTTCAGTCACATCGAAGAGGTGTTTTTTGTTTATTTTTATTTCATTATATTATATTTATATTTAGTATATTTATATTTATATTAGGGAAAATGCCAAAAAAATCTCTCCGAATACCCAAAAGGACAATTCAGGAACCTAAACTTCCAAAAGGACTATGAAGGAACTAACACTCACTTGACATTTTCAAATGTTGTGAAAAGACTAGATTGCCCTTAAGTCTTTTTTTTCTTCAACCTTCATCCCCACCCTCCCTCCTCCTTCCCTCAGCCTCCCTCCTCCTTCCCCAGCCTCCCTCCTCCTTCCCTCCTCCTTCCCTCCTCCTTCCCCAGCCTCCCTCCTCCGACCCCCTCCCCACTCCAGCCCCCACCCCACCCCACCCCCTCTCCCACATCGGCCCCCTCCCCCCACCCCACCCCCTCTCCCACATCGGCCCACCCCTCCCACCCCACCCCCTCCCCACATCGGCCCCCTCCCCCCACCCCACCCCCCTCCCCACATCGGCCCCCCACCCCCACCCACTCCCTCGATCGATGTGGGGAGGGAAGGGGTGGGGGGAGGGGGCCGATGTGGGGAGGGGGAGGGGTGGGGCCGATGTGGGAGAGGGGGTGGGGTGGGGGTGGGGGCTGATGTGGGGAGGGGGGTGGGGCGGGGGGAGGGGGCCGATGTGGGGAGGGGGTGGGGTGGGAGGGGTGGGGCCGATGTGGGAGAGGGGGTGTGGTGGGGGGGGTGGGGCCGATGTGGGAGAGGGGGTGGGGTGGGGGGTGGGGGCCGATGTGGGGAGGGGGTGGGGTGGGAGGGGTGGGGCCGATGTGGGAGAGGGGGTGGGGTGGGGGGAGGGGGCCGATGTGGGGAGGTGGTGGGGTGGGGGGGGTGGGGCCGATGTGGGAGAGGGGGTGGGGTGGGGGTGGGGGCCGATGTGGGGAGGGGGTGGGGTGGGGGGGTGGGGCCGATGTGGGAGAGGGGGTGGGGTGGGGGGTGGGGGCCGATGTGGGGAGGGGGTGGGGTGGGGGGGTGGGGCCGATGTGGGAGAGGGGGTGGGGTGGGGTGGGGGCTGGAGTGGGGAGGGGGTCGGAGGAGGGAGGCTGGGGAAGGAGGAGGGAAGGAGGAGGGAGGCTGGGGAAGGAGGAGGGAGGCTGAGGGAAGGAGGAGGGAGGGTGGGGATGAAGGTTGAAGAAAAAAAAGACTTAAGGGCAATCTAGTCTTTTCACAACATTTGAAAATGTCAAGTGAGTGTTAGTTCCTTCATAGTCCTTTTGGAAGTTTAGGTTCCTGAATTGTCCTTTTGGGTATTCGGAGAGATTTTTTTGGCATTTTCCCTTTATATTATATATATTTATTATTATTATATTTTATTATTATTATTATTATTATATGTATATATATATTATTTGTTATATATTGTAGGGTTAAAGGTCATTTTGGCCACCAAACTATTTTTAAAGTATCAATTTGGCCTACAAACAATAAATGGTCTCATTTTGGCCACTGAACAATAAACATGGCTCATTTTAGCCACTGGACCAATGGAAAATACTAAAATACCCCTAACTAATTTCTTCCTCCTCACCCACACCCCTCATGGGCCCACATACTCTCTCTCCACCACCCACATACTCTCTCTCCACCACAAACTCTCTCCCTCACACTGTCACACACAGCTTCTCCTTCTCTCTCACAGTGTAAGTAACAACCACATCATCATCACTAGCTTGTTTGATGAAGCCATCATGCTGAGCCATCAATGTTAGTTTCTCCATTTCAAAGGCTTCCATTACCTGCTTCTAAGAGTTCTCTCACATTCTAGCAATAAGGCTTTCTCCTGCCCTGCATGTTGACTTCTGAAGCTGGTACTAGTTTTCTGAATGGCGGGTTATGAAATCAATAACCACCTTTTCAAGATAATCCCACACATCATCAACAAACTGAATAGGTCTGCAATTCATTTAAGTTAGATCTGCAATAGTGCCAGAAATTAAGTGAGGGGCCAGGCATGAAGTTGGGGAGGCCTATCCACTTTACTCCATCCATAATCATCATTTCTTCCATGAGAAAATTCTTGGTGTGTTTACTTTCAGGACATCCATAAAAAGCTGTCAAGTAATCATAGAGCTTCTCAACCAATCGAGCAGTATGAGGGAGACAGAGTTTGTGGTAGAGAGAGAGTATGTGGGTGGTGGAGAGAGAGTATGTGGGCCCATGAGGGGTGTGGGTGAGGAGGAAGAAATTAGTTAGGGGTATTTTAGTATTTTCCATTGGTCCAGTGGCTAAAATGAGTCATGTTTATTGTTCAGTGGCCAAAATGAGATCATTTATTGTTTGTAGGCCAAATTGATACTTTGAAAATAGTTTGGTGGCCGAAATGACCTTTAACCCTATATTGTATTATTATATGTTGTTGCTTATTTCGGTGAGTATTGTCTTGCTTTCTTTGTCTTTATTATGTTTCCTTTGATGCTTTTATTATCTTTCCTTTGATCATCATCATTATTATATTATTATATGTATATGTGTGTGTGTGTATAGTGAATTCTTAAGCTATGCCTGTAATTGTAAACTTGGTCGTAAACTTGGTCAGTTAGAAGTTTTCTTTAATAAGGAATACATCTTATTAATTCATAATTCAAGACATAGTAGGATGTCTTGAAAATTAAAACTTTAACGTAATACTTTTAATTGCAGGTATTCCGTATAGACGGTATAGTAGTATTATTGACTTATTTCACAATCTTTTCAAAACAAGCCAAATTAAATAATTTTTAGAGACAATTTGCTAAATAATGAAGTGTGCAAACCTTTTTGTCCAAAAAGTACACAACAAAACCAAATTTGATTTCTGATAAAAAGAAGAAACCAAATTTAAGGAAGAACTTTTTCACACCCATTACCTTATTTTTTTTGGTATTAAAACCCATTACCTTATTTAATCATATTAAAATTTATACATTAATTCATCTACTGCTTTTCCGCTAGTTATATTACTATATTAATCGATGATATTTGTTATCAATTCTCAAAATCAAATTAAAATTATATAATCCTCTATTCTAGGGTCTCTATTGTCTTTTATTCTCTAAACATTCATTCAAATCATGTTATCCACCATTCAATTCTCTAAACCTCTTATTATAGTTTGTTTAATTTATCAGTCCTAGTAACAGGTTAATAGGTAGGCCAGTCTCAGGTCTAAAAAAATGGTCTCTAATAGGTCACATGCCAAGCTCAAACCGATCAATTACATCACAGGTCAAACCATTTTATGACTAGGTCAGACCTAGCCTGGACTATTCCCACACTAGGTATTGGACATCATATATATGACTTTTTCTTATTTTTTTATTGGACATCATATATAGGACCTTTACTTAATAAAATAAAGAAAATTAGTGTTCTTCATGTCCGTCTCTACTTGCTATGGTTCCTGCTTTTATATGGTTAAAGATGATTTGCTTCTAAATTTGTAACATGTTTCAACAACTGTACTTCAAAAATACTTTTTCATTTAACTAATTCATTTTTTATTAGATCATTTAACTAATTCAAAACATAATTGAGATTATAATATAGCTACTAGCATTCTTATATATATTTGACATTAGTTTTTCAGAATATCAAAAGCAGATTATTAATCGTGCCTTCACATATCATAGCCCCCCCCCCCCCCCCCCCAAAAAAAAGGTCGAAAACACATGTTTCTTGTAAATTGTAATGATATCACGGCATCATGGTTGGCAATAATTCTCAATTATTAGAAAGCATAAAAGTATATACAATTCTAAATAATGGAAAAAAATTGAAACAAAAAAAATCAATTGACTTGAGAGAATGGGGAAAACATCAAGAAAGGGGAAGTTAAAAAGGTTTCCCCACCCATTACATCTACTTTCGGTTCTTTTGTGTTAGAACTTTCCTCATCTTCTCTACTTCTAGAAAGCTTAGCTGGTAATGCATATTTATTACCTCATCAAATTTATCATTGTCTTCAAGAGAAAGAGAATTATGCTTGACATGTCAAAATTCATGGCCCCATTGCTGCCCCATGACTTAACAAATGATACAATTGAGTATATAGAGTAATCAAAACCATTGATGTTAAAAGAGCCACCACCTTAACTTCCCAAGTGCGTTTTTCATCATATAATATAACATCTGAATTGGACCTTTTAGCAATGTAGCCCTCAAAGGATCCCTCAAGGAGGGCATAATCATGTTGTAAGTATTTATTGATCTCATCTTCTACTGAAATGCTTGACATAATTATTGATTCATTTTTCTTTGGATTATCAAGAACCATTGAATTAACAAGTCTCCCATCACTTTGGCACCTTAAAGACGATCCCCTTTTTGAAACTATATCAGAATGGCCGTTCAAACTATCTTCTCCATGTGATAATTGTTGACATGACACTCTCCAGCTAGGAACAAGGGTGGTAATCATGATTTATATTAGCTTGACAACGACGTCAATATGCTCAACGTTAAGATCCTGATTTGCTACCATCTCAGCAATTGAAATTGCTGTACAAAACCAATATATAATGGAAATTGAATACCCTTTGCAAGACCTAACAATACATAAACTTATGGTTAAAAAAACAAATAATTCAATCAACAAACATATATATTAAGATAGTCATAAAGAACATTTTACCTTTTTGATAAAAAAAATAGAGAACATTTTACCTGATGAACTATTCCGTAAGTATCATGAAGAATAAGTATTAATAAAAATCGCAAGGTATATGACTTACTCATTTTCTTTCCAAAACTGACCACCATGAACATAATCCATCTTTGGCCACTGGACGCACCAAAAACAAAATAAAAGCAAGTACTTAGTCATTGGTTGTAATAAAAGTCTTTTTATCCCCAACACACACTCAACCGACATCAATAAGAAACACTACAAAAAAAGCTCTACTTTCCGGCGCAAGCGTTCCGGCGTTTCCTCAATATTCGCCGGAAACAGCATACGTTCCGGCGTTTCATAAAAGCGCCCATGGAAAACGCCGAAAAAATGTGGCGCGCTTTTCCCGCCTTTTTTATGGCGTTTACATACCGGCGTTTTACGAGGCCCAAACGCCGGTATGTATATTTTAATATTTTTTTAAAGCAGCGCGGCATTTTATTTTTCTTTAATTTCAAATAAATGCATATCGGCGTTTTACGTTGGCGCCGATATGCATTTTATTTTCTTTTTTTTATAATAAAAATGCACATCGGCGTTTCTAAAAACGCCGATGTGCGTTTTCATTTAATTCCATTTAATGAATATACACATCGGCGTTTCTTTAAAACGCCGATGTGCGTTTTCATTCAATACAATTAAATGAATACACAAATCGGCGTTTTTGAGAAACGCCGATGTGTAATAAAATTAGCATTATTCTTCGGCGCAACCCACGAAACGCCGCTAAGGACCCCAGAAACGCCGGAAAGTTTGCGCCTATATATACCACCGACGGATTGCATTTGGGCGTTTCTAAAAAGCGACAGTGGGGCCCACCGAATCTTTGTCTGCCAGTTGCGGTTTCTCGTATATATATAATGTCTCGGCGTAGCGGTAAAGATCCCATAGACGAGGAAGAGCAGCAGCGACTGCGCAACGAGGAAGAAGCCAGACGTATAGAAGCTCTTCGGAAAGAGAAAGAGCAGGAACCTATTCCCCAGTCGGTGTTGCAGTACGTCAGTTCTCCTCTATGCACCGTACCGTATAGTCCTTTCGGCTTTGGTGTGGACCCAGAAGTGACGCAGGACCAGCTCTGGGAAGACTTGGGGAGTGACGTCAACATGAGCTTCGAGGAAATGAACGAGTTTTTGAATGAGGAGGAGAGACAGGAGAGGCAGGAGAGGGAGGAGAGGCAGGAGAGGCAGGAGAGGCAGGAGAGGGAGGAGAGGCAGGAGAGGCAGGAGAGGGAGGAGAGGCAGGAGAGGGAGGGGAGCTTGAGCTCCAGTAGCGACGGTGACGGTGGTGGTGGCGGCGTAGGCGGCACCGGCGAGGAGGACGGTGATATGCCTGTGCCGCAGGTTCTTATTGAACTCAAGAGAGGGAGGAGGTCCACTTCTGGGAGTGGATATGTGGTAAACGTCAGAGGTATGTAATTAATTTGATATAGTGATTTAATGCATGTAGTAATTAATATATTTATATCAATTATCTGAAATGTGTTTTTTCCTTACAGATATCAATGGCGTTGTCACCAACAAGAGGCTGGACCAGAAGCAGGTGCATTCGCTTCAGGCGAATGAGAGGGTTGAGCTGCCATATTTCGAGGAGACTGGGCAGCCAACCATGGATGCCGGCGTCCTATATCACCGCTACTGCCGCCTGCTCGGTAGGGATTTCCGGCGCTTCCCAATCGACCCGATCGACTGGAGGAAAGTTCCTAGGTCGCGGAAAGAAGAGGCATGGGATATTATGAAGGTAATTTGAATTTCCAAATTATTTTATAATTACGTGAAATAATATATTTATTTAGTGTTAATGTTATTAATTGTCAAAATTTCCTATTGCAGAGGAAGTGGTGGATCCCCGAAAGCAAGAAGCTAAAGAAATTCACGATATCTATGATCGGGGATTCTTGGAAGGACGAGAGACTCAAGTTGTACAAAGATAGGGCCGAGGGGGGGGCGAGGTCTAGGGAGGAGGTGGAGAATATGGTGCCCGATGGAGTCGACCCTGAACAGTGGAGGCGGTACATCGGCTGGAGGATGTCCGACCTGGGTCAGGCGAGGTCAGAGCGGGGCAAGAAGGCGCGGGCACAACAACAGATTTCTCATACGACTGGGAGCAGACCCATGATTGTCGGCTATGACGAGATGGTAATATTAATATCTACTAGTCTTTGATTTTTAATTATTAACTATATATTATAACGATTATTTTTTGACGTTTCAAATATTTCAGTTGCAGGAGGCCAAGAAAAAGGGCGTCAAGAAGGGCGTCTACCGCGACTATATCGTTCAGGTGCGCAGCCGGAAGGATGGGAAACCTGTTTCCCAGAAGGCTGCCGAGCATATCAAGAAAGTCGCGAAGGCACAGGCGACCGTGGAAGCCAGGGCGACCCCCGAATCTCAAGAGGGGGAGAGCGTGAGCCCGAGTCCCTTTGCCGAGGTCGCTGCTATCCACGCGGAGATTGGGACTCCGGATCCTGCCGGACGCGTGCCAGGTCTTGGCTTTGGAGCCAGACCCACTCAGCTCTTCACTTCTTCCGGAAGTCGCGGGACCCAGGGCTACTCACCTGCATCCTCTGGGGCGACTCAACATGCGCGGCAGCAAGAGGACAGGCTGCGGGCGCGCGAGCTGGAGCTCGCAGAGCGTGAAGCCCGGTTGAAGGCATATGAGGATAGGCTGGCGCGCGAGTATGAAGCCCGGCGGCAGGCGCATGAGCAAGAGGTCGCTAACTGGCGCGCGGAGTTTAAGCGCCAACAAGAGGAGTTCTTTAGGGCGCAGGAGCAGAGGTGGGAGGAACGCGGTCAAGCCTCCTCATCACGTGTTCGTCGCCGACGCCGACGCTCTCCAGAGGATGAAGATGAGGATGAGGATGAGGATCGTGTAGATTAGTTTTTTTATTTGATTGGACTTTGTTTACTGTACTTTTGTTTTGTACTTTTATTTTAATCATTGTACATTTTTATATTTTTGTAAATACAATTTTATTATTGCCAACCGTTTTATATGTAATTATATTGAACTAAATATTACAAGAAAACAGAACTAAATACGATAAAAACTGCGAATATTTATTTATATGTACATACATTCGCTTCATTCCTTACAAACAACAATCGTTTCATTCCTTACAAACAACAATCGTTTCATTCATCATCACCATCTTCACGGTCTCTAACAGACGGTACCGGTTCATCTCCTTCGGGCATTAGGTAGTCGGAATTATTAGGAGCAACCAGTTGAACAGTTTCAGTTGTCGCGTCTAAATTCTCGTCCCCCATGTCGTATACATCGCGAGGTTTTACCTGAATCACCATTTGCCAATCTTTGTTTTTAGGATCGGGAACATAATAAACCTGCTGCGCTTCGTCTGCAATGATGTATGGCTCGTCGTCAGGTAATGCCCCTGTGTGGAAGAGTCTCGAGAAATTCACGGAGGTAATACCGAGAACGTCAACTTTCTTGCCTCTTTTTCCCCTAGTGTCTGCCCAATCGCACTTGAATAGCGGAACGGGAAATGCACCGTTGTAGTTGAGCACAAGTATATCAACAAGTTTCCCATAATATTGAACCTCCCCTAAACGCGCTTGAGGATCGTCTCTACTAACATAACTCCTTGTTCCAAATGAGCCAAACACACCGGAGTTTTGTGTTAGACGAGAGCCATCGCGCGCAACAGTGCGGAAGTGAAAGCCGTTGACATTGTAGGCAGAGTATCTCTGCGCATACTCAAAAGGCCCATGTGCTAGATCAACTAGTGATGGTGGCGGATTTGGTTCGTTGCGTATTCTTTTCGTGAACCAATCAGCGAAGCCCCGGTGGACCATTGTATCAATCACAGCTGCAGTGATCCCCGAGCGTCCTCGATTCTCCCACTTGACATATCTCCGATAATCCCTAAAAACACAAATTATCGGTAAACATATATTTAATTAAAATGTAATGTAATATAATAAATATAAACGCACTCGCGATAGGAGTCCACGGCAGTGCAACGTGTAAGGACATGTCTGTGTGCTTGCAACATCTCGGTGGGACTCAGCTGGTGGAAGTGCGCTGCTCCTACTGGCTTTCCAATGGGGGGAAACAACATGTCAGAGATGGGATTGACATAGTTCGAGTTATCTTCAACTCGGGGTATTCGCTCATTACGAATGTTCTGACCATAATATCTTTCAACAAATGCAACTACCTCGTCCCCCACGTAACACTCAGCAATGCAGCCCTCTGACGCGGCTCTATTCCTAACGAACGACTTCATTTTCCCCAGGTACCTTTCTATGGGATACATCCAACGGTAGTGCACCGGCCCACCCATCTTCGCTTCTTCAACAAGGTGGACAATGAGATGGACCTGTGAGGTGAAAAATGATGGAGGAAATATCATCTCCATGCGACATAGCATCAGAACAACTCTAGTCTGCAGGTCGTCTAGCTCTTGCCTATCCAACACTTTTGCGCACAACTGCCTAAGTATAAAACTGAGTTCGGCCAAAACCATAGAAACATCTTCGGGAAGGGTGTATTTTACAGCTAGAGGAAGGAATTGCTGTAGCAAAACATGATAGTCATGACTTTTCAACCCAGAAATCTTTGGCTCTCTCGAAGATAGGTCAACGCAACGCGAGATATTACTTGAATATCCGTCAGGAACCTTGATGCCTTTTAGCGTGGTCAGGAACACTTCCTTATTCTTTTTTGTCAAAGCAAACCGAGCCGGGGCAAACTTATCGTTCACGTCAGGCCAGGCATCTTGACGTATTCCCATGGCCTTTAGATCCTTCCTCGCTCCAAGATGATCCTTTGACTTTCCTGGCTCATTCAGAATGGTGTATAAGACATTCTCCCCGACGTTCTTTTCAATGTGCATGACGTCCAAACAGTGGCGCATTAAGTTGTGCTTCCAGTATGGCAGACAAAAAAATATGCTTCTCTTTTTCCATTGAGGTGCTGGGCCAGTTCTACGGGCCACCGGCGGCGGCCTCCGCCGAGGCTGCCTGCCACCGCGGCTTGAGATAGGGACCTCTTCATCCGGCAGCGGCGGGTCCTTGCCAAATTCACATTGCACATCACAGATCTGGTCAAAGATCTCAAACCCAGACACCCGTCGAGGGGGATCTCTGCGTTCTCGTGTACCGTCGAATTTGCTCTTCTGCCGCCTGAATTGGTGATCACGTGGAAGGAACCGTCGATGACCCATGAAACACGACTTCCTGCTGTGCGGCAATCTACGGGGCTCACAGTCCAGGTTGCAGAACGGACATGCCATCGCTGTATAAGTATTCCAGCCGGATAACATGCCGAGTCCGGGAAAATCACTCACAGTCCACATCACAGCGGCTCGCAATCTGAACAACGTCTTAGATTCAGCGTCAAACGTCTCGACCCCATCACTCCATAACTCATTGAGCTCCTGTAACAGTGGTTGAAGGTACACATCGATATCGTTTCCAGGTGATGTAGGCCCTGGAACAATTGTCGATAGAATGAAGGATGTCGATTTCATGCACAACCACGGGGGAAGGTTATATGGTATCAACACAACTGGCCAAACGCTGTAATGTTGGTTGAAGGAGCCGAATGGGTTAAAACCATCAGAAGCGAGCCCTAGCCTGACATTTCTTGGGTCCGAGGCAAAATCGGGGAATTCGCCGTCAAAAGCTTTCCATGCATCACCGTCTCGAGGATGCCTCATCTTGCCATCTGGGTTAGCTTCTGTCGCGTGCCACCGCATTTGCTCAGCCATCTTCGGGGACATGAATAGTCTTTGGAGCCTTGGACGGAGTGGAAAATATCTCATGCTCTTAACTGCTCGTCGTCTCTTCTTCTTATTATTATGGCCCTCACCCTCCACCTTGTATCGGTCAGTGCCACATCGTCTGCATTTATCTAACGCAGCGTCAGAGCCCCAAAACAACATACAATCATACAGGCATGCATCGATTTTTATGTACCCTAACCCCATCTTTGAGATTGTTTTCTTCGCTTCGTAGAATGATGACGGTAGCTCGGCTCCAATATTGTAGAAGGCGTCTGACAGCAGCTCAATCACGTCTGACATAGTCGCATCGGAGGCGCCACGTTTACACTTTATACTATACAGTTTGGTCAGAAATGACAGTTTAGAGTATCTTTCATTCCCTGCCCAAACACATCTATATATATTGTCATACCACGTACATATATAATATATGTATTTCATCGCATATATATTAATTATAATTATTCAGTCGCTTAAACAGTTAGAATGATTAATGCATTATTTATACCTGGGTACAGCGGTTTGTCACCTTCCGTCATAAGCTCAAAGAAATCTCTAACCACCTCAAGCCGTAAGTAGTCAGCGACTGGTCCATCGACCACTACATCCCCGCCATCTCCTGCTTCATGCTGCCCAAATGCTTCCATCACAGTGTTATTACCCGGATTATTTGCATGTTCGCCTCCGTCGGCTTCATCGTCACTGCTTTCGACTTGCATTCCAATGTGAGAACTCGAACCGACTTCTAGATCACCGGCGTTGTCGTGTAGTTCGCCCTCTCCATGAAACGCCCAATTGAGGTAATACCTGGGAAACTGCTTATCCATACAATGGGCAAATACCTCCTCTCGAGTCTTCCATTTGTCGAACTTACACTTTTCACACGGACACCGTATCTTACCCCGAACATCACTACCGCGCAAGAAAGCAAACTCCAAAAACTGATTCAACCCCGCCATGTATTGCGGTGACGATCTAGGTAAAGAGATCCACGATTTATCCACCATTATATATATTATTAATATAGGTGTTTCACAACAAAACTACAGAAAATATGAAATAAGAAGGGAGATATTTGAGAAAGATTTTGACGACTCACATATTCTACATATATGCATATTTATAGCCACTGCCCCTAACCTTTACGCGTTCACCAAAGCCAACACTGCCCAGAAAGTTTTTCGTTAGATGTTTAGGCTTACCGGCGTTTTAGGAATCGCCTCTAATTAAAGTAATAATAAAATATCGCATATCGGCGTTTCGAGGAACGCCGGTGTGCAATATTATATAAGTTAATATACATATCGGCGTTTCGCGGAACGCCGATATGTGCAATTATTTTTTTATATGCATATCGGCGTTTCCCACAACGCCGATATGCATACAAATAATAAAATAACATACCGGCGTTTCCACTGTTGCGCCGGTATGCATTATTTTATTATACTTACCGGCGCTTGGTGTAGAAACGCCGGTGTGTTCCCATACTCCTATAAATAGCGGTACTCCCCCCACTTTGGCTTCCCATTCGTTCTGCCTTCTCACTATTTCTTTCTTCTTCATCGTTTCTTCCTTTGTCTCTGGTTATTTATATTTTCTTTGTTTATATTTTTTTTTGCTTAAGTTCAGTTATTTAATTATTCATTGTAATACAGTTTATTTCATTATTCAATATAATACAATTTTGAACTATTGTTATTCTCTCTCTGTTTACTCTGTTTATCAATCATTCAAATGCTCTAGATTATTATTCTTGTTATTTTCTTTTTATGTGTGATAATATTTTTTATATATTATGATATCCATAATATTAAATTTCCGTCCCAATTTGATTTCAAATTGGGCCGTTTTTTTTTAATCAGTTTTATTTGCTTTCCGGCGTTTTAACAAACGCCGGTAAGATAATAAAATATAATAACACACACCGGCGTTTGACGTAAACGCCGGTGTGTTTTATTACATTTTATTATCGCTTTCCGGCGTTTGTATGAAGCGCCGGTATGTTTTTTGCTTTAACGAATAACATACCGGCGTTTTCTGGCTTGTGGTGCAAACGCCGGTACGCGTGAATATTTTATTATTTTTGCACACCGGCGCGACTCACAAACGCCGGTGTGCTTGAATATTATAATAATATATGGAACCTGCTTTGCGGCGTTTCCTGGTTCTCTACGGCGTTTCAGAAAACGCCGGAAAAAAACTTTTCCACATTAAATCAGCGGCGATTGTGTAAAACGCCGTAGAGCTGTTTCGCCGGTAAAAAACGCCGAAACGTAGGGTTTTAAAACGCCGATAAGGCCTTCTTTTTTGTAGTGAAATCATTCTACATTTTGGGTCCTTTTATCAATTTCTATTATTTTTAAGACTTTCATATAGCTTTCATAAGTGATAATCTTTTTAAGAATGTAGATCTTGAATTTAGGTTTAAAAGAGCCAGGAAAAACATCAAAATATATGGAGCAACTCAGAAATCCGAAAAAAAATCACAGCAAGCCCTAAAACATTTTCAGAAATTCGAGAGTAAAGAGAGAAAATAAAGATAAGAAGTTACGAAACATGAGCCTTAGAAAACCTGTCGGAACACGAATAAGACTTCGGGGTGGTGTGGAGAAAGGGGAAGACCGAAATGAATGAATAGAACAAAAGCAACAGATGCAAGATGAGAAAGTGAAACCTGAGAGAAAGATGGAAGAGAGGTGGGAGGGAAGAGACAGATTGATGAGGGGAGTGACTTTAAAGTCGGCCCAATCAAACTCTCATTGGGTTAGTCGAGCTAGGAATAAATATTATTATGAGAGAGGACCAATTAGAAAAGAAATAAAAAATTATGGAGCTAAGTCGGCTAGACAGTACCTTGGTGGAAAGACTTTTAAGGATATAAAGAGTGAACACATGAGGAATACAAAAAGGGCTAGAAGTTTGAAATAGCTAGTGTTGAATCTCTCTATTATAGATTACACAGACCAAAGGGCCAATAGGAATAACAAACACAACCAAAGTGTAAAAAACCTATTTGTGGATTTATTTCCACCAAAATTTCGATGATGAAAATGAAACCTTGAACGTGGCAATCATCACAATTCAGAGGCAGATTGTTGACTCTTCTAGTTGTTTTGAACAGGCACCATGCTCTTCTCAAACTTGAAAGCTTTACAACCGCGGTAGGAGTTTGGACAGCTGAACCATGTGGTCTTATGATTAGTGACCTTCCAAAGTCTGAACCTGAGTCTTGGCTGATGAACCCCATCTTTCTCAACCCATCAAGCTTGTAAAGGAGGATTAATACATCTCCCCAAAAACACAAGAGATCTAAATCAGATTCTTGGGCCTCAGAAAGCTTATCTCTCAGTTTCACATGCAACTGATTGTCACGTCCACTAGAAATCTCCCTCACATCAAATCTCCCTCACATCGACAAAAGGAAAATAGCTTTTGTTGTGGACAGCAAACAAGTTCTTGCACACACTAAGCCCCTTTGCATGCAACCCATGTCGAAATGTAATTCTCGTTTCTCTAAACACCTCAATTGTAATGTCAAACGAAATCAACACCTGCCTCCATTCGTGTGAAAGCCAAAATATATTCCAATCATTAATTCCACCTTGAGACAAAACATCCTTCAAATACCGTCCATTATTAAAAAGTGGTACTTCAAGTTGTCTCCACGAATCACTATCAAACGAATACGCTTGTACATATTGCCTTCTATTTTCCTCATCAAATTGTGCATAGAACACTACAATTAAATTATTGAGGACACTACAATACCTAAATCCAAGGATGACACTCTCCCAATGGCAACAACAATGTTAGGTAATGTTCTTGTCTCTCCAATCACTGGGTGCCACAGGTAACAATTATCAAAAGTATTAATAATCATTTTGCCCAACAAACAATTAAACAAGAAGTGGTATCGAATTGGCCAATAAACAATAAAAAAGTATGATATTGGTCATAACTGTCAATTTATCTTTAACGATCATCAATCTTGGTAGTGGCAAGTTACAAACGATGTTATGAGGAAATTGACGATCTTGTTTAATAATTAATATGATACTTTTTAGTTGTTTGTTATCTAATATGATACCATTTATTGTTTATAAATAATCTATTATATACGCTAAAACTCATGACGACATTCCTATTGGACCACTTGTCACAATATAATTAGACCACATAGATACCTAATTATTTAAAGTTGGTTAAAAAAATATTTAAACAGAAACAATTTCATTTTTACAAATTCCTTGAATTAGTAATTTTTGTTTTGTTTATATTTAGTTTTAAAATCCCGAAATTCTTGTAACAATATTTTTTAAGTCGCTGTATAATGGTAATGACCGAAAATCTCAAGTCAAGAACCACAAGAAGAAGCACTTCGAGGAGAATTTAAAGTCTCCATAAAAGGTTGTTTCTGTTAGAATCTTAAGTTTTGATGAAGACTAAAATATGAAAGAACAAGCCAAACACTTAGAAAACATTAGGTTAATATATAACCTCAAACTAGAGTGCTTCCGGATGTGGATTTACTTCCGGATGGACTAAGACTAGCGCTCGCGGATGAACGTCTCATCCCCCAGTGACAGCAAGTATATCACCAAGTCATAACTCAGTCTAAGAACATTAGTGGATAAAATCCTTGAGACTAAGTTAGGAAGCTTCCGGATATAGATTTGCTTCCAATTGTATTAAGACTAGCGCTGGCTGTGGGTATAAATAACACTGAGCGCCAGTGACCATAACCCAACGTCCAGTGGATTTACTTCCGAATGCCTAGTGACTAGCGCTGGCTGTTGGTATAGATAACTCTGAGCGTCAATGAGGAAAATGTGAACATAAACCAACGTCTAGTGAAAGTGCTTCCGGATGTGGAATTGCTTCCGGATGGAAAAGAACTCCCTTAGACTAAGTAAACTCCCACTGCATGTGAGTATGTGCCTTTATTGTTAAGACTAACATTCAAAGTAGACAATACACTAAGTCAGAACACAGTCTAAGTAAGATTGCTTCACATAGCAAACAAGCTTCCCACAGCATGTATAGTTCTTACTACATTTGACTATATATATATATACTACTCTGTTGGACTAACAAGTATGTGCAGAACTTAGTTTTACTTCCGGATGCAAATGAGCTTCCGGATGCAAATACTCTTGTCACTGGGACTCAGAGACTAACACTTGCAAAGCAAGATTGCCACTTCCGGATGAACGATGATCATCCGTCAGCAAGAGTACAAGAGTCAACGTCACATACTCAGAGGTCAGAATGCTTTTGTCAGAGCAGAGTTGTCAGAGTTGCTTTTTAGAGATAAAGGAAGTCAACCCTGCTAAGCATTAATGAAGATGTACTTCTCAACGGTAACATGGGATTAACGGCTATATTCAAACGGACGTATTCCATCTGCCGCCCAAGCCTGAATGTTTTGAGGTCGAGTATAAAAGGAACATCTACATTCAGAAGAGAGGTTGGAAGAACAGAGCCTATTGTCTGAGATATTGTATTCTACATTTCTTTCATCTTCTACTCTCTGATCTTAGAGTTGTAACATTCTTAGAGAGTAATTTATCTGTACTTAAGTGTTTATCACAATCAGTTCATAGAGTGAACACATTATCAAATCCTTTAATTAATAGAGGTTGTTCTAAAGCTTGTGCTTGAAGAACAGAATTGTTATCTTACAAAAGTGAGGGGGAGCATTTAGAGGTTTTCTAAATCTCCATAGGTTGCAAGTTAGCCCGCAAAACTTGTGATTGAAAGGTTGCAGGTGATCCCGTTGTAAAACCTGTGGTTGTAAAGGTTAGCAGGTGATCCCGTTGCAAAACCTGTGGGTTGTTAGGTGAACCCGTGGTCGTAAAACCTAAAGTGTAAAGGCTTTCTTGTGCCTGGTTCAAACAAGAGGTTTAGTGGATTGAAAATCTCAGGTGGAGCCTGGGGACTGGATGTAGGTCTGAAAGTGACCGAACCAGGATAAACTTGTGTGCGCTTATTCTGTTTGTTTAATCTACACATCAAGCACCACACCACTAGATACTTACTTGTGCTTGGGGTGATGCATCGTCACTCTCATCAAGCACAAGGACTAGTGTTTTAAAAAGGGAGAATTTTTATAAGTTTTATTCTGCCACCCAATTCACCCCCCCTCTTGGGTGACAACCACGCATTTCAGTTTCTATCTTTTTCTCACTTACTTTATATTGCAAAATCTTAAGTGTGGGGGAAGTGTTGTTAGTTAAAAAAAATAGGATTGTTATTCTTTGTTGTTATTGTATCTTGTGTGTTTATTAGGTTTTGTGTTGGTTTATTGTGAATAAATAACATGCTTGGTTGAATGGTGTCTAATTGCAAATTCATTGTCTTTGATGAGTGGTTGCCTTTGTTCACATTGAGAAAAAGAAATTATTGCTTATACTTGTTTGTGCTCACATTGAGGACGATGTATGATAAGTGTGGGGGATGTGCTTAAATGGTTCTTTTCAAATTTGTCACACTTAGTATTTGGACTATCATAACATGAATTTGTAGGAAATGCAAGTTTGATCATGAATTTTGAATTTCCTTGAACTTTGTTTAGCTTGCAAGTTGAATCACTTTGGTAGAGTACTAGAAACTTCATGCATGTCAAACTATCACTCACCTTACATGTTTAAATTCGGCTTGTATGAAGTGTAGGCGAAAGATCAAAGTTTTTAACTTGCAATCTAGACCTATTTCAATTTAATTCACTATGTCATGAGATAATTTGATTTCTTGCATGATGTAACATCTCAATTTTCAAAGATAATATATATATATATATATATATATATATATATATATATATAGAGGGTGAGAAAGGATTTTAAAAATCCCCAACTAACGTCACCCTCAATGTTATAGCAAGGTTAAGTGTGATTACCTGTCGCCCTGCAACTACGCATTAACTCATCCTTTCTTTCTTGATGCCACAAAAACCATCTCGCAATCAATCCTATAATATATTGCAGAATGATAAATTAGTATCATTCTACTTCATGTTTAACGTCTCTCGTATCAGCATTATTGCCCATTTTCCCATACTTAATTCTAATTTTCATAGTTAAATATTAGATAATCCAAGTTCAGTTCAAGTATCACATAAAAAAAACAAACCATTCAGCCAATTGCCAAAGAGGAAACAGTAAATCCAAAAGTCACAATGCAAATACTCAAGCTAATCCATTCTACTCTGTAAAGTACTAAAAGAAAAACATAACATTCCCTTTGTTTTGTTGTTTTCTTTTCTTTTTTCTAGCTTAAAGCATATGACATAATAGACTCACGAACTCAATTAAACACAACTTCCAACTGAAATCAAAGCCACCACTCCTTACTACTACAAAACTGAATTGAACCTAACTACGTCTAGATAAAGCATGTTACCTCGAGTTCGCATAACAGTTCAGCTTCTCAAATTCATTGAAATTCAACATGAAACTCCCTAATATCTTTAATTCAACCATAGAACCAGCAGCCATTCATGTGGAATCACTACCAAGTTAATTAATTAACCATATATTCAGATTTCACCTCATACATTTAGAATTTCAAGGTCATCAATATATCAAAGAAACTATAAACGAGGACATTAAAGTAAATGTTCAGCTGTACCAAATAAACAATATTCTCCACCCATTCGATCAAATTCAATTCAAAGAAATCAAACCAATCACTTCTTTCCAATCAGCCCCCCATATACATTAATCATTCAATTAAATTCACAAGAACCACAACAAGCAATTAAGTATAATAGTTTGCAATCAATCATTATTCTCATTTTTAGATTTTCAATGTAACTAACAAGTTGATTGCCCATTATTGGTCAGCAAACACCACTTTAAAACTTTCAGAAGTATTATTCGATCAATTTAATGCATTTCTCACAATTCAAAATAGTGGACATTAGCAAATCACATATACATCAAGTAGCAAGAACAACAAAGCACCTACACATATTCAATTTCCTTATCCTTGACCAATTACAACCACAGAGCAGAGAAGAATCAAAACTTATGAACCCCACCTGCTTAGCCAAAGTCACCATGCACAACTAGATTAAGATTCAATTAAAATCATACAACCTATATATATATATATATATATATATATATATATACATAAATTATTGTGTGATTTATGTTAATGGGACTAAAATGTTGTGAGTTTCCTTGTTCCAAATCTGTTTTATTCATGTATATATATATATATATATATATATATATATATATATATATATATATATATATATATATTTCTTAGGACCTCAAAAGATTACATACATCCTTTAGGCATATTAAAACAACTCAAACTATAAACACCTACAACAAGTTAACACATATTTCCCTTCCTAGTTAGACAAAGAAAGTTCAGGTTCACTTTAACCAATCTATTAAGCCCTAAAGCTTCAAATTCATAACCCAATCATCAATCATCCAATAAATTCATCTTATACTTGGACAATGACTTAGATTGCAAATCTGAACACTCCCCACCACAAAATCAATTTGGCCAAAACATAATAGAAATAAAGGGAATCAACATGTTTGAGTCTCAACTTTCCTACTACTCATACACCAAAGAAACAAAACAAGAACAAAGCAGAAGCATAAGGGACCAACTTCAAGAACCACTACCTTTAGGCAAATATGAAATATAAAATCTAGTTTAATTGGTTCATCAACATCAAAACACCATAAACCAAAGCTCAAACACTCTCTTAGTTAAATTCTAATTATCCTTAAATCAAAATTTGGGATGTTACAATTCTTCTCACCTTTTAAGAATTTTGTCCCCAAAATTCGCTACACATACACTTAACACAGGAAAATACACAAGTCAATTTTGCATTCCTCATATTAACTCTAATAATTTCATGACAACTTAATGCACTCAACACCATTCTTCCCCATGTATCCTCAATCGATCCATAGCGATCCACCAATCCCCATAGCGATCCACCAATCCCCATCCTGCTTCTCCTAACTAACCTTCATTTGCCAGCTATCCTAACCTCAATATACTTGTATTAAGGTCAAACATCATGAATAACAACAACATCCTTTTCCAATTCCATTGGTTTTCGTTAGTCACACTTCAAGATCTCATTTCTTAATTCTTAGATAACAACTCCATAAAATTTAAATTCCTAACTTTAGCTCATGAATTCTAGTTTAATATATACTCATCCCTATCAACTTCATTAAGTCCAATGAAAGACGTCCGCTAAGCTTCCAACCTGATATATCACACTCTACTAGTTTCTTAATCTATTCTGCTCAATCACAAACACAACTTTAAAATTTGTCATTAACTCAAATCATCTTAATCTCATCCATAAAAGCCTAGTGATAACCTATCGTCAAGTCAGAATAGTTCACCATATCGATATATCTATGTAGGTGAGTGTGAGAGTGAGAGGATGATTTTGAGAGTTAAGAAGAAATTTGGGGGGGGGGAGGCGACGGAAATGGGAAAGAAAAGGAAGGAGGGAGTGTTTGGTATAAGAAAATATTAGGTCTTAGGGCAATTTACCCAATTGTTCTTCCATCTATACTTCTCTTATTTTAAATTTCTACCTTAAAACAAATCATATAAAAAAAATGCTCCCTACACAACTCATATTTTTCTCCCATCAATGATTTAAATTTCTAATCATTACTCCTTTAATTTCTAAAGAAATTTGGCATAATAATTTCTTAAAAGTATATTTATTCTCCAAAAATGCCTTGAATTGCATGAATTTAACTTGGGAGCTCTTTAAACCCATAAATAAATTCCAAAAATTACATCTTAAATTACTACTAATTCTTGATTAAATTTTTATTATCTATAATTTGAAAATTGGGATGTTACACATGACTTTGCCCGGAGTGCATAAATTAAGTGTTGGGGATTTGAAATTTGATTAGACACATTTAATATATTGTTGCATGTGCATTATTTTGGTTTTAATTAGTGAGTTTGAGTATAATTTTTCTTTGATTTTGGCCTTAAAAGACAACTAAATAAAGTTATACTACAAGTGATGACAACATTCCTATTCGACCGCATGACTACCTAATTATTTAAATTTAAAAATAAAACATTTTTGATAAAAAAATAAAACAATTCAAATAGAATCATTTTCCATTTCCCAAATTCATTTTTTATTAATTTTTATTTCGTCTAGATTTAGTTTTAAAATTCTGAAATTCTCGTATCTATATTTTTTAAATTTTCTATTTGCTATAAAATAAATAGATCTTGATTATTATTTTGTGTGACTTGTAGAACTATTTAGACTGAGGAGCAATGGCTAGCAATGATGTTAATAGATGTTAGACAACTTGCATAAATGGTACCTGTAACCCCATTATCAAAATACACTAAGATATGTTTAGAATGTTATATAGGGAAAATATTGTATACCCGGTTCCAAGTTTTGTGTTTGTTCACTTTGTTGGGTGACTGGCTTGGTATTATTAATGAAGATAATGACATGAGAACTATTCAAAAATGGAGACCAACATTTTGAAAGATCCATTACAAAGCATTGGAGACCCTATGACAATAGAAAAGACCAAAGCTATGAAGGAGGATTTGAATCACTTAATAAGAGACCTGAAAGAGTTAGAGCCCAATTCAATAATATGTTTAACAAGAACCCGAGAATGGTGGTCATAGTGTTAGAGCCTGTTTGGTTATAAGAAAGGAAAATGGAGAAATAATAAAAAGTGAAATGGTGAAGATGAAAAGTAGATGAAATTATGAAAGTATAGTTTGTAAAACCCAGAAAAAATGTGAGATGAAGTGAGAAACCTTGTGAGTCCTGATATATATGTAAATTACAAAACAGACCCCTACTTTTTTCACTTTCTCTTTCCCTTTCCCTCTCACATTGTTTGGGCAACCAAACGGGCCCTTAGAAGTCCAACAAGATGTAGGCCCAAGAGGTGTTCTTATTAAGGAATTCACTTAAAATACATGGTGTACAAGGCCCACGCTTAACTATGTTTTCATTCACTCTCTTGAGCTGATTTTATATTTAATCTCACTAGCTAATACAAATGTCCCTAAATTGGATTAATACAAACATTGAAGACCCCCTCTATCAAATTTTTTACTTAGATTAATATATAAATACAATTAAGCGCGACACTTGTCTTTGCTCCTAACATGAGTTGCTTTATACATTGATGCCCTGACTCAAGACTAGCTCACTTAATTAAGTGGATATGAGGATGATGCACGATTTGATCGATTGATCTTAGGATAGGATCAGTCAAGATACATGTTCAATTTACAATTCTAGGTACAACTGATTCTAAGAGATTTTAAATTGGATATATTCTAAATCAATCGACCACTTCTTCTCTTGGGCTTTTGATGCTTTTATACTCTTCTCTGAATTTGTGCTCGTTGAGTCCTCTACTAGCCGTTGGATGACCATGTTTGAATTTAGGAAAGAGAAGTGATATGACATTGATGTACGTTGTAAGGCTAATGTTTTTGAATATTCAAACCTTCTTTCTTCCTTAGATTGAGCTATTGATTTAACGGCTCTTTTTTCATCTCTTGCTGTGTCTAACGTTAGCTTCATTAAGTAGGTCTTGATATGTGTTTGTACTTTTGTACTTTGTCTACAAGTCTTTTGTTTTTTTTATCAGGATCTAGAAGTCTTTTGATGACTAGACTGATAACACATATTAGTTGAATCTTCTTCCCTTAATCGGGTATATTTAGAGATTAAGCTATGTGATAATTCATAAATTGAACAACTTAATTGTGCATTTTTGGCTTTTAATTAGTGACTTAATTGGTCAAAATTGAGCTTTATTGTGAATTAATTAGAATGTGTAATTAGTTGACAAAATGGTGAATTCAATGCATGTGGTTTTTATGTGATAAATAGAGAAATTCATATTTGCCTTTTTGTGTATTTTGTTGTATCTTTGAAACAGGGTCATAATTGTAATTGATGGAGCAAAAGACTGAATTGAAATTTATTAAGTTCAAGAAGGGGCTAAACTTTAATTTCAACTAAGGAAAAAGAAAATATAAAAAAGAGAAACAAAACAGCAAGGAGTGAAGAACGCGATCTGCAGAAGAAAGAAATGCAAGAAAGAAAGGAAGAACTCGAGGCCAAAAACAAATATGTGTAGTGAGGGGAGTTAGTTGGAGAGTTGGTCAAAACTGAATTTGGAAGCAGAAAAACGGATTAAAAAGAGGAGAGAGCGAAACGAATCAATAGAAAACACACACGCAAATATATCTCTCACTCTTGTCTCTTCTCCATCTCTCACACACACGCAAATATATCTCTCACTCTTGTCTCTTCTCCATCTCTCACCAAAACACCAAATCATTCTCCCTCTCTCTCTTTCCAGATTTAACTTTGAAGTTGTCCATGGAGCTTGAGAATCAAAAGAATTTCAGAATTAAATCAAGAACAATGAATGATCAAATCCCTATTTAGAGATGTTACAGATGGTACCAGAGTCATTCAGAATACACAAATAATTACACATGGATTTAGAGGAAAGTAATTCAATGAAACATGAGAGAACAGTAAAAAGACATAAATATAAGTTGACAAAGTGACCAAAGCAATTGCAGTAAGATAGACTCAGTAAGAAGGATTCTTACTTTTCTGACAAATGGACGATGACAGTGATATTTTTAAGAGTTTTTCTAATTTCAGGGTGCCTCCTCTAGTACAATATTGGTCCCTACTTATAGTATTTAAACTTAATCTATAAAAAATCTAGTTATAATTATTGCAATATAAGTGTTTAATTTAATTTAGTCTTATCCTGTTTGACTTACTCACCAAGTCAGACTCATTTTTATCTTTCTTCAGACAAAATTTTCACTGCTTACTCATCCCAAAATTTTACACGTCTTAAACTCCAATTTTTACCCCTTCCTATACCTTTTCTAATGACCTCACTAGTGACCTCACCCTTGACTAATTTATAATACTTAATTAATTGTGGGTCTTATCCCTCCACACACACATATACTAAAATGTTAATTGTTTATATAAATAATTTATTATTATTATTATTATTTTAACAATCATGCCACAATACACTTGCTCTATATATAATAATAATAATAAAAAAAAAATTCTAGGATGTTACATTTCTCCCCTCCTATTTAAAATTTCGTCCCCGAAATTTGAAATTACCCTCATCAAACAAGTAGGGATATTTTTGTCAGGTGTCATCTTCTATTTCCCACATGGCCTCTTCAGGTGTCAATCCTTCCCATGCAACCTTTATTAGAGATATGACCTTGTGTCGAAGTTGTTTTTTATCTGTGTCCACAATTTTTTAAGGTCTTGGGTGATACTTTAAGGTTTTATCCACTTATATT
This sequence comes from Mimosa pudica, assembly GCA_029929735.1. Taxonomy (NCBI): domain Eukaryota; kingdom Viridiplantae; phylum Streptophyta; class Magnoliopsida; order Fabales; family Fabaceae; genus Mimosa; species Mimosa pudica. The sequence goes on along the minus strand of JAKELP010000037.1, from coordinate 3,859,835 downwards.
GACTCACTATCTATTATATGAGAAGGATCATGGATATATTTTCGTACTTGAGACACATGGAATACAGGATGAATATTGGATAGATTGGGTGGTAAAGCTAGTTGTTAAGTTACAAGTCCGATCTTTTTGAGAATTCGGAAAGGTCCAATATATCTTGGGCTTAACTTTTTGGTTCTAAGAGATCTTCCTATCCCTATATTAACTTTAAGAAACACATGTGATCCTTCTTCAAACTTCATTGGTTTTCTTCTTCTATCAGAGTAACTGTTTTGCCTACTTTGAGCTGCTAGCATCTTATCCTTAATTAATTTCAATTGTTTGGTTGTCTCTTATTCTAGATCAGGTCCTAATAATTTTCTCTCACCAACTTCAAACCAACATAAGGGTGATCTACATTTTCTTCCATATAGAGCTTCATACGGGGCCATTCCTATACTTGAATGGTAGCTATTTTAGGGGGTGGGCAAATGGTTATTCGGTTCAAAACCGAACCGAAAACTTACAAAAATGAAAACCGAAATTGAAACCGAAAAAATGAACAACCGAAACCGAAAACCCGAAACACTAAAATAAAACCGAAACTTATTAGTTTTTCCACATTTTTTTGTGATATTACAAAAAATTTACAAAGGAAACCGGAAAACCGAAAACAGATAAACCGAACCAATAAGCTACCTAAAATGAAAAACGAAACCGAAAAGTATGGGAAATGGAAACCGAAAATGAAACCGAAAAACCGAAACTCATTTGGTTCGGTTTGGTTTTCGGTTTTCGGTTAAATTTGCCCACCCCTAGCTATTGTTATATGCAAACTCAACTAAAGGAATGTACCTTTCCCAATCCTCCCCTTGTTCAAGGCTACAAGCTCTAAGCATATCCTCTAAAGTTTGGATAGTTTGCTCTGACTGTTCATCTGTTTGGGGATGGTAAGCTATACTAAATTGTAGTTTTCAAATTTCGGGACAAAATTTTAAATAGGAGGGCAGAAATGTAACATCCTAAAAATTTTATTATTAATAATATATATATATATATATATATATATATATATATATATATATATATAATTATAGAGTAAGTGTATTGTGGCATGATTGTTAAAAATAATAATAATAATAATAATAATAATAATAAAATAATGAATTATTTATAGAAACAATTAACATTTTAGTATATGTGTGTGTGGAGGGATAAGACCCACAATTAATTAAATACTAGTACCTCCGGTCCTAAATATAGGACCTAATTGACTTTTTTTGGAGAGATTAAGGTTGAGAAATAGGTTATTAAATGATGACATATTTGATATATTTTTAGATTATCCATTAATTTAAGGGAAAAAATTAGGTAAATCAATTTATAATTAACTTATTTTACTTTTTTAAGGATTTTCTAGAAAAAGTCAATTAGGTCTTATATTTAGGATCGGAGGGAGTATTATAAAGTACAATTTGTATGAAGAAAGATAAAAATGAGTCTGACTTGGTGAGTAAGTCAAACAGGATAAGACTAAATTCAATTAAACATTTATGTTGCAATAATTATAACTAGATTTTTTTTAGAGTTTAAGTTTGAGTATTATAAATAGGGACCAATATTGTACCAGAAGAGGCACCCTGGAACTAGAAAAACTCTTAAAAATATTACCGTCACTGTCCATTTGTCAGAAAAGTAAGAATCTTTCTTATTGAGTCTACCTTACTGCATGGTCACTTTGTCAACTTATATTTATGTCTTTTTACTGTTCTCTCATGTTTCAATTACATTCCTCTAAATCAATGTGTAATTATTTGTATTATGAATCGCTCTGATACCATCTGTAACATCTTAGCGCCTCGCTCTCGAAATTGTCCGCTTTTGGGAATCATCACCCCTTCACGGTTTTAAAAAGCGTCAAGAGGGGGAGTTATCTAGGCCTATATATAACACCTTTCATTCTCCTCCTCAGTCGATGTAGTACTTTACACATAACATATTCAAATGGTTGCCCATCCTTTTTGAGTCTCATGATATTATTCAGGCTTGAAGTTCAGTGGCTGGTTTGCCCTTGGTAGCTCGAAATTCATTCTTGGACAGTTCAATTCACCCTTTAAAGGATAATATGGTCTAAAATATTTTCCCATTTAGCTCATTTGTCCTCAAATTTATCTTTTGACCATCCTCCCTTAAGATCATAGAGTATATCCTTGAATTACAACCTATTTGAGACATAGGGACTCTTATGCATTGTTTGGTTGGGGGGTTTTGGAAGGAAGGTGAGAAGAGGGGAGGGATGAAAGACAAAATACCTTTTTTGGTTGGAAAAAATGGAGGGGAGAGGAGGGGAAAATTTTGTTTTTTGTGTGGCCTCTCTTTCTCTCTTTCCTCACCTCCAAAAGTCGGTTTTTTTGAAAGGGAGAGAAAATCAATGTCTATTTTTGACCAATTTACCCATATCATATTTCCTATATTCCAAAATTACCCTCATCAATTAAAACCCCTTCCATCCATCTTTCGAACCCCTACTCCATAACCCTCATCGTTTCTCTTATCACCCGATACGCCGATCACTCCAGCTCTGTTTCTTTAAACCTTTTAAGTTCTTCAACTTCATTCTTCCAGGACAATCTTTAACATCAAACCTTCCACAAATTAAAAATTACTTCGTCCTATGAAATAAACTCATGTACCAAATCCTGACAAGCACTTGAACACAATTTTTTTATTTTTTCAGCCACGACTCATTTTTTATTGGGTTGTAGGGTAACCCACGGGTTTCTTCCTGAATTATCAACTATCCCCAATTCTACACTATGCCTTCCACACAGAAAGGACTCTAACCGTGAAGCTATAGAGGCTTTAATTTAGGGATAGGACGGACAAAAAATCATTTCAAAAGTGATATGAAAACGCAAAATGGAAAAAAACAAGTAATTAATTACACTTAATTATGAAATCATTTCAAAAGTGATATGAATACGCAAAATGAAAAAACAAGTAATCAAATATACTTAATTATAACGTCGTTTAGGAGGATTGAATATTAGAGTTGGGAAAGAATGATTGAATATTGGTATAAAAATAAAAAACTTAAAGTATGGCCCTCAAAACAATTGTTAAGAAATATATATATATATATATATATATATATATATATATATATATATATATATATCCAGTAAGAATAGTTGAACAAATGATTAGTAGTCCTTACAAAAGAGGGAGATGGAGACTGAAGAGAACTTTTAATGACATTATTCAACGAGATCTTTTGATCAATAATTTATCACCTATCATGGCAATTGATCGAACACAATGACGTCGTGTGATCTATGTAGCCGACCCCACCTAGTTGGGAAAAGACTTTGTTGTTGGTGTGTGTATATTTAAGGGTTTAATTGTCAACTTATGAATTGTTAAGAAATATATATATATATATATATATATATATATATATATATATATATATATATATCCAGTAAGAATAGTTGAACAAATGATTAGTAGTCCTTACAAAAGAGGGAGATGGAGACTGAAGAGAACTTTTAATGACATTATTCAACGAGATCTTTTGATCAATAATTTATCACCTATCATGGCAATTGATCGAACACAATGACGTCGTGTGATCTATGTAGCCGACCCCACCTAATTGGGAGAAGACTTTGTTGTTGGTGTGTGTATATTTAAGGGTTTAATTGTCAACTTATGAATTTCCCCTCCCCTCTTTGAATCAAATAAAAAATTAAACCCCCCCTCCCTTCCACTTCAACCAAATAAGGTTCATAATCTACCCTTCCATCCCCACCCCTCCCTTGAGAGCAGATGGTTCTCATGTTTTTTTATCTTGCTCCGCTCTGGCTCTAATTGCTTACACACCATCTTACACATACACCATCAGCCCATCATATCTCTAGGTCATACTATAACCAGATAAGACCCGTATCCATTATAATCACTTGGTCAATATTCGGCCTCAAGCTATTCTGCTTAATTTCTCAACTTTTAGCCCTGTTTATTTTGGCCCACATCTAATCCATGTCTATCACCATCAAAACTTAATATTCTAACTGTTAATATGTTTAACGAATTTAGTAATTAAGATCAGCTTTTGATTTTGGTTTAGGTGAAGGATTTGGTGATTTAAGAAAAAAAAGGATTGTGTGTTTTAAGTAATGTTGAAATTACAATGAAGTAACATTAGAACTTTAATTTGATACCAGCAAAAATATCTTTAAGCTCCCATACCACAATGAGAGTACACAAATAATATCATGATGCAAAGAGATTTTCAGAATTGTGGTATTGTACTAATTTTATAGTTGGGAAGTCAATCCTTGAATTAGTTTCACAACATATTTTATTCTATTAATTTGTTAAAAACTTTCGTATTAAAAAGTTTGAGGTTAATTTATTCTACAATTCTTTAATTTTATTAATAACTTAATTTTGTTTCATTATGTAAAAGGCTGACTATTTTGATCACGTATAATATATGATTTTTTTTGGTAAAACAAGGAAATCCATGATAACATATGTTTCTTTTTTAATTCATTTGAAGTCAACAAGTTAACCCTAATATTAGTATAAGTCATAATGAAAATAAGTCAAATTGTTTAATCAGATTTATTTTATAGATTATGTGTAAAAAAAGTGACTTATAAATGATAAGCTGCTTATTTCAAATAAGCCCAAAAATAAATAAATCTAACCAAACATACAAAATAAGCTTCACCCTCATTGTCAAAATTTTCCATTTGTGTGCCTTTTTTATTTACTTTAGGTAGGTAGAGGGATTTTAGCGAAGAACCTACAGCCACGGGGATCTTATGTCCACTACGGTAGACACAATCGATACTCTCTACAATCGGTGAGGGAAAATCAAAATTGAGAAAGAGATTTTATATAAAGATGTAAAAGAATTTTAAATTGATATAAAAAAAAAAACCTTGTTTGATGAACCTTCAGCTTCCAATTCAACGAAGGACCCCTCTGTAATGAAGCACATATAAAGAGAGGTGCACAAAATCAAGATGAAGTTTGAGATATGTGCATAGATAAGTCGAATTCTGCTCTCGGGAGGCTCACATTTGTAGAGGTGGGATTGTGGGTGTTCACCTTCATCTCCACATATATCCTTTTGTAGTTATGTTAGGATGGGATTGTCTCATTTAAAAAATTATCGATCTCATCCTAAGGTGTTATTTTTTTTTTTTTGTTTTATGAATTAAGTTAGAAACCCATGCATATAAAACATTTCAACCCCACTCAAGAAACAAAATCCCCTAATCGCTTCCCATGCTTCCCTCTCTTGCATTGCCTCCCTAAACTAATTGTTCCTATATGTTCTTAGCATTATTATGTTGAAAATATTTCTTTGGACGTCTTTATATCAAGCAAGTATTTGTTTCACTCATATTGATATTGAAGAATACGATTGAAAATAAAAAAAGTATGTTTAAATTTTACTCTTTGTTTCAATATAGTCTTATTAATTGGGTTTCTTTCAAGAGCATGTATCCTCATACTGTGCATTTTTTACGTCAATTCATGCAAGCCCTTAAAAAGAATACAGTATATATACAAATGATTTGGGCCTCCTTACAGTCAATAGGCGCCAGGGGGAATAAGTTCGAAGGATAAACAAAAAACAAGCATAAGACATAAAAAAGAAATGGAATATCCCACAAAAAGACCCTTAAAAATAAAAAAAGGACTAATCGTCATTCCCTTGAATTTGAAAATCTCAAATCATACCATAGATCATAGGAAGGACATAAGATTTTCTTATATCACAAACGCCTTTACTAATTGGAATTGTGAATTTTTAAAATAAACTTAAAAATCACTATAAATAATTTGGTAATCCTTATCTTGAATTTACGTATACTTAAAAATATATTTGATAACTACAGGGTTATTTGGGCATTTTTGTAAGGTATATATATATATATATCCTATCTTTCTACTTAGAGTTTAATTTGAGATTTCCCAAATTTAAGACATTGATTTGTTCTTCTCTATATGCAAATCGGTTTTTTTGTGGGATATTCAACTCAACTCAAGTTAAAAGAGACATCAGGTGAGAAAAGTAATTTGCACACTCAACTTTGCAAACATTTTGTTTGTTGACCAGAACTTTGTAAACATGAAGATAATGTATTCCTGTTTAGTTGTAGGAAAAGAAAGTAGAGAAATGAAAAGTGAAAATGTAAAGGTGAAAAGTACTTCCAAATCCTTAATTCAAATCATGACGTAAATTATATTTTTTTCTATTCAACATTATAATGAGTCCGGTTCAGAGTATTTATTCTCATTCATCAGAAATGTACTCTTTATATTGTATAATTAATATATATGCTATAGGGTACATGCACCTAGTAGTTTTATCAAAAGCAATTATTCTCCAACTCATAACAATATATATTGTTATATTATTATGATACTGTAATGTAATTTATTCATGATTCACTTTTTTCTCTTGGGATGGAAGCTTTTTAGACTTTTGATAGTTTGTGTCAAGGATGCTTCAAATAAAATGAAAAGTAAACCACGCTGGCCATGATATTATAATGATAAAGATAAATATAGACTTCCATAAAAAAGATAAATATAGACTAACGTGTGCGTAAATTATCTGTAAAACTTTGTTTTATAGCTCATTTGACTTTAAAACTAGTTTCCATAAGGATGAAACTGAAAATAAATTGTTTTTATTGAAAACTATGGATTTTAAATAATTGCTTATAGAAAATAGGGAAAATAACGTATATAATAGTCTTAAGTAAAGAATTGAATTACTTATAATCCTTTTTTATATATTAAATTATGGTATTTATATATGGAAAAATGTTTTATGTTATTTTTCCAGTTAGACATTTTAGTGATTAACCTTTGTTTCTTTGTTTCTTAAGACTTATTATAATCCCCCACCCCCAAAATCAAGAATACTTTAGTTCATTTTAAATTCGGATATAGATCAACCAAAACAGTAAGTGGACAAAGTAATGAATAGATTTAGCTTTTGACAGGTAATTTGACCTTGTATGCCTTGATTGGTATATAACTGATAATTACAAAGTAATGAATGGATACAGATAGTTAAATTGATTTATATGATTGATATTGATGTCACGTGAACAAATAGTCAATCGAAGTTAATTTTGAATTGATACAACTATAGTTTTTTAACGGGAAAATGACAGTAAAATGCCACTTGAATTTCATTTGGACAAAATGGGGTCTCCAATTATAAGTTGGACAAATAAGGGATTTTCTCAAAATTGTTGGACAAATAAGGGATTGTCCCCAATTTGTCCAAAATGAAATGTTGGGCAAATGTCATTTATGCCCTTCAATGAAACAAAAGGAGGCATCACAAACAAAACGAAACCTACCATCTTCTTCATCCAACTCAAGCTAAGCCCCAATCTTCCCATTCTTCATCAACCAAATCTAACAAAACAAAACCCCTTCATCTTCTTGCTTGAACTCAAGCCCTAATATCTTCTCTTCTTCATTAACCAATCAACAAAACAAAACGATATCTTCATCTTTTGAGCTCGAGCCCTAATCCTAATCATGCCCTTCTCTCGTCGAGCTCAAGATCTTCATCCTCTTGTCAACCAAATCTTCAACATCTCTCTATCGAGCTCGAGACCACCGTCTGTGTTGCCCTTTCAGCCGCTGCCGCCATTATCTTTGAGGACGAGGTAAGTCTTCTGATCTACTCTTCTCACACTTCGGTTTCTGCTAAAAGTCCTTTTATGTTGGATGTAAGTTTTGCATGGTTGTTGCTTGGTCCCCTAGTTTGTTTATCAATAAAGGAATAAATTTGCTTGGTCCCCTGATGTGAAGCTGATTTTGGTTGTATCTGAACAAAATTTGAAGCACACAGTTTGTTTTGAGGTTATCTAACTAAGCCGATTTCTTAGTTTGAAGAATTATTCTGCCTTGGAAGCATGAACTTCATTAAAACAGGAATGGGGTGTATCTCAGGATTGTAGATAGAATAGAAATTTAAGCTAATTTATTAGGCTGCTCAACTCAAATTTGGATTAGTTTGGAGTTTTGAATTTTAGATAGTTGATTACCAAAATTATAAACGCGCGTGTAGTGTACTCTGAAGAATTTCAAATTGGTCGCACATGTGGTTTTCCTTGAGAATTTCGATTCTTGGCATACACTCTCTGTAATAATTTCATTACACTCATTCAGCTGTTGTGCTATCAATCATCATAGGTTCTTTTTGCCTTAAAGTTCTTCTGTTTATGTTAAACTTTCTGCTTTGTTTTAAGAATCACTGTTTTTCCTTTTTTAATCTTTCTTTTTAATTAGATGGAACTTTTTGAACAGCATAGCTCATGAGTTTTCCCCTGCCTTGTCTACTTTATCTGGGATATTCTTTGGAGGACTTTCATGTTTTAGGGTGTTATTGTGGAATATGCACCTGTTTGAATCAGTAAGATGCTAGCATGTAGCCAATTGAAGAATCCAATAAAGATGATTATTATACTTGTTAGTGCTACCAAAAATAACAAGCATGTTGGATTGAGATGTACATTAAGAGGAACATGCTAAAGGACGCCTATGAGATTATAAAGAAAAACCATTTACAGTATGATTTTCCTAATTTGTATCAGAGTTTTGAAGAAAGGCAATTGACTTCAGCTTGTGAATATGTAGTGGATTTTCCCTCTTATTTTTTTAAAGTAAATATAGAATTTACTTCCTGAAATATACACGCATTCTACTCCTCGGATATAATTCTTTGTGCAAAGTGGTCTCTCAAGGTTTGCAACTTGCTGCATGTGTATGTTGATTTAGCCCCTTGATCTGATCCAGTGGGAGGACTAACGTGTAGTGAGTGAAAACTTTTAGGGATTACCTTTCAGGAACTAAATTATATATTTACTCCTTTTCTGTTTTTAAAATCCTCCATTACTATGATAGTTTTAGGGAAATTGGGATATCTTCATCCAACTACCCATGATCCATTCCATAAGTTTTTGTTTACATGAACTTCTTTTGGCCTGTTTAGCATGTTTGTGTTATGCAAGTGCATCAATCTTTTGGCCTATCTCATCACTCAACCTTTTTTGTTACTTGAAGCAAGTTTAAATTTTAATTTTCAATGTGAAACAGAAAAATGGAGTTACAAGCAAGAAGCCATGAGCAATGAAAGAGAACAACATCATGCTGAGTGGGTTATTGATGAGGAGACAGATGAGGAGCACATAGAACATAACATGCTGATATGAAACTTGTTTCCCTACTCCTAATGAGAGGGAAATAAGAAGGAAAACCATGTCTAAAACTCCATCTAGAGATGGGCCTCAAAGATTTTAATCCAAGGGAAATCGATCTTCAACTTAATCTCCTTATGAGTGGAATAAAGAACCAGCCTTCACAACATCATCCTTTGATATCTCTGGTGCCATTAGTTGATTTAAGATGACAGCAAGAAGAGGAAGACCTCTAAAGGCTTTTAAAGAGTTCCTAACACTTTTTAAATAATGATGTCTTTGTATAATGCTTTTGAAACTTTTTGTGTAATACTAGCACTTCATGCAACTTTTGTTTTATGACATGTTGTATTTGGGATTGGATCTGCTGTAAATATACTGCTATATTGAATATTTAACGGTCTATTTTATGTTGATTTTGCACATTCACTCTTCTATTTACTCAGCTTTTGTTTATCATTTTATGTTGGAATAAATAAGTGAAGGCAAGAAATGCCATTTTTTGATAATTGTTGTTGTTATAGTATTAAGATTGTTATTCAGGTTTTAACATGATAGCAAGCAGTGGAAAACATGACAATAAATTGCAATACATGGGTAGTGAATGACGAAACAAAAATAGTTAATCCCGATACTTGGGTAGCCAATTGTCATACTTGGGTACTTACTCTAGGTTTAATAAGTGGAGAGCAAGACAATTAATTGCAATACTAAAGTAGTGAATTGTGATACTTGCATAGTGAAAAGTCATTCAGGAATCCTTTGGTTTATTAGGCTAGTAGTTAGTCAAAGGTGCTAACCAAAGGAAAACTTGGCAGTTAAATGCGATACTTTGGTAGTAAATAGCGTTATGCATGGTAGTGAATTGCGATTCTTGAGCAGTGAATAACCCTTTTGTTTTTCAGGCAAGTAGTTAATGAAAGGGGCACACTTGGTAAAACGTGGCAGTTAATTGCGATACTTTGGTAGTAAATAGCGTTATGCATGGTAGTGAATTGCGATTCTTGGGCAGTGAATAACCCTTTTGTTTTTCAGGCAAGTAGTTAATGAAAGGGGCACCCTTGGTAAAACGCGGCAGTTAATTGCGATACTTTGGTAGTAAATAGCGTTAGCCATGGTAGTGAATTGAGATTCTTGTGCAGTGAATAACCCTTTTGTTTTTCAGGCAAGTAGTTAATGAAAGGGGCACCCGTGGTAAAACGCGGCAGTTAATTGCGATACTTTGGTAGTAAATAGCGTTATGCATGGTAGTGAATTGCGATTCTTGAGCAGTGAATAACCCTTTTGTTTTTCAGGCAAGTAGTTAATAAAAGGGGCACCCTTGGTAAAACGCGGCAGTTAATTGCGATACTTTGGTAGTAAATAGCGTTATGCATTGTAGTGAATTGCGATTCTAATCTATGTATGTTATAATGGTCAAATGGTCAAATCAGTTCATACATTACTTTAGGCAAGTAATTAGTCAATATGCTAAATGGTCAAATGTATGTTATAAATTATAGCTAGCTTCATAACTTGCATTTCTAATCTATTTGTTTGCTTTAATTTACATAACTAAGAAGTGATCAACCTATTCATAATCATCCTTAATTACATAAAAGAGAAATGAAAAACATCCAAAACAGATTATGCTAGAATGAACGATTCTATTAGCAATTCAGTTCATACACAGGGAACTTACCAAATGAAGAAATTCACCATCTTTCATACACAGGGAAGATACCAAATAAGGAATAATAATAATTAATTTACGATATGGGAAAAGGATACAACAAATAAATGGTGAGTATTCTTCTTCTTCTTCTCTTTTGACACAGTATTCTTATGAGAAGTTCATCAAGGCTTGGATTTTTAAACCAAGAAATCTTGAAAAAAAAATTAAAATAAATGAAACCCATCAACTTCAAAAAGAAATAAGAAATAAAATAGACAATAACTGTTGGGATAACAGGGCCGTGAGTTCATCAAGGTTCGTGAGTTTTTTTTTACGCAGGGTTCAGTGAGTTCAAGGAAGAAGAAGAAGATGAATGGGTTTTGTAAGGTTGTGTTTGGTTGAAGAAGAATGAGAAGCTTGGGGAGGAAGAAGATGGTGGGTTTCATTTTATTTGAGTTTTCATTAAGGGCATAAAGGGAATTTGACTAACATTTCCTTTGGACAAATAGGGGACTGACCCATATTTGTCCAAGTTACAATTGGAGACCCTTATTTGTCCAAATGAAATTCAAGTGGCATTTTATTGTCATTTTCCCTTTTTTAACCGATAAAAGTTATAAATGCTAATTTTGAATTTATAAAACTATAGTTTTTTAATCGATTAAAGTTTAATTTCAGTTCAAAAAAAAAACAATACTCTCTCCGGTCATAAATATAAGACCTAATTGACCTTTTTAAAAAATTCTATAAAAAAGCAAAATAAGTTAATTATAAATTGATTTACCTAATTTTTCCCTTAAACTAGTTTATTTTACCTATAAACTAATGTATAAATATAAAAATATATCAAATATGTCATGATTTAATAGCCTATTTCGCAACCTTAACCTCTCCAAAAAAAAAGTCAATTAGGTCTTATATTTAGGACCGGAGATAGTACAAGTTTTAATGATCATCATTGAATTGAATTTTTGTAAAAGAATTTGTAACACAATTTCAGACTAGTATGACCAAACTATTCTTATATCTAAGAGTATCCAACTCTTATATTCTTCCCTGAAATCTCAGCATCAAATCTTTTTCTGACAAAAAAAGCATCAGATTTTCGCCTAATACAAATGACACCAAAAATATAAAATAAGCATGCTATTGCATACTGAGAAAATTTATCTTTCTATGTATTTTTTATGCCCCCCTCTCTCGCACACTCATAATAAATTAGTTTATTTCTTGAATATGCCTTCAACATTCAACTATCAACCTAAAACCAGAGAGTATGGAAGTTTTCATGCCATTACCATCCATTTTAAATTTCAATTTTCTTAGATCAGCTGGAAAACGGAAAAATGGAAAAAGCACGGAGAATCAATTAGAGGTGCAACAAAAAAAATACTCCCTCTGGTCCTAAATATAAGACATAATTGACTTTTTTTTTGGAGATGTTAAAGTTACAAAATATGTTATTAAATCATAACATATTTGATATATTTTTTGATTAGTCATTAGTTTATAGGTTAAATAAACTAGTTTAAGAACAAAAATTAGGTAAATCAATATATAATTAACTTATTTTTTGCTATTTTAGGATTTTCCAAAAAAGTCAATTAGATCTTATATTTAGGACCGGAGGTAGTATTTAAGATGACGTTCTACGAGTTGTAAATTACAAATTCTTGACATTGTTGTCAAATTTGCGAGTTAACACTCCGATTTTACTATTTATACGGCTCTACCTAACCAAAAATGTCATGAGTCAAATAAATTGTATCCATAAATTCGGTAGAAACTCACATATTTACATGCCGAATTCACTTTTTATGTTTCTATCTTATTGAAAATCATGTTAACTTACTCTTAAACTGATTTTAATTATTTTTATTTGATCAAATTCAATGAATTTATATATAAATTTCATAGAAATTTCTCTACTTAAGTCGATAAAATATAAGTGTTGATATATTTAGTATCAAATATTTATATTCAAAAAATATCCAAGTCAAATTATTGTTATTTTTTTTGTATTTTTTACTCCCTCCGTTCCTAAATATAAGATCACTTTGGGGAAGTGGATAAGTTCCTAAATATAAGATCACTTTCTATTTTGTCTCAATTTTGGTCCGAATTACCCCTATACTTCTTAGCTCCCCCACTTCTCTCTCAAATCCCTATTTGTCTTTTAAATTTAAGTGAGGGGTATTTTGGGAAGATCATGTAATTCTAATTCATTGGAAAGTCTTCCTTAATCTCTCCAAATTAGCCAAAGTGATCTTATTTTTAGTAACGAAGGTAGTATTTTATTATATACGAGAAACACATACTTACCAACAAATGTAATCATTATGATTCGAATCTACGATATGATTTATCTTATTCATACGAGTTTACTTAAACTCACGATTTACTCGTTGACCTTACAATAACAACAATTGATTTGATGATTATAACTCGTGGAACCTTTAATTAACAGTAACTCATAATTTATAACTCGTTGTAAATAATGTTTTTTCAATGATCTCTAATTAATATTATAGCGAAAATGCCATTTAAATACCTCCGAATATAAAAAAACAATTCAGGAACCTAAACTTCCAAAAGGATCATGAAGGAATAAGGATCTAGTTGACATTTCAAATTTGTGTGAAAGGACAAAATTACCCTATCATTAAACAAAAATTACTTCCCACCCTAACACCTTATTTCCTCTTCTCCATTCACGCATGAAGTTCTGTCGTTAAAGCGCAAAGTTCGCATTGTTAAAGCCCGAAGTTCTGTCGTTAATCGTGGAAGTTCAAATGGGGTAAACGAAGAAGAGGAAATGAGGTGTTAACAATGTGAAGTAATTTTTGAACTTCCACGATTAACGACAGAACTTCCGGCTTTAACAATGCGAACTTCGGGTATTTAACGATAAAACTTCATGTGTGGATCCCCTGAGGAAATGGGGTGTTAGGGTGAGAAGTAATTTTTGTTTAATGATGGGGGTAATTTTGTCCTTTCACACAAATTTGAAATGTCAACTAGGTCCGAGTTCCTTCATGGTCCTTTTGGAAGTTTAGGTTTCTGAATTGTCCTTTTGTATATTCGGAGGTATTTAAATGACATTTTCCCATAATTATTATAGGAAAAGAAAAAAGAGAGAATGATGAAATAAAATGTTGTTGAATGATTCTCCATAAAAAGATGAAAGTCAACAACAACAGACAACTCACACTGACATCACAAACTTGTATCTATCTTTCTCCTGGCCAACTAGGCCAACAAACTGACCCCATTCTAGAAAATGAGTGATTTCAATATTCTGTTGAAAAAACACTATCTGAGGGAAAAGCAGATAAAGCAAAAGTGGACACAAAAGAAAGCCAAAATAAAGCCTTTCTTTTCAACATTCAAGGCAATGACAAGACAAAGTTTAGAAAGCAGAGCCTAAGTGATGAGCCTCTCTCTCTCTCTCTCTCTCTCTCTGTATTACTATCAATCATTGAAGTCATTTGTGAGTGTAGAGTGTAAGCAATGGCATCATCCATTGGGGAAGAAGAAGGAGAAAAGGCAAAGGTATCTCATGAGATGAAGTCACCCTTTGAAGCAGAGATGGTCACACATTCAGCCATTAACTCCTCACCTTCATGGTTTACTCCCAAGAGGTACTTCATAGTATGTCAACTTTACATTCTGCCATTTTTTTATTTTTATTTGAATTTTCTTTTCTCTTTACTTGTGGCCAACAAGTTCTGATTTTGGACAAGTGGACTGTGGATTTGTTTGCTTTTGCTTGAAATTTAGTTTTTTTATGCTAGTGGGTTTTTGTGTGTGTGTGTGTGGTTTTTAACATACAGTCTCTTTACATTTTAGTGAACAAGTGTTTATATATTTTGGGATTGGGATTGATACATTAGGAAGTGTGAAATTATTCTTTTTCTCCATTTTGCTTGCAGTTTCAGATACTAAAGTGTATGTATATATGATATTTTAGCTTTGCAGCTAACTCGGATGATAAATTAATAATGTTTCACTTCGGTTCTTAACTGTTCTTTTGATGTTTCCCTTGATTTGTGCTCATAAGGCCAAAAAAAAGTGCAAAAAATAATTTTCTTTGCTGTAATTAGTTATTGTTTTAATAAATCATGATACTTTTCTCAGTAGAGGTATTACTTCGCTACATTCATCAGTGTCGTGGCCATTTCAGTGTAACACCTGAAGAAGCAACTTCATTACATTCTTTTTTACTTGAAGTTTTATCATACATCAACCATCTTGTTTTTCTTTTAATCATGTTGGAAATGATTTAAATGTCTTTTTTTATTGCTTTCAATTAGAAAGGTTAAGTGTTTCAAAAGTTATGAACCAATTTAGAATCATTTTCATCTTGTTTTGCAGGCTACTTTTTATATTTTGTATGATAAACTTGTTGAACTATTTGGACCGTGGAGCGATAGCTAGCAATGGTGTTAATGGACGTCAGGCAACTTGCACAAGTGGTACCTGTAAGCCCAGTACTGGAATACAGTAAGATATGTTTTGAATCATAGATAGTGAATATTTCTCCTGTTGCCAAATTCTGTTTGTTTGTTGGGTGTTTCTTTTGGGGACTGGCTTGGTGTTATATTACTTTTTCTTGTGGTTTCATCCATGCTACTATTGTTCTTTATTTTTGTGAGCGCTATTCACTAGAACTTCTGATGCAGAACAAAATGCGTTTGTTAGTTTAATGTGACACTTGTTTTAGAACAAGAACTGTATTAAGAAGAAAGAGATAAGAGAAATGGATGAAGGACATCAATTGTTAATTTAGAGCGCAAAATGTTTTTGTCTCTCACAAGTTTGCTTTCCTGGACTCAAACTTGTGTTCTCCTCCTTACAAGGTGCATCCGCTTACCATCTCCACCAATATATCGTTGGTGAATTCTTATTAAAATGAATACGATATGGAAACTAACTTATTCCTGATTTGTGGATCCTCCAAATACTTTAACCTTGTCCGGATTATGTCATCCAAACCTAGTACTAATAGGAATGGAAATGCTAACACTGACCAGGTTAGTGTACTAGGTTTCTCCCATGAGTTGTGTTTGTCAAAATGCTTTGGGAAGTATAGACCCCCAATGTATACAATAATATAATTTAGTTCTTTTATTTGTTAAATATGTTTCCCTGTTGTGAGTAAAGAGCTCTTGATTTCAACGATTATTGAAATTTTCCATGAATTTGGAACTCTTATTTTTAGTAGCAGGTATGAGTTTTCCAATTTTTATATAGTATAATTTCTTCGTCTATGTAGGGGGGATTTCAAACTAAGCAATTTTGAGGATGGAGTTTTATCATCTGCTTTTATGGTTGGACTTCTTGTGGCTTCTCCAATATTTGCATCTCTAACAAAAAGGTAATAAACAATTTTATGTTGTCCTATTCTTTCATTGGTATATGAGAGATTGATTCAGGTTTCCGACTGATTCAATATTTCATTGTTGTGTCAATAGTTTTTTTAATGTCAGGGGAAACAAGATAATTAGTAAGAAAACAGTCTTTTGAAATTATTTGTTTCCACAGCAACATAGACAAAACACATCATAGAAATTTTCATGATATTCATACCCATCTGATACTTGTAATTGTAAGGGTATGCAGTGTAGATTATCCCAATAAAACCACATACTGAAAATTCAATTTTGTTATGGTACTTTTTAAGGAAGCCTAGCATCTCTCCGTCGAGCAATGTAATAGATATCCTTTGGTGTAACACCAGTTGAAGTTAATCATCAACTTTGGGCAGGGTATCCATTTCCTAGTTCCTACCCAGCCATCCATGTCTGTATTCTGTTAGCCCAATGGTGCCATATTGATAAAGCACAATGACACCATATAATCTATATAGTCGATCCCACATAGTGGGATAAAGTGATTGCTGTTATTGTTGTTGTTGTTGTATAGCTTCTCCATTTCATTCATATATATGTTGCAATCTGAGTTTATATAGTTCAATTATTTTTATTCAATCTTCTTGTATATATAGACTTATGCATCTACATTTAACTATCTTAAGACTATTGGAGGCTTTTAGCTTTATTTATTCAAGTTTTGAACCTCTTAATGCTTTAGAAGATAATTTTAATGAATAAAGCTTATAAAAGGTTATCACTGCTGTAGACCAACATTAATCATGGGATCCTTGCTTGGTTTAGTTGAAGTAATCCTCTTAGTGTTTCATAACTCGGCACATACCCATGGAGAACTTGTTTGTATATTTATCTGTTAAAGTAGGTGAAGCACATACCCATGATGTGATCTTAAGTTGGAATCATTAACATATATGCATATTAAATCTTACTCAGATTTGTGTATTTTGTAGTATAAATCCATTCCGGCTCATTGGAGTTGGATTGTCTGTTTGGACTCTTGCAACCTTTTGCTGTGGTTTCTCATTTAATTTCTGGTCCATTGCGGTCTGTCGCATGTAAGTGATGTATCTCCCATACATGCCATATGCTTATCAAGAACATGAGGAATAAGAAAGTAGATATAAAGGTTTCTTTCTTTGTTCCTTTTGCTATTTTCCGTAGGCTGGTTGGTGTTGGTGAGGCTTCATTTATTAGTCTTGCAGCACCTTTCATTGATGATGTTGCCCCAGATTCTCAGGTTCATTCTCTCCTCTGAAAGAATCTCCTTATTTTGTTAAATTTTTAGTATTTATTGTTTGTTATGCTGATTATGAAGTCCATTATACTTCACCAGAGAACAGCATGGCTTGCAATATTTTATATGTGTATACCATCAGGATTTGCAGTTGGCTATGTCTATGGTGGCTTTGTAAGTTTTCCTCTGTTTTTCATATCTTTATTACATGCATTTACCCATCCTCGATATATACCCCACATTTATATATATGTGTTTATATAATGTGTGTATGCACACACGCATATATGTATGTATACTTGCACCTTGTTTTTTCTCAAAATTTTACTCTGACCTAATGAGGAGCAGGTTGGAAGTCATTTTGGTTGGCGTTATGCATTCTGGGTGGAGTCTGTATTGATGCTTCCATTTGTTATCTTTGGTTATTTTGTAAAGCCTTTGCATTTGAAAGGTGCATATATGTCCATCCTTAATTTCTTATGATCACTTGATTATTGTTTTTTGTTTCAAAGTAATCATCATGTATCCAGGTTTCTCCCCAGCTGGACCAAAACCGGCACTGGATACTGAGACCGTTACAGCTCAAGGTGCTTTTTGACAAGTTTTAAAGCTTATGACTTATGCATGCTGTAACTCATTTCTGTTAAAGCACTACAGTGGCACAGTATGTTATTTAATCATTATAAATAATTAAAAAGAGGGTTGGTGAAGTAGTTAGCCGCTAGAGGTTTTTTTTTTTGAGAAACCATGACAATTCATAAACATTAATTTGTTTCACATTCGTCTAAGTCTTCAAAAGTTTAAATAGATGTAAACTCATTTATTCGCAGATCATGTAGTAATATGGCTTAGTGCATTGCCCTGGTTCTCATTCATTTCCCCTATTTCACTATTTATTATGCCAATTTACAGCAAGTACACAGACACAATTTTTCTTGTAAGGATTAGTTAATAATTTGAAAATATTGGCCATAATACATTGCCAGCTCATCATCAGGAGGATGCCTATTTTGTAGCCCTTTTATGAGATGTGGCATAGGTAATAGATAGCTCTTCAGATGATGTTTATCTCCAGAATTTAGATTTTTAGGACGCTTAATTCTCTCCGATAGTCTTGGAACTTAACCTAATTTGTAATCTTGTCAATTGTAGCTTTGATCAATCCTCTCAATCTCCCATAAGTCATACTAACACTTAAGCATAGGCAAGTTGATAGAACATAGGAAAGCTAAAAGAGTGAGTAAATATGACTTGTAATAGTACTTGGGGGCTTGAACACTTGGATGGATTGATCAAATGTGGATGTAATATAGGGCTTGTCCAAGTTTCAGAACATTGGCACCTCCTTTAGGGTATATCCTTCGTTTCCTTCTTATCTAAACATTGTGGTAGTGAGCCATCACATCCTGCTCTACATTTATCTCCACCCTCAATATAGCCTGTTAAGTTTTTTATTGTCAAATCTATAGTTACGCTAAAACCTTGTACTTCTGTTAGATTGTTTTGTTTGTGTAACTTTTGCCTCTCAAATTTTACCTTTCCCTGTTAAACTTTTGTTATATACATGTTAATGAAATGAATTTATTTTAAGTGCCAATTGTGTTGTTTCCACTTCTAGTTTCTATATGACTAAATGTCCTTTTATCTTCAGGACTAAATAGATTGCTCTAATTTTTACCTAATAAACAAAAATGTGCCAAGTTTCTCTATCAGTTCATTTTGGATGCACCAAATCAGCATATCTCTCTATCGATGACTCTAATGAATTTTACTTTTTTGGTGTTAAGATATGGGAGCTTCAAGTAACCCATTGACCTTGATGACGCTGTTCCGAAATAGTAGCTCACATGAAGCTTCCAAGTAAGGGCACTTGTACTAAATTTATACTGTGTTTTCATTTCATTTCATAGTTAACGGAAATACCTGTACAGAAGATTTACTTATATGGAGATGTATTTTGGCATTATGGCTAGACATCTTTTCAAATACTCAACATTTTTCCCATGTAACTTTATTTTCTTATCATTAGCATACTGCATCTGTCAATGTCTTCGTTTATCTTCTTATAGTGATTGATGTGTGCATTGTTATTTTGGTATTTCTCTTTCTTTGTAGTTCCAGAACTTCATCCAGAAAATCTAACCAGTTGTTGATTTTCTTGGAAGATATGAAAGTCCTTTTGGTGAACAAAGTTTATGTCATCAATGTTTTAGGTACTTGTCCATCTCCTGTATACTTTAAGATGCTTTCAGAGTGCTCTCTCTGTTTGATTGGCACTGTCAAACCAGAATTTCTTTGCTATGGATTCAATTTTTATATCAGTATTCTGTATGAATATTATCTTTAGCAGTCACTTTTTTACATTGTCAATTCATTTAATCTTTCACTGTCATTTGCTCTTTGTAGGTTACATAGCCTACAACTTCGTCATAGGTGCTTACTCATATTGGGGGCCCAAAGCTGGTTATAACATATATAATATGGTTAGATGTTTTTCTCTTCTAATGTTAATTGTGCTTATGATTATAACAATTTTGTCCTTTCATTCTTTCATTCCTTTTTATCTGCACAATGTTAGATGTATTTCCTGTAGATTATGACAATTCTAAGTAAGGCATAGGATTATGGCTGTATAGTAAAATTAAGTTTGTATGGCAGACTAATGCAGATATGATATTTGGAGGAATCACAATTGTATGTGGAATATTGGGCACTTTAGCAGGTGGCTTCCTTCTGGATTTTTTGACTAACACCTTGTCAAATGCATTTAAGGTTCGTATTTCTTTGGAGAATAGGGTTGACTTTTTTCCCATTACATAGCTGCAGTTGTGAAATTAATTAGTTTCTGTTGTAGTTTCTAGTTCTTCATGCAATTATGGAGACTGGGATTTATTGGATCTTCTGTGAGTGATATCTGTAGGGGTGCTTGGGACACACCATTGATTTTTCCCAAAACAGCTCTATTTCACTCTGCAAGAGAAAACACCTCTTCAATAATTACCTTGTATAGAACAAATCACTTATAACCTAATTGAAACACCTATCAAGTGTTTCTCAATGTTGACATTCTGGATTGGTCATTAATGAAATCATGTATATTAGCACCACATTTTTTACTCAAAAGTTCCTCCTTATGCATGCTTCTATTGATAACTAGCATGAGATACCTATGAGTTGCTTCTACGCTTTTTCCTTTTTAATCTATGCGGAATGGTCATATCTAAGTTCAGCCAAGTAGATTGCTTCCATTTCTCTGTTCTCAATAGCACTTTAAATTCTCTTGCAGCTTCTTTCAGTGACTACATTTTTGGGTGCAACATTTTGCTTTGGCGCTTTCTTATTCAAAAGCATGTATGGCTTCCTTGCGCTTTTTGCTATTGGTGAAATTCTTGTTTTTGCCACTCAGGTAGTATTTTTTTTCTGTAAGGAATAGCTTTTGTTTGATTGTTCTATTTTCATTCTACTAAAAAACTTTCTGCTTGTTTTATTAAATTATGCTAATTAAGTTATGTGCTTGTTCTCAAGGAATGATTGAAATTCAGTTTCTTTATTTCACATTTAATAAGAATTTAACAAGTTAAGATGCTATCTGGTTATATGAAAATTTAAGTTGTATGATTGATTTTCAGGGTCCTGTAAATTTTGTATGTCTACATTCTGTGAAACCAAGTTTAAGGCCCCTATCAATGGCTATGTCGACTGTTGCTATCCATATCTTTGGTGACGTGCCTTCCTCACCCATTGTTGGAGTTGTTCAGGTCAATTTTTATTTATTTAGTTACTCACTCATTTACTCCCTGTAATTCTAAATATAGGACATATTTATCTCATTTGGATAGATTTAGGATATTAAATAAATTAGTTAATGACATTTTTTGTGAAGTATGGAAATCATCTTGCTTAATTCCTTCACTCTCTCTCTTGCTTAATTATTGTTGAAGAAAAATTATTACAATTGATTTGGGGCAAACTAACAAAAATTCAGAAATAGGTTCTAAATTAAGGAACATAGTGAGTATTTATTTATCTACTCTATTCATGAAGTATTGAATCTTAAATTAGATCTTTTATCTTCATTTTGTTTTACCTAGATGGCTCCTAATTAAACTTGTAATCTGCTAAGTTTATTTGTTTCATTGGGTCTCTTTTATAGTTTCCTGGATAAATGTGTTTTGTTAATAATCTGTTGGCAACATTCATGCCATGTTGTTAGCAAGATGCAGAGTGAAACAAACATCTAGCTGCTAAACTTTTAGATTGAATGATGGTACAATGACGTACAAGTCATTCTACTAGCTAGACAGTTATATGGATTATGAACTACCAACTTTTTGAATTGATTGTTAACCAAAGGATCTGGTTCATTGAGTTTATTGAATAATCTCTTTGGTCTTCCTCTACCAGTTTTGCATGATAGTTCACATTATCTGATTTACCCTTCTCACCGGCACCTCCAACAAGCTTTCTTAGTGCATGATCAAACCATTTTAATTGATTTTCTACTATTTTCTTTTCAAAAATAATTTGGACCTTCCAAATGCTATTTGAACAGTTGAAGTCACATGTTTCTTTGCTGTTAGCAGTGAAGGCCAGAGACTTCTTTTAGTCCAAAAAGAGGGATGATACTCCCAAGTTTTTATTATATGTTCCTTCACATGGTCCTTTATATATTCCATTGGTTTGGAACATTGACTTTCTGTAAATTTTTCTTCGGTTTTAAATTTCTAACCAACTAACTAACCTCCCAACTAAGTAAACAATATCCTCTAATCAATGAACAATCATGTAGGGTAATTTTTAAATTTGGAGTTGATTAATCTGAACTAAATTCATTAATTAATGCTGAGTTGTTGACAAGTTCATCTAATAAGGACCCGAGGAAGTGAAGGGTTGTTAACAAGTTCTTATATTTCATATATACTCGGATTACAGGATCACATCAACAACTGGAGAACAACTGCTCTACTTCTAACTGCCATATTTTTCCCGGCAGCCGCATTCTGGTTCATTGGTAGGTCACATGTTGACTTTCCTTCAACGCTTGATAGATGAACTGAACATGATATAACTTTAATACGATGTTTGGTTATATTATTTCAATGACAAGTACCTATTACTGCATCAAACATGAAATATCTTGTATATCAAAGATTATCTCTTACTTTAATATGCTTACACTAGTACTTGTGCACAATTTTAGATAGGTTCATGAGATCATAATTCATGTTATCTCCTGGCAGGAATATTCTTACATAGTGAAGATAAATCTAATGAGGACAGTGAGGCTGCAGTATATTCTGCAGAACCCTCAAACACGCCATTGCTATGAGGGAAGCCAAATGGGCAGTGGCAGTAGGAGTGGAAGCATCATTGGAAGATGAATCCCCAGAATGTTGAGATTATAGAAGCAACGTTCATAGGTACAATTTGTCAAAGGGAGAGGGATCAATGCGTTGTAAATAGTATTTAGATTCAGTAATAATGTGATTTATAGTTAGATAATTAAATCTGGTTGATGTTTTGGAGCGTTTCTTTACTTGAACCACAATGTAAGTAATATTAATATCATTATATTTACAGCTGAAACTGATGTGATATTTTGTAAATATAGTTCTCTCTAAATTTCTTTGTTATAAGTATCCTCCAACTCTTGGATTGGGACTAACTAGACTGTGCCTTAGTCCCTCAACTTTGATCCATTGAGATTCAGTACATGGGATTTTTTTTAAGCATGGTTCTATAAAGTTGTTTCCGTATATAGATTTTGAGAAAGATTGTGTTAAATAACCATATTTGAGAAGTCTAACTGAGATTTGGAAAGTAAAGTTCCATCGAAAAAATGAATGTTTTTGTATATACTCGTGCATGCAATGAAATAACTGTCAAAGATAGACCTTCATTTTCTAGAGCAAGAGAGGACAAAAAAACAGTTTAAGATGTGTTGGAAAGTTACAAAACTTTCCTGTATGTTTTGTAAATTTTTTTCTATTAAATAAAAGATGACGTTGTCGTTTCAGGACATATCAAACATTGAAAATCATTCTTCCAATAAGTTTCCACCATTATAAATGTATTTCCAATAATACCCTTTCAACTTCTAAATATAAAACATATTTATCTAATTTGATTAGATTAAATTTATAAATTAGTTAATACAATATGCCTTTTTCCAAAATACTCCAATCATAACTTAAGTATCCCTCCCCTTTTTTATTATTGAGGGGCATTAATATAAATAGTTTTGAAAAATGGATGAAATTATAAATAAAACTCAGATGAAGACAATCCCCAAATTAGAATAAGGAGTACATCAAACTTGTTAAAAAATTAAAGGAAATATAAAAGAAAGAAAGATGGAAAGATTACGAAAGCATTAACAACTACCCTAAATAGAAATTGGAGATTATTTAGCATAGTTACTAAAATACACTTTTTTCTATCAAATTACTAAAGTACACTTCATTCAACTTTTTTTGAAGGGAAAATTAATTTGAGTTCCCCCACAAGGGACTTAATACTAGAAAAGTCTCAAAAGTTGAGAAAATTAATGTAGGGTCCCAAGGGACCTCACTTTAATATACTTGAAAAGTGAAAAGACAGTTTTGCCCCTAGCTTATTAACACTTGTCACATGTGCCCAGTAACTTGTCAAGGTTTGCCTAAAGAGTTGTCAAGCGTGCCCAGTAACTTATCATTTTGCCCTGCCCATTAACTTAAAGAGTATTGGCCATTAACTTGTTACACATGTCCAACTAGTTGTCACATGTGCCCAGTAACTTGTCAAGGTTTGCCCAAAGAGTTGTCAAGCGTGTCCAATAACTTGTCATTTTGCCCTGCCCATTAACTTAAAGAGTATTGGTCATTAAGTTGTTACACATGTCCAACTAGTTGTCGCATGTGCCTAGTAACTTGTCAAGGTTTGCCTAAAGAGTTGTCAAGCGTGCCCAGTAACTTCTCATTTTGCCCTGCCCATTAACTTAAAGAGTATTGGCCATTAACTTGTTACACATGCCCAACTAGTTGTCACATGTGCCCAATAACTTGTCAAGTTTTGCCCAAAGAGTCGTCAAGCGTACCCAATAACTTGTCATTTTGCCCTGCCCATTAACTTAAAGAGTATTGGCCATTAAGTTGTTACACATGTCCAACTAGTTGTTACATGTGCCCAATAAGTTGTCAAGGTTTGCCCAAAGAGTTGTCAAGCGTGCCCGTAAGTTGTTACACCTTGACAAGTTACTGGGCACATGTGACAAGTGTTGATAGGCTAGGGGCAAAACTGTCTTTAAACTTTTCGAGTATATTAAAGTGAGGTCCCTTGGGACCCTACATTAATTTTCCCAACTTTTGGGACTTTTCTAGTATTAAGTCCCTTGTGGGGGACCTCAAATTAATTTTCCCTTTTTTGAATGAATACTTCATTCAACAAAAGAGTTGCATGGTACAATGTCATTTTTAATAAAAAGATGTAATCTTTGCATGAAAATTATTTTTTTAAAACAATTTGAATAAATATTAGGACAATGACTCTATAGCACTGGGCACCCTAAACTACACATCACCATTACATTCGTTAGAAGGTAAAATTGTACCCGATATTAATTTAGTGCCCAGTGATTTTTTTTTGAAGAACAAAATATGGACATTGCCCTAAATATTAACTAATTCCTAACATAAAAAGCATGGGAAACTTTGGTAAGAATTATGAGAGGCTTCAAAGAAGAAGCCCCTCTACAAAAATAGGCGTATGCCGCTATGGGCAATGAGCACACGGTATTCTTTAGTAAAAGGCGAAAGAATAGTTCGCTCTGTGCTCATCGCACGGCTCCGTGATTTGACATGAATGTGAGAACTGCCGTTATATAGTCCTCTTGGGGCTATTCCTTCTTTGTAAATTCTCGATGTGGAACTTTTTAATAACCACACACTCATGTGAACAGGCCCACACAATCAATGGTCTTTCGACCATCACAATTCACAAATCACAATTTAACTGTTCAAGCATGCCACCACTGTTTTGTTTAATGGGCAATGACTCTATTTTGTCCTTCAAGTAACCACCTGGGATCACTGGCACCTTAAACTAACAACGGGTGCAATTTTACCTTTGAAGTAACCAAAGTGGTCCAATTTTACTCTCTGACGAATGTCATGTTGACACGTAAAAAGTAATGTTGACACTTGGACGACACGTGTGAACATCACATTCGCTAGATGGTAAAATTGGACCACTTTGGTTACTTCAAGGGTAAAATTATACCCGTTGTTAGTTTAGGGTGCTCAGTGGTCCAAGGTGGTTACTTGAAGGGCAAAATAGAGTCATTACCCTTGTTTAATTTTGTTAATGCTGGGTTGTTCTTCACGTGCAATCATCAGAAAATTGTTTATGCTGTGTATTTCCTCTTGTTCAATTACAAGAAGTAACACTGATCACTTATTAATTCCTGTTGTAAAAGTTAACAAGAAAATGACAAGATAATGAATGCTTATTTTCAATTTTATCCTTGAATGTTAGAAGCAAAGAGAGAAGATAGATAAAGTAAAATTTTACTAGATAAATTATACTTAAAGAATAAATTAGAAATTTCTAACAATTCCACTCACATTAAATTACTTATGTAACACTCATTGGCTCTGTGATATGGATTATAAATATAATAACAACAGAAGGGATATTTTATTTATTTCTATCAAATACAATGCCATGAAAGTAATGGTTTTTTCTTCCACAAGAAAGTGATTACTCTAACTATTGTACTGTGTTGTTTCTTTTCATTTTAATTTGAATTTCGTTGGATTCAAGCAAACTGTATTTTGTTTTGCTTAAAAAATGAATGAGATTGAAAATTGATGGCCTTATATCAAAATAAAGAAAAAGCAGTTTCATGTAAATCAATCTCAGGATTATTAGTCTCTTTTCCCTCTTCCAATGATGATTTTTGTTTTGAATCATGTTAGTTTAATGTAACTCTTTACACATGCCACTTATATGGAAAACCACTCCCAGCCACAAGAGATCCTAGTTGCTCTACTAAAGTGTCAAGGATGTTGAAGCTAGAGCACTCTCTACGGAGGTATTGCATGAGTAGGTGAGTGAATTTTCTTCCAAACGTAATATTCAAATTTCTATACTGTTTCCCTTAATTGTTTCTATTCTCAAAATTGTTGCATGTTGGCTATGAAATCATTTCAAAACTCCATAAACTACATCACTCTCCAAAGTTGGATTATCTCCAATAGTTCCTGAAATAATGTGGAATGAGAGTTACTCATTTTAAAGTTATGAGAGTCCTGTTAGCTTTAATCAGCACTGGGTCTAAATTAATCTTTACTAAACATTAGCTGGTGCTTTCCCATATGGTTAAACTATTGATCATATATATTGTTGAGTTTGGAAAGATGATAACCCTTTTCGCTAGAAGGACTATTCAAGAAGCAAGTCCTTTGATGGTTCCTCTTGATGAAGGTTTGGAGCCCGCTCAAGGGGAAATAAAGAAGAAATGGTTTGGTCAAGATGTACTTTGCTAAAAGATGTGCATATGAAGGAGACTTGGGAAACGATGGAAGTGAAGATGACATGGATATAAAGCATGACAAAATGCTTTCTGTTACAAAAGAGGCTACAAAAAAAGACAAAGGCTTCTGCTGGAATGAACAGCTTAAATCTCAACCATCCAAGGCAAAGGATGGTATTGAAATAGTTCCTGCTCCTGCTAATGATTCAAGTGATGACTCTGTTACAAGTCTCACATCGGGGAGGTTTCCTCACAAGGGAGACCTTATTATAAGTTCTTGGCTCCCCACCCTCAACAGCTAGCTTTTGGGGAGTGGTTCTCCTAAGGACTTGTGCTCGTTACAGACTCATCCCCCTATTTATCAGAAGATGTTGATGGTTATTCCTTTGAGGAAAAGGTAGAGATATTGGTTTATACAAAGAAGTACCGGATGAAAAAGCAACCACAACAAATGCTAGATGATGCATCTCATTGGATAGTGGGCTGGGTGGTCATTTTCTACCATTACATGTGAGGGTAATTAATATACATTGACTTTTGCAGTTTACTACACATTTATTTTCCCACAGTTTACTCTATATTCTAATTCTAATTATTCATTCAATATCGTTGTTTTAACAGCCACTCTGTAATCCTGCATCCTGATGATATCAAAGACCATTTTAAAGAAATGTCACTACTAGAAAAAACACTTTTTACGTCTAATATTTGAGACTTTTTACATCTCTTTTCTAGGAGACGTGAGATAGAGAGACGTGGAAAGTAACAAGTTTTAACGTCTCATAAAATATGAGACGTGAAAAAGATTAAATTTTACATCTCATTCAAATATGAGACGTGAAAAATACTAAATTTTCTCGTCAAAAATAAAAGTGAGACGTGAAAACACCTTCCATTCCCACAACTCACGTGGAAAAGGAGACATAAAAAATTGTTTTCTATTTTTTTAATATCTATTGTAACATCTCAATTTTTAAATTAAGGATAATAAGAGATTATTGAGATCTTATTTAGAAAATTTAGGGTTTTAGGGAAGAATTTTATGATTTTTGGGCAATTTATGAATATTAAATCTTATTTAGTTTGGAATTTAAATAAATACAGTTAAAAGAATTAATTGGGGATAAAAACTTCCATGAAAATTAAATTGGAATCTAGATCATAATATGGTGAAAAGAAAGAGATATAGTAATATATATAAACTTCTGGGCTAGAAATATAATTACGAATAAACCTTAGGGTAGTTAATTGTAATTTTCCCTAAAGTATATATATAAACTCACCTCTTTCCTCATTCATCTTCATTTTTCCCTTCCTAGCCGCCGACCCCCTCTGTTTCTTCTTCCACTTCGTCTCCTCTCTTCTTCTTCCTCCGGCCACGCGTGGCGGCGCCGTTAACGGCGACGGCGGAGAAGGAAGCCACCGAGGTTTCCTTCTTCCTTCCCCATGATTTACTCCTCTCTAACCTTCGATTTCTTTTCATCTCCTCCCAATTTCAACAATGTGCGACGACGTTCTCCGGCGACCTGAGCGGCAGACGCGGCGGAAGAAGGTGGGTTTACCATTCCTATTGTTCTTTAAGTTAAGCTTTCCTTCCAACTTCACTATCTCATATCTCTTTTCCCTTTTGGTTGTTCTGTTTCGGCCTAACCACCACAGTGGCTGTTCTCCGGTGATTCTGGCCGACGGCGGGCTTCGTTTAGCCATGCCATGTTGGAGTCAAGTCATGGTCAGTTTTCTTCTTCAAATTCCTAGCTTTGTTCCTTTATTTCAGCGAGATTCAGAGGGATTTCAAACCTGGGGTTTGGGATTTTAAGTTAGGAATTTGTTTGAAATGAAGATTAAACTTCAATTTCTAGTATTGCAGAAAGGATTTAGGTGTTATCTCTGTTTGGGACTGAAAATTGGTGTATAGTTCAATTAAGCATGGATTTAAGTAAAATAGAGTTAGAAAATTTATTCATATGCTTAAGTATTTGGGGATTTTCGAAATTCCTTATTGTTGTCTCTGGTTTGGCTTGATTTTTCGGTCTAGGGTGACTTTTGGGTTGATGTATGAAGTGGAGCATGAGTATAGTAAAATTAAGAAATTGTTTTGCAAGTTGGGAAGTTGTGTGATGGTTTGAGTGTGGATTCCTAAACCACCTAAAGAACATGTTAAGCTGTGAGTTTGAATATCCTAAGTGATTATTTGAATGATTGATCTAGGATTTGTTGATTTTGTGAAAACCCTAATTTTGTGCACTTTAGTAATCTGTTGGGCATAAGGTTTTTAATGGTTCAAAACTTTTAATTGATGGATGTAAGAGTTCTGAGAATTAGAATGGCACTATATGTTGATTTGTTTAGTCTTATTTGGTTAGCTCTTGAATCTGATTTGTCTTCCCTTTATTTGAATCAAGTTTGCTGGTTTGGGTGTTTAAGTTTTGTTAAGGTTTGGTTACTCATATGGGTGAGGATCTAATTTGAAATAGAATGGAAATTATATGCAATTTATGTATGTGTTGAGGTTGTGAAGTTATAAAAATCTGTTATATTTGGCATCCTTATTAGGAATCTTCAAATAAAATTTGTAAAGAAATTAAATGTGTGTGTGTTCAGTGGTTAATTTTGTGATTTGTGTACATTATTGAAGTGGATCAACTAATCTATTTTTAATAAACGCTTGTTCCATTACTTGTTGAAGTATAGATATATATGTGTGTGGGTGGCTTTATAAAAATGAAATGAGTATGTCTTAGATGTTTGCATGTTGATTGGAATTTTCTGTTTCTAATTCTAATATTGGCTGACTTGGCTATTGATGATTTGAAGTGTTCAAATTGCCACTCAAGTGGAAATTGTTGTTTTGTTCTTGTATAATCAAAATTCTGAAATGAGCTGCAAGTATTATTGTGTAGTGCTCTCTTGTTTTTATTAGAAACTGTTGTGATTTTCTTTCCTGCAATTCTTCACTTGAAATGAAGATAATAAATGAACTATTGAAGCTGTTTTTATGTTGTATGTGAATCTAATTGAGCTTGGTGATTTTTGGAAGTTTAGATTTGGTCATGGTGCATGTGTGATCGTTTAAGTTTTAACTGTTTGCTTTGATTGTGTGATTTATGTAGTTAATTGCATGTTGATTTATGACATTTGTTTTGAAACTTGGTACTCAATGGCTCTGCAAAGTTTGTGAGTTTTCTGCTTGATGACTAAAATTTGTTAATTGAATTAAGATGTGAATATGATTTCATTCCCTGATTTGGTAATACTTGGGTTTAGGAGAAGTAAGATTATATATGTATCAGTTGTTGCATGTAATTTGGGCATTTATGTTTTAGAGTTTTGTGCTTGGCTGAATTGGTTGTGAATGAAGGTATGTTTAGTATATGTTTTACAAGTGCTGTATATATATATATAGTAATTGGAGTGATGGCGTGCAAAGTTTTGTTTGCGTTGTCAGTCTTTCTGTTTTGATTGAAAACTCGCTGGAATGAAGAGGTGAAATCAATTGTAATGCAGGGATGGATCATATATGATGCTTAATGAAGTATTAATGTTTAAAACTCAATGGAGTTTCTTATTGATTAAATCACATCGAGTTTGATTGACTGTTGTCCTTGATTCAAATGAATGGTTTCTCTTGTGTTGAAGTGGTGTTTGTTTGTTAACATGAGAATCTTTAGAATTCATTAAAATGATGATATAATCAAGAAGGGGAAAATTGGGTAGTAAAATTAGAACCGAGAGAGACGTGCTATTTATTTTACAGATTTAAGCATAGTTGTTTACCTTTATTATTACTTTTATGTAATAATAGGTGAATCTACTAAGGAAGGGTAAGGAAGAGCAAATGAGTGCTAAAGGGCGACAGGTAATCACACTTAATCTTACTATAACATTGAGGGTGATGTTAGTTGGGATTTTCTTAAATCCTTTCTCACCCTCTATATATATTATCTTTGAAAAGCTATTTTTATATGAAATAGGCTATCGGGTGCCTTTTAAACGCGAATATTTTCGTATAAAGGAATTTGACTCATTATCTATATATTATGCTGATTATGCTGACTGGTGGTGGTTACTGTTCTTGAATGGTGTGAATGAGTATAGGTATAATGTTCAGATACTGGTGAGAGAGATGTGTATAGTATATTGTCAGGGATAGTGATATTTAGTTTGATGGAAGGAGTGGAATTGTTGTGATGGAGATATTGGATGAAATTGAGAAATTGATGGAAATTGTGATCGAGATATTGAATATTGTGGAAGTGATATTGATAGGTTATTGTGAGCATTGCATGACACTGGTTTTTATATGTACCATCGCTCGATGATAACTGTCGATTGGCCAATCGACAGTTATTTGTACTGAGGATCCTTTTTAGATTGATTTGGATTGGGGTTCATAGGTCGACTTAGTGAGAGAAGCGACCTACGGTTGTTTGGCATTGAAGAGCCCAACCGCCCCTACGGTTGTTTGGCATATTGAAGAGTCCAACCGTTCCCGTTCTGTAATGGAAAACAGAATTGAGGTTCCCTCTCTGGAGATTGCCAGAGAAGGAAATTGTCCCCTCATTATGGAGAGGGACACAGTGTCAAATCATATAGTGAAGAATAGATGTTTGAATGCACCGTGGTGGCACAATGCATCTTTAGGTGAGTGTGAGGGATGTTGAGTGATACATGGGAAGTAGAGATGATGAATTTGAGTTGATTGAGACGTGAAAGAAGGGTTTAAGTGATGGATGCAAAGAAATGAGAAATATATATATATATATATATATATATATATATATATATATATATATATATATATATATATATATATATATATATATATTATTGATTTTTAGAACTGTGGTACCCTTTAGACGCCCTTACTACCGCACATCTCACTGTTATAGTGAGTTAAGCGGTGATTACTGGGACAAATTGTCTCATCCCACGATTACTGACATTTTTGCAGGTATTCATGCACAGGCGCAAGCATCAGGAAAAAAAATCAGGTAGTAGAGGTTATAGAATTTATTTAGAGTTGTATATTGCCAATTTGTATAGGCCTGCATTCGTTTCCGCATGTATAGAGCTATTTATTGTTAAATATTCACTAGTTTCGTTTAATAACCATGTTAGGCAAATCCTTTCTAACATGGTTAGCAATAAATTATCCATGATAGCAGCTGTGCTGTATTAGTTTATTCTTTTCTATCATGGATAGTATTTAATCATTAGAAATTCCTTTTCTAACTATGATAGTATATTGATGTTATGGAAAATCCTTTTCCTATCATAGTTAGTAAATACATGGAAGGATTAAAATGGATATCATGATTTAATTAGAGATTAAGTAACAGCGTGTAACAACTTGGTTATCAGTATTTGGTATACGATAACCCTGGACTGTGCTGCATTGCATATAGATTGGCAATATACATACTCTAGTTTCCCTTCCTTCTGTGCATGAATATCTGGCCTTTTGAGAGGAATATCACTCATCCCGTGGTGGGGAGAGAGTGATAAGAGAAATTGAATAGGTATTGTGGAGAGATTGAGATGAACATAGAAAGAATAACAAAATAATGTTGATATGTATAAGAATTAGGAAGAATGACGGAATAAGGATTCTATAGTGGGGTCTCGAATATAATTATGATCCGGACATAATCATAGTCGAGGCATCACAAAGGACCTTATTGGGATTAATGGATTAAAATAACAAGTGATCATGAATGTAAAGTGAAATAGAAATTATTGACATTATCTCCTTGTTTGTTTTGCTTGTGTGTTAAAGAGTAGGATTAATTGATGAATTGACTTGTTATGATGATTGGAATTCTATTGAAATTGTTTGTTTTGCAATTATGGTTTGTTTGGCTATTGTTTGTGTTATTCAAATGTTCAAATTATTTATATTATTTGTTTTATTCTGTTGATAAGTGATAAATTTGTTAATTAATGATTAGTCATTGTTATTTGATCTAATTAAATTTGATCATACTTTTATTACATAATTGTTATTAAAATTTTCTCTTTGATATTTGATTATAAATTACGTTTTGATCATCTTTCTTATAGTAATGGTTGGAGATTATCATTGGTAGTAAAAAGGTTGTTGCCCATTTATATTGAGCGGCTGGAGGCTTCCTCACTATATTCAGTGGCTGGAAGCAGCCCCCTTAATAATAAATGTTGGTAGCCCTCACTACTTCATAAGTTGATGTTTCCCCCACCATTACTAAACAAAAGAACGGTAAGTATTTGTTTGAAAATGGCTATTCAAATTTGATGTGGTTGCTTATATGGAATTGATATGTTAGTAATTAATTGTGTATATTTGATATGAAAATTATGGATAAGATTTCATTTTAGTTTTAAAACAAATTGTTTTCTTTAGTTGGTAGATTGGTAATGGTATTAAGATATGGTGCTTGTGTGTGTTAAATGTGTATGTGGAATCAAGGATTTTGTTGTTGAGAAATTTGAGTTAAAACTACTTTTAATTAATGGTGGATTAATGTGAAATTGATTAATTGGAATGCATATATGATTAATATTTGGCTTTTCATAAAACTAAATAGGTATTTGAGCTTACATGCTAGTGATTAACTAGAGTTGAAATGAGATTGTTATGTGTCTAGTTTAATGACCAAAATGAATTTATAGCAAAATCTATAAGTTTATCTTTTTGGTTGCTGATGAGTTTTTATATTCATGCCTTAAATTGGTTTAAAAATGAAATTGGTAAAATGTAACCTGAATTAGAAGTAAGAAAACTTAAGTGGGAGTCTTGACAGTAAAATTTTATATAAGTGAAACATTCTGGTTGCCAATCAATTATGAAATTTTGATTTGTAATTACAAGTGTTGTATGATTTTACTTCGTAGTGAGATTGCTTATCTGTTTGTGGGATTCATTGGCTCCTAGATTTCAAGCGTATAATATTGACTGAGAGGGTGTAATGACGCATAAGTACATTGATTTGTATTGTTTTTGTTAGAATTGGCTGAATGGTCCCTTAAAAAAAAAATTCTATTTGATGTAATCTTAATTTTGGTATGCCTTGTAATCACGTTTGGATAATAGGAATTTGTTTCATTCCCTTTTCTCTATGTGGCTGAATGAATTCTCGATGAAATAGGGATTCTTATGTATTTGAGTATGATTCTGTTTCTGGAAAATGGATACTGATTTGAAGAATGTTTACTATTATTGCTACAAGTAGCCGAATTGATATGAAGGAGTTCTTCTCTATCTTTGGTTTAGTTGGATGAACAATCATAAAGAGTAATTGTTATGCATGTTAAAAGTGGGGAAAATTGTATAAGATGGATTTGATTTTGTGATTGTAATTGAGAATTTTGTGTTCTAGCATTGGTAACTAACTTCTTTTTTTGGTATACATTATTGGAATGTGTCGAGTTTGAACGTTAGTCATTTGCAACAGATTATGAATGTCTACAAAAGAATTTAGTACATGAATTGTTTGTTTCCTTGTGCTATGAGATTTGTTGTTGGATAATTCTTGTTAGCGTGACGTTGCATTGATTAGATACAATAGATAATTGCATTAAACTTGTTGTGTATATTGAATTTTATTGTGTATAGGATCTATGCATCATTTTCGCTTTGATTGGTCAGGTTTTTGCAGTGAAATTGTCTTGCTATTGCTGGTGCATTGTGATTTTTGAATGGTCTGATTCATGGATATGCAAATATAACAGAAATAATTGTGATTTTGATTAGAATTTTAGTTATATTTCTAGATTTTCTCGCATAGTGTTGCTAGCCTTGTTCAAAAGGTTAGATACATTCAGGTCGATTTGACTTGATTTCACCTCTTTTGAATTCCTGATGGAACACGAGAATTGGCCTTAGTATCCTTAATCTCACCTTTATCTTAAGAAAACATCTTTCATACCTCACACTTGATTACATTTTTCTAGAAAATTTCTTTAACAACCTCAGTTAAAGAGTTTGTATTTCTCTACATCATCGATACCACCTCCATTGTGATACATATAGATGACACTCATGGCAATGAAGTCTCCATGTCCACGAGTTCAATCTTCCTAAATTAGATCCAAACTTCTTTTCTTCCTCTTGAAATAGGGTTATCAGTCCAAATAAATGCTTCCTTTCTTTATATCTAATGGTAATACTCTTAATTTCGAGGACGGAATTATTTTAGAGGGGAAGAATTGTAACATCTAAATTTTTAAATTAAGGATAATAAGAGATTATTGAGATCTTATTTAGAAAATTTAGGGTTTTAGGGAAGAATTTTATGATTTTTAGGCAATTTATGAATATTAAATCTTATTTAGTTTGGAATTTAAATAAATACAGTTAAAAGAATTAATTGGGAATAAAAACTTCCATGAAAATTAAATTGGAATCTAGATCATAATATGGTGAAAAGAAAGAGATATAGTAATATATATAAACTTCTAGGCTAGAAATATAATTACGAATAAACCTTAGGGTAGTTAATTGTAATTTTCCCTAAAGTATATGTATAAACTCACCTCTTTCCTCATTCATCTTCATTTTTCCCTTCCTAGCCGCACCCCCTCCGTTTCTTCTTCCACTTCGTCTCCTCTCTTCTTCTTCCTCCGGCCACGCGTGGCGGCGCCGTTAACGGCGACGGCGGAGAAGGAAGCCACCGAGGTTTCCTTCTTCCTTCCCCATGATTTACTCCTCTCTAACCTTCGATTTCTTTTCATCTCCTCCCAATTTCAACAATGTGCGACGGCGTTCTCCGGCGACCTGAGCGGCAGACGCGGCGGAAGAAGGTGGGTTTACCATTCCTATTGTTCTTTAAGTTAAGCTTTCCTTCCAACTTCACTATCTCATATCTCTTTTCCCTTTTGGTTGTTCTGTTTCGGCCTAACCACCACAGTGGCTGTTCTCCGGTGATTCTGGCCGACGGCGGGCTTCGTTTAGCCATGCCATGTTGGAGTCAAGTCATGGTCAGTTTTCTTCTTCAAATTCCTAGCTTTGTTCCTTTATTTCAGCGAGATTCAGAGGGATTTCAAACCTGGGGTTTGGGATTTTAAGTTAGGAATTTGTTTGAAATGAAGATTAAACTTCAATTTCTACTATTGCAGAAAGGATTTAGGTGTTATCTCTGTTTGGGACTGAAAATTGGTGTATAGTTCAATTAAGCATGGATTTAAGTAAAATAGAGTTAGAAAATTTATTCATATGCTTAAGTATTTGGGGATTTTCGAAATTCCTTATTGTTGTCTCTGGTTTGGCTTGATTTTTCGGTCTAGGGTGACTTTTGGGTTGATGTATGAAGTGGAGCATGAGTATAGTAAAATTAAGAAATTGTTTTGCAAGTTGGGAAGTTGTGTGATGGTTTGAGTGTGGATTCCTAAACCACCTAAAGAACATGTTAAGCTGTGAGTTTGAATATCCTAAGTGATTATTTGAATGATTGATCTGGGATTTGTTGATTTTGTGAAAACCCTAATTTTGTGCACTTTAGTAATCTGTTGGGCATAAGGTTTTTAATGGTTCAAAACTTTTAATTGATGGATGTAAGAGTTCTGAGAATTAGAATGGCACTGTATGTTGATTTGTTTAGTCTTATTTGGTTAGCTCTTGAATCTGATTTGTCTTCCCTTTATTTGAATCAAGTTTGCTGGTTTGGGTGTTTAAGTTTTGTTAAGGTTTGGTTACTCATATGGGTGAGGATCTAATTTGAAATAGAATGAAAATTATATGCAATTTATGTATGTGTTGAGGTTGTGAAGTTATAAAAATCTGTTATATTTGGCATCCTTATTAGGAATCTTCAAATAAAATTTGTAAAGAAGTTAAATGTGTGTTAATTTTGTGATTTGTGTACATTAATTGAAGTGGATCAACTAATCTATTTTTAATAAACGCTTGTTCCATTACTTGTTGAAGTATAGATATATATGTGTGTGGGTGACTTTATAAAAATGAAATGAGTATGTCTTAGATGCTTGCATGTTGATTGGAATTTTCCGTTTCTAATTCTAATATTGGCTGACTTGGCTATTGATGATTTGAAGTGTTCAAATTGCCACTCAAGTGGAAATTGTTGTTTTGTTCTTGTATAATCAAAATTCTGAAATGAGCTGCAAGTATTATTGTGTAGTGCTCTCTTGTTTTTATTAGAAACTGTTGTGATTTTCTTTCCTGCAATTCTTCACTTGAAATGAAGATAATAAATGAACTATTGAAGCTGTTTTTATGTTGTATGTGAATCTAATTGAGCTTGGTGATTTTTGGAAGTTTAGATTTGGTCATGGTGCATGTGTGATCGTTTAAGTTTTGACTGTTTGCTTTGATTGTGTGATTTATGTAGTTAATTGCATGTTGATTTATGACATTTGTTTTGAAACTTGGTACTCAATGGCTCTGCAATGTTTGTGAGTTTTCTGCTTGATGACTAAAATTTGTTAATTGAATTAAGATGTGAATATGATTTCATTCCCTGATTTGGTAATACTTGGGTTTAGGAGAAGTAAGATTATATATGTATCAGTTGTTGCATGTAATTTGGGCATTTATGTTTTAGAGTTTTGTGCTTGGCTGAATTGGTTGTGAATGAAGGTATGTTTAGTATATGTTTTACAAGTGCTGTATATATATATATATAGTAATTGGAGTGATGGCGTGCAAAGTTTTGTTTGCGTTGTCAGTCTTTCTGTTTTGATTGAAAACTCGCTGGAATGAAGAGGTGAAATCAATTGTAATGCAGGGATGGATCATATATGATGCTTAATGAAGTATTAATGTTTAAAACTCAATGGAGTTTCTTATTGATTAAATCACATCGAGTTTGATTGACTGTTGTCCTTGATTCAAATGAATGGTTTCTCTTGTGTTGAAGTGGTGTTTGTTTGTTAACATGAGAATCTTTAGAATTCATTAAAATGATGATATAATCAAGAAGGGGAAAATTGGGTAGTAAAATTAGAACCGAGAGAGACGTGCTATTTATTTTACAGATTTAAGCATAGTTGTTTACCTTTATTATTACTTTTATGTAATAATAGGTGAATCTACTAAGGAAGGGTAAGGAAGAGCAAATGAGTGCTAAAGGGGGACAGGTAATCACACTTAATCTTACTATAACATTGAGGGTGATGTTAGTTGGGATTTTCTTAAATCCTTTCTCACCCTCTATATATATTATCTTTGAAAAGCTATTTTTATATGAAATAGGCTATCGGGTGCCTTTTAAACGCGAATATTTTCGTATAAA
Organism: Mimosa pudica; assembly: GCA_029929735.1. Lineage (NCBI taxonomy): Eukaryota > Viridiplantae > Streptophyta > Magnoliopsida > Fabales > Fabaceae > Mimosa > Mimosa pudica. The sequence goes on along the minus strand of JAKELP010000037.1, from coordinate 3,821,591 downwards.
GGAATTTGACTCATTATCTATATATTATGCTGATTATGCTGACTGGTGGTGGTTACTGTTCTTGAATGGTGTGAATGAGTATAGGTATAATGTTCAGATACTGGTGAGAGAGATGTGTATAGTATATTGTCAGGGATAGTGATATTTAGTTTGATGGAAGGAGTGGAATTGTTGTGATGGAGATATTGGATGAAATTGAGAAATTGATGGAAATTGTGATCGAGATATTGAATATTGTGGAAGTGATATTGATAGGAACTTGTGAGCATTGCATGACACTGGTTTTTATATGTACCATCGCGCGATGATAACTGTCGATTGGCCAATCGACAGTTATTTGTACTGAGGATCCTTTTTAGATTGATTTGGATCGGGGTTCATAGGTCGACTTAGTGAGAGAAGCGACCTACGGTTGTTTGGCATTGAAGAGCCCAACCGCCCCTACGGTTGTTTGGCATTGAAGAGTCCAACCGTTCCCGTTCTGTAATGGAAAACAGAATTGGGGTTCCCTCTCTGGAGATTGCCAGAGAAGGAAATTGTCCCCTCATTATGGAGAGAGACACAATGTCAAATCATATAGTGAAGAATAGATGCTTGAATGCACCGTGGTGGCACAATGCATCTTTAGGTGAGTGTGAGGGATGTTGAGTGATACATGGGAAGTAGAGATGATGAATTTGAGTTGATTGAGACGTGACAGAAGGGTTTAAGTGATGGATGCAAAGAAATGAGAAATATATATATATATATATATATATATATATATATATATATATATATATATATATATATATATATATATATATATATATATATATATATATATATATATATTATTGATTTTTAGAACTGTGGTACCCTTTAGACGCCCTTACTACCGCACATCTCACTGTTATAGTGAGTTAAGCGGTGATTACTGGGACAAATTGTCTCATCCCACGATTACTGACATTTTTGCAGGTATTCATGCACAGGCGTAAGCATCAGGAAAGAAATTTAGGTAGTAGAGGTTATAGAATTTATTTAGAGTTGTATATTGCCAATTTGTATAGGCCTGCATTCGTTTCCGCATGTATAGAGCTATTTATTGTTAAATATTCACTAGTTTCGTTTAATAACCATGTTAGGCAAATCCTTTCTAACATGGTTAGCAATAAATTATCCATGATAGCAGCTGTGCTGTATTAGTTTATTCTTTTCTATCATGGATAGTATTTAATCATTAGGAATTCCTTTTCTAACTATGATAGTATATTGATGTTATGGAAAATCCTTTTCCTATCATAGTTAGTAAATACATGGAAGGATTAAAATGGATATCATGATTTAATTAGAGATTAAGTAACAGAGTGTAACATCTAACATCATATTAGTAACATCCATGCAATCTGTGATACAATAATATAGTCATGAAATCTAATCTTGTAAATTACAAACAAATCTGAATAAGCAGCTCCACCAAAAAGAAGATGTCATCACCATTACCTACAATTCTCCCAAAAAAAGCCATTAAGAAACATTCCTATTTCTATTCCTATTTATAGGATAGCTAGTGAAAACTAAATTCTATTAAATATCTAACCCAACCCATGTTGAATTAACTAAGCAGCTAACTTATCCTGAATGTCTTCAATAGCATCTTGATCAAAAGACTTCTTCTTCATCTTAAAAAATCTGCACCATATATACAAGAATATGAGTAGTGATATAACATGAATAAGACAATTGTACTTAATAAGGGAAGCAAGCGGTCAAATTAGGAAAATCAATAATATTGATAAGAATTATACATACATTAGACAAGTCCTCATGAAGTCCACTCTTAATTATGCTGTACATATATGTCATGTCATTACATAGTATCCACATTTTGTTTCACCAGGTTGCTAAGGGCATTGCAAAAGATACAAAAACATTTAGAACATATGAAAATACTATACAAACATATAAGGTTATTGAGGTACACATTTAAGTAACTACAATTTAAATGACTTACTATAGACTTAGAAAGCACAATTTTGTTCCTTCCACTGCTTGTTTGACACGAGATATGTCAATGCAATATTGTATTACAATTAATTGAAAATGAGAACTACACAAATAATTTAGTAACTCAAAATATTTGCACTCTTGATGAAAATCCTTTCATACAAGGGTGGTGGATCATAACCCTTAGAATCAAACAAAAAAATATGACTTTCCCCTTGGCGAGTAACACAAACTCCGATGCCCCTTGAAAAAAAATAATTTTCAAAAGATGCAAAACAGAATAATTTATTGCCCCTGTCATACATAGTGAATAGAATTACCTATCAGAAATTGGTACCAAATAACAAAATCATAAATATTAGACTCAATATAAGGTGCTCTACATACATAAACCTAAGCTTTTATTTAAATTTCACAAATAACTACAAATATTGTCAAAACAATGCACACAATTACCACAAGTGAATCAAGCAAAGATCTAATTCATAGCTTCAAATTAAAACTTTAGCATACAAAAACATATATCTTGTTATTTATCATTCTTTCACTTCTCTTTTTTCTTCACTGATCACCACAAAGAAATAAAGACAGCACAATGAAGAGGAACAATCCGCCAAAACAAAGACATAAGGCATAACTAAATAGCAATCACAAACCTATCAGGAATTTGACATGAATAAAAGGAAATGTTAATGTATTTATATTTTAACATTCATGAATTATAAAATGAGCAGCACAAGCCAAAGAATCCATGGGAAACAGGGAAGAGAAAAAGAAATCGGGAAACAATCCTTTCAAAATGAAAATCACTCATTTGAAGCCATATTGTAACTCAAACAAACCTAAGTTATGATCCTAATCAGAATCGAAACGGAGAAAATAGCAAGGAATTGGGCAAACAGAAGAATAATTCAAAGACTATGAGATTTCTCAAAGTGAAAGAATTTTGCATGCTAATTTAAGGAAAATGATCATTCTTTAGGTGGTTGAAAGGAAAAACAATATTAGTTACTTATTACTGCTTCTCAAACCACACACAGAACTTCCTAAAACATATGTAAATATGTAATTATTCGGTCATGCAATAAAGAAAGAACATTCCAGAAAATTAATCTGTAACAAACACCTAAACCAAAAGAAAGCAAAAACACAAAATGACAAGATTTCAACCGAATACAATGAAGCAGAATCATCGACTGAAACAAAGCACCAAGAAAAAAAAATCAACAAGTCAACTGTAACATAATCATTAATACTTGTTAAAACAAATTTTACCTGGTTCAAGTCAGAAATGTATAAATCCTTCCCATGAATAGTGTCTGACACCTAAAAAATTATAAAGAAACAGATACACAAAACCTCAATCGTGCAGGGCTATAACCCAAATCTCATAAACTTGCATATCATAAATTTAAAGCCTTGAACCCTAAAAGACTGCAGAACTCGTCGGATTTTGGTGGGCTCTTGAACAACTCAAAAAATCCTTAAATTACTCTTCAAATCCCCTCCGAAATTCTTCAAACCAAAGGTTAAACTCCATTTTTACATTTTGAGTTCCAAATTCCTAAAAGCACCTTTGAACCCTAAGTATTCAAAATTTGAATTTTTTGTGAAATCCCAAACAAAAATCCCAGATTAACCTTCAAATCCTCTTTCAAACATGAAGAATTAAAGTCTAACTATTATTTATGGTGATTTTTGAACCCTAAATCCCAGAAATCCGAATCGATTCTATCTTGGAAAAAGCAGCAGAAATCTGACAAAACGGGGTAGAAATACGATGAGAAGCCTTACCTGAGTTCGAATCCACTGTTGCATGTTCCGGCAGCTGCTAGCTGCACCGTGAATTACCGGAAATCATCGCTGGAGCGAGAGAGAGAGAGGGCGCCGCCGGGGGGGCGTTTTTGGTGAAAACGTGTAAGTGTAGTATTTAGAATGATAGCAAGGTATATTTTTAATTTTGCTAAAGTTTTGTTTAGTTTGTTAAAATTGGCTTTTTTAATTTTTAAGTTTTCACCACACTATTATTAATATGAGATGTGGAAAATAATTTCTCTTCATTATTCACGTCTAATAAAATAAAATATACGTAAAAAGTACTTTCCTCTAATTATCTATGTCTAATTTCTAAAAAAGAGACGTGGAAACTACCGAATTTTCTTTTTACGTCTAATATTGGAAAATTAGACGTGAAATTGAGACGTAAATTCTTTTTTTTTGTAGTAGTGTGTGGAGTAAATTGCATTAGAATCGGAGAGGATATGAAAGGGAAATGTGGAGTAAATGTGAAGATGCTGCATTTTGACCAAGTTGCACGCATAACTTTTTAATATCACATTGCCCTTGAACAAGGATTGGACTTTATGAATCACAAAGCTGAAGAACATTCTACCATGGTTACGCGAAACAAATTTAATTCTGAGGACTTCATGATGCTATACTTGTATCCTTTTAATATTTGTTGCTATTGCTTACTGCTTATACCAAATTTAACTTCAACTTATTTTATGTTTGGAGACATGTTATCTTTACTAAACTTTAACTCAGTGATATCATTTTCCTTTTTATTTTGATCCAGTAATAATATATCTTCCACTAATTTTACAAAACCTTTAAATCTCTTTACCAAAACCATTTTCTTACAATTCACCTTACCCGTGGTCAACAGTTGCCTAAAACTATTTGCTTCCTTTTATTACCAAGTAAACTAATTCCCCATTACATACAAGAATCTCGTCTAATTCGAGCATCTACATACCTTCATATTAAGACAATTTGTAATATTTCATTAAAAAAAGGATCACTTGCATCGCATGTGGTAGGCTACTTATATAATATGGTAGCTGGTATATTATATTAAACTAAAAGGAAATGCATACTATTGTTTCATGATTTATTTAGTTCTTCTATTGTTTCTCTTATTTTGTTTTCTGATAAATCATCTTTTTAAAACTGACAGATTTGGTTATACCTTGAATGCTTAAATTATGTGACAGAGTCTCATCACTCATGCATTTTGACAAATATCTCCATCAACATGCTTAGTGATCTTAATGAACGTGAGGTAACACATTTTTACCATTTTTCTTCATTGATGAACATGAAAACAAATAGTTCTTACATAGTCTCTCTTAATCCCATTTTCATTGATGAATGTGAGGTTTTATTTAACGACATGCTTATTTGATATAGTCTCATCACTCATTTTGACCTTGATGAATGTGAAGGTTCTTTTTTTGAGTGTATGGGGTGAAGATTATTAATTTGTGCTAATATACAACTATCTAGCTACCAAATCCACTCTTACATGCATGTACTGAGCGTGATTTCTTTTTCCTTACACACACAACGCCTGCACACATACCACTCTGATGCTATTTCCTGATTGCATGTCTCTGGTGGCATATGAATTTAATTAAAATGATTTGAAGCCAATGATTAATTAATACCAATTTGTTATAACACACACGATGTGGCCTTCGTTGTTGATGGTTGGGCTATGGCTTGGGCTCTTCAGATTGGGCTTAATCACCACCAAGAAGCCTTTACTGAGCTTTCCGTAATTTTAGGAACTGCTGTATGTTGATGTGTGATGCCATCGCAAAAGGCAGAGGTGTTTCCTGACAACTTTACATGTGTATTATCTGATGCTCTATTGCTAATCAGAAATAAATATTCATGCATTTAAGTCCAACCATTCAGTCCAAAAGTAGAAAAGTCCAACCACAGTTTCTAGCCTTTTATGGGATTTGGGGGGCTGGGGAGGGAGGAGAAGGGGGTGGGGCGGGTGGTCGGGATGGGGGCGGGCTGGGGCGGGTGGTGGCCTTTGTTGATGAAGAGGGAGGGAGAACTTTTTTTTATTTAATGTGGGACCCACATATACACTTATCCTACGTGGCAATGACAAGGCGCCAAGTGGCAAAACAGGTCTCACGTGGCGGCCACGTAGGCATAGTAACGGTCAAACGTTGTTGACCGTCCAACCGGGGTAGTTTTTAAACACCTTGGTTACTTGGAGTACAGATACGGGCCTGTTGTTAGTTCAGGGTGTTCAGCGCTCCTTGGTGGTTACTTGGGGGCCAGATTATGTCCATTACCCTATTTTATATAAGGGCCGGTTTTATGTGGTAGCTAGGTGGGGTACGGTTTCATGGATTGATACGTGTTTGTTGAAGTTGATTCAGTATTCGTCTCCCTTGTGTGGTTTTGGGCAAAAGAAGCATTTGCTTGAATCATGTGGGAGTTTGTATGTGGTAGATAGGTACTATAATGATGAACCTACTAGGAGTTGGAGGCGAGATAATGAATATTGGGTGGTGAAGTTTATGGTTTATAGGTTGGATGGAGAGTGGAGGAGATGGGTGCATGTTAAGGATTTGGAAGAGAGAGTTTTTATGTTGGGAGATAGTGCAAGCTTTTCTGTTTGTGCTAATGATTTTGAAGGTTGTGAAGGAAATTGCATTTTCTTTACGGATATTCTTGGTGTTAGAGTGTACAACTTTGGGTGATGGTAGTATCAGCAATTTCAGTGATTCACTAGTAGTTTAATTTGGCCTCCCTTTCTTGGCTCAAAATTGAAGGTATGAACCTTATAGTCTAGTCCCTTGATTTTCTATCCCTTGATTTTCTATTACCTGTTTGACATGTTTAAACAGAATTGAAAGCATTTATTCTTTTTAATTAGAAGCGGCAGTTAGTCTTGCCATTGCTACTAAATTTTAAATGACAACTACCAATTACTTAGAAGCCATACAAGGTTATTAGTTCATGAGAGATTCATGTTACATGAATAGGCTGCTGGAATAATATTAGGACAGGCCTTGTGGACAACAGCAAGGACTGCATTCTCTTCAGCAATTAGAGCATATTGTTTGTTTTGTACAAATATTTCTGAAAATCCCTGAAATTATTATCGTTATAATAAGTAAAATATTGCTGTAATGTATATATGCCCGTGCCCGATGTGGCATTATTTGTCATGAAAAGTTAGTGTGATATCCCTTTTTCTTTTAATGTGCCCTAGATGTTATAATCAGCTTAGGAATCTTCTGCAAAATAAACTTTCTTCTTTCCTTACCAATTGATTTGGATTATCTCCAGCATTGATACTATACTTTATTTCAGCTCTATTATATTGATTATATCAAATACATGTTTTGTCTTAATAATATACATTTTGGGCTTATGAATAAGGATCGATTTTTAATGTACATATATTACTAATCAAATCTTATCAGGGCTGACTATTACAGATTATCACTACAATTTAAATGTCAAGAGTTTTATCTATTATTCTTAGTTTACCATATCAAATTTAACATAAATATTTTACTTTTTTTAAGGTTTTGTTTTAATGGACATAACCATGCATCGTCCCCCATGAGAATGAAAATCTTGGTTTTCATGATACAGTGATCATTTGCAATAAAATTTAACTCCGTCAATAAAATGTAACTCTGTTGTAAATTAATTAACAAAGACTTTCAAAATTGATCTTTGAAAAATAAAATGATTATATATTATAGGAATTCCAAATTAACTATAATAAATAAAGTTGATTAGGAAGCTAGGCTCTCTAGCGCTTTGGAGGGTATAATTGAAGATCAATCACCACATCGTATGCAAGATTGATGAGGGAAAATATAACTTTTTTGTTATAATAATTTTGAAAAGCTAAAAATTAAGGACTTAAAATAAAACAACCCAATTTTTTTGTAGATTAATAAACGCAAAAGTGAGTTTTATACTTTTATATAATTGAAGTTGGGTAAATGATTAAGGATCAAATTTAGGTGAAGTTCCGGTTCTCTAGTTCCCCATAGAATTCCGCCACAACATTATTTTTTTGACACAAGACTTGAACTCCCTCTCTCACACCATTGGAATTAATTTTATTCTGCATGCACATGCAATGTTGGATGCCAAGTTATTATATAGTGTGTTTAGCTCGACTTATTTTGAGAAATAAGCCAGCTTATTTTGGATGTTTGACCTTGAAAATCTAAAATAAGCTGGCTTATTTCTCAAAATAAGTTGAGCCAAACATGCTAATAGTCAATTTGTTGTTAACAGAAATTTTAGGTAAAGACCTGTTGAAGTATATATGTTTGATTTCAAAGGTTGGATACCTCAAAACCATTAGCTTTGGTAAGGACCAACTAAAAGTCAACGGTTAAGGTTAAAACATGTCAATAATGTATTTTTCACAAGCATCCTAGAGTGCGATAGTACACTTGAACTTTTCCATGTGGACCAAAAATGCCACACCCCTTGAGTGTAGCTAGCATCCATTATTTTGACATCTAAACACCGAGTGAGCTCCACCACATTAAAGAAACAAACAATAAATATGAGCAGAAATAAAATTTTTGCTCCATTTAAGAATGTTGATGCATACAATTCTTTTGCTGTAGGAAACTTCTATGTGTATATTTGCATATTAAACCAAAAGTTTTAGCATCCACATGTGTGTCCACAAACCTAAGTTGTGAGATGGATATGAAGTTGCAAGACTTGAAAATGACCACAAACTGAACTATCCAACACACATTCATTGAATTGCTGAGATCCACATTTTTTTTTGACAAAATGATCAAATATATTAAATATTAAAAAGATTACATTAACACACTTACATAGAAAGTAACAACACACTTCCTAGAATTGTTATAAAACACGTCTAAACATAAGCATACAATCAAAATTCCGATTCTAGAATATGACCAAGTAGTGCACCATATGGAAAATCCTTGCGCTGTAATGTCGTGTATAGATAAAAGTATCAACATAAAGTTGATGATGATTATGCCACTAATTTCCTTCTCAAGGGAGGAAATGCGGGCATCTACCCATAAAGGGTTTGAATGAAAAGGACTTAAATCTAACATTAAGTTAGAAGTCCCATAAAGACTATAACGACATTTCCAGCACAAAAAAATTCCATGAATGTAACACTTAATCATGATTCTGCATTGAAATTTATATTCTAAAACTGACAGAACAAAGATAGAGAACTGATAAGTAAAACCCAAATAACAATAGGATGTGTAACATCCTGAAAATTTAATACATGATTAAAGAGTGTTTTGGAAATGATAAATGGAGAAATTAGGAATTTTGGGAATTTTTAGGAATTTTTGGTGATTTTTGGGAATATTTTGGAAATTTTGAGTAATTAATATGCATATAATTACTAAAGAAATGAAGAGTTTGAAATATGAGGGAGTGGTAGAGCTAAAAATATTTTGAAGTTTAAGAAGATTGGAGGCTGGTTTAAGTGGTTTTAAATCAAAATGAGTACACTATAGCAAGTTTGGACTCAAAATAACCAAAATCACCCTTAATTCCATCAACCAAACACGCCCCAGCCCCCCTTTTTGACTTAAAGCTTCGGACATCTTCTTCTTCTTCATTCTCTCTCTCTGCGTGGCGTGCTCCTCTCTTTCCCTTCACCATTTTCCTTTCCTTCTTCTTCACCACTCGGCTATCTCCCTCTCTCCAAGACCTTAAATCATTTGTATGTTCTTCATCTTCTCTTCTCCTTGTATCTGCGAAGCTCGAGCCGATCTGAGGGTGTGAGGGCTGTTCGGAGTTTCGCATTTTCCGGCGGTGGTTGGTCTTTTCCGGCGACGTGAAGCATTTAAGGAGGAAAGGATATGGATGTGGTTTTGGTATTGAAGTATTTTTATATTTTTAGTATTAATGAAAGTTATTTAAAAGGTTGAGTTAAGTCACTTACAAAGTGCCTTGACCGTTTTTAAATTGTGGCATTATTGTAGACGGTGATCGTTCAAGCGGACTTTGAAGATAATTGTTATCTGCGTATATCTGCTGCAGTGAAGTTTAGCAGGTAATCACGCTTAACTGACTGTGATACTGAGGGTGATGGTAGTTGAGGATTTTCTGACATCCTCTTCTACTTATTTATATATATACATAAATAAAATGACTTCAGATTACGTTATACATAAACGTGGGCTATAGGGTACTTTTCAACTGAACTGTACTTTATATAAATTCATATTTATATATATAATCTTTTGTATGTTGCATGACACTGGTTATTAGTACCGTCGGCCGATGTAACCTATCGATTTGCGCGAATCGATAGGTTAATAGTACGGGTTCCTCGGATTGTAAAGGAACCAGGGATTTTCACATTGATTAGAGTGGTCCCTTTTATGCTTTTCGGATTGTAGACCGGGCACAGTGTCACACACGTTTATTTCTGTCATTTGAGAGATGGATGCATCTGTTTTGTGTATATATATATATATCTGTATATATTTGTAAATGTTATAAGCTGTATGCAGGTTTTGAACTGTGGTACCCTGTAGACACTTCACTACCCCATTTCTGAGTGTCAAAGTGAGTTACGTTGTGATTACTGAGACATTGTTTTGTCTCACCCCATTCCCTTTATTTTTACAGATGATCATGCCCAGGGGGAGGCGCAGAGGAAGGGGAAGGGGCCGTCTGGCCCATACTGATATAGTAAGTAGGCCAGAGGTGACCTTGTTAGGGACATATATCGCCATTTCACTAGGCTGCACCAGCTTCTGCATATTTGAATGTATATATGAACTGTATGACCTGTAATGTAACTTAATTTACTGTCTGGTTGTTATATAGCATTGCTCTTGCTGCTGTGATAGTTCAGGAACTATCTTGACTAATATGTCAAGTTTGGTTGGTATATATGCTGTTTCCAGATGATAAGAACTGGAGTGAAAGTATATAGGAAACTCGGTTTTCCTATTATGTTGATGTGGTAGATGGTGGAGATATATTGAGTAGTTTTTATGTTTTCCTGTGTGTATAATCATATTAGATGGGCCCCGCTCTAATATGGTTTATTTTTAGATTAAGGTTATGATATTGGTTGTGTGATTCATTAGGTGATTCTTTTTCTAACTATGTTAGAAGATTCTCTTTTCTAACATAGTTAGATATGTAATCTCTTAATTATAGAGAGATTCTTTTGCTAACCATGTTAGGTGAATCTTTTACTAACATGGTTAGACTCCATTGTTTGGATTGATTTTGTTTAGCAATTGGTTTAGGTTAAGGTTAAGTTTTACTTTAGTAGGAGGTACTTTACAATTTGGTATCAGTTTTATGGTAAACGATACCCTGCCTGTTGCATTGCATATAGAATGACGATATATAAACCCCTTCCTTCCCTTCCTTATTATTATGATCACTAACTCTTTTTATGATTATTATCATTATTCCCTAGGTGGGTGGAGAAGAAGATAGTTATAATCAATTCCAAGATTCACAACAATCTATACCGGCACAAAACTTTGGGTCGGAGTTTGTGAATCAGTTGAGGGATGTGATCTTGGAGACAATGGAAGAAAGGTTACAGAAATTTAAACAAGATATGGGTCATCAGCATCAAAGTGAAGGAGAGTTTGAAATTGGCCATGAGAGTGAAACTCATGGGACCCAGCAAGAAGTTACTCAAGAAGACCGTGCTGTTAATAGAGTTTGGAAAGATGTGTCTAGGCACAATCCTGGTACTTTTGAAGGGGGTCGCCAGCCTGAAATAGCAGAAGAATGGATCGATAGATTAGAGACAATTTTCCAAGCTGTTGCCTGTAATGAGTACCAGAAGGCCAGGGTTGCTATCTTACTATTGACTGGTGATGCTAAAAGATGGTGGAAGTCAGCTGGGGGCATGGATGACTCCATGACTGTGTGGTCAGAATTTAAAGAAAAATTCCTGGAGCATTACTTTCCCATTACAATCAGACATGAGAAAGAGCTTGAATTTAATAAATTAATGCAAGGCAATATGCACGAGGATGAATTTATTGCTATTTTCAATAATTTATCTCGTTATGTGACTTATCTGCAATATAAAGATGATCCTGAATGGAAGCATACTCAATTGATTCAGAAAGCTAGACCTGTGATGCGACCATATCTGTATGCTAGGCCGTTTGTTAGTTTTGAGGATTCTTGTGAGTATTTTTGTCTTGTGGCCAGAAACTTGAGAAGTTCAGGTACTTTGGATCGTGATGACGACCAGGGTAAATTTACTAACTACTTAGGGCCTTCAGGAGGTATCTCAAAGAGTCACAGTGCTGGTACGAGTACTTCCGGTAGTTCTGGGAGAAGATCTCAAGGGCGAGGTTTTTCACAAGGGTTTAACCAGAGGGGTAGTTTTCGCAGACAACACCAGGGAAGATCTGGGCAGAGAAGTCAGTTCAGGGGTGGCAGGACCCAATCTTTTGGTGGTAGAGGTCGAGCAGGTGCTAGTCAGGGGTCTTATCAGGAGTCAGCTGCCTCAGCATCTAGTGTGAGAGGTCCTTGTGATAGATGTGAGAGGTTTCATGTGGGAGAGTGTTGGAGGTGTTATCACTGTAATGAATTGGGCCATACTTACAAGTTTTGCCCTAAGAGGGGACAGCAAGGTCAAGCAAGTCATAGCAATCGCCCTATGGCTCCTGGACGTGTGTATGTTACCACGAGAGAGGAGGCCACAGCGTCTCCTAATGTGATTCAAGGTATGGTTTCCATCCGAAGTCATAGTGTTGAAGTGTTATTTGATTCTGGTGCTACACATTCTTTTATTTCCTATGACTGTGCTAAGAAACTTGGCCTTATTCTATCTGTATTATCGTATGATTTGAAAGTAACTACCCCTAGTGGAGCTGAGTTTGTAACTGCTCACGTATGTAAAGGCTTGGACCTTCAGTATGAGGGTCGAGACTCTGTGATTGACCTTGTATGTTTACCCCTTAAAGGAATAGAGGTGATTATTGGCATGGATTGGTTGATAGCCAATAATGTCATTTTGCTTTGTAAGGAACGGGCTGTGAGATATGCAGTAAATTCTTTATCTGTTGGGGGTTCCAGTGGTTCCTTGTTACTATCCGCCACACAAGCTGAGAAGTGCGTGCGGAGGGGTTGTCAGGTGTTTGCTGTTTTCTTCTCAATTAAATCTGAGGAGGAGATTAGCATTGAAGCTATAGATGTGGTTAAGGATTATACTGAAGTTTTCGCTGATATTCAGGGTCTTCCACCTGAACGAGAAGTAGAATTCACCATTGATTTAGAACCAGGGGCTAGTCCGATTTCTAAGGCACCATACAGGATGGCTCCGGTAGAATTAGCTGAGCTGAAGAAGCAGATTGAAGAGTTGCTTGAAAAAGGTTTTATTCGACCTAGTGTGTCACCGTGGGGAGCTCCAGTTTTGTTTATTAAGAAAAAGGATGGTAGCATGAGGTTGTGCATAGATTACCGTCAGCTGAATAAAGTCACAATAAAGAATAAGTACCCGTTGCCCAGGATAGATGATTTGTTGGATCAGTTAGTTGGGGCTTCCGTGTTTTCTAAGATTGACTTGAGATCAGGTTATCATCATTTAAGAGTTCGGGTAGAGGACGTTCCTAAGACGGCCTTTAGAACCCGTTATGGCCACTATGAATTCTTGGTGATGCCTTTTGGTTTGACCAATGCTCCTGCTGTGTTCATGGATTATATGAACAGAATTTTCAGGCCATATTTGGATAAGTTCATTGTAGTGTTCAAAAATGAAGAGGAGCATCGTGAGCATCTGGGAATTGCTTTGAGAGTTTTGAGGGATCATCAACTTTATGCTAAGTTGTCTAAATGTGAATTTTGGCTGAAAGAAGTTAAGTTTTTGGGGCATGTGGTTTCTTCTGAAGGTGTTGCGGTGGATCCTAGTAAAGTTGAGGCGGTATTGCAGTGGGAATCTCCGAAATCAGTAACTGAAGTAAGGAGTTTCGTAGGATTAGCTGGTTATTATCGGAGATTTATTCGTGGTTTTTCGCAAATCGCCCGTCCTTTGACAAATTTGACCAAGAAAGATCGCCCTTTTGTATGGACGGAGCAATGTGAAGCAGCATTTCAGGAGTTGAAGACTCTTTTGACTACTGCTCCAGTGTTGGTTTTGCCAGATTCGTCTCAACCGTTTGAGGTGTATACTGATGCGTCGTTGATGGGTTTAGGATGTGTGTTGATGCAAAATGGCAAAGTGATAGCTTATGCCTCGAGACAGTTGAGACCACATGAAGTAAACTACCCAACTCACGATTTGGAGTTGTGTGCAGTGGTGTTTGCCTTGAAAATCTGGCGCCATTATCTTTTTGGGGCTCAGTTTGAGGTGTTCAGTGATCATAAAAGTCTCAAGTATTTGATGGATCAGAAAGAGTTGAACGGTAGGCAACGTCGTTGGATGGAGTTGCTAAGTGATTATAAGTTTGAAATCAAGTATCACCCTGGGAAAGCCAATGTGGTTGCTGACGCTTTAAGTAGGAAATCGGCTCATGTCTTTGCAATGAGTCTTGAGGAACAGGCTTGGTTGGAAACGTTACGTGATATGCGAGTTGTTCCTGGGGTGGAACAGGCTATTTTGAGAGCAGTAGTAGTTGATTTTGACTTGTATACCGATTTGTGGGTATCACAGGAGAAGGATGACAAGTTAAGTAAGATTCGAAAAGAATTGGAGGATGGTTCAGTCTTAGATTTTGAGATTGATGGTCATGGGATTCTACGGTTTAAACATCGTATTTGTGTTCCTGATTGTGCTGAGATAAAGCAGACTATTCTGGAAGAGGCTCACAGGAGTAAATATGTCATGCATCCGGGAATCACTAAGATGTACAATGATTTGAAGCGAGAGTTTTGGTGGCCAGGGATGAAAAAGGATGTGACCCAGTTTGTACTTAAATGTTTGACTTGTCAGAAAGTCAAGATTGAGCACCAAAAGCCCGGTGGATTGCTGCAGAGTATTGAGGTGCCTCAGTGGAAGTGGGATGATATATCTATGGATTTCATTGTGGGGTTACCGCGTACTCAGTCAGGTCATGATTCTATTTGGGTGATTGTGGATCGGTTGACTAAGTCAGCACACTTTTTGCCTGTTCAGATTTCTAGTCCAATGGAAAAGTTGGCTCAGTTGTATGTTGATGAGATTGTGCGTTTGCATGGGGTACCAAAAAGTATTATTTCAGATAGAGATCAGCGGTATAGATCCGGATATTGGACGTCACTACAGGCTGCTTTAGGCAGTAAACTTAAGTTCAGTACTGCGTATCACCCGCAAACAGATGGTCAGACAGAAAGGGTTAATCAAATCCTTGAGGATATGCTGCGGGCATGTGCTATTGAGTTGCCTGGTAGTTGGGATAAGCATCTTCCACTAGTAGAATTTGCTTATAACAATAGTTACCAGTCGAGTATTGGTATGACTCCTTATGAGGCTTTGTATGGTAGAAAGTGTCGATCGCCAATCTGTTGGACGAAAGTGAGTGAAAGGGCTGTTATTGGCCCGGATATTGTGGATGAGACAACCCAGAAGATTAAGATGATTCGGGAGAAATTGTTGACGGCCCAGAGTAGACAGAAAAGCTATGCAGATAAACGACGACGACCACTGGAATTTGAAGAGGGTGATCATGTGTTTTTGAAAGTTTCGCCAATGACAGGTGTTGGCAGATCAATACGGGCTAAGAAGTTATCCCCTCGATATATGGGTCCTTTTGATGTGATTGAGAAGGTCAGTGAAGTTTCTTACCGGATAGCTCTTCCGCCACAGCTATCGAGACTACACGATGTGTTTCATGTGTCACAGTTGAAGAAATATCACCCTGATCCTTCTCATGTTATTGAGCCTGAAGAAGTAGAGTTGGAAAACAATTTGACTTATCAAGTGGAGCCTGAAAGAATTTTGGATGTCAAGGATAAGAAATTGAGAAATAAAACCATTCGCCTTGTGAAGGTTTTCTGGAGAGGTATGACTCCAGGAGATGCGACTTGGGAAGCTGAGGAACAGATGCGTGAGAAGTACCCACAGCTATTCTTAGGTACAATTCACCTCATTTCTCTATTATTTTCATTTGGTAAAGATGAGATGGTATTGAATTTTGAGGGCAAAATTCCTAAAACGTGGGGAGAATTGTAACATCCTGAAAATTTAATACAGGATTAAAGAGTGTTTTGGAAATGATAAATGGAGAAATTAGGAATTTTGGGAATTTTTAGGAATTTTTGGTGATTTTTGGGAATATTTTGGAAATTTTGAGTAATTAATATGCATATAATTACTAAAGAAATGAAGAGTTTGAAATATGAGGGAGTGGTAGAGCTAAAAATATTTTGAAGTTTAAGAAGATTGGAGGCTGGTTTAAGTGGTTTTAAATCAAAATGAGTACACTATAGCAAGTTTGGACTCAAAATAACCAAAATCACCCTTAATTCCATCAACCAAACACGCCCCAGCCCCCCTTTTTGACTTAAAGCTTCGAACATCTTCTTCTTCTTCATTCTCTCTCTCTGCGTGGCGTGCTCCTCTCTTTCCCTTCACCATTTTCCTTTCCTTCTTCTTCACCACTCGGCTATCTCCCTCTCTCCAAGACCTTAAATCATTTGTATGTTCTTCATCTTCTCTTCTCCTTGTATCCGCGAAGCTCGAGCCGATCTGAGGGTGTGAGGGCTGTTCGGAGTTTCGCATTTTCCGGCGGTGGTTGGTCTTTTCCGGCGACGTGAAGCATTTAAGGAGGAAAGGATATGGATGTGGTTTTGGTATTGGAGTATTTTTATATTTTTAGTATTAATGAAAGTTATTTAAAAGGTTGAGTTAAGTCACTTACAAAGTGCCTTGACCGTTTTTAAATGGTGGCATTATTGTAGACGGTGATCGTTCAAGCGGACTTTGAAGATAATTGTTATCTGCGTATATCTGCTGCAGTGAAGTTTAGCAGGTAATCACGCTTAACTGACTGTGATACTGAGGGTGATGGTAGTTGAGGATTTTCTGACATCCTCTTCAACTTATTTATATATATACATAAATAAAATGACTTCAGATTACGTTATACATAAACGTGGGCTATAGGGTACTTTTCAACTGAACTGTACTTTATATAAATTCATATTTATATATATAATCTTTTGTATGTTGCATGACACTGGTTATTAGTACCGTCGGCCGATGTAACCTATCGATTTACGCGAATCGATAGGTTAATAGTACGGGTTCCTCGGATTGTAAAGGAACCAGGGATTTTCACATTGATTAGAGTGGTCCCTTTTATGCTTTTCGGATTGTAGACCGGGCACAGTGTCACACACGTTTATTTCTGTCATTTGAGAGATGGATGCATCTGTTTTGTGTATATATATATATCTGTATATATTTGTAAATGTTATAAGCTGTATGCAGGTTTTGAACTGTGGTACCCTGTAGACACTCCACTACCCCATTTCTGAGTGTCACAGTGAGTTACGTTGTGATTACTGAGACATTGTTTTGTCTCACCCCATTCCCTTTATTTTTACAGGTGATCATGCCCAGGGGGAGGCGCAGAGGAAGGGGAAGGGGCCGTCTGGCCCATACTGATATAGTAAGTAGGCCAGAGGTGACCTTGTTAGGGACATATATCGCCATTTCACTAGGCTGCACCAGCTTCTGCATATTTGAATGTATATATGAACTGTATGACCTGTAATGTAACTTAATTTACTGTCTGGTTGTTATATAGCATTGCTCTTGCTGCTGTGATAGTTCAGGAACTATCTTGACTAATATGTCAAGTTTGGTTGGTATATATGCTGTTTCCAGATGATAAGAACTGGAGTGAAAGTATATAGGAAACTCGGTTTTCCTATTATGTTGATGTGGTAGATGGTGGAGATATATTGAGTAGTTTTTATGTTTTCCTGTGTGTATAATCATATTAGATGGGTCCCGCTCTAATATGGTTTATTTTTAGATTAAGGTTATGATATTGGTTGTGTGATTCATTAGGTGATTCTTTTTCTAACTATGTTAGAAGATTCTCTTTTCTAACATAGTTAAATATGTAATCTCTTAATTATAGAGAGATTCTTTTGCTAACCATGTTAGGTGAATCTTTTACTAACATGGTTAGACTCCATTGTTTGGATTGATTTTGTTTAGCAATTGGTTTAGGTTAAGGTTAAGTTTTACTTTAGTAGGAGGTACTTTACAGGATGCAAGCATGAACTGTTGAAACTTCACGAGCGCTAAGACCTCCCAATTTGTTGAAACTTCATATAGCTGAAGCAAAGGGTTAAGATTTGCAAGAAAACCCAAGTTAGGCTTCCCACATGAGGTGGGAATAATGGTGAGGATGATGATGAGATCTGCTTTTGCCTTAGCTTTGCAGAGGAGGGGAGCTGATTTTGCGGAAAAAGAAGACATGCAAGATTGCCCGGTACTGTATCTCAAGCCTCCTTGCACACTGATTTTCAGATCCATATGGAAGTTTGACATGCACAGTTGTTGATTGCTATTAAAGAACCGTTGTCTCACTGAAATCTTCTCCAGGAAGATGATGAAGATGAAACTTTGCCTTTTGACCTTTCACTCTCTAGATTCTGTAGAGGAACCACTCTTCTATTTTTCTTTTGTTTTTTTTAAGAAGATCACACAAACTTAAATATTTGGAAGGATGAACTATCACAGAGAAAATATTGACATGCAAGGTTCTTTGTGGGGGGGGGGGTTGGTCGGACATGAAAGGTGGGAGGGTGGGTTGATCGGTCATGCAAGGTGGGGGGTTGATTGGAGATGACATGCAAGGTTTTTCTTCCTTATCTTATCTCTAAAAGGAAAGCCAATGTGGTGGTGGGGAAATCAACATGCAGAAGATAGATTATGTTGAAAGAATTAAAAGCTTGTACATGCAGATGAGTTTGACTAAATTGGGAGTGAGGAGGCGGTGGGTAGATGGATGTGGGTAGAGGTTTACTCTCGCTTCTCTGTAGACTATCTCTCTAGAGGAACTCTTGTCAACTTACCAATTGCTGAGATCCACATAAAGCGTCCATGCCCATTTTTTTTTTTAACAAATATGACCTTATAAGTTTTGACTGGTACAGAATTTTCTTGATGCTTTGAACTTAAGTTATTAATATATCCGCTAGTTTGCTGAAGATGGATAATTACAAATTGTACAGTGCATAATACCAAAAACACATGCACATGATCAATTCTGATATGGTAATTCATTATGATGAAAAGACAGGTACAATTCTGAAATGCTAACACACCAGTAGTACGTATAAGCATTTCATAATCGAGTAATTAATTACCAAGATATTTAATTAATTATAAATATTTTTTTAAAAGTACAATTTGATTGAGGTTGAATGGAAGTTGAGTTTTTGAATTCAAAATCAAGTGTTTTTTAATCAGAAAAAATCAAGTGTTTAATACAATGCATTTTAATTTTAAATCATTTCAAATTCAAACATGTAAAAGAAGACACAATACAAATTAAGTACAAATTCAAATTAATTTTGAATCACCTTTTTAGAATGTCGTGTAATACAATTCATTTTATTTTTAAATCATTTCAAATTCAAACATGTAAAAGAAGACACATTACAAATTAATTACAAATTCAAACTAATTTTAAATCATTTTTTAGAATGTCACATAAATCACCAATTACTCTGATTGAGAATCAAATTAAATACATATTAAATTTCTTTTTGTAGGAGAATGTCACATTTATAGTAATTACTCTAATTGTCAATCAAAGTAATTACAAACCAAACTTCTTTATTTAGCCTATTGAGACACGTGTCAAAAAACAATGCGGACAAGTGTAGCAATTACCTTGTAGCTACAAGCTATTAAGGTATATAGTTGATTGATTTGTCTTATTAGTTATCACTGTGCAAATTTCCCTTCTTTATTTCGATATGTTGGGATAGTGGGATTATATATATTTTATTTGGTTTTACTAATTGATGATTGGTTATTTCGCAAGTCAAACGCGAGTTTCCTATTTGCTTTCTACACGTAAAATGGTTGATGGAATTTAATTTTTTTTTATTCAAAGGGGCAAGCACTAACGGCTTGAGGTTACAAGCGGGATCGAACCCGCAAGCTCCCACCTAAAGGGGAGATATCATACCACTGGGCTACAAGGTCCTTGGTGGAATTTAATTTAAATACATCCCAAAGTATATTCCAGCAGTCATTTCTTTTTGGTTGATCTGAGTTTCCAATTTGCTTCTTGATATAAGAAAGTTTCCTATTTGCTTCCTGATAAAAAAAGTTTCCTATTTCGTTAAAAAAAGTTTCCTATTTGGTTTTTTTTTTCTTATTTAAATAAAATAATAGGCAGTCATTAGAAAAGAAAAATATGGAATTTAATTTAGACAGGCAGATATTATAAATATATACTCCTACAATAAAATATATTCTGAGGGTTGAGAGCAGAGAATATATATTTCTTACCAAATCACCGAGTATCATTGTTATAGGTTGTTCAAAGCTGAGAGTTGAGAGCAAAATTATGGAGTTGTATCCCGTCTCTTATCATAATTTGAGTGAGGATACTTTTAAAATTGAAATATGGGCAGATCTTTATACGCGTTCACCTACTACAGAAGAAGGTGAACTAGGGTCCTTAATAGGGTCCTTTCCCTACCCTCGTCAAATTATCTCTTGTGCAATGTTGCTCAATAATGTTCAAGGATATCTTCGTCAAGCACACCCACCATTCTTTAACAGAATGCCTGAAACAAGTTTTCTATCAATATCATCATCATTTGCGTCTATAGCTCAACGAACGTTTGAAGATGCTACTTCAGAAAGCTTTCGTCGTCGTCCTGGACAACCTCGTTTAATACCTTTAAGCCTCAATATGATTACTGTATATCCTGGTCCTTCTCATCGCCTTCGCGTCAATGGAGAGATGATAGTAGTTGTTGATGATGTTGATTTAGCCATACAAGAATCTCTACAGCAAATGAACATGGTTCCAGCATCAAGAGAGGCTATTTCATCACTGAAAATAGTTCAACTGTCTGATGGCCAATTAAAAGCAGAGGATTGCATCATTTGTATGGAAACGTTTGATGAAGAGGATGGTCTTTTGGCTGTACCACCATGTGAACACATGTTTCACTATAATTGTCTAGTGCAATGGTTTAAAACAAGTGGCACGTGTCCATTGTGCCGATTTCAAATGCCAACAGAATAGTTTATTTATTTTGAGAAATACTCTAATAGTTCTTTTTTCAAGTTTGTATAATTATATGTTCTCCTCTTTATATACATTTAGAACAAGCGCACGATGCGTACTTTATTTCCTTTCATTTTTCTCATGGATGGTTATTGTTAGATATTGTGTGCGCGCGCATGTGCATATATATTAAATAAAATATCTTTTATATCTATAATTTATGATCAATCCATTCAAGTGTTCATGCCCCCCAAGTACTATTTATTACATTTACAAGTCATAAACAATGTTTTTAAGAGTTCACTGTGCAGCCTTGCCTTTTCCATTCCATGAACTTTCAGACCTGGAATTTTGGTGTGTTAGGTCCAGTCAAACTGAGTGGTCTAAGTGAGGGGACAAGAGATTTGTCAAAAAAGAAATGGTATCATCAGGTTTCAGCCTATTATGCTAGATTTGTCAAAAAAGAAATGGTATCATCAGGTTTTAACAATAATATTTTACTTTTTTTAGGTTTTGTTTTGATGGACATAACCATGCATCCTCCCCCATGAGAATGAAAATCTTAGTTTTCATAATACAGTGTCAATAAAATGTTACTCTGTTGTAAATTAACAAAGACTTTCAAAATTAAAATGATTATATATTATAGGAATTCCAAATTAACTAAGATAAATAGAGTTGATTAGGAAGCTAGGCTCTCTAGCGCTTTGGAGGGTATCATTGAAAATCACCACATCGTATGCAAGATTGATGAGGGAAAATATAACTTTTTTGTTATAATAATTTTGAAAAGCTAAAAATTAAGGACTAAAAATAAAACAACCCAATTTTTTTGTAGATTAATAAACGAAAAAGTGAGTTTTATACTTTTATATAATTGAAGTTGGGTAAATGATTAAGGATCAAATTTAGGTGAAGTTCCGGTTCTCTAGTTCCCCATAGAATTCCGCCACAACATTATTTTTTTGACACAAGACTTGAACTCCCTCTCTCACACCATTCGAATTAATTTTATTCTGCATGCACATGCAATGTTGGATGTCAAGTTATTATAGTCAATTTGTTGTTAACAGAAATTTTAGGTAAAGACCTGTTCAAGTATATATGTTTGATTTCAAAGGTTGGATACCTCAAAACCATTGGCTTTGGTAAGGACCAACTAAAAGTCAACGGTTAAGGTTAAAACATGTCAATAATGTATTTTTCACAGGCATCCTAGAGTGCGATAGTGCACTTGAACTTTTCCATGTGGACCAAAAATGCCACACCCCTTGAGTGTAGCTAGCATCCATTATTTTGACATCTAAACACCGAGTGAGCTCCACCACATTAAAGAAACAAACAATAAATATGAGCAGCAATAAAATTTTTGCTCCATTTAAGAATGTTGATGCATACAATTCTTTTGCTGTAGGAAACTTCTATGTGTATATTTGCATATTAAACCAAAAGTTTTAGCATCCACATGTGTGTCCACAAACCTAAGTTGTGAGATGGATATGAAGTTGCAAGACTTGAAAATGACCACAAACTGAACTATCCAACACACATTCATTGAATTGCTTAGATCCACATAAAGCGTCCATGCCCATTATTTTTTTTTAACAAATATGACCTTATAAGTTTTGACTCGTACAGAATTTTCTTGATGCTTTGAACTTAAGTTATTAATATATCCGCTAGTTTGCTGAAGATGGATAATTACAAATTGTACAGTGCATAATACCAAAAGGTGGATGAGATTATATAGGGAGAGAACTACGCGTGGACTAAAAAGCACTTGATATAAAACAGATAGATTTATTCAGAAAGCCACCAATGAGGAATAAGAATTCATTAAATCATAACATGTGAATGAGTTCCAATGAATGAAGGCAGCACCGGCACCAGCAGGGACCACTTTATCAAATACGTTCAATTCATCAAATCTTACACAAGTGAGAGCTCACCAGCAGGAATGGATCTCTTGACAAGTTTATTCCAGGAGTCATTTGTCTCTGCGATGACCTTTAGAGCATAAGCCTGTTTTTATCACATTCAAAGGTCCATGATACTTATCAGACAAGATGAGGATAATAATCATGATAGAAAATACAAAATGTCCAGTGATGGTAGTCACAGTGCACTACTAGTACTACACATGTGTCTCTAAATTATCTTTCTTCGGTTTATTACAGATAGAAACCATGTCTTGACCCCTCAAAAATGATGTCATTCTCGTTTTGATGATGCTATCAAGTTTAGTCAAGCCAAGTACAGTGATAAAAAATGAAGGTTGTTTAGTTGGTCATCAAGCAAGTTCAGCAGCCTCCTCATGTTTGAGCTCATCAAGAGGAAGTGACTACAACAATATCAAGTCTTATCTCATTAGGTGGAGTCAGTTATATAGATTGTAAGGCGCTATTGTGCTATATAAACAACCAAATCTTAAAATAGACTGTCAACAAAAGATCTCATTCAATAACAAAAGCAACACCTGGCTATCAGTTATAAGTTGGAAATAGAAGCTTATACAGTTAAGATTATAAGGAGTGCAAACAGATCTGAGGAAGGAAAGACTCTAACGATCCTATCCTCAACAAGCCCTGAAGTAAATTTCCAAGGTCTGTATAAGTGAATAAGGATCATATGAAATGGCACCCCAAAAACTCTTGACAGTGCTACTCATTGAATTCTTAAGCCAAAAAAAGCCAAGTTAGAATGGAACCAACATAATAGCAGGCCCACTAGAGCATTTACTTGAATACCATATAAATATATTTGGACAAAGAAAGGTTTTCTTTTTGTTTATCTTTCCTAATTTATTCTCTGCCATAAGATGAACTTTAAGAATGTATTAGACTTGCCATTGTTCCCCTATGAAACCATGCAAATTGCATTATTCATATATTTCATAATTTTCAATATATGATTTATAGAGTTTGACTATGCATTAGAGGAGACAAAATAAACTACAATCAAAGCCTTCAATCACGCTATTTGTAAGCAACAAGAACCATCAAATTGTTTAAAATCGTAAACTGCTAATCTTTTACTACATTTGAAAAACAGAAAGTAACATTAACCGATAGCAGGATACTTGTGTCATAGCATGACAACAACAACAACAACAACAACAATACCTTATTTGCTGGCTTGTTGCCTAGGCCAAATTTATTAGCAGGTTTTCCATCAGGTATCTTGTAGTCTCTGAACCAATCCCTAATTGCAGTAAGAGTGCCCTGAAGACAACATCCAAATTAGTCACACAAAAATATGCGAAATAAGGCACCAATCAAGCCTTATGAAGAGTAAAACCCTTTATCCTTTTCCATGATATTGGTAGCGTCAAAATGTGTGTGCAATAACAATAAATTAGCTGCCGTAAAAACAGTATATGTTGCAACATTTTAATTTAAAGACTGTAAATATAAAAAGGGTGCAAATGTCCTGCTCATTTATATAATAGATGCATGTGCACACAAAGTTGTAGTCATATTTGCAATTCAGCATGTCTTCCTCATCAAGAAACATTACAATACTTACTAAACAAGCTTTTTTATGTGCCCCACAAAAGCAAAAAAAAGTTCTTAATAAGGCTTTTCCATTTTAAAAGCGCATTATTAAGGTTGTGTCCTTCCAATGAAAAATAGGGCTCAGCCGATATTTCACCATGAACTATTTCTTTCATCTTAAAAACTGCTAAATGAAAGTTCTTATTGTTTTGATCTCATTAAAGATGGGGTTCTAGTCTTTCACAGTATTACTTTAATTGGCTTTCCTCCCCCTTAATGTCAGATTTGTCGTCATTAAGCTCAGGTATTTGAAATGGAAATTAATTGTATAAAATCTATGTTTCCTTTGGTTGAGTGTGGACTTGCAACTGCATTTCCATTCATCAACAGTGGGCTTGCCAACGAAAGCTGGGGTGGTGGCTCATGAAGTAAGTAACAAAACCCATGTATCAATTGATAAGACAGCATAAATAAAATAGAAAATCATGTGAAAAATATAATTTGGGATCTTCAACGAAATTCTTGCATGAATTAGGTGAACCACGTTATTTGTAGTTTGACCAATCATAAGCTAACATCTCAAACATATTTTATATAGATGAATGTCGTATAAAGCATTGTTTCATGTCCTTTTCTCTTTTTATTATCTGATGAGGGTATATTATACTTTCTTCATTAATCATTCACACACACAGATAGATGTTGTAGATGTGCTAAAATATGTATACAAAGTAGTCTCAAGTGGAATAAATCCTTTGGGACCATCTAGTTAAGCAAGAACACTTACTGGAAAATGCTTTTCAACATCACCAACATCATTCACAAGTGAAGCCATTGGGTCATCCAACGAAATTGCAATTATTTTCCAATCAAGTTCTCCTTCATCAATCATAGCTAGAGCAGCCAAGGGTTTCACCTTGAGAACCTCGCCTATTTTTCTCCGGGTTTCACCAATCTCAACCACATCGACTACGAATTAAGAAGAATTCAGACACATTTTGCTATAGTTCACTTATGACAACAACACACTAAAAAACGAAGTCTGAAGTCATATGTAATACCAGGATCATTATCTCCAAATGCACCTTCAACTTCAGAATTTGCATGAGATGGGTCTTCCCATGTTTGTGGAAGCAAGCCATAGTTCCAGTTTATGTTATAGCTGGGTCATGCAAAACATGTTTTAGAACATATTAGGCTGGCACTGAACTTTTCAAGCAACTTAAGAAATACTCCCTCCGGTACTAAATATAAGACCTAATTCACTTTCTCTGGAAAATCCTTAAAAGAGCAAAATAAGTTAATTATAAATTGATTTACCTAATTTTTTCCCTTAAACTAGTTTATTTTATCTATAAACTAACGGATAATCTAAAAATATATCAAATATGTCATCATTTAATAACCTATTTCGCAACCTTAATCTCTCCAAAAAAAAGTCAATTAGGTACTATATTTAGGTCCGGAGGTAGTATAAGCTTATCAGAAAAGTAATAATCCTAAAGCCTGAAGGATGATAACTCAAAGACTTTACAAAAGTAAGCATAATAAAATTAAAAATTATGGCATCTTAAGGCTACGGAAATGTATCAAAGATGAGCAAGGAGTAGAAGATTTTCCAAACAGATTCATGGCTATAAATAATGGGTGAAAATAAGAGACAGGACAGGACATTGACATTGCTAGTCCTAAGCTAAGGTAAAAGAGGAGGATTATGTTAGTCCCTGACAACTAATGTAAAAGCCTATTGAATCTTAAGAACATGGATCAATGAACCCCACCTAGTGAGAAAAGCCTATGTTGTTGTAATTAGAAGAAATAAGCACTGTAATTTACAGGCCTAGAGTTAAATACAATCTGTAGCAAACTCCAAAATAAATATAATAAAACAAACATATCATGAATCCAGCACTCTTAAATAAACTTTTAATTTGTTTTGTTAATTCGAATTCAATTTGTTCATAGAATGTTCTTTATTTCTTTTCTTTCTTTAATTCAGTACCATTGATGCTTGCAAAAGTATCAACAAGGAATTTTATAATCAGCAACGCACAATGAACAAATTTAACCCATAAAGATCATAATCATTCTTGAAGGTCAACAAAATCTGTGAAACACAGTTTAAAAGTGCAAAGTCAAAGACATGCAATACTACAACAGAGAACAAATTATTAGCAATGGAGATGATTCTTACGGGTAATATCGGAGCTTTCCCTTTTTTATGTCCTGCTTAATGGGAGTGAATGGCTCATCAGTAGCAACCTCCATCTTGGCACTAGATTCTTTGGGTATTTCACAAATAAAGTTAAAGACATCAGAACCTAGCTGCAATGGAACATCATGCCACGGAGAAACCTGCACAATACAGCATGCATTTCAGTAGCTACATCTAAAACCATTTAAGTGACAACAGCTCTCAATTTTCACATGACGAACACAAAACGATACTCGTGCACACAACAGAATCTGACTTCAGTTCTCTATCCAATAGAATGCCTTTCAACTTTTCATGCAAAACACTATCATTCCAGAAGTTACTCCCAGAAAAATACAAATGAAAGAACTGAACCTCAAATGGGAGAAATTTAGAAACTTATGTTAGGCCACAAAATGATAGAGTTATCTCAAAAACATTTCGCGGTTGAAAAAGAACAAACAAAATTAATAAACAAAATAAAAAATCAACCAAAGCTTTCCAATTCCAAATACATGATGATGCCAATTTATCAAACACAAAAGCGACATGTATTAAGCATAACAGAGAAGTATTAACCATGCACTAAAAATCCATTCAACATGTAAAACTCTTCCCTTTTCTCACACTAAACAAACACTCTTCAATAAAATATCAAAATTTCACAGCAAAAATTGCATTTTGACAACACAAAACAGATTACACATAAGAAAACAAAAAACCCATATCATAACATTCCATTTCAGATAATCTAAGCCACTAAACCAGTAAAAAAAACACCCACTTCCTCCAAGAAATAAAAAAAGGAGAGAAATGAAAGGAACCTTTTTTCCAGATTTATCAACGAAGAAAACTCTGTAATCCAATGTTTCAGGATGGCCTTCTTCTTTGACCTGAACTTCGGGGTTGTAAATAGCACGGCAAGTGAAAGGCCTTTTGGAAGAAGGAGAGCGAAGCTTGAGATTCTTAAGGCAAAGGGTGTGAACAAAAGGCTTTTGGGTATGCGAAAATGGGGATTTGGTGAGGAGAGAACAAGTGGAGTTACTGGCTATGGTCATCGCACGTGTGGCCGCCATGGTTGCTGATGAAGCTCTCTGCTTCTCTCTCTCTTTCTGAGTTTAGAGTGTGAGGCTGTGACTTCCTTTCCTTGTTCAGATGGTTTGGTTTGCTGATAGCCTCCTTTTTTAAAACTATTTTATTAAATTATACTCCTCCGCTTCTAAATATAAATTGGGAAAAACTTACATCAAGTTACTTTCTCCAGGTTCTCAAGTTCTTTTAATATAGGAGTGACACGTGTCTTTTATTGAATGAATGATTATTATAAAAGGGCACGTGTCACTCCTATATTAAAAGAACTTGAGAACCTGGATAAAGGAACTTGACCTAAGTAAGGTCTATATAAATAACACCTAGTTGACTTTACAAAATATATGTTACTACCTTCGTTCCTAAATATAAGACCTAAATGACTTTTTTGGGAGAGATTAAGGTTGCGAAATAGGATATTAAATTATGACATTTTTTATATATTTTTAGATTATCCATTACTTTATAGGTAAAATATACTAGTATAAGGGAAAAATTAGGTAAAACATCAATCTATAATTAACTTATTTTGCTTTTTTAGGATTTTCCAAAAAAGTCAATTAGGTCTTATATTTGGGCCGGAGGGAGTATTAAATTATGACATATTTGATATGTTTTTAGATTTGTCATTAGTTTATAAGTTAAATAAATTAGTTTAAAGGAAAAAAAAGTAAGCAAATCAATTTATAATTGACTTATTTTGTTTTTTAGGATTTTCCAAAAAAGTAAACTAGATCTTATATTTGAGACCAGAGGGAGTAGTATTTACTTTGTTTAAAAAAACATTATTTTATTTTTCGCGTGGACATTTTTAATAAGATCAATTGGAGCATTAGTAAGGAACTCAAGAAGACAAATAAGAACTAATGGGTAGTTGGTTGAACTGGTAAGTGGATTTAGGCAACACTTACCACTCGAGTCCGGATTAAACCAAGCAGTTATTAACAAAAAAAATGACAAGTAAGGAACTTACCAATTGCAACTTGGGCCAACCCCACTCAGACTAATCCAGATCCGCACCGGAGGCTCCGCGTAAGGGTGAAGTGCTGGCCAAGGGGCAGGTTGCATTCACAGAGCTGGAACTCGAGACCTCTGGTTAAGAGGTGAAGTGAGGTAACCACTACACCAACCAAGTTTGGTTAAAGTACATTGTTCTTTAATTGACCTTTTGGAAGTTTGAGTTCCTTACTTGTCTTTTTGAATATTCGGGGAGATTTATTTGTCATTTTCCCCATTTTTATAAATGAGAATTAAGAGGAATTGGAATTGAGTTCCTTACTTGTCCTTTTGAAAAAAATTTGAAATTCTTTTATTAAAAATATCTATTTATAAAAAAAATATAACATTTGTGTTTATAGAAACAAATAAATGAGTTCAATATTGCTTCTACAACAGTTCAACAAAATCTGTAAGACGCAGTTTAAAAGTGCAAAGACAAAGACATGCTATACTACAGCAGAGATCAAATTATTACTAACTGCAACAAAGTATCCTGAAAATAGTTTTTTTATTCTAAGAAAATCATAAAACATTTCCATAGTTATAACTTATATAGATGATAAAAAGTTATTTCCATAGTTATAACTTATAACCACAGAAAAGTATTGTTAAAAAGTTTTTTTAATAAAACAATTAAAACATCGTGGCTTAATAACTGCGACCATGTATGAATATAAGTTTTGAAATTGAAAAGTTTTTGTCAACTAGGGGTTTTATTTCAATAAAATTTCCTGAACACTTTTAAAATGACTTCCATAAATTCTCAAATTAACAATTAATAAATAATTATTCATCTTTAATCCAATTTATAATGGAAATAAATAATAAGATTATCCAAAATGACTTTTATATTTGGTGTGAGACATGCAGTAATTGAGTCAGATTAACTTCATCTTGTTCAAGATATTGAACAATTTTGAAGTTATGACGTTTAGGACCAATGGGAAGGAATCAGTACTGAGGTCAAGGAGATTATATCTTTTTGTAGACATCCATGGGATGTTAGAGTTGACTGGTGCAGAAGGGAGCAGAATGTGGCTGCAAACAAGCTAGCGAGACATGCACTAGTAGGAAATCATGGATTTGTTGAGTTGCAACAGATCCATGTCTAAGATGTAGTAGTAAACGAGCAGCAATTTGCTTTGCATTAGTTTTTGTGCTTTAATTGTAATAAAAAAATAAGATTATCCAAAATGACTTTTATATTTGTGCTATCAAAGTCCTTGTTCTAGAATATTTGTTTTAATTTCATAATTTTAGGTAAATTACTTTTACTACAATTTAAGTAATATGCTATTTCATTAGGATTGAATGATGTCAATCAAATCATTAAATAGTAATTCATAATATTAATTTCTTAGGTTTTAATTATAGTGTTCTATATTTGCATATTTCTATGATTAAGTGGTGGACGAAATTGATTGGGAATGGAAGAGAATTGAAAAACCATAACTAAGTTGGAGACTTATTTTTAGTTAAAGGACATTTGGAGAGGTGTTTGAGCGGTTAGGGACCTTAAATAAGGCTATAAAAGCTCTACAATCGCGTATGATTTTTTCTGTCAGTAAAATGTCTCACAACTGCAAAGGGATTTGTTTTATTTGAACACCCAATTCACCTCTTTTGGGTGATCAGTGAGCGCTTTTAGGGGAGACACTGTAACATCTCATATTTTTAACACTTATAAATAAATAGTTTTTGTGACATTTAGAATTTTTTAGGAGTAAGGTGTTAAAGAAGTAATAAAGTTGGGTAAAAAGAGATAGATAAATTTCTTTTGTATATTACGAGAGTGAGATTAACATAAATATAAAATATACATATTTATATAAGAGGTTTTTTTAAATAAGAGAAATATAAATAAAAGTCCAAATAAGGCCCAATTTTAGAAACCCTACATATCACCTATACTTCTACTCTCTTTCTCATTTTGCCGTCACATCTCTCCTCTCT
Source organism: Mimosa pudica (assembly GCA_029929735.1). Taxonomy (NCBI): domain Eukaryota; kingdom Viridiplantae; phylum Streptophyta; class Magnoliopsida; order Fabales; family Fabaceae; genus Mimosa; species Mimosa pudica. The sequence goes on along the minus strand of JAKELP010000037.1, from coordinate 3,790,896 downwards.
TCACTGCGTTCTCTCTAATTGGTCACACTAAGGTATTATCACCTTTCGCTTCTTTCTTCACTGTATAATTCAAATCTTCAACATTTGTGTCCAAATTCCTATTTCACTTTGACCACTTCCTATTTCCTATTATTTTATTACTCTTTATTTTCGTTTTTTTTAAGTACAAGTCCACCCAAATACAACATTTGCTCTTACTGTGCAATGAACTTTCTTTTTATTATTATTCTCCTTATTTTTATTTCTCAACCACCAAACCCAAAATGATTCCCTGCTTATAAGATTTTTATTGGAACTGTTTATGTTATTGTTACAATTTCGATAGATTATTGGGATTTCCAAACATATATTAGCAATATACCCATTTGACCATACATTTGACCATACATCTTTCGCGTGTTTTATATTTATTTGATAATTAAAGCATTGTTGACTTTCTGGAGGTGCATATTGAACCCACACGTGCATATATTATTTTTCTAAATAATAATAATAAGAGGGCTATTAAGAGTTACATATTTTCCTGTAACCTTGGACATATATATATTTTGAACTATGTATTATGTACTAATATATTATTATTCTGACTTCCCCAACAAATTCAATTTTCTCATGTAAACAGTACATGTGCAGATTTTAATGGGTTGTTTTCAATTACTTCCCGTTTTTATATTTAATAATAATTTAAAAGAAAATTGTCTATATATATATATATATATATATATCATGTTTATTAGTTTTATAACTTTATTCCCTTCCTTCAATTCTTCTCACGTTACAAACTCCTTGTTTTTGTTTTAAGGACTGTATGTTGAGTATTATATATATATATATATATATAATAACCATATAGAATACAGCAAGACAGGATAATGATCAATATAAATCATTAAACTTTAATTATACCAAAATGTTAGTAGGAATAAACAACAAACATTATAATATAAACTCAATGTCTAAAAGTAATTTAAGATGATTAAGAAAACAAATGAAAAAATCAACAACAATATTTAATTATTTAGTAGGAAAGACAAGTTATATGAGAATTCCAGTAATATGGAATTACATAGCAAAACAAAGAGTTTTAGTAAAAACAGAAAAAAGATTGAGAATTTTAAGTGGAGCATAAATGAATAATAGAAGATTGTTTTTTATATTAGTAAAATCCAATTACCAAAAGTATAGATCAAGAAAATATCATGCACTTATAGATACATGAGCAAATTTAACAGTAGCAAAATATAATGTTTTACCACCAGAACTAGGGAAAAGAAAACAAAAAATGTTAAGAATGAAGAGTGCAGGAAAAGAAATACATATGATAGAACTAGATATATAGAACAAGGTACATATAATGATAGGAAGGAATATATAGCAATATTAATTAGAAAATATGAAACTTTAATTAGAAATGAATTTTTAGGAAGAAGTGTAGCATTAAATGAATCTACAACAAAAACAAGAGCAATAGAAAAATTATACCAAATAGAAATATGTTCTCTAAATGCAAAATATTTAGATCAGTATATTTGTGAATTTAAGAAATATTATTATGAGGCTAGAATAGAAGATTATAATACACAAAAATTTTACCTAGAATTATTTTATAGGAAATTGCCTAGATTAATCTCAGAAACCATAATGGAAGATTACTACAAACATATAGGAAATACAGAAATATTACCATTTGTAGATACAATGGAAAGAAGAGAAGAATATTTAAGAGAATATTTATCAGATGCATGTAAACGAGCATGGAGAAATAAGAAATATTATAAGACAAATAAGTTACTATTAAAATGTGGAGAATTAGAAAAACCTCATAAATGGGGATGTGAAGAAAGGAGAACAAGAAGAAGAAAAGATAAAAAAGGAAAAAGAAAAACTAAGTATGAATTCAAGAAATATCTAAAAGAAAAATTTTATAGAAAATTAAAACCAAGAAAATATTTCAAGAAAGGAAAAAGAAAAATTAATTATAGTAAGAAGTCTAAAAAATGTAAATGTTATAATTGTGGAAAGATAGGACATATAAGTACTAATTGTCCAGATTCGAAAGAAAAGAAGTTTATGAAGATATTAGAACAAGCTTTTAATTGGGAATTAGAACCTTTAGAAATTAATGAACCAATCTATAATGAATTAGAAAAGTCTGATGTAGAAATATATAAGTTAAAGGAAATAGAAGAAGAATAGAAATTTCTGAAATATCAGAAGAAGATATTATATTATATATGATGAATGTTAGTGAAGAAGGACAGAATAGTAATAATGAAATAGAATATGAAGAATACAATGAACAAATAAGTAGTAAAGAAGGAATATGTGAAAGAAGGATCACATTTAATGAAAAACAATACAATAAAATAAAAGATATAAAATTAGATTTAAAACCAGAAGAATTTAATGGTGAAAAAGGATTTATAAGTAGAATAAGTAAAATAATAAAAAGGAATAAAAATGAAAAGAAGGCATGTGTAGTTTTTTAGAGAAAAAACATCCTATAGAATCAACATTAACGGAAGGAATACTTAGAATACCACTAGTAAGTAAAACATTAATTGAAAATGAAATTTCAAGGTTATCATTTAAAGATGAAGTAACAGAGATTTATATAGCAGGAGTACAATTATTAGTAAAAGCATATTTTAGAGAAGGAATAAACTCACCAATAGAGTTACTAATAACAGATGGAAGAATAATAAGTAATGTGCAGGATAGTGTACTAGGAAAATTAACACGAAACCTAATATACCAAAAATTAAAATTTACAGTAAATACAAATTTTGCAATATTAAGAGCAGATGAACATATAGATCAATCAATAATTGTTTACCATAAACTAGGAGGAATACAAATGTTAAGAGGAGCTAAAACAATAAGCATAACTGCTATGATAGGATTAGTATTTACGAATGAACATAAGATATATAATAGATCACAAGGAAGAATAACTATAGATAAAAACTTTATGCCAATATTACAAGAAATACCATTAGATCCGATAAATATAACAATTCCAGAACAATTACAAATAGAATTAGATAGAACTGCTAATATAAACCAAATAGAAAATCTTAGGAGTGTAATTATTGTGATGAGAGAAGTCCAGAAAGAAGAGATTTTGAAGATCCAATAATGGACATGAGTGTAATCTGACGAAAGAAGAAGGAGACAAAAGAAGTGGCAGACAAGATAAAAAGAAAAAGTAAATGGCAGACAAGATAAGAAGAAGGATAAGATAAGGGCATGATCAATCATGGAAGCTGACGAAGGAAATGATGTAATTTGAGAGGAATGCCTCTCTATATAAGTCATGTAATTAGAATAGAAGAAATCATCGAAGGCAATCTTACTGAATGCTATCGAATCCTCACCATCTCTTGTAATCTTATACAACTCTCAAATAAATAAAAGTCTTTTTGTGGATCAGCTATTTTCCTACCTCATTAAAGACTCTACTGGTTAGCTGAAAAATTAAGGTATGAGTAACTAAACTCTAAGCAAGGATTAAGGGTAGTAGTATTATTTAACCTGGGATTATGATTTCATAAAACATACTGCTTTGAATACTTAAGAGAAATATCCAGTTACGTCTCCAATAGGAAACGAAGGAAGACTGTGTTGGGGTGATCTGAAGGGAGAAGATCTGTTGATGACTTCCTCTGTGAGAAGTCTTGTTATCCCTTGTATGAAAAAGGACAAGGATTGATCTTCTATAACCCGGATCATTTCTGGTCGTCCCCGGATGATCTTCTTAAGTACATAAAGCAGGCTGTCTATATATATATATATATATATATATATATATATATTCCCACTTATATGAATTTGTTGCATGGTGGGTATGAACATATATATTTAATAAATGTATCGCCTAAACTGCAAACAGACTTAAATTTATAAAACATGTTATTAACTAATATTTTATCCAAGAATAAACTAAATGTGTACATTTAGGGGTATTTTAAGTTACAATTGTGTTAGGATATATTTAGGTAGTGTTGTGTCTTTTATTAAGATATATCAATGTTGGTGTGCTATTGTAGACTCTAATTAGGAGCTTTGAAGTGATCTTAATTGTGTGTTTACCTGTGAGTTAAGGAGCAACAGGTAACCCTGAATGATTCTTTCGTATGCTTGTAAGTTATGTATAATTATAATATGACTGATTACTGATTACCTCTTAATTTAAAAATGTGCGCTGTTATGATTAGTTTGTTCCTTTTCAAGCATGCTTGTTATTAAATTAGTTTGTTCCTTTTCAAGCATGCTTGTTGTTAACTGTTTTGATATGTAATATGTGAATGATAAGTACTTTGATTCTTTTCAAGCATGCTTGCTTATATGATGATATTATATTGTGTTAGAGAGTGTATGTATTATGGTAATTTAATTCAAGTATATTTTAATTGTTGGTGAATGTATATATCTGTCATTGCATGAGCATCTGTGATGGGATAGGGATTAGAGGAGGATTATGTGATGATGAATTTCTATACCACGACTCAGTGCACAGTGGGTGGTACTTGTCATGGCCCTTTCTTCTATGTCTTCCTTTGCCAGGGATTGCATGGAAGTTATGAGACATGTGACACCTCCTTATATTTGTTCTTTAAGGAGGGGAGTCATAGTCCATGCTTGAGCTCTATACCTTTGGCAGGGTACATCTCAAGTAATGGTGAGCTTGGAATAATCAAGTTATTTGGATTTATTTCTATTTGGACTATATGATAGTCTATGGCTCCTGTCAACAGTATAAGGGTGGAGGTGATATAAGGGAGGCATACTGCATTTATGCATGATTAAAGAATCTTAATGTGAAGGAATCATTTTTGAATTAAGAGGTCAATTGAGATGAAAAAGAGTTGATTTGTACGGACGAATATGTGAATGACTTTTGTATTGTAATTATATATAATTTATTTGTGTATGTTAGGAGATTTCAATAGTTATTGAGATGTCGATCTCACCCCAATATTAACAATTTTTAGGTGAAAGATCTAATATTAAGCAAGGGAAGACACCTGAGAAGTAAACACTTTTGAGTTATATTTATTTTGTCATTGACCTCAGCCTTTAATGTTTTGCTTTGTTTTTATTTAAAAAAATATCTATCATCAAGTTTTAAATTTGTTATTACGGTTTGGACTTTTGGAGTGTAAATATAATTTTAATTATAAATTGTATATGATTTTGGTGGGGTGTTACAGACACCATCAATTTTCTCAATTACTTAAGCTTCAACCATGAACAACTTATATCACTAATATATGCTGTGATTATGCTTATATAAGTTTTCTCGACAGGATATCTATACAAATGTTTTTTATACAAAGAATCTATATGAATGTATGTATGGACTAATTATAAAACATGCCATTGAAAATACTCCCAAAACCATACTCTCCTACCCAGTCACATTCTATAAATAAATGGTCATCAGTTTCATAACTGGTTTTACAGATTTGACATAGGCCAGATTCAACACAATTTCATTTCCTAACGTTCTCACGTGTCGGTAACGCTTGTGACATTAATCGCCACATGAAATTGCTCACCTTTTAAGGAACCTGCAAAATCCAAATCTTTTTCCATAATTCACTCGAAAATATTAAAGAAGTTCCAGGTTTATTATACTCATTATTCTCCTCTAATAAAGTTTTTGCAATTCTATATCCATTCTTTACTATGTAACTTCCACCTAATCCTCCTGTCCACACCCATCTATCCTCCCGATTGGAAACAGTCACCATTATATTGTTCTCTTTATCTCCACTATTTCTTCTGGGGAAGATAATTAATGATAGGAGTTAAATCTCATTCCCAGTCCCTTTTCAAATCAGCCACTCTCATATTTTTAAGCCTCTGTGACGGACGTTGAGATGCTATTTTCTAATTTTCTAGTCCTCTCACCCAGTGTCTGACCATACCCATGTATTCCTCCCACTTCCAATACTAGCTACTACCTCCGGTCCTAAATATAGGACCTATATGACTTTTTTTTGGAGAGGTTAAGGTTGCAAAATAGTCTATCAAATCATGACATATTTGATATATTTTTAGATTATACATTAGTTTTTATAAGTAAAATAAACTAGTTTAAGGAAAAAATTAGGTAAATCAATTTATAATTAACTTATTTTGCTTTTTTTTAGGATTTTTCAAAAAGTCAATTAGGTCTTATATTTAGGACCGGAGGTAGTATTATGTTTCCATCTAAAATCTTCCTTCCATCTCTACTTCTCATCTAAAATGTGTTTCAAATTCCTGCAATTTTCCAGGTCAACTTCAAGAAAAAACACAGAATCATCGGCAAACAAATATGTTTGATGTCATTATGGTACATTTTTTGTTCTCTTTTTTCCATTTGATTGCACATGAATATTATGTTTTCCAGCACTACAAATGGGTGATTAGTGTGCACTATAAGAAAATATGCCTGAAGTCTCGCCATAAATAAACAAGCCTTAAAGAAGAATAATTTCACGGACCTAATCGCGACATAAGGCAGGACTCATTTAAATTGTTTTGTGGCTTGACATGTATGTTTTAATTGAAAAATATGCATGTCCCGACTCCATGATGGACATGTTGCAATTGTTTTTTTTTTAAAATTTAAATAGATATATTGTGCCCAATATATTTTAAATATAGACCATAAATTTAAATATATCAAAATGTTCATACTATATCAACCTTAATAAAGAATTTCTATGAAATTTATATATAAATTCATTGAATTTGTTCAATAAAAAGTAATTAAAATGAATTTAATTAATAGCAAAGTAACACAATTTTTTATAAGATAGAAATGTAAATATGATAAATTCACAATGCAAACACGTGAACTTCTATCGAATTTTTAACTACTAAAACTTTAATTGACTCATGACACATTTTGATTAGGTAAAGTAATAAAAATGTTAAAATGAGAGTGCAACTTGCAAGTTTGACAACAATGAGCATATTATCAATTTATCTCAATTTATGTAAAGAGCAATGAGCCCTAGTCAACTATTCCCTTTTATGTCAAATAAATGAATTATTCTTTTCATTGTCATTGACACATCATATAGCTAGCATTCAACAAGAATTCAAATATGAAAGCTTCCTTTTTTTTTAATTCATTACCACGTCATGTCCACCATTTTAAATTGAAACCCTTCCGTTGAAACAAATTGAAATCATTGGCATGCATATTAAAAGCAACAATACGTTTTTATTGGCATTCATTATGCACCTTTCAATTTTTTTAAGAAAACCCTTTCAAACTTATGAACATCTACTATGTTCAAATTGATCTTTCTTTTTGAAATGGTGAGATTTTTTATTTTATTTTATTTGTTTTTAATAATTTATCTGTTATTTCTCAAGTTTTTTTTATCAGGAGTGATTTACCAAGTTAAACATGATGCTTGTTCACGTAAATTGGTTTCTCATTTGCTTTCTTTCAGTTTCCTATTTTATTTTTTGTTAGGAAAAATATGGAGTGATGATTAGAGTGATTGGGAGAGTTTTGTAGTTACTAGAGAAAATATGAAATTTAATTTATGATTAGATCTGAATGTAATCAAAGATTTTCAAATGCATATATTCTATAAATATTTTTCCAAAATATTTATTTCATCTCTAGCTTTCTTTTTTCTCCCAACTTTTTTTTCTATTAGAGAATGAGGATTGACGATAGTTTTGAAATTGCAATATGGTTGATTAGATTTTCAAATAAATGAAGTTAAATATCATCACAATCTATAGAAAATAAAATATATAAGTAATAAGTAGTAGTATTATAAAATTAAGTAGATAAAATTGGAGTAAGTAAACAAATTATGTTATCTATAATCTGTCATCTATAACACGCATCTTTGGTGAAAAAAAAAACTCTAATAGTCATCCACTAAGCATGTATTGGAGGTTTGATACCAGCGGAAAACGAATTGGTATCAATCTATTATATATACAACGGTTGCTGAACAAACTATATAAGGCCGATATCAATTTTTTTCCCTCAATTTTGGTTTGTATCCCAAAAATGGGTGTAAGTTATTTTACTCAAAAACTATTCTCAAAAAACTATTTTCCCAAAAGCTATTCTCGCTGAATTCAAACAGGCCTTTTATAGCACTAATTGCATTGACGTTTTCTTTCAAACTGAGCACGTCCCAGCTATCATCAATTTCGTATTAGAGGATGGGAAGCACAACCTTCTCTACTAAATTAGCCAGAAGTTCATGATATACATGAGAGGACAAAACATTATATAAACAAGGGTAAAATAGGAGACACATTTATTTGTGACAATGCTATTACAATCAGATTGCTAACAAAATCAATAACTTCTAACCAATTCATCTGAGTTCCAATCTCACATATGGAGAGAAGATGTGTGGAAGGAAAGAATTATCAAAGTTCGATGAAAACTCCCTTTCCCAATCTTCCAATCGTTTGTTAACGTGAGACATTTGACTATAATAATCAGTTTTATTGGAAAAAGAGTATATCAGCAGTGCTTAGCAATGAATTATATTCTGTTTCATAAGTTCTTTCCAGGTCGCTTTCATCGGTGCTTGGCTCTTCCCGTTATCCTTTCAAAATGGTTTTCCACATGATGTTGTCTAAGTGTTTGATGTTTCCTGCATTGAAGTTCCCCTTCCATTTCTTTCACTTTTATTTGTTTCTCAAAATCTCTACCAAATACAGCATCTTTAGCAACTTCTATTTCATGTATTTCCTCTACATTAGCTATGCTTCTTCTCTTAATAATAGACGAGGCGCGAATCCTATGAAGATCCTTAATCTTCTTTTCAAGATAATGAATATTTGTCGCATCACCCTGCAATTAGAAAAGGTACATTTATCTTAGACTCAAAACAGATTAAAAAGCACTAGATTCAATGAAAGCATACAATATGTCATACGGAGTATTATATGAAATAGAGTTCATAAATGTAAAACAGCCTCAATTTCAATTACCTATGACCCCAATATGGAAGTGACCACCACAGGAAGTAATTTCAGTGACACTAAACAAGCCTAATTTCAATGACACCAAACAAGCTCAAATCAAGGATAGGTAGCAATCAAGAGGCATAGCTACCTGTAAAAATTCACATATCTCAAAATAGCTTCGAAGCTGTTTCAAAGACCTGTACATCGCATCCACTTCTACTAAAGAATTTTTAAGGGAGTTGACACGCAATTGTTGTGAAGACAGATCTTCATCTATTTTACTCAGTGACAACATTGTTCTGGTAAGAGATTCTTATCAAGTTTTATAAACAATTATGAAAATGTTAATAAGACATCAATTTAATAGAGGACTATTTTAGATGTAAGATTCTTGTGTCCAAGGAAATTTCCATTATCCAAAAATGCGGTCAAACAAAAGTATTGAGCTATATATATGAAGATAATAGCACATAATAGCACGCAAGTTACTGCTGACACAATCAACCAATTATAATTTAATTTTGATGACACTTAACATACACAACACTTCAATTGTCCCTAAAACTGGCAAGTACAGCACCAAAAAAAATATAGTCACACATTCTCTTTGCACTCCCAGATAAAAATAAGAATGAAGTGTTAGCCATAAATGTATCTCAATAACCACGTTGTACAATCCTCTTGAATGTGTAGAAAAAAATAAATACTCCTAATTAACTCTATATAGCACTATTATCTCTCCTTTTAGTAGTACTATATATAATAGCTCCAAGCATAACAAATTTCTGAGATTATTCCTAGAAAGATGCTCAATGAAACACGTTTATATTTTTGTTCAGATGCAATATAACTATGTCTTGCTGTTATAATGATGATAAGTTTAAGGCAATGTATAAAAATCACATTATATTTCTCAAGCAAAAAATTAGAGCTATAAAACTTCATATTGGTGGTGCCACTTTGACAAGATAAAAGCCGGTCATACCTCCAACCAGGAATTCCCTGTGCTGTTCTGACCGACAAAAAAGGAACTCCTTGTGCTGCTGCCCATGGTAGTACACGATAGAGTGCTAGGGGTGATAAGCGAACATATAAATAACTAAAATGTATATATACACACACACAAATTTTGATAAAATAAAGTACCTTCCTTAACATAGTTGAAGATTAATATATATATATATGTTTGTGTATCAAATGATCAAATGGTTTGGAGTCCTTACAAGAGAGGGAGAGGGAGACAGAAGAGAACTCTTCACGACATTATCTGACGAGATCTTTTGATCAATAATATATCACCAAGCATGGCAATTGACCGAACACAGTGACGCCGTGTGATCCATGTAGCCGACCCCACCTAGTTGCTATAAATCTTTGTTGTTGTTGTTGTTGTGTGTGTGTATTAGGAAAATGAGGTGAATCGCCTATTTTGCTTTATTAAGATTTTATAAAAAAGTTAATTAGGTCATAAATTTTAGGAGTGGAGAAAGTAGTTTTGTTGATTGACATCTTCCTTAACAGTGCTTAAACAATGAAAAAAGTTGAGCGAAGAATATGAGATTGCCTTTCATTATCAAGAATTGGGAAAAATGGCGAACAAGAGGAGATGTTAATCTACATTTAGCAAAATTGAAAAGAAAAAACAGCTCCTCGTCTCCTATCAAGCCAATCGAGAAGGCAATCCAAAAAATTAATAGTTCTAAGAAGGGTTAAGGGTCAAATCTAGTATTATTTATTTTGTTAACCCCCTCCGGCCTGATGATGATGTGAGAGAAGCTCTCACTTCTCTCTAGAACCTCCACCACCGTCGCATGCATGAAGCCATGGAGGACATGCTTGTTCCTCTTTACTCAAACCACTTAGATCACAACCTCCACCTTCAACTCTCTTCATCTCTTCATGGAAGGTCCACCTAGTTTGGAGAGTTTGTCTCTCTCTCCGTCATAAACCACCACCTCCTCCGCCCGCAACCAAGCACCGCAGCCGGCGGACACCGTTTCTCTGGCCGGTGACCTCTTCAACCTCCATAGCTGATCTTATCAACCACTACCCCACTGGTCTCCTTAGATCGTTCACCAAAAGTTGTCCTCCCCGCCGCCGGTCGGTCTTCTCCTCCTCCGTCGCCGGTCTCTTCAAGCTGCCGCATCTGAGAGCTGGTCACTCCGCCGTCACCAATCTCCTCAGATCCGCCGACGTCAACGAACTCCTCCGATCCGCCGCTGCCATCAGCTGTCCTCTCTGCCACCGGTCTTTTCACCTCCGCTGCCTCGGATATTTTCAGAGCGCCGCCGCCGATCTCCTCTGATCCGCCGCCGCCGCCGCCGATCTCCTCAGATCCGCCGCAGCCCGTTTTCTCTCTGCAACAAGCCTATTCCACCTCCATCGTCGCAGATCTCTTCAGTCCACCGCCGTTGAAAGCTGTTTCTCAATCACCGCCGGTCTCTTCCACCTTCACCGCTCAGTTCGCTTCCACCTTCGCCACCGCTGATCTCTTCAGATTCATTGCGAGTCCCTATGCCCCCCTCACCTGGTTATTTTGCTCTTGCTAAAGTAGTGGATAGTCAACAGATTCGTCCTTCAAAATTGCAATCTCTTATCAATTTTCATTGGAAGCTACAAGGATTCATCTCAGTTGTAAGAAGGTTTAATCATTCCTTTTTACTTCATTTTCAAAGTGAAGAGGACTTGATTTTTATGATTTCTCGTGGTCCATGGCTCCTTCAAGGTTATTTCATCACCTTGCTTCCCTGGCATTTTAATATCTCTTTGTCTCAGCATTCTGTTCATAATTATCCTACATGGGTTCAAGTTCATGGCTTACCTTTGGAATATTATAATCTGGAGACAACACGGTATATTGGTGATAAATTAGGGAAGTTTATTTGTTATGATGAAAACAGCCCCTCCAATGGCTTTGGTTTGCGTTTTCAACTTTTTCTCACAGATCAAGGTGTCAATGCTATTAATCTGAATGACATTCAACTACTAATTGGTCAATCCTTGGAATTCTCAATTGTTTTGGAACAGGTTGGAAGATTTTGTCCACACTGTATGTGCATTGGTCATGTGGCTCAATCTTGTAAATTGTCTCCTAAATCATAGCCTCGAGCAAGGGTCTCCTTTATTGACACTAAATCTGTTCATGTTGAATATCATGAGTTATTGGGATGTTATGATTATAATTTGCATGAGCCTGGAATTAAATTGAATGTTGTTTGTTATTCTGACAATGTTGTGCCACTAGAATCTGCCTTGAGTCTAGTTTTAGTAGATGAAGTTGTTCAAGTTGATGGAAAAAGTCATAAGAGGAAAATGGAAGAGGTTGATTTTGTTTTTAAGAATAGTAAAAGGCCTCGACTGGAGCATTCTGATATTAAGAAACAGAAATTTGGAAAAAGCAAGCTTCTCCTGTTGTATTTTTCAGTAGCTCCGAGATCCTTTTGAAAATCCCTGCAGAACCTTTTTCAACCAAGGTAGAAAACCACAACCAACCTCCAATTGTGAGGGGGAAACGGAAGAGATTTTGGGGAGAGATAGTTGTTTTTCCCTCGCCTTTTAAGAAAAGGTACATGAGTTCAGAGCTAAGCACATCCACTAAGAAGAGAGAGCGTGAATCCGAGGAAAAAGAAACTGAACGAATCTGTTACACTCATCTGAAGAAGCAAGCATTGCCTGATACTATGAGTCTCCGTCCTTTTTCCTTCACTGTCATCTTTGTTAACAAGAGAATGAAGTTACTTTCCCCATCTACAGGTCTGAGTTCTAGCGGAGCTTCTGCCAAAAAGCTCCGCGTGAGTGGATGATCACGATGAGGACCTCTAAGCTCACCAGCAGCCGCTTAGAGGTCCATCTTGCAGTGCTGCTCACCTTTACTTCGGCATGTGTTTTTATGATTTATTTGATTTGTTTGGTTTGTTTTAGCTTTAAACTATATATGCTTTTATTTTGCTATGCTGGGTACTACTTTGGACAATATCCTCTATCTGCACAAGTTTCAGTATGTCATGATGAATCTTCCAGTTCTTTGTGGGTGGCATCTTTGATGCTTTACAACGCCCCAAAGTATTTCAATGCCCGTTGTGGTATAGACGTCGTGAGGCTATGGGTATCTCTTAGCTCTCGTAGTGGCGTGTTTCTCCGGTTCCAACCTCCTATCACTCTCAGAAGATGCCTGGTTGTCGGAACTACTTCACTTGTTCTATATGACTACTTGCTTGCTGGTGCTCAGACAGGGATTGGTGTTGTCTCTCTAATATTTATTTTAATTCTCAGCTTACGGTTTAGTTCTAAATATGTTTTATAGGTTTTGGATATTAGTAATCTGTTGTAATATTTAGATATTAATTAATGTCATTTTGCCTTTTATAAAAAAAAAGGGTCAAATCTAGCACTCTACTATATATTGCAAAAAGTTCACCCAACATAAACAAGAATTTGATGGCTCAAATGTAGCACACATCTTTCCAAAAAATGGCTCAAATCTAGCATTTCCGTCAACTGTGACGCATTTGACTGTTAAGTTTGACTTGATCATGCCGCGTCACCCACCACGTCACTTAGTTCTGCCACGTCACCAATGGGTCCACTTACTATCCATTATTGAGTGACGTGGCAGGTGACGTGGCAGTCCACATGGCAAAACTGTGTGACGTGGCGGGTGACGTGGCATGATAAAGTCAAACTTAACGGTCAAACCCGTCGAAGTTGACGGAAATGCTAGATTTGAGCAATTTTTTAAAAGATGTGTGCTACATTTGAGCCATCAAATTCTTGTTTATGTTGGGTGAACTTTTGGCAATAGTAGAGTGCTAGATTTGACCCTTAACCCTTCTAAGAATAAGGATGAAAGAATGAAATGAAGCTTTGTGCTCAAAAAGAAGAATGAAATGAAGCTAAGGATAGAAAGTTCAAAGGAAAACCTTCACAGAGATGAAGGTTGGAGAAGGCGATGAATTTGAGAGAACAAAGGAATGAAAATGCTCCTCTTTTAATGATATAGAGATATAAGAAGAGTAATCACTTCAAATGCCGGGGCCCGCTTGTCTGTCGTATTTAGTAGCTTCCTCAACAAGCTATATTCTCTTCAACCTTAAACTTGCCTTCTTCTGTTAAAAGACCAGAGAGAGAGAATTTGGAGGGGAATTATAATAAGAAAAAAACATAAATTCTTACCAAATTTGACTCAATCTTTTAATTACATTAAAATATACTACCCCGGTCCTAAATATAAGATCTAGTTTACTTTTTTTGAGAGATTAAGGTTGCAAATTAGATTATTAAATTATGACATATTTGATATATTTTTAGATTATCCATTAGTTTATAGGTAAAATAAACTAGTTTAAGAGAAGAAATTAGGTAAATCAATTTATAATTGATTTATTTTGTTTTTTTAGGATTTTCCAAAAGAGTCAATTAGATCTTATATTTAGGACCGGAGGGAGTAGTACATAAATTTAATCCGCCCGCCTAATACATAAATTTGACTTGATCCACATATACCCATATTGGGCCCACTACTTTCTCTAAGCGCTTTTTAATAAAATATGTATATGATTCCTTATTTTAAATCAATCCAAGCATCATATTAAGTCTCGCGCTGTTTTCCACACAAGCCGCACAAAATAGAATTAGAAGTGTCAATTTTATAAGTTTCACAATCATATTTTGGATGATTAGCTTCTGTGTGTGTTGCTATGTTACTACTTTGTAGCTTTTCATCTTCATTTTTTTAAAAATTTGTGAAATCACTTTGGGATTTTATGTTTTTGTAAATATTTCATATCGAAATACAGTCAAACTGAACAAATGTTTTCCAAAAGTGAACTAATATATCTTAAAATTGAGATCAAATATATACATAGCATGGAAAGTTTGGCAAAGGAATATTGTTAAATTATGTGTAAAAATATTGTGGCGGCTACGCAGTGCAATTTAATTATTCATCATTGTGGTAGAAGAGTGAACAAACAAGTTCATATACAATTGATGAAAGATCATAAAAATAGGTAAGTAATCATTTTAATAAGGGAGGGGAGGATAAGAAGGGCCAAAGACCAAAAAACAGCTCAAGATAACCTTTCAAGTCTGCTCAAGTGAATCTGAGAATGAAAATGAAACACCAAGTCAGCATGTTGAAGATAAACACATTCGCTCAAGCTAAATGATTAGATGAAAGTGTTAAAAACAATTTATTAGAATGGAAGTTGTATTTTACCATTTAAGTTATTTACCTTTATTAATACATCAAATTTGTAATGTATTAGTATTTCAGGAAGGGCAAAAGTGAAGGCAAAAACATACCTTAAAATCATAACTATCTAATTGTTTCTCTTGGTAGATGCACAAAATTTACACTCAAACCATTACAGTTAAGAGTTTTAGGTACTTGGCATATAGTTTGATAGCATGCATGACTGTATAGGGACAATGATATGAGGCCCTTCCACAATCAACAAATGGTTGAGGATAATTAAGCTGCAAAACTCTGTAAAAGTATTGTGCTAATTACAAAAATATATAAAAAAAATAATTCAAACATTACATTTGCATATATTAAAACTGTATTCTCAAACTAAACAATAACCGAGCAATTACAACACAAATGCGGAAACCATTGGGTCACCTTCATTGAAAATATAAGAAAAGTAAAGGCAAATTACAAAGCAGCGAGAACTTTATTATTAACTTTGCTGGATTCCACTTGGCCATGATTGATTCTTCACTGGTTTTAGAATAGCTTCAACCTCTGCTAAAGTTGCTTCATCAATCCCTGATGCTACAAGTTCTGTAGCAGCAGCAACATTTTCCTTCACCTAGTTTGACAGAATATCCAAAGCAGTTAGGCTTGTTACATTGTCAACTGTCAGCTGTGCTCAAAACAGGATCTCACAAATCAATATGTACATTGACATAAAATGTAAAATTGTGTAGCAACTTGAACAATTCACAAATTATAACCAACGCAACTCATTCCTTAGGTTATGTGCAAACATGAGGAGCCTGAATAATCTGTCAAAGTTTAAAGATACAGCCCACAAAAGCAAAGAAGCAGCATTTCTCTTGTCTGCCGAGTGGCAAAGTTAATTAACAGGGATTCAGTTAGAAAGTGTAACGCTAAAGATAGAAATTATCTAAGAAAGTCTATTGCTGATTTATTTGTCAGCACAAACTTCCACTTATGATGTAGAATATCACATCTTATGGTCTGGTGCCATAGATATAATAAATTTGCTCCAAAACTTCTAGGTCCTTGATGATCATTCGTGACTGCTAGAGCAGAATAAGGACAAAATCTATTGATAAAGAAGAATCAAAGATGATGCGGATTTACATTATATGATCGCTAACTAATAAGCATGAAAAGGGTAATGCAACAATAAAGTCATAGTTACTTTTTCTGTTGAACTAATACAATTGGATTGCTGATTAGAGTCCAGCAAACTTCTTAGTGAGCATCATAATCATATAGTGGCTGGTGTATCAACTTATGGTAGAAAAAACAAAAACATCAAGGGGTTCACATTAGGTGCCTATCCTATAGATAGGCAAATTTTGCCTATCCCTCAAATGCACTTGTGCACAATAATAGGAATCATTAGTGGAGTTTTAATAATAATTAATTATTTCCAATACAGCATAATTTTAGGAACCACTAGTGCACAATTTTAGGCACCACTAGTGCAGAATTTTAGGAACCACTAGTGCACAATTATAGGAACCAACCACTAATGCACTTTTAATACCAATTAACTACATCATTCATTCTTTTATCGATCAAATTCTCTCCCAATTCTCTGCATATATTTTTAAGCTTTAGATTCCTAGAATACCCCACCACACCTTTCTCTTCACAAAATCTTTTTTTTTTTATAGAATTCAGGAACATAATGGAAGAATTTAGATGTTGACTTTTATATTATAGACATTTTGATGTATTTTTTGTCTTGTATGGGAATTAATTATGGAATTTTTGTTGCTTCTAATTGTGATTATTTTTTACTTTCTTATGAATATCAAATATGGACATAAGACAACTAATAAAGATGGATAGAAACTGAAAAGGTAAATAAATTTTCCATATTGGAAATAATTAAATAATATTGAAAATGTTATAGTGGTTGTGGTTTCTATAATTGTGCATTGGTAGTTCCTAAAATTGTGCACTAGTGGTTCCTATTATTGTGCATTTGAGGGATAGGCAAAATTTGTCTATCTATAGGATAGGCACCGAATGTGAACCCAAACATCGAGTCAATCAGCAGAATCCTTAATGCTAATGAGATGCTAATTATGTTGTTTGTATTTTGCTAAACATGAAAATGACAAAAGTCAATATTTTCACATTTTTCTGCAGGGGAAAGTTTTCATTGTCATTCGAAAGAAAAATTTAAAGAGATAATCAATGTATTCTGAGATGAATGACACAGGATAGGATCAAATCAAAGTGAAACCCATTATCCACAGATCAAATAGAGTTCAGATTCAGAAAATATACACATGCTTATAAAAAATTTAAACATGGCAATCCAGGAAGATGATGTAATAGAACCTGCTGAACAGATTTCATGCCAACTAGCACTGATATGATTTCTTCATTTAACAAGCTATACTGCATTGCTAACTTTGCAATACTCTTGCCCTTTTCTTTGCAGTAGTTGGCTGCAGATTGGCATGCAGACTGCATGTATCCAATATATTAAAACAATTTAATTAACATTAAATGTTAAATGTTATATTGATATTAAAAAAATAATACTTAGTATAAGTAAAGCCTCTAATTTTTAGAAGTAATGATCCAAAATAAGGCGTAAGAGCCTTTTTATAACCAAATTATAAAACTCCATTCTTAATGCTTTCTCATTTGCAAATTCCAGCTCCACATATATTCACTTTTAGAGAAAATTTCAGTGATCATAACTTCTATTCTAAGGGTCTAACTTATGAAAAAACTCCATTCTTAATGCTTTCTCATTTGCAAATTCCAGCTCCACATATATTCACTTTTAGAGAAAATTTCAGTGATCATAACTTCTATTCTAAGGGTCTAACTTATGAAAAAACTGTAAATGAGAGGAGGTAATATCAGGGGAAGAAGAAAGGAGGGAGAGGAAAAATTAAGAGGATATTTAATTTAGTTGAAAAATTTCTTTTATAATCATCATAATACAAAAGCAGAATCAAATCAAGCATTACTTCCAGCACCAAACCAGATATGGTTCCATATCTGGTTCCATGGGAGTAAAATGTTAATGAAGAGGAGTGAAGAAGAGAGGTGTGGATGAGGGTTTTTTGAGAAAAAAATGATTTTTTGGGAATAGAACTGTTTAAATAGTTTAAATAGGTAAGGAATTATAGTGGGCTAGTAGAAGGGGCGGGGGAGGGGCGGGGGCAGGAATGAGTTTTAATCAGCAATGATGTTTTAATTTGAAAAAATGGGATGAAATTGGACCTCAAATGACAAAAATCATGCTATCATATGATTTAACCTTTTTGTCGCCTAAAAAGATTAATCAAAACAAATCAATACTCTAATCCACTAGTTGTATAGTAGAGAGTATAGGTCTTTTCCTCAATCTAGGTTATAATCTTGCCAATTCTAAGTGCAAGCCACACAAATTATCAATGGTTTTGAGAGTGATTATGTTTGTTAACTAACTACAATTACAACTAAAAATAGCTATATTACCGAAATGAAATGGATGAAAATCAAGAGTGAAACCTCCTCCTTCAAGCCTCAATTTGTGCAATCTCAATTGATAGGCCTCATGTGACAATTTCCTCTTAATCTAACTAGCTTAAATCGACCTAAGCTTCTTAAATCTAAGAAACTTAAGTTAATTTAAACTAATTAATCAAGAAACCCTAGCTTAACCTTCATGCATTTTCATAGGCAACATAGAACCTAAATCTAGATTCTAATTATATCATTCACTTAAAGAAACAACCACAATGTAATCACATATAATTGTTCTCATAAAGCTACAAAAAGTATAAGCCTAACACACATGAAAATCAAGTTTCCTAGAAGTTAGGTTACAAGTTTGAAGAATAAATGAACTCCACATGGAAATCTCCACATAGAATCCTAGTTCTAACATACCTAAAGACTTAGACATGAAAGAACTAAGATGAATACAAACTTGAAAACCTAGAAGTAGAAATTCTCACACAAGGCCAAATCCATAAAGCTCATAGCACAAATCTTGACTTGAAGGAAGGAGAGGAGAGCTTAGCCAAGCTTGGAGATGGAAATGATGATGAATTTGCGTGGAGGAGCCATGGATTTGAGGTGGAGGCCGAGAGGGATGGTGAGGAATGTGATGGAGGAGATGAGAGAAAGTGAGAGAAAATGTGATGAAGAGAGAGAAAAGGTATGTTGGTGAATGTGTCAAATGAGAGTAGGGTTAGGGTTAAATGAAGTGGGAGTTGGGTTAATGAGAGTGATTAGTGAGGTTATGAGTTGTCAATGAAGGTTAAATGAGCTAAGAAGATATTTTGATGGTGTATGGGGGTGTTTGGCCGAAAATGGAAGTGAAGGCAATGTGAAGGAAAGTGAAATGGAAGTGAAATGTGAGAGGAGGGGTATTTTGGGAAATGTAGGTGGTAAATGAGTGGTAGGTGAGGGAGATGAGTGGTCCAAAGCTTCCTCCTTTCTCTCCTCTTCATTGTGCTTCCCTTTTTGCCCTTAATGAGGCTCCTCCTCTTTGAATTTGAATTTTGGAGCCAAAATTACCCCTTTTGGTAATGTGAAAATCCCTTGTTTTTGACATAAAGGGTAATTTTTGTCTCTTTCCTTTGCCTTGCCCTCCAAGCCAATTCCTTGCACTCCAATCCATCCCAAGGGTTTGTGGGTCCCACGTGGGACCCCCCTACACATGAAAACGCACAAATAGTCAAAAATGACCAAAATACCCTTAGTTACTTAAAATGCAAGTAATTAAGCTAGGATTTTGCATATAATCACCTATAAGCATGTGCACATAAAATCACCAATAATGATCAAATATAACAATTAAATCTCACTAATTAAGCCTAATTGCACATGCTTAAACATATAAATTTAGGTTCAATCAAATCCCCACACTTAATCTTTGCACTCCGGGCAAAGTCATGTAAAAAGACTAACTTAATCATTAAGCATAGTGAAGACACTTGTAATTATCATAGAGTACAAGTTGATCTTTTTGAACCTTTCCCTAGAACATCACATGGGCCAAATCTAAGAATACAAAGTGGAAACAAGTTTAACAAGTAACTAGAATTAGGAGGGAATGCTAAAAGAGATTTTCCTCACCGGATTTAAGTGTTTGCACTCAATCTCTCAAGTTAGGAATAATGCCTAACTAGGGTCCTTGTGATCACTCTTTTGGCTCAATGCATCCCACCTCACCATAGGCTTGTAATAGTTCTTAGTTCTCCACCCATTATTATGCATGGCACAATCAAATCTAGGGGACTTTGGGGTTAGATGGAAGGCTAATAATGAATGGTGAATGATGGATAGTAGTCAATGACCAATGATATGAACAAGTAGCTACCACATATGCATGCAATACAATAAGTCCAAGTCCAAACAAACATGCTACATCTCATTTTTTCTTTCTTATGCCTTTGGCATACTTGAGCACTTTGTGCTCTTTTCTCTCTTTTTTTTATACATAAGCCTTCGGCCTCTTCTCAAATCTTTTCTTTTCTTTACTTCTTTTCTTGGCCTTTGGCCTTATTTTTTTTCTTCTTTTCTCAATAAGGCTCTCGGCCAAATACAATTATCCCTCATGTAGCATGCTTTTTACAAGATACAACAATACAACACTAATATAAATGCAAGCATATGCTATAGTCACTTATTCACACATTGGTCAAGGTGATAGAGAAGAAAAGTGAATGGCCCAAAGGGGTTAAATCAAAGGATAATATTTGGTTGGCTTAGTGTTTGAGTCATGAGGGTTTCGAATAAAATGCCCCTTTCCTTTCCAATTGTACCATGCATTGTGATCTTGAACAAGAACTAGGACAAGTTCTAGGAGGTAAAGTAGACAATTGGCCCACTCAATTCGGTTGGAGGCTTTCTCACTTTTGTGGCTTACTCAAATTAGTCACTTCCTCCCTAAGAAAAGTTAATTGAGAAACTAACACCCTCTTTATACCTTAAAAGTGCCCATGCATTGTCTTAAGTACTCATTCCAAAAAATTCTACTTGCATACTAGAGGAAAATTCCATTTGTTTTCAAGAGTCATGATCAAGTTAAACTTCCTACAAAATTATGCAACCAAAGTCCAAAATCAAGTGTGTGAGCTTTGAAATAACCACTTTAAAGCACCAATATACACCCTCCCCACACTTATACCACACATTGCCCTCAATGGGACCAATAAAATCAAGTAGGAAGGGCATAATCAAAGGCAAGGCAGCAAGCATTCATGTCCAGGGCAGTCCAATATCAAGCAATCCAATTCGGCCAAGCATGCTTATTCACAACACAAACACTAATCAACACTAAACACACAACCTAACACATTTTTATAATTTTTTTCTCTTGTTTTTAAACATCAAAGAACAATATCCTAAACACAAACAAAATCCTATTTTTTATCATCAATTCATCTTCCCCCTCACTTAAAATATGAGACAATACTAAACAAGTAAGGGAAGGAAAGAAACAACCTTTTATGGAGGCTTCAAGTCCTCCTTAAAATGTTTCTTCTTGTGGCCCTTGATGAGAGATTTTCGGCCACACATTTTATTGAGCATGATTGCTTCAAAATCATCATGAGAAATATTGAATTTTGCTTCCAATTTAGCCTCCTTGGATAATTGAGCTTTGACCTTGTGCTTCTTGCCACTTTTCTTCCTTGTTTCCTTCTTCTCCTTAAGCCTTCTAGCTCTTCCATGTTCTTGAAGTTTGAGTAGGAACTTGTGCATCTTCTTAGCAAGGACATCAAGAAGTGTGGGATCACACATCTTCTCCCTCAACTCTTGGCCTTTTACTTCAATATTCCTCTTGAGAATGCTCAACCGAACCATAAGCCTTTTGATCTCATCCTTGGTTAGCTTGCCATTGAAAAAGTCAAGCTCCTCCTTTGATGAATCAAGCTCCAAACTTCTTTTAAGATTAGTTTCAGCCTTCACAAATTCAAATCTTGAATTGTCCATTTTAGAAGTCCGTACAATATTGAGCAAACATCCCTACAAAAGAAATCAACCAAGTCCAGCCACAATATTTCCAGAAAACAAGCTCCACAATATCCAGAAAATCCAGCAAGAGTTATGACTAAATTGGAGCAAGAGAACAAGCAAATGTTATGCTTGCTTTGGTGGCACTATGTTCCTGCAAAAGAGTAACACAATTCCAGAACAAAATCCAGCCAAATAATGAGCAAAGAATTCCAGAAAATTGCAGCCAATTGGTCCAGCATATGCAGTGAATTCAAGTATAAGAAGCACTAAAAATGAGTGCTTGCAAGAGTATTTGTGCACTGCTCACAATAGCACAAAATGTCAAGAAAATTGTGTGCTAAATGATTTAAATTCCCCTGCAAAGAAAACACAAGATATACACAGCCAGCAAAATAAACCAATCAGTCCAGAATAGTCAGCAAATCACAATTTCCAGCAAGAAAGCACAAAAGAAAGTGCTTTCACAAGCAATCCTTTGAAAGCCAAGGAATTCAGCAAAAGTCCACAGCTTGGACTGGAGAATATGCCTCAAAACAGGTGGAGAAATTAAGCAAAAGAGTGTTGGAATATCCTCCCTTAATGTCCAGCAAGATCCTGCAAAAAGAATCCAAGAAATCCACACAAACAGTCCAAACTACCCACTTATCCGGTTAGCAAATATAAGGCAACTAGAGCGCCTTTTGCAAACAATATGCAATCCAATTTTTCCAGACAACTAGGCAGTTTCAAAGTGCAATTAATCAGCTTTCAAATGCCACAAAAACTGTGCAAAACAGTTAAGTACAACTCAAACAGTTTTGGTGCAAAGTTGAGCAAACAAAACGCAAATTCTGTGCAATTTGTGACCAATTGACAAACTAATACTGCACCAAAATTTCTGCACAATATATCAATCAAAAGCTTGTTCAAAACGGGTTAAAATGAGCCAAATCTCAGGCAAAACAGCACAGGGTAAGGGCAAACAGATTTGCTCCAAAGTTAGCAGTACCGCAAGCAAGTTCCAGAAAAACAGGGCAAATTGAAAAATTCACCCTGGACAGTATACAACGAATTTTGAGACAATTAATATGGCAATAGAAAGCTCTAATCTTGTAGATTGTCCAGTTAAAACAGTTTCAAAAATTTCGTTGTGAGTCAGTATCAGTTTTGAAAACAAGCAAGCTGAAATTCCACCAGTACTTTCCAGCGAGTGTCCAGCAAACAGAGCAGATTTGAAAAATTAATTTCAGAAATTATATATTGAATATTGCAACAAGTAATATATCCCTGGAAAGCTTAAGATGTGTAGTATAATCACAAGAAAAAGGTTTGACAAATTCCAGCTACACAATTCACAGTTGCAACAGTAAGCAAACTGGTCACACAGTAAACTTCCAGCTAACAATCCAAATGCAACAATTTTCTCCAGAAGTTATACACAGAGTTACAGGTAAGTAAAAATAGCTTTAGCAAGCTAAAAGCATGCTCAATAACCTCCAAAAACAGTTTGATGAAATTCCACTTGTGCTATTTTTAAGAGAGGACACTAGAGCTCCTAGATTCAAGTAAATTGCACCACTATTTTCCAGCAAATGCACAAAATGACCAATGAAGATATAGGCTAACTAGAGCAGCCTTTTCAACCAATAGATGTCCAAGAAATGTTCACAAAACAGTGGTAAATCAATCACCAAGACAATTATTTCAGATTCACAAGTGGTAAGCAAAACTACAACAAATTAAAATTGTGACTACTACAACCTAAAACTAGCAAGAATCAACCTAAATCGGCAACGGCGCCACTTGATTTAACCTTTTTGTCGCCTAAAAAGATTAATCAAAACAAATCAATACTCTAATCCACTAGTTGTATAGTAGAGAGTATAGGTCTTTTCCTCAATTTAGGTTATAATCTTGCCAATTCTAAGTGCAAGCCACACAAATTATCAATGGTTTTGAGAGTGATTATGTTTGTTAACTAACTACAATTACAACTAAAAATAGCTATATTACCGAAATGAAATGGATGAAAATCAAGAGTGAAACCTCCTCCTTCAAGCCTCAATTTGTGCAATCTCAATTGATAGGCCTCATGTGACAATTTCCTCTTAATCTAACTAGCTTAAATCGACCTAAGCTTCTTAAATCTAAGAAACTTAAGTTAATTTAAACTAATTAATCAAGAAACTCTAGCTTAACCTTCATGCATTTTCATTGGCAACATAGAACCTAAATCTAGATTCTAATTATATCATTCACTTAAAGAAACAACCACAATGTAATCACATATAATTGTTCTCATAAAGCTACAAAAAGTATAAGCCTAACACACATGAAAATCAAGTTTCCTAGAAGTTAGGTTACAAGTTTGAAGAATAAATGAACTCCACATGGAAATCTCCACATAGAATCCTAGTTCTAACATACCTAAAGACTTAGACATGAAAGAACTAAGATGAATACAAACTTGAAAACCTAGAAGTAGAAATTCTCACACAAGGCCAAATCCATGAAGCTCATAGCACAAATCTTGACTTGAAGGAAGGAGAGGAGAGCTTAGCCAAGCTTGGAGATGGAAATGATGATGAATTTGCGTGGAGGAGCCATGGATTTGAGGTGGAGGCCGAGAGGAATGGTGAGGAATGTGATGGAGGAGATGAGAGAAAGTGAGAGAAAATGTGATGAAGAGAGAGAAAAGGTATGTTGGTGAATGTGTCAAATGAGAGTAGGGTTAGGGTTAAATGAAGTGGGAGTTGGGTTAATGAGAGTGATTAGTGAGGTTATGAGTTGTCAATGAAGGTTAAATGAGCTAAGAAGATATTTTGATGGTGTATGGGGGTGTTTGGCCGAAAATGGAAGTGAAGGCAATGTGAAGGAAAGTGAAATGGAAGTGAAATGTGAGAGGAGGGGTATTTTGGGAAATGTAGGTGGTAAATGAGTGGTAGGTGAGGGAGATGAGTGGTCCAAAGCTTCCTCCTTTCTCTCCTCTTCATTGTGCTTCCCTTTTTGCCCTTAATGAGGCTCCTCCTCTTTGAATTTGAATTTTGGAGCCAAAATTACCCCTTTTGGTAATGTGAAAATCCCTTGTTTTTGACATAAAGGGTAATTTTTGTCTCTTTCCTTTGCCTTGCCCTCCAAGCCAATTCCTTGCACTCCAAGTCATCCCAAGGGTTTGTGGGTCCCACGTGGGACCCCCCTACACATGAAAACGCACAAATAGTCAAAAATGACCAAAATACCCTTAGTTACTTAAAATGCAAGTAATTAAGCTAGGATTTTGCATATAATCACCTATAAGTATGTGCACATAAAATCACCAATAATGATCAAATATAACAATTAAATCTCACTAATTAAGCCTAATTGCACATGCTTAAACATATAAATTTAGGTTCAATCATCATAAAACGCAATGAACAAAAAAATCGCAACTAACAAATGAACAAGTATATTACGAGTTCGTTGTTGGCCTGAGTGACGGCAGCGTTAAAGGCGGCGGAGAAGGCACCGGCAGCCTAATACATAACTCTGATACCATAAAATATAATTAATATTTGTTGAAATTTAATAAATTTCGCTAAAATTTATCTTTTACCTTCCTTATATTTATTAAAATTATATAACTCTACCACAATGTTATAAATTTAAAATTAAACTCCAAAGAAACACTCATTTACATTATTTAGACTATCTCTATTTTATATTTTATAGTTACTCACTTGCTCTTATTATCGCTCTTCATCTTCAAAAATATTTTTTTGATATGCATAGATGGAAAAAATTTTGATGGAAAAATTATAAGAGCAAATGAAATTAAGGAGATGATAGTAACGATAACAAATGAAATTAATCCAAATAAATTTTTTTCATATGTATAGATGGAAAAAAATTTGGGAAAACAAAATTTGATGGGAAAAATTAAGGAGATGATAGTAACGATAACAAATGAAATTAATCCAAATAAAATATATACTTAAGGAATAAACTTGTAAAATAGTTGAGGGAAAAAATTAATGAGAAAAATAGGGGAAAATAGAAATTTATGTTATATATTTTACAAAATATATAACATCAAGATTACTCTTAAAATTTAACTAAGAAAAAGGAGAAGAATAAAATTAAACTAAGATCACTATTTTTTTTATCAATACTAAGAAAATTGTTTCAATAGTAGGGGGAAGGAGATGAAATTAGTGAAACACTAAGCAATCCCAAAAAAAAGTTGATAATTTTTTTCCTCATTGCAGAAAAAACACAAGCTATTTTTTTCCCTCTATAAAGGAAGCAGAAAAAAATTAATAAAGGAAATTTAAAATCATAGAGAAAAAATAAAGAGAGAGGGAGTTTGTAAAAAAAGAAGTGTGGAAGTGAATCACAAAAATTTGGTCAAACAAGAGATAGGAAGTTAAAAAAGAGGGGGAGTAAAGACCAAAGAAATGGAAAACTTGACAAGTTAGATGTGACAAATGTCAAATAGAGAGACTACCATTATAAAAAAAATAGAGGGAGAGAGACTACCAGTATCCTACTTTAATATATAGATAGATATGTACTTGTGTGCTTGATTTAAATCAATCCAAGCATAATATTAAGTCTCCCGAAGTCTTCCACACAAGCCCTCAAAATAAAATTAGAAGTGTGCATTTTATAAGTTTCATGGTCATATTTTGGTGGACAAGCAATCCAATATAAATCTCAATGAGCGAGAAGTTTAATACTCCATAATATTGAGAAATTAGTCAATAATTCCTTTTTCTCACTTTTAATATCATATCATTGAGTAATGTATTGTGATATCTTACTTTTTACGAATTTTTATATTAGAACAGATTAGTATTTTAGCGTATTTAGTATTTTCAAATTTCAAACAGAATACTTTTAATTGTATTCATAAATGGAACAAAGTCCACGTTCTAAAAAGTGAGGGAACATATGTGAGATTTTGACAAACCTAAAGGAAGATTATTGTATTTTTCCCTTTAAAAGTATTGTGTTAATTACAAAAATATATGAAAAATAGTTCTAACAACCGTATTCTCATACTAAACAATAGCTGAACCATTACAGCACAAGTGGGGCAACCATTGGCTCACCTTCATTGATTCCAGAAGCTACAAGTTCTGTAGCAGCAGCAACATTTTCCTCACCTCGTTTGAGAGAATATCCAAAGCAGTTAGGCTTGTTACATTGTCAACTGTCAGTCTGTCAGCTGTGTTCAAAACTGGACCTCACAAATCAATAGGGTTAAAGTTTTAGGCTTCATCAAATTTGCACCCAAAGTTTTTTGGATCAAATTTGTCCCTAAGGTATACACAATGAATCAATTAATTTTACCCCCAGATCCTACATGTCTTGCCACCTCATCCTCCAAGTCAAAGTTAATGTCACCTCATCATCTTCTCCATCCCTCCCTCCATGTCAAAGCCCGTAAAGTAATGTTTTTGGCGTTATATTATGAGTTCAATTACTTTTATCAAAAAATCCAAAATCAATAAAATATTCTTTTACCAAAAATGAGAAAACCTGGTTTTGAGATTGGATTTCATATTGTATGATGTCTTTTTAAAATATCTTCACACAAAATCGGTTATCCTTCTATGTGAGATCATCAGGATGTTTAATCCAAAATTATTTCAAAATTCTTTTTCTAAATCCAAATAAGCATACATTGTTCCTAAATATAAAATACAAAACAAAAACAATTTTTTTTAAAAAAAAACTGTAAATAAACATTTTATAGAAAACACAAACTAAGTAACACTCATTTCTACCTTTCAAATTACTTGGGCTTTTATCCCTTAAGCCTGCATAGGACCCATGATTTATCTAGATCAAGTACAATCATGTCAACATTTCTTTTTGTTGTTGTATATATATTTTGTAGTTTTTGGGTAATTAAGACATGTTAAAAGCCACATTTATTTTTAAAAATAGGGCAATGACCCTCATTTGCCCTTCAAGTAACCGCCATGTACCACTTGGCACCCTAAATTAACAATACGTACAATTTCACTCTTGAAATAACTAAAATGGTTCAATTTTACCCTCATCTGACAGTCAAAGACGTTGAACCGCTTAAAAAATTTGCAAAATTGCATATTAGCCTCATATATTATTCTTATTTATATTTTGGTCATTATAGTTTCATTCAACTTCGGTTTTAATCTCTGTAGTTTAAAAATAATTTAACCATTAGATCTGCATATCTTAAAACTTTACTCAAATGCTGAACAAAAAACCGAAATATTACAACACAAATGGGGCAACCACTGGGTCACCTTCATTGAAAATATAAACAGTAGAAGTAAAGGCGAATTACAAAGCAGCGAGAACTTATTATTAGCTTTGTTGGATTCCACTTGGCCATGATTGATTCTTCACTGGTTTTAGGATAGCTTCAACCTCTGCTAAAGTTGCTTCATCAATCCCTGATGCTACAAGTTCTGTAGCAGCAGCAACATTTTCCTTCACCTAGTTTGACAGAATATCCAAAGCAGTTAGGCTTGTTACATTGTCAACTGTCAGCTGTGCCCAAAACATGATCTCACAAATCAATATGTACATTGATGTAAAATGTAAAATTGTGTAGCAACTTGAACAATTCACAAATTATAACCATTGTAACTCATTCCTTAGGTTATGTGCAAAACATGAGGAGCCTGACTAATCTGTTAAAGTTAAAAGATACTGCCCACAAAAGCCAAGAAGCAGCATTTCTCTTGTCTGCCAAGTGGCAAAGTCGATTAACAGGGATTCAGTTAGAAAGTGTAACGCTAAAGATAGAAATAATCTAAGAAAGTCTATTGCTGATTTACTTGTCAGCACAAACTTCCACTTATGATGTAGGATTTCACATCTTAGGGTCTGATGCCAAAGATATTTTAAATTTGCTCCTAAACTTCTAGGTCGTTGTATCTCACTTGTGATTACTAGAGCAGAATAAGGACAAAGTCCATTACTCTATTTATTGATAGAGAAAAATAAAAAATGATGTGGATTTACATTATATGATCACTAACTCAAAAGAATGAAAAGGGTAATGCAACAATGATAGTCATAGTTACATTTTCTGTAAAACTAATACAATGGGGATTGCTGATTAGAGTCCAGTAAACTTCTTAGTGAGCATCATAATCATATAATGGCTGGTGTATCAACTTATGGTAGTAAAACCAAAAACATCAAGTCAATCAGCAGAATCCTTAATGCCAATGAGATGCTAATTATGTGGTTTGTATTTTGCTATACATGAAAATGACAAAAGTCAATATTTTCACATTTTTTTGCAGGGGAAAGTTTTCATTGTCATTTGAAAGAAAAATGCAAAGAGATAATCAATTTATTCTCAGATGAATATGACACAGGATAGGGTCAAATCAAAGTGAAACCCATTATCCACAGATCAAACAGGTAATAGAGTTTCAGATTCAGAAAATATACACATGCTCATAAAAAATTTAAACATGGCAATCCAGGAAGATGATGTAATAGAACCTGCTGAACAGATTTCATGCCAACTAGCACTGATGTGATTTCTTCATTTAACAAGCTATACTGCATTGCTAACTTTGCAATACTCTTGCCCTTTTCTTTGCAGTAGGTGGCTGCAGCTTGGCATGCAGACTGCAAGTATCCAATATATTAAAACAATTTAATTAACATTAAATGTTAAATGTTATATTGATATTAAAAAATAATACTAAGTATTAGTAAAACCTCTAAGTTTTAGAAGTAATGATCCAAAATAAGGTAAAAGAGCGTTTTTATAACCAAATTATAAAACTCCATTCTTAATGTTCTTGTTAGAATTATGTTTTTAATATTTTAGTAGAATCTAAGTCATAATTATGGATTATAAGAATAAGGAAATGATATGATTTGATTAGGAAAATAAATTAGGGTAAAATCTTTTTTATTTTATGTATCAAGCAAATCCCTATAATCATGGGATAGGTTGAGTCTCTTGTACTATATAATGGGAGATAATAGTAACAGAAATGCATCAGACTATTTACCCATCCTTTGTTCCCACATGGTACCAGAGCTAGGTGTTTAGGTTTAGTCTGATCCCTAGGCAACTAAGTTGCCTTTGTAGTTAAGACCTGAAGGATAGACCCAAATATGAGTATGGTCCAGGCAGACTTGGAGAATTGACCCAACAAGGAGTACGGCCCAGGCAGACCTGAAGGACTAACTCGGAAGAAGGAGTACGACCCAGGCATTGTTGAAGAGCATAGTACGATGGGATGGTCATTCCCCATATACATGCCTATGTGAATAGGGATGGGATGGTCATTCCCCACGCATAAGTGTTTCGTTAGTGAGATGGTCATTCCTCACATGTTGTTTACGATGGGATGGTCATTCCCCAAGTAATTAAAAAAAAAAGTCTCTAATTGAAGAATAAAGTTTTGTAACTTGAGGGGGAGTGTTAGAATTATGTTTTTAATATTTTAGTAGAATCTAAGTCATAATTATGGATTATAAGAATAAGAAAATGATATGAGTTGATTAGGAAAATAAATTAGGGTAAAATCTTTTTTATTTTATGTATCAAGCAAATCCCTATAATCATGGGATAGGTTGAGTCTCTTGTACTATATAATGGGAGATAATAGTAACAGAAATACATCAAACTTTAACCAATCCTTTTGTTTCCACAGTTCTCTCATTTGCAAATTCCAACTCCACGTATATTCACTTTTAGAGAAAATTTCAGTGATCATAACTTCTATTCTAAGGGTCTAACTTATGAGAAAACTGTAAATGAGAGACAGCATAGTTTATTTTGGAAAATTTTATGTTTGATAAAAGAAACAGTTTTGATTTTTATGGGAAACTAAGCACACCTTGAGTTCAGGTGAGGCTGGATGCCATTCTGGAGGACCACCCTCAGTGAGAAGCCCCATTGCCAGAGGAGAAGCATTGACAATACCAACACCTTTGCTCTTTAGATATGGTATTATGTCCTCCAGGGTTGAATCATTCAAACAGTAATGGCAATATGATAATATTACATCCACCGATCCAGGTGGTACGCGATCAAGAACATAAGTATAAATGTGCAAGGGAAGTCCGGTTATTCCAATGTAACGAGCCTTCCCAGATTCCTTTATTTTCTGAAGGGCGGGAATTGTTTCCTTAACAATCTGTGTACACCAAGAAAGCCAAAACATGTCAGAAATTAAGATTAAGATCAAGATCCAAAAAGAATTAAGTCCCACATGATAAGCTTAAAGATCCGGACAAATACCAAGAGGAACTCACCTGGTCCAAAGAACCGAATTCAATATCATGACAGTATAATATGTCAACATAATCCAGCTGCAACCTTTCCAAGCTCTCATCAATACTTCTAGTCACTCTGTCTGCACTGAAATCAAAGCCCTCCTCCTTGTATCGTCCGCACTTCGTAGCTACAACATACTCATTTCTTGGAACACCCAGAGCTTTCAGTGCCGTGCCCAGGACTTTCTCCGACAATGTCCCTCCATAATAACTTCAGAGCAGAAAATGAAACACAAAACCAGTTAAAATCAACAACAACAAAGCCTTATCCCAACTAGGTGGGGTCGGCTAGATGGATCACATGACGCCAATGTGTTCGATCAATTGTCATGCTTAGCAATATATTATTGATCAATTGTCCCCTCACCCTGGTTTACTACAGCAAACAGATTATTTAATGTATTGATGAGAGCTTGGAAAGGTTGCAGAAATAGATTATTGCAGATATCTCATCAAATAGGTTATGAAAATATCTTTCAAATCCAGAAACAGCCATGCAGATATCTCATCACATTTTTCTCATCTACAACATCACATAAAGCTCATTAAACTGGACTAGCATAACGCAAGTATCAACTAGTAAACTATCTCAGAAGACACAAATTCAAGGCCTAGTGATAAAATCAAAACTTGAAATCACCCACCACCCCTTAATCAAATTCACAATCCTACAATGCAAAATTCCTTAATTAGCCATACCCAAATAAAAAAAAACATACTTTCTTTCCATAACTTACAATTAATCTGATCATGACAAGAAAATGTGTCATATTCAAATTCAAAGCAGAAAACAAAAAGGCAAGACAGGACAGTAAACTCTTAAAAAAACATTGTTTTGTGGATTTCTTCCTATGAATGATCATAAAACAACAACATGCAAATAATAAAAAAGGGTGAAAAGAGAGAAATAAGATTGTTGTTCATACGGAGAAGTGTCGAAGAAGTTGATTCCCAAACGAAAGGCTTCACGAACAGAAGCATTGGCCTCTTCAATGGTGACCCCACCGAAGACATTGCCAAGAGGGGAGGCACCAAAACCCACATAGCTTACTTTCAGACCTGTGTTTCCCAGAATTCTATATTCCATTTTGGGGATCGCAGAGTTCATGGTTTAAGGATTTTGGTGTGTTTAAGGTAGTGAATGAATGGGTTAAGATAAAACATAGGAAGGTAGGAAGGAAGGTGTTTTTTTTGTTGTGATGGTACAGACTACAGAGGATGTAGCTATAAAAAAGTATACTATTTTTAACTTTTTAGAATAATAAAAAGGAAGGGAAAAGGCCACTAAAATTAATGCCAGAATTCACACAATTGATTTAAGTAATGTTGTAAGAATCGGACCGGACGGCTGGACCGGTCCAACAATCGACCGTTTGACATTTCAGCTCAACGGTTGTTCATTCTACTGTCGGTTCAACCAAAACCTGAAGCCTCTTTCCGACTCGCTTTTTGGTTCGGCTTTTACAACGTTGGATTTAAGGATCTATGCGATGAGATCCATTCCTAACATCAATATGTGATTTGACAATCACTCCATTTAAATTTAAACATGCCACACACTTCATATACAATTAGGAGTATATAGGAATTTGCTGTATATTTAAGTGGTCTGTCGAACGGACTAATGAGTTGTTGAGTATATGAGGTGGACATGGAATCCCCAACAATTGATTAATTGATTAGTTATGTATAATTGAAAAAAAAAATCAGTAATAAGATTCTAAATTTATGTAAATTGATTATTATAATGTTAATGATATTTAGAACGATATATGGATGATGATCATCCTTAAGCTCATGGGATAGAGAATGGTACATCATGGGATGATGATTATTAAACTTGAAAGTTCTCATATCACTTATGGTGAAGTGGATTTTAACATGTGTGGAAAACCTGTTAGCAATTTGAATATCTCAAATACTTGTACATTAGATCACAAAGCCGACTAAAAACAATCTTGACTAAAAACAACCTTAAGACCGAGGGGAAATTTTCACCCTATCTTATTTATTAAAACCTACTTAAGAAAAAGAAGAACCAATGGCAAAAAAATAGAGGCTAAGAAGGAATATTAAGTCTTCTATGTCTTCCACACAAGACCCATAAAATTTGTGGTGTTCATTTTATACGTTTTGCAATCATGTTTTTTATACCAAGAAAACATCTTCTCAAACACTTAATAAGTCACTGTAATTATGTGAATCCAATTGTGAAATATGCACCATTTCCTTGGAGACCCGTGATATATTTTATTATTCAGCTTGAGAAGCTAGTCAATGTTTCGCAAGAAAGTTAATTGCCTGATTAGACTATGGATTAACATGTAAAAATGCATATCCTAGTCTCTCTATGGGCCGCTTAGCTATTGTAATAGTCTCAAACTCTTAATGTTTCTCTAAAAGTGCATGCTTCAACAATTCCACAACATTTTTGGGAAGGAAGCAAGAAAATGAGGAAAATTGATAATGAATGTGATTAGAAATCGACACAAGACATTGAAGATAAAACAAGGAAGGAAGGTGTATTTGCGATGGACAATGATGTGGGGTCCTTGGTTCAGAACAATGTTATGAGAACTGGACATAACCGGACGGTTGAATTCGGCTCAACAGTTATCAATTCAACCGTCGGTCCGACCATCGATCTAAGAGATCGAACTGCGTTGAACCGTGACTTGGAGCTTTCTTCGTCTTGCCTACCGGTTTGGCTTTTACAACAACACTGGTTCATAACTAACTTTTTCCAATTCAAGTACATAGGAATGTACCAATAAGAAAGTAGACTATCTTTTATATTTAGAAAAAAGGAGAAATACAAAAAAAAGCTATGAAAATTAATTATAAACTCATGTAAAATGTAAAGTTTAAATTAAAATGAGGTTCGACAAAATGAAATTGCACATTTAATTTAAACCCCTATGAAATTGTTATCACATGATTATGAGTTGTTTCCTTCCCAAAAATTACACTTTTACCCTCTCTATAATTCACTTATCATGAACAATAAATCAATGGCCACGAGACATTATGCATTTATATTTTAAGAAATTTAAATTTCAACTTTCAAAGTTGAATTCAGCACTCAACTTCAAATAAACGGGAAGATATCTTAACAAGGTGTCTCAATGTCATTTTCATATCCTTCAAAACAAACAAATAAAGTTTAGCATTTATTTTCAACAGTTGAGTAAAACACATTTAACTGTGTCATGGACTACTCAATGAAGCTAAACAAGAAACTCCCTTCTTCAACCTTTATCTTGCATATTCATCCAAGAACGAGAAGTATATTCAAGCAAGCATCCTTAAATACAACAGCTTATCATTTTGACATCTTGGCTGTGAGTTCTCTCACCAGTTTAGCTGCCACCATGGCAGTCATTCCATCAACAGTGTCACGTTGAGGGTTGAGCTCAACTACGTCTGCCGCAACGATACCGCCTTTAAGACCATGCAGAATGTTGAGAACATCACGGAATGAGAGACCTCCCGGCTCTAAGTGAGACACTCCAGGAGCAAAGGCAGGATCAAGGCAATCCACATCTATTGAAATATATACCCCTTTAACACCTTCCCCTAATTTCTACAAAGCACAAAAATGCAAATTAATATCCAAGTACTATAGAAACCATGGAATCATGAACTCTGAGATATGAAGCTTCAAAGCCTCACTAATAAATTTGTGTTCATACTATGAAGGAGAATGACATTGTTAATAGATAACAGGGAATACCAAGTTTTCTAATAGCTCATGATCCCTAGAGAAT
The DNA here is from genome assembly GCA_029929735.1 of Mimosa pudica. Lineage (NCBI taxonomy): Eukaryota > Viridiplantae > Streptophyta > Magnoliopsida > Fabales > Fabaceae > Mimosa > Mimosa pudica. Next base: position 3,755,730 of record JAKELP010000037.1, on the reverse strand, counting down.
GTGCGCATTTCATACTGCTCTACCCCAAATTTCTTGCCCTGTTCACGCCCTTCAGTTGTTATTGATCTTATACCAACCTGAAATAGAACACTACATTCAAGTTACACACTAAATAAAAGATATGGTTGGGAAAGATTGAAACATTTACTATCATCGATGAACAGAAAACATTAACAAAACATAAAAGGAACCTATAGTAGTGTTTGTTGTCTTCTTAGCTTGTTTAATCAAATATTTACAAACACAACAGGTATCTTCTTTTCCTGTGAATATGTTTATTCTTTTCTTTCAATAGTCTGATCAGAATAATTAAAAATTTTATTTATATCGTATATACCCTATAGAAGAGTACGACTAATTCTATTATGCCCAAATTATCAGAGTGCTCCAGAATCTTATGTTAGATACAAAACATGAATGTTGAATGCTTAATGACATGCGAGCGAAATGGTGTAATTATGGAGAACAACCATGCGGTTTTGTTCAAAAATGCCCTATCCCTGGCATATAAAAGCTACAAAAATTTGGAATTTCATAATTGCCTGCAATAGTCGCCGCACATAGCCACCCTCCATGATTCGAGCAAATGAGGATGCATGTGAATATTTGTTTCCTTCAAAGCAATGATAGAGATCAGGGTGAGCATCCAAATGAAGAAGATCAATGGGACCACCTAGCTTCTCAGAAACAGCTCTGACCACTGGATATGATATGGAGTGATCACCACCTAAAACTAATGGACGTAATGGATCCTGGAAACATGTAAACATAATGAGAGTTGAGATACATCTAACTCGAATAGGGAGGTAATAGATAGTGAAATTATAATTCATGCAATAGGGTACATATCTGCTTAAATTACCAAATTATATTAAAAGTAGAAACTCAAATTGCAACAACTTTGCTAGAAAAACTATTCTAGTGGATGAAAAAAATGACCGTTCAATATTTAACCTCATGACGTAATAGATGGATCCAAACAACAAAAACACTCGAGTTAAAGCCATAACAAAGAAGGCATTATTAGTGTAAACTATAATATTCACTTGATAGTTTAAAAGATATTCAGAATTCAAGAACGATATGCTTCTTTAGAGAAAAGCCAAAACAGGGCAGTTTTCCATGATCAATCTATGAAGCAACAAGGATTGTTAAGAACATGATAACACAACAGCAAAGCATTATCCAACTAGGTAAAGTAGGCTACTACATGGCTCACACAACACTTTTGGGCTCTATCATAAACCAAATATTTGGATAAATTGAATCATTATTAATGTTAACAACTCAATCTAATAGTTCTGGTTTAAGGTAATTCTAGACTAATGCAAATGAATGATCAAAATGTAGAATTAGAAGCTGAAGTTCAAACCCAAAATAAGCACACTTACTGGTATTGACAGAAACCCTTTGCTCTTTAAGCCTAAAAAGGGAATATACTAAATTAACTTGGGATACACGTGATTCTACCCCAAAAAACATAGCAGTAGAATATGTACCGGCAAATGTCCTCAATAATCTGTTTCTAGATGATGATCTATAATGAATTGTTTAACACTACAAAATATTCAAAAGTAAAAGAAAAGAAAGAATCTGGAGGTGTAAACAAACATACTTTGAAGAAATATTCTTTAGAGCCTTCTGTTAGATATGACTCTTGAACAGACCAATTACTAGAAAGGAAGAACAGTTGAGTTGAATTTTCCAAAAAAAAAAAGATATAAAATAAATGTAAATAACAATGCAATGACTGCTGTGCAAGTAAAACTATTTAATTGTGTCAAAACAAACATATGCATGTTAAGGATGTTACATTAAAAAAATAGAAATTCCTAGTAAATTTTATATTTCTTTGGAGGCAATTGCAGCATGACAGATTACCTCTTCCATTACTAGCTTAACAGAATCACTAATGACATTCATCAATCTGTCATCATCTACTCCACAATCTCGTATTTCTTGGACAGGGACATCACCAACATCAGCAAGCACCCTTGGATCATGTAATACCTTTCCTGCAGAGTCATCTCGTGTTATTACGTTTGCATTAACATTAAGAAACAATTTCAGGGAAGCTGTTCATTATTAGTGAAAATGGAACCCATATCCTTACCCTCTTCAGTTGTTGAGTTAGTACTACCACACCAAATGGCCTCTCTAATTCGAGGAGGTGCAAATGCAGGACCCTGAAGAAAAGATGAATTATGTCCTAGAGGAACCCCAAGAAGGCAAGCACATGCTTCGGTTCCTCCAAAAGCACGTACAAGTTCTGCCTGAGAAAAACAACTTAAAAAATTATCCTTCTATCATGCATTTACTGAAACTAAAACACTCACAAAACTTAAGTAAATAAAACACAAGGTGTACAATTATTATGGATACTAGAGAAAAAAGAGTCAACCCAGTACTAGTCTCCACTTGATGAGGGTGCTTACAAGGTAGTATCATGCTCTATGCAAAGAGGCTAATTCGAACTCAAGACCTCAAACCCCACGGCAAGCAAGCTTACCGTTGAGCCAAGTCATCCCTTCATGGATCCTAAGGAAAATGAAGATATTTTTGGTTCTAATTCGGTGCTTATCATTCAAATTGCCCATCACCTTCTCATCGCCACAAACATATAAGCACATGGTGAGCCCCTCTATCCTAGTGATGATGAGCAATATGAGTGACGTGCACTGAATCAAAACCCGATATTTTTAAAATAAGATGATGACATGCCACCACCTTATTAGACAGAGAGATGATTACATGCCTTTAGCTTTGCTCTTTCACGAATAAGCGTTAATGAAGCATCTATCACACGATTTTGGCCTTTCTCTAGCAAATCAGTAGGAATGTTTGCTGCATTAAGTTTCTGCAGGTAATGGATACCTCTCCTCAATATGGTAGACATCTGTGTGTGAAAAAAAAAACAAAACAATGAGGTACTTTTTCCTAAAAATAATATCATTCATACTGCACAGAAAAATTGCATTAACAAGAAGAACCCATCGATCATTCCATTCCAAACATTAGAAAATTCCATCCAAAAGACCAACAAATTCACAGAAGAGATTTTACTGCAATGCCATTAAAGTATTTGTGAAGAAACTTGTACAAAATAATTGATTGATTATATAAACATGCATGCATGCTGCAAAACTATTAATCACTGATCATGTTTCATGACTTCAAGAGAGAATTTCGAAACCCATTATAAAACTTCATGGAAGCTGAAAGTTGCTTAAGAAAACTCAGATTCTACAACTAACTTTGATTTGATCTTTTTAGAAGATGGTAGAAAATGCTTACCCCAATTCGATTTCTGATATTTCACGTACGAACGGTGAGCTTACAAGATTGCTTCAGCGATGAAGTAAAGACTGTGAAAATGAGTGGAAAATGAGAAGAATATTTGAAGAGAAACTCGTTTTCTTTAAGGTAAGGTCATAGCAGTCTTGTCATACTCAGATGTTTCCACGTGTTAGTTGTCTCTATCTGAAAACTTTTATTTTTTTTCAGTTTAGTTTTGTGTCCAAAGAAATACTATATTTTTTTTTCCTACAATAAATTTGTTTAGATTCAGAATACTCCCTCAAGTCCTTATAGTAAAATATGCTCACCAAATTATTATGCTTCTTTTTTTTGGCCAATATTATGCTTTTTTTTTAACAAAGCTAAAATAACTAAAAAATTATGTGTCTATTACATTACAAATATTATATATATGAATGTCCCAAAATCTCCCAACTCTTGTCATTTCTCATCCTATACTTCATAACCTCCCTAATGAATTGTTTTAAAGAGATGTTAATATTACCATAAACTAAATGTTACAACTTTTATAGTTATGAGGATTAAACTTGCTATTGATTTTGAGTTAAATTTGTCTGCTTATAAATAGAGGACAATGTACTCCACATTAGATACACAAGCGAATAAGAGATTCTTCCACTCTCTCTACATTTCTCTCTTCTTTCCTATTCTTCTTCTTCCTGTTCTATTTATTTTCTTTATTTTTATAACACGTTATCAATACGAGTTTGCCCGCAATATTAAGGTAAACTCCTTATATAATTTTGTTAATTAATATATATATATATATATATATATATATATATATTACTTATATTTATTTATTTATATTTCTTTGCATCATATCCTTACCTCTTTCGGAGTATTTAGAGAGGTTGTCACAATAAATTCGATTGGTCGGTTCACCACCTATAATTCATACGCCCTTTGCTTTCACACGAAAAATCTGGCGGCTAGTCTCTCCCACCTTCACCACAAAAGGTGGGAAGAGAAGTATTTTGTGGAGGAGGGAGAGACAAGCGGAAGGAAGAAGGGTGGGAAGAGGGGTATTTTGTGCAAACCACAATATTGTATTTGTGTAGGGGCTCCTTAGGACTTACTAATAATTTTCGGGTTATTTAGGACCTTATGGTATTAAAATACCTTCCTTGCGACTATACTGCAAATTTCCCTTAGTTATTTCCCCATGTCAGATGACACATAGACAACCAGTATGGGTAAGGGCTTATTAAACAACAGTTATCTTGAATTCAATGTCATGAGGTTTTTTGCCCCTATTGCAATTTCATGGGTAGATTTACTACACAATATTTTACATGGTTTTCTGGTGCACCTGTTTGACACATGTCGGCGATATTAATTCACCCCTGGTTTCTATATAAAGGTCAAATAGAAAAAATCACATAGATGAAGAAGTGGTTGAAAATGATAAAAATATCAAAAATAATTTTATTTTCTCAAGTTTGCTCTAATTTATGATTGGATATATGAGAGAGAGAGATTAATTTGATAATAGTGTTATAAATGAGTATGAAATAGAATGCAAATAGAGACACTAATTAATAGTGCATAAATTGAGAAAAGTCGTTAATTTAATAAATTAAGCCAGCAGCACATGACACTTAGTGACTTATTAAACAAATGTTATCTTGAATTTACGGTAATGGGAATTTTTGCTCCAATTTTAAAATTTCATGGGTATTTTTGCTCTAAAATATTTTATAGAGTTGAGTGCACCTTGGTGACAATTATATGAACATTTTTGCACATTTACCCATTAATATTATATCTCATATTTTCTACCGGTTATGGCTGACTCAAAGTTACATTAATGTCATAATGTGTTTATTATCTCTACTCAAATGAAAAATCCATGTTTAAGGAGTATTTTCTTAAGAAAAAAATCCAGGTCTAGGAGCTCCGCGTAGACTTTGGATATGATCCTCATATGTGTTGTAATTTTAGTGTATATATTGACTTGGTGCAGAGCTACTTTTGTCCGAATAATTTATAATGTCGTTGTAGATATTTTGTTTAGTAGGCCTATATACAGGGGAGCCTAAGCTGAAATACAAAAACTGTTACTGTTTGGCTAAAGCAAATATAATCTATGATCACATATTTTATATAATTATGCAGTGTCCACCGATATAGCTAAAAAAATTAGGCTACAATATAGCTAAGACTTGGCATTGGTGCTACAACATTAATATTGCTTTCAAACAATGATCAAGCATTTTAAGAGCATTGTTGATAAAACTACAAATACTGAAGTACAAGTTGAAGTGCCTGAGCAATTCACCCAGCAAATGGTCCAGTAATTACTCTATGCTAAAGCATTACATCTTGAAATTTTCCATGATTTCAATTCTCGCAAGTTACTCTGTAACATAAAATTAACTTATGGTCAGGCACTATATATACTTTTATGCTCAATCATTACACTTCGAAATTTCCTATAAAACAAATACTTGTGAGCTACTAGCATAAGCTTGACTTCTGCCCTGTCACTATTAGTACTAGTATGCTCGAGCATATTTGATGCAAATTTTGAAAACTAATACAGTTTGAATACCCAATAAGCATTAGTTTTATGCTATAATACTGAGCAAGAAGAATGCCCGATCGCTGTGAGATGCTGAGTATCTATCTAATCTATCTATCTATCTTCTAATATAACTCTATATTACGCGTGTAGAATCTTTTTTTTTTTTTGCGTTCACACGGTAACTGCTCCCATTCTCTTTCACACCATTGAATAGCTGTAAGTGTTGGTTTATCTGATCAGTTCACCTCTTGGTATTGCCAACTCCTCCAATTAATTCCTCCAATCAATCCACTTAATAACAAGCATTCCATCCATCTTCCAATGCAACCTCACTCATCACTCCATCATATGCCTTTCCTCTTCTATTCTCCTCTTCTATCCCATCAGGACCGCCCCTTCTTTTATGACTCCACAATGGATCTCCATTATAGTGGCGCCGTGTCCTTCCCTTCTCCATCCACAGATATGTAGCCGTGTCCTATTTCTATCTACTTCTTGGATTTATGATGCAAAGCTTGATCTGTGGCGATGGCTGGCGGCGGCAAGAGGGTCACCATGGAGACGCATCTAAGGTATATATTTGTTAGAATTGCTATTTCCTGTCAGTTTCATTTGTGTTGCTCTTTCTTTATTGTTGTTTATTAGTATTTACATGTCGGATTTGTATTTATTTTTGTGCTGGGAATTTATTACTTTTTCAGAAATTGTTTTGGTACTTGAGTTTGTTCTTCTGATTCTCTGCCCTTGGACTTAACTTTATTATGAGTTTTATAGGAATTATGAGTTTTAATCTCTTGCATGTTAAATGAAAAGGGTTTGTGATATGAGATTACCAATAATTCTATTTTTCTCAATTTGACAGGTTCATAGAGCAGTGTGTGATATGATCTTAAAAATTTCTATGGAGAATTTCTGATTTTGCCAATTGTCATTTTATCAGGCAAATGCAGTGTCCAATATGAAGCAGAGGAATTCTCAAACTGCAATGGGGCAAGAAAAGATGTGTGTAAGTTTCTATAGTGTCTTGATGGAATTTTTTTTACCATAGTGTTGTAATGGAATTGAAACAATGCATTTCATTAGAGAATTGGATTAAGGAAATGAAAAAATAGGTTCATCCTATATATAACAACACAACAACAACAACAATAACAAAGCTTTAATCCCAGCTAAGTGGTCATCCTATATATAACCATGATGAAAAAAATAGGAAATTAAAAATAAAGCTCAATATTCATGTGTTTGCTACTGTGGTACATAATCCCTTTATTTGATCTTTGCTGGGAGAAAGAAGGAGTTGATGCAGGTATGCTTAATTTAAGTGGTACATCATATCATACTTGACTGTGTGGTGAACATGTGACAAATTCACTACACCACATTTAAATTTGATACTTTGATATGATGCTAATTCCTTTTCGGACAATAGTTCAAGTTTGATATAAACAAAGTCTTAGATTTTTGCAAACCTTCCTGTAAGTGCAAAGCCATTACATTGAACATTGAAAACTTGAAAAATCTTTTAAGTGTTTACTACATAGAACAACTATTTTCATTTGGTCTATATATATATATATATATATATTATATATATATATATAGACACACACACACACACATATATAACCATTGTTGATGTTAACATTGTACACTGTGAAAAAATTCTTCAAGGAGCAGATGATGGAATATCAAACTTTTACAAAGATGGTAACTTTTATCCTGATTGGCCAGTGGAGCTCAATGAAAGCCCTAATGATCTTCATTGGTGGATGAATGCTGTTGAATCCATAAAACATTTTGGTGACGGGCACCTCAAGGTATTGGAGCTTTATTTTAGTCTCTCTGAAGTTTGACAAACTTCACTTCATGCTTTTTTTCATACTGTGTAGTTGTAAGGATGAAATATTCAATTTCTGCTGGCTAATATGTGTTGTGTTCTTATAATTGCATTAATCGTTTCCCCTTGGCAGAAACAAGATTATAAATGGCTTTAAGGAAGCCCAGGAACTATATGGAAAACTAAATACCCGTTTTTTATGCGCACCAACTAAAAATCAGGTATTTTGTTTTCCATAATCAGGGCATAACACCCCATGTTGGACAAAAGAAAATTTCAAATGGGAGTGGTAGCAGAGAGTTGCCAATAGGTAAAGTATACGCCAAGGGACCCATGAAGAAGAGATTACTTCCGGTGATGCTATCTAATCAAAATCATGCTTCTGCTCATTATTATGTTGCTGTGATTGGGCTAAAAGTTACTGAGGATGACATGTATCTCTTGAGTGCAGGTTCTTTTTTACTTGCTAATGCAAGAAATATAAGAATTATTCATGTAAAATAAAATATCGAAATTACTCTATAAAGTTTGTATATGCCAGTACTTCTCATTTTGTTTGGGGACAGACCGGGTGGAGGGAGAAGTGTATTTTTCTTTATGAGGTTATTGACTTCCTCAAACTTCCTTTCTGCTTCATTTAATTCTGTACCCATTTTCATTTGAATTGTGTTTGCTCTTGGGATTTTCTTTTGTTAACTATGAATGAATTCTTATTAGCTAAGATTGAAAAAACCTAATGCTGCAATCAAAGATGCAAATGCAGCTTTAGAGGTTATACTATTTACCAGTCTGAATGTCAAACAGGAAAAGAGTATAATTGGTTTGGTGTTGTCAATAAACTGATTATTGAGTAGGTAGTCCATATTCCATTATGTTGTGTGGTAGGCTTCTTCAACATTGTTATATCAAATTGAACAAAGTATGATCAGTAATTTTAATTTGTTTGGTAGGCTTCAACATTGTCATTGTTTAGTTGGTTTCTCCTCTTTGCATATTGACCTTTGAAACTGCTTTTGAACTCTGTGGCAGTACCTATTATTTTTGACCATTCATTGGGGATTGACGATTTTCTAAATTTCTTTTAGTAGCTTAAGCTAGAAATTACTACCAAATTATTGATTGGTTGGATCAACATATTCATGCCTATTTTAGTGTTGATATGATTGACTAATGTAAATTTGATGCCTCTTAATGTGTTTATGTATGTTTTTTTAGTATTTGTTAGTTCCGCTCTTATGCTGTAACTAGAGTGGGTTTATGTGTTTGTATAGACATGTAGATAAATCATACAACATATGGTTTATGAACAATAGGAATTCCGATGCTTTTTATATTTTCTATTGGTAATTGATACACAATGACACTATTCAATCTATTGATACCATAATACGATGGTCTAATAAATGCTCGAGCAATTATATATACTCATGCTCGTGTGAGCATTATTGGATGGAAGTTTATTAAATTTTACCTCCAAATTTTATATCCGGAATTGTTTTTAGAATGATTTTTAAGTGCTCCTTTCATGTACTGGGTAATTTATAGAAATTAAAAATGTCAAGAATGCCACATTTGAAAATATGCAAGCAAGTGCAATTTGTGCCGACAAGAAGAACTGAATTTATTTCTACAAATATAGTATTTCACTAGATAGAAAGGCCAAGCTCCTAATATTAATCATCAATTGACATTAACTAATTTCAATTAAGGGAGCTTATTCCTCAAGATCCCACTCACAACGGATTGATTTCAAGAATTTTGAAGAATCTTGAAAAACAAAGGATTCCAAAAGATATATATATATATATATATATATATATATATATATATATATATATTAACGACCAATTTTTCAAGGTTTGAATGCAAATTGAATAGCTTGCATATACTTGTTATAAATCTTGAGCTAGAACTTGTGGAAGGCATTGGGAAATGCGTTCGTCCTTCTAACATTATGTTATACTACCTCCGGTCCTAAATATAGGCCTAATTAACTTTCTTTTTAGAGATTAAGGTTGCGAAATAGGTTATTAAATGATAACATATTTGATATATTTTTATATTATCCATTAGTTTATAAGTAAAATAAACTAGTTTAAAGGAAAAAGTTAGGTAAATCAATTTATAATTAACTTATTTTGTTTTTTTAAGCATTTTCCAGAAAAAGTCAATTAGGTCTTATATTTAGGACCGGAGGGAGTATAGAGTTATTGAACTTAATTAGTGTTTCTTATATCTACTAATAGAGTGATTAAGCTAATTGAAACCTATCTCATTGTTAGAGAGTCTCTAGTGACCCTCACTTAATTAGGATAAGACTTTGATGTCTAGATGTGGAATTTTGAAGTGGTTGATTACTTATTTTAGTCATAAAACTAAAGGAAGGGTTTGTTTAATTATGTACTGTTGAGATTCGAAAATTCACAAAGAAGCCGCATAACATTGGACGTGGCTAATGTAGAATCACAAGAACATTATTTTAAACTCAAACTATTGAAATTATTTATTCAATTCCTTGGCTTCACAAGTTAGTCCAATGTTGTAAAAGCCGGACCGAAAGATGAACCGAAAAAGGCTCCGGGTCACGGTTCGCATGGTCAAACCGATCGGACCAATGGTTGAACCGATTATATGATAATTAAAAAAAATATGTTACTTTAAAATATACCATACATATAAATATGGAAAAAAATTGGGATTGTTTAATCTCTTGATTTTTAATAGGAAATCATTGAATAAAAAAATATAATTATTAGAAACTTAGTAAATAAATCCATTTTTGTATTTGTCTATGAAAAAAGTGGAATAAATAATATTTTTTAGTAAAATAAACATTAATATATTTGAAAGTAATATATATTTACAATTGAACAATAAAAAAACAAAAATAAAAAGATAAGATGTTTAAAAAGTTTGGGATTTGCAATTTGATCTCTTTTCTGCAAAAAAAAATATTGAGTTTGGACCGGCCGGTTCAACCATTCCGATTCCCGGTTTTAAGTCGGTTCTCGGCTCATCTTCCGGTTCCAAATGGCCCAACACGGTTGAACTAGAAAAAAGGTTCTTGCACATGGACCGAGCCGTTGTGGGAGGCGGGTGACGGTCCAACCGGTCGGACCGTCCGGCTCGATCCGGTTCTGACAACACTTGTTACAACTCTTGTTGTATAGAATCATCACAGGTTATAATTGACCATTGACCGATATATATTAGCCCGGGATCTCCTTTATTGGTACTCAATACATACTTATATCAAATTGATCATATCAACAGTTGGCGAAAGAATGATACTACCTCCGATTCTAAATATAAGACCTAGCTAGTTGACTTTTTTGAAGAGATTAATGTTGCGAAATATGTTATAAAATTGTGACATATATATTTGATATATTTTTATATTATCCATTAGTTTATAGGTAAAATAAACTAGTTTGATGGAAAAATTAGGTAAATCAATTCATAATAACCTATTTTGCTTTTTTAGTATTTTCCAAAAAAGTCAACTATATCTTATATTTAGGACCAGAAGGATTAGTACATATAAATTTTTTCGAGTCATATATATTGAGCTAGATTTATTCAGATCTACCCATTCAAGACAATTTCAAATTAAAGGGTTAGTGAAAGCCAATTGATGTCCTAGTTATCGTTCACTTGATGAGTCTAAACACAATTAGAAACTCTTTATAACTAGAAGAAAACTTGAAAATGGATAAAAATCATGGTTTTAATTTGAAATTCGTGTAAAGGTGTAAAATGTGATATTTTTTTAAAGCAATTAAAAAGATTGGATTAAAAGGGAGATTATTTTTGGTTAAACACCGCCCGGTAATCCGGCGCCTATTGGCAACCGATTAATCCGGACTCGGGGAATAGAAGTGTTCCCACATAGGCAACGTCGTTCCCTCTCCCAATATTTTGGGGTATTTTTGTAATTAACTTATCAATTCAATCAAATACTCATTCTTAAGTGGATTGTAGTCCACTTACTAACTCAACCAATGAGTAGTTGGTTGATTCAAACCTAGCCGAAAGAATGATACTCATTGGTGGATTAAAAGGGAGATTTGAATCAAATGAGACGAACCATTCTTAATAAGTGGGATATAAGGAATCATCATTTCAAAATATTTTGGGGTTATTTTTGTTTTGATTGCAAATAAATCATAAAGGAATTCCTTTAGGCTAGGTTTATGTTAATTGAATTAGTACTGGAATCTAAATTATATTTCAATTAACCGGTGATTTGGGATTTCTTTTGGGTCCATAGACGACTCTTGCCTATGTTTGTTTTTTTCTTCGATCACATAGGGCTTTCACATGTCCAAATAGATTCTTCTTGATTTAATTGTTTTCATATTTTGATTGCATGTTTTAATTGTTCAAACGATTCCTGTACAACCGACGCGTAAAAAAATAAATGGTGTTATCTTTTAATTGATGGTGTTAGCTAATTTTAGACTTTTTTGTTTGCTAGCCAAAATGATACTGACATATTGTTTGTTATCTAGAATTATACTTCCATAATTGTTTGTTGCCAAAAAATGATTATTAACCCTATTTCAATGGCATATTTTAATTGTCCGTGTGGCGTATGTTAATAGTTGACATGTCAAAAAACAAACACGGTTATCTTATAATTGACAGTGTTGGTCAGTTTGAGACTTTTTATTCGTTTGGCCAAAATGATATCGTTTATTGTTTGTTTTATAGATAGATATATACTTCTATAACTCTTTGTTGACAAAAATGATTAATTATTCACCCAATAGATACGGATGTGTGTCTTGCTTCCACTTTTACTTATCCTTTCCCTTTCAATAAGATCAGCTCCAATAGCTTTAACTGATGGACACGTGGCTGATCTGATATCTGAACTAAACATTGTAACACATTTCAATAATGATTGGTGATTGGGCATTTCTTGTTCTGTTTTTACATCTTACTGTTTATTTATTAGGTGTTTTATAAGTACTTTTAAAAAATGTTCAACTCAATTCAAGTTCTCACTTGGTGCAGCTGTGCAGGTGTTAAGAAGGCTATACAAGGTAATTTTAACCTTACTTTCATGCAAAGATGCTTATTCAAACCCACGAACTCGGAACCATGATTAGTGAGCTTGTCTCTGAGCCAAACTGACCTTTCTTTTTTAAGTACCTGACCTAAACTAAAATATTTATTTATTTTTAAATTTTAAAACTACGATATTTATCATCAAACTCCCAAAGCATGCATCTGACATAACAATAATGTTTTACCATTTCGCAAGTGCATAGGTCGTAAAAATGTAGTATAGAGAAAAGAGTGTCATTCCATGATCCTGGGGAGTGACACTTTGTTGTGTCTCCATCGCGTCGCTTAGGGAGGCATCTGCGTAGCTAAGTGAAACTGGAAGTAATCTACTTGTGTGGACAGATATAAATGGCTTGCTGGTCATGCTCCAGAGCCCACAGAGACAAGCCCCAGTGGATCATGAGTTAGGTGCCCTGCCCTTGGATTGGGTTGAGCCCAAACCCCTTCCTAAAATTTAGTAATAAAAAAAAAGAGTGTCATTCAACTAGGATTATTGTTTAAGCAAATTGATTAGTGTTAATTGTCATTAATTGGGTTCAGTAAAAATATGTATGTAGAATTGATTTTCAAATGGAAAGTAGATTTCATATATAAATTAAATATGACAAATAGAGTTTTTAAACACACTTGGTCAAGAATTACTCTAATGTGATTCTGTCAAATGTGATTCCATCAAATATTTATTTTTTTAACACATTTTTTAGACCAAACACAACAGCAAAACCAATTAACGCGGTTGGCGAGTTGAAGTGTGAATGTCCTACTTATATACTCACACACACAGACATTCTGTCAAATATTTATTGAGTATAACAATACTCGAATGTGATTCCGTCAAATCTCACTTTAGGAAACAAAGAAAAACGTATATACGATATTTACTCTTAATTGAGTATAACAATACTCGAATGTGATTCCGTCAAATATTTATATATAAAAGCACCGGTTGACAAATGTTATTTAAGTTTTATGGTAAATATATATTTAGCCTAGAAATCTTTGTATTAAACATATCTAATTTTTTAAATTTTAATTTGGAAAATAACTTGTTTTCAAAATTTCTAAAAGAAACAGGCACGGGTACATATTTTTCCATATGATCGAATTATCTTTTAGAAAAGAATGGAAAGCATCTAATGTTTAAAACATCCTTCAAATATATATTTTGTCTCGTCTCTCGTTTTAATGAATTTTCTCTTATTTGTGTCACTATCTAGACAGATCACAGTCCATAATTGAAAAAACACAAGTACCAGATCACATGAATCAATAACTGTTGGTATCTTGGCTGTATGTATGTGTGTGTGTTTTTGTCAAGGTACCCTACTCGCGTGTTAAATGAGACTAATCTCTCGTTGTTCTGAAGTCGGAAGTAGACAACTGACATGTGAATTTGCTCCATTTACAAGGGTTAAGAATCGAACCCTCAACCAGTTGCTATGTGTTTGTACTTATCACTCACACCAACTAGTCAGGTTGCATATGTGTTTCATAAGAAACTTAATAGTATTGTTTTTAAACTTATAGAAAAGCAATAGTATTGCAAATATGTTTTTTCAACATGAGATTTAAATTGTTTGTTAAATAGTGACATAAGATATATAATAATAAATTTGAAGAATTTCTTAATAAGAATTATTGAGATGAAGCACTAATATTAATGGCGCCAAAAATTATGACTATTTTAAGTAATGTGTTGATTATATACTCATCCACGTAATCTTTCCTTATTTGATGTACAATTTTTAGTCTGGCAGTGGATCGTTTAAAATACTTTAGATATTAGTTAGATTAGCTAGGGGGCAACATTTAACATGGTTAAGAAAAAAAAGGAGGCAACATGATTATATTTTATTTTTCTTTATTCATTGCGTAGCATTCAACGGTAGATCACGTCACGGCTCACACGTGTAGAGTAAGTGCGACCAAGATCACGAATCAACAAATGAATACTCCCTTGTCATAATAATAATAATAAGGGTTAATAAACTAACGTTTAATCCCCATAGTTTAGTGTGGTTTGAGTTCTAGTGCCTGGAGTCTGAAAGTGGGGGTTTCAGTCCTTATAGTTTGAATCAGTTTTGGTTTTAGTCCCTATAATTTTAAAGAAGAGGTTTTAGCCCCTAATGTTTCATTTTGTCCAAACAAATGGTCCCTATAGTTTGAGAAGGACTTGATGATGTTAAATAAGCTGACATGTCAGTTTGAGAAGTCCATGCAAGCTTCCCACTCATCTTGCCACATCATCACAATTAAGGCTGACATGTCAGCTTATTTAACATCATCAAGTCCTTCTCAAAATATAGGGACCATTTGTTTGGACAAAATGAAACATTAGGGACCAAAACCTCTTCTTTAAAATTATAGGGACTACAACCAAAACTGATTCAAACTATAACGACTGAAACCCCCACTTTCAAACTCCAGGGACTAAAACTCAAACCACACTAAACTATAGGGACTAAAAGTTAGTTAACCCTAATAATAATATAATAATAATAATAATAATAATATTGGCCAAATAATAATAATAATAATAATAATAACAACAACAACAATAACAATAACAATAACAATAATAATAATAATAATAATAACAATAATAATAATATAATAATAATAATAATAAATAATAATAGCAACTCCCTCCCGAGGTAAATATGTTCTTGAAAATTAAATGGAATGATTTAATATGATCATATTATTTGATATTTTTGAAATGTTTTAGTAACAAACAAAAAATAAATGTGTTTTATCCGACCTAGGGATGGAAATAGGCTAGGCTTTAGTAGGCTTTGATAACATAGGTCTGAGCCTGTTTGAAAATCTAGAACGTAAGTCTGAGCCTAAGCTTGTTTGTAATCTTAATTTTAGGCCTGAGTCTAGGCCTTCAAAAGGCCTGACAAGGCCTGAAAGCCTATTTAAAAGCCTACTTGAAATGTAGACTCTTAGTTAGGCTTGAAATCTTATACTTCTGATTCTATATATAAGTATTTAAACCTATTAAAACTTGTATATAAATTATGAGATGTGAAGCTTAGATGCACAAATAAGTTGATAATGTTATAATTAATTTATACTCCCTCCGTTCCTAAATATAAGATCACTTTGGGAAGTGGATAAGTTCCTAAATATAAGATCACTTTCTATTTTATCTCAATTTTGGTCCAAATTACCCCGATACTTCTTAGCTCCCTCACTTCTCTCTCAAATCCCTATTTGTCTTTTAAATTTAAGGGATGAGTATTTTGGGAAGATCATGTAATCCTAATTCATTGGAAAGTCTTCCTTAATCTCTCCAAGTTAGCAAAGTGATCTTATATTTAGGAACGGAGGGAGTACATTTTATTTATCTTATACAATAGAAATCACAAAATAATTAAATAGGTCGGGCTTATAGGCTAGGCCTTGTGAAAAAAAGCCTAGCCTATTTAGTTAAAGAGGCCTAATGATAGGCCTGTATATGAGCCTGACATATTTACTAAATAGGCTAGGCTAGGCTTTTTGAAGGCTAGGCCGTAGGCTCCTGTTTAAAGTCTGGCCTATTCCCACCCCTAATCTGACCTAACGCCTGATTTGATTAACTCATTTCCTTTGCAAACCATCTTAATGTGTGTAATTAATGAGTAGGGGTAGTTAGAGTAATCAGTTGCAAGGGTGAACAAATTCAAACAAAAAATGAAAACCAAACCAAATCAAAAAGCGTTTTGGTTTTCCTATTTCGGTGTTTTGAATTCAGATTTCTATTTTTGATGTTTTTTTTTTGTGTTCAATGGAAAAGATTGCCAAAACCAAATTATATATATATATATATATATATATATATATATATATATATATATATATATATATCAAAAAAAGTCCAAATGACCAATAGTCTAATGCTTTAATAGCTCAAAATACAAACTCTAAGGAACTAATAGTCTAATTGTTTTGTATTAATTAGATGTAGTTATGTATATAACTTTAAGGATTTCTTTAGTTTAATTTCAACATGTTAAATTAATAATTTAATTGCCTTTAGTAAGATGTAAAATTTATATAACTATTTAAATAAAATAAATATGTTTTCTATTTCATCTCTTTAATCAAATTTTCATATGGAATAAGTTGCAATATAAATGCCCAAAAATTAATCATTAAAACCAAAAAACTGTAAAATCAATCATAAAAACAAATAACTTTTCAGTTTTGGATTTAGTTTTGATTTTATTAACACACCCTAAAGTTTAATAGTCAGACCGTACGAAGTATAAGAAGATCGCACTTCGTAAGCCTATTTGCTGGCTAAATATATATTATTTTTAACTACCAACAAAATTTACTTCAATCTATGATACTTATGATATTCATTTATGAAGATTTTTCAGCAAAAAACTTATTCAAACATTGGAGAAGTTCAGAAAGATGACTAGAATGCTATAGAAAAGAAAAAACAAAGAGTCAATATAGTCCTAGTTATAAGACTCATTTAAATTTTTTTGGAGAAAATTAAGGGTATAGAATGAATCAATTTAAAATTTTATAGTTATTTTTTCTCAAAATTAATTTATTTTACTTATAAACTAACTTATGGTCTAATTCCATGACATTTGTTTTGCTTCTTAACATCACAAAAAATTCAAAATGGTCGTATCATTAGGAGCAAAGGTAATATTATCGAGCATAACTAACACATGAATTTTATTTAATTAATTAGGTTAATATGTCATACATGCATTTGGGATTAGGAGGGAGACGTATGTTAACTCATGAAGTCTAAGATAAGATTTAGATAATTATTTATTAATTATTAACATAATTTTTAATTATGTTTAACTCTACCATCATATTGACCATACTTTGTATAAGACTATAACTAGTACAATCAATTATGTGGCACATATATATGGTAAAATAAATCCTCGTCACAAAAATGCCTACCGCCATGCGGGTCATGTGTAGAAGCATAATGGTAAAATAAAGTGTCGTTCCAATATAAACTATATAATATGTAAGTTCATTATGGGACAAATCGAAAATTAGCAAAAATAAAGTAAATAAAAATGACAATTTAGTGAGGTTTTAAGTGATTAAAAATGATAATTGGCAAAGCAAAGCACTTTAGGTAAACTTCAACTATGGGAAGGGTCTAGGTTTATGTATCCACTTTTTATTTCATGATGCTTGATTAGCCCTCCTCTAATAACAGTTAGTGAGTAATTTGTATTTGTTTGAAGTCTTATTCATTATTTGAATAACTCTCTCAAGCTTACCCAAGCCCTAATAATTAACACTAATATGTACAATTTTTTTACTACATACTCGCTTTGGTCCTAAACATATATAAAATCTATTTGGAGAGATGAATTTGGTCTTAAATAAAAGACATTATATTTTAATTTAATTTGTACCAACTTTTCGCGAAATCATCCTTATCTTTTTTTTTTTGGTTAGAAAAAAATCATCCTTATCAATGCCCCAATAACAGACACATATAGTGGGCGAGGGTGGGGGTAAAGGTAGATGGTTGGGGGCATGCACATTGGTAATACTCTAACTGGTCCTAAATATAAGACCTAATTGACTTTTTTAGAAAATCCTATAAAAAAGCAAAATAAGTTAATTATAAATTGATTTACCTAATCTTTCCATTAGATTAGTTTATTTTACCTATAAACTAATGTATAATCCAAAAATATATCAAATATGTCATGATTTAATAGTCTATTTCGCAACCTTAATCTCTCCAAAAAAAGTCAACTAGGTCTTATATTTAGGACCGGAGTAGTATTAATTATACTCTTTAGATAATCCACTTCAATTTTACAAAATTTGGTTAATCAATATCTCTATCTTACTCATTAACAAAAGCTCAATCCTAGTTAACTTTGAATTTTAAGACAAGCTACACTAAACCTCAATCTAACTTAGTGGTTTGCTTATTTATATATACTCTCTCAAGCGGCATGCAATTGAGCAAACAAGCTAATTGTTAGCCACCACTTAGGATTTTTATTTTCATCTCAGCATGCATAGCATGAATTGATGCTTGAAACTATTTCTCTTTCAATACAAACCTTCAAAATAAATCTACAACTGAAAGTTTAGCTATGCATGCTGAGATGAAAATAAAAATCCCAATTCTGAACATATATATCCAAATCCAAATAAGTTTGTATGTCGCCGCATATCAAACATAGAGCATAGTTCCAATTTTTTCCTCGTGTGTTGCGGCATACAAGTTTGTGTTCTATGGCACACCAAACAAAGATGTTCTTTTTTCTTGATCTCCGATGAAGCGCCAATTTGCTTGTCTTCAGGCTTCTCTCTTTCTTGGTTCTTTTCCCTACAAAAAATAGAAGATTCCATTAATTTTATTCAATAATATGCTAAGAGGAATTCACTCAATCTTCACAAGTTATTATCTCAATTATGGACATTATCAAGCAATTTTGAGCATTGAAAACTAAAAATTAAGTGAAATATGCTAAATTTCTGAATGCTAGCAATTATGAATAATAGGATCAAGAGAACCTTCTATAAGCCCCGTTATAACATAGGCAAGTGGAGGGAGTACAAGTTATTAACAGCATTACTGATAAAAAAATTACGGAACAGATCTTTTTTTTTTTGATCAAAATTACCGAACAGATAGTAGGAAAGCATATCAAACAATATATATGTAATTGACTCGTATTTATTACTTGCAAGAGTTTATGATGTGCATTATTGGAGTATATATGGCCAAATCCGATCCTATCAACTAGAAGTTTTAAGGAGTTATGAATGTAAACGAATTCACGTAGGGAGATTTACCATGAATCCATATATTGCAATAAATGCCAAGCATGAATGAAGGACAAAAAATGCTCACATAGTAAACAAGGGAAGTTAGGGGAAAAAACCTTTAATTTGGACTTAAAATGAAGTGGAGGACGCCAATGGTCTTGTAAGCTAACAGTGGGAGGCCTGGAACAGATTTCTGCTTGTCATAATGACAAGTAGAAAGGGCGGTTATCCACTCTAGATTATCCAACATTGAATAGATATATATATGAATAATATGTTTTTTTAACAGATTGTTAAGAGATATCTTAATTTTTTTTACTGGTTCTCTCCACTTATTTGAATACATATTTATAGCTTAAGGATTCTCTACTCTATTTTTAATGAGAGTACCCGTTCTTCCCACTAATTTGATCCCATAATTATAGTTCAAAGATGATATTTTCGACCTGTGACTAAAAAATTGTAGAGGGAGTAGAAGGATCCGAAGCTAAATAATGGATCTTTTCATTAGCAAATCAAATCCGCCGATTAATTTATCATTTTATTCAAGTTCAATTAGAGGTTGGTGAAGAACTCCAAAAAGTCTTCAAAACGACAAAAGGTGGGGCATTAGAAACTTGTCACGATCTCGGTCAAAAACGACTCTCTCACCTTCATGTCTAGTTCATCTCTTTTAAAATACATATTAAAGTACGCATCTTTGCTTCTCTAAGCCCATTCACATCACCCCACAAAATCCTCACTGTTCAAAGTTGAAATTCAATTCAAGTATATATACTTTATATATGATTATTTACATATATGGTTGTTTGTGTGTGTGTAGATAAATAAAGTCCTCTCATAATAATGAGGTTCAATTAAGCTTCAGCTTTTTAATTAGGTACATATTGAAGACGTACGCACAACAACTTAATGAGCTTTGGTTCCTTTCAATAGGTAAGCACATTGTAGTTCTTCCTCCTTTCTGAGAATTATAGGTGTCGTCCTTGATCACACACACACACACAAATTATGTGGGGGTCGGTGAATAATTATTTGGATGCATCAAAGTGAGCTATAACCAATGCTCTTGGTGTTTTATGACTCTTTAATCTCTAACAGGAATAAGTTTTTATTATCTTTACCTCTGTCAATAGCTTACAGGAGTTCAAATATGGAGATTTCACCGGCCACCAAAGGGTTTCCTGATGATCAACTGGTAAGATTATTAGCACTTCTACTCATATGAAGAAAGTTTATGTATCAATTAATGCGTAGTTTGAAACTGTGTGTAATGTTGAAAAACAAGGAAAAGTCCTAACTCCTAAGAGATAAACTGTATGACCTATTACTAATGCTCATATCCTCATTTGAAAATATTAGGGCTAAATTATATATTTAATATCCTAAACTATTTTTCAATAGAAGTCAATATCTTAAACTAGTTTTTGATGTAATATTGAGCATCTTGTTTAATGCATAAAAGTTAATTTAAGATACTATTAAGTGCAATGAAATATACTCTGATAGATGATGATTTACTCAAATACTCCATACTAATAATGAACATGATTTTTCTGTTTCTTTGTTTCTTTTTTCCAGGAAATAACAATGGAGGATCCTTCAGCTAGTTATCTTAATGAGTGGCATTATCACTTGAACGCTTATGAGGATCCAACTATACTACCCATATCTTCTGCTTTTGGAGAGACACTATTATTACAACAACATCCATTTTGTAATAATATGATGAACCCAAACTCCTTTAACCCAAAAATCTCCAGTTATTGCATGCAAACTTCTTCAGCTTCTGTCAATGAAGAAAGACCCACAAAGCTTATCAAAACCAACAAGACAACTTCATGTTGGAGTCCCAATATTAATCATAACTTGCTTACTTCCAATCCAGACCAGCATCAATTTGCTTCATGTCCAAACTTTCTTACCTTTGCAAACCAAAATTGCATAAATCATGAGATGGGATTACTGGGGAAGGTCACCAATAATGAGGAAGGGACAGTATTATTATCATCTCCAAAAGTCAACGGAACCAATAGAAATGTTGATGATGATCATTTTTTGATGATGTCCCAAGAGTCCATGGGGAATCAAAACTATTATGGGTTAAAGACGACAAGCCAATTAGATGAGCAGGCAAGGAAGATTGGCGGGACCATTTTGAGTGCTAATAATAATAGAGTTTCTCATCAACCAGTTCATGATCACATCATTGCTGAAAGGAAACGAAGAGAAAAGCTTAGCCAGAGTTTCATTGCTCTCTCTGCCCTTGTTCCTGGTCTTAAGAAGGTATCATAAACATGCCTATTACCCTAATAATTTTAAATTTTAATTTGGAACCTCAGATATATTCTCTGAACTGCACCAAGTTGAAACAATTTCACAGATCTATAAAGCAAGAATAAATCAAAAATATATAAGCTCTGGATTTTATACTACACTAATAACACAATACTCATGAAATAATTGGTCGATACTTATTTGACATAAAAAGATTGATCTGAAACATCTTAAACTTTATGGGATCCAAACTGATGGGATATGTTGTACTTAATTGCTCATAATTATTTGTTTTGTTAACTTCTGAATGTGTTTAGGCAGGCAATGTACGCCTATCATACTGTTCACAGATCCCACCACATGGGAAAAATACTAAAGTTCGATCCAAAGTATAGACAAGTTTGATGTAACAAAATTACTTTGTATGACGACAAACTTTTTTGTGTAAGAAAGTTTATCAATAAATTATTTGTTTGACTCCAATAACAAAAAATTAAATGTTATATTTCTTGCAATGAACCTTTAATTAACTTAAACTTGAAAAAAGACAAGAGAGTGAATTATTTCATTCTAAGGAATTTAAATTACATGCATGTGTTTTGTATCAGCTGCCTTGTCTCACCTGTCTAAATACCCTTAAAGTTTGGAGCTTTTCCTAATCAACTGTTTTTTCCGTAGTTCATCTTATCAATTACATTCCACATGCATAGGTTATATACTTTGATATCTATTGACAAAAACTGGTCCAATTTTCATTGTTCAATAATTTTCAAAGTATTATTACTCTAATTGCATAGCTTCTTTTAAATTTAGATTATAAATTTTTTTTATTACAGATTAGTAAATCTTTAAAATGTCGTAAAAAGTCATTTTTACCCATATTCATATCAAGATGTTATTCATTCAATGTACTCTCTAATCATAATCAATTTTATGTAATGCCCAAAAATTGACCTTCAGCTGTCCTCAGCTAATTTAATTAGAAACCCTAAATGGGCTTCTTCTTAGTTTAAAATTTGTGCTTCTTAATTCTGTTTACTGTAAAACTAGTACTTATCAAGTATAATTAATTAAAATTCTGCTAAAAAATTATAATTAAAATTACAAAACAGATGGACAAAGCTTCTGTGCTTGGAGATGCTATAAAGTACATGAAGCAACTGCAAGAGAAAGTAAGGGTTCTTCAGGAGGAACAAACAAAGGTTAAAAAAGTGGAATCTGTAGTGATTGTGAGGAAATCTCAGGTTATTGCTTCAGACTCTAATTCTTCAGATAATTCTAGTGGTGGAGGAGGATCATCATCATCCCTCAATAATGATGACACTGTGCTGCCAGAAATTGAAGCAAGGTTCTGTGAAAGAAGTGTGCTTATACGAATTCATTGTGAGAAAATAAAAGGGCTTCTGGAAAAAGCTATTGGTATGATTGAGGATCTTCATTTAACAGTAACCAATACTAGTTCCTTCACTTTTGGGAGTGCTTCTCTTGATATCACGATCATTGCGCAGGTAATTATTTATATTTTAATCGGGTTTTTCATAAATGTTATTGAGATAACATGAATATAAAGTTAATATCAATTTTTCATGCTCTCTCTTTTAGAATTCATGTATACAAAAAACTAGAAAATCTAACTGATGAAAAATATTATCCCTTAGCCTCTTAATATCAAACTTAGCTAAATTAAGAAGATTAAGGAGGCTAAACAAATTAATTTAGTTTTCTCTTCATACCTAAAAGTAAAACCTATTTGCCTAATATTCTTATATTAATGACGTTATTTAGTTAAAATTATATGATATTATTAAAACGCTCTAATCAATAGAGATAATATGGGAAAATATTTAAGAAAATTATAAGAAGTTGTATATATATTTGGGAACAAATTCATATTTCCAAATATGTTCCATATTTAGAAATGGAAAGAATATAATATAAGCTGCATGATCTCTGATCTTTAAAGTATTTATTATGTACCTCATTGGCTAGCTAGATTATATATCAGTTTACAACTACAAATAAATTTAGTTTGGATGAAATGATAGTTTAGATTATAGAGAGTTTAAACTAACTTATTTAACTTCATTAAACTACCCAAATTAGTCATTGGTTTATTATATTAAGGATTGCTTGAAATACACTTAAAGTGTGTGTGTGTGTGTGTAAACACAACAAGAGATGTTTCCATATATATTGCATGAAGGCTGGATTACACTGTGTGACATGTATATTAGGAAGGCTAATTAAAGTGTATATGTATTTCTCATCTAAATTTATATCAAGTTTTAGCCTAACTACTCAAGTGTGTAAACTGTAAAGTGTTTGGTTTATTTTTCAGTTAAAGAAAGTGTATGGTTTATTCCCAAAATCTTAATATCATTAGTTTGCGTTGGGAAAGAAACTTCACTGATTTGAATTTTTTGCGGTGCACTAGTTTTAATTTAACAATGACTATATATATATATATATATATATATATATATATATATATATATATATATATTAAAATAAAACTATTTATATGTAATTTATTTTAATTTTGAAACAATAAAATTGATTACATGAATGAATGTCACTATTTAAATGTAAAACGCCATTTAAATTTGATAAGGAAGCATTTTATATTAAATGAAACTAATTTTGTTTTTATGTTAAGGTTGAATAATGAAATAAGTTTACTCCCTCCATACCTATTTATAAGGTCACATTTTTTTTACTAGACTTGTCATTTTTATAAGGTTTCATTTGAGGCCTTCTAACTAATAAATGCAGTTTAATTTCAACTATTTTACCTTCAAATTCCTTGATACATTATTTTTCGTTAATTTTCCTATGGTTTCTTCTTAACTCATTCATGAATAAGGGGTGTTTTGAAAGAAAAAAAAAAGTATTTTTTCTTCATATTTACTGATATTATTACGTAATTTAAATTCAACTCTTTTGCAATTCGGTTGAAAGGAAATATATGTGTGTAGAAATTGAGAGATTATATTTTAACCTACTATGAAAAATTGTATTATTTTTCACCGCTTGGGAACCAAATATACAGTTTAATTTGATATGTAGATTCAAAAAAAATGTTCTAAATACAAATAATATCAAATGGTTTTTTTTCTTGTGAAACTAGTCGGTATCAAACATTATATATAGGTTTTTAATTAACCAGTACAATGCAACTATATATATGAGACAAAATGCTACTCATGTATGTTGGTCATATAATGGCTATCTGATATTAATGGTTTAAGACTTTATGTTTTGTCCGTGAATCACAAGTTGGAAATAGTGGCTTGATTCCAATATGAGCTTCTTCTTGGAGCAAATATATATGAGGTTGTTCAGATTTAGCCACTAGTAGTAATTATATGGAGTATCTTTTTATATTGTATTCTGTCAATAATGAATCAAAGACATGCTGTTTTATTATATTTTACAGATGGACTCAGAATTTTGCATGACACTGGAGGATCTTGTGGGAAACCTTCGCTCAGCCTTTAAATCTTACATGTGAACAAATAAGATCCAAAATATTCAGTTCACATATATCAATAATATCAAGCAGCCAACGGCCTCATAACATGGAAAGTAATAGACTTCACAATAAAGTGTGTGTGAATGCATTTGTTAATTTTCATAGTTTGATCAGATTTCAGTTGCGGTTTTTCCTATAGTTTTATAAAAATTTAGTGCATATACTTTTTAACAAGTGTTGATATTTGTCTTTACGTACAGTTAAACTCAGATACTTGACCCTTATGAGACTATAGTTATTACTAAAAACAATTGTTTGAAACAATAAAACCGGAACACGATCAAACTATAAAAACCAACAAATAATATTAAAATTGTGTGTGTGTAGGAACTAGCTCAATTAGTTAAGTGCATGTTGTTATAAGTGTACTGTTCTGTGTTTATACAATTAATGTCTGTACTGCATGTCCTCCACCTTCTTAGACAATTCCCCACCAACCAATATTTATATATGGATCAAGTTGGTCTCGGATTAGAATATTTCCAAGAAAAAGACCGAGTTGTACTGTCTCCAACATGGTTGCCCATTAGTGCCTGTTGTTTTTAGTATCTGCTAGGCAGATATGTGGTTATAAAGCTGAAACAACCAGCTGTGTCCCTTTTCTCAGAATAGCATGATCATTGGAAAATGGTGTTTTTAGGGTGTCTTGACAAACAGTGCTTTCGTTTAACTTGGTAGCCTCTTTATTTATGAAATTGAAAATGTAAGAGTTTGTTTCAATGTATCCGTGTGATGGAATTATAAATAATGATTTTGCTCATTATCATTCTAGAAACAATTGCACCGGAGTCCTAGGTAAGAGATTTATCAGATATGTCAATTGACAAATTTTGCACTTAATAACCAATGTTGTTTCAGTTGTCAATATTGATTATTAACAACTCTTTGAAACCTCTCTAAAAATAAAATATTTTACTTGGGACCTAATAACAAATATAGCATGATTCTATATAAAAATATATTTTATAGCATGATTTTTTTAGGGTTTAGGTACAAATCAAACACCCAACTAATAGCAAAAATGTACAGAACATTAATTACAATTTCAAGTCACAGATCTTGCACAATCAAATGCAAAGTAGTGCATATGCAGTAACCCGTCAATTTTGACAGATTTAACAATTAATTTTGACATGATTAGGTCACATCACTTTATTGGGTCACGTCACCTACCACATCATCATCTTCATCTCATCATTACCATTTTCTCCATCAAGCCTTCACCCTCACCAAAGCCGATGACCTCCTTTCACCCTCCATAGCCACGGTCAACCACCACAGTCCCACCAAACCTCAAGTGTAACCAATGCCTTTAATTTTTCTAGATCTGTATTTTACTAATTATATGAGCAACTCACTATTCTAATTTTATGGTTTTGGAATTCAAGTGTCTTCTTTAGAACGAAATATAATGGCCTTACAAGATCTAACAGTTGTGTGGGTTAATTAAATCATATTCTCTCTTTCCCTTATTATAAGAGCAAAAAAATTGAACTGTTTTCTTCCTTATTATAAAATCCTACATGAAGTGGTTAGAATATCGATTGGCTTTTTACTCATTTTAACCCTCATCATTTCTAAATATTTCATGCCAATTAATATCATTATTATGCTATGTTTTTCTCTCTCTTATACACATATATAAATAAGGGCAAACTTGGGAAATACTTATTTACTTAGTTGACATATTTATCTCATTCAACAACTTTCTTAATTTGTATAATTTTACCCTCTTCACTCTTATAATAAAGATTGATGAAACTATCTCATATTGCATACATATTCACGTACAAGTATATATACTTGACATGGAAGGGCAAGGAACGATCTTCTAACATAATAATCACAAGGGTAATAGTAATGATAACTGTCATTATTAATGTTAAACTATATATATAACTCAATTAATGCACATGTTCACCGTCACGCAATCAAATGTTGTCTTTTTTTGGGGTAAAGGTCTTTATTTGCCCCTAAAAAATACATTTGCACCTTGAACTAATAACTTATACATTTCCGCATTGAAAGTAATCAAAATGGGATAATTTCACCCTGTGATAAATGTAATGCTAACATGTAGCCGACGCCAATTGGTGTGTCTATTCAGTCAGTGGAAAATTGGCCCACTTTACTTAGTTTGAGGGTTGAAATGTACCAATTGTTAGGTTAGAGTGCTCAATGGTTCAAAGTGGTTACTTTCGGACAATAAATGACTCTTGCCCATCTTTTTTTGTTGATTAATATGTCTAGCTAACTAGACAATGATAAAGTTGAAATCTGGAATCGGGGGATTTGTTTAGCTTCTGAATTAGTGTAGGTAGGTGTTGTATGCCTAATCTGATGCTTCTGGTGGAAGTTTACATACTCAAAAAACATGCTTGGAAAATAAAAGCACCAAAGTTTACTTTATATAGATCGATAAGGTTGATGTAAAATAAATTCCTTTGAATCTTGTATGACAAAATCATGTGTGTAAATGTGGTTAAAAAAATAGAAGGCACCTGCTCGATCAAAATACCTTGTAACAAATACTACCTCCGGTCCTAAATATAAGACCTAGATGACTTTTTTTTGAGAGATTAAGGTTGCGAAATATGTTATTAAATTAAGACATATTTGATATATTTTTAGATTATCCATTAGTTTATAGGTAAAATATACTAGTCTAAGGGAAAAATTAGGTAAATCATCAATTTAGAATTAACTTATTTTGCTTTTTTGGGATTTTCCCAAAAGGTCAATTAGGTCTTATATTTAGGATCGGAGAGAGTATTATATAAAATTTAAGGACCAAAAGATTTGTTTCAATTTTTTCCACAATAAATTAGACCATATTTTCTCTTCTTTTATATATTCAAGAAGCGTGAATTTTAGGGTGAGGAGAGTTTTCAAATTTTAACTGAGATAAAGACATGTCTAGAGTAAAATTTGTGGTTATAATAATATCTCATTGTGTATTTATTTACATATGTGCTGTCTACAGTAGATAACATCTGTTCGTTCTACATCAAGAATAACATTCCACTGAATATTTATTTACAGGTATATATTTAAAAAGTTTAAATATTTGGTTTAATTAAAACACTGTCGTGTATCTAAGAGCATCCAAATCCTAAGAGTTCCTGTCATTGTGGTTGTATATGTGAAATGAAAGGATCCGACAGCAAGTGATAATAAATTAATTATCACAAATTCACAAGTGTAACAGTAATGCTTATTGAAAGTAGAACAGCTCATAAAGTACTGAGAAATATTTGAAACGATGTTATTTCCCTTATTTATATATATAATTTATGTGAGATCAATTAGATTG
Organism: Mimosa pudica; assembly: GCA_029929735.1. Taxonomy (NCBI): domain Eukaryota; kingdom Viridiplantae; phylum Streptophyta; class Magnoliopsida; order Fabales; family Fabaceae; genus Mimosa; species Mimosa pudica. The sequence goes on along the minus strand of JAKELP010000037.1, from coordinate 3,727,082 downwards.
TACTGCACAATATAACTCAACTAATGTACGCGTTTACGTAATAAACTTTTTGAAGTGTTTATAAGAAAAAATATTGATCATTCAACCTTTATGTATTACAACTTTATTTTTATTTTCATTATATTTTGATAAATTATACGAAGATATCCATTAATGCATTTTTTTCATATAGTTTTCCAAATTTTCACTTTGGAAAAACTTAGTATCCTCTTTTGGAAGACAAAACTAATATGTAAAGAAATATTTTAAACTCTTCATCAGTAGTCGCTATATATTTATAGTAAGTATTGTTAGTGTTGTATGTCACCCAAGAAGGGGTGAATTAGATGATATATCATAACTTGTAAAAATATTTTCTTTTGTTGATCACTACTGAAGAAGTAGTGCCCTTGAAGAATTTCTTTACCAGTTAAAGATAGCATGTTGAAAACATGAAAAGATAATAGGGTTGTAACACTACCAGAAAAGTGGTGGCTAGTCGCGGGCCTTATGTGGCGTATGATGCATGCGCGACAAATGAAACATATTGTCACTTTTGTTTTTACTAAACGCGACAACATTGTTCTCACCCTACAAACGTGACAAAGGAAAGCATTTTAATATTGTTGTCACCCTACAAACGCGACAAACCCTCTAGATTTTCAAAATTTCCCGCGCACATGCTGTCATATATAAACATCATTTACTCATTCTCTATTTTCCACTTTCTATTTCTCACTGCATGTCCAACGGCTTCCTCTCCCTCAGGTTTCTCTCCATCTTCATGTGTATACTGTAAAAGCTTCGCCCAACTTTTCTTCTTTGCAGCAGAAAATGAATGGATCTATGCATATATATAGAAACACATAATCTCATTTGTATATATGTGTGTGTAATGTGTAGCGTAAAGAAAGTTCAGTGCTGTTTTTTTATCTCTATTATGAGCTCTTATCCAATTTAGCAAAAGCAAAAATAATTAGATTATCCCAAACAAAAATAATAATGGTCTCAATAGTTAAAAGCAAATACTCATATATCATCATCGTCGTTAAAGCCTTATCCCAACTAAGTGGGGTCGGCTACATGGATCACACGGTGCCATTATGCAATACGTGTGTGCATGCGCAATAGATTCGACATATTTTTACGTTGGCTGCCGAAGCCTAACACAACCCTACTCCTTAATCCGGGCTTGGGACCGGCTATAAATAGAGGAGGAGTTTTCCAGACGTCGATGACTTATTTATGTCTCTGAATATACTGCTCCTGAAGAGGACCAACGAGATTGTGTCTTCATTTTCGCGAAAGAAGGGAAAAATTAAAACAGATTGCAAAAGTAATGAGGGAAATCAATATAATAAATAAGGAGTTTAATGTTGGAAAATTCTCCCAACTAAATAGGCATAAGAATCTGAAAAATATGAATAAGTCAACAATCATCATCAATCAATCATCATCAATCATCATCATCATCATATATTATAAGTGTTCCACCAAACACTGTTCATAAGCACTGTTCATGAACAGTGTTTGGTGGAATATAATATATATATATATATTTTAAAAAAAAACTTTTTCTTTAAAAAAAATTTTATTGTTTTTTTAAAAAAAAATTTTCCTTTTTTTTAAGAAAAAATATATATTAATTTTTTTGCTTTTTTTTAATTTTTTTTTAAAAAAATTTAGTTATTAATTTTTTTTTTAAAAAAAAATTTTTTGCTTTTTTTTTCAAAAAAAAAATGATATGATTTTTTTCACCCGATATTTTAGTTAAAAAATTTGTCATATATTTTTTTAATGAAAATTTGTTAAAAAAAATTTAAAAAAAATTAAAAAATTTGTTCATGAGCAAATTTTTAGTGCAATGATTGACATTTTCTACTGCTATTGTATGTGATTGCTTTCTTGTGCAAATTTATTTGGGTAACGTATTCTTTACTTTCTTGGGCTAATTTATTTAGGTCACATATTTTTTTGTCTGAATTTGCCTTAAAGATTTATATCTTTAGTATTGCCATTATGATGATCTTTTTGACCTAATATATATCTGCAAATGTTTTATTGTGTCTTTTTATTTGCCTATTTATTTGGGCTACGTATTCTTTACTTTCTTGGGCTAATTTACTTGGGTCACATATTTTTTTTTGTGTAAATTTGCCTTAAGAATTTATATCTTTAGTGTCACCATTATGATGATCTTTTTGACCTAAAGTTTTTTCTTCACATAGGGAAGATGTGTTCAGTTAGATTTAATTTCAGTTTTCATTGCGACTTACAGAAAAATGTTCATTTGGTAATGTAAACTAGAAGTTGTCATTGAAATTTTCTTCCTTCTAAGGTTAAAGTTAGATGATAATTTTTTTGGTTAATGCTAATTTTTAAGCAAAACCGCGCGGAGCGCGGGAAACCCCCGTGCAACGCACGAGAGATATTTTTTTTACTTTTTTTTTCTTTTTTACCTTTTTTTTCAAAAAAAAAATTCAGTTATTATATGATTTCTTTCGCCCGATATTTTAGTTAAAAAATTTGTCATATCTTTTTTAGTGCAAATTTGTTAAAAAAATTAAAAAATGGTTAATTGGGTCACATATTTTTTTTTGAGTTTGCCTTAAAGATTTATATCTTTAGTGTCACCATTATGATGATTTTTTTGACCTATATAAAAGTAATCCACCAAATCACTGTTCATAGCTCTGTTCATGACCAGTGATTTGGTGGAATATAATATATTATTTTTTTAAACTTTTTTTTAAATAAAAAAAATTTGGTTATTATATGATTTTTTTCACCCGATATTTTAGTTAGAAAAATTTGTCATATATTTTTTTAGTGCAAATTTGTTAAAAACAATGTTAAAAAAGGATTAAAAAATTTGTTCCCCGTGCAAAGCACGGGAGATACCGCTAGTTGGGCGAAATAATAGGGGAAATAAGAGGCAATTTCACACGAAAATTACCTCTTGGGTGAAAAATTTTCTAGGCAAAAAGAATTAAAATCAAACCAGAAAAGCAATAAGGAAAACCAGAGATATTTGAGAGTTTATAGAACCAGAAAAGCAAACCAGAGATCTCTTCGGATGGAAATTGTTGCTGTAAAACGGTGATGATGATAAATGTTAACGTGAAATATGGATGATTCTAAATAGTTGCCACCTAATTGCCACAAGAAAGAGATGTGGAGGGAAGATTGTTCAGAAAATCACCGTTGGAGGGGGAGAATTTTTTGAACTGAAGTGTGGGAGAGAGAGAGAAATACTCACATGTATGTATGTATGTATATGTATATATGTATGTATATATATGTATGTATATGTATATATGTATGTATATGTGTGTGTGTGCGCGGGAGAAGGGTCATGGTTCTCTCAGAATCCCTCCCCTCCTAATCCCTCATTTTCCTCTTATAAATTCTCACTTTTAGCCATTTAAATTCATTTAGGAGCCCATAATTTGCTACATGTACAATTAAAAATAAAAAACATGTCTTATAATATAAAATAAATGAAGAACTTTTAATTGTTTTTATTTTTGAAAACTTTTTACATAAAAAATTTCAACTATCTAGACCTATTCCATTTTAACAGAAGGATCTATAAGAGATACAGACTTATCCAGTTAACTGTAAAATTATTATCTAGTTAAATGTAAAATTATTTTACACTTAACTGGATAAGTCTGTATCTCTTATAAATCCTTTTATTGAAATGGAATAAGTATAGATAGTTGAAATTTTTTATGCTAAAAAATTTTCAAAAATAAAAAATTAAAAGTTCTTCATTTATTTTATACTGTTTTTATTTTTAGAGGTACAAATGGTAAATTATGAGCTCTTAGATGCATCTGAAAGACCAATATAATTATATTGGCCTCTAGGAAAAGGAGGGAAAAAGAGAGGGAGGATTCTGAGAAAACCCTCTCCCGCGGGAGAAGTAAAAACTGGAAAATTGAACAGTTTTCGCGTATACTGCACAACGACAATTTTTTTTACCTATTATCTCTCATGTCGCGTTTCATAACGCGACATTAATTTGTAACTTTTTCAAAAGTGTTGCGTTTTCAAGCGCGACAGAGAATCTAGTTACGATCCGTTTTCTCCCGTTTGCACTCGCTGCGACTAATACCTCCTGTCTCGTTTTTAAACGCGACTAGACCATCATTTTGGCCGTGACTAGCCACCGATTTTCTGGTAGTGTAAACATACATGTCATTCTCAAAATATGATGAGAGTTAAATTAAAGGATGAGAGAATGCATACATAGATCAGATTTATCCTAGTTCGATCTATCCATTTGACTTATGTGTAGTCCCCAAGCCACACATGAGATTTCAAATCCACTATTTTTTTGTTTAAGACAGACACATGAAAAGCTTTTACAAATCCACAAGTTTAACTGGGTACTTGTGAAACCTTCACTCTCTCAAGTTTAATCTGAGGACTAAATAGTCACTCTCTTACAACTTGTAAGATTAAAGTCTCTCTTTGGCAAAAAAAAAAGATTAAAGTCTCTCTTAAGATCTCATTAGCTTGAGAGAAATCACACTTTATACAGAATACAAGAGATTTATTTTTTGTTCACTCAATGATTTGATAATAATACAGACTGAAGTAAATAATATTAGGTTGACGTGAGAATGGGTAAAGCTTAAATTGTTAAGAATGAATGCGTTTTTGCGTGGCCCTCTCAATCTCTTCTTACCTCTACATCCAACATGGGCATTAAATGCTTTTATAGTCTTTTCTAGAGTTTCTGCCCGTTGGCATCACTCATGAGCATCCTATACGATTATTAGGCCTCGCACTCGCACATAACTTAGTCTAATATTAATTGCCTTGGATTGCATCCTAGTCTTTTTTAATCGATTAGGCTAAGGTCTACAAGTTAATAAATTTCTTGTTCAACTATATCTCAGGGTCTTCAATCCAATACATGACACTCTAATTGGAGTGACGACCAAAATTTATAACTATGGCCTTTCTAATCTCTTCCTATCTGATCCTATGCGCATATGATCTTAGCATCTTCATCGATTCAGTGGCTTAGCTATATTTTATCAGATTATCCAAGTTCAAATTGAAATTTGTTCCAAGTCAATAATTACTTGATGCTTAGGTTACTTCTAAATCTCCCTATAATAAATTGCTCAATTCTCTGATCCTTCTACTGTCTTATTTGATAAATCTCATATTACAAAATCCATCTACTAGATATGATCAAAATTTTCTAACTTAATCATGCTAAGACTAGCTATTTCTTTTGGATTCAGTTGGGATTAGGCAATCATAATCAATCTCAAGGAGTCCTAATCAATTGGGCAGCTAATCTCATCATTTATGCTCTAATCTTTATCCTGATTCGATTAGCCAATAACTTTAAGATTCACACTGTTATCCTAATCTTAAACTATCTTGAACTCATTCCATCTTTGTGCTTAGGTTATGTATCATCAAAACTCAGTTATTATTATTACATTTACTATTGGTCAAATTGAAATACAATAAAGTCCAACTTAGATCGGACTCTCGTACACCAGCTAACAATATAACGAGTTAGAATACTTGGGCGTGGCCATTCAAGAAACAGTCTCAACGTGATGGGTGCTTAAATATAAATTTTCACTTGGCCGTTTTTTAAAAGACAATTTTATTTTTATAAAACATACAAAAACCTCGAGGATAAAGCTCAAAAACCCACCAAGAAATTGTCAAGCCCAAAGGGTAAACAGTCCAAAACAAATTAAATCCAGTTGTTAGCTAGTTGATTGGCACCAAAATGGATCATTGCAAGTGCACATCATTGAAGAACATGACGTTTAGGGGTGGGAATAAGTCAGATCTTAAACAGGTGGCCTATAGTCTAGCCTAGCCTAACCTATAATTGATTAAATAAGTAAGGTCAAGGTCTATTTACTTACCTTATTTTGTAAATAGGTTAGACCTATTTCATGAAAATCTAGTCTAGAAGCCTTTCATTTTAGCTTGTTTAGTATTAAAAATAATTATTCAAATAATTTCATTAGATATTATACATATATTATATTGTTTGATAAGATTTTAAGTCTATCAAAAGCTTTTGAGTGTTAATGTAAACATGTAAGTTTTGATGCCTAGCTACTAAATGCTTACATTTAAAACATACGCTTGAAATGTGAAGTCTTTTAAAGGGCTATATTGTAAGTATGTCTTTAAAGCCTTTAGACTTTGATAGACTTTTTGAGGACTCAGACTCAGGCCTAAGGTTGAAAAAACATCTGCATTCAGGCTCAATCTAGAGCCAATTTTCATTTTCTCATTTTAGACCTAAGCATATTTAGCAAAAGTCTAGTTTGGTCTGACTTAATCCCACCCCTATTGGCAACTAAAGTTTGAGTAGACCTCATGCCTCCTAGAAGGGTTACACATAGAGATGCCGCAATTAAACCAAAGGTTGATTTTCATGAAAGGTTGAACTTCATCATGTCAATTATTTGAATCCAATCGATTGCTTTAGATTGGACTTTTTATTTGTTATTTGAAAATAAACGAGCAAATTCTCCCGTGCGTTGCACGGGGAGATAATCCTGTATGAAATTATATTTGCCAACCTAAAAGAACATAAAAATAACCAAGAGTTGTGATAAATGTGTAGCAAATAGCAAAATAATGATTAAAAAAAGAATAACAGTGTATAAATATCATGAAAGTAGTAGCATAGAATTAAGAAGTGACAAATCTTGTACAACATTAGTGAAATATTATATTCATGTTTCCCACGCTTCGCGTGGTCTATTGACAATTATTAATAATCTACTAACATAGCTTAAATGATATAGAGTAGTATGAGATAAATCATTAGAGTAATCTACCAAAATTTTAATATTTATACAACTGAAAATTTGAAGAAATCATTGAAGGATAAAGTTTTCCCAAAATCTGCAATTCTCTAAGAAAGCTGAAAATTACAATTATATACTTCAATGAAAATTTGTTTCCTAATTCCCTCACTATAGTAGTTGAGTACTTTCTCCACTGCCTTCCCTTAAACGCAACATGTTTCTGAATTAGATTCTTTATTATAGACCGCATCAAGAAAAAACTTATCAACTTCATGGCAAGACATGAATAAGACAGGTGTAGTGTCTTTGCCAGCAATTACGAAATTGAGAATTATATCTCTTAAGTATGTTGTTTCAAATTCGTATGATTATTTCGGACAAAACTAAGCTATTGATTCTATAATAAAATGAAGTTAGAAAGGATTCTCCTAAAAAATATCTAATAAGGATTGGTTGAGTTCAAGATTATCCTAAAAAATAAATAATTCAGCATAATATCATCTCTTAAAATAAGATGATAAGATGCAATATCAGCATCAAATATAATGGAATGTAATATCAGCTTTCCAATCTCAATCTCAGCTTCCTACAATAAGATGCAATATCAGCATTAAATATACTCTGTAACTCTTAAAATAAATGCTTCAGATTTAGAGGCCATACAACTGTAATATCATCTCCCAAAATGATTGTTAACACAAAAAAAACTTTAAAACCTGCGTCAAATGGTCCACTCGAGTGAGATCTGTTACCTTGATATACAAAATTCCAGCCTGGAGTAGGACAATCAACACACACGTTGAAGTTTCCAACATGCAAAATCCTCTCCTATACAAACATCTTTACCAATTTCAAGGTTTTACCAATTAAGTTGCTTCACCTGAGCATCCCACTTATTCTTCAAAAGCTTTATTCTAGAAACCACAAGTTTTAAAGTTGTTTCTCTGCACAACAGAAGTTAAAAAAATTACAAACACATAGTTACCAACAACAACACAAAAGAAAATCTCATCAAAAACATTGAACATAAGAAACCCAAAAACAAATCCGAAAATCACATGTTTGTTTTCACATAGAAGCAAGATCATCATTTTCTACATGCAAGATGGGAACGAAAAACTTGTATCAGACCACAGTTACCAAAATAGGGAAGAAAACAAAAATGTAACACAAAGAGAAAGAACATACGCTTTCATCAAAAACTACAATGTGCACCCCCTCTTGTCCAGTCATTGTAACTGTGGTCCTAGAGGATGAAGCACATGTTGAACGCAAATTATATGGTCCACTCTCACGATGATGTCTCCAGCAAAAGCCCCAACCTCAAGCTCAGAGATCTTCTTGACCACTCTCCGGTATGACATTTTCCTGGGCGAAGCGGCGGAGGTATTGGTATGTCAGATATAAGGGTTTGGGAAGTTTGGCTATGGAGAGAGAGGTGAGAGGGAAGGTTCTGTTGAGAGGCAAGTGAAAGTGAAACCCTTTAAGCTTCTGACTTAAACAAAGCTTCTCCAAGAAGCCTCAAATTTGCCCTCCACGTGTCTATTTCATAAATAGAAAGGTGGGACCCGAAACCAACATTTGAAATCTCAGACTTCGTATACTAAATGGTTGGTTTAGATGGAAGGGCAAGAGAAGATTCAACTGATGGGATTCAACAAATATTACCTTTTTACAAATGGATTAAACACAACCCGTGAATGAAAACTATTGCGTGGAAGAGAGCACTCAAAATCTCCTTTCGTCTGACATTACCAAGTGTGTCAGAAATTGATATTTATTTGGCTATTAAGTGGGACCCATAAAATCTGAAAAGGAGAAGGCCTTTATCCTTACCATCGCTAAGAGTCTTCTCTAAGTGATATTTTGGTGGAAGGATTGCAACCGTGGGATGGGAAAAAAGGAATGTGAGAAGGATGTGGGGCACAAAGATTGGCCAAGATCATGACACGTGGAGATAAGACTTAATGAACAGTGTTTCTACCAAGAGCAAATGACCATTTTTCCTTTATTGTTATATTGATTCTTGAAAGAATTTATCATGCACATTAGCTCCCAGATCAAGTCTAGTATTAGGATTATAATATTACTTTATGGTAGAAGTGTGACTGGTGAAATAGTACATTAGACATTGAATTTCACCTTAAAAATAAAATTCAATGGCTATATGAGAAACAAATTATTTAGTAACAATTTAGTTTATTTTATGACCAATTCTGGGTTAGTTCACTATTTTTAGTGTATATACTACCTCCGGTCCTAAATATAAGACATAATTGACTATTTTTTGGGAGAGATTAAGGTTGCGAAATAGGTTATTAAATGATGACATATTTGATATATTTTTAGATTATCCACTAGTTTATAAGTAAAATAAACTAGTTTAAGGGAAAAAATTAGGTAAATCAATTTATAATTAACTTATTTTGCTTTTTAATGATTTTTCAGAAAAAGTCAATTAGGTCTTATATTTAGGACCGGGGAGTATTATTTAGGATTTATTGAGCACATGGATACATGTATGACATGTTCGTATATTACTTTCAAGGAATTGAAATTGTAAATATAGGATAATGAGAATAAAACACCTAGACAAAAATATGGTTCATAAAAAATGATCTTGGAAATTTACTATTGGGAGATAAATGAATATGGTTCATAAGAAATGATCTTGGAAATTTACTATTGGGAGATAAATGGGGGTTCAAAATAAACTTTCTGAATTTTTTGCAAACTATTTAGACAAAAATAATAAGATTTAGATATTTTCATGCAATCCTATTGTAACACCCCAATTTTGATATTAGAGATTATAAAGAATTAATTAATGTTTTATTATGTCATTAGTAAATTGAAAATCATTGTATAATAATAATTGAGAATAAATATATTGTAACCAATTAATATGCATACTTTCTTTAGAAAATAAAAGAAAATAGTTAGATAGTGAGTTTCAAATCAGAAATTTATGGAAATTCTCTTGAGGAATAAACAATATTATGGTCAAAGAAAATATATAACATGATGTACATATTTAGCTTAGATTAAATTTGATCAGGAATTAATTTTAGAAGTAAATAAAATTAAAATTGAAGAATGTCTGAACTCTGCAATTTAGTGTATGAAAATATATCATCTAGGCACACGTTGAATTTCTATAGTTTTATTTAGAAGAGTTAAAGTTAATATAGGGGTAGAGATACCCTTGAGGACAAAAAAAAAAAAAAGAAAAAGTTAAAGTATAGGGGGATATAATGGTCAATTTCAAGGGAGTCCATTGATTCATATACTTCCTCTTCCTCTAGCCAAAAAAAGGACTTTCTAGAACATTCTAGAACATTCTAGAATCCTCTCCTTCCATAATCAATTTTTTCTCTATCTCTCTCCATTTCTCTCTGCTTCCTCCGCGTCTTCGCATCTCTGTTCGTGAATGCAAGAGAGTATTCAACCTTAGGTGAGTTTCATCTTCAATTTCGTACCCATTTTCTCTGATTCTGTGTGAGGTTTTGAGTTTGCAAATTGTTTAAAGGACGTTTTAAATATTGATTTATGGTATTCTGTGTGGTGATTTGAGTAATAGTTAAGGTTGGAAATATTTGATTAAGTGTTGATGTTTGTATGCAAACTTTCATTCTTTGAATTCCTTTGCTGTTCAAGTTGGATTCTTGGGGCTGTAATGAAAGTTTATGTTGTATATGGTATTTGGAAACTTTTGGACAAGAGGGTTGCTGGTTAGGAAGTTAATAACTATTGCTTGAATATATTTGCACTCAAGGTGTTTGTTAAAATGCTTAGAAGAAAATTTTGGCTGCATTGAGTTCTAAATTGTATAAATGATTTGAAAGAAGTTTGAACTTAAATTTTACTGTTTGGGAGATGATTTGATGTTTGGTTCGGAGTCTTATTTTTGAAATGAAAAACTTGATTAATACACACTATCTCTTTTTTCCAACCATAAAAGAGATAGTGCTTTAAAGAAGTCTAAGTTAAGAATGGTGAATGGTTGTTTTGAAGTTAGTTGATGTTTGAAAAGTGATTATGTAATAATTTAAAACAAAGGGAGGAGTTAGTTGTTGATAACCTTTTAAGGATGATTTATAAGTAAGAGATTCTAATTGACAAATTGTTGTGAAGTATTTAACTTAGAGAGGAATCTGTACGGTGTTGGTTATGAGTAATATAATCTAGGATTATATTCTGGTTACTAGAATTTAAGGATGAACTATAGGAATTACGATTCATAGATTCTTTCTTTGATTACTTTCTTTTAGGCTGAAATGTTCTTATGTTTTTTAGCTTTGGAAATATATTCTTGAATATGAAAATATGTGAGAAATGTCGAGTGAGAGGCTGCTTGGTTCAGACTTGAAATTCAGATTTTGATGAGGAAGTCATTGATTAACATAAGTGATAATAGGACGAGTAATTACATAACACTTGGATAATACCTGGATATATTTGTCTTGTGAATTCCATTGGAGATTTAGTACACTTGCTTGACATTTTTTTTATCTTTCCTTTACAAGTTTTTCTATCTACATACACCTTGTTTTTCAATTCAATTCATAAATCTGAATTCAGGATTTCCGTTGAGGATTCTAAGTGTAAGGAAAAATGATTATGATAAGTGATGGAGTTAAATTATACTGTTTTATATCTAGTGCTTATTATTTGTTATTGGTTTGAAGATAGGTGATTTCTACTCTATTTTGTGTATGAGGCTGATTTGATAATTTAAAGGGAGTTTTGTTTTATTGCAATTTTATTTGGTCTATGATTTGAGGAATTGCTCTTGAATAATGAAGTTGGAGTGTGCTTCTATGAAATTCTAAATGTTAAAGAGTAAAAATTTGAATATATAGTTAGTTATCATGGTAGTGATTAAAAGAGATGTTAATATGCATTGTTTTAAGAAAGGTAATAGGAGGAAATTGTCTTCTTCATGGATATTGGTGTATGTTTTAATAATGGGGTATTAGTTCACACATGTGTGTATGAAAGAAAGTGGCTTAGTAAATACTACTCCCTCCGGTCCTAAATATAGGACCTCGATGACTTTTTTGAAAAATCCTAAAAAAGGCAAAAAAATAAGTTAATTATAAATTGATTTACCTAATTTTTTTCTCTTAAACTAGTTTATTTTACCTATAAGCTAATGGATAATCTAAAAAAATATCAAATATGTCATGATTTAATAACCTATTTCGCAACTTTAATCTTTCCAAAAAAAAGTTATCTAGGTCTTATATTTAGGACCGGAGGTAGTACTATGGAAAGAGGTTCAAATCTGGGAATTTTGTTCAAGTCTTAGAACGTTGTTTGTGTTCCACTTGGTGTATGAATGTTGCTAAGCATAAAGATATAGTAAATTGGTTTCCTTGAAGAAAGGCATTAACTGTACAAATTGTATGAATGTATTTGATGGTCTTCCTTAGTTTGTTTCCTTTTGGCATGGGTGGTGGGATTTGGGTGCCAATCAATTTATATTTTTTATCCCCTATATTTGTTTAATTGCTAGTATGAGTAATAACATGTGATGAATGTAAATGTCAATTATGGTATTGTCAATGAAGATGCATGAGTTAGATTGTTTTTTATGTTTAAACTTATATGTGGGTATGTATCTTGTATGACCATTTTATGTTTCTTTGAAGCTTAGACTTTTGGTGGAAAGTATATTGGAATTGTGGCCTATTTTCAAATGGCGGCGACAAGAAGAAACATATTATCATGTATCCTTCCAAATCACACCCATTACATTTCAACCATTCCCACTTTCAAATCATCATTTTCATCCCATCAATCTCAATACAGAAAAGAGATTTCACTTGCCAATCTCTTCCAAAGGCACGGCTTCCCACCATCACAGATTCACACTTTTCTTTCAAAGAATCGATTTTTATTGAATTCCCATTTGCCAGAGTTAGAGAAATGTCTCTCTACTCTTGTATCATTCAGGATTCCTCAAAGTTCACTCATTTCTTTGATATGTGATTGTCCTGGGATTTTGGAACATGGGTTTCTCAAGAAATGGGAAGCTTGTTTATTGAAAGTTAATGACTTTTTTACCCCTTCATCAGTTATGATCAGAAATTTGTTGCAATGCTCTAGGAGGTTTCAGTTCGACCCTGGTGAGGTTTCAAAAAGCATTGAGATTTTGAAAGGCTTAGGCTTTACTTATGTTGCTATAGCTCAGGTTTTTGAGGACTTTCCTACTGTGGTTGTGATGAACAAGGGAGAAATTGTTTCTATGATTGGATTTTTGATTGAAATTGGTGTTCCTAGGGACAAGATTCATAGAGTCATTAGTTTGAATCCTAAAATTTTGGGACTTGGGATTAATGACAGGTTGAAACCATTGCTGTGTGAGTTGAGTGATTTGGGATTTTTTGATGATGAGATTATAGAAGAGGTGATTAGGGAGCCTAAGATTTTGGGCATGGAGCTTGGTGAATTTTCACGATGCTTGCATTTGCTCAAGACCCTGAAGTGTAGAGAATCTATCAAAGAGAAGATTTTTCAAGAGGGTATGTTGAGAGCTGGCTTTGAAGTGAAATTGAGAGTAGATTGCTTATGCAGCCATGGTTCAATTCGTAGAGATGCTTTCAAGGTTTTGTGGAAAGAACCAAGGTTGATTACTTATGAGTTAGAGAACATTGAAAGGAAGATTGACTTTTTAGTGCACAGGATGGGATATAGTGTTGATTGTTTGCCTGATGTTCCAGAATATCTGGGTGTAAATTTTGAAAAGCAGATTGTTCCTAGACACAGTGTGATGGAGTATTTGAAAGCAATAGGTGCAATTGACTTTGAGGTGAGATTGAAGGATTTGATTAAGCCAAGTAGACTTCAATTTTACAATCTATATGTCAAGCCATACCCAGAATGTGAAAAATTGTATGGGAGATTTTCAGGAAATGGTGGAGTTAAAAACAAGCATCCAGTTGGACTTTGGAAGATCTTTAAACCACACAAGTTCCCTGAAACTAAAGAAGATGTGAAGAACATGAAGTCTTTTATGGATGGAGTAGTGTAGTGTAGTGTAGTTAATGACACTTGTGATAGATATTGAACCCCTCTTTCCTTGTGCAGTTACTTGCTTACATGCTTTTACTTGGGACGACTTATTTGTACCTGACTCGGCTGCTTTTTGTATGGTGCTTTTAACATAAGTTTCTGCAATGAACTTAAACAAGATGCTATCTTCCAGACAAGAAGCTTAAAGAAGACATCATAATGAAGAAGCTAAAAAAAAGCTATACAAGTGGGTTGAGTTTCAGCACTTACTCTCCCCAGACTTCATTAAATCACATAGCTCCGGTGAATTTTACAACTCCAAAGTTGGATGTTGACAGTTGCTACTGTAAGGCTAATGGAAATGGCAATTTCAGCATAGTATCAGCTCATGAGCTAGTCATGTCTGATGATTGGGAGGTCTGGGAGTTGGCATGGATGGCCAGGATCACAAAGGATTCGTGCTTTATGGAGGATCTGGACCATATCTTGAGGAATTGCAAGTTTGCAACTTCATGTTGGCAAAGGTTAATCCCAGCTGGCATTCTAGCAAAATTCATGAACACCCCTTTTAAGAGTGGATTGCAATCAACCTCAGTGGGAAACCAGCTAATGCACTCTGGTGCACTATTTTTCGAACACTTTGCTGGCGCTTGTGAAACTCAAGGAACCGCAGAATTTTCTGTTAAGAGGATCTCCAGGAGATCCAAATGATCCATGAGACATTAGATGTTGTTATAGTTATTGCCTTGTAGTTATAGTTCCTTGTGGCCACATCGCTGCCACCCCATTGTGCATACCAGCAAAATTAATAATATCACTTCTCAATTACAAAAAAGAAGAAGCTATAGAAGACAATCTGGCGGATCTGAAAGAGCTAGCTTCTTGAATTGTTCTTTTGGATGCATGATTGACAGGTTGACCTGTTTTAGATTGAGATTTTGCTGCTAATGCTCTTTGATTACTCCATCATTAACAATGTATACAATAAAATGTCTGAGTCATGGAAATGTATCTTATTTTTTATATCCCTTTTTTACTGTTTTTTTTAATACTCATTACTTCAGAAAATTATTTGAAGACTAAAGATGTCCATGAGCGGCATTGGGTTGCACAAGCCACATTTGTTCATGTGCGTGCGTGACACACACACACACACACACACAATCTGAGCCTAATTTATAGTTGGCAAATGACAAAAATAACTTCTGAATTCAAATCCAAAAGAGGATTGTCATTAGTAAATATCTTTATTCGGCTAATTAAAATGATTTTGAAATTAAAAATGTATTTAATTGAGATTTTCCCTTTATAGTTAATTCAAGCCGTATCCAACTTTTATTTTGTAGGCTTTTATTGGGGAAAATGACATATAAAGCCTGCCCAATTGAGACTTGGACAATTGAGGTGGGTAAATTGTGGAAAGCCCAAGTTGGGTCCTTTGAACTTAAAACAAATTACCACATTTGGGGAAAAGACTAAAGTGCCCTTAAAATTAAAAATTCTTCATCCTTCTTCTCTCTGCAGCCATCATCTTCTCCTCAAACTCTAGCCACCATCTTCTCCTCAAACCCTACCTAGCCCACCCCCACCCATCATCAGCCTCCCTGTCTCCCTCATCTCTCTGTCGTCATCTTCACCCATCGTCGGCTTCAACAAGGCCCTCTGCACAAGCGATTTCGTCAGAGCGAGTTCGTCATCTTCACCCGCCATTTTTGCTTCCCTGTAACATGCCGAATAACCAGAGTAACATGCGTATTAACCACTGTCTCATGCATTTTAACCATATAAACATGCAGTTTTATTTCCAAAACTTAATCAATGCAACAGTGAATGAACATCTACTTCATCATCTTCATTACATCTAAGTCCATCTGAACTTCTTTTTTCACCAATAAATTCCAGACAAGGTTTTAGGGTTATACAATACATATACATAATTTTTCTATTTCATACCCTAAAAGACACCATGACCAAATAAACTTGAAGAGAGTAGTTTTTGCTTCCCTGTAACATGCCGAATAACCACAGTAACATGCATATTAACCACTGTCGCATGCATTTTAACCAGAGAAACATGCATTTTTATTTCCAAAACCTAATCAATGCAACAGTGAATGAACATCTACTTCATCATCTTCATTACATCTATGTCTACCTGAACTTCTTCTTTCACCAATAAATTCCAGACAAGGTTTTAGGATTATACAATACACATACATAATTTGTCTATTTCATACCCTAAAAGACACCATTAGCTTTTCTTTTGATCATGAATTATTATAGACCACATACTTTATCATCGTGATTTTTCTTTTTGTTTAGTGTGTGATTCATGTTTGGTTGTGTTGTAATATATTAGATTAGTAAAGGGCACTTTAGTCTTTTCCCCAAATGTGGTGATTTGTTTTAAGTTCAAATGACCCAACTTGGGCTTTCCACAATTTACCCACCTCAATTGTCCAAGTCCCAATTGGGCAGGCTTTATATGTCATTTTCCCCTTTTATTGCTTTCATCACAGTTGTTTTTTGGCCCAAATACGTTCATCACATTAAATTATCATTATCCATGTATCATTTTTTTAGTCATGCATATTAGGGGAATGCGCCGTACAATTTTATTTTGATCCATCATTGATAGCATATTCCTCCATTGTTAGGCTTTTAAAATATTACTGAACAATAGTGTGTTAAAATACAAACTAGAACTTATTCTGTCCTTGCTCACAATTTTAATGGGAAAAAATTGATTGGATTTCTTATATAGAATAATTATTTACGCAATTGACACACTAGCTAGATTAAAGAACATTTGAAGTGAAAAGTGCAGCTTTCCACTTCAATTTGAAAGGCTCCACTGTGCGTGCTTTGTGTAATCTCCAAAACTGTAGCTTGCTTCCTCTTGCTTTCAATTTCTTTTTTTTTCCCTTTCTTCGTGAATCTCTCTAGACTTTTCCTCACCGGATAAGTGTTTACTCTCTGCTCTCATGATATATAAGGGTATGTGCTTCACTCAATTCCACCTATGTAATCCAACTACCATAAGATTGTTTATCATCTCGATCTCTACTATCAATATTTCATTGCACACACAAATCAAAAGGACTTTCAAGGGTTGTAATGAAAAGGTAGGATAATGAAATGAAAACGATATGAAGGGATATTTGAAAGAGTGCTAAACCATTTTAATTATAGTAAGGAATGAAGGAATCACATAACTTAACAATCACATGGGGGTTAACTCTTTTAAACTCCACAATTCTTCAATTCTTTTGATTTCTTCTTTTTCTTTTTCTTTTTTTCTTTTTGTTTCTTTTCCTTTTCCTTTTCACCTTTCTTCTTTTCTTTTTGGCTAAAGTATACTTTTGGTCCCTTATGTTTGCATCAAGTTTCAGTTTAGTCCTTTATGTTTGGAAATTATACTTTTAGTCTTTTTTTTTTTGCTAACACCGTTAGTTTAACTTAACGGAAAATACTAACTTAACAATTTTAAATGATTATTTTATAATTAAATTGTACCAAAAATAATAAATTTTGAAAATATAAGAATAATTACACTCAAATATTTTAATATGAATATTTTTTTAATATTTAATAATCATTTAAAATTGTTGAATTAGCATTTTCCGTTAAGTTAAATTAACGGTGTTAATAAAAAAGGACTAAAAGTGTACTTTCCAAACATAAAGGACTAAATTGAAACTTGATACAAACATAAGGGAACAAAAGTATACTTTAACCTTTCTTTTTCACTTCTATTTTTTCCTCCTTTCTTCAACATTTATATTTCCCCTTTTCCCTTTCTAATTCCTTCACCCTTTTTCATATGAATATAGTATATATAGCACTTTTCAAAACATAAATGGAAGAAATAGATAAGAGATGAAAAATTGCATCAAAAGAATTCAAATGCTAAAATATGCAATCTTTCTTTTTAAAAGAGAAGCAGACTGAAAGGGGTTAAGCAATGGAAATAATATAAAAAGGATGACTATTTGGCTAAACTGACCATGAAACGATGACCTAAATCATTTTTGTGTATGCAAGAGATCCAAGTCTCGAAAGAGATTCAAGACAAGTTCTAGAGATGATATTACAATAGATGTACTCACTCATGAAAGAATAAAATTAAGAATAAAATTAAGGCTCAAATTCCTTACAGGGCTTTTTGACATAATAGAGTAATTTATCTAAATCAAATAGCTTGCCTGTTCACTTACATGCAAAGAAGATGAAATCAAAGTCTAATCAAACTCAATTGCTTTAAGTCCAAATCAATCCCGAAATTGCTAAAAAATATTTTTTTATCAAAAAAAAATTTGACAAAATGAAAGCTTGAGGATAAACTTTAGAGAACAATGATACCCTTATAGACAATCTTTAGAGAACAATGATACCCTCATATTACCTAGCATCTAAGAAAATAAAAAAATTAATTACGAGTTAATTCAACTAGTTAATCTAGAGTACTAGTGTCTATAAATGTCTTTCAGTCCACCTACATCCTTGCCTAGTTTAATTACACAATGTCTTGCACTAATTTACTAGACTAATTTATACCGGTACCGCTCTAATGTGACTATGTAGGGCTTTTAGGTATATGTCTATCCTAGTCCCAAATCAGATTAAAAAGAAATCCAATCCATACACTATTTAATCTCATGATCTATTTAGAACTCCCTCTTTCAAGTCCAATTCTAAATTCCCTAAACAAATCTAACGGTGATCAAGCACTAATCATTAATATCAAGATTAAATAAACTAAATTAAATTAATCGTAACTAAATAGTGGGAAATAAAATATCTAAGTTACAAACAAGTTCATAGTACTCTAAGTTGTACAAGAAATTAACCACACATAAGTTCCAATTCAGTCCCCATAATAATCAAAGATAAATTTAAAATTATAATACCAAAGGGAAGTAATCATACAATGGCTACTCAATGGAATGTCCCACAAGTTCGTCTCCTTGTGTGTATGGTTGCGATTGAAAATTGCCCAACAAGAAGAAGACAAAACTATTGCCACCTCGTTTCTCCTCTTCCTTCTGCGTGTATTTGGAATTGAATGAAACTCCCTCGATACTCTTCCGCCGCTATTCTTTTCTTCTTTCTCGTGAATTCTCCTCTAAACTTTAGGAAATTGGAAGAATTGTGTCCAGTCTCCTCTTTACAAGTTCCTCTCTTCCCTTTTATAACGGTTGATCTCCTTAATTAATTAGGTTAATAAAGATCCAGCTTAAGCCCAAGACTCATTCTTTACTTTTTCTTTTGTTTCCAAATCTGCATTGTCCTATTATAAAAGAAAGAAATGAAATAGGAAATAATCACCATAGCTCAATCATATAATCTCATTAATAAGAAACTTCTCTTTAAAATATTTTCTTTTATTATTTTAAGTTTCCTATTTCAATTCTCAAATAATATTTCAAAATAATATATTTCCAATTCATATCAAAATCACTTGATTATTTGATTAATGACTCCCCATTTACAATAAAATATTTATAAAGATGTACTAAATATGGGGAGTCATTAGAGGGTGACAGTTGGATATTACAAGCCAAGATATCTGTTAGATCAAGCTAACTCTATCACACTATGATTTTCAATTTTTATAGCAGACAATATGTTTCATTCAAAATTAAAACCAATACACCCAATATGGTGTTAGACTTAAAAATTATATAACAGAGTTGTACTGTTCGGCATTTTTAAGGTTAGGCATGAATCATTGTAGAAAAATTGCCAAAGGAAAAAGGATATAGGAAGCCATGGCAATGAATTATACATAATCAGCTAAGTGACTACATTTCAGCTTTTGCTAGTTGTAGTTGTGTTCTGACCATAATGAAGTATAAACATCATTCCTGCTGAGAAGTCAAAGTTCCTCAAGGATATAGAATTAGGGTTAGGTTGTTACACTTCGTATCAGAGCATGGTATAAAAGACTTGGAGGCGCATTGCATGCATTCATTTATTTGATTTATTAATTGCACAAACACTTTTTATCTACCAATTCTAGCCATTAGACAAGGGGTAGATAATTAAGGGATGAGAGAGTAGATAGGATCGTGTTTCTTTTTTTTTTTTTTTGATATATAGGATCGTGTTTCTAACCATGACTATAACGAATTACAGACTACAGGAGACTTCTACAACCAAGTCTCATGTGTCATAGTTTAATTTTATTGAATATGTTATTTTTGCAAAGTATGGAAAAGAAAATTTTCAAAAGTATTTACATTTGGAAAATAGAAAATATGTTTGTACGAGATTGATTATGATTGCATTATGTAATGCACGTGCATTAGTAGTAAATGTGGGATAGTTTCCTGATCCTTTCCCGGTTTATGTTTACTCTATAGGAAAAGTTTTATTGTGTAAATTCTCTTTTAGATTTTTAGTACATTGAATTCATTCTCTTTAAGGAGTAACTTGAAAGTAATGGATGCACAAGAGGGGGGGGGTGAATTGTGCTACAAAAATAAATGCTCAAATAAAACCAACTCAATATTTATACTGGTTCGGTCTACCTGACCTACGTCCAGTTCTCAACCACCCAGGCCGAGTTCCACTAACTCTCAGGTTTTAAATCGGGTTCACCTGAAACCTTACAACCGCAAGTTTTGGACGGGATCACTTGCAACCTTACAACCACAAGTTTTACACAAGGCTCACTTGTAACCTCTCTAACTAGCTCCCCCTCACACCGAGCAAGGGGTTAACCTTTATACTTAAAGGATTTTACAAACTGAGTTCTCTCAAAGAACAGATAGTGTTACACACTTAAGTACAATCAATGCTCTTATAACAAGAAGAGACTTAACAGCAATGAGAACAGAATATGTAGATGAAAAGATCACTCAAAGTGTTAAATGCTCTTTACTTTTCTGGACAGCTTTGAATGCTTGAAGATGTTCTTAGTTTCTCGCTCTAACTTCTCTCAAGAATATTCAAAGATAATTGTTAGCTTCATAAATGAAGTTTGAGCTCCTTTATATAGTCTTCAGGCAATCTGACTCTTGGTAGGTGGGAGAGCCGTTTGAATATGGCCGATTTTCCCATGTTACCGTTTGCCCAATAAATGCTTCATCAATGCATAGCAGGGTTGACTTGCTTTATCTCTGAAAAGTAGTCCTGACACCTCTGCTCTGACAAAAGCATTCTGACACTGCAACTTCTGACATTCTGATTGCTTGCGGAAGCAGATTCACATCCGGAAGCAATTCTACTGAGTGTGCTGCACTGAGTGTTAGTCTAACAGTATAAACATTGTTACATGCAGTGGGAGTGTTCTTAGCCTAAGTGGTCTTCCTTGTATCCGGAAGCACTTCTACATCCGGAAGTAGATCCACTGGATGAAGGATTTTGTTCACTATTGCTCACTCTTGCTCAGTGTTCATTCAATCCAACAGCCAGCGCTAGTCACTTAGCTATCGGAAGCAATTCTACTGGACGTGGCTTATTTTCACTGACGCTCAGTGTCATTATGTTCGAACAGCCAGCGCCAGCCTAAATCTAACAGGAAGCTAATTCACTTCCGGTTGGAACTTAGCTTAGTCTTAAGGTTTTGTATTTTTAATGCTCATGAACTAAGTCATTTTGATGCTACCAAAATTTTGATAAAAACTCCGCAAGTGTACGGATCGTAAATTTAGTAAAGTGGTAGTTCAAGGTCGATCCCACAGAGACTCAGACAATTAATAACTAGGCATTAGACCTCCTATTTTCATTCAAGTTGAGTAAATAAAAGAAAATTGATTTTAATTACCTAATATCTAAGAAAATAAAATAAAACAAATATTCACACAGATGAAATTCACGAGTCAAAAGAACAACCTAGAGCCACCAATCCCTTATCTGCTTCTTAGATTTTATTCCCCACTAAATTAATTATGAATTAATCTAACTAGCTAATCTAGAGTACTAGTGTCTATAAATGCCTTTCGGTTTCCACCTATATCCTTGCCTAGCTTAATTACACAATGTCTTGCACTAATTTACTAAGCCAATTAATACCGGTACCGCTCTAATGTGACTATGTAGGGCTTCTAGGTATATGTCTATCCTAGTCGCAAATCAGATTAAAAATCCAATCCTACACTATTTAATCTTATGGTCTATTTAAAATTCCCTCTTTCGAGTCCAATTCTAAATTCCCTAAACATGTCTAATGGTGATCAAGCACTAAACAAGTTAATCAATAATAGCAAGATTAAATAAACTAAATCAAATTAACCATGACTAAATAGTGAGAAATAAAATACTAAGTTACAAACAAGTTCATAGTACTCTAGGTTGTAAAAGAAATTAGCCACACATAATTTTGATCGTCATAACAATTGGCTTAAAATCCAAAGGAATGCTAAATGTTCAAGAAGAAGTAATAACTAAATAATACAAGATTGAAGAATAGTGCCGTGACTCCTCTCTCTCGTCTCTTTGTGCATTAATCTCCTTCCCCTGCGTGCGTGGATATAACAAAGACACCAATGAACAGTGCTTGCCACCTCTTGCTTCCTTTTCCTTTTGCTGCGTGAATGTGAATGTGAATGTGTATAGGCTTATGAAAATAGGAAGAATTATAACCAGCCTCCTTTCTTTTCAATTGCATGTGTATATTTATAATAAAATAGCTCAACACCATATTGTCTTTGCCTTGCATGTTAAGTTTCTTTTCTTTCCTTTTCTTGTATGTCTCTTTCTCTTTATTTCCTTTTTTTAAAATCTGCATTCATGAAGAGAAAGAAATAGGAAATAATCACAATGACTCAATCACATAATCTCATTAATAGGAAACTTCTCATCAAAATATTTCTTTTAATATATTAAGTTTCCTATTTCAATTAAATTTCATATTTTCCAAAAGAATCACTCATATACTCTCAAATTACTTTCTTTCCAATTCACATCAAAATCACTTAATTATTTAATTCATGACTCCCCAAATACAATAAAATAATTCCTAAAAACCACTAAATATGGGGAGTCATCACACCCCCACACTTGCATTAAATCTTGTCCTCAAGATTTCAAATTGTTAACACATTAGCACAAAAAATGAAATCAAGATTTTATCATCACAAAGTTGAAATCAATTCAAACTCTCAACAATTAAATCCTCTTAAAAATCTCTCTCACCATCCCCAAATGCAAGCAATAAGGCAATCAATTTGATAGAGATAAATCACAAAAGTATGTCCCTCACCGGTCAAAGTGTTTACACTCTACTCTCAAAGTATATAGGGGTTGTGTTTCACTCAATTCCATCTATGTAATCCAGCTACCATAGGCTTGTTTATCATCTCGATATCCACTCTTATATCTCAATGCACACACAAATCAAAAGGACTTTTAAGGGTCGTAATGAAAAAGGTAGGATAATGAAATGAAAATGAGATGGAGGTATATTTGAAAAGTGCTAAACCATTTCAATTATAGTAAGGAATGAAGGAATCACATAACTTAACAAGCACATAGGGGTTGACTCTTTTGAACTCCACAATTCTTCGATTCTTTTGATTTTCATCTTCTTCTTTCTTTTTTTTTTCTTCTTTTCTTTGTTTTTTTTTTCACACTTTGTGTGATTTTTTTTCTTCTCCTTTTCACCTTCACTTTTTTTTTTCTCCTTTCTTCAACACTTATATTTCCCCTTTTCCTTTTCTAATTCCTTCACCCCTTTCCATATGAATATAGTATAACACTTTTCAAAGCGTAAATGGAAGAAATAGATAAGAGATGAAAAATTGCATCAAAAGAATTCAAAGGCTAAAATATGCAATCTTTCTTTTTAAAAGAGAAGCAAGCTCAAAGGGGTTAAGCAATGGAAATAATGCAAAAGGGATGGCTTTTTGGCTAAACTAGCTATGAAACGAAGGCCTTAATCATTTTTGTGCATACAAGAGATTTGAGCGTCAAAAGAGATTCAAGACAAGTTCTAGAGGGGAAATTACAATAGATGTACTCACTCATGAAAGAATAATATTAAGGCTCAAATTCCTCACAGGGCTTTTTGACATACTAGGGTAATTTACCTAAAGCAAAGAGTTTGCCTTTTCACTTACATTCAAAGAAGATGAGATCAAAGTCTAATCAAATTCAATTATTTCAAGTCCAAATCAATCCCAAAATTGGCAAAAAGATTTTTTTTCAAGAAAATTTTACAAAATGAAAGTTTGAGGACAATCTTTAGAAAACAATGATACCCTCATACCCCCAAACTTAAATGTCACATTGTCCCCAATGTGAACATGTAACACAAGACGTGGAATTACAAAAATATCCATAGCAAGTGTAGGAATGATAAAGTTATTTCAAGTTCCATATCAGTCATGCAATTCAATCAAGAGGCAACACAATTAAGACTAATCATCACACAAGCACATATCAACAAACACCATCACTCATTACCAAAATAATTCTCAGTCAAATAAAATCAAGAAAAAGTTAGAAGAATACTCCCCTTCCTCTTCTCGATTTCCACTCTTAGCTCCTAGTCCATCAAGATCAAGTTGAAGCATCCTTTTAGGCCAAAAGAAGAAAAAAAAATCCTACAAGCTCAAAAACAAAGCATCAAATACCAAAACCTTGGGTTGCCTCCCAAGAAGCGCTAAGTTTAAAGTCTTCAGCCAGACTTTCCAAACAAATCTTAGTCATAAGTATCAAACACAATAATCACCTCATCTTCATTCCTTTTCAAACAATATAAGTAATCAATCAAACTAATTACTTGTGCCTTTTCAATCATAGACAATTTCAAAGAACAAGCAATCACTGATTTCAAAGGAATTAGAATATGCTCATACAAACAATTAGATGTATGTCTTTCTAAGAATAATGAGCATCCAATAAAATCAATTTGACTCTCATCAGTAAGAGTCATCACATTAATAGGAGAATCATCCAAAGCAGTTATAGGAACACTCACATCAACATGTATATCAGAATCACAAGCATTTGAATTCACATCTTCAACATCAATTAAACACCCATCAATCTCTTCTAAACAAGTTTCAGGCTCTATGACAACCTCTAAATCTTCTTTAACTTCATGGTCATCTCTATCCTCAATTATTGATTTTAACCTTTTCAAACAATCTTCTAACCTTTTGAAACTATCCTCTTGCCATTTCAAACTATCCTCTAGCATTATCAAAAATTTACCGGCTAATCTTTCTAATCTGTCAAGTCTTTCTTCTAAACAAGAGTTTACACTATCCTCAAAATTGTTTACTTGAACTCTTGATCCAGAACTATTGTAATATTTCTCATTCCTTTCCAAAAAGATATCGGCTGATCTTTCTAATTTGTCTAACCTTTCTAAACAAGAATTTTCATAATCAATATTTTCTTGAACATGTGAAAAAGACATGAAGGGTGTGTCTATTGCATGTGAATAAGGATCTAAATGTGGGTTCCAACACTCATCTTGCTCAAAATTCCAACTACGCCTAGACAAATTATCAACATAAGTTTGTTGCCAAAGCAAAAATGGACAATTCTCAGGTAGATGATCACTTCCACAACAATAACAACGATAACACTTATAATTAGCCTCTGAATAGTCCATCTTTCTATTTTCTCCAAAAGAAAAAAAAAAAAAAACTCAAACTAAAAACTACTAAAGAATTTCTAATTCTAATTACTAATTGCCTTGAGTCCCCGGCAACGGCGCCAAAAACTTGATGCTACCAAAATTTTGATAAAAACTCCGCAAGTGTACGGATCGTAAATTTAGTAAAGTGGTAGTTCAAGGTCGATCCCACAGAGACTCAGACAATTAATAACTAGGCATTAGACCTCCTATTTTCATTCAAGTTGAGTAAATAAAAGAAAATTGATTTTAATTACCTAATATCTAAGAAAATAAAATAAAACAAATATTCACACAGATGAAATTCACGAGTCAAAAGAACAACCTAGAGCCACCAATCCCTTATCTGCTTCTTAGATTTTATTCCCCACTAAATTAATTATGAATTAATCTAACTAGCTAATCTAGAGTACTAGTGTCTATAAATGCCTTTCGGTTTCCACCTATATCCTTGCCTAGCTTAATTACACAATGTCTTGCACTAATTTACTAAGCCAATTAATACCGGTACCGCTCTAATGTGACTATGTAGGGCTTCTAGGTATATGTCTATCCTAGTCGCAAATCAGATTAAAAATCCAATCCTACACTATTTAATCTTATGGTCTATTTAAAATTCCCTCTTTCGAGTCCAATTCTAAATTCCCTAAACATGTCTAATGGTGATCAAGCACTAAACAAGTTAATCAATAATAGCAAGATCAAATAAACTAAATCAAATTAACCATGACTAAATAGTGAGAAATAAAATACTAAGTTACAAACAAGTTCATAGTACTCTAGGTTGTAAAAGAAATTAGCCACACATAATTTTGATCGTCATAACAATTGGCTTAAAATCCAAAGGAATGCTAAATGTTCAAGAAGAAGTAATAACTAAATAATACAAGATTGAAGAATAGTGCCGTGACTCCTCTCTCTCGTCTCTTTGTGCATTAATCTCCTTCCCCTGCGTGCGTGGATATAACAAAGACACCAATGAACAGTGCTTGCCACCTCTTGCTTCCTTTTCCTTTTGCTGCGTGAATGTGAATGTGAATGTGTATAGGCTTATGAAAATAGGAAGAATTATAACCAGCCTCCTTTCTTTTCAATTGCATGTGTATATTTATAATAAAATAGCTCAACACCATATTGTCTTTGCCTTGCATGTTAAGTTTCTTTTATTTCCTTTTCTTGTATGTCTCTTTCTCTTTATTTCCTTTTTTTAAAATCTGCATTCATGAAGAGAAAGAAATAGGAAATAATCACAATGACTCAATCACATAATCTCATTAATAGGAAACTTCTCATCAAAATATTTCTTTTAATATATTAAGTTTCCTATTTCAATTAAATTTCATATTTTCCAAAAGAATCACTCATATACTCTCAAATTACTTTCTTTCCAATTCACATCAAAATCACTTAATTATTTAATTCATGACTCCCCAAATACA
This sequence comes from Mimosa pudica, assembly GCA_029929735.1. Classification (NCBI taxonomy): domain Eukaryota; kingdom Viridiplantae; phylum Streptophyta; class Magnoliopsida; order Fabales; family Fabaceae; genus Mimosa; species Mimosa pudica. The sequence goes on along the minus strand of JAKELP010000037.1, from coordinate 3,700,242 downwards.
ATAAAATAATTCCTAAAAACCACTAAATATGGGGAGTCATCACATTTCCCTAGTGGATTACTTGCTGCCGCTGGGGGATGAAACATTAATCCGCGAGCGCAAGTCCTAGTCTATCCGGAAGTAAATCCACATCCGGTTGCACTCTTACTTGGGATTTCTATGTTCACCTATTGCTTCCTAAGTTCTTTCATATTTTAGTCTTCATCAAAACTTAAGATTCTAACATTCTCCCCCTTTTTGATGATGACAAACTTAGTTTTATCAATTAAGTTTATATGAATGGATTAGCAGAATAATAAAAGCAATGGATAAGAACAAGTAACTCAGACAGATATTATTAATGAACAAAGATTACACGTTAGAGAATACAGGCAAAACATATACAGGTAATCTACACTAAGCATAAATAAAATATGCATGAAAACAAAGAAAAATTTCTAAGTTAAAAGGTTTTGGATTGGTGGTTTAGTTTTGGATTGGGGGTTCAGACTTGGTGTCTCTTTTTCCTCTCCCTCTCCTTCTGCCTTTCCTCACTCTCTTTCTGGAGTCTGGCTACCTCAGCCTCATGTACATTCTGGTCTATCTGGGCAATGATATTCTGAAGCTCTTCTTCCTCTCTCTCTCTTCTGAGCCTTTCAGATTCAATGGACTCCTCGAAAGCCCTTTTCATGTTTTCTACTTCTTCATACCCAGGGAACCCTGTAGCATCATCGAAGTAGGCGACCTCTCCGTTGGGGTAGTGGACAGCCCGAATTTTCACATTCCAAACTGGGAAGTTGGGATCATCCTCAACTTCCTGGGCTTTCTCCCTTTCCCTTTACCCTTCTTCCCTTTACTCTTGCTTATTGACGGAGAGGGCTGGGCACTTGCTCTGTCAGCATCGAGGCAGGCCATCTGACCGAAAGTTAGTCTGTCCGTGAACCCATACTTTTCAAATTCTTCAGGAGTCATATCTTCTATTTCTAATTTGATCTCCTTCAGAATGGGAGCCGCTTGGACTACTGGAGTTTCTTGCTCAACCTGGGCAAATGAGGTTCCTTGCTCAGGCTGGTCAGATGGAGTCTCTTCCTCAGTCTCAGCAGTTTCAGTGGAGGCAATGTTCTTCTTGGCGCGCTTCCTAGCAACAGCCTTCTTTCTAGACTCACTAAATGTGACTGCTGGCTCAGATGAGGGAGGAGGTCCAGATGATCGCTCAGACTCTTGCCCAGAGGATGCAGGAATTGGCTTGGCTATCACAATAGGAGGATGGTTATCTCTCTTCAGCCCCCACTTCATCATAATTTCCTCCAATATTTTTCTTCTTTGCTCAGTTGTAGAGGACTCTGATGAAGATGACTCAGGCTGTGAAGAATGTTCATTTTGCTCAAGGACAACCATATCCAATTGTGGTCCCTTCCCAGCCGTTTTCTTCTGCTGCATGAACCTGATGGCTTCCCCTCTTATCAGACTCTCAGCACCACCCAGCCTTTGGGATTCCATGGCACGGCGAAGGGCAGCCGCGATGTCTTCATCAATCCAAAGTGCTGGCTGGCTGAGAACATCCCTTGTGTCCATGGCCAGGCGTAGAGCAGACAGGATATTTCTCCCCCTTTTGTCATTATCAACAGGGGTGAGTGCCAGGGATGGAGTGGATGAAGAGGAGGGTGGAGGTTCAGGGCCAACTCTCTTAGGAGGGGAGGGTGAAGAGGTAGATGAAGGTGTGGATGAGTGTTCAGGTGAGGGAGTGGGACGAGGAAGGGGTTCTTGGTTGCGTTGGAAGAAGGAGGGGTCATTGAACAGGCCCTCGAAGGGATAGGTGGAAGAGTAAGAGGAGGGTTGTTCAACTATCCTCCGAAGAGAAGGAAAGTCTCTGAGGTAGAAGGTGTTTAGAGGGTGATCAGGTGAGTTAAATCCAAGGGATTGGGCTATGGTGGTGCGAGTGTTGGGAGGTGGATAGGAGTGTGGGGGTGGTGAACGGTTTGGGGAGTTATGTGGAGATGGGGAGTTATAGAAGTGAAGGGGTGATTGTTGAGGGGAGTCTTGGGCTTGCTGGTTGTGTGTAGGTGAAGGTTGGGAATGTTGGTCATTATTTGGTGATGGTGGGGGTTGCTGGTCAGGTTGAGGAGGTGGCTGTGGTTGCTGAGTATTGGGAGGAGGAGGAGGTGGAAGTTGTGGATGATTTGGAGGAGGAGGTGGATTGTGTGGAGGAGGAGGTGGTGGCAAGTTACCTTGTGGTTGAGGAATTTGAAAATGTTGGAGGATGAGATCTAGCTTGGCATCCACTCTAGCAAGTTGAGTCTCAACCTGACTCACTCGATCCTCGAGTCTCTGGATTCTCTCCCCCTGCTGCTGGAATCCAATGTCACACTCATCGCGAAGGGGAGCTACCAAGGAATCAGTCAGCCTAAAGAGAATCTCCTCCTTGACTTCCTCAGCAAAGGCTCTGACAGAGGCTGGGACTCTTGCAGCTCGGCTTGGTCCAGCATGGGAGTCCACTTCCTGATCCCCCGCTCCAGATGTAAGGGGGACTGAGGTATGAGAGGCACTGCCTGCCTGTGACCCAGAGCGAGTGGCCCTTGTTGGCTTGTTGTACCGGATCCCCATCTTGCTAATGTTGATAGCTCCTATGGGCAGGCAAGGAATATTGTCAGCCTCCTCAGTGGACTTGATCAAGAATTTCTCCAGGAGGAAGGCGATGACTTGAGGGTAAGGAAGATGGCCAGGTTTCTTCTCTTTGGCTTCACACCATCTGTGCAGCTCCAAACTGATTAGTTGCCCTGGATTGACAGGCTGCATGGTGAGGAACCTGGGGAGCCAAGGGTTGTCGAGTTGGGTGAACTCATTGAAGTTCCCCCCTTTGTGAGTCATCAACCGGGAGTAGATATATTGAAGTACCCGGTTGGAGTCAGACATGGCAGAGACCTTCTTTCCCTTGGTCTCATATACATCCTCAAGCTCCGCCGTGCTGAGTTTCTCAGGGTGGAGCCACTCGTTCATACCTTCCTCAGTGATCCCGAGCAAGTCATTGATATCTCTCCAAGTAAAATTCATTGTCCTCCCCCTCACTGTGGCTTTGAAGTTGACTCTGCGAATGGTTTCTTTACCGTTCACTGTCTTGTACTTTGCTTTGGCTGAGAGCGACTGGTAGAACACCCTCAGCACGTTGATGTTGTACTGATTGTTGATCCCCAGCCAGCACATGTACCTTTGGAGATGTTCCCTCAAATGCCCAAACCCCAGTTCCTCAAATTTCTCCAGATCGATGAACATTCCTTGATTGAAGTAGGGTTTCACAGTTTCAAACTTGGAGGAAACAGCCTCCAATGGCCCATCTCTGTATTCAAGAAGATCATCTTCCTCTACTCGCTGTCTTTTAGAGGCTGGCTCTTCACTAAATTGAACTTTCTTCTTCCCCTTTCTCTTCGAATGTTCCTGTTGAAGCCCAGATTGCCCAGATTGCCCAGATTTTCCAGACTTCGAGTGATGCCCAGATTTTCCAGACTTAGATTTTGATTTCTTGGAGGCAGTGGCTATCTCAGGGTTGGGGTTTGTTTCATGTGATCCGGCCATTTTGAGTTTAGGGTTTTAAGTAAAGTTTATGGAATGTATTGGCAGATATGCAGATGAAGAAAATGAAGAACACGATGAAGAAGATGAGGAGAATTTCAGAGAAAATGGTGAAGGTGAAAATGATGCAAGTAAAAAGTGAAAGTGAAAAATGACACCCTATTTATAGAAAAAGTTACTGAGGGTAAAATGGTCATGTCTCTTCAGATTTTCACACATTAGGTAACGTAAACAATTTAAGTTGGAATGACACACCTGATGACACGTGTCGCTTCATCTTATCAGAGAAGGCATAACGTTTCATTGAGGAAGGTGAAGCGTTTTCTGAAGTGACGTGTCCCTTGGACTGGTGCTGGCGCTCACTTGGTTTCATCATCCAGTGTCAGTGAGGGATCATCCGGAAGTGGTTTTGCTTCCGGTTGTGCTTACTTAAGATTTAACATTGTGAGCCTGCAAAAACACATATTGGCACTCTGATGCCTAAGTTAGTATTTTTGTAAGTTTTAAAACAACCAAGTATAATAAATAGAAGTTACACCTCATTTGGGTTTACCATTCCCAAATCACCTCTAATGAAAGTAAATTGTTCAAACCTCAGAGGCTTGGTGAAAATGTCAGCAAGCTGTTGTTGTGTAGGGACAAACTGCACTTTGACATCCTTCTTTTGAACATGGTCTCTGATGAAGTGATGTCTGACATCAATGTGCTTTGTCCTAGTGTGCTGAACCGGATTCTTGGCTAGGCTGATTGTGCTTGTGTTGTCACAGAGGATGGGTGCCTCAGGGAATTCCAAGCCAAGATCTCTCAACTGGTTCTTCAGCCACAGCACTTGGGCACAACAACTTGCTGCAGCAATGTATTATGCCTCAGTGGATGACAAAGACACGCAGGTCTGCTTCTTGCTAGCCCAAGACACCAGACAACCACCAAGGAAGGTGCATTGTCCACTGGTGCTCTTTCTGTCAGTCTTATAACCTGCATGGTCAGAGTCAGAGTAAGCCCACAAGAACTCTTGGTTACCTCTGGGATACCAAAGACCAAGCTCTTGCGTTCCCTCAAGGTATCTCAAAATACGTTTAACACATGTTAAGTGTGATTCCTTGGGGTTGGCTTGAAACCTAGCACACATGCCAACACTAAATTGGATGTCAGGCCTGCTTGCCGTTAAGTATAGGAGGGAACCTATCATTCCCCTGTACATGGGCAGGCTGACAGATTTACCCTTTGCGTCAGCATCAAGTGCGGCAGTGGTGCTCATAGGAGTATCATACTCCTTGCATTCATCCATCCCAAACTTTTTGAGTAGCTCTCTGCAGTATTTGGCTTGGGAGATGAATATTTCATTCTTCTTCTGCTTAATTTGCAGGCCTAGGAAGAACGTTAGTTCTCCCATCATTGACATTTCAAACTCACCCTGCATAGTCTTAGAGAAATCCTCACAAAGCTTTTCGTTAGTTGCTCCAAAGATAATATCATCAACATAAATTTGAACAATTAACATATCTCTATCTTTGTGAAGGATAAACAGTGTATTATCAAGTTTGCCTCTTGAGAAACCCTTGCCCAGCAAGAAGCTGCTGAGTCTCTCATACCAAGCTCTAGGAGCTTGTTTTAGGCCATATAAAGCTTTCTTTAATTTATACACATGTCTTGGATGTTTGTGATCTTCGAAGCCAGGAGGTTGTTCTACATATACCTCTTCTTTAATATAACCATTAAGAAAGACACTCTTCACATCCATTTGATATAATCTAAAGCCTTTCATGGATGCAAAGGCTAGAAGAATTCTAATTGCTTCAAGTCTAGCGACTGGAGCAAAAGTTTCTTCATAGTCAATCCCTTCTTCTTGATTATATCCTTTGGCTACTAATCTGGCTTTGTTTCTTGTAATTTGACCTGTCTCATCCAGTTTGTTTTTAAAGACCCATTTGGTCCCTACTATAGATTGATGAGACGGCCTAGGGACTAGTTCCCAGACTTGGCTTCTTTCAAATTGATTTAGCTCTTCCTGCATGACAATAATCCAGTCGCAGTCCTCAAGAGCTTGTTCAACTGAAGTTGGTTCTATTTGAGATAGGAATGCACCAAACTCAACTTCATTTTGAACTTGTCTTCTGGTTCTGACACCAGAAGAAACATCACCAAGCACTTGATCAAGAGGATGATCTCTGTGATGCCTCCTAGCTGTTGGCAACTGTGCCTCATCAGGCAAGGTCTGCACTCTAGGTTCATCACTGAGTTCATCTTCTTCCTTAGGATTGCTTGCTGGTGTTTCTTTTGGTGGTGAAGAAGATGATGGTAATTTTGGAAGATTAAGCATTTCATCATCTTCTGTGGATTGTCCCCATGTAGGAGTTTCATCAAATACAACATGCATTGATTCTTCTACAACTCTAGTTCTCATGTTGTATACTCTATATGCTTTACTCCTAAGGGAATACCCTATAAACATACCTACATCAGCTTTTGGGTCAAACTTACCCAGATTTACCTTTCCATTGTTGTGCACATAGCACCTTGACCCGAAGATTCTGAGGTGGCTGATGTTGGGCTTCCTCCCTTTGTACAGCTCATAGGGAGTCTTGTCCAAGCCCTTGCGAACATAGGCTCTGTTAGAGATATAGCAAGCAGTGCTCATAGCGTCCGCCCAGAACACTTGAGAAACCTCTTTCTCATTGAGCATGCTTCTAGCCATCTCTGTCAGAACCCTGTTCTTTCTTTCGACAACTCCATTCTGTTGAGGAGTCCTAGGAGCTGAGAAGTTGTGTTCTATGCCATTTTGTTCACATAGCTCAGAGAAGCTATGGTTCTCAAATTCTCCTCCATGATCTGTCCTTATGGCTGTGATTTTGAGTTCTCTCTCATTCTGCACTTTCTTAGCCAGGACAACAAAGGCATCAAACGTATCTTGCTTAGAGGCAAGAAACATAGTCCAGGTGAACCTTGAATAGTCATCCACCACCACTAGAGCATATAGGTTTCCACCCAAGCTCTTCACTCTTGCTGGCCCAACCAAATCCATGTGGATTAGTTCCAAGGGCCTGCTGGTGGAGACTTTCTTCTTGGTTGTGAACGAGGACTTTGTTTGCTTTCCTCTTTGGCAGGATTCACAGATAAAATCATGCTTTACTTTAAATGATGGAATGCCTATAGCTAGCTCCTTTTTAATTAGCATGTCAAGTTGAGTGAAATTAACATGAGCTAGTCTCTTGTGCCAAAGCCAACTGTTCTCATCACTGGATATAAAGCATTTTTCTTCTAACTGTTGGCACAAGTCTAATGTATATAGGTTTCCATTTCTATTAGCCTTAAGTTTACACTTTAAATTGGCCTTATCTAAACTTAGATCCTGCTTATCAACTATTATGCACTCATGTGAGTCAAATATTACCCAATTTCCTTTGTCTGTGCTCTGGCTGACGCTTAGCAGGTTGTGACAGAGACCGTCCACTAGGTAGACATCTTTTACTGGTCCGACCTCTCCAACTCCATTGATCTTCCCACTTTGATTTCCTCCAAAGGTTACTGTGGCTCCATCTTTGATCACCAGAGATTTGAACTTGTCTCTGTCTCCAGTCATATGTCTCGAGCATCCGCTGTCAATATACCATTTCTTGTTCTTGGATGCCTTGAGACACACCTGGAAAAATCAAGCAAACTTAGGTACCCAATCTTTCTTGGGTCCTCGATCATTAGTTTTCAATGCCCTTGGTTTAGAGTCATCCTTGACCTTGGGCTTATGATTATTCAGAGCCTCTGGCCGAGTGCTGGCTCTGGACTCTTGGGTTTTCCCTTTGGAATAATTTCAGGCTTGGGATCCTTGTCCTCTCCTAGTTTCCTTTGCAGGAGGAGGATCCTTTGTTGCCTTGGTTCCTCTAGGGACCCATTTGTAGGAGCTGCTTGCTCCATGCTTCTTGGCATTACAAGTGGACGTGGAGTGTCCCTTCCTGTTGCAATAGTTACAGAAGCTGAAGGGTGAGGAGCTATGACTAGAGGCTTTATGGAAGAACTTTAAGTAGGGCTTTACTTTTGGTTCAACCCACTTCTTCCCTCTAGGAGTATATCCTAAGCCAGTTCTATCCCTATAAACCCTTTGATTCATTAAAATTATATTTAACATTTCTGAGCCATTTGTGAACTTCTGCAGGGCATTTTGCAGCTTGTCCTTCTCAGCTGAGACTTTGCTGCAATTAGGGCAGCTCTCAAGTGTTGGGTCGTTGGGTTCTGTTTGGGAAGAACCCTGTCCTTCCACTAACGGAAGTGTTCTAGCTTTCGCTAGCTCATCACTTAGTGAGTCCACCTTGGACTCAAGTGATTCCTTTTTAGCTTTCAACACTTTATATGCTCTACATAAGCGGAAAAATTCTACATGCACCTCATTATATGCTTCTTGAAGTTCAGGGAAGGTTACCTCACTATCCTCATGAATAGGATCAAACTCAGGGGATACTTCCTCACTTTCTTCTCGAGCAACAAGGCAGAGGTTGGCTACCTCTTCCTCATCACTTGCTTCATCATCCGAGCTATTCACCCAGATAGACGATACAAAGGCCTTCCTTTTGTCTTTGCCTTTCGACTTCTGCAGGCTGGGACATTCAGCCTTGAAGTGACCAGGCTTCTTACATTCATAGCACACAGGAGCCTTTTCCTTCTTGTAACCCCTCCTTTGGCTGGAGTCACCCTTTTGAAAGCCTCCTTTCTTCCTGAAGAACTTTCTGAATTTTTTTACCATCATGGCCATCTCTTCATCATCCATTTCCTCCTCATCATCCTCATCATCCTCTTCAGTCTCCTTGTTGGGTGCAACAAGGGCAAGATTTTTGGCCTTGGATGAGGCTTGAGGGGCTCTCTGAGCTAGTAGTGTAGGCTCATATTCAGCCAGGGAGCCAAACAAAGCGGTGATGGAGCTAGTTGATTCACCCTGTACTTCCTGTAAGATAGTCACCTTGGTGATCCAGTCACCTTTCAAGATCTTCAGAATCTTGCTCACTTGCTCCCTTTCAGGAATGTCCTTACCCAGCGAGGCCAAGTTGTTGATGAGGTGAGTGAATCTGAGCTCCAGTTCTCTAATAGGCTCAGTGGGGCTGAGCATGGCAAACTTGTGGAATTCTTCCACCAGCATCTCAACCCGTCTTGCCTTCACCCCTCTGGTTCCAGAGTGAGCAGCCTCAAGGGCCTCCCACATATCTTTGGCATTCTTGTGGTGACTGATCCTGTGGAACTCCTTGGGACTGAGAGCACACTGGATGTAGTGCATGGCCCTATAGTTTAGCTGGACTAGGGCATAGTCCTGAGGGGTGTAACTGCTTCTTGGCTTGGCAAAACCATCATCATCCAAGGGAGTGTGATCCCCACGTTCGATAACATCCCAGAGTCTAATGTCACTGGACTTGATATAAGTCTCCATTCTAAATTTCCAGAATGGATAGTTGTACCCATCAAAGCCAGGAGGCTTGTTGGGCTGAATAGAGACGTCTGGTAGAGAATAGTCAGTATCCATTACAAGATCTTTGCTTTCTGGATTCGTTGGAATCTAGTGAGAAAGACCTGCTCTGATACCAAATGAAAGTAATGGATGCACAAGAGGGGGGGTGAATTGTGCTACAAAAATAAATGCTCAAATAAAACCAACACAATATTTATACTGGTTCGGTCTACCTGACCTACGTCCAGTTCTCAAGCACCCAGGCCGAGTTCCACTAACTCTCAGGTTTTAAATCGGGTTCACCTGAAACCTTACAACCGCAAGTTTTGGACGGGATCACTTGCAACCTTACAACCACAAGTTTTACACAAGGCTCACTTGTAACCTCTCTAACTAGCTCCCCCTCACACCGAGCAAGGGGTTAACCTTTATACTTAAAGGATTTTACAAACTGAGTTCTCTCAAAGAACAGATAGTGTTACACACTTAAGTACAATCAATGCTCTTATAACAAGAAGAGACTTAACAGCAATGAGAACAGAATATGTAGATGAAAAGATCACTCAAAGTGTTAAATGCTCTTTACTTTTCTGGACAGCTTTGAATGCTTGAAGATGTTCTTAGTTTCTCGCTCTAACTTCTCTCAAGAATATTCAAAGATAATTGTTAGCTTCATAAATGAAGTTTGAGCTCCTTTATATAGTCTTCAGGCAATCTGACTCTTGGTAGGTGGGAGAGCCGTTTGAATATGGCCGTTTTTCCCATGTTACCGTTTGCCCAATAAATGCTTCATCAATGCATAGCAGGGTTGACTTGCTTTATCTCTGAAAAGTAGTCCTGACACCTCTGCTCTGACAAAAGCATTCTGACACTGCAACTTCTGACATTCTGATTGCTTGCGGAAGCAGATTCACATCCGGAAGCAATTCTACTGAGTGTGCTGCACTGAGTGTTAGTCTAACAGTATAAACATTGTTACATGCAGTGGGAGTGTTCTTAGCCTAATTGGTCTTCCTTGTATCCGGAAGCACTTCTACATCCGGAAATAGATCCACTGGATGAAGGATTTTGTTCACTATTGCTCACTCTTGCTCAGTGTTCATTCAATCCAACAGCCAGCGCTAGTCACTTAGCTATCGGAAGCAATTCTACTGGACGTGGCTTATTTTCACTGACGCTCAGTGTCATTATGTTCGAACAGCCAGCGCCAGCCTAAATCTAACAGGAAGCTAATTCACTTCCGGTTGGAACTTAGCTTAGTCTTAAGGTTTTGTATTTTTAATGCTCATGAACTAAGTCATTTCCCTAGTGGATTACTTGCTGCCGCTGGGGGATGAAACATTCATCCGCGAGCGCAAGTCCTAGTCTATCCGGAAGTAAATCCACATCCGGTTGCACTCTTACTTGGGATTTCTATGTTCACCTATTGCTTCCTAAGTTCTTTCATATTTTAGTCTTCATCAAAACTTAAGATTCTAACATAACTTTCATCCCTAGGTGGGAGGGGGGAGTGCATACCAAACAGACAGTATTCTATAATAATTGTTTGTTTAATGTTATAGGGATATGTTTAGTCTATTGGTGGGGAGAATGATAAGGTCAAAAGGGACATACTTAAGCAACATGATAGGCTATTTTAATTGAATAGTAAGCCTATTAAAGTTGTTTTTTTATTGCAAGTAAAAGTTATATTGATTTTTAATGGAGATTATGAATGCTTTTGGACCAATTCTTGTGCTTTCATGTATTTGTGTTGAAGAGTGAATTATAAATTCATTCTGTAGTGTTTGCTCATTAGTAGGAGGAAGTTAAAGCCAAATAAATGGTGAGAGGACATGTATGATTTTATGGGTTGCTAAAGCTTAATGATGTTTGTTATCGGTTTTTAAAAATCTATATAGGTAAAAATTTTAGTCATCGATTGAAATTCTTGAATAATAGTTAGTTGTGGGGATAACTAATCCGTTAGATTTTTGGCATGAAATTGGAATAGATGCTTAAATATCTAGAATAAGGTTGTATGTTGCAAATTTTGTTTGTCAGATGTTGTGGAATGTGATGTTTAGATTGAGTGCTATAATGTCCTAGTAGAAGAATTTAGTTTGGTTTGAATAGTTATTTATGATTTACAATGGGAAAAGATGACATTTGATTGTGAAAATTATTCACACTTATCTCAGGTTTTATCCTAGTTTATAGAGATAAATTATTTTTTGGGACTCCACTTTATGAATTATGTATCTAAAATTTTATAACAAAAATGAATTTTGGGGACAAAATTCCTAAAAGGTGAATAGAGTTGTAACATCCTGGATTTTTTAATTATAAAATAAATCGATAAATACCTGAAACTTAAGCTTGCAAATGAATTTAGGAAGTTTAATTTATTTTTTAGAGAATTTGTTAAGATTTTTTTTTCATTATAAGTTACGGAAAATAATTATTTAATCTTAGCAAGGGAATAGTTTCTATCAAGAAGGCATTAACTTAGGACTTATTTAGAAGATTGTTTTTATTTGGGGGCTAAAGTGCAAAAATAACCACGTAATTGTCGCGAAAGTGCAAAAATGACCATGTAAAATTTTTGGAGCAAAATTGCCCATTGAATTTCAAATCTAGGGCAAAAATTACCATCATAGTTAACTTTTTGATTTTTTCACCCATCATCCTTTGTTGTATCATCATCACATAAGGGCAAATAAATACATAAGTATTCCACATATTTTAGTGAGAGATGAATCGGCAGAAGATGATGTGTCAAAAAGTTAAAAAAATAACTGTACTAGGAGTGTATGCATGTGACTTCTGTGGATTCCCTATTATTCTTGTGTACTGGAGTTATGGGGAAAAGACTTGGAGACTTGGGAACTAAGCAATTAGACTCATATGGGCTTCCGCATGCTTTCCTACTATTTTTCATATTTTTGTTTAATAATTTGTAAACATCTTCAATTTATTTTCCTTGAATTACTGTTTGTTTGTATATAATCTTAGGCTAGATAACTGTAAATTAAACGTAGTCTCGTATAGGGAAAGATATTTTGCACTACTTGCAATCAGTTCAACTGCAGGCGAATATTTGATGCTTGTGTATAGGGTAAAAGCTATTTAGAAATTTACTCTAGGTGGCTTCTTGATTTAGAAAGAGGCCTAAAAATGCTTAGTAGAAATACAATACTACCATTTATCAAAAAAAAAAGAAATACACCTCCGGTCCTAAATATAGGACGACCTAGATAACTTTTTTTTTGAGAAGTTAAGGTTGCAAAATAGTCTATTAAACCATGACATATTTGGTATATTTTTAGATTATCCATTAGTTTATAAGTAAAATAAACTAGTTTAAAGGAAAAAATTAGGTAAATCAATTTATAATTAACTTATTTTGCTGTTTTTTTAGGATTTTTCAAAAAAGTCAATTAGGTCTTATATTTAGAACCGGAGGGAGTATAATGTAATGATCATTGCTGTATGATTAATTAATAGACAAGATGCTTGTGAAATTTTGTAAAGGAAGAGTTTGGGTATGCTAAGATTGTTTAAGTTTGAGTTAACTTTGATACATATTTGATTAAATTTTATGGATCTAATTCATGTGTGGCTAACAATTGAATGAAATTTGGAAAATTCTTAGAGCAATTCCCTTCACAAATTATAGTAGTATTATTACCAAAAGAACATTCATATATATTGTATATTTCGATAGCGTACTTGGTCCCTAACGAGCTTCTACTACAGTGGTACTCATTACATTTAATGAATTACTTTCTTCTCCAGTGGGTTGATTTGAATGATCACAAGTAGTTTTCTTGAAAACAAATGCTGGCTGTTTGGGAAGAGGAAGAGTTGAGTCGTCATTCTCCAACATGGTAACAACTTCTAGCATAGTCGGCCTATTTGATGCATACCCTTGCACGCATAACAGCCCAATTTGGATGCATTTTAGAACTTCATCTTCAGGGCATGTCTCACATTTTAATGATGGATCTATGACCTCTATTGCCGTGCCTTCTCTCCATAAGTCCCAAATCTGAGTAGATTGGAAGACATTATATAAGCTAACTAGACTATTCAAAGGAAAATTAAAAATTAGAGTGTTGGTTAAACCTTATAGATACTTACATGTTTAACCAAAGTAGATGGAATGTCATCATTATGACCACTATTCTTTTTGCTGGTAATAATCTCAAGAAGTAGAACTCCAAAACTGTATACATCAGATTTTATTGAAAACAATCCTTCCATTGCATATTCAGGAGACATATAACCACTGTAAAAAAATATTGTTAAAACTTATCAATTGTGATTTTAACATAAAATAATTAAAAAGATGTTAAGTTAATGTATTAAATAATTGTACCTTATTGGACAAATGTTAATTTGACGCAAAGCTGTTAGACTTAAGTAGTTAATTTCAATTTGTTTTTCAATCAATTAAATTTGCAAAAGTTATAAATTAAGAAATCTTTAAGTCAAAGTTGTTAGACACATAAGCAATAATATTTTGCACTGTTGAATACTTACTAAGTTCCCACGACACGGTTAGTGTTTGCCTCAATTTCATCTCCACCAAATATTCGAGCCATACCGAAATCTGTAATCTTTGGGTTCAATGCATTGTCTAACAAAATATTGGTAGCCTTTAAGTCTCTATGAATTATTCTTAATCTTGAATCTTGATGAAGGTATAATATCCCTCTTGCAATCCCACAAATGATGTTGAATCTTTTCCTCCAGTGTAGTTGTAATTTTCTAGTTTGATCTGAATGAAAATTATAAACTATTATAAGTGAGAAATGCTTAATCAATTTATCTATTGGATCAAATATATGAAAATTTCACGAGAGAAAATGAGAGCATTATACCAAAAATAAAAGTATCCAAGCTTTTGTTTGGTAAATATTCATAGATCAACATGTTCTCTTCTCCTTGCATGCAACAACCTAAGATCCTAACAAGATTCCTATGTTGGAGATTCGCAATCGTAGCAACCTCATTTTTAAATCCCTCAATGCTTTGTTCCGAATACTTTGATAACTTCTTTACTGCTATCTCAATTCCACTCTTGAGTAAGCCCTTGAGTCAGAATAATCCATAAATATTCATGTTTAGAATCATTCATATGTACCTTTGTTGCAACAAAATCATTATTGTGAGAACTATCACTGTGATCATTTTTTCCTTGAGTATCTATTATACTACCTCCGTTCCTAAATATAAGATCACTTTGGCTAATTTAGAGAGATTAAGGAAGACTTTCCAATGAATTAGGATTACATGATCTTCCCAAAATACCCCTCACTTAAATTTAAAAGACATATAGGGATTTGAGAGAGAAGTGAGGGAGCTAAGAATATAGGGGTAATTTGGACCAAAATTGAGACAAAATAGAAAGTGATCTTATATTTAGGAACTTATCCACTTCCCCAAAGTGATCTTATATTTAGGAACAGAGGGAGTATAAATTAAAGCAGGAACACACGCACACACACAAATATATGTATGTCTTGGTTTAAATTGTGAAATTTGAAACAAGCTGCAAAATAGTTCGTACCTTGTAAACAATTCCAAAACCTCCTTGTCCAATCTTGTTAGCAAAAGAGAAATTGTTTGTTGCTTCAATTATGTCTCTTAGATCGAATAACACTAATTCTGAATTTCTTTCTCTTTCAAGAAAATAGTTTCCATCTCTTTCTTTCGCTGGATCAAAAGATGATCTTAGACGAGTTGTAATTAATAGAGGCAAAATATACTCAATAATACAGTTGAGTTAATTATCTTACCATAAATCGGTTTCTTTACAAACCAGTACAAGAAAGATGTTGCCATGAGTATGAATAGAAAAGTAGAAAGGATTAAGAGTGTCATGAACCCCTTCTTGCCAAGAGAACCAAATGATGACTTCCTTTGATATTTGGCTGCAAATAATAATGTTATAGGCAAACCATAAGTGTTTACACATCAAAGTTTTAAAGTACGCCGCTAAGATTAGGTGTATGATATTACTAACTTGTATGCATTATTATATGGAAAGTGAGCAGTATTACAGATGTAAAAAGTAAACACTACCACAAAATTGTCTTTTAACGTTACTTTTTAGGACTTGAGATGTCGCTTTTTAAGTGACGTCTATACGGACGCATGGAGAGTCCACTTTTCATGCCGCTTAAAAAAACAACGTGGAAAATCCACTTTTCACGTCACATATTTATCAAAAAAAATGACGTGCTTTCCTTTATGAAGCGTTGTTTTAATCAAATGCAATGATATTCCACATATCTTTTCAAAGAAAAGCTTTGTGAAAAACAATATCTATGTCACTTTTTAATAAACAAGTGATGTGGATACTGGTTTCCATGTCAATTCAATATCCACGTCACTTTTTTAATAAATAAGCTATGTCAATATTGGTTTCCACGTCGCTTTTTGAAGCCTAATTGTGAAACAAATGACGTGGATATTATCAATCTCCACATCCTTATCAAGGAATGCAGTAGTAAACTGTAAAACTACTCTCATTGTATCTTAAATATTAGCTAGAAAGATGAAGCGGAAAAGAAAGCAGCGGTATTGATGGAAAAAGATGTGCAATCCCATGTTCAAAACATTAAACATGTACAGAATGAACTCAATCAACAAGACGCAAAAGGGAACATATATACAGAAATTTCATACACCCAAACCATTAACCCAATCAGACAGAGAAATTAGGAAATCCCTAGTACTAATCAGACATGCAAGACCAACTTATACTTATTATAGTGAATACATCTAGTTATTAATTTGAAGTTTAAGCCCTAATTCCCTTAAATTAACCTCAAATTTAACCCTCAGATTAACCTAATAGGTGATACGTGGGGATTAGTTGTACAAGTACTAATAATACTCTGTTAGTTAATACTCCCTCCGGTCCCTAATGTAAGAGCCCAAAATTTGAATGGTTTTAGTCCCTAATGTAAGAGCTCACCCCATATTCTCTCCTCATTTAATGCATTTTTTCCTACTTTACCCCTAACTCTCTTTCATATTTATTAATGTTTATGTATTTCTCTCTCTTAAAAGTACCATAATAAATATGGGCAATTTTGGAAAAGAAGCATTAACTCCAGACACCCAACTAACATTCACATGTTTTCTTAAGAAGCGTTTTTTTGACGGCTAGCTCTTACATTAGGGACCGGAGGGAGTAATACTCTATTAGTTAAAGAAACAGAATTAGTTACAAAGACAATAACAGAATTAGTTACGAGATTGTAATACTAAGAATATTATAAATATTAAATTGTAACTCTGTCAAGGTGTGCAATTAGAAAATAATTTCTCAGTCTCTCTCTTACTCTCTCCTCTCTTTCTCTCGTCTCTTCTTCTTTTCTTTATCATTCTTGTGTCTCTTGTATCAATAGGATTCAAAGCCAAACTCAGTCTCTCTCCAAAATGGATAAAAAGGGAGAAATATGCAGAGGAAAATCACATGAACGTGATGATAGACATCGGCGATCTCCTCTGCCATGAAATGCCGCCAAAAATGTTGAAAGAGAACTTGTATTATTGAAGCAACTATAAGAAAATGTTGGCAGCTAAAGTGATCAATTGTGTGGGAAAGGGATCAATTGTGTGAAATCTGAAAATACAAAATTTCCACATCGTTGAAACTAGAAATGCAACATAAATAGCTGCATTTTTAATGTCACAAGTTTTTTAAAAAGCAACAATGAATGTTTCGTCGCTTTTATAAAAAATAGTGACGGCAATAAGTTCAATTTAATTACAAAAAATGCTACTCCCTATTTTTCAGTGCCGGTCACTAAAAAACCGACGTTAAAAGCTTTTTTATAGTAGTACAAATTATATATACTATGACAAATATGAGAAAAAATGTTAAGTCTAACATGATTAACAAGCCAAAGTTGTTGACCTAACCAATTAGAGGTAGTCTAGTTTCACTAATATTACAATCCGGTCAAGTTTTAATACCATGTCAATACTTATTTTTCAACTGGTAATGGGAAATCGGCGTGTAAGAATAAACTAATACGAGGAAGAATTTACCTAATTCAACGGCATCCACACGTACATACAAGTCTTGTCCCCCATCATTGAATTTCCTTATATCTTCCATTTCATTGTGCCATGTCAAACAGCCTCTTTGCTTTAACTCATTGAGACTTGTGTATGCTCTACATGAACAATCCTTCAAACATTTATTGTTGCAATCATTCAAATTCAAGCTCATATTGTTATGCACTTGTGCCTTTGATGTCTCCGGCACCTTTACACTTGCCACCTTCACAAATCCTTCCCCACTTCGACATGTGGACACATTTTTCTTACTCACACACTCTTGTGGGGTCTTGTGATCGTATCCAGGTAGACACACACATTCAAACTGTTTACTCTTATAAGGATCACAAATACTATTAGATCCACACCTTCTATATCTGTCACACTCCTCTGCGGGAGCATTCCAAACTTGACGCCATCTATTCTCTTGAGCTATCCACATGGTTCGAGTGATTCGGCCTGTTTCCAGAAGCACAATTCTCATGGAAATCGAAGGGTCTTTGAGGATCTTGACGCCATTCATAACAGTAACCTCATTTGCATTATTAATAAACTCTATATAAAATATGGGGTCGGGTTTCTCCATGACAGGAATACCGCTCCATCCTCTACCTATCCATGAGCCAACCCGCCAGAATGGATCTCCGTTTTTATACATGAAAACCTGAGGATAGCCAATCGGGTCTATCATTATGGTTACACTTCCAAACGATGGATCATTGGGGGATTTCCAAGATGTTAAGACCCGGTTCAAACCGGTTTTTCGGTCCAACCCAAGTTTAGCAAATGGAAGCATAGTATCACCAGGATAATCAAAACTCTGCCATAGAATTTTTTTACTTCCTGCACTTTCTCTTAGAATCAAATTCCCCCTATTTGAAAGTTCAGCAAAGCTATCAACATTAGGCGATAAAGCTGAAACGTTAGAGGACCAAAGAGGGTTATGGAATTGATTCTTGATATGGTTGAGAACTAGATTTCCATGGATGTTAATAGAGAAAACTCCAAAAGTATCATTCAAAGGATTGCCTCTATTAGCAACCCAAACAATAGTTTGTGTGGGAATATTGTGGTACCATATTCCCACGTAGCGGGTTTTGGAATTATGACTTGGAGTAAAAAACCCCAAAGCAAATATTTCTCCCTTGGACAGCAATATGTCGCCGTCTTTGAGGGGTTGGTTTTTGGTGATTCTGGTAAGTGAATTACAAGAAGAATGAAGGAGGAAGAGAAGGAATAAGGGTATCTTAATGGGAATCAGCTGAAACATGTTCATCATGGAGCTTTTAAGACATTGATTGCTTCGATTATCAGTTCCTTCAAGTTTTGTTCGGACGTAAATTGAGGTTGGGAATTTATAATTTATTTATTTCCATAGTTTCCCACTTGCCTCTTCGAATATTTATCATGGTCAATGAAGAAAGTAACCGGTAAGTGTCATTAATGCTTTGTGTTCAAGTCTTTGGTCTTCCTTCATGTGGAATAAATGTGTGAACTGTGAAGTACTCATGTCATATGTTTGGGCAAAAAAAAAAAAAATCCACGTCATATGCGGTAAAGCTAAATAGAGAGGACAAATTAGAATCTCAACTGATATTTTGTATCCATTAAAATATTTTATATTACTTTGAAAATCAAATGAAGATCATTTAGATAAGATACAGATAGCTTTATTATCATGGAGGTTTTAAGAGATTAATTGGTTAGATTGGGTAGCAAATAAGGTGTATATATTTGTACTCATAGTTCCCCCTCTTTGAAGAGTAGCTGGAGATGTTAGTTGTTCCTAGCTCCCACTGAATTGCGCCCTGAGCTGCCTCTAGAATTTTGGGATGTTGTCAAATTCATTTTTCGATTTTCTTTTTATAGTTAGATTAAAATTAAATTCTTAAATAAATGATATTTTGATAGCTTACGAAAAAAATATGGTGTTAAAATGTTTTATGCTTTTGCTCAGTCTTTTAGCAATGAATCTTTGACAATCCATAAAAATTGATAACAACCCCATTGTTTGCTATAAAAGATAAAAAAATACTCCCTCCGGTCCCTAATGTAAGAGCTAACCGTAAAAAACGCTTCTTAAGAAAACATGTAAATGTTAGTTGTGTGTCTGGAGTTAATGCTTCTTTTCCAAAATTGCCCATATTTATTATGGTACTTTTAAGAGAGAGAAATACATAAGCATTAATAAATATGAAAGAGAGTTAGGGGTAAAATAGGAAAAAAATGCATTAAATGAGGAGAGAATATGGGGTGAGCTCTTACATTAGGGATTAAAACCATTCAAATTTTGGGCTCTATTACATTAGGGACCGGAGGGAGTATCACTTAATGTAAAATTTCATGGTTAAAAGAAACACAAAATACAATAGGGAACCACCCCATGTCCAAGAGCTTGTCCACTTCTGTCCACTGCTTGGTCAACGGTAATAATGGTCGATAGAGAAAGCTATCTACTATCTTTTACAAGTTGATCCTCCTTAAGAAACCGAGGGCCTACGTTACGTTGTATACTGATGAAGACCAAAAGCATGCGGTCTTTGATTTGAGACATGTGTGTCTTTGGCAGCCATATAGACCCAAATTAGCTCAATTAAGTTTTTAGCTTCTTGTTTGGGTCCTGTTTATTTTTTACCAACTTATTTGGGTGAATAAGCTTCTCATAAGAAGCTACAATTTGGAGTTTGGTTCTTGTACTCCCTCCTATTCTTAATATAAGTTAATAACTAATTTTTCTCACATGACAATAAAATTGGTTAAATACATTTAATTTACCTTAAAATTTAAGTAATTTCCAATACTACCCCCAATAATTACTCTTATTTCCAAAACTATTAATTATTACTCTCTCCTACTACCCCTATTTAATATGAGTATATATGAAAAAATTAATTAATGTACATTGGAAATCATGAAGTGACTTATAAAATGAACCAAGAAAACTTGGTAGTTGGTGACTTATAATAAGGACCAGATGGAGTAATAGGGTATTGCAAGAATTATTTCAATATTCAGGAGAAACTACAACTTATTCACAAAGTACTAGAGGCTTGCTACGATTTGTTAAGAGAAAAAAAAGCTCGTTTGGAACATCTCAATTTTTTTAGTGCTTAGAATTTTCTTTCTTGTGATATTATAAGTTTTATATTTACAAACATGGGTAAATTGATATTTTTTAAGAAAATAATATTAAGTTGTTTGTTTTGAAACCGAAAAAATAAAAATTTTATGACAATTTTATAAATTATATAGGGTAATGGACCTAATCTACCCTCCAAGTAACCACCCAGGAGCAGGAGCACTGGGCACCCTGAACTAACAACAAGCTCATATTTACACTCAAAGTAACCAAAATGTTTAAAAATACCCCAGTAGACGGTCAATTACATTTCAGAAAGCATTGAGATTTTGAAAGGCTTAGGCTTTACTTATGTTGCTATAGCTCAGGTTTTTGAGGACTTTCCTACTGTGGTTGTGATGAACAAGGGAGAAATTGTTTCTATGATTGGATTTTTGATTGAAATTGGTGTTCCTAGGGACAAGATTCATAGAGTCATTAGTTTGAATCCTAAAATTTTGGGACTTGGGATTAATGACAGGTTGAAACCACTGCTGTGTGAGTTGAAACCACTGCGCTTGTGGATAATCATGACATATTTAATATATTTTTAGATTATTCATTAGTTTATAAGTAAAATAAACTAGTTCAAGGGAAAAAATTAGGTGAATCAATTTATAAGTAACTTATTTTGCTTTTTTTAAGGATTTTTCCAAAAAGTCAATTAGGTCTTATATTTAGGACCGGAGGGAGTACTAAACTATTCCTACATTGCGGCTCTTTGTCGAAAAAGCGCCTCTATGGGGTTTTTAAAACAAATAACACACATTGTGGCTTTTTTTAGTGGCGCTTGAAGCACCGGTAAAGGGAGTTTTAATTTTAAAAATTTTTTGCCAAGATTGCAGCGCTTCTAGAAACGCCGTAATGTTGGGGATTTTTTAATAATTTTTTTTTGTATTAAAAACTCAAAAAATTAATAAAAATGCACATAGCGGCGTTTCTACATAGAAAAATGCGGATAAAAAACACGGGTATGTTGGAGAGAATTGCGTGCCATTTTTTTCGGCGTTTGGAGCACCTACGTTTCGGCGTTGCTTCCAAAAACGTTGGTATGCCATGTATTACCCGCGTTTTTTCATAAAACGCCGGAATATTTGCGCCGGTAAGTAGCGAATTTTTTGTAGTGTGTTCATTATATTAAATCCTTTCTTTTTGAAAAAAAATCATGAATAGAGGTGTTTCCCATCTAGTACGTACATCCCCTGATATACATAACTTTTATTGAAAGTTATGTATATTATGTTGAATTTTTTTTGGGTCATTGAAAAGGAGCTAAACATTAATTATCTTGCATAAATAAATATTTCCATACAAATAATTAGATAATGTGAATGACTTATAAACTGTAAGAGTTTATTGAAAACACTTTTTTAAATAAAATTTCTTCATCCCACAAATAATAAATCAGACTCAATACTAAGAAAACACTTTTTTTAAATCCGTTATTTTTTTTTGCTTTTTAGGCTATTATTAAGGCAACTTCAATTTGGATGACGTATAAAAGAAGACTTTTAAGTCCCTCTTGAAAGTCCCCTAAACAACATCTGTTATATGAAAATGGATGTAGAAAGACCCTCAAAAGGCCCATCTAATTGTTTGTTGTTAGAAAGACCAGATTCATTAAGGAAATTTTGAAACCAGATTCATTACTGGAGTGCCAGCGAAATGTGTAAATTGGTACCAAAAGGAGCTGCAAAAAAAGTGCAGAATATAGCAAAAAAAGTGCAGAATATACTAGGATTAGGTCCTAGTTAAATTTTTGAAGTTTTGATTTTTCTCAAGCTAAAAGGTCGTCACTTTCAACAAAAAAAATGACAAACATGCCACTTTTTTTAATATTTCGCATATTTATTCTTTGTTTCTACCTATGGTTTGAAGGGATCTGTATTTAATCACCAAAAAATGAATGAGGATCGGAGGTATATGTGTATCCCCAATATAGGGCGCATATGCATGATGATTCGTGTGGCAATTCGTGTGAAACCAAACACCAACTAATGTGATGTGATATATGGATTTACTCTAAATAATATTAGTAAATGGTAATCATGGATTCATGATAGAATTTGGAGCTTTTCATGATCCTTTCAAATTACAACTCAGTTGAACATTTATATTAGTGCATAAACAAACCACACATCAATTGAACACCACATTTCAATCTAAAAAGCATAATTATCTAAAGGAATCACTAGAACCAATACATGGAATCACAAATGCTTCATTCAGTAGTTCCTATCAGAATGAGAATTAAACTAAATAAAGAAATTATAATGTCATGAATAAAGAAATTTAAACAATTGAAGGCAAAAATGTACGCTGTTAGCCAACAAATAGTGAAAAAAAATTGAAAATAGTATAACAAATCAGATGGAATGCAATGGATAAGATTAACATAAACTCTATAGGGTGAACTTCCCCAATAAAGTTACAGAGATCCAAAGAAAGGTAGAAAACCACTAAGATCCATACACAATCAATCAAATAGTATCTCCATCTTTGAAAGAAAATTAAATCTGGAATTTACCTTAGATGAGTAGGTCAAGTATTGAACATCTTAAACATTTAGGATAAAATCTCTAAGGGGCATCAACAAGTATAATTACAAACTAAACTTAACTAGCACATATTGTTTTCCTGCAAAATATGATAACATATACATATAATGCATTAATCAAGATTTAATATCAAAGCTCTTCAATGTGATTGTTCCCAATAGGTAGAAGGCTTTCCAAATGATTCATAAAAGGAATTGGTGTGCCATATATGCCAATATCAAATATGTCCACTTTGCTAGTAGTTAGATCAACCAAACCTATACTCTTTCTTTCATTATTAGCCAACTTTCCACCTATAATTGCACTAGTGGGCCAAGTAAGGCAGACTATTTTGTTCCTCCAAATAGTCACAGCAAATGACAAGGAAGAGTGGCTAATGCTAAATTTCTTAGTCCAACCACATCCTTCTCTAGATCCATCCTCCATTATCCACATATCTATTGAAGAAGATACACCACCTTCTATGTAGGTGCGGGTAAGTATACCAAGTTTATTCTCGTGCATTGTTATGCAGGTAACAAATGGATCAAGTTGTTCAGTGGGTACAACATGTGATGGTATCAACGTAAACACTTCCAATGCCATGTCATATGAAACTAACACCTGCTCAATGCCACCCAAATACACATCATGCTTAACACCTACACACAATATACTTCCATTAGTAGCGAAATTTCCACGTAAAATAGTTACATCTTTTAAGGGACTAGATTCTACTTCCTTCCATAACCCTGTTTTAAATGAATAAACTTGCCCTCGTAAACCATCCATTCTTCCATCAATTGTTAAAATATTGTAATCATTAAGAATTGAACTGAACCCAAATCCAAACCTGAAATTGCCACCGTTAGGAGGTTTGGGCACTAATCTAAAGTGTCCAGTTGAGGGATTCCACAAGGCAAAGCCATGAGATGAATCCCAAAGACTGAAACACAGCAAGCCATTGATTGAACCAATGATGACAGAATAATGCAACATATGAGACATACTTGCACAATTAAGTGGGACAATTTTCATGTCATTATTGAGCAAATATAACTTTAATAAACGATGTGGGAGGTAATCACCGAAAAGAATAAAGGGGTTTTGAGTACTGTAGTGGTGGAAGTTTTCATGTGCGAAAGATTGGGTTTTGATTAGGGTTTTCCATAATTTGCAAACACATTGATATCGAATGAGGGATTTCACAGGAAGACGCTTTAGAATGTTGTTGATGATCTCTTCAGGGAGAAATAATGAGTTGTTGTTGTTAACGGCTTCTTTTGATTTTCTCTCCTCCTTCTTCTTCTTCCTCCTCCTTTGCTTGATAGGGCGCCAATGGGAAGAGCTTGGCATGTTTGGGAGGCAATTCTGGTAGGCTTTCACACCAAAACCCTAACGTAATTCCAATGATTTAACTCTTTTGTTGTTTTTCTTTTCTTAATTAAACGGCACCTTTAACGTTACTAAGCACACCTTCTACGTTGTTAATTTATTATGCGTTCATTTGTGTGAGGAAAAGTCGGTCGCTTTTTTATACTAAGCACACCTTCTACGTCGTTAATTTATTATGCATTCATTTGTACGAGGAAAAGTCGCTCGCTGACTCACAGGGTATTGTAGTGTGTCATGCGGGTAATTATTTTATAAATAATTTGAAAACACAACTCAGTCATCAAGGTTTCGTGGTGTAGTTGGTTATCACGTCAGTCTAACACACTGAAGGTCTCCGGTTCGAGTCCGGGCGAAGCCAAAACTTTTTCTCAATTCACGTTTTTTGTTTCCCCACCGCTACAAAAAAAATACGACGACGTTTATCAACTTTTCCCTTACGCGCCGTAATCAAAGCCGCGTAAAACTCACGTAAATGGGCCCCATATAACATAACGTAACATAACCTACGAAAATAAATGTACTGTTCATAGCTTCGTGCTTCCAACAAATCCCAACCAATCACATTCTTCTCCATACAACGTTCTCCATTCTCATTGGCTTATCAACTCCACGTCATCACTACCCAATCTTTATCACACGACCAGAACCTTCTTTTTTTTGTGGTTACCCAAGGGTATCCCACCCGCGTGTCAAGTGAGACTAATCCCTCGCTGTTCTGAAGTCCCATATAGGGGGTAGACAGCTGACCTGTGAATTTGCTCCATTCGCAAGAGCTGGGGATCGAACCCCCAACCACTTGCTTAAGGGACGAGAGTACTTACCACTCACGCCAACCCGCCAGGTTAGCCAGAACCTTCTTTGGTTCCAATGCAAATCTATCAATTTCCCAAAATTAGCCTTTTCACTTGTTTTTCAGTTTTTTGCAGTTTTCTTAGCTGATTTGGCTACAAAATTTATGCCCCACTTAATTAATTAATTTAAAGTGTTAATATTACTTTTACGGTTCTATCCCTCAAACATTAAATCAATTTTAATCTTTCTTCCCAAAGTTTTAAAATCGTGATTTTTATTTTGAGCAGAATTAAAATCGTGATTTCACATTCACCCTATTCTGGTTTTCTTTCCTTAATCTTTTATATGAAGTTTTATAGTACAATTTATAATTATAAACCTTTAAAATCTAAAATATGTCATCAAAAAACACGAACATGTTATGCACATAGATTTTCTTATTTAGACATTCTCATTTATCTATAAAATCCCTCACACTATCATTGTCTATCTATCTATCTATCTATCTCTCTCTCTGTCTAGAGCATTCTCGAGATTTTTCATCTGAGAATTATCATTGTTTCTTCAATCTTTTCATCCCATTCGTTGTGTGTGTAAATAATTGTTGTTGTGTATGTAATTTTGGTGACACATGATGGAATCCTCGCTTGCCTTTCCAATTATCATTGCTTTCGCTTTCATTCTCTTCTTTTCTTTGCCTTCCTCCTCTGCCTCTGCTTTTGTGAATCCGCCATACCCCAAAGCCATTTCTGTATGTGATTTCTTTTCATGGGAATTTTAACTAATTTATGTTAATCACTTTGTGTCTATATATGTATGTGGTTGTTCTGATGATATTATAGCATACATGGTGTATTACATTCCCACTTTTCAAAACAAAGGAAAAGAAAAATATACGCTTGTGGTATTTGCAGTATTGAAAATCAGTTCTTTCTTGTGATTTCTTTTTCTGGGTATTTCATAAATAATAATTTCTTTATGTTCTTTTTGCATCATTCTATTTATTTTCTCACAAACTGATGAAGAATTATGAAAGAAATTTCAATGTTTATGATTTGTTTTTTTTTGTTTTTGACCGTTGGAATTTTGAAAACAATTAAGCTGATGATTTTCTTGATCGGTGCTTTGCAACTGGGGGAAAATCAGGACAAATGAGTTTGTTCTTATGTTTTCTTTTCCTGGATATTTTTACCAAATTCTGTAAATAACTATCACATTTTTGTCTAAATTTGATTTATTTAAGAATGTTAGTACTCCCTCGGTCTTATGATAAGACGTAGTTTGACTTTTTTTTATTGAGAGAGATTAAGGTTGCAAAACAGGTTATTAAATCGTCATTTTTATATTATCCATTAATTTATAGGTCAAATAAATTAGTTTAAGGAAAAGAATGTTAGTATGGTTCTGATAATGGTATATGGGTATTTGTAGGATTTAAAAGAAGCAATTGTGAAAGGGTTAGGATTTTCAGCAGAAGATTTGAAGATAAGTGGATTTGATCCCAGAGAAGCCCTAGTGGGGCATTCTGTGGCGTATGAATTTGATGTGGAGATTGATAAGAAGGTTATTCCATTCAAACTCTTAGAGGATGTGAACCGGTGGGATTATGTTGATCTTCCTATTTTCCGGGTGGAGGAACCGGCTAAACCGGGCCTAGAAAAGGGTCTGGTTGAGAAAAGGATTTCAGATAGGGAGTTGCCAGTTTTGGCTCCATTTCAGTTGGCTGGACCAATGGAACTCTGGCTTCATGAGGTCAATGATATGAGGATCTCTCTCCCAGTAAGTAGTTTTGTTATTTTAAAATAGTAGTATTCAATTCGAGCTATTTTTCTAGTAGACATACAGTAAGAGTCAACTTATATGAGTTAGAGTACAACTTAGAATCTGGTGAATTAGTATGAAATTGAAGATATGTTGTGATATTAGCATTGATATATTAATGTATTGATTGATGATTGAAGTCCTTTCATATGATACTGGCTATAATTTGTACACTATGATGTGACTGGAATGAATCATATTCTGTGAATACACTGTTGCAAGATGCATTACTGCACACCTCCTTGCATTTAGAAACATGTGTTACTAAATACTCCCTCCGTTCCTAATATTTTGTACACTATGCTTCCTGCTAACTCTTGTTTTGCTTTCTCTAAGCCCACCCTACACCCACAGAAAAATCAAATAATATACAAAATATGTTATAATTAAATTGTTCATTTTGCTTTCTTTGGATTCTCCAAAAAAGTCAACTTGCTCTTATATTTAAGAACGGAGGTAGTAACATCTAATTAACTAGTTTAATTATATTAAAGAAGTTGGTGAAGTTAATTAAAATCACATGAATATCCCCCCCCCCTCTTGTGTTTATCATTGAAGAGATAGGGACAATTTGAGGAAAAACTTAGATAATTTAAAGGAGTCTCATGTTTATAAGCAACTTTGCCTCCTAAAATAGGTCCTATATTTAGGAATCGGTAGATGTATTTTGTTCCTGCATTTGTCTTGTGCCAGTGTCTTGTAATCCATGTTAGAATCTGTACTTTTCATCTGAAACGTAATGAAATTAGAATCTTGACGAGAATTCAGATGACTTATTGGATACCAGTGATGGCTTACACCTAAGTGAAATTCACGTTTATTATTGATGTTATCTTTCTCACTTAAATAATAATAAGGATTTAATTTCTTTCATATGTCAATACCAAGTACCTGTTGTTTTAGTTGGTACCTTTGGAGCACCAACACTTCAGTATAAAATGAAGTCATGTTACTATCCTGGTCAACAATATTGTAGAGTGTTTTGAAATATTTATAAGTAAAAGCACTTCAATGCTAATACCACAATATATAACTTATATTTCATTATAGAGCATATTGGCTTTTATGATTAAGAATGTGTATGGAATGAGATAGTCATTTTTCCTCTTTTTAACTAGAACTTGACATGATTTCGCAGCATGATGTTGATGCTGGTGTGCTCAAGAAAATCATAATAGCAGATGGAGCCGTTGTCACTGTCAAAGGTGCAAGATCAGTTAGTCTTCGCCAACCACTTGATCTCCCTCTCCCCTTTAACACATCTCAGAATGGATTTGCTGTTGGCCTTATGGCCTTGGCGGAGCAGCTCCGCCACGCTTCCCTCACCCGCACCAATGGCGATGCTCTTCTTTCACTCCGCATTATTGGTGCTACATCAATTTCATCTCCTACTTCCTCACCAACCTCTTCACACAACCGGTTCAAGCTCAAGCGTCTTGCGCCTGGTCTTGTGGAACTGTCTTCACCCTCAAACACAAAGGCCATTGAAACACTGTCACCCATTGATATCCAAAATGATGCTCCAACACTCTTAACTCCAACTCAGTTTACCGCGATGTGGCCTATCGCTTCTGTCAATGGATCGAACCCGAACCTGGTTGGTTTTGAGGCTCTCTTATCTTCTGTGTTGGGTCCCAAGGCGAACAAGAAAGGCTCATTCAAGCTGTTGAAGGCAAATGTTTCTGCTCAGACTTTTGTGAAGATAGGGTTTCAAGCGGAGAAGAAGCTAAAGGAAAGTGATGGAGATTTGTTTAAGAATTTCCCGGAATGGAGGACTAAGCCGGAGACATTGAAGATGCATTTTGAGGTTCTAGCAAAGGTTGATGGTGATAAAGTTATACCAGAGAGAGTGACACCTGTTAACCCTGTGATTACTGAAGACACTATAGCAACAAATATGCTGACTGGAAATGTGAGCATGTCTAAAGTACCAATAGTTTACACTCCATCCAATCCATTCACCTTGTGAGATATGGAATTGTGAAATATATAGGAAGTTTTAAAATTTTGGCTTGGTTATGTTCTTTTCTTTTTCTAAAGAACTTGATATGCCAAATCATTATAAACCTGTAAATATGCATCTTGATGAGATATGATGCAATTTTAAAATAGATTGGCAAGAGTTCTATTCTACTCGTCTGATATATTTTTAGCTACAAGGTCACGATCAAAAACCATTTCAGAAATTGTAAAAGCGGCGCGTTAATTGACTTGTGACTTTGTCTTTCTTTTTTTTAACCATAGTGACTTTGTCTGAGAGTATTAATTTTATTTTCCTTCATATGTTGTATGCCATAGCACAGGCGCAAAATTGAATAAAGTCGATGAAACCTGGAAAACATAAACATATATAGGAAAAAATGGATGGAAAAGAGAGGAAAGTAGAGAGATAATAGGATCCAGAATTTGAAAATCCTATTTCCAGCAATTGTACAACGAGTCTATAAATATTAGACCTTCATATGACAACATAACTAACACCATAATCTAAATTTAAATACAATACAATAACTGACTCAGATTCAATTACATTGACTAACACAACAATAAAATAAACTGCCACATAGCAGAATAATAAACACTGCCTAAACCTAACTAGAACTAAAGTGGGATCCTATCAAAAGTGCGATCTTTTCAAATGATTAAGTTATACACAAATGGAAGTGAGCATGTGATATGATTTTTCCATTTCAAGAAACATTTAACAGAAAGTTATCCATGAAACGTATTGCCAGCTTTAGTATTCATATTGTATAAATAGCTGGAGAATTATTTTGAGACCTTAATAAAGTTGTCACTCGTACCTTTTCTTCATATGTAAATTGTATAAATAATAAAGATAGTTTGATTGTATTGAAATATTCAATGTTGAGAATTGAGATCATCTAGTCAACACACAATATGGTTTCCCAGTATACTCAAATTTCACAGGATTGGTAATACCAAAAATACATTAAATGGCTCGAGAAAAATCTAATATGAACAAGGGGATTATTATTATTACACAAGGTCGTTGTCATTGAGACAAAAACCAGTTAACTTTCGACCTCTTAAATTTAACCTCTGATGAAGTCAACCCCTTTCTGGATGCTTCCTGCTAACTCTTGTTTTGCTTTCTCTAAGCCCACCCTACACCCACAGAAAAATCAAACAAAAGTCAGCCTTCTATGTTGCTTGGTGGTTCCAACAAAGAAATTAACAAACTGTCTATTAGGAAAGGAAAAAAAACAAATTAACAGAAAAACAGGATACTCTCTAGTCACACCTTTCATATTCATTCAGGGGACCTAGTTGGTAAACTTCCTCTGCTCCACCACGGCCAAGACGTACCTTGGTAGCGAAAAAGGGGAGTTCTGTGACCTGTTAAAGGCAACATCCATTATCAAACCAAGTCCAAAAGTAATGTAGGAAGTGCAAGGAAAAAGCAACTGGAATATCAGACCTCCGAAGCAACAAAAGAACACTCCACAATGTCGGCTTCTCCTTTCAAGCCACGCAGACATGCATCAGCAAACTTGGCAGCTGCATAAGCCTACATTATCAAAAGGGAACTTTTTAGTTCGTTGGTTTGTCCACTGGGACTAGATAGAATTCATTGTTACAAGGTAATATAGTTTCTTAAATTGCAAATATTTGAAGGAAAGGTGTTGACCATTGATAGAGTTGCAGAACCAGCTCCAGCCTTTGCCTGTAACATGAGCAGCTGCATTAGATTATGAACTCATTGCGAACATCTTCTACTACCATAAGGAAAAACTAGTTTGTAGGTTAGATCATATAGTAAATCACTTAAGCCAAGATTGTGTCTTATCATCGTAAAGCATCAACTAATGAGCTGCGAATAATTGGAGCAATTCGGGTATTTACCTGATCTAATTATCATAGAAGAATTACTATCTGATATAGTACCTTCATTTTGCATTTAAATATTTGATTGAAATACTGCCAGAACCTTAAAAAATGACAAGTATAGGATTGTTTTTTACCATACAAGGATATGATTTGAAATAACCATATTGATGAATGCTTTTGAGGTGTATGAGAGTAGTGACTATAAAGGAAATCCTAATTGATCAATGCTTTTGAGGTGTACGAGAGTAGTGACTATAAAGGAGACCTTATAGGACTCTAGATTATCAATATAGCAAGAAAAACTACACAATAAGATTAATGATTAAAATTCAGTCTACTAAAATCACAACTTTGGATAATTGAGTCGTATAATTTCACCTCAACAACTTCTGTTCCTCCATTCTGGATGCGGTTGGTGAGGTAATCAACTTCCTGAGGACTGAAGCTACTAGGAGGCTTAACCTAAAAAACACAAAGTTAAGATGGTTCATTGAAGTTTATATAATTATTTGAATCAGAGGAGCTTTCAAATGAAAACCTGTGACAACAGAGGCAATATTGTGACTCCTGCGTGACCTCCGACAACAGGAACATCAACCTCTCTAGGATCAAGACCTAATACCTCTGCCTTTAAAAACAAACATAAAATAAAGGATTAACAGTGAGGGAAAACAGATGATGATTTAAAGGTTTTTTTTTTTATTTTTTGCAGACAGAGAGCATAACTTTCGCCTACCACAAAAGTATTTGCCCTCACAACATCAAGGGTTGTAACACCAAGTAGCCGTTTTGGATCATATGTGCCAGCTTTCTTAAAAACTTCTGCAGCAATTGCGACAGTGGAGTTCACTGGATTGCTAATCAAGTTGACAATAGCATTGGGACAACACTTTGCAATTCCTTCACAAAGAGTCCTAACAATTCCAGCATTTATTTTGAACAAATCATCCCTTGTCATTCCAGGCTTCCTTGGTACACCAGCTGGTATAATCACCAAATCCATACCAGTTAGCGCACTCTCAAGCTGTGGTTGACCCAAGAAGCCTCGCACCTAGAAGACCAATAATAAGTTGCAAATAACTAATTTCAGCACCTTAAATCAAAAAATACGGGAGAAATAGACTTTTTAAAGTATTAACCCTAACATAGGAAAATGAGACACGCACACCACACACCCACTTTGGGTTTAATTCCACAAACTCTCCCAGTGAAGGAAGTGAGTGTGCCACTTGAGCTAAAGGTTTTTAGCGAAATACAGACTTTTACACACTTCCTATGAAGCATTTGCTAAAAACATAACAAACAAACATTTTCTACCGACCCATCGGTAAATTACTAACTGCTTCAAAAGAAAACTTCCACATGTCATAATTTAACTGAAAAAATTGATAGCAAACCCACAAGAGAATAACACCAGAGGTTTTCTCAAAAGACTAATCTCCATTTATACCAAAGACAAGATACTTGGAGTAAGGCTATTTACTTGATTAAAGGCTACTCAATCTTTAAGTTTCAAAATCAGTTACTCCCTCCAGTCCTATACATAAGACATAATTACCAAATTAGATCAGATTAACAATGATAGTTAAGTTAATTAAAGTTACATGATATTACCAATGTACTCTTACAATCTACCTTTATGTCCACCCATCTCCTCTTATTTGTTCATTATTGAGGAGAATTAATACGGATAATTTGGGGAAATGTTGAGAAAAATTAGAAATATGTCTTATATTTAGGACTAAACTCACCTCCTAAATTAAGTCCTATATTTAAAAATGGATGGAGTATTAATCAACAACTGAAAACATCTGAATAATATCGGACACCAAACAACAAAACATTTATTGTGCAATCTGCAATTCGGCTCAAAAGCTAACTAAATGATTTAAAAAAGTACAAGTTCTTGAGCATCAAGTAGGATCCAAGGAAGAAATATACCACAGCTCCAGTGTCCATGTGACTAACATCAGCTGTAACACCAGGGGCATTCACAACATCATAAAGATGAAGAACTGAAACCAATGGATTCATCTTCATCAGCAAAGCCAAGGGTTGCCCAATTCCCCCAGCAGCTCCCAAAATTGCAACTTTGAATCCAGGGGCCCCACCTTTTGCCCTGCAATCATCTCTCCTCACATGAACATCACCTCCTTCCTACCAAATTCAACACACAAAAATCACATCAAACCCACATAATATCAACAATGAATTCACTTTCACCAATCATGAAATTTCAAGATTAAATCAACAATTTCTAACCACCCCATCATGTAAATTCTATATTTTGAACAACTATAGCCAACATAAAGATTGATTATTGCTAAATAAATCAACAATTTCTAATCACCCCAACATGTAAATTTTAGATTTTGAACAACTATAGCAGACATAAAGATTGATTTTTGCTTAATAAATTACAAATTTCTGATCACCCCATCATGTAAATTTTAGATTTTGAACAATTATAGCCGAAATAAAGATTGAGTATTGCTAAATTTTAGATTTTGGAAATTGAATTTGATATTTGAAGAACAAATTAGGAGAAGAAAAGACAAGAATTTAAGAAAATAAATAAAAAAAACCTGAAAATTAGGAGGCAGAAGCTGATTTGTGATAGCTGTAATGCGGCGAATGGCGTGTGAATTGGATTCCATTTTTTGGTTGCAGTGAAAATGAAGACAGTGATGAAGTTGAAGAGTGAAGATGAAGAAGAGTTATATATGTATGAATGTTGGATTAAATAATTAAATAAAAATAATAATGAAAATAAAAAATGATGATTTATTTAATGGAACAAAACAAGAAGCATCATGTCTGTTTCTCTTGTGTCGATAAGTTGGGTCGTGTGTTTGTGTTTGGCCATGCATGAAATTTTTGTGGAATACAATTTTTGATCCATTATCCTATCTCATCACTCAAATGAAAGGCTCTCACAATTTTATCTCATATGACTTCAAAAAATCATAACTTTTGTGTTTGCCCATGTCTGTTTGGTAGTGTCTTGGATTGTTTTTTGGAGAAAAAAGTCATAACTTACTAGAACAAGAAATATTGATAAGATGTGTTTTGATTTAGTCCAAAAAAAATGTGTTTTGCTTAGAAAGTCAAAAGTATAAGTTTTTTTATTGACAATTGAAATGACTTAGTTAACAAATAATATCAAAATGTTTGGCAAATTTGTTATTGACAACTAAACTTTACTACACAAAGGGTTGTATTTAGTGTCTGGTTGACTATTTTGGCATCAAATTGATTTCCAGGAGTGACACTTGGTTGTGTCTTCATTGTAGTGCTTAGGGAAGCATATTCACTGCATAGGTTGGGCCAAGTGGTCAAACATTAGTTTCGGTGCCCTTGAATTGTGGGTAAGCCTAACCACTTTCCTAAAATTTTCCTTACCAAAAAATAAATTGTACTACATAAACAACTATTAATACGTCTAAAACATTTATTAGTAAGCTTTAACTTAGTGATTTTACAATTGTATTATTTTACTCACATTTATAATGAGATTTGTGAGTAATTTCAATTTTTTAAAGAACTTTTTTTACTGATTTTTTTACCGAATATTTTAAAGGACTTTATTGTATTAAAATGTCTTCATGTGGACCAATAGGTAGTTGGTTAAGCTGATAAGTGAGTTAAAACCCACGTAAGGATGAGAACAAGTGTATCCCGGTCATTGAGAGATAGGACAATCTTACCTATGAGGGTAACACTCCTACCTCTCGAGTCCGGATTATTCAGTTGTCAATAAACGTCGGATTGCCAGACGGTGTTTAACAAAAAAATGTCTTCATTGGGACTCAAAGTCAATTTTTCTTTCAAATTTGTATTGATTTATTGTTAAATAACAATATTGTAGAGATAAGTTGCATAAATATGTAAATTGTTTACCTCTTATATGAGACTTTAGAATAGCGAGAGATTATTCTCACTTAACACGCGGTTAGGGATGCCGTTGGGAAACAATGGTATCATAGCCTCACACACTTCATGAATATCTATTTGTTTCAGCTTTCTCTGATCCATCTATAACAACTATCGAGTCAGATAATTGTCACAATAGAATGTTTACTTAGTATTGTTGTTTTAGGCCAATTTTATCATATCGCTGACTTTTTTTTGTTTTCCTTATGTTGCTAGTTGATTATCCATCTATGCGCTATAATATCTTGCTATCTTATTTTGCTATATAAATGAGTCTAAATT
The DNA here is from genome assembly GCA_029929735.1 of Mimosa pudica. Taxonomy (NCBI): domain Eukaryota; kingdom Viridiplantae; phylum Streptophyta; class Magnoliopsida; order Fabales; family Fabaceae; genus Mimosa; species Mimosa pudica. The sequence continues at coordinate 3,665,480 of JAKELP010000037.1, read as the reverse complement.
TATGCTAATTTATTAAAGTTAATTCTTAAAATAAATCTTTCTATATAAAAAATATAGTTAAGGTGAATTCAAAAACCCCGTAACTTCTTTAGGCATAACATTCCAAATCAAGGGAAGGACCCTTTTATAATATGGTAATATCATAATATGGCATCCTTTCTTTGTTGTCATATGATTCCACGTTCTTTGATATTGGGTCTAATGGGCTTAATTATTTGTCGGTCTGAGAATCATTGTGAAGTAAATCTGATTAGGCTTAGTTGGGACGGCCCACAATAGAAGTTCAACCTATTTCCTACGAAAATGAGCAAGTTTATTAATTAGGGCCCGTTTGTATGGATAGAATTGAGGTAATGGAAATGGAATTGGAAATGGGTGTAAGGGTAAAGTATGGAAAGTAGATGTAATGATGGGAAATAAAGTTTGTGGGCCCCAAGAGAAGTGTGAGATGAAGAGAAAAAAATTGTGGACTCAGACATATATCTAAATTATCAAAAAATCAATACTTTCCTTACATTTCACTTTCCCACTTCATTTCCCTTGACAAGCAAACGGACTCTTAGAGTATCTAACGTCACATACTTGTGTACCAAAAAAAGAATTCTTATTCTTATTGGACTAAAGAAAATTTTGAAGGAAGACAAGAGGTTGTGTTTCCTAAACATGTTATGATGAAAAATGACCAGAAAAGTAAATCTTCCCAATGACCAAATCCCTCATCTAGTCCTACGTGTAAAATCTTTTCGATTACTTTGTTGTCTTTTATATTAGAATCCATTTATTCACTCAGTTTTGTTCTATGGCGTTTTTTTTCACAAAAATAGCCTTTATGAATGATCAACTAATGATTCAAAATTCAATTTGATGAATTTCTGATAAAAAACGATTTATAATAAAATTCTTGGGGTTATTATGGGAAAATGGTGGAAATAATTGAGAGAGAAAATGGAGGGGATTGTTATGCCACATTTACTTGACATATCAAAATCCACATAAAACATCTATAATACAATGACGGTAACGTTATATAAGCAAATATAATGATAATAACTCAGAGTTCAAGTCCTCTAAAAATATAAGGATTAACATTTTTAATGGAATATATTTGGTTGACTGAAAATGAGAGTTTTAAAATTCGAGACCCAAACAAAAGTGTACAAACTACAAAGTATTCTAGCAATAATTATATTAATCTTTTATATTAAGCGGTATCTCTAACTAAATACTAAGGGAAATTTCACAATGGTCCCAAATAGGTAAATATACTACTCCAAAGTCCCAAAACACTGCAGAATTCTCATCAAGTCTCAAGGGACCATGATGCAAAATTTTCATCTTGTCCATTGTCCCTTCCTAATAAAAAGAAAAGTTCCCTCTTTACTTTCATTCATTGGCCAAAACACGTGCAAATTTCCGGCGACCTTGAACAACCCTCGGAGAAAATCTCCATCGTATTCTCTCTCGCCGCCATCTTCATTCACCGCAAGTCTCCATTTGCATTCATCGATGTCACTCTTCCTTTGTTAGTCATCGGGCAGTGCCAGATCTCCATTCTCGTTGTCGCTCTTATTCATTAATTCATCGGACAATGGGTTGACAGAGCATTAGGTCAAGCTTTCTCTCCTTACATAAATGTGATTTCTATTGTGAGTCAATTCGTGCTTTCGATCCTCCAACCAACCAATAAAAGTCGCATACAGAGGGAAACATGTTCGTTGAGGCCGAATGATGTGAAAACAATTTTGGGACTATCGCGTGGGAAGAAAAAAATAAAAGTAAATACTCCCTCCGGTCCTAAATATAAGACCTAATTGACTTTTTCTATAAAATCCTTAAAAAAGCAAAATAAGTTAGTTATAAATTGATTTACCTAATTTTTCCCTTAAACTAGTTTATTTTACCTCTAAACTAATGGATAATCTAAAAATATATCAAATATGTCATCATTTAATAACCTATTTCGCAACCTTACTGTCTCCAAAAAAAAGTCAATTAGATCCAAAAAAAAGCAAACCATGTAACCAACTTGTCACAAGCACCAGAATCCTTATTCCACAGGAAATTTCAACATGCGTATTTCCAGAGTCAACAGAATCAACATGCTTATTAATTTCAACAACGTACCCAAACAGAGTCAACATGCTTATTTCCAGAATTCCAAATCCTGTGAAAAATTTTAACATGCACTATCATAACTAAATCCTTATTCCACAGAACATGCGCGAATATGAACCCGAAAGGAAATTCAACAACATGCATGGAACAAAATCAAGAGTTGCAATGTTTGGACGAGGAAATGAAACTAAAGGAAAAAATTAATGCTCCAACTGTAAGGAGGGCTTTGGAATATTAGTGGAATCTTATCCATTCACATTCCCACTTGTACCAAACTGTCAAATAAGGAAGCTGTTGCAGTAAAAATATTTTCACTTCCATCATCTACAATCCAAAATACCACAATTATTACCATAAAGTAACACACACATGAAATATTCTGATACTGAAATTGTTATGAAATATTAATATTTGATTTGTTGGTTATTAAAGTTGTATGGCATAGGGGCTGTTATATGTTTGTTATTGCTGTTTAGTTGGTTAGTAAGTGTAGGGGGGTCGGTTATGTTTCAGTTATGACCTATAGGACCTATATAAGTTTGTTAACTCTCATTTGTAGAGTTTTGTGATTTGATGTGAATAAGATTTTCCCTTCTCTCTCTCAACTTTCTCTCTTCTTCTCTCTCTCTCAAATCTGTTCTTCTCTTTTCTTTCCCTCAATTCTTTTCTCAATCTTTATTGATCTTTCTAAATCTTTCTAAGAATCCCATAACAGTGGTATCAGAGCACATCTTTCCTTGGCTGTATTTCTCAGTTTCCTTGTGAAAATCTGAAGCAAAATGGGTCCTAAGCCTCAATCTCAATCTTCAACCACCAGTTCTGTTTCTGTGGAAGACTTAGTGAAGGATTGGGATGAACGGTTCAAGGAACAAGCTTCTAAAACAGACACACTTCAAGAACAGATTCAGGTGATGATGGAGCAAATGAGGGTAATCTTGGACAATCAAGAAAGATACCAAGGAGTTATTCCTGGAAGGCCTAATGGAAGAAATGGACATGGTGATAGGAATTATGGCCAGAATGTAAATCAAGAAAGGCAAAGGCAGTTTCAATATACAAAAATGGAGTTCCCAAAGTTCACTGCTGATGATGTGAAGGCATGGGTGTTGAAATGTGAGAAATTTTTTCGATTAGATGGTACCCCCGAGGAGTCAAAGGTTGAGGTAGCTTGTCTCCATCTTGATGAGGATGCATTCAGATGGCATATTGCACAGGAAAGAAGATGGGGAAATAGACCCCTAGGGTGGCGTGAATATGTAGCAGCACTTCTTGATTGTTTTGGTCCCTCCTATGAAAATCCCATGGGAACTCTATTAAGTTTGAAGCATGAAGGTTCGTTGGCTGAATTTAACTCAAAATTTGATCTTCATTCTTCAAAAGTAAATCTTGATGAAGATCTTCTTGTGGATACTTACCTTTCTTTGATTCGCCCCGAGATTGCTGGTTTGGTAAGAATGTTTAAACCCCAAACCCTAAGAGATGCTAAGTCTTTGGCAAGAATGCAAGAAGTTACCGAGGTTAGGGTTCGTGAATCAAAACGAAGCAATAGATGGGGAAAAGGTTCGAATTCTTATGGGAGTTCAACTTTGGCTGGTTATTCTCAAGTTCCTTCTGTGTCTTCGTTAAATTCGGTTTCGCGAGGTGTGGGAAGTGTTAATGCTGGTCTGGAAAATAAGGGATGGGCCGAAAATAAACCTAGGAGCAATATGGGATTGAGTGGGCCCAATGGGTCTGAATCTTTAAGACCAACTGGAGCTGGGGAGGTTGGTTCCAATGTTGAGAAGTATCTTACCCCCCAGGAAGAGGCTGATCATCGAGAAAAAGGGCTTTGTTTCTTTTGCCATGAAAAATTTCACGGGGGTCATAAGTGTGGGCAGAGACAAAAACTTCAGATTCACTTTATTGAAGATGTGGGTGTTGATCTTGAAGGTGTAAATGGAGGGAATGAAGTGGGTGTTGAAAATAATAAAGAAGAAATTGAGGAAGAGCCTTTAATTTCTTTACATGTGATGATGGGGGAAGAAAATTCTGATTCTATGAGAATTTTTGGTTCCATTGGTAAGCGTACAATTCAGGTGCTTATTGACAACGGCAGTACACATGATTTCTTAGATTTCCAACTTGCAAAGAAGTTGGGATGGCAACCTACTGGTGAGAATTACTCTTCTGTTGAAGTGGCTGGTGGTAAGAATTTACCTGTTTTGGGTTTTTGGTTTGGATTTAAGTGGCGTATGCAGGGTATGAACTTTGTGTGTGATTTGAGAATAATAGAATTGAATACGTATGATGTTGTGTTGGGATTGAAATGGCTGAAGTCTATTAAAGGGGCTTATTGGGATTATGAAAATCTTTCTATGCAGTTTTGGTATAATGGACAGATTTGTAAGTTGCAGGCTAGTGTTCCCCGATCTCTCCAAGTTGTATCTGGAAGGAGGATTGAGAATAAACCTTTGGGGTTGCAGCAGATGTTTCTTTTACAATGTATGAGGGGAAATAAGGTGGAGAGTAATCAATGTTTTAGTATTGATGGAGGTTTGGGAAGAGTCCCGGGTGAAATTATGGAAGTGTTGTCTGAATTTTCTGATGTGTTTGCAGATCCAAAAGGGTTACCACCTTTAAGGAATAATCACAACCATTCAATTGTCCTTAAGGAAGGTACTAACCCCATTAGTTTGAAACCGTACAGGTACTCTGCTGCTCAAAAGGATGTGATTGAAAGATTAGTGGGCGAATTGTTACAGAATGGTTTGATACAGCCCAGTAGTTCCCCATTTACTGCACCTATTGTGTTGGTGAAGAAAAAAGATGGATCGTGGCGTATGTGTGTTGATTACCGTGAATTGAATAAGAAGACTATCAAGAATCAGTATCCGATTCCTTTGATAGAAGATTTATTTGATGAGCTGAGTCGTGCTAGGTGTTTCACGAAGCTGGATTTGAAGTCGGGGTATCATCAAATCCGTATGGAACCAGCTGATGTTGACAAGACAGCATTTAGAACCCATTCGGGGCATTTCGAGTGGTTGGTTATGCCTTTTGGACTAACCAATGCTCCTGCTACGTTTCAGGGAGCTATGAATGATGTGTTTCGGGAGTTTTTGAGAAGGTTTGTTCTAGTATTTTTTGACGATATATTGATATATAGTGCTAATATTGTGGAGCATGCAGAACATATCAGGTTGGTACTTCAGAAACTGGAGCATTATCAGTTTTTTGTTAATAGAGGTAAATGTATTTTTGCTGCTGCTAAAGTGGATTATTTAGGCCATATTATCAGCAATGGGAAGGTTGCCACTGATCCTCAGAAGATTCAAGCAGTTGCTGGGTTTCCAGAAACCTAAAACGGTTAAACAACTACGATCGTTTTTAGGATTGGCTGGGTATTATCGAAGGTTTATTAAAGGATATGGTGTGTTAGCGAGGCCGCTTATGGATTTGTTGAAGAAAGATAACTTTAAATGGGATGAGGCAGCCGCTAATTCTTTTGAAACGTTGAAGAAGGCATTAATTTCAGCTCCATTATTGGCGTTACCCGATTTTTCTAAAACTTTTGTAGTAGAATCTGATGCTTGTGGTGGCGGAATTGGGGCTGTGTTGATGCAGGAGGGTCACCCTTTGGCATATTTTAGCAAAGCTTTAGGTCCAAGGCATGCTAAGATGTCAATATATGAGAAAGAACTACTGGCTGTTGTGCAAGCTGTGGAGTATTGGCACCAATACTTGGAAAGAAGCAAGTTTATAATCAGGTCTGATCAGAAAAGCTTGAAATACTTGCTTGGACAGAAGTTGAAGACTCCGTTTCAGATATACTGGATTGCTAAGTTGATGGGTTTTGATTATGAAATACATTATAAGAAGGGGAGTAATAATTCAGTGGCCGATGCTTTGTCACGGTTACATGGTTCGCAAATTTTGCAAATAACCTTAGATACTACGTCACCTGATATGTTGAGGGAAATTCAGGAGAGTTGGAATTCTGATAATGATTTTGCAGGTATTATTGAGGAGTTAAAGAAGCAAGGTGGTACAATTGGTGCTTATTCATGGGATGGAGTTTATTTGCGAAAGAAGAATAGGTTGGTGGTTGGAAGAGATGACAGATTGAGGAGGAAGATTTTGGAGTGGATGCATGATAGCCCTCAAGGGGGTCATTCGGGGGTGAATGCAACGTATCAGAGAGTGAGGAATTTGTTTTGGTGGAAGAGGTTGTATAGGGATGTACAAGATTTTGTAAAAGGTTGTGACACTTGTGCAAGGTGTAAATATGAGACGGTGGCTTCTCCGGGGTTGTTGCAGCCTCTACCTATTCCGTACAAAGTGTGGGATAGTATTTCGATGGACTTTATTGAAGGATTGCCAAAATCAAGTGGAAAGGAGGTGATATGGGTTGTTGTTGATCGTATGACGAAGTATGCTCATTTTATTGCTTTGGCACATCCTTTTTCTGCTTTTTCTCTTGCAAAATTATTTCTTGATCATATATATAAGTTGCATGGAGCGCCTAGTGAGATTGTTTCGGATAGAGATCCAATGTTTGTAAGTAATTTTTGGCAAGAGTTTTTGAAGGTTTTGAAGGTTGAACAGCGGTTGTCTTCAGCCTATCATCCACAAAGTGATGGCCAAACGGAGGTAGTAAATAGATGTTTGGAGAGCTACTTAAGGTGTATGTGTTGGGAGGAACCTAAGTTGTGGACTGGTTGGCTATCACTTGCTGAATGGTGGTATAATACAAATTTTCATACCTCTACTAAATGTACTCCGTATGAGCTACTTTATGGTCAAAAGCCACCGATTCATATGCCCTATGTGCCAAGGTCAGCTATTGTAGAGTTGGTAGATAGAGGGTTTGAGGCTAGAGCTCACATGATTGAAGTTTTGAAGCATCATCTTTGTAAGGCAGCGAATACTATGAAGCAGTATGCTGATTTGAAGAGGTCTGAGAGGGAATTTGAGGAGAATCAATGGGTGTTTATCAAGTTACAGCCATATAGACAAGTGTCTCTTGCTACAAGAAGTTCTCAAAAGTTGGCTCCAAGGTTCTATGGTCCATATAAGGTGATTGCCAAAGTTGGGAAAGTAGCATATAAGTTGGAGTTGCCTCAAGATTGTCGGATTCATCCTACATTCCATGTTTCGTTGCTGAAATTATGTCCAGATCCTAATGTCCAGCAACGACATCCTCCGGATGAGTGGTCTACAGAGGTGGATGTTAAGGAACCGGAGAGGATTTTGCAACAAAGAGTAGGAAGGAGGAAAAAGAGGATTATTACTGAGGTGTTAGTGCAGTGGAAAGGGTGTCTTGAAGAAGAAGCGACGTGGGTTACTTTGCATGAATTTCAAAGGAAGTATCCTAGGTTCATTGTACCAAACCCTTGAGGACAAGGGTGTCATGGAGGGAGGGGCATTGTTATGAAATATTAATATTTGATTTGTTGGTTATTAAAGTTGTATGGCATAGGGGCTGTTATATGTTTGTTATTGCTGTTTAGTTGGTTAGTAAGTGTAGGGGGGTCGGTTATGTTTCAGTTATGACCTATAGGACCTATATAAGTTTGTTAACTCTCATTTGTAGAGTTTTGTGATTTGATGTGAATAAGATTTTCCCTTCTCTCTCTCAACTTTCTCTCTTCTTCTCTCTCTCTCAAATCTGTTCTTCTCTTTTCTTTCCCTCAATTCTTTTCTCAATCTTTATTGATCTTTCTAAATCTTTCTAAGAATCCCATAACAGAAATTAATTAAACTACAGTTATAAAGATGAGACTCTTTTCTCCACAAGCCTAACCAAAAGTGGCTTAGAAATTACAGCCAGAGAGAGGACAAAATTAGATGCAACCTCAGCAAGTTTTCATAACAATCTTCATTAAGCATAAAGCCCCAACAAAGAAATCCATTCAAATCTTCTTCAATTTAGGCTGTTTCATGTACTTATTAATAGTTAGTATTCAAAACCTACAAATTGGGCAATAGAAAACTGTCCACCCCATCCCCCCCCCCCACCCCCCCCCCCAAGAAAAGAAAAAAAAAACAAAAAAGGAAATAAAAAACTCAATTTGAACCCTCCTATTTCTTTTTTGATGAATTGAACCTTCTATTTCACTTTCATTAATTCTGTTACGGAGATGTCGTGTCAAGCTCACACACAAGGCACTTAACATAATGTTCTTTTCTTACATAATCATGCTTATAAGAAAAAAATAATATTATCGCCAAAAAAGGAAAAATACATAAAGTATCCATACTACATCTGAAGAGTTAATAATAAATGACTTTGCCACAATCATAACTTTCTCGATTTACTAATACATTCTTCAAAAATTATACACTGTTCTTTCCAATTTGTTTTTCAAAACCAAAATTTGTGTAATTGACTCTCCAAATCGAATAAGCAAGTAGTGTCAGTGATTGAAGCATGCAAGTTTCAAAGTGTGGATGCCATTTAGATTCAGTGTCTCCATCGTTACAAGTCATTAATGATTGGATTCATGATACTATGGCCCATTACTCAAATCTATTCATACGCAACGGTTCAAAGAATCAACGGATTGTTTACTTGAAGCATTGATATGTTACCTGAAACCAATATATCACAATGCCAACTTCCTTGAAATGAGTTTGTCCCCATAAAGTGTGACTTTCCAGCAATCAACACAAATTACAAATACTGAAATCTTTTTTGGAACAACTGCAAGTTGACAAACAGAAAGAAAGGGAAATGTAATAATTGAATGTAATAAATAAGCTAGCTTCTATATACTTTAATCCCAAAATGCTCATTTCATTAAGTTGCAGAGATTTTACTTCTTACAAAAACAGTACTACCTCCGGCCCTTTTTATAAGAGTCGGCCGTCAAATCACACTTCTCAAAAAACATGTGAAAATAATTAAATCTCTTTTGAACATACATTTTTTTTCCAATTTACCTTATTTAGGATGAGCCTATTTAAAAAGAAAAATACATAAGCATTCATAATTATGAAAGAATTAGGGGCAAAGAAGGAAAAACACATAAAATGATGAGATAATGTAAAGTGAACTCTTATATCTTGGACCAAACCGATTCTTGAAATTTCGACTCTAATTAAAAGGACTGGAGGGAGCAAATCAAAAGCCTATCTCTAGCCCTTTTCGGTAACTTCATCCCACAGTCTTCAGTCTCTTCAGGGGAAAATAATCGCCTCAATATTATAACCCAACTTAGAATTTGTCCCACTATTCAATTAATGATTTTTATTACATGTGTTCAAAACATTGTGATAGTGAAGGTTCTATAACTTATCATACAACAAGTGTGGGGTTTATGTAGCACCACAGATAATGAGAAAGAAATTAAATGCTTTTATAACATTAAGTATGGGTGTAAGTTGCATCAATTGAGTTCAATTGAGAACTCTAATTGGTAGAAGGATTACCTTTATATTTGTCATCTTTTGTAATTATCCCAAATGATTCGGCTGTTTCACGAATCACAATACCACAAACTCCAGTAATAGAAGTTACCTTACACTCCACAACTGCAAAGCATAAACGGAAGCAATAAAGGTGGTTAATATCTCTTGGTAAACGGAAGCACTAAAGGTAATTGATATTCAAAAGATACAATATAGCTATGATGGAGGTGGAGACTAAAATGATATTGCTCAATTTTTTTTGAATTGAACATGCTCAATTTATTATAGGATATTTAGCTGCGTCCACTAAGCAGCGTATGTTAAGAGTAATTGATATTCAAAAGATACAATATAGCTTTTGTGAGGTGGAGGCTAAAATTATACATCTCTATATTTTATAATAGCAGTTTTTTAAAAATATCTCTTGGTAAACTAATAATATTAAATATGTTCATCCACGAAGCAGGGGTTATGGCAACTGGCAACTAAAAATAGAATGAGAAATGCTCGTTTTCTCGATGAAACGAGATTTTTTTCACAGACAAATTTTGATTTTAATATTGCTTTATAGGTGTCACATACTTAAAAATATTCTGAACAAGATCTAAGAATTGATTGTGAAATTCAGGATTTTTGAACCATAAAACTGCCTGCACTTCTAATGATTTGGTCTGAGTCAATCCTAATTATTGAGTGAGGTCAAGGTGAAGAGAGGGTTTTAAATCAGAGGTCCATTCCTTAGAGAGGAAAGGCTAATTCCTGGTCCACAGGGATCATCTTTGCTTTTGAACTTACACAGTAAACATTATTAGCTGCCTTGAAGACAATATAGGTCTTAATAAATCTTAGTAGTTCAGCAAGAGCAGTTTAAACCCCATCTTCTGATAACATTGATGGCATATGTGCATACCAACATTTAAGTAGCTTCTGGGAGGATTGTATATCATTGATCAGTCACAAGATAATTTCCCACTAACAGAGCACCATGATGAATTGAAATGATATTTACATGGTTAAATAAGAAACAACAGGATCATGTATTTGAGCATATGTTGACATTTCAAATGAACAGACATGCAAATCTGTAATTAAAAGTAATGATCCAATGCAAAGTAAGCATGACAACATTAAGTGTTCTCAAACCTAGAATGTCAGCACCATGTAGATCTGCATCAAGAAGACATTGAGCCAATTGATTCTTCCTAAAAAAATTGATCGTTTTCATTGTTACATGGGCAATCAAGGAGAGAAATTATAAATTTCAAGATATAATGCATATGAAATCAGTAAATGGTGAAAATAGAGATAATTACCCAGTAGCCTTAAGAAGTTGTTGCATGTAACCTTTCCATAATTCATGCATTGGCCTGAAAGTATCAAATCTGTAATCCAAGTGGACGGTAATTAGAGATTGATGGTGATGAACATATGCTGTTGACATAATTTTTGTACTAAACAGAAAACTACAAGCTGCAAGAAAGAAGAGGGAAATGTATCTATAAAACACCACAATAAAATACTGAATTCCACAGTCGCAGCTCTAAGATATACTAAAAACAAAATAGGACGAAGAATTGTCCAAATGTAGAGTTCAGAAAAGTTAAGCTTACTGATGGAGCTCTTGAGGAAGGTTCAATGTCCCATGCTTTTTATGCTGCTTCATAGACATGTGTTTCTTGGATCTTTTTGATTGAGACAGCAAAACCTTAGTGCGAGAACCAATAGGTCCCACACTTCTTTGTACAAGATTATCAAGAAGGATCCAGTTGTCAATTTTCATGCATCTTGATCCTTGCATGTACTTCAGAGCTGAATCTCCCTTTTGAAGAATCTCATGCAATATGCTATTTACAGAACTTTCTCTCCCCGATGAACACTAAATGAACTAAGTCAGAATAGAAAGATTTAATAAAAAGGAAGGGGGGCACTCATTTTTGACAAGTGGAGAGAAGAAACTTCATAATTTCTGGCCCTCAGTAGGATAATCTAGGATTGATTCCTTGATTAAAGGGTGTCAACTTATCCTTGAAATAATAAAGTATATAAACTTCAACATCTTTGGTTTAGTCCGAACCCTTGATTTGCAATCTACCAGTTATTATTTCAGAGATAAGAAAGGGGATTATGAAATTTGCACTTAATTTCCATTAACAATTATTTATTGGTATTTAAAAGAAAATGAAAAATCAACCACACAATGTTGAATGTGAATGTCTGAAATCTTTTTCTCCCTTTTGGAAGAACAGAAGTTTGTTATTAATTGTTTGAGGTGCTTTTTCTAACCTTAACCCAGGGTTCCAAGCAAAAGTAATACCTCTTCTTTAGTAGACAGAAGATTTTCATGTATGGTATGAGAGAGCCGAGCATAAGTTAGACCATCTTCTTCACTTCCTGCAAAGAACTACCAGTTTCTTTTGGTCCATACAAATAGAAAACTCTACGATACATATAGAGACACACACACACACACACACACACACACAGATAAATGTGTGTGTACATATATAATGCAAGTGTAAATACAATCATACATCTGTTTGTATATGTAGCCGTCTATATACAATACATATACACAAGTATATATATGTGCACATGTGTGTACACTATGTGTGCAAGTGTTGGTGTGTGAAGGTAGCATAGTATCAATAGTCTAGTACCTTGCAAAGAAGCCTGGCCAGAGAAAGTGAAGTTCCCTAAATACCAACAATATGCAATTTATCAGATGAAATGGCCAGAACAAAATCTCAAAACTTTTGCCACCACATGAAGATGCATATGTACCATATCAAATACTCCCTCCGTTCCTAAATATAAGATCACTTTAGCTAATTTGGAGAGATTAAGGAAGACATTTAAATAACATGAACTTCCTAAAATACCCCTCACTTACATTTGACAAGTGGTGATGACAAGGAGGAGAGAGAGAGAAAGATGGAGTAATAAAGGGGTAATTCGGGCAAAATTTGAGAAAAAATAGAAAGTGATCTTATATTTAGGAACTTATCCACATCCCCAAAATGATCTTATATTTAGGAACGGAGGGAGTATGAAGTAAGAATACAACTCTACCAATACAGCAAATACATAAAGAAAAACAGATCTGTGCAAAGAAATTCAAATAATGTATTTCAGTTCATGATCACCCTACAAAGATCATCATAAGACCAAAGAATAAACTATCTAACACTCGTCCGTGGCAGTTTTTTGTTCAATAGGGGAAACTATATATTACAACTCTCTCTTGGATACCAAAAGTAATCTTACAAATACCAAAATAGAATATGAACTATCTATATTTTCATAGATATAACTCAATAACACCATCAACTTTTAAATAACAAAACTACTCCTTCCGGTCCTAAATATAAGATCCGTTTGACTTTTTTTGTGGAGTTTAAAGAAGCAAATTGAACCATTGAATTATAACATATGCCACATGTAGTAATTAAATTATAGGTTAGTTTATAGGTAAAATAAATTAGTTTTGAGTGGAAAAAAGATAGCTATAGAAAATATCAAGCGATTAATTTTGTATCCTTAATTTCTCCCGACAAAAAAAGTCGAATTGGTCTTAGAATTATGACCAGAGGGAGTACTAGAGAACCTTAACATGTACATAAGAACTGAATCTGCACACAGTTTATGAGAAAAAGGGAAAGCTTAACTCGAAGTAAAGTGAGGCTGGTGTAACATAATCAAACAGTGTAGTACATATCAAGAATATATCCAAAACATTAAACAGAAATATGCGGAACATTGTGAAGAGTTATTAAACATGAAAAAAAGTTGGAATACCTTTCTTAGAAGGTGCGCTCAAGGGAGGCTTATGTGAAGGACGACTTATAAGCAAAGAAGAGTCATTAGAGGTATGACTTGCACTATGATGTTGTTTACCATCTGCTTTTACAGTTGTTTTGGTTTTCTTCTGTTGTTGTGAGAGAAGCTCAGCTTTTGCAACAGCGAATCTCCTCTCCAATGCCTCCAATGTCCTTTTCCTTGTGTCTACACTGCCTGACTCAGCAGCCATAGACACAATCTTCTAGCTATATATGAACAACAATAAAATAAACATCAATATGTAGCCAATATAAACCTGAAGCAGTGAAGGAATTATGTGTTACTCTCTCCCTTCCTAAATATAAGAGCTAGTTAACCTTTTTGGAGAATCCTAAGAAAGCAAACATACATATATCAAAATATATGTACATCTATTCAAATCAGATTTTATATTCACCAATCATTTAACAAACTTGATTAACATTTGGAATTCATCACATCATAATAAATACAGTTAAACAAAACAATCATTCTACTTCAAGAGCATTTATAATTTTTTTTATATCAAGAGCATATATATATATACAAGAGTTTCAGAAATTCAGGCATGATTCCAAAACCTATACATAACAATTGCAAGAACATAATTACAACAAAGAAACTCTGAAAACTGGAACTGCATACTAGATATGTTGCTAAAATAACAGATTTCAAGTTCATTATAAAATAGATTTCGTTCTTCAACACAACGAACCAATCCGAAAATGGTTTGAAAGCATTACCTAAGATACAATCTGAGCTTGCATGTCTCATCGGAGGCCACTGGAGAAGAGGACAGAATGAAGAGGAAAGAAGAGGGCTTTTATTTTATTTTAAATTTTAAATTTAAATAAGCTTATAGCAAATACTTCTATTTTCTTTTTAAATTTACTCCCCATTCTTAAAATTTATTATCGATTTAAATAAATTTCTAAAAATAATTTATTTATAATGATTAAAATGCATCTCACTTTTTAAATTTTATTTATAAGAATCTTTAAGCTTTTAAATGACATCCTATACCTCACTACCTCAGCTTTTTTTTTTCCAACATCATAGTATAATCTTAGTTAAACCCCTTATTATCTCTATTTCAAATTTTAGGTTGTTATGGAAACAACTTGTACAAAATGTGGGTAGACATAATATGATCATAAAATCTTCTCATATGGTCTTTGGGGGAATAATCATATGTTTCATCTCACTAAAACTGTTTTGCCTCCAGCTTGGCTTTTGCTCAAGCTATCATCTAACTTTGAAAGTAATCTGATTTCCAATTTTTGTTTGATAAAATCCACTATCTAATGATACAAGCTGTTTATTAAACTAGGGGTTGACCCCGTGCAATCCAATTTTTGTTTGATAAAATCCACTATCTAATGATACAAGCTGTTTATTAAATTAGGGGCTGACCCCGTGCGTTGCACGGGGTTGCAGAGATTAAAGTTGAAACTGTTTAATTTAGATGATGATCAATTGTAGGTAAAAATGTATAAATGAAAGACAATAAAACCACTAAAAAACCATTAAAAATCATGTGGGTCGTCTGCTAGATAATAATAAAATGGTTTATTATTTAGCAGACAACCCCAAGCAATGCATGGGGATGTTTTATTTTTAATGAAAATAAATAATCATCTTAATTTAGATGCAAAGGTAAATATATTTAATATTTTCTGAGATACTTGAATGTTCTAAGTGAATGAGAGTCTTACATATGATGAGAAAATAGTTTATTTAGCACAATATAAGGAAGCAAAAATATGTTGGCAATTGTTAATTGGAGTAAAAAAAACTGTAAACTATCTACATAATTATATATTTGGTACAATATAATGAAATCAATTGGTTGAGGTAAAAAAATAGTTTTTTTTTGGACTGAAAGGTAAAAAAATAGTTAAAGTAACATATTTAAAGGTATTGTAATATTTTTTTTGGACGAAAAAGGTATTGTAATATGATTGAAAGTAAAAAATGAAAGAGGGTAAAATTTGTACACATTTTTTTTTTCAAAATTATGTGTACATTGGCAGGAAATTAATACGTTTATTATTAATCAATTGTGTATGCCTTGCAGATTAATTACAATGGTACTTTAGCCCACAATACTAATTCTCCTAATTCCAGGTTGCAATTATGTATAAAGGTGGGAACCCAGACAACTCCTTTTTACTGAAAAGCCACATCTTTTTGTATTAGATGCTTCTTCTTCTCAGTTCCTTTTAATTATGTGCAGTAAATAATCAGGGTTCCTGCACAACAATAAATAATATAAATTGTTTTAGGCCTCTTAAGATTTTAAAAAATGAAACAGAGGAAAAATAGAACCTAAAAGTAAGAAAACTATCCATCAAACAATTGAAAGTAAAAATCCCATGGACTAATGATCAAGATCATGCCAAAGAGAAGAAAATTGCATGGGCTTATTCTAACATAATGAAACAACCAATGACTTATCTAAATTTAGAAAGAATACCAACTACTATTTAGACAACACTACCTAGAGTTTGAGGATCTATCATCTATGACTCAATACAAAATTTATTAGCAGCACATTAGCATAGAGAAGAAAGTTGTATACAAAACTAAACACAAATATATAATGTATGAGTTCAATCTATGTGGCAATAGAAATGGTTCGACACGTAAACTTAGAAAATATCCAATTTAAAAGCAACAGAAATAATATATATATATATATATATATATATATATATATATATATATATATATTAACACTCAACACTGTGAACAAAGAATAAGGCTCAAGCAAAAAATATTGCACAAAAACTAAAATAATTAGATTGGTGTAACTAATTAGAAAAAAATCAGTAGCTTTACCAATAAATCCAATACTGAAAAGGGAAAAGGAAATTAAAAAACATAGCAGTTCTTTCCATGAAGTTGTCCATGTATTTCTTTCTCCCACATGAGAACCCCCTCAATTAATAGTATGTACGTATTAATTGATACAGACATATTAATTGACAATATCAAGTTGAAGCTAAGTCCTATAACAGGTTTGATTATTGTGTTTGAAGGGCCAAGTGGATAATGTAAAGGTAAGAGTTAAAGAGAGAAAGAGATTGTTTAGTATACTTTTCAAATCTATCTCACGAGGTCATATAATATAACACACACACACACACAAAATAATAGGAATTTTTTCTAAAATAGTAGATAAACGTAATAAGACACATTGATTGAAAGCATTCGAAATTGGGTATATAAGATAGCCATCAATGCATCAATATTTGAAGAAAAAGAACTCACTTAAGTATAATAAAACCTCAACTGTACCAACAAAAATAACTTAGTTGTCATAGAGCGCTTAAATACTGGTGGGCATATCAAATATCATTCCAAACTGGTCTTCTACACTTGTTTCTCTAGTTTGCAAGGAGGTCCTAGAACTCTCTCCACCTAAAAGGCATATCGAAAGATATAAAAATAAGAAAAATAGAACACAAAAGCTAAACTAAGTTGCTTTTTATGCATGGTTTTATTAATGCACTTGGATATAATTTTCTAACGATTAATCTAAATTGGGTTAAGGTGAATATGCTGGAAAAGATGCATGAGTATTGAAAGGTAGGATAGATATTTCATGAATGATTTCCTCTTGTATCTTTGCTGATTTTGGGTGTATCTAAATGAAGGGATTATCTATTTAAGTATGACTCCTATATTAAGTATTGAAAAAGTTTATTATTATTAATAAGTATATGTAGTTGATGTTTTTCTGTCAAGTATTATTAATGGTAAAACTTGCAAATCTAATTCTAAAGAGTGTCATAGTTTTCTAATAGTTAAATCGTTGACTCAAGGTTTGAATAATAGAAATTTTCTCATGTACTATGACTAATTTAAGTAAATCTGAGTCTTGTTTTTTTTTAAGGTTGGTTTTGATAATTGTAGCAAGTTTTACAGATTTTAAAACTTAAGCATTTCTCAAGAACTGAAAGAACCATTTATGAGAAGAGAGATTCAATGCAATTGAAGATGATCTTAAATAGATTCTCTAACAGGGGATACCCAAACTTTAACAGTATGTGATGTGACTCCCATTATTCTCAATGTTTACACACTTCTACATGAACTTGTGACACTAATAAAATATACATTACGAAATATCCTTTTTTGGTTTTGAAAAAGCTTTTTAGGGATATTTATTGATTGCATAACTAACTACCAATAAGTTTATAATGTGGTTATAGGATTCGGTGATGTGAATAAAAGTCAAATTTGACAGTAGGTATTCTGGTACTTTAATGGTGTGCAACTTCTGGAAGGAAAATTAAAGGAACTTGTGACACTACTAAAATATACATTAAGAAAGCATTTTTGGTTTTCACACACTGCATTGTTTAAGTGTGTGCCCTCGCTCAATGGCTGTGGCTGGGGTGTGAGGGTATAGACCATGATCTATTAACTTCTTAGTCAGTGAAATCCCTTGTTTACACCTACTCCTGTGATATAGGAGAAAACATTCCAATACCTTATCAAGTTATTCTTATTATATCTTGAAAAATTGAGAAGACTAAATATACAGAGGAAGATGCAATGCAAACCATTATCATGATAAGCATTATCCCCATAATTTTTATACCAGGCATTTTGTCCCCATCCGAACCTTCAAGAACTTCAAGGTAGTGAACAAAGGAGGGAACAACAATGTCAAGCATACATAACTGCCAAACAAAAAATAACACATTTTATTCAAGTTAAGTGAGACAATAAATTGCTATTGTTGGTCCAACACCTTGCCAATAGTAGCTGAGTTAAGGTAAAGAAATTATAACAGATACTTGCTGCATAATGTCACCATTTTCAAGCCTAAATAGTATTAAATGTGATGCATGCAAATGATTTGTACAGAACTGAATATGTGCATATTTTTACCTTTTGAAGAATTTTCTCCTAATGCATGCATAAAACATTCTAACAACAAAAGAAAAACATCTCAGTATGATTTACCATCTTGGAAGAACGATGGAATTATTCATATTTCAGAAGAACCATTAATAAATCATAAACAAACTATAGCCAATCTGATATGAAACTTTATATAGGATCTGTACCCCTCTTGCTATTACTCGGCCATAACAAAATTGTAACCAATTCTGCCAAACTACAACAGTAAATGCAATAGACTATAGCATCAGAAATAACAACAACTACCCTAACTACTTTACATAACAAACAGAAATGAAACTAACGACCCCTCTTTCCTAGGGATTTTTATCTAACACAATCCCTCCAAAACAAATAAATATTAGTGGGTTTATTTCCGAAATTCCAACTTGGTATCTCAGACTATGGAGCATTCCGGTGTGTGATGCTTTTTGACAAAGATAAGCTTGGTAACAGAGAAATCAGACATTTGACATGTATTGAATCATTGATTGGTGATAAAAATAATCGGCAATTCACGAAATTTAGTATCCTCCAACACCACATGATAGATACACATGAAGTCATGTAAAAAACTTGCTACTATATTTGAAAATAAGTCGTGTTTCAAAATTTAAACCATGTTCATTGAGGAAAACACCAGAAGCTGCTCAGGTAGCTGGTACGTCCTATCTCATTAACCTTAAAATGCTTGAAGGTAAAAATAAAATTAAGCTCTTGGGTTGCCTTATTGATGATTTAGTGTGTTTTTTTAAATTGCTAAAAACTTAAAAAAATAATACTTATAAATTAAATGATAATATACAACTGTCAAAAAAGATACAGCCATCTACCTAATAAGGAGGAAACATATTTTTGATCAGCCACTATGGAGAAGGTAAACAAAACAATACTGAATTTAGTTTAAAGATATGTTCATAGTAGTATAAGTTGAGTACATGACTTTACTGTAGCAAATATTTAATGGAAAACACATACATAAGATTTTAAAGTGAAATCACTAACCTTCAGTATTATGTGCAAATCTTGACATAAAATCATTTTTTTGCTCGTGGATACCACTATGTTCTTCCTTTTTTACTCTTTTATTTATTTGGAATGAAGCTATAATGAAAATATGAGAACATTCATAATGAATGATTAAAAGTAATATACTTATGAAATGAATATAGAAGGATAGACAAAACTGAAGCACTAACCATTAGATTTTTGAAGCAAAGCAGAACCAATATCTTCCTTCTTCTGTGAAGATTGATAAGAACTCTATAGTCAAACATAGACAAATTTTAGTGATGAACAGAGGAAAAAAGTAATAGAATAAAGTCGCTTGACTGAAAAAAGGGGGAAAACCATAAAATTCTTACCATTATGATTCTGATTTGATTTTTTTTTTTCAATGTCAAAGATATCTGCCAATATGAAATCTTTAGTTTGCTGCTGCTCTGAAAGTATTGATTGGCACGATACTGCCATTAATATATTATACATACAGAAGAAAGAAGACTTAACTGAAATAGGATGACTATTGAAGCAAACAATGTAAAGAGAGACAATAATTGAAATGATTATGAAAATAAATAGAGAATAGCTCATGGAATAGCTAGACTTGCAGATATATGTTTCTTAACTTCAATGGTCATTCAAGTGATTTTTCTTTTAACTTTAGTCTATCTCCAAACACACTCTACTGCATGGAAACTACTATCTATAGTCTATCTCCAAACACATTACTACATGGTCATTAAGTGATTTTTCTTTTTGACGCACTTGCGAAGGATATTAAATTCCTTTGCCATGAGAGTCGGGTATTGATGACATTTTCTTTACCAAAAGGTATTCCTAACATTGGCTTTCAAATTTATGTGATTCTTTACCATAATACATTATCTCGTTTCTTTCACTCTGTCCACGGTTTGCCCTGTTCATATTGCTTGCTGCCATTCACTTCAATCATGTCTCCATCCCTATCAGTAATAAATATAATCTAGTCACTAATAAGAACTTGAAAAGCATTTTTTTACTCACGCAACAGATCTAATGAGAAACGAAACCCATTAAAAAAAATAAGTCGAAAATCGAATCAGGATACCAGAAAATAGAATGTAAAATGTTAAAATAATGAATAATCAATATCAAACTATCAAAAATAGAGAAACAAAAAGCAGGAAAATTAAATTCTCATCTGTTTGTTATGAAACAATTTTTCACAATAACTAACAAACAAATATATTCCTACTCTACTCGAAAGTGGCTACCAATACTATTCATAATAATGGTCACATGGGCCGCAACGAATACCTTTGGTGGCAACATTTTCATGTTGTTGGCATTGATGAAAATTTTTTGGTGATTTTGTAAAGTTTTTTATTTTTTTGAGTGAATTAGTTCGAGATCTGCATAAATATCCATAATTGACTAAATGGTTCTTATCCCAATTTTTGGATATCTTTAACTTTTGATATAATGAAAGAAATTATAGATTGACTGTGATAAACAAATCATGCATAATTGCAAATTGCTACCTTATTTTTTGAATTTGTTATCTATGATTGTGATTTCCAAATCACCTAAATTATGAAGCAATGTTCGAAATCTAACATCGGTAAAAAACGTTCATTGATGCCTATTTCCAAATATAGTATTTTTAATTACGAAATTTCATAAACAGATTATTCCAAATTAAATAAGAATTACTTGTCCAAAAAATAAATTGTATTTGAAATCTACATAAATCTCCATACACTATAAGCCCAAAATCAGGCATAATCACATTGAAGTTTCCTAATAAGGTAATACTAAAGTAAATCAGGATTACTTTTCTAGAAAATAAGTTGATTTTTGAAATCTGCATAAATATCCATATTTGACTATACCAAGGGATATTCCAAAATTTGGACACGTTTAAATTCTCAAATAAAAAAAAAACTCCCACTTTGAATGAGTCTTATTGGTTGCTTTGGAACCAAACTTGCAATCAAAACAAACTTCCTAATATAGTCTATGCATATTGGATAATTATAAGCCAAACAATCAATCACAAAAAGAAAAAATTCCCAAATTTAAATGAAAGTCATGCAAATCATTGGGAACCAAACTTTCAATCAAACAAAATTTCATAAATATTCTATTATTGTATTTATGTAGAAATGCATTTCAGGAAATTGTTTCATTGTCAATTTGATTTTAATCTTCCTTTTTTTAATAGTTGTCAAAAGCTTATAGGGACCATTTGTCAAGAATTTCCGGGAATCACTTATGTTTTTCCTTTTTAAAATAGAATTCTAACCTTTCGGCCCATCATCACCATTTTAAAATTTCTAAATCACATTAATCTCAACTTTGTCATCTCTCTAACTCCGGTTGACTTTTCCGCGCATCATTGCTTTGTTTCATTTTTTAAAAAACTCATTGATTGTGATTTCCAAATCAAGCATTATTATTTTCGAAGTTTACAAATCAGGTTATTTTAAATAAAATCAAGGTTATATTTCTTCAAAATAAGTTCAATTCAAAATCTGCATAAATCTCCGTAATTATCTCAATTACTTATTATTTCGGTGATTTCCAAAAGCTTGTAATTTTGTTTAAGTCAATTATTTTAAAATCTGCATAAATCTCCATAATTGACTAAATGGTTTAAATTCACAAATTTTGGACAAGTTTAAATTCCCACAAATGGACCTACTTAAATTTTGGAGACGTTTAAATCTCTAACATCTCCATTTTAAAATTTCCAAATCTCATTAATCTCAATATTTTCATCTAAATTACTAATTTTTTTCCTAAAAAGGGTACCTCAATAGCCTTTTCCTTCATCAAAGCAGTTGTCATACCATAAAGCCTTATTCCATGACGATCAAACAACATTATTGAACATTTACCACTTGAGTCATAGACCTTAAAGTGAAGCTTGTACCTATGAGAAAATAAAAAATGATTAGAAAGTTATGGAAATAATATTTGCCCACGAAATATTTTTTTATAATGTCATTATTACTTCAGAACTGTCATCAACATGTCCCTTATTACAACATGAGCACCTTAGAACGTTGTTATCATGGTACTCTGGCTTCTTATCGCATGGACAACCGTCATATGACCAACCATAAAGAGTTTCCAGTTTTTGAATGGTAACTTTTGTAACCACATCATTTACTATTAAAATAAGTAAAAGATTAGTTTTGTATATACTGATGACGTGTGCACGCAAATTGAGAAATAACCAATAAAATCAAATTGCTTCACAACTCACTTCTTTGACATTATTAATGTAGTCAACTGTTACTCTCTTATAGAATGTCAGTACTTTTTCTTTTGGGTAGCCAACACTTTCAACATTAGAGGTTTGGCTAAACATTTGGCTGCATTCTGGATCTTTACTGAGGCTGTTTAGAAATACATGGATAGTGAATATGACATTATTACTTACGATAAATAAGGCTGTCTAGATAAATTATTTAAACATGTAAAAAATTGAATCAAATTATTACATATCAGAAAGAATTGCTAAGGTGACCATATTCTATTAATTGAAAAATATATGTGTTAATTATAAGTTTAATTACAATACAGTAAAAAAAATTAATGTTGCTTTTTAGTGTTGTAATTAAACAGAATAATTGTTGAGCAAATTTTCAAGTTTATCACCAAAAATTTCTATTGAGACGTGCGAACTGGATTGACACAATTATGGGTGCTTCCATATCTTTAGTGTTCATTCTTAATGTTTCCACTGCACATTCACCCTAAAGAGCTATATTGATTTTGTTGTCCTTGTTGTCATGAGATTTAATGATATTAATTCTACATGAAATTTATATATATCACGTCAAGAGTCACTTTATGATTAAGACATAGAACAATATGACCGAAAGTATATCTCATCAAAATGCAATTAATTTGTTCTTAAAATATGTAATCGGAACATAAAAATGATTTAATCTTACAATTGATCAGCAATGCTGAAGTTTAATCTCTTCACTGTGCCATCTTACCTTCGTTGTTCATGCAAACTCCCGAAAGTTTGTAGGAATCCAATGACATCTGTAATGAGAAACTCATAATTAGTCCTAATATTAAAGGTAAATAACAAAATCACCGTATAAATAATGTATGCTGAATTTATAAACTAATGAAAAGGATTGTGGTACCGATTAGATCTTGTGTAGGTGCATTTCCACACATATTATTATAGATTATATAGGAATTAGGGTTGAAGTTCCTGCTGGAATATCAATGTCTGTGTCTTTACAGAGAGTATGACTATGAAATTTCAGCATCTAAGGGTGACTTGTGACCTTTTATTGATCAATATTCTTCTCTACTTCAAAGTTTTTGAAGTTGTAATCCATATTCTCTTGAGATTCTTCCTAGAAACGTGGCAAAGCTTGTTTCTGGGTTACAACTGCTTCAACTTGAGTAAGATCCTTATCTACCAAAATCATTCCAATCTTCCATACTGGATGAGGCGCTGCTTTTCTTCTCACCACCCATTTCCGTAAGGCCTTTGCGTGAACTGACCAAGCATCACTCGTGTAATCGATTGTCGAAAACGTATCCATTTGTATAGAGTCAATATGAAATTTCTGTTTGATCACTTTTGAAATTTCTTTAGCAAGTCATTTTTAAAGGTAATGAAAAATATATGAATCACTCACTTTTCAATGTATGACTGTTTTTACTATTAAGCTCATCAGATGATACACTGAGGTGGGGATTTTTGTATGGGCGTTTTTGATTTTAAACTCAACTCGTATCTATATGGATTTAGATTTTGAAATTTTCAATTTTCAAATAATTTCCAAATCTGTTATTTTTTATCATTTTCTATGAAGTTGAACGCCTCTGAAAAGTCTATAACAATTGATAGAGGAAATCAACTTATTTTGTGGTTAACCTTAATTGCTATAATATTTTATGAATTAATTATCAATCTCCTCCCTCCTTCCCTCCCCCACCGGATACACATATCAAGAAAACACAACGGCCATGGCCTATTCTTCAATCAAACCTCTCTTTCCTTCTCCTCTCACTTCTTCACCTTAAAGAGAAAATCCAAACAAAGAAGCCTGAAAGCAATCTAAACGAAGAAGAAGATGGCCTCAAAAGTATACTCTCGGAAGATGTGATGCATGGATATAGAGTTGGACAGATTTTCATGGTGAATTATTTGGGGTTGTGTTGGATGATGAAAGATTGATTTTTAAGGACCTAATTGATGAGATTGTGATTGGCGAAGTGTCACACCTAGTTTATTTTTACTAACGTATTAAAATATTAAATATAATTTAATTGAAAATAATGATTTTTGTTATAAAATAAATATTAAGAACTTTGAAATTTATAATGGGTAATTGAAAAACTGTCCAAATCAAAACTGTTTCATGAAATTGCATTTTTGGAATAATTCTTTCTAAAACAAGTTGTGAAATAAACCTTTTAAAAACAAAATGAAGTTAATTAAGATATGTAAGGTGATTTATATTAATTTTATAAAGTAACAAGAGTTTTAAAAATATATTTCTAACAACTATTTCAAACACTAAAGTGTTTATCTTTGCCGATTACCGAGGAAAATATTAATTTCAAAATATATAGTTTTTCGTATAAGTAAATAATACTATATATATGTCTTCAAAATATTTATAAAGTATCATGCTAAAAAAAAATTAATTAATTAAATTAAATTATTTCTACATAATTCATATCCTACAAAATTTATATATATTATATGCCAAAATAGAATTATACAAATTCATTTCAAAATATACATTAAATTAAAATACAAATAAGAGCAGACATTCCTGCATTCCTCATTTCCCTTCATCACTCAAAAATTCCCTATTTATGTACGTGAAACCAAATTTACCACAGTTTATTTCATACACTGTAATTCATGCATTCACCTATCATCTAATTCATTTAATCCTACTTCAGATAATGATAGTGCGCTCCTATTGGTGATTACTACCTGTTAGTAAAACACTCAAACAGGGCCCTACCTTAACAATATGTTTGTCACGAGTATATAACTGAATGCATGTGCCTATTGCACCACCTCACCACTTATAGCAATATATTTGCCTTTCGTAGTAAGCATACCTGACAAGATTTTCTGGAAAAATAAATCAACAATAATAATATGGTATAGGGGGTGCGACCCTCCTTATACCTGGAGTACTCCACATAAAATTTAAATGCTGAAAATAAACCTTATCAATATCTGAAGCAGTAATATTAGTGTTGACAAAAAATAAACAAGCAATCCTAATGTGCATGAAATAAACTGCTACCTGTTGTGCTTAACACCTTAGTGTTACTCCTTATCCTTGCTTGTAGTTTGCCTCCAATTACCTTCCTTACTAGATTCTCCTATGATCATACCATATAATAAGGAATATGAATAACTATTATTGCGTATGTTAACTAACATCTCTCTATATCCTAATAATACTACCCAACCCACTTTTCTTAATTCAACCATCCTCTAAAATCATTTTGATATTCAAATCTTTACAGATAAACAATTACAAGATTCCTTTAGCCACTTAAACAAACATAAATTACATAGCAAACATAATTAAATTTCAATATACTCTTACTATATCACAGGAAAATCATTCACAGCATATAAAGCGTCATTACATCACTACATAAGAATCAATAAACCCAATCAAATAATTAATTAACAAACTAACCAAGATACCTACAATAATTAGAAATAAAAGGATCACAATTGATCACTTCAAATCATTCACATTTAATCATCACTAGTCAATCAAACACATTAGCAAAATAAAACAACCAATGCTAACTAATTAAATCTTTTTCCTATCAAATCCTACATTGAACATGTACAAGAATTTAATTACAAATCTTTATCAAAGTCACCCTAGCAATTTGAAAAGAACAAAACAAAGAATACTATATGTTAGAATCTTAACATTTATTGTTTTGATTAGCAAAAATCAACTTTGATTATGCATTTATTTTCCTGATTGTAGTTGATTCCTTTGATAGTACATTTGCTATTTCATCTCCTGCACTCCTCTATATAGTGTAACCTTGCCATAGAGCAAATAATCAATAAGAGAAATTATTATTCTTCTTAAATCTTCTCTCTTCTCTTCTCAATTTCTACATGGTATCAAAGCTGAGTGTCAATTTGAACCCTAAAAGAGTGAGAGGGGGTGGAGCCGCCACTTACCAGATATGAGTAAAGGAGAGAGAAAGCCGCCTCCACCTAGGGTTCCTGTTTATCGGCGAGTGACTCAACACCGCCGCCCCAGGAGTGAACGGAATCGTCCGATCGGCCGGAACCCAAAGCCGCAATCCAACTGAAGTCGCGCGTGACCCATGAAAGTAATGGATGCACAAGAGGGGGGGGGTGAATTGTGCTTCAAAAATAAATGCTCGAATAAAACAACACAAGAGTTATACTGGTTCGGTCTTCCTGACCTACGTCCAGTTCTCAACCACCCAGGCCGAGTTCCACTATATCCCCAGGTTTTAGAAAGGGTTCACCTGGAACCTTTACAACCGCAAGTTTTGAACGGGATCACTTGCAACCTTACAAACACAAGTTTTACTCAAGGCTCACTTGCAACCTTTCTAACTAGCTCCCCCTTACCCCTAGCAAGGGTTCAACCTTTACAAATAAAGGATTTTTCTAACTAAGTTCTCTTTAAGAACAGATAGTGTTACACACTTAAGTACAATCAATGCTCTTATAACAAGAAGAGACTTAACAACAATGAGTACAGAATATGTAGATGAAAAGATCACTCAAAGTGTTAAATGCTCTTTACTTTTCTGGGCAGCTTTGAATGCTTGAAGATGTTCTTAGTTTCTCGCTCTAACTTCTCTCAAGAATATTCAAAGATAATTGTTAGCTTCATAAATGAAGTTTGAGCTCCTTTATATAGTCTTCAACCATTCTGACTCTTGGTAGGTGGGATAGCCGTTTGAATATGGCCGTTTTTCCCATGTTACCGTTTGCCCAATAAATGCTTCATCAATGCATAGCAGGGTTGACTTGCTTTATCTCTGAAAAGTAGTCCTGACACCTCTGCTCTGACAAAAGCATTCTGACACTGTACTTCTGACATTCTGATTGCTTGCGGAAGCAGATTCTCATCCGGAAGCAATTCTACTCAGTGTGCTGCACTTGAAGGTTAGTCTAACAGTATACACACATAGTCACATGCAGTGGGAGTGTACTTAGTCTAAGTGGTCTTCCTTGTATCCGGAAGCACTTCTACATCCGGAAGTAGATCCCCTGGATGAAGGATTTTGTTCACTATTGCTCACTCTTGCTCAGTGTTCATCCAATCCAACAGCCAGCGCTAGTCACTTAGCTATCGGAAGCGATTCTACTGGACGTGGCTTATTTTCACTGACGCTCAGTGTCATTGTGTTCGAACAGCCAGCGCCAGTCTAAATCTAACAGGAAGCAAATTCACTTCCGGTTGGAACTTAGCTTAGTCTTAAGGTTTTGTATATTTAATGCTCATGGACTAAGTTAATTCCCTAGTGATTTACTTGCTGCCGCTGGGGGATAAAAACATTCATCCGCGAGCGCTAGTCCTAGTCTATCCGGAAGTAAGTCCACATCCGGTTGCACTCTTACTTAGGATTCTATGTTCACCTATTGCTTTCTAAGTTCTTTCATATTTCAGTCTTCATCAAAACTTAAGATTCTAACAACCCACACGCGCCACCGCAGTGCAAGCGATTGACCCCACGCACCGCCGCGTGTGACCTCCAGAACCTCCAGAATCCGTTCGGCTGCCCAGAAAGATGAATCCACAGGATTTTCCACCACTTTTAGGGTCTTATTCTCCTAATTCAGATGGTCAAAGTTCACAACCAAAGGCTTATACGACTGGGAGTACTTCAAAAATGCCGAAAACTGTTCCGGACTCTCAGATGTTGATTATAAACCATAAACTCAATGGCAACAACTATCTCCAATGGTCCCAAAGTGTGTTAAGGTATATCAGGGGGCGGAGGAAGGAGAAATATATCAATAGAGAGACACCTCAACCAAAGCTAGAGGATGCTCAATTTGATACGTGGTTTCTTGAAAATAATCAAGTAATGACTTGGTTATGCAATTCAATGACAGATGAAATTAGTGAAAGTTACCTGCTTGCAGATACAGCTAAGGAGATTCGGGATGCAGCCAAGTGCACTTACTCTTCCCTGAATAATACAGCAACATTGCTTCAACTAAAGAGGCAACTTCGGGTTCTCCAACAAGGTGAGATGACTGTGACTCAATACTATAGTACTTTGCAACGAATCTGGCAACAACTGGATTTATTTGAAGTACATCCATGGAAGGATCTTGATGATGCACAATACTACAAACAATTGGTAGAGCAAGGAAGGGTGCACGATTTTCTTCTGGGTCTCAATGATGTTTATGAGGAGATACGAGGTAGAATAATGGGTGTAAAACCCTTACCTTCCTTATTCGAGGTCTTCAATCATGTCTAATTTGAGGAAAGCAGAATTGACTCAGAGAAGTCCAGTTCCAATTGAAGGGTCTGCCTTAGTTTCTAAAGAAGGACATTCAGAGCAAAAAGAGAAGAAATGGAACAAGAATTGTAATTACTGCAAAATGAAGGGTCACACCAACGATGAGTGTTGGAAGTTACATGGAAAACCTCCACATGTTAAATCCAAATTTCAGCAAGAAGGGCAGAGCAATTTCACTGAGGCTGAGCAGAATAATGATCAGTTGAGCAAGGAGGAAATGCAGCTGTTAAGGAAAATTCTCGAGAGGCAGAATAAATTTCAGGCTGTTCCTAATGTGAATCTTGTTCAATCAGGTAATTCTGTAGTAGTTCTTAATGCTGTGATGACTGCTGATGACACATGGATTGTTGACTATGGAGCTATAGATCACATGACTGGAAATAAAGGTTTATTCAAAACTCTTAGAATGTGCCATGAAAATCTTAGAGTTAAAGTTGCCAATGGAGTAGTTACAAATGTTGCAGGGATTTGATCTGTTGTGATAACAAAGTGCTTAGAAATCCATAATGTTCTCTTTGTACCTCCTCTTACTTGTAATTTGATATCTGTAAGCAAACTAATTAAGAGCAAGAAATGTCGAGTATTGTTTGATGACATTGAGTGTGTTTTTCAGGATTTAAACTCGGGCAAGACGATTGAGAGTTCTAAGGAATGAGATGGACTCTACTATCTTGAAGGCTTACACCAGAAGAATTCAGAAGGAAAGTGAGCACTTACTAGTTACTAGCCCCAATTCCAATAATGAGGATGTACTTTTATGACATCATAGGTTAGGCCATCCTAATTTTGATTATATGAAGCATGTATTTCCAATTTTATTCAATAAAGATTCAGTTCCTTTTTCCTGTGAAACTTGCCAATCAGCCAAACATAAAAGATCAGCCTACCCGAAACAATCCTATAAACCGACCACACCATTCACCTTAATCTATAGCGACATTTGGGGGCCTGTTAAAACAAAAAGCCTAACCAGTGTTAGGTGGTTTGTATCATTCATTGATGACCACACTAGAACCACATGAGATTACCTAATGAAAGAAAAATCTGAAGTAGGCCAAAT
Organism: Mimosa pudica; assembly: GCA_029929735.1. Taxonomy (NCBI): domain Eukaryota; kingdom Viridiplantae; phylum Streptophyta; class Magnoliopsida; order Fabales; family Fabaceae; genus Mimosa; species Mimosa pudica. The sequence goes on along the minus strand of JAKELP010000037.1, from coordinate 3,635,644 downwards.
CCTAACGAGTCCCAATAAAATTGTGTGGAAGTATTATACATTTTAGAGATTCTAAATGTTAGCTGATTTTGTTGAAGATCAGATTATTTTAGTATTTCTCCTTGTCCTATACTTGTTCCAAACCTGTTTATGTTTAAATTCTATGATAAAATAGAATTAGAATGCCATGGAGTTTATGTATGTCCAATTTATGTTTTGAATGTAGGAATTTAATTCTCCTTTGTGCTTTCTGTAACATACTATCACTAATTCCCTAATTAATTCAATAATACCTTTACTAACTATGATAGAAAAGTAATTTCCATAATATCAATAAATCTATCATAGTTAGAAAAAGCATTTCCTAATAATAATCATTATCCATGATAGAAAAGAATTACCTAATACAACCTGAACACTATCATGGATAATTAAAAGCTAACCATGTTAGAAAAGAATCACCTAACATGATTAGAAAAGAAGCAACCTACTACCATTCTCCGATTAAACAATAATATCAATACAAATAAAAATATGCGGAAGTGAATGCAGACCTATACATTTTGGCAATATACATGTCTAAATAATCTAAACAACCTTTGAAACTTAATTCCCTTTCCTGTTGCTCACGCTTGTGCATGATCACCTGCAAAAATGTAAGTAATCGTGGGATGAGACAATTTGTCCCAGTAATCACCGCTTAACTCACTATAACAGTGAGATGTGCGGTAGCGAGGGCGTCTAAAGGTATCACAGATTGAAAATCAATAATACATATATTCCAAATTTTCTCCCCATACATCATTCACATTCCACTATCACTTCTTAAACAATAACATCATCGTCTCTATCTCCAATCCATAATACTACTACCCTAACTCTCACACTCACCTATAGATGTATCGTGCCATCAAGGGGCTCCAGCATCCAATCTTCACTATATGATTTGACACTGTGTCTCTCTCTACAAGGAGGAGACAAATTTCCCTCTCTGGCAATCTCCAAAGAGGAAACCCCAATTCTGTTTCAATTGCAGAATGTAACATACTTCCTACTAACACGTCATTAACCTACTAACTTCCACCTAATTACACACATACCCAAATTAATCCAACCAATTGGTGTCTAAACCATGTTAGTAAAAATACATCTAACATGATTAGAAAAAGAAAACAATATCAATCAAAATTGGATGCCCTAACCATGTTAGTAAAGGATTCACCTAACATGGTTAGCAAAAGAAATCAAGTAAGCTACATAAAAGATAACCATATTAGAGCGGGGCCCATCTAACATGGTTATATAAAGAAATCACATTAACAATATGTTATAACCATGTTAGGAAAAATGATTTCCTTAACACGGTTATTTCAAAACAACTATTCAAATAATTACATCAAAAACAAATATCTGACTTAAACATGTCAGTATTACAAGGCATAACCAAATTTTGCTAATCACAATCATTTACTACTTCCTTATCAGGAAAAGAGATTGCCTTTCCGTTAGCAGGCAATTCTCTTGTAACAATAAATTCATCTGCATTCCATAAACATGAAAACAAGATTGTCTTTCCATTGTCAAACAATCCTCCTGAAGCAACCAACCCACATGCAGTATATACTCAATTATCACGTTACCAACAAGATCAATAATTAAACAACTAGCCAGCAGAGACAAATAATACAAACATCCAACAAATCAGTCGTCCAAATTAACTACAAACAAATGCGGAAGCGGATGCAACCTAATAAAAATATATATTCCTTATAGATCACCTCCGGCCTACTCGTGTGGGCCGGCCAATCCTTTTCCTTTCCTCTCTGCTTCCCTCTCTGGGCATGATCACCTGTAAAAAAAATAAAGGGAATGGAGTGAGACAAAACTATGTCTCAGTAATCACTACTTAACTCACTGTGAGACTCAGATGTGAGGTAGTGGAGTGTCTACAAGGTACCACAGTTTTCAAAACCTGCATAAACCACACAATATATATATATATATACACACACACACACACACACAAAACAGATACATCCATCTCTCAATAGGCAAAAATAAACGTGAGTGACACTGTGCCCGGTCTAAAATCCGAAAAAGCATAAACAAGGGACCACTCTAAAATGTGAAAAATCTCTGGTTCCTTTACAATCCGAGGAACCTGTACAATTAACCTATCGATTTCGCAGATCGATGGTTACATCAGCCGATGGTACTAATAATCAGTGTCATGCAACATACAAAAGATTTATAATTATATAAATATATAAAGTACAGTTTATTTAGAAAGGTACCATATAGCCCACGTTTAGATATAAAATAATCAGAACTCATTTCATATATATATATATATATATATATATATATATAAGTAGAAGAGGATTTTAGAAATCCTCAACTACCATCACCCTCAGTATCACAGTCAGTTAAGCGTGATTACCTGTTCAAGCTCAAAAACAGCACTATATATCCTCAGTAATTGCCTTCCGCGAGCTCCACTCGAAGCATCGCCGACCCAAAAATCGCACAATGAGCTGCTAATGGTCAAGACACAATATCAGTGACTTTGACCACCATTCAACTAATTCTATTTTAAGCGGTAAGAATGCTAAATAATTTAATTAAATGCTATGTATCATTTCCACTTTACTCATCCCCATGAATTCCTAAACATTGTTCCAATTATTATGTTCTTTTATCATTCCTATCAAAAACTATGCCACACTTCCAAAACTTACCAAAATCTTCAAGAAACACTCATTACTCATATTCTATCCTCATACCTTTCTTTTTCTCTTACCCCTTTGATTATATTCCTAAAACATTTAACTTTTTACCATTTCTCATTTACTTGGCAACACTAACCAACCATCTAAACACCACCAAAACCACCTCATTCCTATCAATATGACAAGTGAATGTGCCTCCCAACCTCACAAATTCAGAAACCTACCACCAAACTACAAACATTCTTTTACATAACCAAATTCCCTTTCAATAAACACCTTAACTTCTAAATTTCCTTCCAAACTTTCCCTTTACCAATCCTTTACAAAAACAAGATTTTCAACCTTCATCATCCCTTGAAAAATTATAAACCCACCATGACCAAACCATCCTTTAAACCATCTAAAACCACTTCCAATCAATACTTTAACTATCTGATTTTACCTTTTTGCCGTCTTAAAAGGTTAATCAAAACAATTCAATACTCTAATCCACTATGAAGATAGCGGTGAGTACAGGTCTTTCCACGGTTCAGGTTATCTAGCTAATTAAAAGTATAAGTCACGCAAATTAACAATAATTCAAGGTTTGATGTTTGATTAACAACTAAAATTAACAACTAAAAATATAGAATGTACCGAAAGTATGAGTATGAAATTCAAGAAGTGGAATCTCCTCCTTCAAGCCTCGATTTGTGTATCTCAATTGATAGGCCTCATGTGACAATTTCCTCTTAATTAACTAGCTTATATCGGCCAAGACCTCTTAAATCTAAGAAGTGTTAGCTAGTTTAAACTAATTAATCAAGATAGTCTAGCCTTGAACTTGATGCATATCCTTAGGTGAGATAGAAATCAAAACTAACTTCTATATAACATTCACTTCAAGAATCAAACAAAATGTACACACATATGCTCAATCTCATGAAGCTACACAACGTATACACCTAACATACATAAAAGTTCAAGATCTAGAAATTAGGTTTACAAGTTTGAAAGAATAAATGAACTCTACACAGAAATCTCTATGCAGAATCCTAGATCTGACATTCCTAAAAGTCTCTAGAGATGAAAGATCTAAGTGATTACAAACTTGAAAACCTAGAAAAGGAAAATTCTCACATAAGGCCGATTACATTGAAGCTCTTAACACAAATCTGGACTTGAAGGAAGGAGAAGGACGCTTAGCCACGCATGGAGACGGAAGAAATGGAGGATTTGCGAGGTGAAATGGCCATGGAGGTGGTTTGCGAGGTGAAGAATATGAAGAAGATGAAGATGAAGTTGAGAGAGTTTGTTAGAGGAGAGAGAAAGTGAAAGTGAAGTGAGATGAGAGTTGTAAGAGTTTTGTCAAATGAAGTTAGTTAGGGATTAAGTAAGTGAGTTGGTTAGATGATGAGCTGGCAAGTGGGGTAAATGAGCTGTCAAGAAGATATTTTTATGGGCAATGAAGGGAAGTTTGGCCGTAGGTTGGTTTAGTGAAGGGGAAAAGGGTATTTTCGGAATTTAAGTAAAAAGGTGGGTGAATGTGGACTAGATTCCATCTCCATGCATTTCTAAAGGTTCCTCCTTTTTCTCCAAATGATTGTGCTTCCAAAATTGCCCTTAATGAGGCCTCCAGATTTGAATTTGACCTTGGCGCCAATTTTGCCTCATTTGGAAATATGCTCCCCAAGTACCTTCAAGCTGCAGGGCTGACTTTGCCTTAAATTTACTCTGCACAAAAGACTTCTGAAAAGTAGCTGACATTTCTGATCATTGTGCAGTCTGGCTCTTGTACTCGCTGACGGATAGGCTTGAGCTTCCGGATGTAACTCTGCGTCCGCCAGCTCCAGAACGTTCACTTCCGGATGTAAGTCCTCATTCAACAAGCTCAAGGGCATTCACTTCCGGCTGTGCATCCGCTTCCGGATGTGAGTTCCCTTCCTGAAATAACTCTGCTTCCGGATGTGACTTTGAGCACTTGTCATCTAGCCTTCCTTCTTGCCAAGTTATCTCCACTGAAGCTCCACCAAGGGTGTGTGGGGCCCACTTGGGACCCCCCTACATGAGAAACACATCACATAGTCAAAATGACCAAAGTACCCTTGATTTCATAAAATACAAGTAATATGGCTAATATTCACCAAATATTTACACATAAGCATGCACATGAAAATGTACCAATAATGATCAAATATAACAAATAAACCACACTAATTAAGCTCAAATGCACATGCTTATAGGTATAAATTTTGGTCCAATCAAATCCCCCACACTTAATCTTTGCACTCCTGGCAAAGTCATGTAAAAAGATTAACTTAATCATTAAGCATAGTGAAGGCAATTGGAATTGTCATAGCATACAAGTTGATCTTCTTGAACCTTTCCCTAAAACTTCGCATGGGCCAAATCTAAGAATACAAAGCGAGTACAAGTTTAACAATCAACTAGAATTAAGGAGGAGTGCCAATTGAGATTTTTCCTCACCGGATAAAGTGTTTAACTCATTCACTCAAGTTAGGAAAAATGCCTAACTAGGGACTTGTGATCACTCTTTGGCTCAATGCACTTGACCATCACCATAGGCTTGTAATAGCTCTAAGTTCTCCACCCATTATTATGCATGACACAACCAAATCTAGGGGACTTTATGGGTTGAATGGAAGGCTAATAATGAATGGTGAATGATGGAAAGTAGTCAATGACCAATAATATGAACAAATAATCACCACATATGCATGCAATACAATAAATCCAAGTCCAACAAACATGCTACATCTCTCTTTTTTCAAGCACTTTGTGCTTTTCTCTTATTTTCTTCTCTCATGCCTTTGGCATATCATATATAAGCACTTTGTGCTTTCATATTATTTTTCTCAGGCCTTCGGCCTCTTTCTCCACTTTATTTCTTTTGTTTTTCTTGGCCTTTGGCCATCTCTCTTTTCTTTCTTTTCAATGTGGCTCTCGGCCATCTTTTATTTCTCACAATGTAGCATGCCTTACACTAGATACAACAATACAACACTAATATAAATGCAAGCATATGCTATAATCACTCATTCAAACATTGGTCAAGGTGATAGAAAAGAATGGTGAATGGCCCAAAGGGGTTAAATCAAAGGATAATATTTGGTTGGCTTAGTGTTTGGGTCATGAGGGTTTAGAAAGAAACGCCCCTTTCACTTTCAATCATGCCATGCATTGTGATCTTGAACAAGAGCTAGGACAAGTTCTAGGAGGTCAAGTAACTATTGGCCCACTCAATTCGGTTGGAGGCTTCTTACGTTTATGGCTTACTCTAATTAGTCACTTCCTCCCTAAGAAAAGTTAAATGGAAAACTTGCACCCTCTTTATACCTTAAAAGTGCCCCATGCAATGCCCTAAGTAATCATTCCAAAAATTCTACTTACACACTAGAGGACAATTCCATTTGCTTTCAAGAGCCATAATCAAGTCAAAAATTTTTTAGAAAATTATGCCAATGAAGTCCAAAAATTAAGTGTGTGAGCTTTGAAATAAACCACTTTTAAGCACATAATACACCTCCCCCACACTTAAAGCATACATTGTCCTCAATGGACCAATCAAATCAAGTAGGAAGATGCATTTTAAAGGCAAGGCAGCAACATAAAAGGCCGGGCAGTCCAAGCATACAAATGGCCAATGCATGTATTATTTACAAACAAACACATACTAAGCACAACCTAATACACATGTATAGTATGAATTTTTTTATTTTTCTCGCACTTGCGCTCAGGAAACCTAACTGGATTTAGATTCAAGTTGCTAAGCTTCCGGAAGCAAAAATGCTACTGGATGCACAACTGCTATAGGAAGTCACTCTGGTTCAGATTCTAAGTCTCATCCCTAGCGGAAGCAAACATGCTACCAGAAGCAAAAATGCTTCTGGATGCACTGACGCTTGTGGAAGCAAAACGCATCCCCTAGCGGAAGCAAAGTGAACACAATCTGATCCTAAGTAGCAAAGTCTAAGTGAGAGCTTCCGGAAGCAAAAACACTTCCAGATGCAAGTTCCTTTATTTCCACACTGACACTTCCACAAGCTTATAAACATCCCCAAGCACTAGTGAATTTTTTAGATCATTTTAACAACCTAACAAACCTAAACAAAATCCTACATATTTTTTTTTAAAACTAACTAATGTCCTCCCCCACACTTAGAATAAAACAATATAAAGCGAGTAGGGAAGGAAAGAAGCAACCTTTAGGGCGGCTGGAAGTTCTCTTTGAAGAACTTGCGCTTGTGGTCCTGTATGGTTTGACCATCCGCAAATATAGATGCTGAGTGTTCTTCCGTCACTAAGTTCCACTGGAGCAATCTGGCTTTCTCAAGTAGGAAATGCGTCCACGTGGAATAACAAGAAGGTGCTCCCTTCTGCTTTTCTTTGGGTCGCCTAGCTCTCCAATGGGCCTGGAGCTTCAAGAGAAACTTCTGAACTCTCCTTGCAAGGAACACTAGAAGTGAAGGTTCATACATTGTTGCTTTCAAAACTTTGCCTTTAACTTCCATATTCCTTTTAAGCATCTTCAACCGAACCACTAGCCTTCTGATGTCATCTCTGGTGAGCTTCCCATTGAAGAAATCTCGTTCTTCCTTTGTGGCTTCAAGCTCCAAACTCCTCTTGACAAGCTCTTTGGCCTTCAACACATTCAAGCTAGGATCATCCGCTTGAAGACTTGATGCAAACTCCATCTGGCCTTGCTTGTTTTCCCAGTAGTCCTTGTGCATCCTAAAATTGCCTACAACATGAAACAAACTTCCCTTGTGCAAGGGGTTATAGGAACGCCAAGATAAACTCAAAGAACCACAAGGATAATCAATATGCACATGAGTAGGTAAAACAATATGCTGAAAAATGAGGATCAATTTGGGCACTTTAAAAATAACAACATTTTGCCCCTTCGAAGCACCAAACCAAGGATCACCATTCTGCCTAAAAATGGAATTGTTGGCCTCCAAAGTAGTCTTAAACAGAACCGTGTTGGAGTTCTGGACTTGCGAATCTCTTTCTTCATGCATGCTTCGCAACCGGCTCCGCCAATCCATGATGGTATAGGATGTATAAAAATGCAAGTCTGGCGTCAATTGTACTCCGGCCTCCATCATGAGATCTAACACTCCTCCCAATCTAGCTGTATCTACAAAATCGAACAAACATCCCTTTTCCAAGGGGTTGTAGCTGGACAAGGAGTATTTAAATGGACTAACATCATCAAGATCACATTCATCATGCTTGGAACTAGGAACATCAAGAGGCATGCTCACAGTACTAGAATCATCAGCAAGAGAATTCATGCAAGCATCATTAACAGTCACCAAGCAAGAGTCAAATGAACCGGAAGATGTGTGCTCATCCTCATGTGAAAGCAAGCTCATGGGACTTACAGGTTGTTCTACCAGATTTTCAATCAACAATGTATATGGCCTACATGCTTTCTTATATATGCAAAAATTATATGAAAACTTAGCATAAGCACGTAGTGGCTCAAGAACAACAAGCAATGGCACATTAAACTCAAGCATAGAAAACAAATCAAGGATTACACTCTGAACAAGCTCATGAAATGTCTTCTTCCCTAAGTTACATGAACTAGGAAAGGTAACAAGTGTAGGATCAAAAATTATACCTTGAGATGATTTATGCAAGAGCTGAGAAGTAGAGACAGATTCAAGCTCTTGTCCCAATGGCTCTCCAACTTTGCATTCAGCTTTAAGGACTTCATGCTCCTCCTCTTCAACAGGACTTTGGCTGTCGGCCTCTTGGTATTCGCCAACCAAGAGAGGAGGGTTCTCAGCCTCAACATGTGTTACTGGAATAGTAGGATGTTGCCCATCTTGCACCATATCATTGATAAACTCCATTTTGGCCTCTTGCTCCATGAAAAGAGAGCTCGCGGCCTCTGGTTCTTTCTCCCCACTGGAAGATGGCAATTCGGTCACTTCTTGCTCCTCAACCTCTTCATTATGCGCTAGGGAATTAGAGTGATGTTCAACATGCATGTCGCCCCTAGAAGTGGCCTTATCCATTGGATCATTGCCCAAGACAACATCATCATTGGCTGTTTGCAATTTTGTCACTTGTTTTCTATGAAATTCCACGAGAAGAGAATATTTATCCTCATAACAGTCAACGCATATGCTCAACTCATCACATGAACAAGTCATAGAATCATCAAGATCATCACTATGTGAAACACTAGGTAAGACTCCATTAGACTCAAAGGTGCTAGGTGGATTTGCAACATCCATCTCAATCCTAGGATCAGCCTCTTGGCACTTTTGAGGTTCATGCTCTTCTTCATCAAAGCAAGGAATTGATTCAACTTGAACTCCTCCCTCCAAATTCATGTCATTAGGATTTACAACCATATTGGAAAGGAGGTCACCTTACCTTGCCTCTTCCTCGGCCCTTTCATTCATCCATTGAGAAACAATTGAACAAATGTTCTCCTTAAGTCTCTCTTCAAATTCATTCATCTTCTCCATAAGTGATGTACACATTTGCATCATCAAGTCATCTGTACTAGAAGAGGGAGAATCTGGACTTGGAGAAGCATACTCATTGGGCATTTGAGCATGAAAGAAGTCATTCTGCTCCATATGTGTAGGAACACAGCTTTGTAAAGGCTCTGGATGATCATAAAAATTGTGCTCATAGCCATAAGGAGGTGGATTAGGCTCATATTGATAAGCTTCTTGATAAGCATACACATCCGGCCTTTGAGCACAAGAAGAATTAGGCCTCATTTGGTAAGGATCATGATCTTGATATTGAGGAGCATACTCTTGTTGATCTTCAAAAGCATGATATGGAGTAGCATAACCTCCTCCCCCCCACTGAAAGCTTGGATGGTCCCTCCATCCTGAATTATATGTGTTGGTGTGAGGGTTATGCTCTTGGATTGGAGGTCTCCTGTCATAGAATTGTTGTGAAGTGGTGGCCATGCCTTGAGGTGCGAATGAGACATATGGCCTTGCAAAGTCACTCATTCTTCCATCCATTAAGAACAAGCTTTAAAATGTCCTGCAAAAATAGGCAAAACAAACCAACAAAGCCCTGCAAAACAATCCACAAACACCAGCCAGCCAGCAAATACAGAATATCCAAACAGTTTCCAGCAGAGAACAGAATATATTCAGCACAGTCAGACAGCAAATTCCAGCATTCAAAGGCCAACGAGATCAGCCTAACACTTCCAGAACACTTCTAAAACAGTCTCAACTATACAGAATGCAAATAAAACTAGCAAGAAATGACCTAAAACTAACTAAAATAAGATTACTTCTAAAACTAACTAAAATATCACACAAGTTACACAAATTAAGATTGTGACTACTAACACCTAAAACTAGCAAGAATTGGCCTAAACCGGCAACGGCGCCACTTGATTTTACCTTTTTGCCGTCTTAAAAGGTTAATCAAAACAATTCAATACTCTAATCCACTATGAAGATAGCGGTGAGTACAGGTCTTTCCACAGTTCAGGTTATCTAGCTAATTAAAAGTATAAGTCACGCAAATTAACAATGATTCAAGGTTTGATGTTTGATTAACAACTAAAATTAACAACTAAAAATATAGAATGTACCGAAAGTATGAGTATGAAATTCAAGAAGTGGAATCTCCTCCTTCAAGCCTCGATTTGTGTATCTCAATTGATAGGCCTCATGTGACAATTTCCTCTTAATTAACTAGCTTATATCGGCCAAGACCTCTTAAATCTAAGAAGTGTTAGCTAGTTTAAACTAATTAATCAAGATAGTCTAGCCTTGAACTTGATGCATATCCTTAGGTGAGATAGAAATCAAAACTAACTTTTATATAACATTCACTTCAAGAATCAAACAAAATGTACACACATATGCTCAATCTCATGAAGCTACACAACGTATACACCTAACATACATAAAAGTTCAAGATCTAGAAATTAGGTTTACAAGTTTGAAAGAATAAATGAACTCTACATAGAAATCTTTATGCAGAATCCTAGATCTGACATTCCTAAAAGTCTCTAGAGATGAAAGATCTAAGTGATTACAAACTTGAAAACCTAGAAAAGGAAAATTCTTACATAAGGCCGATTACATTGAAGTTCTTAACACAAATCTGGACTTGAAGGAAGGAGAAGGACGCTTAGCCACGCATGGAGACGGAAGAAATGGAGGATTTGCGAGGTGAAATGGCCATGGAGGTGGTTTGCGAGGTGAAGAAGATCAAGAAGATGAAGATGGAGTTGAGAGAGTTTGTTAGAGGAGAGAGAAAGTGAAAGTGAAGTGAGATGAGAGTTGTAAGAGTTTTGTCAAATGAAGTTAGTTAGGGATTAAGTAAGTGAGTTGGTTAGATGATGAGCTGGCAAGTGGGGTAAATGAGCTGTCAAGAAGATGTTTTTATGGGTAATGGAGGGAAGTTTGGCCGTGGGTTGGTTTAGTGAAGGGGAAAAGGGTATTTTCGGAATTTAAGTAAAAAGGTGGGTGAATGTGGACTAGATTCCGTCTCCATGCATTTCTAAAGGTTCCTCCTTTTTCTCCAAATGATTGTGCTTCCAAAATTGCCCTTAATGAGGCCTCCATATTTGAATTTGACCTTGGCGCCAATTTTGCCTCATTTGGAAAGATGCTCCCCAAGTACCTTCAAGCTGCAGGGCTGACTTTGCCTTAAATTTACTCTGCACAAAAGACTTTTGAAAAGTAGCTGACATTTCTGATCATTGTGCAGTCTGGCTCTTGTACTCGCTGACGGATAGGCTTGAGCTTCCGGATGTAACTCTGCGTCCGCCAGCTCCAGAACGTTCACTTCCGGATGTAAGTCTTCATTCAACAAGCTCAAGGGCATTCACTTCCGGCCGTGCATCCGCTTCCGGATGTGAGTTCCCTTCCTGAAATAACTCTGCTTCCGGATGTGAATCTGCATCCGGATGTGACTTTGAGCACTTGTCATCTAGCCTTCCTTCTTGCCAAGTTATCTCCACTGAAGCTCCACCAAGGGTGTGTGGGGCCCACTTGGGACCCCCCTACATGAGAAACACATCACATAGTCAAAATGACCAAAGTACCCTTGATTTCATAAAATACAAGTAATAAGGCTAATATTCACCAAATATTTACACATAAGCATGCACATGAAAATGTACCAATAATGATCAAATATAACAAATAAACCACACTAATTAAGCTCAAATGCACATGCTTATAGGTATAAATTTTGGTCCAATCACTATCCAACTTCCTTTTAAAGCCCAAGCTAGCCAACATTAGCATTCCAACATCAATGAACAACCTTAACTATCATTACATAACCACCATTTAAGTGCAAGACCTTATGCTTTAGTGAACTCTTATTTAAAGAGCCAATAAAATTCTTAAATTAACTTCCAACTTCAATAAACAACTTCAACTAACATTACAAAATCACCAATCTATTCCAAAACACCAATCATTAGCCAAATCTTAACTCAAAGAGCCCAAATATTGCTCATTTCCATACTCAACTTAATTTTCATCTATAACCAACTTAAATACTTTCAAGAATAGTCAATAACCCACCTATACATAACCTAAATTCAACTTTAAAGCTCTTTAAATGCATTCATGGTCAAACCCTAACTTAAAAGAGGAAGCTTTAACCAAAAATCAATGTCATTAGATGATCGGAGGACTTACGGAGTTCAAAGATGAGAGAAAGAACCTCACCGCTGCTGGCCGCCGCCTGGGTCTTCGGAAAACACCTCTTCCTAGGTGGTTGGCCGAGAAATGAAAGGAAAGGGAAAGGAAAGATGAGAAATGAAGTTGGAACATGAAGAAATCACATAAAAACGAAAGAAACTATCATCCACCTTCAAAAACCAACTCCCTTCGCCGGAAAACACCTCGCCGCCGCCAGGAGAAGCCACGGCCGAAGCACTCCCTCCAAGCACCGATCGAGGGCGAGCTTCACGGATCTGTGAAGGAGAACAAGTGCAAAACGGAAATGAAGAAGCTTTATGGGAAGGCAAGGCCGAATGGGTGTGTGGGTGAGGAAGAAAAAAATAGAGAAATGGTGAAGTGTCGAGGAGTTAAGCCGATGGATTGAAGGAGAGGGGAGGAGAGGGCGCAGGTTTGATAGTGAAGATAAGGGGTAAGGCCGCGTTTGGTTTGTGCCTTTTTGTCCGGAAATGAATAATTTCATACCGGAAATTACCCTAGTGTCCTCTTTTAATTTAAATCTCCTTAAACCAGCCTCCAATCTCCTTAACTTTCAAAATATTTTTGATTTCACCATTCCCTCATAATTCAAATTCTTCAATTGCTTATTTAATTATTTGGGCGCTTAATACTCAAAACTCCCAAAAAATATTCTAAAAATCACCAAAAATAGGGAATGGTTAGGCTCTACAGTGCCAAAACAACCGTAGGTCACTTTCTCTCAATAAGTCGACCTATGATCCCCGGTCTAATCAATCCGAAAATGATCAGTACAAATAACTGTCGATTGGCCAATCGACAGTTATCATCGCGCGATGGTACATATATATCAGTGTCATGCAACGCTCACCATACCTTTCAATATCTCATCGACAACCTAATATTCCCTATCTACATCACTTCTCAATACCAACAACCTCATTCTCAATATCGAACCAATCAATAACCGTCAACACCCCTGTCGGAATATCACAATACATATTTATATACAGTCCAATCCATCAAGTCCATCCATCAATACCACCAACCAGGATACTATATATATATCACAACAAAACTTATGATTTTTCTATGAAAATAGAGAGGGTTTCAAAGGTACCCAATAACCTGTTTTATATGAAAATAATTTTTCAAAGATAATATATAGAGGGTGAGAAAAGGATTTTGAAAATCCCAACTAACGTCACCCTCAATGTTATAACAAGTTTAAGTGTGATTACGTGCGTCACTTAGAGCTCAATTGCTTTTCTTTACCCTTCCTTGAGAATTTCCAAGTACTTTCCTCTTAATTCCCTCCTATTATTACACAAAGTAATAATAGTCATAAACAATTATTCTTGTATACATGATTAATGAGTAACGTCGCTCTCGAATCTATATATTCTACCCAACCCTTCTTAATCCAACTACTCTATACAACCATGCCTACTCCAAATTAGCTACTTAAGCTTTCATTCACATACATTTCATATATACTCATTCATTTTGCTATACTCACCATATTTTCAAAGACAAAGAAAATTCGTTGTACACCCAAACTTACATTCAAACTACAGGATTTGGAATCAAATAGAACAAGATAAACACTAGTATTAAACTTTCTAAAACATTATCAATCACAACATCAATAACAACTCATGGTTCAGTCAAAACAAAAGATTACAAATCCTACTAATATAATACCAATCAAGAAAGAAAATCACATTTCCAACCTCATTTAACTACACAGTCACAACTCCCATACACCAAAAGTCAACAAAGCATAAGATAAACCACTAAGCTTATAAATTGTATTACTCCTTTCCTTTAGCACCAATTTCAGCAAAAACATAGAAAGAGGCAAGGATTCGCAATAACCACACGCTTACAGAGCACCACAAACCATTTAAACAGTTATCAATTACAGTCCACCACCATGCACAACAGTCATTCTGCTAATACAATGTTACCCAATTTAATCAATCAATGTCAATATTCCCATCTCAACTTCGCAATTTAACAAATTAAAGAACAAACACGAACAACAATCCCTTTTTCCTTAACATCTCCAAATCTGTTTCAAAAGAACAATCATATTTCTTAAAACAATTATATTGTAACAGTTTCTACTCTACATAATCCAAGAACTCTTGTCATCAATAAACTTGTGCCCATAATATCTACCATTCTAAAATGCATCAATCATTCACAAACCCTTCCTACACAAACCACACATGTATACCATCGTTCATATGACTTCACATACACACCTACTGAATTTATTAATATCAAGCATTCCTCTTACATTTTTAAGTTTATTAAGTTCTCACAACAAGGAAACCAGCTTGCAAACACCATGTCATCACAATTCATAAATCGAACGTCACAACAAAACAAAGATTATAATATTCCCAAATAAAATCAATATGTTCATCAAATACTCTTATACACAACATCGAACAATCAAGAGGGAAATAGCAATAACATCAACATTGCTTCCCAAGCCCACCTTAACATGCAGCAAGACAAATTGAAACAAAAATTCAGTTTTAGTTAAGAATTGCAGAGGAAGAAAGCTGAACACTAACAAACAACAATAGAACATTGAAGGTCAGAATTTAGAATTATTCAAATAAAATTCAAGACAACGATGCTACTCAGGAAATCCTGCCACTTTAACGCCAAATCTAACAAACACGGTTCACAATAATCATAGTTTTGTATTTTCTTTGCTTTGCTAATACTTTAATGTGTTCCTAAATCCCCAAATCAATTCAATTCTTAATGGAAGCATAAAAGAAATGTGGAATTCCCATTGCCTAGCTAAAATCATACTTATGACACCTAAATCACAATTTGACTCCTCATGCTAAACAATCCTTATGTCATTAGATAAAGAGACAATAAGGGTACAAATCATCATGTCAGCAACCATACCCATTTAAACAACTTCCAACAGCACCTATACCATACTAAATATCATTCCATCATCATTTAATTTATCTCCAAGTCCCTTTTGATTCTTTGAACTCAGTCAAACAAGAAAAGTATAGAAAAATTCCAAAACTCCACAGAAAATCCAACATGTAGTACCATATTCTCATTCCAATGAACTTGTACAACAACAAATTAAAAGTTTTTGCACCCAAACACCCCTAAGGTCGACAGATTTCACATCCCCAACTTTAGGGTTTTACACAAACTTCACCAACCATAATCAAAAATCAAAATCCTCACTTAGGTTACTATAAAGGGTAAAGGTGCATTTTTAGTACTCCACAATATGGCAAAGTGCACTTACAATAATACACAATTTCTCGGGTCATTTGTGGTAAGCAAGAATAAATTTCGTTGCCTCTATAATAACCCGTTAAGTGGAGCTCACTTCTGTCAATTAAATGCTGATTTGGCATTAATTCTTGACAGGTGGCCCTCATCTAATGCTCCACAGTGGCAGTCAATATTCAACTCGAGTGGGTTAAAAAAAACACCCCATCGCCTTGTAAACACCCCAACCCGAGTAAACCCTAGACGACGAGAAGAGAAGAGAATACTGAGCTGTGAAGACGAGCTGGGTCAGCAGGTCGGCAATGGCTTCATCGTCATCGTCGACAACAGGGGTGAATAAGAGAAGAGTGAAACTAATCAAACCCAGTAGAGAGAACCACTATGAAGGGGAGCCTATTCTATGTAACCATATGGTGGTGGCGCCACAGTGGACATCGTGGAGTGATGATAATCCCGGCCGTCAGTTTTATGGTTGCCCCCACTATAATGATCAGGTGAGCAATTTGTGTTTATAACAACTCCAAGATTATTTTGTTATTCTGGTTGTATGTGTTCATAGCAATTAGGGCTTTGTTGTTGTTAAAAGAGGAAGCTTTTGGGTTGTTGGGTCTGATTTAGGGTTATTGGCTTTGATTTATTTATGTTTATAGCAACCCCAAGCCTATTTGGCTCGATTCATGGTCTGATCTATCTGTGTTTATTGGCTCTAATTATTTTATTGGTTCCGATTTGGGTTATTGGCTCTCATGCTCTGATTTAGGAGGTTATAATTGTTGTTGCATCATTCTCAATGGAAGCTTGACACACTAGCTTATGGATATTCTTTGTGGTTTCATAATGTTGATGATGAGGCTTATGTATTATACACACTAGCTTATGGATATTCTTTGTAGCTTATGTATGTATGCTGGTTCTGTTATGTATAAATGTATGTTGCTTATATGTTCAGGACAAAAGTGATTAGCATGAAACATCATAATGAATTGATTAAGAATGATTAAGAGTGATTAGGAGCATTTACAATTTTGGTTTAAATCCTTGGCCCTCACACGAATGGCAGAAGCAAATAAAATTGGAGTCAGAGCCTTTGAATTTCTTCCTTGAGACTTCATGTGTGGAAAAAATTACCAAGTCCTTAGACATGGATATAAGCACACACACACAGAAAAAATCCAAATACAAGTATGCAGCAAGAATTTGTAATTATATGTGACTAAATGTAAGATTTGTTAATGTGTATGTCTTTGTTGGACTTAGTGGCTGGCGGGTGAAGCTGGTTTCAATGTCTGATATATGTAGTTTTGTGATTTTAATTTGGGTTAAATACTCTAGAATATAGTGAAGTGCACATAACATAATATACAATATTGTGGTCCATTTGTGATAACCAAGAATTATTTTCGTGGCTTACTTAGTAACGACGTTAAATAAGTTAAGTTTGACCGTTATGTGTCAAATTTTGACCGTTAAATTGTGGGGTAAAGGAGAATTTTCAGTACTCTGGAGTATAGAAGGAGCACCAAACATAATATACAATATTTAAACACCATAAACAATTAAATCACAATATTATTCAAAGTGCAAATAATTAAACACTACAAAGTTATAAAGATCCATAGAATATCCTAATATCATGCATGTATAAACTAATAAGTCATTAGTATTTTACATATATCAAAAAAGTAAGCAAAAAATCATAAACTAAACAGGTTGGCCTTACTGAGTTAAAACAGGTTGGTCATACTGGCTCGACCCGAATTAAAACAGGTTGGCCATACTGGCTCGACCCGAATTAATGGCTCTATGATGTAATAGAAGAAGAGTTACTTCTATCTTATTACATAGTTATAATCTTAAAATAAATGTTCATTAAATTTTCATTTCAACATACATATATTGCATCATTATGTCACATCAGATTTTATCTTACAAAAGTGAGTTTTAGCTAACAAATTACTAGATAAGCAATGAAAATAATTCTTGGTTATCACAAATGGACCAAAATATTGTATATTATGTTTGGTGCTCCTACTATATTCTAGAGTACTGAAAATGCTCATTTACCCCACAATTTAACGGTCAAAATTTGACAAATAACGGTCAAACTTGACTTATTTAACGTCGTTACTAAATAAGACACGAAAATAATTCTTGGTTATCACAAATGGACCACAATATTGTATATTATGCTAGGTGCACTTTGCTATATTCTAGAGTACTAAAAATGCACCTTAACCCTTTTAATTTTGCAGAGAAGAAGATGTAGTTTCTTTAAATGGCATGATTCAGCAATAGAAGGGAGAGGATACATTGTGATTAAGGAGCTTTTGGATGTTATTGATGAGCTGTGGGATGAAACTGAAATGCTGAGGCAGGGAAGTGTCCCCCCAATTGACACTGGTAGTAGGTTCACAGAAGCTGCCTCTGAAAATCTCTTGGATGTCACTGAAGAGATTAATGCTACTGAAAGAGAACTGAAAAGGATGAAGTGTAGGCAGCAGTTGAATGATGATGAGGTGGGTAGGTGGAAAATGAAGTACCAAAGATTGAAGGGTGTTGTGTTGTTCTCATGGCTTGTGTTCCTTGCTTACATGATGTTTAAGGGCTGATGAGGGCATTAAGAACTATTTTTTGGGTGCGCCTCAACATTGTAATGAAAAATGTAGTACTAGTTTAACCTTATTTTTTTAGACTAATGGTGTCTCTAACACCTCACTTTATTGTCTGTACTTATGCCAATGTAATGAAAAATGTAGTACTTATGGCAATGTTGGTGTTCCTTGGTGGAATTATGATGCCAATGTTTGCGTTAATATTATTTAACTTTCACCCTCTTTATGTGTTTATGTGTTTTTACGCACAAATCAGCAGCATAACATTTGGAATCAATGGTCAATATATGTTTATAAACAAAGTTGTTTAAACAACTTTTGCATGCCAATCCGGAATATACTTGTTTAAACAACTTTTTGTGTGCAATCCACCAAGTATAGATCCATGCCAAAGTATAGATACATGCAAGTATAAAATTCAGCAACATTTCATTAAAATGAGGCAACAAGACCTAAGTAATTGCCATGCCAAAATATACAATCCTTGTTTAAATGGCTTGTTTGACCACAAAATAATGACCTAACCAATGGTCATTCCAAAATATACAATCCATGTTGAAATGGCTTTTTGCAGCAATGGCCATGCCTAAGTAATGAGCATTCCTAAGTAATGACCGTGCCACTCACAGTTCTTGCAGCAATGGTCACTTACAAAATATACCAGGACATTCAAGTTTGTCAACTGATCATTACAAAATACACATGATTGATGAACTACTGAGTTGAGGACTTGTCCATGCGCATGCTTCTTGTCACCATGGCTCGGCCCATGCTACTTAGTGGGTTACCAA
Organism: Mimosa pudica; assembly: GCA_029929735.1. Classification (NCBI taxonomy): domain Eukaryota; kingdom Viridiplantae; phylum Streptophyta; class Magnoliopsida; order Fabales; family Fabaceae; genus Mimosa; species Mimosa pudica. The sequence continues at coordinate 3,616,583 of JAKELP010000037.1, read as the reverse complement.
TCCACATGTTGCCTCTCGGCTGAACTGGAAGGGAGCCGACAGATGGATCTTTGCCTTTGAATCCAATCTTTCTTGTAGCGACGGATGAGCTGGATGCCTTGGAGGAAGCAAGTCTCTTGTTCTTCTCATTAGGAACAGGGAAGTTCACTTGTGGATCAGCATCATGGGCAGGTTGGGCTGACACACCCTCACTCAGAACCTGCAGTGTTGATGAACCAGGGGCCTAAAAGCAGAGGAAAACCAGCATACATAGCAACATTTAGACCATCAAATCAGCATGCATAAGCAACATTTAGACCATAAAAACAGCATACATAAGCAGCATACATACATAAGCACCAAAACATAACATCACAATCATTTTGATCAGAATCTGATGTGAAAATTTAAAACAGCATCAAAACATATCAGCTTAAAAGAAAATAACAGCTTAAAGATATATCTAAAGTCCATCATTTTCTGTATAAGCAACCTAAGCAACCTTTTTTTACCCATATCAGCTTAAAAGTAAATAACATCACTACATTTAATATTATAAAAACCATATCAGCTTAAAAGTAAATAACATCACTACATTTAATGCATGTAAACCATATCAGCTTAAAGAAATGACATTACAATGAAAATAGCTCTCCCAGTCGCCTCATTCACAGTGAAACCATAACCAACAACATTTTTGGATCGTGTAGCATACACTGGCCTTGGGGCTGGTTGGGGCTGCGTAGAGGGCCTTGGTGCTGGCCTTGGTTCTGGTTGGTAGGTCGAGTGGGGGGCTGTGGGGCAGGTTGGGAGCGAGTGGGGGGCTGTTGGGCCTTGGGGATGGCTGGCTCATTTTTAAAATACCTAAAAGGGACAACACGATTTTCCTCAGCACAAATGGAAGTTATTCCAATCAAATACATTCTAGTCCACTTTTATGAACATCCTAATGGCTAACTTGGAACCAGCAATGACACACACACAAGGGACAGCATGCACAAACACAAGCAATGACATAGTGGCTAACTTAAGTAATTAACTAAATTGGAACCACACACATCAGCTATTCATTGCATAAATTGGAACCACACACATTTGAGACAAGGCATTACATGTGTAAAATAGGTACAGAACCAACCTTGCTTGCATTGTAGCAGATATACATGCGCTTGAACACCCTTTTTTTCTTCTTCTTTCCCTCTTCCTGACTCTCTTCCCGACTGACCTCTGTCCAAGCATCTGTCCCCGGATTAGAGGCCCTCAACTCTTCACAGAATGCATCAAGCTTTGTATATTCATCATCATAGCTCCCATCAAGCTCTTGCGTAATAATCCTCTTTGCCCTCTTACATTTATGTATGCTAACATGCACCTTCCACACACGTTCCACTTCCATCTTCATCTCACTAACCTTGAATTGAGGCCGCTCCTGCACCCTTTCCTTGAACACCTCAGCTAGCCACCTCATACTTGTTCTTCTGTTCTTGTATACTCTAGAACAATTGTGTTCTCTACACAAAGTCCTTAGCGTATACCCTACTTCACCCGCCACTTTGGAAGCATACAATTTGAAGGGGCAATCAACTTCACACGTAACTAATACCTTACTCTTGTTTCTTATAACAACTCTCAGATTAACTCCGTTACGAATAGCAAACGTATCAAGTGACCTCCTCAATTCAGCCTTGTCTAAAAAAACTCATGCCCACTTCAAAAACCACAACATTTCCTTCCATATTATGCTCAATACCCTCACCCCTGATTTCAGTAGGGATAATAACATCATCCAATTCAGCCTGGTCATCTTCCTCACCTTCCTCATCACTATTCTCACTATTATCTCCACCTACTTCTCCAGACTCCTCATCAACACTCTCATCACAATCAGACTCACTGCTCTCTCCAACATAATCCTCATCTTCATCGCTGGACTCATCTATTGATTTATTTCCATTAGACTCCCCTCCACTAATATCTGACAGCCCAGGTCCATTATCAAATAGTTCCACATTACCAGGTACATTTTCTTCTTCTAAATCAGAAACTACTTCAACCCCTACTTCTATATTATCAACCTCCTTCCACTACCAAATTTTCATGTCCACTCCTCCCACTATTTTCCCTAGACTCACCCGCCACAGGACCTGAAAACCCTTCTATAGCCTTAGCGGACAGGTCACTCACCTTCTTCAAAAGCTTATCCAACGTGGCATCTACTGTGTTCTCTTCTCCGCCTTCACTGTTGTGGTCCCCGTGTCCGTCTTTTGTCACCATCTGCAAATAAGCAAGAATTAAATAATGCAAAAAACATCAAGGGCTTTGAAGGAATTCCATTGTTTGCCCTATTAAAAAACCATTTTTTTAAATATCTAAAAACCCTTACCTCTGAAGATTCTTCACCTCTGTCGAGCTCGATTCTTCACCTCTGAAGCTTCCCCACCGTTGAGTCAAGCTCGATTCGCCCACAATCTCCCCCCAATCAACTCACCCACATAGCTCCAAGCTTCAACAATGGAACCCTAGCTCACCTTGCCTCACCGTCTCTTCAACTCGCCCACAAGGTGCTTTGTCTATGGCTTCCACAATCGCGGTTTCACCGTAGCAAACCTCACCGTCTCTTTACTCACATCGCGGTTGGACAGAGGAACCCTAGCTCAATGCCTTCAAAAATTTGAGTGAGTGAGAATGAGGATTTGCCCTATTTTTTTCTTCACTTTTCTTTTTTAATCTTTTTTTCTTTTTACAGTGTAGTTTATGTTATTGTTTTTTTTCTATTTAATTTGGCCTGACTAATTAATCCAGTCAGCATTCATTGACACATGTCTCATCCAGTCATTGCCATGTCATTAATAATTCCTCGCCATGTCATCTTTTAACAGTCAAATGTTACTCCTAACGGTCAAACATGTCTTATTTAACGGAGTTATTATAGAGGCAACGAAATTTATTCTTGCTTACCACAAATGACCCGAGAAATTGTGTATTATTGTAAGTGCACTTTGCCATATTGTGGAGTACTAAAAATGCACCTTTTTTTACCCTACTATAAATCGAGGCATAACAATTCTTTAAGTCATTTATGAACTAAGGAAAAACCTAGATCATTTTCGGATTCCCCTCTCAAATCTCGCCTGCAATCGCAAAGAAAAGCAAGAAAGGAGTAGAAAATGCTTACGAAGATCTAAGATGAAAGAAAGAAGCATAACCACCGCCGGCCGCCACCATCTCGCCGGAAAACGGCCATTACCGAAGGTGAGCAAAACAGAAAACCCAAGGAGGAAGGAATAGTGAGAAAACAACATTGCAAGGAAGAAATAACATAAAGAACACAAGGAAATGGCCGAATCTTACCACCACCACCGCTGTCCGCCGCCGAGTTCGCCGGAAAACGAAGCCGCCGATGGAGGGAGCGAGGAGAACGAAGACGCGCCGCAAAAATGGGAGGAACAATAGCACATATGATTCCTAAGGGCTTGAGAGAAGGAGAAGTGAATGAAAAACGGTGTGAGGTTGGGTGAGAAAGAAAACAAATGAGGAGTTTTAAGGGGGGAGTGTCGGCTATTAGAAGAAAGAAGGAAGAAGGGAGTTTTGACATACATATGAGAATTAGGTTTTAGGGAAAAAGAAGAAATTACAAAAATACCCTCCATTTTAGTTCTATTTTCTATGAGGTTGACCCTATGCTCCTCTTAATTTAAAGTCTTTATACTTCCTTTATACATACAATTAATATATCCTAATTTCTAACTATCATGAATTCCTACCTACTACTTTAAATTTCCTAAATAACATCTCCATAATTTCTTATTATCCTTAATTAAAAATTTGGGATGTTACACTTTCCTTGTTATGGTCGATTGATTAATGTATATGAATTTAGAGTGCTTTTAAACTTTCTTTGGCCAATCAACTTGTTGTATTAGGGACGTGTATGATCTATTTTATAGTTGTCAATGTGTGGTTTGCAATATCAAATGAAAGTGTATGATTTTGCTTTGATCTGATTGTAGTATTGAATTTATGAATATAAAGATTGATATGATTGCTCAAAAAAAAACAAGTAGTGGAAAACTGGGGTAGGATAATAGGATGGAGAGAGATGCGGTGATTAGTATTAAGAATAAGTATTAATATTTATTAATTAATGTAAAATAGAAGATCTAATAATGGAGATGCTTGGAGACAAATTTCAAGTAAGGATAAGAGAAGTTATGAATTGCTCGCAACAGGTAGCGGTTTATTTCATGCACATTAGGATTGCTTGTTTATTTTCTGTCATCACTAATATTACTGCTTCAGATATTGATAAGGTTTATTTTCAACATTTTAAATTTATGTGGAGTACTCCAGGTATAAGGAAGGTCACTCCCCCTATACCATATTGTTATTGAATTTATTTTTCCTAGAAAATCTTGTCAGGTATGCCTACTACGAAAGGTGAATATATTATTATAAGTAGTGAGGTGGTGCAATAGACACATGTATTAAATATTGTAACAAATATATTGTTAAGGTAGGGCCCTGTATGAGTATTTTACTAACAGGTAGTAATCACCAATAGGAGCGTCACTATCATTATTTGAAGAAAGATTAAATGAATCAGCTTCTAGGTGAAGTAAATGCATGAATTAGAGTGTGTGAAATAAACTGCGGTAAATTTGGTTTCAGGTACAATAGATAGTGAATTTTGGAGTGTTGAAGAAAAGGAGGAATGCAAGAATGTTGTTTATATTTGTATTTTTTTATATGTTACTGTATATTTTAAAAGAAATTTGTATAATTCTATTTTGGGATGTAATATTTATAAATTTTGTAGGAGATAAATTTTGTAAACTTTATGTCCTTGATAAGTATATTTGGAAGTCACATCTACAATTATATGTACTTATATGTACAATTAAATATTTTAGAAATAATATTTTTCTAGGGTGAATGTTAGAATTTAGAACTTCAAAATAAAAGATAAATGTTTTATTGTAGGAAATAATAGCTAGGAATATGTTTTTAAAACTTTTGTTATTTTATAAATTTAATATAGATCATCTTACGTATTTTAAGTAACTTCATTTTATTTTTAAAAAGTTTATTCTCAACTTGTTTTAGAAAGAATTATTCCAAAAAGCAAAGTTTTAATTTGGACAGATTTCAATTACCTGTTACAAAATTTAAAGTTCTTAATATTTATTTTATAACATAAATCATTATTTTCAATTAAATTATATTTAATATTTTTAGAAATTAGTAAAAATAAATTAGGTGTGACAAGTGACAATGCTAAAGAATATTTGAGTGATTCACTAAAACAGTTTCTTACTCAGCAAGGTATCCATCACCAAACCTCTTGCGTTTATACCCCTCAACAACATGGAGTAGCAGAAAGGAAAAACACACATTTATTGGAAGTTACTAGAGCTATCATAATGGGAAGGGCCGTTCCTGATATATTTTGGGGGGATGCCATTCTTACTGCTGCATACCTTATCAATCGCATGTCATCCAAAGTCCTTGATTTTTCCATACCTATCCAAAAACTCCTTGAAACTTATCCCAACTCACCTCTCATTCATACTCTTCCTCAAAAGGTTTTTGGATGTGTTGTTTTTGTTCACAAGCATGGTATGGGAAAACTTAGTCCTAAAGCTGATAAATGCATGTTTATTGGCTATTCTCCAAGTCAAAAGGGTTATAAGTGTTATTGTCTAACAACCTGAAAAACCATTGTTTCTCAGGATACTACATTTTATGAACATGAGCCTTATTATCCCAAATTACCGATTCAGGGGAGAATAGTACAGAATGGCTAATTATGAACCTTGAGATTCCAACTAATGCTCAACCAGAAATAACCAATCCACCTAATCCTCAACCAGAAATAGCCAATCTCATTGATCCTCAACTAGAAATACCAACACACCAAGATACTACTATCACCGAATCAGATCCTCTTCCAGTGGAAAGTAATGTTGAGATCAATAATGGGATGGCCGCTGAAGATCAAAATGAGGAGTTACAATCAGGCAATGAAGCAACTGATAGTAGAGTTCCTTCCGCTCCGAGGAATGACCATGAATCTGACTCGGGAATAGATCCTGAAGAGATAGGCTGACCTATTGCTCTGCGAAAGGGGGTAAGATTTTGTACTCAGCATCCTATTTAGAAATTTGTTTCCTATGGTAATCTGTCTGCAAAGATGCAGAGCTTTGTAATTAATACTGCTTAGGTGAATATCCCACACACCTTCCAACAAGCTATGACTAATCCTAATTGGAAGTTAGCTAAAGAAGAGGAGTTGAAGGCTCTTAAAGAGAAAAAACATGGGAGATTACAAATCTTTCGAGAGGGAAGAAGACAGTTAGATGCATGGGGATATTTACTCCAAAGTTTAACTTTGATGGGAGCATCGACAAATATAAGGCCAGATTAGTTGCAAAGGGGTACACTTAGACATATGGAATTGATTATGAAGAGACATTTGCGCCAGTTGCCAAATTCAGCACTATCAACATACTTGTTTTTGTTGCGGTCAACCTGGATTGGTCGTTACATCAATTAGATATCAAAAATGCCTTTTTGAATAGTGACTTAGAGGAAGAAGTGTACATGGAAGTTCCAGAAGTTGTCAAAGCCCCCAGTAACACCATGTGCAGATTGAAGAAGCCTATGTATGGATTGAAACAATCTCCAAGAGCCTGGTTTGACAGATTCTCTATAGTGCTGAAGAAGAAGGCCTTTGTTCAGGGGCAAGCAGATCACACCTTGTTCACTAGACATAATGGTGAAAAAGTGACAATCTTAATTGTTTATGTTGATGACATTGTTATTACAGGAAATGATGAAAAAACTCCATAGCTAAGCTGAAACAAGCTCTAGCAAATGAATTTCAAGTGAAGGATCTTGGCCAGATGAGATACTTCCTTGGCATGGAGATAGCCAGAACCAGGAAAGGCATTAATGTGTCTCAATGCAAGTACACACTAGGCTTGCTACATGAGACCGGGATGCAAGGCGCAAAACCGGAGGAGACACCTACGAATGACAAATGCAAACTGGTAATAAAAGAAAATGGAGTTCCTGTTAACACTGAGAGATATCAAAGACTTGTTGGGAAACTAATATACTTGACTCACACACGTCCAGATATTAGTTATGCAGTAGGAATAGTAAGTCAATTCATGCACCAACCTCAACAGGAGCATATGGATGCAGTTATGAGAATATTCAGCTACTTGAAGGGAAATCCAGGTCAGGGGTTATTCTTTAAGAAAGGCACAGCTAGGAATCTGGATATATATACTGATGCTAGTCATGCAAGGGATCTAGAAAGTGGAAGATCTATAACGGGTTATTGCTCATATCTCTGGGGAAACTTAGTTACTTGGAGAAGCAAGAAATAGACTATTGTATCAAGAAGAAGTTGTGAAGCTGAGTTAAGAGCTACATGTCTTGGTGTATGCGAAGGAATCTGGATCATCAAATTACTATATGAATTGAGAATTCAATTTGATGACCCAATGTAAATATGTTGTGATAACAAGTCCAACATTGAGATGACCAAGAATCTTGTTTATCATGATCGAACTGAGCATGTTGAGATTGATAGACACTACATTAAGGAGAAAGTAGAGGCAGGTATCATGGTATTAACGTATGTCCGATCTTCTGGCAGATTGAGGATATGATGACTAAGTCACTTGCGAGACCTTTATTTGAAAGATTCCGAAGTAAGTTAGGAATGATCGACATATACTCTCCAGCTTGAGGGGGAGGGTTAGAATCTTAACATTTATTGTTTTTATTAGGAGAAATCAACTTTATTATCCATTTATTTTCCTGATTGTAGTTGATTCTCTTTGATTGTACTTTTCCTATTTCTTCTTTTGCACTCCTCTATATAATGTAACCTTGCCATAGAGCAAATAATCAATAAAAGAAATTATTCTTCTTCTTAAATCTTTTCTCTTCTCTTCTCAGTTTCTACACTATAGAAAAATCAGTTTATATTATAATTCATTTTAATCATAACCCATAACTCTTAACTCTGTTTCATCTAAGAAGTTATATCAATCAATTCAATGACTTCAAACAGTAACCCACATTTATAAATTATAATTATCTAGATAAAACAAATGTCACTAGCAAACCCAAACATAAAACAAAAACACAAACTTTTCACAATAACACTATATCACAACATTTATGAGACTATTATCAATCATTCAAATAAATCATACAACTTAATTATCATTCGTACATCATGTATTGGTAAGGAAACTTTCACTCAATTATAAGGACCATATTTGGGCTTTTCAAACAAGTCTCTCAAATACCAAATAAACATTCAAATCCTACTTTTTGAAACCATGAATCAAATTGAAACTTTATTCTAATGAGTTATTGCCTCTAAACAGAAACTTATTTAAATAGCTAATAACTTCCAACCTACAACCAAAAGTCCATATTTTCATCACACTAAACTGATCTCAAAATAAAGAATGATTTACTTCCTCACATAGGCCTACCTACTACAGTTTACACATAACAAAACACGCACATTCATGCATAGAAAAAGAACTTCTTTCTTCTCATCATATACCAACAAAAGAAATAAAGGATTCAGCCACATCAATATACTCAAAATCAAAACACATATACTGTAACTTAAATTATGTTTTTGCTCTTCCATGACTCAAGAAAATAAAATTTCCTCACTTCTCGTTAACAACTCGAAATTCCAATACCCCATTCGGCCTCTCTCATAAACTCACACGAATTCGCAAGAACAGAGGTAGAAATAGAAGTCAATCACCTGAGGTTGAAGTCGAGTTCACGTGCGTTGACAGCCTCGCCGTCGTTTATGGAATTTATGGAACGAATTTGAGATTGAATCACCTGAGATTGACGAGGAATTCGGGAACGAAGGAGATCGAATTTATGGAAGATGAAGTTGTTTGCAAAGATAAAGTGAGGATAGAATAAAAAAAATAATGAAGCTGCAGAGAAGCTTTTGAAGAACGAAGGTAGAGTTGAGTTTGTAAGGAGAGGGAGACGACATTTTTTGTTTAGGTGAAGGGGATTGGGTTTTACTTATGTATTTATATTTATTAACTATGGAAAATTCCAACTAACGACCCACTTGTTTATTCTTAATTATACTTATGACCCCAACATCTTTTATATGACACTTATACCCCTTTCTCTCCATTTAACTCTCTTCTTCCTATTTATTGAATAGAAATAAATACACTAAGTTTGTGTAGAAATAAATACACTAATAGAATATTTTTGAAATTTTTTTTGATTGAAAGTTTGGTTCCAAATAATTTGCATGACTTTCATTTAAACCTGTTAATTTTTTTGTGATTGATTGTTTGTCATATAATTATCCAATATGCGTAGACTATATTAGGAAGTTTGTTTTGATTGCAACTTTAGTTCCAAAGCAACCAATAAGGTTCATTCAAAGTGTGAGTTGATGTAACACGTGGACCAATAGATTTTGAGGGTGGAGTTTTAGAGGTATTTAATGAATTTCATAATGTAACATGTATGTTCATGTTCATGTTCATGTTCATGTTTATGATTATGTTTATGTTTTTGTTTGCATCTGTCTCTCCAAATTCTACCATTCTCTACACTCATATTCATAAGACTAATTTCATTTTGAAATGGATATACACACATAAGATTCGAATATGCCCTTAAGTTCTAATCATTTTCAAAACTCTTATTCTTTTGAAATATCTATATTAAAATGATTAATTTTTATTTTAAAAGAGGAAACCTTTTTTTCAATTGAAATTAAACATAATACAAATTAAGAAATTAAACATCTATGGGCTACAAGAGTCAATGGTAACTGAAGAATCTCAAAGAAAAGACAAAAGAAGCTCCCAATTTCTTTTCTCCTGCGTGCGTGACATGCATGTATGTAATATCATGATTTTCAAAACATATTTTCCTCACAAAAAATAAGAAAATAAGACGTTGCCTAGGGCATAAACACATGGGACAAATCCCAACCCACAGGCCCGTCACATGTTTCATAAACGGCAAAAAAAAATTCAATTTTAAAAAAACATTTCTAATAAACGAAATAAATTTCATAGTCTCAATAACAACATCAAAATAAATCAATTTCCAAACAGGAAATAATCAATCCAAAAATTTGACGAAAACATCATTTAAAGGTTTTTTTATAAGAAAAATAAAATCAAAATAACAAATGAGCAATTAAACTAGAAATGAACAACAAAAAATGCATCTAATGTGGCAACATAATTAATCCTGCGACATAACACCGTTTGGAGAACTATAGCTCTGGCTCCTTTCTTCGTGATCACCTCTATAGTAATACTCACCTAAAACAAATAGTAATACAACAAAAAAAAGTATATTTGGGGTCAGTAACCCCCTGTAACCAATATTACTTTACAAAATATACAAGAATGGACCATAAGCCAATGAAGTAGTGCTTTATAAATTTAACATAGAAGTTTCCAAAACAAAACATTTTCAAACACTTTCATTAACAGAGAAATTTCCAAACCAAAATAATTCCAAATATTTTTATAACCCTCAACCGATCTCCTCTGTATAACTCCCAAACGTGGATCCGAACCATTCATGTTGTATAGCCCCACTTAGGTTATACCACTCACTTCAGGTGTCGGTCCCCTCTCTTACCTCCCACCTGGGCCTAGGCTCAAGAGGTGTCTTACCCAAGCGCCTATTTCCAAACCCTAATTGGGGGTAAGGAATAGAGAATGGGCCTGACAAGGTACAAACTACTAGGATCAGTAGTATAGGCTTGCCGCGCGGGCTTCCAAACAAAATTCTCCACAACCCACCGAAAATCTCCATCACAACAATAGTTATAACAAATAATCGTGTTTATATACGTAACAAATACACATGTACATGCGAGTTTTATAATAGAAAACATGTTAAAGTACTTCCCACCTCACTGGAGTTTCATATAATAAAATAGAATTTCACAAATCAAATTTATACTATCAAAACTCAGTTATATACTCCATAACATGCATATAATGTAAACCAACAATGGTTACCTCAATTGTCTGTGCTACTCTGAAGAAGCTATGAAAAATAAGAAACCCCAATCCTCTCGAATTCTAATTTGCCTTTCTATTAGGCACACCCTCTAATATATATATATATATATATATATATATATATATATATATATATATATATATATATATATATATGAGTCCAAGCCCTATAAAAATGTATCTTTTGACTAATTCAATTTTATTTTTAATAGTTAATTAGATTATATTTATTTTATATATTGATTCTTTACGTCATAACTTGTGTGAGTTTGTTTTGAACATTTCAACCTCTTTGCTCAATTGAATCGTTATATACATAGTCATTTATTTATATTTATTTTATATTATTTAAATGTTTATCTTATGATATTTGTAAAAATACCTATTTAATAATTAATCCTACAATCATGCATTCAGTTTTTTTTACTAAATCTAACTCTACTTCAAATTACTCTATTTGAATTTAAATATTAACAATAACAATATTGCTACAAAATCTCAACTACCTAATAACATTATAATTTTCTATATTTTATATTTTATACCATAAATATTATATTAATTATATAATTATGAGAATTAAAACTTCACGTGGTTACAATGTATATGTGAATGAATATTGAATTTCAAACACCTTCTTTTCTTTCTTCTCCTCGACCTGCGTGCGTCCCAAGCTCCTTTCTTCTCCTCGACCTGCGTGCGTCCCAAGCTCCTTTCTTCCTTTGCTTGAATTCTCTCGTGTGTATGAATTAGATTGAAAGAATAAGCTCTCTTGCTCTGTGCTTCTTTCCTGACTCGTCTTGCGTGCATTTTGTTTGAATGAAAATCCCAACAGCCTTTCTCTTTCTTTTTCACACGTTGCTCTCTCGCGTGTGCGTCCCCCTTTTGCTGTGTTCTCATGTATATATATGTGTTACCTAGATTTTGTATAATCTAAATAACTTTAATAAAATGAACATATAATGAATCTAAGTACAATTGATTAATATCGTATATGAATAACGCATGGATTATTTATTTCAAGGTGTGAACCTGATCTAGAATTGTCTAGCGTGTAAGCTGGATTCGATAATATAAACAGTAAATGAGAACTAAATAAGGTAATCATGAATTATGAATTAGAATTAACAGGAATAATAATTAAACGTAATGATATTGGATCATGAACTGGAGATAATAAGGATAAAGCGAAGGTATGGTAAAATCTGATAAATAATGAGAGATAACTGAGATATAATGCAATAAGGATTGGAATAATAAGGCATAAAACATAAACAAGTATTATTAGATAGAACCTGGCGAACTTTATTGAGTAGGATAATCAGAATACAAGATGAATAGCTGGTTACAAGAGATCTCTCAATACAAGAAAGTAAAAAGTGATTGTGTTCTTGCTCTCATATATTCCGTACCCTAAACCCTAATTGGACCTCTCTTATATAGGCTAAGGGGTCCCATTTAATTCTCCCTGACGTTATGTCAGGTGTCCACCTCGAAGAGCCGTTTAGCTGCCAGGTCTTCAGCATGCCCGAGTCTTCAGCCCGAGATCTCCGCCTATGATCTCGGGCGCACTTCTAACAGTCCAGGCTTCCACCTTGCCAATTAGCCATTTATGTGCCTCTTCATCTTCTCCTAATTCATTAGCAGGGCCGGGTCGTCAGCCCGAGACCTTCGCCTGAAATTTCGGACAGTTATGTTGACTTGACTCAGCTTCACCAGATCAGGTTTCCACCTCTCGAATTTTGTGCTCCACTAACACCCATTTCAAAATTCAAGCTTCTGTACGTTATTGTTAGTCGTCACGGCGTCCTTCCGTCATCTCATATCGGGTCAAGCCCATATTAATCTTTAGCGAGCCCAGGGGAATACATTTACTCCCCCAGCTCCACGTGTCAAGCTTTGTGAGGCTCGGGGAGGTGCATTCCTTTGTGTCTCAGGTTTGGGCGAGCGGCTATTGGACGGTTTTCGATGGTTTGAGATATTTCGGGCAGGTGTTGCACGTTCTCCAGGGACTGAGTCAATAATCTGCGGTTTTCAGAGATCAGAGAAGATGTTATTCTCCGGGAGGTAGTCAGGTAATGAGCTTCCAGGAGTTTGAGAAAATCGATTGGAAGAGATGATCGATTAGCTTTAGTAGTTCCTTGGACACAAGATATAAATTGTTACCAAGATATAAGATCTGAAATGTTACAGAGATAAGAAATATGTGCTTAGAGACTTTTTTGTTTGTTGAGACACTGAGCTTTTGGCATTCTTAATCTGGAAATTATCGAAAATAGCTCTGAGATGAAGCACACGCTTAGGTTCTGAGACTTCTTGTGAAATATGATTAGTTGGTATATAGACCAAATTTTGTTGATATTTGTAATCTGGAGTCAACCTGGACCTGAATGTTATCCATTTTGACCTTTGTGATTTCCTGGATTTTCGCAAAGTCACAAATAAGAATGTGAATTTTCTGGGTTTATTTTGGAACTTAGAAATTTGATTTAGATTAGTTAGTACCTGAGAATCTGTGACTTTTCCCTTATTCTGGAGGACCTTCTGAGAAAGGGATCTGAGATCTGGAAATTCTCGAGAATCGCTCTGGACGGAGGTGCTGATCTCGTCGTCACGACGGCACAAACAGAGATGTTGAGTGAGGTTTCACGGTCCAGTGAACCTCAATTTTGGAGTTTTAGAAATTTGGGAAACTGGATGGAAAGGTTGTTTCCTCTTTATTGCCTTGATAAGAATTTGTCTTATCAAGGACTACGGCACTTGGCCCTTTCCTACCCTTCAAGGGTAGTATCTTTTGAGATGCTTAGCATTCCAGCTTCTTGGTAGGACATTCCCTTGGGAGTCCTGAAGTTGATAAGAACCTGGGCCTGTATTCTCTTTTACCAAGTAAGGCTCTTCATAATTAAGACTGAGTTTTCCTTCTGATGATTTGGGAGTGTTTAGGAACACTCTTCTGAGAACTAATTCACTTATCTTAACAAGATAAATTATATAGCAAAATAAGCTAAATATTAGGATATATTAGATAGCAGGGTATAGATATCATAATAAATCAAATAAGAGGATAAATTAGATAACTAGAAAAATTAGATAGCAGGTTTAGTGGTGTAATACCTTAACAAGATAAATTATGTCTCGTTTGAAATAATTCAATTACAATTTGTAGATTTAAGATGTAAGATAATACAAGTAAATTGGCCTGTGATCAGGATGAATCTGATGTTGAAGATTCTTGATCAGGGTGATCCTGAGATTCAGGATCTTTGCCTTCTTCTTCAGGATCAAAGCAGGCATATCTGGCTGCATGGTCTTCTTCCCAACGCATCTGGTCTTCAGCTTTGCGCATAACCCCAGCGTAGGTATTGCATGGGTGTTTTGTCAGTTCTTTGTAGAGGTCTAAATCTACAAATATTCCTTTACGGAAGGCGTTGATCAAGGTCTCTTCATCAGGTTTATCTATAGTGAGCCTCTCTGCGTTGAAACGGGTAACCCAACTACGAGTGGTTTCCCCCCGATACATATGCATCTGGTATAAGTCAGCTGAGGTCTTCTGCATCCCACGGCTGCTGGAAAATTGCTGTGTAAATTGCTCTTGTAGTTGAGCAAAGGATGATATGGATCTAACAGGCAATTTGATGAACCATTTCATGGCTGAACCTGTCAAGCTCATACCGAATCCTTTGCACATGCAAGCCTCTCTGGCTGAGTCTGATATAGGAGCTGCTAGCATCCTTTGTTTGAAGTGAGCCATATGCTCATCTGGGTCACCTGTCCCGTCATATTGATTCATTGAGGGATAGGTGAATCTCTTTGGTAGTTGAGTTACTGTGATCCACCTTGCAAAAGGTGAGTCAGCATAACTCGTCTGGGCGTACTTAGGAGTTGGTTTTGGTGCTCCTGGAACCTGTTGAATTATCTTTTTCAACTCTTCGATCTCACGTTCCATTCTAATGATTTCAGGATCTTTCTGGTCGTGAGCACCATCTGAACCTCGAGATTTAGAACCTGAGTTCAATGTGCTAGCACTGCTGGAGCTTTGACTCCCGCCAGGGTTTAGTCTGAACTTCTCATGTCGTGTATGAGAACGTCTATGATGGTCACGAGGAATTTTGGTTTTTGGGCTCTAGAAAAGGCGAGTTTTGCAGCTGCCCTTGTTGTTTCGATTTGAGGCATGAGCCATACGAGAAGCATAGTCTCGTATGTCTTTGTTCAGGGACTCAATCAGACGAGTGAGATAAGCTTGCTTTTCAAACAACATACGCATATTTTGCGTTGTTTCATCTTCATGTTCGAAGCTTTGCTGGTCATGATCTTCTTCACGACCCTCTTCGTGATCATCTTGATGAGAATCTCGGTGATCTTCTTGTGAGTTCTCCCCCTCATCCCCCTGATGTTCAGATGGTGTCTCAGGTTCAGGGATTTGCTCCTGGTGATCTTCAGGGATTGTTTGCTCATGATCGTTTCCATTTGGAGGAGGGGGTTGGAATGGATCTCTGTGTGGGGTATGAGGATCATCCTCATCCATTGGAACAACAGGGTCTCGATGATCAGACATGTTGGATCTCAGGTTGAATGTTGATTATTAGATGAGAAGAAATTTATTTTCTTCCCCACGGTCGGCGCCAAAATGTGTTACCTAGATTTTGTATAATCTAAATAACTTTAATAAAATGAACATATAATGAATCTAAGTACAATTGATTAATATGTATATGAATAACGCATGGATTATTTATTTCAAGGTGTGAACCTGATCTAGAATTGTCTAGCGTGTAAGCTGGATTCGATAATATAAACAGTAAATGAAAACTAAATAAGGTAATCATGAATTATGAATTAGAATTAACAGGAATAATAATTAAACGTAATGATATTGGATCATGAACTGGAGATAATAAGGATAAAGCGAAGGTATGGTAAAATCTGATAAATAATGAGAGATAACTGAGATATAATGCAATAAGGATTGGAATAATAAGGCATAAAACATAAACAAGTATTATTAGATAGAACCTGGCGAGCTTTATTGAGTAGGATAATCAAAATACAAGATGAATAACTGGTTACAAGAGATCTCTCAATACAAGAAAGTAAAAAGTGATTGTGTTCTTGCTCTCAGATATTTCGAACCCTAAACCCTAATTGGACCTCTCTTATATAGGCTAAGGGGTCCCATTTATTTCTCCCTGACGTTATGTCAAGTGTCCACCTCGAAGAGCCGTTTAGCTGCCAGGTCTTCAGCATGCCCGAGTCTTCAGCCCGAGATCTCCGCCTATGATCTCGGGCAGTTGCACTGACTGGGCGCACTTCTAACAGTCCAGGCTTCCACCTTGCCAATTAGCCATTTATGTGCCTCTTCATCTTCTCCCAATTCATTAGCAGGGCCGGGTCGTCAGCCCGAGACCTTCGCCTGGAATTTCGGACAGTTATGTTGACTTGACTCAGCTTCACCGGATCAGATTTTCACCTCCCGAATTTTGTGCTCCACTAACACCCATTTCAAAATTCAAGCTTCTGTACGTTACTGTTAGTCGTCACGGCGTCCTTCCGTCATCTCATATCGGGTCAAGCCCATATTAATCTTTAGCGAGCCCAGGGGAATACAATATACATATCAATAAAATCTTAAACTGCCTCCTTCTTTTTATCTTATTTTCTTAACTAGCTTGCTTGAATATCTCCCTCCTATTGACTGAGTGAATATAGCCGTTAGCTCATTTTGTTATTTGTGTGTGTATATCATATCCTCAGCCACAGCCAAGTCTTCTCGCGTGCATTATTTTCTCCTGCCCGTTATGTGTGTGTATTTGATCCTTTTTTAATCTGCATCATTATATCATAAAATAGAAAAGAGAAATAGGAAATAATTATAATAAATAATCATACATTCCCATTAAAATGAAAATTCCTTTAAAAATATTCTTTTTCCTATTTTTAATTCCCTACTTCAATTAAATTTTAGATGTTCAAAAAGAATTACTTATATAATTTTTAAATCATTCTCTTTCCAATTCATATCAAGATCTCTTAATTATTTAGATGATGACTCCCTAAATTCAATAAAATACTTCTAAGAACTCACTAAATATTAGGAGTCATCAATGGGCTAAGAGCCCACCATTCTCAAACAAACAACAAAGAAAACTTAAAGTTGCTAGTAGCTCAGGGTCTTTCACGAGCAGATAGGAGTTCCATTCAATCGGTGGAAAGTGATACAATCCCATAAACACGAGAAAAGGGTCTTCGAGACTCAAATTCACGGAAATTGTAATCACCATTATAATTGGGATATTCAACAAGGTTGGGAACTTGATTCTGAGAATTGCGGTGCAGGAACAAAGTCCTTGTCAAAACGGCGTGATCTGTGTAATTGATCAGAGGGAAGACGTGTAACATCCCAGTGCCTCGCTCTCGAAATTTTCCTCTTTGGGGAATGCCCTCTCGACGCGTTTTAGATGCTACTAGAGCTAGTCCCGAGTCGATGTGCCAGCGAGGGCGCTGGCCCTAAGAGGGTGGATTGTGAAGTCCCACATCAGCTGGGGATGAGAACGAAAGGCGCCTTATAAGGGTCTAGATACTTCCTCCTCTCGACGCGTTTTAAAGCCGTGATGGGTGAGGATTTCTCAAAGCGGACAATTTCGAGAGCGAGTCGCTGGGATGTTACAAGACGCATTGGAGATCTATCTCATTACCGACTGTGTTAGCGCGAAGGGTCCACCAAGGGGAGCCACCTTTAATGCGGGTATCCAAAGACTTCAGAGGGATGCCTAAATCTCTCATGATATTCATGTAAGAGTCGTAAACATCAATATTACAGTGCTGGACAGTACGACCTTCATTCTGGGTATTCTCAGGGTAAATAGGGGTGAGAATATAGTTGGTGGCAGTACCGTGGGGGTTGTACAAACCAATGTTTTGAATAGCTTCAGCGAAAGAGAGGAGAAGATCGATTTCCTTTTGGTAAGTAGGAGCACTAGGGAAGCAATTATAGTGAACACCAATTGATTTATGAATAGTGCGAAGTTTAGCATACAATGTTGACATACACAAGCTTCGTGATTTTCAAAGTGGGAGTTGATGTGACACGTGGACCAATAGAGTTTTAGGGTGGAGTTTTAGAGGTATATAATGCATTTCATAATGTAACATGTATGTTTATATTTATGTTTATGTTTATGTTTATCTTTCATGATTTGAAATTATTATGCATTAATGATTTATTTCATGTACTAATAACTCCCTAAATTTGTTATATTTTGTTATATGTTTTGGTTACATTTTTGGGAGTTAAAAATAAATAAATTTGCTGAGAATTAAAAATATTTGGAAGTGAAATATTGTTTAGGAATTTATTTATTGAAATTAAAACGAAGGAAAATAAATAAAATATTTATATTATTATTCCTAAATAACTTTGGTGTGTGCATATTTTAAATTAAATACAAGGAAGCAGCTAGCGGCTATATTTACTCAGTCAAAATGGGAGAAAGATTCACGCACATATGTTGGAGAAAAAGAGGGAAGAGAGTACCAAAATTATTATTATATATATACATCATTATGGAAGGACTGGGGATGCTGATTTTAATTATTCCAATCACTAAAGCCCTAACACACACAGGAATTCACGAGTGGAGAAAAGAAAGAAAGACTAGCAGCACTCAACTCTTCATTCATATACACATCACGCACGTGAGTCGAGAAGGGAGAAAGGAATCACATACACGCGCAGGAGGAAAGGGAAGATACACTTTTTGTCTTTTGTGTGGTGATATTCATTAACAATAGAAAGTTGTTGTTATTGGTGTTTAACATCCTTTAATCTGCTAGAATATTATCTGGTACTATGTTTTCAGATTTATTTTTAATAATTTATGGGATGGATTTGAACCATATGTATGGCTAAATTTCTTTATTCAACTTAGAGTACTATGAATTTATTTGATTCTTAGATATTTATTTCCTACTATTAGTTAAGTTTAATTTAATTTAGTTTATTTTTTTATTAAAATTTTAGTTTATTTAATCTTGTTATTATTGTTTAGTGTTTAGTGATTGGCCACCATTAGACATGTTTAGGGAATTTAGAATTGGACTTGAAAGAGGGAATTTTAAATAGACCATGAGATTGGATAATGTAGGATTAGATTTTTAATCTGATTTGCGACTAGGATAGACATATACCTAGAAGCCCTACATAGTCACATTAGAATGGTACTGGTTTAAATTAGACCTAGTAAATTAGTGCAAGACATTGCATAATTAATCTAGGTAATTAAGGATATAAATGAAAACCGAAAGGCATTTATAGACACTAGTACTCTAGATTAGCTAGTTTAATTAATTCATATTTAATTCATTGGGAATAAAATCTAAGAAGAAAATAAAGGATTAGTTACTCTAAGTTGATCTCTTGACTCGTGAATTTAATTCGTGTTAACGTAGTTTTTCTTAGATCATAATTAATTTTTTTTCTAGCTTATAAAATCAATTCGTGAATTTTTTTCTAGTTTTTCTTAGAATTTAATTAGCTTGTTTTACTCAACTTAAACGAAAGTAGGAAATCTAGTGCCTAGTAATAATTGTCTGAGTCTCTGTGGGATCGACCTTGATTTTACTATTTTATGATCCGTATACTTGCGGAAAAATTTTGGTAGCATCATGTTTTTGGCGCCGTTGTCGGGAACTCAAGGCAATTAATAATTAGAATTAGAAATCCTTTAATAGTTTTAGAGTGAGTTTTTGTTTTTCTCTTTTGGAGAAAAATAAAAGATGGACTATTCAGAGCCTAATTATAAGTGGTATCAATGTTATTAATGTGGAAATAATCATTTTCCAGGAAATTGTCCATTTTCTCCTACCATAAATTTTATAGGAGATGATTTCAATAGGCAACAAACTTATGTTGATAAATCTCTAGGCCTAGTTGGAATTTTGAGCAAGATGAGTGTTGGAACCCACATGTAGATCCTTATTACCCTTCATATCTTATTCACATGTTCAAGGAAACAATTTTGAGGATGGTGAAATCTCTCGTAGAGAATAAACACTTGACAGATTAGAAAGATTAGCCAATATATGTTTGATAATGCTAGACGATAGTTTGAAATGGCAAGAGGAATATTTCAAAAGGTTAGAATCAATTGAGGATAGTTTCAATAGGTGTGAATCAATTGAGGATAGAGATGACCATGCAGTTGAAGAAGATTTAGAGGTCGTCATAGAGTCTGAAACTTATTTAGAAGAAAGTGATGGGTGTCTAATTGATGTTCAAGATATAAAGTCAAATGTTTATGATTCTGATATACATGTTGATGTGAGTGTTCCTGTAACTACTTTGGATTGTCATCCTATTACTGATGTGACTCTTACTAATGAGAGTCAAATTGATTTTGTTGGGTGCTCATTATTCTTAGAGAAATATACATCTAATTGTTTGTATGAGCATATTCTAATTCCTTTAAAATCATTGATTGCTTGTTCTTTGAAATTGTCTATGATTGAAAAGGCATAAGTCATTACTTTAATTGATCACTTATTCTGTTTGAAAAGGAATGAAGTCAATATAATTATGGTGTTTGATACTTATAAAAACTTAGCGCTTCTTGGGAGGCAACCTAAGGTGTTGGTATTTGTTGCTTTGTTTTGAGTTTGTAGGATTTTTTTGTGACCTCAAAGGGTGCTTCAACTTGATCTTGATGGATTAAGAGTTAAAAGTGGAAATCGAGAAAAGGAAGGGGAGTATTCTTCTAACCTTTGCTTGATTGTATTTTACTGAGAACTGTTTTGATAGTGAATCCTGATGCTGACTGATATAAACATGTGTGTGATGATTATAGTTGACTGTCGTGATTCTTATTGTTTTGCATTGTTAATATGGAATTGGAAATATTTTTGTCATCTTTACACTTGCAATGGATAATGTGATATTTAAGTGTGACGGTATGAGGGTATCACTGGTCTTTAAAATTATGTTCTCAAGCATGTTTGGCCGGATTGAATTCATGGATATGCCTTTTTGTTGCTGCTGCCCTTATCTTCTAAATGCATCTCTTGCTTGTTTTTAATGGTCCATTGAGGACAATGTGTTGAATAAGTGTGGGGGGTGCATGTTGATGCTTAATTGTGGTCTTTTCTAAGCTTTCACACTTAGTATTGGACTATCATGACATGACTTTGTAGGAGGATTAACTTGAATATGACTCTTGAATCCCTTTGAAATTTGTTTAGAATGCAAGTTGAATTTTTGAATTTAGTACTTGAAACATTGTGTGTGGACATTTTTAACTATAAAGTGATTGTTAGTTTCTCATGCAACTCTTTTTAGGGGGTTTGACCAATTGAGTGAGCTACCAAAAGTGAGATAAGACCTTCAACCTATTATGAGTGGGCCAATTACTTTCTTACCTCCTAGAACTTGTCTTAGCTCTTGTTTTTTAACACATAGCATAACATATTTATGATAGGGGCGTTCATTTCTAAATCCTATGACCCAAACACTTTACCAACAAATATATCCTTTATTTACCCCTTTGGGCCATTCACTTTCTTTTCTTTCACCTTGACCAATTTGGAAGTATGCATTTATAGCATACACTTGCATTTTCCATTGTTCTTGTATTGTTATATGTTAAAAAAAGCATGTTACATGAGTAAAGAGAAAAGAGATGGCCAAAAGCTAAGAAAAAGCAAGAGAAACGAAAAAGAATGTGGCCAAAGGCCAAAGAAAAAAAATGAGGTAAAGCACAAAGTGCTAATGTATGCCAAAGACATAGTAAAAAAATGGGAAAGAGAGGAAGCACAAAGTGCTTATTAAAGAAAAGTGAGAAAAAAGTGACATGTTACATATTAGTATGGAATTGTTATGACTTGAAGTACCATTTGTTGTAGTGCATTTGTATGTGGTGGATAATTGTTTTCATTATTGATCATTGACTTTATTTCATCATTCATTGTTAGTCTTTCCATCTACCCTCAAAGTCCCCTTAATTTAGGTGTGCTATGCATTAAATGGGTTGAGAACCTAGAGGGATTACAAGCCTATAAGAGGTAGGAAGAATTTAGCCAAAGAGTGATTCACATGTCCCTAAAGGAATTATTCCTAATTTGAGAGAATGAGTGCAAACACTTATATCCTGTGAGGAAATCTCAGTTGGCAATCCTTTCTAATTCTAGTTTCATGTTAAACTCTCACCCACTTTATATGCTTAGATTCGGCCTATGTGATGTGTAGGGGAAAGATTGAAATCTTCAACTTGTAGTCTAGGCCTATTTCAATTGGATTCACTATGCCATGTGATAGCTTAATTTTCTTGCATGACTTTGCCCGGAGTTCAAAGATTAAGTGTGGGGTGAGCACCAGGGAAGCAATTAGAGTGAACACCAATTGATTTATGAATAGTGCGAAGTCTAGCATACAATGCTGACATACACTAGCTTCGTGATTTTCAAAGTGGGATTTGATGTGACACGTGGACCAATAGAGTTTTAGGGTGGAGTTTTAGAGGTATATAATGGATTTCATAATGTAACATGTATGTTTATGTTTATGTTTATCTTTCATGATTCGAAATTATTATGCATCAACGTTTTATGAAAATTTGGTGGCCTTGTGCCTTACGTTTTTGGGTGTTGCATAAGTTGATTGATATTGTTTGTGTGTGACACTGGTATATTGAATATATATCATCCATGGATGAAGTACCCTATAAGATTAATAGGGACTATTTTTTTTTATCAAATCAACAGGGACTAATTGAGAGTTAGAAATATTGAAAGACAAATTGGGGAGAACGCCCCCGATTTCAGGTGAGGGTTGTGAGTCCCTACTGGATCGTATCACCGGTACTTGTGTGATTTACTTGTGATTGCAAAGTTTTGATTATGAGATTGCAAATGATTTGATTGTATCATCTATTTGTGTACCTACTTGTTGTGAAGTTGTTGTTGAGCTATTTTGGTTTTGAGATTTCAAATGATTGAACATTCTATATTTATGAGATTTTAAGCAAATATTTGGGTTATTATTATGCATATAATTGTTACTTGTGACATCCTTTGAAATTATAAATCTTAACGCTCCAGTGAATACCTTCCTAGCACACACATGCACTAAGCGAGTAGTTAGTGGTTACGCCGGGACTACCTTTTCTCATTTTTTTTAGGTATTAGAAGAATAGTAGAGAGTCAAGGGACGAAGGATCCAGAAATTTCTCACTGAAATAGAGAGATTTTGAGCAATCAAAACTGATGTTATGTCACAATTAGGATTGTGCATGTTTTTATATATGCTTTCGCAATGTTTCAAATTTAATATTTTTCATAATTCTTTTTATCATATATGTTGTTTAATTATTTTGATTTATTTTTAAATATCCATGTTTGCCTATATTAGTAAATTCCTTCTCTAACATAGATATATTTGAATTGTAAGCGTTGATTTATTAACATTTAGCTTATTTTAATTAATTAAATGCTTTTCTATTATGAATTATTTTTATACGATGTATTCTTTTCTACCTATGATAGTTTTATTTTCATGTTTTTGGAAGTTTCTTTTTCTATCATAGTTAGACCTTTGAAAAATATTTTATTTAAATCATTATAGAAATTCTTCTCTAACTATGTTCGCTATTTATTTATCAGTCAAATGTTTTTTCTAACATAGTTAGCACTATTTTTTTTTGAACTGAAACATAGTTAGCACTATAACTATATATATATATTAGTGAATTAAGTAAAGTTCTTTTTCTAGTTATGTTAAATATTTTATGAAGTTAATTTCTTTTCCTAACTAGTTAGTTTACAAAAAAAATTTGAACTCAATTTATTCTCACTTATGTTTAAAGTGATTTAAAAAGTATATTTAAAAATCTGGTTGTTACACTCCTCACACTCATCATAATCACCTCTGGTCACTTAGAACAACATGATTGAAGAAATGTTTATCAATGGAGCTAGCAGCAACAGTGAAGATTCAAGGAGTCACATTACTAACACTTTCAAAAGCCGGTCATTCATTCTCAGCACCACCCACCACACTTTCAACCTTCACCACCGCATGGAAAGCTCCAATGCAAAACACATCCTCAAAGAACTTAGGCGGAACCCTCCTCCCAAGTGAGAAGTTGATGACGCCAACACCGTCAATCATGGCGAAGTCGAAGGCATCAATGATGTCAGTGTCGGTGCATTGTATGTCGTCGGTGGTGGACCCTAGGGCCCCACCTTTGGTTGTATCGGTGGCCAAGTCGAGGAGGGATATTGTTATGTTATTTTAGAAATAAATTAATATTTAATTTGATTGATTGATTAAGTCAATTATTAATTGATTGAGTTAATCAATTAGATTGATTAGGTAATCAAGGTTTGGGATTATCATTATTATATTTTGTTATTTTAATTATGATTGCTAATACATATTGGGCTTAGGTTTAGTGAAGCCCAATTCTAATTAGGTCAAAGATTATATAACTTGACATTAGGGTTTATTGTAGGAGTCTTGTCTTTGAATATGCATTAAGTTTGCGTTTGACGGCCAATGGCCGGTGTCTCTTCCTAAACCCTTTCTACTTCTTGAACCCCTCTATTTCTTGTCTTTGACCCTATGAGTTTCCTAAACCCTTTCTACTTCTTGAACCCCTCTATAGAACTTTTATTTTTGTTCCTTCTAATTGACCTATTCCTCTCGAACTTTTTTTCCTCTAATTTAGTTTGTTTATAATAACCCTCAATTTTAGTAGTATTATGTTTTACTCAATAGAAAATTCTTTCTTCAATAAGATGAATATCGCAACATCCTATCTTCTTCTTCATTCTCCATTCTCCATTCTCCATTCTCCTAGTCTCCAATTTGTTGAAATCGCATGAGCTCATCGTTTCTCACTTTCCCTCTTCGTAGTGAATCTCAGCGACGGCGAGCCCCGGTGACTCACGCACCACCGACTTCAATTTCTGGTGAGTTTTCTCTCCAATCCTCACTGTTTTCTGTATTTTTGGGCGAGATTTGAGTGATAGCCGAATTGATTTATAGGTTTTGGATTGTGAAATGCTTTAAATCGCAGTTTAATATGTGATTTTCCGTGTTTAGAAGAGGATTGAGGGCAAATTTGAAAATTTGAGATTTTTGCAGAAACCCTAGATTTATGTACCTTGATTTCCATTACGTTTTGAGAGGTTTTAGTGCTCTAAATATGTAATTAGTCAACATAGGAGTTGTTAGAAGTGAACCTATGTATGTATGGCAAGGTTGATTGTTGAAGTTCTGGTTTGGTTACAAATTTCATTCGTTTTTTTTTTCTGTGTCTATGTGGATATGTGTGGGGTCAAAATTGTTGTATTTTTTCTCTTTTGGGTCAGATTGATATGTGTGAAGGAGATTTTGGAAATGATTATGGCAAAATCCTATGAGCCATTGCATGTTGACCTACAAATTTTCTTTTCCTTCTAACTACATTGGCCGATTATGGGTTAGAATTTAGGATGCTGGAAATTGTGTTTGAAGTATTGGAAATGGAAAAAATTCTAATTGTATTTAAGCATGCAGGTTGGAATCTTGGTTTAGGTAACTTTGCTGGAAGTTATTTGCTATTCAAATAAGTCTATGTGGTGATTGTGTTTGTACAAGTGAAATAGTGATTCTGGAATTCTTATTAATGCTTATGTAGTGACTGAATGTTGAGAGGAGACATGGAAAATTCTTGCTATGTTGAATAGGTTTTGTTTGGTTCATGATTGGTAATGGGAGCAAGATTCAATTATTGTAAATCATAGTGTAGTAGAGAAGGTGAATGACTTGTTTATTGACTTGTAATGTAAGGGTGTAAAAGTGCGAATTGAGTTAGTGTTTATTGGTATTTTTCTCTCGGAACATATGAATCTTTGTTACTGATGGCGTTAAATAGGAATTATAGATTTTTGATAAGAAACAGCTTTGGATGTACTTTGTTATGTCTGGTAATCTGGTATTTTGAAGAAAGTATGGCTTGTACATGCTGTCAGAAATGTTGGAGATATATTGTAAGTTCTGCTGTAAAGGTTTTTAGCAGTAGCCAATCAGATAAACAAATTGAACCATGCTTGGGTGAAATCGTAGGGTTTTATCGAAGAAACCTCTTATATCACTCTTTATAAAATAGAATATCATTTTACATTGCTCTGTGAGTCTTCAACGTATCTTTTGAATCCTTTGGCTCAAATTGCTTTGCTTTGAATTTTGTTTTAGCGGTCATAAGTTGATGAATTTGGTGATAATAAGAAAATGAGAAGAAAACATAGTGTTGCTTACTCAAAATAATTTGATTTCTTTTGTTACCTATGCATTAGATGTTTGCTGCTAATCCAATGTGTAAAATTTTAGTGTACTTGGGATTTATTTATTTGAGAACGTTATGCATCTTGGAGTTAAAATTTCTTTATGATGTTTTGGTTTGAAATTCAAATTCATTGGATCTTTTTTGTTCGATTTGAATGTTGAATTTGAGTTTTACTGAATTTCTTCTATGCTGCTTTGTTTTTTTCTTCAGCCTTAATTAATAAGCAACTTGTATCATTAGATATTGGATTTTTCAAACATAAATTGGTGATCAAATTACTTTCAAACTTTAATGATAGCTTGAGCATAACCCAAGCTCAAGGCAAAACAGTTTTAGTGCATGAAACATGATTATTCCCCATGCATCATATGAGATGCTTTTCTGACCATATTCTGTTTCCCCACATTTTGTACAAGTTGAGGCCACAACCTTCTAAGATCAAACCATACTTGTTCGTGTAATTTTGTTTTGTGTCACCTGCCCTCTTTTTATTTCTGATACAACATAATTCTTCCCTCTATAGCTTAAAAAAGGTTTAACTTAGTTGTCAACTCATTTTTAGTCTCCACTTGGTTTTGATTTACAAGATCAGTTTTTGTGATGATTTATCTATTCTATTTATGACATACAGACTATCTATGTCTTTTGAGAATTACTGAAGCGTGAGGATTGCAAACAGTTTTTATTCCTGCTCATCAATGGAGTTGGAGCAACCCAAGCAAACTTGTCATCCATTTCAAGAACCTAACTCTAGTAAGCCAAAGCCCACACCAAAGCGTTTTGTAAAAAGCCAAATCCCGGATTCAATCTTAAATGATGAAGCTCTCAATGCTGCCATATCACTTCTTCCCTCAAACTACAATTTTGAGGTGCACAAATGTGTTTGGCGTGTGAAGTCAACTGGGGCCAAGCAAATTGCCCTACAATTTCCTGAGGGCCTTCTCATGTACTCCCTTGTCCTCTCTGATATCTTTACTACTTTTGGTGGTGTCTCTCAATGCTTTATTCTTGGCGATGTCACCTATGGAGCTTGTTGTGTAGATGACTTGTCTGCTAAAGCTCTTGCCGCTGATCTACTAATACATTATGGTCACAGTTGCCTTGTACCCATTGATTCCACTACAATTCCCTGCCTTTACGTCTTTGTTGATATCAAAATCAATGTTGATCACATGGTTGATACTATCAGACTAAATCTTCAGTCTGTTGACAAAAACATTGTCCTTGCTGGTACAATACAGTTTGCATCAGCAATAAGGGTGGCTAAACCTGAATTAGAGAAACATGGGTTTAATGTTTTGATCCCACAATCCAAGCCACTTTCAGCTGGTGAAGTTCTTGGCTGCACAGCACCAAAGGTTTCATTAAATTCATTTGGAGGTGAGGGTGGAACTGTTGGAGTGTTTGTAGCTGATGGAAGATTTCACCTCGAGGCGTTCATGATAGCGAATCCTGGGATTAAGACGTTCAGATTTGACCCATATTTAGGGAAATTGTTTCTGGAGGAATACGATCATTTGGGTATGAAACAATCAAGGAAGAGTGCAATTGCAAAATCTAGGGAGGCTCAAAATTGGGGTGTAGTTTTGGGTACTTTAGGTAGGCAAGGGAATCCAAAGATTTTGGAGAGATTGGAAAAGAAAATGAGGGAGAAAGACTTAAATTATACCGTGGTTTTAATGTCAGAGCTAAGTCCGTATAGGATCTCTCTCTTTGAAGACTCAATAGATGCATGGATTCAGATTGCTTGTCCTCGATTATCGATTGATTGGGGAGATGCTTTTGTAAAACCAGTGTTGACTCCTTTTGAGGCAGAAATTGCTCTAGACATTATACCTGGTTGGTGGGAGAAAACGGTGGTTAAAAATCAGGGCTGTGAAAGTGACTCAGGTTGTATGAAGAGTGATTCATCATGCAGTGATTGTAACTGTGTAAATGCGAATGAAGATTTTGGTGGAGAATATCCAATGGATTATTATGCTCAAGATGGTGGGGAATGGAACTCCTCTTATTTGAAGAAATCTTCTCGTCCAACTAGAAGAATAATTTCTCCATCTTCTCCTTCTGTTAGCACTAATTCTTAATGTAATGTTTGGCATGTAGAAAAGTGTGTACTAGAAAGAAATGAGAAATGTACTTAGAATGAAAGTGTGATAGGCATATTTTTTGTATTCCTTTTTTAAGAAGCACTTTCATGTCCACTGGTTTTCTTTCAGTTGGGCTGTGTTAGTTGTTGATTAGGTTTACTACTAGGTCTGCCTCATTTTTATAGGTATATTAAAGAGCAATGCATGTACTTAGCTGGATTGGCTAATTTAACAGTGAAACCATGAGTCTAAACGTTTGTTTTTAGGTTTTAGTTTAGCTATCGATTTTTTTTTTTAGAATATACTAATGAGCAATAACAAAATTAAATATTTAAAACAAAACGTGTTAGTTACTTAGTTATATAAAGAGGAGTTGGTTACTAATAGAGAACTATGGTGTCTTAGAGTACATGGGATAGGCTTTGTTGTTGTTGTATTCTAAATAAAAAGTGAAGGCAAATTTATTAGGCTCAAGCATATTTAGAACCTTTAAAAAGGAAATAGTATAATAAACAAAGTTATAATGAAAAAAATAAAGATAATATGAAAATACCTTGATTTATAACTACAATTTTAAAATTTTGAAGTTATAAATTTTGAATCGAAACATATAAGGCTAAAGTATACCTTTGGTCCCTTATGTTTACATCAAGTTTCAATTTAGTCATTTATGTTTGGAAAGTACACTTTTAGTC
The DNA here is from genome assembly GCA_029929735.1 of Mimosa pudica. Classification (NCBI taxonomy): domain Eukaryota; kingdom Viridiplantae; phylum Streptophyta; class Magnoliopsida; order Fabales; family Fabaceae; genus Mimosa; species Mimosa pudica. Next base: position 3,587,436 of record JAKELP010000037.1, on the reverse strand, counting down.
CTTTTTTGTTAACACCGTTAGTTTAACATAACGGAAAATGTTAATTTAACAATTTTAAATGGTTATTAAATACTGAAAAAAATATTTAGATTAAAATATTTGAGTGTAAATATTCTTATATTTTCAAAATTTATCATTTTTGGTCCAATTTCATTATAAAATAGTCATTGTAAATTGTTAAGTTAGAATTTCCCGTTAAGTTAAACTAACGGTGTTAACAAAAAAGGACTAAAAGTGTACTTTCCAAACATAAATGACTAAATTGAAACTTGATGCAAACATAAGGGACAAAAAGTGTACTTTAGCCAAACATATAATTATAGAAAAGTCACGATATTATCTTCCATTGAATGCATTTTAAATTTGTACTTTGTGTGTCTGTGTCAAAATGTTGAATTATAGCCTTGTGTGAACTTATCATCAATATAATTCTTAAAATGTGGATTTAAACCCCTTGACTTTTCACACCTAAACCAGTTCCAAATGAGGTTTTGCCAAAGTATCTTTCAAATAAAACTATACTAAATGTATGAAAATTACCTAAAAATTTACATTAATGACATAAATGGAACTATATTAATTCTCTTAAATTTTGAGCACAAATCGGTGCACATTCAGAGTTTACATGATATGAAAAATATTACAATAAGCAATTACCATTATCACTTATAATGTCAATCGAAAGTTACATTCTGAGCATCAAAAATTCCAAAGTTCCAAGCTTCAGTGTTTGTATAAAGCTTCCAACAGACATTATTTTATTTATGTGATTCATTTTGTAGAACTAAAAAATGTTGTGTACAGAACAAGTACAAACTCTAAACACCCTATTTTGTCCGGACCCCACTAAATTTAAAAAATATAAAAAAGTAAAAAATGAAAAAAATAAATAAAAAAATAATAAAGATATGCTCTCTTGATTTCTTTCTTGTAAGGCAAGCATAATTCAAATTGTAAAAGAGTCAAATATGATGATTTGAATTAGAAAATAAAATGGAAACAAATTATAATCACAATAATGTGGGTAATCAATAGAAATTTGATTTGATTGTGATAAATAGGAAAGTTTTGAAAGGAATAAGATAATAAAAGGAAATAATGATGCAATCATCAAATTTGATTGAATTATCATCATGGTAATTTGATTGATCACATAAATGAATTAAAGAGGCAAACCCTAAAGTGGTGGCCTATATAAGTTAGTGCAAGAGAGCATTAGGGGATGATCATTTTTTTAGGAGGATTTTATAGAGAAAGACTAGGTTTTTAGAGCAAAGAAAAGAGGCAGTGAGAGGCTACAGAGAGAAGAATATTAGAAAAGGCGCTACACATGTGATAACACACACTTGTATGCATCTAAAGGTATGAATTCTCCCTATCTCCTTCTTCTACCATGAATATATGTTGATATTTGATCATTGTTTGGTACATTATTGTGAATAATTTCTTTTTCTCAAATAAATCAACTCCAATAAAATTAAAACATTTGTCAAAAAAATTAATTAAATTATTTTCAAAATGGTGTTCATGTTGTGTGAAGGTTTTTACAACCTCCTCAATCATGAATGATTATTCTTCCGTGAGAGATATTAAATCTCCTCAGGAAGTTTAATCCAACACATTTCAAGAAATATATTTTCTAATAAACTATGAGCTTTTCTTGAATAAAAAACACCAACCAAATATAAAACTTTATTTCAAAAATCAAAAAAATCATTTTCCTAAAAAACACAAATCAAGTGACACACATTTCTACCCCGAACTACGTGGGCTTTGATCCCTTAAGGGTACGTAGGCCCTAGGTTAAATCCTAGGTCAAGTCCAAAAATGTAAAAATTATTTTTTTGTTTTATTTTTATTTTTATATATTGATTTCTCTTGGTAATTTAAAATAAAATTAAAATTAAGGTCATATTTATTTTTAAATAAGTAACTTAGGGTAACCGTTCTCTTGAACGGGTGCTGTGGGGTGCCTAACACCTTCCCCACGCACAATCGACTTCCGAACCCTATTTTTTTATTTTAAAAGGTTTTCCAAAATACTCCCTCCATTCCTAAATATAGGACCTAGATGACTTTTTTGAAAAATCCTAAAAAAAGCAAAAAATAAGTTAATTATAAATTGATTTACCTAATTTTTTCTCTTAAACTAGTTTATTTTACCTATAAGCTAATGGAAAATCTAAAAAGATATCAAATATGTCATCATTTAATAACCTATTTCGCAACCTTAATCTTTCCAAAAAAAAGTTATCTAGGTCTTATATTTAGGAACGGAGGGAGTATCATTTTTAAAAAAAAATTTGGTGGCGGCTCCATGTTTATATCTTAATTTAATTAATTTTTCAGGCACTACACAAACGTAAAAAAATAATGTGAATAAAATTTCTCCAAATGAGAGAGAAAGAAGAGAAAAGTGAATTTACAAGTTAAGTTACTTAGAGTGTAACTGAGAACTAATGAAATAAAGTAATGAGAACTAATGAAAGAAAGTAATTGAAGTTTTTAGTACTACAAAATTGTTTTTACAATTGTTTACAAGTTAATTTACAATTATTTTTCCTTTAATTTGTAAACTTAACTGTGTATCGCCTTGCCAATCAAATTTAAGTGTCACAAATTCTCACACAATAGGATGCTCATAAAAAATTCCATAAGTAACCAATTAATAAAATCCTTGATAAATCATAAATACTTAGTTTTCAACTATCCAATTAAAATTTAGGTCTTATTGTCTCAATTTCTCAACTGTTGCCCGTTCATGAATGATTGTGTTGAACATATATATAAAACAATTTTCAAACTTTTACATTTCCAAAGTGGTTGAACTATATTCTCATCTTATTATAGAAATTGAAATCATGTTTGATACCATTTTAAGTTTTTCGCTTAATCATTTGCATTTCATTTATAACGTTTGAAATCAGAGTCTGTGTGAATTTAAATTTCATTTACATCAAGTTACATTTTTATCTCAATAATTTTTTTTTTAAAACTGGCCCCACCTTCTAGCTATTATTGTGTTTCTCATTTTAATGAGGATAATTCATTTTTATTTTTTTATATAGTAATTCATATTTATTTAAATGGTTCATGTTTTAATTTAATTAACTATAATGCTTTTAATAATTTTTTATTTTATTGTAAACAAAATCAAAATTAAGTTTAATTTGATAACTATAATTTTTATAAAAAAATAAATTTGTCATCGAAAAAGTAGAGAATTCAAAATTTTTAAATACAAACAATGAATATAAAATTATTTGTCATGAAATTTGAAGAATCTCAAAATGGAAAATTATGTCTATCATAAATATAAAATACTTGAAATTTGAATAATTTAAGCTTTCTTTCATAAATATTTATATATAATTTTTCTCCCCATTTAACAATTTCTTTTTACATTTTATTCATTAATATTCTTGAAGTTTGATGGGGAAGTTGGGGATGAAGTTTTCCTCTTCTCATCCAATAGAGAGTGGTTGAACTGAAGGGGAGTTGAAGATAGTTTGATTATTTTGTTTTTATTTACAAGAAATTGGTTTTTCGCCCAATTGAATATTATATGTGAGAAAAATTAATGATTTTTTAAAGTATCATCTAAAGCACTAATGAATTAATGTTATAGATTTTTTGTTTGACAAATTATAATATACATTGAGTTTTCTATGTTGTTAAACTAGAAATCAATGTTCCTAAGTTTTTAAATATAATTTGGGGTAAAAAATAATAGCACTATCAATTATCATTGCTGCCCAAGTAAATCAGCATAGATTATGGGATGAAATTTAAAATTCAAATCTTATTTTCAAAGATGATATGAATGAATTTAAAAAAAATTGAATTCAAAATATCATTATTATTGCTAATGATATCTTTTTATGGTAATGAAATTTCCCTCCATGTTCTCAATCTAACCATATTTGTGAACTAATTAAAATAGATATTTCCACAAGACACCCCTGAATAGGTTAATACCCACCACTAATAAGTTTTCAAATCATATCTATTATGTGTTGCAAAGAAAATTTGGTTGTTTTTTTTGTTGTGGGGAGGGGTTGAACTTAAAAAGGTTGATAGTTTGATTGTTTCTATTTACGGAGAGTTTGATTTATGGCCAAGTTAAATATTATATGTGATATAAATAAACGAAATTACTTACAAAAGACACTTAAAACATCGAAATATCATCATCTAAAGATAAACCATATATGTTATTTGTAAAAAAAATCACCCTGTGCATCGCACGAGTAGAACACTTGTTATATTAATATAAAAGAATAAATTATTCATATTGAATGTAGAGTAATATGTTTAATTAGTTGATATGGAGATACATGTTCATTATAAGTATCAATAAAATACCCTTTTTGTTAATGTGTATTAGGTGCTTATGACTCAACTTGTCCTTTTTACAATTTAGCAACCTCTATTGTCCTTTTACCAATTGGGAAGACTTTATTTTTCTTTTTCCCAATTTCTTATCTTAAACCTAATTTCCGCTAGCTTCCCTTCTCTCCAACTCCATTCTTCTCTTTGCTTTCACCGCTGCTTTTACCCACCAGATAACTCTTTCAGGTTATATTAAAAATAACTCAACCCGGTTCTAATTATAAGATCACTTTAACTTTTTTAAATAAATTAAGGATGTAAAATTAATTACATTAAATTATTTATAGTTACCTATTCTCCTCAAAATAATTTATTCTATTTTCCATTTAGCTTCATGGGAAGATATTGTCCTTGAAGTGGAAGTCATTCTCCATCTGCTCTAGATATTCTTCTAGAGTTAGTTTTTCACATGAAACAGGCATCAGGCATAAAGATACTTCTAGTTTATTTTTCTCAACTTTTTTTTTGCCAAATATCATTCATTAAACCAAGAAAAGTCTAGTACAAAGTATTCAAACTAAAGACAAAGCCTAGTCACTAAAAATAAAAGGAAAACAATCAGAAATAGGAAATCTACAATGAAGAAAGTCATCTAAGCAACGACCCACGCCAGAGTTTTTGTTTAAAAGCAGAAACAATTGGTGAGGTGGTCCACAATCTAGTCCATTGGGCACGACCCATTAGAACTGTTTTCCATTTATGAACACTTAATTCATGTTTTCCATTTAAGCAGTCATCTGAAGCATACTGAAAGGCCCAAGCTAAAGCCAAGCATTCTCCCATGAAAACTGATGCATCACAAATTTGGAAGCCACCATCAATTGAAATTACCATCCTATCTCTTATACGGTTATACCCATACAAATAGCTGCTTTTCCATTTCCCCATTGAAAGCGCAATCAACATTAATTTCTAAGGAATTTACCTTCAGGTGGCTTCCATTTTTTAACACTGCTGCTACTCGCATTTTGTTAAAGTTCTTGAGTGACTGCATTTAATGACCAGTCTTTGACTTTCAAGTATTCATTTAAAATCTTCCCTGCTTGAGAGAAGGTGAAAATAGGATCAGGATCCTTGCATTCATAAACTGCAGAACACCTACAGTTCCGAATTTGCTATAAAATGTTAGAATCTTAAGTTTTGATGAAGACTAAAATATGAAAGAATGGATCAAGTACTTAGAAAGCAATAGGTTAACATAGGATCCCAAGTAAGAGTGCAACCGGATGTAGATTTACTTCCGGATAGACTAGGACTAGCGCTCGCGGATGAATGACTCATCCCCCAGCGACAGCAAGTAATTCACTAAGGAAATAACTTAGTCCATAAACTCTAGATATACAAAACTTTAAGACTAAGCTAGGATTCAACCGAAAGTGAATTTGCTTCCTGTTATATTTGGACTGGCGCTGGCTGTTGGAATAGTTAACACTGAGCGTCAGTGAACATAAGCCACGTCTAGTAAAATTGCTTCTGATTGCTTAGTGGCTAGCGCTGGCTGTTGGATTGAAGGACACTGAGCGAGAGTGAATAAAAGTGAATATAACCCTTCATCCAGTAGGAGTGCTTCCGGATGTAGAAGTGCTTCCGGATGCAAGGAAGACCATCTTAGACTAAGTGAACACCCACTGCATGAGATTATGTGCTTATATTGTTAAACTAACATTCAAGTGCAGCACACTAAGTAGAGTTGCTTCCGGATGAGAATCTGCTTCCGCAAGCAATCAGAATGTCAGAACGTTCAGAAGTGCAGTGTCAGAATGCTTTTGTCAGAGCAGAGGTGTCAGGACTACTTTTCAGAGATAAAGCAAGTCAACCCTGCTATGCATTGATGAAGCATTAATTGGGCAAACGGTAACATGGGAAAAACGGCCATATTCAAACGGCTAACCCACCTACCAAGAGTGAGAATGTTTGAAGACTATATAAAGGAGCTCACCTTCATTTATGAAGCCAACTATTATCTTTGACATTCTTGAGAGAAGCTAGAGCGAGAAACTAAGAAAATCTTCAAGCATTCAAAGCTGCCCAGAAAAGAGAAAGAGCATTTAACACATTGAGTGATCTTTTCATCTACATATCTTGTACTCTTTGTAGTTAAGTCTCTTCTTGTTATAAGAGCATTGATTGTACTTAAGTGTGTAACACTATCTGTTCTTAAAGAGAACTTAGTTAGAAAAATCCTTTATTTGTAAAGGTTGAACTCTTGCTAGGTGTAAGGGGGAGCTAGTTAGAAAGGTTGCAAGTGAGCCTTGAGTAAAACTTGTGTTTAAAAGGTTGCAAGTGATCCCGTTCAAAACTTGCGGTTGTAAAGGTTCCAGGTGAACCCGTTCTAAAACCTGGGGATAGTGGAACTCGGCCTGGGTGGTTGAGAACTGAACGTAGGTCAGGAAGACCGAACCAGTATAAACTCTTGTGTTGTTTTATTTGAGCATTTATTTTGAAGCACAATTCACCCCCCCCTTGTGCATCCATTACTTTCATAAAATAGCAGCAATTAGAGCCTTCATGTACTCATCATTCGCTAGATTCATAAAGAGACCATAAACCCATGAATCCAAGTCAGGTACGGACTGATCCTGCAACATGAAATTAAAAGTACTTCCTCTTAATGAATTAAAAAGGGATTGGAGTTTTAAAATTTAAATCTCAACTACTCCTAGCAGTTTCTTGACCAAGGCTAAGAATTAGAGAGAGTGTGAGAATAATGTTAATGAGAATAATGACAAAGGGTCTTTCTAAAGAAATGCATTCATTCATTTTGACAGAATAATATGAACACATTCAAATCCAATCACCCTAATATTTTTCCTTCCTGTGACAATACCATCATATAAGTATCATATTTCAAAGTTCTATGTACACATTTTCTAAAATAATGTAATGAAGAAAATGAAGCTACGTTTCTTTCTTAAAAAGCAAAGTTTTATAGAATAGAAAGAATTAAAATGGCAGAGGAGAACATATCCCCTTAAGAGAAACCAAAGTGAAATGCAAATGATTCAAGAAAGAAAAATTTTTTAAACTTAATTTTTTAGATTATTGTCAATAATAAATTTTGAAAGCCAAATGGAACCATCAGCATCTAAGCATCCGGCAGAGAGCTTGTTCATGAATTTCAAGATGAATGCCAAAAGGAAGAAACAGAGCTTTAATGATCCATGGTCAATGCAACTGAATATACTAATTTGTTTCTTATAAATTTAACAATAAATTATGATTTAACCATGTCCTCTTGTCCAGAAATCAACTCACATACATATGAAGTGAAAACAGGAAGCACATTTATGGTCCCCATATCCAAGACCAAAAGCATGGCTGTTGAAGTGTTCTCACACTCAAGAGAAGCAGACAACTAACTTATCCCATAAAAGTAAAAGATAGGAACACGAAAGCAAAATAATAACTCATAATGCTAGAAACAAATGAAGAAATGAAACAATTTGATCTTAGCACAATAGCAACTATAAGGCTATAACTAAACATGCCCAGCTATACATGAGTGTTATCTTGTTGTACATCATTTATGCTTTTTTCAAGAAGCAAAGATGGATGTCTTTGAATTTGGTGAAGCTAAGGTTGATACCACAGCCAATATGATAAATGATTCAGATGCATATCCATACCAAGATCAATGATGAAGGTTTAAAATAAAAATTGGAAAGATTTGAAAATAATCAATGGTTTGAGAGATTGGTGTATTTCATGTGTGAGGTGGATACATATATAGTCCCATCCCTCTACAACAGTTTTCACCACAATTTCTTTACTGGTATGAATATGTAAGCATAAATCTTACAGCAGTAACTAAAAAGTGAACTGACCCAAAATAAAATTTCAGTTTAGATAACTTCTACAAACAATACAAGCTAATAATATTTTCTTATATGTACATTATTTTTTTGTAGAAAGCCCCAGACCAATAAACTAAGTGCCTGTTTGGATACATTTCCAAAAGCTATTCTGGCTCAAAACCTAGGTTTCACACAAATACATCCAAACACTCAATTTTTTTTGAATAAGCTATTTTGAGAAGAAAAGCTAGTTTGGGTTCCGAAAGCTATTTTCAGAAAAGCTACATTTTTCTCCTTTTCCAGCTGAAAGCCTCGATCTCTCGTTTAGGAAAAACATTTATTTTAAATAAAAGAAACATTAAAAGCTATTCATCCTAACTATTTTTCAGAAAAATTATATTCTACTCAAAAGTTATTCTTAAAAGTTATTCTCAAAATTCTTAATCCAGACACTCTCATTTCATCAAAAGCTATTTTTCAGAAAAGTTATTTTACTCGAAAGCTATTCCCCAAAAGCTATTTTCCCAGAAGCTATTCTCAAAAGCTGAATCCAAACAGGCTCTAAAGCTTTCCAGGCAAAAAAGATTTGTATATAATGTTCCACTGACCATTTAAAAAAGATACCATTGATATCAACACATTCCTATAAAGAACTATTGAACCTGCATAAATGATTTTAGCAATAAAGCCCATTTCTTCCATTAAAGTAAGAACATCTTAGAGATAAGCAGGCATGGAAATACCAAGAGCTAATAATAGGAAATACTATCAATCAAGATTAGAGGGGAAAAATAAAATAAAATGAAACTGATAGATAATGAAGAGCTTTGGCAAAGCAACATTCGCAATACATAATCAGTAGCTACATATCAGGAAAGTTTGCAATATGTGTCTCTGCAAATCCATATCAGGAAACATAAAAAAAGGGTATATCTAAACTTAGGACTGAGCATAAGGCTTCAATGACCTAGCAGGGGGAAAGAAAGGACTGAAGTGATAGAGTCCATATGAAATAGTGCAATTCAATTAAAATGCTCATGTACATTTATGTAACAGCAGATATTCAACGTATGGTATTAGACAGCTGAAATACAGTCTCTAGAACTTCAAAAAATCTCAAATTTCATAACATTTCTCAAATTTCATATCAGACAAAGCATATAACCAACAAATGGTGAAAACTAAGATCTGTTTCTATTGAATAATGCAACAATAAAAAATCATAAGAAAACATTGAACATCCAGAACTTGAGAAAGTTGGACGACGAACTCTATTGGTGAAAGTCCTTTTTTATGCACATCAATGTTTACATCTAAGAGGCTTCATTGAAGTCCACATTCACCAATGTGGACTTCAGATAATTGAAAGTCCTTTTTTATGCACATCAATATTTACATCTAAGAGGCTTCATTGAAGTCCACATTCACCAATGCTGAGGAATTATGAACAGGCATAAGTTGCATAATAAGATGTTATTTGCATGTATAAATTCAGATAATTCTTGCAATGAGGAAAAGGTTCAAAACAGAATCATTGCTCCACCTTTTAAGAAAGTCTAATAAATAATAGGATACACCAACAACATTCTTTCTAAGTTGTTGCGCAACGACAATAAATATATGGCTGAAAGTTAAATAAATCATGGTATACAAGAAGTGAAAGCAACAAAAAATTGAACTCTAGGAATATATATGTTACTACTAATTGTAGATATGAAATTAGAAATATTACTACTACTTTTCATTCTCCAGAAAGAAAATAAGAGTAACAAAATTGGAGGCAAAAATTGAAACCTCTAATATCATCCTTTCATTCAAAAAATATTGAAGTACTTGGTACAATTCAGTGAAACTGTCTAAGTTGTAAAATAGACTACCAACATTTCATAATGGATTCAAAATCGTAAAGAAAAATTTAGGGCAGTCACATCCCATGAAGTGGCAACCAAGTCTTCTATAACTTTTCTTACAGACTCTAACTAAACCCTTATCGTTTCCTACAATCAACCATTTATTGTTAGTGCTTAATTTTGGGAAATTTGAACCCAATTTTGTGGATTAGTGCCTTGATATTCAATCACAGTATATGTAATACTTCAAGAACAATAACAGGTTTACTTCGTTCAATAAACATAAAAAACACTACTTAATATAAATGTAGAAGAGGAGTCTTTAGGGATTTGAAAAATAACCATGGTGAGAAATGAAAATAAGCTACCTCAAAATATACTTGTAAAGGACTGAGAGGAGGGAAAGCTTCACTGATTTATCTATTTGGAGCAATTATATAGTGAGATAGGATGCAAGGAATCAGTGATCTAACTGCAACTGAAGACAAAAATAAATAATCAGTTGCAGAATGCGTCATCCAATCTGCGAGAAAACCAAAGCATTATTATTATATGTGCATCTGCCCACTATTAAATTAGAAAACATAACTCCTATAGCTTCTTATTCCAATTTCTCAATCATCACAAATGTAACTCTTAGGAGTAAAAAATTTTATTACGATCAGATTTTGTGAAAGATGATTGGTTCAATGAATGTGTAGCTCAACTTTTAGTTTATTCACTGTCAAGAAACCAACTGATGCATGGTATAGTATACATGTTGTGATCATGAAAAATATGCCTAGTGCAGAGGCATGATACGCATGTTCATTCTATAACATGTTTTTCGAAATGTCAGATTGAAGCTATGTTTTTGTTGAACTTGCAATATTTTCTTAACTTACATTTAAAAATTCTGATATGATGGCCATAATTGAGTATTAACACTCCATAATTGAGCTCAAAATGGAAGGGGAAAACTGATGGCCATTCACTGTGTAGAGAAAATAGGTCATACCTTCCAACAATTCTAGTAAGGGAGTGGGGTGAAGCAGTTTTACAATTGGCAAAACACCATAAATCACTATAGTAAAATTTCAGTAAGCCATTAAGTCATCCCTTGCAATTGTTTCTAAGAACAAAACTGCATTGAAGAGGTAAAGGCATCTGAATTTCCTAAAACTAAAAGTGAATTAAGGGAAGCAATCACACTCAAACAAATAACAATACTAACAACCAACTAAATGCATTAATCCTGTATAATTTAATTGAACTAATATGCAGTGATAGCGATACTAATACAATCTGAACAGCAGAATTATTATTAACAGCAAAGTTGTACATCATATGGAAGTACTATTATTAACACATCCACGACACCCTTATACTCTTCACTGGGCAGTAAAGCTCATTATTTTTTTTTTTACCTTTAGCAGAGCTCATGCTAAGACAATACCTACAGAAACAAAAAGGTAGTCCAAATAATGAGTCAATTGGGTATATAAAAAATAGAGAGTGAATAGTTCAATTATAGGACAAACTTATAAACAACAAATGAACATAAAATGGGAGTAGGAGCATACATTGAGACATGGAGAAATGCCTTTGATGCCAACTTTGACATGCTTCGAATGAAATTTACAACGGAATTGGTTGGAGTTAATATTAGGAGATAGGATAAGAAGAAGAGGAGGAATATGAAAGAGGGTGACATAGTTGTTTGTAATAGCTTCATTGAAACACAAAAAACAGAGTTCAAAACCTAAAATCAGAATCTAATCCCCTCCCAACCCTAACTCATTTCGAACCAAGAAGTAAAAACGGAGGATTAGATTATTGGCTTCTCACCGCACATTCACCGGCGCCGTTCACTGAGGAGAGCGAAAGAAGAGCAATGGATACTGCCATTCTCATTGTGGCTAGTAGAGAGAGAGAGAGAGAGATCAAATGGTGTGTGTTTGTGAGAGTGATAGAAAGCACGAAGGAGGCAATCAGGTGTGTTGGGGTTGTTTAGGTCTGCGATGGTGATGGAATTGAAGGGAGAGAGATTTGTGAGGAAGGGACTCTTTTTTTTTTTTTTGAACTGAAAGTGTAAGAGGAAGGGACACTTGTGAGGAATGGACATTCAGGAAGTGCTTATCAGTTAATTCACGCATTTAAAACCGCATGTAAATGCAGTCCCCAATGTGAACACCATAGAAAGATTCTTTACCGGAAATATATAGTTATACTATTAGATAATTTTAATGAAATTAAGACATGACAATAACTTGTTATGGAAAACGTGAATATTTGTTATGTATTGGATTATCACCACACACCTCCTCAATGGAACAAGGACTCCTTGGAAGTTTGAATACAAACAAAACGGTAAAGTAAAAGGTAACCACAAGCACAATATCATTTCATGTTGGTGACAATTAAAAAGACACACATATAAACAAACATGTATGCGTGTAAATTATATGTATACAAAGAGAAAGAGACCTTATTCCTATACTCAATGATGAAATCCTCAGGCTTTTTGATATTGTCCTTAGAATTCCATCTGTCGTGCTGAAGTTGATCCCTTTTTTTCAAAGCCAATGTTTCACTGCTTTTTCTTTTGATCAAGATAATCTCAGGAACAAAATTCAAGGACTTGGGCTCTAGTTCTTGTTATAAATAACCAACTACCTACAAATTTTGGTCCTTAATATAAGTCACTAATAACTGTATCAAATGTTTTTTCCCACTTTACGATGTTATTAATGGAGATTTAAAATTGAAAATGTGAAACACATCATTTATTTAATGACGAGTGAAGTTGAACAAAGTGGCAAATTTAACATGAATTTTAAGACCAAACATAGGGTAAGAAATGAATAGTTGATGACTTATAATAAGGACCGGAGAAGTATATAAAAGTTGAGCAGTGAGTGTGTCATTTCTGACACGTGTCCTCTTGCTATAAGGCGCCATGTGTCTATCCATCATGCTCTCTAACTCCTCATAGTGAAAAAGGAAAACAAGAAGACATGACATTACCAAACAAATCTGATCAGATCCTATATCACTATAACCCCAAAACGCACGCACACAAACTACACAGGCACCATTCCTTTTCCTTTTTCCAAATAATTAAATATGATGCTTTCATCACTAACTAAATCACTCAAAACTTCTACCTTTATTTTCTCTCTCTCCCTTTTAGCTTTTCAATTTTAATTTTAATTCCTTTTTTTATCAAATTTTGATATTTTTTGTTATCCAATGGTATCCCACCCGCGTGTCAAGTGAAACTAATCCTTCGTTGTTCTGAAGTCCCATATAGAGGGTAGACAGATGACCTGTGAATTTGCTCCATTCACAAGAGTTAGGGATCGAACCCCAACCACTTGCTTAAGGGACGAGAGTACTTACCACTCACGGTTCAAATTTTGATATTTTAATTCTCAAACAATAATAAAATTTCTTTATTCTTTTTTCATATTGATTTTGAACTGAACTTTTTTCGCATTGATTACTCCAAATTATAATAAAATATGTATGAAAAACTACTTAATTATTTATAAGATTCATCAATTGCCACAAGTATGAGGGAAAAACATTGTTATTATAGCTAAAGATAATTATGTACTTAATGTAAATGGAATATTTCGCATATATTTAATGGAGTATTTGATTTATAAGGTACTCCAAATAGAGAAAGTAATAATAATATATGTAACATCCCAAAATTTGAATTAGAGATAAAAGGGAATTAATTAAGGTATTAGGATGTCATTAGTAAATTAAACAACATTGTGAATAAGTAAAAAAGGGGGGAAAATATATTTTTAAGACATTAATATACCTATTTTTCCTTGGGAATTAAAGATAAATAATTATAGGTTGAGTTTAAATTAAAAATTTAATGAAAAATACTTTAGGACATAGATAATAATATGTTGAGAGTGTTTGAGAAATAATAAATGGAAATTTTGGAACTTTTAGAAGTTTTGGAGATTTTTGAGATATTTTTGTAAGTTTTGGGATAATAAGTGTCTAAATAATTAATTAAGCAATTGAAGAATTAGAGATATGAGAGTATGATGAAATCCAAAATATTTTGAAGGTTTAGGAGAATGGAGACTGTTTTAGTGGATTTAAATTAAAAGAGTACATTATGGTGACGGACCCCCTTCCCCCACATATCAAACACGCCATCTTCACTCTCCCACCACCATTGTTATACTTCTCTTCCACCTTCAACCACAATCCTTTGCACTTCCTCTCAAAAAAAAACTTACTCATTTCCGTTTTCTCTTCTCCTCTTCTCCTCAAATCCATGAAGCACGAGCTTCATCGATGGATGTGTGTGTTCTTTTTGCTCTTCCCATTTTTCCGGCGGTGGTGGTTTGATTTTCTGGCGGGAACGGGGTTTAACGAAAAAGGTTTGATTTTTATTGTAGTATTTTGAGTGTCCTTCCATTTTCCAACTTCAGCTCGTCATTTCCTCGGCTCTCCTTCTCCCTTTTCAGTTCGGTCAGCCCTATAATGTCCGATTTCCGGCGAACCGTGTGGCGGCCGGCGGCGGCAACTCCCTCCCCTCTCATTTTAGAATTTTGTAAGCAATTTCCATACCCATTTCTTTCATTTTTCTATGAGTTTGGAAGAGTGGCCGAGTTAGGGTTTAGGATTTGGGTTGAACTCTCAAATTTGCTTAGGTAGAAGTCTAAAGGAGTTAAGATCTTTAATTAATTTTTGTAGGCATATTATAGGGTTAAAATATGTAAATGTATGTCAACTTTCTTGGAGAATGAATTTGTATTTTATTCAAGACAATTTGTGTGTGGATTCTTTATTTAGTGCATCTGAATATGTTGTTATAGTAATGTGCCCTTGTTGAATTGCTGACCTTTAAATTCTGGTTGTAAAAGTATGATGAAATGGTTTGGTTGTATTACATGTTCTATATGTGAGTTGTGTAATTTTAGATTTTTGAACTCTCCTTTCTCCATTGATCAAATTGGATTCTGGTTGCTGCATATTAGTTGCTATCTATGATTAAATGGAATTTGAAGTTATGTTAGGATATTTGATTGAGCAGGACATATGACTAATGGGATGTTATGTTAATAGTGATATTTCATGGTGAAAACATGATTATTACTCAAGTAAATTAACTAGAGCTGGAGATGTTTTTCATGAATGTATAAAGTTGATGTTTTTGCTGATATATGTGAATGTTAGACTTCTCTAGTGTTCTCCTATAAAAGCGACAGGTATGATATAATTGTTTAGGAACTTTGTTGAAGTATGATTGAAAATGGTTATGATTTTGTATGTGTTTATTTCCAAGTTTCTTGTCAATTTGAGAGTTGTTGAAATTGGTCCTTGAAGGTATGATTCATGATTAGATGTTGGGATTTAATGATTTGCTAAGTACTAAAGAAGGGTAGGATTTTGCTTGGAATCAAATGATTGGTTAGAATGATTCTGAAAGTTACATGCTTTTCGTATGTGTATTGATTATGTGTGATGTTTTTGGTTTCTCTTTTCTTTCTTGTCATGGTCAATGGGTCCTAGGGAAATTTACGCTAAAATGGTTGGATTTAATGGTGGTATAAAAGTACATTATGCTATATATGTTAAACAATATTCTGGTGTGCCTTACTTTAAGGTTTGAAATCAAGATTTAAATCTGACTTTAATATTCTATTCCATGATTTTTAAGTGCAAACAAGCTTTATTGCTTTCTTTTAATCCATGAGACATGTTGGTTCGAGTTATTAAAGAATTCTTGAAGTTTAGATGTGTTTGCTTTTCTTGTATGTTAGATTTTGTTTTGCTATTCGATTTGGGTCCTAAGTTGGAGATTCAAATCTTCAAAACTAATGATTATGTAAGCTCACTAAAATTATAGTCTCGTTGTGCATGTGTGAATCTCATAATCAAGGATGATGAAGTGTATAAAAATGGGACTATTGTGGTTGCATTAGGCAGTGAAATGATGATTTTGGAAGCTTGTAGTGTACGAAGTGACATTCATGTTGAAAAAAAAAATATATATACTAGTGTGAAATAGTATACTTGTTTGATTTGATTCCCTTGAATTTGATTTAGATTGTATTGACCAAGATTGTTGATCACTCGCTCGTTGATTATGTTGACTGAAATAGTTTTATTATTTTTGAGTTCATATGCAAAATGTTTAATTGTAATGGTGTGTTTATAGGTTGATGAGATTCATTAAGATAAAATACATAAATGGGGAAGATTGGGTAGTAATGCGGATACGAGAGACGTTTAATTATGATAAGGGAAATGATATTGATTTATCATTTTGCACCATATTATTATAGGAGTGGATGCAAGTAGGCTTTCGTGGCATCAAGAAAGGAACGTTGAAAAATTGCGTAAATTGCTAAGGGCGACAGGTAATCACACTTAACCTTGCTATAACATTGAGGGTGACGTTAGTTAGGGATTTTGTAAAATCCCTTCTCACCCTCTATATATATATTATCTTTAAAAGATTATTTTTATACAAAATAGGCTATCGGGTGCCTTTCAAACACGATTATTTTTATATAAATGATTGATTTACATTTTATATATATTATCCTGGTGGTGGTGGTAGTTCTTGAATAGTATGACATACAGGTACCATATTCTGATTAAAGAGGGTTGTGGTTTGAAAGGGCATGAATTGTTAAGTTTGAGATTGTGAGGGATTTATGTAGTACTTGGTTAGGGATAATGATAGTTAGGTGGAGGAAAGAAATTGAATGGTTGTGAATGGGATGGTGATATTGAAAGGAAATGGTGATTGAGATGTTGAATACTGTGAGATATTGAAAAGGATATTGTGGAAGGTTGTTGGGATGACACTGCTTGTACCATCGGCCGATGTAACCGTTCGATAGCGCAATCGACGGTTAGTTGTACTGGTCCTAATGAGTAGAGACAGGGACTTACGGTTTCCGAGTAGAGACGGGCTCCGTTTATTATTTCCTTTTGATTATAGACAGGGGAAATATGCCTTTCAGAGTAGAGACTGGGGCACAATGTCATTCATAGTTACTTTGGATATTTAGAGATGTTTGACTTATTGAGGTTATGTATATTTGGAGATGTGTGGGTATATATATGTTATGTGTGTGCATGTATACTGTATACAGGTGAATTATTTTAAAACTGTGGTACCCTTTAGACGCCTTAACCACCGCACATCTCACTGTTATAGTGAGTTAAGCGGTGATTACTGGGACAAATTGTCTCATCCCACGATTACTGACATTTTTGCAGGTATTCATACACGGGCGCAAGCATCAGGAAAGGGAATTAGGATTATGGAGGTTATTTAATTTATTTAGAAATGTATATTGCCAGTTTATAGGTCTGCATTCGCTTCCGCATGTATATATATCTATTTATTGTTTAATATCAACTAGTTTTGTTTATTAACCATGTTAGACAATTCCTTTCTAACATGGTTAGCAATAAATTATCCATGATAGCAGCTGTATTGTATTAGTTTATTCTTTCCTATCATGGATAATAATTTAGTCCTTAGGATATTCTTTTTCTAACTATGCTAGAGATATTGATATTATCGAAATTCCTTTTTCTATCATAGTTAGCAAATATATTATTGAACTAAAAGAGATGTCACAGGTTAATTAGAGGAATTAGTACCAGTATGTTACAATATACAACAATTTTTGGGGCAATTTTGTTTAATACTCCCTCCGGTCCTAAATATAAGACCTAATTGACTTTTTTGAAAAATCCTTAAAAAGAGAAAAATAAGTTAATTATAAATTGATTTACCTAGCTAATTTTTTCCCTTAAACTAGTTTATTTTACTTATAAACTAATGGATAATCTAAAAATATATCAAATATATCATGACTTTATAGACTATTTTGTAACCTTAACCTCTCCAAAAAAAAGTTATCTAGATCCTATATTTAGGACCGGAGGTAGTATTAACCTATTATTGATTGGAAAAAAATCACATATATTATATTAACCTGTAGGGACTAAATCACATATATATGCAGTTTCCTCCATATATATTATAAATTATCTATTATTGATTGGAAAAAAATCACATATATCATATGTTTAATATTAACCTCTCTAGCCTCCCTCCTAACTCTTGAATCATATATTACAAATATTTCTATTTAAATATATCTTGATTTTCATCTTTTTTTTTTAATAAAACACTTCCAATAGTTTAATTTAATTATATATCCAGCCATCTTTATAGTGGTGTGTATAAATGCTGAATTAATGTCCATAACGTGAAATTAACGAGGTTCATTACACAAGAGTAACTAGCAATGTGTCGTCGTCATATAGTCCTTGATACTAATTGTCACGAAAGTGCAGAAATGATCATGTAAGAATTTTTAGAGCAAAACTGACAATCTAATTTCAAAACTGAGTCAAAAATGACCATGACAGTTAAACTTTTTGACTTTTTGACTCACCATCAACTGTCGCATCATCACACAAGGGCAAATAAATACATAAGTCTGCCACATATTTTAGTAAATGATGAATCAGATGATGAGTGAAAAGTCAAAAAATGAATTGTGATGACCATTTTTTCCCCATTTTTGAAATTCGATAGCCAGTTTTACTCCAAAAAATTTTACATGATCATTTTTACACATTCATGACAATTACATGACAATTTTCGCACCTTAACTTTTTTTTTTTGTAAAAGGCAAAATGATATTATATAACTTTTAGTAATTACAAAGGTTTAATAATCTCGAAAGCATATAAAACATATTAATTGCACCTTAGCTTATTATATGTGTGTGTATGTCAACTTTATATAGTAATACAATAAGAAAATTATCTTTTTTTTGTTAATCACTG
This sequence comes from Mimosa pudica, assembly GCA_029929735.1. Lineage (NCBI taxonomy): Eukaryota > Viridiplantae > Streptophyta > Magnoliopsida > Fabales > Fabaceae > Mimosa > Mimosa pudica. The sequence continues at coordinate 3,568,559 of JAKELP010000037.1, read as the reverse complement.
TTTGGTTTAATCCGGCCTCTAGGGGTAGGAGTATTGTCCACATAGGCAACGTTGTCCCATCTCCCAATGAGAGCGCTTCCTGGGATTCGAACACACGTTCTTATCCTTGCGGGGATTACAGCCCACTTACCAGCTCAACCAACTATACAACCCCTAAATTATTCTAAGGTAATAACCATTCTGTCATCAGGTTATGAATACGAACATGTCACACTAGTTGAGGTTGTTAATCTACTTAAATGTCTTTAAGTCATTACCGAATGTATATTCTGATAAAAATATAAATTTTATGTAAAAGACAAATACTTAGAATTAAATAATGAGGATTGACCTAATAAAATAATTAAGTCTTTTAATATGAATTTTGTGCATGCATAACATTCCATCATTTAAATCTTTATAAATAGAAGTCAAGTGTTTACCCAGGGACGACGACTGAGTTTTAATTGCAATTTTGAATTGAGAAATCTTTAGGAGGAGATGGATATATAATTACAATAAAAAAAGGAATCTTGATTGAATGATGACAGAGCGTGTAATTACAAAAGTCTTGTAACAATAATAATCTAACAATATTTAGACAAAATGACAGAGCATGTAATACCTAATGCTAATTATTTGTATAAAATTATTTCAGGGGACGCGAGATGTGGGGTATCCAAGTTTGATTTTAAGAAAAACAATAATTTAGTCACTCTCCATGACTAAATAGGAAAATGATTAAAAAGGTCAAAACAAAACGGAAAATGACAATTACGAATCTTGTTAGATGATTATTGACAATTGAAATTTCAGGGAAAGATCAAGGTTATATCGCTACAATTAAAAATAAATTCATTTCCATCAATTGAATTAAATAGCTGCATAAATATGACATTCCTGGCGTGTTGAACGTTGCTTTGCTTCAATAGTTCAATGTGAAAATGACAATTTCTTTTGGTAATGTATTTGTCAATGTAATTTTCACCGTAAAATATCCTTATTCATTACATAGAGGAAAAGTTTTCATCAAAGTCAATGAAAAGGCTCGCGATTAGAAGGAATATGCAGTCAAGAGAAATCATCATATATTTGTTACAGATAATTAACTTCATTAAATGAGTTGTTGAATATCCATAAATTGGTTAAGAAAATTAGTTTTGATGAAAATTATTTATGTGTATATATAAGATAAAATAGATTTAAATAGTATATTATGATCAAATGAGTTCCGAATTACTCCCTATGTTCCTAAATATAAGATAACTTTAGGGAGGAGAGCTTGTTTTTAAATATAAGATCACTTTCTAATTTGACCCAAGTTTTCCCCGAATTACCCCCATACTACTTTCACCCAAAAAAAATAGTGGTTTGAAAAAGGTGATATTTTTATAATTGGGTGAAGGTGCAAAACTAGCCACCGTAAATTTTCAAATGGACAACTTTGGAACCCGTAAATTGGATGGTGCAAAACCGTACATTATAAATTAAAATGGGACAAATTTAGCCACGCCGTTAAGTTGAAGCTAACAGACGTTTTGATTTAATGAAGGTGGGCCCCACGCCAACACAAACGTCTGTTTGCTTCAACTTAACGGCGTGGCTAAATTTGTCTCATTTTGATTTATAATGTACGGTTTTGCACCATCCAATTTACGGGTGCTAAAGTTGTCAATTTGGAAATTTACGGTGGCTAGTTTTGCACCTTTACCCTTTAAAATTTAGGTGAGGGGTATTTTGAAAATTTCATGTAATCCTAACTCATTAAAATGTCTTATTTAATCTCTCCAAATTTGCTGAAGTGATCTTATATTTAGGAACTGAGGGAGTACCTTATTATTAGGATGGAGAAAGTATTTACTAAGAAACCAATTCCACGTAAAGTTTTGAAGAAAAACATCCATATAAAGTTACAAAGCCTTCGGTTTAAAAAAATCTATATAAACCCAAACACGCTCATTAGTTTTCCAATTTTCAAGTGTGTTTTCCTATCTAGCTTGCTTCTAGCTACTCTGAACTCCATGCAAGCTCTAAGTCCCAAGTAAAAAAAAAAAATACTCCATTTCCTAAGTCACACAAACTTCTCCAACGTGACTCTTTTTATAACAACGTGGTATTTCAATCCACCTAGTACTTAACTGTTGACACAAACCCCTTGAAAGAAAAAGTCTACCAACTTTTTTTTTTGTGTTGCCTCATTGTTTGACCATTGCATTTAGCTATGAGACACATTCTGTTTAAGCTATGCTTTTTTACCAATCTATGTGTTGCTCTTTCTTTGAGTCCTGATGGTGTTACTTTGCTTTCAATCACTAAGCATTGGACAGTTGTGCCTCCTTCCATTGAATCAAGCTGGAATTCTAATGATTCAACTCCATGCTCATGGATAGGAATCCAATGTGACCATTCCAACAATGTGATATTTCTCAACCTCACTTCTTTTTCAATCTCTGGTCAATTAGGCCCTGAAATAGGACAGTTGAATAATCTGCAGACCCTTGTGCTTTATTCTAATAGTCTCTCTGGAAGAATTCCCCTAGAGATAGGAAATTGTAGCATGTTGAAGTATTTGGACCTTTCTCAAAACTACTTCACAGGAAAAATACCAAGTGGCTTAAGCAATTGTACTATGCTTGAGCACTTGGATCTTTCTGAAAACACTCTTAGTGGAGAAATCCCAGATAGCTTCAGAAGCTTACAAAAGCTGCAATACTTGTATATTCATTCCAATTTCATTCTTAGTGGTGAAATTCCTGAATACTTGTTTGATTTTCCTCAGTTGGTTTCTGTGTCCATGCAAAACAACAACCTAAGTGGTCCTATCCCAATGAATATTGGAAATAGCACCAAACTTTGGAGGTTGAGATTGTACGATAATCAATTGTCTGGGATCATACCCTTGTCCATTGGAAACTGCAGTGAATTAGAGAGGGTGTTCCTAGGTGAGAACCACTTAGAGGGGACTTTGCCTCAGAATCTTAACAATCTACACAATCTTGTGTATTTTAGTGTCAAAGATAATAATCTTGAGGGTCCAATTTTATTAGGTTCTGGAATTTGCAGGAGTCTATCTTATTTGGATTTATCATACAATGAATTTAGTGGGGAAATTCCAATGGGATTAAGGAATTGTAGTAGCTTGACAGAATTTTATGCTATGAATAACAACTTAACAGGCAACATCCCAATTTTCTTAGGCTCACTAAGCAAACTTTCTATTCTTCGCCTTTCTGAAAATCATTTGTCTGGAAAAATACCTCCAGAAATTAGTCGATGTCGGTCTTTGAAGGAGTTGCATTTAGACAACAATCAACTTGAGGGAGAAATTCCTAGTGAGTTGGGGATGTTGACTGAGTTGGAAAGTTTACTATTGTTTTTGAACAAATTGACTGGTGAAATCTGTAACATCCCAAAAATTTAATTATAAAAATTCTATAATTTAATATAGAACAAGAATATTTTATTGGCATTCTTGGAAATTATTTGACTAAAAGAAATGGAGGAATTGAAATAAGTGAAGAAGTTTAGCTAAAATATGAAAAGGAAAGAAAAAAAAAATATTGGAAAATTGTGGACCACATATTTTTATGCGGTGAAGGTAATTTGAAGGAAAAAAAATGCCTCCCACCTTCCCTTTAAAATGAAACTCTCGGCCTCTCTCACTCTTTTCTTATATCCAACTAAAATTCATCATTATCACCTAAACTCTTTTCCTCTTCTTCATCTATGCGAAAATTCTTCTCTTCCAGCCCAAACTTCGGCCGATTTCCAGCATCCATGGGTAGATCTTTCACAAGTAATCCGAGATTCTAACTTAGGTAAACATTCTTGATCCTTACCCACATGTTTTTCTCTGTTTTTAGGAAAGATTGGGGCTGTCCGATTTGGGGAAATCAATTTGGGATTAGGAGATTGTTAATAACCTAACTCACATATGAATATGAGTTGGGAATTTAAGATAGAAAGTTTTCTTATGAAGTTGGAATGGAAGAAGTGATTTTTACTCTTTGTTTCTCTTTTCTGTTTCTATTCGGCCAGCAACTATGGGGGAGGAATGGAGCTTCGAAAATCTGCAGCAAAACCTCAAAAGTAAATAATATAAGCTTGGTGAGATTTCTTCTTTCACTTTCCAAATTTCTGCAGAATGGGGTTGTGAGTGAGAGGGCTGGATTAAATAGAGGATTAGGATACCAAGAACTTCAAATTTAATTGTATTTGAAATTTATTTAAGCTTGAGTTAGTAATTGCTTGTTGATTCTTGAGTTCTTGATGAATAAAAGGGAGTTGTGAGCCCTTTCTATTTTGGCTGAATTATTATATCTGTTTGATCCATTTAACTTGTTTGATGATTGTAGGAAAAGTGGTGGTAGTTGCGTAAATTGGGGATATTGGGACTGTAGTGATGTTATGGTAATAAAACTGATTATAATATGATAAGGAAGAAGTTAATTGGTTCAGTAAAAATCTGATTTGTTGGTTTATGTTTTGGGTGATAACATAATGTATATATAGTGTGAATATTACATTAGAAATGATAACTATGCTTCTTGTTTGGGCTGAATAATACATTATAACTAAGCAATAATGGGCTGAATGAAGATATAAACATGTTAGAACCTAATTGTTGTTCACTACATCCTCTCAACTGTCAAGGAAATAAAAAAATGCTGGTTGTTGTGTAAAGGGATCGAAAAATAATAAATGTGACAATGCAAATGTGTGTTTAAGCCATGTGTTTATTGTTGGATGGTTGCTGAATTCTTTTTGTTTTTGGTGCAGGCTGTTATGAAATTATAAATCTAAATCATATGTGTGAGTTTAGTCCATGTGCTTGTTGAAATTAAAGTCTTTGTGTTAATGTCAAGCTGAATATAGTACGAATGGATTAAGGGTCTTTCCTTGTTTTGTTTGAACATTGTTGGGCTGAAGCTAGAATCTTGATTTGTTGTTGTTTTGTTTGGCTTGGTACCAAATGAATCGTGGACATATTTGTATGTTGAAAACTGATGCTAAAAAAAAAAATATATACATCTTTTCCTTTTATACTTTGATGTGCACTTTGTTTCTAGCTTTTTAATCTAATCTAGGTGCAGGAAAAGGGAAATTGGAGAAAGCTATTCTCTTCCCTCTATTTGTGTGTGTATGCGTGTTAATTACATATGAAAAGTATCAAATTTTCTATTCCCATGTTATTTTCTATCATGGCTGAATCTTTGTGAAAGCTTTTATGTATATGATGATTTATCATGTTCAAACATGAATCAATTGATTAACTTGAGTTCTTGTGATTTAATTATATGAATGATTGTTGCTGATACAGGATGCTAGTATGAGTTGAAAATCTTGTTATGGCTGAACTGATATTAATAAATACAATGCTCTAAATTCTGATTTAAAACTGAAGAAATGAAATGCTTATTTCTCTGATTTTGCTGCCATTGTTAAATCAGATTTGATTGAATGAATTGAGTGAATAAATTAAATGGTATTTGACTAAATTCTGTTTTGTAAGTTGTGTTGGAAAGGAATAAATGCCAATAGGCATTCTTAGTTCTGCATCATTCCAATTATCAAAGAAATCATATATGTTGGCTGTTGTGAAAGGGATTGGAAAGTAAAAATGTAATAATACATATGTGTGTTTGAGTCATGTTTTGTGGCTGGAACTTTTATTCAGATTGCCTTGATTTAGTCTTGGTTGAGTAAGTATATTTTCTGTTTGATGCTTGTTTCATTGGTGATGAAGTGATGATGTGATTTTTGTGAATGACATTGTGAAGGTATAATAACTTCTTTGTACTCTCTTTGGAATTTTGAATCTTATCATGAGTTGCTAATTGATATATGCTTGTTGATTGATTTGAGAATTCTTGAAACTTGCGAGAAACCTTTGAATGATTATTAAACAAGAATTATAACGATTCTAGAAGATGGAATAAATAGATAAGGGCTGGGTAGTATTAAATATGTTAGGATTTGTGAGAGACCGAAATTAAATATATACCAACATAGTTATTAAACCTCTTGTTTCACATTAGGTAAAATCAAGGATAATTATGGTGTGGAATTCTCAAGGCATCATAAAGGAAAATAAGTGTTGATGTACTGCTAATGGCTGGAGTCCAGGTGACAGTTTGTTTCATACACATAGGGTCATTTGTTTATTTATTGCCATCACTAATATAACTGTTGCAGGTGAGTCAATAGCATATTGTCCTTATATACCTTTATGTACATATGTATGATTTATGATTTATGATTTATGGAGTACTCCAGGGGGTCGCTCCCTCTTTGTCAATTTAAAATTCTGTTTGGTGAGGTGAAATTTCCTGCAGGTCTAAACCAGCTAATTATGATAAACATTTCATAATGTGAAGAGTTGGTTGGTGCACATAGCACCCGTGAGTGATTGAGAGAAGAAGCTTCATGGCGGGGTGAATATATTACTGGCCTGAAGTGGAGGCGTTATAGACGCAATATAAGGATAAATGCTATTATTCTCTGAACAGGTTAAAATGGGATTAGAATCATATAGGCTATTGCATTATTTAGAGTGTATGAAATAAACTGCGGTACATTTTGGTTTCAGGTAAATGGAGAGAACAAGGACAGTAGGAAGAAAAATAGCAGGAATGCTTGTTGTGCCCTATGTAGGTTAAAGTCTATTAGAATTTGTAGTACATTATCCATAATCCTATTATGTATCAAGTGAATAACTTGTGAAATACATATTAGGAAGCTATCATCTATGATAGTCATTCTAGTATTGGTTGTTACTTTCCAATTACAATGAAATCATATTTAGAGTAATTATTCAACATCTCTTCATTAGGATAAAATCTTAGATATTAATTTAGCCATTTAATAGATATGTAACCACTTGAATTTTTAATCAATAGTATATAGTTTTATAAACTATTATAGAAGTCCAACTCAATAAATAAATGTTTTTAGATAACTTTTAAAGAGAAAATATTTCAATTATCTTTCAAAAATAAAAAGTTTTAATTTATTCTCATTTTTGGACTTTTAATATTATAATAGTGGTTATAAATTTATTAAATTGCAATAAATATTGTAGGAAAAAACCTAGGATGTTACAAAATCCCTCTTGGCATATGGAAGATTCCAAGTCTTATGTCTATTCAATTGTACAATAATAACTTCCATGGGGAGTTACCTTTAGAAGTCACAGAGCTAAAGCAGCTTCAAAATATCTCATTGGCTGTAAACAACTTCTCTGGAGTTATACCTCAAAGTCTAGGAATTAATAGTAGTTTGGTGTGGTTGGACTTGAGAAATAACAAGTTCACCGGTCATCTCCCTCCAAATCTTTGCTATGGAAGGAAATTAGACAGGTTGATTGTGGGTGATAATCAACTGGAAGGTAGAATACCATCCAACATAGGAGGTTGTACAAGTCTTACAAGGTTGATTCTCAAATCAAATAATTTTACAGGACCCTTTCCTGCTTTTGAAAGTAATACGAGTCTTGGATACCTGGACATCAGCAATAATAGTATCAGTGAAATAATTCCATCTAGTCTAGGGAATTGCAAAAACCTCACTTATATTAATTTGTCCAGGAACAAACTTGTAGGACTCATACCTCCAGAGTTAGGAAACCTTGTAAACCTTCAAGAATTGAATCTTTCTTACAACAATTTGGAGGGTCCTTTGCCATCTTACCTGTCAAACTGTAGCAAAATGGAAAGTTTTGATGTGGGTTTCAATTACTTGAAGGGTTCATTTCCATCAAGTTTGACTTCTTGGACAGGGTTATCTACTTTGATCTTAACAAAAAATCATTTTACTGGAGGTATTCCAACATTCTTAGCAGGATTTCAAAAGCTTTCTGACCTACAGCTTGGAGGCAATTCATTTGGAGGTGAAATTCCTAGGTCAATTGGATCATTGCAGAATCTACTATATGAATTGGATCTAAGTGCTAATGGGTTGATAGGTGAGATTCCATTGGAGATTGGGAAGCTTCAAATGCTCCAAAGATTGGATTTGTCACTTAACAATTTGTCCAACATCATAGAAGTTTTGGAACAACTCTCTTCACTGGTTGAAGTTAATCTATCATTCAATTCCTTTTCTGGTCCTATACCAAATACACTGATGAAGCTGATAAATTCATATCCATCATCATTCTTGGGTAATCCTTGGTTATGCATTAATTGTTTTTCTTTTGATAGCCTAAATTGCCCTATGAATGTCAGTTTGAGGCATTGTGATCAGAAATCAAGTCATCATATAGGATTGAGTAAGTTGAAAATCATAGCAATATCAGCTGGATCTTCTGTTTTCATTATTCTTCTATTGCTAGGACTAGCTTTCATGCTTTTCCTTGGCAAAAGGTCTCTGCAAGATATCAGAATCTTCCCTGGTCATGGTTCATCTTCTTCACTACTCAAGAAAATCATGAGTGCTACTGAAAACCTCAATTGTCGGTATATAATTGGCAAAGGAGCTCATGGAATTGTCTATAAAGTTTCATTAGATCAAGAAAAAGTCTTTGCTTTGAAGAAATTTCCATTTCCCAACTACCAAGGACAAAGCAATGGCATGAGTAGAGAACTTGAAATCCTAGGGAAGATTAGGCATCGAAATCTAGTAAGATTAGAGAACTTCTGGTTGAGAAAAGACTATGGCTTGATCATGTACGCCTTCATGCAAAATGGGAGCCTTAATGATGTTCTGCATGAAATAAAACCACCACCATTGTTGTTATGGAGTGATCGATATAAGATAGCCTTTGGAATTGCTCAAGGACTAGCATATTGATGAGATTGGCCCATCATGTACATATTATCGGAAGTGGAGGAATGAGGTGATGGTCAAGTAAGGGTCAGGGGCTGTTCTGGTACTTTGGTCAGGGGCTATTAGTATTTTGGTCAGGGGCTGTTTTGGTATTTTGTCTATAATTCTGTTAGAGGGTATTTTCGGTATTACACTAGTAGTAGAAAAGTGTATAAATAGAAAGAGATAGACAGAGAGGGGTTATGTGAGAATTGGAGTCTTTGGGAGGGTGGTGTTCTCTAATACACTATTGGGAGGGTGGTGTTCTCTAATACACCAATTGTAGCTTTTGTTGATACTTTGTTGAAATTCAATAATATTTCAGTGTTGTTTTCATCAAAGGTATCAGAGCAACGATTCCAGGGAATAGCAAATTAATTCATGGAGAAGAAGCTTGACACCATTGATTCTCGTACCTTCAAGGTTGAGCAGAAAATCAGGTGCATAAGCACAGACATGGCCACTGTTAAGTGTGATTTGGCTATTCTGAAATCATTGATGGTTGAATTCCTTGATGATTTTCGACCAAATCAGTACTCAGAGGGACCGAATAATCAAATTGATGATTCTTTGGTTTTGAAGAGTTCTCACAAGATAGCACAGATTGATGAAATTGAAGAACATAAAAATGAAATTGAAGATGAAGAGAACGTGAAAGAGGTGGTTGAGATTGAATCTGAGATGAATTTCATTAATGGAGCATCGGTAGAGGAAATCACCGCCTCTACATGGGAGCAATTTTTCGAAAAAAGAGTTGAAACTAAAGCAAGGGATGTTAATGGATTTCTGATTTTTGCGTTGTCGAAGGCAGAAGCAATTTCAGGAAGCTCTCAAAGGCAGTGGATCTTGATTAGGGTTTACAAGGCCCAGTATGGAAGAAGCCCTATTCTTAATTGGAGAGGCAAATTGATTGGGCTTGGTTATTGTAAGCAAAAGGCCCATATCTTCATACACTTGTTGCAAAACCCCAACCAACAATTACGTACATGTCTTCAAAATACAACAGAGCCATTTTCCTTCAATGCAGAGTTTGCGACATCTGAGGCTAGACAAATCGCACAGGATGAGGAAGCAAAATCAGTGGCTGATTACTACTCAAGTGACGAACCCTATGAAGCTTGGTATGGGGTACTCATATTCAATTTTCCTGATTGTTTGGTGCTCAACCTTATTGAATTCGAAAATTCTCGTATGTCTTCAACCACCTATAATTTCTGGAAAGTTCTATTCTTGGATACAAGTAAGGTGGAAAAATTAGAGATGGAGGAATTAATTTTCTGGGACAAACCAGAGGATAGTGAGATGTCAGCTGATATTAGGATGAATATCTTGTGGCTCGCTGTACATTCTTATTTTGCTGAAAATTATGGGGTGAATTGGAAGGTCTTGTTTGCGTATTCATTTTTTGTTGGTGTGAGATTATGGTCTTTTGTTGTTGAAGTCTTGAAGTTGCTATGCCTATTGAGGCATAATCAGGAAGCATTATCTCTTCTAGAGACTCAAGTTGAAAAAGATGTACAAGTGTTCTTTGGAAATAAAATAGCTAGAGCTTTATTGCAAATGGATGCCCCAGGAATTGGCTTGATAAATAGGAAGGGACTGATTTTACTTTTACTCGTAGGAGTGAGCAAGCCAAATAATTCATTGGTTTGTTTTTTCCCTGTTGTTTCTCATCTTTCTCTTGTTGAGAATTTGTATGATGTTCAATATATTGTTCTAATGGCATTGGCAAGTGAGAAGGGGTCATTTTTTGCCATGGGATTTTTTGTTGCTGAATGGTTTAATAGGGGAAATATCCATTGGTATTACTGCATGGTGCTTAGGATTCTGTTCCCACCGGTAGTGTTACCACTGATTGAGCACGATAATTCAGTCAGAAGAGTTATTCATTTTGTTCAGAATTGTGTTTCAACTGCAATGGCAAGGAAGAAGAGGTGGTTTGATGTTACTGGACCTTTTGGTGTTGCATGGTTTCATACAGGAATTATATATTCTGGATGGAAAGCATGGTATTGTTGTGTTTTCATTGATGTGCTGACACTTTTCAAGCAATTCCAGATTCTGTTTCTGGTACACAGACAATTTATTGTTGGCTCTTACATTCTATTATTCTTAACTAGAGTAACTCGAAGCAGGAAGTTTTGGCTAGGAAAGACCAGCTACCTTGTGCTTCTAATTCAAGATATGTTAACAATTGTACAGGCAAGCAAACTTGTGATCACTGCCATGACAAATTGGTTGGAGACTTGGCTCAAGAGCTTTTATATCAAGAAGCAGAAATTGATTTTGATGCTTGCTTATCACCTTGTGGACAAGGTGGCTATTCACGGCGGGGGTAATGATGAGATTGGCCCATCATGTACATATTATCGGAAGTGGAGGAATGAGGTGATGGTCAAGTAAGGGTCAGGGGCTGTTCTGGTACTTTGGTCAGGGGCTATTAGTATTTTGGTCAGGGGCTGTTTTGGTATTTTGTCTATAATTCTGTTAGAGGGTATTTTCGGTATTACACTAGTAGTAGAAAAGTGTATAAATAGAAAGAGATAGACAGAGAGGGGTTATGTGAGAATTGGAGTCTTTGGGAGGGTGGTGTTCTCTAATACACTATTGGGAGGGTGGTGTTCTCTAATACACCAATTGTAGCTTTTGTTGATACTTTGTTGAAATTCAATAATATTTCAGTGTTGTTTTCATCACATATCTACATTTCGACTGTGATCCGGTCATAGTACATCGAGATATCAAATCAAGCAATATTCTTTTAGATTCTGATATGGAGCCTCATATTGCTGACTTTGGTATTGCTAAGATTTTGAATCAGTCCTCTACTTCAATGAAGTCTATAGTTGTTCCTGGTACCATAGGATATATAGCACCAGGTGAATTTCCTACTCCTTATTTTCATTCATTGTGTTCTTTGTTTTTGGAAAGTCCCATTTTAATAGATTCACATGTTTTCTTTGACAGAGAATGCATTTTCAATTGTAGTGAGCAGAAAATCTGATGTGTATAGTTATGGAGTAGTTTTGTTTGAGCTAATAACAAGAAGGAAGGTGCTGGATGCTTCATTCATGGAGGGAACAGATATAGTGGAGTGGGTCAGATCAGAATGGAAAAAATCAAAAAGAATTGATGAGATTGTTGATCCAATCCTTGGTGATGAACTTAAGGCTTCTAATGTAAGGGAAGAAGTTGAACAAGTGCTTATGGTGGGTTTGAGATGTACAGAGAATGATCCAAGTTTGAGACCAACAATGAGAGAAGTCATCAGCAATTTGATTATTAGAGGAAGCAAAGTTTATGGCAAAAGTGTTATAAAAGCTTGACAGCTTTGGCCCCCCATGACTGTATTGAAAGTTGTATGGGCAAACAATTTGTGAGAAAGACCAATAATTACTTCGCCCTAATTTCCAATTGCAAGTTTCTATCCCAATTACTTCATTTGCATTTGTAGCCAATTGGGTCTACGATTTCACCTATAACAACAAAATATCACATACTACCTTCGGTCCTAAATATAGGGTCTTATATTTAGGACCGGAGGGAGTATATAGTTTGCATGTACTAATAAAGTTAATTCATATGCTTTTGTGTTAGAGGACAAATATAAGTAGCTTTGTTCGGGTAAACAAAGAGATTGTTGTCAAGATTTTAACTTATGATATTTTTTTGATTACAAATAAGCACAAGCTACTTAATTAAGTGGCAGCAGCTTCTCTTGATCAATCTCATCCACTATAAAGGCTGGAACTTCAATAAAACCAACCACTCCTTGGCCCACTTGTAGTGTTCTATGTGCCAAAATATCTGCAATTTTATTACCTTCTCTTCTAGCCCATTCCATTTGTACATCCTAGTCCATCTTAAGCATGTCCCGAATTTGATGTCATATGCACTATCCGTGTTGATCTAGATGCATCCTCTTTCTGGCGGCTTCCATTTAAAACACCTGCTGTTTGGATCCAAGTGTTGCATAAAGGATTCTCCTCCCCAACTCAACTAAGCTCTTGATTTTGAAATACTCCCTCTGATCCTAAATATAAGACCTAGTTGACTTTTTTTTGGAGATGTTAAGGTTACAAAATATGTTATTAAATTATGACTTATTTGATATATTTTTAGACCAGTCATTAGTTTATAGGTTAAATAAACTAGTTTAAGGAAAAAAAATTAGGTAAATCAATTTATAATTGACTCATTTTGCTTTTTTAGGATTCTCCAAAAAAGTCAACTAGGTCTTATATTTAGGACCGGAGGGAGTAATACAAAAGTGGTAGTATTTGAATTCTTAAAAATTCTGTGATTCCTAACCAGCCATAAATTATGATACTCCCTCCGGTCCTAAATATAAGAACTAGTTGATTTTTTAGAAAATCCTAAAAAAGAACAAAATAAGTTAATTATAAATTAATTTACCTAATTTTTTCTCTTAGACTAGTTTATTTTACCTATAAAGTAATGGATATTCTAAAAAGATATCAAATATGTCATGATTTTATAATTTATTTCGCAATCTTAATCTCTCCAAAAAAAAGTCAACTAGATCTTATATTTAATAGCAGCGGAGGAAGTAGTAACATATAATGGAAAACCAAATTCCCCATATATAACCATTAACAGCAACAGTAGATGAAATATTCATTTCTAACCAATCTCTCACTTCTGTCTCACCCATAAAAGTTGCCATCTGTGTGGAAGGAACCATGCGCCTCCAAACTTCCCAAGCTCTATTACAATCCCTAAGAATATGAAGTGTATCTTCAATGCTTCCTGGGCAACAAACACAAACAGCAGTAACAGAAATTCCTCTAACAAAACGAGCATGATTCGTCATAATGCCATTTATCCCTCCCCAATGTATCCACAATTTTAATTTAGTGATCACGGAAATAAATATTTAGTGAATATTTAGTGATCATGGAAATAAAGACAGTTTTGTTATGAATAATGTGAATGTGTATGTTCATATTATTCATAACTTATAACTTATGATCTCTTAAATTCTATCACTTGGTACCTTGTTTCATGACATTGTACCATGTAATAACCTCCAACTCTATCATAATGTTGCTTGATACTCTTTTTTTTTAACTATTTACTATTTAAGGTAGTTGCTAATTCAGGGGACTTCTGAATTTGATTTCATCTTCTCTCCAGCTTTTATTACCACTTTCCACATTGGCTCCTTCACTCAGGTAAGTGTTCTCTCACTTCTTGTTCTTCACCTTATTATTCTGTTCTAATATTTTCATACTTAAAAGTACATTGCTATGTCATAACGTGGGTTCTACTTATTTTCTCAATCCTCATTCTGTAGCTACAAGTAACGTAAATTATTGAAAAATGGCGGCTATGATCAATATTCAATGACACACCATTGCCTTCTCTTTGTTGGCATGAGTGTAAATATCCTACACTTCCATGTGTTGGTGTGTGTGTATTTTGCCATCCATGTATTGGTATATATTCATTATATTGTCTTCTTATTTGCTGTTAGAGATTCTATCATTTTTTTTGCTGTCTTTCAGTCATATACGAGAGAAGGATCAGATTTTTGCAATGAAATAAAAAGAAAATTTAGTGATTCGCAGTTATTGGGTTATAAGCTTCTCTTGCTACTCATTACTCTGCATTGATTTTTTTAGCCAGTCATAAAATGAACAATTTATCAAGCAAGAAAAGAAAACAGTGTGTTGCTTACATTTTGAAGATAGTTTGAGCTGAAATTCAATACTCAATTGAGTTTTGAGTGGTATTGCCACTTGAGACTATCACATTTGGGGTCAGTGATTCTGAAATGGATGAGCGAAATAGCCTTTGTTTGGAAGCTGTAAAAATTAGGAAAGGAAGGAGAGGAATCAATAACAAATTTGATCAACAAGGGTGTTGAGATTTGGAACAGATGTAGAAAAATGATAGATTTCAGCCACTGTTGTAAGTATAATCATTCTCACATTTCTTTTTCTAGCAAGGAATGATAAGTAACGAAGAAACATGTTAATTATTGGGAACTTAACCCCTCTTCAAGTCATGATTTCAAAAACAATTGTGCAAAAAACTAGCCTTGGTAAAAATCCTAGTATGGTAAGAATGAGTTCGGTGAGGTTCAACCATAGCTAAAAAGATGCTGTATGTATAGTTAACCTGTTAGTGTAAGTTTGACTAGACCTTGATTGAGGAGATATTCGGGCTCCTTGATAGTATAATATGTGATGTGAAAGCAAGTCCAGTGTCAGCAAACTTGAGAATATTTTTGCCCCACAATATGACATTGTGAATGAGATGCTCAAACTTAACCAATATAACATCATTATCCAATAATTTTAAAGTAAAAAAAGAACTCCGATCAGAAATATTTGTTGAATTTATTTGTAAGTATGCATAAATTATGGATTATATGATTTTGTTATGTGAGGCCCATAAGTAGAGATAGGATTTCGGGCTAGCCCGATTTAAACGAGTCAGTCCAATCTGAACCACTTTCAATTCGGGCTAACCCGCTTTTAACCCATTTTAATTTGGGTTTAACTTTTTTCAACCTGACTCTCTTTTTTCTATGCTTTATCGAGCTCAACTCAACCAAATACAAGGTTTACATGTAAAGATGGAATTTCAGGTCAACCCAACCCACTTTGAAAGCGGACTAACCCGCTTTTGGCCTATTTTAATTCGGGTAGAATATTTTGCAACCCAATCCATTTTTATTTTGTGTATTTTCGGGCTCAACCCGATGGGTCGGGCTAGAAGTCCCAACTCTACTCATAAGTTGTTACTGTAAGCCCTAGTAGTTGTAATTTATAACTTGTAAAACCTCATCTTAATTATTTTTCTTCCATGTAACCTCTAATTAATTCTCCCATAAAATTTTTTTATTCTTTTTTCACATTGATGACTGCCAATTATAACAAAATATGTCTGAAAAACATTGTTAATATTGTTATGATAATTATATATTAAATGTAAATAGAATACTTCACTTATATTTAATGAAGTATTTGATTTACCAGGTACTCTAAAAAGAGAACGAAATAATAATATACAACAATTTCTGATAAAATAATTGTTTTGATAATGAATTTTTGATAAAAATGATAATATAACTATTAGTTAAGAAAATAAAATAACAAAAATGCAAAATTTTATGGACTTAAATCCAGTAAAAATAAAACTATTTGTTTTTTTGGATAGAAAATTAAAATTAAAATATGGTAAAAATTTTTAAGAATTATTAATGTATGAGAAAAGAATAACATGAATACAAGTTTGTTTGGTAAATTAAAAAAAGGGCGAAGGGGCAAAATTAGCCACCGTAATTTTTCAAATGGACAACTTTGGCACCCGTAAATTGGATGGTGCAAAACCGGACATTATAAAGCAAAATGGGGCAAATTTAGCCACGCCGTTAAGTTGAAGCTAGAGGTTAATGAAGGTGGGCCCCACGCCAACACTCACGTCTGTTAGCTTCAACTTAACGGCGTGGCTAAATTTGTCCCATTTTGCTTTATAATGTCCGGTTTTGCACCATCCAATTTACGGGTGCCAAAGTTGTCCATTTGGAAAATTACGGTGGCTAGTTTTGCCCCTTCGCCCTTAAAAAAAATAAATTATAGTATGAAAAGAGGGGGAACTTTGTAAAGGAGTTATTTTCAAAAATAAATTAAATTTATTGTAGTTAATCAAATTAATTAATGGCAAATGAATAGTAGAGTAACTAAAAAAAATAAAGGTAATCCAAATAATGTATATGCTAAGGGAAAAAGATGAAACAAAGAGTAAAAGGAAAATAATTAAGGAACTCAAATTATGTTACTTAATCAAAATAATAATGGTAAATGAAGGAAAAATTTTCAAAATGAGAGAACTGTATTGTGTAACTATCATATCTTAACATTATTTATTTATTACAATATAAATTTATCTACTATTCTTTTTTGAGCAAAAAACCAATACTTTCATTCCATCAAGGAAACCATATAACACACACTAATACATTTTGATAGAAACAATCTTTACAACATATTCCTAATTTACAAATATTTTCCTTTACAAACTTTTCTATGCAAAATATACCAAATAAAATTTCTTCCAAAGGAGATGGTAGCTTCTCTAGCCAACCATGTGATATCATATTCCTCATTACACTAACTGCTACAAAGTTAGAAGCATTAGTGTCTTTCCATGGTTGAATATTTATAGTTGAACCTTGAATCGCTTACGGACGCCCAATCAAGATCCTCAAATAATCTTCTCTTCTACGAAATTCAAAGACAAGAGCTCATTCACTAACTTCAGTAATCTCAAGATTTTCTCTTCTTTCAAGATTTCATCCTTTTCGAATAATCTTTAACATTGTGACTTTGTTCACGTAATTATCAGAAATCCCTCACAAAATCCTCACTATCAATGACTTCAAGATCAAAACACTCTATAAACTCTATTGCAGTGGGCATTAAAATACTCTCTCTCCCTCCCAACAAAATCCTCTTTAAACTCTAGCCCTCACACTGAAGAGAAAAATCCACGCTCTCACACTTGGAGAGAAGACACTTCCGCAAAACGAATGAAGAAGAAAGAATGCAAGAACCCGTTAAAGAACACGATCTTGATTCCTACATCTTCGCAATCTTGAACGGAGAGCCACACTCATTATCTTTTTGCACGAGAAACAACCAATGATATTAATGAAGAAATGAAGTTTTAAAAGAGAGAATAGGATGGGAGGAAAAGTGTGGAGGATCACTCTACTACTTTCAATCAATCCAAGAAAATTATTATAAATTTATATATTATTGATTGGAAAAAATCACATATATTATATTCTCTAGCCACCGTGCTAACTCTCTTTAAATCATATAATTTCATACAATTATTTCTATTTAAATATTTCTTTATTTACATTTTTTTTGAAAATAAAACACTTCTGATAGTTCAATTTAATTATATCTAACTATTTTCTTAATTTCTAAAAATTACTCCATCCCTAAAATTTTTAAAATATATGCATTAATTAAAATCTTAATTATTTTCATCCTACATCCTCTAAAATCAAGCCTCACCAATAAATAGTCTTAAATCTCGGATTTATCATATTCATCCCAACAAATTTCTTATTTATCAAACAACGCGATATACTGAACTTCTCTGAGAAAGAGTATGATAATAACCAAGTTATCGAACTCTATGTCAAGCAAAAGTGGATACACAGGACTTTTGTGTGGAGAAGAGTTTGACAATAACAAGTTATCAAACTCTATGTTAAGTGGAAGTTCTTGCGTATTGTGCGGGTTCAGCATTAGTTAGAAATTTGTTGTTATCTTGTAGTAGGTCTACATTAACTAGAACATGTAGTTCACACTCAATTAGAAAGCTGATGGATTCGCCTTCATCTCTCCACACGTGTCTTGGGTGACTGATTTTGGAGATTACATATTTGTAATTTGATGAATGATGTTCACTTTGGTGCGTAGCACCATTAAGCTTGTATTCCTGCATAGTCCAGCCACATGTCTTCTTATTCACATTTTTCATGGGCTATTCTTCCTCTTTCTTCTTTATGTAGGAAAATGTTCTATTAGACCCAATATGGAATTCTCTAACATAAATTTTCCGAGTCGATTACACTTCCAAGTACCAAATTCTGTGGCTCTCCTAACCCTTGAAGAAGAACCATTTTTCTGGGTTAATTTGTTGAAGAAGTGAAGAGACTCATCTTCCCTGTCCACTAACATCTTCCTTCATGAGCTGCCAACCCCATAAATGTCACAGTCAATGATTGCACTACAAGGACGGACTTGTCATTAGCCTTCTTATAAAAGTAATGTTAAATCAATTCCTGATCTGTTGGGTTAAACTTGAAGCCAATAGGTACAATTGTATCCATTATCACCGAGTAATTTGGAGAAAATTGCAATTCACAAAGTAGAACATTTTGGTTGTTTACAATATATGAATTTTACAATTAGACAACAACGTAGACTGCGTACCTGTTATGACATTATTTACCTTCATGTAAGCAGGCTCATTAAGCCCAAACAAAGGACAAGCTAGAAGTGGCCCAGCGCGTTAGAGACAGTCAAAATCATTATGTCACTGGTCAAAGATATATTCAGAATTTAGTAACAGCAAATCAACAATTTGTAACCACCGCATTCATGAGGATCAAAACAGAAAAGCTGTAAATAAGAGGATTGATTACTCCAACGGGAAAGGAAATTTGTAAACTATATATAGAACCTTATGCTCTGTAGAAAAGGCATCCAATACCTTCTGAGTCTTGTATTCTCTATTTCTTTCTTTCGCTAGTCGACCAAAATCTAGGCGATTACTCTCTTGTATATATTATCATTGTGGTTTGCCCACTCATTCTGAATAAAGTTGCTATTCTACTTTTTGATATCTTCTGATTTGTGTATCAACATTTGGCGCCGACCGTGGGGACGATAGTTTTCTTATAAAAGCTACCGTCTTTTTCTTGGCAATTCAATCCCATTCATTATGGAGCAACCAAATCAAGGTGACCAGCTTTCACAGAATAACATTAACACAAATTGTTGTTGGTTTAAAAAAACATTACATTAGCAATGGCTAATAATAGTGATTAACTCCATAAAGGTTTACCTGATTTATGGAGAGTATACAAAAATTTATGAAGCAGTAAAAAACAGTGTTGGTTAGAAGATACTATTATGGTCCTATTTATAGGGCATTTTATTAAATTGGAACTATATATTTAATAATTCTTTGCAAAAAATAAGAATATAAATTACATTAAGAGAAATTAAGTGATGAGAAGGAGAGAGCACATGATAATTGTTAAAGAATATAAATACGACTTAAGGAATAGTGTACAAAATTTAATAAAGAATAATTGATAAAAATAAATGCTCATCATAATGTAGGCACCATAACAAATTCCAAAGTCACTGTAGATTACTTTCCAATGTTTTTAATCATCATTATTATTTGTTTCATACGTTATGCCTAATAAATCTATTTTAAAACACTTTTATTTAATCTATAAGAAATCCCTAAAAATTTTGATTAAAACAAGAGGATAATTTTGAACTGAAATTTAAATAAGAGGGTATTTTTTTAAACTGAAAAAAAAATGAACTGAAAAAATAAGAGGGTATTTTTTTTTGATAAAAAACGAGGGTATGAGTACATGCAGAAAACAACTTTTCTTATTTCTCATCTCTAAAAAGTCTCCTTCATGAACAATTGATTATTATTTGACATTAATTTAATTTGATTGTAACAAATTGACTAGATGGACATGATTCAAATAAGGATAAAATTAAGGGAGCTTATTTATATATAGAGTAAAAGTTAGATTATTAGATGATAAAGGAATGTGAATTTGCATTTATCATTCAGTATTAACCATTTGAACATAAATTTATATATTTTTTTAAAACAATCCATTGGTAGTAAACATGAACATCGCACCAAAGTAGGCGTTTGCATAGCAAAAGTTGGGTAGCACATTAAATATTTCTTTCAGGCGTTCTAAGAAGATTTATTTGGGTCTGTAAAAAGGGTTGGGCTATTTATTTTCATAATTCTTTGTTTACATATCACACGTAATATAGTTTCTTTTTTATTTTCTAAAACATTTGGATTTACGATAGTGTTTATCTGCTCTGATTTCAAAACCTATGTTTGACCATGGCCTTTATGAAATCAAATATTATACCCAACCGACTTTTCTCAATTAGGCAACTCTGTGTGGCTTTATCAAGAGTAAAGTCCATTGATGGTTTGAAGGTACTCATCATTGACATGTATAAATGCTAAGGACAACAAATATTACCGCAAATGTTGTTTATAGAGAAACCTTTCAAAGTATCATCTACACCAGGTATACTTGCAACCTTCACTCATAATAGTAACTTCAAGATTATTGTACTTTTCTCTGATAAAACAAATTCAATACAAATATTAACTTCTTCATATCTTCAGGTGACATTTCAAATGATTCACATACATAAATGAGTAAATAACATGCAAAGATATGAAACATCAAAGATGAAATTCAAGGAATCACAAATCCAAAAATGTATCGACTCATATATATTAAACAGGTAATTTCCTCAAATAATCAAATACTTGTACTGTAAGACCACGAAATATACAAAAAAATCAACAACATTACAATATACAAATTTTAAAAATAATAATGGCATGTATTTCAGTCAACAACATACCTTAATAACAAACAATAATGAAAACATGTTCCCCGTGCATCGCACGAGATCATTTCCTAGTTTTTATTAGTAGTCACAGATTATTTCACTAAGTGGATAGAAGCAGCTGCATTTTCTCAAGTCAGGGAAGTAGAAGCAATTAATTTTGTTTGGAAAAATATAATTTGTAGGTTTGGTTTACCAAAGGATATAGTGTGTGATAATGAGTCACAATTTATTGGTAGGAGTTTTAGAAAATTTTGTGATAAGTGACATATTCATTTCAAATTTTCAACGCCTAGAAATCCTCAGTCTAATGGACAAGCTAAATCTAGTAATAAGACTATCATTAATTCACTAAAAAAGATATTAGATAAAGCTAAAGGCCGATGGGTTGAAGAGTTACCAGCTATTTAATGGGCTTATAGAACGACGTCAAGAACGTTGACTGGCGAAACACCATTTTCATTGGTGTACGGGACGGAGGCAATGATCCCAGTTGAAGCAGGAATGCCTTCATTACGGTATAAATGGGCGAGAGAAGAAACTAATAATGAGGGATTGCAATTAAATTTAGATTTGTTGGAAGGAAAACGAGAGAAAGCACTAATTAGGATAGCCGCTTAGAGCAACTAGGTTTTGGAATAAACATATTCGAGAGAGACAGTTTAAGGTAGGAGACTGGGTACTTAGAAAAGTATTTCAGAACACTGAAGAAAGTAGAGATGGAAAGTTTAGCCAGACTTATGAAGGTCCTTACAGAGTAGTTGATGCTACCAAAATTTTTGATAAAAACTCTGCAAGTGTACGGATCGTAAATTTAGTAAAGTGGTAGTTCAAGGTCGATCCCACAGGGACTCAGACAATTAATAACTAGGCATTAGATCTCCTATTTTCATTCAAGTTGAGTAAATAAAAGAAAATTGATTACCTAATATCTAAGAAAATAAAATAAAACAAATATTCACACAAATGAAATTCACGAGTCAAAAGAACAACCTAGAGCCACTAATCCCTTATCTGCTTCTTAGATTTTATTCCCCACTAAATTAATTATGAATTAATCCAACTAGCTAATCTAGAGTACTAGTGTCTATAAATGCCTTCCGGTCCACTTACATCCTTGCCTAGCTTAATTACACAATGTCTTGCACTAATTTACTAGGCCAATTTATAACGGTACCACTCTAATGTGACTATGTAGGGCTTCTAGGTATATTCCTATCCTAGTCGCAAATCAGATTAAAAATCCAATCCTACACTATTTAATCCCATGGTCTATTTAAAATTCCCTCTTCCGAGTCCAATTCTAAATTCCCTAAACATGTCTAATGGTGATCAAGCACTAAACAAGTTAATCAATAATAGCAAGATTAAATAAACTAAATCAAATTAATCATGACTAAATAGTGGGAAATAAAATACTAAGTTACAAACAAGTTCATAGTACTCTAAGTTGTAACAGAAAACTAGCCACACATATGTCTCAAACTCATCATATAATCAGATTCAATACCCAAAATCATAAATGAAAGTGGAAATAAGAACCCATAAAAATATTTCTCAAAGTTGAAGACACTTGAAGAAGACTACGAATAGATATGCTCCCTTCTCTCCAGTTAACGCGCTGTGTGTGTTGCAATTGATAATTGCCAAAGAAAAGACAAAGAACAAATGCCACCTCGTTCTTCCTTTCTTCAGCGTTGTGTCACTACATGTGTGCGCTTGGAATTCAATGAATCTCCACAAAAAGACTTGAGCTCCCTCTCCTTGTGTCGCAGTTTCCTTTTCTTTTCTCTGATGGCGTGAATGTGTAGGCTTTACTAGATGGGAAGAATTATGACCAGCCTCCTGTTTCACAAGCTCCTCTCTTCCCTTTTCTAATGGTTGATCTCCTTAATCAATTAGGAAAGATCCAGCCCAAGTCCAAGACTCATTCTTTCCTTTTTCTTTTGTTTCCAAATCTTCATTGTCCTATTATAAGAGAAAGAAAGGAAATAGGAAATAATGACCATAGCTCAATCATATAATCTCATTAATAGGAAAATTTTCCTTTAAAATATTTTCTTTTATTATTTCAAGTTTTCTATTTCAATTCCCAAATAATATATTTCCAATTCACATCAAAATCTCTTAATTACTTAATTAATGACTCCCCAAATACAACAAAATATTTCCTAAGAACCACTAAATATGGGGAGTCATCACACCCCCACACTTGCATTAAATCTTGTCCTCAAGATTTCAAATTGTTAACACATTAGCACAAAAATGAAATCAAGATTTTATTATCACAAAGTTGGAATCAATTCAAATTCTAAACAAATGAATCCTCTTAAAAATCTCTCTCACCATCCCCAAATGCAAGCAATAAGGCAATCAATTTGATAGAGATAAATCACAAAAGCATGTCCCTCACCGGTCAAAGTGTTTACACTCTACTCTCAAAGTATATAGGGGTTGTGTTTCACTCAATTCCATCTATTAGTCCAGCTACCATAGGTTTGTTTATCATCTCGATATCCACTCTTATATCTCAATGCACACACAAATCAAAAGGACTTTTAAGGGTTGTAATGAAAAAGGTAAGACAATGAAATGAAAATGAGATGGAGGTATATTTGAAAAGTGCTAAACCATTTCAATTATACTAAGGAATGAAGGAATCACATAACCTAACAAGCACATAGGGGTTGACTCTTTTAAACTCTACAACTCTTCAATTATTTTTTTATTTTCATCTTCTTCTTCTTCTTTTTCTCTTTTTTTTTTATTTTTTTTTCACACTTTGTTTGATTTTTCTTTTTCACCTTCACTTTTCTTTCTTTTTTTTTTTTTAATTTTTTTCTTTTCTCCTTTCTTCAACACTTATATTTCCCCTTTTTCTCTTCTAATTCCTTCACCCTTTTTCATATGAATATAGCATAGCACTTTCCAGAGCGTAAATGGAAGAAATAGATAAGAGATGAAAAATTGCATCAAAAGAATTCAAAGGCTAAAATACGCAATCTTTCTTTTCAAAAGAGAAGCAGGCTCAAATGGGTTAAGCAATGGAAATAATGTAAAAGGGATGACTATTTGGCTAAACTGGCTACGAAACGAAGGCCTTAATCATTTTTGTGCATGCAAGAGATTTGAGCGTCAAAAGAGATTCAAGACAAGTTCTAGAGGGGAAATTACAATAGATGTACTCACTCATGAAAGAATAAAATTAATGCTCAAATTCCTCACAGGGCTTTTTGACATACTAGAGTAATTTATCTAAATCAAATAGCTTGCCTTTTCACTTACATTCAAAGAAGATGAAATCAAAGTCTAATCAAACCCAATTGTTTCAAGTCCAAATCAATCCCAAAATTGGCAAAAAGATTTTTTTTTTTCAAGAAAATTTTACAAAATGAAAGCTTGAGGACAATCTTTAGAGAACAATGATACTCTCATACCCCCACACTTAAATGTCACATTGTCCCAAATGTGAACATGTAACACAAGTAGTGGAATTACAAAAATATCCATAACAAGTGTAATGATGACAAATATTTCAACTTCCATATCAACCAAGCAAAGTACTTAAGAGGCACACCATCAAATCTAACCATCACACACATATCAACCAGCATAAAGACTCATCACCAAAACAATTCTTAGTCAAATAAAATCAAGAAAAAGTTAGAAGAATACTCCCCTTCCTCTTCTCGATTTCCACTCATAACTGCTAATCCATCCAGATCAAGTTGAAGCATCCTTTGGGGTCAAAAGAAGATGAAAAAAAATCCTACAAACTCAAAAACAAAGCATCAAATACCAAAACCTTGGGTTGCCTCCCAAGAAGCGCTAAGTTTGAAGTCTTCAGCCAGACTTTCCAAACAAATCTTAGTCATAAGTATCAAACACAATAATCACCTCATCTTCATTCCTTTTCAAACAGTATAAGTAATCAATCAAACTAATTACTTGTGCCTTTTCAATCATAGACAATTTCAAAGAACAAGCAATCACTGATTTCAAAGGAATTATAATATGCTCATACAAAGAGTTAGATATATGTCTTTCTAAGAATAATGAGCATCCAATAAAATCAATTTGACTCTCATCAGTAAGAGTCACAACAGTGATAGGAGAATAATCCAAAGTAGTTATAGGAACACTCACATCAACATGTATATCAGAATCACAAGCATTTGAATTCACATCTTGAACATCAATTAGACACCCATCAATTTCTTCCAAACAAATTTCAGGCTCTATGACAATCTCTAAATCTTCTTTAACTTCCTGTTCATCTCTATCCTCAACTTCCTCATATTCAATCTCATTAGATAACAAAGGGGAACTATGATTTAAGGAGGGATTTTGTTTCACTTCTTCAAGGTCTTTGCACATTTGACTCACCTGTACAACAATATTTTGTACGCTAGATTCAAATTTAGTGATATAATTCTCTTGCATTTTCAAACTCTCCTCTAGCATTGTCAAATATGTATCGCCTAATCTTTCTAATATATCAAGTCTTTCTTCTAAATAAGAGTTCTCAT
Source organism: Mimosa pudica (assembly GCA_029929735.1). Lineage (NCBI taxonomy): Eukaryota > Viridiplantae > Streptophyta > Magnoliopsida > Fabales > Fabaceae > Mimosa > Mimosa pudica. Next base: position 3,543,055 of record JAKELP010000037.1, on the reverse strand, counting down.
AATAAATGTTTTCTTGAACATGTGAATAAGACATGAAGGGTGGGTCTATTGCATGTGAATAAGAATCTAAATGTGGGTTTCAACACTCATCTTGCTCAAAATTCCAACTATGCCTAGAAAAATTATCAACATAAGTTTGTTGCCAAAGCAAAAAATGGGCAATTCTCAGGTACATGATTATTTCCAACACAATAACAACGATACCACTTATAATTAGCCTCTGAATAGTCCATCTTTCTATTTTCTCCAAAAGAAAAAAAAACTCAAACTAAAACTACTAAAGAATTTCTAATTCTAATTACTAATTGCCTTGAGTCCCCGGCAACGGCGCCAAAAACTTGATGCTACCAAAATTTTTGATAAAAACTCCGCAAGTATACGGATCGTAAGTTTAGTAAAGTGGTAGTTCAAGGTCGATCCCACAGGGACTCAGACAATTAATAACTAGGCATTAGATCTCCTATTTCCATTCAAGTTGAGTAAATAAAAGAAAATTGATTACCTAATATCTAAGAAAATAAAATAAAACAAATATTCACACAAATGAAATTCACGAGTCAAAAGAACAACCTAGAGTCACTAATCCCTTATCTGCTTCTTAGATTTTATTCCCCACTAAATTAATTATGAATTAATCCAACTAGCTAATCTAGAGTACTAGTGTCGATAAATGCCTTCCGGTCCACTTACATCCTTGCCTAGCTTAATTACACAATGTCTTGCACTAATTTACTAGGCCAATTTATAACGGTACCACTCTAATGTGACTATGTAGGGCTTCTAGGTATATTCCTATCCTAGTCGCAAATCAGATTAAAAATCCAATCCTACACTATTTAATCCCATGGTCTATTTAAAATTCCCTCTTCCGAGTCCAATTCTAAATTCCCTAAACATGTCTAATGGTGATCAAGCACTAAACGAGTTAATCAATAATCAAGATTAAATAAACTAAATCAAATTAATCATGACTAAATAGTGGGAAATAAAATACTAAGTTACAAACAAGTTCATAGTACTCTAAGTTGTAACAGAAAACTAGCCACACATATGTCTCAAACTCATCATATAATCAGATTCAATACCCAAAATCATAAATGAAAGTGGAAATAAGAACCCATAAAAATATTTCTCAAAGTTGAAGACACTTGAAGAAGACTACGAATAGATATGCTCCCTTCTCTCCAGTTAACGCGCTGTGTGTGTTGCAATTGATAATTGCCAAAGAAAAGACAAAGAACAAATGCCACCTCGTTCTTCCTTTCTTCAGCGTTGTGTCACTACATGTGTGCGCTTGGAATTCAATGAATCTCCACAAAAAGACTTGAGCTCCCTCTCCTTGTGTCGCAGTTTCCTTTTCTTTTCTCTGATGGCGTGAATGTGTAGGCTTTACTAGATGGGAAGAATTATGACCAGCCTCCTGTTTCACAAGCTCCTCTCTTCCCTTTTCTAATGGTTGATCTCCTTAATCAATTAGGAAAGATCCAGCCCAAGTCCAAGACTCATTCTTTCCTTTTTCTTTTGTTTCCAAATCTTCATTGTCCTATTATAAGAGAAAGAAAGGAAATAGGAAATAATGACCATAGCTCAATCATATAATCTCATTAATAGGAAAATTTTCCTTTAAAATATTTTCTTTTATTATTTCAAGTTTTCTATTTCAATTCCCAAATAATATATTTCCAATTCACATCAAAATCTCTTAATTACTTAATTAATGACTCCCCAAATACAACAAAATATTTCCTAAGAACCACTAAATATGGGGAGTCATCAGTAGTTAAAGTTACAGGGCCTGGGGCATATAAGCTAGTTGATCAAAATGGGAAAGAACTCCTACGAAGCTGGAATGTTATTCATTTAAGGAAATATTACTTTTAAAGGTTAAAATTAATTCTATGGTATGATGCGAATATTAACAAAGCTGTCAAGAACGTTGGAAAATGATGACAAAGAAAGTACTAGCTAGATCATGTTCGCATGATAGAAGTTGGCAGTACCCAAAAGTTCTGATCCATGGTTCGCGACAAAAATAGTTTGTTCGTGTTTATTGCAGGTAGCAAGGAAATTGTTTCAGAGGACAAAATGATTAGATGATCAAGCTTAATGACTAATTGTCAAAAAGCTCTTGTCGACCAAATTTAAGAAAAATAGTCGACCGTGCTTACTCAAAAAAGGATAGTCGACCAAGCATATGAACTAGTCGATTAATTCAAAAGAGAGTAATCTTTTTCTCCCAAAAGAGAGTTAGCGACCAAGTGTCAAAGCATGCTAGTCGTTAACTCAAAAGCGGGTAAAATAACTTGTTATGCTAAGATTCATGACAGTTAGAACGTAAATTTGCAAGGCAAAATAAAACTAGCATAACCAGATTTGTTTGTCATAACATCCAGGCAGGAAAAGTAAAAGCAACAAAGTTTGGAAACAAAGTACAACCAAGTAGAAGCAAATGGGATCAAGCAGACGGTGGAACATCATCATTGTTTTCATTCTCCTGTGCTGAGGAACTGTGTGGTTCATCTTCTAGAGGAGAAGCTGGAATATCTGGGAATGTGACATGGTATTCGTTAATAACAGCATCAGGGTCCCAGCTAAGATGCTTACCATCTTTATACTCCAGCATAAGCTCCATCTGAGCTCTCATTTCTACCTCAGCAATAGCAGTCTCCAGGTATTCTTTCCTATCTTTCAAAGCTTTGTTGTCTACCAATAGCTGCATGATTTCTTGCGCCTTTTGGGAGATCTCTTGGCCCAGGTTGGCATTTATTTCCTTAAGATCAGCAACCTTCTGCCTCCACTCCTCAATACCCCTGGTAAGACTGTTAATTACTTCAGCCTTTTGCAGTGAAGCCGTCTTCATGGTGGCTATGGTTTGTTTCTCTTTCTCAATTTGGGCTGTCAAAGCTTCCAATTCCTTCTCCATGGCAGATATCCTTTCATTTTTCTCTGTCTCTAGTCGAGAAAAGCGATCTTGGGTGACTAGAGTCTTGATTTGTTCCTTATGAAGGGACATGAACTCAAGAGCCTAAAATATATAAAAAAGGGTAGTCAAAGAAGAGATATTATAGTACTTGAAAGAAAATTAACTTGTGTTTACAATGATTACCAGGAAAAGATATCTCATGGTATTTTCCACGTTTTTTGCCACTTCTAAAGATTGAAATGTGGCTCTGTCAGTAGGAGTGGGAAGCCTTTGCAGGATATCCAATGTTGTGGCCCAGGGTTTTCTGTGAAATGCAGAAACATCAACACGGAGGGAGAGATCAATACCCTTCAACTCTTCAGGAGAGATTAAATCATTGTCTTCAAAAGTGCTCCTTAGACTCCAGTCTTTAACAGGAGTTGCTTTCAACTTCTTAGGCGATGGAGGAGCTGAGTTAGTTGATGGCTCTTGAATGGAGATTCCAGGCAATACTGACCCCCTAGTTCTTTTGCTTCTAGTAGCAGGGGGATCGGCTACAGCAACAACAGTTTCTTTGCCTTTACCTTTGACTTGAACAAGATTTTCTGTTTGAAGAGGGGGCAGAGTAGCAGTAACAGTAGCAGCATTCATGGAATGTCTCTTTTTACTCCTGATCTTAGAAGCAGCAGCATTTTTGGCTTGGGCTTTAAACTGAGCCCTCTCAGCAGTAGACAGTTTAGGAAGCATCTTTCCTATAGAAACGTGGTAAAAATTATTATCATTTTTATGAGATATGTTAAATTTTAAAGGTATATTTAGGTTTACCTGACATGATGGCTGAAAAACTTCTTGATTCCTTGGAAGAGTGAGAATTTTCTTAATCTTTTCAGTAGAAGAGTCTCCAATAGGGTAGATGAAATTGAGTTGTTTATCACCTGTAAAAAAAATTGAAGTAAGAATGAGTAGTGAAAAGGAATTTAAGATAGGAAAATAGAGTTAGTCGTCTTACTTAGACGACGCCACTCCCTTCTGAATTTGACACCAGGAGGCTCTAGGCTAGCAATTGGAATGATCAAAAATCTCTCATCCCATTGTCGATCATTGGGACCTTTACCAGAAGTCCAAGTCTCAAGTCCTTTGAGATTGCGAACAAGAGTATAGGTACCTACTCTAACTTCACCTGTGCTAGTTTTAACTTCGCTAATAGAATAAGATGCTAAAACATCTAGAAGGTCAAGGGGAAATCCCAAGTGTCGTCCTAAAATGTCGGCTATTATAGCCACTCTCCAGACATGAGGCATTAATTGAGAAGGGGATAAGTCAAAGTGAGTGCAAAGTTGTTCGATTATAAGAGGAACAAGAAAACAACTAGCATAGCGAAAGGCTTCTATACTAAGAGCAATGGTGTTCTTGGAAAACGAATCAAGTCTCTCATCTTTGTTTGGGGATCCTAAAGCGTACTAGAGGATTAAAGAAAAACAATTTTTCTCTTCTAGTCTCCTAGATTCAATTGCTTTTAACTTGACAGGTTTTAAATCCGTCCTTAAAGAAGATCTTTTAGTCACTGTACTAACAGTTTCTTCAGGAATCACCCTCACTAAGGATCTAAGTGGCGGCGACCTAGAACTAGTGCCATCTTTAGATACACTTTGATTGCTAATGTTTTTTGAAGTTTCATTTGACCCAGAGTCAGACAGATTAGAAGAAGCATCACTAGGGTAATCGGGTAATCAACATGCGAAGGATTAGACTCAGATTCAGACATCGTAAAGAACAAAAAAGGAAGATACCTGGAAAAGTGAAAAGGAGAGCGCTTGAAGGGAGAATGATCTAAGGCGATGAAAAGCGAAGTGTATAAATGAAAGAAGAAAACCCAGTTGTAAAAGGAAAAGAGCGCCAATTTGTGTCAATATTCGGGAAAGACATATCTAAGCCGTCGGACGTGGGCAAGTGAAGCGACGATTCAATCTCAGCCGTCAGATTATAAACCGCTACTTCCCAATGACTTCAACAATGTCATCGAGAAGTGGGGGACTTAGTGTTATGACATTATTTACCTTCATGTAAGCAGGCCCATTAAGCCCAAACAAAGGACAAGCCAGAAGTGGCACAGCGCGTTATTGACAGTCAAAATCATTATGTCACTGGTCAAAGATATATTCAGAATTTAGTAACAGCAAATCAACAATTTGTAACCACCGCATTCATGAGGATCAAAACAGAAAAGCTGTAAATAAGAGGATTGATTACTCCAACGGGAAAGAAAATTTGTAAAATATATATAGAACCTTATGCTCTGTAGAAAAGGCATCCAATACCTTCTGAGTCTTGTATTCTCTATTTCTTTCTTTCGCTAGTCGACCAAAGTCTAGGCGATTAATCTCTTTTATTATCATTGTGGTTTGCCCACTCATTCTGAATAAAGTTGCTATTCTACTTTTTGATATCTTCTGATTTGTGTATCAACAGTACCAGTCATAATAAAACAATAAAAGTTTAAAAACTCCATTGTGAATGGCGTCAGAAAAAATAAACAAACACCAGCAGGATTATTGAGTAGTGAGGAAACATAGACAAGAGACATTAAATTGTTCTAATTTCAGTTCTATTTAAGGTTAGCCAACCATATTTTTTTTAGTTAATCACCGCCCAGTTTAATCCAGACTTGAGGAGTGGGAGTGTTGCCCACATAGGTAAGGTTGTCACCTCTCCCAATGAGAGTGCTTCCCGAGATTCGAACATATGTTCTCCTCCTTACGAGGGTTGTAACTACTTATCAGCTCAACCAACTACCCATTAGTTAGCCAACCAGATTTAGTGCATGTTTGGATACATTTCAAAAAGCTATTCTGGCTCACAAACCTAGGTTTCACATAAAGGCATCCAAACACTCAATTTTTTTGCATAAGCTATTTTGAGAAGAAAAACTAGATTATGGTTCCAAAAGCTATTTTGAGAAAAAACTACATTTTCTCTTTTTCCAACTGAAAGCTTCCATTTCTCATTCAGATAAAACACTTATTTTAAATAAAAGAAGCATGAAAAGTTATTCATTAAAACTATTTTTCAAAAAAACTATTCTACACTAAAGCTATTCTTAAAAAGCTATTCTCAAAAAGCTTAATCCAAACACTCTTATTTCATCAAAAACTATTTTTCATAAAAGCTATTCTACTCAAAAGCTATTTTCCCAGAAGCTATTCTCCAAAAGCTGAATCCAAATAGACCCTTAATGGTTCACAATCTGTTCTAGTTCCTCATCTCCTACTCGTCTAGTTATAAGCTTAAATTACTTGCAGACATCAAAGCCAAACATATAATCCTAGAAACCAAAAAAAAATGAAACAATGATAATAAGGAATAGAACAAATGAGAAATTACACAACCGTAAAACAGGAAAATCCCCTGGTGGGCCATAGAGTCGGTCATCATTATTGAATAATCGTATTGAATAATGGATTGCCTTCATGGGCTAATCAGTCATCATTATTGGGCCAAACATTGTTTATCGGCCTACAATATGCAACTATAAGTCTATAATAATAACTTGCATATGTTTATCATGCATGTTTCTTGATTTTGAACCTGCATAATCAAAGTCATTTATATTAACGCGATTTATATTATTAATATTGAAGGAAAATAGAGTAAGTTTTACTTATTAGCCACTTAGGAATAATAGCAAATCATGACACATTATCTACAAGTAATTTATGTTTGACAAGTGTGATAAACAAATTAAATAAAAGCTTGACCTTTTTTTACTTTCTGCCTAATCATTGTGTGTAGATTTCGATAACAAAAAAATCATTGTGTGTAGAAGACAGTTACAATTTTTCTTATTCTTATAATCTTTTCTGTTGCAATTTTCTTTACAGTTGTTGAAGTTGGCTCCTTTATTCTCAAGTTCTCATTTCCTCTAAGCCAAATGGGTGAAAAAACAATCATAATATATAGAGACATAAACCTAATTATATTCTCTCTAGTCAATTATATGGGTGAGAGATTTATTACTTTTCATGTTTATGTGGTTAGAGATATTTGTCAATGGACTAGTTATCAAGTTAGATACACATATCTTTCACTTAATTATCTTTTTTTTTTTGCCAACGATTAGTATACTACCTCCTCATTATTCCTTTTATACAATCATGCATGTAATACCCTCAATTATTGATATTTTAGTTTTAACCTTTTGAAATGAAATAATTGAATTAAATATTAGAATGGTACAAAGTCTTCGCACATTAATTTTAAATGTGGAATATAATATGACATGGTGTGTGTATACTCGTTTATATATACCAACAAGCAATTTACCCGTGCGATGCACGGGATGTTGTTTTAGTTTTGATGAAATATCACATCGTCTTAGTATTTAGGTATTTGAATGTTCCAGGTGAATAAGAGTCTTATATGTGATATTTAACGTGTTGTCTAACCATTATTATGTAAATCCTCACTCCAATGAGATAATTATAATTACTTTCAATAAATTCATTGTTTTTAAAAAATACATAAATTTAGATTATATGTAATATTTTAAAACTTGACTAAGAATCAAACCCGTCATTTTATAAAAGTAATAGTAGAGTTAAACTTCATCCTCAACGTCCCATCCAAATCACCGCCCATCCAAATCACCGCAAAATAAATCAACTTCCCTCTAGGCACCTCCCTCATATAAATGTTCAATTGGTATAAATTTTTTTGGCTGTTCATGTTTTTAAATAATTTAAATTTAGATAACATGTAAAATTTTAACTTGGTTAAAATCAACTTCGCTCATGTATAAAAAATAAAAGAAAAAAAATAAAAGAATCAAACTTGATGTCCAACTTCCTCATCTAATCCTTTCTAGCCCCCTCCCCGCCAAAAAAAAAACAAACTCCCCCTGAACATCTCCCATTTGAAAATTCATTTTTTATCATATTTCCCCATTTTTTTATCACAATGGGAAAGTTAAACATTGTATATTTGGTTGTTTATTATTATCTATTTGATTGAATAATTATGGAAAGTATTCCATCTGAAATTAAGAATAATTTTGGAAAATATGATTAGTTAACAATGGAGATAAGTTTCCTTGATTCTCTCTTTGCTCAAAATAATTATTTTCATAACTTTATTGAGATATGTGTTTTTATTTTATATGTAATTGAATAATTTTGGAAATCTCAAAATCCCATCATAATATTTTCCACAGGAAAATCCTATCGTCTGTTAGCAATTGATGAGACTTACCAAGGAAGTGGTAACATTTGCCCTAAATATTCTTAAGTAATTGGTTTGCAAAAACAACAAAATAAATTATGATAAGGAATAAATTATGATAAGTAATTGGTACGCAGGAAAATCCCACCGACAGCTAGCAATTTACCTTTTTTTCTAAAGAAATCTTACTATTTATTATAGTAAGATTGTTTGTATATATTATGTCCATGGGAAATTTGACCTGTTAAGAGTCAAAAATATTTTTAAGGCGTGCATAACAACCAACTCTTTAAATACAAATAAATATTAGTAAGCGGGAAACTGTAAACAAAACAATATATTGAAGAATTTATGTACATTATATATGTTTAAATGCAGAGATTGGCAATTAATAGTTTATATACACTTTAAATGCAGATTGAATCTGGTTTAAATCATACTCACATATATAATACATTTATAGCTAAGTATATGCTTTTAGTGGAAGGACAACAAAACAACTGAACGCATATTGATAAATTTAAAACAAAGCGGCACTCCAATAAAATAAAAAATTAGAAGATTTATTTCAAGTCCAATTTCTCTATTTTTTACTTATATTATAATATTATTAGAGGAGCATCATGATTTAGTAAATCCAATCATAAAATAAGGAAAAAATAACAGGTACAAAAGAATTCATCACCATTTTTATGATATTTTTCAAGGCAAGTGACATATTCCAAGTACGTAAGAAAAACAATTTTTAAAAGAAGATTAAAACAAAAACGCAAGAGAAATTAGCAAAGATAAAGAGGGAATGCTTATTCAGTTAGAAACACAGACTCCATTTCTCCTAACACAAACCCCTCCAAGTAGACTCACCCTCTTTTCTCCGCCGTCCACACCCCAGATGGAAAAATCTATGCCCGTTGGGGTGGGGCCCAGGATGATAAGTGCATCGGCATGCAGTATATTGAGGCCACTCGTAATCTATACCTTAAAAATTTATTCGGCATCACATTCCCTTCTAACACCGCCGCCGTCCCCGACGGAGTCTCCAACCAACTGCTCACCACCCTCCCTATTCTGAGGTCGTAAATGAAAGACAACAAATGAACAGACATTAGAAAAATTAAAGTTAGAACATGTGGGAGAATAGCTAGGAAGGATCATTACATTACCTCAATATTTTTTTGTGAGCTGCAAACTTTTCCTCTTCTGTCGTTGCGTTCATCAGAAATGGGATGAAGAGAAAGTGAGTGTAGGTGCTCGGCTGGACAAAATAGGAACAGGGGAGAGGATATGATATGGAATGTGATCCCTTTCTCTTTAAATAAGTGGGCTCTTTTTTCAGTTCGAATTCAAATTTGAAATTGCATTTGTTGGGAAATCTGAAGTAGTCTTCAAATCTGAAGTTGGAGAGGCATATTGGAAAATGAAAAGGTTGGTTGAAGGCTTTGCAAATTCAAAGTGAAATGATGAAGCTCCAATAAATGGGGTGGGAGGCATAGCACTAAACAAAGACAACACATTAAATGCTGCAATTTGAAGATATCAATGGCCATATATATGGAAGGAAACCGTCAGGTGTCAATTTGGTTTTGACAAAATATTCACTAAGATTAAACCATATAAAACTTTACAGAAACCACATTCAAAACTGGTTGCTAGTGTGAAAACCAAAGGGGTTAAACTCACATTTTAAGTAATATATTGATGATGATTTGTATGCATATAAAGCAGGCTTATTAAATGATTGAGTTGCTTATAACTTAAATTTTTTCTTTTACTTTTATAATATTGATTTTTCAACTGGAGAATAACGATCGTAGATCATAGTAGGTATTTGATAGTTATAGTTATGATATTTGTTCTTTTTCGATTAAAAAATATTTGTTCTTTTGAATTACATTAATTGTTTTGTATTTATAATATAATTATCATATTCAAAAGATAACAAGTTTAATTTTTTCTAACATTTTCAAACCAAATTTGTATGCATCATATTTGAGTCATATTAAGTAAAGGGAAAATGACAAATAAATACCTTCGAATATCCAAAAGTACAAGTAAGGAACTCCGAATTCCAAAAGAACAATCAAGGAACCAGACAATTATTAATTGTTATGTTCCAAATGTTAATAACTATATTCCAATTGTTAACTTTTTATTGAAGTTCCTTACTTGTCCTTTTGGAAGTTTGAGTTCCTCACTTGTCCTTTTAGACATTTCGAGATATTTATTTGTCATTTTCCTTTAAGTAAATTACAAACAAAAATTTTGCATCTTATTTCTTTTCCTGAATTCCATATATACCTCACTTATGAGGCATGTAGAAGTGAGAGAAACAGACTCGATGTTCCTTCAGCTAAATAGACGTATTTTTAATAATAGCAATTGTCTACCCATCGTCCATGGGTTCAGTGGCGAAGGGATTGAACAATGAGCGTCGGGTTAACCACCACGTCGCGAGTTCGATCCTGGGGAGTGACACTTTGTTGTGTCTCCATCGCGACGCTTGGGAAGGCATCTCCGTAGCTAAGTGAAACTGGGAGTAACCTACCTGTGTGGACAGACATAAAGGGCTTGTTGGTCATGTTTCAGAGCCCACAGAGACAGACCCAAGTGGATCATGAGTTAGGTGCCCTGCCCTTGGATTGGGTTGAGCCCAAACCCCTTCCTAAAATTTCCCAAATAATAGCAACTGTCTGACGACCTCGCCCTGAAGTCACTTATATATGAGATCATCAGAGTAAGTATTTTATGGAAATTTATTGTTTTATAATGTATAGAAAGGAATGAGCTATACATACAATAGTTATACCTAGTATAATGGCAAAAGAAAAAAACATGTAGTAGAAGCGTTAACTTTTCTTTCAAGTAATGACCGAAGATAAAGGCCACTACTTTTATTATTGATAGCATTATTTTTTTATTAATAATTACAGATTATGAAAGTTAAGGTGCAATTTTACCAATGAATTATTGTCAAAATTGCAATTGACATAATTGTCAATAAAAAGGTACAGAATTACTAACCGACCTTTTAAGCAGGAACATATTTACCAAAACTTTCTACTTTAGATAAACAAGTTTCCTCCTTAAACCCTAAATTTGTTTCCAAAAATAGAAGGTTTTGGTCAATATGCTAAAGATTAAAAAGTCGGTTGGTAATTCTGCACATTTTTATTGTTGATTGTGCTAGTTGCAACTTTGACAATAGTCCATTGGTAATATTCACCTTAAACCTCTAAATATATTAGAGTATATCTATGACTGGAATTAATCGAGATAATTGATGGTGAAGTTAAAATAATTAATTCTAGTGGCTCATAAATTCCAACATTTGCCATATTTATTATTGTTGTTATAAATAAGAACACACATCATTATTACCTATGATCATTATCATTATTAAATGATGGCCTAACTTGACGGTAAAATGTTATGCAACCTAACTTAACTTAGTTTACATTTAAAAAAGAAGTTAGTTTAATTTTATATTAGGGTTGGAGCTAGGGAGTGTAATTAGCATTCTCCTGAGATTTCGATTTTCCATTAACATTTATTAAAATAACATACCACTACTATACATGTCTGCAAAAAGGTCAGACAAGTAAAGTTTACAAATAATGAAAGTTTCTACATTTTTTATGGGTTAACATAACACTTGGTTTGTATAGTTTGGCTCAAATTGGGTTTAATCCCTCAAGTTTAAAATAAGAGTTGTTGGTCTCTGAAGTTTCATTATGTTAAGGTTGTTAGTCTTAAAAGTGACTAATGGTGTTAAATAAGTTGAGTTGTCACTAACACTAAACTATGTTGACATGACTGAATGATAAGTAGTCTGACGTGGCAATTAGAAAATTGAATATTTTTTTATTAAACACCGAAGTTGAATCATTGTTAGTCACTTTTAACACCGTTAGTCACTTTTAAACCACTTAGCTTAGTTTTATTTTTTTATGTAAAGCCAATTGGATTAATAGGAAAAGGTTATACAGTAAAGTTATGTAAAATGAACCATAAAACCTATTAAAATACTAGGATAGAATTAAATAAGGAAGGTAACATGTGGCTCAAAGGCATTAATATAATGAGGGAGTAAACCACTTAGCTTAGTTAACACCGTTAGTCACTTTTAAACCACAAGGACTAACAACCTTAACAGAATGAAACTTCAGAGACCAAAAGCTCTTGTTTTAAACTTGAAAGATTAAAACCCAAATTGGGCCAAAATATAGGGTTCAAATGTTATGTTAACCCTTTATTTATTGCAATATTTTGTATATGAAATCAGTTGATATATAAAATAAATACTTTAATTAAGTTTAAAAAGCAATTTTATTTTGAATAAAAATGACCAATAAATAAAAGCATTTGATAAATGTATGATTTCAAATAATAAATTTTAGTATGATTATCAAGAATTTTTATTAAAGTATAAGGGGTTAGTATTTCATACAAAAACTTTTCAGTAACAAAATCAAAATGATGTTAAACTATAAGGTATAACAACGCAATCAAACATTGTATTGGCTTTTCTTATTTTAGATGTAGTTTTAGTCATTGTGAGAATGAACAAAAATAAAGGGAGAAATAATTAGAGGTCCTATGGAAGAAAGATAATTAAAATGAGGTCACACAAGTTGTAAATTATAACTTCTAGGGCTAACAATAACAACTTATTGACCTCACATGACAACTCATGGGACCTCGGTTTAATTATCTTTCTTTCATGGGACCTCTTAATTAATTCTCCCATATTTAATAAATGTATAATTTATAACAAAATGTATTACACTTAATAAAAATTTAAATCAAATGAGTTCCAGAAGTTATTTAGTACGAGACATACTTATAAACCAGAAAAGGTAATAATAATTCTTCCACAAAATCACATAATATGTGAATAATATGACCATGAGAGTTTTTGAATGTTGATTGGATTCATTTTTCCACTGATGAATAGAAGTTCAATTCATTAAACAAAACTCTAAGGGGTCGTTTGGTTCGCTGGAACAGGTTTTGATGGAAGTGGAAGTGGAAGTGGAGGTGGATGTAGGAGTGGATGTGGAAGTGGAAGTGAGGTTTTAATGTGTCTTTGGTGCGGAGTAAGTGTATATGGAAGTGGAGTATTTTTTAATATTTATATATGTAAATAAAATAGGAATTTCCTTAAATGCCCCTAGATTATCCTTAATTATTAAGAAAAAGAAAAAGAAAAAACTTTATTCTCCCATCATCTTCTTCATTATCTATCCAACTCACCACCACACCCTTACCACTACCACCACCATACCCACCACCACCATCACCACCGGAGCCCAGCATCACAACCACCACACCCACACCCACCACCACCATCACCACCGGAGCCCAGCATCACAACCACCACACCCACACCCACCACCACCATCTAACCTACCATCTACCACCACCTCCACATACGAGTCCTCTCCTTCCTGATCTTCACCATATACATACACACAGATGCACATCCATCCACCATGTCCGACAATGGACACCAAACCCCTCCCCTCCCCTCACTCCTCCTCATCAACCCCTACACTTCAACAGCCAACAAGAATACATAAACAAGAAGCAACTCGACTGCGATCGTTATAAAGTGTCTACGCCGGTGTTGTCCTCGCCGGCGAATCGCCACTCAGATCCGAAGCAGTCGTCGGCGTGTCGCCGACTGCGATCGTTCAGATCTGAAGTTCTGGTGTGTCTCCACTCAGATCCAGTGAGTCTTCGTCGGTGTTGTCCTCGCCGGCGCGTCGCCGGTGCCGGTGCTTCGCCGGAGTGGAATGAGAGGGTGGACGTTGAGTTGACAGGGAGGAGAGAGAGATGTTAATGAAGTTTAGAAGATAAAGGACAAAGTTGTCAATTGAATAAAAATATGAGGGTATAATGGTCCTAAATTTCCACTTCCATGGAGCTCATCTCACTTCCATAGGTTTAGGTAGAGAACCCATTTCCACCATTTTTTATGGAATTGGAAGTGGAAGTGGAAGCCACTTCATGTAAACCAAAGACAAAAATGATGGGTTCCACTTCCACTTCCACTTCCCACCCCTCAATTCCATCCAACCAAACGACCCATAAAGAATTGGCTAAACATTGGTTCAAAGGTTAATGGTTATTGAACGGTCAACTCGGGGTCAAATCAGTCCTACGGGGTCAAATCAGTCCTATTAAATTAAATTATTGATAATAACAAAATATAATAACTCATGTATGTATGTATGTATGTATATCTACGGAGGACAACTCAAGAGTTGAAAGATTTTCGACTAAGTAAGGACAAGCAAAATATATGCACTATAATTTTGGTAAAAGACAAACTCATGAGGATTTAGAAATTACATTGGGAAAACCATGTTATACAACAGGTGAACAAGTTTAAATATTTGCGATCAATTATACAAAAAGATTGTAAAGTCGACAAAAATATTAATAATAGAATTCATGCTAGTTGGTTTAAATGGAGAAAAATTAATGAGATTATATGTGATCATAGGGCTCAAGATAAGGTAAAAGGGAAGTTTTACCAGACAGCCACTTAGACCAGCAATGTTACATGATAGTGAATGTTAAACTCTTAAAAGACATCATGAACATAAGATAGAGGTGACATAGATGAGAATGCTGAGATGGATGTGTGGTAATACAATCAAAGCTTGGATCCACAATGATCATATTTCAGAAAGAGTTGAGGTAGCATCAATTGCGGAGAAAATGGTAAAAAGTCGCTTGAGGTGATTTGAACATGTTCAAATTAAAGAAGAGAATAAGATGAGTAAGTAAGAATAGTTGATCAAATGGTATGAAGTTCTTACAAAAGAGAGGGAGAGGGAGAATGAAGAAAACTCTTAAGGAAATTATTCAACAAGATCTTTTGTCAATGATTTATCTCCAACCATGAGATATGAGTCTTGTCATTCCACCACAAAAGCTGTGGTGGAGACTCAACTCACATATATACCTTTAGTTCACCCTTAGTTTATTTGATGTGAGACTTATCTCAATATCACTTTACTCTCTTTTTTCCTTTCTTTTTCGCTTGGGTCATCCTCTTTTTTTGGGTTGGGCCGTACTCCTATTTTGGGTCAGTCCTTCATGTCTCTATTAATCGAACAAATGACGTCGTGTGATCCATGTAGCCGACTTCACCTAGTTGGGATAATGTTTTGTTGTTGTGATCTATTTTACTTATACACTAATAAGTTATCCAAAAATATATCAAATATGTTATAACTAACAATTAACTAAACTATTTTGCTTCTTGATCACTAAAAAAGTCGATTATGTCTTATATTTAAGACTGGAGAGAATATATACCTTCTATTGGACCTATTACAATTTTCCCTTTTATTTTGAAAGAGATCAGCGTAGGAACGCAGCTACGTGGCCTCACTCTGAAAATCAGATTCTTGAATGTCGTTTTCGTTCTTTAGTCAATTTATGCGGCCAAACAAAACGACGTATGCACATAGAATGCATGCATTCCCACTTTTTTTGAATTGTACCGTCACCGCCACTTCACACAGTCAATCAAATATATAAAAATGTAACCAGCTAATATGGGGTGGGTGGAATGACTGGTATTAGATGGAGAAAGTTGTATTTTTTTGTTTTACTCATGAATATCACAGATATTTAGTTTTTATATTAATTTATATAAATTGTAGAGTTCCTATTGTTTTGAAATTAACGTGTGTATGTGTGTATCAATACTCAAAACAAATAAAAAGGAACTATTTTGTCCAATGATCAAATTCAAAAACTATATTTATTCCTCAGGATCAAGTTCAAATATTTAATATTCAAACTAATAAAATTATTTTGGTAATCTTCGTTCAATAATTTAGCCTTTTGGTATTTATAAATAATAGTTGAAAATTTTGGTCTCTTTATTGACAATTTCCACGGTTACCTATCCTATAGTTGTATATTATTTCTTTGTTTACTCAAGTTAAATTTATATACTGTATCTAAGAAAAATATACACTAACATATTTTAATTTGCCACCTGACTTACGAATATGTAGACATGTAGTGAATCAAATGTACAAGGTTAACATAGTTCTACATATCCCGGTTTCAAAGGACTGGATTAGAATGTTAAATTGTTATTTATAATAAATGCATGTTCGTTTTTAGAACTATAGCTAGCAATCCCATAAATTAGCATCTACTCGTATATATTTAGTATTAGAGTGAGTGACTTGGAAAATGAACAAATTTCATTGTAATACTTCCTTCGGTTCCTAAATATAGAATCACTTTAGGGAGGAGAGCTTGTTCCCAAATATAAGATCACTTTCTAATTTGACTCAAGTTTTCCCCAAATTAACCCTATACTCCCTTCACCCAAAAAATAGTGGTTTAAATGTGAGATGATACTTTTAAAACTTGGTGAGAGGTATTTTGAAAATTTCATGTAATCCTAACTCATTGGAATGTCTTCCTTAATCTCTTCAAATTTGCTAAAGTGATCTTATATTTAGGAATGGAGGGAGTAATTATTTAAATGAAGATATCTGAGAATGTAATTCAATGAACTTTAATAATTTAGTATTAACTCATTTGTCATATCGCAAAGAGTAGTATAGGACTATTGGGTCTAAGACGACTTTAATAATGTCATCACAGCCAAGGGACCAGTGATATGATGATTAGAACTTAGAAATGTGAGATAAGACATCTCCCCGCCTTTAAGGTCCTGGTTTCAATACTTGGAGCGCCCTCCCTAGGCAAACTCCGGATTAGTCGATACTCAAAGAGTGTCGGATATACTGGAGGCTCTAAGAAAAAAAATAATGTCATCACACATAGACACCGTGAAAAACTTTTATAAAGAATTGCGCTTTTAAATATAAATTAATTTAGTTTACTTATACACAACTCTCTCTCACACTCTTTTTTTGCCAAATTTCTCTCATACTCTTTAAAACACACATTTCTCTATCTGAACACCCTTTATCATGGACAAGCTATAATATTATGCTGACTTTAGAAGTTGATAATAATCAGAGTACGTGTATATATATCTCTAAGAAAAGAAGTAATACTGTGGATTATATTAACTCAACAAAACCTGTCTACCCTCTAAACACCATCATGCATTTAATAAGACTGTTAGCTTTGAGTTGAAACTTGGTGGAGGACACAATTCTGCAGACAATTTAGAAATTCCCCTAACAATTTAATGCAAACGCCAATAAATAAATACAAAAATAAAATCTGACAACACAATCTTAGCTTGCTCTTCTCAAAGCAACAATGACCATACTCAGTATCTCTCTTCATCAGCCAACCACTTCCTTTGTCCCCCAAATACTGTACTACTTGCGTACTCTTCCTTCCTTCTTCTCCTCATAACCACGTGCTTCATATTCATTCATTTTTCTTCACTTCCCAAATCCCCAAAACACCAAACCTTTCTCTTTTTCACACTCTCTCTCTTTATCTCTCAACACTTCACTCTTTTTTCTTTGACTCATCAACCCCACAAAAATATTCAACTTTTTCAACACCCTTTTGTGTCCAGGCATGTTTGCCGGAGATTTTCACCGGCGATGTCAACCACCCTTTGTTCTCTTCTCTCTCTTTCTTCTCTCCCTCGCTGGTTTGACCATGTCAGATGAGTTTGACTTGCTCATAAACTTCATGTCCTCTGTTCACACTTCAAATGCCAATGATGATCTTTTCAGCTCATGGAAAAAACCAAATTCTCCATGCAACTTCACTGGAGTTTCATGTCATTCCAATGGTTTTGTTTCAGAAATCAATCTTGCTGGGAAGAATCTTGGTGGCACTGTTCAGTTTGACTCTCTTTGTGCACTCTCTTCACTAGAGAAGTTGTCTCTGGGGTCGAATTTATTACATGGAAGTATTAGTGAAGACTTAAAAAAGTGTGTTCATTTGAAGTATTTGGACTTGGGTGGGAATTTTTTTTCTGGTGAAATGCCTGAGTTCTCTAGTTTGATCAAGCTTACATATTTGAACTTGAGTGCTAGTGGGATTTCTGGTGTGTTTCCATGGAAGTCATTGGGAAATATAACTAATCTTGAATATTTAAGCCTTGGTGATAACACATTTGAAGAAAGTCCATTTCCTGTGGAGGTTTTAAAGCTTGTGAATTTGTATTGCCTTTACCTTTCTAATTGTAGCATTACTGGGAAAATACCATTGGGTATTGGGAATCTAACTCAGCTTGAGGATCTTGAGCTTGCTGATAACTTTTTGACAGGTGAAATACCTGGTGATATTGGGAAGCTTAAGAAGCTGAGACAGCTTGAGATGTATGATAACTTCTTGATTGGGAAAATCCCAGTTGGATTTGGTAATCTCACAAATCTTGTGTACTTGGATGTTTCTAGTAATCAGCTTGAAGGTGATATTTCTGAGCTAAGGTTCTTGACAAACTTGGCTTCTCTTCAGCTTTTTCAGAATCAATTCTCTGGAGAGATTCCAAATGAGTTTGGAGATTTCAAAAGCCTCATTGAGTTTTCTCTTTATGCAAATAATTTCACTGGTCATCTCCCTCAAAAGCTTGGCTCCTGGATTGGTTTACAGTATATTGATGTTTCTGATAACTCTCTTTCTGGTCCTATACCACCTGACATGTGTAGGAACAACAATATGACTGAGCTAGCTATGTTGAACAATAGCTTCACTGGAAGTATACCTGAAACATATGTGAATTGTTCGGCTATGGTTCGATTTCTCGTTAACAGAAACTCGCTTTCTGGCATCATTCCTTTGGGTTTATGGGGCCTGCCGGGTTTGGAAATAATTGACCTTTCAATGAACCAGTTTGAAGGTCCAGTTGCATCTGATATTGCTGAAGCTGAATCTCTTGCACAATTGTTTTTATCTGACAATAAGTTCTCTGGTGAACTACCCTCAGGTATCTCAGAAGCTGCTTCATTGGTATCAATTAAGCTGAGTTCAAATCAATTCTCTGGCAAACTTCCAAATACTATAGGAAACTTGAAGAAATTGGGTAGTCTTAAAATGGATGGAAACAACTTTTCTGGCTCAATACCTGAGTCTTTAAGTTTTTGTGTTTCTCTCAGTGAAATAAACATTGCTGGTAACTCACTTTCTGGGAAAATTCCTATGAATCTTGGCTCACTGCCTACTCTCAATTCATTAAACTTGTCGTCCAATAGACTTTCGGGCGAAATTCCATCGAGCTTGTCATCTCTCAAATTGAGCCTTCTTGATTTATCAAACAACAATTTATTTGGTCCAGTACCAAATTCACTCTCTATTCCAGCATTCATAGATGGATTGA
Organism: Mimosa pudica; assembly: GCA_029929735.1. Taxonomy (NCBI): domain Eukaryota; kingdom Viridiplantae; phylum Streptophyta; class Magnoliopsida; order Fabales; family Fabaceae; genus Mimosa; species Mimosa pudica. The sequence continues at coordinate 3,523,646 of JAKELP010000037.1, read as the reverse complement.
AGGGAAATCCTGATTTATGCAGTGAGACTTTGGAAAATTTTAGGCCATGTTCATTGGGCAGCACTGGCTCTAGTAAATTTAGGACCATTATTATCTGTTTACTTGCTGGTGTAATGGTTTTGTTAGTTTCATTGGCATGCATATTCTTCCTGAAACTAAAGCAGAACAGGCTTGAGGAGAAGGCTTTGAAGACTAATTCCTGGAATCTGAAGCAATACCATATGATAAACCTCAATGAAAATGAAATCATTGAAGGGATCAAAGCTGAGAATGTGATTGGCAAAGGCGGATCAGGGAACGTTTACAAGGTTGTTCTCAAATCTGGCAAAGAATTGGCAGTCAAACACATATGGACTTCAAATCCAGGCGAACAAGGAAGCGGCCGGAGCAGTTCAGCAATGCTGAAAAGAAGTTTCCGATCCCCGGAGTATGATGCAGAAGTGGCCACACTAAGCTCCATAAGGCATGTGAATGTGGTTAAGCTCTACTGCAGCATCACAAGTGAAGATAGTAGTCTTCTTGTTTATGAGTTCTTGCCAAATGGTAGCTTGTGGGATAAGCTTCACAAATGCCAGAAAAGTCCAATAGGTTGGGAGGTTAGGTATGAGATTGCATTGGGAGCAGCTAGAGGATTGGAGTATCTGCATCATGGATGTGATAGGCCAGTTATACATAGAGATGTGAAATCAAGTAACATCTTGATTGATAAAGAATGGAAGCCAAGGATTGCTGACTTTGGGCTTGCCAAGATTATGCAAAGAGGAGCAGGCAATTGGACAAATGTTATTGCTGGAACACTTGGTTACATGGCTCCTGGTAAGCTTTTCATTTCTTTGTAGATCAGAAAAAGAGGTTCAAAAATGAAAAGAAAAGTGAAAGCAGATAGCATTCTCTAGGAATTTACACTTAATTTTTCTAATGCACAAAATCTAAATTTAGTAAGAGAACAAGGGTACTTTTGTATTGATTTACTGGATTTACATTTTATTTCACTTTTGCAATCATAGATATCTAGCTAAAAGAACAAGTTATAAGATATTGAAATGATTGATCTCATGATGAGCAACCATATTAAGTGGAAATTGCATTTTATCTTGTAGAGACTTTATTTTCTGGTTGTCTTGCATGAAAATGATCATATTTGATTTTGTAAATGACAGAGTAAGCCTATACATGCAAGGTGACTGAGAAGAGTGATGTGTATAGCTTTGGAGTAATACTAATGGAGTTAGTGACGGGGAAGAAGCCGAATGAATCGGAATTCGGGGAGAACAAGGACATAGTCAACTGGGTATGTGGAAACAAGAGAACAACTAAAGAAGACATGGTTGAACTTGTGGATTCCACAATTCCAAAGCATTCCATAGATGATGCCATGAAGGTTTTGAGAATTGCAACACTATGTACTGTCAATGTTCCATACTCAAGACCTTCCATGAGAATGGTGGTTCAAATGCTAGAAGAGGCAGTACCTTGTACTCTTACTGACGTTGTTGTGACTAAAGATCATTAGTTAGTTCCACAATAAAGGCATTGATTAGTGGGAGAGGAAAGTCAAAGTGAGGCTGGATAGTCAAAGTGTAAAATATATGTGGTATCTAGAGGCAAGACATAGAGGGTTTAGCTTCTATATTGTGGTACTTTGGCAATAAATTTTCCATTATAATTTCAGTCTTTTCTGACTGTTTCTCTGCATTATTTGAAATGTGAATGCTATGGTGAAAGTTCTATACCTTTTTGAAAGGTTTCTATGCATCATTGAATTTTGATCTGGGTTGTTGGCGGCATTGACCAATGTCTCCATGCTTTTGAACAATGAAAAATATGACAGAACATATGGGATGTGAATTGAAAAAGTAATTTATACTCAATTACAACTTGTTAAAAGTGACTTGTAGTTTACAAGTCACTTTTTAACGTGTAATAAAAAAAATCTTTTAAATTCATTAAATCTGTCAAATATTCTATCAATTTTTGACTTTTAATTCTCCCTCGGTTTTTAAAAATAAGATTATTTTCTAATTTTTTCTAACCTTTTCCTAAATTTATCCCATAAAACTTATCAATAATAAATAAACAAGAGACGAATAGTGAGAATAAAAATATATAGTTATGGTGAATTAGTAATATTGTGTGATTATAAGTAAAGTAACTTATCTAATATTTTTAATCTAATCAAATTAGGAAACTTAATCTTATATTTAGGATGATGAAATACATTTAATATAGCATAAAACATAAGTAGAGCTACTTAGATTAATTAGGTTAAGTTCTTCAATTGGAGTTGTTAACAAGTAAAATACTCTAGAGTCTAACCACCACTTTATTTTACTTAAACTACATAAATATTCCATCTATCTTAAAAGCATATATAAACCAACCTTAAAATTAAAATATATGCTACATAGGCATCCCTTGTATTTGTATATTTGAAATTGAAATTCTATTTCATCCACTATATTAATTAACCGCTTAATTTGACTTTTAAACTTTTCTTTTTGACTAAAATACTTTGATTTAACATAAAATTTATCTAACCATCTATATTTAAGCAATACTTTCTTATACAATAAAAAATAGTTATAATACTAATATTTTAAATTTTATAATATGTTATGGGTAAAAAATATAGCTTTAACGTGCATATTTTTATATTTGTATCACATTTAAATTTTTAAAATTATGTAAATTCATTGAGTTCTTTTATAAAAATAAAAGACAAGGGTTGCATAACACCATTACAGGTTCAAATACGTTCGGAATTATAAGTTTGTAACTCAATTGATAATAATTAATTAATTAAGCATTGAAACCATTTTCAGTAGTACTACCTCCGATCCTAAATATAGGACCTAATTGACTTTTTTTTGGAGAGATTAAGGTTGCGAAATAGGTCATTAAATGATGACATATTTGATATATTTTTAGATTATCCATTAGTTTATAGGTAAATAAACTAGTTTAAGGGAAAAAATTAGGTAAATCAATTTATAATTAACTTATTTTGCTTTTTTAAGGATTTTCTAGAAAAAGTCAATTAGGTCTTATATTTAGGACCGGAGGGAGTATTATCATTTATAAGCATGTAAATAACTTTTGAAGATGTGTACCTACTTATAAATTAGTTGATGATATAGATATATAACAAAAAATAATGCAATTGAAAATAAAACGATAGCTTGCAAATTCAACTATATATAATTTGTTTATAAAAATTTTAGCCAAAGGTTTGGGCATAAGGCAAGCCCAAGATTATGGCCCTTGAGAGGCTCTTCTTCAGCGTACCAAAGCATAAGCGTGAACCCAAATACCCCCATTTAGAATGTTTTCACTCGAATGTTGTATATTACAAAATTGAATACTCACCCATAGGGATGAGAGGGCATAATTCCTCGTACCATTTGAAGCATGGACGATGGGAACCATATGGTGATATAGAATTGTAATTCAGTACATGAGGGAACAACTTCGACTAGAGCTGAATGTTACATGCCTTTCTTGGACATGAATTTGTATTAGGCTAATAATATTTAGTGATTCAAATAGTTTAAAACTTGATTTGGGGTTTCAGGTAAAAAAAACTTCATTTGGGGCTCAATCAAAGCTTTTGAAAGGGATTAATGAATTATGTGAGAAGGGATAAAATTTGAATGAATTCATTATAACTTTTTTTTTTAAAAAAAAGGGTGTGGTTATATCAGATTTATACAAAAGAAGTAGAGAGAAATTTAAAATTCCTAGAGGCAATTATCTTTATGAAGATAGTGATTCATCACGCGTTTAGCGTATTTAGTATGTCCTAATTTTATTACAGTTTCATGAGATTAGTATGTACTAGCAAGGTAATTAATAAAATTTGAATCATTTATGTGATATCATAAGTTGGAATTAGGTTGGTCTAATTGGTAAAAGAGTTTGTGTTCAAAAAAATTGGTAAAAGGGTTGACTCATAACTATAAGGTTGTTCAGCCAAACTCCGCCGATGTGAAAACTTTATTGGTGGACGATCTGTGAGTACACTCTTTGAGCCCAAAGGTCTTCTCTAATCTTGATGAACCCCCTCGACCCTACTTTCCTAAACTTTTTTTGTATCAAAAAACGCTAGCTAGCTAGTAGGTGAACCAGAAATCAGAATATTTGCCAAACAAAGAAATCGGAATATCTTACTTCCCTTAACAATGACAGTTTTTTTTTACCAGAACTTAACAAAGAGCTACACAAAATAAATAACAAGTTTAAAATATGTATGCATTGTCCTCTATTTACAGGCACACAACTTCAACAAAGGCACACACCTTATTTTAAATGCCTAGGAACTGATTGTTATCAGTGTGGAACTAACAAGCAGTAGATTTCCTTGCCATATAAAAAATATCCTTTTTATTTACTCTTCAATTTTTACAGACAAATTTTGTTTTTCAAACTTAATCACAAATTATATTTTACCATATTACTTTAATTTATATTTTAAAAATATTTTGTTTTTTTCATCTATCTAAAGATAGAATTAAAATTCTTTCAGATACGGTCTCAAAACGCGAATTATCCAAAATAAATTTACAATATCTTTCCTCTAACAATCAATCAAAATAAATTTACAATTTCTACCCTCCAATCACCACCACCCTCCACAATCCATTTCTTGTTACAAATACAAATATGAGAAAGAAACACAAGAAGAGAGAGTGGGAGAATATCTTCTTCAAGGGCTAATCATATACAATGGTGAGTCCCCTATTTATATAGGACAACATTAGGGTTACATTATGCATCAATATGGAATAGCCTAAACACAAGGAGGAATAAAAGGGAATGGACATTGACATCCAACAATTAGGGATTTTCATAACACTCCCCCTTGGATGTCTAAGACTAAACATATGTATCATTAAAAAAACTCCAACTAAGTAAAACCCAATGAGACGAAAACTTAATGGAAGAAAAAAAAAGTACAATGCTTAGTGATACACTTATTGGTGCTGCCTCATTAAAAACCTTGCTAGGAAAACCCAGTGGGAAAAAACCATAGACAAGGGAAAAAGAGTACAGCGTGTATCATCTCCCCCTCTTGACCACTTCAGTTGATATCTCTGAGTCGGCGAAGTCCAATGCCATAAGTAAGCTTCTCAAATGTTGCAGTAGGAAGTGACTTCGTGAACATATCTGCTAGATTTTCACTTGACCGGATTTGGTGGATATCAATTTCACCATCTTTTTGGAGATCTCGAGTGAAGAAGAACTTTGGTGAAATGTGCTTAGTTCTGTCTCCTTTGATGTAGCCTTCTTTGAGTTGAAAAATACACGCGGTATTATCCTCGTATATGATCGTGAGACTCATTTTACTAGAAGATAAACCACAAGTAGACCGTACATGATGTATCAATGATCTCAACCAGACACACTCTCGGCTTGCTTCATGCATTGCAAGAATTTCTGCGTGATTAGATGATGTTGCTGATATGGTTTGTTTCATGGATCTCCATGAAATCGTTGTACCACCGCAGGTAAATAAATAACCTGTTTGTGATCTTCCAACATGTGGATCAGATCTAAACCCAGCGTCTGCATAGCCAATAAGGTCTGTCTTGGTTTTATTCGGGTAAAATAATCCCATGTCTAAAGTACCCTTGAGGTAACGAAGAATATGTTTAACACCATTCCAATGCCTTCGAGTTGGTGAGGAGCCATATCTTGCTAACAAGTTAACAGCAAATGCTATGTCTGGTCGTGTGTGATTAGCAAGATATATCAGTGCCCCAATTGCACTAAGATATGGTACTTCTGGACCAAGTATTTCTTCATTACCTTCCTCCTTCATTTCTCGAGGTCTAAAAGGGTTTTTGTCTTCCTCCAATGATCTTACGACCATTGGAGTACATAATGGATGTGATTTATCCATATAAAAACGTTCCAGAACTTTTCTAACATAGGTTTCTTGGTAAATGAAAATTCCATTTTTCAAATACTCAATTTGTAACCCAAGACAAAATTTTGTTCTTCCTAAGTCTTTCATTTCAAATTCTTTCTTCAGACATTTTATTGCCTTATCTAACTCTTCAGGAGTTCCAATGATATTTATATCATCAACATATACGGAAATTATAGCAAACTCATTTCTAAATCTTTTCATGAATATACATGGGCATATTGGATCATTTTTATATCCCTCTTTCAGAAGATATTCACTAAGCCGATTGTACCACATACGCCCCGATTGCTTTAATCCGTATAGGGACTTATTTAGCCTTATCGAGTACTGTTCTCGTGAATTTAAAGTGCATGGTTCTGAAAGTTTGAATCCTTCAGGGAGTTTCATATAAATTTCACTATCAAGTGAACCATACAAATATGCCGTAACAACATCCATTAAATGTATGTTAAGACCTTGATTGACGGCTAGACTAATCAAATATCGAAAAGTAGTTGCATCCACTACAGGTGAATACGTTTCTTCAAAGTCAATGCCTGGTCTTTGTGTGAAACCTTGTGCGACAAGTCGTGCCTTATATCTGGTGATGTCACCTTTTTCATTTCGCTTTCGCACAAAAACCCATTTGTATCCAACTGGTTTCACATCTCAAGGTGTAAGGACTACAGGTCCAAAAACCTTTCGACTTTCCAATGATTTTAATTCTGCCTCAATTGCTTCTTTCCATTTTGGCCAATCACATCTTTGTTTACATTCTTTGATGGATTTTGGCTCATGATCCTCATTATTATTCATCACATCAATCGCTACATTGTAAGCGAAAACATCGTCAATATTGACTTCATTTCGGTCCCATCATATTCCACTCATGGTATAATTTATTGAGATCTCATGATTTTCACATATCTCAGGCGCCTGAGTCTCTTTTGAAATTATGACATTTTCATCATCCAATGGCTCTTCTGGAGTCACTAAAATTTCTTGGTTATCCTCGATTTGGCCATTTGTATTCTTAGCTCCTTTTCTCTTTCGAGGATTTTTATCTTTTGAACCGATGGGCCTTTCACGTTTCAAACGTGCCTTAGATTCATTTGCAATAGATTTTCCTACAGGGACATCAATTTTTATAGGAGCATTGATAGCTGGAACATGTGACTTTGTCACTTTCTTTGTGTCGGTAAATGCATTTGGCAATTGATTAGCCAAATTTTGCAAATGAATTATCTTTTGAACTTCAAGTTCACATTGTTTTGTACGAGGATCAAAACGAGACAATGATAACTCATTCCAGCTTATTTCTTTTTCTGACGGCTTATTTTCTCCCCCTAATGTTGGGAAAGATAATTCATCAAAATGACAATCGGCAAATCGTGCCGTAAATAAATCTCCTGTTGATGGCTCAAGATATTTTATTATTGAAGGAGATTCATACCCAACATATATTCCCATCCTTCTTTGAGGACCCATCTTAGTACGTTGTGGTGGAGCAATTGGAGTATACACTGCACATCCAAAAGTCCTTATGTGGGAGATATTAGGTTCCTGACCAAGAACCAATTTCAAAGGGGAGACCTCTAGATTACTTGTTGGCCTGATGCGAATTAATTTTGCTGCATGCATGATTGCATGTCCCCAAGCTGAAATTGGGAGATTTGATCTCATAAGTAGCGGCCTTGCAATTAATTGCAAACGCTTAATTAATGATTCAGCAAGTCCATTTTGTGTATGAACATGAGCTACAGGATGTTCAACATCAATTCCAAGGGACATACAATATTCATTGAAGACTTGTGAAGTAAATTCACAAGCATTGTCAAGTCGTATTTTCTTGATCGGATAATCAGGGAAGTGTGCTCTCAATCTTATTAATTGAGCAAGTAATCTCGCAAACGCCAGGTTGCGAGAAGAGAGTAAACAAACGTGTGACCATCTAGTTGATGCATCAATCAAAACCATAAAGTACCTAAATGGTCTACATGGTGGGTGAATTGGCCCACATATATCTCCTTGTATGCGTTCTAAAAATGTGAGGGATTCACTCTCTATTTTCCTCGGTGATGGCCGAATAATTAATTTCCCCTTGGAACATGCACCACATGAGAAATCTTTAGATTGTGGTATTTGTTGACATTTTAATGAATGTCCACATGAATTCTCAATTATTTTTCGCATCATAGTTGTCCCGGGATGACCTAACCGGTCATGCCAAACATTAAATTTATTATTGTTTGTAAACTTCTGGTTTACAACAACATTTATCTCAATTGTACTAATAAATGTATAGTACAATCCACTAGAAAGAGAAGGTAATCTTTCTAGTATGCACTTTTCACCAGAAACTATATTTGTGATATAAAGATATTCTTGATTCCCCTCAGTTTTTGTTTCTACATGATATCCATTTCTGCGGATATCCTTGAAACCCAATAGATTTCTTTTAGACTTTGTTGAGTAAAGTGCATTTTCAATGTATAGTTTTGTTCCTCCAGGTAACAAAATATTAGCTTTTCCTGAGCCTTCAATCAAATTTATACTTCCGGATATAGCTTGAACATTGGCTTCTCGCATTATTAGGGAAGAAAAATGTTTCTTATTCCTCAATATAGTGTGAGTTGTTGCACTATCAATGAGGCACAATTCTCCACGATTGATGTCGAAAAGAGTCATTCTTGGTGAGTCTCGTGCTCGGTTAGAGCTTCGTGCTGATAACGTGTTACAAATACAAATATGAGAAAGAAACACAAGAAGAGAGAGTGGGAGAATATCTTCTTCAAGGGCTAATCATATACAATGGTGAGTCCCCTATTTATAGAGGACAACATTAGGGTTACATTATGCATCAATATGGAATAGCCTAAACACAAGGAGGAATAAAGGGGAATGGACATTGACTTTTAACAATTAGGGATTTTCATAACATTTCTCAATATTTTATAAGTCATCAATATTAAGTTGCTATTGTTAATCAAAATTCTTTAAATTGTATTAAGTTGCAATTGACAACTCAATGGGTTTTGAATTTGATTTATTAATAAAAACTATTTAATATCACTAAAGACTAAAGTCTGTAGAGACTTGATATAATTTGGTGATTTTTCTGATTTTGGTTGTAATTTAGTATTTATTTTTGACCAAATAGTAATTTTCCCTAAAGTTAATCATATGTCAAAGAAAAATTGAATAAGTAGCTTTTCGAAAAGGCTTAACTAAGTTTAAGGGACTACTTGTAAACAAATGAAGATCTATATATGAAAGCCGTTACATACTAACAAAATAGAATTATTATTAGTTATGAGAAACTATTTACTCATCTAAGTTCTGAAAAGCTCGTTTTTTTTGCCAGAAGTCTTGAAAAACTTGAGCTTCTAATAAATCCTTTCAAAAACATATTCTTCTACAGTGAAACAATTATATATAAAACTATTCAGAGTGATGGTGATACTGATTGATGATTTCCCGTTAAATCATCAACTTCAAAGTTTTGTAATTGAGCACAGTCAAAAATACTTACAGCTAGCCCACATGGATTCTATTAAAAAGAGAAAATTCATCATAGTTACATGGTAATACTGAGCCTTTCAAAAAACAAATTATGTCTAAAACTAATCAGAGAGAAAGTGACAAGCTAAGGTCTACAATTGGGTTCATTAAAATTAAATAATACAATATTATACATGTAAAAAGAGAATCTCTCGTAACTAAAAATAACGACTATATAAAAATAAATTACCTTTTGTCATGCATATGATTAATAATTTGCGGTTTACAATAATTAATCATCTTTTATATATTAGTTCTACCAAATTTTGTATTCTTCACGTTCCTGTATATATAATATGAAATTAACAAGACGTCTCTGATCTGATTATCCATTACATTGCAATAGGTTTGAAATTCCCTATGAATTAGAGAAAGGAGTAGTGGCATATCTCGCGCTACGTGAGTTCCTGTGCTCTGCACACACATTCAGAGTATCTCTTACAGGTTCTATTGGACTGCACAAGTAGTCAAAATAAATATGTTAAAACCTGGAGATGATATATTAATATCATTGTCTAGTTTGAGCACCGTATATAATACAAATTAAAAGGCTAGAATATCTCTTGTTCATGCCATGCTTTTTAAAATAGGGAAAACTAATGTTTTGATGTTTTTAATTTGGATTTGACTGTAGTTCATTCTTTAAACTTTCACAATTATGACTTATTCTATATATTTATGATTCCGTTAAATTTTGGTTTTTAATATCAAATTAACCCTAACTGAATCTTTATAGGGATAATTTGCAAATCCCCGGAAGTATACTAAAAGGTGAAAATCCCACTGATATATTTTTAGGTTCAATTTTACCCCGGAAATAAAATTTTGGTGCAATGTCCCCCCTCCGTTAGGTCTGATGATTAACGCCGTCTCATATCATCCACATTGGCAGATGACGTTGGATTGTGGCCCTACCAAGAAGTGACACGTGGCTAGATAAATGTACAAATACACCCGAAAGTTTCCAAAAGTTGCATATTCGCCCGTGAAGTATTTTTAGGTGTAATTTCACATCGAAAATAAAATATTTGTCCAATTTCACCTCAAAGTTAATTGTCTAAACTGTCAAACGTTATATCTCACCCTAAAGTTATATAACATGACCGACTCAAAGTATTGAATAACTTCACTTTGTAAGCCCTTTAAGTTAATTGTTTCTCTATCAATCCTTTATACTTTTGGATTATGAGAATATGAATATATGCTTACACACATGAATAGACATGTAAGGAAACTGGACATCAAGTATACAATTTGTAATGAACATAAATTTTACATCAAAAGAAAAAATACCATTTAATTAGAAAACCAACGAACATAAATGTGATCCACTCTTCTACTTATGTAGAAAATATGAAGAAAAAATAGATTTTGATAATATAATTTATTTCTTAAGTAATCTAAGTTTATATAAATAATATTGTATCATTATCACTTCTCAAGAGTTATTTGTTATATTCGAATGAATAAAATACTTACAATGTCTATGATTGAAATTACACATTTACCTAGCCACGTGTTACTTCTTGACTGGCCCATAATCTAACATCATCTGTCACGGGGACGATAGGAGATGACAGTAATCATCAGACCTAACGGAGGGGGTATTGCACCAAAATTTCACTTTCGGAGTTGAAGGGTTTCGGGCGTACCTGGAGTCCGTAGAATTCTTCAAGTACCCATACGAAATTGCTACCACCATTATGGGATCCAATTACGATATACGACAGATAATATTTGATAGAGTTGGAGAGAAAAGGAAAGGGAGGATAATAACTCTCTCAAGAGATACTGTATTGAAAGTTATATTCATTTGACAGAATCCTCTCTATTTATAACTTACCCATTGTGGAATTTATATTCAATTGGGAAAATTAATCACTTAAACTCATAATTTTCCCATATTCACATATTTGCCCCAAATTCTTATTGGACCTGGATTTGGGCTCTAATCCACCAAGTGTGGACTAGGTATTTTCCTATAGGAGTAAAATTGAACCTAAAGATATATAAGGGGAGATCTGCACCTTTTGGTATATTTTTGAGGGGATTTACACATCAACCATCTTTATAATTTTAACCATTTAAGACATTAGTCCATAAGACTTATATGAGATATATATATAACCTTCTTGAAATAAGGCGGGTAATATTTATATGGAAATTACTTGAATTGAGTGGTGTAGAATCAAAAACAAAATGAACATTATGGAAGTCTGATAAGTTAAATAATCCAGCTATAGATGCTGGTACGTAAAAATATGCAGGGCAGTATATTGATGAGCTTGTTGTATATCTCGTAAACTTTCAAGTGAAATAAAAAATTCTTCATTTTCTGGAGAATTGTAACTAGGTTAAACAGGATAGAATTAGCCACAAAGTAAACTTTTGAAATAATCAAATCACATTGAAATATCTATAAATCTAAGTGATATATACTAAATGAAATTGTAAGTTGTCAATGCAACTGATAGAGTTGTTATTTACAACTAGACCCTGGGAAAAAGATGTTAATAATAACTCAATGAATTGCATTGAGAATTATGATTACAATTTGATTTAATATTACTAAAGCTTATTGGGATTTCAAGGGACCTAATTGTCGTTGATTCTCTTTTTACATGACAGAGTTGCAAATTCCATTAAAATGTTGAAGAGCATGTGGCATGTATATGTGTGTGTATGGTAAGTAAAAAAAAAATTATTATTGAAATATACGATTATCATTTGTACATATTCGTTTACATGTGGTTTGATTATATAATATGAAAACGCAATAAATTTTGTCTTAAGAGGTGGGCATAGAGACACACACATACAGACATATAGTAGTAGCCGCTTGCCGCTATGTTTGAAGCATTCTACTATATATATAAGTGGGGGGAATATTTTTAGAATGTCGATGTACACATTATATATATATATATATATATATATATGTTGTGAAATTTTATATAACATCTCTATTTTTTTTTTCTATTTTCAGATTAGCTTACAATTGTAGATCAACTATCACGATCAAACTTTGATAGTTTATTTGTTTAAATTTTTAATGTGATATCATAAGTCATAACATATCCTTATAAGTCATTAAATATCAAACATTCAATTGTTAAGGTAAAAATTAAAATATGACGAGAATAAAAATTGAAAGAAAAAAAACAGTAATGAGAGATTCTCTTTCCCAAGTGTAAATTTTGGTTAAGCTGGCATGCATTAGCAGTCACTTATTAAGTTATTATCAACTGATGATGTACATGTTGGTTGCTTACAAACATAATCTACAAGGACCACTTGAAGTTTTGCATTATATGCATAATACGAGTGTCCTAAAATAGAGTGTATGGAACTTCATTTTTGTTTAGAACTTATTCCAACTTGTTATCTATGAATATAATCTTATAGTATTTGAGACGTATGCATAACAATTTTTTTTGGGCCAGTGGACGCATAACAATTGTTTTGAGCCAGTAGACGACGCATTTTAAGTTTTTGCTTGAGTTAAGAGAATTTTTTTTTCTTCAATGAACATTTTAGATTTTAATGACCAATTCCATCAATGTCCGAAGCAATATTACTTACAAAGAGAAGCAATATAATGTTAACTTATAACAATATATTTATTAATGATAGTACTACTATTCTATTTTTGTTACAAGACATCTGCACACATTGCGTCAGAATATAATATAGTTGTTTCATCTTGTATAATCGATTATAATAATATTTCTTAACTAACCTATCAAAATTTTGTCTTTATAGCTTTTATTGAAGGAACTTTTGATAATTGGGCCTTATAAAGTTGTTATTTAGTGCATATAATAAAATATAGAATGAGGACTATTTCACTCCCATAAAAAGCGATCAGATTTCAATGAAGTTAATTACCACATTCATCACTGTTACAAAATAATAAACAAATCACTAATATTTGTTACCGACCAATGGTATTTTTATGAGTATTAATTACAAAGAACATCATAAAAAATTAAATTTTAGTCTAAATTAGTTAAAAATAATGAATACATTTAAGTTTTTTTTTTCATATATACATACACTTATTTATGAAGATTGTGGTGAGTGGAAGAGAATGAGTAGGGGTGAGCAAATCAAACCGAAAAACGAACTGAACCCATCAAATTTTGTTTTTAATTAAGGTTTTCGGTTCTTATTTGATTTTTTGAAATTTGGTTTCGGTTCGTATTTTAAAAAGTTAATTCGATTTTAACCGAATAACCGAAATATTAAAATTAAATTAAGAAAAATATTATTTTTATCATATTATTCATTGAGTAAGTTAAAATTTAAAATTTGAAACTATAACTTTTGTGTTTTTTATTTTAAGGAAAAAACTTAGGTCTAGTGCATTAGGTCTAGTTTGTCCAGTTCACCAATAAAACTCTATCACATTATTATATTTTTCTCTGTCACATCCTCCTTCTCTATCTTCTACCGAGCCTTCTTCTCACACACTATGTGCAGATCTGAAATGGGGAGAGAGGGATGAACTAGAAGGAGGGTGATTTGGAGAAGAAAGAGAAAGTGAGCTACGATGACGTGACATAATTTTATTGGTGAACTGGATAATCTGGACCTCTTGCATTAAACCTAAGTTTAGTCCTTATTTTAATTTAAATATGGTACGCAATATATCAATATTTGTATTGAGTTTTATATATTGAAAAATTGAAGTCAACCTAGTTCTAGTCCTCACTTGGTGAAGGTGCTAGGGAAGAGGATATATTAGACAATCTGAACTATGGTTTATGCATAGAGGCTTATTCGAACCAACGACCTCATGACCTCATGGCAAGCGAGCTTACCATTGAGTCAAGCCGCCCCTTCGAGGTTTATATATTGAAAATTTAAAAAAAATTCAAATTCATATTATAAAAAACATTCAGTTTTTTAACATGAAAATTCTGTTAATGTGGATTATCAAGTGCGATTAATGAGAATGCTGCAGTAATTAATTTACTGTCTGTGACCTCGATTTTTCTTTTCCAAATTTAGGCACCTTTTGATTATCCTTTTACATGCATATTGAAAGGTTTTTATTTGTCTTTTTCCCAATAATCAATTGTATATACTTCTTGTCAAAAATATGTTTTGATACAATGATACCGTAGAATTGGTAATTCATATAACAACCTCATCAACATTATGAATGCGTTATTCTATGAAAAACTGAAATGAAATTAATATCGAAGACTAAAATTCCTAAATTAGTTAGTTTGATTGATTGTCTCTTATTTTCAAATTTATTTCTTCTTTCTATTGATGGTGCAAGAAGAGGGTCACATACACATGATATTTTTTGAAGCCTTACTCCCTCTAGTTCGTTTTTGTTTTGTGGTGTCTTGGTTGCTTCATGAAAGTTTCGACCAATTCAACACATTATACTCCTAAATATTATGGTCTAATAATATATCATATATATTGCTTATTGTTTGTTATTAGTTATATAATTTGATGTTTTAAATCTTTGAAACAGAACTTTATTCTTCAAATGCAAATATCACATGGATAATATTTTTTTAATATTTTCCCCAATAAAAAAATTATTCTTACCCTTTTCTCATAAAGCCTACCAACAATCTATTTTTAAAAATAATTTTCACCACTTCTCCATCATAAACTATTCTCTCTAAGCTAATCCAAACAACCTCTTTCAAGGAATTTGCTAACCCACTCTAAATTCAACGAGCCTTCATCAAAAATATCAGATAATAACCATTTCTCGTCAAAATCGAACTTCGTCGAATATTCTTCTCTTTCTTCTTGTTGATTCGGAATACTTTCATCTACTGATGGTTCTGATTCCTCTGCAGGCATTCTGGTCTCTTCCACCATCATCAGGTCCCCTTCGTCTTTGTGGTCTTCTCTTATTTGCTTCTTCTCTTCCGTTTGCTTCATTTTCTTGCTCATATGAGAATTCCAATAGTTCTTTATCTCATTATCTGTTCTTCCAGGTATCCTTCCAGCAATCAAAGACCACCTACAAAATATTTTGACATTCAAAAAAGTTTTTAACACACACTCACACATACGCTGTATTTATATACACTAATAATCATAATCTTTGTTCTTTGACATTATATGGTTCTAATTATTTAACCTGTTTCCAAGGAGTTTATGAAGTCGAATTATCAGATCCTCTTCTTGCTCTGACATACTTCCTCTCTTGATATTGGGTCTCAGATAGTTTAACCATCTCAATCTGCAACTCTTACCAGTCCTATTCAGACCTGTACGTATAGTTCATCAAAAGAATCACTACCCATTGATGATTTGAACAGTATTGTGTGTGTGTGTGTGGCATTTAAAATACTAACAAAAAAATTTGTTATAAAATACATATTTTCTCTGGAAGCGTTTTCTCAGGAGTAATGTTACCGTAGAAGTTTTTTTGGGCATAGTGTATTTTATCTCCAAAACTATGGGGTGATTTGGTGGGACTAACAACTTTTCAATAATCTCCCTTCACCCCTAACTATATAGTGCACTAAAGATAGCCCAATCAATATCTTAACAAACTAATGATCTCATAATATCTCTAACAGTAATTATATGTGTGGGTGTGTAGTACCTGCTCTAGCTGGAATGGAGTTCCACTTTGTTGCACCATGAACTGCAATAGCTTCAGCTAGTTTGACATCTTCTTGTTGAGTCCATGCTCCCTTTCTGTATGGAAACTTTGTAATGTTGGCTTCAAATGGCTCCTTAACTTTTCTATTTATAAAAGAATCAATGCTTGAAGAAGAAGCCATTATTACCAAGTAACTTTCACTTGACACCTTTCTAGCAAGAAATAGCTGACAGTTAAAGAGAAAGATAGAGCTAGAGATCACTTTTGTTGTCCGTATGGGCACTTTTTTGAGAGAAAAATGTTTCTTAGCTTTTGGTTGAAGAAGATGGTCCTCACCGGCAAATTGAAATAGATATATAGAGGCATTATATTGCACGTGCTTGAGAGAAAATAAGACTACGTTCACGGGATTGATGACTTATTGAAGAAGACGCAGAGTAAAACAAGATTAATTGCTTTGTTCTTTTCTATGTGGGCTTTAATTATTAGATTTCACCTACCGATCTACAGCCTCCGGTCTCTAATATAAGAGCCCAAAATTTGAATAGTTTTGGTCCCTAATATAAGAGTTCATCTCACATTCTCTCCTCATTTAATGTGTTTTTTTCCTACTTTGCCTCTAACTCTCTCTCTCTCATATTTATTAATGCTTATGTATTTCTCTCGCTTAAAAGTATCATAATAAATATGGACAATATTGGAAAAGAAACATTAACTCCAGACACTCAACTAACATTCACATGTTTTCTTAACACTACAAAAAACGGGGCCCATATTGGCGTTTTATAGGGCCTCGCATCGGCGGAATTTTCCGGCGAAATAGCGCTACGGCGTTTTGGCAAAACGCCTATAAATTTGCCGTCGAAATGCGGCATCTCGGCGTTTTGCAAAACGCCGGTATGTGTTTTCAAAAAAAAATAAAAAACATTTTTCTTCCTGATTGTTTAGAACCAGGAAGAAAAATGTTCAAAAACATAAGGAATAATATGTTAATCCCAAAGTTACATACACATAAAGAATAATATATATAAACATAAGCAATAACAAGAGTAAATCATAAAACATGATACTCAAATATATAAAATCAAAACAACAAGCAATATGTAAAAGAAAAGCAATAAGATCATATCAACATTATAAAATCAAATACCACCAAAAAACACGAAATAAAAAACATCAGCAAAACTAGCAAAAAAACAAAGCAACAGCAACATTGAATGAGAGACGAAGAGAAGAAAAATAGAAGAAAACGAGAAAATGAGCAACTTTGCGGAAGGAGGGAGGTGCTATTTATAGGGAACGGAGATGCGTATCGGCGTTTGGAAAACGCCCATATGCATTTTAATATTAAATAATGCATATAGGCGTTTTGCCAAACGCCTATATGCATTATTTGCATTATGTTTTCTAATGCATATAGGCGTTTCAGGGAAACGCCTATATGCATTATTTTAATGTAAATAATGCATATAGGCGTTTCCTCAAAACGCCTGTATGCGATTAAATGTTATTTTAATCGCATATAGGCGTTTTGAGAAACGCCTATATGCATTTAGTGCATTTAATATGCACTTAATGCGCAGATAGGCGTTTTTCAAAACGCCGATATGCGCATAAAGTGCATATTAAATGCACGTTATGCACATAGGCGTTTCTCAAAACGCCTATGTGCGATTAAAATAATATTTAATCGCATATAGGCGGTTTGAAGAAACGCCTATATGCGGTTTTCTGAATAAAAAAATAAAAAAAAAACTGTCAGCCCCTCTTTTTTAAATTTAAAAACCGTACCGGCGTTTGTTATACCCAAAACGCCGATATGGAAACGCGGGAAAAAAGGCGGGAAGCGCGCGCCAAATTTATTGGCGTTTTCATATAGGCGCTTTGGGTAAAAACGCCGGTATGCGTCTCATATAGGCGTTTTGGACCAAAACGCCGGTAAGGTTGCGTCGGAATGACCCGTTTTTTTTGTAGTGTAAGCAACGTTTTTTTTACGGCTAGCTCTTATATTAGAGACCGGGGGGGAGTATATTATATTATATGTTTAAATGTGATTATACTCTTCTCACACTTCTTTCGAAGTACTTTTATTTATTTGCGAATTCAATCTCGAGAATTAAAATATATGGATTAAGGTGTAAATTTAATACTCAACAATTAGTCAATGTGTATGAAAATTGAAAATAGTTAACAATTTTGAGGGACAAATGTAGTATCAATTATTGTTAAGTGGTGCAAATGTGATATCAATTGATTGCCAAGTGATGCAAATGTAGTATCAATTTATTAAGTGGTGCATATGTAGTAATTCCGCCAATGATAACAGATTTCACTGTTTGCTTATATAGTTTAACCGGAGAATGTAGCGGTGACATGTCCATGTGACCTCCATGTCATCTCTATCTATTCATATCATATTTTTGCTTTCTTTTGTTAATCACCGTCCCGTTTAATCAGAACTCGAGGGATAGGAGTGTTGCCCACATATGCATGGTTGTCTCATCTCCCAATGAGAGCGTTTCCGGGATTCGAACACGCGTTCTCACCCTTACGGGAGTTATAGCCCACTCACCAGCTCAACCAACTACCTATTGATATATTGTTTTTTTAAGTGAGTCATATTTTCTTATTTAAAAAAATTTCTCCAGAATCTCATTCATTATCTTCAACCTTCAATCTTGAACTTAGATCCCCCTTTGTTCGTCATCTTTCTCTTTTAAGATTACATCTCCATCTTCTTCTATAATCGATCCAATCGACGGCCACACTACAACTCCATCTCAAAAGATATGGTCTCTAAGTGCATCTCAAAAGATCAAGACAAAATCCGTAGGCAATCATCGTCAGTCATTACCTTCATCTCGCACATTGTCACCTCCTTCGTCGGTGTGAAACCACCGCCTATGCTTGTTCCCATTAACTACACCCCTTGTGCCATACAAATACAAGAAATTTGACAAAGGCAAATCATCGTGTTCTTCTTCTCATCCCTTTTCAAAATTCCTTCTAAAAACACAATTTTAATCAAAACCCAATTTTTCAGTTATAATGAATGACTCGATTTTCTACGTCACATCATCATGGAAGTCGTTTCCCACTCTCACTTTGTTCTCAAATCTGATTAGTCTAGTAAGCACATATCCAGAATGATCATTTATAATGAATCAAATAGCTTTGAGTAGGAAAAATAGTAAAAGGAGAATCAAACAATTACTATACACAAACTTTGGTACCCCAGCATAAGAGGGATAAATGAACAATTGGTAACAGGGAAGAGTGAATAAATTTGATGGGGATGAGTTTAATCGACAGTGAAGAAGCAACCTAGGGTGCTAGTGGTTGACTTTGAAGGAGAGGAAGAGATAATGGAGAGGAAGAGTAGAAAAAGAGGGATCTTCGTGTAGATAAGATTGACGGTGATCATTGATCTGGGTTCAAGATTGATGGTATATAGGAGAATGGAGGAGATTATAGGGCAATTTTTTAAAACAAAATATGACCGCTTAAAAAACAAAAGTAAAATAGGATATGGATAGATGGATATGACATGGTGGCCACATGGACATGTCACACTCACATATGCATTCTCCGGTCAAAACATACAAACAATATCATTGACAAAATTTCTACATATACACCAATTCGCAATAAATTAATACTACATTTGGCCCTCAAAATTGTTAACTATTTTCGATAAACTTTATCTAATTTTTGATACTAGATTTGCAGCTTAATCCTAAAATATATTATTTTAATTTGTAAAAGAATCTTTTGAAACCATTTATATATGTCAGAAGAGCAACTCTAGCTACCATATGCAAGAAATTCTGATTTTGAGAACTGATGTCCCTACATTCGTCATTAAAGTAGTCAATTAAACTAGGTACAACTAAAAATGTGATATAATGACAACCTAGGTCATTCTCCCAAGGAGTAATCTACGAGTTTTTCTCTAGAATTAAATTAAAGTGAAAATGTAATTAAATTATATACCTAAACTAAACTGCAATTCTAATTCCTAAAATGCTACTAATCGATATGAATTGCAATGCAATATTTTTGGGGGTTTCTTATTTTATAAAGAAATGAAATCCTAATTAAAAAACTAATTAATTAATAACTAAGAAAGAAAATAAGTAGTGGTTTAATTCATTCACGCTAAATGGGAACGATTCAAGAATCACGTGGAGTTAACTAATCCTGCCTTAATTAATTAATTAAACTGTTGGAAAATATCATGTATTTAAATTAATTATAAATCGAATTTTCTAGGCATTATATGGGAAACCCACATACGATAATTAAATCTATAAAGATTAACACAATTAAATTCAAGTAATTGTTGAAATCATATTTTGGATTATCCAATTAAACAATCGAATAATGAGAAAACCAAATTGGCAATGAAAACCACATTGACAATTAAATCAACAATGTGAACTCGATTATAAATATAACTAATAATGAAGTATTTTAAATATAAAAAAGAAATTAATTAAAAGGCAAAAATTATTTGAACATGAATCAAATCCAGAAACTAAATGAGTTTTAGTCTAAAACTAGACAAATCTCATAAACAACCAAAAATTATTTAAAACTAAACAATCTTAAGTTCTAAACTAAATAAATATTGGACAAGTACTCCCCAATAAACTTCAAATGTAAACCTTAGGCACCAGTCTCCTCTATGCTTCTCCTAAATTGTTTCCCATGATGAATTTATGGAAGATGTGGATGGAAGATGTGGATTGTGGTAGTGGTGATGGATGGCAATGCATGAGCGTGATTGAATGGTTCTCACCCAAAGGTGAGTGTGAATGAGGTTGGCGTGACCTCTCCTTTGAATTCAGCTTCCTCTCTTTTATAGGAAAAATAGGCATATATTTAGGCTTCATTAAAAAATATTAGTAGTATTAAATCTGAGTCATTGAATCCTTCTTTAGTTTTCAAGATTAGTTCCGCACTATTGGATTTTAACATTTTCTCCTTTTATATGAACATGGATTTATCACTTTTACCAACATTCAAAAATTTGATGTTCATACTTTTCTTAAAGTCATCAATGTTAACAGACAAATAGGTTCAATAAGTATGATCGATGACATGAAACATAGCTTATAGATACGCTTTGTGTAACACCCCCGAAAATTCAAGTTAGAGATAATAACAATTAGATAAGGCCTCCAAGTGTATGTGATAAATTTAAAAAGTCTTTTAAATAAATTTCTAATATTAAATATGTTTATAGGGACATTAAAGTTTATTATCTTTAGAATATTAAGAAAAGATAATTACAGGATGAATTTTTAAATTGAGAATTTTAGGGAAATTAATTTGAGGTCTAAGCAAAATTATGGTAGAACATGATATAAGAGTTAAAATTGGGAAATTAATTTCAGAAAAGGGACCAAAATGAAAACAATGTAAAAACTTCTGAGTGGGGGATAAATAGAAATATTTAATACTTTGGATGGGCAAAAATGTAATTTCATTAATCTTATTATAAATTATGTCTTCCTTTTCCTTTTTCTTTCTCGGTCAGTTTCTTTCCTTCCTCATGAAAAGGTTTTTCCAAACACTTATTGTCACGCCCCAAAATTTTAAGCGTGACCAACACAAAATTTAAGGTATCTAAACTTCGTAAGTCTTTTAAAATTAATTATAGACATGTTAAGCATAAATTTATTTATATAGATAGTATTTCATGCAATCGAAAAAAAGATAGTATTTCAAAACATCTACCATTTCAAGCAATTGACTATAACATTTTCATTTTAATGCTTATAACGATAAATACACCAAATAAATGAATGTATAGATAGATATTATTTACAATAAAAATGTAAAATTTCTTTTTTTTTTCTTAAATTACTTTCACATTCCATTGTCTTAAAGCACGAAGTGTAGATTTACATTCTTCAATCTGAAATACAAAGTACTATATAAATATGTGCAATCTAAATGATAAATCTTTATTCCCCCAAAAAATAGATAATAAATAATACTACCTCCGGTCCTAAATATAGAACCTAATTGACTTTTTTTTGGAGATATTAAGGTTGCGAAATAGGTTATTAAATAATGACATATTTGATATATTTTTAGATTATCCATAAGTTTATAGGTAAAATAAAGTAGTTTAAGGGAGAAAATTAGGTAAATCAATTTATAATTAATTTATTTTGCTTTTTTAAGAATTTTCTAGAAAAAGTCAATTAGGTCTTATATTTAGGACCGGAGGGAGTATAAACTTGGCAAAAATAAACAATAAATAAATATTACAATGTAGAAGTTTCAGTTTATCATGACCATACTTGTATTTGAGAAGAATATAAACCAAAAGGGTAAAATTAGCATATCATAAAAATAATTCCTTTCAAGGATTCCAAAGTAAATATGATACTCATTATGATGAAAAACTTGTTTTCTATAGAGGAACTGACACAAAACAAATAACAAACCCAACTCGAAATCTACAAGTCAAGCGCAGCCCGAAGGCCACGAAAAATCAGGGTAGCTCGAGACTACGAATACAAGCGTGAACACACAGTCCACAAGGGTAAATAACCAAGCGTGACACGAAGTCACGAAAACAAGCGTGGACACACAGTTCACGAGGGTAAGTAACCAAGCGTTACAAAACCATGAAAACAAGCGTGACTCGAAGTCACGAAACAAGCGTGACAAAGCCACGAAACAACCATGACACAAAGTCACGAAACAAGCGCTTTGTGTCTAGTTTCTCAAAATATATATATATATATTTATGTAGTAATGAATAAATTGATTTGAATGACAAAAACTCCTTTAGAGAGAAATAAAACAAAATCTCTTCGCATTCCAACTCTGGTCCAGTCAATGTATTTGTTTAAGAACATTTTCATATTTTAAATCATTAACTCACAACCTCTAATAGTATATATTTAGCAATATTGAAAATACCAGTGAATAGATTCAAATAATCCTTGTTAGGCCAAAACCAAAACTTTCGAATCTGCAATCCAATCCACTTCAAATAAAACCACAGCCATTCAGACCCAAAATGATCATACAAGATACATACCCCACATATGAGTTTAAGCATTATAAAAAACAATCTAACTCATGCAACTTCATTGACAATACCTTAATTGACCTTTACATTCATCACATGTTATCACTCATACTAGCAATTAAACAAATATAGAGGATAAGAAATATAAAGGGCAATGACCCTATTTTGCCCTTCAAGTAACCACCTCGGATCATTGAGCACCCTAAACTAACACTGGGTACAATTTTACCCTTGAAGTAACCAAAGTGGTCCAATTTTACTCTTTTGTGAATGTAATGTTGACACGTGGATGCCACATGTCAACATTACATTTGTCAAAGGGTAAAATTGGATCACTTTAGTTACTTCAAGGGTAAAATTGTACCAAGTGTTAGTTTAGGGTGTCTAGTGGTCCAGGGTGGTTACTTGAAGGGCAAAATAGAGTCATTACCCAAATATAAATTGATTGGCAACCCATATCCCTCCAACCATGCCAAGAGAAAACAAGTTATTGATCAATTTTTTTATGCTTTCAAATTCCCAATAGATTCTTTGGGTAGTGCAGAAAAGGGAAACAAGGCATTACACAACTCAAAGTCTTCATCCAACTTCATCAATCATAAACAACATAGAAAATATCCAAGTAAAGCAAGAACTTTCATTCATTTACAAATCTAATTCAGTTATAACAGTAGAAAGAGAAGATAGTCATAAACACACACAATTATCAACACCAAATCCATCCAATACAAGAGGATGAATTCGATAAAAGTCCTCATTCAACTTTCATACCTGCTCAAACAAATTTCAAACAGTACTTTCACACCATTGGGTATTTCTTTAAATCAAAACCAAAAAGAATTGTATGATAATCAATGATCAATGATGTAAACACCCTATTTTGTCCGGGCCCCACAAAATAATCAAAAATAAATAAAAAAACATAAAAATGTTATACGATTTTTCTTAAAGAAATAATAAAAAATTAAAAAAAATTTTAAATTGATCATGGAAACATTCAATAGACATTTTTTATAAAGGGAAATGCATTGGGAAATTAGAGAGGGAACAACCAAGAATATGTCAAAATATTGAGTAAGTGTGAGGAATGCATTAGGGATGATTGCAATATTTGATTATGATAGTGCTTAATTCTTTCTTGATCCTTGATTTGCCCTCATATAATGTAGTCATGCATGAAATAGGAATTGGAGGGATATGTGCTCATGTCATTTGTTGATTTGATTCATGAACATTAACAAATCTTCCATATTAGTTCACATTTTGAATTTGAATAGGGAGAAATTATGTCAATCCAACATAAGTGTGAGGAATGCATTAGGGATTATTGCAATATTTGATAGTGCTTAATTCTTTCTTGATCCTTGATTTGCCCTCATTTAATGGAGGGATATGTGCTCATGTCACCAAAATACATTTTGTTGATTTGATTAATAGACATTGACAAATTTTCCATACTAGTTCACATTTTGAATTTGAATAGGAAGAAATTGCGCCAATTCCATATGAGAGAAGAAGTTAAAATTGGAAGCATTTGAATTTAATCCCATGTGATTGTTTGAATTAAAATGAGATTGGAATTAGAGGGATTTTGTCTATGAATTGTTGGATGGGGATTGAAAGGTTCTTGTTTATTCCATATTGATCACATATGAAGATATCTTGCTTATTCTTTGTTGCCCTTATAGTAGAAAAAAATATATAACTAAGGCAAAGACTTGACATATGAATTTTGATTTGTTATCATTGCCTCACACATGAATCAAGTAAGAGAATTGTTGTTGGCTGATTTTTCTTTCCTTCCACGTTGAGACAATGTAAAAAAAAAGGTAAAGTCATCACATTTGAATTGGGACAATTTGTGCTGATTTTATGGCTTAAAACAAGGAGGAGGAATTACTACAGATTCTTCTTTGCTTCAAAGGTCAAGATATAATTAAGACACACCCTAGTGGCATGCCTATATAAGGAGTGGCTTGTGAAGTAGAGAGGGGAGGCATTATTTTTTTGAGAGGCACCAGTGAGCTTAGGGCAAGAGGGGTAAAATCTGTGAGTGATCACTTGAGAGAAAAAAAAACAAAGTTAATCTGGTGATTTGAAAGAAAATGTGTTAGAGAGCCTCATGCATGATCATCTCATTCTCACATTGGGGGGTACCATACCAAATAGGAGATCATTTTGACAACTTATAGCTATGATTGCTCTAGGCAATGAATATCTCCAAAATAGAGATAGAGGCAAATTCTTGTGAACATTGAGCATACTTCTATATGATCTTTGCTATTATTCCATGATTAATATTTTATTATGTGTGTTGAATTTTTTCAATATAAACTTACTTAAGATCAATATTGACGCATTTTAGCTATAATCTTGTTCAAATATTTTGTTGAATGTTTTCCTATCATGGTTTGCTACAATCCATTTTTTTTCTCTTTCTCCCTTCCCAACTTGGCTTTTTGTTTATTATATCCAGACATTTGGTGTGTGCAATGTGTTTTAAAAAAAAACAAAACCATGAATCTCAGATGTATGCGTGGCTATATATATGTTTCATTTGCATTCTACATGTGTTTGCTTCACTGCATGCTGCCTTTCATTTGTCACTTCAATTTATTTAATTTGTCTTAATTTTGCCCTCTAAGGTCTAATCGTATCTTTGGACGTATCATGATAAACGAAATTTTTTTCTTAAAAAAAATAATAATAAGATGAAAAAGTCTTTTATCAATAAATAAGATCACATTTTTGGTTTTTTTTTAATCTTGTATTTTTCATTTCTTCCATGGGAGTTTAATCCAACGCATTTCAAAGGAAAATATTTTTTCAATCCAAATAATCATAGGTTTTCTTAAATAAAAAATACAAACCCAACAAAAAAATTATCTCAAAAATCAAATAAATATTTTCTAAAAAACACCAAGCAAGTGACACGCATTTCTACCCCTTCAAGCTACGTGGGCTTTGATCCCTTAAGGATACGTAGGCCCTAGGACACTTATCCTATGTCAAGTCCAATTATGTAAATTCTTTTTCTTTTATTTTTAGTTTTTATTCTTATCTTATTGTATATATTGATGTTGTTTGGTAATTTAAATAAAATTAAAATTAAGGTCATATTTATTTTTAAATAATTAGTTTAGGGTAACCGTTTTTATAGACAGATGTTGTGGGGTGTTTAACACCTTCCCACACACAATCGACTCCTGAGCCCTATTTTTAATACTACCTCTGGTTCTAAATATAAGACCTAAATGACTTTTTTTGGAGAGGTTAAGGTTGCAAAATAGTCTATTAATCATGACATATTTGATATATTTTTAAATTATTCATTGGTTTATAAGTAAAATACACTAGTTTAAGGGAAAAAACAGGTAAATCAATTTATAATTAACTTATTTTGCTTTGTTTTAGGATTTTTCAAAAAAGTCAATTATGTTTCATATTTAGGACCGGAGGGAATATTATTATTTTGAAAGGTTTTCTAAAATATCCTTTTAAAAATTTTGGTGGCGGCTCCATTTTTTCCATTTTTAAATTAAATTTTTCGGGCGCCGCGAATGATATAATGAACACAGATTGTACACATGCAATCAATACATGACTTATAATCTCAGCGCAAAACTCAAACGTTAATCATGCTTTACTTTTCAAGACATAGCTCAACAAGACTTCTATTACTTTTAGTATTACCTTCCAACAGATTACTTCTGCACAAATCCATGGATCCCTTTAAAACCTGCCGAAACAATAGTGCAGAAGTAGTCTGTTGGAAGGTAATACTAAAAGTAATAGAAGTCTTGTTGAGCTATGTCTTGAATGGTATAGCATGATTATGAATATAAAGTTATGAGTAGTTATAGTACCTTACAAGACTTAGCTCAACAAGACTTCGATTACTTTTACTATTACCTTCCAACAGACAATTTTAATGTTATGATTATTTTTAAGTTGTCAATTATTCCCTATAGCTATAACTAATTCTTTGTTATGAATATGAAGTTGAGAAGAGAATATGAGAGAGAAAAAAGAAGAGAGTAAGAGAATATATTATGCAGAGTTTAGTCATATACAATAGTGAGTCCTCTATTTATAGAGGAGAACATTAGGATATATCATGCATTAATCTGGAATAATGATAAAGCCCAAACATTAGGAGGAATATAGGGGATTGGACATGGACATCCACAATTAGATGGTTTTCATCCCTCTTGGATGTCCAAGACTAAACATATGTCTCATTAGAAAAACTTCAACTAAGTAAAATCCAATGAGATAAAAACTTAATGGAAGAAAAAAGAGTACAATGCATAGTGATAGACTTATTGGTGCTGCATCATTTAAAGCCTTGCCAGGAAAATCCAGTGGGAAAAAACCATAGACAAGGGAAAAAGAGTACAACGTGTATCATCTCTCCCTCTTGACCACTTCAGTTGATATCTCTAAGTCGGGGAAGTCCAATGCCATAAGTAAGCTTCTCAAATGTTGCAGCTGGAAGTGACTTTGTGAACATATCTGCTAGATTTTCACTTGACCAGATTTGGTGGATATCAATTTCACCATTTTTCTGGAGATCTCGAGTGAAGAAAAACTTTGGTGAAATGTGCTTAGTTCTGTCTCCTTTGATGTAGCCTTCTTTGAGTTGGGAGATACATGCAGTATTATCCTCGTATATGACCGTGAGACTCATTTTACTAGAAGATAAACCACAAGTACCGTACATGATGTATCAATGATCTCAACCAGACACACTCTCGACTTGCTTCATCCATTGTAAGAATTTCTGCGTGATTAGATGATGTTGCTGATATGGTTTGTTTCATGGATCTCCATGAAATCGCTGTACTACCACAGGTAAACAAATAATCTATTTGTGATCTTCCAACATGTGTATTAAATTTAAACCCAGCATCTGCTAACAAGTTAACAACAAATGCTATATCCGGTCTGTGTGATTAGTAAGATACATCAGTGCCCCAATTGCATTAAGATATAGAACTTCTGGACCAAGTATTTCTTCATTACCTTCTTCTCTCATTTCTCGAGGTACCAATCTAAAAGGATCTTTGTCTTCCTCTAATGATCTTACGACCATTAGAGTATATAATGGATGTGATTTATCCATATAAAACGTTCCAAGACTTTTCTAACATAGGTTTTTTGATAAATGAAAATTTCGTTTTTCAATTACTCAATTTGTAACCCAAGACAAAATTTTATTCTTCCTAAGTCCTTCATTTCAAATTCTTTCTTCAGACAACTTATTGTCTTATCTAACTCTTTGGGAGTTCCAATGATATTTATATCATCAACATATACGAAAATTATAGCAAACTCATTTCTAGAACTTTTCATGAATATACATGGGTATATTGGATCATTTTTATATCGTTCTTTCAGGAGATACTCACTAAGCCTATTGTACCACATACGCCCCGATTGCTATAATCCGTATTAAGACATATTTAACCTTATCGAGTACTTTCTCGTGAATTCAAAGTGCATGCTTCATATAAATTTCACTATCAAGTGAACCATACAAATAGGTCGTAACAACATCCATTAGATGTATGCTAAGTCCTTCATTGACGGCTAGACTAATCAAATATCGAAAGTAGTTGCATCTATTACTGATGAATATACGTTTCTTCAAAGTCAATGCCTGGTCTTTGTGTGAAACCCTTGTGCGACAAGTCGTGCCTTATAAGCGTCTTCAAAGTCACCTTTTTTATTTCGCTTTCGCACAAAAACCCATTTGTATCCAACTGGTTTCACATCTTGAGGTGTATGGACTACAAGTCCAAAAAAATTTTCAACTTTCCAATGATTTTAATTCTGCCTCGATTTCTTTTTCCATTTTGGCCAATCACATATTTGTTTACATTCTTTAATGGACTTTGGCTCATGATCCTCATTATCATTCATCATATCAATCGCTACATTGTAGCAAAAACAACGTCAATATTGACTTCATTTCGATCCCATCGTATTCTACTCGTGGTATAATTTTTTGAGATCTCATGATTTTCACATATTTCAGGCGCCTGAGTCTCTTTTGGAATTATGACATTTTCATTATCCAATGACTCTTCTGGAGTTACTAAAATTTCTTGGTTATCCTCGATTTGGCCATCTTTATTGTTAGCTCCTTTTCTCTTTCAAGGATTTTTATATCTTGAATTGATGGACCTTCCACGTTTCAAATGTGCCTTAAATTCATTTGCAATGGATTGCCCTACAGGAACATCATTTTTTATAGAGCAATGACAACTGGAATATGTGACTTTGTCACTTTCTTTGCGTAAGTAAATGCATTTGCCAATAGATTAGTCAAATTTTGCAAATGAATTATCTTTTGAACTTCAAGTTCACATTGTTTTGTACGAGTATCAAAATGAGACAATGATAACTCATTCCAGCTAATTTCGTTTTCTGACGGCTAATTTTCTCCCCCTTCCAGCTATTTTCTCCCCCTAATTCATCAAAATGACAATCGACAAATTGATGGCTCAATATATTTTATTATTGAAGAAGATTCATACCTAACATATATTCTCATCCTTCTTTGAGGACTCATCTTAGTATGTTGTGGTGGAGCAATTGGAGTATGCACTGCACATCCAAAAGTCCTTAATTATGTGGGAGATATTAGGTTCCTGATCAAGAACCAATATCAAAGGGTAGACCTCTAGATTACTTGTTGGCCTAATGCGAATTAACTTTGCTACATGCATAATTGCATGTCCCTAAGCTGAAATTGGGAGATTTGATCTCATAAGTAGCTTAATTAATTGCAAATGCTTAATCAATGATTCAGCAAGTCCAATTTGTGTATGAACATGAGCTACATGATGTTCAACATCAATTCCAAGGGACATACAATATTCATTGAAGACTTGTGAAGTAAATTCACAAGCATTATCAAGTCGTATTTTCTTGATCGCATAATGTGGAAAATGTGCTCTCAATCTTATTAAATGAGGAAGTAATCTCGCAAACGCCAGGTTGTGAGAAGAGAGTAAGCAAACATGTGACCATCTAGTTGATGCATCAATCAAAACCATAAAGTACCGAAATGGTCCACATGGTGGGTGAATTGGCCCACATATATCTCCCTGTATGCGTTCTAAAAATATGAAGGATTCACTCTCTATTTTCCTCGGTGATGGCCGAATAATTAATTTCCCCTTGAAACATGCACCACATGAGAAATCTTTAGATTGTGGTATTTGTTGACATTTTAATGAATGTCCACATGAATTCTCAATTATTTTTCGCATCATAGTTGTCCCGGGATGGCCTAACCGGTCATGCCAAACATTAAATTTAATATTGCTTGTAAACTTCTGGTTTACAACAACATTTATCTGAATTATACTAATAAATATATATAGTACAATCCACTAGAAAGAGAAAGTAATCTTTCTAGTATGCACTTTTCACCAAAAACTACATTTGTGATATCAAAGATATTCTTGATTCCCTTCAGTTTTTGTTTCTACATGGTATCGATTTCTACGGATATGCTTGAAACTCAATAGATTTCTTTTAGACTTTGTTAAGTAAAGTGCATTTGCAATGTATAGTTTTGTTCCTCCAGGTAACAAAAGATTAGCTTTTCCTGGGCCTTCAATCAAATTTATAGTTCTTTTGATCAAAAAAAAAATCAAATTTATAGTTCCAGATATAGTTTGAACATTGGCTTCTCGCATTATTAGGGAAGAAAAATGTTTCTCATTCCTCAATATAGTGTGAGTTGTTGCACTATCAATGTGGCACAATTCTCCAGATTGGTGTCGAAAAGAGTCATTCTATCATTACAAGAACATGGAAAACAGAAAAGAAAAAAAACTTTAATTAATGACAAAGGGAAGTACATCTTTAACTACTTGGAAAGGAAATTACATCAAAAGAAAATCTTAAAACAAAAACAGAAAAACAAACTAAAACATAGTAATTTCAACAACATGGAAATAACTTAATTTTGGACAATCCCATCATTAATAAGGTAACCAATGTTTCCATTAGCATCATCAAAGAAATCATCAATCTCCAGGTGAGTGCCATTCATATTGTCAAAATCAAAATCGCCTTCTATATTAGCAAAGTTTGATTCAAACTTGAACTCTTTGCCTTTGTTTTGATTTTTATTCTTGAGCAATTGTTGGTATAGGTTAACCAAATGCTTTGGTGTACGACATACAAATGACCAATGACCTTTTCCACCACAGCGATAACACAATCTTTCATCTTGATTGTTGTGGCTATCATTTTCCTTCCGCGGACCCTTTTCGATCTTAGTCCACTTAAAGTGAGGTTTTGGATCACTACGACCGCATCCTTGTTTATAGCCCCATCCACGTCCATGATGAGTGAATTGTTTTGTAACCGCATTCACTTCTGGGAATGGTGTTGACCCCTTTGGACGTGATTCAGGATTTTTCATGAGGACATGAGATCAATTGAGAATACTTCTTAAAACCCTTCTCACGATATTGCTGTTACAGGATCACATTAGAAGCATGAAATGTCGAAAAGGATTTCTCTAACAAGTCCTCATCTCTCACCGCATAATTTCAATTGAGAACTTATGGCAAAATTTGCTGAATTGTACTATGCTACAGATTTAAAATCTCGTAGTCTCAAATGAATCCAATCATAATGAACTTTTGTTAAGATTACCCTCCTCTGATGATTGAATCTTTCTTTCAAATTATTTCACAATTCCAGTGGCTCTTTTATATTCAGATATTCGACTTTTAGTCCCTAATGGAGGTGGTGGCGAAGAAAAATCATAGCCTTAGACTTATTTTGACTAGACACTTCTTTTTCAGGCAAAATGGTTTCTCCTAAACCATTTGCATTCAGGTGGATTTCAGCATCTAACACCCAAGAAAAATAATTTCTTCCCGAAATGTCGAGACCCGCAAAATCGAGTTTGGTTAAATTGACATATTGACACTATAAAAAATAACAGTAAATTAATAAAATAGAAAAATAATTAAATAGAAAAATTACTTTATATTTACATAGAAATTATTTTTAATGATTAGCGGTCATAAAATCTTTATTGCTTCAGTCCATGGTGATATAGCCATTAAAAAAATGTTACATCAAGTATGACTTCAGGCCAATTTATGAGATGACACTTCAGGTTCCATCAAACATGGCTTCACGCCAAATATTTACTATGTGGAACTTCAGGTCCATCAAATATGGCTCCAGGCCATAAAAAATGAAATTTTTACTAGATAAAACTTTAGGTTCCATCAAAATCAAATACGACTTCAAGCCGTAAAAAATGACATGTTTTAGTAGATGAAACTTGAAACTTCAAGTTTCATCAAAATCAAATACGGCTTCAGGTCGTAATGATAAATTGGAACTACAGATTCTGAATAGATGACTTATGACATCATTATATTAGAACGACAGGTTCCACAAATCACAAAATATAAGAAATAAGAACAAAATGAAGAAAATGATATTATTACCATAATATTACCTTGGTTGGAGTCTCATGCTCTGTTAGAGCTTCGTGCTGATAACATGTTATGAAGAGAGTAGGAGAAGAGAACATGAGAGAAACAAGAAGAGAATAGAAGAATATATTATTCAGAGGTTGGGCATATACAATAGTGAGCCCTCTATTTATAGAGGAGAACATTAGGGTTACATCATGCATTAATATGGAATAATATATTCAAGAGTGTATGAAAAACCAAGTAGATATGTATGAGGGCAAATGTGCAAAAATATGACTAAACTTTACCCTAAGTTGCATTTCTATGACTAAAGTTTCGCAAGGAGCAAAAATATCACCAAACTTGGGATCGACGTGCAAAACTATGATTTCCGTCAAATATGATGATGTTGACCGTTAGTCTTCGACATGTAGGATGCTGAGTGTACAATAATGACCATGTGGCATGCTGAATAGATTTATGTGGGGCCCACATATAATAAAAAACAATTTCCTCCTTCCCTCTTCATCCCTTCTAAACACACCCTTACCCCCATCAGATCAGGAATTGATTTCAATAACAGAAGGAACCCCATCGTGGGCCCCACATAAATCTATTCAGCATCTCACATGGTCATTATTGCACACTCAGCATCCTACATGTCGTAGACTAACGGTCAACACCGTCATATTTGACGGAAATCATAGTTTTGCACCTCAATCCCAAGTTTAGTGATATTTTTGCTCCTTGCGAAACTTTAGTCATAGAAATGCAACTTAGGGTAAAGTTTAGTCATATTTTTGCACCTTTACCCTATGTATCAAAAACAATATATGAAGAAATATATTCAAGAGTTCAAAGAACTAGAAAACATACCAATGATGAAAAAAATGGAATTATGAAAATATATGGAATTAGAGCTTCCAGGATGAAAGAGACAAAACGATTTAGAGTAAGAGAAGAGAGAAAGAGGCCATAGCTGAGAGAGAGAACACCCCAACTTATATGTGTCATCCAAATAGCACATAATATGCCCATGAAAGAACGTCCCACCAGGACGAAAAGGCCTAGAACCATCCCTTCTCCCTCCCTATTATATCTTTCTGCACTCTCTCGTCTCTCTCCCGTTGAGTCTCCCTGGGAGCTTCCAACGTCCTCTGTAAGACCTTCAAACCCTCCCTCCCATTGAGTTTCCTCTTATACATACCCTCCATCTCCAATCACCCCTCCATCAACTTCAATTCCCCGTCACCTTCCTTTCCTTTGAACCTCAACGTCGACCTTATGTAATATGACTCCTCCTTACCTTTAATCTTTCCAGCAAATGAAAAATCAATATCATCCCTGAAACAGTGTTTACTGTAAACATCATACCCTGGAAACCTGTAACACACGTTCACCGCTCGCCTTCCACTCGTGTCTATCACCATCTGGCTCAGCGATAGCCCATCAATCAAATCCAACCATTCAATATTCCTCCTAGAACTCTTCGCATGTATCAACCCTATTCCAACCATCTCCTCCTTTGGAATCAAAATCTACAACCTAAATATCCTTTCCAAACCTTTCTGACACTGTTTCTGTCACTGCCATTTTTGATACCACCAACTTTCCCCTACAATAAAGGTCTACTATAGATATCAATTGTTGGATTCGCTTCACGTTTATTTGTGTGTGTCGTCGACATGTGGTGTGGATTGACTAGCATAGTGAGACAATGTCACAAAAGAAAGTGTGGAGGGATCTACGCATCACGTAGCGGACGATTGGAGACATGGAAGATGGCCATGTGGATTCGCAAAGTTCGGCCAGCACCTCCCAATCCATGGCTATGTCGCGCAGTTGGGATCATGTGGCAGCGATGGATACAAGTGTCTTGGCATTCACACATGTCAGGATGTGAGTTTGAAATATGTGTGCGTTTAAAGTTGAGAGGCGGTCACCTCCATCATCCATGGAGGTCTCTTCATCATGTTTGGGGCAGCAATCGCCATGTTGTTGCTCAATTTCCGTAAACATTGTATATCTTCTTGTGATCTTTGTTAGGAAAAGTAATGGGAGAGAAAGTGGGAAGTGAAAGAGAGAGTAAGAAAGAGGTTTTTTCAAAACACCCAATATATTTTTCACCATACTCGTAATATGTAATATGTCCTCCAATCCATTGATCCTAATGAGAGATTCACTTATATTTTTCACCATTCTCTCATTAGCTTGGGGGTCTTCGCTCTTGCCCTTATCATCATCGAGACCCAACAAATACGCTCCTTTAGATGTAGTTCCCCAAGCCACTCCTGAAGTTGTTCTCTAAACTACTTCTGAAAATGTCGCTCCTTAAGCCAAACCTGCAGAAAATGTGTTATCCAATGATGCTTAGGCTAGCAAAGGGGTAAAAGCAAACTCATAGAACATGCATATCCATGCGCAGTTTGTGCTAGTAATATCTACAAGGAGAAGGAGAAGGCAAGTTTTTTTTTATCAAAACACTATCTTTTTTTATCAAAATAATCATCTAGTTTATCGTTTGTCACTTCCTCGTTAGCTTTTTAATTTACTCGTATTTCTATTTTAATTTTTGAGGGTATTCAAGCCTCTCAATAAGCTATTTTATTCGCACAACATTTTTTAGAACTTTTTTGGAACGAGATCCTACAAACAAATCAACTTTTTTTAGGTATATAGCATTGAATTGAGATAATCGGTATTACTTTATTTTATATGCAAATTATGTGAGTGTAGAATGAGATCGATGGATTATGTGTGTATATCCATTTTCAAATGAAATTAGTTTTATGAATATGAGTGCAGATAATGATAGTAATTGGAGAGACAGATGCAAACAAGAATATAAACATAAACATAAAAATTAACATAAGCATAAATATGAATATAAATATAAACATAAACATTACATTATAAAATTCTATTTCTATAAAAATATTCATACATATTCTTGGTTTATTGCCTTTGAATGTACACAAATAATAAGAATCAAATTAATAAAACCATAATAATAGAATTGAACAAATTATTATTTAATCTAATATATAATATTTTATCTTCAAACGCTCCCAATTGACATTACTTTGACCTTTTTTTCCCGGTCAACTTTTTCGAATGATTTTCAAAGTTCTATTGTCAACTACTTGTAAGTAAAATACATATTATAATAATATTAAATAAAGTTATACACAACTTATGTTTCAAGAACCTACTTTGTATCTTTATTTATGTCCCATTACAAATAACAAAACCTGTATATAGTGTTCTCATAAGGGCAAATAACAGCAAGCTTCTAGTGATCACTGCAATGAGATTATATTAATATCATATTATTAAGAAAATTTTTGCTTATAAAAATATGTGTTATAATTGGATACTTTTCTATAGGGTGCAAAGCAAATATCACTTTATCTAATTGTCCTTCCAATATATGATGTTTTCTCACTTAAACAATTATTCCCAAATGATTGAATAGAATGAGGTCATAAACCCAAGTCTCCACATAGATTGCAGAGATACCTAAAAATAAGTGATTATTTAGAAAAGGGCAAAAGTGCTGATATGATAATTAACTATTTCACTTTGGGCAAAAATAATAAATGACTGTTTCGCGGTGCAAAAATAATAATTAACTTTGTGCCCGGTGAAAATATAACAAAACCGGTAACATTGGCTTAACTGACGTGAACGTGGACCTTGTTTACATTATTTTCAAATGTGAAAATATCATTTTACCCTTGCAAATCAAAATCAATTGAGTCCTTTTTCCTTCCCAATAAGAACGCCCAGTACTTCAAATCAATTGCATCAGTATTATTCACAATCGCCCACTTCACCTTCATATACCCAAACTTCCTCATCAATATTCGCCAGCATCAGTCTTCTTCACAACACAACATTAAACTCATGAAATTGCATGTCACAATCATTATCTCTGCATACATCTAGATGCTACTGAAGCATAGATTGTAGAAAACACCCATAATCAAAATCCAAATCCAAAATTTATTTCTAACATAAAAAAGAAAATTTTAGATAAAAAAAAGAAAAAATACTATAACATATAGAAATAAATTTTTAGAGGCACCGTGTTGAACTCTCAAGGTTCTATAAGGATCCATACAGTAGAAGATGACAAATAATATCCACAAGAAATCCTAAACATATTTTTCGAGTACAGGTGCAAGCACTAAATCAAAATCAATTTTTTGGTTCTAATTTGATTGTTGGTTAAGTGAGAATGTTCCCCCAACATCACCAAGGAAGATGAACAAGGTTGCCGCTGGAGGTGAAGGTGAGAGCACATATAGATTCGCTGCCTCAGACTCTACCTTCTCTGCTATTACCCAACCCGCCGAGATCCATTGACGACCTCCTATGCTCCTCCACCGCCGAGATCTACGACACCGACTGGTTTTGGAGCCCATGAAACCCCCGTTGGCTCCTTTTCTTCCCACTCGGTACATTCCCTCTAATTCTGTCGACCTCCATCTCTTATTCTCACACTATAAAGCTCTGCAAATGAAGAAAGATGGATGAGATGTGGTTGATCCGTGAAGGAGGGGAAGGGATAAAAGGAGGATTTGATTGGTTTTTATTTTCAGGGGTAAAATGGTAATTCCAGATTGGAAAAGAATATATTCAAGGTTCCAATGTGCCAAAGTTAATGGTGGTTAAGCAAAATAACCATATCAGCACCGCGAAACAGTCATCTTGCTATATTTGCACCGGGTCACAAAGTTAATTATTATTTTTGCACCGCGAAACAATCATTTATTATTTTTGCCCAAAGTAAAATAGTTAATTATCATATCAGCACTTTTGCCCTTTAGAAAATAAAAACCAATGTAGAAAAGAAGGAAAATAGGAGTCCATATCAACAACAACTAAAAACCAATTGTCTCCATCATCTTACTTTTTCTTTGCAACAAGTTCAATCACATTTTGGAAACTTGAACTAAAACAATCCTTTAGCCATTGTTTCCTAATTTATAAAGTAATATTTATAAATAATATAAAAAAACTGTACCATTTAAATTAGGAAATAAAATGAAATTATAAATTTATTCATACCCCATCTGTAACTTGATATACTAGCCTTCTTAGCCAAAGAATGAAATGTTTTCTTTCTTCTCCAACTGTTTTTACTTCATCACTAGGGAATTGAACTAAAAGTATTATCTACAACCTTTCTTTTGATTTCTCAAGGGTATCCCACCCGCGTGTCAAGTGGGACTAATCTTTCGCTGTTCTGAAGTCCCATGTAGGGGGGTAGACAGCTGGCCTGTGAATTTGCTCCATTCGCAAGGGCTGGGATCGAACCCCCAACCACTTGTTTAAGGGACCCAACCCGCCAGGTTTATCTACAACCTTTCAATCGATACCTTCACCTGGTCATTTAGAATCTTTTGGTGATGAATCATTGCTGCAAAATTGTATGTCTTTCTATATGCAACTAATTGTCTTTCAGGATACTCCACATAAAGCATACATAAAATTTCTTCCTCCAAACATTTACCTTTTTTACTTAGTGGTATGATTAGTGGAATTGGAGATTGTTGTGTATGTAGACATTGTGTTTTCATTGAAGTAAATGATGACATAATTGACTACATTTCCATAATCTTTTGAAGTAAAAGATGACATAATTGACTGCATCTGCTTTCTTTTCTACTTCCTCTATCAACATTTTCACATTTTCTATTGGAATGCCTTCTGAGCCACGAGTAGAAGATGGTGGTCCAAAGTGTTCCCTAATACCCAACCCTCCCAACATACCCCTAACACGACCAGGATGTTCTTTCTTCCCCAACGTTGTAGAAAGTATAACATTCCTACCAATAACAACAAATTTTCCTTGATTAGTTGCTTCTCCTTGAGTCCTACAATTAAGACAACAATGAAATTAAGAAACTATCCCGCAACAAAATAGTAAATTTATAAATTATAAAATACTTACAATCTTTTTAGTGACTTCACTAACCTTATGAGTGAGGAACTATCTTATTCATACGTGCTCTCTTCCATGATTGAGCACGAGAAATTGGAGATGGAGGAGAAACATTACCATCTTCCATTACTCCTGCAGCTTTTCTTTTAGCCTCCAACTTTTTTTATCATTTTATTTCCAAGTGAATTGTAACCTCCACGAGACAAAGTATGAGGGTAGAGATTTTTCTTTTGAGTCTCCTTACCTTTTTTTTTACTATTTTCCTATTGACAATCAATGAAACATATTGTCAAAAATAAAAGGGCGAAGTTGCAAAAATGATACTAAACTTTACACAAAAGTGTGTTTCTAATACTAAAGTTTTGTGAGAATCAAAAATAGTACTAAATTGTGGTCCAGGTGCAAATATAGTATTTTCACTTTAGGGAAATAAAATTTAGATATGAAAATACTATATTTGCACCTGAACTCCAAGTTAGGTACTCTTTTTGAACCTCGCGAAACTTTAGTATTAGAAATCCTCATAGGGGCAAAGTTTAGTATCATTTTTGCACCTTCGCCCAAAATAAAACTTAAAAAAACTAACTCTATCAACTTTTTTTTACATACAAAAAAATCATCTTGATATCTACTTTCAACAAAATTTTACCCAAGTCTCCTTGTCAATATATATAGGCATTTTACCAAGGGCTTTTCAAAGTTACCATTTTCATTGTTATCATAGTCATCACTTTCATTACCCATCTCACTAAATACATATTTCCTTGTAATTTTTGACTTAAATCTCTCCATCGCGCTCCTACATATGATAGCCATTTTCTCTTCATAAATGTTGTCTCAAGTATGTCATGATAAGTAATTTGCAAAATAATAGACATAAACAATTAAAATAGTTACCACATGTATTTTATTGCTATTAGTAAATAAAAAAAGCATGACATGTAGTGAGAGGTACCATTATAGTATCCAAAACTTCTTGTTTATCGATTTGTTCCACTTTATTCCATTCATCATCAAAAATGCTAATTTTCTGACGTGCAACAAGTCTAACATAACTTTTGAATGTATTCCCTTCTTCCCAATCGGTTGGCACCCCTCTCCTAACAAAATTAATTACAGATCCCTTGTAAGGGACATAATATAGAAAAAGTCCCTCTAACTAGAGAAATTAAAGTGAAGTCCTTTCTTTAATAAATTCTGAAGACATAGGGCCCACAGATAATAATAAAAAATTCACCTCACCCACCCCACCCCACCATTTCTCTCTCCTCAACCACTCTTCTTCTCCGGCTACTCTCCCCACCCAAACTCACCCGCCGCTGGCCCCTCACCCATGGCAGATCTTTAGCAAGCTTCAAACAAGACACCTAAAGAATTCATTCATTCATACATCTAGTAAATACAATAACCACAAAGACCCATATCAACGTTTTTCTAACCAATCACAACAATACCATCCCTCATCCTAATAATTCAAATTTGAGAATTGCAATAGCAGTTGTCAGAATTTAATATTCCAGATGAAAGTTGACTAAAAACGTACGAATAAAAGAAATGAAGATTAGTAATCTAATTTCAAGTGGGGGTACAATTAAATGGCAGTGAAGCTGAGATCTAGTGAAGGGAAGAAAAAAACGTTAATTCGACGGAGATAGTGGAACCAACATGGGATTAGCTTTTGATGAGGAAGAAGACGAGGGTCGTCCTTTGGAGGTCATAGACAACATCTTCAATCGTTGTATTCAACGATTCGTAGAAAGATTGCATGGAAGATGGCTAAGATTGACAACATCTTCTGCCGGCGTGGAGAAAGAGGTGGGGACGGAACGCCGGCGGGTGAGTTTGGGTGGGGAGAGTAGCTGGAGAAGAAGAGTGGTTGAGGAGAGAGAAAGGGTGGGGTGGGGTGGGTGAGGTGAATTTTTTATTATTATCTGTGGGCCCCACGTCTTCAGAATTTATAATTTCTCTAGTTAGGGGGACTTTTTCTATATTATATCCCTTACAAGGGATTTATAATTAATTTTCCCTTGATATTATTTCTTTGAGTAATATTTCAAATTTTCAAAATATATTGAATTAGTATTCAGATTTATAATAATGACTGCTATCATGTTCAAATTTTAATTTTCTTTTATATTAAAACTTCTCTAAAAATCTAATAAAAAATTAGGATAAAATATTTGTTGTATACTCACAAACTCAATGATTCCATACTCTGACAAAAAAATGCTTCCATACATTTTAATTTTTATCAGCCACAAAAGGAGTGAAAATAAACTCATTAAATAAATCAATATTTTTCTTTAAAAATAAATGGGATGTCCCGATTCCATCCCAATCTCGATAGGATGAGATAAGATAGGGAATAAGAAGAGACATGTGACGATTTTTCCATTCTAAGGTCTTTTACTGGATGGGACACATAACAAGCTCGTCCGTCCCATTCCGACCTATGAGCACTCCAACTAATTTGCGCCAAATATTAATTTGGACAGGTAGGGAGATGAACCCTTTCAACAAGGTCAAGCACAAGAAGTTTAATATGAATTTGGTGACTTAGATCCTCTCTTCTGAACTCACACTACAATTGGATTTAAAAATTAAAAGTTGAGATTAAATTATTTTGAAAAGCCATTATTATTTTCTATTTTCTGGTAGTCTGCATTGTAAATTATTTGCATCAAACTGTAACATTTTTTAAAAAAACAATTTTCAAACTATAATATTATTTTATAACACAATAAAAAATAATTATTTAAATTTAAACCAAAAATGGAGACTGTGTTGAGGAGGAGAAAAGGAGAAAAATGACAAGGAGAGGATCCCGATGTGAATTTGAGACTATTGGATAAGCTCGCCAAACAATCGAGTCTAGCGCCATGAAGAATGTTCTAAATGAAAATATACAAGCTTAAATAAATTTTAAACTTATTCAAACTTCTCTGTATATCTTAGAGCACAATAAAAATAATTTATTTTTGAAAGATGATATCAACTCTGCATATTATGTGCGTGGGCTAGGTATTGACAACTTATATGTGTATGAATACATACATACACTGATACACACATGACACACACACACAGAATGCATGACAAATGTGTTAGAGATTTATAATAGAACATGCATGCTATATTCTTGTTCGATGAAGAAATCCATCACGAATGTTGCAATATTCATTTATAGGAAAACCAATATATATTAATATCAATTTTATTCATGGGTTTTAAAAATATGAGCGAGAAAACTAATATGTAAAGATATGAAGAAAGTAATTAAATTAATTAAACATAATTCAAAAAGTGTATGTCAATTTTTCTACCCAAAATATCTTTTTGCTCATTTGCATTGGTAACTATTCTCGTAATAAAATTATCTTAATATGTTTTTTTTTTGCCAGTAAAAATACTTAATATGTTTACTATAAAGAGGCTTAATTTAAAAAATTTTTATAAACTTAAAAATAAAATGGAATAGTGCATTTCTTACCAAATTCAAACCCTAACTAACTCCTATATTAGGGAGCAGATAGAGTATTATTATTTTACTATTATTTCTCACAAAAGATGATCAAACACTAATGAAGTTAATTAGGACGTCATTATAACAAAAACAAGGAACACAACACTACAATGTTTATTTCGTAATATGTAAGTCAGGCTAATTAATTTGATTCGAGGAATTTGCTAACCCACTCCAAATTCAATGGACCTTCATCAAAAAAATCAGATAATAACCATTTCTCATAGAAACCAAACTTAGTTGAATATTCTTCGCTTTCTTCTTCTTCATTTCGAATATTCTCTTCTACTGTTGGATTTGATTCTTCTGCGGGCATCTTGATCTCTTCCACTACCATCACCTCTCCTTCAACTTTGTGATGATCTTCTCTTCTTTCTGAAACCCCTATTTGCTTCATCTCCCTTTGTCTCACTTTCTTTCTCACATGAGAATTCCAATAGTTCTTGATCTCATTATCTGTTCTCCCTGGTAACCTTTCAGCAATCAAGGACCACCTACAAAATATTCATACATATGTATTTAAAACATAAATAAATATTCTCTCCGTTCTTAAATATAAGATTAGTTTCACATTTCAATATGTTCATAAATATAAGATCACTTTTTAATTTTTTTAACTTTTCCCAAATTAACCTCATAATACTGTACCAATAATGAACAAACAAGAGATGAAGGATGGGATAAATGTGTATGATTTGGTCGAATTGGTAATATCATGTGATAATAACTAACTTAATTAAAATTCTCAATATAATTAAATTAGGGAAAATGATGTTATATTTTGAAATGGAGGTAGTATATCTATATATTTATACGCACGTATGTTCTAATTTACGATTACTTGTAATATTTGACATTTTATGCTATTAATTTACCTGTTTCCGAGGATTTTATGTAGCCGAAGTATCAATTCTTCTTCTTCGGCGGATATGTTTCCCCTCTTGATATTAGGCCTCAGATAGTTCAACCATCTTAGCCTACAACTCTTACCATTCCTATTTAGGCCTGCAGATACATATAATGATTAAGAGAATTGCTACGTACAAAAATTTAAATAGTTCCTCATGATTAAGAGAATTGCTACGTACAAAAATTTAAATAGTTCCTCCGGTCCTAAATATAAGACCTAGTTGATTTTTTTGGAGATGTTTTTTTTTATAAGATCCAAGATTTTTTGGAGATGTTAAGGTTACAAAATACTCCCTCTGGTCCTAAATATAAGACCTAATTGACTTTTTTGAAAAATCCTAAAAAAAAAACAAAATAAGTTAATTATAAATTGATTTACCTAATTTTTTCCCTTAAACTAGTTTATTTTACTTATAAACTAATGGATAATCTAAAAATATATCAAATATGTTATGATTTAATAGACTATTTTACAACCTTAACCTCTCCAAAAAAAAGTTATCTAGGTCCTATATTTAGGACCGGAGGTAGTATGTTATTAAATTATGACATATTTGATATATTTTAAGATTAGACATTAGTTTATAGGTTAAATAAACTAGATTAAGGAAAAATTAAATAAACCAATTTATAATTGACTTATTTTTCTTATTTAGGATTTTTCAAAAAAATCAATTAGGTCTTATATTTAGGACCGGAGGGAGTATCTTTCAAAGTTTACTATTCTTCCCCTCAAGGTATTATTCTCAACTTCAAAATAAACTTAGCTCTCGCTCATTTGGAAGAAATAAGCATGTTTCAACTGGGCTGTCATGTTATTACACGCGCCCACGAATGCCTCTTAATGACAGCTAACTGCTTCCCCCGGTGTCCACACCCTTCGGGTGCAGACTAATCCAGAGTCGCCAGCCGGGATTCCCGTAAACGGGGTGACTGACTTCCCGGGGATTCGAACTTGACACCTTTGGGCTAAATGGCGGGATCCACACATTGGGGATCCTCTTCAAACTATCAAGCTACGCCCCCGGGCAGTAACCTAAGCTTCTTAATTACACATCTTGGCATATACACTGTGCACACATCTTAGCATATGCACTATTACACTAAGACTTCCTAAAACTTCAGCGATGTGTGACTTCTTTTGACAAATTAAACTCCAATAGAAACAATGTATTTCTCCCCAGAGGTCTTTGATAACCGTTTGGTCACATAGTATCTAACGCATCACTAAATTATATTTCATTACTTATCTAAAAATCTGATTAATTTAAAGGGTAAAGGTGCAAAAATATGACTAAATTTTACCCTAAATTGCATTTCTATGACTAAAGTTTCGGAAGGAGCAAAAATACCACCAAACTTGGGATCGAGGTGTAAAACTATGATTTCCGTCAACTATGACGGTGTTGAACGTTAGTCTTCGACTTGTAGGATGCTAAGTGTACAATAATGACCATGTGGCATGCTGAATAGACTTTTTATTGGTGTTATGTGGAATAAGGGGTAAATGTATTTAAAGTAAATGTACTTTGAGTGCAAATATGGGTCTGTTGTTAGAATAAAATAATCATATTTTTTGCATTATTTTAAATACATTTACCCCTTATTCCACATAACACCATGCCACATGGTCATTATTGCACACTCAGCATCCTACAAGTCGAAAA
Organism: Mimosa pudica; assembly: GCA_029929735.1. NCBI lineage: Eukaryota > Viridiplantae > Streptophyta > Magnoliopsida > Fabales > Fabaceae > Mimosa > Mimosa pudica. The sequence goes on along the minus strand of JAKELP010000037.1, from coordinate 3,479,021 downwards.
CTAATGGTCAACACCGTCATAGTTGACGGAAATCATAGTTTTGCATCTCGATCCCAAGTTTAGTGGTATTTTTGCTCCTTGCGAAACTTTAGTCATAGAAATGCAACTTAGGGTAAAGTTTAGTCATATTTTTGCACATTTGCCCTAATTTAAAATGAGACTTAGTGACTAAGGTGTCTCTCTCCAAAGGTCTTCTTTTGGAGAAGGTAGCATTCAAACTTCAGTGCTAGCTAGCTACCACGTTGCAGTTTGGTAGTCCGCCGTTAGATCAAGTACCCATAGGTATATATCCGTTATATAATTGTGTGTTAAAATGCAACTCTTATGTAACCAAAAAAAAATGCAACTCTTAATAAGCCAAACGTAATATATATATATATATATATATATATATATATATATATATATATATATATATATATATATATATATATATATATATGAAATGGGAAAAGTAATGATATATGTATACCTGCTCTTGCTGCGATGGAGTCCCATCTTTTTGCTCCATGAACTGAGATGGCTTCAGCTAATTTAGCATCTTCTTGTGGTGTCCAAGCTCCCTTTCTATGAGACAACTTTTTAGTGTTGACTTGCTCAAGTGGATTTTTCACTTCTCTCCTAAAACAATAATATCCAATAATGCATGAAGAAGCCATTCCAAGTAACTTTCACTGGACTCCTTTTTAGCAAGAAATATATGACAATGAAACAGACAGATAGATAGAGAGATTTTGTTGCATGTATAAGCACTTTGTGAAAAAAGTTGTTTAACTTCTCTCTGAAGAAGTAGGTCCTCAACAAGTGCTAACTATATAAGGGCATTAATGCATGTAGTTTAAAATGAGACCACGTTCACGGGATTGATGACTCATTGATAGAGACGCAGAGTAAAACAACACTGTGCTTTGCTACTTGCTTTTTTGGGGCTTTTTTAATTAGATCTCACCCATTTAAGTGTTGTTTGTATACTCTTGTTAATTTTGAAAAGTTTAACTGCAAATTCTCTTGAGTAATACACTATTATATTCATAATTCAAAAAGGAATCTTTTGAGACAATCTATGAAGGAAGGGCGAAAATATCCCCTCTACAAGTCTAAGTGGATTAAAAGCAGGCCCTAGATGGCCATACACATAGACAAACATTCTATCTTTGGTAGTCCCACTTTATTCGAAATTTCAGTTTGATTCCTTCATTATATAATATATCTTTCAAGCATATAGTCCAACTATCACTAGTCTCAAATGACAAATTTTATAACAATCACTGTTTTAGAAAGTTAAGTTGTTCAAGTATACCAAAATACCCATATCCCAACTCCTAGTATCGAAAAAGCTGTGACGCCATTTGAGTTCCTGTCCTGGTAGTGGTATACTTGGCAAGACCAAGATCAGGAACCGATAGAGAAGTCCCGATTTTCTTGGACATAATCCTATCAGCCATGAAAAAGCGTAAGCACATGTGTATATCTATGTTTTGGCAACTAATAATATAGTACGCTTAAGTTCCTTAATATCACCTGTATATTCTTATTATGTGCAAACAAAAGATTAATCTCGTAATTAACAAGAATTTGGTGGGAAAAAAACTTTTTAATTACTTGCAAAGTTCTCAAAATATTATAATTGAATAGAACAACAACCTCATTAAAAATGAATTAAAAAGGGTAAAAGAAGAAATTAATATTTTGATTGCAAAAAGCAATAAAAATGTTAATGTCACAAATAAATAGTTATGTTGAGAAAAAATCTTTACAAAGCAATAACATTTATGATTAGCCGAGAGGAGGAACCCCTCGTTTTCTCTCTCTCCTTTTCCCCCCCGTTTTCCTCAATCATAGCCCTTCATCTCATCTAATGGTCATAATTTCTCACTTATCCCACAACTCATTTCTTCTTTGATACACACAATCTCACCCTCTTCTCTCTCACCATTCTCAGATTAAGAAAAGAATATCCCACATTCACCAAGAAATTGGAAGGAACAAAAACTTGCAAAGAAAATTTGGAATCACATCCGTACTGCCACCACATCCCACTTTATATAACTGTTAGATTAAAAACATCATATGATAAAATCTTTTGTAACAAAACAAACCACAAGTGACACACTATAAAAATCCAGCTTGCAGCTAGATTAAACATTTACTATAATTAGACATATATCACTGACAAGTAATTATGGAGGAAAAAAAACATGCAATGGATGAGTGCGAAATGCATTTAATCTAACAGTTATATAAAGTGGGATGTGGTGGTAGTACGGATGTGATTCCAAATTTTCTTTGCAAGTTTTTGTTCCTTCCAATTTATATAACTGTTAGATTAAAAACAAACCCTAAATTATATTATTTTAATAAATCATATAAAAACATCCTATTTCAATCAATACTTCCACTGTTTCAATGATTATAACTTCCTATTTTATTTTATACTATGGTTTCTGTCATTTTCATTTTTTTGACATTAAACTTCTTATTTTATTCAAAAACCAAATTATATATTTTTAATCAATCATATAAAAACTGCCTATTTTATTCTTTCTTCTTTTTAAATAGGAAATTATTGATCTTCCCTCTTTATTATCTTATTAACCATTAATCTCTCCCCATTGATTTTCTCATTGTCAACACATCATTTTGTAAACAACCTATTATTTCTTATAACAACATCTCTTACATGAATTAATCGAAAAACTTATTGTTGTTAAAAAACAAAAATATTGTAATAAAAAAAGCAAAAATATCACTTGTCTTATTTGCATTATAATAGGGAAATATGAATAAAATAGTTGTATTACAAAAAAAAATGACAATAAGAAATTGGTGAGTCATGTCTACCAAAGAAATAAAAGGTCTATGTGTCTTCAGCACGGAAAAAGAAGATGCTTGGTAATTTCCTAACTTAGTGTGGGTGTTGATATCTGAGCTTGAATCTGCAATGAATTGTCATATTGTAATCATTAGTGATCAACTTTACTTTAACAAATTTGAATTAGACTTTTTAATACGATTTAGCTAATGACATGACAAACCTTTTGTAAGCAATTGACTATTCTGCAATGTTCCAAGCGGATAAACGCCATGGTCTAATTGAGCCTACAACCACATATGATAAAATGACTCCCACATAATATGCACTCTAAAATAAAAACTGCAAAACTTAAAAAAATAATGGTCTTACCATCATTAAGGATGTGAATGGCGTTTGAGTTGTTTGATGAGACTCAAAAGGACTGTAATGCAACGGCATCGATGAATTTGATACGTGAAAATGATGTTGCATTGATACAAGAGTATTGGGTAAATTGAGACCAAAGTGCATAGGTGCTGCAATATCCATCATAGTGGGACCATAATGCACTACTGGTACGAATGTATCTGTCATTTGGGGAAGAGTTGATGACCTAGCACATTCCAATGTCTTTTTGGTGTTCTACAAATATATCAATACAATGTTAACAAAACAACATAGTGGTTTGTTTAACAAAATGAAAAATATGTATACCTTTGAAACATGGGAAGGGTTGTTGGTCGTTGTTTTTGAAGTGCTTGTGCTTTTTCTTCTTGAAGTCTTTTGATAAACCCAACTTCTATCAACTTTTTTGCGCTATCTCTTCTTCCATCCTATTCCCCTGGACATTGTTTGATCACTACCACCATCATCATTAACATCATTGTTGCTATCAGTATTATTTGATTGGTGTTTAACACGAAGTTCATACACTTTTTTATCAAGTTCCAATCCTGCTTAATAAACTAAAGAGAACGCCTCTGGACATTCAGATGCATCGTTGGCCAATTTGTTAAACATTAGGCACAACCGATTATATTGATTTGTACATTCTAATTTAGGATCAACTTCAATTTCCAATCCCTTAGTATCATACACTATACCAAATCGTGCTTCTTTTGTCCACCTCTTCAAAATATATTTACCTGGGAGTACTTTGACATCATCATGGTCATTAAATATTCTGAGTGCATGACAACATAATATCCCCCAATGTTCAAATTTCTTGTAGCTACATGTAATGTTAATGTTAGAGTCCTTGTCTTCTTTTGATGGCTCAAATGTCAATCTCCACTCTCCTTTTTTATCAACCCTCGTAATCAAATAATCGAACAAAATAGTATTGTCATCTTCATTCATCTTTCTCTCTTTTTTCTCCTTTATGTAGGTAGCATCTCGTAAATCATACTCCTGTAGGAACAAGTTGAAAATTGGTGGAGTGTATACTTGAGAAAGTTGTTGAAGCATAAGTGAACTCTTGACAAGCAATCTGGGCAACTTTTGTCTCGAATTAAAATCACTCTTCAACTCATTTTATCGTTTGTCCACAAGAACCCGTTCAAAAGCTCTTAAGAATTTATAGATATTCATATCAGGATCTGTGGAACTTTTTATGAAGGAATTGATACTTTCACTAATTTGTGTGCTTCTCATCCCAAGAGTCATTGAGTTTTTCATGTAACATGCTACCCATTTTTCTTTTATACTGTAGATGTCGTCAACCACTGATTATCTTTGACATTAATTGTGCTTTTCTAATAAGCCAATGAAGGAAGAGGGGAAGGGAATTAGGATTTGGTCATGTGAGGAAGAGGGGCACGATGAAGGAAAGAGGAAGGGAATTAGGATTTGGGAATTTGGCAAAGCATTGAGGAGGGGCATATTTTGGGAATTAGAAAGAAAGCCTTCAGGATTAGGCAAAGCATTGAGGGGCTGGTGTTCATCGGCTGGTTTGTTGCTTTGAGAAGAGGAAGAGGAAAGAAGGAAGGGTTGGGTAAGGGCAAAAAGGTATTTTCACTTTGTAAAAAAATATCAGCCAAGTCTCACATAATCACAAATTAACAGCTGGAACCGGATTTATTATATTTGCACCGGTTCAAAAAGTTAGTTATCATTTTTGCTCCTCGAAACAGTCATTTACTAGATATGCCCAAAGTGAAATAGTTAATTATTGTATCAGCGTTTTTGCCCTATAATCATTGAAACAGTGGAACTATTGACTGAAATAGGAAGTTTTTATATGATTGATTAAAATAATATAATTTATTTTTCAAATAAAATAGCAGTTTATGATTAATAACTAAAAATAATTCCAAATTTTCTTGGCAAGTTTTTGTTCCTTCCAATTTCTTGGTGAATGTGGGAGATTCTTTTCTTAATCTGAGAATGGTGAGAGAGAAGAGGGTGAGATTGTGTGTATCAAAGGAGAAATGAGTTGTGGGATAAGTGAGAAATTATGACCATTAGATGAGATGAAGGGCTATGATTGAGGAAAGGGAGGGAGAAAAAGAGAGAGAGACAAGGAGGGGTTCCTGGCCGAGCTAATCATCGCTTATACCATTATTTTATTAAAAACATAAACTGGTGGCTACATTTATCAATTGTTGTTACAATTGAATATTTTATTACTCAAATAATATCATGGTCACAATTTAATACCATTTCTAAAAGTTACTATTTAATTTTTTTCAAATAATATCGTGGACATGGTTATCAATGGTGTCTAAGAGTGGATATTTTATTATTGAAATAATGTCGTGGACACAGTTGACAACCATTGCTAAAATTGAATATTTAATTACTTAAATATTGTGGTGGCCACGGCTTTCATCCGCTGCTAATTGCGAAATAGTGTAAAAAAATGTGGCTTTTATTTGAAATTGTAATAAACAGGCCAAATGAAAGTGAAAACTATACCACTTAATGGACATTATGTTTAGCAAAAAAAGAGACAATTTAAGTCATGCTGTAAAAACAAAATTTAGATAAAAAAGCATTTAAATAATATAAAAAGGGTTAATGAAATAATTAGTAAATGGAGTTAAAAAAATTAAATTAATATAGGGAATTCAAGAATCAAAATAATATTTAAAATAAAGAATTAATATTTGGTAGTAAAAGTAAGGAAATGGTTAAAACTGAAAAAAATTATAAATTATTATTCTAGATTTCAAATATTGGTAAAACAGATTAGTATGGGTGTAAAGAATAAAGTTTTTAAAAGAAAACTTTCAGAATCAAAAATGTAGATAAAATTTTAAATATAAGAAAGATACATATATGAATAAAAGTGAAACAAAAAATAGAGAGAAGAGAGTGAAATGAGAAAGTAAAGTGTAACATACTGTTACTTAATCCCTAATTAACTAATGATATTCAATTTTAATTCTATAATCTCTTTACTAACTATGATAGGAAAAGGATTTTCCATAATATTAATATACCTATCATAGTTAGAAAAAGAATATTCTAGTGAATAAAACATTATCCATGATAGAAAAGGACTTTCTGATACAATATAGATGCTATCATGGATAATAAAAAGCTAACCATGTTAGAAAGGATTTGTCTAACATGGTTAATAAATAAAACTAATTGATATTAGACAATATATATATATATATATATACACACACATGCGGAAGCGAATGCAGACCTATAAATTGGCAATATACAATTCTAAATAAACTATACAACCTCCACTACCTAATTCCCTTTCCTAATGCTTGCGCCTGTGCATGAATACCTGCAAAAATGTCAGTAATCGTGGGATGAGACAATTTGTCCCAGTAATCACCGCTTAACTCACTATAACAGTGAGATGAGCGGTAGCGAGGGCGTCTAAAGAGTACCTCATTTTAAAACCAGTAATATATATATATATATATATATATATATATATATATATATATATATATATATATATATATATATATATATATATATATATATATATATATATGTCCATGTCAAATCTTCTTCCATTCATCACTCAAATCCCTCCATCAATTCCACATTAACTAAATATCATCTCCTAGTCTCCAATCTAATGATGCTACCATAACTCTCACACTCACCTATAGATGCATTGTGCCATCACGGGGCATTCAAGCATCTAATCTTCTCTATATGATTTGACACTGTGCCCCTCTCTATGATGAGGGGGCAAATTTCCCTCTCTGGCAATCTCCAGAGAGAGAACCCCAATTCTGTTTCCATTGCAGAACGGGAACGGTTGGACTCTTCAATGCCAAACAACCGTAGGTCACTTTCTCTCAATAAGTCGACCTATGATCCCCGGTCTAATCAATCCGAAAAGGATCAGTACAAATAACTGTCGATCGGCCAATCGACAGTTATCATCGCGCGATGGTACATATATCTCAGTGTCATGCAATGCTCATAATCCTTTTTTTTATATATTCTAACCACATCCTTCATTAATTTCCATCAACATAACTTCCTAGTTCCTCGACCACTATCAATGATATATCTAATTCACGATATCTCTCAATATCTCTGTCAAAATACCAAAATCCCAATATATATATATACTCACATACACCATCATCAATGCAACCAACCAGGATAATAACATATATAATATATCAAAATCTTTTATACAAAAATAATCGTGTTTGAAAGGCACCATATAGCCTATCTTGTATGAAAATAACTTTTCAAAGAAAATATATATATATATATATATATATATATATATATATATATATATATATATATAGCTAACATCACCCTCAATGTTATAGTGAGGTTCAGTGATTACCTGTCGCCCTTTAGCACTTTACTGTCTTTTCCTTACCGTTTTCTTGTAGATTTTCCTTCAAGTATCTTCACCATTATATAATCTCAAGCTTGAAGATGACCCAACATTGAACGGCAGTCACTCCCGTCGTCGTTTGCCACCGTTCGTCGCCGGAAAACGCTGGGAAATGGCCACTAAGGTGGCCATTATTGTTGTAGTTCCTTTTCTGTCACCCCCCTGAACAACTCGCCGCCGTGCACTCCGCTGAGCTCGCCGGAATCAGAAAGAAAGCAAAAATGCGAAGGGAAGAGAGGGACAGAGATTTTTCGATGATGGTGATGCAAGGGAGAGTGAGACTCGGTTTGGACAAATGGGTGGGTAAAGAATAGAATGAGAGTGAGAGCATGAAGGAGAAAATGAAGAAGAAGATTGGGGTTTGAGAGGGGGTGGCCGACGGCTACATCATAAAGAAGGAAGGAGGGAGTGTTTGGATATGAAGAGATATTAGGTTTTAGGGCAATTTACCCGATTGCCCTTTTATATTTACTTCTCCATTTTAAATTTCAACCTTAAAACAGATTATATTATAAAAAAATATATTCTAAATGTCTACTTACATATTTTCTCCCACCATAATATTGTCTATGCCTTGGAGTATTTTTCATAAAAGTTTTAATTTAAAATTCAACTTCGAACTATTTTTTCTTAATTTCCAAAGAAAATAGGCATATTATTTCCTTAAAAATATATTTATCTTCTATTACATATTCAAGATGCTTTTTAATTTGATAATGATATCCTAATATCTTAATTAATTCTCAATTATCTCTACTTTAAAATTTGGGATGTTACACAGAGAATAAGGTGTGAAATGAGTGAGGAAGAGAAGGCGGGATAGGGAGTATTTATAGAGGCTTCACTACTTAGCATTGGTTACAAACTGTGGTCAACAAACTAATTAACGCTAAGTAAATCATAGAATCTTTGCAACAGTTTTTAACCGAGATTAATTAAGGAAGTTATTTAATTTTTAAATATACAAATGTTTCCAATTTTGAGCCATTGCACGAGATGGAGGATCCCTGACCCGAAATTCTGAAGTGTTTGGCGCCTTCAGAACAAGGAGTTAGTTATGTCAACGCCCAAAATACTGAGATGCATTTAGGAGAAGTTAAATATTACAATAAGCTCGTGACATCATCTTGCTTAACTATCATGGTCATTTCACTGTGTCTCTCTTCAAGTGTGACTGGGAAGATACTAGATCTCAACGAGGTAAACCAATGACAGCCTCAGCATCAATCAGTAAATTTCTCCAAGCTCATTCACACAAGTGTATCACTAGAGGATGAGCCATACATTTTTCCTGATGAAGGACAATATGTTTATTACTATGTTATGGATCCTAAACCCAAAGATTAGAAAACATGAATTAATAGAGACCATTCAAGTTGTTGAACCTAAAAATTTCGAGAATCACATCCCAAAAAAAGACGAACATATACTTGTTGTTAAGTCAAACTGGGAGTAACCTACATGTGTGGACAGACATAAATGGCTTGCTGGTCATGCTCCAGAGCCCACAGAGACAGGCCCCAGTAGATCATGAGTTAGGTGTCCTGCCCTTGGATTGGTTGAGCCCAAACCCCTTCCTAAAAATTTGTAATAAAAAAAGGTGAGTTTTAAATTTTTACTGCATATACATCAATTAAATTTTATAAATTTGAACAATGAAGTACGTATTATAAAATTAATCATGTGTTTTATTTTCTTTTGAAAGTCTTTGCCACAGATTTATGAATAAAAATCACTAGTTTAAAAAATGATGGCATCGTTGCATGTTTTCAAAAGAACAAGAAAGAGGAGTTCCAATTTTTTAGAAAACATGAATTATAAAAGAAACAAAGAGGAATGAAAGGAGTAGTTATAAATATATAAATAACAAAACATAATATCATGTTTTACATATATCAAATAATATTTCAATCCAAAAAACAATCAGTCCAAAAAAATATATCAAATAACATAAAAGAGTTTTTATACAACTCAAAGTAGACTCATCTACTCCACTTCGAAAAGCTTGTTGCTTAGTCGTACCAATGGTCTAGCGTTTCACTAGAAACACCGTTAGGAGTTAGCATAGCGGCACATATGAACAAAATCGCCAAAAATGACACGATGTGCATAGAAATTGTGGTGTTTGTTTGTTTTTAGGTCTATTTATGCTAGCATGTTTACGATTAACTATGGGTGAAATGTTTGGCCTTGGTGATATGTTTGGTGTAACATCCTAGAAATTTAACACAGGATTAGAAAAGGATTTTAATAAAAATTATTACAAAATTTGAAATTTTTAGAATTTTTAGAGATTTTTGGGATGTAGTTAAGGGATTTTTGGATATTTTGGAGGTATTGGGGAAATAACTGCATAAAGCAATCAATTAAACAATTGGAAAATAAAATAAAATAGGAATTATGAGGATTTTGTGGAAATTAAAATATTTTGAAAGTTAAGGAGATAGAAGGTTTGACTTAGTGAATTGAGAATTAAAGAGGGTAATGTTCCTTATTAGTTATACTAACTCACCCAAATAAAGCATCAACCAAACAAAGTCTTCTTCTTCTTTCTCATGACACCACACGCACAACCCTCCCTCACCTCCATTTTCAATTTTTTCTCCTCTTCCAAGCACATCCATTTCACCTCTTCTCCTTCAAATCACACCCATTTTGGTTTTCCCATTCTCTTCTCCTCAGATTCATATGAAAACCAAGACCGATCTGTCCCTCTTCATCCTCCTCCGTTTTTGGCATATTTTTCCGGCGAAGCTTCTATTTTTTTTCCGGTGAGTATTCACGGCGGATGACGGTGGGTGGTAAGCTTTCGGCTTCCTCGAGTTTTTCAAGCCTTCTTCTTGTTCCCAACCTCATTTTCATTATTCATCCTCTTCCTTCCTTGGTTCAGCTCGGCCAACCACCCAAGAGTTGATTTCCGGCGAGCAATACGGTGGCCGGCGGTGGTGGTGCTCCCTTCTTCGCGTAGGAGCTTCCGTAAGCATTTTCACTTCGCTTCGATTTAGTTTTCTTGAATTTGTGTTCTTGGTAAAGTTAGGGTTTGATTAAAGTTTGGATTTTTGGAATCTTAAAAGCTATAATAATGAATGTCAAGTATTTAATTTGAGGTTTCTTTGAAACAATTGAGCTTTCTTGAAGCTTTTCATTTATTTTGGAATTTCTAGGTTTTGGGATTTCTTGAAATTGGGGGTTTTGTTTATGTGTGAGTTATTTTTAAAGATTGGTAGTTACTATATGCTTACTAACGTTATATAATGACATTGGAATGATGAAATTAATTAGATTGATGTTTAGGAAAAAGATAGGTGAATAAAGTGTCAAATAAAGAGAAACTGATTATGATTATGTGATATGGTGATATATGATTTAATGGATGGATTGATGGTTGTTAGAGGATTAATGAGGTCATATGGTGATATTGGAATGTTGGATTTGATTGGATTGGTATTTAGGAAAAGAATTATGAACAAAGTGTTTGACAAATGTGAAATTAGTTATGTAAATGTGTGATGAGAATATTGGAGGATAATAAATAGGTTTTAGGAGACCACATTATATTTAGAATAAATATTGACAAGATTGAAGTTATTGGTGTTATAGAAAAATATTGATGTTGATTATTTGATTATGTGAAAGTATTGGGTCGATGATTTATGGTTAGTTAGCTTGGATAGAGCATGAGAAGGTTAACGAAGTTGTTGAAGAAGTTGATTATGTAGTTGTTGTATGTAAATTATGGGATTGAGTTTAATTCATGGAAATAAGTCCTAGTGTTGGCTTTGATGATGTATAGTGTTATGACAATTTGAATAAAGTCCTGGTTGTTGAAAGTGGATATGGATGGTTGGTGATTAAAGCAATAAGTGATTGTGAATTCTTTAGGGTAGAAGATTGTTGAATTTGAATTATGGTAGCAAGATAATTACTAGAGTTAATAAAAGTTTTTATTGGACTTGATTATAATATCAATGGATATTAGTAAGGTTATGAGTGAATGAAGATGTTTGGTGAGATTTGAATGTTGTCAAGGAGAATTTTTACTCATGAGGGTTAGCAAAGGATTTAATTAGATATTAGAACTTGAAAGTTAAGAAGAAAGGAAATTTATATTTCGTGGGATTAACGTGGACTATGAAACAATTGGTGATTCTAATGCTTATGGATGTTAGTAAAATATTATGGACCGTTAAGTTGAGGAGAGTGTTATAACGAAGTTGATCTTTGGTGGTTTTGGTACTTTGTTTGGAAATTCTAAGTTCAATAAGAACTTGAAATGGTTTGAGTTTAATAAATGGTTTAAGTTGATCTCTTGGATTTAAAGTTGTTTAGGTTAAGGTTTTGATGATTTTGAAATTCATTATTCATTTATGAGAATTTGATGATTTCTATGGGTTATTTGTGTTTACCTATGACTAAAGGACAATTTTTGGTTAACTAGAATGGTGAATGGTTGATTGATATTGAGGATCAATAGGATATAAAAATAATCATGGTTAACGATTTGGGGAAACTGTTATTGAGTATGACTTTGGATTGAAGTTAGTTTTAGTTAAATAACTATGATAAAATTAGTAGCTTCATGAGTCAATGATGACAATTGAAGGCGAGAGTCATTTAGGTGTAATATGGTTTTTAATTCAACGTAATCGAGTCACCTAGACCCGAATTATGTATTGACACTGCGTGGCGTATTTTCTAGTGATTGTGGATATCAATGCGCCAAGTTGTGAGCAAGGACTTCATTGACATTGTATTGTCTTGATGTGGAGCAGGTTCAGGTAATCACATTTAACCTTGCTATAACAATGAGGGTGACGCTAGCTGGGATTTTCTTAAAATCCTTTCTCACCCTCTCTCTCTCTCTCTCTCTCTATATATATATATATATATATATATATTATCTTTGAAAAGTTATTTTTATACAAAACAGGCTATCAGGTGCCTTTCAAACACGATTATTTTTGTATAAAAGGAATTAGAAACATTATATATATTATCCTGGCTGGTGTTAGTTCTGGTTATGATGTGAGAGGTTTATATAGTATTCAGTTAGGAATGTTGATAGTTAGGTTAAGGGTTGCATAGTTGAAAATGAGATATTGAAGGGAATGGTAAGAGTGCATGTTATTGATATTGAAAGAGATTGTGATATGGAAGAGAATTGTGATTGAAATGTTGAAAATTGTGAATGTGATATTGACAGGAATATGGTGAACATTGCATGACACTGCTTTTTATGTACCATCGCGCGATGATAACTGTCGATAGGCCAATCGACAGTTATTTGTACTGATCATTTTCGGACTAGAGACCGGGGATCATGAGTCTACTTACTAGAGAAAGTAAGTGACCTACGGTTGTTTGGCATTAAAGAGCTCAACCGTTCCCGTTCTGCAATGGAAACAGAATTGGGGTTCCCTCTCTGGAGATTTCCAGAGAGGGAAATTTTCCCCTCATTATAGAGAGGGACACAGTGTCAAATCATATAGTGAAGATTAGATGCTTGAATGCACCGTGATGGCACAATGCATCTATAGGTGAGTGTGAAAGTTGATGTGGCAGTATTATTTGATTGGAGGATATCTGGGAAGAAGAATTGGATTATATATATACGTATTACTGATTTTAAATTGTGGCACTCTTTAGACGCCCTCGCTACTGCACATCTCACTGTTATAGTGAGTTAAGCGGTGATTACTGAGACAAATTGTCTCATCCCACGATTACTGACATTTTTGCAGGTACTCATACACAGGCGCGAGCATCAGGAAAAAGGAATTAGGTAGAAGAAGTTATATAGTTTATTTGGAATTGTATATTGCCAATTTGTATAGGCTTGCATCTGCTTCCGCATATTTTATTTTGAAACGGAATATTAGAATCAGGGATGTTGATTTTGGATTGTAATATAAGGAAAGTACTTTCCTAACTATGATAGGTTTCTATTAATAATGAAAGTCTTTTCTATCATAGTTAGGTGGTAATAATGATTATATTTTATAATATTGGTTAATCGGTGAGGTTGGCAGGTGATTAGACCTATATTTACCTAGCTAAGTATGTGTATTTGTGCTTGATTTGAATGACTTAATTGATATTTTTATTCATTATTAATGTATATATCATGCACATACTTAGTTGGAAGAAATTGGAAAATATTGCTTACTTACTTGCACTTTAAGCATATACGGGTATTTTGGTCATTTTCACTGTGTGGTTCATTTTTATATGTAGGGGGGTCCCAAGTGGGCCCCACATACCCCATGAGGAGCTTGGAGGGCAAGGAGAAGCATTGGATCAAAGGCAAAGACTAAAGGACAAATATTGCCCCTTTTGTCAAAAACAAGGGAATTACATGTTACTAAAAGGGGTAATTTGGAGCCACAATTTGAATTTCAAGTCCAAGAGCTTCATGAAGGGCATCCTTGGAAAGAGAATGAAGAGCCTAATGAAGAGAGCACATGGGAGAATGAATCTAGTCATGTTTTCCACCCAAATACATTTCCCATTCCCATTTTGCCCCCCATCTCACCATACACTCCCTTTCACTTTCCTTTACATTTCCTTACCTACTCATTTCGGCCAAGAATGAAAAACACACACACATTCACGAAATAAAAGAGATCTCCACCTTCATTTTACTCATTCCTTCACTTTCCACTTCATCTTCATCTCTTTTCTCTCCATTTTCTCTCTTTTCTCTCCACATTACCTCACAAATCCGAACCCTAACCTCCATTCCTCCATGGAAATAGCTTCAATTTCTTCATTCCTCCTCTCATTCCTCATGAAATTTCGTGGCTAGTCACCTCATCTCTCTCTCCAAAGGAATGTGCTTGTAGATCATCAACAAAAATGGCCTCATGTATGTGTATGATAGTTCTTTGTAGGTTATAAGCTAGATGTAAATTTTTACCTTTTGATTCCTAGATCTAGGTTTTATAAGGTTAGAACATTTAGGTTTTAAGTGTTCTACTTAAGTTTGGCTTGTAATCTCTCTTTCTTTGCCTAACACATGAAAACCTTTGCTAATCTTTGTAGTTCCTTTGAGACATATGTTGCGAGATTGCTTATGTATGTTAAATTGGAGTGAATGTTTTTCTTAAGTTCTTGATTAGAGCTTAATGTTGCTTAGGTATGTGTTAAGCTAGGTAAGAGCTTTCAACTTGATTATCCTAATTAAACTCTCTTAGATTTCTTAGATTTAAGAGATCTTGAGGATTTAATTAGAATATATCAAGGTAAATATATATATACATGAGGTCCAATTCACCAAAAGCACATAGTACTTTGAGAGGGAGGTAGTTCTCATTTCATTTTCTCACTTTATTAATTCGGTTATATAGCTCATTAGTTATTAATTGTAGTTTTAGCCAAAACAAATTCAACCTCATTGTTATCCTAATTTGCGTGGCAATTTGCTCCTTGAATTAGCAAGATTTTACCTAAATTGAGAAAAGACCCTTACTACCACTAGCTACTAGTGTGTTTGGTATTGTATTGAATATTGATTAATTCCTAGGGCGACATAGGGTTAAATCAGCAGGTTATTACAATTTAACATTAGGTGACTTCTTTTTCTAACCATGTTAGGTGAATCTTTTCTAGCATGGTTAGCTGTTAATTATCCATGATAGTATTGTATTATATTAGGATATTCTTTTCTATCATGGATAATACATAAACTATTAGAAAGTTCATTTTCTAACTATGATAGATTTATTTTTCTATCATAGTTAGCAAGCAATTATTTAACTAAAACTTATAATGATGAAAATTAGGGAATTAGTAACAGTTTGTTACATTTGGTATATAATAGCTCATTGTTTGTTTTTTGTTTGACATGTTAGTCATTTGCTTTGTTTGAAATAGGTGTGCTTGTAGTATCAATATTTTACTCAAGGTCGTGGCTACAAACATGAGTTTCATCAGTTGCTTGCTAGTGAAGCAAGAGAATTGTTACAAAGTATGTTCAAATGTTTGTTAGAATGTTTGCTGGTTATTTAGAATTTTAGTTCATGTTTTAGATACATTGGCAGTTACATTTGAGTTTGAAGGCAGTGAAATCGAGTTTGTGTTATAAGTAAAGTGTGGTTTTCTCTTTGTCAAGTAAAGTTTTGTGTTGAGGAATTGGGTGGAATGTTAACTTTGTGTAGGTGATGGACCAAAGGTTTGGTGTGAAATGAATTATGAAATTTTGGTTGCTTGCAAAAGTTTGCAACTTGTAGTGGGAAAGATGGTTGTGACAATTTTAGTTGTCTCAATGGCATCTTGTAGGACCAGGGAACTATATTAAAAGGGCCATATAAGTTATATTTCCATGCAAAGAAAGAAAGTTTGAGGGTAATGATATATGCTAGTGACAATAAATGTTTTAACCAAATAAGGGTGGACATGGCGACATATAGGGTTACAAACCAAGTGTACACATGTTAGTAGATGAACAAGTCGTAATGTTTCTGCACATATTGGTGCACGATATGAAGAATAGACTTGTCCAGTTTGAGTTTGACATGTCTTGAGAGACAATAAGTAGGCACTTCAAAATTGTGCTAAACATGATAATTAAACTACAATCACACCAACTGAAGAGGCTAGAGCCAATCAGAAAGGGTTTAAATGATAATTAGTGGAAATAGTTCAAGGTTAGTCTGACTGAAAATATTGAATGATGTGCAATTGAAGTGAACTTAATTTTATTTGTGAGGCACTGATTGTTGAACAATGTAGAACTGCCTGGGTGCTTTAGATGGAACATATATACCGGTGCATGTGCCAGTCAATGCTAGGGCACAATGAACATTGACATGGGAATGTGCTCGCCAGATGCACACCTGAATATGTCTTGATTTGTTGGGAAGACTCTACGACTTATGGGAGTGTACTTAAACATGTAATAAGGAGAACCTTAGCTCTTGGTTGAACACAGTGTGTGAAATGAACTTAGTGCAAGAATTATTATTATGGTTAGTTAACAGAGAGAATATAATGCTTTATAAATCAATTTTCAAGGTTTTTTGGTCCATATAGAGTTCAAAGTGTCATTTAAGTGAATGGAGAGGTCTACAAACACCAAGGACTCTACATGAGTGCTTCAATATGTGACATGCGTCGGCAAGAAACATGATTGAAAGGACCTTGAGCATTCTTATGAAGCAGTGTTCAATATACGCAATCCATCTTTCTATAACTTGAAAGTTCAAAACAGAAGCATAATGACATGTTGTCTTCTCCATAATCTTATTAGGCGAGAGAGGATCAGAGATTCATTAGATCTAGAGATAGAAACAAATGAACCTCCAACTCCAATTACCGAGTATGCTCCCCATGATGATGAAAAAGGTATGAACATACTTGCTCTGTCCCAGAATATCAACTAATGTGATAGGAGATTGTTTGTTGTATAATATAAGCTAATGTGGGTAACAATATGAACATTTATTATATTTTTCAACTTTTACCCTTCTTTGATAACATTCTCTCTTATTTTCCTCATACAAACTCTTACATTTTTTTTCTTATCCAATCACCGTTTCACTTTTCCTCTTCATAAATATGGTCAAAATTGGGAGAAAAATATGTTCTAGGCATATCAATTGTTTTTGACAATTTTTAAAGATTTTCTTGAATATAGCAATTTAATACATTAGGTTAAATGTGCAATGCAAAATCACCTCTATTGAAAGTTAACATAGAAAAGTTAATTTTCCTTCCTCGTAATAATTATGTAGACTACTTATTTCCTCAATAACTTGACTAAGGATTTTTTGGTTACTCATCATGTCAAAATGTCAAGCAACATGAACAAAGTTGACACTATTACTGCTACATAATTATATTTAACATTGTCAAAACCCTTATCAAATCTCATGTACTAACATTATAGATATAAGAAAAGACCAAATCTCTTGTTTGAAACCGATAAGGTAGATGGAAGAAATATAGAGAGAAATTGAGAGAATTATTGATGTCTTTCACAATGGTGGTGAAGGCACATTATATAGAAAGGAGAGGGGAGATAAAATTGGAAAATACAATAAGAGATAATTAGGGACATAAATGCATATCAAAATTTGTTTACTCATAATCAGAATCATTAATATTAAGATTCTAACACTCCCCCTCAAGCTGGAGAATATGTGTGTGTTTGGGAAACTCGGTGGAGAAGCGACTTTTTTTCAACTTGACTTTTTCGAACGTAAGGTTGGAAAAAAGCCAGTTTGTGTGAACTGGTTTATGTTTGGATCTCTAGTTACAGAAGTGGCTTTTTTTAAGCTCACGTTTGACTAACATGTTTGGATGGTCATTTTGAGAAGCTAGTTTAGATGGAAACAAAATTTCTTCAATATTAAATATTACACGACTAAAATATTATATATATATATATATATATATATATATATATATATATTCAATAATTTAAAAATACAAAAATTCAACGGATTAAATTAAATAAAATTTCCAATTATTGAACATAAGAAAAATTTAATAGATTTTTTTTGAACTGAATAAAAAAATTTAATAGATTAAAGTGCATATAAATTATAGGTCATGTCACATTACATTTAGATGCTTAAATTACATAATTAGTTGTGTCAAAGATCCTTTACAATTTGATCTCGTATTGTGTCACGGATATGATTCATGCGAGCTGAAGATGATGCAGTAAAATTTGTTGATGAAGTCTCTTGGTTTTGATGACGATTATCTTCATCTATCAAACTTTCCTTTTCAGCATCTTTAAAATGAGTGTCAGACCGAGAATTCCTTCTGATAAAGTTATGAATAGCCATTGTTGCACAAACCAAGCGAACTTGTGTTGAAAACTCAAATTTACGCATGTTGCGTAAAATTTCAAATCTATTTTTCCACACTCCAAAAGTCCGCTCTATAGTGCACCTCAAACTTGAATGGTAAAAGTTAAATGTCTCATTGTCATTTTCAAAGGCAGGCTTAATTCTAAATTCTGGAAGGTGATAACGTTCACGTCTGTATGGACTAAGATATCCCATAGGTGTTGGGTACCCAGCATCAACCAAATAATACTTCCCTAATAAATTGTAAAATAATAAAATATTATGATTTTAATGCAAATTTAAAAGAAAGACATGATTATTGAATTGAAATTAATAAAAAATTACCTTTAGGTGGATGGGGGAAATTCATGGATGGAGTTGATAAAGCATCGTTCAACACACAAGCATTGTGTGCGGAACCTTCCCAACCTGCCAGTACAAATGTAAAGCACATATCCCAATCACATATAGCCAAGACATTTTGTGACGGATATCCCTTTCTCCCAATAAATTTATCTCGAACCGAATGATTGACCACACATGGTATATGGGTTCCATCAATTGCTCCAATCGCATTTGCAAAATATGGGTAATATCGTGGATCATCTCTTATTTTTGGGTGGCATGAACGAAACTTTGGATCAAGAGGTTTGATATTTTCCCTTGACAAGTTGAAGCAAGCCTCCAGTACTTTATGAATAATTCTGCTGATAGTTTCTCCTGAATGTTGAAATAATTCTTGCAATACCCTATTACAATGACCGTGTCCAACCATGGCTAGGAAAATAGCAAGCATCTCTTCAACTTCGATGTTGTAAGTATTTTCCAACCCATGTTCAACCAATTTAGAGCACAACATGTGAAATATATGCTTTTCGACTCAAAACATCTGTTGACAACGTATTCGGTGGCCTTTCAAAATCTTCTGCAACCATAAATCACATGTTTGTTCATTAGTTCTACATGGTTCCTTGCATACAAAGGGCGTCACATATTGACTTGTCAGTGCAGCCACTTGTTCACACTCAGTTATCTCTTCTTCTAACATGGAAATCAGTTTAGTTTGTTCCTTTAAAACTGAAAATAATTCAGCCTCTTCATCATCCTCCACTTCAAAATGATTAATCCAGTTTGTCATTGATTACGTGTGCACCTAATTAAAATCATGTGTGAGGTAATTAATATGAGAAATAGCTAAATACTTTGATAAGTTACCACACATTAGCCATGGAATCAAAGCATATACTCAGGTTACTAAATGTGTGAGGCAAAATTCATACAACATCCAATAAAAACAACAAGTTGCTAAATTGTACTTAAAACCAAAAACAGAGAATCAAAGAATACAACAATTCAGATTACCAAAAAAAGAATACAACAAGTCATCTAAACAACATAATTCAATGTGGGGACTGAAGGAAAGTTGGTGGGTTGTTCACTGTCCTTCGCACCCATCTCAGCAAGGCAATAGGTTCTTCCTTTAAACTCATAAAAAGCTGTCTCCATTGTTTGTTGGTCACATAATCTAAGCATTTGTCGAAAAGCTCTTTGTCTCCCTTGATCTCCTATATTTTAAGCAGTTCGGCGGTCACATCTGGAATTGATGTGCCACACATTTTCTTTACTTTATCTGCTATATCCTCAGATATTTTTTTCAAATCCTCTGTTCTATCCTTAGATAAAGAAGCTATTGCACTTACTGAATCCGCTATTTGTTTTGAAGTTGGTACTTTTCCCTTTTTTCCCTTGCCACAACCTTCATTCCTTTTCCTTTTACCATGACTTCCTGAACCAATAGGAGCACCAGCTGCACTATTTGATGCTAAGTTAATACCTATCGATTCATCTGTAAGCCCTACATTATCAAAACCAAGTTCATCTTCAGTGTCTCCTAATCCTTCTTCAAAGTCTTCCCTTTCAAAGTCCTCCCTTTCAGAGTCCTCCCTTTCCCAGTCCTTACTAGGTCGGTAATATTCATCCGTTTTTTCATCTCGCTTTTGTGGTTGGCTTGAAGATGATGTCATCTTATAATCTCCAGAAGCTGCCTTATCTTTAAATATTATTGCTAACTCCCTTGCATAAGGTAGCCATTGTACCTAAATCTTTCGTACTCAGGTTTCTCCTGCATGCATTTGAATAATCAAATCAATTGTACTTCTAAAGTGGCAATACAATTTAGCAATAACTTAGCAACTATGTACCTTTGTTTTCTTCTCCCACCACTCATTTGATGCCACAACTGTGTTTGTTGCATGGTCCCAACCTATACCAGTGTAACACCCCAAATTTTAAAATAGAATAAATAAGGCAATATTTATAATCTTGATGTATTAGTTAGTATTTAAGAAATTTTAGGAATAAAGTTGGGAAATAAAAGATACCTAGATAAATTATATTAGGACCAAAAATATCTATTCACTCAAAATATCTCTTCACTCTTATCCCTTTATCTCTCATTCTTATCCTTTTCATTTTCTTTTAATCAATTACTCCCTCCCAACCACATATTATTATTCATTTAATACTCCCTCATCCACCATCATTATCCTCACATCCATTTCACTCTTCTCACTTCCTCACTACTCTTCTCTGCCTCGTCACTTTTCCTCCTTCCCCCCAACCATCATCTTCACCAAAACTCTCCAACCTCACCTCACTTTTCCATTTCAATATTACAACCATCACTCTCCTCTGCTTCATCTCCTTCACCATCATCATCGGCCACTCCCTTCATCATCTTCATCACACTCCCATCTCTCACTCACTTCATTCTCTTACTTTCTCACTTCACCAACATAATCACCACTCTCTTTTTCTCATCACTATGACAACCGATCTCTCACTCTCTCACCTTCCCTTTATTTTTGTTACAACTCTGCTCTCTCGCCCTTTCTCCATTTCCTCAAGCTCCAGTGGCGCTCCGGCAGTGATTCACGGTGGCAACGGCTTCCGTTCAGTCGGCAGAACCGGATTTGATTTCCGGTGAGCCTACTCTATACTCTTCTAGCCTTTGATTCTTTGATTTGAGTGGTTTGAGAGTTGGGGTTTTAGATTGGGTTAGAGTTTTAAGTGTTTAAGCTTATTAAAATAAAGGATTTATGAAGCATAATGATTGATTTCTTGTTATTCTAGATTTTCTATTTTCCTCATGTTCTGATTTGATAAATCTTAATATGCTCAAAAATCACTTTTGTCACTTTACTCTGTTAGTGATGACAGAATTTTAAGGGAACAAAGTAATGATTTTTCATGTTGATATTTGGATTATGTCCTATGAACCTAAGAACTAAAGGTTTTGTGTTCCATGTGTTCATGATTGTTGCCATGTTTTGGTTTGAATTGAGATGCAAGAAGTAGATAAATATCTTCCTTTTTCTCTCTTGATTCAATTCTGATTTTGTTTGGTCTGATTGTTGAGCATGCAATAGGTTTTAGAAATAGATTGTTAATTATTTGATTTATCATGTGATGGAAATGATTAAATGAAGATGATAATTTATTTAAGCATGTGTAATTATAAATTTCTGCACTTTATACTCTTGTGGCTGAATATAATTATTGTTAAGTTGAAATCTGAATATTGCTAATGAATTTGATAAATGTTCTAGTAGTTTAGGATTTTCCTAATTCATTTTCTCATTGTTGTTAAAGCTTGTGATGTCAAAAGTTTAAAGCTATTATAAAGACTGGTTTGCCTAGGTGTATGACTTGGAAGTAAAACTTGAATTGGTTTAGCGTGATAATTCTTTGAACATGGTTGCTGGTATTGTTTGTAATCCAATCATGAAAGTATGTTTGGAATAACAAAATGCATTTGCTTGTTTTGTTGTGATTTGGCAGCTTGCAATTGATAAAGAAAATAAATGATTGTTAATAAGTTGAATTGTGATGGTGAAAGACTCTTAAGTTAGAAAAGGATCAAAATGTTTAATAAAGAATATATTAAGGAAGGGTTGGGTAGTTTATAGGCACGTGAGAGACGCCAAACTGTTACTTGATTTAAAAATGATTTTAACATGTCATTCATATTTATTATAATTTAGGAGTGGATATGGTGTTGATTCTTGTGCCACCTAGAAGTTCAAGAATGAGGTGATTTGTAATTGCTGGAGTACAGGTAGTAGTTTTGTTTATTATGATGTATGAGAATTGCATGAAGCATTTTTAAAATCATATCACATCAGGGCCGAAAGGTCGCTCTAATAACCTCAGGGCCGAAAGGTCGCTCTAATCCTGTCAGAACAGTGAGTTTATCGGAGTTCTCCATGACTAGAGGTTCGCTACTTCTAGTTTATTTGATATAACTGAAAAGTTATATTCATGACATATGCCACACAATCAGGAAAATAAATTTACATTGTTGTGTGAGCAGCAGGATTATGGTTAATCAGGTAATCAAAATCATAATCTTTGTTTATGAGTTCATCAATTGTTATGCATGATAATAAATGATAACTACTATTGGGATTCTTTGAATCTCACTGTTTTTCAAACAAAACTTTTACAGATAAGCAGTTCAGGATAGGAAGGATGCTTGATAGGCCCGAAGAAGATGAGTGAGATAGATTTTGTGATATATGTTGTACTATACAAGCTCATAGCTTGTGATTTATTAGGTAAAGTCTATCCCTTGTGATAGGCAAATTATATTTAGACAGAATTGTAGTAATTAAATTTAAATATGACAGGTTTGTATTTACATTAGGCTGTTCAGGTGTAGATTTAGCTATTTAATGGATTTATAAACCACTGCGGATTTCAGGGAACATTTATATTTTTAAAGTTGTGTAGAAGCCCAAGTTTACGCGGAAAAATATTTCATACATGTTTCAAAGAGAAATGTTTTAATTCATTCGTATTTTTGGGCTTCTAACATTATAAAGTGGTTATAAATTGATTAAATTGCTATAAATATAGTAGGAAAAAGCTAGGATGTTACATTTGGTATCAGAGCAAAGTTTCTGGCATAGTTTAGCTGAAATACTTTGCTCTGAAGTTAGATAGTTATAGATACTATTAGAACACCTTTAGTAAACCTTAGGAGCCACTATGATAGGAATAGATAAAGAGGTAGTAGAAGTTCATTGGTAGAAAACCAAATGACTAAGTATTAGGTGAAGCTGTTAGGATGTAGAATTGTGAGGTTGCAAGGGCTTATGAGTATTCTTTTAGAGTCATTAGCAAATGAAATTTAAAATTTGATCTATAGATAATCTTTGGAATATGTTTAACTTAGAAGAAATGATATTAAAAATATTTACAAGTAAGCTTATTAGATAAATAATGAAATAGAGATATAATTTAGTCAAAACACTATAAGAAGTAATTATTGAGAGGATTTACGAAATAAGGATTTTTCTATGGGGTCTCGAATATAATTATGGTCCGGAACATAATCATAGTCGAGGCATCATTGAAAACCTTATGGGTTCAAGGGAATAAGAACAATTTGAAAATGATAAAAGATAAAAGATGTAAACTAAAATAGGTTGAAATGATTGGAATGGTATGTTACAATGAATGTGTCGATTCTCTGTTTGCTATTAATGGCTTGAATGTGGTTGTAAGCAATTTGTGAGAATGCTTATTGGATTATAGAACATGTGAAGTGTTTTGATGATGTATTATTGTGATTTTGAATTCTGATTGGTGTGTATGTGTAAGAAATTGTTTGTGTTTTGTATTTGAGTTGTTAAGCTATTATAAGAATTTTAAAACAGAAGGATAATCTCATTCAATTTCGAGGACGAAATTATTTTAGGGGGAGAGAATTGTAACACCCCAAATTTTAAAATAGAATAAATAAGGCAATATTTATAATCTTGATGTATTAGTTAGTATTTAAGAAATTTTAGGAATAAAGTTGGGAAATAAAAGATACCTAGATAAATTATATTAGGACCAAAAATATCTATTCACTCAAAATATCTCTTCACTCTTATCCCTTTATCTCTCATTCTTATCCTTTTCATTTTCTTTTAATCAATTACTCCCTCCCAACCACATATTATTATTCATTTAATACTCCCTCATCCACCATCATTATCCTCACATCCATTTCACTCTTCTCACTTCCTCACTACTCTTCTCTGCCTCGTCACTTTTCCTCCTTCCCCCCAACCATCATCTTCACCAAAACTCTCCAACCTCACCTCACTTTTCCATTTCAATATTACAACCATCACTCTCCTCTGCTTCATCTCCTTCACCATCATCATCGGCCACTCCCTTCATCATCTTCATCACACTCCCATCTCTCACTCACTTCATTCTCTTACTTTCTCACTTCACCAACATAATCACCACTCTCTTTTTCTCATCACTATGACAACCGATCTCTCACTCTCTCACCTTCCCTTTATTTTTGTTACAACTCTGCTCTCTCGCCCTTTCTCCATTTCCTCAAGCTCCAGTGGCGCTCCGGCAGTGATTCACGGTGGCAACGGCTTCCGTTCAGTCGGCAGAACCGGATTTGATTTCCGGTGAGCCTACTCTATACTCTTCTAGCCTTTGATTCTTTGGTTTGAGTGGTTTGAGAGTTGGGGTTTTAGATTGGGTTAGAGTTTTAAGTGTTTAAGCTTATTAAAATAAAGGATTTATGAAGCATAATGATTGATTTCTTGTTATTCTAGATTTTCTATTTTCCTCATGTTCTGATTTGATAAATCTTAATATGCTCAAAAATCACTTTTGTCACTTTACTCTGTTAGTGATGACAGAATTTTAAGGGAACAAAGTAATGATTTTTCATGTTGATATTTGGATTATGTCCTATGAACCTAAGAACTAAAGGTTTTGTGTTCCATGTGTTCATGATTGTTGCCATGTTTTGGTTTGAATTGAGATGCAAGAAGTAGATAAATATCTTCCTTTTTCTCTCTTGATTCAATTCTGATTTTGTTTGGTCTGATTGTTGAGCATGCAATAGGTTTTAGAAATAGATTGTTAATTATTTGATTTATCATGTGATGGAAATGATTAAATGAAGATGATAATTTATTTAAGCATGTGTAATTATAAATTTCTGCACTTTATACTCTTGTGGCTGAATATAATTATTGTTAAGTTGAAATCTGAATATTGCTAATGAATTTGATAAATGTTCTAGTAGTTTAGGATTTTCCTAATTCATTTTCTCATTGTTGTTAAAGCTTGTGATGTCAAAAGTTTAAAGCTATTATAAAGACTGGTTTGCCTAGGTGTATGACTTGGAAGTAAAACTTGAATTGGTTTAGCGTGATAATTCTTTGAACATGGTTGCTGGTATTGTTTGTAATCCAATCATGAAAGTATGTTTGGAATAACAAAATGCATTTGCTTGTTTTGTTGTGATTTGGCAGCTTGCAATTGATAAAGAAAATAAATGATTGTTAATAAGTTGAATTGTGATGGTGAAAGACTCTTAAGTTAGAAAAGGATCAAAATGTTTAATAAAGAATATATTAAGGAAGGGTTGGGTAGTTTATAGGCACGTGAGAGACGCCAAACTGTTACTTGATTTAAAAATGATTTTAACATGTCATTCATATTTATTATAATTTAGGAGTGGATATGGTGTTGATTCTTGTGCCACCTAGAAGTTCAAGAATGAGGTGATTTGTAATTGCTGGAGTACAGGTAGTAGTTTTGTTTATTATGATGTATGAGAATTGCATGAAGCATTTTTAAAATCATATCACATCAGGGCCGAAAGGTCGCTCTAATAACCTCAGGGCCGAAAGGTCGCTCTAATCCTGTCAGAACAGTGAGTTTATCGGAGTTCTCCATGACTAGAGGTTCGCTACTTCTAGTTTATTTGATATAACTGAAAAGTTATATTCATGACATATGCCACACAATCAGGAAAATAAATTTACATTGTTGTGTGAGCAGCAGGATTATGGTTAATCAGGTAATCAAAATCATAATCTTTGTTTATGAGTTCATCAATTGTTATGCATGATAATAAATGATAACTACTATTGGGATTCTTTGAATCTCACTGTTTTTCAAACAAAACTTTTACAGATAAGCAGTTCAGGATAGGAAGGATGCTTGATAGGCCCGAAGAAGATGAGTGAGATAGATTTTGTGATATATGTTGTACTATACAAGCTCATAGCTTGTGATTTATTAGGTAAAGTCTATCCCTTGTGATAGGCAAATTATATTTAGACAGAATTGTAGTAATTAAATTTAAATATGACAGGTTTGTATTTACATTAGGCTGTTCAGGTGTAGATTTAGCTATTTAATGGATTTATAAACCACTGCGGATTTCAGGGAACATTTATATTTTTAAAGTTGTGTAGAAGCCCAAGTTTACGCGGAAAAATATTTCATACATGTTTCAAAGAGAAATGTTTTAATTCATTCGTATTTTTGGGCTTCTAACATTATAAAGTGGTTATAAATTGATTAAATTGCTATAAATATAGTAGGAAAAAGCTAGGATGTTACAATACCAGTCTCATTGCAAAGCTCATTCCATTTGGTCCAAATTCTTTTTAAAACGTCTAGTCTGTTTTTCAACTGGCTTTTGTCATATGCTTTTCCTGTTTTTTGTTCAAATCCTCTCACAATATTCTCCCACCCTTTCTTAGCAAACAATAAGCCACTGCGGTTCTTGGCCACTATTTGTTCAACACACAAGTTAAGCAAAATTTCGGTGGTGGCCCGATCCCATTGCGCTTTGTCTTTACTCATACTTAAAACAAGATAGAGGCTAGAGGCAAAATAAAAAGTACACAAACACATATCTATCAAACAACAAAAATCTGTTCAGTCCATAAGTTAGCAAATAAAGTCAGAAAGAATAACCAACAGGCAGAT
Organism: Mimosa pudica; assembly: GCA_029929735.1. Lineage (NCBI taxonomy): Eukaryota > Viridiplantae > Streptophyta > Magnoliopsida > Fabales > Fabaceae > Mimosa > Mimosa pudica. The sequence goes on along the minus strand of JAKELP010000037.1, from coordinate 3,451,783 downwards.
GTAAGTTTTATTATATTAACATGCAAAACCAAGAAAGCAATTCCAATATCTGACCAAGAAAGCATTTCCAATATCTGAAGTGCTATATAGGAATAAAAAATCTAACTATATCATAAGAAGCTTCCCAAATATTCAAGAAAAGAATGCAAAATCGTTTGCACCAGATTTATACTTGCTTAAAAACAAGAAACCACAAGAACCAGATTTCTAGCTAAAGCTGCAAAAAATAACCTGAAATTTCAAATGAATTCCTTGATTACATAGATTTAATAGTCCAGTTTCTTGAGAATCCAGAAATTGAAAAAAAAAATGCACATACACGCAAACAAAATAAAATCAATCCTACTACGCCCTAAGTGTCTCTTGTACTGTGCACTAACCAAAAAAAACACAAATCTCACTTCACTCCTTCGTCTCTTGGTTCAATCAAACTAATTTTACACTAAAGTAGATATCAATCAAAGAGATCTTCATAGAAAGGCAATAAAACGAAGTGAAATCACATAGAATTAAAGAAAGAAAGAAAGAAAGAGAAAGAGAGGAAAAGAAGTGACCCTAGGCAAGCGAGAATCCAGTGAAACCAAGGAGGAGTGTAAATACAGAAATGCATTTGTGATATAATAAAAGGAGAGATCGCCCATGCAACAATTTCAAGAAACCCAAAAGAAAAGACTGTGTATTATGTGTATGTATTTGCAGGAAAAAAACAAATAATAACAGTATTATCTTCTATTCTATTCTTTTCTTTCATTACTGGCCGTAGCCTTTTCTTTTCCCAATAAATATCAAAGGAAGGAAAAAAGAATTAACCTGTTTGTAAGATGAAGAACACAGCGGCGGCGAACGAGGCAGCGTCGTACGGCTTCGAAGAACACGGCGGTGGCGGTGGACGAGGCAGCGTTGGACGAGCCGGTGGCGGTGGACGAGGCGGCTTTGAAAATATGAGAGGTGAGATCAGATACGATGCGATGCGAAGAAGAGAGTAATAAGATATGAGAGGTGATTTAAATAAATATTTTATTAATTGAAATACAATAAGCCAGTCACCAACGCAAATAAGCTACAAATTGGAGCTTCTCTAAATAAGCTGATTTGTCCCAAAAGTCAGGTGAAAAATAAGTAAGACCCAAACATATAGAAAAAGCTGAAAACAGCTTATCCAGTACAAACCAGCTTATTTGGGCCCAAAAGCTCCTCCCAAACACACACTATATGTCGATCATTCTCAGCTTGCTTCGGAATCTTTCAAATGGAGGTCTAGCAAGTGGCTTAGTCATCATATCCGCTATCTGCTCAGAAGATTGGACATACGTTAATGCCATGATCTCCGCCTCTACTTTCTCCTTAATGTAATGTCAATAAATCTCAATATGCTTAGTTCGATCATGATAAACAGGATTCTTGGTCATCTCAATACTGGACTTGTCATCACACCATATTTGCAGTGTCCAACAAATGGAATTCTCAATTCATGTAGTGATCTAATGATCCAGATTCCTTCGCATACACCAAGACATGTAACTCTTAACTTAGCTTCACCACTACTTCTTGACACAATAGTCTGTTTCTTGCTTCTCCAAGTAACTAAGTTTTCCCAGAGATATGAGCAATAACTCGTTATAGATCTTCCACTTTCTAGGCCTATTGCATGACTAGCATCAGTATAAATCTCCAGATTCCTACCTGTGTCTTTCTTAAAGAACAACCCCAGACCTGGATTTTCCTTCAAGTAGCCGAGTATTCTTATAACCGCATCCATGTGCTCCTTTTGTGGTTGGTGCATGAATTGACTTACTGTTCCTACTGCATAACTGATATCTGGGCGTGTGTGAGTCAAGTATATCAGTTTCCCAACATGTCTTCGGTATCTCTCAGTGTTAATAGGAACCTCATTCTCCTTTATTACCAGTTTGCATTTGTCATCAATAGGTGTCTCCACCGGTTTTGCACCTAGCATCCTGGTCTCATGTAGCAAGTCTAGTGTGTACTTGCGTTGGGACACATTAATGTCTTTCCTGGTTCTGGCTATCTCCATGCCAAGGAAATATCTCATCTAACCAAGATCTTTTACTTGAAATTCATTTGCTAGAGCTTGTTTCAGCTGAACTGTGGAACTTTCATAATTTCCTGTAATAACAAGATCATCAACATAAACAATTAAGATTGTCACTTTTCACCATTATGTCTAGTGAACAAGGTGTGATCTGCTTGCCCCTAAACAAAAGCCATATTCTTCAGCACTTTAGAGAATCTGTCAAACCAGGTTCTTGGAGGCTATTTCAATTCATACAAAGACTTCTTCAATCTGCATACAATGTTATTGAAGGCTTTGACACCCTCTGGAACTCCCATGTACACTTCTTCCTCTAAGTCACCATCCAAAAAGGGATTTTGGATGTCTAATTGATGTAACAATCAATCCAGGTTGGCTGCAATAGAAAGAGGTATGTTGATGGTGCTGAATTTGTCAACTGGAGCAAACGTCTCCTCATAATCAATTCCATGTCTTAGTGTACCCTTTTGCAATTAATCTGGCCTTATATTTGTCGATGCTTCCATCGGGGTTAAACTTTAGAGTAAATATCCACCTGCATCTAACTGTCTTCTTCCCTCTTGGAAGATTTGTAATCTTCCATGTCTTGTTCTCTGTAGGAGCCCTCAACTCCTCTTCTACAGCTAACTTCCAATTAGGATCAGTTATAGTTTGCTGGAAGGTTGTGATTTTTACCTGAACAGTGTTAATTACAAAGCTCTACATCTTTGCAGACAGATTACCATAAGAAACAAATTTCTGAATAGGATGCTGAGTACAAGTCTTACCCCCTTTCGGAGAGCAATAGGCCAGCCCATCTCTTTAGAATCAATTCCCGAGTCAGATTCATGGTCATTCCTCGGAGCGGAAGAAACTCTACTATCAGTTTTTTCATTGCCTGATTGTAGCTCCTCATTTTGATTTTCAGTGGCCATCCAAGTATCGATTTCAGCATTATTTTCCACTATAAGAGGATTCAATTCAGTGATGGCGGTATCTTGGTGTGTTGGTATGTCTGGTTCAGGATCAATGGGATTGGCTATTTTCTGGTTGAGGATTAGGTGGATTGGCTATTTTTGGTTGAGGATTGGTAGGAATCTCATGGTCCATAATTAGTCATTCTGTACTATTCTCCCCCTGAATGGGTAATTTGGGATAATAAGCCTCATGTTCATAAAATATAGTATCCTGAGAAACAATGGTTTTTCGGGTTGTTGGACAATAACACTTATAACCCTGTTGACTTGGAGAATAGCCAATAAATATGCATTTATCAGCTTTAGAACTAAGTTTTCCCATACCATGCTTGTGAACAAAAACATCACATCCAAAAATCTTTTGAGGAAGAGTATGAATGAGAGGGGAGTTGGGATAGGTTTCAAGTTATTTTTGAATAGATGTGGAAAAAAGTCAAGGGCTTTGGATGGCATGCGATTGATAAGGTATGCAACAATAAGAATGACATCCCCCCAAAATATATGAGAAACATTCCTTTCCATTAGGATAGCTTTAGTAACTTCCAATAGATGTCTGTTTTTCCTTTCCGCAACTCCATTCTGTTGAGGGATATAAACACAAGAGGTTTGGTGACCGGGTAAGAAATTGTTTTAGTGAACCACTAAAATATTCTTTAGCACTGTCACTTCTTAAGATCTTGATAGAGGTGTGGAATTGGTTTTTAACAAAGGAGTAGAAATTTTGGAAAATTTGGCCTACTTCAGATTTTTCTTTAATTAGGTAAACTCATGTGGTTCTAGTGTGATCATCAGTGAATGTTACAAACCACCTAGCACTGGTTAGGCTTTTAGTTTTAGCAGGCCCCCAAATGTTGCTATGTATTAAGGAGGATGGTGTGGTAGATTTATAGGATTGTTTCAAGTAGTGAATCTTTTGTGTTTGGCAAATTGGCAATTTTCATAGAAAAAGGAAGTGAATCTTTATTGAATAAAGTTGGAAATACATGCTTCATATAATCAAAACTAGGATGACATAACCTATGATGCCACAAAAGTACATCCTCATTATTGGAATTGGAACTAGCAAGTGCTCTCTTTCCTTCTGAATTCTTCTGGTGTACGCCTTCAAGATAGTAGAATCCATCCCATTCCTTAAAACTTCCAATCGTCTTCCCCGAGTTTAAATCCTGAAAATCACATCAAATGTCATCAAACAATACTTGACATTTCTTGCTCTTAATTAGTTTGCTAACAGATATCAAATTACAAGTAAAAGCAGGTACAAAGATAACATTATGGATTTCTAAGTATTCTACTATCACAACAGATCCCTACAACATTTGTAACTACTCCATTGGCATCTTTAACTTTGATATTTTCATGACACATTCTTAGAGTTTTGAATAAACCTCTATTTCTAATCATGTGATATGTGGCTCTAGAGTCAACAATCCATGTGTCATTAGCAGTCATCAAAGCATTAAGAGTTACTATAGAATTACTTGTTTGAACAAGATTCACATTAGGAACTACATGAGATTTATTCTGCTTCACGAGAATTTCCCTTAACAGTTGCATCTCCTCCTTGCTCAACTGATCATTATTCTGCTCAGTCTTAGTGAAATTGCTCTGCCTTTCTTGCTGAAATTTGGATTTAACTAGAGCTGGGAATTCGGGCCGGCCCGGCCCTAATGGGCCGGCCCGCATCGGGCCGGGCCTAAACGGGCCAGGCCCACTTAGGCCCGGTCCCCCCTTTTACTCCCCTATTTGCGAAGCCCGACCCTCATGCCATCGGGCCGGGCCGGGCCCGTAGAGCCTGGCCCACTTTCTTCTTCTTGTTTTTTTATAAAAAAATCCTCTTACTAAACCCATTTTTCCTCTTTCCACATTGTTCACCCAGTAAATTTTATGGTTTTAGCAAAACAAAATCATCTAATAACATCACAAACCCACAATGAACATTGTTATAAGTCATAACATAGTCTGATAAGCGATAACATTACAACATACACTGTAACACTGATAGTGATACACATAATCTGACAGTCAAAATAAATAACAAAGTCTTTAAATATAAATTTAAATAAACATTAAATAATAACATTCAACGAGTCATCTAAGAGTGCACATCATCATCACTGTCATCAACGACATTTGATTGTGCTTCACTATGAATTGACTCCTCTCCACTCACAAAATATCAAGTCTTTGCAATTCTTCTTTACCATCATATGCACTATCTCCTCCATCATCGAAGAAAAGAGAAAAAAAAGAAGTAATTGTCCTTCGAGCATGTATAAAAAAAGAAACAAAAAATCAAAAATTAAATAAACAATCATATGCAATTTTTTTTAAAATACAACTTGGAAACGGGCCTAAAATACGGGCCGGCCCTAATAGGCCTGCTCCCCTATTTTTTCACCAAAACAGCAGGCCCGACCCTCCTCGGGTTTGCATGAAAACGGGCCGGCCCGACGGGCCAGGCCCATATTACCGGCTCTAGATTTAACATGTGGAGGTTTTCCATGTAGCTTCCAAATCTCATCCTTGGTGTGACCCTTCATTTTGCAGTAGTTACAATACTTGTTCCACTTCTTCTCTCTTTGCTCTGAAGGTCTTCCTTTAGTAAATAAGGCAGACTCTTCAATTGGAACTTGGCTTCTCCGAGTCAATTTCTTTCTGCTCTCCTCAAATTGGATATGATTAAAGACTTCAAACAAAGAAGGTAAGGGTTTTACACCCATTATTCTTCCCTGTATCTTCTCATAAACATCATTGAGACCAAGAAGAAAATCATGCACCCTTCCTTGCTCCACCAATTTTTTGTAGTACTATGCACCATCAACATCCTTCCATGGATGTACTTCAAATAATAAACCTATGTTGCCAGATTCGTTACAAAGTATTGTAGTATTGGGTCACAGTCATCTCACCTTGTTGAAGATCCCGAAATTGTCTCTTTAATTGAAGCAACATTGCTGTATTACTCAACGAGGAATAAGTGCACTTGGCTGCATCTAGGGATGGGAATGAGCCAGGCCGGCCTGTCAAGGCCTGCGGCCTGGCCTGTCAAGGCCTTCTCCGGCCTGTTTAATTTCAGGCCAGGCTCAGGCTTTTTTTTTAAGTTCTTTTCATTAAAAGGCCAGGCTCATGCCCCAAAAAAAGCCTTTTAAAATGACAGGCCGGCCTGTTAAGCATTCCTTTTTCAAAAACATAGAGCCCAACATTGAAGGCCCAATTCAAAAGCATTCCTCTCTCGTCATTTCCTAACTCACGTCAGCCCTCATTCCTCATTCTCTCTCTCACTCTCGTCAGCCACTCAGGCCCCAAATATCTCTCATTGCTTCTGTAGCTTCACGCGCGTGCAGACACACACACACACAAAAATCACAAATCCCATCCCATATTTCTTAATACCCATCTCTCAAAGTCACTCTTTTCATGTAAAGCTTAAGTCTTTTCATAAAAAATGGCCATGGAAAAAAGCTCAGATTTTTTTGGATCCCAATCTCAAGAAAGCTCAGTTTGGATCTGGAGTCCCAGTGGAAAAAGCATGATGGGTCTGAATTTTTTGATTATGATTTGGATCCGGAGCTCAGTTTTGGGACTACTGTTGGAATGATTGTGAGTTTGTTTGTTTTTTTATGCTTTGGTAGTTCGCTTGGCTTTGTATTTTTATGAATGATTCTTGATATTGGGATTGTTGTTTTGAGGATTACTATTGTCATTAATGCAATCATTTGAATGATGCACCACCTCTAACCTGTTAAGGCCTGGATCATTAGCTTTACCTGCTTTCATTTCATTGTTTTAGCAAAACAACAGTGATTGTGAATTTTTTTTGTTTCGGCCTGCTAAGCTTGTTTGGGCCTGGTAGCCTTTTTAATATCCAGGCTTGTTAACAGGCTAATGATCCAGGCCTTAACAGACTCAGGCCAGGCCACAGGCCTGAAATATTTGTTATAACAGGCCACAGGCCAGACTTACACCTCTTTTTGAAAATCCAGGTCAGGCCTATTGAGGGTGTGGTCTGGCCTAGCCTATTCCCACCCCTAGTTGCATCCCAAATATCGTTAGCCGTATATGCAAGTAGGTAACTTTCACTTATCTCATCTGTCATTGAATTGCATAACCAAATCATTACTTGGTTATTTCCAGCAAACCATGTATCAAATTGAGAATCTTTTGGTGATGGTTGAGTTACCTCTCCATTGATATATTTCTCCTTCCTCCACCCCCAGATATACCATATCATACTTTGGGACCATTGGAGATAGTTACTGTCATTGAGTTTATGATTTGTAATCACCATCTGAGAAACCGGAACAATTTCCGACGTTTTTGAAGAACTCCCATCCTTAAAAGTCTTTGGTTGTGAACTTTGAACATCGGAATTAGAGGAATAAGACCCAAAAAGTTGTGGAAAATCTTGTGGATTCATCTTTCTGGGTAGTCGAACGGATTCTGGAGGTTCTGGAGATCACTGGTGGCGCGTGACGGAGGACGGCGGCGCTTGTGGGTCACGCACTTGTACCATGGCGGCATGTGTGAATCACGCTCGGCTCCGTTTGGACGACGACTTTTGGTTCCGGGCGATCGGAATGATTCCGATCACTCCTAGAGTGGCGGTGTTGACTCACTTGTCGAGAAACAGAAACCCTATAAGCGGTGACTCTCTCTACTTTCCTCAGATCCGATAAGTGGCGGCTCCACCTCTCTCTCACTCTTTAATGTTCAAATTGAAACCCCAACTCTGATAGCATGATAAAATGGATGGAAGAAATATATAGAGAAATGAAGAGAATTATTATTGATGTCTTTCACAATAGTGGTGAAAGTACATTATATAGATAGGAGAAAGGAGATAAAATTGGAAAATACAATCAGAGATAATTAGGGACGTAAATGCATATCAAAAGTTGATTACTCATAATCAGAATCATAAATATTAAGATTCTAACAGAAATCAAAAGACCAAAACCAAAATAAAAGCAACCTAAAGGTTCCAAACATTATATTAATCTCGTCTTCAACAAACATAAAAATAATCCCACAAAAATAAAAATAAATTGTGCGCGAATTTCTAAAGAGGTATATATTTGTCAAATATTTCCTCCAATCAAATGTATATATAAGATCACTTTGGTTTTTTTGTTGAAGTTAAAGTAAATTAGACCACCAATTCAAAACATACGTTATATGTAATTAGTTTATGTGTAAAAAAGGGTTAAAATAGTCTTACAACAAGTACACAAGGCAAGACTAATACTCCCTCTCGTCCATAATATAAGAGCTTAAAATTTGAATGGTTTTGATCCAATATAAGAGTTCATCTCACATTCTCTCCTCATTTAATGTATTTCTTCCTATTTCGCCCATAACTCTCGCATATTTATTAATGTTTATAAATGTATTTTTCTCTTACAAGTGTCATAATAAATGAGTATTATTGGTAAAAAAACATTAACTTGTAACACCCAACTAAGTTTCAATATTTTCTTGAAAAAACGTGTTTTGATTACCAAACTCTATGGCCAAGAAAATATTACCAAACTCGTATGATGGACTAAATGGAGTACTCCCTCCGGTCCCTAATATAAGAGCCCAAAATTTGAATGATTTTGGTCCCTAATATAAGAGTTCATCTCTCTCTTTCATATATATTAATGCTTATATTTTTCTCTCTCTTAAAAGTACCATAATAAATATGAGCAATATTGGAAAAGAAGCATTAACACCCAACTAACATTCATACATGTTTTCTTAAGAAACTTTTTTTGGCGGCTGACTCTTATATTAGGGACCGGAGGGAGTATTACACAATAGAACCAACCACGTACAAGACAAGATGAATTATACGATTAACCGTTTGCCGTTAAGCCCTCCGAATGGCGAATTGACAAATGGGCCAAATGTTATTACTATTGATAGTGTCACCAATTATGGGACATTCATATTCATATACTCTCTCCCTCCCGTGAATCCCAACAATGAACTTGGGATTTACTCCAAAAGCCATTTCAAATTCACCCTTCTCTCCCCTTCTTTCCTTTCTCCCTATTTCACATCCCTTCTCTCCTCAAAACCCATATAACAAAATCTCTCCTTTACATTCAGGCATGTACATCTTTACTCATGTATCAATCTTCTCCTTTTCCTTTTTTACTATTTTCACCAAAAAAAAACCTTTGTTTACAAGGCTGTTTGGTGGGTCCCTGTTGAATTTCTCTATGATACTCATTTTGGGGGGTTTTAATTTGGATATGTGATTGTTTTGAATTTGGGTTTGATGAAAGTTGTGTTCTTTTTTATTATATTGTTGTGTAGGGAGAAAGAGATCAGTTTTGTGTGCTCAGAATATTCAGCAGAAAAGAGAAGTAATACCCAGTTATTCAATGGCTTTAGAGTTGGAATGTTCTCAGGAATTCAACAGAAATCTTTACCCACATATAGAGCCTTATAGTGTTGGGGCTTTGAAGGTTTCAGATGTTCATACAATTTACTGGGAGCAATCAGGAAATCCTGATGGGCATGTGAGCGGTTACTGTTCTATTGGCTGCTTGAATATGCAAAGTTTGTTTATTGTTTGGTGGTTGACTTTTGAAATTGTTTTTTGAGCTTGTACACTTATTTGATTGAAATCATTCACTCACTTTTAGTGCTTGCTGATGGTATTGTTGAGTGGATAATTTAGAATTTATGGATTTTTTGTTCATTCTTCAATCTTGGTTGAGCCTATTCAAACACACACGTGAGTGAATGGATCTAGCATTTTATTTTTATTTTAGGTTTAGCTCAACGGTAAGCTCGCTTGCCGTGTGGGTATGAGGTCGTAGGTTCAAATCAGTCACTGTGCAAAAAGCATAGGTTAGGCTGCCTAGTATATTCCCTTCCCCAGTACCCTCACCAAGTGGGGACTAGAACTGAGTTGACCCTTTACTTTGAAGTTAATCTTTTACTTTTATTTTCCATTCATAGTTGGACTGACTGTTTCTTATTCAATTCTTTTTCATTTTTTCAATATTTCAATCACTTGATTTACTAAAAGAAAAGAGTCTTGAAAATTTTTGGTTAATCATTACAAAGTATTGTTGTTGCAGCCTGTTATCTTTCTACATGGAGGCCCTGGAGGTGGTACTGCACCAAGTAATCGGAGATTTTTTGACCCTGAGTTTTATAGAATTATTCTATTTGATCAGGTGTGTTTTTAGATTGTATGCTATAATAATATATGATGCTTTTGCTTGATGATAAATATTTTCTTGCTCAGCGAGGTGCAGGAAAAAGTACACCCCATGCTTGCTTAGAACAGAACACCACATGGGATCTTATTGATGACATTGAAAAGCTAAGGGAACACTTGGAGATTCCAGAATGGCAGGTAATAGTTCACTTCTGTTTTCAGAATATATTTGTGTTCCCTATATGATAAGCTAAGATATTCTATTCCTTAAATTATCCAGGTTTTTGGTGGGTCGTGGGGAAGCACACTTGCCCTTGCATACAGCCAGTCACACCCTGAAAAGGTCTATTACCTTGTTTGGATTTTGGTTGATCTCTCAAAATGCTATCTAATTCTCAAATTATTTTTCTTCTGAATCTTATATAATATATTACTCAGAGGTCAATAGTTTATTTACCTGCGGCTGTTGCTCACTTCTTATGATGTCTATGCATATTTCTAATTTTGTTACTAGGTTACTGGCATAATCCTCAGGGGAATTTTTCTTTTGCGGAAGAAAGAGATTGACTGGTTTTATGAGGGTGGTGCGGCTGCAATATTCCCTGACGGTATGCGCCAAATTCTGTTCATTTTCTTATTTTCCTGGTGAATTCCTTTTGCTTTGAATTCATGTCATGTTCCATCAAATTTCTTTTTAAAGATTGAAGAGGTTTCTTGTTTTGTTATATGTAACCTTGCTGGAGCACCATGTTGTATCAGCTTGTTTGCATGCTAGGGTTAAAGTTGTTCAGCTTAACAAAGGAACACTGAATCATATTTTTAATAACATCACTGTTTCAATGTTCATATTCCTGATGTCTTTTTAATTTGTAATTCATTTTTTTTCATAGAACTCATGTATGGTTGAAAGTGATATCTGGATTGTTTAGCTTATTACATTCCTGAAGAATTAAATTGGATGATAATTTGTGCCTTTGATTCCAGCTTGGGAACCATTTAGAGATTTGATTCCAGAAAATGAGAGAGGATGCTTCGTTGAAGCTTACAGTAAGAGATTAAATTCTGATGATAAGGAAACACAAGTGAGTGTCTATATGATTTCCTGTGCATGGTTTTTCTCTTTCCCTGCATCTTCTCTCATTGGTTTTTGAATGTGTAAGATATTTTTAATAGTTTGGCTTGAATTCTTAATTGTCAAGTGTATGAAGAATTAAGAGAGATGTGAGCTATTTAGGCTTCTATACCAAGTCATCCTAATCTTGCGTCTATTTAGTTTCATATGTACTTAATATGGGGATCTTTTTTTGTCAATTTAATGTTCCTGAGGTCCAACCTTTTCTTTGCATTAGAAATAGTCATGTCATATATTCACACTATTGAGCACTGTCTTGTTTGTATTGGGAAAGTATTATTATTTAGCATGAAAGTTATTGAACATTTTTTTTTTGGTTAATCACCGCCCGGTTTAATCCGGACTCGAGGGGTAGGAGTGTTGCCCACATAGACAAGGTTGTCCCCTCTCCCAATGAGAGCGCTTCCCGGGATTCGAGCACGCGTTCTCATCCTTACGGGGGTTGTAGCCCACTTACCAGCTCAACCAACTACCCATTGGTAAAGTTATTGAACATTTTACACTTACAGATGTTGTGAGGGAGATGAAACGCACATTGGTGATAAATAGAGATCTATATTGTCTAGAGCTAATAGACAATGATACCAATCTTTCATGTAACTTTGTGTTTATTATACCTATGATATCTAGTAATATTGTGCAATGCTATGTTGTTCGGGAACAATCTAATTCCTTTCTTTCGTTTCCTCTTTTTTGGGTCTTGCTGAAAGATTTTTGTTTTTGGCCATTATCTTGTCACAAGAGATTGATACCCATTGGAAGAGGCAGAAATATGTCAGGCTTTCATTTATTTGATGAATGCACATGAAATTGTATTTTCATAATTACGTTGCCTTCTTATGCTCTCTTCAATCTTCCTCTCAGTATGCAGCTGCTAGAGCATGGACTAAATGGGAAATGATGACTGCGCATCTTATTCCAAATGAAGACAATGTCAAAAGGGGGGATGATGACTACTTTTCACTGGTAGGTTTGATAGATGAGGGATTGATAACTTTTGCTTACTGGCCATTTTGTCTAGAATTGTTTTATGAAGAATGCCTGGCATAAATTTCAATCATTTTCTTTTTCTTTATTTTGAAATTCATCTTTACCATAATATCCTTCTACTTTCAATTTCAATCTGATACTTGTGTCCACTGTTACAGCATATAGGTAATCTTCCAGCATATTTATTATACTGTATAATCTACATGCAAAGACTCGTCTAGACATTGTTGGTACCTATGGAAGATGCCATATAACCATAATAATTTTTGTGGTTTATGAATTCCGTTATTTGTTTGCAGAACATGTTGCCTTGATGAACATGATTTTGAAATTTATCCAAGATAATGTCACTTTGATTGAGGCTACTGTAGAATGTTCAGCCTCCTTAATCTGATGAAATGCATTATCTCTTTACTGTATTAAACTACTGATGTTAATTCCATTTTAGGAGTGGCAACTGCAGAGTGTGGTAAAGAAGTGTAGAAGTTAAATTGTTTTGCTACATTGCTTGGTGCTTTCATATGTTGATGCTCTTTTTGCCTTTTTGGGTCAAGATGTATTGAAGTTTAATTATTAAGAGTCTAGCGTTTTGTTTGTATTTTTAATTTTGAAACTTTTCATGCATATATTTCTTATCTACTGCCAAAAAACAAGTTTATTGTGATACTTTTCCGTCTTCTTAATGTCCTTTATTCAAGACTGATATATGATTGTAGTTTTGTGTTTTGTAATTGGGGTTGTTAAATCGTGTTGACTTGTTGATGACATTGTTTTATCTTTTTGTAGGCATTTGCAAGGATTGAAAACCATTATTTTGTGAACAAGGGATTTTTGCCGTCAGATTCATTCCTGTTGGATAATATTGATAAGATAAGGCATATCAACACAGTAATTGTACAGGTATATGTAAACTCATAATTGCACCTTTGAATTTTTATCATCAAGCGTGCTTATATTTAGTTTGTGCATTTATTTGCAAAATATATTCGACTGTCTGGGGTTGTTCTAGTTTAACCAGTGGTCTAGAGTTCGAGCCTTAGGTGTGCAGCTGCAATAATTACTTGGAGGTAGCGAGGTTCCCCCCATTATGGGCCTACATGCTCGTGAATTGGATTAGTCGGTTGCTAGTAACGTCGGATATGATGGATAAATCCAAAAAATTTAGACATTTGTGCATCTTCCCTCCTTTGGAAAAAAAATCAAATTGTGTAAACAATATATGCTATTTGAATTTTGATTTTGAATACTAATAATCACCAAAAAAATGCAAAAAGTGTAGGGAATTGCACTCTTTACGGCTCGTGAACAGTTCAACTCATAGAACGCTTTGTTCAAATAGACTAAGACTGACTAGATGTGTTGTTTTACTTACTAATTATTTAGACTCGTGAGATTACCAAAATTCCATTGATTTGGTAGAACTGCTGGATATATCTTTTTGTATTTTTTCTTAGAAATTTTTTATGTACTTTAGAAAATGCTGAGAAAGTGTGACCCCATAAATTCTGCCTTTCATATTCTCTGTCCTGTTTATCAAAGATAATGTTTTTCTTAGCAAAGTTAAAGATAATGTTGACATTAATGCGTAATGGCATTGTACAATCCATGCAGTCGACATTATTTAGTGACATATTGCTTCTTGTTGACATTAGGGATAAGTCATATTTCATTTTCTTTATTAATTTAATTTTCTATTCTGTTTCTCTCCATTTTGTGGATCAAATGGCCATAATTTGCCATTCATATTTTTGTAGGGAAGATATGATGTTTGCTGCCCTATGATGTCGGCCTGGGATCTTCATAAAGCTTGGCCCGAGGCAGATTTTAGGGTAAGAGAGATGCTGCTCTATGATTGTTATTTTTCTTTTTGACGCTCTGTTATTAAAGTCACATACTGGATTCAATATGTGATTATGAATTGTCTAAAAACATGTTAACATGTACTTTTTTCATTATAAAACTTGACAAGAAATGAATTAGCATGTTTGATTTGCAAAACCTTTTGTAGTCTAAAAAAGGTAAAGAACGAGATTTTGATTTAAAATGACCCTGGTTTCCTTACGTTAAAGTGATAAATAAGGATAGACACTGTTAGGTAGTAATAATAATGAAAATATCGAAGGCATTGTGTGGAATTTAAAAAGGTAAAAGCCATGTATTCCATGCATCACCACTCATTGCTTTTTCCACTAGCCATCCAAATGTAAATTAGAAATTTTACCCAAGTCTTGTCCAAGACTAAATAGCTCAACAGTTTTATGTAGTATGAAGAATATGCATTGGCGTTAATTTACTATTTATGATTTTTTCCAAGAATGTTCATTGAAAGGCCGGATTGGCTCAGTGGTAAAGCTTCTTAATATATTTCCTTCTCCAGCACCCCTATCAAATGGGGACTCAAACGGGGTTAACCCTTTATGATTGTTTCCATGAAAATGTTTATCTGGAAATTTGATTACATATGAGCTTGTATGCATAGCATGGTCCAGTTACTGAATCATAGTATGATGGAACAGGTGATTGCAGATGCAGGTCATTCAGCAAATGAACCAGGCACATCTGCTGAACTAGTGGCTGCAAATGAGAAACTGAAATATCTTATGAGCAATAAGGCCTGAAATGACTCAAAATACACATACAAATTCCTTGGTCTCAAATGGCTCTTGACCTCTTGTTTGAGTTACAGGATGGTGCAGTATAGATTTGTGTGTAAGTGCTGGTTCAATGTACTTATATTGCAGGAAATGGCATTCAGTTTTAATAAGCAAATAAACAGCCATCAAATTCGTGATTCAGAAAAATGTGGAGGGTTGTTCTCTTGGTTTGATGAAACATGCTTGTGTTCAATAGATTTGGTTTTGTAATTGGAATGCTTCGTGATTTGTCCTATAATATAATTATGATCACATAGTTCCCTTGTAAGTGAAAGCTATGGGGCTATTTTTGTAGAACAGCTATTTTTTTAACTTGAAGTAAACTAATTGTGAAAATAAAACTACTTGCACAAAGACTACTTTGATTAGCAACTAGCATTTAGCTGGGTTGAGTCTGAATCATCAAATTTGTGCACGCTTGTTGGGCTTACATAAAATCAAAATAGACTTGGACAAGTAACTACTAATTAGCAACTACCAATTGTGAAAGTAAGGCTACTTGCACAATATTTTGGTTTAGATACTTGTTGGGCTTACATAAAATCAAAATAGACTTGGACAAGTAACTACTTGCAGCAAAATCCTACTCCCCAACTATCTTCAAAAGTTAATGCATTTCTTCCATGTCAGGTTATAATAAACCATTAATTTTAGTATTTATCAAGTTGATTTTATGTTTTTCTCAAATAGTAGCCTTCAATTTTTTTGAACAAGAAAAGTCTCAATTCCAACTTAGAATGCGGGAAATTTACTTCTATTTTTATTTCAGAAGTACAAAATAAATGAGAAAAATCGGACCAATAACATTATCTCACCAAGCAATATCATGAATAAACAATATCAAATGAATAAACTATGTTACAACAAGAATGACTCTAAATCATCAAATTTGTGTACGCTTCTGTATCATATGGCCCCCGAACAATCTTCAAGAAGCCACTATAACGAATTCAATGATACTATTGAACATTATCACACCCAACACTAATTAACAGCCAGAGAAAAAGAGGGGCAAAATACAGAGGTAAGAAAAAAAAATACAAACTCATGACCACAATTTCTTTGTGCAGCTTTTTGGCACATGGAGACTCTGAAAGTTTGGTTCCTTTGGAACAGTGAGAGTCATTTTTGGTCTTGGGCGAGAACTAGAATTGGCACTATAAGCTTTTCTTCTAGATGGATCCCCATTACATGTCTTTGCTTCTTCATTGGGCTGCAAATTGGACCGCTTTTCATCAATTACACTGAGCTTCTGCTTATTAGGTGTTACAAAAGTATCATCTTTCTTCCTTGATAAAGCACTGCAATACAACCAAGTTACATTAATTTACTTTTTGGCTAAATACAAACATTAATTTACATTAAGGTACAAGAGATAACAATAGAAATATTGAAGCCAAATTCTCATGATAAATATACTCCTCTTCATTTTAAATGTTTTTCTCTCCAATTTTACACTCTTTCTCTTCAGTGTAGGAATACGATTGGTCATTGTTCAAATTTGACAACTCTAGACAAATAGGTGTCATTATAAACAATTGCCATTTTTTATAGGTTAGAGATAAAAACAAACTTTTCTTAAGATGTCATATGTGAATAGAATGACTATAATAGCTTACCTTTTAGACCTTATAACTAATGTGGGTTGCGTCACATGGGATTTTCTTTTAACCTTGTCATCCAATTTTCGAAATGGATCTTGTCGTTTAGGCACATCAATATGTTTCCGAAGTTTAGGACCAGCTCTTTTTTGAGAAGTGGCATGTGTCTTGTTTCCATGGTTAGAACATTGAGTGCTTACCTACATAGACATATGTTTCAGTCTTCATTTCCTAAATTTCACAAAGCAATAATATTCATAGTCTGAGTACACAAACTCACAGATTTATTTTCTTCAGTTGCATGGTGTACTCTTCTGTCTTGGCAGCTGTTATTATCAGAGTCTTGTTCGTTCTTCTGGTGGAAGCAAAAAATATTTAAATTTACTCAGGTAAACTAAAAGTATGGGATTTGAAAAATTACATCTTATGTTTAAAATAAGGATCCAATACGTGGAAGACATGTTCACATATCAACACAATCAATACATGCACCTACTTGTATGTACTCTAAAAGAAGTTCACATATCAACATAATCAACTCATCGCAGATCCTTTTCTTTGCTAAATATCTAAACAAGTTCTTCCAGATATTTTCAACATTTTTCAAATCTTTTACATGATTCATAAGTATGCTTTACACTTCACATCATAACATAATTAATATTTAAGATGAAACTTACTTGGTTTAGATGGTGATGTGTCCTCATAATCTTGCCTCCTCTAGAAACGGGTTCTTCTTTCAAGGGTGCCTCGAGAAGCTTCTTCTCCAAGTTTGCTTCTTTGAGTATTCCCCTTTCCTGTGAAAAGCCAAAAGAAATTGAACTAATGAGTTAATGCCCCAAACTTCTTTTAAGATACCACCTTTAAGAAACCAATAGGAAGAGAGCTTCCTTACTCACATCTGTTCTCAGCTTAAAAGGCTTGGGATATGTTGGCCTTAGCTTTTTGTATTTCACAACTTGAGACCCAATAGTTGCATTGGATGTAGGTTTCTGGTTCAAAGTCATAGTTATCAAAGTTTCAGTCACATGTATATAGAGCATCTAGGAGTAAAGTAACCACAAAATTTTAATTTAAATATTTAGTCTAAAGTCTGTGAACCCAAGAATAAAGTGAGCATAAAATTTGAATTTTAAATATATAGTATTTTAAAGAGTAGATCTAATTCAAATAAAGGGTGCTAGTATTACTGTGTCATATAATCTGAAGTAGATCTTAACTTACCTTTTGGGTTTTCCTCATCTCATTCTTGGACCTTTCAATGTTATCATCATTGATAACCATTGTTCTGCAGAAAACAAAGTTTAAATCATGTCAAGCAGCAAAGGATACATCTAACTACAATTACTTGTAACGGAAATTAAAGCTGTACCTGTTCTCATTAGGGATTGAAACATTTTCCTTATCATTTTCTTTATCATCATGTTTTGATGCCAAAGAATTCACTTTATTATCAATTCTCTTTGTAGTTTCTTGGATATTTTTCATTTTCTCTTTATTTCCTTCACAACCCTTCTTTTTTTCTGCTTCTTCTGAACTAGACAATACATTACATCTTTCAAGAGATCCATCCCTTGATTTCTCATCAATCTCCATATCACTAGAATCACAAGTATCATCAGTGGATCCTTCTCCTTCATGAATATTAGAAGCACCCTTCATTTTCTTTACGTCCTCCTTCAAACATCTGTTACTGTTATCATACCATGAATCAAACACACGACTCTTAACCTCACGCCCCTTCATCTTCCTTCTAGAAGCTCCTTCATTCTTCTTCTTCACACTATCAATCACAAGCTTCTTCATTGCTGAACACAAAGATTTCATGGGTGTCTTTTTCAGTTCTACAGAGGTCTTGATCTTCACAACTTTTTTTGGTGAGTGAAAAACAAGAGTCTTAGCTATAACTTTATTCTTAGGGACAGCCACATTCAAAGAATTTTGGCTTTGAACAGTTCTAAACTGATCAAAGTTAGAACTTTTGTTCTTCTGATTTCTAGGAGTAGTAAAAGCCTTTGTCACAGTTGATGATTGCTTCACCTTTGCATTTTTTGGTGTTGGGTTAACCTTAGAAGGAGGCTTTATTCTGCTTGTTTTATCATCACCAATCTTTTTTTGAAGTGAAGAAATCAAAGCTAATCTTGAGACCCTTGGCTTGGAAGATTTTGCTGGAGCTGTAAGTGGGCATTTCAAAGTTGCACTAGCAACATAAAAAATAAAAGTCTCTATTAGCAAATTATTTACTTAAACTGGTCAACAAGCTAAGAGAATAATTAGTAGTTCTGTTTTGTTACCTTGTTGCTCTTTGATTCAATGCTTTTCTTAGTCTCACATTTGGACTTCTGGCAGCCATAACCTGTTAAAAGCCAAAAGTTACTTTTGTGTCCACACTCAGAAATTTATCAAATAGATACAAGACCCCTTTGACCTTTGACTATTTTTTTGTAATTTAAGGAAACAAATTAGACATTAAATTATAGTATCATATGACACATGTAATTAGATCATGGGTTAGTTTATTAGTAGAATAAATAAATTAGTTTTGAGGAAAAAGACATAATTATAAACACTTTACATAGTCAAAAAAAGTCAAAGTAGTGTCAAAAAAGTCAAAGCAGTGAAGTTAAATGTTAAAAGTTCAAGAAGAGAGAAACCAAAACTAACCCGAAGGACAAAATTTTTGTAGACTGCTTCAGAGTCCAACTCATGTTCATGATTTCTGTCACATCCTGATAAGATTTATGCATGTTTTATCAGTCAAATTATAGCAAATCAGATTGGTTTAACGTGAACTAGTAATATATTCATCACATGCAGCTGAACAAAAGACAAATGAACAAATAGGTGGATTTAAAAAGTACAAGTGGACGCAGAGAAATTTTAAAAAAGACAATTGATGTCATTGACCTATCTGGCCTTTTGCGAATCTAATTGAAATAACGAAAATGCCCCTAAAAAAGTTTGGCCATCCGAATTGTTCAGGGGCATTTTGGTAATTTCAATTAAATTTGCATAGCACAAATAAGTCCATGGCATCTAACTATCAGAAAATGCCCCTAAAAAAGTTTGGCCATCAGAATTGTTCAGGGGCATTTTGGTAATTCAATTAAATTTGCATAGCACAAATAGGTCCATGGCATCTAACTATCTCTTTAAAATTTTCCGACTTCGTGGCATTTTGGTAATTTTAATTAAAAATTACCAATGTTCCGTTAGCTTTGACACAAATCTATAACTCCTGCTTCAAATACCTAATTTCCAGATCAAGTACATTCATATCATACTCTAAGCTATCCTCAAAGTCTTTCATATCTATCAAAGGGCATGTTTGGTACGAGGGGAGGGGAGGGAAAATTTTTGTGACATGAGTCAACAAAAGTTAGATAAGTGGGGTTGAAAATTCTAAATTAATATCTATAACACTTATATTTTATATATCTTATATTTCTTAAAAAAAATACAACCCCTTTCTTCAATATTTAAAAATTCATTTTAAGAAAATATTCCTTCCCTTACCCTCCAATTCCTAAGAAATCTAACTTGTACTAAAACAGTGATATTTTTTTAACTGCAATGAACTTATTCAACAGAGCTAGGAAATAAAATTACCAACACGCAAGCAGAACCAGTAGTGATCTTCATTAGAACGCAGAATCTCCGGTGTTGTAAAATCCACGAACTTAGGTGCTTCGATCTTCTCATAAAACTCATCATCAATTTCCTCTTCCTCAATCACAGGCAATGAAGTAGCTTCAGTGGCCATACCCAGAGAAGAAAAAGAAGTAATTTACAGAGTAGAGAGAGAGAGAGAAAGTGAAGGAGCGTGTGGTATGTGGAGAGTAGAAGGAAGTTGAAGGATGAGAAAAGAGACAATTTTAAATTGGGTGGTTTGTCTAAGTAGCCGTTGGAGGATTCGGACAGACAGGCTGGTAAGAGAAACGGTATTGTAGGGGTGTTTTTGTCATTTCGTCGTTGCATGTTTTTGGGCTGGGGAACCTAATAGGAGTATATATTTTTACAAACCAGGCCTTTTTTTCTTGCCTTTTTCTTAAACAATGGTGAAGGTCGTCTTCTTACACTATTTTGATATACTGCATGGGTATAACTATGTTGTGTATGTATATATAGGATATATTTATCTAATTGTATAGTACTCCCTCCATATAAGAACTCATCTCGCATCCTCTCCTCGTTTAATGTGTTTTTTCCTACTTTACCCCTAACTCTCTTTCATATTTATTAATGTTCATGTATTTCTTTCTCTTAAAAGTATCATAATAAATATGGGCAATATTAAAAAAGAAGCGTTAACTCTAGACATTCAACTAACATTTTCATGATTTTTAAGAACATTTTTTGGTGGTTGGATCTTATATCAGGGACCGGAGGAAGTATTATGGATATTGATTAAGTAATTTTTAAGGGCCAACAAACCTATTCTCTACCTCTAAAAACAATGGTGAAGATGTCCTTAGGGCCATATGAAAGTTGGAAAAAATTTAATCCTAAACTACTGTATTAATTGAGAATGGGAATTTAACGTGCGTAAAGTATTGTGGGAAAATGACAAATAAATACCTCAGAATAACCAAAAGAACCAGTAAGGAACTCAAATTCTAAAACTACAAGTAAGGAACTCCGAATTTCAAAAGGACAATTAAGGAACCAGACAATTGTTAATCACTGTGTTCCAATTGTTAATAGCTATGCTTCAATTGTTATTTTTCTATTTGAAAGTTCGAGTTCCCTACTTGTCCTTTTGGAAGTTTGAATTTCTTACTTGTCCTTTTGTACATTTGAATGTATTTTTTTTTAATTGAAACATTTGAAGGTATTTATTTGTCATTTTCCTAAGTATTATTGTGATGTGTGAATTTGTGAATTAAGATTTATCCAGAACTTCTCCTATTTTTGATTGGGGGATTTGCAGTTTAGTCCCTGGTAAGGGAAATTAATACTGGAAGGTCCCAATACATTCCAAAATAATTATAAAGTCCCAGGAGCCCTTTCCTGCAATTGTTTGCTTATCTTCAATGACCATTTTGCCCTCATTAAAGATGGTTGTCATCTCACTGGTCCCTACAGGGGGACTATGCTTTCATCTTATGAGGGCAAAATGGTCATTGAAGATAAACAAATAATTGCAGGAAAGGGCTCCTGGGACTTTATAATTATTTTGGAATGTATTGGGACCTTCCAGTATTAATTTCCCTTACCAGGGACTAAACTGCAAATACCCCTTTTTGATTCATAGTAAAACTGATGTGATCACCTTTTTGCCTTAAACATCCAATGTAATAATATCTTATTTTAAACACATAAAATTTAGTGCACATCATTCTTAAAAAATATTCTAAAATATTTTAAGAGTATATGACTATAAATCATATTAGAATAAATCTTATTTCCTTATCAATCTCTCATCGATAAATATATTTAATGTACCTTCTATATTTATTTGATTAAAAAAAAGAAGCAATTCTTACTTAAAAATCAATAATATTGATCGAAAAACTGAGTAATTTTATTTCACCAATTGTCTGCTCAGTGAAATAATGTTTGTGAGATTGTTTTGAGCGAACATACATATATTTCAAATATTACATCATAATTAAGTTTTAAATAAACAAATGATAATAAAAATTAAATTTAGAATTATAATAAACACAATTCATGTTGCTGATTTATGAATTGTTTAAATATAAAAACAAAAACCTCGTAAAAACCTAAAAAATAAACTGTGTCTCATGGGTTATTTCCCACACACAATTTGTTTTGGATTACCTACCTACCAAAATGTTAGACCACATTTATAGAAGACATATTCTAAATGATGAACAGTGAAAAAAATGATTATAAATAATTGGCTAAAGTATACTTTTTATCCCTTATATTTTTATTAAGTTTCAATTTAGTATTTTACGTATGGAAAATACACTCTTCGTCGTTTTTTATTAACACCGTTAATTACACTTAATGGAAAATGCTAACTTAACAATTTTAAATGTAATATTTAGGATTAAATATCGAAAAATGCTTAAATTTTCTTATATTTTCAAAATTTATCATTTTATAACCCCATTTAAGTTTAAAATAATATTTTTTCCATTATGTGAAACTAACAGTGTTAACAAAAAAAGACTGAAAGTGTACTTTCCAAATATAAAGAATTTAATTGAAACTAGATGCAAAAATAAAGGATCAAAAATATACTTAAACCTAAATAATTTGATTTGTAATTTAGTTTAAACTTTGGTGTATAATTAAGTTACCATAAATGCAAATTCATACACACCCACAAGGGAATGGATAATATTTTTATGGTAATGAAGGGAATAAACCAACTAAATTTGACACATGGACTAATCTCATACTTACTACAATGTGTAAAGATATATCTCCCATATATTATTTGATACCCACATTCTATGGCTAATAAAAGGATTAAAAAATGCACATGACATATGTTACTACTCCCTCTAGTCTTTATTATGAGGCACAAATTACCTAAAATATTTGGTCCTTAAAATAAGACACCAATCACAGCGTTAAATGCTCTTTTATCACTTTACCCATGTCATGAATGGAAATTAAACATTGAAAATGTGAAATATATATATGTCATTTAATAAATGGTGGAATCGGAAAAATTGGCAATTTTAACATGAATAAATTTTAAGACTCAACTACCATTCATTGATTGGTGTGAAATTTGATAAAAAAATATTGGTGTGAAATGGATAGTTAATGCTTTATAATACTAGTAATGACAAGAGGGAATATATATTAAATAGAAAGGAAAAAAAGTTGAGCTTTAAGGGGATGTATAAAAAATCTCAACTTCTTTGATGAGTTACGTGGTTAATTGGGAAGCCTCATCAATCCATAACTACCGATTGACTTGGCATCACTAGATCCTCAAATTGGTTTCACAAATTAATCACTCTAACAAACACCAGGTACCCACCTCTGGGTCTTATCATTTATTTTCTTATCAGACCCTCATCATTTATTTCTCCTCATATACGTCGAGGTTATTGGAATTTAATACTTTAATATATACATACAATCAATAATATTTTTCAGTATAGATTTTAAAAATGGTTTATTTCTTAGGTTTAGAAAACATTATTTTTGTCATAATATATGGTACTATTTTGACAATAAGTATATATATGACGGTCAAAATTAATTATTATTAGAAAAAGAAATCTTCAAGTGTTGAAAAAGTTATGCTGACAAAGTGTAGTCCAAACTAGTTCAAACTAAACTGACGAAATTCACTTTTCTTTATAATATCATATCATGAAGTTATATTGTAGTAATTTCACGTCCAATTAAATAGCTCTCTCAAATGTAATATTGGATGTTGAATATCCAAAAACATGTATGACAAGTAAAATAATATATTGGTATCCAACATATAAATGCCAATATTTTATTGTGTCTTGTTGTTTTCCCTTTCTTATGATTATCTCTACAAATATTATATCATAAAGTTATAAATTCAACTTCACGTCCAATTAAATAGCTCTCTCCAACAAAATGTTAAATATTGACTGTCCAAAAAGATGTATGGAAAATAACATATTACTCCCTCCGGTCATAACAACAAGATTTCTTGAACCTTTTTTGTGGAAGTTAAGGAAGTAATATAAGTTGGACTATTAAATTATAACATATATCACACATGTAATTAGATCACAGGTTAATTAATAAATAAAGTAAATTAGATTTGAGAAAGATAGTTAATTATATAGTCAATTTGAAGTTATTAATTTTGTATCTTTAATTTCTATCAAAGTCAAAGTGGTCTTAGATTTATGACCAAAAGGTATATAGGTACTTCAAATGCAAGTTTCCATCGTATGAATACCAATATTTTATATTTCTTAATTTCAGATAATAAATTTTAGCATTTAAAGTGAATATGACAATGAATTTTACTTCTACCAACAATTGACTAAAGATCTCTATTATGTTTTTTATATATGTCAAGGGTTTCACATTATGAATTGAAAGTTCAGTTGGATTTTCGTATTATGTAGTCTTATTTCAAAATTGTGTGTGTTTTAAGATTAGGCTATAGAGACGAAATAAAGTCAAAAATTCATTCTCTTATATATGAAGAAAACTAATTAGGTATATGCACATATGTATTATAAAAATGGTGTTTGTCATTTTAAATAATAATGATATGTAATCAACTAAAAATCAATTTTAATATTTAGATAATAGTTTAATTTAACATTGATAACTAGTAAAACTAAAATAGCTAGGGAGAAGTAGAATAAATCTCTTAAATGAGCAATCTCAATTCAGACCCTAAATGGCCTAATATATTGTGAAGTCTGAATGAAAATATGACCTAGTTTAAAATTAGAACCAAATGACACCCACTAATTTCACTCATATGTAATAAACAAAGGGCCAACTTAGTTCGATCCTCACTTGGTGAGGGTGTTGTGGAAGAGAATATACTTGGTAGACAGTCTTACCAAGGGTGTTGGGGAAGAGAATATACTAACTAGGCAATCTTACCTCTGTTTTTTTATAGAGAGATTGATTCGGACTCACGACCATAGACCTCATGGCAAGCGATCTCAGCCCCTTATCTATATAATAATTGTTTCATTTATCATGTAATAGTTTCACTTAATTACCAAATGATAATAATTAAGTTAATGGCATGTAATTTCTTTTACATTATTGAATCGTCTATAATAGTAATAATAACAATTTAATTTACCAATAAACAACAACCTCGACTTGCCTTATAATAATGAGAATTAAAGCAATGATTACTGAGTCTAGCTAATGAGGGCGCAGTTAGGTTATTTCATTATAAACAGTCTAACTCCAGAGTTGTTCATTACGATATTTTATAAAAGTTAAGTTACTAACTTAGTTTGGTCGTCTTGGACGGAATTCCCATATTATTTCGTCGGTTATGTATTTTTCATTAACTTATCTGAAAGTAATTAATTAAAGTGCCTCGTTATTATCTTTCTGTGTGGCTATATAAAGGAAAATACAGGGCATATTTATTGTCGCATAACTAACACGTCAAAGTACGAAACAAACACAGTGATGATTCAGTTGAATGAGTCATAACTAATTTATGGAATGTTGTAATCCCACTTTTGATTATTCCCATAAATACAAAAGTGACAAACAATTGATATAGATTTAATATATAAGTCATAAATTTAATTCTTTTCAACTTTTATTTTTATTAAGAAAGTGTGAATAAAGTAAATGAGAAAATTTAAAATGAATATTAATAACAAATTAAAGACACAAAACTAAGTCTAAGAAGTGTAAATTAATGATCTTACAATTAATTTATTTTTGGACTAAGTCATTTTCTAGTGGGTTACCCAATAGGAAATCTAACTACTTTTGAGATGTGAAGTGGTAGCGCTCACCCATACCACACGTTAGAAAACAATTTCAATCTTACCGGACTAAATACCGCTATTAGATAAAAAACATTTCATAATCCAAAATGTTGGCATATTTTAAAATAAGTGGAGTATTTAATTTTTTTTTAAAAAAATGCTGCCATATGTTTTAATAATATACAATTATATATTTTTTGAAATATCTAATTAATTTATAATGAATAATATTTAATTCTATACAAAATAAGACATTTGAAATAAATTATATTTTTTTCGGCAAGTCATACATCTTTCGTCCCCAACCCATAATTAGCCTGACACCGCCATACCTAAAACTTTTAAGCGACTTTAATTTTGATCAATCTCGGTGACCATGCATACACAAGGACCATATATATTCACCGCCTGCTTATAAAGTATATAGAGGTTGTGGACTGTAGAGACTTGTACACGTGTCACGATTTTCTTCCCTGACAGACTTGCGAGCATTTTTATTCTTCATTTTTCTAAAGAAATTTTGCATCAATCGTTTTGGAGAGAGATCGACCGAAATGGATTATCAGTATCTTCTCGGATTGTTCCTTGCATCAAGTTTAGTGCTTGCGTTTCTTGTTGCATCAAAATTTGTAGGAAAGAGCAAGCATAACAAGAGTTCTTCTACATCATCACCTTCTTATTTACACGTGCAAATGAAGGGGCTTGCAGAATCAAAGGATGTGGAGGTTGAAGAAGGTACAGATATAATCATTGTTGGTGCTGGAGTTGCTGGTTCAGCACTTGCT
This sequence comes from Mimosa pudica, assembly GCA_029929735.1. Classification (NCBI taxonomy): domain Eukaryota; kingdom Viridiplantae; phylum Streptophyta; class Magnoliopsida; order Fabales; family Fabaceae; genus Mimosa; species Mimosa pudica. The sequence continues at coordinate 3,425,049 of JAKELP010000037.1, read as the reverse complement.
TACACACTTGGGAAGGTTAGGATTATTGAAGGTTTATCTCTCATTTGATTTTCTGGGTTTTTAAGAGAATTTTAATTTGCATATATAATAAGATGGTTTGTGTTATAGATTTTCGAAATTTAAATGTCTGTGTGGTTATTGAGGTTGAATACAATTGAATGTTCAGAGTTCTTGTTTGCTTATGTTGTATACGTGCTTTCAATAATCTTTGAGAGACAAAGAAGCTCCTATATATGTTTCTTGTTTCTTCTGGTTTTCTCATCAACAACAAAAGAAAATACTACTGCAGAAATATGTGAATCCCTTTATATGTCATGTTTTTGTGAAATGTTTTGCCACGCTTTTGATCCATGTGGAGGAGAAGGAAAGCGACAAAATTAAACCTTCTGCTATTATAGATGTTTCTTGGCATTATATATTATTTTAGTAGAAACTTAAATTCATTGCTTCAAAGAAACAAATATAAACGAGAGAATGGAACATCTGGCTTCCTTTGTCATTCACCAAATCCTGAAAATAGTTCATCAATGATACGAAAACAAGTTCTCCATGAAGATTTAATTAGGTAGGCATCGTACGCGCTTTTTGTTTATATACCATGTACACCTTTTTTTTCGAAATTATAAGACACTTTTAATAATTTTTTTTTATTTCTAACTTGCATACTCCCTCTATATCTAAAAATAAGACATATTCAATGGGATGATCTTAATTCTGAATATATATCTATTTCTAATTTTATGTTTTCTTAAATTTCCTAATTAATAATTCCTCCACAATGGTTGGTATGTTTTTGAAAAAAATATGCTAAATCAAGTTAATTAACATCCACAATTCAATTAAAGGGAAAATTGAATTGAGGTCTCAAGCAAGATAATTAAAATCACAAAAGTCCTAATAACTTGTTAATGGTGATGTTAAAAAGTGAAATGTGTTGACAACTGAAAAACACCAATGATAATTTATTGAAACGTGTCTAATATTAGTTTTTCGTTTTCCCCTTTACTCTTCGATAGTCTACTCCCGTATTTTATTTTTTAATTACAATGTTTTTGGATAAAATTGCTGTGTTTATTTTCATCATTGTCTGCATACATAAAATTAGATACTTTTTTTTTTTTGAATGAAAGACAATTTTATTACTGAAAAAAGATGAGTACATAATTATATTCAAACATCACATAAGAAACTACCTCACCTATCTTAAAACCATCAACAAAAACTAAGCATACTAAGACATAATGCATAAACACTAAGCGATTGATAAAGAAAAGGATACAACAAACAGTCTCCATCAACATGAAAGGATTTATGTCGAGTATCCATGTTGAAGACCAACTCCAAGCAGTGCACCGATCAGCTTCATCCAAACAGACCACAGTAGATACCAATATAATCCTGTGATTGACCAATATGCACGGACAACTAAACCATAGATAAAGGACGCAAGAAACCACTCCAAGCCATAACATATCTTCCCGATGATGATTCCTCCATAATGTCCAAAGTTGCATTAACTTTCTGAAAACATTTGTGCCTTGGCGCCTATCCTTCATATGGTGGCTAACGGCACTTGCCAGTACTAAAGCCTGGTTTGATGAAAATGGGAGAATAGGAAGAATCCTAAAATCATCAATACGGTAGACAATGTAATGTCCTTGAACATGAACTCCTTCTAATCCTTTATCTTTATTTGGAATGATGAATCCACAAACAAACATGAAAGATATTAATATGACTAAATAAACAGAAGACCAATCAAGTGAGACATCCTTTTCTATACTGGCCAAACAATACTTCCTACTTGGTAAACCATCACACAATTGCAACAATGGATTCAGATTAGCCAAGAAACCCAAATTGGGCTTCCTTGTTAGATTCCAACTGACAGACAAAATCATATCAGCAAAAGGCCGCACAAAAGAGATATTGATCTTTGGTGATTGAGAAGTTGATACACTATCAAACTCAACACTATCTTCCAAATTTACCTTTTCCCAATTTACTCTTCCAATATCATCATCTTGAAATTTGTTGTGGTTTAATGGTTGGCCGTCCTCAATTTTTCCTTCAACGCAACCTAATTTCATTGGACCAACACATGACAGTAAATCTAACTCCATCTCCATTATTTCAGAATCATAAAAAACATACCTGGCCCTTGAGCAAAATTTTCTCTGGATTGTTCTCTTCAACTTCTTCCTGCAACCAAAGAGATCTAATAATTCCCAATCACTCATCCTAGCTCTTTTCTCTCCCAAAGAAGATGGATTCTGAGTATCCCCAACTTTCGAAAAGGGTCTTCTTAAAAATGATGAAATATGTGAGATCCTAATAAAAGACCTTTTTTGAGCAGCAACCCTCTTCAATTTTTTATTTTGTCTTTCAATCCCATCATCCTCAAGACTCAATGATCTGGATCTTTTACTAACCTCGTGCTGAAAAAACCTTGGTAAATCCTTATTCTTCATCTCTGAACAATCTTCAAACCAGTCAACTAAACTCATCTTGAGTCTTCTTCGAACTCTTCGCTGACTGATTCTACTTGATTTCTTCATCCTTTTTTCCTTCCGCAAATCATCTTCATCACCGTCTATTGATCTTTGTCTTTTTTGTGAAATAGGATTAACTGAAGAAAAAGAAAACACCGATGAAGTATATTTTTTAATATGAAAACAGCACCTGCTGCGATTAAAGCGGAGGCCGACGTCCATAGCGGTTGACGACAGCTCCTCCTCCACAAACTCTATTGAAGAACCCATTAACCTAATCTCCCAAATCGAGCCATAAAAGGAAAAACTACACCACCAGATATTATGAAGCCCTTGATTTTGATGTTATATGGAAAATTGGACCACAATTTTCGTAAGTTTCACCACAGAATTTTTTCCCTCTTTCTCTTTCTCTGTTTTTTTTTTGTTTTTTTTTCTCTTTGTTAGTCTCACCAGAGACGAACTACAGAAGAGGATGATTCTAGAGAGAAGGCAGAGACTCTCTCTCTAGAACCCAACCATAATTAGATACTTTTTTAGTATATCTTATGAATGAAAAATCATTCGTTTTTCAATTTGATATATTTTTTGAAGATATAATGTTTAAAAAATAAAAGGTGTCACTAATCTGTTATTGAATCTAATGAAGAAAACAAACACAGAAAATTTTACTCATAAACAATGTAGCTTCATAATAAAGACAAGAATGAACCAGATAGATAAAAAACTTTAAGAAGTTAATTAGATCCAATCAAATAAAGTAAATATGGAAGACAAAAGGAGTTAATAAGTTATAAGTAATTTATACATATAATAGATTAAAATATGAGATGCAATATTGGTTATTTCGTTTATTTTGTCATTGCTTCCTTTTCTAGGTGAGTGGGCTAGCTTATACGAGCGTTAGTTTTTATCATTGGATAAACTCAAATGCAACCGTGTGGGTAGTTCTATTACCTGGGATGGATGATAGCAATGCGGGGTGACCTTGGTAACTTGGTCTCAACTCGAAAAATCGACAAGTTGTTGTGTTGACTACGTTCCTTTCATCCGGCATTGTTAATTTATTTTTATGGGGCATAAATTTTAGGAAATAATATATGTAAAAAAAATTAATGATGATTTTGGCTTTTATAACTATTACTTTAGTGACTAAATTATGATATTTATTATTATAAAAAAAATTATGATATTTTTAAATGTCGTGATAATTATCAGTTTTGAAATTTTGTTAAGAATATTTAATAGTAATTACTAATTTTGGAATCATTTGATAGCACTATATGCTTTATAGAAATTTTGTACAAATATTTCATTTTTTAATTTCTTTTTATTTTTTATTTTCCTATCACACCAAATTGACTCCAAACTAACTTACCCAACCTTGTACCACTAACTCAATAGATACCCAATCATGTGTGTGTGTTCTTGTTTGGCCACTGAATGTGAGAACGCCGTGCATTGGTGTCTGCTTAAGTTTGGAAATCGATTAGGCTTCTCAATTCTCATTGCTCTTCTGGTCTTATGGGTAGATTGAAGTTTTTCTAGGTAATAGATTATAGACATTATTATGTCCTCATTGAGAATATTCTTATATTGATCACGAACCATTCTTGCTTCATTTGATGGTTCTTGCCTTATTAATAGAATGACCTCTGTCACAGTTTCATGTTTTTTTGGAGACTGATGCTTGTGAAACTTCTTTTTAATTTTTTGCACTGAAAACTTCTTTTTAACTTCTTTTTAATTTAGGTTGAATTTTCTTAGCTTTTTTTTTGGTGAAAAAAGTTTTCTTTGCTTTTGGACCTGCACTAGTTTTGTTTTTTGTTCTGCTCTACTCTGTTTTCATACTCTACCTTTTCTTATACTCTCTGTTTCTTTCTGAATGTAGATAATTTGATTAGATTAATAATAATAAAAATAAGTTAGTTATAATTAAGTGAGATTAGCAAAACAATTTAACTACATACCTTTACTACTACCCTCCCTCTCTTATTGATTGTTGAGGAGCATTAATAGGAATAATTTAGGAAAAACGTGAGAAAAATAGAAAAATGTCTCATATTTGGGAACAAACTCACGTATTGAAATATTTAAGGAATGGAGGGATAGTAAAATTTATAGCAAGCCAACCCCAGCTTGTGAAGACTGACTTAAGCAAATAAAACAATGTTACTAGTTTAGTTTTCCCCTAAGTAGAACCTTGTACTTCTAAAAGTGTTCTGTGGCTTCGATCCTCTTATTGGAGAGAGAATTTCTCATATGTAAAATTGTGGGAATTTACTGTGTTGTCGTTAATAACTGGTTTTATTGAGCTGATCTGTGAGTAGAACAGAAAACCATGATTAACCATGCTAACTTAACGATATTACTATCTCATTGCTTTTTTGAAGTTCTGTACATTGATATGAAATTAATGGCCGACAAAATAATCAATAAAGATGGTTGAAGGATGATATTTTTTGTAGGATGGAAGGCGAGTTCATGTGATTGAAAGGGATTTGAGAGAACCTGACAGGATTGTGGGTGAATTGCTACAGCCTGGGGGCTATTTGAAGTTAGTTCAGTTGGGCCTTCAGGGTAAGATTACAGCAAAAACTACATGTCATGGCTATTATTTTTATATTTTTACCTGACATTCAACGTTGGCTTATTTTTAAGCTGACTTATTTTAAAGTCAGTTAGAAAATAAGCTCTAGGGATGAATTGCGAAAAAGTGGTTTATTTTCTCATTTGACTTATAAACATGTTTGGATGACTTTTTGTTGAAAGACAACTTATATTTAAGCTGACTTATTTTTAATTCAACTAGAAAAATAAGCTGGATGAAAATTAAGTTCAGTCAAACATAGAAAAAAATCATCCACCAAAAAAAGTCGACTTATTCAAAATAAACTGCTTATTTTCTCGAAATAAGTTCAGCCAAACACACTAAGTATTAGGTGGGATTTAAGTATTAATGAGCTCAACTAGAGATAACTCACTATTGAAATATATAACGAAACAAGGTTGGAATTCTTGCTCGGAATGGTGTCCACAACAGTGCCTTTAGCAAGACTGTCTCAAATAAGAAGATACTTGTTTCTAGAAAAGAAATCAAAGGCAAACACAGTCAAATCCTTTCTTGTTGACAAAGGAAGCATGTGAACTTTTCTTCTTAATCTATACAAAATTTGAAATGATGTGATGCTATGTGTTTGCAGATTGTGTTGATGAGATTGATGCTCAAAAAGTGTTTGGGTACGCTCTGTATAAAGATGGTAAAAGCACCAAACTCTCGTATCCTTTGGAGGAGTTTGAGTCTGATGTGGCTGGCAGAAGCTTTCATAATGGTCGCTTTATCCAGAGAATGCGACAGAAAGTGGTGTCTCTTCCAAAGTATGTTTATTCTTGCTTCATCTGTTTGATTTTGAAACTTTTTCTGATTTTAATTACTAGCATCTGAAGTTTAAAATGTTGCAGTCAAATAAAGTGAGAGAGAATGAAAATGTCTTCTAAATTTTCTAGTCTCAATTTATATTCCACAATGGCCATACCTCGGTAGTAGTCTCTGAGCACTATATTTTTTTTTGATACATCGGAAATAACTCTGAGTACTTTAGTTTATAATTTAATTTTCTAGCAAAATTAGTTAAATGCTCTTTTTTTTTTATAAAACCACATGAAATGGAAATAATTTTAAAATTAAGCACTGTAATTTAACAATTGATTACAACAAGATAGTGATAATTAGTTTTAGTAAAATCCCAGTTGGCCGAATCCGTTCTTTAAGTTTTAAATTCCAGCTTCAACAAACACTATCCTATTTTCCTTTCAACATGACACCATCCTACTTAACATATTAGAATAAAATCCTTTTTTTGTGACAACATCTTAGAATTTTTAATCTGATCTTAATAATCCAAAATAACCATTCAGTACTAAAAATCATCAATTATCCAGTTCAAATCATTTTAAGCATTGATCAAATCTTCTCAAATAAAATGAGCAGTTCAAAACAGGGGCGAAGGAAAATTTTGATAAACATTTATCCATTTAATCATCGATCCCCATCAAGCAGCTACTAAGCCATTTTTCGGTTTCAGGTCAAGAAATATTTATTTGAGTTTATCACTTCATAATAATCACCTCTATAGTATCTTTTTTTTTTTCCAGAAGCTTAAAACAGTAAAATCTCCTCAATTTCAAACTATGTGGCCACATGCTATAATCCAGAAATTCTTCCCATACGAGATTATGCACATTGGATGTACAAAAAAAGAGATTATGCCCATTAGAAAAGTTCCAATCTTACCTTAAACAGTTTATGCTAAAGTGTTTTATAGGCCCTTTTCTACCGCTTTTGTATTGAACCAATACGTACTCAATATGGGACTTCTCTGTTTTCTGTAATTAATGTCTTAACAAATAAATGCAGCGTAAAACTAGAACAAGGAACAGTGACTTCTCTAGTTGAAGAAAAAGGAACCATCAAAGGTGTACACTACAAAACAAAGAGTGGACAAGAGCTCATTGCAAAAGCTCCCCTCACCATTGTTTGTGATGGCTGTTTCTCCAACTTGAGGCGTTCTCTGTGCAACCCTAAGGTATACATACATCCTTGAAATTTATTTTTTAATCACTAATAAGCTGGCCTTTTCAATTCTAATGGAAGGTAAAGTTGTTTTAACATACTCTATCCGGTCCAAAATATAAGACCTAGTTGACTTTTTTTGGAGATGTTAAGGTTACAAAATATGTTATTAAATTATGACATATTTGATATATTTTTAGATTAGTCATTAGTTTATAGGTTAAATAAACTAGTTTAAGGGGAAAAATTAGGTAAATCAATTTATAATTGACTTATATTTTGCTTTTTTAGGATTTTTCAAAAAAGTAAACTAGGTCTTATATTTAGGACTGGAGGGAGTAGTTTTTACCATTCATATATATACAAGTTTTGAATGGTTGATTTCTTGACGAGCACGCAGGTTGAAGTGCCATCTCATTTTGTGGGTTTAGTGCTAGAGAACTGTGAGCTGCCATATGCAAACCATGGGCACGTGATATTGGGTGATCCTTCTCCTATCTTATTCTATCCCATCAGTAGCACTGAGATTCGGTGTCTGGTTGATGTTCCTGGCCAATCATTGCCTTCTCTTGCCTCCGGTGAAATGGCTCATTACTTGAAAACTGTAGTAGCTCCTCAGGTATGTGTGTGTGTTTGCGTGTGTGTAATCACTAGGGATAATTTAGAAACGGGATAATTTAATAAAAAGTAAAGTTCTTTCAGGTGTTATATTTTAGTTTAAATTAAACCTCCTTACCACCTCTTATAAGATGATGGGTTTAATCTTGTATTCACATGACTTGGAATCATTTTTGGTAGAGGTGTTCATGAACGAATTAGCTGCCTGTTCTTGGTGTCACTCATAAACTATGTTTAACAAACAACTTACTATAGTAAGTTTCTTAATGTTTGTAAATTAGACTATATATCTCATACACTAAGGACTTGAGGGAGTAGCAACTAATTAATATTTCAAACCAGGAACTGATCTGACAAATGCAGATTGAGCTGAGACAATGTGTATGAACCCAATAGCAATATCATGCATTCATAAAACTTGAAATCATTCTTGAGTTTGACGTTATGTAATTGAACTGCCTGTTGTTGGTACACTGCATTTTTTTTTCTATAAACATTGATTTTCTTTTGAATTCAGGTTCCTACGGAGTTGTATGATAAATTCATAGAAGCGATAGAGAAAGGGAACATAAGAAGCATGCCAAACAAGAGCATGCCTGCGTCACCTTATTCAACACCTGGTGCTCTTTTGATGGGTGACGCTTTCAACATGCGTCATCCTCTTACCGGTGGAGGCATGACTGTGGCACTCTCTGACATTGTTGTTCTAAGGGATCTTCTCAGACCACTTTCTAATCTCCACGATGCTTGTGCTCTTTGCAAATATCTCCAATGTTTTTACACCCTTCGCAAGGTCATTATTTTCAAAGCTTTCATCTAATATGTTCTTAATGGTTTTAGCATAATTAGTATAATAGTAAAGGAAACTATGGATGTATGTCAAATCACACTAATGGTTTCAAGCTTACAGTCACAATACTAGGTATCCATCATTGAGCAATATGAGTAAAAGAGTGAAGATTTCAAAAAATCCTTGTTCACAAATAAAGGATATGTATATCAACATGTATATTATTTTAAAGATAGAACTTATTAGTCCTAGTTATAAAAAGGGCAATGACTCTATTTTGCCCTTCAAGTAATCACCCTGGACCACTGGGCACCCTAAACTAACATTGGGTACAATTTTACCCTTGAAGTAACCAAAGTGGTCCAATTTTTCCCTCTTGCCAATGTAATGTTAACACGTGGAATGTAATGTTGACACGTGGATGACACTTGTCAACATTACATTAGTCAGAGGGTAAAATTCTTCAAGGGTAAAATTGTACCCGGTGTTAGTTTAGGGTGCTCAATGGTCCAGGGTGGGTCACCTGAAGTGTAAAATAGGGTCATTGCCCTTATAAAAAAGATAGAATTTAGTCCCATGGGCGTTTGATGTTAGAACTTGATAACTAATTTGTAGAAATTAAAATAATTAGTTGTCATACATTTGTAACAAAATTGTGAATTAATTTCCCGTAACTTTGCTCTATAAGAATTTGTACTGGGAATATCCCTTGATGCAAACCCCTTTTGATATGTGAAATCAAAATAGATAGTTGGGGGAAAATTGTCAATTTGAAAGATAAAGTGGATTGATGTCTTAATATATATAGGACCGTAGGAAGGAATATGGCATTATAGTCAACCTTATGACATTACATATGCTATTGATAATTCTTAAGTTCATGCCTGAGAGATCAATGTAGCTTGCTTTCTTCTGCTCCATGAAATGTGTGTGTAATTGATAGATATATGATTGTGTTGTGTTGATTTGCAGCCAGTGGCATCAACAATAAACACACTAGCAGGAGCATTGTACAAAGTCTTCAGTGCATCACCAGACCCAGCACGGAAAGAAATGAGACAAGCATGTTTTGATTACTTGAGCTTAGGAGGTGTTTTCTCAGAAGGACCTGTGGCCTTATTGTCTGGTCTAAACCCTAGACCTTTGAGCTTAGTCCTTCACTTCTTTGCGGTTGCTATCTTTGGTGTTGGTCGCTTGTTATTCCCTTTCCCTTCCCCAAAACGCATTTGGATTGGTGCTCGATTGATTTCTGTGAGTACATATCTTCAACTTCTCTCCTTTTTCATAACTGTTTATGAAAAATAACATTAAGGTCCCACTTAAAAATAATATCTTGAAAGTCTCATAATTGATTGATAGTGTTATTTCACTTGTCAATGGCAGTTTTACTTGTCATTTACATGTTATGAGACCTGTCAAACATTATTTTCCTTAAGTTGGACCTTGATGTGGTCTTCCTTAAACTTTTACTTAATTTAACCATGTACAATTAAAATCTTATATATATGCATGTCAGGCTGCATCAGGTATCATACTCCCTATAATCAAGGCAGAAGGAGTAAGACAAACTTTTTTCCCTGCAATTTTGCCCGCCTATTATAGAACACCTCCTCTTCAAGTATAAAACGTGTGACATCATACGTACCTAAATGTATGCTTGTATTTTGCTAAGGACATGATGAGATAAAAGCTCATCTTTTGTCATTATAAAAATAAGTGTGGTGGTTTACTAAAAAAACGCGGTGGTAAAAATTTCCCCATAGCTTAGAGATGAGCCTGTCAACTTTTAAAATAGAAGTGTTATTGTTTATTTTTGTAATAACCTTTTTGTAATTAAGAAAACATTATTTGTATTTGAACACAACTTAAAAGTTTGATGGACTTCTCATTTGCAAAAGAATAAAAATGTTACCGGGGGTATTTGTCTATATAATTGCCTTGGGCGAATATATCTAAGATTTGTTATATATAGCTAGAATGTAAATTGTTATTTTTCCGAAATATTGCGTGTTTAAGAAGAAATTCTTGATTAATGAGTTTGCAATGAGTATTTTTCAGTTTTACCCTTATTTATTGGTGATATACATTGAACATCAAGAGATACCTGAGGCATGTTTAAAGAGTTGAGGTTATAAATTTTACCATTTAGTGGTCAATTACCTGTTGGAGTTCATTTTTGTCAAAAAGAACCAAATGCATCTTCAATGTTAAAATGATGTCGCTAATAGTCTAGTGTAAGGAAAAATAATGTTTGACAAATAAAAAGTGTGAAAATATATGAATTCTATTAACTCGCTATCAGAATCGTTAAAAATCACATATCCTTTGTGGCTCAACTTCACACTGTTTTAATGGTTCTAAACAGTTCTACGACTAAATATTTTGGAATGGCCAAAAATAATAGGGCGAAGGGGCAAAACTAGCCACCGTAATTTTTCAAATGGACAACTTTGGTACCCGTAAATTGGATGGTGCAAAAGTGGACATTATAAAGCAAAATGGGACAAATTTAGCCACACCGTTAAGTTGAAGCTAACAGACGTGAATGTTGGCGTGGGACCCACCTTCATTAACCTCTAGCTTCAACTTAACGGCGTGGCTAAATTTGTCCCATTTTGCTTTATAATGTCCGGTTTTGCACCATCCAATTTACGGGTGCCAAAGTTGTCCATTTGGAAAATTACGGTGGTTAGTTTTGCCCCTTCACCCAAAATAATAATGGTACTTTGTGGTAGACCATTGTCTAAGTCTTCTGGAGTTGCATTAGATACTTTGTGACATTTCCTTAATTAGGTACTTCATCTTGGCATGATGGAAAATTTGATAGTAGAGCTACATTCGTATTATCAGTTTCCGCCTATTAGCTTCAACATCCTTCACTCACACTGTCTAAGTTTCATCATTTTCATTTCAGCATGAATGATCTCAATCTCTTCATGGAACCTTCGCCCATAATCTCCTACCTTTCTCAACATGTTTTTTCATCGTGATCAATATCATTCAAAAGGTCTAAAATAACATTCTCAACTTTACTCCAAATTTTCCATTATGCCAAGAGAAATAGCGAACACTTAAAATCCTCAAATAACATGAATATAGGCCACACCAAATACTTACCAATTCAATTTCATTCATTTTTAATTAAGGACCAATCACTAAGTACCCAATTAAAGGTCAATCACAAAGTACCTAAGGCCACTCCAAAAGACCTTATTAATGGCCTGCTACAAAGTACCTATATTGTTTTCGGTAATTCCAAAAGATTTACACGTAGAGCCGTATAGTATCGCTTCAAAAGCATAAAGTTGAGCCTACAAAAGGATATGTGATTGTTAACTTTTCTAAGTTTTAACAGATAGTTAATGGAATTACTGTATTTACATCCTTTTTATTTGATTAATACTAAATGTGCACCTCAAAATTGTTATTTAAGTTTGGTGCACTTTGCATAATTGTTGGATACTAAATTTGCACCTTTATCCATAATAATAAATCATATATTGCCTTGTCATCAATCACAGGTCAAAATTGTTGAAAGGGTGAAGGTGCAAAACTAGCCACCGTAAATTTCCAAATGGACTATTTTAGCACCCGTAAATTAGATGGTGCAAAACTATACATTATAAATCAAAATGGGACAAATTTAGCCACGCCGTTAAGTTGAAGCTAACAGACGTTTTGATTTAATGAAGGTGGGCCCCACGCCAACACAAACGTCTGTTAGCTTCAACTTAACGGTGTGGCTAAATTTGTCCCATTTTGATTTATAATGTACGGTTTTGCACCATCCAATTTACGGGTGCCAAAGTTGTCCATTTAGAAATTTACGGTGGCTAGTTTTGCACCTTCACCCATTGTTGAAATTGATTAAATTACTAAATATGCACCACTTTGAATTAATGTGTACTAGATTTTTCTTGCACTTTGTCTAATTTTTGGGTACTAGATTCACAGCTTAATCAATGATCATCAAATGTGATAAAGGGTTGAAGAAAGAAATAGAGGAATAAAACCTTATTTGATTGCCAAACATGAAAAGACACTGTTGAATTGTTGTGTAGATTGCCAAACATTATGATTGGGTAATGAGGTCTTTTTTTACACTGCATGTGAGTAATTAATATACCACGTGTATTTGATATTAAACTTGCATATCAATTAAATCCTAATGTCAATAAATAGTGTGACATGGTATGAAGACACATTCATTACGTTGAGTATAATATACCAATATAAAATAAACACATTCATTATATGTAATAGTAACCTTAATAATCATATAAACAAGGGCTAAAGTGCAAAAATAGGCATGTAAAATTGTTTGGAGCAAAACTGGCCATCAAATTTCAAAACTGGGGCAAAAATAGTTATCACAGTTAATTTTTTAACTTTTTTACGCGTCATCTTTTGTCGATCCATCTCTCGCTAATATATGTGGCAGACTTATGTATTTATTTGCCCTTGTGTAATCATGATGTGGCAAAAGATGATGCGTTAACAATTTAAAAAGTAACTGTAATGGTCGTTTTTGCCCCAGTTTTGAAAATTGATGGCCAGTTTTGTTCCAAAAATTTTACATGGTCATTTTTGCACCTTCATGACAATTAAATAGTCATTTTTGCACTTACACTCTATAAACAATGATTATGATTATGCTATAGGGTAAATGATGGGAACCATAGTGATAAAAATTACTTTTTGTAAAAATTAAACAATATTATAATTCCAATGTTTATGTCAAAACACCAATTCAATCAACTAAAATATCAGTTAAAAGTAACAGTAAATTGATCAAGTACTAATGTAAAATAATTTAAAGGCTTTCAACAACGATTATTACTGTTAATCATTACACTAATGAGTTTTAATATTCATAACATTAGGAATCAATAACTTTAAGAACAATAATTCTATGAACTTTGAAAATAACAACAAATGATAACTTGATAGACACAATGTTTATAATCAATTATTATTGTTAATCATCACACTAAAATTCATTTTAACATTCATAACGTTAGGAATATAACTTTAAGAACAATAATGCTATGAACTTTGAAAATAACAGCAAATGATAACTTTATAGACACAATGCTTATAATCAATTATTATTGTTAATCATCACACTAAAATTCGTTTTGGCATTCATTACATTTGGTATCCATAACTTTAGAAACAAAAATGCTATGAACTTCGAAAAATAATAGCAAATGGTAACTTGATAGACACAATGTTTGATGCTACCAAAATTTTTGTTAAAAAGTTTTCGCGAGTGGACGGATCGTAAATTAGTAAAATTAAGGTCGATCCCACAGATACTCAGACAATTACTAATTAGGTACTAGATTTCCTACTTTCGTTTAAGTTGAGCAAAACAAAAGATATGATTTTATAAGCTAGTGAAAAAAAATTAATTATGATCTAAGAAAACTACGTTAACAAGGGTGAAATTCACGAGTCAAATATCAACCTAGAGTAACTAATCCCTTATTTGCTTCTTAGATTTTAGGGCAAAAGAGCTAATCTAATAATTAACTATTTCACTTTGGGCAAAAATAATAAATGATTGTTTCGCGGTGCATAAATAATAACCAACTTTATGACCCGGTGTAACATTCTGTTACTAATTCCCTAATTAACCAATATTATCTATTTCAATTCATTAATCTCTTTACTAACTATGATAGAAAAAAGAATAACCATAATAACAATATCTCTATCATAGTTAGAAAAGGAATTTTCTCATCATTTTATACATTATCCATGATAGAAAAGACTTTCCTGATACAATATGAATACTATCATGGATAATTAAAAGTTAACCATGTTAGAAAGGATTTGCCTAACATGGTTAATAAACAAAACTAATTGATATTAAACAATAAATAAATATATATGCATGCGGAAGCGAATGCAGACCTATAAATTGGCAATATACAATTCTAAATAACTATACAACCTTCACTACCTAATTCCCTTTCCTGATGCTTGCACCTGTGCATGAATACCTGCAAAAATGTCAGTAATCGTGGGATGAGACAATTTGTCCCAGTAATCACCGCTTAACTCACTATAACAGTGAGATGCGCGGTAGTGAGGGCGTCTAAAGGGTACCACAGTTTTAAAAACAATAATAATATATATAACCAGATCTTCTTTCATTCCTTACTCAAGTCCCTCCGTCACATCCAAATCAACTCAAATTCATCATCTGTACTTTTCCAATTCAACCATCCTACTGCCTCAACTCTCACACTCACCTATAGATGCATTGTGACATCACGGGGCATTCAAGCATCTAATCTTCACTATATGATTTGACACCGTGTCCCTCTCCATAATGAGGGGACAATTTCCCTCTCTGGCAATCTCCAGAGAGGGAACCCCAATTCTGTTTCCATTACAAAACGGGAACGGTTGGGCTCTCCAATGCCAAACAACCGTAGGTCACTTTCTCTCAATAAGTTGACCTATGATCCCCGGTCTAATCAATCCGAAAAGGATCATCAGTACAAATAACTGTCGATTGGCCAATCGACAGTTATCATCGCGCGATGGTACAAATATATCTCAGTGTCATGCAATACTCACAATATTTTACAGTTTCTCAACCTCACCATTCAATATTATCCATCAACTTGCTTTCCAATAAATCAAATCCAACATCTCATCATTTCCTTCCACACAATTCTCAACATCCCTGCCAGAATACCCAGAACAGCTCTCAACCCCTACTCATTACTACCTATGTCCCTCATATCCTATCCAGAACATACATCACCAACCAGAATAATAGTATATAATGTATCAAAATCTTTTGTACAAAAATAATCGTGTTTGAAAGGCACCCGATAGCCTATTTTGTATGAAAATAATTTTTCAAATATAATTTATATATATATAGAGGGCGAGAAAGGATTTTAAAAATCCCCAACTAACGTCGCCCTCAATGTTATAGCAAGGTAAGCGTGATTACCTGTCGCCCTTAGCACTTTGATGTTCTTCCTTACCGTTTCTTATAAATTTCCTCCAAATGCTTCTTCTTAGTTCCTCCTATAATGATAGGATACCAAATGATAAATTAATATCATTTTCACTTTATAACACTTTGACGTCTCTCTCTCGGTTATAATGTTACTACCCAATTTTCCCCATTCATGTATCTTATCTTAATAAATCACATCAACCATATAAACACACCATTACAATTAAACATTTTGTATATGAACTCAAAAATAATTAAAACTATTTATCAAGCACTTCCTCTTTATCAACATCATTCATCCAATTTACTTACAAGAGACCAAGAACACTAATAATTAATATTACTACAAATAATGCACATCAATCAAACATAAACCATTTTCCACACCATACATGGTAAACCCCCTTTAACTCTTAAAAATCTGCATCATATTCAATCATCAATCACTCAAAATTTTCAAGAACTTAAACCACTATTCACTCTCACATCATCCACCCTTCAAACATTTCCAAGGCTACCAAGTAATTAAAAATTTTCACTGCAAAGCACAAAAACAATGTCATAATCCAATTAAATTCTAACATTTCTAGCTTCAAGAACCATTTTATTTCTTTACATTCCCACTACCAAATATAATATATGATTCACCTTTAATATCCACTTTCTTTAATACCAATCATTTCATATGCTCCCTTATTTTAGAAGAAATCAACTCAAACAAAAATAAGATGCATTCATAGTAATCAAGTGTCAAACATACACCAAACAAACTCAACCACTTCAATAATCAAGCAAACAAAGATACTACCACATTAAAAATGCCAATTAGACACCTTCCAGCCACAACAAACCAATGTTCAATCAAAACAGAATATAATTCACCACGAACAGAAAACCTAAAGATCCTAACAATTTCACTACTTTGAAACCATTAATCAAACTTCAATTACAATCTGCCACCATGCCAACATTCATTAAATTTTAATTACACACCTACTTACCTAGTTCAACCGAAAAAAAAACTAAACATACCATTCATCAAGCAAACATTATGCTCTTATTGAAATCATGATCAATACCCCAAACTTGCACTAAAGACCACAAATAAATTGTTCTCATAAGCCTAATTCCAAAATCAGCATACAATAATAAATATATCTTACATATATCCTTCTTCTTAAACCAACAATCCAAAAAAATTGAAACAAAGCCAAGGTAGAAAAGACGCTAAGATCAACCAGAACAAGCAATCAAAACAAAACAAAGAAAACATGCATCGTAAGGTTTCTTAAGTTTCCAAACATGCTGGACTAAAATCCTATTTCAATATACCTTCATTAGTATTCAATTCATTGGCCCACTTTTGACCTGAATTCAAAGAAACATGACCTAAGTACAGGTATAACAAGTAAATTTAAAAGAATTATAATTACATGACCTAATAAACCCAAAAGTAGAGTAAAAGAATGACATCACCACCAACACCTTTAATTCTTGAAAATCACAATTCCATAAATCGAACATCACAACAAAACAAAGTTTAGAATATTCCCAAATAAAAAATCAATAGGGTCAGAATTTAGAATCACATGTATTAGCAAGAAATTAAACATGCATGTAACTTCCTATAAACAACCACATGCAAAGACTACTAATATACATAAACAAATTTATGAATCCTATAGAATCTACACAAATCAAACATGCATTTTACATATTCTTTCAATGAACTCCAGCAATAATAACAATTAAAAGCTTTGAGCATCAAATTTCATAGCAATCCATTCGGCCATATATGAGAAGAAAGAGAATTTTGCAAAACTGTTTCGAATTCCAAATAATCTGACTTCCAGCACCATAATAGCATTCGAATAAACTCCTACAACCACAATTTTAAAAGTTTGAACCCAAAGTACCCGTGGATTTGAAACCCCCAATTACTAGGGTTTTGCATACACTTTACAAAACCTTAATTAATGTTCAAATCATCCCTCAAGTTATCCTAAATCAAAGTTTTAAGATGTTCTTTAAATGATTCATAAACCCAAGCTTAAACCCATTTCGATTTTCCCTTCTCAAACTCGCCCAAAAATTGCAGAGAAAGGCAAGAAAGAAGTAGAAAATACTTACGAAGTTCTAAGATGAAAGAAAGAAGCATAACCACCGCCGACCGTCGCCATCTCACCGGAAAAACGAAGCCGCCGACGGAGAAGAGATAAAGCACGACGAACACAACAAGAAACAGTGAGGATGAAGCTATTCACGCGAGTTGCAAGTTTGGGAGAAGGAGAAATATGAATGAGAGGAGAATTGAGAGTGACGAACGAAGGTGTGTGTGTGTGTGAAGAGGAAGAGAGCATGAAGAAGATGGGAATGAAGATGATGAAGATGTTGATTTTGGGGGTGGGACTTGACGGGTTATGAATGGGAGGGGAAGGGTTTTTGTTTGTTTTTTTTAGAGTAAATTATAATTAGTTACCCTATTGTTTATTCTTAATTATATTTCTACCCCAAAAGATTATATATATTATTGCACCAATTTCTTTTCATCATAATATTATTTAGATTCCAAAATACTTTTCATGTAAGTTTCTAATTCCAAATGACTCCTTTAACTATATTTTTCTTAAAAATCTAAGATAAGTATGATTAAATATCAATAAATTATCCCAAATATCATAATTTCTTCCTTAAAACTTTAAATTTTCTTAATTAATTCTCATTTATTCTTAATTTAAAATTTGGGATGTTACACCCGGTGCAAAAATAATAAAACCGGTACTAAATGTTAATTTGTTGTTTTGTGGAACCTTGCTGATATTATTTTCAAAAGTAAAAATACCATTTTACCCTCTCACAATTAAAACTTAACCCTTTTTTCTTCCTCCCTTCATCTTCCTATGCTAACTAGTATCAGCAATGTTTTAATTGGGAGAGGAAAAATGTATTTTTTACTTTCAAAATAATATCAGAAAGGTCCCACATAACTACAAATTAACATTCAGAACCGGTTTTATCATTTTTGCACCGGGTCACAAAGTTAAATATTATTTATGCACCGCGAAATAGTCATTTATTAGTTTTGCCCGAACTGAAAGAGTTAATTATTAGATCAGCACTTTTGCCCTAGATTTTATTCCCACTAAATTAATTATGAATTAATCAAAATAGCTAATCTAGAGTACTAGTGTCTATAAATGTCTTTCAGTTTCCATCTATATTCTTGCCTAGCTTAAGTACACAATGTCTTGCACTAATTTACTAGGCCTAATCTATACCGGTACCGCTATAATGTGATTGTGTAAGGCTTCTAGGTATATGTCTATCCTAGTTGCACATCAGATTAAAAATCTAATCCTACACTATCTAATCTCATGGTCTATTTAAAATTCCCTCCTTCAAGTCCAACTCTAAATTCCCTAAATATGTTCAATGGTGGCCAATCATAAACAATAAACAATAATACCACATCTTTTACATCTTTTAAAAATTCAGGATTCTTTGAGCAATTAAAAGGAATAGCACTTGTGTAAAAAATCTAGCTACTTGTTGAAAGGTTTCTTCCTTCAAATCTTTCTTAAACATTTGATTCATGGTTGATTGAGTGTTGCTTGCCCCCTTACCAGTATTTTTTTGAATTTCTCAAGAAATTCGTCAATCCTCTCTCAGACTTCTCATTTTCAATTTGTGCTTGTGTACCTTGATCATCTTCTTCACCAACATCAACATATTGTTTTTTTCTTTTAGATGAAGCACATTTTGCCTCATAAATAATTTGGGTTATTACAGTTCTTACTTCTTCAGGTACATTGAGACATGCTTCAACATCTATTTTAGTGCATGCTAGATGATTTTTAAATCTATAAATTCTTCCATAAACAATTTTTGCACAATAATTACATTGTACTCTTCTATCATTCCCATCGACATCTGTCCCATGCTTCCATCCTATATCACATTTATTACCCGAGTAGTTTCTTCTCGCAACAATTACTTTTTTTTCACTATTTTCTTTTGTGTTGGAAGACATCTTTAATTTAATAAGTTAACTACATAATTAGATAATCAAAAGAAATATTAACAAAAAGTAAAACAAATATAATTGTTAAAGTTAGAATCCATCAAATAATTGCATATATGATATATCAATACTACACTAACAAATGATGTACAGTGCACCTTCAATTTTTGTTGATTTATAAATAATTGAATATATAAATCATATAATGGGATTCAATGGAGGTGAAAAGAATATAAACCTGCACTAGTCTTACACCGTTACACGTGAAGCTTTCTTGGTGTTGCAAATGTGAGCCAACTCAGTCAAGCCAAGTACACCTTCAGCCTTGAGTAGTTCAATTTAAATTTTTCACGAAGAGACAAAATATAATCCCATACCACCTTTACTTTTCATGTTGAAAAGACACACTTTATCGGTTTTTCTGCTATCTTCACGTTTTCAAACAGACACTACAATATAAATAATGAAATAATAAAATATAATACAATTATTTGACATATAACATCAAATCAGTTAGTATCTCACATTCTCACCTTCTTCTTTCTTCTTGCGCTCTTCTTCTTCTTCTTCTTCTTCTTATATTCTCTGCTTCTCCAAACAAAGTGCAGAGAATAAATCAAACCATGGAGAAAAAAAATTTAGGAGTGTGGGAAAAACTTAGCCAACATAAAGGGCTGCTGCAAACTAGGGTAACATTCTTAAAATTATATTTCCTTTATTTTTATTTTCAAGCCTTTTTTATTCTCCCCACCATATGAATTTTGTCCTCAAAATTCAACTGCACATCTTTAAAACAAGGGTTAGTGATCATGCACAACAGGAAGGGAAAAGGAATATATATTGTCATTCTATATGCAATGCAACAGGCAGGGTATCGTTTACCATAAAACTGATACCAAGTTGTAACGTTTTGTTACTAAATCCCTAATTCACTAATAATATCACTATCAATTCAATAAATCCTTTACTAACTATGATAGAAAAAGATTTTTACATAATATCGATATCGCTATCATAGTTAGAAAATAAATTCCTAATAATAATTTATTCATTATCCATGATAGAAAAGAATTACCTAAAACGATAAAAGTGCTATCATGGATAATATATTGATAACCATGTTAGTAAGAATTCTCCTAACATGGTTATAAAAGAATCACCTAATATCTTTGAAAAACACTCAGAAAAGAGGTAACCATGTTAGAGCGGGGCCCATCTAACATGGTTATATAAAATAACAACACTCATCACAACAGTAAATCACAATCACTCGATATAACCATGTTAGGAAAAGAACTTTCCTAAGCACAGTTATTCCAAACAACAACATGTATCAACAAATCACATCAACACAAACATCTAATACGTCCATGATGGAAAAGAAGGAAGACCTTTCCATTTTCAGGCAATTTCCCTGTAATACATAATCTATTATTCCAGTCAATCAGCAATAATAACAGAGTCTGTAGCACAGCTACAATTATCACATAACCGCTACTATCGCAGTGCTAGTAGCAAAATAATATACCATCTACAAGTCATGATCAAATCACAGAAACAGTTAATACAATAATTCAACAGCTCAATTCATTCGAAATAACAACAAACAAATACGGAAGCAGATGCAGCCTAATCAAATGGCAATATATATAATTCTAATGGATCACCACCGGCCTACTCACTGTCTAAGTGCAGGCCGGACAGCTCCTTCCCTTTCCTTTGTGCCTCCCTCTGGTATGATCACCTGTAAAAATAAAGGGAATGGGGTGAGACAAAACAATGTCTCAGTAATCACTACTTAACTCACTGTGAGACTCAGATGTGAGGTAATGGAGTGCCTACAGGGTACCACAGTTTTCAAAACCTGCATAAACCACGTAACACATACATACATACATACATACATACATACATACATACATACATACATACATACATACATACATACATACATACATACATACATACATACATACATACATACATACATACATACATACATACATACATACACACACACATATATATATATATATATATATATATATAGAACAGATACATCCATCTCTCAATAGGCAAAAATAAACGTGAATGACACTGTGCCCAGTCTCAAATCTGAAAGCATGAAAAAGGGACCACTCTAAAATGTGAAAAATCCCTGGTTCCTTTACAATCCGAGGAACCTGTACAATTAACCTATCGATTTGCGCAAATCGATGGTTACATCGGCCGACGGTACTAATAATCAGTGTCATGCAACATACAAAAGGTTTATATGAATATGTATATATATAAAGTACAGTTTATTAGAAAGGTACCCTATAGCCCACGTTCAAATATAAAGTAATCAAAACACATTTCATTTATATATATAAGTAGAAGAGGATTTTAGAAATCCTCAACTACCGTCACCCTCAGTATCACAGTCAGTTAAGCGTGATTATCTGTTCAAGCTTCCATAACAACAAATCCTAGCAGCTATTGTTTTCCGTGTGCTCCACCCAAATCACCGTCGTCTACAACCGCATAATGAGAAATTATTGGTCACTGCACAATATCAGTGACTTTGACCTACTTTTCAAACAATTCCAAAACCAATGTTGAAGTAATGAATTACTTCCAACATTCACCTCATTTTCTACATCCCTTTAAACCACCACAATTCCCTTAACCATTACTTATAATTCCTATAGTACTAACTTTACTATTTCAAATAACTCTGGATAAAATTACCCAATCATGTATAATTTACCAAAACCACTTCATTAATATTAATTTGGCATTCAAGGTAGCCTTACTACCTCCCAAACACTCCTCCACTAATCAAACATACCTAACCATAACCAAATTCCCATTTTTTCAACACTTAAACTCTCGAACTTCCTTTCAAACACCAATCCAACCAAAACCGATATTCCAACATCCTAAAATAACCTTAACAAGCATTTATAAACCACCAATTTATTCAAACACTCCTTTACCTAACCAAATTTTCTAAACTTTATTTACCAACTTCCTCCTACACACCATTTCAAACAATTTCACTCATTCAACATCTCCATAACATCTACACAACATTTATTAACTCCCACTTTAATCCATACAGCTCACATAACAACCTTAACTTTAAAGAAAACAACAATGCTCATAAAAGTGTAAAATAATCATCAACCACCAAATCACCATATTAATATCAATTCTACAACTTAAAGTAACTTCCTAACTTCTCAAACCTTCCACCAAACTTCAACCTATCTTTATCTAATCAATTTCTTCTTTATCCAACACTTTAATTATCAAAATTCCTTACAAACATCAGTCCATCTAAAACCTAACCTTCCAACATCACTAAATAACTTCATCAAGCATTTCTTAACCACCAATTTATTCCAAACACTTTAATTACCATACCTTTTCCTAAACACCAATGCAATCAATTCCAACATTACAATGCCTTCATCAAACCTTAGTAAACATTTCTAAATCATCATTTTATTCAAATAATCTTTCATTAGCAAAAACCCCAATTCCAAAGAACCCTAAATGTCCAACATTTCCCAAAATAATCTCCAATTTCAATAAACTTAAATACTTCCCAAAAATCTTCAGTTAACTATTTAAACATTCACAAACTTTTGTTTAAAGTCCCAAAAATTTAATATAGCAAAGTCCTAACTTAAAAGAATCATAACTATCACCAAAAAAAAAATCCCAAATGTTTAATCTCTTTTAGAAAATCCAATTGCTCCTTAGAATACTCAAATTCAATACCTTAATTCTAATATTAAAGTATTCACATTCCAAAAATTTTAGTATATCCAAAACCCTAACTTCAAAGAGGCACTTTATCTCAAAATCCAAAAATCCATAAGGTAGAGATGCTTACATGGTTTCCTATTGACAAAGAGGTCAAGAGTTGCCGGAAAATGACTCAAATCTCGCCGGAAAGTGGCCACAACAGTGGCTGCCCCAGCTGAACCAAGAGGGAAGTAAGGAAATGAAGAAAATGAAGTTGAAAATGAAGAATGGTTTGAAAAATCGAAGAACAAGCAAGGCTTACCTTGCGCCGCCGTTCTCCGTCGTCTACGCCGCCGGAAAACGAAGAAACTCGCCGGAAATCTTGAGAGGCCGACGAGGAACAGTGGCGGGCAGTAGGTAGGCGCGATCTAGCTAGAGTTTACAAGGATTTGTGGAGAAGAGGGTGCAAAAATGGAAGTGGGGGTGGTTTGGGGTGAGAAAACGAAGTGGGTGTTGTGTGGTGGAAGAGAAAAGTGAAAATGGTGATGGGATGAGGGAGGAGTCCGACGGGTTTTAGAGAAGGAAGAGGAAGAAGGCCTCGTTTGGTTGGGTGAAATAAGGGTGGTTCAGGATAATTTGTAGCCCAAACTTGTCATAGTGTAATCTTTTAATTTAAATCCACTTAAATCAAAATCCAATCCCCTTAACCTTTAGAATATTTTGGATTCCACCGTTCCCTCATATTTCAAATTCTCCAATTTCTTAATTAATTATTTGCACACTTATTACTCAAAACTTCTAAAATATCCCAAAAATCACCAAAAATTCCTAAAAATTCCAATTTCTCTATTTATTATTTCCCAAAACACTCTCTAATCCTGTATTAAAATTTTCAGGATGTTACACTCCGCAACACGCGCCGGCCCATCGGAATCGGACGGCTCCGCTGAACAAACCCTAGCTGGTCCGATCATGTTCCATCGTCGCACGAGTTGCCACTTGTTTGCTATTTTTTGTCGACGTTCGTTCGCCGTCTGTTTTCGACCTGGATCTGGTTGCTCCTGTTGAGGCTATTTTGTTGTCTTTTTCCTTGTTGCAATTGTTGCTTGTGTTCAATGGCTAAAGAGAAATTGGCTGTTTTGTCTGATGTTATTCTGGTGATCAGTAAGATTTCTGGTCATAACCTAACCCGCTTAAGAATTACATTGATTGAAACAAGACTATTCGTCTGTATATGTTGAGCATTGGAAAGGAGAATCATTTGACTGAGACTCTTCCAAAAGGTGATTCCAACAAGAATTGGATTCGAGATGATGCACGTTTTTTTTGTAGATCCGGATTCCATTGATAGTGAGATACTTCATTCTTTGACTCATTGTTCTTATGTGAAAGACCTTATGGAATATTTGGAGTTTTTATTCTCTGGTAAAGAAATTATTTCATGTATCTATGAAGTTTGCAAAGCCTTTTTCAAATTTATGGGAAGTTGAAGCAGTTAATGCCTCTAATTCCTAATGTTAAGATGTAGGCATTTTAGTAGGAACAATTGACAACCATGAGTTTTCTTCATCGATTTTCTAAAGAATATGAGATAGTTCGGTCTCAAATTTTGTCTAGTGATACAATTGCTTCCCCTCTAGAAGTTTACTCTCGTTTTCTACCAGCTAAAGTTGTTTTTCCATCTGCTCCTATCGCTCCTGCTAGCGCTCTTGCTAGTCGTGGTTCATGGGATAATAAGGATAACTGTGGACAACCTACTTGGTGAAGGTAATGGATGCACAAGAGGGGGGGGGGGGTGAATTGTGCTACAAAGTAAAAACTCAAATAAAAACAACACAGGAGTTTATACTGGTTCGGTCTACCTGACCTACGTCCAGTTCTCAACCACCCAGGCCGAGTTCCACTATCCCCAGGTTTTACAACGGGTGCACCTGGAACCTTTACAACCACAAGTTTTGAACGGGATCACTTGCAACCTTACAACCACAAGTTTTACTCAAGGCTCACTTGCAACCTTTCTAACTAGCTCCCCCTTACAACCAGCAAGGGTTCAACCTTTACAAATAAAGGATTTTTCTAACTAAGTTCTCTTTAAGAACAGATAGTGTTACACACTTAAGTACAATTAATGCTCTTATAACAAGAAGAGACTTAACTACAAAGAGTACAAGATATGTAGATGAAAAGATCACTCTATGAGTTAAATGCTCTTTCTCTTTTCTGGGCAACTTTGAATGCTTGAAGATTTTCTTGGTTTCTCGCTCTAGCTTCTCTCAAGAATGTCAAAGATAATTGATGATCTTCATAAATGAAGTTGAACTCCTTTATATAGTCTTCAAATATTATGACTCTTGGTAGGTGGGTTAGCCGTTTGAATATGGCCGTTTTTCCCATGTTACCGTTTGCCCAATAAATGCTTCATCAATGCATAGCAGGGTTGACTTGCTTTATCTCTGAAAAGTAGTCCTGACAACTCTGCTCTGACAAAAGCATTCTGAACCTGCACTTCTGAACGTTCTGACATTCTGATTGCTTGCGGAAGCAAGTCCACATCCGGAAGCAACTTTACTCAGTGTACTGCATTTGAACGTTAGTCTTAACAATAAAGGCACATACTCACATGCAGTGGGAGTTTACTTAGTCTAAGGGAGTTCTCTTCCATCCGGAAGCAATTCCACATCCGGAAGCACTTTCACTGGACGTTGGTTTATGTTCACATTTTCCTCTCTGACGCTCAGTGTTATCTATGCCAACAGCCAGCGCTAGTCACTAGGCATTCGGAAGTAAGTCCACTGGACGTTGGTTATGTTCACTGGCGCTTGGTGTTACCTGTTCCAACAGCCAGCGCCAGTCTAAATACAACAGGAAGCAAAATCACTTCCGGTTGAATCCTAGCTTAGTCTTGAGGTTTTGTATATCTAGTGCTTATGGACTAAGTTATTTCCCTAGTGAATTACTTGCTCTCGCTGGGGGATGAGTCATTCATCCGCGAGCGCTAGTCCTAGTCTATCCGGAAGTAAATCCACATCCGGTTGCACTCTTACTTGGGATTCTATGTTTACCTATTGCTTTCTAAGTACTTGATTCATTCTTTCATATTTTAGTCTTCATCAAAACTTAAGATTCTAACATTCTCCCCCTTTTTGATGATGACAAACTTAGTTTTATCGATTAAGTTCATATGAAAGGATTAGTAGAGAAATAAAAGCAATAGATAAGGCACAAGTAACTTAGAAATAATTCATTGATAAACGGAGATTACAAGTTAGAGTATACAAGCAAATAACATATACAAGTAATCAATGAATATTGCAAAAATGAGCTATGCATGAAAAGTATAAAAAAAATTTCTAAGGTAAAAATGTGTGGGGTAGGATGGGGTCTATAGGTTGTGTCTATTTTTTTCTCTCCCTCTCTTTCTGTCTCTCTTCATTCTCTTTCTGGAGTTTGGCCAATTCGGCTTCATGCACATTCCGGTCAATCTGAGCAATGATCTGTTGAAGCTCTTCTTCATCCCTTTCTCTTCTGAGTCTCTCAGACTCAACAGACTCCTCGAAGGCTCTCTTCATATTTTCTACTTCCTCATAGCCTGGGAATCCTGTTGCATCTGAGAAGTGGGTGACCTCGCCATTAGGAAAGTGGACAGCCCGAATCTTCACATTCCATACAGGGAAGTTGGGATCCTCCTCAACCTTCTGGGCTTTCCTCTTCCCCTTGCTCTTTCCCTTCCCTTTGCCCTTCTTGCCTGTTGACGGAGTAGGCTTTGCACTTGCTCTCTCAGCATCCAGGCAAGCCATCTGACCAAAGGATAGTCTGTCCGTGTACCCATACTTTTCGAATTCCTCAGGAGTCATGTCCTCTATCTCCAACTTGACTTCCCTCAGAATTGGAACTGCTTGTACAGATGGGATCTCTTGCTCAACTTGGGCAGACGAAGTTTCTTGCTCAGGTTGGTCAGATGGGGTCTCTTCCTCATTCTCAGCAGGTTCAGTGGAGGCAATAACCTTCTTGGCACGCTTTCTCGCAATGACCTTCTTCCTAGACTCACTGAATGTAACTGCTGGCTCAGATGGAGGAGGAGGGGCAGAGAATTGCTCAGAAGTAGGGACCTCAGACGTTTGCCCAGAGGATGTAAGGATTGGCTTGGCGATCACAATGAGATGATGGTTGGTCCTTTTCAGCCCATACTTCATCATGATTTCTTCAACAATATTTTTACTCTTCTTAGTTGAAGAAGGCTCTGATGAAGATGACTTAGGCTGTGAGGATTGCTCATTCTGCTTAAACACGACCATGTCCCATTTTGATCCTTGCTCATCCAACCTCTGCTGCTGCATGAACCGGATAGCTTCTCCTCTAATTAGGCTCTCAGCACCACCCAGTCTTTGGGATTCCATGGCACGGCGGAGGGCAGCCGTGATGTCTTCATCAAGCCAGAGGAATGGCTGGCTGAGCACATCCCTTGTGTTCATGGTCAGGCGAAGGGCGGACATCACATTTCTCCCCCTTTTGTCATCATCAACAATGGCCAAAGTTTGTTGGGGGTGAATGTTCTGGGGAGGATGTAGGTAAGGTAGTTTCTGGGGAGTTGGGAGGGTTGGGGAACCACGTGGGATCAACGAATAGACCTTCAAACGGATAGGTGGAGGAATATTCAGTGAAGGCAGTGGAAAAGTGTGGGGTAAAAGGTAAGTGATCCTCAGAGATTGGCTGAAGGCGGGGGTAATCTCTCAGATATATGTGGCTGAGGGGGTGAATGGCAGTTTGGAAGCCAAGGTGCTCGGCCAATGGATTGGATCTGGGTCTAGAGTTGGGGTTGGGTGGTGTGCGAGTGGGGGAGTTAAGTGGAGATGGAGAATTTAGAGGCGATTGACGAGGAGATTGTTGGGGCGAGTCTTGGGGTTGCTGGTCATTGTTAGGTGAAGGCTGGGATTGGCGGCCATTGTTTGGTCATGGTGGGGTTGATGGTCATTTTGTGGAGGTGGCTGTGGGTGTTGAGTGTTAGGAGGAGGAGGAGGGGGAAGTTGAGGGTGACTAGAAGGAGGAGGAGGTGGGTTTTGGAGAGGAGGAGGAGGTGGTGGTAGGTTACCTTGTTGTGGTTGGGGAATCTGGAGGTGTTGGAGAATAAGATCTAGCTTGGCATCCACCCTGGCAAGCTGAGTCTCAACCTGGCCTACTCTGTCCTCGAGTCGCTGGATGCTCTCCCCTTGCTGCTGGAACCCAGCATCACAGTCATTCCTCAGAGGGGCCACCAAGGACGTAGAAAGTTGAAGGAGAATCTCTTCCTTCATTTCCTGAGCAAATGCCTTTACAGTGGCTGGCACCCTCGCAGCACGGCTGGGCCCGGGATGAGAGTCAACTTCTTGATCCCCTGCACCAGATGTAGAAGGGGCTGAAGTCTGAGAGGCACTGCCTGCCTGTGATCCTGAGCGAGTGGGCTTAGCAGGCTTCAGGTACTTGATACCCATCTTCCCAATGTTAGTTGCCCCCACAGGAGCACACTTTATGTTCTCTTCCTCCACATCGGATGTAGCCTTGATCAACTTTTTCTCAAGGAGGAAGGCTAGGATGGTGGGGTAGGGAAGATATCCAGTCTTGTCATTAACCAACCATCTCTGAAGCTCGAGGCTGATCAACTGTCCGGGGTTGATTGGCTGGAGGGAGAGAAGTCTGGGAACCATGGATTGTCCAGCAGAGTGAACTCGTTGAAGTTACCCCCTTGTGTGTCATTATTCGTGAGTAGACGTAGTACAGAAGTCTGTTGGAGTCAGACATCTTGGACACCTTCTTCCCTGGGGTGCCATACAACTTCTCGAGTTCCTCCTTGTTGTATTTGAGTGACTCAGGGTACAGCCACTCATTCATCCCTTCGTCTGTGATCCCCATTAGGGCATTTATGTCCCTCCAGGTGAAGCTGAAGGTTCTCCCCCTGACTGTGGCAGTGAAGGAGAGTCTGCGGATCTGCTCCTTCCCATCTACCTTCTTGTACTTAACCTTTCCAGAGAGAGATTGACAGAAGACTCGCAGGACGTTGATGTTGTAGTCCTGTTTGATCCCTAGCCAAGGCATGTATTTTTCCAGGTAAGAGCGCAGATGAGGAAACCCTAGGTCATCAATCTTGTCCAGATCGATGAACAACCCTTGGTTGAAGTAGGGCTTGATCGTCTCAAACTTGGAGGAAACAGCCTCCAAAGCCCCATCTCTGTAAATCAAAGGGTCATCCTCTTCAACCCTCTGTCTTTTGGAAGAAGACTCTTCCACGAACTGAACCTTCTTCTTCCTTTTTTTCTTGGCATGCACTTGTTCATGCCCAGTTTCCTCTGGCTGTTCTTCCACTCTCCCAGAATGTCCAGGCTGTTCCTGGACTTGTTCATTTTCCCTTTGTGTCTGCCCAGATTGTTCTTGACGTTCATGGCGTTCTTCATGATGTTCATCAGATTGCCCAGATTTCCCAGTG
This sequence comes from Mimosa pudica, assembly GCA_029929735.1. Taxonomy (NCBI): domain Eukaryota; kingdom Viridiplantae; phylum Streptophyta; class Magnoliopsida; order Fabales; family Fabaceae; genus Mimosa; species Mimosa pudica. Next base: position 3,395,375 of record JAKELP010000037.1, on the reverse strand, counting down.
TGCTTATGCCCAGATTTTCCAGATTTGGACTTAGATTTCTTGGAAGAGGTAGATTTCTTGGTAATTGGGTTTGTTTCATGTGAGCCGGCCATTTTTGTGTGGGTTAAGTGGTAAAATGGGATGATATGCGAAGAAGGATATGAAGAAGATGAAGAACAGTGAGGAAGATGAAGAGAATGCGCAGAGAATATGTGGGTAAGTAAATTTGTGCAAGTAAAAAGTGAAAGTGAAAGTGACCCACTATTTATATGCAAAGTTACTGAGGGTAAAATGGTCATGTTTTTTTAGATGAAAACATATGTTTGCACGTTGGATAACGTAAACATTTTAATTGAAACGACGCACCTTATGACATGTGTCGCTTCATCTTGTCAGAGAAGGCACAACTTCTCATAGAGGGAGATGAAGCGTTTTCTGAAGTGACGTGTCCCTTGGTCTGGCACTGGCGCTCACTTAGTTTCAACACTCAGTGTCAACGAATGATCATCCGGAAGTGGTTTTGCTTCCGGTTGCAATTGCTTAAGATTTAACATTGTGGACCTGCAAGAACATGTATTGGCACTCCGATGCCTAAGTTAGTATTGTTGTAGATTTTAAACAATCAAGTATAATAAATAAAAGGTTACACCTCATTTGGGTTTACCATTCCCAAATCACCTCTTATGAAAGTAAATTGGTCAACCCCCAGAGGCTTGGTGAAGATGTCAGCAAGCTGTTGTTGAGTTGGGACAAATTGTACTTTGACATCCTTCTTTTGAACATGGTCTCTGATGAAGTGATGTCTGACATCAATGTGCTTTGTCCTTGTGTGCTGAACTGGATTCTTGGCGAGGCTGATTGTGCTTGTGTTGTCACAGAGGATGGGTGCCTCAGGGAACTCCAAGCCAAGGTCTCTCAGTTGGTTCTTCAGCCACAGCACTTGAGCACAACAGCTTGCAGCAGCAATGTATTCTGCCTCAGTGGATGACAAAGACACGCAGGTTTGCTTCTTGCTAGCCCAAGACACCAGACAACCACCAAGGAAGGCGCATTGTCCACTGGTGCTTTTCCTATCTATTTTATAACCTGCATGGTCAGAGTCAGAGTAAGCCCACAAGAACTCTTGGTTACCTCTGGGATACCAAAGACCAAGTTCTTGTGTTCCCTCAAGGTATCTCAAAATACGTTTAACACATGTTAAGTGTGACTCCTTGGGGTTGGCTTGAAACCTAGCACACATGCCTACACTAAATTGAATGTCAGGCCTGCTTGCCGTTAAGTATAGGAGGGAACCTATCATTCCCCTGTACATGGGCAGGCTGACAGTTTTACCCTTTGCGTCAGCATCGAGTGTGGCAGTGGTGCTCATGGGTGTGTCATACTCCTTGCATTCATCCATCCCAAACTTTTGAGTAGCTCTCTGCAGTACTTAGCTTGGGAGATGAAGATTCCATTCTTCTTCTGTTTAATTTGCAGGCCTAGGAAGAACGTTAGTTCTCCCATCATTGACATTTCAAATTCACCCTGCATAGTCTTAGAGAAATCTTCACAAAGCTTTTCATTAGTTGCCCCAAAAATAATATCATCAACATAAATTTGGACAATTAACATATTTCTATCTTTGTGAAGGATGAACAGTGTATTATCTAATTTGCCCCTTGAGAAACCCTTGCCCAGCAGGAAGCTGCTGAGTCTCTCATACCAAGCTCGAGGAGCTTGTTTCAGGCCATATAAAGCTTTCTTTAGTCTATACACATGGTTGTGATGTTTGTGATTTTCAAAGCCAGGAGGTTGTTCTACATATACCTCTTCTTTAATATAACCATTAAGAAGATAGAAATAGTAAATCCGGAAGTAAATCCACATCCGGTTGCACTCTTACTTGGGATTCTATGTTTACCTATTGCTTTCTAAGTACTTGATTCATTCTTTCATATTTTAGTCTTCATCAAAACTTAAGATTCTAACACTTGGAACTCATCTATGTCAGGGGAGCTTCATCTGACTATAGTATTATTACCTGTTATTACTGTAAAGAGCTGGGTCACACAAAGCGTACTTATCGTAAGTTAGTAAACAAACAAAAGCGAACAGGCTCTGCTCATGTAGCATCTTCCACAGAAGAAGTTACCATTCTAGCAGCTGATTATGCCAAACTAATGACCAAATATCAGGAGTCCCTGACACTATCTTCTTCACTAGTACCCACTGCTACAGGTAATAATGTCACTTGCCTTGTCTCTTCTTCCTCCAAGTGGATCATTGATTGGGTGCCACTGATTATATGATAGGTAACCATCATCTTTTCTCCTCTTATGCTTTGTACGCCAACCCTTCAAGTATCACAATTGCAAATGGATCGAATTCTTGTGTTATTGGTTCTGACTCTGTTCATCCAACTCCATCTATTCACTTATCTTTTGTCTTAAATATGTCTGACCTTGCCTTTGATATTCTCTCTCAGTAAATTAACACAAAAACTAAATTGTTTTATCTCACTCTTTCCTAATTATTGTTTGAATCAGGATCTTACGATGAAGCAGATTATTGGTAGAGGCTCGAGTTTAGAGGCCATTACTTTCTTGATGATCGAGTGCATCAATCAGTTGCTTGTCCTGTCGAATCCACTCCATTTGAAGTGCATTGTCGTTTGGGTCATTTGACTTTAGCGTCTTTAAAAAATCTTTATCCACATTTTAATTCAGTGTCTACTTTAGAATTGAGTCATGTCAGTTTGCTAAACATCATTGTCTTCTACATGAGTCTCGAGTCAATAAACAGGTTCCGTCCCCTTTTGAGTTAGTTCACACTGATGTTTGTGGTCCGTGTCCTATTGTCGAAATCCGGTTTCAAGTGCTTTGTAACGTTTGTTGATGATTATTCTCGTACTACATGCTTATATCTAATGAAAAATCGTTCTGAAGTATTTTCACATTTTTCTAATTTTTGTTTTGAAATTCGAACTCAATTTGGTGTTTTGTTTGCACTTTGCGTAGTGATAAATGCTAAGGAATATTTTTCCTCAAATTTCCAGTTCTTCATGCTTAAACAAGGTATAATTCATGAATCCTCTTGTGTTGATACTCCAACTCAAAATGGTGTTGTTGAACTTAAAAATCGTCATTTACTTGAAGTAGCTCGTGCACTAATGTTTCAGAAGAATGTTCCTAAACCTTTTTGGGCAAACACTATTTTTACGACTTATTTTTTGATCAATCACATGCTTTCCTCCATTCTTGACGGTGACATCCCTTTTTCAACTATTTTTCCTTCCAAACCTTTGTTCCATCTTTATCCAAAGATCTTCGGTTGTATTTGCTTTGTTTGTGATGTTCGGCCGACTATTTCTAAGTTCGATCTTGAGGCATTAAAGTATTTTTTGGGTATCGAGGTCATGAGAAGTAAGAAAGGTATCTCACCCAGAAAAAATATGTCCTTGATATGTTAAAAGAAACAGGAAAGTTAACCTGGGGTGTGTGGTTGAGTGGCAAGGACTCATTCACCCTTAACCAATTGTTTGGGTTCAATCTCTGACGTTGGGTATGGAGAAGCATTAAATCTCCCAACCCAGCAGTCCCACCCTTTGAGGTGTCTACAAATCAGCGGGGGATTAGTCTCTCACTTGTCGAGTGAGGGGATACCTTGATCATGTATCAAAAAAAGAAACAGGAAAGTTAGGAGCTGCACCAAGAAATTCACTAATGATTTCCAATCCTTACCTAGAGCCTAATATAAAATACCATTTGAAGAGCTCCCTAAGCATATAAGAAAGAAAGTTGACCCTAAGAATCTGGAACAATTTGAATATCCTGACAGATATCACAAACGGATTGGTAAATTAAATTATCTGACTTTAACTTGCCCAGATGTGACTTTCTCAGTGAGTTTTCTTAGTCAATTCATAGGAGCCCTAACTGTTGGTCAGTGGGAAGCCTTGGAGCATATCCTTCACTTTCTTAAGGGATCTCCAAGTCGTGGCATTTTGTATAAAACTAAGGCCACAATAATTCAACAGCTCAATTCATTCGAAATAACAACAAACAAATACGGAAGCAGATGCAGCCTAATCAAATGGCAATATATATAATCCTAATGGATCACCACCGGCCTACTCACTGTCTAAGTGCAGGCCGGACAGCTCCTTCCCTTTCCTTTGTGCCTCCCTCTGGTATGATCACCTGTAAAAATAAAGGGAATGGGGTGAGACAAAACAATGTCTCAGTAATCACTACTTAACTCACTGTGAGACTCAGATGTGAGGTAATGGAGTGCCTACAGGGTACCACAGTTTTCAAAACCTGCATAAACCACGTAACACATACATACATACATACATACATACATACATACATACATACATACATACATACATACATATATATATATATATATATATATATATATATATATATATATGTATATATATATACTATATACTCTCAATAGGCAAAAATAAACGTGAATGACACTGTGCCCAGTCTCAAATCTGAAAGCATGAAAAATGGACCACTCTAAAATGTGAAAAATCCCTGGTTCCTTTACAATCTGAGGAACCTGTACAATTAACCTATCGATTTGCGCAAATCGATGGTTACATCGGCCGACGGTACTAATAATCAGTGTCATGCAACATACAAAAGGTTTATATGAATATGTATATATATAAAGTACAGTTTATTAGAAAGGTACCCTATAGCCCACGTTCAAATATAAAGTAATCAAAACACATTTCATTTATATATATAAGTAGAAGAGGATTTTAGAAATCCTCAACTACCGTCACCCTCAGTATCACATTCAGTTAAGCGTGATTATCTGTTCAAGCTTCCATAACAACAAATCCTAGCAACTATTGTTTTCCGTGTGCTCCACCCAAATCACCGTCGTCTACAACCGCATAATGAGAAATTATTGGTCATTGCACAATATCAGTGACTTTGACCTACTTTTCAAACAATTCCAAAACCAATGTTGAAGTAATGAATTACTTCCAACATTCACCTCATTTTCTACATCCATTTAAACCACCACAATTCCCTTAACCATTACTTATAATTCCTATAGTACTAACTTTACTATTTCAAATAACTCTTGATAAAATTACCCAATCATGTATAATTTACCAAAACTACTTCATTAATATTAATTTGGCATTCAAGGTAGCCTTACTACCTCCCAAACACTCCTCCACTAATCAAACATACCTAACCATAACCAAATTCCCATTTTTTCAACACTTAAACTCTCGAACTTCCTTTCAAACACCAATCCAACCAAAACCGATATTCCAACATCCTAAAATAACCTTAACAAGCATTTATAAACCACCAATTTATTCAAACACTCCTTTACCTAACCAAATTTTCTAAACTTTATTTACCAACTTCCTCCTACACACCATTTCAAACAATTTCACTCATTCAACATCTCCATAACATCTACACAACATTTATTAACTCCCACTTTAATCCATACAGCTCACATAACAACCTTAACTTTAAAGAAAACATCAATGCTCATAAAAGTGTAAAATAATCATCAACCACCAAATCACCATATTAATATCAATTCTACAACTTAAAGTAACTTCCTAACTTCTCAAACCTTCCACCAAACTTCAACCTATCTTTATCTAATCAATTTCCTCTTCATCCAACACTTTAATTATCAAAATTCCTTACAAACATCAGTCCATCTAAAACCTAACCTTCCAACATCACTAAATAACTTCATCAAGCATTTCTTAACCACCAATTTATTCCAACACTTTAATTACCATACCTTTTCCTAAACACCAATGCAATCAATTCCAACATTACAATGCCTTCATCAAACCTTAGTAAACATTTCTAAATCATCATTTTATTCAAATAATCTTTCATTAGCAAAAACCCCAATTCCAAAGAACCCTAAATGTCCAACATTTCCCAAAATAATCTCCAATTTCAATAAACTTAAATACTTCCCAAAAATCTTCAGTTAACTATTTAAACATTCACAAACTTTTGTTTAAAGTCCCAAAAATTTAATATAGCAAAGTCCTAACTTAAAAGAATCATAACTATCACCAAAAAAAAAATCCCAAATGTTTAATCTCTTTTAGAAAATCTAATTGCTCCTTAGAATACTCAAATTCAATACCTTAATTCTAATATTAAAGTATTCACATTCCAAAAATTTTAGTATATCCAAAACCCTAACTTCAAAGAGGCACTTTATCTCAAAATCCAAAAATCCATAAGGTAGAGATGCTTACATGGTTTCCTAATGACAAAGAGGTCAAGAGTTGCCGGAAAATGACTCAAATCTCGCCGGAAAGTGGCCACAACAGTGGCTGCCCGAGCTGAACCAAGAGGGAAGTAAGGAAATGAAGAAAATGAAGTTGAAAATGAAGAATGGTTTGAAAAATCGAAGAACAAGCAAGGCTTACCTTGCGCCGCCATTCTCCGTCGTCCACGCCGCCGGAAAACGAAGAAACTCGCCGGAAATCTTGAGAGGCCGACGAGGAACAGTGGCGGGCAGTAGGTAGGCGCGATCTAGCTAGAGTTTACAAGGATTTGTGGAGAAGAGGGTGCAAAAATGGAAGTGGGGGTGGTTTGGGGTGAGAAAACGAAGTGGGTGTTGTGTGGTGGAAGAGAAAAGTGAAAATGGTGATGGGATGAGGGAGGAGTCCGACGGGTTTTAGAGAAGGAAGAGGAAGAAGGCCTCGTTTGGTTGGGTGAAATAAGGGTGGTTCAGGATAATTTGTAGCCCAAACTTGTCATAGTGTAATCTTTTAATTTAAGGGTAAGGGACCTAATCTTCCCCCGAAGTAACCACCAAGGAGCGCTGAGCACCCTGAACTAACAACAGGTCTGTATCTGCACTCAAAGTAACCAAGGTGTGTAAAAAGTACCCCGAGTTGACGGTCAACCACGTTTGACCGTTAATTTGCTGATGTGGCCGCCACGTAAGTTAAATTTTGCCACCTGGTGTCTTAAAAATGCCACGCAGGATATCCAATTCTCATCTCTCTTCATCACTCTCACTCACCCCTCCCTAGCCCAGCCCCCCTGCGCCCCCACCCACACCTCTTAACAGCCCCTCAACCACCACCCCAAACAGCCGCCACCCACCTCAAAAACCCCTGACCCCTACCCCCAACGCCCCCTGCCTCCCTTCACCTCCCTCCCTCCCTTCACCACCTGCCCCACCCCTTCACCTCCCTCCCTCCCTTTAGCACCCGCCCCACCCCCCTTCACCTCCCTTCCCAGCCCCCCCACCACCCGCCTCACCCCCCATTTACCTCCCACCCACCGCCCCCACCCCCCTTCACCTCCCTTCCCAGCCCCCCACCCTCCGTCATCATCGTCGGAGCAAGAATCTCCGGTGAGAATATAATATTCCACCTACCCATCCCTTTATATATGACGTGGTGTTCGGAGGCGGCGGAGAGGATAGGAGGGAGGATTAGGAAGGAGGAGTTCGGAAGAGTGTCGGTGGAGATAAGAGCCGGTTGGATCGCCGGCGTTGGGGTGGTGAAGGGAGGGAGGGAGGGAGGTGAAGGGGGGGTGGGGCGGGCGGTGGGTGGGAGGTGAAGAGGGAGGGAGAATTTTTTTTTATTTAATGTGGGACCCACATTAACTTATCCTACGTGGCGATGACAAGGCGCCGGGTGGCAAAACAGGTCTCCACGTGGCGTCCACATATGCATACTAACGGTCAAACGTTGTTGACCGTCAAACCGGGATAGTTTTTTAACACCTTGGTTACTTGGAGTGCAGATACGGGCCTGTTGTTAGTTCAGGGTGCTCAGTGCTCCTTGGTGGTTACTTCGGGGGCAGATTAGGTCCCTTACCCTTAATTTAAATCCACTTAAATCAAAATCCAATCCCCTTAACCTTTAGAATATTTTGGATTCCACTGTTCCCTCATATTTCAAATTCTCCAATTTCTTAATTAATTATTTGCACACTTATTACTCAAAACTTCTAAAATATCCCAAAAATCACCCAAAAATTCCTAAAAATTCCAATTTCTCTATTTATTATTTCCCAAAACACTCTCTAATCCTGTATTAAAATTTTCAGGATGTTACACTCCGCAACACGCGTCGGCCCATCGGAATCGGACGGCTCCGCTAAACAAACCCTAGCTGGTCCGATCATGTTCCATCGTCGCACGAGTTGCCACTTGTTTGCTATTTTTTGTCGACGTTCGTTCGCCGTCTGTTTTCGACCTGGATCTGGTTGCTCTTGTTGAGGCTATTTTGTTGTCTTTTTCCTTGTTGCAATTGTTGCTTGTGTTCAATGGCTAAAGAGAAATTGGCTGTTTTGTCTGATGTTATTCTGGTGATCAGTAAGATTTCTGATCATAACCTAACCCGCTTAAGAATTACATTGATTGAAACAAGACTATTCGTCTGTATATGTTGAGCATTGGAAAGGAGAATCATTTGACTGAGACTCTTCCAAAAGGTGATTCCAACAAGAATTGGATTCGAGATGATGCACGTTTATTTTTGTAGATCCGGATTCCATTGATAGTGAGATACTTCATTCTTTGACTCATTGTTCTTATGTGAAAGACCTTATGGAATATTTGGAGTTTTTATTCTCTGGTAAAAAAATTATTTCATGTATCTATGAAGTTTGCAAAGCCTTTTTCAAATTTATGGGAAGTTGAAGCAGTTAATGCCTCTAATTCCTAATGTTAAGATGTAGGCATTTTAGTAGGAACAATTGACAACCATGAGTTTTCTTCATCGATTTTCTAAAGAATATGAGATAGTTCGGTCTCAAATTTTGTCTAGTGATACAATTGCTTCCCCTCTAGAAGTTTACTCTCGTTTTCTACCAGCTAAAGTTGTTTTTCCATCTGCTCCTATCGCTCCTGCTAGCGCTCTTGCTAGTCGTGGTTCATGGGATAATAAGGATAACTGTGGACAACCTACTTGGAACTCATCTATGTCAGGGGAGCTTCATCTGACTATAGTATTATTACCTGTTATTACTGTAAAGAGCTGGGTCACACAAAGCGTACTTATAGTAAGTTAGTAAACAAACAAAAGCGAACAGGCTCTGCTCATGTAGCATCTTCCACAGAAGAAGTTACCATTCTAGCAGCTGATTTTGCCAAACTAATGACCAAATATCAGGAGTCCCTGACACTATCTTCTTCACTAGTACCCACTGCTACAGGTAATAATGTCACTTGCCTTGTCTCTTCTTCCTCCAAGTGGATCATTGATTGGGTGCCACTGATTATATGATAGGTAACCATCATCTTTTCTCCTCTTATGCTTTGTACGCCAACCCTTCAAGTATCACAATTGCAAATGGATCGAATTCTTGTGTTATTGGTTCTGACTCTGTTCATCCAACTCCATCTATTCACTTATCTTTTGTCTTAAATATGTCTGACCTTGCCTTTGATATTCTCTCTCAGTAAATTAACACAAAAACTAAATTGTTTTATCTCACTCTTTCCTAATTATTGTTTGAATCAGGATCTTACGATGAAGCAGATTATTGGTAGAGGCTCGAGTTTAGAGGCCATTACTTTCTTGATGATCGAGTGCATCAATCGGTTGCTTGTCCTGTCGAATCCACTCCATTTGAAGTGCATTGTCGTTTGGGTCATTTGACTTTAGCGTCTTTAAAAAATCTTTATCCACATTTTAATTCAGTGTCTACTTTAGAATTGAGTCATGTCAGTTTGCCAAACATCATTGTCTTCTACATGAGTCTCGAGTCAATAAACAGGTTCCGTCCCCTTTTGAGTTAGTTCACACTGATGTTTGTGGTCCGTGTCCTATTGTCGAAATCCGGTTTCAAGTGCTTTGTAACGTTTGTTGATGATTATTCTCGTACTACATGGCTATATCTAATGAAAAATCGTTCTGAAGTATTTTCACATTTTTCTAATTTTTGTTCTGAAATTCGAACTCAATTTGGTGTTTTGTTTGCACTTTGCGTAGTGATAAATGCTAAGGAATATTTTTCCTCAAATTTCCAGTTCTTCATGCTTAAACAAGGTATAATTCATGAATCCTCTTGTGTTGATACTCCAACTCAAAATGGTGTTGTTGAACTTAAAAATCGTCATTTACTTGAAGTAGCTCGTGCACTAATGTTTCAGAAGAATGTTCCTAAACCTTTTTGGGCAAACGCTATTTTTACGACTTATTTTTTGATCAATCACATGCTTTCCTCCATTCTTGACGGTGACATCCCTTTTTCAACTATTTTTCCTTCCAAACCTTTGTTCCATCTTTATCCAAAGATCTTCGGTTGTATTTGCTTTGTTTGTGATGTTCGGCCGACTATTTCTAAGTTCGATCTTGAGGCATTAAAGTATTTTTTGGGTATCGAGGTCATGAGAAGTAAGAAAGGTATCTCACCCGGAAAAAATATGTCCTTGATATGTTAAAAGAAACAGGAAAGTTAACCTGGGGTGTGTGGTTGAGTGGCAAGGACTCATTCACCCTTAACCAATTGTTTGGGGTTCAATCTCTGACGTTGGGTATGGAGAAGCATTAAATCTCCCAGGCCAGCTGTCCCACCCTTTGAGGTGTCTACAAATCAACGGGGGATTAATCTCTCACTTGTCGAGTGAGGGGATACCTTGATCATGTATCAAAAAAAGAAACAGGAAAGTTAGGAGCTGCACCAAGAAATTCACTAATGATTTCCAATCCTTACCTAGAGCCTAATATAAAATACCATTTGAAGAGCTCCCTAAGCATATAAGAAAGAAAGTTGACCCTAAGAATCTGGAACAATTTGAATATCCTGACAGATATCACAAACGGATTGGTAAATTAAATTATCTGACTTTAACTTGCCCAGATGTGACTTTCTCAGTGAGTTTTCTTAGTCAATTCATAGGAGCCCTAACTGTTGGTCAGTGGGAAGCCTTGGAGCATATCCTTCACTTTCTCAAGGGATCTCCAAGTCATGGCATTTTGTATAAAACTAAGGCCACAAAGAAATTGAATATTTTTGCGATGATGATCATACAAGATGTAAGAAAACTAGAAGATCTACTACTGGATATTGTGTTTTTGCAGGTATGAATCTTATATCATGGAGAAATAAAAAACAAGGAGTAGCATCATGATCTAGTGCAGAGGAAAAAATAGAGCTATGACACAGTCTGTATGTGAGATTGTGTGGATATATCAACTATTGATATTGCTGTATCAAGAGTCAAGTCAATTGTTGGTCTAAAGGCCAAATCTATGGAAAGTGTGGGATTATACTTATCAAACCTGGTATATTCACACGGACAACTCTATATTGCTCTATCAAGAGTCAAGTCAATAGTTAGTCTCAAGGTTCTTATCTTGGATGCAGAAAAAAGGGCAACAAACACAACAACAAATGTTGTCTATGTGGAGGCTTTCCAAAATATCACGTTAAGTCGCTAAATAAATATTTCGTATCTACTTAATTCAATAAAAAAATTAGAGTTTGTAAGTTCTGATATACTTTTCAAATATAAACAATTATTCTGCACCTAAAATGTTGTGTATGTTGAGGCGTTCCAAAATATCAGGCAAAGTCACTAGATAAATACTTCATATCTACTTAATTCAATAAAAATTCCATAGTTTGTAAGTTCACATATATTTTTCATATATCAACTATTATTCTACACCTAAATTTAGCCATATTTCAAGTTTTCACCAACTAGCGATCAACATTACATAATTAAAGCACTAAACATCCATGTATTTTATTTCAATATCATATTCAAACATCGACAAATTGTAACTTATATTACATAGCATCACACTTTCCCAATCCCATGCTTCCACAATGCTTCAATGTATCTACAAATTTTTTGAATCCCAACCCTCATAAAGCCAAAACACTTACAATTCCACATCCTTTATCCTTTACCATCAATCATCAACCACGTTCTTCTTTGCGACACACAGAGTTCAATTTAGTAGATCGCAAAAAACCCTCCAACTAGAACATTCTACACCTATAAAACCTTCTTATTCTTATGTCAATAGCTTCTTGGTGTTTCACTTCACTGGGCACTGATGTTCGATTTAATTCTAATTATTATAAGTATTTACACGTCACCACTTTATTAAAATATGTATATACCATATTTTTCTAACTACCTCACCAACAAATGTTCCAATCTTGCATAAATGAACCATTATATTTATATCAAAAATAAATTTAATATTAATGACACATAGTAAAAAAACCCACCTACAAAAATTATTTCCAGGCTAATGGGTTACTAATTCATTATTACTATAACATATTTTCATAACAAAAAAATGTTTAATACCAACAATAATCAATAGTAGTTTCCCAAGCCATTTAAAATTGTAACAACTTTAAATATTTCTTTTTAAGGAGACTATTACTAATAAAAAATATACCATTCACAACTATTAAGACATTACATTTGATTAATAGTAAATAACCAATTCACATATGCAATTTTCGATATAATCTCCCACAAGAATATCCCTAAAATAAAAGACGTGCAAATATAGAGAAACCAATTTCACAATGTTTTTCTCAAAAAAGACCACGAAAAGAATAACATATAAATTTTGAAAAAAATCCAAATATCAGTATAACTCAATAATATTATAGAACATAATTAAATTAAGTTTAAAAAAAATATTGGCATCATATAATGAAATAAGTAAACGAAATTATATTTAAAATACATTGATCTTATATTCATGTCACTAACAATAATACCAATGTTAATATTTGACATAATTTCAACTAAAATATACAACTATTTGTACACAATAAGTATTCCTAATAGTCTTAAATCGGGAATTACTCTCATTTATATGCGGAACATCGGTCAACCTCATATGAGGGAGGATACATCAAGCCAAGAAAGGTAACATGATTGTACCAACTTTTTTGTATCCCAAGGGTATCCTTACCTGCATATCTAGTGAAACTAATCCCTCGGTGTTCTAAAGTCACATATAGAGGGTATACAACTTTACTCTTAATTTGCTACATTAACAAGAGTTAAAGAACAAACCCCCAACTACTTGCTTAATAGTCGAGAGTACTTATTACTCATGTCAACCCACTAAGTAAACATGATTGTACCAATTTGTTGTTACCAACAAAATATTGAGTGAGTTTGTTAATCTATAATATAAAATTACTATGGTTTTAACAAATCTTATAATTATCTCTCAATAATCATCAAGAGCCACAACAAAACTTTAGATTAAACATAACTAAAAGCATAGCATAATAAAAATTAAAATAAATCAACTCAAATGAATTTCACTAATACTACAAAAAACTACTTAATATAAAGTCAAGTGATAATAAAAAATCACACAGCACAAAAGCAACCTCGTGCATCGCACGAGGTCTATCACTAGTTTAAACTATTTTCATATAATGTATTCATCATTAATCATTAGAAAATCATTAAATACAATTAAACAACCATTATTTACATTAAAGCACAACAACAACAACATATCTCACCTAATGTTGTAGACATAACATTTTGCATAATAATCATACAATTATAACCATAATCAAATAAAACCCTTCAAATGTTGTATCTAAACCCCATTTCCTTTCACACGGGGATTCGGTTCCAAATGTGGGTTGACCAAATTCCCCCCCCCCTTAAAATACTACCCCTGGTCCTAAATATAAGACCTAGTTGACTTTTTTGTAGAGATTAAAATTTTGAAATATTTTATTAAATTATGACATATATGATATATTGTTAAATTATCCATTAGTTTATAGGTAAAATAAACTAGTATAAGGGAAAAAATTAGGTAAATCAATTTACAATTAACTTATTTTGCCTTTTTAGGATTTTCCAAAAAAATGAACTAAGTCTTATATTTAGGATCGGAGGGAGTATATCCCATATTTTATGATCCTTGTGTATGGGTTCACATTGGGTGGAAGTGGTTCCTCCGTTTCGGATGTCACCCCATAATGCTTTATTGTCTGACATTAATGTTCTGTATTGGTCTCATTCCTCCTTTAGTTCAGTTCCCAATTCCAATTGCTTCGTTTTCCTTTTGCACCATGGAAATTATCTCTCATGTTGCTAGATGCAAAGTATGTATTGTTTGGATGTTTTTTTAAGCTTAGCTTGCATTTTGTTTTTTCACCTTATACAGGATGCTGCCATCTATGGTTTGTGATTTAGGGGAGTAGGATTGACGCTTATACAACCCTCAAAACTTTGATGGAGTGTTATTAAAGGTTCACTGTTGAAGTGGAGATCTACCATATTGAAAATTTTAGCCTTCTGTAATCTAAATCAGTACCGTTTTGCTGCCCATCTTTGGAAACTCAACCTTCATCCATCAACCATCTTTAGGAGGAATAGGCTCATATTGATGCTCATGAATACAACTTTGTCTCCATAAAGGACCTATCAAATTCTTCCTTCCTTCTTATGTTCATCGACAAAGATTTTCAAGATTGTAGATGAGATTTGATTCCTCTTCTTCTCCATTTTCTTTTAGATATGGATGTAAGAATTAGCTCTACTTTTTACTATGAGAAAACAATAATGTCAACAATATTGAGTTCATAGGCATATGTTATTTTCTTGTGTCATTTTACTTTTCAGTTTTGAAATTTCTATATCTCAACATGTATGTTATTTATTGATACATATATTGCCCGATGTTCTTGGCTTCCTTACGACATTTGGAGAGTTGGAAAATCAAAGGAGAGAGTATGAACACACAACAAGACTTAATTTTACAATGGCTGACATCGAATTAGTCTGTTTTCTTTATTTGTTCCACTATATTTTTTCATACCTACAGCATTGCAACAACCAATATTCTCATGATTATTCGATTTGTGCATAATATCGTGGACAAGGGCATATACTATTAATGTTGTATTGTACGTAGATCCTGCAAAAGAAATATTTGCCTCCAAAAAACCTGACATGAAGGCATCTATAGTCACTTTACTGAGGCTTGCCAAAATCATGCTAGTGACAACACTTTCAAGTTCCAAGTACCTTTATTTTGTAGTTTAAGCTGAGCATAGTGCATTTGTATCTTCCTAGTATATTGTCCCTTCAATTTGTTATTCAATATGAGTGTATCGACGATCATTTTCCATTAAGATGCTAAAAAATACACGTATAATAATTTTGCTGTTGAACTTAGAAGCACAATATCTACTGTGAAATAAATAGTAGTCTTAAAATATTAAAAAAACCATACTTTACAATCCAATACCATCTTCCTCAGCTTGCATGAACATTTTGGCCTTGTTATATCCCTCCTCTAAATACCTTTTAAACCTAACCAAATCTAATGTTACATTTTGATCCAACAAATATATGTTCATCAACTCTGGTGGCCAACCACCCTTTTGTAAAGCCGTAGGATCTCTAACCATCAAACTGTCCTTACCATATTTTTTCGCCAAACTGCTCTCTTCTGGCTCTATCTTATACTCCATGTACTCCAACTTTATCCCTTCTGCTGGCCTCCCAAAGAATGTTTTTGCTGCCCATCCAAGCCCAATCGGAACAATTTGCATCAGTATGGATCCAGGTTTAAGGAACACTGAGTGGGTGAGCGCAGCACCATGAACGCCAATCATAGCATGGCTAGAACTAACAAGTGCATAACACTCACTTAGTGGTGTTTTCTTATCAGGCTCAAAAACAACCACATCAAAGCCTACTTCTCTCATCAATCGCATAGCTTCTCTTTTGTTTAGCATAGCTCGAGTGATGGCGCCTTTTCGGGTCGCGAACAAGAGTCGTGGCCTGCCAGAAGTCACCTTATTTGGTGAAGATAAGGGTTTGCTATGGTGGCGCCCTTCAAAGGCTTCACGAAATATGTCACGGAAATGCAAGTATGTTTTTGAGTTTGGTATCAATGTTTGGTTTATTGCCATGAAACCATGTGAAATTAGGCCTATATGGGCTGATGGGAAACAATGAGTCATAGTCTCATTTTTAAGGAAAATAATTGGATGCTTTGTGTATACATTAATTATATCTGCATACCTAGGAGCCCACCAATCAGGACCCTCAGTTAACACAATCACGAAATCTTGACCGTTTGGGAAAACTGTATTAACGGTTATGAACAAAGGGATAAATCCATCGTTAAAAGCATGCCAAAAGTTTTTTATGTAGCCCGCAAGAGAGAATACCAAGGCTGGTACATTGTGTTGGACCTGACATTCTGGGCCTCTTGGGCCTGAGATGATAGTAATGTTCTTGACTCTGGGCATCAAGAACTGATCAAATTTTCTTGGGTTAGGCTTGATCTTCTCAATTATATTGGGAATGTTGGATCTTTTGGAGCCCATAACATAGAATGTAGCGGTAATAGGGTCAAAAACTGCGGGCCAATTAATGCTGCAGAAATCATAACTTGCTGAAGAGCGGTCACAATGAATTTTGGAGGCAGTTTGATGTCTTGACGATAGCCATTCATGTGGGTCCAACTTGTCTCCACGTTCCTCTTAAACATGCAATTGAAAACCAAAAATAAACAAAACAAAACAAAGTATATGGGAAAATATATAGAAACATTACTCGAAAATCCTCTATCACGAAATTTATTCATAAGCCGATACAACTTATATTTAATTATGCGAGATATATATATATATATATATATATATATATATATATATATATATATATATATATATATATATATATATAATTTTTCCAACACAATATATATCATCTTCAGTTATAGATAGATGATTTATATTTTGCACTTAACTAAACTAATGATAGCAAATAACAGATAGGTTGAAAAAGAGTTATACACTGGAAAATATACTAAACCTAGATCCTTAAATTAATTTTCAGGTACCTTTAGGTTGTAAAATTTACCATTGAGAATTTCTAAAATTTGTTTGCAAAAGCTATTCAATTAATATTTTAATAGTAGTATTTATATGATTGAAAAATACTTGCGAAATATTCTTACTTGCAAAACGATTGAATTTTTTTTAATATTGTAACAGTTGACGATAGCTTTTATGTTCTACAAGCAAAGTGCACATTCAAATAGTATATAACTCAGAGTATCTACAACCATGGCAGTTCAATCCGAACATTAAAATGGGTGCACGACAATGTCAGCTTTTAGCTTTAAGGGATGCTCTTGCTTTTGTAGAAAATCAAAACCATGTGCCTTATCCAAGTTCCTACCCTTTATTTTTGTTTATTTCAAAGCTTTCACACATACATGTACAAATTTAAATTTCCTACTAGAGGAAATCAGAACTTTCTAAGTCTGTATTTCCAAGTTACTATTTCGTTAATTAATGCATAATACTCTTATGGCAATTGAAATATTTGTCTTTTATGTCGATCAACAGCTGCTGTTGTCTTTGAAAATAGAATTTTGAAAGGAAAAGAAAACTATGTCGGCACTATAGAGAATACTTACTAAGAAAAAAAAATTGAAATGCAAAATCTCCATTATTGATAAATGAAGGCATACCTGGGGGAAGCTGGTTTACTGATGACTGAGAATGATTATTAGAGTGAAGTGATAACCTGAGATTGAGATTAGCAGAGGAGGAGGAAGAAGGAGGAGAAGGAGAAGAAGAAGAAGAAGAAAAGATGGAGATTAATGGTGGAGAGAGCTTAATTTCTGCAATTATTAGAATTGAGAAGCACAAGAGGCCCATCATTCTCACCCTTGGAACCGACCTACCCCTCATCTTCTGGTCCTTCATTTCTCCACATATGCCTATGTCAAACCATAGCAAATACAATAGTATGTATCTATGTATTTATGTGTGAGAGTGTGTGTGTTAGAGTGTCTGTGTAAATTTGAAATAATTGCATCCTTTTTGGGCTGTATTATGAGACGTTGGGTCTCTAATAATGTAAACTAAATACATTCTCTTGTGGTTCCGTGTAGCTAACTATCAGATGAAGATGATGACACATTTTAATCGTTTGTAGACTAAATGCATTTTGGGTATTCTCTACGTTGGTAGACATTGAGCATGTTGCTTACAAAATAGGAAATGACAAAAAGGTAGTTCAAACTGCATATACTAGCTAGTCAATGGGATATACTTAAGTTAATAAATCTCTTCTCTGATATGATACCTGATAACAATTCTCCCATAACAACGTGTACGTACGCACAAACCTTTGCCCGAACAAGTTAAGAAAATGCCAAGTTAACTTCGTTTTCATAAGACCTTACCTTGGTTGTTGACCAGTGAACTATCAACTACCTATATATGTATATGAATGAGTTTTACTGTTCTCTTTGGACTTCTCTCATAAAAAAGAAACAAATAGATACATTACATCTAACCGCATTTAATGGATTTTTTACCTTACGCATTTAATGGATTCACACTTATATATAGGTGATATTTCTAATTTAAATTTCTGAACAAGAAAATATTTCCAATTTTTAACGAAATTTTTAATAAATTATATTCATCATCAAAGAACTGTGATTTTTCATGGATATAATTTTTTTGAGGAAAAGTTATTCAATATATTCAAATTAATAACGGGTAAATGATAATTTGTGCTTGTATTGATTAATTGATTAGTTTATAATTGAGATATTTTATCATGTCTTGAAAATGAAACGGATTTGTTATAACTGTTAAAAAAATAATGAAGATTGTTAACAAATTAATGTTGATCCATGATATTTTTATACTTATTAGAGAGGTGATATTGTCTCTTTTAAAGAAAAAATATAATACATAGAGGGAAAATTTGATTAGAAAAGAAGAACTAAAAAACTTTTAAGTGATTATATATACACTTTATGATTATCTTGTTCAAAGAGACCCTGCGCTTTATAAAGTAAGTATGTGAGAGGAGTTTTGTCTCGCTTTGTTTTTTTTTACCATAGTCTCGCTTTGTTAAAAAACACCCATAAAAGTTATTTCCAAAGAGGCGAGTTATATAATTAAGAATTTGCTTTTTGTTTTGTTGTACTTTTGTTAATTTCCAGCCTACTAAAAGTCCAATGATCAAGATAAGGAGCATTGTACCTTGCCTATAATTATGGCAACGATGAAGGGTGATTGGATTTTTGAAGAGAGAAGAAATATGACTTGTTTAAAGTATGACTTGTTTGAAATTGATTCCAACATACATATGAACGGTGCCAAATTTACTGTGGAAACTAAGCATGGAAAAATTGACGTACTGGTACCTACTGGTATATATATGTATGTGTGTGTATGAACTCATACATATGCCTATAAAGCATGAGCTCAAATGCTTAGTAAGGAAATTAGTTCTATATAGATGTATTGGAAAAATGACTTGCTAGTATTTCAGCTTTTGACTGGTCTTCCAACTTCGACTCGTTATGACTCAATCCCTAGACTTCAAAACTTATTAAAACACATTTGTCGATATTTTCTTAACAACCTATTTGACAAAAAACTTGTGAGAAATATGAAGTGGCTAATGGAGTACTATGTGAGTGGTGAGCGAGCCTCAAGTTGGACTAATATAGGAATAGGGTTGTTGTCACTAAAATCCAAAGTATGTTTGGCTTGAAAAGATCACAATAGAGAATGATAAGAGAAAATAGGGAAAGAATGAGTCAATAAGAGTACTCGAAAACTAATCAAAAGTCATCAACTACATGCAAGCCTTAAGCATGCCTCTAGGGTTGCAAAATAATTTGCATTATTGGCAATATAATAATAATGGATAATGGGGGATATGGACATTCATATAGATATTTGTTTACAAAATCCCCCTAAGAAGCTAATGACTAAATATATGCTTCATTTAATAAATAACTTCAATGAGGTAAAATTCTCTGAGCAGCTGGGTTAAAGAAGTAGGGTTGTGTTAGGCTTCGGCAGCTAACGTAAAAGTATGTCGAATCTATTGAGCATGGACACACGCATTGCACAATGGATCCGTGTGATCCATGTAGCCGACCCCACTTAGTTGGGATAAGGCTTTGATGATGATGATCACTACAAAAAAAACGCGCTTTCCGGCGTACACCTTCCGGCGTTTTCATCAAAAACGCCGAAAATGGCATGCCTTCCGGAGTTTTCTAAAAAAGGCCTAAAAGAAACGCCGCAAAATTTGGCGCGCGCTTCCCGCCTTCTTTCCCGCGCACACATACCGGCGTTTGTGGACACAAAAAAGCCGGTATGTATATTTTAATCAAAAAATTTGTTATTTACTTTTCTTTTTCTTTTTTTTTAAAAAAATAACACATATCGGCGTTTTTCGTTCTTAAAAACGCCGTAAGTATTAAATAATATTTTAAAAAAAAAACCATGCATATCGGCGTTTCCTGGAAATGCCGATAAGCGTAAGAAAAACGCCGGTAAGTATTAAATAATATTTTTTAAAAAAGCCATGCATACCGGCGTTTCCTGAAAACGCCGATAAGCGTATGAAAAACGCCGGTAAGTATTAAATATTATTTTTTTAAAAAAAAACATGCATATCGGCGTTTCCTGGAAATGCCGATAAGTGTAAGAAAAACGCCGGTAAGTATTAAATAATATTTTTTTAAAAATACCATGCATATCGGCGTTTGCGAAATTGCCGGTAAAATAATAATACAATATCACTTTTCGGCGTTCCCATCATAAACGCCGGTATGCTCTACCTTCCCTATAAATAGCGATGCTCCCCCCTCATTTTCCCTTGCTCATTCGTTTCTTGCTCCTTCATACTTCTTTCTATTTGTTTCTCAGCGATCATTATAAATAGCAGTGCTCCCCCCTCATTGCACATTTGGTGGTTGCTTATTTTCATATCTCTTTTTATTTATATTTGCTTCATTTTTGTTTATTTTTATGCAATTGTTAATTTTTATATTTGATATACTTTAGTTACTCTTATAGGTATTATTTTCTTTTAATGTGTGTAATATGATTTTTCTGTCATTATTATTTATTATATTTTTTATTTATATCTATAATACTAAATTTTCGTCCCAATTTAATGTTAAATTAGACGAAAATGATTTTTTTAATAATTTTTAAACACTTTTCGGCGTTTCTGCAAACGCCGAAAAAGTTTATATTAAATAATAGCATACCGGCGTTTCATCAAAACGCCGGTATGTCAATTATTAAAATAATGGACATACCGCCGTTTCGGGAAACGCCGGTATGTCTGAATATTATATTATTTTCTACATCCCGCGTTTCGGCGTTTGTGGGTACCCTACGGCGTTTGTAAAAACGCCGATGTGTTACTTTTCCACGTTTTTTTCGGCGATTTGCAAAAACACAGTAGCGTTGTTTCGCCGGAAAAAAACGCCGGAAAGAGGCAAAAATAAACGCCGGTAAGCGGCAAGTGTTTTGTAGTGGATGAGGTAAAACTCTCTGAGCAAAACAAATCAGGTCAATCTCAGTGGAATAAAAACATGGTAGAAGAAAAATATTGATACGCGTCCTTATGCTACCACATTAAAAATCTTCTCAAGAAACCATGCACCAGAAACATTATAGATAAGAGAATATGTGTACATAGTGCACCAACTCCCCCTTTTAAATCTTCAATTAATATGTGAAATCCGATGTTATAAACAAGCTTCTCAAATATTGGAGTAGACTTTCTGAACATGTATGCTAAAGTTTTTCTTGATCTTACTTGTTGGATATTAGTTTCACCATCTTATTTTGATGTAATTCATCCTAATATTTTTGTGTTGGTGAATTAGTGTGTTATGTTTACATGCAAATGATATTTTTCCTTAATGCATGGATGGCAAGATCACATATAATTCTTGAGTTCTAAAGATAGGGTTTATACCAATCCATTAAACTACTTGCACACTTTATGAAAAGGGAAAAAGCGCTGATATGATAATTAATTATTTCAATTTGGGCAAAACTAATAAATGACTGTTTCGGGGTGCATAAATAATATTTAACTTTGTGACCCGGTGCAAAAATGATAAAACCGGTGTTGAATGTTAATTTGTAGTTATGTAGAACCTTTCTGATATTATTTTCAATGTGGAAAATACATTTTTGCCCCTCCCAATTAAAACCTTGCTGATACTAGTTAGCATGGAAGATAAAGGGCGAAATAAAGAAGGGTTGAGTTTTAATTGTGAATGGGTAAAAATGTACTTTTACTTAAGAAAATAATATTAGAAAGGTTCCACAAAACTTCAAATTAGCATTTAGTACCAGTTTTATTATTTTTGCACCGGGTCACAAAGTTTGTCATTATTTATGCACCGCGAAATAGTCATTTATTATTTTTACCCAAATTAAAATAGTTAATTATTAGATCAACTATTTTGCCCTTATGAATAGATTCTTTGAATTGTATTTTATTATTACTAAGAAGATCCACTCAGTAGATCTATAACTATGCATGCTTTATCCCTAAATACATTCACAATTCCATTCATCTAAATTTTGCACTTGTTTTTTTTTTGAATAATTTAAAAATTGTAACCAAACTATCTAGAGTGTGTTTGGGAAACTCAGTGGAGAAGCGGCTTTTTTTCAACTTGACTTTTTCAAACGTTAGTTTGGATAAAAGCCAGTTTGTGTGAACTGATTTATGTTTGGATCTCTAGTTGCAATGTTAGAATCTTAAGTTTTGATGATAACTGATATAGATCATAGACAATGAGATCATTAATATAAGATAAAGCAATCACTAGTATAAGACTAAGATATAGCGATCATTAAGGTTATTATAGAACTTATACAGTGCGATCACCAAACTGAGATAAGCCTAAGACATAGCAATCAATGTATTTCGCCATATAGGACTTAGACATAGCAATCAATGTATTTCGCCATATAGGACTTAGACAGTGCGATCACTAGACTAATATGGAACTAAGACATTGTGATCATTCATCTGATATGAACTTAAGACAATGCGATCACAATAGTGAGATAAAATGATCAACTAGACTAAGTGCTCTCGAATAAGCAATCACTTGACAATCTAATATTTTAGAAAGATCATTCACATTTAGAAGATGCGATCAAGGGTCAAGAACAAATATTTTTCTAAGTTAAAACAATGATCGAAACATCAATCAAAAACAACTGCTATCACTGATCAGAGTAAGACTGAGCCAAACTAAATTAAGAAGTAAAAAGAATACCTTCGATCACACGAAGTGATCGAATCATCAAATTTAGTAGTGATCGAAGTATCGAGTGATTGATATTGTTATGCGTTTAACCTGTGATCTAAGTGTGCAGAGAGCAATCGAAGAAGGATAATCAATATCTGATCGAAGTATCGACCAGGAAGTAAATCAAGTACACAAGTACACTATCATGATCAAAATGCTTTTTCAAAAGACGTTAGACTTATTCCTCCGCCATATAAGCACTCAAGGTAACTTCTCTCCTAAAAGAAGCAATATATGCTGATAAAGCTTGAAGCTGCATTTAATGTTCTTCATCTTCTTCAAGCAACATGGGAAGAACCTAGTACAAAGCATTAATTGGGCTCAACGGATACAAGTCTTCTTCTCTATGTATCAAACGGTTATATCCTCTATTGAAGACTATAAATAGGCGTATGGAATTTATTTCTTTTCACCGAACAAACACCTACTCTCTGTCAAAAATCTTAAAGAGCATTCAAGCCTTTTCTGCGATCATAAGCTTAAGTGTTTATCAACATCTGTTCATCTAGTGAACTTATTCTTCTGTTTTTAAATCCTCTTCTGTTTTGAGGTTGTTCTGAAGCTTGGGGCTTTAGAACAAGGGTTAGTACCTTACAAGTAGTAAGGGGGAGTGTTAGAGAGATTCTTTCACTGTAAAGGTTCTCAAGTGAACCTGTTTGTAAAACTTGAATATAGTGGAACTCAGCGAGGTGTTGGTGAATTGGACGTAGGCAAGTGGTTGGCCGAACCGGTATAAAGATTGTGTATTAAAGTTTTTAATTGTTTAAATTTTCGATAAGCACAATTCACCCCCCCCCCCCTCTTGTGCATTCTCGCCTTTCAGCATTATTGGTTTTTTTTAACTTGACTTTTTCAAACGTTATTAAATATTATACAACTAAAATATTTCAACTTGACTTTTTCAAACATTATTAAATATTTTATTAATGCAAATATCAAGTTGCAGTATTGGCTTTTTTTAACTTGACATTTTCAAACATTATTGAATATTACAGAACTAAAATATTTCAAGTTGACTTTTTCAAAATTTATTAAATATTTTATTAATGTAAATACGGATAAGTCAGTCACCAACGCCCAATAAGCTACAAATTAGAGCTTCTTTTGATAAGCTGATTTGGCTTAAAAGTCAAGTGAAATATAAGTAAGACCCAAACATAGAAAAAGAACACACACTTACTCCCTCTATTTCTAAATATAAAATCACTTTCAAATGTTCATGTGTTCATAAACATAAAACAACTTATTTGTTCCTAACTTTTTCCCAAATTATCCTTCTAATGCTTAAACAGACAAGAGAGAGAGAGAGAGAGAGAGAGATAAGGTATATAATTAGGGTGAAATGGTAATATCATGAAATAATAATTAACTTAACTAACATCCTTTATCTAATTAAATTTTATATAATAGTCTTCTATTTAGGAACCGATAGAAGAGGATAAAGTATGATAATATTCTCATCTTACAAATTTATTCTTCCATTTACATGACATAACTATTGTCTATTCTCAGCAGCCAGTTCCAACTTTGCAGGGCTAAAAGCTAAGCCACCCTTACATTAAACAACCTAAAAGAAAGAATGTATAATTAATTCAAAAGCCAAAATTTACAACTCACAAAATCACTAATATACAGTGCCAACAACTCTATGTACAGTAACAGCATATGAATGTCAGCAAAATACGAGATTTACATCTAAACTTTGTAAGTTAGGTGCCTATTATTACACTTGAGCCCACCATATTCCTCTTTCTACGACTTGATGAATGAAATAGCAATTCCTCTGGTTCTGCTTTAGCAATCTAGGCCAATGAAATCACCATTTGGAATATGGATCAACGGCCCACAAGCCAACCTGGTTTAATTAAAATGTCTTCCTTAAAATTACGGCCTGACACAGATACTGATTCACCTTGTCGACGGTAACACTGCAAAAGGTTTTTAGTGTAATAAAAACAGTTAAAACTTGTAACACAATACTTAATAGGGAATAGCTCAGAGCAAGCTCATAGATATATATACCCCCACATAAACTTCAATTGAGAGTCAAAAAGAATTTTCTCAAAGTACTTATCAGAATTTAGTCAACGTCAGAATTTAGTCAACGTAAGATCACACAAATGTAGACCTTGAACTCGTACGAAAATAAATTTTTACCTCCTAAACTTCAAATTCCAACCTGAACATTAATCCTTGTTCATTTTTTGTTCCTCCTTCCATCACCATTAGAGCAAGTAATAGATCATTCTCATTAATATCTACTGTTAAATGATGTAAATTATTATAGTTGTTTCTAGGTTGTACTATTATGTTCAAGGATGATTCTAGTATGTGCATGTTCTAGAGAGTTAGGTAGAGTATGAAGGTTCTAGAGTTGTTCTTAACCACTTGTATAAATAGCCCATTATACTTGAGAATAATGAATAAGAAACATTTTCCCTTAAACACTTTGTCATGGTATCAGAGCTAGGCCACCCAATCCTAGCATTTTTCGTTTCTGATAAGTGTCCATAGAGAGAGAGAAAGAGAGTGAGCAATCTGCCCTAACCTGTTCTCCTTCGTCCGGACCACCATTCGCGACACGCGCCACACCACCGTGACCGCCGTCCTCAGATCGGCCAGACCCTTCAACCGCGCAGCCAACCGGTAGGCCACGCGCCCGCACGCGCCACCGCCTGAGAGCCACGCGCCGCCGCCTGAGAGCCACGCGCCGCCGCCGGAAATCGCCAGAGTCGCCGGAAAATGCGTGAGAACGCGTTTTGACACCGTTTTTGCCGCCGTTTCTTCCCTTCTTGCTCGGAAACACCTCTTCCTCCTATTTAAACCATGGCTGAGATGAAAATGGCCTTTAATGACACTGGGTCTTCATCAATCAGCAGTGTTAGTGCACAGAGAGACTTGCCAAATGTTCCAATAGCTTATAAATTGCATGGAACCAATTGTTTAAGCTGGTCTCAGTTTTCTGGCACAATTTTAAAGGATCGGGAGAAGTTTAGTCCGATTGATCTTAAGGGGGAGTCAGTGAGGCTGAAGTCTATTATAGAAACACTTGAGAATGAAATCCCTCCTACAACAGGTACCTGTGCTTTGGGGTTCTCAGGTATTTCATTTCAACCTTCAGCTGTTTTATTTTCATCTGCTCTTAATGCCTCAAATAAGGATTTCCTTCACTCTTGGATCATTGATTCAGGAGCCTCTGATCATATGACTAACTCATCTAAACACTTTATTTCATATAACCCATGTCCCAGTAATAAGAAAATTGTTGTGGCTGATGGATCAGTCATGACTGTAGCTGGTCAAGGAAATGTTTCCATTAACTCTACTCTTATTTTGAAAAATGTCCTACATGTTCCTAAACTTTGCACTAGTCTCATATCTGTCCAAAAACTTGCTTTTGATTCCAATCTATTTGTAATCTTTTCTTCAAACTCTTGTATTCTTCGGGAGCAAGAAACAAAACAGATGATTGGACTTGCTAAGGAAAAGGATGGACTTTACTTCTTGGAGGACTCTGGTGAATGTAGTAGAGTTAAGACTCCTTCATCTTCCTCTTTTCAATCTAAAAGTGTCATGTCAAATAAGGAACAAATTTGGCTTCAACATCGCCGTCTTGGTCATCCTTCTTTTAATGTTTTGAAAATAATATTTCCTTCTTTATTTAAGAACGTATCCATTGAGTCCTTGCATTGTGATATCTGTGAGTTTGCAAAACATAAGCGTTCCTCATATCCTATAAGTAATACAAGAAGTTTTGTTCCTTTTGAGCTAATTCACAGTGATATTTGGGGTCCATCTAACATTTCTAATGTTTCTGGGTTTCGATGGTTTGTGTCATTTATTGATGACTGCACTCGGGTGACTTGGATTTATTTGTTGAAACAAAAATCTGAAGTGAGCTCTGTTTTTCCTCGTTTTCACAATATGATTCAAACACAATTTGGAGCTCAAATAAAAAGATTTCGTTCTGATAATGCTAAAGATTTTTTCAACCAATCTTTATCCACATTTTTTGAAAAACAAGGGATTTTACATGAGTCATCTTGTGTCAATACTCCTCAACAAAATGGAGTAGCCGAAAGGAAAAATAGTCACCTTCTTGCAGTCACAAGAGCATTATTGTTTCAAACAAATGTGCCTAAACATTTTTGGGGTGAAGCTGTTCTGACAGCAACACATCTCATTAATCGACTCCCAACTCAAGTTCTTGGTTCAAAGAGTCCTATAGAGGTTCTCACTCATTTCTATCCTAATTTTAATGCATCAAATGGTCTAATTCCTAGGATTTTTGGGTGTGTTGCATTTGTGCATGTGCATTCTCATCAAAGGACCAAACTTGACCCAAGAGCTCTTAAGTGTGTGTTTGTAGGATATTCCTCTACTCAAAAAGGATACAAATGTTATCATCCTCCTTCAAAGAAGTTCTTTGTGTCAGCAGATGTGACGTTTTCTGAGTCTGAGTCCTACTTTGGTAGTTCTGTTAATAATGATCAAGAAAATGAACATTTTTCTAATGATCTTTTAGATACTAAATTTCAAGAGGATTCAAGACTACAATCTCATTCTAATCCATCTGTAGAGGTTTCACAAGAATCTCATTCTAGCCCATCTGTAGAGGTTCCACAAGCACTTGACTCTACTCATTCACCGCTGCGTTACAGTAGAAGAAAAAAGAAGTCCCTATCTGAGCAAGTTCAATCATCTGAACCAATTATTAATGAAGAACCTGAAATTGCTCCTGAAAATACAGAGGTACCTTCATCTTCTAATATACCTGAGGACTCTCCTGTTTCTACTGATGATTCTGATTTACCTATAGCCTTAAGAAAGGGAGTTCGAAGTTGTAGTAAACGTCCTTTATATCCTTTATCTTCATTTCTTTCATATGACAAGTTGTCTTCCAACCACAAAGCTTTTCTCACAAATCTCCAGTCCATTTCAATACCTAAAACCTTAAATGAGGCATTGGCAGATGACAATTGGGTCAAAGCAATGAAAGTTGAAATGGAAGCTTTGGAGAACAACAAAACATGGGATCTTGTTCAATTACCCAAAGGAAAGAAGCTTGTTGGATGCAAGTGGGTCTTTACACCCAAGTACAATTCCGATGGCAGCTTGGAACGATATAAAGCAAGATTAGTTGCTAAAGGATATACTCAAACTTATGGAGTTGATTATGAGGAGACATTTGCTCCTGTTGCAAAAATGAACACCTTTCGAATTTTATTGGCATTGGCTGCCAATCAAGGTTGGGATATGTTGCAATTTGATGTGAAAAATGCATTCCTGCATGGAGACTTGAAGGAAGAAATCTATATGGAAGTCCCACCTGGTTTTTATTCTCAGGTTGCTCCTGGTACAGTGTGCAGACTCAAGAAAGCACTTTATGGCTTGAAGCAATCACCAAGGGCTTGGTTTGGGAGATTTACAAAATGTATGGTTCGCATGGGATATAGACAAAGCCAAGGTGATCACACTCTGTTTATTAGACATTCATCTTCAGGGGGAGTGACAATTTTACTTGTTTATGTTGATGATATCATTGTCACAGGAAATGATATAGATGGAATTAATTCTCTTCGAACACAGTTGATGAAAGAATTTGCCATTAAGGACTTAGGTAGACTCAAATACTTTTTGGGTATTGAAGTTGCTCATTCCAAACAGGGCATCTTCATATCTCAACAGAAGTATGTTCTTGACCTCCTAGCTGAAACGGGAAAACTGGGATGCAAACCTGTGGAAACACCTATAGAACAAAACCACAGACTATGTGAAGCAGGTAGAAGGTCTCCAAAGTGGAGAAAGAAGAAGAACTCTTGTACACCACCAAAGGATCCTCCGGTTGATAAAGGATCCTATCAAAGACTTGTTGGAAAGCTGATTTATTTGGCTCACACAAGACCTGATATTGCATATGCAGTGAGTGTAGTGAGTCAGTTTATGCATTGTCCTAAAACTTCACACTTACAAGCTGCCCATCGAATACTTCACTACTTGAAGGGTACCCCAGGAAAGGGGATTTTATTCAGAAGGGGGAGAAATCTAACAATTGAAGCATATACTGATGCTGATCATGAAGGTGATCTTGATAATAGAAGATCTACAGCAGGATATTGCACTTTTCTTGGTTCAAATCTTATCACATGGAGAAGTAAGAAGCAAACTGTGGTCTCAAGATCTAGTACTGAAGCTGAGTTTAGAGCAATGGCTCTTGGGATTTGTGAATTGTTATGGATAAAGATCATTCTATCAGATCTAAGAATTCACTGGGAGGGTCCAATGAAGCTCTACTGCGACAATAAGTCGGCTATTAATATTGCCCATAATCCAGTTCATCATGATCGGACAAAGCATGTTGAGATTGATCGACACTTTATCAAGGAAAAGTTGGAAAGTGGTTTGATTTGCACTCCATTTGTACCATCAAAAGATCAATTAGCAGATGTTCTCACAAAAGGGTTACCTAGTGAACAATTTAAGAATATAGTATCCAAGCTGGGAATGGATGATATCCACTCTCCAGCTTGAGGGGAGTGTTAAATGATGTAAATTATTATAGTTGTTTCTAGGTTGTACTATTATGTTCAAGGATGATTCTAGTATGTGCATGTTCTAGAGAGTTAGGTAGAGTATGAAGGTTCTAGAGTTGTTCTTAACCACTTGTATAAATAGCCCATTATACTTGAGAATAATGAATAAGAAACATTTTCCCTTAAACACTTTTATAACTGTAACTCATTGAATTTGCAAGCTTTAGAAACCACTCGAGTAATAGGTAAAGAAAGTTGAATAAAATTCAACAGTACTTATCGTAAACCCCAAGGACCAAAGCCATAATGGAATCAATAAGAGAGTAGAAATCTTTACCAAAAAAAAATAATAAGAGAGTAGAAAAACAACCACTTTTGAGGATATAATTTGACCAACTCCAAAGTTCACACCTCAATCATTTAAGTCCTAATATTGCATATAGCTGCATGATAATAAGATGAGGTAAAGTATGCACTAACCTTGTAACATACAACGGTATCATCAGGGTACATCGCAAATAACTTAGTGCCAAGACGTGCATGACAGGAGACACAGAGACTCTCGTCATTGATCTGTACATGCCTTGATCTTTCCTCCAATATTGACAACCTTGCATCTGTGTCTACAGCACAGTAAAGGCTATGCACAACCTGGGAAAGAAACTATTCAAGTTACATAACTATTATTGGATCATAAAATTTGGCCACAAAAGTACATGGCATGAGGGTTTCAAGTAGAAAATTACAAAACTAGAGAACTAAAATGACTTCTCTGCTGGCAAATGTGTGTAAATTTCATCTATTAGCATGCTCTTCCCCCTTCTCCGGTCTTTCAGAAAAACCACATGCAAATTACACTAAGAAAATTCTTAAATGAAAAATGAAACACTCACTGACTCAGATGAACTGAGAATCTGTCAAATAGTAGCCATATCTCATACACTATACTACCCCCAGTCATTAACATAAGATTTGGTTGATTAATGAACTATTATATAATGTAATGATAAATACAAGTATTTCAAAAAGATTATAGAACATATGATATAAATAAGTAATTTATTTAGTTTCCTTAATCTATCCAAATTAGTTAGCTGCATCTTATATTAAGGATAGAAAGTAGTATTGAAATGATCTAGATACCTCCTAATTTTCGTATATTTTGGAAAACTTTTATATCTAACCCTAGTTATATCTCTCCTCTTTTCTCCCTCTAATAATATGCTTTATTTGATCAGAAAAGCTTGCAAGATATATTTCCACATATAAAAATGAAAAGCCCAATAAGTGAAGACGGAAAAAATGCAAGTACCTGCCCCTGACGATGGTGATGAACTCTAGCCCTTAACATTCTCAATAAAGTTTCAGAAGCAAGTTGCAAAGGCATATCTGGTGACAGTTTCTGTCAAGGCCAAACTTTTGTTAAGATCATAATCCCAAATTTAACAAAATAAAAGAAGGGTGAGTGAAATTCTGCAAGTTATTTCACATATGTCAAAACCCTTTATCTAAAAAAGTAACATTCTATCCATGAGTTTATGGCTTGACAAATCCTTGCTGATTTCACAGGGAATTTATTTATTTCTTCATATAAAGTTGTCTATTTTATCTTTAGCATTATACTTGTTCCCCCAATATTGATGCCAAAATGCTCCCACTCCTTTTGAGGATTGAAAATGGAAAGAAAGCATTCATAATAATATTTTCTATATTATTGGAAAACATATATCATGCTTAGGGTCAATTTATACAACAAGATGGCGAAATTCATGAAAATGTCAATCACAGAATTTAGGCAGGTTGATATAAGTGGAGAAAAGCTACCGGAGTTCTTTGTGACAGGAAAGTACCCACAAGGTAAAATAGAAGTGAGGCCACAGTCAATGGTCTTTTAGAATCCTTGACTCTGGCCATCTAATGGTTGTACATATTTTGACTGCTTAATGAATACATACATCATTTTCACTCAAAAAAAGAAAGGTAAAATAGAAGTGACCATATATGAGAATGAGTTGGAGTGACCCCTATTAGTGAGAAAATTGTAGAAAATCGCTTGAGGTGATTTTGATATGTCCAAAGAAGGCCATTAGATTCACTAATAAGGAGGGTAAACCACACAGTATGGAGTCCGATCAAACGAGGAAGAGAAAAAACCAATGTGAACACTCGGCAAACTTAGAGAAAAAAAATCTATTGGTAAATAATATCTCCAAAGATTTGATTACTAATAAAGCATAATGACATTGTATGATTTATGTACACGACCCCATATAGTGAGAAAGGCTTTGTTATTGTTGTATAGGAAAAAAATGAATTCAATACCTTAAGAACTTGCAATGGGTCCAGAGCTTCTCCATGATTATGGAGAAGGCGAACAGCAGCCGTAAACATTGGATCCTTGCCATCTTGTGGATCCAAATACATTTCAAGCAATCTGATGTCATTACAACATTAAAGGAAAGGCAAGAGACTGTAAGACGAGCACGAAAATTTTAAATGAAAAGATCATTCAATGGGTAAAAGGAAGACTAACTGCATGTATGCATCTTCTCTACCAATTTCAGCACAATACCGCTCAGCAGCTTCACTGTCTTCCAATTTCCTGGGATCCAAAACACATAAGTCGTAAACACAAATCTACAGTTTTATGATTAATCACATTTGTCAACAACTTGCACTTGCGTTCTGTTACTGGAAATAAAATTTTTGGTCCTCAGAATTTAAATATCCCCAATATAATCCCTAAAGAACCATGGCTAGCAATTAGATCTCTATAAAAAAATTAATTCAAATCCTATCAATAAACCTCAATGAAAATGGCATTAAATAGGCAAACAAATATTATGTAAAAGGGAAAACACTCAAATGACAAACTATATGTCATCCTTGGTCTCATTTTCTTAAAATAGTATGGATTGCCAGGAGGTGAATGACCTCAGATAAGATAGAACGGAATACTGTAAACAATTACTAAAGCCAAAAATTTTTACCAAAAATTATCTTTATTCTTAAAAAGTCACTATGGACTAGTTCAAGTGACAAGAGTAAGACGATGCGTACACAATATTTAGAATTCAAACCCTCCTATTATAATGTTTTGGAAAAATACATTTGTTGGTACCTCTATTTTAGTTTTGATTTTGGTACCTGTGTATTTTTTATCATAAGTGAATGCTTAATTTAATTTTTAAACACCATTAGCTTCTATACAAAGGCTAGCCATGCTAATAGAACAAAAAGATAGATGAGCTAATAGTAGTAATTGAGCAAAATTAATGGTTTAATTAGGAGATTAAAATCCAAAGATACTGAAACTATAATTCAACTAAAGTATAGTTACTAACAAATGGGTTTCCCATAATATTTTTTACAATATAAACAATCCAAAACAAACTCTAATTGCAAAGGCACGACTTCCAGTCTTGTGAATCCCATGTCCAAATTTCCATATTGCACAATGACTTTACATCAAATATATAAATTTTGTCTCTAATTGAAACTTCCAAAGCTATTCGAATTCAAGATGGGAGTTTTGGAAAAAGTCATTAGAAAACTTCCAAGGTGTGCATGTGATATTTGCATTTACTTTCATTGCTATTGTTTGTATGTAGTTTGATATTATCTAGTTTTATTGCTTATTTCTCGGTTATACTATTGAGAAG
Source organism: Mimosa pudica (assembly GCA_029929735.1). Taxonomy (NCBI): domain Eukaryota; kingdom Viridiplantae; phylum Streptophyta; class Magnoliopsida; order Fabales; family Fabaceae; genus Mimosa; species Mimosa pudica. Next base: position 3,362,085 of record JAKELP010000037.1, on the reverse strand, counting down.
ACGCAAAAAAAAACAGGTATGAAGAAGCCTATAACGAGTAGAGACATACTGTAAGCAAAATAAGCATCACACAAAGCCCCACACAGGCATAGCCAACTGAAAGAATGCCAGATATCAGTATCCGTCAACTACTCTTAAAGCATATAAGGTCCACCATACCCAAAGAAATACAACAAGGAGAAAATGTGTGTATTCTTATCATGAAAATTTACATGAAAAGAAAAGAAATGTTTCAAGTCAGTTTGAATCTTACAAAGCCAAAATTTGGAGGACCAAAGTCTCTTGCCCAAGTTTTCTGTATAGTATTGCCTGTAAAGTGAGCCCAAATAAACTGTAAGTTCAAGATATTTTGCATTGCGGCAATATTTCGTATTTCATAAGGGGAAGGGATGGGATACAAAGGAAGGATACTCTTCGCGATTTTCATTAGAAAATGAAGGAAATTTACAACTTTAGGATCTATAATGAGGAAAGGCAGGGGGATTGTCCTAGGTTAAATAAATGTCAAATAACATAAAAACTTGAGATTAAAAAACAGATAAAGAAAATTGAAGAAAAGCTCCGTGTTTGTAAGGAATAATATGTTCTTTCATATTTCTTCAACTTAAAAGAATACACTGAACTTACCTGCAAAAACTAATATTTTCCAAATTGTATATATCTCAAATGTAATTAAAGAAGTGTCACCACAAATTGCAGGAAACAGACAATATTTGAGAAATGAGCCACTCTCTCAACCAAATGATAATAGGATTGGAATTATAGGGAAAAAAAAAGAAAGTAGTGAAATTCAAAAGGTTAAACCAAAGGAATGGATTGCAAAACAAAGCCAGATAAAAACACTCTACACACAGCTATTGCACTCTTCTTGTTTACAACATTCAGAAAAACATATCTTTCAACAAGGTAAGTTTGTAAGCATTAAGATAAATTATAAAGCAATCTGACTGAGACTCCAGCATAAAAGAGATTCCTAGCCAATTTAACAACCCCTACTTTCTAAGATGTATCCCAGTTCAGCAGAAACAGATGTTTAAAATGGCAATCGTCATAATGAATAGTAAGTAACAACATCACCATACACAGAAATGAATCTAAGACAGTGCAATAAAAAAGAATCAGATTTTGACCTTTTCAAACCATAATTCTGATCCTTCAATCAAGTCAAGAACTTCTTCCGGTTCATACATTTCAGAGGATTGCAAAAATATCTGGAATCGTTCTCTGGCAGAACTTTGAAAGATAGAGTTTGTCATTGTAGCCAACTTTTTAACATCCAAATTTCCATCATCAGGATTTTCAGACTCAAATGCTTCAATCGTTGATTTTGCAAGTGAGAGGGCATACAATGTATGCAACTGAGTGTCATTACAATCTTGTTCTTCAATTAACCACTGAAGATACCTAGAACAACAAGGAAGCCAGGATGAAAGAGGGAAGCAGAATTCTAACAAGGAGGGATTATAAATGAAAGGGATAGATTATAAGAAGCCAGAGTTATAAATAACAAGCAGATTAAATTATGAAGAAGCTATCGAATAAATTAAAATTCATATGTGTTAACATAAGCATCATAAAATAATGTCATTTGATGTAATAATTTATCCAAACATATTGGTTTTGGTAAAATATAATGGCATTGCATTATACAATCTAAGTAGCCGATCCCCCACCTAGTGAGATAAGAAACTATGCAATTTAAGTAGCCGACTCCACCAAGTGAGATAAGGCTCTGTTTTGTATAATATCAATGGAAGACCAATTGTGCCACTTAAAGATTTTGTTTCACATCCTTTTATGTACTGCTATTGGTACTTCAGGAAATAATTATTACATAGACATAATAACATTGGTCATAATGTTATTTTTGTTTATGCTAAAGGAGGAGGAAATATTATCCTCCATCCTTTACGCATCATCCTCTCCTTTTACTTATAACTTGCTATACAGAGGCATGACTAAAAATAAAAGGCACAACTCCAAAACTTTGGCATTAAGCAACCATAATCAAAAGAAGCAGGACTAAAGACAAAAGGCACAACTGGAAAACTTCGGCATTAAGCTACCATAACCAAAATAAGCAAGCTAAGCACAAGACCCACTCATATTAGTTAGAGAGAAAAGGAAAAGCCACAGTCAAAAGAGAAGGATTAACAGCTTGAACAAACTCCTCAGAGAGAATAAGAGCAATTCAAAAGAAAGAGGCCTACTGCCAAGTGCCAGCCAATGACACATAGTGTACCTTTGTTTGATGTCCACCTTATGTGGATCAATAGCAGTAATAACAACATCTGCAATAAATGAAATAAATTATATGTCAATGCCATAAATATTATATGCACAATGAATGCAGTGATCAGATATCCATTACTATGAAAGTGGAATGCAGTGAAAAGATATCCATTCCTATGATTTATTAACTAAATTACATCGTCAAAATCGACAGTCAGTTTTACAAAACCATGCCACCAAATATATGCAGGGGCAGTCTATGTGACCATAACACTTGCACAGGTGGAGAGTTAATTTCTTAAATGCTCTTTTTCAGCATGCATAATTATCCTGTTCACCAGTAAAATATTGGACTACAAATAAGCCATGATATTCATAATGATGGCTGAAATGTCCATGATGTACATATGACATAAGCCATGATGTTCCCACTTATTGTTGTGCAGACTTTGATTTCAAGGGTATAATGTATATTAAATAGGGTAAAAAGGCTTAGGGTTTTTCTTTTTTCTCATGAGACATGTTGAGAGTGATTAGAAATTGTTATTGTTTATGGTGGCAGTTTCTTTTATCAGGTTAAGTCAGTTATTGTATTTGAAGTTCTCTGTCAGTTTGGTATTTGAATTATTATGTCAGTTATAAGTTATTATATAAACACCGTGTATTGTTATAAATGGATGAATGAAATTATGCAGTCGCTTTTCTTACATAGAACTAGATTCCGGTTCTAGTCTCCTTCCCAGTTCCTTCTTCCTCTCTAGACAGATCCTGGTTCTAAAATTCCTCTCCCTCTTCTTCTCTTCTCTTTTCTTTCTCCTATTTCTGTTGTTGTTTGGTTCTATCTATCTAATATCACTACTCCCTCTCATATGCGACGAGACATTGTAAAACCACTACAATATAAGCACCAGAATATTAAAACAGGAGCCTCACACTAGATCTCCGCTATCATTTTTTGTTTACAGAAGTAGTTTTTATATGGGGGAACTATCTAGTTCAAATCTGTTCTTTGTTACTGATTCAAACGGCACACCACATTAACTTGTACTGGACAACCAGCAGAATAAACTCCAAATAAGTGAGCAATCAGCAATGAATTCAAGATTTTCTACCAAGTCAGTGACAACTATAAGGAACCCATTAGCTAAAGAGACAAGAAACCCCAAAGTAACAATGATAAAAGTATGTATTAAAAACAGTGATGAATATTATTAGGTATGAGACATTCTTGGAAAATGAAGGCCAACCAGGTGATAGCTGAATCTCTCGTCTGTCTGATGTTAAGACTTCAACTGCAAGTATCTGGCTGATATCTGCAATCTGATGTGAAAATTGTCAGATGGGGGTAATCGTATTATGATCATTCAAAAAATGTAGTTGAAAAAAGTTAGACATTCATGAAAACATAAGGGCGAACCCAGTTGTAGTCCTCACTTGGTAAGGGTGCTGAGGAAGAGAATACACTAGACTATCTTACCTCTGCTTTATGTAGAGAGGTTAATTCGAACCCACGACCTCAGAACCCATGACAAGCAAGCTTACATTTGAGCCAAACCGACCCTTCACATTCATGAATACATATTTATCAAAAACCATACTTACCCATCCAAGATGTTGTAGAATCAAATCTTGATCAGATGACTCCTGAAGAATCTTTGAGGCTTCATAAGCAGCAACTTCCTTGCCAGAAACAACCTTTGCTTCATCATTCTGTACACAATTCTTATTATCTACAACAGGTTCTTTCCAGAGACCTGAAGAGTAATTTCTTGCAAGGATGCGCCAAATAGCCACAGCCTTTGAGCTCATTCCTTTGCTTGCATAAAGGAAGGCAAGTGTTCGTAAGTGTCCTGATCCTTCTAAAATTTGTTCCAACTCCTCCTGCAATCATCTATATTTATTAGATCATCATTCAGGCCATCAGATGAAATAATATACTCCCTCTGATCCTAATTATAAGAGCTATTGAGAAGATTGATTTGGTCCTAAATATAAAACATCTTTCTAATTATTCCCAACTATTCCCTCAAGTATCCACATTAATAGTCTTCAATAGTAAATAAGTGAGAGATGGATGATAGGAATATAGGTAAATGGTTAGAGTGCATTGGTAATATCATGTTATTTCAACTAACTTAACTAACATCCTTGATCTAATCAAATCAAGTAAATAAGTCATATATTTAAGACTAGAAAGAGTACTTGGTTTAGCAGACTTTTCACATTGTTGAATCATTGACAATGAGTTTTTTTTTTTTTTGTCCTTTCGTTTTTACTGACATTCACTATGAAAATCTAATTTCAAAAATTTAAAATTTCATTCAAAATTCTTCGGATCAAAGGAACAAAAACAATGCAATAAAATTTGACTTGATTAGTCATTAATAATATTGCACATACCACAACACACCAGTTTGTAGAAGATGCCAGCTTTTCCATATCATCAGCACGATTTAGGGCTCTATAGAGATACATTAATAGAGTGTCAACTCCCTCCCTCACCGAATGTATTAGGTCTTTTTCTCGACAAGCCTCCAAATACCTATATAAATTGGCATTCATTAATAAAGATGTTAACAAAAGATTCACAAGGCCTACACCTATACGAAAGCTTTTAAATCAATCACTTCTACATTCTGCAACACTATTGTGCTACAATACTGAAACCTACACATTGCAAGTATATTTATATTCTCTTACCCAAACCCCCTTTATCACAATCAAGAGAATTAAGGTTCAATATGATTGAACATTTATAAGAAACTGTCCGAACCATACAGCAACCTAAAAATGGAAATAACAACTGCAAAGAATGTAAAACCTGCTAATATTCTTGATTGCTGACTCTAACAAATCAGCTCTATTAGGAGGATTCAGAAGAAAATCATTATCTACTATGGTTTCTACGCCTGCTTTCCTTAAGAAAGAGGCTCTTTGGATTGTCATCAAGCCATCATCTACCACATCTTCAAGTGGGGCAGGTGGAGGATGCAAACCCCAATACCGATTCCGAGGAACCTACAAAGGTCAATTTGAACATCTGTACCACATTCATAAGGTTCAAATAAAAAAGATCTAGTGGGATATACAAGCATAACAGTACCAGCAAGGACCAGCGATTTGGATCTCGCATTATAAATGGAAATACTTCAGAAGGCTGCATTGTTTCAGAAAGCAGAAAGTGGTCTACTGCTTCCTCAAAATGCAAGTCAAAAAGCAAGAGAAATCCCACTTGTGCATGAACAAAGGATAGAAAATCCGATGATATTTCACCTTCAGCCTCAAGCTCCTCAACCAATAATATGGCTTCATTATATTTCTTTTTCCTAAGCAGGTCTTTTATTTGTTCTTCCAATGGTAATTTCTGATAGCAAATCACCTGATAATATATCAAAAGTAAATAACTAAACTTTTGCACAATGGAATATAAACTAATAAATTAGCACTCAGTTTGCATATTATTTAGATTAGATAAATCATAAATAGTATCTTCAATCAATTAAACCTGAAGGCTTCATTTACATGTACAATCCAGCCAGCTGCTAGCTGAAGAAGGGACCAATGTAATTCAACACGACTACTTCCATCAAATAATTCAGAGGTTTCTAGAACCCTGACTTGGGCCAGTTCATTCAATGACAAACAGTGCACACAGACAAAGCAGAAAAAGACCAAGAACATAGCGAAAAAATTCCTAAATTACAAAAATATTGAAACCTTGATTTACTCTATAAAACATAATTAGCTTTGTTCAGCAGTAATACATATGAAACTTATTTTTCAGGAAAAATGGACTTAATGAAAATAATTTCATTGATTTACAGTAGAAAGTTCACTGCCAGTAGGACTACGTACGAACCCTCCATCTTTCAAAAAAAACATCAATGTTTGATAATAGATCCAAGATAGCTAGGTAGTTTTCCAACACTAAGAGCTAATTGTCTCCAGTATTCAGGGAAATACTCTAGGAACTCTTTCAATGATCTCAATGTTATACCAACAGGAAGAGTTCAACAGGAAGATCTCAATGCAGGTATTTCCAGCAGTTCAACGGTTAAAAATACACATCTGACATCCATTTCAGTGCATAGGCATCCCGATTGCAAAAATTTATTAAACAACTTGTTCTCCCTCCTTCTTATTTGGGGATTGTTTATGGCCATTTTAAATGAAAAATCCTGTCCATACACCTAATAAAGACTTTTACAGTCAATCCAGCATCAGACAAGACTAAGACACCCTTTCCTAATGATGTGAAAAACTCACAAGTAAATCTTCCATCTTCAAACATACATATACACTGACACAATGAGGATAAAAATAAAAGAAAAAAAAAAAGCCAAATAGTACATTCAAAGTAAAGATTGCAATAACCCTGGATTATGAAAAAGAACATACTTTAGTGGCTGTGGCAACAGCAACAAATTCCCCATCCCCTTCTTCCTCTGAAGCCACAATGCACCTCCCAATTCCTTCCCCACCAAATGGCAAACTCTGAATACAAACACCAGATCTTTTATGATACAATTCCATTTTCCCACCATTCACTACAACCACATAAGAAGATATCTCCCCTATAGACTCCAACCCATGGTGGAACACTAAACTACCACCCACAGGCTGTCCATGAGCATCAACAATAATTCCCACATTATCCACCAACAAAAGCACCTTCAATTCCTTCACCAACAACCTCAACCGCGGCGGATGAGACACATCCGGCGACGAAAAAATGACAACACTTTGTCCACTAACACATGAAATCAAGCTATACCCATTCATAGTGCCAACAATAATAGAATCATCAAGCCACACCATAGTCATAATCCCATCAACACACTGAATCTCCTTCAAAACCACAAGGGACCCACTTACAAGCTCAACAAGCATCAACCGTTTCCCAACCACAACCCCAAAAACATAATCTTTACCTCTCAAACCATTCAATCTTTGCTTGGAAATACTCACATTCACAAAACTATCCGACCCATCACCATATCTGCGTGTAATTAAAGAAACCCCTTTTGAAAAATTCAATCTTTTTGGGTGAGTGAGAGAAAAATCAACCAGAAAGAGAGACCCATCTGAGAGAACCAAAAGCTTATCGATTTCTGGAAGGGTTAGGATGGATTCAACGGGGGAATTAGTGATGGGGAGGGTTTTAAGTAAAGAGAGTTTTTGGAGAAAGGAAGGATTGTGTGATGGTTGAGTGGAGAGAGAAAGGAGGGTCCCACTTAGAGTGCCGAGGAAGAAGAGAGGAGAGGATTGGGATTGGGATTGGTTAAGGATGGCGAGAGATCGGAGGGAGGTTTGGTGGGAGTGAGAGGAGAGGTCGAAGTGTGATAGTGGGCCGATGACGATTCGACTTCTCCGAGGTTCACCTTTCGCCATTATGTTCTGTTTTGGTCAATCGAATATATTTGTGGCCATCAAATGAAATGAAATGAAAGAGCGAAATGAATGAATGAATGTATTGTATTGTATTGTATTGTAGTGTGGTCAAAGAGAGTGGTAACTCATTGCACTACGAGGAACGGAAGAGTGGTGATCTTGTTTATTTGGGTGGTGGGTGGAACCTTGGATTTTTGGATTTTTATTAAGCCTCTGTTCCCGTTTGGATGCTGTATTGTTTATGCGCTCTTTCTTGCTTTCACTAGATTAAAATAGTGCCAGCATGTGTGTGTGTGTGGGCACACACATGTTGCTGACTTGGGATCAATTGAGCGAAAATTGCAGTCTTGACTCTTGATAAAGATGGATGGCGAGTTAGAGGAGGTTTAGGTCATGGTTCAGCGCGGTTGGATTGCTTAAGTTGATGGTTGGATTGACGGTTGGACTGATAACTGTTGAGCTAATATGTGCAATGGTTCGACGGTTAAATCCGATTCAACCATCCGGTCTGGTCCGATTCTTACAACATCGGATAAGTGTTGTGGATTATATTGATTTTAATTAGAGGATTTGATGGTTCGATTATGATGATTATATGAATATGTGGTATTATGAGAAGAGGGTGGGATTGTGTGTATTTAAGGAGAAATGAGTTGTGGGATAAGTGAGACATTATAATCATTAGATGAGATGAAGGGCTATGATTGGGGAAAAAGAGGGAGAAAAGGAGAGAGAGAAAAGGAGGCATTCCGAGCTGCAGAAAAAGTGTGAGATGGAGAGAGAAAGCTTGTGGGCCTATGGATATATGTAAATTACCAAAAAATCTTCACTTTCTATAAGTTTCACTTTCCTTCTCAACTTTCCTTGCCATCTAAACGTACACTCTTGGGCTTGGGTTACCTTATTATATATGATCAAGTCATTGATGTTGAATTGTTGTCTTTTGGTTGAATGTAGTTTTGATATTAGGTTCGTGGATCACTGGATCGGCCACCCTTTCGTAACAATTATTTTCCTCAAAAAGGTAATCGCTTCATTTTCTTACTGCTTTGTGTATGATTGGTGAAGCCTAAAAGGATGATATATATGGTATGTGTATTGAAGGAAATCAGAAAATCTATGATCCCATAATTATAGAGATATGATACAATCAGATTCTATCACATATTCTATCACATATTTCTAGGGATATGATTTGATCAAATTTGATTTTTTCTTTCCATCTTGTATCTATAAATGTACCTGAATATTATGAATAAAACTAAAGCATAGTTTTCTAGTTGATTATTTCATGGCATCAGAGCTTTAGGTTAACAATGTCTTTCAAAGCTGTTCTACTATAGCAGCAACCTAGTATATTCACAATTGAAGGTACTAGTTCTACCCTATCAATGACATCAGACAAGCAAAAGGAATCCAATAAGATAAATGTGATGTCACATGGAGGCAGTATTTTTTCATCTCCAACAGATTCCTTCTCAAATATGCCCACACCTCATCAATTGAATGGACACAACTATCTCCAGTGGTCACGATTCTTGCTCATGTTTGTTTGAGGAAGAGACAAAGAACATTATCTCACAGGTATTCCTCCACCCCCAGCATCCGCATATCCGTCATTCAAACTATGGTGTGTAGAGAACAATCTGGTTATGATGTGGCTTGTCAACTCCACGACTACTAAGATTGGAGAAAATTATCTCCTATCATCCACAACTCAACCAATATGGGAATCTGCCAAACTTACTTATTCTGTTTGAGACAATTCCGCTGCTCTTACTCAAGTTAAATGTAATCTTCGTGCGCTATCTCAAGGTGATAAATCTGTTACCGAATACTACTCAGCTTTAATGAAGTTGTAGCAACAACTTGATCTCTGTGAGGTCTTTGAGTGGTCTTGTTCCAAGCATGTTGCATATCACAAGCAAGTCATTGATTGAGATCGCTGATATGATTTCTTGTTTGGTTGTAATGACTCTTTTGAAGACATCCGAGGAAGAACTTGTAGTCTTAAGCCTCTTCCATCCCTCCAAGATGCCTTCAACACTATCAAGTGTGAAGAAAGTCATAAGGTACTCCACCAGTCTTCCTTTGTTTCCTGTACTATATTAATGATTCTTCTGCTCTTGCTATCCGAGGACCACAAGGGAATCAAAAAGGGCAAAAATCAAATAACTGTTGTGATCATTGTAGCAAACGTGGACATACACGTGATGAATGTTGGAAACTTCATGGGAGACCAGCAAACATGAAGCAGGAAAAGAGGTCATAAGCAAAAGGGTTTTCTCAACTGAGGTCTCTGCTTCAGATGACAGTGCTTTGAGGCTCTACGACAAAACAAACCTATCTCTTCAAATTTTAGTGAGAATTTTTCTTCTCACGTAACCTTGGCTAAAGCAGGTACATTCCTCACTCAAATCCTTTGTGGTGTTGCTACTTCTAAAAATATATGGATAGTTGACAGCGGTGCTATACATCACATCACAGGATTCCAAGAATTATTTTCTGATTTTACTAATAAATTTGAGCATGCATGATTCGGTTGAGGTTGCCAATGGCAAATATGCTAAGGTGTTTGGTTGTGGAACAAATGTTCTTTTTGAAGGCATTAATTCACATAATGTTCTCTATGTGCCAAACATTAAGTGTAGTTTGTTGTCTGTTCGATGTGTTGCTGCACAACTTAAATGCCTTGTAATTTTAGATGATAATAACTGCATTTTTCTGGACTCAGCTTGGGGGAAGATGATTGGCACTGCTAAGGTTTGTAATGGGCTATACTATATTGAAGGCTCTACACCAAAGGCGAATTTTGCTTCTATGTCCACCAATGATATAATGTTGTGGCACTCTAGGTTAGGCCACCCTAGTCTTAGTTATATGAAACTTTTATTTCCTATCATAAGTAATACATCAATTGCTGATTTTAATTGTGATACTTGTCATTTTGCCAAGAAAGTCCGCCAAACTTATTCTTATAATCCATACCAACCATCTCATTCTTTTGCACTCATGCATAGTGATGTTTGGGGTCCATCTCGAATTGGAACTAAATCAAAAGCTCACTGGTTTGTCACTTTTATTGATGATCATACAAGATTAACATGAGTTTTCTTAATGAAGGACAAATTTGAAGTATTCTCCATTTTCAAACAATTTCACGCCTTTGTTCAAAACCAATTTAGTACTACCATTAAAATTCTTCGCTCAGATTATGGGAAAGAATATTTGAACAATTCTTTTAAATAATTTTTAACTTCCCATGGCATACACCATCAAACTCCATGTGTTTATTCTCCTAAACAAAATGGAGTTTCTGAAAGAAAAAATAGACACCTTTCAGAGGTGGCTAGAGCACTTATATTTGATAGCGATATGCCCAACAAATTTTGGGGGGATGCAGTTCTCACTGCTTGTCATTTAATAAATCACTTACCTTCTAAAACCTTAAATTTTTCTACCCCAATTCAGAAATTCCTTGAAAATTTTCGAAATTCTTCACTTCTGAATTCTCTTCCTAAAAAGGTTTTTGGATGTACTGCATTTGTGTACAATGAGCATGGAGGAAAGTTGGAACCAAGGGCCATAAAGTGCATTTTTCTTAGTTATTCATCAAATTAAAAAGGGTACAAATGTTTTTGTCCTCACTCTCGTAAGGTTTATATTACCATGAATCTTAAATTTCATGAAAGTCAACCATACTACCCCAAATCATCCATACAGGGGGCGAGTGAAAAAGACTGGATAATTTGTGATGATCATCATAACAATTTACAAACCAAGCTGCATCAAGAATTTAATTTAAATAATGGACACACACTATCACTAGACATTCCCATAGCTCCTGAAATTGTCCCAATCAGATCTGATTCCACCACACAAAGTTCTAAAAATTCACCAAAGAGATCTATTTTTAAACATAATAATCCATTTGAACCACTAAATGTGCTCTTAGATCAGAATATGATTGAGACTATGGTGGAAAATCCCACTAACTATGAAGAACAAGATGTTGGAATAGAAAGGCTCATTACAACTCCTCAGCAGAGTCATGAATCTAATCCTAAAATGAGTGTTGAAGATCTCCAATGGCCAATTACTATGAGGAAAGCAAAAAGGAGTTGTACTCAGCACCCCATAAGTAAGTATGTCACATATAGTAAGTTATCTCCTCATCTAAAAACATTTGTTGTTAATGTTGAATGTGTTAAGATCCCTGATAACTTTAATGAGGCTATTTGTGATCCAAACTGGAAACAAGCCATTGAAGAAGAATTGACATCCTTGCACAAAAATAGAACTTGGGAGCAAGGTTGTCAAAATTGCGAGTCTAAGTAAACTCGTGAGAGGGACGTAAAAACGGAAATGTAGAATCATATCGTAAACTCGTAAGAGTCTATCTTTTGTAATAATTAATTTAAATATTTAAAATTAAAATTGATAAAAATGATAATAATTTATTTGAAGCATATTTAAATTCTGAAACTAAAATTAAATCCATAAAATTCAAATAATTAAAATTAAATTCATCAATTATCAAAAATTATCATGCTTAACATAAAAAAAACTAAAGCCAAGAATGATCAATGCATGAAGATGAGAGTTTATATTCAGCGGATATGCAGAGTCTATATTCAACAGCCCACACAGGTTACTATGTGACTATGTCCTCTCACAAAAAAACTAATAAAATAAGAACAAATAATAAAGCTACAAGGCAAAAGTCTTCCAGCTCTTACTCAATGTCAGAGAGTGAAGTACTTGAAGGTTCACATGTCTACTACTAGGTACACACCAACACAAATACACTTTATTAAAATAAATAAAATAAATGAAATCTGTCAAAACTTTTGTTTATTTTCAAACTAAGGCACATATCCATATGACTGACTATGAGTGCATCCACATCCTCTCTCACTCAAAAGTTAAAAAATTTACCCGTTCTCTCTCTTCAAGAATGAGTTTAGTCGTCGTCTTCTTCTTCTTCTTCTTCCTCTTCTTCTTTCGGTCCTATTCAATCTTCTCAAACAATGGTGAACCAAAAAATGTGATGTGCTCTACCCAGTTTTAATGAAGAACGAAGAAATCAATACAGGGGCGACCTTGGGGGAGCAAATCTTGCGAGTTGCAGAAGAATATTGTCAAAAACAGCTACACAAACTTTGTATAGGGCAAGTTTTTTAACTTTACACTTGGATTTGTGTTTTATTTAGACTTCTTTAGCATTTCAGCCCTATAATGTTCGAGCTTTGCTTTCAAAGTTCTGACTCGGTTGACTCGGTTTTGAAACGACGAGTTTAACCCGAGTTTAACGAGTTGGACCGAGTTAAGACCGAGTTTGACTGAGTTTGTGTGGGGGACGAGTTTGTAAGCGAGTTAACACGATCTCGTAAGCTATAAACGTAAACTCGGTAGACTCGGCGAGTTGACTCACGAGTTTGATAACCATGCTTGGGAGATTACAAATCTACCCAAAGGAAAAACAGTTGTGAGCAGCAAGTGGGTTTTCACAGTGAAATATAATCCTGATGCAAGCATAACCAAGTATAAGGCTCGTTTGGAGGGTTTACTCAAACTTATGGAATTGATTATCAAGAGACATTTGCTCCAGTGGCTAAGCTTAACACTGTTAATGTCCTTTTATCTCTAGCTGCAAATCTAGACTGGCCGTTACATCAACTTGACATTAAAAATGCTTTCCTAAATGGGGACTTAGAAGAGGAAGTGTATATAGAGATTCCTATGGGATTAAGAAGCTCATATAACTCTGGAAAAATGTGCAGACTTTATAAGTCTTTGTATGGTCTTAAACAATCCATAAGAGATTGGTTTGAGAGATTTTCTGGAGCCCTAAAAACGCTGGGCTATACACAATGTCAGTTTGATGATACATTATTTGTCAAGCATTGTGGAGGTAAAATAAATATACTTATTGTATATGTTGATGATATTGTGCTAACAAGAGAATGAGAGATGATGCAGATGAGATCACAAGGTTTAAAGAAAGCCTAGCCAATGAATTTGAAATTAAATACCTTGGGTCGCATTAAGATACTTTCTTGGGATGGAAGTTGTACGAACCAAACATGGTATCAGTGTATCCCAACTCGAATAAACACGAGCTTTATTAAAGGAGACATGGATACTTGGAGCTCGACCGGCAAATACTCTAATGGAGCTCAATCAAAAATTGACCATTAGACCAAATGGCACGGCGATCAATAGAGAAAGATATAAGATATTAGTGGGGAAATTAATCTACTTATTATCCCATACAAGGCCTGATATTTGCTTTCCAGTCAGTGTAGTTAGTCAATTTTCTAGTAATCCCCAAAAGGACCGAACATATGACAGCAGTCTATAGGATTCTAAGGTACCTAAAGAAAACTCTTGGATTGGGATTATATTTTGAAACGGAGAATATTAGAGCATTGAATTATTTACTTATGTTGATTGGGCTGGGTCAAAAACTGATAAACGATCCACAACTGGATATTGTTCTTATGTATGGGGAAACTTAGTAACTTGGAGAAGTAAGAAACAACCAGTGGTTTCAAGAAGTTCAGCAAAATCAGAATACAGAGCCTTGTCTCTTGGTATTTATGAAGGTATATGGATTTTGAGGCTTTTAAAAGAATTTAAATTTGACTTGATTTATCCAATCAAAGTCTGGTGCGAAAATATGTCAGCAATAAAGATTACCAACAATCCTATACATCATGACCGCACAAAACACGTGGAGATAGACAGACCCTTAATCAAAGTAAAATTGGATAGCAAGATGATTAACTTGTCATATATTCCTATTGGACAGCAAACTGCAGATGTAATGACAAAGTCCTTGACATAGGAAACATTTGAAGCCTTTAAAACCAAGCTTGGAATGATCAACATCTATTCACCAGCTTGAGGGGAATGAAGGAAATCAGAAATTTATGATCCCATAATTATAGAGATATGATATAATCAGATTCTATCACATATTTCTGGGGATATAATTTGATCAGATTTTATTCTATCTTCCCAGATTCTGTCACATATTTCTAGGATATGATTTGATCAGATTTTATTTTTTCTTTCCATCTTGTATCTATAAATGTACTAGAATATTATGAATAAAATCAGAGCATAGTTTTTTGGCTCATTATTTCATGTATGTTCACCTTGTAACTCATTTGTGATGTGGAAATTGTTATTGCAATTGTGGCAATAATGTAGCATGCAACTGACGAAATTTGTGAGGTTTTTATGTTAAATTTGATTGGAGTGGAAAATGAACAAACATTTGGGAACATTGAAATTGTTAGTGTCAATTAAACAACTACTATGACATTGTGGTGTCAATTCAATTATTGCTAATTGATGGAATGATTGGTTTTGACCATTAAAGTTAAACCCATGTGTATTTTTCACCCAACAAAATTTATAGTACGAGTGGCTCTTAAAATAAAACACGTGTACTTTTTACCCTTAACTAAGCTCACTAAAATGCTACATTTAGTTTTCATCTTCTTTCCTTGTATATTTCTTATTCTTTAAAGATTGGCAAAATTTAGAACTAAATTCTACATTTAAGGCTATGATCAACGCCCAAATAAGTATTATATTAAAATTTAAAACAGTAGTGAGTTGCATTTTCAATCTCATGTTATAGATCAACTATGAAGTTTTAGTCAAGTCACAACACAATATTCAAAATTAAATTTGGCACTATTCACATTTAAATATAGGTTGGAATCAATTTAAAATAAGTCATATTTCTTCTCTCTTCAGATATCCAATTTTCATCGTTGCCATAGTTATAGCCTATTAGGCAAGGCACATGCCCCTTATATTGACCAGTGGACACTTTTAGTAAGCTGGAAATTAACAAGGGAAAATCTCATGTAAATTACGCTGAATATGCAAAAACACAATGAAGGTATTCAAATTTGCATAAGGACGAGTCAAGTACCAAAGATTGATTTGAGATTTAGAAATATTGGTGAATGAATTATGTGCCCACGTCACAAGCATAACCACTTCCACCCCAAACACATATAGAGCCCTCCCCCCAACACAGAGAAGAACCCTCCTCTTCCCCTCCATTGCACAAACTCACCTCCTCAACGCATTAAACCTATTGGTTTCTCTTTGTGGTAAGTCTTTTTCTTCTTTCCTTCATGTGACTTTGACACACATCAAATAGTACTAATCTAAGAATGATCTTGTTTCATTTTCACCGACTCACATGTGGAATTTTGTTATGTACAATAAGTATTATTTGTTACGATACTTTTGTTACTATGGTGCTGAAATTAGTAATGCATTGTTGATAAATTTTGGAGGTTCGACTATACGCTTGCTTCGTCTCAGTTTTGGAAGTTCGACTCAATTTTGAATCTTGAAGTTAGTGGCACCTATGCTATATGCTTGGATCAACTCAGTTTTGGAAGTTCAACTATGGCACTATTCACTATCTATTTTATAATATTATGACTGGAAAATGTAAATGACATTTTTTTGGTTTAACAATGAAATATTAAGTGACATCATGATCTTAATGCTTATTTGTCGTTGAATTTGTTAAAAAAAACTTTATGTCATGAAGAATGTTGTTTCATGTATCTATTTTGGGGTGTACTAGTGTTTGTTACATATTTAGTGTGATATTTAGAACGAAGTTTATTTAATTTCAATTGACATTCATAACAACACAATTTAGAATCGTTAGTATGTAGTCCAATGTTGTTATACATGTGACAAAGTTAATGTACAGAAAATTTGCTACCCTAAACTTGTAAATCATACGAAATGTAATGATTTGTTAAAATCTTGTATTCTTTGCAATGTACCCTTTGTCCAGGAGTACAAATGTCTAAGTGTGGGGGAAATGATTGCACCAATATATTTGCATATCTTTTCATGGTCAAATCCATTGAATCAATACATGTTTTGATAATAATTGCACCTAATTAGCATAGATTCTAGCCATTGCTTATGTTGTTGGAATTTGTTCTAGTTAAGGACAATTTTGTCATATTTAACTTAATTAATTGTTATTCATCGTTTTGAGAACTTTGTGATGCTACTTCAAGTATTAATCTCTTGTCGGTTAATGGAATAAAACACTCAAAGAGATCATGGAAGAAAAGCACAGGAATGAGGAAGCAAGGAAAACAAAAAAGGGCAAAATGATCAGTTTGGCACCCCCGGGCGCCATCTAGGCGCCACCTGGGCGCCATTACAGGTTGGTAGCACCCCAGGCGCCCTTGGGCTCCATTGGCGCCCCAAGCAAGCCCTTGGGCGCCACTCTGTAGTCAAAAAATCAGCTTTGCGAATTTAGGGTTTCTTCACCCTATATAAGCTTCCTAACACACCCTGAACCTTTCTCCAAGCCCCATTTGCACGAAAATAAGGTAACTATGCTAGGGTTCACTCAAAATCTCTCAAAGCCATTCATCTCACTTCCTTTTCCATGACATTTCACCTCAAATCTTCCATATTTTCTTCTTCATCTCCATCTCCTCTTCCATTTTCACCACCCTTCTTCTTCATTTCGTCCCTCCTCATCACAGCCACTTCTTGGATAGATTTTGGGCGAAATTCCTCTCCTCCTTCCATGAGAGACTAAGTTCTTGGTGCTTTGGTGGTGTGAAGATGGTCAATTGCTTCAGTAGGCTTCATAGGGGAGCTTCTCTTGTTCCATGCTCTTTCATTGTATATTTGGGATATGTGGTTGCAATTCCTTGTGTATTTTGGGTAGAGACATGATTTTATCTTTCTTTTTTTTATGGATTGATATCATATGTATTGAATACTATGTTTGTATGTCAAATGTTATGCATTTCCTTATTTCCTATGTGAATTGATTCATGATGCTTTACATGCTTTAAGTGGTTGCTTGGCTTGAATGGCTAGTGTTTCAATTAGGTTGTTGTGGTTGCACTTCCTTGAAGAGGATTTTGATTTACAAACTTGTTTCTAATACACATCAAGTGTTTCAATTAGGTTGTTGTAGTTGATACATGTACACATGAGCTTTCTTATTCTCAAATCTTATCATGTGATTTGCCTCCTGATATACTTGCACTTGATTGTGGTATAAATAGTGTTGATTTGAGTGATGCTACAGTTGATGAGAAGGCAGTATCAACTTGTGATACTACCATTGTGGCAAACCACATTGACTTTGTAATACTATGCTATGATAGATGTTTAAATATGGTTAACTTCATTGGTTGTGAGAAACATCTACTTTCCTATGTGCCTAAACATACACTTCTCACATTGCATACACCACTTTGTCACTTTACTTTTGCTAATTCTTTCCATGGATTTAAGTACTTTGACTCATGTGGTGTACTTGGAGTTGGTAGTGTTGTTTTTGTGTTGGCTAACCCTTTTCAGGCCTATCATTTGGGAGAATCCCATAGATACCATTTACCACACTCACTCTTGGATCACTTACTGATGGAGCCTAGACCACCACCGAGGAGGACAAAATCAATTCTCCTCTTGATCCTTCTCGCAAGCTACAAGCTTCCATGAGGTCAGGTTGTCCCTTTCCTCTCTTGTCTTACTGTTATACATGTTATGGGTAACTGGTGATAGATATCTTGTGATGCATGTTAGGATAAGTGTGGGGGAGGGACACATCTAGTAGGAAAAGGTAGTTTAGTGTTAGTTGAGTCAATAAGAACCCTTTATATCATCATTCTTCTGTTGCACCACACTGCATTGAGGACAATGCAAGATTTAACTGTGGGGGAGGGACTTGTGGTAGCCATGCTTGATTCATTTGGTTTGTGTCATTTCCACATTAGTGTCAATTTTTCAAAAAGAACAAAATTTTTTCTCTTTCAAACCTAATGTGGAAAAACCTTTGAAAACCATGGGGCAAGATTAGAACCTACCAAAGAATCATGTATTTTAACCTCTCAATTTTCAACAAGTTAGTATTGAATTAATACCAAGCATATGCATTTTTTTAATTGGCCTTACAATTAGACTCATCTTTGGCATGAGAGTAGCCCTTCTTGTGAGGATTTTTGAGCCTTTAATTCATTTCATGAGTGACTTGCTCAATTATTCAATTTCTAGAACTTGTTTCTACTCTTAGTCAAAGCTTACGCATTCATGTTCAGATATGATTGAGGCCTTCATTTCATCACCCTTTATCCCCAAACACAAGCCATAAATCTAATTATCCTTTGCTAACCCCTTTGAGTCATTCTTTGGTTGCAATGCATTTTACATGAATATTGTTTGGTGCAATGAGTTGTGAGCCACACCTATCTTATATAAATGTCAAGTGTATGATATGGATATATAGAAGTTTTTGAAAAGAACAAAAAAAACAGAAAAGGGAGAAGTAGAAAAAAATAAAAAGTGAAAAATTTGAAAAAAAAAGAAAAAAAAAGGAGTTGGAAAAGAAATAAGACATTCCATTATTGGCTCCAAGTTATATGAAAAATGCTCCTATGTTTTGTACTTTATATGTGATATGTAATTGCTTTGCAACCTTTCATTTCATCTCATTCTGTCCATCTAGCCTTCCCCATCATTTCAACCCCACAAAAGTCCTCTTGATCCACTCATGAGTTCATGCATAGTGGAGATATTCGAGTAGTCACAAGCCTATGGTTAAATTGTTTATTGAGCAAGTAGAGTGACAAATTCCACATTAGGAGAGGAGTGTGAAACACTATTAACTTGAGAGTTCTCATCGCCAAAAGTCATGTCCAATTGCATTGCCAATTCTCAATATGCATATTCTTGCTTATTAATTTATACTAAACTAGCAGTAAGCCCCCGCGGCCAGCGCGGGTAGAAATAAAACACGAAAGTCGAAGACAAAAATGTAGTGAAACTAAATTTCATGTATGAAAATAAAGTGAATTTAAATTCTTCATTATCTAAACTAAATGTCACGTAAAATAAGTTAATAAGACTGTCATAAATAGTGAATGTGGGTTAAAGTTGCATCTGGTAAACTCAATTGAAAAGAAGGGACCTTAAACTATGTCGTGTCTGTTCGTCGTTCGTCAGTTTCCTACAGCCAAAATTACAACTCAAAGCAACACTGACCGTCAAAAAGACATGTTTAATATCTTTTCAATTGATCCAGCAAAGAAGAACTTGTGACAATGGCCCAAACAAAATGATATATTTTCGTACTACCACTGAAAAAAATCCAAAAAGATATGGGCCAGTCAGACAAGTTAAAAAAAATAAAAAGGGTGACACATGCATGTATGGCATGAAAGGGCCGAATGACATGACATCTTGCAAAAACCACACTAAAAAATATTAACAGATGATCACCAAAAAAGGCTGACAAAAGCATGAATGGCATGAAAGGGCCGAATGAATTGACATCTTGCAACATCTACACTCAAAAATATAGAACAGAGCAGCATAATTCCAATTTCAATACGCAACAGTGACAGCGAAAACAAAAGGACGTGGGCAAAAGTAGGTGAAAAGTAAAATCCATTGCCATACCCAAGTAAATTTTACACTCATAACAAAAAAGCTGACTTAGTTGAAGCAACCAATAGTTAGATAAACTGGACCATGAATTATTATTTGACAGAAATGGACAAAGGCATGGACAATGTTGACACATAGACTATGGAGGGGAATCACTATTTAAATTTAACGCAAGATCAAAATAAAACTCACAACCAGCCCTTTAAATTTTATAGTTGTAACCTATTTATCCTAAGCTTATGACAATTCAACACAAAACTCATCAACCAATCATTTAATTATTACAGCTAAAAAAAAACATTTCTTAGAATTATCTTACACCTTCATTAGGATCACCCGAAAGAATGGTTAGATGCGATTTTTCATTAGTTTGTCCAAGGAATTTATGACATAATGACTTCAACCGCGGATACAAAATACACAAGAATAGGCAGCCTTGAAAAAAAACATTCAAACATGCCTAATTTAATTAATGGACAGGAAAATGGAATAATCAGATTTAATTTAAAAGAAAAACCTCCCCTACAGCTTCATATAAATTCAAATTCATGGTTTTGATCTTGCTTTCAACATATATATCATAACTTTATCTTGAAACACATTATATATGCTTTTATCAACGCAGTAATAATAAATCATTTATATGTTGTGTTTAAATATTGCATGATAAAGTGAATAAAAAATCTTCAGGGATTATTTTTTTTAAACCACAACGAATGTAGAAAAATAAATTGTGTATAAAAGGCATCGATGTTTTAATATAAGCTAAAAAACATTCTAAGCAGTATTTACTATGAAATGACCTAGTTTCCGTATCATTAAAGAAACCCTCCTAATTCAATTACATCAGATAGAGCCTTTTAAGTATACTTCAAAAAAAGCAATATCAAAAAAAATAGAACAAATTAGTTCACTATTGTGCAATTTAAGACTCATTTAACTCAAATGAATTTATCAACAACTGGGTTAGTAACACTTGATTGTCTGATATCTCAACAGATACACAAACCATAAAATGAGCCTCCTTGTCTATAAAATCATATGGCACAAAATCTATGCAATCAAATGCAGATATTAACTCAAATTGTTTAAACGAAACTGCCATCGTCCATATATTAGAGAGCAAAACACAATACATTGAAACAAAGCGTGCCAACAGAAGATACATAAGTTAAACAACAAACATGCCAATAAAGCTTGCACACTCGCAAGCAGGCTTCAAAAAACTTAAGAACCAAATCCTCTCACATTACTGCTGCAAAATGTGGAGTGGTGATACAATAACAGTAAAACACAAAGACACAATAAACATCAGCTACGACATTAGGCAACACTTTGAAGAAGGATGGAGTGGATGCAAACGGAAGAGTCCAAGCCTCCAAGAGTTTGACCATACACTTAAACCACAGGTAGAAACACATCGGAAGATGGACTCCAGACGACCAAGTGCAGCTGTCCACTGTTGAACAACATCCGGAAATGGAGGATTGAAGTGTACATATGTGGCATTGAGATAGGAATGAATGGTTGAAGCACCTAATAAAAATAACAATGGGGTTTAAAACCATTTGAAAGGCGAACAACAAAAAGGAATTTCAGATTATGACTAATCCTTTTCATTAGATTTGCTTAGAGCATATTGAATCACAACAAAGGGGAGGGTACCAACAGGAACGGACTTATATGCCTCCAGTGTAACATCAACACATGACCCAGTCAAGGAACAATGCATCAGTATATTTTGACTGCCAAAATAAAAATCAATAGGAATCAAGCAGTGCAAACCAATAAACAATCACTTCCAAACGCAATAAACAAAACTCACCCAACTAAAGAACGATCCTCCAAAACCAATATAAGTTCGCGGTGCAACATTCCAGGCTTGAAAACTAATGGATTTTCATATAGTGCCACGAAAAAACCACAAACATCTAGCAAAAACTTGGAGTAACAGTCTTTACTCGGGTATGTTATATAAACACAAATCTTACAATAACGGGAAAAAAACTCAATAATCAATTAATAAACTTGATTGGAAGAAAAGGCAAAAAAAATTGATCTCTAACCGAAAAGACCACACTCATCGGTGTATCCAGCTGCCACCTGAGGTATGGTGACAACATTAAAACAGTGGCGGGGCAGCGATAGAACAGGACGGCTGACAATGCTATTCAATTGTAACCTTAAGAATAGTCTTGAACCATCTGAAAATGCGGTCCTGCACACAACAAAGTGGCTGATAGAATAGTACGTTCCTCACCAAAAAACGAAGAAAACCTGGACAAGATCCTATCGCTGTCCACCACCAACAAAAGCCGACGGAACCATAAAGCACCCAAAAAAGATAAGTCAAGGCCAGAGTAAAACAAAAAAATTCAAGGTTAAACAAAAATCAACAGTATCGAAGATAAAATCAATGACTAACATACACTCTTATAAAAAACCACAAGTTGAATCTGATCCGTGGCTTGAGACGGTCCCATTTTACCAAGCGGGAAACACACAGTTTGCTTGAAGAAGATCTTCTCAATCTTCAAATGGAGGTAGTCAACACATATACCCTCGGAGAGATCAGGTATTGAGACAAATCTTGAAGAAGGAAGCTCTTCACAATCAACATCACAATCCATTAGGAAAAAAGATCAAGAAAGCAGAGAAAAAAAGTGGAAATTGAAAAAGGCTAAGATATGCACTTTGAGAGCCGAGAAGAGCATCTTAAATACAAAGAGTCAAGCGTGTAAATTTGGTTTTGTCCAACAGCTAAATACAATATCCGATGGATATATATGTCAAAAGAAGCCTTATCCTGACAAATCCATTTTTTGCGCCATAAGCAACCCAATTGAAATATAAATATCACCATTGCCAAGCCATTGCAAATGTAAACATCCTGACCATTATTAATTATTAATTGTCAATTATTGAGCAAAAAAAACTATAACTATAGGAATTATTGCAAATGTAAAAATCCTGAACATCATTAATCATTATTTATTAATTACTGATCATAAAAAGTTATAACTACACGAATTATTAAATAACTTGACATCATAAATATAAACTAAATATAAGGTTATTTAGCAATGTCTACGATATCTCATTATTAAATAACTCAACATCATAAAAATTTGATAAAATAAAACATCATAAAAATTAATTAAATAAAAGATAGTATTTTAGATTGTCATTTAAACACATAATACATTTAATATTATTTATTAATAATCCTACAATGTAAAGTTGAATGGGTAAAAAAAAAAATGCACGGTTCCCGTACAGGTCAATGTAAAAAACTTTAAACGGAGAATGCATTTTTTTTAATTTGTAGACTGCAAAAAAAGCAAAGAGAAAAGTTCAGAAGCTATACAATGCGAAAGACATCAACATCACCTTTTCCCTTATTCCGGGCAAAATATAAACCTTTTAGTTTCCACCTCATGCTGCCTTTTTCTAGTGAAGGGCCACAGCTGTGAACAGTGAAAACGCACTTGCTACAGTAAAATAATAAAGAAAACGACCAGAAAAATCTGCGTTGAGAGTAAATGAGTGGAATAGATTTATAAGAAAGGGAATTGATGACTATTGATTTGTTAAAATTTTGTATTCTTTGCAATGTACCCTTTGTCCAGGAGTACAAAGGTCTAAGTGTGGGGGAAATGATTGCACCAATATATTTGCATATCTTTTTATGGTCAAATCCATTGAATTAATACATGTTTTGATAATAATTGCACCTATTTAGCATAGATTCTAGCTATTGTTTATGTTGTTGGAATTTGTTCTAGTTAAGGGCAATTTTATCATATTTAACTTGATTTATTGTTATTCATCTTTTTGAGAACTTTGTGATGCTACTACAAGTATTAATCTCTTGTAGGTTAATGGAATAAAACACTCAAAGAGATCATGGAAGCAAAGCACAAGAATGAGGAAGCAATGAAAGCAAAAAAGGGCAAAATGATCAGTTTGGCTCCCCCGGGCGCCACCTGGGCGCCATTACAGGTTGGTGGCGCCCCAGGCGCGCCCTTGGGCTCCCTCTGGGCACCATTGGTGCCCAAGGGGCTCCACATGGGCGCCACTCTACAGCCAAAAAATTAGCTTCGAGAATTTAGGGTTTCTACACCCTGTATAAGCGTCCTAACACACCCCAAACCTTTCTCTAAGCCTCATTTACACGAAAATAGGGTGGCTATGCTAGGGTTCACTCAAAATCTCTCAAACCCACTCATCCCACTTCCATTTCCATGACATTTCACCTTAAACCTTCCATATTTTCTTCTTCATCTCCATCTCCTCTTCCATTTTCACCACCCTTCTTCTCCATTTCATCCCTTCTCATCACAGCCACTTCTTGGGTAGATTTTGAGCGAAATTCCTCTCCTCCTTCCATGAGAGGCTAAGTTCTTGGTGCTTTGGTGGTGTGAAGATAGTCAATTGCTTCAATAGGCTTCATAGGGGAGTTTCTCTTGTTCCATGCTCTTTCATTGTATATTTAGGATATATGGTTGCAATTCCTTGTGTATTTTGGGTAGAGATATGGTTTTATCTTTCTATTTGTTTTGGATTGATATCATAAGTATTGGATACTATGTTTGTATGTCAAATGTTATGCATTTCCTTATTTCCTATGTAAATTGATTCATGATGCTTTACATGCTTTAAGTGGATGCTTGGCTTGAATATCTAGTGTTTCAATTAGGTTGTTGTGATTGCACTTCCTTGAAGAGGATTTTGATTTACAAACTTGTTTCTAATACACATCAAGTGGAATCTAACTCTAACCCTAAGTAATGACTAGTTTTAAGTGGTTGCTTGATTAGCTATTAATTAGTGTTGGAGGACCCTTAGTGGTTGCTTTGGGATTTTTCTATTAGACTTGATGAATGATATAACTCCCACGATCTTTTTAAAGAAGCAATTGAACCATTGAATCACTATCAAAGCCCCTTTCCATTGCATTTATTTTAAACCTTCAAACCTTTATTTGAAAAACACCAAAAACAAGAACTTACATTTTCTTACTAGTTTAATCAATTAATTTTAAAAAACCAAAAAAATCCTTTGCCCTTTGTCACTTTTGATTTGCATTTAATTTGTCTTAGAGTAGTTAAAAGACTCCTCAAGAGAGACGACTCGATGTTGTGGTTGCTAAGATTTCTGTAAGTTTCTTCATCAAAAGTCGAACAGGGAGGTTTGCTTTCTTCTCATCTTCCTTGCTTATCTTCTTTATTTTTGTCTTTTTTTGCTTGTTTGTACAGTGGTAATTTGGGGAAAATTTGAGGAAAAATAGAAAGTGATATTATATTTAGGAACTTATCCACATCCCCAAAGTGATCTTATATTTAGGAACAGAGGAGTAACCCAAAACGACAAATGAAACACTACAAGTATATAAACTTAGAAGTTGTCTTCAATAGTTTTCCATGGTTTCTTTAGAGTATAGATGAATCAAATATTGAACAGAGTCAGAAGAAGAAGGATAGAACCAATTTTTGAACAAACACGAAGGAAGAGGTAGAAGAGAAACGACCTTACCCCAAAGAGAACCATCGCGATATGTTCTAGGTGTTGGGACCGAGTTTGTTTGGTGGAGGGGGAGAGAAAGATTCTTCTATGCGTTGGGGGAAGGAGGGTTCTTTGTGTGTGTTGTGTGGGGAGTGGGGATGATTGTGATAGGGGCATATAGGTAATTTATCAACATTGCATAATCTTAAGGGTTAAGCATACTTTTGACCCTATAGTTTACCTGAATTTGGGTTTTAGTACATGTAGTTTATGTTGAAAATATTTAGTGGGTGTGTCATAGGAACAAGTCCCATATTGTTTGGGATTGCAGTGGTTCAAATTATAAGTGAATTTGGATTACTATATAAGCCTAGAGGCGGAAAGAACTTGCATAAGAAAAGGCCACTGAGGGTAAATCCGGCTAATATTCTCCACCCTTTTTATGCAAGTTATATTAGGATTGAACACTTTTATTGGGGGCATATTTTATTTTATGAGATTCCATATAAAGTTTTAAAATGAATTAGTGTTTAGAATTGTCATGTGCTCATGTACGTTGGCTTTCAATTAATGAATAGACTTCATGGCTGCTTTTAATATACAAAACGCAAATTTGATGGCATTAACACTCAATGTACGAAACTGATTTATTCAACATTATTTCATGTCTATTAATACAAATAAATGGGATTTTAATTGTCTTTAAGTGGCTGCCCAAAACCCATTAGAATGATGAGGTTTATATAAAGTGTGGGAAGTCAAGAGGTTAAAAATAAGCTGAAGAGAGCTTCCTCATTTTCTCCTCTAGTCTTTATGTCTTACTGAGCAAATTATCTTCTTTAGTTCTGTTACCTTGTATATGTTACAGGAAGGGTTCGTTTAATCCTGGGGAGCACCATGACTTCTTTTGGCAGTAGTCGCGGGATAGCTCCTAAGGACAGTGTCCTTGAGGACGCGACTCGAACTGTGTTTTCATTGTATGCAGGTAATGTTGTTGATGGGATATATTAGCTTTGGAGATGAGCTAGAAGATATACAAGGAATTATTGAAGATTTAGGAGCAAACGCCAACAGTTTAATTTAAACTGATGGTTTTAGTCCTTATAGTTTAATTCAATTTGAGTTTTAGTCTCTATATTTCAAAAGTGATGGTTTTGGTCCCTAAAGTTTACTTTATCTATAAAGTTAGTCCCCAGAGTTTAAAAAGGACCTAAATTTGATTTTTAAGACATTTAAATGTGCTGATGTGTCATGTATTATGTCAATTTTGTTGACATGGCATGATGACTAGACAACGTGGTTTGAATATATAATTTTATCTCCAAAATAAAAAATCATTCAGATTGAAAAATCATCATCTAGATCCCTTTTTCATAAATATGCTGGAAATTTGAGATCAAGAAGAAACAAATTTGGGTTTGATTTTTAATTGGATCTGTGTTGAAACAAGCAAATGAAGCAATCACACAGCTCTTCCCAGTCTTATCGCCGCTATCTTTTGTGCATCCAGGAGGGATAAAGAGAAGTAGAAGTAGAAGATGAAGAGGGAGAATGGGTTGAAGGTTGAAGAAAGCCAAAGCGCCTTCCAGAAGAGCCACCACCTGCTTCATCTTTTAAAGAACTTACGAAGAAACCGAAGACGACACAGTCAAAGTAGAAAGCTTTGAATCTGTAGACGATGATAACATCCATCAAAATAAGAACAAATCTGACGATTATACTCCTCTCACTAAAACTGTGTGATCAAGACAGGCTCAAAGGTTTTAGAAGGGTGAAGTGACCATGGAGATGGAGGGAGGTTGGATGGGAGAAGATGAGGACAAGGCCATTTTTCAATCTAGATTATTTTTTATTTTTATTATTTTAGAAATAATATTATATATTCAACCCATCTTGCCTAGTCATCATGCCATATCAACAAAATTAACATAATACATGACACATTCGCACATTTAAATGTCTTAAAAAATCAAATTTATGTCCTTTTTAAACTCTGGGGACTAACTCTTCTAGACAAAGCAAACTTTAGGGACCAAAACCATCACTTTTGAAGTATAGGGAGTAAAACCCAAATTGAATTAAACTAGAAGGACTAAAACCATCAATCAGGGACTAAACTACAGGGACTAACACCCAAATTCAGGTAAATTATAGGGACCAAAAATATGTTTAACCCTAATCTTAAATCAGTCCATAGTACAGATTTTCTCTTTTAACAAAGCACAACAAAACAGAAAAGAAACATTCTTTATTATATGATTGACCTATTTAAAAATGACTTTTTAAGTGACTTTCTAAAGGGTGAGACAAAACTCATCTCACATACTTACTTCATTAAGCGTGCAAAGCGACGAGTAATTTCCATACTAATATTAGCCTTACGGTATGATTTTATAGGTGGAAGGTTGTACATAGAAGCTATGAGTTTTTGAAATCATTTTCTAAGTCGAAATTTCCCTTTTAAGTAATTCTTTTGAAAAAGGCAATATGACCTCTCTAACTATATAATTATGGATTAACATTCATTTGTTAACAATCTTCATTAGTTTTCTTTAACAGTTATAACAAATCAATTCTATTTTCAAGACATGCAAAAATTATCTCAATTAATACAAGCACAAAATATATAGCATTTACCCATTATCAATTTCTCTATAGGAATAACTTTTCCCCAAAAAAATTATATTCATCATCAAAGAACTGAGATTAAAAATCAGAAATATCACCTATATGTTCCATTTAATGCGATCAGATGTAGCGCATCCATTTGTTTCTTTTTTATGAGAGAAGTCCAAAAAGACAGTAAAACTCGTTCATATTCATATATAGGTAGTTGACAGTTGCTGGTCAACAACCAAGATAAGTACTTAATTATGAAAACGAAGTTTATTTGGCGTTTTCTGAACTTGTTCGGGCAAAGTGTTGTATGTGTTCTCTTGCATGTCGCAGTATTTCTACGTTGATATTGGGTATATATACAAAAATGATCCGTAATTTGTCTCAAAGTACATCCACCACCCTGTATTTTTGGGTTCATTTTGATGGGAAATGGTTTGAACAATATGGTTAGTGCTATGTATCCTGTATGATATATGTTTGCGTATTTACTCATGCACTTCTTGTATCTAACTTTTATGTTTTGATATAAAGTCGACCTTTTATAAAAGAGGAAAAAAGAAAACTTTATTTTTAACTAATATTATTTGATCCCACGAGATGCACGATTAATGTACAACAACTAATTGCATTTTTAAATTTGAAAATTCAAATATATTTTGTTACTCTATTATTACTATAATTAATAACATCATCATAATAACTAGTTATCTTATTTTTTAGTGAGTAAATCTATATATTGATACATTTTTGGACACAGTACATTTTTAGCAGAGAATTTAGGCTCACTCATGATCTAAGGCATGACTTCTAATAACTCATGATCCACTATAAACAGTGAGTTTTCTTTTATAAGATATCTCTTATAAAATTATGTAAAGATTAAAAGATAAATTTAAATTCATCAATTGGTAAATTTAAAAAAAAATACCTAATTGAGCCATTGAGCCAATTTGAGTTTTTTTAATGAACTCTAGGTATCCATCACTAATAGTAGTGACTAATCCCATTGACATCGGGCCTCCACTTAAGGATAAAAGGTTGGCCACAAAATGCTCTCAATGCCTAAGGGTGAGATTTAAACTCCCAACCACTTGCTAAGGACCAAATGAGTAATCGTTAGGGCACACTTGCCAATTTGATGAGGTTTCAAAATGTGGGACATCGGTAATTTGTTTTGTTGTTTTCGTTTGTTTCTGTAAGAGATATGCTCATAGAGTTTCTTCAAAAATCAATTTGATTGGTTTATTACTGATAAGAAGTGTGTATCATTTGAGATGTTTCTTTGAACAACTAATTCTCGTGATGACTTTGTTGCTGGTGACAATTTTTTCTACCTACAGATTTTGATTAAGAATGAAGTTGGTGGTAGGGCTCTTGGCAATGACTCTTTCCTATACTTACGTTAGGCTATGTTATTTATAGAGTTTCTCGACAACAAGATAATTTTATTTTATTTATAAAGACATTTTGAACTTTTCACATTTAATCTTATTGTAATATTAAAGAAAATCTCATTGTTGATCCCATGATAAAAGTTAGGCATCACTGTTCGTTAAACCTTGAAATATTTAGGTACTATTGTTGATCCTATGGCAAAAGTTATGTATCATAAATGGACTTTCGCCCTTTTGTTATTTTGAAGAACTTTTATTTTTTGACTTGTATTTTCACTTGTGTTATTTGAAAAACAGAATGATGTTTTATACTGAACTATCAGATGATGCTTTTGCTTTACAAAAGTGTGTGCAATGGAAATCTTAGAAATGAAAATGGTTTTATGATAAAACTTCTCTTTAAAAAGAGTAGAAGGAATACGTTTTATTCAAAAAATGAGAATCTGTAGGGTTAGACCTCGCGAGGGAGAATTATCATATTATTATCAGGTATCATATCAGAGAAGAGATTTATTAACTAAAATATCAAATTGACTAGCTAGTATATGCATTTTCTCAAAATGCATTAGTCTACCAACTACTCCCTCCGTTCCTAAATATAAGATCACTTTAGTTAATTTGGGGAGATTAAGGAAGACAATAAAGTTACATGATCTTCTCAAAATCCCCTCAATTACTTAACTTTAAAAGGAGGAGGGGTATTCAATGAAAAGAGGGAGTATAAGGGTAGTTTGGGCAAAACTTGAGATAAAATAGGAAGTGATCTTATATTTAGGAACTTATCTACTTCCCCAAAGTGATTTTATATTTAGGAACGGAGGGAGTATTAAAATGCCCTCATCTGATAGTTAGCTACACGGAACCGCAACAGAATGGATTTAGTTTACATTTTATTACAGAGACCCCACGTCTCATAATACAGCCCAAAAAGAATGAAATTAGTTCAAGTTTACACACAGACACTTTAACACACACAAACACACATAAATACATAGATACATACTATTGTGTTTGCTGTGGTTTGAGATAGGCATGTGAGGAGAAATGAAGGACAAGAAGAAGACGAGGGGTTGGTCTGTTCCAAGGGTGAGATTGATGGGCCTCTTGTGCTTCTCAATTCTCATAATTGCACAAATCACACTCTCTCCACCATTAATCTCCATCTTTTCTTCTTTTTCCTCCTCTGCCGATCTTTTCAATCTCAGACTATCACTTTACTCTAATAATCATTCTCAGTCATCAGAACACAAGCTTTCCACAGGTATGGCTTCAATTCAAGGAGATCTTGCATTTCAATTTTGTTTCTTAGTATTGTTTAAAGTTAAAATTAGATTTTAAAAAATAACAGCAGTTATTGCGCGAAATGAAAGACAAATTTTATTTACCACCAAATTATTATGAGTTAATATGCAAATCTACCTCGGAAGTATACCAAAAGATGTAGATTCTCCCCCGACATATTTTAAGGTGCAATTTTATCCTGGAAGAAAAATCTTATGTAGTTTAACCCTTTCATTAAGCAAGAAATTTAACATCGTTTATTTTAATACATATGGCAGATAAGCTATTACATTAGCGCTTACGTGGATGCCACGTAATAAAACGAAAAATTTGTGTAAAATAAAAAAGAAAAGATAAACAAATTAAAAAAATCCCACCCACCACAGCTCACCCCCACCCAAACAGACCCATGCCGCCCACCACCCACAGTCGCCGCCCCGGGTGGTTGTGCAGCATGGGTCTGTTTGGGTTGTAGTGGGGTTTTTTTTATTTGTTTTTCTTTTCTTTTTTCTTTTACGCAAATTTTTTGTTGGCATCCACGTAAGCGCCAGAGTGGCATCTTATCTGTCATGTATATTAAAATAAACGGTGTTAAACTTCTTAATAGAAGGGTTGAATTGCACAAAAGTTTAACTTCCAGGATAAATTTGTACCTAAAAATATGTCAAGGGGAATCTGCATGCATATTAACCCAATTATTATTATTAGTGTTACTATTACTATTGTTATATTAAAAATGTATTCAATCGTTTTGTAAGTAAGGATATTTCGTAATTATTTTTCAGTCATATAAATACTACAAATCTACAAGTGAGATAAAAATATAATTAAATACATTCTGGAAAACAATTGCTGGAAATTCTCAATTGTAAATTTTACAACATGAAGATACCTGAAATTTAATTTAAGGATCTAGATAGTATATTTTCAATTGTATAACTCTTTCAATTATAACTTATCTGTTAATTCATACATACATACATATTCGAATCATTGTTATTTGACTCGTACCTATTCTAAAAAAGTCGAGGCATTTCGAATTGATACACACACACATATAATAAGGAAAATGATAAATACAGACTTCGTAATGTTCAAAAGGACAAGTAAGGAACTTCTCAAATTTCTAAAAGGACAATTAACAACTGGAACGTACCTATTAACAATTGGAACATATCAATTAACAATTGTCTGGTTCTTTACTTGCCCTTTTGGACATTGAAAAGTCTTTATTTGTGTTTTCCCATATATTTACTACTACCTCCGGTCCTAAATATAGGACCTTATTGGCTTTTTTTTTTGGAGAGATTAAGGTTAAGAAATAGGTTATTAAATAATGACATATTTGATATATTTTTAGATTATCCATTAGTTTATAGGTAAAATAAACTAGTTTAAGGGAAAATATTAGGTGAATAATTTTATAATTAACTTATTTTGCTTTTTTAAGGATTTTCTAGAAAAAGTCAATTAGATCTTATGTTTAGAACCCGAGGGAGTATATTGGATGTGAGTTTATTGTGATTTTTTTATTCAAAAAGAGCTTTTAAAGCTGTTGGGCCTTGAGGCTTATAATAAGTGGTTTTTCCCAATTGAACTCTCATTTCGGACTTTTGCTGATAGCAGTTCCCATAAAATGCCCATTTGTGTAAGAGAATTTCATGGTTAATTCAAGAGAGAGAGCCTGGGGAGGGGAAGGGAGGGAGGGAGAGATATAGTTTTCTTTCTTTTTTTTTGATCGAAAAGAGATATCGTTTTCATTATGTCTAAATTCAAGAGAGAGAGCCTGGGGAGGGGAGGGTAAGGGAGGGAGGGAGAGATATACTTATTATTCTCATTATAAGTAGCATTTATTAACATACTTTGATTAGGTTAAAGTTTTTAATTAAGTTAGTTAATATAATATGTTTTTTTTAAAAAAAATTATTCATCATCTCAATTCACTCCGTCTTTCTTAATTATTGCTCATGAAGTACGGCAAAGATTTTTTTAAAAAAAAAATTGATGAAATAGAGAAACAAGGTTACAACATAAATCAATTTAATTTCTCGGTTCCCTTAGTTTTCATGAGACTTGGATAGCTAATTCAATAATTTTGAGTTTTCTCTCATTTTTATGAGCTCCTTTGGGCTTACTTGGTTAACTCTACGAATATTATAGATCAAGTTTCTTTGCTCACAAAAAAGTTAAGTATGGAAAGCTAGTTGTATTTAAAATGTCGAATATTACTTATACAATCTAAATTTGATTTATATTATGTATATATGTATTTTAACAGTTACCCATTAACCTAAACCGTTCAAATAAGATCTGGCGATTTAAAAATGACTAGCTCCCATAATCATCTTTTTTATGAGTAGAGGAACCGGCTCCGAATTTCTGTCCATGAAGAAAAAAGAAACTGCTAAATAGATCACAACTAACAATAATAAAAATTCCTATTAAGTAAATGTGAGGTGTCATTTATATAATACTCTATTAATATTATTATTAAGTTAATATCGCTGATTATGTTTTTCTCAATTTTAATAATTAGAAAAGGCACGCGGCGAAGTCAAGCGACACCCTCATATAAGCATCCAAATCAATTGTGACCGCACTACCAATCTTTATGACCTTTGCTACATAAATGGTTCCACTGTTGTGGACCCCATTAAGACTACATTCTATGTTATGGGCCCTACAAGATCCAACAAGCACAAGATTGTAGAGAAGGTTAAGCCATACCCAAGAAAATTCGATGATGATGTGATGCCCAAAATCAAGGATGTCACTCTTATTTCAGGCTTAAAAGGTCCAAAATGCAAGATCCATCACAATAGTCCAGCATTGGTATTTTCAGCGGTTGGCTACACAGGAAACTTTTACCATGATTTCAATGATGGATTCATCCCTTTGTTCATCACCGTCAACACTATTTTTCCTAATCACCAAGATTTTATACTAGTCCTATCTGAGTGCGCTAATTGGTGGGTCATGAAGTATGTAGATTTATTGGGCACATTTAGCAAGCACCCAATTATTTCACTAAAAAACGAAACCAAACCTCATTGTTTCCTTTCAACCCATGTGGGCCTCATTTCACACGGCTTCATGACCATAAACAGCACATTATTACCAAACTCAAAAACATATTTACACTTCCGTGAAGCCATACATAATGCATTTGGCCGCTACATGCCTAAACAAATTTCATCACCTAAAAATCTAACTCTTCGGCCACGGCTTGTCTTCGTGATCCGAAAAGGTCCCATTGGTAGAGTTATATTGAACCAAGAAGAAGCAATTCGAGTCATGGAAGAAGTAGGTTTCGATGTGATTGTTTTTGAGCCTAAGAAGAATGATTCACTACATGAGTCTTATGAATTTATTAGTTCATGCCATGCTATGGTTGGCGTTCACGGTGCCGCACTCATGCACGCATTGTTTCTTCGACCGGGATCGGTGTTTATGCAAATCGTTCCTATTGGTGTTAAATGGGCAGCAGACACATTCTTTGGGAGGCTAGGGAGAGGGTTAAATATGGAATACATGGAGTATCACATTGAAGCAGAAGAGAGTAGTTTGGTGGAAAAATATGGAAAGGACAGCTTAATGGTAAAAAATCCAAGTGCGTTACAGAAGGGTGGATGGCCAATAGAATTAATGAATATATACCTGAAGGAACAGGATGTGAAGTTAGATTTGGTTCGATTTAGAGGGTACATAGAGGAAGTCTACAAGAAAGCCTCCAAGTTCATGCATAAGGAGTAAAGTGGCATTCTATGAAAACCCGAACAAACACACTGGTGTAACATATTTGAGAATTCCCTAAAAGTTTATTTTTGGGTCACACCCTTCTGGATCTGTAAAGCTTTCAGGACATAATTTGGTCCATCAATTTTAGTTAGTTTAAATAAAGATATTAATCCCTGCAATTTTAAAGGGGCGTTACAAATTACTCTGTGTTGGTGTTTAACTAATTTTGTTAACATAACTAGACGAGACAAAATGACTTGAAAATAATCGATTTAAAAATAAATTAAGGTTTTGAAAATAAAAAAGGAGAAAACTAAATTACATCACAAACTAATATTAGAAAGAGTTGTCTTAGAGGAATGCATTTAGACGAACATTTGATGAAGATGCATTAAAATTGAACTAAAATTTAAGTATATGTGCTTAAATATCATTAGAAGGAATATGATTAGCAAATAAGTATATTAAATTAATACAAAAGACAAAGATGATGTTGTCACTAGGAGTAAAAGTGATGTTCTTATGCACTAAGTGAAAAAGTAGAAACTCTATTTTTATGGTAGAAAATGCCATGCTCCTTGTCTTTATCTTATATTTGTTTCACCTGGTTTTCTTGCTTAGCTTTTGTAAATAGGGAATTTGATGAATATTTGGAAGTCTGATCTGAAAGACTTTAAATGATAGCAACAAATATATGTATATGTGAATATAACAAGCTATCTAATAAACAAGAAACAATATATTAATTGGAAATATAAGTACCTCTCGTCATTGCTTTTGTGAAATGAAAGAAGTGTGATGACTCCCCATATTTAGTGGTCTTTAGGAAATATTTTGTTGTATTTGGGGAGTAATTAATTAAATAAATAAGAGATTTTGAGGTGAATTGGAAATATATTAATTTGAAATATTATTTGGGAATTAAAATAGGAAACTTGAAATAATAAAAAAAAATATTTTAAAGGGAAGTTTCTTATTAATGAGATTATATGATTGAACTATGGTGATTATTTCCTATTTCCTTTCTTTCTCTTATCATAGGACAATGCAGATTTGGAAACAAAAGAAAAAGGAAAGAATGAGTCTTGGGCTTGGGCTAGATCTTTGGTGACCTAATTGACTAAGGAGATAACTCATTATAAAAAGAAAAGGAGGAGCTTGTGAAGAGGAGACTGATTTTAATTCTTCCAATTTTCTAAGCCTAGAGACATTAACGACAAGAAAGAGTAAAAAGACATTCACGACAAGAAAGAGTAAAAGGATTAGCAGTGTTTGGTCTTCTTTGGTTCTTAAAGCAAATATATATACAAGAGATTATTCACCGAGGAAAAAGACGAAAAGGAGGAAGTGACTGGACCTGTTTCAACTGACACACACACGCGGACACACAGAAAGAAGATAAGGAAGAAAGAAAGCTAACGCGAGGAGGAGAATAAGCAAGTTTCAACTGTCCAACTTGTCATCTTCAGTTTCATTGCGGGTCTTTGTTCTAATTTTCCCTATGACTATAGATTTGATTTTCATTATTATTGGATTGTTTTGGACCCTATGTGTGATTAGTTCCTTTTACAACCTAAAGTAAACTTGTCTGTAACTTAGTATTTTATTTCTCACTATTTAGTCATGGTCAATTTAATTTAGTTTATTTAATCTTGCTTTTAGTGATTAACTTGTTTAGTGCTTGATCACCATTAGACATGTTTAGGGAATTTAGAATTGGACTCGGAAGAGGGAATTTTAAATAGACCATGGGATTAAATAGTGTAGGATTGAATTTTAATCTGATTTGCGACTAGGATAGAAATATACCTAGAAGCCCTACATAGTCACATTAGAGCGGTACCGAGATAAATTAGCCTAGTAAATTAGTGCATGACATTGTGTAATTAAGCTAGACAAGGATGTAAGTGGACCGGAAGACATTTATAGACACTAGTACTCTAGATTAGCTAGTTGAATTAATTCATAATTAATTTAGTGGGGAATAAAATCTAAGAAGCAGATAAGGGATTAGTGGCTCTAGGTTGTTCTTTTAACTCGTGAATTTCTTTTGTGTGAATATTTTGTTTTATTTATTTTCTTAGATCATAGATAATTAAAATCAATTTTCTTGTATTTACTCAACTTGAATGAAAATAGGAGATCTAATGACTAGTTATTAATTGTCTGAGTCTCTGTGGGATCGACCTTGATTTACCACTTTAATAAAATACGATCCGTACACTTGTGGAATTTTTATCAAAATTTTGATCAAAGCTCTTCTGACTAGGGTCTGGCACAATGATGGTATCTGTTGAAGTAACCTTAACCAGTCAGGGAACCTGGAATTTAGAGAGAACGGTGGCTCTCTATGAGTTTAGGTTATCTGCCGTATCGTATTAGACGTCATTGTATTCTCTCCATAAGAAAATTACCTTATATAAATAACCAAATGCGAGAAACCCTAACTTTGATATTGGGCCTAATGTTGATTAACGGGCCACTTAAAATTATTATTATTAATTCCTAAAATATAACTAATATGATAATATAAATATTAAGAATAATTCTATTATTTGTGTTGTAGGAGACTTTAGAAAGTTTCATATGGAGAGTTTGTTCATCAATTGTCCATGTATCATTATTTGTGTTGTAGGAGACTTTGAAAGTTTCATATGGATCATCAGGGAGGGACTTTAGAACCATATCCATCAAGAACTGCTCAGTTGGCTCCATATCAAAGGATTTTAGATGAGAGGAAAGATCTCTCATCTTCAGTATATGC
This sequence comes from Mimosa pudica, assembly GCA_029929735.1. Classification (NCBI taxonomy): domain Eukaryota; kingdom Viridiplantae; phylum Streptophyta; class Magnoliopsida; order Fabales; family Fabaceae; genus Mimosa; species Mimosa pudica. The sequence goes on along the minus strand of JAKELP010000037.1, from coordinate 3,324,687 downwards.
TGACGAACCCTGACAAGGCCCTTAGGCTGCATGTTGCAATACTCTATCATGATGGCAGCACCCATCTGCTTATCATTTGGCTTATACTGTTTCTCAATAACTTCTAGATATTCCTTGGCAGTTTCACACTTCGGAATTGCTTCCTGAAGGCATTTTTGGATCCTAGTCCTCATGAGTAATATGACAAGACGACTAGTCTTTTCCCAATGCCTATGGTACTCCTTGGTTTCTTCATCTGCCGAATCAGCAGTTACAGGGGGCCTGGGTGTCTCAAGGACATAGTCCATTTCCAAGCACCCCAGTCGCAGAAGGATATCTCCATTTCCAAGCACCCCAGTCGCAAAAGGATATCATCCTTCCATTCGGGAAAGTTATTGTTGTCCAAACACATGTTCCTACCACCTTGAGCAAGAATGCTAGTGTGAAACTGAGATGGAATATTAGTTGTTTTATTCAGAGAATCAAAAACAAAATTAGACAATTAATTTGACTCAATCACAATTCACTATGCCATGTATTCTTAAGAAAAAAGCAATAAAAAAGCATACAAATATAAATATGTATCACTAAAATCTACCTGTGGGCAAAAAAGTTAGCATAACATGTAATTATCTTAAAATAATGGAACTAAAACACATTTATATTTTCTGATACCTGTGGGCAACTTGGGAAATATTAAGGTCATTTAATTCCACCCCACAGGTAGATTAATTGTACGAGTATATTTAATTACAATTGATCTTTTTTATACATATATGTGATGCATGTAACTTAAGAAAATGGATGTGAAACTAAAACTTATTATATTTCCTAATACCTGTGGGCAACTGAGGAAAAATAAGATCATTTTATTTCACAATAATTAAATGTACTCTTAAGAAAAGGATGTAGTTGCTACTCCTAATACATGTCACAAAAAATATCATAATGTTGATTTATGAAAAATATTTATATGCACATACTTTATTGGGAGTAATTAAATTAATTTAACCTTTGTTTAATTTAATATAGATTCCCACTAATTTTAGCACCCACAAGAAATATTATTTAATATTTTTTCTCAAATATAAACAATTAAAGATGCCAGACAATTTATATGCCAAAAAATCTATCACATAAATAATTAAATCAAGCACAAAACCACAACCTTAATGATATATGTATTTCTGGAATTTAAATAAAATAAAAATTAAAAGGGGACTAAAATAAAATTCCAGAAACATAAAAGGGTAAAACATGTAATTTTCGCTGATCAAAAAGTGCTTCTGGCCGTTACGGACTAAAATAAAATTCCAGAAAACTAATTGAGAAAAAACCGTAATTATTGCAGCTCGAAATGAAATATAAAAAGAATTTTGGGACTAAAGTTGTAATTTTTGCAATATCACGTAATTCTGAGACTAAAACCGTAATATTCACGTATTTCTGACGCTAAAACCATAATATTTACAATATCCCGTTTTTTTTATTTAACGGTCTGACAACTGCTAGACACATAATCCTCCACGTCACATAATCCGGAAACATGCATGACTACTTCACGAAACGTTATGTTTTTGATAATTAGAAAACAAGAAAAATCAAACGCACACTTTATGGAAGCGGTTTTAAACAAAAACTACCCAGTCTCTTGATCGGTTCTCTCCTTTCTTCCTCAGCCGCTGCCGTCAGTTCCAGCCACCATTGACGGCGCTATGGAGCTCGATTCCGGTATCGTTATGGTTGGAAAAAGGTAGGATTTTGTCCAACATTTCATAACAAACTGATATTCATTAATTTTTTTAATGATTTATTATGAAAAACTTAAACTTTCCAAAAGCCAAAATTTTTGAAAATCCCAAAATTGAAAATGTTGATTACTGGAATATTTTTTATGGCTTTAAGCTTGTAAACACAATCAGATCTTTAAACGATTTATTTTCAAGAGAATCATATGTTAGCCAAAAATAATATGATCAGCAAAATTGTTTACAAATATATTTTTGGTTCAGGTATAAAATAAATATGTAAACAAACAGATAAAAAGACAAACAAAAAAATTTCATGGATAGAAACAAGTTCACACAAGAACATGATCATCATCATCAAAGCCTTATCCCAACTAAATGGGGTCGGCTACATGGATCACACGGCGCCATCGTGCTTGATCAATAGTCATGCTTGGAGATAAATCATTCATCAAATGATCTGATTGAATAACTTCGTTAATAGTTCTTTTCGGTCTCTCTCTTTTTCTTTTATGTGCCTCCTCCCATGAGAGTGTGATAGCCCTTGTGAAATACCAGGTAATGACCTATTGATAAAAAATGTGTGTGTCCATGCTCAATAGATTTGACATACTTTTACGTTGGCTGCCGAAGCCTAACACAACCCTACTCCTTTATCTGGGTTTGGGACCAACTATAAATATAGGCGGAGTATTCAGGACATCACGGACTTTTTTCCTTGTAATTTTCTCGAGAATTCTTTCTCTGAATACACTGCTCCTGAAGAGGGCAACGAGATTGTGTCTTCTTTTTCGCAGAAGAAGAACTAAACCACCACCTTGTTCGACGAGATCCTTCAAACAAACCACCCCTTTTCTTAGGAGTAGACGCGGGCAATTGAGGTAACCAATGTTAATTTACTTCATATGCTTGTTTTGAAACATAAGTGTTTTAAATTGTATTTTGATTGTATAAATTTGATTTATGAAATGTTATTTTGATCGTACAAAATTCCGATGAAGTGGGAAGTATGTTAATCTATTTTTTTTATCATAAAGCTCGCATGTACATGTGTATTTGATAGTTTTTTTAATACAATGATTTGTTATGACTATTGTTGTGATGGAGATTTATGGTGGGTTGTGGAGAATTTTGTTTGGAAGCCCGCTCGGCAAGCCTCTACTACTGATCCTAGTAGTTGGCACCTTGTCAGGCCCATTCTCTATTCCTTCCCCCGATCAGGGTTTGGAAATAGGTGCTTGGGTAAGACACCTCTTGAGCCTAGACCCAGGTGGGAGGTAAGAGAGGGGACCGACACCTGAAGTGAGTGGTATAACCTAAGTGGGGTTATACAACATGAATGGTTCGGATCCACGTCTGAGAGTTATATAAAGGAGATCAGTTGGGGGTTTAGAAATGCTCCGTTTGGTTGGGGAATTTTGGAGGGGAGGTGAGGGGAAGGGAGGGATCAAAGGCAAGATACCTTGTTTGGTTGAAAAAAGTGGAGGGGAGGGGAGGTAAAAAATTGTCTTTATCTGGCCCCTTGCCCTCTCTCTCCTTACCCCCCAAAAGTGAGGTTTTTTGGAGGGGAGATGATTGGACCGAATTTTATGTCTTTAAGCATGTGCAAGTGAGATTAATTAGTGTGATTTAATTGTTATATTTGATCATTATTGGTGATTATTTTTAATTGGAGAATATTAGCCTAATTACTTGCATTTTAAGTAATCAAGGGTATTTTGGTCATTTTGACTATTTTGTGCTTTTCTACATGTAGGGAGGGCCCATGTGGGCCCCACAAACATTTGGAGTTGCTTGGAGTGCAAGGAATTGGCTTGGAGGGAAAGGCAAAGGCATAAGACAAAAGTTACTCCTTTTGTCAAAAACAAGGGATTTTCACATTACTAAAAGAGGTAATTTTGGCTCCACATTCAAATTCAAATTTGGAGTTGTTGAAGGCCTCATTAAGAGCATTTTTGGAAGCACAATGGAGGGGAGAAAAAGGAGCAATCTTTGGAGATGCATCTAGACCTCATTTAGGTTCCATTCATATACATTTCCACCTAATACCAAAAATACCCTTCCTTCCTTCACACATATACCCCACGGCCTCTCCCCTCACTTTCACCATCAAAATATCTTTTGACAACTCATAATCCCCACTTGACAACTCATCATCTCACTAATCCTTATCATTAATCCAAACCTCACTTCATTTAACCTAACCCACTTCATTTGTGACAACATCCTTACTTTCACTTTCTCTCTCTTCTCACATTTTCTCTCAACTCTCTCTTCTCGATCTTCATCCAAACCTCACGGCCTCCATCATTTTCTCCATGGATTCTCCACGCAACAAGCTCATTCTCACCTCCATGAGCTTCGGCTAAGCTTCCTCTCCTCTCTCCCCAAAGGAATGTGCTTGTAATCGTCAACATTTGGCCTCATGTGCTTGTACATGTAACTTTTAGGTTTGTGAGCTAGATTTATATTTTCGCCTAATGTCTCTCTAGATCTAGGTTTCATTAGGTTAGGACACACTTCTTTTAGGTGTTCTACTTGATTTTAGCTCACAAGCTCTCTTTTGTGTTTAGCTCATGAAAACCTAAAGCTATATGTTTGTAATTTCATGACATATGTGTGTACGATTAGCTTATATATGTGTTTGTGAAATGAATGTGTCACTTAGGTGCTAGATATAGTCCCTAATGTTGTTTAAGGTATGAGCTCAACTTGAAAGAGCATTAAGCTTGGTTAACCTAATTAAACTCTTGAAGATTTCTTAGATTTAAGAGATCTCAAGGATTTAGTTAGGTTATATCAAGATTAACAAGTATATGAGGTCACATTTACCAAAAGCACAAAGTACTTTGGAGAGGGAGGTACTTCTCATCTTATTCCTTCACTTGTTTCATTCGGTTATTGTAGTTATTTTGCTAGGTTTAATTAGTTGTTAAACATAAAAATCACTCTCTCATTGCTTGTTAAATTGCGTGACATAATATCCTCTTACTTGCAAGAATTTGAACCTAGATTGAGAAAAGGCCTAGCTCACCACTACTACCTAGTAGTTGAGTTTAGAAATTATTGACTAGACCTTTAGGGCGACATAAAGGTTAAATCAGGAGAGAAAGTGAGTGTCTACTCTTGACTTATTTGCCCATATCATATTTCCTAAATACCAAAATTACCCCCATCAATTAACACCCCATTTTCCCATCGTTAAAAACCCTACTGCTTCACTTCCATCTTCACTCATCTACACTGCGCCTATACAGAGTCAGAGGCATCAGTGTTGTCCATCTTTTTTGTCGTCACTACTCTTCAAAGGTGAGTGTATAAAAATGTGCGCCTATTCATAACATGTGTTATTCACACACACACACATAGACACAAACACGGATCCGGATTTTTTCCCTCCCTGCGCTGAGAAAATTAATTAAAACCACATCTTTTTTTCCTTCTTCTTCATCTCCCTCCCTGTGGTACAACATCACTCTGATTGAATATATATATATATATATATATATATATATATATATATATATATATATATATATATTTCCCTCTTATGTGTTAGGTAGTGAGGAATATAGATGGGAAGGAATATCAGTGAGGGATTAGAATAGGCGAAGGAGAAAGAACTTTATTTGGTAATAATTTGTATAATATGTGTTTGTGTGATTGGAGAGAGTGATATCTATCAACTTTAGTTTGTTTGATTCGCCTATATTTTTTTTGAGATGAATTAGAGCAATCTTATTATAGGTCCGCAAAGTTTGCTTGCTGCTCAGATTTTTATTGCTCTTTACTTATGGACTGCATTATGATGATAGATTCACTTCTTTTATTTTTACTAGTTGTCTTGTATTTATTGGATATATGTTGACTTCAATTGTTAGATAAGGTTGGATTTCAAAAACAATTTAGCCTTGCAACAATGGTTGAATTTGGGCCAAAAAGTCGTTCCACTGCTCACATGCATCTTTGTATACTTCCATATTCGAAACTCCCGTAAGAGAAAAATATGTTATAGTATGATGAGTTCTGAAAGAGAAAGAGCGCGGGAAGAACTAATGGGTGAATTAAGCAAACCTGGTAAGAGCCACGATATTGTTCGAATGAATTATGAAGCTTTCCTAAAATTATGTGATTTGTTGGAAAGAGCAGGGGGATTAAAACCCACAAGATGGTCAACTGTGAAAGAGTAAGTGGGAAAAACCCTTTACATGCTAGGACATACAGCTGCAAATCGGGTTGTAAATTTCTTCTTCAAAAGATCTGGTGAGACTATAAGTCGTCATCTCCATAATGTTTTGCTAGCCATTATCATTACAATAGGAGATAAATTCATTGTACAACCAGATGGAAAAACAACCCCCCCTGAAATCCAAGGTCATAGAAGGTTCGACCCATTCTTTAAGGATTGTGTTGGTGTTGTTGATGAGAACATTGTCAAAGAAATGAGTGCTTTACTAGGTGTTGTTGATATTGACAACGAGAAGATAAAGAATAGGTGGAAGACATTGAAGAAAAATTTTTCTGAAGCTTATGATGTTTTTAAAGGTGGAATGAGTGGGTTTGCTTGGAACTCATCAACCCAACTTTGAGAAGCTAAGGATAAAGTTTGGGCTCAACTGATTGAGGTTTGTTTACAAATATACATGTTGTATATAAATGTAGTTATTAGTTCATGCATACTGTTGACTAGTTTGTTAGGAATTAGTGCATTTGAAATCTGTCATATTGTTGATGTTTGCTGAATGCAAATATCAATGTTTAAAATTCTTATTCATGACAGCTAAATATGATTGCATTCTGACATTATTTTTATACAATTGCATTCCAGTAAAATATAATTGCATTCTGACATTATTTTTATATGATTGCATTATGTTCTTATTTTTATATAATTGTACAATTACAGTCCAAGACAATTGCTGGTTGAGGTACAAGTCTTTTCGACACTATGATAAGATGATCAAATTATATGGAGTTCATAGAGCAGGTATCGGGGAAACCTTAACAAATTGGTGATATGATCAAAAATAATGTGGAGATCTTCACAAATGTGACTGATGACATTGTCAATGATTCAACTCAACATGGTGTGCAGAACAACAAAATGAGAATGCAAATCAGGCACCAGATGCAAGTATCCAGTATGTTGACTCTACTGGGGCTTCAAGTGGTACATCTAGAAAGAAGCAAAAAAGGACATCCACCAAAGAAAGTGATTCTGATATAATGTGCATCAAGGACATCATCAATGAATTTACTGCAGCACTTAAAGATGGAAATGAAGTTATTAGAGAGACCACAAGAGCTCCAAGAATGACAGGGGCAAAAGTTTGGAACATAATCAAAGAGTGTGGCTTCTCTCAACTTGCTACCACAAAGCTGTATAAAGTTCTTAAGCGTGACGTTGATCAACTTGCAGCATTTGCTGAGTGCCCATTAGAAGCTCATGGAGACTTGCTGAATCAAATGATGAAGGACTTCATGTCTACTTAGTTTGTAGCCTTGTGGTTGACTATGGAAACTCTTGTTTAGCCATGTTTATTATTTTGGAGCTTGTAAAGGTAATTGCCTGATTGGTTTAGGATTACCAAACTTAGATAGCTCATATTTTAGGTGTTTCATAAAAGGTGAACACCATGAAACAACTACGGGATATTTTAATATTTTGAATTACTAGTGGAATGTGTTGTGTTTTGGATGTTATAATTATTGGGTGTTTCATATTTTGTTGTTTTTAGTGCTACTTAATCATTTGATATATAAATAGACAACAGGGAAAGGCGTTGAAGTTGAACCTTCTTAACTTTGATGTCATTCGTGATTCTGGGAATGAGAATAGGTATCTCATTGTGGTAAGCACTTGTTAGGGATAATTGTCAGATGATGATGAGAAAGATGGTGTGGATAGTTGTCAAATGGTGATGGGAAAGATGTTAAGCAATACTTGTGGTGATGTTGATTTATTTAACATTGTAAGCACTTTCAAATCAATAATATTTATTTAACATGGTGTGGTGTAGATTTTTGGTAGAATAATAAAAGGGTTAAGGGTCCAATCTAGCACTCTACTATTGCCAAAAGTTCACCCAACATAAAAAAGAATTTGATGGCTCAAATGTAGCACACATCTATTAAAAAATGGCTCAAATCTAGCATTTCCGTCAACTTTAACGGGTTTCACCGTTAAGTTTGACCCAACCTTGCCACATCACTCGCCACGTCACCCAGTTAGAACATGTCACCTGCCACGTCACCCAAGGCCCCACTTACTATCCATGATTCGATGACGTGGTCTAACTGGATGCATGGCGAGTAACATGGCATAGTTGGGTCAAACTTAACGGTCAAAACCGTTAAAGTTGACGGAAATACTAGATTTGAGCCATTTTTGAATAGATGTGTGCTACATTTAAGCCATCAAATTCTTGTTTATGTTGGGTGACCTTTTGGCAATAGTAGACTACTAGATTTGACCCTTAACCCATAATAAAAAGGTATATTATAAAATAAGATTATAAAAGTGAGGGTATAATTGTCAACTAATAAATTACCCCCTCCCCTCCCCTTCTTTGAACCAAACAAGAAATTGACATCAACATTCCTCACCTCCCTTCCCTCCCCTCCCCTCCTTTGAACCAAACATAGCCTAAGAGAACCAATATCTGCATCCATAATCCACCACACAAAAAACAAAAAACAAAAAACAACAACAGAACAAAAGATATGATAATAATAAAAAAGAATGGACGGTTAATATATATATATATATATATATATATATATATATATATATATATATATATAAAGAAAAGAAGCAACGGTTATATATTTATATATAAAAAAAGAAACAACCTCTAAAAAAGAAATAAATAAATAAAAAGAAGCAAGCAACCGTTGAATCAAAAGTGCAACGGTTAAAAAAAGTGCAACGGTTATATACTAAAAAGAGAAATAAATAAGAAAATAAAAATAAAAAGAAGCAAAGGAACCGATCAAACAAAGCTTGTCATAGCAAACAATAATGCTCCGAAAAAAAAGGTTTCATCCGTTCATGAATCTAAACCTAACTAGCATTTGTGGCACGATAGAGCGCAATCTTTCATATCAAAAACTGTAATCTAATATGGTATTTCCGATTTCGCTTAGCCGCAAGAAAAATTTGATTTCAATTCATGATAAAATTACACTGAGAGATTATCGAATATCACGTAGATGAAGGAGAAATGTAGGAATAAAGTGAAATGGACTTAATTAAGATGATCAAGATAACAGAACCTATAAGAACTACAACTACAAGAGAAAACGTGTGGAAGTCTTCCAAAATATAATACTATACCACAAACAAGTTTGATGAAGAATAAAAGAAATTGAAGACGCGGATGGTGGTGCAGTGTAAATTGGATGATGACAGTGAGAAAATTGGGATGGTGCAAGTGGACTGACTTGGGAATTAAACCATACCTCCTAGAATTTGATTTTCTTGAAAAGTTTCCCATGGATAAACAACACAAGATAAATAACTAAAATAAATCTCATGTCCCCAAAATTGCAAGGAAGAGAAATTAAGGAGACTCTGATACCACATGAAAGACTTTAAATGGTAGCAACAAGTATATGTATATGTGAATATAATGAGCTATCTAATAAACTAGAAACAATATATAGCGGAAGCAATAAATAAGTACCTCTCGCCATTGCTTTTGTGAAATGAAAGAAGAGATCACCAAAGCTCTTCTGACTGGGGTCTGGCATAATGATGGTATATGTTGAAGTAGCCTTAACCAATCATAGAACCTGTAATTTAGAGAGAACAGCGACTCTCTATGAGTTTAGGTTATCAACCGTATCGTATTAGGCGTCGTTGTATTCTCTCCATCAGAAAATTACCTTATATAGATAACCAAATGCGATACTCTAACTTTGATATTGGGCCTAATGTTGACTAACGGATCACTTAAACTTATTATTATTAATTCCTAAAATATAACTAATATGATAATATAAATATTAATAATAATTCTAACATGATTAATATTGTATATTGATCTTCTCCATTCTTCATAAGACTTGTGTCCCTTTTTGGAATTTCTTAATAATGTTTTGATGAAGCACAATAAGTTTTTATGGACATCCAATGATAGTGTTATAAATATTCCCATATTGAATAGGGTTGAGGGTAAAAAATATGTATTTATTGGTCTAAAAAATATTTGATGCTTGGTGATCTTTTGTAAAAAACAAATGTGTATTTTTTATCCTTAATCATATTAAAAATGAATGTTCACAACATTTCAAGACTTTCCCTTAAGGTTCTTCAGTTAAAACTATTTAACATACTTCTCTTATAGCTTATTAAATAGTATTTATGATTATTCTTTGTTGTAAGTCTTTAGATAGAATTTAATAAAGGGTAAAACTGTAAATTTACTAGGGGACAATTTACTGAAAAAGGATAGGCACAATAAAGTGTATTGTGGTGCTTAATCAGAGATAAATTTTAAAAAGGATGTAAGATTACCCACCGTGTTATTTACGGCTACTAAATGCATCACACATGACGCCGCCTCTATGGGTTAGCGGATTTTGACCCAATGAGGTTGACAAAAAATGTGTTACACAAAAAATTGTTTTTTGATAAATTTGCACTTTTTTATCTATGTCATTCGGGTCAAGATCGAAGTCACTCAAACACATGGTGTCACATGATGTATTTGATGGTCATTCGGAGCTCATTAATGCATTTTGTAATCTTCACCTCCCAAAACCGTATCAAATTTCCTTTCCTCTTCTTCATCTTTCTTCTCCCCAAAATGCCCTCCTCCCAAAAACTGTAAGCCTGTAACAATGTCTTAATCTCTGCCGCCTCCGTCTCCCCTCCGATCTCCCTCACTACCGATGAGCTCCACGTGGACGTCCTCTTTGAATCACCCCCCATCATCCAAAAACTTCGCAGCAAGACCATCGTCGTCAAGTACGGCGGTGCCGCCATGAAACCCCTCTCCCTCCAACAGTCCGTCATCAACTACCTTGTCCTCCTCTTTGTCATCAACTACCATGAAATCCGTCATAAACCAAAAAGTCAAATTTGAGATTTGGTGGATGTAGTGGGCGAAGGAATTTGGGGGAGGGGGAACGATGGATGATATTTTCTTTTTTAATTTTCCATTTTATTAATTTATTAATTAAATATCCAGTCAGATTTAAAATAAGCTGCCACATCATTATATTTAACAGAGTTAGTGTCACATAGGATAATTTAACGGTGTTAAAGTCCTTTTCAAAATTGAGGGACTAACTGTATTAGCACCGCAAACTTGAGGGACCAAAAGCACGTGTTTCAAACTTGAGGGACCAAAAGCAAGCTTCGGTGAAACTTGAGGGACTAAAAATTATGTTAACCGTTTTTAATATGTCCAATTAAGCACCACAAAACACTTTTTTTTTTTGTACCAACGCTCTTGGGGTAATTGTCAATTTGTAAATTTACATTGTTTCCCTTTAAGAAGTTTTGGATAAAGTCGCGTATACATGCATCAAGTGAAGTCAAATGGTAAAGTTGAAAATAAAAAAAATTCTCTCACTCTACCTTTTCTCCATTGTCTTTCTTTACGCATCTCACTCGTCTCTATAACTGGAATAATTTTTTATTAAAAAATGCTATACATTTTCTCTCATCTGCATTTTCAATAGAGATAGATTATATCTGAGCAAAACAAATAGAGATAAATTATAGAAATGGCCATCAATGTCTTTTAGGTGGAATTTTTTAGGATCAATATTTTTTGACACACTAGATTCATAATTAGGTTCAAATTGGTAATATCTAAGAAATGTTAGGGAACGCAATTCTAATAGGAATTCATCAAAAAATATGAATTCTAATTGAAATTTGAATTATATGACATATCTGATAACTTTTTATACACTTTGACAATTAGTACATTGCAAATTTTATACACAAAGGATATGGTTTTAGTTTAGAACCGTTTCACCAATAAAACTTTCAATGGGAGATGCCTCCCAAATGTTTGATAAAACTAAATTATTTTAGTATTTCAATTTTTCTCAATAGTGCATGACCATTTTTTCCATAAATTTAATTTTAGTATTTCTATTGAAATTTTCACCATATATACTAGGGTAAAGGTGCAAAAATGGGTTCAAACTATTCATAGGGGTAACAAGTATTTCCGGGCTCAATTCTGGGACTGAAGAATAAATATTGATGCAATATAGGGAACACCGTTTATATTGACCGACGTTAACCGTTAAATGCTGACGTGGTAGAGGGAAATGATTTTTTTGCTGATGTGGCTCGCTACATAAGAGCGCCACGTCAGCAAGAAAGTGCCACATAAGTGCGCCACGTCGACAAAAATGGCGCATAAGAACGCCACGTCAGCAAAAAATTGTCACATAAGCACGCCACGTCAGCAAAAAAAATCATTTCCCCCGCCACGTCAACGTTTAACGGTCAACGTCGGTCAACATAAACGACGTTCCCTATTGATTGTGCCGTACTTTTGCATATATTTTCATGGCCAAATCCATTGAATTAATGCATGTTTTGATGATAATTGCACCTAATTTGCATGGATTCTAACTATTACACTAGTTATTGGAATTTGTTCTAATTAAGGGCAATTTATACCTTTTTAGCATGCTATAATGTTTTACATGTTTTCAAAGAAATTTTTGATGTTACTTCATGTCTTAAACCATTGTAGATCACTGAGGAAACACAACAAATGAGGAGCCAAAGAAGATGGAATCAAAGAGCAAGAAGGAGGAAACAAGAGGAAGAAGAGAAAACTAAGAAAAAGGAGGTAGGAGGGTGGCTGGTGTAAAGTCCCACATCGGCTGGGGAGGAGAACGAAAGGTGCTATATATAGCCCTGGATACCTCCCCCTCTCGACGCTTTTTAAAGCCGTGAGGGGTGAGGATTCCCCAAAGCGGACAATTTCGAGAGCGAGGCGCTGGGATGTTACAGCTGGCCAGTTGGCGAGCCATGCGAATATGTTCGCACTTCTCGCCACTTGCATCGTCGGTTGGCGAGCCACTGGCGAGATTGTCGCTGTCAAAAATTCAGACGCGATTTTCGGGTTTCTTGAGCCCTATATAAGCTTTCTAACAGTTCTCAAAGCATTCTCCAAGCCCCATTTGCACGAAAATAAGGTGGCTATGCTAGGGTTCACTAAAAATCTCTCAAACTCACTCATCCCTCCTCCATTTCCATGAGATTTCACCCCAAATCTTCCATATGTCCTCCTTCATCTCCATTTCCTCTTCCATTTTCAACAACCTTCTTCTCCATGTCACCCCATCTCATGACAATCACTTCTTGGGTAGATTTTGGGCGAAATTCCTCTCTTCCTTCCATGAGTGGCTAAGCTCTTGGTGCTTTGGTGGTGTAAAGATGGTCAATTGCTTCAATGAGCTTCTTAGGGGAGTTTTCTTTTTCCTATGATCTATACTTTGTACTTGAGAGTTGTGGTTTCACTTTCTCTTATGTATTTGTGTTAGAGACATATGGTTGTATCTTTCTAATTATGTTGTGTAACATCCCAAAAATTTAATTAAAGATAATTCAAAATTTTTGAGGGTCATTAAGGGAATTAAAAGTCTTAGGGAGGAATTTATGAGATTATTGAGGTGTCCTTAAGAAAATTTAGGGTTTTAGGGGAGAATTTTATGATTTTTGGACAATTTAGGAATATTAAATCTTAGTTAGTTTGGAAATTAAATAAATATAGATAAAAGAGTAAATTGGTGATAGAAACTTTCATGAAAAGTAAAATTAGGATTCAGATTATGTTATAATGAAAAGATGGAGATATAGTAATATATACAAACTTCTGGGCTAGAAATTTAATTATGAATAAACTTCAGGGTAGTTAATGGTAATTTTCACAAATATATATATATAAATATATATATATACACTCAACTCTCCCTTTCACTCGACATCTCTATCTCTCTCGCCCTCCGACCCCCTCCCTCTCATCAGACCCTTACTCCTCTCTCTGCTTTGCTCGCCGCCGGAGTTGCAGGGACCGGCGGAGCAAGCCGCCGTCGGTGTTAGCACCGGCGCGGCCTCCCTCTTTCCCTCCACCTTCGATTTCGCCCCTCCCTTCCTCCCACTCGAGCTCGTCGCTCAGGCAAGCTTCCAGCGGCCTTCGGCGCGGCGGCGCCGACACCTTCCCCTTTGTCATGGTTTTCACTTCTGCCTCTCTTCCTCTCAACCGAACCCGACCTCCCTTCCCCAAAACCTAATCTCTTTCTTGGTTTGTTTTCTTTCGTTTCCTCCGACCACAATCGACGGCGGCGTTCGATGACGGCGGAGGTATACGGCGTCGAGCAGTGGGTTTGGGTAAACATCATTTCCTTCCTTCTTTTGTTTTTCTTTTGTTATTCGTTTTCACCATTCCTCACTCTCTTCATTTTCTTTTCAAAATCCGGCGATTCACGGCGGATTCCGGCGAGAATCCGGCAACACGTGACGGCTATGTACTCCGGTGAGAACCTTCTACCTATTCCTACTTCTTTTACTTCATTTTTGGGCGAGATTGAGAAGGGGCAGATTTTAGGGTTTCATTGGCCAACGAGTTTTGAAGAAATTAAGGTTAAAAGTTTGTAATTAGTTGTTATAGAAGCTTGTTTAAGTTGTAATATGGCTTGTATGTGGTTTTTCTGTTTTGATTGAAGGTTTCTTAAGCCTCTTCTTTGTCATGGCCGAAAATACTCTAAGAAAAGAAACTCTTTTGCAATTCCTTTCGCTGTTGATTAGTAGCAATCTGTTGTATATGTGTGTGTATTGTTATTTATAAGATATATGCATGTTGGAGTGTTTGGTTTTGCAAGTTGAGGGAGGATAAATTGTGTTTGGATGTATGTTTTCTCTGGGTATTTGAGGCTGACGAGTTTTCGTAAGTTTTGGGGGCTTTAACCTTCAAATTAGTGATTAGGTAAACTCATATGTGTTATAGTTTGGCTGTATATGCGTGATGTATTGACTTGGTGATTTTTCTAGTTTTTCTTCCTCTCAATACATGTGGCACTATTGGTTTGTGTGGATATGATATTATGCTGCGTATTAAATTATAATGACAAATTAGTATTGCTGCTGCATTTGATTTTGAATGGCTTAATTATTGTAATTTGGTATATGTTGGAGGAAACAAACATGATATAGCTAGGTTATGCTTTAAAGATTTGATGGTTGTTTTGAATGGAAGATAATTGTGAATGTGCATTGTGATCTCCTATTATGATTAAGGAAATTGTTGATTTTAACATGGATTGTAGTTGGATATATGAATGCTGGATGAATCTATGTTTTGATTGAAAGGAATGTGATTATAGCTTTATATGTGTGGTGTGAAATTGTGAAGATGCTTTTGGTTACCTTATAATTGATTTTGTGAGTTGCTTTACTTTTTGGTAACTGCATGTATTTTGGGCATTACAAGAAATTGGAAGTGTGGGGATTTTAGTTGGTAGTTAATAAAAATAAATTGAGCTGAATCTATTCCTTGAATGAACAGATTTAAAGAGATGAACTTGTGAAATATGTTTTTGTTAATGAAGGTTTGAGAAATCAGTATTTAAGTGCTGCTTAATTGCCTTGCGTTTGAACTTTTTGTTTGTAAGTTAAGTTGGAAGTTCTATGATAATGATTTCCTTTAAATTGTGAAGATTCTGTTTGGTTGAAATGGGGTTGTAGGAGATGCTGTAGGAAATGAAAACGAAGTGTGTTAAATGGTGATTTGAAATATAGGAAATGAACCCTTTTTCATTCTCCTTAGTTGGGTCAAACAATGGAATGTGAGTGCAATATGTGATTTGGAAATAAACTGGGCTTGCCTACTTGGAGTCTATAAAGTATACATTTTTTTTTACATGAAGAGTTCAAGAACCCTGAAAGAGTAATTTTAATTACGATTTTATCATTGGAGTTCATGTTATGTTATAATTATGGGTTGTTATTTCATTACTACTTTAATATGTACTACAATTTCAATGCTTTGGAAAGTAGGTGACTATTTTTGTTAGGATGGTGAAGGATGTCTTAATTAGATGACTGGAGAGGTAGTTTTGACATAGTTTCTTTTTATTTATTTGGAATATGGTTTGATTTGATTGTGGAAGTGATTGCAATGTTTGAGGAATGTAATAGGTAATTAATGTTATTAGGTGTTGAGGTGATAAACTCAAAGATGAGAAATAATGTTATGGAAACAAGGGTAATATGATTTATGAAATTATATGATCTGGTAGAATTTGTTTTATTTTGTCCTGGTTATCTGTTTTTGATTTGGATTGTATTGTGTGGATATTGTATATGAAATTGGATTGTGTTTGAAATGCATATTTAAAACAAATAAAAGAAAGGGGTTTGGGTAGTAATATATAAACCATACGAGAGAGACGTCAAAGTGTTATAAAGTGAAATGGTATTAATTTATCATTTTGTATCCTATCATTATAGGATTTATTGTGATATCGTTGTGAGGCATCGGGAAAGGATGGGAAAATGCGCAGCTGCTAAGGGCGACAGGTAATCACACTTAACCTTACTATAACATTGAGGGTGATGTTAGCTAGGATTTTGTAAAATCCCTTTTCACCCTCTATATATATATATATTATCTTTAAAAGGTTATTTTTATATAAAACAGGCTATCGGGTGCCTTTTAAACACGATTATTTTCGTATAAAAGGAATTTGAAACATTATATACTATTATCCTGCCTGGTGGTGGCCATTGATCTGGAATGGCGTGGAATGTATACAGGGATAGTGATATTTAGTTTGATGGAAGGAGTGGAATTGTTGTGATGGAGATATTGGATGAAATTGAGAAATTGATGGAAATTGTGATTTAGATATTGAATATTGTGGAAGTGATATTGATAGGATATTGATAGGTTATAGTGAGCATTGCATGACACTGATAGTACCGTCGGCCGATGTAACCTATCGATCTGCGCAATCGATTGGTTAATAGTACAGGTTCCTCGGATTTTTAAAGGAACCAGGGACGTTTTCACTTTTAAAAGTGCTCTCCAGGGACGTTTTCACTTTTAAAAGTGCTCCCCAGGGACGTTTTCACTTTTAAAGTGCTCCCCAGGGACGTTTTCACTTTTAAAGTGCTCCCCAGGGACGTTTTCACTTTTAAAGTGCTCCCCAGAGACGTTTTCACTATTTAAAAGTGCTCCCTTTTTATGCTTTCAGATTTGAGACTGGGCACAGTGTCAATCACGTTTATTTTTGTTGTTGAGTTTGAGATAGTGGTGAGTTAGGTTGTGGGGAATCATTTGATGTGGTTGATTAAAGTATTGATAAGTGATGTGGAATTGATGGAGGGATTTGAGAGAGGAATGGAAGAAGAATTGACACGGATATATATATATATATTACTGGTTTAAAAATGAGGTACCCTTTAGACGCCCTCGCTACCGCACATCTCACTGTTATAGTGAGTTAAGCGGTGATTACTGGGACAAATTGTCTCATCCCACGATTACTGACATTTTTGCAGGTATTCATGCACTGATGCAAGCAGCAGGAAAGGGAATTAGGTAGTAGGAGCTATATTGGCTATTTAAATTGTATATTGCCAATTTGTATAGGCCTGCATTCGTTTCCGCATGTAGTTATATTTATGTATTGTTAAATAATAGTTGGTTTTGTTAAATAACCATGTTAGGTAAATCCTTTCTAACATGGTTAGTTTTTAAATATCCATGATAGCATTCATATTGTATCAGGAGATTCTTTTCTATCATGGATATTATGTAATCATTAGGAAATTCCTTTTCTAACTATGATAGAGATGTTGTTAATATGAATATTCCTTTTCCTATCATAGTTAGTAAAGAGGTAATAGAATTAAAAGAGATGTGACAGACTAATTAAGGAATTAGTAACAACTTGTTACAACTGAATTAGTAACAGCATGTTACATGTTGGATTGATATTCTTGTGTTGAACATCATGTTTGATTGTCAAGGTTATGTATGTTTTATTTCCTATTTTGGTTCATGATACTATGCTTGCTTTAGTGATTTCTTGGTTTGTGTAGTTAATGTTTCAATTGAGGTGTTGTGGTTGCACATTCTCAAGAGGAAATTGGTTTTCAAACTTGTTTTCAATACACATCAAGGGGTACTTGATAGAACCTATTTTTATATGTTTAAGCATGTGCAATTGAGTTTAATTAGTGTGATTTAATTGATATATTTGATCATTTTTGGACATTTTTTATTGCGCATGCTTATGTGATTTAATTGGAGAATATTAGCCTAATTACTTGCATTTTAAATAACCAAGGGTATTTTGGTCATTTTGACTATTTGTGCTTTTCTACATGTAGGGGGTTCCCACGTGGGCCCCACAACCCTTTGGGATAGCTTGGAGTGCAAGGATTTGGCTTGAGGGGAAAGGCAAAGGCATAAGACAAAAATTACCTCATTTGTCAAAAAGAAGGGATTTTGATGTTACTAAAAGGGGTAATTTTGGCTCCACTTTCAAATTCAAATTTGGAGATGTTGAAGTCCTCATTAAGGGCATTTTTGGAAGCACAATCAATTGGAGAAAAAGGAGGGACCTTTGGAAATGCACCTAGACCATATGGAGACTACATCCATACTCATATTTACCCTAATACCTAAAATACCCTTCCTTCCCTCATGTAACATTGTAACATTGTGTTACCAATTACCTAATTAACCAATAATATTTATTACTATTCATTAATCTGTAATCTAACTATGATAGAAAAAGGAATTTCCATAATATTAATATCTCTATCATAGTTAGAAAAGATTATTCTAAACCTTTTATAATTTATCCATGATAGGAAAGAATAAACTAGTACAACCTGAATACTATCATGGATAATTAATAGCTAACCATGTTAGAAAAGAATCACCTAACATGGTTAGAAAAATAAACAACCTAATGTTCAATAATATCAAATACATATAAATATATGCGGAAACGTATGCAGGCCTATACAAATTGGCAATATACAATTCAAATAGCCTATATAACTTCTACTACCTAATTCCCTTTCCTGCTGCTTGCATCAGTGCATGAATACCTGCAAAAATGTCAGTAATCGTGGGATGAGACAATTTGTCCCAGTAATCACCGCTTAACTCACTATAACAGTGAGATGTGCGGTAGCAAGGGCGTCTAAAGGTGAAACATACCTCCTAATAATACCTTAATAACCTACTTACTTCCACCTAATAAAACACATAATCAAAACAATCCATACAAATGGTGTCTAACCATGTTAGCAAGAGTACATCTAACATGGTTAGAAAGAGAAAACGATATCAATCAATACTAGATGCCCTAACCATGTTAGTAAGGGATTCACCTAACATGGTTAGCAAAAGAAACCAAGCAAGCTACATAAAGGTTAACCATATCAGAGCGGGGCCCATCTAACATGGTTATATAAAATAACAACACTCATCACAACAATAAATCACAATCAACAATATAACCATGTTAGGAAAAGGTCTTTCCTTAACACAATTATTCAGAACACCTGTATCAATTAAACTCATTAAAACTACTATCTGACTTAAGCATGTCAGTACCACAGAGCACATTCAAACTTCATTAATCACAATTATATGATACATTCGTATCATGAAAGAGAAATTGTCTTTCCATTAGCAGACAATTCTCAACGGTCAATTCACCACTATATAATCAATCAACACATTAAAACAGTGTGTGATACGACCACCACTGTCACATTCTTTCAATATCAGTGACTAACCAACAATCAACAGAAATAACTAACACAATTCATTCCAAACAATACAAACAAATGCGGAAGCGGATGCAACCTAATAAATGGCAATATACATCCCTACGGTGTACCTCCGGCCTACTCACTGACTCAGTGCAGCTGGCCGGTCCCTCTTTCCCTTCCTCTCAGACTACCTCTGGGCATGATCACCTGCAAAAATAAAGGGAATGGGGTGAGACAAAACAATGTCTCAGTAATCACTACTTAACTCACTGTGAGACTCAGAAGTGGGGTAGTGGAGCGTCTACAGGGTACCACAGTTCAAAACCTGCATACAGCACATAACATTTGCAAATATATCGATGTATATATCCAGAATAGATGCATCCATCTCTCAATAGACAAAAATAAACATGATTGACACTGTGCCCAGTCTCAAAACTGAAAGCATGTAAAGGGAGCACTTTAAAAAGTGAAAACGTCCCTGGGGAGCACTTTAAAAGTGAAAACGTCCCTGAGGAGCACTTTAAAAGTGAAAACGTCCCTGGGGAGCACTTTAAAAGTGAAAACGTCCCTGGTTCCTTTACAATCCGAGGAACCTGTACAATTAACCTATCGATTTGCGCAAATCGATAGGTTACATCGGCCGACGGTACAACTAACCAGTGTCATGCAACATACCAAAGAATATATATAAATATGAATTTATATAAAGTACAGTTCAGTTGAAAGGTACCCTATAGCCCACGTTTATGTATAACATAATCTGAATTCATTTTATTTATATATATAAATAAGTAGAAGAGGATGTCAGAAAATCCTCAACTACCATCACCCTCAGTATCACAGTCAGTTAAGCGTGATTACCTGTTCAAGCTCCAAAACAGCACTATATATATATATCCTCAGTTATTATCATCCGCGAGCTCCACTCGAAGCGCTGCCGTTTACAATCACATAATGAGCTGCTGATGGTCAAGACACAATATCAGTGACTTTGACCACCAATTCAAACTAATTCTAAACAATTATTGATCACTTTGTCCTATTATCAAAAAGTCTTCTAAAAAGTAATCACAAATCACTTCACAATTCCATTAATCAACTTCCAATATACTCCACTTCCTAAATATGAACTTTCAGGTTTACAACTAAACAACAACCCATCCAATTTCTATTTAACTTTCCACGTCATAAACTTGCTAACCTTAATTTCTTGAAACCTGTTCAGATTTTCAGTCATTCTAAAACATCATTTTCATCTACTAAATCATGCCACAAAACAGATTTTTAAATTAAAGCACTAAACTTAATAGTTTAAAGCTTAAAACTGAAACTATTTCCTTCAATTCCTCAATAATATAACATTGCATTCCCTCATGTTTTAATTAGAATTTGAGCCATAAACATATAACTACCAATTCAGCCAAAACAAGAAAGATGAACTTTAAGAACCCTCAATCACAGCACTGATCAGACATTAAAGCGCCTAGAGATTCCAACTCTTCATCACCTTGAAAACTAAATCAAGTTCAGAAATCTCCTATCCAAAGAGTTCATAATTATTTACCACTTAAATTCTCAATCACCCACATTAGTCAAAATAGTCTATACCAATCATCCAAAATCACCATAATCTGAATTGCCCCAATTATTCACTATTTCATCATTCTATACTTACCTCTCAAATCTCATCTAACAAATAAAGATCACTATTTTATTACCATTGGCATAAATTTCGAAATCCCCTTTCAATTCCTAGCATTTGGCACTCTAATTGCTCAAATTCAATGTTTCAATGTCCATAAATTACAAAACAATCACAAACCATTAAACCACCATATTAATGTCAAATTTACAACTCAAAGTGTTCACAAACCTTCCACCAAACTCCAACATATCCTTACATAACCAAATTCCTCTTTACCCAACACTTTAAATACCATACTTCTTCCTAAACACCAATTCAATCAGTTCCCACATTTCAATGCCTTCTTCAAACCTTAATAAACAAATTCTAAATCACCATTTTATTCAATTAATCTTACATTAGCAAAACCCCAATTCCACAGAACCCTAAATGTCCAACAATTCCCAAAATAATCTCCAACTTCAATAAACCTAAATACTTCCCAAAAATCTTTAATTAACCATTTAAACATTCACAAATTTTTGTTTAAAGTCCCAAAGATTTAATTATGGCAAAATCCTAACTTGAAAGAGTCACAACTATCACCAAAAATTCCCAAATACTTAATCTCCTTTAGCAAATCCAATTGCTCCCAAGAATACTCAAATTCCATGCCTCAATTTCAATATTAAAGCATTAACATTCCAAAGATCACAATATAACCAAAACCTAACTCCAAAGAATCCTAAAGTATTCCCCAAAATTCCAAAGTATTTTCCAACTTCAAGAAATATCTAATATCCTCACAAAACTTCCATTAATCACTTAACAATTATTATGGTAGCTTGACAATCCTGAAGTTCCAATTTTTCACAAAGCCCTAAGTTTAAAAGAGGGAACTTTATTCACAAATCAACATCACAAGGTAGTAAGAGAGCTTACGGAATTCAAGAATGAGAAGGGAGACACAACCGCCGCCAACCGCCGTCCAAAACGCCGGAAATCGGCCACTGTAAGTGGTGGTTGAGCATGGAACAGCCACGGAAGGAAAGAAAAATGAGAGATTAACCTTGGAAGGGAGTAAGAACTTCAAACACATAAAAAAAACTACCACCAACCTCTCACCGCCCTCGGCCGCCGGAAAAACAAAACAACCCGCCGGAAAAACAACTCCAAGCTGCCGGCCGAACTGGAAAGAGGAAAGGGGAGTTGAGAAAATTGTGTTGTGAAGTTGAAGAAGGAAGAACAACATGAGAATCACAAGAAAAATCAAACCTTTCCTCCCTAAATGCTTCACGTCGCCGGAAAAAGCTGCGCCGCCGGAAACCACCGCAAGCCGCCGGTCGGACTCGGCTAACAGACCCGAGGAGAAGAGAAGATGAAGAACACAAAACTGATTTAAGGTCTTAGAGAGAGAGAGAGAGAGAGAGATAGCCGAAGTGGTGAGGAAGAAGAAAATGAAAATGGTGAAGGGAAGGAGAGGGAGCACGCCACGCGAGAAAATGGAGGGGGTCAGATTTGTTGATAAGGAAGGGAGTAGGCCGTGTTTGGTTGATGAAAATAAGGGTGATTTTGGTTATTTAAAGCCCAAACTTGCTATAGTGTACTCATTTTGATTTAAAACCACTTAAACCAGCCTCCAATCTTCTTAAACTTCAAAATATTTTTAGCTCTACCACTCCCTCATATTTCAAACTCTTCATTTCTTTAGTAATTATATGCATATTAATTACTCAAAATTTCCAAAAATATTCCCAAAAATCACCAAAAATTCCTAAAAATTTCCAAAATTCCTAATTTCTCCATTTATCATTTCCAAAACACTCTTTAATCCTGTATTAAATTTTCAGGATGTTACAATTCTCCCCACCTTTTAGGAATTTTGTCCCCAAAATTCACTATGTCAGACAACCCTTATGAAATAATATATAGCCTAATCTGCTCACTACATCCCTAATGACTTGAATTAGGGAAGAAAACTTCAAATCCTAGCCAAACTAATCTAAGCCATTTCTTTTTCTTCTAAATATTTAAATCATAATGCTAATCTTAGTACACCTTAATTGTCTAACTACTTGACTTAAAAGACCACAAGAGTTACTCTTTATTCACTAGCCAAGATATTTCTCGCCAAATAGTCATATTTTGCCAAATCCTTATATAGAGATGAGAACAAATCTCAAAACCTATGCCAATATCGATCAATCACCTATCGACCATCTTCCCCTTTTTCTCAAATAATTGGTTTCTCTTCCATTTAACATCAAAACTGCCTACACTTTAATTATCTTCATTACTCCCTCTCTCTTTCCAACTTCTCCAAGCTCTTCACTTCTTACAGTTAGATAACATGTCTCTAGGAATTTATTCCTTATTTTAACTCGTCTAACTTAACATATCCCACCATATCTAACTCACTTAATTCTATTCAATTCCAATGAATCAATTAAAAGTTCGCTAAAACTTCTATATTTATTTAACTCACCCATGCTCACAATTTCCAAAATCCATCACCAACTCGAAACGTCTTAATTCCCTTAGTAGAATAACGACAACTTTTCACATATTGCTAATACTAAATGTGATTAATACTATCCAACCCAATCTTTTGTCTAAACACTCGTAATAAAATGTCAATTATCTACATGATTCAGGATTTCCTACTAAATCGATTTAAATCACTGGATATACTAATCGTTCACCCTAGTTACATCCATGAGCCTAAACAATAGTCCATATTTATATCATTTATAACCTTTGGCTTATCAACTATATTTTCTAAATTAACATCAACAATCTCCCTTTATTAATGTCGCTTCCCATAGCCAGTAAACTTCAGAAGTCGTTAAACCCACAGTTGAACCCTAAGTAGTCTCCTCAATCCACTTTAATTCATAACCTGAATTTCCTCCCTTTCCATAAACACTATAGTACACTGAAATCTACAAGTTCACAACTTTGTCCAAATACATCTAAATCAATACATTCTAATTATACCCTCACTACCATATTCCTTCATTAATACCATACTTCAATTCCAACATGATCTAACTTAAGTAATCAAGTTATAGTGTACATCAAAAACCGTAATGATTTCATAATCCTACAAAACTATACAATTACAAATTTCCATCAAAATCATATAAGGTAATAAAAATCAATAACCCGTTCAACGACTTAATGGTTTCATAATCCTACAATTCTTTTAAAAAAAATTTCTTCAACTACCTAAATTTCAAAGTTCAACTTTAAACCACCATCACAATAATCTACTATCATATCTCCATTCTCCAATTGACTTTTATACATTCTTAATATAATTTCTAACATGTTACCTCTTCCGAAAGCACCCTCAAGTTCATATCCTACTATAATCTAAACCAAATCAGGTTGCATTTCACCATTTAATTCAACCAATTATCCATATGCCTATGAATCCAAACCAAAAGGCTCACCAACTCTTAAATTCCCAAACTGGAACCCAATCATAGTCTTCGCAACATTAAATCTGTCGAAATTTCTTTTCTAGATCATATATCGCTAACTATTCAAGTCAGGCCAGATTATTTTACAATTTCCAGCGTCAATCAAAACACCACATCTTCATTCCTTTCTCAGGCCCTATTCGTCCGTCCCCAAGTAAAAATGGTAGAATTCCTATAAACACAACCTAACAGCCAAATAAAACCCCAAACAATTAGGTACAATTTAAAACATATGATCATAATATTCTAAGTTCACATGCCAACCTACATGACTATGCTTTGTAGATTATTTCCAATAACCAATACTCTTACAAAAGAAAATAAATCGCCAAATTGCACCAATCATCTCATTATTAGAAGTTTGTCTCTCAAAATACCAGATTAACTCAAATCTTCCTAAACAAAGATTAATCAATTGGATATCTAGGAAAAATGCACTATCATCAAAACTCAAACGAATCAAACATGCCGAGATATAAATAACTTTCTTAATCCTATTGGATTAGAAATTTGGAATCGCACTCCTTAGAAACCTAAAACCATAATCTGAATATTCCAAATCATATGCTTCTCAATTTAAAATCAAGCCAGTATAAGATTCTAAAATCCACAATATACACCTGACTTCCAATTCTACATAATCAAGGATTTGCCTAATCGAATCCAAATGTACTCTCAAATGTCTCCATCATGAAGCACAATTACATACAACCCAAAACCAAACACATTTGCATACTACAGTATTCAACTCTAAACACAAAATTGGGCTCAAGGTCAAATCCTTCTATTTAGCCACATCATCATTATTTCATATCCTTATAGGTATTATATAACAAATCTAGAACCTAAAACTACACTTAGAATACTACAAGTCATATGTTTTCTCGTCCCAAAATCTAGTTCATATAACAACCTTAATTAAATTCACATGAATCACCAATTATTCTCATTAGCCTCATCACAAAAGCATAAATTTCCAATATTCCCAACATTAATAAATTCCTATGAACATCATATTATTTCTCACTTAACTTATTAGTTCTAATATCGACTCAAATCCTCCCATAATCTTATAAATCAAGTTCTTTCCACTACATTCAAATATATTATCATTCTATCTTCAATGAAGTCAACTCGCCAAAAAGTCTACCTTCTTTAACCAAATAAAGTCTCTCATGATGCCTCGACTATGATTATGGCCGGCTCATAATTATAATCGAGACCCCCGAGAAGAATCCTCATTCAGTTAACATCCTGATTCCTTATCAATCTCTCAAATACATTGAATCTCTATCTCCTTTATGTTAAATAAATCCTTATATTTTTCTCATTGTCAGCACAATTCCCAAAATCTAGGTTGTCTTTGGTTTCATACCTTTCCTATGCTATGTCAATTTCACTCAATATCGACAAAAATTATTCAAGAAACCCATTTATTTATCTATTGTTTTAAGGTTTTCTATGAAACTTGTTGGATCGAAGTTCACCAACATACCACCCTTAACATAATCTAACTATCGCATTTCTATTATTCAATTGATTCCTACACTTCCTTAGTAATGATTATGACATCCTACCTTTTCTAAACATCCTTTAATACACAATCACACTTTACTTTAATACCAACCAATTAATTTCCACCAAAATTATTGTTGAACTCTCACTTCTTCTAAAATATAGTTTCAATTGAACGTCCTGAATTTAAACATTTCTTTCAAATCCTACTAATTAATCACTAATTACTAATTGTAATTTCGTTTGTATTGCCTGTCACCCCCACTATAATTTACTTTAAACCAATAGAATCGAATTGATTCATCAAAATTACTATACACTTCACCAATACTCACCATTTACCTTGAAAATTATGTTACCTAAGAAAATCACAGTCCTAATCCATTCACTAATCTCATCTGAACATCCTTACTGCGATTTTACCTTTCTCCCCACCAATCGAATTTTGTCCTCAAAATTCAACTGCACATATCTTCAATACAAAGGTTAGGGATCATGCACAGCGGGAAGGGAAAAGAAATATATATTGCCATTCTATATGCAATGCAACAGGCAGGGTATCGTTTACCATAAAACTGATACCAAGTTGAAACATACCTCCTAATAATACCTTAATAACCTACTTACTTCCACCTAATAAAACACATAATCAAAACAATCCATACAAATGGTGTCTAACCATGTTAGCAAGAGTACATCTAACATGGTTAGAAAGAGAAAACGATATCAATCAATACTAGATGCCCTAACCATGTTAGTAAGGGATTCACCTAACATGGTTAGCAAAAGAAACCAAGCAAGCTACATAAAGGTTAACCATATCAGAGCGGGGCCCATCTAACATGGTTATATAAAATAACAACACTCATCACAACAATAAATCACAATCAACAATATAACCATGTTAGGAAAAGGTCTTTCCTTAACACAATTATTCAGAACACCTGTATCAATTAAACTCATTAAAACTACTATCTGACTTAAGCATGTCAGTACCACAGAGCACATTCAAACTTCATTAATCACAATTATATGATACATTCGTATCATGAAAGAGAAATTGTCTTTCCATTAGCAGACAATTCTCAACGGTCAATTCACCACTATATAATCAATCAACACATTAAAACAGTGTGTGATACGACCACCACTGTCACATTCTTTCAATATCAGTGACTAACCAACAATCAACAGAAATAACTAACACAATTCATTCCAAACAATACAAACAAATGCGGAAGCGGATGCAACCTAATAAATGGCAATATACATCCCTACGGTGTACCTCCGGCCTACTCACTGACTCAGTGCAGCTGGCCGGTCCCTCTTTCCCTTCCTCTCAGACTACCTCTGGGCATGATCACCTGCAAAAATAAAGGGAATGGGGTGAGACAAAACAATGTCTCAGTAATCACTACTTAACTCACTGTGAGACTCAGAAGTGGGGTAGTGGAGCGTCTACAGGGTACCACAGTTCAAAACCTGCATACAGCACATAACATTTGCAAATATATCGATGTATATATCCAGAATAGATGCATCCATCTCTCAATAGACAAAAATAAACATGATTGACACTGTGCCCAGTCTCAAAACTGAAAGCATGTAAAGGGAGCACTTTAAAAAGTGAAAACGTCCCTGGGGAGCACTTTAAAAGTGAAAACGTCCCTGAGGAGCACTTTAAAAGTGAAAACGTCCCTGGGGAGCACTTTAAAAGTGAAAACGTCCCTGGTTCCTTTACAATCCGAGGAACCTGTACAATTAACCTATCGATTTGCGCAAATCGATAGGTTACATCGGCCGACGGTACAACTAACCAGTGTCATGCAACATACCAAAGAATATATATAAATATGAATTTATATAAAGTACAGTTCAGTTGAAAGGTACCCTATAGCCCACGTTTATGTATAACATAATCTGAATTCATTTTATTTATATATATAAATAAGTAGAAGAGGATGTCAGAAAATCCTCAACTACCATCACCCTCAGTATCACAGTCAGTTAAGCGTGATTACCTGTTCAAGCTCCAAAACAGCACTATATATATATATCCTCAGTTATTATCATCCGCGAGCTCCACTCGAAGCGCTGCCGTTTACAATCACATAATGAGCTGCTGATGGTCAAGACACAATATCAGTGACTTTGACCACCAATTCAAACTAATTCTAAACAATTATTGATCACTTTGTCCTATTATCAAAAAGTCTTCTAAAAAGTAATCACAAATCACTTCACAATTCCATTAATCAACTTCCAATATACTCCACTTCCTAAATATGAACTTTCAGGTTTACAACTAAACAACAACCCATCCAATTTCTATTTAACTTTCCACGTCATAAACTTGCTAACCTTAATTTCTTGAAACCTGTTCAGATTTTCAGTCATTCTAAAACATCATTTTCATCTACTAAATCATGCCACAAAACAGATTTTTAAATTAAAGCACTAAACTTAATAGTTTAAAGCTTAAAACTGAAACTATTTCCTTCAATTCCTCAATAATATAACATTGCATTCCCTCATGTTTTAATTAGAATTTGAGCCATAAACATATAACTACCAATTCAGCCAAAACAAGAAAGATGAACTTTAAGAACCCTCAATCACAGCACTGATCAGACATTAAAGCGCCTAGAGATTCCAACTCTTCATCACCTTGAAAACTAAATCAAGTTCAGAAATCTCCTATCCAAAGAGTTCATAATTATTTACCACTTAAATTCTCAATCACCCACATTAGTCAAAATAGTCTATACCAATCATCCAAAATCACCATAATCTGAATTGCCCCAATTATTCACTATTTCATCATTCTATACTTACCTCTCAAATCTCATCTAACAAATAAAGATCACTATTTTATTACCATTGGCATAAATTTCGAAATCCCCTTTCAATTCCTAGCATTTGGCACTCTAATTGCTCAAATTCAATGTTTCAATGTCCATAAATTACAAAACAATCACAAACCATTAAACCACCATATTAATGTCAAATTTACAACTCAAAGTGTTCACAAACCTTCCACCAAACTCCAACATATCCTTACATAACCAAATTCCTCTTTACCCAACACTTTAAATACCATACTTCTTCCTAAACACCAATTCAATCAGTTCCCACATTTCAATGCCTTCTTCAAACCTTAATAAACAAATTCTAAATCACCATTTTATTCAATTAATCTTACATTAGCAAAACCCCAATTCCACAGAACCCTAAATGTCCAACAATTCCCAAAATAATCTCCAACTTCAATAAACCTAAATACTTCCCAAAAATCTTTAATTAACCATTTAAACATTCACAAATTTTTGTTTAAAGTCCCAAAGATTTAATTATGGCAAAATCCTAACTTGAAAGAGTCACAACTATCACCAAAAATTCCCAAATACTTAATCTCCTTTAGCAAATCCAATTGCTCCCAAGAATACTCAAATTCCATGCCTCAATTTCAATATTAAAGCATTAACATTCCAAAGATCACAATATAACCAAAACCTAACTCCAAAGAATCCTAAAGTATTCCCCAAAATTCCAAAGTATTTTCCAACTTCAAGAAATATCTAATATCCTCACAAAACTTCCATTAATCACTTAACAATTATTATGGTAGCTTGACAATCCTGAAGTTCCAATTTTTCACAAAGCCCTAAGTTTAAAAGAGGGAACTTTATTCACAAATCAACATCACAAGGTAGTAAGAGAGCTTACGGAATTCAAGAATGAGAAGGGAGACACAACCGCCGCCAACCGCCGTCCAAAACGCCGGAAATCGGCCACTGTAAGTGGTGGTTGAGCATGGAACAGCCACGGAAGGAAAGAAAAATGAGAGATTAACCTTGGAAGGGAGTAAGAACTTCAAACACATAAAAAAAACTACCACCAACCTCTCACCGCCCTCGGCCGCCGGAAAAACAAAACAACCCGCCGGAAAAACAACTCCAAGCTGCCGGCCGAACTGGAAAGAGGAAAGGGGAGTTGAGAAAATTGTGTTGTGAAGTTGAAGAAGGAAGAACAACATGAGAATCACAAGAAAAATCAAACCTTTCCTCCCTAAATGCTTCACGTCGCCGGAAAAAGCTGCGCCGCCGGAAACCACCGCAAGCCGCCGGTCGGACTCGGCTAACAGACCCGAGGAGAAGAGAAGATGAAGAACACAAAACTGATTTAAGGTCTTAGAGAGAGAGAGAGAGAGAGAGATAGCCGAAGTGGTGAGGAAGAAGAAAATGAAAATGGTGAAGGGAAGGAGAGGGAGCACGCCACGCGAGAAAATGGAGGGGGTCAGATTTGTTGATAAGGAAGGGAGTAGGCCGTGTTTGGTTGATGAAAATAAGGGTGATTTTGGTTATTTAAAGCCCAAACTTGCTATAGTGTACTCATTTTGATTTAAAACCACTTAAACCAGCCTCCAATCTTCTTAAACTTCAAAATATTTTTAGCTCTACCACTCCCTCATATTTCAAACTCTTCATTTCTTTAGTAATTATATGCATATTAATTACTCAAAATTTCCAAAAATATTCCCAAAAATCACCAAAAATTCCTAAAAATTTCCAAAATTCCTAATTTCTCCATTTATCATTTCCAAAACACTCTTTAATCCTGTATTAAATTTTCAGGATGTTACAAAAGGGTACCACATTTAAAACCAATACTATATATATATATATATGTCAAGTCTGTCATTCATCATTCAAGTCCCTCCTTCTAAATCCATTCGAATTCATCATCTCTATTTCCCACATATCACTCAAATCCCTCAGTCAAATCCAATTCAACTCAACAGACGAAAATAAACGTGATTGACACTGTGCCCAGTCTCAAATCTGAAAGCATAAAAAGGGAGCCCTTTAAATAGTGAAAACGTCCCTGAAAAGGGAGCACTATAAAAAGTGAAAATGTCCCTGGTTCCTTTAAAATCCGAGGAACCTGTACAATTAACCTATCGATTGCGCAGATCGATAGGTTACATCGGCCGACGGTACTATCAGTGTCATGCAATGCTCACCATTCCTATTCTATATTTCATCAACATAACTCCTTAATTTTCTCTACATAACCTACGATACACCCAAACCACTGTACCTCTCAATATTCCTGTCAAATCAAAATACCAAGATCCCAATATCTATACACTCACATACACAGTCCAACAATATCACCAGCAGGATACTACATATATAATGTGTCAAAATCTTTTATATGAAAATAATCGTGTTTGAAAGGCACCCGATAGCCTGTTTTATATAAAAATACCTTTTCAAATATAATATATATGTATAGAGGGTGAGAAAGGATTTTAAAAATCCCCAACTAACATCACCCTCAATGTTATAGTAAGGTAAGTGTGATTACCTGTCGCCCTTAGCAATTTACGAAATCTCTCAACCTTCCTTTCTTGATGCCATGAAAGCCTACTTGCATCCGCTCCTATAATAATATAGAGCAAAATGATAAATTAATATCATTTCCCTTTATCATAATTAAACGTCTCTCCCGTATCCTTTCTTACTACCCATTTTCCCCTTTTACATTCTCTTATGAAATATTTTCATTATTATTTAGTCCAAGTATCTTTAACCATCACAATCAAAATCAAGTAGTTATTATAAAGCAAACCAACATTCACATCTCCGATAACTAGAATCCAATAACTAACATAAGAAATCATAAATCAAAGAAATCCCCAACAAGGCAACCAAAAGAAAAACAAGTTCAACAAGCACTATCCTACATCCTTAACATGTTCCATATTAATAGACTATGTGATAGATGATTCTTACGTAAGTTTATATATATCAACATCAAGCCTCAATTAGATTCTCCCACAAGCATACAACCATTATCAATATTTCCCTTATAAAGCGTAAACACAAACTTCAACACCTTCTTTTAGAACAATGAAAACGACCTATGAAAGAAGAAGAGTGGCAAGATTTAGAATCATGCATTTATCTTAAGGTTACTGCCTATCCATAATTGTCACCAACTCACTACACGAGTATTAAAACAGACACTACAACATATAATACCTCATATGTCAACTAGATCCATATCCAAATAAATAGAGTATTTAGTTACTAATCACTAGTAAAATAAAAATCAAATGAAAGCCACTCAAATCCTTCATTAATCAATTTGGCCAAGACAGGGAAAAACAAAAGAATAGAACACATTGCTTCATCCCAATTTGTTTTAAAGATATACAAGGATGTAAACTTTTCTTGAAAGATAAAGGAAATCATTATCACAAAGCTTCCAATTTAGCTTTCAAACAAACAGTCCAAGCAAAATTCCACTTGCAAGCATCCCATTTACATCCTAACACTGTAAGGAACTCACACAAGACATACTTCCATGCTCAGAACTGAATCTTTGGAAACTTCCAAGTTCACATGCATGTAAAACACTTAAATCACCACAAAATTACTCATTCTACTTTTATACAATTCATGTGAAAATTCAGCAAGAAGAAAACACCACTTCATGTCTGTACAATCATTGTTTTTTGACTTTAATCATCACATTCTCAACCCTATACATATATACTCACTATCTTCAAATATATTTCCTTTGGTAATTTTGAACTTCAATCCACGATTTAGCAAGCAGTTCCAGAAAATTCAAATCTTGCATTTATTAATCTTTATCCATTTAATCTTATCCCCGAATAGAATCTTAATCTTTTTTCTTTAGTACTTAGCAACTCATTAAATCCTAACATGTAACATGAATCAAACCTTCAAGATTCAATTTCAACAACTCTTCAAATTTGACAAGCAACCTGGGACTAAACATGTACAAAATTAATAGCCAATACAACAAAATTTCTTAACTTCAGCTTACACATATAAAGAAAACACTTCTTATTTCACTTCCTTAAATCAAAACCAAAGAATCCCACTCAACCAAAATAAGTACTTCGGTTTCTTCCAACCTCATTTAGCCAAGACAGTCCACACACAAGCAAAGGGAACTAACTACCATTCACTGCATACTTTAAAGTCTACAAGATAATCAATTATACACCTTAACAATCTTTCTTCTTTACTCAAGAAGGCAGAAAATCCAACAAACAGAATAAGTCATGTTCATCCTGAAACCCATCAAAACTACTAACACGAGCAAAGAAATAAAACAGAAAAGTTCAGCCAAATAAGATGAAAAACTAACACCTTTCACATATAATTAGCTTACATGCTTAAAAACAGATTTTTACCTCTCCTTAACTAAAATCTAAATCCAGCCTTAATCGTTTTCTTTGTTCAAATTTGTTTGGCCAGTAAGACACAAAAAGGGCAAACATTTATACATCCATCAATCCAACAAAATAACAAGCAAGCTTATGCAGGAACCCAAGTCTCAAATTCTGCCTAAGCCTCTAAACTTGAAGACCCGATAGTACATGTAAGAAAGAAAAGAACATGAACTCGAAATCTTTATAAAATAAAAATGTCATACTATGAATCGCATTCTAAAGAAGTTTCTGAGTCAATTTATTTAAGATGTTTAGCTCCAAATCATCTTTGATCTCATTGGAATTAATAAAACCCCAAAGTCTAGGGTTTGTAAACAACTTAACAAATTCTCAAATTACTCTTCAAATGAAAGCTTAAAATGTTCTTTAAATGGTTTTTAAACCCAAAGCTCATACCCCACTCACAGCTCCCTCACATAACTCACGCGAAAAATTAAAGGAAAAGGGTGAGAATGGTTCCAAGAGACTCACCGATGTTGGAATACGGTTTTCCAAGTCTTTCCCAAGCTTGCCGTCGCCGGAAACCCGCCGGAAATCGGCCACCAAGGTGGCTAGCCGAACAGATAAGCAAGAGGAGAAGGATAAAGGTAAGAAAAGGAAGTTGAAAGAAGAAATAGCTTGAAGAACAACAAGAAAGGAGAAACTCACCAACACTCGTCGCCGTCCGCCATGATTTCCGCCGTCGTACGCCGGAAAACTCGCCGGATTCGCAAGGAGAGACAAAAAGGGTTCGTTTGGTTTGAGATGAGAGCGAAACAGAATGGAATAAAGAGGAAAAGAAGGGAGGAGAGGCCGCGACGCCGTGCCACCGCTTCAGCTCGCCGTCACCGCCGCTTCGCCGGTGGGAAATGAGTGGCGGTGAGAGGAGCAGGGAGGATTTGGTGAGAGGGCGGTGGGGCGGAGGGGCTCGAGTCAGAGAGAGAGAGAGAGAGAGAGAAATGAAAAGGAAGGAAGGAGATTGTATATTTATTTATAATTTAGGGGAAAATTACAATTAACTACCCTAAGGTTTATTCGTAATTATATTTCTAGCCCAGAAGTCTGTATATATTACTATATCTCCTTCTTTCCATCATAATATTATCTATTATCCCAAATACTTGTTTATGAAAGTTTCTAACTCCAAATAATTATTTTAACTATATTTCCTTAAATTCCAAAAATTAAGATTTACTAACAATAAATCTCCATAAATTTCTCCCTAAAACTCAAATTTCCTAAATAACACCTCAATAATTTCCCATTAACCTTAATCAAAATTTGGGGATGTTACAATTTACCCCACCTTTTAGGAATTTTGTCCCCAAAATTCGCGTGAAATAACGCCTAAAACCAAGAAATATGTAATTCAGCTCTAACTATATGCAAAGTTCTAACTATTCAACCATAATTTATTGCACTCAACACTATTTTCACCATATATCCACAGTTAATCCATAGATATTCACCAATCCTCATCTCGTTTCCCTTAACTAACCTTCATTTACTAACTACCCTAACCTTATATTACTTGTATTAAAGTCATCCATCATAAATGATAACATCGTTTTTCAAACTCCAATGGTTTCCTCGATCATATTCCAAGGCCTCACTTCTTTGTTGTAAGACATCAACTCCTAAAATTTCAGTTGTAACTTTGACTCAAAAATCTAACTTAACATATACACTCATCCATATCAACATATCATTAGATTAATGATTGATTACTTCCAACTTAAGTAAATCAATGGTAGCAGTTTACTATCTTCCAACCTAATATATTACACTCAAGTAGTCTCTTTATCTATTCTACTCAACCATAAGCAAACTTTTAAAATTCATCACTAACTCAAATCATTCCAATATCATCCATAAAATCCTAATATTAACACATCACCAAGTCATAATATCTTTCAACATCATAAACCATTATTTCACCATGATAAACCTACTTAAATCCTCAAACCAAAACCACCATATTTTCATAGCTTTACATGTCATCCCATAATACCATGGCTCTATTTGTAATTCCAAAATCATTTGTAAGCTAAGTGTGTATTATTATTGATATAGCTCAATCCAAATTTAAACCATATATTCATCATTTAACAATCTACATTTTACTCTAACAATACCATCAAGTCTACCGTTTATCAACTCCTCAATAATTTACATCTAAGAATTCACTTGCTAATATTGACCATTAACCAAATCTCTAAATAGTCTCACTTTATCTCAAAATCACCCTCACTCAACTTCTCTAGTCTATTCTACATACATTACAACATATAGTTCACCAAATAAAGATCGTCCAACTACAAACCTTCATTCCATCCAATAATCATTCACAAATCCAACTATTTGGTTTATTTCCATGATTTTGACTCACATCTACATTTCACCACACAATCTACAACTTTTCTCAAACCTCCTAATATCCTCCTTAATTATTATATCTATCAACCATTTGTGCATTGCCTCTTATACCTATACAAATCAACTTGTATATTAATTGAACCATACACATCATCCCAAAATCAACAAAGTCCATTTACTCCAATCTCAACCATAATCAACAAAGTGTATCAATTACTAAACCACGTTGATAACCTCGAATTTCTACAATTTATCTTTCTTAGTCTTTCATACTACCCCAAAATATTATTCTAAGTCATCAATAACAATTTAATCCTAAAGTTTCCCTTAACCAACTTTAACCCAAAACCTAAATGTCTCCAAATCAAACGTCAGTCCATTAGCTTTATCGTGTATTTCAATCACCAAGATCACAATGGATTTCTTCAAAAGAAAATGGAATTAATTCATCCACCAATAGAATTCTACAATTACACAAAATAAAGTCACGTTACTAAGTCTCTAACCACTCAAACATTTAATCATTCCAATCAACCTTCCCTCAAACAATCCAATGGGTTAAATTTACACAATCCCTCTATATGACTAACCCGCTTGAATCTTCCCAAGCTACAGAAGTTCAATCAACAATTTTTATTCCTAGACCATTACATGTTATCTAAGACAAAACACATCTACGTACTTAAGTATTCAACTCTGACCCCAACACACACAAAGTCAGATTCTTCTATTTAGCCACATCATCATCACCTCATAACCTTACTGATAGTGTAAACAAGTACTAAAACCCCAAACTAGACTTCAAATGTTCTAAGTCATGTTTCTCCATTCAAAATCAAGCTTATCTGACATTCTAAGACCCATAACTTATAACCAACCTCCAATTTCTATTACTTCTTTAACAAATATTCAACAAACTTCCTAAGCAATTAGAAATCAGAATTTTATGTTATAAAATTAGCTACAATTCATGTATCAAGCAATCCATTAGCTATACTCAACACATCAATATCTTCTACAATCAATCATTAAAAGAACCATGTGGCTCAACAAGGAATAAAATCACAATGCTAACCACAATCATGTTTTCATAATCAATTTGTAACCAAACATCCCAATTAATTAAAATGTAGACATTTATCATTCTTAGACAAAATAGTTCCTCATGCACACAATTCACACACAACATTCATTAATAATTTACAATGAAATTTAATCATTTTCATAGAGTCAACTACATTAACTTAAACGATCATCATACATATTCCTTTACACATACACATTTAGCACCTACACACACAAGCACAATATCTTATAATCATCACCAATCTACCAACTAAAGAAAACAATTTGTTTTTTTTTAAAACAAAAATCAAATCTTATCTATAATTTCATATCATATATACACAATTAATTACTAACATTTCAATTTCATATAAGCAACCGCATCAAATTTGAATAACCATTTTCAAACAATACTTACCTTTCTTTCATTTAGTAACGGTGTGAAACAAGCACTCATGATGTAATGAGGGCTACCAACATCTGTTATTAAGGGGGCTGCTTCCAGTAACCGGAAGCCTCCAGCCTCTTAATATAAATGGGCAACAACCTTCTATTACTCATGATAATGTACTCTCTAACCATTACTAAGTGAAAGATAATCAAAACACATTCAAAACAATAGCATACTTCATGTTGAAGCTTATAAAAACAAACAATTTCGGGAGAATTTTATTCCAAACAATCAGATAGCACAAGTTAAATCATCAGTGAAGCAAACAATTTATCAAATAATAAGCAATAAACACAAGGTCAACAGTTATTATCTCATGTTTTATTCATTACCAATTGTCATTTTCGATTTCTCTTAGTCCCTTAACCCAATAAGGTATCTCATGATGCCTCGACTATGATTATGGCTAGCACATAACTATACTCGAGACCCCAGAGAATCATCCTTATTTCGTTAATCTTCCTAAATTCTTATCAGTGTCTTCATTTATTTTAGTATTCTTTCTATATTCTTCTCAATCTCTCCACATTACCTATTCAATTGCACTTATCACTCTCTCCCCACCACGGGATGAGCGATACTCCTCTCAAAGGCAGATATTCATGCACATAAGGAAGGGAATACAAAGAATGTATATTGCCAATCTATATGCAATGCAGCACAGTCCTAGGTTATCGTATACCAAATACTGATACCAAGTTGTAACATTGTAACATTGTGTTACCAATTACCTAATTAACCAATAATATTTATTACTATTCATTAATCTGTAATCTAACTATGATAGAAAAAGGAATTTCCATAATATTAATATCTCTATCATAGTTAGAAAAGATTATTCTAAACCTTTTATAATTTATCCATGATAGGAAAGAATAAACTAGTACAACCTGAATACTATCATGGATAATTAATAGCTAACCATGTTAGAAAAGAATCACCTAACATGGTTAGAAAAATAAACAACCTAATGTTCAATAATATCAAATACATATAAATATATGCGGAAACGTATGCAGGCCTATACAAATTGGCAATATACAATTCAAATAGCCTATATAACTTCTACTACCTAATTCCCTTTCCTGCTGCTTGCATCAGTGCATGAATACCTGCAAAAATGTCAGTAATCGTGGGATGAGACAATTTGTCCCAGTAATCACCGCTTAACTCACTATAACAGTGAGATGTGCGGTAGCAAGGGCGTCTAAAGGGTACCACATTTAAAACCAATACTATATATATATATGTCAAGTCTGTCATTCATCATTCAAGTCTCTCCTTCTAAATCCATTCGAATTCATCATCTCTATTTCCCACATATCACTCAAATCCCTCAGTCAAATCCAATTCAACTCAACAGACGAAAATAAACGTGATTGACACTGTGCCCAGTCTCAAATCTGAAAGCATAAAAAGGGAGCACTTTAAATAGTGAAAACGTCCCTGAAAAGGGAGCACTATAAAAAGTGAAAACGTCCCTGGTTCCTTTAAAATCCGAGGAACCTGTACAATTAACCTATCGATTGCGCAGATCGATAGGTTACATCGGCCGACGGTACTATCAGTGTCATGCAATGCTCACCATTCCTATTCTATATTTCATCAACATAACTCCTTAATTTTCTCTACATAACCTACGATACACCCAAACCACTGTACCTCTCAATATTCCTGTCAAATCAAAATACCAAGATCCCAATATCTATACACTCACATACACAGTCCAACAATATCACCAGCAGGATACTACATATATAATGTGTCAAAATCTTTTATATGAAAATAATCGTGTTTGAAAGGCACCCGATAGCCTG
This sequence comes from Mimosa pudica, assembly GCA_029929735.1. NCBI lineage: Eukaryota > Viridiplantae > Streptophyta > Magnoliopsida > Fabales > Fabaceae > Mimosa > Mimosa pudica. The sequence goes on along the minus strand of JAKELP010000037.1, from coordinate 3,285,596 downwards.
TTTTATATAAAAATACCTTTTCAAATATAATATATATGTATAGAGGGTGAGAAAGGATTTTAAAAATCCCCAACTAACATCACCCTCAATGTTATAGTAAGGTAAGTGTGATTACCTGTCGCCCTTAGCAATTTACGAAATCTCTCAACCTTCCTTTCTTGATGCCATGAAAGCCTACTTGCATCCGCTCCTATAATAATATAGAGCAAAATGATAAATTAATATCATTTCCCTTTATCATAATTAAACGTCTCTCCCGTATCCTTTCTTACTACCCATTTTCCCCTTTTACATTCTCTTATGAAATATTTTCATTATTATTTAGTCCAAGTATCTTTAACCATCACAATCAAAATCAAGTAGTTATTATAAAGCAAACCAACATTCACATCTCCGATAACTAGAATCCAATAACTAACATAAGAAATCATAAATCAAAGAAATCCCCAACAAGGCAATCAAAAGAAAAACAAGTTCAACAAGCACTATCCTACATCCTTAACATGTTCCATATTAATAGACTATGTGATAGATGATTCTTACGTAAGTTTATATATATCAACATCAAGCCTCAATTAGATTCTCCCACAAGCATACAACCATTATCAATATTTCCCTTATAAAGCGTAAACACAAACTTCAACACCTTCTTTTAGAACAATGAAAACGACCTATGAAAGAAGAAGAGTGGCAAGATTTAGAATCATGCATTTATCTTAAGGTTACTGCCTATCCATAATTGTCACCAACTCACTACACGAGTATTAAAACAGACACTACCACATATAATACCTCATATGTCAACTAGATCCATATCCAAATAAATAGAGTATTTAGTTACTAATCACTAGTAAAATAAAAATCAAATGAAAGCCACTCAAATCCTTCATTAATCAATTTGGCCAAGACAGGGAAAAACAAAAGAATAGAACACATTGCTTCATCCCAATTTGTTTTAAAGATATACAAGGATGTAAACTTTTCTTGAAAGATAAAGGAAATCATTATCACAAAGCTTCCAATTTAGCTTTCAAACAAACAGTCCAAGCAAAATTCCACTTGCAAGCATCCCATTTACATCCTAACACTGTAAGGAACTCACACAAGACATACTTCCATGCTCAGAACTGAATCTTTGGAAACTTCCAAGTTCACATGCATGTAAAACACTTAAATCACCACAAAATTACTCATTCTACTTTTATACAATTCATGTGAAAATTCAGCAAGAAGAAAACACCACTTCATGTCTGTACAATCATTGTTTTTTGACTTTAATCATCACATTCTCAACCCTATACATATATACTCACTATCTTCAAATATATTTCCTTTGGTAATTTTGAACTTCAATCCACGATTTAGCAAGCAGTTCCAGAAAATTCAAATCTTGCATTTATTAATCTTTATCCATTTAATCTTATCCCCGAATAGAATCTTAATCTTTTTTTTTAGTACTTAGCAACTCATTAAATCCTAACATGTAACATGAATCAAACCTTCAAGATTCAATTTCAACAACTCTTCAAATTTGACAAGTAACCTGGGACTAAACATGTACAAAATTAATAGCCAATACAACAAAATTTCTTAACTTCAGCTTACACATATAAAGAAAACACTTCTTATTTCACTTCCTTAAATCAAAACCAAAGAATCCCACTCAACCAAAATAAGTACTTCGGTTTCTTCCAACCTCATTTAGCCAAGACAGTCCACACACAAGCAAAGGGAACTAACACGAGCAAAGAAATAAAACAGAAAAGTTCAGCCAAATAAGATGAAAAACTAACACCTTTCACATATAATTAGCTTACATGCTTAAAAACAGATTTTTACCTCTCCTTAACTAAAATCTAAATCCAGCCTTAATCGTTTTCTTTGTTCAAATTTGTTTGGCCAGTAAGACACAAAAAGGGCAAACATTTATACATCCATCAACCCAACAAAATAACAAGCAAGCTTATGCAGGAACCCAAGTCTCAAATTCTGCCTAAGCCTCTAAACTTGAAGACCCGATAGTACATGTAAGAAAGAAAAGAACATGAACTCGAAATCTTTATAAAATAAAAATGCCATACTATGAATCGCATTCTAAAGAAGTTTCTGAGTCAATTTATTTAAGATGTTTAGCTCCAAATCATCTTTGATCTCATTGGAATTAATAAAACCCCAAAGTCTAGGGTTTGTAAACAACTTAACAAATTCTCAAATTACTCTTTAAATCAAAGCTTAAAATGTTCTTTAAATGGTTTTTAAACCCAAAGCTCATACCCGACTCACAGCTCCCTCACATAACTCACGCGAAAAATTAAAGGAAAAGGGTGAGAATGGTTCCAAGAGACTCACCGATGTTGGAATACGGTTTTCCAAGTCTTTCCCAAGCTTGCCGTCGCCGGAAACTCGCCGGAAATCGGCCACCAAGGTGGCTAGCCGAACAGATAAGCAAGAGGAGAAGGATAAAGGTAAGAAAAGGAAGTTGAAAGAAGAAATAGCTTGAAGAACAACAAGAAAGGAGAAACTCACCAACACTCGTCGCCGTCCGCCATGATTTCCGCCGTCGTACGCCGGAAAACTCGCCGGATTCACAAGGAGAGACAAAAAGGGTTCGTTTGGTTTGAGATGAGAGCGAAACAGAATGGAATAAAGAGGAAAAGAAGGGAGGAGAGGCCGCGCCGCCGTGCCACCGCTTCAGCTCGCCGTCACCGCCGCTTCGCCGGTGGGAAATGAGTGGCGGTGAGAGGAGCAGGGAGGATTTGGTGAGAGGGCGGTGGGGCGGAGGGGCTCGAGTCAGAGAGAGAGAGAGAGAGAGAAATGAAAAGGAAGGAAGGAGATTGTATATTTATTTATAATTTAGGGGAAAATTACAATTAACTACCCTAAGGTTTATTCATAATTATATTTCTAGCCCAGAAGTCTGTATATATTACTATATCTCCTTCTTTCCATCATAATATTATCTATTATCCCAAATACTTGTTTATGAAAGTTTCTAACTCCAAATAATTATTTTAACTATATTTCCTTAAATTCAAAAAATTAAGATTTACTAACAATAAATCTCCATAAATTTCTCCCTAAAACTCAAATTTCCTAAATAACACCTCAATAATTTCCCATTAACCTTAATCAAAATTTGGGGATGTTACACCTCACCATAAGCAAACTAACGAAATTCCTCACCTCCATACCCATAAAAATATCTTTGACAACCTACTAACCTCACTTGACAACTCATCATCTCACTAATCACTCTCATTAACCCAACTCCCACTTCATTAAATAAAAACCCTAACCTCATCTGTGACATAATTTAACTTCACCTTTCTCTCTCTTCTTGCATTTTCTCTCAACCTCCTTCACCAAACCTCACGCACATTTCCATTTCCTCCATGGATTCACCACGCAATTTCATCATCTTCTCCATCTACATGCTTGGCTAAGCTCTCCTCTCCTTCCTTCAAGTCAAGATTTGTGCTAGGAGCTTCAATGATTTCGGCCTTGTGTGAGAATTTCATCTTCTAGGTTTTCAAGTTTGTAATCATTTAGATCTTTCATGTCTAAAGCTTTTGAGGTATGTAGATCTAGGATTTTGTATGGAGATTTCCATGTAAAGTTCATTTATCCTTTGATAAGCTCCATAATTGCACACACATTTCATCTAAATTTTCTGATTTATCACATGTTTTTGGTAAACAAATAGATAGGAATATAGCAATACTCATAGTGTAGAGAAAATGATATAAAATACATGTGATTGAGATTATGAGTTGAAATTGCTTAATTTTTGATATATATGTGTTGAAGAGTTAACCTTCCCTATTTGAGTTAATGTGAGTAGGAACAAATGGGCAAGCATAGGAACATCAAAAGATTGGAAGCAAGGAAGAAAAGAAGAAGAGAAAAAGGAAACAGGGGTTCGCTAGCAGTTAGCGCTCAGCGAACGAACAGCGAACGGATCCAGAATTACACCCTCTTGGCCAAAATCTTCGCTGGAGCTTCGCATTTCGCGAACGTGTAGTGAACCTGTGAAGAAATTGAAACTGTGCGTTTTTTACTGAAAAAGCTGAAGGATAAAAGGAGGAATTGAACCACATTAGGTAGACTGGACTAGGGCAAGATTTAGGGCACCAAAAACTCCCTCTTCTTGGGTTCTTTGGCTTTGGGTTTGCTTGGGATTTGAGGATTGAAGGTTGGGAAGTTGGTGAAAGCATTGAAGGACACTTAAAGCTCCCTTCTTTTGGTTTCCTCTTCATCTCTTCTTACTTGTATGCATTTATGACTATGTATTCCTCTTGGAGTTGTAGTTTTTACTTGAATATGAGTAGCTAAAACTCCTATCTAGGATTATTTTGAACCCTTGTATGGGAGTAATTCTTTAAAACTCCTATCCTTTTGTGATTAATGTATATATATGTGTTTATTTTACTCTAGCCCTAATGCCTCTAAGTGATTGATCACCATTTAGTGGATATGTTCATTTGACTTATGACTTGAGAGAGCTAGGTTAAATGTAGAACTTGAGTAAAATAGTGTGAGAACTTGAAGTTTGCACGACAAATGAATGGTTTTGCTAATAAGATAGACATATACTTATTAGTCTCACATAGCCACATTAGGGTTGAAACTTAGAAGTTGGGGTCCATTAATTGTGACAAGAGATTGCATGATTAATGGAATTAAACACTTGTTCTTGACTCGACGGAGCGTTTACAAGTATTTCAGAACCCTAGGTTAACACATATATAAACATTAAAGCAAGTAAGGGAGGAGTTAATTAAAGATTACAAGATACAAGGGGGATAAATAATCCTAGGTGCTAATTAATCCTTGAAAGAGAGCAATTTGTCATCATTGTCCAATTTTAATTTTAGAAAATAGTTTTTATTCAGTTACTCATTAAATCACTTTTATTGTTAGCTCAACTTAATTTAATCATTAAGTCTCTTGCTTGACCGGATTTGTATCCAAATCCTTGTGGGAACGATCTTTTCTTATCACTTTATTACTTGGCGCGACCCATGCACTTGCGGTGCGAACATCCTTCAAACTTGTAAACCTAGCTTCTAGATCTTGAACTTCATGTGTGATAGGTTCATACTTGTGTAACTTCATGAGATTAGTCATATGTGTTTACATTTTGGTTGATACTTGAAGTGAATTTTATATAGAAGTTAGCTTTGATTTCTATTTCACCTATGGATATGCATCAAGTTCAAGGCTAGGGTTTCTTGATTAATTAGTTTAAATTAGTTAAAGTTTCTTAGATTTAAGAAGCTTTGGCCGATTTAAGCTAGTTATATTAAGAGGAAATTGTCACATGAGGCCTATCAATCAAGTTGCACAAATTGAGGCTTGAAGGAGGAGAATCCACTTCTTGATTTGCATCCACTTCTATTCGGTTACTTTAGTATTTTAGCAATTTAAATTGTAGATTGTAACTTAAACTCAACACTCTCAACATCTTTGTTAATTTGCGTGACTTAATTGGCTTGAATTAGTAAGAATTGAACCTAGATTGTGAGAAGACCTATACTCACTACTATACAATTAGTGGATTTGAGTATTGATTTGTATTGATTAATCTTTTAGGCGACAAAAAAGGTTTAAATCAGTACTTAACTCTAACCCTAAGTGATGGCTAGTTTCAAGCAATTGCTTGATTAGCTATTAATTAGTGCTAGAGGACCTTTAGTGGTTGCTTTGGGATTTTTCTAATAGACTTGATGAATGATATAACTCTCATGATTTTAAAGCAGTAATTGAACCATTGAATCACCACCAAAGCCCCTTTTCATTGCATTTATTTTAAACCTTCACACCTTTATTTGAAAAACACAAAAAACAAGCACTTACATTTTCTTTCTAGTTTAATTAGTTAATTTCAAAAACCAAACAAACAAACTCTTTCCCTTTGTCGCTTTTAATTTGCATTTAGTTCATCTTAGGGTAGTTTAGAAGACTCATCAAGAGAGACGACCTGAGGTTGCGCCACTGTGTTGCAATCCTTGGTTTCATAAATAACTTGCATTTAACCCCAAGTTGATTAGGAAACGGTTAAATCACCTATATTGCACTAATATTTATTCTTCAGTCCCAAAATTGAGCCCGAAAATACTTGTTTCCCTATGTGCTCTTGGCGTAATAGTTTGAACCCATTTTTGCACCTTTACCCTATATAGTAATACTATATATCACCATAATTTTTAGAAAAATTATGTCATTTTCAATATTTTTACCTATAAACTTGTCTTTTCTTAATCAAGTAAAAATTTAAGTTGCAATAATATCAATGAACATTGTCTTAGAACTGAAGAACTGAGGGGCGTTCATTACAAAAAAATTTTTTTAATTGAGATGGTTTTTTAAATTTGAATGTGCATTGTTTGCGAAAAAAGGATAACAGTGAATTTGTTCTTGGAAAAAGCTTACAGTTATTTTTGGTACCAACCTTGTCGGTACCAACCTTGTCGGTTTGTGTATAAACTTAAAAGCTTCTCTTTTGATTGTACAAAAAGGAGGGAATAAGTACTTCTCTTGGGACTTTTTTATCGTCAAATTCTGTTTGGAATTCCTCAGAATTTCCACTCATGGTATACAGAGATGTCAGTTTTGTTATATCCTTGGGTTCTTTATCTCTAATCTTTGTTGGTTTCTTTGTTTTTGAAGGGTACCTAATCCAAGTTTCCAAGATCTAGATCTAAATGTTAGTTAAGATCTTATGTATCACCTTCCCAAGTAATCCTAGCAATCTATTACCTATGAAAATCTAAAAATTAGTTTTAATTACGATCATACCAATCGATATTATAGCATTTTTGTTTGGGTAATTTGTTTTCCCTTTAAGAGACCTGGGATATGTTGTAGCAGAAATGGAAGCTTGGTTATTTTTTGTTGGCTTTTACAATTTTTTTAACCATTGTTTTGCTATTTGATGAGCTTGTTGCAAACTACCCACTATATATTATCCTTCCTCTTTTTAATGAAATATATTATCCTTCCTCTTGTTATCCTTTCTCTTCAATATTCGTTATTAAGTTTTGGTATAGTGAGATACACACAAATTGAAATAGATGTTCTTAATATATTCATATTTCAAACATGACTTGAGTTAAGAAAATGTTTGAATAGCTTATTTGGAGTTCGACCCAATAAAAAAATTGAAAATTTTTTACAATTTCATTATAATATATAATTTAATTTCAATCCCATATTAAGTGGTAGTTGAAAAAAGTTTCTTTGGTCAATAAATTTAATACCTAAATTTACTTTGCCTTCCAAATTTACTATTTAAATGAATTCCCTACTACATGCAAAGAATAGAAATAGTAGTTAATGTAATGTTAAAATGAAGATATTTTAGAGAAATCGTTACACTTTTAGTTTACAAACAAATAAATAATTTTTATTATATGTTTATTAGTTATTTAGCTCGTACAATTATTTAGGATCAAAGAGACTAAACAAATAGTAGACATCATTTTTAACATTGGGATATAAAGGGCCTTGTAGTTACGGTATGACATCTCCCCTTTAGGTGAGATGTGAGTTGTGACAATTACACCTAGATCCCAAACAAAGGATTTAACATCAAATAGGTCCAGTAACAACGCATTCACTTATTAATGAAGATTATACAGTCGTTAATAGGCATTAGTAATAACTCCTTAGGACCTCTATGAAATTAAATTTCATTCTTAGTAAAACTAAGGGTCCATTTGGTTGCAAGAAGGAAAGTGGAGAAATGGAAAGTGAAAGGAGTAAAGATGGAAAGTAGGGTAAATTAAGTAATGATGAAAAATAAAGTGTGTGGAGCCCAGAAAAAGTGAGAGATAGAAAGAGAAAACTTGTGGGCCCCGGAATATATGTATATTACAAAACTACCCTCTACTTTCTACATTTTCCAATTCTTTGTCAATTTTTCATGCAACCAAACAAGCCCTAAGAACTAAAAATGTTATTAACTCTATGTTGAACTATAACCATTAGTCGAACATTCATCCTAACAACACCAAAGAAATTAACATTTTATATACCTTATCAAACAAACCATATGAAGCATCAGCAGGACCTTGATCAATTATCATGTGCTCGTGTAAAGTCTCTTGATCAGCCATGGAGAATTCGTTGTGTGTTGAGTGGGGGGGAGGGGGTTGTTCAAGAACTTTGCCCTTAACAATATAAAACTCCAGGGGTATTAATCCTCATACAGTCGAAAATCCCTTGAAAATAGACTAATCCAAACACCCACTCTAACAAATGTTTGTCTCTTTACATGGTCAAAAGATTTCCATCTCCTATATTTACTTTTTTCCCTTCTTTCGGAGCTTCTTCTCTGCATGATTTTCACATAAAAACAGATACATAATAGTAGTAGTTCATGAATTAGTTCCTGACTTTATTATCCAAGTCAGCAAATAAAAGAACCAAACAATTCGATTTTCAAGTTCCTTGATGACATGCTCCATTTTGGTCCAGCTAATTAAGTCCAGGATGAAGAGTAATTACAGAGGCACACAACCACATGGACACAATTGTTTTGCATATAAAAAATGCAATGTTGTAGGTTTTAGTCATAAATGTAGACAAATAAAGTCGAGGGAAATAGTATTAGGGTTAACATAACTTTTGGTCCCTATAGTTTGAGCTCATTTTGGTTTTAGTCCCTGTAGTTTCAAATGGGAGGTTTTGGCCCCTCAAGTTTGCTCAGTTAATAACATTAGTCCCTGGAGTTTAAAAAGGACCTGACGGTGTTAAATTTTGCTGATGTGTCAACTAACAGTGTTAATTTTGCTTAGTTGGCATCTGACTAAATTTATATGGTCAGATGCCAACTAAGCAAAATTAACACTGTTAGTTGACACATCAGCAAAATTTAACACCGTTAGGTCCTTTTTAAACTCCAGCGACTAATGTTATTAATTGAGCAAACTTGAGGGACCAAAACCTCCCATTTGAAACTACAGGGACTAAAACCAAAATGAGCTCAAACTATAGGGACCAAAAGTTATGTTAACCCATAGTATTAAGTTATTAACTAACTACCTTGTTGTCTTCGAGCTTCAGATTTTGCGAAGAAATCCCTCCACTCATCTGTTAAAACAAAAATTGGCTCCTCATCCTCTTCATCGATATCCAGATGCTCCAGATCTTGTGAAATTCTGCATGCCAACATTCAACAATAAAAGTTTAGCCTGCGTTAAAGTGAAGATCAGGGATAACTGTGGTTAGATTTAGAGAGAAAAAAAGCTAAAGGAATTAGTTGACAGTACAACAACATATGTAGATGATGAAATGAACGAAATCATATTTATGATTACTATGTTATTTTGAGGCTTGCCATGAATAAGGTTGAGAAGCATTACGGATTTTATTTCTATCATGGTGTCATGATTATACTGAGAAAATGTTGTGAATAAAAAAACAAGAAACGAAGCATCATCAGCATTATGAAGTGAGATATTTTAGGCTAAATGGAATGAAATATCAGCAGGAAACGTGCTTTCTCTAAAAATTTATTACTGCTATCTGTGAGCATCCACTTAATAGGTTGGAGGTCTCTTAAACTCTTCAATATCAAAGCTCATTTCCATTCACCTAGCTTTTTCAAGCCCTAATGATCTTCTATTTTACTCTTTGAAATTCCTTCAATCGAGACACCAAGCAAATTTTACTATTGAGTTGTCTTTGCAGACTGAATATTATTTCATAGCAGAAGAAATCTAAGCACTGTACCTTGTTCTCTATGCAATAACATAAACTAATTAATTCGTGCACAAAGCACAAAACAGACAAAGGAAAATATAAATGGAAATGTAAAAACCAAGAGGATTAAGGGAGGAAAACAAAGATCAAACAATCTTACTGAGCCACGGCATTCAAATTGTTTCCATCAGGAAAAGGAGCGAATGATTGTGGATGTTGAGGAGGAAGAGGAAGAGGAAGAGAAAGAGGAAGAGAAGATGGAAGATGGTGGTGGCAGTGGCAGTGGCAGTGGCAGCGGCAGTGACAGTGAAAGTAATGGTTGTGAAATGCACAATAAGAATGGACGCCATGGCAATGATGGTGGTGCTGACGATGGAGGTGATTGCATTGTTGAGAAGACATCGGAAAATTACTGTTGTTATATTGCATATGGCAAATTTGTTGGCGGAAAGAATAAAATGAAGTGGAAATAGAGGTGGAATAACTAGAACTTGAAGTGAGTTTTATTTTTAATAGAAACTGAATATCTCTACATTGACCAGAAATTACACAATGACTTGAGATCTACTTATCTATCTTACATCAACCACCCCTGAAGGATGTTAATTGACTGTCACTGGATGGGTTTCTTCCTGCAGTGCTGAGGAATAAGCTTGCAACCAACTTCCCTTTGTAAAAAATTTGTAGCTTTGAAATGAGGCTATTCTAGGTCTGCAAAATCATAAAGGAAATGTGAGCTCAATGCAAATTAACTCAGAGTGGTAAACACTATTGTAGCCTGAAAGCATTTAGATTCATTTTAACAATAAACTGGGTATAATCACCAGTACAATAACATACCAACCACTCCAAGAAAGCATGTTGCATATTAGTATGCAAACAAAACATTAAAACCTTTTAGAACAAATCCCCTAATCAAGTGATCATTAAATAAGATACTGGTTCCTAAATATATGATCACTTTTGAAATTCAATTTATCCCTAATTATAAGATCACTTTCTATCTTTTCCCAACTTTTTCCCAAATTAACCCTATCATGCTTGTCTATAATAACAAGTAAGAGAGGGAGAGTGAGGATAAAGGTATATAGTTGGGATAAATTGATAATATCATGTGTAAATAACTAACTTAACTAACTTCCTTAATCTACTCAAATTAGGGAAATTGATCTTATATTTAGGAACAGAGGAAATAACAATGATAGATTCAGAGAAGGGCCGACATGACTCAACGGTAAGCTCGCTTGCCGTGAGGTCTGAGGTCGCAGGTTCGAATCAGCTTCTCGACACAAAGCAAGGATAAAACTACCTAATATATTCCCTTCCGCAGCACTAGAACTGACTGGGTTGATCTCATTTTTCTATGCTTAATCCAAAACTTCTTATAGTCAAAACGAGCAAAGAACCAAATCATACATATATATGTTTGGCACAAGGTCCTAACTTAATAGTGGGTATTAAAATCAGAATAACTGTAAGAATTTCAAAGCACCATTGAACTTAAGAACATGCACAAAACAGTTTTCAAGATTACATAAAGCCTAACAATTAATCATAAGATTCCCAGAAATTCACATAGCCTCAGCATATTCATATTTTAGGCCAAATAAAATTGGGTCTGATAGTGCAGCATTATGTAAGTTTACGAAAATGTCCCTCATTCAAAGTGAAGCACCCCAGAGAGGAACTGAACAGTGGGGAAAAATTGAATGCTCAAAATAATGATTCAGCACAAATAGTTCAAAAATGGAAGAGCAAATCGCGTGAATGGTTGAATGGGGAGGGAGAATTTTGAAGACGATACCTCTAGGAGATGAACATAGTAGAGATGAGAGGAACTTGACTGTGGTTAGCGGTGGGGCCAGGGATTCGATGGAGAAGCAATGGCGGCGGCGGCTGGTATTATAACTAAACACAGTGGATGGGGATTGGGGTTCAATTAAAAAAGTGGTTTTTAGTGGAAACAAAATACTTTTGTGATACCAATGGGTAGTTGGTTGAGCTGGTAAGTGGACTGCAACCCCCGTAAGGATGAGAATGCGTGTTCGATTCCCGGGAAGCGCTCTCATTGGGAGAGGGGACAACCTTGCCTATGTGGGCAACACTCCTACCCCTCGAGTCCGGATTAAACCGGGCGGTGAATAACCAAAAAAAAAAAATACTTTTGTGATAAAAAAAATGGTGTTTGTAGCAAACAAATAAATTAGTTCAATATTATTTTTATAATATCTTTTATACAACATAATAATAATAATAACAACGTAAATCTTATCCCACTTAAATGGGTTGGCTACATGGATCACACGACGCCATTTTGCACGGTTACTAGTCATTCCTGAAGATAAACATTTCACACTTGATCAAAAGTTCTCTTTGGTCTCCCTCTATTTCTTATGTAGGGATCCCATACCATCTGATCTATTATTCTTACTGATTCATCTACTTCTCTTCTTTGAACATGTTCATACCACCTTAAACGATTTTCTGTCATGTTCTCTGAAATTTGTGCTACCCCAACTCTTTCACATATGTGATCATTACGAATCCTATTTTTTATTGTATACTCACTCATCCATCTCAACATTTTCATCCCTGTCATATACATCTTATGTTACGTTTTATACAACATAATAAAGTAAAATTTTATTATGATCGTATTTTTCATAAAAAAATACTTTTATGAATACATGACATAAAAAAAATGTCATGTATTCTAATAAAATTATCCTTATACTTTTATTATGATCGTATTTTTTTATGTATTTGGGACGGACGGGACGGGGATCGGGACGACCCCGTCTCGTGTCCTGTCACGTCAAGGAGAGGAATTTTGTCTCGACCCAAAATTTTTCTGGACAAAAATTTCCCATCTCAAAAAGCCTCAGGACGGGACTAGACGATCAGGACTCAGGATGGGATGAGACTGGAAAATGTTGAACACCCCCTACTTCATACCACTATAAAAATACAGATAATCACAAATTCACAATGATGTAGTCCTTATAAACAAATTAATCACATTTAAGTGCAAAACAAAATGATAAAATTGAGTTGAAGTTTCAAGAGATTACAATTGCTTGTCGTTGAGTTGTCAACTCAATGAGATGACAACTAAATTCATTTGTAACACACGAAACACAAGGAGGAAGAAGAAAATGGAGAAAGTGTGTGGGATCTAGGGGTGGAAATATTCTAAACCAGTCTAGGCCACAACCATAATAGGTCAAGTCTGCAATGTTGAAAACAAGTCTGAGTGTGGCACGTGCCCTATTGCAAGCCACTTTTTAAGCCTAAGTTTGACCTATTAAGAAATCTAGTTTGAGTATGAGCGTATTAAAAACTTGAAAAATTATTCAAGCTAATAGGCAATAGGTTAATAGACATAATAGGTCATAGGCTAATAGGTCTTAGACCATAACATTGTAATAGACCAATATTAGCGTGACAATATACATGATTATAATATATAGATGAGAAAATATATTTTAATTGAGACTCTAAAAAATAAGCCACTATCAAATAGAGACTCTAAAAAAATAAATGTTAGATAATATATAGAGGAGAAAATATATTTTAAAATATTTTTAATTGCTTATTAGTCCAGCCTCACAAACTTCATAGACATTTTTTTAACTTAGGCCTTGTCTATTAAATCAATTTGGCAAAAGAAAAACCTAAGACTGAGAATTGCTTAATTGTGGGTTTATTGTCTTTACTGGTATAAGATATGTATGGCACCAAATAAAAAATATAATATCCCAAGTAATCTATACATAATTTTTAAAATTAAAAAGATGGAAAGATTTGTAGCATCACATAAATGTCTATTCTTTTATAGCATTTAATCATTAGTAATGTAAAAAATGCCCTTCACTCGGCTTGTGATTCTTCGTAGAGAGTGAGTGTGTGTGTGAAAGTCAAGGTACTTCATCTGTTCCTAAATATAATATCGCTTTATGGAGGAGAGTTTGTTCATGAATATAAGATCACTTTCTAATTTGACTCAAGTTTTCCCGATAACAACTAACATGGGGTGTAATGGACCAATAACAACTAACATGGATAAAATTATCCATGTCATTGTGAAAGTATACCTCTGTTCCAAATTTTTCATCTCCTACTTAAAGTATACCTCCATGTTGGGGTGGAGAGCTGACAGGGTCCTGAAGTAGGGAAGGAGGGAGGAGAGAGAGAGAGAGAGGTTGGTCCCACATGGATGAGTAATTTATTTTAAAAGGTGGGTCCCACATCTTCAGAAATTATATTAATTAGGTCTCAAAGGGTATTTTATTTTAGTCTTTTCTAGTGGTTCATTGGCCAAAATGAGCCATTTTTATTGTTCTTTGGCCAATATGAGCCATTTTATTGTTCTTTGGCCAAATTGACCCTTTTGAAATTGTTTATTGGTCATAATGATATTTAACCCCAAAAAAAATTGAACACTATTTCATCACCCAGACGATCACACGCATTATTGGTTGAGCAATCAGGGAATTCAATATTTCATGTTATAATATTAGCCATGTGTGGATCAGAAATTTACTAAGTCAAAGCATTTCGTTCTGAAAAAAAGTTTTGAATGCTCATTATTCATGTTTAGGAGTCTATGTTATTATATTACTACTTGCTTATTATTTAGATTAGGAGTCTGCATGCATTATCTTTTCTTGTAAGTTTACATTTATTATAGTTATATTATGTTATAAAAAAAAACTAAAGCCATAATTTAGTATTATTGTTTTCAGTTATTTTATTTAATTCAGTATTATTGCTTTCAGTTATATTATTGCATTTATATTATCTTTAATTACAGTTTGACATTGTTATTGTATTAGAATATCGATTTCTGTCTAAGATTATCATCATTATCAAAGTCTTATCCCAACTATGTGGGGTCGGCTACATGGATCACAAGGCGCAATTGTGCATGCGTGTGTTCATGCTCAATTGATTCGACATACTTTTACGCTGGCTGCCGAAGCCTAACACAACTCTACTCCTTCATCCGTGCTTGAGACCGGCTATAAATATAGGCGGAGTATTCCATTTTTTGTCTAAGATTATAAATACTCTTTTTGAATGTTTTCGTTTATCTTATTATTTTTACCGCTTAAATTTATTGTTGCACGGTTTTTATTTCAAATATATTAGCACCGATTTGAGTTGTATTATATTTTTGGCTAAAACGTGTTTTTAGTTCCTGAACTTTAGATAAAGTCATGTTTTAGTCCCTTAATTTTGAAAGGTGCATTTTTAGTCATTTCAAATTACGCTAAACTATGTTTTTGTCCCTTAACTTTGTACAAAGTATTTTTATTAATTAGAATTTCTCTTCTTATTTTACTATCATAAATAAGGGAGGAAGTACAAAATATAGCTTTCGAGTACTCTTGGTGTTCAATGATTTTGTTCCATGGCGACGATCGGCCACAACAACATCAACGCCAAATTAAAAACATCAACATCAAAGCCAAATTGGTTCTCCTTGGCGATCACATGATAAAGAACACCCTCCTTGTGGATTGAAGATGTTCGATCGGATTGTTGGAGATTCAGAGGAGTCTTATGGAAGATTGTTGTCAATTTTTTTTTCTCGGGGAAGTCCTTTTGTTCTTTATCATGTGTTTTGAGGTATGTTGTTTATTTTTCCGTTGTAGCTGGGTAAGGTATGTACGTCTCTACGCTCCTCCCATTTACTATTTCATTAATATATTTAGCCTATTTATATTAAAGAATTTCTTAAAGTAGTCTTTTATGTATATATATAGATAAAGTTTAATTATATGATAGTTCAGTGCAACCATGACAATTGCCTTTTTGATCTTCTTTAGGTAATTTCTCTTCTTCTCTCATAATATATTTCATATTTTGTGTTTCAACACAAATTTATTGATGTTTACCTCATAAAAAGCGAAGATTTATTGTTGTATTTTAAAGTAATAAGTTTTACTAGGAAGGGTATGAAAAGGTAGATTTGGTTTTTGTTTAACATATCATAAAGTTTCTTGACTTGGTGATCAACTGTTCATATTTCAGATGGTTGATTTTCCATTATATGTATTTTCTGAGTTTTCTTGAGATTAATGGGCTTCATTGAATTTATATTTCTTGTGTTTATGTAAATTTGTATTTCATGTAATCTCTCAAAATTTGTACCTCCTATACTTCACCATGATTTTCCTATTATCACAGTTCTTAAAACATTTATCATTCTTCTTCCTATGCTCTTAAGTTGGGTTCTCCAGAAAACTATAGTTTTTTTTTCGTTTTTTTTCCGTTAAAATTGCGAAAATTACGAGCACGGCCCCAGAAAATAGCAGTTCGTGCCTGACAGTTTGCGAAATTTGCGTTTTGACCCCGTTCCTTTTTTTTCCTTTTTTTTTCCGTTACAATTGCGAAAATTACGACCACGGCCCCAGAAAATGGCAGTTTGTGCCTGTCAGTTTGCGAAAATTGCGTTTTGACCCGTTTTTTTCCTTTGCTTTTCTTTTTTTAGCTTTGCTTTTTTTATTTTTTTTATTTTTTTATTTTTTGTTTATTTATTTTTTTTTGTTGTTCGTTTTTTTTGTTTTTTATTGTTTTTTTTTTGTTTTTTTCTCTCTCTCGTTAAAATTGCGAAAATTACGAGTATGGCTTCAGAAAATGACAGTTCGTCAGTTTGCGAAAAATGCGTTTTGACCTTTTTTTTTGCGAGTATGACACCAGAAAATTACCGTTTGAGACCTTTTTTTTGTTCCGTTAAATTTGGAAAGATTACCGTTTATGACCTTTTTTTTACCTTCCTTATTTATATATCATTAAGTATCTCTCTTCTTTTATATTCCCTGGTTTGAATTTTGATTTTCTTTTAAGGCTGTTTACTAAAATTTCATAGTTTTCTTAGATCTTTTGTTTTCTCATGCATATCTTAACCTTTGAATATTGTTATTGAACATTGTTGTTGTTTTGTTTTCCATAGTATATTTATTAATTATTGTTTTATTTTATTGTTAAGCATTGCGGTTATTTTTGTTTTATTGTATATTGTTATTTATTTTATTTATTTATTTATTTATATATTATTCTTATTTTGTTTTATGGTTTTATTATATTGTTTTATTATTTTATTGTATTGTGATTATTGTTTTATTGTTTTATCGCTTTATTTATTGTTATTATTTGTGTTAGTTTATTGTAAGAAATACTCTGCCTATAGTATAGCCGGCCCTAAGCCCGGATAAAAAGAGTAGGTTGTGTTAGGCTTTGGTAGCCAATGTAAAAATTTGTCGAATCTTTTAAGCATGAACACACGCATTGTTTCTATCAATATGTCATTGTTTGGTACTTCACAAGGGCTATCATACTATCATGGGAGAAGGCATATAAAGAAACAAAAGGTTCAAAGAAGAGAAGTGGATGAGCAATAAGAATAATTGATCAAAGGGTATAGAATCACTGCAAATGAAGGACGGGAAGACCAAAGAGAACTTTTAACGAAGTTATTGATCCTTTGATGAAAGGTTTACCTCCAAGCATGACTATTGATAGAGCACAATGACCATGTAGTAGACCCCATTTAATTGGGATAAGGTTTATGTTGATGATGAGAATTTCTCTTTGTAATTTCATTTTTATTATTAAAACTACTAATATTTAGCATTTACAAAAGATCAATTTCAAAGCATCTAGTGAAACCTAATCTTATATTATCATTATTGCATCACTTAAATTGTAATGTGACAGTATTATATTAGGATAGAGATATTTTAATTTAACAAAATTATGAATAGGCGTTTTGAAATTTGTTTGTTGTACTACCTGGACTAGGGGTGTTCATGGGACGGGACAGGATCGGGACACCCCTGTCCCGTGTCCCGTCCCGAAAAAGGCTCGGGACGGGGTTTCCGTCTCGTGTCCCGTCCCGATCGAAACCGGGACGGGACGGGATTGGGACGGGAAATTCCCAAAAAAAAAATTGGAATTTTTTTTTTAAAATATCTATTTGTAAAAATAATATAACACTTTGTTTTTGTAGCAAACAAATGAATTAGTTCAACATTACTTTTATAATACATCTTATACAATATAATAAGGTCAAATTATATTATTAACGTGTTTTTCATAAAAAAATGTCATGTACATTTATCCATACACATACATTTTTTTTTAAAAAATATATATATATAAACACATTTATATATTCGGGACGGGACGGGATTGGGATGACCTCGTCCCGTGTCCCGTCCCGTCCCGAAGAGGAATTTTGTCCCGTCCCGATTTGTCCCGTCCCGAAACTTTTCGGGACAGAAATTTCCCGTCCCCGAAATGCCTCAAGACGGTACGGGACGGGCAGGACAGGTTGAGATGGGAAATTGTTGAACACCCCTAACCTGGACTGATTGATATGGAAATTCCGCTATTTAGGCAACACAAAGTAAATGATACACACAAAATTATAATAGATATATTCAGATATTAAATATAAGGGTTAATACTCAGTTGTCTAACAAACAATGTATATCTATCTATATATCTATATATCTATAAAAGTAAAACACACTCATCTTGCATTGAGTAACTGTTCGTAGGGGTATTTGCTTTTGGACACATATTGTGGGACCCAATCTTCTAGATGACGTGTTCAAAGAGCTAAATCCCGCCTCAAAAGTTCTTTCTGAACCACTCATTTGATTTTGAATTTCAAATTCACTTTCATCCTCCTCCCATATATTCTCTATTTCGAATTTGAAATGAATTTCAATTTTAATTTCATCCTTCTCCCACATGCTTTTACTGGACGAACCCCATGTATGCTCCTTCTTCTCTCTTTTTTTTTTCTCTGTTTTCTCTCTCTCTCCTCCATGTCATCATGCAAAAGCTGTCTTGCCCTTTTCATTTTCGTCTTCCCCTTCCACCACATCAACCATTCTTAATCACCAATATTGTCTTTTTCGTGCGAGAGGACAAGAGGGGGTTTGATCGCTGTTGCCGGTTGGAGTCGGTGTTCCGATGCGTTTTCGGAGATTGAGGTGACTGCTTTGGATGATAAGTAACTTATTATGATTATTTTCCCTTCGTACTCTTTAATTTCAAAGTGAAATCTGTGAGAGTTTATTGTGCTTTCATCAATTATCATTGCAAAGCTTTGAAGAAGGCTCTACGGTTTCTAGGATGGGAGATTTTGTACTCTATCAAGTTCATGTATTTCTAAAGTGTCTTTTCATCTCTTCAATTTTTTTCTCTTCTTTAGAGTAAACGACGCCCACCATGTTTTCTTCTTCTTCTTTGATTTCCTTTTTTCTCTTTTTCCTCTTCTTTAGTACTACGCCGTGTCGGTAGAAGATCGACATGGAAGAAAAAGATGTTTAAGAAGACAAGGATAATGGAATGAAATATATAGAGAAGGCGTGTGATGCTTTCTTTAACATAACATCATTTTAATCTATATTTGAGTCATTGGGAAGGTGATTTGGATTAGAGATTTTTAATAATTGGATTTTCCAATTTGTGACATTGCTATTTAACATAATCCTGTTTTCTGCAATGTTTTGATGGTTCAACTTTTCTGGGGGAAACATTTTTTTTGTGTGTGGGGGGGGGAGGATGGGGAATGACATACTTCTCCTATTTTGTGCTACAAATTTTTCATTTGCTATAAAGCTATTTGCTAGGAATTTTACCATGCTTGAGATTTGTTTTCAACTATTGAATTTTTAGTAGGAAGAATGGTATTAGGTGGGATGAATTAGGCCAAATACCAAAAGAATAGCTATGTAGAAGAATGAATGATCTCTCGAGCAAATCATGTTAATAAGGATCAAATATTGATAGCAAGAAAGTTTTGAATATCCTTAGCAAGCATGTTCTGGGATTAAAACACCCTCATCTTCTATTCAAATATTGTTTAAGCACTTCCTTCTACCAGGTTCTTTATGCAAGTCCCGGAACATTTTTGTGTTTTCCTTCATTTTTCAGGTTTGCTTCTCTTTGGAAAAGCAGTTCCTCCTGTCTTTGTCTTATTCATCCCTACCATGGTGCTGGAATTAACCGCCGCCTCAACAACCTATTTCACCTTTACATGATTTTTTATTTTTAAGCTCATATTTTTCAGTTAGTGTGCTTTCTTTTTACTGTGCTTCCAATGCGAATATTGAAAAGCTTGAGCACTTGGTTTCAACAAATGTAAGTTCCTTTTAATTACTTCCAAGGCTTTGACAAGGATGTTGCTCAATGTCCTAGAGGCTCTTTGATTTGCAGCATTGATGGAACCAATATGGGATGTTGCTCAATGTATTTTATCACACCTTAAGGAATTCCCAATATAAGGATTCTGTAGAAGCCATTTACAAATTGCAAGGTACATATTGGAGAATGTAAGTGTTCTGATGTCCATGTTCATCTGCTATTATAATATTTATCCTTATGATGGTGATCTTGATGAGTTATTCACATGTCCTAGAGCTCTATGCATTGCAGTCTTCATGTTCAATGAAGTCTTCAGATGTAGTGCATTATTGTTGAAGTCAACATGTTTTTCTGTTCTTATGGAATGATTCCTATTCCGTTTATTTTTAGCAAATGAACTCATGATTTTTGTGACATATCACCCTAACAGTTGATATGTTTCAAGTTTATTAACATGCAGTGCTGATTCTCAATGGAATAGATTGGGCATGATTTGTGATGTGTGATAACATGCAATAGATATTTAGAAGTATGTCTAATGGCGATGGGAAAATGATGATTTTGATGCAGAATATTTTGTAAAGAGTTGTATATAGAGATGAAGGTTGATCTTAAGCATGAAAATTTTGTAAGTAGAATATTCTTGATTGACCAAATATTTTGTTAACGAGATGAAGATTCAATAATTTATTGTACAGTGGAGTTTATTTTTTATGATTTTAAAGTATGATTTTTTCTAAAAGTCCTCTGAATTGCCCTTAATCAGCCCCTAAGATCTGATTTAAAACCCCATTATTACCCTTGAATGTTACAAAATTTATTACCATGTCATTATATTTATAGTTTAGTTTTTGTCCATAAAATCCCTTTGCTATACTACCAAAAAGATATTAAATTTAACATAATAAAATAAGAATACATGAAACTTATTATATCACATACATCTCATATTTCTTTTTTGAACTGAACATACATCTCATATTTTTTTCACATTAGATACATGATACATCTATCTACTGAAATACAAAATAGGTCTGCAAAAGGAAAATTGTACTGCAATTTAATGTTGTAATAACATTGTACTACAATCATTTTTTCATTTAATTGATGACAAGTCAAATCACTAGCGCATCGCGCGCGAGTTCTATCTCGTTATTTAAGTATAAATTTGGCCAACAAACAATAAATGGTATCGAATTAACCAACAAACAAAAAAAAATTATCACATTGGTCATGATCATCAATTTACCTATAATACCGTCAATCATAAGGAATTTGACAATCTTTTCCAATATGAATTATGATATTTTTTATGGTTTATTGGTCAATCTGATACCATTTATTGTATGTTAACCTAATTGATAATTACATAATTGTTTGTTTGTTATTTATACTTAAATTATAAAAACTTCAATTAATAATAACTATTCTATGCGTCAATTAAGAGCTTATGGGAAATTTGCACTTGAAAATATTAAACTTATCATTTAGTAAGTTTCAATAACAAAAATAGAGGTTATTGAAAATAACTTTCTTTTCCTATTTTAAAGTTTAAAATTATCTAATGAACAACTATATTGATTTGACATTTAGCATTTAAAATGAATAACAATAAATGTCAAGTTTCAATATTAAATTACTCTGCATCAATTAAGAAAGAGTTATGGTGAAATTTGCACTTCAAAAATATTAAACTTTTCTTTTTAGCAAGTTTAATTTCAATAACAAAAATAGAGGCTATTAATAATCGAGTGAAAAAAACTTTTGGAAAATGACAAATAAAGTCTTCCCAATTGCTAAAAGGACAATTGAGGTAGCTAAATTGTTGAAAGGACAAATTGGGTTATTGGAACTTAACTCACATTACCAAATTATGCGAAAAGACGCAAATGCCCTTATACACTTCATCCTCATTCTAAAATCTGTCGTCTTCTTCATTCTTTACCGTCTCCATTCTTCTTCATCATCACTTTTCATTTCCTTCCATTCACTCCCTCAACCTCACCGTCATCGTCATCATCAAAATCGACCACCCCTTCTCCCTCTTTCTCAAGTTCTTTCCCCGTCCCTCACTTCCCATTGTCTTTTTCGATTCCGACAAACTCAGCGGAGTGCACGGCGGCAAGGTCAGGGAATGACGGCGATGAGCTAGAAGAACAGTGGGTAAGTTTCCTTCCTTATATTCTCCTTTTGTTCTTCTTCTTTGTTCGTTTTCTCTTCATCATTGCTCATTTCTCACTAGCTTCCTCAAAGTGTGATGTGCGATTTCTATTTTGTTCATTCCCCTCAACTTTGAGAACATATTCAGCTCATAATTTCTTGGTTTGTGCTGCAAAATTTTTTATCATATCCTATTGTGGTCAATCTTATATCTTCATGTGCTATTGTCTACCAAGTGTTTGATAAAATTCTTGTGAGAGTGTTTTTTAATGTTCAAGTGATTATGATAAACCATTGAATCGTTTTAAATTGTTGTTACGGATTTATTTGTTCTATTTTGTTATGGGAAGAGGCCTATGCTATATCATTGTCCTAAATTGTTGTGGGAGTCTTTCCATCTATTGTTATTTATTCCTTCACTGTAGTAAATGGGAAAGGTGAAAGATAGAGGGTCATTTGAAACAGAAGGAAACACATCTTATCATTTACTGTGATGTGTACATAGAATTATTCATGTCACTAGTGTAATTAAAACATAGAGAATGGGAGAAAGTTCATCCTTATTGTCTCAGCTTTAGACTGAACCAGTAAAGCAATCCGACCCAAGAAAATATAGCCAGTGAATCCACATGTGCAGAAAAAGAACACTTAGGTTTATTTTTTCATCCTTGGTAGTATGAGATATAAGCCTTGTATTGATCAATGTGAGATGGTCAAAATGCTAAATATAGTTTTACCACATTAACGGTACCCTAATTAAGGCACTCGTTGCTTTGTAACTATTTATTACCCTTGTTACAATTGCAGTACCTCTTTAATTTTCCTGTTGTACCATGTACATACTAATATTTGATTAGTTTAGTAAGACCGAACTAGTATCTATATTTCTTTGCTTAGTTTTTTAACTTTTGGCATGCATGCAACTGATATTTGCTTCAATATAGCACACGAATTCTATATTACTAATGTATATTATTTGGGACTGTAAATACTGACTAGTGCACTGTATTATCTGTATGTTTTGTTATGGTTTTGAAAATGATTCAAAGCTCAATATATTAGTCAAGTTCATACATATTCCTCCCAATGGTCATTTGTGATGATGACAATTTTTTTTATTTGGGTCTGTATTGCAGAAAATGGTCGGTGATAAAGAAAAAAACACCTCTTCCTGGATTACTGGTCTCAACCTCTTCAGGCAGAAGTAGTTCTCCACAAGAGAAAAGAAAACCAAAGAATCGGCAGTATACTTGAATAGTGAAGTTCTAAATGATTGGAACTCTTTAACAGAGGATGAAAGGTCGGAGTATAACAAAGCCACATGATTGGTGACATTTACTTGACATTTGGCTGTATGTAGGACGACGTCTCTAAGTTCAGGTCTGACTTGATGCATTGGCTTATTACACACCCTCGGAACCTTGCAAAAGAAAAAACATTGGCGCTGCTTGATGGACCTACACAATCAAAGAGGCAGAGGAATGCACAATGAGGATATTGACTGATGTAGCATTGTTAGGCCATTTTGTTAATAACTTTGATTTTATGTGGGCTATCATGTAGTTAAAAAACATTACGTATGGCCTTGATGTGACATTATGTATTGCCTTGATTTTTTGTACAAAATACTGGAGCCTTGTATTGTGGCCTCTTTGTAATCATATTTTGCTTGTTTTCTCAGATAACCATTGTTATGTAGCTGAGTTTTTGGTGGGTTTATTTTTACAGTTTGGTCCAAGTGAACGTGGAATAGTTTAACCAATTACGCTTCCATTTTAACCACTGCATCGTCCAAAATACCCACACCAGCTTCCCCTTTAACCACGTTAACTTCCCTGAGTCTTTGGTGGGGTTGTCAGGTGCCTGTGGACGTGAAATGGTTTAACCAATTACGCTTCCAATTTAACCACTATATCGTCCAAAATACCCACACCACCTTCCCCTTTAACCACGTTAACTTCCCCGGTTCTTTGGGGTTGCCAGGACCATGGATATGTTCATTGTTAATCATCATCGGTATGTACCATGTAAATATACATATTAACTATACTGTCATCCCATTTAACCACAACAACGTCACTGAAGTTGCAACATCAAAATTTTCAAAAATATGTAACCCAAAAGTACATAAAAGACATGCAGTTCAGACATGTATGGTGTAATCAGCTATAAACAATGTTGTAACTCCAAAAAATAGACATAGCTGTTTTCCCAAAAATACATATATGGGGTAATTAGCTACAACCAATGTTGCTTCTCCAAAAAATCACCACAAAATGCATGAAACTTCAGCTTGGGTTTGAATTCCGGCAAGACCTTCGGGTGTGACCAACTTCATTGTATCTTCCACAATGATAAATCTTCTTGTCTTGAAATTGAGACTCACGCCTCTTACTTTTAGGCCGCCCAGAAGCTCGGTTGGTTTTAGGTGGATACGCCATTGTATTGCACAACGCCTTCAGCATTAATTTCAAACTTCCCTCCAATATGGAAGTAACAACATAGTTCTTTAACTTGATGTGCCATTTTTGCTTCCTTGTAACATGCCGAATATTAACCACTGTCGCATGCATTTTAACCATAGAAACATGCATTTTTATTTCCAAAACCTAATCAATGCAACAGTGAATGAACATCTACTTCACCATCTTCATTACATCTAAGTCCACCTGAACTTCTTCCACCATTAAATTCCAGACAAGGTTTTACGGTTATACAATACATATACATAATTTTTCTATTTCATACTCTAAAAGACACAATGACCAAACAAACTTGAAGAGAGTAGTTTTTCAATCTTCATCTTGTATTAGCTTTTCTTTTGATCATGAATTATTATAGTCCTCAACAATTTTCAACCCAAAAAGGAAGAAGAAAACAAAGTTGTTGATGTGTAAATACCTCCTAACTTCCACCCAAGAAGGATAAATACCTTAGCTCCGTCACCCAACGTCCACCGCCGTTAGCTTCATCACCGTCACCGTCACCGTTAGGGTTTTGTGTTCATTCTCTGTTTCATTTTTGCTTTCTAGTGGGTGTGGGCATCGTGTTTTTTCTTTTTGTTTAGTGTGGGATTCATGTTTGGTTGTGTTGTAATATATTAGATTAATAAAGGGCACTTTAGTCTTTTCCCCAAATGTGGTAATTTGTTTTAAGTTCAAATGACCCAACTTGTCATTTCCACAATTTACCCACATCATTTATCCTTTTTCCAATTGGGCAGGCTTTATATGTCATTTTCCCAAAAACTTTTCCTATTTTCAAGTTTAAAATTATCAGATGATCAGAGATATTTGGTTGACATTTATTGTTGAACATTAATAACAATAAGTGTCAAGTTTCAAAAAAAATAAGTGTCAAGTTTCAATATCAAATTATGCTCTGTCAATTAAAAAGGATTTTATGCGGAAATTTGCACTTAAAAAATATATTACACTGTTATCAAAAAAAAATATTACACTTTCAATTTAACAGGTTTCCATAACAAAAAATAGCAACTGCTAATAATCACTCTCTACGTCAAATAGTGTGAACTGTTAAGACAAATAATAACTAGAAATAGTGCAAGTGAATGTAGACTTAACTTCAGAAATGTTTTTGGATTCTGTAAGTCAATATCGTGGGTCTTTTTGTATATTTAGTAGTGATTCTTATGATGAACCCCATTCACTTTATAATTATGGACTTCTAATAAGTTTTCAGTTTTAACAATTTTTGTGAATTTTGTCTTATAATTACTAAATGAAATTTGACAATTGAATGCTTGTCGTCTTCCATATCAAACTCATCTAATTATAAAATTCCTTTCAAGATGAGCAGAAGGAAATTTCCAATTATCATATAATTTGCAATGACTATCAACAAGCTAAGAGTCAAGATCAATCAATGACAAATGTTAATCTTTTCTTGCCAAACACAGTTTTTTCTCATTGTCAAGTATATGTTGCTATGTCAAGAGTAAAGTCTGTAGATTGTTTGAAGATTATTATCCTCAATCATGACAAGAGGCCTTCAAATGTCACATGAAATGTTGTATGTATGTGTTGTATGGTCTTATTTTATACAAACTCGAACTGATTTACATTGGTCTTTGTTTACTTTCTTTCGAACACCAACACGTATAAAGATGTACATCAATTGTTCCATTGAAAAATGAAACTGTTCGATCACACATAAACACCAACATTAATTAATGGCTTCAATTCTTATCATTAAAAAGCATAACCTTTCATATTCAACATTTGAAATTGATTTAAACACTTCACTCTAAGGTGCAACTATTTGTACTTCTTAAAACTATAAATCATGGCTCTTGGCAAAACTATTTTAGCTAGTTAAAATAATTTTGTGCCTTAACAAAACAAAACAGATTCAATATCAAATCGATTTACGTCCAACAATCGTATGATAATGACCTGACACCATTCTCAAAGAATATCTTCGTTTTTTATATATTTCTTCACGATTTTACAACTTTTGTTTTCTGTTTCTATGTAATTTGTTGTAATTAAATTGTTATCGGTCATTAACCATTTAAATTCCTCCAAATTTTCTGTCAAAAATGTGCGTCCGTTCCGTTCCGTTCTAACTTTTAAGCACATACATGTCTTATATTCAACGGACAATCTCTGATTGAGCTTACATTGTATCAGGAAAAAACCACTATTATGAATCCAAAAATTCTAGTAACATCTAAAAGAATAAAATATACAAAGCATGGTAGTACATTGCCAGACATGACAACAATTGCAATATGTGAAAGTTCAAATATATGCGATGATCTACTATCAACCAATTCCATAAACTTTAGTTCTCAATTAAATACCCCAGTCTCACCTACTTTTAATTATTTCTTGACATCTCCAAGTGATTTTGTTTCTATTTTTAGAATCAGTATCAGAGTGATTCTTCAATAATAAGATGCGAGTCATGGACAAAAACTCATGCTGAGCACGCAAACAAGGATGAATAGGACATCGCTCAAGGAATTGATATATCTCAATCTATTGAAGAAGACTTACCAAATTATATTGATGAAGGGGATCTAGGCTATACATGTAACTTTTGTGGAATACATATGTGGGAAAATTAAATAATACTTTTTTACCATAAACACATGATTATCTAAATTAAACAATTTTGGATTTATTCTTTGCAACCCCCTTGCAACGCACGTGGTCAACCCTTGTTAGGATATATAGTATATGGTCATGCCTAGGGGTAGAAATAGCTCAGGTCGGCCTATTAGGGCCTATGAACTGGTTTATTAAAGGCCTAGGCTATTGTATTCTAATATGTCAGACTCAGTCACATGTTTTTTTGGGCCTATTTGTTTAATAGGTCAAGCCAATGTTTAAAAATATAGCCTATAAAGCCTACTAGACTGACCTATTAAATATATATAT
This sequence comes from Mimosa pudica, assembly GCA_029929735.1. Classification (NCBI taxonomy): domain Eukaryota; kingdom Viridiplantae; phylum Streptophyta; class Magnoliopsida; order Fabales; family Fabaceae; genus Mimosa; species Mimosa pudica. The sequence goes on along the minus strand of JAKELP010000037.1, from coordinate 3,258,162 downwards.
AGCGCTTATATTCATTGAGCTACTATTATTAAACCAGTTCTTTATGACTTGAAGGTTATAGTTATTTCAATGTTTTGACAAAATATATGTAATTTAGACGAGTTTGAGTTTTTAATTAATTTTATCTTGTTATTATATTTTTGATCGAAGTCATAGGTTTTTGTTTGATTATAGTTAATTTAGAGCTTGTTTAAATATTGACCTATTAATTTATGACCTATTACAATGTTATTGTTTATGGCCTAATAATTTATGGCATATTAGGTCTATCAGCTTATAGCCTATTGGTCTAAATAAATTATCAGACCTCTTAATAAGCTTATAATCAGGTCAGGCTCAGACCTGAAAATGATTCCTATGATAAGCCACAGGCTAGACTCAGACTTGTTTACTACATCATAGGTCTGACCTATTATAGGTCGTGATCTAGGCTGGTATAGGCTATTTCCACCCTAGTCATGCCTGTGTTGCTAGTTGCCAAACAATCAACTAATTATATTGCTCTGTAATCAATTATTTAGTTTTGCTTACAAAGGTCAAAGTGATACCACTAATATCCCCATGTTGAAGATTATTTGATGTTATTTATTATTAATTTTTATTTCATCTTTTATTAAATTAGTTTATGAACTTAATAAAAATAATTTTTAATTATATAAAAGAAATGTAAATATATGGGTACTATATAATTATTGAATTTAATACATTAATTAATTATTAAAATACAAATTATGTCAATACATTAAAGTTTAAAATTTTAATTTATGATGGTTCAATCTTTTACGTGAAGTATTTTAAAATTGATTTTTAAACAGAAATAAGTTTGATAGATTTATTTTGCTTTCAAATGTGGTTCAATTATTCAGTTGGGTTCAGTGCTGTAAGAACCGGACCAAACCGGACGGTTGGACCGGTTCAACCGTCGACCGCTTCACATTTCGTTTCAACGGTTATCCGGTCCAACCATCGGTTTTAGCGGTTTGACCATGTTGAACCATGACCCGAAGCCTTTTTTGGCTCGCCTTCCGTTCCGGCTTTTACAACATTGGTTGGGTTCACCTGAACATGGCCTTTTTGTTTTTTTTTTTGTTTATGTTTTCAAAACTTGATCTTAAAAATGGTTCTCAAAAACTATTTAAAATAGAAAGGGTTAAATATCATTCTGGCTAATAAACAATTTCAAAAGGCTCATTCTGGCCAAAGAACAATAAAATAGTTTATCATGGCCAAAGAATAATAAAAATGGTTCATTTTGGCCAATGAGCTACTTGAAAATACTAAAATACCCCTTGAAAAATTATATTAATGAAGTCCCAAGGGGTATTTTAGTATTTTCCATTAGCTCATTGGCCAAAATGAACCATTTTTATTGTTCTTTAGTCAGAATGAGTCATTTTATTGTTCTTTGGCCAATTTGACCCTTTGAAAATAGTTTATTGGCCAGAATGATATTTAACCCAAATAGAAAACTGAACTAAAGGTTTCTCAGCTTTTCGTCATTTCAGTTTTGGAAGTGAACCCAACAATTGTTTCTCTTCCTCTCCCTTGAGCCATTCTTCCAGTGTTTGTATTTTGAGAGGGCATCCCTGGGGTGGAACCTTAGTTTAGAGAGGCGCATTTTGGGTTGGTCCCTTTTCTGTACCGTGGTGGTTAAAATATTTTATGCTCACCATTTAGCTTACTATTTGTCACACTAGTTTTATTTGCTCACACCACTCTCATCACTCTGTTTCTTCTGCTCTTTCACGTTTTTGGATTGTTTTTTCTTTACATATTTTGGAAAAGAATCATCTACCGGTAACGGAGGTATGCCCCGGCAGATTGGGTCCCGATGTTGGTTGCTGTAGCACACTCTCCGAGACAGAAGCTCCTTTATATATGACCCATTTTCACCACAAAATTTCTCCAGTGTGATTTCTAACTTGTGCTTGCTTTTGTTGCTGAACTAAAAGGGCTATTTTTTTTGTATAAAAAGGGTATTTTTATTTTATTTTTTCAAAATTAAATACTCCCTCCGGTCCTAAATATAGGACCTAGATGACTTTTTTGAAAAATCCTAAAAAAAAACCAAAAATAAGTTAATTATAAATTGATTTACCTAATTTTTTCTCTTAAACTAATTTATTTTACCTATAAGCTAACGGATAATCTAAAAAGATATCAAATATGTCATGATTTAGTAACTTACTACCTCCGGTCCTAAATATAGGACCTAGATGATTTTTTTTGGAGAGATTAAGGTTGCGAATTATGTTATTAAATGATGACATATTTAATATATTTTTAGATAATTCATTAGTTTATAGGTAAAATAAATTAGTTTAAAGGAAAAAAATAGGTAAATCAATTTATAATTAACTTATTTTTTGCTTTTTTTAGGATTTTCCAAAAAAGTGATCTAGGTCTTATATTTAGGACCGGAGGGAGTATTTCGCAACCTTAATCTTTCCAAAAAAAAGTTTAGAGGTCTTACATTTAGGACCGGAGGTAGTATTTTGGAAATGAATAGTATGGGAAAAAAATAAGAAATAAGTTCCGTGGCACTTGACGAGAATGTCTTAGGATTAGAAAAAGAGAACTTAGCAAACCCATATGTGCTTTCTGGTGTCATGGCACCTTTACAAACTGCCTTAGCACTAGAGAGCACGTCATATTATGTATAAAAAGAAACAGAGAGAGCATGTCATATATGTATATAAAAAAAAGAGAGAGCTTGTCATATTAATTTATAAGCAATCCCATGGTACTTTGTAAAAATAGTGTGGCATCAGAGAGCTTGTTATTACACTTTATAAGCACTGTCATGACATTTTGCCCAAAATGCCGCGACACTAGAGAGCACAAATTTTTTTGTTGGTGAAAATGTCATGACATTTTGCACAAAATGTCACGGTATATGAAAGAATGACTTTTAATCAAAATTTAAGCTACTAATTTTGTACGAATCAAGCCATAACATTATCCTAAATGTCATAGCACCCTAAATAAACTACTACCTATAATATCAAAAGAAAATCGCCCCAATTTCCACATTTACATCCTAAAACCCTGAAATTTGTTCACCTAAAGCCACCTAGACATAATTTCAATCTGTCATATTCTCCATCCCAATCAACTACACTTAAATCACACAATACCAAGCTAGCAAATGACTTAACACTTAATTTATTCAAATATGAGGCAAGCATACCAAATCACATCACATGAATGAAAAACCAAAAAAAAAACAGAAAAAATAGAAGGGGCGAAGGTCCAATTAGAGAAATTATTAGACTCTTGAACAATAATAGAAGTTTCATTGAGAAGATGAGTGAGTGTTCTTCCAAGCTGCATGAATTCAAAGTGCTTTTAAATTGGAAGTTGAGTTTGTAACAATTAATCTCTTCCATAAATTTAAATAACACTTCATCTCATACTTGCATATAAATCACGCCCCATCCGATACCAAAAAGTGTAACACATATGAATAATGGCTAAATACATACTAAATTTAGAATGTGCTGTACAATACGAATAGTAGTGGAATATGGATTCTACAATATCCAAATCCACAAAACACAGATTTAAATAAATTACAAAATCAAAACCCACAAAACACAAAAAAAAAAAAGTTTCAATGGGTTGTTTGATATACCATGAAAAGTTTTGAAAAATAATAAAAGCAATTTGGCCCTTCATTAACAAGCTCTAATAATCATCCTTTTTAACAATATGCTTCGGTGGCATTCCCTTGGACCAATTTTTTCCACGTTAGAAGGCAAAATATTCGAAAAACTTCCTTTCTCCCTCTATTCACTCTCCGTCTCCCTCCCTCACGTAATGCATGAAGGACATTCAAACCCATCAAACGTCAAAGCTAGCTCCCACCTCATCATCCTAGTCAGAACACATAAGAATTTACGTGACATGGTGTAATTGTTTAGTTATTCTGATCAGTTTATTTCAAATGTTTGTGGGATTTTTAGCACGCTACATTTGTTTAAAGTGCCAGCAACTATTCTGAAATAAGGTTAACGATATTTATGCTTCTTTACCCTATAAAAATATTTATTATTAGCACATTAGGAAGTAGAATCCTGAATTATTTATGTTTATGTGTCCTTCTATATGTTAATTCATGTTTGATACAACAACTATCGTTTTATAAAGCATTTTTACTTTATAATAAAAAATAAAGATATTTCAAAAACAGTAAGAAAAATTAATGAGGAAGAGAATAATGAATTGAAGTTTTATATTTCGAATAAAAGTAAATATCTTATTTAACTCTTATACTACCCCCGGTCCTAAATATAGGACCTAATTGACTTTTTTGGGAGAGATTAAGGTTGCGAAATAGGTTATTAAATGATTACATATATGATATATTTTTAGATTATCCATTAGTTTATAGGTAAAATAAACTAGTTTAAGGGAAAAAATTAAGTAAATCAATTTATAATTAACTCATTTTTGCTTTTTTAAGGATTTTCTAGAAAAATCAATTAGGTCTTATATTTAGGACCGGAGGGAGTATTTAATTATAATCCCATATAATAATAAAGTAAATTATGAATAATATAAAAGAATATATAGCACCATTTATATTACTACTGTATTTTATGTACATGTATTTGCTTTGAATGGGGAAGAACCCCCACCTAATTGGCTCATTCCTTATGTTTTATTTCACTTTACTCTGAACAAAAGTATAAGTATCTTGCGTTTTAAAACATTCTGTCCTCCCCCTAGCTAGGGTGATAGGCTAGGAATTAGTATAGAACAAACAATATATATGGTCCAATTTATAGGCAACCATTGGTCCCATGAAGATATGTACCACTGCAACCATATTATTTAACCAGCTAGGCAAAAAATCAAGATGAAATAAAAGTATAAAATTAATAGAGATAATCTTTGATGAAAAATTCAGATAGTTGAAAAATATCAATGTTTACAATTAAACTAGCTATATTGGTAAGGAAAAAAGTGTGTTATCATTATATGGTTGGTGTTAGTATCTTAATTAAGATATTTATCACTGTGCGTGTGTGTGTTCTTTGCTTCTTTTCTATATATAGTTTTTTTATCAGAACTTTTCTATATATAGTTTATGTACATAGAATCATACAATATTATATACATAGACTTTTATGCATATCTCTGATAAACTAGTACGAGTGTATCATAGAAAGAGCCAACGTCTTTAGAAACTTAAGAACTAAGCATATATGAAGCAATGCGTGTTTTATGGATGACGTCCAGAAAAGACAAGAAAATAAAGTATAGCGAATAGCACGCGATGAGATATAAACGATATTCATGTTCATGTAATTTAGACAAAAAGGAGACACTACTGGAACTTTTGTTCTGTTAAATTGATCTCAATTACATATTTTGGTCCTTTAAATCTATCTTTTATCAATTAAGTCCCTCAAATTTCATAACAATACATATGCTATTATTTCTTATGGGTTTGAAAAGGATATACACACAAACAATTTCACCTAGGTTTCCAAATAAGATACTTAATTTTAAAGAGGTTTCAAGGAATTGTTACCACTTGTTAATAAAGGCTACTGCAGTAGTCAATAGTAACTTGGGACATTTTTGAAATTATGTTTTTAATTTCGAACCTATGTGCAATTGCCCCCCCTCCCTCTCTCTCTCTCTCTCTCTCTCTCTCTATATATATATATATATATATATATATATATACACACATGTGTATGTGATGGATTACAAAGAGGGTGATTAAAAGATTCTTGTGAGTAAAGTGATTACTATTGACCTTTAGTTAAAACCTATGTTTCTAGGGTACATGGTTAACTTGTGTTTGATAACTAATGAAATTTCAATGAATTGATAAAAATTAAGCTTTATGGTCTAATTAATGTAAGCTTGAGGCATACCTGTGGATGCTTAATTTTTATGAGAGCGTGTGAAAAGGTTAGAGTTATTATAGTTTTGGTGCTAAGCATACTAATAAAAATCAGGCAATGACCATATTTTATACCCAAAGTAACCACCCTGGACCATCCACCACCATAAACTAACAGGTGGTACAATATTACACCCAAAGTAACTAAAGTAGTCCAAAAATACCCTCAATAGACGGTCTTCAACGTTTGACCGTTATGTTGGATGATATGGCGCCCTAGTGTTATATTTTTTCCACGCGGCACCTGTGTAAATGCAACCTGGATGCCCACGTGTTATATATCCCATATTTTTTCCCTTGTGCAAATGCCACCTGTGCAAACCCTAGGTCTCTCTGCCATCAACACAAGGGAAAAAACATGGGAAATATAACACGTGGGCATCCAGGTGGCATTTGCACAGGTGCCGCGTGGAAACAATATAACACGTGGGCGCTATATCATCCAACTAACGGTCAAACGTTGAAGACCGTCAGTTGAGGGTATTATTGGACCACTTTGGTTACTTTTGGTGTAATATTGTACCACCTGTTAGTTTATGGTGGTGGGTGGTCCAGGGTGGTTACTTTGGGTATAAAATAGGGCCATTGCCCATAAAAATCCTATATATCAACACAATAATTACCGCTACCTATTGGCATACCTGAAAACTAATTTTTTTGGTTAGAAATCATCAGTTAAAAATTTTAAATCTAGATTGTTGAAACTGTTTTTAAAATCGTACATATTTCACCATATCAATTAGCACTATAGTATATATAATGTACATAGTTATGATGAAAACTGGTTCCTATATAAGAAGTTGAACCTAATGTTCACCTCACTTTTCCTAAAATTGAATGCAATTAGTACATATCTCATATCATTAAAAGCAATGCTATATACGATAGTAATATCATTGTGATGAATGCTAAAATTGGTTTACATGCAAGAAGAGCGGAACCCAATATTTGCCTAAGTTAATTTGGGTGAAATTGTTTTTAAACTGTATATAAACATCAATCAGCAATATATTACTCCCTCTATCCCTAAATATAAGGTCATACTATCTAATTTGATTAGATTAAGGATGTTAGTTAATATCACATGATATTACCACTAATTGGCCCTAACTATATATATCTTCATCCCCACCATTTCTCTTGATTGTTTATTATTGATAAGTATTTGTAGGATTAATTTGGGAATATTGAGAATAATATAATTAGAAAATGATCTTATAATTAGAGACAAAATGAATCTCAAAAGTGACCTTATATTTAGAGAAGGAGAGTAATATCATTGTGATATGGATGCTGATACTGCAGGTTCCCATATAAGTAGAGGAACCAACTAATCTATGATTGTGGGATTGTTTTAGTGGCCTAAGATCACTTGTCAAATGGACGTGTAAATAACCAAATCATAATTCTTTTTACTGGAAACAGAATAAACATGATATCTGAACTTGTAATACTCGTGAGAGATCATTTATTAAGGGCAAATAAGAGCAAATGAAGTCCATTTGATACAGCTAATTGCATTATTCAGTGGCACGCTGAAACTTGTAGATCGATTATAACAAGCTGGTAAAAGAATCCCATATGACCTTGTTTTGTTATATTTTACTTGTTCTTTACTTCTCAGCAAACTATGGAATGGTCCTAACTTCAATGGAAGCTAAACACACTGGTCCTAATACTTCCATTTCTCATTATCTCCCAGTTTCATCATTTCTTCAAGCATGCTTCATCACTTCATAAACTTCACTACCTCCTTAACTCTATAAATAGAATCCAATGAAGCTCTCAAAACTCACACTCAAGAAATTTTTCAAACACAATATTAAGTTTTCATATACCAACATGAAGACTGAATCAATTGCATTGTTTTTCCTTCTCTTTGTCTTGTGTTCCAAAGCTGAAGATGTTGTTCTCGATATAGAGAAGAATCCTCTTCGCCCTGGTAAAGCCTACCACATCCGTGACGCGAAAAACTGCGAACGGGCAATTACACTTGACCTTATTGGGAACCAAACATGTCCTATCTCGGTGGTGTTGGCCATCGATGCGAAGCAGGTGAAATTTAGGACAATCAAACATCCAGAAGCCGTGAACATCACCGCGAGGGACCCGTTAGAATTCGAGTTCTCTTGGGTATCTGAATGTGCAAATCCACCAAATTGGAGAGTTCAAGCTCATTCTTGTGCTGTGTATCCACTTGTGATTGGTCCACCAAATAAACGTCACATTCCTGGTTCATTTCGTATTAAGAAAGCTAAAGGGGAGACTGATGCTTATAATATTTTATTTAATGTCCATGAAGTTGACGAACACGTTGTTTCCATCCAAAGCTTCAATGACAAAGAGGACCTGGCAGTTTTGAAGTTGTGTTCTGAGGAAGGGCTTAAGGTCAAGTTCTACCCTATTGGATCTTATTAGGGTGAATAGTTGTCACCTTAATACACAAAGAGAAGCAGTTATAAAGTTTGATGTATTATTCCTTTATTGATGTGGGAGATGATAGTGCTGATACCGTTTAAAGAGCTCTTATATGTATTGCTCTAATAAATAAATCAGCAAAATGTGATGATGATCATTTTATATGAATATAAGCTTATAATTTCTTATTCGCATTGCTACTTAGTCACCTGCTTCCTTCTTTGGAATATTTGAATTTTGATTGGCTTGGAAAGTAACTTTGTCCATGCAAGAAGACAAAATGATAGACGTGAAATTGAGAAATTCAAGGCCATTCCTTGTGGTCCTCATCTTCTTTAAAACGTGACATGAATTTCATGAGAATAATAACTTAGTTTTGGGTCATCTTGTGTGACAAAAATATTTATTAAAACTGTTTCCAAGTCACACCCTTTGCCCACAAACGTTTACATGGTTATTTTTTTAATAAAATTAAAAATTGTAAAAGAAGGAAATACTAGAGAAGTTCAACGATAAGGATAGATATTTGGAATGAATGAAAGGATAGAAAACAAGTTTAATGTAGCAGAGGTGGAGAAGGGATGGAAAAATTTATTAAACCTTTTGTCTCACTAGCTAGGTAGCCCAAAAGTGAGTTGTTCATGGTAAGGAACATAATAAAAAAATTTAATAATTGAAGGACTAAATCATAAGCTAAATAAAATTTCACAAAGTAAGTCTAAGTCAAAATTGAGAATTTCATTTATGTTAATCATTTGGAAGAGAAAGGTGATCTCATCATCAATCTGCACCATTAGATTGAATTTGGATAGTTAGATTTAATTGCTTTAATTTAATTTTTATATTTCGATTTTTTTTTATTTAATATATGTAAAATGTTAAATAAAGATATAATCTCATAACTATCATTTATCTTAGAAATGAATTAATCACTTTAAAATCAACAAATTACAAATTTTGAATATAAGTAGTTGAAATCAAAACGTGAAGGGTATTTATTGTAATTAGAAAGTGATTTCTTATGATTGTAAATGGAATGCTCACTTAGTTAATAGTTAAAAAACTAAGATTATTTTTTTCCAAAAAAGACAAGCTTCCCTCACCGCCAGTGGTAACTACAAGTACACAATGCACAAGAGGCATAAAATTTCATTCGCATGGATTCTTCTATAGAATTCTGACCCAATGAAGGCTGCTGAGTTAATTTTAGTAACTTTAACCAACTAGATGTTTAATGTTAAAAATGAAAATTTTTGAAACTATTTTTGAAAACTAGAAAATGACAAAAAGAATTTGATTCTTCAACTTTAAAGATTAAATGAGGCCTATGTTACTCTTTCTATCTTTGCACTTAAAAAAACTTTATTGATATCTTCATAGCATTTCATTCAGTGGATATTTCTATTTTTGGTTAAAGGGCCTAAAATGCAAAGGAAATTTTTCCCGAGGACCTACCAGACCCTTGAATCTTTTTTGGGCCTTATTTACCCTAGATGTTTGGGTTAAAGCCCTTGAATTCTCATGAAGGCTTTTGGACCTTAAATACCCTAAAAGTTTTACCTAAAGGCCTACTAGACTAAGGAAGTTTTGCCATATTCCCGGGTCTGATAGCTCATAGACTAAAACATCCTTGGTATTTAAGGTCCTTAGCCTAAACTTCCTGGGTACTTAAGGTCCAAAACAACTTTCTAGATATGGTATGTCTTTGGATTAAACTTACAAGGTATTAAAGGCAACAAAAAAACCTTCCTAGGTTATTTGGTAGGTCCTAGGGGAAAACTTCCTAGGCATTCTAGGCCCTTTAACATGTATTTATTTGTTTAAAGTTAAAAACAATTGATAAACCTTTCTTAAATCAAAGTTATATTTCCAATTTTATTGAAATGTACAATCCAATAAAAAAAGTGAATTAACCACAGAATCTGTCTTAAAATATATTAGTGTGGAATAATTAGACACAAAATTCTTCATTTAGCCATTAAGGGCATTTTGTGTTAGAATATAAGTTTTGATGATGACTGATGTGCTTGAAATGTGCTTGATGCTGATGATGATTAAGTTAGCCTAAGGTTGATTTCGTTAACATAAGACATATATCGTTATAAATATGTGCGTAGCATTATATTGCATAACTATATGAAACAAATAATTAATGGTCCTTATAACATTACAATGGTGCATATTGGGTTATATTGAATAGTGACTTAGACTTAAATTGGTTATTTAATAAAGTCACAATACATAACGATATATATGAGCACATAACGTTACAACATATCGAACAGGTTTTAACTTGGGAAGTTTTGTGGTCGATATGTTTTTGTATCGTTATATATAGATAGCTAACGTTACAACTCTAATTATGCATATTTTGAATTATTAAGCGATCATGGCAATATATCTTTACATTCTGCGCTATAACGTTATATCTATCTGAAACCATGAAAATATCGCTGCATCTTGTTTTATCTTGTTATATCTTCACTAATGTCTAACCGAGCTTACAGGTACATAACGTTACAAGTGAAGTCGTAACATTATAAATCAGAAAGTTCAAATGTCAGACTTTCGTACGATGATCTGACGGTTTGTTTATAGCTACTAGACACAAAGAATTTGCAGCATGCCTTTTTAGGTATAAGACCCAGAGTGCCCCTACCAGAAAAGAAGCTATCCTAGGCACAAACAACATTAAATGCGCATCAACCAATGGCTCGAATCATTAAATGCGCTACAACATCTTCTTGTTCAACTCTGACTATAGATTAAGGACTTGAAGACAGAAGAAACAGTCGAAAGAATTTATTGAGCTTATCATTGAGAGAATTTTTGTCTTTCGCATTCAATATCTCACCAACCTTTGTATTGAGCTTTTATTGTGATCCAATGAATGAAAATTGCTACTGTACTTAATGATTATCACAATCTGTTCATTAATTGAACTTATCTGAAAATCCCTTATTGTCAAAGGTAACTCTTAAGTTTGGGACTTGAGAGTTGGGTAATCTCTTACAAGTAGTAAGAGGGAGTTTTGAGAAGAGACTTTGTAAGGTTGCAAGTGAACCAGCAAAACTTGCAGTTGTAAAGGTTCCAAGGTGATCCCGGTAAAACCTTGAATTAGTAGATAACGAGGTGTTGGGACTCGACATAGGCAAGTTAGCCGAACCAGTATAAATCCTGTGTGTCTTGCTGTTTCGTTTATCTTAACTTTCCGCAAAATTATTAAAAACACAATTCAACCCCCCCTCCCCCCCCTTGTTTTTCTACCATCAACATTTTGGATTTAATCTTATTGTCACTTTAAGGAAAATCACATTGTTGATCTTATGGTAAATGTTGGGTATATTGTTAAACCTTGAAATAATTATGTACTATTATTGATCCTATAACAAAAGTTATGCAGTATTAAAAATGAACCTTCATTTTTCGTTCTTAAAATTAAAAGAAGTCTTCACTTATTGAAGCAGCACATTAATAATCTTTTACATCGATCATGTGACATGACACATCCCATTGGAGATGTTGTAGATAATATGTCTCTAATTTATAGGAATTTCCATGTTCTGGTTAACAAAATACCTAAGGATTAGGGAGCATATATAGCTCCTTGGCGAACCCATTTGCCATTTATTTTTCCATTTTCTCTATCTCCTTCCTCAGTTTTTTTTCGTAGTTGTTTGTTTTCTTTTCTTTGGCTTTGGATATACATTTACTGTTAATTCTTTTAGGTAGCAGATCGGTAATGTGTCAACTAATGAGTTGGGATTTGTTTGTCTTGCCCTAGAAAAGAAGAAGCTGAGAAGACTAAAAGTTTTCATTTTTTTTTCATTTTTGAACAATGTAATTTGTCATTTTTTTAAACAGTAGAAAGGAATTAAGAGACTCGTTTTGATTGGTTTTAGACAGTACATTTATACATAAGGTGGGCCTTCCAGTGATTTAGTGACAACTACTAAGTATTTTTGGCCTATTTAGGCAATTGGTGTGTCACCAAACATTTTATCATGGCCATTTTATCATGGCCATAGCAGAAAAAGTTGAAGAGGAAAAGGGAAAAATGGAAAACCACGGTTGAGAAGTTCAAATATCTTCAAGCTTTATCACTCCAACCATTCAAGCTTTCAACTGTTCTCCAATCTCCAAAACTGTCTCTCCAAATGTGTGATGTCATTGGGGCTTGAAAATTTCAGTCAAATTTTTTTTTTTGATAAAAAATTTCAGTCAAATTTTTAAGTTTAGTCACTTTTCCATAATGCAGGCTATATATGTTCTTGTGGTCGCCTTATTGGTGTAAGGCCACAATGAGCACTCATAAAAAGGGGTGAAATCTTCATAACTTGTATCCTTGCACCATGAGGAAGGAAAATAGGGGCTCGCTTCCGGGTTTCTTGTCATGGCCTCATCTGGACAAGTAGATAATAAGATGGACAAAAAGGGAATGTCTCATGCTTTTCTCGTTAGTGATCTATGTCGGTGATCTATCTCTTTACTTCTTTTCTTCGTTAATTTTTCACTATTCTTTCCACGAGAGAAACAGTTTATGAGTTCTTAAGATAAATCAACTATGTATGTTAAGATTTATCTTGGCAACAATTATGAATTTCATTTATCACATTTTTTTAGTATTTTTAACTGTGCACAATTTTACTTCCAAAATCCATGCACAAGTGTGGAAAATTGTAGAAGATAATAAAATTCTAGAGTTTTTATTTTTTCATTGCATATATGCATGCTTTATACTATCTCCAGTCCTAAATATAAGACCTACTATTTAAATTGTGTAATGAGACTAATGTTTGGATTCATTGTGAAAAAAATTACTTATAAGTGATTTATTTTCCATAAGACATATTGTGTATGTTTGAATTAGTTGTGATTCGATGTTTAAAATAAGTAAGAATTTGTGAGCTCCACATTATAAACTATTTATAAGCTAAAAATAATAGTCGTGTTTGGATTGACGGCAAAAAAGTGACTTTTTTCAACTCGACTTTTTAAGAGTAAGATTGGAAAAATGTCAAATTGTGTACTTATGAAATAAGTTAATTATTTCAAATAAATTAGATAAAAAGCTAAACCCAACCAAACATCACAAAACACACAATCTACTTAAAATAAGTATCTTATTTGGGCAAAATAAGCCCATCCAAAGACACACATTACCAATAGACCCTCACTTTCTAGCTTCATTCCCACCCTCCCTCTCTTGTTTACTATTATTTATTGTGGAATATTAATAGGGATGATTGGGAAAAATTCAAACAAATTATGAAGATGTCTTATATATATTATCAAAAATACCCAAAATAGTTCTTATATTAATATTTAGAACAAGAGGGAGTATTATATTTTCCATATTTTAAAACTCAAATTGGGCTGGTGATCGAATTCAGGATTTGTTGATATTAAGTAATTAACAACTAAATTTATTATTTTCCTATTTTAAGTAACTTTATATGGAATTTCTCTTATTATTATTCTTTCATTTAATATTGTCTTTAATCTCTTCTAAATGTTTCTATTAGACTAGAAATTCTTGCATCAATATGGATAACATGGAGCACCGCCAAAATTATGGTCTATTTGTTTTTTTTATTAAGAAGCATAAATGATTTTATTAAATTAGAAAATTAGAATACAAAATAGGTCTGTAAAAAAATTCAAATGATAATAGTATAATACATAGTAAACCTCAAAAAGGTAAACATGGATAGGAGTGAGTTGCAACTGTCGCAAAAACCCTACCATCTTCTTCATCTTTCCTTAATAAGAATTTCAGTCAAGAGTTTTGCAAAGGATCCATATCTCTTGTCAGTAATAAACCAATTAATTGGTTTTCAAAAAAGCTCCATGAGTAGATCTCATGGAAACAAATGTACCCACAAGACTAATACATAAGATGAAGATTGGGTAGAAGAAATTCCTTTTGTCGTCGAAACTCCTAAACCAGTTTATTTGAAAATGAAAGAAACATAAAAGCAGACAAATGAAAGTGACAGACGTCTCCTTTCCCGGATAAATCGGGGAAGGAGATGTCAATAAGAAAACTCGTACAATGAAGAGAGAAGAGATCTCACCCATCGTCCGTGGGTTCAGTGGCGAAGGGATTGAACAATGAGCGTCAGGTTGTCCACCACGTCGCGAGTTCAATCCTGGGGAGTGACACTTTGTCGTGTCTCCATCGCGGCGCTTGGAGAGGCACCTCCGTAGCTAAGTGAAGCTGGAAGTAACCTACTTGTGTGGACAGACAGAAAGAGCTTGCTGGTCATGCTCCAGAGCCCACAGGGTCAGACCCCAGTGGATCATGAGTTAGGTGTCATGCCCCTTGGATTGGGTTGAGCCCAAACCCCTTCCTAAAATTCGATTATAAAAAAAAAAAGAGAAGAGATCTCACCACCACCCAAAAATTTGAGAGGAGGGGGAGAGAGGATAGAACCAACTATAGTCTACTTGTTAGAATTTATAGAGTAACATTGTTTTGTTGACAATGGAAACCTACAAGACATTCAAATAATAAGTCCCACATTTTTAGTTTGTTTTTTGAATTTCAGTTCTTCTCTCTATCTTATATTATTTATTTTTTGTCTAATTTTAAATGATACAATCCAGTGTAACGGTGTAATTACACTTGCATAATTTTTAGCTAAATTATTTTTTAATAATTAATAAATGCATTAAATATTTAATAGTTTTTGGTGAGCAACTTCTAATATTTAAATGGAACATAGCTATATACGTTGTGTGAAGCTATATACGTTGTGTGAAGTTTTCTAACTACGATAAGCCATGTATGTCACTTTTTATTTTGGGCTTATTATTTTCATAACCTTCCCATAATAAGTGACATGTTCTTATTATGTAGTGAGAATTTGATATAATTATTGTTTCTTAACTCAAGAACTTGAGATAATGAATATAATGAATTTGACCTAAGTATTTTTCTATATAACTGAATAATATTTTAGATAATCGAATTACATCAATGGAAGGAAGGAGCATGGAAATGACACAAAAATGACATATGAATTTCAAGAACCTAGAAATAATATTTTAAATAGTAAATTTTTCTACTCAACTAGTTAAAATGATTATGAAACTCAAAGGGGAAATCCTAGATAAATACAATTAAATTTCAAAATCTTAGAAAGAGAATTATGAGTAATAAATGTCTTTATTGAATTAGTTAATTTCGCTATTCAACTAGTTATAATGATTTTGAAATTCAATAATTACTTATCTAGGATGCACTACCAAATTATTTTTATATTCCATTTAATTACTCTATGTGAATGTGTCGGCTTGACTCAAGAGTAAACAAAAAGTAGTAGTTAGGTTGTCTAGTATGTTCCGTTCCACATCATCATTGTCAAGTGAGACTAAAACTTAATTGACTATTTTAATTACTATGTGCATTATAGCAAGAGTAGCACCAAATTGCTAGGATGCACGTGGGTGCGCCACAGCTTTACCAACACACTAACCCGCCTCCACTATATCTGGTCAGTCTCTTTAAGAATAAGCTCTCTCCTCTCCTCTCCTCTCCTCTTAAAAAGAGAATCTTCCAAATCTAATCACTGATCTACTCATCTCCATCAACACACAAATATCCCACTTGCAACAAACAAAAAAAAAAAAAGAAAGAAAAATTCTTTAACATATATTTATATTTATATTTATTATATTCCATTGTTGTTTATACTATAGTTTCTTCTCAGACAGTAAAGTAAGGGCACACTACAGATCTGGATCGCAAAGATAGAGATCTGCTTGTTTGATTTCATTTCAGGTGCTCTTTTTTCACTTATCAGGATAATAATAATAATTAATCTTACACTGTTTTTTTAGCTGATTTTCAAGCTTTTACTTTTTCTGCTCTTTCATTGTCAAGTTTCCGTTTTTTTTTAATCTAATTATGTCTTTGTAGTTTGAATTTCGATTTAATTGATCTGTTTTCTTACTTATTTGTTGTGGGTTGAAGCTAGTTTTTGGTTTGCTTTGATTGTTTAGTAGTATCTGGAAGTGCTAGTAGATAAGGTAAGCTTGTTTTGTTGGGAACTTCTTTGTTATTAGTGATGTGATTGTTAATTGTTCATAATAGTAACTGACTGACATGTGGGAAGAATTATAATTTATGGGGTCTGACTAAATTATGTGAAGATCGTTATATTAATTGTGTGTCATTGGCTTGGTGTTGTTGAGATTTGATTGTTGCTATGCTTTCCTGCTTAGCACTAAAATGTTAATAGATTAGCCTTTGAGGTTGGTTTGGGAGATTTGGAGAGAGAAACTTTTTTCATCTTGTACTTTAACTTCAGTAGAAGTTATATGGGATTGCATTCCATACTTGAAATGATTTGTGTTCTCTCTTTACCTTCCCCGGCACCATCAGCAAGTGGGGACTAGAACTGGGTTGACCGTTTTTTATCCATATGTCATTAGTTTCCTTTACAAATTAATTTTAGATTTCGACGTTTGTAGGTTTTTAATGTCCCTGTCTTCTATACTATTGATTCTTTTGAAATTGATATTTAAAACCATTCCCGCTCATGTCATTCCCACTCATTTTTTTAAACCATTGATATAAGATTGTCAGTTTAAATGCTCTGGCATGTGTATCACCTATGAACTAACTTTAACACTTGGAGAGTCATTTGATAGCGTACTATGTTGTTCTGTGTGTAAACTTTGTCATTCATACCACTATTTCAGTTCACATGTTGAAAACAGTGTTCTAAGATTTTACATAAATACTATGCTTATATGGTTTTAAAAACAGTTTACTAGTTCAGGAAGCAAAGTTATCATGCATTCTAGAATTGAGATAAATGAGTGTAAAATGCTTGACAAAGTAAAAGTAATTAACTAGTTTATGTGGAATTACTATAATCAAGCTAATTTCTAACACTTTTGGTAGGTTTGAGAGGCTCATTGCTACGATCATGTCAAGGAGGCCTGCAAGTCTTTCCCGGCGCTTGGCTGATGGTGGGAGTATACCATTTGTGGGCTCAATCCAGTCTAAATCTCAAAGCTCCCCACTACTGTCTATTGGGCTCGTTGTTGTGGTGCTTCCCTACGCACTTTTGTTATTTTTGTACCCGCGAAATAATTTTGTTGCAACCTTAAGTTTAAAGTTCAATTCTTTTTAATGCAAATGTTTCTTGCAACATTGATGCATCCGTTATTTGCTACAATGGCCCTTTCCCTGCCCCCTCCCGTTACAGTTGTTTGAACCTTTTGAATTGCATTCATCAACAATTCAATGGGTTGTATACATTGCTGAATTTGACCTTTGTAAATTTCAGGGTGCAATCCTCATCATTGGTTATGTTTATAGCAATTCAGGTTTGTATATAATCTGTTGGCTTAACTCGCCATATGTACCCTTTTTAATGCAAAAGCTAGGATCTTGAATCTGACTCCAACTATCCAACCTCATGCTTTAATTGTGAATTGCCACAATATACTCAGTTCCTGGATGTATTGTGAGCTTCATCTTTAGCCAAATGTTTACTAGATGAAAGAAACAGAAAACATTCAGATAGAATACCATGTGGCATTAATGTTGAAGGCATGAAATTATTAATTTATTTATTAGTGAAGTCCATTGCAAAGATGATTTTGCTAAACTTTATTTGCTCACTGGCAGGTGGAGCAAGTGTTGGCATCAAGGGTGCAAATAGACTTGAAGGTAATACTCATACAATTTCTGTTGTGTTATTGACATTCAAGCTTGCATAACAATTTCATATAGGTCAACAATCAAGCAATTGATTGTCATTGTAACAGTAGTGAAGAAATCAATTAATTATATTTCCCGTTTGTACTCTGTTTATCTAGTATTATGGCAATCTCGATGCATTTTAAGTTTGTAATTTTCTGTTCATCCAGTCATGGAAATAATTAACTTTTAGAAAGTTTTATATCACCTGATGTCTTCTCTCGTGGTTCTAATGTTTGGAGCAAGCATGAAACCTATTTTGCTGAGTATTGTTTTCAAATAATAGTGTATCTTTTCTCCTTAACTATGATTATAATATATGGAACCTGGAAATTGTGTATCTCAATGTGTGTGATAGACTTTTAATAACGTTTTTTTGTAATTAAAAGTAGGAGCTACTCTGTGCAGTTAAAATTAATGGTGCTGTGTTATATTACTATTATTTGGTACTGGACCTCAATCATTAGCTTTTTAATGTTAAACTATTTATTTTACTTGGAGATTTAATTCAATAATCTCTGGTGTGTATACACAGGTGGCGCTTCTTGCTCATCAGAAGTTCTACAAGCATTGCCAGTATTGAAGAAAGCATATGGAGACAGTGCACGTAAGGTTTTGCATGTTGGCCCTGACACTTGTTCCGTGGTATCTGGTTTATTGAAAGAAGAGGAAACAGAGGCCTGGGGAATTGAGCCATATGAGTTAGATGATGTTAGTGCAAGCTGCAAGACTCTTGTACGTGAGGGAATTGTGCGTGCAGCAGACATAAAATTTCCTTTACCATATCGTGCAAAATCATTTTCTCTTGTCATTGTCTCAGATGCTCTGGATTACTTATCTCCAAAATATCTGAATAGAACTCTGCCAGAGTTGGCAAGGGTTGCTTCTGATGGTGTTGTCATCTTTTCTGGTATATCCTCATGAATTTCCATTATTCAATATTATTTCAGATTAAACATTTTCTAATTAGAATCTTGGACGACCTTGTTTAGAATTGGTTTATATGACCTAAATTGATTTGACGATTGAGTGTTTCATCATCCTTGATGACTTGTCAGCACAATAAATTATGCATTTTGTCATAGCAGGGTGCAATGTTTCATGCATTATGGTTATTCTTCTATCGTGAATTAATCTTTCGTATTGAAACAATCCATTTTCAAGTAATTGATTTGAATTAAGTTGATTAAAATTGTGAGTTGTCCATAAATTTCCTTATATTTTTTTGTAAAGAAAAAAATGCTTTTCTTGGCCTGATTTCAAATTTTTATGCTCAGGTTATCCAGGCCAGCAAAGAGCTAAAGATGGGGAAGTAGCGAAATTCGGCCGTCCGGTGAGTTTCTCTTTATTAAATGTCAATTTATGTTTGTTAGAGTTGGCATTTAATGTCAATGGCCTTGTTTCCTAGTGGTATGTTCATGAAGTGAAGTTTTTATATTAGATATCACTTGTAAGCTCTTGCCTTTGTGCCTGCCCCTTTTTAAAAGAAGGGCAAATCCAATTTGATCCTCACTTGGTGAGGGTGCTGGGGAAGGGAATATACTAGGCAATCTTACATTTTTATTTTTTTTGTAGAAAGGATGACTCAAACCCAAGACCTCAGACCCCACGGCTTTTATACCCCTTCCAAAACTAAAAACGAAAAGGCATTTAATGTGGCTAATGACATCTATGATATTATTAGCTAAAAACTAGGAAGAGTAGGCAATGGGAAGAGATAATAGAGCTGATTGTGAAAAGGGTGACTATATTATTGCAAGGGCTATATAATTATGATTTTAGCTTACAAGAATCCAAATTAGATTTATGTATTAATCTTGTTTTGGAGGCATAGAATTTCCTTCGCACTTATTTTTTTCGACAGATATTTCAGTCCTTGAATCAGGAGAACAATTTGATGTTAAACGGGGACTTTATTTATTTAGAATTGTAAAATAACCCGTTAGTACTAAATATTTGATAAATATTGACAATGTTGAATAAAGCCACAGACTGTAACCACCATTAACATTTGAAATCCTCTGAAGGCAATAAGTAGCGTTGTTGAATTCCATTTCTATATCACCAAAATTTCCCCCATTTTAGTGTCTATTAGTATAATTCCATGCCCATAAAATTTAGAGCAGCTGCCTGAATAATAAATTCTGTAGATTTGGTCATTAAGAATATTGTGTTAACGGGATGTTCAAAATGTTCAGGCCAAATTACGAAGTTCATCTTGGTGGATAAGGTTTTTTGTTCAGAGTAGTTTAGAAGAGAACGAAGCAGCAGGAAAGAAGTTTGAACAAGCTGCGGCTAAGAGATCATACAAGCCATCTTGCCAAGTATTTCATCTCAAAGCATACCCTTGAAAGTTTTCGTGCTATATTTTTCACTAAATTAAGAGCCCAAAGGGTACGTTCAATAGATTATATGGAAATTATAGTTTTTACTTTTTAAATTTGGATTGTATTGAGACAATAGATGTATTTCATTATGATGATGGTTTCAAGTGTATTGGTTAATTCATTAATGCTATTGTATCACTATTTATATGGATAAGCGTTTAGACGAATTATGAAACAAGCTGTTGATTTTATGTAGCCTTACAAATATGTCAACTTTTATGTAAACCAAACCCCAGAGGAAAGCACTTTTGTCTCTTGGGACCTAGCTTATTCTCTCACGAAGCCTTTTTAATGGAGCATGTTCTCTTTATGCACAATCAAACACCAGAGGAAATCAATTTTGTCTATTGATGAGTAAAATTTTCTGTTTTACCTTTTTTTTCAGCAGCTAGATATGATTGAGTACCTCAGTTCAAAAAAAGATATGATTTAGTACCCAATATTACTCTATTAACTCCGATTCAAGCTGAGCATGGGGTTTATGGGTTAAATAGCAAGTTAATTCATTAACAATGCCATGCAAACTTTATATTATGCCACCTATACATTATTTTCTCTTCTTTATTTCTTTCTTTCTTATCAATTTAAATCCTCTCTTAGAATTCAAATTTCCTTTTCTTTTAAAAGAATAATACACCCAACTATTGCCACATAAATGCCATTTTAAATTTTTCTTACTATAGCTTAAAGGTGGCACTTAGTATGACATTGATAGTTTGGTACATAGGATTTACATAATAGGACATTAATATTCATTTACTAGCTACTCTAAAGCTTTTGAGAATTTTGGGAAAATTGATCCTCCTAAAGTAAATTTTGTCCTCAAAATTTATAACATGCCTGAACTCAAAATAGATATTTCTGTTTCATGTCTAAGTTCCTTTTCTATGTGGAAAAAACTTTTCCGAAACTCCTTGGAAAATAAAATGCTTTTGCTTAGTCTCCATTCTTGTTCATCGATGATCCTTTCTAACTGAGCTTCATATACATCGTTTAGACCAATTATCTCATGTTCAATAACTCTGGATCTAGTTGATACTTTGATCGAGAGACATGGAAGGCATCCTTACACTAATGGTGAGACAGAAAGAACAATTCCAACACTTGAGGATAGGTTAGCAGAATTTGCATATAACAATAATTATCATTCAAGTATTCAAATGGCTCCATATGAAGCAATGTACGAAATAAAATGTATATCACCACTTTGTTGGACTGAACTAGCTAGGAGAGAGAAGCTTGTGAGGTTTAGAATTGGTTGATCAAACGGCAGAACATATCAATATTATCAATATTATAAGAAAGAGACTCTTAATGGCTCAAAGAAGGCAGAAAAGTTATGCGGATAAAAGATGGAGACCACTAGACTATGAGGTTGAAGACCTTGTATTTATTAAGATATCACCAATTATAGGTATAAGGAGATCAATGAAATCCAAGAAATTAAGCCTTTAGTATATTGTCCCTTTTGAGATTCTTTCAAGAGTTGGACCAGTGGCATATCAAATAGCTTTACCCCCCAAAATTTGAGTGAATTGCACAATATCTTCCATGTCTCTCAATTAAACAAGTATCAACCAGACCTGGAGCATGTTATTGAACATGAGAGAAGTAATCTTAAAGATGATCTGACATACGAATTTTGAGAATCATCAATATACAAGAAAGGAGACTAAGAAGCAAAAGCATCTTATTTGTCAAAGTGGTAAGAAAAGGATTCCCCTAGGAAAACATGGAGCATAAGTATCGAGATTTTATGAGTTAAGGTACATTCTAAATTTTGTGGATGAAATTTATTTTGGGGGGAGAATTCTAATATCCTAAAATTCTCAAAAAGTTTTAGAGTATCTAGTAAATGAATATTAATGAATATCATTGGGGCCATAAAGAAATAAGTTATTTCAAGTAGGGTGATTGATTAAATAAGGAACCAAAATTGGTTTGGGATAAGTAAATCCTATATACCAAACCATTTATGTTATATGCATTGCCACCCTTGTCCTATAGTAAGAAATGTTTAAAAATGGTATTTGTGTGGCAATATTTGGGCACATTATTTGTGTAAAAGTCAAGAGAAATTTGAATTCTAGAAGGAGGATTCAAATTAATAAGAAAAAAAATACAGAAGAGGAAATAATGTATAGGTTGAAAAATTTAAAGTTTGCATGACATTTTTAAGCATGTGGTGTTAAGTAGGAGTTAGTTAGAACCATCCTTATTCAAGAAGCCTTTTTGCATGAGAATACACATGCCCTGGCCTTCCTCATTAAGTTAATTTGTTCATAAGTTCTAAAAGTGTAAAAGTAGCTAGATTCCATAGTAAGTTAATGATCGGGATCATGAAAGAGCTTAAACATTCATGTGTTGGATGCTTGAAAATGGTCCTAAAATAAAATATAGCTTTGCTGCAAACAAATAAACACGTATATATCAGAGAAAGAGTTACATATATGCATGTATAATTAATCTCATTTCTTATATATTAATGTTATAAATCGATCAATCTCAATCAATGTTATCAGTAATGAACCTATGTGGAAGTGCTAAAAAAAATTCTAGAAGAGGTAGTTTAAATATACATTTTTGTATATTTTTGTTTGGCTGCATTTATTTCTATACCATTTATGCTGTATTTAAGCATGAGAATATGTAATATACTTATTTAGTTTGTTGACATCATCATGCCTGACATAGTTACAGTTTATAGTGTACAATGTCACTACAAAAACTAGCAGTTACTCTCGCCGCGCCTTGCGCGGCGAGCATTATTTCCGAAATTTAACGGGGAGATATAACCTTTTTTCCTAAATATATGGACTTTGGTTCAAAATATAAAACCACTTTAATTATACATGTTTTCCGACATTCTCCAAATTAATCTTAACAATGTACACCAATGATAAACATAAGAAGGAGGATGGAGAGATACAAAGGTAGATGACTATGATGATTTAGTATGATAATATATATTATACTATCTAACTTAATTAATATCTTTAATCTAACTAAATTGAATAAAGTTTATTTATATTTAGGATTAGAGGTAGTAAATCTAATGACATTTAGAAAATATAAATCTGACTAAAAAAGGTTATGATTTTCTTATAAAACCTTTGGATATTTGCTCAATGATCTGATCTAAGAATTTTTTGGATAAGCGAATAAACAACACATGACTTGTAGGAATGTGAGTTTTGGATGCATCAGCAAATACCGAAGTAATAGGTAACAACAGCCAAAATTAGAAGGCACTGGCCTAAAATTATTGAAGTTAAAAAAATCTATTCACATTCTATCTCATCCTTATTTTCTTCTTATAAATAATTTTTGATATGCTAAATATTGGAAACGGAAACTTCCGGGGTTAGAAAACGAAATTAGGATGAATTTTCTTTACTCTCCAGCCTCCCCTTATACACATGTGAGTGAATTGAATAAATTATTACGCATTAACCATTTTTTTTGGAAAAAATTTAGAGAGGTTATCCAAATAGGATTGGAAAACCTCAAGGGAGAAGTTCTTCATAGTACGCGGTTCGAGGTAGTCAACAAAAGTTTAAAAAAATGACCAGGTTAACAATCTTTAGATTTTAACTTGGAGAGTCATTAAACTTCAATTTTTGTATACCTATCCAACGTAACCTATTACCTCCTTTCCACCTTTTTTATTATAAAGAAGCTACTCTACATACTGACTCATATTTACAAAAGATGGTAAAAGCCTTCCGAGCTAGAGATAGGGTCTACAATTACTTGTCAGATAGCTAGCTCAGTTGGCATAGTAGTCTTGCTCTTACTTTTTTTTTTGCCGGAAAGGATAATTTTTTCATTAACTATTAAACAGAGTACATACTAAGGCTCAAAGTAGAGCACACAATACTACAAACGCATAGCACACACATACTACTGCCAACACTAAGCACACCACATCCAAAGGGTACATGATTGCCCCTGGACAACAAACCAGCTAACATCAAAACATCAGGATAACACAAACAATAACTAAACAAACTTAAGATACTAATGCCGATGCCAAACACTTGCAGGTAGAAGGTGAAGGTATTGAATCTACATTCTGACATGATCAAATGATGATGCAATAGAAGGTGGTTGTCCAAAGACATGCTCTCCCAAGCCCACCGACTTTGATGCAAATGCTGCATATAAGCAGCTCCATTCTCACCTCCAAGAAGGAGAAGAGTCCAATGAAATTTGTGACCAAACTCCATTGTAGTACCGATCATGTTAGAACACAGCCAATAACCAACACTCCCAAAATTAACCCACATGAGCAGACAAATCCATAGATAACAGGACACATTCAAAAGAAATTGCAAAAACAAGACACATACCCTACTACTAAAACCTACAGGGGGTGACCAAGACTCTTCCAGTTCTATCATCGGGCCCCCCACACCCAGATAGATCCCTAGCTGGACCATCATGGTGGCTCGGTGGCTGTGGACCAGCCACCAAGACCTGGGACACAAGCACCACGAAACCCCACCGGCAGATCTGAGCTCATCACCAACCCCATGACGTTCACCGCCGCACCTACCACCGTCGTGTTTATCACCGCGACATCCTTCTCCGACGGCGCACACTGATGCCAGATCGGAAACCTTCGAGCCCATGGGTCAAAGACCCAACCCCTGCCACGGCCAACACCGGCGTCGGACAGCCACCCCACTCCGCCAGCCTGCGCGCCACAAACGTCGCTCGCCGCCATCGGCCTCAAACACCACACACGCACTAGGCGTGACTCACCCTCACAAATGGAGGTACTAAGGGAAGGAAAAGTTTTACGGAGAAGGGAGAACTTCTCTCTCTAACTCATCTTTTGCTTTTACTTATTTTCAATTTCAATTTTTTATTATTCACTTTCTCCCCATTCTCAAGTTTCTTTCTGCTCTTATCTAAAAATCAAATATTCTCCTATTAAAACAATGTTGCTAATTTAAAAATGTGTGCTCAATATATAGTCCATAGTAAAACTGAATTATTTGGCCAAAAAAAAAACTGAATTACGCCAAGTTAACTTTTCATTCAATGAAGTCTTTTACTAAATTAAAGTTGTTACTCTCTCGTGCTAATTTCTTCTAGAGAAATAAAGAATATACAATTAATTTCTTTAGATTATCTAAGGTTATTTGTTTCCAAAATTATTTTATTACTAAGTATCTTATAAAACAAAAATAAGTAACATATGTATGTTATAATTAATTTAATCAAATTCCAAAACACTTGAAGTGTTCTTCTAGAATAATTAATTTTACAATTTAATTTTTTAAAAAATAATAGAAGAATCCCAACCTATAGGCTATAGTTCATTTCTATATAATTATTTTTAAAATAATGTAACTGAAAATTCAGCTATATTTAAATTTGTGTTTCCATCAATTGAATTTTTTTCTTGCCATTGAGTAGGAAAGGAAATAACATATGCGTCACTGTGTTAGATTTTGTCATTCCTTTGCCACACTTTTTTTATTTTAATTTTTAAATACAACATCCAATGGTTCTTTTAAAATCCGTAGCTTGAATGAGTTAATGAGTTTAACTATACTTTTTTTTATTAACTCTAACCATACTCTCAGTGTCTAAGTGAACTCATATTTAAATAGAAAATTTGGATAGTCATACTTTTAAATATTATTGAAATCATATTGAAAGGTATACCGGTGGTAAATAATTTAAAAATACTTGAAACTTATTGTGCATTTAAGATCCTGAATATTAAATTTATTTCACTTTTTTAAGTCAATAACAAAAAGTTAATTTCAAGTATACAACAATTTTACACTTAAATTGACATCTCTATCATCTAATACTCCCTCCGGTCCCTAATATAAGAGCTAGCCGATAAAAAAACGCTTCTTAACAAGACATGTGAATGTTAGTTGAGTGTCTAGAGTTAATGTTTCTTTTCCAATATTGTCCATATTTATTATGATACTTTTAAGAGAGAGAGAAGACATAAGCATTAATAAATATGAAAGAGAGTGTGGGCGAAGTAGGAATAAACACATTAAATGAGTAGAGAATGTGAGATTAGCTCTTATATTAGGGACAAAAACCATTCAAATTATATGTAGGAATAAATATTTTTACGGTATAATAATATCTGATTAATTTTTTTTATTCTGTTAGAGTTCTTTCTTTTATTCTTTTTCTTACCTCATACCCATTTTTTATTCTTAAATTTGAGCTGCTCCTACACATTTTATCTTTGTTCAATGAACTCTCTCTCCCACATGATCTCATCAGTTTAAACTTTAAACAATGTGCTTTCTACACAATCAACACATCCCAAAGATAGCACGAATCACGAGAGAGAAGGAAGAATGGGACACAGATCACAAAGCTTTAAACTTGGCCATCATCAAGTTGATTATCTATGGGGCATAAAACATTAAACTCTTTCACTTCCCTCTTTCTTCTTGTATCTGCGATGAACAACAACATATTCTTCTTGGCCTTTGCTGACTTCTTTCTTCATGACATTGCTTTTCTTCATCCCTTTTCTTTGTTTTCTCTTTGCTCTCTGTAACGCGCAACATCTTCCTTCACTCGTTCCTTTCGATGCATGGAGTTAACTCGTCTGGGTTTATTATGATTTTCAATATTATTGCAAGACAACTTTACTCCTTTTTTCTTCTACCTCCAACTCAGATCTAGATCTGTACATTTCCATGAGCTAAAAAAATCAACTCACTGACCACACTCACTCGGCGATTCCGGGTTGTTTCTGATTTATTCTGAGTTTGGCTGGTTAGTCTGCCGATTTTTTTTTTTCAGAACTTGCTCATTTTGTGGGGAAAAAGAACCTCTCATTTTATTGTTTCCCGCCACTCCCTTCCTTATTAACTTCATTTATTTTTTTGTTAAACCTTTTTTTCTAGAAAAAATTAATTATTACTAACGTAAGTCATGGGCTTATTTCAAGTTTTGTTATAAAATTCTACTTTTAATTTTATCATCCGAGTCAATTTTAATTTTAAAGCCATAGACTTTTGCCATTTTTATTTATTCTCCACTGGGCTCGAGGTTTGCTTCTTTTCTCTTGTGCATTGCAGCTCCTTTTTTGAGGTCAATATTCTCACTTCTTTCTCTCTTTAATGGATGCCTGTAATTTCTTAAATTATATTATTAATGTAAACCATTTTTTTACTGAACACATTGTTACATTTTATTGTAATCTAAGGTGCAACCTCGAACTTTTTGTGGAAGGGCAGCTGGCTTAAGGAGGTGAAAATAGGGTGAATATGTAATAAAGAGGACGAAGCGAATCCAGAAGAAGCTAATTTAGATTCTATTTTCTAAATTTATTTTCCTATATCTGCTTTCATGTCCAATCTTTTGTTCTCTTATTTTCATTATATAGCTTCTTCCTTCTGATTCTGATTTTTTCCCTTTCTTTCCTTACTTCTTTGTTCCCTTATTTTCCCATATCTGCTTCAATGTCTTCACATTTACCTGTTGGTTCCTTCTCCTGTCTTATCACATTTGTGCCTCTCTTTATAACACTGTCTAACAGATTCCATCAACACGCCTGCAAGCAAGCCATGTGGCAACATAAAGAAATAACCTGGAAAAAGAGTCAAGCTTATCAGAGTCCGTTACCATCTTTTTATGCAATGTCACAACAGACATATTTTTAAATCAGACACCAACAATATCAAACATTCAATTGATGCTTGGTAACTGGTAAGTTTAAATTTAAACGTGGAATGTGATAATATAGTGTTGGCACTTTTTCTTACCTATCATTTTCCTTCTTGAATATTTGCATAGGGCTGGCTTTGAAACAAATTACCATTGATGAATCCAAAACAGAGACAAGATTTTGTGGGAAGAAATCTCCATGGTGAGAAAGAGTCACAGTGTGGTTCTTGCTAGGTAGATGAAACACTTGGATGATAGGAGCATTGATGGTGATGGAGGTATTCGCTTCATGATGGTTTTCTGGTGGGTTTGAGTTGGGGATGAGATGGGAGAGAGATGGATGCGATGATGGATGCACCCATTGTTTTTTTTTTGGGTAGTAATGGCAAGCTTAAAGCTTGTAAGGTACAAAATCAGTCAGTTGAGGGGACATATCCCCTGCTGCGCCATAGATCCTCCCAAAGGTGGGGTTTGCAAAACTCTGGCGGAGACGTAAGAAGAACGGTCTCCAGTGCGCTGCCATGAGCAGTTTTGGCTAGTGTGTCTGCACAACCTAAGGCTTCGCGGCTTGTGTGTATGACTTCCACATCCCATGGAGCATGCAACATGGTCCTAGTGGTATTGATGATGTCCCACAGGGGGTGGGTGGGATCATGGCCAGAGATGAGGAGATTGATAGCTTCAAGGGAGTCCGAGTGGATGTGGATCCTCTTGAGGCCAAGCGACTTGCTCATCTCAAGGCCTGTCTTGATAGCGTGCAATTCTGCTCCTGTAGGGGGGAGGTTATTGAGTTTCTTCATGAATCCCATGATCCAGTTGCCAAGGTGGTCCCGTGCTAGGCCACCACATGCAGCTTCCTCCAGGCCTCGGACAGAGCCATCGACGTCAATTCTGGTGAAGTCTTGTGGGGGTGGCATCCAGCGCCATTGTTCCCGGTCGGAGATTTGGAAAATTTGGTGTCTATAGTGCCCTGCTGTGGTGTTTTCCTTGAGTAGGTGAAGACAGTAATTGATGATGCCACTGGTGTTAGTGCATGCATTATCAAAAGCTTTCTTGCACCTGTTTTTCCAAAGGAGCCAACATGTCGTGCCAAAAACTCGGTTCCATGGCCAATTTTTCATCTTGGAATTTCCTGGTTCCTTGCGCCCATTCCATTGCATCCATTCCTGCAAATTACCACTAAAAAAAGTATTATAGTATATTGGGTTAATCAAAGATTTCCACACAGTGTTTGCACTCGCACAATCTCTCATGATATGGAGGACAGATTCCTCGCTACCACATTGGAAGGGACACTCAGTGGGAATTGTGGGGGTAATTTTTGCTCTCATGAGATTGGTTGGTACTCTGTCATGAAACATCTGCCACAGGAAGTATTTTGTACGTTCTGGAAGTTGCCATTTCCAAAAACTTGGCCAAAAAGGAGAGGGAGCACACTGGGCTACCTTTCTGATCATATGGTAGGCTGATTTGACGCTGAAGCTACCATCCGTGGAGTTCCTCCACCTGTAGATATCATCTTCTTCTTGGGAGGGAGCTGGGTGTTGCTGTATCTTGGCCAGGACCCATGTGGGGAGAAATAGGCTCCATTTTGCCAAGTCCCAAGAGCCATCACTTCGCTGAAAATCTGCGACTCGATCCTCTATGTCCAGCCAATCAGCATTTTTATCCACGTAAGCAATCAGCGGGTTCTCCAAGGGGAGCCACCTTTCACACCAAGCCTTAGTGGTTCGCCCGCTGCGTATACTTTTCCCAATTCCTGTTCTAAATAAATCCCAGGTTTTGGTAATTGCATTCCAAGTGGCCGATTGGGATTTCTTACGTGGGAGAGGCAGACAACCAGTTGGGGTGCCCCCATACTTTGCTAGCAAACAGTTCACCCATAGGCAGCTCGGTTTGGTTAGGATGCTCCAACACAATTTCATAATGAAAGCAGTGTTTTGACTTTGAAGGTCCTTCACACCGATGCCACCCTGATCCTTCCCATTCTTGATGAGGTCCCATGCAATCAAGTGAAGTTTTTTGGAGGCTGGATCTTGGTTCCAAAAGAAATCTCGGCTTAATTTCTCCATCGCTTGAAGGGTGCTTTTTGGGATGAGCACCGTTTGCATTTGGTAGGTGGGAAGGGAGTTGAGGACAGATTTAATAAGGGTGGATCGCCCAGCGATGCTCAAAAACCTGTTCTTCCAGCTCTCGAGCTTACCTTTGACCTTGGTGATTAGAGGGAGGTAGGTAGCCTTGGTTGTTTTTGAGTGGAGTAGGGGAACGCCTAGGTACTTGCCAAGGTCCGGAGTTAACCCAATTCCCAAATGCTGACATAGCGCGTAGGCCCGGTTAAAATGAACTCGTTTGGAAGCGAAGGCTTTGGTCTTTTGAGTGTTGATTTTATGGCCCGAGGCGGTGCAGAAGTGATGCATGATGCTTTTTACAACCCTTACCTGTTCTTGGGATGCCTTGCAGAAGAGGATAAGGTCGTCGGCGAAGAAGAGGTGGGAGATTTTGGGCCCATGCTTACCAAAGATAAAAGGTTTCCGCCTGCCCAACTCAACTTCACGGTGAATAAGTTGCCCAAGCCTTTCCATACTTAAGACAAAGAGATAAGGGCACAAAGGGTCCCCTTGTCTTACCCCTCGGGTAGGCTGAAACTCCTCAGTGACTTCACCATTCCACAAGATGTTCATTGATGTGGAAGACACACAAGTCATGATGAGAGTGACCAGACGTGGGCAAAGGCCGATGCTTTCAAGGGTGGATCGGAGGAAGTTCCAGTCAAGGCGGTCAAAGGCTTTCTCCATATCGACTTTAATGGCCATAAAACCATCTCCAGTTTTTTCAGTTTTCATTGAATGAATTGCCTCTTGCGCGATTATAATATTATCGCTGCTTTGACGGCCTCGGATGAAACTGCACTGGTTCGGTTGGATGAGGTAGTCGATCACATCTTTTAGGCGGTTAGCGAGGAGTTTGGTAACAATCTTGAAGCTCACATTACACAGGGAGATTGGCCTAAAGTCCTTGAGGGTGGTTGGTTGGTCGAGCTTCGGGATCAGTGTAAGGCTGACTTTGTTGATCTCTGAGAGTTTAGTAGGGTCCTGGAAGATATCCTCCACAAGGGTGTATATTTTGGGCCCCACAATTGACCACTGGGTTTGGAAGAAATGGGCGTGAAGCCCGTCGGGGCCAGGAGCTTTGAAAGCATCCATCTCAAAGGCAGCATTCTTGATTTCTGTATGGCTAACCGGTTTGTGGAGGAGGTTGAGTTGATGGGCATTGAGGCGGGGGAAAAGAGTTGGCCAGTCCAGTGAGCCATTTATCGCTGCATCACATGTGAACAACTGCTTGAAATAGGAGACAGCCATGTCTTTTAACTTGGTCTGATTTGTTTCCCATTCCCCGGAGTCAGACTTGAGCATTTCAATCCTGTTTCTTTTCTGCCTTAATTTGGTGGAGGCATGAAAGAATTTGGTGTTTCGATCTCCCCCTTGAAGCCAATGACATCGAGATCTTTGGGCCCAAAGCAATTCCTCTTGAAAGTTTAAACGGTTGTAGTCGTTCCAGAGGCTAGCTTCTAACCTGTAGAGGCCCGTGCTGATGTTTGAGTGTCTCTGTCGGTCAATTCCTTCCAAGCGGCTTAGGATGTGGTTTTTCCTTCTGGGAATGTTTCCTAGAGTGGCTTTATTCCAGGTAGGAGCTGAGTGGGCAAAGGATTTTTGACCTTCGGACCAGCTTCGATCTGCCCAGGCGTGTTTCACCAGATCTTTAAAGCTCTCCTCAATGGCCCAACCTACTTGGTACTTAAAGGGAGGCCGCTTGCGGGGGTTGTTGAGGCAGTTCCCCACCACCAAAACCCGATGATCAGACTTGAATTTGAGGTAGTGATAGGCCTTGGAGTCCGGGAGGGATGCTTCCCAATCAAAATTTGTGAAAGCCCAATCGAGTCTCTCTTTAACCCCTGTTTTCTCCCAAGTAAATCTGTCACCCACCACCGGGAGTTCAATGAGGTTGCATGAAGCCATACAGCGCCGGAAGGAGGTCATAG
This sequence comes from Mimosa pudica, assembly GCA_029929735.1. NCBI lineage: Eukaryota > Viridiplantae > Streptophyta > Magnoliopsida > Fabales > Fabaceae > Mimosa > Mimosa pudica. The sequence goes on along the minus strand of JAKELP010000037.1, from coordinate 3,226,015 downwards.
CCTGGATGGGGGGGGTGACTCCACCCAATTTATCGGTTGGGTTGCAAAAAGCATTGAAATCACCTAGCGCTAACCAGGGCCCGGTGACGGAAGCGACCAATAGTGTGAGGGTGTCCCAAAGGTCGCGCCTTTTGGCCACGGTTGTGTCCCCATAGACGAAAGTAAGAGTGACTTTTTGGCTCGTGGAGTTATCAGTGACTGTACAGTGAATAAGTTGGGTGGTGGAGGAGATGTAATCAATGGTGAACTCTTTTGCGTTCCACAGGACCCAAATACCCCCAGCATAGCCTGTGGCCTCGACCATGATCCAATTTGTGAACCCCAGCTTCCTGACTACTTTATCAGCATTCTGACCGCTAATTCGTGGCTCAATCAACCCCATGATGTTGATGGAGTATTTGGTTATTATTTCTTTGAAAATGCGGGGGAACGCTTTACCGCCTGCCCCGCGACAATTCCAAGATGACACAATCATTAAAACCCGATAAAATCAGAACTTTGGGGGGGAGGTACTTACATCTCCGGTGGTTTCCCCTCCGCTCTTAGCTTCTCCAGGTTCTTGATGTGCCTGGGGTTACACGGAGTTTCTGGCGTCTCCGTTTGCGCGACTCCGGCTTGCGGTGTGTCAATGTCAGGTGGTGCCCGTGGGTGTGGGTCGGGTGGGGGTGAGGCGGGTGTGGTGGTGGTGGTGGGGCGTGGTTCTGGTATATTGGTGGGTTGGAGGAGGGGGGAGGTGGGCCTGTGGTTGGGGTGTGAGATTGTTGGGCTTGTGGGATGAGGGGTTTTCTGGTAGGCTTGGGTGGGGCCTTGTGAGGTAGTAGTGAAGGCTAAGCTACCCTGGATGACTTTATGGATTCTTTGGCCCACTTGTTTGTGGGGCCCAGGTTCTGTTGCAGATGGGTTAGTGGGGCTGGAGACTTTGCTTGAAGGTTCGCCCACTGCATTGGGCTTGCGGTTTTCCTTACCCATGATGACCCATGCTTCCCTGGTCTTTGGGGTGTCTTTTATCTTGCGTTTCCCTTTCCCAGTGGGTCCCATAGGCTTCCCTTTTTGGTCGCTTTTGCCCCCCTCATAGATAATAAGGCTTCTCTCTCTATTTTCTGTCTTAGTCTCATCCTCTGACACTTCTGTGGTTAGCGCAGGCCTACCTTCCTCGTCATCTTGCAGGTCTGCTATAGCCGCATACCTCGATGATGTGGGTGTGCTTTTTGTTGTGGCAGGTCTGCTTCTTTTACCTGCCTCGGGCCCACCACCTCTGTGGCTTCCAGGATTGGTGGGGCGAGCTTTGCCTGGGTTTTTGGCAAGCATCCATGGGCCGAAGGTTTCGTCCTGCCGAGGAAAGGATTTTTCCGGTGACATCGCTGGCTCTGTTTCCCTCTGCTCCTTGTGCTGTTCTTGTTGTACACTGCCCTCAGTGCAGGGCTTCCAGGGGCAAGCCTCTTTTTTGTGCCCATATCGTCCGCAAACGAAACATATGAGGTCTAGGCCCTCATATTCAACATTGAACAGGGCAGAGGCACATATGACTCTCGGTATCAGTTTCTTTTGGAGGTCTAATTCTACGCAGATTCTGGCGAAGCGGCCTCGTTCAACTGTTGTTCTGTTGTCGCCCCCTTCTTTCAGTGAGTTAAGGTCCACTCGGAGAGTTTTCCCTACTTTATCTCCAAGCCGCCATATGATCTTCTTTGAGTAGCAGTGGAGAGGGATGTTGGGTATACGGATCCAGGTGGCGATTTTCCCGAGGGGGTTGCGGAAGGGGTCGAAATATGGCGTCCACCTCTGGACCAAGAGCGCATGTTGAGCCACTGCCCATGGTCCTTCAAAAAGAACGCGTTTGTATTTGCTGCCCCAGCTTGCATCTGTTCCGAAGTTCACCACGAAGTAGTTGTTGGGCAGATCAATTAGTTCAAAATCCCCAAATTTCCACAGGCGGCTGAGTATTTCTTTGAGCTTGAAGAGGTGGAATCTCGCTCCCAGTACTGTGATGATTAGAGATCTATTCCACGGCTCGCATGCTTCGTTGTATTCTTCCTTTGACATGGGGACCACTGGGTATATCTCCATGAGTTTACACAGCTCTTCAGAAGGTTCTGGTATGTCCCACCTTTGGTCTTGCAGGTCAGAGAGCAGTGGGTCTTCCTCCATGTCGTGCCCCCCATTCCCCACTCCATTAAAGCCAACTCCTTTAAAGCCCAAAAGGGAATCTTTGTAGGAAGGTGGGTGGGGAGTAGTTGCAGGTTGGCCATATTCTTTATTACATGGGGTCTCTCCAGGGGTGCTTTCCACATCATTCATGTGATCCCCCATCAAGTCATCGACAATGGATTCTTTTTTCGACTTCTTGTTGGAGCTTTCCGGAAGCTTTTGGTCTTCCCTTTTCCTTTCTGGCGGTAGTTTTTTGATTGGTTCTTCCATTAGGACAAAGAACTTGTGTGGCTCGGGTTTCAAGACAGAGCACTGGATGCACCCATTGTTATTCATCAGAACAATAAAAATGCAATGTGAAGTAGTGAAAAAATAAGGCTTTTTATAGGCATCTATGCTCTTTATTGGCGGGAAAAATTTTCAACTATTTCTTCCCTTGCACTCTTCTTACCATGTGAACAAGGCACGGAGCCCAAAAGCCCAACTTTGCAGGAAAGTTGTTTCAAAACTAAAAAGCAAAAGCTAGTATTAAATGCATTCACATGCTAATAGCACTTAAATCGAGTTATAGTGAATAGGCTCCAAAAACCTCTTGTGAACAGTAATATGAGTCTATTTGCTAAAAGTTACTTCAAAAAGTGGTGGATGAACTTTTAATGTATAAGTTGATAATAGCAGCATAACGCATCGCATGCATTTCAACAGTTAATGAAAACCTGTTGGGATGTGGACACATGCTAACGGGTTAAAGGGACTCATGCAAAAGTAAGCGTGAGTCAATGAGGAATAATTTTTTTAAAAAAAAAAATTTATTACACACCCCAACGAGTGCGCACCCATTGGGGTGTATTTTTTCTTAAAAAAAACTTCTTTTAATATGAGACACACCCAACAGGTGTAGACCTCTTGGAGTGTGTAATTTTCTTAATAAACAATTTTAATGTGCACCCAATTTTTTTTTAAACATCATATGCACCCCAACGGGTGAATTTGTGTTAATAATTCACTCTTATATACTTTTATATATATAATGAACTTCGGTGAAATTTCTTAAGTATGGTAAACTATGAATATTGTAGATAGATTCAATTCCAAATATCTTAATTTAAAATATTTTAAAATCAAATTTGTTTTCAATATCTATTTATTGATTACATCAACATCAACAAAGTCTTATCCTACTACGTGGGGTCAGCTACATGGATCATACGGCGCCACCGTGCTCTATTATTCACCAACTATTTTGGTATATTATTAACCAATAGATCTCGTTCTATCAGTTTACTAAGTGTTTGCCTTGGTCTCTCTCTCCCTCTTTTAATTGGACTCCAAGTTGTTTCATCAACCCTCCTCACGGGCGCATTTATTGGCCTTCTTTGAACATGACCAAACCACCTCAAACGATTTTCCACCAATTTCTCAGTAATGGGAGCCACTCCAACCCATTCACGTATATGGTCATTCCTAATTTTATCTTTTCTTGTATGACCACACATCCATCTCAACATCCTCATTTCAGCAACCCCCACTTTATGTTCATGTTGTCACTTTGCAGCCCAACATTCACTACCATATAATATTGCTGGTCTAATAGCAGTATGATAAAACTTCCCTTTAACCTTATGAGGTACTTTCCTATCACAAAGAACTCCAGTAGTTTTCCTCCACTTACACCACCCAGCTTGAATTCTATGATTAACATCGTCATCAATTTCACCATCTTGTCGTATAACTGACCCCATATATTTAAATTTCGTCACTTGAGGAATTATTTGATCTCCCAGTTCGACATCTAAATCACTTCTAAGTTGTCTATTTGCGAAATTGCAATGCATATATTCTGTTTTACTTCTACTCGAACGGAAACTCTTGGATTCTAAAGTATTTGTCCATATCTCTAATTTAGCATTAACCTCTTATCTTGATTCCGCTAAAAGTACTATATCATCGGTAAAAAGCATGCACATAGGCACATCTTCTATGATACTCTCAGTTAAAACATCTATTACCAAATTAAATAAATACGGGCTCAAAGGTGATCCCTGATGTAGGTCAATCCTTATAGGGAAATCATTTGTCTCACCCTTTAGTATTTTAACCTTACTCAATACTCCATCATACATATCCTGTATTACTTTAATATATGCTACACACACTCCTTTCTTTTCCAAAGCTGTCCAAAGTATGTCTCTTGGTACTCTATCATACGCTTTTTCTAAGTCAATGAAAACCATATGTAAGTCTTTTCTTCTACTTCGCTATTTTCTATTATACCCCTTAATAAATAAATTGTCTTTGTTGTCGATCTTCCTGGCATGAACCCAAAGTCCCAAACTGTCTTTCAGAAATCCTAGTCTCCAATCTCAATCTATGTTCAATTACTTTTTCCCATAGTTTCATTGTATGACTCATAAGCTTAATTCCCCTATAATTTGCACAATTCTGTATATCTCCTTTATTCTTATAAATAGGAACTAAGGTACTTTTTCTCCAATCATCGGGCATCTTCTTTGACCGTAGAATCTCGTTAAACAATTTAGTTAACCATGTCACACCCTCTTAGCCTAAACATTTCCAAACTTCAATTGGTATACTATCTGGTCCAACAGATTTACCATTTTCCATTCTCTTAAGAGCCTCTCTAACCTCTGAAACTTTAATTCTACGATAAAACATCCTATTACGCTCGCGTTCATTAATGTTAGAATCTTAAGTTTTGATGAAGACTAAAATATAGAGGATTAAACCAAGTGCCTAGGAAGCAATAGGATAACATAGGATCCCAAGTAAGAGTGCTTCCGGGTGAAGATCTACTTCCGGATAGATTAGGACTTGCGCATGCGGATGAATGTTTTCATCCCCCAGCATCAGCAAGTAAATCACTGGGAAATAACTTAGTCCATGAGAATTAGGTACACAAAACCTTAAGACTAAGCTATGTTTCAATCGGAAGTGAGTTTGCTTCCTGTTAGAATTAGACTGGCGCAGAGCGACAGAATAGATATTACCCCAAGCGTCAGTGAGTCTACTTCCCCAAGTGAAAGCGCTTCCTGTTAGACTTAGACTGGCGCAGAGCAATAGAATAGTTATTACCCCAAGCGTCAGTAAGTCTACTTCGCCAAGTGAAAGCACTTCCTATTAGATTTAGACTGGCGCAGGTTGATAGACTAGATATAACCCCAGCGTCAGCGGAAATGCAACATCAAGTGAAGTTGCTTCCTGTTAGATCTTGACTGGCGCAGATTGATAGAATATATTTCACCCTAAGCGTCAGTGAATTCACCACGTCAAGTAAAAGTGCTTCCGATAGCTCAGTGACTAGCGCTGAGTGGTGGAATGAAATAGACTAAGCGAGAGCAAGTCATGGTGAACTAAATCCCTCATCAGGTGAATTTACTTCCGGATGTAGAAGTGCTTCCGGATACTCCTTAGATTTAGGGATCACCCACTGCATGAGACTATATGATTATATTGCTAAACTAACGTTCAAGTGCAGCACACTCAGAAAGGTTGCTTCCGGATGAGAAGTTGCTTCCGCAAGCAATCAGAATGTCTGAACGTTCAAAAAGATGCAGTGTCAGAATGCTTTTGTCAGAGCAGAGGTGTCAGGACTACTTTTCAGAGATAAAGCAAGTCAACCCTGCTAAACATTAATGAAGATGCACTTCTCAACGGTAACATAGGATTAACGGCTTTATTCAAACGTTCATATTCAACCTGCCACAGAAGCCTATGAAGCCGAGTATAAAAGAGACATTCATTCAGAAGAGAAGACATGGAAGAAAAAGAGAGAACAGAACAAAGTATCTGATATATCATACTCTTCATTCTACACATCTTCTACTACTCTCAGATCCAGATTTGTGATATTTTTCAGAGAGTAACTTTATTGTACTTAAGTGAGTAACATCATCCACTCTTAGAGAGAGTTAGTTTTGAGCTTAAGTGTTTAGCACAATCAGTTCATAGAGTGAACATAGTGTAAACTTACAATTTGTAAGGGGGAGCATTTAGAGGTTGTCTAAATCTCCATAGGTTGCAAGTTAGCCCGTAAAACTTGCATTTGTAAGGTTTGCAGGTGAACCCGGTGTAAAACCTGTGGGTTGTTAGGTGAACCCGTGCTCGTAAAACCTAAAGTGTAAAGGCTTCTCTTGTGCCCGGTTTAAACAAGAATAGTGGATTGAAAATCTCAGGTGGAGCCTGGGGACTGGATGTAGGTCTGGGTGACCGAACCAGGATAAATTTATGTGTGCATAAATTTACATTCAAACATTCTATTTTGCATCACATAACATACTGACTTGTGCATATCACTACTTAGTAAATATTATCACCAAGCACAAGCAGTCTTTCGAAAACAAGATTTAAAAGATTTAATTTATTCCCTCACCCAATTCACCCCCCCCTCTTGGGTGACAGCCACGTTTATCATTTGGTATCAGAGCAAGGTCACTTGTTTAAAGGATCCAACGATCTCAAGTGCAAAGACCTAGGCTGATTTGGGTTACAAAATGTGTTTTGAAGGTTTTGATCATACCATCCCACCTGTGTTAGAAAATGCTGATTTTTACTTATGGAAGGGAAGGATGAAAAGTTTTATACTATCCACTGATTTCAAAATGTGGGATGTTTTTGAAAAGGACTCTGATTTCAAACCAAAAGTAAATTGGACAGAAGAGGACAAAAGCTTATTTTACTTAAACCTTAGAGCAATGCAAATTTTGCACAAAAGTTTATCTGACAATGATTACCAGAAAATTAAACATTGCTCTAGGGCTATAGATATTTGGAACACTCTTGATACTATGTATGCTTCTAGTCAATTTCTTGATGTTAAGGCTGTCCAAAGCTCACTATGTGCTCCCTGTGAATCCACCGTTGATGAGCTACTGGATGGTGATGTAGTAGAAGCTAGTATCAGCAAGGAGAGAGTGGATCTCCGCCTAGAAGATTCAGAAGCTGAAGAAAATGAGGTACCTAAACTTGAAACTTCTGAGTTGCAAGATATGTATAATGAGCTACATGTTGAATTCTGTAAACTTGCAAAAGAAATTCTAGGCTTAAGAAAAAGGAATAGGGAACTTGAGGAACTTATTCCTTCTTCTACAACCAAGGAGTCCAAAGTCCCACTCATAAAAGAAGATTTTTCGAAAGACCCTGAGATTTCAAAAGTTAATAAACATAGAGTCTTTGAAAAGAAAACTGACCACCATAATAGTGATAAGAAATCTGATTCTGAACATCATCCCATTATCTGTCATTATTGTGGTAGAACTGGTCATATTTCTCACACATGCAATTTTAAGAGAAATTTAAATGTGAGAAATAAATATATATGGATCCCCAAAGGACAAGTAAGGTCCAGCGCTAACTATGTAGGACCCAAGTACAAATGGGTACCAAAACTCCCTTCTAGTGCCTTACCTGTGCAGGAAAGATCAAGAGTTCCTCTTGTCCCAAAGAAGAGAACTCGTGGTGATGTCACTACTGCAACTACCTGGTTCAATCATAAGAAGCAGTGCGCTACCACAAGGAACAAAGACCTTGTCTCAGGGATAAGCTATCACAGAGTTCCATTCAACTATCCTGAGAAGGACAAAAGAGAGAGGATGTCTCAACTCACATGGAGAAAACCTGCGAATCCTGTCTCTCCTAAGAAAGTGCTTCAGGCCAAGGATAAGTATAAAAGATCTCCTTGGGTAAGCAAGGGATTATTTAAGGTTGAAGCATGCAACAGTAAAATCTCCTATGCAAATGTAAGATGGACTTATTGAGATTTTACATTAAGCATCATAAGCATGAACATGATATGGCTTATAAGATATTTCACACAATGTTCATACTCTACATGCTATCTATGACTATCATTATCAGAAGCCATGTGCATATAGTCATAGTTGATTCGCAATGCTATATTCATAGTGAATAATTCTTAAGTGCATAAGAATCACATACTTCCTACAAACTGACCAGTCAGATCCAAGTTTGGAGACTGAAAAATGGGAAAGAGAAATCATTTGCTATTTTGTAGGAAAGAAGGTACGAAGGAACAACAATTTTCATGATCATACCTGATCAGAGCAATGTATCAAATCTGAATGAGTTGTTGTTCATACTGGGCTCCGAGAGCTACTGCTCCTGAAATTAAGAAGATCAAACAAACTCTACTTGACGCAAATATGGCTTTAGTTATGAAAGCTTGATCGCTGTGGATGCACAAGAGAGAACATCAACGAGTCACTCAAAGTTAAATCTTAAGTAAGTACCATCGGAAGCAAAACTACTTCCGGATGCTCTCGTGCTGACGCTGAATGACTACTCAAGGCAACCAGGAGCGTCTGTCCAACCGGAAGCAAAATCACTTTCGAATACTCTTTTGCTAGCGCTGGATGATAATTCAATATGATCACGAGCGCCAGTGTCAGATCAAGGGACACATCACTTCAGAAAACGTTTCAACTTCCTCTATGAAACACTGTGCCTTCTCTGAAGCAACACGTGTCATCAGGTGTGTCGTTCCAACTTAAAAACTTACGTTACCCAATGTGTGAAAATTTGAAAGAGTATGCCCATTCTATCCTCAGAAGTTTTACCTATAAATAGAAGTCATTTTCCATTTTTCACTTTTTACTACATCTTTTTCACTCGCATCATTTTCTCAGAAAAGTCTTTTCATCTTCTCCATTGTGTTCTTTATTTTTCACACTTCTTGCATTTCATCTTTATTTACACAACATTCATACAAAAATGGCCGGTACGAATGAATCCAACCCAGTCATCCAGAAAACCTCTTCTTCCAAGAAACATAAATCGAAATCTGGGAAATCCACTCACAAGCATTCTGGTAAATCTGGGCACCATGAAGAACAACATGAAGAACTTCATGAACGCCAAGAAGGTTCTGGGCAATCACGAGGACAGGGTGAAGACATTCAGGGTCAGCCTGAAACCTCTGGTAGAATAGAACAGGCAGTGGGTTCTGAACAAGAGCGGGATGCTCAGGGAAAGGGAAAGAAGAAGAAGGTTCACTTTTCTGAGGAGCCTTCCTCCAAGAGGCAGAGGGTTGAGGAAGAAGATGATCCCACAGTCTATAGAGATGGGGCATTGGAGGGTGTATCCGCCAAATTTGAGACATCCATTCCCATCTTCAATCATGGCCTGTTCATCAATCTGGACAAGTTGGATGAACTAGGGTTTGCTCATCTGCGCCCTTACTTGGAAAAGTATATGCCTTGGCTGGGCATCAACCAGGACTACAACGTGAACGTCCTGCGAGTCTTTTGCCAATCCCTCTCAGGCAGAGCTAAGTACAGGAAGGTGGATGGGAAAGAGCAAGTCCACAAACTCTCCTTCACTGCCACTGTAAGAGGAAGAACCTTCAGGTTCACTTGGAGAACCTTGAATGAGATGATGGGAATCACAGAAGAGGATATGAATGAATGGATCTACCCTGAGTCTCACAAGTACAGCAAGGAGGAACTCGAGGAGTTGTATGGCACCAACAGCAAGAAGGTGTCCAAGATGTCTGATTCTAACAGGCTCTTGTACTACATCTACTCCCGGATAATGACTCATAAGGGAGGCAACTTCAACGAGTTCACACTGCTGGACAACCCTTGGTTCCCTAGACTCCTCTCGCTCAAGCCTTTCAACCCTGGGCAGTTGATATGCCTAGAGCTTCAGCGCTGGTTAAGCAATGACAAGTCAGGTTATCTTCCCTATCCCACCATCATTGCCTTCCTTCTTGAGAAGCATCTGATCAAGGCTACATCTGCTGTGGAAGAAGAGAATGTCAAATGTAAGCCTGTAGGAGCAACTAATATGGCAAGGATGGGGATTAAGTATCTCAAGCCCCCTAAGCCTACTCGCTCACACTCACAAGCCAGTAGTGCTTCTGGGACTTCAGCCCCCTCTGCATCTGGAGCAGGGGATCAGGAAGTTGACTCACATGCTGGGCCAAGTCGTGTTGCAAGAGTGCCAGCCTCTGTTAGGGTCTTTGCCGAGGAAGTAAAGGAAGAGCTCCTCCTCAAATTGACGGAGTCCTTGGTGGGTCCTCTCCGTGCTGAATGTGAAGCTGGTTTCCAGCACCAAGGGGAGCGGATCCAGCGGCTCGAGGACAGAATAGGACAACTTGAGAATCACCTTACCAGGGTGGATGCAAAATTAGACCTCATCCTCCAGCACCTACAAATTCCCCAACCTTCATCACAAGGTAACTTGCCACCTCCTCCTCCGCCTCCTCAAAACCCTCCTCCTCCTCCTAATCACCCTCAACTACCACCTCCTCCTCCGCCTAACACTCAACAACCTCAGCCTCCACCACAAAATGACCAACAAGCCCCACCATCACCCAACAATGACCAACAATCCCAACCTTCACCTACCCATGACCACCAAACCCAAGACTCACCTCACAACTCTCCACGCCTTTCCCCTAGAAACTTCTCATCCTCACCTTCATCATCCTCATCCTCGCCCATTCCCACACGACCAGGTGCCCCTACACGCTCTCCACTCCGCTTCTCCAACCCAACCCATCAAAGCCCTAGACCCATAGGATCTGAAACAGCCATTCACCCCCTCAGCCAACCATACGGCGAGTATCCCCGCCTTCAACCACTCTCCGATGACCATTTACCCTTTACCCCTGACTCCGCCAATTACAAAGCATACTCCTCCACTTATCCCTATACGGATCTCTTTGTCACCTCCAGTTGCTTCCCCGACTCTCCTCAAACTCCTGAACACCTATCCTCTCCCACATCCTCTACCTCTACCCTATCACCCTCCTCTCCCAAGAAATTTGGCCCTGAACCACCTCCATCCTCCTCCACATCCACTCCATCCCTGGCACTCACCCCTGTTGATGATGACAAAAGGGGGAGAAATGTTATGTCTACTCTTCGCCTAAGTATGGCCACAAGGGATGTCCTCAGCCAGCCATCACTCTGGATTGATGAAGATGTCACGGCCGCCCTGCGTCGTGCATATGAGTCTCAGAGACTGAGTGGTGCAGAGAGCCTTATAAGAGGAGAGGCCCTCCGTCTCATGGAGCAGAAGAGAGCGGCTACGCAAGGACCCCAATGGGATATGGTTGTGTATGGGCAAAATGAACAATCTTCACAACCTGAGTCATCATCAGAGTCTCCTCCAACTAAAACAAGTAGAGAAATTGTTGAGGAGATCAGGATGAAGTGGGGACTCGAAAAACCCAACCATCCTCCCATTGTGATAGCCAAGCCTGTTCCTACACTATCTGAGCAAGAGTCTGAGGTCCCTTCATCTGAGCAATCTTCTGATCCTCCTCCCTCATCTAAGCCAGCAGCCGGATTCAGTATACCTAGAAAGAAGGCCGTTGCTAGGAAACGTGCCAGGAAGTTCGTTGCCACCACTGAATCTGATAAGTCTGAGGAAGAGACTCCATCTGACCCACCTGAGCAAGGAACATCATCTGCCCAGATTGAGCAAGCAAATCCAGTGGCTCAAGAAATTCCAATTCTGAAGGAGGTCAAATTGGAAATTGAAGACATGACTCCTGATGAATTTGAGAGATTTGGATTCACTGACAAATTATCTTTTGGTCAGATGGCTTGCCTCGATGCTGAAAGAGCAAGTGCCATGCCCACTCCTCCAATTAACAAAAGCAAAGGGAAGAGCAAAGGGAAAGGGAAAAGGAAAGCCCAAGAAGTTGAAGAGGATCCCAACTTCTCTGCATGGAATGTGAGAATCCGGGCTGTACACTATCCCAATGGAGAAGTCTGCTACTTCGACGATGCTACAGGTTTCCCTGGGTATGAAGAAGTGGAGAACATGAAAAGGGCATACGAGGAGTCCATTGAATCAGAAAGGCTCAGGAGGGAAAAAGAGGAAAAAGAGCTTCAAGAGATCATTGCCCAGATAAACCAGAGTGAGCGTGAGGAAAATGAAGAGAGGCAGAAAGAGAGGGAAAAGAAAAAGAGACACAAACTCTAACCCCCAATCCAAATATTTTTGTTGATTTTGTTTTCATGCATATTTTCATTCATACTTAGTGAAATTTATTTGTATACATTCTTTACTTGTATATGTTATTTGATTACATAACTCTGACTTGTAACCTCTGCTTGTCAATAATATTTGTCTGAGTTACTTGTTGTTATCCATTGCTTTTATTCTCTTGATAATCCTTCCTCAGGAACTTAATCGATAAAACTAGGTTTGTCATCATCAAAAAGGGGGAGAATGTTAGAATCTTAAGTTTTGATGAAGACTAAAATATAGAGGATTAAACCAAGTGCCTAGGAAGCAATAGGATAACATAGGATCCCAAGTAAGAGTGCTTCCGGGTGAAGATCTACTTCCGGATAGATTAGGACTTGCGCATGCGGATGAATGTTTTCATCCCCCAGCATCAGCAAGTAAATCACTGGGAAATAACTTAGTCCATGAGAATTAGGTACACAAAACCTTAAGACTAAGCTATGTTTCAATCGGAAGTGAGTTTGCTTCCTGTTAGAATTAGACTGGCGCAGAGCGACAGAATAGATATTACCCCAAGCGTCAGTGAGTCTACTTCCCCAAGTGAAAGCGCTTCCTGTTAGACTTAGACTGGCGCAGAGCAATAGAATAGTTATTACCCCAAGCGTCAGTAAGTCTACTTCGCCAAGTGAAAGCACTTCCTATTAGATTTAGACTGGCGCAGGTTGATAGACTAGATATAACCCCGAGCGTCAGCGGAAATGCAACATCAAGTGAAGTTGCTTCCTGTTAGATCTTGACTGGCGCAGATTGATAGAATATATTTCACCCTAAGCGTCAGTGAATTCACCACGTCAAGTAAAAGTGCTTCCGATAGCTCAGTGACTAGCGCTGAGTGGTGGAATGAAATAGACTAAGCGAGAGCAAGTCATGGTGAACTAAATCCCTCATCAGGTGAATTTACTTCCGGATGTAGAAGTGCTTCCGGATACTCCTTAGATTTAGGGATCACCCACTGCATGAGACTATATGATTATATTGCTAAACTAACGTTCAAGTGCAGCACACTCAGAAAGGTTGCTTCCGGATGAGAAGTTGCTTCCGCAAGCAATCAGAATGTCTGAACGTTCAAAAAGATGCAGTGTCAGAATGCTTTTGTCAGAGCAGAGGTGTCAGGACTACTTTTCAGAGATAAAGCAAGTCAACCCTGCTAAACATTAATGAAGATGCACTTCTCAACGGTAACATAGGATTAACGGCTTTATTCAAACGTTCATATTCAACCTGCCACAGAAGCCTATGAAGCCGAGTATAAAAGAGACATTCATTCAGAAGAGAAGATATGGAAGAAAAAGAGAGAACAGAACAAAGTATCTGATATATCATACTCTTCATTCTACACATCTTCTACTACTCTCAGATCCAGATTTGTGATATTTTTCAGAGAGTAACTTTATTGTACTTAAGTGAGTAACATCATCCACTCTTAGAGAGAGTTAGTTTTGAGCTTAAGTGTTTAGCACAATCAGTTCATAGAGTGAACATAGTGTAAACTTACAATTTGTAAGGGGGAGCATTTAGAGGTTGTCTAAATCTCCATAGGTTGCAAGTTAGCCCGTAAAACTTGCATTTGTAAGGTTTGCAGGTGAACCCGGTGTAAAACCTGTGGGTTGTTAGGTGAACCCGTGCTCGTAAAACCTAAAGTGTAAAGGCTTCTCTTGTGCCCGGTTTAAACAAGAATAGTGGATTGAAAATCTCAGGTGGAGCCTGGGGACTGGATGTAGGTCTGGGTGACCGAACCAGGATAAATTTATGTGTGCATAAATTTACATTCAAACATTCTATTTTGCATCACATAACATACTGACTTGTGCATATCACTACTTAGTAAATATTATCACCAAGCACAAGCAGTCTTTCGAAAACAAGATTTAAAAGATTTAATTTATTCCCTCACCCAATTCACCCCCCCCCCCCTCTTGGGTGACAGCCACGTTTATCAATTAACAGTCAAGTCCTCCAACTCACAACTAGAGTCTTCAATCCCATCATTAAATAACTTATAAAAATACTCTTCCCATCTATTCTTAATATCTTTATCAGTGACTAAAACATTACCAATTTCATTTTTTATACATCTTACTTGATCTAAATCTCTTGACTCTCTCTCTCTCTTTGTTGTTTGCTATATTATAAATCTTCTGTTTCCTGGCCTTTGTTCCTAACTCCTTATAAAACCCTTCATATGCTTTAGCACGAGGTTCACTCACTGCCTTCTTAGCATCCTTTTTAGCCAAGCGATACTTTTCTCAATTTTCAACACTATTACACAAATGGATGACTTTAAAACAATCTTTCTTGTTTCTCACCTTTTCTTGAACATCCTCATTCCACCACCAAGTTTCCTTATCTCGAGGTCCAAAACCTTTTGACTCTCCTAAAGTTTCTTTAGCTACTATTTCTACATTTTTAGCCATATTCCTCCACATTATATTAGCATTTTCTCTCAATTCCCACACCCTTTCTTCCAATAAAATTTTTCTCTTAAAAGTTTCTTGTTTCTCCCCCTTCAATTGCCACCACTTGAAGTTAGGATTGGAAATTATTCGGCACTTTAGTTTAAACCTTTAATTTGCACATCAAGAACTAATAGTCTATGTTGGGTAGTGACTCCATGCCCAGCAATCACTTTACAGTTAGTTCACAATCTTCTATCTTGATTTCTTGCAAAAAAAGAAGTCAATTTGAGACCTATGATGAGTTCCACTCTTATAGGTTATTAAATGTTTTTCACACTTCCTAAAACAAGTATTAACTATCCTAAAGTTGTATGCTAAAGAAAAATCTATAATAGATTGTCCTTCATTGTATAACTCCCCAAACCCAAAACCACCATGAGCCCTTACATTTGCTCATGCCTCTTTACCAACATGTCCATTAAGGTCTCCTCCAATAAAAATTTTCTCTGTTGGCGGTATACTTTGAATCAACTCCACCATGTCTGCCCAAAACTTATCTTTAAGATGTGATTCTGCTCCTACTTGGGGTGCATATGCACTAATAATGTTCATTGTATCCTTTCCCACAATGACTTTCATACACATAATACGATCTTCAATCCTCTTAACTCCCACAACATGTTTTCTCCATTCTTATCAACAATGATACCAACACCATTCCTTCCATTTACCTTTCCTGTGTACCAGAGTTTAGAACCATTAACTTTTATTTCCCTACTTTTCTCTTCGACCCATTTTGTTTCCTACAAACACAATATATTGATTTTACGCTTACTTATGACTTGTGCTACCTCAAAACTTTTCCCACTCAGTGTTCCAATGTTCCAAAAATCAAATCTAATCCTACTCTCATGAACTAGCTTCTTTAGCCAACCCCGTCCATTAGAGTGCGGTAGCCCTTGCCTATTTAACACTACATTTAGGCGACAATGTAGCGGCTCTAGCTCTCTTATCACTGTACTCGAGCCATACAACGCGTTACAACTAGGTAATGACCTACACTTTTTTTCTTCTCTCTTAACACTGCATTCCGGCTAGGATGCAGTGGCTCTAGCTCTCTTCTCACTGTACTCGAGCAATACAGCGCGTTACATATACGGGCAACGACCTAGCATTAGCACAATATCTTTCTATGTCCATGATCATGAGATTTGACAAATTTTACGTTGGTTCTCAAGACCTAACACAACTCTCCTCCTTTATTTGGGCTTGGGACCGACTATGATATATGATAAACATGAGGTTTAGTATAGGGGGAGTTCCAATATCTATTTATTGATTAAAACAAACTTTTACAAATTTATGATTGAAGACTATTTTTCGAGTTTACCTATCAGTGATGTAATGAATGTGATTCTCTAGATGCACTGATCTTTTCAGGTTTTTGTGCCTCCATGGTTTGAGGCCAGTCTTTGCGGCACCAAATCATCCGTTAATATCGTTAATCTTTTCAATGATTTCTGCTTTTTGAACTCATTACTCTTAAGAAAACTTTTGTGTTTGTTCGCACGTTTGAGAAAAATTTTATATATATGTTCGATCGGTGTTCCTCACCAAATTCTGCATACTCGTTTGAAAATGAGATCACTGATTAAATTAAAACAACTTAATTTTTGTGGGTTGAATTATTTTACATAGCTAATTGAGATAATGTATTCTTGTTCTGAGGCCAACCATTTCTATTACGTTAAATATATGTTTTCATTTTTTAATTATTTGAACCTCCATTCCTAAATATAAGAGTACTTTGACTTTTTTGGAGAATCTTAAGAAACAAAATATGGTGATTAAAAATTGATTTTCCCAAATTTTTTCACTAAATTAGTTTATTTGACTTGTGAACTTACATATGATCTAATAATAATTAAAATATATTATGATTAAATTGTTTATTTTGCTTTATTAGGATTCTCCGAAAAAGTCAAAGTATTCTTATATTTAGGAGGGAGTAGTTTTGTAACTTAGAACGTGTTTTTTTAACAAAATGATAATAGTGAAAACATTGAAACACTATGTTTCGACCGGGGTTTGGATTAATATTAGGAAAAAAACTTATATCGAGTTTCTTATCATATACTGAGTTCTCCAATGAATATATGTGAAGTGTACATTTAAATACATCATATCAAACACTGTTTACTCACCTTTTTTTCTCTCCTTACCTTCACCACAACCGAGACAACTGTAGAACAAGCAGAATCTCCTCCGCCGTCGCGATGAAAAAGAGCGAAAGTTGATGTTTTAAAAAAATTAAGAAGACAAAACGAAGGCTACTGATCATAAGAGATTAAATCATAAAAGGATGGCGTGGATGCAAAGGAAATTTACTCAAATGTGAATGCTTGCACGATGGGTATGGCAAATAAATGATTTTTTTTGTTGTGGTTTGGGGTTGCAGTTTCGGCACATTTTCAGGCATGAATGATTAAACGGAGATGAAAATATTTAGAGGAGGAAGAAGATAAACACCGTGATTAACATCATGAATGATGATTTGTTAAAAGGTACACATGGCATATTTTCATTGGAGAAGGAGAACCAGTACACAAGGAAATGGATATAAGTCTGGTCCATAATATTAATATAATTTTGTTGCTTACATTTTATTCAAATTTTGATTTAAGATTATATAGTTTCAAATAATTGGTCTTTGTAAATATTTATGTTTTGATAATGATTTAGTATGAGTATAAATATAAAGACTAAAATTAACACTCTTAGCTTTAGAAGTATAGGGATGATTCATTAAAATGTTACCAAGTCCTTAAAAAAATATGGTTCAAAATCAACACTTTTTAAAAGTTTAGGGATATGAATTATCAAAAAAAAAAGTTTAGGGATATGATTGTACCAAATCTTTTATAACGCATATGTTCCAAAATTGACGATTTTTTGTTTGAACTGAACAAAATTTGACGGTTTGAAAAACTGTAGGGCCTAGCTAGAGAAAAAATCCAATCAAACGATGTATATCAACTAAAAAATATAATATTAGCCCAATAATTGTTTTTACAGTAATGGTGTAATTTTACCAAAATACTCTTACTAAAAGAGCATTGAGCACAAAAAAGTTTTTCTTGGTGCAAATTTACCAATAAGCAATTGAAATAGAACAACTTTGCAAAAATCGTTGAAGTCTTAGATATTGACCATCAAAAATCAATATTTTATGTAACTAATATTTTAACGATCAACGTCTAAAAGATGATGTGGTGTTAGCAAAATTGCACATATTTAATTTTATATTGATAAGTTGCAATAAGAAAAACTTTTTTGTGTCCAATACTCGACATTTGGTAAAATTGCATATTTACCTTAATTTTTATGATCTTAGAAGACCTATAAGAAAATGTCTAAGTGGAATGAATGAGTGAATGAATTTCAATTTGGCATATATAAGCAAATCAAGAAACTTCTACGTCTCGTCTTCATATGAATTCTGAATTTCGTAAGCTTAATTTGAGGGGAGAAACAAAAAGAATTCAACTTTAAAGACATCTTGTGACGTTTGAATTCACATGCATTATTTTTATCATGAAATTTTCTTAATAAATCAGAATTATTAAGCTCGTGAAATTTGGAACCCAAAAGTCATGAGGATACATGTGAAGAATTGGGTCCATCACAATTATTCAACTGTGAACAGTAGATTATACATGTTGTATTTAATTGTACTTTATTATTAGTCACTAACTAAAAATAATCACGTAAATTTGTGAATGTCTTCTACCTTATCCTGCTTGTTTCATAATACTCCCCCGGTCCTTAACTCCTTATTATATATCACCAATTAACTTTTCTCACATATTAATAAAATTGGTTAAATATACTTAATTTATCCTAAAATTCAAGTAATTTTCAATACTACCATCAATAATTACACTTGTTTCCAAAACTATTAACTATTATACTCTCCTATACCCCTATTCAATATGAGTATATATGAAAAAAATAGTTAATACGCATTGAAAACCATAAAGTGACTTATAGAAAGGACAAAAAAAAAATTAAAAATTGGTGACTTATACTCCCTCCGTTCCTAAATATAAGATCTAGATAACTTTTTTTTTTGGAAAGATTATAGTTGCGAAATAGGTTATTAAATCATGATATATTTGATATCTTTTTAGATTATCCATTAGCTTATAGGTAAAATAAACTAGTTTAAGAGAAAAAATTAGGTAAATCAATTTATAATTAACTTATTTTTTTCTTTTTTTAGGATTTTTCAAAAAAGTCATCTAGGTCCTATATTTAGGAACGGAGGAAGTAGTAAAGACTAGAGGGAGTACAAATCTATTGGTATATGACATTATTTTAATAGTTTTTTTTAAATGCTGATATTCAATTTTGTTTGGTCTTATCGATTCTATCCTTCATTTACGTCACGCTTACTTTTGTTATTAATTGTATTTTTCGTTCTAATCAATGTTATCATGATTTTTTCAGAGAGCACCTCCTTTTAATAAGATTAAATGGATAATACTCTAATAGATCTTAAATACCCACAAACTTATAGGTCAACTTACGCATAAACTCTTTTGGGTAAATACCTATGAAGTAATATTTCAGAGTTAACTTCAACGGACTTAATGGTGGACTCTTAATGCCATTAAATGTCCACGCTAACCTGACACATACTCGCTACATCATGTCATATAGCTTTATAGGAAGTGGAGGTGTCATACCCATCCATAAACTATTTTGTGGGCTTATAAATTCCCATAAACTTATGTGTCAGGAGCTGTCATACCATAAACTTATTATGAGCTCTTAAATAACCATAATCTTATGACTAAGCAATGAATGTCGTGGATATTGTGTGTCTGGCCAGCGTGAACTTTTAAGTGACGTTAAGAACCATCGTTAAATGTGTTAAAGTTAGCTCTGAAATATTACTTAATGAGTATTAAGGTAGCCAAAAACATTTATGGGTATGGAAGCCCGTAAACTATAAGTTTATGGGTATATAAAACCATTTGCCCAATAATAATACTAAACTAAAAGAAAATATTATATTTAAGTTCTAAATAAGGAATTAATTACGACTACAACCCGAAAAAACCATCAAAGTGAATTGAAATCCCTATAGACATCGATGATGTTAAATGAATTAATATTGATATTGCAGCTTAATATTGAAAATTAATAAAAAAAATTATCATTGACAAGTTGCATCAGTGATTCGTTGAATTGTTAATAACAAATCATTTAATAATGTCACCTAAGTTCCGAAGAATTTCAATTTAATTCAATGATTCTTTTAGGACAGATTGTGATTAATTCCCTCATTTGAGATTTAGTTGTGATTTTCTGTTGATAAAATGAAAAATCATAAATTCAAATATCAGAACAAAAACAGTTAAACAAAAGTATTTTAATAACAATTGTCAGAAAAACACTCTCAAAATAAAAATGACAAATGAATAATTAAAATTATTCAATAATGTTATATCAGTACTTCAATAGTCTACCTAAGACTAATTTGACATTTAGTAATGTTGGGTATAGACTTCTATTTTGGTATAATTGACCGATTCGGTGTTAATGACCAAAATTGGAGCGACTAATTTATCATTTATATGTGTTACTTAAGCTTATTTTAATTTTCTGAAGTTTACTTTGATACAAAACAGTAGGCAAAACTGGAATTCTTTTTAATCCAATAATATTATCAACCGCCTAGTCTAGCATAGGGGAAAATTTGACATTCAGATTCTAAAACGAATATTTTTATCAATTAACAATAATCTTGAAATTTTAAAGTAAAAAAAGCCATGGTTTCTTAATTGAAATTAAAAACAATATAAGTTTACATGTCAGTACACTTTTTTATTGTTAATTTAAAAAAGTTTACATTTTAGTACTCTTTTTCATCACTAAAGTAGCATATAGTAAATTGAGAGTTAATATATATATATATATATATATATATATATATATATATATATATATATATATATATATATATATATATATATATATATAGACACACACTCCCTTATCCTAGTTATAAGATCACTTTAACTTTTTTTATCAATTAAGGATGCATATACAATTTAAACTATATTTTCCCTCATAACTAATTTATTTCACTTATATATGTGTGTGGTTAAGTTGCATGTCTCTCTCTACGTATATATATCCATGAAGTATTTCCACTAGGGAGAACCTCATACTAAAAAGTTTGCTTCGATGCAAAAGTATATATATTGAAGACTTCAAAAGGGTGAAAAATATCAGGATCATGAATTCAACCGACAATACTGATGTTTCAGAAAACTTTCGGTCAAAAGGTGTTTCCAGATTTTACTTGCAAAAACAACATAGCCATCAGGCAATGTCGCGGGTGTCTTAATTTGATTTTTTAAGGTCCACTATTTAATGTAAATAAATATATAGGTAAAGTCGAAAAAATATTGTCTTTAGGTATGTAGGAGCTCAAAGATAAAATAAAAATAATGTATCCGATTAGTCATATCACCATTTGAATAGTGGGATCCAGACAAGAAAGTTAAGTTGGATAACGGTAAATATTACAATAAGTAGTAAAATTGTTGATTAATCTTCCACTTCTGTTTGCCCATACTGAATCACATGACGCTCTGTTTGTGCTTTACAAAACATATACTCCATTTCATAACTTATTTTTTTTCAAATGTCATGCGGTTCAATTGAATAATGTTCCTGTTAACTTCATTCACAATTTTTTTTGTCACCATACTTAACGGCGTTAATTTAATATTAACTTTTGTCTTCGTTAGATTTCATCCACACATCTTGAAAGCTATACTAATTTAAACCACGCTTTAGCTGAGAGAATATAATTTTTAAAAAACTTGAGTGATAATCCTTTAGTTACTTTTAACAACTTGAAATTGATAATAATTACTTCAGCGATTCAGCTAACCCACCTCATTCACATATTGTTAATATTTCGATTCGATGCTTTTATTTTTTTTTCATTTGTGATTTATGAAGCTTGACAATCATTTTCTCAGTTAATATTACAGGGTGAATAATACTTCTTCTATTCTTACATATAAAAGACACTTGGTCACAACTTATTTTATATGTAAGAAAAACTCATAACATATTTTACATTTTATGAAACTATAAGTTAAGTTAGAGAAAATCTCAAGTAAATGTATTATAAGTAACTTATTTCGATTTCTTGTAATATAAAATTTTATTTAGATTTCTTAATTTTATTCAAAATCAACTAGGTCTTATATATATAATAATAAATATTACTATTTAAATGACTTGATATAATATCCATTGACTAATTCAGGTAATTAAAGAAGCTAAATAAAGTATTTTTAAGTTTTCCTAAACTAATTTACATAACTTATAGCATGATATATATATATATATATATATATATATATATATATATATAAAATAACACACATCAATATTTTACAGACATAATTTAACATATCTTATATCTAATTAAAATTAATTTTTTTATCATTTTCTTAATCGTATCAAATTGGTTAACTTGGCTTATATCAAATAATACTAGAGAATATTAAATACTACTCCTAAATAATACACTGAACCTGGAGATTTATGAACAAAGTCTTGAGTTCTATTTGAATGCATAATTAGGGAGCTTGACTACAATCAATGCTTTCAGAAGTTACGGAAATTATTTATATTATATATGACATAAAATCCGGAAGGTTTTACGAAAATTTAGCCATCATTTGATTATATAATAATAATGGGACAATGGCACACTATTCTCAAACCCAATCTTAAGATTTAATTTCATATAGGCCCCAAGGAGTTATTAATAACCACTATTAATAACTAAAGTAGTTGTAGTCAACAAGGGAAAATGTTATCATATAATGTAAATAAGTCCCTAGGGCCGGCTCTTCTTCTCTCCCCCTTCTCTCAAGTTTTTGGGTGATGAGAGATTTCTCTCGTGGTTGTACGAGTTTTTTCACGGCGTTTCTTTCCTTGGCTCGCTCAAGCTAGGGATGGAGATGTCTATTTTTCTAGATAGTTTTCTTTTATTTGCATGTTTCCATGTAGAAGTGAATTGGCTTGGGGGTTTATAAGACAACAAAAGTGCATTTTGAGATCAATACTATGTTGTTCGTTGTGTCATTGACATTGAAAATTTCTTCTACTCAATTTTCATTTTTTGAGTTAGTGTTTATGGATTCCTCTATTTTCGTTTTTTCCATAATATATATTTACTCATGGAGATTCTTCAAAAACAAATTTAATTAGTTTACTGTTGATAAGATATGTGGATACTTTAGAATGTTTCTTCAAACAAGGGCTACTGACAATGGTATTGTTGTCAATGACATTTTTTCTACCCTACGAATTCTGATGAAGGAAGGATTATGATATATATAGTATAATTCTTTTCAATCACGTCTCCTTCATACCTAAATTAAGGTTTCTTTTTTTTATTCTATATCTATTATTGTTATTTTATCTTTCCTTTGCAAACATTTGATTTTGTGTTTTAATTTGTATCTTACTTTTTTTTATTATCAAATAATAATATATCATTCGGCAAAAAAAACATGAAAATGTTATCAATGGTTGTTGTGAAACTCATGAGTTGATACTCCGATTTTACCGTTTTTACAGCACAACCTAACCAAAATGTGTCACGACTCACGACTTTTTAAATTTTTAGTCGTTGAAATTCGGTAGAAACTCACGTTTCTACATTGTGAATTCACCGTTTTTATGTTTCTATCATAAAGAAAATATGCTAATTGTTACTAAACTCATTTTAATTATTTTTAGTTGACAAAATTCAATGAATTTATATATGAATTTCATAGAAATTTCTGTATCGTGATTGATATAATATGAATATTGATATATTTAAATTATATAAAAGAAACACGTTTATTAATAAACGTATATATGATGAGTTTACCTTCTCTTGACGAGTTTATTTAAACTCACGAGTTTGACGACCTCTTTAGTATTAATTCTCTTACTTGTAAACTTGGTACAATTATATTCCAAACAATAATTGCTCAAAAGGTCTATTCTATTAAAACGGAATCTTAACAGAATTAGTTCATCCTCCTATAAATACCTCAAGCACCGCACCCTTCATTCCCATCCCTCTTATGAAACATTAAGAAAAGACCATAAAGAACAAAATGAGGTCCTTAAATCTCAATCTTCTAACCATTTTTTTCATCCTATTAACCTTGTCTTGCATTTGCATGGCTCAAAGCACACCTCAAGACTTCCTTGAAGTTCATAATGAAGCTAGAGCCCATGTCGGTGTGGGCCCTCTCTACTGGAACCACACCCTTGCCTCCTACGCCCAAAACTACGCCAACCGGAGGAGCCATGACTGCAATCTCGAGCACTCGGGTGGACCGTTCGGCGAGAACATCGCCGAGGGCTATGGTGACATGAAGGGATCCGACGCAGTCAAGTTCTGGCTCACCGAGAAGCCCAACTATGACCATCACTCCAACACTTGTGTCAATGATGAGTGCCTTCACTATACTCAAATTGTTTGGCGAGATTCTCATCATCTTGGTTGTGCTAGGGCTAAGTGTACCAATGGTTGGATGTTTGTGATTTGTAGTTATGATCCACCAGGCAACATTGAAGGCCAAAAACCATATTAAATCCTATATGTGTGTGTGCGCTCGCTGAGAAGTTGGAAGAACATGTTCATTGTTTGTACTGTGGACAACTTCTATAACTATAATATATTAATTAAATGCCATACTCTCAGCTTTATCGTTGGAGATTTAAAATTATATGATGCCATTAACTGTTGTGCATTGATGATTTGTATTGATAGTATATTTTTTTTATTAAAAAGCATAAATATTTTATTGA
Organism: Mimosa pudica; assembly: GCA_029929735.1. Classification (NCBI taxonomy): domain Eukaryota; kingdom Viridiplantae; phylum Streptophyta; class Magnoliopsida; order Fabales; family Fabaceae; genus Mimosa; species Mimosa pudica. Next base: position 3,201,545 of record JAKELP010000037.1, on the reverse strand, counting down.
ACTAGAAAATTACAATATAAAATAGGTCTGCAAAAAAAATAATACATAGAAAACCTAAAAAGGTAAACATGGATAGCTGAGCCGCCGCCGTCGCAAAAATCTTATTATCTTCTTCATCTATCCTTCATGAGAATATGGGTAGAAAAAACCGTCACCGGTAGAAAAACTATTGAGTAGTGGTTGTTCAAAGAACCATATCAAAGTATCATCACCTTTTATCGGCAATAAACCAATCAAATTGGTTTTCAAAGAAGCTCATGAGTAGATCTCACAAAAATAAACATTCCACAAAACTAATACATATATAAGATGAAAATTGAGTAGAAGAAATTTCTTTTGTCGTTGAAACTCATAGACCAATTTATTTGAAAATGAAAGAAATATAAAAGCAGACCAATTAAAGTGACGGGCATCCCCTTCCCCTGCATAAACCGGAGAAGGAGACACCGATAAGTACGATGACGAGAGAAGAGATCCCACCACCACCCAAAAAGTTTGAGAGGAGGGGAGAGAGGATAATTCTTGTTGACTTGGGGAAATGTATTGATTGTATATTTATAGCATGTTAAAAAGTATTTTTATTATAAGTTGTTTTAAGCTTGTCTACTACGTCAACAATTTATTTATTTTTTATCAGAATACGTTAACAATTTATGAACGCAATGGAATCGGATGTAAAATCGATATTCACATTTCGTTAGTGATGTTCTAAGACAACTCATGCTCCATTATCAATTAACAGAAGATAGTTATCTAATTTGCAGACATTGAAAAATTTAGCTATATTACTTATACTTATTTGTAAAAGTAAATTTGTTAATTTGTCTACAACATATTCTTTGAAAAAAATCAGAAATTCAAGAAATATGCTTTTATTTTCACCTTATTTTAGCCTTCCTATTGACTGCTCATCGAATAATGAGAAAGTGGTTATTGTTATCACTTAAATAAAATATGGACCGTCTAAAACTTGAGATATATGGTCCATGTTTGAAGTTTTTTTATTATTACAATGTTTGAAGTTTGTAATTCACAACTTTTATCAATCATATATTCAGTTCTTTAAAAAATAACAGTTAATTACTCCCTCTACTTCTAAATATAGGAACTAATTACCTGATTTGTCAATCACATGATATTTCCAATGCACCCTAATTTTCTACTATTATATTCATACTTTCACTCTTGCTTGTTAGTTATTGAGGAGCATTGTGAGGGAAAATATAGGGAAAAATGTGAATAATTAAAAATATGTCTTATAATTTTAGAACCAAATGGCACCTTCTTAAGTAAGTTTTATATTTAGGACCGGAGAAAATATAAGATTTGTTTTTCTTTCTATTCTTTATCAATTTAAATAAAAATCATTGATGAAATAAAAGAAATCAAATTGAATTCCAACTATTAAAATAAATATGAATAGTCGAGATGAAGATTAAAAAAATATCCTTGTCTTTATGACGAGCAACAGAGTAGTTAGTTTTTAATTTTCTCTTTACCTTTAAACCTTTTTCTGAACTGAAACCTTTAAACCTCAGTCCTCATGTAATGTCGTCAATCTTTGCTGCTTGAAATCATCCGTTAATACCGTAAGTTACCTTTCCCTTCACATGTTACAACTTACAACTTCAACCTTTTTCTGTTTTCAACTCAGTAATTGACAAAAATTTCTTGATGTTTGTTAATGGGTTTGAAAAATGTATTTGTTCTATGTTTACTTTCTGCGCACTCAATAAATTGAAATCAAGGCCTAATTCATAGATGATCTTATTTTATTCAAATGTACGGGCTAGATCATTACCTATCACTATAGTCGTCCCTGCTTTTTAACTGAACTGCATGTAGTCCTTGTTATTAGTTACTTCAAAAGAAATCGTGATCTCAAAATATCCATAATTTAAAAGCTATTAATGACTGCCCCATTTCAAAAGAATAAATTACGGATAAAAACAGATCCGATAGCTTCAAGTAGGGGTGTAAATGAGTCAGGCCATAAACAGGCGGCCTATGGCTCGACCTATTTAGGGCCCGACCTGACTCGGCCTTTTTAACAAATAGGCCAGATTCAAGCCCATTTAAAAGTCTTTTTAACTAAAAAGGTCAGGCCTATTTCACTAAAGCCTAGCTCGAAAGCCTTCAGGCCTGGCCTATTTAATAGTACTACTAATAAGTAATAATAAAATAATAATAATAATATTAGTAAGTAGGCCTTTTTAAGCTGTAATAATAAAAGACCTCACATGTTTTTTGTGCTTATTATTGTACTTGATATGTGTCATATTTATGGTATTTTTAAGCTTGATATGTATGCCTTTAAAAGCCTAAATTTGAAGTAGGCTTTTAAAAGGCCTGAAGTTTTTTTAAGACTTACATTGTAAGTGGGCTTTTAAAAAGGCTTTCAGGCCTGTAATATTTTTCGCAGGCCTAGGCTTTTTTCTGAAAAAAAGCCTACAACCAGGCCTGGGCCTAGGCCTATGTTTTCCTTTTGCATTACGGGCCCAGGCCTATTCACGTAAAGCCTGGCTCGGCCCGGCTCATTTACACCCCTAGCTTCAAGTATATTTCAATTGCATTTAACAACATATTTTTTGTGTGCAAATTTGTTCCAACATATAATATATTAACCAATCACACTCAGGCATGTTTAGATTAACTTGTGGAGAATAATTTGTGAGAAAAAAAACTAAAAAATTGCTTTTTAATTTAGAGAATAGTTTTTAAGAAAATTTAAAATGAGATTATTATAGAAAAAATTGTTTGTTGCAAAACCTAGTTTTTTGCAACTTAGGTTTAATTTTCAGGAAAAAAGATATTATGAAAAAATTGAAACATTTGTTAAGCCTAACTGAAACTTAAATTTTAATTGTAAAAAAACTATTTTGGAAAAAGGGAGTGTATTTGTCTACTTTGATTTTGAAACTTAGGTTTGTGGCCAAACCTAGTTTCAAAAGCTTTGCCAAATTGGGCCACATGCTACTCCTTTCAACGGCTTTTTTCATTAGTATATTTATAGACTGAAGTAGATGTTAGAGGCAGAGTTGTAAAAGTTGGACTGGAAGGCGAGTTAGAAATGGTTTCGGGTTATGGTTCAGCACGGTCAGATCGCTCAAACTGATGGTTGAACCGTCAGTCAAACTAATAACTGTTGAGTTGAAATATGAAGCGGTCGACGGTTGGACCGGTCCTGAGGTTAATTACAACTATTATAGAATGGGATAATGTTATTTTTTTTATACATGAAAGTGAAGTGTTACCAAAAACATATATTTTATTGTGCTGAATGCAATTCAAAACTAGTTTAAGGTGTTGAATGTAATTATTAGTCCTAGAAGATAGTTTAATGAGAGAAAGATGATGCATTATCAACTTAAATGAGGGAAAATTTAGAATTTGTAATCCACATTAATATATTTCATAATTTGATCATCACTACGAAAAAGCGCTTTTATTGCGGTTAGGATGTCTCAGACTCTCAGTTCCGATAACCACAACATTTATCCACAAAATGTCTCGGTTTCTATTAATAACCGAGACAAACGTTCTGAACCTTTTTTATGTTTTGATAAATGTTCTCAGCTTTTTGGGTTCGAGTCATGCGTGATAAATACAAGTGTGACAATGACATTATTCCTACTATTAATGCAAACCGTAATGGTTCAAATACTTGGGCTGGTATTAAACATACATGGAAGAAGGTCAGTGAGGGAATTAATGTTGATCCAGACACGGTCATGTTAAGTTGATGTGGGATCAACAAGGCCATTTTATCGTTCGATCGGCTCATTCAAAGCTAGTTGGTGATGAATTTGGAAGCAATACCGAATGGGAGAATCTTTGGAAAGTTAGAGCTCCTCAAAAATGTAAAGCTTTTTAATGGCTTGCAGCTCGTCAAAGTCTCTTAACTAATGGTGCCAGATACTAGGTCTAACAAATGATGCTTCATGTCTTAGATGTGATGATGAGCACGAAGACATTGTTCGTGTGCTATGAGATTGTGGTAAAGCTAAGGAAGTATGGAGAAAAGTTGTAAATTCTAATAAATGGATCACTTTTTGTTCACTAGACTTTCATGAATGGCTCCAATGGAACTTGCGTCAAAGTAAAGAATGGTCTTCATTGTTCACAATCACGTGCTGGAGGATATGGCGTCAACGCAACTTGCTGATCTTTGAGAATAAATGAGTTCATGCTGATTTTATCATTGCTGATGTTAATGTCACGATTAAGAATATGAACATGCTTAAGAATCGGCTTGCTGGAACTCACATTGATGGTGCAAATTTCAAGAAGAGTGAAACTGGTTGGGAACCTCCATTGGAAAGTGGGTGAAGTTGAATGTGGATGGGGCCTTTTCTAGTTTGATGGATGCAACTGCTTGTGGGGCTTGTTAGAATCTTAAGTTTTGATGAAGACTAAAATATGAAAGAACAAGTTAAACTTAGAAAAATTAGGTTAATATAGAACCACAAGTAAGAGTACAACCGGATGTGGATTTACTTCCGGATGGACTAGGACTAGCGCTCGCGGATGAATGATTCATCCCCCAGCGGAAGCAAGTAACCCACTAAGTCATAACTCAGTCTAGGAACATTAGGAGTATAAAATCCTTGAGACTAAAGTGAGGACGCAACCGGATGCAGGAATGCTTCCGGATGCTTAGTGACTAGCGCTGCCTGTTGGACTAGGCAACACCGAGCATCAGTGAGTAAAAGTAAGTCATAACATAGGAGTGCTTCCGGATGTGGAATTGCTTCCGGAAGTAAGAGAGCTTCCCAAGACTAAATGAACTCCCACTGCATGTGACTATGAGTTAATATATTGCTAGACTAACGTTCAAGTGCAGCACTGAGTGATGTTGCTTCCGGATGTGGATTTGCTTCCGGATGCAATCAGAATGTCAGAACGTACAGCAGTGCAGTGTCAGAGTGTTTTTTTGGCAGAGCAGAGTTGTCAGAGTTGCTTTTCAGAGATAAAGCAAGTCAACCCTGCTGAGCATTAATGGAGCATTAATGAGCAACGGTAACAAGGGAATAACGACTATATTCAAACTGCATTGTCACCTACCAAGAGAGAGAATACTTGAAGACATATATAAAGAAGCTCATCTTCATTTATGAAGATAACTTTGAGAACTTGGAGAAATCACAAAATCTAGAGAGAAACCGAGAATACGCTTCAAGCATTCAAAGCTGCCCAGAAAAGCAAGAGAGCACTTAATACATCGAGAGTTCTAGTCATTTAATTATCTTGTACTCTTTGTAGTTAAATCTCTTCATTTATTGAGAGCAATCATTGTACCTAAGTGAGTAACATTATCTGTTCTTAGAGAGAACTAAGTTAGAAAATCCTTTGTTTGAAAGGTTGAACCCTTACAGGTAGTAAGGGGGAGCGAGTCTGTAAGGTTGCAAGTGAGCCCGTGTAAAACTTGTGGTTGTAAGGTTGCAAGTGATCCCATTGTAAAACTTGCGGTTGTAAAGGTTCCAGGTGAACCCGTTGTAAAACCTGGGGTATAGTGGAACTCAATCTGGGTGATTGAGAACTGGACGTAGGTCAAGAGTTGGACCGAACCAGTATAAAACCTTGTACGTTTTATTGTTTGATTTAATTTGGTAGCACAATTCACCCCCCTCTTGTGCATCCTCACTTTCATTTGGTATCAGAGCGAGGTCTTTCTGACTTGATTCGAACGAATCTTGAAAGCAAAGATCGAGTGATGGATGCTGAACATCATTCTCTTCCTGATGTAGCTATGCAGCCAAACAAGCCTCCAGGCTTTGATGGGTATAACTATCCCTTCTGGAAGTTCAAGATGGAGAACTTTATCAAAGCCAGTGGTCTTCGTATCTGGGATGTGATAGAGCATGGCGATAATGTTCCACTAGACGATGAAGGTTTTGCAAAGCCTCTATCACGCTTCACCAATGATGATTATTTTCAAGTGGAACTGAACTACAAAGCCATCCACTATATTCAATGTGCCCTGAGCCCGAAGGAGTTCCACAGGATAAGCCACTACAAAACAACAAAAGAAATGTGGGAGGCTCTAGAGGCAGCTCATTCCGGAACCAAGGGAGTGAAGGCTAGACGCGTTGAGATGTTGGTCAAGGAGTTTCACAAGTTCACAATGCTTCCAAATGAGCCTATCAGAGACCTGGAGCTTAGATTCACCCATCTCATAAACAACCTCGCCTCTCTGGGGAAGAACATTCCTGAGGAGGAACAGGTGAGCAAGATCCTAAAAGTGTTAAAGGGTGACTGGCTTACCAAGGTGACCATTCTACAGGAAGTCCAGGGAGAGTCAACCAGTTCTGTCACTGCCTTATTTGGTTCTCTGGCTGAGTATGAGCCAACCCTGTTAGCTCAAAGGGCTCCCCAAGCTGCTGCTAAAGCCAAGAACCTAGCTCTTGTTGCTCCCAGCAAAGATAGGAATGATGATGATGATGAGGATGATGAGGAGGAAATAGATGAAGAGGAAATGGCTATGATGGTACGAAAATTCAGAAAGTTCTTCAGAAAGAAGGAGGCTTTCAGAAAGGAGAATCTAGCCATAAGAAGGACTATAAGAAGGAAAGGGCTCCTGTGTGCTTTGAATGTAAGAAGCCTGGTCATTTCAAGGCTGAGTGCCCGAGCCTTCAGAGAGTCAAAGGGAAGGACAAGAGGAAAGCCTTCGTGTCCTCCATCTGGGTAAATAGTTCTGACGAAGAAACTAGTGATGAGGAAGAGGTTGCAAACCCTTGCCTTGTTGCTAGGGAAGATGGAGAAGAGGCATCTACAGACTTCGACTTCATCCATGGTGATGAGGTAACTCTTCCTGAACTCCAAGAAGCATATAACGAAGTTCATAGAGAGTTTTTTCGTTTATGTAAGGCTTACAAGGTGTTGAAAAGGAAAAATGAATCACTTGAGTTCTCGGTGAACTCACTAAGTGAAGAGCTAGCGGAAGCCAAAAAGCTTCCGGTAGCAAATGGCAAGGGAGATCTCCAAGCGGAATAGCTGCATCAACTGCAGTAAAATCTCTGCTGAAAGGGATAGACTACATAATGCCCTACAAAAATTTACACATGGTTCTGAAATGTTAAATGTTATTTTGATGAATCAAAGGCATATAGGGATAAAACTGGATTAGGGTATAAGCACAAGGGTAAAAAGTGGGTGGAACCTAAAGTGAAACCATACTTAAAGTTTTTCCACAAAGCCACTAGTCACAGCTCCACACCCTTTAGCTTCTGCAACTATTGCAACAGGAAGGAACACTCCACGTCCACCTGCAATGCAAAGAAGCATGGAGTTAATAGCTCCTATAAGTGGGTTCCAAAAGGAACCAGGGTAAATGAGGATCCTCCAAAGAAAGAAACTAAGGGAGGACAAGGACCTAGAACTTGGAAACATATTCCAAGGGAAGTCCGTCAGCCTAGAGCCCACACAAGGCCAGAGGCACAACACAGTCACAAACCCAAGGTCAACACTGGACCGAGGGGTATGAAAACTAATGATAAAGGACCCAATAAAGGTTGGGTACCTAAGCTTGTCTAATCTATGCAGGTCTGTCTCAAAGCATCCAAGAACAAAAAGTGGTACATTGACAGTGGATGCTCGAGACATATGACTGGTGACAGAGATAAGTTCAAATCTCTAGTGATCAAAGATGGAGCCAAAGTGAACTTTGGAGGGAATCAAAGCGGAAAGATCACTGGGTTTGGAGAAGTTGGACCTGTCAAAGATGTCTATCTGGTTGATGGTCTCTGTCACAACCTGCTGAGCGTGAGCCAGAGCACTGACAAATGGAACTGGGTAATATTTGATTCACATGAGTGCATGATAGTAGATAAGCATGATCTAGATATAGACAAGGCCAATTTAAAATGCAAACTTAAGGCAAGTAGGAATGGAAATCTATACACCCTAGATTTATGTCAACAACTAGCTGAAAAATGTTTAATAACTAGTGATAAAAATAGTTGGCTTTGGCATAAACGGCTAGCGCATGTAAACTTTACACAGCTTGATATGCTTATTAAAAAGGAGCTAGCAATAGGGATTCCATCCTTCAAAGTCAAGCATGATTTTATCTGTGAGTCCTGCCAACGAGGAAAGCAAACAAAGTCCTCGTTTAAGACCAAGAAGAAAGTCTCCACCAGCAGACCTTTAGAACTGATCCACATGGATTTAGTTGGGCCAGTGAGAGTGAAGAGCTTAGGTGGAAACCTTTATGCTCTGGTAGTGGCGGATGACTATTCTAGGTTCACCTGAACTATGTTTCTTCCCTCTAAGCAAGATGCTTTTGATGCTTTTGTTGTCCTGGCTAAGAAAGTGCAGAATGAGAGGAATCTCAAAATAGCAGCCATAAGGACAGATCATGGAGGAGAGTTTGAGAATCATAACTTCTCGGAGCTATGTGAAGAGAATGGCATCGATCACAATTTCTCAGCTCCCAGGACTCCTCAGCAAAATGGTGTAGTGGAGAGAAAGAACAGGGTTCTGACTTAGATGGCCAGGAGCATGCTCAATGAGAAAGAGGTTTCTCAAGTGTTCTGGGCGGACGCGATGAACACTGCTTGCTACATCTCTAACAGAGCCTATGTTCGCAAGGGCTTGGACAAGACTCCCTATGAGCTGTACAAAGGCAGAAAGCCCAACATCAGTCACCTCAAAATCTTTGGATCAAAATGCTATGTGCATAACAATGGAAAGGTAAATCTGGGTAATTTTGATCCAAAAGCTGATATAGGTGTATTCATAGGGTATTCCCTTAGGAGTAAGGCTTATAAAGTATACAACATGAGGACTAGAACTGTAGAGGAATCAATGCATGTTGTATTTGATGAAAATCCTACATGGGAACAATCCACAGAAGATGATGGAATATTAAACTTTCCAAAACCACCATCATCTTCACCACCAAAAGAAACACCAGCAAGCAATCCCAAGGTAGAAGATGAACCCAGTGATGAAGCTAGAGTGCAGACGGTGCCCGATGAGGTACTGTTGCCAACAGCTAGGAGACATCACAGAGATCATCCTCTTGATCAAGTGCTTGGTGATGTTTCTTCTGGTGTCAGAACCAGAAGACAAGTTCAAAATGAGGTTGAGTTTGGAGCCTTCTTGTCACAAATTGAACCAACCTCAGTTGAACAAGCTCTTGAGGACTGTGACTGGATTATTGCCATGCAGGAAGAGCTAAAGCAGTTTGAAAGAAGCCAAGTTTGGGAACTAGTCCCAAGGTCGTCTCATCAATCCATAGTTGGGACCAAATGGGTCTTCAAGAACAAACTGGATGAGACTGGTCAAATAACAAGGAACAAAGCCAGATTGGTAGCCAAAGGGTATAACCAAGAAGAAGGCATAGACTATGAAGAAACCTTTGCTCCAGTTGCAAGACTTGAAGCAATAAGGATTCTTCTAGCCTTTGCATCCATGAAAGAATTTAAATTATATCAGATGGATGTAAAGAGTGCTTTTCTTAATGGTTATATTAAGGAAGAGGTTTATGTTGAACAACCTCCTGGCTTTGAGGATCACAAACATCCTAAACATGTGTACAGGCTAAAGAAAGCTTTGTATGGCCTGAAACAAGCTCCTCGAGCTTGGTATGAGAGACTCAGCAGCTTTTTGCTGGGAAAGGGTTTCTCAAGAGGCAAACTAGATAATACACTGTTTATTCTACATAAGGATAGAAACATGCTAGTTGTTCAAATTTACGTTGATGATATCATTTTTGGGGCAACTAATGAAAAACTCTGTGAAGAGTTTTCTAATACTATGCAGGGAGAATTTGAGATGTCAATGATGGGAGAACTAACGTTCTTCCTAGGCCTGCAAATCAAGCAAAAGAAGGATGGTATTTTCATCTCTCAAACTAAGTATTGCAGAGAGTTCCTCAAGAAGTTTGGGATGGATGAATGCAAGGAGTATGATACTTCAATGAGCACCACTGCCGCACTCGATGCTGATGTAAAGGGAAGTTCAGTCAGCCTGCATATGTACAGGGGAATGATTGGTTCCCTACTATACTTAACGGCAAGCAGGCCTGACATTCAATTTAGTGTAGGCATGTGTGCTAGATTTCAAGCCAACCCCAAGGAATCACATCTAACCTGTGTTAAATGTATTTTAAGATACCTTGAGGGAACACAAGAACTTGGTCTCTGGTACCCCAGAGGTAACCAAGAGTTCCTGTGGGCTTATTCTGATGCTGACCATGCAGGTTATAAAACTGATAGAAAGAGCACCAATGGACAATGTGCCTTCCTTGGTGGTTGTCTGGTCTCTTGGGCTAGCAAGAAGCAAACCTGCGTGTCACTTTCATCCACAGAGGCAAAGTATATTGCTGCTGCAAGCTGCTGTGCACAAGTGTTATGGCTGAAGAATCAACTAAGGGATCTTGGCCTGGAATTTCCAGAGGCTCCCATTCTCTGTGATAACACAAGCACCATCAGCCTTGCCAAGAATCCTGTTCAGCACACAAGAACAAAGCACATTGACGTCAGACATCACTTCATCAGAGATCATGTTCAAAAGAAGGATGTCAAGGTGCAGTTTGTTCCCACTCAGCATCAGCTTGCAGATATCTTCACCAAGCCTCTGGGGGTTGATCAATTTACCTTTATAAGGAAAAATTTGGGAATGGTAAACCCAAATGAAGTTTAATCTTCAAAAATAAAACTGTGCTTAATTGATTAAAACCTGCAACTGTACTAACTTAGGCATCAGAGTGCCAATCTTTAGTTTTGCAGGTCCCCCACAATGTTAAATCTTAAGTAAGTCCAACCGGAAGCAAAACCACTTCCGGATGCTCTTTTGTTGGCGCTGGGTGATGACCCTAAGCAACCGTGAGCGCCAACGCCTGGGTAGAAGACACGTCACTTCACCAAACGTTCCATCTTCCTCCACAGGAAGTTGTGCCCCCTCTGACAATGTGAAGAGACACGTGTCAAAAGGTGCGCCGTTCCAATTAAAAATGTTTATGTTTTCCCATAAACCAGCGCATGCTTCAATGTAGAGTCATTATGAGCATTTCACCCGTTGTGACACTGCATATAAATAGGCAGCGGCATTTCATTTTACCCACTTCTCACACAAATCACACCCAAAACCTCTGCATACATTCATCGAGTTCATCATCACATTCATACTGTTCTTCATCTTTTTCATCTTCTTCTACTTTTCTGGGTACTGTGCATTCATCTCATACATATACCATTTTAACCCTAAACCCACACAAAATGGCCGGATCATATGAATCTAACCCCAACATTGAGACTGTCTCCAAGAAGTCAAAAACTGGGAAATCTGGGCATTCGAAATCTGGGAAATCTGGGCAAGTGCATGAATAACCTGGGAAATCTAGGAAACAACATGAACAGCATGAACACTCAAAGAAAAAGGGCAAGAGGGTTCAGTTTAGCGAAGAGCCTTCATCCAAGCGACAGAGAGTGGAGGATGATCCGTTAGTGTACAAGGATGGGCCGCTGGAGGCTGTTTCTTCCAAATTTGAAACAACAAAGCCCTACTTCTTGATAAACGTGGCTGTCACCCAAGAGGGGGGGGTGAATTGGGTGAGGGAATAAATTAAATCTTTAGAATCTTGTTTTCGAAAGACTGCTTGTGCTTGGTGATAATATTTACGAAGTAGTGAAATGCACAAGTCAGTAAGTTATGTGATGCAAAATAGAATGTTTGAATGTAAATTTATGCACACATAAATTTATCCTGGTTCGGTCACCCAGACCTACATCCAGTCCCCAGGCTCCACCTGAGATTTTCAATCCACTATTCTTGTTTAAACCGGGCACAAGAGAAGCCTTTACACTTTAGGTTTTACGAGCACGGGTTCACCTAACAACCCACAGGTTTTACACCGGGTTCACCTGCAAACCTTACAAATGCAAGTTTTACGGGCTAACTTGCAACCTATGGAGATTTAGACAACCTCTAAATTCTCCCCCTTACAAATTGTAAGTTTACACTATGTTCACTCTATGAACTAATTGTGCTAAACACTTAAGCTCAAAACTAACTCTCTCTAAGAGTGGATGATGTTACTCACTTAAGTACAATAAAGTTACTCTCTGAAAAATATCACAAATCTGGATCTGAGAGTAGTAGAAGATGTGTAGAATGAAGAGTATGATATATCAGATACTTTGTTCTGTTCTCTCTTTTTCTTCCATGTCTTCTCTTCTGAATGAATGTCTCTTTTATACTCGGCTTCATAGGCTTCTGTGGCAGGTTGAATATGAACGTTTGAATAAAGCCGTTAATCCTATGTTACCGTTGAGAAGTGCATCTTCATTAATGTTTAGCAGGGTTGACTTGCTTTATCTCTGAAAAGTAGTCCTGACACCTCTGCTCTGACAAAAGCATTCTGACACTGCATTTCTTTGAACGTTCAGACATTCTGATTGCTTGCGGAAGCAACTTCTCATCCGGAAGCAACCTTTCTGAGTGTGCTGCACTTGAACGTTAGTTTAGCAATATAATCATATAGTCTCATGCAGTGGGTGATCCCTAAATCTAAGAAGTATCCGGAAGCACTTCTACATTCGGAAGTAAATTCACTTGATGAGGGATTTAGTTCACCATGACTTGCTCTCGCTTAGTCTATTTCATTCCACCACTCAGCGCTAGTCACTGAGCTATCGGAAGCACTTTTACTTGACGTGGTGAATTCACTGACGCTTAGGGTGAAATCTATTCTATCAGTCTGCGCCAGTCAAGATCTAACAGGAAGCAACTTCACTTGATGTTGCATTTCCGCTGACGCTCGGGGTTATATCTAGTCTATCAATCTGCGCCAGTCTAAATCTAATAGGAAGTGCTTTCACTTGGCGAAGTAGACTTACTGACGCTTGGGGTAATAACTATTCTATTGCTCTGCGCCAGTCTAAGTCTAACAGGAAGCGCTTTCACTTGGGGAAGTAGACTCACTGACGCTTGGGGTAATATCTATTCTGTCGCTCTGCGCCAGTCTAATTCTAACAGGAAGCGCTTTCACTTGGGGAAGTAGACTCACAGTCGCTTGGAGTAATATCTATTCTATCGCTCTGCGCCAGTCTAAGTCTAACAGGAAGCAAACTCACTTCCGATTGAAACATAGCTTAGTCTTAAGGTTTTGTGTACCTAATTCTCATGGACTAAGTTATTTCCCAGTGATTTACTTGCTGATGCTGGGGGATGAAAACATTCATCCGCATGCGCAAGTCCTAATCTATCCGGAAGTAGATCTTCACCCGGAAGCACTCTTACTTGGGATCCTATGTTATCCTATTGCTTCCTAGGCACTTGGTTTAATCCTCTATATTTTAGTCTTCATCAAAACTTAAGATTCTAACATTCTCCCCCTTTTTGATGATGACAAACCTAGTTTTATCGATTAAGTTCCTGAGGAAGGATTATCAAGAGAATAAAAGCAATGGATAACAACAAGTAACTCAGACAAATATTATTGACAAGCAGAGGTTACAAGTCAGAGTTATGTAATCAAATAACATATACAAGTAAAGAATGTATACAAATAAATTTCACTAAGTATGAATGAAAATATGCATGAAAACAAAATCAACAAAAATATTTGGATTGGGGGTTAGAGTTTGTGTCTCTTTTTCTTTTCCCTCTCTTTCTGCCTCTCTTCATTTTCCTCACGCTCACTCTGGTTTATCTGGGCAATGATCTCTTGAAGCTCTTTTTCCTCTTTTTCCCTCCTGAGCCTTTCTGATTCAATGGACTCCTCGTATGCCCTTTTCATGTTCTCCACTTCTTCATACCCAGGGAAACCTGTAGCATCGTCGAAGTAGCAGACTTCTCCATTGGGATAGTGTACAGCCCGGATTCTCACATTCCATGCAGAGAAGTTGGGATCCTCTTCAACTTCTTGGGCTTTCCTTTTCCCTTTCCCTTTGCTCTTCCCTTTGCTTTTGTTAATTGGAGGAGTGGGCATGGCACTTGCTCTTTCAGCATCGAGGCAAGCCATCTGACCAAAAGATAATTTGTCAGTGAATCCAAATCTCTCAAATTCATCAGGAGTCATGTCTTCAATTTCCAATTTGACCTCCTTCAGAATTGGAATTTCTTGAGCCACTGGATTTGCTTGCTCAATCTGGGCAGATGATGTTCCTTGCTCAGGTGGGTCAGATGGAGTCTCTTCCTCAGACTTATCAGATTCAGTGGTGGCAACGAACTTCCTGGCACGTTTCCTAGCAACGGCCTTCTTTCTAGGTATACTGAATCCGGCTGCTGGCTTAGATGAGGGAGGAGGATCAGAAGATTGCTCAGATGAAGGGACCTCAGACTCTTGCTCAGATAGTGTAGGAACAGGCTTGGCTATCACAATGGGAGGATGGTTGGGTTTTTCGAGTCCCCACTTCATCCTGATCTCCTCAACAATTTCTCTACTTGTTTTAGTTGGAGGAGACTCTGATGATGACTCAGGTTGTGAAGATTGTTCATTTTGCCCATACACAACCATATCCCATTGGGGTCCTTGCGTAGCCGCTCTCTTCTGCTCCATGAGACGGAGGGCCTCTCCTCTTATAAGGCTCTCTGCACCACTCAGTCTCTGAGACTCATATGCACGACGCAGGGCGGCCGTGACATCTTCATCAATCCAGAGTGATGGCTGGCTGAGGACATCCCTTGTGGCCATACTTAGGCGAAGAGTAGACATAACATTTCTCCCCCTTTTGTCATCATCAACAGGGGTGAGTGCCAGGGATGGAGTGGATGTGGAGGAGGATGGAGGTGGTTCAGGGCCAAATTTCTTGGGAGGGGAGGGTGATAGGGTAGAGGTAGAGGATGTGGGAGAGGATAGGTGTTCAGGAGTTTGAGGAGAGTCGGGGAAGCAACTGGAGGTGACAAAGAGATCCGTATAGGGATAAGTGGAGGAGTATGCTTTGTAATTGGCGGAGTCAGGGGTAAAGGGTAAATGGTCATCGGAGAGTGGTTGAAGGCGGGGATACTCGCCGTATGGTTGGCTGAGGGGGTGAATGGCTGTTTCAGATCCTATGGGTCTAGGGCTTTGATGGGTTGGGTTGGAGAAGCGGAGTGGAGAGCGTGTAGGGGCACCTGGTCGTGTGGGAATGGGCGAGGATGAGGATGATGAAGGTGAGGATGAGAAGTTTCTAGGGGAAAGGCGTGGAGAGTTGTGAGGTGAGTCTTGGGTTTGGTGGTCATGGGTAGGTGAAGGTTGGGATTGTTGGTCATTTTGTGGTGGAGGCTGAGGTTGTTGAGTGTTAGGCGGAGGAGGAGGTGGTAGTTGAGGGTGATTAGGAGGAGGAGGAGGGTTTTGAGGAGGCGGAGGAGGAGGTGGCAAGTTACCTTGTGATGAAGGTTGGGGAATTTGTAGGTGCTGGAGGATGAGGTCTAATTTTGCATCCACCCTGGTAAGGTGATTCTCAAGTTGTCCTATTCTGTCCTCGAGCCGCTGGATCCGCTCCCCTTGGTGCTGGAAACCAGCTTCACATTCAGCACGGAGAGGACCCACCAAGGACTCCGTCAATTTGAGGAGGAGCTCTTCCTTTACTTCCTCGGCAAAGACCCTAACAGAGGCTGGCACTCTTGCAACACGACTTGGCCCTGCATGTGAGTCAACTTCCTGATCCCCTGCTCCAGATGCAGAGGGGGCTGAAGTCCCAGAAGCACTACTGGCTTGTGAGTGTGAGCGAGTAGGCTTAGGGGGCTTGAGATACTTAATCCCCATCCTTGCCATATTAGTTGCTCCTACAGGCTTACATTTGACATTCTCTTCTTCCACAGCAGATGTAGCCTTGATCAGATGCTTCTCAAGAAGGAAGGCAATGATGGTGGGATAGGGAAGATAACCTGACTTGTCATTGCTTAACCAGCGCTGAAGCTCTAGGCATATCAACTGCCCAGGGTTGAAAGGCTTGAGCGAGAGGAGTCTAGGGAACCAAGGGTTGTCCAGCAGTGTGAACTCGTTGAAGTTGCCTCCCTTATGAGTCATTATCCGGGAGTAGATGTAGTACAAGAGCCTGTTAGAATCAGACATCTTGGACACCTTCTTGCTGTTGGTGCCATACAACTCCTCGAGTTCCTCCTTGCTGTACTTGTGAGACTCAGGGTAGATCCATTCATTCATATCCTCTTCTGTGATTCCCATCATCTCATTCAAGGTTCTCCAAGTGAACCTGAAGGTTCTTCCTCTTACAGTGGCAGTGAAGGAGAGTTTGTGGACTTGCTCTTTCCCATCCACCTTCCTGTACTTTGCTCTGCCTGAGAGGGATTGGCAAAAGACTCGCAGGACGTTGACGTTGTAGTCCTGGTTGATGCCCAGCCAAGGCATATACTTTTCCAAGTAAGGGCGCAGATGAGCAAACCCTAGTTCATCCAACTTGTCCAGATTGATGAACAGGCCATGATTGAAGATGGGAATGGATGTCTCAAATTTGGCGGATACACCCTCCAATGCCCCATCTCTATAGACTGTGGGATCATCTTCTTCCTCAACCCTCTGCCTCTTGGAGGAAGGCTCCTCAGAAAATTGAACCTTCTTTTTCTTTCCCTTTCTCTGAGCATCCCTCTCTTGTTCAGAACCCACTGCCTGTTCCACTCTATCAGAGGTTCCAGGCTGACCCTGAACGTTTTCATCCTGTCCCTGTGATTGCCTAGAACCTTTATGGCGTTCATGATGTTCTTCATGATGTTCTTCATGGTGCCCAGATTTACTAGAATGCTTGTGAGTGGATTTCCCAGATTTCGACTTGTGTTTCTTGGAAGAAGAGGTTTTCTGGATGACTGGGTTGGATTCATGAGATCCGGCCATTTTTATATGAATGTTGTAGTAATAAAAAGGATGAAATGCGAGAAATGTGTAAAGGAGAAATGAAGAACACAATGGAGAAGATGAAAAGACTTTTTAGAGAAAACGATGCGAGTGAAAAAGATGTAGTAAAAAGTGAAAATGGAAAATGACTTCTATTTATAGGTGAAACTTCTTGAGGATAGAATGGGCATAGTCTTTCAAATTTTCACACATTGGGTAACGTAAGTTTTTACGTTGGAACGACACACCTGATGACACGTGTTGCTTCAGAGAAGGCACAGCGTTTCATAGAGGAAGTTGAAACGTTTTCTGAAGTGATGTGTCCCTTGATCTGACACTGGCGCTCTTGATCATATTGAATTATCATCCAGCGCTAGCAAAAGAGTATTCGGAAGTGATTTTGCTTCCGGTTGGACAGACGCTCCTAGTTGCCTTGAGTAGTCATTCAGCGTCAGCACGAGAGCATCCGGAAGTAGTTTTGCTTCCGATGGTACTTACTTAAGATTTAACTTTGAGTGACTCGTTGATGTTCTCTCTTGTGCATCCACAGCGATCAAGCTTTCATAACTAAAGCCATATTTGCGTCAAGTAGAGTTTGTTTGATCTTCTCAATTTCAGGAGCAGTAGCTCTCGGAGCCCAGTATGAACAACAACTCATTCAGATTTGATACATTGCTCTGATCAGGTATGATCATGAAAATTGTTGTTCCTTCGTACCTTCTTTCCTACAAAATAGCAAATGATTTCTCTTTCCCATTTTTCAGTCTCCAAACTTGGATCTGACTGGTCAGTTTGTAGGAAGTATGTGATTCTTATGCACTTAAGAATTATTCACTATGAATATAGCATTGCGAATCAACTATGACTATATGCACATGGCTTCTGATAATGATAGTCATAGATAGCATGTAGAGTATGAACATTGTGTGAAATATCTTATAAGCCATATCATGTTCATGCTTATGATGCTTAATGTAAAATCTCAATAAGTCCATCTTACATTTGCATAGGAGATTTTACTGTTGCATGCTTCAACCTTAAATAATCCCTTGCTTACCCAAGGAGATCTTTTATACTTATCCTTGGCCTGAAGCACTTTCTTAGGCGAGACAGGATTCGCAGGTTTTCTCCATGTGAGTTGAGACATCCTCTCTCTTTTGTCCTTCTCAGGATAGTTGAATGGAACTCTGTGATAGCTTATCCCTGAGACAAGGTCTTTGTTCCTTGTGGTAGCGCACTGCTTCTTATGATTGAACCAGGTAGTTGCAGTAGTGACATCACCACGAGTTCTCTTCTTTGGGACAAGAGGAACTCTTGATCTTTCCTGCACAGGTAAGGCACTAGAAGGGAGTTTTGGTACCCATTTGTACTTGGGTCCTACATAGTTAGCGCTGGACCTTACTTGTCCTTTGGGGATCCATATATATTTATTTCTCACATTTAAATTTCTCTTAAAATTGCATGTGTGAGAAATATGACCAGTTCTACCACAATAATGACAGATAATGGGATGATGTTCTGAATCAGATTTCTTATCACTATTATGGTGGTCAGTTTTCTTTTCAAAGACTCTATGTTTATTAACTTTTGAAATTTCAGGGTCTTTCGAAAAATCTTCTTTTATGAGTGGAACTTTGGACTCCTTGGTTGTAGAAGAAGGAATAAGTTCCTCAAGTTCCCTATTCCTTTTTCTTAAGCCTAGAATTTCTTTTGCAAGTTTACAGAATTCAACATGTAGCTCATTATACATATCTTGCAATTCAGAAGTTTCAAGTTTAGGTACCTCATTTTCTTCAGCTTCTGAATCTTCTAGGCGGAGATCCACTCTCTCTTTGCTGATACTAGCTTCTACTACATCACCATCCAGTAGCTCATCAACGGTGGATTCACAAGGAGCACACAGTGAGCTTTGGACAGCCTTAACATCAAGAAATTGGTTAGAAGCATACATAGTATCAAGAGTGTTCCAAATATCTATGGCCCTAGAGCAATGTTTAATTTTCTGGTAATCATTGTCAGATAAACTTTTGTGCAAAATTTGCATTGCTCTAAGGTTTAAGTAAAATAAGCTTTTGTCCTCTTCTGTCCAATTTACTTTTGGTTTGAAATCAGAGTCCTTTTCAAAAACATCCCACATTTTGAAATCAGTGGATAGTATAAAACTTTTCATCCTTCCCTTCCATAAGTAAAAATCAGCATTTTCTAACACGGGTGGGATTGTATGATCAAAACCTTCAAAACACATTTTGTAACCCAAATCAGCCTAGGTCTTTGCACTTGAGATCGTTGGATCCTTTAAACAAGTGACCTTGCTCTGATACCAACTGATAAACGTGGCTGTCACCCAAGAGGGGGGGGTGAATTGGGTGAGGGAATAAATTAAATCTTTAGAATCTTGTTTTCGAAAGACTGCTTGTGCTTGGTGATAATATTTACGAAGTAGTGAAATGCACAAGTCAGTAAGTTATGTGATGCAAAATAGAATGTTTGAATGTAAATTTATGCACACATAAATTTATCCTGGTTCGGTCACCCAGACCTACATCCAGTCCCCAGGCTCCACCTGAGATTTTCAATCCACTATTCTTGTTTAAACCGGGCACAAGAGAAGCCTTTACACTTTAGGTTTTACGAGCACGGGTTCACCTAACAACCCACAGGTTTTACACCGGGTTCACCTGCAAACCTTACAAATGCAAGTTTTACGGGCTAACTTGCAACCTATGGAGATTTAGACAACCTCTAAATTCTCCCCCTTACAAATTGTAAGTTTACACTATGTTCACTCTATGAACTGATTGTGCTAAACACTTAAGCTCAAAACTAACTCTCTCTAAGAGTGGATGATGTTACTCACTTAAGTACAATAAAGTTACTCTCTGAAAAATATCACAAATCTGGATCTGAGAGTAGTAGAAGATGTGTAGAATGAAGAGTATGATATATCAGATACTTTGTTCTGTTCTCTCTTTTTCTTCCATGTCTTCTCTTCTGAATGAATGTCTCTTTTATACTCGGCTTCATAGGCTTCTGTGGCAGGTTGAATATGAACGTTTGAATAAAGCCGTTAATCCTATGTTACCGTTGAGAAGTGCATCTTCATTAATGTTTAGCAGGGTTGACTTGCTTTATCTCTGAAAAGTAGTCCTGACACCTCTGCTCTGACAAAAGTATTCTGACACTGCATTTCTTTGAACGTTCAGACATTCTGATTGCTTGCGGAAGCAACTTCTCATCCGGAAGCAACCTTTCTGAGTGTGCTGCACTTGAACGTTAGTTTAGCAATATAATCATATAGTCTCATGCAGTGGGTGATCCCTAAATCTAAGAAGTATCCGGAAGCACTTCTACATTCGGAAGTAAATTCACTTGATGAGGGATTTAGTTCACCATGACTTGCTCTCGCTTAGTCTATTTCATTCCACCACTCAGCGCTAGTCACTGAGCTATCGGAAGCACTTTTACTTGACGTGGTGAATTCACTGACGCTTAGGGTGAAATCTATTCTATCAGTCTGCGCCAGTCAAGATCTAACAGGAAGCAACTTCACTTGATGTTGCATTTCCGCTGACGCTCGGGGTTATATCTAGTCTATCAATCTGCGCCAGTCTAAATCTAATAGGAAGTGCTTTCACTTGGCGAAGTAGACTTACTGACGCTTGGGGTAATAACTATTCTATTGCTCTGCGCCAGTCTAAGTCTAACAGGAAGCGCTTTCACTTGGGGAAGTAGACTCACTGACGCTTGGGGTAATATCTATTCTGTCGCTCTGCGCCAGTCTAATTCTAACAGGAAGCGCTTTCACTTGGGGAAGTAGACTCACAGTCGTTTGGAGTAATATCTATTCTATCGCTCTGCGCCAGTCTAAGTCTAACAGGAAGCAAACTCACTTCCGATTGAAACATAGCTTAGTCTTAAGGTTTTGTGTACCTAATTCTCATGGACTAAGTTATTTCCCAGTGATTTACTTGCTGATGCTGGGGGATGAAAACATTCATCCGCATGCGCAAGTCCTAATCTATCCGGAAGTAGATCTTCACCCGGAAGCACTCTTACTTGGGATCCTATGTTATCCTATTGCTTCCTAGGCACTTGGTTTAATCCTCTATATTTTAGTCTTCATCAAAACTTAAGATTCTAACACTTCTCACATGGAATGTTCATCGACTTGGATAAAATTGAAAATCTGGGTTTTGGACATTTGAAGGAACATCTCCAGAAGTACTTGTGCTGGATGGGGATCAACAGTCAGTACAACATCAACGTGCTCAGGGTGTTCTTCCAGTCTCTCACAGCCAAAGCCAAGTACAAGATGGTGAATGAGAAAGAGACCATTCGCAGAGTCACTTTTAAAGCCACAGTGAGGGGGAGGACAATCAGTTTTACTTGGAGAGATATCAACGACCTGCTCGGGGTCACTGAGGAAAGCATGAACCAGTGGCTCTTCCCTGATAAGCTGAGCCAGGAAGAACTTGAAAAGGTATATGAGACCAAGGGGAAGAAGGTCTCTGCCATGTCTGACTCCAACCGAGTACTCCAATATGTCTACTCGCGCTTGATGACTCATAAGGGGGGAAGTTCAACGAGTTCACCCAGCTAGACAACCCATGGCTCCCCAGGTTTCTCACCAAGCAGCCGATCAACCCTGGGCAGATGATTAGATTGGAGCTGCACAGGTGGTGTGAAACCAAGGACAAGAAACCTGGTCATCTTCCCTATCCTTAAGTCATTGCCTTCCTCCTGGAGAAATTCTTGATCAAATCCACTGAGGAAGCTGACAATATCCCATGCCTGCCCATAGGATCTATGAACATTGGGAAGATGGGGATCAAGTACACCAAGCCAGCAAGGGCCACTCGTTCTGGATCACAGGCAGGGAGTGCCTCACATACAACTGCTCCCTCTGCATCTGGAGCAGGGGATCAAGAGGTTGATTCTCATCCCGGCCCAAGTCGTTCTCCAAGGGTATCTGCTGCTCAGATGGGTCTAGTAAATGAGCTAAGAGAAGAGCTCCTGTTCAAAATGTCTGATCCTTTGATGGCCCCTCTGCGAGCCGAGTTTGAAGAGCGACTTCAGCGGCTGGAGGATCGGATCGATGAGGTGGATACCAAGTTAAATCTCATCCTTGCCATACTTGTACCTGGCACCTCAAACCCTCCCTCATCTAATTCTCCACCAAATGACCTTCCTCCACCACCTCCACCAAATAACCCTCCTCCACCACCCCCACAAAATAACCCACCTTTCAGATGATGGTACCTTTCAACGTGGCTTCTTGCAAAAATTAGACCATAGTAATGCATTGTATGCTGAACTTTGGTCATGCTTAGTTTGCGGATGTCATGGGATTTGGGGTTGAGGAAAATTATCTTAGAATCTGACTCAACATGTGTTATAGATCTCCTTGAGAATTCTTTAGATGTGAATCATCAAGATTATAGCCTCTTGAAGGAGATAAAGGATCTTATGGGAAGAGATTGGGAAGTTATGCTTTCCTTCGTTAATCGAGCATCTATTAGAGCTGCTGATTTTCTAGCTAAATTGGTTTAGATGCAGCACATGGCTTTCATCCTGTGGATAAACCACCTCATGATTAGAGTGGATTATCTTGAACGATTGTAATGGGTGTGATAAACCCTTAGTGCTTAGTTGAGGCTTCTATCTTAGTTACAAAAAAAATATTTTTTATCTTCCTCTTCTCTTTTCCTTCAGCTTCCTTGGCGATCTGATAGCTTATTTCTCCTTTATGATATATATTTCTTCTTCTGAGAGTTCCATTTCTTTTTTTCTATTTATATTTTAAATTAGCTTTTGATTTAGCTTTTGATTTAACCCTGGTTGTATTTCTTTTTTTCCCTCTTCTTCATTCCTCTTCAAATGAACTCTTTCATAATTTTAGGTTTGTTTTATTGTATATTGTGTGTAACTAAAACCCTAATCTAGCATTGCTATGACCCTATTGATGGATTGAACCATCTACTCTCTCTTTTTGAAGTTGTTAATGAAGTATATGTGTAGTTTTTATCTTGCTCTCTATTTTCTTCAAGTGTTTGACCAACACTTGTATTGTTAAATGAAATGTGACTAAATAAAGTATATCTTGTTTTAGAACTTGGATAAAAGCATGTTAGACTTGAAACATATGGTTTTAAATATATGGTTTGTTAATAACACATAGATATAATTATTGACCTAATTTGGAAACAATCTTGCATTTATTATGACAAGAGATTATGCAATAAATGCTAGCATAAATTTGATCTTATCTCGAGAAAGGTTTTTCAAATCCTTTGAAACCCTAGACTTGCACAATTCTTCATTTAATTACTTAAAAGGAGAGGAAAACGTTGGTTCATGAAATAAATAGGGGATTAGTAACCCTAGTCCTTTATTATTATTGATAACTCGTGTTTGAAAACTCCTAATCTTTTATATTCATATTTGAAATCCATTTCCTACTTGAAATAAAACACTTCCATTATGTTTTTACTTAAGGTAATTAATGAAATAATTATTGCTAATCACATGCTTACACAACAATCCTTGTGGAAAGACAACATTTTCTATACTACTACTTGACGACCAATACGCTTACAGAAACACCTTCATTTTCACGTTAATTCAATGTCACTTCCTCCCTCTCCTTTACACAATCTCATCCTTCACCCCACCCTCACCTAACTCCATGGCGTCCCTCAACCTCCATAGCCACCCACATCTCCGACCACCTTCTGCCATTCTCAAACAACCCAATCCCTAATCACCGTCGTGTTTCCACCGTGCTCCCCCTCCAATATTACCACTTTTCCCCTCTCTCGGCTTCTCCCACCTTCATACCACCCACCATTCTCACCGCCACCACAGCTTCACCGTCTCTAATCCCACAGATGACAAACGGTGCCCTCTTCATCAGCAAGGTTTTAGTTGTGAGGGACAAAAAGGTATTTTTCACTTTGAAAATAATATCATAAAGGTTCCACATAACTACAAATTAACATTCAACATTGGTTTTATCATTTTTGCACTGGTTCACAAAGTTAAATATTATTTATGCACCGCGAAATAGTCATTCATTAATTTTGCCCAAACTGAAATTGTTAATTATCAGATCAGCGTTTTTGCCCATAATAACATAATAATTAATAATCTTTTAATCACATTTGTTATTTTCTCATGGTGTGCATGACCTTTATTTTTTGAACTGAAGTCCATTACCTTCAACCTATGTGTATTAATTAATGGATGAAATCTTTAGGTTAAGCAACTTGATCTTAACCCCTTTGCATTTGTTCAATACTCATCACTTAATTATAGTAAAGAAATGTGAGCATATTAGTTAATGTATCAAATAACAAAAACTTTTATTACACCCTCTTAGCAAAGGATTGACTAATTGTTTTTATCAATATATATATATATATATATATATATATATATTGTTTACATTTATGAAAAAATAGTTACTTTTTCAATGTAATATTAATGTACAACACATACAGTTGAAGCCATTTTTTTGTAATAAAAATACTGATACAGACACAAATAACATGTCAAACACTAACAGCATATTATTAATTTAAAATATATTGAAATAAAATCTAATAATACATCAAACAGGTTCACGGGTCACCACTAAGTAATAATCATACAAATAAGTACACGTGATATCTTGCCGGATTCATATTAAATACAGATACAACATGTCACAATTTGGTTGTTTCTGTCCTTGTCAATACATAAAATTTAATTTGTTTACTAAATATCAAATCAACATATAATAAAATTAATTATACTTCTATTCTAACTAATTTAAATCAGGTCAAGTTAAAATTGCAAGGCTGGCAAAGTTTTCCATTGAAAATTTTAATATAATGGCATATTCAAAACTCGAATATGAAATTATTGGTTAGGCTAACATAGCCTCCTGCGAATATATAATGACTTATTGTATATGTTTATACCTGTGTTTGTATTTGGGGCAAAAGGAATATGAGAATGTAATTATTTTATATATACTTATATTTTCAAAAGAGGACAAGAAGATCTTCTATCGGATGTGTACGTGTTCGTTATATGTTTGATTCTGATCTTTACTACAATGGCCTCCATCCTCAACTACATGATTATTATTGCAGATATAGGAGACAACTAGTGAAGGACACACATTATATTCCTACTAAGAACAACTAGTAATCGGTTATTATCATTCGTGAAATGTGTAAAGGATGAAACATTTTTGACGTTTGTTTTATCACATTTATTTGAACCTGAATTATTTTTCTCATTATGTTAGAAAAAAAATAATTAATTTTCACATTATGGCTTTGATATGATGGAAGTTATTTTAAATATAAAAGCGTTTCTTTTTTCTTTTAACTAAATTTTATAATACTTTTTAACAGTGTTTTAAATATTATAATACAATAATTTATTTTTCTTATTGTTTTAATTTTGGCTAAGGTGCAAAAATACTCATATGTGATTATGGCTGAGGTGCAAAAATACACATGTGATTAGTTTGGAGTAAAAGTAACCATAATATTACAAAACAAGGCAAAAGTACTCTTACATGAGTATTTTTACACATTGAACACAATTACTTGTGTATTTTTGCACATTAACCCCTTAATGTTTAATTAAATAACAGCTTTTGGTAATTGAACTCCTTTTGTCCCTTTTCTGGAACAAGAAATTCGTAGAATTTAAAAGTGAGCTATACCCAAGTCTCTAGTCCCAATCTATTGGATAAGTCTCTAGTCCCTTTTCTGATAAAAAAAAAATCTATCGGATAAGTAGGCATTATGTTCAGGTAATATAATCCTATTAAGACATTGAGTTTATATAAATAATGTGATACTTATGGAGAGGAGAAGACTTATCAATTTCAATATTACGTTGAAATATTTCCAGAAAATACTTAAAACTTAATATTCAAAAATAATTTAAAATAGATATGTAATCCATTGAGATTAATAATCATTTAATTTCATATTTTTTATTAATTTAAAATTTAAATTTCTATTATGTTTTATATAAAATTTTTCCTTTTAATATTTGTGACTGTGAGTTTTCATCTAAAATCCTTAAATCTTATCGTTTTCAAATGAAGGCATCTGGCGAGCATGTGACGCTACAGTATTATATGCCCACTTCTAGGCACATGGCTGGGGATTGAATTTGGATCATATTAATAAATATATGATTTTTTAATCAAAATTTCTACATAAGCATATTAGACTTATAATAAACGTTTTCATATAACCATTTTACAACTTATTATATAGACAACATGTATATTGCATAAAACAATAAGTTTGATCATAGTTACTTAAGATTGATAACTTTTAAGTAACTAATAATAATGTAATAAAATTATTTATTTTGTTTAATGTTGTTTATTTTAGTTAATTTAAATATACTCCATCAAGTCCTAGTTATAAAATTACTTTTTTTTTGAGAAAATAAGGATGCAAATTAATGAATTTAAATTATCCCTCAAAACTAATTTATTCTACTTATAGACTAACATATAAGAGTTAAAGTGCAGAAATGACCGTGTAATTGTCACAAAAGTGCAAAAATGACCATGTAAAATTTTTTTAAGCAAAACTGCCAATTGAGTTTTAAAATCGGGGTAAAAATATCCATCACAAATAATTTTTGACTTTTTCACTCATCCTCTTTCGCATTATTAGCACATAAGGACAAATAAATACAAAAGTCTGCCACATATTTTAGTGAGAGATGAATTGATAGAGGATGATGAGTGAAAGAGACAAAAAATTAACTGTGATGGGCACTTTTAATTTGCCCCAGTTTTGAAATTTGATGGGCAGTTTTGCATCAATGAGTAGTGGGTTACAACCTCTATGAGGATGAGAATGTGCGTTCGAATCTCGGGAAATGCTCTCATTGGGAGAGGGGACAACCTTTTTTATATGGGCAACATCGCTACCCCTCGAGTCTGGATTTTAGTCGGTTGCTATAAGCTAAGCACCGAATTACCGGGCGGTGATTAACAAAACAATGTGTGAAATAATTTGAGTCAAAACACTTGTGGCTCTCATGAAGTGAAATCACAACAATCATGAATGGATGTAATCAAGTAATCCCACTAAAATAAGACTAATTTCATGCAACCACGCACAATGTAGATATGAATTCATAATTTAAGTGTTTAAAGCATAAAATAAACACAACATAGTTCATTCATGACGTGATTTGCTAATTTATATTGTGTTAATGTCTTTTTCTTTTACCAAGCCCAATCTAATGAAGGTCATACAAAAGAGAGCTCAAACAAAATCATACACAAACCTAAATATCAAGAAGAATTAATCAAAATATATATAATCAATAAAATACTTAATACATAGTCTTAATCGAAATTAGCAAAATCAAAAATCATACATACATATGTGCAATCTCAATCAAATACATAAATTCAAGCATAAACAAAAAAGGTTCAAATACATAAAGAAAAAAAATTCTAAATACATATAATGAACTAAGAAAAATTCCCCTCATGATGAACTCATGTTTGAGCAACCATCAACCCATCCTCAAGAAATGAAGAATCCTTCAATCAAACATAGAAACTCCAATAAAAATAATCATCCGAAAAGCCATCGATGAAGATGGTGGAATAAGGTGGAAGGTGGGGAAGATGTGTCGAAACGATGGAAGTGATGGAAGAGATGGGATGGAAGTAGATGAAATTGATTGGGAATGGAAAGGAATCGTAGAACCCTAGGTTGAGAGACTTATTTTTCGATCATAGGGTGCTTGTAATATGTTTTTCGGGATTTTAGAACCTTAAAGACCCCCTTAGAAACCCTAGATTCGCTTCAGGAAAATTGTCAACACGAGATATTTGCCTTGGCGAAGCCAATTCTTTCTGTCGTTTTTATGTTCACCATGGGGAACAAGTGGCCAACTTTCCATCTTTCTTCATTTTTCTTGTTTTCTCCTCAAACTTGTGTCCAAAATGTTTAGGATTGCTCCCCAATGATCTACAATACAATTTAGACTAAAGGTATCATTATAGCTCTCAAAAGTTAACTTAAGCAACATGATAAGCTAATTATGCCGAAATTGCCCTTCATTATAATAAACTATAGCAAAATTTGTAATTTCTATAATTCACTCCAATTAGGTACAATTAGCTTATAGTCATGCATAAATTCGGCGAAATTTGTCATAAAGAGTATATAAAATAATGGTGCAATCAACACCCTTATTGATAAAACTTTTGTTAAAGATAACGGATTTTGTCATTTACAATACTAGTTTTTTATAATATTGTATTATAGCATTATGAAAACAATTATTCACATCTAACTCATAATTGTAAAATTTTCAAATTATAAAATTTTTAAAAATCGATTAATGATATTTTCTTGACCATACACTTTGTGCATAGAATGCCTTAAAAGTTTTTTAAAAAATCCTTAATAGTGCATGTAAAATATTTATTTGATTATATCTTCGACAAATCCCTAGATTTATATGGTTTTAATGTGTATATGTGAGACTATTAACGTCATAAATATGCAAAAATTGGTAAATCTTTTGGAAATATTAGTTTTAAATTTCAAATTTTAATTTAAGATTTTAAATGGTTAGTTAAAAAAAGAAAAGAAAAGAAAAAGTATTTTTGGTGTCTAGTTTTAATGTTGTTAATATTATTATCACTATTCCCTACCATTTCATTTTATTTTCAATGTTTTGTATTCTAGGCTCTATGTGATACATCATACAAGGACTAACGGAAAAAAGAGGGGCTGTGGAATCCTGAAAAAACAATTTCTAAGAGATAGTCACTGATATTTAAGAGAAAGTTTTCTGATAAAAAAAATATTTAAGAGAAAGTCAGTAGTTGTGTTTTCTTAATTTATTTACAACTAGTAAATAATTCGGGTTGAATGAAATTTCAATTTTTTATAGAAATGATTATATTAATCAATAACTTAACGAAAAATGTATATATAGCTTTTGGAATATACATTATCTCACTATGTTTTGGTATTTCAATATTGTCATTTTCCTTTTGTTCTTTGTGTAGTCATCGCTCAAGTACGTAATGTTTGTATGATTTCCATTCACGTGTTTTCATGTCTATCATTTTCGTAATGTTTGTAGGTCTTTCTTTTAGAGGAGGAATTAAATAGGAAAATTACCCATAATCTACATAATAAAATTAAATACATATATGTTCTTAAATTTTCATATTTACAAGTTAAGTTGTATACTTATAAGTACATCAAATTTAAAAATTTGATTTCGACCCTAAGAAATTAACAATTTGTTATTAATTACAAGTCAAACTTTCATGATTTTTAGTAAAATTGAATTATTTGGGAACTGTTAGTAATTTAATTTATATAGGACTATTAGTACTTTTTCCCAATGAAATTAATATGCAAATCTTATCGTCTACTTAGATTTGATGAAAGTTGAACAAATGACCTATATTACTTGTCATGTCATTTATTCACTGATAAATCTGAGTTGTGACTTGTATAAAAAAATCTGGGTTCGTTGTGAACATAGAAACACAGTTACGTTGAGAAAGTTAATACGACACCAGATATTATATCTTCAACATACACCATTACAGTAAACTCATAATCATATACAAACGACAAATACTATCACTATTTTTCATTTATTATTTGTGTGTGTGAGTGTGTGTGCGTCCGTAATATATATCAACGCAGATTAAATCAAGAGATAACAATAACTTCCTTTCCTTGATCAGTAAGGTCTTTCTCCAATGTAGTTACCAGGAGGATCATAGTTGCAGGTAATGAAAGTTCCTTTATTATTGTCACACTCCACTTTAGCACAACCAACATGAATCGAATTCTTCCACACCACCTGAGTATAGTGCCCACACTGTTGCCCAGAAGCACATGAGTTGCTATTGTAGTTGTAGTACTGCTTCTCATCCACCCACAAGTTCACGGCATCGGTCCCACTGAAGCCCCCGGAGCTCCAAGCAAGGTTCTCACCATATTGGCCACCGGAATGGACCAATTGACAATCAGCCTTACGTTGGTTAGCATAGTTTTGTGCATAAGCGGCAACTGTATCATCCCAAGCTATGTTAGGAACACCCACGTCTGATCTTGCTGCGTTGTGAGCATCCACATAGTCTTGTGGTGAATCTTGAGCAAAAGCTATGAAAGCAAAGAGAAAGAAGGAGGAGAAGGAAAGTAAAAGCTTGGATGGTAACTTCATTGTTGTTTGGTGTTCTATCAAAGTGTTCGATGAAGAGATGGGAGGCATTGGGGAGGAATTTATAGGGAAGGGACTAGCTAGGGAGCCTAGTTAATAGGGAGAAATATCAAATATGTAATATGTTAAAAAGTCAAGGACTTCTAATTTGGGTTTGATAAAAAGGGGAAGAAGTTTAAATTCAAAATCAATCACCATAATAATGCATCGAGAAATTAGAAACTAAAATACTAAATCAATCTCAATTCTTTTTTCTCTTTGATATAACGACTTTCTCGGGTATGTATCATATTTCACGGGACGTTAGTTATATGTCTTTCTCTAACTATATAAAATATACTCATTTATAAAATATGCTCATTGTGTAAGCAAGGTGGTGGAAGATAATTTGTTGCAAGTGTTAAAATATTATTTATAATGCGTGACGGACTAAGTAACTCAAACAGTCTTGCTAATTGTTATTTTCGGAGGTTGTCGCGTGTTGCATGTGACTTCCCTCAATGTGTGTGTGTATTGCATAAGAGAAAGAAATATAAATTTTGAGGTTGACAAAATAATCTCAGAAGGGAGCAACAATCTTGATTAAGTTAAAGCATTTGGTTGTAAAATAGATTTTAAGTGTCAAATTAAAGCATTTAGTTGGAAAATAAGTGATGAGATATGATAATTAGGAAATTATTATTTGAAAGGAATCATAAAAGAATCAGAAAGATGACAAAGAGATTTGAAGATTATCATATTAGAATTTGATTATTATCAATTAGTATTTCTAGATTGTTCTATTTTAATTTTGCATTGATTGTTATCAATTTGCATTAAGTATGATTTATATTATAGAGTATTCTATCATTGATTTTTTGGTTTAGGTTGAGGTTTCCCTTCAACTATTTGCTTTGTACACATTTTATGAATTGAATAATATAAGAATATTGTGTTGTCATCTTCTCTTACTCTCTCTCCCTTCTAAATTCTCTCTTCTCTCACTTTTCTCTCTTCTTATTCTACCTCTACTTCTAAATTCTTATACATCTTCTCTATTCTCACACTCATTCTGCATCAATAAGTTAAACTCTAATTTACATAAATTTAAGATGTATGGAAAATAGTTTTCAATAATTTAATATTTTTTCTTTGTTCTTTATGTAGGAACTTAGTTTGTATTCCCCATTATTCTACAAGAATGAGAGAAAGGTTCGATATATCTGAATTTTCTTGTATCATATTTTGAAGTCATTAGGCTCATATCAATCTATAGATATGTGACTTAGTCCAGAGAAGTATGTAAAATTAAGAGTTAAATACCATCTTGGCTATTAAACAATTATCTATGCTTAAATTGAGATAATTAATAGTAAAAAACTTCATACTATAGTACTATACTAATGAATAATTAAAAGGTATATGTATTATTTTGGTCAACATTATCAGATTTTTACCTAACTACCGTTAGATTGATTAATGATGTAGCCAATGATTTATACACATATTGCTACTATCTAACGAGAACAGTTAGACAAAATTTGACGGTGTTAACCTAAATGATATTTTTTAATTGTAGGTTGGCATACATATTTTTATTGTTTATTGTGTAAATAGATTCTTTGTTAATTGTTTATTTGTCAAATGATATTTAACCCCTAAAATAATCAAAAGGTTTTATACTGATAATGAAAAAATAGGATTTTTGGGACGGATTTGTGAAGATGTAATTTGAGACAGATATGTGTTTGGTCTTGAAATATTTTCAGTTTCATAGATGATATGTTTTCACATTTTTTATTTCTTGCTAAAAGAGAAAAAAAATTAATAATCTTAGTCGATTTTTAAAACTTCATAAATATGTATATTTTCTAAAATATACCTGCAAATCTCTTCCATATAACAAAAATTGAAGCAAACTTTATTTCTCACGGTCAACAGTCGGTATCTTAAATTTTGAAGCTATGTTTTGTAAGTAC
This sequence comes from Mimosa pudica, assembly GCA_029929735.1. Classification (NCBI taxonomy): domain Eukaryota; kingdom Viridiplantae; phylum Streptophyta; class Magnoliopsida; order Fabales; family Fabaceae; genus Mimosa; species Mimosa pudica. The sequence continues at coordinate 3,169,571 of JAKELP010000037.1, read as the reverse complement.
CAATATATAGTTTGAATCTTCGAACATTAGCTTTTTCTGTTGATTTATGACAACATAATTACAATTTGATTAGTAAGCAATTTACCGTATAATAAAATAATCAATCTAGCACAGTTACGTTTTTCAAAAAAATTAGGCATAACAAATTCAACCAATTGAATTGCATCTCCAAAAGTTTGGCCCATTGACTGATTGTAGGCAAAGCAAATTAAAAGGTTCGTATTACGAAAAAGTCAAAGAATTAAATAAATAAAACAGGTAAAAGAAATTAAAGAAAACAAAAAAGACAATTAGAGAAGATGTTCCTCGATCACTGAGAACGTCTTCAATAATAGATGTTTCATGAATCAAGTAGGAGAATGAACTTAGAAGGATGTGTGAAACCATAACAACCTTTAGATCACACTAAACTTGAAAATGACAAATGATATTTATCTCAGTCAAAAACAAAAATCAGTAAAAAAACCAAAGGGCAAGAGGCCAATATATTTGAAAGATTTGGGCGTACGTGGGAATTCGATGAAGTATTAGTCCACCCATAATGAAATCTCAGTTTCTATCCTCTTTCCACAATTATTTTTTTTTATCAAAATGAAAAACTAATATATAGAATCATCATTAAGATTATGTGCAACATGCTACATATATTTCCAGTAAAATCAATGTTGTTCATGAAGAAGAAACAAACTTTAAATAATTATTTAAATTGAAGTGTATTTCTTGATTAAAAGGTTAAAGATCTATTTTTCCTTATTTATCGCTAACTAGCTATTTTGCCTCAAAAATATTTTTGGTTCGATTTTGCCTTATAAGTATTGAAAGTAAGCCCTTTTGACCTAAAATATAACATGCATTATTAACAAAATGAGGTATGTGTGTATGTGTGTGTGTATATACTCCCTCAGGTCCTAAATATAGGACCTAATTGATTTTTTTTGGAAAATCCTTAAAAAAAATAAGTTAATTATAAATTGATTTACCTAATTTTTTCCCTTAAACTAGTTTATTTTACCTATAAACTAATGGATAATCTAAAAATATATCAAATGTGTCATGATTTAATAATCTATTTCGCAACCTTAACATCTCCAAAAAAAAAGTCAATTAGGTCTTATATTTAGGACCGGAGGTAGTATTATGCTTTACAACTTTTAGGGCAATTTGGAACCCAACAAACTTTCTAAAACAAACTAAAATAGCTCTTGAGAAAAAGGTTTCAGGCTACATTAACCCTTAATAATTTAGTTCACTCTAAACATGAAAAGCACAAATAAATACCATTTGACACACTCAAATACTTTAAATTTATTTTCATTTCATCACAACAACATGACACTTACACATGATATAAATACACAAAATACATAGAATAAGCCTTATGTTCTATTTATTTATTATGTATGAGCGAAGGTGCAAAAATGATACTAAAAATGTGATATACCAATGGCAAATAAAGCATATATCGAGTAATGATTGTTACGGTGAAAACAATCGTTGTTGAGTGTTTCATTATATCAATATTTTTTTCAAAAACCAATGATCAATAGACCAAGTAAATATTCACAAGCTAAAGTATACTTTTGTTCCCTTATGTTTGCATGAAGTTTCAATTTAGTCATTTATGTTTGGAAAGTACACTTTAATTTTAGTCTTTTTTGTTAACAACATTAATATTGTACATTGTTGATCTAATTGATACTTTGTACATTCTTTATTTGTCAGAATGAGTATTAACCCATAGTTGTGTTTGTTAACTTATTTCTATCAATAATTTTCAATTTACATATTAATATTTTATTTAAAAAATAAGTTTTATAACAATAATTTTACTGCAACCAATTATAATGTTTTATTTTTTAGATATTTCTAAAATTATTTTTATCATACATATTTATATATGCTTTATTCAAAGAATTTATTACTTTATCATACTATGTTAGTTAGTGTTAGAAAATAAAAAGAATATGCTTAAATATACATTTGGTCATTTTATCTTTGCATCCAATCTAGTTTTGGACTTTTAACTATGAAAAGAGCACTATGTGTTCTGTTTTTTTATCAACATTAGTTTTGTTTAACTGAAAATGTTAATTCAAAAAATTTGAAAGATGCCTTTGTATTTAAATTTTGACAACATTGGTTTAAATACTATTTATATATTTAGGATATTATTTGTATATTTTAAAATTTAATATTTTATCAGCATTTATCTAGAGGATTTACATTTAGATGTTTAGAGTTACTATTTTCTGTTATATGAAATTAACAGTGTTACTAAAAAAGGACCAACAATGCTCTTTTCAAAATTAAAAAACCAAAAGTAGACTTGCTATATAGAAAAAGGACCAAAGTTGTATTTTAGCCAAAACAATAAATGTGGAATTTCGTTAGAATATTCAGATGTAATTTTTCTGTGTGAAAATTCAGTCAATAATCTGTCAAAAGTATGTTGGTAATTTTACCCCATAGAAAAATATCGTATAAACTTTTGAAAGGAATTTTTCTTCCCTTCATTTGAATTTATTATTCAGCGAGCACGGTTCGAGTTTTGACTCTCCTACACTTAAATGGTTGGCACAATCAGGATCTCGCTCCTTTTATGCGGAGCAGTGTATTCCAAAACTGGAGCCTACTCATATAATTTCCATGAGACACGGCAGACACTATTATGAGAATTTTCCCTTCGAAAATTAGAGATGGAAAATATTAGGTTAGAATTGGACTATTTTTTTTTTATAAAAACAATAGTGGAGAGGATAATTCAAATCACGAGAAACGTACTAGTTAGGGAATCCGAAGGACATTTATGTTTACAACTTTGAATGGGATTATACACTTCCATCAAATAAAGAACATTAAAACTCCAAAAAAAAAATCATTACAAAGAACCGATTGGTTGGCCAAAAGAAAAGCACCGAATGGTATATGTGACAGGAGGGATGTTTAACTTCTGTGTTTGTGACATGTATGTTCAAAGCTATAAGATATTTCGATTTGTTGATCTCGACCAAGATAAAAGGATGTCTAGTCGCACTAATTGTATTTTAGCAAAACAGTCATAGTAATCACGTGAAGATATGATGAGATATGATATTTAGGAAATCATTATTTGATGGGAATCACAGAAGAATAAAAAAGATGACAAAGAGATTTGAAGATTATCATATTAGAAATTAGTATTTCTAGATTGTTCTATTTTAATTTTGCATTTATTGTTATCAATTAGCATTAAGTATGATTTATATTCTAGAGTATTCTATCATTAATATTTAGGTTTAGGTTGAGGCCTATATATAGTTCTTCAACTATTTGCTATGTAGACTTTGATGATTTGAATAATAAGCATAATATTGTGTTGCCTTCTCTTGCTCTCTTCTCTTCTCTTGTCCTCTCTTCCTTCTAAATTCTCTCTTCTCTCTTCTTATTCTACCTCTACTTCTAAACTCTCATACACTTTCTCTATTCTCACACTCACACTGCATCAAGATAATTAAGAATCACATGGTTCCTTCATTTTATGTTGACCTTGACCAAGAGAATTATAGCCACCAATGGAATGTTTGGTTTGAGCAATTTGTTTTGAGAAATGGGACGAGAAATAAAAGTTTTGAAAGTTTCATTTTATAAAATTGAAAAATTGAGCGACAAAATTTTCACAAGGGCAAATGTGCAAAAATGATACTAAATTTTACCAAAGTGTGTTTGTAATAATAAAGTTTCAGGAGGTGCAAAAATAGTACCAACTTGGGGTCTAGTTGCAAATATAGTATTTTCAGTTAAGGGAAATAAAATTTAGATATGAAAAGACTCTAATGCCCTCATTAAATTATTCTCTTCTTCATTCTCCCTCCCTTCACCTTGGCTGGCGCCACCGCGCCTCGACCACTGTCGTCCAACCACGTCTGTCCGACCATGACGAGTGGGTGAATGAGAGGCTGGAAATCATTATGGGTGAAGGGAGGGAGGTTGAAGTAGAAAATAATATTATAATGAAGGGCATAAGAGTCTTTTAATATATAAATTTTATTTCTCTTAAATGAAAATACTATATTTGCACTTGAACCCAAAGTTGGGTACTCTTTTTCCACCTTGCGAAACTTTAGTATTAGAAACACTCTTAGGGCAAAGTTAAGAATCATTTTTGCACATTCGCACATTATATATTCCCCTTATTTTAACAATTCATACGTAAAGTGAATCATTTGGAACGATGGATCATCATCATTACTTTTCTTTCACATATAGATGGATCGGTAAGGATTTCATCCAATGATGTTGCCAGGAGGATCATGGCTGCAAATAATGAAAGTGCAGTGCCTCCAATGTTGCACTACACTTTAGCAAAACCAATACGACTTGAACTCTTTGACACCACTTGAGTATAATGTCCACATTGTCTCTCGGAAGCACACACTTATGATATGCCTTTTCATCCACCCATAACTTCATGGCGGCGGTGCCCGAAGCTCCAAGCGAGGTTGTTCTCCCCATACTTACCACCGGAGTGGACTACGTTGCAATTAACCTTATGTTAGTTGGCATATTTCTATTTCTAAGACATGTCCAGGAACAACAACTTGTTGTGATCTGACTTCATTGTGGGCTATCACATTGTCTTGTGATGAGTCTTGAGCATAGACTGATAGAGTTATAAGAGAAAGAGGAGGAGTATAAATGTAAGTGTTAGTATAGATCCATTGTATTTGTATATTGTGTTTTGTGTTTAATGAAGTGATGGAAGGAATTAGCGAGGAATTCATAGGGATTTTTCATGTGGAAAATTGTTTAGGATAGATCCATTGTATTTGTATATTGTGTTTTGTATTTGATGAAGAAATGGGAGGAATTAGCGAGGAATTCATAGGGATTTTTCATGTGGAAAATTGGTACAGTTATAGTAAGGTTTCTTCACGCAACTAGGATGGTGGAAAATCTTAAATAACTTTAAACTATACATTGCGTGGTGGACTAAAACAATATATAGACTTTGTGTTAGCAACTTGATGTAGTTTACAAGATTATTTAAAAATTACCTCATGAAATAATTACTAAGTGATAGATTGTTTTAATTTTATATTGGACTATCCGATCCATCCATTATATTAGATGAACTAATATGGTTGTTGAATAATTACTAAGGGATTTGGTGGGTGGGAAGAAGAGGAATGAGAGCGGGCCCAATATAATATGACAAATAGAAGTTACATTATTTAACTAGAAGTGAAATTTTCTCCACTTTCGAAATTCATGGGTAGTTTTCCTCAAAGAAAATTTTACATGGATATTTTGCACTTTCGTAACAATTACATGACTGATAAACTCCATAATTTCACAGATTTTCATCTCTATTTCCTTCTAGTTCACACTCTTTTTGATGATACATAGACAACAAAACACACAAATACTAATAGAAAGTGATGCAAATAGGAAATCATTCATTTGTGTGAAATTTGGAGTTTAATGATTGTAAATGTGAGACATAGAAACTCTTCAACCCTCTTTCTAGCTTGTGTAGGAAGAGGTGGACAGGTGTTAGAAGCTCTATGAAACCCAAGTGCTACAACAAAAGAGGAAAAAGGAGCAAGGAAAAGCCAATTTTCAGTCTTAGGGAAGCTGCAGTTGGCGAGCCGATTGCGAGCCACAAAGCCAACTGGCAAGCCAGCGGCATGTAGTCTCTGGAATCTCGCCAGTGGCACGCCAGCTGGCGAGCAACTGGCGAGAGCACGTCAAAGCTGCGCGTTTTAGCAAAAATTCTCAGCATATATAAAAGGGAAAAATTAGGGCATTTGAAGGCAAGCTGAAAAACACGACTTGGCACACCTCTAGGGCACATTTTGGAGTCTTGAAGAGCTTGAAGATCATTGGGAAAGCTTGGGATTCAAGTGGGAAGCTTAGAGAGATTTGAGCTTTCTCCATTTGTGGTTGTATATCTTCTTCCCTCTTCTTCATATCTCTTCAATGAACTCCTTCATAGTTTTAGGGTTTGTTTTATTTACATTTATGTGTAACTAAAACCCTAATCTAGGGTTGTTATGAACCTATTTATGGATTGAACCATCTACTCTTTCTTTCTTTAAGTAATTAATGAAGTATATGTGTAGTTTTTATCTTGCTCTCTATTTGTTTTAAGTGCTTGATCACCACTTAATTAGTTAAATGAAATATGACTTGGGAAAGTGTATTTTGTTTTAGAACTTGGATAAGAACATGTTAGACTTGAAGTTTATGGTTTTAAATGGAAGGTTTGTTGATAACATAGAGATATAGTTATTGACCTAACATAGTCATAATTAGGGTGGTTAAGGATAAGAGCTAGCATTTATTGTGACAAGAGATTGTGCAATAAATGCTAGCATAAATTTGATCTTGACTTGGGAAAGCTTTTTCAAATGATTTTGAACCCTAGACTTGCACATATTTTCATTTAATCAATTAAAGAAAAGAGGGAAATCTTGGTTCATGAAGTAAATAGGGGATTAGCAACCCTAGGCCTTAATTATCATTGTTAAATCGTGTTTGAACTCTAACTCTTTTTACACTTATATTTCAAACTCTTTTCTTAATTGAACAACAACTCTCAATATGTTTTTACTTAAGGTAATTGGGCATACAATTAGTGCTAATCACTTTGTTTAAACTATAATCTCTGCGGAACGACACTTTTTCTATACTACACTTGACGACCTGTATGCTTACGGAAGCGCATAAAATCCGCGTTAAGTCAATGGCGCCGCCGCCGGGGATTGTAGTTTAAGCAAAAGTTTATTCTCTTGTGTTGATTAGCTTAATTGTGTGATTAATTGCTTTTAAGTAACTTCTTTTCTTATCTTGTGGTAACTTGGTGTTTGGGTGTTTCTGGCTACCTTCGGTATTAGAAATATCTTTACCTTGGTTGCCTTGCTTATTTTAACTTTTGTTTATTGTGATACGTGTGATCTAGTGGTGCTTGTAGGTACTCTTTTCTTAGTGTATGCAAAGCATTGAGTTTGGAGACTTGGAAGTAGTACTTGAAGGGTTAGTGAATCTTGAGCAAGAGGTTGAAGTTGAAACTGCAAATATGGCGGAGGATTGTTAGAATCTTAAGTTTTGATGAAGACTAAAATATAGAGGATTAGACCAAGTGCCTAGGAAGCAGTAGGATAACATAGGATCCCAAGTAAGAATGCTTCCGGATGAGGATTTACTTCCGGATAGATTAGGACTTGCGCATGCGGATGAAGTTTTCATCCCCCAGCGTCAGCAAGAAAATCACTAGGGAAATAACTTAGTCCATGAGAATTAGGTACACAAACCTTAAGACTAAGCTATAACTCAACCGGAAGTGAGTTTGCTTCCTGTTAGACTTAGACTGGCTCAGAGCGATAGAATAGATATTACCCCAAGCGTCAGTAAGTCTACTTCGCCAAGTGAAAGCACTTCCTGTTAGATTTAGACTGGCGCAGACTGATAGAATAGAATGACCCCAAGCGTCAGTGAATCAGCCTCGTCAAGTGAAATTACTTCCTGTTGGATTTAGACTGACACAGGCTGATAAAAGAAACATATCCCTAAGCGTCAGTAAGTTCACTACGTCAAGTGAAAGTGCTTCCGATAGCTTAGTGACTAGCGCTGAGTGTTGGAATGAAATACACTAAGCGAGAGTGAGTTATAGTGAACAAAAATCCTTCATCCAGTGGTTTTACTTCCGGATGTAAGAATGCTTCCGGATACATCATAGACCAAATCAGAACACAGTCTAAGTAAACTACTCCCCATAGCGAACAAGCTTCCCACAGCATGTATAATTCTTATATATATATTGCTATGTTGGACTAACCAGTATGTGCAGAACATGGTCACGCTTCCGGATGCAAATGAGCTTCCGGATGGAAAGACTCTTGACATTGGGACTCAGAGCTTAACACTTGCGGAGCAAGATTACCACTTGCGGATGAATGATGATCATCCGTCAGCAAGAGTACAAGAGTAAACATCACATACTCAGAAGTCAGAATGCTTTTGTCAGAGCAGAGGTGTCAGAACTACTTTTCAGAGATAAAGCAAGTCAACCCTGCTAAGCATTAATGAAGATGTACTTCTCAACGGTAACATATGATTAACGGCTTTATTCAAACGTTCATATTCAACCTGCCACCGAAGCCTATGAAGCCGAATATAAAAGAGACATTCATTCAGAAGAGAAAGTAGGATGAAAAAAAAAAAGGAGAACAGAGAAAAGTATCTGAGATATCATATTCTTCATTCAACACATCTTCTACTACTCTCAGATCTAGATTTGTGATATTTTTCAGAGAGTGATTCTATTGTACTTAAGTGAGTAACATCATCCACTCTTAGAGAGAGTTAGCTCTGAGCTTAAGTGTTTAGCACAATCAGTTCATAGAGTGAACATAATTGTAATCTTACATTTTGTAAGGGGGAGCATTTAGAAGTTTTCTAAATCTCCATAGGTTGCAAGTTAGCCCGTAAAACTTGCATTTGTAAGGTTTGCAGGTGAACCCGTTGTAAAACCTGTGGGTTGTTAGGTGAACCCGTGTTCGTAAAACCTAAAGTGTAAAGGCTTCTCTTGTGCCGGTTTAAACAAGAATAGTGGATTGAAAATCTCAGGTGGAGCCTGGGGACTGGATGTAGGTCTGGGTGACCGAACCAGGATAAATTTATGTGTGCATAAATTTACATTCAAACATTCTATTTTGCATCACATAACATACTGACTTGTGCATATCACTACTTCGTAAATATCATCACCAAGCACAAGCAGTCTTACGAGAAGAAGATTTAAAAGTTTTATTCCCTCACCCAATTCACCCCCCCCTCTTGGGTGACAGCCACGCTTTTCATTTGGTATCAGAGCCAGGTCACTTGTTTAAAGGATCCAACGATCTCAAGTGCAAAGACCTAGGCTGATTTGGGTTACAAAATGTGTTTTGAAGGTTTTGATCATACTATCCCACCTGTATTAGAAAATGCTGATTTTTACTTATGGAAGGGAAGGATGAAAAGTTTTATACTATCCACTGATTTCAAAATGTGGGATGTCTTTGAAAAGGACTCTGATTTCAAACCAAAAGTAAATTGGACAGAAGAGGACAAAAGTTTATTCTACTTAAACCTTAGAGCAATGCAAATTTTGCACAAAAGTTTATCTGACAGTGATTACCAGAAAATTAAACATTGCTCTAGGGCTATAGATATTTGGAACACTCTTGATACTGTGTATGCTTCTAACCAATTTCTTGAAGTTAAGGCTGTCCAAAGCTCACTATGTGCTCCCTGTGAATTCACCTTTGATGAGCTACTGGATGGTGATGTAGTGGAAGCTAGTATCAGCAAAGAGAGTGTGGATCTCCGCCTAGAAGATTCAGAAGCTGAAGAAAATGAGGTACCTAAACTTGAAACTTCTGAATTGCAAGATATGTATAATGAGCTACATAATGAATTCTGTAAACTTGCAAAAGAAGTTCTAGGCTTAAGAAAAAGGAATAGGGAACTTGAGAAACTTATTCCCTCTTCTACAACCAAGGAGTCCAAAGTCCCACTCATAAAAGAAGATTTTTCAAAAGACCCTGAGATTTCAAAAGTTAATAAACATAGAGTCTTTGAAAAGAAAACTGACCACCATAATAGTGATAAGAAATCTGATTCTGAACATCATCCCATTATCTGTCATTATTGTGGTAGAACTGGTCACATTTCTCACACATGCAATTTTAAGAGAAATTTATCTGTGAGAAATAAATATATATGGATTCCCAAAGGACAAGTAAGGTCCAGCGCTAACCATGTAGGACCCAAGTACAAATGGGTACCAAAACTCCCTTCTAGTGCCTTACTTGTGCAGGAAAGATCAAGAGTTCCTCTTGTTCCAAAAAGGAGAACTCGTGGTGATGTCACTGCTGCAACTACCTGGTTCAATCATAAGAAGCAGTGCGCTACCACAAGGAACAAAGACCTTGTCTCAGGGATAAGCTATCACAGAGTTCCATTTAACTATCCTGAGAAGGACAAGAGAGAGAGGATGTCTCAACTCACATGGAGAAAACCTGCGAATCCTGTCTCTCCTAAGAAAGTGCTTCAGGCCAAGGATAAGTATAAAAGATCTCCTTGGGTAAGCAAGGAATCATTTAAGGTTGAAGCATGCAACAGTAAAATCTCCTATACAAATGTTAGATGGACATATTGAAATTTTACAACAAGCATCATAAGCATGAACATTATAGAGCTAATAAGAAAATCCACACAATGTTCATACTCTACATACTATCTATGACTATCTTTATCAGAAACCATGTATAACCATGTGCATATAGTCATAGTTGATTTGCAATGCCATATTCATAATGAATAATCTTTAGGTACATGTGAATCATATATTTCCTACAAACTGACAAGTCAGATCCAAGTCTGGATACTGAAAAGAGAAAAAGGGGCTATTTGATATATTGTAGGAAAGAAGACTGAAAGCAACAAGGAGGGAAAGAGAGAATTGACATTCATCACAATTCAAATGATGCTGAGTCATTCAATGGAAGATTTCTCTCTTGAAACTCCTTTTGGTCCTCAACGACAAGGATGATAATGGAGAAGAAAAATAACTCAACGTTGTTGCTTCTTCTCCTGACACAAATGTTGAAGCTGTGAGGAAGTACAAAAAGACAAAGCCAGATTTAATTGACTTAAATGGCTGAGAGCAGATGTGTAGCATGGAGTTGATACAACTCAAATGAGGTCCTCCACAATGTTAAATCTTAAGTGACTCTAACCGGAAGCAAAATCACTTCCGGATACTCTTTTGCTGGCGCTGGATGATAACTCAATATGATCAAGAGGACCACTCCAACCGGAAGCAAAACTACTTCTGGATGATCACTCACTGACACTGGATGATTAAGTCAAGAGAGCGCCAGTGCCAGACCAAGGGACACATCACTTCAGAAAACGTTTCAACTTCCTCTATGAAACGTTGTGCCTTCTCTGACTAAATGAAGCAACACGTGTCTTCAGGTGTGTCGTTTCAACTTAAAAACTTACGTTACCCAATGTGTAAAAATTTGAAAGACTATGCCCATTCTACCCTCAGAAGTTTTACCTATAAATAGATGTAATTTTTCACTTTCACTTTTTACTTGCATTATTTTCACTCGCATCTTTTCTCTGAAAATTTACTTCATCTTCTTCATTGCGTTCTTCATTTTTACACACTTCTCGCATTTCATCTTTATTTTCCACAACATTCATACAAAAAATGGCCGGTTCGAATGAATCCAACCCAGTTACCCAGAAAGCCTCTTCATCCAAGAAACACAAGTCGAAATCTGGGAAATCAAGTCACAAGCACTCTGATAAATCTGGGCATCATAAAGAACATCGCGATGAACATCATGAACATCGTGAAGTTTCTGGGCAAACACAAGGGCAGGATGAAAACGTTCAGGGTCAGCCTGGAACTTCTGGTCGAGTGGAACAGGTTGTAGTGTCTGAACAAGAGAGGGATGCTCAGAGAAAGGGAAAGAAGAAGAAGGTTCAATTTGCTGAGGAGCCTTCCTCCAAGAGGCAGAGGGTTGTCGAAGAAGATGATCCCACAGTATATAGGGATGGGGCATTGGAGAGTGTAACCGCCAAATTTGAGACATCCACCCCCACCCTAAACCATGGGCTCTTCATCAATCTGGACAAGATGGATGAACTAGGGTTTCCACATCTGCGCCCCTACTTGGAGAAGTATATGCCTTGGCTGGGCATCAACCAGGACTACAACGTCAACGTCTTGCGAGTCTTCTGCCAATCCCTCTCTGGCAGGGCCAAGTACAGGAAGGTTGATGGGAAAGAGCAAATCCACAAGCTCTCCTTCTCCGCCACAGTAAGGGGGAGAACCTTCAGGTTCACGAGCGAGACACTGAATGAGTTGATGGGGATCACGGATGGAAGCATGAACGAGTGGATATATCCAGAGGCACACAAGTACAGCAAGGAGGATCTTGTGACACTTTATGGCACCGATGACAAAAAGGTGTCCAAGATGTCTGATTCAAACAGACTGCTGTACTATGTTTACTCCCGGATGATGACTCACAAAGGGAGTAACTTCAATGAGTTTGCCAACATTGACAACCCCTGGTTCCCCAGACTTCTCAAACAACAACCCATCAATCCTGGTCAGTTGATCTGCTTAGAGCTTCAGAGATGGCTGACCAATGACAAGTCTGGCCACCTTCCCTATCCCACCATCATTGCCTTCCTCCTCGAGAAGCATCTGATCAAGGCTACATCTGCTGTGGAAGAAGAGAATGTCAAGTGTAAGCCTGTGGGAGCAACAAATATGGCAAAGATGGGGATCAAGTATTTCAAGCCTCCTAAGCCCACTCGCTCACGCTCTCAAGCCAGTAGTGCTTCTGGGACTTCAGCCCCCTCTGCATCTGGAGCAGGGGATCAGGAAGTTGACTCACATGCTGGGCCAAGCCGTAGTGCAAAGGTTCCAGCTTCTGTTAGAGCCTTTGCCGAGGACATAAAGGAAGAGCTTCTGTTGAGACTGACTGATTCCTTGGTGGGTCCTCTCCGTGTTGAATGTGAAGTTGGCTTCCACCATCAAGGGAAGCGAATCCAACGGCTTGAGGACAGAGTAGGACAACTCGAGAATCACCTTGCCAGGGTGGATGCAAAATTAGACCTCATCCTCCAGCACCTACAAATTCCCCAACCCTCATCACAAGGTAACTTACCACCTCCTCCTCCTCCTCCTCAAAACCCTCCTCCTCCTCCTAATCACCCTCAACTACCACCTCCTCCTCCGTCCAACACTCAACAACCTCAGCCTCCACCACAAAATGACCAACAAGCCCCACCATCACCCAACAATGACCAACAATCCCAACCTTCACCTACCCGTGACTACCAAACCCAAGATTCACCTCACAACTCTCCACGCCATTCTCCTAGAAACCTCTCATCCTCACCTTTCTCATCCTCATCCTCGCCCATTTCCACACGACCAGGTGCCCCTACACGCTCTCCACTCCACTTCTCCAACCCTACCCATCCAAGCCCTAGACCAATAGGATCTGAAACAGCCATTCACCCCCTCAGCCAACCATACGGAGAGTATCCCCGCCTTCAACCACTCTCCGATGACCATTTACCCTTTACCCCTGACTCCACCAACTACAAAGAATACTCCTCTACTCATCCTTATGAGGATATCCTTGTCACCTCCAGTTGCTTCCCCGACCCTCCTCAAACTCCTGAACACCTATCTTCTCCCACATCCTCTACCTCTACCCTCTCACCCTCCCCTCCCAAGAAATTTGGCCCTGAACCACCTCCATCCTCCTCCACATCCACTCCATCCCTGGCACTCACCCCTGTTGATGATGACAAAAGGGGGAGAAATGTTATGTCTACTCTTCGCCTAAGTATGGCCACAAGGGATGTTCTCAGCCAGCCTTCACTCTGGATTGATGAAGATATCACGGCCGCCCTGCGTCGTGCATATGAGTCTCAGAGGCTGAGTGGTGCAGAGAGCCTTATAAGAGGAGAGGCCCTCCGTTTCATGGAGCAGAAGAGAACAGCTGAGCAAGGATCACATTTGGAGATGGTTGTGTTTGGGCAGAATGAACAATCCACACAACCTGAGTCATCATCAGAGCCTCCTCCAAATAAAACAAGTAGAGAGATGGTTGAGGAGATCAGAATGAAGTGGGGACTGAAGAGACCCAACCATCCTCCCATTGTGATAGCCAAGCCTGTTCCTGCATCCTCTGGGCAAGAGTCTGAGATCCCTTCATCTGAGCAATCCTCTGATCCTCCTCCCTCGTCTGAGCCAGCAGCCAGATTCAGTGCACCCAGAAAGAAGGCCGTTGCTAGGAAACGTGCCAGGAAGTTAATTGCCACCACTGAATCTGATGAGTCTGAGGAAGAGACTCCATCTGACCTACCTGAGCAAGGAACTTCATCTGCTCAGGTTGTGCAAGAAAATCCAGTGGTCCAAGCGGTTCCAATTCTGAAGGAAGTCAAATTGGAAATTGAAGACATGACTCCTGAAGAATTTGAGAAGTATGGATTCACTGACAAGCTATCCTTTGGTCAGATGGCTTGCCTCGATGCTGAAAGAGCATGTGCCATGTCCACCCCTCCAATTAGCAAAAGCAAAAGGAAGAGCAAAGGGAAAGGGAAAAGGAAAGTCCTGGAAGTTGAGGAGGATCCCAACTTCCCTGCATGGAATGTGAGAATCCGGGCTGTCCACTATCCCAATGGAGAGGTCTCCTACTTCGACGATGCTACAGGTTTCCCTGAGTATGAAGAAGTAGAGAACATGAAAAGGGCATACGAGGAGTCCATTGAATCAGAGAGGCTCAGAAGGGAAAAAGAGGAAAAAGAGCTTCAAGAGATCATTGCCCAGATAAACCAGAGTGAGCGTTAGGCTGAGATAGCCCAACTGCAAAGAGAAAATGAAGAGAGGCAGAAAGAGAGGGAAAAGAAAAGGAGACACAAACTCTAACCCCCAATCCAAATATTTTTGTTGATTTTGTTTTCATGCATATTTTCATTCATACTTAGTGAAATTTATTTGTATACATTCTTTACTTGTATATGTTATTTGATTGTATAACTCTGACTTGTAACTACTGCTTGTCAATAATATTTGTCTGAGTTACTTGTTCTTATCCATTGCTTTTATTCTCTTGCTAATCCTTCCTTAGGAACTTAATCGATAAAACTAGGTTTGTCATCATCAAAAAGGGGGAGAATGTTAGAATCTTAAGTTTTGATGAAGACTAAAATATAGAGGATTAGACCAAGTGCCTAGGAAGCAGTAGGATAACATAGGATCCCAAGTAAGAATGCTTCCGGATGAGGATTTACTTCCGGATAGATTAGGACTTGCGCATGCGGATGAAGTTTTCATCCCCCAGCGTCAGCAAGAAAATCACTAGGGAAATAACTTAGTCCATGAGAATTAGGTACACAAACCTTAAGACTAAGCTATAACTCAACCGGAAGTGAGTTTGCTTCCTGTTAGACTTAGACTGGCTCAGAGCGATAGAATAGATATTACCCCAAGCGTCAGTAAGTCTACTTCGCCAAGTGAAAGCACTTCCTGTTAGATTTAGACTGGCGCAGACTGATAGAATAGAATGACCCCAAGCGTCAGTGAATCAGCCTCGTCAAGTGAAATTACTTCCTGTTGGATTTAGACTGACACAGGCTGATAAAAGAAACATATCCCTAAGCGTCAGTAAGTTCACTACGTCAAGTGAAAGTGCTTCCGATAGCTTAGTGACTAGCGCTGAGTGTTGGAATGAAATACACTAAGCGAGAGTGAGTTATAGTGAACAAAAATCCTTCATCCAGTGGTTTTACTTCCGGATGTAAGAATGCTTCCGGATACATCATAGACCAAATCAGAACACAGTCTAAGTAAACTACTCCCCATAGCGAACAAGCTTCCCACAGCATGTATAATTCTTATATATATATTGCTATGTTGGACTAACCAGTATGTGCAGAACATGGTCACGCTTCCGGATGCAAATGAGCTTCCGGATGGAAAGACTCTTGACATTGGGACTCAGAGCTTAACACTTGCGGAGCAAGATTACCACTTGCGGATGAATGATGATCATCCGTCAGCAAGAGTACAAGAGTAAACATCACATACTCAGAAGTCAGAATGCTTTTGTCAGAGCAGAGGTGTCAGAACTACTTTTCAGAGATAAAGCAAGTCAACCCTGCTAAGCATTAATGAAGATGTACTTCTCAACGGTAACATAGGATTAACGGCTTTATTCAAACGTTCATATTCAACCTGCCACCGAAGCCTATGAAGCCGAATATAAAAGAGACATTCATTCAGAAGAGAAAGTAGGATGAAAAAAAAAAAGGAGAACAGAGAAAAGTATCTGAGATATCATATTCTTCATTCAACACATCTTCTACTACTCTCAGATCTAGATTTGTGATATTTTTCAGAGAGTGATTCTATTGTACTTAAGTGAGTAACATCATCCACTCTTAGAGAGAGTTAGCTCTGAGCTTAAGTGTTTAGCACAATCAGTTCATAGAGTGAACATAATTGTAATCTTACATTTTGTAAGGGGGAGCATTTAGAAGTTTTCTAAATCTCCATAGGTTGCAAGTTAGCCCGTAAAACTTGCATTTGTAAGGTTTGCAGGTGAACCCGTTGTAAAACCTGTGGGTTGTTAGGTGAACCCGTGTTCGTAAAACCTAAAGTGTAAAGGCTTCTCTTGTGCCGGTTTAAACAAGAATAGTGGATTGAAAATCTCAGGTGGAGCCTGGGGACTGGATGTAGGTCTGGGTGACCGAACCAGGATAAATTTATGTGTGCATAAATTTACATTCAAACATTCTATTTTGCATCACATAACATACTGACTTGTGCATATCACTACTTCGTAAATATCATCACCAAGCACAAGCAGTCTTACGAGAAGAAGATTTAAAAGTTTTATTCCCTCACCCAATTCACCCCCCCCCTCTTGGGTGACAGCCACGCTTTTCAAGGATGAGTATGATCGTGCTACAGTTAATGATTTTGCTACTCGGAACATGGGAGGAACTCAATCTTGCATTCGGATTCCGGATGTGCAAGCAAGGAACTTTGAGATCAAGCCGGTGATGATCACAATGCTTCAAATGCATGGGATGTTTCATGGTCTTTACAACGAGGATGCCAACAAACACTTGATGTATTTCTTGGAGGTCTGTGATTCGTTCAAGCAGAATGGGGTTCCAGCTGATGTTCTTCGACTGCGTTTGTTCCCTTTCTCTCTGCAAGGAAAAACTAGGGAGTGGTTCAACAACTTACCGGAAGGGTCTATTTCCTTTTGGAATGAGCTTGAAGCTAAGTTCCGGGCTCGGTTTTTCTTTGATGACAAATCTGTTGAGGCTAGGGACGAGTTCTTGAGTTTCAGGCAACATGATGATGAGACTCTCTATGCTGCTTGGGAAAGGTATAAGATGTTGATGAAGCAATGTCCTAATCATGGAGTGGACAAGTGGGTAATTGTTCAAATTTTCTGCACCCACCTTAATCCTCAGTCTAAGGCAATGGTCGACTCTATGACGAATGGTGGATATCGGAATGTGCCAGTGAATGAAGTGTTTCGGTTGTTAGATCAGCTATCAGCCAATAATTCTCAAGGGACAGATAGGAGGATTCCTCATTCTTCCATTGCTCCTAAGGAGGATACTGTTAGAATCTTAAGTTTTGATGAAGACTAAAATATGAAAGAACAAGTTAAACTTAGAAAAATTAGGTTATATAGAACCACAAGTAAGAGTACAACCGGATGTGGATTTACTTCCGGATGGACTAGGACTAGCGCTCGCGGATGAATGACTCATCCCCCAGCGGAAGCAAGTAACCCACTAAGTCATAACTCAGTCTAGAAACATTAGGAGTATAAAATCCTTGAGACTAAAGTTAGGACGCAACCGGATGCAGGAATGCTTCCGGATGCTTAGTGACTAGCGCTGCCTGTTGGACTAGGCAACACCGAGCGTCAGTGAGTAAAAGTAAGTCATAAAATAGGAGTGCTTCCGGATGTGGAATTGCTTCCGGAAGTAAGAGAACTTCCCAAGACTAAATGAACTCCCACTGCATGTGACTATGAGTTAATATATTGCTAGACTAACGTTCAAGTGCAGCACTGAGTGATGTTGCTTCCGGATGTGGATTTGTTTCCGGATGCAATCAGAATGTCAGAACGTACAACAGTGCAGTCTCAGAGTGCTTTTTGGCAGAACAGAGTTGTCAGAGTTGCTTTTCATAGATAAAGCAAGTCAACCCCGCTGAGCATTAATGGAGCATTAATGAGCAACGGTAACAAGGGAATAACGACTATATTCAAACGGCCTTATCACCTACCAAGAGAGAGAATACTTGAAGACATATATAAAGAAGTCCATCTTCATTTATAAAGATAACTTTGAGAACTTGGAGAAATCACAAAATCTAGAGAGAAACCGAGAATACTCTTCAAGCATTCAAAGCTGCCCAAAAAAGTAAGAGAGCACTTAATACATCGAGAGTTCTAGTCATTTAATTATCTTGTACTCTTTGTAGTTAAGTCTCTTCATTTATTGAGAGCAATCATTGTACCTAAGTGAGTAACATTATCTGTTCTTAGAGAGAACTAAATTAGAAAATCCTTTGTTTGAAAGGTTGAACCCTTACAGGTAGTAAGGGGGAGCGAGTCTGTAAGGTTGCAAGTGAGCCCGTGTAAAACTTGTGGTTGTAAGGTTGCAAGTGATCCCGTTGTAAAACTTGCGGTTGTAAAGGTTCCAGGTGAACCCGTTGTAAAACCTGGGGTATAGTGAAACTCAATCTGGGTGATTGTGAACTGGACGTAAGTCAAGAGTTGGACCGAACCAGTATAAAACCTTGTGCGTTTTATTGTTTGATTTAATTTGGTAGCACAATTCACCCCCTCTCTTGTGCATCCTCACTTTCATTTGGTATCAGAGCGAGGTCTTTCTGACTTGATTCCAACGAATCTTGAAAGCAAAGATCGAGTGATGGATGTTGAACATCATTCTCTTCCTGATGTAGCTATGCAGCCAAACAAGCCTCCAGGCTTTGATGGGTATAACTATCCCTTCTGGAAGTTCAAGATGGAGAACTTTATCAAAGCCAGTGGTCTTCGTATCTGGGATGTGATAGAGCATGGCGATAATGTTCCACTAGACGATGAAGGTTTTGCAAAGCCTCGATCACGCTTCACCAATGATGATTATTTTCAAGTGGAACTGAACTACAAAGCCATCCACTATATTCAATGTGCCCTGAGCCCGAAGGAGTTCCACAGGATAAGCCACTACAAAACAGCAAAAGAAATGTTGGAGGCTCTAGAGGCAGCTCATTCCGGAACCAAGGGAGTGAAGGCCAGACGCGTTGAGATGTTGGTCGAGGAGTTTCACAAGTTCACAATGCTTCCAAATGAGCCTATCAGAGACCTGGAGCTTAGATTCACCCATCTCATAAACAACCTCGCCTCTCTGGGGAAGAACATTCCTGAGGAGGAACAGGTGAACAAGATCCTAAAAGTGTTAAAGGGTGACTGGCTTACCAAGGTGACCATTCTACAGGAAGTCCAGGGAGAGTCAACCAGTTCTGTCACTTCCTTATTTGGTTCTCTGGCTGAGTATGAGCCAACCCTGTTAGCTTAAAGGGCTCCCTAAGCTGCTGCTAAAGCCAAGAACCTAGCTCTTGTTGCTCCCAGCAAAGATAGGAATGATGATGATGATGAGGGTGATGAGGAGGGAATAGATGAAGAGGAAATGGCTATGATGGTACGAAAATTCAGAAAGTTCTTCGGAAAGAAAGGAGGCTTTCAGAAAGGAGAATCTAGCCATAAGAAGGACTATACGAAGGAAAGGGCTCCTGTGTGCTTTGAATGTAAGAAGCCTGGTCATTTCAAGGCTGAGTGCCCAAGAGTTCAGAGAGTCAAAGGGAAGGACAAGAGGAAAGCCTTCGTGTCCTCAATCTGGGTAAATAGTTCTGACGAAGAAACTAGTGATGAGGAAGAGGTTGCAAACCCTTGCCTTGTTGCTAGGGAAGATGGAGAAGAGGTATCTACAGACTTCGACTCCATCCATGGTGATGAGTTAACTCTTCCTGAACTCCAAGAAGCTTATAACAAAGTTCATAGAGAGTTTTTTCGTTTATGTAAGGCTTACAAGGTGTTGAAAAGGGAAAATGAATCACTTGAGTTCTCGGTGAACTCACTAAGTGAAGAGCTAGCGGAAGCCAAAAAGCTTCCGGTAGCAAATGGCAAGGGAGATCCCCAAACGGAACCCAAGGCCTCAACATTAGAGAGCTGCATCAACTGCAGTAAAATCTCTGCTGAAAGGGATAGACTACATAATGCCCTACAAAAATTTACAAATGGTTCTGAAATGTTAAATGTTATTTTGATGAATCAAAGGGCATATAGGGATAAAACTGAATTAGGGTATAAGCACAAGGGTAAAAAGTGGGTGGAACCTAAAGTGAAACCATACTTAAAGTTTTTCCACAAAGCCACTAGTCACAGCTCCACACCCTTTAGCTTCTGCAACTATTGCAACAGGAAGGGACACTCCATGTCTACCTGCAATGCAAAGAAGCATGGAGTTAATAGCTCCTATAAGTGGGTTCCAAAAGGAACCAGGGTAAATGAGGATCCTCCAAAAGAAAGAAACTAAGGGAGGACAAGGACCTTGAACTTGGAAACATATTCAAGGGAAGTCCGTCAGCCTAGAGCCCACACAAGGCCAGAGGCACAACACAGTCACAAACCCAAGGTCAACACTGGACCGAGGGGTATGAAAACTAATGATAAAGGACCCAATAAAGGTTGGGTACCTAAGCTTGTCTAATCTATGCAGGTCTGTCTCAAAGCATCCAAGAACAAAAAGTGGTACATTGACAGTGGATGCTCGAGACATATGACTGGTGACAGAGACAAGTTCAAATCTCTAGTGATCAAAGATGGAGCCAAAGTGAACTTTGGAGGGAATCAAAGCGGAAAGATCACTGGGGTTGGAGAAGTTGGACCTGTCAAAGATGTCTATCTGGTTGATGGTCTCTGTCACAACCTGCTGAGCGTGAGCCAGAGCACTGACAAAGGGAACTGGGTAATATTTGATTCACATGAGTGCATAATAGTAGATAAGCATGATCTAGATATAGACAAGGCCAATTTAAAATGCAAACTTAAGGCAAGTAGGAATGGAAATCTATACACCCTAGATTTATGTCAACAACTAGCTGAAAAATGTTTAATAACTAGTGATGAAAATAGTTGGCTTTGGCATAAACGGATAGCGCATGTAAACTTTACACAGCTTGATATGCTTATTAAAAAGGAGCTAGCAATATGGATTCCATCCTTCAAAGTCAAGCATGATTTTATCTGTGAGTCCTGCCAACGAGGAAAGCAAACAAAGTCCTCGTTTAAGACCAAGAAGAAAGTCTCCACCAGCAGGCCTTTAGAACTGATCCACATGGATTTAGTTGGGCCAGCGAGAGTGAAGAGCTTAGGTGGAAACCTTTATGCTCTGGTAATGGTGGATGACTATTCTAGGTTCACCTGGACTATGTTTCTTCCCTCTAAGCGAGATGCTTTTGATGCTTTTGTTGTCCTGGCTAAGAAAGTGCAGAATGAGAGGAATCTCAAAATAGCAGCCATAAGGACAGATCATGGAGGAGAGTTTGAGAATCACAACTTCTCGGAGCTGTGTGAAGAGAATGGCATCGATCACAATTTCTCAGCTCCCAGGACTCCTCAGCAAAATGGTGTAGTAGAGAGAAAGAACAGGGTTCTGACTTAGATGGCCAGGAGCATGCTCAATGAGAAAGAGGTTTCTCAAGTGTTCTGGGCGGACGCGATGAACACTGCTTGCTACATCTCTAACAGAGCCTATGTTCGCAAGGGCTTGGACAAGACTCCCTATGAGTTGTACAAAGGCCAAAAGCCCAACATCAGCCACCTCAGAATCTTTGGATCAAAATGCTATGTGCATAACAATGGAAAGGTAAATCTGGGTAAGTTTGATCCAAAAGCTTATATAGGTGTATTCATAGGGTATTCCCTTAGGAGTAAGACTTATAGAGTATACAACATGAGGACTAGAACTGTAGAGGAATCAATGCATGTTGTATTTGATGAAAATCCTACATGGGAACAATCCACAGAAGATGATGGAATATTAAACTTTCCAAAACCACCATCATCTTCACCACCAAAAGAAACACCAGCAAGCAATCCCAAGGTAGAAGATGAACCCAGTGATGAAGCTAGAGTGCAGACGGTGCCCGATGAGGTACTGTTGCCAACAGCTAGGAGACATCACAGGGATCATCCTCTTGATCAAGTGCTTGGTGATGTTTCTTTTGGTGTCAGAACCAGAAGACAAGTTCAAAATGAGGTTGAGTTTGGAGCTTTCTTGTCACAAATTGAACCAACCTCAGTTGAACAAGCTCTTGAGGACTGTGACTGGATTATTGCCATGCAGGAAGAGCTAAACCAGTTTGAAAGAAGCCAAGTTTGGGAACTAGTCCCAAGGCCGTCTCATCAATCCATAGTTGGGACCAAATGGGTCTTCAAGAACAAACTGGATGAGACTGGTCAAATAACAAGGAACAAAGCCACATTGGTAGCCAAAGGGTATAACAAAGAAGGAGGCATAGACTATGAAGAAACCTTTGCTCCAGTTGCAAGACTTGAAGCAATAAGGATTCTTCTAGCCTTTGCATCCATGAAAGAATTTAAATTATATCAGATGGATGTAAAGAGTGCTTTTCTTAATGGTTATATTAAGGAAGAGGTTTATGTTGAACAACCTCCTGGCATTGAGGATCACAAACATCCTTAACATGTGTACAGGCTAAAGAAAGCTTTGTATGGCCTGAAACAAGCTCCTCGAGCTTGGTATGAGAGACTCAGTAGCTTTTTGCTGGGAAAGGGTTTCTCAAGAGGCAAACTAGATAATACACTGTTTATTCTACATAAGGATAGAAACATGCTAGTTGTTCAAATTTACGTTGATGATATCATTTTTGGGGAAACTAATGAAAAACTCTGTGAAGAGTTTTCTAAGACTATGCAGGGAGAATTTGAGATGTCAATGATGGGAGAACTAACGTTCTTCCTAGGCCTGCAAATCAAGCAAAAGAAGGATGGTATTTTCATCTCCCAAACTAAGTATTGCAGAGAGCTCCTCAAGAAGTTTGGGATGAATGAATGCAAGGAGTATGATACTCCAATGAGCACCACTGCCGTACTCGATGCTGATGTAAAGGGAAGTTCAGTCAGCCTGCCTATGTACAGGGGAATGATTGGTTCCCTACTATACTTAACGGCAAGCAAGCCTGACATTCAATTTAGTGTAGGCATGTGTGCTAGATTTCAAGCCAACCCCAAGGAATCACATCTAACCTGTGTTAAACGTATTTTAAGATACCTTGAGGGAACACAAGAACTTGGTCTCTGGTACCCCAGAGGTAACCAAGAGTTCCTGTGGGCTTATTCTGATGCTGACCATGCAGGTTATAAAACTGATAGAAAGAGCACCAGTGGACAATGTGCCTTCCTTGGTGGTTGTCTGGTCTCTTGGGCTAGCAAGAAGCAAACCTGCGTGTCACTTTCATCCACAGAGGCAGAGTATATTGCTACTGCAAGCTGCTGTGCACAAGTGCTGTGGCTGAAGAATCAACTATGGGATCTTGGCCTGGAGTTTCCAGAGGCTCCCATTCTCTGTGATAACACAAGCACCATCAGCCTTGCCAAGAATCCTGTTCAACACACAAGAACAAAGCACATTGACGTCAGACATCACTTCATCAGAGATCATGTTCAAAAGAAGGATGTCAAGGTGCAGTTTGTTCCCACTCAGCATCAGCTTGCAGATATCTTCACCAAGCCTCTGGGGGTTGATCAATTTACTTTTATAAGGAGAAATTTGGGAATGGTAAACCCAAATGAAGTTTAATCTTCAAAAATAAACCTGTGCTTAATTGATTAAAACCTGCAACTGTACTAACTTAGACATCGGAGTGCCAATCTTTAGTTTTGCAGGTCCCCCACAATGTTAAATCTTAAGTAAGTCCAACCGGAAGCAAAACCACTTCCGGATGCTCTTTTGCTGGCGCTGGGTGACGACCCTAAGCAACCGTGAGCGCCAGCGCCTGGGTAGAAGACACGTCACTTCACCAAACGTTCCATCTTCCTCCACAGGAAGTTGTGCCCCCTCTGACAATGTGAAGAGACACGTGTCAAAAGGTGCGTCGTTCTAATTAAAATGTTTACGTTTTCCCATGAACCAGCGCATGCTTCAATGTAGAGTCATTATGAGCATTTCACCCGTTGTGACACTGCATATAAATAGGCAGTGGCATTTCATTTTACCCACTTCTCACACAAATCACACCCAAAACCTCTGCATACATTCATCGAGTTCATTATCACATTCATATTGTTCTTCATCTTCATCTTCTTCTACTTTTCTGGGTACTGTGCATTCATCTCAAACATATACCATTTTAACCCTAAACCCACACAAAATGGCCAGATCACATGAATCTAACCCCAACATTGAGACTGTCTCCAAGAAGTCAAAAATTGGGAAATCTGGGCATTCGAAATCTGGGAAATCTGGGCAAGTGCATGAACAGCCTGGGAAATCTGGGAAACAGCATGAACAACATGAACACTCAAAGAAAAAGGGCAAGAGGGTTCAGTTTAGCGAAGAGCCTTCATCCAAGCGACAAAGAGTGGAGGATGATCCGTTAGTGTACAAGGATGGGCCACTGGAGGCTGTTTCTTCCAAATTTGAAACAACAAAGCCCTACTTCTCACATGGAATGTTCATCGACTTGGATAAAATTGAAAATCTGGGTTTTGCACATTTGAAGGAACATCTCCAGAAGTACATGTGCTGGCTGGGGATCAACAGTCAGTACAACATCAACGTGCTCAGGGTGTTCTTCCAGTCTCTCACAGCCAAAGCCAAGTACAAGATGGTGAATGAGAAAGAGACCATTCACAGAGTCACTTTTAAAGCCACAGTGAGGGGGAGGACAATCATTTTTACTTGGAGAGATATCAACGACCTGCTCGGGGTCACTGAGGAAAGCATGAACCAGTGGCTCTTCCCTGATAAGCTGAGCCAGGAAGAACTTGAAAAGGTATATGAGACCAAGGGGGAGAAGGTCTCTACCATGTCTGACTCCAACCGAGTACTCCAATATGTCTACTCGCGCTTGATGACTCATAAGGGGGGGAACTTCAATGAGTTCACCCAGCTAGACAACCCATGGCTCCCCAGGTTTCTCACCAAGCAGCCGATCAATCCTGGGAAGATGATTAGTTTGGAGCTGCACAGGTGGTGTGAAACCAAGGACAAGAAACCTGGTCATCTTCCCTATCCTCAAGTCATTGTCTTCCTCGTGGAGAAATTCTTGATCAAATCCACTGAGGAAGCTGACAATATCCCATGCCTGCCCATAGGATCTATGAACATTGGGAAGATGGGGATCAAGTACACCAAGCCAGCAAGGGCCACTCGTTCTGGATCACAGGCAGGGAGTGCCTCACATACAACTGCTCCCTCTGCATCTGGAGCAGGGGATCAAGAGGTTGATTCTCATCCCGGCCCAAGTCGTGCTCCAAGGGTATCTGCTGCTCAGATGGGTCTAGTAAATGAGCTAAGAGAAGAGCTCCTGTTCAAACTGCCCGATCCTTTGATGGCCCTTCTGCAAGCCGAGTTTGAAGAGCGACTTCAGCGGCTGGAGGATCGGATCGATGAGGTGGATACTAAGTTAGATCTCATCCTTGCCATACTTGTACCTGGCACCTCAAACCCTCCCTCATCTAATTCTCCACCAAATGACCTTCCTCCACCACCTCCACCAAATAACCCTCCTCCACCACCCCCACAAAATAACCCACCTCGACCACCCCCTCAGAATGACCCACATCCACCTTCACCACAAAATGAGTCTGACACTCACAACACCTCTCACCAAACCCCTCAAAACTCCCCTCGCCAATCCCCTCATAATTCACCCTCACCTTCACCTCACCATTCTCCTAGTCACTCTACCACATCCACCCACCAAAACTCTCCCAACCGGTCACCATCCCCCGACCCCTTACCATCCTCCAACCCAAAACTTCCCTCCTTCACTAACATTCCCAATGCGGAAGCTCTTGGGTTCTTCACTTTCATTCACCCTCTCAGTCGCATATACCTAAGAGATATCCTACCCCTTCAGCGACTACCCTCGCCCACTCCATCTTCCACTCCCTATTCATCTACCTTTCCCTATCCTGACCTCTTCTCAGAGAGAAATCGCTTCTTCTTCCCAAGCCCCACTCCTTATGTTGTGAAATAGGAATGACATTAAGCAAAGGAAAAATTCATGGCAAGATGGTGTGTTGGGAACAAATTGCCCAATTCCTCCCAACTCAAATTACACATACAAGTTTCAGCCCAAGGATCAGATTGGAACCTATACATACTTCCCATCAACTCAACTGCATAAAGCTGCTGGAGGCTTTGGTGGACTCAATGTCTATCACAGATCTGTCATTCCTATCCCATATCAGCGACTACCCTCGCCCACTCCATCTTCCACTCCCTATTCATCTACCTTTCCCTATCCTGACCTCTTCTCAGAGAGAAATCGCTTCTTCTTCCCAAGCCCCACTCCTTCACCTGAAACCTCACCCCCTTCCTCACCAGAAACCTCACCCCCCAGAACCTATGGCCCTGAACCTCCACCCTCCACTTCACCTAATCCTTCCTCTCTGGCCCTCGCCCTTCTTGATGATGCCAAAAGGGGGAGAGAAATCCTCAATCAACCCTCCTTAAGGCTGGATGAGGACATTGCTGCTGCACTCCGGCGAGCCATGGATCTGAAAAGAATGGGTAGAGCAGAAAGTCTGATTCGTGGGGAAGCCATCAGATTCATGCAACAACGTTCAGCCAGCAGAAAGTCTAACTTGGAAATGGTATTGGTTGATCAGCCTGTTGAGACTCCTTCATCTGAACCTGAGCCTTCGCCTGAGCCTGAGCCCGAGTCCTCTCCTGCTGAGCCTCCTCCCTCTGTACCTGCCCGGAATTTTATTGAAGAAATTATGATGAAGTATGGGTTAAAGAGGCAAGCCAATCCACCTATAGTGATTGCCACTCCAATTCCTTCTGAGCCAACCTCTGCTTCTCCTCCTTCTTCAATTATCAAGTTCAGCAAATCAAGGAAGAAGTCCCTTGTCAGAAAGGGTGCTGATACTTCTGAGCCTACTAGGAGTGAAGAAGAGGATCACACTGAGGAGCATGGGTCAGAGAGACCCACTCAGCCTGAGGAAGCATCTGAATCTCAGCCCTCCACCCAAGCCTCTGCATATGAACCTCCACCACTAATGGAAGTCAAGTTAGAGGTGGAAGATATGACTGCCGATGAATTTGAGAGGTATGGCTGGACTGATCGGATCACCTTTGGTCAGCTTGCTTGTCTTGATGCTGAGAGGGCAAATGCCAAGCATCCTCATATGAAGGGAAAAGGCAAACGAAAGGGGAAAGGAAAGTCAAGGGAAATTGAGGACTCAGACTACCCGGTATGGTATGTAAAGATCAAAGCTGTCCATTATCCCAATGGCGAATCCATTCCCATCTCAGATATAGGAGAGTTTGCTGGGATTACTGAGGTTGAAGATCTAAAGAGGGCTATTGTTGAATCCATTGAGTCTGAGAGACTGGGAAGAGAGAAAGCTGAGGCAGAACTTCAAGAAATGATTGCTCAGATTGACCAGAGTGAGAAGGATGCCCAGTTAGACAAATTGCAAGAGGAATGTGAATAAAGGCAAAGAGAGAGGGAGAGGAAAAAGAGACATAAACTTTGAGCCCAAACACCCCTCATACATTTTAACTTAGAAATTTTTCTTTTCATATTTTTCTCATGCATAGTTATCTGATTACTTGTAAATTTGATTGTTATTATATTTCTAACTTGTAATCAATTTGCTTATTAATGAAGATTATCTTTGAGTTCATATGTGTGTTCTTATTTGATTAATTCCTTGAATATGAACTTGATTAGATAACTTAGATAACTTAGTTTGTCATCATCAAAAAGGGGGAGAATATTAGAATCTTAAGTTTTGATGAAGACTAAAATATGAAAGAACAAGTTAAACTTAGAAAAATTAGGTTAATATAGAACCACAAGTAAGAGTACAACCGGATGTGGATTTACTTCCGGATGGACTAGGACTAGCGCTCGCGGATGAATGACTCATCCCCCAGCGGAAGCAAGTAACCCACTAAGTCATAACTCAGTCTAGGAACATTAGGAGTATAAAATCCTTGAGACTAAAGTTAGGACGCAACCGGATGCAGGAATGCTTCCGGATGCTTAGTGACTAGCGCTGTCTGTTGGACTAGGCAACACCGAGCGTCAGTGAGTAAAAGTAAGTCATAACATAGGAGTGCTTCCGGATGTGGAATTGCTTCCGGAAGTAAGAGAACTTCCCAAGACTAAATGAACTCCCACTGCATATGACTATGAGTTAATATATTGCTAGACTAACGTTCAAGTGCAGCACTGAGTGATGCTGCTTCCGGATGTGGATTTGCTTCCGGATGCAATCAGAATGTCAGAACGTACAGCAGTGCAGTGTCAGAGTGCTTTTTGGCAGAGCAGAGTTGTCAGAGTTGCTTTTCAGAGATAAAGCAAGTCAGCCCTGCTGAGCATTAATGGAGCATTAATGAGCAACGGTAACAAGGGAATAACGGCTATATTCAAACGGCCTTGTCACCTACCAAGATAGAGAATACTTGAAGACATATATAAAGAAGCCCATCTTCATTTATAAAGATAACTTTGAGAACTTGGAGAAATCACAAAATCTAGAGAGAAACCGAGAATACTCTTCAAGCATTCAAAGCTGCCCAGAAAAGCAAGAGAGCACTTAATACATCGAGAGTTCTAGTCATTTAATTATCTTGTACTCTTTGTAGTTAAGTCTCTTCATTTATTGAGAGCAATCATTGTACCTAAGTGAGTAACATTATCTGTTCTTAGAGAGAACTAAGTTAGAAAATCCTTTGTTTGAAAGGTTGAACCCTTACAGGTAGTAAGGGGGAGCGAGTCTGTAAGGTTACAAGTGAGCCCGTGTAAAACTTGTGGTTGTAAGGTTGCAAGTGATCTCGTTGTAAAACTTGAGGTTGTAAAGGTTCCAGGTGAACCCGTTGTAAAACCTGGGGTATAGTGGAACTCAATCTGGGTGATTGAGAACTGGACGTAGGTCAAGGGTTGGACCGAACCAGTATAAAACCTTGTGCGTTTTATTGTTTGATTTAATTTGGTAGCACAATTCACCCCCCCTCTTGTGCATCCTCATTTTCAGATACCGCTACTGCTCAATTTGCTTCTATGCTCTCTGCACTCAACAAGCAGTTTGATGTCTTGGAAACTCAGATTAGGAAAAGTAGTGCTCAAGAGGTGCAAGCAATTCAGTCTACTCCGGTTGTCTGTGAACCGTGTTATGATGTGCATCTACCGGATCATTGTCCTCTCTACGCCACTCCAGAATCTGTGAATTATATGGGAAGAGGACAGAATTCTCAGAACAATCCTTACTCTCAGACTTACAATCCAGGGTGGAGAAATCATCTCAACTTTTCCTGGAACCAAGGGCAAAATGTGAATGCATCATCATCCTCTGGTGCAAAGGCCCCTTACCCACCTGGTTTTCAAAATCAACATAGACAAATACCTCCTAAGGAGGAAGAATCTAAGGTGGAGAAAATGTTTGCTCGGATTATAGCCGGACTAGACGCACAAAGGGTGTATAATGCTCAAAATGATGCCAAGATGGCTAGTCATGAGACTTCAATCAGGAATATTGAAATACAAATAGGCCAACTTGCCTCTCAACTGAATGTTTCACAAAGAGGAACCCTACCGAGTGACACCATTCCTAATCCAAGAAGGGATGGCAAAGAGGAGTGCAAAGCAATATTTTTCAGAAGTGAAGGGCAAGTGCCTAATATGCCTCAATCTTGTGAAAAGAGCAAAGAAGTCTCTGAAGCTGTTGCTTTTGGAGGGATGACAGATTTGATCAAGATCTTGTAGTTGTGGATGATGAAAGTAAGAGAAGAAGGCAAGTTGAAAAAGCTATTGATGATGGAGAAAAAGACAAGAAGAGAGAATGTGAAAAGAGGCAAGACAAAAAGCCCAAGATAAATGGTCCTTCTCCATATGTACCTCCGGTCCCATTTCCTCAAAGACTAAAGAAGAAAGAAGGGGATGCACAATTTAAGAAATTTTTGGAGATGTTCAAACAACTGCACATTAATGTCCCTTTTGCAGAAGCGCTTGAGAAGATGCCAAAATATGCCAAGTTTTTGAAAGAAGTGTTGTTAAAGAAGAGGAGATTCAATGAATTTGAAACTGTAGTTATGAATGAAGATTGTAGTGCTATCCTCCAAAGAAAGCTTCCACCCAAGTTGAAAGATCCGGGGAGTTTCTACATTCCATGCAATATTGGAAAGAACTTCCAAGGAAAAGCCCTTTGTGATTTGGGGGCAAGTGTGAATTTGATGCCCTCTGCTGTTTTTAATCGACTAGGTTTGGGTGAAGCAAGACCTACTACAGTATCATTACTCCTTGCTGAAAGGAGTGTATCTCGTCCCAAAGGGATCATTGAAAATGTTTTGGTAAAAGTTGACAAATTCATTTTTCCAGTTGATTTTATTGTTATTGATTGTGAGGTGGATCCAAACATTCCTATCATATTTGGGAGACACTTCCTTGCTACAGCTAGAACTCTTGTTGATGTGGAAAAAGGTGAAATCACTTTGAGAGTTGATGATGAACATGTAAGCTTCAATATGAACAAGGATGTGGAATATTTTGATGATTCCTCTCAATGCTCTTTTGTGGATTTACTTGGTTCTGGTTGTCAAGACAAGTTTGAGGCTTCATTGGGTAAAGGTCATGCGACATCGTCATTAGTGGAAGAGGAAAGACTTGAAGATGTGCATGGGCATGAAAAATTTGAGCTGTGTGAAAATGCTGATGTATTTCCTCCAATTGATTTTCAACATGGTCAGAGAGTTTTGTTGTATAATTGCAAGATAAAATTATTTTCAAGGAAGGTGAAATTTCGTTGGTCTGGACCATTCAGCATTGTGCAAGCCTCTGATTTTGGTGCTGTGGAGTTAGAGAACAAAAAGGGTGAAAGATTCAAAGTGTTTGGGCACCGGTTGAAGCATTATTGGGGTGGAGAGATTGATCGCCAAACCACTTCGATTCCACTCTCTCAGTCCACATGATGTTGCAAAAAGTCGAGCTAAGGACTATAAACTAAGCGCTTCTTGGGAGGCTGATGACTCCTTAATTTTACTATATTTTCACATATATTTTAATCATATTTAGGAGTCATCAATTCAAAATAAGAAGATTTTTGTAAGTTTAGGAATTTATGAAGTGAAATAGGAAAGTAAAGTAAATAATATATTTGGGACAAGTTTTTTTTATTGCCTTTTATGTGTGCAGATTCCAAATAAAGAAAGAAGGCAAAGGAAGACATAAATTAAGGAAAGAAATAAGAATGCACAATTTGGGCTTTAGCAAATGGGAAACAAAAATGACACAAACACATGGGGGCCCAAGAGCAACTTGGAGAAAAGAGAGAAAGACCTAGATATAAAAGGAAGACACATAAAAGAAGGGAAAGTATGCTGAAATTAGGAAAGAGTCCAGAGGGAAAAGGAAATAAGGGAGGTGGAGATTTTGTCTCTTATATACACACATTCAAGTGGGAGGCGGACACGCATCACGCAAGCTGAATTTAGGAAGGTGACTAGAAGAAAAAGGAAAGAAAAGAGGCAAGTCTTGTCATTTAGTGGGATTCTTTAATTGCAAGAAGAAAATCACGCAAGGGAGAAAAAAAAACAAAGCAGCTGATTGGGCACAACATATATACATACTCACGCAGAGGACGAGAATTTTGGAGGGGAGTTCACGCAGCAGTAAAGGGAGTTCAAGAGCATCACGAGGAATTGAAAAGCACATACAAGTATTCACGCTGAACGAGGGAGAAGCCACATCTACGCACAGAAGAGGTTCACGCGAGCAGAGTGGGAGCTGTAGAGATTTGAAGGAGCAAGCTTTTGGTAGAATTTCTTTTGGTACTATGATTTCATATCTAGTTTCAATTATTGTTGGGATTAACTTGGAACCCATGTGTGGCTAATTTTCTCTTACAACCTAGGGCACTATGAACTTATTTGTGACTTAGATACTTATTTCCCACTGATTAGTTATGGTTAATTTTAATTAGTTTATTTCATCTTGTTATTATTGATTAACTTGTTTAGTGATTGACCACCATTAGACATGTTTAGGGAATTTAAGATTGGACTCGGAAGAGGGAATTTTAAATAGACCATGAGATTAAATAGTGTAGGATTGGATTTGTAATCTGATTTGCGACTAGGATAGGAATATACCTAGAAGCCCTACATAGTCACATTAGAGCGGAACCGGAATGAATTAGGCCTAGTAAATTATAGTAAGGAATTACATAATTAATCTAGGTAAGGATATAAGTGGACCGGAAGGCATTTATAGACACTAGTACTCTATATTAGCTAGTTGAGTTAATTCATAATTAATTAGTGGGAATAAAGTCTAGGAAGCAAATAAGGGATTAGTGACCCTAGGTTGTTCCTTTTACTCGTGAATTTCATCCCTATTATCGTAGTTTCTTTTAGATATAAATTAATCTTTTTCATTAGTTATAAAATCAACTTCATTGTCTTTACTCAACTTGAATGAAAGTAGGAATTCTAATGCCTAAGTACTACTTGTCTGAGTCTCTGTGGGATCGACCTTGATTTTACTATTTTACGAGCTGTACACTTGCGGATATTTTAATTAAAATTTTTGGTAGCATCAAGTTTTTGGCGCCGTTGCCGGGGACTCAAGGCAATTGGTAATTAGAATTAGAAGTCCTTTATTAGTTTTCGATTGAGTTTTTATAAAAAAATAAAAAAAAATAAAATTAAAATTTTTAAAAATAAAAAAATACAAAAATATTTTCTTGTCTGGTTTGTTTTTGTGGTTGGAGCTTTGTTTTGCAGGTAATAGTTTTATGTCCTCCCGCAAATCCAAATTTACTAAGACACCTCGTAAGACTAAAAGCATCCGAGAGCTTTTGAACGCTACTTCATCTCCGGTTCAGGAAGAAATGATTGTTGAAACTGAAAGGGAAGTTATGGCTGAGGATGAAAATGATCGTTTAGGTGTCAATGACTTTCTGGGAAGGCAAACTAGGGGCTATCAGTCGGGAATTAAAGTTCCTGAAATTCAAGCACACAACTTTGAGATTAAGCCTACGATGCTGAAGATGCTTGAGATGAATGGTCAGTATTCTGGGAACAATAGTGAAGATCCTAATCGACATTTGAGGCAGTTTCTGGATGTTTGTGACAGTTTTAAGCAGAATGGTGTTCCGAGTGATGCAGTTCGGTTAATTCTTTTCCCTTATTCTCTTCAAGGGAAAGCAAAAGAGTGGGTGAACAATTTAGAAGGAGATGCTGTGACCTCCTGGGATGTCTTGGAAAAGAAGTTTATATCACGGTTCTTTCCACACAACAAGATGGTGGATGCTAGAGCTGCTCTCACTAATTTTTCCCAACAATATGGTGAGCATTTGTATGAAGCTTGGGAGAGGTTCAAATTGTTGGTGAAGCAAAGCCCATGTCATAATATGGAGAAATGGGTACTAATTCAAATTTTTAGTACACGGTTGACTCCTGTATCTAAGTCTGAATTGAATGCTGTTACTAATGGGGGAATCACAAAACAACCAGTGAACCATGTGTGGACTTGTTTGGATGAGTTATCGGCTGACTTCATACAGAATAACAATGAAAGGAGGCTAATGAAACCAGTTGAGAAAATTTCTGAGGATTCATCTTCACAGTTGGTAGCGATACTAACTGCTTTGAATAAGCGGTTTGATCACCTCGAATCTAAAGTGGAGAGATTGTCCAATAGTCATATGGGAGTTAATGCTATGTACACTTTATGTGAGTATTGTGGAGGTGGACACACTAATGGTCAAAGCCTTATTTTTCAACCACTTGAACAGGTTAATTATGCTGGAAATTATCGCGGAAACTCTCAGAACAATCCATACTCAAACACATATAATCCAGGATGGAGGAATCACCCGAATTTCTCTTGGAGTCAAGGCCAAACTTTGAATCAAGCTTCAAGTTCAGGATCTAAACCAATAAATCCGCCGGGTTTTGAAACACAAGTCAAGCAACCTGCACTTCAACAGAATTCTTCTGTTGAAGATTTGATGGCTAAGATGATACAATTGCAACAAAGTATGGAGGCACGTATGCAAAGTATGGAGACACGTCATGATTCTTCTATTAAGAATATAGAAATTCAGATGGGGCAACTAGCTGCTAATCTCAATAATGCGAATGCTAATGGCTTACCAAGTAATACAGTGCCTAATCCTCGTAGAGATGGAAACGGGGAATGCAAGGCTGTGACTCTGAGAAGTGGTAAAGAGATAGGTGAGTTACAGAAATCTTCTAATGCTGATGAAATCACTCCAGTTCGCATGGAAGGAGATGATGTGTCTACACACAAGTCTAAGGGAGTAGTTGAAGAGAAACTGGAAGGTGAACAAAAAGGGAAGAGTGAGATGTTGAATAAGCCCACCACTACTGAGATTTCTAAATGGGTACCACCTTTACCATTCCCTCAAAGGTTTCAGAAGAAAGCTTTAGATGAGCAGTACAAGAAGTTTTTAGGGATTTTCAAACAGTTGCACATTAATATCCCTTTTATTGAAGCCTTAGAACAAATGCCTCAATATGCTAAGTTCCTTAAGGAGATGTTGAGTAAGAAGAGAAGATTCGGTGATTATGAGAGTGTTGCTCTTACTGAAGAGTGTAGTGCAATTCTTCTTAACAAGTTACCTCCTAAGAAAAGAGATCCAGGGAGTTTTTCTATATCATGCATGATTGGAGAGAAGTTTCAAGGTGGAGCATTATGTGATTTAGAATCAAGTGTTAACTTGATGCCATTATCTGTTTTCAGAAAATTACAGTTGGGTGAGGCTCAACCTACTTCTGTGACACTTCAACTAGCTGATCGAAGTTTAGCTTATCCAAAGGGTATTATTGAATATGTTTTGATCAAAGTAGATAAGTTTATTCTTCCTGCTGATTTTATTGTCTTAGATTGTGAAGAAGACGCAGAATTACCACTCATTGTGGGTAGACCTTTCCTTGCCACTGCTCGAACACTTATTGATGTTGAGAAAGGAGAGATCAAGCTAAGGGTGAATGGGGACGAAGTCGTTTTCAATATGAAGAAGGCTTTGAAATATCCAAGAGATACTACTGATTGTTTCAGGGTAGATATGCTGGATGAGGTGATACAAGAGACTACTGATTTTTGTGTTATAAAAGAACCATTTGAAGCTGCTTTACTTGGAGTTTCTGAATTTGAGAATGAGAAGGTTTGTGAATGCAAGAAATCACTTGAAGCTTCTCCTCCCTACACTAATTCATCAAGGCAGTTTGAGTTATTAGAGATGAATTCACGGCGAAATTCTTCTCTTAAACCTTCTGTTGAACAAGCACCAATTCTAGAGCTTAAACCTTTACCATCACATCTTGAGTATGCGTATTTGGGTGAATCTGAGACACTTCCTATCATTATTTCTTCTTCTCTTACAGTTGATCAGAGAGAAAGGTTGTTAAAGGTTCTTCATGGTCACAAGAGAGCTTTGGGATGGACTATTGCAGATATCAAAGGTGTAAGTCCCTCGATTGTTATGCATAAGATACTCTTAGAAGATGATCATAAGAAATATGTTCAGAACCAGAGGAGATTGAATCCTATGATGAAAGAAGTGGTTAAGAAAGAGGTAATTAAGTGGTTAGATGCTGGAATTATTTATCCAATTTCTGATAGTTCGTGGGTTAGTCCGGTGCAATGTGTTCCTAAGAAAGGAGGTATGACTGTGATTA
This sequence comes from Mimosa pudica, assembly GCA_029929735.1. Taxonomy (NCBI): domain Eukaryota; kingdom Viridiplantae; phylum Streptophyta; class Magnoliopsida; order Fabales; family Fabaceae; genus Mimosa; species Mimosa pudica. The sequence continues at coordinate 3,134,000 of JAKELP010000037.1, read as the reverse complement.
CTAATGAGCAGGATGAGCTCATCCCCACTCGTACTGTTACTGGTTGGCGAGTTTGCATGGATTACCGTAAGCTGAATGAAGCTACAAAGGAAGGATCATTTTCCCCTTCCTTTTATTGATCAAATGTTAGACAGATTAGCTGGTAAGAAATTCTTTTGCTTCTTGGATGGATATTCTGGGTATAATCAAATTGCAGTTGCTCCTGAAGATCAAGAGAAAACAACTTTTACATGTCCTTATGACACTTTTGCCTTTCGAAGGATGCCCTTTGGTTTGTGTAACGCTCCTGCTACTTTCCAGCGATGTATGATGAGTATATTCGCAGATATGATCGAAGAGATAATGGAAGTTTTTATGGATGATTTCTCAGTTTTTGGTGAATCATTTGAAGAATGCTTGATGAATCTTGACAAAGTATTAAGAAGATGTGAGGAGACAGATTTGGTGCTTAACTAGGAGAAATGCCATTTTATGGTAACTGAAGGCATAGTTTTGGGTCATAAAGTTTCAAAGCAGGGCTTAGAAGTTGACAGAGCTAAAACATCAGTTATTAAACAACTTCCTCCTCCTTCTAATGTCAAAGCCATAAGAAGTTTTTTGGGCCATGCTGGATTCTATAGGCGATTCATCAAAGACTTTTCAAAGATTTCAAAGCCTCTTTCACAGTTGCTTGAGAAAGACACTTCTTTTAACTTCAATGAAGAGTGTCTAAGATCTTTTGAAGAGCTCAAGAGGAGATTAACTTCAACTCCTATTATTGTGGCTCCTGATTGGTCACTTCCATTTGAGGTGATGTGTGACACAAGTGATTATGCTGTTGGAGCAGTCTTAGCTCAGAGGCGTGACAAGATTCTTCATCCTATCTACTATGCAAGCAAAACTCTTGTTGCGGCTCAGGTAAATTACTCTACTACAGAAAAAGAAATGCTAGCTATAGTGTTTGCTTTTGAAAAGTTTAGAGTTTATTTGATGGGTACTAAAGTTATAGTTCATACTGATCATGCTGCGATTAAGTATCTGTTAGGGAAGAAAGAGTCTAAGCCTAGATTGATTAGATGGGTATTGTTGTTGCAAGAATTTGATGTACATATAGTTGATAGGAAAGGAACTGAAAATCAGGTTGCTGATCATTTATCTAGACTTATGCATGCTTCTGATTCTGTGGATGATTTGTTGATTGATGAGAAATTCCCTGATGAACAATTGTTTGCTGTGTGTATTTCTAAGTTGCCATGGTATGCTGATATTGTGAACTATCTTGTGTGTGAAGTATTACCTTCTGATTTGAATTTTTATCAAAGGAAAAAGTTTTTGCATGATGTTGCCTACTATATATGGGATGAACCATTTCTATTTAAAAGATGTTCTGATTCAATTATTAGAAAGTGTGTTCCTGAAATTGAACAAGAGGCCATTTTAATTGCATGTCATGCATCTGCTTATGGGGGACATTATGGGGGCAAAGAACTGCATTAAAAGTACTTGAATCTGGTTTTTATTGGCCTTCTCTGTTTAAAGATGCTCACCATTATGTTTCCAAGTGTGATCGATGTCAAAGAACAGGTAATATTTCTAGGAAGCATGAGATGCCTCAATCTGGTATTCTGGAGGTTGAGTTGTTTGATTTATGGGGTCTAGATTTCATGGGCCCGTTTCCGTCTTCAAGAGGAAATAAATACATACTTGTTGCTGTTGAGTATGTGAGCAAATGGGCTGAAGCTATTCCATGTCAAGCCAACGATGGTAACACTGTGATCCGATTTTTGAAGAGGTACATTGTTTGAGACTCCTAGAGCAATCATTACTGATGAAGGAACTCATTTCAATAATAAGAGTTTCAAGGCTCTTTTGGCAAAATATGGGGTTCACCATCGGATGTCCCTTGCCTACCACCCACAAACAAATGGTCTTTGTGAACTGACTAACAGAGAGATAAAGAGAATTCTGGAAAAAACTGTGGTCCTACTAGGAAGGATTGGTCTGATAAGTTGGATGATGCTCTTTGGGCTTACAGGACAGCTTTCCGAACACCTATCGGCATGTCACCGTATCGACTTGTTTTTGGAAAGGCGTGTCATTTACCACTTGAGTTGGAGCATAAAGCTTGGTGGGCGTACAAAAATTAAATATGGACCATAAGCTTGCTGGAAGTAAAAGACTCATGCAATTGAATGAATTAGATGAATTAAGACTTCAAGCGTATCACAGTTCAAAACTTTATAAAGAAAGGACCAAGAGATGGCATGACCGCTACATTGTGAAGCGTACTTTTGAGCTAGGACAGTTGGTGCTCCTTTTCAATTCTAGGCTGAAGTTATTTCCTGGGAAACTAAAGTCAAGATGGTCTGGTCCGTTTTGTGTGATTGCTGCTTCTGATAAAGCTGTGGTGGAGGTAAAAGATGAAAGGACTGGGAGGATCTTTAAAGTGAATGGACAGAGGCTGAAGCATTATCATGGTGGTGATGTGGACCGGCAAGTAGTGGTTCACAGGCTAGTGCAACTTCCCTGAAGTCTGACAAAGTCTGGCTGAAGACTTTAAACTTAGCGCTTCTTGGGAGGCAGCCCAAGGTTTTTGGATCTGATCTTTTGTTCATTTTGTAGGACTTTTGGTAGCGACATAGGATGCTTCAATTGAATTTTGGGGGACTTGGAGATGAAAGCGCAAATCAAGAAGAGGAAGGGGAGTATTCTTCTAACTTTTACTTGATTTTACTTCACTGATATCTGTTCTGGTGATGAGTTTGAGTCCTGGTGTTGCCTCTTGATATCTGTCCTAGTGTTGGTCATTATGTGCATGTGTGTGATGATTAGTCTTGACTGTGTTGTCTTGATTGAATTGCATGAGTGATATGGAACTTAAAAGAACTTTATCAACACTTGCTATTGATATTTTTGTAATTCCATTACTTATATTACTTGTTCACATTGGGGACAATGTGACATTTAAGTGTGGGGGTATGAGAGTATCATTGTTCTCTAAAGATTGTCCTCAAGATTACATTTTGTCAAATTTTCTTGAAAAAAAAAATCTTTTTGCCAATTTTGAGATTGATTTGGACTTGAAACAATTGGATTTGATTAGACTTTGATCTCATCTTCTTTGAATGTAAGTGAAAAGGCAAGCTATTTGCTTTAGATAAATTACTCTAGTATGTCAAAAAGCCCTGTGAGGAATTTGAGCCTTAATTTTATTCTTTCATGAGTGAGTACATCTATTGTAACTTTCCCTCTAGAAGTTGTCTCGAATCTCTTTTGACGCTCAAATCTCTTGCATGCACAAAAATGATTAAGACCTTCGTTTCATAGCCAGTTTAGCCAAAAAGTCATCCCTTTTACATTATTTCCATTGCTTAACCCCTTTGAGCTTGCTTTTCTTTTAAAAAGAAAGATTGCATATTTTTAGCCTTTGAATTCTTTTGATGCAATTTTTCATCTCTTATCTATTTCTTCCATTTTCGCTTTGAAAAGTGTTATACTATATTCATATGGAAAGGGGTAAAGGAATTAGAAAAGGAAAAGGGGAAAATAAGTGTTCAAGAAAGGAGAAAAGAAAAAAAAAGTAAAAAAAAGGAAGTGAAGGTAAAAAAAAAAACAATCACACAAAGTGTGAAAAAAAAAAGAAGAAGAAGATGATGAAAATCAAAAGAATTGAAGAATTGTGGAGTTCAAAAGTGTCAACCCTTATGTGCTTGTTAAGTTATGAGATTCCTTCATTCCTTACTATAATGGAAATAGTTTAGCACTTTTCAAATATACCTCCATCTCATTTTCATTTCATTATCCTACCCTTTTCATTACAACCCTTAAAAGTCCTTTTGATTTGTGTGTGCATTGAGATACAAGAGTGGATATCGAGATGATAAACAAGCCTATGGTAGCTGGATTACATAGATGGAATTGAGTGAAACACAACCCCTATATACTTTGAGAGTAGAGCGTAAACACTTGACCGGTGAGGGACATGCTTTTGTGATTTATCTCTATCAAATTGATTGTCTGATTACTTGCATTTGGGGATGGTGAGAGAGATTTTTAAGAGGATTCATTTGTTGAGAGTTTGAATTGATTTCAACTTTGTGATGATAAAACCTTAACCCAAGTTCTTAACTCTCATCCTTCATTTTGATATTTTACCTAACTTTAGGTTGTTTTTGGTAGTTTTGGTCTTGTTTCTTTTGTGTGTAGGGAGAAAGGTCCTCACTGATACTTGAACCACCACCTGATAGGGAGAGCTGGAGCTTACGTTTTGGAGGGCAGGAAGAGGTCTACAAGGGGGAGTAGATCTAAATTTCAAACTTCAGTGCAATTTTGAGCATCATTTTTGGTTATTGCATGGAAACATCTTGATGAACTGGAATCTGGTGTTAATGTGCCACTTGACCAACTTGAACTTGATGAGCTGAATTGTGATGGAATGAATGCTTGTTTGTGTAGAAATAATCTTTGGTGTTTTTGTGAGTACTTTTGGTTGTGAGAATTAAGTGACATGTGATTGGATCTATGTCTGTGGTGTTTGGACTTTGTTTTGATTTGTTGAAAGCATGTTCCTTGGCGTATTAAAAGCACCTTGCATTATCTAGTAAATGAAAAGTCTGTTATGTGATGAAATTCCTGTGATTATGTGCTGCTTGTTTGATTTTTGGGATACGGCATGGAGTGTTAGTGATTATTGGTTATGTCATGTGATTGAGGGTTGGTGTCAAAATGTGGTCTTTTTAGATCCAAAGTCAATTGGGAGTATGATATGATGTTTTTGATTGATCATTGGGATGATTTAAGGGCATATAAGCTAGTTGAAATAGGCATAGGACATGTTTTACTGGGATTCTAAGGTTTGGGCAAATTCTGCAGACACAATGTTTCTGCTGTCAAATTCTCGCCAGTCTACTCGCCAACTGGCAAGCGGCTGGCGAGCAGGGCATTTGTGAGCGTCTTTGTATTCTCGCCAGTGGCATGCCAACTAACGAGCCGCTGGCGAGAAATCTAAAAAAATAAAAAAAAATTGAAACTTAATTTTCCTCCTTCTGCTACTCAAAGCTTCGCCTGAACCCCCACTCCCTCTCCAAAAGTCGACGCCCCACCGCTTTGTGTAACCTCTGACACTTGGTTTTCTGGACTTGAAGTGAATATTGAGAATAAAGGTATAGTGGACTAAGCCTAGGTTTGAAAGTTGTGGAGAGGTTTGATGACTAGTTTAGTCCAAGTTTGGGGGAGCGTCTTAGGATTATTTTTTTTTTCTCTCTGTTAGGTAGTTCGTTTGTGTTAGGATTTTTAAGAATTTTCTTCAACAACCTTGTTTCTATGGTATGTTAAGTGTCTTGTCTTGTTTTTGTCCTTGATGGCCCAATGTTTTACTACATGGTATTGTGGGTGATTTCAATGATATATGCAGGTTCATGTTCTACTTTTGATGTGTTTATCTCCTAGTTGTTTGTGTGTGTATTATGTCTGACTCTTCCCTTTTGTAGAACAACAGTGAGGACACTGTCTGGTTTAAGTTTGGGGGAGAGCTAATCACTTTTGAAACTTTTTGGCACTATAAATAAATTCTTTTGTAAATAATTAGTGCACAGGGAATAGTTTTTGTTTTGGATGATGAAATTGTGAGATTTGCATACCATGCTTAAGTTGTTGCTTTAGTTTTTGATGAGTGAGCTATAAGTTCTCTTGAAATCTGCTAGAAAGTTTAATGATTACAACTAGTTGAATAACTGTGGGGTTTATGGAAAAATAGATATGTATGCATTGCATAACATGAGTTGTTGCATTGAGGCAAGTCTTTACCTGATTCTAATGAGTAATTTGCGCACATTAGAGGTTAAGGTGTATTTGGAAGGGTTTGAGGAAGGAAGATTTGCATTAACCCAAATCTATGCATCTGTTTTCATTTGAAAAATTTCAAAATTCCTTTTGGAAAACTTCAACATTTTTCACAAATTGCACATGACTTTGAAAAATGATTGAGGCAGTTCTTAAATGCGATTGAGCCTTTCAAGTCATCCTTGATAATTTCGATCCCATTTGCACCCATTTTTTAGCCTTATAAAGAAAAACCATGTGAAATTTCTTTTTGAAACCCACATTGGACTTAACCCTTATAGCCCGAAAAACCATGAACTACCTGAATCTTGAGATAATGTACATTTCATTAGTAGTGAGGATTAGTACGGGTGCTAAAGATGTGTAAATGTGAGTACATTGTGAGAAGGGAAATATTAGTTGTGAAAGGAAAGTTTGTACTCCTAAGTCAAGAAATGATGAATGAATTGCGAAAAAAAAGAAAAAGAGAAAAGTAGAAAAAAAACAAAACAAAAATTTGTTGCAATAAGACTAGGAGTACAAAGAATCAAATTGAGAGGAGTTTGGGGAACTTTAAGCTTTTTGGAAGAAATTTTTGTGTATGAGTGAATCTAATGAAACGTATTCATTTATCTCAAGATATTTGAATTCCTTTTTCCCATTCTTTCAAATAGCCAAACACTTAAAACCCCTAGCCCCATTATAAGCCATGAAAAGTCCTCTTGATTTTCATTTTATGTGCTAAAAGTGTAAAGTGGAGAAGAGAGAAGAAAAGAATGAGAAATTTAAAAAATTACAGCATATTCATGGTTTGAGGTTACTGCAAAAGGACTGGAGAACTTGGAAGGATTCCCTTAACCTCAACACACACACACCCACTCATTGAATCTTGAAAAGCTTGTTTTTAATGTAGCGAAACATTTATCATTGCATACATCCTATGTTTTCCATACATCAAATAGTGATGACAACATATGAGAACAAGTTTTTCAATCAAAGTAAAGTGAACTTATAGTCAACTCTTAAAGTGTTTTGAAAATTTGCTTGAGGACAAGCAAGAACTTAAGTTTGGGGGAGTGATAAACTCCATAATTTCACAGATTTTCATCTCTATTTCCTTCTAGTTCACACTCTTTTTGATGATACATAGACAACAAAACACACAAATACTAATAGAAAGTGATGCAAATAGGAAGTCATTCATTTGTGTGAAATTTGGAGTTTAATGATTGTATATGTGAGACATAGAAACTCTTCAACCCTCTTTTTAGCTTGTGTAGGAAGAGGTGGACAGGTGTTAGAAGCTCTATGAAACCCAAGTGCTACAACAAAAGAGGAAAAAGGAGCAAGGAAAAGCCAATTTTCAGTCTTAGGGAAGCTGCACGCCAGTGGCTCGCCAACTGGTGAGCCGTTGGCGAGCCACAAAGCCAACTGACAAGCCAGCGGCATGTAGTCTCTAGAGCACGTCAAAGCTAAGCGTTTTAGCAAAAATTCTCAGCATATAAAAGGGAAAAATTAGGGCATTTGAAGGCAAGCTGAAAAACACGACTTGGCACACCTCTAGGGCACATTTTGGAGTCTTGAAGAGTTTGAAGATCATTGGAAAAACTTGGGATTCAAGTGGGAAGCTTAGAGAGATTTGAGCTTTCTCCATTTGTGGTTGTATATCTTCTTCCCTCTTCTTCATATCTCTTCAATGAACTGCTTCATAGTTTTATAGTTTGTTTTATTTACATTTATGTGTAACTAAAACCCTAATCTAGGGTTGTTATGAACCTATTTATGGATTGAACCATCTACTCTTTCTTTCTTTAACTAATTAATGAAGTATATGCGTAGTTTTTATCTTGCTCTCTATTTGTTTTAAGTGCTTGATCACCACTTAATTAGTTAAATGAAATATGACTTGGGAAAGTGTATTTTGTTTTAGAACTTGGATAAGAACATGTTAGACTTGAAGTTTATGGTTTTAAATGGAAGGTTTGTTGATAACATAGAGATATAGTTATTGACCTAACTAGTCATAATTAGGGTGGTTAAGGATAAGAGCTAGCATTTATTGTGACAAGAGATTGTGCAATAAATGCTAGCATAAATTTGATCTTGAATTGGGAAAGCTTTTTCAAATGATTTTGAACCCTAGACTTGCACATATTTTCATTTAATCACTTAAAGAAAAGAGGGAAATCTTGGTTCATGAACTAAATAGGGGATTAGCAACCCTAGGCCTTAATTATCATTGTTAAATCGTGTTTGAACTCTAACTCTTTTTACACTTATATTTCAAACTCTTTTCTTAATTGAACAACAACTCTCAATATGTTTTTACTTAAGGTAATTGGGCATGCAATTAGTGCTAATCACTTTGTTTAAACTATAATCTCTGCGGAACGACATTTTTTCTATACTACACTTGACGACTCGTATGCTTACGGAAGCGCACAAAATCCGCGTTAAGTCAATGACATTTTTATACTTTAGCCCTAAAATAACAAACGGAATTCATTATTTGACGGTGCCCTAAAATACAAAGTGCCTTTTGTCAAGCTCATTTATTAATGTCTCAAAAGGTGTCACAAGTTATTTAAATTCTAATTGAGAATAAATTCAGTAGAAACTTTCGTGTTTAAATGCTAAATTTACCGTTTTTACTTTTGCACCTTACAAAAATTGTGTTAACTTGCTCATAAACTCATTTTAGTTATTTTCTTTGACTGAATTCGATGATTTTTTATATAAATTAAAGGGTTAAGGGTCAAATCTAGCACTCTACTATTGTCAAAAATTCACTCAACATAAACAAGAATTTGATGGCTCCAATGTACCACACATCTTTTCAAAAATGGCTCAAATCTAGCATTTCCGTCAATTTTAACGGGTTTTACCGTTAAGTTTGACCTGATAATGCCACGTCACCCGCCACGTAACCCCGTTTTGCCACGTCACCCAAATGGGGCAGGTGACGTGGCAAAATTGGGTGACGTGGCGAGTGGCGTGGCATGCTTGGGTCAGACTTAACGGTCGAACCCGTTAAAATTAATAGAAATGCTAGATTTCAGTCATTTTTGAAAAGATGTGTGCTACATTTGAGCCATCAAATTCTTATTTATGTTGGGTGAACTTTTGACAATAGTAGAGTGCTATATTTGACCCTTAATCCATAAATTAAATAATAATTTATCTATTAAAATTCATAAAATATGAGTTTTGATATATTTAATATCAATTATTTATATTAAATATATTGAGTCAAATTATTGTTAATTTTTACATGAAACACATTTTATTGATAAAAGTATACTCTTATGAATTTACTATTCAAATCTACAATCCAATTTTACTTTCTTTCCACGAGTTTATTTAAATTCCTGACTTTTAAAACCTTGCCTCGAGGTATATTATCTCCGTTGATTGTCCTTTCTTTCGCATTATCTTTAATAGAGGCTGATGAGGATTTCTTGTTTTGAAACTTTTTCTTTGCGTCGTATTATAATATCTCCATAGCTAGTCCTTTGTTTTGCATTAATTTTTATGAAGGTTGAATGATACTAAACGAATGATCGCGGGCCAAATCTTAGATATGCAATTCAATTGTTTGAATTTATGGCCAAAGTGTTTGAAATACGTAACGGTACTTGATTAATTCATTTATACGTAAAACTGCTTACTAGTCAAATTGGAATTTGTTGTGAAAAGTCAAAAGAAAAATCTAAGGAGAAATTAATTTGAGGTCTCATGGAGTAAAATATTGTTAGAAAAGTCTTACTAAATGGAAAAATTAAGGGTAATGACTCTAATTTATTCTTCAAGTAACCACCATGGACCACTGGGCACCCTAAATCAATAATGGTCCCTAATTTGCCCTAAAGTAACTAAATTAGTTCAATTTTACCCTTACGTGACGGTCAATGATGTTTGACCGTTTAAAAACTTCATGAAATTGCATATTGACCCCTTATATTATTTTTATTTATATTTTGGTCCCTCTAGTTTGATTCAATTTTTGTTTTAGTCCCTGTAGTTTAAAACAAAAGGTTTAAGTCCTCAAACTTGATTATGTTAGCATAATTAGTCCCTATAGTTTAAAATATAAATTTTGGATTTTAATGTTAAAAAATTTATATTTTATTTGGTCGCATCAATCTCTAAATCATCGAGTCATGTCATCATAATTAACATCGTTAGCGACATGTCAGCATATTTAACATTGTTAACCCATATTCATGTTTTTATTAAATTATAGGGACTAACTGTGCTAACAGAATCAAATTTGAAGGACCAAAAACTCTTGTTTTAAACTACAGGGACTAAAACGAAAATTGAAGCAAACTATAGAGACCAAGATATAAATAAGAATAATATATGGGGCCAATATGCAATTGTTCGAAGTTTTTAAACGGTCAAAAGTCATTAACCATCAGGTGAGGGTAAAATTTAACTACATTGGTTAGTTGAAGGGCAAATTATAGTTTGTTGTTAATTTAGGGTGCTCAGTAGTCCACAGTGGTTACTTGAATAGTAAATTAAAATCATTACCCAAAAATTAAAGTATGGTCCCAATATATTATCTTTCAAATCTAAATGACAATTTTTTTCCTCCTTATAATTAATAAAAACAAAGCAACTCTATCATTTAAGAAATGAAAACACTTTTGAAATGCCAAACCCTAAATTTTAGGGGTGAATAGCCAAGGAATATGAAATGAACGATATCTCTCAGCTATAAATATGTCATTGATTATATTTTGTACAAGAAAATGTATATATTATTCCTCAAGAAATTTCGGTAGATTTCTTTTTTTATATATATAACAATTTCGGTAGATTTCTATTATAAATGGGACCTCCTAAAAATGTAGAGAGCCACATATTCATCGATAATAGTTCAACAAAAGAAGCTTCGTACTAAACTAATAGATGTCAACCTACATCAACAGTGAGGATCCAAATTAAAGGTTACACACACACACGATTGCTTCGCCTCTTTTCATGAACTGAATTGCTTCTTGACATGTTTAGAGTACACCCACATTATTTAATAATCTCTCTCTCTCTCTCTCAACTCCTCACTCAAATCTCAGACAAGGAAAGAAGAAAAAAGGAAAATAACTCACTCAAATCTCACATGAACTTGCCGACTACCGTGTGCTAGAAATGAGGAAAAACATAGCAGAGAATGAAGGATGATGGTGAAGATGGTGGGAGGGCGGTGGGGGAAGATGATGGTGATGGGGGCAGGGGGCGGTGGAGGATGAGGATGATTGGGGGACGGTGGGGCTGGTGGAGGATGAAGATGGTGGGGGTGGAGGGAATGGGTTACCTGAGGGGGAGTGGGGGATGAAGAAGATTGGGGTGTGTCTGTTGTGTTGGGTGGAGAGATTTTATTTTTTTTCATTAACTAATGTGAGTCTTAAACATTCAGAAAAATTATTGTCATATGAGCGCCTTACGACAGCAAAAAATTTCATTTTTCCTGCCACATCAGCTAAACTTCTTGACGTTACTTAAATTGAAACAAAATTTTATTTTTCATTACCAGAATTGAGACCAAAAACATATTTTCCCCTAAGTGTTCCTAATATTATAATAGTTCGTTACCATTTTTATACATTTACCCTTTAAATTTTTCTTTAAAATAATGAGTACACTATTTTTCACTAAACACATTGACTTCAAATCAACAATTCAATCCTTCGGAAACAGATTGGTCAAAAAAAAAAATCTTTCGGAAACAGGAAGGGAAAGATACACTATCTAAGACAAAAAAATATTTTTCCAGTGAATAACATAACATCTCATTAATATAAATAAATAAAACGTCGAACCCAAAAGAAAAAAATCACACACTCCCTCGTAAAATAATTCTTTTTTATGAAAATTTAATAATAAATACATATATCTCATTGATATAATGTGAAAAATACCTAGATCTCTCCCTCTCAACCTCAGCTCCCACTTATGTTTAGAGCTGGTTTCAAAACTTTGATCTCAAACCTAGTTAATGGAGGAGTGTTTTGCTAGGTCATGATAGTTAACATAAAACCATGTCAAATCTTCTGAACATAAATATATATACCAACAATATAGTTGGTCTCACCAAGTGAGATAAGACTTTGTTGTTGTTATTATTGTGTTTAAACACGTGAACTCCCTCTTGTCCTAATTAATTATATAACATATTTAACTAATTTGATTAAATAAATTATGTTAGTTAGTATGTTATATATTTTTTTTCTAAAACTTTCCAAACATCTCTAATTATGTCCTCCCCAATCTATTTAATTGATGATATTGTTGGAAATCCAATCAATAGGGTTAATTTGTGAATAAATTAAAAAAAATGAAATTAATTAGATTATATATTTAGGACCGATACAGCTCCCAAATTGGACTACATTTAGGTCTAGACAGAGTGTAAATTTCTGAAACAAAATAAGTGTTTAGGGAAATAAAATTAAATAAACTCACTCTAAACTTGGAAATCATTCTATACATTTATTTCTTTTGGACCAAAAAAGATATTCTGAATTGACAAAGAAAAGTTATTTATTGTAGTTTTATTTCATCAGAATATGACTCTAACAAACGATCTTAATACGTGGCTGTTCCATTTATTTTTTCTTTATTTGTCTCATTCTAACAATTCGTACTTAAAGCGAATTATTTAGATAGAGATCATCACCACCACATTCCTTTAACATACAAATGGACTAGTAAGGTCTTTCCCCAACATAGTTGCCACGAGGATAATAGTTGCAGCTAATGAGAGTACCTAAATTATTGTTACATTTCACTTTAGCACAACCAAGATTAGTCGATTTCTTCCACACCACCTGAGTATAGTGTCCACACACTTTCCCTGCAGCGCACGAGTTGCTATTATAATTATAATATGCCTTTTCGCCCACCCACAACTTCACTGCATCTGTGCCACTCATGTCGCCCGAGCTCCATGCAAGGTTCTCCCCGTACGGGCCATTGGAGTGGACTAGCTTGCAATCAGCCTTTCGTTGGTTAGTATATTTTTGTGCGTAAGCAGCCACCGTGTTATTCCAAATTATGTTTGGAACACCCACTTTTGATCTTGCTGCATTATGTGCATTCACATAGTCTTGAGGTGAATTCTGAGCATAGGTCATGAGGGCATAGAGAAACAAGAAGAAGAAAGAAAATAAAAACTTGGATGATAATTCCATTGTGTGTTATTATTTGTAATGTTTTGCTTGATGAAACAAGGAGAGGCCTTGTGTAGGAATTTATAGAAAATTTGGTTTGAAAAGTCATGTATGTTTAAGTGTGCGTGTAGATCATGCAACAGGGTGGAGATAAATAACTAGGAGATCCTATTTTCAATTAATCAATTAATTAATAGATTAGATTCATAGATAGACCACCATATATATGGGCCTGCTTGGATGGAGGGAAAATGTGGAAGGAAAGAAAATGGGGAAGGAAATGGAAGAGAAAACATTTTTCCTTGCTTGATAGGAGAGAAAACGGGAGAGGAAGGAAAATAGGGAAGAAAAATAATGTGGGTCCCTTGTCCCATTTTCCTCCCAAGTTTTCCCTCCCCATATGGGAAGATTTTGTCTCATCAAAATTTGTTTTCCCACTTTCTGCCCTTGGTTGAGCGCACCCATTCTCGCCTCTTCTACTCATTCTCTTCACAAATAAACTCCCTTCTTCTTCTGATATTCTCTCCATCCACAGTGTCCCAGAGCTTCATATATCCCTTCCTCCTTCGGTGTCTTCCTATTGTTCTTCCTTATTCATACTCATGCACTTGTTTCTTCCCGAAAAATGAGTTTACTTAGCTTCTTCCTCTTTTTATTCTCTTTCGCTCATATCTTGTTCTTTTTGGGATTGCTTTTTCTTCCTTTGCTTAGCTGATATCTTGATTTATTTATTTAATTTCTCATATCTGGTCTGAAATTAATAAATAGGTTCGTTTTTCCCTCATCATGCATAGACTGAGGAATATGCTTCCTTTTTTTATTTCTTGTTATTTTGCTCTATCTGCACCTAGTGAACCCATATGTTTTAATAAGTAGAAATTGTAATAGAGCCCAAGACTTGAATTCGTTGACACCTATTCTATTCAACAGAGGCATAGTTGTTAGAATTAGTTTTTCCATATCTTTCGGCTTCACACATATCAATGTAAGTAGCCTTCATTATTAATCTTGGATTGTAGATTATGTGTAAAATTGTCATTTTGCTTCTTGGCATTTCATTATTTTGCTTTTGTTTGTTTGTTTTAGAAATATATTGTTCTTCTTGTTTGTAATTGTGTGGTTTTGAACTGTTCTAAAGATGGTAAATCATAATAATCAAGGATTCATCAAGGATTCATCAAGGATTATAGGGTATTTTAGTCATTATAATATTTACCAATTTTCTTTCCTCCCTATTTTCCCTCCTCCGTCCAAACAAAATAGAGGATTATATTTTAGTCATTATAACTAAAACTAATATAGCTCTAACAATTTGCTAGGAACCCTAATTGGTTGAAAGAATTATTTGATTGTTAAAAATGTCTAATTAGATTTCAATAATAAGGGTGGAAGAAGCAAAATTATAAACTAGGCGGACGAAAGAGTGATTGAAGAGGAAAATAAGAAGAATTAGGTAAAGAGTAAAATAAACACATATATAACATTAATCACAAAATAAGAGGAGGAATTAAGAGTTAATCCATATAAGGGTTCCAAATAATCCTAGAATCAAAGCTTTAGCTCCACATGTTCATGAAATCTAAAAGAATATATACATATGATAGCACAATCATAGAACAAGAGAGAGAGAAAGGAAAATGGAGAAGAAAAACCAAGATTTGAAACCAAAATCTCTTCTAGACTTCAATCCATTGACACCCACTCCTCCAAAAGTCAAACCCTAGCTCCCAAAATGCCCATGACGTGAAGAATAGGTTTTTTCTGTCGAGCCCTCTCTTTTATATCTCAGATTTCCCTAGTTTTTCGAGTGTGAAACGCAGAGTTTTGACGTAACGCCCGACGAATGCTCAACGAACAAATAAGAGTCAGAACAGAATTCTCTTCGTCGTCCCTTAGTTATGCAACGAACGCTCAACGAACATCAGGGAGAAATTTTGTTTTTCCTCTTTTGTCCCTTGCTTCACTCTTGAGTTTGTCCTATGCTTTTCTTGATAACTCCATGTTTTCCTTAGCCTTTTAAACTTTTCCACCTCTTCCTACAAAAGAGAAGGAGGGTTGATGAACTTCAAAAATAACTTACAAACACACATGACTCTTAATTTCACACAAATACATATTTTTCAATTTGTACTCTTACCTATATGTATTTGTATCATTTTTAATCATTTGTCACCAAAAATCATGTACATTCAAGGGAAATTGAGATGAAATATGTGAAATTATGGAGTTTATCACTCCCTCAAACTTGAGTCCTTGCTTGTCCTCAAGCAATTAAGAAATCTTTATTCTTTGACCACATGCTATCCTTAATTCAATTGAATTACTTGTCCTCATATGTTGCTCTTCCTAATTGATATATAGAATACATGAACTATTTGCAGAGATAAATGACTCATGATGTTAAGAATAAGCTCTCCATAATCTTTGAACTAGTGTGTGTGGTGAATTTAAAGACAATTTTCAAGATTTTTCTCCGGTTCTTTGTAATACTCCAATGTATGTATAGACTCTCACTTTTCAAATTTCTCCACTCTTTTCTTCCTCCCCACTTTCAACTTTTAGCACATAAGTTTAAAATCAAGAGGACTTTCAAAGCTTGTAATGAGGCCAAGGGTTTAAGTGTTTAGTTATTTGAAAGAATGGGATAAAGGAGTTCAAATATCTTGAGATAAATGAAAACACTTCATCATATTCACTCTTTCACAACATTCTCTTCCAAGAAGCTTAAAATTCCCCCAAACTCATCTCAATTTGATTCTCTGTACTAGTCTTATTGCAACTTTCCTTTTTCTTTTTTTTTTCTAGACCTCTTTCTTTTCTTCTTTTCCATCATTTTTTTTCATCAATTCACTTTCTTTCTTTTTTTTTTCGACCTACGAGTACAAACTTTCCTTTTCATAGCTACTATTTCCCTTCCCACACATGTTTTTACATTTACACACACTTTTATCAACCATACCAATCCTCACTACTAATGAAATGTCAATTATTTTAAGATTCAGGTAGTTCATGGTTTTTTGGGTTTTAAGGGTTAAGTCCAATGTGGGTTGCAAAAGAAAATTATCATGGTTTTCTCATTAAAAGGCTCAAAGAGGGTGCAAAAAGGGATAAAGAATTGTCAAGGATGGCTTGAAATGCTCAATCGTATTTGATGATGGCCTCAATCATTTTTCAAACTTATGTGCAACCTGTCAAAAATGTGAATTTTCCAAAAAGAATTTTGAAATTATCACGTGAGAGAAAACACATACATTAGTTTATTACAATTGTCCTTCACAAAATCCATCATCCAATTACTCTAACTCCAATTGTGCTTAAGTTGTTCAAGAGAATTAAGGAGAGATTTGCCTTAACACCACAATTCACTCAAGCAAAACATATAAGTTCACCTTCTATATACCCTTTAGTCAAATAACTTATTCCTATCATTGGACTTTCTTACACCTTTTGAAGACAACTCATGGTCAAATTTTCTAAAAAGTGCAACAACTTTTAGTTTGGGACAAAATATCACACATTCATCATCACAACAAAGTCAAAATAAATTCCCTTATGCACTTATTAGTTACAAGCAAACAAAAAATTTATTCACAATTCTAAAAAATTTTCACATGATCATCATCTCATCACCTCTTTACTCCCCCAAACTTAAAACAAACAGTGTCCTCACTGTGGAACAAAGGAGGGTAGGAACAAGCATGGAGTCAAACATGGGCAAAGCTTTGATATCACACCAACAAAACTAGAAACTATCCTAAGGATGCCTAAAGGAAATTCTAAAACAAAAATTCTAACAAAAAAACTCCTAAAAGAAAAGTTCCCCCAAACTTGAACTACACTACACCTTAAACTTCTCTTATGTCACGCCCTCAAGTTCTATGGCGCGACCGACACGAAGTTTAAGGTCTCTAAACTTCGTAAGCCATTTCTATTAACCAATATTTCTAAACATTTATCATTTCACGCATTTAACTATACCATTTTCGTCTTAATGTCTATAAAGATAAATACACTAACTAATTGAATGTATAGATAAGTATTATTATTTACAATAATAATAAGAATCAAATTTTCTTTATAAGGTTAATTATACCTTTCTTTGTCTTAAAACACGAACTGTTAATCGACATTCTTGAATCTGAAATACAAAGCAATATGTAAATACATGCAATCTCAATATATGACCTTTTTATTTAGGGCAATGGACCTATTTTACACTTCAAGTAACCACCCTGGACCACTGGGCACCCTAAACTAACACTGAGTACAATTTTACCCCTGAAGTAACCAAAGTGGTTCAATTTTACCCTCTGACGAATGTAATGTTGACATGCAGGATATAATGTTGACATGTGGACGACATATGTCAACATTACATTTGTCAGAGGGTAAAATTGGACCACATTGGTTACTTCAGGAGTAAAATTGGACCACTTTGGTTACTTCAGGGGTAAAATTGTACCCAGTGTTAGTTTAGAGTGCCCAGTGGTCCAGGGTGGTTACTTGAAGGGCAAAATAGGGCCATTGCCCTTTTATTTAAATCCCATAAAGATGGGTCAGCAAATAGATAATATAATTTGGCCAACAATACAATAAATAAAGATTAGAATATAGAAACTTTAGTTTATTATCACCATACTTATATTTGAAAAGTATTGAAACCCCAAATGGCAAAATTTGCATCATAAAAAATATAACCCCTCTCAAGTATTATAAAATCCATATAAAATCTCATTATTATGAAAACTGGTTTTCTATAGAGGAAATGACACAAGCGAAATAAGAGGCGTGGACACACAGTCCACGAGGGTAAATCACCAGGCGTGACACGAAGTCACGAAAACAGGCGTGGACACACAGTTCACGAGGGTAAATAACCAGGCGTGACACGAAGTCACGAAATCAGGCGTGACAAAACCATGAAACAGGTGTGACACGAAGTCACGAAAACAGGTGTAGCTCGAGTATACAAAAACAGGCGATCAGGCGTAGCTCGAATCTACGAAAACAAGTGAACAAGCGTAGCTCGAGACTACGAAAACAGGTGAACAGGCGTAGCTCGAGACTACGAAAACAGGTGATCAGGCGTAGCTCGAGTCTACGAAAACAAGTGAACAGGCGTAGCTCGAGACTACGAAAACAGGCGCAACCCGAAGGTCACGAAAACAGGCGTGTCTGAAAGACACGAATACAGGCGCAGGTACAAGACCCACGAGAACAGGCGCTTTGTGTCTAGTTCCTCTAATAAATATATATATATATATCTTGTAATAAATAAATCGATTCGAAATCAAATATCAAATCTCATCATCCAAAAGACTTCAAAATGTTTTGAAGCATGCTTGATGCCAATATACCAATAACAATAATAAATATTCTGGGAAAACGATAACTCTTTATCAAATAGTTTATAATAAAATACTTCAGTATGAAATCCACATTAGTACCTATAAAATTGTCAAATCAGTTTATCCATAAGTATAAAATATACTTTGAACAGATATAGTAGAGAATAAAAGAAGAAAACAAATTCTTTAATCATACAACAAAAAAAATATAAATTAGTTGGCAACCCATAAACCACCACCCATGCCAAGAGAAAACAAAGATAAAGAGAACCTAGAGACATTAATGAGCATAACATAGAGAGCAAATTTAACAGACCATGTAGTTACAATTCACTTATACTTAACCCCTATTCTTTTTGTATCATATTCTGTCAAGTTAGGGAGAAGAAAAAGAATTCATTTATATTTCAAACGTGTGTTTTCAACCCAGGAATTTTACTACACATCAATTAATATTATATTCCTCATCCATCATTCATCTTTTAAGTAGGAAACATCAGTGCCATTTTTAGTCAATGCAGCAAAGGAAAATTATTTCCCAAGTTCAAATACATGTACATAAATCTTCTTTCAACACTACACCAACAATACTTCATCCTAGAAATAAATTGAGCCTTGATAGGGGAAGCTGTAGGAAATATGTACACACTCATCCAACAAGTTCTTCAACCAACTAAAACCCCAATGCAAAGTAAATTCTTCATCCTTCCTAAGTTTCATTCAGCCAAAACAGAATCCTCAAGGCTATCACTAAATAGATTACATTAATTCAATCAAATAAAACCTTTATTCTCAAAAAAAAATGGAATTCCATCAATTTCCCAATACTTGTGATCTCAAATCTGAAATTTGACATTCAAATACATAACCAACCAAACCTTGCATTTATTACTCCTTAAATCAAACCTTGAGCCATTAACACAATTTCAATAATCAACCTTCCATTGGTGACAAACCACAATCAAATAACTCTACTAGATACTAACCCCTGTAAACCATCATTATCACTTCTCTAATCATTCCATCAATTCTCCAATACTTGTAATATCAACTCTGAAATTTGACATTCAAATACATAACCATTCAGCCCTTGCATTCATTAATTCTAAAATCATCACCTAGTTGTTTGAATCTCATTTAAACCACACAAAATCAGCAACACTATCCTCCCATTAATCTTAGCACAATATAATCAAACATAGGATCCTACACCTATTACAAAAGTCATCTCTTAGGTCTTACTATAACAATGAGGCCTTAGTAACAAAACTTGAACCTCTCAGTTTCATATATCTCCGAAATTAAAAAATAGAATCAATATGGACTGCTATATCAAGCTTCTAAAATTTGTGAGTCTAAAATTTATAAATTCCACTAAACAATTCAAAACAATGTACATTAAGAGTCATAGGAAAATCTAAAGGCACATTTTCAATGAACCACTTCAACAACTTCCACAATCAATATCCTTACTAATCCATTCTTTATGAATTCTGCTTCAATCAGAAAAAATCTGGACCTTTGATAATAATGTTCACAAGCATAACATAAAACTTGTTCGAAATACACAATTCCAACGCACATTGGTTTTCTTCACTCTTCTAAGCATTTTAACAATCAACTTGAATGCCATGATATTCAAACAATAGTTATCAACACTATTGTTCAACAGTTTCTAAACACCATAGCCATACTCATTTGTCTACTGCAGGACATAAAGCAAATGAAGTCATACTAATTTAAAATCGAATGGGCTGACATGCAAGACACAAAAATATCACTAATCTTCACACACTATGCAACAGCTCGGTCAAGATAGGAAAGAAAGATGAACTTTAGGAACACTCAATCCACACATAAAATGATAGAATGTAACACCAATAAATTCCTATGTAAATATATTAAATATTTTGAGCCTAAATCGCTTGAACACTATCGAATTCAAATGCATCCAAAATTTCAGTTTTTTGAGCAACCCCAATCATCAAATCATCTTCCAAACTCTAAATCAAAGTTTAACTTCTTTTGAACAACCTAAAACTAACACCCAACTCGGCCTCCTCTCTCAACTCGCAGAAAAACAAAGGAATATGGGTATAGAAATGAAGAGAAAGATCACCTGAAGCCACTGTTGTTATTACATGTTAGATTGGAGCCGAAAAATGCCATAAATCGTCGCTGAAAGAAGAGGAATCCTCGGAGAAAGGAAGGGGAGAGGAGGAACTCGTTTTTTTTTCAGAAGAAGGGAGAAGATGAATCTAGAAGAGAAGAGAAGAGAAGTATAACAACGTAAACCTTATCCCATTCAAATGGGGTCAGCTACATGGATCACACGACGCCATTTAGCTCTGTCCCTAGTCATTCCTGAAGATAAATTTTTAACAACCATATCTCTTTGAATAACTTCATCAAGAGTTCTTTTTGGTCTCCCTCTATTTCTTATATACGGCTCCCTTTCCATCTGTTCCACTATTCTTACTGGCTCATCCAATTCTCTTCTTTGAACATGCTCATACCACCTTAAACGATATTCTCTCATTTTCTCTGAAATTGGTGCTACCCCAACTCTTTCACGAATGTGATCATTACGAATCCTATCTTTTAGTGTATACCCACTCATCCATCTCGACATTTTCATCTCCGTCACATCCATCTTATGTTCTTGTTGTTTTTTAATTGCCCAGCATTCACTACCATATGACAATGCTAGTCTAACAGCTGTTCGATAGAATTCTCCTTTTACTCTAGTTTGAACCATTCGATCACAAATAACCCCAGAAGCTCTTCTCCATTTACACCAACCAGCCTGAATTCTATTATTGACATCTCCATCTACTTCACAATCCTCTTGAATAATTGATCCAAAATATTTAAACTTATTCACTTGACGTATAACATGCTCTCCTAATACAGTTTCTATGTCCTCATGAGTTTGTCTATTGCCAAAACTACAGCACATATATTCCGTTTTAATCCTACTTATTCTAAAGCCTTTCGACTCTAGAGTCGTCCTCCATAACTCTAATTTCCAATTAATTTCATCTTTTGAATCCCCTAAAATGACTATATCATGCGCAAAAAGCATGCACTTAGGAATTTCTTCTTGTATACTTTCAGTCACAGCATCCATAACAAGATTAAACAAATATAGACTCAATGCCGAACCTTGATGTAATCCAATTCTTATTGGAAAATCAATTGTTTCTCCTACCGGTGTTCTGACTCTAGTCATTACACCTTCATACATATCTTGAATAGCTCTAATATACTCAATTTGTACCTCTTTCTTTTCTAGAATTTTCCAAAGTAAATATCTTGACACCCTATCATATGTTTTTTCCAAATCAATAAAAATTATATGCAAGTCTTTTCTTATGCTTCTATATCTTTCCATTAAGCCTCTAATTAGATATATTGCTTCTGTAGTTGACCTTCCCGGCATAAAGCCAAATTAATTTTTTAATATGCTAGTCTCATTTCGTAACCTATGCTCAATTACTTTTTCCAACAACTTCATTGTATGACTCATAAGTTTTATTCCTCTATAATTTGCACAATTTTGAATATCTCTTTTATTTTTATAAATAAGTACTAATGTACTCTTCCTCCAATCATCTGACATTTTTTTAGACCTTAGAATTTCATTAAATAGTTTAGTAAGCCACCACACTCCATCTTCTCCTAAACATTTCCATACTTCATAGGAATACCATCTGGTCCAACAGCTTTTCCCTTAGTCATTTTCTTAAGAGCATCCTCAACTTCACTAATACTAATATTAATATTATCTGTAAAACTGCTATTCCTATCACTAGTCCCTAAATCATCTATAGCATAATTCAAAGTTTCCACTCTATCATTAAATAAATTATGAAAATAATTCTTCCATCTATCCCTAATAATCTCATCTTTAACTAATACATTACCTTCTTCATCCTTAACACACATTACTTGATCTAAATCTCTTGATTTCTTCTCTTTTATCTTTGCTAGTCTATACATTTTTTGTTTCCCATCTTTTGTCCCTAATTCTTTATAAAACTCCTCAAAGAAATTAGCTCGAGTTATACTAACAACTTTTTTCATCTCTTTCTTTGCTAATCTATATTTTACCTAATTTTCCTCACTATCACATATTTGCAAATCCTTAAAACATTGTTTTTAAATTTAATTTTCTCTTGAACATTATTATTCCACCACCAGGTCTCCTTTTTACGCCTAATATAACCCTTTGATTCACCTAAAACTTCTTTTGCTATTTTTCTCATCATCATACTTAAATCTATCCATAAATCATTAGCACATCCTTGTTTATCCCATCTACATTCATTCATCAACCTATTCTTAAAAATTTTCATTTTCCCCCTCTCAATTGCCACCATCTAATTGTTGGTTGAAACACTTCTCTCTTCTTCGTTCGATTAAACTTCACACGAACGTCTAAAACTAAAGGCCTATGTTGTGTAGTCACACCATCACGTGGAATCACCTTACAGTTTATACACATTCTTCTATCCAAATTTCTTAGTAAAAAGAAATCAATCTGTGATCTATTGACTCCACTCTTATATGTAATCAAATGTTCTTCCTGTTTCTCAAAATAAGTGTTAACAATTTTAAGATTGTTAGCCATACAGAATTCAATAATAAAATGTCCTTCATTATTCATTGTGCCAAAACCAAAACCACCATGAACTTGTGTGTATTGTCCTGCATCTTTACCAACATGTCCATTAAGATCACCACCAATAAAAATCTTTTCAGTGTTAGGAATTCGTTTAATTATCTTCTCCAATTCGTCCCAAAATTGTTCCTTTATGAACAATTCTGCCCCTATCTTAGGGGCATATGCACTGATTATATTAATTGTATCATCCTAAACTACCATTTTTATCGATAATACTCTATCTCCACTTCTATAAACTTCAACCACATTCTTCTTCCACACTTCATCCACAATTATACCTACACCATTCCTATGATTCACTTTACCAGTATACCAAAGTTTATAACCATCAATATCCTTAGCCTTTTCTCCTACCCATTTAGTCTCTTGTAGACATAGAATATTTATTTTTCTATCCCTCATCACACCTATTACCTCCCAAGCTTTGCCTCTCAAGGTTCCAATATTCCACGTACTAAATCTAATCCTACACTCATTCACTTTCTTCTTTATATATTCCTTCTTCTGTACACTGTCCGTCGATGACATATTGCTAAAATGGTTGTGTGTGTCCATGCTTTAAGATTAGACAATTTTTTACGTTGACTGCCGAAGCCTAACACAACCTACTCTTTTTATCCGGGCTTAGGACCGGCTAAATAAATAGGCAGAGTATTACTCACAACAATAATAATAACACATAAAAATAGCACAAATAATAAAACTAATACAAATAAATCCTAACACTAATAAGAATGGAACTAGCACAAATAATAACAATAAATAAAGAGATAAAACAAATCACAATACAATAAAATATTAAAACAATATAATAATAATATATAAATAAATAAATAAATAAATGAAATAACAATATATAATAAAACAAAAACGAGCACAATACTCAACAATAAAATAAAACAATAAATTAATAAATATCCTCTGAAAAACCAAATAACAATAAATGCTCAACAACGATATTCAAATATTAAGATATGTATAAGAAACAAAAGATTTATAAATTTAAACCAGGGATTTTTGATGATGTTAAATCGTGATTATAATAATATGGTTATGATATGTATGTAAAACAAAAGATTGTAGAAGACTATGGTATTTCAATGAAATAACTTAAAGAAAATCAAACTTCAAACTAGGAATTTCTGATATGTAAACTGTTACGATAGTAAAACGGCTACGATGCTTGACGTAGTGGATTTCACCAAAAGATGATGAAGAAAACCGTGAGAATGAGAGATTGAGGAGAAAAAATATTATAAGAATGAGAGAAAGAAAAGAAAAAAGTAGATTGTATTAAATAAATAGATATCTTAATAATATATATAAGGTAAAATGTAATACCCCAAAATTTATAATAGAGATAATAAAGAATTGAATAAGGTATTAGGATGTCATAAGTAAATTAAAAATCATTGTGCAAAAATAAAGGAGGATATATATAATCTTATATAATTAATGTGCTTATTTTCTTTAGAAATTAAAGAAAACAATTGGTAGAGATTAAATTATAAATTAGAGATAAGAAAAATAATTACAAGATGGTTATTAGTTTGGGATTTATACTGAAAAAAAAAACAAAATGGTGATGAAAGAAAAATTTTAGTATGAGATAGAAATTAATTTATGGGAATTTTGTATAGGAAGGGGCTAAACTGAAAACAAAGGAAAGATTGAGATTAAGGACAAAATGGAGAGTCACAAACTTAGAAAGGGCATAAAAGTATTTTCCCTAGCATCCTTATCTATCTTCTTCATCATTCACCTTCCTGCCAGAAAAACCCCAGAGTCTTCTTTCTCATTCCTTTTCTTGAGGAACGATCACGAGAGCATGGAGGGGGGGGGGGGGGGGAAAGAGAGCTACGACGGTTTCTTCCGCCGTCCATCCCGACGACGCCGACCACCCCCACAATCCTCTTCCTTCCTCTTTCATTTTCGGCGACCTAGTTAAAAAAAGAGAGAGAATAGCATGGCGTGAAGGGAAATGAGAGCTGCGATGTTGGGTGATTTCAGGTGACGTTTGGAGCAGTTTTCCGGCACCTTATGGTGTGTGTAAGCCCCTTTAATTTTTCTATCATAGGCATGATGTCTAGGGTTTTCATTAGGAGTAAATTTGGGTACTTTGTTGTAAATCAATTTCTATGCTGTTTGAGTCGAAATTCGTTGTCCCAAAACCAAATTGGAGTAGTTTCTAACTAGTCTATGTGTTAGGATTGTTTGATTTGGGGTTAGAATGAAGTTTGAGAAAATTGAAGTGTTAATAAGTTTGTGTTTGAAAGGGATTTCGAAAATACATGAAAATTTCTAGGTATGGATAGATCTAATTTGTTTAATCATGTATCATTAGTGAAGTGGTTTAGTAGTGAATGATTTAAATGATTTAATCTTCAGTTTCTGCTCTGCTGGTTCTACTGAGACACACACATTTTTCTGTATTGATTTGGAAGGAAGGAGTATGTGGTAATACAAGAATATTGTTTGATATTGTTTAGTTGATATGGCTTAACAGAAATTCTAGTGCAATGTTTGAGTTAGTTATGCATTAAGGTTAACACTTGTGTTTTAGTTTGGCATTTAATATGCATGTGAGGTTCGAATGAAAGTTTTAATTGGTTTTTATCATACTTGGGCAGATTAAATGAAAGCTGGAAAATGTGGGTAAAGAGTGGCAGACAAAGAGATTAATAATATCATTTGACCTTAGAATGCACTTAAGGTGTTTGATAAAATGTTTAAGAGAAGGAATTGTTTGAAAATTTTGGTTTTTGCTAGGTGACTTAAGATGTTGCAAATGTATTTAAGATATTAATGGTTTTTGGACTAATTTAATTGAAAATGACTTGATTCTTCTTACCATTCATGGTGAAGAGAAAATATTGTTGATTTTAGGGTTGACCATTGGTTTTACTTGGTTCCTCTTTGATAAATGTAGAGATATGGTGTATTAAATTTGCTACTCTTTCTCTGTGAATGATAGAGATACTTTGAGGTGTAAAAGTAGTGTTAAGTAGTATCAAAAAGCTGTTTGAGAATTTATTAGGTTGTTGTCATAGTTTTATGTTGAATCTTGTTGGTTTTGGGGATTTCTGGAACTTGATGGGCTGTTTGATTTATGAATTTATTGATGTTTCTAGTAAATGGTGTTTTAGAATACTTCAAAACTGGAAGTAGAGTGTTGAATTGGATATTCATTGTTTTTGCCTAGTATTGGCACATGTATAATGATGAAAGAGAAGTATTGATGTTGAGTTACCTATATAGGAACATTATATGCTAAGATAGTGAAGTCAAGCTATGAATTCCCAAAAGACTCATTGGAATTTTATTTGACAAAGGCAAATTCTGTTATGATAGTTAACCCTTTGAATTTTTATTATTTCTGTTTGTCTGGTGCTTCACGTGTTCTTTTTTTATTTATTCAATTCTGAATAATTCCCTTCTACTTTGTTGATTTGGCCATAGGTTTGAATTCATGACATTTATGTGTAAAATCTCAAACATGAAAGAGACTTGTTGATGTCAAGTGTGTACAGTTTAAATTGTGATGCTGAGTAGTAATGTTGAACATAAATCTCCCTCTGTTCAAATCAGATTATAGGTTAGGTATTAGGGATTGTGGTTTGAATCTTATATTAAAGACTGTAACTATTCATGTATATTGAGTTTGTATGAGTTGTGTAAGTTAGGAAATTTTTGTGTTGTTTCTAGTTTGGATATCAATGATTGATGATTGATTGTAGTTCTCATTAGGATGAAACATGTATATAGGTATAATTTTGGGTGTTGGAAATTTTCTACACACTCTCTCATTGATTAGATTTCTAATGGATATAAGGGATTTTGATTAGCAATATAGAATTCAAGTTGTAAAGTTCAGGAAATGGGTTAAACCTACTTCGACATTTTATTGGGTGTGGGTCTCCTTAGATTTATTTCCTCTTGGCATGGGTGGTGGGATATGGGTTGCCAGCTAATTTATTTTGTTCTTTTATTCTCTACTATATTTGTTCAAAGTATATTTTATGCTTATGGATAAAATTGATTTGAAAGGTTTAAAGGTACTGATGTGGAATTTCATACTGAAGTATTTTATTATAAACTATTTGATAAAGAGTTATCGTTTTTCCCAGAATATTTGTCATTGTTTTTGGTATATTGGCATCAAGCATGCTTCAAAACATTTTGAAGTCCTACGGATGATGAGATTCGATATCTGATTTCAAATTGACTTATTACTATATAAACGTATATTTTTAGAGGAACTAGACACAAAGCGCTTGTTTCGTGACTTCGTGTCAAGCTTGATTCGTGGCTCTGCCACGCTTGTTTCGTGACTTCGTGTCACGCTTGTTTCGTGGTTTTGCCACGCTTGGTTATTTACCCTCGTGTGACTGTGTGTCCACGCTTGTTTCGTGACTTCGTGTCACGCTTGTTTCGTGGTTTTGCCACGCTTGGTTATTTACCCTCGTGTGACTGTGTGTCCACGCTTGTTTCGTGACTTCGTGTCACGCTTGTTTCGTGGTTTTGCCACGCTTGGTTATTTACCCTCGTGTGACTGTGTGTCCACGCTTGTTTCGTAGTCTCGAGCTACGCTGATTTTTCGTGGCCTTCGGGCTGCGTTTGACTTGTAGATTTCGAGCTGCGCTTGTTTCGTGGCCTATGTGCTGCGCTTGTTATTCGCTGCATGTCAGTTCCTCTATAGAAAACATGTTTTTTTATAAACATGAGCTTTCAAATTTATTTTGTAAACCTTGAAAGGGATTACTTTTATGTTATGCAGATTTTGCCCTTTTGGGTTTTATTCTCGAATACAAGTATGATTATAAACTACTGAGATTTCTATATTCCAAATCTTTACTTATTTATCTATTTTTGGGAATTTAAATCTGAAGTCAGTGTAACGAAATTGTAAATATTTATATAGTATTTTGTATTTCAGATTGAAGACTCTGGAACAACACTTCGTGCTTTAAGACAAAGCAAGGTATAATTAGCTTTATAAAGAAAACTGATTCTTATTATTATTGTAAATAATAATACTTATCTATAAATTCAATTACTTCGTTTATTTATCTTTGTATGCATTAACACGAAAATGGTATAGTTAAATGTGTGAAATGATAAATGTTTAGAAGTATTGGATATTGGAATTGACTTACGAAGTTTAGGTGCCTTAAACTTCGTGCCGGTCACGTTTAAAAATTTCGGGCGTGACATAAAAACAATAAGGGAACAGTCATAAATCCTAATTTTCGCAGATTACCTGGCTGAAACATAATTTTCGCCAAAAAAAAAAGTAATAAATCATAATTTTCGCAGAATACCTGACTGAAACATAATTTTCGCAGATTACCTGGCTGAAACATAATTTTCGCAAAAAAAAAGTCATAAATCATAATTTTCGCAAAATACCTGACTGGAACATAATTTTCGCATATTACCTGGCTGAAACATAATTTTCGCCAAAAAAAAAATCTCCTTCATCCACGACCTACTCCTTAAAATTTTCTAACTATTCCAAACATCAACCCAAACAATCATTAAAATTTGCCTACAATCTTGCCACTAATGCCAAATAAAACTCCCTAAAACTAGAAAACTCATCTAACTTCACCATGGACAAATCCTCATTCACATCACAACTCTGGCAACTCATCCTCTCTATTTCCGACCACTTGCAAGAAACAACTACACTTTCTGTTATACTACCATTAAAATCTTATTACTAAAAATTAATGTAGTTCATAAAAACACATGTTAAAAGGAATTTCAAAGTTAATTATATAACACCCAAAAACTTGAAACATAAAACTCACACAATAAATATAAAACACAACATATAAAGGAAGTGATAGATAGAAAAATCATACCTTAATAATCATGAGACCTGCAATTGAATAAATAACAACAACTAAACTGACCTGGAACATGAGGCACTACCACGGCGAGCTAATGAGATGAATAAAATTCAAACCTCTTGTACTCAACGTCCACTATAAGGTGTGGTTCAAGCGCCTCCTTCACCACATGTGTGTCCACAAGTGTTGCCCATGTGGTCCCCAAACAGGTGCGGTGCCAATTGAGGCTGAGAAGAGCGGTGACGGAGCAAACGGAGAGAGCATGGCTACACTTTACGCATAATATTCACGAGCACTCTTGATTGAAGAGACTACTTATCCCAAGAAGCTTCTGGATCAAGCAATTTGGCGAATATAGAAGGCGAGAGGTGACCATTCTGATGGTGAGGCTGCGTTCACGCGACCATTCTGCCCAAATGAAAAGAAGAGAAGAGAAGTGAAGCATTTTAATTGGTTTGCTTAATGCATTTTACCATTTTGCCCCTCCTTTTACTTTTTATTCACTTTCTTATTTCCCTCATAACTAAAGATGAATAGTAAAATTGAATCCTTACCTAGTTCCATATATTTTCTTTCACCGAAATAATGATTAGACCTCAAAGTATTTTTCATAAACATTCCAATCAAAAATCTAATCTCTAACTATTTTCTTTAATTTCTATAGAAGAAAAGGCATAATAATTCATTAAAAATATATATTTTTTCATTTCTTTATTTACAATGATTTTTAGTTCTCTAATGACATCCCTCAAACCATAAATAATTCTTCTTATCATTCATCTAGAAATTGGGATGTTACATCTTATGAGATCAAGCCAAAGCTTCATTCTTCACTTCTTTTTTCAAATTTCTTGCCCTACTCACCAAATAATCAATGGTATGACTTATCAAAATAATTATCATTACAATGGAACTTGAGCATATGCCTTATTTCAAAAAGATCAAATTTTATTTTCCAATGGCAAATGGATGAGTCTAACGCAAAGTTTCAAGACTAATTGTTCAAGTTCTATGAAAATGAGGATTATAATGATATAGTCACAACAAGTTCCTATAGAGAAATGCTCCTCTCAAATCAATGTGATGAAGGTGAAAAGTAAAAGTGTTTGGAGAAAGAGGGTGTTCTTTGGTCACGCGTTCGCTGTGCAATGAATGTGCAACAAAGATGCAAAGAGATAGGGGGTGGCTTCGTCGTGGCTTCACTGTGCAACGAAGTCACGACCAACAGATCTGATAATGCAGAATTTCTGCAGAATTCTGCAGACATAAACCACAAATCAGACATAAACCACAAATATTCCTAGTCACATATATTGACATCACAAATACCCAATACCTCCACTTAATTCATTATCATTCAACACCAAAACTCACCCTATCTTCCACTTACAAGACTCATTGAGCAATTTAATGCTTCAATCACACAAATGCCTCAAAATCCATATATCAATCATAATGTGCCCAACAATCAAAATGTATCCATAGACAAACAAGCCAAATTTCACATTCCTCAGTTCTATGTCCAATTAAATGATACCAAAACCAAATGAACATAGGCCATTTTCATATCACAAACAAGAACCATTCATATGAACATCATGAACTCAATATGCACATCAAGCTAACACCCAAAAAATCAATTGAGCACATCCTCAATAGGCAAATAAGATTCACTACACAATGAAGATCATTTCAATAAAATCAAACAAGTCTTGTCAATTCAGCTCATGAAACTCAATTTGGTCAATCAGCATAAACTAACCACAATTCCAGCCCAGCACAAATTTCCAGTCATCAACATCATCATTCATACTAGAAGAAGAACAAGAAAGAAGGGAAAAATGAATTTAGATGAAGATTGGAATAGTACTCCCATTTGTAGACCTCTTCTTGCCTTCCAAAACGTAAGCTCCAGCCATCCTCATTAACTAGTCATCCAAGTGTGGGATAAAATCAATCTTCCTACAAAAAGTGATACCAAGAAAAAATATACCAAACTACACTAAACTAGTTAAGAAAATTAAAAACTGTTAGAATCTTAAGTTTTGATGGTGACTTAGGTATGATATGGTCTAGTACTTAAAAGAACATAATTAACACTTAGGAAGGATTAGATGACATGGTTAGAACCCTGAGTTAGATCACTTGTGAATGCAAGATCATTTCCGGAAGTATTAGCACTAGAGTCACAACCGGATGCAGATTCACTTCCGAATGAATTAAGACTAGCGCTCACGGATGCGGAATCACTTCCGGATAGACTAGGACTCGCGCACGCGGATAAATGTGTCATCCCCCAGCGGCAGCGAGTAACTCACTAGGGATTTAACTTAGTCCATGAACATTAGGTACACAAACCTTAAGACTAAGCTATGACTCAACCGGAAGTGAGTTTACTTCCTGTTAGACTTAGACTGGCGCAGAGCGATGGAATAGATCTCACCCCAAGCGTCAGTGAGTCTACTTCACCAAGTGAAAGCACTTCCTGTTAGATTTAGACTGGCGCAGACTGATAGAATAGAATGACCCCAAGCGTCAATGAATCAGCCTCGTCAAGTAAAATTGCTTCCTGATAGATTTAGACTGGCGCAGGCTGACAGAATAGATATATCCCCAAGCGTCAGTGAATTAGCCTCGTCAAGCGAAATTGCTTCCTGTTAAATTTAGACTTGCACAGGCTGATAAAAGAGATATAACCCTAAGCTTCAGTGAGTTCACCACGTCAAGTAAAAGTGCTTCCGATAGCTCAGTGACTAGCGCTGACTGTTGGAATGAAATACACTGAGCGAGAGTAAGTGATGGTGAGCTAGATCCTTCATCAAGTGAAAGTACTTCCGGATGTAGAAGTGCTTCAGGATACATCCTAGACTAAGTAAACTCCCACTTCATGTGATTGTGTGTTGACTTAATATACATAGCATGAACAAATGACACACTGAGTCACTTAGGAAGACTTAGAGTAAACTAACGAGACTTAAGCTGACTATTGGAATAGAGATCCCTTAGAGTCAGTAGACATTACACTAAGTCAGAACATAGTCTAAGTAAGACTACTTCCCATAGCAAACTTCCCACAACATGTATAGTTTTACTATATCTGATTATATATATTGCTATGTTGGACTAACCAGTATGTGCAGAACTTAATCACACTTCCGGATGCAACTGAGCTTCCGGATGCAAAGACTCTTGGCATTGGATTTCAGAGATTAACACTTGCAGAGCAAGATTGCCACTTCCGGATGAACGATGATCATCCGTCAGCAAGAGTACAAGAGTAAATGTCACATACTCGGAAGTCAGAATGCTTTGTCAGAGCAGAGGTGTCAGGACTACTTTTCAGAGATAAAGCAAGTCAACCCTGCTGAGCATTTAAGAAGATGTTCCTTCCAACGGTAACAAAAGGATAACAGATATTCAAACAACATTGTTACCTACCAAGCATGAGGAGTATGAAAACATAATCTGAAGATTCACTCAAGGTGTCAAAGCTCATACTACCCACAAGAGTCGGAGTCCATAAGAGAGCGTCTGATAGCAAGAGAGCATCCAATAGCAAAGCACTCTTATCATTCATGGACAAGTGCTTGGAAGACAAAGTTCCTCTATGATAGCAAGCAGAATGTTAGAGTCCACGAGCTTCACTTCAGTTAGCAAGAGAGCTTCCGATAGTAAGTCTCTTAGCATCCTGGACTTATGCTTGAGGAACGAAGTCCTCATCTGACAACAAGCAAGAGTCAGACCGTACAGTGTATAGATGTCAGAACGACTTTTGCCAGAACAGTGTTGTCAGAACAGTGTTGACAGAACAGCTGGACAAAGCACCCTATTCAGATAAAGCAAAGTCAACTCTGCTGTGCATTAATGAGGACAACGTAAACAAGGCCCAACGGCTATATTCAAACGGCCTTATTGCCTCTCCAACGGTTGGATAATCAGAGGCTGGTATAAAAGGAACATCTACATTCAGAAGAGAAAGAGAGAACAGAGCTTATTGTCTGAAACACTATTCTACATTCCTCTCATCTTCTACTCTCGGACTTAGATATGTAATATTCTTAGAGAGTGATTCTTTTGTGCTTAAGTGAGTAACATCATCTACTCTTAGAGAGAGTCATTCGAGCTTAAGTGTTTAGCACAATCAGTTCATAGAGTGAACATAATTGTAATCTTACATTTTGTAAGGGGGAGCATTTAGAAGTTTTCTAAATCTCCATAGGTTGCAAGTTAGCCCGTAAAACTTGCATTTGTAAGGTTTGCAGGTGAACCCGTTGTAAAACCTGTGGGTTGTTAGGTGAACCCGTGCTCGTAAAACCTAAAGTGTAAAGGCTTCTCTTGTGCCTGGTTTAAACAAGAATAGTGGATTGAAAATCTCAGGTGGAGCCTGGGGACTGGATGTAGGTCTGGGTGACCGAACCAGGATAAATTTATGTGTGCATAAACTTACATTTAAACATTCTATTTTTGCATCACATAACATACTGACTTGTGCATACCATTACTCAGTAACATCATCACCAAGCACAAGCAGTCTTTTGAAAAAGAAATAAAGTTTTTATTCCCTCACCCAATTCACCCCCCCCTCTTGGGTGACAGCCACGCATTTCATTTGGTATCAGAGCAGGTCACTTGTTTAAAGGATCCAACGATCTCAAGTGTAAAGACCTTGGCTGATTTGGGTTAAGATGTTTTCCAAAGGCTTTGATCATACCATTCCACCTGTGTTAGAAAATATTGATTTTTGTTGGTGGAAAGCAAGAATGGAAAGTTTTATACAATCCACTAGTTTGAAAATGTGGGATATTTTTGAAAATGATTTTGATTTCAAACCAAGAGGAAACTGGACTGAAAAGGAGAAAAATTTGTTTTCCTTAAATATTAGAGCAATGCAAATTTTATACAAAGGCTTAACTGAAAATGATTTCCAGAAAATCAAACATTGCTCTAGTGCTAAAGACATTTGGAATACTCTTGATGTGATATATGCTTCTAACCCATCTCTTGAAAGCGCAGCTGTCCAAAGCTCAACTCGTGCTCGTTGTGGATCATCTACTGATGAGCTTCTGGAAGCTGATATTGAGGAAGCAGGCTTCAGTGAGGAGAGTATCCATTTCTGCCTAGAAGATTCAGAAAGTGAGGTATCTGGATCTGAACTTGAACTTTCTAAATTGCAAGATGCATACAATGAGTTATATACCGAATATTGTAAACTTGCAAAAGAACTTCTAGGCTTAAAAGAAAAAGATAGGAAACTTGCAAAAACTAATTTCTTCTTCTACGTCCAAAGTTTCCAAGGTTTCTTTTAAAGAATTAGTGGTTCCGATAGTTAGCCCACGATCGGCAGGGAAAACTTCAACATGTCTTGAAAAATGTTTTGATTGTAAACACTTGTTGAAGGAAAAAGAAGAGCTTTCAAAAGAAACTGAGATTTCAAAGGAACAAAAAAACTTTTCTAAAGAAAACTAATCATGATAATGATAGAAAACCCCATTTTGATTATCATTCCATTATCTGTCATTATTGTGGTAGATTAGGACATATTTCTCACACATGCAGTCTTAGAAGAAATCTAAATGTGAGAAATAAATTTGTATGGATTCCTAAAGGACAAGTAAGGTCCAGTGCTAACCAAGTAGGACCCAAGTACAAATGGGTACCAAAACATCCTCCTAGTGCCTTACTTGTGCAGGAAAGATCAAGAGTTTCTCTTACCCCAAAGGAGAGAACTCGTGGCGATGCAACTGCTGAAAACCCCTGGTACAATCATAAGAAGCAATCTGCAACCACCAGGAACAATGGTTCTGTCTCAAGGATGAGCTATCACAAAGTTCCATTCAACTATCCTGAGAAGAACAAGAGAGAGTGGACTCCTCGATCAACATTGAAAAGGCACTTGAATCTTAACTCTCAGAAGAAAGTGCTTCGAACCAAGGATAAGTATAGAAGATCTTCTTGGGAAAGGCAATTCCGAGGTTCAGCAAGACTCAGGACTTTATCTCATCTGAACAATCAGTCAAGTCTTGATAAGCATTCGTCACGCATAGATGGTGATATCATTCCTACCTTCCTCT
Source organism: Mimosa pudica (assembly GCA_029929735.1). Classification (NCBI taxonomy): domain Eukaryota; kingdom Viridiplantae; phylum Streptophyta; class Magnoliopsida; order Fabales; family Fabaceae; genus Mimosa; species Mimosa pudica. Next base: position 3,099,065 of record JAKELP010000037.1, on the reverse strand, counting down.
TTACTCGAACAATCACTTGGGTAGTAAATGCATGATGGGCTTAACAGTTTTACTCATATATGCTTAGCGAATCTTTTAAGGGCGTCTTTCATGAAAGAAAATAGTTTATGCATTCACCTTGATTTTTGAAAGATCCTTTTGATATACAAACTTTCAAAACAAATTCTGATCCTCTTTAAATCTACATGACAACCATACCTCATGATAGCACTCAAAAGTTATTTCTGATTTTCCATTTCATGTGGTATCTCTTGCATCAAGCTTTTCAATGCATAAGCAGCTATGGTTTCGAGAACAATACATCCCTCTTAATTACATCTTTAAGTTCTCAATTTACTAATGATCTCAGTTCAAGTTTGTGGTTTAAGAATGTTGACACAGATTATTGAAGCTTGAACAATGAATATAACCAAGAGAGAATGACAACGAAAATGTCTCTTATCAAGATGTGTGGAATGGCTATACCAACCCTGAGAAACTCTCGCCAATACACATGAGCATTTCTATCCCTTACATATTCTGTTGTGAAATTAAATGGATAGACTCTCTCTTGTCTGACATGCATTAGAAATCTTAGGAAATGCCTTGAATTGAACTCTGCTAAGATCTGTAAAACATGGCATAGAATCACAAGCATGCTATAATCTGTATTAATTTCAAGCTTGTTGATATCCTAAGAACAGTGAGATCACACTGAGCATATCTAGAAGAACTTGAGCAAAAATTTGGAAATTATTCTCGTAATCATATGCTGAAATTTGGTTGTTTTTGTAAACCGAATTTAGTCTTAAAATCAAACTATTCTGTGAGCATGAAAATTTCCAGTATTTCATTTTTGTGAGGATGAAGATTTTTCAAAATTTCATTGTGTTAAAAATTCACATGTCTTCATGATCTAACATGAACATCCTTGAGGCATATTTATTGAACTATACTTGCTTATGAAACTCTGAAAGTATGCCACCTGTTTGATACTCTTTGTACTATAACATTGATATTTATCTATGAGAGTATAAATAGAGTTCATGTCTTGATAGTGAAACTATGTGAACGTATAGACAATTTCAAAATTAGTTTTCACATAATCATTGTTCATATTTTCTTAAACCAACTAGCAAGCATGATTTCTTAAAATTATTAACTTGTGGTGATTAACACAGATTGACATGAATGTCCAGAGGATGGTCTCCAATGTTAAATCTTAAGTTCTTTCACTGACCATCAGAAAAGCACTTGTTTCCTCAAGCACATGAAGGCCCAATCATCAAGTTTGAGCAAGGATGCTTTCGCAACAATCAGCGCTTTCGATAGCAGGCCAACTATTGAACCATGGGAAGAGTAGAGTGACTGCCCAGTCATGTCTGCTTTTGGTTGTAGCTCAGCTTGCCGAAGCGAATCATCAAAGCACTTGCACTAGGGGTTTCCACTTGAGATAGCACATCTCTTGAAGATGTCAGGAAGCATGCTTATCTGCATATGATTAAGATTCATGAGTCTAATAGAGTCTGGAGATTCCTCATCTGTGGTAACATCTACACCTTACCATCTCTTATATATGATGCATACATGGCATTGGTAAGGGTGTCAATTTAGGATTTCTTTGCTCAATCTGCATTGACTTCAAAATCATTCATTGCTTTAGAAAATCATCCTAGCTCACACATCTGTATCCTTTATATGACACGCTGGAAAGTAAATTGATAACATACCTCTCTTATATGCTTCCTTTCTTGATTCAGTAATGATTAACCTTAATATAGAAGAGAAGTAAAGGACATTACTCGATAATGATCCCTTGAAAATAGAGAGTTGCATGCTGTCATAGATAATAAACTCTTGAGATGCTGTGATGCAATTATTTGGAAATTATTTTTGGCACTTTAAACTCACAAATTTCATTTGACTTGATTTCATTTTTCACATGGTATCACAAATTTCACTTGGCATTCAATCATTTCATTTGATATCACAAGTTCAAACTCACATATTTCATTTGATTTCATTTGGTATCACGAATTTAAAAATCACAAATTTTCAATTGATATCTTAATCATCATTTTAAACGCACCAAAATTATTTTGATATCATGTTAATCATTTCAAGAGGGTCAAAATTACTTTTGATGTCTTTTATATTTAAAAAGGAACTTTCACCTTCAAAAAGAGAACTGTTTTTGTATGTTTTGATCTAGACTTAATTCTTGCAAAACATGTTCTGTTATCTTGCATAATGGTTAGGGAGAGTAAACACACTTAGAATACTGAATCAATATTTTCTTCCCTCTGTCTCACACTGTTTAGTTATCCTACATAATATTTAGGGAGAATAGGGAGAAATATTAGGTAGAAAGCCCATTCCTAGGAGAACGATAGAAGTATCCCCATCCCTAAGGCTAGCTTGCACTTGTTGAATTTTGATGAAGCCAAAAGGGGGAGAGAAATGAGACACGAGATGTCTAGAGATGAGACATGAGATGTCTAGAGCTGAAAGATAAGATATCTGGGGAGAGAACTGGGAATGAAATATAGCTCTGGAAGTGATCTAAGTTTAATTATGTTCTCTAGTCATCTATGGGTTTGTCATCATCAAAAAGGGGGAGAATGTTAGAATCTTAAGTTTTGATGGTGACTTAGGTATGATATGGTCTAGTACTTAAAAGAACATAATTAACACTTAGGAAGGATTAGATGACATGGTTAGAACCCTGAGTTAGATCACTTGTGAATGCAAGATCATTTCCGGAAGTATTAGCACTAGAGTCACAACCGGATGCAGATTCACTTCCGAATGAATTAAGACTAGCGCTCACGGATGCGGAATCACTTCCGGATAGACTAGGACTCGCGCACGCGGATAAATGTGTCATCCCCCAGCGGCAGCGAGTAACTCACTAGGGATTTAACTTAGTCCATGAACATTAGGTACACAAACCTTAAGACTAAGCTATGACTCAACCGGAAGTGAGTTTACTTCCTGTTAGACTTAGACTGGCGCAGAGCGATGGAATAGATCTCACCCCAAGCGTCAGTGAGTCTACTTCGCCAAGTGAAAGCACTTCCTGTTAGATTTAGACTGGCGCAGACTGATAGAATAGAATGACCCCAAGCGTCAATGAATCAGCCTCGTCAAGTAAAATTGCTTCCTGATAGATTTAGACTGGCGCAGGCTGACAGAATAGATATATCCCCAAGCGTCAGTGAATTAGCCTCGTCAAGCGAAATTGCTTCCTGTTAAATTTAGACTTGCACAGGCTGATAAAAGAGATATAACCCTAAGCTTCAGTGAGTTCACCACGTCAAGTAAAAGTGCTTCCGATAGCTCAGTGACTAGCGCTGACTGTTGGAATGAAATACACTGAGCGAGAGTAAGTGATGGTGAGCTAGATCCTTCATCAAGTGAAAGTACTTCCGGATGTAGAAGTGCTTCAGGATACATCCTAGACTAAGTAAACTCCCACTTCATGTGATTGTGTGTTGACTTAATATACATAGCATGAACAAATGACACACTGAGTCACTTAGGAAGACTTAGAGTAAACTAACGAGACTTAAGCTGACTATTGGAATAGAGATCCCTTAGAGTCAGTAGACATTACACTAAGTCAGAACATAGTCTAAGTAAGACTACTTCCCATAGCAAACTTCCCACAACATGTATAGTTTTACTATATCTGATTATATATATTGCTATGTTGGACTAACCAGTATGTGCAGAACTTAATCACACTTCCGGATGCAACTGAGCTTCCGGATGCAAAGACTCTTGGCATTGGATTTCAGAGATTAACACTTGCAGAGCAAGATTGCCACTTCCGGATGAACGATGATCATCCGTCAGCAAGAGTACAAGAGTAAATGTCACATACTCGGAAGTCAGAATGCTTTGTCAGAGCAGAGGTGTCAGGACTACTTTTCAGAGATAAAGCAAGTCAACCCTGCTGAGCATTTAAGAAGATGTTCCTTCCAACGGTAACAAAAGGATAACAGATATTCAAACAACATTGTTACCTACCAAGCATGAGGAGTATGAAAACATAATCTGAAGATTCACTCAAGGTGTCAAAGCTCATACTACCCACAAGAGTCGGAGTCCATAAGAGAGCGTCTGATAGCAAGAGAGCATCCAATAGCAAAGCACTCTTATCATTCATGGACAAGTGCTTGGAAGACAAAGTTCCTCTATGATAGCAAGCAGAATGTTAGAGTCCACGAGCTTCACTTCAGTTAGCAAGAGAGCTTCCGATAGTAAGTCTCTTAGCATCCTGGACTTATGCTTGAGGAACGAAGTCCTCATCTGACAACAAGCAAGAGTCAGACCGTACAGTGTATAGATGTCAGAACGACTTTTGCCAGAACAGTGTTGTCAGAACAGTGTTGACAGAACAGCTGGACAAAGCACCCTATTCAGATAAAGCAAAGTCAACTCTGCTGTGCATTAATGAGGACAACGTAAACAAGGCCCAACGGCTATATTCAAACGGCCTTATTGCCTCTCCAACGGTTGGATAATCAGAGGCTGGTATAAAAGGAACATCTACATTCAGAAGAGAAAGAGAGAACAGAGCTTATTGTCTGAAACACTATTCTACATTCCTCTCATCTTCTACTCTCGGACTTAGATATGTAATATTCTTAGAGAGTGATTCTTTTGTGCTTAAGTGAGTAACATCATCTACTCTTAGAGAGAGTCATTCGAGCTTAAGTGTTTAGCACAATCAGTTCATAGAGTGAACATAATTGTAATCTTACATTTTGTAAGGGGGAGCATTTAGAAGTTTTCTAAATCTCCATAGGTTGCAAGTTAGCCCGTAAAACTTGCATTTGTAAGGTTTGCAGGTGAACCCGTTGTAAAACCTGTGGGTTGTTAGGTGAACCCGTGCTCGTAAAACCTAAAGTGTAAAGGCTTCTCTTGTGCCTGGTTTAAACAAGAATAGTGGATTGAAAATCTCAGGTGGAGCCTGGGGACTGGATGTAGGTCTGGGTGACCGAACCAGGATAAATTTATGTGTGCATAAACTTACATTTAAACATTCTATTTTTGCATCACATAACATACTGACTTGTGCATACCATTACTCAGTAACATCATCACCAAGCACAAGCAGTCTTTCGAAAAAGAAATAAAGTTTTTATTCCCTCACCCAATTCACCCCCCCCTCTTGGGTGACAGCCACGCATTTCAAAAACAACAGAAAAGAGCAAGAACTCGGTTTGCCTCCCAAGAAACGCTAAATTTATAGTCTTCAGCCAGACTTTCCGCACCACTCACTAATTATAAGTATCAAAAACTAAGATCACGTTGTCCTCATTTCTTTTCAAAAGACAAGTTTTCATTGACAATGGGAATTCATTCACAATACATGATCCTTCAATCAAAAGTGATTTTGAGAAACATGTCACAATATGGCACATGGTAGACTTTAATTCAATTGTTTCAAAATTATCATCACTAGCCCCCAAATATTTTGAAAACCCAATAAAATCCATTGGACTCTCATCAGTAAGAGTCAAAAAATCACTCTGAGGATTTCGAACAACAATTGTTGGAATTTCTACTTGTTCACAATAATAATTAGGCTCCAAGTTTGAAACCTCAATTGAACAATCACAACTATTCTCTCCCCCTTCAACTTTCAACTCACAATCACCCACAAAAGCATCACAAACTATTGGTAACATATAATCACTTTCCATAATCAATTCTCCACTTGAACCCACATTTTCTACACATGAGTCATTTAATGTATCAATGAAAACACCTTTTTACCTTAAAGACTCAAATTGAGAAGTTAGTTCACCTAATTTGATTGCTAAATTTTCAAGAGCTAATGTTTGTTCCCTCCATGTTTCATCATCCCTAGCTCTATACTCATTTTCATTATCAAGATAAAGTTGAAGCATATCCATTATTCTTGACATCTTCTCTTGACTGGAACTAGACTCATCTAAACTATTAGGTGATATTTGACATTGTGGTGCATATGAAGGGAAAGAATAATTTGGATCCCTAGACAATGACTGTTCACGATTCCAACTAAGGTTAAAAGAATTATTATGCCAATTAGCTTGAAACCTTAGCAAAATCATGCTCTACATAATCCATGGTTGAAAAATGAGGGCATTGCTCATTATAATGGTTATTTCCACAATAATTGCAACAAAGGTACTCATGTTGAGTTTGAAAAGCATTATGGTCATAATAAGATGTTGAATAACCATTATCATGTTTAAATCCATCATTTGCCCCATTAGTCCTCCAAGGATAATCCATACAAAAGTTCAAAGAAAAACTAACTAACAAACACAAAAGCACACAAAGAGAACAAATATACACATGAACACAAGACAACAAATATAAAAAGAAATACAAGAACAAGTATATACAAACTCAAGCTTAAGCTACTAGTGCTCTAATCAAGATTGACCAAGGACGGTTTTGGGACACAAATCCCCGGCAACAGCGCCAAAAACTTGTTCGCACCGCAAGTGCACGGGTCACACCAAGTAATAAAATGATAAGAAAAGTATCGTTCCCACGAGGATTTGGTTCCAAAACCCGGTCGAGTAGAGATTATCACACTCTCGCTCAATTTGAGTGATTCAAATGTTAAGATGTGAAGGGTAACTATAAAAATAAATAAGAAAAACTATAAACAAGTGATTCTTAACTTCAAGGATAAAATGGATCCTAAGATTATTTTGCCCCCTTGTATTTCATAAACTTAAAGAGCCCCCTCTCACAATTGCTTTCAATGACTATATATTTGCTAAACTAGGGTTCTAGAATACTTGTAAACGCTCTGTCGAGTCAAGAACAAATGTTTAATTTTATTAATTATGCAATCTCTTGTCACAATCAATAAAACCCAATTTCTAAGTTTCAACCTTAATGTGGCTATGTGAGGTCAATAAGTATATGTCTATCTTATCAACAAATCCATCAATTTGCCATGCAAACTTCAAATTCTCACACTATTTTACCCAAGTTCTACACTCAACCTAGCTCTCTCAAGTATCAATCAAGTGAACACAACATCTAAATGGTGATCAAACACTTAGAAGAATCAATATAACAATAAAAGTAAAATGGTGATTTGCTAATGGGTAGATTACTGTTCATTAGACCTGACACCTCCATGTCATGTTGTGGGGTCAAATTATTGCCAAATCATCTAATTATCCAACAAAACGCAGGGACACTTCAGCATATAATCTATGTGGGTTCTTTTTCTTTCTGCCAACTAGAATAATCTGGCCCCACTTCCAATGTGTTAAAAGGAACTTCTCTAAATAAAAGTGGGTCCTATTTGTTTTTGCCATGTAGACTCATCAGACTCAATTTCACTTGTCAATACACAAATTTGCCTAAAGGCCCGTTTGGAAGCAGGAAACTAAGGCTCAGAATCTGAAAGTGAAAGTAATTCACATTCACAAGCCGTTTGGAAGCCAGAAACCTTTGCTCTGAATTAGAAAGTTTCTATTTTCAGTTTCCCTCCAAAATTAAAAATAGAAATACAAATTTGGCTTCCCACCAAAATTGAGTGTGGGCCCATGTCCTAAGTACCAAATTGCCCTTCAATTAAGCTCAAGGATTACATCAAAAAACAACTGGGAGCTTGGGATCATATACGGGCAAGCAAAAAACGAGTGAGAAGCTTTGGGTTGTCATTGGCGAAGGTGTGAGTGGGGTTGATGGCACATTTGTGAGCTGCACAGTGTACCGAGTAAGAAGACGAAAGTAAAAGTGGTCAACGTAGTTGCATATTGGTGAAGTCTTTTTTGTTTCTCTGGGTATTGATGGTGATGCTCAAACATGATTGCATTCCTCTCCTACATTTGTGACCCTGTTTTTGTGTTCAATATGAAGTGTTGAGTGCTTGTGATGTGAGTTTTGATTAAATGAATGAGTTTTCACTTTAAAAGTTGTTGGGTTAACAATAATTGTTTTTCAAACTATACATACATAGTTAAAATCTACATGGGTCTTGTGTGAAGTTCTTGCCCAGGTCCTTCTGTTTAACTGCAATAATGTTGGAAAAAGTTTGGGGGATGACGTGAGTTGAAAAGGTTAAACATATGTACACTTTATTTGTAGCTGTCATTGTTGATGCTAAACTCGATTTTACAATGGCAAACTCGATTTTAAGATGGCAAAATCGATTTTAAGCTGACAAAATCGATTTTACCATGACTGTTATGGGAAAAATGGAGGTTGTTCCAGGTAAACTCCATTTGACATAAATTACATCGAACAACTCCATATCACCACCACTATCGCTAGATGTTGGAAAAATGTTGGAAAAGGTTTGGGGATGACGTGAGTTGAAAAGGTTAAACATGAGTACACTTTATTTGTAGCTGTCATTGTTGATGCTAAACTCGATTTTACAATGGCAAACTCGATTTTAAGATGGCAAAATCGATTTTAAGCTGACAAAATCGATTTTACCATGACTGTTATGGGAAAATGGAGGTTGTTCCAGGTAAACTCCATTTGACATAAATTACATCGAACAACTCCATATCACCACCACTATCGCTAGATGTTGGAAAAATGTTGGAAAAAGTTTGGGGATGACGTGAGTTGAAAAGGTTAAACATGAGTACACTTTATTTGTAGCTGTCATTGTTGATGCTAAACTCGATTTTACAATGGCAAACTCGATTTTAAGATGGGAAAATCGATTTTAAGCTGACAAAATCGATTTTACCATGACAGCTATGGGAAAAGATGGAGGTCGTTCCACGTAAACTCCATTTGACATAAATTACATCCAACAACTACATATCACCACCGCCATTGCTAGAAAATTGTTTGGGCAAGAACAATCTGAGAAGATCTGAATAAAAATTTCTCCTTTAGAGTTTCTAGAGTTTCAACCCAACACCCAAATCTCTTCCACAAATGAACCTCAAACCTGTAAACCTCCCCAACTTCGTCTTCCAGAATTTGGTCTCCAAGTTTCTATCTTCCATTCTCCAGTTGGCCGCCTTGTTCCTCACTACGCCACCTCCTTTGCCGGAGACAACTTTCGTAGCAAAAGAGATGTGTTGCACTTGAGGTTTCTTTTTTCAATAAGGGGCTTTTTGGGAATGTTACAATAGGAAGGGGCATTACTGTCATTTATGTGCTTCACTTTCATATTCTTCCATTAGCCAACCAAACAGCCGCCCCTGAAATGCTTTCTTGGTAAACTGAAATCATTTCATTACTTTCAGATTCAGAGCAAAACTTTCCTGTTTCCAAACGGGCCCTAATAGAAATCCTTTATGGAAGACTTTTGTTGCGTGTTATTGTTTCCATATGTGGGTCCCTTTTTCAAGTATCATTTTCTCTTCATCTCTTGGGCCGTGTGTATGATGAAAAGTTGATTTGATTTTTCTGAGTCTTCTGGTCTTGCACAAATCACATTGGACATCCACATAGGGAGCTTTTTCTGACATTTTTCTCTCTGCTTACACAATCCGATACAAAACTTCTATTGGAAGCCAAGTCCAAGAAGAAACATGTTCACGGATTTTTTCAGCCATATCATCCAAATCTCCCTTTTCCCTCTGAAAACAAATCCTTCTACAACACTCTTCCTCAGTGGGTCATATTAAGCTTTCATTTTAACTGTGAAAATGGTTTTTTATTCTCTCTCCCTCTTCGTCTTTTATTACTCCCCTGTCCTGCTCTCTCTCTTCTTCCTCATTCTCGCCATATTCTCAGTCTCTCCGCCATCTCTTGCCTTCTCTTCCCTCCAAGGCTTGCTTGGTAGATCCCTCCTCAGTTTCGCCATTTTCTCAGTCTCACCATGGCTTGTCCTTTATATCCTTACATGGCTTCTCTTCTCTTTATCTCTCCCGCCCATAAAAGGAACTTGCTATGGTGAGTATACCTGCAAGTTTAGCATCAAAATCCAAGGCTTCCTCTGTTAGTTGAGAGGCAATCTAACCCATCTATTTCTTTTCAGGTTGGGAAGGCTCCCGCCGTAAAAACTTTCGAGCTTAAGTTCTCTTGTGAGTTTTGCATTTTCCTAGGGCTTTAATATGTTATGATATATGTGTTTTTGTTTTGATTTGTTGGTTTTTTTCGTTTTCTTTAGTTGAGATGAAGAAGCAGTTCTCTCTATCTGAAACAGGTTTTCGAAAGGTAAAGCAAACATTAATGGATTTTTTTTTTGCCAACGAAGAGAAGGAAGTTCTTTACTGGTGACTCTGATCTGAAGATGGAATTAGTTTATTAATCTTATGTTTCACTCAGGGACATCTAAATCTTCTCCGAACATGGATGGGTGAGTTGATATTATTTCTTAGCTATTAATGTTGTTATTTTCTTTTGGGGTTTACCAGCTGAGCAATGAACCCTGAATGTATGTTAAATCTGAATACCCTTTTTCAAAGATCCAATTTTTTTGGTTCTATATTTGGGAAATTAAATTGTACATTGAATTTTGCAGAGATTGCTTAAGATGCTATATGGGTTGAATTTTAAGGAATTTGCGGCTTTCTTGTATGCCTTCAGTCCTCGTGCCACATTGGATAACAAATGTAAGTGTAATGATTATTTTCCAAGGCCCACTGAATTGAATCTGACTACATAAGTGATTGATTGGTTATTATACGTTATATTATTAAATGGTAATATTGGAGCTGTATTCTTTTTCAGTTTTGACAATGGTATATGATTCAGACTACAATGGTGTCACACGCTTTTCTTCCTTTTGTCAAATGACTTATAATGGGCATGGTATGGATGAGTTTGTACCCCAAAGAACTGCTGCTTATATCAGCCAACATGATGTAGATATTGTAACCTAACAATAAAGGACATATTTAACTGGAAATAGAATGACTCCAGCTAAATGTATGAAATTATATTTAAGCTTTACCCTTTTCCCCTAATACTCTATCATTTTCCCCTAATGAAATATAAAGTTTTGGTAGCTTGAAACATATTGAGTACTATTTTTGGGGTTCCACAGACTTGCTCACAGAGTTGTCAAGAAGAGAGAGTGAAGCAAATATTAAGCCTGATCCAGATGTTGATGTTTACATGAAGGTAAGAAAGAAGTCAATATCAATCTTGATAATATTGAAACCATGGTTCAAATAATAGAATGTCATTGCATCTAATTTGGATATTATATACCAGGTAACAGCAAGTAAAGGGCATGATGCCAACTTAGTTACAGATTATGTATCAAAGGTAAAACTACTACCAGGATCTCATGTTCTCTACTATATCTTATGATATTTATAGTTTAGCACAAAGGCTTAAAATTAAGTTATTGGGTGGAGGCTTCAAAACAAATATTTTAATGAGGGGAGTGTGATTGCTAAGGATTCAACCCATTAACATTAAGTAGTCCCTAAGCCTTTGATTCAATGTTAACAGTTTTTTCAAATCAAAAGCTCAGTTTTCTAGTGAAGATAATCAACATTATCTAACAACCACAAGGTATATGTTTGTAATTATTCAGGTGTTGGGGTTAGATATTTGTGCTGATACAATGGTGGGGAATGAAATGTTGAGAGGGATTTCTGGGGGGCAAAGGAAGCGTGTGACAACAGGAGAGATGCTAGATAATGTTTTCTTCCTATTGTCAAAACTGAGGTCTTTTCTTCCTATTGTCAAAACTGAGGTCTTTTCTTCCTATTGTCAAATGAAATGTTTTTTTAACAGCTTTTCCTCCTATTTGCTTCTTTTCTATATCATGCTCATCGCTTTTCACGTAGCCATGTTTTTGCCAATTTTATTGTATTGGAATAGAGAATTATTAATTACTTTAGGCATTTACAATTTTCCAAATGATTACTTTAGGTATTTACAATTTTAGAATGCCTGTTTCACATCAAGTTGAAAGGCCTTCAAACATCAGCTCTTCCTTAATGAAAGTTGCACAAGAAGTGAAAGAAGCAATGAATAATGCAGAAATTACTAGCTCCACAGGGTTAATGCCAAGCTTAACAGATGAAGCTCTTGAAAAGATGAATTATCTCCATGCAACCATTACTGAAACTCTCAGACTATATCCGTTCCGGTGGTAAGGGTCATTAGATATGTTTTATTTGTGTAACGAAACTTTGAAACGTTTATGAAAGTATTTGCTTTTGATGTGCATGATTTCACATTCCTGTTTATTGCTTCTTACTGAGAGCCATTTGACATATTTCAATTTTCTATGTTTGGATTGAGAAGAAATCTTGGAGGACATATTTCAAACTTCTATGATTAGATTGCAAATCAGTGTATTAAAAAAATATAAAACCAATAAATAATTACCTCCTGCATGTTTTTCCATCTCCGCACACACATACCAAACAAATAAAAGGAAAATAATGATGATCTAATGATGATGTTATCCAAAAAAGGGACCTGGTCAATTGAATGGTAAAACTGGATCCATTCCATGTTTGCTGTGTTTCCTGGAATAAACTCATTTTTTTTCATGTATGAAGATTAAAACTGAGATCTTATAAATAGGGAACACTATACCAGAGGATATTTAATAATCATATCAGAAATCTAAAAATGTATAGCCAAGTATCACAAACTATGGATTGCAAAACACATAACGAAAAATGAGTTTGCCTAAAGATATGTTCAAGTATGTCTTTTCAGGTATTCTGAAAAAGGATCACTAATCTAGCCAAGTATGTTGTTCTCTTGATTAGAAAATATTTGCTTTAGAAAGGTTCATGTTTCATGACAGCTTGAAAAAGTAGAAAGTCATGCTGCTGTGCAATACATTGTCATGAAAGAACCTGTCAAATCAAGGATCAAGTTTGACATTTTTTCTGAGTTTGGGCTGTCAACTAAAGTTTGGTCACATGTGGTACTTTGACAAATTGTGGAGGCCATCATTTTGCTAACATACTATTTGCATGTCAAAGGTAATAATAGTGCTTTTACAGACTTCAATGGGACCTATAGCCAATACATGGAGTGTGGGGGCCATCATTACTACTTCTTTTCATTAGTCTTCTGCTCTTCTGTAGCTTTTTAATGTGGTTTTAGGTTTCATTAGTCTTCTGCTCTTCTGTAGTTTTTTAACGTGGTTTTGGGAAACGCTGAAATTGTGTGTGTATGTGTGTAAAAGCCAAATGCTTCCTATGCTCATTGAGTTTGATGAAATCTTACATATCTTTATTGTTACTTCAGGACTTGTGATGGCTCTAATCGGTTCTTTACTCAGTATACTTGTGGTGAGCATATGTTTCTGTTAAATTTTGGATTAAATAAGTTTCATGGTCAATAGAGAAATATGATTTTCCTAGAGTGTTTAAGGAAAACTAAGGCTTACATCTCATCATAACTTCATACATTTGATGAGTTCATGTGTAAAATCCACCATCCTTGTGGTTGTGTTGTTTTATTCACTGCAATAGGCCTGAACATATATACATTCAAAATTTTAATTTTATGTTCAAATAGATCATGATCTTCCTTTGATATAGATTTGAAATGAATATTATTATTTTAATCCCTACACTTTGCATTGCTTTGGAGTTTAATTAATTCAAGGGAGTCTTTCTTGCTTACATAATTTAGCGTATTTACAAATATCAAAACTTTTGCATTGCAATAATGTTGAGCTTCATTTTTAATTAGAGATATTTATATTTGTTATCCTCATTTCACCCTGATTTTTAGGGTTCTTCTAAAATGGTTTGTTATCCTCATTTTCAGGTTTGCTTCTCTTTGGAAAATCATTGTTTGGCAATTCATGAGTTGTCAAGGATTGTCCTGTCTTATTCATGTCTTGCCATGAAGTTGATAAGTTTTTTCTTGATGTGGTCTATAATAAAGAATCTAATTCAGAAACAAGTTGCGTTTAAGGGAAGGCAATGGAGAAAGTACTCAACTACTATAGTGAGGGAATTAGGAAACAAATTTTCATTGAAGTATATAATTGTAATTTTCAGCTTTCTTAGAGAATTATAGATTTTAGGAAAACTTTATCCTTCAATGATCCCTTCAAATTTCAGTTGTATAAATATTAAAATGTTGGTAGATTACTCTAATGATTTATCCCATACTACTCTATATCATTTAAGGTTTGTTAGTAGATTATTAATAATTGTCAATAGACCACGCGAAGCGCGGGAAACATGAATATAATATTTCACTAATGTTGTACAAGATTTGTCACTTCTTAATTTTGTTTTAAATTAATTGGCTTTTTTAGATCATTGTTGTTTCTATGGTACTACTTTCATGATATTTATACACTGTTATTCTTTTTTAATAATTATTTTGCTATTTGCTACACATTTGTCACAACTCTTGGTTATTTTTATGTTCTTTTAAGTTGGCAAATATAATTCCATACAGGCTTAGCTCCCCGTGCAACGCACGGGAGAATTTGCTCGTTAGGTAAAGAGTAAAATAAACACATATATAACATTAATCACAAAATAAGAGGAGGAATTAAGAGTTAATCCATACAAGGGTTCCAAATAATCCTAGAATCAAAGCATTAGCTCCACATGTTCATGAAATCCAAAAGAATACATGCATATGATAGCACAATCTTAGAATAAGAGAGAGGGAAAGGAAAATGGAGAAGAAAAACCAAGATTTGAAGCCAAAATCTCTTCTAGACTTCAATCCATTGACATTCACTCCTCCAAAAGCCAAGCCCTAGCTCCCAAAATGCCCAAGAAGTGAAGAATAGGTTTTTTCTGTCGAGCCCTCTCTTTTATATCTCATATTTTCCCAGTTTTTCGAGTGTAAAACGCTGAGTTTTAATTTCTGTTCTTCGCGCATTCGTTGCGCGACGAATGCTCAACGAACAAATAAGAGTCAGAACAGAATTCTCTTCGTTGTCCCTTAGTTATGCAACGAACGCTCAACGAACATCAGGGAGAAATTTTCTTTTTCCTCTTTTGTCCCTTGCTTCACTCTTGAGTTTGTCCTATACTTTTCTTGATAACTCCATGTTTTCCTTAGCCTTTTAAACTTGTCCATCTCTTCCTACAAAAGACAACGGGGATTGATGAGCTTCAAAAATAACTTACAAACACATATGACTCTAAATTTCACACAAATACATATTTTTCAATTTGTACTCTTACCTATATGTATTTGTATCATTCTCAATCATTTGTCACCAAAAATCATGTACATTCAAGGGAAATGAGATGGAATATGTGAAATTATGGAGTTTATCAGTAGTCATCCTTGCAATGAGTTTACTGTATTTAACTTATGTGTAACATCATTTCTTTTGTCAAAAGGAAAACAAGATACAAGCCAATGCAATAGTAAGTCGATGTGTGAAAAATATATTGCAGCTGTGCAAGAGAAGAAAATGTATAGGTTTGAAAAATATAAGGATTCTCGGAATGCCTTAACTTTTAAAGCTACCATGCACCCCATCAAGATCATGTTTTCACCCATGACTTTAGATGCTAAAGAGGTTGCTGAAATCCCCTTCGAAGTGTTTACTTTTAAATCTATAGCTGAGATTATTTCCATCTAGAGACCCAAAATATAGAATACTTGATTGGTAAGTTTTGCTCCTTCTTTGGAAACAAATATTTTCATTTGTACTACGTTGTTTTCCTGTTTTCGTGACTTTTTTTGCATTGTCTTTGTTAGATATGATTGGTTTTGTGAAGTCAATGAGAAAAGTGGAAGAGTTTCCAAACCAACCTGGCAAATACTTGGAACGCAGGGTTCTCTCATATGCACAATTAGTGAACATTTTTATATGCAAATAAATAAAGGATGAATCCTCAATTTTAATAGATTTTATATACTTTTTGGTATGATTGAGGAGTCATTTTGGCAAAATGAAAGACACTTGATGAGATTTGATATGATGTCAAGTTTGTGCATTACTTTGGGGATTTCATAATATTTTTCTTTTATTAAATAGAATCAGCTATATATTAGTTAAAGAAATAAATTGCAAGAATCAAGTATTAGTAAAGGAGAAAAATCATCATTTAAATCACTTTATTTTAAGTTGCAAGAAAACATATCATTTAAATTGCAAGAATCAAGTATTAGTAAAGGAAACAAATCAGGTATTAAATAATCCTATACTTCCCTTTTCTTTATATATTAAAAGATAGGATTAGTAATGATCACATTAGTGAAAGAGTTGGGGTAACATCAATTTCAGAGAAAATGAGAGATTATCGTTTAAGGTGGTATGAACATATTCAAAGAAGAGAATTAGATGTGATAGTAAGAATAGTGGAGTAGATGGTAAGAGAGACGTATATAAGAAATAGAGGGAGACCAAAGAGAACTCTTGATGAAGTTATTCAAAAAGATATGTTAGTGAAAGGTTTATCTGAAGGAAAGAATAGGGACATAGCAATATGGCGTCGTGTGATCCATGTAGCCGACCCCACTTTGAGTGGGATAAGGTTTACGTTGATGATGATGATGATGATGATGATGATACTTCTCTTTTCTTTATTTTAAGTGTTAGTTTAGTTTTAGTTAAATCACTTTTAATATAGTTCTTTAGAATAGCAAAAACCAAATATTTTCACTCATGATCATCATCATCATCATCATCAACATAAACCTTATCCCAATTAGATGGGGTCGGCTACATGGTCATTGTGCTCTATCAATAGTCATGCTTGGAGGTAAACATTTCATCAAAAGATCTCTTTGATCTTCCTCTCCTTCTTGTGCAGTGATTCCATATATTCTCTTCTTTGAACCTTTTGTTTCTTTATATGCCTTCTCACTCAACCTAATGATAATATAATGGGCAAAGGTGCAAAAATAGTCACCGTAAATTTAAAAATGGGCAACTATAACTCTAGTAAATTGAAAGGAGCAAAACTGTACATTGTAAACTAAAATGGGGCAAAACCATACATTGTAAACCAAAATGAGGCAAAAGTAACCTCTCTGTTAACCCGAGTTAAATAGACATATTCCGGACGTGGGTTTCACCATCAGTAAATGACATGTCAATTCCAAAATCTAACGTAAAAGCTAAAATGCATCAAGTTGAACCCTAAATCACTGAACACGAACTCTAAACCTCCAAATCATTTCGATAAGAAACCAAATAGAACCCCAAATCATGTGAAATTCACCTTACTTCTACGTAATCATCTGAAAAAATAAAGTCTCATCAAAAAATTAAAGTCTCATCGACATATTGCACCCTTAAATGTATGACACATCATTTACTGATGGTGGGGCCACGTCTGGAAAACCTACGTTTAAATTTATGATGGCTATTTTTGCACATTTGCCCAATTTTGCCCCATTTTGATTTACAGTGTACAGTTTTGCCCCCTTCAATTTACCAGAGTTATAGTTGCACATTTTTAAATTTACGATGACTATTTTTGCACATTTGCCCTAATATAATTATAATAACTAATCCTCTTTTGCCGAAGTCTTCATAGAAACGATAACTTTTATACTAATAATTTTGATGACTCATACGCTTACGGTAAAGAGCGGAAACAGCCAATAAGTCAATAAACCAGCATGCTTTATCAAGCTTTTTTTATGATACGTTTATTTGTGACACTCTTTTTAATGCATTGTTTACAAATGTAAATTAGATTTCTCAACCTTTGGTTGATGATAAGTTTTCATTACTTTGGCACCAAGGCCATATTAAACCGTTGATTTATCTTTGAATGGAATAAGTTTATCTGATAATTTACATTGATGTAGATGGTCATTAGATAGCTTCCTTTGTTGAGGCTACTAGATTGTACTTTAATCATGACATATCGGAAGTGAAGGACTTACTTTCTAGATGCCTTGTACCCTGTGTAACATCCTAAAAAATAGTAATAATAATAATTATATTAATAAATATAAATATTATATTAATAAATTAATCATTTAAGTAGTTAATTTGAAAAGAAAGCAAGAATATAGGGTCAATGCTAACAAAGTGGAAATAAACTTGGACCTAGTTTTTCTCTCTCACTCTCCACGCATACACACAAAAAGAAAACGTGGTGATTGCAATCCTCCTCCCATACTTCAATTCTATGCGTGTGTACTATAGTCTTCCCCCATTTTTTTATTTTCTTTTTCTATTATGTTTTCTCTTATTTCACAATATAACCATACTCCCTCCTCTCTATTTATTATTGGCTAATTCCAAATTCTCAACTTCAAAAACTAATAAAGAGAATAGGTCATTACCTCCATTGCATATATTTCTCACAACCGTTTCTTCCTTGCTTTCAACGTATACATTCTACAAGATTTATAAATTCCAAACGTAACTATCTCTCTCTCTCTCTCACATATACATCTCCCTCTCTCTTTCACGCATATCTCTCTCTCGTCACATTTCATTCTCTTCTTCTTCAATATATATATCATCATTCCTCCAACAAGAACCGATCCTCCTATTATATCAATATCAATCTTTCTCTTTCGTTTTGCCTCCCTGAATCAAACCACCATATCACATAGTCATCATTGAGGCGTCACCAAAGAACTACCACCGTAAACATCTTTTTCTCCAGTAGTAGTTAATTGCGCGGAGTATCACGTAGTTGATTTGTGTTGGGTGACATAAATTCGAATTACTAGGTAACTATAATTGTTTGTTTGCGTGTGTGGGTTAGCAAGTTTTTCAAAATTATATTTTGCAAAATTATCTACGCACACATGTTTGAATTATATTTATTATAAAATTGTTTGGTGGAGTATGTTATTTTGAATGGCATAAAGGTGTGTATTTCATATTTTGAAATTATTATGCATTAATGATTTGTTTCATGAAAGTTTGATGATTTTGTGACATACGATTTTGGGTGTTGCATACGTTGGTTGATGTGGTTTGTGTGTGTGACACTGGTATATTGAATATATGTCATCCATGGATGAGGTGCCCTGCAAGATTACAAGGACTGATTTTGAGATAGAATGAAATTGTAACACCCCAATTTTCAGATTAGAGATAATAAATAATTAATTAAGGTTTAAGTATGTCTTTAGTAAATTAAAAATCAGTGTTAAAAAATGAGGATAAATATATTTATAATAGATTAATGTGTTTATTTTGTCTACAAATTAAAGAAAATGGTTTGGAAGTGCTGTTTATTTTTAGATTAGAAATTCTATGGAAAATAGTTTGTAGCTTAGATAAGATTATGGTAATGGAAACATTATAATTGACTAAGTGAATTTACTTTTATGGAGTTAACTTTGGCACATGATTGAACTATATGAGGAGTAAATAAAGGTTAAGAGTTAGGGCAAATTGGTAATTGTCATTAATATATTTATTTATCTCCTTCTTCTTCTTCCACCGTATTCATCATCATCAAACACACCTCCCATGAATTCCAGAAACTTCCACCTCCTCCCACAATCTGTCCTTCTCTCTCCCGGCGCTGCCCCACGTCGCCACGGAGCCACTACCGTCGACGGTGGTAAGTGAAGCCGTCGTGGTTCCCTCTGTCTCTTTGTTTGTATTTTTCTTTCCTACTCCCTTGCGTGAGTGCTGTGAAAGAAAGGAGAGCACAAGTTCTCCGACGGTTTGGGGCTTCTCCGGCGAGTCTCCGGCACCATATAGTGTGTGTAAGCTCCTTTAAATTTTCCCTCTATCTTATGCTTGATTTCTAGGGTTTTCATTGTGAAATTTGGGGGCTTTTAGTGTAAATCGATTCCTATGACTTTTGAGTTTGATTTGGCTGTTTTAAAACCAAATTAGGTTGGTTTCTAACTAGTCTATGGATTAGGATTACTTGGATTGGGGTTAGAATGAAGTTTGGTCAAATTAAAGTGTTAGAAAACTAGGGTTTAATGGGATTTTCGAAAATCCAGCAAGCTTTGTAGGAATTGATGATCTTAATTTGTTTAATCAAATTATATGATGATGATTATTGATTTGGATTAGTTATTGACAATCCTACTTGAGATTTTACTTGCTTAAAGTTGATTTAAGTTCAAGAGCGGTAATTAAATCCTTTAAATATGATCTTTTAAACATGATTTATGGTTGTTATATGGTAAGAAAAGTTCAAATATAATGTTTTAGGTTTTAATGGGTTAGATTTCAGTTTTTGGTTAATTTGTATTGATTTGTTGCATAATTTTCGGCGTAGACCAGCACCATTTAATGTGATTGAGGATATTAAAGGTTACGGGTAAATTTTTATATTAAGTAATATATAGGTTTTTGAGTTAAGTTTGTGGTTTATCTTAACCCCAATAGGTTAATTATATATTGGTGAATCACTAGGATTAAGGTGCAAGAGGATGAACAAATTATCCCTAATTGTTTTAATAGGCTGGGTGGTGTTTACTAATGGCCCTAAATGGTTCAATTAGTTGAGGAAATTGTGGGATTGCCTTTGAATGATTAAAATTGGAAAATCAAAGTGGATTTTGGTTTTGGGATATGATATGAAGGCATTTAGTTATACTTGAATGTGATTGAATGAGACTTTTGATTCATGGGGATTATGGAAGGATTTGATTAGATATTAGAAGTTGTATGTTAAAAGAAATAAAATCTATGTTTCGTGGGGTAACATTGACTATGAATCAATTTGTTGCTTGCATGTCAAGCTCTAGGTGGTTTGAAATTGTTATGGAGTCCTTGTTTCTTTCCATGTGTTAATAGATTCATTTTGTGATTTGATGGTGGCATTAAAAGGATATAAAGATGATGTAATTCAGATTTGGGAAGGATTAACAATGAGAAATTACTATATTAGTCTTATGTTATATTTTGATTTTTGTCATTAAAGATGTGTGATACAGTTTCTGCTTGTTTAGTGTAGGATAGAGTATGCAGCTTAATTTTCTTTATTCTTGTTATAGTTTGTAGTGATTTGAGTTCCTAAAGGGACAAAGATATAAAGATGAAAGTCAGCATAAGAGTGTTTATAGAAAATGATGTGAATCCATAAAAGTAATCCATGGCGAAGGGAACCAATTCTTATGTTGTTGTTATGAATAAAGGGTTTTTTTTCTTGAGACTTGAATTGATACTATTGAGTGCTCTGTATATCAACATAATTGAACATTTTTTCGAGTTTGAGTTATCTTGCCAATTTGGTTAGTGAAATAATTGCGTTGTATGAACGGTTAATGGTTATGGTGGCAAGGTGTAATGGTGGTATCTTCAAATTCTTTATTGATTTCCACGTTGGAATTATAATTAGTAAGTTTGTTTTTTTCATCATTTGATAATTGGTATTTGGTTTGGGAGTATTCCAATTTACTTTGACTATGCTTAATAATTTCTTTTGATTTTTCCTTAGCTTGTCTCATCTTGGCATGGGTGGTGGGTTATGGGTGCCAATCAACTTATATTTTATTCCCTTGATTTGCTTTATTGTTTGTATTAGTGATACCAATGATGCTGATTATAAAAAGATGAACTATTTGTTGAGTTTGCATGTTAATGTGGTTTTTCTATTTCTGTTAATGTGGTTTTTCTGTTTCCTATCATCACAATTGGTCGAATAACTAAGGAATATTAAATTGGGACCATGTGATTTTTTTTTAGTTCATTTTGGATTTGAATGGTTGAGGTTTTATTTAAGACATATCGGATTTCAAACTTGAAAGTTTGGGTTATTTTTGCCTAATAAGGAGAATCTGAAACTATTCACTGATATTTTGAATATGGCTAAAGATATACTTGAAAATGTCTATTTACTTTTGGAGGTTGAGTTAATGATTTGATATATGAAAATGTTCTTGGATGAAATATTGAAACTATGTAAACTTTTGAAACTTGAACAAATACATTGATTGGACCAGAGTTAGAATGAGAATAGATTATGTTTTATTTCTTTCTAAAGGAGTTTATATCATTCAAATCAACTTATTTATTACTATATATATAAATATATATTATTTTTGAGGAACTAGACACAAAGCGCTTGTTTCGTGACTTCGTGCCACGCTTGTTTCGTGGTTTTGCCACGCTTGTTTCGTGACTTCGTGTCACGCTTGTTTCGTGGTTTTACCACGCTTGGTTATTTACCCTCGTGTGACTCTGTGTCCACGCTTGTTTCATAGTCTCGAGTTACGCTGGTTTTTCGTGGCCTTCGGGCTGCGTCTAACTTGTAGATTTCAAGCTGCGCTTGTTTCGTGGCCTCTGTGCTGCGCTTGTTATTCGCTGCGTGTCAGTTCCTCTATAAAAGTAAGTTTTTCATAAAAAAATATGTTTTCACAGTTACTTTATATTATTTGGACTAAGTTGTTTTCTTATGATATGTTAATGGTTAAAGTGGAAATGTATCTTATTTATATTGTGAGATTAATATCAATAAAACTATTATTATCCTCAAATATTACAAGTATTTTATTGATTTGAATATGACTATGAACTTTTGAGAAATGTGGCAGTGACACAATGTATATTCAAACTTTAACGATGAAGATGAATATTTCGTGGATGTGGTAACGATATATCTATTGTTTGAGGAAAGTTGTGAAAGTTGTTTGAGGAACCATCTCGTATTTAAACAATTTAATATGGATAAAAGAGTTGTCGAATGACTTGGTATAAAAAGAATTTGGTTCATATGCATGTGTTTCACTTTTATATTTGAAGGTGTTATTATGTTTCTTGTACGATAGTTTTAATATTTTGAAGATGGGTAGTTAAGTTTCTAAATTTGTTTCAGTAGACCTTTTGGATGTTTGTTAGTAATGACTCTCAGAGGGTTTGGCCATGAACCGGTAATATGTTTGAAATTTTGTGATTTAGATAGAATTTGAGAAGATAGTAATATTATTGTGCCTGGACTTAAGTAAAATTCTCTATTCTTGTATTTTTATTTCTGTGGATGAAGATGTCCTGATTTTGTTGAATATATAATATATAATACCTTGTATTTCAGATTGAAGAATGTAGATAAATACATCTTGCTTTAGGATGATAGAAGGTAAAAGTAAAATTTTATACACATTTTCATTGTAAATAATAGATACCTAAACATTCATTTTCCTTGTGTATTACCTTTATATGCATTGAGATATAAATGTTATGACCAAATGTTTGAAATGGTAAATTTTTGGAAATAGAAATGTATGCTTAAAATGTCTATAGTTAATTGAAAGGCTTACGAAGTGAGATTTAGTCAATACTTCATGCCGGTCACGCGATAGAACTTCAGGGCGTGACAGAAATATAGAAAGACGAGTTGGGAGAGAGCGCCCCCGGAACTAATGAAATATAGAAAGATGAATTGGAGGAGAACGCCCCCGGTACCAAGTGAGGGTTGTTAGTCCCTATTGAACTGTAATCGGTATTTGTGTGATTTACTTGTGATTGCAAAGTTTTAATATTGATATTTCAAATGATTGAACAGTTTATATATGGATTGTCATAATGCATCTAACAGTTACATGTCATATGTTGTAAATCTATATTATATGTAATGCTCCACTGAACATCTTGTTAGCACACACATGCACGTAGGTAGGTAGTTATAGTTGCAATTGGGTCTACCCCAGCTTTTATCACTTTTCAGGTTTGGGCAGCGTATTAGACGATCAAGGGAAGGATCCAAGGACTTCTCACTAAAAGTAGGTTGCTATGGGCCACATTAGGATTTCATAAATTCATGTTTGCATTTATTAGGATTTCTAAATTTCTTTAATTCGATGAATTATTATTTCTAGTATTTTCATTATTACCATGAGAACTCTTTTATGTCTAGCAGGCATAGTTTCGTTGGACTTGAATAATTGAACTTCTAAGAATGAACTTAGTTTTTCATGATTATCCGGAATGAGTGTTTTAGAATTTATATTAATCCTTTTAACCATGATAGGGGTAGTTTACATAATTTAGATATTTAAATTTTTCTATCATGGTTAGGTAGTAAATAGCAATTTAGGAAATAAGTATTATCCTTTCTAACTATGTTAGTTGTTTAATCAAGATAATTTCTTTTTCTAACATTGTTAGCACTATAATTATTTTAGTGAATCAAGTTAAGTTCTTTTTCTAACTATGTTAGGTATTTAATTAAGTAAATCCCTTTTTCTAACATAGTTAGCATTATAATTATTTCAATGAATTAAGTTAAGTTATTTTTCTAACTATGTTAGTTATTTAATTAAGTAAATCCCTTTTTCTAACATAGTTAGCATTATAATTATTTCAATGAATTAAGTTAAGTTCTTTTTCTAACTATGTTAGGCATTTAATCAAGTTAATTTTTTTTTCTAACATAGCACCATAATTATTTTAGTGAATTAAGTTAAGTTCTTTTTCTAACTATGTTAGACTTTTAATCATGTTAATCTCTTTTTCTAACATAATATAAGTAAAAAAATTATGTGAAAAATTAGGAAAAATTGGGGATGTTACACCCTGCTTTCTATATCATATGTTTAATTTGTTCAAAATTATCATATCATAATAGGTTTGTGCAATACATATGTAGTGTTGTTGATTGTTCGACCCCCTTGGTTACACAATTCACTTAATTGATGCCCATGCAATGCAGTGGGCTGTCTAGGGGTGTGTCACTCCATGGCGAACCAAAAATAACTTTGGACAACATTATTCAAGGACAAGTAATTGTTGTACCCTTTCATGTTGCCAGATTTATCTGCACATTTTCTGCCCACATTTAGCATGGTTATTTCAATTTTCTTGGCAGGGAAATGAATTTGTTGTGGCATGTCAATTGTTGATGTTTGAAACAAGCTTCAACTAGTGGTATAATGGTTTTGTCAAATGTAGCTCCAAACCCAAACCTATTGATCAAAATGATCCTAACAACCCCTCTATTTTGTGGATCATGCAAGAAGACACTTGATAAAATTGAACCAAAGAAGAGTAAGCGATTTGGCTTGAGCACTGAAATGAAACTTGAGAGAAGCGGGCCCACTGAAATAGAGGGATTGGAGGGAGGAGATTAAGGGTGAGGACTGAGTAGAGATCTGAACCGTTTATTTAAACTAGTTTGGGAATTGTTGCGACTTTTGTGTATCTATTTGGATTTCGGATACTTTTTTTGTTCTTCTGAATTTTAGATTTCCATTAGGTCCTCATGATGATGTAATATTTTATTTTATTCTACATTTTTTGTTTTGAATTCAAGAAAGAGACTTTTGTGGTACACACCAAAATAATTGAGAAGTTTTTACTTTGTGCCGTTTAATAACAACAGCAACAACAAATGACCTGTTTGTTTGTTAGAATGGAATTGATTTCGATGGAAGTGTAGGTGGAAAGTAGAACTGAAAGTGCAAGTGGAATTTTACAAGAATTGGTCTTTAGAAGTTTGTTTGAAAGGTTGGAGATAAACATGTAATTCATTAATATAAATAGGGCGAAATCCCAAAAATGATACAAAACTATTGGCCAAGGAACAAAAATTAGTACATAACTATTCCGAGGTACAAAAATGATACCCAACTTTTACCATGTGATCAAAAATGATATTTTCATTAATATGACAATAATATTAGACATGAAAAGTCCAAAATACCCCTATAAATTAATCGCTGCCCGGTAAAAGTTTATCTAATTAAAAGGGCATTTTGGATTTAGTGCTTGTCAAACAACGTCCCAACGGTTAAAATTACCACAGCAAAGTTGGTCAAAGCCGCTGAAATGCATTGCAACAACGCATCTCAACGGTCAGGCGACCGGTGAAATGCAATTATTTTTTTTCAAAAACAGAAGAGCTTGCATCTCAGCGGTCGATGAGACCGCTGAGATGCAAGATAATTTTATTTTATAATATCTTGCATCTCAATGGTCAACCCAACCGCTGAGATGCACATATACAGTTAAAAAAAACCTGCGAGCAGGCTACATTGCATATAACAAAATTTAAAAATAAATGTTAGGCAAAATATTAAAATAAAAAAACGAAAATGTTAGGACACATTGTAATTAGTAAAAATTGTAACAATAGCTCAAATAATCTAATCAACAAAATAAAAAGGAAAGCATTTACTTAAATGAAGAAAGAACAATTACTAAATAACTACACGACAATTTAAACTATTTAACAAAAAGAAGAATGAGGTAAATTTGGGTTGAGAGAACTATGAGAAAAAACCCATTGTAGGTAAAGGAAAAGAGAAAACTGCAATTGATACAGAGAAAACTGAGGATGGAAGAGAGAAAAGAGTTGAAATGAGCGAGTAGAATGTAAGGAAGAGTCCAGTATTTATAAGATACAAATGTACACTTCAACTGTTGAACACCCGCTGAAATTTGATCATATCAGCGGCCACTTTACACGTTGAGAGGTGGTTTTTTTTTAATAATACATTTTTTAAAAAAATAAAACGAAAATAAATTTTTCAAAACATAATTTAAAAAATTAAAATCACACCCCAACAGTCAATCTGACCCGTTGAGGTGTGATTTTTTTAAAAATAAAAAATATAAATTTTTTAAAATATTGATTTCATAAATATTTAAAATTTAAAAGCACACCTCAACGGTCACTTTAACCATTGAGGTGTGTTATTTTGTTGAAAAATACATTTAAAAAAAAAATTAAAAACGAAAATATATATTTTAAAAAATAATTTTAAAAATTATAATCACACCCCAACGGTCACACTGACCGTTGAGGTGTGATTTTTTTAAAATTAAAATACAAATTTTTTAAAAAATAAATTTCATAAATATTTTAAAAATAAAAGCACACCTCAACGAGCTTTTCAACCGTTGAGGTGTGCTTTTTTTAACAAATTAAATTTTAAAAAAGTTAATTTAAAAATATTTTAAAAATAAAATCACACCTTAACGGTCAATATGCTCGTTGAGGTGCGATTTTAAAATAAAAAAAATTGAAATATCACCCCAACGAGCCTCTTGACCATTGGGGTGTGTTTGAAATATATTTTGAAAAAATATTTTATGTCCCAGCGTTTAGATTGACCGCTGAGGTGTTTTTATAAATATTTTATACTCACCCCAGCGTGTGTTCACCCGTTGGGATGTGGATTTTTTGGAAAAACAAAAAAAATACTTTTACTCACGCTTACATTCCAGCGGGGTCTTATTACCCGTTGGGATGTGCCCACATGCCAGCGGGTTTTTGGCGACCGTTGAGATGTTGCCGTTAGAAGTAAGGCTCTTTTTTGTAATGATGATTTGTATACAAATTAAATTAGGGCAAAAGAGCTAATCTAGTAATTAACTATTTCACTTTGGGCAAAAATAATAAATGACTGTTTCGCGGTGCATAAATAATAACCAACTTTGTGACCCGGTGCAAAAATAATAAAACCGGTACTAAATGTTAATTTGTTGTTTTGTGGAACCTTTCTGATATTATTTTCTAAAGTAAAAATACCATTTTACCCTCTCACAATTAAAACTTAACCCTTCTTTCTTCCGCCCTTCATCTTCCTACGCTAACTAGTATCGGCAATGTTTTAATTGGGAGGGGAAAAATGTATTTTTCACTTTCAAAATAATATCAGAAAGGTCCCACATAACTACAAATTAACATTCAGAACCGGTTTTATCATTTTTGCACCGGGTCACAAAGTTAAATATTATTTATGCACCGCGAAATAGTCATTTATTAGTTTTGCCCAAACTGAAAGAGTTAATTATTAGATCAGCACTTTTGCCCATTAAATTATATGAATCATCTCACAAAAAAGCAAGAGCATTTTTTCAATGCGAGTTGAGACGATAATGGTGTTGTACAGATGGAGGGTCAATATCTATATTTTTTGCTTTAATGTTATACTTATGTATTCACTTGTTTGTCTTATGTATGGATGAATAATACCAAGGTTTCTAAAGTTTTCTATTTCTATGTCGCATCTATGTCTTCATAATACGTAAACAAGGATTGCACAATAAAATTAACAAGAGAGAAACACAGATTACAGAGGATTGATAAATCTGTGGCCACATCATCAAATATGGACCTTATTCCCCATCATTAGTGCCACAAAAAACATACAGATGACTTGGTTTAGAAAATATGCAACACTTTGTCAAACCTAGAGGAATATTAAAGATAGTGGGTAATCATGATACTGTGGAGTATTGAATCAAGCAAATGTTCCAACTTCAAGTTGTGGCGTCACCAGTTTTCCAACATTGTTCTCCCTTGAAAGTGTGTACCAATCTCTAAATTTTCCCCTAGAAACTAAAATACCAAACAATTGAGATTATTTAGCTGTACTTTATCCCATATTGCATCCACTTCAGAAAAAAGAGGAAATCATAAATAAATTGTCTGCTATAAATATTTCATCATTATCGTCAATGTGTTAATAACTATTATATTTCTTATTAGGGTTAATATGCAAATCCACCCCGGAAGTATATCAAAAGGTGCAAATATCCCACTGACATATTTTCAACCAGGAAGTAAAATTTCAGTGCAATTTTACCCTTCTATTAGTCAAAACTGTTTATTTTGGTGCAAAATGACTCAAATGCCCTACTTATTATCTTATTTTCTATTCAACCCTCCCACCCAAACCCCAGCCACCACCACCACTACCCCAACCACCGCCATCCCCCCATTCTCTTCTCTTTTCTACATGTTGTTAGAATCTTAAGTTTTGATGAAGACTAAAATATGAAAGAACAAGTTAAACACCTAGAAAAATTCAGGTTAATATAGAACCACAAGTAAGAGTACAACCGGATGTGGATTTACTTCCGGATGGACTCGGACTAGCGCTCGCGGATGAATGACTCATCCCCCAGCGGAAGCAAGTATTTCACTAAGTCATAACTCAGTCTAGGAACATTAGGAGTATAAAATCCTTGAGACTAAGTTAGGACGCAACCGGATGCAGGAATGCTTCCGGATGCTTAGTGACTAGCGCTGCCTGTTGGCTTAGGCAACACCGAGCGTCAGTGATTATAACTCTAAGCCAGAACTTAAGTCTAGTAGGAGTGCTTCTAGATGTGGAATTGCTTCCGGAAGTAAGAGAACTTCCTTAGACTAAAAGAACTCCCACTGCATGTGACTATGTGTTAATATTGTTAGACTAACGTTCAAGTGCAGCACACTGAGTGGTGTTGCTTCCGGATGTGGATTTGCTTCCGGTAGCAATCAGAATGTCAGAACGTACAGCAGTGCAGTGTCAGAATGCTTTTTGGCAGAGCAGAGTTGTCAGAGTTGCTTTTCAGAGATAAAACAAGTCAACCCTGCTGAGCATTAATGGAGCATTAATGAGCAACGGTAACATGGGGATAACGGCTACATTCGAACGGCATTGTTACCTACCAAGAGTGAGAATACTTGAAGACCCTATATAAAGAAGCTCATCTTCATTTATGAAGATAACTTGGAGAAATCACAGAGATCTAGAGAGAGAAACTGAGAATACTCTTCAAGCATTCAAAGCTGCCCAGAAAAGCAAGAGAACACTTAATACATTGAGAGTTCTATTCATTTATCCATCTTGTACTCTTTGTAGTTAAGTCTCTTTATTTATTGAGCGCATTCTTTGTACCTAAGTGAGTAACATAATCCGTTCATAGAGTGAACATAGTATCAAAACCTCTAATTGATAGAGGTTGTTCTAAAGCTTGTGCTTGAAGAACAGAGCTGCAATCTTACAAAAGTGAGGGGGAGTGTTTAGAAGTTTTTCTAAAACTCCAAGGTTGCAAGTGAACCTGTAAAACTTGCAGTTGTAAAGGTTTGCAGGTAAGCCCGGTGGAAAACTTGTGGGTTGTTAGGTGAACCCGTGTTCGTAAGACCTAAAGTTGTAAAGGTTTGCAGGTAAGCCCGTTGCAAAACCTGTGGGTTGTTAGGTGAACCCGTGCTCGTAAAACCTAAGGTGTAAGGGCTTTCTTGTGCCTGGAATAAACAAGAAGTTTAGTGGATTGAAAATCTCAGGTGTAGCCTGAGGACTGGATGTAGGTCTGGAAGTGACCGAACCAGGATAAAATCTGTGTGTGCTTATTCTGTTTTTGATCTTCATTTTTCCAGCACCACACCATCACATACTTACTTGTGCATAGCATGATTTATGGTCTTCATCATCATGCACAAGAAGTAATGTTTTAAAAGAGAAAGAAAAGAAAGTTCTTTTATTATGCCACTCAATTCACCCCCCTCTTGGGTGTCAGCCACGCATTTCATTTGGTATCAGAGCTAGGTCACTTGTTTAAAGGATCCAACGATCTCAAGTGCAAAGACCATGGCTGACTTGGGGTATAAAATGTTTTCTGAAGGTTTTGATCATACCATTCCACCCGTGTTAGAAAATATTGATCTTTATCTCTGGAAAGCAAGGATGAAAGGTTTTATACAATCCTCCAGTTTCAAAATGTGGGACGTCTTTATAAACGATTTCGATTTCAAACCAAAAGGGAACTGGACCGAAAAAGAGAAGAACTTATTTTCCTTAAACATTAGAGCAATGCAAATTTTGTACAAATGCTTAACTGATAGTGATTTCCAGAAAATCAAACATTGCTCTAGTGCTAGAGATATTTGGCTCACTCTTGATGCTATGTATGCTTCTAATCACTCTCTTGAGAATAATACTGTCCATAGCTCATCTCGTGCTCCTTGTGGATCAACTGTTGGTGAGCTACAGGAAGTTG
Organism: Mimosa pudica; assembly: GCA_029929735.1. Classification (NCBI taxonomy): domain Eukaryota; kingdom Viridiplantae; phylum Streptophyta; class Magnoliopsida; order Fabales; family Fabaceae; genus Mimosa; species Mimosa pudica. Next base: position 3,068,584 of record JAKELP010000037.1, on the reverse strand, counting down.
ATGTTGAGGAAGCTAGCGGCAGTGAAGAGAGCGTTGATCTCTACCTAGAAGATTCAGAAACTGAAGAAAGTGAGGTATCTGAACTTGAACCTTCTGAGCTGCAAGACGCATATAATGAGTTACATATTGAATTCTGTAAACTTGCAAAAGAAGTTCTAGGCTTAAGGAAAAAGAATAGGAAACTTGAGGAACTCATTATTTCTTCTACATCCAAGGTTTCCAAAGTTCCTTTCATAGGAAAACAACTATCGCTGTCGATAGCTAGTCCTCTATTGACAGCGAAACCGTCAACATGTTCTGAAAATTGTTCAAGTTGTGAGTCCCTGTTGAAGGAAAATGAAAAGAAAATTGACCAACAAGATAATGATAGGAAATCTCATTCTGAATATCATTCCATTATCTGTCATTACTGTGGTAGATCAGGCCATACTTCTCGCACATGTAGTTTTAGAAGAAATTTATATGTGAGAAATACATTTGTATGGATTCCCAAAGGACAAGTAAGGTTCAGTGCTAACCATGTAGGACCCAAGTACAAATGGGTACCAAAACTTCCTTCTAGTGCCTCACTTGTGCAGGAAAGATCAAGAGTTCCTCTTGCCTCAAAGAAGAGAACTCTGGGTGATGTCACTGCTGGAACCACCTGGTCCAGTCATATGAAGCAGTGCGCTATCACAAGGAACAAAAGTTCTGCTTCAAGGATAAGCTATCATAGAGTCCCAATCAACTATCCTGAGAAGAACAAGAAAGGGAGGGTTTCTCGATCAACATGGAGAAAGCCTATGAATTCTGATTCTCATAAGACAATGCTTCAAGCCAAGGATAAATATAGAAGATCTCCTTGGGTAAGCAAGGGATCACTTAGGGTCAAAGCATGCGATAGTTCAATCTCCTATGCAAATGTTAGATGGAACTATTGAGCTCTTACGTTAGGCATCTTAGATATGAACATTATATTCCTTATAAAAAAAGGGTTAAAGAAATTCGCAATGTTCATAATCTACATGCTGACTGACTATCACGATCAAAAAATTGTCTATCCTTGTGCATATAGTCATAATTGATTTGCAATGCAATATACTTAGTGAATAACTCTTAAGTGCATATGAATTATACACTTCCTACAAACTGACCAGTCAGATCCAAGGTTGGATACTGAGAAAAGAGGGAAAGGGGAACTATTTGACATTTTGTAGGAAAGGAGATCGGAAGGAACAGCAAGACTCAAGACTGTACTTCATCTGAGCGATCTGTTGTATCTTGATGAGCCGCTCTTCATGCTTGGCCTCTGGTACTGCTCTTGAAATAGAACAATCCTTGCATTGCCTGCCAAACTCAAGCAAGCTACTGCTTGATGCAAATGTAGTTCTGGTGATGTCATTCTTACTCTATACTTGAATGATTATTTGGGTAACGAATGCATGTTACTCATTTCATTGTGAAGAACATGTAGTGTCTAAACTACATGATGAGCTTAACAGTTGTCAAATACTGTGATATTGATATGATTTCTTTTAACTTGTGAAGATCTTATTCCTGAAAATGATCAAAAATTTATCAAATCCATTTTTGTATGTAGTAATTGTGCATATAGAATAATGTCCTTTTGGAAAGCTTGTAAACTCAAGAGCAATACGTTTTAATCACACCTTAAGTCTCAATCTACTAATGATCTCAATTCAAGCTTGTGTTTTAAGTATGTTTGACACAGATTGTGAAGGCTTGAACGATGTGGATGTACAAGAGAGAATGTCAACGAATATGCTCCTAATCAAGATGAGAGAAACTGACAGTACTGAAATCTTGAGGAAATCTCGTCAATCATATATGAGCATTTCTTTCCTCTTACTCCTTCTGCTGTGAACTTTAATGGATTGTCTCTCTTGTTGAACAGTCATAAGAAACCTTAGAAAATGCCTTGACTTAAGTTCTGCAAAAGTTTGATAAATCCAAAGGCAAATGTCAATAGGATAGAGGCCTAATTAAGTATAGATTACTAGCCTGGAAAGAATTATTAAGAACCACTACCCACTGAAGGCCGTATATCCTGGCACTTTTCCACAAGCCTAGTCCAATCTGAATCAAATTTAAAGCTTGTTGAAATCCTAAGAATAATGAGATCATATTGAGCATGTCTGGAAGAACTTGAGCAGAGATTTACAAATTGTTCCTGAGTTCATATGCTGAAAGTTTAGTTAGTTTGTAAATCTGATTTATTCTTAATGAAACTATTTTGTGGGCATTAGGGGGTTTAGAATTTCATTGGTTTGACTATTCACATGTCCTCATAATCTAACATGAACAGTCTTAAGGCATATTTATTGAACTATACATGATTATGAAACTCTGAAAAATATGCAATCTGTTTGATACTCCATGTGCTATCACATTTGTATTATCCAAGAGAGTATGAATAAGGTTCATGACTTGATAGTGAAACTGTGAAATTGTAAACCAAATTTCAAAATTTGTTTTCACATTATTGATACTCTTTTTACCAAACCAATCAGCAAGCACAATTTCTTAAGATTATGATATTGTGCTGATTAACAGAGTTTGTGACTTGGAGAGTCCTGAGTGTGTCCATCAATGTTAAATCTTAAGTTCTCCCACTGATCATCCGGAAGAGCACTTGCTTCCGCTAGCACTTGCAGATCCCTTGGAAGGGGAACCATAAGGGCTGACAATGTTAAATCTTAAGTCCCTCACATCCGGAAGCGAATTCACTTCCGGAAGCATGTGCGAGAATGGTTTCTCAACTACAGACATATTTACCAAACAACCATTGGGGGTTGATCAATTTACCTTTATAAGAGGAAATTTGGGAATGTTAAACCCAAATGAAGATTAATTTTCAGAATAAATCTGTACTTAATTGTTAAAACCTGCCAACTGTACTAACTTAGGCATTGAAGTGTCAATCTATAGTCTTGCAGGTCCCCCAATGTTAAATCTTAAGTAAGTCCAACCGGAAGCAAATCCTCTTCCGGATGCACTTTTGCTGCCGCTTGGTGATGGATCCTAGCAACCGGGAGCGCCAGTGTCTGGGTATAAGACACGTCGCTTCACAAAACGTTTCATCTCCCTCCACAGGGAGTTGTGCCTCATCTGACAGTGTGAAGAGACACGTGTCAAAAAGGTGCGCCGTTCCAATTAAAATGTTTATGTTTTCCCATGCATAGCGCCTGTTTTCAATACAGAGTCATTATGTCCATCACATCAGTTGTTACATTGCATAAATAGGCAGTACCATTCATTTCTCACTTCACACAAATTTCTTGCCACCAAAACTCTCTGAACACATTCATCATCTTCATCGCACATTCATACTGTTCTTCATCTTCTTCTTCATCTTCTACATTTCTGGGCATTCATCTCATCACTTCATTCAACCCTAAACCACTACACACAAAATGGCCGGCTTTCATGAATCAAACCCCAACACTCAAATAGCCACCTCTTCGAAGAAATCAAAAACTGGGAAATCTGGGCATCATAAATCTGGGAAATCTGGGCAACAGCATGAACATTCTGGGAAAAAGAGTAAGAAGAGCGTCCAGTTTAGCGAAGAACCTTCATCCAAACGCCAACGAGTTGAGGATGATCCCTCTGTGTACAAGGATAGGCCACTAGAAGCTGTTTCTTCTCAGTTTGAAAAGACAAAACCCTACTTCACAAATGGGATTTGTGTGGATTTGAAGAAGGTTGAAGAACTGGGTTTTGGACATTTGAAGGAGCATCTCCAGAATTACATGTGCTGGCTGGGGATCAACAGGGAGTACAACGTCAATGTCCTCAGGGTGTTCTACCAGTCTCTCTCGGCCAAGACCAAGTACAAGACAGTGAATGGGAAAGAAACCATTGGCCGAGTTGATTTCAAGGCCACAGTGAGGGGGAGGAAAATCAAGTTCTCGTGGAGAGACATTAACCGCCTGCTCGGGGTCACTGAAGAGGGTATGAACCAGTGGATCTACCCTGATAAGCTAAGCCAAGAGGAACTTGAGACAATCTATGAGACCAAGGGGAAGAAGGTCTTTGCTACGCCTGATTCCAAGCGGGTACTCCAGTATATCTACTCGCGCTTGATGACCAACAAAGGGGGGAACTTCAATGAGTTCACCCAGCTAGACAACCCCTGGCTCCCCAGGTTCCTCACCATGGAGCCTATCAACCCTGGGAAACTGATTAGCTTGGAGCTGCACAGATGGTGGGAAGCCAAAGAGAAAGGGAAACCTGGATATCTTCCCTACCCTCAAGTCATTGCATTCCTCCTAGAGAAACTCATGATCAAATCCACTGAGGAAGCTGACAATGTCCAGTGCCTGCCCATAGGATCGATGAATTTGGGAAAGATGGGCATCAAGTATGACAAGCCACCGAAGCCCACTCGATCTGGATCTCAGGCTAGGAGTGCCTCACATACAACTTCTCCCTCTGTGTCTGGCGCAGGGGATCAAGAAGTGGACTCCCATGTTGGACCAAGTCATGCTCCAAGGGTGTCTGCTGCAATGAAGACCCTTGTTGAGGAAATGAAGACTGAGCTCCTCTTCAGGCTGCCTGATCCCTTGATGGCTCCTCTTCGTGTTGAGTGTGATGCAGCTTTTCAACAGCAAGAGCAGAGGATGTAGGGCTTGGCGGATCACCTAGGACGGGTCGAGGCCAAGTTAGACCTTATCATTAACCACTTCCAGATCCCTCAACCTCACCCTAACCTACCACCACCTTCTCCTCCCAATCAACCTCCATCTCCTCCTCCCAATCAACCATCACTTCCTCCTCCTAACCAACCTCAACCACCCCCTCAGAATGATCCACCTCCACCTTCACCACAAAATGAGCCTAACACTCACAACTCCTCTCACCAAACCCCTCATAACTCACCCTCACCTCATAACTCACCTTTACCACATAACTCACCCTCTCCTCACAACACACCTTCACCTCACAACTCCCCCAACCGGTCACCATCCCTAGACCACTTACAATCCTCCAACCCACTCCTTCACAACCTTCCTTCCATTCTCGAGACTCTTGGTTTCTTCTCTTCCATTCACCCCCTCAGTCACATATACCTGAGAGATTTCCCACGGCTTCAGAGGATACCTGAGAGAGATATATCCTCCACTCCCTACTCACCTACCTTCCCCTACCCTGACCTATTCTCAGAGTCAAATGACTTCTGGTTCCCTAGCCCCACTCCTTCACCAGAAAACTCACCCCCTTCCTCACCTGAAACTTCACCACCCAAGAAACATGGCCCTGAACCTCCACCCTCCTCTTCACCCAACCCTTCCTCCCTGTCCCTCGCCCTTCTTGATGATGCCAAAAGGAGGAGAGAAATCCTATCTCAACCCTCTTTATGGCTCGATGAGGATATAGCTGCTGCACTCTGCCAGGCCAATGATCTGAAGAGACTGGGTAGTGCTGAGCGCCTTATCCGTGGGGAAGCCATAAGGTTTATGCAATAGCAGCGATCAGACAAGCAAAGGTCAAAGTGGGAAATGGTATTGGTTGAGCAACCTGATGAGATCCCACAGCCTGTGCCTGAACCAGTGCCTGAGCCTTCATCTCCTGAGCCTCCTCCCTCTGAGCCAGCCCGGAATGTACTTGAAGAAATTATGATGAAGTATGGGCTGAGAAGGGAAGAACGTCCACCTATTGTGGTTGCCACTCCAGTAGTCAACCTCAGCGGATCAAGGAAGAAGTCCTTTACCAGAAAGGGTGCCAACAAGAGTGCTGCTACTTCTGAGGCTACTGTGAGGGAAGAAGAGGTTCCAATTGATCAGCCTGGGGTAGCATCTGAGACTCAGTCATCCACTCAAACACCAAATGTTCCTCCACCACTAGTGGAAGTCAAGCTAGAAGTGGAAGATATGACTGCTGATGAGTTTGAGAGATATGGCTGGACTGATCAGCTCACGTTTGGTCAGATTGCCTGTCTCGATGTTGAAAGGGCAAATGTCAAGCATCCCCTTCCAAAAGGCAAAGGCAAAGGAAAAGGGAAGGGAAAGGCAAGGGAAGTTGAGGACCCCAACTACCCTGTATGGAATATCAAGATCAAAGCCGTCCACTATCCCAATGGAGAATCCGTCCTCATCTCAGATCCATCAGAGTTTACTGGGATCACTGAGGTTGAGGAACTGAAAAGGGCCTTTGAGGAATCCATTGAGTCAGAGAGGCTGAGAAGAGAGAAAGCCGAGGCAGAGCTTCAAGAAATGATTGCTTAGATTGACCAGAGTGAGAAGGATGCCCAGTTGGCCAAGTTGCAAGAGGAGTGTGATCAGAGACAAGTTGAGAGGGAAAGGAAAAAGAGACACCAGCTATAAACCCAAACCCTCATGCATATAACTTAGAACTTTTTCCTTGTTTTCATATTTTCTCATGCATAGTTATCTGATTACTTGTATATTTGATTGTTATGTTATATTCCTAACTTGTAATCAATTTGCTTATTTATGAAGATTACCTTTAAGTTCATATCTGCTTTCTTATCTGATTAATTCCTTTAATATGAACTTAATAGATAACTTAGATAACTTAGTTTGTCATCATCAAAAAGGGGGAGAATGTAAGAATCTTAAGTTTTCATGAAGACTAAAATATGAAAGAACAAGTTAAACACTTAGAAAAATTCAGGTTAATATAGAACCACAAGTAAGAGTACAACCGGATGTGGATTTACTTCCAGATGGACTCGGACTAGCGCTCACGGATGAATGACTCATTCCCCAGCGGAAGCAAGTATTTCACTAAGTCATAACTCAGTCTAGGAACATTACGAGTATAAAATCCTTGAGACTAAGTTAGGACGCAACCGGATGCAGGAATGCTTCCGGATGCTTAGTGACTAGCGCTGTCTGTTGGCTTAGGCAACACAGAGCGTTAGTGAGTATAACCTTAAGCCAGAACTTAAGTCTAGTAGGAGTGCTTCCGGATGTGGAATTGCTTCCGGAAGTAAGAGAACTTCCTTAGACTAAAAGAACTCCCACTGCATGTGACTATGTGTTAATATTGTTAGACTAACGTTCAAGTGCAGCACACTGAGTGATGTTGCTTCCGGATGTCGATTTGCTTCCGGTAGCAATCAGAATGTCAGAACGTACAGCAGTGCAGTGTCAGAATGCTTTTTGGCAGAGCAGAGTTGTCAGAGTTGCTTTTCAGAGATAAAGCAAGTAAACCCTGCTGAGCATTAATGGAGCATTAATGAGCAACGGTAACATGGGGATAACGGCTACATTCGAACGGCATTGTTACCTACCAAGAGTGAGAATACTTGAAGACCCTATATAAAGAAGCTCATCTTCATTTATGAAGATAACTTGGAGAAATCACAGAGATCTAGAGAGAGAAACTGAGAATACTCTTCAAGCATTCAAAGCTGCCCAGAAAAGCAAGAGAGTACTTAATACATTGAGAGTTCTATTCATTTATCCATCTTGTACTCTTTGTAGTTAAGTCTCTTCATTTATTGAGCGCATTCATTGTACCTAAGTGAGTAACATAATCCGTTCATAGAGTGAACATAGTATCAAAACCTCTAATTAATAGAGGCTGTTCTAAAGCTTGTGCTTGAAGAACAGAGCTGTAATCTTACAAAAGTGAGGGGGAGTGTTTAGAAGTTTTTCTAAAACTCCAAGGTTGCAAGTGAACCTGTAAAACTTGCAGTTGTAAAGGTTTGCAGGTAAGCCCGGTGGAAAACCTGTGGGTTGTTAGGTGAACCCGTGTTCGTAAAACCTACAGTTGTAAAGGTTTGCAGGTAAGCCCGTTGCAAAACCTGTGGGTTTTTAGGTGAACCCATGCTCGTAAAACCTAAGGTGTAAGGGCTTTCTTGTGCCTGGAATAAACAAGAAGTTTAGTGGATTGAAAATCTCAGGTGTAGCCTGAGGACTGGATGTAGGTCTGGAAGTGACCGAATCAGGATAAAATCTGTGTGTGCTTATTCTGTTTTTGATCTTCATTTTTCCAGCACCACACCATCACATACTTACTTGTGCATAGCATGATTTATGGTCTTCATCATCAAACACAAGAAGTAATGTTTTAAAAGAGAAAGAAAAGAAAGTTCTTTTATTCTGCCACCCAATTCACCCCCCCTCTTGGGTGTCAGCCACGCATTTCACATGTCACTTTGAGTTCTGCATTTCCTTCCTTACTCCTTTCCGTCTTCATTTAGTTTTCCCTCGCTTTGCTACTCTCTCTCGCACACGTGCCAGTTATGATATGTCTTCTTGCTTTCGTTCTTGTTGGTTTTTTGCTCCCTCTATTTTTGATTCAATAATATTTCTATCTATTTATATATATGCATGAGTTGTATAACTTTAATATTCACGTTGTTCTGGGCTGCGCTAGATCTGAATTTTGATTACAAAGTGTTGACTATCCTTAAAGTTAAAGTACAAGGCTTATTCTATATTTGTGCAGTACAACTGGTTCAAGTCATGAAGTTAGGTAGGTTCTTTGGGGTGGGGGGAGATTGGGGCTGGGACAATTGTGGCGGGGGAGGGTTGGGGGGTGGTGGTGGTTGAGGGACTGGGGCAATGGCGGTGGTTGAGGGTTAGGGCAGTGGTGGTGGTGGTGCACTGGTGGTGGTGGGGTGGTGGACTGGTGGTGGTGGTGGTTGGGGTTTGGGGTGGGAGGGTTGAAGAGAAAATAATATAATAAAGAGGGCATTTGAGTCATTGTGCACCAAAATAAACAGTTTTGACTAACATAAAATCATTTTATTTTTCTCAATTTATTAAAAGAAAATAGGACATTTAATGCCTATTTATTGATTGCTCGAGTCTTTGTTAGATCGACTTTGATTTGCTAATTGACTAATTTTTTTTACCTTTAAACTTACGAAACTTTTATCAAAATATTGTTGGCATCAAACTCTAAGAGAACAATACCCAAATTTAGTTTCTACTATCCCTTTAGTCCATGTGCTACACCAACTTTTAATTTTTTTTAACCCCAAATTTCGGTAATTTTAATTTCACTTAAACCTAAATAATATTGTGTAGAAAATATAATTTTTAAAATTGTATATCATAATATAAAAGTAACTTTTACCTTTGATTTATACAATAAATTTAATCATCTTCCCTAAAAATTTCTATATAACATCATATCCCTAAAAATTTCCATTTAACATCATATCTTGTTGGGCGAAAGCCCAAAAATGATACATAACTATTGGCTAAGGAACAAAAATAGTACATAACTATTCCAAGGTACAAAAATGACACCCAAAATTTACCATGTGATCAGAAATGATATTTTCACTAATATGACAATAATATTAGATATGAAAAGTCCAAAAATGCCCTTATAATTAAATAAACTTTTACCGGGTGGCGATTACTTTATAAGGGAATTTTGGATTTTTCATGTCTAAAATTATTTTCATATTAGTGAAAATATCATTTTTGATCACATGGTAAAAGATGTGTATCATTTTTGTACCTTGAAATAGTTATATACTATTTTTGTTCCTTGGCCAATAGTTATGTACTCCCTCCGGTCCTAAATATAGGACCTAGATAGAGACTTCATTTTGGTCCTAAATATAAGACCTAGATACATTTTTTGTCACCTTTTTCCTAAATTACCCTTCTTCTTCTTAACAACTCCTTTGATAGGGGAGAAAGAGCTACTAAGTAACTAAACTAATTAAGGAGAGGTATTATTGGAAAGACATATAAAATTAAGTCTTCCTTAATCTCACCAAAAAAGTTATCTAGGTCCTATATTTAGGACCGGAGGGAGTATCATTTTTGGGCATTCGCCCTATATTGTTATATGATCAAAATTTAGTGCACATAAATTTAAGAGATATGAAAAACATAATCAAATAATTTCATATTGTTCTTTGTTATTTATAGAGAAACTTAACTTGTATTCCTAATTCATTTACTGGATATAGATAATAAAGATTCAACGTTTGCATTTTCATGTTTAATATTTTAAAGCCGTTAGTTTTATTTATCGGTCTAAACCTATAGCCTATAGGCATGTGAAGCAGTGACTTAGTTTGGAGACGTGTAGTTTGTTAGATCAGAAAAAATGGTCTACATGCGTATATAACGAACATATTTGATCAACCGTAGAATTTATTTTTCCAAATAATTAGACAATTAAAAATTGAAAGCAATTTAATTATTTATCTCCAGAATTTTGGCCCATTATCACTAGTTCCTACTCTTTCAAACTCTATTAAGATTATTAATTAAATGTAAATAGATCACAATATTAGAATAAAGTAAGTAGATTAAGGAAATGAGGTAAATTCAGCTCCCCTCCCCCGCCCCTAAAAAAGTCATCTCTATTTCTCTATTCTCATAAAATAATTCATTTTTACAAAAATATTAAATGTTCAAATGATTTAGATGTATGATCAATATTTCTATAAAAAAAGTTAATAAATCTGCTTTACTATCAAAATTAATTACACCGTGGAATTCATTGGAAAAATACTTATAATTACTTTTTTCAATTAAAAAGAGAGATAATCAAAAGTCTGGGGAAGTTTTATGATATTATGTGACCGCATCTCGTTTGTGTAAACTTTCCACACACCCCCAGATCACATAGATCTAATTTACTTCTCATGAGAAACTAAACCATATATATACACCTCATTATAAGGTTATCTAAAGATTGCCTTATAATTCACTGTTAAGGATCCGGAAGAAAATTTATAAAAAAAAAAACTTACTCTAAACAAAGAAAACTTCAATATTGTTATGTAGATTGAAACTTAACCAGTCTTTTAACTCTCTAAAACATGGCCAACAAAATCCTTTGACTCCTAGAATAGATGTACTTTAACTTTATTGTCATAACAAATTAAAACCTCACTTTTGATTATAGAAGTAGTAAATAGTGCTAGCTCTAGTTTTTATTATAAGACATCAATTATTATTGATTTTGCAAACAAAGGAATTGTAGTTAAATCCTTAAAATGTATATTTTGTTATGAATAATATATGTATGGATGTTCATACTCAAAAGACTTTTAGAATTCCCTCTCATGACTACACTATGCTATGTAACTCCCATATTGAAGGGTTTTAAGTACATTACTCTATAACCTCCAAGTGTACTATTATATTACTTAAATCTCTTCTTTATGTACTTGTAACTCATGAGGTGCTTGGATGCCTATAAATAGAGACTATGTACAATGTTTTGTGACACACAATTGAATAAGAGATGCTCCACTTTCTCTCCAATTCTCTCTCTAGTCTTTTGTTCATCATCTTCTTCTCTTCTTCTTCTTTATATATATTATATATTCTCTTTAGTTTTATAACATATTTAATTTAACATTTTTTTAACTTTACCCCTTGTCAAGTGATACTCCCTCCGGTCCCTAATATAAGAGCCCAAAATTTGAATGGTTTTGATCCCTAATGTAAGAGCTCACCCCACATTCTCTCCTCATTTAATGCATTTTTTCCTACTTTACCCCTAACTCTCTTTCATATTTATTAATGGTTATGTATTTCTCTCTCTTAAAAGTACCATAATAAATATGGACAATTTTGGAAAATAAGCATTAACTCCAGACATCCAACTAACATTCACATGTTTTCTTAAGAAGCGTTTTTTTTGGCGGCTAGCTCTTACGTTAGGGACCAGAGGTAGTACTTCTTGTCATCATTGTCATCGCTATTATGAGAGGTAATCAATGGGTGGATTTAATATTTTATTTCATTTTTACACTTGCTCATTTTATTATGCACGCATCTCTCCCTCCATGCACTAATTAATTTACAAAGAAAAAACGGAAACAAATATTTCATACTTTGACTTTTGCAATTGCACATTAATTAATTTACAAAGAAATAACGAGGGCTTGTGTTTGTCCGTGGAGATCCTAATTCATGGTAGTAATACATAGTTACATACAGTTTACTTCCCTCATCTTGGAGCTGCCCACGTGGCACCTCATAGCCGTCCGATGTAAACACCCCGTGGGTCCCACGCCAACACACCTCTCATTAAGTACTACACGCAGTACTCCTATACACCCCATTACAACTCACAGCTACATCAATTTGCTTAGTATCACTTCCCCATGAATACGCCCCCCCTACAACTCCACAGCTACATCATTTTGCTATTCCGTCCAATGAAATGGTATCCCTCTCTTAGTATCACGCATTCACGCCCCTTAAATACGCTCCTTCCACTCTCCCAACTCACTCTCACCCTTAAATGCGGCCTCCACCAACCCAAAAGAAGAATCCAAAGCCATCGGCGGTGGCTCTCTCCGCTTTCGGTCACAGTCTCGACAAGAAGCTCGATGGCTCGGGTAAGCTTCCTACCTTCTGATCAATGATTAGATAGAGCTGAATGGTGTGGAGGGTGGGGGAGGGTTGGTGGAGGTAGGGGGGTGGTGGTGGTGGTGGGGGGTGGCTGACCGGGGAAGAAGTAGAAGATGGGGAGTATAGGAAAGAGGAAAGAGGTGAGAGAAGGGAGGCTGTATTTATAGGTAAACAAGAGCAACCATGAAACTTGTATAATAGTAGGTGTAAGTGTTTATATATATATATATATGGAACTACAATGTGTAAAAGGAGAGGAGATGATTATTACGGAGAGGAGAGGATTGTTAATCGAGATAATTTTAATGTTTAAATTAGAAAAGATAATTAAGTAAGGATGATAAAAATACTAAATTGTTATAAAAATGTGGTCTTTGGATGTTCATAACTTCTTAGCCCTCTATAATTCCTTTCCATCAATGACAATTATTTCTTAAGGCTACAACTTATGCCATAATGTAAATTAATTCCTATGTTTATGATATTGTAACATTTGTTTTGGTATTAGCCTATAAATAGAGGTATTCCACAAATGGTTGGATGGACTATGGAAGCTATGTAAATGAGAATCATTCCTTCTATTCATGTCTCCTCTTCTCTCTTACTTCTTTATCTTCATCTCATCCTTCTTCATATTCTTTATATTTTCTTTATTTTCATAACACGTTATCAGCACGACACTCTAAACAATTTAGGTATACTTCTTTCATTATCTTATATATATTTTCATATATTATATTATGCCATTTATTATTATTATTATTATATTATATATATAATACTATTTATGTTTATTATTTATTTGTTTCCTCGCATCATATCCTTACCCCTTTCGGAGGGTTAGAGAGGTTGTCACAATGAATTCGAATGGTCGGTTCACCGCCTGTAATTCTTACGCCCTTTAATTTCTCACGAAAATCCCCGTTGAACATATTTAATTTTAATATTTTGCATTTATATATACATGAATTCCATTGGTCGGTTCACCGCCTGTAATTCATATATATAGTATTATTACAATATTATGCCATTTAATATTCTCTTTTATTTATTATTATTATTCATTTTATATTATACATTTTTTTATATTATGTCATTTATTATTTCTTTTTATATTATGTCATTTTATTATTTTGTTATTTATGACTACTATTTTTATATTCCAATTAATTTTATAATAGTATATTTCTTGTTAATTTTCAATTTATTATAATGGCCTGAAGCCATGAGAGGATATTTGATGTCATGAAAAGAGAAGTGACAATTTGATGTCCTAATTGATAAAAGAATATAAAGCCCTGAAGGCTAATGACAAAAGACTATAAGGTCCTGAAAGTTAAGACAAAGGATGATAAAGCCCTGAAGGCTAATGATAGAGGACTAAATATCAAATATATATAATTTTCACTTTGAAAGATATTTGATGTGATCTTAAAGACAAATATTATCAGAAAATATGACCAGAAGTCATATAGAAAAAGAAATAAAATTTTACAAAATGATGACTAGATGTCATATGAATAAGTATGTATTAGATGTCATATGAATAAGTATGTAACACTTTTGTGATACAAATGAATGGCCATAGGCAATGAGTTATGAAAACATAGTTATTAAATTGTTGTTAAAGCATAAAAAATATTGATAACCCCCGAAGGATCATTGTTGTAAGGCATAAGAAAAATTGATAACCCCCCGAAGGGTCATTGCTGTAAGGCATAAGAAAAATTGATAACCCCCGAAGGGTCATTGATGTTTATTTTCAGTTATAATTTAATGTTGTTATTTATTTCATTATTAATGTTAATTAATTATCTTATTATTTCATATATATAAGGTTATTCACATATTACATATATCCTATATTATAATTTCATAATATGTCATTTTATATATTTTCTACCTTGATGATATTATTATTACTTCATTTGATGTGATTAATTTGTGGGAGAAATACATTAAAAAAAAGTCCTGAAGACTATTAGCATATTTTGCTATAATCACACATGAGAATGACCATGTTGTGAATTAAGGAAACCAACATTTGGTGATATAAAAATATAAGATTTTGATGGTAAGTCTATATGACTAAAAAGTTATAGTCAATAACACAATGGTATGGTCCTGAAGACCAACCAATATTTTGAATTATTGATAATGTACTACTGAAAGTGGGAAATATAGTGATCATATTTTGAAGATGAATCAAAATTATTAGCAACAATGTTTAATGGCATTAAAAAATGATACAAAATTATTAGCAAATTATACGTGGCCAGAAGCCATAGAGAAATATTATAAATTTGTGGAAGTTAATGATGAATAGATTGTGAGATAAAAAAAAGATGAAAAAAATTCTAAGGAAAAAAAATGATACCTAAGGTATTAAGGTATTCCAAAAGTTTATGGGAAAATGATATTATGTTGAAAAGTATTTTTTTTCTTAATGGTGGTGAAATCTAATGGGATATTAGATACCAAATCTTTTTGAGTTTGAGTTTGCGTTTTGCTTCCCTTGACAATATTTTTTCAAAGTATATATCATCTTTCATATTATGTCATCATCAAATTAAGAATGGAACGGTACATTTCTTCTCTCTATGTTCTATATTCCTATTTCTATTTTCTTGGAATAACATATGAATCAAATGATAATTTATAATATGTTGACATCAATCAATTATCGGTTTAAAATTTAGTTATGAGAGAGAAAGGAAAAATCATATGTTTGTGACAATTATGAATTAAATGAGAATTCATTCAATTTTATTTGAAATTTTATTATGAACAATGGTGTTAATTTTTATTTATTGTTTAATAGAAAATTGTGTGCTATAAATTTATAGATGCTTAAATAGGATGGAAAATCGAAAACAAAGTCCTTCATTATCATAAGTATTTGATTTCTAAAACTGATTTGTCTTTATGTTTCTCTTGCATTAAGTATTTTCCATTTCATTTCATTTTATTTTATCTTTTTTTTTTAATGTCATATATCATTTATATGTGATCTACAAGAACTATTAAAAAAGGGAAAGAACTTTGATCTTTTGAGGCTATGAAAAAAAAATTTAAACACAATGGATTGAAATTCATATTTACATGTGAGTAAGGAAATATTTGACCTTCAAAGTGAAATGTAGGTCATTGAACTACTTAAGATGTCTTTGAATTACATGAATAGGAGAAGTTTATTGGTAGAACTCACACTTGAGGGGGAGATTATTGGAGTATAAATGTGAGTTAATATTGATTTTTATTACCTTCTCACATATTCAAATGGTATTTTTATTTATGGTCGGATTTAAATTTTGGTAAAAATCTTATTTATATTGGATTTATAAATCATATAGTTATAATAGTTGCGGAAGAACTATATGACAACTCTAGAAGAATTGTACGTATTAAAAGCAGTAATATAATCATAGTTCTTGAAGAACTAATAGTTGTATATTTATATGACTCACTTGAGGGGGAGATTGTATGAAATAAAAATGAGTCACATTGGAGTATGAGTCATATTGGAGTAGAGTTTTACTACTAAACTTTCCATAAATCTTGTATAATCTCCCAATAACCAAAAGTTAGTTTGATAATAATAATATTGCAACAAACCTGAAGTTTATATATGCAATATTTGGCAATGACCGGTCAGATCATCCCGGATCATAATGATGCAAAATAATATAATTATGAAAGAGTATTAATACTCACTAATGAAACGGAAGATTCAATTGCTTGTTCTCAAAAGAATGAAATATGAAATATCATTAGTTTTGATTGAAATTATACACATGTAGATGTGTATTGTATGAATTATATATATATATATATATATATATATATATATATATATATATATATGGGCCCATACAGATATCATATAGACTAAATGATACTTAATGAATATTAGATGCATCTAAGGAATGGTCACATTGGTGTCCATGTTATATGATCAACTTGCAGCCTACAGTTTGCAAATTTGGTCAGTTAAGTACATTAGTCATATATATGATTTTCATTGAAATCACTAGTGATTGTTAATTATGTTTTTAATATTTATATACCATGTGAGAGCATATTCATATCTAGCAAAGCCTCCCTGAATAGCTAGATCAATATTTGCGAGAACAAAATTTTCAAGTTTAGAGTTGGGTAAAATGTACTACAATATAACACCCCAAGTTTAATAATATAAGTCAATAAATATTTTATTTATTCAATGTAGATCTCATCAACCTTGAGCCTCCAGCTAAGTGGAAAATGAGAGTGATTATTTCATATGCTTCAATAAGAGGTGCTGGGTTCAACTCTACATAGGAACAATGAGGTTTTATTTATTACTTTGCTAAAAAAAAAGGAAATTTCAAAAATGTCCCTGAAAAAAAAAAAAAAAAGAAGTTGATAAGGGCAGAAAGGGTTCAATATTTTTTTTAATTCCTAATGCTCTTCATCGTGAGAAAAGCAAGAACATTAAAGAAGCTTCAAAGCCCTAGACCATTCGAAATTCACTGCATCTTTTGGGCATCTCCGAATTTGAAGGCTTTAGATTCTAGCATTTCTATCTCCTTTCCTTCTATTCAGCAACATGGATGTTGAAGATTGTAGGTAAGATGGTATTATCAACTCCTTGATTTCATATATTTTAGGTGCTTCTCTGGATGTGGGAATTTTCTCTGTTTGTCAAATTGATCTTTGGGAGAGGGATGATTTTCATATTAACTTGGAGATTCTGGATGTATGTGTGTTTGTGTATATGATTGAAATTTGGGGATTTTGGCATGAGATTTGTAAAGTAAAGAGTAAATGATATTATTGGGTTGTGAGTGCACTCAAAATGTTTGTTGAAAGGTATGAGAGAAACTTTATATTTGTAGAAGCATACTTGAAAGACTTGAATGAAGGCTGGACTATATTGATAGGAAAAGGGGGCAGTGGAAAGAATTAGTAATTTCATTGATTTTGAAGTGCACATAAGGTGTTCGATAAGATGTCTAAAAGAAGGATTTGTTTGAAAATTTTGAATTTTGCTATGAGATTTAAGTTATCCTCTAGGAATGATGAGGTGGATTGTTTAATGACATATTTTATCAAGTAGAATTGAAGAAGTGATGTTCTTACGTGAATAAATATGTGTATGTGATTGGTAAGGAGTTGTATTTAAAAATCTGAAACTTAAATCAAATAATAGGACCATGAGGTTTGAAAATTTTGAAGTCTATTGTTACATGAAAAGAGGAAGTATGTGAAGTGTTAGTAGAATAATATTGTGATTGTTTTGGATTTTAGGAGCGGGGAATGTGAATGATCTAGAGGTTGATAATTTAGGACAGAAATAGAGATTTTATCTCAGGTGAGTGAATAGCGTCCCATTTTGTGATTTATTACTCAAAGCATTTTCATTAAACTATAAAATTTTATATTATTATTTAAGTATTGATCATTTGAAATTATGTTATTATTTGAGATTGGATATGAATTAATATTTTTTTACCTTGTCATGGATGTGAGATTTCATTACTTACTAGTAAATGGAATTTTTGTGTATATCATTGATATGGAAAATTTTAGTCTATTTTTGACCAAGTTATTGAAAGAATTTTATACTAGAACTATAGTTACTGGAGTGAATTTATATTGAAAGGTTTTCATGCAGGGGCTTTGTTTTCTAAAATATTCATTATTACTGTACTTTGACACATGGAAAAATTTGTTCATTGAGTGATTTAAAGCTGACCCCTGCATGCTTGAGAACTGTTTTGAGGGGACTTGATACAGAACACCGGTTGCTAACAGCGGTACTGTTAGCCCTTGACGCGTCATGGTTAACCTCGAGCTCGCTTGATATTCGTGGGTATCGTCTCACGCTTGATAATCGTGAGATTTGTTCTCACTCTTGTTATTCGTGGGTCTAGTATCTGCGCTTGTTTCGTGGCCTTGTGCTGCGCTTGTTTCGTGGCCTTGAGCTGCGCTTGTTTCGTGGCTTTGCCACGCTTGGTTATTTACCCTCTTGGACTGTGTGTCCACGCTTGTTTCGTGGCTTTGCCACTCTTGGTTATTTTCCCTCGTGGACTGTGTGTCCACGCTTGTGATTTTGTTCTGTGGAAAGTCCTATAAAAGTATAAGTTTTTAGAACTCCTTTTCAATGGATAATATGATGACATTTATTTGACTTGAACAGATTTATTTATGTATTACTTATTTATTTTATGTTTATCATTAGCATTTTATTTACTGTTGATAAGTGGGACGTTATTCACCGGTAAATGTTGCGGTTTCAGATAGTAGAGCTGACCCTGTACCTCTAGCTGAGCATTGAAGAGCCTCTCTTTTGATTCAAGTTTACTAACTACTTGGGAAGACTTTCATATGTAAATATATATTTTGATTAAGTCTTTAGTATTTAGAAGCTCCACGTAGCTTAGGGATAAGATCCTTACTTTTGTTGTAAGTAATCTAATTGTATATTCTGGGAGTAGAACTCCAACTAATATTTTGTAATGGCAGGGCTTTGTAGAATGTTCGGGATGTCCATCTTATAGGGGAGACTATGCCGAAATTTCTACAAAAGATTTAATATTTTAGCTAGATGAAAGATATGAGTTAAAAGTAGTTAGGTGTGATTTATAGTTTCAGATTTTAAATTGTGATTTTCTTTTGTTTTACGTATTAATAGGTCTTTAGATTTTAGGGCGTGACATTTTGGTATCAGAGCTTAGGCTTTTCCTTTAGTTACGTGGAGCAAGGATTCTTCGATGGGATCTCAATTATCATTATGAACCCGGGCATAATTATAATTGAGGAATCATTGAAGACCTTATTAGGAGGTTCTGGTCTACGGTCGATTACATGCTTATTGTTTTGTCATTTATGTTACTTTTTATATAAAATCAAATAATTGTACTCTATTTTATAGTGAGAATGCCGCCAAGACGTCGAGCGGCTGGTAGACGTCCTAGTGGAGGAAGAGTTTCAGATAGAGGCTCTGCTCAGCAAAGTGAAACGCCCATTAGGGGCCGAGGACAGGGTCATAGAGGGGCTAGGATTAGGGGAGGTCAACGTCAACGACCTCTTCATGATATTCCGGTTGAGTCATCTAATCAATCTTCTCCTGCAATTTCTACATCATCTAGACATAATGTAACATCCTGAAAAATTTAATTCAGGATTAGAGAGTGTTTTGGGAAAATTTTGGAATTTTTAGGAATTTTTGGGATATTTTTGGAAATTTTGAGTAATTAATATGCATATAATTAATTAAGAAATGAAGAGTTTGAAATATGAGGGAGTGATAAAGCTAAAAATATTTTGAAGTTTAAGGAAATTGGAGGCTGGATTAAATGGTTTTAAAATTAAAAGAGTACATTATGCCAAGATTGAGCTACAAATCATCAGAAAACCCCTTATTTCAGTGATCCAAACGCGCCCTCCCCTTTTCTTTAAATATCTGACCCTTCATTCTTCTTCTTCGACTTCGATCTACTTCTCCTTCCTCCTCCGTCCTGTGCGTTCGCCGACCGCCCTGGAGGCCGCCGCTGACGGCGACGGCGGCGCGGTCTCTCTCTCTTTCCTTCACCTTCATCATCATCAAATCTGTCACTCTCTCTTCCCTTCGCCTTCTTCTTCGTTCCTCTATCTTCCCGGCGACCCCGACGAATTCCGGCGAGACTCGCGGCGATACACGGCTGTGATGGCCGCCGTTGCTACCTTCGGTCTCAGGCTTCAACATTATGTGAGTTTTCTTCTCCGATTTTCTATATTTTCTTTACTTTTAGGCGAGAATCAGAGAGAATCCGAAATGGTTTAGGTTGTTTGGGTTTAGGAATTCTTGAGTCTGTAAGAGGTAGCATAAACTTCACATCTTAGTGTTTGATTGCTAATCTGAGTAGTTCTTGATGTTTGTAAAAGATTAGAATAGAAAACCCAGATTTGGATTAGTTGGTGTACAAGCTTGGTTGAGTTATAATATGCCTTTACATGCTTGATTGTGTTAGAATGATGCTTTTCTAAGTCTCTCTTTCATCTTGGTTGTGGCTGAACTATTAGCTTGTGTGTTTGAAGTTATGGTGTTAATTGAAAATGTTAAAGGAAGTTGTATTAATGTCTCTTGTGTAAGCTCATAATTGTGTTGACTGTAAATTAGAAGGGTATGGATGTCTAACCTACAGGCATGTTAAAAATTGAGTCTAAACAAGTTTGAGTGAATGGGTGAATTAATGTTGTATGTATGATTTTCATGGGATTGACGAATTTTTTGTTTCTTTGTTTTCTTCCACTGGTTGCTGTCATGATTTGGTCTGAAATTGCTGATTTATTTCTGATTTAAAGGTGGACATTGTAAGTTATAATAAATATATGCTATATAAAAATATCTTGCTTAAAACTTTGAGATTACTTACTGCCTATGTATGGAGGGTGTCAACTATGAGTTAGAAATCTGATTTATGATCAATGAGCTGAATAATTGCTTGACATTCAAATATTTTTAGGGAATTTCCAATGATATTATTGTGTTAATGTGTAAGAAAACTTGAGTTCATTTTGTGAAGTTGAATCTAAATCTTTCTTGCTTGGCTGAGATTGGTTGTCTTGGTGACATAAAACCTTAAAAATCATCTATGGATGATGCTTTGGATTATTGAAAATGGAGTTTAAACTTGGAGGTTAAAGCTGAAAACTAGTTTGTTGTTTTCCTGGTTATAGTTGATAGGTATTGCTATGGTCTTGTTAGATTCATCAAAGGAAGTAATGAATGACTATGATTTCAGGGGTATTTTACTTTAGAAATTTAAATTCTGGTTTGGGCTGAATAGATTTAAGAAAAGAAATGCTTTTAGTTGGTGGTTATATGATGAATTGTGATGTTCTGTGTCCACCTCTCATACTGGCTAAATAGATTTGTGATATGGGGGTTATTCTTGTGGTTTTGAACTTGTTAGGCAAAATGCTAAATGTATAACTTCTCTTAAGGTGTATGAAGATGGTTTTAATTGATAGAATATGAATGATTAATGATTGTTATGAAAACGTGTGACTTTGGTGTTATTGACTCCCTTGTTTCTTTTAAGGTGTAAGGCTAATGATGGAAAATAAGTTTAAATTATTCAATTGCCTATGACTGATTTGAATTGATGAAAAATTGTTTTGGACTGAAATAGTCTTGTTTTAGGATTTTATTAAATGAATGGATTGTGAGTTTTTGTTGCTGTTTTGCTGTTATGGTTAAAGTTGCTTGGCTGAATGGATGTTTGATTTTAAGAGAGACTAATAAACATCAAATCAATTGTTTGAAAGTAAGGAGTATTCTTGCTCTAGATTAGTGCGAAAGTGAATGTATATTGTTTGTATGTGCATGTGCTGATTCAACAGAAGTTCTGTGAATTAATGATTATAATTGTACTGTTGTGGATGCATTTGTGTAGAATGATTATTCTCATCTATTGTTGAATGAGGTGATTGATGCTAATTAGTAAAGATGTTCCAAATTATTATACTTGGGAGTTTAACTTGTGAATGGATATTTTTGATGTGACAGAAAGCCTTGTCATAAATTATTTGATTAGGATTTTATATTAGCATGTAATAGGCATGGTTATGCAAACTGGCTGTTGGTTAAGTAATGAAATGGTGTTATGAGCATGCTAGAAATTGATTGTTACTTAAAGGTGTATTTGTTAAGTGGCGTATGGTTTTAATGGTGCAGGAACTTTAAATGTAATGAGAATAGGATCTTATACTTTGGATGTGGTGTCATGCTTGTGCATTTGGTGTTTAAGAGTTTTTGTCCTATGTTTTTACTTAAATCAGGGATTCCTTAAGGATTGAAGGATATTGTGTTTTGAATACAAGAAGACGTTAAATTCTTTTCTTTCTAGATGGTTGAGAATGTCATTTGGAGGATATATAAATAAGTATTATGATGAGTATAAATGTAGTGTGAAGTTGGAACATAATTTGGATGCTCTAAATATGTTGGTGAAGTAATGATGAAAATATTGGAATTATTATTTACTTAGCCATTGACTATGTTGACTGTGAAGGATGACATTCAATTGTTATGAATGGTGATTGTTTTGATTTAATCTGTGTGTATGAATTGCATGACATGTAATTTTTAGAAGGGATACTTGAGTTTTATAAAGAAATTTGCTAATCTGAATTAGGTAAACTTGGAAATTAAAATGAGTATATAAGATAAGGATGGGGTAGTGATACGAACGAGAGAGACGTTAGTTAATCCATGACATAGAATGATTATTAACCTACTATTATTACATGATGTAATAATAGGAAAGGAAGTGCTTTACATACTCCTCGAGGCATAGTAAAGGGAAAGGCAACAGAGTGCTAAGGGCGACAGGTAATCACTCTTACCTTACTATAACATTGAGGGTGACGTTAGCTGGGATTTTCAAAATCCCTTTTCACCCTCCATATTCATATTGTCTTTAAAAAAAAAACTTATTTTTATACAAAACAGGCTATCGGGTGCCTTTCAAACACGGTTATTTTCATATAAAGAAATTTGTAACACTATATCTATTATTCTGGCTGGTGGTTGTTATTGATCTGGAACGATTGTGAAAGGCATATAAGTATAGCGTTCTGTTAGTGACATTGAGAGTTTATATAAATAGGAGGAGGTGATGAGGGGTTTGAGATTTTGGAAAGTTAGATGGAGGAATAGTGATGTGTTGCAGGAATGATTGAAATATTGAATGATATTGAGATGTTGTAATGAATTGTGAGCATTGCAAGACACTGGATTATATATGTATCATCGCGCGATGATAATTGTCGATAGGCCAATCGACAATTATTTTTGTACTGATTGCCTTCTGAGTAGAGACAGAGGCATAAGGGAAATTGCCTGCTGAGTAGAGACAGGGGCATAAGGGAAATTGCCTGCTGAGTAGAGACAGGGGCACAATGGAAATTGCCTTCTGAGTAGAGACAGGGGCACAGTGTCAAATCGTACAGTGAAGTTAAATGCTGGAATAAATGCCTCCGTGATGGTATGATGTATCTATAAGTGAATGTGAGAGTTGTGTTGGTAGTATTGTTGTATTGGAGATAGAGATGGTGAAGTGCAATGATTGGGAAGTGACAGAGTGATCGAGGATATATGGGAAGAAGAATTGGATTATATGTATACATATTATTGATTTTAAACACTGTGGTACCCTTTAGATGCCCTTACTACCGCACATCTCACTGTTATAGTGAGTTAAGCGGTGATTACTGGGACAAATTGTCTCATCCCACGATTACTGACATTTTTGCAGGTATTCATGCACAGACGCAAGCAGCAGGAAAGGGAATTAGGTAGTAGTAGTTATATGGACTATTTTGAATTGTATATTGCCAATTTGTATAGGCCTGCATACGTTTCCGCATATATTTATATGTGTTTGATATTATTGAACATTAGGTTGTTTATTTTTCTAACCATGTTAGGTGATTCTTTTCTAACATGGTTAGCTATTAATTATCCATGATAGTATTCAAGTTGTATTAGTTTATTCTTTCCTATCATGGATAAATTATAAAAGGTTTAGAATAATATTTTCTAACTATGATAGAGATATTGATATTATGGAAATTCCTTTTTCTATCATAGTTAGATTAGAGCTTAATGAATTGTAATAAATATTATTGGTTAATTAGGTAATTAGTAACATAAATGTTACACATAACATTCAGGAAGAAACCCATGATGATTTTGTAGAGGAGAACATAGCAGTTAAATTGACAGAACTTATCAAGTTTAATCCCCCAACTTTCTCTGGATCAAGTATACAGGAAGATCCGATAGAATTCTTAGAAGGAATTGAAAAGAGATGCCGAGCTTTGAGGTGCCCGGATGTTCAGTATGTAGAACTTGCTATATTTCAATTGACAGGAGTGGCAAATAGCTGGAGCAAGACAGTTCCTGGATTAAATGAAAGAGTTCCATTATTGTCTTGGGAGGAGTTTAAAGATGTCTTCCTCAAATGGTATCTTCCCCAAAGCACTAAAGATGCAAAGGTTCAGGAATTTTTGATCTTAAGGTGCAAAGATGAAATGACTGTGGTTGAGTATGACAAGAGATGCACTGAACTTTCTTTATTTGCAACCCACTTAGTACCAACAGAGAATGACAGAATTGATAGATTTATTGATGGATTGCCTACATACATACATAACTCAGTTGTTCCCATGCGGAAACATTTTGCTACTTATGCTGATGTGGTAGACTGTGCATTGAGACTTGAGCGAAGGCGTAAGGAAGAGAAAGATGCTCAGAAGCGTAAAAGGGAAGAAATTGGGAAATTTCAAGGACCCTCTTCAAAAATTAATCGCTTCCAGGGTCAAACTCAATCCCATGCTCCACAATTTATACCTACACAATATGGAAATTCAATGAGTGTTTCAGCTCCAAGGCCTAAATTTGGGGGTGTCCAACCTCAACATGTTATCAATCAATCGAACTATTCTAGACCTGCTTGTGCAACATGTGGAAACTTCCATTCTGGAGAATTTCGCAAAGCTTCTGGTGTTTGCTATGAGTGTGGGCGGCCTGGTCATATTAGAAGAAATTGTCCCCATATTCAGCCAGTGTCAAGTTATGGGTCAGTTCAACCTCCTCCACGTCCCACTGGTGCAGCTCCATCGGTGGGAGCAACTTCTACTTCTGTTGGTAGAGGCTTTTCTGGTAAAACAAAAGGCAAACAAGTTCAATCATTTCCTGGGCAAGGTCAAGCAAGGGTATATGCAATGACACGCCAAGATGTTTGAGCTTCCAATGCTGTTGTTTCAGGTATCATTTCTATATGTTCTCAAAGAGCTTATGTGTTATTTGATCCGGGATCAACTCATTCTTATGTTTCTATATACTTTGTTAAATTGCTGAACAAAGAACCTATCAAGCTAGATCATTCTTTTATGGTTGCTACACCAATCGGGGAACCTTTATTAGTTTCACATGTCTATAAATCTTGTGAAGTGTCTCTTGAAGGTAAAGAAAGTCTCGTTGATTTGATGATTCTTGATATGATTGACTTTGATGTAATATTAGGCATGGACTGGTTAGCCTCTTGTTATGCTAGTGTTGATTGCCACTTGAAAGTGGTGAGATTTGAAATTCCAGGTGAAACTCCTTTTGTGTTACGAGGGAGTGTCGTAGAAACACCAACTAATTTGATTTCTGTGCTAAAAGCTCAACGATTATTAATTAAGGGTTGTCAAGGATTTTTGGCTCTAGTGAGGGATGTAGATAGACCGGCTGTTAGCCTTGAAAATATACCTGTTGTTCAGCATTTTCATGATGTGTTTCCAGAAGAGTTACCAGGGCTACCTCCAGATAGAGAAATAGAATTTTCAATTGATTTGATTCCTGGTACTCAACCTATTTCAATTCCGCCTTATAGAATGGCACCTTCTGAATTAAATGAATTAAAGACTCAATTACAAGATTTGCTAGACAAAGGGTTTATTCGGCCTAGTATTTCTCCTTGGGGTGCGCCAGTGTTGTTTGTCAAAAAGAAAGATGGATCTTTGAGACTTTGTATTGATTATCGGCAGCTTAACAAAGTAACGATAAAGAATAAGTATCCATTGCCTCGTATTGACGATCTTTTTGATCAATTACAAGGGGCTCAGTGTTTTTCAAAAGTAGACTTGCGCTCTGGGTATCATCAACTGAAAATCAAGAAAGAGGACATTCCTAAAACGGCGTTCAGAACCCGGTATGGTCATTATGAATTTTTAGTCATGTCCTTTGGATTGACTAATGCCCCTGCTGCATTTATGGATTTGATGAATAGGGTGTTTAGACCATTTCTTGATAAGTTTGTAATTGTGTTTATTGATGATATTTTGATTTATTCCAAAAGTCCAGAGGAACATGGACATCATCTGCAGTTGGTGTTGCAAAAGTTGAGAGAACACCAACTTTATGCGATGTTTTCAAATTGTGAATTTTGTCTAGATAAAGTTACTTTCTTGGGTCATGTAGTTTCTAAAGAAGGTATTCAAGTGGATCCCAGTAAAGTTGAAGCAGTCAGAAGTTGGCCACGACCTACAACAGTTACCGAAATTCGGAGTTTCTTGGGTCTTGCAGGGTATTACAGGCGTTTTGTGAAAGATTTTTCTAGAATAACAGCACCATTGACGAGGTTAACTCAGAAGAATGTGAAATTTGTGTGGGATGATAAGTGTGAAGAAAGTTTTCAGAAACTTAAAGAATATTTAACTTCTGCTCCAGTATTAGGTTTGCCATCAGGAACTGGGGGTTATACAGTTTATTGTGATGCCTCTCGTATTGGTTTGGGATGTGTACTAATGCAACATGGAAAAGTTATTGCTTATGCTTCTAGAAAACTCAAGAATCATGAACAGAATTATCCAACTCATGATTTAGAAATGGCAGCAGTTATTTTTGCTTTGAAAATTTGGAGGCATTATTTGTATGGTGAAACTTGTGAGATTTTTACTGATCACAAAAGTCTTAAGTATATTTTTGAGCAGAAGGATTTAAATCTTAGACAGAGGAGGTGGATGGAATTACTTAAGGACTATGATTGTAGGATTTTATATCATCCAGGTAAGGCTAACATTGTTGCTGACGCCTTAAGTAGAAAGTCTATGGGTAGTTTGGCTCATATGTCTACAGTAAGAAAACCCTTAGTACAAGAACTCCATAAGCTTGAACAGAATGGAATTAGATTTGAAATATCTGAAAGCGGGTCATTTTTAGCTCACATCCATTCTCATTCTTCACTTATTGAGAAAATTAAAAATACTCAACATTTGGATCCTAAATTGCAAAAGCTAATGGAAGAAGTTAGAGAAGGGAGAAATAAGGGATTTGTAATCGATAAAGGAGGTGTGTTGAGATGTGATGATAGAATTTGCGTGCCGCAAGTGGAAGATCTTAGAAAGCAGATTTTAGAAGAAGCTCATCATTCTGCATATACTATTCATCCAGGAGCAACGAAGATGTATCAAGACTTGAAACAATTGTATTGGTGGAGTGGTATGAAAAATGATGTAGCAGATTTTGTTTCACGCTGTTTGACTTGTCAACATGTAAAAGCGGAACATCAAAAACCAGCAGGACTATTTCAGCGACTAGAAATACCAGAGTGGAAGTGGGAAAATATTACAATGGATTTTGTTTCAGGATTGCCGCCATCAAGAGGATATGATTCTATATGGGTTATTGTAGATAGGTTGACTAAATCAGCTCATTTTCTTCCTGTTAATACTTCTTATAGTGCAGCCAAATATGCAGAAATTTTCATGGCTCACATTTTTCGGTTGCATGGTGCCCCACTCTCTATAATTTCAGATAGAGGATCCCAATATACTTCTCGTTTTTGGAAATCTTTCCTAGAATCTTTGGGAACTCGATTAAATCTTAGCACCGCATTTCATCCTCAAACTGATGGACAATCAGAAAGAATAATTCAAATCCTTGAAGATATGTTAAGATCTTGTGTATTAGATTTTGGTGGAGTTTGGGATAAATATTTGCCTTTAGCAGAGTTTGCCTATAATAACAGTTATCAATCTAGTATTCAAATGGCTCCATTTGAAGCTTTATATGGCAGGAAATGTAGATCCCCGATTGGATGGTTTGAAGTTGGTGATGACAAGCTTTTTGGACCAGATTTGGTTCAAGATGCTAAAGAAAAGGTGAAAGTGATTCAGCAAAGATTGTTAACAGCTCAAAGTCGGCAGAAGTCTTATGTCGATAATCGTCGCAGGGAGCTAAAATTCATGGAAGGAGATAAAGTATTTTTGAAAGTATCACCAATGAAAGGCGTTATGAGATTTGGAAAGAAAGGCAAGTTGAGCCCAAGGTACATTGGTCCATTTGAGATATTAGAAAAAGTGGGTCTTGTGGCTTATCGTTTAGCCTTACCACCAGAATTATCTAGTATTCATCCTGTGTTCCATGTCTCAATGCTACGGAAGTACCTATATGATCCTTCTCATGTTATCAAATATCAGGAAGTCAAAGTGAATGATGATTTGTCTTATGAAGAAATTCCAATTGCCATCCTTGACAGACAAGTGAAGAAATTAAGGTCAAAAGAGATTACTTTGGTAAAGGTGTTGTGGCGCAACCACGCAAAAGAAGAGGCTACTTGGGAGACTGAAAGTGAAATGCGAGAAAAGCATCCACATTTATTTAAGAATTGAGGTAAATATATATTTCAAATTCGGTGGACCGAATTTCTTTTAAGAGGGAGAGAATGTAATACCCCAAGTTTAATAATATAAGTCAATAAATATTTTATTTATTCAATGTAGATCTCATCAACCTTGAGCCTCCAGCTAAGTGGAAAATGAGAGTGATTATTTCATATGCTTCAATAAGAGGTGCTGGGTTCAACTCTACATAGGAACAATGAGGTTTTATTTATTACTTTGCTAAAAAAAAGGAAATTTCAAAAATGTCCCTGAAAAAAAAAAGAAAAAGAAGTTGATAAGGGCAGAAAGGGTTCAATATTTTTCTTAATTCCTAATGCTCTTCATCGTGAGAAAAGCAAGAACATTCAAGAAGCTTCAAAGCCCTAGACCATTCGAAATTCACTGCATCTTTTGGGCATCTCCGAATTTGAAGGCTTTAGATTCTACATTTCTATCTCCTTTCCTTCTATTCAGCAACATGGATGTTGAAGATTGTAGGTAAGATGGTATTATCAACTCCTTGATTTCATATATTTTAGGTGCTTCTCTGGATGTGGGAATTTTCTCTGTTTGTCAAATTGATCTTTGGGAGAGGGATGATTTTCATATTAACTTGGAGATTCTGGATGTATGTGTGTTTGTGTATATGATTGAAATTTGGGGATTTTGGCATGAGATTTGTAAAGTAAAGAGTAAATGATATTATTGGGTTGTGAGTGCACTCAAAATGTTTGTTGAAAGGTATGAGAGAAACTTTATATTTGTAGAAGCATACTTGAAAGACTTGAATGAAGGCTGGACTATATTGATAGGAAAAGGGGGCAGTGGAAAGAATTAGTAATTTCATTGATTTTGGAGTGCACATAAGGTGTTCGATAAGATGTCTAAAAGAAGGATTTGTTTGAAAATTTTGAATTTTGCTATGAGATTTAAGTTATCCTCTAGGAATGATGAGGTGGATTGTTTAATGACATATTTTATCAAGTAGAATTGAAGAAGTGATGTTCTTGCGTGAATAAATATGTGTATGTGATTGGTAAGGAGTTGTATTTAAAAATCTGAAACTTAAATCAAATAATAGGACCATGAGGTTTGAAAATTTTGAAGTCTATTGTTACATGAAAAGAGGAAGTATGTGAAGTGTTAGTAGAATAATATTGTGATTGTTTTGGATTTTAGGAGCGGGGAATGCGAATGATCTAGAGGTTGATAATTTAGGACAGAAATAGAGATTTTCTCTCAGGTGAGTGAATAGCGTCCCATTTTGTGATTTATTACTCAAAGCATTTTCATTAAACTATAAAATTTTATATTATTATTTAAGTATTGATCATTTGAAATTATGTTATTATTTGAGATTGGATATGAATTAATATTTTACCTTGTCATGGATGTGAGATTTCATTACTTACTAATAAATGGAATTTTTGTGTATATCATTGATATGGAAAATTTTAGTCTATTTTTGACCAAGTTATTGAAAGAATTTTATACTAGAACTATAGTTACTGGAGTGAATTTATATTGAAATGTTTTCATGCAGGGGCTTTGTTTTCTAAAATATTCATTATTACTGTACTTTGACACATGGAAAAATTTGTTCATTGAGTGATTTAAAGCTGACCCCTGCATGCTTGAGAACTGTTTTGAGGGGACTTGATACAGAACACCGGTTGCTAACAGTGGTACTGTTAGCCCTTGACGCGTCATGGTTAACCTCGAGCTCGCTTGATATTCGTGGGTATCGTCTCACGCTTGATAATCGTGAGATTTGTTCTCACTCTTGTTATTCGTGGGTCTAGTATCTGCGCTTGTTTCGTGGCCTTGTGCTGCGCTTGTTTCGTGGCCTTGCGCTGCGCTTGTTTCGTGGCTTTGCCACGCTTGGTTATTTACCCTCGTGGACTGTGTGCCCACGCTTGTTTCGTGGCTTTGCCACGCTTGGTTATTTTCCCTCATGGACTGTGTGTCCACGCTTGTGATTTTGTTCTGTTGAAAGTCCTATAAAAGTATAAGTTTTTAGAACTCATTTTCAATGGATAATATGATGACATTTATTTGACTTGAACAGATTTATTTATGTATTACTTATTTATTTTATGTTTATCATTAGCATTTTATTTACTGTTGATAAGTGGGACGTTATTCACCGGTAAATGTTGCGGTTTCAGATAGTAGAGCTGACCCTGTACCTCCAGCTGAGCATTGAAGAGCCTCTCTTTTGATTCAAGTTTACTAACTATTTGGGAAAACTTTCATATGTAAATATATATTTTGATTAAGTCTTTAGTATTTAGAAGCTCCACGTAGCTTAGGGATAAGATCCTTACTTTTGTTGTAAGTAATCTAATTGTATATTCTGGGAGTAGAACTCCAACTAATATTTTGTAATGGCAGGTCTTTGTAGAATGTTCGGGATGTCCATCTTATAGGGGAGACTATGCCGAAATTTCTACAAAAGATTTAATATTTTAGCTAGATGAAAGATATGAGTTAAAAGTAGTTAGGTGTGATTTATAGTTTCAGACTTTAAATTGTGATTTTCTTTTGTTTTACGTATTAATAGGTCTTTAGATTTTAGGGCGTGACACATTATGATTACATCATGCCAACAAAATATTTTGAATTCTCCCATTGGCTTTTGGTCAATAGCCAAATATTTCCCATATGATGTTTTGAAATATTTATTCATTATTGTTCCACCACAATAATACACATTGAAATTTGGGATAAATATTGATGTTCTCAACATGAGTGGGAGAAATGAATAACTGGAAAAGATATATGTTGTATGCAACAAGCGTGGATCCTCAAATATTAGTAATGTGAACTAGAAGTTCATCAAATGTTGTAAAATATTTGTCAGACACTGTCACTGACCAAATAAAATTTTTATATCTCATGAACTAATTGAAGATTGCTCTAATAATTATATATGAGAATGAAACTTGCTTGAAGCATGAGAAAATGATCGGTTCCAAAAGCAAATGAAAATGGAGCAAATAATTATGATGATCATTTTGAGGAGGCTTTAAATGGGACATAACTATTTATAAGACCCTGGAAGTGGCTCAGGTACCTGAAAGAAATAAAGAGAGCTCAATATGTTATGTCATAATAAAAAGGAACTGTGAAAGAATAAATTTGTCGACAATAATTTTGATATCAAAATGATGTGATCAAATGAGGATCTAGTATACAAATATGTCATGAGAAGACATAAAATGACTAGCTAGCATAAAACAAAAGATGCTATATGAAATGTGATAACATGAATTTATAATCTACGCACCCGAAGTGCTATAGAATTATATAAATGAGAATATTTATGCGAAATAAGGGGAGAAGTATTGTTAGAATATTTTTCGTAAAAGATCAATGGTGATAAATTTTGTCTCGTGGTGGAATGAATATTCATGTTTTGATTAGGCAGTCTGACAATAAATGAATATTTTTTTTTTATATGCGTCTATAGAATATGATTATAACTCATGGGTAGATATTGTGAGTTGAATCCTACAAGAATTTCAAATACTAGAACTATTATTCAAAAGGATTTCAAATATTAGAAGTATTATTCAGAATGATTGCATACGTGTATAGATTTATATGTGAAGAAGCATTTGATTTGACTCCTCAAAAGGATCAAAGTTTCCAGAAGTAAACAATTTGATAGATTTCACTCGAAAGAAAGGTACAAAGTATGCATAATGTGTACGTGAATGCAATTGTGCCTCTTGATGATTTTAAAGAGCTTGTAAAAATTTTAACATCAATTAGTCTCCTGGAGAGCCTATAGAAGCTAAAAGATTAGCTCATGAAAGAATTTGAAAGAAAAATGTGCTTTCTCTGTATGGATCACTGCATAAGATCCTTAAATATGGATTGAGAATATTTTGTTTCTTAACGATATTGTATGAGAATTGATTCAAAAGTTAGAAGACATTGTGATGAATTAAATCAATAGGAAAATTGGACTTAGTATATGATCAATATGTTTGAATGCAAATTTAGCAAATTTTTTTATCAAGTCACTCCGGCGATAAAAGATTTGGAAGCGTTGTTCGTGAAGTTCGACTTTACAGATCTAGAAGCATCGACTCATGTTGTGAAAAAGGGGGAGTAATATGTGCTGTACTCTTTTTTCCTTGTCTATGGTTTTATCCCATTGGGTTTTCCTAACAAGGTTTTAACGAGGCAGCATTGATAATTATTGTGTACTCTTTTTCCTTTACTGGGTTTTTATCCAATGGGTTTTTCCTAGTAAGGTTTTAATGAGGCACAATAATATTTTTTATGAACATCCAAGGGGGAGTGTTATAAAAATGTGGCCTTTGGATGTTCATAACTTCTTAGCCCTCTATAATTCCTTTCCATCAATGACAATTATTTCTTAAGGTTACAATTTATGCCATAATGTAAATTAATTCCTATGTTTATGACATTGTAACATTTGCTTTGGTATTAGCCTATAAATAGAGGTATTCCACAAATGGTTGGATGGACTATGGAAGCTATGTAAATGAGAATCATTCCTTCTATTCATGTCTTCTTTTCTCTCTTCATCTCATCCTTCTTTATATTCTTTATATTTTCTTTATTTTCATAACATAAATATAATCAATGTTACCCATATCTCAGTTCAAAAAAGGGTTAAGGTGCATTTTTAGTACTCTAGAATATAGCAAAGTGCACTTAACATAATACACAATATTGTGGTCCATTTGTGGTAACCAAGAATTAATTTCGTGGCTTATTTAGTAACGACGTTAAATAAGTTAAATTTGACCGTTATGTGTCAAATTTTGACCGTTAAATTGTGCGGTAAAGGAGCATTTTCAGTACTCTAGAAAATAGAAGGGGCATCAAACATAATATACAATATTTAAACACCATAAACAACTAAGTCACAATATTATTCAAAGTGTCAAATAATTAAACACTACAAAGTTATAAAGATCCATAGACTATCCTAATATCATGCATGTATAAACTAATAAGTTATTAGTATTTTACATATATAAAAAGTGTAAGCAAAAAATCATAAACTAAATAGGTTGGCATTACTGAGTTAAAATGGGTTGGTCATACTGGCTCGACACAAATTAAAACGGGTTGGTCATACTGGCTTGACCCAAATTAATGACCCTATGATGTAATAGAAGAAGAGTTACTTCTATCTAATTATATAGTTATAAACTTAAAATAATGTTCGTTAAATTGTCATTTCAATATACATATATTACATCATTATGTCACATTAGATTTTATCTTATAAAAGTGAGTTTTAGCTAACGAATTACTAGATAAGCAATGAAAATAATTCTTAGTTATCACAAATGGACCAAAATATTGTATATTATGTTTAGTGCTCCTTCTATATTCTAGAGTACTGAAAATGCTCCTTTACCCCACAATTTAACGGTCAATATTTGACACATAACAGTCAAACTTAACTTATTTAACGTCGTTACTAAATAAGCCACG
The DNA here is from genome assembly GCA_029929735.1 of Mimosa pudica. Classification (NCBI taxonomy): domain Eukaryota; kingdom Viridiplantae; phylum Streptophyta; class Magnoliopsida; order Fabales; family Fabaceae; genus Mimosa; species Mimosa pudica. The sequence goes on along the minus strand of JAKELP010000037.1, from coordinate 3,034,607 downwards.
AAAATAATATTTGGTTACCACAAATGGACCACAATATTGTGTATTATGTTAAGTGCACTTTGCTATATTCTAGAGTACTAAAAATGCATCTTAACCCTTCAAAAAATGTTACCCATATCTAAACCCACCGTTAATTGCCAGCGCAGCGACTTGTGGGACTCAATTCAAAACTTTTACTCATTGATGTTAGTTTAATACAATAGAAGTGGTCATCTTGCTCGGATATTAAAATTATCATGCTCTGCTTTTAAAAGTTTGTGGTTATCGTTAAAATTGCACTTTCCCTTATTATTATTGTCTATGTCTATTTATTTCTTTATTCTATTAATTCTTTATTCTTCATATGTTTCCTGAATATATTGTTTCTTATAACCTCTTAACATATGAGGTTTGCATAGAATCTAGCTTTGTACCCCTCTTCACACACTCTGCACTTAAACTATTTACCCCACATTTTGGACCCTGCACCCGGGTCGAGAGTAACCTAGAAGAGAGAAAGTTTCTAACGATTTCCCTGCATGATTTTATACCTCCGAGGTTACTGTGAAGACTTCATCCTACTAATTGATACCCATGTGACAAAATTGATCTCTATGAGGTTTTTACAACTCCCTAACGGTTACGATGAGGGCATTTGGGAGACTTTGTGAGAATCAAAGCAACCTTAAAAACATCTCACATATTAGAGGAAATTAGTAGGCTTGATTTATGATATAAATCTAGCCTAATATTATACTTAAAATAAGACAGTGGAGGGCATATTTTTTTCCCACTGATTCTGATTCACTGACATTAAACTAATGTAGTGTGGGATTTGACCACAATCCATATTTATGTTTTTTATGCAATTATTTCTTTTGATTAATTAATGGTTTTTTATCAAGGAAACACTACAAAAAATGGGGCTCATATCGGCATTTTATTTGGCCTTGCATCGGCGGAATGGGGCTACGGCGTTTTGGCAAAACGCCTAAATATTTTCCGTGGGAATGCGGCAGACACGAGGGTCAAAACGCCGGAAAGAGCATCCAAACAAAATAATATAATATTCGCCCATCGGCGTTTTGGGGAAACACCTAAGTGCATATTATTTTATTATTACCTCATTTAGGCAAAAAATAAAACGCCTATACGCGGAATATTTAATTATTATCGCCAACCGGCGTTTGGCAAAACGCCGGTATGAGATTAAGTGCGTTATTGTTTTTATTCACGCATACCGGTGTTTTCCAAACGCCTATGTGCTATAGGGAAATAATATTATTTTATTCATGCATATAGGCGTTTACTAAAACGCCTATGTGCGGTATTAAATAATAATTTTATAAACCGCGTTTTGCAAAACGCCGGTATGGATTTTCCAAAAAAAATAAAAAAACATTTTTCGTCCTGATTGTTTAAAACCAGGAAGAAAAATGTTCAAACACATAAGGAATAATATATTAATCCCAAAGTTACATACACATAGAGAATAATATATATAAACATAAGCAATAACAAGCATAATTCATAGAACATGATACACAAATATATAAAATTAAAACAACAAGCAATATGTAAAAGAAAAACCATAAGATCATATCAACATTATAAAATAAAATATCACCAAGAACCAAGAAATAAAAAACAACATCAGCAAAACTCGCCAAAAAAAAACAAAACAACATCAACATTGAATGAGAGACGAAAGAGAAGAAAAATAAAAGAAAACGAGAAAATGAGCAACTTTGCTGAAGGAGGGAGGTGCTATTTATAGGGAACGGAGGCACGTACCGGCGTTTGGCAAACGCCCATATGCATTTTAATATTAAATAATGCATATCGGCGTTTGGCAAAACGCCGATATGCTTTTTTACATTAAAATAATGCATATTGGCGTTGCAGCCAAACACCGATATGCATACTAATGCATATAGGCGTTTGGCTGAAACGCCCATATGCATTATTTTAATGTAAAAATGCATATGGGCGTTTTAAAAAACTCCTATATGCATTATTTAATATTAAAATCCATATGGGCGTTTGGCAAAACGCCGATAAGGCTTTTTTAAAAAAAAACTCCTCAGACAACCTACATTTCTTAAACGCGGAAAAGTCAGATATATTGGTTATAAATATGCGTCTAAAGCATTAGTGAGTTGCCACATTCTTTCTCAAACCTCTCATTCTTTCATATATCTGTCGTTTTGTTGTGAAAAAGCAAAAGCAATAATGTTGGATAAATCGTGGATCTCTTTACCCAGATCGTCTCCGCAATACTTGGTGGGGTTGAATCAATTTCTGGATTATGCTTTTATGCACGGTAGTGTTCGGGTTAAGATACGGTGTCCGTGTGAAAAGTGTAAGTTCGACAAATGGAAGACTCGAGAGGAGGTAGTTGTTCATTGTCTAGATAAGCAGTTTCCCAGATATTATGTCACTTGGGCGTTTCATGGAGAGGATGGATTACACGACACTACCGGTGATCTAGAAGTCGGTTCAAGTTCTCACGTTGGCCGAATGCAAGGCGAAGACAGTGACGATGACGGCGATGGAGGCGGCCAGCCAACTAATCCGGGTAACAACATTGTGAGGGAAGCATTTGGTATGCAGGAAGCAGGCGCTGGCGGGGATGAAGTGGTGGACGGACCAGTCTTGGAGTACTTACGCACTGAGGTGGCCAGAGATTTCTTTGAGCTCATGACGGAAGGTGACAAACCGTTGTACCCAGGTATGTATAAATGTTTAATCTATTCTAACTGTTTAAGTGACTCAGTATCTCTGCGATGAAGTTCGTATATTATGTACGTGCGATGACAAAAGATGTGTTTGCACAGGGAATGAAAGATACTCTAAACTGTCGTTTTTGACCAAGTTGTACAGTATTAAGTGTAAACGTGGCGCATCTGATGCGACCATGTCGGACGTGATTGAGCTACTTTCATACGCCTTTTATAACATTGGAGCCGAGCTACCGTCGTCATTCTACGAGGCAAAGAAAACAGTCAAAAAGATGGGGTTAGATTACATTAAAATCGATGCGTGCCTGTATGACTGTATGTTGTTTTGGGGCCCTGGCGCAGCGTTAGATAAATGATGCTACCAAAATTTTGATAAAAATTCCGCAAGTGTACGGATCGTAAATTTTGTAAAGTGGTAGTTCAAGGTCGATCCCACAGAGACTCAGACAATTAATAACTAGGCATTAGATCTCCTATTTTCATTCAAGTTGAGTAAATACAAGAAAATTGATTTTAATTACCTAATATCTAAGAAAATAAAATAAAACAAATATTCACACAAAAGAAATCCACGAGTCAAAAGAACAACCTAGAGCCACTAATCCCTTATCTGCTTCCTAGATTTTATTCCCCACTAAATTAATTATGAATTAATCCAACTAGCTAATCTAGAGTACTAGTGTCTATAAATGCCTTTCGGTTTCCACCTATATCCTTGCCTAGTTTAATTACACAATGTCTTGCACTAATTTACTAAGCCAATTAATACCGGTACCGCTCTAATGTGACTATGTAGGGCTTCTAGGTATATGTCTATCCTAGTCGCAAATCAGATTAACAATCCAATCCTACACTATTTAATCTCATGGTCTATTTAAAATTCCCTCTTTCGAGTCCAATTCTAAATTCCCTAAACATGTCTAATGGTGATCAAGCACTAAACAAGTTAATCAATAATAGCAAGATTAAATAAACTAGATCAAATTAACCATAACTAAGTAGTGGGAAATAAAATACTAAGTTACAAACAAGTTCATAGTACTCTAGGTTGTAAAAGAAATTAGCCACACATAGGGTTCAACATAAGAATTGGGTGAAAATCCAAAAACATACTACAAGTTCACAAAGGAGTAAAAATTGGACAAGATTGAGGAGCTGCTTCATTCCTTTTGTGTGTTGATGTCAATACATATGTGTGTGTGCCTTTGTAGTACGTCTCTGGTGCCTCCTTCTTCTTTTCCTTGCGTCAATAATATATGAACGTGTGTGATCTGCTTCCTTTCGTCTTCAATTTCTTCGTGAATCTCGTGTAGGCTATAGGAATTGGAAGAATTATGACCAAGCCTCCCCTCTTCTCAATTGCATGTGTATATTTATAATAAAATAGTCCAACACCATATTGCATTTGTCTTGCATGTTAAGTTTCTTTTCTTTCCTTTTCTTGTATGCCCCTTTCTCTTTATTTCCTTTTTTTAAAATCTGCATTCATGAAGAGAAAGAAATTGGAAATAATCACAATGACTCAATCACATAATCTCATTAATAGGAAACTTCTCATCAAAATATTCCAAAAGAATCACTCATATAATTCTCAAATTACTTTCTTTCCAATTCACAACAAAGTCACTTAATTACTTAATTAATGACTCCCCAAATACAATAAAATAATTCCTAAAAATCACTAAATATGGGGAGTCATCAGGCGACGTGCCATTAAGAGCATGAGATATTTTCCACTCCGTCCAAGGCTTCAAAGGCTATTCATGTCCCTGAAGATGGCTGAGCAAATGCGGTGGCAAGCGACAGAAGCTAACCCAGACGGCAAGATGAGGCATCCTCGAGACGGTGATGAGTGGAAAGCTTTTGATGGCACATTCCCTGATTTCGCCTCGGAGCCAAGAAATGTCAGGCTAGGCCTCGCTTCTGATGGTTTCAACCCATTCGGCTCATTCAACCAACATTACAGCGTGTGGCCAGTTGTTTTGATGCCATATAACCTCCCCCTGTGGTTGTGCATGAAGTCCAGCTCGTTCATTCTATCAACAATTATTCCAGGGCCGACATCTCTTGGAAACGATACAAGAGCTGAACGAGTGATGGAGCGATGAGGTCGAGACGTTTGACGCCGCAAGCAAGATGATGTTCACACTGCGCGCCGCTGTGATGTGGACTGTAGCGATTTCCCCGGACTCGACATGTTATCTGGCTGGAACATGTATACAGCGATGGCATGTCCCTTCTGCAACTTGGACTAGGTGCCCCGCAGACTGCCGCACAGCAGGAAGTCATGTTTCATTGGTCATCGACGGTTCCTTCCTCCGGATCATCAATTCAAGCGGCAGAAAAAGAAATTCGGGTGTGTTTGGGTCAAAATATATATTTAATTATATACGTATACATTGTACCTTTCAATGATTATCGGAGACATGTCAAGTGGGAGAATCGAAGACGACGGGGGATCACTGTAGCTATGATTGATACTATGGTCCACCAGGGGTTCGCCGATTGGTTCACAAAAATAATACGCAACGAACCAAATCTGCCACCATCACTGGTGAATCTACCTGCTGGACCTTTTGAATATGCGCAGAGATACTCTGCCTACAATGTCAACGGCTTTCACTTCCACACTGTTGCGCGCGATGGCTCTCATCTAACGCAAAACTCGAGTGTGTTTGGGTCATTTGGAACAAGGAGTTATGCTAGTCGAAATGATGCACAAGCGCGTTTAGGGGAGGTTCATTATTATGGCAAACTTGTTGATATACTTGTGCTCAACTACAATGGTGCATTCCCCATTCCGCTCTTCAAGTGCGATTGGGCAGACACTAGGGGAAAAGAGGCAAGAACGTTGACGTTCTCGGCATCACCTCAGTGAATTTCTCGAGACTCTTCCACACAGGGGCATTATCTGACGACGAGCCATACATCGTTGCTGACGAAGCGCAACAGGTTTATTATGTTCCTCATCCTAAAAACAGGGACTGGCACATGGTGATTCAGGTGAAACCTCGCGATGTGTACGATATGGGGGACGAGGATTATGACGCTACAACTGAGACAACTCAACTGGTTGCTCCTAATAATTTGGAATATCTGATCCCGGAAGGGGATGAACCAGTACCAACTGTTAGAGAGCGTGAAGATGATGACGAATGAAAGATTATTGTATATATAAATATGTAATCGTACGCTGGTAGATTTTACTGTTTTCATTGAGTAGTAACTATTTTACTTAATTTAGTTCAATTTTCTTTTATCATTTAATTAGTACGTAAACAAACTGAACAATAAAACTAGAACAATAATATTATTTTTACAGAAATTTAAAAAAGTACAACAAAAACATAAAAGTACAAACAAAATAAAAGAACAAAAAAAAGTACAATAAAGATAAAAAGTAAAAGAAAAGCACAATAAAAATTCTAAACAACTAAAAAACCTAATCTACTCATCATCCTCATCATCATCTTCATCATCATCCTCATCCTCATCCTCCTCCTCGATGGCGGGTTGTGGAGAGCGTCGGCGGCGGCGAAGGGGTCGTGATGCGGAGGCTTGAGCCAATTCCTGCTGCCACCTCCACCCTTGATCCCTGAAGAACTCCTCTTGCTGGCGCCTGAACTCCGCGCGCACATAAGCGACCTCTTGAGCATGCTCCTACCGCTAGACTATACGCTTGCGCATCTGCCTCTCCTGTTCTGCCGCCAACCGCTCCTCATGCTCGTGCGCCAGCCGCGCCAGCCGCTCCTCTTCTGCCCTCACTCGGGCCTGAAAATCGCGCATCATCCTCTCCTCATCTGCCTTCATTAGGGCGTCTCGCTCTGCAATATCTCACTCGCGTTCCCGCAACCTCTCATCTAGCTGCCGGGCCTCGTATGATTGGCTCGCCCCAGAGGATGAAGCCTGGCTCCAACGGCTTCCGGAAGGAGGGAAGAGCTGAGTAGGTCTAGCTCCAAAGCCAAGGCCTGGAACGCGTCCCGCACGTTCCTGCGTCCCCAACTGCGTGTGGAGAGCAACGACCTCCTCAAAGGGGCTCACGCTCTCCCCCTGCTGAGATTCGGGGGTCTCCGTGGCCGGCGCCTGTGCCTCGATATCTGCCTGTGCCTGAGCAACACTCCTAATCTCCTCAGCAGCCTTCCGGGATAGAGGTCTCCCATCCAAGCGGGTGCGCGCTTGAATGATGAAGTCTTTGAAGACTCCCTTCTTGATGCCCTTCGCCCTAGCCTCCTCCCGCTGAAATATTTGAATCGTTAAACTATGATCAGTATTATTATAACATAAATTATTAGATATAAAAAGAGCAGTGGATAGTTATATACCATCTCGTCATAGCGGACGATCAACGGTACGCTCCCAGTTGAGTGGCCAACCTCTTGCTGTGCCCACGCCTCCTGACCGCGCCTTTCCCTGGCCCGCCCCAGCTCGCCCATCCTCCAGGCGATGTACCTCTTCCACTGGTCAGGGTCAACTCCGTCGGGCACGTCTGCCGCCACCTCCTCCCTAGGCTTAGTCCCCTTCCTAGACTTCAGCTGGTACAACTTGTTTCTCTCATCCTTCCAATTATCCCCGACCATCCCTTTCGCGAATTTCTTGAGGTTCAAGCTGTCGGGGACCCACCACTTACCCTGCAAAAGAAATTTTTTCGTATTTAATAATAAGTATAATAACAATATACGTATCATAATATTTTGAAATACGTATTACCTTAATAATCTCCCAAGCCTCCTCTTTCCGGGTATCCGGAACTTTCCTCCAGCTGGTTGGGTCGATCGGGAAACGCCGGAAGTCCTTACCGAGCAGTCGGCAATGGCGGCGGAATAGAATGGCAGCATCCGTTGTTGGCTGCCCGATGGTGCCGTAATATGGCAGCTCAATCTTCTCATTTGACGGAAACACATGCGCCTGCTTCGCCGTCAGCCTCCTCTTGGTGACAGTGCCAGTGGTATCTGTAGGTAAGAAAAATATGTTAGATAATATATATTGTAGAAATTAAATTTGTAACTATTAATTAATATCAATTTCAATTACCTCTGACATCCACCAGCTGACCAGTACTAGAAGACTTCCTCCCGCGCCGCATTTTAATCATAATTTCCTTCATCAGGATGTCCCCCTCGCCACTCGCACCGCCACCGCCACCGCTGGTGCCCTCCTCCCCCTCCGCCCTCTCCCTATCCTCATTCAAAATTTGATGCATGTCTTCGTAGCTGATGTTGACGTTCAAGTCTCTCCAGAGGTCGTCCTGCGTGACTCCTGGGTTACCACCAAGCCCGAAAGAAGTCCAAGGTGGCGCCGCAAGAGGGGTGCTGGCAACAGGTGTGCTGGCAAGAGGGGGGCTTGCGTACTGCAACACCTCTGGCGGATTAGGCTGCCGCTCAATCTCTAATTGGCGCTCTTCTATACGCCTGGCTTCAGCTTTGTCCCACAATCGCTGCTGTTCGCCCCGCAATCGCTGCTGCTCTTCAGGGTCTATGGGAGCTTTACCGTTACGCCGAGACATGATCTAACGGAGAAGGAATATATAAAAGAAGTGATAAAGAAAAGAGAAAATTTCTGTGGGACCCTCATATTTTTTGACGCTTCAAAAACGCCAAAATGAAAAATGGCGGTGCTTTTATAGGCGTTCGATTAGCGGCGTTTTCAGTGCCACATATAGGCGTTTTCAAAACGCCTATGTGTATTAAGTGCATTTAATATGCACTTAATGTGCACATAGGCGTTTTGGCAACACGCCGATATGCGCATGAAGTGCATATTAAATGCACTTAATGCAAATAGGCGTTTTGCAAAACGCCTATTTGCGATTAAAATAATATTTAATCGCAGATAGGCATTTTGTCAGAAACGCCTATATCCGTTTTTCTGAATAAAAAATGATTAAAAAACTGTCAGGCCCCTATTTTTTTAATTAAAAAACATACCGCCGTTTGGTGTACCCAAAACGCCAATATGAAAACGCGGGAAAAAAGGCGGGAAGTGCGCGCCAAATTTATTGGCGTTTTCATATAGGCGTTCGGCCACTAAACGCCGATATGCTTCTCATATAGGCGTTTTGGAACAAAACGCCGGTATGGTTGCGCCGGAATGACCTGTTTTTTTTGTAGTGAAAATAGGAAAAATAATTTTATTTTTTTATTGTATTTTGAAGTTGCAAATCTGTGAAATTAATGACCAATCAAATGGACTTATGGAATTACAATAACAGATTATTCTTAAAATAGGTCACTGGAGGGCTAACCATTCTTATTCATTGACATCTAAACTTATTTAATACAGTATTTGGCCACAATAATTTTTTATGCTTTTTATGCAATTATTTCTCTCGATTTATTAATGATTTGGAACTTTTCAAAAATCGCCCTTAATGGTATTTTAATTATAATGTTTTCAATATGATGTCTGAAGATTATGATTAGTATGGACAATAATTGTGTGGTGTTGATCACTTAAATTTTATTATCAATCAAGATAAACTACTCAAATATGAGGTCCCGTCAATTAACATGAACTATTTACATATTTTTGCCGCTTTGATTTTGCGTTATCAATTGAACCACTGTTTTTCAAATGTTTTCTTATAAAGTCGCGTGTTTTGGCGGTTATGTTCTTGTTCTTATATTACATAATGGAGGGAGCATTTCCTTAAAAACATTATGCCTTTCTTACTCTAATTTCGCAATATAACTTATGTTAGTATTTCCTCACATTTTACATTATTCCCTCACTAATTATATGGCAGCATCAATGAACTAATGATTTTCGTTATTTTAATTTTGATGGTATGCCAATCAATTAATGATTTCTGTTTTTTAAAATTTTAACAGATTTTTCATTAAAATTGAGAAAATTAAGAACGCTTGACAACGTAACTAGCGGGATTTCTTGTTATGACTCATTCTTGTGGTTGATGATGATTAGTGCGTTTTTGTTGTTCTAAGGAATATGTTTTGTTTGTAGTCTCATACAGTAGAAACATTAGACAAGCGAAAAGATTAGTGAACATTGGCATGATGATAGTTCATTTATACTATGCGTGGGCCATTCATTAATACTCCCAATGAACTTTTATGAACTCTCCATGATCTTTTGGTGAAATAAATTGTATGGATACATTAAAAAATTTAGGCTTTCCAAGTTAGTCTGAGAAATTGCAGGTGTTTACATATCTAAAATATGTAAATACATTTTGACATATTTTTCTTTTATTTTTATACCAGGGGCAAACGACTTATCTAACACATTTAGCCCAAGGTTTGATGGCACAAGAGATGAATTCAAGCAAAATACCCACCGGAAGAGTATATGGAGGAAGGCCTGTAAAAATAGTAAAAATAAAGGCAACGGTTGATCCGCTTGATAATTTTATACAAATAAGTCAGTCCATGGATAAATCCACCAAAATGAATTTCGGATTTAAATATGGCAATATACTTGACCTTCTTGGAGTACAAGTACACAGTTCAGCCCTTACCGAGCTAGGGCAATATTGGGATGTCTCCATGAGATGCTTCACTTTCCCAAACTTCCAACTAACCCCAACTATTGAAGAATATGGGGCGATTCTGAGGATGCCATATAAGAAGGATAGTATGGTGTCTAAGTATGAAAGTATACCTTCTAGCTCACAGATAGCGAAGTTGTTGGATATTGACCAAGACAAAGTTCATTTGGCGGGCCTTGGACGCATTAAAGGGATAAAAAAGACTACTATAGAGACTCGTCTAGTGGAATTGGCGAAGGATGGAAAATGGGAAACTTTTGGTAGAATACTTGCTCTGGCCATTTATGGCTTAGTCCTTTTCCCATGTTCAATGGGAATAATTGACCTGGGAGCTATCAGCGTTTTCTTACAAGTAGAGCATTATAAAATCAATCCAATATCGGCTATTTTAGCAGAAACATTACTATCACTGCATTATTGCCACACCCAGGGAGGAGGTCAGATAAGAGGCTGCTTAGCAGTATTACAGATATGGATGTTGAGCCATGTGGACGATGTGGAGCGAAAATCAGGTTATATAACAGATAAACACACCAACCCACTTACAGATGATCGAGTGCTTGAAAGAATTGATAAAATGAGTCAAAATGATTGGGGATCATTTTTCTCACGACAAACAGATGATTCTCTTAAGTGGAAGATGGACTGGTGGTATGAGAAGGAGATCATCTATTGCTGTGGGGACTTCCACAACGTACCCCTCATGGGTACTACTGGTTGTATTAACTACAACCCTGCACTAGCATTGAGGCAACTTGCCTTTCGTCAGAAAGTCCCATCTGAGAAAGAAGTAGAACCCTTGTATATCCTATACGAGGAAAAGGATCCCATGGGTTTATGTAAGAAAGTCAAGGAGGCTTGGCACCAAGTAAAATATGGAGTATATAGAGAAACACCTGAAGATGGAAAAGTGTTAGGATTGGGAAATCGATTTACAGACACAACTCCTGACTACCAAGTATGGATTGAGGAGCAAATTACACTACAAAAAATGGGGATGCTAGTCACGCATGAAAATGGGCAAAATATTGAAGTATGTGGCGTATGAAAGAATTTTGTGGCGTTGAAATCCATACGCCACAAATCGAGGCGTAACAAACTTGTGTAGCGCATGAGTTATGCGCTACATAATTTTGATGCAACAAAATCATGTAGCGCATAACTCATGCGCCACATAAGGTGAAGTGAAAATAAAAAAAAACTGCAGCTTGCCGAGGAAGCTTCTTCCTCGGCAAGCTGCAGTTTTAAAAAAATAAAAAAATAGGAGATAATAATTAGGAAGAAGGAAAGAGAGTGTTTGAAGTAGAGGGAGTAGAGGGAAAAATAATTAAAAGCTAGTATTATAATGAAATAAAAGAATTTGAATTATAATGAATGAGAAAAAAAACAAAGTATTAACGAATGATAAAGTGTATACTTTAGATTGTGAAAGATTTTAAACAATGAGCCTGCAAAAAAAATTAAGGATAATTAGTTAAATGAGAAATTAAATACGAAGAATGGAAGTGAAGAGGAGGAAAATAATGGAGTAGAGAAAGAGGAGAAAAGAAAGTGGGGAGAGAGTAGGAAAAAATAGAGAGTGGGGAGGAGAAAATGTGAGAGAAGTGAAGTTTATATAGGGAGAAAGTGGGGGAGAGTGGCGGGAAAAAATTTAAATTTTTTACAGAAAGTGGAGGGTATGTGTGGCGCATGAATCCATACGCCACAAACATGTGTGGCGTATGGATCCATGCGCCACACATGTTTGTGGCGTATGGAGCCATACGCCACAAACATGTGTGGCGTATGGATCCATGCGCCACACATGTTTGTGGCGTATGGAGCCATACGCCACAAACATGTGTGGCGTATGGATCCATACGCCACAAACATGTGTGGCGTATGGATCCATACGCCACAAAGAAAGCCCATGCGCCACAAAAAATTTAAATTTAAGTTTGTGTGTCACGTTTGTGTCAAGTTTGTGACGCACAAACATGTCCATGCGCCACAAAGAAAGTCGATTTTGTCACTCTTGCCCCATGCGCCACATACCTCACGTGAATAGCCTCCTATTTTCTTGTAGTGTTATGGGAGCTTGCTTATGCTTCTCAAGATCCCTTACCAAATGATGACCCCCAAGAAATGATCAAGGAATTAGGAAAGAAATTGGATGGTTGTAATGAGGTGATTTCTAAACAAGATAGGGACATAAGAGAATTACGAAAAGATAAAGCCATCCAAATACAAAAAAATAGAGAAGCTAAAGAAGACTATTTGGGGTTGCAAAAGGAAAATAGACAAGCTAAAGAAGAACATTCGAGGTTGCAAAAGAAAAATAGACGAGCTAAAGAAGAAAATTGGAGGTTGCAAAGGGAGATTGAAAGCCTGAAAAGGGCTCTACAAGAGAGTGAAACAAGACAAGTGAAGAAAATAAAAAACAAATGAAGAGATCGTCCAATTCTTTTTCTCTCATCCTCCAGGTGCATTTTTAATTCCTTTTTCATTAATTTGGCGTCATTATTTAGTAAGAGATCTTGAGGTAAAAAAGATTTGATAAATTGCTCAGCTTTGCCAGGAACAATATCCTAGAATTCATGAGAGCATTCAAGCGTGTAGAAGGCGTAATTATCCCTTTAAGCCCACCAGTGGAAATTGTTAGTTTTTTCATTTCTTGTAAGAAAGGAGTAGAAGCGGTCAAGAATGTACAAAAGTGCTGATATTATAATGGATATTATCATAAAATATAATGAAATCTTATTTTCAAATTTTATGATTATTGTAAATAGGATCACCATATATCATTTCTTTGCTTTAGCTTTTGCTATCTATATACTTATATTGTGTTTCTATATGCTTGAATAGTTGAATTTGATGGCTTATTCTAAATGATGACTTAGTTGATTCACTTAGAGTTCCCATGGCATGGTTTCTTTTCATTGTAATTATGTGCTTACATAGTTGACCCTTTATGTGCTTGCATGGGACAAGTTTTCTCTGCTCTGACACTGATTTTGTCCCATGCAATGCAATATTTTTGTAAATTATGATGGATGGCATCAGGAGAAAGGTTCAAACAGTGAGCTTAATTGATCATCCAAATCATTCAAATTACGCTGGGGGATCCTGCCTTCATATAATGAGATCTGACTATCCTGAGGGATTCCAAGACCTGTTATTGCTACTTTATTGCGGGAGCTAATCAAAGCCTGTGCATCTCCTTTTGTACACGAACACATACATAGATATGTAAAGGTGGTGCTCTACATTCTGCTTAATATTTCTCCGCTTCCTTTTCTGCCACCTCTTCTTTTTAAAGATATATAGCTGCTTAACATGTTAAATGGAGTGTCATTAAGAACTAAATGTCTTAATCCAAGTATTTTCATTTCCTTTGTTTTTTAAAATAATTTGCAGGATTATTTTATTTTCTTGTAAATTTGCAAATCTTGTATTCTGGATATTTGCTCTTCCCCTCTTACGAACTTGTAAGTATATGCAGGCTGCAAATATTCAGATGGATTCTGATGGTATGGTCAAACTATGTGATTTTGGGGTTTCAACATGTATGTTTGATACTGGAGAGAGGCAACTATCAAGAAATGCTTCTGTTGGAACTCCTTGTTGGTAATATTTACTTACTGTAGGGCCACCCATATTATAGTATTTTGAAGGTGATCTTGCAGCTACGATCATGTCTATTGGTGACCCAGATATATCAATATGAATTGGCTTGATATATGCATACCCAATAATGAAATATCAAAGTTGATCAGCCACTTAATATATCGTATGTATGCTAAAGCAGCCAACATGAGCTAATTAATGTAGAATTCTTAATAGCTTCCAAGGACATTGATTCAACTTAAATTTAGACTATCCAAACAAAAGTGAAGCATTCCCTGAACTTTCGCAATTTCCAAAATCACAAAGATTGACCTAGTGAATGTGAGGATTAACCTGCAGCTATTCTGATTTCCGGCCTTAACGTAACTTGTCAGCCTCCTTTTTTATGATCTATTGATTTATGTTCGTATTTCTCCAACTTCCATGCAGTTTCTAGATTTTTACCTGATGACATACTACTTAAGAGTTTTAGATAAACTGTTACTGTATATACATTTATTGTACCAGTATTTGCATTCTTGTCCTCCATAGCAGCACTTCTGGCGGAGCATTGATGATTCATTTGAAATTGCATTTATAGAATTTACCTAGCCATTTTACACACCTCTTCTGGCTTGTGATGGTTGTTTCATTCTTTTTTATTCTTGTACTGGGATTTAATAAAGTTGAGTTTTCACCGGGTTTCATTCTTGTGCTGGCAAATGCAAAGTTTTCAGGAGAGGCAACAAGTAACAATTTAGAAAATGGTTGTTACAATAATTTATTGCGCACTAGGGGTTTGTGGCCAGTCTTTTTTCTTTTGGCCAATTGCCTGTCATTTATTTTGGACGGTCAAAATTTTAGTTTTCCAGAGAAGTCACAACTGTTCATATGAGAGATCACATTATGGAGTTTTAATGCAGCCATCATAAGCTACCATTTTTGTGTTTACTTTATATACTCCACAATTGTATTCATTTGCTTGGATTTCTGTGATAAATCATGTTTTATGTTTTAGCTACCATTTGCTTGTATTCATTAGGGAGTTTTAATGCACCCATCATAAGCTACCATTTTTGTGTTTACTTTATACAATTGTATACATTTGGGCTCTATACTAGTTTTACAAAAAAAGGGAATGAAATACTAATTGCAAAAAGATTATAAACTCCCTTTTTAATAACATTAGTAAAATGTTTTGAAACATATGCTATCATTTAAGATTAAAGCTTAACGTTCGTCATTAATAAAACTGAAACGTTAGTGAAGAGATGTTACCTTAAAGTTTACTATTCATCACTATTTGGCGATAAAATTATTAGATTTGGCGATAAAATTATTATTGACAGCCCCCTATAAAAATAAACATAGGTTGGAAAGAGTTTATTAGATCGCATCAAACAACTATTGTGAGAGATTAAGAAGAAGAACTAGTTGATTGTGGCTCATTTTTTTTTTTCAAAATAATGGGTTTGAACAAAGTTCAAGTGTTGGGATTGATGTTTATTTTTTTTATAGTTGCGGTGAAGAACGATAGAAACCATGAAAAAGAAGGAGGGAAGGTATAAGTGTCAATGCTCCTACAATTTCCCGGGAGACCAATCATGCTTTGATATCTGTATTAGTGAATGTTCCAAAAAAGAGGAATCAGATTTTTGTTGTATTGGTTGCATGTGAAATTGTTGTGCCCCCGACACCCATAATAAAAATTAATAATATTTTATATACACACAAACATATTTCATATTGAATAAATGATGTGTGTTTAGCTATCACATGGTGGAGTATAAATAATCTATACACACACACACGTACTTACAAAGTGAAGTGATAGTGCTTTTTTAATAGCCACGTCCTTCATCTTTTAGTATGAACGTATCATTTTACTCTTCAATCTTCACTATGATTGCGTGTATGTGTTGTTTTATTGACAATTGCGTATTGCAGTTAGAAAGATGACAGAAGAAGACCTCAAGTCAGAGTGAATGGTGTTCAATATTATTTTGTATGCCTTCCCTTAATAGGTACTCCAACGAGAGTGATCTATAAATAGCAGGAATACAAGAGCAATACGTCTAGAGATAACCAGGCCAAGCCATATTGAAAATGCAAAAAGTGTGAGTTGGAAAGAGTTTAATGCACATGGAGAACTATTCCAAAGTTTGAATACAGATAAACTCATTAAATGTAGACAATCATGAAAGGCCACATTATTCATGAAGATGTTCATATATAGGAGCTATTTAATATATTGATTGATATGGCCCCTCCCTAGACCCTACAAATGTTTGGACAAATGTATGTTTGGAGAGTGTATGATTATAAGAAATGTATGGGGCCAAGAAACATTCTTTATACAAAGTTATTGATAATAATAGAATAATTAAAGTTAGGACATTAGAAGTAGTAGTAAGAAAATGTATTTGAGGTTTCAGGATTTCACATGGCTGTTTCCATTGTCACGGGCCATATATATGTTTTGTAGCGTGTGACGTGTCATTTGCATGTATCCTTATTATGCCTTTGACTACTCATTCTCCTCCCCTTTGAATCCATGCCTACGTAATGACCACCCTCCACTAGTTCACGAATTCTAATATTTTTCTTTTCTATAATTTTTTGATTTAGTATAGACTCACTCTTACATTATTTTCAACACAATGCAACTCAATGGTTAAGTAAAAAACTCAATGATTTTTACCACTTTGATAATTAAGTTCACACCCTAACTTACATCATTACAACTTATTTTAATGATTCCCTTCAATTTGAGTAAGGATTAATATCATTACTTAAATCTGATTGAACTTTAATTTTGATCCATATAACTTTAATTTTAATCCAATAGTTTTATAAGGATTATAATTGGTATGAATTTGAGTGTGTGAGTCAACAAGAAAAGATCTCATTTTGACCAATGAATTAAAAATAAGTTTCATTTTAGCCAATATAAAAAATAGGTTTCATTTTTTTATAAAAAGTACTCCCTCCATTTCTAAATATAAGATCACTTAAGCAAATTTGGAGAGATTAAGGAATACATTCCAATGAATTAGGATTACATGAAAATTTCAAAATACCCATCACTTAACTTTTAAAAATATCACCTTCTTCAAACCACTATTTTTTTGGTGAAGGGAGTATAGGGGTAATTTGGGGAAAACTTGAGTCAAATTATAAAGTGATCTTATATTTAGGAATAAGCTCTCATCCCAAAGTGATCTTATATTTAGGAATGGAGGGAGTATAATACTCCCTCCGGTCCTAAATATAAGACCTAATTGACTTTTCTGGAAAATTCTTAAAAAATAAAAATAAGTTAATTATAAATTGATTTACTGAATTTTTTCTCTTAAACTAGTTTATTTTACCTATATACTAATGGATAATATAAAATGACCTATTTTACAACTTTAATCTCTAAAAAAAAGTTAATTAGGTCCTATATTTAGGACCATAGGTAGTATTTTATTTATTTTTTTACCGCATTTACTAATTCGTCTGCTTTTGATGGCGAGTGAATAATAATGATAAATTAAATAAAATAAAATAACGTGGGCGTGTGTCAGTCTGCGGAGATCCTAATTCATGGTCATAGACTCATACATAGGGCTCGTTTGGAAGCATGAAACTTGGGCTCAGAATCTGAAAGTTGGGAAATGATTTCACTTTACCAAGAAAGCAAATCACATGCGGCTGTTTGGTTGGCATATTGAAGAATATGAAAGTGAAGCACCTAAATGACACTAATGCCCCTTCTTATTGTAACATTCCCAAAAAGCCCTTGATTAAAAAAACAAACCCCACTACTACTCAACTCTTGTTCCGTGAAGCTTGCTCATCTTTAGCTTCAAACCAAAAAAAAAACTGTGTGTCCAGCAAGCAGCAACCGTGTTGAGGAACAAGGTGGCCAGCTGGAGAATGGAAGACAGTAAGGAGACGAAATTTGGGAGGTTGACAGGTTTGGGGTTCAAAGTTTTCGTTGTTATTTGTGAAAAAATAGTGTGAAAATATATCTTATTACACATAACTCATGGAGAATCACATCACAAATATTTCTGTGATTTGGGGTGAGATTAGAGTGAAGGCGAACTGAAACATGGGGTTCTGTTTGTTTGATAGGTAAAGATTGAAACTATAGATTTTATTCTTATTGTTCATAATGAGTATAAGTTTGATTGAAGTTTGAAGTAGTTATGTAAAACCCTAATTTTTGGGCTTAAGGGGCAACGGTTTATGGTCATTTTTATTCCTCTCTTGTTCCTCCTTGGATGCTGTTTGACTTTTTTCTCTTTGATTCTTCATTGAAATTAAGGTAATAAATGTATCGATGATGTTTTGGGCTTGTATGTGAACCTGATTTGTTTTGTTTGGTGGTTTTGATACTCAGATTTTGTCATTGTACTTTATTATTTAGTTTGGACTGATTGTAGTTGGATTTTGATGTCTCATGGTATTTTGTTTGGTGTAACCATAAGGAGGTATAGGTATTAACTTTTTGTCATTGTACTCTACTGTTTAGTTAAATCTGTTGTTTGAAAATGACAAATTTTATTAACTACAAATGAATTGATAGGCCGCGCACGACACTTTTGGACGGACAATGACGACAATGCGCTTGTCGATATCCTTGGGGAGTTGGTTGCGAGAGGTGCCCCTAAAGGGTTTGAGGGGAGGCCAACTCATTGGTCCCTCATCGCACACAATTTGACGGACAGGTTGGGTGGAGGCGTAAATATAACCAACAATGACGTTGGAGGGAGGTTGAGACATCTTAAATGGAAGTGGCATGTTGTAGCAGATATGATAGCCGAAAATGGGTTCACCTGGGATGCTGAGACACATAAGGTGTTGGCAGAGGACCACGTTTGGATAGCTTATGTTGCGGTGAGTCACTTGTACACTTGTTAGAGGGTTGTGGGGAACAAGCCGTTCTGATACACAACTGATTCAATCTGCAAAATGTTGCTTTCAGGTTCATCGACATGCAGCCATGCTTAAGGAGAAGCCTTTTGCTTTGTTTGGGAGGTTAGACGACATTTTCAGACGTCATGGACAGAACATTGGATAGGGGAAGACAGTGGGCATCCAGATGTCATGGAGTTGGAGATGTTGAATTCAATTTGTTTTGGGTTATTTGTTTGCGTTGTGAGGACGAGTGAAGTTGTATTGTTTGTGGAATGCATTAGGCATAGAACATATCTGTTGCACTCTGTGCAATGCTGTTGTTGTAAGTGTGAAATGACAAAACATTGACAATGTATAGTATGCATGTATGTTTTAATTGCGAAATGTCTCACTATTGTGTCTTGCATTAGTTAGAATGTAAAATCTGGAATTTTTGAATTGAGTGGTTAAAAAGAATCCATGTCACTTGGTAAACAGGTTGAATGGAAAGCAAGTTGCTGCACAGGTGCTGCATAGGTTAAAATCGAGTTTGAGAGGATAAAATCGATTTTACCTGAACAAACTCGAGTTTGAGAGGATAAAATCGAGTTTACCTGAACAAACTCGAGTTTCAGAGGATAAACTCGAGTTTACCTGAACAAAATCGATTTTGAGAGGTCAAAATCGAGTTTACCTGAACGAAATCGAATTTTAGAAGTTAAATCGATTTTAACAATGTGAACTCTTTAATATGACACAACACATTTGAAAATAGGTTCCACATGTCAGAACGCCAATTGAACCTATTGTCGAGAGTGGGTGCCTGTACAAGGCTTCAGCTGATACAAATGGCAATAAAGAGGGAAAAATGTAAAATATGTCATACAATTTAGGTTCACAAACAAAATTCACCAAATCCACATTACAACATTAGCAACTAACTATGAAGACAAAACCAAAAAGCTTGAGAAACAAATATTGACATAGCGATACCCATTTCAAATCCTTGCCTAAAACTAACAAAAAAACAATCATGAGCAAGTTTGTTATGTTCTTGGCCGCTTCGATGGGCTTCCTATTGCCCTGGTCGATCCTGTTGATTGAGTGGGTGCTAGTGCATTGTGGCTGCTCTTAAGCTGCTCCAGTTCACTCTTGACCTTTCCCATTTCACTCTCTACCTTTGCAAGTACGCCTGCAATGCTGGTCAAAAGGGTGTTGGACTATGTAACTATAGTTTGGAAACCAATTATTGCTAACCCATCAATTTTAAAGTTCAAAACAATTCATTTAAGCAAAAACCACGCATCACACACAAAAAACACTTCAAAACAAACACAAACAGGGTCATGAAGAAGAAATGCAAACATGTTTGGGTTCACCATCAATGCCTAAGACAAAAATAAAACTACTCCACCAATATGAAACTACATTAATCACCTTTACTTTTATCTCCTTACTTGCACAATGTGAAGCTAGCTAATTTGAGTTAAATGCCACCCACGACAACCCACACCTCCTCAGTGACAAATTCGTGTCTTGCCTGAAGCTCCCAACGTTGTGATGTATTTGGTTAAAGTAAATGAAGGGCAATGTGGTATTTAGCACATGGGCTCACACTCAATTTTGGTGGGAAGACAAATTTGTATTTCTATTTTTAATTTTGGAGGGAAACTGAAAATACAAACTTTCTAATTCAGAGCAAATGATTATGCCTTCCAAACTGCATGTGAAAGTGAATTACTTTCACTTTCAGATTCAAAGCCTTTGTTTCATGCTTCCAAACGGGCCCATAGGGTTTACTTTCCCCATCCACCTCTGAGCTATCCGATTAAACACCTCGTGGGTCCTACCCCAACACACCTTTCATTAAGTACTACTCGTAGTACTCCTATAGTAATAGTAGTAATAGTAATCATCTTCCTTTCTGATAAAGTACTCCTATAGTAATATGAGTAATCATCTTCCTTTTTTTATAAAGTACTCCTATAGTAATAGTATAGTAATCATCTTCCTTTCTGATAAAGTACTCCTATAGTAATAGGAGTAATCATCTTCGTTTCTGATAAAGACTCAAAGCTATCCGGTGAGAACTTTCTCCAAATCTGATCATTTAAACTAATGTAATGTGGGATTTGACCACAATCCATATTTATGTTCTTTATGCAATTATTTCCTTTGATCAATTAATGGTTTTTTTATCATGGAAAATAGGAAAAATAACTTTTTTTATTGTATTTTGAAGTTGCAAATCTGTGAAATTAATGACCAATCAAATGGACTTATGGAGTTACAATAACAGATTATTCTTAAAATAGGACACTGGAGGGCTAACCATTCTGATTCATTGACATCTAAACTTATTTAATACAGTATTTGGCCACAATAATTTTTTATACTTTTATGCAATTATTTCTCTCGATTCATTAATGATTTGGAACTTTATAAAAATTGCACTCGATGGTATTTTATAGTGTTTTCAATATGATGTCTGAAGGTTATGATTAGCATGGACAATTGTGTGGTGTTGATCACTTAAATCTTATCATCAATCAAGATAAATTAAACTACTCAAATATGAGGTATGCCCGTCAATTGACATGGAGTATTTACATATTATGAAGATGAGAAAGTGGAAGTATTAAAAGGCAACAAGGCAAGGGCATATATAGGAGCTATTTAATATATTGATTGATATGGCCCCTCCCTAGACCCTACTAATGTTTGGAGAGTGTATGATTATAAGAAATGTACGGGGCCAAGAAACATTCTTTTTACAAAATTAATGATAATAATAGAATAATTAAAGTTAGGACATTAGAAGTAGTAGTAAGAAAATGTATTTGAGGTTTCAGGATTTCACATGGCATGTTTCCACTGTCACGGGCCATATATATGTTTTGTAGTGTGTGACGTGTCATTTGCATGTATCCTTATTATGCCTTTGACTACTCATTCTCCTCCCCTTTGAATCCACCATCCACTAGTTCATTCTAATATTTTTCTCTTCTATAATTTTTGATTTAGTATAGACTCACTCTTATATTTAACTTCAACACAATGCAACTCGATGGTAACTCGATGGTTGTTGAGTAAAAAACTCAATGAGTTTTACCACTTTGATAATTAAGTTCACACCCTAACTTACATCATTACAACTTATTATGATGATTCCCTTCAATTTGAGTAAGGATTAATATCATTACTTAAAATATGATTGAACTTTAATTTTGATCCATATAACTTTAATTTTAATCCAATAGTTTTATAAGGATTATAATTGGTATGAATTTGAATGTGTGAGTCAACAATAAAAGATCTCATTTTGACTAATGAATTAAAAATAGGTTTCATTTTAGCCCATATAAAAATAGGTTTAATTTTTTATAAAAACTATAATATTTTATTTATTCATTTACCCCATTTCCTGATTTCATTTGCTTTTGATGGCGAGTGAATAATAATGATAAATTAAATAAAATAAAATAAAATAGTGTGGGCGTGTGTCAGTCTTTGGGGATCCTAATTAATGGTCATACGGCTTACTTTCCCCCATCTTGGAACCCACGTGGCACCTCTGAGCCGTCCGATGTAAACATCCCATGGGTCCCACCCCACAGACCTTTCATTAAGTACTACTCGTAGTACTCCTATAGTAATAGTAGTAATCATCTTCCTTTCTGATAAAGTACTCCTATCCAAGCAGTTTGTAGATGCTGATAAATTAAATAAAATTAAATAACGTGGGCTTGTGTCAGTATGTGGAGATCCTAATTCATGGTCATAGACTACTTTCCCCATCCACCTCTGAGATGTCCGATGTAAACACCCAGTGGGTTCCACCCCAACACACCTTTCATTAGGGAAATTTGCATTCTAGTCCCTGGGAAGGGAAATTATTACTTGAAGGTCCCTACACATTCCAAAATAATTATCAAGTCCCTTGGGCCTTTCCTGCAATTATTTGCTTATGTGCAATGACCATTTTGCCCTTATGAAAGCATAAAAACCCAAAACATGCACAAGATAAAAGTCAGGGACTTGCTACCACAGATGTGCCTACTTGCTACTGAGACGTTAAGTGACCAACATTCCCTCCCAAGTGTCATTCATATCTGAGGGCCCTTTAATAAAGCCAGTGACCACTTTTTGTTATTCCCCCGATATGTGTCACACCATGTTTTTCGAAAACCATTTTATTCACATGGGATGGGAGGGACTAGTCAGGGATGTAAGTGAAATTTTACATGAATGATTAATTTATGTCAAGTGTGAGTATTTGCATTTCATCATTTCTAAAGGGAGATTGGTACTACACATCCGCTGACATGTTACTGCAGATAGGTCTGGACCCAGTTACTGCAGGTTTGCTGATCTGTAAACACAGTAATAAGTCCCCATGCCTGCGGTAGCAAGTAGGCACACCCGCGGTAGCAAGTCCCTGACTAGTCCCTCTCATCCCATGTGAATAAAATGGTTTTTGAAAAACATGGTGTGGCACATATCGGGGGAATAACAAAAAGTGGTCACTGGCTTTATTAAAGGGCCCTCAGATATGAATGACACTTGGGAGGGAATGTTGGTTACTTAACGTCTCAGTAGCAAGTCCCCAAGCCTGCGGTAGCAAGTAGGCACACCCGCGGTAGCAAGTCCCTGAATTTTATCTTATGCATGTTTTGGGTTTTTATGCTTTCATAAGGGCAAAATGGTCATTGCACATAAGCAAATAATTGCAGGAAAGGCCCAAGGGACTTGATAATTATTTTGGAATGTGTAGGGACCTTCAAGTAATAATTTCCCTTCCCAGGGACTAGAATGCAAATTTCCCCCTTTCATTAAGTACTAATCGTAGCACTCCTACAGTAATACAGTAATACGTAGTAGTAATCATCTTCCTTTCTGATAAAGACTCAAAGCTACCCCGTGAGAACTTTCTCCAAATCTGATCATTTGTCATAATTCGCCATGTAAACTCATTGATATTTTGATATTCATGGAATAGTATCCCAGTCACATCACATGCATGAAACAGTATCACTCCCCCCTTAAATACCCCCTCCCCCAACTCTCCTTCCACCCTCTCAACTTCTACTCACTCTCATTCTCACTCTCTCTGCTCCATTCTCAGACCAACTCCCTCAAACTCTAAACCCAGCCACCTCTCGTACAAACACGCGAATCATCTGAGTCTGACGGTGAGTATTCTGACATTTGGTGTTTGACCTCTACACTTCTCACACACCACGAAATCGAATTCTCTTTTAGCTTAAGGTCGTTGGCTTGTCCTCAGGTTTTGTGCTTCTGCTTCAACTTGCGAAAGATCATTATTCTCCTCCTAGTAGCTAGCTGTTCTTGAAGCAAGGACAACTTTTTCTTGAATTGCTGGTGTTGCATTCATTCTGAAGTGACTCCTGTTTGGCACGATTCAAGGTATTTTTATGGTTTGCTAACGCTTCCTCTATGTCAATCTTGTTGAAAATAAGCATTTCTGTGAAATTGTTTGCAACTTGGACCCCAGCCCTTTTACTAATGACCGAATCTATGTGTTCAAGTCCTATAATTGTTTTCAGTTCAACCAAAATCAAATCAGAATAGGAAACTCAAAAAACACTACTAATCTGATCTGATCAAGAAAAGTGGGGAGAAATTTTGAAGTTGAATTTACATTTTTCTTCACATGCCATGTTTCCCATCTAAACCCATAGTTAATTGCCTAGAGCAGCGACTTGTGGGACCCAATTCAAGATCCACTCATTAATGTTAGTCTAATACTCCTACAATGGAAGTGGTCATCTTGCTCTGCTTTTAAATTTATCATGCTCTGCTTTTAAAAGTTTGTGGTCATCGTTAAAATATTGCAATTTCCCTTATTATTATTGTCTACGAGACTATGACTATTTATTATTCTTTGTCTTATTAATTCTTTAATCTTCATATTTTTCCTAAATATACTGTTTCTTGAAACCTCTTAGCACATGAGGCTTGTATAGAATTTTTTATTTTGTACGCTATAAAAAAAGAAAATTTTTATTTTGTACCCCTCTTCACACACTCCACACTTACACCATTTACTTCACACACATTTTGGGCCTACACCCGGGTCGAGAGTAAACTAGGCGAGAGGAAGTTTCTATCAGTTTCCCTGAGTGGTTTTATACCCAGAGGTTACTGTGAAGACTTCATCCCAGTTGTTACCCATGTGACAAAATTGATCTCTGAGGGGTTGTTACAACTCCCAGGCGGTTAAGTTTGTTAGTGGGGTATTCATTATTATGATGAGGGCAACTGAGAAACCTTGTGAGAATTAGAACAACCTTAAAAACATCAATAGAACTCAAGAGGGGATATTTTTTTCCTAATGATTACCTTGTGAGAATTAGAACAACCTTAAAAACATCAATAGAACTCAAGAGGGGATATTTTTTACCTAATGATTCTCGTTCATTGACATTTAAACTAATGTAGCGTGGGATTTGACCACAATTTATTTTTGCAATTCTTTCCTTTGATTAATTAATGGAAAATAGGAAAAATAATACTATTTTTTATTATATCTTGAAGTTGCAAATCTGTGAAATTAATGACCAATCAAATAGACTTCTGGAGTTAAAACAACAGTAATTTTCAAAAAAAGGCATTAAGCAATATATTGACATACATTCACTTCCATATATGCAATTTTTTTAATGAGTTAAATGGAATTTCAAATTTTTCATAATTATGAATTCATGAGGTTTAAATCAATCTAGACATGTTATAGTGAATTTCAAATGAGTCATAAATGAGTATTTTATAAATATAATCTCACGAGATCCGGAAAAATGTGAATGGAAGTAAAATATAACGATTGATGATCATTTGGTATGGTATATTAATTGCTATATTTTTTGTTATTTTATGTGGCTGCAATTTTGAATTAGACAGATTTTAGTATGCATGTAGTTTTTATACGTAGATGTTGAGCCCTAATATTAAGTTGATAAAAAATATGGCATTGAATTTTCGTTCTTGCAAGTTATGACACACGATTTTTTAGTAGAAGTTGTCTTGTAATTGCAATTTCAAATTTCTTAAAAAATGAGAATTAATTTATATTAATTACAAATAGATAAATCCTGATATGGGATAATTTTAAGAAATGTTGTATGTTGTGTGTAAGATATTTTGATTTATAAAATTTATGGGGGTCAGAACTGCAGATATATATGATTTTACTAATTCTTTGTCTTTGTTTATTTCCCTCTTGATCTTGATATGAGGACTTATTGAAATTTAAGAGCTCCAAAATTAACTTTTCATTATGACCATTCAATATGGTACATTGATTGATGATTTTGTTTTTTATTAAATCATTAATTGATGATTTTAAATTCCTATTTTAGAGAATTTGAATGATAATCTAATTTAAAATTAAACGAAAACATCTCAAAGAGCTCAAATAATTGGGAATAAGGGGTCGTTGTCATGTGAAGACTTGAACAAAGGAGCCTATAGACATATCATTATCCCTAAAATAAGATTGACGGAAATAATATTTTGAGTGGACATGAAATCATGATTAAATTCGTAATATTGAAAAGCGTTGTTGCACTAACGTGATTAAGTTCGTAATATTCAAGTCACTACTTCAATAAAAAAAATTCACTATATTCACTGCGTAGAGTTGTGCGTCATAAATGAAGGTAATAAATCAAAAGAATTAAATGCCGTCGCGGGCTTACATTTCACACCTCCTAAATATCTGATGAATTCAACGTGATTCAATGTATAAAGAGTGACTGAACGTGAGCGAATTACTACTTAAACACGGCTCGCCTTATTTTCGTTTGAATATGACAAATATGTTGAACCCATTTATATATTTTAAGGAACAAAGGAACAAGTTTTTTAAGAAATAATGACTAACAAAAATGGGGAAAAAATGCAAAGGAAGGAAAATTGATACATGGAGCAGAGAAGCATGAAAGAAAATTGTTAAGAAATTTTTTATCCAGAAAAAGCATAAAAGAAAATGTTTGATTGGAAAAAGATAAGAAAGAAATAGAATTAATTAATTAAGAATGGATAGAGAGTATTAATTAACACTCTCCCATTACCAAAGAGAGAGAGAGAGAGAGAGAGAGAGAATTTTAGTAAGGTATCAATAAAGTTGTATTTTATTATTATCTAGAATCCAAAAATATATCTATATATAAGCTTTAATTAATACAGTATGATTTAATTTATGCATTATTCAATCTTTAGTAAGATTATATATATAATTAATACAGTAAGATTATATATATATATATACATATATATATATATATATATATAAAATAATACAATTTCTAAACATCATGTTTGGATTTGTAGTTCTTTTTATAAAAAAAAAAACACTATTGTATATGAACGCGTATTTTATTACTTTGTATTTGTGCGTGCTTGTTTGTATTTACTGCACCCACGTGATCTCTTTCACTCAAATGTTAAAAGGCAGCGGGTTGTCCAGGATGTATTAAGAGAGGTTCATCACACGTTAAAAGCTAGAAGAAGACCTGTAGAAGCTATAAGCCTATAGCTATAAGCCTATAGCTACGCAGGCCTCTACACAAAACCTGATTGTTTCAACTTAATTCTGCACTGCATTTCTATCATAACTTCATAAGTAAAATAATATACTCTTTCCACTTAAAAAACAAAGCAGCAGCTGGCCTCACCGCATCGTACAAAAAAACTCCTTGTTGGCGCCGGAAAAAGCAAGAAAGAAGTTCTGTCGGCGTCAGCCACCGTGTGCACTTGATCGTCGGCGGTCAGATCTTCCTTTTGATTAGTGATTTGTTTTTGCACATATGCTATTGCATCTTCTTTCCCACTTGTTTTTTTTTTGTTCTTTTCATGCTTGAGAGAGAGAAGGAACAGAAAAGAATGAAAAGTGTGAAGTGAGGTGGCTAGGGCATATAGGAAGGAAAAGAAAATGAAAAACAAGTGAGAAAAATGAGAATGAGATTTACGGAAATATTGAGAGAAAATAGGAGACATGAAAATAAACTTATAGGTAGAGGTTATGAGATCATGTCTTCACCTTTCGGATAGGTTTTTTGTTGTTGTTGTTGTTGTAAATAATATAAAATAAATAATAATGGTAGCTTTTTGGTAAGTAGTTGTTTGATTCCATAATTACATTTTTTTATTATATTAACTTCAAGTTCTAAATCACAGGTCATCATTTAAAATGAGAAACATGGCAACTAATGATTAGAGAGTATTTATATTTGAACAAGAGTGCATTCTTCGTCCTATTTACTTCCATGATAGGCTGACCGGTACATTGTCCCACAGACAGACAAATATGATCAAAAT
Organism: Mimosa pudica; assembly: GCA_029929735.1. NCBI lineage: Eukaryota > Viridiplantae > Streptophyta > Magnoliopsida > Fabales > Fabaceae > Mimosa > Mimosa pudica. The sequence continues at coordinate 3,006,572 of JAKELP010000037.1, read as the reverse complement.
GTGAAGTCTGATGTAAAGCTGATTATGTTGCCTGCCTCTTTTTTTTATATGTTTTAGGATTTATTTCAAAATTGATGAAATTTTTATCATTAGTTCGCATCAAACTTGAATGTCAGCCTTTAGCATTTATGTCTTCTTTCATATTGTTTCTCTTTGTATAGGTTTTGATTTTTGGAAAGGGCAAAGTAAGACGGCATTACTTGAAATTTTTACTGTTATGTTTCATTCTTATGTTTAATGATTTGTGTGTTTCTATTGTTATTTTGTGGAATAGGTTTTGTTTCCAATATCCCACTTTGGAGTATTTTTATAAGAGAAAAAGAGGACCGACCAACCATGAATCGCACACAACTCTTAATTGGGTGCCTAGTTCTTTGTTTGGCTTGGGGTGTAGAGAATAGTGTTCACGGTTCTGGAACTTGTAGGTTCCCAGCCGTGTACATTTTTGGTGATTCAAATTCTGACACTGGAGGCGCCTATGCAGTGTTCAGTGCAGCTCAATATCCTAATGGCGAAACTTTTTTTGGACTTCTACCAGGAAGGTTTTGTGATGGCCGCCTAATTCTTGATTTTCTCAGTAAGAATTAGAACATGTTTTGTTTCTCCTTCACACAATTAATTCTATTTCCTTATTTTTGTCATTTTGCCTCAAGTTTTTGTCTTTTATAGGCTGTTTTGATCCCAATGTAAGCATGTAATGGGTGGTTGATGATATTAATCTACGATAGATACATTTTTAAGATAATTTGTTGATGTGCGTAGCTGAAGCACTGAAACTTCCTTACATGAATTCATATATGAATTCATTTACTTGGAATTACCGACATGGTGCGAACTTTGCTGTTGGAGGTGCAAGGATTTTCCAGTATAAAGATTTTATAAGTCCATTTGATTTGGAGATACAAATACGTCAATTCAAGAACTTCAAATCTCGTGCTCATGATTTATACCATCACTTTGGTTAGTTTCTTACTCTTTATCTCTACATTTCATATATAATAGTTTCCAAATGGATCATTCTATATTGACTAAATCTGTGATTGACTATAATAAATTTTGCTACAATATTTTAGGGACAAAATCACCTATTAAAGGTGGTCTTCCAAGACCAAAAGATTTTTCAAAAGCACTATATATCATTGACATCGGACAAAACGATCTTAGTCATCATCTTAAGAATGACTCAAAGGAGCAATTCAAATCATCAATTCCTACCATCTTAAAGATCTTCAACAATGCCACGCAGGTAATCTTCATAAATAATCATGAGGTTAACTACTGATTAAGTTCTAACCACTAATACTTATAATGTCATTTTTTTAGGATTTGTACAATGAAGGGGCCAGAGTATTCTCGATACATAACACAGGCCCCTTTGGATGCTTGCCTGACAGTGTTATACGTTACAAGTCAAAACTGAGCAAGTTAGATACAAATAGGTGTGTCAAACCCCTTAATGAGATGACTCAGGAATTCAACAGGCAACTCAAGGGTCAAGTGATAAAGTTGAGGAAAAAACTTCCCCATGCCAAAATCACATATGTCGATATGTATGCAGCAAAATACAAATTCATCAGCAACTCAATGAAACAAGGTGACATTAATTTTGAGGTCAAAATGAACACATTTTTAATATATTGAGATCATGACTTGACTTCTACATTATGTCTCGTTACAGGTTTTTTGAATCCGCTGATATTTTGCTGTGGAAATGTAAGTTATTCTGCTCCTCGTGGCGATTGTGGGGCACAAGATCATCGATGCAAGAATCCTTCTGAGTATATCAGTTGGGACGGTATACATTACACTCAAGCAGCAAACCTATGGGTTGCTAAACTCATTCTGAATGGTTCCTTCTCTGACCCCTCCATCCCAATTGGGGACTCCTGCCTGTGAAGCATACAATGAATTCATTTCTATTTTTCTATCTTCAAGTGCTAGTTAGTTAGTATTATAGACTAACTGTCATCATCTGTATCCATGTGTAATGGAATCTTGTGAACCATTGCCTTTATGTTCTTCTTTGAACAAGCTGCTAAAATAGAATTTATCTTATCTTTTCTTTAGAATCCATGTGAACCCTATATATTGTGTGCAAGAAAGATATATATTTATGAAAATGGTTAGGATTTTTTTTTTTTTGCTTTCTCTGTGGTGGTTAGGCATGTGAAAGTTCAAATAAGATTTAATACTAAGCATCAAATAAACCTATCCGGATACATATCTACAACAGTTTTACATCTAAAATCATAATAGCATATATACAATCGAGGAGGCCAGAATCTCTTTGGGAAAACATTGTGAAGGCAATCACTGAATTGCACAGAGCAATCAATTGAATAGAAACTATTCAGAATCCATCTAACTGATGGAGAACATATACCGAGAATAATTTCATATATCATGATTTTCTATATCCACTCCTCAAACTCCAACAAGGAAAAAGAATAAATTCATTATACTCTTAGAGTTATCTGAAATAAAATTATTTTTTTATTAAAAGAATAGTTAAGCCTTATGCAACTGAATTTCAAAACAAATATCTCAGCTGCAAATTAATCTCCTAAGTACTAACAGCAAACTGAATTAGAATTGACACTGCGTCAAAGGAATACATAAGTAGAATTCGAAGGGAAAAGGAATAAACACAGAAAAATTTGCTTGAAAATTGTGTAGACAGAGAAAAGCACTTACATCGGTGCTTGAGATCAAAATACCCAAAAAAAACCAGAAAAAAAAACTTCATAACGAGTTAATGACCAAAACCAAAAACCAATTCATCAAATCTCATTGTCACTGCTTGAGATCAAAATACCCAAAAAAAGAACAAAACTTTACAACATAGTGCAAAATCTGAAATACCAAAATATGCTGGTGTGTTCACACCATCCTCTGCAATCCTCAGTGTTTCTCCAACACAAATTTCAAACTAGATCCAACGGCTCTCTTATCATCTTCCACAATCCCAACTCTGCAAATTAATGAGCATACTTGTTTGAGAATAGTAGGTCAAAAGGAGCACACACATTCCCATGGAAACCCCTCAGATCAGCCCTGCCCTCATACACAAAAGATGATTCCACTAAGTATTTTCCGATTATGAAATGTCTTTACTATGTGTTATAACATATTTATCATAACCTAACTTGGCGGTTCCACTAAGTATTTTAACTTTGCTGTATTTGAGAGTGGAATTGCTTGCCTCCGCTATGCCCTTGAAGTTGAATAATATGTATCTCTAAACAATTATATATTGTTACAAATATATATTTTTTAAATTCTTAACTTGTGATGAACGATATTATTTCAAATATTTTTTAAACTGCCTTTAATTATACTATTATATAATGGAATCCAGAAAAAAAAGAAATATTAGAGAAACAACACGAGATTATTTAATCAAATCAATATGCAAACATGAAATAATATTATAGTAAATTAAAACAAGAAACGGATTCAATTTTGTTCGCACCACACACTTCACACACACACACACACTAATTTAGTATACATGTTAATTAGTATACACAGGTGCAAAAGTTTCTACAATTGAAATTCAATGAGTGATTTATTTTGTAATTTTATTTGCTCTCTTAACGTCAACATCAACCTTACTTGTTACTACCAAAAATTATTATTTTATTTCATAAAAATATATTACGTGAACTAAAATTAACTAACATTAATGATTTTATCAAATTAAATAAATAATGTTGGACTTGTTATTGAACTTGTCTACCTTACCAATCACTATCTCCATTATATATGCCATCTGACAAGCACGATGGGTACATATAAGTTACTTGGTCCTTTAACTAACAGTACACGTTAAATTTCGTTCCAAAAAAACTAATAAAAATTAAATAATTTAGATTTGTTTATTATTAATTAGATTTTTATATTTTAGGCTGAATACATATGAAAATTGGGCAATGTATTCTCGCATTTTATGGAATTATTTACATATAAAATATTTAATTCTTTCATTTAGATTATTTTCGCCAATAATATGTTAGAATCAACATCAAAGAAAAACTCAAATTCAATATTTTATAATGAGAACTTAGTCATCAATGGATGTCCAAAGCTTGAAGCAAAGTTTGTATCATGTACAAGGTTGAATCCATAAGACAGGCATTCTCAGGGTGAGTGAATCTAGCAATCACATTCCCCATACAATGAAGTAGGTAACTCAAAACCATATCACTCAATCACTAAGCAACATTGGAATGGAAGCAAACGACATGTTATAGAAGAAACAATGTCATAAATGTAAGCTTAATTACATGTCGACACTTGACTTGGGATATTGTAAATGTTACTTGTCTCAGAATCTAACACCGGAAACTCTCCATTTGATGATATTTCAACTGAGTATGGCTCAATTCCCAAATTGCTTCTATCATATATTGTCTCCACTTTGTATTAGCTCCCAAATTTCATCATGGAGCAGCTGTGCTTCACAGAATATTGATTACTTCAAATTCAACAGGCAAAACATAAGATCAACCTTAAACCCAGCGAAAATTTTAGTAGCACAACTGATACGTGAAAGTGAGAATTCAATGGCAGACCCATTACTTTGTTTAATTAGTGGTACTCCCTCCGGGTCCTAAATATAAGACATAATTGACTTTTTCTGGAAAATCCTTAAAAAGCAAAATAAGTTAATTATAAATTGATATACCTAATTTTTTTCCCTTAAACTAGTTTCTTTTACCTCAAAACTAATGAATAATCTAAAAATATATCTATGTCATCATTTAATAACCTATTTCGCAACCTTAATTTCTCCAAAAAAAAGTCAATTAGGTCCTATATTTAGGACCGGAGGTAGTATATTTTAGGGACCACTATTTATGAAGAGCATAAACCGCATTAGAGGCAACCCTGGTTACAACTTAGGGTTACTTTGCCTGTTCCTAAAACTTATAATATGCACATCATCATAAGTTTCAGAAACAAAGAAATTGGATCAAATAACGTTTATGACTTGTTATCCTATTTCAAAGTTCATTTTTTACTTCTCGAATTGCTTCCATCTATGATTGACTTGTAATCTATACAATCAAAATCTAGAAGTAATAGAAGAGGAAGAAGGGGGGAAACACCTAATTAAAATAAAGGAGACCACAAAATTTACAAATTATATCTAAAATATTATAAACGTAAACAATTAGAGTTATTAGAAAAAATTGAAATAAAAAAAAAGAGTTATTAGAAAAAAATTTAGGTAGAAGCATGCATACCCACACAGGACACACACCAACTGGTCCTAGTTACAATGCCTAGTTGACTATTAATATAAAGGAAAATTAGACAGTTAATGTTTAATAAGTGATATATGCAATTAGATTATATAACAATTTACAAGTGAAATAACTTAATCTTTATTAACATAACCTAACTATTGAAATATTAATTAGACCAGCGCATTGCGCAGGCTCTGTACTAGTTTTACAAAAAAGGGGAATGAAATAGTAATTGCAAAAGATTATAAACTCTCCCTTTTTAATGAAATTAATAAAATATTTTGAAACGTATGCTATCATTTAAGATTGAAGCTTAACGTTCGTCATTAATAAAAACTGAAACGTTAGTGAAGAGATGTTACCTTAAAATTTACTATTGATGCACTATTTGGCGATAAAATTATTAGTGACAGCCCCCTATAAAAATAAACATAGGTTGGAAAGAGTTTATTAGATCGCAACAAACTACTATTGTGAGAGATTAAGAATAAGAAATAGTTGGTTGGGGCTCATTTGTTTTCAAAATAATGGGTTTGAACAAAGTTCAAATGTTGGGGTTGATGTTTATTTTTCTTATAGTTGTGGTGACAGGAAGAACGATAGAAACGATGAAAAAGAGCGAGGGAAGGTATAAGTGTGAATGCGCCTACAATTACCCAGGAGACCAATCATGCTTCGATATCTGTCTTGGTAAATGTTCCAAAAAAGAGGGAGTAAGTTCTTGTTGTATTGGTTGCATGTGGGATTGTTGTTTCCCCGGCCCATACCCCTAATAAAAATTAATAATATTTTATATACACACATATATATCTCGTATTGAATAAATGATGTGTGTTTAGTTATCTCATGGCATAAATAATCAATATCTCTCTCTCTCTATATATATATATATATATATATATATATATATAGAGAGAGAGAGAGAGAGACAACGGTTGTGAAAACGTAATTATATATGGACTTTTTTTGTGGTTGATTAGTCAAAACAAAAGCAAGGTAAGTGTTCGTATACACGCAAGGTAAGTGCCTAGCTTACCTTGCTCGTATACACGCAAGGTAAGTGCCTAGCTTACCTTGCTCGTATACACGCAAGGTACTTAGCTTACCTTGAAGTATGTCTATTACAAAAACAAGCCATCTGATGTTCTCTGACAAAAAAGAATAAGAAAAGTAAGACAAACGACAAGAACTTGGGTTTAGTGGAATATTGATGGCTAGTTGAGATAAGCATATGTGAACTAGACTGTGTACTCAAAGCAAGATCTAATTCTTATCCACACATTGCATCCGTAGTTTATTATAACAATCAATTCCATAATCTAGACTATGTACTCAAATCAATGGGATCAACACACTGCATCCTTAGTATATTAGAATTATCACCACACATTAATTGCATCTTTAGTTTAATTACTATAATAATCAATTCCATAATTAGATCATGTACTCAAAGAAATGGGACCCACATACATCCTATGGAGCATTTGGTTCTCCATTAATTTAGATGGCTATGTAAAATGCAGGCCATGACCGTCAAAGTTCAAATGAGATTCTATACTAAGCATCAAATAAACCTAAGCTGATCCATAACCACAATAATTTTAATTTTAAAATCCTAGCAGCATATATACTATGGAGGACGCGAGAACCTCTTTGAAAGAACATAGCCAAGGCAATCGCATAATGGCACAGAGCAACAGATTGAAACTGATCAGAATCCATCCAACTCTTCTGCAATATCGATAACACATTCGAAAGAATAATTTCACGCACACGATTTTGTATGTCCACCCCTCAAAATCCAACTTGGAAAAAGAATTACTTCATTAGAGTGTCAGTGTTATCTGAAATGATTTCCTACAAAACCAAGTGCAAGAAAGTAAATCTGAACTGATGGTGCAAATGTTCCAGCAAAAACATCCCTGAAGTATTGACAAGTACTGGCAAGCAAAAACAATCTTATGAGTGTAACAGGCCAATTTTATAATTTATGAGAAGTATTGACTATCAAGTCTCACAGTGAGACAATCAACATATAATAGTAAAACTATACACTATGAACTACACTTCAATGGCCCTCGAGCTCGATGCAGTCAAGCAATATGTACGGGGTCAGCAGAACCATAATTGGACATATGGCAAACATATCAGAATCTAACTCTGACGTTAATTACCTTAATTCATCTACAGTCAAATCCGAGAGTCAGGGTGGCTGACCAGCTATGGGTTTCGCTGTGGAGTCAGGGGTGGTCACCATGGTTCCAAAACTAAGTTGTAGGGTGTAACACCTCAAATTTTTATTCTAAAGTATAATCAAATTAAATAGGAATGAAAAATATAAATTATAATTAAAGTTTTATGAAAGGGAATAAAAGAGAAAATTTTGGACAAACACTAGAAGCAGACAACCAAAGCACTAAACAATAGCCTACATAGGTAAATATAAGTTACCCACATTTTGATCTTTAACTCTAAATTATTGATTACAAACCATGTTGACTTATTGCATGTGGACTTGAACTAACCCTTGTACAAATGAAGGTGATCCAGTTCATGAGTGTAAATTTTGTCACGCATTTATGTGGTTTTGTGAAAATGTCAAGAAAGACAGGAAGAAAAAAACGACTTCTGTTTATTACATGTATTGCCAACAAAGGAAAGTTGTCCTGCCACTTTGCAAGGATTCTCCTCTTATGTTGAAGCTACTGTTCCTTGAGAAAAAAATTAAGATATCTAAACAATTTTATGAGAATATACACCAATACAATATAACATGTTCTCTTTCACATCCATGAGTAGCAAGATCAATCATTCACTCAATCATGGACAAGGACCATATACATTTTCTTTGTCTGGAATGAATTATCACACTATTGGTAACTTACTACCCTCGGAAGGATAAATGCTAGTTTTCTCTGAACTTTACATCCATGACACAACAAATGAAGTTTCAATCTGAATCAATGCAGTGAGGTAAACAACTATTTCTTCATTTTTCTATACTATGCTTATTTGATATTGTTATCTGACCCTGAAAAATCATAAGTAATTCATATTTGTCATAAATATTTCAACAACGATAAAAAAACAACTCTAACAGGAAAGAAATTGTTGAAGCTATAAAGATGGAGTTAGATGTTGTAAACCCCTTTGTAGAGCAGTTTAGAACCACAACAGAAAAATTATCGACAAGTCAGTCACCCGCATTGAAGATGGTGTTTCTTGGAGGGCATTAATCTGATGGTCGGTCATGCAATTTTCCTTCTGCATATGAGGTTGCAGCTTTAATGAATTTCGTAGCTAGGGACATTGTGTTGGAAAGCACTCAAGGATGTTTACAAAGAATTAATGAATTGCACCCATCGTACTTACCTCTGCAATATTCTCTTATGTTCCATATGGTGAAGATGGTTACCGTGTTGATATCATACATCGTGATGAGGCATCAAACAATTCAAAGACACGGAAACGAGTTAGCATAAGGGAGTATATATATGTTACTGATTTAATCGGTTCTTAGTTACCTTGAGGGTTACATGCATATTTATTTTAAACAAAGAAATGCAACACAGTGGCACAACCTCGGGTCGTCTTTAAGGAGTCTTTCTACACTACCCTAGTTAACTAAATACAATAAAAAAAGGATGAAAGTTTTTGAATATTTTCACTACAACTAATTGGATGCAACAAGATTAAATCCTAATCTACTATGTTTTTGGTGTTTTAGGTCAAGATAAGTGAAATAAAATGTGAATGTAAGCTTTCTTGATGATTGATTGAATCCACTAGCTATCCTTGTTCCAAAATGATTGAGTTCACTTCCTTTCTTTTATCAAGTACTTAGGCCTGTGAGAAGAAATATTCCCCAAACAATGCTCCTAGTTACCTAGACTTACCCAAACACCTATGTTAATCTAATTCGCCAGGAACATTTTAATTGGCACCTAACATGCATTATACTTTGCTTAAGGCATTCTCAACTTCTATTGACATGGTTAGCAACCAAATGGCCAGTTAAGAGCTTCAAATACATGAGTGATTGAATATGTAACATCCCAAAAATTTAACTAAAGATAATATGAAATTATTGGGGTATTATTGAGGAAATTTAAAGTCTTAGGGAGGATTTTTATGATATTTTGGGCAATTTATAAATATTAAATCTTAGTTAGCTTGGAATTTAAATAAATATAGTAAAAAGAATTAATTGGAGTTATAAACTTTCATGAACAAATATTTTTGAAACCTAGAAAATAGTATGATAGAAAGAGAGGGTAAAAATAATATATGCAAACTTTGCGGCTAGAAATATAATTAAGAACAAATAATAGGGTAGTCAATTGAGATTTTCCCCAATCAATGTATATATATACTAAAATGAAAACCCTAGCCTCCCTTCTCAACCCAAAACCATCGGCTCCCTCCTTTCCCAAACCTCAGTCCCTTCGCCCTTCCTCTCCACTCCTCCGATGATCCAGAATCGTCGCCAGCGAACTCGGCCGGCCACGCACGGCTGTGGCAGCTGCTGAAGGCTGATGAAACAACTATCATCTTCTTCTTTAATTGCATTCTTCTTCCTTTCCAACGAGCAGCCCTCGTTTTCTTTCATTTCCTTCGGTTTCCGGCGAGCTCGACGTCGAACGGCGGCGAGGTAAGGGTAGGCTTCAGCCTTGGCTTGTCTTTCGTGAGTCATGCTTCTTTCCCATGTCAATTTCTCATATTTCTTTCTCCTTTTGCTGGTATGTACGGTCCGCCACTTCAGTGGCCATTTTCCGGCGATTCACGGCGTAGCAGAACGGCGGCCGGCCAAGCAATTTTCGAATTCAAGCTTAGGTGAGCTTCTTCTCTCTTTTGACATTGATTCGCAGCGTTTGGGAGGTATTTGAGAGGGGTGGATTCAAGTTGATTTTCGTTTTAGGTGTTTCATAATCACTTAAGCCACGAAAATGAATTAAAGCTAAGCCAAAGCTTCATCTTTTAGTGTCCTGACTGTTGAATTGAATGTTGATTGAAGTTTTATGAAGTTGTGCAAAACCCTAACTTTTGGGGATTTTTAGGTCCAACGGGTTTCAAAGATTTTTGTGTAAAGTCTTCTAATTAAAGCATGTAGGAATATTATGAAGTTGTTTTGATGTAGTGTGTGGTTGATTTAATCGAATTTGTGAACATATCCTTAATTTACAACTTAAACTTTATGTGTGGGAGATGTTTTAAACTTGTGGGTATTTGTTAGAAAGCTTTGTACATCCTTGTTTTGATTGTTGTTGGTACATGAAGAAATAAAAGTAATGGTAATGCTTGTGTATAAAGATGGACATAGCTCAATGAGGATGTGGCATGTGATTATTAAAGTTTTGCATTTCTTTTACTGTTATGGCTGAGAGGATTTAGGAAGTAACCATTGTTCTTGTCAAGGTTTGGTATGATTCTGTTTGGTTTATAATTGTTTAAAGATATGGAGTATATTTAATGCTGCTTTGTAGATATTAAATGAAGAAGTAACCAAATTTATATGTATGTATGAAAACTTGATTGGCCATATATTTTGCTGCTGAACTGCTAATGTTATATTGAGTTTTTGCAGCCTTAGTGGCTGCACAGTTGCTGCCCATTATGTGTTTTTCTGCTTGGACCGGTTGCTTTTGTTTTCATATCTGATTAGTTTCTAAAGTTGCTGTTATGTTTGGTTGTGAACTAAGTGCGTTGTCAAGTAGTTAATTTGAGGTTTCTCTGAAGCAATGGAGCTGTTGTGAAATTTTCTATTTATTTTGGAATTTCTAGGTTTTAGGGTTTCTTGAAATTAGGGGTTTTGATGATGTGAGTTACTAGTGAAAATTGGTAGTTACTATATGCTTATTAAGGTTAAATTATGATATTGGAATGGTGAAAGTGATTGGATTGGTGTTTAAGAAAAGATTTGGTAATAAAGTGTTACATAAATGAGAAACTAATTATGTGCTTTGGTGATATGTGAACTAATGGCTGAATGGATGGTAAGTGGTGGATCACTAAGGTGAGAGGGTGATATTAGAATCTTGGAAATTGATTGGGTGTGTGTAAAGGAAAATGATTGTGAGCAAAGTGTTGAACAAATGTGAATTTTGGTTATGTAAATGTATGATGGTAATGTTAGAGATTAATAAATAAGTTTGGAAGGTCATAGTATGATAAAATTAATATTGGTGATATTGAAGTGATTGATATTGTAAGTAAAGATTTATGTTTGTTATTAGATTAGGTGGAGGGGTTGGATTTGATGATGATTTGTGGAATGACAATTGGAATGAAGTAGAGATTGATTTGTTGATGTTGGATGTGGATAATTGATGACTTAAGATAATAAATGATTTGGGAATCCTTTGAACATGAGATTGTTAAACTTGATTGTAAGGTAACTGTGAGAGCTTAATGAAAATGTGTATTAGACTTGTGTGGTTTAGGTTACAATGATGAGATGAGGAGTTGGAATGTTTAGGTGATGTGGAAGTATAGGTGGAGTGCATTGCTATGTGGTTAAATTTTAGATTATTGGTATTCCCTTATGGTTGGTAACTTGCTAAAAGACAATCTTTAACTGTTGGAATGGTTGGTGGAAACGTTTAAATCAAACTTTGAGTTGGAAAGTGTAATTAAGTAGGGGTTGGTTGAGACAAATGTGATTTTAATATGAATTTGAGCAAAGGGTTGATTGTAATGATATTAATTGATGCTAATGAATGATTGTAGAATGTGGGTATTGAAGGAAGATTTGAGTAAATTGTGTTTTGGTGATTTTCTAAGGGTTGTTAGTATTTATTTATGATTGTGAAACCATGGATTGATAAGAGTATTGATTTAATAAAATGTAGGTGTTAAAGAGAGAAAAATGCATGTTATGTATAGGAAGTTAGATTGGGGTTATCTTAGAACTAAAGCAATAATGATTTATTAAAAGTGAGGGTAAAACATAGATTCATGTGGAATGTTTGATGATTAACAATAACTTGACTTAGTGTCTTATTAATTGGAACTTGAAAGCTTAGAACTTAATTGTTACTTGATACATGTATGTGTGTATGAAATTTGACTTGGAAAGTTGTTAAAATTAAAGACTCAAAGAGGATTGAGACGATTTGTTGTGCATTGTGATTGAACATGTGTGCTTATTGTTCCTCGGCTTTGATTGGTTGAAGATGCTTACCTTTGAATAAAACATATAAGAAAAGAAATTGGGTAGTAATACGAAGAGAGAGACGTGCTATTTATTATACAGATTTGAGTATAGTTATTTACCTTTATTATTACTTTTATGTAATAATAGGTGAATCTACTAAGGAAGGGTAAGGAAGAGCACGCAATTGAGTGCTAAAGGGCGACAAGTAATCACTCTTACCTTACTATAACATTGAGGGTGACGTTAGTTGGGATTTTCAAAAATCCTTTCTAGCCCTCAAAATCTTTAAAGGTTATTTTTATACAAAACAGGCTATCGGGTGCCTTTAAAACACGATTACTATGGTATAAAAGAATTTGATACATTATATATATATATATATATATATATATATATATATATATATATATATATTATCTTGTCTGGTGGTGGTTGGACGGTGAGGTATATGGGTGTAATGCTTGGACAACGGTGTAAATAGGTCATGTCGACAGAAAGTGACCGTTGTGGTAGGGATATATAATTGGTACTTGACAGAGTATTGAAAAGTGATATGGATTGGGAGCATCATACTTTGGGATTGAGGAATTGGAAAGTTGTGTTGATGGAAAGTATCAAAGGCTGTGATTGGGATGTTGAAAAGAATTGTGATCATTGCATGACACTGAGACATATGGATCATCGCGCGATGATAACGGGTTGATAGGCCAATCAACGGTTATTTATAATGGTCAACAGATTTGAGACTGTGACCAGCAGTCACCTGATTTGAGACAGGGACTGCTCCCTTTCTGATTTGAGACAGATTGGGGTTTCCCTCCCTGGGAGTAGAGCACCAGGGTTGTACATGGATGAGAGCTGAGAAGTTGGATTTCAGAACTATGTGTATGAGATTTACAATAATGACGACATGAATTTGGGGATTGGATGGTGAAGTTATCGATGTGGAAGTTGATTGAGGGGTTTTGAGTGATATTTGGAAAGTAGAAAGGATGGACTTGATTCGTTTTGGACGTGACAGAGGGCCTGGAATGGTAAATGGAAGAATGCTTGGTTCTTGTATATATATATTGATTTTAAAACTGTGGTACCCTTTAGACGCCCTTACTACCGCACATCTCACTGTTATAGTGAGTTAAGTAGTAGATTACTGAGACAAGTTGTCTCACCCCACGATTACTTACATTTTTGCAGGTGATCATGCACAGACGCGAGCAACAGGAAAGGGCTTGAGTTTTAAGGTTGTTTAGTTTATTTTAGACATGTATATTCCCAGAAATGTATAGGGCTGCATTCGCTTCCGCATATTTTTATTTGTACTGATTTTGTTAGATAGTCGAAGAATTGTAGTAGGCAGCTTCTTTTTCTAACCATGTTAGGTGTTTCTTTTCTAATATGGTTAGCGATTAATTATCCATGATAGTGTTCAGGTTGTATTAGTTTATTCTTTTCTATCATGGATAAAGATTATTATTAGGAAATTCTTTTTCTAACTATGATAGATTTATTGATGTTATAGAAATCATTTTTCTATCATAGTTAGTAAAGCTAGTATTGAATTAATTAGGGAATTAGTAACAGAATGTTACAGAATAAAGCTAACATTAGGCTAACAAACATTTAACCACATCATTAAGGTGTAAGCATATATAATACAAATCTCAGTCTCAAAATGTAACAAGCAAAACACAACTCAATAAAATTGCAAATCACAATTCCTAGAAACCTAAGTACCACAATATACAATTATAAAGAGAATAAGATTGAAACTAATAAAGAAGAAAACTCCCAAATAGCTCAAAGAACTCCAGCTAGCTTCAACAAATCACCAATTCAGGATTAGCTGCTCATGACAATGAAATTACCTCCACCGAAATTAATCCCACTCTTAGACATTGAATAGAAATTTGAGGTGGAGAAGATGGTTGTGGAGGTGAATGGCCAATGGCTCCATCCACGTTGGTGGAAGATGAGGAGGTGGAAGAAATGGAGGCCGACGGAGGTGAAAGTGGAGATCGATGGTGGTGGGTGTTTTGTGCGGTGTAGTTTTCTCAACACCCATCTTCATGTTCTCTATGTGGTTTTAGGAAATTTAGGGAAGATTGTCTGGTTCATCAATTAAAACCCTAGATCAAAGGGTTTAGATAAGATATCCAAGTGAGCTTCCAAACAAAACCCTTACTTTTATAATCTCCATTTACAAAATTAGGAAAATAACTCCAGAAATTTCTATCTCATCTTTGCCCTCCAATAAACTCAAAGTTGTTTTATTTGTCCTTGACCAATCCAGACAAGCAGTGTTATAGCCCCAAGTTGTAATTTTCCAAGTTCAAGCACTAAAATGCATTTTCTGAAATTCATGCCTTATATCTTTAAAACTTCCTACAATGAACAAATTCAAGCACAATTGTAATATCCCAAACCCATAAGTCTTAAATGCATGAGTTCAATCTTTAAAATGCTCAATTTAGCACTAAAATGCAAATAACTCAATGCATCAAATTTATTATCCTAGGACAAGAGGTAATTTACTATAATTAATGGGTTAAAATTTAAAATAATCATTTGCAATCAGTTACAAGCTTATGTTTTGTTATAATCATATGACACCACTTCTAAATCGGTATAAATTGGACTTAGTACATAAGTTTAGTACATTACATAATTAAGTTAGGTAGTAATATAAGTGGATTGACAGACATTTACATACACTAGTACCCTAGATTAGCTAGTTAAATTAATTTAGCGGAAACAAAATCTAATAAGCAGCAAAGGATTAGTGACTTTGTATTGTTATTTTGACTCTTGATTTTTATAAGTGTGAATGTTTTCTTTGTTTTTTAGATCTTAGATAGTTTGTATTTCTTAGCGTAGTCAATTTTCTTTCACTAGCATAAAATCATTTTGTTTTTCTCAACTTATTAAAAGAAAATAGGACATTTAATGCCTATTTATTGATTGCTCGAGTCTTTGTGAAATCGACTTTGATTTGCTAATTGACTAATTTTTTTACCTTTAAACTTAGGAAACTTTTATCAAAATATTGTTGGCATCAAACTCTAAGAGAACAATACCCAAATTTAGTTTCTACTATCCCTTTAGTCCATGTGCTACACCAATTTTTAATTTTTTTAACCCCAGATTTCGGTAATTTTAATTTCACTTAAACCTAGTGTAGAAAATATAATTTTTAAAATTGTATATCATAATACAAAAGTAACTTTTACCTTTGATTTATAGAATAAATTTAATCATCTTCCCTAAAAATTTCCATATAACATCATATCCCTAAAATTTTCCATATAACATCATATCTTGTTGGGCGAAAGCCCAAAAATGATACATAACTATTGGCTAAGGAACAAAAATAGTACATAACTATTCCAAGGTACAAAAATGACACCCAAAATTTACCATGTGATCAGAAATGATATTTTCACTAATATGACAATAATATTAGATATGAAAAGTCCAAAAATGCCCTTATAATTAAATAAACTTTTACCGGGTGGCGATTACTTTATAAGGGCATTTTGGATTTTTCATGCTAAAATTATTTTCATATTAGTGAAAATATCATTTTTGATCACATGGTAAAAGATGTGTATCATTTTTGTACCTTGAAATAGTTATATACTATTTTTGTTCCTTGGCCAATAGTTATGTATCATTTTTGGGCATTCGTCGTATATTGTTATATGATCAAAATTTAGTGCACATAAATTTAAGAGATATGAAAAATATAATTAAATAATTTCATATTGTTCTTTGTTATTTATAGAGAAACTTAACTTGTATTCCTAATTCATTTACTGGATATAGATAATAAAGATTCACCGTTTGCATTTTCATGTTTCATATTTTAAAGCCGTTAGTTTTATTTATCGGTCTAAACCTATAGCCTATAGGCATGTGAAGCAGTGACTTAGTTTGGAGACGTGTAGTTTGTTAGAAAAAATGGTCTACATGTGTATATAACGAACATATTTGATCAACCGTAGAATTTTATTTTCCAAATAATTAGACAATTAAAAATTGAAAGCAATTTAATTATTTATCTCCAGAATTTTGGCCCATTATCACTAGTTCCTACTCTTTCAAACTCTATTAAGATTATTAATTTAATGTAAATAGATCACAATATTAGAATAAAGTAAGTAGATTAAGGAAATGAGGTAAATTCAGCTCTCCTCCCCCGCCCCTAAAAAAGTCATCTCTATTTCTCTATTCTCATAAAATAATTCATTTTTACAAAAATATTAAATGTTCAAATGATTTAGATGTATGATCAATATTTCTATAAAAAAAGTTAATAAATCTGTTTTACTATCAAAATTAATTACACCGTGGAATTCATTGGAAAAATACTTATAATTACTTTTTTCAATTAAAAAGAGAGATAATCAAAATTCTGGGGAAGTTTTATGATATTATGTGACCGCATCTCGTTTGTGTAAACTTTCCACACACCCCCAGATCACATAGATCTAATTTACTTCTCATGAGAAACTAAACCATATATATACACCTCATTATAAGGTTATCTAAAGATTGCCATATTTTCAACAAATTCACTGTTAAGGAAGAAAATTTATAAAAAAAAAAACTTACTCTAAACAAAGAAAACTTCAATATTGTTATGTAGATTGAAACTTAACCAGTCTTCTAACTCTCTAAAACATGGCCAACAAAATCCTTTGACTCATAGAATAGATGTACTTTGACTTTATTGTTATACCACATGACACTAATTAACATTCATGTATATGATCTTAAAAATAAATACAAGTAACTTTGTCGTTCCATTACATTGATTTTAGTGGACACATATATATTGTATGTATATATGTATGTATGCATTAATAGTTTGAGGTTACTAATAGGATTAAACCTATGACCTCTTATTTTAAGAAAACAACTAGGTAGTTTACATAAACTTATTATTAGATAACATGATATCATCGCATCAGCACTTTAATTTCCTTCAATAGATAAATCAGTAAGGTCTTTGTCCAACAAAGTTGCCAGGAGGAGCATAGTTGCAGCCAATAAAAGTTCCTCCATTATTACACCTCACTTTAGCACAACCAACACGAATTGAATTCTTCCACACCACTTGAGTATAGTGCAAACACTGTCCTCCAATGCATGAGTTGCTATTGTAGTCATAGTTTGCCTTCTCGTTCACCCACAGCTTCACGGCGGCTGCACCACTCAGATCCCCAGTGCTTCCGGCAAGGTTCTCACCGTACTTTCCGCCCCCACCGGAGTGAATTAGGGTGCAGTCAGACTTGCGTTGTTGAGCATAGTTTTGTGCAAAAGCAGCGACTGTTTGATCCCAAACTATGTTTGGAACATTCACTTTTGATCTTGCTGCGTTGTGGGCATCCACATAGTCTTTAGGTGAATCTTGGGCATAAGATATGAAAGCAAAGAGAAAGAAGAAGAGGGGAAGTGAAAGTTTGGATGATATCGCCATTGTTGGATCTTGATGTATAGAAATGAGATATGAGGAAATGGGAGGACTTGTGGAGGAATTTATAGGGGATTTGGAGTGGAAAATTCATGTATGCAAGTCTAAGCGTTTAGTGCGTGGAAATGGAAAATATTACCTCCGGTCCTAAATGTAAGACCTAGATAACTTTTTTTGAAAAGATTAAGGTTGCGAAATAGGTTATTAGATAATAACATATTTGATATCTTTTTAGATTATCCATTAGCTTATAGGTAAAATAAACTAGTCTAAGAGAAAAAATTAGGTAAATCAATTTATTATTAACTTATTTTTTGCTTTTTTTAGGATTTTTCAAAAAAGTCATCTAGGTCCTATATTTAGGACCGGAGGGAGTATATAACTAGTAGATCTATATACTAATCAATTAATAAATTAATTAGATAACTCGGTATTGTAACTATTTATTTCTATGAGGCATTTTTAACTTGTATATGAACTAAATCTGTCATGTCATTTGAGGTATGACTAATTATAAACAAACAATTTGAACATATTTTAATCTCTTACCTGACACTTTTATTGATATATCAAATTAAAATACGTTTGAGACGTTTGTTTTTTTTTCCCACAAGAATTTCTCCTTTTTCTAATTTAGTAAACTATGAGATATGAAGGGGATTCTTGATATTGCCTAGCTTTTGAAAGCTCTTTCCTTTATATAGTTTTCATTAATCAACTTAGCAGTAGTAGATATAGTGATGTAGCTTTTAATTTTACTTTTCTAGACATTGTTAAATCTCTATATCGTTTAATATATATATATATATATATATATATATATATATATATATATATATATATATATATAAGGGATACTCCACTGTAAAAATTTGTGAGATTGTTAAAAATGACTTGTTTCGGCTGGATAAAGAAGATCAGAAATTTCAACGTAATCACAATCGGTAGTAGGCTACGAAACTAGATCTTCCTTGTTTTCCCTATGTTGAATTCAAATTAATATCCGGTGGACAATTTTTTATATCTGAGAAAATAAACACCTTTAGGAAACTTGGATCATATAATCCAAACAATGCAACCACCCTAACATTTTGGACCACTTATCCGCAGACATTTATCTTAAATTTTTATGGGATATCTATGTATCAGTAAGAGTTTTAAAGGCTAATTATACGCACACAAAAATAATGTTCAAGGAGAAATGTAATTGATGGTTTTGGGGGTTTTCATCTACACACACTTGAAAGCTCAGGGAGATTCGTTATTAATTTTTAAAGGGTTATTTTTACAAAGTGTCTAAAATTAATGGAAGTTTTGTGTAACGTTAACCATTATTATACACATATGCACACATCCATTTTCATGAATAAGTGAACGTGTTGTTTCTTTGGACATCTGTTATTAAACATAATAAAATGTTTATTAAATAAACTTATAATAAGGTTGTGCAAACATTTTGGTGGTGAAAATTTTAAAACACGTGTTATGAAACATAATAAATTGTTAATTATATAAAGCTTATAATAAGGCGTGAATGACTAGGAAACTCTACAGTCTTTCTACTTCGTCGTGTTTCTAAGAGGCTGCTGTATTCCAAACAATCTTCCAAAAAACAGACAAAAGATGAAAATATTTTAAAGCAACTCTAGATTTTGAAGTTCATAAAAATAATTTAAAAGTTGCTTCATTCTTTCATTTTTTTTTTTATACAATGCTTCATTCCTTCTTGCTTCTGTACTTCAGGTTTTTTTTAAGAGTACCTCAGGTTTTTTTTAGTTGCTTTTTTAACTGAGATGTCGAGAGTTTTAGTTACTTAAAAAAATAATCTACAGATATGGATACTACTGAAAATTAAATAGCAATGACCCAATTTTTCACTTCAAGTAACCCACCTTGGACCACTAGGCGCCCTAAATTAACACTGGTACAATTTCACTCTTGAAGTAACCAAATTGGTCTGATTTTCCCCTGACTGTATAGGCCCACCAATGGGCTTTATTGACGTGTCAGCATCAACATTTTCCAAAGGGTATAATTAGACTACTTTGGTTACTTCAAGAGTGAAATTATACCCGGTGTTAACTTAGGGTGCCCAGTGTGGTTTATGGTGGTTACTTGAAGAGCAAAATAAGATCATTGCCCAAAATAAAAGGTATATTGTTTTTTCAGCTATATTTATCCTAACCACTTTATTTAACGTTTAATTAGGCTAATATTTTCTTTATTTTGTTGTAATATTAATATTTCATAGCTATTCATATATTAATATCCAAGTGCCGTCCCCTTTTATTTATTACTCCATGCATTATGTTTAGCTATGAGATATTAATATTACAACAAAATAAAGAAAATATTAGCCTAATCAAACGCTAAATAAAGTGGTTTGGATAATTATGGCTGAAAAACAATATACCTTTTATTTTGGGCAATGATTTTATTTTGCTCTTCAAGTAACCACCATAAACCACACTGGGCACCCTAAATTAACAATAGATATAATTTCACCCTTAATGTAACCAAAGTGGTCCAATTATACCCTCTGGTAAATGTGACGTTGACACGAGGATAACACCCATTATTGGTGGGCTAGTCAAAGGAAAATTGAACCACTTTGGTTACTTCAAGGGTGAAATTCTACAAGTGTTAATTTAGGGTACCTAATAGTTCAGAGTGGTTACTTGAAGGGCAAAATAGGGTCATTGCCCTTCAATTTTCAATAGTATCCATATCTTTAGATTATTATTTTTTAAGTAACTAAAACTCTCTACATCTCAGTTAAAAAAGAAACTAAAATAAACCTGAGGTACTCTTTAATAAAAAATCCTGAGGTACAGAAGCAAGAAAGAATGAAGCAACTTTTTAATTATTTTTTCAACTTCAAAATCTACAGTTGCTTTAAATTATTTTCATCTTTTGTATGTTTTGTGGAAGATTGTTTGGAATACAGCAGCCACTTAGAAAAACGACGAAGTATAAAGACTGTAGAGTTTCCTAGTCATTCACGCCTTATTATAAGCTTTATATAATTTCAGTTAAAAAAAAACCTTTATATAATTAACAATTTATTATGTTTCATAACAGGTGTTTTAAAATTTCACCACCGAATTGTTTGCACAACCTTATTATAAGTTTTATTTAATAAACATTTTGTTATGTTTAACAACAGATGTCCAAAGAAACAACGCACTTACTTGTTAATGAAAATCGATGTGTGCATATGGTATAATAATGGTTAACGTTACACAAAACATCCATTAATTTTAGACACTATGTAAAAATAACCCTTTAAAAATTAAGGCTAAAGTATACTTTTGATCCCTTATGTTTGCATCAAGTTTCAATTTAGTCCTTTATGTTTAGAAAGTACACTTTTAGTCCTTTTTTGTTAACACCGTTAGTTTAACTTAACGGAAAATTCTAACTAAGCAATTTTAAATGATTATTAAATAATAAAAAAATGTTCAGATTAAAATATTTAAGTGTAAATATTCTTATATTTTCAAAATTTATCATTTTTAGTCCAATTTCATTATAAAATAATCATTTAAAATTGCTTAGTTAGCATTTTCCGTCAAGTTAAATTAACGGTGTTAACAAAAAAGGACTAAAAGTGTACTTTCCAAACTTAAAGGACTAAATTGAAACTTGATGCAAACATAAGGGACTAAAATTATACTTTAGCCAAAAATTAATAACGAATCTCCATGAGATGTCAAATCACTATATCTACTACTGCTAAGTTGATTGATGAAAACTAAAGGAAAGAGCTTCAAAAGCGACGAATTATCGAGAATCCCCTTCATATCTCATAATTTAGTTTACTAAATTAGAAATAGGAGAATTTCTTGTGGAGCCATGTCTAACACGTTATTTGAGCTCTAATCTGAGAAAAAAAAAACAAGATCCAACAAGTCCTCCCATAGTTTAAAAATAAAGCTACATCACTATATCAAAGTTAAAAGCTTTGATCCACAAGAATTTTCCACTAATTTTTGTACTCAAACTTTGATCCTTTAAGTAAATTTATGTGATGTAGCTTAAAAGCTAATTTATGTAATAAACTTTGATCCTGTAAGTAAAATTAAAAGCTACATCACTATATCTACCAATTTATGTCCAACAAAGTTTTGGTACACAAATTAGTGATGTAGCTTTTAACCTATGGAAAATTCATGTGGATCATGTAATTCTTGTGGAAAATTCATGTGGATCCTGTAATTCTTGTGGAAAATTCATGTGGATCCTGTAATTCTTGTGGAAAAATCATGTGGATCCTGAAAATGATCTGGAACCATGTCTAACGCGTTATTTGAGTCTTATCCTTTAAAAATAAGATATTCTAAAATATCAAAGTTTAGGCACATAAATTATATATATTATATATAACAAGAAATTTCCACTAATTTTTGTACTCAAACTTTGATCCTGTAAGTAAAATTAAAAGCTACATCACTATATCTACTAATTTATGTCCAACAATGTTTAGGTACACAAATTAGTGATGTAGCTTTTAATCAACCTATGGAAAATTCATGAGGATCCTGTAATTCTTGTGGAAAATTCATGTGGATCATGAAAATGATCTGGAACCATGTCTAACATCAAAGTTTAGGCACATAAATTATATATATATATATATATATATATATATATATATATATATATATCATGAATATTGAAATTCCATATAGGTGATTTGTAATTGTTAGTATCTATATTCAACTTTTATAAAAAAAAGTATCTATATTCAACTAGCCAGTTAATATACTTACTCAACTAGTTAAAATCCTCTTTAAATGGGATTTTGGAATTTTTTTATAAACTATTTTTCTATCAGTTTCCCTAATTAATAGTCCAATTATTGCATAGGATTTGGAGAATCTTTCAATGGAATACATAATTGAGAAAATAAAGGATTAATACGTGTTTGGATTTTCTCATAATGGCCAAAACGTTTAAGTTTTTTTCTGTTTATGTAGGATAAGCTTTAGCTCCACTTTCTGTATTGTTCATCAGAAAGATGAGTTAGGAGTGTTTCTCTACTCTCGACCGTAAAGATCCAATCACCGTGATGATTAATATTTTTAATTGTGTCATTTTTAAATGGAAAATATGTTTTTTTAATAAATTTATAGTTATGGAGATTATTTTTATTTTCGATTTTGTACCCATAAAAAATTATTTGTTAAGGATCAGAACCTTGCATGTATTAAATATAGACTCAAATTATATGATGAGATCACATACATATATAATTACATGGGAAAATTAAAATAAAAACTGACAACCCATTGAATCAATTATGACTTTTGTAAGTGCTACACAGGCTAACAAATACAAACCCTCAAAAAATAATCATGAAAACAGTGGAAGAGCACCTGAAATATAATGGACTTTTGCAAACTCCAAATGGTGGAAAAGTAAATGAAGTGGGGATTTTTTCAACCAATTATAATTGTAAGAGAAAGTGAATGCCGTAGAAGCTATGAGCTGAAGAAACCAAACAGCTTCAAGAAAGAAAGATGAGAGAAAATGCGGTGAAGATGCAGTTTGAAAAGTAGGATCTCACTTCTGAACGCACTGCCACCTCTTTTGGATTAATTGCGATGGTGCTGTTTTTCGAATAGAATGAATATGTGATGCCAGCCGCCATCGCAACTCGCGGGGCAGCCGTCGCAACTTCACACCTCATGCTGAAGTTCTTTGAGAAGGAAAGAAGAGGAAGAAGGGTTGAGTTTTAATTGAGGGATAAAGGGTATGTTCACTTAGGAAATTAAAATAATATCAGCAAGTTTCCACGTAATTATAAATTAACATTTAGCATTAGTTTTATCCTTTTTGCACTGAGTCAGTTAGATATTATTTCTGCATCATGAAATAATCATTTATTATTTATATCAGAAATGAAATAGTTAATTACTCCCTCTGGTACTACATATAAGATTTAGTTGACTTTTTGAAAATTCCTAAAAAACCAAAATAAGTCAATTATAAATTGATTTAACTATTTTTCTTTAAATTAGTTTATTTAAACTATAAACTAATGACTAATCTAAAAATATATCAAATATGTCATAATTTAATAACATATTTTGTAACTTTAACATCTCCAAAAAAGTCAACTACGTGTTATATTTACGACCGGAGGGAGTATTAGATAAGCACTTTTGCCCTTGTATCTTCCAATGAAACCATTGTTCAAAAATAAGATTTTAAACAAATTACTCTGAACATTGGAAACTTTAAATATATTATTCATATTGAAATTTATTTGCCAAACTTGCACAACAATAACACAAACAAGATACTGTGACACACGTACGCAAATACTTCAATAATTCCATTCATACAATTGATCACACCATAGCATCAACGTATGATCATTATCACTTCCCTTTCATCGTTATCAGTAGGGTCTGTATCCAATGATGTTGCCACGAGGACTATAGTTGCAAGAAATGAAAGTTCCTCCATTGTTACATCTTACTTTAGCACAACCAAGATGAGTTGAGTTCTTCCAAACCACCTGAGTATAGTGAAGGCACTGCCCACCAACACATGAGTTGCTTTTGTAGTCATAGTTTGACTTCTCGGCCACCCATAACTTGACGGCATAAGTGCCACTCATGTCGCCGGAGCTCCATGCGATGTTCTCACCATACGGTCCATCGGAGTGGGCCAACTTGCAATCACTCTTGCGTTTGTTAGCATATTTCTGTGCATAAGCAGCAACTTTCTCATCCCAAGCAATGTTTGGAACACCCACTTTAGATCTTGCGGCATTGTGGGCTTTCACATAATCTTTTGGTGTATTTTGAGCATAGGCTTTGATGTCAAAGAGAAGGAACAAGAGACAAAATGAAAGCTTGGAAGATAGAACCATTGTTTGTTATCATGTAATATCGATGACGGTGTAAATGTGGGGCCTTTACGGAGGAATTTATAGAGATCTTCATGTGTACTACTCCTATTATAGTCCCTTTGGTAACTTCAACTTATTCATCAGAGATAACTTATTCATTGGAACTAACAAATGACAGTTAACTTAACTGATTAGATTTGTCTGAAGTTCCAAAAGAAAAAAAATACAATTTCGCCCATATTTATGAGGTTTTAAAAGAAAGAAAAAATATAATGGGCAAGCATTCATTGAAAATCGATAAATGCATATTAAGTGTTCTACAATTACATACTCCCTTCGTGTTCTGGTCTTTAATATAAAAGCCAAACTGCTAAAACACAATTTTTAAGAAAACATGAGTTAGTAATTTAGTGTCTAGAATTAATGTTTTCTTTCCATACTACCCATATTTATTATCATAATATAAAAAGAGAGAGAGAAATACATAAGTATCAATAAATATGGAAGAGATTTAGGGGCAAGGTAAGTAAAAATGCATTAAATGAAGGGAGAATATAAGATGAGTTTTTGTATTTTAGACCAAAATCATTCAAATCTTTTGCTCTTATATTAAAAACCGTAGGGAGTATATCTAAGGACTGAAAAAATTCATTTACAAGTCACTTATATTATGAGCTAGAATGAGTAATTTAGGATGAACCATAAAACAGGAAGCTCTAACTCTGCAATTCGTATAAATACTCTCTCCAGTCCTAACCATAAGACATATCTACTTAATTCTTTTAGATTAAGAATGTTAGTTAAGTTAGTTAAAATCATATGATATTACCAATATAAATTAAACCCTTACCATCAACATTATCCCCAACCTCGATCTCATAATTAAAGAGAATTAGTATCGATATATAGTTTAGGGGGGAGTTTGAAACAATCAGAACGAGCATATTTGCCCAAAAACATTGACACCAGGATTGATACATATAGTGGAGTTAGGCGGCTTTGAGCTATACTTATCTCTTTCTAATAGTATAGACTATATATATACAGATTGAAAAGATAGTAAACTAAAGTATGATAGTTTAGGAGTGACTTTTGCTTTTAAATGTAAGACCTTTTTGTTATGTTATCTATCGTATTTATTTTTTCAAACTAGTTTACTTAAGCTACAAACTGGTATATGATCTTGTGTGTACAAATAAGTATATTTTAGAGACATCATGTCACTAGTTATAGTTATTAAGTAATTAATTTCATTTCTAAAATGTATTAAAGGTGTTAAAATTTCAGAATACTAGAATATTGTTGAAAATTACGTTTTATATGTGAATATGAAGGAAAGTACGTGAATTTTACCCGTCGTCTCTTGGTTCATCTAATGAAAGGTTTGAACATTTGAGTATTTTGGTAAGTGTTCAATTCTCGGGGAGTACCACTTAGTTATGATTCCAGTCATAGCATTAGTGGAGACATCTCTAAAACTAAGTGAAACTGGGTGAAACCTACCTTCATAGATAGAAGTGAAGGGTTTGTTTGTTATGATTTAGAGCTCACTGTGACAGACCCTAATATATCATGAGTTAGGGGTGTTACCCTTGGAACATAGGTGAACCAAACCCCTTTCCTAAAATTTTTGCATAAAAAATGAAGTGGTATAAATTCAGTATAATCATAATGCATAGGGTTGCATTGGAGTAAGAAATATAATTTTTTATTTAATCATGTAAGTATTATCAAATACAGTGAAGAATTTATTTATATGGGTTTTCATGAGTTGATAGAAATAGTTTTCAGTCTTATTCAACAGGTCCTCCAATATTATGTCTATCTATCTGTAATTGTATAAACCATCCGTTTAGAAAATTTTTTATTAACAGGAAAAATTGTTAGTTAATACAATTGGCGGTATTATAAAAGGCATGGAAACTATTTCAAAATTATCATAATGCGTGGAGGAGTAGGAAACATTGCTTGAGTTTGCCGTTTTCAACTTGCTATCTTATTTAGTTACCTGTATTCATGTTATTATCAAAGAAACATTTTGCATGTGGTAGTTTCTGTGATGCATTAAATTTGGACTGATTTGTAAAGATAAAGTTAATTGTCCAAAACGTAAATTGAAAGAAAAAGTTGAGGGCAATTTGATGCTACTGTTGGCCAACAACTTTAAGGGTATTATATTTATTTATAGAAATAATATTAAACGATAACCTCCTGAATTATTTTAAATATTTTTTTAAAAAAGTAAGTCACTTATTATTATAAAATTACAGACCTTTTAGGTATTTTAGCTTAAATAATTGATAGCATTCTTGACCCAAAAATGCCCACGTAAAATTTTTGGAGCAAAAATGCCCATCAAATTTCAAAAATGGGGCAAAAATGTCCATTACATTTAATTTTTTTACATTTTCACTCATCATCTTTTGAATCGACAGAAAATGTTGCGTTAAAAGTCAAAAAAATTAACTGTGGTGGGTATCTTTGCTCTAGTTTTGAAATTTGATGGGCAGTTTTGCTCCAAAAAATTTTACATGGGTATATTTGCACCTTAGTGACAATTACATGATCATTTTTGCACTTTAACTCAATAATAAATTATAATTTATTATATGCATCAAACGATGAGGCCGCTAATGGCAATGAGAGAGAAAAAGTGTGAATCTGAATTCACTTTAGTGATTCATAAGAAAAGTTAATAAAATAATCAATTATCTCTAGTGATAATAAAAAAAAATAGATAAGAGTTAAATTTACTTGCTAAATCACTTTATTTAGTTTTTAGCTGAGGCAGTCGAATTTAATCACTCTATCTTTTTTGTGCCAACTCTAGGCTGAGTAGCAGGAGCAACATATAATATATTCACTCTACCTATTTCTCTTCTTAGTGGAATTTTCACAGAATTTCTGTGTGTATTCATTATATAGATAGTGCCTTATTTGAAACGTTATATAAACTAGGGCGAAGACCAAAAAATGATACATAACTATTAATCAAGAAACAAAAAAAGTGCATAACTATTCTAAGGTACAAAAATGATACCCAACTTTTACCATGTGATCAAAAATGATATTTTCACTAATATAACAATAATATTAGACATGAAAAGTCCAAAATGCATGCCCTTATAAATTAATCGTTGTCTGGTAAAAGTTTATTTAATTACCCAACCTCTCATCATATTTGCAGTGAAGAGGAGAGAAGTTGAGAGGAAGAGAGAGTGGTAGTGATGATGAGTTGTGGGTGGAGGGAAATGGAAGGAAGAGAGGGTGGAGGGGAAGTAGGTGACACGGTGGCGGCGGCGGGTGGCGTGGCGGGGGTGGGCGGCGGCAGCAGGGTGGTGCGGCAGCGGGGGTGGTTGGGCGGCACTGTGGGCAGATTTGGAGGGAGGGGCGGGGTACGGGGTGGGATGGGGTTGTGGTGGGGCGGGGGAGTGATATTTCTTTCTTTTTTTTAATTGACTAAAGTATACTTTTGGTTCCTTATGTTTGCATTAAGTTTCAATTTAGTCATTTATGTTTGGAAAGTATACTTTTAGTCTTTTTCTGTTAACACCGTTAGTTTAATTTATTTTTTTATTATTGTTTTTTATCTTATTTCTTTTTATTATGTGGCATCCATGTAAGCGCTAGAGTAGCAACATATCTGCCACATGTATTAAAATTAACGGTGTTTAACTTATTGCCTAACAGAAGGGTTAAATTGCAAAAGATTTTTACATCCAGGGTAAAATTGCATCAAAAAATATGTCAGGGAGAATCTGCACCCTTTGTTATACTTCGAGGGGGATTTGCATATTAACTTATAAAAAAAACTTACCTCAAGTTTCATAGCTCAAGTTCCTCATCAAGTTCTACTCTTCATCTCCACTATTCATTTGATCTAATAGCTCATACTCAACACACTTTCCTACACCCCACTCCACCATATCCCTCTTTCTCCCTCCCTCTCCCTCATATATCATATCCAAACTCAACTGTTCATCGGCGACCACCTAAGGCAGCGGCAACCACCTCGCTTTTTTCGGCCTCGACGATGGTAGC
The DNA here is from genome assembly GCA_029929735.1 of Mimosa pudica. Lineage (NCBI taxonomy): Eukaryota > Viridiplantae > Streptophyta > Magnoliopsida > Fabales > Fabaceae > Mimosa > Mimosa pudica. The sequence goes on along the minus strand of JAKELP010000037.1, from coordinate 2,977,791 downwards.
CACCGCTGTCGCTGCCTCGCTTTCTTCGACCCAGAAACTCGTTGCCGGCGAGGATGGTGAGGCTAGGGAAGGAGGAGATGTGGATCTTGTGAAGAGAGAGAATATATATGAGGGAGAGGGAGAGAGGGATAAGGTGGAGTGGGGCGTATAAGAGAGTGTGTTGAGTGAGCCATTAAATCATGTGGACGGTGGAAATGAGGAAAACTTGAAGAACTTGAGGTATGAAATTTAAGATAAGTTTTCTCCTTTTCAATATCCCTTAAATCGTTAGTTTGAGTTTTTTATAAACAAATCACACAAAAAAACATTTGTTAAATTAAATTTGATGTCTTATTAAAATTGAACAGTAATTTTTTATGGCGACATCGCCCATCAATGTGTAATTTAAGGTAATATTGTTTGCCAACTGATTTAAATTAATTTAAACCAAAGAAATCATTTAATTGATGATCAAGCAATGAATTTTTAGTTTCTCCCTGAAATAATTTAAACCAATGAAACTTAATATCAAAACTTAGATATCCCAAAAATTTAAAGGGGAAATTACTTAATATCAAAGTTATTGGTAGCAAATTTTTATCCAAGAAAAAATTATTTAATTTCTAATACCTTGATTTGTTGGAAAGCTATTTTACATAAATTAAAGGGGAAATTACTAAATAAAAAGTTTCTTAAGTGTCTACTTTTCCTTAGATTTTTCATTCAAGACTTATTTTGTCCTGAATTGTTTTGTTCAAAATTGACTGGGAGTTTCAAAATATTGCTATATTTTATTAAAATGATCAGATTGACCATTAAAATGTTAAGTTTGACCACTAATATTTTATGATTTTATCAGTAAAAGGTAAAATTGTTTCCTTTTAATACTCCTAGGACTCAGTTCAAAACAAAAAATACTCTAAGGGCAATTTTGATCAAAAAATTACTTACATGGTAGAATAGCTCATGAACAAGAACTTCTAGATTAAATTAGACCTTTAAGCCATATAGGGGAAATTACTTCATGAAACAAGAACTTCATGAAAAAATTATTTAATTTCTAATACCTTGATTTGTTGGAAAGCTATTTTACATAAATTAAAGGGGAAATTACTAAATAAAAAGTTTCTTAAGTTTCTACTTTTCCTTAGATTTTTCATTCAAGACTTATTTTGCCCTGAATTGTTTTGTTCAATATTGACTGGGAGTTTCAAAATATTGCTATATTTTATTAAAATGATCAGATTGACCATTAAAATGTTAAGTTTGACCATTAATATTTTATGATTTTATCAGTAGTAAAAGGTAAAATTGTTTCCTTTTAATACTCCTAGGACTCAGTTCAAAACAAAAAATACTCTAAGGGCAATTTTGATCAAAAAATTACTTACATGGTAGAATAGCTCATGAACAAGAACTTCTAGATTAAGTTAGACCTTTAAGCCATATAGAAAATATAGAATTGAAAAATGGATGGATGACCTCAAATTTCTGGTATCACTCCCAAATGGGCGGATTTTTTTTGGACACCAAATGGGGGGATTATGTGTTCAATACTTCGTACTCCCTCCGGTCCTAAATATAGGACCTAGATAACTTTTTTTGGGAGATTAAGGAAGGCTTAATTTTAGATGTCTTTCCAATAATACCCCTCCTTAATTAGTTTAATCACTTAGTAGTCCTTCCTCCCCTATCAAATTTCTTGTGAGTTCATTTTCCCTAATGTTAAGAAGAAGAAGGGTAATTTAGGAAAAATGTGACCAAAAATGTATCTAGGTCTTATATTTAGGATCAAAATGAAGTCTCTATCTAGGTCCTATATTTAGGACGGGAGGGAGTATTTTGCATGGCAACTTAAAAAAACTATAAAGGTTATGATTATGGGTTGGATAGGCTAGGATTCTATTAGGGCTTACAACCTAGCCTACTTAAGGCATAATTTAGTTTTTCAGTAAATAGGTTAGACTCATTATTAAACTTGTTGTTAAACTTATTTGATTTGAGTAAACAGGCTACGCTTTTTATGAAAGGACTAGATTACAAGCATATATGTTTGGGTTATTTACTTTTTTCAAAAAAAAAATTTATCCTATGATGTATAATGTAAAATATATCAATTATTCATAACATTAACGACCTAGCTTTAATTTTAAGCTCAACACCTTATCATTCATTCACAAAACACAACTTTTTTATCCATTAGTCATTAACAATTTCTATGATAAAAGCAAGATGATAATTCAAATAGATTGAAAGGCTTATATATGTGATGAGATATGATATTTAGGAAATTATTATTTGATGGGAATCACAAAAGAATCAAAAAGATGACAAAGAGATTTGAAGATTATCATATTAGGAATTAGTATTTCTAGATTGTTCTATTTTAATTTTGCATTTATTGTTATCAATTAGTATTAAGTATGATTTATATTCTAGAGTATTGTATCATTAATATTTAGGTTTAGGCTGATGCCTATATATAGTCCCTCAACTATTTGCTATGTAGACTTTGATGATTTGAATAATAAGCATAATATTGTGTTATCTTCTCCTCTTGCTCTCTTCTCTTGTTCTCTCTTCCTTCTAAATTTTCTCTTCTCTCACTCTTCTCTCTTCTTATTCTACTTTTACTTCTAAACTCTCATACACTTTCTCTATTCTCACACTCACACTGCATCAATATGGAATAAGAGTTATAAAATTTTAAGCTTATGTATATTCTTATATTTTAAGTAGACTTCTAAAAATGATCTCAAGTCTTGTGAGATGTTTTGAAGGTTTTAGGTTGTCTACATATAACTTAAGTCTAGAACTAAACCTTAGAATTATGTTGTAGGCCTAGACCTATTTAGGTTAAGCCTATTTAGACCTAACATATTTCAATATCTATCTATAACACTTGCTTTTTTGCTTTACCTTTTGTATTTTTTCAAATCGCAATAAAAAAGGCAATGTGAGTGAGATTACTACTCCTACTAAGTTTGGAAGTCACATTCATGCTTTGTTTAGGAAGAAACAACCAGAAAATTTTTACCATCTTAATTGATTGCTGACATTAGAATAGCTTGCAGAGTTTTTTGGTACATATGACATTTATTTTTATTTAAAAAAAGAAAGATGAAAAGGCTTGCAGATTTTTAACTCTAAGTTTACGCCTTCAAAAATAACGTCTAAATTACAAGTCGCATTAATGTAAACCTTTTTTAATAAACATTTGTAAAATATTTTTCCAACAAAAGGATTAGGGGTTAAAGGAGTAATATCAGAAATTCGGTATCCTAATTTACAATTAATTTCATTATATATGCCGAATTCGAAATTTACCCTGACCTCTGATATATTCAGGTTTTCCCATCCCGTCCCATCCCGTCCTGTCCCGAGCCATTTCGGGACGGGAAATTTCTGTCCTAAAAAGTTTCGGGTCATGACAAAATTCCTCTTTGAGATGGGACGGGACACGAGACGGGGTCGTCCCGTCCCGAATACATAAATATGTACTCCCTCCAGTCCTAAATATATGACCTAGTTGACTTTTTTGAAAAATTCTAAAAAAAGCAAAATAAGTTAATTATAAATTAATTTACCTGATTTTTTCTCTTATATACTAGTTTATTTTACCTATAAGCCAATGGATAATCTAAAAAGATATCAAATATGTCATGATTTAATAACCTATTTTGCAACCTTAATCTCTACACACAAAAAAGTCAATTAGGTCTTATATTTAGGACCGGAGGTAGTATTTTTAATTTATATATTGTTTTTAAAAAATGCATGTGTCATTTATACCATGTATAAGTATACATGACATTTTTTTAATGAAAAACACAATAATAATAGAATTTGACCTTATTATGTTGTATAAGATATATTATAAAACTAATATTGAACTAATTTATTTGTTTGTTAAAAAATAAGGTGTCATATTTTTTACAAGTATATTTTTAATAAAAAAATCAAAATTTTTTTTCGGGAATTTCCCGTCCCGTCCAGATCCCGTCCCATTCCTGATCAGACGGGACAAGGTTCAGGACGAGACGGGACACTGGTCAGAAACCCCCGTCCCGACCCTTTTTCGGGAGGTCCCGTGAACACCCCTATATTAAGGAACGAAATCAAAGGGCAAAATTTATTTTTGAGGATGAAGAAAAAGACAAGGAAGAATTATTTAATGTATAGTTTGGGTGAGTCAATGGTTATAACTAATAAGTCACTATTGATGGAGAAGATGGTTCAGTTTACATCAGTCATTAACGTGTTATCGGAGGTAACACCAGAAATTTGTGAATGCATCGTGCTATGAAAGTTCCTTGTATTTGTCTTTATATTGTAGGAAAAGTCAATATATTTCTGGTTGCAGAAAGGTCAAAATGTGTAATGAAATTTGTCTTAAAGCATTTGGTTAAGAGCTATTTTGTTCTCAAAGTTTTTTTTTTTAAAAAAAAATTGTTCCCCTAATATTTAAAGATGTAGCAGTTTTACACTTAAATGTCAAAATATCAATGGTACATGTCAGTTTTTTAATAGTGACTGTTGATATATTAATGACAAAGGGAAATTTCCATAAAAAGATGTAGCAGTTTTGGTGTATATTTTATTTTTCCTTTATCCTTAGATTTTTCTAATTTAAAATTGGGAAAAACTTACATCATGTTCTTTTCTTCAGGTTCTCAAGTTCTTTCAATATAGACCATTAGATTGAATGAATGATTGTTATAAAAGGACACATGTCACTCCCATATTAAAAGAACTTGAGAACCTGGAGAAAGGAACATGACGTAAGTACGGTCCTTTAAAATTTTGATATAATCATATAACCATTTATCCCCAATTGTCATTGGAGTTTCAGATTAAGTCAATTTAATTAATTGATTTAGCTAGTTTGAAATTAAAGAAGGAAATAAATTTATTAAACTCAAATGTATTTGTAACTTAGTAAACTTATTAATTCAATGCATATACCCGAATTACTTTATAAATATTTTCGCCGTTTGGTTCAATTACTACAACACAACAACAACAACAACAACAAAATCTTATCCTAACTAAGTGGGGTCGGCTACATGGACCACAAGGCGTCATTGTATTCGATCAATAATCATGCTTCGAGGTAAACCTTTCATCAAAAGATCTCGTTGAATAATTTATTTAAGAGTTCTCTTTGGTTTTCCTCTCCTTTTTTTTAGGGATTCCATACCATTCATCAATTATTCTTACTGCTCATCCAATTCTCTTCTTTGAACCTTTTGTTTTCTTTATATGTCTTCTCCTATGATAGTGTGATAGCCCTTGTGAAGTATCAAGTAGTGACCTGTTGTTATAAAAAAATGTGTGTATCCATGCTCAATAGATTCGACATATTATTACGTTGGCTGCCGAAACCTAACAAAACCCTACTCCTTTATCCGGGTTTGGGACCGACTATTAATATAGGCGGAGTGTTCCTTATTTCTAGCCTTCTCAGCCGCCGCCAGCACTTGTACCAACCATTAACGGCGACGTTGGAGGTTCTTTTCAACACAAAATGGGAGCCGTTTATAACAAAATTTGACTGGTTCTCTCCTTCATCTTTCCCATCTCCAACCGCCGCCGACAGTGACTGGGAAACTCCATCGCCGGTGGCCGCCGGTGGTCCTCATGGTCGGAAAGACACATGAAAAATTTTCCAAAATCATGAGAAAAACTTAATCCATATAGTTTTCATCTAGATCAGAGAAATCAGGGATAGAAATAACGCAAATGCAATGATAATGAGTACATGCATCCTAATAGACGTCTGCTTAGTCAACATAACAGAACAAAAACTCAATCAAATGCTCATGACCCTTAAATATTATGATCCAATAAATAAGTATTATGAATAATTAACTAATTCTGTTCTCTCATAACCTAATTTTGATCCAAATAAATGTTAGAATCTTAAGTTTTGATGAAGACTAAAATATGAAAGAACTAGTTGATCACTTAGGAAGAATTAGACTAAAATTGAATCCTAAGTTAAAGCACAACCGGATGCAAAATCACTTCCGGAAGACTTAGAGTAAAACAACGTAATTGACGCTGACGGTTGTACTATACATCCCATAGCGTAAGCAAATAATACACTAAGTCACTTAGGAAGAATTAGATTAAAAATCAAATCCTAAGTTAGGATTCAACCGGATGCAAAATCACTACCGGATGTCTTAGAGTTAAAATAACTAACGCTTACGGATGAAGTATATATCCCACAGCTGAAGTCAATAACATGCTAAGTCAGAACCTAGTCTAAGTAAGATTGCCTCCCATAGCAAAAACGCTTCCCATAGCATGTATGGTTCTTACTGCACTTGATTATATATGTATTACTCTGTTGGACTAACATTTGTGTGCAGAACTTAGTTTTACTTCCGGATGCAAATGAGCTTCCGATAGTATATGCTCTTAGCACTGGGACTCTTAGACTAACACTTGTAGAGCAAGACTCCCGCTTTCGGATGCACATGATCATCCGTCAGCAAGAGTACAAGAGACAGAACGTACATATGCTCAGAAGTCAGAATGCTTTTGTCAGAGCAGAGTTGTCAGAGCTGCTTTTCAGAGATAAAACAAGTCAACCCTGCTAAGCATTTATGGAGCATTAATGGAGCCAACGGTAACAAGGGTTTAACGGACATATTCAAACGGCATTGTTACCTGCCAAGCATGTGGAGTATTAGTGGATGCTATATAAGGAGCAACTTCATCATTTATGAAGTACCCGAACATAATCTGCAAAATTCATTCAAGCATTCAAAGCTCATACTACCCAGAAAGCAAAAGTTCAAGAGAGCACTTATTACCTTGAGATTTATTCTTTAGTTATCTTGTACTCTTTGCATTAAAGTCTCTTCATTTATTGAGAGCATTTATTGTACTTAAGTGAGTAACATTATCTGTTCATTGAGTGAACTAAGTAGAAAATCCTTTGTTTAAAGGTTGAACCCTTACAAGTAGTAAGGGGGAGCAAGTCAGGTTGTAAGGTTGCAAGTGAGCCCGGAAAACTTGTGGTTGTAAAGGTTGCAGGTGAACCCGTTGTAAAACCTGTGGATTAGTGGAACTCAATCAAGGGATTGAGAACTAGACGTAGGTCAAGAGTTAGGACTGAACCAGTATAAAATTGTTGTGCTTTTTAATTTTGTAAGTTTTATTTGATAGCACAATTCACCTCCCCTCTTGTGCATCCTCACTTTCAATAAAGACTAAACGAAGGGGTACATCAACAAGAGTCCAAAGAGATAGTCCTATTATAAAAGCAAAAACTTGAAACACTAAAATCTCAAAACTTGAATTACATGAAAGTTGGTGTTAGAAAAACAAACCTGTAATGTTCTTGTAGCAAATTTCGCCCCAATATTAGATTTTCCAAGATTCTTATATAAGATTTAATATAAGAATTCCACCCCAATATGGGAATTGGTTCAGATACTTCCCATAAACATAAAGAGAGAATGTTTGAGAAAAGCATACCTTGAGAACAACGGACGAAGACGAAGCATGATTGAATACTCACCAATATGAAGAAAGTTAAGTATAAATAATTTTTTACGCCAATATTGTAAATAGGGATGTAATCACATAGAATAACAGTATGCATAATTATCTCACATGGTGAATTAGATAATCACATGCATCCTTCAATAATGAAGACAAAAAAAACCCTTCAATGATTTTTGAAGATCGGTGATTCCTCTAGCAGTTATATAAGAAAATCCAGAATCCAAAGTTGAAAACGTTCAAACTTTTTTATCAACAATAAAATCAATGATTTAGGCTGACCATCCATATGTATCATTTCATCACTTTCTCACTAATAATTCAATGAAACTAGAAAGAGTAACAGACTCCAAACATCAAATTCTAAAACGGAAGTACCAAATGGATTTTGCCTCTTGAATGTACTATTAGTACGTGACCCGGCCATGATGAAAATCCTTTAAAGTTTGTATCTTTTTTAAATAATCTTTCATGATTTATATATAGTTTTTGAAGCATTTGAAAAAATCATAGATATGATGCATAATACTTTCAGTTGTGTTTCTCATTTGTATTCTATAAGTTGTACATATTTTACTCAACCGAGCTCTGAAACCAAAACAATATTTTACTTTCACTTTATTACTTGTCACGACCCGTAAACTTGCGGTGCCAACAAACACTCTGATACCAAATGTTGGGAAAAAAGAAAAACAAAAGAAAGATGGAAGGGAGGGTAAATAAAAAGGATATTCTAACATATGAATGTTAATTAAGAATATATTACCAAAGAGTGTTTGGTTATAATTTGGACATTTTGTATGGTACATTGGTAATAAATATTATAATTGCTATCATGATTACCAACCATTCATTCATACTTAATGTGTACTACCATCCATTATAGTATTTTAAATATCTTATTTACCCTTAATAACTAACATGAAAATACATAATTAGCTTCGTCACTCACCTCCTCCTTCAAGCTCAAAGCCATGGAAGTTCACCTGGAGTTATTCCTGAAACACAAGGAATAAAACAAATGACTAAATTGGCAAAACAAAAGGAACTTTTGGTAAAACACAAGGAGAATTTGAGAAAGAATTGGGATTGTATTTAATAATATACTTCATTTTATATATATAGACCAGGCCAACATACTCCACAATTGAAGTGGAAAGGTTCAAATCTCACCCTGTTCAAATTCCAATTTCTTCTGCATCAGTCCCCAAACAAAAGCACAAATTGAATAACTCTCACCGGCGGGGTCCCTTGCCAGCGGCCGTTGGTGAGCCATTTTCTTTTTTCATTGAAACATTTTAAGTATTTTTGTTAATACGGTCGAATTTTGAAAATGTTATAAATTTTTAAGGCATATGATTGTCCTTTTTTGAGTTTGTTGCATTCCATTGTCATTTGCATCTTTCAAGCGTTTTTTATATATTTTTCTCTATGTAATTTTACTTTTTATATTAATAATACTTGAATGAAGTAGATAATTCTAAAATATTGTTATGAAAGTGTAAATTAAAATGAAACTATTATTTATGAAAAATAATAACAAGTATCAAGTACTAAACATGCATGTAAAATAAGGAGAATTGCATTCGAATTCAAAAAAGACAGTCAATATTAAAGAATCACTTACAAATCATTGGATCATGCTTGATTAATTTTCTGTTTTATGATCTGAATATAACTTTTAATATTTAATTAAAAATTAGATTTAATATAACTTTTTTTTACTGTCCAGAAAAACATGTTTTCAAAAGTATTAAGCGGTTGGCAAGTACGCCAGAACCTCGGGCTGGACTAAGCAGCCTTGGCGGGCTTCCATACTACCAGCGTTACCCTACTCCATTCGGCAGGATAGGCCCTGGCCCAGCTCAGTTTACTGGCTCTATCTAGCTTCACCTTTGAATTTTTTCCACCAAAACAGATGCACAACAATGTAGGACCTTATCCTTCAATTTTTTTTTTGGGTATGATCCCCATACTTCCGTTGAAGCACTGGCTCTAGTGGATTAAGGGAACTCACATGTTTGGTACGAAGGATTTGGAGGGTAGGGTAGGAGAAGGAAAATTCTTGTAGGATGAATGTTTAAAATAGAAAAGGTGGAGTAGTGATATTTTAATAAATATAAGATGTAAAATATATTACCTCCGGTACTAAATATAAGACTTAGTTGACATTTTTTTGAAGAGATTAAGGTTGCGAAATATGTTATTAAATTATGACATATTTCATATATCTTTGGTTTATCCATTAGTTTATAAGTAAAATAAATTAGTCTAATGAAAAAAATTAGGTAAACCAATTCATAAGTAACTTATTTTGCTCTTTTAGGATTTTCCAAAAAAGTCAACTAGGTCTTATATTTAGGACCAGAGGGAGTAAGAATTATTGAAAATTTAGAATTTTCAACATCACTTCCCAAATTTTTGTAAATTTATGTCACAAAAAATTTTCAAACCACTAATTATCCATCCCCTGTGACAATTAGGCCCTTATTACGGAAGAGGATCGGATTATGTGTTTGCTCAAACGGCAATGTGAAAGAAATTAAAGGAGATGCTTCATAAACATGTTATATTCAAGTGTCTACAACATAAACAACGATACAGTAGACCTGATTTCTTGGATCCACACACTAGTACATTTTACTAATATATTTTATATTCATAACATAAATTAAAATACATGGAACTATATCGTCCATTTAATTATTCATTTCCAATACTTACTGTACTTATTAGGTTCATACTTCTATTCTTTCATATTCAAACAGGCAGTTATTATAAAACGCTTTCTTCACTTAGGTTCTTAAATATATATCAATGGGTGAAGGTGCAAAAATGATACTACTAAACTTTACCTAAAATTGCGTTTCTAATATTAAAGTTTCGTGGTGTGCAAAAAGAGTACCCAACTTGGGGTCCAGGTGCAAATATAATATTTTCACTTGAGGGAAATAAAATTTAAATATGAAAAGACTGTTATGCCTCAATTCCTCCATCATTAAATAAAAATTTAATGAGGGGTATAAGAGTCTTTTCGTATCTAAATTTTATTTCCCTCAAGTGAAAATATTATATATGAATCTCGAGCCCAAATTGGGTACTATTTTTGCTCCTCGCAAAACTTTAATAATAGAAACACAATTTTAGGTGAAGTTTAATATCATTTTTGCACCTTTGCCCAATATCAATCATTCAGTAAGGTTTTTCCCCTCCTATGTTGCCAGGTGGATCATAGTTGCAGATGATGAAAGTTCCTCCATTGGTACAACTCACTTTAGAACACCCAAGATGGGTTGAGTTCCTCCAAACCACCTGAGTATATGCACTGCAATTCCCATCGACACATGTGTTAGTGTTGTAGTCATAGTACACCCTCCCGGCCGCCCACAACTTCACAGCATCCTCCCCGCTCATGTCGCCTGCACTGGTTTGGATGACTTCGCCATACTTTCCATTGGATAGCAAGACCTTGCAGTCATCTTTGCGTAGGTTGGCATAGTTCTCTGCATACTCAGCCACTGTTGAATCCCAAGCTATGGGTGGAACACCCACTCGTCCTCTCGCTGCGTTGTGGACATCTACATAGTCTTGTGGTGAGTCTTGAGCATAGGATGAAATGGTTATGAGAAACAAGAAGAGGTGAGAAAATTGAAGCTTGGATAAGAATTCCATTGTTGTTGTTATTATTATATTTTGTTAATTGTTTGATGCAGAAATGGGAGGAATTTATAGGGGTTTTAAGGTGGAAAATTTGTGACTAATATATCTCATGATTAGATATGCTAATCGATTGATTCTCTCAATATGGAGAATCTGTCTCATGGTCATCGTCATTGTGCGATTATTGGCTTTTAATTGAATAATTATGTGCCTCTATACTCAAATTTACATTATTAATGTGATAATTCTCTTTATTATATACTTAAATACAATTTAAATTGAATAAGTCATTTATAGATGAATACTCCCTCTGATCCTAAATATAAGACATATTTTTGACTCTTTTAGAAAATCCTATAAAAAAGCAAAATAAGTTAATTATAAATTGATTTACCGAATTTTTTTCCCTTAGACTAGTTTATTTTACCTATAAACTAATGTATAATCTAAAAGTATATCAAATATGTCATGATTTAATAGCGCCTATTTCGCAACCTTAACCTCTCCAAAAAAAAGTCAATTAGGTCTTATATTTAGGACCGGAGGTAGTACTATCTAATTAATTAACTTGCATTATATTCAATTTTCTATTCTTAGTTATGTGATCTTTCAAAATAAACGTTTTTTAGTTAATTAGTTAATAGTTAAATTCTATCTTCTTTTCAGTCCAAAAGAAAAGTTAAACTTGTTTTAGTTTATTCATTATCAAAACAATAATTCCAAGTTTCCAACAGACATGACAAAAAAATGGATTAAAAATTGAAATAGAAAATTCAATTCAATTAATTTTAATATCAAAAAACATTTATGAAATTGTTTACCCTCTATCAAACCTTCAACAGCCAAGTACAAGTCGAACACCTATATATAGTACGAAAAGTCAAAAACCAAAATAAATATGATTGTAATTTTTTTATATTTAATATATTTATTACGAAATATAAAATATTAATATAAATATTAATTATTTAATTTACCAAAAATATTAAGTTAACTTGGCCTTTAGGTGGGGTTGGAATTCCTTTAGAGAGAGAACCTAGAGAGGGGTAAATATGTCTATATTTAGAAATAGAGGGGTATTATATATAATCAAATTAAATTTTTTTTATGCACCTGAACCCCACCGCCAAGTCTCCTTATCTCCATATCCAAAACCTTTTGACTCTCCCAAAATTTCTTGAGTTAAGGTGCACTTTTACCTATGGATTATTGCGTAGAGTTGCAACTGACACAATTAACAATAAAAGGTGTAGAATTATCAACCGACCTTTTGAGCAGAGGCATATTTACTAAAATCTTGTATTTTTGGTAAGAAATTTAGGGTTTAAAGGGCAGACTTGTTCACCTAAAATAGAAGGACTCGTAAAAATATTCCTACTTAAAAGACTAATTGGTGATTCTGCACCTTTTTATTGTTAATTGTGTCATCTAATAGTTTATTGGTAAAATTGCACCTTAATCCAAATTTCTTTAGCAAACTATTCCCACCCTCTTAATACTCCACATTATATAAGTATATTCATGCAATTTCCACACCACTTCTTCCAATAATAATTTTCTCTTAAAAGTCTCTTATTTCTCCCCCTTCAATTGTCACCCCTTGATCTTAGTGCTGTAAATTGTTCGGCGATTTGGTTTTGTACTCTTAATTTTCATATCAAGAACTGATAGTCGATATTGTGTGGTGACTCCATGCCCAAGAATCACTTTACAGTTAGTACACAATCTTTTTTCTTGATTTCTTGCCAAAAATTAAAGAAGTCAATCTAAAACTTGTGAGTTCCACTCTTGTAGGTTATTAAATGTTCTTCTCTACCCAAAATATGTCTTTGAGATGTAATTCTATCTGTCCCTACCGGAGGTGCCCTATTTATACCTACATAAAAATAATAATGCGGCTACCAACATATTAATGGTTGAGATTACAAGCATTCACATCCTCTAAGTGAAATAATACATGTTTGAGCTCATAATAAAATTACATCAGCTATATAAAATATAATATTCAAATAACATGGTTTTGTGGTAAGGCATATATATATATATATATATATATATATATATATATATATATATATATATATATATATATATATATATATATATATATATATATATATTTATATAATCATTTATTATTTTCATAAAATTGGTAATTAAAAAGTGTTCAGTCCATATATATTTATCGTGCGCACAAGGGGAGCGGGCAATCGCCGGATTTCCACTGTGTTTGCCTCTTAGTGACCCAACTTGTGAGCGCGAGGCCCACTCTTCTTTTGACCCTTTAACTTAAGTTTGAACACAAGTGTATTATATACCCTTGTAAGTCTCACTCTCAAACAATGTGAGACTTCTCTTTTTGACACACCACATGTTATTTGTTGATAACTCCAACAATATGTGTCATATTTATTTAAATAAATTAAATAGAATAATAAAAAGTTTTAACTTGGACCTAATCTAATTTTTTCATATTTAATTGAAGATGAATAATATCACTTGTGAATTGTGATTAAACTGGCCTCCAGGTTTCTAATTATAAATTCTCAGTTTTTCCATACATACACATTAAACTAGAATTGCTTTCGCTATTTAATGCCATAATTTTACATCAAAGAACCAGTACGTATTTGTTATCTTAAAAAATTATCTTGCTTCTTTATATTCAATAACAAGTCATCTAACTCTAATTTGTGGAAGGAGTAATTCGACAATGATTAACACATACATGAACTTTTTATTTCCGTAGCACCATGACTCTACATGAAAATTTTAATATACAAAACCGATGACTCTATGATTTTAATCCATGACTCTGCATAATATGTTTTCTTCTTCTTTGACACTATTGGAATATCTTTGTCCTAAGATGTTGCCGGGAGGATCGTAGTTGCAACCAATGAAAGTGCCTCCATTGTCACACTTCACTCTAGCACACCCAACCCGAATCGAGTTCCCCCAAACCACTTGAGTATAGTGCAGGCATTCACCATCAAGGCACGAGTTGGTGTTGTAGTCATAGTTTTTCTTCTCATCCACCCACAACTTCACGGCACCGGTTCCGCTCAAGTCCCCGGAGCTCCAAGCAAGGTTCTCACCGTATTTGCCACCAGAATGTACCAATTGGCAATCAGCCTTGCGTTGAGTAGCATAGTTTTGTGCATAAGCGGCAACGTTATCATCCCAAACTATGTTTGGAACACCCACTTGTGATCTTGCTGCGTTGTGGGCATTCACATAGTCTAGTGGTGAATTTTGAGCATAAGCTATAAAACCGATAAGAAAGAAAGAGACGAGAGAAAATAATGAAAGCTTGGATGAGAACTCCATTAATGGATATTCTTACAAGTCTATGATCAATGATGGCGAAGTTAATGCATGTCGTGAACATTAGGTTTAGTCCATTTCAGTAAATATACAACTATAGAGAGAAATAATGGGGTTGTAGATTCTTACAAGTCAATATTGATGGAGAAGTCAATGTTTTTGTTCATATATCAGTCGTCACCGTGTTATTGAAGATATGATTCGATCCAATAAAATTATTGAATACGTCAAACATTATAATAAAAGCTCCAAAATTTTAAAATAATTACAGTAAAATAAAAAATTTTAAAATTATTTGAAAAAACAAACTCAAAATGACACCAGTATGCTGGAACGTAATTATATGTTTCACTCCTGTAAATTAAAGTTGGGTGACTTGATTTTCGATAATTGATTAGGTTTACAATGTTCTTACAAGTCTAATGGACACTTTTAGACGTCCTTAAAATCATCCATTAACCATAATGTTTTCACCCTAGAAGTGGAATTTGAACGCATAGTCTTGTAAATTATCATGAGTTAAATTCTTACCAAGTGAACCAATACACCACACAAAAAATGAAAAGAGCAATTTTAATCCATTTTGTTTACATACGCCATTTGAAAGTGATATTTTATCAAATTGAAAAGATCAATATCTTGGCTGTAGTAAAATGATGAAAAATATGCTTTAATATTAATTCTTTAATGTCATTATTATATATCTTTAATTCTGTAAGATTCGATGGTTTTGCCTAATAAATTTTGTTATATATTTTTAATTTGTAATATGTCATTCACAATAAATATCTATTCTTGCAATATATTAATATATGCTTTAAGCATATTTGACATAATGTCTTTTAAGTATATTAATTTTTATGACACTTGATTATAGTATAAGGTAAAAAAAATATTCAAAATAGTTTGAATGTTGAAAAATATACTTCAAACTGTATGTCAGATGTCAAGGCTATTTTTAAATGAAATGATACATAGTAAAAATATTAATAAATCTGTAAATGAGAAAATTAATTAATTTTAACGTTAGTTTCTGGTAAAAAAAATAAAACGTTAGTTTCAATGGTAGGGAATTGGAGAATGAAAAAAATATGAACATTAACGTCGTCTGATTCCGAACTTTCAAATGATAATGAAATTATGTGCAACTAATTACAATTTGAGGGAAGTTTCCATAATTTGTTCCTTAAAATTTATCTATATTTTATCATCATTTTAATTATGAAAATCAATATGTTAATATCAATTTATTGAATTATCATTTTCACTTAAATGAAAATAATGGCATTAACAAAAATGACTCAAAATACTTTTTCAAATTTATGTAATAAAATAACTTTTCAAATTTGGAGGATCAAAATGAATAAAGGGATAAATTATTTCTTAACCAATAAAATGAGAACTATTTTAACTAGAAATAATGTTATTATTTTGTTTTAAATTGTAGAACATTTTTAAACACGTCCAGTAAATGTTCTACCATGTATGTCTCTCTCCCCCTCCTCTCAAACTTTTTAGGTGGTGGTGGGATCTCTTCTCTCCTCATCGTACGAATTTTTTCATCGGCGTCTCCTCCGGTTCATGCCGGGGATGGAGACATCAGTCACTTTCATTGATCTGCTTTTATGTTTCTTTCATTTTCAAATAAATTGGTCTAGGAGTTTCGACGACAAGAGAAATTTCTTCTACTCAATCTTCATCTTATGTATTAGTTTTGTGGATATGTTGTTTCTGTGAGATCTACTCATGGAACTTCTTTGAAAACCAATTTGATTGGTTTATTGCCGATAAGATGTGTGAATCCTTTGGGATGATTCTTTGAACAACTACTACTCAATGACTTTTCTACCGGTGACAGTTCTTTTTTACCCACAAATTCTCATGAAGGAAAGATGAAGAAGATGATCGTGTTTTTGCGACGGTAGCGGCTCACTCCTACCCATGTTCTTTTTTTTTTTGGTCTGACTCCTATCCATGTTTACATTTTTAGGTTTTATATGTATTATTATTCTTATAGACCTATTTTGTATTGTAATTTTCTAGTTTAATAAAGTCTTTATGCTTCCTGATAAAAAAACAATGTTCTACCATGTATGCGTGCATGTGTGTGCGTTTGTATGTTTGTATACCCGCACAAAGAAATGGTTAACATATCAAGGTTAATAAAGAAATTAAATAAATTACGTTGCTTATTAAAGAAACTAAATCATTGGCTTGGAAGTTGGAACCCTTCTCCGATCCACTAAAATTTTTTCTCTATTATTTAGCTCCATTTAGATAAAACTAAGTCCTTTTGTGTTTAAAAAAGTATGAGCTTCTAAGTGAACAAATTTTCTGAATTTATTCTAATAAATAGTACGACTGAATCATAGTATTGATTAAAAGCGGGTCCCAATTAATTCAAGAGTAACCTTATTTTTAAATAAATGATAAATTAGAGTTTAATTTTGTAAGTTAGCACGAGAACTAAACAAAACACAAATTAAGATGACTTAAAAAAAGTTGATTTAGCTTCACTTCATTAATTATCTAACTCCTGCATCATTTATCAATCTAGTTTAAAATAAAAAACTAATAAAATACAATCATTTTTCTAAATCAAAATACCATGTATACAAAAACCCAAAACTAAAACTCACCTACCACTAGGAGCTGCATCCTTCACTTTACTGGTTGTTCTTTTCTTGTTTGTGATACTATTTTTATAAATGGTGTTTAATTATTAATGTTTATGTATCATCCACGCGTTGTTATTGTAATGTTATATTAGATCATCGTTTTGTTGTGCCAAAATGTACATGGAAAAATAATGATGAAAATATGGTTTAAATAATGTGTTTAAAAAAGGGTTGAAGCCCTGAGGATCTAGGCCCGATCCTATGTCTCTAGACCGAGTTTCAACAATAGGGGGAATTTTTTAAAATTGGCCTTGGCCCGTTTAGGCTCGACTCGGCCCCATTACCGGCTCTATCATTTTATGACTGTTCTGACCAATATTAGATGGATTTAATTATATATTTAATGATAGCCCTTATTTATTTCCTCTATCTATCGACCCCTGCAACTCCGTCTTAATTTCGTGAAAGAAATTAATTTAAAGATTTTTTTTTTAAAAAAAGTCACTAGTTTGCTGTGGAAAACGCGTGCTCCACTACTCCAGTCCAAAAGGTGTTTTCAATTTATGAAAAGTCTTCGGAAATTAACACAACAAGGTTTGACTGACTTTGCGTCAACCTACTAATTTTTAACAACTTCGTCAATGCAATCAATCCACCTTCACTTTCACGTCATGATACCATTCTTCCATTAGTGACCCCTCTAATTCTAATTTATAAAATCAAAATTTACCTTTCTTTTAATTTACCACCATAATTTAAAAAATTGATTTTGAAACAATATACTACTCCCTCCGGTCCCTAATGTAAGAGCTAGCCGTAAAAAAACGCTTCTTAAGAAAACATGTGAATGTTAGTTGGGTGTCTGGAGTTAATAGTTCTTTTCCAAAATTGTTCATATTTATTAT
This sequence comes from Mimosa pudica, assembly GCA_029929735.1. Classification (NCBI taxonomy): domain Eukaryota; kingdom Viridiplantae; phylum Streptophyta; class Magnoliopsida; order Fabales; family Fabaceae; genus Mimosa; species Mimosa pudica. The sequence goes on along the minus strand of JAKELP010000037.1, from coordinate 2,959,784 downwards.
GGTACTTTTAAGAGAGAGAAATATATAAGCATTAATAAATATGAAAGAGAGTTAGGGGTAAAGTAGGGAAAAATGCATTATATGAGGAGAGAATATGGGGTGAGCTCTTACATTAGGGACCAAAACCATTCAAATTTTGGGCTCTTACATTAGGGACCGGAGGGAGTACTATTTTTTTTTTCATTCTATTGTAATTCGAATAGATTAAAGGGTAATGGACCTAATCTGCCCTCCAAGTAACCACGCAGGAGCCCTGGGCACCCTAAACTAACAACAGACTCATATCTGTACTCAAAGTAACCAAAGTGTTTAAAAAATACCCCCAGTAGACGGTCAAACGTGTTTAACCGTTAATGTGCTCATGTGGCCGCCACGTGGGTTACATTTTTGTCACCCGGCGCCTTGTCATCGCCATTTAGAATATGTTCATGTGGGGCCCACGTAATAATAATAAACAATTCCTCCCTCTCTCTTCATCACTTCACCACTCCACTTCACTGTGGAGGTGGTGGCGGGGTGGGGGGCTGTGGGTGGTGAAGTGACGAAGAGAGATGGAGGAATTGTTTATTATTATTACGTGGGCCCCACATGAACATATTCTACATGGAGATGACAAGGCGCCGGGTGGTAAAAATGTAACCCACGTGGCGGCCACGTGAGCACATTAACGGTTAAACACGTTTGACCGTCTACTGGGGGTATTTTTTAAACACTTTGGTTACTTTGAGTACTGATATGGGTCTGTTGTTAGTTTAGGGTGCCCAGCGCTCCTGCGTGGTTACTTGGAGGGAAGATTAGGTCCATTACCCTAGATTAAAATATAATAATTAATTGAATTTCTAGATTAAAATATAATAATTAATTGAATTTGTTGGACTCAAGTTTCCGCCATTTGAAATAGCATAGAAGTTAATTATTAATCTCTTTTGCAATATACTTCAGGACATATAGTAGATCACTACTAATTACATTCCATGTTTGTTTTCCTAAATACACATATTAAACTTCAATTGCTTTGAAAAATTAATAATTCCATCATTTTAAGGGTATCTTAAGGAAAATGCTTAAGCTTTCATAAAACTAAAATTTATGCGTAAAATTGTATTTAAACACAATCACTCGCTCTAATCCATACTGGTCCATGAAGGATACAAGTCATTTGGAATATGACTAATTATATTTTTTCCTTTCCTTTTATAATCTCATCCAATATGATTATATTTGAACTATTTTAATTTCAACAGTATAAATTTAGTGAGTTGACCGTAGTATCTTGGTTTTTATAATTAAGTTTAAGTGGTTAACTTATAATATGGACCAAAACGTAGTTAAGACAAATAGGGACTAAAAAAGTAATTACGTTCCAAATTAAATACATAGTAATAGATTGAAAATTCCCAAACCATTCAATCTATATGAAAGTAGGTATACTCAAGACTCAAGAGTCAATATGAGCCCCACATCAAAGAAATACTTCCCCCACTTTCCATGAAACTACATAGAATAACAAAAACTGCATAAACTAGGAAAGTCTTTGCCACATCAAATTAATTAAACATCAATAGTAACAAACCCTTCTTCAACCTCACCATGATTCTTCACAAATACTTTATACTTATCATTATCTTCCTCTTCTCCTCTACAACTATTGATGCACAACCTACTTATCTATACCACAACTGCTCCACCAACGGAAAAACCTTCTCTCCTAATAGTACCTTCCAGTCCAGCCGGACTACTGTTAATACCATGGCATTCATGCTTTTTAGCATGATTCATATTCTTTTGCATACACTTTTGAAGTAATTATACACATTTTAAAGGCTAATTGATTCATGAGTTTTGGTAGTACATGTTTTTAGTGGTTTTGAATATTTGGTAAGTTAATCATATAAGTTAAGTGTTTTGCAAGTCAAATGTGTTTAGGAAATTAAAGCCAGTTAAGGTAAGAAGTCAAGATGAATGAAAGGAGGCCAAAACACATTGGAGTAACTCATTTGCTTGGGAAGAAATCAATTTTCAGCAAAAACAGAACTGAGCCACGGCATGATTCTATGTGGAACTTCTGTGCCGCAGCCCAAAATGAACCTGAGTTACAGAGAATAAGCATGCCGCGGCATGATTTTGGTCCACTGAACTGAGCCACGGCATGATCGCGTAAAAAATTGCCACCTCATCATTTTTCACTCGAAAATGAATGTTTAAAAGGAAAGAAAGAAGGATGACAAAGGGTTCTGACTTTTGGAGGCTGGCAAGCTTGTGGGTGTGCTAGGGTTTGTGATTTTGGAGAGATTGAAGCAAAGATTGGAGCCTTGGAAGAGATTTTGGAGCTTCAACTATTTGGTTTTCTTCCTCTTCATCTTCCTTTCCTTTCTCTTGTCATTTATGGCTATACTCTCATTGTGTATTTGTGCTTTTACATTGACTATGAGTAGCTAAACTCATTTATCTAGGATTATTTTGAACCCTTGTATGGAGTAACTCTTTAAAACTCCTATCCTTTTGTGATTAATGTATATATATGTGTTTATTTTACTCTAGCCCTAATGCCTCTAAGTGATTGATCACCATTTAGTTGATAAGTTCATTTGACTTATGACTTGAGGAAGCTAGGTTAAATGTAGAACTTGAGTAAAATGGTGTGAGAACTTGAAGTTTGCATGACAAATGAATGGTTTTGTTAATAAGATAGACATATACTTATTAGCCTCACATAGCCACATTAGGGTTGAAACTAAGAAATTGGGTTCTATTAATTGTGACAAGACATTGCACGTTTAATAGAATTAAACACTTGTTCTTGACTCGACGGAGCGTTTACAAGTATGTTAGAACCCTAGGTTAACACATATATAAACATTAAAGCAATTAGGGTAGAAGTTGATTAAAGGTTACAAGATACAAGGGGGAGAAATAATCCTAGGTTTCATTTCAACTTCAAAGTCAAGAATCACTTTAGCATTTATTTTCTACTTTCAATCAATAGTTTTAGTTGTTAATTTCTCAACCAATATTTGATTAGCTCAACTTAATTAAATGACAAAGCCTCTTGTTTGACCGGATTTGTATCCCAATCCTCGTGGGAACGATCTTTACTTACTACTTTATTACTTGGCGCGGCCCGTGCACTTGCGGAGCGAACAACTACCCTCCTCAACTCTCTAGCCTCTGCCAATGTTGGCTTCCGTAATACAACTATTCCTGCCGGCCGTGACATGATCTATGGCCTTTACATGTGTCGTGGTGACATCTCTCTTTCGGTATGCCAACAATGCATCATCAACGCAACTCAACGGCTACCTTCTGAGTGTCCATCATCAAAGGAGGCCGTGATATGGTACGATGAGTGCATGCTTCGTTATTCCAACATCTCTTTCTTCTCCATCATGGACAAATGGCCAACCGTTGTGATGTTAAACCCAAAGAACGTGTCCGGTTCGAATCCGTATACATTCCAGAGTTTTCTTCTTAGTTTTATGAATGAGACGGCAAGCAAGGTGGAGGGGGTAGTGAAAAGTGCGTTGGAAGGGAAGAATTATGTGAAGAACCAAAAGAATTTTCAGAATGAAACTGTGTATAGTCTTGCTCAGTGCACGCCTGACCTATTGATTGAAGATTGTAGAAGTTGTTTGAGTGGTGTGATTAGGAATATTCCGATGTGTAGTGATGGGAAGATTGGAGGAAGAGCTGTGAATCCAAGTTGCAATATTCGTTATGAGTTGTTTTCTTTTTTTGATCCTGATCAACCAGTCATGCCTGTGGGATCACTTCCATTTTTCAGGCGACTTCCAGGTAAGGAGCAATTATTAATTCATAAATGTATATATACTTTTGCATTAACGGTATAGAAACGTAAGTAAAAAATATAAGAAAACAGGTATATTGGCTGGTATGGAAAAAAAGTGTTTTGTTTTTATATTTTCTTAAATCGTTCAATTCAGTCTTCAATTTATTCAATTTTTACAAATTTTAACTCTGGATAAGTTGTTAATTAATTTCTGGATTCAATAAATCAAAAGAATTGAGTTTTATAGTCAAATCGGAGGAATTGTTGTTAATTAGGACTACAATTTCTATTTATTGTGTTTCATATCAACTATATTTATATGTTCCTATAAATATACTAAACATATATAATAAATATAGGGGAGATGAGGTTCATTTTAGGGATCTAGCGGTTTTGCTTGTCAGGACTAATAGGACCACCAATAATTGATGGAATATTTGTGGGGGGCATACATTAAGGTGTCGGTAGTAAACAAATGTTATTGCAGAGCATTATTAGATACAAAAATGCTCGATACAAAAATTTGTTCTGAGCTAGGGATGTAGAATAAGGTTCGATACAAAAATTTTCATGGTTCTATTTTGAAAGTGGGATTTAGGTATGGATATGAGTTTGAAGGTTGGATTTAGATGCAAACATTAGGTGTATGCTACATGGAAGAAATTAGGCAACATTGCATTTTTTAGAGATAGTGGGGAAATATTGGACCTATATATACATACATACACATAATACTTCTATGTAGCTATTTGGCGAGTATCTTTTAACTCGAATTGAATTTTATATTTTTTGGGAAGAAGAGACAAATAATTAGAAGTAGGCCTATACAACAAACTAGAAGTGTGGAAGAGTAATAATGTTGATTAACCTGCAACACGGCCAATCATTAGTCTCTGATAAACTAGTCAGACTCAACCCGAGCAGGGTTGAAAGGGAGGGACAACAAACAAGTGCATTTTTCAAATAAACTAAATATGTATTTGCACCTCTATTACATTATTGGTAGGGCCTTAATCTAAATCACAAAACCGACAATAATAAAACACTATATAATGACCATAATTCCTCTTTTCAACTACCACACATGAAATGGCATACCCAAATTAACAAATAATTTACTAATTTTCATATACAAATAAGAACAAATTCAACAAGGTTTAGGAATATATAATTTATTATTAATTTAGTAAATAGTTAATACAATATTAAGGAAATATATACCAAAAACAATTAATATATAAACGATATTTAATAATTATTCTATCCAACAAAATATTATAGAAGTATAAATATGGTCAACAAACAATAATAAGTATCAATTTGACTATTGAACAAAAATAAAGCTCAATGGAAATAGCATCAAACAATATTAATACTTCTATATCAATTACCTTTATGATTATGTCTTTCTTTAATACTAAAACCAAAATATTAAACCAAAATATTAAATCCTAGTCAGCTTCTCAATTGATTGATTCAACCAACAAGTCCTTGACCATATGTCATCCATATTGCAGACGTGTCAAAAAAAACTAATGACATTATCTTTTAATTGACCATATTGGCTAATTGAAAACTTTTTTTGTTCATCATGAAAATTGATGTTTTCTATTGTTTGTTGGCAAGATTGATACTCATAATTTGTTTTTACACTGAAATAATCATTAACCCTATAAAGCAAAAGCAATCAATCTATATGCATATATACACAACTTATATATATGTGTGTATCCAATATATTATGATCATAATTCCTTTAATTATTTTTTTAGAATAATTAATGTCGTATATATATAGTACTTTTTAATTTTTATTATATATATACTTGAAATAATAAACCCTGTATTAAAAAATATACAGAAAATTTATAGTTGGGATGGACAACTTGAAGTTATGTCATGTCATAACCTATCCCATTCAGTGTGCAAGCATGCCCATTTAGGCCCGTCATTACTGATCATTTTAGGATGGGCCAAAATCGGTAGATTTCAATTGGGCCTATATGGATCTAATAAGCTGCAAGCAACTTATCCAGTCCTGATCTGAAATTCTTTATAACCTTTTTTTTTTGTAAAAATTCTTTATAATCTTCTGAAACACAATTTTGTAAGAAATAGCTAACCGCATTGTTAAATTAATTAGATGATTTATGAGCTCTTCTTTCAATCAATTTCTCTTTTCGCATTAGTTAAATTTCTAAAAACTTGAATAATTACCATTCAATTATGCATATATCATCACTGAAACTTTCCATTCTTTTTGTCTTGAAAATTCTGAAACTCCAGCAAAGATTATTGGGATAGTTGTGGCTTCTCTTTTAGTTGGTGGAATAATTATGTATTTATCTTACTATCTCTTAAAGATTCGAACGAAGAAGAGTCATAGGGCTATTCTCAGGCAGAGATATTGTAAGTAATTTTTATTCTATCCATTTTCATTTTGGCAAGTTGCAAGATTCGGTATATTTTATCTATTCATTTATTGGTTTATGTATATAGTTGGAAGGGAAAGCACAACTTTAGAGCATCTGCAGTTTAGTCTAGCTACAATTGAGGTTGCGACAAATAAGTTTTCTCATGAAAATAGTCTAGGGAGAGGTGGATTTGGACAAGTCTTCAAGGTAATAAAGATCATCTTTGTGATTTCTCTGTGTGTGTGTGTGTGTTAATTATGATGTGTTTTACTTTATGCAATTGTTTAATATTTTTTTTCTAAATTAAACCAATATTATTCCAGGGTATACTTTTAAATGGACAAGAAATAGCTGTGAAGAGGCTTTCAAAAAGTTCTGGTCAAGGTGCCGAAGAGTTTAAGAACGAGGTTTTATTGATTGCTAAACTCCAACATAGAAATCTGGTGACATTATTAGGATTCTGCATTGAAGGGCAAGAGAAACTGCTTATCTATGAATATGTTCCTAATAGAAGCCTTGACTACTTTTTATTTGGTATGATTCTTATAACTCTTTTTAATTTCTAATTAAAAACTTTATTTACTTGGAGCCTTTTGTTATGTTTTAGTGGATCGCTTACAACACATTTATGTAGGTTCTGAAAACAGCAGAATCTTAAATTGGATGGAGCGTAGCAAAATCATAGGAGGAGTTGCTCGTGGAATCCTTTATCTTCATGAATATTCTCGCCTAAAAATTATACATAGAGATCTCAAACCTAGCAATATTTTGTTAGATAATGAAATGAATCCCAAAATTTCAGATTTTGGCCTAGCTAAGATGGTTGCTATCACTGAAAATGAAGGAAGCACAAATCGAATTGTTGGAACATAGTAAGTTTTACGCTTTTACTGCTTTTAATTTTAACATGCATGTATGCATATACATAATTGAGTAAATATAAAAATATGAGACTTAATTTAAAATACAAAATTTTGACTCAACTATTTATCTTAAATGTTCAAATCATCTTATCCTGTTTTGGATTAAATTTCATTTGCATTAACCTTTTTTTTCAGTGGGTATATGTCTCCAGAATATGCAATGTTTGGGCAATATTCTGAAAAATCAGACGTTTTTAGTTTTGGAGTTATAATTTTAGAAATTATCAATGGAAAGAAGAATACAAGTCGTCATGATTCACAATATGCTGATGGTCTCTTAAGCTATGTAAGTTATGATAGTGTGTTTCTCTCTTTTACATTATCAGTGTGTTACATATTTAATGGAAAATCCATTTAAGTGAAAGCCTTCAAAAGTTCTGACTTAAGGAAAGTGTGTTAATTGTGATAATGATATTTCTTAATTTTTGTAGACTTGGAAACGATGGAGGGATGACAAGTTGTTGGAGATATTAGATTCAAATATAAATGAATTGGGATCATACAATGAAGTGATCAAATGCATCCAAATTGGTTTATTATGCGTTCAAGAAAATCCAATTACAAGGCCTTCCATGGCTACTGTTGTTTCATACCTCAGCAATGATTTTGTTCAATTGCCCTTACCTCAGGAACCTGCATTCTTTTTGCATGGTAAACCAGCTGAGCCTATTAGCACCAATGCAAGTGCAGAATCATGCTCTATTAATGAAGCTTCCATGAGTGTGTTCTTTCCTCGCTAAAACAGGACGTTTATTTCTTCTTGTTATTGCACGTAAAGGTCTTTAACTTGTATAATTTTCAATTGTTCCTATTGATCTAGAGAATTATTTTCATAAATATGATCTAATTTCATATTTGGTGTGCATAAAAGGAGTTTGAAGAAGAAAAGAGACAAATGTGCATCTTATATGTCTAATGCATATTACTTGGTAAATTTTAATAGTCTGCCAGTCCCTATAATCTATTTTTTTCACTCAAGTTCTTTTGTTTTGTTTTTCTTTTTTATTAGGCCCTTATTTAAGATCATCGATTATTGATCATTTTAACAAAGACTTTGCATTCTTTGTTAAAGTCCTAGGAATCAGGAATCACACCGCCTATTTCCAATAATATTTATACAACAGAAGGTATATATTTAGAAGGGCAAAAACGCTGATCTAATAATTAACTATTTCAATTTGAGCAAAACTAATAAATGATTATTTCGCGGTGCGTAAATAATAAACAACTTTGTGACCCGGTGCAAAAATAATAAAACTGGTAGTAAATATTAATTTGTAGTTTTGTGGAACCTTTTTTATATTATTTTCTAAAGTAAAAATACATTTTTACCCCTCACAATTAAAACTCAACCCTTCTTCCTTCCGCCCTTTATCTTCCCATGCTAATTAGTATGAGCAAGGTTTTAATTGGGAGAGGCAAAAATATATTTTTCACCTTGAAAATAATATCAGAAATGTTCCAAATAACTACAAATTAACATCCAGGACCGGTTTTATCATTTTTGCACCGGGTCACAAAGTTATATATTATTTATGCACCGCGAAATAGTCATTTATTAGTTTTGTCCAAACTGAAATAGTTAATTGTCAGATCAACGCTTTTTCCCTATTTAGAACATGCTTGAGTCACAATTGATAATAATAAAGTGGTCTTCTATTTTAGATTAATTTTGTAAATTCTATTTTGCATCAATACTTGCATTTTGAATAGCTCTTTGGAATACAATTATTCTTTTATTGAAAAAGTAGTATAATTCATAGTGAATAAGTGCCTTGGTCAAAGAGCTTAGTTTCATTTTTGAAGACAACGATGAAAATACCCATGAATTTATGTCAAAAGTGCAACCATCACCATATAATAATATGTTTTGTTACTACCCTTGTCTCATTTCTTCAATTCATCCTCCCCCTCCTTCGCTCCAAGGGCGACATCTCTCCTCCACAACGCAAGGTGGCTTTAATTAATTACCGTCCAAGACGGATCCTACAAAGTCTACGAGGTTCATGGGCTCATTCTACGATCCTCCAACTTCAACCCCTCACTTAATCAATAGATAATAACTTTTTAAATAAAAAGAAAACACATGAATAGATAGAAACCGTATGTTAAATCAATAGATCTATCTTGATCAAGGAATTGATGGTTGTACAAATGAAGGAAATGATAGAATATTAAGTTTTGATGAAAACTAAACATACTTTAGACATGATTTATATTTGAAATATTATTATGTGAGTGTATTTGAGATAGTCTAAGTCATAAGTTCTGTCTGAGAGCCTCAGTGAAATGAAGTATTAAACTACCACAGTAAAGTCAGACTAAGATTTATACATTTTAGGGTCCTTATAAGATCATTGTATACATTTTAAGTTTGGACTCTATAATCACTAAATAACTGAGCTAAACAAAGTGATAAATGAAATGATGGTCAATAGCCTTAGGATACTTAAGCTACAATAACATAAAACCTTATTAATTAGTCCACTCAGATAAACAAAGATTGACCAATTAAGAGTTGTAACATCTAGATTTTTCCTACTACTATATCGCAATTTAATAAATTTATAACAATTTTTCTATTATTAAAAACTCAAAAATACGAATATCAGTTTTTTTTCTTTTTGAGTAAAAAACATTTGGTTTCTTAAAGGGTAATGGACCAAATCTGGCCCCCAAGTAATTACCAAGGAGCGCTGAGCACCCTGAACTAACAACAGGCCCGTATCTGTACTCCAAGTAACCAAGGTGTTTAAAAACTACCCCTGTTGGACGGTCAACAATGTTTGACCGTTACTATGTCTATGTGGCTGCCACGCGAGCACCTGCTTTGCCACCTCTGCTTGTCACGTGTGTATTTTAAATGGACCTAATCTGCCCTCCAAGTAACCACCCAGGAGCACTGAGCACCTTGAACTAACAACAGGCCCATATCTGCACTCAAAGTAACCAATGTGTTTAAAAACTACCCCGGGTGGACGGTCAATGACGTTTGACCGTTACTATGCCTATGCGGCCGCCACGTGAAGGCCTGTTTTGCCACCTGGCGCCTTGTCATCGCTACGTAAGATATGTTCATGTGGGTCCCACCTATAATAATAAACAATTTCTCTCTCCCTCTTCATCACCATCACCACAGCCCCCTCAACACCCACCACCCCCACCCACGCCGCCCCCTCAAATGTGGCAAGCACAGGTGGCGTGGGTGGGGGGCTGTGGAGGTGAGGCAGTGGGGGGCTGGAGAGGTGACAATTTCCTCTTAATTAACTAGTTTAAATCGGCCAAGACCTCTTAAATCTAAGAAGCGTTAGCCAGTTTAAACTAATTAATCAAGATAGTCTAGCCTTGAACTTGATGCATATCCTTAGGTGAGATAGAAATTAAAACTAACTTCTATGTAACATTCACTTCAAGAATCAAACAAAATGTACACACATATGCCTAATCTCATGAAGCTACACAATGTATACACCTAACATACATAAAAGTTCAAGATCTAGAAGTTAGGTTTACAAGTTTGGAAGAATAAATGAACTCTACATAGAAATCTCTATGCAAAATCCTAGATTTATCATACCTAAAAATCTCTAGATAGAAAGATCTAAGTGATTACAAATTTGAAAACCTAGAAAAGGAAAATTCTCACACAAGGCCGATTACATTGAAGCTCTTAGCACAAATCTGGACTTGAAGGAAGGAGAAGAACGCTTAGCCACACATGGAGACGAAAGAAATGGAGGATTTGCGTGGTGAAATGGCCATGGAGGTTCGGTGAAGACGGAAGAAGATGAAGAAGATGAAGATGAAGTTGAGAGAGTTTGTTAGAGGAGAGAGAGAAAGTGAAAAGTGGAGTGAGATGAAAGTTATGAGAGTTGTGTCAAAATGAAGTTAGTTAGGGATTAAGTAAGTGAGTTGGTTAGATGATGAGCTGGCAAGTGGGGTAAATGAGCTGTCAAGTGGGAAGTATGAGCTGTCAAAAAGATATTTTTATGGGTAATGGAGGGAAGTTTGGCCGTGGGCTGGTTTAGTGAAGGGAAAAGGGTATTTTCGGAATTTAAGTAAAAAGGTGGGTGAATGTGGACTAGATTCCGTCTCCATGCATTTCTAAAGGTTACTTCTTTTTCTCCAAATGATTGTGCTTCCAAAATTGCCCTTAATGAGGCCTCCAGATTTGAAGTTGACCTTGGCGCCAATTTTGCCTCATTTGGAAAGATGCTCCCCAAGTACCTTCAAGCTGCAGGACTGACTTTGCCTTAAATTTACTCTGCACAAAAGACTTCTGAAAAGTAGCTGACATTTCTGATCATTGTGCAGTCTGACTCTTGTACTCGCTGACGGATAGACTTAAGCTTCCAGATGTAACTCTGCGTCCGCCAGCGGATGTAAATTTACTTCCGGATGTAAATCCACTCTTGGATGTGAGCCTGCTTCCTGATGTGAGTTCACTTCCGGATGTACATCCACTTCCTGAAATAACTCTGCTTCCGGATGTGAATCTGCATCCGGATGTAACTGAGTACAAGTCATCTAGCCTTCCTCCTTGCCAAGTTATCTCCATCTAAGCTCCACCAAGGGTGTGTGGGGCCCACTTGGAACCGCCTACATGAAAAACACATCACACAGTCAAAATGACCAAAATACCCTTGGTTTCAATAAATGCAAGTAATAAGGCTATTATTCTTCAAATATTTACACATAAGCATGCGCAATAAAATATGCCAATAATGACTAAATATATCAATTAATCCCCACTAATTAAACTCAAATGCACATGCTTAAAGGTATGAAATTTGGTCTAATCACACGCCAATATATCGTTTTTCCCGGTGGTTTCATAGTTGAGCTTTATCAGTGTTACAATAACATTTTTGGAATTGCATGGTTTTTTCCTTCGCTGATCAGTTTTTTTTTTTTAAAAAAAATCAGCAATTGCAAAGGCGGGGGGATAAAGGGAGCAGATGAATGGAAGAAATGATATTCTTACTCTATGAAAAAGCTTCCTTTAATTTTTTGGTATTTCCTTTTTAGCGTGATTTTTCTGAGTATTCATTCGAGTAAAGTGATTTCGGAACTGGGGCTTCTTTGTTTTCATCATATGGATACTCTGATATCTTAAAGTAATTATGTATGACCGTGAAATTGTGATACATAAAGTTATAGTTATTGTAACATCCTGGGAATTTAATACAGGATTAGAAAACACTTTTAGTAATGACCAACAGGAAATTAGAAATTTTTAGGATTTTTGGGAAACTTTGGATAATTTGAAAGTTTTGAGAAGTAAGTCCTTGAAAATAATCGATAAAATGGTTGGGAAATTAAGAAATTATAGTAGTTTATGAAATTTAAGAGATTGTGTAAGTAAGGAGGTTGGATGAGATAGAAATCAAAAAGGGGTATTATGGTAATTTTCTCTAAATACCTATTTAATATTATAAACATATAATAAAACACAACATTCTCCTTCTTCATCCTCACTTTCGGCAGCCCCCACCTCCCCTCCATTTCCATTTTTCTTTCTTCCTCAAATCCACACCATCTCATTTTTCCTCACCTCGATCCAAACCTCACCCATTTTGTTTATCATTCTCTCTTCTTCTATATGATGTCAACTCGAAGTCCGATCTGCTCCCGTCCGTTTTCTTCCTTCTCCGACGCGGTGAGCGTTTTCCGGCGAGAAACAATGGTTAAAGGTAGGTTCTTGGTTTCCTTTGGTTCTCGGGCTAATATTCCTTTCCAACTTCATTTTCTCATTTTCTTTTGGTTCCTCTGAAGCCTTGCTCGGCCAGCCCCTTTTAAGGCTGTTCTCCGGCGTGTGGGACGGCGGCCGACGGTGGTTGTATTCTCTGTCACTCATTCTTGAACGTTGTAAGCTTCTAGCCTCTTGTGTAGTTGATTTTTCAGATAAAGCTTCCTCTTTTAAGTTAGGGTTTGACCATGAATAAATCTATGGAGCTTTAAATGAGAATTTATTTTATGTATAAGTGGTAAATTGATTATTCTTAGAAGTATTTAAGTTTATTGAAGTTGAGAATTATTTTTGAGAATTTTTGGAGGATTTTATGCCTCTTTAAGTTGGGGTTTTGTTAATGAAAAATGTTTTGAATGAATTGGTGAATAATTAGTGCTTGCTAAGGATTATATAATGATTTTAGAATGTTGAAATAGTTGGAATTAGTAGTTAAGGAAAAAGTTTAAATAGTTTGAGTGTTGAAGAAAGGGAATATTGATTATGTAATAGTGGGTTTGGATGGTGATGGAAGGTTAGGAAACTTGAGAGGCCATTTTGAGTTGTCAAAGGGATGATAAAGAAGTGGTTTGGTAATTGGTGAATGTTTTGCAATTTTGTGGATATCTTTGACTTCTTTAAAGTGGAGATTTGTTTATGAGGGCTGTATAGATAAAAATGGGATGTTGATAAATGTTGTTGTAGGTGTTATGAAGATGTTGGAGGAGTGAAATTGTGTATAGGATAAAGTTGGTAAATAAAGTGTGGAATATGATTGGAATGTGATGAATGATTAGAAATTTTTAGAAAGGTTATGATTGATTGAGGTATTAATTAAGGATTTATGGTGGTGGATGGAATGATTTGGGGATAGGTAATTAAGTGACTATTTTGTGATCATTTTTGGCTTCTGTAAAGTTAGGTTTGAGATGTATAAATTGAATTGGTGAGTTAGAAAGGTTTATAAGAGTATTATGAACATGATGGAATGTTGGAATGATTTGTATTGATACTTAAGGAAAAGTTTGGGAGATAAAGTATTGAAGAAAAGGGAAATTTAGTTATATAAAGGTATGTTTGGAGTTTGATGGAAGATTTGTGAAATTGGGAGGTCATTTTGGTGTCAAATTAATTTTGACAAAATTTAATTTGTTAGTTATTAATCATTGGTGGATATTAATCAATAATGACAAGAAATTGTGTAAAAGGGCATTGTTAGAACAAAAGGGAAGTGAGTAAAATGAAATGAAGACATGAGGGATAATTGAAGTATATAACTACTTTTTGAATTTATTTAAAATGTTGAGTCAAAGCCACTTAAGAAAGTGCCTTGACCAATTATGATTTGTGGTATTAATGTAGACGGTGGATATTCGAGCGGAGCTCAAGGACGATTTTAGTTGCGTATACTTATTGCTGTGAGTTTCGCAGGTAATCACGCTTAACTGACTGTGATACTGAGGGTGACGGTAGTTGAGGATTTCTAAAATCTCCTTCTACTTTTATAAATATAAATGAAATGTGTTCAGATTATTTTATATTTAAACGTGGGCTATAAGGTACCTTTCTAAATACACTGTACTTTATATATATATATATATATATATATTCATATATAAATCTTTTGTATGTTGCATGACACTGATTATTAGTACCGTCGGCCGATGTAACCATCGATTTGCGCAAATCGATAGGTTAATTGTACAGGTTCCTCGGATTGTAAAGGAACCAGGGATTTTTCACATTTTAGAGTGGTCCCTTTTTCATGCTTTCAGATTTGAGACTGGGCACAGTGTCATTCACGTTTATTTTTGCCTATTGAGAGATGGATGTATCTGTTCTGTATATATATATATATGTATGTATTACGTGGTTTATGCAGGTTTTGAAAACTGTGGTACTCTGTAGACACTCCGCTACCCCACTGCTGAGTCTCACAGTGAGTTAAGTAGTGATTACTGAGACATAGTTTTGTCTCACCCCATTCCCTTTATTTTTGCAGGTGATCATGCCCAGAGGTAGTCTGAGAGGAAGGGAAAAAGAGGCCGGCCAGCTGCACTGAGTCAGTGAGTAGGCCGGAGGTAAACCGTAGGGATATATATATTGCCATAAAGTAGGCTGCATCCGCTTCCGCATTTGTTGTATATTTTGGGTGAAATGTATTGCTAATTGACTGTTTAATCGATTCTGTTAATTGTTGTTTAGTTACTGATATTGTCATATTGTGATAATTTTGGCTATATCACACACTTTGTTAGTGTGATGATTGATTATATACCGTATGTGATCATTCGCTATAGAAGGATTGCCTGCTAATGGAAAGGCAATCCCTTTTACTGATTGAGCTTAGCGACGTTTGATTTTGCTTTGTGATACTGACATGTTAAGTCAGACAATTGTGTTATTTGTTTTGTTGTATTATTTGTACAGGCATTTTAGAATAACCTTGTTAAGGAAATTCTGTTTCTAACAGGGTTATATGGTATATGTTAGTGATGTGTGACTGATTGAATGTTGTTCATTTATATAACCATATTAGATGGGCCCCACTCTAATATGGTTACCTTTTTTATGTAGCTTGTTTGGTTTCTTTTCTAACCATGTTAGATGATTCTTTTCTAACATGGTTATATTTGTGTTATTGCACTGAGTGTAGGGATTGGTTAGGATGATGATAGTTCTTTTGCTAACTATGTTAGGAGATTCTCTTTTCTAACATAGTTAGATATGTGTTAAGCATATGCTTGGAATCTCAGTAGAGAAATTCTTTTGCTAACCATGTTAGGTGAATCTTTTACTAACATGGTTAGAGTATCTCATTTGAAATCATATCGTTTTCCTTTTTCTAACCATGTTAAATGTATTCTTACTAACATGGTTAGACACCATTTGTTTGGAGTATTTGAATATGTGTTTAGTTAGGTGAAGTCTAGTAGGTTAATAATGTGTTATTAGGAGGTATGTTTCAATTATGGTTGTTGTTTGATGAAAATGGGAGAGAGATTTGAAGAAGAAGTAAGGAGGCGAGAGTTTATGATTTTTGTGAGGAAGAGGAAGGGTGGATAAAGTGACAAATCTGAATTTTTCAGATTTGGGTTGTTTGTTTCAGAGAGGGAAAAAATACAAGAGATGGCAAACCACTTTTTGAACCAATGTTTTTCTTTCCCCTGTTTATGCTGAGAACATCTCGTGTTCATGAGGTAAGCAACAAAAAAACATCTTTGAGGTATATATGGATCCAATCTTGATAGCACTTTTATTCATTTATTTGCTCATTGTATAAGCACTTCCTTCTACCATGTTCTTTATGTAAGTCCTTGGATATTAGTGTTGTAAGACTTGCCTTTTCTTTTGGCTTAAAGTTGTTGTTTTCCTTTCCCCTTTTCATTCTATCACCATGAGTGGACCTGAAAATTTATATGTACCAAAAAATTTAGTGTCTATCCATTGGTTTTTTGAATCAATTTTTGACCTAAAGATGTTGAGCTTTCTTATTTTGTAGATATGCTTTTGTGTCCTGGCATTGATCATGTTCAATGTAAATTCTATGGCAGTTTTCATTGAGTCCTACAAAAATGTTTTTTTGATCCTCATGAAAGTTTTTATTTGATTTGTGGTAAATAACATTTTGACTCTGCATAAATGTAAATTCTAGCTAAATAACATTTTGACTCAGCTTTTAGACCCATCTGCTTTCATAGATGGCTCCATATTCTTGAAGATAGCCATTCATTGGATAGTTTTGAGAAGATGGGGCCAAGCCAAAATATCAAAAAGTCAAGGTCAACTATCAATAAACAATGATCGAATTAATTTTCTTAGAGATTATTGTATTTTTCAAAGGTATATGGATATTAATGCTGAAACTGAGTATGGTCAATATTTATTTTTATTCTTTCTTTGTTCTCCTCAACCCAAACAACTCATTAGAGTACCCTATATCAGCTAGAAGGAAAGTTCAATGGTTTCATGCTGATTTTGACTACCTTTGTGGTTTTGTGGGTCAAAAAACACATGTTAAAGCTTACACTTTATACCCTCTTCAGCTGATCTACTGTTGCAGGATTTTAATGGGCAAGAAGTTGAAGTTTGTCCCCATATTGTATGAAAGTCAAACTGGCATTCCTTTGAACGACCCTACTGCATCTAGCAAGACTCTCAGCATTGTCCCCATATTACTCCTATTTGTTTCACATGCCTTAGATTCATCTATGTTGTATGAAACATTGCATTTTCACCACATTTGAACCTAAAATTTATTTTAGATGAGCTACTTTGTCATCTTATCATTCACCCTAATTTTTGTATATTTGCTTTAATGCTTTGTTCTAGGTTACATGGGTGGGTAAAAAATTGAAGTGGGATGTTGATACTACTTTGAAGCATAAGGCTTA
This sequence comes from Mimosa pudica, assembly GCA_029929735.1. Taxonomy (NCBI): domain Eukaryota; kingdom Viridiplantae; phylum Streptophyta; class Magnoliopsida; order Fabales; family Fabaceae; genus Mimosa; species Mimosa pudica. The sequence goes on along the minus strand of JAKELP010000037.1, from coordinate 2,942,539 downwards.
TTACTATTGTCATTAATACTGCAGTGTCTATGCAATCCTCTGGACCCAATCTCTGTTGTGCACGGAAGACATTTTGAGAGAAATTAATATAGTTTTCTCTAGAACTCTATTTTTCGTTTATCTAGGTTGTATGAAGTGAATTTTTCTTTTTTGCATGAAAGTTTGAAGTGAATTTGAGTGTGGAATTTGTGGTGAATTCTGCTAGCATTTGGGAAAGAGAATTGTTATGATCCATGAAGAAAGTGTGGCTATTCAAAGAGTATATTTATGCAGTAGGTGGGAAATGAAATTATTTACTGTTGAATGCCTTTGCAAATTGAAGGCGATAGTATTTTGATTTGATGTGCGTCCATTGCAATGTGCATTGACATGATCTCGGCATACTTTCAAATTTGGCAAGAATATCCACAATATGTTTCTCCTCCCTCTATAGTTTTCTTTGATTGCATGCAGGTAATGTAGAATAATTTTGAAAGTTTGGTGACCCCTTTGTGATGGGACCACAGGTGGATATAAGACCTACTGTGACATCCCCTTCAATGGAAAACAACTACATTCTCATTGTGTGGTTATTCTTCTATATTCCATAGTTTTAACTCCATTGTATTTATAACCCTTTGACTTTTATATTCTACTATACATTATGTTACTTTAACCATAAATTGTTTAATAAATTAAATAGTTGTTGGTAATGCCTTATGGACAATAATTCCTCGAAAAATAGTTGTTGAAGTACCTTGTGCGCTTCTTGCAAATAGACCTTGCTTAATGCTTGAAGTTTTGACTGTTTGTGGATAGCTGCATTCTTATTTACTATTGGTTTTGCAGATGTGCTTGAAGGAGACATATTTTTTCAAAACATGCCAAGTATTATTGATGCTCATGCTTTAGGTACATAATGTACAGCCTAGAGCTCATCCACCCTTACCCTTTGGCTTATCTGATCTCTGTCTGGAATTCATTTATTTTTGCATCATCTTTTGTTAGATCCACAAAAGGGAAAGCACATACTTGACACGTGTGCTGCACCAAGAGGGAAAACAGCTGCAATTGCTGTACTTATGAAGGATAATGCAGAGATCATTGCAGCTGATAGATCTCATAATAAGGTGATAATTCTATACTTTTGATCAATCTCAAAAGCAAAACCAATTTTGATTTGTTAATGATCAAGATAGCATTGCATATTTTACGTGTAAAGTATTGGTAATGTGTTACAAGATTGATATCATGTAAAAAAGAAATTAGAGTAGAGGGGAAGAAGTATAGAAATTTAAAGGTTTCAAGAAGAAGAATCATAGAGAAGAGGGTTTAAAGGGAAGGAGGTAGTTTAAAGGTGATAATTATATTATTATAACATAATGATTGCAGACTTACAAAGTAATTATAAATAAGCTCCCTCTTGCCTTGATTTTTGCACATTGCCAAGCTTGACAAGCTTCTTCTATGTTTAGATTTATGGACATTGATTATTCCCATGCAGTCATACTCCTGGTTTCTAATTTATTGTTGGTCCTCATAGTTCATGTGATTTTGATTTTGGTCCTAATAATTTAATATTGCTTTTAGTCCGTGCAGTTTTGAAAGTGAAAACTTAAGGAAATTTGTGGAAGTTTTTTGTTAATCCTTTTATAATGTTTTTTGTTGTCTTGCTGTTACTGTATGTGAGAGAAATCAGATAATTCCTCAATATAAAGCTGTGCAATACTATTATCTACTCTCACTATTTTTGGCCTTTCCTTGTAGGTGTCACATGTATATCCTTTTTTGGGTTCTTAATGATTAAGGATTAGAAAGGATTAACGTTGTTTTCTACTATCAGATCTAGATGAATAATTATTAATTAATGCTTTCTGATTAATGTTGTTTTTTGGTGTCATAAATTAAACGATTGTTTGTTGTTCAGTTTGTCTTGGTCACTGTTAACTCCATTAATGTTTCTAACATACATTGATAGCAGTTTTATTGAACTTAATTATTTCTTATTCTGTATCAGAAGCGTGGAAGAGTTTATTTCTCCCAATTTACTGTAAAATGAAGAGAAGAGACAAGGTATAATGCAATTTTGCTTTAGGTAGCTTTTTTCCTAGGTTCAATGTATGTCATCAAAAATTGGCATTGATATCAGTTCTTTCTTCCTAGAAATTTGTTTTTATATGAAAAACTGGCATTGCTTCTTGCCTAAGGTTTTGTAGATATGGAATTGAGTTGAATAAGTCACCTTTCAAAAGTTTGATTTTAATATGACCTTTCAATTTGAATAAACCTGGAAGTAGCCTTTGTTGTTTTCCAAGTATTCTATGCTCTGCAAGTGTGGTATTTTGCATACTTCCTATTTTGGCTGATTGTGCATTTATTCAACTAATTTTACTGATTGAAAGAAGAGTGTCATGCGAAGTGTTTACTTTTCTGATCTATATTTCTAAAATGAAAATTAGAAAATTCAGATGGTTTTGTATTCTTCCTCAGAAGTGTTCTTGGTAGCTTAATGGATGGAATTGTATATGTATTTGTGCAAAGATGCTTCCCTTCACACTGGATGTCCAGACTTCAACCAAACGGGTTTAACTGATGGAAAATTGACAAGTGCGTGCCTTTCCCTATCTTCCTCTGAAAGGTTTCTTATAGAGATTCTTGGTGATTCAATCCGAGTTCCAATGTAATCCTTCAAATGAATGATTAATTCATCTTTTCCTTTTAAAAAGCACACCTCCAAATTCTAAAGTCCCGTACATTCTTCTTCATCTGCATTTTCAGATCCTTAGTTAAGTTTATCATGCCACCATCACCATAAGGAAACAACATATTACGAATTTCACTTGGTCATTCATGTGTTCTTCTTCTACTCTCCACTTCCTATTCTGCGTTGCGGCTTCCCCACAATAATTTCTCCTTTTCTCTGGCGATCAAGCACCATAGGGCAAAAGAAAGAGAAAGATTTCGATGCTGCTCCTTTCCCTTGCCTCATCACTCATCACAATTCACAGCTATATTTTCTTACCTTTCTGTTGATCTTCAAGGCCAAGAGAGACATCAGAAGAACCACCGGAGATTAATCCTCATAATTATTCAGTTTCTTTATCTTCCTTTTATTATCAAGAAGGCCAAGAGAGAGACATCAGAAGAGAACACATTGCTGGCATGTTTCTCTTTCTTTTGTTTATTCAGTTTTCAGTTAAATTTGATACCTTTTTATCATCCTTTTATTTTTCATGCATTTTCTTACTTTGGGTGTTTTTATGGCAGCCCTTAGGAGATTAGGTGTGACATGCATGGAGATAAGATAGCTAGAACATTATTATGGAGATAAGTAGAGTTGAAAGCACCACCATAGATAAGCTCGCTAATTCCTTAGAATTCTGTTTATTTTTCTTTTAGGTCTTCTTCGTTTTTGTCTGATTTTGGTATGGGGTGTAATTCCTTTTTGAGACAATATATTATAGTACTTCTCTCATTTATTCTCCCTTCTTGCAGCCATTTTGAGAAATATGTTGAGGTTTATATATGCTAAAGGTACCTAATCTCTTTGATCCGTAGTGACATGTATGGCTAATCTCAGGTTTTAAACTTGAAAGTAAACGTAATGGCAGAGAAGTGGTGACATACATTTGTAACGGTTTTTCACTCAACCTAGCTCATCAATGGTTAATCAAATAATTTTATCTTGCTCTCAACTCTTTTTGTTGTCTATAAAGAGGTTTTCTATAACATAACACCTTAGTCTACTTTATCTATTCCAAAGTTCTTTTTCATCTTTAATGAATAATGTTATGGTGTTTGACTTAATTGTATATCTTATTGTTGATTATTCATGTTACATCTTATTTTATAACTTACCTTATACATTTTTTTCTTCGTTGACTTGAGTTGATATGCCTCAATTGGAAATTGATGCTACTTGTCGTCGGTACAAAATGATTTCTCTTACAGCTAGCGACCTATTTGCCCTTATATGTGTTGTTCTTCGTCATTTTCAGGTGAGAGCGAGAAATGAGAAAGGCATTCAGAGCAAAAATTTGCCGATTACGACATTAATTTGAGCACTTTTTTTAAACATCTAATGCATTATTCTGTCAACAATGACTTAGTAAATATAGTGATTGATAAGTATTTGGCCCCGGGCGATGCCTGGGGGAGTACTATCTAGTTTTAATTATAACAACTAATGAAATAGGTTATCAGAGGCGATAGCCTTTACTTAAACATAGCACAAATTATGTTAGAAAATAATATGTATAAATAAAATAAAATGAAAAATAAACTAATAAGAATTTACTACAATGGGCCTAACAGACATCTCTGTCTTCTTCCCTTAGTTCCTCTCAACAACTTATTCCTCCAGGTTTTCTATAAACCAAATGTACAATTGTAGTTTACTTCTATACATATATACAATAAAACATAAACATATATAAAGCCTCCTTTTTCATGATAATGTTAACCTCTACAGCAATATGGTGGAGTTCTTCCTAAAATTCAATTTTAAAATCACTATAACCAGTAGCTCATTGATCAACATACCCCACGTTACAATCATAGAGATATCGAATCACTGTTTATATTTATCAATTTTATAGAATTGTCATATTTAAATTTCAATCCATAAACATTACTTACTTGTAATGAAGTTCTAATGTCAATTAAATCCTTAAAACCTATGCAATTGTCATCATAACAACAACAAATTTATAATCAAAATCTTTTACTCCCAAAATATATCTGGCAAAAAAGGATACAAAGTGCTATTTTCATAGTTAAGAGACTAAAAGTAGATGTGATGCAAATAAAAAAGGACCAAAAAGTATACTTAAAAATATTTTTTTATTTTCTCACACTAACTAATATAGTATGATAAAATAATAAATTTTTTGAATAAAACATATATAAATATGTAAAATAAAAATAATTTTAAGAATATTGAAACAATAGAAAAGTTATTACTTTTTGCAGTAAAATTTTTCTTATTAAATATATATTTTAAATATGGAAAAAGCGCTGATCTAACAATTAACTATTTCAATTTGGGCAAAAATAATAAAGGACTGTTTCGCTGTGCATAAATAGTAACTAACTTTGTGACCCGGTGCAAAAATAATAAAACCGGTACTAAATGTTAATTTGTAGTTTTGTGGAACCTTTCTGATATTATTTTTTAAAGTTAAAATATCTTTTTACCCCATCGCAATTAAAACTCAACCCTTCTTCCTTCCGCCATTCATCTTCCCATGCTGACTAGTATCAGCAAGGTTTTAATTAGGAGGGGCAAAAATGTATTTTTCACTTTGAAAATAATATCAGAAAGGTTCCACATAACTACAAATTAACATTTAGTACCGGTTTTATTATTTTTGCACCGGGTCACAAAGTTAGTCATTATATATGCACCGCAGAACACTCATTTATTATTTTTGCCCAAACTGAAATAGTTAATTATTAGATTAGCGCTTTTGCCCTTTTAAATAACATATAGACAAATATGGGTAAAATAAGTAATTTTCCCATTATATTATTATTAAAAAATTGTGATATTAGTTTGAATTCCAATTTTGACCCCACCGCGCTTCACTGATTCTTTTCATCTCGTGGCAGATCTAGTGGAGCAAGAAATTTAACTTAAATTCAAATAATAATAATAATCAGAAAAACATCTGTTTATTGAACTCCTTTTTAATAAAGTTTGTTTCATAAAATTTATTGATCCTAATACCTAATAATATCTAATTCTATTTCATTTTAAAAATTGTATATTCACCTTAAAGATCCCAAAATAATGCACTAATGTGTTCGCTATCAAAATACTCCAGTAACCAACGGCCTCTAATTTACCGTAATTAGTTTTACTAATAATTTCATTTCATTTTATAATTTATTTATTTATTTACAACTTCTATTTATATTTTCTCATTACTTTATTATTAGTTATTTTCATATAATATAATTTATGACTTATTAATTATTGGTGTTGAGTTTGTGTTAGAACTTTAAAAAAATTATTTATATTACTTGATTTTCTGTATGGAATACTCTGCCTATATTTATAGTCGGTCCCAAGCCCGAATAAAAGGAGTAGGGTTGTGTTAGGCTTCGGCAGCCAACGTAAAAACATGTCGAATCTCATGAATATGGATCCACGCATTTGTTCTAACAATAAGTCATTGCCTATTGATCAGAATAGCGTCTTGTGATCTATGTAGCCGACCTCACTTAGTTGGGATTAAGGCTTTGTTGTTGTTGTACTCCCCAAATATATCAAAATATATACTAAATATAATAAAAAATGGGGAAGTAATCAAGACTCGTGCTCAACGTCATATATTATTGTGGAAAATTTTAGAAGATCATATCTCTTTCAGTTTAAATGCTTTGAGAGTGAAATTTGTGTTCATGAATCGGTTTGAAAGACTTTTCTTATGAAACAAAATTAAAGTTAAACTCAATCAGATTTATGTTTTGAGAGATCAGATATAGCTCGTTGGACATTAAAAATTTGAGTGTGAAATTTGTGTTCATGAACCATGTTGGACGTCTAATTTCATACAATTCATTTTTCACTTCAACCGGATTCACTTTTATGAAATATGATCAAAATACAAGACCTTAGTCAGGCTGGACAAAAAACATAATAGCTGAAGGTGCTGAATCATTGATAAAAAACTCATTCTATGATCTACTGTTTTATAGCTGTGATTCTCGAGCATTACATCTATTACTCGAGCAATGCACAGAAAACACATGGAAATCATCTACATAGCCGCTATTGATCATATATGCATGGGATCTCACGGTAATAATATGATGATATAAACTCCATTATTCAAACCTCTTTTATCTTCCAATTGAATATAGAACCTTCCAATTAACAAATCAAATTAATTGATTCTTGGTTAAATCATGTATAATCTTCTTCAATATCCCTTCTTATTCTTCTTAATAAATCTCCATAATCCAACACAATATATAGCTTCTTTCTTTCTTTCTTTCTTAAACTAATCTATACAAGATATTCACATATATGATAATGATTAGTCAAAGTACAAGATAAATACTTCATTTAAAGTTTTTGCTCATTATATTTAAATTTATATTTGACATAATCAAAACTTGACATATCTAACATCATTTGGACCTTTAGAAAACTCAAATACATCAAAGTTCGTGTATGTTCTTTATAAAGTCACCTAAAGAGTTGTTAATTAATATTTTCCTATTTCATCCAGATTTACTGGTGGTACATATTTGATTTCAAGAAATATAAGGAAAGTGGATCAAAATATTCCAAAATGCTAAAGTTGAGAGATTCTTCTACTTTTAGGTATCATAATAAGTTAACCACACTTGCATAGTTTCATTAAGTTGTTTGTTTGAACGCACTTATGCTTTGGATGTAAGAATTATATGTGCATATATGAAAATCATCAAACCCTTTAATTTAAACTTATATTAAGATCCCGAACATAATAAGTAATATGACATCATTCATAACACCAGGGCATTCTTAGGCCCTTTATTAGCTGATTGATAAAAAGCACAATTACATATGTAAACAAACCACAAACACAATATTTCACCGATTAATAAGGCTTTTGTCCAATGATGTTGCCAGCAGGATCATAGTTGCAGCAAATGAAAGTGCCACCATTGTTACACTTCACTTTAGCACAACCAACACGAATTGAATTTTTCCACACCACTTGAGTATAGTGCCCGCATTGTTTCCCAGAGGCACATGAGTTAGTATTGTAATTGTAATAAGCCTTCTCGTCCACCCACATCTTCACAGCATCGGCTCCACTCATATCGCCGGAGCTCCAAGCAAGGTTTTCTCCATACTTGCCACCGGAGTGGACAAGCTGACAGTCAGCCTTGCGTTGGTTAGCATAGTTTTGTGCATAAGCAGCCACCGTGTTATCCCAAGATATATTTGGAACATTCACTTGTGATCTTGCTGCATTGTGGGCATTCACATAGTCTTGTGGTGAATCTTGAGCATAAGCTACGAAGGCAAAGAGAAACAAAATGAGAGAAAATGAATGATTGATTGATGAATGCATGGTTTATTGTTTGTGATAAATGTTTGATGAGGAAATGGGGTATGAAGAAATGGGAAGCCTTGGAGAGGAATTTATAGGATTTTTGTGACGAAAATGAACCCGGATTGGATCCTAGAACTTTAATGAACTTTTTTTATTGAGACTAAAATGTCACAAAATTTCTGCAATATAATCACTACAAATAAATACTATAAACGTTTCCTAGAAATGCTAGTAAGTACCATCAAAATAAATATATTGTTTTCAGATGAAAAAAGAACTGAATTAAGTCAATTTACTATTTCTTTTGTTTTTCCTAATATATACAGTGTTGTTTATGAAATACGACCGTTGATTTGTTGCACCAAACAATGAAAAAACTTATATATAATGCAAATCAAATTTATAATAATAAGAAATGGACTGGATTGTCCAAATTCAAAATTTGAAATATATTATTTAAGAAAAGAATATCAATTGTTTTAATCGTTTTATCGTCATTTAAATATCATCCTTCTAATTATACCCTTATCAATCAATTTATATTTGTTTTCTCAATTGCATGGCGAAAATTATTATTAGCTTCCGTTCCTTTCTTTTTCCATAGTTATAAAAAAATACCATAGTATTGAGTAATCCTTTTGGTCAACGTATTGAGGTTAATCCTCGTATGAGAGAAAGACAATTAGGTAATAGTTATTACATCTCCTTTATTTTTTTGGTGACTATTACATCTCCTTTTTGTTCATATATTAAATACGTCTTAAAAAGTTATATTATTCCAAATCATATATATGCTTTATAATTAAGAAAAGAGTTTCATGTGTATAACTATTAGAGGTAACAATATTGCATCTTTACTGTCACTCTTGAAATGCGTGGATGGATTATGTGAACTTCGCTCCAATACTTTTTATCAAGATACTGAAAATTAGAATTATTCGTGCGTATATAAAATTTTGTAACATTTGGTCCTTCTAAAGCTTCCCCATTTTAGTTGGTTATTTAACTTTTAAATCATAAATGGTTCCTCAAATTTCATTATATATCTAAAACATAAGTCATAATTACTTATTAAATGACTAGACCATTTTAGCTATATTGAGAAGTCAAAAGTCATTATTTGAAAATTGAGGGACCATTAAAACTAATATGAAGGCAAACTTGAGGAACTAATGGTTGAATTACCATAATATTTGTGTGAAATATTGGATAATTAAACTTTGGTAAAAGTAGTTTTAGTTTGTATTAGTTCCTATGCTTTGACATGATGTAACACAATCCATAGGGTTCGATGACTTGGTATAAATCAATTATTAAATTTTAACTCACTGCAACTCAATTTTTGCACTTTTAAACATTTTGTTATTTGATGTTTATGACTAAGAACAATTGTCCAGATCTAGCTATCAGATGGGTTAAAACTACATGGACTGAATTGTACTGAGTCAAAGGTTTGAGATTGAGTTGTAACGAATTAAAAGTATAGGGAATGGGTTATAAGGAGTTAAAGTATAGGACTATGTTACAATCAAGTCAAAACTAAAAGTTTTAAAGGATTAATTTATGTTAATTGAATTTGTTAAATATAATAGAGCATGCAGATTTATGGGAGGGCGATGTGTAGGAGAGAGATGAGTTGATAATGAGGAAAAACAAAAATGGAAGCCACATAATTGGGGTAAGAAAAAGTACATCAAAATCTCAACAGTGTATAACTTACAGAAAGCCGAGGCCCTATTGTTAAAAATTGTAAGTTATTAGGATATACAAATAATATTAGTACTAACAACAACTTACGTTGGTGGCCAAAAAAAGCAACATCACATTACTTTATTGACTTAGGGTAGTCTCAACATCAACAGTCACGTATAAAACATGTTGTATATATGAGCTGAGCAAAACAAATTATGGTTAGCTACGGCGGTCAGCTACAAATATCGTTCAAGCGGCCAATATACTCATTAAACAAATTATGTCTTTCATAACAATTACTTATCTTTAAGTCATTTAAAAATTATTATTTCTAATCATTTAAGTATGAGTGTCTATGTCTTTTGATCTGTTTTTTTATCAGAAGTCTTTTGATCTGTTGATGCTAGAAAGTGGATAGCAAAGCTAAACTAGGAACAATGAAGTTTATTATGGTAGTGATTAGGTCACTAACAATAGTTACAACAAGTTGACTACTTTAAGATATAATAAACGAAAGAGAAAGATACAAAGAAAGCTCAAGTACACACAATGTTTATGAGTATGAGAATAATTAATTATTGTATAATGACCCTTATTTGCCCTCCAAGTAACCATCATGGATCACTGGTCACTTTAAACTAATAACGGGTACAATTTCACCCTTGAAGTAACCATTGGAAAAATTACCCACCCCTCCACCCGTCCGATGAAAAAATTGGACCACTTTGGTTACTTCAATGGTGAAATTGTACTCGGTGTTAGTTTAGGGTGTTCAGTGATCTAGGTGGATACTTGAAGGGCGAAATAGGGTCATCACACTATATATAATGGAAAAGTAACACAATTACATTTATTTTATTTCAAATCTACAAAACAATTAATTAATGAAAATGTAAAGTTAAAAATTAAAAATTCCTTAGATCCATTATTATGATACTCATAATTAAGTTGATTAATTGGTTGTGCCAATCCAATTCAAAATTCTTTTGTTTTTATTTTTAGTAATGTCCTATTTTGCTCATGAAATAATCGTCCTGGACCATTAGACACTCTAAATTAACATTGAGTACTTTTACCCATGAAGTAACTAAAGTGATACAATTTTACTCTCTAGCGGATGTAATGTTGACACATGGACGACGTATTTCAACATTACATTTGGCAAAGCGTAAAATTTGGTCACTTTGGTTATTTCAATGTAAAATTATACTGATATTAATTTAGAGTGCCCAGTGATCTAAGGTGGTTACTTGAAGGTAAAATAGGATCATTGCCCTTTTATTTTTAGATTATATCCATTGCTCAACCCTAATTTTGGGAATGTCATGACGGGTTTGATTTGGTGTCCATCACCCATATTGTTCATCACCTTCTCATCATCACAAATACACACAAATATATGAGCACATTGTGTGCCCCAAAACCTCTCTCCTATTTGGACCCACCATGTACTTATGTATTTGTTGTGTTGAGAAGATAATGAGCAATATAGGTAATGAGCACTGAATCAAACTCATATAATGACATTTTTTTCCTTTGGAACTAGAGTGGTATTTTTGGCCCTCATAATAAATGGACAAAGATCGAAGTAAGATCAAGTTACAGAACTTTTCCAACTAAAGAGCTGCAACCGTTTTCTTTTAATAATTTGTTGTAGAATTTATTATTTGTTAATAATTCGAAATTATTTTTGTTATTTTTAGGGCAATGACTCAATTTTGCCCTTCTAGTAACCACCCTGGACCACTGAACTCCCTAAACTAACAACGGGTACAATTTTACCCTTGAAGTAACCAAAATGGTCCAATTTTACCCTCTTGTGAATGTAACGTTAACATGTGTCGTCCACGTGTCAACATTACATTCGCCAGAGGGTAAAATTGGACCACTTTAGTTATTTCAAGGGTAAAATTGTACTCAGTGTTAGTTTAAGGTGCCCAGTGGTCCAGAGTGGTTACTTGAAGGGTAAAATAGGGTCATTGCCCTTATTTTTATCTTTGTGAAAATTTTATTGCTAAATTTTTCAATTTTTAAAATGCAACTTCAAAAACTTTTATGTCTCGTCCCATTCTCTCAAACAAATCCCTCAAACCAAACAAGTCATTGTTGGCTGTAATTCTCCTGGTCAAGTCAACATATAATTAAGGAACCACGTGATTTTAATTATCTTCACGTGATTACTATGACTGTTTTGCAAAAATACGATTAGTGCGACTAGACATCCTTTGATCTTGGTCGATATCAACAAATGAAAAGTCTTTAGCTTTGAACATGTTACACACACACAAGTTAAACATCATGCCTTTTATCACATATACCATTCGGTGCTTTTCTTATGGCCCACCAATCGGTGCTTTGTAAAGATTTTGTTTTTTGTTCTTTTGTTTTAATGTTTTTATTTGATGAAGTGTATAATCCCTTTCAAAGATGTAAACATAAATGTTTTCGGATTCTCAAACTATATATTATCCATTATTTTTTATAAAAAATAGTCTATTTCAAACCTAATATTTTCCATCTATTATTTTCGAGGGCAAAACTATCAAATAGTCTCTGGTCTGTCCTGTCTCATGGAAATTATACGAGTAGGCTCAAATTTTGGAATACACCTCTCCGCATAAAAGGAACGACATCCTGATTGTGCCAACCACTTAAAACTTGTCGTAAGTGCAGGAAAGTTAAAACTCGAACCTTGCTGAATAATAAATTCAAATTATGGGATGAAAAATTGCATCCAAAATTTTATTCAAAATTTTTCTGTGGAGTAAAATTACCAACATAATTTTGAGAGATCAATGACTGAAGTTTCAAACAGAAAAATTACATCTGAATTTTCTAACGAAATTCCAGTGTCATTGTTTTGGCTAAAATATAACTTTTACTTTGGTTTTTCAACATTGAAAAGTACTCTTTTGGTCATTTTTTGTTAGGGAAAATTTTATCTAAGGACTAAACTTGCGAATTAATTTCTTTAAAGGACCAAAACATTCTGAAAATTTTGTGGAGACCCCAGGTTCTTGGCTGAAATAAAATGTATGTTAGAAAAAACTAAAAGGCCTTAAAGTTTGGTCCTTAAATTAAATAAAATGGAAGAGCCTTGGGATCATAAATCACCAACCACGTATGCTTCTTCTTGTATGATAATTTATGGTTGAAAAAATCATCAAGTAATGCACAATGCTAAATGGCCAATTCAATTCTTGAGTGTTATTATTTTAGCTTAAACCTCTTAATTACCCAAAAAATTTTGCTCAAGGAGATACTAGCACTCAAAAGGTTTGTTGGAATTTATTTCGTAGCTTTGTTGTCCATTTTTATTGGTGATAGGTTAAAATGGATTAGTGGACGCGATGACTTTTACAACATCTAATGGACATCAAATTAATGAAATAATTCTTCCAGGGCATTTATGATTTAATATAAAAACTTAAGGGTTCTTCGGTGCTTCTTGGTTTTATCTGTTGGTTAAATTTGGTCATAAAAATACTAAATAATACTTCCACGACATTAATGATAAAAAACTTATGTATGCTGATAGCTCCTCTGTTAAAACTTTCTAGGTATTTAAAAGTCTTAAACTTATCTTCCTCAAGAATTCTTGGAATATTTACATGGCCTATTGATCATTGGTTTCTGAAAAATATATTGATATTCAATGAAACACTCAACAAGTATTATTTTCACGGTAACAATCACTGCTCGATATATCCTTTATATGCCATTTGATGTGTTGATTAGTTATCAAAAAATAAAGGGCGAAGGGGCAAAAATAGCCACCGTAATTTTCAAAATGGACAACTTTGACACCCGTAATTTCGATGGTGCAAAACCGGACATTATAAACCAAAATGGGACAAATCTAGCACTATTAAACATATGTGTTAAGTTTGACCGTTAGTTGACTGAGAATGATGATATGACACAATGACGTGGCACAATGAAGCATTATGTGTCACCCCCATGTTGATATGTATATGACATGGCAAAAATGAAAAAAATTAATCTGATATGTATAATCTGATATGTATATCCAGTCATACTACAGGAGAGGGTAAAAAAGAAACTGAAGAAGAAAAGCGAGAGAGATAGAAACTGAAAAAAGAAACTGGAAAAAAAGAAAACGAATCTGAAAATGAAAAGGGGAAAAACATATTCAGTTATCACCAAATTTGTAAGCTAACCTGGAGAGCTTCTTCTCCAATTTTCAGTATTGAAACTCACGTTTTGCTTCCCTCAGTCTTCATCACCAGTCCATCTTCTTTTTTTTGCCCAAATTTCATCTTCTTCCATTTAGTTGCTGCAATGGAGGCTTTGATGAGAGTGATGAATAAAATTTTTAGAAGTACAAAGATTATGAGATGGAATATGAGAGAGGAAGGATGATTATGGGAACTGGGAATTTTTTTCATTTTTGCCATGTCATATACATATCAGCATGGGGGTGACACATAATGCCTCATGGTGCCACGTCATTATGTCATATCATCATTCCCAGTCAACTAACGGTCAAACTTAACACCTATGTTTAAGAGTGCTAGATTTGTCCCATTTTGGTTTATAATGTCCGGTTTTGCACCATCGAAATTACAGGTGTCAAAGTTGTCCATTTTGAAAATTACGGTGGCTATTTTTGCTCCTTCGCCCAAAAATAAAACATGCAATAGTCAAATGGAGATTCTAGGGATCAATTGTCGAGTCAAAAAATCAACGCTATGAGTGTGCTCGAGCACTACTAGATGAAGTCATCCACAATAATCAATACTCTGAGTATCTTTATGCTTCAAAAATCTATTATAGCCAGAAGGCTTAACCCAAGGAGAAATTTTGTAAAATCATAACTTTCTCATTTCAACTCTAAATTTCACTTATGATATATTATCCACTGAAATGTCTTTGAACCTATGGTTTACTACTGAAATAAACATTGTCAAATTTGAAAAGAATTTATAAAGAAAATTGTAAATATCATTTTACACATGTGGGGGATTGTTGGAGAAAAAAACAACAAATTACATGTGGGTGTGTTAAACAAAAGTCCCACATTTCTTGGGTTTGAAAGGATACAAGGGTCTATACGTACCTTGTGTCCTAACTCAAGTAAAAGGAACATAGGAGGAGTAGGCTACCATGAAGCAAACGTAGTGGTAATCTGGCGATTCCCCTACGTGCATGATAAATTGGGCTGGGCACTTTTATTTTATATATTTTGTGAAAATTAGAAATAATTTTTGAATGTCTTACCAGAAAACAATGTATATTCAATGTTATATTTTTTAATATCATAAGTCATAGTTAAAAGAGCATAAATGGATATGCTCCTAATGTTCATAAACTAACATTTTAATGTGTATTATGGTCATAATTTTGATAACCGATGATTTATGGTCACTAACTAATGTGGTAATTATTTGTGCCTAACATCTGTAAGATTTGTTCACTTTGAAAGGAAGTGTCTCGCTTGAGGTCCACTGAGCTTGACTTGTCAAGTCTCTCGCTTCTTTCTACCCCACTATTATTTTCCTCGGTGAAGTTCTTGCTTTCGTTGTTCTGTTTCCCTGCTTCTGCATGTGAAATCTGTTTAATCCTGATTAGTGTCACGTCCTTATTTTCCAGTGGTCACAAAATAACTCTATAGGACAGTCCTGAGGACACGACTCAAATTATTTGTTTGTTTAGTTCAAGTGGCAGATTTAGTGGAGAAAATAATTTAACTTAAATGTAAATAAAAATTATAAAAACATCTGTTTATTGAACTCCTTTTTAATAAAGTTTGATTCATAAAATTTATTAATCCTAATACCTAATATCTAATTCTATGTCATTTTAAAAATTGTATATTTACCTTAAGGAACCCAAAATAATGCACTCATGTGTTCGCTATCAAAATAGTAACCAAAGGTCTCTAATTACCGTAATTACTCCCCAAATTAATTTTGTTAGTAATTAATAAATATAATAAAAAGCTATAAAATTAATAATATAACACTAAATAATTTCAAGTAATGATAATATTTTAAAACACGAATTACCTTTATAATTTCCCACGCTTCATTCTTCCGGTTGTCACTCATTTTCCTCCAGTCGACCCGGTCGATTGGGAAGCGCCAGATGCTCTTGCCGAGCATGCGGCAATATGACAGCTCAACCTTCTCATTCGCTGGAAGAATATGCGTCAGCTTCGGCGTGAGCCTCCTTGTGGTAACAATGCCATTAGTATCTATACGGACAAGAAAAAACATATTACTTATTTAATATAAATAGATTACATAATAGTATATAGCTGAAATTAATCTTATAACTATTAATATAAAACTTACTTCTGATGGTCACCAAGAAGCCACTCCTAGAAGAGGACCTCCTCCCTCTCCGCAGATTCAGTTGAGTCTGAGGCATGTCCTGTGGTTCCATGTGGTCCTCTTGGTCACCACCCCCGCCACCAACATCATCGTCGCTGGTGCTCTGCTCCCCTGCCTCATCGGGGACATGAGACCTGTCATCTCCCTGAGGATTCCTGCCATTTTTAATCTGGCGCATTTCCTCGAAGGTGATGTTGACGTTCTCTAAGTCTCTCCAGAGGACGCCCTGCGGGACTTCTTCCTCATCACTAGGAAAGTCAGACGGCAGAGTCCAGGGGATCTGGGGAAGAGGGCTTGCATACTGTAGTACTTCCGCTGGAATAGGCCGTTGCTCTGCTTCTTTCCGAAGCTCTTCTACACGCAGGGCCTCCTCCTCTTCACGCAATTGCTGCTCCTCTGTCTCGACATTCGAAGCTTTACCAGCACGTCGGGACATATCTCTGAAGGTTATATAAAATAGAAAAAGGTAGGGAGAATTTAGGTGGGACCCTTTCTCATTTTAAAAATGATTTCCCTCGAATAAATAATTACTGTTACACATACCGCGTTTGGGTCTGCGTTTAGGCGTTTCATAAAGCGCCGATATGTGTAAGCATTAAATAAAAACATACATTTAGGCTTGTAACAAAACGCCGAAATGTATTTTTATTTATTTTTTCCCAAAAAAACACACTTTGGAGTTTTCATAAGTGCCTATGTGTTTTTTTATTTTTTTAAAAAAAAATTTAATACTTTGCGGTGTTTTACACCGCAAAGTGATTTTATATTTAATAAAAAAATAACATTGACATTATGGCATATTATAGAAACGCCGATAAAACTCTTTTTCTTATAAAAAAAGGAATGTCATTTTTAAAAATGGAAAATAAATTTTAATATATAAACTGGCGTTTGATAAAACAGAAACGCCAGTGAGTTTTCGCGGGTATGTTGGCAGGAACTGCGCGCCAATTTTTCCCTCGTTTGTGTTAGTCACTTTTCGACGTTTTCAAAATAAACGCCGGTATGCATGCTGTTTCCAAAGTTTATTATCAAAACGCCGGAATGTGTCTGCCGGTAAGTAATGAATTTATGTAGTGGTCGTTTTAGAAGTTTAAGTTCCTCACTTTTCCTTTTGTGTATTGGAAGAGATTTTTTTGTCATTTTCCTAAAGAGAAATATAGAAAGAATGCTCAAGTATAAAATGTTTCTGAGTATGAGAATGTGATATGTTCAAGTTGTGATCCCCTTCCTTCTTTGTGTATCCATTTTTATAGTAAAGAGCATAAATTAAATGTTGTGTTTAATATCACATCAAGAACTAGTCTTAGAGTTGGTTCTATCCTCTCTCCTCCTCCTCTCAAACTTTTTGGGTGGTGGGATCTCTTCTCTCGTCGTTGTACGAGCTTTTGCATCGGCGTCTCCTTCCCCGGTTCATGCCGGGGAAGGAGACGTCCGTCACTTTCATTGGTCTAGATCTGCTTTTATATTTCATCCGTTTTCAAATAAATTGGTTTAGGAGGTTCGACGACAAGAGAAATTTCTTATACCCAATCTTCATTTTATGTATTAGTTTTGTGAGTATGTTTGTTTCCGTAAGATCTATTCATGGAGTTTCTTTGAAAACCAAATTGATTGGTTTATTGCCGATAAGAGGTGTGGATCATTTGGGATGGTTCTTTGAACAACCACTACTCAATGGCGTTTCTACCGGTGAAGGTTCTTTTCTACCCATAAATTTTCATGAAGGAAAGATGAAGATGATGGTAGGGTTTTTGCGGCGGCGGCAGCTTCCTCATATCCATGTTTACCATTTTAGGGTTTCAATGTATTATCATTTGAATTTTCTTGTTTGCAGACCTATTTTGTATTCTCATTTTCTAGTTTAATAAAAATTTCTGCTTCTCGATAAAAAAAATATCACATCAAGAACTTGATGGAATTCGTTATTGTGAAGTGTAATTGCTAGAGTGTTGTTGTCATATAATCGTTGGTATTAATAGGTTATTATAGAGGGACTAAGTGGTTGTTTGGATTCAGCTTCTGGAGAATAGCTTATGGGAAAATTGCTTTTTTAGAATAGCTTTTAAGTAGAATAGCTTTTCTGAAAAATAGCTTTTGATTAAATGAGAGTGTTTGGATTAAGCTTTTTGAGAATAGTTTTAAGAATAAATTTTAAGTAGAATATATTTTTTCTGAAAAATAGTTATGATGAATAACTTTTCATGTTTCTTTTATTTGAAATAAGTGTCTTTCCTAAATGAGAGATCGAAACTTTAAGGAGAAAAATGTAGTTTTTCTCAAAATAGCTTTTGGAACCCCAAAATAGCTTTTCTTCTCAAAATAGCTTATCCAAAAAAATTGAGTGTTTGGATGCCTTAGTGTGAAACCTAGGTTTGGGAGCCAGAATAGCTTTTGGAAATGTATCCACACAGGCACTAACTATTATTATGAGGGAGTGGTCCGCGCCACATATCTCGCCTTTGTGGCAAGACTTATTATATATAATAAAAAGAAACACATTTATTTATTTATTTTATTTTAAATCTATAAGATAATTAATTAATGAAAATGCAACGTTAATAATTTACAAATTCTTTAGACCCATTATTACGACACTCATTATTAAGTTAACTAGTGATAGACCCCGTGCATCGCACGAGGATGCTATTATATTATGCGATTTTTTATTATCACTTGATCTTATTATATTTAGTATTAACATGATTAGTAGTTCTAGACCAATTCATATAAGACGATTGAAGTTTAATTTTAATTATGTATGATAGTCATTTTCAAACTAAATTAATTTGTTGACTTTTGATTATTGAGGGATATAAGAAGACTAATAAAACCATATTTATATATTGTCTATCATAGAGTAACGAATCTCGCACAATTTGTTTTAGCAACAACAAACTAGTACAATCATGGTAACCCACTTGGCTAGTTTTATCATCCCTCATTTGAGGTTGATCAATGATCAATACTTAACACTAAAATGTGATTCCCAATTTATTAAGTATAAAATTGGCATGGGGTGGTTAAAATAAATTAAATTTTATTTCCTATTAAAACACCCTCCCTTATTTCTATTGCCACTTAAATTTTATTCAAGTGACCTACCCCATGCAATGCACATGGATGTTTTTATTCTTAATGAAATAACACATATCGTCTTAATTTGAAGGTATTTTGATGTTCCACGTGAATTAAAGTTTTATATGTGATGGAGAAATAGTTGGCACAATATAAGGCAACTGGTGTTAGGAAAAAAGTTTGTGAAGGATCTAAATAATCATTTGGCATAATCTAATGAAATCAATCGGTTGGTGTAAGAAAATAGTTAACGTAAAAAAATTTCAAGGTTCTGTAAAATGATTGAAAATGAGGAAGGAAAAATTGTGTAATGACATGACATCAATATTTATTAATCAGCAGTGTTTGTTTTGTGAGTTAATTACAATGGTGCATTAACCCGTAATACTGATCTCTCAGATTTACCATGTTGCTATTATGTAAAATTCTTTTAACTATGTGACTATAACGCTCTCAAATCCTAATACTACATTTTTCAAAGGCAAAATGCTAATAATATAGAACTATCGAGAATTAAAATGAGTTAGAAAATAAAATAGAAATTATACCATGTGTAATATTTAAATTAATATGAAAATAAAAACTCCATACCCCTTTTACTTCCCAAATATATCTTCTTAAAACACCTAAAAATGACACTAAACGTGTTATTCAACCATTATGTAAATCTCAGTTCGATGCGATACCTATTATCATTAACAATTAATTATTTCAAAAAAATATAAATTTACATGACAAGTAATATTTTTAAATTGATTGAGAACCCCATTTACCTGTGTATAAAAACAAAAACCCAACCCCACCCCCCCCCCCCCAAAAAAAAACCAAATTTCCCCTAGCACCTGGCCTCCCCTATTTGAAAGTTCATTCGGACTAAATATTTTTTGTAGTTGTATTTCAAAATATTTTAAATTTTTATTACATGTAATATTTTTAACTTAGTAAAGAATTAAACTTGTGCATGTAAAAAGTAAAAAAATAAAAGAAGATTTAAACTCCATCCCCCAACCTTTCTCATCCAAACCTTAGCTCTAAAAGAGAACCAAATTTCCCCGAGCACCTTTCCATCCGAAAGTTTACTTCGACTAATTCTTTTTGTAGTTGATCTCCCCAAATAATTTTAATTTTTGGATCTTTATGCTATATAAATACTCATAAATAAGTCGTTTACTCTAATTTTCCCAATTTTATTTGTAGTTATTTATTATTCAAAACAAATGAATTAGTAAAAAACTTGTGCATATGTATATATGTAATAAAAAAATCTTGTTTTTGTCCCATTTATGCATTTATATCAAATAGAAATGGTTAATATATTTAAATAGTTTTAATATCTCAAAATTAGGGGGCATTTATAAAAATAAAAGAAGAGTCAAACTCCATTCTCTAATACCTGGAAACCAAATTTTCGATCGGCAGTTCGGCGCCAAAAATATAATTTTGAAACATAATACTTTGCATTAATATTACCACAATATCATTACCATTAATAATTGATATTGAGCATTAATATTGAGTAACAATTTCTTATTGATTATCAATTAATTTGTTAGAATCAAATTATATTCATTTGAAATAAATATTTAGTAATAATTCTTCTTATTTTTTTGATAAAAAAATACCCACTTATTTTAATCATTGTTTTGTGGGGGGGGATTGATAGTTTAATTCAAGTGATTAAAATATATTCATTAGGCATACCATATGAGACAAATAATAATGATTATCAATTATTTTGGTAAAGGTAATTAATACAATGATTTTAAAAATAAATATGGTACTTACATTATGAGCCCATTTTGGGGCTACATCCCCACAGTTCGATTAGTGGGTTGATAGTATAGTGTACTCTCTCACCACTTAATATATATTTTATACTATTCTTTTTAAAGTATTATTTAAGGGTACAGTTAAAAAGGTCTAACCGTTTCATGCAGATTAATAAGATTTTAGAATTTTTTTGGTATGAGTGAAAAATAAATGAATGTCTTATAAATAGGAATAAAAGAGCAACAATTTATATGCAACATATTCATTTTTTATTAGAATATGCAACAAATTTCTAGTTTGATAAGAGTTTTTTTATGCTAACAGGTAAAGAGTCAAATCTACTCACAAACATTTATTGTCAAGCACCATATTAAAATAACTGGTTCAAATTAGGGGTGAGCAAGCTAAACCGAGAACCGAAAACCGCACCGCACCGAACCGAAATAAGTTCGGTTTTTCGGTGCGGTTAATTCAGTTTTTGGGTATAGTTCAGTTATTTTGTTTCGTTTTTTTTCCGGATATCGGGTTTCGGTTTGGTTAATTAAAAAAGAATTCGGTTAAAACCGAAAACCGAAATATATATTTCCAAATTGGAAATATATATATAAATGTGAGATCATTTAAAATTGGAAATTTGGAAATATATATTTCCAGTTTTAAACACACACACACAGATATATATATATATAAACGCAAACTATTGGTCGTGATGTTGGTGGAATGTTTTTTTTGCAGCAAACTATTTATTTAATTTTTTTTAAACCTTGGAGAAGAACTACTATGAAGTTATTTAGGAGAACTTTTAGTTTATTTCAACTTAAAATATGATCATCCTTATGTATTTTTAATCTGTTATATAAGGTTGAATCTTGAATGAATTGGTTTGTATGCATTTTGAATTTTACATAATCCTTTCTCATTCTCATACTTATAAATGTTGAATTCCTGAATCTTGAAACTATGATGAAATGTTTCATTTATCTCAAGATATTTGAATCCCTTTATCCTATTCTTTCAATTAACCAAACACTAAACCCTTGGCCCCATTACAAGCTTTAAAAGCCCTCTTGATTTTAAACTTATGTGCTACAAGATGAAAGTGGGGAGAGAAGAAAAGAGTGGAGAAATTTGAAAGAGTGAGAGTCTATACATACATTGGAGTTTTACAAAGGACCGGAGAAAGATCTTGAAAATTTTCTTTAACTCCATCACACACACACTAGTTCAAAGATTATGGAGAGCTTGTTCTTAACACCATGAGTCATTCATCTCTGCATATAATTCATGTATTTTATATATCAATTAGGAAGAACAACATATGAGGACAAGTAATTCAATTGAATTAGGGATAACATGTGGTCAAAGTATAAAAAGTTCTAAATTGCCTGAGGACAAGCAAGGACTTAAGTTTGGGGGAGTGATAAACTCTATAATTTCACATATTACATCTCAATTTCCCTTGAATGTACATGATTTTTGGTGACAAATGATTGAGAATGATACAAATACATATAGGAAAAAGTACAAATTGAAAAATATGCATTTGTGTGACATTTGGAGTAATATGTGTTTGTAAGTTATTTTTGAAGCTCATCAACTCTCTTTCTCTTTTATAGGAAGAGGTGGACAAGTGCAAAAGGCTAAGGAAAACATGGAGTTTCCAAGAAAAACATAGGACAAGCTTAAGAGTGAAGTAAGGGACAAAAGAGGAAAAAGAAAAATTCTTCCTGACATTCGTTGGGCTTTTGTTGCACAACTAAGACACGACGAATGATGCTTCCTCTCTACCTCCAATCTGTTCGTTGTGTGTTCGTCGCGCGACGAACGCACAACGAACGGAAAGTAAAACTCTGTGTTTTCAGACGCGAAAAAACGAAACTTGTTGGATATAAAAGTGAGAGCTCGACAGAAAACACTCATTCTTGACCTCTTGGGCATTTTGGGAGCTAGGGTTTGGCATTTAGAGGAGTGGGTGTCAATGGATTGAAGTTTGGAAGAGATTTTGACTTCAAATCTTGGTTTTTTTTCTCCATTTTCCTTTCCCTCTCTCTTGTTCTATGATTGTGCTTATATATGTATATATTCTTTTGGATATCATGAACATGTGGAGCTAAAGCTTTGATTCTAGGATTATTTGGAACCCTTGTATGGATTAACTCTTAATTCCTCTTCTTACTTTGTGATTAATGTTATATATGTGTTTATTTGACTCTTTACCTAATGCTTCTAAGTGCTTGATCACCATTTAGATGTTGTGTTCACTTGATTGATGCTTGAGAGGGCTAGGTTGAGTGTAGAACTTGGGTAAAATAGTGTGAGAACTTGAAGTTTGCCTGACAAATGCATGGTTTTGTTGATAAGATAGACATATACTTATTGACCTCACATAGCCACATTAGGGTTGAAACTTAGAAATTGGGTTTTATTGATTGTGACAAGAGATTGCATGATTAATAAAATTAAACACTTGTTCTTGACTCGACGGAGCGTTTACAAGTATTATAGAACCCTAAGTTAGCAAATATATAGTTGTTAAAAGCAATTGTGAGAGGAAGCTCTTTAAGTTTATGAAGTACAAGGGGGAAAAATAATCTTAGGACCCATTTTATCCTTGAGTTGAAGAATCACTTGTTTATAGTTTTTCTTATTTATTTTTATAGTTACCCTTCACATCTTAACCTTTGAATCACTCAAATTGAGCGAGAGTGCGATAATCATTACTTGACTGGGTTTTGGAACCAAATCCTCGTGGGAACGATACTTTACTTATCACTTTATTACTTGGCGTGACCTGTATACTTGCGGTGCGAACAAGTTTTTGGCGCCGTTGCCGGGGATTTGTGTCCCAAAACCTTCCTTGGTCAATCTTGATTATAACACTAGTAGTTTAAGCTTGAGTTTGTATATATTTGTTTTTGTGTTTCTTTGTAGATTTTATTTTCTCTTGTATTCATGTGTATATTTGTTCTCTTTGTGTGTCTTTGTGTTAGTTAGTTTTTCTTTTCTTAGAACTTTGTGCATGGACTATCCTTGGTGGATTAATGGGGCAAATGATGAATTTGAACATAATAATGGTTATTCAACATCTTGTTATGACCTTAATGCTTTTCAAACTCAATGTGAGTACATTTGTTGCAATTATTGTGGAAATAACCATTATTGAGCAATGCCCCTATGTCTCAACCATGGATTATGTAGGTGATGATTTTGCTAAGGTTCAAGCTAATTTGCATGATAATTCTTTTAACCTTAATTGGAATCATGAGCATTTATTGTCTTGGGATCCAAACTATTCTTTCCCATCATATGCACCACAATGTCAAATATCACCTGATAGTTTAGATGAGCCTACTTCCAGTCATGAGAAGATGTCAAGAATAGAGAATATGTTTCAACGTTATCTTGATAATGAAAATGAGTATAGAGCTAGGGATGAGGAAAAATGGAGTGAACAAACATTAGCTCTTAATAATTTAGCAATCAAGGTAGGTGAACTAACTTCTCAACTTGAGTCTTCAATGCAAAAAGGTTGGTCCATTGATATGTCAAATGACTTTTGTGTAGAAAATATGGTTTCAAATGGAGAATTGGTCATGGGAAGTGATGGTGTGTTATCAAGGGTTAGTGAAAATTTTGAGGGTGATTGTGAGTTGAAAGTTGATGAGGGAGAGGATAATGTTGAGTGTATAATTGAGGTTTCAAGTTTGGAGCCTAATCCTTTTTGTTGTGAACAAGTAGAAATCCCTACAATCTTTGTTCAAAATCCTCAAAGTGATTTTTTGACTCTTACTGCTGAGAGTCCAATGGATTTTATTGGGTTTTCAAAATATTTGGGGGTTAGTGATGATAATTTTGAAACAATTGAATTAGAGCTACCATGTGTCATATTGTGACATGTTTCTTAAAATCACTTTTGATTGAGAAATCATGTAAGTCTTTTGTGAATGAATTCCCATTATCACTGAAACCTCGTCTTTTGAGGAGAAATGAAGACAAGGTGGTTTTAATTTTTGATACTTATGATTAGTGACTGGTGTTGGAAAGTCTGGCTGAAGACTATAAATTTAGCGCTTCTTCGGAGGCAACCCAAGTTCTTGCCATTTTCTCTAGTTTTTAATTTTCCTAACTAGTTTAGTGTAGTTTGGTATATTTTTTTCTTTGGTCTCACTTTTTGTAGGAAGAAAGGTTTTCTCCCACACTTGGATGACTAGTTGATGAGGATAGTTGGAGCTTACGTTTTTGCAAGGCAAGAAGAGGTCTACAAATGGGAGTACTATTCCAATCCTCATCTAAATTCAATTTTCCCTTCTTTCTTCTTCTTCTAGAATGAATGATGATGTTGATGACTGGAAATTTGTGCTGGGCTGGAATTATGGTATTAGTTTATGCTAATTGACCAAATTGAGTTTCATGAGCTAAATTGACAGGACTTGTATTTGATTTCACTGAAATGATCCTCATTGTGTTGTGAATCTTTTTTGCCTACTAAGGATGTGCTCAATTGATTTTTGAGTGTTGGCTTGATGTGCATATTGGGTTCATGATGTTCATATGAATGATTCTTGTTTGTCATATGAAAATGGCCTATTGTCATTGATTTTAGTATCATTGAGTGGGCATAGAAATGAGGAATGTGGATTTTGGCCTGTTTGTCATTGTGGATATATTTTGATTGTTGGGAACATTTTGATTGATATATGGATCTTGATGCATTTTGTGATTGAAGCATTAATTTGCTCAATGAGTCTTGTGAGTGGAAGGTAGGGTGAGATTTGGTGTTGAATGGTAATAAATTGAATGGAGGTATTGGGTGATTTTGATGTCCATGTAGTTGGCTAGATAAATTTTATGTTTTAATTCTGCAGAGTTCTGCAGAAATTCTGCAGAACCAGATTGATCGTCATGGCTTCGTTGCGCGACGAAGCCACGACAAAGCCACTTCTTCCCATCTCTTTGCATCTTTGTTGCACATTCATTGCACAGCAAATGCAGGACCAAGGAACACCCTCTTTCACCAAACACTTTTACTTCCCACCTTCATCACATTTATTTGAGAGGAGCATTTCTTCATAGGAACTTGTTGTGACTATATCATTATAATCCTTATTTTCATAGAACTTGAGCAACTTGTTTTGAAACTTTGCTTTAAACTCATCCATTTGCCATTGGAAAATAAACTTGGTCTCTTTGAAATAAGGCATATGCTCAAGTTCAATGCTAATGATGATTATTTTGACAAGTCATACCATTGATTGTTTGGTGAGTAGGGCAAGAAATTTGAAAAATGACAGTGAGGAATGGAACTTTAGCTTGATCTAATAAGAGAATTTTAAGGTGTAGTATAGTTCGAGTTTGGGGGAAACTTTTCTTTTAGGAACTTTTCTCTTAGAATCTTTGTTTTAGGATTACATTTAGACTTCCTTAGGATAGTTTCTAGTTTTGTTGGTGTGATATCAAAGCTTTGTACATGCTTGACTCCATGCTTGTTCCTACCTTCCTCTTATTCTACAGTGAGGACACTGTTTGTTTTAAGTTTGGGGGAGTAAAGAGGTGATGAGATGATGATCATTGTGAAACTTTTTGAGAATTGTGAATAATTTTTTTTGTTTGCTTGTGAATAATAAGTGCACAAGGGAATTTTTTGACTCTATTGTGATGATGAATGTGTGATATTTTGTCCCAAACTAAAGTTGTTGCATTTTGTTTTGAACATTTGACCATGAGCTATTTTGAAAAGATGTATGAAAGTCCAATGATAGGAATAAGTTGTTTGACTAAAGGGTATATAGAAGGTGAACTTATATGCTTTGCTTGAGTGGATTGCGGTGTTAAGGCAAATCTCTCCTTAATTCTCTTGAACAACTTAAGCACAAATGGAGTTAGAGTAATTGGATGATGGATTTTGTGAAGGAAAGTTGTAATAATCTAATGTATGTATTTTCTCTCACTTGATAATTTCAAAATTCTTTTTGGAAAATTCACATTTTTGATAGGTTGCACATAAGTTTGAAAATGATTGAGGCCATCATTAAATACGATTGAGCCTTTCAAGCTATCATTGACAATATTTATCCTATTTGCACCCTCTTTGAGCCTTTTAATGAAAAACCATTATAATTTTCTTTTGCAACCCACATTAGACTTAACCCTTGTAGCCCGAAAAACCATGAACTACCTTAATCTTAAGATAATTGACATTTCATTAGTAGTCAGGATTGGTATGGTTGATAAAAGTATGTGCAAATGTTAAAAAAATGTGTGTTTGTGGAAGGGAAATGGTGGCTTTGAAAAGGAAAAGTTTGTACTCCTAAGTCAAAAAAAAATGAAAATTGAAAGAAAGGGAAATGAAAAAGAACCAAAAGAAAGAAGTATGAAAAAAAGTAGCAATAAGACTAGGAGTACAAATAATGAAAATTGAGATGAGTTTGGGGAAAGTTTATGTTTCTTGAAAGAGAATTTTGTGAAAGAGTGACTATGATGAAATGTTTCATTTATCTCAAGATATTTGAATCCCTTTATCCTATTCTTTCAATTAACCAAACACTAAACCCTTGGCCCCATTACAAGCTTTAAAAGCCCTCTTGATTTTAAACTTATGTGCTACAAGATGAAAGTTGTAACATCCTGAAAAATTTAATTCAGGATTAGAGAGTGTTTTGGGAGATTTTGGAATTTTTAGGAATTTTTGGGATATTTTTGGAAATTTTGAGTAATTAATATGCATATAATTAATTAAGAAATGAAGAGTTTGAAATATGAGGGAGTGGTAAAGCTAAAAATATTTTGAAGTTTAAGGAAATTGGAGGCTGGTTTAAGTGGTTTTAAATCAAAATAAGTACACTATGGTAAGTTCAGACTTTAATTATCAAAAACCACTCTTATTTCTCCCTAACCAAACACTCCCTTCCTCCTTCCTTCTTCAAAAACCCGACAGACCCCCCCCCCATTTCTTCATCTTCTTCATTTTCTCCTTCCCTTCCACTCGAACCTTATCCCTTCGGCTCTCTGAATCGGGCGACGGCGACGGCGCGACGGCACGGTGGCGCTGCCTCTCCCTCTTCCCTGCGTTTTCCCCTTCGACGCGTTTCTTCATCATTTTCGTTCTCCTCTCACACCCACACCAAATCCAAATCGATGCTCCCCCTCACTCTCTAAGACTTCACATTCCATTCCTTCTTCCTTCCTCAAAGCTAGCAATAGTCGCGCAGATCTGGTCCTTCCTTTTCTAGCCTTTGTTCTCGTCGGCCCTTAAATTTTCCGGCGAAGGTCTTCGTTTTCCGGCGATGGACGGTGGTTGGGAGGTAGGTTGGTGTAACACCCCAAGGTTTAATTTTAGTTGTAAACTCTTGATTCTCGCACTGATAAAGTTCTTTGCTAAATAGTGTCTAGCTGATGATTTGATGGCATGTTCTCTTATTTTGTTTAAGTTGATTAGGACTGATTGCAATGTGGTGGTTTGTCTTGGAAAAAAAAAATATTGATATGTGTGTGTTACTTGCATGTTCAATTGGAAAAGAAAGAATAACTTGAACATAAATATATCATCAAGGGGTGGGTAGTATTATTAGGATCGAGAGCGACGCTAATTGATATACATAAGGATATTTGTTCATATTCTTCACTGTGTGAAATGATAATAGGAAAGTCTAGTGAGAAGGTGTTTTAAAGAAATTACAATCAAGGATAAGGAGAAACAAGGAACAACTTGCAACAGGTAGCGGTTTATTTCATGCACATTAGGTTTATTTTCTGTCATAACTAATATTACTGCTTCAGATATTGGTAGGGTTTATTTTCAGCATTTTAAATTTATATGGAGTACTCCAGGTATAAGGAGGGTCGCTCCCCCTATACCATATTGTTTTGTTGAATTTATTTTTCCTAGAAAATCCTGTCAGGTATGCCTACTACGAAAGGTGAATATATTACTATAAGTAGTGAGGTGGTGCAATAGGCACATGTATTTAATATTCTACCTATAACAAATATATTGTTAAGGTAGGGGCCCTGTATGAGTGTTTTACTAATAGGTAGTAATCACCAACAGGTAGCGTCACTATCATTATCTGAAGTAGGATTAAATGAATCAGCTTCTAGGTGAAGTATTAGAGTGTATGAAATAAACTGCGGTAAATTTGGTTTCAGGTATACTAGATAGGTGAACTTTGGAGTGAAGAAGGAAAAGAGAGAAGGCAGGAATGCCTGCTTTTGTTTTTGTAATAAATTATAAACATTTTTGCAATTGATACTTTAGCAAAGATTTATTTTCTAAGTGGATGTAAGGTTTTGATAACACAGGATTATTCGTTGTACTTGTTTTATTTTCATGTTAACTATTTTGAGGATATTCTTGAAACTTATATACTCATAGTAAATTTCTTTTTGGTAGTAAGATTTTCATGATTTTTATAATTGTACTTGTAGTAGTAGTAGATAAATTATGTTTTAGAAAATCAATACTTGTCTATATTATTATATATAAATATTATATTTCCAATTATTTCTGGGAAATCAATACTCTTTTATGTTATTCTATATAATTATTATTATTCCTTTCATATGCCTAAAGAATTTTTATAAATAGAAATATTGTCTTAAATGTGACAAAAAGATTTTGGTCAAATGTCACTTTTTGAAAAGATTTAATTAGGACCGTTTTCTGTCAACTTGCATAAACTTTTAAAGTCCTCAAAATATATTTTATAACTAAAATTACTAAAATTAATTTAAATATATTTTATATTTTAATAAATTAGAATAAAATAACTAGGTGTGACAATTTGGTATCAGAGCAAAGTTTCTGGCACAAGAGTTGGAATTCTTTGCTGAGAGAATGGTTAGGATAGAAAAGGGTAGATAGTTAGCTCTTGTGATTCAGGGGTAATTACAAGTGGCTATAGGATTAGGGGTTAAAAAAAATGAATGATAAAGAATTGGAGAAAAGTATGTAGTGCTTGTT
Organism: Mimosa pudica; assembly: GCA_029929735.1. NCBI lineage: Eukaryota > Viridiplantae > Streptophyta > Magnoliopsida > Fabales > Fabaceae > Mimosa > Mimosa pudica. The sequence goes on along the minus strand of JAKELP010000037.1, from coordinate 2,912,651 downwards.
TATATGATTTTTTTTTATTTTATTTTATGAAAGTTCTTGGTGCAAAATACAGTGTGGTATTGACACCCTATTGGAATGACTGTGAATATGGTGAATGAATGTGAATTGAAGTGATTAATTGTTATGAAATTCTTTTGGAATGATTGTGAATCTATTGACTTATGTATTGGAAATTCTTTTGAAATCCTGAGTTGATTTGTATATATATAAATTACTTGTTGCTTCCCTTATATGAATGGTGGATTATTTGATTCAAGTGCATAATCTCTTATAAAATTCTATTTGTGATTGCTATTGTTTGTGGCTTAAAGTATGAGTATGTGTGTTCGCTAAGCATTATTATTTTCGCTCATCTAGTTCCTCTCTGCCTGATATTTATTTTTTGTTGTGGATGGACATTAACTTAAAATTGGATGAGGAGAATAAGGATACTTCTTGGGGTCTCGAGTATAATTATGAACCCGGGCATAATGATAGTCGAGGCATCAACGAAAATCCTACTCCCACATTAAAATTAAAATAATAATAATAAAAAAAAATTTCCTTGAATGATTGTAAGGAAAAAGAGAAACATTATATTCCGCAAGTTATATTTCTTCTTCCCTGTTTGCATTGTGGTGTCGATGTAGTGAATTGGAAATTTAGGAATTTTACTAGCGTTGTGAGTGAATATTGAAACTAAGTAATGTACACAAGTACTTTATTAGTTAAGTATTCTAATTCAATTATTAGATACTTATACGTCATCAAGTATAACTGAATAGTTTACCTGATGTGATGATAGGACTTGTATAAGATGGTTGATACAAGAGGCAGAGGTTCAAGACGAGATCAACAACAAGGGGAGGAGGCTTCACGTGACCCTTTGCAAGTCATCTTGAATGAACTGAATGAGCAGCGAGTAGCCATAAATCAAATAAGAGAAAGACAAGAAGAGCAAGCTAAGCAGAATGAAGAACGAAGGGAAGATAGGAGGAGGGAACAACAAGACGCAGATCCACAATTACCCCCTGAACCCAATCAGGAGTTGCTACATGAGGCAATGACTCGTTTTAATAAGCACCACCCTCCATCTTTCTCTGGCGTTGTGGACGTAGTGATAGCTGAGAACTGGATTAAGTCTCTGGAGAAAATATTCAAAGTAATGCCGTGTACTTCTGAACAGAAAGCTATAATGGCAGTATACAAGTTGGAAGGTGAGGCAGTTTACTGGTGGCAGAATACCGAACCATTGTTGCAGGCTCAAGAAATTCCACTTACCTGGGAGTTGTTTATGGAAAAGTTCAATGAAAAGTATTTTCCTGAGACCATCAGAGAAGAGAAGGAAGCAGAATTTTTGAAAATCCGTCAGGGTAATCAAGAGGCTTTTGAGAACTATCTGTCCAGGTTTAATCAGCTGGCTCGATATTCTACCCATTCGAAAGAAGAAAAATGGCTGACTCGTCGATTGATGAGGGGATTAAATGACGGAATGAGAGAGAAGTTGGCTCCTATGATGTTAGAGAACTGGAACAGAGCAGTTGATGTTTGTAGAGTTACTGAGAGCAGTAAACAAACGCCAGCTAAAAGTAATGACCAGAGCAGGACTAGTGGTACGTACAATTACGATGAAGGGTCTTCTCATAAGAGGAAGAATTTCTTCCCTCCTAATTCTGTGAACAGACCTTGGAGAGCACAGAACCATACATTTCGACCTCAATTCTCCCAATCATCTTATAGACCTCCATCGCACAGGCATCCTCAACAACAACCCCGACCTTCACGATTTCCATCATATAGACCACCTCTTATGTTACCCCCTCCACCTCCACGTCAACCTTACCAACAAGGACATCAAGTCTTATCAGCAACAGTATTGAAAGATTGTGGGAAATGTGGAAGAAACCACGCTGATAAGTCTTGCCCTGCTGCACAAATGACTTGCTATAAATGTGGTAAAGTGGGTCATCTTGCTAATGTCTGTCGATATCGATCAAATCCTCCACGAAATCTCCAGAATGGCCAGGTGTTTGCTATGACCCATGAAGAAACTCAAGGATCAACAGAGATGGTGACAGGTAACATTTATATTAACGGAAATTCTATTCATGCCATGTTCGACACTGGTGCTAGTCATTCTTTCATTTCGGTGAGTTGTGCGGGGAAATTTCATATAGTAGTAAAACAATTGCCTTATGATATTTGTGTCTCTACTCCTATGGGCGCTAATGTAGTTACTGGGGTTGCTTGCCTGAATTGTGTAGTTCAGTATGAACATCTTAGTAGTGTCATTGATCTTGTGTGTTTACCTTTCAAGGGTATTGATGTGATTATAGGCCTGAATTGGCTATCTGCTAATAATGTGATGATAGATTGTTGTAACAAAACCCTGATACTTCCTAATATTATTCCACACCAAGTAGAAACTAGTTTGAACCTTATTTTTGTAGCTCAAACAGAAAAGAGTATAAGTAAGGGATGTCAAGGGTTTGTCGTGTTCTTCTCAGTTCAAGCTGAATCTGAGATCAAGATAGAAGATATTTCGGTGGTTCGAGAATTCCCTGATGTATTTCCAGAGGAAATAAGTGGATTACCTCCAGAAAGAGAGATGGAGTTCTCTATTGAGTTGGTTCCGGGAACTGGAGCAATTTCGAAAGCTCCATATCGTATGGCTCCTAATGAAATGGCAGAGTTGAAGAATCAGATTGAGGAACTACTTGAGAAGGGCTTTATCCGCCCTAGTGTTTCTCCATGGGGTGCTCCTGTTCTATTTGTAAAGAAGAAGGATGGAAGTATGAGATTGTGTATTGACTATCGAGAGTTGAACAAGGTAACTGTGAAGAACAAGTATCCACTGCCGAGAATCGACGATTTGCTAGATCAGCTAATTGGAGCTCATGTCTTCTCAAAGATTGATTTGCGGTCAGGTTATCATCAATTGAGGGTGAAGGTAGAAGACATACCCAAGACAGCATTCAGAACTCGCTATGGACATTATGAATTCTTGGTAATGCCGTTTGGTTTGACAAATGCTCCCGCGGTATTCATGGACTACATGAACAGAATTTTTCGACCCTACTTGGATAAGTTTGTGGTGGTGTTCATCGACGACATTTTGATATACTCCAAAAGTTATGAAGAGCATGAGAATCATTTGAGAATGATATTATCTGTGTTGAGGGAGAAAAAGCTATACGCCAAGCTTAGTAAGTGTGAATTCTGGCTGCCTGAGGTCAGGTTTCTGGGCCATGTGATATCTCATCAAGGAGTTGCTGTAGATTCTAATAAGGTGAAGGCTGTACTGGAATGGAAAAGACCTGAATCAGTGACAGAGATTAGAAGTTTCTTGGGCTTAGCTGGCTACTATCGACGATTCATCAAGGACTTCTCCAAAATTGCATTGCCATTAACTAAACTCACTCGGAAAAATCAAGCCTTTATCTGGAATGTTGATTGTGACGCTAGTTTTCAAACTTTAAAGGAGAAGCTCACCTCTGCTCCAGTTTTAATCATTCCAGTACCTCATGAAACCTTTATGGTATATACAGATGCTAGTAAGAATGGTTTGGGATGTGTATTAATGCAGCAAGGTCGAGTAGTTGCTTTTGCTTCTCGTCAATTGAAGATTCATGAACGAAATTATCCGACTCACGATCTCGAACTAGCAGCGATTGTGTTTGCCTTGAAAATTTGGAGGCATTATCTTTATGGGGCTAAAGTTGAACTGTATTGTGACCACAAGAGTCTCAAGTATCTGCAGGATCAGAAGGAGTTGAATATGCGGCAAAGAAGATGGATGGAGTTGTTAAAAGACTATGACTATACTATAAATTACCACCCAGGTAAAGCTAATGTGGTGGCGGATGCATTAAGTAGGAAATCTGTGCATGTAGCTTCGATGATGATTTTAGAGCAGGAGCTGATTGAAAACTTTCGAGACCTCAACCTAATTGGTACAACTCAGCTAATGAGTGGTTTTATATTTCAAGTGAAAAGTGATCTTCAGGAAGAAATCAAGGAAGCTCAGGAAGTAGATAGTCTGGCTGCAGAGATTAAAGTCAAGGTGAAGAATGGTATAGACGATAATTTTGAAATGTCTCCTAATGGATTAATATGTTACAAGAAGAGAATCTACGTTCCTCCAGTGAAGGATTTGCGTGTAAAGATATTAGAAGAAGCTCATAAAACTCCATATACTCTTCATCCGGGAATGGTTAAAATGTATCATGATTTGAAAGAATTATATTGGTGGCCGGGAATGAAGAGTGACGTGACAAAATTTGTGGTACGATGTCTCACATGTCAGAAGGTAAAAGCAGAGCATAAAAAGCCTCCTGGGTTACTACAACCAATTGAACTGCCTGAATGGAAGTGGGACAACATTACTATGGATTTTGTGAAGGGCTTGCCTCGAACTGCTTCGGGCAATAATGCTATTTGGGTGATTGTCGATAGACTCACCAAATCAGCTTATTTCTTGGCCATCAAGGGTAATTGTCCTTTGGAGAGATTGGCAGAACTATATTCTAGGGAAGTTGTGAGACTTCATGGAGTTCCATCCAGTGTTATTTCGGACAGGGATACACAATTTACTTCAAGATTTTGGGAATTGGTACATGAAGCTATGGGTACTCAGTTGAGGTTTAGCACTGCGTATCATCCACAGACAGATGGACAGTCAGAGAGAACAATTCAAATTTTAGAAGATATGTTGAGAGCTTGTGCTTTAGACTTTAAGACCAGCTGGGATAAAATTCTTCCTTATGCAGAGTTTGCGTACAACAATAGCTACCAAGCTAGTATCCAAATGGCTCCCTATGAAGCTTTGTATGGCAGAAGATGCAGGTCTCCCCTATGTTGGACAGAAATGGCAGAAAGGAAACTGTATGGCCCGGAGCTAGTAGATCAGTCCATAGAGCAGATAAAAGTGATAAAAGAAAGGTTGTTAACAGCACAAAGCAGACAGAAAAGCTATGCTGATAAGCGAAGAAGATTCTTGAAATTTGAGAAGGGTGATCATGTTTTCCTAAAGGTCTCTCCAACCACAGGAATCGGGCGATCTATTAAGCAGACAAAGTTGAATCCTAGATTTGTTGGACCTTTTGAAATTCTTGATAAAGTTGGGAAATTAGCATACCGGATTGCATTACCTCCTCATTTGAGTAGACTGCATGATGTGTTTCATGTTTCTCAGTTGAAAAAGTACCAGCCAGACCCCGACCATGTACTAGAATATGAAAGCTTGGAAGTACAAGATAATTTGACTTTTAAAGCCACTCTAGAAGGAATTATTGATCGTCAGCAAAAGAATCTCCGTAATAAGAACATTCCATTTGTGAAAGTAGTTTGGAAAGGATTTTCCCCACGTGAAGCCACATGGGAAATGGAGGAGGAGATGAAGCAACGATACCCAGAATTCATGTCTGAAGGTAATACTCATAATTTCGAGGGCGAAATTATTTAAGGGGGAGAGAATGTAACACCCCAAGGTTTTATTGTAAAATATAATTAAATTAAAATGGAATGGGAAATTTAAATTATGAATTATAGTTTGTAAAATGGAATAAAAGAGAAAATTCTGGACAAATAAGTTTCATTAAATAAATAGGAAGAAGGAGGGTTAAATAAAAAGAAAAGGGTATGTGTGTCATATATAGGATGTAGGGGATAAAAATATAATCTAAATTAAACTAGTGGGTACATAATTGAAATTTTCCTAATTAATATATCTAGGTATATATACATGAGTAGCCTAACCCTTTCATCTTAGGTCTAGCCGTCACTCTCCTCTTGTCCAAGCACTCACCTTCTCCTTCTCTGCCAAACACATCGATCTTCACTCCCTCAATCCTAGCTTCCCCATTCGCCTTCCTCTCCTCTCAACCCATCAATTGTCCTCCTCACTTCCTCTAAACTCCTTGTTGCTTCCTCCATCTCGCAAATTCTTAGCCCCCTTTCATTTTTATTTCTCTTCTTCGCTGAAGCTTGCGGTTCTGTTCTTTCCAGCAGCGGCAGGGGCGTGTTTTTACGGAGACGGCAAAGCTGTAAACGCAACAAGCACGACTTTAAGCTAAGGTTATTGTCTTCTCCTATTTCTACTATGTTCTTGCGATTTTGTGTGGATTTAAGTGAGAGGCTGAGTGGGGATTCTGTTTTAGAGGCAATAACTCATTAGAATGAAGTTTCATGTTGATTATGGTTTCTAGGAGTAAGGTTTGTGTGTTTACTTTATGATTTAGAAGCTGGTTTGAAATGCCCAAATCTGGTACTGATGGATATGACGAGTTTTCATTGATTCCATGATCAAAATCTTCTAATCAATCTATGTAGGAATGTAATAAAGTTTATTAATCCATTGTATGTTGGCTGGTCAGTTATGTGAGCTGCTTGTATGATAATTTTTGTACCTTTGCTCTTATTGTTTTAATTAATCAAATAAGCTAAGGAAAAAATAAAATGTTTTCTATGTTGAAGGCTACTTGTTCTTGTTTAAAAATAAAATAGTTGTGATTGTAGAATATGCTTGTTAATCATGGATATGAGTCAAGTAGTGTATTGCGATAACTATTTTTCTATTTTTACATATTGTTCTAAGTTGTTGTATGCCTAGAAAACAACCTTGGAATGTAGTAATGGGTTACTTTTGTTTTTCCCTTTGGTTTGTCCGATTAGGCAGTGAGAAAAAGTACTAATGTGTGCTGAACATTACTTGTATGGATGTTATTAATTTCATTTTATCATTGCTGGCCATGAGTATCATACCTAATGATGTTATGACAGCCATTACTTTAAGTGAAATAAAGTTTAATTTTAGTTGTAAACTCTTGATTCTCGCACTGATAAAGTTCTTTGCTAAATAGTGTCTAGCTGATGATTTGATGGCATGTTCTCTTATTTTGTTTAAGTTGATTAGGACTGATTGCAATGTGGTGGTTTGTCTTGGAAAAAAAAAATATTGATATGTGTGTGTTACTTGCATGTTCAATTGGAAAAGAAAGAATAACTTGAACATAAATATATCATCAAGGGGTGGGTAGTATTATTAGGATCGAGAGCGACGCTAATTGATATACATAAGGATATTTGTTCATATTCTTTACTGTGTGAAATGATAATAGGAAAGTCTAGTGAGAAGGTGTTTGAAAGAAATTACAATCAAGGATAAGGAGAAACAAGGAACAACTTGCAACAGGTAGCGGTTTATTTCATGCACATTAGATTTATTTTCTGTCATAACTAATATTACTGCTTCAGATATTGGTAGGGTTTATTTTCAGCATTTTAAATTTATATGGAGTACTCCAGGTATAAGGAGGGTCGCTCCCCCTATACCATATTGTTTTGTTGAATTTATTTTTCCTAGAAAATCCTGTCAGGTATGCCTACTACGAAAGGTGAATATATTACTATAAGTAGTGAGGTGGTGCAATAGGCACATGTATTTAATATTCTACCTATAACAAATATATTGTTAAGGTAGGGGCCCTGTATGAGTGTTTTACTAATAGGTAGTAATCACCAACAGGTAGCGTCACTATCATTATCTGAAGTAGGATTAAATGAATCAGCTTCTAGGTGAAGTATTAGAGTGTATGAAATAAACTGCGGTAAATTTGGTTTCAGGTATACTAGATAGGTGAACTTTGGAGTGAAGAAGGAAAAGAGAGAAGGCAGGAATGCCTGCTTTTGTTTTTGTAATAAATTATAAACATTTTTGCAATTGATACTTTAACAAAGATTTATTTTCTAAGTGGATGTAAGGTTTTGATAACACAGGATTATTCGTTGTACTTGTTTTATTTTCATGTTAACTATTTTGAGGATATTCTTGAAACTTATATACTCATAGTAAATTTCTTTTTGGTAGTAAGATTTTCATGATTTTTATAATTGTACTTGTAGTAGTAGTAGATAAATTATGTTTTAGAAAATCAATACTTGTCTATATTATTATATATAAATATTATATTTCCAATTATTTCTGGGAAATCAATACTCTTTTATGTTATTCTATATAATTATTATTATTCCTTTCATATGCCTAAAGAATTTTTATAAATAGAAATATTGTCTTAAATGTGACAAAAAGATTTTGGTCAAATGTCACTTTTTGAAAAGATTTAATTAGGACCGTTTTCTGTCAACTTGCATAAACTTTTAAAGTCCTCAAAATATATTTTATAACTAAAATTACTAAAATTAATTTAAATATATTTTATATTTTAATAAATTAGAATAAAATAACTAGGTGTGACAGTTGGCATTTTCCATTTGTTGTTCAAGCTATTTCCGTTTCCCATTGTTCGTTTCCTTCATTTCCTTATTTTTTTCCTTTTCTATTTTGTCCGGCCAGCCCTCTTGTGGCCGTTTTCCGACGAGACCCACGGCGGTTTCCGGTGAGTTTCAACCTCCTCCTTATTTTAGAACTTCCTAAGCATTTGTATCTCTATTTGATTTGGGGTTCTTGAAGTTGTATTTTTGAAATGTTAGGGTTTTGGTCATGTTAGGATTTTTGGAATTTTGAAGCTTTAATAATGAAGGTGAGGTGTTTAATTTGAGCATTCTTGGAGGTACTCGAGTTTTCTTGATGCTTTTAGTTATTCTGGACTTTTTGTGAGTATTTTGGGATTCTTTGAAATTAGGATTTGGTGATGTAGGAGTTATTGGGAAAAATTGGTTGTTACTTTATGCTTACTAAGGTTAAACAATGACATTGGAATGGTGAAAATGATTGGATTAATGTTTAGGAGAAAGACTTGAGAATAAAGTGTTGCATAAATTAAAAATTTGACTATGTGCTTTGGTGATATGTGAACTAATGACTGAATGAATGGTTAGTGGTGCAATACTAAGGTGAGAGGGTAATATTAGAATCTTGGAATTGATTGAGTATGTGTATAGGAAAAGAATTATGAGCAAAGTGTTGAACAAATGTGAATTCTGGTTATGTAAATGTATGATGGTAGTGTGAGAGGTTAATAAATAAGTTTGGAAGGTCATAGTATGTTAGAATTAATACTGGTGAGAATGAAGTGATTGCTATTATAAGTAAAGATTTATGTTTGTTATTAGATTAGGTGGAGGGGTTAGATTCGATGATGATTTGTGGAATGACAATTGGAATGAAGAAGAGATTGATTTGTTGATGTTGGAGATGGATAATTGATGACTTAAGGTAATAAATGATTTGGGAATACTTTAGACATGAAATTGTTAAACTTGATTGTAAGGCAACTATTAGAGCTTAATGAAAATGTGTATTGGACTTGTGTGGGTTTAGGTTGTGATAAGATGAAGAGTTGGAATGTTAGGTGATGTGGAAGGATAGAATATTGTAAGTTGGTCTTATTGATTAAGAATAATGACTTATATGAGCTGAATAAAGATATTTGGTTATATTTGTAATGTTATTGAGTAGAATTTGGATTTATGAGGGTTTAGGAAATGATTTTGCTATATATTAGAAGTTGTAAGTTAAAAAGAAATGAAGTTATGTTTTCATGGGATTAAACATTGACTATGTATTGTAACTTGGAAAGGTAAGGAAGAAATTTATCTATGTTACTTGTGTAAAAGGAAAGTGATTGTTATCAAAGTGCTCCATGTTTGTGCTGAATGATTAAGTTGTGGAGGAATATACTAAAGTATAGGTTGAATACTTAAAGTTCATGAATATTTAGAGTAAATTAGAGGAATTGGGTGAGTGGTGATTTTGAGATAAAGTGGGACTATTTAGAGATTTGGTTAATGTTAGTGAATTTATAGATGTAAATCGTTGAGGAGATTATAAATGGTAAACTTGATGGTATTGTTTGAGTATAATGGTAGATGGTTAAATGACGAATATATTGTTCAAATTTAGATTGAGCTATATCAATGATAATACTCACATAGCTTATAAATGACTTTTGGAATGACAAATAGAGCCACTGAATTATTGAATGACATGTAAAACTATGAGAATATGATGAGTTGAGGATTGAAGTAAGTTGTTGGGGTGAAATAATGATTTGAATGAAATACCTTGTGGAAGTATAGGTGGAGTGCATTGCTGTGTGGTAAATTTTAAATTCTTGGTATATAATAAGATTTACGATATTGGATGATATAAAGGTAGTGTTATGTTTATTGACAGGGGTAATTGAAGATGGTTTAGTTACCATAATACTTGTGAGTTTAGATTAACTTAGTCAAGTTATAAAGACCTTAACTATGTAGTGACACTGCATTGTGCATTTTCTAGTGATTGTGGATAACAATGGGCCGAGCTGCAAGCAAGGACTTCGTTGATTTTTGTATTGTCTTGATATGGAGCAGGTTCAGGTAATCACTCTTACCTTGCTATAACACTGAGGGTGATGTTAGTTAGGATTTTCAAAATCCTTTCTAGCCCTCAAAACATTTAAAAGTTATTTTTATACAAAACAGGCTATCAGGTGCCTTTTAAACACGATTATTTTTGTATAAAGAAACTTCTTACATTATATACATAGTATCCTGTCTAGTGGTTGTGATTCTCCTGGAATAGTGAGTATATTTAGATGTGGTGCTCTGACAGCAGTGTTGATAGGTTATTCAATGGAAAGTGATGGAGTTTGTGGTGAAGTTATATATTTTTGGTACTTGGACAGGGGTCTTGAAAAGTGAATGGTATTAGAAAGTATCAAAGTTTGTGATTGAGGTATTGAATGAGTTTGAGATGTGAAAAGAGTTGTGATCATTGCATGACACTGAGATATGTACCATCGCGCGATGATAATCGGTTGATAGGCCAATCAACGGTTATTTGTACGGGTCGACAGATTGGAGACTGTGACCATTGGTCAACAGATTGGAGATTGTGACCAGCAGTTTTCTGATTGGAGACAGGAACTGCTCCCTTTCTGATTGGAGACAGATTGGGGTTTTCCCTCTCATGAGTTTACCAGAGAAGGAAATTGCCCCCTCACAAGTGTCAACTCATTTAGAATATGTATATATAGATCTCGAGTGTAGTGCCTCCGGGATGGCATGAGAAGAGCACCAGGGATTGTACATGCGTGTGAATTGAGAAATGGAAGTTGAGAAAGATATGAATGAGAATTGCAGTGAGGAAAAAACATGGATTGAGGATTGGATTGTGAGGTTTAGTTGATGTGAAAATTGATTGAAGGATTTCAAAGTGATATTTGAAAAAGTAGAGAGGATAAACTGGATTTGAATAGGACTTGACATAGGGACTAAAGAAGACTTGGGTTTTGTACATATTACTGATTTTAAAATGTGGCACCCTTTAGACGCCCTTACTACCGCACATCTCACTGTTATAGTGAGTTAAGCGGTGATTACTGGGACAAATTGTCTCATCCCACGATTACTGACATTTTTGCAGGTATTCATGCACAGACGCGAACAACAGGAAAGGGAATTAAGTTCAAAGGTTATTTATGTTATTGAGACATGTATATTAATATTATTGGTTAATTGGAGAATTGTAGTAGGTTGCTCCTTTTTCTAACCATGTTAGGTGATTCTTTTCTAACATGGTTAGCTATTTATTATCCATGATAGTGTTCAGGTTATATTAGGAAATTCTTTTCTATCATGGATAATGAATAATATTAGGAAATTCTTTTTCTAACTATGATAGATTTATTGATATTATGGAAATCATTTTTCTATCATAGTTAGTAATGGTATTATTGAATTAATCAGGAAATTAGTAACGATATGTTACAAAAGTGGGGAGAGAAGAAAAGAGTGGAGAAATTTGAAGAGTGAGAGTCTATACATACATTGGAGTTTTACAAAGGACCGGAGAAAGATCTTGAAAATTTTCTTTAACTCCATCACACACACACTAGTTCAAAGATTATGGAGAGCTTGTTCTTAACACCATGAGTCATTCATCTCTGCATATAATTCATGTATTCTATATATCAATTAGGAAGAACAACATATGAGGACAAGTAATTCAATTGAATTAGGGATAACATGTGGTCAAAGTATAAAAAGTTCTAAATTGCTTGAGGACAAGCAAGGACTTAAGTTTGGGGGAGTGATAAACTCCATAATTTCACATATTACATCTCGATTTCCCTTGAATGTACATGATTTTTGGTGACAAATGATTGAGAATGATACAAATACATATAGGAAAAAGTACAAATTGAAAAATATGCATTTGTGTGAAATTTGGAGTAATATGTGTTTGTAAGTTATTTTTGAAGCTCATCAACTGTAACATCCTGGAAAATTTAATTCAGGATTAGAGAGTGTTTTGTGAAATTTTGGAATTTTTAGGAATTTTTGGGATATTTTTGGAAATTTTGAGTAATTAATATGCATATAATTAATTAAGAAATGAAGAGTTTGAAATATGAGGGAGTGGTAAAGCTAAAATTATTTTGAAGTTTAAGGAGATTGGGGGCTGATTTAAATGGTTTTAGAATTAAAAGAGTACACTATGGCAAGTTTGGGCTACAAATCATCAGAGAACCCCCTTATTTCACCAAACCAAACACGCCCCTCCTCCATTTTCTTCCTTAAAAACGTCGGACCCCTCCCTTCCTTGTCATTTTTCTCCTCTTCCTCACTTCTCTTCACCGACTCCCTCCTCCCTTCCATCTATTTCGTTTCTCCTCCGGCGAGATTCAAGCGGCGGCGGCCAAAGCTGGCTGGACCGTCGTGGCTTCCTCCGACCTCCCTCCACCTTCTTCGTTCTGCTTCTTCTTCGTTCTTCACATTGCTTCTTCTTCGTTCTTCACCCTTCACGGCCTAAGGCGCGCGGCGGCGCCGGCCCCACCACCACCACCATCAAACCATTCCTCCTTCCTCACTCCTCAACCTCACGTTCTGTCTCCATCCCTCACTCTCTATTTCGTTTCTCTTCTTCTCCAGCGGCGGGGAGGTGTAGATTTCCGGCGACCTACGGCGGCTCCGGCACTGATTAGACATACAAACATATATTCAAGCTTTGGGTAAGTCTTTTCTTCAATTTACACCTCTTTTAGTCATGTTTTGGACGAGATTTGAGAGTGAGGTCCGATTTAAGTTTTAGGATTTGAGGTTCAAAACTTCAAATTAGTTGTTGTATGAGTCTATTAAAGTTGAGTTTAGTAAGTTCATGTTTGATTTTGTTTCTGGATGGTTGTTGTGCTGATTTTCTCTCTTCTCTGTTATCTGATTTGTTGGTCTTAAATTTGCTAAAAATCTTGATGAAACATAAAAGAAGAATTAAGCTAATATATTTGATTGCATGTTCAATTTCGTTTTTCTTCCTCTGCTTGTAATTGACCATTGTTTAGCCCTTCCATTTATTCATTTAACATTAAATTAGTCACTGTACGAATGACTTTTAGGGTCAATTATATTATTTGAATTGATTTGCATGAAGAGTTCTTGAGTTCAAGTGATTATTAAAATTCTCTTGCTTGGTGATGCTGTTTTCTGTTTTAGGAGAGTTTATGCTACATGTTCTTGGAAATTTTTAAATTTGATATGGTAAATTATATAAAGTTATGAAGCTGAAATTTGTATTTTCTTCATGTCCTGTTTTGGTCTGAACTGTTTTAGAATCAAACTAATAAAGCTTGAATAGAAATAGGATTGAGTCAATACATTTACATGCGCATCAAGTTTTTGTAAACTCTTTGGGTTTTGTTGGACTTCATTTATGCAATTTGAGTGTATACTATGTATGGTTTGTAACTTGGTGATGAGATAAAGTTAGAAACAATGATTGTATAGGCATGAATTGTGCTTTTCCTTGCTGAATTTAGTGAATGTGAATAAGTAAATGACTTTTTCTATCTTGATTAATGTTGCAGCCTTGCAGGTTAATATATATATGGGAAATATTGTGTGTGCATATGAATTATAAGTTTCTGCTTTTCTTGCTCTTCTCTGAAATTGCTGAATTGATATAAGGATTGATGAGTTGTTATTGTTTAAATTGTTTACTGGTTTTCAAGAAATATTGATAGGGAAGTTCCAATTTTTATTTCAACTTGAAAAGGAAATCATTTACATTTTGATTTGAGATTTAAGGGAGTACTTTTGAATGTGACTTTTGTTGTTTCTGTTTGGAGTTTGGGCTGCTGAATCTGAATTCTCTTTTATGAGATTAGGATAAGAAATATTATGTCATGACATGTGTTTTGGTAAGTGGTTCAAGTGTGCTAGCTTGGCTATTGAGGTTGAGATTAAGAAGTAGAAGTTAATTATTTATAATTGAGTTTTTATATATGATTGAAGAATCTGAAAATACTGAAAATATGCATGCATATTGGTTTGATATGTATGTTGCTTGGATTCAATTTGAAGGCAAATTTGAATGGCATATGATTGGGTTAACATGGTGTACAAATCAATTGATTGTAAAAAATATGTTTGATTAGTCTGATTTCTTTTTATTAGAATCGATGTTCTTAAAGAGGAGAAAGATTTAAAATGGTGATGAGCTTGTCTTGTTTGTTTGATTTGGTGACATTGTTGGATATGGCAGTAACATTTAGACAAGTGCATGATTCTAAGCCTTGCCACTCTTCCTCTTTCACATGCTGATTTCATTGTCTTAAAAGAAGGTGTAGAAGGTTGTGTTTATGCTTTTAAGTGAAATTTGTCTAAGCTATATGAATCTGTACAAAAAAAAAATTCTGATTGGTATTTCATGTTAATAAACATCAACTTTACTCAAATAATTAGTGGTTAGTGAGGTACAAATGATCAGTTACTTGTTAAACGAAGTTAGTATTTATTGACTGAAACTACCTATGTCATTCTTTTAATATTTTGACTATGTTTGGTTGAAATAACTATGTGAATATAATTGGAGTGTGGTAGGGATTGTTTGAGGTGATACATGTGATACAATTGTAATGTTTGAAGTTTATTAAGAATATTTGATCTTGCTTTAAGTTATTGATTAGTCAAACCTTGAGAATCATAAAAGATTAAAGTTAAAGGGCTTAATCAAAGAGTTAAGAAATAACCAAGTATGAGGATTGGGTAGTAATACGGAGAGAGAGACGTTAAACATTGTGAAGTAGAAATGATATTAATTGATTATTCTATACTACATCATTTTAGGATTGATTGTGATGTGGTTGTGAGGCATCGTGAAAGGATGGGAAAATGCGCAGTTGCTAAGGGCGACAGGTAATCACTCTTAACCTTACTATAACATTGAGGGTGATGTTAGTTAGGGATTTTTGGTAAAATCCCTTTTCATCCTCTATATATATATATATATATATATATATATATATATATATATATATATATTATCTTTAAAGGGTATTTTTATACAAAACAGGCTATCGAGTGCCTTTCAAACACGATTATTTTTATATAAAAGATTTGACAAATTATATATGTAGTATCCTGGCTGGTGATATTGTTGGACTGTGTATATGAGTGTATAGACATTTGGATATTGACATTTTGACAGGGATATTGAGAGGTATGGTGGATTGGATGTATCATAGGTTGTGTAGAGAAAATTTGGGAGTTATGATGAGGGAAGATGTTGTGGATAATAGATCGAAAGATGATGGGAGAATATATGAGATTGATATTGATTTTGACTATTGTGATGAGATATTGAAATTAATGGATATTGTGAGGTTTGCATGACACTGATAAATATACGTACCATCGCGCGATGATAACTGTCGATAGGCCAATCGACAGTTATTTGTACTGAGGATCCTTTTTAGAATTGATTGGATCGGGGTTCATAGGTCGACTTATTGAGAGAAGTGACCTACGGTTGTTTGGCATTGAAGAGCCCAACCGCCCCTACGGTTGTTTGGCAGTGGAGAGCCCAACCGTTCCCGTTCTGTAATGGAAAACAGAATTGGGGTTCCTTCTCTGGAGATTGCCAGAGAAGGAAATTGTCCCCTCATTATGGAGAGGGACACATTGTCAAATCATATAGTGAAGAATAGATGCTTGAATGCACCGTGGTGGCACAATGCATCTGTAGGTGAGTGTGAGAGTTGTTGGGGTAGAATTAGTTGATTGGAGTATGGAGATGTTGAATGGATTTGGTTTGAAGGTGATTGTTGGACTTGAGTGATGAATGGAAGAAGATTTGATATGGATATATATATATATATATATTACTAGTTTTAAATAAGGTACCCTTTAGACGCCCTCGCTACCGCACATCTCACTGTTATAGTGAGTTAAGCGGTGATTACTGGGACAAATTGTCTCATCCCACGATTACTGAAGTTTTTGCAGGTATTCATACACAGGCACGAACAACAGGAAAGGGAATTAGGTAGTAGTAGTTATATAGTTTATTTATAATTGTATATTGCCAATTTGTATAGGCCTGCATTCGTTTCCGCATGTATATATATTTATTTATTGTTAATATACTTAGTTCTGTTTAATAACCATGTTAGGCAAATCCTTTCTAACATGGTTAGCAATAAATTATCCATGATAGCAGCTGAGCTGTATTAGATTATTCTTTTCTATCATGGATAGTATTAATCATTAGGATATTCTTTTTCTAACTATGATAGAGATATTGATATTATTGCAATTCCTTTTTCTATCATAGTTAGTAAAGATATTATTGAAC
Organism: Mimosa pudica; assembly: GCA_029929735.1. Lineage (NCBI taxonomy): Eukaryota > Viridiplantae > Streptophyta > Magnoliopsida > Fabales > Fabaceae > Mimosa > Mimosa pudica. The sequence goes on along the minus strand of JAKELP010000037.1, from coordinate 2,896,096 downwards.
TAAAAGAGATGTCACTGGTTAAATAGGGAATTAGTAACATAATGTTACATCAACTCTCTTTCTCTTTTATAGGAAGAGGTGGACAAGTGCAAAAGGCTAAGGAAAACATGGAGTTTCCAAGAAAAACATAGGACAAGCTTAAGAGTGAAGCAAGGGACAAAAGAGGAAAAAGAAAAATTCTTCCTGACATTCGTTGGGCTTTCGTTGCACAACTAAGACACGACGAATGATGCTTCCTCTCTGCCTCCAATCTGTTCGTTGTGTGTTCGTCGCGCGACGAACGCACAACGAACGGAAAGTAAAACTCTGCGTTTTCAGACGCGAAAAAACGAAACTTGTTGGATATAAAAGTGAGAGCTCGACAGAAAACACTCATTCTTGACCTCTTGGGCATTTTGGGAGCTAGGGTTTGGCATTTGGAGGAGTGGGTGTCAATGGATTGAAGTTTGGAAGAGATTTTGACTTCAAATCTTGGTTTTTCTTCTCCATTTTCCTTTCTCTCTCTCTTGTTCTATGATTGTGCTTATATATGTATATATTCTTTTGGATATCATGAACATGTGGAGCTAAAGCTTTGATTCTAGGATTATTTGGAACCCTTGTATGGATTAACTCTTAATTCCTCTTCTTACTTTGTGATTAATGTTATATATGTGTTTATTTGACTCTTTACCTAATGTTTCTAAGTGCTTGATCACCATTTAGATGTTGTGTTCACTTGATTGATGCTTGAGAGGGCTAGGTTGAGTGTAGAACTTGGGTAAAAGAGTGTGAGAACTTGAAGTTTACATGACAAATGAATGGTTTTGTTGATAAGATAGACATATACCTATTGACCTCACATAGCCACATTAGGGTTGAAACTTAGAAATTGGGTTTTATTGATTGTGACAAGAGATTGCATGATTAATAAAACTAAACACTTGTTCTTGACTCGACGGAGCGTTTACAAGTATTATAGAACCCTAGGTTAGCAAATATATAGTTGTTAAAAGCAATTGTGAGAGGAGCCTCTTTAAGTTTATGAAGTACAAGGGGGAAAAATAATCTTAGGACCCATTTTATCCTTGAGTTGAAGAATCACTTGTTTATAGTTTTTCTTATTTATTTTTATAGTTACCCTTCACATCTTAACCTCTGAATCACTCAAATTGAGCGAGAGTGCGATAACCATTACTTGACCGGGTTTTGGAACCAAATCCTCGTGGGAACGATACTTTACTTATCACTTTATTACTTGGCGTGACCCGTATAAATCGGTGCGAACAGTAGAGTTTAAATCGGTTTTCGGTTTTTCCGGTTATAACCGAACACCGAACCGAACAACCGAATGCTCAGCCTTAGTTCAAATATACACATGTAAATTCCATTCGATAGAAATAAAATAAGAATCCCTCACTTTTTTTTTGATACATCGGAAAATAAAGAAAAAACAAAGGAAAACTAAACAATAAACTCAAGTAATTCCTTGCAAAGCCATCATAACACTGACTTCTTCACTTGTTAAAAGACGAAGTCCTGGCCCCATCTGCAATGCTTGTTTAGCCAAAAAGTCAGCATAAATATTCTCCTCCCTACTTCTCCATGCTACTTGAACTGTCCAGTCTTTAGCCAACAACATCCTGAGCTCTTGGATCAACTCCACACTCTCATGCCTCTCATACTCATTAATATTGATCAGCTCTATGACTTCCAAAGCATCTGTCCATAGCCTGCAAAATTTAATATCCAGGTTCCATGCTCTTCTTAATCCACAAACACATCCCCACAATTCTGCTTCCAAGCTATTTGTAGCTTTAATATCACATATAAAAGCTTCTAGTACACCAACATCATGCCCAAATATAACTCCTCCACAACCCGATAGGCTAGATGACCTGGAAAAAGCTCCGTCTACACACACATCATAGGTTTTACTCATCTCGTTCCTCCTTCGCTCTACAGTCACGTTAGTCCAGAAAAATGTGTTCGGCATTCGGTTCCAGTGAACTGCTTTTAGCATGCAGCGGGCAACCCCAAGAATCTCTGCCAGTGCATCCGCTACCGTGAGTGTATTTCCATCATGAACTCTTTCATTCCTTCTTCGCCATAAAAGCCAACAAGTAATACAAAAGATAACATTTCATTCACATTGTCTTACGTGCTTTTTATCTTTAATATTCATCTTTATCCAATCATTTGCCGTACTACTCCAGAAAGCATAATCTGATCTCTGAATACCCAGTTCAATCCATATTTCTCGTGCATAAGAGCAATCACCAGAAACATGAATTATATCTTCATATTCTCCAGCACAAGCTGCACAATCCCCTGTCACGTGTAGCCCACACGTTTTCTTATACCCATTTGTAGCTAGCCGATTTTGAGAAAGCAACCAAACATGCATTTTACATCTTTCAGGGGCTTTAACTTTCCAAAGTTTAGACCAAAAATTCTGTTCAGGCTGCTCCACTTGAGTGATCATATTATACGCACTTCTTGTAGAAAAGACTCCATAATTCTCATGCTTCCAACGAACTACTATAGACTCATTCCTTTGCTCAACTTCAACCCCATTGATAAAGGAGTCCCAAACTTTTTTAATGCCACACCATAAACGAGACCCCCTTCTTCTTCTATCAATAGTAGGAATAATATCATCCCCACATCTATATTTTCCTCTAACAACTCTTGTCCACAAAGCATCCTTATTTGTCATTAAGCCCCACCCAATCTTCATTAAAAGAGCCTTATTCTGCTCCCTGGAATGTCTCAAGCCCAATCCACCTGCCGTTTTCTCTTTGCACACTTCGTCCCATGCAACAAGATGAGCCTTACGTTTCTCAGAAGTAGAACCCCACAAGAAATCTCTAGAGAGACGGTCAAGATCCTCACAAATACTCACCGGGAGAAGGGCGGTTTGCATGACATGATTTGGGATTGGAATCACCGTGGATTTAACAAGGGTACTTCTGCCAGCTAACGATAAGGAGTGCACTTTCCACCCTGCTAATCTAGATCTCACTCTATCAATAACATACTTATAAGTATTCTTATTAACTTTCTCGTGATGGAGTGGAACACCCAAGTACTTCCCCAGGTCTGCCGTTCTAGTATAGCCACGAGCATTACTAAGGTCCTCCCGAACATTATGATTAACATTTTTAGAGAAGACACGAGTTTTAGTAGCATTAACTCGTTGGCCTGAAGCGGTACAGAAAACTGCCATGCATTTCTTGATAATTCTCACTTGATTCATGCTTGCTTTCGCAAAAAGAACAAGATCATCCGCAAAGAAAAGATGAGAGATCGGAGGGCCATTAGCATTTAATCTGATTGGTTTCCACACTCCATTGTTCATCTGTTCCTGGATTAAATGAGCTAATTTTTCCATGCATATAACAAATAAATAAGGAGAAATCGGATCACCCTGCCTCAAGCCTCTTGAAGGAATAAACTGCTCAGTCTTACTACCATTCCAGAGGATTTGCATTGAGGGAGAACTAATACACCATTCAATCAAATCAAGAATACCATTGGGAAAATTGAGCTCCCGAAGGCACTTCAACACAAAAGACCATCTCAATCTATCATAGGCCTTCTCCAAATCAATCTTGATAGCCATGTACCCCTTCTTACCCTTTGCACACCTCATAGAATGAATAACTTCTTGAGCCAAAATAATATTATAAGAACTAAGCCTTCCAGGGACAAAGCTACATTGGTTAGGAGAAATAACATTGGACAATATGGGCTTAATTCTGTTTACAACAAGTTTAGTGACCACCTTATAAATCACATTACATAAGCTTATAGGTCTAAAATCTTTCAATTTTTCTGGGAAATCAATCTTAGGAATTAACACAAGGAGGGTATGATTGACTTCTCGAATAAGTCTAGGATCCTCAAAAATCTTCAGAATGAAATTGTAAACAGATGGACATACCTGGGACCATTGGTTTTGGAAGAAAAGAGCATGAAACCCATCAGGACCTGGCGCTTTCAACGGTCCCATACACCTTACAACCTTTTCAACCTCTTCTTGTGAGACTTTGTTCGACATGTGTAACATACTGTTACTTAATCCCTAATTAACTAATGATACCCAATTTTAATTCTATAATATCTTTACTAACTATGATAGGAAAAAGATTTTCCATAATATTAATATACCTATCATAGTTAGAAAAAGAATGTTCTAGTGAATAAAACATTATCCATGATAGAAAAAGACTTTCTGATTCAATATAGACGCTATCATGGATAATTAAGAGCTAACCATGTTAGAAAGGATTTGCCTAACATGGTTAATAAATAAAACTGATTGATATTAGACAATAAATATATATATATATATATATATATATACATGCGGAAGCGAATGCAGACCTATAAATGACAATATACAATTCTAAATAAACTATACAATATCCACTACCTAATTCCCTTTCCTGCTGCTTGCGTCTGTGCATGAATACCTGCAAAAATGTCAGTAATCGTGGGATGAGACAATTTATCCCAGTAATCACCGCTTAACTCACTATAACAGTGAGATGTGCGGTAGTGAGGGCGTCTAAAGGGTACCACAACTTTAAAAATCAGCAATATGTATATAACCAAATCTTCTTTCATTCATCACTCAAGCCCTTCATTCACATCCAAATCAAAGTCAACATCATCATCTCTATTACCATATCCCACTCAAAATTCCTTAATTGATCCCATTCCAACAAAACCTCATGTCTCCATCTCCACTCTGAGTACTTTCACTATAGCTCTCACACTCACCTATAGATGCATTGTGCCATCAAGGGGGCATCCCAGCATCTAATCTTCACTATATGAATTTGACACTGTGTCCCTCTCCATAAATGAGGGGACAATTTCCCTCTCTGGCAATCTCTAGAGAGGGAACCCCAATTCTGTTTCTATTACAGAACGGGAACGGTTGGGCTCTCCAATGTCAAACAACCGTAGGTCACTTTCTCTCAATAAGTTGACCTATGATCCCCGGTCTAATCAATCTGAAAAGGATCATCAGTACAAATAACTCTCGATCGGCCAATCGACAGTTATCATCGCGCGATGGTACATAAATTAATCAGTGTCATGCAATGCTCACAATCCCTATTCTATATTCCATCCACAACTTTCATTAATTTCCATCAACATAACTCCCTAATTTTCTCTACATAACCTATGATACATCAAATCCACCGTACCTCTCAATATCCTGTCAAAATGCCAAGATCCCAATATCTATACACTCACATACAGATTCCAACAATATCACCAGCCAGGATACTACATACAGTAAGTCAAATCTTTATACAAAAATAATCTTGTTTGAAAGGCACCCGATAGCCTGTTTTATATAAAAATAGTTTTTCAAAGATAATATATATATAGAGGGTGAGAAAGGATTTTGAAAATCCCCAACTAACGTCACCCTCAATGTTATAGTCAGTTTAAGTGTGATTACCTGTCGCCCTTAGCACTTTGTTGCTCTTCCTTACCGTTCCTTGTAAATTTTTCTTCAAACGTCATCACAACTACATACTCCTATAATGATATCACACAAAATGATAAATTAATATCATTTCCATTTTATTTGTAATCTAACGTCTCGCTCCCTCACGTATTACTACCCATTTTCCCCTTTCTCTTTGAATCCTTTAACCAATTTTAATCATAAGTCATCTGAATTTCAAAATCATCAACTTCAATCCAAGAAAATCACATCGTTTAAGAATACTTACAATTACCTAATTGGTCATACCACATCAATTTACTCAAGAAAATATAACTAATCTGAAATAAACAACCTTCACAACAATCACTGTATCAACAAAACGATCAATACCAAAATGCATGCAAGATTTCACAAAGGAAGGAACCCAAACATTAACCAATTATAGTCATCAAGAAGAAATCTCGAACAAAACATAGCAGGGCCATTTGAGTTCCAAGATTCAAAACAAATGTCATTAAACTAACATGAACATGGATACATAAATCACACAGTCAAAGCAAACAACCCAAAACTGCAATAATCACACATCACAATGACCAAATCTGAAACTTAAAAGAAATCGCCAAGTTTAATCACATTCACAAACAAGCATAAAAACATCATCAATTCTCATTTCAATTAATAATTAACTCATATTTTTACAAACAGCCAGGCAATAACAATAACTTAACAGTTAATAGGCCAAGTCTTCAGATCACGAGAAGTCAAACCAATTATAAACAACTCTTGACAAAATATTTAACTCACTACCAAATATAACAGCAAAGAAGTTCTTTTTACTTAAAACAACAACTTTATAAGCTAATCAGATCTTAAAAATGCCAATACCCATCAGTCCAATCAGCACCTTCAACCACGATTTAGTTCAGCCAAAACAAAGAAAGGAGAAGAAAGGAAGTTCATTTCTATATCCAAGGCTTAGCTTAGTTAAGTTTCATCTCCTTTAAAGATCACTTGTCAACCTCTAAATCCCTGTACACGTCGCTACAAACCAACATAAGATTGAGCATTTTATTACTAGTCACTATATGCTTCTCAATTTAAATCAGCCCCAACTATTTCACCACATCTTCTCTCCATGTTGCCAACATGTCATCCATAATTCTTTTCTAAACTATCATTACCCCTTCATTGATTTAAGTTTATCTTATGTCCAGGATCCAATCAGTTTACTTCCATTTGCCTTAATATTAAAGAATCTGAATTATAGAAACTATATTAGAAAAACAATTTGGCTCCTTCTATTTATTGGTAATATTTCTTCCCAAGAATCCAAATAGTGTAACAAATACACAACATTATTTTACACCTTTAAACCTTGCATTCAGAATTTCCAAGTTCAGCAAATTCATCAAAGAAACATTATCACAACAACATATCCAAATGCACCAAATAGAGAATCCATGCACAACTTGCCTTGAATAAATACAAAAATCCTTCTCCAAGAAAGTTTGACATACATTTATATATATTTTAACTCTATAGTATGTCTACACAAATCAATAAAAGATCTTAACTCCTTTAAACTTCTACCTAATCTAAATCAAACATAAAAAAAACCTGAATTTGCAAGATATCATCACAACCTCAACTTCTAATTTACTAATTTAAATATTCTATACACTCCTTTTTATTCATCATACTCATCTTTTATTTACAAGCTTGAATTTTGACCCAGTAAAGTAATCGTTAAAATTCTGAATCATCAAACCCATCATCCTATCAATAAACAAGTTCCACAACAATCACATATACACAGAACCTAGCAAGCCAAAATTTCCAAACAATTCATTCTCTTACACATTTTATCAAACACCTTGTGTGCATTCCAAAGTAATGAAAATCAACATCCAAACAAGAACTCAATCTGTCACAATACTCAAACAAATCATGCAGACACAACAATATTTATCACAATTAATCTTATAGAATCACTAATTTTAAAGATTAAACCTTTAAGAAAACTCAAACTTAACGGATTACTAACACACAAAGTTAGGCTTTTTCACAAAATCAACAAAATCATAATCAATCATTCAAATCCTTCTTAAAACTTCAAAACCAAAGCTTCAACATGATATTTGATATATTCTTGAACCCAAAACAGAATACCCATTTCGGCCTCTCCTCTCAAACATCATTAATGGAAGAAACTAAGGTAGGGAAAGAGAAAGAAGGCTGACCAAGGTTCATATCTCCACTTTTAAGCACCATTGGAGCCTTCTATCGTCGGAAATATCGCCGGAAAACGGCCACTAAAGTGGCTGGCCGAGATGTACAAAGCAAAAGGAGAGGAAAAGAAGTAAGAAAACGAAGTTGAAAGAAGGAAGAGCTTGAAGAACAACAAGAAAGGAGGAACTCACCAACTCCCGCCGCCGTCCTCCATCCAAAACGAAGCCAAACACGCCGGAAAAGTGAGGGAGAACGACGAGAAGAAATGTGGCCGGTCTAGCTCGAGTTCGCCTAAACAAGAAGGGGATGAACGGCAGAGGAAAACAAGGCTGAAGCTCAAGAGGAAGGGGGGAGGCGACGAGTTTGGTTGAGGCAGGAAGAGGAAGAAGAAGAGAGGGCCGTTTGGGTGGGGAGGACGGCTAGGGTTGAGTTTGGGAGGAAGAAGGAGATGATGAGAATATATATATATATACACTTTTAGGAAAAATTACAACTAATTACCCCATTGTTTATCCATAATTATATTTTTAGCCCAAAAGTTTGTATATTATTGTACCTCACACTTTCCATTATCATATTATCTAGGATTCCAATTACTTGTTCATGAAAGTTTCTAGCTTCACATAATTCTTTTAACTATATTTCCTTAAATTCCAAAAATTAGGATTTAATAACAATAAATCTCTCCATAAATTCCTCCATAAATCTCAAATTTCCTAAATAACACATATATAATTTCTAATTAATCTTGATCAAAATTTAGGATGTTACAACATGGAAGACAGCCACAACGGATTCACCTCAGGGAATCCCACGTCACAAACAATTTCAAGATCATCAGCCCCTTCCTCCATAAAAAGATTAGTATAGAAAGAGAGAGCTTCTTGTTTAATTTTCTCAACATCATATAACCATTCCCCAGATTCATGTAAATATACACATGTAACTAAACAGCTTATATTGTGTGTTCAACTACTATGGACATTTTCAGTTAAAAAAAATTCAGTTGTAAAAAAATTACTATGGACATTTAATGTAATCTTGAGGTTTAAATTTCCAATTTCTAATTAATATCCACTGTAATAGAAAATGTTATAACTCAATTAATTGGCTTTCCCAAAATTGGTTTACTTGATTGGTAAGTCATAACTCATATTTGATCATGTGAATGCTGGATAACATTTTGGGTGGTTCAAAAACATTTAATTAATGAAGGTATTATTGGGATAAATAAAGGTAAAGTGTAACAGATGAAATAATGGCACTAAATGGCTAGTCATGATACAAAATTTACACCAAAAGAGGTCAATTATATATCCCTAGGAACTATGAGAGAGGGAGAGAAACCAATTAAGAGTTCAAAATGTTAGTGTGTATATATTATTATTTGGAATTAGTATTCAAAAAATTTATGAAATTAAATAAATACATGAGATTTAGGTAAATATGTTTACTACATGGGATTACAAAGGTTAGTTCCTAGCTTCCTACAAAAAGGTTAGTTTCTATTTACTTTATATTTATATTGATTGTTAAGTTTGAGAAGAAATCTATTATATATAACCTGGGGTGTGTGGCTGAGTGGCAAGGACTCATTCACCATTAACCAATTGTCTGGGGTTCGATTCTTGGCGTTGTGTATGAAGAAGCATTAAATTTCTCAAGCCAACTGTCCCACCAATTGAGGTGCCTGCAAATCTGCGGGGGATTAGTCTCTCATTTATCGAGTGAGGGGATACCTTGATAAAGATAAAAAAAATCTATTATATATACTAAGAATAGTGGCAACATTCCTATTGTACCACTTGCTCCAATATGATTGGGCCACATGGTTACTTAATTATTTAAAGTTAAAAGAAACTATTCAAATAGAATCAGTTCCTATTTTCTGAATTCGTTTTATTATTAATTTTTGTTTCGTTTGAATTCAGTTTTGAAACTCCGAAATTCTTGTATCAATATTCTTTAATTCGCAATAAACGGATCATGATTATTATTAATGCAATAATTTGATATAATTGGCTATTAAATTAGTAAAAATTTAATGAATAATTTCAAATGATCTTTTTTTTAATAATTACTTTCCGTGCATTGCACGGGGAATTGGTGGTTATATAATATAAGTGGTGTTGGATATTAGATTTTTATTAGTCTATTTTTTATCTGATATAGGGATTTTCTAATAGTAGTTGTCATTATGCCACAATTGCAATAGATATTTGAATTGAGTTTTTTTTTTTAATAAAGAGTATTATTCCAGTATTCTCAAGTCATATATTATTAAACTTGCATAATGCATGCACACATGTTCACATGATATATAATTTTTGTTCAAATTTTAGTTAACAGTATAATTCTAGAAAGGTTAATTCCATATAAGTTGGTTAAAAATTTAAACCTCTATATAATTTTAATGTAAACATAAGATTTGTGAATTAATTAATAACAATAACATATTGGATCCTAGTAAATCATTTAATTAATGAGGGCATAATTGGGATAAATATAGGAAAAGGGTAACCAATGAAATCATGGCAATGGAATTTCATTATATATCGCATTAATTTTTTTGTTTCTATCCATTATATATGTTTGGACTTTGGATGCTTTTGTCTTGGCTAGTAATGAGGCACATTTGGAATAAATATAGGAAAATTAACAGATGAAATAACGACAATAAATGTCTAGTCATGACGAAAAAGTTTTTTTATCAGCAAATGATGAAAATGTTGAACTAAAAGCATACAATTTTCATTGGAAAATCAGAAGCCATGTTTGATCTAATGAGCATTGCATAACATTTTGGATGCTAGTAAATCATTTTATTATTGAGGGCATTATTGGGATAAATTTAGATAAAATGCAACAGATTGAATCATGGGAATAAATGGCTAGACATGCATCTTGTATGCTAGAAAATCATTTAATTAATGAGTGTGTAATTGGGATAAATATATGCAAAGTGTATCAAATGAAATTATGACAATAAATGGCTAGTTATGATTCAAAATTTGCACCAAAACTGGTCCATTTTCATTGGATATTCAGAAGTAATTTTTGATCCAATGAATTTTATTTATATAACAATTTGGAAGATAGTGAATCATTTAACTAATGAAGTCATAAATAGGATACATATAGCAAAAGTGTAACAACTGGAATTATGGCAATAAATGGTCATTCTTGATTCTAATTTTGTATTGTAAGTAACAAATGATTGCTCTAGTGTCAATTAGATATTAATACTAATACTAATATTAATTTTTGATAAGATGAATATCAACAAACAAAGTAATAGAGCTTAAAGGGATTATTGAGAAATCCTTACATTGTTTTGAAAATTCAGAAAATATCCAATGACTTTAAATGAGTTTTTATTTTGTTATATTTAGTGTGTGTGTTTGTCTGTGTTATTTCTTTCTCTCTCAGTACTTTGGCAATGACTATATTTGATTTTGGGGGTGTAGACACTGGACAATTAATAACTCAATAATAGTAATTGTAAAGCAAAAGGGGAAGAAGTGGAGAAAAGTGAAATCTATAATTTGCTTCTTATGTAATTTGATTTTCTGAAAAAAAAACTCATATGGAGGTCATGATCTCTACATACCCCTTGTCTCAACTCTCAACTGCCAAAAATGCCTAAAACAATTCAAATACTGCTCATGTATTGTCTTTGCAGGAAGATATAGAAAAAAGGATACAATTATAGGTCCAATTAAGAAAATCAATAAAAGTTTCTAAAGTATAATTCGGCCTAATAGTTTTTGTTCCTTAATTGTCATTTAACCAATAAGTTCAGAATCCCTATAAGTTATTGTCATTGCTAATTTACAGTTCTTTCACATGGTAATTGTAAATGTTAACTAAATTTACCTTCAGCCCTTAAATATGGCAGTCAGTTTTTATTTAGTTAGTAGTAAAATTCAAACTAATTTATGATGGAGATTGTCTAAATTAGTGGGTAATTGATTTATTATTTCTAAAGCAAAAGTATTAGTAAACTATTCAAAGAAACATTGGACTAAAATCTTTGATACTTGATATTTGCTTATACTTAAAATATTTAATAATAATAGAGAAAATATTTAAAAATCTCATAATTTGATTTGTCAAAATTTGGTGTGAACTATTTTGAGAGAATAGTATAGTACTAGTATAAATTTAATCTTTTTATTTTTATTACAGTTGTGAACTGTTTAAATTTTCACGCGTCAAATTTATTGATAAGATTTCAAGTATTATTATAATTATAATTTTTTTATAAAAATATTAAATCTTAGCCATTGGATCTTTGATCTATTTGTGTGTCAAAAGTAAAAGGAAGGAAAAGGTTAAGGAGGAAAGGAGTCAATTCGCACCATCAAGGGTAAGTTTGATAAAAAAAAGCAAAATATTAAACATGACCTAGAGCAATCCCCTTCTTTATTCAGAGCATGTAAATACCAAATTGTATTTAAAATTGAATTGTTAACCTAATTTATTTGTAAAGATAAGGATATCACAATCACCATCCCTCTCTTAAATTCAAACTTGTTATTGATAGCAAAACTATTCAAGAGGCAATAAATAATTGATTTCACTCTATTCTATTGGCAAATTAGAAAAATAAAACTCAATTCCACATTACTTAATCCTAAGTCCAAATGAGATCTCTCTTCCAAGGATATATCCTCTAATTCATAAATCAATCAATAAGTAGAAAATTGATTCAAGATTAAGTAAACAAAGATGAAGTTCAATACAAATAATTGATTCAAACATACCTTAACCCTCAAATCAGCTCATAACTACTCTAGGTACAAATAAAAATTAGATATACATCCCAAAGATCAGTCCAATGGCCAAGGAAAGCTTCCTGGCAAAACAGAAAAGAAAAGTTGAACCCAGCCCTTTTAACTAATTATTGGATCAAAAATTACAAATTAAATAAAGAAGAAATAAAACCTCTCATAACAGGGAACACAAAACTCTTGGGTTTTATTTGATGCAAGTTGCCTTTGCATTTATGAAACTCAACTAAGAACCTTTTGCCACCCGTTTCGTTTCATTATATCAAGGATGACATCGAGAGGAAAATCTATAACAGAGGGCGGGGAAGTTAGTAATGCTACTTTGGGGAGCCTCTGCAGTTTTAGGCGCTTTGTAGGCTTATCGGGAATGGGGCTTGGCATAGCAATCAGAAGCAGCAGGGAGAGAGATAAATATGGGAGTTGTCGTGACAGGGCGTCCACAGATATATATAACATGGCAAAGATGAAAATGGCAGGGAAACAAATGAATCTGATTTTGGGACTGAAATGAAACACCATGCAGGACTGAAATCAAGCATCAAATAAATAAGAGAGGCTCTAAATTTGAAACGGAAAAAACGTATTAAATTAAATTTAAACCAGAAAACATATTGCCATAAATAACTCATTAAAAGATCATTATATGTATCATTAAATATGTGCTAAAAGGACCATTAATTAAATTAATTAAATTTGTATTTAACTCTGAAAATACAAATGTGTGAACGCCTAGTGTGAACACACACAAAAGATTCCATACGCAAAACATTTATATATATTAGATAGATAGATTACCAATCCAATTCACAGTTCTTTTGTTATTATTTTTTGATTTTATACAATGATGATCAATTCTACTTTGGGGAGTGTCATCATGACATTTTTTGCCTTTTGTACTAGACTGGTATGTTTTGTCCTCATAATAAATGGACAAAGAAGTAAGATCAATTAAGCTGCAGAAATAACCTTTTTCAACTAAAGAGCTGCACCGTTTCCTTTTAATAATTTGTCGTAGAATTTGTTATTGTTTATTATGCTATGTTACATGCAGTCGACCGAGAAATTTGAGTTTACGTAGCATGAATTATTGAGAGTTAATGAGATTTTCCTTATTGCTTCTTACGCTTCTTGAAATCAAATTAGTCTGTTTTTATTATAGAATTAAAGGTGTGGGATTAAAGATTCGAAATTATTTTTTCTTTATTTTATCTATATCTTATCTTTGTGAAAATTTTATCGCTCAATTTTACAATTTTTAAAATAAAACTTTCAAAATTTATATTTCCCGTCCCATTCTCTCAAACAAATCGCTCAAACCAAACATCTCATTGGTGGCTGTAACTCTCCTGGTCAATGTCAAAATAAAATTAAGGATCCACATGATTATTAATTAGCTTCAAGTGGATTACTATGACTGTTTTGCTAAAATACGATTAGTGCAACTAGATATCCTTTGATCTTGGTCGAGATCAACAAATCGAAAAGTCTTTAGCTTTGATCATGTTACACACACACACACAGAAGTTAAACATCCCTCCTGTCACATATACCATTCGGGGCTAATTAAAAAAAAAAATACCATTCGGGGCATTACTTTTGGCCAACCAATCGGTTCTTTGTAATGCTTTTTTTTTTTTTGAGTTTTAATGTTCTTCATTTGATGGAAGTGTAAAATCCCATTCATAGTTGTAAACATAAATGTCTTTCGGATTCCCTAACTAGTACGTTTCTCGTGATTTGAACTATTCTCTCCACTATTGTTTTTATAAAAAGAATAGTCTAATTCCAACGTAATATTTTCCATCTCTAATTTTCGAAGGCAAAATTATCATAATTGCCTTTACTCTGTCTGCCGTGTCTCATGGAAATTATATGAGTAGGCTCCAATTTTGGAATACACTGCTCCACATAAAAGGAGGAAGATTGAAAAAGAGAATAATTTAATGAGGTACATAAGAGTCTTTTCATATCTACAATTTTATTTCCCTTAAGTGAAAATACTATGTTTGCACATGTACCCAAGTCTGGTACTATTTTTACATCTCTCGAAACTTTAGTATTATAAATTTACTTTTGGGTAAAATTTAGTATCATTTTTGCACTTTCACCCTATGTTTTAAATAACTAACTAAAAAAGGTGTTTTCTTGATGGGGTGATAGATCAAATTTTATATCTTATTCATTGCTCGGACTGTGCACACACACACAAATCGAATTTTAGAATACGGTAGCATAGTTGTAAGATTGAGCTGTAATTGATCTAGTTAGATTAATTAACATCAAGCTTATTGCTGGTATGAATATATTTTTTTTTTACATATATTAATTAAAGGTATGAATATGCTCTATTTTTACAATTAAGCAGAACATTTATCCCTTATATTAATCCAAAATACAAATCCCGGCCCATTGCAATCCCAAAGTCACTCTAAATGTCCCAAATGGCTCTAGTTATATGTATTCATATTTTACGTATTATTATTGTAAGAGAATACCATTACTAAAGTATGTGCGTTTATTCAGCAAGTGAATACACAATGCTACTAAACATGGCCTCTTTTGTAGTTTTCCCGTGCATGGCTTTAAAAGGCTAAGTGGGTTGAGAAGGAAGTATTTCATTCTTTTTTTCCGATTTTTGTGTGCAGTAGGAAACTTTGTATCATAAAAGGTATTAAAGCTAAGGAAGTGACTTTGGTGTGTTGTGTCTCCATAAATATATAGTCAATATATGTTTACTAAAATCATTTGATCTCATTAAGATCAACATATTACATCCACCGTTTTATTCATTACACACAAGCATCCTTAAGTCCTTAATTAGTTGACACATAATCTAATTAATTAAGCTAGTAAGGTTTTTCCCCATTGTAATTGCCAGGAGGATCATAGTTACAACCAATAAAAGTTCCTCCATTGTCGCACATCACTTTAGCACATCCAACACGAACTGAGCTATTCCACACAACTTGAGTATAGTGTAGGCACTCACCACCAACACAAGAGTTGCTATTGTAGTCATAGTTTGCCTTCTCATCCACCCACATCTTCACAGCATCAACCCCGCTCATGTCGCCAGAGCTCCATGCGATGTTCTCACCGTATTGGCCACCGGAGTGGACCAATTGGCAATCAGCCTTGCGCTGGCTAGCATAGTTTTGTGCATAAGCAGCAACAGTATCATCCCAAGCTATATTTTGAACACTCACTTGTGATCTTGCTGCATTGTGGCCATCCACAAAGTCTTGTTGTGAATTTTGGGCATGGGCTATGAGGGCAAAGAGAAAGAAGAAAAAGAAAGAAAATGGGAGTTTGAATGATAACTCCATTGTATGTTTATTGTATGTTGTGTTTGATGAAGAAAGGGGAGGCCTTGAGTAGCCTATTTATAAGGATTTTCATGTAGAAAATTAATAGCGTGTAGCTCACGTCATGGCGGGATAAAAGAGACTTGTAAAATAATAAATGAAGTAGAAGAATATTTGTAGAAAAAATGACTCGAGAATTAGTATTTAGTGATATATGAAATTATTCAATAAAAACCACCATTCAAAACAAATAGCGAATATATATACATTTACAGATTTTCGTCAATTTTAAAAGTAAAAATTGGATCTTTGTAAAAAAGGTTTAAAAATGGAGGTGAATTGATTAATTCATATTTTTGACATATTATATAATAAAACATTTTGTTATATATACTTCCTCCGATCCTGAAGATATTTCCCAAACTACTCCTATTGGATGCTAATGAGAAATGATCAAGTAAGGGATGTGGGAGGGCATAGTAAGAGAATATAATTGGAATGCTTTTAAAAACACACCTTACTAACTAACATAAGTAAAATTCTTATTTAAATATGTCCTATATTAGAATTGACTGGAGTAATTACTTGTCATTATTGGTTTATTTATCTTTTCATTTAATAAAAAATGTTAATTTTAAAACGAATTAAGTTGTCATTTATAATCAATTTATTATTCTTCAATAGGATGAGAATATCAGTTGGGAATATATCTATTCTTATTGAGGAAGGACCTCACTATATTTAAAGTTATTTTTGACGTATTCCTCATTTTTTTTCCTGTTCATCAGTTTTTATTTGTCTGTTTCCCCTGGCCAAAAAAGAAATTTTTATTTGTTTGTTCACACCCTCCTATTCAGTATATGAAACACCCATTAGATGAAGTATGTATAACTTCGTGATAAAAAAAGGTTATTTTCAAGATTTTAAGTCGTGACCTTTAAATCACACTGTATATTGTAACGAACATTTACTTATTGTTGCTCAGTTGTCGTTATGTCAGTATCAGGTATTCAGGTTTCATTGTTACTTCACAAAATAAAATATAATATTTGTTATTTCATGAAGTAAGTTGACCTTTAAGTATAATTTTGCAGCGTCGATCGTGGGTCGCTAGAGCTCCATTTGTCGACAAAGGTGAAGAAATTTCACTTTTATAAAAGTGAATTAGGTCATTTGTTGAAAAATTTAATGGATCCGTAAAGTAATTCTTAGCGACGGACTTCATAGTAAGTCAAGGCATTTTCATAGTAAGTCAATGCATTTTGCGGGATGTTACGTTATAGCAACTGCTTATTATTTTAGTGGACCTTATATGTCTTTTCATTTTTTAGTGGTAAATTTAGAAATTAATTTATCCTTTTCTTATATTGGTGGTTGTTATGTGTCTTTTCTCCTTCTTTCATTGGTTAATTGAGAGAATTAATTTATCATACATTGCTACAAGATTTTTAATCATGCTCGTTCATATAATTCCTTTTCTCAAAATATGTTAACTAGGCAGATGTGACTAAAAGACATGCAAACTACCGCTCACCACAAAATAAAAAAGGGTTAAGTGCAAGTTAAAGTGCAATTTTGTCAATGAAATATTGCTATAGTTATAGGTGATACAACTGATAATAAAGAGAAGGGTTGAGAATTAACAACATTCCTCTTAATTAAGTAGGAGCATATATATCAAAACCTTCTATTTCAGGTAAAAATGTTTATCATTTAAACGCTAAATTCTATTAATCAAAATAGAAGTTTTTGGTAAATATATGGTTAAAAGGTTAGTTGGTAATTTTAGAAATTTTTTTATCAATTGTGTTAGTTGCTATTATAATAACAGATTATTGGTATAATTGCACTTTGACCCAACAAAAACTAAAGAGAGGATATTTAAGAATAAAACAATGGAATAAATTATTATTATGCTTATAAGTTATAATCGTCTCTTGCATCAATATATACTATGTAAAATGATTAACTTTGGTTTTAATTATAATTCAAGTGAAAAATAGTCCTATCACTATATAATGTCATTTACATGCTTGAAGAAATGATAATAACTCAATAAAGAGAGTAAAAATATAATATTTAAAAATGGGGCGAAATCATCAACACTTGATATTACTTTTTTAGATCAATGAATATATTGTCATTTCTTTAAAAAAACTTAACGGGTTCTGAGTATAGATACCAGTTCGTTTAATTGACAAAATTGTATTTGATAAAAAAATTGACAATATAATAACTCAGAAAGTGGGTAAAACTCTAAGGACATATTTGGAAATAAAAAGAAATTATCAAACTTGATATTAATTTTTTAGGTTATCAAATGTTCACATTTAATTGTACAATTCTTTTTGTCCAACAAACTGAATTTGTTTAATTAGTGGCAAAAATTGTGCTGGAAAATCCGAACCGAGACTTTTCTAGATATTCAGAATGAACACGACTTTAATAAGCTATTGACATCGAGTTAGTAGTAAATATTCAACTACTGTTGTTCACGGACGAGAAAAGTATTTTTAACTTATAAAAAAATAAACATTTTATTTGTATTAAACAAAGAAATTAGTTTAATATTACTCAAGCTAAAATTTTATTTGGATCATATTTTTCATAAAAATGTCACATACTTAATATGATACAAATGACACATGTATTTTTTTTTAAAAAAATAGATTTCATAAAAGGATAAACACACATACATATATTTGGGATGAGACGGGATCGGAATGACCTCATCTTTTGTCCCGTCCCTTCACGAAGATGAATTTTGTCTCGTCCTAAAAATTTTCATGATCATGATGAGAATTTCCCTTCCCAAAAAGTCATGGGATTGGACGGGATTGATCCGGCGGATCGGGACGGGAAACTTTTGCACACTCATATATTCAACCATGCAACATGTGTTAGAGAATATTTTAGTAGTTAGTCGTCTTTTATTTTTATATCCTATATATAATAATTCTTCCACGTAACTTACTTTTCTTTGTTGGGACCAACATGTAACTATTGTTTCATGCTATGAATTTTGAAGAAGGAACTGCAGTAGTCTAGACATAACAGACAAAGCATATATAGTGTTGGATTCTAAATCATATAATTATGCCTATAAAAATATCACATGATGATGGTTAAATGGTCCAATGCTACATCGATTATTTAAAATGTCCGAATCTACTATATACTGTATAATGAGGCATCCAATTTGAACTTATTATAAAATTTATACTCCATTTGTTTTTAAATTTCTCTCTCAAATTTATGATATTTAGTTGTAAGATAAAATCGATATTTTAGTATCAAAGTTAATCCGTTGTCTAACTTTTATATTTAGAACCAAATTATGCAAGACATATTACGCGCACAGGTGCACACACATACATACATAACATTGACTCTTAACTATTTTTGTTCTAGTGCTCCTATAGTTTTATTGTAAATTGTAAATATGAATTGACAAAATCGTATATAAATATAAAATATGTCTAAATTAATGGATCTCTAATAGACTTTATGAATTGCTGATAAAAAAAACAGACTTTATGAATCTTTTAATATGATTTTGCTTACATAGAAAGAGTCAAAATGTTGAAATTTCGCTAAAGATATCCATGTACAAGTATTCATTGCTAGGAAAGGGAGGCGGCCGTGCAAGGAAAGGCAAATGCGTGAAACACAATTGTGTTATTTACACATCTTCCTTGAAACAACTCAATGCTTAGCTATAACTATATCTAAGGAATCATATTAATGAAAATGACTATAAGCTATACCGATCTTAAATGGGTACATTAATAAATCATGCAATGTATTCCCCGTCTCTAAATATAACGTCATTTTGACTAATAATTTGGAAAAATTAATGAAAGTAGTTAAGTTATATATTTTTATGTGACTTTTCAATAATGCCCCTCTTCAAAATTAGAAGTGAGTGAGAGTGTGGAGGATACAATTTTTTTATAAAAATGTATATATAAGGGTATTTTGGGAAAAGATGAACAAAAATATGAGACAAAGTGGATAAGAGTCTTATAATTGGTGACAAATTGAATCTCAAAACTCGCTTTATATTTAGGGATAGAGGGAGTATTTAATTTTATATTAGATTTCAAAACAAACAAAATTCAATAGATTTGAGACAAAAAAATGTTATGTTGATAAAAACCAGCTCAAATCTTGACAAAAAAAATAATCTGATAGATTTATGATACAAAACATGTAATTTTATCATTAAAAAATGACAAAATTGTTATTGACTAATCCATAATAAACTTATTGGAAAGGACTCATCAACAATTCATCTGCAAATCCTTTTAAAATTTTCGCTCTTTTTTGTCAAGAGCTTAAGATATTATACGTGTAGTCATTTAAATATTCTTTACTTCCTTCTCCGATCCGTTCCTAAATATAACATCATTTTCCCTAATTTGATTAAATTAAGAATACTAGTTAAATTAGTTATTATCAAATGATATTACTAATGTACCCTAAACATATAAATTTATTCCCACTCTCCCACTCTTACTTGTCTATTATAGATAAAGATTATTAATTAGGGTTTATTTGGAAAAAACGTTGAGAAAAATTAGATAATTTCTTATATCTAGAAACAAATTGAAATCTTAAAGTGATCTTATATTTAGTAATGGAGGGGTTAATAAATTTAAAATCTTACGATTTAACTTTCATAGCTCATTTTTAAAGTAAATAAAAAGACCAAAAAACCACGTTTTAGTATTATATATAAAAATACTTTTATGAAAATTTGAATATGAACCATTACTGTTACAATATAATGTGAGCATATGTATTGGACTACATCATTACTGTTACAATATAATCTACCTCCCTTTTTTTTTGTTTATGATAGATGGAGTTGAGGAGGAGGAAGTTATTGAAGTTTCAATTGCCTAATGATGGAGTTTTAGTTTGCATTATTTGGCCTTTGTATTTTGTATTTTTGGTGCACTAGACTTGTATTATTTGGTTGAATTTGGCTAGACTTGTTTTATTTATGATATTATTAGAATGATGCAACTCTTAATTTTTAGTCGTTGTTGATATTATTAGAATTTAGAATGTTCATATTTTTATATGTATCGCATCGCACTATCGCACGGGCAGTGAGTAACTAGACCGCTCATATATTTTTGGTCTAGAATTTTTTTTAAAGTGACTGGTTGGACGGGTTGACCCTGTAATCCTGCAGACCGGGTTAGGATTGGCCAAATTTCAGCCTATTTAAAACGGGTCATTCTGACCCTACCCATCTGACTCTTGGGTTGGGACAGACCAACCCATAACCCGCGGCCCAACCCAAATTACCGGCTCTAACTACATGTGTGTGTATAAACGAGAAAAGAATAATAAATCATATAAAAGATTGCATCATATGAATGACGTATACACTAGGATTTATTTCTCCTTGATTAACGGCATCACTTACGTTGCTTCTTAATTTCTACATCCTAACTCCTGAGAGAAACAGTTTTATCTGGTTCTTAGTGTGAATCAGTTAGGTCCAAATTTGATTTGGCGAACAAGAATAAAGTTTAGTCCATTATTCTTCAGGAGAATTACAATCAGGTCACTTATAAACAATTAATCATAGACTGAACCTAAGTGAGTTGTCAATGAACTCCTAAGGTTATCAATGGGTGTCCTTTGAATTGTCAGTAAGACCCCTAATTAATTCTCTTATGATGGACCTAATTGTGATTTTCTCTAAATTGTTTATATGTATCTTGGTTCTTGGCCACCACATATACACTTATCTTCTCATTTACGTGGACATAATAATAAATACATAATAGTGATGGTTACTTTGTTTTCTTCAGTTCAGATATTAAAAAAATAACATAACATTGTGCTTAATTGAGAGAATGTTGAGGGAGTACCAAGAGGGATTTGTACTATAATACTAAAAACATTTTTATATAATATAATTGAATTAAGCATATATAAATTAACTAATATAACAGAATTTCTATTAAATCGATATCTTAAATTTTCTCCACTTTTATTACTTGAAGTACAAAAGAAGAAAATTAAAAAGAAAATTAAAAAAATTAATGTCATATATTTTCAAAATAAAGATAAACTTTATTAAAAAGTCTTATATGAAAAAGTAATCGTTAATATATATATATATATATATATATATATATATATATACACACACACACACATACTTCTAATTGAGGTGGGCCGTCAAATAAAGCATTTATTACAATTGGACCATCTTTTCATTTGAATAATTCCTCTTGGATTGATTAATACGTCAACCTATCACAAATGATACTATTCAAAACTCAACAAAATTACTTACAAGAACAAAGCAAATTTGTCATTTTCTTATCAACCAGAGTAATAGATTCATTAAACAAAAAAAGTAATTGATTCAAAAATCAGAAGAAATTGAGATGAATTAGATCAATTGGATAAGTGGACTTAGCATATGTCCACTTATCCAGTTCTACAAATATTAAAAACATTTCCTTGAAACCGGTTGATTGCACCATATATTTGCATATCTTTTCATGGCCAAATCCATTGAATTAATGCATGTTTTGATGATAATTGCACCTAATTAGCATAGACTCTAGTTATTGCTTAAGTTGTTGGAGTTTGTTCTAGTTAAGGGCAATTTAGTCATATTTAGCTTCATTTATTGTCATTCATGTTTTGAAAAACTTTTTAATGCTACTTTAAGTCTTAAACCATTGTAGATCATTTAGGAAACACTATAAATGAGGAGTCAAAGGAGATGGAATCAAAGAGCAAGAAGGAGGAAGCAAGAGGAAGCAAAGAAAACAAAGAAAAAATAGGTGGCAGGCCAACTGGCGAGCAACTCGCCACTTGCTCGCCAGTTGGCGAGTCACTAGCGAGTACATTCGGGTAACTCGCCGCCCGCTCGCCAGTTGGCGAGCCACTGGCGATCCCGACGCTGTAAAAAATCAGATGCGATTTTTAGGGTTTCTTGGCCCTATATAAGCTTTCGAAGAGCCCCCAAACATGACTCCAAGCCCCATTGACATGAAAATAAGGTGGCTATGCTAGGTTTCACTCAAAATCTCTCAAACCCACTCATCCCACTTCCATGTTCATGACATTTCACCTCAAATCTTCCATATTTTCTTCTTCATCTCCATTTCCTCTTCCATTTTCAACAACCTTCTTCTCCATCTCACCCCATCTCATGACAACCACTTCTTGGGTAGATTTTGGGCGAAATTCCTCTCTTCCTTCCATGTGTGGCCAAGATCTTGGTGCTTTGGTGGTGTGAAGGTGGTCAATTGCTTCAACGGGCTTCTTAGGGGAGTTTTCTTTTTCCTATGCTCTATGCTTTGTACTTGAGAGTTGTGGTTTCACTTTCTCTTATGTATTTATGTTAGAGACATATGGTTGTATCTTTCTGATTATGTTGGATTGATATTCTTGTGTTGAACATCATGTTTGATTATCAATGTTATGTATGTTTTATTTCCTATGCTGATTCATGATACTATGCTTGCTCTAGTGGTTTCTAGGTTTGTGTAGTTAATGTTTCAATTGAGGTGTTGTGGTTGCACATTCTCAAGAGGAAATTGGTTTCCAAATTTGTTTTCAATACACATCAAGTGGTACTTGTAACATACTGTTACTTAATCCCTAATTAAATAATGATATCCATTTTAATCCTATAATGTATTTACTAACTATGATAGGAAAAGGATTTTCCATAACATCAATATACCTATCATAGTTAGAAAAAGGACATTCTAATGAATGAGACATTATCCATGATAGAAAAGGATTTCTTGATACAACATAAATACTATCATGGATAATTAAAAGCTAACCATGTTAGAGAGGATTTGACTAACATGGTTAATAAACAAACTAATTGATATTAACCAATGAATATATATATATATATATATATATATATATATATATATATATATATATATATATATATATATATACATGCGGAAACAAATGCAGGCCTATACAAATTGGCAATATACAATTCCAAATAAACTATATAACTTCTACTACCTAATTCTCTTTCCTGATGCTCGCGTCTGTGCATGAATACCTGCAAAAATGTCAGTAATCGTGGGATGAGACAATTTGTCCCAGTAATCACCGCTTAACTCACTATAACAGTGAGATGTGCGGTAGCGAGGGCGTCTAAAGGGTACCACAGTTTTAAAATCAATAATACATATATATATTTCACATTTTCTTTCATCCATCACTTAAATCCTTCTGTCACGTCTCAATCAACTCAAATTCATCATCTCTACTCCCCATGTATCACTCAACATCCCTCAGTCAATTCCACATTAACTAAATTTCATCTTCCCATACACCAATCAAATAATACTACCACAACAGCTCTCACACTCGCCTATAGATGCATTGTGCCATCACGGTGCATTCATGCATCTAATCTTCACTATATGATTTGACACTATGCCTCTCTCTACAAGGAGGAGGCAAATTTCCCTCTCTGGCAATCCCCAGAGAGGGAACCCCAATTCTGTTTTCCATTGCAGAATGGGAACGGTTGGGCTCTCAAATGCCTTAACAACCGTAGGGGCGGTTGAGCTCTAAAATGCCTTAACAACCGTAGGTCAGTTCTCTCAATAAGTTGACCTATGATCCCCGATCCAATCAATCCGAAAAAGATCAGTACAAATAACTGTCGATCGGTCAATCGACAGTTATCATCGCGCGATGGTACATATATATATATCAGTGTCATGCAATGCTCACAATATCCCTATCAATATCACTTCCACAATATTCAATATCTCCATCACAACAATTCAACTCCTTCCGTCAACCAAACTATCACTATCCCTGACAATGTACTATACAAATCTCTCTCACCAGTATCTGAACACTATACCTATACTCATTCACACCATTCAAGGTCAGTAACCACCACCAATCCGCATAATCAGCATAATATATATATAATGAGTCAAATTTCTTTATACGAAAATATTCGCGTTTGAAAGGCACCCGATAGTCTATTTTGTATAAAAATAACTTTCAAAGATAATATTTATAGAGGGTGAGAAAGGATTTTGCAAATCCTAGCTAACATCACCCACAATGTTATAGTAAGGTTAAGTGTGATTACCTGTCGCCCTTAGCACTCTGTTGTTCTTCCTTACCATTTCTTATAGATTTCCCTCAAGCGTCATCACAAATATTTACTCCTAAAATAATATAACACAAAAGGTTATATTGATATAGTCTTCACCTTATAATAATTTACGTCGCTCTCGGTCTTATGAAGTTACTACCCAATTTTCCCCATTTATGTATTCTATATTAATGAACCACATCAACATATAAACAAACTATTACAATTAAACATTTTGTATGTGATCACAAGAGTAAGATAGATTATTGCAACAACTTCCTCTTCAATATCTTTCGTCCAATTTAATCACAAGAAACCAAGTTAAGCAATTAAATACTCCAATTTAAAATCAGCCACATACAAATTAACCAAACACATGAATAATAAATCAAGAATATGAATACTTAATATTACTACAAACATGCACACCCATCAAAGATAAACTAAGCTGAAAATGATCAAATGAAGCGAGCATCCTCATCATTCAAATCTCACTACAAATTCAAAATTCACCGAATAATCCAATGTCTTTCCTTCAAGCTCATTTTCATACTAGCACCAACTAAAACTAACAATTAACATCCATAATTACAAGAATAAGCCTAATGAGACATACTTCTATTTTACTACAAACTTTCTTCAATCTAGACATTTTATAATTAACGACTTTCATTAAGTCTAAACTACTTAACAATGGCCCATAAATTACCAAAAAAAAATGTAGATTTAAATCAACGGAGCCTTATTAGACCATAACTCACCTAACACGTCAAGAAATCCATTTTAGTTCAATCCTTCCTAACTTCCTTATTCCATAATCAATTTATAACTTAAATCAACAAATTAGAGCTATCAATTTATCCATAACATTCATATACCATTCAACTAGGACAAAACTGTACCTACATGTAAAGAACCAACAATAAACCATAATCACATAATAAAAACATGACATCACTCAAGCAAAGCAATACACAATAATTCGCAGTTGTTACTGATTCATAATAACTCTTAAATCACAGAAATTTGCTTCCAAACATGAGAAAGATTAGCCCTCCTTCATTCTCCATACATATTCACACCCACATCATCAATATCAAGCCTTCCTTTTACCTATTCCATTTTATCAACTTTTCAAAACTAGGAAACCATCTTGCAGAACACCATGTTATTACAATTCATAATTCCAACAGCACAGATTTCATCCTTTAGAAATTTCAAAAACCACATTGATCTCTAAGGTCCAGCCAAGCAATCCACCATTATTCAACAAATCATACACCTATTGTAAACACCCTATTTTGTCCGGGCCCACCAAATTAAAATAAAAAATAATTAAAAAAATAAAAAATAAAAAAACAAAAAAAATATAATAAAACAAGATATGATCTCTTGATTCTTTCTTGTGAGGCAAGCACAAGTCAAATTGTGTAAGGGTCAAACAAAAGAGTGGCAACTAAGTGAGGAAATTGGAAATAATTAGAATTTGATTTGAATAAGTTAGGAAACTTTTGAAGGGAATTTGAGTAAAAAGGAAAAAATTGTTGTTTGCCAATCAAGTTTCATAATAGAATTGATACATGTGCAACCATCATAAATAGAAAAAGGAAATGTAGAGAATGATTGGTGAGCATAAATCAAAAAATAATAAATGGGCATTTAAGATGAAACCCTAGAGTTGGTGGCCTATATAAGTGAGAGCAAGAGAGCATATATAGGGGGCTTTTTCTTTGGAGAGGCTTAGGTTTAGTGATGATCATTTTTTTGGGAGGAGTTTTTGAGAAGGAGAGAAAAAGGCTAGGGTTTGGGGAGTAAAGAAAGGAGGTGTATTAGAAAGGTATACATCTATAACATACTTCGTATATTTCTTAGGGAAAAATAGAGAGAAGGTGAGTAGTGGAGAGTGATTTGATGTGAGATCCCTTCTTCTTCCTCCTCTTCTTCTTCTTCTTCTTCTTCTTTTTCTTACCTTAGTTTTCTTATGCCGATGAAAGTCCATTGTAGACGGAGGCATTCATAATCTCTCTCTAATCTCATTTAGGCAAAGGTGTATAACCCTCTAAGACAATTTGATTGTCTCTTCACCTATCCAATGATTTGAGATAAGAGAGGATTATTCTTAATTATTTATTTTTTTATTTGAAAAATAATTTTTTATATATATATGTATATATTTTTTTACAATATTTTATCTTTGCTTGATATATGATTTTGTTTCGATTTTATTTTAAAATTATGAAATCTTTTTTTTTCTTTTTTTATAAATAAAAAAATAAAATGAAATGGTTTTCATAAAAGAGGAAAATGGGTTGAATGATTTTCATCCGAGAAAGATTGAATTATCTTCTCAGGTTGAAAGTCGATTGTTTTTCCGAGAGAGATTATCTCCTCAGGCGATTCAATCAAAATTGTGAAGTGTTTCCTCTTTAAAAAAATAAATAAATATGCATTTTCATAAAATAAAAAAACAAACCAAAAATAATTTTTTTTCTCTTAAATTTAAACAAATGTTTTTCTTAAAAAACACAAACCAAGTGACACGCA
The DNA here is from genome assembly GCA_029929735.1 of Mimosa pudica. Lineage (NCBI taxonomy): Eukaryota > Viridiplantae > Streptophyta > Magnoliopsida > Fabales > Fabaceae > Mimosa > Mimosa pudica. The sequence continues at coordinate 2,868,634 of JAKELP010000037.1, read as the reverse complement.
TTTCTACCCCGAACTACGTGGGCTTTGATCCCTTAAGGGTACGTAGGCCCTAGGTCAAATCCTAGGTCAAGTCCAAAAATGTAAAACATATTTTTTTTCCTCTTTTTTTTTGTTTGTTTATTTTTATTTTTATTTGTATATATTGATTTCTTGTTTATTTTATTTTTATTTGTATATATTGATTTCTTGTTTATTTTATTTGTATTTGTATATATTGATTTCTCTTAGTAATTTAAAATAAAATTAAAATTAAGGTCATATTTATTTTTAAACAAGTAACTTAGGGTAACCGTTTTCTTGAACGGGTGCTGTGGGGTGCCTAACACCTTCCCCACGCACAATCGACTCCCGAACCCTATTTTATTTTTTATTATTTTAAAAGGTTTTCCAAAATATCCTTTTTAAAAATTTTGGTGGCGGCTCCATTTTAATCTTAATTTAACCTAATTTTTCGGGCGCTACAGTTTGGTGACTCCACTGGGGAACATTTTAATTTTTTTTTAGAGTCAAGCCCATTTAAATTTATTGTTTAAAAATAACTATGACCTTAATATTAACTTTATTTTATTTATGTTATTCTTTTATTTATTTATTTATTACTTTTTTTTTACTGTCATTTATTTTGTTTAATTTTTTTTCTTCATATTATTTGTATATATCTCAGGTTTTTATGCCCTCTTCACACACTTCCACTTACACTATCACACACACTATTTGGCCCTATACCCGGGTCGAGAGTACATTAGTGAGAGGAAGTTTCTAATGGTTTCCCAGAGGTTTTATAACCCTGAGGTTACTGTGAAGACTTCATCCTAGTTGTTACCCATGCGACAATGTTAATCTCTGAGGGGTTTTCATTACTCCCTGAAGGTTAATTTTTGTTAGTGGGGTCTTCATCATCATGATGAGGGCAACTAGGAGACCTTGTGAGGATTAGGACAACCTAAAACCTTTTCACATATTAGAAAGAATTTAGAAGCCTACCCAATAAGTTAGCACTTTCCTTTATAGGATACATGACCCACCTTAAGTTTATTCCCAAGATAGGACACTAGAGGGCATATGTATATTTTTTTTTTCCTTCATAATAATTCTAAAGTTTTATCGCATTATCATTCACATTTTCCCTTTGTAACGTTTATTTATTCATTTCCCCCCCCCTTTTATATAATCTTGTATAGAATATCATATTGCATGTAAATATACTCTAACATTTTTTAAGAGGTAAACGAGTTATTAAATAAGTTTGACATAAGGTTTGATGACATAAGGAATGTATTCAAGCCGAGAACCCAATGGAAAAGTGTTTGGAGGAGAGGACTAATATTGGAAGTAAAAGTCGAATCACTTGACAGATCTTAGGTTAAAATAAATTACTTATTACCTAATGATCAACTCTAAAAACTCCCTGAAGAATATTAAATTCTCTGAGGAATCCCTGAAGAATATTAAATTCTCTGAGGAATTAGAGGCTCTAAAAACTCCCTGAAGAATATTAAATTCTCTGAGGAATCCCTGAAGAATATTAAATTCTCTGAGGAATTAGTGGTTCTTAAGCCCGAAGCATCACTCATTGAAAGGTCTTAAGCCAAATAGGATGTGATATCCATATGGCTTAATGATCAACTCTTGATCTCCCTATGGGATAATAAATTCCTTGAGGAGTCTAGAGGCGAAACATCACTCATTGAAAGGTCTTAAGCCAAATATGATGTTATATCCATATGGCTTAGTGATCAACTCTTGATCTCCCTATGGGATAATAAATTCCTTGAGGAATCTAGAGGGCGCTCATAAGGTAATACAATATTGCTCAGTCTAAGCGTCCTAATCAAGTACCCCCCACGCATCTGTATAACACATGACTACTGGTTTGGGTGAAACTAATCCTTCTCAAGATGAGAGACTATCACTTCTATTTCCCTATGGTGTAATGAATATTTTGAGGAAGGAATGGTAATCCTCTCAAGTCATTGTTACTTTCATGTAATACACATATTGAGGATATGAAGTCTTTAATAATTAGAGAGATTTTAATTGGTCTAAAAGACACCCCATATGAAAAAAGAAAAGCAATAATAAAAGAAATAAGATGCTAAATCTTTATTCAATAATGTTTGCATATATTATTTCTCCTTTAATGACTTCATTTGACATTTGTCAATGTCATCCTATCTTCTTCACCCTCCGCCCTTAAATGGTTGTCTTTCCAAGACGTCAAATCCAAAAATTGATTCACAAGTTGCATGCATAGAGGTGATAGCATACTGTGGAAATGCATTTTTTTAAAAAAAAAAAAAGAAAAATTGAATTTCACTTTGATGAGGCTAGTTAAAGGGTACTTTGTTTAACTTCAATGCAATGTAAGGATGATTACATAAGCCATGTGAGGATTTGAGCCTACAGATATTATTTCATTTTAATGTGTGTTCCACTTATCCTTTACCAATCTAGAACTTGGCATGTATCTTTTTCAAACTAAAACTTAAGGGTGAATTTGCTTGATATAGAAAAGATAACACTTTCATTTTTCCATTAAATCTAAGAGTCACATTTTCATCTATTTTCATCTCTATGACATTCCTTTCGTATCCATTCACCAAATATTTTCCTTACATTCTAGGGTACATTTTACCCTTACAATCACTCAATTTTCTTGGTGATGGTGCACATGCACATTTCTACCAATCATGGAGGTCATTTTGTAAGAATACTCTCTTTTAAAAAGTTTAGACTTCACAAAGTTGTAGAAGAAGAAGAAGAAGAGTTAAAAAGGAGAGAAGCTCACTGAGCCGAAAACCCGAAAGGGAGGCTCAGGCAAAAGTTAGAGCAAAAAAAAAGGGAGAGAAGCTCGCTGAGCCGAAAACCCAAAAGAGTGGCTCAGGCAAAAGTTAGAGTCGAAAAAAAAAGAAAGAAAAAAGGAGAAAAGCTCGCTGAGCCGAAAACCCGAAAGGGCGGCTCAGGCAAAAGTTAGAGCCAAAAAAAAAGGAGAGAAGCTCACTGAGCCGAAAACCTAAAAGGGCAGCTCAGGCAAAAGTTAGAGCCGAAAAAAAAAAGAAAAGAAAAAAATGAGAAAAGCTTGCTGAGCCAAAAACCCGAAAGGGCGGCTCAGGCAAAAGTTAGAGCCAAATAAAAAGAGATGAGAAGTTCACTGAGCCGAAAACCTGAAAGGGCGGCTCAGGCAAAAGTTTAAAAAAAAAACCAAATGGGCGACTTAGGCAAAAATTAGAACTTAAAAAGAAAGAGAGCACAAAAGAGCTCGCTAAGTTGACAACCTAAGAGGTCAGCTTAGGCAAAAGTTAGAGCTAAGAAAAGAAAAGAAATAAAGCTCTCCAAGATCCTCCTATGTACTAAGTTTTTGGAGTGTACACTTGCTCGAATCTTCATTTACTTCATATTCATCTTGAATATTCACCTCAGTTCCATTCGTCATCTTCTCCTTGTATCTTATTCCCATATCCTAACCTATTGAAAGTTCTTGTGATCTATATATGCATTTGAATCTTAGGTTGATGAAGAAATTAGATTATTGCCAAGCCTATGGAAAGGAATTGGATAACCTGGATATTGAGAGAAAACACTAACCTTCAAACACTGAGTGATGAGAGTAAATATTATACCTTGTGAGGAAAATCACTGGGGCATTGCATTCTTGTTAAACTCTTTACCTAGATGCTATCTAACTCAAGGTGCATAAAATGATTTTAATAGCTATTTTGATCCTCTATTCATGTGACTTGTGTGTTATAATCTCAAAGTTTTCACTATACTCACACATTGTTCCCCAAACATTTCACAACAGGGAAATATCTCATTTCGATCCTACTCTTCATTTCACATGGCATATGATTCTTTCATAGTACTTCTATATAGGCCGAACAATACATGCCTTTTATTCAGTAAAGACAACCAAATTAGAACTTGGGGATTCTCTCCAGTTCTATTGACATGCATCCACTTCATTGGACAACATTGACATTGTTAAATGAAGTCCAAAAAAAAATATTTGAACTATGCAAGCATTATAAATGAAGATAGAGCGAAAAGAGAAATATTGTCATTCTTGACAATGAATTTAACAAGAAAGAAATTGTAACTGTAAAGTCATATACTATCATCCTCCTGGAAATATTTTGTGAGTCATTTCAAATATTAGGGGGAAAGTTTGAGGCTTATATTGTGATCATATCATACATCGCCTCAGTAGGAACTTTCAAGGACTTTTGTTAGGCTAGGGCAAATGCAAAAGCTATTAAGACTATGAGAATCACGCTTGAAATCTCGTTTCTTTAGGGTCAACAACCTTAATGATGTCTTAATTGAACTGATGAGTTTCTGTTTAAGGGAAAGTCCAAGGAGAAAGCAACATTGCAGGTATGTTACTCATCATTATTCCCATGCATCACTTCATGCTCATCCTTATTAGGTCACATCACATCATCCTCACCATTACTATCTTCGGTCTCATTCTGGCAGACCACCACATACTTAGCATTACATCACCATTAATGTCATTATTTGGTTGATATCTTGTTCATTGACTAAGAAAGCAACATCGCTGGTAAGTCTACTCATCATCATCCCATCGTCACTTCATGTTCATCCTCATTAGGATCTCATCACCATCTTCGGTCTCATTTTGGAAGACCGCCACATACATAGCATTACATGACAATCAGCGTCATCATTTGATCAATATCTTCTTCATTGTTTAAGACTCATCGTCATTGGTTTGCATTTTTGAGTCATCATGTGCTTAGGGTCACAAATATTCATCACCTTCATTTGGACTTCATATTGGGGGCATTTTTAGCATGCTCATCGAAGTGCTTACACCCATCATCTGGGGCAATGTGTGTTTAATGTTACACCATTATACCTTTGTTGTCATACATCCTGTTTAGGGCTCCATCATTGTCATCATCATTCATGACATACTTAGCCTTCTACATCATCTTCATTCATGATGCACTTAACCTTCTATATCATCATCGTTCATCATCATTATCACTTTCATCTCAAGTGCTATCATATGTGTGCATCAGCAATGTGTGTTTTGCCACGCCACCATACCTTTGTTGTCAAACATCATTATCATCATCATTCATGACATGTTCAGCCATATACATTATCTTCATTCATGATGTACTCAACCTTCTATTCATCATCGTTCATCATCATTATCACTTTCATGTTAAGTGCCATCACATGCGTGCATCAGCACTTTATACTGGGGCAATGTGTGTTTAATGTCACACCACTATACCTTTGTTGTCATACATCCTGCTTAGGGCTCCAGCATTGTCATCATCATTCATGACATGTTCAGCCTTCTACATCATTATCATTCACGACATGTTATCATCGTTCATGATCATTATCACTTTCATCTCAAGTGTCATCATATGCATCAGCACTTTATCAACATCAGGGGGCAGAACAAAGTCCTCGTTATCACCCCTTTCAAGCCCTGTAGCGGCAGGCACTCCAAAGCCCAGTAACGGCTGGCACTCCTTTAAAGCCCTGTAGCGGCAGGCACCCCAAAGTCCAGTAACGGCTGGCACCCTTTTCAAGCCCTGTAGCGGCAGGCACTCCAAAGCCCAGTAACAGCTGGCACCCCAAAGCCCTGTAGCGGCAAGCACCCCAAAGCCCAGTAACGGCTGGCACTCCTTTAAAGCCCTGTACCGGCAGGCACCCCAAAGCCCAGTAACGGCTGGCACCCCTTCAAAGCCCTGTAGCAGCAGGCACCCTAAAGCCCAGTAACGGCTGGCACCCCTTTAAAGCCCAGTAACGGCTGGCACCCCTTCAAAGCCCTGTAGCGGCAGGCACCCCAAAGCCCAGTAACGGCTGACACCCCTTTAAAGCCCTGTAGTGGCAGGCATTCCAAAGCCCAGTAACGGCTGGCACCCTTTAAAGCCCTGTAGCGGCAGGCACCCTTCAAAGCCCTGTAGCGGTAGACACCATTCTTTTTAAAGCCCAGTTACGGCTGGCACAATTCTTTTCAAAGCCCTGTAGCGGCAGGCACCATTCTTTTCAAAGCCCAGTAACGGCTGGCACAATTCTTTTCAAAGCCCTGTAGCGGCAGACACCATTCTTTTCAAAGCCCAGTAACGGCTGGCACAATTCTTTTCAAAGCCCTGTAGCGGCAGGCACCATTCTTTTCAAAGCCCAGTAACGGCTGGCACAATTCTTTTCAAAGCCCTGTAGCGGCAGGCAAAATTCTTTTCAAATAAAGCCCAGTAACGGCTGACACAATTCTTTAAAAGCTCTGTAGCGGCAGACCCCATTTTTTTCAAAGGCATCCTGAAACATACCTCCTAATAACAACTTATTAACCTACTCACTTCCACCTAATAAAACACATACTCAAAATAATCCAACCAAATGGTGACTAACCATGTTAGTAAAAGTATATCTAACATGGTTAGAAAAAGAAATCAAGCAAACAACATAAAAGTTAACCATATTAGAGCGGGGCCCATCTAACATGGTTATATAAAGAAATCACATTAAATCAATCACGTCGTCAATATTTTATATAACCATGTTAGGAAAAGGATTTCCTGAACATGGTTACTCCGAAACACTTGTACAAATAATTATATCAAAAACAAACATTTGATTTAAACATGTCAGCATCGCAAGGCACAATCATCTGTTACATATGTATCAGAAAAACAAGTATTGCCTTTCCATTAACATGCAGTTGAAATAGAGATTGCCTTTCCAATATCAGGCAAATCTCTTGTACCAATAATCCTGTACGAACATTTCTGCATCATAACCCTATTCATCAAACCAATATCTCATTTTCTCCATAAACAACCATTACACCAAACAGAATACGAAGTATAGCTACAACTATGACATCTGTCATAGTTACACCTTAACTATCAGTAATCAAACAACAAACCAGCAAAAACAGCTAATACAATCATCCAGCAAATCAATCATTCACAATAATACAAACAAATGCGGAAGCTGATGCAGCCTAATAAATGGCAATATATATTCCTTATAAATCACCTCCGGCCTACTCGTGTGGGCCGGCCGATCCCTTTCCCTTCCTCTCTGCTTCCCTCTCTGTGCATGATCACCTGTAAAAATAAAGGGAATGGGGTGAGACAAAACTATGTCTCAGTAATCACTACTTAACTCACTGTGAGACTCAGAAGTGGGGTAGCGGAGTGTCTACAGGGTACCACAGTTCAAAACCTGCATACAGCTTATAACATTTACAAATATATACAGATATATATATATATATATATATATATATATATATATATACACAAAACAGATGCATCCATCTCTCAAATGACAGAAATAAACGTGTGTGACACTGTGCCCGGTCTACAATCCGAAAAGCATAAAAGGGACCACTCTAATCAATGTGAAAATCCCTGGTTCCTTTACAATCCGAGGAACCCGTACTATTAACCTATCGATTTGAGCAAATCGATAGGTTACATCGGCCGACGATACTAATAACCAGTGTCATGCAACATACAAAAGATTATATATGTAAATATGAATTTATATAAAGTACAGTTCAGTTGAAAGGTACCCTATAGCCCACGTTTATGTATAACGTAATCTGAAGTCATTTTATTTATGTATATATATAAATAAGTAGAAGAGGATGTCAGAAAATCCTCAACTACCATCACCCTCAGTATCACAGTCAGTTAAGCGTGATTACCTGTTCAAGCTCCAAAACAGCACTATATATATGTATATTCTCAGTCATTGCCTTCTGCGAGCTCCACCCGAAGTTTTGCCGACTACAATCGCACCATGAGCTGTTGATGGTCAAGACACAGGATCAATGACTTAAACCTACCATTCAAACTAATTCTAAACCAATTATGGAAGAAACAAATTACTTAAATCCACAATTTTCTATATTCTATTGTACCCCACAATTCCCTTAATTTATATATTTGTAACTCCCAAAGTATTAAACTTCCATTTCTCATACTCTTACAAAACTAACCCAACAAACTAATCCCCATCGGAACAAGCCATTGATATTAAATTGGCCACTTAAAGTGACCTCCATAAGTCACAAACATTCACTACCTTCCTTACATACCATTCCTTAATAAATTTCTTTTCAATCCAACACTTTATTTCCCAATTCCTTCTCAAACACCATTTCAAACAATTTTCACCACTCCAACACCTTCACATTACTTACACTAACATTTCTTAAGCTCCAATTTAATCCATATAGCCCACATAAACAAACCTCAACATTAAAGAAAACACAACTGTCCATAAAACTGCAAGACAATCATTATCCACCAAACAACCATATTAATATTAAATTTACAACTCAAAGTAACTTCCTAACTTCACAAACTTTCCATCAACTCCCAACATATCTTTAATTAGTCAAATCCTCTTACATCCAACACTTTGAGTACCAACTTCTTACCAAACACCAATTCAACCAAAACCAACATTCCAACATCCTAAAATAACCTTAACAAACATTTATTAACCACCATTTCATTCAAATCATCATTCATTAACAAAATCCCTAAAAATTGTCCCATTTATTATGTCTCTTTAGCATTCCTATCAAAAATTATGTCACACTTCCAAAACTTACCCAACTAACCTCATTAATATTAATTGGACACTAAGGAGGTCTCTTGGCCTCAAACACTTTCTTTACATTTCATGATTTCCTTTATCCATTTGCTTTTGACTACAAAAGAATTAACTTTAAAAGTTTCCCTAGCTTTTGCCAAATCACCAAAACTGGTACAACTTACTTAAATCACTTCATTTACAATCATTTGGCATCAAACACAGCTCCCTAACCTCCCAAATGCTCCACCACCTTTCAAACACACCTTTATCTTATCAAAATCCATTTTAACCAAAACTTTAACTTCCAACTTTCCTTGCAACCACCAATCCATCATAAGCCAATATTCTAATATCCTAAACTACCCTTAACAAGCATTTATAAGTCACTACTTCATTCAAAACATTTTCCATTAACTCAATCCCCAACTCAAAGAATGCCTAAAATATTCCTCAAAAATTCCTAAGGTAATCTCTCACTTTAAGAACCATAAAATACTCTCCCTAAACTTCAATTAACCACTAAATAAGCACTATTGTAGCTTGTAAATCCTAAAGTCCCAATTTTCCACTAAACCCTAACTATTAAAAGACAATATTATCTCAAAATCAACATCACAAGAGGTTGGGAAAGCTTACATGATCCAAGAATGAGAGGGGAGAGTGACACCGCCGCCGGCCACCGTAGGACTCGCCGGAAATCGGCCTCTAAAAGAGCTGGCCGAGCTGAACCAAAGGGAAGGGAAAAAGTGAGGAGAAATGAAGTTGAATAAGAGGAAAGCTCAAGAAAATGACAGAACAGGGGCCCCCATACCGCTTGCCGCCGTCGTTCGCCGGAAAACTGCCCACTGCCGCCGGAGAGAACAAAAACGCGACGGATACACACACACAAACACACGGATCGAACTGGAAGAGAATGAGGAGTTTAGGAAAAGGTGCTATAAAGTAGAAAAGGAAGAACAACATAAGGAAATTCAAGAAAAATCGGACCTTTCTTTTGACTCCAAATGCTTCACGTCGCCGGAAAGTTGCGCCGCCGGAAACCACCGCCAGCCACCACTCGAACTCGCCTTCAACGGACCCGAGAAGGAGAGAAGATTCACAACGAAGATGAGGAAGCTTTTGGAGTGGAAAAATGGAGAAAATGGTGAAGGGGGGGTGTCCGACGCAATTTCAAGAAGGGAGGGGAGTGGTATCGGTTTTGTTGATAAGGAAAGGAGGGAGGGTGTGTTTGGTTGAGGGGAAATAAGGTGGTTTTTGATGATTTGTAGCCCAAGCTTGCCATAGTGTACTCTTTTTAACTTAAAACCACTTAAACCAGCCTCCAATCTTTCAAATTTTCAAAATATTTTTGGTTTCATCATTCCCTCTTATTTCAAATTCTTCAATTACTTATTTAATTATTTGGGCGCTTAATACTCAAAATTCCCAAAATATTCTAAAAATCACCAAAAATTCCTACAAAGTCCTAAATTTCCAATTTCTCCATTTATTATTTCCTAAAACACTCCCTAATCCTGTATTAAATTTTCAGGATGTTACAATTCTCCCCACCTTTTAAGAATTTTGCCCTCAAAATTCACCATGTCAAACAATTTTGATAAATACTACATAAGGTAGTTTACTCAATGTACTCCTAAGAGCTTGAAATAGTTACGAAAATCCCCCAACTTTCAGTCAGAATCGCAAATCATTACTCTAGCTTTCTAAATTTTAAGTCATCATTCTAACCTTTCTACACCTTTATTGTCTAATTTCTTTGACATATAAGACAATGATAGTACATCTTTACTCACCTACTAAATATTGCACCTCAAATAATTATACATTGCCAGATACTTGGACCAAATTCTATGGTAAGATCCCATATTTAGAGACAATTCTATCACTTTGGAAATCACTATCAGTTAACCAACCGATGGCTCACCAATCTAAATCAATATTTAAGGCTTTCTCAACTCAATCCCAACAAGAATAATAATTTTGACCATTTTTTTTTATTTTTTTTTATTTTTTTTTTTTATTTTTTTTTATCCACTTCAAAGTCTTGAGGTTGCTCCTTAAACGGTTTTCACTATTCAAAAGTGTCATTTAATTCAGAGTTCTACTACCATTATTATTATCCTGAATCTATATCTAGTTTCTTGAATTTATTCTATTTCATCGCTTCTTGATGGCCAATTAATGGTTCCCTTAGAAATTCATTCCCTACATGCATCATAACTCTAACTTAACAGGTTCTACCATATCTAAATCACTTAATTGTATTAAATTTTAATGAATCCCTATAGAGTGCACTAAAGTTCCCTTATCTATTTAACTCACCCATGATCCCAATTCCAAAATCTGACACAAGCTTGATTTGTCTTAATTTCCTCAACATAATCAACATACTTATCATAGAAATCACTCTTCCACCTAGTATCTCAATAAATCACCATTTTGCGAATGCTAAATTTTGTTTAGTAGTATCCAATTCAATCTTTTGTCTTGATACTTATAATGAAATGTCATTTATTTCCATGACTCTGGAATTCGTATTAACTCGATTTTAATCACTTTATACACATTATCCCCAATATCATATATAGTTACCTAAGTTATGTCTACAAGCCTAGGCAGTACTCCATATCCAACAGTTTCTTCAAAACAAAATTTCATCAAGTCTCAAATAATCCAAATCCAATAATTCTCGATTTCCTCAAAATGTTAGTGTAAGCCCTCCTTAAACAACGGTAAAACCTAATATTTCAATAGATTATTCGGCTTAGTCAGTAATCCCTAATCCATCTACACTCTCCAAGTCATCAAAACATAGTTTATTCTCAAGTAATCACCCAAATCTTAACTTAGCATACGTTTCTAAAATTCACTCTCAAGCAAAATTTTAATTTCTTCTAAAGTCACAAACCTTCTGAAACAATCTATCTTATCTATCTTAATCAATAAAAAAAAATAAGGTCATCAAAACTTAATCTCATTATTTCATCTATATTAAATCCAATCATCTGTACCAATTGACTACTTTATTAATATTACTATCAATATGCCAGGAAATCGAGAAAGCCTTAAAATTCCCTAAATTTTCAACTTATATGCATATTCATATCATTTACATTTTTTTTAGCCTTTTCACAATATCTTCTAAATCAACATCAACAAACTTCTCTCACTAATGTCACTCTCTTTCATGCTAACTCGAAATACCTTTAATTACTAGGAAACTTCCCTTCAACGCTCGGTAACCAACCAAAATTTAACTATTTGTCTCATTTATTCCACAGATGTTAGCATCCTTTTCTAATCATCAACTCGAACTACGGGAGCTTTTTCAACTTCTACAAGTTACCTCATCACCTATGGGTTTAAATCACTACTATTCATGTTTATTATTTCATTACATCCTAATCATCAATTCGCAAAATTTCATATTTCGGATTCCCAAATTTAATAATAATGATCATTGATTATTTTTATCCATTATTCCCTATCACTTCTATTGGCTTCTCTGTTAGAATCTTAAGTTTTGATGAAGACTAAAATATAAAGGATTAGACCAAGTGCCTAGGAAGCAATAGGATAACTCAGGATCCCAAGTAAGAGTGCTTCCGGATGAAGATTTACTTCCGGTTAGATTAGGACTTGCGCATGCGGATGAATGTTTTCATCCCCCAGCGTCAGCAAGTAAATCACTAGGGATTTAACTTAGTCCATGAACATTAGGTACACAAACCCTAAGACTAAGCTATGTTTCAATCGGAAGCGAAGTTGCTTCCTGTTAGACTTAGACTGGCGCAGAGCAATAGAATAGATATTACCCCAAGCGTCAGTGAGTCTACTTCGCCAAGTGAAAGCACTTCCTGTTAGATTTAGACTGGCGCAGGTTGATAGACTAGATATAACCCCGAGCGTCAGCGGAAATGCAACATCAAGTGAAGTTGCTTCCTATTAGATCTTGACTGGCGCAGACTGATAGAATAGATTTCACCCTAAGCGTCAGTGAATTCACCACGTCAAGTAAAAGTGCTTCCGATAGCTCAGTGACTAGCGCTGAGTGGTGGAATGAAATAGACTAAGCAAGAGCGAGTCATGGTGAACTAGATCCCTCATCGAGTAAAATTACTTCCGGATGTAGAAGTGCTTCCGGATACACCTTAGACTTAGGGAACCCCCACTGCATGAGACTATATGATTATATTGCTAAACTAACGTTCAAGTGCAGCACACTCAGTAAGGTTGCTTCCGGATGAGAAGTTACTTCCGCAAGCAAAAAGAATGTCTGAACGTTCAAAGAGATGCAGTGTCAGGATGCTTATGTCAGAGCAGAGGTGTCAGGACTACTTTTCAGAAATAAAGCAAGTCAACCCTGCTATGCATTGATGAAGCATTAAATGGGCGAACGGTAACAAGGGAAAAACGGACATATTCAAACGGCTAGCCCACCTACCAAGAGTTCAAAATGCTTGAAGACTATATAAGGAAGCTCAACTTCATTTATGGAGTAGTTAATGATCTTCAAATATTCTTGAGCAAGAAAATCTTTATTCATTCAAGCTGCCCAGAAAAGCGAAGAGCATTTAACACTTTGAGTGATTTTTCATCTACTTATTCTGTACTCACAGTAGTTAAGTCTCTTTCTGTTAAAAGAGCATTTATTGAACTTAAGTGTGTAACATCATTTGTTCTGTAAGAGAACTTAGTCAGAAAAGCCTTCAAGTGTAAACTTCAAACCCTTGCTTGGTGTGAGGGGGAGACAGTTAGATAGGTTACAAGTGAGCCAGTGTAAAACTTGTTGTAAGGTTGCAAGTGAGCCCGTAAAACTTGCGGTTGTAAGGTTTCAGGTGAACCCGATTTAAAACCTGAGTTATAGTGAAACTCTCGGCCTGGGTGGTTGAGGACTGGACGTAGGTCAGGTAGACCGAACCAGTATAAATCTTGTGTCGTTTACTTTGAGTATTTATTTTTGAAGCACAATTCACCCCCCCTCTTGTGCATCCATTACGTTCATTTGGTATCAGAGCGGGTCTTTCTCACTCGATTCCAACGAATCCGGAAAGCAAAGATCTAAGTAATGGATACGGATTATGGTCTGCCAGATGTTGCTGTACAACCCAACAAGCCCCCAGGCTTCGATGGGCACAACTATACATTCTGGAAGTTCAGAATGGAAACTTATATCAAGTCAAGCGATATCAGACTATGGGACGTGATCGAACATGGGGATCAAACTCCCTTAGATGAGGATGGATTTGCTAAGGCAAAAACCAGATATACTGCTGAGGACTATGCTCTAGTCCAACTCAACCATAGGGCTATGCACTACATCCAGTGTGCTCTCAGCTACAAAGAGTTTCACAGGATCAGCCACCACAAAAATGCAAAGGATATGTGGGAGGCTCTTGAGGCTGCACACTCCGGAACCAGGGGAGTAAAAGCAAGACGTGTTGAGATGCTGGTGGAAGAATTCCACAAATTCGCCATGATAAGCCCCACCGAGCCTATCAGAGATCTAGAGCTCAGATTCACCAATCTCATCAATAATCTAGCCTCGCTTGGTAAGGATATCCCTGAAAGAGAGCAGGTGAGCAAGATTCTGAAAATCTTGAAGGGTGACTGGATCACCAAAGTAACTATCCTGCAAGAAGTGCAAGGAGAATCAACCAGCTCCGTCACCGCTCTTTTTGGCTCCCTTGCTGAATATGAGCCTACCTTGCTGGCTATGAGAGCTCCTCAAACCTCATCCAAGAGTAAGAACCTTGCTCTCGTTGCTCCCAGCAAAGAGATCAAGGACAATGATGAGGATGACGACGATGAGATGGACGATGAGGAGATGGCCCTGATGGTGAGGAAGTTCAGGAAATTCCTCAGGAAGAAGGAAGGCTATCAGAAAGGTGACACCAGCCTGAAGAGGGGATACAAGAAAGAGAAGATCCCTGTGTGCTTTGAATGCAACAAGCCTGGTCACTTCAAGGCTGAGTGTCCCAGCCTGCAGAGGTCCAAAGGCAAGGAGAAGAGAAAGGCTCTTGTTTCCTCCATTTGGGTAAACAGCTCAGATGAGGAAGCAAGTGATGATGAAGAAGTTGCCAACCTCTGCCTAGTAGCTAGAGAAGAGGATGATGAAGCATCTTCAGATCTTGACCTCACCAACGAAGAACATGAGGTAACTCTTCCTGAACTACAAGAGGCTTACAATGAGATTCATGAAGAATTCTCTAAACTATGTAAAGCCTATAAATTCTTGAAAACCAAAAAGGAGTCACTTGAGTCCAAAGTGGACTCACTCAGTGAGGAACTAGCGGAAGCTAGAAGATCTCCAATGGTGGATGGACAGGGTTCTCCTCAAGCAGAACCCAACATCCCAACACCTGAGAGCTGTCCAAATTGCAGCAAAATCTCAGAAGAAAAAAACAAGCTGCAAAATGCCCTGCAGAAATTCACCAATGGTTCAGAAATGCTGAATATACTTTTAATGAACCAAAGGGCATATAGGGATAGGACTGGCTTGGGATATACCCCCAGGAAGAAAACGTGGGAAGAACCAAAAGTAAAGCCTTACTTAAAGTTCTTCCATAAAGCCACCAGTCATAGCTCCTCACCTTTTAGCTTCTGTAATTACTGCAACAGGAAAGGACACTCGATGTCCACCTGTAATGCTAAGAAGCATGGAGCTAACAGCTTTTACAAGTGGGTCCCTAAAGGAACCAAGGCTACAAAGGATCCTCCACCTGCAAAGGAAATCAAGAGAGGACAAGGATCCCAAGCCTGGAATCATCCCACTGGGAGAACCCAGGAGTCTAGAGCCAACACTAGACCAAAGGCTCCAAATGTTTATAGGCACAAGGATAAGCCCAAAGCTAGGCCAAGGGTCCTAGACACTAATGACAAAGGACCCAAGAGAGGTTGGGTACCTAAAATTGCTTGATTGTTTCAGGTGTGTCTCAAGGCATCCAAGAACAAAAAATGGTACATCGATAGCGGATGCTCGAGACATATGACTGGAGACAGAGACAAGTTCAAATCTCTGGTGATCAAAGATGGAGCCACAGTGACCTTTGGAGGAAATCAAAGTGGCAAGATCACTGGAGTTGGAGAAGTCGGACCAGTCAAAGATGTATATCTAGTGGACGGTCTCTGTCACAACCTGCTAAACGTAAGTCAAAGCACGGACAAAGGTAACTGGGTAATATTTGATTCAAATGAGTGCTTAATAGTCGATAAGCAGGATCTGAATATAGATAAGGCCAACTTAAAATGCAAAATTAAGGCAATTAGAAATGGGAATCTATATACCTTAGATTTATGTCAACAGCTAGAAGAAAAATGTCTAATATCTAGTGACGAGAATAGCTGGCTTTGGCATAAGAGACTAGCTCATGTTAACTTTACTCAATTGGACATGCTAATTAGAAATGAGCTAGCTGTAGGTATTCCCTCTTTTAAGGTTAAGCATGATTTTATCTGTGAATCCTGCCAACGAGGAAAGCAAACAAAATCCTCGTTTAAAACCAAGAAGAGAGTCTCCACCAGCAGGCCCTTGGAACTAATCCACATGGATTTGGTTGGGCCAGCAAGAGTAAAAAGCTTGGGTGGAAACCTATATGCTTTAGTGGTGGTGGATGACTATTCAAGGTTCACGTGGACTATGTTTCTTGCCTCCAAGCAAGATGCTTTTGATGCTTTTGTTGTCCTGGCTAAGAAAGTGCAGAATGAGAAGGATCTCAAAATCACAGCCATAAGGACAGACCATGGAGGAGAGTTTGAGAACCATAGCTTCACTGAGCTATGTGAGCAAAACGGCATTGAACATAACTTCTCAGCTCCAAGGACTCCTCAACAAAATGGAGTGGTCGAAAGGAAGAACAGGGTTCTGACAGAGATGGCTAGAAGCATGCTCAATGAGAAAGAGGTTTCTAAAATGTTCTGGGCAGACGCTATGAGCACTGCTTGCTACATCTCCAACAGAGCCTATGTTCGCAAGGGCTTGGATAAGACTCCATACGAGTTATACAAAGGGAGAAAGCCCAACATCAGCCATCTCAGAATATTCGGATCAAAATGCTACGTGCACAACAATGGGAAGGTAAATTTGGGTAAGTTTGATCCAAAGGCTGATGTAGGTATATTTATAGGATATTCCCTTAGGAGCAAAGCTTATAGGATATACAACATGAGAACTAAAACTGTAGAAGAGTCCATGCATGTTGTATTTGATGAAACTCCTACATGGGGACAATCCACAGAAGATGATGAAGCACTTAATCTTCCAAATCTTTCATCATCTTCCTCACCATCAAAAGAAACAACAACAAGCTATCCCAAAGAAGAAGGTGAACCCAGTGATGTACCTAGAGGGCAACCCATGCCTGAGGAGGCACAGCTGCCAATAGCTAGGAGACATCACAGGGATCATCCTCTTGATCAAGTGCTTGGTGATGTTTCTTCTGGTGTCAGAACTAGAAGACAAGTTCAAAATGAAGTTGAGTTTGGAGCATTCCTATCTCAAATCGAACCAACTTCAGTTGAACAAGCTCTTGAGGACTGCGACTGGATTATTGCCATGCAGGAAGAGCTGAATCAATTTGAAAGAAGTCAAGTGTGGGAACTAGTCCCAAGGCCGTCTCATCAATCCATAGTGGGGACCAAGTGGGTCTTTAAAAACAAACTGGATGAGACAGGTCAAATCACCAGAAACAAAGCCAGACTAGTAGCTAAAGGATACAACCAAGAAGAAGGCATTGACTATGAAGAAACCTTTGCTCCAGTCGCTAGACTTGAAGCAATAAGGATACTTCTAGCCTTTGCATCCATGAAAGGTTTCAGATTATATCAAATGGATGTAAAGAGTGCATTTCTTAATGGTTATATTAAAGAAGAGGTATATGTAGAACAACCTCCTGGCTTTGAAGACCATAAGCACCCCAAACATGTGTATAGATTAAAGAAAGCTTTATATGGCCTGAAACAAGCCCCTCGAGCTTGGTATGAGAGACTCAGCAGCTTCTTGCTGGGCAAGGGTTTCTCAAGAGGCAAATTAGATAATACACTGTTTATCCTTCACAAAGAAAGAGATATGCTAATTGTCCAAATTTATGTTGATGATATTATATTTGGGGCAACTAACGAAAAACTTTGTGAAGATTTCTCTAAGACTATGCAGGGTGAATTTGAGATGTCAATGATGGGAGAACTAACGTTCTTCCTAGGCCTGCAAATTAGACAAAAGAAGAACGGAATCTTCATCTCCCAAACCAAGTACTGCAGAGAACTACTCAAAAAGTTTGGGATGGATGAATGCAAGGAGTATGACACTCCTATGAGCACCTCCGCCGCACTTGACGCTGACGCAAAGGGTAAAACTGTCAGCCTGCCCATGTACAGGGGAATGATAGGTTCCCTCTTATACTTAACAGCCAGCAGGCCTGATATTCAATTTAGTGTAGGCATGTGCGCTAGGTTTCAAGCCAACCCCAAGGAATCACACTTAACATGTGTTAAACGTATTCTGAGATACCTTGAGGGAACACAAGAACTTGGTCTTTGGTATCCCAGAGGTAACCAAGAGTTCTTGTGGGCTTATTCTGACTCTGACCACGCAGGTTATAAAACAGATAGAAAGAGCACCAGTGGACAATGCGCCTTCCTTGGTGGTTGTCTGGTGTCATGGGCCAGCAAGAAGCAAACCTGCGTGTCCTTGTCATCCACTGAGGCAGAATACATTGCTGCTGCAAGTTGTTGTGCACAAGTGCTATGGCTGAAAAACCAGTTGAGAGATCTTGGCTTGGAGTTCCCTGAGGCGCCCATCCTCTGTGATAACACAAGCACAATTAGCCTCGCCAAGAATCCAGTTCAGCACACAAGGACGAAGCACATTGACGTCCGACATCACTTCATCAGAGACCATGTTCAAAAGAAGGATGTCAAGGTGCAGTTTGTTCCCACACAACAACAGCTTGCGGATATCTTCACCAAGCCTCTGGGGACTGACCAGTTTATTTTCATTAGAGGTGATTTGGGAATGGTAAACCCAAATGAAGTGTAAATTTTTTTTTATATATTTGATTATTTATCACTTACAACAATACTGACTTAAGCATCGGAGTGCCAATATATGTCGTTGCAGGTATTCAATGGTATTCAATGTTAAATCTTAAGTAAGTGCAACCGGAAGCAAAACCACTTCCGAATGATTACACTCTGACGCTGGATGATCAAACCAAGAGAGCACCAGCACAAGTCCAAGAAGACACGTCACTTCAGAAAACGCTTCAACTTCCAAATGAGACGTTTCAACTTCTCTGATAATATGCAGCTACACGTGTCATCAGGTGTGTCGTTCCAACTTAAGTCGTTTACACTACCCAATGTGTGATAATGTGAAGAAGCATGACCTTTTTGCCCTTAGTGACTTTACCTATAAAAAGGACATCTCATTTCACACATTCTTCATTTTCATCTATGCTCTTCATTCTCTTCATATAAACATCTCATCAACCCCCCAAAAATGGCCGAACCCTCTGAAGCAAACCCAGTTTCGAGGAAACCCTCCTCATCTAAGAAACACAAGTCCAAATCTGGGAAATCAAGCCATCAACATTCTGGAAAATCTGGGCATCGTGAAGAACATCAAGAACATCATGAAGTTTCTCGGCAAATTGCTCTAGGGCAGGATGAAAATATTCAAGGTCAGCCTGAAACTTCTGGTAGAATGGCAGAACTGTTAGTGGGCTCTAAGAAGAGGAAGTCCATCCCTAAGGAGGAGGCTGCGGCGATCAAATATGGAAAACCCTCTTTGATGATGCCAAAAGGGGGAGAGATACATTGACCACTAGCCTTGCTATCCTGGAAGGATGCATTGACCACTAGCCTTGCTACCCTGGGAGTTCCTTGATGAAGAAGAGCTTCAGCGAGAGGGAGAGAAAGAAGAAACAAAAAGAAACAACCCCCAGCCCAAAAATTTTTTTTTTTGTTTACTTAGAAATGTTCATCTTTTCATGCATGTTCTCATATCTGCCTACTATATGCTCGTTGCTTGTAAATGTTATCTGATTATATGCTCTGACTTGTAACCTATGCTTATCAATAATATTTGTCTAAGTTACTTATTCTGAACTATTGCTTTTATTCTTCAGCTAATCCTTTCATATGAACTTAATCGATAAAGCTAAGTTTGTCATCATCAAAAAGGGGGAGAATGTTAGAATCTTAAGTTTTGATGAAGACTAAAATATAAAGGATTAGACCAAGTGCCTAGGAAGCAATAGGATAACTCAGGATCCCAAGTAAGAGTGCTTCCGGATGAAGATTTACTTCCGGTTAGATTAGGACTTGCGCATGCGGATGAATGTTTTCATCCCCCAGCGTCAGCAAGTAAATCACTAGGGATTTAACTTAGTCCATGAACATTAGGTACACAAACCCTAAGACTAAGCTATGTTTCAATCGGAAGCGAAGTTGCTTCCTGTTAGACTTAGACTGGCGCAGAGCAATAGAATAGATATTACCCCAAGCGTCAGTGAGTCTACTTCGCCAAGTGAAAGCACTTCCTGTTAGATTTAGACTGGCGCAGGTTGATAGACTAGATATAACCCCGAGCGTCAGCGGAAATGCAACATCAAGTGAAGTTGCTTCCTATTAGATCTTGACTGGCGCAGACTGATAGAATAGATTTCACCCTAAGCGTCAGTGAATTCACCACGTCAAGTAAAAGTGCTTCCGATAGCTCAGTGACTAGCGCTGAGTGGTGGAATGAAATAGACTAAGCAAGAGCGAGTCATGGTGAACTAGATCCCTCATCGAGTAAAATTACTTCCGGATGTAGAAGTGCTTCCGGATACACCTTAGACTTAGGGAACCCCCACTGCATGAGACTATATGATTATATTGCTAAACTAACGTTCAAGTGCAGCACACTCAGTAAGGTTGCTTCCGGATGAGAAGTTACTTCCGCAAGCAAAAAGAATGTCTGAACGTTCAAAGAGATGCAGTGTCAGGATGCTTATGTCAGAGCAGAGGTGTCAGGACTACTTTTCAGAAATAAAGCAAGTCAACCCTGCTATGCATTGATGAAGCATTAAATGGGCGAACGGTAACAAGGGAAAAACGGACATATTCAAACGGCTAGCCCACCTACCAAGAGTTCAAAATGCTTGAAGACTATATAAGGAAGCTCAACTTCATTTATGGAGTAGTTAATGATCTTCAAATATTCTTGAGCAAGAAAATCTTTATTCATTCAAGCTGCCCAGAAAAGCGAAGAGCATTTAACACTTTGAGTGATTTTTCATCTACTTATTCTGTACTCACAGTAGTTAAGTCTCTTTCTGTTAAAAGAGCATTTATTGAACTTAAGTGTGTAACATCATTTGTTCTGTAAGAGAACTTAGTCAGAAAAGCCTTCAAGTGTAAACTTCAAACCCTTGCTTGGTGTGAGGGGGAGACAGTTAGATAGGTTACAAGTGAGCCAGTGTAAAACTTGTTGTAAGGTTGCAAGTGAGCCCGTAAAACTTGCGGTTGTAAGGTTTCAGGTGAACCCGATTTAAAACCTGAGTTATAGTGAAACTCTCGGCCTGGGTGGTTGAGGACTGGACGTAGGTCAGGTAGACCGAACCAGTATAAATCTTGTGTCGTTTACTTTGAGTATTTATTTTTGAAGCACAATTCACCCCCCCCCTCTTGTGCATCCATTACGTTCATTCTCCTCCCTAGAAAGACCCTCTCTTATAATTCTTATCTCACAAGGTCATCAACCATATCTTGCTCAAAAACTATCCACTTGATTAAACCCAGACAACCATACATAACTTTCAATATAAGCTAACTTAAAGTAATTAAAACTTTCGCTTATCAAAAGTCCACCTTAAAGCCATTCATATTTAAATCAACCAGATCCCACATAAGGTTTGATTCTAGCAAACTATATAATTAAAAATTTTAATCAATCTCATAACATGAACACTAACCCATAAATCAGTTCGACAACTCACTAAAATCCTAATCCTACAATTCCTTAAAAATTTATATAATTACTCAATTCTCAAAGTTCAACCTTTGAACCACTAATGTCGGAATCTGACTAGAATGTTTCCATTCTCCAATTCATATGTTTCTCAATTCAAAACAAAGCCCATAAATCATTCTAAAATCCATACTTTACGACCAACTTCACATCCTACATAGTCAAAGATTTACCTAATTGAATTAAAACGTACTCTCAAATGTTTCCATAAAGCACAATTACATTTCCCTCTCAACTTATAAGTTCTAATATGTACTCAAACCTCCCATAACCTTATGAGTCAAAATTCTCTTCAATAATATTCAAAACCACTCAAATGTCTCTATTGATTCACATTCAATATCTTCTATATTCAATGAAACAAACTTGCAACATTCTATCTCTTTTAACCAAGTAAAGTCTCTCATGATGCCTCGACTATGATTATGGCCGGCTCATAATTATAATTGAGACCCCCGAGAAGAATCTTTATTCAGTTAACTTCCTAATTCCTTATCAATCTCTCAATATATTGAATCTCTACCCTTACTTAGTCAAATAAATCCTTATATCTACATCACTATCAGCACAGTTTCTTAAATTTATGTTGTCTTTGGTTTCATACCTTCCCTACGCTATGTCAGTCTCACTCAAACCATTACACAATTCAGCAATGTTACTAACCAAACACATGATAATCGATTCAATCCTCACCATAAGGTTTAACTTTTTTCTATTAATTGGTAAACAACTTGTTGCAATAATATTTTTTTTTAAAGTACACAACATCTCTTTTTAATTCAAACAAGATAATCAACTAAATCCACTTAACCTCTAAATCAATCTCAACATTTCTATTCATTTTAATTACTTCCAAATCAATTTTCTACTTCAAACATTTCAATTCCCACAACAATCATAGTACACTTAAAACTTAACCTAATTTAGCAATTTCTGTCCCGCTCATAAGCTTTAACTGAAAAGCTTATATCCAGCAATGCCAATTCTCCTCACCATAGGAATTTTGACCACAAAATTCACTGCTCATATTCTCAAAGCAAAGGTTAGTGATCATGCACATTAGGAAGGGAAAAGGAATATATATTGCCATTCTATATGCAATGCAACAGGCAGGGTATCGTTTACCATAAAACTGATACCAAGTTGAAACATACCTCCAAATAACAACTTATTAACCTACTCACTTCCACCTAATAAAACACATACTCAAAATAATCCAACCAAATGGTGACTAACCATGTTAGTAAAAGTATATCTAACATGGTTAGAAAAAGAAATCAAGCAAACAACATAAAAGTTAACCATATTAGAGCGGGGCCCATCTAACATGGTTATATAAAGAAATCAAATTAAATCAATCACGTCGTCAATATTTTATATAACCATGTTAGGAAAAGGATTTCCTGAACATGGTTACTCCGAAACACTTGTACAAATAATTATATCAAAAACAAACATTTGATTTAAACATGTCAGCATCGCAAGGCACAATCATCTGTTACATATGTATCAGAAAAACAAGTATTGCCTTTCCATTAACATGCAGTTGAAATAGAGATTGCCTTTCCAATATCAGGCAAATCTCTTGTACAAATAATCCTATACGAACATTTCTGCATCATAACCCTATTCATCAAACCAATATCTCATTTTCTCCATAAACAACCATTACACCAAACAGAATACGAAGTATAGCTACAACTATGACATCTGTCATAGTTACACCTTAACTATCAGTAATCAAACAACAAACCAGCAAAAACAGCTAATACAATCATCCAGCAAATCAATCATTCACAATAATACAAACAAATGCGGAAGATGATGCAGCCTAATAAATGGCAATATATATTCCTTATAAATCACCTCCGGCCTACTCGTGTGGGCCGGCCGATCCCTTTCCCTTCCTCTCTGCTTCCCTCTCTGGGCATGATCACCTGTAAAAATAAAGGGAATGGGGTGAGACAAAACTATGTCTCAGTAATCACTACTTAACTCACTGTGAGACTCAGAAGTGGGGTAGCGGAGTGTCTACAGGGTACCACAGTTCAAAACCTGCATACAGCTTATAACATTTACAAATATATACAGATATATATATATATATATATATATATATACACAAAACAGATGCATCCATCTCTCAAATGACAGAAATAAACGTGTGTGACACTGTGCCCGGTCTACAATCCGAAAAGCATAAAAGGGACCACTCTAATCAATGTGAAAATCCCTGGTTCCTTTACAATCCGAGGAACCCGTACTATTAACCTATCGATTTGAGCAAATCGATAGGTTACATCGGCCGACGATACTAATAACCAGTGTCATGCAACATACAAAAGATTATATATGTAAATATGAATTTATATAAAGTACAGTTCAGTTGAAAGGTACCCTATAGCCCACGTTTATGTATAACGTAATCTGAAGTCATTTTATTTATGTATATATATAAATAAGTAGAAGAGGATGTCAGAAAATCCTCAACTACCATCACCCTCAGTATCACAGTCAGTTAAGCGTGATTACCTGTTCAAGCTCCAAAACAGCACTATATATATGTATATTCTCAGTCATTGCCTTCTGCGAGCTCCACCCGAAGTTTTGCCGACTACAATCGCACCATGAGCTGTTGATGGTCAAGACACAGGATCAATGACTTAAACCTACCATTCAAACTAATTCTAAACCAATTATGGAAGAAACAAATTACTTAAATCCACAATTTTCTATATTCTATTGTACCCCACAATTCCCTTAATTTATATATTTGTAACTCCCAAAGTATTAAACTTCCATTTCTCATACTCTTACAAAACTAACCCAACAAACTAATCCCCATCGGAACAAGCCATTGATATTAAATTGGCCACTTAAAGTGACCTCCATAAGTCACAAACATTCACTACCTTCCTTACATACCATTCCTTAATAAATTTCTTTTCAATCCAACACTTTATTTCCCAATTCCTTCTCAAACACCATTTCAAACAATTTTCACCACTCCAACACCTTCACATTACTTACACTAACATTTCTTAAGCTCCAATTTAATCCATATAGCCCACATAAACAAACCTCAACATTAAAGAAAACACAACTGTCCATAAAACTGCAAGACAATCATTATCCACCAAACAACCATATTAATATTAAATTTACAACTCAAAGTAACTTCCTAACTTCACAAACTTTCCATCAACTCCCAACATATCTTTAATTAGTCAAATCCTCTTACATCCAACACTTTGAGTACCAACTTCGTACCAAACACCAATTCAACCAAAACCAACATTCCAACATCCTAAAATAACCTTAACAAACATTTATTAACCACCATTTCATTCAAATCATCATTCATTAACAAAATCCCTAAAAATTGTCCCTTTTATTATGTCTCTTTAGCATTCCTATCAAAAATTATGTCACACTTCCAAAACTTACCCAACTAACCTCATTAATATTAATTGGACACTAAGGAGGTCTCTTGGCCTCAAACACTTTCTTTACATTTCATGATTTCCTTTATCCATTTGCTTTTGACTACAAAAGAATTAACTTTAAAAGTTTCCCTAGCTTTTGCCAAATCACCAAAACTGGTACAACTTACTTAAATCACTTCATTTACAATCATTTGGCATCAAAAACAGCTCCCTAACCTCCCAAATGCTCCACCACCTTTCAAACACACCTTTATCTTATCAAAATCCATTTTAACCAAAACTTTAACTTCCAACTTTCCTTGCAACCACCAATACATCATAAGCCAATATTCTAATATCCTAAACTACACTTAACAAGCATTTATAAGTCACTACTTCATTCAAAACATTTTCCATTAACTCAATCCCCAACTCAAAGAATGCCTAAAATATTCCTCAAAAATTCCTAAGGTAATCTCCCACTTTAAGAACCATAAAATACTCTCCCCAAACTTCAATTAACCACTAAATAAGCACTATTGTAGCTTGTAAATCCTAAAGTCCCAATTTTCCACTAAACCCTAACTATTAAAAGACAATATTATCTCAAAATCAACATCACAAGAGGTTGGGAAAGCTTACATGATCCAAGAATGAGAGGGGAGAGTGACACCGCCGCCGGCCACCGTAGGACTCGCCGGAAATCGGCCTCTAAAAGAGCTGGCCGAGCTTAACCAAAGGGAAGAGAAAAAGTGAGGAGAAATGAAGTTGAATAAGAGGAGAGAGCTCAAGAAAATGACAGAACAGGGGCCCCCATACCGCTTGCCGCCGTCGTTCGCCGGAAAACTGCCCACTGCCGCCGGAGAGAACAAAAACGCGACGGATACACACACACAAACACACGGATCAAACTGGAAGAGAATGAGGAGTTTAGGAAAAGGTGCTATAAAGTAGAAAAGGAAGAACAACATAAGGAAATTCAAGAAAAATCGGACCTTTCTTTTGACTCCAAATGCTTCACGTCGCCGGAAAGTTGCGCCGCCGGAAACCACCGCCAGCCACCACTCGAACTCGCCTTCAACGGACCCGAGAAGGAGAGAAGATTCACAACGAAGATGAGGAAGCTTTTGGAGTGGAAAAATGGAGAAAATGGTGAAGGGGGGGGGTGTCCGACGCAATTTCAAGAAGGGAGGGGAGTGGTATCGGTTTTGTTGATAAGGAAAGGAGGGAGGGTGTGTTTGGTTGAGGGGAAATAAGGTGGTTTTTGATGATTTGTAGTCCAAGCTTGCCATAGTGTACTCTTTTTAACTTAAAACCACTTAAATCAGCCTCCAATCTTTCAAATTTTCAAAATATTTTTGGTTTCATCATTCCCTCTTATTTCAAATTCTTCAATTACTTATTTAATTATTTGGGCGCTTAATACTCAAAATTCCCAAAATATTCTAAAAATCACCAAAAATTCCTAAAAAGTCCTAAATTTCCAATTTCTCCATTTATTATTTCCTAAAACACTCCCTAATCCTGTATTAAATTTTCAGGATGTTACACATCCTGGTCTTACTTGCGTCTGTTGTCGAGCCGGACAAAATAAGTGTTCATATCTTTACTTGCTTCATAGATAAGAAGCTCACTCTTCTTAGCTACGAGCAAGTAAAGAGGGGCAACTGTAAACACCCTATTTTGTCCGGACCCACCAAATTAAAATAAAAAATAATTAAAAAAATAAAAAATAAAAAAACAAAAAAAATATAATAAAACAAGATATGCTCTCTTGATTCTTTCTTGTGAGGCAAGCACAAGTCAAATTGTGTAAGGGTCAAACAAAAGAGTGGCAACTAAGTGAGGAAATTGGAAATAATTAGAATTTGATTTGAATAAGTTAGGAAACTTTTGAAGGGAATTTGAGTAAAAAGGAAAAATTGTTGTTGGCCAATCAAGTTTCATAATGGAATTGATACATGTGCAACCATCATAAATAGAAAAAGGAAATGTAGAGAATGATTGGTGAGCATAAATCAAAAAATAATAAATGGGCATTTAAGATGAAACCCTAGAGTTGGTGGCCTATATAAGTGAGAGCAAGAGAGCATATATAGGGGGCTTTTTCTTTGGAGAGGCTTAGGTTTAGTGATGATCATTTTTTTGGGAGGAGTTTTTGAGAAGGAGAGAAAAAGGCTAGGGTTTGGAGAGTAAAGAAAGAAGGTGTATTAGAAAGGTATACATCTATAACATACTTCTTATATTTCTTAGGGAAAAATAGAGAGAAGGTGAGTAGTGGAGAGTGATTTGATGTGAGATCCCTTCTTCTTCCTCCTCTTCTTCTTCTTCTTCTTCTTTTTCTTACCTTAGTTTTCTTATGCCGATGAAAGTCCATTGTAGACGGAGGCATTCATAATCTCTCTCTAATCTCATTTAGGAAAAGGTGTATAACCCTCTAAGACAATTTGATTGTCTCTTCACCTATCCAATGATTTGAGATAAGAGAAGATTATTCTTAGTTATTTTTTTTTTATTTGAAAAATATTTTTATATATATATATATATATATATATATATATATATATATATATATATATATATATTTTTACAATATTTTATCTTTGCTTGATATATGATTTTGTTTCGATTTTATTTTAAAATTATAAAATCTTTTTTTTTCTTTTTTTTATAAATAAAAAAATAAAATGAAATGGTTTTCATAAAAGAGGAAAATGGGTTGAATGATTTTCATCCGAGAAAGATTGAATTATCTTCTCAGGTTGAAAGTCGATTGTTTTTCCGAGAGAGATTATCTCCTCAGGCGATTCAATCAAAATTGTGAAGTGTTTCCTCTTTAAAAAAATAAATAAATATGCATTTTCATAATATAAAAAAAACAAACCAAAAATAATTTTTTTCTCTTAAATTTAAACAAATGTTTTTCTTAAAAAACACAAACCAAGTGACACGTATTTCTACCCCGAACTACGTGGGCTTTGATCCCTTAAGGGTACGTAGGCCCTAGGTCAAATCCTAGGTCAAGTCCAAAAATGTAAAAAATATTTTTTTTTCTTTCTTTTTTTTGTTTGTTTATTTTTATTTTTATTTGTATATATTGATTTCTTGTTTATTTTATTTTTATTTGTATATATTGATTTCTTGTTTATTTTATTTGTATTTGTATATTTTGATTTCTCTTGGTAATTTAAAATAAAATTAAAATTAAGGTCATATTTATTTTTAAACAAGTAACTTAGGGTAACCGTTTTCTTGAACGGGTGCTGTGGGGTGCCTAACACCTTCCCCACGCACAATCGACTCCCGAACCCTATTTTATTTTTTATTATTTTAAAAGGTTTTCCAAAATATCCTTTTTAAAAATTTTGGTGGCGGCTCCATTTTAATCTTAATTTAACCTAATTTTTCGGGCGCTACACCTATCTAACAGACATTAATCCCTAGCTCAAACAAAGAATTTGCACATAGTAAGAGGCATGGCCAAAACAAAGAGGAACAAGACTTATGAACCATAATTTTCATTTTTTATTAGCACTTCATTAAGTCCAAAAATACATTCAACCACATTTCCCAAATAATGACCAACCTATCAGAGAAATAACTTTTATCCCTATTCAACCAAGAACCAAAATGCACAACATTTATATTACAACAGAACTCAGCAATCACACCATCACAACTTCAATTTATAAAGACTTTCACAGCCCTAAACTTAAGGGTTTTAAACAAACTTCACCGAATCCATATGTTCAATTCAATTAGAATACACTTGCAACTTATATTATTATCAAACAATAGAGAACGTAACTATGTTGGCTCACACATAAACAATCAGACTGAGGAAGCAAAGAAGAAACTTTGGAGTTTGCAAAACACCAAATCTCAAACAAATCAAATGTAACACTCTGTTACTAAATCCTTAATACCGTTACTAAATCCTTAATTCACCAATAAGATAAATTTCAATTTAATAATTTCATTACTAACTGTGATAGGAAAATGATTTTCCATAATATCAAAATTCGCTATCATAGTTAGAAAAAGAAATTTCTAACGATATAAGTATTATTCACGATAGAAAAGAATATCCTAATACAATAATACTATCATGGATAGTTAACTACTAACCATGTTAGTAAGAATTCACCTAACATGGTTAGAAAAAGAGAACAACATCACAAATAATCAAACACCTTAACCATGTTAGTAAAAGATCCACTTAACATGGTTAATAAAAGAATCACCTAACACATACGAAGAACACTCATGTTTCTTTGACAAAAATCTATGTTAGAGAAAAGATTCTCCTAACACAGTTAACCAAAAGAAACAACATAACACTCCGAAAGATAATCATGTCAGAGAGGGGCCCATCCAACATGGTTATATAAAATAACAACATTAATCACAACAAGGCAACACAATCGCACAATATAATCATGTTAGGAAAGGAATTTCCCTTAACACGATTATTCGAAACATCTATATCAATTATACATAACAACACAAATATCTGACTTGAATATGTCAGTATCACAAAGCATCATCATTTATCACTGATCACAGTCATACGATGCGTCCATATCAAGAAAAAGATATTGTCTCTCCATTAGCAGACAAATCCTCCTGTAACTCATAATACACATACAGTATAATATCAATCAACACAGTCACAAAGTCTGTAGCACAGCTACGACTATCACATAATCAAAACTTTCACAGCCGTCATATCACTACAACACATCAGTTACAAGTTATGGACAGATCAAATGAAAAGATAATACAATTCAACATAATCAAACAAATACACACCACAACAAACACGGAAGCGGATGCAGCCTACTTGATGGCAATATATATATACCTATGGTTTACCTCCGGCCAACCCACTAACTCAGTATGGCCGGCCGGCTCCTTTTCCCTTCCACGCTGCCTACTTACGGCATGATCACCTGCAAAAATAAAGGGAATGGGGTGAGACAAAAACCATGTCTCAGTAATCACCTCTTAACTCACTGTGAAACTCAGAAGTGGGGTAGTGGAGCGTCTACAGGGTACCACAGTTTTCAAAACCTGCATAACCACATAATATATATACACATATATACAGTGCAGATACATCCATCTCTCAATAAACAAAAATAAACGTGATTGACACTGTGTCCAGTCTCAAATCTGAAAGCATGAAAAGGGACCACTCTAAAATGTGAAAAATATCCCTGGTTCCTTTACAATCCGAGGAACCCGTACAATTAACCTATCGATTTGCGCAAATCGATGGTTACATCGGCCGACGGTACTAATAATCAGTGTCATGCAACATACAAAAGATTTATATATGAATATGTATATATATATAAAGTACAGTGTATTTAGAAAGGTACCCTATAGCCCACGTTTAAATATAAAATAATCTGAACACATTTCATTTATATATATAAAAGTAGAAGAGGATTTTAGAAATCCTCAACTACCGTCACCCTCAGTATCACAGTCAGTTAAGCGTGATTACCTGTCAAGTTTAGTAGCGATAGATATACACAGCTAATGTCTTCCCTAAGCTCCGCTCGAGTCTCCACCGTCGACAATCATACAATGAGCTACTGTTGGTCAAGGCACAATATCAGTGACTTTGACCTACCATTCAAACTAATTCTTAAACAAGTATTAAA
Source organism: Mimosa pudica (assembly GCA_029929735.1). Lineage (NCBI taxonomy): Eukaryota > Viridiplantae > Streptophyta > Magnoliopsida > Fabales > Fabaceae > Mimosa > Mimosa pudica. Next base: position 2,837,924 of record JAKELP010000037.1, on the reverse strand, counting down.
GTATTAATTTACTTCCAATATCAAGAATAATCTATATCCTTTAAATCTCCATAATTCCCTTAACCATTGATTTGTAATTCCTAAAGTATTAACTTCACCACAATCATACTTACCTTCACATAACTCAAATTTCCTTTGATCCACCACTTTAGTTACTAAACTTTTCTTTAAGCACTAAACCAAATCAATTCAACCCTCTATCATCGTCATAATACCTTAGTGAACATTTCCTAGTCACCAATTCAATTCATACAGCTCAATATAATCAAACCCAACTTCAAAGAAACCAACAATGCTCACTAAATAGCAAATTAATTACCTATCCCTAAATCATTCCATCCACCACCATAAATCCTTAACTAATACCTCAATCAATCATAACCTTTCCAAAATTTACTAATTATCCCCCACATTCCAATCATAACTATGCATAACCAATTTTCCAAACTTTATTTACCAACTTTATCCTATACACCATTTCAAACAATTTCACTCCTCCAACATCTTCATGATACCTACAACAACATTTATTTACATCCCATTTTATCCATACTGCCCTCATAAACAAATCTCCACTTTAAAGAAGCCGAGGATGTCCACAAAATTGCAAAACATTCACCAACTACCAAACCACTTCTTTAACATCCCTTTGACAACTCAAAATGGCCTCTCTAATTTCCTAACCTTCCATCACCATCCAATCCCACTATTACATAATCAATATTCCCTTTCTTCAACACTTAAACTATTTAAACTTTTTCCCCAACTACCGATTCCAACTATTTCAGCATTCTAAAATCATTATATAATCCTTAACAAGCACTAACTATCCACCAATTCATTCAAAACATTTTTCATTAACAAAACCCCAACTTAAAGAGGCATAAAAATGTTCCAAAAATTCTCAAAAATAATTCCCAACTTCAATAAACTTAAATACTTCTAAGAACAATCAATTTACCACTAATATATAAAATAAATTCTCATTTAAAGCTCCATAGATTAATTCATGGTCAAACCCTAACTTAAAAGAGGAAGCTTTATGTGCAAAATCAACTACACAAGAGGCTAGAGGCTTACAAAGTGCAAGAATGGAGAGAGAGACGGTCGGTGGTCGCTGGAAAACAGCCCCCTAGGTGGCGGCCGAGCTGAAAGGAGGGATGGGACATTGAGGAAACACAAAAGGAGGTTGAAAAAAAAGAAAGAGCTTTCATAGAACAACAAGAAAAATCTCCTCTTTACCTCAAAGCTTGCCCTCGCCGGAGAACCACTCGCCGTCGCCGGAGGACCTACTCGCCGTCGCCGGAGAGAGAGGGAAAACGCGAACAACACTCACACCCACACGGATCGAGCTCCAATTTCACGGTTCTGTGGAGAAAAGAGAGAGATGAACGGAAATGAGGGAGCTTTTTAAGTGGAGAAGGATGAATGAGTGAGTGGTTGTGGAGGAAAATTGAGAGAAATGGTGAAGGGGGGGGGGGCGACGCGTTGCGAAATGGAGGGGGGGTCCGAAAATGTTTGATAAGGAAAGGAGGGAGGGTGTGTTTGGTTGAGGGGAAATAAGGTGGTTTTTGATAATTTGTAGTCCAAGCTTGCCATAGTGTACTCTTTTTAACTTAAAACCACTCAAACCAGTCTCCAATCTTCTGAATCTTCAAAATATTTTTAACTTTACCATTCCCTCATATTTCAAACTCTTCATTTCTTAATTAATTATATGCACATTAATTACTTAATATTTCTAAAATATTCTCAAAAATCTCCAAAAATTCCCAAAAATTCCCAAAATTCCTACTCCATTTATCATTTCCAAAACACTCTTTAATCCTGTATTAAATTTTCAGGATGTTACATCAAACTTGACAACTTTTAACTAACACAATTAACATCAATACATATTTGGCATAAAAGGCTAGAATTCTATCCTATTGAATCTTTAACAAATCATTTAACCAATTGTAAGCCTAAAGTCCCTATTAAACCATTCAGATTTAACATTCCCAACATTAGAGTTTTGTACAAACTTCATGATTTTCAAATCACATCTCAAATCCTACAAAATACACACAAAACTGAAACTTAAACTTCATTTTAACTCACTTAGAACACCTAAATCAATGAACCCAACTCGGATTACCCCTCTCAAATCTCGTCCAAATCAGAAAGGAAGGGCAGAAACGGAAGAAAAATGTTACCTAGACTCATTTTCGACCTCACCACATCTGGCCGGAACTTCGTCGCCGCCGGAAACCACCGAGCTCGCCGGAGACGAAGAGAAACAGAGGGAGGAGGACTCGCATTTGGGGAAGGAAGATAAAAGAAAGTGAGAAATCAACTTTAAAGGGAGAATAGTTCAAAAGCACAAGAGGACCGAAGTTACCATTAATTTCTGCCGCCATCCGCCCATTTCGCCGGAGATCGAAGAATCACGCCGGAAAATGATTGAAAACAAAGAGAAACAGATCGACTTAAGCTTAGTAAGAGAAGTAAAGAGGAGAAGCTTCAGATGGCGGCAACACCGTCGCCGTCCGTCGCCGGGAAGAGGACAGAAAACGAAGAAGGAAGGAGGGGAAGAGAGGATGGGTTCGATGATGATGGGGTGGGGGGAGCGGCTGCATCACATGAGGAAGGAGGGAGTATACATGTTAGGGTTTGGGCTGAAATTACAAAAATGCCCTTCTATATATTTCTTTTCTTTTCCTTTTTAAATCTCCCTCTCAAAACAAATTATGAAACTATTCTATATACCAATTTACATATTTTCTGCCACCATGGTATTATATATGTCCTAGAGCAGTTTTCATAAAAGTTTTAATTTAAAACTCAACCTCTACTATTTTCTTTAATTTCTAGAGGAAAGAGACATATTACTTTCTTAAAACCATGTTTATCCTCATTTAATTATTTACAATGCATTTTAATTTAATAATGATTTCCTAATACCTTAATTAATTCTCAATTATCTGTAATTTAAAATTCGGGATGTTACAGTACTTAACTCTAACCCTAAGTGACGGATAGTTTCAAGCGATTGTTTGATTAGCTATTAATTAGTGCTAGAGGACCCTTAGTGGTTGCTTTGGGATTTTTCTAATAAACTTGATGGATGATAAAACTCTCATGATTTTAAAGAAGTAATTGAACCATTGTATCACCACCAAAGCCCTTTTTCCTTGCATTTATTTTAAACCTTCACAACTTTATTTGAAAAACACCAAAAACAAGCACTTACATTTTCTTACTAGTTTAATTAGTTAATTTCAAAAACCAAACAAACAAACTCTTTCCCTTTGTCGCTTTTAATTTGCATTTAGTTCATCTTAGGGTAGTTTAGAAGACTCCTCAAGAGAGACGACCCGAGGTTGCGGCACTGTGTTGCAATCCTTGGTTTTATATATAACTTGCATTTAATCCCAAGGCGAATAGGAAACGGTTAAATCGCTGGTCCACATTATTAACATAAATTTAACACATAAATTTTCTTTCAATTAAACAATCTCATTCCATTTAATAAACATGAACTTCAAAATAATTTTAGGACAACAAAGAACCAAAAATTATCAGGTGACCTACTTCACTTGATTTGAAGGATTAAAAACTAATTTATGTAAACTTTGGAGACATTTAGAGTAGGTATACTCATTTTAATTTATACTTAATTAATTAACTTTGTTAAATTTAATTTTCTAAAAACATTGGGCCTCCAAACTTGGGGGAAGTATGGGAGAAATAAGAAATTTTTTTATTCAATCATTAATTCAATAATTAATAATAACTAATTATTAATTTTCCAGGAAAAATTAATGAATTAAAAATATAAATGAATACATAGATATAATTAATTAAAAATTTTGCGTTGGCTAAAAAACAGGAGCCAAGAACAAATTTACGCCGACTTCACAAAAACCTAGTTTGGACCAGAACACATGGGCCCAATACAATTTAAAAATTGATTTATTTTAAATTGGCTAAACTAGTTTCAGATAAAAACAAAGCACTCAATGTTTTTGTTGTAGTTCATTTGGGCCAGTTGACAAAACCGGCCCAACCATTATTGGTGGCTCAAACCCTCATACTCTTTTTGTTTATTTTTTGCTTTGAACCCTGGTTTGCCCAAACACTACCTAAATATTAGAAATATTTACCTAATTTGATTAGATTAAGGATGTCAGTTAAGTTAGTTAAAATGACATGATATTACCAAAATACCCTAATTAGACACCTTTACCCCCACATTCTCTCTTCTTGTCTACTATTAAGGAACATTGAATCATTCTCCCTCTCCTCTTGTCTACCATTAGGGAGTATTAGCTCCATTCTCCCTCTCCTATTGTCTACCATTAGGGAGTATTGCCTTCACCCTCTCTCTTTTCTTGTCTATTATTAGGTGGCATTAGATGCCTAAAAAAATTTTTCATTTCTAAGTTCAAATAAAACTCATTTTAGAGAGGCAACAACCAACTTTAATTCGAAACTTCCAAGCTTCGGTTCTCCCTATGTGAACTCCAATCAATGTGATTCTTGCGCCATTGGATTCGTCTCGATGAGTTCTACACATCCAATGCCTTGGTTTGATCCGAAAATCTAGAATTCCAAGAACACAATCTCTCTGACTTTGGCACCGCAATGCCGTTATGTATCAACGTTTTGATCTGTTTCCTTTCAATTTGCTTTAAATGTTATGTTTTTGTCCAGATTAAATGATTCTTTTTTATGGTTTCAATCCACAAAGGTTAATTTAACAATACAGAAAAAACGTAATACATATCTGGAAAGAAAAAAAATGAAAATCAAATCTTCAAACATGATGTATAACACATATACATATATACAATACGTTCAGATCTCAAAGGATATAAACCATATAGAGATTTTTTATCAGAACCATATAGAGATTTAGTAAACGTACGAGTCATCGGATTTGGATTTAAAAGTTCATGCTTGTTCTTTATTCATTGTAAACAAGAAAAAGAAAAGGCAATTGTGTATACACTATACACTCATGCATACAATAACGAACACTAAACCCCACACCAGAAAATGAATATGAAATTTAAGAAGCACAAAGCCTCAATGAATAGTAAAACATGTTGTTGAGTCAGTGAGAAAACACATAAAATAATCAAAGACTCGTGTCTTAATATTCACGCAGAAAAATCAAACACGCAGGAGCTTACGTGCGTTTGACAAATCAAACTTTTTGAATCTGTATGTAAAAAATTTTCAAGCTTTTCTATAGCAAGAAATTATAGATCTAAGTTCATAAGCAGTAAGAACAAATCCAGAAAAGTACAAATCCAAAAACAGACAGCATCCCACCACAATCACAATAAAATCAGGAAAAGTATTAGCTTGTCTACAATAATCATGCGATCTAGTAATAATTGCAAATACACACACATCAATATCATCAATCATCAATATATCCTAAAAAACTCTTCCACCAAACACTGTTCATAAGCACTGTTCATGAACAGTGTTTAGTGGAATATTATATATTTTTAAAAAAAAACTTTTTTTTATATTTTGTTTTTAAAAAAAAACTTTTTTAAAAAAAAAATTTTTTTTAAAAAGTTCAGTTATTATATGATTTTTTTCACCCGATATTTTAGTTAAAAAAATTTGGCATATATTTTTTTAGTGCAAATTTGGAAAAAAAAAGTTTAAAAAAAGTTAAAAAATTTGTTCATGAGCAAATTTTTAGTGCAGTGATTGACATTCTCTATTACTATTGTATGTGATTGCTTTCTTATGCGAATTTATTTTGGCAATGTATTCTTTACTTTCTTGGGCTAATTCATTTGGGTCACATTTTTTTTTGTCTGACTTTTCATTAAAGATTTATATCTTTAGTGTTGCTATTTTGATGATCTTTTTGGCCTAATATATATCTGCAAATGTTTTATTTTGTCTTTTTTACATAATAAACCTTGAAACTTTAGCAAGACACAACTCAAATGAATAGGAAATCCAGAATGTTTAAAGGAGAAAGCCAATAGCTTTCTTTCTCAAAAGGTCACATATTTTTTTGTGTAAATTTGCATTATAGATTTATATCTTTAGTGTCACCATTATGATGATCTTTTTGATCTAATAAATATCTGCAAATGTTTTATTGTGTCTTTTTATTTGCCTATCTTTCCTTCATGAACAGTGATTTGGTGGAATATAATATATTTTTTAAAAAAAAATTGCTTTTTTTTGTTTAAAAAAAATAATTATTATATGATTTTTTTCACTCGATATTTTAGTTAAAAAAATTTGTCATATATTTTTTTAGTGCAAATTTGTTAAAAAAAAAGTTAAAAAATTTGTTCATGAGCAAATTTTTAGTGCAGTGATTGACATTCTCTATTACTATTGTATGTGATTGCTTTCTTATGCGAATTTATTTGGGCTATGTATTCTTTACTTTCTTGGGCTGATTTATTTGGCTCACATATTTTTTTTGTCTGAATTTGGGTTAGAGATTTATATCTTTAGTGTCGCCATTATGATGATCTTTTTGGCCTAATATATATCTGCAAATGTTTTATTGTGTCTCTATATATAATTGATTCTTTAATGTTTATGGTTCTTAAGATGAGCTTACTCACTCACTCACTTAACCAAAGGTAATTATTTGAATGTCTTAAGAAATTTAATTTTTTTTAGAAAGAAAAAATTAGTTATTATATGATTTTTTCACCCGATATTTTAGTTAAAAAAATTTGTCATATGATTTTTTAGTGCAAATTTGTTAAAAAAAATTAAAAAAATGTTAGAAAATTTGTTTATGAGCATGGGAGAGGTATTTCAATAGATTATAAACTAAACTTTTGGAATATTAGAGAAGAGGGAATTGTAGTGACAATTGAAGAAGCACAAAATATAATATATGATAAAACATTAGTGAGATGTATTATTTGGGATTTGGTGAAATTTTTTATTATTAATTTTTTATAATTTAATATATATTTATATTTATTTATTATATTATATTTATTATTTATTATATTATTATATTATATTTATTTATTATATTATCATATTATTATTATATTTATATTTATTTATTATATTATTATATTATATTTATTATTAGATTAAATATAATAATTATTTAATAATAAAATAATAATAATAATTATGATAATTAAATTAATTAATTAATTAATTATTAATATTAATTATTTTCCACGTATTCTTTACTTTCTTGGGCGAATTTATTTGGGTCACATATCTTTAAATCGCGCGAAGAGCGGGAAACCCAAATAATATATCTCACTAATGTTTTATCATATATTATCTTTGGTGCTTCTTCAATTGTCACTACAATTCCCTCTTATCTAATATTCTAAAAGTTTAGTCTATAATCTATTGAAATACCTCTCTCATGCACCGCACGGGAGTTAACAAAACAAAAAATGTTGTTTACAAGGCGATGTTTTCAAATATCTAGCCAGTTATGTACAACAAATATTATTTTTGTAAAGCTAACATCTATTCAAATATGTGAAGATATTTTTGTGATCATTTAAATATGTAAATTTTTAGTGCAGTGATTAACATTCTCTATTACTATTGTATGTCATTGATTTCTTGTGAGGATTTATTTGGGCTATGTATTCTTTACTTTCTTGGGCTAATTTATTTGAGTTACATATTTTTTGTCATATATTTTTTAGTGCAAATTTGTTGAAAGAGAAGGAAAAAAAAATTTAAAAGAAAATTTGTCATATGTTTTTTAGTGCAGATTTGTAAAAATAAAAAGTTAAAAAAAAAAATTATTCATGAGTAAATTATTTAATATTTATATTTATTATTATATTGATTATTTATTATTATTATTTATATTTATTATTTGGCAATTTTTTAATTATTTAATTGTTAATTATTTAATATATTTATTATATTATTATATTTATTACTGATTTTTTACTTATATTTAATTATTTAATGATTTATAAGGGCTACGTATTCTTTACTTTCGTGGGCGAATTTATTTGTGTCACATATTTTTTTTTGTGTAAATTTGCCTTAAAGATTTATATCTTTAGTGTCACCATTATGATGATCTTTTTGACCTAATATATATCTGCAAATATTTTATTTTGTCTTTTTATTTGCCTATCTTTCCCCTGCAAACTAGAAGTTGTTCCATGTAGATATAGAACACAAAAAGAAGAGTTGTTTCTTCACATAGGGAAGATGTGTTCAGTTAGATTTAATTTCGATTTTCAATAGGACTTACAGAAAAATGGTCATTTGGTAATGTAAACTAGAAGTTGTCATTCAAATTTTCTTCCGTCTAAGGTTAAGGTTAGATAATAGTTTTTTTAGTTAATGTTAATTTTTAAGCAAAACCGCGCGGAGCGCGGGAAACACCCGTGCAACGCACGGGAGATATTTTTTTTACCTTTTTTTTTCCTTTTTTACCTTTTTTTTAAAAAAATTCAGTTATTATATGATTTCTTTCGCACGATATTTTAGTTAAAAAAATTTGTCATATATTTTTTTAGTGCAAATTTGTTAAAAAAAATGTTGAAAAAAGGTTAATTGGGTCACATATTTTTTTTTTGAGTTTGCCTTAAAGATTTATATCTTTAGTGTCACCATTATGATGATTTTTTTGACCTATATAAAAGTGATCCACCAAATCACTGTTCATAACTCTGTTCATGACCAATGATTTGGTGGAATATAATATATTATTTTTTTAACTTTTTTTAAATAAAAAAAATTGGTTATTATATGATTTTTTCACCCGATATTTTAGTTAAAAAAATTGGGCATATATTTTTTTACTGCAAATTTGTTAAAAAAATGTTAAAAAAGCGTTAAAAAATTTGTTCCCGTGCAAAGCACGGGAAATACCGCTAGTTATACAATATATAAACCCAGTACAAATTTCCACAATCAAATAAAATTGCATATCGAAAATTCCACTCATATTAATATATAAACACATAATATATCATGAGTAGGAAGTTTACAACCAAATAAGCAATTCAAAATAAAAAAGATATTCATGAATTTCATATGCATATTAACTAATTAATAATGTGCAGCAGAAATAAATAACCAACATACTTGAATTTTAGCCTCATAATCAAGCAACTTTAATACTAGTGAAGGAATTCCCTGGTGTCCTAACACATGAATGTCTGAACTCCACGAACCGGGTTCACAATCTGATTCGTAACCTGTTAGATGAAAACAAACAATAACTATATTTGAAACCAAGAATTGAAAATCCAAGTCTAACGTACTATCTAGGGTAAAACAAGCCAATTAAATACATGGGAGGACAATATTGCTGAAATTTGGTAAGGTCCTTGAAACCTCAACCCAATGTTAGCATTCGTTAGGACCTCCATGTGATAAATTGCCTTATGTGTGACTTATATGTGTTTTTCTCAAAAAATTATGTAGTGTTAGTGTACCTTGAGTCGAACTATAAGTCATTTTGGTAACTTCAACCTTTTAATTATATACCCTATGAATGTTTTATTTTTAAAAATGTAATCATGGACCATCCAATAAGACAATCATGCTAATTAAATAGTTAAATCTCTTAGTCATTAAATGATATGTGTGTATCATATTTTAAATAGAAATTACCTAGACGGTCTGAGTTCTAGCCAACAATACTTTTGCTCATTTCCTACAAATGGATAAATTTGGTGAATAGAAATTATACTGAGTTAAGTAAAATAAAATAAAAGAATACATATAATAGTTTGTTTTGAATAGGTTTATTAATATTTTTTCTTTTCAGAAATAAAATTATGCAATAAACAAAATAAAAAAGAAATAAAATGATCTATTTTTTAATTACAATGACCAACATTTCAATTAAAATCAAACTTTAATGACTAATAAAAGTTAGATGTTGGAGTATGGTACAGAAGTGGAATACGGAGTAAAAAGTTAGATGGAATTAGCCGAATAAGAGTGGTATTTTTCTCTGAAATCTGCATACAATTCTATTGCCCAAAGATGGTTAGAAGGGAAGGATTTGCCAAGCTATTTGGAAGATTAATAAGACCCAAAGATGTAAATTTCATATGCGGGTTGCTCTGCATGATAGATTACTCACGAATGAGTCTTTATGTGATTGTCACCTTCATCCTAATGGTGTTTGTGGGGTGTGCAAAACTAATATTGAGAATTTGGGCCATTAATTTTGAAATTGTGTTAAGGCCGATGAGTTTTGGCTCAAGTTAGGGGTTTCTATTCATGATATAGACTTTTGGGAGAGTGATGTTCAAACGTGGTAATTAAAGAGTAATTTGAAACTCTCTCGCAGGGAGATATAGAAAATTGGAAAACTATCTTTTGTGTGGCTTGTTGGTTAATTTGGAGGAGGAGGAATGAAGTTGCACATCATGGATCTTGCTCTAGTGTTGATGACGGAGTGGCGGAGGCTATAGTTATTGTTTGGTGTATCGTGAGGGCAAAGAAGTTTGTGGGCGGTTATGGAAGTTTTTTCAGGCATGGTCGGCCAAAGCTAAGCAAGTTGTGAATGTAGTTGGTTAGTTAGTTTATTTAGTTTGTTAGTTTTTATTTTGTTTTGTTCCTTTTTTATAAAAATGTATGGTACCAGAAGTATATTTTGGGAAAGATAGGGTTGGACTATGAAGTATAGTATCGAACAATCTTACTTTCTACTCCCAGGGATTGTATAAAGGAACATGATTGTGTATTGCGAGTTTGACTTTGATATCATTTATAGGGTATAGCCTCAAAAATGTCTATTTATGGCCTCATACTCCTCACAGTTTTAAAACGGGTGCCTACACCCCAGTCACTTTACACTATATATACAAGTGATTTTATGTTATTGTTTTACAAATAAATTTCCACTTTTCAAGGGGTTACATAATCTTGACATGTTTAGAATGTTGATAGATTTGAAAATATTTGAGTTTTTTGTGAAGTTGACAATGCAAAACCTTTTGAGAAAATGACAAAAAAATGACACTTGAATTTAAGTTGGACAAAATGAGGTCTCCAATTTCAACTTGGAAAAATAAGGGATAGTCCTCAATTTGTCCTAAATGAAGTTTGTGAATTTGTAGCAAAAGATTAGCTACTAACTATTCTCAAGTAATTATCAGCAATACATGAGTAGTTACTGAGAAAAGTAGTTAACAACGATACAAGGGTAGTTAACTGCGATACATGAGTAGTTAACTCAGTAACTACTCATGTATCGCCGATAACTACTTGGGAATCGACAGTAACTTTTCTTCTGTCAAAAAGTCACAAGCTTAAGACAAATTGAGGATTATCCCTTATTTGTCCTAATTGGAATTTGAGACCCCATTTTAGCCAACTCAAATTCAAGTGTATTTTTTGGGAAAACTAATTTGTAGTCTCTCATAAGGAACTTAATAGTAGAAAGTCTCATAAACTTCACATATTCAAGAAGGGTCCCAAGGTATCTTACTTTAGTATACTTCAAATACAAAAAGTCAAAATGCCCCTCCATGTGACAAGGTCATGGGCAGGAATGACAAGGTCATGCCCAGGTATAACTTGATCATGAGCAACTCTAACAAGGTCATGGTCAACCCTGTGACAAATTAATGAGCAAGCATTGACGAGGTCATGGGCAGAAATAATAAGGTCATGCGCACATATAACAAGTTTATGGGCAGGGGAGAATGGGCAATCTGGTCTTTTTGTATTTGAAGTATATCAAAGTAAGGTCTCTAGGGACCCTACTTTAATATGTGGAGTTTATGAGACTTTTCTACTATTAAGTTCCTTGTGAGAGACTATAAATTAATTTTCCCAATTTTTTTGTTTTTTCCTCAAACCTTTTTCCTCTTTTCCATTTCAATTCCTCACGTGTTTTCCTTGTCCAAATTTTAACTTCCTTGTCTGAACACCCTTCATCCAAGAACTATACATTGGATCATGACAATGATCTTCTGTCCTACAATATTGTTTTTCACAGTTCTAGAAGGCTGCTTATAAGATTCCTCGTTGTATTATTTATTTATTTATTTTTCGCAAAGATCTCTTGACTGCGTATAAATGATGTTTCATCATGACTGATCTCATCAGCCTTGATGAATTATAGCTGATTCAATGGATGTAGAGATCACTCTTATATCTCCTAAAAGAAATAGGGAAGCTGCAATTGAAATAATGGGGCGTGAGTCGTATTGAATGGGTGAAATCTCCACAACCTCTTTTGGTTCAGGTTATGGAAAATGATGCTAAGATTAGGAAATCGTGAAAGAATATAAGTCATGTAAATGATGAATGAGTGGGAGAAGATGCTGGGTTCAGATACAGATGAAGGATCATGTAAATGTGAAATTGGATACAATTTGTTAGGTAAATACATATATTTGATACTGGTGGTAGTCGGTAGAAGTTTATTATGTTATAGGTTGTACTTTGTTTTTTGTTCAGCAGGGGTGATAGGTTGTAATTGCAAGTTATTTTTATTCTGTGTTCTATTTGGCTTCGGCTATTGGTGATTGTAATGACTTTTTGAGGTTGATAAAGTGATTCCGTTTGCTTAACAAGCACTATGATGGAGCTAAGATTAATTTTAAGGAAGGCTCTTCTGTTCCTATGACCCAGAACAAAGGTTCCATAATTGTGTGAAGTTAACGTTTGGCAGAGGTCTAGCCTCTTGAAAGACAGACCTCTGCTTTTGAGCTTACTATTCTGTTAATCTGTTGTGAGATTTTATTTTTTATTCTACTTTTGCTGAAAGGCAATCTGAGTATGGAAGCAGAATTTTTCTAAACAGCCCTTGATCTTCATGTATATTGTTTTTCTGAAGAGATTCAAAATTCGCCAAACAACACCTTGACGCAAAGTTAAGAGAATTAACTAGTCAAACCAAGTGTTACATTTCCATGGAAGTCAAGCAATTTATATGTCAGGACTAATGTGTAGCCTAATCATGGAACAAAACAACTACTTGCCTGGCTATATTTGTAATGAATATATGGTACAAAATAACAATCATTTCTGAAGTTATCAACATATTACATTGTTGGCTTATAAGCACTGTTTTAATTTTGGAACCTCATCTAATCATATTGATAGTCTTCCCACATATTAAAACCATTGGTGCTCTGAGAAATTTACACAAGAAAATTCTATTATTAGCTTCCAGAAGATCTAAGTGACAACCTTCCCTTGCCCTTATCATTGCTAGCACCTTCTATCATCTATCGTGGTTCGTAGTTTAAGAGGTGAGACGATTTTGTATAATCTCAATAGTTTTACTCAGATCATTTCCACGTAACTCAATAAATCCGTGAACATGGATGCATCCAAGAATTCTAAGCTAACTTATAGCATGTTTGAGCGTAAAATTTGCTCCATCCAGCTTACAATATAGTCACCATTCAATCAACTCATAAAGATTAAGAAAATAATTAAGCCAATTAATCTTGTTATATGTATTCAAAATAAATTCGCATTCTTTTTTCATAGGTCAGAAAATAAATTCCCTTTCAATATATAATCAACTCATTTTGATATAATAGCATTCACTTACACTCTACCTGGCCACATTTCCTTTTCCTATTTTTCTCATTCTCTCTCCCCATCATAAATAAAGATACTTTTGAAAAAATAAAATTATTTCACCTATTTATAGACGCTAACTGTTTTTTAGAAACTTTTTGATAGACGTAATTTCGGTTAATTTCCGTTCATGAAAAGAAATAGAGAGAGATAGAGAGTAATAACTAAAATGCTGCCATTAATTTTATGATAGTAAATTTAGTAAACCAATAACCTCACCCCTCCAAAAAGATTGAAATCAATAACCGATTAGTTATCGAAGAGCATTATTGCAGCACGAAATTTATTAATTCAAATATTTGTATCCTTAGGGGCTTATAATTTGGACTCTCAGCCTTATTTCTCATGACTTAATACTATGTCATTAGAGAAAGTATGTACTAGCTTTGCATGAAATACACAGATCTTCAAGAAAATACACAACAACAATTTAAACTCGATGTTTACTCATACTCAATCAATTCAAAATAGATAACATATGCCAATTTAACTTTAGCTCGAAGTCTCTTACTTAATAATGTTCCCTAACTTCCTTGCTATCTGGGAGTGATTAGGCTGGACACTAGCCAATTCTTTCCTTTCCAACAATTCTAGACTTGATAAGCTAATCCTTACTTCCTTTGGACCATAACATAGCAGTTTGAAAAATAAATAGATTGGTTTGATTAAAAAATGAATGAATAGATTGGTTCAAAATATAAAGGTAAGAGCCAAAAAATTCATTCCAATTTCTGACATATTAAATTTGTTAATTGTCACTTTCTACTCCCTCTAATTAGTTAAAAAATAAGTTACTGAAACTTTCTCTTTACTTTGGGTCAATTATACATATTTGTAGTCATTGTACATAACGTCAATAACTTTTGGAAGTTTAAATTAAGGATGTTAACGTTTCATGTTTGGCTCTCAACTCCTTTACTAATAAAATTGCCATTAAAGTTAATAGATTTTGTCATTTACAATTTTAATTTTATTTTGTTATATACTTCTATAATGTTTAAACTAAAAATATAAAAATTTTCTTGATCACGCGTAAATACAAAATACCTATAATACATGTAATATATTTATTAAGTTGGGTTAAATATCATTTTAGCTTATAAACTATTTCAATGACTTAATTTGACCTATAAACAATAAAATGATTCATTCTAACCTACAAACAAAATAAAAAGGTCAATCTGGCCAAATAAGCCATTTTATTTTGACCACTTTATTGGTCAAATTGACCCTTTTATTTTGTTTGAAGACCATAATGAGTCATTTTATTACTGTGCGAAGGTGCAAAAATGATATTAAACTTTCCCCCTAGGAGCATTTCTAATACTTAACTTTCGCGAGGTGTAAAAATACTATCCAACTTGGGGTTTAGGTGCAAATATAGTATTTTCACTTGAGGGAAATGAAATTTAAATATGAAAAGACTCTTATGCCCCCATCCTTCCCTCATTAAATAAAACTTGATGAGGGGCATAAGAGTATTTTCATATCTAAATTTATTTCCCTGAAGTGAAAATACTATATTTGCCCCTGGACCCCAAGTTGAGTACTATTTTTGCACCTCGCGAAATTAAGTATTAGAAACGCAATTTTGGATAAAGTTTAGTATCATTTTTTCACATTCGCCCTTTATTATTTGTAGGCCAAATTGAGTCATTTGAAATAGTTTTCAGGCCAAAATGATATATATTTAAACCTTTTTTTATAACAAAATTTTTAGGAAGGGATTTGGGCTCAACCCAATCCAATGGTAGGACACCTAACTCATGATCTACTGGGGCCTATCCCTGTGGACTCTGGAGCATGACCAACAAGCCCTTCCTGTTTGTTCACACAGGTAGGTTACTCTCAACTTCACTTAGCTACGGAGATGCCTCCCCAAGCGCCGCGATGAAGACACAACAAAGTGTCACTCCCCTGGATCAAACTTGCGACGTGGTGGTCAATCTGACGCTCATTTTATAACCCTTTTAAGTTATGTTTTAAAATAAAAACTATGATATACTTAATATTTAAAATAAAAATGTGTCCCTTTTCCTTCAATGTATGCTGCTTAGAGTCAACATATATAGCTTACAATTTGTTAAAAGTATGACGGCTCCTTCAATACCAGTTGATTTTGGTCTTAATTATATAACTTAAGTATAATTTTTTGCTAACTTTTCTGAAATTAATCCCATCAATATTTTCAAATAATAATTAAGATGGGGAAGAGACTAGAGGAATAAAAAACACAATTATAACTAATTTAAGTAGCATTTTTAATTTAATTAACCTAGTTAAATAAATTCTATATTTAGATTAGAGGAATGTTGTTTTTATTTTTCACTTGCAAATTCATGTTATTTATACTTCAACATTACATGATTACATGATTTTTTTGGTCGAGATATTTTGCATATTGACAAGATTGACGATAAAGATATAAAATGTATACATCTAATTTAATCATTCACGAGAAGAAAAACCCAAAACAATCCCCGATCCAAAATCCCAAATCGATTGAATAATATGAGCAAAAAAAAAAATAATCGATTGAATAATAGAACTAGAATCATGGACGAAAATTACAAATTAAGGGCGTATCAATCCCGTCCATCTAATCTACATATCTATTTAAAAGGGTGGAGGGTGGCGCAGCATGATTTATCATTATAAAAGGGTAGTTATAACATAGTAATATTTAATCTAACACAGCTCAGTTCATAAATAGGAAGCCACAAAGGCTTATAATACAAGAAAGTGTATTTTCATCCTTGTTCTCGAGGCTCGGGACCTTCTGCTGTTTACAAACAAATGCAACAACACAAAATAAGCCAAAATCTTATTTCTTGCCCCTCGTAAAGTCACCCTTCTTAGGCCTTTCTGCTCCAGGTTTACCATAGGCAGTACTTCCAACTCCGGAATCACACAGAGGAGCAGGAGGATATTGTGTTGGCAGATGATGCCCATGAACCATAGCAGGGAACCCAGCAGCAGGGATTCTGCAAAACGACAACACCATCCATAAATAACGATCAACTATGAGAAATTTCAAGTCCCACAGAAGATCATGTCCTCAGAATGAAAGCTCCAGGACCAGAGAATGACATAAATTTTGAAGATAGTTTGTCCATATTTCAAAACATTCTCACACTAACCCTTGTTTCATGAGTTGCTTTTCAGATCCAGGTATAAGCACAAAAACTACTGAAATTCGGCAGACAGATGCTTTTTGATTCTACCAAAAATAATCTGCCCTAATAAGATTTTATAAGCTAATATCACTGCTTTAGTGGGATGAGAATATGAAATTTCTGTATTCTATTTTCTGTATTTGATGAACTATATATTTGCTGGATTACTGTAATTTGCTGTTATCACAGCTATTAATATCATACCCATCAGATATTTGGTTATTGATTTGTCAATCGATCTATATTTTTTGTGAGATTATATCAGGGAATCAAAAGTAACTCAAGCTAACAATTCTGATATGCGTCTACCCCCAACCCCCCAAAAAATATTTAGTGGAAATGATCACCCACAAAAATCAGAAAAATACAAAACATGCATATTAGCACGCCATTCTGCAATGTAAATTAAAATCAATATGTATTGTAGAAATAGTCATCTAGTACCCTGTATACATTCAAAATTATTTTAGAGAACAAATAACCAAAGGGTCAAAACAGAAACACCATGAAGATACCAGAGCGCCTAATTGGCTATTATCCGATAAAGAAAGATAGATGGCATTCACAAACTAAGAAGTTGAATATTTGATACCACGGTATTACTGCACAAAACTTCATTGGGCTAGATACTAAAATATATAAGGCGCCCACTGCATGTCAATTCTATAATATGCTTCAAGGATACTTGCTTAACAAGCTTCAATCCTCAAAATTAAGTAATAACCGTCCCAATTGATGATATAAAAAGCCCACAAAAGCATAGAAAGGACTATCTCGGGCCATACAATGTTGAAACCATATTAATGAAGCAGAGTGGCTTCCCCTTATAAGCACGAGCTTTTGCAATATGATGCGTAGTGTAAAATAACAAAAATGAGGGAATGATATTTCGAGCATGATTGGTCAAAAATATTTCAAGCAAGAGACTTACCCAACAAGAGCACGGCAGACTCCAGCTTGGCCACGGAAGCACCAAATCCAGTGTTTGTTTGTAAACTAAGACGCAAGGCATGGTTCTCAGCATAGGAGCACTGAAGTAAATACCCCAATTTTCTGCATTCCGCCTCAAGATACCTGGATTTCATCTCAAGATTTTTCACATACAACCTTTTCCTTTCCCTGGATCTTACAGCAGCTTCCCTATTTCTCATCTTCCTGAAAGTCAGATTGAGAGCAATCCTTAGAAGTCCAAGGATACCATATCAAAACAGGTTCAATGCACATTCCGTTTACTATAATATACTCCCTCTGGTCCTAAATATAGGACCTATTTACCTAATTTGATTAGATTAAAGATGTTAGTTAAGTTAGTTAAAATGACATGAAATTACCAATACTAGCCACCTTCACACCCACACTCTTTTTCTTCCTGTCTACTATTAGGGAACATTGACTCCACCCTCCATCTCCTCTTGTCTATCATTAGGGAACATTGACTCCATCCTCCCTCTTTTCTTGTCTATTACTAGGGGACATTAGTAAGGATATTTTGGGAAAAAATTGGTAAAAGATAGAACTAAATCTTATATTTAGGACTAAACTCATCCCTCAAAAGGTCTTATATTTAGGAACGGAGGGAGTATAATAACAATACAACAAATAAGTAAAGAAAACCAAGCAGAAAGGAAGAAAAATGTTGTATCAGTAAATCTAACAGCAAATAACTGTTTGATGTTAAACTCCTGAATGTTCACAAGCATGGGGAAATGTAAATATTGAGTGAAAAAGTATCTAACATGACCAAAATTATAACGTGATTGTGACAAGGCTAAATGCCAAGTGCAATTGAGGTTAAATAAGAATTCCAGGATAACTATTCAAATCCTTCTATTACCATTCCGTCCCATCGTTAAAACAAATGCAAGCGTTCACCAAAAAAAATAAAAATTCCAGCAGTACCTTAATCGCTTACTGAAAGCAAGAACTTGTTCGCCGTTCTTTTCCTGGTCCAAAGGAGAATCGACGGGAGGCTCAACAAGTATGTCGGCCAAAAACTTGTCACAAAACTCTTTAGCGCTAATATCGGAGGGGGATTGGGAAACGGAATCATCGTTATCGTCCATCAACAAGCTCTGAATCTCGAGCATGTAATCATGTGTGGGGCCGGAGAGAGGCCCATCGGTTAAGCTATCGTCTCCGGCTGCCAGATCAGCCATGAAGAAATAATTTTTCCTAGTAGATCAAATCTTACTGTGCCACAACACCAATGTGGCCTCTTTATTCTTAAACGCGTATCTAAGGCATTGTCTTCGTGAGTAAGATAGGTTCGTACGCCGCGTCACCCGTCCAGTGAATTGCAGCCATGTCATGCCCCTACGGCCCCACCCACGGAAGGCAAAGGTCATACTTTTATTTTTCAATTATCATATTCATTTTACCAATTTTTTTTGTGATTTCCAAGTATTTAATTGTAACCAAAATTAGGGTGAGAATTTCGTTATTCGATTTTAAAAGCAAACTGAAACAGAATTGATCTAAATACGACAACAAAGCTTTGTCTTAATTAAGTGGAGTCGGTTACGTAGATCATGTCATCAAGCTCGATCAATAGTTATGTTTGGAGTGGGTGTGTCCATGTTTTTTTTTTACCATTGTGTGTCCATGTTCATAACAATCTAAATGATGACCATTTTAATTTTAATAGTAATATTTTTCAAATATAATATTGTATTATAAAGAAAATATTAAGTTTAATGTGAGTTTAATATCATCCATGAATCATATGACAGTACATATTAATCATAACGTTTGATGTGAGAAACGCAAAAAACAACTTTCATACTGTATGCTGAAACACAGTTTCTTTTATCTTCAGAAGAATTATGCAGATTATGATTAACAACATTGTCATCTGACCTGTAAAAGATCTCCTATGTTAACAACAAGAGCTCCATGAATTGGAGGAACATTGATCAATTGATTATCATGAAGGACCTGAAGACCACCTAACTGGTCTTGAAGAAGTATTGTTATGAAGTTAGCGTCAGTGTGTTTCATAGAACCCAAAGTCAAATAAGGTTCTGGACATGGAGGATAATAGTGACCAACTGATCGACCAAGAACAAAATTCCACTTAGCACAAGCCAAATTTTTGAGGTATGAAGTATTAAGGCCAAGAGTTTCTAATAGTAACTCAAAGACTCAGGACTATATGACCCAATTCTCTTATTTTCTCGGAATATTCAATAGCAATTTCCTTGGAAGCACATGATCATTTCATTAAAATATAAATTATTAACAACACGAGAATAACCCATGAGAAATAAGCCTTGTTAAACTAGTATTGTATCGAAGATTATGCAGGATTAATATCAAAACATGCATCACCACTTTACCTGCACACTTTTGGCACATCTTCTCGTTTTGCTGGACCAGGAGTTGCAAAGAAACCAAGTGTATCCTTCAAGTTGACAGGGTTATCTGTGAACAAGTTAACATTGGAAGAGTATTTGACTTTTTTCTTCTTATCTCGTTTGTAAAAATTGCTTCCTCACATCAGAATCTTGTTCAGGAAACCTTCTAGCTAATTCCATTGATAATCTCATCCAATACATTAATAAATGGAATACCATGATTAATTACCTGGAAAAACCACACTTTTTTACTTGGACTTCCAATTTTTTCAACTGCTTCAGTGCGTAGAGCTGAATTGCTATGTATGCCTGTGAGGTCAATGATGGGATAGTGAAGTTTGACTCTTTTTAGTGATCTCTCTATCAACTCATCAAAAATAGATTGTTTACCTTAATACAAATTGCTCTCTTGGCCTGAGCTTATCTTGTTTACTTCAATTTTGAATTTCAATTTGTGTTAAGATCAAATCATTAGCTTATTTGATTCAATATGAGTGAGTGGCTACCTTATTGTAACTGTAATTTATATACTCCCTCCCACCCAATATATATATATATATATATATATATATATATATATATATATATTGGGTGGGAGGGAGTATATAAATTACAGTTACAATAAGGTAGCTTTATGAGATCGTATTTGATTTTCTTTAGTCTCAGATGCATTTTTTTCCATTTTATAACCCTTTTAAGTTATGTTTTAAAATAAAAACTATGATATACTTAATATTTAATATTTCGAATGAATAGCTATTTTTAAATGAAATATTATATTATAACTTAAAAAATATACACTTTTGCTAGGCGAAAAGCCATTAGGTTTTAAGTAATTTAATCTAGTTAAAATGATGACTAATATTTTAAAGCTCACATAAAATGACTTATATTATGGATAGATAAAATACTTACTATCAAATTGTTTCATTGTTATAATGTATTGTCCATGGTAAAATTAGTAATGACCATATGAATTATTGTTGTCATTTGATTTTAAAATAATTATCTGTTTATCTGTATGTCTTGTAATTTCATTTTTTTTACAAATTAAGGAATTTAAGTAATTTTACTAAAAAATTAATTTCATAATACTGGTCCTCATAACATTTTACGGATTTACCTAATTTCACTAAAAAATTAATTTCTAGCTTTTCCTTTTAGAATAAACCCATTTGACTTCATTGGCATCGTGCAACAACAAAACTAGTAGTTCTACATCATTTTCATTTCATACATAACAAAGCACAACTAACCAAATATCTACCTAACAAAACATTTGACTTATACCCATTAATATGAAACTTTTTACAATTGCATTTATTTGAAAATTATCGTCTATCTTATATGTCGGTTTCTGTTCAGCGTTTTTAGCTATTCATTTGTTTGTTCACTTTGCCTAGAAGTGTACCATTCCATCTGTATCTAACGAAAGTTTCTTATTACATGACATTGGCTATTACGTACACTCAAAGAATTACTACATACTTCCTGTCCGTTATTGGATACATACATCAATACCTAATTGTTTTTTAACTGACATCAATATCTAATTGTTACTAATAACTAAAACTAATTAGGAAATTCGCCGTAGGAATTATGCTTACTCGCAGAGTCGCAAAGCTAAATTACAACCTCTAAATAATTATCACAATTGAATATATAGGGCTCGAATACAAAACCATTAAACAAGCTAAAAAAAAAAAAGCAAACTAAATAAATCAAGCGGTTGGTACTATACCTCTCCCTCCCTAATAAAATAATGGGTTCCATAACTAATTTGGACACGCTAAAGAACTTTGTGGGGACAAAAACCAGCTTAATATATATAATCAAGAGTTAAGGTGATCGAAAATCCATTCTGAACTGTAAAAAAAATCTTGTAATGGCCAATGAAGTATTTTGTGGCTTAACATAGCCCTGGAAGTACTTAAATATGATTGAGCCACATATGGTTGAGCCACATTTCTGTATTTGGGTACGTTTAGGGTTATATTGAGCCACAAAATATTTCCTGGGTGAATACAAGGTTGTTTTGACAATGTCCATAATCCTTAACCATAGAAGCAATAAAAACAGTAGCCTTCATTTAGGAGAAGAGGGGCCGGGGATTTGAGAAATAAAAACCCAGACGCTGTGTTGAACAACAAAACTATCCACTTCAACATACAAACTGAAGTGTTCCATCTCAAAATGGCTGGGTTGAGATTATTGATGATGTGATGGCGATATCTATATGCATTTTTATATATTTTAAGAAGGTAATTTATTAGGTAAGATTGTATGAAAATAAAAAATTATATAATATAATGGATTAAAGTGCAAAAATGACCATGTAATTGTCACGAAGGTGCAAAAATGACCATGTAAAATTTTTTGGAGCAGAACTACACATCGAATTTCAAAATTGGAGCAAAAATAACCAGCACAATTAATTTTTTAACATTTTTACGCATCATTTTCTGTCGATTCATATCTCACTAAAATATATGGCAGACTTATGTATTTATTTCCCCTTGTGTTCTGATGATGCGACAGAGAATGATGAGTGAAAAGTAAAAAAAATTAACTGTGATGACCATTGTTGCCCCAATTTTGAAATTTAATGGCAGTTTTGCTTCAAAATTTTACATGGTCATTTTTGCACTTTTGTGACAATTAAGTGGTCATTTTTGTACTTAAGCCCTAATATAATTGATTATTATTCAATAATTTTTATTTTTATAATGTATTTAATTTGTGTCTATCTTCATAAAATGATACATTATTGGTTTTTGTGAAGAATGGGATATTCTCGTCATGAATGTGTGAAAATTCTACTACCCTTAACCCATGCTTTTCAGGGGAAAAAATATTTTTTACTCAAGGAAGAGGGCTCAGACAAGGAGACCCATTTTCTCCTTATTTATTTTGGAGGCAGAAGTTCTCATCAGTAGCATGATTAACAAAAGCCTTCTGTCCAAAGAACTTACAGGAGTCAAGTTGAGCACTTCATGACCCATGCTCTCTCATATTTTTTTCAGATGACGCTTTGCTCTTTATGTGAACAAGCTTTTCTCTCGTGTGTTGCACGGATGCTTTTAAATAAAAAATCTATGTAATTGTGTAAAAAAAGCTTTGGAATATATTAAACATGCACCTTATAAGAATGGAGTATGTTAAACATCTACCTCAAATTTTATTAAGATTAATGCATTTTGAAGACGAGAAAGCTCTAATAAATTATTGCAATATATCATGGAATGATTTCTATGTAAAGCATATACTTCTTTATGCCTCAACTTGAAGGATAAGATGATCATTATCAAGATTTGTTGCATGTAGGGTAGTGAACTTTGATTGAGTGTGACATTCATTAGGCTATAGAAATAGTATTAGACTAGAATATTTTGGATGAACACTAAAAACCAATATTTAGTTAAATTAATCTCCCGTGCATTGTATGTAGAGCTAATTCTAATAAAAAAATTTCCCAAGCTTAAGCTAATTCAATCTAATATATATTATTATTCAACTTTGTAGTGAGGATGAATGATAATAATAAATGAGCATTGTCTTCATTGACATGATCATATTATATATTCAAATTTATATGGAATGATATTTCTATCCGTAATAACACACACATGAGTACATATTTGAGCTCTAGCCCACCTTAAAATAAAGGGGGAAAGGGACCTATGTATTAGCAATCCAAGAGGAAAGAAAAATGAATTGAAATATGAATATAAAGGTCTATATATATTTGCACATATTGCTCTCAATGTTGAACTTGACAGTTCCATTGTAAATGACATTTGTAGGAGTTAGAAAAATAAAAGGTCACTTTTCTCTAATACCGAGTGGCATTAGAGACTTTCATAATCTTTATAATGCATGCCCAAGCTAAAACAAAAGAATCAGAATCCTTTATAATTTTTAGTCTCTAGCATGTGTCGATCAACATCCTAATAAACATGATTTGTTTCGTAGTTAGAAGTCAGTCAACTCCAATAAGTACCACATTCCTTCATCATCAACAAGTTCATGGCGACTACTGTTGCTTCGCCCTCCTCCCCCTATCTTCCTTCAATTCATAAAAAAAACTAATTTGGATCAAGGAAGTCTTTCATGTGGTTTATAACAAAAGGCTTTCTTACCAAAAGAGTTGCAGAAAGCAAAATCACATTGAATTTTTACATTCTTCACTGGTGCTACCTTATTACTTTTCTAAGAGTCAAATAGAAAATGTCAAGGGCAGAAAAATGAACTAAATGTAAAGATAATTTTATATGAAAGACATCATTCTATAGGTAGCTTAGACCTTCTCTGGAATAAATCGAAGACCTTTATCTGGAAAATCAGCCTCATGTGTTTCACCTAATAATGGATAAAACTGTTTGCAAATCCTCCCTTCAGTTGAAGAGGCCAATCAATATCAATGAGTAATTAAAAGTAGTAACAACCAAATCTTTAATATTTATTCAAACAATTCCACTCAAAAAGAAATCAGCCATTAAACTCCCAAATATTCCAAATATTTCAACCATAAAGCAGATCTACAAAAATGTGGTATTTAAATCCACTTCCAAGCACTGCAAATCAATGCAGGTCATGCTTAAAAGAATTATCAGTTTATAAAAGGCCATCATGACATAATTGCTGCCATGTGAGTGAATATGATCGACCTCAAGTGGTATTCAGGGCAATACATGTCAGCAAAATAAATTGGTTTCAGTTTAAGATTTCATTGAATCTATAATTAACGAAAAGGTCTCTTAGGCATCAACAAAGTGCTCTTTCAAGATAATGTTCTCTTCATTGCAAAAGGGTCTCTTATTTAACAGTAAAGGAATCTTAGGCAAATGGACTTGCAGATCTCTGTTCCATGCATTTTTATATAGATAAAAGAATTAGGCAACGTTTCCTAGGAAAATATCTACCAATTCTGAGATACAATTCCAAACAATCATTTTAAAATCAACTGTAATGGTTAATCCACATCAATGAACTATATATATCTTTGTGGAATTAATTAGAAGATTCAAGTCAGAAATTAGATAATGCAAATAGTTAAGCATGTACATTATAGCAATGCCATTCTGCAATTAAAATTAGCAAAGTAAGCAAATATTGACTTGGGCTAACACAAAAAAATTGGTAATACAAATAGATAAGCATGTACATTATAGCTTTTATTTCTTTCACTCTATTTTTGCTTCCTTTAATTTTGTTCTCACCCTCTCCCTCCCCATTTATCCTTAGTTTCTCATATATAAATCTTCTCCCCTCGTTGCTTCATTTTTTCCCTTTTTATTCCATTCTATTGTATGTCTTCTTGAGCAGTACCTAATTCCTATACCAGGCCATCTCCCAGGATCTTTTTCATTTTTCTAGACAAATTACTATCAAAAAAAGATTTTGGAAGATTACTTACATGAGTTCTATTATTGAAAAAAGATGAGCTCACATTAGCTGCAACCATGCTTGGAAGATGAGTTCACTATGATGAAAGGCCTACTAACAAAACCATAAAACACATTTCATGAGCTGCATGCAACAGAAAAAAGAAAAGAAGAGGAAACATTGGTGTATATAAAAGAGAAAATCAAATATCAAAGTTCAAGCCATTGAAGACTTTTTGTGCTGCTTCTAGATTTACGTTTATGCTTAAAACTGAAAGCAATAGGTCTCAAATGAAACAAATATCATACACACAAGTCTCACTTAAAACAAATTCTGTTTCAAAAATTTCATACTCAAGAGAATCTAATTCAAAAGGCAAGTTTACTCTATAATCAACAAAATTCCCTACAATCAGCAAAAAATCGAGAAGCTGAAAAAGGAAAACATCAAAAGTACCTCCGTTGGCATCCTTCCATTTTCTCAAACTTTCATCATCCTACGAACATAAAATCAGAAAACACATGAATGAATTAGTTTCATCAGAAAAGCAAATTGAAAAATCATAGCACCAATGAAAGAAAAGAATATAAATGAATGAATGAATGTCACTTTATCTTTCTCAGTCTCTGTCTCAGTTTCAGGTCCTGTGCGTCATTGCTCTTAAGATCCACTTCCAAATGAGTATTACAGGGAACATCTTTAATTGCAGAACCAGTTCCTACAGCTGCAGACATCTCTCACAGTCTGAAACTAAAAGGGAATTTGTGATTCCTGAAGAAAAAACAAAAGGTGAAGGCTTTCTCTCTTTTCTTCAACATCATTACTCATCACCGCCACAATTACAACCTCACGCTGAAGAGGACGTTGTTGGGGCTGACGTGGAGGAGGATGACAACGTCACCTCTCTCCTGGACGGAGGTACTGTTGGACGGCCCAGTTAACGGCGTAGGAGCTCACGTCGAAGAGGTACACTGCCACCCCGATTCTCCGCCGGGCCAAGAAAGTGGGCGTGGCGGCCGATGATGATGCGGAGGTTGAAGAAAGTGAGGAAGAAGGAGCAATTTATGGGTTTGTTCATTGGAGAAAGAAAGAGAAAGAATGAAGCAGATGGGGAATTTTCGTACTCATCTGAGTTGATATAAAAGTTAGATTGGGGGAGATTTGAATTTTGGATTTGAAATTGAAATTTCCAACGAAAGTGAAGTCAGGGGAGCCGATGGTGATGGAAATGGCTCTATGAACAGTGACTTGTGTGTGTATCCATTTAATTTGTGGATGAGCCGAGAGGTCTATGTGTATTTTGGAAAGGGCGGGAGGTTGCACTTTTATATTGTTAATAGATGCCTAGACTCAAAACTGCATGAAACTTGCCTCTATTATGAAATTATACTGTTGTGCATCAGGGTAAGAAGCTAACTTTGAAAAATCCAGCATTTACTTCTCTCATAACACTCCAAATGACATTAAGAATAGTGTGAGGCAGATTCTGAGAATTAATGCAACTAATGATTTAGGAAAATATTTCGGCATCGCCAGTATTGATTGGGGCAAGATGAGAAATCAGGCCTTAGCTTATATTGGTTTTTTTACACAAATACTACACTACAAAAAAAAATTTACCAATATGCTATAGGGAAAAAAATATTTACCCATATACTACATTTGCTAGAAGTCGTTCTTGGCGTGAACGACTTCTAAAGTCGTTCTTGCCAAGAACGACTTTAGAAGTCGTTCACGCCAAGAACGACTTCCATTGCACATATCCCGATGCACATCAACTTAGAAATATTACTTCCTCTAATTCTATATATAAGACCTAGTTGACCTTTTTAATCTCAAGACTGTATGGAGTATCATTTAACCTCAAACTATCTCGTTATATTTACGTAGCTTAATTAGAATTGAGCATATTAAACATATATCTTCTTTTAATTTTCTCCATTTTCGTTACTATCTTTAGAAAAATTAATGTCATATTAAAAAAAAAATAATGACACATAAATTTAATAAAGTGCATATTAACTTAAATTTAAAGAGCACATAAATAAAAACTAATAACCAAATTTATAAAAAAATAAATTAGTGTACCCTATAAAATAGTAATTTTTAGATTTAAAAACTCAAATAATTCATATATCTAGACTTGAGGTTTTAAGCATTCAAAAGATGGTGAAGTGAATGGAATTTTCTTAGTTTTGGAAAATGGAAATGTATACTAAAATTAAAAGAACAAAATTCAAAATGTTTTTAACCAAAATATATTAAACATAGTTAGTCACAACGAATATGCAAATTAATTTCTTATTGTTCAAAATATATCGTGAGGGGTATTTTGACTCAAGATCACTTTCTTGAATTAATTTGCACTTTATTAAATTTATGCGTCATTAGTTTTGTTTTATATAACATTAATTTTTCTAAAAATAGTAATGAAAATGGAGAAAATTAAAACAAGATATATATTTAATATGCTCAATTCTAATTAAACTACATAAATATAATGAAATAGTTTGAGGTTAAATGATACTCCATACAGTCCTGAGATTAAAAAGGTCAACTAGGTCTTATATTTAGAATTAGAGGAAGAAATATTTCTAAGTTGATGTGTATCGGGATATGTGCAATGGAAGTCGTTCTTGGCGTGAACGACTTCTAAAGTCGTTCTTGACAAGAACGACTTTAGAAGTCGTTCACGCCAAGAACGACTTCTGGCAAATGTAGTATATGGGTAAATATTTTTTTCCCTATAGCATATTGGTAATTTTTTTTTTGCAGTGTAGCATTTGTGTAAAAAAACCGCTTATATTCATGAACATGGTAGCTACAAAATTCAAGGCTTGCACAAATCTATTCTCTCTTATGTCAGGTGTGAGGTTATGATTAAAGCCGTGCTGAATGCTATTTCAATTTTCCCAATCAATCATTTCAAATTCCCATTGCAAATTGTAAGGAATTTATCAGTTTTATCTCGAATTTCTGGTGAATGGGTCAGGGGAAAGAGGTACTACTTATTGGAAATCATGGACCTATCTCTCCAACCAAAAATCACATGGTGCTATTGGGTTTCGTGACTTCATAGTTTTGAATGATGATTTTCTAGGAAAGACGACATGGAGAATCCATAATAGCCCCAATGAGTTATGGGTTAGAGTGTTGAAAAGCATATATTTTCCTAAAACCATATTCTTATATGCTACAAAGTGATATAAGGCATCATGCTATTGGTCAAGAATTGTTGAAGGACTAAATTTTTTAAGAAGGATCTTTTTTTGGGATATTAGCAATGGGGATTGAATTAAGATTTGGGGTGACAATTAATTGGATCCTGGATATGAATTTAAAAATATACGATGAAATCAAGAAAAATGTGTGCTTTTATGCCAGAGGCTATAGCTCTCAAGTGTTCTCTAATGTTAGCTGTTGACCATGGAAGGAACAAAGTGTGCTTAGAGTCAGATGCATTACTGTTAGTTACTAGTATTAACAATAAAAGGCTGGAAATGTATGATTTGAGGTGCTGGAGTATTTTAGGATAACATGAATCTTTGGTGTCAAAAGTTGGGTTCTCAGTTATTTTTATTCCTAGACAAGGAAATGAAGCAGTAGATTGCATTTTAGGGTAATGACCCACTACAAAACACTTGCCGCTTACCGGCGTTTATTTTTGCTTCTTTCCGGCGTTTTTTCCGGCGAAACAACTCTACGGCGTTTTTGCAAATCGCCGAAAAAAAAACGTGGAAAAGTAGCACATCGGCGTTTTTACAAACGCCGTAGGATACCCACAAACGCCGAAACGCGGGATGCAGAAAATAATATAATATTCAGATGTACCGGCGTTTCCCGAAACGCCAGTATGTCCATTATTTTAATAATTGACATACCGGCGTTTTGATGAAACGCCGGTATGCTATTATTTAATATAAACTTTTTCGGCGTTTGCAGAAACGCCGAAAAGTGTTTAAAAATTATTAAAAAAATAATTTTCGTCCCAATTTAACATTAAATTGGGACGAAAATTTAGTATTATAGATATAAATAAAAAATATTAATAAATAATAATGATAGAAAAATCATATTACACATATTAAAAGAAAATAATACCTATAAGAGCAACTAAAGTATATCAAATATAAAAATTAACAATTACATAAAAATAAACAAAAATGAAGCAAATATAAATAAAAAGAGATATGAAAATAAGCAACCACCAAATGTGCAATGAGGGGGGAGCACCACTATTTATAATGATCGCTGAGAAACAAAAAGAAAGAAGTAGGAAGGAGTAAGAAACGAATGAGCAAGGGAAAATGAGGGGGGAGCATCGCTATTTATAGGCAAGGTGGAGCATACCGGCGTTTATGATGGGAACGCCGGAAAGTGATATTGTATTATTATTTTACCGGCGATTTCGCAAACGCCGATATGCATGTTTTTTTTAAAAAAATAATATTTAATACTTACCGGCGTTTTTCATACGCTTAGCGGCGTTTTCAGGAAACGCCGGTATGCATGTTTTTTTTTAAAAAAAATAATATTTAATACTTACCGGCGTTTTGCATACGCTTAGCGGCGTTTTCAGGAAACGCCGGTATGCATGTTTTTAAAAAAAATAATATTTAATACTTACCGGCGTTTTTCGTACGCTTAACGGCATTTCCAGGAAACGCCGGTATGCATGTTTTTTTTAAAAAATATTATTTAATACTTACCGGCGTTTTTCTTTCGCTTATCGGCATTTCCAGGAAACGCCGGTATGCATGGTTTTTTCAAAAAAAGGCGTTTTTAAGAATGCAAAACGCCGATATGTGTTATTTTTTTCCAAAAAAAAAAGAAAAAGAAAAGCAAATAACAAATTTTTTTATTAAAATATACATACCGGCGTTTTTGTGTCCACAAACGCCGGTATGTGTGCGCGGGAAAGAAGGCGGGAAGCGCGCGCCAAATTTTGCGGCGTTTCTTTTAGGCGTTTTTTAGAAAACGCCGGAAGGCATGCCATTTCCGGCGTTTTTGATGAAAACGCCGGAAGGTATACGCCGGAAAGCGCCGTTTTTTTTGTAGTGACCCTAATATGCCTTTCAAGTAACCACCGTGAACTATTAGGCACCCTAATAGTCCTACTCTTATCAGAGGTAACTTGCAAAAATCAAAGTGATTAATCCTTCACTACAAAAAAAACGGGTCATTCCAGCGCAACCTTACCGGCGTTTTGCTCCAAAACGCCTATAGGAGACGCATACCGGCGTTTTGTTTCAAAGCGCCTATATGAAAAAGCCAATAAATTTGGCGCGCGCTTCCCGCCTTGTTTCCCGCGTTTCCATATCGGCGTTTTGGGTATACAAAACGCCGGTATGGTTTTTTAATTAAAAAAATAGGGGCCTGACAGTTTTTTATTATTTTTTTATTCAGAAAAACGCATATAGGCGTTTCATCCAAAACGCCTATCTGCGATTAAATATTATTTCAATCACATATAGGCGTTTTGAGAAACGCCTATGTGCATAAAGTGCATTTAATATGCACTTTATGCGCATATCGGCGTTTTGAAAAACGCCTATATGCGCATTAAGTGCATATTAAATGCACTTAATGCACATAGGCGTTTCTCAAAACGCCTATATGCGATTTAAATAATATTTTAATCGCATATAGGTGTTTTTAAAATGCCGGCATGGACATTGAAACGCCGCCAAACGAACGCCTATAAAAGCACCGCCGATGTTCATTTTGGCGTCTTCGAAACGTCAAAAAGTCTGAGGGTCCCACAAAAATTCTCTTTTTTCTTTATCTCTTCCTTTAAATATTCCTTCTTCGGTAGATCATGTCTCGGCGTAACGGTAAAGCTCCCATGAAGGTGCAAAAATAGCCACCATAAATTTAAAAATGGGCACTTATAATTCTCGTAAATTTAAGGGGGCAAAACCGTATACTGTAAACTAAAATGGGGCAAAACCGTACATTGTAAACTAAAATGGGGCAAAAGTAACTTCTCTGTTATGCGGAGTTAAACAAACATTTTCCAGACGTGGGATTCATTATCAGTTAATGATGTGTCAAACCCAAAAACCACTGTGGAAGCTGAAATGCATCCAGTTGAACCCAAATCACTTGAAAAGAACCCTGAACCCCCAAATCATTTCGATAAATACCAAATAGAACCCCAAATCACGTGAAATCCACCCTACTTCTTCATAATCATCTAAATAATAAAGCTCCATTTGAAAAATAAAAGTCTCATCAACATATTGCACCTTTAAGTGTATGATATGTCATTTACTGATGGTGGGGCCATGTCTGAAAAACGTCCGTTTAACTCTTCCTAACATAGAGATCACTTTTGCCCCATTTTGGTTTATAGTATACAGTTTTGCCCCCTTAAATTTACTAGAGTTATAAGTGTCCATTTTTAAATTTACGGTGGCTACTTTTGCACATTTGCCCTTGAGTATTTGATAGGATAGAAACGTAGAGGTGTCTTATGGGACATGCTTTTGGTGTAATGATCCATGTATACGGTCTTTGCTCTTCACTGTAACGTACCTATTAACAATTGGAACATAACAATTAACAATTGGGTCATTTGAATTAACTTACATGTTAACAAATGCATCTTCTTTATTAACAATTGCAACATAACTATTAGCTATTGGAACATAGTCATTAACAATTGGATCATTTGAATTAACTTCCTTGTTAACAAATGTGTATTCTCTATTAACAATTGCAACATAACTATTAACAATGGAACATACAAAATAACAACTAGAGCATTCCCATTAACAATTGGGTCATTTGAATTAACTTACATGTTGGCAAATACGTCTTCTTTATTAACAATTGCAACGTACCTATTAGCAATTGGAACATAGTCATTAGCAATTGGATCATTTGAATTAACTTCCTTGTTAAAAAATGTGTATTCTCTATTAACAATTGCAACGTAACCATTAACAACTAGAACATAATAATTAACAACTGGAGCATAAACATTAACAATTGGCCAATTGAACAATTGTGAAATTGTATGCTCTAGTTGTTAATAAGTTTGCTTCAATTGTTAATAGGTATGTTGCGGTAGTTAATCATAATGAGTGAGGTTTACCCTTGAGACTCTGAACAATTGTAAACTTTTATGCTCCAGCTGTTAATGGAAATGTTGTACTTGTTAATAGCTATGCTTCAATTGTTAATAGATATGCATCAATTGTTAATAGATATGCTGCAGTGGTTAATCGGAATGAGAGTAGGGTTAACATCTGGGAACCCCATTGAACAATTATGAACTTGTATACTCTAGTTGTTAATGGAAATGTTGTATTTGTTAATATGCATGATCAAATTGTTAATATGTATGATTCAATTGTTAACTACTAAGAAATCATTTCATACATGGTACAACAAACCTAAAAGTTCACAACTTCATATATTGAAACGATTAAAATACAAAATGACAAAACCAATATTCTGCTTTATCAAAGAAATAGGGGAAATCCATTATCATAAAGGGATTTGTAGGGTCAATAAAATCTCATATTTGTTGTTTGTCATTTAACTAAAACAATTATTTTCTTCACTCAAGACAATGATCAAACACCTTATGGGCAATAAGGGACAGGAACTCAAATAACCCTGAGAAATCAATCACAATTGGGCAAAATTCTTGGGGTATATCTACACAGTGTAAATTTCTCAAAAATATAAAGAAGTTCAACTTCAATACATGGTCGAGGCTAAAGAAATAAAGACAAGCATCAACTCCTCTAAGTTCAAGCTAAAAACATAAAAGAAAGTGAGGCTTTACATGGGGAACAACGAACAAGAACACTTCACCCAATCAATTGGGCATTTAAAAACTTAAAAGAAACAAATGTTCTTGAGTGTATTTGAGAAGAGAGACGAGAAGAGGAGAATATGATGAGGGTGTGTTTAGTGTTGTTGTTGGTAATTTGTGTTTTAAGGTGGGAGCATTCAAGTCTTTTCACAACATTTACAAATGTTAAATACCTAGTTCATTCATAGTCCTTTTAGAAGTTTAAGTTCTTTACTTGTCCTTTTGGGTATTAGCAGGAATTTATTTGTCATTTTCCCATTAGTTAATGAAAAAAGGACAAGGAAAGTGTGTATATAATAAATGAATAAGGATACAAATGAAAACATTTATTTGAACCTACCAATAGTAAATGTTCCAACTTGTTTTTATTGGGGTTGAAGGTTGGCACACAAAAGTTTTTGAGGCCATGGGGCGAAATTGCCATGGAAGTTGTAAAAGTGGGGCAATATTACCCCTCTATCATTTAACCCTAATGGTCAGCTTTATTGACAAAATATGATGGGTTGGATATGCCATGTGTTATCCATTTCACATGCCATCTCATTTTTCTTAAATATCAGTTTTTTAAATTGAAACAAAATACCAAGGGAAAATGCCATTTAAATACCTCCGAATATACAAAAGGACAATTCAGGAACCTAAACTTCCAAAAGGACCATGAAGGAACTCGGACCTAGTTGACATTTCAAATTTGTGTGAAAGGACAAAATTACCCCCATCATTAAACAAAAATTACTTCCCACCCTAATACCCCATTTCCTCAGGGGATCCACTAATGAAGTTCTGTCGTTAAATACCCGAAGTTCACATTGTTAAAGCCCGAATTTCTGTCGTTAATCGTGGAAGTTCAAAAATTACTTCACACTGTTAACACCCCATTTCCTCTTCTCCATTTACCCCCATTTGAACTTCCACGATTAACGACAGAACTTCGGGCTTTAACAATGCGAACTTCGGGCTTTAACGATAGAACTTCATGCGTGAATGGAGAAGAGGAAATGAGGTGTTAGGGTGGGAAGTAATTTTTGTTTAATGATGGGGTAATTTTGTCCTTTCACACAAATTTGAAATGTCAACTAGGTCCGAGTTCCTTCATGGTCCTTTTGGAAGTTTAGGTTCCTGAATTGTCTTTTTGTATATTTGGAGGTATTTAAATGGCATTTTCCCAAAAACCAATGAAAAGTCCGTTCTCTCTTCTCTCTCTTTTTCACAAGTTTTGTCTTCCCATTCTCCTCATTGATATATCTGCCATAACCAACTCAGCTCTACATTGTGGCATGTGAAATGACTCTTAAGTTTAATTAAAGGAGAAATTAATTTGCCTCACTTTTACAACTTCTAAGGCAACTTCACCCTCTAAAAAACTTACAGGTGCCCAATGCAAAGACAAAACTTCTAGGGTAAAAATGTCCTTAAACGTTTTTTTTTGCTTAGAGCCTTCGGTGTCCGGCCCCTTCGGGGAACCGACTAATCCGAAGTCGCCGCCGGGATTCCCCATTTTGGGGGTGACGACTTCCCAAAGGTTCGAACCCATGACCTGGTGGGTACGCGGTGTCTTACCTTCCCCTTTCTTAATTACCAGCTGGTCTACGCCCCTTGGGCTTAAACGTTTTTATTGTTATGTGTGGAAAGGTTGACTAGTTTTTATTATAGGGGCCACAATACAACTGAAGAACGATATACTATATCCACGAAACGAAGTTGATCAAGGTCATAATACTCTAGTATTCAGAAAGCATTTATTTTGTAGGTAAGAAAAAGAGAAAGCATTCATTTTGGATGCCCTGGTTTATCCGTTCCATATCTTCCCAACATTTAACCCAAAATTGTGTGATTTTCTTGTTAAAGTTTTGTCTTTCATTTTATCATTACATGCCAGATATAAAATAATGAATATCTAAAATCTTATAGGTAAGAATAATACATTAAGTTTTAAATTTTATATATTTTTTCAATGATTTAATGCTTTAGGATGGAGAAACCATCGTGCTGAAATGATTACATTTTTGGAAACTCAAAATAAAAAAAATATAACCAATTTTTGCCCAATAAGATATCAAAATGTATATTGTTTTGTGTAATATCTAATGGTTACAACAACAAAAATAGTAGTAGCCATGTTTCATTTAAATGATGTAACATTTTTTGTCAATAAGATATAAAAAATATACTAAAAAAACTTCATAAAAAATGATGGAAATGCAGGGTCAAAAGTTGGGAGCGAACAGAAAATGAAAAGGAGAGAAATTAAGTCTACATTCTTTTTCATTTAAAATCAGTACAACCGTACTTTTATGTCAAGAGTAGCTAGTAGTCCTTTTCGATCACTTCATCAAACCTCTCCCTCCCTTCCTTTTGTTTTTATATATTATTAAATATATTTTGTTTATAGAATTAACTCATTCAAATAAACATTAACATCTTAAATAATTTTATATGAATATAGTAGAATATGGCCGTTCCGTTGTTTCATGGTTATGATCTATTCCGCCTTCCATGATCCTCATTATAAAAGGAAGTAAATCATTTTCTGCTAATTGCGTCCAAGAAAAAATCATTTTATGCTAATTAAGGAAATATAATCAATAATATATTGAGTAAAATTAATGTAATTTTTAAGTTTTACTCTCATATAATTTTTTATAGGAACTCTCTCTTCTCTTTACATGTAATATACAAGGGAAAAAATAGAAAGCAAATACTTCCTCCGGTCTTAAATATAGGACCTATATAGAGACTTCATTTTGGTCCTAAATATAAGACCTAGATACATTTTTGGTAATATTTTTTCTAAATTACCCTTCTTCTTCTTAACAACTCCTTTGATAGGGGAGAAATGACTACTAAGTAACTAAACTAATTAAGGAGGAGTATCATTGGAAAGACATCTATAATTAATCCTTCCTTAATCATCCCAAAAAAAGTTATCTAGGTCCTATATTTAGGACCGGAGGAAGTATTTATTATCTCAACTTTAAATTGTTTTATCATATAAGGTGACAAAATAATATCATAACACCCCTTATCATTTAGACCACTGGTTATTGTCCCATTTTAAAAGATGGGCGAAAACCTAAAAATGATACATAACTATTAGCCAATGAATAAAAAATAGTACATAACTATTCCAAGTTACGCAAATGATACCTAACTATTGGGCATGAGATCAAAAATGATAGTTTCACTAATATGACAATAAGATTAGACATGAAAAGTATAAAATGCCCTTATAAATTTTTATTCTTTTTAAATATTTTCCCTAATTTATAAGGACATTTGGGACTTTTCATGTCTAATCTCATCGTCATATTAGTGAAAATATTATTTTTGATCTCATGCTCAATAATTAAGTATCATGTGTATACTTTGGAATAATTATTTACTGTTTTTGTTCTTTAACCAATAGTTATGTATAATTTTTGGTCTTTCGCCCTTAAAAGATTTGTTTTTATCCTATTATATAAAACCTTTGATTAAAAACTAATCTGAAGTTGGAATGTAGAATTAATTAAAATCACTTGTATTTGCTATCAACACATAGTTTATAGGCATGAGGTCTCACTAGATTCCTTGAGATCATAAGTTTGAGTCTTAGAAGAGATACTTGTATCAAAAGAGGAAACTACAAACCCCAAAACTAGAATAATCAGTTGTTCAATACCTATTAATATGATATAGGTTAGACACTAATTACTAGTAATTATGCGTGTGTGTAAGATAAATCTGTGATATCCCTAAAAAAAAAATAATATTAATAATGAAAATAAATTATATTAGTTAAAAATTTTTATTGCTTATTGTAGATTTCTAACAAACATGACCTTCTAGCTTGGTGGAATTAGAGTGTTTGTTTTACTAAGACAATATGGTGCTAGGTTCGAACTCTTTATATGATCAATGGAGGTTTTTATTTATTTTGCAGAAGAAATAAAATTACAAAATTGTCCTTAGAAGAAAAAAAAAGAAAGGATGGTACTTAGATTTTTTCCCCTCTTCGCTTCTTATTCACCGACTTTGGAAGGAAAATTCAAGAATTCAAAAATCTCTAGACCCTTCTTATTTTTGCTGCATCATCATTTTCTTCTGGGGAGGTGATCTCTTCGATTTTGGGAAATAGATGAAAGAGTGTCAAGAACCTTTACAAATTCCTTGTCCTTAAATCATTTTCGGATGCTCAAATTCTTCCTTCTTGTGTCCTGCGATTTGGAAGTTGGAGGCTTTAGGTGAGATTTGTTTCCTCCCCTACCTCATTTATTTGGGAATGAGTATAGAATCAACATTAAACTATTATATATGAATTTGCTGCTTGGATTTTTCTTACCAGTTTTGTTTCAATTCCTATGTTTCTGGTCATTTGGAAGAGTTTGTATATAAAGCATTGTCATTCTTTCTTCTACTTCTTCACGCTGCAATAAAGGGGTTCGGTGGGACATATGATAGTTCAAATACCTTCTGTATAAGATAAGTTTAGTGAATTAAAAGAGTAGACAATAATCGCAATGCAAATGTACAAACTTTTAAATGTGAAAGCTGAATGTTATAGGAATCATTTATATTCTAGCAAGTTAGAAATTAAATTGTAGCATATCTTAACATATATTGGACTGAAACTTTGGAGTATTGGCAAGACAATGGCGGAGGGAGGGACTAATAATATCATTTGGCTTTGGAATACACACAACATGTTTGATAAAATGTCTAAAAGAAGGATTTGTTTAAAAGTTAGGGGTTTTGCTGTTTAAGGTTCATTAATCAATTAAATGAGATTTTTGAAGAGGAATTAGTTTGTAAAATAAAGTCTGGTTAATCAAAGGATTCGAATGGGAGTTGGGATTGAAGAGTTCTTGGGCATTATTTATTTCATTTCGAATGGGAAGTAGTGCTGGAATTGGATTAAAAGCATAGTTAAACTTTGTTGAGAGTAGGGGTTGATCTATATATTGAGTATTAATGAGATGGGTGTGTTTTGGATTTTAGGAGCAGGGAATACGTATGACTTGGAAGTTGATAACTTAGAGATGGAATAAATATTTTAATCTCAGGTGAGTGAATAGCGTCCCATTTGTGAATTACTACTCAAAGCATTTTCATTAAACTATAAAATTTTATATTATTATTTAAGTATTGATCATTTGAAATTATGTTATTATTTGAGATTAGATATGAATTAATATTTTACTTTGTCATGAATGTGAGATTTCATTACTTACTAGAAAAATGGAATTTTTGTGTATATCATTGATATGGAAATTTCAGTCTATTTTTGACCAAGTTATTGAAAGAGTTTTATACTGGAACTATAATTATTGAAATGAATTTGTATTGAAAGGTTTTAATGCAGGGGCTTTGTTTTCTAAAAATATTCATTATTACTATACTTTGGCACATGAAAATTTGTTCATTGAGTGATTTAAAGATGACCCCTGCATGCTTGAATATTGTTTTGAGAGGACTAGATACAGAACACCGGCTGCTAACAGCGTTACTGTTAGCCCTTGACGCGTCATGGTTAACCTCGAGCTCGCTTGATATTTGTGGGTATCGTCTCACGCTTGATAATCGTGAGATTTGTTCTCACGCTTGTTATTCGTGGGTCTAGTATCTGCGCTTGTTTCGTGGCCTTGTGCTGCGCTTGTTTCGTGGCTTTGCCACGCTTGGTTATTTACCCTCGTGGACTGTGTGTCCACGCTTGTTTCGTGGCTTTGCCACGCTTGGTTATTTTCCCTCGTGGACTGTGTGTTCACGCTTGTGATTTTATTCTGTGGAAAGTCCTATAAAAGTATAAGTTTTTAGAACTCATTTTCAGTGGATAATATGATGACATTTATTTGACTTAAATAGATTTATTTATGTATTACTTATTTATTTTATGTTTACCATTAACATTTTATTTATTGTTGATAAGTGGGACGTTATTCACCGTTAAATGTTGCGGTTTTCAGATAGTAGAGCTGACCCTGTACCCGTTGCTGATTATTGAAGAGTCTCTCTTTTGATTCAAGTTTACTAACTGCTTGTGAAGACTTTCATATGTAAATATATATTTTGATTAAATCTTTAGTATTTAGAAGCTCCACATAGCTTAGGGATAAGATCCTTACTTTTGTTGTAAGTAATCTAATTGTATATTCTGGGAGTAGAACTCCGACTAATATTTTATAATGGCAGGTCTTTGTAGAATGTTCGGGATGTCCATCTTATAGGGGAGACTATGCCGAAATTTTTACAAAAGATTTAATATTTTAGCTAGATGAAAGATATGAGTTAAAAGTAGTTAGGTGTGATTTATAGTTTCAGACTTTAAATTGTGATTTTCTTTTGTTTTACGTATTAATAGGTCTTTAGATTTTTAGGGCGCGACAAAATCATTAACAAAACTATAGCTTTGAAAGATATATGTGAGTTTATTATTAGAAAGTCTTAATTCTATGTATGATTTATGATCAAAAAAAAAATTCTATGTATGATAATACAAGAGGATATAAAATGCATCCTTGAATAGAAATGTGCACTGAAATCCATTATTGAATGCATCCTTAAATTTTCATGGTTTTTTCCATCTACATTAAAATTTTAATGAATTATCATTAATAACTACAAAAACTTTTCCTCAAAGTGCCCTATAAATAGCACATGTGAGATGTATGTACATTGTCAACATATGATATAAATTTATTCTCTCTTATTTCTAAGTTAGTTCTAGTAAGTAATCAACAAAAAATTTTAAACTTCACTAAATATGCCTTAAAATATTTTAACATTTTCATTGTATATCAGTTTAATACTTCCTTCGTTCTCGAATATATAAGATCTAGTTGACCTTTTAAAAATATTAAAAATGAAATATGTTACTTATAAATGTGCATAAGAAAATTTAATATGCATGCATTTTTCATAAACTAGTTCATTTGACTTATAATATAATATGTTATCATATGTGTGTGTGTGTGTGTGTGTGTGTGTGTGTGTGTGTGTGTGTGTGTGTGTGTGTGTGTGTGTGTGTGTGTGTGTGTGTGTGTGTGTATATATATTTGGCTAACCAACAAAATGAAATCCGTGCATTTCATCCAAGCCTTCGTTTAAACTTTAAAGGTGAAAATTTGTATCCTGAGTGGCTAAATCATCATCTTCCTTTGATTCACAATTTTTACATGCATCAAGTTCTATTCTGATGGATCAAGTATTTAAATTGTACTTTTAATCATTTTCAATTAACATTGTCAATTTCCGTTAACTATGTTAAAATTTAACCATTTTCATCAGCATTTAATTAAAAATCCGTATTTAGATTTGTTGAGGCACATTTTTTTGTTAAATTAAAGTAATAAACATTAACAAAAAAAAATAAAATTTCACTTTTCAAATTAAAGGGATCAAAATAAAAATTTAATGCCAATATAAATAACCAAAAGATTATAATTTAGCTTATTAAATTTGTCACTAGATTTAATAATTTTCAGTATTACCATTATTTTTAAACTATTGACATCTATTCTTTAATACTACTAACTTTATTAAAAAAATGGTCACACATTAAATGCCATTTCTGTTCATTGAAACGATCAAAATATTTTATAAAGAAAAAACCCAAAAATACCTTCTGGAAGAAATCTCTTGAAATTGACGTGCACAGACGAGTTTGGGTAAAATGGAGCATATCAATACCGAACTTAGTTTGTAAACAAATGAAAGTTGTACGAGCCACATAACCGCAAATAAAGCAACTCGGAGTGTTCCATGTTCACATGCTGAATTCTCACCTCCACGTGCTCAGTTAGTTAAACGTTCAGGATAGTCCCCATTTTCGACCGAATAATAAATTAATCTATAATAAAAATTAATTATATGAGGAAAATTTAATTATTCAAAATAATTTAGGAAAATTAATTACAGGTCCTCTGTAAGAAACAGAATTAATGTGAGGTCCTACGGGTTGTTATGTGAGGCCAATAAGTTGTTATTATTAGCTCTAAAAGTTAAAAGGGTAAAGGTGCAAAAATGGGTCCAAACAATTACGCCAAGAGTACATAGGGGGAAGAAGTATTTTCTGGTTCAATTCTGGGTCTGAAGAATAAATAATGGTGCAATATAGACTTCACATTAATTATGTTTTTTACTACGTACGTAATTAATTTTCCCAAATAATTTTTGTTACAAAAAAGACACAATCTTGTTCTAAATTTGCATTAGCTGAGTGCTTGAGTTGGTTGATACATTTTGATAAAAATTCGGCTGGACTCAGCATTAGTTGTCAGAACCTAATCAAAATCTTTGAGGTGTTAAGGGATCTTTAGATATAACCCCACATAGTGGAATAGTGGAACAAGACTTTGTATTGCCTATATGAGATCTAGACTATACATTAATTGTATGTACATTACATCGGACATGCTACATGCTAGTTAAAAAATCTATTTGGAATCAAACCTTTTAACATAAATAAGCAATTTTCATGAAACATGTATAAAACATCGGTACCCATAAGGAAGGGATAATCACAATGAGATCCCTCTTAAGACAATTAATCACATTGCATTCAAATTCAAAGAATCATCAAATTACATTTAAGTCTTAAGGAACTAAGGTGATATAAATGATCAGCCCCTTGTGTTGTCAATACTACTATTGAAAAATTTAGTTTTTATTAACAATGGTTGATATTGACAATTTCTTGGGACAAAAATGTAATTTAATGAATTTTAGGACCTAAATGTGATTAATTGTTTTACAAGAGACCTCATTGTGATTATCCCCAAAATGGAATCAATATTAAGTTAGGCTATTGATGTGCACGAATAATAAGTTAGGCTGGACAAGAAAGAAGTTACAAACACCATATACAAAGTAAAATCTGGCTATTGAACTCACTGAACAGTTCTCAACCTAAGACTACTTCAGTTCAAAAAAACAAAAACGAAGACTCCATGAATTTTTATATCAAATTATGGACCATTATAATATGATTTGAAGAGCCAAAAATAAAAGTAAAAAGGGAAATTAAAAAACGAGAAAGAAAAGGAAAGAAAAGGGCACTTCAATATATTATTATCCCTTCCTACCCACCGTGGGATGCCTAAAACTAACATCGATTTTCTCTTCCATTAAAAAATTACTAATTACTAATTCCCAGCTTGTCTTTATATAGAACCCACAGAGCCACTTGATCTTTCCAATTACTCAAAATTCTTTATCTAAACCATGAACACTAAAAGCCTTGCATGTTTTTTGGCTCCAACTTTCATAATATTCTTCAGTATTATTATTCCTTCTAATGCAAAACAAACCTCACCAACTTCAGATACCTTCAAAATCCACCATGTTTGGCACCAACTTCTACAATATGAAAACAAAACACATCATGAATTTCAAACACCCCATCATGATCCTATACTCACATCTCTCCCAAACGTGCTAGCGGCGATCTTCAGCTTCATGGCTTCCTCTATTTCCAGTGCTAGTGGAATAGGTGGTGGTGCACTTTTCATACCCATTTTAACTATTGTGGCCAAACTAGACCTTAAAACAGCTTCAAGTCTCTCATCTTTTATGGTCACAGGAGGTTCAGTTGCAAATGTTCTGTGCAATTTGTGCAAAACAAATGCTAAGTTTGGAGGAAAATCATTGATTGATTATGACATGGCACTTTCTTTAGAACCAGGCCTTCTTCTTGGAGTGAGTGTTGGAGTTATCTGCAACGCAGTGTTCCCAGAATGGCTAGTAACTCTTCTGCTAGCTATTTTTCTTGTATGGTCTTTCAGAAAGACATGTATGAGAGGGTTGATGTTATGGAAGATTGAATCTGAACAGATCAAGAGAACTGCTGAGATTGAAGAAAATGGAAGTGAGAAGTTTGAGGAATCTCACCATCTGGGTAGTAATGAAAATAGCAGTTTGAAGCTTCCATGGCTGAAATTAGGTGTTTTGCTTCTGGTTTGGCTTTCTTTCTTCTCTATCTACTTTCTTCGAGGCAATAGAAATGGACAGGTCAGAAATCTTCTCTTCATCTTCTCATCTTCTCATGCCCTTTATTTTCTTTGCAGACTACGATTAAATTCAGAATTACAACTCTGCATATTATCAAAGATATAACACTCAACATAAAACAATTCCTGTATATATATCACAATAAAATTCTTGTGTTTATTAACCACATATTAAAATGTCACAATATATATGATGTAAAATTCTTGGGTTAATACAATGTTTGATCCTTTTAATTAAACCTTATTTTAATTTTAGTCCTATTAGTTTAAAGGGCAAAAATTCAGCAGTAGTATGATAATTTCTAAAAGGTGCACCCAGTGGCATGATAATTTTAATTGTGCAAATTTGACAATTGTAATTTAAATGGAACACCCAACAAAATGATAATTTCTAAAAGGGGTATATTGTAGCATGGGAACACTGAACTTCAATAGAATAAAAATTTTGCCCCATTTAAAGTTACATGTGTCAAATTTGCTCCATAAAATTTACCATGCTACTAGGTGCACCTTTTAAAAATTTCATGCTATTGGGTGCACCTTTGCACTAGTTTAAACTAAAAGGACTAACTTTTTAGAACAAAAGAAACTTGAAAGATAATAACATATGGTTTAAAACTATAAGGATTATAACTAAAGTGAGGGAAAACTATAAAGACCAAACATTGTA
Source organism: Mimosa pudica (assembly GCA_029929735.1). Lineage (NCBI taxonomy): Eukaryota > Viridiplantae > Streptophyta > Magnoliopsida > Fabales > Fabaceae > Mimosa > Mimosa pudica. The sequence goes on along the minus strand of JAKELP010000037.1, from coordinate 2,793,984 downwards.
TCAACCCATAAAAAGTTATATTTCTCAAAGTCCATGTACTTATCATCAGTATTTCTAGGTCTATGCTAGAGCTCTCATTTTTAAAATCAAGATAGCTATGAGACTGCAACTGTCATTATATTTTTCAGATAAATACATGTGTTTATTGAAAGTTTAGTAATGCCATAAATCAAATGAGTGCAGAATATCTTACACATGAAGCCTTGTGGAGTGGGATATTGGATTCTCACATCAGTTCAGATACCTCTTGCTGTAATTTTAACAGCTTTGATTGTGCTTTGGAAAAGAAGTCAGCAACACCAAACTCAATCACCACAGGTACTTAAAAAAGCCCAATTGAAACGATATTTTTCCTAACTATTTAATTAAATGTTTTCCAAAAACACATTCAATGAAGAGAGTGCTACCTTCCATGGAAATGTGATGCAGGATCAAGACCAGGGCAGAGATGTACCATCAAAGAAACTTTTCTTACCATTGATGGCTCTACTGGCAGGGATCTTAGGTGGTGTTTTTGGAATTGGAGGTGGAATACTAATAAGTCCACTTCTTCTTCAGGTTGGGATGGCACCTGAGGTAAGTTAATACAAATTTATTTTAAATTCATTAAAGTTACATAAAATTTTCTTCAACGGTATGTTTAGATTGTGAAGAAAAATAAAGCTGATTTTGGAAAATAAATTTTCTCAAAAGCTGACTAATCCAGCTTTTGCGCCTATACTATTGTTTCACCTCTCCAACCCATACTCTACGGTTTCTAGTTCATTAATCACTCTGTTTTCGAGTTTCTGGATGAAATCACCCAAAATCTTGGTTTTGCTAAAAAAAAAAATGAAATTCCCAATTTTTTATATAAAGATTCCCCTCACGCATGCATCTACCACACGTAAAATATTTTCCCATTGTAAATTAAAAAAAATGCTTTTCTAGTGTTAAATTCAAGAAAATCGAATATTTTACTTTAATATGTTATAGTACTCCCTCCGATCTTAAATATAAGACCTAGTTGACTTTTTTAAAAAATCCTATAAAAAACAAAATAAGTTAATTATAAATTGATTTACCTAATTTTTTTTCCCTTAGACTAGTTTATTTTACCTATAAACTAATGTATAATCTAAAAGTATATCAAATATGTCATGATTTAATAGTCTATTTCGCAACCTTAACTTCTCCAAAAAAAAAGTCAATTAGGTCTTATATTTAGGACCGGAGGTAGTATTATGTATTTTGAATTGAGATTAACATCACTTCTGTTTGTATTAATAGAAAACAGCAGCAACAAGTTGTTTCATGGTTTTATTCTCATCAACAATGTCAACATTACAGTATGCACTGATGGGCATTGAAGACATAAAGAAATCATTAATTTTTAGCACAGTAAGCTTTGTTGGATCCCTGCTGGGGTTATTGGTGGTGCAGAGAGCTGTTCAAAAGTTTAAAAGGGCATCTTTAATTGTCTTCTCATTAAGCGCAGCCATGGCTCTAAGTATTGTTCTAATGACTAGCTTTGGTGCGATTAGATTTTGGACTGACTATAAATCAGGGGAATACATGGGGTTCCAACCACCCTGCACTATAACATAAAGGTTATTATTTTTTCCATCCTTTAATTATATTGCTTGATGAAAATTCTCAACCTTTCAATAATCATCAGATATACGTCCTTTAATCTCATTCTATTAATGGTATCATCAAGAGTTCATACTTTCTCTTAATACTTATTATTCATAGGCAATGTGGAATAGTTGATGAATACAATGATTGAGAGTAGAAGAAAATATGTCAAGCTATTTACAATGTACTCCCTCCCTCCTGTCCTAATTAATTATGTACCCCTTAAACGTTTTTGAATAAATTAAGGGTGTAAAATTAATTACTTTAAATTGACTCTAGTTATATTTTTTGAAATAAGATATAATGTAATTACCTATCATTTAGTTATAATTTAGTGGTCTAATTTACTTCCGTAAATTAATTTCACAAATAAAGTTAATGTATGGTAAAAAAAAATAAAGTTAATGGGGTCTTATTTTCAGGACCTGTGCTCATTTTTTGTGTCCAATATACTTATGAAGTAAAAAGTTTTTGCTACCTATGAAGCATAAAAAAATCTATTGAATATACTTAAAAAGGTATCGAGAAAGAAAATTGAGAGGATTGAATTTTTGTTGCAAATGGCTATTTTATCTAATAACTCTGAGGAGGTGAAATTTTATCTAATAATCTCATACATTTTCTGATCTCAGCAACTATAGCTTCCATACGGTTGAATCGAGCAGAGTCATCTTGATTCCTTGCAGCAATTCAAATTTCAGTTCGAGTAACCCAAGAATCAGCTTGCTCCATGGCGAAAAGACTCAATGAATGAAACTGCCCATTTATGTTCATGAAAATTCAATTAACAACAGATCTACAATTACAAGATATAATCCATCAACATGAGTAGAGAGAGCTAGACGGTTCTACTTTATACATTTAGATTTGATTTTTATTACCTATATATTGAAAAACTTTAGAAAGATACTTCATTCAGTCCGTTAAAGGATAGTCATCAAAACACACTTTTAGAAAACATGTAAAAGTTAGATGAGTGTTTGAATTTAATTTCCTTTTTTCAATTTCACCCTTATTTATTATGATACTATTAAGATAGGAATGTGAAAGCATTGATAAGTATGAAAGAGATTTAGGGTTAAAGCTGAAAAACATATTAAATGATGAGATAATGTAAAATTAATTTTTTATATTTTGGATCAAAATCATTTAAATTTTAGGTACTTAATTATATTACGCACTAGAGGAAAAATAATATGTGTTGGTGAATGAAGTTATTCCATTTTCCTTCTCTTTTCTATAGAACCAGATTTATTAGTGAATGACGTACACAAAAAGTTTATTACCATATGTTATATATAGTCAACCTCATGTAGTGAGGTAAGACTTTATTATTTATTGTTGTATTTTAAGTATCACAATGCAAAATTTAGACAGACGGATTTGATGTACACTTCACCTTGTTCGCATTCCTTTCTCTTTTGATTATTTTTAATCGCACACAGAGGGAATCACATTTATCAACTAATTTTCTCAATACAACTTTTTTCAGTGATCCCATAGAGGATTAAACTTTACCACCTTTCCAACTGCTTGACACGTAACCATCAATCTAACTTTAAATAGGCCACCAAGCAACTTATATTAAAAGAAGAGACGCTATCCTCCTGGAAAAGCATGGAAAACTCCTCAACCAATCTTAAAGATGCCTAGCATTTGACCTCCTTTCATCATAAATAAATAAAGTGGCATTAAAATCTACCTCAATAAACCAACCTTTATCTCCCTTCCTATCTATGTTTGGTTGGATGGAAATGAGAGGTTGGGAAGTGAAAATGGAAATGGAAGGGGAACTCATGATTTGGGTATTTAGTGTGGTGGAAGTGACTTCCACTTTTACTTCCACTTCCATAAAAATTAGTGGAACTGAGTTCCAACCCAAAACCTATGAAACACTTTATTGGAATCCACTTTTTTTGACAAATATACCCTGAAAAGTTTTGTCTATTGACAACTCTATCCCTTCCAGTTTTCACACTGAATCACATTTTTTTCAACCTACAGCTCATCTCCATCGTCCATGGTAAATCCTTAAATATTTGAATTGAAGACATACCTCTCAGGCTCTCATTCTATCTCCTCTCACTCCACTTTCAATTCCACTTCTACTTCCATAAAAATCTCTTTCATTGTATTAAACGTGTACGTAAGTTTCTCGCAAAAGGCCCTCCTTTTAACCACATTGATGATTACATAAATGTATGAAATATAAAAGTGATTATAATCCTTATCTACAATCATGTGGACCTGCTGATCAGAATAGTACAACACCTCAATTTCCACTGAGCATCATTCCATAAAATACACAGGTCATTATTTAAGCCATTAGCATCAACAATGAAATAATTAGGAAATGATAACCTTTTGGCTACTTTTTGAACTCTGGGACCGCTATCTTTAGCTAAAAAAAGAGACATAAAATCTAAATTATTTTTACGCCTTCATTCCTTAATCAGTCCTGGGAAATATTTTGAGTACATCCCCTTACAATTACAAAATAAACAATTCATACATTAATTGTTTGATTGTTGAGGTGCCTTTGAGGCCCTGTTTCAAGTATAATCATATTAACCTCATCACCAAGATCTTGCACCGTCTCTTTTACCTGAAAAAACTCTAGATGCATTGTCATTTTCTAGTTCCATTTCCTTACTTTCATTTTATTGACCTGAAACATCATGGGTCACCCCAAGCATAGGCCCACTAAAATTCTGCAACTCATTTATTCCTGTTATAGTCCCATTAACCAGGTCGTCAAAAGGATCTCTTGAGGACCATGAAAAATCCGGTCACGAAGAAACTTTTTGGCATTTCTTAGGAATTAGGATCCACTTGGTTGGCAGAAAATTTTCGGACTAGAATGAAATGGAAAGAAAAATTGAGAATGGAAAGGAAAATGATGATTTTGATGGCAAAAAAAGGTTGATGTGTTTAGTTGGCACAGAAAGGAAAATGATTTTGACGGGAAAATTGTTGTTTGGTTGGTTGAAATAGTGGTAAGAAAAATAAAAAAATATGTGAAAATGATCCCCTTAATGATTATTTATTAATAAAATTATTTTTAAATTCATATATATATATATATATATATATATATATATATATATATATATATATATATATATATATTTTAAATACTATAAAGTATACTTATATTAATTAAAAAATAAATAATTATGAAATTTAAAATTGAAAATTTAATACTTATTATAAAAAAATAATTTTAAATTTTAAATATTATAAAATGTATTGACTTAACGAATTCTATTTTCTTCCTTGATCATGTAGTAAGTGAATAAATTTCCACTTTACTAAATAATAAGTCAACATCAATAGTACCTAATCTACAAAACCATATAGTCTTTCACAGTTGAGCAGAACTCAAATCCTGTTTTGACACAAAAATTACTACGTTTTGCAACCATGTGTATCTTTCTGTTAGCGGGTTCCACAATAAAATGGAATAACATGTCTCTTAATTTGATGAAGATAAAACCATTCACATAACCAATTATAGTACAATCCGATAAGAAATTAATGACGAATTATTGCCTATGAACTTGTAGAATATTCATATCACTATCAAGCATATAAAATTGTAATAAAAAAAATCATACATATAAAATTGAAATGGTTTTAAACTGTTCTTTGATGAAATAGGGCTCCTTCAAGATATTTCTCCAATCTTGACACACATTTTGACATTTGATCAGTGTTTTTACAGGGAGACATACACTTGGATGTCTATTATCATGTCTTCAGGAAGAAAAAGGAATTGGCATCCCAACTTCATCTCCTCCATATTGCTTGACATGGTATTAGAGACTCTAAGAGATGTTTTGATCTTTCAATCTTCGTTAACACAAGAACAAACTAGTCGAATATCTTTCAATCTTTCAGAGAAATTAGAAGAAAAAATTTCACTGTTGATGTACAACAGGTTGTGTTGACTACAAAGTTGGGTGTTTATTCCTTTTGTGAACTTTTATTCAAAGAAGTTGCTATTGGGTTTAAATTGTTGATTAAATAATTAAATAGGTCTTCAATTTGATAAATTTTTTAAAACTACTTCATCCTTCTCTTAACATAAGCTTTAAATAATATTTGTATTTATGAAGGAAAAATAATAAAATAAGTTGGAATAATTAATTAATCTGTGTTTGGTTGATTAGTAGAGATACTGATGCGATGTTGAAAATTTGATTGCATTGCTTTGATATGAAATGAATTAATGGAAAAACTGTTAATAAATATATAATAATAATAACAAATATAAATGTAACTAAATAAAAGACTGATTTTTAAAACTTAAAAGAGTTATTTTAAATGGAGTTGTTATTGGAAATGTATGTATACACACATAGTTGATATATATAACATTAATGTTCGAAAGGATTGTTTGTAAAGAAATAATTTAATTGAGGTTTGTTGATAACTAGCAAAACTCCCTCATGCGATGCGTAGATTATGATAAACTACATGTTTTATCTAATATGAAATTTTTTTTCTTGAACTGACACACAGTTAATCCAGATATATTTCATACTAACTATGGTCCTAAATATAGGACCTAATTGACTTTTTTTTTGGAGAGATTAAGGTTGCGAGATAGTTTATTAAATGATGACATATTTGATATATTTTTAGATTATCCATTAGTTTATAGGTAAAATAAACTAGTTTAAGGGGAAAAAATTAGATAAATCAATTTATAATTAACTTATTTTTCTTTTTTAAGGATTTTTTAGAAAAAGTCAATTAGGTCTTATATTTAGGACTGGAGGGAGTATATTATAAGTTTACTCCTATAGAATTTATTAGTGTTCTTTGTGTAAAGTGTTTTTTGTGTAACATTCCAATCCCAATCACATATTCAATCACCTATTTGAATTACCATTTCATTTACAAATCAATATCTGTTTCTTTAATTCAAAATAGTTTGAAATCTAATTATGTTAGAAAAAGCAAACAAGTTAACATAATGACTAATATAGTTAGAAAAAGGACTTTTCTTATTTTCAATAAAATATAAGTTAATGGACTAACCGTAATAAGAAAATAATTTCAGGCACACAAATTATTTATCATTGTTAGGAAATAATTTAATGTAATTTAAAATTAATAAATAAAAATAAATAAAAATTTTAAAATGAAATATAAAACTCAATTGAAAATTACTTATTTAAGAAATTAACAAAATTGGGTTATCCATTAGATAAAGATTGACTAAATATATCTAATATATCTTGATTAAATTCCTTCACAATCATTTTCAATAAGCATATAACGTTGTATTAAGAAATATTTACACTCAAAAGATTTACAAATTAGACAATAATATGATAAATAATATGAAAGCATGTGGAAGCACAAATGAGTCTAATCCTTAGTTCCAAAGTGATCTCTAGATCCTTTCCCCTTGACTCTTGCCCCATTCTAACACTTGTAAAAATGATAACCACATGAGGTAGACCCCAATGTCGCAACTACAACTACTTGCCTACATACATGTGCATGACTGCAAAATGGTGTATGCTAATGCTATGTATAATGGTTTATGCTGCATTCAGTGTTGCATGTACATTTAATCTATCTAATTTGCAAGTATCTATCAAATACTCATATCCAAACAGCATAAATATTCATTTAAAAACCACACCAGATAACAACACAAAAGACAACATTACTCACATGAAATCAATAGCTAAATTCATTACCCAACTAAACATAATATCACTTCAAAATCTATTCCAATGCCAATAACTACACATTTATTCAAGAACCATCATTCATCCATCACCTTTGACTCTAGTTCTAGGAAAAAAGAGCAAATAACCTCAGCAAAGTGTCTATAATTTTCACTAAATTATCATATAGACTATGTTATCAGAAATCAACACATGCTGGATAGGACAGTTGTAAAGTCCCACATCGGTTGGGGAGGAGAACGAAATGTGCTATATATAGGCCTGGATACCTCCCCCTCTTGACGCGTTTTAAAGCCGTGAGGGGTGAGGATTCCCCAAAGCGGACAATTTCGAGAGCGAGGCGCTGGGATGTTACCAGATGACATCAGAGCCAGACTCGGGTCGGTGTGCCAACGAGGGCGCTGGGCCCCAAGGGGGGTGGATTGTAAAGTCCTACATCAGCTGAGGAGGAGAACAAAAGGTGCTATGTATAGGCCTGAATACCTCCCCTCTTGACGCGTTTTAAAACCGTGAGGGGTGAGGATTCCCCAAAGCGGAGAGTTTCGAGAGCGAGACGCTGGAATGTTAAAACAATCATTCATCATATACTATAATTTTCCCTAAAACACATTGATACATTACCATCAACAATAAAACCTATGCAATGTATTAATGTACCACCAACACCAACAAAGTGCTGACAGTGACAGAGGAGTCCATAGAGACGGGAGTTCACCGCGTGAGATAGTCTCAAAGAGGCTTTAAAGATCCTATCCTATAAGTTCCCTATGACACTCAATTTTTCTATATATACATATATCGTTAACAACAACACAAACTATTCCCCTGGGTAGAGTCATAGATTACATTGTCCCATCATGTGATATCAACAAGCAAAAAACCAATTATTTGAATACATTATTAACAAAAATGTCATGTTCAATAACTTCATTTATTACTCTTTTTGGTCTTAGGCCACCCCTTTTTAATGGACTTCTTTACTATCAGGTTCACCCTTCCCTTCTTTACATACCTTCTACACATATATGATTAGAGCTTGTAAAAGAATTCAACACTAAGCTATACAGGGTTAGAGGAAGTAAATGGCAAGATGTTGATGGATCCACCAGAGTCTTCTCTCTTACATCTTAAGAATTATTCATCATGCTTACTTCAGTACCTTGCTTGGTAAAGAAAATACCATTTCCATCTATGCTCAATGATTGACTGAGTTCGTAATCTCATTCTTTCAAGTCTATTTCCATCTGACATCTAGACATGGAAGCATGATCAGTGTGATTCAATTCTGAAAATACAAGACTGGAAAGTTGTTGATGTCCCTTAATAACATTAGATGCCAATACTAGTAATTTTTATTTTCATGTCAATAGGGGCAAGAACATTGAAAGATGAAATTAGAAAGAAGGTTATGTTTCTCAAGATCTAATTCTAAAAGGGGAAGGAACATGATTGTTCATGAAAATTAATCAGTAGTTTACTTGGGGGTGAATAAAATTTATTGAAGGCCTTAAATTAAAAACTTCTTCACGCTCAAAGAGCGAAGACAAATGATGTTAGTCTTGCGTCCAGTTTTTTATACTAGTTCACATTGTAATGGCTTGAGAATAACTATGATCAAATCAAACGGGGTAGGGGTTTATTAATTGGGTAAAGATTAAAAGGTAATTTTAAGGAAAAGCAACATGTGTTACAAATAACTAACTTGACTAATTTCTTTGACACATACAAATTAGTAATCAAACTCTTATAATTAGGACTCAAGAGAGCACTCCTAAGAAGAATTAGACTATCTGCAGACTGCAGTGTAATTGCTGGGCCAGAAAAAAAAAGGTTTCAGCACATCTGATTCTCTATATTCAGAGTGGCTTCTTGAGCTTGTAGCTCTATGGAATCTCGAGTGACCTAGCGCAGAAATGTTTCATCATCAGGCATCATTCCTAGGCCTTTCAAAAGCTTAGAATCTTTCTGTAAGCTTGTATGCAGATATATAAATGTAAATGTGTGTGCCTATTTATTTAATTATTATTGTCCAAGAACAAATGACAAAGGGTAATATGAAGCCCCCTCATCAAAAAGGAGTTAGTGAGAAAGACTACAATACCTCTGGCATAGATTGGAATATGGAAAACACAACTCCTTCAAATGGAAAACTAAAAAAGTCCAATCGAAATGTTTTTACAGAATCTGAGAGTAAAGTTCCCAAAAAAAAAATATAGAGGCATTAAATTCAAGTTACTAAGGTAGATATTGTGATCTTATATAATACTACCTCCGGTCCTAAATATAAGACCTAATTGACTTTTTTTTGGAGAGATTAAGGTTGCAAAATAGGTTATCAAATCATGACATATTTGACATCATTTTAGATTATCCATTAGCTTATAGGTAAAATAAACTAGTGTAAGAAAAAAAATTAGGCAAATCAATTTATAAGTAACTTATTTTGCTCTTTTTTAAGATTTTTCAAAAAAGTCAACTAGGTCCTATATTTAGGACCGGAGGGAGTACATATTACGGAAATTGCATTTATCTATCCATGCTTTTTATGACAGAAGGATGGCCATCCTGAAAACCCATAATCACTTCTAATCACATATCAAGAACATAAGTAAACTAACATAGAAAAGAAAACAGAAAGAAAGAAATCAAACTCTTCTAAAGGAATTGTGATACACTTTTCCATAAATAGGTAAACATAGGAGTTGAATGCACTGACCTTTTACCTTTACCATTGTTGAGTCAAAATCAAAAGCCACGTAAGGCCATCTACGGACATTTGGTTGGTGGTAGTATTTTTTAACGGCGGCGGCGGAGATATAGCACCCAAGGTGGCGTCATCTGTGGCGTTCGTGGCCGGAAATACATACAGGGGATGAGAGAAACTTATCCTTATTTATCGTCCGGGGAGGGTATGTGAGCTGAAGAATTATATTTTACTCCTTCCGGTTCTAAATATAAGACTTAGACCTAATTGACTTTTTTGCAAAATTCTAAAAGAGCAAAATTAGTTAATTATAATTTGATGGTTTACCTAATTTTTCTCTTAGACTAGTATATTTTACCTATAAACTAATGGATAATCTAAAAAATATATCAAATATGTTATAATTTAATAACCTATTTCGCAATCTTAATCTCTCCAAAAAAAAAATCATCTAGGTCTTATATTTAGGATCAGAGGTAGTATTATTTACGAACGTGGCACTATTGTGAGCCCACAGATCATTTCAACGGACAGGATTCTAGGATTTTGAGGGATGCTGAGATAAATTTTCTTAGAATATCCCTTCCCTTTCTTTGGTTATTCAAATGAAAATAATAGTTTTGGGTCGTTGGATTAGACTGCATGGACGCTTGGGTGGTGTAGACCGAATTTGAATATCTTAATGGTCATACACAATGTGATCAAACACAAGCTTTATATAATTTATCACCCAATGTATCACCCAATGCAAGCTCAGTATTATGAGAAGGGAAAAACTTACATCATGTTGCTTTCTCCAGGTTCTCAAGTTCTTTCAATGTAGGCCATTAGATTGAATGGATGATTGTTATAAAAGGACACATGTCACTCCCATATTAAAAGAACTTGAGAACCTAGAGAAAGGAACATGATGTAAATAAGGTCCTTATGAGAAAATGAACTAGTGTTCGAATATGTTTAGTGAACTTAGGAAGTACTCTCTTTATTCGAATACATGGACTTATATTCTTTTTTTTGGTTATTCACCGCCCGGTTTAATCCGGACTCGAGGGGTAGGAGTGTTGCCCACATAGGCAAGGTTGTCCCCTCTCCCAATGAGAGCGCTTCCCGGGAATCGAACACGCATTCTCATCCTTACGGGGGTTGCAGCCCACTTACCAGCTCAACTAACTACCCATTGGTACATGGACTTATATTCTAAACAAGCAAAAGATGTATTCAATGACACCAACACATGATCTAGATAGTTTCAAAAAATAGAATAGAATGTTTTTATCATGTAATAGATTATATTTTTTGCTCAAGACAATGTTTAAGACATTTGAATAATGACATAGAGTAATTTTCCATTACCAATTTTTTTGCCAACATTATCATATAAGTAACGACTAAGAAAACCGTTTCGATAATCGGGGTACAAAATGAAATCGGTGAAACAATAAGCAATAAAAAAAGGTTCCCAATTTAACGTCAGACTAAATTAAACGATAAATCAGTTGATATTTTTCCCTCTATATAGGAATCGGAAAAAATTAATAAACAAAATTCAAAATTATAGAGAAAAAATATAGAGAGGGGGAGGTTGTTGAAAAACAAATGCAGAATTGAATTACCAAAACGTGATCAAATTGAAATGAAAATTGATTGTGAAAAAGAAGGAAAAGTGTTATAGGTGATTAGAATAAAAATGATGAGAGAGAAATATGAAATAAGAAGTTAGGGAGAAAAGACCAATAATTATGGGGTACTTGACAATAAGATAGATATGAATAACGTCTAAAAGAGGGACTGCCAGAATCCTTACTTATAGATACTAATATCAAACCCGCGCAATGCGCAGAATATTTATATTCTAAATAGCTATGATCACATACATGTTGCATAATAATATACACAACTACATATCTCTGATAGCACAAAATACTATTAATATTTGTTACGCTAAAATTTATCTTTTACCTTTCTTATATTTGTCAAAATAATATAACTCTACTATAATTTTATAAAATTAAAGTTAAACTCCAAAGAAACACTCCTTATACACAAAGGTTGGTTCAATTGGTAAAGTGGTTTTACTCATAACACTATTTGTAGACCAAATTTGAATATCTTAAGGGTCATACACAATGCAATGGAACACAAGCTTTACATAATCTGTCACCCAATGCAAGTCCAGTATTTTGAGAAAAATGAACTAGAGTTCGAATATGTTTAGTGAACTTAGGAGAAAACATGGACTTATATTCTCAACAAGCAAAAGATGCATTCATTGACTCTAACACATGACCGAACATTAATTTACTGTTTACTGATGTGGCACTATTTTGAGGCCTGAGATCATTTCAACGGACAGGGTTCTAGGATTCTGAGGGACACTGAGATTAATGATGCTCAGAATATCCCTTTCCTTTGCTTTGGTTATTTAAATGGAAAGAATTGTTTTGGGCCGTTGGATTAGATTGCATCGACGGCTGAGAGGTGTATCCTCGTTTTGAAGCTTGGATGATGAGGGTCGTTGATTATAATGAATCAACGGTGATGGATCAGGTTATTTTGGATGTGGATCCATGACGTGGCGTCTTTTGAAAGTATTTTATATTTTTTATAAATCATAAAAATAAACCCAACAACAACCGTACCACTATATATATACCGCAGGGTGTGTGTGAGATGAACCATTTATTCCTTATTCAACTTATCATATCATAAGGTAACATATAAATAAATAAATACATAACTTTGATTTTCTTAAGTAGTTTACTATTTTCTATATGCCTCTAAAGTTGTAATTCTGACATTAAGGTATAGATGATTTTCATAACTCTCTCAATTGAGGAAAAATTTGACTTAATATGATATTATTTTAGGTTGCCAACCATGAATATTCTCTTTGTGGGAGATTATGTTACCTATGACTTCATTTATGAAATTCTTCATCTGTCTTGTCAAATCGATTTCATTCCCGATGCCAAAACTGCCATTTTCCTTTTAGAAGCGGCAGAAACTATTGCTTATGATTTGATTTTGAGCAATGCCACATTAGAAGACGACGATAAATATGTGTTTGTCAAATACAAATGCAAGCAAAAACAGATTCCACATGTTGGTTAGTATAGTAAGCTTATAGTATTTACATATGAAAATTATGTATGGTCGTATGAGAGAGCTTAGCCTATTCACAACATCTTTGCATTTTGCAGTTATATGTGAGAATGAAACATCATTTCAAGAAGGGGAGCCGTTAAAATTCGGAGCATGTCATATTTTTGTTTAAGCCAACAATTAGTAGCACTCACTTAGCAAGCTTGTTGTGGATACTTGCTGAGCTTTTTGCAATAGAGGAAGATGTGGATAACTTTAACAGTAACCATCACAATCATAATCAGAATTGTATTGAGACTCAGAGTCCCTTCTTTTCTCTTCAAGCGCCTCAACAACCCCCACCAATTGCAATTACTTGTGCGATGAGGAAACGCGTGGATAAATTAAACAACAACCATCAAAATCAAAACCAGAATCATGTTGAGAATCAAGGTCCCTCCCCTTATCTTAAAGCACCAAGAAAAACCTCAAGAATAAACTGGAAGAAAAATCCTAAACTCCAGCAGAAATTTCTAGATGCCGTGGATAAAGTTGGTGGCCTTGAATGTATGCATGCATTTCCTTATTATCATGTATTGATTTTTTCTTATCAGCATTATCGTTAATGTATAACTTACAATATTTAGAGTTCAATTCAGCATTACAATATCCGTATTTAAAAGTGGGTTTGATGGTTCTTTTATTCTTTATTGCGTCCCAGATGCGACGGCATCTCTAATTCTTAAGCACATGGAATAGCCTTCTTTGACAAGAAACCATGTTTCAAGTTATTTGCAGGTTGAGAGACACTCTTATATTTGTTATTGTTCACTTTACATAGTTTGTGTTCCACTATATATTCAATTGATTTTTCTCCATTTGTCTTATATGCTTTCAGAAATATGAAATTAAAGTTGGCTTCAGAAGAAGGGCAAATGCTGCAGCAAGATGAAATATGGAGAAATGTGGCATAACTGGAGCAAACTCAGCTAGATAGTTTCAAAAAATAGAATAGAATGTTTTTATAATGTAATAGATTATATTTTTTTGCTCAAGACAGTGTTTAAGACATTTGAATAATGACATAGAGTAATTTTCCATTACCAATTTTTTTTTGCCAACATTACCATATGAGTAACGACTAAGAATACCGTTTCGATAATCGGGGTACAAAATGAAATCGGTGAAACAGTAAGCAAACAAAAAAAAAGGTTCCCAATTTAACGTCAAACTAAATTAAACGATAAATCAGTTGATATTTTTCCTCTATATAGGAATCAGAAAAAATTAATAAACAAAATTCAAAATTATAGAGAAAAAATAGAGAGGGGGAGGTTGTTGAAAAACAAATGCGGAATTGAATTACCAAAACGTGATCAAATTGAAATGAAAATTGATTGTGAAAAAGAAGGAAAAGTGTTATAGGTGGTTAGAATAAAAATGATGAGAGAGAAATATGAAATAGGAAGTTAGGGAGAAAAGACCAATAATTATGGGGTACTTGACAATAAGATAGATATGAATAACGTCTAAAAGAGGGACTGCCAGAATCCTTACTTTTATATAGATACTAATATCAAACCCGCGCAATGCGCGGAATATTTATATTCTAAATAGCTATGATCACATACATGTTGCATAATAATATACACAACTACATATCTCTGATAGCACAAAATACTATTAATATTTGTTACGCTAAAATTTATATTTTACCTTTCTTATATTTGTCAAAATAATATAACTCTACTATAATTTTATAAAATTAAAGTTAAACTCCAAAGAAACACTCCTTATACACAAAGGTTGGTTCAATTGGTAAAGTGGTTTTACTCATAACACTATTTGTAGACCGAATTTGAATATCTTAAGGGTCATACACAATGCAATGGAACACAAGCTTTACATAATCTGTCACCCAATGCAAGTCCAGTATTTTGAGAAAAATGAACGAGAGTTCGAATATGTTTAGTGAACTTAGGAGAAAACATGGACTTATATTCTAAACAAGCAAAAGATGCATTCATTGACTCTAACACATGACTGAACATTAATTTACTGTTTACTGATGTGGCACTATTTTGAGGCCTGAGATCATTTCAACGGACAGGGTTCTAGGATTCTGAGGGACACTGAGATTAATGATGCTCAGAATATCCCTTTCCTTTGCTTTGGTTATTTAAATGGAAAGAATTGTTTTGGGCCGTTGGATTAGATTGCATCGACGGTTGGGAGGTGTATCCTCGTTTTGAAGCTTGGATGATGAGGGTCGTTGATTATAATGAATCAACGGTGATGGATCAGGTTATTTTGGATGTGGATCCATGACGTGGCGTCTTTTGAAAGTATTTTATATTTTTTATAAATCATAAAAATAAACCCAACAACAACCGTACCACTATATATATACCGCGGGGTGTGTGTGAGATGAACCATTTATTCCTTATTCAACTTATCATATCATAAGGTAACATATAAATAAATAAATACATAACTTTGATTTTCTTAAGTAGTTTACTATTTTCTATATGCCTCTAAAGTTGTAATTCTGACATTAAGGTATAGATGATTTTCATAACTCTCTCAATTGAGGAAAAATTTGACTTAATATGATATTATTTTAGGTTGCCAACCATGAATATTCTCTTTGTGGGAGATTATGTTACCTATGACTTCATTTATGAAATTCTTCATCTGTCTTGTCAAATCGATTTCATTCCCGATGCCAAAACTGCCATTTTCCTTTTAGAAACGGCAGAAACTATTGCTTATGATTTGATTTTGAGCAATGCCACATTAGAAGACGACGATAAATATGTGTTTGTCAAATACCAATGCAAGCAAAAACAGATTCCACATGTTGGTTAGTATAGTAAGCTTATATTATTTACATATGAAAATTATGTATGGTCGTATGAGAGAGCTTAGCCTATTCACAACATCTTTGCATTTTGCAGTTATATGTGAGAATGAAACATCATTTCAAGAAGGGGAGCTGTTAAAATTCGGAGCATGTCATATTTTGTTTAAGCCAACAATTAGTAGCACTCACTTAGCAAGCTTGTTGTGGATACTTGCTGAGCTTTATGCAATAGAGGAAGATGTGGATAACTTTAACAGTAACCATCACAATCATAATCAGAATTGTATTGAGACTCAGAGTCCCTTCTTTTCTCTTCAAGCGCCTCAACAACCCCCACCAATTGCAATTACTTGTGCGATGAGGGAACGCGTGGATAAATTAAACAACAACCATCAAAATCAAAACCAGAATCATGTTGAGAATCAGGGTCCCTCCCCTTATCTTAAAGCACCAAGAAAAACCTCAAGAATAAACTGGAAGAAAAATCCTAAACTCCAGCAGAAATTTCTAGATGTCGTGGGTAAAGTTGGTGGCCTTGAATGTATGCATGCATTTCCTTATTATCATGTATTGATTTTTTCTTATCAGCATTATCGTTAATGTATAACTTACAATATTTAGAGTTCAATTCAGCATTACAATATCCGTATTTAAAAGTGGGTTTGATGGTTCTTTTATTCTTTATTGCGTCCCAGATGCGACGGCATCTCTAATTCTTAAGCACATGGAAGAGCCTTCTTTGACAAGAAACCATGTTTCAAGTTATTTGCAGGATGAGAGACACTCTTATATTTGTTATTGTTCACTTTACATAGTTTGTGTTTCACTATATATTCAATTGATTTTTCTCCATTTGTCTTATATGCTTTCAGAAATATGAAATTAAAGTTGGCTTCAGAAGAAGGGCAAATGCTGCAGCAAGATGAAATATGGAGAAATGTGGCATAACTGGAGCAAACTCAGCTAGATAGTTTCAAAAAATAGAATAGAATGTTTTGATAATGTAATAGATTATATTTTTTTGCTCAAGACAGTGTTTAAGACATTTGAATAATGACATAGAGTAATTTTCCATTACCAATTTTTTTTTGCCAACATTACCATATGAGTAACGACTAAGAATACCGTTTCGATAATCGGGGTACAAAATGAAATCGGTGAAACAGTAAGCAAACAAAAAAAAAAGGTTCCCAATTTAACGTCAAACTAAATTAAACGATAAATCAGTTGATATTTTTCCCTCTATATAGGAATCAGAAAAAATTAATAAACAAAATTCAAAATTATAGAGAAAAAATATAGAGAGGGGGAGGTTGTTGAAAAACAAATGCGGAATTGAATTACCAAAACGTGATCAAATTGAAATGAAAATTGATTGTGAAAAAGAAGGAAAAGTGTTATAGGTGGTTAGAATAAAAATGATGAGAGAGAAATATGAAATAGGAAGTTAGGGAGAAAAGACCAATAATTATGGGGTACTTGACAATAAGATAGATATGAATAACGTCTACCGAGGGACTGCCAGAATCCTTACTTTTATATAGATACTAATATCAAAACGGCGCAATGCGCGGAATATTTATATTCTAAATAGCTATGATCACATACATGTTGCATAATAATATACACAACTACATATCTCTGATAGCACAAAATACTATTAATATTTGTTACGCTAAAATTTATCTTTTACCTTTCTTATATTTGTCAAAATAATATAACTCTACTATAATTTTATAAAATTAAAGTTAAACTCCAAAGAAACACTCCTTATACACAAAGGTTGGTTCAATTGGTAAAGTGGTTTTACTCATAACACTATTTGTAGACCAAATTTGAATATCTTAAGGGTCATACACAATGCAATGGAACACAAGCTTTACATAATCTCTCACCCAATGCAAGTCCTGTATTTTGAGAAAAATGAACTAGAGTTCGAATATGTTTAGTGAACTTAGGAGAAAACATGGACTTATATTCTAAACAAGCAAAAGATGCATTCATTGACTCTAACACATGACCGAACATTAATTTACTGTTTACTGATGTGGCACTATTTTGAGGCCTGAGATCATTTCAACGGACAAGGTTCTAGGATTCTGAGGGACACTGAGATTAATGATGCTCAAAATATCCCTTTCCTTTGCTTTGGTTATTTAAATGGAAAGAATTGTTTTGGGCCGTTGGATTAGATTGCATCGACGGCTGGGAGGTGTATCCTCGTTTTGAAGCTTGGATGATGAGGGTCGTTGATTATAATGAATCAACGGTGATGGATCAGGTTATTTTGGATGTGGATCCATGACGTGGCGTCTTTTGAATTTATTTTATATTTTTTATAAATCATAAAAATAAACCCAACAACAACCGTACCACTATATATATACCGCGGGGTGTGTGTGAGATGAACCATTTATTCCTTATTCAACTTATCATATCATAAGGTAACATATAAATAAATAAATACATAACTTTGATTTTCTTAAGTAGTTTACTATTTTCTATATGCCTCTAAAGTTGTAATTCTGACATTAAGGTATAGATGATTTTCATAACTCTCTCAATTGAGGAAAAATTTGACTTAATATGATATTATTTTAGGTTGCCAACCATGAATATTCTCTTTGTGGGAGATTATGTTACCTATGACTTCATTTATGAAATTCTTCATCTGTCTTGTCAAATCAATTTCATTCCCGATGCCAAAACTGCCATTTTCCTTTTAGAAGCGGCAGAAACTATTGCTTATGATTTGATTTTGAGCAATGCCACATGTAACATTGTGTTACTAATTCTCTAATTAACCTGTGACATCTCTTTTAGTTCAATAATATCTTTATAACCTCTTTACTAACTATGATAGAAAAAGGATTTCTATAATATCAATGTCCTATCATAGTTAGAAAAGGAATTTCCTAATGATTGAACACTATCCATGATAGAAAATAATAAACTAATACAGCACAGCTGCTATCATGGATAATTTATTGCTAACCGTGTTAGAAGGGATTTGCCTAACATGGTTATTAAACAGAATTAGATGATACTTAACAATAAATAGATATATACATGCGGAAGTAGATGCAGGCCTATACAAATTGGCAATATACAATTCAAAATAGTCTATATAACTACTACTACCTAATTCCCTTTCCTGATGTTTGCGCCTGTGCATGAATACCTGCAAAAATGTCAGTAATCGTGGGATGAGACAATTTGTCCCAGTAATCACCGCTTAACTCACTATAACAGTGAGATGTGCGGCAGCGAGGGCGTCTAAAGGGTACCACATTTAAAACCAATAATATATATATAAATATATATATATATATATATATATATATATATATGTCAAGTCTTTCATTCATCGTTCAAGTTCCTCCGTCTAAATCAACTCAAATTCATCATCTCTACTTCCCACAAATCACTCAAAACCTTCAGTCATTTCCAAGCCAACTCAACAGATGAAAATAAACGTGATTGACACTGTGCCCAGTCTCAAATCTGAAAGCATGAAAAAGGGAGCACTTTATATAGTGAAAACGTCCCTGAAAAAGGGAGCACTATAAACAGTGTAAACATCCCTGGTTCCTTTACAATCCGAGGAACCTGTACAATTAACCTATCGATTTGCGCAAATCGATAGGTTACATCGGCCGACGGTACTAATAATCAGTGTCATGCAATACTCACAATCCCTATTCTATATTTCATCAACATAACTCTCAACTCAACATGCAACTCTCTTTTCTATCCTCATCACCTCTTAAACCACTACCCAACACTATCTCTATATACCTTTCACACCCTTCCAGATCAATGGCCACCACCAGGCAGGATAATAGATATACAGAGTTCAAATTTCTTTATATGAAAATAATCGTGTTTGAAAGGCACCCGATAGCCTATTTTGTATAAAAATACCTTTTAAAGATAATATATATATATAGAGAGGGTGAGAAAGGATTTTAGAAATCTCCAGCTAACGTCACCCTCATTGTTATAGAAAGGTAAGTGTGATTACCTGTCGCCCAGCAATTTACGCGATTTCTTATCCTTTCTTTCTTGATGCCAAACAAGCTACATCTCAACCAATCCTATAATGATATAATATAGGATGATAAATTAGTGTCATTTCTACTTCGTAATGTTTAACGTCTCTCTCGTTCCTATGAAATTACTACCCACACCTTAAGGATTTATCTAAACATTAATTATTTCTCCATGTATAGAGTTAAACCAACACAACAAATAATTTAGCAATCAAACATAAAGCATCTAATTCAAAGTTAACCGAATCTTAATTCAAACATTAATATGCATCATTCCTAATAGACATAAAACACCACGCTTATGAATCTTTTATTTCGGCTTTGCATTTCTCTTATTCTCCCTATCCATTGTTCAACCAGAGCACCAAAATTAACAATCTTTAACATCAACATGTCATATTAATTTACCAATCTATTAGCTATGTAAAACTCAAGTCTTGTTGTGTATACAAAATTCAGCATCACAAGCACACCGATCCAGCAGCACAATGCAACCAGCAAAATTAGGATTACAAAACCTTCCTAACCTACAATTTCCTTCCTGAATACACACACACACATACACATATTTGTAGCCTCTTTTTGATTATAATTCTAACAACCTGTATAAACATTTGTTTCAGCGAGAATCATGCTACACATGGTTCCGACAAAAATGAAAGAAATACATTTAGCCATTGCAAGAACGTGAAACACAATTTAAATAACCTTCACCTATTTCACAGAATTTAGCATACAAGCTTTTCAATATATAAACCAGACTACTTTCTACCCTTACCAATCATAACATCATTCACACTTCAAACTAATTAGTTAAAATAAATAGATCTCCAAATGAAATGCAATTGAGACACTACAATAACTTCAAGCACTAATTCATGCATTCATATTATCAATCATCATTATTGTCCATTCAGTTTATTTATTGCATAAAGGAATAGGTAAATATCATATTTAGTGTATACACATCTTCATTTTATTGATATATTAGCAACACTCCTTACCTAAACTTGTTCAATTCCCACATTCAACCATATCAAAGCTCAAAATCAACAAGGAATCCATGAATACAAGCTAATTCTTCCTTTTAATTGAAATTGAAACCTATAGCATACATACAACATCCTTTGGACCATACAACTATAAAAGCACCCACATATGCTTCATACATACACCAAAATAACCTATAATAAGATTTTCCCAACATAAACCGAATTGCAAGAATTACAAAACCATTCCCCTTTTCATACATCTAAAGAGTACAAGATAAAAGTCAATCTGCAGTGACCAATAAGCATATAATGCCGCAGATTTCACCCAAACATTTACAACAACCCAAAATTGAGCCACAAATCAGTCCAACCACTATATAAGAGTAACGAAAATTCCATAAGACTTAACGAATCAAATATGCATAGAAATATTTTTTACTCCATTACACTTCAACATAACTTAATTAAAGATTTGTGCCTTAGAAAAATAATCCCAATAAAATCATTCATCACTTATTAGTCATACTTGAAACAAAACATAAGAAACCCCAAAAGTTAGTTTTTTTTTGCATAAACTTCACAAAATCTTAATCAACATTCAAATAATCATCAAATTGCTTCTCAAACACTACAAATAGAATCTTAATTTCAATTTGATGTATTACCTTAAGTCAAAAACACAAACCCAAACTCAACAAGTTTCAGACTTAGTTTCATCAACCATTCCATATAGTTAAGAACAAAAACTACAAGAATTGACACAATGCACCACTTCATATCTTAATCAAACTAAAATAATCATTGTCAAGTATAATGAAACATGAATCACATGGAGAAACCCAAAATGCAGAGCATACCCAAGACCTGAACATACAGGTACTAATACTATTTTAACTATATCTATCTATCAATCACACATACAAAGGTAAATTTCAAAAAGAACCATTATTTTTCTTGTTAAATCCTTCAGCCATGACAAGAGAAAACTCCAAACTCCAACTGACCCAACTATTTACAAATCTTCAGCTCAAACCCTAACTAAAAATCTCTTTGATCGGCCAAAAAGAGAAGAAAAATAGGAAAAAGAAACCCACCTAAGTTCAACCACAAGTCTGCGTGTTTCACCTGAGCTCACCGTCGCCGGAATCAGCCTTCTTCTCGCCGGAAATCGTCCTCCATTGTATAGGTCGAAAAGAAACCAAAAGAAAAAGGAAACTATAAGGAAATGAACATCGAAATAACAGTATAACCTGAGATATGCTAGAAAGGTTGAACCTTTACCTATTCTCGCCGGAAAAAGGAAGAAGACGACGGAAAAGAGAGATTGAGAGAGAGATGGGCTCAGGTGAGGGAAGCAAAACGCGAATAGAGAGTTTGGGTAAGGAGGTCGCGCCGACGACGGCTCCCACCGCCGTCCCCGCCGTTCCCAGCGGCGGATGAAAGAGTGAAGAAGAAGAGAAATCGAAGGGGAGGGGGAGGAGAGGTGTCGGCCGAAAATGAGAAAGGAAGGAGAAGAGAAGTGTATGTAATTAGGGTTTGAGGGAGAAAATTACAATTTACTACCCTAATGTTTATTCTTAATTATATTTTTAGCCCAAAAGTTTATATATATTATTGTTTCCCTTTTCTTTCCTTCGTAACATTATCTACTATCCCAAACACTTGTTCATGAAAGTTTCTAACTCCAAATAATTATTTTAACTATATTTCCTTAAATTTCAAAAATTAAGATTTAATAACAATAAATCTCCATAAATTTCTCCCTAACACTCAAATTTCCTAAATAACACCTCAATAATTTCCAATTAACCTTAATCAAAATTTTGGAATGTTACACCACATTAGAAGACGACGATAAATATGTGTTTGTCAAATACCAATGCAAGCAAAAACAGATTCCACATGTTGGTTAGTATAGTAAGCTTATATTATTTACATATGAAAATTTTGTATGGCCGTATGAGAGAGCTTAGCCTATTCACAACATCTTTGCATTTTGCAGTTATATGTGAGAATGAAACATCATTTCAAGAAGGGGAGCCGTTAAAATTTGGAGCATGTCATATTTTGTTTAAGCCAACAATTAGTAGCACTCACTTAGCAAGCTTGTTGTGGATACTTGCTGAGCTTTATGCAATAGAGGAAGATGTGGATAACTTTAACAGTAATCATCACAATCATAATCAGAATTGTATTGAGACTCAGAGTCCCTTCTTTTCTCTTCAAGCGCCTCAACAACCCCCACCAATTGCAATTACTTGTGCGATGAGGGAACGCGTGGATAAATTAAACAACAACCATCAAAATCAAAACCAGAATCATGTTGAGAATCAGGGTCCCTCCCCTTATCTTAAAGCACCAAGAAAAACCTCAAGAATAAACTGGAAGAAAAATCCTAAACTCCAGCAGAAATTTCTAGATGTCGTGGATAAAGTTGGTGGCCTTGAATGTATGCATGCATTTCCTTATTATCATGTATTGATTTTTTCTTATCAGCATTATCGTTAATGTATAACTTACAATATTTAGAGTTCAATTCAGCATTACAATATCCGTATTTAAAAGTGGGTTTGATGGTTCTTTTATTCTTTATTGCGTCCCAGATGCGACGGCATCTCTAATTCTTAAGCACATGGAAGAGCCTTCTTTGACAAGAAACCATGTTTCAAGTTATTTGCAGGTTGAGAGACACTCTTATATTTGTTATTGTTCACTTTACATAGTTTGTGTTCCACTATATATTCAATTGATTTTTCTCCATTTGTCTTATATGCTTTCAGAAATATGAAATTAAAGTTGGCTTCAGAAGAAGGGCAAATGCTGCAGCAAGATGAAATATGGAGAAATGTGGCATAACTGGAGCAAACTCAGCTAGATAGTTTCAAAAAATAGAATAGAATGTTTTTATAATGTAATAGATTATATTTTTTTGCTCAAGACAGTGTTTAAGACATTTTAATAATGACATAGAGTAATTTTCCATTACCAATTTTTTTTGCCAACATTACCATATGAGTAACGACTAAGAATACCGTTTCGATAATCGGGGTACAAAATGAAATCGGTGAAACAGTAAGCAAACAAAAAAAAAGGTTCCCAATTTAACGTCAAACTAAATTAAACGATAAATCAGTTGATATTTTTCCCTCTATATAGGAATCAGAAAAAATTAATAAACAAAATTCAAAATTATAGAGAAAAAAATATAGAGAGGGGGAGGTTGTTGAAAAACAAATGCGGAATTGAATTACCAAAACGTGATCAAATTGAAATGAAAATTGATTGTGAAAAAGAAGGAAAAGTGTTATAGGTGGTTAGAATAAAAATGATGAGAGAGAAATATGAAATAGGAAGTTAGGGAGAAAAGACCAATAATTATGGGGTACTTGACAATAAGATAGATATGAATAACGTCTACCGAGGGACTGCCAGAATCCTTACTTTTATATAGATACTAATATCAAACCCGCGCAATGCGCGGAATATTTATATTCTAAATAGCTATGATCACATACATGTTGCATAATAATATACACAACTACATATCTCTGATAGCACAAAATACTATTAATATTTGTTACGCTAAAATTTATATTTTACCTTTCTTATATTTGTCAAAATAATATAACTCTACTATAATTTTATAAAATTAAAGTTAAACTCCAAAGAAACACTCCTTATACACAAAGGTTGGTTCAATTGGTAAAGTGGTTTTACTCATAACACTATTTGTAGACCGAATTTGAATATCTTAAGGGTCATACACAATGCAATGGAACACAAGCTTTACATAATCTGTCACCCAATGCAAGTCCAGTATTTTGAGAAAAATGAACGAGAGTTCGAATATGTTTAGTGAACTTAGGAGAAAACATGGACTTATATTCTAAACAAGCAAAAGATGCATTCATTGACTCTAACACATGACTGAACATTAATTTACTGTTTACTGATGTGGCACTATTTTGAGGCCTGAGATCATTTCAACGGACAGGGTTCTAGGATTCTGAGGGACACTGAGATTAATGATGCTCAGAATATCCCTTTCCTTTGCTTTGGTTATTTAAATGGAAAGAATTTTTTTGGGCCGTTGGATTAGATTGCATCGACGGCTGGGAGGTGTATCCTCGTTTTGAAGCTTGGATGATGAGGGTCGTTGATTATAATGAATCAACGATGATGGATCAGGTTATTTTGGATGTGGATCCATGACGTGGCGTCTTTTGAAATTATTTTATATTTTTTATAAATCATAAAAATAAACCCAACAACAACCGTACCACTATATATATACCGCGGGGTGTGTGTGAGATGAACCATTTATTCCTTATTCAACTTATCATATCATAAGGTAACATATAAATAAATAAATACATAACTTTGATTTTCTTAAGTAGTTTACTATTTTCTATATGCCTCTAAAGTTGTAATTCTGACATTAAGGTATAGATGATTTTCATAACTCTCTCAATTGAGGAAAAATTTGACTTAATATGATATTATTTTAGGTTGCCAACCATGAATATTCTCTTTGTGGGAGATTATGTTACCTATGACTTCATTTATGAAATTCTTCATCTGTCTTGTCAAATCGATTTCATTCCCGATGCCAAAACTGCCATTTTCTTTTTAGAAGCGGCAGAAACTATTGCTTATGATTTGATTTTGAGCAATGCCACTTTAGAAGACGACGATAAATATGTGTTTGTCAAATACCAATGCAAGCAAAAACAGATTCCACATGTTGGTTAGTATAGTAAGCTTATATTATTTACATATGAAAATTTTGTATGGCCGTATGAGAGAGCTTAGCCTATTCACAACATCTTTGCATTTTGCAGTTATATGTGAGAATGAAACATCATTTCAAGAAGGGGAGCCGTTAAAATTCGGAGCATGTCATATTTTGTTTAAGCCAACAATTAGTAGCACTCACTTAGCAAGCTTGTTGTGGATACTTGCTGAGCTTTATGCAATAGAGGAAGATGTGGATAACTTTAACAGTAATCATCACAATCATAATCAGAATTGTATTGAGACTCAGAGTCCCTTCTTTTCTCTTCAAGCGCCTCAACAACCCCCACCAATTGCAATTACTTGTGCGATGAGGGAACGCGTGGATAAATTAAACAACAACCATCAAAATCAAAACCAGAATCATGTTGAGAATCAGGGTCCCTCCCCTTATCTTAAAGCACCAAGAAAAACCTCAAGAATAAACTGGAAGAAAAATCCTAAACTCCAGCAGAAATTTCTAGATGTCGTGGATAAAGTTGGTGGCCTTGAATGTATGCATGCATTTCCTTATTATCATGTATTGATTTTTTCTTATCAGCATTATCGTTAATGTATAACTTACAATATTTAGAGTTCAATTCAGCATTACAATATCCATATTTAAAAGTGGGTTTGATGGTTCTTTTATTCTTTATTGCGTCCCAGATGCGACGGCATCTCTAATTCTTAAGCACATGGAAGAGCCTTCTTTGACAAGAAACCATGTTTCAAGTTATTTGCAGGTTGAGAGACACTCTTATATTTGTTATTGTTCACTTTACATAGTTTGTGTTCCACTATATATTCAATTGATTTTTCTCCATTTGTCTTATATGCTTTCAGAAATATGAAATTAAAGTTGGCTTCAGAAGAAGGGCAAATGCTGCAGCAAGATGAAATATGGAGAAATGTGGCATAACTGGAGCAAACTCAGCTAGATAGTTTCAAAAAATAGAATAGAATGTTTTTATAATGTAATAGATTATATTTTTTTGCTCAAGACAGTGTTTAAGACATTTGAATAATGACATAGAGTAATTTTCCATTACCAATTTTTTTTGCCAACATTACCATATGAGTAACGACTAAGAATACCGTTTCGATAATCGGGGTACAAAATGAAATCGGTGAAACAGTAAGCAAACAAAAAAAAAGGTTCCCAATTTAACGTCAAACTAAATTAAACGATAAATCAGTTGATATTTTTCCCTCTATATAGGAATCAGAAAAAATTAATAAACAAAATTCAAAATTATAGAGAAAAAATATAGAGAGGGGGAGGTTGTTGAAAAACAAATGTGGAATTGAATTACCAAAACGTGATCAAATTGAAATGAAAATTGATTGTGAAAAAGAAGGAAAAGTGTTATAGGTGGTTAGAATAAAAATGATGAGAGAGAAATATGAAATAGGAAGTTAGGGAGAAAAGACCAATAATTATGGGGTACTTGACAATAAGATAGATATGAATAACGTCAAACAGAGGTATTGTCAAAATCCTTACATTTATATAGAAACTAATATCAAACCCGCGCAATGCGCGAAATATTTATATTCTAAATAGCTATGATCACATACATCTTACTTGTTAATATACACAACTACATATCTCTGATAGCACAAAATACTATTAATATTTGTTACGCTAAAATTTATCTTTTACCTTTCTTATATTTGTCAAAATAATATAACTCTACTATAATTTTATAAAATTAAAGTTAAACTCCAAAGAAACACTCCTTATACACAAAGGTTGATTCAATCGGTAAAGTGATTTGACTCATAACATTGTTTGTAGACTGAATTCGAATATCTTAAGAATTATACACAATGTGATGGAACAAAAGCTTTACATAATCTATCACGCAATGCAAGTCCAGTATTTTGAGGAAAAATGAACTGGTGTTCTAATATGTTTAGTAAACTTAGGAAGTACTCTCTTTATTCGAATACATGGACTTATATTCTAAACAAGCAAAAGATGTATTCAATGACACTAACACATGATCGATTAAGTCGATACATATTTGAATATTTACATTACTCTGATTGAGCACATGTTGATCTGATTGATGATCTCACAAGCTTGCTCACACTATATACACTGTCAGAAAAATCATTCGCCATAGAAGATATATGTTAGACATATACAAGCCGCTAGCATTCTACAATTTAGAAAGATAACATCGCAACTATTTGAGCAACTAAGAGAGAGTATAAAATCGCATTAACTGCTCCACTAACCTCAGTCAAGTGCCAACTACCTGGGGAACAAACATTCAATTCTTCATCTGTTATTGACCAACTCACTATTCTAAGCATTTATTGTATTCATATGTGAGCGAGTGATTTTGAATTTATTTTGTACTTAAATGATTATCACAATCTACTCATTGAGTGAACTTGTTATTAAATCCTTTATTACTAAAGGTAATTCTTAAGTCGTGGGACGTAATGATTGAGATCACTTTTCTGAAATAAAGGATTGATATTAAATTCTTTATTTTGTACTTAAATGATTATCACAATTTGTTTAAGACTTTACTGTGCTCAAAATAGCCAGAAACAAACCCATTTTGAACCCACCCTCATACTTGCACCAAATTGCAGAATATATATATATATATATATATATATATATATATATATATATATATATATATAGAGAGAGAGAGAGAGAGAGAGAGAGAGAGGGAGAGGGAGAGGGAGGGGGGGAGGGAGAGGAAGATGAAACGGAAATGAACGATGGAGGAAGGAGATAATGCTATTTTATGTATTGATGTCAATGTAGTCCTTGTTCTGAAGCATTCACATGATTTCACCATAAATTTATTTAAGCCTTAAAGTAATTTATCTAAGATTTTCAAATCAAAATTTGTCTTTTAATGATTTTTTTCTTCATTTCCTAAGGAAAACAAAAATTACATTCCTTAGAATTCATAATAATTCATTTATAAAGGTAATTAATTTATTAATGACATCTCAAGATCCTAACTATTTAATTATTAGCCCTAATCAAAATTTAGGTTGTTATAGAAATATATTTCAATGGAGAGAATAAAGATCAGCGGCACAAAATCCTGTATGTATCTAGTTCGTAAAGGCACTTCAAGCATAAAATGTACTACCACAATGAAGCCTTATCTTGATATGTTTTCTTGTACCATTTCATTATAATTTTAAACTGCTAGTTTATTACATGCAGCATGTTTTATAAGTTCTAAGAAGAGGTTTGATTAGACAGATAAATAATAGACACTGATTAAAGAAATGAAATATTAAACACAGAATATTATAGTTGAACTTGCATCAACATAAATAGTATCATTACAAAAAGCATTTCACCTAATATCCCGGTAAGGGCAAGCATCTATCTTACAGATTACGAAGGTTAACACACTTAATTATGCAACTGAGACACGATTGGACTGGACAAACCCATCTATCCGTCTCTTTATCTCTTCTGGGTTGGCACCAATTGTCTTATCCACCACAGCCCCATCCTTCAAAACTACAAATGTTGGCATGGCTTTTATCTCCAACTTGGTGGCCACATCCTGACCAATAAGATTGATTATCATGACCAGAATTATCTCAAAACCTTAGTGAGAAAAATATCCAAGCACAAGTTATAACATGCCAAGATTTAAAATGTTGATTAACGGAATATCTATAAAAAAATATTTCTTGGTGACTTTTGGACCCATAGTTAACCAGGCAATTAGTGAGCAATATTTGTGAGAGACCTGATCTCCCAGATGGAGTGTGTTCTGTATGTGTTTATTTCAAGATTTGTTGCTTATTTTGCTTACACTTCAACTATGACAAGGTTAATGTAAATTTTAATACTTGAGTGTGGGTACCATCAGTGACACCAATAATTCAATCAGTTAAATATACATGAGAATGAAAAACGTCTAGATTAGCAGGAAGTGCATCTATTAACACACAATATTCACAAAACTGTCATACACACAGAGAGAAAGAGAAAAAGCAGATTACAATTATGGATCCTCATGTATGTTTAACTTCAGGCATGCAATCAGCACTTGAGCATCAATAATACACTCCATTTATTTTCAAAAAGTATAACGAAATGGGATCGCGGCTCAAAAGCATAATTTTCAAAAATTGAATGGTTTACCTTGACTTCATCAACATCAACAGTGAGAAACATAGCATCTGGATAACTTAAAGCTAGCTTCAAAAGAGGAATTCATAGCCACGGAAGGCATGCACCATGAAGCAGTGAAATGTACAACAACCTACAATCAATACAAAAAAAAAAGCACCATGACATCCAAATTAACTCAAACACGTATCTTTCAAAACACATGATCACAAAGGGAATCTAACGAGCCATAACAATATTCCCAGAATTATTTCATAACAGAGTCATAAATCATGTACAAGAATAAACATTGGTAATATACAATTTACATACAAGAAAAAAATCATTAAAAGGGTAATTAGATAAATAAACGTGTGGAATCTACAAGAACAAACAGTATTTGAAGATTATCCAAACTTTAATACCTGTTTATAAAATCATTCCCCAACCCAATAAAATTTCGTTAACTCTAAAAGAAGAATTCACCAATGAGCTTTCTCAGTGTTAACAAGAAGTCTTCACTTCAAACGTGAGACAAAAATAATTAAAGAACAAGTACATAGTAAATACCCAGTTCACAAACTGAAATTATTCACTTACAGGGGAGTTCTGATTAGTGGCATGGGCGATATTATGCTCCCAAGATTGCAAAGAATCGATCACCACAACCTTTGATTTTTGAGGCTCTTGTACTTCCATGTTTTTGTTTCTGCTTCGATATTTTCAACTCCAAGGTTTCTTGCTAATACCAATGAAGACACTAGATTTTAGTTTAGATAAATAAACATGATTTAGATGCCGTGGACCCATTACATATTTTATTGCCCATTTAATCTTCTTGAATGGATGAGGCCACCAACTAAACAAGTAAGACATTATCTAAAATAATGAACATAACATGAGGATAAATTACAGAATGGACGAATCAGCAAGAGAAATAATACAAGAGAGAGATAATGGAGTAAACAAGTGTCGGATGGATCTGATGGGCGCCCACAAACTCATCTGGAAGATTCTCTAGCCGATAAGAACGGAACTGACTTCTCAACAATGGGCTTTTGGTCAGCTGACGTGTGTTAGAATTAGGTGAAATCTAATCTGATCTTTTAAGGGTATGATTGAATTAGATGTCAGATTTTATAATGTGATTTATAATTATAATTGGATTTGCCACGTTAAAAATGGTTCTTTTTACAATTTAACTTTGCGCCATGTGCAAAAATAATACTAAACTTTAACCAAAAGTACGTTTCCAATATTTAAGGTTCGCGAGGTGCAAAAAATAGTATCCAACTTGTGGTCCAGGAGCAAATATAATATTTTTACTTAAGAGAAATAAAAATTTAAATATGAAAAGACTCTTGTGTCCCTCATTAAATTATTCTCTTCTTCAAAATATTGAGGGGTATAAGGGTCTTTTCATATCTAAATTTTATTTCCCTTAAGTGAAAAATACTATATTTGCACATTAACCCCAAGTTGGGTATTTTCTTTGCACTATGCAAACTTTAGCATTAGAAACGCTCATAGGGGAAAAGTTTAGTATCATTTTTGAACCTTCACCCTTCAACTTTTAGAAATATTAGGAATATTTTTTTTGCTTAGAGCCTCGGATATCCAGCACTCTTTGAGTACCGACTAATCCGGAGTTTGCCCGGGGAGGGCGTGCCAAATATTGAATTCATGATCTTAAAGGCGGGGAGATACCTTATCTCTCATTTTCTAACCATCAAGTCACTGGTCATTTGGCTTAACACTACAAGAAAATCGCTACATGCCGGCGTCCACTTTGCGGCGGTTCTAGAAAAACCGCAGGTGTGTTTTTGGCGTTCCGGCGGTTGCACACCAACGCAGGAACGCGTCGCCAAAAACGCCGCAACGAGCGATGATTTCATTTTTTTTATTTTTTTATTTTCCAGATCGCGTTCCCGCGGTTGTACGCGCCGGTACGTTGCACTTTTTTTATTTTATTTCCCGCCACTTCACCGGCGGTTCGAAGCGCGCCAATGATTTTAATATTTTTAAAAAATTAATAACATGCCCGCGGTTTAAACCGCCGGTACGTTGCACTTTTTTTATTTTATTTCCCGCCACTACACCGGCGGTTCGAAGCGCGCCAATGATTTTAATATTTTTAAAAAATTAATAACATGCCCGCGGTTTAAACCGCCGGCACGTTGCACTTTTTTTATTTTAGTTCCCGCCACTACACCGGCGGTTCGAAGCGCGCCAATGATTTTAATATTTTTAAAAAATTAATAACATGCCCGCGGTTTAAACCGCCGGCACGTTTGCAATAATGTGGTCGTTACGTTCCGGCGGTCGGAACCGCCACTATGCTGAACAAATACTATAACTCTGCTGCGTTTAGAAACGCCGCTGAGTAGCGAACTTTACCTATAAATACTGGTCTTGCCTTAGTTCATTCTCGCCTCTTTCCATCTTCTCTCTTCTTCTTTCTCTCTACTCGTTTTCCTCTCCTTTGTTTACAATTTTTTTTAAAAAAGAATTTTTTAATGTTTTAGTTTCCTTTTATATTTTTGTTTCTATCATTGAAACTTTAATGATAAACTGTTAGTAACTATATTTAGCCATAGAAATAGTCTTTTTATTTTTGAACTGTTTTTTGGTTTTGTTAATATAAAAAATTGGATTTATTATAATAAAAGAAATTGGATTGATTTTATGGTTCAATATTTTTATTTTGTTATTTTACATTTCTTATTATTTTGTTATTTATCATTTCTTATTCTCGCATTAATTTTAACCATTATTTATAATGGTTAAATTAATGTTTTTTTTTAAATACGAAGCTCAACATGTCGGCGGTTCCAAACGCCGGCATGTAAATATTAAAATAGCATACACGTAGCCGCGGTTGTAAACGCGGGCAAGCTGGAAATTTCAAAAAAAACTCGCCAATTGCGTTCCGACGGTTTCGAAAATGTTTCCGCGGTTTCAGAAAAGCAACTACGGAACTTTCCGACGCTCAATTCGCCTGCTTTTGTGATAAACGCTGTAGAGTCATGCCGTCGGTTAGAACCGCCGGAATGTAGCGAAATTCTTCCGCCGGCATGGGCAGTGTCTTTTGTAGTGTAAGAATATTATTTTGAAAAGCAAATTTTTATAACCAGCCCAGATTGGTGAGCCACAAGGGATTTGTCTAACATCAACTAAGGCTATGGGTTTAATCAAGTTGTCCACTCATTGATTGTCACAATCACATATTCAAATTAATTATGCGTAGTTGATGTGTGTGAAAGATGAGTTGCCCCTAAGATATAAAAATAATTAAAGGAAGTAACCTAGTAGGTTGGTGTTAGTGGTAAATATATATGTCCCTTAGGGAAGTCAGAAGGGGTTTGATCCTTTAATACCCCTTGTAAATGAATTAAATTCACATGTCAATTATTTACGTCTATATAGGATCTTCGAATAGTGAGATATTAGTCTCACTTGACCTAGAGAAACAAAAAAACAAGTATATAAGGAAAATTACTAAATAATTTTTATTGAATTATACACATATAAAATATCCATATGTTATTATAATTTGAAGAAAAAATAATGAAGTAAAATTATAAGAAACCTAAATAAGTCATTAGAGAAGTTAATGTTTTGAATCTAACTTTTTTATTAGTAATATTGGATACAAGTCAGATTATATGATATGATTTATGTTTGGATATGTGATAATAGAAGTGACTTTTTTTAGTTTGAGTGTTTGACTTTTAGAAACATATTTCGAAGGATATTTTGAAAATTAAGTTAAGATAGAAATTAATAAAAAGGCATTAATAATCTAATTTAATAAAGTAATTACTTCCTTTGATCATAATAATAATATCACTTCAACTTTTTTGAAAAAATTAATGATGCAAAATTATTCACTTTAAAATGTTTATAGTCATCTTTATTCATCAAAATTAATTTATCTCATATAATAATCGATAATCTAGTTATTACATTTGTCGTATACTATAGTTTAGTGATGTAATTAATTTAGATCCTTAACTTCCACAAAAAAAATTGAAGTTATATTTAGAATCGGGGAAGTATAAAATATTCATATATTGTTATATAAGGTTTGTTGAATTTGTAGAGAATAATAAAAAATTTAATAACTCATTTAGAAATTGATTTAACTATTATTTTTACAGCTAGTTTCTTTTGTATTTATAAACTAATTCATAATATAACTTATTTGCTTCCTTATTCTATTAAGGGTTAAGGTGCAAAATACTCATGCGATTATGGTCAAAGTGAAAAATACTCATGTGAATTTTTGGGAGCAAAAGTAACCATAACATCTCAAAATAGGGGCAAAAATACCAATCATTGATGAGTACTTTTGCCACTCTTTTGAAATGTTATGGATACTTACCCATGTTTCGAAAAGTTATGGTTACTTTTGCTCCAAAGAATCACATGGGTATTTTTGCACTTTGACCACAATTACATGGGTATTTTTTCACCTTAACCCTTTTATTGAAAAATCATTCATATCT
Source organism: Mimosa pudica (assembly GCA_029929735.1). Taxonomy (NCBI): domain Eukaryota; kingdom Viridiplantae; phylum Streptophyta; class Magnoliopsida; order Fabales; family Fabaceae; genus Mimosa; species Mimosa pudica. The sequence goes on along the minus strand of JAKELP010000037.1, from coordinate 2,759,572 downwards.
TATTCTTTTTTTTTTTACATGAAGAATATCTTATATGTTCAATATCTAGTTATTGGTCCTTTATAATATTTTAATTTTTTGTTTTAAAAATAAAGTGCGAAGTTCCCTTTTTCTTTCACATTAATTCACTCTCCATGGTATAACTTCACCTTTTCTAAAAAGTTGTAGGGAGTTGGTTCTCTAGCGGTCAGTCGTGAAGCAGTAAACATCATCAACTTATACATTAAAAGGAGATTCACCATCAATTTGAATTTTATTGATTAACTTTTGCAATTGTAGACTCATTCTACTGTACATAAGCAATTTTTGGAACAATTTTTTTTAAAGTTGCAAACTCATGTGCACCTTTTTTTGGGGTAACAACCCATGTGCACCATTTAATGTTGCTTAAAAAAACACTTTTTAAGTTTCATTGGGCTCTGTGTCCTCTTTTCAAATAAGTATGCAAGGTAATTCGAATTTCAACACTCCCACCAACAATTTCGAATGAGTAATCTGAATGTAAGTGTATATTGAATTTCAATGTGAGAAACAAAACCTTTGCACAAGAGCCCTTGAACTCATCAGATCGGTACAGATCTATGCCCCCTTTATATTAAAGTGGGGATCTCATTTTGCTTGTGTATATGTTTGGAATCATTTGCTTAGTTCTCTCATTCTTTTATTTTGGGATAGGAAACAGAGGGCTATAGGATTTGTGTGTCTGACTCACCACTTTTTAATGGAGAAAGTAAGAAGGCTGGAGTGTTTGATTTGATTTTCTTCCTTTTTCATAATCTTTCTTATTTTTCTTTTAGAGTGTAGGAGTCGTGTGTACTGATTTGTCTCAGAACAAGTTTTCTTTAGTTATTGAAGGAACCGAAAGATGTGAAGCTCATGACATGGCAGGTGAGAAAAAGAGAAAGAATGGCACAGATAAGGGAAGAGATACAGTTCAGAAGGCAACGGAGACTGAATTAAATAAGACTATTCACATTACAGCTTTGATCACTCACACAAAATTAAAATCTAAATTTCAATCTTGCAGTTCATAAAGCAAGAATGATTATTATGAGAGCAAAACAAAAGCTAGCAACCATGTCCCATGAAATAAGATCTCCACTGTCTGGGGTTGTTAGCATGGCAGAAATTCTTCCTACAACAAATCTTGACAAAGGGAAAAAACAGGTCTTGGAAGTCATGCTTTCCTCTGGAAGTCTTGCTTTCCTCGTAATTAAACAGCTCTTGGAAGTCATGCAGGAGTTTGTTGCCCTGACAGGTAAATCTTTTACATTTCACATTAAGACCCCCTTTATCCATATCTTAATATTTACATGTACGAGTGTTGGATTATGAGAGGCCCATTACACAGTTCAAATCCCTTTATATTTTTACTTTAACAATAAGCTTTGCCTTACTTTTGAGTACCCGTTTGTGTCTTCCATAATGGAAGTTGCAATTTTCAAATTCTGTCATCAAGGTAAGTTCTAATGTATGTTTTTATTATGTTTGATGGTTTCAATTGCATGATTGCAGACCCCAGAGAGAGATTTACCGTAAAAATATCAGGTCTAGAAATATGCAATGAGAATAGAATGCTAGGGACTTATCGAATTCAGAATCTGGTCGAAACCTGAAGCTGCTATCAGAAATTTGTGAGGCCATTCACCTTTTTGGGAAAGTTGAGGAACATTTTTCACATGGAATTGAAATATTATGCTATAATTATTTTCATGTAGAAAGGTACAGTGGTTGAAAAGTTGGTGGAGGAAACAGCTAATGATGGCAAGCATTTGAGACAATTGAACTCAATTTGTTAAGGTAGGAAATTTTTTCACCTGAACTTTGGCTAGAAAGCTTTTTTTATAAAAGCAATGTTTTGATTGTATTCAACGAGTTTCTCTATGTCTAGCTCAGTGGCAGGTTGGTGAAACTGCTCTAAATGATACCAACTCTCGATCCCACCAAATAATAAGGCTGGTCAGTTTTATCATTTTATACTTATGTTTTTAGGCATAGAAGAGATTCTTCTTTCCTTCCAATTCCCGGATTGATAAATTTGTTATCGTAATATCTTTTCTGTTGGTTGTTGCAGACAACTCAGAGAACTTTGCGTGAAAATTGAGATCATGTGAGATATTTTGTTGCAGCCCTGGTAATTTATAGTCTAATTTATAGTTTAATTGAACATGACTTGGTAACTTTTTAGATATTCACATGGCAACTAAACTTGCCTTAAACATCCAGCAACTCTTACATAACTGAAATGCAATATGCACCATTTGAGATATGTATCAGATGCAATTACTATCATTTTATTTAAAACTCTTTAAAGTGATACTAAACACTTTTGAGTTTAATGTGATGAAGTGAAGTATGTGAATTATGAATCACTTAGATAAGTTTGTTGTGTGGTGGATGAAACATGGAAAATTGTTGATGAGGCAAGGTTATCATGTTTTTGGCCAACATTTTAATTATTAGAAAAACTGTATCCCTATAAGATTTCGGAAATAATGCTCATCGAGTGATCGCTAGTTTTTAAAATGTGATCCCATTCCCAAATACTAACAAAAGTTCGCTACTTCTAAGGAGGGATGCACTTTTAAGGTCCCAAGAGTGGATACAAATGCATAACGTGTTTGGTATCACGTTGTGATGCTCAAACCGTGTGACACACACGTATTATTGAAATGGGGATAATGAGATGAATGTTTGTGCATATAAGAAAGGATAAAATTTGAAATAACCATATATGAAAACAAGTTAAATTGACTCCTATTAGTGATGAGAGAATGGTCGAAAATTGTTTGAAGTGGTTTGTATATGTTCAAATAAGATCTGATCGACTAGTTAGGATTGTAGACCAAACAACCTAGAGTCCGATTTAAAACTAAAGAGGGAGACCAAAGCGAACTATCAGAGAACTTGTGGAACAAGATCTATTAGTAGTGAATAACATATCCAGAGAGTTTCTCACTGACAGAGCACAAAGACATTGTATGATCTATGTATCTTGCCCAAATAATGGATATAATGAAAATAGGCTAGGCCTAAAAAGGCATTTGCTAAATAGGTATGGGCTGTGACAAAATGGTGAAATTGAAGTAGTATCCCACTCATCAAACATAATATTGACAATGTATCACGAAATGATGAAATCGAAGTAGTATTCCTAGGGACTATACTTCAATTATCTTTCTAGTTATGAAGATAGTTTCGCTATCCTTTTGTTATTCATAACTCACAAGATGACTAGTGTTTGTGCAGTGATGAGTAACGACGTTTTGACCTTGTTTAACAAGTTATGGGGCGCTAGTCATAAGAATTTCATTTTAACTAATAACAAGTGTTTGGTTTGTGAATAACAATGAGTAGACTATACGTAACAATTAATTGGAAACCAATCATAACATCTGGGTTCAGAATAACAATGAGGGAAACATATTTTCTTGAGTTGGAAGATAATTAAAGTATAGTTCTTTTAGACTTTAATGTCGTCATTTCATGAGACTTTTTCTTTATTATATATGTTGGGTGAGAGCACAAAAATTAATTAACCCTTCTTTTGATTTGTATTAGAAAATCAAATAACGTCATTCATTGCATGACCCAAGTTAGACCCATCAATCATAAATGTTTGGTTTGTAAATAACAATGTTCTGACTATATGTAACAAGTTATCGAAAACCAATTATAACATCTGAGTTCAAAATAACAAGGAGGGTAAATGTGTTTTCTTGAATTGGAAGATAATTAAAGTATAGTCCATTTAGACTCTACTTAATTTCATCATTTCATATGACATTTTCTTTATTATACTGGTTGGGTGAGAGCTCAAATTAATCAACCCTACTTTTGATAACTTTGTTAATTTGTATTAGAAAATCAAATAACTTCATTCATTGCATGACCCAAGTTGGGCCATGAATCAAAAGTACTACCGTACAATTATCTATAACATGTTATTGTTAAAATCAATGAATTTCTTGTATAAAAAAATCAATGAATTTCATATTAGTAAAACCACACACACATACCCCAAAAGCGCATAGTAAGGAAACTTTGGTCGCAAAAATTAACTTCCGAAAAAATCATTTTTAATGTTAGGAAAATTAATTACAAGTCTCTGGTAAGAAATATAATACTAAAAAAGTCACCATAACTTGTGAAATTAAAGTAGGATCCCAAAGGACTCTATTTTAATTATTTTTGAAAAGGTGTGCCCCACAGTTAATAATATAATATTCTCTCTCTCCTCCCTTCTCTCTCCCCTCCTCTTTCTTCTTCTTCTTCTTCTTCTTATGCATCATCATCATCTTCATGCATGCATGGTGGTGAAGAAGGTGGGGAGAGGTCCGGTGGATGTGGAGGGTGGGAGAGTGTCGAAGGAGGGAGGGTGGTGAGTTGGGTGGGGGAGGGGGGTGGCCGTGTCTTGCATGCATGAAGAAGAAGAAGAAGAAGAAGAAGGGAGGAGAGATGAAATATTATATTATTAACTGTGGGACCCATTTTTTCAAAAATAATTAAAATAAAGTCCCTTGGGATTCTACTTTAATTTTACAAGTTAGGTAGATTTTTTTAGTATTATGTCCCTTACTAGGGACCTATAATTAATTTTCCCTTTAATGTACCATAAAAAAATTTAGCATGCAAATAAATGTTTTTTACATTTGCCTATGACGAAAAAAATAATTTTTTGCCCGAAACTGTTTCATAAGAAATTGAAAACCCAAACAAAGATGTTAAAAAATTTACAAAAGCAGCTCAATTTAATTTTTTCCTTATTTTGAGAATCACACATAACAGTCATTACACGTGTCAAGCATACACGTGGAAACATAATCCAGCTCGTCACCTCCCACACCAACCATCCTCTCCCCTGATTGGCCAAACACCATATCCAAAATCCAAACATCAAAATCACAGATAAGATGTTGGTACAACACCTATGAATCACACAATTCACTCACAAAAAATTCATATCATCATCATCATTCATAAAATTATATTTCCACTCTGTCACTTCACTTAAACACACTTCACATACAAGTCTTGAATCCCCTAATGGCTCAAGCTATGGCATCATCATCAATGGCTGGCTTACGTTCTTCATCTCAGCCTATGTTTGAAGGAAGCTCACGTTTGAATGCCTCATCAGGCAATGGAAGGGCCGCCTCATTGGGCCGTCATGGGCTGGTCGTGAGGGCCCAACAAGGCCCATCTGAGCCTGAGACTAGCCGACGTGCGGTCCTCGGACTTGTCGCGGCCAGTGTCACAGCGGGATCATTTGTGCAGGCTGTTCTTGCTGATGCTAAGAGCATCAAAGTTGGGCCTCCTCCTCCTCCCTCTGGTGGCCTGCGTATGTATCTCTTAATGAATCTCTTATTTAGAAAATTGGAAAAAATTGTTTCAAAAAAATAATGATTTAAGAAAAAATTAAAATGGCAATTCATGAGTTAGTAAGCATACAACTAATTGTGCATTTTGCCATTTTCAGATAAATGTTGAACCAAATTCCTGCATTCCCAAATTTTTTAGTGTGTATTTTGATTTTTTTTGGAAAAAGACTGGTAAAAACTCTCGAATGATTTTGAGTGTGTTTGTTTTTAAAATATGTGACATTTTGACATTAATAGGCAAGAAAAAGTATTTTCAGGTTTCATATGATTTTGTAAGATTTTTAATTCTGTATATGTATAATATATATCCTGCAAATAGATTTAGAATGATTTATTATTCTAAATTCAAAATAAAATACACTGTATTAGAAGTAGATCACTAAACGGTTGGAAAAATCATGAGAAAAAAATACGAACTGAATAAATTTTGCCCTCAAGATATAACTAAATATCACCATTTTAATGTAAACACATAAAAAGATTGGATACCTTTATGGAAAAAATGTTAACTTTTCTATAAACAAATGCTACAATTGAATATAGCTTAAAACTAAATGTAACCTTAATATCTCGTGCTCCCTCCGTTGTTAAATATAAGACAAATTTTTCTAAGGGATAATTGCACACTAATACCAAACAAGAGAGTTAATTTAAAAGGGGTCTTAAGGAGTTGTTAATTAATGTTATTAACAAATACAAAAATCTTTATTAACAAGTGGAGGAGTTGTCAATAGGTCTATCTATATTTAAAACTTTTATCCGGGATCTATGTGCAATTGTCTCTTATCCTAATTTTATTAGACTAAGAATGTTAATTAAGTTAGATATTAGCACATAATATTACTAATTTATCCTAACTATAAACCTTTATTTACACTTTCCTTCTCTTTTCTTCATTATACATAAGCCTTATTGAGTTAATTTGGGAAAAAGTTAAAAAATACTAGAATGTAATCTTATATTAAAGTAGATTGAAATTTGAAAGTGTTGTTATATTTAATAAATACTCCCTCCGGTCCTAAATATAAGACCTAATTCACTTTTTTTAAAAATCTTTAAAAAAAGCAAAATAAGTTAATTATAAATTGATTTACCCAATTTTTTCCCTTAAACTAGTTTATTTTACTTATAAACTAATGAATAATCTAAAAATGTATCAAATGTGTCATGATTTCATAAACTACTATTTTGCAACCTTAACCTCTCTAAAAAAAAGTCATCTAGGTCCTATATTTAGGACCGGAGGTAGTATTTGAGAACGACTATGTCATATGTATTTCACACATCCCATAACTAAGGAGATTTGATGGTGGAATATGGCAGCGGGGACGCTGAACTCAGACGAGCCAAGGGATTTAGACCTGCCATTGAAGAGCAGGTTCTTCCTGCAGCCATTGGGGCCGAGCGAGGCGGCGCAGAGGGCGAAGGAATCGGCGAAGGAGATACTTAACGTGAAGGGATTGATAGAGAAGAAGGCATGGCCTTACGTTCAGAATGATCTGCGTTTGAGAGCAGAGTACCTTCGTTATGACCTTAACACTGTCATCTCTGCTAAGCCTAAGGACGAGAAGAAGTCCCTCAAGGAACTCACTGGCAAGCTTTTCCAGACCATCAGCAATGTAAGTTCATTTCATCCTTATTTTCAACTTCAAACTTAGGATATTACTCCTATGTTTTTTTAAAGTTAATAATTTCATGGTTAGAGTAATGTCAACTGGTTTTATGAACTTATTTATCTTCTGTATTTCATAACAGCAATCAGTTCAAAAAGAAAGTAACACTAATACGTATTTCCAAGTCATTTTTATTGGGTTTTAACAAGTTCTCTACAAACTTTTATTGCATACACATATGGCTGGGAGTTTTAAATTTTGAAATCTAATTGTTTTAATTATTAATTGAAAAGCTATAGTTGTATTAGGGTCTATTTTTTTTTGAATAAAACAAAATTTATCGGTATTAAAGTTCTAAAAGTAATGTAATTTGTAAATATAATGTTGAAATTTAATTCCAATTTTTTTTTTGTTTTGTCTTTTTATTGAAATATCTAATTTGGAAGTGCATAAAATAAAGCATATTACGTGATGTTTCTTATTTTATTGAGTGAATCGTATATTTTTAATTATTAATTAGAATAAATACTTTTTCAAATAAAAGGTGAAATATTTCATAAAAAAAATTCTGTTTTTAAAAATCCAAATAAAGAAATTAATATTAAAATTTGAGTTTACACCAGGTATAGATGAATAATGACCAATGAGTACTTTTAGATTTTATTTTTAAAAAATAATGTAAATAACTTCTATTTCAAATTCATACTCGGATTTCTTTATTTGTAACTAATAAGGTTTAAAGAATATCTTGAATTTTCTCCCATAAAGTGACATAAAAATATGAGAGGCAAACTTGTTCGAGAAACTCGTGTAGGGTGAAGCATCATCATGAAACAATACTAAAAACTCCACCCCCAATTCTGTTCCAAAAAAAAAACCACCCCCCAAAAAAAGTTTTAGAAAATGCGAGACAAATATGTTGTCAATAATTTTAGCTCAAATATTTACTTCCGATTAATTGACGTAATTAATACTCTTTTCTCTTTAACTGGTTAACAGTTGGATCATGCTGCAAAAATCAAGAGCTCACCAGAGGCAGAAAAGTACTACGCAGAGACAGTATCTACCCTGAATGATGTTCTTAGCAAGCTTGGTTAATAATAATAATTAGTCAATAATAAAATTCCATGCTTCTTTTCTTGTGTATGATTTCTGTATGCTTATCTCAGACAGTTTGTGTTGGATGCAATTTCAAAAAAAAGAAATCGAACGAGCACAATTTTAGCACCTACTTACTATCCTTATCTGCATTGCAATGTATTATTAAGATCCTAGATTATGCATTTGGACTTTAGAGGTTCTTAATTCAATCAATTTAAAGGTGAACTTTGTCTTGAAAAAAATTCTCTATAGATCACCCAAAAAAGGATCATTTTTAAAAAGTTTCATGAGATGGATAAACGACTACGAAGTCTTTTGGACTTAAATTATAAAAAACATTTAATGAATATTATATATTCTTTAGTAAGAAATAACCTTAAAAGGCGGATCGGAAGACGAGTCAAAGATGGTTTCAAGTCACGGTTCAAATGGTTGAATTGGTCGAACCGATGACATAATAATTAAGGAAAAAATTTGACTTTTGAATATATCTTATATATAAACATATAAATATATATTATGGTTCTTTTAGCTCTATACTTTTAATGAAAGATCATTGACCAAGAAAATATAAAGCCATTAGAAATTTAGAAAATAAATCAAGTTTTTGTATTTAGCTTTTGAAAAATAAGAAGGTGTATAGGACCCTCAACTGAGCATTACAAACACTTTCTCTCATGTAAAAGGAATAATATGCAACTGATAATTTCTTTTTTTTTTAAAAGTATAATGGAAAAAAGACAACAAGTGCTAAATACAAAACAAAAGTTTGGAAAGAGACACTGACAATCAACCATAAAGTTATGGTGACAAAGATGATGTTCACCAATTGGTTGGAGTAGTGGAGATCGACTTACACATCCCTAAGGTTTTCAAATGGCCGCTAGGAATTTGTGTGAAAGAAAGTAGGGATTGCACAAATGACGGACAGGACGGGGCCAATCATATGCCTTGGTCCTGTCCTAAATAATTGTCGGGCTGAAAATTTTGATGTGAAGCCTGATCATTATCTGTTTGGCCCGATACCGAGATTGGGTCGGACATGACCAACAGGCCAAATGACGGACCATATTAGTCCCAAAAAAATTTTATGTTTAATAAAATAAAAAATTCCACTTTTCAACTATTAAGTAAATTGATGTATTATGTAAGCAAATAAAAGTGTAATAAAATATTTTTAAAACAAATAACTAATTAATTAATTATGAAATAGTGTGATAATTATGTTAATTAATCAAAATATTTTTACTAAAAATAATAAAATAATCGGGTCGGGCTGTTCTGTTGGTCATGGAGCATATGCCCTATCTTGTCCTACCCGATGATCGAGTCTGTCACGTCCTAATCGGGCTGGTCCCGGGTCACATTATGACAGACCATTTTTTACATAGGACCGGATCGGGCCATGACTGACCGATCAGGCCACTGGGATTTTGTTCAACCCTAAAAGAAAGATATAAAAATGAATTTAGGAATGTAACTTTTAGGTTTTTCCTTTAATGATTTCAGTTATTTTGGGCTAGACTTTATTTTTTCAGTTTTTCTTTGAGGGGGTAATTGGGTCATCGCTAGTTTTAGGTAATTGGGTCATCGCTATTTTAATCACCACCCGATTTAATCCGGACTCAAGGGGTAAGAGCATTGCCCACATAGCAAGGTTGTCCCCTCTCCCAATAAGAATATTTCACGGGATTCGAGTACGCGTTCTCATCGTTAGGGTTTATAGCCCACTTATTAGTTCAACCAACTACCCATTGATAACTAAGACGACTCTTTAGTGTAATTTCCAATGTCCTCTTAAAAAAGTTTGGATGAGAGAATTTTGAACTTCTCTCCTTATTACCTAGTTAGTAGAAACTAGTTTCTTATGATGTGATCTTTAGCGCGAACATGTTAACTGAATATTTTTTAGCTCATTTATAAAAAAAAGTATTTTTTAGCTCTAAACATTGTGATGTGAATAAATACAGTAATTAGATCTTTTGAAGTCATTCATGAAATTTACATCACTTTAACTATTAAAAACTACTCCCACCGTCCCATAATAAAAGTTCAGATTTTTTGCTCCCACCGTCCCATAATAAAAGTTCAGATTTTTTGATTGGTCTTATCCCAAAATATAAGTCCATGTTTAAATTTAATCAACATAATAAATCCATATTTTTCAATATTGTCCTTACTAAAATATTACAATATATTTTAAAAAGTTGTCAACTTTATTTTTTGAGAGGGGGAGAGAGATAATACTCCAACTAAAGCACATCATTTTTCCTCACATTTTCTTTCCTCCCTTTTAAATGAGGGCATTTTGGGAAACAAAACTTTATCTCCTATATAATCATTGCTTTTTCACTAATTTTGACCAATTATTGGGAACCCGTTTTTGGGTTGACTTAGACTTATATTATGGGACGGACGGACAGAGTAGATAATTGCCATTAATATTTCAAGGTATAGAGCAAAATTGGACAAAATAAATACATATGGGGTACACAGTCCAAGAGCATTCATTTCAGTTACCCCCCTTCAGTCTCTTCATTCTCTCTAATGCACCAAGACGTGTGCCTTCTTCATTCTTTTCTTCACCTTCTTCCCTCTTCCGGACTAAACCGCCAAAAACAGCCGATGGAACATCCTTTTGAGCAATTTCAATTTTCTCATCATCCTCAGAGTCACTCCCTTCTGGTAAATCAATATCTTCATTATTTGCATTAGCTTTAATCCTTCCATCAGTCTGTGACTCTACTCCAGCACTGACAAACCCAACTTTCTTTTCTAGTGAAGCCATTTGGTCCTCAGGTACACCAGCCTGTTTCAATGTTTCTTTGGCCTCATCCAGAGACACAGTTTGGTCCTTTTGCATCACGTACTCGGGCAATATAAAATGGGTCTGCAAAAACAATAAATTGTTGTGGTTAAGATTTAAGATGTGTATGAATATAAAGAAACTAGATACCTGAACTAAACCAACCTGACTGTAGCTTGCAGACACAGTCCGCTTGATACGAAGCATTTCTCTGAATGTGTCTTCATTACCATGCTTCACCTCAAACTCATGCCACTTGTTCCAAAATTCAGAGTCTGATCGCGGATCTGCGTACTGCGAGGCGAAACCATATATCCCACGGGCTCGATCAATTTCTCCCAAGCTTTTCTCCAACTCAGCATACTTCAAACACATGGTTTTGACATCCTTGTCCGGAAGACCAGACTCGATCGCCTGCTCATAGATTTCCCTTGTTTTGGGCACACCAAATATCTCAGCAGCACGAGCAATATATATTTCATACATGCTTAACTTCTCATTATTAGGAACAGCCTTCGTTGCTTGATCATAAACCTTCATTGCTCGTTTTGCTAGCCCATAGTCCTCTTCCAACTTTGCATATTGCAGGTATAAAGGCTTCACTTGATCAGCAGGAGCCTGTTTTCAGAGCATAAGATAAAGAGAAGGATAAGGTTAGCGGCATATAAGTTGTTAGCAAATACTAAAAGTTACATTACAGATATAATGAAAATAGAGAATAATTCTGGTCAAAAGAAAAAAGAAACAGTTACCGTTTCCACGGCATTCTCAAACAGCTCTCTTGCTCTCTCCAATTTTGTTTTCCCATATCTCTTCACAAATTTCGAGAGATATGTGATCCATATATCTTTAACATGTGGGTACTTGAATATCTTCACACCTCTTTCATAAACCTTAAATGCATCTTCAAAGTATTTGTGTTCCTGTGAAATTAAATGAAGATTTATAGCAATCAACCAGAACCAGATCAACAAAAAACTGAAAAAATATGAAATATCAAAATGTAGGCATGGCTCCATACCTCTAGAAAATATGCATAGTTAATTATAATTTGTGGTGTCGCAATTCTCAAATCTAATATCCGCTCATACACTGCACGAGTAGACTCCAGAGTACCCAGACTTTCCTCTAAGTCAACATAAAAGGTCCACAACCTCAAAGATTTATGCAACTTCATTTGGACTGGTTCGTTTCCATCAGCAGCCACTGAAAGTTAAAGCCATTAGTTAGCTCCCTACACAGCTACAGACCAAAACAATACATTCTCTCTAAAATTATTCATAGGCAACAAAATTAACCTAACTTCCTAAGATGTCTAGGCCCCTAATAAACTAAGTTCTGGAAGTGAACTATTCAACACTACAAAGTAGTTTAAAATAATGAAAACAAAACAGTGCCAAGAAAATACAATTAAGATTACCTCTTCGTTTGACCTCAACTGATGGCTCAGCTGTGGCCCGCCTCATAAGCTCAAGGGCACCTTTGAAATTCTTATACCTCAATTCCATTTCTGCCCACTCACACCAGACACTAGCTAGATGAACCACACTCTTGTAGTTTACTTGCACTGCCTTATCAAATATAACTCTGGCATTGGCAAGGTCCTTGTGATCTTCATACAGTTTTGCAAAAGCAACCCACAATGTGTGAGGCTTTCCCACTGCTTTCATAGGATCAACAGTCCTAACAGCTTCAGTGTAGGTCAATATCTGCCTAGTGGGATTGCCCTCAAACAGCTTCACCCTACGGTGCCACTGCTCCACATTGTGAGGATTTTGGCGCAAAAGAACACTGTTCGCCAATTCCGGTCTCCTGTCCATGAGGTTCTCCAACCTGGCCAGCCTCAAGTCAAGGTCTTTTTTATCACCCAACCAAAAATTACGAAGAACTTTCTTTTCGAAAACCTCCAAAGGAATTTTCCCCAAGAATCTAACATCTACATCTCCATAACCATCCTCATTACCATCATCATCATCATCCTCTTCTTCCTCATCACTTAAACCCATCTCCTCCATCTTATACGAAAGCATACTCTCCTCAAATTGTGAGTAAGAATCAAAAATCACACTAAAATCCCTCACTGTAACAACAGTAGACATCCCCTCCTCAAAAATATCCCTAGCCTTCTCATGCAACCCTCTCCTAATATAATACTCAGCCAACGAAGTCCAAAGCCTCCCCACCTCGTCTGTAAACTTCCTAATCCCGCCTCTAATTATCGCGTCAACATTCAAACCTGAAACCTCATTCGCATGCCTAGTAAGTATATCACACAACTCCAACCACAACCTATGCTTCGTCTTCCCCTTAATCGAATAAAACCGATCATCATTCAATACAGAAGCCAACCTCTCCGCAGCCTCCTGCCACAAACTAGAACTAACCAAAAACTCAATAAAATCCTCAATATGAGAAGGGTCATATTTCAAGTACCTCCTATAAACCCTCAACGAAGTCTCAATAGGAATACCCTTCTGGCTAACAAACACCAAATAAGGCCCCCAAATCCTATCATGCTGAGTCACAGGCAAAGCACAGAGGGCTCTATCAAAAGTCCTACGTGTCCTAGCAATCAACTTCTGCTCAGTCAAAGACGTAAGGTACATAATCCAAATTCTGGGCATTTTATGCATTGTAACAAGGGCCCTTTCAAAAGTGTTATTAAGGGTATCATAGTGTGAGTGTGTAATGGGAAGACTTCTTACAAGGTCGAGCCTTTCACGAAGATAAGCGTGCCAAATTTTGTAGCTACCAGGAAGGGCTTTGAGGGATCTCTCGTAGATAATAAATCGCTTTGTGAAAGGAGCTTCGGATCGAGCGATTAGATATCGCCACCAAAGCTTTAGGCTAAAAGGATTCCTGAGAAGCTCTTCTTCATAGAGAAGGTCGTCTTGCGAAGGATAGAGGTCCTTTGAAATGGCCATTCAGATCTAGAGGAAGGAGAGCAACAGAGTGTCAGTGAATGAATGCGCAAAAAACAGTTTTACTTAGCGCTCCATTGCTTTTTCATACCCTTCTTTGCAGATTCCCCTATTATCATCGCATACAATCAAAATATGAATAACTATCCCTGCGAATATTAATTAACGTCGCTCTCGATCCTAATAATGCTACCCAATTTTCCCTTTTTGTTAATTCAAATACTCTAACCAATTCAAATCATAAATCACATGAATTTCAAAATCATCAATTTCAAACAAAAGAAATCACATCAATCAATTATAAACACACCATCCCAATCACCCAATGGGTCATATTTGCATACATTGCACACATGTTCCTCTTCTCAAAATTCATATTCAAGCACACAATGTATCAACTTCATCTCCTTTGTTTCCTATCTAGTCTAACCAATCTGAAGAAACAAGGAAGACAACCATGTTCCAATCATTCTTTAACTCACTTTGTACACATCCTTCATCAAACAATTTCCCAGTTTCTAGCACAAAATAATAATCACCCTCTTCTTTCTTTGTTCACACTCAGAGAAACATATACAAAAGCATGTAACCAACATTATTCCATACATTCAGGTTGGAACCCAAAACAGAAAAACTAGAAGGCATTCAGGCAATCAAAATCAATCCAATAATTATTACACCACATAAACTGAAATTCAATTCAAACTTCAAAAAGAGTAACAAAAGCTTAAACCATAGTAATTTCATTCAACAAAATTCAATCATAAAATCCATCCAAGCAAACCCTGTACATGAACATATTTAGTGATCATAGACTATAACCCACAATACAACTATCAAAGATAGAAACCAATAGTACCATCACTTCACAATAACCAACAAATGTGATCAATCATAGTCCAAGAATACAATAGAATAAGGCATCAACAAATTTCAGATTCTTGACAGTGATAAGATTACAATTAACATCATTTTAACTTTACAAATCACCTCAAACACATTTTCACACTTAACAAATTATTATCAACCTCCATTACCTCCAAAACAGCATGGCTTTAACATTGGCAATAGCAGAAAAATATCTAACACTTATGCATAACAACATTCCAGCAATATCCACCCCTTAATCACACATACTTTCCTATGCATCATCATTCCACAAACATACTAACATCAATATTACTCACTATGTCAACTCAAACCAATCACAACAAAACCGGAGAAATGGAAAACCTCCAATACAATCAATTCGGCAGAGAAAGGAAGAGAACGAGAGAAGTTGCAAAATCACATACATACACTCAACAAATAAATCAGATTTGTATACTTTTATCACCATTAAAATATTTTGCAACCTTTTACTCATACGTTCAGTCAAAATACAGAATCTCAGTCACTTAAGCGAGAAAATAATGCAGCTCAAGAAAAATTGCAACTCAACTTCAAGATTTAACAAGTGTAACACCTTTAATTACAAGTTAAAACATCATTAAACCATACACCAGTTCACCCCTTCACAAAGAAAGAGCAGAAAATCAACACCTAAAACAAAACTTCAATTCTTCCTTCGGTACATATATGCCTATCTAAACTTCAAAAGAGAAGTTCAACAATCTCAATGCAACCAAAATTTTCTTTTACACATTTCAACAAACACCTTTAGCTCATTTACTTTTACTGCCAGATTTCAACACCCAAACTAGTTCAATTCGGACAGAGGAATAGAAAGAAATAACATAATCAAATGTTAACAAACCACTCTGAGAGACTCCTATGGTGATTAATAAAGAAATTTCGAGCCAAAATTACTATGAAACCAAAAATTAGGGTTTTGCAACAACTTCACAAAACTTAAATGAACATTCAATTAATGCAAGAACCAACACACTAGAAGATTAAATTTTAACTTCATTTTATTTTGGTTCATTACCTCCCCAAAATCCCAAGACCCGATTCGGATTCGGATTCACCCTAAGGATCGTTCAAAATGGGAAAGAAAAGGATATAAAGTGAAGAAATGAAGCTACCTGAGGTCAAAGCCGAGATTGCAGATTCCTATGGAGCCCACCTGAAAAACGGCCACTCGCCGTTGGAGCTCGCTGAGACTCGCCGGCACTGATGGGAGAACGGAGGAGAGTGAAGGGAAGAAGGAGAAGAGAAACGAAGTGGAAGAACGAAGAAGTTTTAGCTCAGTGTTTGCTCGGAAGGAATTGCATCCAAAAAAAAAAAATGGGGTAATTAATTAGAGGTCCCCCACAAGGGAGTTAATACTGGAAAAGTCCCAAAAGTTGAAAATATTAATGTAGGGTCCCAAGGGACCACACATTAATATATTTGAAAAGTGAAAAGACAGTTTTGCCCCTAACCTTAATAAAAAATTGCCCCCTCCCACCCCACCCTCCTCCCTCCTCTCCCCACCCTCCGCCCCCCACCCCGAGGAGGGAGGGGGGTGGGGGTGGGGGCCGAGGAGGGAGGGGGTGGGGGGCGGAGGGTGGGGAGAGGAGGGAGGAGGGTGAGGTGGGGGGCGGAGGGTGGGGGAGAGGAGGGAGGAGGGTGGGGGGTTGGGTGAGGGAGGAGGGTGGGGTGGGAGGGGACAATTTTTTATTAAGGCTAGGGGCAAAACTGTCTTTTCACTTTTCAAATATATTAATGTGTGGTTCCTTGGGACCCTACATTAATATTTTCAACTTTTGGGACTTTTCCAGTATTAACTCCCTTGTGAGGGACCTCTAATTAATTTTCCCAAAAAAAATTACTACCTGTCCTGGACCTAGATAACTTAACTTTTTTTTCCTATTGAGAGATTAAGGTTGCGAAATGTTATTAAATGATGACGTATTTAATACCCCTCTATTCCTAAGTATAAGACTTAGATAACTTTTCTTTTTTGAAAGATTAAGGTTGCGAAATAGGTTATTAAATGATGACATATTTGATACTCCCTCCGTTCCTAAATATAAGATCACTTTGGTTAATTTGGGGAGATTAAGGAAGACAATAAAATTACATGATCTTCCCAAAATCCCCTCAATTACTTAACTTGAAAAGGAGGAAGGGTTTTCATTGAAAAGAGGGAGTATGAGGGTAGTTTGGGCAAAACTTGAGATAAAATAGGAAGTGATCTTATATTTAGGAACTTACACACTTCCCCAAAGTGATCTTATATTTAGGAACAGGGGGAGTATCTTATTAGATTATCTATTAGCTTATAGGTAAAATAAACTAGTTTAAGATAAAAAAATTAGGTAAATCAATTTATAATTAACTTATTTTTTACTTTTTTTAGGATTTTTCAAGAAAGCCATCTAGGTCTTTAGGAACGGAGGGAGTATATTTTTAGATAATCCATTAGTTTTAGGTAAAATAAACTAGTTTAAGGGAAAAAATTAGGTAAATCAATTTATAATTAACTTATTTTTTGTTTTTTTAGGATTTTCCATAAAAGTCATCTATGTCTTATATTTAGGATCGGAGGGGTAACTAGTACCTATTGTCATTTCAAAATTTTGTGAAAAGATAAAATTGTGTCATCCTAAAACACAAATTACTACCTACCCTAAACACACTCTAACACTCACCATTTTCTCGCAATTTGTGTTTTAGGATGGGGGCAATTTTGTCTTTTCACAAAATTTTAAAATGACAGGTAGGTGTTGATTCCTTTATAGTCTTTTTGGAAGTTTAGGTTCCTGACTTGTCCTTTTGAGTATTGGGAGGGATTTATTTGGGATTTTCCTAGTAGTGATTTACATATATGCTGGAACCACACGCTTTCTCTCTCCATCTCACATTTTTCTTGGATCTCACAAACTTTATATCTCATCATTACCTAATTTACCTCTCAATTCCATTTTCATTTCCATTTTACACTTTCAGGGTCCGCCCCGTTTGGTTGGATTGAAAGTGTGTAATGAGAAATGGAAATGGAAATGGAATTGAGTGTTTATGGGTAAAAATGGAAAGTAGAGGTAAATTAGTTAATGATGAGATATAAAAATTTGTGGAGCCAAGAAAAAATGTGAAATTGAGAGAGAAAGCTTGTGGGCCCCGTGATATATGGAAACTACCTTTTTCATTTCCTTTTCCACTTTCTTGCATCCAAACTGGCCTAGTCTAACCAAAGTGGCTTTAAGCAATAGATTAACTTGGTCATCGCTATGGTTCTAAAAAAATGTTAAACACAACCTCTACAAGTTTTCCCCTGACTCAATTCTTTATGGTTCCATCCATGTCTGAAATTATTTAGGGAAAATGACACATAAAGTCTGCCCAATTAGCAAAAGGACAATTGAGGTGGGTAAATTGTGGAAAGGACAAGTTGGGTCATTGACACTTAACACACATTACCAAATCATGAGAAAAGACTCAAATGCCCTTAGAAAACACAGTTACTACACACTTGCCCCACCCTCTTCAACCTCAAACTCAAACCAAACTAAACCCTAGACGTCACCAACATCATCTTCAACCTCAGACCCATTTTCAAACAATCCAATATTCGAACCCCACCACTCTCGTCGTGAGGCTGTCGAGTCGCAGCCGCCTTGCGCCACCGTGAAGCCGTCGTGAACTTGTGAAGCCTCGCCGTTGTGCCCACTATTTTATTATTTTAATCTGAGCCTTAAAATTCCAGCTCATAAAAGGCTTGTGAAATAAACACCCGGTGATGAGTAGCAATTATACGCTGAAATCTACACAAAATATGAAGTAGCAGTACAGAAATGAACCCAATTTTCAGTAAGAAAAAAGATGAGAAAAGCATCTTAAAGGACAGACCTTGATGGAGTTAGTACTGTTAAACCCTAGATTCTTCTTCCATGGGATTGAGATTGAAAGGTGGCAAAAGGGAAAACTTTGCTCTGCTCTGAGAAATCACACACACAATAAGAGAATGAAGCTTGCAACTTTAATTATATTATATTCCTAGTTTCCAGTATTTGAGAGAGTAGGAGAAAGGAGGAAAACGAAATTTAAATAAGCAAATGAAATGTAGAGCAAATGATTCAAGAGGAACTGAAAGAAAACTGAGGTCTCTGTCACAGATGCGATGTCGGAGAAGCCATGGCCTTTGTGGTCGACGACGGCGGATGGGATGCTATGATGGGTGAAGATGACGACAGAGAGACGAGGGAGACAGTGCCGATGATGGGTGGGGTTTGCGGCTGTGTAGGATTTGGGTTTGATGGTTGTTTGAGTAAATGAGTTTTTATGGGCATTTTAGTCTTTTCCCCAAAATTGTTAATGTGTATTAGGTGCTAATGACTCAACTTGTCATTTCCACAATTTACACACCTCAATTGTCCTTTTACCAATTGGGCAGGCTTTATGTGTCTTTTTCCCAATTATTTATAAAGCTATCTCACATGTAAGAATCTAGAGATTCAAAAGATTATTATTCCTAAAAACAATCGTGATCATTATTGCACTTGAGATTGTTGGATCCTTTAGACAAGCTGTAGCATCCCAAATTTTGATTAAGGTTAATTGGAAATTATTGAGGTGTTATTTAGGAAATTTGAGTTTTAGGGAGAAATTTATGGAGATTTATTGTTATTAAATCTTAATTTTTTTAGAATTTAAGGAAAAATATAGTTAAAATAATTATTTGGAGTTAGGAACTTTCATAAATAAGTATTTGGATAGTAGATAATATTATGATGGAAAGAAGGAGATATAGTAATATATACAAACTTCTGGGTTAGAAATATAATTAAGAATAAATGATAGGGTAGTTAATGGTAATTTTCACAAATATATATATATATATATATATATATATATATATATATATATATATACACTCAACTCACACCCTCAACCGACATCTCTCTCTCTCTCTCGAGCTCTCCTCCCTCTCACCAGACCCTCCCTCCGTCTTCTTCTTCTTCTTCCTCTCCCTTCCCCTGCGACGGCCACCGGCGACGGCGGCAACGACGCCGTCCGTCTCACCCTTCACCCTCACAACCCTACTGCCCCTTTCTCCTCCCTTCTCACCGATTTGTCTCTTCCTATTCCCTGTCCATGTTCGCCGGCCACAGGCGGCTCAAGGTGCGGCGGCGCCGGCCCCTCACCTCCAGTAACATCATCAAACTCTCTTCCTAGCTCATTTTCTTTTCTCACTCTTCATCTCTTGACTCCTCTCATTTTCTCTCTCGTCGCCTAACACCCTTCGCCGCCACTAACGGCGTCCGGCGGCGCACAAACGGTGAAGCTTGTGGGTAAGCTGTTTTCCTTTCTTCTTGTTCTGCTATTTAGTTTATTTTAAGCTTCCTCAACATTCTGACTTTCCTTTGCTTCAACCTTCTGTTTCTCCTCATCTCCGGCGAGCCCGGTGGTTTCCGGCGACGGCGAAGCTTCGGCCAGATGTGGTGAGGTCTGAAATGAGCTTAGGTAAATTTCTTTCTCCATGTTTAACTCTTGTTCTTCTGCTGCGAGAGAGATTTGGGAGAAAATCAAATCGGGGTTTGGATTTTGGGTTGTTCTAAATTAGTAGAATGGAAGTCCTACTTCAAATTTAAGATTTGGCAAAAGATTTTGGAGTGGTGGTTAGTTGATTGTTGGAAATTTTTACCAAACCCTAATATGGTAATGTGAAATTTGATGCTCTTAGGGAGCTTTAAGGCTACCAAGCCTCAAATTTATTAATGTCTATGTCCATTGAAGCTGTAAAATAACCTACATGTGTGATTTCTGAAAGTTTTGATTTTCTTCTGTTTGTTTGTGCCACTGTTTGTCCAGTACCTTTTATGGTGTTGTAGGATTTCAACTAAATCAAAGCCTAACTTAATTTGATTTGTGTGAGCTATGAATGGGATTTTCTTCGCTGAGTGGTATTACTTGTGTTAGGAGTCATAACCTTTTGTTTTGACTGAAACTTGATTCGGTAATTGGTGGGTGTAATGCTATTTGTGCTCTTGGTGTGTTAAAAGAGGTGTGTTGGTAATTTCTGGTGGGGCATATGAGAATATTGATTTCTGTTCTTTTCCTCTTTGGCCTATGGGAGTAATTTGGGTGAAGTGTTTTCGTGAGCCTACTTATACACTCTTTTAGCCTTTGGTTATCTGATGTGAGCCGTTTGTGAGTTGGGGTTTCAAATTGGGTTAGAGTTTTAAGAGTAAAACTTATTAAAATAAAGATATAGTTTTAGTTTTTGATATGTTAGAGAAGATTTGAGCTGTACTTTAAATATTTAATTTGTCAGATTTTGTTATTTCATATATTTTGAATTCTTCCTCTTCCTTTGGCTGATCTTGCAGTGCTTGGATGTTTTGTTCTTGTTTTGATAAGTTTGATGATAATCTTGTTAATGTTTGTTTCAGTTTTCTTCTATTGTGATTAAGCTTAAGCAAAGTCCCTATTTTTATATTGTTATTCCTTTGTGAGTTGGTTGGTTTATATTTC
Organism: Mimosa pudica; assembly: GCA_029929735.1. Taxonomy (NCBI): domain Eukaryota; kingdom Viridiplantae; phylum Streptophyta; class Magnoliopsida; order Fabales; family Fabaceae; genus Mimosa; species Mimosa pudica. Next base: position 2,738,349 of record JAKELP010000037.1, on the reverse strand, counting down.
AATTACCGTTTCTTTTCTTTTTCTGTTTGATTTCTGGATTATGATGTTCTAACTTGTGATTAAGGATAGTGAAGGGAAGATTGTTAATAATATCAAGCTTACATGTTAAATATTTGGAGAAGTGTCAAGTGTTTCTTGAATTTTGTTACTTATGCTTTTACTGTCATCACTGAACTCAAAAGTTTAGTTTCAGTTTATGGGTTGAAATGGTACTAATGAGTACCAGAATATTCTGTTTGCAATTAATTAGGTTGCTGTGATGGTTGTAGATTAGCATTCTTGCACTAAAAGAATGGGACTGTGAGTTAATGGTGTTGTGGGCATGATGAAATTTATTTTGCTGTTCAATAGGTGTTTGTTAAATTCTTGTATCCTTCACTTTGAAAGTCAAATGATTTTGGTAATTTGAGGTTCATAAAGTGAAGATTTGTGATATTATGTAGTTTGCATGTTAGTCCATTGGATGTTTCAAATTAGTATGTTTTCATTTGCTTTATGTCCTGCCTTATGTTCTCCAGTGGCCAGATGACTATGGTGTATGATGTATGTTTGGATTGACTTTTGATGGAGCATATAAATTGCATGTACATGGTCGAGTATGTGATGACTTAATGTTACAAATTGTTGCATATACAGGTTGAGTATGTGATGAATTAATGTTAAAAACAATGATTGTGAAGTGCAATTAATGGGGAATCTTTGAGTTCTTTGTTATTGATCATGTCGTTTGTGAATGAGCATGTAGTTATGGTTTGACTTTATTGTTGTAAATATTGGATTTTTGATAATGAACTTGATATTCATGCCCGCGTAGGAAAAGTGTTCCTAAATGAAAGAGAAAACAAACTTGAAAGTTGGATATTTCTTGTGAAATTTTAGAAGGGCTTAGTAGGAAAAAGAGTGGCTTTGATTGATTGGAAATGGAAATGTGTTCCTTACAAGAAGTGTAAAGAAGGATTTATAGTAAGAAAAGGGGAAAATGAGTAGTAAGAAAGGATACGAGAGAGACGTTTAATTTATGATAAAGGGAAATGATATTAATTTATCATTTTGCTCTATATTATTATAGGAATGGATGCAAGTAGGCTTTCGTGGCATCAAGAAAGGAAGGTTAAGAAATTGCGTAAATTGCTAAGGGCGACAGGTAATCACTCTTAACCTTACTATAACATTGAGGGTGACGTTAGTTAGGGATTTTGTAAAATCCCTTTTCACCCTCTATATATATAAATTATCTTTAAAATGGTATTTTTATACAAAACAGGCTATCGGGTGCCTTTCAAACACGATTATTTTCATATAAAAGGAATTTGAAATATTATACATATTATCCCGGCTGGTGTTTATTCTGGTATGATGTGAGAGGTTCAGATGGTAGTATGTGAGAGATGTTGATAGTTAGGTTGAGGAAATGAGTTAAATAGTTGAGATTGAGATAGTGAAGGGAATGATAATGGTTCATGATATTGATGATGAGATTTGATTTGATGGATATTGTAAGGTTTGCATGACACTGATATATATATGTACCATCGCGCGATGATAACTGTCGATAGGCCAATCGACAGTTATTTGTACTGATGATCCTTTTCGGATTGATTGGATCGGGGTTCATAGGTCGACTTATTGAGAGAAGTGACCTACGGTTGTTTGGCATTGAAGAGCCCAACCGCCCCTACGGTTGTTTGGCATTGAAGAGTCCAACCGTTCCCGTTCTGTAATGGAAAACAGAATTGGGGTTCCCTCTCTGGAGATTGTCAGAGAGGGAAATTGTTCCCTCATTACGGAGAGGAACACAGTGTCAAATCATATAGTGAAGATTAGATGCTTGAATGCCCCGGGATGACACAATGCATCTATAGGTGAGTGCGAGAGTTGTGGTGGTAGTAGCATTAGATTGGAGACTGGGGAGGTGATATTTGATTAGGTGGAATTGACTGAGGAATTTGAGTGATATGTGAAATGTAGAGATGATGAAATTGAATTGATTTGGATGGAGGGAACTTGAACGATGAATGAAAGACTTGACATGTTTATATGTATTATTGATTTTTAAACTGTGGTACCCTTTAGACGCCCTTACTACCGCACATCTCACTGTTATAGTGAGTTAAGCGGTGATTACTGGGACAAATTGTCTCATCCCACGATTACTGACATTTTTGCAGGTATTCATGCATAGGCGCAAGCATCAGGAAAGGGAATTAGGTAGTAGAGGTTATATAATTTATTTAGAGTTGTATATTGCCAATTTGTATAGGCCTGCATTCGTTTCCGCATGTATATATATTTATTTATTGTTAATATAATTAGTTCTGTTTAATAACCATGTTAGGAAAATCCTTTCTAACATGGTTAGCAATAAATTATCCATGATAGCAGCTGTGCTGTATTAGTTTATTCTTTTCTATCATGGATAGTATTAATCATTACGATAATCTTTTTCTAACTATGATAGAGGTATTGATATTATTGCAATTCCTTTTTCTATCATAGTTAGTAAAGATATTATTGAACTAAAAGAGATGTCACAGGTTAAATAGGGAATTAGTAATACAATATTACACAAGCGACCTTGCTTTGAATCAAATTTAAAGCACTCACTGTCATCTTCTTGCGAGTTTAGTGGATTTGTTTCGCATGTCTCTATTGACTGTCCCTCCCAATATGAGGATTGTAGTGCCATGTTCTAAGGACGTCATTTGACTACTCATCTAATATAATGAATAAATATAATGAAAACAATACTAACTTTAATGAATGTCTCTACTAAATTTGCTAGGTTATATCCTATGGACAAATTAAATCTTTTTTCTTCTAATTTTTCTTTCTTCACATCCCCATCTATGAGGCTTTTCCAGTTCTCCACATTTTAATAGTAATTTATTAGCCTTATAATATTTTTTATTTCTCCATACTTGTTTACATGTTGTTGATAAATATTCTCTTAAATACTCTTCTCTTCTTCCCATTGTATCTATTAATGGTAGTAATTTTGTATTTCCTATATGCTTGTAGTAATTGTTAGAATTTTAAGTTTTGATGAAGACTAAAATATGAAAGAACTAGTTGATCACATAGGAAGAACTAGCTTAAAACTGAATCCTAAGTTAAGTCACAACCGGATGCAGGATTACTTCCGGATGTATTAGGACTAGCGCTCGCGGATAGAACACACATCCCATAGCGGAAGCAAGTGAAACACTATGTGTGGACCTAGTCTAGGGTGTTAGAGTATTGAACCTTAATGAAGACTAAGTTAGGCAACAACCGGATGCAAAATCGCTTCCGGAAGACATAGAGTAAAACAACGTGACTTACGCTGACTGTTATACTTCACATCCCATAGCGTGAGTAAATGACACTAAGTCACTTAGGACGAATAAGACTAAAATCAAATCCTAAGTTAGAATGCAACCGGATGTAAAATCGCTTCCGGAAAATTTAGAGTAAAATAACGTGACTAACGCTCACGGATCAAGAATACATTCCTCAGCGGAAGTCAATAACATACTAAGTCAGAATATAGTCTAAGTAAGGCTGCTTCCCATAGCAAACACGCTTCCCACAGCATATATCTATTACTGCACTTGATTATATATACTACTCTGTTGGACTAACAATTATGTGCAGAACTTAGTTTCACTTCCGGATGCAGAAGTGCTTCCGGATGCAAGTACTCTTGGCACTGGGATTCTGAGACTAACACTTGCAGAGCGAGATTGCCGTTTCCGGATGCACACAATCATCCGTCAGCAAGAGTACAAGAGACAGAACGTACTTATGCTCAGAAGTCAGAATGCTTTTGTCAGAGCAGAGTTGTCAGAGTTGCTTTTCAGAGATAAAGCAAGTCAACCCTGCTGAGCATTTATGGAGCATTAATGAATCCAACGGTAACAAGGGTTTAACGACAACATTCAAACGACATTGTTATCTACCAAGCATGAGGAGTATAGCTTCATATATTATTTAATACTAATTCCTTTATTCTTTTCTTCTTTTACTTGTTTCTTTGGTTTCAATATTTCCATTAAATAATCTAATTCTGATCCTGTTTGGCATAGTATTTCTGCTATTTTACTAGCTTCATCTATTTCTGACTTTTCTTCTTTCTTTTCTACATATCTCATACCATATTTTTCTTGATATTTTTGTATGTCAAATTTTTCTATTTCCTTATATATTCCCCATATATTTTTATTTATGACTTCTTGTCCCTTTTTTATTTCTTCTGATAATATTCTAGTTTGCTTTATATTTTCATCCATAGATTGTTTTAATATATTATTTTTATTTGCGTCCTTTATTTCTATTCCTTCTAAAGCTTCTAACATGTTTTTCATATTCATCATATTTATTTGAGGATTTTCATTTATTGGTTCAATCTTTCTTTCTATTCCTAAAGCCTTCATTATTTGTCTAATATTTGCTTTTATGTATGCTAATTCAGTGGTGTTATTTACAACTTCTCTTCTTAAATCATATAGCCTTTGTTCTAATGGTTTAGATAACTCTATTAATCTATCTACCTTATATTTCTGTTGTTCTTGATCTATAATATTTCTGGTTTCTGCAGGTAGTTTTCCCACTAACTCATCCAAATTATAAACTTGTAACATATCTTCTATATTTGGATTAATATAACATTCTAATTGCTTCATTATAAACATATTAGTCCAGTTTATTTGATTAAATGTATAATCTCCATCTCCTCCTAATATAAAAGGTGTGAAAATACAATCACTTGCTTCTTCTTTGTTATCATAGTTCATAAAAGAACTTTCTGGTAACTTTTCTGCTTCTATTCCATACATTCTAGGTTCTAATAATTTTATAGAATTTATTTCAGTAAAAGCAATAAACAAGCAACAAACTCCAAAAGTAATTGATAAATTAAATAATGAAATAGACCAAGGATTAAGGTTTCATATTATTTAGTCCTCGGCTCTGATACCATAATGTTCAGAATGCTATGAATTCTTAATAGAATCATCAAGGGATGACCAGAAATGATCCGGGTCATAGGAGATCAATCCTTATCCTTTTTCATACAAGGGATACTTAAGACTTCTCACAAAGGAAGTATATAGATCTTCTTCCTTCAGACCATCCCAGCACAGTCTTCCTTCGTTTCCTACAGGAGACGTAACTTGATGATTCTTTTAAGAATTCATAGCAGTATGTTTTTATGAAATCATATTCCCGGGTTAAATAATACTACTACCCTTAATCCTTGTTAAGAGTTTAGTTACTCATACCTTATGCCTGTCTTTCAGAAGAGTTGTAGATGCAGTTGCTCACTACCTTGAAATATGGACAGAAAATTCACAAAGATATATTTTATTAGAAGTTTTTTTGAGAGAATACAAGATGAGAGTTTACGAGTTATGATGCAATTCGATGATCCCTTCCTTCTAGTTACATGCTTATATAGAGAGGCATTCCTCTCATATTACATCATTCCCTGCGTCAGCTTCCATAATTGGCTTTCTTTTCTTCTTTTTATCTTTCTTCTTTTCTTTCTTTTCCTTGTCTGCTTATCTTATCTTCTTCCTTTCTTTCTTTTCCTTGTCTGCTTTTGTCTTTGTTCTTCCTTGTCTTCTACTCCTCTTGTTTCCTCATTTTTAGATGACACTCATATTCATTATTGAATCTTCAAAATCTTTTCTTTCTGGACTTCTTTCATCACAATATTACATTTGTGGGCTGCATATTCTGATAACAGCTGGCATATCCTTCTTTTTGTACTTATGGTATTCTCAAATTTGTTATTTTTTATTTTGTCATAAAATTTATTAAAATGATTAAGATTCTTCGTGTTCCTTCCTGATGAGCAAATTAAAGTTGTAGGTCCAAGGAAGTAGACCCATGCTGCTTCATCTTCAGTTGCTAAAATTCTGTTCATTTCTTGGAAATTATATGATGATCTTGAGATCTTACTCTGGATACTGTTTCCATAAATTCTTCATCATTCTCAATATCTTCTTTAGCTTCTACTTGATGTTCAAAAGGCTTCCTTGTGTTTCCTAATCTAATCAGATTTATAGGATGATAAAATTTATCTGGGGTTACTTCTGCTATTGTTGAATAGCATCGGATAAATACCATATGTTGAGTTACAATTCCAAAATAAGTTTTTACAGCTCTTTTTAATGGTTCTGGTAATTCTGAAATTTCTTCTAAACTTGGTGAAGGATAAATAGACTGAATCAAACCATGTTGATATAAAGCTTTGACAACATTGGAGGGTGTTCCTGGATGAATAATTGCTTTATTAAAGGCGTAATGGGATATATATTTAATTTTTTGAGATTTAAAGGTAAAATGGTTAAGATTATAGATAAGCTTTTTAAAGTATGCAAAATTCTCTGAAAATTTAAAAATTGGGTTATCAGTAGGCAACTCGGCTGCACTCCTCTTGGATGAGGATTTATTGGCTAATAACTGAGTTTCATCATGGGTTTCTTTTTCTTTTTCTTGGGCTTGACTTTTTATGATTTGGAGTAAAGGAGTTATTTTTTGTGGCTAATACATTCCATTCTTAAAATCAGGATTTTTTCAAATAAGATTAGAAGAAGATAGTAAGAAATATACTGTTTTTAGTACATCAGAATGATTGTATAAATGGAATGTATTGCCAATGGGATTCCACAACAGTCCAAGCATATTTCAAGAATATGTAACAAAATTTTTATTACCTATAAGAGACTTTGCAGTTATTTATATTGATGATATTTTAATATTTTCAGAAAATGAATAAAAACATGAACAACATTTAGAACAATTCATTGAATTAATAGAAGAAAAAGGATTAAATATATCACCACAAAAAGCAGAATTAAGGAAAAATAGAATAGGATTTTTAGGACAATATATATCACCTGAAGGAATAGAATTTACAAGAACATATAAGTAAAAAAGTATTGGATTTTGAAGAAATAAAAAATAAAAAGGAACTACAATCATTTTTGGGACTAATAAATCAAGCTAGAAATTATATACCTAATTTATCAAAATTAACTGCTAAAATATCTAGGTTAGCAGGAGAAAAGAGTATATGGACATGGAATGACCAAACAAAAAAGATTATAGAACAAATAAAGAAATTATGTCAAAATTTACCAAAATTAACTATACATACAGAGAATAATGTAAAATGGATAATTTATACAGATGCTTCAGAAAATTATTGGGGAGCAGCCTTACATCATGAAAATAATGAAGGAAAATAAATGATTACTAAATATTCAAGTGGAAAATTTAATGACTCTCAATCCATATATCATTCAAATTGGAAAGAATTTTTAGCAATTGTTAAAGCAGTAGAAAAAATTGAATTATTTATTGTTAATACTAGATTTGTTATTAGAACTGATAATACTCAAGTAATACATTGGTTAGGTAAATGAATTAAAACAAATAAATTATGTAATAAGATGTTAATTAAGTGGCAGAGTGACATGACATATTATGACTATGAAATTGAATATATTAAAGGTCAAAATAATCTGATTGTTGACTTTTTGAGCAGATGGAATCAGGAAGACCTGTAACTCAGCCATGTAATGAGACTACTGAGGAAATGCAAAATTTAATTGAGCAGATTAATATGAGATTTCAAGTTGTGGAATTAATTATGAATTTAATGCTCAATCCAATAAATAGAAATTTTACTAAGATCTTTAACCAGATAGACACACTCATTGATAGAGTTGGAAATTTGGAAAAGGAAGTAAGTCATATAAAGAGAAATGTAAATACAGGGATGGAAGAAAACAGAGAAGACCAGGACAAAAGGGGAAAGGAATTAACCCAAAAAATAAATCCTTTACTCCAAATCATAAAAAGCCAAGCCCAAGAAAAAGAAAAAGAAACCCATGATGAAACTCAGTTATTAGCCAATAAATCCTCATCCAATATATATATATATATATATATATATATATATATATATTCTTTGTTAATGATGTGCTATTAAATGTGAATAATATATATTAGTGCATATAGATAATTTTAATTAATGAATCAAGATTTGAAATAATGTTTTAACTGCTTAAAGAGAATATCTATACATAGAGTTAAATTGTTTTGATACATAAGGAAGTAAAGATAGAGTTAAATTTAAATATAATTTAGAGATATTACAAATATGATAGGATAAATATTAAATAATAAATAAAGAAGGATGATAATCAAAAGATGTGTGTGTATGTGTGTGATCACGCCACTTTCTCCATAAATATATATGTTGTGCGTGTTAATAATCACAATTAGAGAGGTAAGGGTTAGTTTCATATGTGGTTTAGAACTTCTAAGCTTTATTTCATACTCATAATTTCTTCTTTGGATAAAATTTTTTCAAAAAAACTTTCTTGTGTTATGGTATATATCTTTCAAAATAAATAACTTTCTCTACGAGTAAGGTGTGGAATTGAGGGTAACCAATATTGCTTCTACTCTTTATATGTCTGTTTTGGAACATAGAGCTTTTTAACTGTATTTTGATCATATAAATTTGATTCCTGAAATTCTATGTTGATGGTATAAAACTCCAATGAGGTGGAAAGTATATCAACATGTTTTCTAATATAAAAATTTATCTTTTTAAAACTCACATATACATGTATAATTTGTTATGCACAAATACGATATTATGATTTGTTGTGGCAGTGGTTTGTCATGATTATTGTTGTGATAGAGATATGAGGTAGGGTTGTGGAGATTTTTGTTTGGAAGTTTGCGCGACAAGTCTCTACTACTGATTCTAATAATTCGCACCTCCTCAAGCATATTTTCTGTTCCTTATCATAAAGCCGAGATTTGTTAATTGAAGATTGGATAAGACACCTTTTGAGCCAAGACCTATATACAATAACATGAAAGGTTCGGATCCATGTCTGAGAGTTATACGAAGGAGATGAGGGGGTTATGATTGTGTTTGGATATTTTTTTTCAAAAAACTATTATGGTCCTTTCTTGTATATTCTGTCAGGAATTATGGGTTAAAGGGGTTTAAATACTCCCTTATTATTACTAATTTCTAAGGTTACAATTTTTATGGAGGTGGTCGCAAAGGGGAGGGGCTAGAGGATTGGGTATTTGAGAATACCTTACATTCATATGGTGTTACGTTGCTAGATTGTTTATATTGACACATTAGTTGCATAATTTATAAACTTTTATATTGATAATTTATTTACATTGTTTTGGACTTCAAGTTAGTTTATTCATAGTTTTTGTTCGTAATGATATGGGACTTGTGACAGACTGATCTTGAGCTGGGGCTTGTCCATTTGTTTGATTTTGCTCAATGGGACAAAATCTTTTAAATACAATCTTGCCTAATATGGTTCCTTTGTCCTCTGTAGATAATGACTCCACCTTTTCAAACACAAAAATTGATCATGAGAAAGGAAAAAGTAAACAAAAGAGTGTTTGCTAGGTGTATAAAACATAATAACTAATTTTTGCAAGATGCAAGGGTCATAATGCAATAAAATCCTTGTAAATCTATTAATTTTCCCAAATATCCATCAAACATTTGTCAGCTCTACTATGTATAAATTAAACGAATATTAGGGTCAGTTAGCAGACTTATCATATTTGCAACGTTTTCATTTTACTGTCACCATATTTGTACAAAAAAGGGTAATAGACCTAATTTACCCTCCAAGTAACCACCCAGGAGCACTGGACACGCGGAACTAACAACAAACTCATATTTACACTCATAGTAACCTAAGTGTTTGAAAAATACCACGAGTGGATGGTCAATCACATTTGACCGTTAATCTGCTCATGTGGCCGCTACGTGGGTTAAATTTTTGCCACGTAGGATAAGGGTAATGGACCTAATCTAACAACAGACTCATATTTACACTCAAAGTAACCAAAGTGTTTAAAGTACCCCAGTGGGCGGTCAATCACGTTTGACAGTTAATCTGCCAATGTGGCTGCCACGTGGATTAAATTTTTACTACGTAGGATATGTCATGTGGGACCCACATAATAAAACAATTCCCTCTGGAGGTGGGGCGGTGGCTGTGTTGGGGGAGGGATGTGGCTGTTTGGAAGTGATGAAGAGAGATGAGAGGGATTTTTTTTAATTATATGTGGACCCTACACGACATATCTTACGTGGAAAAAATATAACCCACGTGGCGACCACATGGGCAGATTAACGGTCAAACGTGATTGACCGTCCACTAGGAGTATTTTTTAAATACTTTGGTTACTTTGAGCATAAATATGAGTCTGTTGTTAGTTCAGAGTGCCCAGTGCTCTTGAGTGGTTGCTTATAGGGTAGATTAGGTCCATTATCCTTATCCTACGTGGCAAAAATTTAACCCACGTGGCGGCCACATAGGCAGATTAACGGTCAAACGTGATTGACCGTCCACTCGTATTTTTTAAACACTTTGGTCACGTTGAGTGTAAATATGAGTCTGTTGTTAGTTCAGGGTGTCCAGTGCTCTTGGGTGGTTACGTGGAGGGTGGATTAGGTCCATTAGCCTACAAAAAAAGATTATTACATTTCATTGTTCCTAAAGTTGCAAAATCATTAGCTATCTACCCCCTATATGAGACTTCAGAACAGTGAGGGATTAATCCCACTTAACACGCGAGTGGGAATAACCTTGGGTAACCAAAACAAAAGTTGCAAATTAAAATCATCAATATTGTGAAGTGAATGAGATTATGACCTAATCAGCATAAGAGATCTTTATCATAAAAGCTCTTTATCAACAAGTGGGAGGTCACATATTTGATCACTCATAATCTCAAGTTTCTACTAATTCTCCCATTAATTTAAATAAGTCCACAATTGTGGCAAAGAAAATACTGAAGTGATTTTAATTTTTTTTTATTAAAGGCAAAATGATATTAATTTAAAAGGATTACATAGTTATAACAATATCATGAAAATGAGAAGGATAAAAGGAAGTTTGTTCATCTGTAAGAAAGTAAATAGAAAGCAAATTGAAAAGGGCGGATCAGAAAGGCCACATCTCTAGCGATGACATGTGAAAATGAAGGAGCCCAGCAATGGAAGTCAATACTATGCTTACGAACATTCCAGATAGTGAGACGCTCATTGGGTAGACCAGATTGATGTTTCCAGTTTAGATCCAAGTGAAAGCAACCCATAGCAAAAATATTACCAGGAATGGATGATTGCTTCCAGATGAAAGTTTGAACAAGGGATCCTTCAAAACAAACCAATATGTGGCAATAGGAGGACCGATGAAGCTTCCACCCGTTTGACTAAGACATTCCATTGGTTCGCCAGTGAGAAATTAGGGGTGATTGAGGCTTGCTGACCGACAAACGTATTGTTCTTCTCCAGAAAAGCTATAGCAGAGAAAACTACTATTGATTGAGAGTTCCTAACAATGTCATGGGGATGAGGAATATGAACATGAGCAGCTACTTAAGTGATTTTAATTAATTAATTAGCTAGGAAGAAAGTGGTCTTGACTTTTGTAACATGATGGGACCCATTTTGAAAATCCTTTGAAGTTGACACTCTAAGGGCCTATTTGACAACTCATTTTCAAAATGTATTTTGGGCAAAATCATGGGTTTCAAAATGCATTTTGTAAAATCACCCAAACACTCAAAAAAGTCTCAAAATGCATTTTCAGAACCTAAAACCATGAGTTTTGAAGAAGTTTTTTTTTTCTCATTTTGGGTTGATTGAGCCTATGTGTTTTCCATATCACCAAAAATACCCTTAATTTTACTCTGTCATCTTCTTTTCCTTTACTCACTCTCTCCTTTACTGATTCATCACTAATTCGTGCTTTTTCATTCATGACGGTGAAGTTATTAATGATTTGAAGGCAAATGTCATTCAGATATCACCATTTTCTTGTATGAGCTATTTTCTTATTTTTAGCTCATTTTCAGTCTTTTTCTTTCTTTTTCTTTAAAAATAATTTATTATCAATTGTAAAATAATAATTTTTTTGTTTTTATTGTATTATTTATGTTTTTATTGTAAATTTTGTAGTATTTTTTGATATTTTTGTTAACAATGATAAAATTTGGTCATGTAAATCTTTGAAATAATATTTTTATCAAAATTTTCTTTTTTTGGTAATTTGACATTCAAAAAACTATTCTACTTTCACTTTATACAAACATTCTCATTTTATCAAAAACTATTTTCCAGAAAAACTATTCTACTAAAAAACTATTCTCAAAAATCTATTTTTCCATAAGCTACTCTCTAGAAGCTAAATCCAAACATACCCTAAGTATAAACGGCACATCAATTCATGTACACATATCGTTCAGTCCAAAAATAAATGTACACGTTTCTTTCAGTCCAAGAAAAAATGTTCACATATTGTTAAATATCAACGATTGACTCCATTTGTTTTAAATTTTTCTCTGCTTTAAATTAAACAAAAAATATTGCATTGAGTGAAACTATAAAATAAAATCAATATTCCAAGATGAAATTTTACTTTTATAAAAAACAAAATAAGAATAATATTTATTAAAATATGATTTTCATAAAGAAAATTAAATAATGATAATAAATGCATCGTTTTGTGGTGGAAAAATAAATATATGGACAATAGAGATAAGAATATCCACATATATAATTTTGAACATCAGAGTTTGTTATTTTAATTCTTTTTTTAGCAATAGCTTGTAAATATCTCACTAATTTTTTATTATTTCAATTCAACAAAAAATGAAAGTAGTGGAAAATAAAGAGGTACTATTTTTACAAAAAAAAATGTGCTACTAGTTCTTGTTATATTGATAATTAATATACCAATGGATCTAATTTTTTTTGGGTGTTCAAAAACCATTGCCTATTGAACTGTGAAGAAATAGCGATCAAGCTAATTATCCTGTTCAAAAAAATCGAGCTAACTCTTTTTTTTATACAAGTAATTAAAGAAACAAAACTAAAAGCAAAATAAAAACAAAATTAAAGTTTAACTACATCCTACATGAAACTGCTGTCTCCTTAGGCAAACAATAATTAAAACCCAGACTGAACCCAAAGTTTTGCCTTGCCAAGAAGTCAGCAAAAATGTTCTAATCTCATATGATCACACACAAATTAAGTTGCTACTACATGCCTAGCAAATCATGCACCAAAGATAACAAAGCTTCATCTTTATGAAATTTTGTATCTCTATCCTTCAATCTTGCCACCACCTGAGAAGCATCAGAACATAATTGAACCTGCCAAAATCCTGCATCCCATGCACGTCTCAAACCCCACACACAACCCTATAACTCAGCTTTAACACTAGACCTCCCATACACAAAACACATGAAAGCTTCCAACACATTTCCTCCCTAATCCCAAACCACCCCACCACACCCCACCACGTAAAAATCAAGCTAACTATACGTGTACCATTATTTTCTTTAAATGATCTCCACCCACCCAACCATCCAAATAAATGCATGTGTATCTTTGATTTTTCTTATTTGAGAAATTTTTATATGAATTGGTCCACACGTCATTTGTGATCTGACTAGTCACAAGTAGACATATACGGTCTTATGCGTAATTTTTAATTTAACGTGACACCTTAAAAATAGGAACTAACTGATACTAAAATTAAATATCATATCTACAATGTTTTTTATATAGTGTAAATATTCAAAGTTACCTGAGTTTTTTTCCTTTTTAGGGTGTCATGTCAAATTAAACATTACATGTCAGACCATATGTGTATGCTTGTGATTGGTTAGACAACAAATGACGTGGTGCACCACATTCATGGAAAAATTGTGATCTATTATTTATATTATGCCCAAGTACTGACTCGGACTGGCAAAAAATAAAAGATAGACTGAGACTTATTTGTACAAATGATACAAGAATATAAATTAAAAAATTAGTTTACTCAAAAATATCAATTAAAAATGAACATGTATCTTTTGTAATTATGTGTGTGTCTGTGTGTGTACATATATATGTATATATGTGTATATATGTATGTCTATGTCTATATATATGTGTCTATATATATATATATATATATATATATATATATAGGGTTAAGGTGCATTTTTAGTACTCTAGAATATAGCAAAGTGCACATAGCATAATATACAATATTGTGGTCCATTTGTGATAACGAAGAATTATTTTCGTGGCTTATTTAGTAACGATGTTAAATAAGTTAAGTTTGACCGTTATGTGTCAAATTTTGACCTCTAAATTGTGGGGTAAAGGAGCATTTTCAATACTCTAGAATATAGAAGGAGCACCAAACATAATATACAATATTTAAACACCATAGACAACTAAATCACAATATTATTCAAAGAGTCAAATAATTAAACACTACAAAGTGGGCCCATTGCCATGTGGCCTGCCACATCACCCAATAATGGTTAGTAAGTGGGCCCAATGGGTGACGTGGCTGGCCACGTGGCAAAATTGGGTGACGTGGCGGGTGACGTGTCATGGTCAAGTCAGACTTAACGGTCAAACCCGTTAAAGTTGATGGAAATGCTAGATTTGAGCCATTTTTGAAAAAATGTGTGCTACATTTGAGCCATCAAATTCTTGTTTTATGTTGGGTGAACTTTTGACAATAGTAGAGTGCTAGATTTGACCCGTAACCCTAGTTATAAACTTAAAATAAATGTTCATTAAATTGTCATTTCAACATACATATATTACATCATTATGTCACATCAGATTTTATCTTAAAAAATTGAGTTTTAGCTAACGAATTACTAGATAAGCAATGAAAATAATTCTTGGTTATCATAAATGGTCTAAAATATTGTATATTATGTTTGGTGCTCCTACTATATTCCAGAGTACTGAAAATGCTCCTTTACCCCATAATTTAACGGTCAAAATTTGACACATAACGGTCAAACTTGACTTATTTAACATCGTTACTAAATAAGCCACGAAAATAATTCTTGGTTATCACAAATGGACCACAATATTGTATATTACGCTAGGTGCACTTTGCTATATTATAGAGTACTAAAAATGCACCTTAACCATATATATATATATATAATACTTTGATGAAATTTATGAATGAACTCGCATGTCTATCTATACTAATTCTCAAGTCTCAACTACAGAAAAATATTCCAAGTCAAGTGGGAAAAAATCAACCCTTTCAAAGCTTTTCTCTAGTGTCTTTATGATGCCTGTCGTTGGATAAATATCAATATCGAAGTCCACTAAAGAAACAACCATCAATTTCGTTGATTATCTTTTTTATAATTAAATTTTTTCTTTTTATATGTAGGAATGACTAGGGACAGAGCTAAATGGCGTCGTGTGATCCATGTAGCCGACCCCATTTGAATGGGATAAGGTTTACGTTGATGATGATGATGATCTTTATTATAATTAAATTTTTTCTTTTTATCAATTTATTGACCAAGTCAAGACAGAAAAATTAGCAGATTTCTCGTTTTATTATAAAAATCAACTAAACGTCTAAACTGAAAGTAATGGATGCACAAGAGGGGGGGGGGGTGAATTGTGCTACCAAATAAAATCAAGCAATAATGACACAAGGATTTATACTGGTTCGGTCTACCTGACCTACGTCCAGTTCACAACCACCCAGGCTGAGTTCCACTATCCCCAGGTTTTACAACGGGTTCACCTGGAACCTTTACAACCGCAAGTTTTGAACGGGATCACTTGCAACCTTACAACCACAAGTTTTACTCAAGGCTCACTTGCAACCTTGCTAACTAGCTCCCCCTTACAACCAGCAAGGGTTCAACCTTTACAAATAAAGGATTTTCTAAACTTAGTTCTCTTGAAGAACAGATAGTGTTACACACTTAAGTACAATTAATGCTCTTAATACAAGAAGAGACTTAACAACAAAGAGTACAAGATTAGTAGATGAAAAGAACTCTCAATGCGTTAAATGCTCTCTCTTTTCTGGGTAGCTTTGAATACTTGAAGGATTTCTTTTGTTTCTCTCTCTAGCTTTCTTCAAGATGTCAAAGATATTAGTTGTCTTCATAAATGAAGGTGAGCTTGTTTATATAGCCTTCAAGTATTCTCACTCTTGGTAGGTGGGTTAGCCGTTTGAATATGGTCGTTTATCCCAAGTTACCGTTTGCCCAATTAATGCTCCATTAATGCTTAGCAGAGTTGACTTTGCTTTATCTCTGAAAAGTAGTTCTGACACCTCTGCTCTGTCAAAAGCATTCTGACACTGCATTGCTCTGAACGTTCTGACATTCTGATTGCTTGCTGAAGCAAGTCCACATCCGGAAGCAACTTTACTCAGTGTACTGCATTTGAACGTTAGTCTTAACAATAAAGGCACATACTCACATGCAGTGGGAGTTCACTTAGTCTAAGGGAGTTCTTTTCCATCCGGAAGCAATTCCACATCCGGAAGCACTTTCACTGGATGTTGAGTTATGTTCATATTTCACTCACTGACGCTCAGTGTTATCTATACCAACAGCCAGCGCTAGTCACTAAGCATTCGGAAGCAAATCCACTAGACGTTGGGTTATGGTCACTGGCGCTCAGTGATATCCATACCAATAGCCAACGCTAGTCTTAATTCAATCGGAAGCAAATCTACATCCGGAAGCTTCCTAACTTAGTCTCAAGGATTTTATATACTAATGCTCTTAGACTGAGTTATGACTTGGTGATATACTTGCTGTCGCTGGGGGATGAGACGTTCATCCGCGAGCGCTAGTCTTAGTCCATCCGGAAGTAAATCCACATCCGGAAGCACTCTTACTTGGGGTTCTATATCAACCTAATATTCTCTAAGTGTTTGGCTTGTTCTTTCATATTTTAGTCTTCATCAAAACTTAAGATTCTAACATTCTCCCCCTTTTTGATGATGACAAACTAAGTTATCTAATTAAATTCATATGAAAGAGTTAAAGGTAATAAACAGATAAAGCACAAACAATTAAGGTAATTATCATTGATGAACAAAAGATTACAGGTTAGAATGACAATACAAATAAAATTTACAAGTAATCAACAATATTGCAAAAATGAACTATGCATGAAAAGTATGAGAAAAGAAAAATTTAAGAGGTAAATGTATGGGGTAGAGTGGGTCCTACAGGTGATGTCTCTTTTTCCTCTCCCTCTCTCTCTGCCTATCCTCATTTTCTTTTTGGAGCTTGGCTAAGTGCTCTTCCTTTTCCTTCTGGTTAATCTGAGCAATAATTCTCTGAAGCTCGTCCTCTTCCCTCTCCCTTCTGAGTCTCTCAAACTCAACAGATTCCTCAAAAGCTCTTTTCATGTTTTCAACTTCCTCATAGCCTGGGAAACCTGTTGCATCTGAGAAGGGAGTGACCTCGTCATTGGGATAGTGGACAGCCCTGATCTTAACATTCCATACAGGGAAGTTGGGGTCCTCCTCAACTTCCTGGGCTTTCCTTTTCCCTTTGCCCTTGCCTTTGCCCTTGCCTTTTGGTTGAGTAGGTTTGGCTGTTGCTCTCTCAGCATCCAGGCAAGCCATTTGTCCAAAGGAGATCTTATCCGTGTATCCATACCTCTCAAACTCTTCAGGAGTCATATCTTCAATTTCCAGCTTGACTTCCTTCAGAATTGGGATGACAGACACCTCTTGAGAAGATGGCTGGGTCTCAGGTATGATCTCAGCTTGGACTGATGGTATCTCTTGCTCACTCTCAACAGTCTCAGTAGAGGTAGTACTCTTGTTGGCACGTTTTCTAGCAACTACCTTCTTTCTTGATTCACTATACTTAACTGCTGAAGTAGGAAGAGCAGAGGTAGGCTCAGATGGAGGAGTAGCAGATGTTGGTCCAGAAGAAGAAATTGGTTTAGCAATTACTATCGGAGGATGGTTGGTCTTCTTCAGGCCATACTTCATCATGATTTCCTCAACAATACTCCGGGTAGGCACAGAGGATGGAGGCTCAGCAGAGGAGGCTTCTGGCACTGGTTCAGGCTGCTCTGGTTCAGACTCAGGCACAGAAGAGGAGGGCTCATCAGGTTGGCTGAACAGCACCATTGCCCACTTGGATCTTTGCTCATCTAGGCGCTGTTGTTGCATGAATCTCACTGCTTCCCCTCTGATTAGATTCTCAGCACCTCTTATTCGTTGAGAATCCATGGCTCGGCGAAGAGTGGCAGTGATATCTTCATCGAGCCAGAGGGATGGTTGACTGAGGACATCCCTTGCTTCCATGGAGTGGCGGAGGGTGATAGCAGCATCTCTCCCCTTTTTATCATCATCAAGGAGGGCGAGGGCCAGGGAGGACTGAGTGGGTGGAGGGGAGGGTGAGGATTCGGGTGAAGAGGTGGGTGAGGTTTGTTCTGGTGAATCAGGGGGGTTTGGGAAGAGAATTGTGTTTCTTTCGAAGAAGTCAGGGTGGGTGAAGAGGCCATCAAAAGGGTGGGTAGCTGAGTAGGCGAGGGATTGTTTATCTTTCCACGGAATAGGGGATTGTTCTCTGAGGTAGTAGATGTGACCCGGGTCATTAGGAGAGGTAAATTCTAGAGGCTGGGCGATGGTGGGTTGGGTATTTGGAGGAGGATTGGAGGGCTCTGTGGGGCTTGGGGGTGGTGAAAGGTTTGGGGAGTTTTGTGGAGACGGTGAGTTGTTGGAAGTAAGTGGTGAGTGGCGAGGGGAGTGTTGGGGTGAGTTTTGAGTGGAGCCTTGAGGGGATGGTTGATGTTGTTGGTTGGTGCTGGGTGATGTGTGGGGTTGTTGGTCGTTCTGAGGGGTAGGTTGCTGTGGCTGTTGAGTGTTGGGAGGAGGAGGAGGTGGAAGTAAAGGTTGATTAGGTGGAGGAGGAGGGTGGTTAGGAGGAGGAGGAGGAGGTGGTTGGTCATTTTGTGGAGGAGGAGGTGGAGGTAGGTTACCTTGTGGTTGAAGGATGTGGAAATGATTGATGATGAGGTCTAGTTTAGCCTCGACCCTTCCCAGGCGATCCTCGATCCCCTGGATCCTCTGTCCTTGTTGTTGAAGAGCTCCATCATATTCAGCTCGGAGAGGGGCCAACAAGGTCTCAGGCAGCCTTTGAATGATTTCCTCTCGCAGCTCTGCCATCATTGTCCTTTGTGCAACAGATAACCTTGGTGCTCTACTTGGGCCAGGATGAGAGTCTACCTCTTGATCCCCTGCACCTGATACAGAGGGGACGGAGGTGTGAGAGGCACTGCTTGCCTGAGAGCTTGATCGAGTGGCCTTGGCCTTCTTGAGGTACTGGATCTTCATCTTGCTGATGTTAATCGCACTCACTGGTAGGCACTTAACATTTTCTTCTTCCTCAGTTGATGTAGCCTTGATCAAGTTTTTCTCAAGGAGGAAGGCGATGATAGTGGGGTAGGGGATACTTCCAGCCTTATTGTTGACCATCCATCTGTGTAATTCAAGGCTGATTAACTGCCCTGGGTTGATGGGCTGCTGGGAGAGGAGTCTGGGGAACCAGGGGTTATCCAGCAAAGTGAACTCGTTGAAGTTCCCTCCCTTGTGTGTCATCATGCGGGAGTATACGTAATATAGGAGCCTGTTGGAGTCTGACATCCCGGACACCTTCTTCCCCTGGGTGTCATAAACCTTTTCCAGTTTCTCCTTGCTGAGTTTGAGTGACTCAGGGTATAGCCACTCATTCATGCCATCCTCAGTGATTCCCATGAGGTTGTTGATGTCCTTCCACGTGAATTTGAAGGTTCTCCCCCTTACTGTGGTGGTGAAGGTCAACCTTCGAATCTGTTCCTTCCCATCCACTTTCTTATGCTTGACCTTGCCAGTGAGAGACTCGCAGAACACCCGCAGGACGTTGATATTATACTCCTGGTTGATCCCCAGCCAGGGCATATATTTTTCCAGATATGGCCTCAAGTGGGGAAACCCTAGTTCATCGATCTTGTCCAGATCTAAGTACATCCCGGTGTTGAAATAGGGTTTGATGGTTTCGAATTTGGAGGAGACAGCCTCCAAAGGTCCATCTCTGTATACGAGAGGATCGTCCTCCTCTATTCGTTGTCTTTTGGAAGAGGGCTCTTCGCTAAATTGAACCCTCTTCTTGCCCTTCTTTTGTTTGCTTCTTCGTTGTTGCCCAGAATCCCCAGAATGTTCATGCTGTTCTCGGGGTTGCCCAGATTTCCCAGAAGTCTTATGCTGCCCAGATCTCAATTTGGATTTCTTGGAAGTGGTTATCTCAGTGTTGGGGTTTGTCTCATGTGATCCGGCCATTTTTATGTGAGTGAAATGTTTGTTTGAGATGAAATGCGAAGAAAGAGATGAAGAAGATGATGAACATGATGAAGAAGATATGAATGTATGCAGAGAGTTTGGAAGTAAGAAATTTGTGTAAGTAAAAAGTAAAAGTGAAAAATGGTCACCTATTTATAGCCAATGTTACAGCGGGTACAATTTTCATAATGACTCTTCATGAAAGCATGCGATGGTTTATGGGAAAACGTAAACATTCAAATTGAAACGTCGCACCTTTGTGACACGTGGCTCTGTGCATTGTCAGAAGAGATATAACCTTTGGTGTGAGAAGATGAAACGTTTTCTGAAGTGACGTGTCCCTTTGTTCAGGTACTGGCGCTCTCGCTCACTTAGTTCAACACTCAGTCCCAGCAGAAGAGCATCCGGAAGTGGTTTTCCTTCCGGTTGGAGTGGCGCTCTAGGTCACATTGAGTTGTCATCCAGTACCAGCAAAAGAGTATCCGGAAGTGGTTTTGCTTCCGGTTGGACTCATTTAAGATTTAACATTGTGGGGGACCTGCAAAACTAAAGATTGGCACTCCGATGCCTAAGTTAGTATAGTTGCAGATTTTAAAATTAAATAAGCATAGATTTATTTTTGAAGAATTAAACTTCATTTGGGTTTACCATTCCCAAATCACCTCTTATAAATGTAAATTGATCAACCCCCAGAGGCTTGGTGAAAATATCAGCAAGCTGATGCTGTGTGGGGACAAATTGCACTTTGACATCTTTCTTTTGAACATGGTCTCTGATGAAGTGATGTCTGACATCAATGTGCTTTGTCCTTGTGTGCTGAACCGGATTCTTGGCGAGGCTTATGGTACTGGTGTTGTCACAGAGGATGAGAGCCTCAGGGAATTTCAAGCCAAGATCTCTTAGTTGGTTCTTCAGCCACAGCACTTGGGCACAACAGCTTGCGACAGCAATGTATTCTGCTTCTGTGATGATAGGGACACGCAGGTTTGCTTCTTGCTAGCCCAAGAGACCAAACAACCACCAAGGAAGGTGTTAGAATCTTAAGTTTTGTTGAAGACTAAAATATAAAGGATTAGACCAAGTGCCTAGGAAGCAATAGGATAACATAGGATCCCAAGTAAGAGTGCAACCGGATGTGGATTTACTTCCGGATAGACTAGGACTCGCGCACGCGGATAAATGTTTCATCCCCCAGCGGCAGCGAGTAACTCACTAGGGATTTAACTTAGTCCATGAACGCTAGATATACAAAACCTTAAGACTAAGCTATGTTTCGATCGGAAGTGAAATTGCTTCCTGTTAGATTTAGACTGGCGCAGGCCGATAGAATAGAATATCTCCAAGCGTCAGTGAAAATGCAACGTCAAGTGAAATTACTTCCTGATAGATTTTGACTGGCGCAGACTGATAAAAAGGATATAACCCTAAGCGTCAGTGAGTTTACCTCATCAAGTGAAAGTGCTTCCGATAGCTTAGTGACTAGCACTGACTGTTGGAATGAAATACACTGAGCGAGAGTAAGTGATAGTGAGTTAGATCCTTCATCAAGTGAAATTACTTCCGGATGTAGAAGTGCTTCCGGATACATCCTAGACTAAATGACTTCCCACAGCATGTATAGTTCTTACTATATTTGATTATATATAATGCTATGTTGGACTAACCAGTATGTGCAGAACTTAGTCACACTTCCGGATGCAAATGAGCTTCCGGATGCAAAGACTCTTGGCATTGGATTTCAGAGATTAACCCTTGCAGAGCAAGGTTGCCACTTCCGGATGAACGATGATCATCCGTCAGCAAGAGTACAAGAGTGAACGTCACATACTCAGAAGTCAGAATGCTTTTGTCAGAGCAGAGGTGTCAGGACTACTTTTCAGAGATAAAGCAAGTCAACCCTGCTAAGCATTAATGAAGATGTACCTCTCAACGGTAACATGGGATTAACGGCTATATTCAAACGGACATATTCAACCTGCCGCCCAAGCCTTTGAAGCCAAGTATAAAAGGAACATCTACATTCAGAAGAAGATGGAAGAACAGAGCATATTATCTGACATATCATCTTCTACATTCTTCTCATCTTCTACTCTCAGATCTAAAATTGTAACATTCTTAGAGAGTCATTCATTTGTACTTAAGTGAGTAACATCATCTACTCTTAGAGAGAGTCATTTGTACTTAAGTGTTTATCAAAATCAGTTCATAGAGTGAACATATCATTAAACCCTCTAATTGATAGAGGCTGTTCTAAAGCTTGTGCTTGAAGAACAGAATTATTATCTTACAATAGTAAGGGGGAGCATTTAGAGGTTGTCTAAATCTCCATAGGTTGCAAGTTAGCCCGCAAAACTTGTGGTTGTAAGGTTGCAGGTGATCCCGTTGTAAAACCTGTGGTTGTAAAGGTTTGCAGGTTAGCCCGTGATAAAACCTGTGGGTTGTTAGGTGAACCCGTGTTCGTAAAACCTAAAGTGTAAAGGCTTTCTTGTGCCTGGTTCAAACAAGAAGTTTAGTGGATTGAAAATCTCAGGTGGAGCCTGGGGACTGGATGTAGGTCTGGAAGTGACCGAACCAGGATAAATTTGTGTGTGCCTCTTTTGTTTATTTAATCTACACATCAAGCACCACACCACTAGATACTCACTTGTGCTTGGGGTAATACATTATCATTCTCATCAAGCACAAGGAGTAATACTTTAAAAGGAAGAATTTTTATAAGTTTTATTCTGCCACCCAATTCACCCCCCCTCTTGGGTGACAGCCACGCTTTTCATTTGGTATCAGAGCAGGTCACTTGTTTAAAGGATCCAACGATCTCAAGTGCAAAGACCTAGGCTGACTTGGGTTACAAAATGTGTTTTGAAGGTTTTGACCATACTATCCCACCCGTGTTAGAAAATGCTGATTTTTACTTATGAAAGGGAAGGATGAAAAGTTTTATACTATCCACGGATTTCAAAATGTGGGATGTCTTTGAAAAAGACTCTGATTTCAAACCAAAAATAAACTGGACTGAAGAGGAGAAAAATTTATTTTACTTAAACCTTAGAGCAATGCAAATTTTGCACAAAAGCTTATCTGAAAATGATTTCCAGAAAATTAAACATTGCTCTAGGGCTAGAGATATTTGGAACACTCTTGACACTATGTATGCTTCTAATCAATCTCTTGAAGTTAAAGCTGTCCAAAGCTCATTATGTGCTCCCTGTGAATCTACCTTTGATGAGCTACTGGATGGTGATATAGAGGAAGCTAGCATCAGTGAAGAAAGTGTCAATCCGTGCCTAGAAGATTCAGACACTGAAGAAAATAAGGTACTTGAACTTGAACCTTCTGAATTGCAAGATATTTATGATGAGTTACATATTGAATTCTGTAAACTTGCAAAAGAAGTTCTAGGCTTGAGAAAAAGGAATAGGGAACTTGAGGAACTTATTCTTTCTTCTACAACCAAGGAGTCCAAAGTTCCATTCTTAAAAGAAGAGTTTTCAAAAGACCCTGAGATTTCAAAAGTTAACAAACATAGTGTCTTTGAAAAGAAAACTGACCAACACAATAATGACAAGAAATCTTATTCTGAATATCATCCCATTATCTGTCATTATTGTGGTAGAACAGGTCATATTTCTCACACATGCAACTTTAAAAGAAATTTAAATGTGAGGAACAAATATGTATGGATCCCCAAAGGACAAGTAAGGTCCAGTGCTAACCATGTAGGACCCAAGTACAAATGGGTACCAAAACTCCCTTCTAGTGCCTTACTTGTGCAGGAAAGATCAAGAGTTCCTCTTGCCCCAAAGAAGAGAACTCGTGGTGATGTCACTGCTGCAACCACCTGGTACAATCATAAGAAGCAGTGCGCTACCATAAGGAACAAAGACTTTGTCTCAGGGATAAGCTATCACAGAGTTCCATTCAACTATCCTGAGAAGAACAAGAGAGAGAGGATGTCTCAACCAACATGGAGAAAGCCTATGAATTCTGTCTCTCCTAAAATGCTTCAGGCCAAAGATGAGTATAGAAGATCCTCTTGGGTAAGCAAGGGATCACTTAAGGTTGAAGCATGCAATAGTAAAATCTCCTATGCAAATGTTAGATGGACTTATTGAGATTTTACATCAAGCATCATGTATATGAACATTATATGCCTTATAAGAATTTATCACAATGTTCATAGTCTACATGCTATCTATGACTATCATTATCAAACCGTGTATAACCATGTGCACATAGTCATAGTTGATTTGCAATACCATATTCATAGTGAATAATCTTTAGGTGCATGTGAATCACATACTTCCTACAAACTGACAAGTCAGATCCAAGTCTGGATACTGAAAAGAGAAAAAGGGGGTTATTTGATATATTGTAGGAAAGAAGACTGGAAGCAACAACAAGATTCAAGACTATACATCAGCTGAAATATTTGTCACATTTTGATAAGTCGTCCCTCATGTCTGCTTCCTAATGCACAAAAGTCATTGATCGTGCAAGTCTGTTCATTTCTCACTTGAATGACATACTAGGGATCTAGAGTTAGAGCTTGATCACCAAAAAGCAACAAGGAGGGAAAGAAAGAATTGACATTCATCACAATACAAATGATGCTTAATCACACTAAATCAATCAATGGAAGATTTCTCTCTTGAGACTCTTTTTGACCTTCAACGACAAGGATGATGATGGAGAAGAAAGATAACTCTCAACATTGTTGCTTCTTCTCCTGACACTAATGTTGAAGCTGTGAGGAAGTACAAAAAGGTCACCCACAATGTTAAATCTTAAGTGAGTCCAACCGGAAGCAAAATCACTTCCAAATACTCTTTTGCTGGCGCTGGATGATAACTCAATGTGATCAAGAGCACCACTCCAACCGGAAGCAAAACTACTTCCGGATGATCACTCACTAACACTGGATGATCAAGTCAAGAGAGCGCCAGTGCCAGACCAAGGGACACATCACTTCAGAAAACGTTTCAACTTCCTCTATGAAACGTTGTGCCTTCTCTGACTAATTGAAGCAACACGTGTCATCAGGTGTGTCGTTCCAACTTAAAATCTTACGTTACCCAATGTGAGAAAATTTGAAAAGAAGATGCCCATTTTATCCTCAGGAGTTTTACCTATAAATAGATGTCATTTTTTTTCACTTTCATCTTTTACTGCATCTTTTTCACTCGCATCATTTTCTCTGAAAAGTCTCTTCATCTTCTCCATCGTGTTCTTCATTTTTCTTTACACACTTCTCGCATTTCATTCCTTTTTATCACAACATTCATACAAAAATGGCCGGATCTCATGAATCCAACCCAGTTACCCAGAAAACCTCTTCATCCAAGAAACACAAGTCGAAATCTGGGAAATCAAGTCACAAGCACTCTGGTAAATCTGGGCATCATGAAGAACATCGCGATGAACATCATGAACACCGTGAAGTTTCTGGGCAACCACTGGGACAGGATGAGAATATTCAGGGTCAGCCTGAAACTTCTGGTAGAGTGGAAGAACAGTTAGTGGTTTCTGAGCAAGAGAGGGAAGCCCTGAGAAAAGGAAAGAAGAAGAAGGTGCAATTTGCTGAAGAACCTTCTTCCAAGAGGCAGAGGGTTGAAGAAGATGATCCCACAGTATATAGAGATGGGGCATTGGAGAGTGTGACCGCCAAATTTGAGACATCCACTCCCATCTTCAACCATGGCCTGTTCCTTAATCTGGACAAGATTGATGAACTAGGGTTTCCCCATCTGCGCCCTTACTTGGAGAAGTATATGCCTTGGCTGGGCATCAACCAGGGTTACAATGTCAACGTCCTGCGAGTCTTCTCCCAATCCCTCTCTGGCAGGGCTAAGTACAGGAAGGTTGATGGGAAAGAGCAAATCCACAAACTCTCCTTCTCCGCCACAGTAAGGGGGAGAACCTTCAGGTTCACGTGGAAGACGCTGAATGAGTTAATGGGGATAACGGATGAAAGCATGAATGAGTGGCTATATCCAGAGGCGCACAAGTACAGCAAGGAGGATCTTGTGAAGCTATATGGCACCGATAGCAAAAAGGTGTCCAAAATGTCTGATTCATACAGACTGCTGTACTATGTTTACTCCCGGATGATGACTCACAAAGGGGGTAACTTCAATGAGTTCGCCAACATTGACAACCCTTGGTTCCCCAGACTTCTCAAACAACAACCTATCAATCCTGGCCAGTTGATCTGCTTAGAGCTTCAGAGATGGTTGACCAATGACAAGTCTGGCCATCTTCCCTATCCCACCATCATTGCCTTCCTCCTTGAGAAGCATCTGATCAAGGCTACATCTGCTGTGAAGGAAGAGAATGTCAAGTTTAAGCCTGTGGGAGCAACCAATATTGCGAAGATGGACATCAAGTACTTCAAGCCTCCTA
The DNA here is from genome assembly GCA_029929735.1 of Mimosa pudica. NCBI lineage: Eukaryota > Viridiplantae > Streptophyta > Magnoliopsida > Fabales > Fabaceae > Mimosa > Mimosa pudica. The sequence continues at coordinate 2,711,767 of JAKELP010000037.1, read as the reverse complement.
AGCCCACTCGCTCAGGCTCACAAGCCAGTAGTGCTTCTGGCACTTCAGCCCCCTCTGCATCTGGAGCAGGGGATCAGGAAGTTGACTCACATGCCGGGCCAAGCCGTATTGCAAGAGTGCCAGCCTCTGTTAGGGCCTTTGCCGAGGAAGTAAAGGAAGAGCTTCTCTTCAGATTGCCTGAGTCAATGGTGGGTCCTCTCCGTGCTGAGTGTGACGCTGGTTTCCAGCACCAAGGGGAGCGGATCCAGCGGCTCGAGGACAGAGTAGGACAGCTTGAGAATCACCTTGCCAGGGTGGATGCAAAGTTGGATCTCATCCTCCAACACCTACAAATTCCCCAACCATCTCAAGGTAACCTACCACCTCCTCCTCCTCCTCAAAACCCACCTCCTCCACCTCCTAATCACCCTCAACTTCCCCCTCCTCCTCCACCTAACACTCAACAACCTCACCCACCACCACAAAATGACCAGCAACTCCCACCATCACCAAACAATAACCACCAATCCCAACCTTCCCCTACCCATGACCAAGAAACCCAAGACTCTCCTCAACACTCCCCTCAACACTCCCCATGCCATTCTCCTAGAAACTCCTCATCCTCACCTTCCTCTTCCTCATCCTCACCCATTCTCTCACGCCCTGGCGCTCCTACACGCTCTCCACTCCGCTTCTCCAACCCTACCCATCCAAGCCCTAGACCCATAGGATCTGACACAGCCATTCACCCCCTCAGCCAACCATACAGCGAGTATCCCCGCCTTCAACCACTCACTGATGACCATTTACCATTTACCCCAGCCTCCAACTACAAGGAATACTCCTCCACTCATCCTTATGAGGGTCTCTTTGTCACCTCCGGTTGGTTCCCCAACCCTCCTCAAACTCTAGAACACCTGTCTTCTCCCACATCCTCTACCTCTACCCTCTCACCCTCCCCTCCTAAGAGTTTTGGCCCTGAGTCACCTCCATCCTCCTCCTCATCCACTCCATCCCTGGCACTCACCCTTGTTGATGATGACAAAAGGGGGAGAAATGTTATGTCTACTCTTCGCCTAAGTATGGCCACAAGGGATGTTCTCAGCCAGCCATCACTCTGGATTGATGAAGACATCACGGCCGCCCTGCGTCGTGCATTTGAGCCCCAAAGGCTGGGTGGTGCAGAAAGCCTCATAAGAGGAGGGGCCATCCGTTTCATGCAGCAGAAGAGAACGGCTGAGCAAGGATCACATTTGGAGATGATTGTGTTTGGGCAGAATGAACAATCCTCACAACCTGAGTCATCATCAGAGCCTCCTCCAACTAAAATAAGTAGAGAGATGGTTGAGGAAATCATGATGAAGTGGGGACTGAAGAGACCCAACCATCCTCCCATTGTGATAGCCAAGCCTGTTCCTGCATCCTCTGGGCAAGAGTCTGAGATCCCTTCATCTGAGCAATCTTCTGATCCTCCTCCCTCGTCTGAGCCAGCAGCCAGATTCAGTGAGCCCAGAAAGAAGGCCGTTGCTAGGAAACGTGCCAGGAAGTTAATTGCCACCACTGAATCTGATGAGTCTGAGGAAGAGACTCCATCTGACCTACCTGAGCAAGGAACTTCATCTGCCCAGGTTGAGCAAGAAAATCCAGTGGTTCAAGCGGTTCCAATTCTGAAGGAAGTCAAATTGGAGATTGAAGACATGACTCCTGAGGAATTTGAGAAGTTTGGATTCACAGACAAGCTATCCTTTGGTCAGATGGCTTGCCTCGATGCTGATAGAGCAAGTGCCTTGCCCACTCCTCCAATTAACAAGAGCAAAGGGAAGAGCAAAGGGAAAGGGAAAAGGAAAGCCCAGGAAGTTGAGGAGGATCCCAACTTCCCTGTATGGAACGTGAAAATCCGGGCTGTTCACTATCCCAATGGAGAGGTCCTCTACTTCGACGATGCTACTGGGTTCCCTGGGTATGAAGAAGTAGAGAACCTAAAAAGGGCATTCGAGGAGTCTATCGAGTCTGAGAGGCTCAGAAGGGAAAAAGATGAAGAAGAGCTTCAAGAGATCATTGCCCAGATAGACCAGAGTGAGCGTGAGGCCAAGTTAGCCCAACTACAAAAAGAAAATGAAGAGAGGCAAAAAGAGAGGGAGAAGAAAAGGAAACACAAACCCTAAACCCCCAATCCAAACATTTTGTTTTAACTTAGAAAGTTTTTCTTTTGTATTGTGTTTTCATGCATACTTTCATACTTGCTTAGTGTTAATTACTTGTAGATGTTCTTTACTTGTAAATGTTATTTGATTGTATACTCTGACTTGTAACTCTTACTTGTCAATAATATCTGTTCAAGTTACTTGTTCTTATCCATTGCTTTTATTCTTTTGCTAATCCTTCCTTAGGAACTTAATTGATAAAACTAGGTTTGTCATCATCAAAAAGGGGGAGAATGTTAGAATCTTAAGTTTTGATGAAGACTAAAATATAAAGGATTAGACCAAGTGCCTAGGAAGCAATAGGATAACATAGGATCCCAAGTAAGAGTGCAACCGGATGTGGATTTACTTCCGGATAGACTAGGACTCGCGCACGCGGATAAATGTTTCATCCCCCAGCGGCAGCGAGTAACTCACTAGGGATTTAACTTAGTCCATGAACGCTAGATATACAAAACCTTAAGACTAAGCTATGTTTCGACCGGAAGTGAAATTGCTTCCTGTTAGATTTAGACTGGCGCAGGCCGATAGAATAGAATAACCCCAAGCGTCAGTGAAAATGCAATGTCAAGTGAAATTACTTCCTGATAGATTTTGACTGGCGCAGACTGATAAAAAGGATATAACCCTAAGCGTCAGTGAGTTTACCTCGTCAAGTGAAAGTGCTTCCGATAGCTTAGTGACTAGCACTGACTGTTGGAATGAAATACACTGAGCGAGAGTAAGTGATAGTGAGTTAGATCCTTCATCAAGTGAAATTACTTCCGGATGTAGAAGTGCTTCCGGATACATCCTAGACTAAATGACTTCCCACAGCATGTATAGTTCTTACTATATTTGATTATATATAATGCTATGTTGGACTAACCATTATGTGCAGAACTTAGTCACACTTCCGGATGCAAATGAGCTTCCGGATGCAAAGACTCTTGGCATTGGATTTCAGAGATTAACCCTTGCAGAGCAAGGTTGCCACTTCCGGATGAACGATGATCATCCGTCAGCAAGAGTACAAGAGTGAACGTCACATACTCAGAAGTCAGAATGCTTTTGTCAGAGCAGAGGTGTCAGGACTACTTTTCAGAGATAAAGCAAGTCAACCCTGCTAAGCATTAATGAAGATGTACCTCTCAACGGTAACATGGGATTAACGGCTATATTCAAACGGACATATTCAACCTGCCGCCCAAGCCTTTGAAGCCAAGTATAAAAGGAACATCTACATTCAGAAGAAGATGGAAGAACAGAGCATATTATCTGATATATCATCTTCTACATTCCTCTCATCTTCTACTCTCAGATCTAAAATTGTAACATTCTTAGAGAGTCATTCATTTGTACTTAAGTGAGTAACATCATCTACTCTTAGAGAGAGTCATTTGTACTTAAGTGTTTATCAAAATCAGTTCATAGAGTGAACATATCATTAAACCCTCTAATTGATAGAGGCTGTTCTAAAGCTTGTGCTTGAAGAACAGAATTATTATCTTACAATAGTAAGGGGGAGCATTTAGAGGTTGTCTAAATCTCCATAGGTTGCAAGTTAGCCCGCAAAACTTGTGGTTGTAAGGTTGCAGGTGATCCCGTTGTAAAACCTGTGGTTGTAAAGGTTTGCAGGTTAGCCCGTGATAAAACCTGTGGGTTGTTAGGTGAACCCGTGTTCGTAAAACCTAAAGTGTAAAGGCTTTCTTGTGCCTGGTTCAAACAAGAAGTTTAGTGGATTGAAAATCTCAGGTGGAGCCTGGGGACTGGATGTAGGTCTGGAAGTGACCGAACCAGGATAAATTTGTGTGTGCCTGTTTTGTTTATTTAATCTACACATCAAGCACCACACCACTAGATACTCACTTGTGCTTGGGGTAATACATTATCATTCTCATCAAGCACAAGAGTAATACTTTAAATGGAAGAATTTTTATAAGTTTTATTCTGCCACCCAATTCACCCCCCCCTCTTGGGTGACAGCCACGCTTTTCATTGCGCATTAACCACTGGTGCTCTTTCTGTCAGTTTTATAACCTGCATGGTCAGAGTCAGAATAAGCCCACAAGAACTCTTGGTTACCTCTGGGATACCAAAGACCAAGCTCTTGTGTTCCCTCAAGGTATCTTAGAATACGTTTAACACATGTTAAATGTGACTCCTTGGGGTTGGCTTGAAACCTAGCACACATGCCTACACTAAATTGAATGTCAGGCCTACTTGCCATTAAGTATAGCAGGGAACCTATCATTCCCCTGTACATGGGCAGGCTGACAGATTTACCCTTTGAGTCAGCATCGAGTGCGGCAGTGGTACTCATGGGAGTGTCATACTCCTTGCACTCATCCATCCCAAACTTCTTGAGTAGCTCTCTGCAGTACTTTGTTTGGGAGATGAAGATGTCATTCTTCTTTTGTTTAATTTGCAGGCTTAGGAAGAACGTTAGTTCTCCCATAATTGACATTTCAAATTCACCCTGCATAGTCTTAGAAAATTCTTCACAAAGCTTTTCATTAGTTGCCCCAAAAATAATATCATCGACATAAATCTGGACAATTAGCATGTTTTTATCTTTATGTAGAATAAACAATGTATTATCTAATTTGCCTCTTGAGAAACCCTTTCCCAACAAAAAGCTGCTGAGTCTCTCATACCAAGCTCGAGGAGCTTGTTTCAGGCCATACAAAGCTTTCTTTAGCCTATACACATGTTTAGGATGCTTGTGATCCTCAAAGCCAGGAGGTTGTTCTACATAAACCTCTTCTTTGATGTAACCATCAAGAAATGCACTCTTTACATCCATTTGATATAATCTAAAGCCTTTCATGGATGCAAAGGCTAGAAGAATCCTTATTGCTTCGAGTCTAGCGACTGGAGCAAAAGTTTCTTCATAGTCTATGCCTTCTTCTTGGTTATACCCTTTGGCTACCAATCTGGCTTTGTTTCTTGTTATTTGACCTGTCTCATCCAGTTTGTTTTTTAAGACCCACTTGGTCCCAACTATGGACTGATGAGACGGCCTTGGGACTAGTTCCCAAACTTGACTCCTTTCGAACTGATTTAGCTCTTCCTGCATGGCAATAATCCAGTCGCAGTCCTCAAGAGCTTGTTCAACTGAAGTTGGTTCAATCTGAGATAGGAAGGCTCCAAACTCAACTTCATTTTGAACCTGCCTTCTGGTTCTGACACCAGAAGAAACATCACCAAGCACTTGATCAAGAGGATGATCCCGGTGATGTCTCCTAGCTGTTGGCAGCTGTGCCTCATCAGGCACTGTCTGCACTATAGGCTCATCACTGGGTTCATCTTCTTCTTTGAGATTGCTTGCTGGTGTTTCTTTTGGTGGAGAAGATGATGATGGTTTTGGAAGGCTTAGTATCCCATCATCTTCTGTGGATTGTTCCCATGTAGGAGTTTCATCAAATACAACATGCATAGATTCTTCTACAGTTCTAGTCCTCATGTTGTATACTCTGTAAGCCTTACTCCTAAGTGAATACCCTATGAATACACCTATATCAGCTTTTGGATCAAACTTACCCAGATTTACCTTTCCATTGTTATGCATATAGCATTTTGATCCAAAGATTCTGAGGTGGCTGATGTTGGGCTTTCTGCCTTTGTACAACTCATAGGGGGTCTTGTCCAAGCCTTTGCGAACATAGGCTCTGTTAGAGATGTAGCAAGCAGTGCTCATAGCGTCCGCCCAGAACACTTGAGAAACCTCTTTCTCATTGAGCATGCTCCTGGCCATCTCAGTCAGAACCCTGTTCTTCCTCTCGACTACTCCATTTTGCTGAGGAGTTCTAGGAGCTAAGAAGTTATGATCAATATCATTTTGCTCACACAGCTCAGAGAAGTTGTGGTTCTCAAATTCTCCTCCATGGTCTGTCCTTATGGCTGTGATTTTGAGGTCTCTCTCATTCTGCACTTTCTTAGCCAGGACAACAAAAGCATCAAAAGCATCTTGCTTAGAGGCAAGAAACATTGTCCAAGTGAACCTTGAATAGTCATCCACCACCACTAGAGCATACAGGTTTCCACCCAAGCTCTTCACTCTCGCTGGCCCAACCAAATCCATGTGGATTAGTTCCAAGGGCCTGCTGGTGGAGACTTTCTTCTTGGTCTTAAACGAGGACTTTGTTTGCTCCCCTCGTTGGCAGGATTCACAAATATAATCATGCTTAACTTTAAAAGATGGAATACCTATAGCTAGCTCTTTCTTAATCAACATGTCAAGTTGAGTAAAGTTAACATGTGCCAGCCTTTTGTGCCAAAGCCAACTATTCTCATCACTAGATATGAAGCATTTTTCTTCCAGTTGTTGACATAAATCTAGAGTATATAGGTTTCCATTTCTGTTTGCCTTAAGTTTGCATTTTAGGTTTGCCTTATCTAGATTTAAATCCTGCTTATCTACTATTATGCACTCATGTGAATCGAATATTACCCAGCTTCCTTTGTCAGTGCTCTGGCTCACGCTCAGCAGGTTGTGACAGAGACCATCCACCAGATAGACGTCTTTTACTGGCCCCACTTCTCCAACTCCGGTGATCTTTCCACTTTGATTTCCTCCAAAGGTAACTGTGGCTCCGTCTTTGATCACCAAGGATTTGAACTTGTCTCTGTCACCAGTCATATGTCTCGAACATCCGCTATCAATATACAATTTTCTGTTCTTGGATGCTTTGAGACACACCTCATTATCCTCCTGGATGAGATCAAGATCTGAAGGTGCTTCCTCATCATCTTCTCTGGCCACCAGGCAGAGGTTGGCAACCTCTTCGTCATCACTTGCTTCCTCGTCTGAGCTATTTACCCAGATGGAGGACACAAAGACTTTTCTTTTGTCCTTTCCTTTTGACCTCTGCAAGCTAGGACACTCAGCCTTGAAGTGGCCAGGCTTTTTACATTCAAAGCACACTGGTGCCCTTTCCTTCTTAGATCCCATCCTCTGGCTGGAATCACCTTTCTGAAAGCCTCCTTTCTTCTTGAAGAACTTTCTGAATTTTCTCACCATCATAGTCATCTCCTCATCATCCAATTCCTCCTCATCATCCTCATCGTCATCATTATCATTATTCTTTTCCTTGTTGGGAGCAACAAGGATAAGATTCTTGGTTTTGGATGAGGTTTGAGGAGCTCTCTGAGCCAGCAGGGTTGGTTCGTACTCTGCCAGAGAACCAAACAGTGCAGTGATGGAGCTGGTTGACTCTCCTTGGACTTCCTGCAAGATTGTAACTTTGGTGATCCAATCACCTTTCAATACTTTGAGGATCTTGCTTACTTGTTCTCTTTCAGGAATATCTTTGCCCAGGGAGGCCAGGTTATTGATAAGATGGGTGAATCTGAGCTCCAGCTCTCTGATTGGCTCAGTTGGACTAGTCATGGCAAATTTGTGAAACTCTTCTACCAACATCTCGACTCGTCTTGCCTTCACTCCCTTGGTCCCAGAGTGAGCAGCCTCAAGAGCCTCCCACATATCCTTAGTAGTTTTGTGGTGGCTGATCCTGTGAAACTCCTTAGGACTAAGGGCGCATTGAATGTAGTGCATGGCCCTGAAGTTTATCTGGACTAGAGCATAGTCCTCGTTGGTGTATCTAGATCGCTGCTTGGCAAAGCCATTATCATCAAGAGGGGTGTGATTCTCATGTTCAATCACATCCCAGAGTCGGATGTCGCTAGACTTTATGTAGGTCTCCATTCGGAATTTCCAGAATGGATAGTTGTACCCATCAAAGCCTGGAGGCTTGTTGGGTTGAATAGAGACATCTGGCAAGGTATAGTCTGTATCCATTACTGGATCTTTACTTTCTAGATTCGTGGGAATCAAGTCAGAAAGACCTGCTCTGATACCAAATGAAAGTAATGGATGCACAAGAGGGGGGGTGAATTGTGCTACCAAATAAAATCAAGCAATAATGACACAAGGATTTATACTGGTTCGGTCTACCTGACCTACGTCCTGTTCACAACCACCCAGGCTGAGTTCCACTATCCCCAGGTTTTACAACGGGTTCACCTGGAACCTTTACAACCGCAAGTTTTGAACGGGATCACTTGCAACCTTACAACCACAAGTTTTACTCAAGGCTCACTTGCAACCTTGCTAACTAGCTCCCCCTTACAACCAGCAAAGGTTCAACCTTTACAAATAAAGGATTTTCTAAACTTAGTTCTCTTGAAGAACAGATAGTGTTACACACTTAAGTACAATTAATGCTCTTAATACAAGAAGAGACTTAACAACAAAGAGTACAAGATTAGTAGATGAAAAGAACTCTCAATGCGTTAAATGCTCTCTCTTTTCTGGGTAGCTTTGAATGCTTGAAGGATTTCTTTTGTTTCTCTCTCTAGCTTTCTTCAAGATGTCAAAGATATTAGTTGTCTTCATAAATGAAGGTGAGCTTGTTTATATAGCCTTCAAGTATTCTCACTCTTGGTAGGTGGGTTAGCCGTTTGAATATGGCCGTTTATCCCAAGTTACCGTTTGCCCAATTAATGCTCCATTAATGCTTAGCAGAGTTGACTTTGCTTTATCTCTGAAAAGTAGTTCTGACACCTCTGCTCTGTCAAAAGCATTCTGACACTGCATTGCTCTGAACGTTCTGACATTCTGATTGCTTGCGGAAGCAAGTCCACATCCGGAAGCAACTTTACTCAGTGTACTGCATTTGAACGTTAGTCTTAACAATAAAGGCACATACTCACATGCAGTGGGAGTTCACTTAGTCTAAGGGAGTTCTTTTCCATCCGGAAGCAATTCCACATCCGGAAGCACTTTCACTGGATGTTGGGTTATGTTCATATTTCACTCACTGACGCTCAGTGTTATCTATACCAACAGCCAGCGCTAGTCACTAAGCATTCAGAAGCAAATCCACTAGACGTTGGGTTATGGTCACTGGCGCTCAGTGATATCCATACCAATAGCCAGCGCTAGTCTTAATTCAATCGGAAGCAAATCTACATCCGGAAGCTTCCTAACTTAGTCTCAAGGATTTTATATACTAATGCTCTTAGACTGAGTTATGACTTGGTGATATACTTGCTGTCGCTGGGGGATGAGACGTTCATCCGCGAGCGCTAGTCTTAGTCCATCCGGAAGTAAATCCACATCCGGAAGCACTCTTACTTGGGGTTCTATATCAACCTAATATTCTCTAAGTGTTTGGCTTGTTCTTTCATATTTTAGTCTTCATCAAAACTTAAGATTCTAACATAAACGTGGGACCAACCTTTTTGCTTATCCTCATTCGTAGAACATTTATTTCCTCACAAAAGTTCTTGAGTTAATCTAATGCATCACGTCATTTGTAGTCTAACGAATCACAAGTAATACATATGGTCTCGTGTTGAATGTTTAATTTGACGTGGCACCTAAATAACTCAACAAACTTTGAAAATCATTTTTATTTACATTATAAAGTAAAAACATTGAAAATATGAGTTTTACATTTTTTTATATGTTAATTCCCATTTGTAGGGTGTTATGTCAAATTAAAACTTTCACGTCAAACCTTATGCGTCTACTTGTAATTGGTTAGACTACAATTGACATGTGATCCATGTTCACGCAAGAATTTGTCATTTACTCATTTATTATTTATTTACTTATTATTTATGGTGGGTTCCTTTTTTTTTTGTCAAATGGCCCTGGTTTTGGGGTTCTTTGGTAGCAAAAAACTTGAGTTCTCATGTCATGTGCACCGTGCCATTATAAATATAACTTCTTTATTGAGGGATGAAGCATCAAACTTTAACTTCTTCATAGCTTTCCAATTTCACCTATGGCATTTCGAATCATCATCATCTGTTCTTACTTGTTGTTCTTTCTTTCTACGACCTTCTCTTCTCTCAATCCATCTCATGACTCCCTCCTTCTTCTTCAATTCAAAACCTCTTTCTCTCTTAGTCAATCTGCTTCAATACAGTGTGATCGGTTCTATGATGATTATACCGATAATGTTTGGTTTAAGAACTCATCCTACCCAAAGACAGCCTCATGGGGAAACGACTCAAACTGTTGCATGTGGGATGGGATCACGTGCGACTCCATGTCTGGTCACGTGATTGGTGTGGACCTCAGCTGCAGCTGGCTCCAAGGTCCATTCCATCCTAATACCTCTCTCTTCCAACTTTCTCATCTTCAAACTCTCAACTTGGCTTTCAATGATTTTCATGGGTCTTTCATCTCATCTCAATTCGGTTATCTTTCCACTCTCACCCATTTAAATTTAAGCTACTCTTCTTTTGCTGGTGAAGTTTCTCCCCAAATTGCACATTTATTTGAACTGGAATCTCTTGATTTGTCCTGGTTGGAGTTAAGACTCACACCATCCACTTGGGAGAAGCTGCTTCTAAACATGACTCATCTACGAGAGCTTGTTTTAGATGATGTAGATATGTCTTCCATTCCACCAACCTCCTTGTCTTTGCTCATGAATTTGTCATCCTCTTTGGTCTCTCTTAGACTTTCTAATACTGCATTGCATGGGAACATTACAAGTGACATTCTCTGTTTAAAAGGTCTTCGACAACTTGATTTGTCATATAATGATAACCTCAGCGGTCAACTCCCAAAGTCCAATTGGAGCTCTCCTTTGTCCTTTTTGGCACTCAGTGCGACACGTTTCTGGGGAGAAATGCCTGATTCTATTGGCCATTTGAAAAATCTTAACCATTTGGATATCTATTCTTGTCGTTTTGGAGGGCGGGCTCCTCTTAGTTTGAGGAATCTCACTCAATTGACTTTTTTAGACCTTTCAGATAACAAGTTTTGTGGTGAGATCCAGTTCCTTCCAAACTCTTATCATCTCACACATTTAGGCCTGGGAAGAAATAATTTTTTTGGTGAAATCCAGCCTGAAATCTCACAATTCACTAAATTGGTCATTCTTTTCTTGTCTTCTATTTCTAATTTGAAGGAGAGTCCATCGCTAAGACTCGCACCATCTACTTGGGAAAAGCTGATTCAAAATTCAACTGATTTAACGGTCCTTATCTTAAATAATGTGAACATGTCCTCTTTTTCAATAGACTCCTTGTCTTTACTCACAACTTTGTCATCCTCTTTGATGGATCTTTTTCTTCAGGAAACTTCTTTAGAAGGTGATATAACAAATGTCATTTCATATTTAGAAAATCTTAAATTTCTAGATTTGGGAGGGAATGCAGATATGAAGATTCAACTTTCAAAACTCAACTTGAGCTCAATAACTTTTTTGGATCTTAACGGCATGCCGTTCTCAAGAGAACTTCCAGATTCAATAGGCCATTTGAAATCTCTTGAAGATTTATATCTTAGTGATTGTCAATTTGAAGGGCATATTCCTCCAAGTTTCAAGAATCTCACTCACCTCAAAGTTTTGGACCTTTCTTCAAACAAATTTAGTGGTGGACTATCATTTCTTTCAACACTTATTAATCTTTCTTACTTATATCTTTCCAATAATAGTTTTAGTGGTCATGTCCCATCATCCCTTTCAAATACAAGTATAGTATCCCTTGATCTTAGCTTCAACAAGTTTGAAGGAAGTCTCCCATTTCCATCCTTTGATGTTGAATTTTTTTCAGTCTCAAACAATCAATTTAGTGGAGAAATTTTTGTTCTGTTTTGCAATGCAAACTTACTTGTGATACTCAACTTGTCTCACAACAACTTATCAGGAAATATTCCACAATGTCTTGTTGGTCTCCCTTATATCTCAGTTGTAGATCTACAGATGAATGATTTTACTGGAACCCTACCAAACAGCTATTCAATGAGAAATTCTCTGGAAACTTTGCATTTCAATGACAACAAACTCACTGGAACATTGCCTCTATCTTTGGCTCGTTGTACTCAACTAAAAATTTTTGATGTTGGACACAACAAGATCAAAGATATGTTTCCCAGTTGGCTTGATGATTTGCCAGAGTTACAAGTGCTTTTTTTAAGAGAGAACAATTTTTATGGGGCCATTTCTAGTTCCAACACCAAGCATCCATTCCCTAAGTTAAGGATTTTTGACATTTCCAGCAATTATTTTCATGGGTCTTTGCCAGCAACATACATTGGAAAGTTTGAAGGAATGATGAAAATAGACAAGGTTGATGCTCGTTCCCAATACATGGAAAGTAAAAAATATTGGACATACAAGGATTCAGTGATAATCACATGGAAAGGTTTTAACGTAGAATTTAAAAGGATCTTGACAATATTAACAACAATTGACTTGTCAAACAATATATTTGATGGGGAGATTCCAGAAGCTATTGGAGATCTACAAGCATTAATAGGGCTTAATCTCTCCCATAATAGAATCACGGGTTCTATACCAAAATCAATTGCCAATTTGACAAGGTTAGAGTATTTAGATCTATCATGGAACAAACTTGTAGGTGAGATTCCTCTCACAATGATAAATCTCAACTTTCTTTCTATGTTGAACCTTTCACAAAATCAGCTTGAGGGCAAAATACCAATAGGCCAGCAGTTTAATACTTTCCAAAATAATTCATATGAGGGAAATTTAGGATTATGTGGACCTCCATTATCAAAATCTTGCCATATTGATGAAGGAGAATCACCAAGAACATCATCAATGTTTGATTTTGAGGACAGATTTGGATTTGGTTGGAAGCCTGTAGCCTTTAGGTATGGATGCGGAATGATATTTGGAATCTTCATGGGATACACTGTGTTCAACATTGGAAAACCTCAATGGCTTGTCAGAATTTTTAGAGGTTGATCCAAGAAACAGGCCCAAAGGATAAGATATAATTCGTGCAAATTGAAGAATGAATAACCTTGGGAATGTGGCTTTGTGTTATGTTAACGCTATTTTACATTCTCAGCTAGTAATGTTTGTGAGATACATACAAGAGTGCATTGTGTTTATTACCACTGTTATTTCTATTTTTGTGTTTTGAAGGTGAACGAAGCATGAGTTTGATGCCAACAATATTTTTATCATACCAAAAGAATCAGCAAACCATATGAAAAATTAAATTATTGGGATGATTCAATTGCAAAAGTCATCACATCTGACATAATCAATCACATGCATATTTATATACATCTCTAAAGAGCCTACGTAGAGTGCATGTGATTTAAAAGAATAAAACATCATCATAGAAAGAACCATCTCATTGGGTCCATTGGTCACTTCTCAAGTTATTCAATGGTAAAGTGTGATTTATTCACTAAGTTAGAAGGCAATTTCCAACCGGCAATTTTTGCTCTTTCAAATATTTCTGTCTAGAGTCTTTCCTCAAATTATTACAATGATCTTGATGATCTGTTCCAGTTTTCAAAGCTCCAAAAACTAGGGACTCTTGATCTTTCAATCAACAAATTTCCTTTCATTACTTAGCTTTAATAAAAATGTTAATAAACTAATCTATCTTACATTCTTAAATTTATCTACTTGTAACATCAATATTTCCCTGTTATTTATAGTGAATCTTTCAAATCTGATCATTTTGTCCTTTCCCAACAACAAAATTCAAGGGACAATCCCCAAATGGTTCAATGATGGATTGGTTATTTGCCAGCAGCATAACTTAAAGAATTGAAAGTAATGATGAAAATAGGCAATGTTGCTATATAGGGAAAATAGAATTGATCCCTTATTTAAATATTCAGTGATGGTCAATATGAAAGGTAATTCCATAAAAGATCTTGAAACCATTCGCCACTCTTGACTTATCAAGTAGTAAGTTTGATGGAGAGATTCCAAAAGTGACTGGGGAGTTATATATATATATATATATATATATATATATATTCACTGAAAGGACTGAAATTTCTTTCACAATGGAATCACTGGTTTCATTATTTGGGAATTTGAAAAATCTAGAATGGTTAACTATTTGTAATCTCATGTTTTTCCCTAACCACACACTCCACACACCATTGATTCTTGGGCGCAGTATTTATACTGAAACATCTTACTTTATGCTTGGGGACAACTCAAATAATGGTGGCACCAAAAATATTAAAAAGATGAAAAATATGGTAAGAACAAAGGACAACATTTTATGCGATAGTTTAGGATCCAAATATAGATTTAGAATTAGCTTGAAATTTATCTCCTATTATTTCTATGTTTCCATGTGTAATTATACACACATGATAAAAAGTGTCCCACTTTGAAACAGTCGGACAAAGATAAATGATAATGCAAATTTGGATGATCTAAATATTTTCAAAGACTACTCTGGATTTGTCAAGCTCAAGCTGAAATCCCAGAGTTTTCTGGCCAATTCTAAATTTGTAGCTAAAGAATTTGGTTTTTCCTTGTTGCTATCCATAAAATATTCACCAGATATTCCATTGACTTGTGGATGCAATGCCACATAACATTGAGTTGCAGCCCCTTAAAAATGTCCCACACGATTCAGTATGAAATATTAAGAATTTAGGAAGAAAACATCACATAATGAAAGTTAAGAGTTACCTGCAGCTCAATTTTTAGCAAGAACTTTCCCACCTCATTAGCAACAGCTGCACAATCCAAGTAATAGAAGCGATTATTTACATATTCGATTGGCAAGGAATTACCCTGAAGCAAGAACTGCTTGTGGATACAAACTTTTACTGGAATTTCATATTGGGATCATGGAACAGTCTAAATGATCTCTTGCAACATAATTACAACCTTTAATCGAAATCACGCTACATATATAATAAAATATAAATCCTAATTTGGGTCACTTTGTGTTCAAACTTTACTTCCTTTTGCATCCCTATCAAAAAGCTAACATGACAACCATATTAATATGACGTTTGTCATTTAATTAGAAACATCAGTTTGACCAAAATCGGAAGAATATTTTAATGAATGTATTGGCATTAGATAAATAGAATTTGAGGATACCATTGATGAAACCATGATACCGAAGAATATTTGTCACAATTGTCCCTGGATGAAGGGCATTAACAGGTATTTCAACTCCTTGTTCCTGCAAAAAAAGAAAAATGATAGAAGTTATGATCAAACTTAACCAAGCAATCCATCCAATCAGTCAACAGATGGATTCTAAAGGAATGGAAAGACCTTTTGGGATACAGGCCATGTAAAATATACAGGGTCTAAAGATGGTATTTTGTTCGGTCAACTAAAAGAATAACTCATCAAACGTTTTAGTGTCATCCCCTTTAACAATATCCCACAATTTCTTTTTGTAGCTTTTCCACCCTTCACACATCTTTTTCAGCGTGTAATCCTTAACAACCTCCTTGTTGACGTCTTCTCCTTTGATTTATAAATTTTCTCTATAAAATAAAAAATATTAGTGCTATTTCTATGAATAACAAAATCTAACAAAAAAATTAAAATACTTGATTTTAAAATTTGTACTTTCACTTGCTGCTCTCAAACATAGTCTTTATCCTTCTCTTTTAACTTTTTCCACGTCTTGTGTAGAGGAAAATACACCAACTGTTTCCCAGCACTGGAACAAAACTTATTGAATACATTGCCACCATTGCTAATGGGCTGTCCATGCTCATTAAAAGGGGCAATTCTCTTGAGCCCTTCCTCCAGCTGCCACATGGTATTAACATTCATTTTTTTAGTCCTAATAATAAAGCCATCAGAAGCTGCAAATACAAAAATTAGTCAACCATAAATTAAAATCAATTCAGATATTATAACCCAAACTCCAGAAGTTACAATAGTATTTTTCTTTCGGGAAGATGATGATTTATGACGTTTTTGTACATTTTGTGACTCCTCTTGATATTGATCCTCTTGTTCGTGTTGTGTTTCACATTCTTGGTGTTGCTCTTGGGACTCTCCTCACTATTTCTTGCATTCCTTATTGTATCCTCAGCATTCACATTGACATAAAAGTAAAAAAAACGTTATCGTTCAAAGAGGTATTTACACTAGAATCAGGAAGGATAGGAGAGACTGGTGGAAGACTTTCAAATGGACGACCTAGTTCTTCGTAAGTGTAACTCATTGGGTATGAAACATAGCAAGATTGTGCACTGCTTTTCTCTTTTTGTCGTCGAACACCACTTCTGCTGGAATCATTGTCCCCATAATAATGTCAGAGCGGAGGGACGGGGAAGAAGAAGAAGAAGAAGAGCGGGACATAGGATTTTTGGCTGAGATTTAAGAAATGAGGGACGAGTCCCAAATATAAAAAGTGAGCCTTAGCTTTTTGCTAAGGTTTCCGCGGAACCCGCGAAACCCTTAGCAAAAAGCTAAGGTGCTTAAGGATGGGACACCCCTCAGCTGTCATCTTTGTCAGCTGACAAAGCTGACAAGCTGTGGGCCCAACATGACATATCCTACGCGACAAAATTTTAACCCACGTGGCGGCCACATGGGCAGATTAACAGCCAAACGTGATTGACTGTCCACTAAGGGTATTTTTTAAACACTTTGGTTACTTTGAGTGTAAATATGAGTCTGTTGTTAGTTCAGGGTGCCCAGTGCTCCTGAGTTTTGTTTATGTTGCAAATCTGTTCATGATTTAGTTATAGTTGTGCGCACGCACTCATTCCTTTTACTCAACCATACTTAAGTTTGGGTCTTACATTATACTCCGTTCGTTCCTAAATATATGATCACTTTTGAAATTCAACTTGTTCCTAATTAATTATAAGATCACTTTCTAACTCTTCTCAACTTTTTCCCAAATTAACCCTACAATGCTTGCCTATAATAACAAGCAAAAGAGGGAGAGTGAGGATAAAGATATATAGTTGGGATAAATTGGTAATATCATGTATAAATAACTAACTTAACTAACTTCCTTAATTTACTCAAATTAGGGAAAGTGATTTTATATTTAGGAAAGAATGGAGTATCATTTAACTTGCCAGTTATGAAAGTCTCATTTCCATTTCACTTTTCCTATGCATTTCTTAATACCTTACTACTTGTGGTTTGGGAACTTTATTTCACTGTGACAACTCCTTAATAGGTTACTCAACAATTATTAGGATTGTCTGGATGGTGATTGATGTCTTTGCTTTACTTTACCATGTAAAAGATTTGTGATGCTTCTATGTGCTCATAATGATATGAATATTGTAATTTCTAAGATTCTTTGTCTCTCATCTGATTGGTGGCTAACTGTAAAGGAAGTCAACAACAACAGTACGTTGTTGACATGAGCAAATAAGTTGTTCTTGTAAGAAAAGACAATTAGTGAATCACATGATTTTCTTGCTCATAATATTTTGATAAATGGCTTTTTTGTGTTGAGGTTGATGAAAATATTCTATAGGTTTTATTTGTTTCACACCTTGAACTACTCTTCTATATGAAAGACTTAGTGAATTAGCTTTTAATTTGGAATTTCTTGATAGGTAAACTACTTGCCTTTTAATCCATTCAATGAACGGATTGATGCAACTGGATCTATGGATAAAGTTGTGAAGTTGTTTGATCTACCCAAGATTGATATTGTTCTACACACCTTTGATTGTAACAAGTAACAATCCTTCATGGAGATGTTTTAACTTTCTCCAGATGTATTTTTTCTAAAGAGCTTTTATTTGAAAACTTATTTATATTTAGCTCAAGGAGGAGATTTTCCAAGTGTGTTGGAGTCCAAAGAATGAAACTGTCTTAGCTTCTTGTTGTTTTGGCAGAAGACTCATGTTGTGGGATCTTAGCAGATATTATCTTATGGGATCACTGTCTAAAATGTTTAAAATGCTTAAGTGCAAAAATGACTATGTAAAATTTTTTTCGAGCAAAATTGACAATCGAATTTCAAAAACTGGGACAAAAATTGTCATCACAATTAATTTTTTTACTTTTTCACTCATCATCCTCTGTCACATCATCATCACACAAGGGCAAATAAATACAAAAGTCTGCCACATATTTTAGTGAGATATGAATCGACAGAAGATGATGCGTAAAAAAGTTAAAAAATTAACTGTGCTAGCCATTTTTGCCCCAGTTTAAAATTCGATGGTCAATTTTGCTCCAAAAAATTTTACATGGTCATTTTTGCACCTTCGTGACAATTACATGGTCATTTTTGCACTTTAGCCCTTAAAAATAAGTAATGCAACCATTGCTTGTGGATAATTTTGTCAAATTATTTTACTGACACGTCATATCGCAATGCATCCTATTTTATTTATTTTTGCATCTATGATTTTACAGTGTGACAAATGGGGATGATATTATTAGATGTTAAGGTTTTACAAAGAAATGTAAATAGAGAAGGATGAAGAAGAAAGTGTATGACAAACGCTTCTTGATTGATTAATTAGAGAGATTACATATTTATATGTTTATAACAGAGTAAGCTAATCTTGTAACTAACTTCACATTATAATTAACGAAGCCCAGTACCTATAACAGTTAAGCCCAACACTAATAGGCCCAATACCTCTAATATTCCCTCTACTAATCTTTTCTAAAAAAAATTACATTGAATCAGCCCTAATGAAATTAATGAGTTCTTATGGACTCATTTCATTAAGTCTTAAGCGAAAATACTCAAACCACCAAGGACCTAAAGGTTTAATGAATATGTTGCAACTTGCTCAGTGATTGGAACATACCAAACTGAACTAGACTTGTTGCAACTTTTTCCCTTACAAAATGAAGATCAAGTTCAACATGTTTTGTTTTGGTATGATGGACTGGATTGAAAGCTAGTGACACTGTGCCAGAATTGTCACACCACACAAGTGGAGGGCTCACAAATGGAACATTCATCTCTTTCAAGAGTGCAATTACCCACATAACCTTTGTAACAGCATCGGCCACACTTCTATATTCAGCTTCAGTCGTTCCTCTAGACACCACACCTTGCTTTCGTGAAACCCAAGTAATAGGATTAGGTCCAAGAAAGGTACAAAAGTCACTAATGGACTTTTGATCTTCTCTGTTAGTGCTTGAATCAGCATTTGCAAAAGAATCTATGTAGCTGGTTTGAGAAGAACATTGTAATGTGGTGTGCCAGCAATATAGCTTAACAATATAAAAGTAGAAAGTAGATTAATTAGTTGAGCTTATGTGGGTCTTTGCAAATGGGTCGATGTAGGATGTTGTTCTAGTATTTTTATTTTTTCTAATATTAGCTTCGAAACCATCATTGGACGAATGCTTTTTATTTTATTGCATTGGGTTGTGCTTAGTGACTTATGTTACGCAATACCTATTTTACTTGGTTCTTCAATGGCTTCTTATGTCCCTTTTTCTTGTATGAGTTGTCATTTCTTTCCTCTCCCATCTACCATTTTCCCCTTTTGTTTTTCTAATTTGGTGTTTCAGATTTTGCTTCAACTTGTTGTCATAGTGTTGATGCTCTTGTCTAAAAAATAAACCTCTATGTTTTAGCATGTGCTTTATCTTGGAAAATTGCATTCAGAGCATGCAATGCTGGATGATGTATGTGGTAGTTTGATTGGTTCAATCACTATCCTACTTCTATAATTTTTCTACCTTTCCTTGGCTTATTCAGATTTTTTATTTTCAACAATGCTAGAAGATCGCATAAGCATTATAGGTGCCCATGAGAATGCTGCTTCAAAAGTTTCAGCTGGACAATAAATTCAAAGTCAACCAACTCATACTAGATCCCGACCACCAATTACCACTCATGTGTTGGATGTTGTTTAAGGCTCTCTCACTTCTGGAATTGACGTGCTTTTGGAAGAGTGAGTAAATACAAAAACTCGCCCAACCTTTGGAGCGACGGGTAGTGCTTGTTGGGTGTTTCAAAGGTCTTCAACTACAGATTATGATGGTAGAAGAGGGCAATTGATGAAAATAATTGATCACATTGATCCAGGTATATATAGGATTAGCTTCAACACATGGAAGTACAACCCGAATGGTTTCTTTCCATTTGTATCGATTGTTTTCAAAATTTGGCAGTGAAAAACAAGGCAACACTTTCATGTGCCTCTGCTGCTTTCACCATTCTCATTCTCTACTTACCGTGGGAGCTAAGATCCAAGAAGGATTGACCAAGAGGAGTAAATTAGGTCAATAAGTTGGCCAGATTGGTGTTGTAAATTGTGTGATAGCTTGTAAAAAGATTTCCTTTTTAAAGATCATTTACATGCTTATATAATAAGCATATGGGAGCTACTATTACATGTGTATGCTTTAAGAAGAAAATCAAGCTTAGAAATTGACAATGAATAAGATTTTATCTTGTTAGTTATACCATTCTCACTTTCTAATTTCCTCATAATGATGTTTTTTTAATTTTAGAAAAAAGTGAGTCTTTAATATGCATGATTGCACTATACTTTTGCATATCTTTTCATTGCTAAATTCATTGAATTAATGCATGTTTTGATGATAATTGCACCTAATTAGCATAGATTCTAACTATTGCATAAGTTGTTATAATTTGTTGTAAAGGGTGATTTCGTCACATCTATATTGATTCAATATCAAACATCTTTTGAAGAACTATGTGATGCTACTTCAAGTTTTAATATCTTATAGTTTACTGAGAGAAAATACTCAAAGAGAAGTCAAAGCGTTTATGAAAGCAAAACACAAGAAGGAGGAAGCAAAGTAAGCAAAAAAGGGGGAAATTGTTCTATTTGGCGCCTCAAGCGTGCCCATGGGTGCCACCTGGGGGCCAGTATAGAATCTACACTAATTTTGGTTTCCAGGTGGCATCCATAGGAGTGCCTGAAGCGCCAATTTCAGCAGCAAAAAAATAGTTTCACAAATTTAGGGTTTCTACACCCTATATAAGCCTCCTAACACCCTCAAATCTTTCTCCAAACCCCATTTTCATGAAAATTAGGTGATTATGCTAGGGTTCACTCAAAATCTCTCAAATCTACTCATTCTTATTGCATTTCCATGACATTTCATCTCAAATCTTCCATATATTCTTCTTCATCTCCATTTCCTCTCCCATTTTCACCAACCTTCTCCATTTCTTCCCTCCTTCTATGTATTTTTGGTAAAGACATGACTTTGTCTTTATATATCTTATGAATTGATATCATATGTATTGGATACTAAGTTTGCATGTCAAATGTTATGAATTTCCTATTTCCTATGTGAATTGATACATGATGCTTTACATGCTTTAAGTTGTTGCTTGACTTTTTTTTAACTGAAGGTTGTTTGGCTTAAATAGCTAGTGTTTCGATTAGGTTGTTGTGGTTGCACTTCCTTGAAGAGGATTTGATTTACAAAGTTGTTCTTAAAACACACCAAGGAATCTTTAATCCCATTGCAAGTAATGGTCAATTTCAAGTGGTTGCTTAATTGACTATTGATTATAATTGGATTACTCCAAGTGATTCCTTGGGGGTGTTGTTTTGATTATGAATATATAATTGTTGATGAGATACTTGTGTTGATAGATTGAGTCTTTTGTTCAGAACTTCATTTTCTTAGTGTTAATTTCAATTGGAGTTTGTGTGGTTTTGTTGTCTTGCTTAATATCATGTGGGATAATTTAATCAACTAGCTTAATTATTGATGTTGATGCGTATTAACGTGGCAGCGGAGAAAAACGAGTTGGGAAAAAATGGTCCCAACTGGACTGAGTTCTTGAGATGAACAGTAACCAAGACACAAATATCACAAGCAATCTATCTTTGTTTATTTAATTTCAAGGAATAGTTCAGCAGTACAGAGAATCCTAAATTGCTATGTCACAATGCAACTGAAATAAGGGAAATCTACACTGTCGTAACGGTGATAACAGGAAGGGAAATGGGAAATACAAAGATCAACATAAAAGAAAATAAGAAGAACATATCTCAGGGGAAGGAGAGAACATTCAGAGAGAGGATTCTATCATAAAATCTTTCTTGCCCAAAACCTCCCCTCTAGATCCTTCTTATGCAATATTCTGCCTTGCTTTCCATGTGAGGCTTCTCACCCAATTGCTCCTACATGGCATAATAGAATTTGTCCTTTTAGGCTCTAATTGTCCATCCTGCCCTTCATGGGCTTCCTCTAAAGTGTCTTGGCCCAGCTCGTTCATAACAATACTATCCCCTTGGACTTGGACCTTGTCCTCAAGGTCAAACTCTGGATAAAGTTCCTGAAATGATTCCAACTGCTCCCATGTTGGCTGTTCAACTCCCTCCCATTTTACTTGAACTTGGGATACAAATGAGTCCCGAATTTTCACCTTCCTAACTGAGAGAACTGCTAAAGGACGAGTTACAGGGCCGTCCGGATCTGTAAGTGGTGGTAGGGGCTGAAATTGTTCCAAGGGATCTCCATAACACTTCTTGAGAAGGGAGACATGGATGATTGGATGTATGCGAGCTTCCGGTGGCAACTGCAAACGGTATGCCACTAATCCTATACGATCCAATATTTTGAAAGGACCGAAATAGCGCAAAGAGGGTTTGCGAGCTGGATGATCGCGCAGTATGTGCTGCCTATATGGTTGCAACTTGACAAAGACATAATCCCCAACAGCAAATTCTATTTCTGTGCGATGTTGATCTGCACATCGCTTCATTCGCTTTTGGGCTGCTGCCAAATTCAACTTCAACTGTGAAAGTATCCTATCACGATTAGCCAATGCCTCCAACACAGAAACTGGTGCATCCACAGATTGATCAATCCGCAATAACATTGGAGGATCCCGGCCAAAAAGTACCTTGTAGGGAGTAACACCCATAGAAGTGTGATAAGAAGTATTATAGCAATATTGAGCCCATGGTAAGAAGGATTTGCTGATGGATAAAGCATCGTAAATACATTTCCAAAGTGCGATTCAAAACTTCTGTTTGGCCATCACTTTGAGGATGATAGGCCGAACTCATGCAAATTTCAGTCCCCTGCAATTGAAACAACTTCCTCCAGAAAGTATTATTAAAAACACGATCTCTATCCGAGACTATCGATCTAGGAATGCAATGTAATCGCACTATTTGCTGCACAAATAATTCAGCTACAGATTCAGCAGTAAAAGTAGCTTTGAGTGGTAAAAAATGGCCGAATTTGGATAATCTATCAACAACCACAAATATAACTTGGAAGCCCTTAGAGCCTGGAAGTCCAATAATGAAATCCATGGCAATATCTTCCCAAACTTGATTAGGAATCGGCAGTGGTTGTAATAATCCATAAGGAGAAGTCTGAATTGATTTAGCTCTTTGACAGATAGTGCATTTTTGAATAAAGGCCTTTATATCCTTCCTCATTCCTTGCCACCAAAACTCAGCTGCAATTCGTGCATGTGTACGCACTGTTCTGGCATGGCCCCCTACTTTGGAATCATGAAAATGAGTCAATATAGTCTGAATAAGAGCAGCATCCTCAGAGGGTATTACCAGACCCTGCTTGAAAAAAGTCTTCCATCTTGGATTCTAAAACCCGGATACTCGGAAGGTTGAGCTTGAACCTGCTGCAATAATTCCTGTACAGTAACTGAAGTGGAAATAGCAGCTAATATCTGGGCAAATAAATCATTAGTAGCGAAATTGATAGCCATATATGATCTAGAAAGGGCATCAGCTGCTATATTGGACTTCCCTGTTTTATACTCAATTTTAAAATCATAACCAAGTAATTTTGGTAGCCATGCTTCATGTTCAGGGGTTTGAATGACTTGGTCAGCTAAATGCCGAAAACTCTGCTGATCAGTGCGGATAACAAAAGGATGACCGACTAGATAATGACGAAACTTAGAAACAGCCTCAGTCAAAGCATACAATTCTCGAACATATGCCGACCCCTGTTGCATCCGATGTGATAACTTCTTGGAAAAGTAGGCGATCAGATGATTATTCTGACTCAATATAGCACCAATACCAGTGCCGGAAGCATCCACTTCTACAATAAAAGGCAAGGAAAAATTAGGTAGTGATAAAACAGGAGCTGTCATTAAAGCATGTTTAAGGTTTAAAAACGCAGCCGCAGCCTCTGGTGACCACACAAAAGCATCTCGTTGCAAGAGATTAGTAAGTGGAGTAGCAATGGAAGCATAATTCTTTATAAACCTGCGATAGTAACCTGTTAATCCCAGAAAACCACGCAATTGGGAAACTGTCATTGGTACTGGCCACTTCATGACTGCTTCCACTTTCACTGGCTCCATCTCTACAACAAACTGGGACACTATATGGCCCAAATACTCAATCCAATCAGTAGCAAAAGAACATTTGGTCAGCTTAGCAAAAAGTTGATGTTGTAATAAACATTCTAAAACCAACCGCAAATGTTGTAAATGTAAAGACCAATCAGCACTGTAGATTAATATGTCATCAAAGAAAACAAACACAAACCAACGTAAGAATGGACGAAATACATCACTCATTAAAGCTTGAAAGGTAGCAGGAGTATTAGTGAGCCCAAAAGACATCACAAGCCATTTGTAGAGACCATTGTGAGTACGAAAGGCAGTCTTGTGCCTATCCTCCGGGTTAACCAAAATCTGGTGGTAACCTGAACGTAAATCCAGCTTTGAAAAGAATGTTGCACCACACAATTCATCAAGTAGCTCATCCACTGTGGGTATCAGAAATGAATCCTTAATAGTAAGAGCATTAAGGGCACGATAGTCCGTGTAAAGTCTCCACGTGCCATCCTTCTTTCGTACCAAGAGTACTGGAGCTGAAAAAGAGCTGGTACTAGGCTGTATAATCCCTTGCTGAAGCATATCATTTACCATCTGCTCAATCACAGCCTTTTGACTAAACGGATAACGATAAGGCCAAACTTTCACCTGCTAAATTCCTGCCTTCAATTGGATGTAATGGTCATGTGAACGATTAGGAGGAAGACCCTTGGGATTCTCAAAAACTACAGTAAATTGATGCAACAATTCTAACAGATCCGCTGGTAAATCCTCCGGAAATTGCAGCCCGAAATTGCCTTCCATAGAGAAGCATGTGACATAAAAAATTTCTTGTGCTGATTTAGTAACTTGCAGGTGCTTGAAATGATGATATTGAATCACCATTGGTGTCAATACACGTTCACCTGTCAAAGTAATAAAAGTACCATGCAAATAGAACTTCATAGTGGCTGTACTATAGTCTACCAGATGCTGACCCAACGTGGCCAACCAAGCTGCCCCCAACACTACATCAGAACCAGCAATTGCCAGGACATAAGCAGGAAAAGAAATAGCATGACCTTGAATACAAACTGTTAAGTCCTGCACCATACCTTCCCCCTTCATGATCTGAACATTGCCTACCATAACACGATCATTTGCAAACTGTAGCGGAATCTTCAAGTGAGCCACAATACGAGGATGAATGAAGTTATCAAAACTTCCCCCATCTAATAAGATCTGTATTGTCGTGCCATTGATAGTCCTACTGAACCGGATGGTAGAACGATTAGTAGCTCCATGAAAAGCATGAAAAGAGACATGAGGCACCGTAGGTGATACCTTAGCATTAGTTACATCCTCAGTAGGTGAGGAAGGTAAAGATTCAATGAGAACTGTATCATTAGGACTCTCTTCATCATCTACATGTAACATCAGAAAGTGCTTATTAGGGCATTTATGAGTCCGAGAAAATTTTTCATCACAATTGTAACATAAACCTTTCTCCCTTCGAAGTTACATCTCCGCAGCTGTAAGCCACTGACTGCATAGAAAATGAAGAGGTAAACAAGGAGGTCACTGGAGAAGATGCCTTAGAGCCGTGGGTCGAGGACTTGGCCCTCTCATCAAAGAGACGAGCCAAAGTAGCTGCCTGTTCAAAGTAGCCGGTTCTTGGGCCTGGACCTCTGTACGCAAAACAGGCTTAAGCCCACTGATAAAACAGTCGCGCAGAGCTTTATCAGTAAATCCTTCGACCCTATTCGCCGTGGCCATGAAGGAAGTATGGTAATCAGCCGCAGAACCAGTTTGCACCTGTTAGAATCTTAAGTTTTGATGAAGACTAAAATATGAAAGAATAGGCCAAGTACTTAGAGAGCAATAGGTTAACATAGGATCCCAAGTAAGAGTGCAACCAGATGTGGATTTACTTCCGGATAAACTAGGACTTGCGCACGCGGATGAATGTTTCATCCCCCAGCGGCAGCGAGTAACTCACTAGGGAAATAACTTAGTCCATGAGCATTATTAGGTACACAACACCTTAAGACTAAGCTATGTTTCAACCGGAAGTGAAATTGCTTCCTGTTAGATTTAGACTGGCGCAAGCTGATAGAATAGAATAACCCCAAGCGTCAGTGAAAAAGCCACGTCAAGTAAAATTGCTTCCTGATAGATTTAGACTGGCACAGACTGATAGAGGTAATATAACCCTAAGCGTCAGTGAATCAGCTACGTCAAGTGAAATTGCTTCCTGTTAGATTTAGACTTGCACAGGCTGATAAAAGAGATATAACCCTAAGCGTCAGTGAGATCACCACTTCAAGTAAAAGTGCTTCCGATAGCTTAGTGACTAGCGCTGACTGTTGGAATGAAATACACTGAGCGAGAGTAAGTGATGGTGAGCTAGATCCTTCATCAAGTGAAATTACTTCCGGATGTAGAAGTGCTTCCGGATACACCTTAGACTTAGGGAACACCCACTGCATGTGACTATGTGCTTATATTGCTAAACTAACGTTCAAGTGCAGCACACTAAGTAAGAATGCTTCCGGATGAGAAGTTGCTTCCGCAAGCAATCAGAATATCAGAACGTTCAGAGATGCAGTGTCAGAATGCTTATGTCAGAGCAGAGGTGTCAGGACTACTTTTCAGAGATAAAGCAAGTCAACCCTGCTAAGCATTAATGAAGATGTACTTCACAACGGTAACATGGGATTAACGGCTATATTCAAACGGTCATATTCAACCTGCCGCTCAAGCCTTTGAAGCCGAGTATAAAAGGAACATCTACATTCAGAAGAAAAGGAGAGAGAACAGAACCTATTGTCTGAAACATTGTATTCTACATTCCTCTCATCTTCTACTACTCTCAGATCTAGATTTGTAACATTATTAGAGAGTGAGTCAGTTGTACTTAAGTGAGTAACATCATCTACTCTTAGAGAGAGTCATTTGTACTTAAGTGTTTATCACAATCAGTTCATAGAGTGAACATAATTGTTATCTTACAATTGTAAGGGGGAGCATTTAGAAGTTTTCTAAATCTCCATAGGTTGCAAGTTAGCCCGCAAAACTTGTGGTTGTAAGGTTGCAGGTGATCCCGTTGTAAAACCTGTGGTTGTAAAGGTTTGCAGGTGAGCCCGTTGTAAAACCTGTGGGTTGTTAGGTGAACCCGTGTTCGTAAAACCTAAAGTGTAAAGGCTTTCTTGTGCCTGGTTCAAACAAGAAATTTAGTGGATTGAAAATCTCAGGTGGAGCCTGGGGACTGGATGTAGGTCTGGAAGTGACCGAACCAGGATAAACTCGCTTGTGCATATTTTGCTTATTTAAATCTCACACCAAGCACCACACCACTACATACTCACTTGTGCTTGGGATGATTCATCGTCACTCACATCAAGCACAAGGAGTAAAGTTTTAAAAAGGGAAAATTATAAGTTTTTATTCTGCCACCCAATTCACCCCCCCTCTTGGGTGACAGCCACGCATTTCATTTGGTATCAGAGCAAGGTCACTTGTTTAAAGGATCCAACGATCTCAAGTGCAAAGACCTAGGCTGACTTGGGTTACAAAATGTATTTTGAAGGTTTTGATCATACTATCCCACCCGTGTTAGAAAATGCTGATTTTTACTCATGGAAGGGAAGGATGAAAAGTTTTATACTATCCACGGATTTCAAAATGTGGGATGTCTTTGAAAAGGACTCTGATTTCAAACCAAAAGTAAATTGGACTGAAGAGGAGAAAAATTTATTTTACTTAAACCTTAGAGCAATGCAAATTTTGCACAAAAGTTTATCTGACAATGATTTCCAGAAAATTAAACATTGCTCTAGGGCTAGAGATATTTGGAAAACTCTTGATGCTATGTATGCTTCTAATCAATCTCTTGAAATTAAAGCTGTCCAAAGCCCATTTTGTGCTCCCTATGAATCTATCATTGATGAGCTACTGGATGGTGATATAGAGGAAGCTAGCATCAGTGAAGAGAGTGTCGATATCTGCCTAGAAGATTCAGAAACTGAAGAAAATGAGGTACCTAAACTTGAACCTTCTGAATTGCAAGACATTTATGATGAGTTACATATTGAATTCTGTAAACTTGCAAAAGAAGTTCTAGGCTTAAGAAAAAGGAATAGGGAACTTGAGGAACTTATTCTTTCTTCTACAACCAAGGAGTCCAAAGTTCCATCCTTGAAGGAAGAGTTTCCAAAAGACTCTAAAATTTCAAAAGTAAATAAAGATAGAGTCCTTGAAAAGAAAACTGACCAACATAATGATAGGAAATCCCATTCTGAATATCATTCCATTATCTGTCATTATTGTGGTAGATCAGGTCACATTTCTCACACATGTAGTCTTAAGAAAAATTTACATGTGAGAAATAAATTTGTATGGATCCCTAAAGGACAAGTAAGGTCCAGCGCTAACCATGTAGGACCCAAGTACAAATGGGTACCAAAACTCCCTTCCAGTGCCTTACTTGTGCAGGAAAGATCAAGAGTTCCTCTTGCCCCAAAGAAAAGAACTCGTGGTGATATCACTGCTGCAACCATCTGGTTCAATCATAAGAAGCAGTGCGCCACCATTAGGAACAAAGGTTCTATCTCAAGGACGAGCTATCACAGAGTTCCACTCAACTATCCTGAGAAGAACATGAGAGAGAGGATGTCTCAATCAACATGGAGAAAGCCTATGAA
The DNA here is from genome assembly GCA_029929735.1 of Mimosa pudica. Lineage (NCBI taxonomy): Eukaryota > Viridiplantae > Streptophyta > Magnoliopsida > Fabales > Fabaceae > Mimosa > Mimosa pudica. The sequence goes on along the minus strand of JAKELP010000037.1, from coordinate 2,682,927 downwards.
TCCTGTCTCTCCTAAGAAAGTGCTTCAGGCCAAAGATAAGTATAGAAGATCTCCTTGGGTAAGCAAGGGATCACTTAAGGTTGAAGCATGCAATAGTAAAATCTCCTATGCAAATGTTAGATGGACTTATTGAGATTTTACATCAAGCATCATAAGCATGAACATTATATGGCTTATAAGAAATTTCACACAATGTTCATAATCTACATGCTATCTATGACTATCATTATCAGAAACCGTGTATAACCATGTGCATATAGTCATAGTTGATTCGCAATGCCATATTCATAGTGAATAATTCTTAGGTGCATGAGAATCACATACTTCTTACAAACTGACCAGTCAGATCCAAGTTTGGAGACTGAAAAATGGGAAAAAGGAATCATTTGGTATTTTGTAGGAAAGAAGATCCAAAGGAACAACAATATTCAAGATCATACCTGATCTGAGCAATGTGTCAAATCTGAATGAGCTGTTGGTCATACTAGGCTTCGAATGCTACTACTCCTGAAATTGAAAAGATCAAACAAGCTACTACTTGACGCAAATGCAGCTTTGATTATGAAAGCTTGAGCGATATGGATGCACAAGAGAGAACATCAACAAGGATGCTCATGAGAAGAAATGGCTGCTCTGAACTTGATCTTGAGAAAATTTCGCCAAAACTCATGAGTATTTCTTTCCATTACTCATTTTATACATCTTAATGGATAGTCCTTCTTGTCAGACCTGGATTAGGAACTTTTAAATTCACTTTGGCAAAATTTGTAAGAGTAGTGAGATCACATTAAGCATATTTGAAAGGACTTGAGATGAGATTTGAAAACTACTATGATCATATGCTGAGAATTTGGTTGATTTGTAAACCTGATTTATTCTTAAAACTAAACTATTCTCTTGACTGTAAGGCTTTTAGAACTTCATTGTGTTGACAATTTACATATCTTCATAATCTAGCATGAACATTCTTAGGGCATATTTATCGAATTATGCATGTTTATGAAACTCTGAAAATATGCAATCTATTCTATACTCCCTGTACTATCACACTGGTATTTATCCAAAAGAGTATGAGTAAAGTTCATGACTTGAGAGTGAAACTATGTGAAATTGTGAACAAAATTTTCAAAATCTGTTTTCACTTTATTAATGCTCTTGTTTACCAAACTATCACTGAGGGTTGATCAATTTATCCTTATTAAGAGACATTTGGGAATGTCTAGATGAAGTTTAATCTTCAGAGAACATCTGTACTTAATTATTAAAACCTGCCAACTGTGCTAACTTAGGCATCTAAGTGCCAACCTTAAGTTTTTGCAGGTCCCTCAATGTTAAATCTTAAGTAAGTACAACCGGAAGCAAAACTACTTCCGGATGCTCTCGTGCTGGCGCTGAATGACTACTCAAGGCAACCAAGAGCTCCTGTATAACCGGAAGCAAAACCACTTCCGGATGATTATTTGCTGGGACTGAGTGTTGAAATAAAGCAAGCCAGAGCGCCAGTGCCAAACAAAGGGACACGTCACCTCAGAAAACGTTTCAACTTCCTCTATGAGACGTTGTGCCTTCTCTGACTAATTGAAGCAACACGTGTCATCAGGTGTGTCGTTCCAACTTAAAATCTTACGTTACCCAATGTGTGAAAATTTGAAAGAAGATGCCCATTTAACCCTCAGAAGTTTTACCTATAAATAGATGTCATTTTTCACTTTCACTTTTTACTTGCATAAAAATCACTTTAACCATTCTCTCTGAAATTTTCTTCATCTTCATCTGTGTTCTTCGCATTCTTCGAACACTCTTTCGCATTTCATCTCTTCTCATAAATTATACCACACAAAAATGGCCGGATCTCATGAATCCAACCCAGTTACACAGAAAGCCTCTTCATCCAAGCAACACAAGTCGAAATCTGGGAAATCAAGTCACAAACATTCTGGCAAATCTGGGCATCGTGAAGAACATCACGATGAACATCATGAACACCATGAAGGTTCTGGGCAAACACTGGGGCAAGATGAAAATGTTCAGGGTCAGCCTGAAACCTCTGGTAGATTGGCAGAACAGCCAGTGGCATCTGAGAATGAGCAAGCAAGAGAAGCCCAGGGAAAAGGAAAGAAGAAGAAGGTGCAATTTGCTGAAGAGCCTTCTTCCAAGAGGCAAAGGGTTGAAGAAGACGACCCTACAGTGTACAGAGATGGGGCATTGGAGCCAATTGCTGCCAAATTTGAGACATCCGTCCCCTACTTCAACCATGGGCTGTTCATCGATCTTGACAAGATTGATGAACTAGGGTTTCCCCATCTGCGCCCTTACTTGGAGAAGTATATGCCTTGGCTGGGCATCAACCAGGACTACAACATCAACGTCCTGCGAGTCTTCTCCGAATCCCTCTCTGGCAAGGTTAAGTACAAGAAGGTGGATGGGAAAGAGCAAGTCCACAAACTCTCCTTCACAGCCACTGTAAGGGGGAGAACCTTCAGGTTCACTTGGAGGACCTTAAATGAGATGATGGGAATCACAGAAGAGGGTATGAATGAATGGATCTACCCTGAGTCTCTCAAGTACAGCAAGGAGTAACTCGAGGAGTTGTATGGCACCAATAACAAGAAGGTATCCAAGATGTCTGATTCTAACAGGCTCTTGTACTACGTCTACTCCCGGATAATGACACATAAGGGAGGCAACTTGAACGAGTTCACATTGTTGGACAACCCTTGGTTCCCCAGACTCCTCTCCCGCAAGACATTCAACCCCGGCCAGTTGATCTGCCTTGAGCTTCAGCGCTGGTTAAATAATGACAAGTCTGGCTACCTTCCCTATCCCACTATCATTTCCCTCCTCCTTGAGAAGCACCTGATCAAGGCCACATCTGCCGTGGAAGAAGAAAATGTAAAGTGTAAGCCTGTGGGAGCAACCAACATTGGGAAGATGGGCATCAAGTACATCAAGCCTGCTAAGCCCACTCGCTCAGGATCACAGGCCGAGAGCTCCTCTCAGAGTTCAGTCCCCTCTACATCTGGTGCAGGGGATCAAGAAGTGGACTCCCATGCTGAGCCAAACCGTGCTGCAAGAGTGCCAGCCTCTGTTAGGGCTTTTGCCGAGGAAGTAAAGGAAGAGCTTTTATTTAGGCTGCCTGAATCCTTGGTGGGTCCTCTCCGTGCTGAGTGTGACGCTGGTTTCCAGCACCATGGGGAGCGGATCCAGCGGCTCGAGGACAGAATGGGTCAGATCGAGGATCACCTTGCCAGGGTGGATGCAAAGTTAGATCTCATCCTCCAACACCTACAAATTTCCCAACCATCACAAGGTAACCTACCACCTCCTCCTCCTCCTCAAAACCCACCTCCTCCTCCTCCTCAAAACCCACCTCCTCCTCCTCCTAATCATCCTCAACTTCCCCCTCCTCCTCCACCTAACACTCAACAACCTCAGCCACCACCACAAAATGACCAGCAACCCCCACCATCACCAAACAATGACCACCAATCCCCACCTTCACCTACCCATGACCAGCAAACCCAAGACTCACCTCAACACTCTCCACACCAAACCCAAGACTCACCTCACAACTCTCCACGCCACTCCCCACTAAATTCTCCATCTCCACCTTCTTCACCCACTCTCTCACGACCTGGCGCTCCTACACGCTCTCCACTCCGTCTCTCCAACCCTACCCATCCAAGCACTAGCCCCATAGGATCTGACACAGCCATTCACCCCCTCAGCCAATTTTATAGAGAGTATCCTCGCCTTCAACCACTCACTGATGACCATCTACCATTTACCCCAGCCTCCAACTACAAGGAATACTCCTCTACTCATCCTTTTGAGGGTCTCTTTGTCACCCCCAATTGGTTTCCCAACCCTACCTCATCTGACCCTACCTCATCACCAGAAAGCACCCAATCTACCCCCTCCCCAGAAACCTCACCCCAAAAATCTCCACCCTCCTCGTCCTCAAGTCCATCCCTGGCCCTCACCCTCTTTGATGATGCCAAAAGGGGGAGAGATGTATTGACCACTCTGCGCTTGTCAATGAACACAAGGGATGTCCTCAGTCAGCCATCCCTCTGGATTGAGGAAGATATAACAGCAGCACTTCGCCGTGCTATGGAGTCTCAAAGGCTGGGTGGTGCAGAAAGCCTTATAAGGGGAGAGGCCATCCGGTTCATGCAGCAGAAGAAAGCAGCTGAGCAAGGACCACAATGGGATATGGTTGTCTTTGAGCCAGAAAGTACCCAATCTTCACAGCCTGCGTCGTCTTCATCAGAGCCTTCTCCAACTAAGTCAAGCAAAAACATTGTTGAGGAGATTATGATGAAGTACGGGCTGAAGAGACCCAACCATCCTCCCATTGTGATAGCCAAGCCTGTTCCTGCATCCACTGGGCAAGAGTCTGAGATCCCTACATCTGAGCAATCATCTAATCCTCCTTCCTCGTCTGAGCCAACAGCCAAATTCAGTGAGCCCAGAAAGAAGGTCGTTGCTAGAAGACGTGCCAGGAAGTTAATTGCCTCCACTGAATCTGATGAGAGTGAGGAAGAGACTCCATCTGACCTGCCTGAGCAAGGAACTTCATCTGCCCAGGTTGAGCAAGAAACTCCAGTGGTTCAAGCAGCTCCAATTCTGAAGGAAGTCAAGTTGGAATTTGAAGACATGACTCCTGAGGAATTTGAGAAGTTTGGATTCACAGACAAGCTATCTTTTGGTCAGATGGCCTGCCTCGATGCTGACAGAGCAAGTGCCATGCCCACTCCTCCAATTAGCAAGAGCAAAGGGAAGAGTAAAGGGAAAGGGAAAAGGAAAGCCCAGGAAGTTGAGGAGGATCCCAACTTCCCTGTATGGAACGTGAAAATCCGGGCTGTTCACTATCCCAATGGAGAGGTCTCCTACTTCGACGATGCTACAGGGTTCCCTGGGTATGAAGAAGTAGAGAACATGAAAAGGGCATTCGAGGAGTCCATTGAATCAGAGAGGCTCAGAAGGGAAAGAGATGAAGAAGAGCTTCAGCAGATAATTGCCCAGATAAACCAGAATGAGCGTGAGGCCGAGTTAGCCCAACTGCAAAAAGAAAATGAAGAGAGGCAAAAGGAGAAGGAGAGGAAAAAGAAACACAAACCCTGAACCCCCAATCTTAACATTTTCTTTAACTTAGAAAATTTTTCTTTGTTTTCATGCATATTTCATTCCTGCTTAGTGTAGATTACCTGTATATGTTTTGCTTGTATACTCTAACATGTAATCTCTGTTTATCAATATTATTGTCTAAATTACTTGTTCTTATCTATTGCCTTTAATCTTTTGCCAAATTCTTCCTTATGAACTTAATCGATAGAACTAGGTTTGTCATCATCAAAAAGGGGGAGAATGTTAGAATCTTAAGTTTTGATGAAGACTAAAATATGAAAGAATAGGCCAAGTACTTAGAGAGCAATAGGTTAACATAGGATCCCAAGTAAGAGTGCAACCGGATGTGGATTTACTTCCGGATAAACTAGGACTTGCGCACGCGGATGAATGTTTCATCCCCCAGCGGCAGCGAGTAACTCACTAGGGAAATAACTTAGTCCATGAGCATTATTAGGTACACAACACCTTAAGACTAAGCTATGTTTCAACCGGAAGTGAAATTGCTTCCTGTTAGATTTAGACTGGCGCAGGCTGATAGAATAGAATAACCCCAAGCGTCAGTGAAAAAGCCACGTCAAGTAAAATTGCTTCCTGATAGATTTAGACTGGCACAGACTGATAGAGGTAATATAACCCTAAGCGTCAGTGAATCAGCTACGTCAAGTGAAATTGCTTCCTGTTAGATTTAGACTTGCACAGGCTGATAAAAGAGATATAACCCTAAGCGTCAGTGAGATCACCACTTCAAGTAAAAGTGCTTCCGATAGCTTAGTGACTAGCGCTGACTGTTGGAATGAAATACACTGAGCGAGAGTAAGTGATGGTGAGCTAGATCCTTCATCAAGTGAAATTACTTCCGGATGTAGAAGTGCTTCCGGATACACCTTAGACTTAGGGAACACCCACTGCATGTGACTATGTGCTTATATTGCTAAACTAACGTTCAAGTGCAGCACACTAAGTAAGAATGCTTCCGGATGAGAAGTTGCTTCCGCAAGCAATCAGAATATCAGAACGTTCAGAGATGCAGTGTCAGAATGCTTATGTCAGAGCAGAGGTGTCAGGACTACTTTTCAGAGATAAAGCAAGTCAACCCTGCTAAGCATTAATGAAGATGTACTTCACAACGGTAACATGGGATTAACGACTATATTCAAACGGTCATATTCAACCTGCCGCTCAAGCCTTTGAAGCCGAGTATAAAAGGAACATCTACATTCAGAAGAAAAGGAGAGAGAACAGAACCTATTGTCTGAAACATTGTATTCTACATTCCTCTCATCTTCTACTACTCTCAGATCTAGATTTGTAACATTATTAGAGAGTGAGTCAGTTGTACTTAAGTGAGTAACATCATCTACTCTTAGAGAGAGTCATTTGTACTTAAGTGTTTATCACAATCAGTTCATAGAGTGAACATAATTGTTATCTTACAATTGTAAGGGGGAGCATTTAGAAGTTTTCTAAATCTCCATAGGTTGCAAGTTAGCCCGCAAAACTTGTGGTTGTAAGGTTGCAGGTGATCCCGTTGTAAAACCTGTGGTTGTAAAGGTTTGCAGGTGAGCCCGTTGTAAAACCTGTGGGTTGTTAGGTGAACCCGTGTTCGTAAAACCTAAAGTGTAAAGGCTTTCTTGTGCCTGGTTCAAACAAGAAATTTAGTGGATTGAAAATCTCAGGTGGAGCCTGGGGACTGGATGTAGGTCTGGAAGTGACCGAACCAGGATAAACTCGCTTGTGCATATTTTGCTTATTTAAATCTCACACCAAGCACCACACCACTACATACTCACTTGTGCTTGGGATGATTCATCGTCACTCACATCAAGCACAAGGAGTAAAGTTTTAAAAAGGGAAAATTATAAGTTTTTATTCTGCCACCCAATTCACCCCCCCCTCTTGGGTGACAGCCACGCATTTCAGCACCAAATTAAACAGTTGAATTCTGGGATTTTCAAATTGCGACGGCCCAAATTGGTGTTCAATGGCTAATGCTAGCGCTCTCCATTAAGGAATCTGGTTAGTGTGCTGTAACATCTAAAACCATGGGACAACCGAACCATCAAAATGAACTGAAGCAACCATGATACGCTGGTGATCTGGAATCTGATAAAAGGAAAAATACTGTTCAGCTCAAAACAACCAGCTCAAGGACTCCATACCATCAAAACGGGGCAAATCCAATTTAATCTGACGAGTGAAATTTTGGACCGAGGGCTGTGTTCCCTGTGAAGAAGAAACTGAAGAATTAAATTAAGGATTAGAACGCAAGGTTTCATGTAACATCCTAATTTTTTTTATTATAAAAAAAATTAATATATAAATACGTGAAATTTAACTTACAATTAATTTAGAAAGTTTAGTTTAATTTTAGGAAATTTTTATTTAGAATGTGATATAAAGTGGAAGTGAATAAATCTAAATGAGTATTATTCAATGTCCAATTAAAGAAAAATAAAATGATGATTACTCTTCCATAAAAATAGAAAACTTCATAGGGTATTCTTGTAATTTTCTTCCTGGCCATAATCCTAAATTTCCCTTAGTATATATGTAACATCCCAAAATTTCTAAAAGAATAAATAAGGCAATATTTAGAATCACGGGGTATTGTCTAGTATTTAGGAAATTTTAGAAATAAATTTGGGAAATAAAACATATCTAAAAAAATTATATTGGGACTCAAAATTTCTTCTCCAAATTTATCCCCACCAAACCCAATATGCATTCAATTCCATCCATTCATTTCATAATTATCTTCTCTTTTTAATTTATGTTTATTTTTCCCAATTAACCTCACCCACTAATACAATTCACATAAACTCCTCTCTGCTCATCATTATCATCTTCACCGACTCTTATCCTCACTTCACTCCTTTCACTTTTCATTATCAACTCTCTAATAAATCAAATCATCACTCTTCTTTCACTCTCAATTTCTTCACTGCTCCATCATCTTCACCACTCTCCAAATTTCAGTTTCACTCTCTCTCTCTCTCTCTCGCGTCTTCCTCCTCCTCTCCTCTTCGAATTCTGTATGGCCAGCGACGGTGAAACCTTGGTAAGCTTTCCCCACTTGGTTTTCACCTTCTTTTCTTTAATTAAAACGATTCTCATAGAGGACCAAAGTTGTGTTTGGGTCTTGGTGAGTTTAAACCCATCATTCATCATCCTTGTCACTCAAATCTCCCTCCCTAATACGGTTCCTTAATTTTTCCCTCTGTTTTAGCGATCGACGGTGACCTACGGTGCGTAGGGACAGCAAGAACGCACATGAAGATTGGGTTAGCCTTAGGTGAGTTTATTTCCCTATTTCCTTCCCACTTTGGCCGATTCAAGTGAGATTTTTGGGGAGGGTTTTGTGTAATTCGAAAATCTGTACTATTACTCTTATTATTTTGATTCTAAGCATAAGAGGAGTTTAATAGAGTTAGTCCTAAAAGATGTATGTTTAGGTGCTTTGATTATTTGATGGTATAGTCTGTTCTTGCATTTGTGGGATGCCTGATCTGTTTAGTTTAGTACTAAGTAGAGTATAAATTAGTTTGAGGATTTATGATGATGAGTAGAAACTTTGTTGTTCTTTTCTTTGTGGGTGTATTAAGCTTATTTGATAGTCTCACTAAAGTTTGTCATGAATCCCAAGTGTTATAGCATGCTAAGTATATTCACTAATCTTATGCAAATACTTTCACATATTAAGACCTACTGATGTGCTTTCCTTCAAGTGTTTTTCAATAGCCGACAATTTATATTTAGAACTTCAAATTAATTGGAACTTTCAAGCTGATTATAAATGTTTTTATATAGAGATATATATATATGTTTATATTTTCCCTTGGAGTCAGACGTGGGAAGCTTGGCTGTGGGAAAAACATTAGGTTGGAAAACTAAGTTGTTTTGATTTTGAGAGTGGTGTTTACTAAATATTATGCTTAAAAGGATTGTATTCAATAAAAATATTATATGACAGCAAAATGTAGAGCAACTTTAGGACTTAGTATGGACTTCATTTCAAGTTCTAAAGTGATTAATGGTGGGTGTTTGTTGAGCGTCTGTTGTGCCATACACGTTAGTCTCATATTTAGGTGGCTGAAAACATGTTCAAAAAGTATTTGGAGAAGAGGAAAAGGAGTTTATGAATAAATTTCTATGATTTTTGGAGACCCTTGAAATTATTGGGAAGTCTAAAATTACTCTGGTTAGGATTGTTTTGTTTTGTTGAGTATTTATGTGATTATGGTTAAAAGATGATTGAAAGGGAGAGGTTAATTTAGTTAATTTACTTTCTGCACTGTCTTGGAATGTGTTTGTGGAAAGGGAGAAAGAGGAATATTGGTTGAAGATAGTTGATGTTCAAAGAGTGATTATATGGTTCATGATGATTGGAGAATTGGCTATTGTATTGCTGAGGTTTAATTTGGTTTTTAGTTTAGTCACTAATCATATTTGAAATTAGATTTTCATGTTTGGGAGCTTTATGGAGATATTAAAAAGTTGCTAAGATGTTTAATAGAACCCTCCAAGTAGTTTTATTTGAGGTTGTGAATGTAAGGGCTAAGTTGTAGAATTGAATGATGATTTGCAAAGATATGGATTAATTAGAGAAATGCCCACTGTAGCTTAATGTAATAGTTTGGAAATGTAGGGAAGAGGTAGTTATTATTTACCCTTTTAGGGATGATGTGTGTGAGTAAGAAGTCTTAATGAGAAAATGAGTGGTGAATGATTAAGATGACTGTGACTTTTTGAAAGATGAATTTAATTAGGTGAAGTTATCAAATATGAATTTAGATGGTTGTGATTGAAGAAATTAGGTCTTATATGAGTGAAATGAGAATTGGTACTATTGAGAACATTGAAAATGTTATTATTAAGTGAATAAATATGAAACATGCTTTGAGAAATTAAGTTTGAAAAGTTTTATGATTGTTGTACCCTTTTCTTAAGAAGGCTGGACAGATTTGAGGAAAGTGCTTTAAGTTGAGAACTAAAAGGCTTCAGTTAAGAAAAGATAGATTATGGAAGAAAACTATTTCTTTTACTAGGTGGTGCTTATTTCACTTTTGTTTAGTAATTTAATACTTTGTTCAGGCTGAATGATTGGTTGAAATTGGAATGTTTCAAATGGTGACAATTTAAGATGTTAATAGAGTTAGATAACTACTTAATATTGGAATCCCATATTGGATAAGGGAAATGATGTTTGTGTTGGGTGCTTATTTGTGATGCTTGTTTAATAGTATTGTGTTTCTTAAAGAATCTCTAAATTTATCAAATAATCTATGAATATGCAAATAGCTAAGTTAATAGAATTTAAATAGATTCCTAGGATAGTGAATATAAATAAGGAGTTGGGTAGTATTCAGTTTGGGATATGAGAGAGAGACGTCAAATATATATATATATAGATACAAAGGAGTAATTAGTAATGTTAATTATGTGGGATCAGGAGAATCAAGTGGAAGTGCTAGTTGGCAGCAACAAGAAGGCAAAGAGAAAGCTCAGGAACAGTTAAAGTAAAAGGTAGCAGTTTACTTCATATATATTATGATAAAAGTTCGTAGATTTTCATGAAAATTATTTATTTTATGATCATGATGATGTTTAATCCTTTGAGGAATATTGAGCAATATTTGAGCATTATTGAGGAACAATGAGGAATATTGAGAATTGTTGATGAATGTTTGAAGAATTATTGAGTGGAGTACTCCAAGGTATAGGTGGGTAGCTCCCCCTATACCAGAGCTTATGTTAAATCCTGCAGGTAAAGGTGTCTCCACTATTTAGCGGGTATCTCGTTATTAGTGGTAGATAGTTGAGGCCCCAGCATTGGCTGGAGGGATTATCGTTATCATTTTCGTGAAAAATGGTATATTTATGTTTATTATTATTATTATATGCATGTATATGAAGTAAACTGGTTTAACTGCTGTTTTTCAGAGGCTCATGGAGCTGGTGAGATGGAGGATATAAGGTGGGCTATTTTTGGAGTGCACATGAGGGATAACAAGAGGTTGACCGTTCGTGGACATGTTAGTGACTGCACATAGTTAAGAGAAATATCTTTGGTTCAAATAGGCAAATTAAAGCGAGCATGAGCTTGCATAGTAATTGTATTATTATTTGTAAATGTTTAAAATTAGAAATAGAATGACATCAAAATTTAGGGATTTATCATCGAGATAACTAATATTTTGATTAGAGCGTGGTAATAGTGATAGTAATGATTTGTAAAACATTTTGAAAAGAAAAGTTTTAAATTATTGGTATTTTAGGCTTTCTACAATAAGAAAAATATTAGAATATCAATTAAAATGATATAGTATAGTAGTAAAAAGATTAGGTGTTACATTTTGGTATCAGAGCAAAGTTTCTGGCATAGTTTAGCTAGAATACTTTGCTCTGTAGTTAGATATTTATAGACACCTTTAGATCATCTTTGGTAAATCTTATGAACCACCATGACAGTATTAGATAAAAAGGAGCTAGAAATTTATTGGTAGAAAATCAAATGACTAAAAGTGTTAGGTGAAGTTGATAGGATATAATATTTTGAATATATAGTAACTGATAAGGTTGAAAGAAGGATGGCTTAGCAAATGAAGTTAGTAAAAGGAATAGAGTGAGATCCAGAATAATTGAGTTAAAGATTGGAGTGAATGCGAGTAAATAGTTTATTAATCGGAGGATTATTTAAGTCAGGATTGAGATTTGAGTAGCTGTTGAGATGGTGAAATGAATTTGAATATACATGTAAGAGATGTTAAACTCAATGTTATTGTAAATATTATAGATTTGTGAAGCTTTAAAAGCCTAGAGATATTCTTATTAAGTTTTGAATAAATGGAAGGTTAGATTTTGAGAAATAGATAATATTGGTTTGAGTTATCAAATCAAAGTGTCGTGACTTTAAGTAGATAAGATGTTAGTGAAGGCATACAGAAAATTTATCAAGAAAAGTCTAAATTTTGGGATATAGTTATCGAATAAATAGGAAAAAAAAATGATGAGAGGTTGATAGGAATTTTTAGAGAGGATGGACGATACAAGGATTCTTCTTGGGATCTCGAATATAATTATCAGCCCGGGCATAATCATAGTCGAGGCATCATTGAAGACCTTGTAGGGTAAGAGGTGGAAGGAGAGAAATATATAACTAAGGAGAATATTTGAGAACTTTCAGGTTAAAGGAGAAATATTAAAGTTGAATTGGAATCATTTTGTGGATGCGAAAGATTGGAAATTTTCTGAGGATTATAGTTTATATTTGATGTTTTGATGATCTAATGTACTATAGAGATTTGAAGAAAAGAAAGTTAGATGTTAAATGAGGAATGAATGAGCTATTTTAAGAATTTGAAGGATTATATCAAAGTTAAGTACATTTGTGGAAATTGGGTGATGCTTTTGTTGATATATGCTTGTAGAAATCATATTGATTTACATTAGGAAGTGAAACCATGAAAGAATGAATGTGTGTTATTTTAAGGAGAAATATCAACTATAAGATTAGACGTAGAAATTTGGATTTATGTTTTATATCTGGCTGGATATGAGATTTTATTGTTTTAGTTCAGTAATGATTGATAAGTTCCTTGTTATTTTTATTAGACATTCAAATAGGCTTGAATATTATTTGTAGTTCATTGATGCAAATCAGATTCATTTCTTGAGATCCAAACGATTCTAGTAGTGAAGTGCAATGAATATGTGATGATTCTTGTTTCTTTTTGATGTCTATGTGATTAAAAATAAAAGGAATTGTAAAAAAAAAAAAATTAATTTGGAGGATGATGGGTCATGTTCTTCTCTAAGAAGCTTGGTTATGTAGGACTGGAATTTGTTATTCTAGAGTAATTGACAGGTATTTGATCCACAAATAAATGAGAAAGGTTACTGCAATAAATATTGAGAAATAAGCATTAAAGGGTGAAAATAGTAGATTTTAATTAAGAATTTGGAAATTACAAATTACAAATATAGAGGAAGTTACTATTTTGGATTGGGCATTGTTTAGTTTGTGAAATATTTGAATGTATAAGATTAGAGTTAAATTAAACTTTTAATTTCCATGGATTATGTTTTGATAAGAATTCGATGAGTAAGATAATGGAGGTTTGACTAATTGATGTTAAGATAACTGGGAGAATTGTGCTATGATAGCTGAATCTATAACTTGATGAATGGTTTGTGTTTTGTTTTATAATTAGTAATAGAGTTAGAAATTAAAAGTTGTATATGAGAGAAAGAGTAGGTATTTGTTAACATAGGCAATGTCTTAGATTTCTTGGGATTTTATAAATTATGTTGCAGGTTATTGTTCAGGGAACGAGTTAAGTAAAGAGCATAGCTAAGTTAAGATATTTTCATTCAGTTTAAAGAGAGTGTATAATTTTGTTGTAAGCTAGCAATTTGAGATTTAGGACTGGTTACTATTTTGTACAAATTAAGATGGATTAAGTTGTGCTTAAGAAAAAAAAAAGAAGAAATGATTCAGGACAAGATGAGAATTCGGTGATGCTTAAGGCTATGTGATAAAATTGCACATCTAAATTAAGGTATTTTATGAGATATGACTATTGCTGAATTAAAAAAAAAAATAATTAAGATTTCTTGATATTGAAGATTCAGTTTGTGTTATTGAGATTTAAGGAGTCCTTATACTTTATAGAGACAATAAGTTGATTTAAATATTTTTGAAGTTGTTATAATAGATATAAAGGTACAGAAAATATGGGATATGTTGTTATTGTTGTTTTGTAGATTATATAATAGTGCCACTATTTGAGGCTAAAGAACTTTTGATGATGGATGGTTTGTTGAAAGAATTTCCACACTTTGTGAGTTAAGTGATAAGTGTTAGATTCGATTTAAGCAAGTGACGTAGAGTTTTAAGGATAGGAAGTAGGTAAATGGATATCTCAAGGTAAATTGTAATATGGAATTTAGGAGTTTCATATTTGGTGGTATGAGTTTAGGAATACAAGAAAAGTGAAAATGTGTGTTCTTGAAATACTAGAAGACAAGGGTACTAGAGACTTGGATAGATAGCCTGCACAAAGTACAGGTTCGTATGATTGTAGCTTTAAGGTGAAAGTTATATACATAATTTTGAGAAGTATTTTATAGCCCTCAGAACTATACTTTCAAAAGTTCAAGGTGCATTTTGGATGGGAACTAAAGAATGGTGATAGTTTGTTCTATAGGCAAAGTCAAATGTGATATGATAGATACTCTACTTAGATATATCCATAGCATGAACATTACTATATATAGGTACCCTTATGGAAAAAAAAATATTATACCAAATCAATTTTAGGTAAGAAATTCCCTTAGATTTTTTTTAAGATAAGTATGTGAACCTTGAGATATTCAATCAATTTTTCGGTCCTATGATTTAGGTAAAGGAATATGTATCTTATTCTGATATGAAAGTTGGAAATTGTTTTTTTAATTTATATAATAAGATAAAGTTTATTTTTATTATATGATGCTGGAATTTGATTGGATGAGTTTGTAGAAGAAATTAGGACATAATATAAGGTTTAAAGTTTTATCATGAGGTTAGTTTTAAAGTTTTGTGGTCCCAAAGCTTAGTAAACTATGGATCTTAGAATGAGTATTTTTGAGAACAACTTATGGATGTGTTCAGATTAGATCTTAGGTTGTAAATGTATTGGAAAATAATTTTTTTTAGGATAAAGTATGAAATAAGTTTGGGATTTCTAAATAAGTTAGAGTTAGTTTTATGATTTGCAGATAATGATGATATTGAAGCTTGTATTTTGAGATATCAACACTTCCTCCGTCTGGTCTAGTTTTAATGATAAAAAGGATCTTGAGAATGATTTAAGGATGATGCATTTGCATTTAGCGTAAATAAGAATGGTTTTAGGTTCTTGTATGCATATGAAGTAAGCTTGATTTGTAGTAAATATTTATGAGTTGCTTAATTGCTATATGATAATAATAGAGAATGAAGCTTGTGAAAGCTGATTGTATGGAGTAGTTATTTAATGAGTTGATGGAGGCCTTTTTAGGAGAACTAGAGGGAGTGGCATTTTGACGATGGACATTGGGAATTTCAAAAGGTGTAAGAAGTTGAGGATTTAGTTAGTTATAAATGAAAGATGATTAATTGGAGTGGATGATACTTATGATGGAAATGATTTCTGAGTTTATAGGAATATGAATTTTATTATAGTGGTTGTTTGGGAATAATTTGAGACAAGCATAATGTTGTGCATGATTATTTAGTATAGGGAATTTTAAGGATGAGTACTTATTAATACTGTTGGTATTAAATAGAGTGTTTTGTTAAATTGCCAATCTAGTTAGGAATCAATGAGAATAAAGACTTATAAAGTTATTATAGTGCAATGGAAAATTGTTTTGTTGTTTTTAGGATCCTCAGTAAAGAGCTAATAGATTAAGGTTTAAAGTAATCACAAGAATATTTATTAAAGATGATATGAAGTGTGATATCTAAATTCATAGTTTTATGGTATTCTATGCTTTTATGTGGTTGATAGTGACTTCCTTTTCTATCTTCATATATTCCCGGTCTTTCTATCAATCAAAATAATCAATAAGAGTATTTCTCTTAAACATTCTTAGTTTTTATTAAATGAATCAATATAGTTCATGCAAAGTTAATTAAATATCAAAAGAGAAGTCAAGTTGTATTAATTTAGTAGGATACATCATTGAAACCATGTTAGAAATGAGGAAGCCTTTCTAGAACATATGATTCAACGTAGTCTCTTTTAATTTCGAGGACGAAATTATTTTAGGGGGAGAGAATTGTAACATCCCAAAATTTCTAAAAGAATAAATAAGGCAATATTTAGAATCACGGGGTATTGTCTAGTATTTAGGAAATTTTAGAAATAAATTTGGGAAATAAAACATATCTAAAAAAATTATATTGGGACTCAAAATTTCTTCTCCAAATTTATCCCCACCAAACCCAATATGCATTCAATTCCATCCATTCATTTCATAATTATCTTCTCTTTTTAATTTATGTTTATTTTTCCCAATTAACCTCACCCACTAATACAATTCACATAAACTCCTCTCTGCTCATCATTATCATCTTCACCGACTCTTATCCTCACTTCACTCCTTTCACTTTTCATTATCAACTCTCTAATAAATCAAATCATCACTCTTCTTTCACTCTCAATTTCTTCACTGCTCCATCATCTTCACCACTCTCCAAATTTCAGTTTCACTCTCTCTCTCTCTCTCTCTCGCGTCTTCCTCCTCCTCTCCTCTTCGAATTCTGTATGGCCAGCGACGGTGAAACCTTGGTAAGCTTTCCCCACTTGGTTTTCACCTTCTTTTCTTTAATTAAAACGATTCTCATAGAGGACCAAAGTTGTGTTTGGGTCTTGGTGAGTTTAAACCCATCATTCATCATCCTTGTCACTCAAATCTCCCTCCCTAATACGGTTCCTTAATTTTTCCCTCTGTTTTAGCGATCGACGGTGACCTACGGTGCGTAGGGACAGCAAGAACGCACATGAAGATTGGGTTAGCCTTAGGTGAGTTTATTTCCCTATTTCCTTCCCACTTTGGCCGATTCAAGTGAGATTTTTGGGGAGGGTTTTGTGTAATTCGAAAATCTGTACTATTACTCTTATTATTTTGATTCTAAGCATAAGAGGAGTTTAATAGAGTTAGTCCTAAAAGATGTATGTTTAGGTGCTTTGATTATTTGATGGTATAGTCTGTTCTTGCATTTGTGGGATGCCTGATCTGTTTAGTTTAGTACTAAGTAGAGTATAAATTAGTTTGAGGATTTATGATGATGAGTAGAAACTTTGTTGTTCTTTTCTTTGTGGGTGTATTAAGCTTATTTGATAGTCTCACTAAAGTTTGTCATGAATCCCAAGTGTTATAGCATGCTAAGTATATTCACTAATCTTATGCAAATACTTTCACATATTAAGACCTACTGATGTGCTTTCCTTCAAGTGTTTTTCAATAGCCGACAATTTATATTTAGAACTTCAAATTAATTGGAACTTTCAAGCTGATTATAAATGTTTTTATATAGAGATATATATATGTTTATATTTTCCCTTGGAGTCAGACGTGGGAAGCTTGGCTGTGGGAAAAACATTAGGTTGGAAAACTAAGTTGTTTTGATTTTGAGAGTGGTGTTTACTAAATATTATGCTTAAAAGGATTGTATTCAATAAAAATATTATATGACAGCAAAATGTAGAGCAACTTTAGGACTTAGTATGGACTTCATTTCAAGTTCTAAAGTGATTAATGGTGGGTGTTTGTTGAGCGTCTGTTGTGCCATACACGTTAGTCTCATATTTAGGTGGCTGAAAACATGTTCAAAAAGTATTTGGAGAAGAGGAAAAGGAGTTTATGAATAAATTTCTATGATTTTTGGAGACCCTTGAAATTATTGGGAAGTCTAAAATTACTCTGGTTAGGATTGTTTTGTTTTGTTGAGTATTTATGTGATTATGGTTAAAAGATGATTGAAAGGGAGAGGTTAATTTAGTTAATTTACTTTCTGCACTGTCTTGGAATGTGTTTGTGGAAAGGGAGAAAGAGGAATATTGGTTGAAGATAGTTGATGTTCAAAGAGTGATTATATGGTTCATGATGATTGGAGAATTGGCTATTGTATTGCTGAGGTTTAATTTGGTTTTTAGTTTAGTCACTAATCATATTTGAAATTAGATTTTCATGTTTGGGAGCTTTATGGAGATATTAAAAAGTTGCTAAGATGTTTAATAGAACCCTCCAAGTAGTTTTATTTGAGGTTGTGAATGTAAGGGCTAAGTTGTAGAATTGAATGATGATTTGCAAAGATATGGATTAATTAGAGAAATGCCCACTGTAGCTTAATGTAATAGTTTGGAAATGTAGGGAAGAGGTAGTTATTATTTACCCTTTTAGGGATGATGTGTGTGAGTAAGAAGTCTTAATGAGAAAATGAGTGGTGAATGATTAAGATGACTGTGACTTTTTGAAAGATGAATTTAATTAGGTGAAGTTATCAAATATGAATTTAGATGGTTGTGATTGAAGAAATTAGGTCTTATATGAGTGAAATGAGAATTGGTACTATTGAGAACATTGAAAATGTTATTATTAAGTGAATAAATATGAAACATGCTTTGAGAAATTAAGTTTGAAAAGTTTTATGATTGTTGTACCCTTTTCTTAAGAAGGCTGGACAGATTTGAGGAAAGTGCTTTAAGTTGAGAACTAAAAGGCTTCAGTTAAGAAAAGATAGATTATGGAAGAAAACTATTTCTTTTACTAGGTGGTGCTTATTTCACTTTTGTTTAGTAATTTAATACTTTGTTCAGGCTGAATGATTGGTTGAAATTGGAATGTTTCAAATGGTGACAATTTAAGATGTTAATAGAGTTAGATAACTACTTAATATTGGAATCCCATATTGGATAAGGGAAATGATGTTTGTGTTGGGTGCTTATTTGTGATGCTTGTTTAATAGTATTGTGTTTCTTAAAGAATCTCTAAATTTATCAAATAATCTATGAATATGCAAATAGCTAAGTTAATAGAATTTAAATAGATTCCTAGGATAGTGAATATAAATAAGGAGTTGGGTAGTATTCAGTTTGGGATATGAGAGAGAGACGTCAAATATATATATATATATAGATACAAAGGAGTAATTAGTAATGTTAATTATGTGGGATCAGGAGAATCAAGTGGAAGTGCTAGTTGGCAGCAACAAGAAGACAAAGAGAAAGCTCAGGAACAGTTAAAGTAAAAGGTAGCAGTTTACTTCATATATATTATGATAAAAGTTCGTAGATTTTCATGAAAATTATTTATTTTATGATCATGATGATGTTTAATCCTTTGAGGAATATTGAGCAATATTTGAGCATTATTGAGGAACAATGAGGAATATTGAGAATTGTTGATGAATGTTTGAAGAATTATTGAGTGGAGTACTCCAAGGTATAGGTGGGTAGCTCCCCCTATACCAGAGCTTATGTTAAATCCTGCAGGTAAAGGTGTCTCCACTATTTAGCGGGTATCTCGTTATTAGTGGTAGATAGTTGAGGCCCCAGCATTGGCTGGAGGGATTATCGTTATCATTTTCGTGAAAAATGGTATATTTATGTTTATTATTATTATTATATGCATGTATATGAAGTAAACTGGTTTAACTGCTGTTTTTCAGAGGCTCATGGAGCTGGTGAGATGGAGGATATAAGGTGGGCTATTTTTGGAGTGCACATGAGGGATAACAAGAGGTTGACCGTTCGTGGACATGTTAGTGACTGCACATAGTTAAGAGAAATATCTTTGGTTCAAATAGGCAAATTAAAGCGAGCATGAGCTTGCATAGTAATTGTATTATTATTTGTAAATGTTTAAAATTAGAAATAGAATGACATCAAAATTTAGGGATTTATCATCGAGATAACTAATATTTTGATTAGAGCGTGGTAATAGTGATAGTAATGATTTGTAAAACATTTTGAAAAGAAAAGTTTTAAATTATTGGTATTTTAGGCTTTCTACAATAAGAAAAATATTAGAATATCAATTAAAATGATATAGTATAGTAGTAAAAAGATTAGGTGTTACAATATATATTCACTTCTTTCCTCCCTTTCAATCACATATGCTCAGCCGCACACACCAAATGAAACCAACTTCTTCATCTGTTTCTTCTTCTTGTACGTTTTCTTCATCCTCCTCCACAAAGCTTCATCAAAATCAACCCACTCACTTCTTCCGTCGTCCTCATTGTCTTCTTCTTCCCTCTGTCTTTTCTGAAGCTCGTCGGCGGCACTCTCAGCGGAGCAAAGCTCAGCCCAATGTCCAAGGCCGGCCACAAACTCCACAGCTCTCCCAGGCCCCTTTTTCCGGCGACGGCAAAGCCTTTTCCGGTGGAGCAAACATTCTGATGAAACAAGCAAACAAGTTTATGGAGTTAAGAAGTTAGCACGTGGGAGCTTACGTTTATTTGTGGTTTAAATGCAAGAAGGTAACTACTTAAACTTGTTTGCGTGTGTGTGTATGTTGGTAAGCATATAGGTTAGTTTATGAATGTGTGATGTTTATTTTATGCTTTATGAGAATTGATGATTTGTTTGGTGCACACCGGTTAATATGATTATAATTATGCCATTCCGGAATGAGGTTCCCTGTAAAACCCCCAGGGACTAAAATGAATAAGACAAAATTGTTACATGTTCAGTAGGGTTGTTAGTCCCTTTGAACCAGTTCAAGCGAGGGTACATCGACCATCGAGTCGTGAGTCCCTATTGAACTGAAATATTACGGTGTGTTGTGTTTGATTTGACTTTTGTTTATTGATGTTTAATTATGATTATTGATGTCTTTAATTATTGTTATTATTGATATTTGAGCTGTGATGTATCTGTATTTCGTGCTGCTGTAATACATGAGTGATAGTTACTGGAAATTAATATAGATAACATGTTCATGCAACACAACATGTAGCACACACCACTATACACAATATTAGCACACACCACCTTACGGCATGCACATGCACGTAGTGCAAAAATGTGCGTAAGCGAGTGGTAGTAGTTGCGATTTCTGGGTCTACCCCAATCGTTGTTATTACAGGTACTAGATCGGGGGCAGGAGTGAGGGGAAGGATCTGGAGACTTAAACATCTTGCGTTCATACAATTTTAATGATTTATTTGTAAATATGTTTGATTCATTTTCCTTGGATTACTGTATGTATGTGTATAATTTTAGGTTGGATAACTGTAATTATTGTTTAAAACAAGTTTATGTGCTTATTTGTAAATAACTGCGAAAGAATTTAATTAGGTATTATTAGGTACATTTAAATATCCATGTTAGTCAATTTTTATCTAACATGGATAAATTAGTATTGATAATTTCCTAAAGATTTTTGGTTGTGAATTTTATATTTTATTCTAAAATTATATTTATTTTATTCTGTTAATGTTAAATTACATTAAATCTTTTTCTAACCATGATAGCTTATTTGTGACTAAAATTATTTTTCTATCATGGTTAGCCTATTAACTTAGATTTTATGGAAAATAAGAAAAGTTGTTTTTCTAACTATGTTAGTCATCATTATAACATAAATTCTTTTTCTAACATAATTAGTATTGTAATTATTTTGTTAATTAAGTCAAATTCTTTTTCTAACTATATTAGCCGCTATTATATTAACTTATATTCTTTTTCTAACATAGTTAGACTTCAATTTAAATTAAGAAAAAAAAGTATAGCGTAAAAATGGTTTTATAATTATGGTTGTTACATTTCAAACCCTCGAGTCATAGCATCCACCAAACGTGATAAGGAAGCCAGCTACAAATCAATAGCCTCTATTCGAGTTGAAGTATTAGTGAGAGTTAACTCAATAGATGCCATCCGAGCCGAATAAGCCCGATCGGCCTCTTCCATTGCCTCGGCAAGCCTTTGAATCTCAGCATTCATAGTTTGTAAACGAGTGTGTTCGGCCATAGAAAATAGAATGAAAGCACCAATGAGATGAAAAGTAACCAAGACACAAATATCACAAGCAATCTATCTCTGTTTATTTAATTTCAAGGAATAGTTCAGCAGTACAGAGAATCCTAAATTGCTATGTCACAATGCAACTGAAATAAGGGAAATCTACACTGTCGTAACAGTGATAACAGCAAGGGAAATGGGAAATACAAAACATAAAAGAAAATAAGAAGAACATATCTCAGGGGAAGGAGAGAACATTCAGAGAGAGGATTCTGTCATAAAATCTTTCTTGCCCAAAACCTCCCCTCTATATCCTTCTTATGCAATATTCTGCCTTGCTTTCCATGTGAGGCTTCTCACCCGATTGCTTCTACGTGGCATAACAGAATTTGTCATATTAGGCTCTAATTGTCCATCCTGCCCTTCATGGGCTTCCTCTAAAGTGTCTTGGCCCAGCTCGTTCATAACAGTTCTTTGAGTAAAATTACGAAAATGCCATTATCTTCCTCCTTATCCTATCTTCACCTTGATCTATCATCAAGCCCAAAAACTTGTTCTCCACCTCTGAACCATGGGTCTCCACAAGCATAATACTTAACTTGTTCTGAGTTGAGCAAAAAAGTTATAGAACCACCCTAAGGGGAAGACGTTAAAAAATTAATCTTAACTAAAAAACTTCCAATCTTCTCAAGAAACAACCACCATTAAAAATTAATCTTCAATATCAAATTTGGGACGACTTTAACGATGAGGGGTGATCTAGTATTAACGATGATGGTGCAAGGAAGGTTGAAAAAGATGATCATGACGAAGAGAGGAGATGGATTAACTATATACAATGGTGGATCTGGGATGACATCAATGACGAGAAGACGATGAAACTATGGTGGTGGTGGTGGTGGTTGTGGAGAGTGGCAATGACGACGATGTGGATGTGGTGAGGTAAAAATGGTGAACCGCCGAAGAAGGGAGATATTGGAATCGAACTCTAGGTGGCTGGGGTGGTGAATAGAGGTCTTGAATCGCAGTGGATTGGGGTTTTTGGGCCTCCTCAAACCGGCGACGGCGGCTGACCGAAATTGCACGACGGTGATGATGAACAAGAAGAATATATGGTGGTATCTAGGGTGAACGAGAACGATGTTGTGGTGAGGTAGGAAATAATACCTTTTTATTTTTGCTAAAAAAGGAAATATTCATTTATTTCACATTGTCTAATTTTTACTTTAAATTACTCAGTTGGCTGCCAAGTCACCGCCACACGGCTTACTTCATTCCATTTGGCCTTCGCTAACGTGTCATTTGTCAAAACATTACGTCGTTACCTAAATTGCAAGCAATTTAATCTACATTCCCAGGATTGATACCGGAAATACTTTTTCCCTAAGTGCTTTAGATTAACAGTTCGTTCCCATATTTATACCTTTACCCATATAAAAATTGAGCATATAGAAAACTCTCGGTGATGAGGGTAAAATATTTAAGAGATACCATAAATATTGGTATGATGTACAGTGAATTCTTGTTGTATGTATTGAAATACATCAATGTGATATGAAAAAATCCACTAGTTTCTAAAATAAAATATTTCGGAGTGATTCCAACACTTAGTGTTAATGATTTATAAATGTCAAATGACAACCACCAATATAAAGAGAATAATGGTATATGTGAAAATCTTTTGAGATATAATATAAATAAGCATGATTGAAAATTGTGGAGATATCTCAATTGATTTTGAGGGGTGAACAATTAATCTATTGGTAGTGTTAACAATAGCCTTGAGAAGAAATAATTAGTCGAGGGGAATGTGACTAAAGCCACTTGAAATTAACAACGATAACAACCCAACCTCTGTGATTGGTGATCTCATGAAGGAGGTTCAATGGGTAAGAACAAGTCGTGTGTCAGTTCTACTAGCACATAAATAAGTCAGTTCCTATGACATTGAAAAGTACTAGATTGCATGTACATTTTATGAAATCACTTCTATAATGTGCTAGAGCATTCGTTAATGGAGGTACTCCTGCTATTTTGCGGGGTAATCCACAACATCAATGTAATGAAATTGAGGGATCCTCAACAAATTATTTTTATCTTTTTTTTTGGTTACAGAACAAATTATTTTTAATTCCACAAGGGATCATGATGTCTTTCAATGGAATCAATGGTACCGTGGATTTTATGATCTGAAACGGATCAAAACTATTTAAATGTTCATGTTATTTTATATTTCCTTGAAAAAGCTGCTCAGGCTACAGGAACTCTTCAACAAATTCAAGATAAAGAGGTTTTTCATGAAAGTTAATTCTAATCAATAAACAAACTTAAATTTATTCACTAATATCTGTTGACTTTGTATATCAACAAACAAACTTAAACAAACTGTAAATGAATGCTTTTATCCTAGATTCATTTTCATCTTTGAAATCATATAATAATATATGGAATTCCACACGGAGCTCCAAAAGTTTTTTTACATTAAATACAAACATTGGAATAATATATATGTATATATGTCTACATTGGGCTGATCTGATTGTGGAGAGCCGTCCCGTTTTTGCCTAAGCCCTAGTAGGGCCGGGCTTGGGATTTAGAGGGAAAAATAGGGGTGTGGGCCCTTAAGGGCTAGGGCTTTTGAGGGCCGGGCCTGTTAGGCCCGACCGTTTTTCCTAAACTAAAAAAATAAAAAAATAGAGGTGTTCACTCTCAAAGTCTTTAATCTCACTGTAAGTCTGTAATAGTGTAATGAGCCAAATGAAATTCGTCGCATCCATCCAATGTTCAGGTTCTTATTTGCAGAAAGAATTGATTGCATGGATTTAAATATGATTGTATGTTTTTTCAAATATGTTTGAAGGACAATTAATTATTTGCTAATAGATTCAAATATGCTTGAAAGACAATTTATTATTTGCTACTTTTTTTGCAGATGATGGAGGTGATAATGCTTATGGCGTTAAAGAAGAAATGAAAAACCTTGATATTTTTATCAGTGGAGAAGAGAAGGATGCAACTCATAGTCAAACACAATCAAATGTCGTCGAATGTTATTTATTGAGATTTTCATTTTATGTTGTAATTGTGTCTTATGGATTATTAGTATTTGAATGTTTTTTAATTCCTTATTGATGTTTTGGTTTATTTATATTAATACTTGAGTTTTATGTAGTGTACTTGTGTATTAAAAGTTAAAACTTGTGTAGTATGTGGTTGAAATTTTAAATTTTTATATGGGCCGAAGCCCTGAGGGCCGACCTTGACCCTATTGCTTTAGGGCTGGGCTTTAGAAAACAGAGGTTTTTTGTTGAAAAAAGCCCTGTTGGGCTTGGCCCATTTAGCCCTGACCCTTAAGGGCCAGGCCGGCCCCGTTTTGACAGCTCTATGATTGTGTCTATGGCACCACAAAATTCAAAACATGTGATGAAGAGAGCAATAAAGATTGTATCTCTGCAAGTGAATGCCATTGATGAGATGAAGGGTCCTTGAGATGTATTATCAAGAAAGATGACTTCCAGTTTTTACAATCTGCTGCCTCTCCCACAATTGCTTGATTTTTATCCTCTCGGATGATAGTGTTACTTTCATTCGTATTAAGCTTCTAGTTCTTGTTATTATCTATTTATCTCCATATAATAGTTCAAATCATATATAAAATATTCTAAAGTAAACAGTTGACAAAAAAGTATGTGTGAAGTAGTTATTGAATACTGAATTTGTTGTGTCATCGCTGGGTCTAAATTCATATAAAATGTTTTGGACATTTTGACAAGCAAAGTCATGCTTATGAGTATATATATGGTTGGTCATAGCCATATAGCTTGATCAAATTTGCTGGTGAACTTTTATTTGGTGGTGTTTTACTTCATCCCCAGAAAATAGTATGGTATGTAATTTTCAAAATTTCTAGATCTATATAGAGTTTCGAAACTATTTTTTCTTAATGTAATTGCATTACTGACCAAATAGAAGTTCCAACAGTTGATCTCGCATGTACATTTGCTCTACAGAGAGATGTTATGGAAGCGGCAGATTTTTTTTTTTTTACTAAAGAAAGCGATTTGGACCATAAGCATATGTATATGCATTGATGTTTTTTAAGTAAAACAATGATATTTCGTAAATCAAATGCAATGTTGTACATCTAAAATGTTTTATAAATGGTGACTGCAGGTAATAAAAAAATAAAGATAAAATCTATATTAACTACTCCCTCTGTTCCTAAATATAAGAGCACTTTGACTTTTTTGGAGAATCCTAAGAAAGCAAAATGAACAATTTAATCATAACTTATTTTAAATATTATTAGATTATATGTAAGTTCATAAGTCAAATAAACTAGTTTAGTGAAAAAATTTGGGAAAATCAATTTTTAATTACCATTTTTTGCTTTCTTAGGATTCTACAAAAAAGTCAAAGTGCTCTTATATTTAGGAACGGAGGGAGTATTTTATAAACGTTTTATAAATGGAGTAGATTGTAAAATTTAATTCATGAAAAAACCATATTTAAAATTGGGCAATGGCTCAATTTTTCCTTTCAAGTAACCACCTTGGACCATTGAACACCCTAAACTAACAACAGGTACAATTTTACCCTTGAAGTAACCAAAGTGGTCCAATTTTACCCTATGAGTCCACGTGTCAACATTACATTCGTCAGAGGGTAAAATTGGACCACTTTGGTTACTTCAAAGGTAATTTTGTACTCAATGTTAGTTTAGGGTGCCCAGTGGCCTAGAGTGGTTACTTGAAGGGCAAAATATGGTCATTCTCTTTAAAATTTAAATCTTGCAAATCCCATATGGCTTATATAATTTTTCTTACAATTGTTTACATTTGTTAATTTTTATTTTCCAAAACATGGGCCTATATTGTAGTTTGACCACTGTAGATGATGTAACTCTGTCAACATTAACTTACACATTACAACTTATAGGCAGGAGAAGCTTCTTTTTCTAGAATATTATAGCTATGTACATATACAAAAGAATAAGAATATTTCTAAATTTATCCAAAAATGTGGTATTTTAGTTATCTGCCATGGATCTCTGTAATGCTAACACTGTTGTTTGTAAACAATCTTTCACTTCCTCTATTGGATGCAGCATAGAACAAACTCTGCCATTGGATGAATGCAGGTTGTTTTGGAGGAGGAAGATTTACAATCTCACTGCTAAGCATAGAAACCACAGTGCTCATACTTGGCCTTTCTCTTGCAAGGTCTTGCACGCATAATAGCCCTATGTGTATGCATCTCAATATATCTTCCTCCAGGTTGGTATCATATATTTTAGGATCTATTATCGCTGCAGCATTCTTCTCATTCCATAGTTTCCATGTCTAAAATAAAAAATGTATATAGCAGCATTGAAAAACTAAAGCTAAGAGTGAACAAAAGAGCAATGCAATTGAGTATTGAGTATGACAATGGACTAAAGTGACTTACAAATCCTAAAAGGCTGAGAGAATCCTCATTGTTTAAAGGGCTCGAGTTTCTCCTTCCACTCGCAATTTCTAATAGTAAAACTCCAAAACTGAACACATCCGATTTCTCTGAAAACACTCCTTCAATTACATACTCTGGCGATATGTAACCACTGCATTATTGAGAAAACAATTCAAATTTAGATCGAGTATTAGTAAGTATTTTTGCCTTAATATTATTGGAAAGTGATTTAAAGCTTACTAGGTTCCAACAACTCTTGTTGTGTTAGCTTCAGCTTCAGCCCCTTGGAAAATTCTTGCCATCCCAAAATCTGAAATTTTGGGATGCAAGTTCTCATCTAACAATATGTTGCTTGCCTTTAGGTCTCTATGTATAATTTTAAGCCTAGAATCACGATGAAGATAGAGCATTCCTCGAGCTACCCCTTCGATTATTTCAAAACGCTTTTGCCAATCAAGTAGTCTATGATTTGATGGATCTATAAGAGCAAATCGAAGAGATTTCATATATCAGTGATTCAGTGCATGCATATGCTAAATACAGTTAAAGCTGCAAATTTATGAATGAATATGACAAGAGAAGAATTGAAGGGGATCAAAAGAACAAACCAAAAATAAATACATCTAAACTTTTATTTGGCATGTACTCATAGATTAGCATCTTCTCTCCACCTTCGATGCAGCAACCAAGAAGTTTTACTAGGTTACGGTGTTGAAGCTTCGAAATGACAATGACCTCATTCATGAACTCCTCCAATCCTTGTCCAGATGCTTTAGAAAGTCTTTTAACTGCTATATTCTGACCATCTTGCAATAGTCCCTTAAGAAAATCAAGAAGCATAGTCATTACCCAAAATGACAAAAACAATTGCACCTCAGCAAACTATATACAATTGATTTACCTTGTACACTGGACCAAAGCCACCTTGGCCAAGCTTATTGGAGAGGTCAAAGTTGTTTGTAGCAATTATAACCTTTTGCAGATCATATGTCAATACCTCTGGTAGTTTGACATGTGACAATTCCCCAAGATTGGTGTCTTCTGTTTTCTCTGAGTATTCTTCACATTTCTTTAATCTCAAAAACCATTTATTCTTCAATTTTGTCCCTAGTGAATAATTAATCAATTTTAAAATGGGTGAACACCAATAATTGAATATCGTGATTTTCAATATAATAATATGAAGATTGCATATATACTTTTTGAGATAATATAAATGCTCATGTACCTGAATATTTTGCTATCCTTTTCCATGAAAAATATGTTCCTAGAGCAATGATAAGTGTTCCTATTATTACTGTGGGCATAATGATCTTTCTCAAATGTCTATCCCTTTCTGGATTCAAGAGAAAACAAGTTATTGCCAATCAAAATCTATTAAAAGAAAAGTCTAAAACAACTAGATTTTTAAATTTTGGAGAACAAAAGGTTAACATACCAAGATCTGAGTAGGCTAGACGAACATATAGATCAAGTCCGCCTATTGGGAACTGTTGTATATCAATTAAATTTCCCTTCCAAGACATGCATCCTATGTCAGAAGTAAATGAATATGCTACACAAGTACAATTCTCCAGGCACTGGCTTCTACATGTTTCCTCTGAAGCAGAAGACCATTCTGCAAAATCTGGCACTTTAATCATCTCCAACATGTAATAACCATCTTCCTTGCCTTTTGCACCTGCGTTTTTGATCTTATCACACTGCAAAGTTGTCTTCCTAACACAACCACTAGTCCAATTTTGCATACCCCATTCTGTTCTATTTCTTGGTTCAAAGCCTCTCAAACAGTTGCATATAGGTGAACTATGTGGGTTGCAGATTCCAAATGGTCCACATAAACCATAAATGTCACAGTTTGAACTTTGAAAGCTATAAGTTTGTTGTGGTTCTATTGTGTCATTAAACCAATCTTTTTCATTAAGTGAGCCTTGGAAATCTACTACAAAGAATGTGAATTGTGTCACATCAGGTAAACTAAAAGAAACATAAATAGTTCCTTTCCCATCATCTATGATACGAAATCCTTTAAGATAGTAGGAATTCATAAAGTATATACCAGTAAAGATCCTACCATTCCATGGACCACTGCGCCAAAAAGGACGAGCACCATTCCAGATGAATGCTTCTGGAATATCTGGATGTTCAAGTGTCAATAAGAAGTTTCCAATAGATGGATCTGATGAGCTTTTCCATGATGTCACACCTAGTTTCTGTCCTGTTTTTTTGTTGTATGAAAGATTCATGTCAGGGAGGAATGAGTCAGTAGGATGATCAAAACTTTGCCATAAGATGTTTCCTGTAGAATCTTTGAGGACAAGATTTCCTGAATCTAGAAGCTGACAAGTTGTATTGAGGGCAATACTTGACACATTTGATGACCAAATGGTGTTATTTTTCCCATTTAGCACCACAATATTGTGATCATCAGATATTGTAATACTTCCAGTCCTTGAAGAACCTGTCAATGGTTGGTTTCTGTTAGCTACCCATATAATATTGGATTGAGACTTGTACCAAATTCCCATGTAGCTATTAGTAGTATTCTTGGGAGTGAAAAATCCCATCATGAAGAAACTTCCATTGGAAGTAACAGTTTCTTGATCCTTAATGTATTGGGATGATATTATGGTGTCTTTGGCATAGAAAATTCCAAAACATGAGAAGCTAAATAAGATATAGACAGCAAGTAAGCTTGTATGTCTGCAAATGAATATCATCACTGAAATGAAGTGCCCTTGAGAATTACTGTCAAGAAAGATGCCTCAGATTTTCTGCAAATGAACTCACGCAAATTCTGATTGTTATCTTCAGGATGTTAATGATCGTGTTTTTTAATTATGTATTTGTCTCCATGTAGTTGTTGAAAACTTCATATCATAAAAAAATATTCTTAGTAAACGGCTGACATAATGCCTTCCTGAGCTAGTTACTGAATGCTAAATTTTTAATGTTATTTGCTGAGTGGCCAAAGTTTACTTTTTAATTTTCGGCTGACTTTGAACTCCACAAAAAAAATGCCTGGATATTTTGACAAGCGAATTTTTGTTTATTATTTTATGTGTGGTTGATCATAGTAATATAGCTTCATCAAAATTGATGGTGATGTTTGATTAGGTGGTAGAAGAAAGAATAAAATTCCAAGGGGCAGTTGATAATGATTCATCATCGTTCAGATTTTGATATTATGAATGTATCAATATTTTATACTCCCTCCGGTCCTAAATATAAGACCTAATTGATTTTTTCTAAAAAATCCTTAAAAAAGTAAAATAAGTTAATTATAAATCGATTTACCTAATTTTTTTCCCTTCAACTAGTTTATTTTACCTCTAAACTAATGGATAATATAAAAATATATTAAATATGTCATCAGTTAATAACCTATTTCGCAACCTTAATCTCTCCAAAAAAACATCAATTAGGTCCTATATTTAGGACCGGAGGAGGTAGTATAATTAAAAGAAAGTTGAAACGTTAGATGTAATAATACAGCAACTAATGCTTTTGCATTTCTAACCAAATAAAAGTTTCAATATTTTATACTCCCTCCGTTCCTAAATATAGGACCTAGATGACTTTTTTGAAAAATCCTAAAAAAAGCAAAAAATAAGTTAATTATAAATTGATTTACCTAATTTTTTCTCTTAAACTAGTTTATTTTACCTATAAGCTAATGGATAATCTAAAAAGATATTAAATATGTCATCATTTAATAACCTATTTCGCAACCTTAATCTTTCCAAAAAAAAAGTTATCTAGGTCTTATATTTAGGAAAGGAGGGAGTATTAAAAAAAAAGGCTTCAATATTCGGCTCCACATTGCCAATTGCTTTGTGGTAGAGAAACTATAAAAGCGGGAGATTAGAATGAAGGTAATATTTCATAAATTAAATATAGTATCATAGGTCAAACTTTTTTTCAAAAGCGTGGCTGTATTTGATTAAAAAAAACCTGTAGGAAAAAAAATGAAAAAGTAAAAGATAAACTCCGTTCAAACTAGATTTCTAATAGCAAAACCACGCAGATTGCATATTTATAGTTTAAACACTATTCTTAAAACTTAAAATCGTTTACATTAATTATTCTGAAAACGTGGCTCTCCGTCGTCGTTCAGCCACTGTATTTGGCATGAATAATCTGTTAAGAATAACGTGAATGTTTTGACATAGCAAAAGCATTATAACTCATGACTCATGAGTATACAAAACTTCTTTTTCTGGAATACTCCCTCCGGTCCTAAATATAAGACCTAGATAGAGACTTCATTTTGGTCCTAAATATAAGACCTAATTACATATTTGGTCACTTTTTCCTAAATTACCCTTCTTCTTCTTAACAACTTCTTCTTCTTAGGAATGATCTTTTTTTTTGTGACTTAATTTCAAATATTGTTAGTATTATTGGTTCCAATTAAGGAGGGGTATTATTGGAAAGACATCTAAAATTAAGTCTTCCTTAATCTCCCCAAAAAAGTCATCTAAGTCCTATATTTAGGACCGGAGGGAGTATTATATACTGCATATTATTCTTCCTTGTAGCCTCATGGATTCATCCATGAGATAATGTATGCTTACAGTGTATATGGTAACAAGTTCGAGACTTGGTACCCCTCTTCTTCTCTTCTTTCTCAATTCTCCTTCCAAACAAAAGCTATTGAGACCCATCCAAGAAGACAAATATTTCAAGATAATGTCAATGAGAAAGTGTGATATTTTAAGGGATAATTAACTAGAGGTCCCAAGAAGAAAAATAATTAAGATGAGATCACATAAGTTGCAAATTACAACTTATTGGTCTCACATAACAGTCAATGTATTTCCCGGTTTATGCCCGGTTTGGTTGAGTTGAACCGGTCCAACACTGGTTCAATTGCGCCCCAATTTAAACATCAAACCAGACCGCTTTGGTGAGCAGTTCACCATTTTTCCGGTCGGACCAGTTGGTCTGATCTGGTTTTTAAATATTGATTTATAAGCCTCCCAACACCTCAAGAGTTACAAACACATGAAGAAAGTTAAGTACAATATAATGCTACAATGGATGTTATAGAGCAATGCAATTAAAACCCTTCAATATAGGATTTATTTAATACTCCCTCCTTTCCTAAATATAACATCACTTTTATATTTCAATTTGTTCCAATATATAAGCAACTTTCTAATTATATTTTTCTCAATTTTTTCCAAATAAACCTAATTATACTTATCTATCTATAATAAACAAGTAAGAGAGGGAGAGTGAGAATTAAGATATATAGTTGGGATAAATTGGTAATTTCATATGTTAATAACTACTTTAACCTACATTCTTAATTTAATCAAACAAGGAAAATGATCTTATATTTAGAAACAGAGGAAGTATAATGTAGTCATAGAGGGAATCCTAAGAGTCCTTCTAATAATGAACATCCACATATACTTTATTTATAACATCCTTTACAAATTTTGAATCAATATCATCAGACATGTCACCTTTTATTACTTTATAATTGTGAATCATGTAGGAGACTACTTAATAATTTTCTTTTGTCGCAAGATAATCTAAATCAAATATGTATAATGATATCTGAACAATTTTAATCTAAGAATTGAATTATATAAAAGCCCATTAATACCATACTGGACATTGTTTTTCCACAAACATTTGATAAAATTACTATTATGCCACCGTCTTTCACTCTTTTTTAAAAAGAATGGATATCAATAGGAGTGGTGATATGTATACTTTGTATTTGTGTATATTTAAAACAAGTGTAAAAAATCATATTTGCCCCGAAAATTTTAGACAGGATTAATTTCACTCAAAGTTTTTTCTGGGATCAATTTTGCTATTGAAGTATACAAAATGAATTAATTTTAACTTCACATCCTAGATGTATTGTTAGTCACCTCATCATTCATGTCAAAGTTCACTCCACCTCATTATCTTCTCCATCTCTCTCCAAATTCTTCTCACTTCCTCTCCCCCACTCCCTCTCCCTCCACCACCTCATCCTCCCTCCCCGCCCTCTGCCCCCCTCTTCCTCCTCACTTAGGAATTTTGAATTCTTGAGCGAGGCGGAAGACGGTGGGGGAGGGTGCAGAATGCGATGAGGAAGGAAGAGATGGTGGAGGGAGAAGGAGTGGAGGAGCGGGTTGATGGAAGAATTTGGAGATCGGGATGGAGAAGATGAAGAGGTGGGGTGAACTTTGATATGATAATGAAGTGAAAATACATGTATGATGTAGGGGTAAAATTGATTCATTTTATACACTTCAATGGCAAAATTGATCCAAAAAAACTTTCAGGGCGAAATTGATTCTCATCTAAAACTTTCAAGACAAATATGATCTTTAACCCTTCAAAACAATGATTAATAACAAATTTCACTAAATCATCATCGCATAAATTAACAAGGGAACTCAAATAAAGTACTCTAAATATACAAAAGACAAATCAAGTACCAGTACCTAAATTTGGTATTATGAAATGTTGTACAATGACTCAAATTTCCTCCTTCTCATAACCCACTTTTGATTAACAACACTTTCATACGGATTAACATATTCATGACATGCATTAATAACTTCATCGAAATCATTAATGACTATGATGAAATTGTTAATGCGTATTATAGATTTGTTAATCCTTATGAATATGTTATTAATCGGAATGAATATGTTGTTAATCGGAAGTGGGTTCTAAGTGGTAAGAGGTTTAGATGAGTGGTGTATTTTAAAGTGGAGAGCATTTTAAGTCCCAGTACCTAATTTGTTCTTTTGATAATTTAACTACCTTCATATCCTTTTGCATATTCAGAGTATTTTATATGGATTTCCCAATCAAGAATCCTGCAAAGAAAATATTAAGTATTTAATACTTACCCTATTTCTAGAAAACTAACTATACATTGATAAAAATGACTGAATGATAAATACAAGGGAAAATTAATTTGAGGTCCCCCACAAGGGACTTAATACTAGAAAAGTCCCAAAAGTTGAAATAATTAATGTAGAGTCCCAAGGGACCTCAACTTAATATATTTGAAAATTGAAAGGACACTTTTGCCCCTGCCCTTTTATTGCCCAAACTCTGTTAAGTTAATGGGAAAAACCTGACAACTTAATGGGCAGCCGTGACAACTCGATGAGCATAACTTGACAACTGAATGGGCAAATGTGACAACGTTTTTCCCATTAACTTAACAGAGTTTGGGCAATTAACTTAAAGTACATGCCCAGCAAGTTGTTACATTTGCTCATTCAGTTGTCAAGTTATGCCCAAGGAGTTGTCACAATTGCCCATTAAGTTGTCAGGTTGTTCCCATTAACTTAACTGAGTTTGAGTGTAAGACCCCAAATTTTATTTCATAATATAATAAATTAAAAAGGGAATAAAGAATATAAGTTATAAGTTAAAGTTTTATAAAATGGAATAAAAGAGAAAATTTAGGACAAACTATTAGAAATTATGAAAATAATATTAATATTTCCTATTTTTTTATTTAGTAGTCTATTTGTATATTTTAGTCATATTGTTAAATATAGTATTAGGATATATTTAGAGTAGGAAGATGTTTGTTATCATTAAGGAATTATTATTAGGTAAAACTTGAAGGGAAAGTTTATTATCTTTTAGGATTTTTTTGCATTATAAATTATAAATATGTTATTATATCAATAAAATAATTCTCAAACTACTCATTCATCTTTGTTTCCACCCAACCTAAGTTTTATTAAATAAATAGGAAGAATAGAGTTAAATAGAAAGAAAAGGGGTTTAATTGTCTTATAAAATATATTGGGGTCAGAAATTTAATTAACAATAAATAAGCGGGTAAATGATTGATTTTTTACTTAGTCATTATGTGTGACACAAATAACAAACCCTAGTCTTCCTCCTAAAAAAATGTCGACCTCTTCTCTTTAAGTCAACTCTTCCTTCATCTTATCTTTTCTATTCATGTTTTCTGCAAAACGAGTGAGAAATTTTTGAGAGAATTGAATGGGTTTGGGGATTTGAGAATTCTAATTGATAGTTAATGGAGTTTCTAGGCTTATTTATATATAATCTGATTGTGCTATTAATTTGTTAATATTATGTTGTTGTTTTGAGCAATCCATTTTTGTTCTGTGTTTTTTCTATTGGGAATGTTAAATTGGTTTCTTTGTTTGTGATTCAAAGTGGATACTCATCAGTATAGAAATATTGTATACAAGTAGTTTAGGATGTTCAGTTGATTCTGCTTTGATATTCACAATACTCTTGTCGATTTGAACCTTCTTTGCCACCAAAATTGCAAATCTGATTTTAAAAAAAAAATTAACTTGGGAATTTTACTATTTAGTTAAAATGTTTTACAGGCTTGGAAAGGGCTACCATAGATATCTAATAATCCTTTTGTTATTTTCTACAATGGCTAGATTGAGTTGGAAATAATGCACTAATAATATAAGTTAATTATAGAAAAGAAAGGAAGTAAAAAGTTTTGTACAAGCGTGAGTTTATTCAAATGGAGAGATACAATAGACTACATGAATTATTTTCTTTGCTTGTAGAAGGAATATTTAGTTAACTGATTGGTGTGGAAAAAGAGATGAATTTAAATATTGTGTAGGTGTTTAAACGTGGTTGTTTCTGAAATGGTGTGTTGTGTAAATGTGAACTATTTATGACTTGATTTGAATTATTTATGACTTGATTTAATTGTTGGGAATGATATACAATGGCTGGACTATTTGTAATAGGCACAAATACTTCAATTTCTGGTTGTAGAACTGACTTTATGATAGTAGTAAAATTGTTATTTTCATGATAGTAGTAAAATTGTTATTTTCTCCTTTCATTTGGCTGATTAGTTTTCTCGAGAAATATATCTCATATTAGGAATTAAATTGTATTAAGAAGGTTTTGTGCTTGTATATGAATTTGTTAGGTATTGTTGATTTTCGATTGATTATTGATTGATTGACACTGAATTACATTTTTCAATTGTAGATTAGGAAGTGTGTGATTTATATGTACTCATTTGGAAAAGAAAGAAAATTAGGAACATTATAATTTAGAAGGGATGGGTAGCAGTACTAGGACTGAGAGCGATGTTAAATAATATATACAATTATAGTTGTTCACATTCCTTCATATATGGAATAAATATAGGAAAATCCAATAAGGAGGGTGCTTGGAGACAAATTTCAAGTAAGGATAAGGAGAAACTGTGAATTGCTCGCAAACAGGTAGCGGTTTATTTCATGCACATTAGGTTTATTTTCTGTCATCACTAATATTACTGTTTCAGATATTGATAGGGTTTATTTTCAGCAATTTAAATTTATGTGTGAAATAATTCTGCTATATGGCAGTGAATTTTATTGATGATACAAGGGTTACATATATAGGGGATTAGGGAAGAAGAAATCTGAGCTAATCCCACAAAATCCTCCTCCCATATCAGAATAATATCAGAATAATAAATGCAGAATAATGAGTAATATTCATACCCATGATACAAGGAGATTCTGAATATATTCTATGATACAGGAAGATACTGAATATATTTTAAAATAGTAAACCCTAGATGCATCTTATTATATTTGCTGATGTGGAAGGCATAATATCACCAACACTCCCCCTCAAACTGGTGAATAGATGTTGATCATTCCTAGTTTGCCAATAAAGCCTTCAAATTTTTCTTGAGTGAGGGACTTGGTCATGACATCAGCTGTTTGCTCCTTTGAAGAGATATATGATAAATCAATCACCTTTGCATACAATTTTTCTTTGATAAAATGCCGGTCTATTTCTACATGTTTCGTTCGGTCATGGTGAACAGGATTATTTGCAATTTTTATTGCTGACATGTTGTCACATCTTACTTTAACCGGTCCCCCTGTGTTGACCCCTAACTCATTTAGAAGACTGACCAGCCACATTCCTTCACAAATTCCTAGAGCCAAAGCTCTATATTCAGATTCAGCTGAACTCCGAGAGACCATTGGTTGTTTCTTGCTTCTCCATGTTACCGAATTTCCCCACACATAGGTGCAGTAACCAGTAGTAGACCTTCTATCAGTCTTTGAACCGCCCCAATCAGAATCGGTGTAAAGCTGAATGTCTCTCAGACCATCCTGTTTTGCAAAAAATAAGCCACGTCCAGGAGTTTTCTTTAAATATCTGAGAATCCTATAAACTGCTGTCATATGCTCTTTCTGGGGATTACTTGAAAATTGACTAACCACACTAACGGAAAAACATATATCAGGTCTAGTATGAGATAAATAAATGAGTTTCCCTACTAGTTTCTGATATCTTTCCTTGCTCACTGATGTACCATCGGATCTGAAGGTTAACTTCTGATTAAGTTCCATAGGAGTATTAGCCGGCCTTGCACCAAGCATCCCTGTCTCCTTCAACAACTCTATAGTGTATTTACGCTGTGATACACTAATCCCTTTCTTTGTACGTGCTACTTCCATGCCCAAGAAGTACCTTAATGCTCCAAGATCCTTTATTTCAAATTCAGCTGCAAGATTTTCCTTGAGCCTAGCAATCTCTTCTGTGTGATTTCCTGTTAGCACAATATCGTCAACATAAACAATAAGAGTAGTAATTTTTCCACCATTGTTTTTAATGAACAATGTATGATCAGCTTGACACTGATTGTAACCCCAAGCCTTGATTGCTTTAGTAAAGCGCTCAAACCATGCTCTAGGGGATTGCTTTAATCCATATAGTGACTTGTGAAGTCTACCCACTTTGAGAGAATTGCCTGAACCTCTTACTCCCAATGGAACTTCCATGTATACTTCCTCTTCTAGATCTCCATTCAAAAAGGCATTTTTAACATCTAGTTGGTGTAATGGCCAATCTAGATTAGCAGCTAGAGAGAGAAGAACCTTTATGGTGTTAAGTTTAGCTACTGGAGCAAAGGTTTCCTGGTAGTCTATACCATAAGTTTGAGTGAACCCACGAGCTACCAATCGAGCTTTGTACTTGTTTACACTCCCATCTGGATTATATTTTATTGTAAACACCCACTTGCTGCTCACAACAGATTTCCCTTTCGGCAAATCCACAATTTCCCATGTTTTATTTTTGTGCAAGGCTCTTAGCTCCTCTGTAACATCCTAAAAATTTAATACAGGATCAAGGAGTGTTTTGGGAAATAATAAATGGAGAAATTAGGAATTTTGGAATTTTTAGGAATTTTTGGGATATTTTTGAAAATTTTGAGTAATTAATGTGCATATAATTAATTAAGAAATGAAGAGTTTGAAATATGAGGGAGTGGTAAAGCTAAAAATATTTTGAAGTTTAAAAAAATTGGAGGCTGGTTTAAATGGTTTTAGAATTAAAAGAGTACACTATGTCAAGTTTAGGCTACAAATCATTAGAGAACCCCCTAATTTCAGTAAACCAAACGCGCCCCTCCCCTTTTATATAAAAACTCATCGGACTCCCTCCTCCTTCTCACCGCGTGCCTCCTTCCTCCTTTCCGTCTTCTTCTTCTTCGTTTCTTCTCTCTCCGGCGACGACGGGCGGCCATGACGGCGGCCCAGGGCTGGACAGACCACCGTGCTCTCTCCCTCGCGTCCTTCACTACTCATCTTCGTTCTGTTTCTTCGCTCGCCATCGTCTTCCTCCATGTTTTCCGGCGAAGCTCTTGTTTTTCCGGCGAGTGTTCACGGTGGACGGCGGCTGGGAGGTTAGTTTATGGTTTCTTCTGGCTTTTTCAAGTCATTCCTTTCCTTTCCAACACCATTTTCGTCATCCCTCACTTCCCTTTACTCCCAGCTCGGCCAGCCCCTTGAGAGAATGATTTCCGGCGATTACGGCGGCGGCCGGTGGCGGTGACACCATCTTTTCTCATTCTTGAACTCCGTAAGTATTTTTCACACTCTTCTTACCTTAGTTTTTGTGATTTCAGCCGTTTGAGAGTGAGGGTTTGGATTGGGATTTTGGGTTTAATCTTCAAATTAACTTAGATAAGATTATAATGAAGTTGATTGCTTGTACTGTTTCTTTGATCTGCTGAATTGGTTTGAAGTAAATTCTGTTGTTGTTTTCTTTTTCTATTGCCTGAAAATTTATGTTGGATTTTGAGTGTTGGAATGAAGAACAATGAAGCAAAAGCTTGAATTTTTAATGGTTAAGAGGGAATGTAATTATAGATATTGTTGATTGGATGGTGTTTGTGAAAAAGGCCACATAAGTTGTCAATGTTGTCCATGCGTTAAATGGTCCTTGAGGGAATTTGTGGCTTCAGGTATTTTGAGTTTTCAGTTAATTAAGCTATGAATAATGAGTGCTCGTTTGATTCATGAATGTTTTGCCAATTATCCTTAGTTGCAGTAAAAGCTTAATTAAGTATTAGTTCGGTATGAGCTGGTTTGATTGTTTGAGTTTTGTTACAATGTGAATGTTGGAAATTATTCTTGCTTTTGGCCGAACATGGGTCTGATTGGCAAATCCGAGTTTATTAAAACTAATGCATGAAGTAACTCGTGGGTAATTATAGCTTGAGTGGTAAGTGTCGGTATTAATGCTTATTTTATGGGTTTCATTTTTGTTTAAACCTAGACAAAGAAGGAAATATGAAATGTAATGCAAACATAGTATATGAAATGTTTTTAGCTCAAAACTGTTATGAACGATTCAGTTTTGAGCAGCTAGGAAAAATGTTTGATTTAGCTGAATATTGTTTTGTTAAACCTGAATTTTTGTGGTGTTATGAAGCTGATTCTAGTGAATTAATTTAAGAACAAATTCGGTTTAGATTGTGTCAAG
Source organism: Mimosa pudica (assembly GCA_029929735.1). Lineage (NCBI taxonomy): Eukaryota > Viridiplantae > Streptophyta > Magnoliopsida > Fabales > Fabaceae > Mimosa > Mimosa pudica. The sequence continues at coordinate 2,643,085 of JAKELP010000037.1, read as the reverse complement.
TGAATGGTAAAGATTACTGGTAAGATTTGTGTTTTAAAAAGAATGATTGTTGTTGAAATGGATGCTGGTATATATAGTTGAGAATTTTGTTATGGTTGTATACTCAAGGAAGTAGGGAGAATATTAATAATTGTACAACAATGACTAAAACAAATTGTGTAGATGGATATAGGTGTTAAAAATTTCTGTTTTTGCCATGCTAATACAATTAACTGAATTGTGGTGCTTTCTTACTATTAGGAGCATCACATGTTCTGTTTTAAGCAAGATTTTGAGTGTATGTAACTAGGAGAGTATTCTTAATCTCCTTGGCATGAGTAGTCGAATTTTCTCTTGACATTATATAGTTCTGTGTTGTGCTGGATTTGTGAATGGAGTGCATGGGCACATTGTCCTTCTTTTTGTTGTTCTTTTATTGTGATCCAAATCTGACTTTATACTGGTTGATATGAATTGAGATAAAAACTAGAAAGAGTAACAATTGATTTGTGTATGTTTGGGTCTGTATACATGTCATTGAAGCTTAGTTCAATAACCTTATGTGAAATCATTGATCTTATATGATTAAGTTCATAAGTGCTGATCTGTACTAAATTAACATGTGAAGATGAAAGTAGATAAAAGGGCTGCATGTGGCTGAATAAATTGTGGACCTAAAGAGGGGCTAATAAACATCAAAAAGATTGCTATATTAAATATTGAATTATATGAACAATAATTAATTGCTTTCTGCTTGATGCTTGTTTTATTGCTGATGGACTGATGTTGTGACTTTTGTGAATGACATTGTGAAGGCGTAATTGTGATGGCTTCTTAGTCTATTTGAAAATTAGATCATGAGTTGCTACTTGATTAATGCTTGTTGAATGATTTGAGGATTCTTGAAACTTTGCAAGAAACCTTTGAATGTTTAATGAATAAACTTTAAGAATTATAATGACTTCAAGGAATAGAATAATTACATATGGGCTGGGTAGTAACATATAAGAACGAGAGAGAGACGTCGAACTACGATAAAAGGGAAATGATATTAATTTATCATTTGGATATATATTATTATAGGAGTGGATGCAGTAGGCTTTCATGGCATCGAGGAAGAAAGGTTGAGAAATCGCTTAGAATTGCTAAAGGGCGACAGGTAATCACACTTAACCTTGCTATAACATTGAGGGTGATGTTAGTTGGGGATTTTGTAAAATCCCTTCTCACTCTCTATATATATATATTATCTTTAAAAAGGTATTTTTATACAAAACAGACTATCAAGTGCCTTTCAAACACGATTATTTTTGTATAAAAGGAATTTGAAACATTATACATATTATCCTGGCTGGTGTTGGTTCTGGTATGATGTGAAAGGTTTAGTTGATATTATGTGAGAAATGTTGATAGTTAGGTTGAGGGAATAAGTTGAATAGTTGAGATTGAGATAGTGAAGGGAATGATAATAGTGCATGATATTGATGATGAAATTGAAATTGATGGATATGGATATTGGGAGAGTTTGCATGACACTGGAATTTATGTACCATCTCGCGATGATAACTGTCGATAGGCCAATCGACAGTTATTTGTACTGAGGATCTTTTTTAGATTGATTGGATCGGGGTTCATAGGTCGACTTATTGAGAGAAGTGACCTACGGTTGTTTTGGCATTGAAGAGCCCAACCGCCCCTACGGTTGTTTGGCAGTGGAGAGCCCAACCGTTCCCGTTCTGTAATGGAAACAGAATTGGGGTTCCCTCTCTGGAGATTGCCAGAGAAGGAAATTGTCCCCTCATTATGGAGAGGGACACAGTGTCAAATCATATAGTGAAGAATAGTTGCTTGAATGCACCGTGGTGGCACAATGCATCTTTAGGTGAGTGTGAGGGCTGTTGTTTAAGTATTATTTGATTGGAGTATGGAAAGATGAAATTTAGTTAGTGTGGAATTGACTGAGGGATGTTGAGTGATACATGAGAAGTAGAGATGATGAATTTGAGTTGATTGAGACGTGACAGAAGGATTTAAGTGATGGATGAAAGGAAATAAGAAATATAAATGTGTATTATTGATTTTAAAACTGTGGTACCCTTTAGACGCCCTTACTACCGCACATCTCACTGTTATAGTGAGTTAAGCGGTGATTACTGGGACAAATTGTCTCATCCCACGATTACTGACATTTTTGCAGGTATTCATGCACAGGCTCAAGCATCAGGAAAGGGAATTAGGTTACAAAGGTTATTTAGATTAGTTAGTTGTGTATATTGCCAATTTGTATAGGCCTGCATTCGTTTCCGCATAAATATAGCTATTTATGATTAAATATCAACTAGTTTTGTTTATTAACCATGTTAGGCAAATCCTTTCTAACATGGTTAGCAATAAATTATCCATGATAGCAGCTGTGCTGTAATAGTTTATTCTTTTCTATCATGGATAATGTTTGCTAACTATGATAGGACATTGATATTATGGAAATCTTTTTTCTATCATAGTTAGTCAGTGTATTATTGAATTAATTAGGGAATTAGTAGCAAAGTGTCACATCCTCCTCAATAGCCTGTCTCCATCTTGGATCAGTTATAGCTTCTTTAAAGCTTTTAGGCACAACTTCTTTCTCAACATTTACAACAAAAGATTTCAAATGAGGAGACAATTTTTCATATGAGACATACCTAGCAATAGGATGCTGTGTACAACTTCTTTTTCCCTTCCTCAAGGCAATTGGCCAATGTAAATCCTCAAGACTTGCCTTAGGAGTTGAATCATGAGTTGGCCTTGATGTAGGAATGGACTCTTCTTCTCTTTGTTGATGTTCCATTGACAAATCAGGTTCTGCCACTCTAGTTGTAGATGGGTCAGATTCAGCAAGAGGCTCAAATGAGTCTGGATCCTGAAATTCAGATCTGAATGAAGGTATTTCGAGTGAATTAGGGTCTGTTTGAGGTTTTTCTGGAGGGTTTATTTGAGGAATGAGATTAGTTGGTTCAGTGGAAGGAAAGCCAAGTTCAAGTGATGTTTGGGTTCTATCAAATTGATGATCATCTAAGATTTTATTCTTGACATCATAAACCAACCATTCACCCTGAACTTTCTCCCCCTGAATGATGGGTTTAGGGTAATATGGTTGTTTTTCCAGAAATTTAACATTCATTGAAACAAAAATCTTGTTAGTAACAGGACAAAAACATTTATAACCCTTTTTAGTAGATGAATAACCTAGAAAAATAGTCTTAATAGCTCTAGATTCTAGTTTTCCCCCTCCTTCATTATAGACAAAAGCTGTGCACCCAAATACCTTTTGTGGAATAATTACATCAAGGTGAGAATTGAGATATTTTTCATGTAGTTTCTGAAGAGGAGTTGTAAAGTTCAAAACTTTTGAAGGCATACGGTTTATTAAATAGGCAGAAGTAAGTACTGCATCCCCCCAAAATTTATTAGGTACATTACTCTCAAACATAATAGCTCTAGCAACCTCAAGTAAATGTCTATTCTTTCTTTCTGAGATTCCATTTTGTTGAGGTGTATAGGCACACGTTGTTTGATGATGAATTCCTTGTTCCTCCAGAAAACTTTTAAAAGATGAGTTTAAATATTCTTTGCCATTGTCACTTCTCAAGATTTTTATAGAAGTCTGAAACTGATTTTTGATGAAGGCATAAAATTTTTTGAAAATAGTCAATATGTCTGATTTTTGTTGCATGAGAAAAACCCAAGTTAATCTTGTATGATCATCAATAAATGTTACAAACCATCTTGCTTTAGAATTAGTTTCAAATCTTGATGGACCTCAAACATCACTATGTATTAGTGCAAATGGATGTGTAGGAATATAAGGATGAGGAGGATAAGAATTTCGAATTTGCTTGGCAAAATGACAGGTGTCACAACTGAATTCTGAACTGACTTTATTATTGATATTGGGAAATAAAAGTTATATATAACGAGGACTAGGGTGGCCTAACCTAGAGTGCCACAACATAAAATCTTTATTTGTCATAGAAGGATGAACTGCCCTTGATGTCGGTGTTGATGCTCCTTGTAGATAATATAGTCCATTCCACATCTTAGCCTTCCCAATCATCTTCCCCAAGGTCAAGTCCTGAAAATCACAGCCACACTTATCAAAAATAGCAAGACAATTTAGTCCAGCTGTTACTCGATTCATAGCTAATAATTTGCACTGAATTTCTGGAACATATAAGACATTTTCTAAAGTAACATGTTCAGATATAATTACAGTGCCTGATCCCTTTACTTTTGCATATTGTCCATTGGCCACTTCAACAGTTTCATGTTCAGAAAGCTTAGAGAATACAGAAAAAATTTCTCTATAACCTGAGATGTGATCTGTTGCTCCTGAATCCACTACCCAAATATCTTTGGGTTTAACCATGCCACTAAGAGCTTTAGTAAGGGCTGTACCTGAATGAGCTAGAGTGACAGAAGGATTCTTTTTCTCACACATCTTTGCAGAAGAAGTGTGTTTTTCAAGTATCTTACGCAGGACTTGCAACTCCTCAGAACTTATGCCTTCCTCAGATTCAGTAGAACCTACCATAAAGCTTTTTTGATCACCTTTGCCTTTCTGTTTATAATTCTGAGGTCTGCCATGAATCTTCCAGCAAACATCCTTGGTATGTCCACCCTTTTTGCAGTGATCACACCACTTATCACCCTTTTTCTCCTTAGAATCACCTTGATTCCCACGTATAGCCAAAGCTGATGCTTCATGGGAGGTAGAACTATGTTGGGTTAACATTTTCCTGCTTTCTTCCCACAAAATCAGGTTAAACGTATCCTCAAGTGAGGGAAATGGTTTCATACCCATAATACGACCTCTGACCTCATCAAATGAGTCATTTAGACCAAGTAAAAAATCACAACATCTTTCTCGGTCAATCACTTCCCTGTGATATAGTGCATCTTTTTGACAAGACCACTCATAAGTCTCATAGAGGTCAAGTCTCTGCCATAACTTCATTAGTGCACTATAATAAGAAGTAACAGATTGCTCTTCTTGAGGTAAATTACGAAGCAAGCGTTTTACCTGAATTATTGCAGCCATATTCTCCTTTACAGAATAGATTTTTCTGGTTGAATCCCATATCTCCTTTGCTGTGGATGCCAATAAGTAATTCTCGCTTAACTCTATAGTCATAGAGTTTATAAGCCAAGCTATCACCATATTATTTTCAGCACTCCAGGATTCAAAATCAGCACTTTCTGGTTTGGGAGGGGCAGGTATACCAGTAAGATATTTCTCTTTGTTCTTTCCTCGAACATACATGAGAATATTACGGGACCATTGCAAATAATTGTTCCCATTGAACCGATGAGTGATGGTGGCTTGAGAGAATAGATCTGCCATCGATCCCATTGTCCCAAGAGAGTAGGATGACTTTGTTTCTTGATCACCTCCATTCTTCTTTGAACCAGGGTTGACTGAGCTTTCACCCGTTTTGGGTGAAGTGACATCCTCTCCGCCAGTGGTGAAAACCCTTGACTGCATTAGGGCTTCCTTGAAAGACATTAGGTGGATAACCTAGTGCTCTGATACCATGAAATAATTCTGCTATATGACAGTGAATTTTATTGATAATACAAGGGTTACATATATAGGGGATTAGGGAAGAAGAAATCTGAGCTAATCCCACAAAATCCTCCTCCCATATCAGAATAATATCAGAATAATAAATGCAGAATAATGAGTAATATTCATACCCATGATACAAGGAGATTCTGAATATATTCTATGATACAGGAAGATACTGAATATATTTTAAAATAGTAAACCCTAGATGCATCTTATTATATTTGCTGATGTGGAAGGCATAATATCACCAACAATGTGGAGTACTCCAGGTATAAGGAGGGTCGCTCCCCCTATACCATATTGTTTTGTTGAATTTATTTTTCCTAGAAAATCCTGTCAGGTATGCCTACTATAAAAGGTGAATATATTACTATAAGTAATGAGGTGGTGCAATAGGCACTTGTATTAAATATTCTACCTGTAACAAATATATTGTTAAGATAGGGGCCCTATAAGAGTGTTTTACTAATAGGTAGTAATCACCAACAGGTAGCGTCACTATCATTATCTGAAGTAGGATTAAATGAATAAACTTATAGGTGAAGTAAATGCATGAATTAGAGTGTATGAAATAAACTACGGTAAATTTGGTTTCAGGTATACTAAATAGGTGAATTTTTTGGAGTGAAGAAGGAAAAGAGAGAAGACAAGAATGCCTGCTTTTGTTTTTGTAATCAATTATAAACATTTTTGCAATAGATACTTTAGCAAAGATTTATTTTCTAAGTGGATGTAAGGTTTTTGAGAATACAGGATTACTCGTTAACTTGTTTACTTTTGTAACATCCCAATTTTTAAATTAGAGATAATTGAGAGTTAATTAAGATATTAGGATATCATTAGTAAATTAAAAAGCCTTTTGAATAAGTGAAAGAAGATAAATATATTTTTATGAAAATAATATGCCTATTTCTTTAGGAATTAAAGAAAAATAGTTAGGGATTGAGTTTTAAATTAGAACTAGTATGAAAAATACTTTAGGACATAGATAATAATATGTTGAGAGTGTTTGAGAAATAATAAATGGAAAAGAAAATGGAAATTTTGGAACTTTTAGAATTTTTGGAGATTTTTGAGATATTTTTGTAAGTTTTGGGATAATAAGTGTCTAAATGATTAATTAAGCAATTGAAGAATTAGAAATATGAGAGTAGGATGAAATCCAAAATATTTTGAAGGTTTAGGAGAATGGAGAGTGGTTTTAGTGGATTTAAATTAAAAGAGTACATGATGGTGAAGTTTTGCTACAAATTATAATGAAGCACGTATATTTCACTCAACCAAACACGTCCCTCCTTCTTTCTTCATCAAAACCGACGGACTCCCTCCTCCCTCCATTGTCAACTTTTCTCTTCTTCTTCAAGTTCACCCGTTCGGCCTTCCCTCTCCAAAAGCTTGCTCATTTTCGTTTTCCTTTCTTCCTTACTCCTTAGATCCGTGAAACCTGAGCTAGATCTGTGATGGGTGCTGCTCATCGCCTTGGTGATTTATTTTCCGGCGAAACTTCCAGTTTCCGGCGGCTTGGGGGCGGCGATCGACAGCTGGTGGTAGAGTGAGGTAAAGCTCGTTTTTTTAGTAGTCCTACAACTTCCAACTTCATACTTTCTTCATTTTCTCATTCCTCCTTCATGGTCACTTCGCCCAGCCCTAAATGGCCGATTTCCGGCGACGGCGAGCTCAGATTTGACCGGCAGACACATAGAGCAAACTTTGGTGAGCTCTTTCATGTGATTCATACTATGTTCTTTGATTTTTATGCGAGATGAGAGGGATTTCAAATCTAGGGTTTGGGATTTTAATTTAGGAATGGTTGGAGATGATGATTTAAGCTTCAGTTTGTGGTGTTTTGGAAAGGATGCTTGTTGTTTCATTGATGATTAAAATGTTTGAGCATTTACTTGTGTTTTGGCATTTTGTTCCTCTCCTTTGTGTGGGCACTTTTATGAAATGAAGTGTTTGATCTGTGAAGCATTTGTATTGGTGATTGTATTATTTCTCTGACCATATTGGGTTGGTTAGTTTGGTGTTGTACGTTTAAGAAATGATTCTGGGGTATTGGGGTTAAAGATTTGTAATTTGTTGTTGTAGAAGGTTGTTTGAATGATATTAGGATATTTATTGTGTGATTTTGTTGGATTTTCTGGTTTGGCTAGGCATTAGGAAAGGAGTTTGTTAATCTTTTAAGTTGGATGAGAGGCTTATAATGATGAAATAAAAATAAATGTAAGTGGTTGCATGTTGAATCTTACTGACTTTGTTTATCCTTGAGGCCTTGAGGCTTCATATGTATTTGCTTTGTTTTGCTATTTCAAGTAGATTTAATTTACTAAAAGCAGGTGCAAGTGAGTTTCAAGTTTTGTGCTACTTTCTCGTTATGGCTGAACTTATTCTTGGCTTCTCTCCTTCAAATTTTTGCTGAAAAGTGATTGCGTTGGAGTGTTATTTTGAATTACTGATTGGTCATGCTTAAAAGCTTTGGTAATTAAAATGTACTAAATTTAAACAGAATTTGGTGGTTATGTTGCAATGTTTAAGAGTAGCATGTGTTAATTGTGGTTTTCTATTGTCATGACTGTTTGGATTTGTGAAGTAATGGAAATATTTGTTCAGCTTGCTTCTTTCTGTTCGATTATCTTGCTTTGTTTGGTTTATGACAATGGATTTCTTATGATATTGCTTAATAACTGTATGCAGGATGTTGTTCTGCTTTGGGTGAATTTATAGGTGTGTTTTGATTAGAATATGAGAATGAGATAATTGTTTTGCCTATTTCCACATGTGGTGCAAGGTTTTAAAAGTCATCAACTTGATTTAGGTCTTTCACTCCAAGAATTTGTTTTCACTCTTTAAACAGTAAAAATCTAATCAAGTTTTGTTGCATAAATGGCTGTCATGTATTACTCTAATTGGCTGTTTAGTTGTAGTGATTAAATGCTGGAAATCTAGAACATAAAACACTCTAGAGGATTGAAATTGTAATCTGAATGTAAAATGGTAGTTCGAACTATTATTGTGGTTAAATGATTGGTAAGGCCTTATTTCGTGATTTAATATGTTGTTTTGGTTTAGTGAAGGCATGAAAAATCAGGATTTAAAGTGTGCTTAATTGCCTTGTGTTTGGATTATTTGTTTGAAATAACCTTGTATACCTTTAAAACAAGTTTGGAATGAGGTAATGTGTTCTATCCTTTTCCCCTATTTTGGCCGAAATTCTCAGTGAGGGAATTTGAATGATTTTCATTTGATTCTTGTTTTATTAGTGCTTAGTAATCAAATACTTTGTGGTGGCTGAACTGACTCTTGACGTAATGAAGTCCAAACTGGTTATTAGAGTATGGTAAATGTAGAACTATGACAACCGGGACATACTTGTTTAATACTAAATTAAAGTTTCAGTTTATTTGAGTGGGCATGGTTTCCTTTAAATTGTGAAGATTCTAATTGGTTGAATGATCATTACCTTGTAATTGAATATCTTATTCATATGTATCTGTAATGGTATTCTGATAGTCATGTGTAAAGGGCTTAATACTGATGTATTGAAATAAGTAGGAAAGACATATTTTAAAAATCAATATGCGATATAAAAGTGGCAATTAAGCTTAAGAAACATGATTTTATTTAACAAAAAGGGGTAAATCCGATTAATTGGTAGGTATTGACTTGATTCCCCTTATTATAAGTTTTTGGAATGTGAATCAGTTAATGTCGTTGATTGGGTGCCATGTTTGTTTAAATGGATTTTAATAATGGTTTCTTTGGGATAATGTGATTGAAGTGTGTGATGCAACTCAATTTTGAGAATCATTACTCTCTTTGATTTAGAGACTTGTGTTCAACTTGGGTGTATGTGTGTCAACTAGAGAATAACTAAAAAGCAAGGATTAGGATTGGGTAGTAACATTAGAACCGAAAGAGAGACGCGTTATTCGTTATACAGATTTATGCATAAGTTGTTCACCTTTATTATTACTTTTATGTAATAATAGGTGGATCGAGTAAGGAAGAGTAAGGAAAAGGCAGTAAAGTGCTAAAGGGCGACAGGTAATCACTCTTAACCTTACTATAACATTGAGGGTGACATTAGTTGGGATTTTCAAAATCCTTTTCACCCTCTATATGTAGATATTATCTTTGAGAACTTATTTTTATATAAAATAGGCTATCGGGTGCCTTTCAAACGCGATTATTTTCGTATAAAAGCGTTTGACACATTATATATATATTGTTATCCTGCTTGGTGGTTGTTATTGATCTAGAATGGTGTGAAGGATTTATATAGGCATAGTGTTTAAATGGTGGTGTAACATCTTGAAAAATTTAATTCAGGATTAGTGAGTGTTTTGGGAAATTTTGGAGATTTTTAGGATATTTTGGAAGTTTTGGGGTAATAAGTGTCTAAATAATTAATTAAACAAGTGAAGAAATAGAAATATGAGGGTATGACGGAATCCAAAATATTTTGAAGATTAAGGAAATTGGAGGATGACTTTAGTGAATTTATATTAAAAGAAGACATTATGGTAATTTCCGGTATAAGTTAGATAATCCAACACAAGAAAACACTAAACCAAACGTGGCCTTAACTCTTCCTTCTTCATCAAAGCCGAAGAACCTCTCCCCCTCTCTGAAAAACACGTCGGACACTCCCACCTCCCTTCATTCTTCAATTTTTCTTCTTCCTCAATCTCCATCCTTTCGGCCATCCCTCTCAAAAAGCTTGACAAGTTCATTTTTCTCTTCTCTTCTACTCCATGGATCTGTGAAGCTTATGTTCGATCTGTGGCTGGGTGTGGGGCGTCGGCCTTTGGTTTCTTACGGCGGTGGCGGCGAGTTTTCCGGCGAAGAACGTCCGATTTGAAGGTAGGTGTTAGTGTTCTTTCGTTTTTATGAGTTTGCTTCTTGTTTCAACTTATTTTTCTTCATTTCTTCATTCTCCTCAAACCCAGCTCGGCCCGCCACGTGAAGGAAGTTTTCCGGCGAAGCTTTTTGTTTTCCGACGGTGGATGGCGTTTGGGAGGTAGGCTTGGAAGTTTCCACTGGTTATATAAGCTATTTCCATTTTCCATTGGTGGCTTCTTCCATTTTCTGAGTTTCCCTTTTCTATTCTGTTCGGCCAACCCCTCTTATGGCCGTTTCCGGCGAGACCCAATTCGTTTTCCGGTGAGTTTTAACCTCCTTTTCACTTTAGAACTTTGTAAGCATTTGTACTTCTATTTGATTTGGATTCTTAGAATTGTATTCTTGAAAAGTTAGGGTTTTAGTCATGTTAAGATTTTTGAAATTTTAAGCTTTAATGATGAAGGCGAGGTGTTCAATTTGAGCATTCTTGGAGGTACTTGAGTTTTCTTTATGCTTTTAGTTATTTTGGGATGTTTGTAGGTACTTAGGGATTCTTTAAAATTAGGAGATGATGATGTGTGACTTATTGGTGAAAATTGGTAGTTAGTATATGCATACTAAGGTTAAATAATGACATTGAAATGGTGGGATTGTTGGATTGGTGCTTAGGAAAAGGATTGGTGAATAAAGTATTGAATAAATGAGAAAGTAATTATGTGCCATGGAAAATTGTGATTTAATGTTTGAATAAATGGTGAGTAGAGAACTTCTAAGGCCATAGGGTGGTATTGGTGTGTAGGAATTTGTTGGAATGGCGTTTAGGAAAAATATTGGTGAGTAAAGTGTGAAATAAAATTTATTATGTAAATTGGTGATTTATAAGTTAATGGTTGAATTAATAGTTATGATGGATGGATATGATATGGGAAAGATTAGTGAAAATTCTTGTAAGGAATTATTATATAGTTATTTTGAATTTAGTAATTGAGTTAATTCTTGGAAATAAGTTTGAGTGTTTTGGAATCTTTAGATGCTTTAGAGAAGTAGAATGTTGTGAGCTGGATTTATTGAGTATGGAATGATAATGTATATGAGCAGATAAAGACCGTTAGTTATATTGTAATGTTATTGAAGAGAATCTTGATTCATGAGGGTAAAGAAAGAATTTGATTAACTATTAGAAGTGGTAGGCCAAAAAGAAATGAAATTTGCATTTCGTGGGATTAGTATGGACCATGAATCAATTTGTGATTCTAATGTTTATTGAAGTTGGTAAAAAGTTATAGACTTTGAAGTTGGAGGAGTTTTGGAACAAGTTGAACCTTGTTTTAAGTATTTTGTTTAGAGATTTTAAGTCATTATGAACTTGTAATGGTTTGAGTTTAATAAATTTGATTACATATGAGATCTTGTGGATTTTTAAACATGTTTAGGTTGAGTTTCGTAAGGATTTTGAAAGTTGCTATTCAATTCTTAGAAGTTGACGATTTCTTAGGATTATGGTGCTAGGTAAAATTGTGAAACCATGGAATATTAATGGGTTGAACATTAGTTGTTAAGGAAGGAGGGATTGCATGTTAAACATAGGAAGGTTGAATTGAGTGTTACCATAGAAGTAATATGATAATGATATTTTGGAATGGATTTTGTTATCACAATTGTTGATGTTAGTGAAAGAATATAAAATTATGGAAATTGGAAGAGATGGGAATATATTGGGACTTTTTGGATTTGATAATAACTAAGGAAGTACTCATCCTCAACAATTGTTGTAATAGTCTTAAGATGATATGGATGGTTAAATTGTGGAAGATTGAGAATGAAATGTGTGGCTGTCACCCAAGAGGGGGGGGTGAATTGGGTGGCAGAATAAAACTTATGATTTTCCCTTTTTAAAACTTTACTCCTTGTGCTTGATGAGAGTGAGGACGAATCATCCCAAGCACAAGTGAGTATGCAGTGGTGTGGTGCTTGGTGTGAGATTTAAATAAGCAGAATATGCACAAGCGAGTTTATCCTGGTTCGGTCACTCCCAGACCTACATCCAGTCCCCAGGCTCCACCTGAGATTTTCAATCCACTAAACTTCTTGTTTGAACCAGGCACAAGAAAGCCTTTACACTTTAGGTTTTACGAACACGGGTTCACCTAACAACCCACAGGTTTTATCACGGGCTAACCTGCAAACCTTTACAACCACAGGTTTTACAACGGGATCACCTGCAACCTCACAACCACAAGTTTTGCGGGCTAACTTGCAACCTATGGAGATTTAGAAAACCTCTAAATGCTCCCCCTTACTATTGTAAGATAACAATTCTGTTCTTTAAGCACAAGCTTTAGAACAGCCTCTATCAATTAGAGGATTTAATGATATGTTCACTCTATGAACTGATTTTGATAATCACTTAAGTACAAATGACTCTCTCTAAGAGTAGATGATGTTACTCACTTAAGTACAATTGAATGACTCTCTATGATTGTTACAACTTTAGATCTGAGAGTAGAAGATGAGAAGAATGTAGAAGATAATTTCTCAGACAATAGACTCTATTCTTCTTCGCACACCTTCTTCTGAATGTAGATGTTCCTTTTATACTCGACTTCAAGGCTTGGGTGGCAGGTTGAATATGTCCGTTTGAATATAGCCGTTAATCCCATGTTACCGTTGAGAAGTACATCTTCATTAATGCTTAGCAGGGTTGACTTGCTTTATCTCTGAAAAGTAGTCCTGACACCTCTGCTCTGACAAAAGCATTCTGACTTCTGAGTATGTGATGTTGACTCTTGTACTCTTGCTGACGGATGATCATAGTTCATCCGGAAGTGATACTCTTGCTCTGCAAGTGTTAATCTCTGAGTCCCAATCCCAAGAGTCTTTCCATCCGGAAGCTTATTTGCATCCGGAAGTGTGACTAAGTTCTGCACATACTGGTTAGTCCAACATAGCAATATATATAATCAAATATAGTAAGAACTATACATGTTGTGGGAAGTCATTTAGTCTAGGATGTATCCTGAAGCACTTCTATACCCGGAAGTGAGAACTACTGGATGAAGGATTTTGTTTACTATTACTCACTCTCGCTCAGTGTCCTTCAATCCAACAGTCAGCGCTAGTCACTACGCTATCGGATGCACTTTCACTTGACGAGGTAAACTCACTGACGCTTAGGGTTATATCTATTCTATCAGTCTGCGCCAGTCAAAATCTATCAGGAAGCAATTTCACTTGACGTGGCTTTTTCACTGACGCTTGGGGTTATTCTATTCTATCAGCATGCGCCAGTCTAAATCTAACAGGAAGCACTTTCACTTCCGGTTGAATCATAGCTTAGACTTAAAGTTTTGTATAGCTAATGCTCATGGACTAAGTTAATTCCCTAGTGAGTTACTCGCTGCCGCTGGGGGATGAAACATTCATCCGCGTGCGCAAGTCCTAGTCTATCCGGAAGTAAATCCACATCCGGTTGCACTCTTACTTGGGATCCTATGTTATCCTATTGCTTTCTAAGTACTTGGCCTATTCTTTTATATTTTAGTCTTCATCAAAACTTAAGATTCTAACAGAGAATTGTCAATGGCAGGATCTAAAAGGTTTAAGAATAATCTTTGTTTTGTAGTGAGAATAACTGAGGATTGATGGATATTGAGGATCAATAGAAGTAGTTGAAGATGAATTAGCTAAAATAGGCCTGATATGAGTATAAATTAAGTTAATCAAGTCATATGAACCCGAACTATGTGTTGACCCTGGGTTGTGTATTTTCTAGTGATTGTGGATATCAACGGGTCTAGCTGTGAGCAAGGATTTCATTGGTATTGTATTTACTGGATGTGGAGCAGGTTCAGGTAATTACTCTTACCTTACTATAACATTGAGGGTGACGTTAGTTGGGATTTTCAATCTTTTCTAACCCTCAAATCTTTAAAGGTTATTTTTATACAAAACAGGCTATCGGGTGCCTTTTAAACACGATTACTTTTGTATAAAGAAACTTCATACATTATATATATAGTATCCTGTCTGGTGGTTGTGATTCTCCTGAAATAGTGGGTATATTTAGATGTGGTGCTCTGACAGCAGTGTTGATAGGTTATTCGATGGAAAGTGATGAAGTTTGTGGTGAAGTCATATATATATTTGGTACTTGGACAGGGGTATTGAAAAGTGAATGGTATTGGAAAGTATCAAAGTTTGAGATGTGAAAAGAGTTGTGATCATTGCATGACACTGAGATATGTACCATCGCGCGATGATAACCGGTTGATAGGCCAATCAACTGTTATTTGTACGGGTCGACAGATTGGAGACTGTGACCAGCAGTTTTCTGATTGGAGACAGGAACTGCTCCCTTTCTGATTGGAGACAGATTGGGGTTTCCCTCTCATGGGTTTACCAGGGAGGGAAATTGCCCCCTCACTTTTGAGAGGGGCACAGTGTCAACTCATTTAGAATATATATATATAGAGCTCGAGCGTAGTGCCACCGGGATGGCATGAGTAGAGCACCAGGGATTATACATGAATGTGAACCGAGAAATGGGATTTGAGAAAGGTAGGAATGAGAATTACGATAAGGAAAGCATGGATTGAGGATTGGATGGTGAGGTTTAGTTGATGTGGAAATTGATTGAAGGGTTTCAAGTGAAATTTGAAAAGTAGAGATGATAAACTTGGTTTGAATTGGACGTGACACAGGGACTGGATTGTTAAATGAAAGAAGACTTGAGCTATATGTATATATTGATTTTAAAACTGTGGTACCCTTTAGACGCCTTTACTACCGCACATCTCACTGTTATAGTGAGTTAAGTAGTAGATTACTGAGACAAGTTGTCTCACCCCACGATTACTTACATTTTGCAGGCGATCATGCACAGGCGCGAGCAACAGGAAAGGGAATTGAGTTAAAAGGTTGTTTTACTTATTTAGACGTGTATATTGCCAAAAAGGTATAGGTCTGCATTCGCTTCCGCATATTTTTATTCGTATAGATAATATTGGTTAATCAGGTGAATGTACTAGGTTATTCCTTTTGCCTAACCATGTTAGGTGATTCTTTTCTAACATGGTTAGCTATTTAATTATCCATGATAGTATACAGGTTATATTAGAAAATTCTTTTTTATCATGGATAATGATTATTAATAGGGAATTCTTTTCTAACTATGATAGATTTATAGATATTATGGAAATCATTCTTTTCTATCATAGTTAGTGAAGGTAGTATTGAATTAATCAGGGAATTAGTAACGATATGTTACAACTTGGTTATCAGTATTTGGTATACGATAAACCTGGACTGTGTTGCATTGCATATAGACTGACAATATACATTCTCTGAACTCCCTTTCCTTTTGTGCATGATCACCGGCTCTTTTAGATGTATATCGTTTATCCCTTGGTGGGGAGAGTGGTAGAATCATAACAAGAACACTTAGAGGATATTGGTAAATGGATTAGGATTGTATAAGAGTGAACCGTGGAATTGAACTATTGGACGAGATTATTGGTTGGATTGTGGTTTATGATCTGAAGTATTGTGGATTATTGATGAGTTCTATAGGTTATCGTGGTGATATAGCGATAGTGATTTAGTTGGAGTAGGTTTAATTTCCCTTGGAAGGGGTTTTGATGACTAAAGTTGGAATAAATTGGAATTTAATGGAGTAGTCTTAGGATTTTGAGTATGGGGGGTGAATAAATATATTAAGGTTTGTTCTTAAGAATAAGTGGAATAGTGGCTTATTTTGTTGCAGCTTGTTAACTATGTTTTGGTAAGTTGCTTAGGGTGTCCAAAAATCTAATAATTTTGTTAGATCTACCTTTTAGGTCTTTTTTCTATGCACTTTGAGAAATTTTGTTTTCTGTAGGATTTTGTAGTATTTGCATTTTATTGGTGTTTATTGAATTATGCTGGAAAAGCATGGCTCTCTTTCTACGTTCTTCTCTTGAAAAGAATTGGTTTGACTAAAGGGTTAGCTCTCTATGGTTTCTTAGTGAAAGAATCTGGTTTGACTTGGGTTTTGCTTTTGCTCTACATTTTTCTTGTGTGTTTACTTGGAGACATTTTCGCTGCAGCTGTAGAGCACTGTCTTGGTGAAAAGATAGTATTCCCTTAAGTGGGATATATCTTCGTGGTCATGGTCTTTGTTCAGTTTCATTTTCTGCATATGAATATATATATTGTTTCGGAAGTTAGTGAGATGAGGGAGCTTTATTTGAGTTTTTTTTTATTGAAATAGGATATAGGAGTAACACTTACAGTTTTTCTGGAAGTAATTCCGTGGAGAGGTTTCATTTCATTTCTTTCCTCACTTGTTGCATATTGATTTTTTGGAGGACTTATAGTGTCTTAAATAGACTATTGTTAAATTTTATTGATATTGAATTTTTGAGAATTAAGTAGTGTTATGGACTAGAGTGTATGGATTGATTATCTAGATGGTGATTGAAGAATTTAGTTTGGTTGGAATGACTATCTAGGATTTATAAAGGAATTTTGATATAATATCAAGTTGAAAAGGTTAGAAAAAAAAAAATTCTGCAGACAGACTGTTTCTGCTGATAAATTCTCACCAGTCTGCTCGCCAGTGGCGCGCAGCTGGCGAGCAGCTGCGAGCAAAGGCGCCAGGCCTCTGGAAACTCGCCACTCGCTCGCCAGCTGGCGAGCGGCTGGTGAGCCTTAAAAAAAAAATTTGGATTTGGACTAAATATGTCGATTGATGAATGAGTTTGATGGTATAATTAACATTGAGATGAAGTGTATGATTGAGGAATCACGTTGACTTAGTGTAACTTGTTATGGTAGGGTTTAGGATTTGGGTCCAATGATTAAATAAGATCAAGGTTTAACTGTCTATATTCAGGTTGGGCAAGGATTATCCCACACTTCTATATAGGTTTCGCTAGCATCTGGTGAGGATTTTGAGAACACCGAGTGATGAGATTATGGGTTTATGGGAATTTTTAGAACCTAAACATTTAATCAACTGATAAATAGGCTTATTTGAGATGTTAATTTGCTTTGTGTGTTGGATTCTTGCTTGAATTGGATGTGGTAAATCGGCTGTTCATCGTAGGGGTCTGTGTGAAGTTGAAACGACTTCATGTGTTGATCATGTGCTTGAAATGATGCTTCTCAATGTTTCACTTATCGTTTATGGTGAACAATTAGTTAATATATGTGTGGAATTGATTTTTGGTGATTAAAAGATGCTAGATGAAGATTTTGCTGCTGATTTTTGCGTGTGCACAGTGATTTGTTGAGTTTTATATGGATTGCCAATTTTGTCTTTCTTCTCTCCCTTTGTCTATTCAAAATATTACTTGTGAGTGGAACTTTAGTATTGATGACTTGATATTTGTGTTTATATGTTCAATATTTGGCTCGAAAATTTAGTGGATTTTTGTTTTGGTTGTTGTGGTTGTTTCTTTTCCTGTGTTGCCATGATTCTATTAGGTAACGATACATTGATATTGGTAGTAAATTTTTCTGGAATGTGGAGTTATTTATTTATGTACTGTTGTTGATTTATTTTGGGTACATTTGATGAATGAGTTTTGGTAACTAAAGTGATATGATTAGAAGGGTAAGATCAAGTTGAGTTGATGTAGGAATTTAAACTTCTGAAGGGGTGTATATCTAGTGAATGAAGTTAAATTAAGAAGTAAAGTAGAATTTGAAATAGTTACAACTATAAGGGAATAGTGATATAATTTAATCAAGTACAATGAGAATTAGATACTGATAGTTGAATAGGAATTTCTGGAGGAAATTGACGGAATAAGGATTCTTCTTTTGGGGTCTCGGATATAATTATGAACCTAGGCATAATCATAGTCGAGGCATCATTGAAGACCTTATGAGTCAAGGAGAATAAAGAAAATTTAGAAGTGATTGAATTTAATTAATATAGGTTGAAGTAGGAAATATTGAATTTCTCTTATGATTGCTAGATGAGGGTGCTTGTTATTGTTATAGGAGACTTATCAAAAGTGTTAATTTTGTTGAGAAATGAGGTTGAGGAATGATGTTAGGACACTAAAGTAAAAATTTGTATAGGGTAAGTTGGAGTAGGGGAGGTAATTTAAGGTTGTATTGAGAGGATTATGCTATGTATTAGTTCTAAGATAGGCTAGTCATGGTGAATTTTGGGGGCAAAATTCCTAAAAGGTGGGGAGAATTGTAACATCCTGAAAAATTTAATTCAGGATTAGTGAGTGTTTTGGGAAATTTTGGAGATTTTTAGGATATTTTGGAAGTTTTGGGGTAATAAGTGTCTAAATAATTAATTAAACAAGTGAAGAAATAGAAATATGAGGGTATGACGGAATCCAAAATATTTTGAAGATTAAGGAAATTGGAGGATGACTTTAGTGAATTTATATTAAAAGAAGACATTATGGTAATTTCCGGTATAAGTTAGATAATCCAACACAAGAAAACACTAAACCAAACGTGGCCTTAACTCTTCCTTCTTCATCAAAGCCGAAGAACCTCTCCCCTTCTCTGAAAAACACGTCGCACACTCCCACCTCCCTTCATTCTTCAATTTTTCTTCTTCCTCAATCTCCATCCTTTCGGCCATCCCTCTCAAAAAGCTTGACAAGTTCATTTTTCTCTTCTCTTCTACTCCATGGATCTGTGAAGCTTATGTTCGATCTGTGGCTGGGTGTGGGGCGTCGGCCTTTGGTTTCTTACGGCGGTGGCGGCGAGTTTTCCGGCGAAGAACGTCCGATTTGAAGGTAGGTGTTAGTGTTCTTTCGTTTTTATGAGTTTGCTTCTTGTTTCAACTTCTTTTTCTTCATTTCTTCATTCTCCTCAAACCCAGCTCGGCCCGCCACGTGAAGGAAGTTTTCCGGCGAAGCTTTTTGTTTTCCGACGGTGGATGGCGTTTGGGAGGTAGGCTTGGAAGTTTCCACTGGTTATATAAGCTATTTCCATTTTCCATTGGTGGCTTCTTCCATTTTCTGAGTTTCCCTTTTCTATTCTGTTCGGCCAGCCCCTCTTATGGCCGTTTCCGGCGAGACCCAATTCGTTTTCCGGTGAGTTTTAACCTCCTTTTCACTTTAGAACTTTGTAAGCATTTGTACTTCTATTTGATTTGGATTCTTAGAATTGTATTCTTGAAAAGTTAGGGTTTTAGTCATGTTAAGATTTTTGAAATTTTAAGCTTTAATGATGAAGGCGAGGTGTTCAATTTGAGAATTCTTGGAGGTACTTGAGTTTTCTTTATGCTTTTAGTTATTTTGGGATGTTTGTAGGTACTTAGGGATTCTTTAAAATTAGGAGATGATGATGTGTGACTTATTGGTGAAAATTGGTAGTTAGTATATGCTTACTAAGGTTAAATAATGACATTGAAATGGTGGGATTGATTGGATTGGTGCTTAGGAAAAGGATTGGTGAATAAAGTATTGAATAAATGAGAAAGTAATTATGTGCCATGGTAATATGTGATTTAATGTTTGAATAAATGGTGAGTAGAGAACTTCTAAGGCCATAGGGTGGTATTGGTGTGTAGGAATTTGTTGGAATGGCGTTTAGGAAAAATATTGGTGAGTAAAGTGTGAAATAAAATTTATTATGTAAATTGGTGATTTATAAGTTAATGGTTGAATTAATAGTTATGATGGATGGATATGATATGGGAAAGATTAGTGAAAATTCTTGTAAGGAATTATTATCTAGTTATTTTGAATTTAGTAATTGAGTTAATTCTTGGAAATAAGTTTGAGTGTTTTGGAATCTTTAGATGCTTTAGAGAAGTAGAATGTTGTGAGCTGGATTTATTGAGTATGGAATGATAATGTATATGAGCAGATAAAGACCGTTAGTTATATTGTAATGTTATTGAAGAGAATCTTGATTCATGAGGGTAAAGAAAGAATTTGATTAACTATTAGAAGTGGTAGGCCAAAAAGAAATGAAATTTGCATTTCGTGGGATTAGTATGGACCATGAATCAATTTGTGATTCTAATGTTTATTGAAGTTGGTAAAAAGTTATAGACTTTGAAGTTGGAGGAGTTTTGGAACAAGTTGAACCTTGTTTTAAGTATTTTGTTTAGAGATTTTAAGTCATTATGAACTTGTAATGGTTTGAGTTTAATAAATTTTATTACATATGAGATCTTGTGGATTTTTAAACATGTTTAGGTTGAGTTTCGTAAGGATTTTGAAAGTTGCTATTCAATTCTTAGAAGTTGACGATTTCATAGGATTATGGTGCTAGGTAAAATTGTGAAACCATGGAATATTAATGGGTTGAACATTAGTTGTTAAGGAAGGAGGGATTGCATGTTAAACATAGGAAGGTTGAATTGAGTGTTACCATAGAAGTAATATGATAATGATATTTTGGAATGGATTTTGTTATCACAATTGTTGATGTTAGTGAAAGAATATAAAATTATGGAAATTGGAAGAGATGGGAATATATTGGGACTTTTTGGATTTGATAATAACTAAGGAAGTACTCATCCTCAACAATTGTTGTAATAGTCTTAAGATGATATGGATGGTTAAATTGTGGAAGATTGAGAATTGTCAACGGCAGGATCTAAAAGGTTTAAGAATAATCTTTATTTTGTAGTGAGAATAACTGAGGATTGATGGATATTGAGGATCAATAGAAGTAGTTGAAGATGAATTAGCTAAAATAGGCCTGATATGAGTATAAATTAAGTTAATCAAGTCATATGAACCCGAACTATGTGTTGACCCTGGGTTGTGTATTTTCTAGTGATTGTGGATATCAACGGGTCTAGCTGTGAGCAAGGATTTCATTGGTATTGTATTTACTGGATGTGGAGCAGGTTCAGGTAATCACTCTTACCTTACTATAACATTGAGGGTGACGTTAGTTGGGATTTTCAATCCTTTCTAACCCTCAAATCTTTAAAGGTTATTTTTATACAAAACAGGCTATCGGGTGCCTTTTAAACACGATTACTTTTGTATAAAGAAACTTCATACATTATATATATAGTATCCTGTCTGGTGGTTGTGATTCTCCTGAAATAGTGGGTATATTTAGATGTGGTGCTCTGACAGCAGTGTTGATAGGTTATTCGATGGAAAGTGATGAAGTTTGTGGTGAAGTTATATATGTATTTGGTACTTGGACAGGGGTATTGAAAAGTGAATGGTATTGGAAAGTATCAAAGTTTGAGATGTGAAAAGAGTTGTGATCATTGCATGACACTGAGATATGTACCATCGCGCGATGATAACCGGTTGATAGGCCAATCAACGGTTATTTGTACGGGTCGACAGATTGGAGACTGTGACCATTGGTCGACAGATTGGAGACTGTGACCAGCAGTTTTCTGATTGGAGACAGGAACTGCTCCCTTTCTGATTGGAGACAGATTGGGGTTTCCCTCTCATGGGTTTACCAGGGAGGGAAATTGCCCCCTCACTTTTGAGAGGGGCACAGTGTCAACTCATTTAGAATATATATATATATAGAGCTCGAGCGTAGTGCCACCGGGATGGCATGAGTAGAGCACCAGGGATTATACATGAATGTGAGCCGAGAAATGGGATTTGAGAAAGGTAGGAATGAGAATTACGATAAGGAAAGCATGGATTGAGGATTGGATGGTGAGGTTTAGTTGATGTGGAAATTGATTGAAGGGTTTCAAGTGAAATTTGAAAAGTAGAGATGATAAACTTGGTTTGAATTGGACGTGACACAGGGACTGGATTGTTAAATGAAAGAAGACTTGAGCTATATGTATATATTGATTTTAAAACTGTGGTACCCTTTAGACGCCTTTACTACCGCACATCTCACTGTTATAGTGAGTTAAGTAGTAGATTACTGAGACAAGTTGTCTCACCCCACGATTACTTACATTTTGCAGGCGATCATGCACAGGCGCGAGCAACAGGAAAGGGAATTGAGTTAAAAGGTTGTTTTACTTATTTAGACGTGTATATTGCCAAAAATGTATAGGTCTGCATTCGCTTCCGCATATTTTTATTCGTATAGATAATATTGGTTAATCAGGTGAATGTACTAGGTTATTCCTTTTGCCTAACCATGTTAGGTGATTCTTTTCTAACATGGTTAGCTATTTAATTATCCATGATAGTATACAGGTTATATTAGAAAATTCTTTTCTATCATGGATAATGATTATTAATAGGGAATTCTTTTCTAACTATGATAGATTTATAGATATTATGGAAATCATTCTTTTCTATCATAGTTAGTGAAGGTAGTATTGAATTAATCAGGGAATTAGTAACGATATGTTACAGTGGTTTGAGAGTTTATGAGTATAGAAAAGTGAATTAAATGTTGAGTTTGAAATTGTGGAGAGTTAAGGTTGTGAGGACTATGATATGTTCAGATGGAGGTATTGAAAGGAATTGTGAGTATGCATGGCATTGGTATTAAGCTTGAGATATTGAATGAGATTGAGACGTTGAAAGGATTTGTGAGCTTTGCATGACATTGAAATATATGTACCATCGCGCGATAATAAATGTCGATTGGCCAATCGACAGTTATTTGTACTGATGGTCCTTTTCGGATTGATTAGACCGGGGATCATAGGTCAACTTATTGAGAGAAAGTGACCTACGGTTGTTTGGCATTGAAGAGTCCAACCGTTCCCGTTCTGCAATGGAAACAAAATTGAGTTTCTCTCTCTGGAGATTGCCAGAGAGGGAAATTTGCCCCCTCATTATAGAGGGGGGCACAGTGTCAAATCATATAGTGAAGTTGGATGCTGGAATAAATGCCTCCGTGATGGAACGATGTATCTATAGGTGAGTGTGAGAGTTGTGAGGTGGTATGGTTGTATTGGAGGTAGAGATGGTGAAATGCATTGATTTGGAAATGGCAGAAAGACTGACGTGATACATGGGAAGGTTTGAATTATATATATGTATTACTGATTTTAAAACTGTGGTACCCTTTAGACGCCCTCGCTACCGCACATCTCACTGTTATAGTGAGTTAAGCGGTGATTACTGGGACAAATTGTCTCATCCCACGATTACTGACATTTTTGCAGGTATTCATGCACAGGCGCAAGCAGCAGGAAAGGGAATTAGGTCTTAGAGGTTGTTTATATTATTTAGAATTGTATATTGTCAATTTATAGGCCTGCATTCGTTTCCGCATGTATATATATATTTATTGTATAATATCAATTAGTTTTATTTATTAACCATGTTAGGCAAATTCTTTCTAACATGGTTAGCTTTTTAATTATCCATGATAGCATCTATATTGTATTAGGAAATCCTTTTCTATCATGGATAATGTTTTATTCACTAGAATATTCTTTTCTAACTATGATAGGTATATTAATATTATGGAAAATCCTTTTCCTATCATAGTTAGTAAAGAGATTATAGAATTAAAATTGTACATCATTAGTTAATTAGGGACTAAGTAACAGTATGTTACAACTTTCATGTTGACTATTTTGAGGATATTCTTGAAACTTATATATTCATATTCATAGTAAATTTATTTTTGGAAGTAAGAATTTTTATGATTTTTATAATTGTACTTGTATTAGTAGTAGTAGATGAAGTACGTTCTAGAAAATCAACACTTGTCTATATTATTCTATATAAATATTATGTATTTTACTTCTAATTATTTTTTTTAGGAAATCAATACTTGTTTTTATTATTCTATATAATTATTAATATTCCTTTCACATGCCTAAAGGATTTTTATAAACATAAATGTTAATTTAAATGTGATAAAAAGATTTTGGTCAATGGTCACTTTTTGAAAATGTTTTAATTTGGACCGTTTTCTGTCAACTTGTATAAACTTTTAAAATCCTCAAAATATATTTTATAACTAAAATTACTAAATTCAATTTAAATATATTTTATATTTTAATAAATTAGAATAAAATAACTAGGTGTGACAATTTGGTATCAGAGCAAAGGTTCTGGCACATATAGTTAGAAACCTGTTCGCAGAGAGTGGTTAGGATAGAAAAGGGTAGCTAGTTAGCTCTTGTAATTCATGGGTAATTACAAGTGGCTTTAGGATTAGGGATAAAATTAAAAACAAAAATTGTTAGAAGGAATGAATTGGAAAAATGTGCGCTGTAGTGCTTGCTTATATAATTTCTTTGAAATTCTTTGTGCAATACAGTGGTATTGGCACCTATTGGAATGATTGTACATGTGGTGAAGGAATTATCAGTTGATGTTTCCATAGTTATTTTGTGACATATATATGTTGTTACATATATAGAATTTTTTTTTTCTGCAAGACTTGAATTGTTGTGAGGGGTACAAATACCTCGATTTTTTATTGGAGAATTGGATGAGTGACTTCATGTTAATTATATAATTTATTGCTAATTTTATTTCATTGGATGATTGGTTTTGTAACATCCCAACTTTTGATTAAGGATAATGAGAAATTATTGAAGTGTCATTTAGAAAATTTAAAGTAATAGGAAGGAATTTTAGGATGTTTTGGGCAATTTAGGAATAATAAATGTTATTTAGTTTGGAATTTAAATAAATATAATTAAAAGAATTAATTGTGAATAGAAAACTTTCATGAAAAGTAAATTAGAATTTAGATCATATTAGAATGAAAAGAAAGAGATATAGTAATATATACAAACTTTTGGGCTAAAAATATAATTAAGAATAAATATTAGGGTAGTTAAGTGTAATTTTCCCTAAAGTATATATATATTCATCTCCTTCCTTCCTTCCTTTTCATTTCTCTCTCTCTCTCTCTCTCTCTCTCTCTCTCTCTCTCTCTCTCTCTCGCTCCCTCTGATCCTCTCACCCGATTCCTCTCTTCTCCTTCTCTGTTCACTCTCGCCGGCCGCCCTGGAGGCCGCCGCTAACGGTGACGACGGAGAAGGAAGCCGTTGTGGCTTCCTTCTCTCTTCTCTGCGATTTATCTTCCCCAAACACCTTCCTCTGCATGTCCTTTGGCCTTCTCGCGACCTCCGTTCTCCTCGTGATTTCCGGCAACCCACGGCGGAGCTCGAGCGTAGACAATCTGTGGGTAAGCTCATACCTCTATTTCCTTGCTTGGCTTCTTGGTTCTTCAAGTTTCACAATGTTCTTGACACTTTTTCATGTTTATTTTGTTTGCCTTCACTGTCCCTCCACGTTTTCCGGCGAGTTCGACGATGTACGGCGGCGGAAGAAGCGGCGGAGACCGGCTTTAACACACGCAGAAGAGGATTTGAGTATAGGTGAGTGTTAATTTCCGTTTTATACTTAGTTTACATCGATTTTGAGAGGAAAGAGAGAAGGGTCCGAATTGATTTTTGTATTTGGGGTTCAATAAGTAATCAAAATCATAGTAAAGCTTCAATTTCTTATGGTTAAGGATGTATTTGAATGTCAATATGAGTTTTGTTCAGATTTTTGAAAACCCTAGATTTTGTTGTTGAAGAAATCTTATGAATTAGTGGCAATTGAACTCTGAAACTTTAAATTAATCACTGTGGTAGTTTATTAGAGCCTGAATAGTGTTGTTATGCCTGATTTGTTGGGTTTTAAGAGTTTGGATGTGAATTGCATTGTTTTCCTCTGTTGCTAGCGGTGTTATATGGCTTTATTTTGGGTGTTAGTGACTTAAAGGTTCAAACTTTTTGATATACATATTCATTAAAGCTGTAAAATGACTCTACATGTTTGATTTGTGTTTGGATTGAAGATTTCTAAAGTTTCTCTCTCTCTTTTGTAATGGCCGAATGGATTTTTGGCAAGTAATGAAGCTTCATGCTTCATTTGGGCTTGATTCTAATTAATTTATGATTGGTAAAAGGCAATAATGCATGTTTTATGTTTGTATGCAATTGGTGGTTATGGTTTGGTAAACAAAATATTAATGATGTATCTATGCTTGTTGGTTTTTCATATTTGATTGGAAGTAGTTAGGTTATTAGGAGCGTGCTTGTGAGTCTTGTTGATTTTCTGTTGTTTTTGTGAAGTAGCCGAACTGAATTGTGGCTCTGTTTTGGGTTGTTATAAATGTTAAGTTGATTATAAAAGTTGGCATACTATTAAATGGTGATTTCTGCAGGTTTTGGGATTAGTTTTGTAGCTCTTGGGGTTTGGTTTATGTTCTGAAAATTTTATTAGAGGTGTTTGTATAAATTGAAAAGTGTGGTTCTGTTTTAAGAGCCCAAGAGTCCCAATTTCTAATTGGATAATGTATGTTGGAGTGTTTGCAGGATTTATGTGCATGTAATGTTTTGAATTGATTTGGGGGAAGTTGATAGTGCATGTATGAGTTAGGTTGGATTCAGTTATGAGGAGATCTCTTTTCCTTCTTTGTTTTTGCTGTCATGGGTGTTGAAATTCTGTTTTATTTTGAATGTGAAATGGGTAGTAGGTAATATAAAGAGGTTGGTTAAGAAATTAGCTCTAAGTGTATATCCTTACAATATTGGCTTACATTGAGCCTAATACTTTTGAGTTGAGTGTTTGAAACTGATACAAAGGAAAGTTAGGTGATATAAGGGTGTAATGTGATGATTATAGAGATAAATCTAGTTATGTATATGTGGTTTTGTGTATAAAGTATTGTAGGCAGAGAATTCAAATTCTGTATTAGGTTGAATAGATTGAAGAAAAGAAATGTTTTTAGTTGATTTAAAATAAAATGAAAGAACTACAAAGTTAGTGGTGCAAGTAGTCTTTGAGCTTACAAAGAAATATGATTTGAATTGATGGGAACTTGTGTCTAGAGGGCTGTACAGATTTCTTGGGTTCTGGATATAGAATAATGAGTTGTTATGGATTTGGATTGGTTATAAGGGTGAAGGAAAGACATTGGATTATCCTTTGTGGATTTTGAATTTGTAGTAAGAATGAATGATGAAGGTACTCGCTTTATTTGAGAATTTTTCAGCTTGGTTTATCTTTGATGGGTGTGCATAAGCGTAGTAATATTCAATATTCATATTCTTGATCTATTATTCATGTGTTTGGTTAATGTTTGGGTGCCTTCCTTTGTGAAATCTTGCATGGATTTTCGTATTGATTGTCTTGTTGATACGGAGATTGTTGTGAATGTTGTTTGTTTCAGAGTAGTTATATTTTCTTGAATAAATTGATGTGGTGTGACCCATTAGGTAATTGTAAGTATTCTTGAATGATGTGATTTGCTTGGATTGAAGTTGATGATTTTGAAATTCAGGTGCCTTATGATTTAAATTGGTTAAAGGATTCAAAGTAAGAAAAATGGGGAAAATGGGTAGTAAAACGTGAGAGAGAGACATTGGATTATGATAAAATGGAGATGATATTAATTTATCATTTTGTGTCATATCATTATAGGAGTATATAGTGGTGATGACACTTGAAGAGAAATCTACAAGGAATGGTAATGGTAAGGAAGAGCAATAGAGTGCAAAAGGGCGACAGGTAATCACACTTAACCTTACTATAACATTGAGGGTGACGTTAGTTGGGGATTGTCAAAATCCTTTCTCACCCTCTATTTATTTATATTATCTTTGAAAGGTTATTTTTATACAAAACAGGCTATCGGGTGCCTTTCAAACACGATTATTTTCGTATAAAAGAAATTTGAAACATTATATGTATTATCCTGGCTGGTGTGGATGGTTATACTGGATTGGTTTTATTTTGGGTATGATGTGAGGGTTCATATATTTTTCTGTTAGGGGTATTGATAGTTAGTTAGATGGAAGGAGTTAAATAGTTGAGATTGAGGTATTGAAAGGAAAAGGTAAAAGTGCATGATATTGATGATGAGGTTGAAATTGTTAGATATGGATATTGTGAGCATTGCATGACACTGATTTATATTTGTACCATCGCGCGATGATAACTGTCGATAGGCCAATCGACAGTTATTTGTACTGATCCTTTTCGGATTGATTGGATCGGGGTCATAGGTCAACTTATTGAGAGAAGTGACCTACGGTTGTTAAGGCATTTTAGAGCCCAACCGCCCCTACGGTTATTAAGGCATTTGAGAGCCCAACCGTTTCCATTCTGCAATGGAAAACAGAATTGGGGTTCCCTCTCTGGGGATTGCCAGAGAGGGAAATTTGCCTCCTCATTGTGGAGAGGGGCACAGTGTCAAATCATATAGTGAAGTTGGATGCTGGAATGAATGCATCCAGGATGGCACGATGTATCTATAGGTGAGTGTGAGAGTTGGTGTAGTAGTACTGATGGATTGGAGATAGAGATGTTGACGTTATTGTTTGGAAAGTGATAGAGAAATGTGAATGATTTATATTGAGAAAATCTGGAATATATGTATTATTGATTTTTAAAACTGTGGTACCCTTTAGACACCCTCACTACCGCACATCTCACTGTTATAGTGAGTTAAGCGGTGATTACTGGGACAAATTGTCTCATCCCACGATTACTGACATTTTTGCAGGTATTCATGCACAGGCGCGAGCATCAGGAAAGGGAATTAGATAGTAGAGGTTATATAGACTATTTTGAATTGTATATTGCCAATTTGTATTGGCCTGCATTCGTTTCCGCATGTATATATATCTATTTATTGTTTAATGTCAATTAGTTTTGTTTATTAACCATGTTAGACAAATCCTTTCTAACATGGTTAGCAATAAATTATCCATGATAGTAGCTGTGTTGTATTAGTTTATTCTTTTCTATCATAGATAATATTTTAATCATTAGGATATTCTTTTTCTAACTATGATAGAGATATTGATATTATTGAAATTCCTTTTTCTATCATAGTTAGTACAGATATTATTGAACTAAAAGAGATGTCACAGGTTAATTAGGGAATTAGTATCAGTGTGTAACAGGTTTTCTTGAGAAGTGTATAATAGATGATTGTGTGTTAACTTTGTGTTATAAATTAGATATATGATGAAATTGTTATTAGACTTTGATGAGCTATGATTACATTTGATTGATTTGAATGTTGATTTGTGTGTATGTGTAATTTTTTTTTATTTGCTGATTGGGTGAATATCTTCTGTGTATGTAATAAAGTAATTTGTATAATTGATTGTATGATTATCTTATGCTTGTTAATTCATTTTGATGACTTGATATTGTCCTGATTATGGGTGCTAGTAGAAAAGTAGTTAAATTTTGAAATTTCTTACATATAGAAAGCATGATATTAATTATGAAGTAAGAGTAATTAAAGAAGTGAAAGTTAATAGAATGGAAAAGTGTCTTAGATAGTTTGATTAGAGACAAGGATGTTTCTTGGGGTCTCGAGTATAATTATGAACCATGGCATAATAATAGTCGAGACATCAATGAAGACCTTATAGGGCTAAGAGATAAATGTTTTTAGTTAGAAAAGTAATGCTTTAATTTTATAATAAAAAAATGCTTGAAATACAAGAGTAGCTATGTATGAATACGGTATACAAATATTTTAAATTAATTGTGAACTTTCTGGATTCTTGATTTTTTTCCTTGTAGTGTCATGTTATATTGTGATATTATTTTTGCAGTTTTTCTATCCTTGTTGTTTCGTTAGTTTTCATATTTTTTTTATTGTTGACGTGGTATGAATGCTGTTATGTAGAGTTACAATAATCTTTTTTTCTATTTACATTTAGCTGAAATATATATTATATAAATTCCTTAGTTTCTATTTTGAGATATTGTTGGTTGAATGATTGAATGTGGTATGAAACTAATTCATACATTTTTTTTGGGAATATTCTGTTTTTATATAGGTTGATCAGAATTAAATAAAAAGAAAATACTGTACAAGCCAAGGGAAAATTTGTAGTTTGAAATTTAAGTCTCACTTTGCTAGGCTGAATGTTACAATGAATGAAAAAAAAATCAGTTAGTGTTAGTACTCTTAAAATGTTAGTTAGAGAAATGTAGATATTAAAAAAAACTAAGTGAGTACTCTAAGTTGAGTTTTTTCTTGAAGATTGTAAACGTCTAGACAGGTAATGAAAAATTTCTATCTAGATATCAAGATTTTAGAAGTAATGATGAGGGAAGATCGATTTTGCAAAGGTGTTTAAGGGGTCGAGGTTTTGATCTTGTTGAATATAGAAGTTAGTAGGAAATTTTAACAAGAATTTATGATTTATTTGTGTTTGAGATGAAATAGGTATTAAAGTTTAATTTAGATGTGGTCAAAGGTAAAAAAAAAAACCAGAGAGAGGAAATTATGATATAGAGATATGTGAATGAAAATTTGAATCACTATTTTGAAATTTATCATGATGGTTTAAATAAATTTGTGACATAGATAATATTTCTATAAATTTTAGTCAAGAGATTTGGATTTAGATAAGTTAATAGTGAATTTCTATAGGAGAATTTTCTTATGTAGGAATTGAGTTAAAATTTTGGAGATGTGATTGTGGATGTAGAGGACAAATTCGGTGCTTTGTTAATGGATTTAGGACTTCCAAAGATATAAATTATGATTAAAGGGTTGATATGATATTATGATGATTGAGAAAAATACATTAGAATTTAAAATGTTAGATTGTGAATGAAGTATGTGATGTTGGAATTTTAAATAGTTTGAGTCTTATTTTCTTTGCATCAATTAATTTAAGGTCAACTTGATGGTGAGATTTAGATGTCAAAATTTTTAAGGATTTATATAATAAATACTTATCAAATACATGGAAAGTAGAGATGAATTTACGGTTGACTATTTCTTTGTATTAATAGACAAATGGATTTGTCACTGAAACATATTTGATGTTTAGGTAATACAAGAGTAGTAGGTTCAAACTTTGATTTGTGAAGATGTTAAGTGTAATTATAAATGTTAGGAGAAACTGAAATAAAATTATGTTGGAATAAAGGTATATGGGTAATGTTAGAAAACATTACATAATGCAGAACAGTTGAAAGAGAAGTTAAAGAAAGAGCAAGAGAAAGTGTGAAGAATATCCATATTGTTTTTCTTTTATATGAGGTATAAGAAGTTTTTATGCATTGTTGGGACTATAGAAAGTATTTTTGAGTTGAGAAATTTCAGATTGTGGAAATTTTCAAGGAAACTCTAAAAGTTATGTGTGTAGAGGTGAAATACAAGGATAAACATGATTTTAATAATATTGGAATTGGAGGAAATTTGAGTATTCTAAGGAATGTGTTTGAGAGAATAGTGTTTAGGTGTGACATCTTATTTATGAGGTATTGTTAAGAAATAATTGTTTGTGTAAGGTAAAATGTTGTAGGAGAGCCAAATAATTAAATGTTGGGACTAAATTTTAGAAGTGTGTGATGCCTTTTACAACTATTAAGGTTAAAGTTCTTTGTAAGATTTTAATAGTGCTGTGATGGTTATTTAAGAAAAAAAAAGTGGAAGACTATGAATATAAGTGTGAAGTATTCAAAATAATTAGTGATTGATTTTATTTTATAACTATTAGCAATTGAATTTAATGATGATTGAAACTTAAACACTTATTTGTGTGTGTATCATTTATAGATCCAAAATTTACTGGAAGTCAAGTCAAATTTTATTAGAATTTTGATCTTAAAGGCTTAGTGAATATTTTTATTTGTTGCAAAAGGTTAGTTAGCTAATTTTGGTATAAGTAGAGATGTCTGTAATAATTTTTTATGGAATTAGTAGGGACTTGGATTTTATGAAGGCATACACTAAATAATATTTCATTTTGATGGAGGTATAAGATTTATTAGTGAAGGTTGTTGATGGAACATATTTGACTTAAGGTATTTAGTTGTTAAACTACTTGTTGAGGTAATTATTGGGAGTAAAGTTTGGATTTTAATTAAAGATTTGGAGAAAAAGTTTGGATTTTAGATATGAAGGAAATTTTTAGCTTTATAGGAATCAATGAGAAAATTAATAAGTTATTATAGAATATGTTCAATGTTCTTAAACGATATAATTAGTGGCTGCCATAGAAATAACATTTTAATTTTACAATAGTTATTTCAAGGTTAATAAAGATGTTTAAAAGGATTGTTGACGTGGATGTTAAATTATTATTTTGGCAAAGGTTGCATGCATGAGCATATTCTTAGATCACTTATGTGAATAGGATTTTAATGGAGAAATCAACTTGTGAGGTCGTTAAAGATATATTTTGATTGTTGTTTAGGTATAAGCTTTAGAAATATGACTAAAACAAAATTGATTTTGTTTATTGATAGAAGTTTCTAGGTATTTGGTATGAATCAGGAAGAGTTGCTAATAGGTGGATTGTAGACATATTTTGTCTAAAAAAAATTACTAATATTTAGAAGTTTGTGCCTTTTGATTAAATAGTGACACATAATTGGAGATTTACATGATATAGGCTCTCAAAGGAATAATTCAAAACATTGAGGGGTGTAAGTAATTATGAAAAGCATATCTGGCTTGAAATTTTTTTTAGAATGTGAGATTGAATAGAATATTTTTTTTAGGTAATAAAATATAGCTTGATTGGCTAGATTATCGTATTGTGATTTTATGGAATAGAGAATTGACCTTGACTTTAGTAGACATGAAACAATTAATAGTAATCTTAGAAACTGAATTATCAAATCTACAACTTACAGCACCCCTTGCACAAGAAGTTATACGAAGGTTTTGAGATGATGATTTTAGGTGATCGAGGTTATTCAGGGTAAAAATTATAGTACTTTTGATAGTGGTAGGAGTATCAATATAGTTATAACGTTAGGATTATTGAAAGAATATGAAGTGCCATTAAGACTTAGGAGCAAGTAAGTTTCTCATAATTTCGAGGACGAAATTATTTAATGGGGAAAGAATTGTAACACCCCAAATTTTATTTCATAATATAATAAATTCAAAAGGGAATAAAGAATATAAGTTATAAGTTAAAGTTTTATAAAATGGAATAAAAGAAAAATTTAGGACAAACTATTAGAAATTATGAAAATAATATTAATATTTCCTATTTTTTTATTTAGTAGTCTATTTGTATATTTTAGTCATATTGTTAAATATAGTATTAGGAAATATTTAGAGTAGGAAGATGTTTGTTATCATTAAGGAATTATTATTAGGTAAAACTTGTAGGGAAAGTTTATTATCTTTTAGGATTTTTTTGCATTATAAATTATAAATATGTTATTATATCAATAAAATAATTCTCAAACTACTCATTCATCTTTGTTTCCACCCAACCTAAGTTTTATTAAATAAATAGGAAGAATAGAGTTTTTTTTTTTTTGACCTGGAAGAATAGAGTTAAATAGAAAGAAAAGGGGTTTAATTGTCTTATAAAATATATTGGGGTCAGAAATTTAATTAACAATAAATAAGCGGGTAAATGATTGATTTTTTACTTAGTCATTATGTGTGACACAAATAACAAACCCTAGTCTTCCTCCTAAAAAAAATGTGGGTCTCTTCTCTTTAAGTCAACTCTTCCTTCATCTTCATATTCATCTTCATTCTCTTCTCTTTTCCATGTCAAACCCGCCGCTTCTCACTCTCCCAAAATCATCATTCAATCTTGCTGCTCACTTCCTCTCCCAGACACTTCGATTTTTCTCCTCAACTGTGCTTGCCCTGCTTCGTTTTATTTTTTGTATGAATCTTGGTGAGAATTCTTATCTTTTCTATTCATGTTTTCTGCAAAACGAGTGAGAAATTTTTGAGAGAATTGAATGGGTTTGGGGATTTGAGAATTCTAATTGATAGTTAATGGAGTTTCTAGGCTTATTTATATATAATCTGATTGTGCTATTAATTTGTTAATATTATGTTGTTGTTTTGAGCAATCCATTTTTGTTCTGTGTTTTTTCTATTGGGAATGTTAAATTGGTTTCTTTGTTTGTGATTCAAAGTGGATACTCATCAGTATAGAAATATTGTATACAAGTAGTTTAGGATGTTCATTTAATTCTGCTTTGATATTCACAATACTCTTGTCGATTTGAACCTTCTTTGCCACCAAAATTGCAAATCTGATTTTAAAAAAAAATTAACTTGGGAATTTTACTATTTAGGGAAAATGTTTTACAGGCTTGGAAAGGGCTACCATAGATCTAATAATCCTTTTGTTATTTTCTACAATGGCTAGATTGAGTTGGAAATAATGCACTAATAATATAAGCTAATTATAGAAAAGAAAGGAAGTAAAAAGTTTTGTACAAGCGTGAGTTTATTCAAATGGAGAGATACAATAGACTACATGAATTATTTTCTTTGCTTGTAGAAGGAATATTTAGTTAACTGATTGGTGTGGAAAAAGAGATGAATTTAAATATTGTGTAGGTGTTTAAACGTGGTTGTTTCTGAAATGGTATGTTGTGTAAATGTGAACTATTTATGACTTGATTTGAATTATTTATGACTTGATTTAATTGTTGGGAATGATATACAATGGCTGGACTATTTGTAATAGGCACAAATACTTCAATTTCTGGTTGTAGAACTGACTTTATGATAGTAGTAAAATTGTTATTTTCATGATAGTAGTAAAATTGTTATTTTCTCCTTTCATTTGGCTGATTAGTTTTCCCGAGAAAAATTGTTATTAATAGGGTTTATTTTTAGCAATTTAAATTTATGTGGAGTACTCCAGGTATAAGGAGGGTCGCTCCCCCTATACCATATTGTTTTGTTGAATTTATTTTTCCTACAAAATCCTGTCAGGTATGCCTACTACGAAAGGTGAATATATCACTATAAATAGTGAGGTGGTGCAATAGGCACTTATATTAAATATTCTACCTGTAACAAATATATTGTTAAGGTAGGGGCCCTGTAAGAGTGTTTTACTAACAGGTAGTAATCACTAACAGGTAGCGTCACTATCATTATCTGAAGTAGGATTAAATGAATAAACTTCTAGGTGAAGTAAATGCATGAATTAGAGTGTATGAAATAAACTGTGGTAAATTTGGTTTCAGGTACACTAGATAGGTGAATTTTTTGGAGTGAAGAAGGAAAAGAGAGAAGACAAGAATGTCTGCTTTTGTTTTTGTAATCAATTATAAACATTTTTGCAATTGATACTTTAACAAAGATTTATTTTCTAAGTGGATGTAAGGTTTTTGAGAATACAGGATTACTCGTTAACTTGTTTATTTTCATGTTGACTATTTTGAGGATATTCTTGAAACTTATATATTCATATTCGTAGTAAATTTATTTTTGGAAGTAAGAATTTTTATGATTTTTATAATTGTACTTGTATTATATCTTCAATAAATCTCTTCCACCGAGTTATTCTAAACGCGCATTCTCATGGTCGTTTTCTTCACAAAAATCCTGTAGCGAATGCTGTTTTACTGTAGAGAGTGTTGTCCCCACACTGGACACGTGGTGTTTCGTGTAGTGAACTCTGCAATTTGTAGGTCTGTAAGGACAATAAATTATTAAATAATGTAACCAGTAAATACAGGCTGAAGATTACTTTTGCTGCTAAAGTG
The DNA here is from genome assembly GCA_029929735.1 of Mimosa pudica. Lineage (NCBI taxonomy): Eukaryota > Viridiplantae > Streptophyta > Magnoliopsida > Fabales > Fabaceae > Mimosa > Mimosa pudica. The sequence continues at coordinate 2,607,295 of JAKELP010000037.1, read as the reverse complement.
TCATTAGTTGTTTACTAATCTAAGTTGTTCTTAGTGGTTATATTATTGCTATGTTCTTTTTTTGGGTCGCAGGCACATAAATTTCATCGCAAATAAATCTTTCCATGACCTGTATATATTTCTGTGCCTATGTCATTATATAGATGTTTTTTTCTCCTGTCGTTGGATTATTTACCTTGTGGGTAATGGGTAATAATATTAACTAAGTCTTTTGAGTACTTAGTTTATTACTTAAAAAGTTTTAGAAAAATGTAAAATGTAGAGGAATCTAACATACTGTTACTAGTTCCCTAATTAATTCAATAATACATTTACTAACTATGATAGAAAAAGGATTTCCATAATATCAATGACTCTATCATAGTTATAAAAAGAATTTCCTAATAATAAGCATTATCCATGATAGAAAAAAAATTTCTAATACAACCTGAACACTATCATGGATAATTATTAGCTAACCATGTTAGAAAAGAATCACCTAACATGGTTAGAAAAAGAAGCAACCTACTACATTTCTCCAATTAACCAATAATATTAATACAAACAGAAATATGCGGAAGCGAATGCAGACCTATACATTTTGGCAATATACATTTCTAAAGAGTCTATTCAACCTTTAAAGCTTAATTCCCTTTCTTGATGCTTGTACACGTGCATGAATACCTGCAAAAATGTGAGTAATCGTGGGGTGAGACAACTTGTCTCAGTAATCTACTACTTAACTCACTATAACAGTGAGATGTGCGGTAGTAAGGGCGTCTAAAGGGTACCACAATTTAAAATCAGTAATATGTATATAACCCAAGTCTTCTTCCATTTAACACTTCAGTCCCTTTGTCACGTCCAATTCGAATCAAGTTTATCAACTCTACTTTTCAAATATCACTTAAAATCCCTCAATCAATTTCCACATAAACTAAACTTCACCATCCAATCTTCAATCCATGCTTTCCTTACTGAAATTCTCATTCATACTTTTCTCAAATTCAATTTCTCGGCTCACATTCATGTACAATCCCTGGTGCTCTATTCATGCCAACCCGGAGGCACTACGCTCGAGCCCTATATATGTTCCAAATGAGTTGACACTGTGCCCCTCTCACAATGAGGGGGCAATTTCCCTCTCTGGTAACCCAATGAGAGGGAAACCACAATCTGTCTCCAATCAGAAAGGGAGCAGTCCCCGTCTCCAATTAGAAGACAGCTGGTCACAGTCTCCAATCTGTTGACCAATGGTCACAATCTCCAATCTGTCAACCAGTACAAATAACCGTTGATTGGCCTATCGAACGGTTAACATCGCGCGATGGTACATATATCTCAGTGTCATGCAATGTTCACAAAACCTTTTAATATACCAATCCCTTTCAATATTTCAATATCACATCAACGTCAAGCACTCTTACAATTCCCTTCAATATCTCAATGTCAGCATTTCAAAATTTTCCCTCAACTTACTCCCCAACATCTCAAATCCAACATTTAATCTTCTTATATCTACATAACCTTTCCAATGTCACTATCAGAACACTCCACCTGTGTATATGTCACACCATTCCAGGATTTTCACCACAACTAAACAGGATACTACATATATAATGTGTCAAAATTCTTTATACAAAAAAATCGTGTTTAAAAGGCACCCGATAGCCTATTTTATATAAAAGTAACTTTTAAAGATTTTTGAGGGATAGAAAGGATTTTGAAAATCCCAACTATACCGTATAAGAGTGATTACTTGCACAAGCTCAATAATCAACAGATATACCGTATACGCAGCTAATGTTGTCCTCGAGTTCCGCTCGAATTAACGCCGTCTACAATTATGCAACAATCATAATTGGTCAAGACACTTTGTAAGTGACTTTGACCACTCTTTAAACAAATTCTAAAACAAGTAATGAAGTAGTTAAATACTTCAATTATATCCCCAATATCTTCCTTTCATTTTACTCAATGCTTATAAATCCTAAAATGCTCAATTACACAATTCTTTATCCTTCTTGCCTAAACTCACTCAACTATCTAAAATCCACTAAACCAACCTCAACAACATTAATTTCTACACAATGTGGCCTCCCCAAACTTTCTAATCATCCACCAACATTCCACTTACAAACTTACTTAGCAAAATCCCGTTTAGTCAACACTTTATTCACCAACTTCTTTCCTAAACACCAATCCAATCAATTCCACCATTCTAATGTCATTATATAACCTTAGTTAGCATTTAGGAACCACCAATTTATCCAATAACTCACTTATCATCAAACCCTAACTTTAGAGAATACCAAAATATCAGCAAAAACTCCAACATAACTAGAAACATTAAGGAAACTCAAATGCTCTTAAGAAACGTCAAATTAAATACCTAATATCCATTATTATGACTTTAAAACTCCAAAAACCACAACATACCCAAAACCCTAACTTTTCAAGAACACACTTCCAAGAAACCAAATCAAAGACAAGTAAAAATGCTTACGGAGTTCCAAATTGAAGAGGAAGTAAAATCCCGCCGGTTAACCACCGCGAGTCTCGCCGGAAAACGGACACTAAGGTGGCTGGCCGAAGCAAACATCAAGAGGAAGAGGAAAATGAGAAAAAAAAACGAAGTTAGAAGGAGAAAATAGCTTGAAGAACAACCAAAAATGCAAGACTCACGTTCTCCAAAACCGCCGGCCGCCGTTGACCACCGTCGCCGCCGGAAAAGTGAAGAAAGGCGACATTTTTGAGGGGCTGGACGACGAGAAACAAGGAGTGTGAGAAATGGATGGCTCACAAGTTTCCTAAGGTTTGAGAGTGAAGAACAAAAAAAAAAGGTGGGAGATGGAGGATTATGGGTGGGAGCCGATTAGGAGAGTTTGAGAGGGAGGGGGTCGTTTGGTGAGGAGAAAAAAAAGAAGAAAGAGAAGAAAAAAAGAAACAAGAAAGAAGAAGAGGAAAAGAAAATGGAAAAATGAGGAATATTCTTTCCCAATATTGGATATTCTTTTTCAAGTGGTGATATTCCTTTTTATCCTTATCTCTTTAACCATAAAATCCTACACTTGTTCTCCCACAATTTGAATCTTGATCCCATCTTCAAAATCATTTAATTGATTATTCTAAGCACTTATTTGTTCAAAACCTCTAAAAATATCCAAATTTTCCCAAAATTTCATGAATATTTCAAATATACTAATAGTTTTTTACTAAAAACATTTTTTAATCCTGTATTAAATTTCAGGATGTTACAATTCTTCCCACCTTTTAGGAATTTTGCCCTCAAAATTCATTTATACTACTACTCGTCTAAAAGAATCATGTGAGATAAATAGTAAATTAGCTCACCTAGTAATAGCTAAGGATACATTTCATGTATTCTCTCCTTGGTCTCCTAAGGAACCTTTTCAACACTTATAGAGAAGGAACAGAAAATTTAATACACATTGAGCAGTTCAGTCATACTATCGTTCAGGGTCTTTAATCATCTTACACAACTACATAAAGTTCTTCCACTTCAAACGAAATAGAATAGCTTCTTTAACCCAAACCACATACATCTAAAGAGAACAACCCTTAATCTTTTCAAATCAGCAAGTAAGCATCAAACAAACTTCGTTCCCTTACACATAACGTAGGCCAAACAAAAGTTATACTCAAATTGAACAATCACCTTTGTTCCTTCCTATTGAATCGGTCATAACAGTTTCATAATGCAATTCCATCTCTTAATCATACATCCAACACTTCATTTAAGCTGCATCCATTTTTTTTAAGCACTAGAACAAGCATTACAATTCCATATTCCATCAATATTTTTACTCATATCACTCCCACAGCGATTCAGCTACTAAGAACTAAAGGGCAAAGCAGTTTACAAACACATGCATCACCAAGCATCAACTCAATTCATGATATCTAATCACAATATAAGACCATGAAGTAAGAACTTATAATGCAAAGAATTCATAACAAATTCATGTAACCAAAACTGATTTTACAAAGTAAAGAATCAGTAAAAATGTCCCAAAGCTTTGCTTCCTATTTAGTCAACACAAAAATTCATTTATACATATAAACATATTATTTTATATCAAATCTCAGCAATTCCTCTTCAATATATTAGCAACGGCCAAACAAACAATTTAATAGCCCACAACAAAGGTTTAACCATATATAACAATTCAATTTATCAAGTCATCAAATCTCAATCCATGACAGATTCATAATCATCATATAATACAAAATAATCAATTGATTCTTTAGACTCTTCCTACACAATCCCTATTATCAACCATTTAAAAGAAGCTGTATTTTGAAAGTTCATATTCACAACAATGGTAATTTAGTAAACACTTAGGTAACATTCAAAACATTAAGCAATCAATAATCATGACTTAACAGCCCAATTCTTAGTGATTCAAATGGCAATATTTTGACACATTTGTATGGTAGCATAAGAAGGAAACACCTGATTAAAACAGCCCAATATTGATACAAAAAGTGGCTTACAATCTAGCCGCTAAGCAAATACATTTCACATACATCTTTCTAACAGAAAATTCTTGAGGCATAAGGAAACAAGTTTTTTTTTTTTTTTTGTGTTCCAATCTAATGTAGAAGTTCATAAACTGATACAAGTAACTAATGTTCAAAACTGACACAGGCAACAGTTTGTATGAGGTGAATGCTAATTTAGATCACTACCTCTGAATAGAATTTATTTCCAAAATCAAGCCACAAGTTAAATGCAAAACTGATTAAATGATAACATCAACAAGATGTGTCACAGAACATTCTAAAGAAATCCACAGATAGTTTGGCAAATGAAAATGAAAAAGAAGAGAAAAAAAATATAAGCCAAAACCATTAAAGTAAGAATCAATTTAAGAAAAATAGCACTGCACAACAAGCGACAGAAAATGGCAGAGCAAATGAAGTCCTGTTAAAATTTCTGCAACAACCCTGTCACAGATCTAGTAGCAAATATAAGGTTCATGCAATCAAATATTTAGGCCACACTAACAGCAAAAAGTAAGGCCAAATGAAAACAATTGATAGAACAATTACTTGAATATAAGCAAGGCAAAAAGTGCAGCCAAAGAGTACCCAAGTAATGCAGCAAAGAAATCTACATAATCTGATGAAAGAAAAAAAAAGAAAAAAAAAACTCCAATGCAAATTTAACAATTCTGACCAAATTGCACCGAAGCCTCATAGATAGAGTGCCAAATCTGATTTAAATCAAATATAAATATGATTTTAGGTTCTTCAAACAACTTACGGGTTCAAATTATATGAGGTAACTGTGAAGGTTAAAGCTCAGAATCTGAGCAAAGAAACAAGTTTAAGTTTGCAAATCAAAATATGTGTGTGATAAACAAATCTAGGATACTAAAATCAGACTTTAAAGAATGGTTTAGCAGACTAGATTTGTAAGCAATTTCCTGTCAAAAGCTAGATTTAACTTGACAAAATTTCTCAGCAAAACTGATTCAATTCATACTAAAAATTCATCAACTAAACCAATAATCCTCAACAACTTGCAAAAATTGATTTCAAACGCTGGTTGCAAAATCCTAAACAGAATGGCAATATGCAATTTAAATTATCCATATACAATATAGTTTCAATTAGTCCAAATTTGATAAGCGCACCAAAACTGATGCAACTTATACAGACAAAACTGAATCATTCCATTGCAACATTCATAGCAACTTTAATTGCTTAAAGCATATATCAACCAAAGCTACTTTATACTTTGCCCACACATATAGTCAAAAGAAAATTATTGATCTTTCAGTAACATCTTTTAGTGACATATCCAACTTCCGTTCCTAAACCAGAATTCACAAATACATGCATTACCAGCAACTTACTTCCATTATCTTGTCTTCCACTAATTAAAATCAGTCTCAAAGGAAAAAAAATCCTATAATCAATGTAGTCCTTGGATAATTGAGTTTGTCCAACCAAACAAATTCTCCATGAACAAGAAGCAACTTTCTGGCCAATGATCACCATTAAAATATCAATGACATAAAAGAAAGAATTCAAAGGAAAAATCATAGCTTTCATTCCAAAGCTGCCAAATATTCACAGAATAGCTATTAAATTCATTTAGTATACCTTAATCACCATAAAAAAAACAATTCTTAAGTCCTAACACATTCGACCAGTAAGCTAGACGGAAGACAAAAAAAAGTTTTCAACAACAACATGCATGCTTGTGGATAGTTACAACTTGCATCCTTTCAATTAAATTGTTATTGAAAAAGTATCAACACCACACCATTATTAATCACATTTGATTAATCATTCTTCAAAATTCCAACACCATTAACAAGGTTTAGAACAATTTTGACAAGATAGCTATAATCAAAACATTATATGAAAGAACTCTCAAAATCTGGTTTATTCAGGTCCTATTTTCCCAAGCAACCAAACAAATCCAACAGAACATAAATATTCAACATCCCTAGTATATCACTTATTCCATCAATTTTCGTGAAAACCAATAAGCATTCTCATTTATACAATGGTATTAACTCGTTAATACACAGGTGAATCAATTTCATAGATATGCCTCCACAAAAACCCTCTCTTATTCCATTTCCTATTACATCTTAACAAATAATCAATCAAACCTCCTAGACAATTAGTAATCCGAACTTTATGTCATATGAAATTAGCTACATTTCCTATATCAAAGTAATTCAATCAACTTTAATCAATGCATCAATATCTTTTACAATCAATCATACAAAAGCAACAATTTCACACAACACCAAATAAAATCACAATCAATAATTACACATCAAGTTGGAGATTACAAAACAAACAATTTCAATATAATTTCGATTAAACAATCACCCAATTAATCCATTAACCAAACAATTAATCAAACAAACAAGAAACAAGGTCAATGATCCCTATTTCACTTTACATTCATTATTAATTGTTATTTTCAAATTAGCTTACTCCTTTAATCCAATAAGGCCTCTCATGATGCCTCGATTATGATTATGGCCGGCACATTACTATAATCGAGACCCCAGAGAAGCATCCTTATTTCGTCATTCTTCCTAAATTCTTATCAATATCTTTATTTATTTCATTAATCTTCCTATATTCACCTCAATCTCTCCACACTACCTATTCAATTGCTCTTATCACTCTCTCCCCACCACGGGATGAGCGATATTCCTCCCAAAAGGACACGTGATCATGCACATAAGAAAGGGAAACTATAGAATGTATATTGCCAATCTAAATGCAATGCAACACAGTTCAGGATTATCATATACCAAATACTGATAACCAAGTTGTAACATACTGTTACTAGTTCCCTAATTAATTCAATAATACCTTTACTAACTATGATAGAAAAAGGATTTCCATAATATCAATGACTCTATCATAGTTATAAAAAGAATTTCCTAATAATAAGTATTATCCATGATAGAAAAAAATTTCTAATACAACCTGAACACAATCATGGATAATTATTAGCTAAACATGTTAGAAAAGAATCACCTAACATGGTTAGAAAAAGAAGCAACCTACTACATTTCTCCAATTAACCAATAATATTAATACAAACAGAAATATGCGGAAGCGAATGCAGACCTATACATTTTGGCAATATACATTTCTAAAGAGTCGATACAACCTTTAAAGCTTAATTCCCTTTCTTGATGCTTGTGCACGTGCATGAATACCTGCAAAAATGTGAGTAATCGTGGGGTGAGACAACTTGTCTCAGTAATCTACTACTTAACTCACTATAACAGTGAGATGTGCGGTAGTAAGGGCGTCTAAAGGGTACCACAATTTAAAATCAGTAATATGTATATAACCCAAGTCTTCTTCCATTTAACACTTCAGTCCCTTTGTCACGTCCAATTCGAATCAAGTTTATCAACTCTACTTTTCAAATATCACTTAAAATCCCTCAATCAATTTCCACATAAACTAAACTTCACCATCCAATCTTCAATCCATGCTTTCCTTACTGAAATTCTCATTCATACCTTTCTCAAATCCAATTTCTCGGCTCACATTCATGTACAATCCCTGGTGCTCTACTCATGCTATCCCGGAGGCACTACGCTCGAGCCCTATATATGTTCCAAATGAGTTGACACTGTGCCCCTCTCACAATGAGGGGGCAATTTCCCTCTCTGGTAACCCCATGAGAGGGAAACCCCAATCTGTCTCCAATCAGAAAGGGAGCAGTCCTGTCTCCAATTAGAAGACTGCTGGTCACAGTCTCCAATCTGTCAACCAATACAAATAACCGTTGATTGGCCTATCGAACGGTTATCATCGCGCGATGATACATATATCTCAGTGTCATGCAATGTTCACAAAACCTTTTAATATACCAATCCCTTTCAATATTTCAATATCACATCAACGTCAAGCACTCTTACAATTCCCTTCAATATCTCAATGTCAGCATTTCAAAATTTTCCCTCAACTTACTCCCCAACATCTCAAATCCAACATTTAATCTTCTTATATCTACATAACCTTTCCAATGTCACTATCAGAACACTCCACCTGTGTATATGTCACACCATTCCAGGATTTTCACCACAACTAAACAGGATACTACATATATAATGTGTCAAAATTCTTTATACAAAAAAATCGTGTTTAAAAGGCACCCGATAGCCTATTTTATATAAAAGTAACTTTTAAAGATTTTTGAGGGATAGAAAGGATTTTGAAAATCCCAACTATACCGTATAAGAGTGATTACATGCACAAGCTCAATAATCAACAGATATACCGTATACGCAGCTAATGTTGTCCTCGAGTTCTGCTCGAATTAACGCCGTCTACAATTATGCAACAATCATAATTGGTCAAGACACTTTGTAAGTGACTTTGACCACTCTTTAAACAAATTCTAAAACAAGTAATGAAGTAGTTAAATACTTCAATTATATCCCCAATATCTTCCTTTCATTTTACTCAATGCTTATAAATCCTAAAATGCTCAATTACACAATTCTCCATCCTTCTTGCCTAAACTCACTCAACTATCTAAAATCCACTAAACCAACCTCAACAACATTAATTTCTACACAATGTGGCCTCCCCAAACTTTCTAATCATCCACCAACATTCCACTTACAAACTTACTTAGCAAAATCCCGTTTAGTCAACACTTTATTCACCAACTTCTTTCCTAAACACCAATCCAATCAATTCCACCATTCTAATGTCATTATATAACCTTAGTTAGCATTTAGGAACCACCAATTTATCCAATAACTCACTTATCATCAAACCCTAACTTTAGAGAATACCAAAATATCAGCAAAAACTCCAACATAACTAGAAACATTAAGGAAACTCAAATGCTCTTAAGAAACGTCAAATTAAATACCTAATATCCATTATTATGACTTTAAAACTCCAAAAACCACAACATACCCAAAACCCTAACTTTTCAAGAACATACTTCCAAGAAACCAAATCAGACAAGTAAAAATGCTTACGGAGTTCCAAATTGAAGAGGAAGTAAAATCCCGCCGGTTAACCACCGCGAGTCTCGCCGGAAAACGGACACTAAGGTGGCTGGCCGAAGCAAACATCAAGAGGAAGAGGAAAATGAGAAAAAAAAACGAAGTTAGAAGGAGAAAATAGCTTGAAGAACAACCGAAAATGCAAGACTCACGTTCTCCTCCACCGCCGGCCGCCGTTGACCACCGTCGCCGCCGGAAAAGTGAAGAAAGGCGACATTTTTGAGGGGCTGGACGACGAGAAACAAGTAAGGAGTGTGAGAAATGGATGGCTCACAAGTTTCCTAAGGTTTGAGAGTGAAGAACAAAAAAAAAGGTGGGAGATGGAGGATTATGGGTGGGAGCCGATTAGGAGAGTTTGAGAGGGAGGGGGTCGTTTGGTGAGGAGAAAAAAAAGAAGAAAGAGAAGAGAAAAAGAAAGAAGAAAGAAGAAGAGGAAAAGAAAATGGAAAAATGAGGAATATTCTTTCCCAATATTGGATATTCTTTTTCAAGTGGTGATTGTTAGAATCTTAAGTTTTGATGAAGACTAAAATATGAAAGAATAGGCCAAGTACTTAGAAAGCAATAGGATAACATAGGATCCCAAGTAAGAGTGCAACCGGATGTGGATTTACTTCCGGATAGACTAGGACTCGCGCACGCGGATAAATGTTTCATCCCCCAGCGGCAGCGAGTAACTCACTAGGGATTTAACTTAGTCCATGAACGCTAGATATACAAAACCTTAAGACTAAGCTATGATTCAACAGGAAGTGAAATTGCTTCCTGTTAAACTTAGACTGGCGCAGACTGATAGAATAGATATAACTCTAAGCGTCAGTGAGTTTACTACGTCAAGTGAAGTTGCTTCCTGTTAAACTTAGACTGGCGCAGGCTGATAAAATAGAATAACCCTAAGCGTCAGTGAATCAGCCACGACAAGTAAAATTGCTTCCTGTTAGATTTAGACTGGCACAGGCTGATAGAAGAGATATAACCCTAAGCGTCAGTGAGTTCACCACGTCAAGTGAAAGTGCTTCCGATAGCTTAGTGACTAGCGCTGACTGTTGGATTGAGGGACACTGAGCGAGAGTGGGTAATAGTGAACAAAATCCTTCATCCAGTAGTTTTACTTCCGGATGTAGAAGTGCTTCCGGATGCATCATAGACTAGGAGAACACCCACTGCATGTGACTATATGCTTATATTGCTAAACTAACGTTCAAGTGCAGCACACTGAGTAAGGTTGCTTCCGGATGAGAGTTTGCTTCCAAAAGCAATCAGAATGTCAGAACGTTCAGAGATGCAGTGTCAGAATGCTTATGTCAGAGCAGAGGTGTCAGGACTACTTTTCAGAGATAAAGCAAGTCAACCCTGCTATGCATTGATGAAGCATTTAATGGGCAAACGGTAACATGGGAAAAACGGCCATATTCAAACGGCTAGCCCACCTACCAAGAGTTCAAAATGTTTGAAGACTATATAAGGGAGCTCAACTTCATTTATGAAGCAATTAATTATCTTTGAATATTCTTGAGAGAAGTTAGAGCGAGAAACTAAGAACATCTTCAAGCATTCAAAGCTGCCCAGAAAAGCGAAGAGCATTTAACACTTTGAGTGATCTTTTCATCTACTTATTCTGTACTCATAGTAGTTAAGTCTCTTTCTGTTATAAGAGCATTTATTGTACTTAAGTGTGTAACACCATCCGTTCTTTGAGAGAACTTAGTCAGAAAAATCCTTTAAGTGTAAAGGTTAACCCCTTGCTTGGTGTGAGGGGGAGATAGTTAGAAAGGTTACAAGTGAGCCTGTGTAAAACTTGTAGTTGTAAGGTTGCAAGTGATCCTGTGTAAAACTTGCGGTTGTAAGGTTTCAGGTGAACCCGATTTAAAACCTGAGATATAGTGGAACTCGGCCTGGGTGGTTGAGGACTGGACGTAGGTCAGGTAGACCGAACCAGTATAACTCTTGTGTTGTTTTATTCGAGCATTATTTTTGAAGCACAATTCACCCCCCCCCCCTCTTGTGCATCCATTACTTTCATTTGGTATCAGAGCGGGTCTTTCTCACTCGATTCCAACGAATCCAGAAAGCAAAGATCTAGTAATGGATACGGACTATTCTCTACCAGATGTCTCTGTTCAACCCAACAAGCCCCCAGGCTTCGATGGGTACAACTATTCATTCTGGAAGTTCAGAATGGAGACTTATATCAAGTTAAGTGACATTAGACTATGGGACGTGATCGAACGTGGGGATCAAACTCCCTTAGATGAGGATGGATTTGCTAAGGTGAGAGCCAGATACACTCCTGAGGACTATGCTCTAGTTCAACTGAACCATAGGGCTATACACTACATCCAGTGTGCTCTCAGCCCCAAAGAGTATCACAGGATCAGCCACCACAAAAATGCTAAAGATATGTGGGAGGCTCTTGAGGCTGCACACTCTGGAACCAGGGGAGTAAAAGCGAGACGTGTTGAAATGCTGGTGGAAGAATTTCACAAATTCGCCATGCTGAGTCCCACCGAGCCTATCAGAGAGCTGGAGCTCAGGTTCACCCATCTCATCAACAATTTGGCCTCGCTGGGTAAGGATATTCCTGAAAGAGAGCAAGTGAGCAAGATCCTAAAGATCTTGAAGGGTGACTGGATCACCAAAGTAACTATTTTGCAAGAAGTGCAAGGAGAATCAACCAGCTCCATCACCGCACTATTTGGCTCTCTTGTTGAATATGAACCTACCTTGCTGGCTATGAGAGCTCCTCAAACCTCATCCAAGAACAAGAACCTTGCTCTCGTTGCTCCCAGCAAGGAGATCAATAACGATGATGAGGATGATGAGGAGGAGATGGACGATGAGGAGATGGCTATGATGGTAAGGAAATTTAGGAAATTCTTTAGAAAGAAGGGAGGCTATCAGAGAGGTGATTCCAGCCAGAAGAAGGGATACAAGAAAGAAAAGGTCCCTGTGTGTTTTGAATGCAATAAGCCTGGTCACTTCAAGGCTGAGTGTCCCAGCCTGCAGAGGTCAAAAGGCAAGGACAAAAGAAAGGCTTTTGTTTCCCCCATTTGGGTAAATAGCTCAGATGAGGAAGCAAGTGATGAAGAAGAAATTGCCAACCTCTGCCTGGTAGCCAGAGAAGATGATGAAGAAGCATCTTCAGATCTTGACCTCACCAACGAAGATCATGAGGTAACTCTTCCTGAACTACAGGAGGCTTACAATGAGGTTCATGAAGAATTCTCTAGACTATGTAAAGCCTATAAAGTGTTGAAAACCAAAAAGGAATCACTTGAGTCCAAGGTGGACTCACTAAGTGAGGAACTAGCGGAAGCTAGAAGACTTCCGGTAGTGGATGGCCAGGGTTCTCCCCAAGTAGAACCCAACGCCCCAACATCTGAGAACTGCCCTAATTGCAGCAAAATCTCAGAGGAAAATAACAAGCTGCAAAATGCCCTGCAGAAGTTTACCAATGGTTCAGAAATGCTAAATATAATCTTAATGAACCAAAGGGCATATAGGGATAGAACTGGCTTGGGATATACCCCTAGAGGGAAAAAGTGGGTAGAACCAAAAGTAAAGCCTTACTTAAAGTTCTTCCATAAAACCACCAGTCATAGCTCCTCACCCTTTAGCTTCTGTAATTACTGCAACAGGAAAGGACACTCCACGTCCACCTGTAATGCTAAGAAGCATGGAGCTAATAGCTCTTACAAATGAGTTCCTAAAGGAACCAAGGCTACACAGGATCCTCCACCTGCAAAGGACACCAAGAAAGGACAAGGATCCCGAGCCTGGAATCATTCCACAGGGAAAACCCAAGAGCCTAGAGCCAGCACTAGGCCAGAGGCTCCAAAGGTTCATAAGCCCAAGGTTAAGCCCAATACTAGACCAAGGGCACTAAACACTAATGACAGAGGACCCAAGAGAGGTTGGGTACCTAAGGTTGCTTGATTATTTCAGGTGTGTCTCAAGGCATCCAAGAACAAAAAATGGTACATCGATAGCGGATGCTCGAGACATATGACTGGAGACAGAGACAAGTTCAAAACTCTGGTGATCAAAGATGGAGCCACAGTGACCTTTGGAGGAAATCAAAGTGGTAAGATCACTGGAGTTGGAGAAGTTGGACCAGTCAAAGATGTCTATCTAGTGGACGGTCTCTGTCACAACCTGCTGAGCGTGAGCCAGAGCACGGACAAAGGAAATTGGGTAATATTTGATTCAAATGAGTGCTTAATAGTTGATAAGCAGGATCTGAATATAGATAAAGCCAACTTAAAATGCAAGATTAAGGCAAATAGAAATGGGAATCTATATACCTTAGACTTATGTCAACAGCTAGAAGAAAAATGTTTAATATCTAGTGACGAGAATAGTTGGCTTTGGCATAAGAGACTAGCTCATGTTAACTTTACTCAACTTGATATGCTAATCAAAAAGGAGCTAGCCATAGGTATTCCAACTTTCAAAGTAAAGCATGATTTTATTTGTGAATCCTGCCAACGAGGGAAGCAAACAAAGTCCTCGTTTAAAACCAAGAAGAGAGTCTCCACCAGCAGGCCCCTGGAACTAATCCACATGGATTTGGTTGGGCCAGCGAGAGTGAAGAGCTTGGGTGGAAACCTGTATGCTCTAGTAGTGGTGGATGACTATTCGAGGTTCACTTGGACTATGTTTCTTGCCTCTAAGCAAGATGCTTTTGATACTTTTGTTGTCCTGGCTAAAAAAGTGCAGAATGAGAGGGAGCTCAAAATCACAGCCATAAGGACAGACCATGGAGGAGAGTTTGAGAACCATAGCTTCTCTGAGCTATGTGAGCAAAACGGCATTGAACATAACTTCTCAGCTCCGAGGACTCCTCAACAAAATGGAGTAGTCGAAAGGAAGAACAGGGTTCTGACGGAGATGGCTAGAAGCATGCTCAACGAGAAAGAGGTTTCTCAAGTGTTCTGGGCGGACGCTATGAGCACTGCTTGCTATATCTCCAACAGAGCCTATGTTCGCAAGGGCTTGGATAAGACTCCATACGAGCTATACAAAGGAAGGAAGCCCAACATCAGCCACCTCAGAATATTTGGATCAAAATGCTACGTGCATAATAATGGAAAGGTAAATTTGGGTAAGTTTGATCCAAAGGCTGATATAGGTATATTCATAGGATATTCCCTTAGGAGTAAAGCATATAGGATATACAACATGAGAACTAAAACTGTAGAAGAATCCATGCATGTTGTATTTGATGAAACTCCTACATGGGGACAATCCACAGAAGATGATGAAGCACCTAATCTTCCAAAACTACCATCATCTTCCTCACCACCAAAAGAAACACCAACAAGCAATCCCAAAGAAGAAGGTGAACCCAGTGATGAACCTGGAGTGCAACCCATGCCTGAGGAGGCACAGTTGCCAATAGCTAGGAGACATCACAGGGATCATCCTCTTGATCAAGTGCTTGGTGATGTTTCTTCTGGTGTCAGAACTAGAAGACAAGTTCAAAATGAAGTTGAGTTTGGAGCATTCCTATTTCAAATCGAACCAACTTCAGTTGAACAAGCTCTTGAGGACTGCGACTGGATTATTGCCATGCAGGAAGAGCTAAATCAATTTGAGAGAAGTCAAGTGTGGGAACTAGTCCCAAGGCCGTCTCATCAATCCATTGTGGGGACCAAGTGGTTCTTCAAAAACAAACTGGATGAGACAGGTCAAATCACCAAAAACAAAGTCAGACTAGTAGCCAAAGGATACAACCAAGAAGAAGGCATTGACTATGAAGAAACTTTTGCCCCAGTCGCTAGACTTGAAGCAATAAGGATTCTTCTAGCCTTTGCATCCATGAAAGGCTTTAGATTATATCAAATGGATGTAAAGAGTGCATTTCTTAATGGCTATATTAAAGAAGAGGTATATGTAGAACAACCTCCTGGCTTTGAGGACCATAAGCACCCCAAACATGTGTATAGATTAAAGAAAGCCTTATATGGCCTGAAACAAGCTCCTCGAGCTTGGTATGAGAGACTCAGCAGCTTTTTGCTGGGCAAGGGTTTCTCAAGAGGCAAATTAGATAATACACTGTTTATCCTTCACAAAGAGAGAGATATGTTAATTGTCCAAATTTATGTTGATGATATTATATTTGGGGCAACTAACGAGAAGCTTTGTGAAGATTTCTCTAAGACTATGCAGGGTGAATTTGAGATGTCAATGATGGGAGAACTAACATTCTTCCTAGGCCTGCAAATCAAACAGAAGAAGAATGGAATCTTCATCTCCCAAACTAAGTACTGCAGAGAACTACTCAAAAAGTTTGGGATGGATGAATGCAAGGAGTATGACACTCCTATGAGCACCACTGCCGCACTCGACGCTGACGCAAAGGGTAAATCTGTCAGCCTGCCCATGTATAGGGGAATGATAGGTTCCCTCTTATACTTAACAGCGAGTAGGCCTGACATTCAATTTAGTGTAGGCATGTGTGCTAGGTTTCAAGCCAACCCCAAGGAGTCACACTTAACATGTGTTAAACGTATCCTAAGATACCTTGAGGGAACACAAGAACTTGGTCTTTGGTATCCCAGAGGCAACCAAGAGTTCTTGTGGGCTTACTCTGACTCTGACCATGCAGGTTATAAGACAGATAGAAAGAGCACCAGTGGACAATGCGCCTTCCTTGGTGGTTGTCTGGTGTCTTGGGCTAGCAAAAAGCAAACCTGTGTGTCTTTGTCATCCACTGAGGCAGAATACATTGCTGCAGCAAGTTGTTGTGCTCAAGTGCTGTGGCTGAAGAACCAGTTGAGAGATCTTGGCTTGGAGTTCCCTGAGGCACCTATCCTCTGTGACAACACAAGCACTATCAGCCTCGCCAAGAATCCAGTTCAGCACACAAGGACAAAGCACATTGACGTCAGACATCACTTCATCAGAGACCATGTTCAAAAGAAGGATGTCAAGGTGCAGTTTGTCCCCACACAACAACAGCTTGCTGACATCTTCACCAAGCCTCTGGGGGTTGACCAATTTACTTTCATAAGAGGTGATTTGGGAATGGTAAACCCAAATGAAGTTTAAATTCTATTCATTATACTTGATTGTTTATCACTTACAACGATACTAACTTAGGCATCGGAGTGCCAATATATGTTTTTGTAGGTGCTCAATGTTAAATCTTAAGCAAGTACAACCGGAAGCAAAACCACTTCCGGATGATCACTCACTGACACTGGATGATCAAGCCAAGAGAGCACCAGCACTAGTCCAAGAGACACGTCACTTCAGAAAACTCTTCAACTTCCCAAATGAGACGTTATGTCTTCTCTGGTAATATGAAGCGACACGTGTCATCAGGTGTGTCGTTCCAACTTAAGTTGTTTACGCTACCCAATGTGTGAAAATATAAAGAAACATGACCATTTTACCCTTAGTGACTGTACCTATAAATAGGACATCATTTTTTACTTTCACTTTTCACTTTTACTCACAAATTCTCTGCATACAAAACTCTTCATCTTCTTCTATGTTCTTCATTTTCTTCATACATCCTTTCGCATTTTACCACAAACCCACACAAAAATGGCCGGATCTCATGAAACAAACCCAGTTTCAAAGAAACCTTCCTCATCTAAGAAACACAAGTCAAAATCTGGGAAATCAAGCCTTAAACATTTTGGAAAATCTGGGCATCGTGAAGAACATCGCAATGAACATCAAGAACACCATGAAGTTTCTGGGCAGAATACACCGGGGCAGGATGAAAATATTCAAGGTCAGCCTGAAACTTCTGGTAGAATGGCAGAACAGTTAGTGGGTTCTAAGCAAGAGAAGCTTGATAAGAAGAGGAAGTCCATCCCTAAGGAGGAGGCTGCAGCGATCAAATCTGCCGGAAATGCATAGTACCAGTACCAGCTTCTGTTAGGGCCTTTGCAGAGGAAGTAAAGGAAGACTTTTTTTTGAGGCTGCCTGAGTCCTTGGTGAGTCCTCTCCATGCTGAGTATGACGCTGGGAACGAATCCAGCAGCTTGAGGACAGAATGTGCCAAGTCGAGAATCATCTTGCCAAGATCTCATCCGCAACCATCACCAAACCTTGACCACCAATCCCAACCTTCACCTTCTCCTGACCAACAAACCCAAGACTCACCCCAACAAACCTTCCCCTCACTCCAATCCTATCAACCCCAACTCTAGACCAAACTCCATCCCTGGCCCTCACCCTCTTTGATGATGCAAAAAGGGGGAGAGATGTAATGTTCACTCAATGTTCACTCTGCACCTGTCTAAGAACACGAGGGATGTCTCGCAGCTGTCTCCGCCGTGCGATGGAATCTCAAAAGCTGGGTAGTGCTGAGAGCCTTATAAGAGGGGATGCAACAGAAGAGAACGGCTGAGCAAGGACCACATTAGGATATGGATTGTCTTTGAGCCAAATGAACTACCTTCACAGCCTAAGTCGTCTCCATCAGAGCCTTCTCCAACCAAGTCAAGCAAAAACATTGTTGAGGAGACCATGATGAAGTACGGGCTGAAGAGACAAAAGGAGAGGGAGAGGAAAAAGAAACACAAACCCTGAACCCCCAATCCAAACATTTTTCAACTTAGAAATTTTTCCTTCCTGTTTTGTTTTCATGCATACTTTAATAATTGCTTGGTGTTACTTACTTGTAAATGTTCTTTACTTAGAAATGATATTTGATGGTATACTCTGACTTGTATTTTATGTTTATCAATAATATTTTGTCTAAGTTACTTGTTCTTATCTATTGCTTTTAATCTTTTGCTAAATCCTTCCTTATGAACTTAATCGATAAAACTAAGTTTGTCATCATCAAAAAGGGGGAGAATGTTAGAATCTTAAGTTTTGATGAAGATTAAAATATGAAAGAATAGGCCAAGTACTTAGAAAGCAATAGGATAACATAGGATCCCAAGTAAGAGTGCAACCGGATGTGGATTTACTTCCGGATAGACTAGGACTCGCGCACGCGGATAAATGTTTCATCCCCCAGCGGCAGCGAGTAACTCACTAGGGATTTAACTTAGTCCATGAACGCTAGATATACAAAACCTTAAGACTAAGCTATGATTCAACCGGAAGTGAAATTGCTTCCTGTTAAACTTAGACTGGCGCAGACTGATAGAATAGATATAACTCTAAGCGTCAGTGAGTTTACTACGTCAAGTGAAGTTGCTTCCTGTTAAACTTAGACTGGCGCAGGCTGATAAAATAGAATAACCCTAAGCGTCAGTGAATCAGCCACGACAAGTAAAATTGCTTCCTGTTAGATTTAGACTGGCACAGGCTGATAGAAGAGATATAACCCTAAGCGTCAGTGAGTTCACCACGTCAAGTGAAAGTGCTTCCGATAGCTTAGTGACTAGTGCTGACTGTTGGATTGAGGGACACTGAGCGAGAGTGGGTAATAGTGAACAAAATCCTTCATCCAGTAGTTTTACTTCCGGATGTAGAAGTGCTTCCGGATGCATCATAGACTAGGAGAACACCCACTGCATGTGACTATATGCTTATATTGCTAAACTAACGTTCAAGTGCAGCACACTGAGTAAGGTTGCTTCCGGATGAGAGTTTGCTTCCACAAGCAATCAGAATGTCAGAACGTTCAGAGATGCAGTGTCAGAATGCTTATGTCAGAGCAGAGGTGTCAGGACTACTTTTCAGAGATAAAGCAAGTCAACCCTGCTATGCATTGATGAAGCATTTAATGGGCAAACGGTAACATGGGAAAAACGGCCATATTCAAACGGCTAGCCCACCTACCAAGAGTTCAAAATGTTTGAAGACTATATAAGGGAGCTCAACTTCATTTATGAAGCAATTAATTATCTTTGAATATTCTTGAGAGAAGTTAGAGCGAGAAACTAAGAACATCTTCAAGCATTCAAAGCTGCCCAGAAAAGCGAAGAGCATTTAACACTTTGAGTGATCTTTTCATCTACTTATTCTGTACTCATAGTAGTTAAGTCTCTTTCTGTTATAAGAGCATTTATTGTACTTAAGTGTGTAACACCATCCGTTCTTTGAGAGAACTTAGTCAGAAAAATCCTTTAAGTGTAAAGGTTAACCCCTTGCTTGGTGTGAGGGGGAGATAGTTAGAAAGGTTACAAGTGAGCCTGTGTAAAACTTGTAGTTGTAAGGTTGCAAGTGATCCCGTGTAAAACTTGCGGTTGTAAGGTTTCAGGTGAACCCGATTTAAAACCTGAGATATAGTGGAACTCGGCCTGGGTGGTTGAGGACTGAACGTAGGTCAGGTAGACCGAACCAGTATAACTCTTGTGTTGTTTTATTCGAGCATTATTTTTGAAGCACAATTCACCCCCCCTCTTGTGCATCCATTACTTTTAGTGATATTCCTTTTTATCCTTATCTCTTTAACCATAAAATCCTACACTTGTTCTCCCACAATTTGAATCTTGATCCCATCTTCAAAATCATTTAATTGATTATTCTAAGCACTTATTTCTTCAAAACCTCTAAAAATATCCAAATTTTCCCAAAATTTCATGAATATTTCAAATATACTAATAGTTCTTTACTAAAAACATTTTTTAATCTTGTATTAAATTTCAGGATGTTACAAGGAATGTGGTAAACTTTGCACAATTGGAAAATTTGTTTACATAATTGAATCGGAAGTACAATACCAGGTAAGATGTGAAAAGAGAAGGTAAGTAGAAATTTTGTAAACTATTACGAAGAGAGAAGTGTTTTACAATCTATCTGTTATAAATAGAACCCTAAAGGTAGGCATCTAAAACTCATAGAGTCATCTAAATCACATAGAGTTACCGTACAAGAAGTTGAAGATTGTGAGAGATTCTATAAAGAGTGGAGAAAATTAAGAATGAGTGGTATTAGTAAGGTATTAACTAATGCAACTTATTTTTCATAATTTGCATTATGAAATGGTTTAAAAGTTTTTTTACTTTGTTCTACGTTAAGTTCATCTCATTATTAGGATAAGAGTGAATATGATGCTTATAGATACTGAATAATCATGTATCTATGTGGCACTCCTCAAATTTTAATATGGAAGTTGAAATGTGTGGTATAATGCACAACTCACGACTTAACTCTCTGAGAGCAAGTGAAACCTATAAATACACAAGTCACCAGAGTTCATATAATCGAATGTCAACTACAAAAAGTAATCTTTTAAATTCACTCATTAAGAGCACCATCATCATTCTTACTTTTACCCTTGTAATTATAGTTTGTTTTGTTCTACTCCCTCCGGTCCTAAATATAAGACCTATTTGAGGAGATGAGTTTGGTCCTAAGTATAAGACTTATTTCTAACTTTTACCAATTTTTTCCCAAAATATCCTTATTAATGCCCCCTAATAATAGACAAAAAAAGAGGGAGGATGTTGTCAATGTTTCTTAATACTAGACAAGAAGAGATGGATGTTGAGTCAATGCTCCCTAATGGTAGACAAGTGGAGAGGGAGGGTGAAGTCAATGTTCCCTAATGGTAGACAAGAGGAGGGGGAGGGTGGAGTTAATGTTCTCTAATAGTAGACAAGGAGAGAAGGAGGGTGAAGTCAATGCTCCCTAATGGTAAACAATAAAAGAGAGAGGGTGGAGTGAATGCGGATAATAAGGGTATATTGGTAATATCATGTCATTTTAACTAACTTAACTAACTTCCTTAATCTAATCAAATTAGTTAAATAGGTCTTATATTTAGGACCGGAGGGAGTATTATACAACTTTTTTCACAAATTGAAAACCTCCATTTTCCATTGTACGATATCATTGATTCATCTTGATTTGTTGGTGACCCAAATTACTTTCCCCTGTAAAAGCATCAACTTAATAAAATACTCAGTACATATTATTTCAGTTATTTGATCACCACATTTACCTTATATAGTGAACATTATTGAAACATAATCTAGGCTATTAAAAGAGTTCATGTCTGAGAATTCTAATACAACCTTTTCTTTTTTAAAGTTAGTTGTCCAACAGGATTAATATAAATCGGCATAATATATAATGATATTAAATAATGCTGCCCGCGCAACGACGCGGGGATAAAATGCTAGTTAGTAGTAGTAGATGAATTACGTTCTAGAAAATCAACACTTGTCTACATTATTCTATATAAATATTATATATTATATTTCTAATTATTTTTGTTAGGAAATCAATACTTGTTTTTATTATTCTATATAATTATTAATATTCCTTTCACATGCCTAAAGGATTTTTATAAACATAAATGTTAATTTAAATGTGATAAAAAGATTTTGGTCAATGGTCACTTTTTAAAAATGTTTTAATTTGGACCGTTTTCTGTCAACTTATATAAACTTTTAAAATCCTCAAAATATATTTTATAACTAAAATTACTAAATTCAATTTAAATATATTTTATATTTTAATAAATTAGAATAAAATAACTAGGTGTGACATTGGGCAATTAACTTAAAGCACATGCCCAACACATTGTCACATTTGCCCATTCAGTTGTCAAGTTATGCTCATCGAGTTGTCACGGCTGCCCATTAAGTTGTCAGGTTTTTCCCATTAACTTAACAGAGTTTGGGCAATAAAAGGGCAGGGGTAAAAGTGTCTTTTCAATTTTCAAATATATTAAGGTGAGGTCCCTTGGGACCCTACGTTAATTATTTCAACTTTTGAGACTTTTCTAGTATTAAGTCCCTTGTGGGGGATCTCAAATCAATTTTCCCTAAATACAAGCTGTTTGAACCAGAACATTTACATAACTGAAAAAGTGAAAACTAAGCTAAGCAAAAAAGCAATTTTTTTAACTGAAGGCGAAAACCAAAAAATAACATGTCAATTAAGGAATTTTTGGAACCAATATTTGTTTCTAGTGTTTAATGCTATGTAGTATGTATAGAGAAGATAAAAGGTCTTTCTCATTTACTCATTATTATTTAGGGTAAAGGGTCAAATCTAGCACTGAACTATTGGCCAAAGTACACCCCACATAAAAATGAATTTGGGGTCTCAAAAGTAGCACCATTCAAGTACAATTTGGGCCATACGTAGCAATTCCGTCAATTTTGAAGGAGTTGACCGTTAAATTTGACTAACTAGAACACATCACCTGTCACATCATCAAATTAGGCCAGGTAGTCTACCACGTTTCTGCACCTACTCCACGTCATCATCATCTTCCCCACACCCCCAACACCTTCAAACCTTCCTTCTCAAATCATCATAGCGGCAGAGGCGGGATGGGGCCCTGAAGGCGGACACATCCAACTCCCGTCTTTCAGACACATCCAAATCCAGGAAGGAGGGATGGGGCCCTGAAGGCTGTTGTTGTCGAGGTAGAGCTCTTGGAGGTTGGGGACGGAGGCAATGGAGGAGGGGATGTCGCCGCCCAAGAGATTGGCGGAGAGAGAGAGGCGGCGGAGGCGGGTGAGGTTGGAGAGGGAGGGGGATGTCGCCGGAGAGGAGGTTGTTGGAGACGTTCAGAGTTTCCAAGTAAGGCAGGTACGAAGAGGAAGGGAGTGAGCCGGCGTAGTCCACCTGGTCGCACCGGAGATGACGGCGTCGCACCAGAAGCCGCACGTGAACTTTTCGCTCAACAGGCTGTCGCAGGGGTCCACCGGCGGGAGACGAGGCAGCAGCGGCCCAGGGCTTTCACGTCCGGGAGGTGGTCGAAGTGGCCGGTCAGATCTGAGGGGAGGGAGGCCATTGAGAGAAAGGTTGAGAGGAGATCTGAGGAGGAAGAAGAAGAGATGTTGATGATGTGGCGAAGAGATGATGATGATGATGATGATGTGCTTATGTGGCTTAATAAGATGACATGGCAAGTGATGTAGACTAATTAAGTCAAACTTAACGGTCAACCCAGTTAAAATTGACGGAATTGCTACGTATGGCCCAAATTGTACTTGAACGGTGCTACTTTTGAGAACCCAAATTCATTTTTATGTGGGGTGTACTTTGGGCAATAGTTCAGTGCTAGATTTGACCTTTTACCCAATTATTTATAGCCACAAATATTTTCAATAGAATGGATTGTTGGGCTTTTTTGTCTTATTTTTGAAAATCAAATACTCCTATTTTCATAATGCGCCACCATAATCTAATTATATTAGAGAGATAAATACATTAGTTTGAACACAAATACTATCCCGTTGATACTTATTATAAGTCACTAACCACCTCTAAATTTTGATTCTTAATAAGTTATCAATCTCCAGTAACTAACTCATTTATTAAAATTTTCCCAATATACCCTAATCATTGAAAAAAGAAATTTCATTAATTTTCCCAAGAAGAGAGAAGATGAAAAGGCACATATGTATACTCATAAAGATACAGATTAATGAAGAGAGAGAAAAAATAGCGGGACATATTGATAAAGGTAAGATGGATAAAAATGAAAGCCAAAAAATAAGACCAATTTAAAGATACAACTTTCATTAACCTCCATTCCTGGACATGTACAATTTAAGCATTTGGTAACTTCTAATTAGAATAGGATGGAGTATTTATATATCTGTTTTATTTCCTCTAGCCTATGAGTCTTGGAAATATGAACTAGCCATTCCTACACTATTGAAAAGACGGTGTTCAAATGACGGTAAAGAATACAGTATTGCCTCAGCGCTGAAATGACGTGACATAAATGCATTGGCATTCCTATGCGTCTTCCTCACGTTTCCAAAAGCCAAACACAAACCTCTTGATATTCCAGTAAGTAGTTCTGTCAATGACGAAAAGGAAAGAACTAAGCTTCGGAAACTAGTATAGCAAGACAATAGCCATTTTACCTGAAGCTTCTTTTTGTCTTGCGCTTTATGTTTTCCAGTCATTATTGACTAAAAACAACTTCTGTTTTCTGTTTTTTCTTCCACTTTAGTTGCTGTTTTTCTTTTGTGTGGGTGTAACTGTGTAAGTATAACACTGCTTTTGCTTGGAACATAAACAGAGATGAGAAAAGCGTGTAGGGACTCTTCCCAGAAGCGTCTTTCCAGTAACGGAAGGAAGAGAACATCATCAAATAATGTACCTTCTTCCTTCTTCAAGGTCATGATTGCCAAGGATTTTTCACAAGTTTTGGTATGATTTATGTTCAACTCTATGCTATAGCCACCCAAACACTTGCTACTTTAACTTTTCGTTTGCTTGCTATGTCCTCTTGTGCTGTCAAAATACTTGCCAACTTTTCTCTCTCTTAATAACAAAATGCTTTACAACTTTTTTTCCGCCAACTTTGTGCACAAAAACTTTGCTCTGATCTTTAGTTTGTAGAGTGTTACTTTGAATTGCATTGTAATGAATCTGCTATTCTTCTTTCGTATCACGTTGGATTATAGTACACTCTAATGTCCTAATTATAATTATAAGATTAAGTTTTTTTGACATCTTGAGCAAGCAGATTAGACCATTAAATTATAACATATAATCCATGCAATTAGATCATAGGTTAATTTGTATGTAAAATAAATTAGCCCAGAGGAAAAAAATAAATATAAACATAAAGTAGTGGTTTATTTTCTTCTGCTTTTGTGACTTTGGAGGATATTGTTACTGATTTCTGAATCTGATGTACACATGTATTCGTTTTCTGATCATACTTGCAGTATCTGCCCCCTAAATTTGGTCTTATAGTGTCAGCCTTGGTTGGCCAAGAAGCCACTATTGAGGATTGTAGTGGAAAGCAATGGATAGTACAGATATCAATTGTAGGTAAGTCTTATGCTTTTAAGGAGGGATGGGATGTTTTCTCGTCGGACCATGGGCTCCAAGTTGGACATTTTTTGGTGTTCAATCATACGGGAAGATCACACTTTGTTGTTAAGGTTTTTGATAAATCTGGGTGTGAAAAGACTGACTTTCCCAATCAGAGAAAGCCTAATAAGAAGAGAAAAACGATAACAGTTGACCTTGAAGATACCAATGAAATGTTAAAAAGAGAAGGTTTGTTGTCCTCGGAGTCTGATTCTGTGGCAAAAATGCAAGACCAGGACCAAGTTAATGAAGTGGAAAAGAGTGCAGAAATTAATGAAGAGAAAACCTCAGAAAATAGTTGTCATAACAATAACAATAGGATCCCATCTCTGAATGAAGGAAAATTTTTTGAAGATCCTTGCTTCTTGATAGACCGAGACTTTGTAGACAAAGAAAGAGAGGGCATGGATACTGATATGCTCGATGCGTTTAGATATGAAATATTGAATCATTCAGGTGATGGAATGACTGGCAAACTTACAAGCAGCAATGAAATAGTTGTTGCAAGCATCTATACCAAAGATCCATTGCTTCAAGATATGTTGGGTAATGGAGCAACTCAATATTTGTTTGATGTTGAATTAGCCAATAGAAGTCATTTTCTTGAAGAGTTAGACAAGAGTACAATGTCCTGTGAGAAGCGTACTTGTGGAACCGAGATTTCTGGGCATCCTTTGATCACATGTGGCTTGCAACATGAAGAAATCAAAGCTGACAATTTCATTGTGCCCAACTGGGAAGAAGAATTCCAGTTTGTTGAAACCGCAGGTATCATATTCATTGTAGTAACTTTGTTTTGTTTCCTCAACGGCTCAACCTTCGTGTATTACAGAAATATCCAATAACATGCATCTAATATTTGTCCCTCTTTCTTCAGAATTGCATTGAAAAATAAAACCCGGCTAGAGTTGCATCAGTTGACTGACCTTGGGGTAGCAACTCCCTAGGATTAAATGAATCATTTTTAAGGAAATCAGTGAAACTGAACCGGAGAGATATAAGCAGAGAACTCAAATCAGATGAGGGAGAGACGAGAGTTCTAGAAATCAATAGCTTAGTGTGTTTAGACTAATCGTAAGGTCATTTGGACTAACTTGGTCACAAGTGATGTGAGAATTTCTTTTGACACAGATGAGCACAATGAATACAACAGTCTAGAGAGATGGGGCTTTTCTTTTTGCAAACCAACAAAGTAAATACTGCGCACATATCATATATCATGCATACTTAAATTTTTTTTGGGGTTCATTGTCAGAGACCAAGAAATTATTGATATCAAATGAGGAATATCCTTTGCACGCTGGCAGCTGTGGAGATGCTAAGCAGACTAATTATGGTTTCCATGTGGCCCTGGACTTTCCTGTATGTCATGGTATGTGTTTCTTCTCATTGCTGCATGCATAATTATTTGGATTGGATACAATGTAATTTGAATGCCTGGCATTATTGAATCATTATAACTTATGTTACAGGAAAAATAGAGACAATGAGTCAGAAAGAGCTTCTGGACATGACTCCAAATGTGTGCAGTTACTATGATCAACTCCAGTCCATTACTGAAGATAAAGGAAGCAACGTCAATTCAGTTAATGATGAACCATCTAACTATGGTACTCTCCTTTTAACTTAAAGCAATCTTGATTGCTTTAGCTGTATTGACTTTAGATTAATTTAATTTTACTCAACAAACTGCGTGATAAATTGAGAGCATGTGTGTGTGTGATACGAATATAGGGGGGGAAATGTAGATCTTTTTGTGCATAACTAAATTGTTATGACCATAGAGGAAGAGGGTAACATATCTAATAGGCTGAATAACAAGAGCGGGACATAATAGATAAAGGTGTTATGATTGCAGGACAGATTGAACATGTGTCAAAGAGTCAGGAAATGGTCTCACGTGATAATATGCACGGTTACAAGGTTTTTTCGCGCAGCAGCAGCAGAATTAAAAAGCCATCATGGAAGCTGAGAAAGAATGTGGATTAAAGAATTATTAGTGTAGTGAGATGACTGTTTTGAGTATTGAATTATTCTCTCTATTCTGTTTCTTCCCTCTTTCTCTTAAATAGTCTCTTATGTGTGATGATATTCTTTTTTCATTTCTGAATTCCTACGTTGAAATACTTATTAGGGCCAGTTCGGTTGGAGTGAATTAGGAAATGGAATTGAAAAATGTAATTTCCATATATTCCGGGACTCGTAAGCTTTCTCTTTTCATCTCACACTTTTCCTGGGGCCACAAACTTTACTTCTCATCATTATTTAATTTACCTCTACTTTCCATTTTTATCCATTACAACCATTTCCATTTCCATTTCCATCATCTACTTTCTGTCCATCCAAACGGGCTCTTAGGGCCAGTTTGGTTTAATGGAATTGAGAATGGGAAATGGAAATGGGAAATGGATGTGGTAATTTCCATATATGTCGGATCCAAAAGTTTTCTCTCTCAATCTCACACTTTTTCCTAGGTCCAAAAACTTTACTTTCTCATCATTATATAATTTACCTCTATTTTCTATCTTTACCCCTTATATTTATTTCCATTTCCATCATCCTCTTTCTGTCCAACCGAGCCCTTATTTCAGCAGTACTCTCTCATGGAGCATTTCCATTATCCATATAGTAGACATTTGATGTTGCACTGCTTATTGTTCTGATTTATCTTTGTAAGTTGACCAAAAAAGATTTATCTTTGTAATATTTATATAACTAGTCAGGGCTGTATACATTACATAACTGTCTGATCGAAAGGGGAAGTTTCCTTGGGCTAATTTGTTTATCACACTTTTATGAGCCACTCTTTAGGACAGGATTAGATTCTCATATTTCTGTTAATTCTCGTTTCTACAGAAGCTGCCAACATGGTTGTACCCATCTCAGAGACAGACAGTAAAGATAACGTAACCAGTGGTGCTCCCGATGAGACAATGACTGATCCCTTACCGTGAGAAGAGCAAGTAATTATCAACCAGTAAGTGTGTACATGTTTTTTGTGAGTTTGGTTACACATGTAGACTTGTATTTTTGGTGGACTTACTATGTTATATAGACATGTAGACTTGCTTTTTGCAATATTGTTTGGTTATTTATTTTGCTATTTTGGCACCAATTATTACTTAAGACTTAAGAGCCTGGTTCTTAGGGGTGTTCAACTATGCACATACCCGTTTAGTCCACCCGTACCCGCCCGCATTTTCCACGTTTAGCGTCTGTTTAGGGTCCGTCACATTTTTACACGGGTATGGGCATGCTCATACCCATTTATCTTACACGGGTACGGGTATGGGCATACCTACGGGCATGCCCATGCTCGTTTAGATGCCCATTTATAATTATTTTTATTTTTTAAATGTATTAATCTTATTTTACATCACTTCTTCCTCGCACATAAATTTATTTTGTTGGTATTGCTTAGTTAAAACAAGATGGAATTCAAAGTTTATTAAAATTGAATGCACTATTCTCTTTGTGGGATTTTCGTTGGATCTTTTTTAATTTTCTTTCCGAGTTTATCTTATATGGGCCGCCCATTTAATTTTATTGCCCGCCCATTTATTCTGTGCCCATTTATAACCCGCTCGTTTATGGCCCGCCCATTTATCAATATTTAGCCCGCCTGTTTATGCTACACGGGTACGGGTATGGGCATACCTACGGGCGGCCCGAACCCGCCCATTGAACACCCCTACAGGTTCTGTATTTTGGGCAAAAATTATGATTGTATTTAGGAGTGCATAATGTCCTTTGCTCTAAAACTAAAACATGGTTCTGTAATTTTGGAAGCAATTATGACTTGCCTTTTGCTTAAGTCTTTTGGCAGTAAATTTACTTAAGTCTTGATTGTTTCAATTGTTCTTTCATTTCTTTTTTAAAATTTAAATAGCTAACATACATTCTTCATCTTTGCCACACCCATGTTGATCCCATTTCACTTGTTCTCAGCTTAAATTTGCTCCAAACGTAATTCTAAATTGTATCATAAATTAAACCTGCATTTCATAAAAAAAAGGCTAAAGTATACTTTTGGTCCCTTATGTTTGCATCAAGTTTTAATTTAATCCTTTATGTTTGGAAAGTACACTTTTAGTCCTTTTTTGCTAACACCGTTAGTTTGACTTAACGGAAAATGCCAACTTAATAATTTTAAATGATTATTTTATAATGAAATTGGATCAAAAATGATAAATTTTGAAAATATAAGAATATTTACACTCAAATATTTTAATCTGAACATTTTTTCAGTATTTAATAGCAATTTAAAAATGTTAAATTAGTATTTTCCGTTAAGTTAAACTAACGGTGTTAGCAAAAAAGGACTAAAAGTGTACTTTTCAAACATAAAGGACTAAATTAAAACTTGATGTAAACATAAGAGACCAAAAGTATACTTTAGCCTAAAAAAAAACTGAGAACTAAACCAAACCAAACATAATAATGGTTATGTGAAATTATAATGTGTAAAGGTGCAATATTGGTAACTTTACATAATGAACCGAATTTACCAAAACAGAATTGACCGAAGTGGAAAAGCCAAATATGTTTCGTTTGGTTTATTTCTCAGTTTCTGTTCTAATTTGCTCCCCTAGGTACACCATTTTAACAGCATACATGTTTAAAATTGAAATCTTAACTAATGAATTGTAAACTCATTGGAATTTTTTATTGATGAAAATGTGTTTATGGTATGTAATTAAATGAGAAATACAATAAATAATAATATGAAAAATATATTTTAAATATGAATAGTTGAACTTTATGGATATTCACACTGTCAAACTCAATGAAAAAAATTTATAAAAAATTTTATATAAATTCATTGAAAATTTTAAAATAAAAATAATAAAAATAAAAATAAGATTTAGAGAAAATTAATGAAATTATTTCATAAATTTGAAACATAAAAATTGTAAACTCAATGTGTAAATTTGTGAGTTTCACTTATCCTAATAAGTGTTCCCATATAGGTAAGGTTGTCCCCTCTCCCAATAAGCTTCTCAGGATTCGAATACGCGTTCTCATTCTTACCTGAGTTGTAGTCCACTTACCAGCTCAACCAACTACTCATTGGTTTTTATAAGTCACTACAACTTGTTTCATTCAGAACAAGGAAAATTTTAAACATCATTAACTCTAGCCAATATTTAATACTATTAAAATATATGAAATATTGAAATTTAATGATTATGGATTCCATAAGTGAAATAAAAACCAGTAAAATACCACAACACCTTTCTTATATTATAAGTCAAATTCATCTAATCCTCGCCTATCAAGAATTGTTATTTAGTTATTTAAGGGAATATTTGGATTAGCTTTTGGAAAATACTCAGAAAAAATATAAAAAAACCCTTTTAGAGAATAAATTATAGGAAATAGTTTCTAAGGCTGTAAAAAGAACTTCTAGTGAAACCTATATTTTCAACATCAAAGCTAGGATTTAAGGCAAAAATCTATTATGAAAAAGTTGTGAGTTTTGTTGACTTTACTATGACCTATATTTTTATAGAAAACGTTATTCTACAAAAGTTGGGAGTGTATATTTGCCCTTATTCTGAAACTAAACCTAGACTTATCATCTCCCACTTTCTCTCCTCTGATAAAATAAATAAGGGGTAGATTTGGAAAACAATTAGTAAAAATCTCTAAGTGTACTTATATTCATGAACAACATTTTTTGGGTAATTAGACTTATCATAAGTATATATTAAAAGTTCAATATGAAAATTTTTATGGTTGATGGGCTTGTATTAAAGAACATCTTCTAATCTAAATTAAAAAATGAAAATGAAAAACAAAATAATATACTTAGGGGAAAAATTATATGTATGTAATAATATTTTAAACGAATGTACCATATGAAAATCCAAAATAATAAAAGAACATATCTCATAATAACAAAATAATATAAACTGCTGAAGCAAACATTTGTTACTTCAAGAACAATATCGTTTAAAAATATTATTAATGATATAAAATTTAGGTATCTTATTTTAAGCATTTGTTACTTCCCTTTTAGGCTCGCTTTTGATTTGGAGGGTAATACTAATAATTAAAAATTTGACCCTCAAACTTTCGGTCATAAATTGATTGATTTCACGAGCCTGACCTTTTTTCCGACTATATAATAGTAGTGTTTTTTTCCATTAGAAATAAAGGAAAATCAAATCATGTATTTAACTAAAATATGAACACTCAATTTTGAGTGTGTTCTCTATCTTAAGGGGCCGTTTGGTTGTTAAAAACAAAAGGAAATGAAATAGGTGAAATGGAAATTAAGAAAATGGTTGTTATTGATAGAAAAAGAAGTTGACACATAAAAGAAATGGAAAGTATGATTTTTGTGTTGAGAAAAATGTTTAATTTTTTGAAGGTACATTTGAAATGTCGAAAATGTTCTCCATTGTCTCACACTCTTGAAACTCACCTTATCATCGTCTCACACTCTCTTCACTGTTCTCTCTGTTTCTCTTAGTTTCTGGCAAGCTCCGGTGGCCACAAAAGTGGCGAAACACGGTGGTGAAAAGTTAAATGGTCTATGTAAACTTCCTCTCTCTTATTTACCTCAAATTCCCTATGTTCCTCACTTACCTTCTTCGTCTCTTCCTCCATGACCACCACTACCATCCCTGACCCTAAAGCCTAAAAAATCACCGAAACCACAATCACTAGAGTCAACACTGTAGTATTAAACAAAATTTGTTAAATCGATTGTGACTATCTAAAATCGATTGTGACTTATTAAAATCGATTATATCACTCTTCTTCCATATCGTACCCCTTCTTCTCCCTCACGCTTAATGTAACATCAGAATCAAAATCGAAGATGATCTGACAGCAACAAGTAACAACAATTTGAGCACTGAGGAGTGAGGAAATTGCAAATAGTTACGCCAGAAAATCATCCTTTTCTCTTCACCACTTAAAAAATCATCTTCTCCAAAGTGTAAACCATTGCCTTCTGCTTCTATAAGTCGCACCCCTAATGTCTACTATTGAGATTAAGGCGAAGGACTGAGGAATTGGTGGGCGGTGGTATTCAAATGAAGATGGGTTAGAGGAGGAGAAAAGAAAGAACAGGTAAGGTCCAAAGTGGCCTTTTGATTTCTCAACTATATTCCCAACACTTTCTGTGGGAGGCCATCTTATGGGCCAGACAAAATGGAATTCAATTACTTTTTTTTTGGTTAATCACCTCTCGGTTTAATCTGAACTCGAGGGGTAGGAGTGTTGCCCACATAGGCAAGGTTGTCCCCTCTCCCAATAAGAGTGCTTCATGGGATTCGAACACGCGTTCTCATGCTTACGGGGGTTGTAGCCCACTTACCAGCTCAACCAACTACCCATTGGTAGAATTCAATTACTTTCTCTGCATCAAACGTGCCAACAACAGCTCGGAAAAATGTCTCATTTCCTTTTTTTGAGGCTTCATTTCTTGACACCAAACAGGCCCTAAAACTTTTCCTTTTAGCGAAATAGGCCACTTACACCAACTTTGAAAATTGCTATTTATTTTATTATTATTTTACACTTGACTTTGAATATTACTACACAGGTCAATTGATAGTGAAGTGAAATCTACTTAGAGTAGTTGAAGTTTTATAAGCAAGGTTTTGCTTGTAAGTAAGCATTGTTTTCTTTTCTATTCTCCTTTTGTCAGATTTGAGATATGTGAATTTCTGGTTTCTTGAAATGTTCCTAATCCGTCTTAGTGGACTTGAAAGTAACAATAATGCAACTCATCCTACCCTTTTATTTCGTCCAAGAAATGCCGTTTTCTATGCACAAATATTTCCCTGCCAATCAAGCGAATGTACAAAAATTTCACTGATTGCATCATAAATTAAAAAAGTAATAAAAAAGTCTACTTACCTCTACAAAGCTGCAATTTGCAAATTGCAAAAGTTAAAGTTGTGTAATCTTCCCTCACTAGCTTGCGGCAAATAACAAAAGATAACGTTATTAAGAAATTTCGTCATTCTAAATATATATGGATGATAACATAAAACGATGAAAACTGCTTTCCTGACTAATTAAAAGACTATGTTGATCCTGCCCGGGGGCGTAGCTTGATGGTCTGAAGTGGATCCCCAAGGTGTGGATCCCGCCATTTAGCCCAAAGGTGCCAAGTTCGAACCCCCGGGAAGTCAGTCACCTCGTTTACGGGAATCCCGGCTAGCGACTTCGGATTAGTCGGTTCCCGAAGGGAGCCGGATACCGAAGGCTTTAAGCAAAAAAAAAAAAGACTATGTTGATCCCTAAACTTACTTTTGATTAATCCAAACTATTATTCTAAACAATGGCCCATTTGACTTTTTTGTAGAACTTAAGGAAACATATATTAGACCACTGAATTACAACATATGATACATGTAATTAAATTACAGGTTAGTTTATAAGTAATATAAATTTATTTTGAAGAATAAAGATAACTATAAATATTTTATAATGATCAATTTTGTGTAATTTCTCTAAAAAATCAAAAGAGTCATATATTTAAAAACGTAAGGAATAGAACTAGAGGAAAAATTAGTCCCTGAGAAACATATGACAGAAACCAAAAAAAAAATTGATAAATAGTACATGACCAGTCATAGCTAGTCTTCACAAACATCTAACTAGTTTCTATCATCCTAACTATTATTTATAATGAAATCAAATCGATGATAACAATACAAGCATATTATCATAATCAAATAGTATATAAATAATATCCACAATGTCAAAATATTTATAAGATCAACAAACATTAAAAGTACAATAATCATCCAAGATAGCTAACTAAAATCGAGAAAAGATTCAAAATTATTAATTTCCCATCATGTTCGTTTGAGTCGAATCAGGAAATATTATCTCCCAGTTTCATCAGTGATGCTGATATAGTTAGTAGAGTGCAAAGGCTGCGATTTTGAAGCAGAATCTGAGATAAATCCTGTCTCATTCAGTACGTATGAGGGTTGCCTGGGAGGAGGAATATCGATAATCTCACTAATGAGCATTGACACTACATTGTCCATGTTTGGCCGCACCTTTGCTAGTTCTTGTACACAAAGGAGTCGTATACGTATACACCGCAAGATATCATCATAAGACTCTTCATAATGTAATTCAGAGTCTATAAAGGGTAAAAAGTTATTTTCATTCCATAGCTTCCATACCTGAAAATGTTTGAAAAATTCAAAATCAAGCACGACATTACGTAAATTCATTTAATTATTTCATCAAGCATTATGGATACTTACATATCCTAGAAGGGTTTGAGATCCCTCCATGTTATGCAATCTAGAGTTACTTCTTCCACTAATAATCTCTAGCAATAGGACTCCAAAACTAAAGACATCTGATTTTCCAGAAAATTGTCCTTGCATTGCATATTCAGGAGATATATAGCACTACACATGAAAAAGCTAAGTTAAAAAAGCTAACAACTTAACATGCATTATCATTAGCATATGATTATTTGATAATTAAGAAGAGAAGACATGCTTACAATGTGCCAACAACTCTCTTAGTATTAGCTTGATCTTCATCATTTCTAAATATTCTTGCCATTCCAAAGTCTGATATCTTTGGATTTAACTCTTCATCCAACAAAATGTTACTAACTTTTAAATCTCGATGTATAATTTTTATTCTAGAATCTCTATGAAGGTATAATAAACCTCGAGAGATTCCTTCAATGATTTTAAAACGTTTTCCCCAATCTAACATTTTCTTTTTAATTGGATCTGCAACAAAAGGAAACATTAAGTAGTGTATATTGAATATGTGGTCAAGAGAGAATCTAAATTTACAAAATATTTAATATTGATAAAAATCAAAAGGATCTTATTTTTCAAATTAAATACATAAAACAAAGAATTAAGTAGAATTAGTTCTATAGAAGAAACATAATTAAGATAATGTCCTATGAGTTGTAATCAACAAGTGAAAATTTAATATTTATTTTATATCAGAAGTTGTCACTTACAACTTTGTGTGACAAAATCTTAATTATATTTCTTCCATGTTATCTCTAATTAAATATCTTTATGGAATATAAAACAAGATGAACTATGAAAAATAGATAGAGAACAATAACTAACCATATAGAATTGAATCCAAGCTCTTGTTATGCATGTATTCATAGATTAACATTCTTTCATCTTTCTTAATGCAACATCCTAAAAGTCTTACTAGATTCCGATGTTGAAGCTTTGAAATTAACGCAACTTCATTCATGAACTCTTCTTCTCCCTGTCTTGATGCTTTCGAAAGCCTTTTGACTGCGATTAGATGTCCATCTGTGAGTTGCCCCTAGATCAAAAAACAAAAAAATTAGCAATCATGATAAGTTATTTCTTGATTAAAGATGATCCATCACACACAAGAAAACTAAATCACCTTGTACACTAACCCAAAACCACCACGTCCAAGCATGTTTGTTGTGTGGAAATTGTTTGTTGCACTTACAAGCTCTTCAAAAGTAAAAAGTTAAAGCTCATCCATTTTTATTTCTTCTTGCTGGCAAATCCTTCTTTGAGACTGACCATTTGAATACGCCCCTCCTAATTGAAAATTAACACTTTATTTAGTTATAAAAAAAAATAGCACTTTATTTAATTTCGTCCAAAAAGACATTTTATTTTCATGTCAAAAGAATAGATATAATATTTCTCATAGAAGTTTATCAGTATGACAGATAATATGTAATCATGGATGAAGATTATTATATATTTGTTACAATATACCTGAAAATTTGGGTCTCAATTTCCATAGGAGATATGCACATGCAATTAAAGTAATAACTCCTATTGTCACAAAAATTTGCACGGTTCCTTTTGTGTGAATGCTTTTCTGCATTTCATGACAAAAGGTCAATGTAAAAAACTAAAATAATAAAAAATGTCAGATATATATATGTATCAAACATTAGTTAAAAAGGTACCAAGTTCGGACAAAGGCACGCGAATGTAAAGATCAACTCCTCCACTTGAGAATCTTTGTATGTCAATCAAGTTTCCACTCCAATGCATGCAACCAATGCCATCCAAATCAAATGCATATGCTACACAAGAGCAATTATCCAAACACTTTATTCTGCAATTATCTAAATCTGGGGCAGTTGATCTCATCAACCGGTCTGGCACTTTCATATTCTCAAGTCTTAGAAACCCATCTCTTTCAAATGATTCATTTCTATTAGCCAAACCCTCACACTGCAATGGCTTCTTCCTCACACATCCACTTGTCCAATTTCTCCTACCCCATTCCTCCAATTCCTTTGGTTCATA
Organism: Mimosa pudica; assembly: GCA_029929735.1. NCBI lineage: Eukaryota > Viridiplantae > Streptophyta > Magnoliopsida > Fabales > Fabaceae > Mimosa > Mimosa pudica. The sequence goes on along the minus strand of JAKELP010000037.1, from coordinate 2,570,778 downwards.
CCCATGCAAACAGCTACAAGTTGGTGGTCTTTGTGATGAATCACAGCTTCCAAATGCCCCGCATATGTTATAGTTATCACAATAACTTATATTCAACTTATACCTCAAGATTTCTCTTTTGTTATTCCACATTCCAATCCAAAGTTGTCCTTGTGGATTCAAGCTAAGGATTGCAAAATGGGTATCATCTGAAAAATCACAAGTTACATAAACCATTCCATCATCTTCATGTTTGACATAACATCCATTCAGATACTGTTTTGGCATCATGGGTCTGCCAATAAAAGTCCTGCCGTTCCATGGACCTGTTCGAGAATATGGCTTTCCATTAAACCAAGCAAAAATGTCAGGAGCATCTGGGTGTTCAAGAGAAACAGCATAGTATCCAGTGGATGGATCAGAAAGACTTTTCCATGATGTAAGTTTTATATGCTCTCCAGTTTTGTTGATGCTAATCTTCATCTTTGGTACAAGAGCATTAGAAGGATGTTGAAAACTCTCCCATAAAGTTTCTCCTGTATTGTCATCAGAGAGGACTAGATTACCAGTGCTTAAAAGTTTTGCAGTAGAATTGGCTGAAATGTTTGAGACATTTGTGGACCAAATAGTTATATTCTGTTTGTCCAAAATCACAATATTCCCATCCTTAGAGATTGTGACAACTCCAAAAGCATCAAATAGTGGCTGGTTTCTGTTACCAACCCATATGATGTTAGCTTCAGAAAGATACCAAATTCCCACATACTGTTTTGTGGAATTTTGAGGGCTGAAGAATCCAAGCTTGAAATCACCACCTTTGGAGCTCACTGTTTCATGGTCTCTGATCAACTGTCCTGTGGTGATGGTGTCCATCGCAGTACTAGTGCACAGACTCAGATGAAAATTGAAAATTGTGAGAAGGTTTAACAAATCAAGACTTCTAATTTTGAATCCCATAGCTATAGTGGAAGTATATGAGAACATACATAAGGTTGCCACAAAGTTAAATATCCGATTTATATATATTAAGTACCCAATTATGCTACTGTTAACTCTTATGGGCTTCTTGATAAAAAAACTCTTATGGGCTCACGTACTCTTCAACAAGATACGTCATTGATTTTTTTATTTTGGATGTTCTCTTTGTAGTCAGTGAATTGTCATATAAGAAAGCCAACTTTTGAAGCTTTGCTCATTTATAGGTTAATTATTTCATGGTATGATAAGATCAATCTATCACAACTTTTATTATTATTTTGTTGACTAGATTTTAAAGCTTAAACGTGTGTTTGGCTTCTAGGAATGAGCCTAATACAATTGACTACTACATCAAATTATTACTAACTAACATGTAAGGATGAGAACACGAATCCCAAGAAGTGCTTTCATTGTGAAATGAGACAACTTTGTCTATGTGGGCAACAATCCTACCCCTCAAATCCGAATTAGTTAGTTCCCAATAGATGTCAAATTAATGTGCAATGTTAGTCTTAGATATAAGAACTTTTTTAGTCCTAGATATAAGAACAATCCTACCCCTTTACTTTCATTTTTAGTCCTAGATATAAGAACTTTTTTTCCGTTTATTCGATCCATTTTATCTCGCATAACTATAGTTGTTTTCTAAACTAGCCTAAACTAATAACTCATATAATATACTCATGAGTATATTATTAAGGGTAATGACCCTAATTTGCCATTCAAGTAACCACAGTGGACTACTGGGAACCCTAAATCAATAACGAGCCCTAATTTGTCGTTTAAGTAATCAAAGTGGTCCGATTGTACCCTCACCTGATGGTCAATGATGTTCAACCGTTTGAAACTTTGTGAAATTGCATATTGACCCCATATATTATTCTTATTTATATTTTGGTCCCTATAGTTTGCTTCAATCTTCGTTTTAGTCCCTTTAGTTTAAAACAAAAGGTTTAGATCCCTCAAATTTGATTCTGTTATCACGGTTAGTCCCTATAGTTTTAAAATATAAATTTTGGATTTTAAAAAAATAAAAATTTATATTTTATTTGGTTACATTAAGTTTCTAGTCATCTAACCATGTTATTATAATTAACACCGTCAACGACATGTCACTATATTTAGCACTATTAACCCATATTCAAGTCCTTATTAAACTATAGGGACTAATTGTGCTAACGGAATCAAACTTGAGGGAACAAAACCTCTTGTTTTAAACTCTAGAGACTAAAAGGAAAATTGAAGCAAACTATAAGGACCAAAATATAAATAAAAATAATATATGGAGTCAATATGCAATTTAGCGAAATTTTTAAACGGTCAAACGTTATTGACCGTTAGGTGAGGGTAAATTTGATCACTTTAGTTACTTGAAGAGAAAATTAGGACCTGTTGTTAACTAAGGGTGCCCAGTGGTCCACGGTGGTTACTTGAAAGGAAAATTAGGACTTAATATTAAACTAAATCCATCCATATATAGAAGGCACTACATGCACATTGTAGAAAAGTAGTACATGATCCTTTTTCTCCCCATATGCTTCACCTATTTGTATCAACATATTATTATTGAAGAAAACACATATGCCTTGAAAATTCCCTTTTGTCTTGAAAATTTCCTCTATGTTTCTTATAAATTCAATTGCGAAATTATGGATACTTTAGTGTTATATTTCATGATTTTTTATATTTAGAAATACCCACATCGATGTTGAAAAGAAGCATAAATATTTTGGAAATTCTCAATATCAGTCTTGGAAATTCATTTATGAAATGTTGGATTCTATGGTTTTTGAGACTTAGCTTGGAAAGGCCCACATTGATGTTGAAAAGAAGCACAAAAGTTTTAAAAAATTTCCGTGTGTATAAGAAATCCAGTTGTGCAAAATGTTTGAAATTCACCTTATGTGTCTTGAAAACTCCCCACTTGTATCTTGAATTTTGGTTACAAAATTTAATAAGGATTGTTTGGTAAAATTACCATCCTCAATAACCTCATGTGGTGGAAAATTTTGTGCTTCTGACATCTCAACATCTTGATGAAGGTGATTTTCATATGAAAATTTGTATGAGTGGAAGTAAGAAGTGGGGAGTATTCATTTGGCTATGGGATGCTGATATATTGATAAATTCATATGAAATTTGGTGCTGCTATTGAAGTAGTAGGAGATGTTTGAAATTTTCGTATGAAGTGTTGGGGGAATTTAATATTTCACAAATATTAAATTTAATGATTGAAATTTCAGCATGCAAGTGAAATTTTCGGTTGGTAAATTTAAAGTGATGGGTGCCCCTTACATTTAAATAGGTGTTGGTGTTGGATGTGTAACAACCACAATTATATAACCCATTTTATGTCATTTTTATCGATTTTTTTTATACTAACTATGTTAGAAAAAAAATTTACTTATTAACAACACTAACATAGTTAGAAAAAAGAATTAACTTAATTTACTAAAATAATTATATTGCTAACTATGTTAGAAAAACAATTTACCTATAAAGAAGACTAACATAGTTAGAAAGGATTAATATTATATTTCAAAATGATTTATGATGACTAACCATGATAGAAAAATTAAATACCTAAATTATATATCTACCTATCATGGTTAGAAAAGATTACTACTAAAATTTCTAAACTTTATCTAGTGCCTAACAATGATAGAAATATTAAATACCTAGATTATACGTACAACTATCATGGTTAGAAAAGAATAAACTAAACTTTAAAACAACTTCAATATGACCAAATCCATTCAATACTCCAGAACAATATTTGATGACTAACCATGATAGAAAAATTTAAATGCCTAGAATGTATATACTATCATGGTTAGAAAAGGACAAAACTAAATTTCTAAGCCACATCAGTCTATGAAGTTCACTCAGTTCGTAATTCAATGTCTAGCTAGCAACAAAAGAAAGTAAGTTCAAACTACTCAGCTAAATACGAGTTTTGCTAAAATATTCTACTGAAGCACTTTTTAAATAATAAAGACACAAGAAAGAATTCATGAATCAAATTAAAAATGACTCCTAGTGTGGCAATAACGCTTAGCAGCGTCTCACTTTAGTGAGTAGCCCCCGGATCCGTCCCTTGGTTTCCTACAGTAGTTCCTGTACCTGAAATGACAACAATGTGGGGTAGACCCAGAAATCACAACTACTACCACTCGCTTACGTACATTTTTGCACTACGTGCATGTGCATGTCCGCAAGGTGGTGTGTTCTAACATTGTGTTAAGTGGTGTGTGCTACATGCTGTGTTGCATGAACATGTTATATATATATGTCAATTTCAAATAACTAACAGATATCATATATTACAATTTATAGCAGCATGAATATTTATTTACGAAGAAATCACAAACTCAATACATCAATAACAAAAGTAATTAAAACATCAATAAAAGAAATCAAATCAAACACAACACCCGGAATATCTCAGTTCAATAGGGACTTACGACTCGATGGTCGATGGACCCTCGCTTGAACTGGTTCAAAGGGACTTACAACCCTACTGAACATGTAACAGTTTTGTATCTTATTCATTTTAGTCCCTGGGGGTTTTACAGGGAACCTCATTCCCGAATGGCATAATTATAATCATATTAACCGGTGTGCACCAAACAAATCATCAATTCTCATAAAACATATAATAAACATCACAAATTCATAAACTAACTTATATGCTTACCAATATACACACACACGCAAACATGTTTAAGTAGTTACCTGGAGCGCTTTATTTCCCCTCTTTACCCTCGTGGATTCCTCCAAATACTTTCTTTACTAGCCCCTAATGTCGTACCACACAGTAGAGAATATAAGTGGCTATGCTTGTACAAAAACTAATGTCGCTCTCGTTCTTTAAATACTACGATACCCCTTCCCCTTTTCTTAGGCATTTTATTCTAAGAAACGTTTTCAAATTAGTTAAAGCTAATACAATTAATTCACATTTAATGTCATTCACACCATAGTCATTTATCAAGTCAAATAAGGTCAGCTATAAAAAAAATTATCAATCGTGGAACAATTCAATTGCAAGCTTACAAACATTAACAAGCATTCCAAGTTTTCATCTCTTGTATCCTTAAAGTTCTAGTTCTCATTATAAATTTCAATACAACCATTTAACTTCATAAACTCATAAATCAACATTATATAGTAATAATCAGCTACTTTTGCTTTAATAAACACAAACTTCACATAATCAGCAAGATCAAAATATATTTCTTCACAAAGATACCAAAATCACAACCTAGCTTCTTCATTCAATGACTAAACAAACCTAAAGTCTAAACTCAAACTTACAGCAGCCACCAAACAAAACCATAACAATACATAAGTATCCATCACACAAGTGTCTATCTACATATAGAGGTATAACATATCTCAGAATCAAAACAGAATCACAAAGGCAAGGAAAAATTGAAGCTTTCACAAACCCAAACATATAGAGGTATAACAAAATTCTAAAATGGCTTCTTTATTAATTATTCATAGTTTCAGTTTTAAATATCATAATCACCATGGATCACTTAAGTAACAGATTACTATATAACAAATTTTACTAACATATAACTTATCAAATTCAAAACATTTCAAATGGCTCTATTTACTCATTCAAAACTACACTTATCATTCACAATTATAACCACTTTAACATAATTTTAGCAACAACCTTTAAAAACTCCTACAACAACAAATTCCAAACTAGCATTCCAAGCTCCTACTACATATTAAAAAGGCAAATAAAGGATTGGACATAGAGAGGGAAGAAAGGGCAGAATTTTAAACTCAACCAAGATTCAACAAATCATTCATACAACATTTACAATCAAATTTCATTATGCTTTTATCATGCTTAAGAAAATCAAAACAAGCATTGACAGTATTTTCTAGTTCAACATAGGAAAGAAAATCAAACATTCACCTATTTGTTCAAAAGAGAGAAGATTGAAGGATAAGCTTTATTAAGTTGGGTTTATAAAAACAAATATGAAAACAAACCCCCCCCAGAAACCAGAATTGCTTCCTCTCAGACTCGGCCAAGGCACAGAAAGAAATAGGAAAATGAGAGGGAAATTACCTTAAATTACTTTTGGGTTTATATGCAAAGGTAGGCCAATTCTCGCCGGATTTCTCGCCAGAAAACAAAGCTGGACGAGGGAATGAACAGAGGAACCCGAAATGAAAAGAGAGAGTGAGAAATTGTAAAGTCTCACATCGACTAGGGATGAGAACGAAAGACGCCTCATACGGGTCTGGATACTTCCCCCTCTTGACGCATTATAAAGCCGTGAGGGGTGAGGATTCCCCAAAGCGGACAATTTTGAGAGCGAGACGCTGGGATGTTACAGGATGCCCCATTTTCCATTAACATATACTCCCTCCGCTCCTTATTATAAGTCACTAACCGCCTAAATCTCACATACTAAGTAATAGAAGTTACATCATTAAAAGAGTCATATTTTATTCGTTTTTTCCATTTCTACCTCTCCCATCTCTCTTTGTCTTTTCATCTTTCCAATGCTCTTTTATATTGGAAACAAGAGTAGGAGAAAAGGGCAATGCAATTAAAAAGAGTTCTCTTTTCATCTTTCCTGTCCTTGGAACATTCCATTAGTCCGTAGCCTTTATTCTGAGCCTATAGCTAATTGCATCTTGTCTCTTCCAGTCTCCATCTCAGATAGCAATGATTACCTTATTTAGACTAAAGGTGCCTAAGGATCCTGTTCTGCGAAGGAAGGTTTTTCTTTACTTTTTGCTGACATGTTCCAGAATCAACAAGGTTTTGATCCTTTCTGGAAATTCTTATGGTCCATCTCTCTGCCTTAGAAGCAACTTCTCTTCCTATGGAAACTTCTCAATAAAGCTATCCCTTCTTCTAATGTCTTATAGGGACATCATTTACAGGTTAACTCCTTGTGTCATTTTGGCTGTTCAGATGCAGACTCCATTCATCATATATTTTTCTCTTGTCATTTGGTTAGAGCAGCTTAGTTTAGCTGCTTTTCCGCACGTCATCTGTAACATATTGTTACTAATACCCTAGTTAACCTGTGACATCTCTTTTCGTTTAATAATATCTTTACTAACTATGATAGAAAAAGGAATTTCAATAATATTAATATCTCTATCATAGTTAGAAAAAGAATATCCTAATGATTAAAATATTATCCATGATAGAAAAGAATAAACTAATACAACACAGCTGCTATCATGGATAATTTATTGCTAACCATGTTAGAAAGGATTTGTCTAACATGGTTAATAAACAAAACTAGTTGATATTAGACAATAAATAGATATATATACATGCGGAAACGAATGCAGGCCTATACAAATTGGCAATATACAATTTCAAATAAATTATATAACCTCTACTACCTAATTCCCTTTCCTGATGCTCGCGCCTATGCATGAATACCTGCAAAAATGTCAGTAATCGTGGGATGAGACAATTTGTCCCAGTAATCACCGCTTAACTCACTATAACAGTGAGATGTGCGGTAGTGAGAGCGTCTAAAGGGTACCACAGATATAAAAACCAGAATGTAATATATATATAAAGGTTTCTTCCATGCTCACTCAAGTCCAACAATCCCCTTCAAACCAAATCAATTCAACATCTCCATACTCCAATCAACTAATACTACCACAACAACTCTCACACTCACCTACTGATGCATTGTGCCACCACGGTGCATTCAAGAATCTATTCTTCACTATATGATTTGACACTGTGTCCCTCTCCATAATGAGGGGACAATTTCCCTCACTGGTAATCTCCAGAGAGGGAACCCCAATTCTGTTTCCATTACAGAACGGGAACGGTTGGGCTCTCCACTGCCAAACAACCGTAGGTCACTTTCTCTCAATAAGTTGACCTATGATCCCCGGTCTAATCAATCCGAAAAGGATCATCAGAACAAATAACTGTCGATTGGCCAATCGATAGTTATCATCGCGCGATGGTACATGTAACTCAGTGTCATGCAATGCTTACCATATCTCGATCAATATCTCATCCATGATAATCAACACCAACATCAATATCAACATCCACATCATATCACATCACCTTCCAATCTATTATCCACAATATCTTCCCTCAACATAACTCTCCAAAGATCTCAACTCACATATAATTCCTTTTCTATACTCACAACCTCTCAAATAACTATTATAACACTACACCTGCAACCATGTCACAATCATTCCAAGATATTCAACACCACCAGACAGGATACTACATATATAATGTGTCCAAAATCTTTTATATGAAAATAATCGTGTTTGAAAGGCACCCGATAGCCTGTTTTGTAGAAAAATAACTTTTGAAAGATAGTATATATAATGAGGGTGAGAAAGGATTTTCAAAATCCCCAACTAACGTCACCCTCAATGTTATAGTAAGGTAAGTGTGATTACCTGTCGCCCTTAGCACTCTGTTGCCTTTTCCCTTTACTTATCCATGCCTCGAGGAATATATGCAAATCTCATCCTTTCCTATTATTACATCATGTGATAATAGTGGATTAATAATCATTCTAAGACATAGATTAACTAACATCTCTCTCGTTTGTATTACTACCCAGTCCCCATACATTTTCTTTTCTCAGAAATTATTCAAACTCATCAATACTATTCACTTCCATTAACAGAAATTACCTCAACAAATAACTATGTCTCTTTACAATAAGACATCCTATACCATATATTAACCGTTTTGCAAATCACAAAGTCAATTCACTTTAGGAATCAAACCACCAATAGCAATAATTATCCACCATAATCTAGCTGAGAGATATAACCCACATTCATATTGTTAAAGTGTTAACTAAAGCAAGGACCAAAAGGAAAAGAATATCAACACTAATTTACATCATTCTCATCTTTCCAACTAGTCATTAAATATACAACAAATTCAGAAAATCCTATTAATCAACTTGTATGACCACACTTCAATTATACCTGCAGTTTCTTATATAAATATATAATGTATATATATACATGACACCAACCATGCAACCAAACAGAATAATCATGTTTCCCCCCACAATATTAGCCACCAAGCAGAAAAATTCAATTAGAACCATGAAACAGTCATTCAAGTTCCAATGCTCACAACAAATGTCATAGAACCAACCCGCAAGCCATATTACTACTTCTAATGAACTCATATGTTTACTAATATTCACACACAAGACAGCAGCCTATTCAGTCCAAGAAGAGACAAAGAACATCAAGACTAATATTTTTCCATAACATATTAAATACAATTGAAATACTCCCATTCCAAACAACCCTTCGACCAAAGCAAAAAGAAAGACAAAGAACATTTTAAATGTGCAACAATCACTACAACTTGAACCCAATCCAAACAAAACTTCATGCATACCAACATTGTTCTTAATTGATTCATCATAAAGCTTTAGCCACACAATAAGCTACATAAGAGCAAATATCCAAATAAAGTGCCATAACATAGTTCATGTCAACTTATCATCTCATGCTCAAACAGAAGCAATAGAAGAGAATATCATACTTAAAATCGAACCAAACAGCCCAAACAAACACCTTAGCACTTTACAAAAGAAACCAATTCCTTTCACAATTCATTTCAGCTAAACAGCCACCAGACTACACCATTTCATAATTTAATCACAGCTTGACATAAAACAGAAGTACTTAGCACCCAACAGTTTTAACTCATGTGTCCCAAAGGGAAAATATTTGTGAAAACAAACTTTATGTACACAAAAGATCGGATTTATAGTATACAAAATCAATCACCATTTACAGTCACCCAAGAAATGCACAATCAATTCAAAGGAAGAAAAGCGGAATTTAAAAATCTGTAAAAATAACAAAAACCTAACTAAGTCACATCTTTAAATAAGGCTCTAATCTTCTCCAATATATCAAAAATTACAACTTTAACTTCCTTCTTATAAGTTTAAACCCTTTACAATCTAATCCAATAAAACCCCAAAAGTTAGGGTTTTATACAAACTTCACAAAACCTTAATCAAGCTTCAAAATAATCACTTAGGACATCCTAACTCAAGACTTAAGATGTTAATTAGATGATTTATAATCCCAAAACTCAAACCCTAATTCGGACTCCCCTCTCATACTCAACCAAATCACAAGAAAAGAGTTAGAAATCGGAAGAAAAGAGTCACCTGAGTTCAAATCCAAACTTGTTTGCCCCGTCAGAGCTCGCCGTCGCCGGAAATCGGCCACCTAGGTGGCTAGCCGAGATTTATAGGCAAGGAAATGAAGGTTAAGAAAAGGATGACTGGGGAAAATGACTTGAAAGGAAATAGTAACTTAAGCAACCAAAGGGCGGCCGAACTCACCTTACTCCACCGTCGTACGCCGCCACGACTCGCCGGAGACGCGAGAGTGAGCACAGATGAGAAAAAGAGGGCGAACTGAGGGAATAAGAAATGAAAATGGTGAGTGAGGTTGATGGAGTGAGGAATCAAAGGAATGTGATGGTGAAAAAGGAGGACGACAATGATGGTTTGAGAGAGAGAGAGAGAGAAATCGGTGAGGGAAGTGAGGAAGAAGAAGAAAATGGAGATGAAGGGGGCGGTGGGTATTGGTTCAAGAAGAAGGAAAGGACATGTTTGGTTTATGTGTAGTTCATATGATGGGTTGTGTACTTATACCGGAAATTACCTTAATGTCCTTGTTTAATTTGAATCCACTAAAACTAGTCTCTATTCTCCTTAACCTTCAAAATATTTTGGATTTCACCATTCCCTTATAATTCTTTTTCTTCAATTGTCTATTTAATTATTTAAACACTTATTACCCTAAAACTTCCAAAATGTCTAAAAAAAATCTCCAAAAATTCTAAAACTTCCAAAATTAAATCTTAAATTACTAATAATCTTCAATTAGATTTTTGGGATGTTACATCATCCATCTCATTTGCCTCTACATGATTAATTGACTTGGCTTAAACAATTCATTATCTCAAGCAAAAATGATGAGGTTTTACTTAAGAGTATCATTTCATTCTTAAATGACATTTGGAGGAAGCGTAACAAAGCTGCTCATGAAGGCCGTATTCCCCACCCACAAGACATTATTAGGGATTCTCACTCTATAGTAGTTCTTTTTGAACTAGCTTTTCTAAAGAAGACCAATGCATCCGTTTGTGCTCAAGCCCAAATCAACCTTAATTTCTCGCAGGCAAACCAATGAAATGTTCTAGTCAAGAAGTGAAAACTTCAACGCACTTCTTTCTGTCGCATCTTGGTTTGTTTTGAAGGGTCTCTTCTTCAGACTTTTACCTAGAAGCGTTCTACCATTCCTAGTAATCTTTTTGCTATGGGTTGTTTCCGTTTTTCTCTAAGTTAGATATACCAGTCTGGCTTACCCAAGGAGCGTCTTAACATATGGAATGTTCGTAAGCGTAGCATTGACTTCAGCGGCTGGGCTCTGTAACATCTTGAAAATTTAATACAGGATTAAAGAGTGTTTTGGGAAATGATAAAAGGAGAAATTAGGAATTTTAGAATTTTTAGGAATTTTTGGAGATTTTTTTGAAATTTTGAGTAATTAATGTGCATATAATTACTAAAGAAATGAAGAGTTTGAAATATGAGGGAATGGTAAAGCTAAAAATATTTTGAAGTTTAAGAAGATTGGAGGCTAGTTTAAGTGGTTTTAAATTAAAAGATGACATTATGGTAACTTCCGGTATGAAATAATCCATTTCTGACCAAGAAAGCGCATGCCAAACACGCCCTAGCCCCCCTTTTTGACATAAAACCCGTCGGACCCTCCTCCTTCTCCATTTTCTGCGCGTGCGACTTCCCCCCTTCACCATTTCTTCACTTTCTCTCCACACCCACACACTCCTTCAATTGTATTTGTGCAAAAAGCTTCTTCATTTCGGTTGTTCATCTCCTCTCTTCCTCGGGTCCGTTGAGACCGAGTTTGATCTGTGGGTGTGTGTGTGTTTTCGTGCGTGCTCTTCTCCGGCGGCGGCGGCTAGTTTTCCGGCGAAGGGAGTTGTGGTGAAGGTAGGTGATAGTTTCTCTAGTTCTTTTTGATGATTTCTTCATGTTCCAACTTCATTTCTCATTTTCCCTTTCCTTTCTCTTACTTTAACTCGGTTACCACCCAAGGGAGGGGTTTTCCGGCGTGCTGCTAGGCGGCGGCCGACGGTTGTGGTCCCTCTTTGGCACCTTGAAAACTAAGTAAGCATCTTCACCTTTGGATTTTGGAATTTTTGGATAGAATTGCCTATTTGGAGTTAGGGTTTTGGAGTATATTGGAATTTTTAGATTATTAATGTCTTAATACTAAAATTGGGATATTGAACTTAAGTATTCTTGAGAGTAATTAGAATTTCTGGAGGTAATGAAGCAATTAGGAATTTATGGAGTTGGTAGGGGTTGTTGAAGTGTAAGTTTGATCATTTTTGAACATAAGGAGCTTAATCAAAATATTAGGAATGCTTAGTTGGGTAATTGGAAATTTTTGGGAAAATATTCTTGTTGTTTTTGAAGTTGGAATGTTATATGGGAATATTATGGGCATTTTATGACTCTTTGAAATTAGGATTTGTTCATAAAGGAGTGTTGGAATAAATTGGTGCTTAAGAAATGCTTGATGAAGTTGTTTGGTGATGTTGGAAGGTTGGTTTTAGAAGGATTGATGTTTGTAAGGAATTTTGTTAGTTAAAGTGTTGATTTGAAGTGACTTTGGTAGATAAAAGGTTGTTTATTGATGTTGGAATGTTAATGTTGACTAGACTGAGGTTTGAAAGGAAGTTGGATAGTTAAAGTATTGATTGAAAGTGATTTAGATGTTTTAAAGGATGGTTTGATTATGGTAGGTAATGTTATAAATTCTTCTCGAGATGGTGACGGTTGAAAGTGTTGGTATTGTAAAGATTTGGTAAAGGGAAGTTGAAGGAGGAAAGGATATGGATGTGGTTTTGATATTGAAGTATTTTTATACTTGTATTGTTAATGAAAGTTATTTAAAAGGGTTGAGTTAAGTCACTTGAAAGTGTCTTGACCCATTTTTAAATTATGGCATTATTGTAGACGGTGATCTTTCAAGCGGAGTTTGAAGATAACTGTTATCTGCGTATATCTGCTGCAGTGAAGTTTAGCAGGTAATCACGCTTAACTGACTGTGATACCGAGGGTGATGGTAGTTGAGGATTTTCCAACATCCTCTTCTACTTCTATATATATATAAATGAAATGAATTCAGATTATGTTATACTTAAACGTGGGCTATAGGGTACCTTTCAACTGAACTGTACTTTATATATAGGGCGAAGGGGCAAAAATAGCCACCGTAATTTTCAAAATGGACAACTTTGGCACCCGTAATTTCGATGGTGCAAAACCGGACATTATAAACGAAAATGGGACAAATCTAGCACTCTTAAACATAGGTGTTAAGTTTGACCGTTAGTTGACTGTGAATGATGATATGGCATAATGATGTGGCACAATGAGGCATTATGTGTCACCCCCATGCTGATATGTATATGACATGACAAAAATGAATGAAATTAATCTGATATGTATATGATTCAAATGCCCTGATCTTCATTAAACCCCATAATCAAGATACTGGTCCTCTTTCAAAACCCAAAAGATCTCCGGCCTCATCTCCGCCGTGCGTTCTCTCTCCTTCTCTCCCTCTCCCTCCCATCCCTTCGCCGTCTCTCACTCCACCCACCTCTCCATCTACTCCTCCCAAACCCACTCTCTCTCCTCCACCATCTCCTCCTTCAAAGACGCCGTCTCTGCCGCCTCCTTCCGCTTCGACGGTCGCCTCCTCGCCGCCGCCGACCTCTCCGAAAAACTCAACGTCTTCGACATCAACTCCCGGGACCCACTTCGTAAACTTCACTCCCACACCAAGAGATAATGAAGTGGGTGTGGTGGGGCGGTGGGTTGTGGCGGTGGGGGAACTGGGGTTGTGGTGGTGGGGTGGGGGTGGGTGGGGTGGGTTGAGAAGGAAGAGGGAGTTTAATGAAGATCAGGGCATTTGAATCATATACATATCAGATTAATTTCTTTTATTTTTGTCATGTCATATACATATCAGCATGGGGGTGACACATAATGTCTCATTGTGCCACGTCATTATGTCATATCATCATTCCCAGTCAACTAACAGTCAAACTTAACACCTATGTTTAAGAGTGCTAGATTTGTCCCATTTTCGTTTATAATGTCCGGTTTTGCACCATCGAAATTACGAGTGCCAAAGTTGTCCATTTTGAAAATTACGGTGGCTATTTTTGCCCCTTCGCCCTTATATATATTCATATTTATATATAATCTTTTGTATGTTGCATGACACTGGTTATTAGTGCCGTCGGCCGATGTAACCTACCGATTTGCGCAAATCGATAGGTTAATTGTACGGGTTCCTCGGATTGTAAAGGAACCAGGGATTTTCACATTGATTAGAGTGGTCCCTTTTATGCTTTTCGGATTGTAGACCGGGCACAGTGTCACACACGTTTATTTTTTTCTATTGAGAGATGGATGCATCTGTTCTGTATATATATATATATATATATTTGTAAATGTTATATGTTGTATGCAGGTTTTGAACTGTGGTACCCTGTAGACACTCCACTACCTCACTTCTGAGTGTCACAGTGAGTTAAGTAGTGATTACTGAGACATTGTTTTGTCTCACCCCATTCCCTTTATTTTTACAGGTGATCATGCCCAGGGGGAGGCGCAGAGGAAGGAGAAGGGGCCGTCTGGCCCATACTGATATAGTAAGTAGGCCAGAGGTGACCTTTTAGGGACATATATCGCCATTTCACTAGGCTGCACCAGCTTCTGCACATATGAATGTTGTTTTGAGTGAATTTTATTATATGTGAACTGTATTATTTGTACTGTGACTTAATGTAAAGTTTTGTGATGTTATGTAATTTTGTTCCTGCTACTGTGATAGTTCAGGAACTACCTTGACTAATATGTCAAGTTTGGTTGGTATATATTTTGTTTCCAGGTGATGAGAACTTGAATGGATGTAAATAGGAAACTTGATTTTCCTAATATGCTGATGTGGTAGATGGAGGATATATTGAGTGGTTTTTATGTTTTCCTAGGTGTATAATCATATTAGATGGGCCCCGCTCTAATATGGTTTATTTTTGTGTAGTTTGGTTAGTTCCTTTTCTAACCATGTTAGGTGATTCTTTTCTAACATGGTTAGATTTAGGTTATGGTATTAAATGTGTGTTTTATTAGGTGATGGTGGTTCTTTTGCTAACTATGTTAGAAGATTCTCTTTTCTAACATACTTAGACATGTAATCTCCTATTTATAGCGAAATTCTTTTGCTAACCATGTTAGGTGATTCTTTAGCTAACATGGTTAGACTCCATTGTTTGGATTGATTTGATTAGCAGTTGAGTTAGGTTAAGGTTAATTTTATATTAGTAGGTAGTACTTTACAGGCTCCTTCAATCTCACGCGTCATTGCTAGAGATGTCGCCGTTTTGATCCGCCCTTTTAATTTCCTTTCTATTTATTTGCTTGAGGACTATCACTTTAATCATTTTCCTTTTCATTTTTATGATGTTGTTAGAACTATGTAATCATTTTAATTAATGTCATTTTGTCCTTTTATCAAAAAGAACAAGTTTAGTATGTGTTTGCATATTTAAGGCATTTTCATTCAGCCATTTTTTATTTCTCACGTAGATTTTCTCCCTTGGTAGTCTGTCATGACTCATGCCTTTAAAAAAATTATTTATGGTTTTGAAAAATTGGAAAAGAGTTCAATGACGTCGTAATATTGTGTAAGTTTGGTTGCTAGAATCAAAGGAAATGGGCTCGAAAATAAATAGAAAAGTTAAGGGTAATATGGTCATTTACATATATCTCTAGGCCAACAAGTTTTCTTTCTCCATCTCACACTTCTCATGGGGCCCACAAACTTTACTTTTTCCTCATTACCTCTACTTTCCATCTCTTACCTTTTCCATTTCTAATTCTTCACTTTCCTTTCTTACATCCAAACATACTCTCTTAGAGTCATTTTGGTTGGATGGAATTAGGAAATGGAATTGGAGGTGGGAATTGAGGGTAAGGGGGTAAAGATGGAAAATAGAGGTAAATTAGATAATGATGAGATGTAAAAGTTTGTGGGACCCAGGAAAAGTGTGAGTTTGAGAGAGAAAGTTTGTGGGTCCCGGGATTTATGGAAATTATATTTTACAATTCTCATACACAATTCCCTTTCCACTTTCCAGTCTACGAAAAACAGGCCCTTATTGTTCTCTTTCATTGATTCGGTTGGCCGAATTTATTGTCGGGTTCACCTAATTTAGTTGAAATTTTAATTGTTACTGTGATTTATTATTTTTCAGTACCTTTTTTATTACAATTATTTTTAATTGTTATTGTGGTTTATTATTTTTCAGTACTTAGCAGTAACATTTTGGAAAATATTGAATCCTATATGCATGGATAACAATTGTCAGTTGACTTTTTCTTCCTTATATAGTGTTGTAATTTAAATCGAACCGGCATTTTACTATCTTCATTCATCAAAGGACGTGTATGTTTAAATTGGTTAGGGGACAAACTACTCGCTCCGATCCTTATTATAAGTCACCAACTATCTATAATTTTCGGTCCTTAATACAACTCACTAACGGTCGCATTAAATTTTTTTCCCACTTTACCCCTATTATTAATGAGATTCAAAATTGAAAATGTGAAACACATTTAATGAATAGTGAAGTTAAAAAAAAGTAGCAAATTTAATATAAATTTTAAGACCCAACTACCGTTCCTTGTTATGTAAGAAATGGGTAGTTAGTAACTTATAATAAGGATCAGAGAGAGTTGTATCGTAGCAGTAGAACTTTGATTTCAACAAATATATATATATATATATATATATATATATATATATATATATATATATATATATATTCAATTTTCACTAATTAAATCTCAAAGGATATTTCAATTTTTCCATTAGCTCATGGGCCAAAATGACCCTTTTATTTTGTTTGTTTGCCAGAATGAGTCATTTTATTGTCTGTAGGTCAAATTGAGCCATTGGAAATAGTTTATATGTCAAAATGATATTTAACCCTATATAATATATAGATAACTAGTGTTATGTATGTGTGCACACAGACACACAAATCATTATTTTTATTACATATATGATTGTTACTAGAGTTATCAAGTAGTTCTGCCCAACAATTGACAAATTCACATAGGAGTTTGCTTGACTCATTTTAAGGTACACTACCACAGATTACCCCATTTACATGCGCTTATTTTGGCCTTTACATGCGCTTATAAAGCGCATGTAGAGGGGGGCGCTGGTAAAGGCTCTACATGCGCTTTTAAAAAGCGCATGTAGAGGGGGGCTATACATGCGCTTAAAGCGCATGTAGAGGTAGGTACCTCTACATGCGCTTAAAGCGCATGTAGAGGTACATACCTCTACATGCTCTTTAAGCGCATGTAGAGGTACATACCTTTACATACGCTTTAAGCGCATGTATAGAATGTTTTTTTTTAAAAAAATTATTATAAATTTACATTATTTCCCAATATAACCACCAATACTAGCTGTAGTTCATAGAACCAACTAGCATTATATCAAAAGAATTTACCAATAAAAGTCAATTACTTAACATCTTCAAAAATGAATTATATATCAATATCAAAACAAGCATTATGTATGTATGTATGTATGTATGTATGTATGTATGTATGTATGTATGTATGCATGCATCATGCATGTATGTATGTATGCATGCATGCATCATGCATGTATGTATGTAAAATGAACTTATATCCTTATGCATAATTTACTCAGGAAAAAGCTAGAGAATCTTTGCCTTTTGTTCGGGTAAACCCCCCAACCTTTTCGCCGACTCGCAAAGTGACAAATGAGAAGGAAATAATTATTAATTCCAATTTCTCTCCAGTAGAGTATATGAATGAATCCAGCAACTCATGTGAAAGTTGTGTCAGGACATATGAAGGTGAATTGAGGTATTTGAAACCGGCCATATGATATATAATCACAACATGATGGTGAATATCATAATAAGAGGTATTTATGATGGGGAATATTAGATTCTGATGAAGAAACATCCAATACTTAAGCTAACACAATAATCAAATGTCAAAAACTTCATTAAATTATTGTCAAACAAAAAATCGAGCTAAAAATTTATAAAAATCACCTCTATGGGTTCTAAATGCAATATTTGTTCTACAGGTGAGCAAATATCAAAAGACTTCTCAGCACTCCAGATTGAATTTGACTGCAGCAAAGTTGCGTGTTCATGTGGCAGTACTAGACACGTTAGCTGCCAAAGAAAACAAAGAGAAAGTCATTGCCGCATTAAACATGACTCGTTCCAAGTTGTACTACAAATGTGTTATGTAATTTTTAGAAAGTAAGAGAAAGATTGATAAGGATTGTAAGTTGAGAGGAAGAAGAGAGAAGAACATATTTGAGAGAGAGAAAGAGAGAGAGGGAGAAGGGAAAGGCCTAAGGCCATCACATTATGCCAAAGCATCACAAATCACACAACAACTCTTTACAATTGAGAGTGAGGGTCTTATTATTTATAGACTAAGAATGAAAACTAACACTAATGACTCTATTGTAACTAACTTCTAACTAACTCTTGCCTTTATTTATTATTTCATAACAAAATGCTTGTGCACTCAATATAAGTTGTTGACATTGGAAAGCAGTAGAAAAAGAAATTATACAACACCTTAGATGATGCAATGATATCTGTATGGTGAACTGCCTTTGACGTACCTACAATTTGCAACCTCAACATTATATTCTTTGACTTTAACTCTTAAAAAAACCAAAAGCAATACCTCTGATATCTTTATAGAAGCATGAAATTGAAAACTCCACACAGTAAAAAAGATGACAGTACTCAAGAGTTATGAACCAGATATTATGCAATAGAACATAGATTGGGGGTAAGATTTGGTTGAAAAAGGCTGATAAGTGAAAGGGAAACCAGGACTTTGTCTTAAGAGAAAAATGGTACACATCCTGCTAGAATTCTTTCTACAGACAAAACCTCAGTTGGATGATTAAAAAGTTCAAACTAAATGACATTTCTTTCAGTGCAAAGGAGATGGTCATAGAATTAGGAATAAATATACTTTCATGTATCCATGATGACATAAACTATCTGATAAGCATGCTCCTTATGGTAGAAATGAAATGGCTTTCAAATAATAAAGACAATTTTGAAGCAAAGGAATGACTAATACCACCATAACCAAAAAAGTCACATCTTTTGAGCAGGAACTCTGGACGATTCTCATCATTGGCACTAACAGATCCAACAACCTCAGCCTATAAGACCAAAAACTAAACGTTAGAACATAAAACTCAAATTCTAAAAGCTTAAGAAAAAGTAAAAAATACCTCTCCTTCCCATATGAAGTAGATTCTCCCTCACGTACAACATACTCTCTTGGTTCTACACAATAAAACAAAACATCAATGGAATCTTGTTATTGCAGGCAGCCTAGCATCAAGTAACTCAAATTCAAAGCCTAAGAGACACAAGTTATATATGCAAAAATTGAAAGTAAAGTAAACAGTGACCTCTAATTCCTCCAACTCAAGATCTGGTTGCAAGACCGGATGAGGAGAAGGCACATGACCAACTTTATTGATTTGATCTTTGAAGAATCGTAACTTTCTTGACATTTCTGCACATCGCTTGACCTGCCAATAAACAAATACAACTTCTAGGGTGGAGACAGCTTCTAGGGTTACGTGTAACATTGTGTTACTAATTCCCTAATTAACCAATATTATCTATTTCAATTCATTAATCTCTTTTTATATATTATCCATGATAGAAAAGGATAAACTAATACAACACAGCTGCTATCATGGATAATTTATTGCTAACCATGTTAGAAAGGATTTGCCTAACATGGTTATTAAACAAAACTAATTAGTATTAAACAATAAATAAATATGTATACATGCGGAAGCAGATGCAGGCCTATACAAATTGGCAATACACAATTCTAAATAAACTATAAAACTTCTACTACCTAATTCCCTTTCCTGATGCTCTCGCCTGTGCATGAATACCTGCAGAAATGTCAGTAATCGTGGGATGAGACAATTTGTCCTAGTATCACCGCTTAACTCACTATAACAGTGAGATGTGCGGTAGCGAGGGCGTCTAAAGGGTACCTTATTTAAAACCAGTAATATATATATATATATATATATGTATATATATATATATATATCCATAGCAAATCTTCTTCCATTCATCACTCAAGTCCAACAATCACCTTCAAACCAAATCCATTCAACATCTCCATACTCCAATCATCTAATTCTACCCCAACAACTCTCACACTCACCTACAGATGCATTGTGCCACCACGGTGCATTCAAGCATCTATTCTTCACTATATGATTTGACACTGTGTCCCTCTCCATAATGAGGGGACAATTTCCCTCTCTGGCAATCTCCAGAGAGAGAACCCCGATTCTGTTTTCCATTACAGAATGGGAACGGTTGGGCTCTCCACTGCCAAACAACCGTAGGGGCGGTTGGGCTCTTCAATGCCAAACAACCGTAGGTCACTTCTCTCAATAAGTAGACCTATGAACCCCGATCCAATCAATCTAAAAAGGATCCTCAGTACAAATAACTGTCGATTGGCCAATCGACAGTTATCATCGCGCGATGATACACATATATAACAGTGTCATGCAAACCTCACATTATCCATCAATTTCAGTCTCATGCAGTATCACAATCTTAATTCATATCCATATCATACATTCTTACAATTCCCTTCAACATCTCAAATTCCAACTATGCAACTTCTTTCCTCAACCTTGCTATCAACATCCCTAACAGAATACTATCTAACTCTCTCACACCATAACCAGAACAACACCAGCCAGGATAATATATATAATATTTCAAATTCCTTTTATATAAAAATAATCGTGTTTGAAAGGCACGCGATAGCCTGTTTTGTATAAAAATAAGTTTTCAAAGACAATGTGTATATGGAGGGTGAAAAGGGATTTTGAAAATCCCAGCTAACGTCACCCTCAATGTTATAGCAAAGTTAAGTGTGATTACCTGTCGCCCTTTAGCAATTTACGCGATTTCTCAACCTTTCTTAATGTCACGGAAGCCTATTTGCATCCACACCTATAATAATATAGAGCAAAATGATAAATTAATATCATTTCCACTTTATAGTATTTCAATGTCTCTCTTTCATATCCGCATTACTACCCAACCCCTGTTGTTCATAGTTTATCCTAGGCAAGCAAATTCAAACACAATCCAATTTCACAAACAATAGTTTACATAATACAATTCAATCAAAAACAAGACACTTGAGACAAGTATGCTCTACACACACGTGGAAAAGAGAATCAAACCAATGACTATGCCTAAACAAGGCTCTAGATTTATTATACCCATGACTCATGCAATTATTCCTTAATTGAAAGACTTATTTTAATTACTACAATTAGTCATATTAAATTTTATCAATACATGCATTTGTAAGCATTTATTCATGTTTTAATAATGAAACAACTTCCAATGTGCTCAAGATAATTCCTAACATTCATATAACCATTACAGCAACCAAATATAAAAGCAAGCAATATTACATATTAGTGGCCACCAGATATTCCAAAACTACAGCACAGGAAGGCAAATTTTGGACAAAAACAGCAGCACGAACACCGCAGAAGACAATCAATTTTTCTTTTCAAAGTTAGATAGCTTTCTAGGAGTTAGATTTATTTGTGTTCAGCATACCATAAGGCTGACCAGTGAAGAAAACATGCATTTCTCGCAACTAATAAACCATCAAAACTTTAAGCAGCATATACATAGTGTTCACCCTTAAATCAGAGGTCATAGACTCGTTAATGCCAATGGAAACAGGAATTTAGAGTCTTTTGAAGAATCAATTCAATCATTGGCAACAAATTATTACATAACATTTCAGCTATGCTTGCAACAATGCTTGCAACAACATCCTCCAACTTCATCAAATCATCCAATCCACCTATAACTAGAATTTATGCCCAATATGCAAGAGCAAATATTATTCACAGCCCTAGTCATTCATTTCAAATCATATTCATATACATGTACAGAGTTGGAGAAGGAAACATTTTTATTTAATCGAAGCTAGTGAGCAGGTGATAAGCATCTTTGACTAACATAATCCAATTTAATGTTGAGAAAACTAATGAAATCATCAATCCTACTATTCAAACTCAATCACCATAAACTTCATACACAAGCCAACAATTCAGCCACAACCGAAAAGAAAGAGACTTAGAAAACCATCATTCTAAACACAATCAAACCTGTACATGCATCTTATAACCCAACCAAACTTGTACACCAACTAATCCAAGGTTTGAAACCACCAATCCCTCTAAATTCGTCAGATATCATAACCCCCACAAATCAAAACATAAACAATGGCTCCTAAAATTAATAAACCGTTTGGCGAAAATGTAGAAGCCACTTTGCAAATCATCTATTTTCCAGCCTGAGCAAAACACAAAACCAGAAAATTCAAACCAACATGCCAACATCGAACATCAATAACACAATCACATCTACCACCAAAAACTTCAACCTTTTAATTATTACTATCCCATATTCCCAACTCAGTTCTAAATGAACAGATCCCAAAACAAAGCCACACATCAGTTCTGCTACCACACATGAGCGAGCAACAAGAATTCAACAAGACTCACACAAGCATACTCCTAATACCTCAACTACTTCAAATAAAAATCAAAGCACTAAGAAAAGAAGTTTTAATTTCATTTCAACACATTTAAATCACCCAATAGCAAAACCCAACTCAAACTCTCACGGACAGTGGGAAAAATCACAGTGAACAAAGTGGGAGTGAGACAAGAATCTCACCAAAATTACTAGCTAACTTTGTGGATGCCGTGCAGCTTTCCCGCCGCTGGAAACCGTCACTGGGCTCGTCAGAAAAATTATGAGGGCAAAGAAGGCGAGTGAAGGTTGAAGGAAACAAAAAGGGAAGGGAAAACAAACATGAGAAATCAACATTCAAAAGAATATAGCTCACAAAACTCAAGAAAGGAGGGAGCTTTACCCTTTTTCCGTTGCCGACGGCAACCTATGTCGCCGGAAGATGTCGAACTCGCCGAAAAAGCAAAGAAGCTCGGTCACTTCTATAAGTTTAGGAGGAGAAGCTTCAGATGGCAGCAACACCGTCGTCGCCGTTGTCGTCCGTCACCGGGAAAAAGGAAGGGAAACGAAGAAGGAAGGAGAAAATAGAAGGCTGGGGTAGAAGAAACAAAGAAAAAGAGTCGAGATTTGCCACCACCCTCTTGGCCGCCGCCGTTTTCGTTGCCGGCGTCGCAGGGGAGGAGGCGGAGAAAACGGAGGAGATGTGTAGAAGGAGGGAGGTCGGTGAGAGAGAAGTGGGAAGGATGAAGATGATGATATATTTATATATTTTTTTTTAATTTAGGGAAAATTACAATTTACTACCCTAAGGTTTATTCGTAATTATATTTCTAGCCCAGAAGTTTATATATATTACTATATCTCCTTCTTTCCATCATAACATTATCTACTATCCCAAATACTTATTTTAACTATATTTTTGCAAATTCCAAACTAAATCAGATTTAATATTCTTGAATCGCCTATAATATCTTAAAATTCCTTTCTAAAACTTTAAATTTCCTAAATTAAACCTCAAGACCTTTTAAAATTATTTATTATCTCTAATTTAAAATTTAGGATGTTACAATTCTACTCCCCTTAAATAATTTCGTCCTCGAAATTAGTAGATTCTATCACTGGGCACAAAGAAAGGAAGAAATTTTCTTGGAATGATACTCCTATGTCAAGAGGAAGAAGAAGAAATTTAGGTAATAATTAGGAAGATTGAACTCATTGGCATTGAGAATTCATTGCAATGAGTGTCATCCATGTGATACAAAAGAGATGATATCGACGATTAAGAGGAACTATGAACACTTTAACTGAGGTTATTGTCGAAATCTCCTGGTAAAATGCAGTCATATGCGAAGTAGGAAAGGTGTTTCTCGGATAAAGGTAAGGTTTAGGATACTAGAACTCATTCTCAAGTCCCTTAAAGGATTTAAAAGAGGTGAAAGCAAGTCAGATTGACTTAAACGTATATAACCTTTTGAATAAGGTTAGAAACACTACACAAGAAAACTAGGAGTATAACTAAAATTCTATCCAAAACCACAATTAATTCTGATATACTAGCAGATTAATGAACAAATCTATCTAAAATCACAATACAACATCAATCAAAAGCAGAAAAACCATGGATTCTTTTGAAGAACCAGCTCAGCTATGGCAATACACACGCTCTAGGAAATCGATAAAGTACACAATAATTCCATTTCAGCTCTCATTATTTTTACAATTCTAACTATCCAACTTTCATCGCTCTTCCAAATCTTACGCTTAACGCTAACTAACATTAAATTTTCGCACTCTATTCCCTGCATCTTCAATTGATTTATAGAAAATTCGACAATTCTAATCCATAAAAGCCTATTGTTAACATCTCACCCAGTCATAATATCTCACAATATCCATAATATAACATTTTTAACCCTTAAAGTCAAAATTCCTTTCAATTACCTCTATTTCAATCAATACAAGCTAGAATATTGTAACTTTAATCCCATTATTTCACTCTTATTCCTAAGAATCATGTTTATCAATCTCCTGAATACAATTCTCACCGTAAAATGGCATTAGCGACCACATGCCATTCTCACTCAACTCAGTATATTTCTCTTCTACCTACTCTTGCTCGACTTCCTTTGAATTCACTATATCTTTTCCATAATTCCCCAAGTTCTCAAATCATGAATTCTTCCTGTTTGATTCAAATTACTCCATATTCTAACTGATACATTCTCTAGTTCGTTGGCAAATGATACAACAAAAACTAAACTCCTTGCAATCCATCATGGACACAGCCATACCACTCAAACAGAATTTTCTTCACTAGCATTTCAAGTAAAAATATCAATAGGCGTCCAAACTGCATGCCTACAATCCTTACATACACTCAAACCAAACGGAGGCATAGTTATACCAACTCATATCAGCAACCCTAAACATAGTTTACAGCAACCTAAATCATTTTGATCGTTTCAAAACAAAAACAACACCATTATAGATTTTTCTTGTGAGCCATGTACTCTTAATGAAATTTGAACTATATTTTTATATTACCAAATTGGATTACTCATAGGAACTAACACCCAAATAAGTTCCTAACCATTATGTACACATAGTAGCATTAAACTCATCATAGATTTCACCATTAACATGACAAAACAATAAAATTCACTTCTAAATAACCCATATTTCAAACATCACAAAATCCGACCTAATTCATTGTTAAAACCATCATAAATAAAAATCAATAATAACAACTTTAGTCACTTTAATATATTTCCACACCTTTGCAATCAACCACCCAAGATTCACTCAAAACAAAGTCAATCCACATTAGTAATTGTGGTTCACAATTTCACCATGAGACACTTACTGACTCCATTTTCAATAGACTAAATCAATAAAAGAAACCATATTTCATGCTTTCCACCATGTTTAAAACCCATGCTATCACTTCACAATTCTAGTTCATTTACCAAGCAGAGCATATATAAGAATCCTATATATTTCAATCCAGTCGGCCATGAAAACCCTAGCCCAAAGTCACACCCAAAGAAAGATCCACAAAGGTCCACTGTTACAATTACAAGGATCATATATCCCCCCAATCAAACTTAATTCCAACCAACGCAAAACACGACTTCATAATCACAAATAAAACATGTGAAGGGATTATACTCATTTAATTCTAATATCATATATTCTTTCCCATGAACCTAACAAACACAAGCAATTATACAATAGAATCAACCCAAGCCTAAACACACAAGCATAATAGTACATATCACACCATCATCATTATTCCCAACAAAACGGATCGTGAGTAACAATTAATTACAATCAGATTTTCAATCAAATAATCAGAAATAACTTAATATCTACATATGACTAATACTTTTTACTTCATATAGATGAGTATCAATAACATAAATCATAAGGGTAAAGAAAATATCCATTGTTTTATCATTCTTAAAACATAATCTATGACATCTAACACCCAAGATGAATTTCACAATACTTAAATCCATCAATCAACCAAATGATAACAAGCTTACCAACAATTATCAACCAGAACTTTTTCAATCACATAATATCAATTTGCAAAACCTTTTCAATTAAAACAATAATCAATTTTAAATAAACAACTTACCGTTATTTCGCTTAATAATGATGGGAAACATCCACTCATGAAGAAGTAAGGGCTACCAACATCTATAATCAAGGGGGCTGCTTCCAATCACTAAATTTAGTGAGGAAGCCTCCAGCCGCTTAATATAAATGGGCAACAATCCTTACTACCCATGATGATGGAATCTCCAACCATTACTAATTGAAAGATAATCGAAACATAGAAGAGGAAGAATAAAATCAATAAAAGTTATAATAAGAATTTAATTGAAATCACTTGGATAGAATAACTTGATCATCAGTTAACAAATTAATCACCTATCAATAGAATAAAGCAACTAATACAACTAATTTGGACATTTACATACACAAATAATAACAAAATAACAATTTTAGTAGAATTTCAATTGAAACAATCAAACAAAACAAGTTAATTCATCAATTAACCGAACAATTCAACAAATAACCAAACAATTACCAAACAAAATACACAATTCTTATTTCACATTGTATTCTTCATTAATTGTTATTCTCAACTTTCAATAATCCCTTAACCCAATAAGGTATCTCATGATGCCTCGACTATAGTTATGGCTAGCACATAACTATGCTCGAGACCCCAGAGAATCATCCTTATTTCGTTATTTTTCCTAAATTCTTATTAGTATCTGTTTATTTCATTATTCTTTCTATATTCTTCTCAATCTCTCCACATTACCTATTCAATTGCACTTATCACTCTCTCCCCACCATGGGATGAGTGATAATCCTTTCAAAAGGCAGAGTATCATGCACAGAAGGAAGGGAATTCGAACAATATATATTGTCAATCTATATGCAATGCAACACAGTCCTAGGTTATCGTATACCAAATACTGATAACCAAGTTGTAACATTGTGTTACTAATTCCCTAATTAACCAATATTATCTATTTCAATTTATTAATCTCTTTTTATATATTATCCATGATAGAAAAGGATAAACTAATACAACACAGCTGCTATCATGGATAATTTATTGCTAACCATGTTAGAAAGGATTTGCCTAACATGGTTATTAAACAAAACTAATTAGTATTAAACAATAAATAAATATGTATACATGCGGAAGCAGATGCAGGCCTATACAAATTGGCAATACACAATTCTAAATAAACTATAAAACTTCTACTACCTAATTCCCTTTCCTGATGCTCGCGCCTGTGCATGAATACCTGCAGAAATGTCAGTAATCGTGGGATGAGACAATTTGTCCTAGTATCACCGCTTAACTCACTATAACAGTGAGATGTGCGGTAGCGAGGGCGTCTAAAGGGTACCTTATTTAAAACCAGTAATATATATATATATATATATATATATATATATATATATATATATATATATATATATATATATATATATATATATATATCCATAGCAAATCTTCTTCCATTCATCACTCAAGTCCAACAATCACCTTCAAACCAAATCCATTCAACATCTCCATACTCCAATCATCTAATTCTACCCCAACAACTCTCACACTCACCTACAGATGCATTGTGCCACCACGGTGCATTCAAGCATCTATTCTTCACTATATGATTTGACACTGTGTCCCTCTCCATAATGAGGGGACAATTTCCCTCTCTGGCAATCTCCAGAGAGAGAACCCCGATTCTGTTTTCCATTACAGAATGGGAACGGTTGGGTTCTCCACTGCCAAACAACCGTAGGGGCGGTTGGGCTCTTCAATGCCAAACAACCGTAGGTCACTTCTCTCAATAAGAAGACCTATGAACCCCGATCCAATCAATCTAAAAAGGATCCTCAGTACAAATAACTGTCGATTGGCCAATCGACAGTTATCATCGCGCGATGGTACACATATATAACAGTGTCATGCAAACCTCACATTATCCATCAATTTCAGTCTCATGCAGTATCACAATCTTAATTCATATCCATATCATACATTCTTACAATTCCCTTCAATATCTCAAATTCCAACTATGCAACTTCTTTCCTCAACCTTGCTATCAACATCCCTAACAGAATACTATCTAACTCTCTCACACCATAACCAGAACAACACCAGCCAGGATAATATATATAATATTTCAAATTCCTTTTATATAAAAATAATCGTGTTTGAAAGGCACCCGATAGCCTGTTTTGTATAAAAATAAGTTTTCAAAGACAATGTGTATATGGAGGGTGAAAAGGGATTTTGAAAATCCCAGCTAACGTCACCCTCAATGTTATAGCAAGGTTAAGTGTGATTACCTGTCGCCCTTTAGCAATTTACGCGATTTCTCAACCTTTCTTAATGTCACGGAAGCCTATTTGCATCCACACCTATAATAATATAGAGCAAAATGATAAATTAATATCATTTCCACTTTATAGTATTTCAACGTCTCTCTTTCATATCCGCATTACTACCCAACCCCTGTTGTTCATAGTTTGTCCTAGGCAAGCAAATTCAAACACAATCCAATTTCACAAACAATAGTTTACATAATACAATTCAATCAAAAACAAGACACTTGAGACAAGTATGCTCTACACACACGTGGAAAAGAGAATCAAACCAATGACTATGCCTAAACAAGGCTCTAGATTTATTATACCCATGACTCATGCAATTATTCCTTAATTGAAAGACTTATTTTAATTACTACAATTAGTCATATTAAATTTTATCAATACATGCATTTGTAAGCATTTATTCATGTTTTAATAACTGAAACAACTTCCAATGTGCTCAAGATAATTCCTAACATTCATATAACCATTACAGCAACCAAATATAAAAGCAAGCAATATTACATATTAGTGGCCACCAGATATTCCAAAACTACAGCACAGGAAGGCAAATTTTGGACAAAAACAGCAGCACGAACACCGCAGAAGACAATCAATTTTTCTTTTCAAAGTTAGATAGCTTTCTAGGAGTTAGATTTATTTGTGTTCAGCATACCATAAGGCTGACCAGTGAAGAAAACATGCATTTCTCGCAACTAATAAACCATCAAAACTTTAAGCAGCATATACATAGTGTTCACCCTTAAATCAGAGGTCATAGACTCGTTAATGCCAATGGAAACAGGAATTTAGAGTCTTTTGAAGAATCAATTCAATCATTGGCAACAAATTATTACATAACATTTCAGCTATGCTTGCAACAATGCTTGCA
This sequence comes from Mimosa pudica, assembly GCA_029929735.1. Taxonomy (NCBI): domain Eukaryota; kingdom Viridiplantae; phylum Streptophyta; class Magnoliopsida; order Fabales; family Fabaceae; genus Mimosa; species Mimosa pudica. The sequence goes on along the minus strand of JAKELP010000037.1, from coordinate 2,541,226 downwards.
ACAACATCCTCCAACTTCATCAAATCATCCAATCCACCTATAACTAGAATTTATGCCCAATATGCAAGAGCAAATATTATTCACAGCCCTAGTCATTCATTTCAAATCATATTCATATACATGTACGGAGTTGGAGAAGGAAACATTTTAATTTAATCGAAGCTAGTGAGCAGGTGATAAGCATCTTTGACTAACATAATCCAATTTAATGTTGAGAAAACTAATGAAATCATCAATCCTACTATTCAAACTCAATCACCATAAACTTCACACACAAGCCAACAATTCAGCCACAACTGAAAAGAAAGAGACTTAGAAAACCATCATTCTAAACACAATCAAACCTGTACATGCATCTTATAACCCAACCAAACTTGTACACCAACTAATCCAAGGTTTGAAACCACCAATCCCTCTAAATTCGTCAGATATCATAACCCCCACAAATCAGAACATAAACAATGGCTCCTAAAATTAATAAACCGTTTGGCGAAAATGTAGAAGCCACTTTGCAAAACACAAAACCAGAAAATTCAAACCAACATGCCAACATCGAACATCAATAACACAATCACATCTACCACCAAAAACTTCAACCTTTTAATTATTACTATCCCATATTCCCAACTCAGTTCTAAATGAACAGATCCCAAAACAAAGCCACACATCAGTTCTGCTACCACACATGAGCGAGCAACAAGAATTCAACAAGACTCACACAAGCATACTCCTAGTACCTCAACTACTTCAAATAAAAATCAAAGCACTAAGAAAAGAAGATTTAATTTCATTTTGATTTAACTCTTTTTCGTCGTCTAAAAAGAGCTAAAGCAAATAAAATTAGAATTAAACTACAGTAGTTAGCAGCAAGTCCTAGGTCAATTCACAGTTCGGTTTTATCTCTTGCTTAGGTCAAATAATCACAAGTTAAGCAAATTATCAAACAGGTTGTGTGCTGGTTTTATATCTAAGACTAATTAAAACTAATTGAAACTACAACTAACAGAATTAGGTGAATGAGTGAAAGTATGGATGAGATGTACCTCCTTCTCCAAGTACTCCGTGCTTACGTTTAATCGGACTTCATATACTTGTTCTTCTTAATATAAACTAGTTAAATTCTCAAGATCTCTTTAATCAAAGAAGTCTACAAGAGTTTAACTAATTTAATTAAGGCTTAAGCTCTTTCAAGCCAAGAACATACCAAAAGCAACTCTAAACACTAAATCTAGCATTTAGGAAACAAATTCATTCCACAAATGTAAGAGGAGCTAATCGCACACACATACATGTATGAAACTACAAGAATTAAGCCTCGGTTTTCATGTTCTTAACAATCAAGAGAGATTTCAAACTAACATAAAGTAGAACACCTAAAATAGAGATGCTCTAACCTATATAAGCCTAAATCTAGACATACATAGGCAAAAATTTACATATAGCTCGAAACCTAAAAGAGAAAATTACAAGCATATGAGGCCATAGGTTAATTCTACAAGCACATTTCCTTGGAGAAGAAGGCTAGGCGATCTAGCCTGACATGGAGATGAAGGCGGATGAAGGTAGGTGTGAGATTCTGGACATGGCGGAGGTTTTCGAAGTGAAGGAGATGAAGAAGATGAAGATGGAGTTGAGAGAGTTTGTTAGAGGAGAGAGAAAGTGAAAGTGAAGTGAGAGAAGAGTTGTGAAAGTTAGTTACGTTTGAGGTTTTATAGTGGTGAGTAGCTTTGGGATTATCGCCCAAAGGGTATTTTTGGTATTTGGTAAAGGTTAGGATGAATGTGGACTGGATCTCATCTCCATGCATTTCCAAAGGTTCCTCCTTTTTCTCCAAGTGATTGTGCTTCCCTTTTTGCCCTTAATGAGCCCTCCAGACTTGAATTTGACCTTGGCGCCAATTTTGCCTCATTTGGAAAGATGCTCCCCAAGTACCTTCAAGCTGCAGGGTTGACTTTGCCTTAAATTAACTCTGCACCAAAGATTTCTGAAAAGTAGTTGACATTTCTGATCATTGTGCAGTCTGGCTCATGTACTCGCTGGCTGATGGACTTCGGCTTCCGGATGCAAGACTTCATACCGCAAGCGCGAGCACATTCACTTCCGGATGAGAATCCACTGGATGAGAATCCACTTCCGGATGGAAGTCTTTGTCCGCCAGCGCCAGCACGTTCACTTCCGGATGTGAATCCACTTCCGGATGGAAGTCCGCTTCTTCAAATAGCTCAGCTTCCGGATGTGACTATGCTTCCGGATGTGAACCTTGAACGTAATGGATGCACAAGAGGGGGGGTGAATTGTGCTTCAAAAATAAATACTCGAAATAAACAACACAGGATTTATACTGGTTCGGTCTACCTGACCTACGTCCAGTCCTCAACCACCCAGGCTGAGAGTTCCACTATAACTCAGGTTTTAAATCGGGTTCACCTGAAACCTTACAACCGCAAGTTTTAGACGGGATCACTTGCAACCTTACAACCACAAGTTTTGCGGGCTTACTTGCAACCTTTTTACCTAGCTCCCCCTTACACCAAGCAAGGGTTCAACCTTTACAAATAAAGGATTTTACTAACTAAGTTCTCTTTAAGAACAGATGGTGATACACACTTAAGCACAACTAATTGCTCTTATAACAAGAAGAGACTTAACTACAATGAGTACAGAATAAGTACGTGAAGAATCACTCAAAGTGTTAAATGCTCTTTTCTATTTCTGGGCAGCCTTGAATGCTTTGAAGATTTCTTGTGTTTCTCGCTCTAACTTCTCTCTAGAGTATTCAAGGATAATTGTTGTTGTAATAAATGAAGTTGAGCTCCCTTTATATAGTCTTCAAGCATTTGAACTCTTGGTAGGTGGGAGTCCCGTTTGAATTTGGCCGTTTATCCCAAGTTACCGTTTGCCCAATAAATGCTCCATTAATGCATAGCAGGGTTGACTTGCTTTATCTCTGAAAAGTAGTCCTGACACCTCTGCTCTGATATAAGCATTCTGACTTCTGAGTATGTGATTTTTACTCTTGCACTCTTGCTGACGGATGATCATCTTTCGTCCGCAAGTGGTAATCTTGCTCTGCAAGTGTTAAGCTCTGAGTCCCAATGTCAAGAGTCTTTCCATCCGGAAGCTCATTTGCATCCGGAAGCGTGACCATGTTCTGCACATACTGGTTAGTCCAACATAGCAATATATATATAAGAATTATACATGCTGTGGGAAGTTTGTTTGCTATGGGGAGTAGTTTACTTAGACTGTGTTCTGATTTGGTCTATGATGTATCTGGAAGCATTTTTACATCCGGAAGTAAAACTACTAGATGAAGGATCTTGGTTTACTATAACTCACTCTCACTTAGTGTATTTCATCCCAACACTCAGCGCTAGTCACTAAGCTATCGGAAGCACTTTTACTTGACGTAGTGAACTCACTGACGCTTAGGGTGAAATCTATTCTATCAATCTGCGCCAGTCAAGATCTAACAGGAAGCAACTTCACTTGATGTTGCATTTCCACTGACGCTCGGGGTTAAATCTATTCTATCAGTCTGCGCCAGTCTAAATCTAATAGGAAGTGCTTTCACTTGGCGAAGTAGACTTACTGACGCTTGGGGTAATAACTATTCTATTGCTCTGCGCCAGTCTGAGTCTAACAGGAAGCGCTTTCACTTGGGGAAGTAGACTTACTGACGCTTGGGGTAATATCTATTCTGTCGCTCTGCGCCAGTCTAATTCTAACAGGAAGCGCTTTCACTTGGGGAAGTAGACTCACTGTCGCTTGGAGTAATATCTATTCTATCGCTCTGCGCCAGTCTAAGTCTAACAGGAAGCAACTTCGCTTCCGATTGAACCATAGCTTAGTCTTAGGGTTTGTGCACCTAAAGTTCATGGACTAAGTTAAATCCCTAGTTATTTACTTGCTGACGCTGGGGGATGAAAGCATTCATCCGCATGCGCAAGTCCTAATCTAACCGGAAGTAAATCTTCATCCGGAAGCACTCTTACTTGGGATCCTTTGTTATCCTATTGCTTCCTAGGCACTTGGTCTAATCCTCTACATTTTAGTCTTCATCAAAACTTAAGATTCTAACATTCTCCCCCTTTTTGATGATGACAAACCTAGTTCTATTAATTAAGTTCATATGAAAGGATTAGCTGAAGAATAAAAGCAATAGTTCAGAATAAGTAACTTAGACAAATATTATTGATAAGCATAGGTTACAGGTCAGAGCATATAATTAGATAACATTTACAAGCAGCGAGCATATAGTAGGCAGATATGAGAACATGCATGAAAAGATGAACATTTCTAAGTAAAAAAAAATTTGGGCTGGGGGTTGTTTCTTTGTTTCTTCCTTCTCTCCCTCTCGCTGAAGCTCTTCTTCATCAAGGAACTCCCAGGGTAGCAAGGCTAGTGGTCAATGCATTTCTCCCCCTTTTGGCATCATCAAAGAGTGTTTTCCATATTTGATCGCCGCAGCCTCCTCCTTAGGGATGGACTTCCTCTTCTTAGAACCCACTAACAGTTCTGCCATTCTACCAGAAGTTTCAGGCTGACCTTGAATATTTTCATCCTGCCCTAGGGCAATTTGCCGAGAAACTTCATGATGTTCTTGATGTCTTTCACGATGCCCAGATTTTCCAGAATGTTGATGGCTTGATTTCCCAGATTTGGACTTGTGTTTCTTAGATGAGGAGGGTTTCCTCGAAACTGGGTTTGCTTCAGAGGGTTCGGCCATTTTTGTGGGGTTGATGAAATGTTTATATGAAGAACATAGATGAAAATGAAGAATGTGTGAAATGAGATGTCCCTTTTATAGGTAAAGTCATTAAGGGCAAAAAGGTCATGCTCCTTCACATTATCACACATTGGGTAGCGTAAACGCCTTAAGTTGGATCGATATACCTGATGACACGTGTCGCTTCATATTGTCAGAGAAGTCGAAACGTCTCATTTGGAAGTTGAAGCGTTTTTCTGAAGTGACGTGTCTTCTTGGACTTGTGCTGGCGCTCTCTTGGTTTGATCATCCAGCGTCAGTGTGTAATCATTCGGAAGTGGTTTTGCTTCCGGTTGCACTTACTTAAGATTCAACATTGAATACCTGCAAGGACATATATTGGCACTCCGATGCCTAAGTTAGTATTGTTTGAAGTATTTTGAAAAACAATTAAGTACATGGAATTTACACTTCATTTGGGTTTACCATTCCCAAATCACCTCTAATAAAAGTAAATTGGTCAACCCCCAGAGGCTTGGTGAAGATATCAGCAAGCTGTTGTTGTGTGGGGACAAACTGTACTTTGACATCTTTCTTTTGAACATGGTCTCTGATGAAATGATGTCTGACATCAATGTGCTTTGTCCTAGTGTGCTGAACCGGATTCTTGGCTAGGCTGATTGTGCTTGTGTTGTCACAGAGGATGGGTGCCTCAGGGAATTCCAAGCCAAGATCTCTCAACTGGTTCTTCAGCCACAACACTTGGGCACAACAACTGGCTGCTGCAATGTATTCTGCCTCAGTGGATGACAAGGACACGCAGGTCTGCTTTTTGCTCGCCCAAGACACCAGACAACCACCAAGGAAGGCGCATTGTCCACTGGTGCTTTTCCTATCAGTTTTATAACCTGCATGATCAGAGTCAGAATAAGCCCACAAGAACTCTTGGTTACCTCTGGGATACCAAAGACCAAGTTCTTGTGTCCCCTCAAGGTATCTTAAGATACGTTTAACACATGTTAGATGTGACTCCTTGGGGTTGGCTTGAAATCTAGCACACATGCCTACACTAAATTGAATGTCAGGTCTGCTGGCTGTTAAGTATAGGAGAGAACCTATCATTCCTCTATACATGGGCAGGCTAACAGATTTACCCTTTGCGTCAGCATCAAGTGCGGCAGTGGTGCTCATGGGAGTGTCATACTCCTTGCATTCATTCATCCCAAACTTTTTGAGTAGTTCTCTGCAGTACTTGGTTTGGGAGATGAAGATTCCGTTCTTCTTTTGTTTGATTTGCAGGCCTAGGAAGAATGTTAGTTCTCCCATCATTGACATCTCAAATTCACCCTGCATGGTCTTAGAAAAATCCTCACAAAGCTTTTCGTTAGTTGCTCCAAAGATAATATCATCAACATAAATTTGAACAATTAGCATGTCTCTATCTTTGTGAAGGATAAACAGTGTATTATCAAGTTTGCCTCTTGAGAAACCTTTGCCTAGCAGAAAGCTGCTAAGTCTCTCATACCAAGCTCTAGGAGCTTGTTTTAGGCCATATAAAGCTTTCTTTAATCTATACACATGTTTGGGGTGCTTATGATCCTCAAAGCCAGGAGGTTGTTCTACATATACCTCTTCTTTAATATAACCATTAAGAAATGCACTCTTTACATCCATTTGATATAGCCTGAAGCCCTTCATGGATGCAAAGGCTAGAAGAATCCTTATTGCTTCAAGTCTCGCGACTGGAGCAAATGTTTCTTCATAGTCAATGCCTTCTTCTTGGTTATATCCTTTGGCAACTAGTCTGGCTTTGTTTCTTGTAATTTGACCTGTCTCATCCAGTTTGTTTTTAAAGACCCATTTGGTCCCTACTATAGATTGATGAGATGGCCTAGGGACTAGTTCCCAGACTTGACTTCTTTCAAATTGGTTTAGCTCTTCCTGCATGGCAATAATCCAGTCGCAGTCCTCAAGAGCTTGTTCAACTGAAGTTGGTTCTATTTGAGATAGAAATGCACCAAACTCAACTTCATTTTGAACCTGCCTTCTGGTTCTCACACCAGAAGAAACATCACCAAGCACTTGATCAAGAGGATGATCTCTGTGATGCCTCCTAGCTGTTGGCAACTGTGCCTCATCATGCACAGTCTGCACTCTAGGTTCATCGCAGAGTTCATCTTCTTCCTTAGGATTGTTTGCTGGTGTTTCTTTTGGTGGTGAAGAAGATGATGGTAATTTTGGGAGGTTAAGTAATTCATCATCTTCTCTGGATTGTCCCCATGTAGGAATTTCATCAAATACAACATGCATGGATTCCTCTACAGTTTTAGTTCTCATGTTGTATATCCTATAAGCTTTACTCCTAAGGGAATATCCTATGAATATACCTATATCAGCCTTTGGATCAAACTTACCCAAGTTTACCTTTCCATTATTATGCACGTAGCATTTTGATCCAAATATTCTGAGGTGGCTGATGTTTGGCTTCCTTCCTTTGTATAGCTCGTATGGAGTCTTATCCAAGCCTTTACGAACATAAGCTCTGTTGGAGATATAGCAAGCAGTGCTCATAGCGTCCGCCCAGAACACTTGAGAAACCTCTTTCTCGTTGAGCATGCTTCTAGCCATCTCCGTCAGAACCCTGTTCTTTCTTTCAACTACTCCATTTTGTTGAGGAGTCCTCGGAGCTGAGAAGTTATGTTCAATTCCATTTTGCTCACATAGCTCAGAGAAGCTATGGTTCTCAAACTCCCCACCGTGGTCTGTCCTTATGGCTGTGATTTTGAGTTCTCTCTCATTCTGCACTTTCTTAGCCAAGACCACAAAAGCATCAAAAGTATCTTGCTTGGAGGCAAGAAACATAGTCCAGGTGAACCTTGAATAGTCATCCACCACTACTAGAGCATATAGGTTTCCACCCACGCTCTTTACTCTTGCTGGCCCAACCAAATCCATGTGAATTAGTTCCAAGGGCCTGCTGGTGGAGACTCTCTTCTTGGTTTTAAACGAGGACTTTGTTTGCTTTCCTCGTTGGCAGGATTCACAGATAAAATCATGCTTGACTTTAAAAGAGGGAATACCTATAGCTAGCTCATTTTTAATTAGCATGTCCAATTGAGTAAAGTTAACATGAGCTAGTCTCTTATGCCAAAGCCAACTATTCTCGTCACTAGATATTAAACATTTTTCTTCTAGCTGTTGACATAAGTCTAAGGTATATAAATTCCCATTTCTGTTTGCCTTAATCTTGCATTTTAAGTTGGCCTTATCTATATTTAGATCCTGCTTATCAACTATTAAGCACTCATTTGAATCAAATATTACCCAATTTCCTCTGTCCGTGCTCTGGCTCACGCTCAGCAGGTTGTGACAGAGACCGTCCACAAGGTAGACATCTTTTACTGGTCCGACCTCTCCAACTCCAGTGATCTTGCCACTTTGATTTCCTCCAAAGGTTACTGTGGCCCCATCTTTGATCACCAGAGATTTGAACTTGTCTCTGTCCCCAGTCATGTGTCTTGAGCATCCACTATCAATATACCATTTCTTGTTCTTGGATGCCTTGAGACACACCTGTAAAATTTAAGCAAACTTAGGTACCCAACTTTTCTTGGGTCCTCGATCATTAGTTTTTAATGCCCTTGGTTTAGAGTCATCCTTGATCTTGGGCTTGTGACTTTTCTGAGCCTCTGGCCGAGTGCTGGCTCTGGACTCTTGGGTTTTCCCTTTGGAATAATTCCAGGCTTGGGATCCTTGTCCTCTCCTAGTTTCCTTTGCAGGAGGAGGATCTTTTGTTGCCTTGGTTCTTTTAGGGACCCATTTGTAGGAGCTGTTAACTCCATGCTTCTTAGCATTACAGGTGGACGTGGAGTGTCCTTTCCTGTTGCAGTAATTACAGAAGCTAAAGGGTGAGGAGCCATGATTGGTGGCTTTATGGAAGAACTTCAAGTAAGGCTTTACTTTTGGTTCTACCCACCTTTTTACCTTAGGGGTATATCCCAAGCCAGTTCTATCCCTATATGCCCTTTGGCTCATTAAAATTACTTTTAGCATTTCTGAACCATTGGTGAACTTCTCCAGGGCATTTTGCAGCTTATTATTTTCCTCTGAGACTTTGCTGCAACTAGAGCAACTCTCAGGTGTTGGGGCGTTGGGTTCTACCTGTGGAGAACCCTGGCCATCCACTATCGGAAGTCTTCTAGCTTCCGCTAGTTCCTCACTTAGTGAGTCCACCTTGGACTCAAGTGATTCCTTTTTGGTTTTCAACACCTTATAGGCTTTACATAGTCTAGAGAATTCTTCATGAATCTCATTGTAAGCCTCTTGAAGTTCAGAAAAAGTTACCTCATGATCTTCGTTGGTGAGGTCAACATCTGAAGGTGCTTCTTCATCCTCCTCTCTAGCTACCAGGCAGAGGTTGGCAACTTCTTCTTCGTCACTTGCTTCCTCATCTGAGCTGTTAACCCAAATAGAGGAAACAAGAGCTTTTCTTTTGTCCTTGCCTTTTGACCTCTGCAGGCTGGGGCACTCAGCCTTGAAGTGACCAGGCTTATTGCATTCAAAGCACACAGGGACCTTCTCTTTCTTGTATCCCTTCTTCTCACTGGTATCACCTCTCTGATAGCCTCCCTTCTTTCTGAGGAATTTTCTAAATTTCCTCACCATCATAGCCATCTCCTCATCGTCCATCTCATCATCATCATCTTCATCATTGTCATTGATCCCTTTGCTGGGAGCAACGAGAGCAAGATTTTTGTTCTTGGGTGAAGGTTGAGGAGCTCTCATAGCCAGCAAGGTAGGTTCATATTCAGCAAGAGAGCCAAATAGTGCGGTGATGGAGCTGGTTGATTCACCTTGCACTTCTTGCAAAATAGTTACTTTGGTGATCCAGTCACCCTTCAAGATCTTTAGGATCTTGCTCACTTGCTCTCTTTCAGGGATATCCTTACCCAGCGAGGCCAAATTATTGATGAGATGAGTGAACCTGAGTTCCAGCTCTCTGATAGGCTCGGTAGGGCTCAGCATGGCGAATTTATGGAATTCTTCAACCAGCATTTCAATACGTCTCGCCTTTACTCCCCTGGTTCCAGAGTGTGCAGCCTCAAGAGCCTCCCACATATCCTTAGCAGTTTTGTGGTGGCTGATTCTGTGAAATTCTTTGTGGGTGAGAGCACACTGGATGTAGTGCATGGCCCGATGGTTTAGTTGGACTAGAGCATAGTCCTCAGCAGTGTATCTGGCTCGCACTTTTGCAAATCCATCTTCGTCCAGTGGAACATTATCCCCTCGTTCTATGACATCCCAGAGTCTCAAGTCGCTTGACTTGATATATGTCTCCATTCTGTACTTCCAGAACGTATAGTTGTACCCATCGAAGCCTGGGGGCTTATTGGGTTGAACGGCGACATCTGGTAGGCCATAATCTGGATCCATTACTTGATCTTTGCTTTCTGATTCGTTGGAATCGGGTGAGAAAGACCTGCTCTGATACCAAATGAACGTAATGGATGCACAAGAGGGGGGGGGGGTGAATTGTGCTTCAAAAATAAATACTCGAAATAAACAACACAGGATTTATACTGGTTCGGTCTACCTGACCTACGTCCAGTCCTCAACCACCCAGGCTGAGAGTTCCACTATAACTCAGGTTTTAAATCGGGTTCACCTGAAACCTTACAACCGCAAGTTTTAGACGGGATCACTTGCAACCTTACAACCACAAGTTTTGCGGGCTTACTTGCAACCTTTTTACCTAGCTCCCCCTTACACCAAGCAAGGGTTCAACCTTTACAAATAAAGGATTTTACTAACTAAGTTCTCTTTAAGAACAGATGGTGATACACACTTAAGCACAACTAATTGCTCTTATAACAAGAAGAGACTTAACTACAATGAGTACAGAATAAGTACGTGAAGAATCACTCAAAGTGTTAAATGCTCTTTTCTATTTCTGGGCAGCCTTGAATGCTTTGAAGATTTCTTGTGTTTCTCGCTCTAACTTCTCTCTAGAGTATTCAAGGATAATTGTTGTTGTAATAAATGAAGTTGAGCTCCCTTTATATAGTCTTCAAGCATTTGAACTCTTGGTAGGTGGGAGTCCCGTTTGAATTTGGCCGTTTATCCCAAGTTACCGTTTGCCCAATAAATGCTCCATTAATGCATAGCAGGGTTGACTTGCTTTATCTCTGAAAAGTAGTCCTGACACCTCTGCTCTGATATAAGCATTCTGACTTCTGAGTATGTGATTTTTACTCTTGCACTCTTGCTGACGGATGATCATCTTTCGTCCGCAAGTGGTAATCTTGCTCTGCAAGTGTTAAGCTCTGAGTCCCAATGTCAAGAGTCTTTCCATCCGGAAGCTCATTTGCATCCGGAAGCGTGACCATGTTCTGCACATACTGGTTAGTCCAACATAGCAATATATATATAAGAATTATACATGCTGTGGGAAGTTTGTTTGCTATGGGGAGTAGTTTACTTAGACTGTGTTCTGATTTGGTCTATGATGTATCTGGAAGCATTTTTACATCCGGAAGTAAAACTACTAGATGAAGGATCTTGGTTTACTATAACTCACTCTCACTTAGTGTATTTCATCCCAACACTCAGCGCTAGTCACTAAGCTATCGGAAGCACTTTTACTTGACGTAGTGAACTCACTGACGCTTAGGGTGAAATCTATTCTATCAATCTGCGCCAGTCAAGATCTAACAGGAAGCAACTTCACTTGATGTTGCATTTCCACTGACGCTCGGGGTTAAATCTATTCTATCAGTCTGCGCCAGTCTAAATCTAATAGGAAGTGCTTTCACTTGGCGAAGTAGACTTACTGACGCTTGGGGTAATAACTATTCTATTGCTCTGCGCCAGTCTGAGTCTAACAGGAAGCGCTTTCACTTGGGGAAGTAGACTTACTGACGCTTGGGGTAATATCTATTCTGTCGCTCTGCGCCAGTCTAATTCTAACAGGAAGCGCTTTCACTTGGGGAAGTAGACTCACTGTCGCTTGGAGTAATATCTATTCTATCGCTCTGCGCCAGTCTAAGTCTAACAGGAAGCAACTTAAGTTCCGATTGAACCATAGCTTAGTCTTAGGGTTTGTGCACCTAAAGTTCATGGACTAAGTTAAATCCCTAGTTATTTACTTGCTGACGCTGGGGGATGAAAGCATTCATCCGCATGCGCAAGTCCTAATCTAACCGGAAGTAAATCTTCATCCGGAAGCACTCTTACTTGGGATCCTTTGTTATCCTATTGCTTCCTAGGCACTTGGTCTAATCCTCTACATTTTAGTCTTCATCAAAACTTAAGATTCTAACAAACCTGCATCCGGATGTGACTTTGAGTACTTGTCATCTAGCCTTCCTTCTTGCCAAGTTATCTCCACTGAAGCTCCACCAAGGGTATGTATGGGGCCCACTTGGGACCCCCCCTACATGAGAAACACATCACATAGTCAAAATGACCAAAATACCCTTGGTTTCATAAAATGCAAGCAATAAGGCTATTATTCTTCAAATATTTACACATAAGCATGCGCATGAAAATATACCAATAATGATCAAATATAACAGATAAACCACACTAATTAAGCTCAAATGCACATGCTTAAAGGGATGAAATTCGGTCTAATCAAATCCCCCACACTTAATCTTTGCACTCCGGGCAAAGTCATATAAAAGATTAACTCAATCATTAAGCATAGTGAAGGCAATTGGAATTATCACAGAGTACAAGTTGATCTTCTTGAACCTTTCCCTAAAGCTTCGCATGGGCCAAATCTAAGAATACAAAGTGAATGCAAGTTTAACGAGCAACTAGGCTTAAGGAGGAGTGCCAATTGAGATTTTTCCTCACCGGATAAAGTGTTTACACTCATTCACTCAAGTTAGGAAAAATGCCTAACTAGCGACTTGTGATCACTCTTTGGCTCAATGCACTTGACCATCACCATAGGCTTGTAATAGCTCTAAGTTCTCCACCCATTATTATGCATGACACAACCAAATCTAGGGGACTTATGGGTTGAATGGAAGGCTAATAATGAATGGTGAATGATGGAAAGTAGTCAATGACCAATGATATAAACAAGTTACCACCATATATGCATGCAAAACAATGAATACAATTCCACTAAACATGCTAAATCTTTTTTTCTTTTCTCTTATTTTCTTCTCTCATGCCTTTGGCATATCATATATAAGCACTTTGTGCTTTCATATTATTTTTCTCAGGCCTTCGGCCTTTTTTTTTTTTTTCTTGGCCTTTGGCCATCTCTCTTTTCAATGTGGCTCTCGGCCATCTTTTGTTACTCACAATATAGCATGTACTAGATACAACAATACAACACCAATATAAATGCAAGCATATGCTATAGTCACTTATTCATACATTGGTCAAGGTGATAGAAAAGAAAAGTGAATGGCCCAAAGGGGTTAATCAAAGGATAATATTCGGTTGGCTTAGTGTTTGGGTCATAAGGGCTTAGAAAGAAACGCCCCTTTCATTTTCAATCATGCCATGCATTGTGATATTGAACAAGAGCTAGGACAAGTTCTAGGAGGTCAAGTAACTATTGGCCCACTCAATTCGGTTGAAGGCTTCTCACATTTATAGCTTACTCTAATCAGTCACTTCCTCCCTAAGAAAAGTTAAATGAGAAACTTACACCCTCTTTATACCTTAAAAGTGCCCCAAGCAATGCCCTAAGTAGTCATTCCAAAAATTCTACTCACACACTAGAGGACAATTCCATTTACTTTCAAGAGCCATGATCAAGTCAAATTTTCTTAGAAAATTATGCTAATGAAATCCAAAAATTAAGTGTGGAAGCTTTAAAATAAACCACTTTTAAGCGCATAATACACCTCCCCCACACTTAAAGCATGCATTGTCCTCAATGGACCAATCAATTCGAGTAGGAAGATGCATTTTAAAGGCAAAGCAGCAACATTAAAGGCAGGGCAGTTCAAACAAACAAATGGTCAATGCATGTATTATTTACAAACAAACATAGACTAAGCACAACCTAAAATATTATGTATAACATGATAATAATAATTTTTTTTTCTCACTGGCGCTCAGGAAGCCTAACTAGATGTCATCTCAAGCTGCTATGCTTCCGGAAGCAAAAGTGCTACCGGAAGCAAAACTGCTATAGGAAGTCACTCTAGGTTCAGATTCTAATCTCACCCCTAGCGGAAGCAAACATGCTACCGGAAGCAAAATTGCTTCCGGATGCATTGACGCTTGTGCACAATGAACTTCATCCCCTAGCGGAAGCAAAGTGAACACAATCTGATCCTAAGTAGCAAAGTCTAAGTGAGAGCTTCCGGAAGCAAAAACACTTCCGGATGCAAAATCCTCTATTTCCTCAATGACACTTCCTTAAGCAAATAGGCATCCCCAAGCACTAGTGAAATATTTCAGACTATTTTAACAACCTAACAAACTTAAACAAAATCCTAAACTTAAACATAATCCTAATTTTTCTAATACTAACACCTTCCCCCACACTTAAGAATTTACAATAAAAGAATAAGTGAGGAAAGGAAAGAAACGACCTTTAGGGAGGCTTGAAATTCTCCTTATACAATTTGAGCAAGTGGCCATTGACCTTGTACACACGGCTATCCTTGAGATTCTTGATCTCAACCATCCCAAAGTCATGAGACTTGAGCACTTCATAAGGTCCTTGCCACTTGTCTTTAAGCTTGCCGCCTCCACAAAATTTGAATCTCACGCGATAGCACAAGACAAGATCCCCCTCCTTGAACTGCTTCCTCAGAATACCACTGTCATGAATGGCCTTTGTCTTTTCTTTCAAAATCCTTGAGTTCTCAAAAGCTTCATTCCTCAGCTCCTCAAGCTCACTCAGAGTCAACTGCCTCTCCTGAGCAGCAGCATCCATATCCTCAATACAAGATTTAACTGCCCAATAAGACTTGTGCTGCAGCTCAACTGGTAAATGACAAGCCTTTCCATATATGAGCCGATAAGGAGACATGCGAATAGGAGTCTTAAAGGAAGTCCTATATGCCCAGAGAGCTTCTTCAAGTCTCAAGCTCCAATCCTTCCTACTTGGCTTCACAATTCGCTCAAGGATGTTTTTGATTTGTCTATTGCTCACCTCAGCTTCTCCATTGGTTTGGGGGTGGTAGGGTGTAGAAACCTTGTGATTCACCCCAAATTGACTGAGCAATGAAGTCATAAGCTTGTTACAAAAATGAGAACCTTGATCGCTCACCAAAGCTTTAGGAACTCCAAACCGGCAAAAGATATTAGACTTCAGAAATTTCAACACAGCCCTCGCATCATTGGCTCTGGTTGGCACAGCTTCCACCCACCTAGATAGATAGTCCACTGCTAGCAGAATATATGTGTAGCCGTTAGATGGTGGAAAAGGTCCCATAAAATCTATACCCCAAACATCAAAAGGGTCACAGTATAGCATTGACACTTGAGGCATCTCCTGTCTCTTCCCCATACTTCCAAACCTTTGGCATTTGTCACAAGACTTGCAATACTCAAACGCGTCTTTAAACAGAGTAGGCCAATAGAAACCAGCCTCCAGAATCTTCCTTGAAGTCTTTTTAGCACCAAAGTGTCCTCCACAAGCTAGTGAATGACAAAACTCCAGGATTGATGGGACTTCATCATCTTGCACACACTTCCTGATTATTTGATCATTACATAACCTCCACAAGTGTGGCTCATCCCAAACATAATAACCAGCATCCCTCTTCAACTTTTGGACTTGATGCTTGTTCAAAGACGGTGAAGTGACTTCGGCAACAAGGTAGTTCACTAGATGAGCATACCAAGGATCTTTCTTTGCATTTAAGGCACACAATAAGGCATCTGGGAAGGTATCACAAACAAGAGAAGAATCATCAACACCTTCCACATTCATTGGCAAACGGCTCAAATGATCAGCTACCAAGTTCTCTCTCCCTATTCTGTCTTTAATCTCCAACTCAAATTCTTGTAACAGCAACACCCATCGCAAGAGCCTGGGCTTTGTTTGGGGTTTAGATAACAAATACCGAACAGCTGCATGATCCGTGAATATAGTTACTTTGGAATGAAGTAAGTATTGCCGAAATTTATCTAGACCGAAGACAATGGCAAACAATTCCTTTTCAGTTGTTGTATAATTCCTTTGAGCTCTATCCAAAGTCTTAGATGCATAAGCAATCACCCTCGGCAATGAATCATGCCTCTGGCCGAGCATAGCTCCCAACGCCTCGTTGGAAGCATCACATGATAGCTCAAAAGGAAGCTCCCAATTAGGTGCAACCAAGATAGGAGGAGAAATAAGCCTTGACTTCAACTCAACAAAGGCTTCCTTACAAGCATTAGAGAAGTTAAACTCGGCCTCTTTTTGAAGTAGATGAGATAAAGGAGCAGCAATTTGGCTGAAGCCCTTGATAAATCTTCGATAAAATCCCACATGTCCTAAAAAGGACCTCAACTCCTTCAAGCAGGTAGGGAAGGGTAGAGAAGAGATTACCTCAACCTTAGCTTTGTCAACCTGAATGCCCTCCTTTGAGACTAAGTGTCCCAAAACTATGCCCTTGTCCACCATGAAATGGCATTTCTCATAGTTGAGTACTAAGCCCTTCTCCACACATCTAACCAATGCTTTCTCAAGATTGACCAAGCAAACATCAAAACTGTCTCCATAGAGGGAGAAATCATCCATAAACACCTCTATGCCATCCTCCAGCAAGTCATTAAAAATGCTCATCATACAACGTTGAAAAGTTCCTGGAGCATTGCACAGACCAAAAGGCATCCTCCTGTAAGCGAAGGTCCCAAATGGACAAGTAAAGGTCGTCTTTTCTTGGTCCTCTGGTGCTATGGGAACCTGGAAGTACCCGGAGAAACCATCCAGAAAACAGTAGTGTGATTTGCCTGCTAGTCTTTCCAACATTTGATCAATGAATGGTAATGGAAAGTGGTCTTTTCTTGTAGAGTCATTCAGCCGCCGGTAATCTATGCATACCCTCCAAGAGTTCTGAACCCGCGTAGGCACTAGTTCATCTTTGTCATTCTTTCTCACGGTCAGCCCACTCTTCTTTGGCACCACATGAATGGGACTCACCCATTCGCTGTCGCTAATTGGATAGATGATTCCAGCACTTAAGAGCTTTTCTACCTCCTTTTTCACAACATCAAGTATCAAGGGATTGAGCCTCCTTTGTGGCTGTCTCACTGGTTTAGCATCGTCAGTAAGCAAGATCCGGTGCATGCAGGTGGTAGGACTCATGCCAGGAAGATCGGCTAGAGTCCACCCAATGGCCCCCTTATATCGTCTGAGTACCTCAAGCAACTTCCCTTCCTCAAGAGAAGACAGGGCGTTAGAAACAATCACTGGAAGCTTCCCTTCATCGAGCAAGTAGGCATACTTAAGATTGGGTGGTAAGGGTTTCAGCTCCAGTGTAGGTGGCTCAACAATAGATGGAACCAAAGTATGCATCTCAACTTGCAGCACTTGAGGCTCATAGAAATCATCATCAAACTGCGGCAGCTCATCAAAGTAATCAGAAAGAGTCAGTGGCTGCTTCAGATCATCATAACAATTCGGCCTCTTAGAGTTTGAAGCCTCAGCACTCTTATTTAAGTCTGCATCACCACTGCCGCTCAGGGTAGAAACATGTGGACCGTCAGCGAGCGCATGCTCTTTCAGATAAAGCTTCTCTCTCAGCTTGTGTAAGCGGCTTCTCCTTAAAGCTTCATATTCTTCAAAATCAAACCCTTGTGAACTAGACTTCTCAATTTCCTTTGTAAATTCACAACCTCCATCCTTCGTTTGTCCTACAAAAGTGAGCAAACTTCCCTCTTCCAAGGGGTTGTAGCTTGACAAAGAAGATATAGAAGTGCAATCATCATCAAAATCATGGTTCACATACATGGAATCCATGAATTCAGTTACTGTACTTCCTATGCTAGATGAATCATTAAAAACATCATGCAAGCATGTATTAGAAATCAAACTAGCACAAGAATCATGATAGCACATATTAGCATCAATCTTATCAAACATGTTCAGCTTAAAGGAATTCACATGCTCTTCATAGATCACATTCATCAATGAATCAACCACACTCAGCCCTAGGAGAGAATAGTCCTCGTGGGGGGTGTCTCATGGCTTCTCCTACATCAAACCTTATTATTTGATTTCCCACTTGCATTGTAACAAATCCCCCTTCTAAACTTATCACCATCTTGGCAGTTTTCATAAATGGCCTTCCTAGGATCAAAGAATCATCCATACTAGTGTCACTGGTCATATCAAGCACATAAAAGTCCACGGGGAAAACTAGTTCCCTAACCTTCACTAGAATGTCTTCTATAAAGCCAAAGGGTTTCTTTATGGACCTATCAGCCAGTTGAACTACAACACTGGTTTCACTCAGGTTTTTCAATCCTAGTGCAAAATAGGTGGCCTTAGGCATGACGTTGATTGCGGCACCTAAATCAAGAAGTGCTTTCCCAAAGCTAAGTTTCCCTATCTGACAAGGGATAGTGAAAGATCCAGGATCTTTGCACTTTGAGGGCAAGTGCCCTTTTAAGAGAGACGAAACATTAGTCCTTAATTGGACCTTGTTACTTACATTACCAACTCTCTTGTTAGTACACAGATCTTTTAAAAACTTGGCACATTTAGGCATTTGTTTCAACAGTACAAGCATAGGTACATTCACTTCAAGCTTAGAGAATAAATTGAGCATTTCCTTTTCTAACTCATCATCATGTTGTTTCTTAACTAAAGCATATGAGTTAGGAAAAGGTAAATGTTTAGGGTCAAGAATCTTACCTTTAGAGGACTCATCCCCTTGTTGAGTAGGTTGTTCTTGCCAAGAAGATTCTCCAATTTTGCGTTTTCCTTCAGCAATCTCCTTCCTCTTCTCCTCTTGTGAGGTCTCAGCTTCATTACTCTTCTTAGTCAGGCTCTCAGCCTCATCAAATGGTTCATCAAGAGGAGGACTCAGTACAGCCTCTCCATGCACATGGTCATCAACAAAGTCCTTTTGAAGGCTAGTATAACCTTCCTCATTTGATATACTCTTCTCGGCCTCACAAGGTATTTGTCTTTCCTCCTCTTCTTCCTCATATTCATAAGCATCACCATATTTTCGTCCACTTCTTAGGTGCATAGAATGAATGTTTTGTGGATTAATCACCACATTCGACGGCAATCCACCTTTCTTTGCGTCCTGCTCAGCTTTATCATTAAACATTTGAGAAGCTAAGGTAGTTACATCTTTCTTTAGACCTTCTCCAAACTTTTCCATTAAACTTGACATCATCTGGTACATAGTATCTTGTTGAGATGTCGAAGAACTAGATGGAGGAGCATGAGCTGGATCATTATTCTTCATAAATGGAGGAGGAACATTGGCTTGTTGATTCGGCCTGTACCTTTGATCATTAGAGTTAGGCCTCCCTTGATATGAACCATAGCCTTGTTGTGAGGGATAGGCATTAGAGGTTTGGTAGTTACCTCCCCCCCACTTAGGCTGTTGCTGTGGTTGGAAGGAGTTAGAATTGGTAGCTTGATTTGAACCTCCCCCCACTTGAAGTTCGGATGGTCCCTCCATCCCGGATTGTACGTGGAAGAGTAGGGATCATACTTGGCTTGAGGCCTAGCATTGTTATACATGGCCGCCACTTCCGCTTGGGATGGACAGTCTAAGGATAGGTGCATGGGCGAGCCACAGTGATCACAGGATGAGGCCACCAAGGCCATAGAATCATCAACACAAGGAGTAGGCTGAACGAAGCGTCCGTCCATCCGACTGAGGCTCTCAGTCAGCCTCTCAATAGAGTTGTACAGCTTGTCATCACTACTCACGGAGGCAACCTTTGGTGCACCACAATACAGAGCATCACGTCCATAAAAATTCTGGTGATTAGAGGCCATGGTTGAAAATAAGTTTCATCCTTCATTGGCTGATAAGTTGAAAAGTGAGCCATTAGAAGCAGCATCCACACTCATCTTGAGCTGTGGCACCAGGCCATCATAAAAGTATTGCACCAAATTGCCTTTGGAGATGTTGTGGTTGGGACACGAGTTCACCAAGGTGTTGAACCGGCTCCAATATTCATAGAATGTCTCCTGAGAAAATTGTTGTACACCTGTGATGTCTTTTCGCAACTTAGATATCTTGGAGACTGGAAAATAACGGTCTAAGAACACCTTCTTAAGCTGCTCCCAAGAAAGAGTGGCATAATGAGTTGGAAGGTTCAAGAGCCACTCCTTGGCTTTTCCTTCCAAGGAAAACTGAAACACTCTCAACAGAACGTCATCCAAGTCTGCATTAGGTGGCTTCATGGAGGAACAAGTATGATAGAGGCCAAGCAAGTGCGTGTGAGCATCCTCATGCGGAAAACCTGTAAACTTAGGCAGATGAGCAAGAAGAGATCCTTTGATCTCAAAGTTAGCGGGGTTAGCATAAAAACCTTGAGGTGCAAATGATGCATATGACTGAGTGAACTCACGCATAGGTCTATCATCATCATGTAATTGCCTACCCCCCTCAAAATGATGTTCATCCTCTTGCTCTCTCCTTTCACGTCGCTCACGCTCATGTTCATGCTCTCTTGCCTCCCTCTCATGTTCTCTATGGTCCTCTCGCCTTTCTGCCATAATGAAATGCTGGTCTAGGAATGTGTTATTTGACGCTACAGATGAATTTTGTGGATTTGATGTGGATCCTACAGGTTGCTTACTAGCTTGCTTCTCGTGCTTTTTCTTTTTCTTAAGTTCTCGAAGAGTCTTATTAATCTCTCTATCCAATGGCACTAAGGATGAGGTAGGGTTCATACAAAGTCACTAAGTGCAACTAGATGCAAATGGAAACAAAACAGCCAAGCAATTAGTCCCTGCAAAACAAATCAGCAAGACAAACACCAATACCAGCAGAATATGCAGCAAAATCCTGAAAATCCAGCAAAATCAAAGACAAAACCACCAGTACAAACAGAATATATCCAGTCCAGAACAATTCAAGCAAAAATCCAGTACAGCAAACAAAATTTCCAGCAAAACTCTGAACAATTTCCTAACAGTTTGACTAACTAGAGCAGCCAATTAAGCAACAGACAGCACAGATATGTTCAGACAAATCAGAAGTATTCTCACAACCTACAACTAAAATCACATATAACAAAAACTAAGAAAAGGTAACTTTTTAAACCTAAGACAATAAAGAATTGAACCAAACCGGCAACGGCGCCAATTTGATTTAACTCTTTTTCGTCGTCTAAAAAGAGCTAAAGCAAATAAAACTAGAATTAAACTACAGTAGTTAGCAGCAAGTCCTAGGTCAATTCACAGTTCGGTTTTATCTCTTGCTTAGGTCAAATAATCACAAGTTAAGCAAATTATCAAACAGGTTGTGTGCAGGTTTTATATCTAAGACTAATTAAAACTAATTGAAACTACAACTAACAGAATTAGGTGAATGAGTGAAAGTATGGATGAGATGTACCTCCTTCTCCAAGTACTCTGTGCTTACGTTTAATCGGACTTCATATACTTGTTCTTCTTAATATAAACTAGTTAAATTCTCAAGATCTCTTTAATCAAAGAAGTCTACAAGAGTTTAACTAATTTAATTAAGGCTTAAGCTCTTTCAAGCCAAGAACATACCAAAAGCAACTCTAAACACTAAATCTAGCATTTAGGAAACAAATTCATTCCACAAATGTAAGAGGAGCTAATCGCACACACATACATGTATGAAACTACAAGAATTAAGCCTCGGTTTTCATGTTCTTAACAATCAAGAGAGATTTCAAACTAACATAAAGTAGAACACCTAAAATAGAGATGCTCTAACCTATATAAGCCTAAATCTAGACATACATAGGCAAAAATTTACATATAGCTCGAAACCTAAAAGAGAAAATTACAAGCATATGAGGCCATAGGTTAATTCTACAAGCACATTTCCTTGGAGAAGAAGGCTAGGCGATCTAGCCTGACATGGAGATGAAGGCGGATGAAGGTAGGTGTGAGATTCTGGACATGGCGGAGGTTTTCGAAGTGAAGGAGATGAAGAAGATGAAGATGGAGTTGAGAGAGTTTGTTAGAGGAGAGAGAAAGTGAAAGTGAAGTGAGAGAAGAGTTGTGAAAGTTAGTTACGTTTGGGGTTTTATAGTGGTGAGTAGCTTTGGGATTATCGCCCAAAGGGTATTTTTGGTATTTGGTAAAGGTTAGGATGAATGTGGACTGGATCTCATCTCCATGCATTTCCAATGGTTCCTCCTTTTTCTCCAAGTGATTGTGCTTCCCTTTTTGCCCTTAATGAGCCCTCCAGACTTGAATTTGACCTTGGCGCCAATTTTGCCTCATTTGGAAAGATGCTCCCCAAGTACCTTCTTGCAGGGTTGACTTTGCCTTAAATTAACTCTGCACCAAAGATTTCTGAAAAGTAGTTGACATTTCTGATCATTGTGCAGTCTGGCTCATGTACTCGCTGGCTGA
Source organism: Mimosa pudica (assembly GCA_029929735.1). Lineage (NCBI taxonomy): Eukaryota > Viridiplantae > Streptophyta > Magnoliopsida > Fabales > Fabaceae > Mimosa > Mimosa pudica. The sequence goes on along the minus strand of JAKELP010000037.1, from coordinate 2,519,021 downwards.
TGGACTTCGGCTTCCGGATGCAAGACTTCATACCGCAAGCGCGAGCACATTCACTTCCGGATGAGAATCCACTGGATGAGAATCCACTTCCGGATGGAAGTCTTTGTCCGCCAGCGCCAGCACGTTCACTTCCGGATGTGAATCCACTTCTGGATGGAAGTCCGCTTCTTCAAATAGCTCAGCTTCCGGATGTGACTATGCTTCCGGATGTGAACCTGCATCCGGATGTGACTTTGAGTACTTGTCATCTAGCCTTCCTTCTTGCCAAGTTATCTCCACTGAAGCTCCACCAAGGGTATGTATGGGGCCCACTTGGGACCCCCCCATACATGAGAAACACATCACATAGTCAAAATGACCAAAATACCCTTGGTTTCATAAAATGCAAGCAATAAGGCTATTATTCTTCAAATATTTACACATAAGCATGCGCATGAAAATATACCAATAATGATCAAATATAACAGATAAACCACACTAATTAAGCTCAAATGCACATGCTTAAAGGGATGAAATTCGGTCTAATCACATTTCAACACATTTAAATCACCCAATAGCAAAACCCAACTCAAACTCTCACGGACAGTGGGAAAAATCACAGTGAACAAAGTGGGAGTGAGACAAGAATCTCACCAAAATTACTAGCTGACTTTGTGGATGCCGTGCAGCTTTCCCGCCGCTGGAAACCGTCACTGGGCTCGTCAGAAAAATTATGAGGGCAAAGAAGGCGAGTGAAGGTTGAAGGAAACAAAAAGGGAAGGGAAAACAAACATGAGAAATCAACATTCAAAAGAATATAGCGCACAAAACTCAAGAAAGGAGGGAGCTTTACCCTTTTTCCGTCGCCGACGGCAACCTATGTCGCCGGAAGATGTCGAACTCGCCGAAAAAGCAAAGAAGCTCGGTCACTTCTATAAGTTTAGGAGGAGAAGCTTCAGATGGCAGCAACACCGTCGCCGCCGTTGTCGTCCGTCACCGGGAAAAGGAAGGGAAAGGAAGAAGGAAGGAGAAAATAGAAGGCTGGGGTAGAAGAAACAAAGAAAAAGAGTTGAGATTTGCCACCACCCTCTTGGCCGCCGCCGTTTTCGTTGCCGGCGTCGCAGGGGAGGAGGCGGAGAAAACGGAGGAGATGTGTAGAAGGAGGGAGGTCGGTGAGAGAGAAGTGGGAAGGATGAAGATGATGATATATTTATATATTTTTTTTTTAATTTAGGGAAAATTACAATTTACTACCCTAAGGTTTATTCGTAATTATATTTCTAGCCCAGAAGTTTATATATATTACTATATCTCCTTCTTTCCATCATAACATTATCTACTATCCCAAATACTTATTTTAACTATATTTCTGCAAATTCCAAACTAAATCAGATTTAATATTCTTGAATCGCCCATAATATCTTAAAATTCCTTTCTAAAACTTTAAATTTCCTAAATTAAACCTCAAGACCTTTTAAAATTATTTATTATCTCTAATTTAAAATTTAGGATGTTACATTACGTTTGCGTTGAAGCACTTTCACATATCTGAAATGAAGGAGAGGATGCTTACCCAAACCAAAACTCCACCGTCGTGTGCCTCCCGCCTCCGCCGTCGCCGAAGACGAAGAAAGATGGTGGAGGCCGGAGGAAAATGAAGGTAGTGAGGAAATAGAAACGGGGTACAACTTCGGTGAGGGTTTAGGAAGATGAGGAAGGGGAGTTGGTGATGGAGGGGTAAACGCCGCTGTTGCCTTGGGCCGCCGGAGCCGTCGCCGGCGAAGGAGAATCGGAGGAGGAAGGGAGAGTTGGGAAGATTCGAGAATGAATAAGTGGTTTCTGATATATTAAATTACTATTTTTAAACCACATGTTATATAAGTGGTCTAAATATGGTGGTTTAAATTACTATTTTTGTAGTAGTGTTTGAAGCAAAAATGAAGGAAGTGAGAAGGAGCTTGATGACTATGGCTTTTGGGTGTGTTGAGAGTGGCGGCTAAGACCATTGAGGAAGGAAGGAGATGTGATTTTGTATAAAGAAGGTGAATGCTAGGGTTTTGGGTCCAATAAAATTACCATAAAGCCCCCGCTTAGTTTCTTTCATTCATGAGATTAACCCTAACTTCCTATTACATTAACATCTTAATAATTTCATTAAATAAAATTGATATTTCCTAATTCCTAAGATGCATTGGTCCCTAATTTTTATTGATATATATATGTATGTGTATAAATTATATTTCCTATTTCCAATTAAATATTTCCTATATATATATTATGAAGAACAAGCCTTTACATGCGCTTTAAGCGCATGTATTGGCTTTCCTTTGTTATAATAATATTTTATGGCTTATACATGCGTTTAAAGCGCATGTAAAGACCAATATCCATTTAATTATATGGATTTTCATATGATTTGGTGCTTTTCATCTAAATTGTTTCAATACTTCATCTCAAAATGCTCAAATCTTGTGCTTTTACATATTGACAATGTTATAGTGAATTCCATTGAAGAACAAGCCTTTACATGCGCTTAAAGCGCATGTAGAGGTAGAAACACCCTTTACATGCGCTTTAAGCGCATGTAAAGGGTTTTTACCTATACATGCGCTTAAAGCGCATGTAAAGGGTGTTTCACCAATTCCATAGCACCCAAAAGTGGTAATGGAGCCTTGAAACACTAAGTCTACAAGCAGGGACACCTTATGAGGTCTGAGGAGGACCTCTTATGCATGACTCCATGTTTTGCACTTCAGTAGTGCCTTTACATGCGCTTAAAGCGCATGTAAAGGGTGTTTGTGCCTTTACATGCGCTTAAAGTGCATGTAAAGGTGTTTCCATATAATTTTGAGCTCTTTACCTAAGTTCATTTTATATTTTATCTCTAAATACTTAAATCCTTTTTCTAGTCATTGTTTTAGTGAATTTTAATTGATACACATTTCTATACATGCGCTTAAAGCGCATGTAGAGATAAGGCCTCTACATGCGCTTTAAGCGCATGTATAGATTCTTACTTGTACATGCGCTTAAAGCGCATGTAAAGGACCCTCTATACATGCGTTTCTTCTAAGCGCATGTAAAGGTGCGCTGGTAGAGGGACAATTTGTAGTATGTTCCTAGCTAGAAATAGAATGTATAAGTGAACATATACATTTCAAATTTGATCGTGTATGTGGAAATCCATTTGTATTGTATTATATTTTAAACATGGGTTTGCACCCTATAATTTTACGTTAAGTTTCAAGTAAATTTATCACTTTTCTGAGTGTATTTTTAGTGCTTCAATATTGACATAATTAGTTTTATTTACAAAACAAATTTGGATTAAACAAATTTATTACCAAATTCAAATGATGTCTATGAAAAATAAATTTTTTGAGTAAAATTAAAATAAAAAAGGTCAACTCATTTCTAGCCCCTAGCTACTTAATAAGGATATTGAGGAAAGAAATACACTAGCTTACCTCTGTTATGTAGGGAGGATATTTTTTGCTCATGACCTCAAAATATAATCAATTTATTCATTTACTTCAAAATATAGAAAGTATATTAAAAGATTAATAAATTTAAACATGCTTTGCGAGCTTCAGAGCTTGAATGAGTTATGTTGCATGACAAAGTGATCGTGAGGGGTTATGTCTTCATTCTCTCCTCATCATGATGACTTGCTGCAAAAGTATAGAGACCCGCATCCAGCACGTTGTTCTAAATTAGGAGCACGCACGCCTTCTAAATAAGTTGAGTCAACGTTTTGAGTTAATGAGATTAATTGTGTTAAGATAAAAAAAACTAATTTTTTTCTCTCCATAAACTGAACAGATGAACTTTAAATTCATTTCTTAGCCAAAAAAACTGAAAATTGTTGTACACTTTAAAGATTAAATTTATAACATTGCCTTTTTTTTATCTTTAACCATGCTTGAGTACAAAGGCATCTTCAAAGTTCAACCAATATTAAACTAAACATATTGATATATATACTTTTACATCTTTCAGTTGTGATTTGGTGATTTTTATTTACTTAGCAATGTTTTCGTCGCTTTTAGAGGATATATATCAATTATCACTCTAGTTTTGGCTCATCATTACATATAAATCTTAGACTTATATTCGTTTAACTAGTCCTATAATTTTGAATTGACAATACCTGATCCCCATAGTTTTACCATATAAATGTTTTATATTTAAAAATTATAAGGAGTAATATTTAAATGATCAAACTAAATGAATTGGGTCGCATGAAAAATAAAAATTTAAAGATTAAGTTATAATTATACGCATTGAGTTGCACTAATAAGCCACTAACTTAAAATTAGGTTTTACTATTACAATTGAGTCAGTTCTTGGAGAATTTCTGTTAGCGATGAACTTGTGATTGAGGAAGGTTGCGTTGAACATATAAAACCAAAGAAAACAAAAGGCCAAATATCATTGTGGGGATCAATATCCTCCAAATTATTGTAGATGGTTTTGTCGCATGCGGAAAATAAGAGAGTGAGTGGTGATGGGATTGAGTGAGGCATTCAAATTATCTTTGGTACATGACAAAAATATTGGGAGGGACAGGGGTCAGGTTTTTCTCTGGGTCGCCCCTCCTCAGCTGCTCTCAGCGCGTCCCAATCTACACCACCCATTATAATTGATCTAGTAGTTTACAACGAATCACATTATCATACTGCTAAAAGTTATAAACAAACTGAATTATAGTGTTAATCTAATGAAGAATTTTGAAAAAAAATTTTAACAATATTTTAGCATGAAAAATTTCAGAGAACTATAAGAGATTGAGACTGATTTAGTGAACTATAACATACAAAAGACTCAGAATCCAAATATTTATATACAACTTTTTGGACATACCTCATTTAATAGAAAGATTTATCCCAGCCTATTCCGGAATAGATTGATGTGTTAAACAATACCATAAATAGAGGTAAAATTTACCAAGTTTTTTTATTTTAATTAATATAGTTGAAAGTAGAGTTTTACGGTCTTCTAGGGTTATGTTTTACTTAGTTTATATCAAAATATACTCTAACAAACTCTGCAATTAAATTCATTTATTCGAAAATTGCATACTCAACTTAAAAAAGTTGAAAATTAAATAGTTAAAACTATTTAATATTTAAATAGTACAAGTTAGTTTTTTATATAAAAAAAGCAAGATAATGTGGGATATTATATGCTATTACATCAATCTTAATGGCTAGAACTTGAGAAAAGGAGTGACGCTGAGAATTTAGGCCGCGGAGTATCTCAATCCGAGGGACTGAGTGTATTAAATTTATTTTATAAAGATATACAAATTATAAAATACCCCTCTTCAAAAAAAACCAAATGGAGCCAAATTACCATCACCTCATCCTAGCTAGTTCATATATATAAATACATAATAAACTTGAAAATAAAGAATTAAACTTGCCAGCACCTTAAAAAAAAAGTTTTGCACGTTCTTCCTTATTTCCACATTATTTTATACATCAAAATTTGCATCCTAGCTTCAGTTAGTGAATACGGAGCTGAAGTTGGCCAAAAATTAAACAAAAAGTGAATACGGAGCTGAATTGTTTGATGATATAAGATACATTGCAGCTGAAAGTTAGTCCACCTCTTTTTTTAAGTGGAGTTGAGCTACTTTGATAAAATAATCTAAGTGAACTTTTTATAAACTTTTTTTATTTCTAAGCTCATTCATCAATATGAAAAGCATTAAAGCCAAAATTAATAAATAAGCTCGTTCATCAATATGAAAAATACTAAAACCAAATTAAAACATCCATCAGATTAAAACATAAAGCAGCATAAGTGTTCAACTCTGAATATCCAAAACAAAATCATTCAAGGATATCCATCAAACAAGAAATATCGTAAAGATAGTTCATCAATATCTATATGGTATGCGTTAGGTCAGTGTATGCTTACTTTTGCTCTTTTTGTATTTAATTGTTATGTTTTAAATATAAAATTCTACAAAAAAAAGAGACATAACAAGATGCTGGGCTACAAGATGTTAATATAAAATGACATCGTATAAAATAAAAAGAGATAAAAAATTTAATATAAAATCGATCGTCAGAAAAATCGAATAGATGTTTTTAATAGGACAAAGGTGCAAAAATAGCCACCATAAATTTAAAAATAGACACTTATAACTCCGGTAAATTTAAGGGGGCAAAATCATACACTATAAACCAAAATGAGCCAAAACCGTTCATTGTAAACCAAAATGGGACAAAAGTAACCTCTCTGTTAGGCAAAGTTAAACAGATATTTTCCAGACGTGGGTTCCACTATCAGTAAATGATGTTTCAATTCCAAAATCCACTGTAAAAGCTAAAATGTATCCAGTTGAAACCTAAATCAGTTGAAACGAACTCTAAACCCCCAAATCATTTCTATATATAAGAAGCCAAATAGAACTCCAAATCATGTGAAATCCACCTTACTTCTTCAGTATCATCTAAAAAATAAAGCCCCTCAACATATTGCATGTAACATTGTGTTACTAATTCCCTAATTAACATGTATTATCTATTTCAATTCATTAATCTCTTTTTATATATTATCCATGATAGAAAAGAATTTCCTAATATAATACGAATACTATCATGGATAATTAATAGATAACCATGTTAGAAAAGATTCACCTAACATGGTTAGAAAAAGAAGCAACCTGATATTAAATATCTAACTATGATAGAAAAAAGGCTTGTCATAGTAACACAACCCTATCATAGTTAGAAAAGTATTTTCCTTATAATATAATTAATAATCAATATCCCTAAATCTATTTCCCAGTTTCATAAGAAAATATGCGGAAACGAATGCAGGCCTATATATAAACTGGCAATATACAATTCTGAATAATGTAAGCAACCTCTAAAGCCTAATTCCCTTTCCTGAAGCTTGCACCTGTGCATGAAAACCTGCAATAATGTCAGTAATCGTGGGATGAGACAATTTGTCCCAGTAATCACCGCTTAACTCACTATAACAGTGAGATGTGCGGTAGCGAGGGCGTCTAAAGGGTACCACATATTAAAACCAGTAATATATACATATATCTATCAAATCTTCTTCCATTCATCACTCAAGTCCAACAATCACCTTCAAACCAAATCAATTCACATCTCCATACTCCAATCAACTAATACTACCCCAACAACTCTCACACTCACCTACAGATGCATTGTGCCACCACGGTGCATTCAAGCATCTATTCTTCACTATATGATTTGACACTGTGTCCCTCTCCATAATGAGGGGACAATTTCCTTCTCTGGCAATCTCCAGAGAGGGAACCCCAATTCTGTTTCCATTACAGAACGGGAACGGTTGGACTCTTCAATGCCAAACAACCGTAGGGGCGGTTGGGCTCTTCAATGCCAAACAACCGTAGGTCGCTTCTCTCACTAAGTCGACCTATGATCCCCGATCCAATCAATCTGAAAAGGATCCTCAGTACAAATAATTGTCGATTGGCCTATCGACAGTTATCATCGCGCGATGGTACGTATGTATATCAGTGTCATGCAAACCTCACAATATTCATATCCATCAATTTCAATCTCATCATCAATATCATGAACCATTATCATTCCCTTCACTATCTCAATCTCAACTATTCAACTTATTCCCTCAACCTAACTATCAACATCTCTCACATAATACCATCTGAACCTCTCGCATCATACCAGAATAAACACCAGCCAGAATAATATGTATAATGTTTCAAATTCCTTTTATATGAAAATAATCGTGTTTGAAAGGCACCCGATAGCCTATTTTGTATAAAAATAAGTTTTCAAAGACAATATGTATATGGAGGGTGGAAAGGGATTTTGAAAATCCCAGTTAACGTCACCCTCAATGTTATAGCAAGGTTAAGTGTGATTACTTGTCGCCCTTAGAACTCTGTTGCTCTTCCTTACTCTTCCATACTAGATTCACCTATTATTACACAAGGTAATAATAAAGGTAAACAACCATATTTACATTTGTACAATAAATAACACGTCTCTCTCCCGGTTCTAATATACTACCCAATCCCTTCATATCTATTTCATTTTAAGGAATTTTATAGATTTTCATGTTGACACACGCACACATACACAACTTAAACATAAAAATCACTGATATGAGTACAAGAAAACAATTAATCAACATCAATGTGAAATAACAAAGTCAGTATTGAACTTCTAGCAATAACACTCCATTATACTTCATATATATAAATATTCCCTTAATTTCATGATTTGATCTATGAAGAATGAGGAATAAGAATCATTTCAACTTCACCACACAACATGTGTACCCTCACAATCCTACTACCAATCATCACTTCATACAATTCACAATAGATAGATTATCACATTGATTCCAAAGCTAAAAGAAAATCATATTTCTAAATAGAGTAATCAAACCAGAAATTCCACTACACATGTAAGTAATACAATCCTCCTCCATCATTCATCATCAATGTCATTTTAAACAATATAGTTAACGAGAAATCCATCACAAACTCGACAATAATTCAATTCACCCCAAAAACTCCATTAAGTAAATAAACATCCACTTGCTACCATTCTAAACAACATTTTATTCAGAATCCAACCTAACAAGGTCACGACATCAACTGATTCCTTTAAAATTTTACTATCCAAGTAACGGAGACATATTAGAGAAAGAAAACAGAATTTTCATGCTTTTCATTCATGCCAATAAAAATCATATTATGGCAGTTCCATCCATTAATATATTCAAACCAAATAAAGCAGCCAGAAAGAAAAACTCATTTCATAGTCACTTAGTACTTTCCCTATTCGTTCCCAATGTGTCCAGCCATAACAGTATCAATACGGAACCTATGTATGTGTAGGAATAACAAACCTTTTTGCATTGGTAAATCTTTAATATCAGTTAATTCATCAACCTAACTAAATATGAAAATACACAAACTTCTCTCCAAAAATCAATAACTCCATCACGTGTTCATATGCATAAATAATCATTCCCATTATCAAACTTGTAGTATAGTTATCCCTAGAGAAAGTAATAATGGTCCTTGTGTAATTAGTTTAGTCAACGTTACAATGGAAATAGGTTCCCTAAATAACACACAAGCAGCGAAGTATACACTACCAGAATAATACATCATAGACCCAACAGAGCCATGTTCATATAAACAGAATTTTGGTAATCACACATGCACAACAAGGTTGTAAGTTAAGTGAACTTACATAGTCATTAAATTTGAAGATTTGAATCTCAAACATAAAACCCAATTTGAACAACAATTCAAAATCAAACATCCAAGCAAGGAAATCACATCTAAAACTTCAAGAATCACAATACTTAACAAGTCATTAAATTCCAACATCTAATATATAATCAGACCATCAAGAATCACATATGCATTGACAAACACTAAGGACACAAATCAGCCCAAGCCAATGTATGAGCGAATAGGAATTAATAACCTTTCAAATCATCCATTAACTTAACATACAATGTGCACAAAATCATAAAATTGATATCCATATACAAAATGAAATCATAATTTTATTTCCACACCAACATCCCACACGGACAGAGCAAAGAGAAGAATATGAATTTGTGAAATCACCAACTTCAACGACAAACAAACATGCCACAAAATCTTTCAGCTCCAATTTCAAATTACCCTCCTAACCATTCATACAATCAAAAATTCAGTCCACTTCGGCCTACCCGAGAAAACTGACAGCCCCTGCGAAAATAACACAAACAACCATCAAGCATCTTCAGCAAATGCTAAAGCAAGGCAAGTAGGAAGAAAATAAAAACTAACAACTTTACTAACAGGTCAGCCCAGGAGACAGAGTTTCAAATCAAACAAAGACAGCAATTCAATACACAAAGTAAGAGGTCAAATTTCATTATGCCCTTAACTAAATTGATTAGAAAATTACACCCAAAATTACAATACCCAGTTCGATGTCCACACATGCTTAGCAAAACAAAGCAAGAAGTAGAAACTCCAGAAACCAAACATGTAAGACCCTTTCATAACTCATATAGACTCCTAATCAAGCTTATAAAACTTAAATCCCTAAACAAAATTTTCGGATTCCTCTCCAAATCGCCCAAAACGAATGAAAAAGGGGTATGGAAATTGCTTACAAAGTTCCAAAACTGAGGATAAGAAGTAACCCGCAGCCGGCCGCCGCTTATCTCGCCGGAAATCACCCTCAAATGTGTAGGCCGAACAAAAACCAAAAGGAGAAAGGAAAACATGAGGAAACCAACACAAAAATGAAAGTATAGCTCAAGATGTGTTGGAAAAGTTGAAGCTTTACCTCTTTCCTCAGCTGGCCGCCGCGGGTCTTGCCGGAAAAACAAAAAGAAACGAACGAGGAAGGAAGAGAAGAAGAAGGAGAAGACGTGGCTACCAGAATCGGCCCTTGCCGCCGTTGGGACCATCATCCATGGCCGAGCACGCCGCCGGAAATGGAGAAGAAAAAGGCGAGCGCGGGAGGGAGAGAGAGAGCGATCGAGAGAGAGAGTCGGAGGCGGAGGGAGTTTTGGGAATGAAGAAGGGATGGGAGGAGATGAGTGTTTATATATATATTTTAGAGAAAATTACCACTAACTACCCTATTATTTATTCTTAATTATATTTTAAGCCAAATAGTTTATATATATTATTGTTTCCATTTCTTTCCTTCATAACATTTTTCTAGATTTCAAAATAATTTCTATAGTAGTTTCTAACTCTAAATGACTCGTTTAACTATATTTCCTCAAATTTTAAGGTAAATAAGATTTAATATTCATAATTTGTCAAAAATATCCTTAAATTTCTCCTTAAGCCTTTAAATTCTCTAAATAATATCTCCATAATTTCTTATTATCTTTAATTTGAAAATTGGGATGTTACATTGCACCTTTAAATGTATGACATGTCATTTACTGATTGTGGGACCACGTCTGGAAAACGTCCGTTTAACTCTGCCTAACAGAGAGGTTACTTTTGCCCCATTTTGGTTTACAGTGTACAGTTTTGCTCCCTTAAATTTACCAGAGTTATAAGTGCTCATTTTTAAATTTACGGTTTTAAATTTACGGTGGCTACTTTTGCATATTTGCCCTTTTTAATATAAAATGATTTAAGTTGATGGCAAAGGCTCAAAAGATTATTTACTTACATAGACTTGTGATTTAATATAAATAGACTTATGATATAAGGCTTAGGCATGAAAATCTAGTGTTTGGTTCCCATCAATTAGAGGGAATAAGAAATTAATTAAAATACTTACAAAATTACTGAAAACATTTTATCTTCTCTTCTACAGTCACCTTATATCAATCTCTTAAATTTTAGAATTTCTAATTCAAACCCATGGAAAAAAATCTATAATTTTTTATTTTATAAAAAGACACAAATGCCGCCTATAACCATTAAATACACAAGTAGTCAAGCTTATCTTACCAATTTACAGCTCCAACATTTTCTATTATAAATTGACAAATCCTTTTTTAGCAGTGTTCATAAGTTCAACAAATGAATTCTTTATCTAATTAAGGGATGACCCTATTCATTCTGAACTACTGGGCACCCTAAATTAACACCGGATATAATTTCACCCTTGAAGTAACAAAAGTGTTCAATTTTACCCCCTAACAAATTGTAATGCTGACACTTGGACGACACTCATTGGTGGGTCTATCCAGTTAAGGGAAAATTGAACCACTTTAGTTACTTCAAAGGTTAAATTGTACCTGGTGTTAATTTAAGGTGTCCAATGGTATATGGTGGTTACTTGAAGAGCGAAATAGAGTCATTGTCCATCTAATTATATTGATTATCAAGTTATAATTCCAACTTTTTCTTTTAAAAATTGACAAGATATATAATTGTAGAAGGCATTTTTTTTTATATCTGAACGTTTCAAATTCCTCCTTATGATCTCATTTGGAATTTTTCAAATTTAAGGGGTTGAGTCATAACTCCCCTACATTGAAACTCATGTCTATCCTATATTATAGTCGGTCTTAAACCCAGGATAAGGAGGAGAGTTATCTTATATTTTTATAGCCTACGTAAAAAAATTTGTCAAATCTCAAAATCATGGACATGCAGATCACTAGGATAATGCTAGGTCGTTACCCGTAAGTAAAACATTGTATTGCTTGAGTATAGTGAAAAGAGAGTGAGAGTTGTTGCGTCCTAACTTGAATGTAGCGTTAAGAGTGCATACAATGGCAAAAAAGTAAGTCATTGTCTGGTTGTAACAGAATATATGGCTCAAGTATAGTGATAATTGAGAAAGATCGATTTGTTGCATCATCACCTGAATGTAGTGTTGAATAGGTAAGGGCTATCACACTCAATGGGTGGAACAACTAAAGAAGATAAAGAAGATAGTTTAGGATAGTAAGATTAAAATTGATTCTTAGAACATTGGGACACTGATTGATGAGAAGAGTTTTGAGGAGACACAAGTAATGAGTAAACACAATATCAATATTTTGTGTTTGTAGGAAAAAAGATGGGCTGGAGAGAGAAGTGAAGAAATAAGTTAATGAGTCTAAATTTTAGTGCATATGGGAAGAGTACTTTTATAAGTTATTCAATTATGAAAGTGAAAAATCTAGTTGTGAGTTAGAGGATTTGAATGCAAGCTTAATAGTTTGTTTTATCATAAAATTAAATTTACAAAGGTTAGAGAAACTCTTAAGAGGATGAAGAATGGTAAATTTGTCAGACCAATTGGTATCACAATTGAAGTTTAAATTAACAAGTCTTGGTAAATATGTCGGATCAATTATTCGACAAGATGGTGAGATTATTGATGACGACATCAATCATTGATCCAAGATGAGTGGTGTAAGTGGTGTAACACTACTAGGATTCTTTGTGATAAGAAATCACCTTATAAGGTAAAAGGAAAATTTTACTACACTACTATAAAAGCAATAGTATTATATGATAGTGATTGTTTGGCTATGAAGGGATACCACGAACATAAAATGAAGGTGGCTGAAATGGAGATGTTGAGATAAATGTTTGGTCATAAAAGAAAGAATAAGATTCGGAGTAACCATATACAAGAACATGTTGGAGTGACTCTCATTACAAAGAAATTGATGGAAAATAATCTTTGAAGTTGGTTTGGACACGTCCAAAGAATACCAATAGATGTGCGCGTGAGGAGGGTATACCAAACAACTTAGAGCTCAATTAAAAGAGATAGAGATAGACCAAGCCAAACACTATGTGAACTTTTAAAGCAAGATCAATTGATGAATGATATATCTAAAGAGTTGGCTACTATTAGAGCATAATAGTGTCGTATGATCAATGTAGCCGACCCCACATAGTGAGATAATGCTTTGTTGTTGTTTTAAGGGATTAAGTCATCTTTTCCGATTTTCATGGGAATTCATATGCAATTTTCCCTCATTTAATTTTTTCCTATTTTCTGTTCAATTACTGTCCAAACTTAGGAAAATTTTGTGGGATATTATTCAAAATTTTGGAAAAATCACAATTCGATCCGTAGAAAAAGAATTAATCATAATAACTAGGTACATAGTATTTATTAAATTACATCAAAGTCTTAAAAAACTTAGGTTATATTGAATGACCTTTTATTGACTTTTCAATACCAGTCATTTGAGTTCTTAATGCAACTCTTGGAAAAATTATTTACAATTGATATTCAGGGGTCTAGTATTTAACAATGAAGAACCATTTAATAACATCTAAATCTCTTAAAACTCAATATAATTATTTGAATGTTTGAGATTTAGTTGTGACTAATTCATTCATTTGGGATAAGTTGTGATTTTCCCTAAAATTTTCGTCTCTCATGTGCGTCTTTTTTTCAATTATTCATTCTATTTTTATTTGCTTCCCTTCTTTTCTTTGTGAAGTCCCACAACTTTTGTAAAAGAAAAATAATCATATGCTATCCCATATATCTATTATCTAATAGCAAACACTATTCATTTGACAGTGATATTTTTTTTATTTAATCTACCAAGTTGGGTAGAGGCGCGTGCTAAGAAGCCATGCTCTCTGAGCCTCTGTGAAACATCTTTCTTCCAACCATCCTTCATTATAGGTGCAATTGTCCTTTATATAAATTTCCAACCATCCTTCATTATAGGTGCAATTGTCCTTTATATAAATGGCTAAAATGTTTTATTTTTTACTGTGCACTTTTGTTTCTAAATTATTTTTAATTTACCATCTCGTTTTTTATTTGGCATTTCGAACTGGATTTTCTTACACTTTCATGTTTTACTTTTTATATGGGAATATGTCTGATTACCAACACTTTTATTCAGTGTCAATTTTTGCATATTAGTGTAATTTATTCATAGTCAAATGTTTCAATTTTAACTTTAAAACACTATTGGCATCTCTACAAATGTTGTCTTCACGCTAATACAACAAAATAGATGAGTTAATAGTGTAATTGAGCACAATTAATATTTTAATTAGGTGATTAAAAATCAAAGTTACCAAAATCAAAATTGACTAAAACTATAGGTATCAATGAATGAGGTTTCCCTTATATTAATTATAAAAAATATTCGAAAAGCTGTGTCGCAAGTAAATGCTTGTTGAAAGAGAAAGGTGAAGGAAACTGAAAAAACAGACCACTTTCTCCTTGTTTTTTTCAAGTATGTTGAGATTAATTCAAATATTTTGGGCTGATACCCCTTTTTTCACCAACCATCACTGTTCTAACGCTTCCTTTCACCGATTGCTTCTGTGTTTTTCTTTCTACTACCATGACCATCTTGTTGTTTATGTTTAGATCCTTTTGAATTTATTTCTGTTCATAATCTTTACTGCCAGCTACCTCTTGTACTTTCATATTTACAACACTATATTAGGAACTTAACTACTTCGAGTTGAAGGTTAGAAATTAATATATGATCACGTTCTGACCAATCTATACTCTAATTTTGTCCAAAACATTTAGATAGTTTGACTGTTAATTTAGAAATTAGTATATGATCACGTTTTGACCAATCTATACTAAAATTAGTTTGACTGTTTATTTGAAATAATGTTGTAATCCTGTCCAAAAAAATTCTATCCAAAGGGTAGTTAATTACCAAATTCCCCCTGAATGATGCGAACCCGTCAAGGATAAACCCGGACCCACAACAATTTAAGATGAACAAAACCCCAAGAAATCTAAACAAAGGTTAGAACGATCCACCTGAACCCTTGAGCACGGAAGAACAAGGACCCGAAGTGTTGGAAGACGCCACAAGGTTGATCAATCCTTGATAAGTCTGTTAGTTCAATGAAGAACCCTAGAGAGAAACCCTCTCAACAAAGTGCATAAAGCAACTTCTAAATTCTCAAATTCAAGTCTACCTTCAAAAGTGGCTTACAAAGTAGTTAAAGGTTACAAACAAGTAAAGCTTAACCTAAAATTCGCGCAAAATCAATGGGCCAAAAGTAACAAGTGTTTAAAGCCCAAAAGTACATTATATAAGCCCAAATAAACCTTCTCATGTGTAACTCTTGGACCAAACCCTTTAATTTTATGTATTTGAGCCTAAAATAAGTTCAACAAGCTCCTTGGTCAGCCCAAATAACATTTGTTTCAACATCTTTTTTCTCAATTGTTGAACTAATTGCCATTTGCTTTGTCCATACTTTTTGTACTAGTCCATTCAGTGCCTCTTTAATGCTCTTGAATCTTGCTTTTATGATTGGTCCACTTGGAGTCTTCAAAGGATCATTTGAAGTTGAAGTGTCTTCTTGTTGGATCTCATCACTGGAAGTTTCCCCACAAGAACATCCCCACCCTGAAAGTTTTTTAGGAGCAATTAAGCCCTTGAAGTTTTTATTTGGAACAATGTTGCACTTTTCTAACCACTAAGTTATTTTGACAGTTAATTTTGACCTTATAATTACTTATATGACATCTATATGGGAACGGATTCTCTTAGAATCCGTTCTCTCAGTATCTCTCCTCATCCTCTCACATGAGTCCTCATGTGGGGCCATTCAAATTCATCTAAGAGCTAATAATTTGTCACATGTACCATTAAAAATAAAAAACTGTATTATAATATAAAATAAATGATAAACTTTTAATTTTTTTAGTTTTTGAAATTTTTTTAGGATAAAAAATTTCAACTATCTACACCTATTAATTTTAACTATGTAGACCTATTTCATTTCAATAGAATGATCTATAATAGATACAGACTTATCCAGTTAACTGTAAAATAATTTTACAGTTAACTGGATAAATCTGTATCTCTTATAGATCCTTTTATTGAAATGAAATAGGTCTAGATAGTTGAAATTTTTATGCTAAAAAGTTTTTAAAAATAAAAATTCTTCATTTAATTTATATTATAATACTGTTTTTTTATTTTTAACGGGACAAGTGACAAATTATGAGCTCTTAAATGAATCTGAGTGGCTCACATGAGGACCAATGTAAGAGGATGAGGAGGGATACTGAGAGAATGGATTCTGAGAGAACCCGTTCCCCATCTATATGTATTCTTATTTTTCCACTTCATCATCACATGTGGGCCCAAAATCACTCTCCTCTCTTCCTCCTTCTCCCTCGCGCTCACTATAATCCTTGTCTCTCCCTCTCTCTCTTCAACGCGAAGAGAACTGGATAATCTTTTAAACTGTAACCCAAATCTATATGCAACAGCTCCTGTTAACATGTCCTCCAAGCTAGGATATATATTCAAACTGGAACCCCAAATCTTTTATCTTCTTGGAAGAGAATTGGATAATCTCCAACTCATCTGGGATATTCTTAAGCCTAAAAAATGTTTCACAATGATAATGATGAACCCGACAACAATTCAATAATGCAAGTATAAAGTAAAGCGTTGAGAAATCAGAAGGGCTAACATTTTTGGTATTTAACCCAAAAAACAAAAACCAATCGATACTGTAAATGGTGTTTTTAATATACATACTCTGTAAATGTGAATTATTTAATAAGCACAATATAACTTTTACTTTGTCCAAATTAACTTAGGTCCTAAGCAAGAGATTTAAAATTAGATAGTTCTATCGATAACATTTTCACTTGTCAATCAAAGCTATTTTAGTTGTTAATAATAGTCATTAACAACTCTTTGTAACCTCTATGATAAAAATTCTATTACTTGGGACCGGTTTACAATCATCTAAAAAATCTAACTTTTACGAATGTAAAGCACGAATCACATAATACAATTTTATTTTTCATCCATTTAACTATTACAATTAATGATTTAAGCACATCGATTACCAGTAATCTTATCTCATTGTTAAATAAGGCCCTCCACATATTTGTCAATGCTTTCACTGTTTTTGTCTTAAGAAAGAGACACATGCTGAGGCCACTCTTTTCTTAAGGTCAAATCATACTTTTTAAATGCTGCAAAGTCCAAATATATTTGAGCAACTTGATTTCTGTAAAGCAAGATAATATTCAGAGTGAGGGAAAAGATATATATACATATAACATATATTAATCATACATGCTATCTTTAATCAAAATAAGTAACACAACGGAAATAGAGCATGTCACTAATAACCCAAAGACTCTTCTGATTGGAGTCCAAGATAGTGATGTTATCTATGGTAATAGTCTCAACCAGTCACGGAACTTGGAAGTTAGAGAGAAGAACATGCACAAAAAACAAAATTTTGACAATTGGATCAATATGTTGATTAGATGCCACACCTAAATATTTTAGTGTTAATCCTTAATATATAAATATTATGATAATATAATTATTAGGCTTAAACCAACTTTTAGTCCTATAGTCAGCTACAGGACCATTTACTTGAACAAAATGAAATTTGAAGGATCAAAACATGTTCTTTAAATGTATAAGACGAAAATCAAAATTGATTTAAACTACCAGGAATAAAATCTTCACTTTTAAACTCCAAGATTTAAAACTCAAATCACACCAAACTATAGGGACTAAAATTTAGTTTAATCCTAACAATTATAAAAATCTAACACAGATCATAGCATCTAAAAATATAAAAATTATTCGTGAACACGATAATTAAGCTCAAGTTAATTAATACAAGGATCTGGGATAAAAACGCAAGATGCTCTCACAGACTCACGCCCACCATTTTTCAAAGTAAAACCATTTAGTGCCTGCTCACTGTTGCTCCACATTTTTATCTGCTTCCTCTCTGAAATTTGTGTCTTTCATTTGGCTTAATGTTGCTTTTGAATTTTTCTTCTATTAGCTTATTTGTGCTTGGATCCTTCCTTTTGGGATTATCTCGATTTATAATCTTTGCTGTTAGCTCTGTTGTTCTTCATCTTTAACATTTTGTTTGCCCTGCTCCTTTCATTTGTCTTTGGATCAGTTTCTTTCAGATTAATCTCTACCTATTTCCTTTAAGCATTCTTCTTTTTTGTGTTAAAAAAAGAAAAAAAACAAAGTTTTTCTTTGTATTTTGATTTTTCTTTCCAGTTATTATAGTTTTTGCTGTTCAGGTTCTGGTTCTCAAAAAAAAAAAAAAAAAACTTGCCCAGAGTAGTCAATCAACCATTTCCAGTTCTTTTTTTTTTTGAGTATTTAGTGTTGTAATCAAAAAAGAAAAAAAAAAGGAAAGAGGCATTCCGATCAAAGGCATCTTGTACGTTGAGAGGCGTTGCAATCAGAGGATAAGAGGTAAGTATCTGTGCTCTGAATTATGCAACACTATTTCTAGCTGAAATTTTGAGAATATTATATTCTAGAGAAAATTGGTCAAAAGGACCAAATAGTACAAATATTTTGGTAGAAAAACCAAACTCAAGAATGTCATTGTGATCCACAACTCTACCACTTTCTTCCACAAAATCTGCAATATTTTGCCACCTAAGTATTTCTCTCGGAGGCAACAAGTACTCATCACAATTTTTGTAGTGTTTCATCTTGGGAAAATCTATTACAAGTCTTGAAACATAATTAATGTGAGGTGTCACGAGGTTGTAATTACAACTTCTAGAGTTAGGAATAGGAATAACAATTTATTGGTCTCACATAACAACTCGTAAGACCTCACATTAATTATGTTTCTTACACTGGACCTATAATTAATTTTCCTTTTCACATTTTGCAAAGTATAAGCTTTTTTTTTGAGTGAAGTATGGATTTTATTATATACAGCAAAAAATTACAGGATGCTCAAAACGACAGAGTACAAAAGCATAAACTGCAAGATCTATGTCAGGTAGCTAACAGGG
This sequence comes from Mimosa pudica, assembly GCA_029929735.1. NCBI lineage: Eukaryota > Viridiplantae > Streptophyta > Magnoliopsida > Fabales > Fabaceae > Mimosa > Mimosa pudica. The sequence continues at coordinate 2,499,804 of JAKELP010000037.1, read as the reverse complement.
TTCTGTAAGAATGTTTAACATGTAAAATGTGCTCTGTCCAGCCTAATATGCCATTAACTAATCTAGTTGCCTGGGTATTTTCCTGAGCAAAGAGCTTGCGGTTTCTTGCATCCCACAGTCTCCAACATAATGAGCCAAAAATGATTTGCCATCGTGTGTCACCAGTGTTGGATTTCAGATTAGCTGTCATCCAATCCTGCACCGAACCCGCGTAGAAATCAGCATGGAGAGGTACTGGAACTACGAACTGCCAACATTCCTTGGCAAGGTGGCAGTGCCAAAGAACATGATCAAGGTCTTCAGGGGCAAGGCGGCAAATATCACATGTAGTCTAGGTGCTTAGATGTCGTCTGAATCAGACACTATTAGTTAAGAGCTTATCCTGCATGGCTAGCCACAGAAAGGTCCTGACTCGCTGAGGTCCTGGCCATTGCCATGCTAACTTCCATTTAGTACTTTCAGGGCCATGAGTATCTGCCCTCAGCGAGGTGTAGGCAGAAGCAACAGAGAACCTTTGTTGATTATCAAGGTACCAGTTGCGAGCAGCTGGTGGTTGATCCGGTGTGGGCACGGCATGCTGGCGGATTTGCTGAATAATGTCGGGGGGGAGAAGGTGTGCAAACTGCCCCCAATCCCAAGCGCCGGAAGCCGTAACATAGTCAGCGATATCCTTATTTTTGTCAACATCTGACAGAGGGGCAAAAGCAAGCAAGCAAAGCAGACCTAAGTCCCCTATCCAAAAATCAGTCCAGAACTTAATATTGCGGCCATTGCCAACATTCCACTTCATGCCGAGGTTGAAGGAGTCCCAAATAGTCATCAAGCTTCGCCATAAATGGGAGACGTTGCTAGAGTGCACTTTTTGGAGCGATTTGGTCGGCCATTTGTACTTGGATCGTAGCACTTGAACCCATAACAGGTCCGGTTTGGTTTCCAAAGCATGCGCAATCTTCATGAGAAATGCTGAATTCTGTGCTTCCAGGTTTTTAAGCCCACAACCACCACACTGTTTAGGCTGGCACATAGCCTCCCAGTTCAAAAGATGAATCTTCCGGTGCTGTTCAGTCGTGCCCCACACAAAATTACGAATGGAGGCCTCAATTTTGGCAAGGGTAGAGGATAACATGCGAGTGGTTTGCATGGTGTAGTATGGAATAGCTGAGAGGACAGATTGGGCCAGGGTGATTCTTCCTGCAAGTGAGAGGGAAGTGGTCTTCCAACCAGCCAGCTTGCTAGTGATTTTCTCCTCAATGTAGCAGTATGTTTCCCGAGTAACTCGGCCGTGTAGTAAGGGAACTCCAAGATATTTGCCCAACTGGTCTGTTTTCTTGAATCCCAGGGCCTGGCATATGTTCCTCGCGACTGACAATGCAACATTCTTAGAGAAAAAGATCCGTGTTTTTTCATAGCTAACTGTTTGCCCCGATGAGAGACAGAATTCACTCAGAGTCTTAGTAATCAAGGCCTCTTGGGAAGGCTCGGTGCTACTGAAAAGTATGAGGTCATCCGCGAAAAATAGGTGGGATAACAGAGGCCCCTGCGTGCCCAATCGGATTGTCTTCCATGAGCTCAGTTGAACCGCCTTAGCAATGGACTGTGATAACCTCTCCATACATAACACAAAGATGTATGGTGATAGAGGGTTGCCCTGCCGAATGCCACGTTGGGGGTGGAAGGAGTCAGAGGCGACACCATTCCAAAGAACTTGGATGGTGGAGGAAGTAATGCTGCGCATTATGAGTGTAACAAGTGATGAGGGGAGTCCGACATCTCTCAAGGTGTCTTCAATAAAGTCCCATCGAAGCTTATCAAAAGCCTTTTCAAGGTCAACTTTTATGGCCATCCATCCCTTTTTTCCGGTTTTCTTTCTCATAGAGTGGATAGCCTCTTGGCCAATAATAATGTTATCGGTGATATTGCGACCTTGGATGAAGCTGGCTTGGTGCTGGGAGGTGAGGCGGGGCATAAGGGGCTTGAGTCTTGCAGCTATGATTTTGGTCACCACTTTGTAGACGGTGGTGCACAAGCTAATGGGGCGGAATTCCTTAAGGCTCTGGGGTTGCGGCACCTTTGGAATAAGGGCAATCAGGGTTCGGTTGAAGGCCGGGTCGAGATGGCCCCCATCAAAAACCTTCTTAATTTCCTGGTAGACGGAGTCTCCGATGAGTTCCCATTGGGATTGGAAGAAATAGGCATGAAGGCCATCGATGCCAGGGGCCCTAAGGGGAGCCAAGTCAAAAACAGCTTGTCGTACCTCATCCTTGGTAACCGATCTGCTAAGAGAAGCCAAATCAGCCGCGGGAATGGTGGGAAATAATCCTCGGTGTGCATAAGGAAGAGTGGTAGTGGTTGGTTCTGAGAATAGGTCCCTATAGTAGGAGGCCGCCATATCCCTGAGGCGGTCTTGATCTGAAACCCAGGTATCCCCATCTTTCAGCATAAGAACTTTATTCCGCCGTTTGCGAATGATTGCCTTCGTGTGATAATAGTGGGTGTTGCGATCTCCATCACTAATCCATTGACTCCGCGATTTTTGCAACCACAATAATTCCTCCCGCAGGCAGGCATCATGGTATTGGGCAAGGAGGTCACGTTCAAGGTCAAGGTGGTAAGTGGAGAATGGCCGCTGCTCAAGGATGCGCTGGACCCCATTGATACGGGCTTGAAGGGACTTTTTATTCTTACCCACACTGCCGAAGACATCCTTGTTCCATCTTTGGGCATTGGAAGTGAAGGACGCAATATTAGCAGCAAGAGGGGCTGAACCACACCACGATGTAGCCACCAGGTTTTTGAAGTCAGAGTGACTAGTCCAGGCAGCTAGGAAGCGGAATGGAGACTCGGTTGGCTGTGATTCCGCTCTGAGATTAATAAGAAGAGGTCGGTGGTCGCTTTGGATTCTGGGAAGGTGCATGACAACAGCATTAGGATGGTTGGAGAGCCAATGATTGTTATACAAGGCCCTATCCAACCTGACAAATAGGCTCCCCCGTTTCCATGTGAACCGCGAGCCGGTAGCACCAAGATCATGTAGACCAGACAAATGCATAAAGTTTTGGAAAAGTTTGCAGCCTGTCCTTAGGCGGCCGGATCCACCTTTTCTTTCAGTAGGCAGGAGGGTGGCATTAAAATCCCCTGCAAGTAACCATTGGTCTCTCTCAGTAACAGCAAGGTTAAGCAGGTCGTTCCACAGCGAGGATCGTAATGTAGCCGAGGGGCTGCCATATACCGCGGTGAGGAGGAAAGGCATACATTGTTCATCATCACTAACTTGCATGTGAACAAACTGCCTATGATTTACCAAAATAGAGATGTGCATTGAATCCTGCCATAATACCCATATTCCCCCTGAGAAACCAGAGGCTTCCACTCTGTGAGAATGCGGGTAGCCTATCTTGCGAATGACTCGATCTGCTTGGACGCCAGAGATTCGTGGCTCCACAAGAATAATGATATTGGGCCTGTAGCCCTGCAAAAGAGATTTCAAAGCACGGTGGAAGTCATTTGAAGCTGCCCCTTGGCAGTTCCACACAAAAATTGACTTAATCATTAAAATTAAAAATCCATCTCGGATTGCTCCGAGCCAGTATCCTCATCAAAAGTGGTCTCAGTTGCCTCAACAAACCGTAAGTCATCATTCGAGTTGGCAGAGGCTCCGAGGGCTTCGTGAAGAGCATTGGTGAGTTCTTCCGAAGGAGCTCTTGCGTGGTCCCGGATCCGCATCTTGGGATGCTTCAGTTTTACATTGGGCTGGATTTTCACCCCATTAGGCGATGGGGCAGGGTCAGGAGGTTTGAGTGTGGTTATGAGATGCTCATTGCCCTCTTTGGGCAGAGGTGTGGGCTTCTGTGGGGCAGGCCCAATAGCAGCTTGGCCTGTTGAGTCACTATGTGCTGGGCCTTTGGGGATATCCTGGATTGACACTACAGAATGATTAGACTGATTAAGGGTGGTGGAGTCACGTGATACCTTATAAGCTTGGGAGACAAAGAGTGATTCAGTGGATGGGTTATTCTGTACGGTTTGAGGAGGATGATCTCTGACCCCTGCCTTCTTTCCTTTGTTGACAGAGGCTTTCAGTGGTTGCGTAGTCTTATGACCTACCTTCTCTCCTCGAGGTTTGTCTCTCTCCTGAGTGGTCAACTGGGTAGACTGAGTAGGGTCCCTTTCCTGTTCTGCGACAGTGTCCGAGGTAGCTAAGACCCCGAAACGGCTTCCGCCTAAAGTAGCTGAGGCAGGATTGTCAGAAGGCTTTTTGCTAGACCTGTAACGGCGAGCCCCACGAGAAGGCACTTGCATCCACTCGCCAAAAAGTTGTTTCTCCTTTTGTTGTATCTCATGCGCCCTTATCGCGGCCGGAGTTTCGTCCATGACAGGGGTGGCAGGAGCCGTTGGAGCGGCTGAGCTCTGCTGTTCATGGCCCTGCTGTCGCTGGTGGAGTTTTAAAGGGCAAGTGTTTTCAAGGTGGCCATAGCAGCCACAATGAAAACAAATGGTGGGTAGCCCTTCATACTCAATGAACTGGGTGACGCCATCAATCTTGAACATGGAGACAAGCGGTTTGGTTAAGTCTAACCTGACCGCGAGGCGAGCAAAGCGTGCTTTCTCCACTTCCGCCGTGTTGTAATCGATTCTGATCACCTTGCCTATGGCTTCACCGATGGTCCGGAGCACATTCTTGTGGTAGTAATGATAAGGAAGACCCGGGAGTCTAACCCAACCAAAGACACTCGTAATCTCAAGGTTTAATGGCGAAATAGACGGTTCCCAGGGGTGAACCGTGAGGTAATGTCCAAAAACGACCCACGGCCCCCCTAACACAGCGCGGTGGTAGTCATCTGAGTTGTCAAACTTGGCCATATAGCAACCGCCTTCTAATTCCGTAAGCTTGAGGCGGCCACTAGGTTTCCACATGTTCATGATTTTGCCATAAAGGGTTTCCTGTCGAATAAATCTGCCCAGTATTTTGATAATCACAGCAAGCTCTATTTCTTGTTCCAGTAGGGATCTGATACGTGCAGAGAATGTAACAGAAGGAACGAGTCCTTCGAGAGTGAAGGATACATCCTCTGGGTTGACTTCTATCTCTGGGTCTCCCATAGGGCTATTCGGCTCCCCGTCACCACCGTTCTTCAGAAGTGTGTCCTTGAAGGAGGCGGTTCCAGGTTGCTTGGAACTCCTAATGGCTTCATCCAAGACATTAGGCGGCACTTGAGGGGAAGGTGTGCTACCTTGTGCAGGGCCCTTGTCGGATTGAGGCGCTTGGCCTTCCTCCGTTACGACAGCCTCCTCCCCTTGGAAGAGCTGTCGTTGAATGCTTGACCACTCCGATGGTGTATCACCATGGCCTCGACAGCCATCGGGGGTCATCTCCGGCATTGGTCCGTACCTTCTTCGTATTCCGCTTATCGTCTGTATTCGGCGTCCTCACTGGTTTGGTGAGCATCGCGACATCGAGCTCGTTCTCCATCGCGAGATGTCGCCGGTGCTCCGCCGCAGCCGCGACGGAGCAGAACAGGGTTTACCCTGCAGGGGAACCAAAGGGGCAGAAGCGTGGATCAGGGTCACGGCTCGCCGTAAGAGCGACGAGGAGGAGCTGTAATCCCGAGACACTCTTTCTCTCTCTACCCTTACTCTTACTCTTCCAAATTATAAGCTTTTTCAACCTTGCATGTGTTCTAATGAAAAAAACCTTGTATATGTAGGAAACACTCATATCCTCGACTCCAAATTAGTTTGTTGTTAATAAGCACGACATTACATAGCAGTCTTTGATAAGAGTATAAACTTATTGATAGTTTTTTTACCATATAAGCTTATTGATTGTGAGGACTAGCAAATTCCAATGACATCAACAAGAATAGGGGATATTTCTTTTGTGCTTGATTGAGAGGCCATTTATGTTTGTGTATGTATAATGGATTGCGAGGCTTGTGGGCTTGTATTTGCAAATCAGTTCGGCCGAGGATTCACCAAGATTAAAGTCCTACCAAACTTAACGAGAAAGGCATAATAATAATAATAATAATAATAATAATAATAATAATAATAATAATAATAATAATAATAATAATAATAATAATAATAATAATAATAATAATAATAATAATCGATGGGTATTTCTGTTTAACGGTTTTAACTTTCTTCTTCTTCTTATGTAGAGATGATAACATAAATATCATGTTTCAATCTTCATTCTGGATAGTAATTTGTGCCTCTTCTCTTTGTATTTAAATGTTTCTTTTGATTTTACTCATAGTCTATAATTTAAAAAGAAAAAAAAGAAAAAAAAGTTGAAAAAAGGATTTTATATCAAAGCCATTGCCTCGTAGCCTAGAGAAATCTTACGGAATGGATTTGAACTTCATGATATTTTTTGATTATGTTCGGATATTCATTTTCGTATACATATTTTCTCTTAAACTTTCTTTGATTTACTTTTTTTTCCTTAGATCTTGTTTGGTCACGTGAAGCATACTTCAAGATTTCGATCCCTATATTCCAGGTTTGTGTGTGTATTATATTAATTGTATGTTTCTTTTTTTTTTATCATAATTGTATTTTTCTTTTATTCATCATAACTTTTGCAACCTTCTTGATCATAGACCAGGGAAGCTTTTGTATAGTTACATGGAGTATGAAATTTTACTAGTATAGAAAACAAAATTTAGACAACAAATTAAAAGACTTTTTAAATCACATATATACCTTTTATGCGGTTTAAAAGAATCATACTTTCTAAGCCACCTTTTTCTAAACTGTTTGTATATGTGGTATTAATAAAACTTTGAAATACAGTAAAATAACTAACCAAGACTTTATAATAATGAAAGAAAAGCTATATCATGATTATAGTAAACTTCAATTTTAATTGAAGAGAAAGCTAAGCATACAACTCTATATACAAGATAATAGATTCAACAAGATATGCAAATGCAAAGTAGATGCACACAGAAACTATCAAGTTTACCTTCCCTTCAGTATAGTATATATGCTTAAATCTAGTGAGAAAGTGATGACAATACACACGAACTACAAATATATAGGAGGAGGAAACGTAGTTAATGTTCAAGATGTCTGAGAATTTTATTATTAATTTAATTTTTACCAACAAAGATGTCTAAGATTGATTTTTTTTCAATATTTTAAGTATCCCTTCTCATAGAAAAATCCCTTTAAGCTTGAAATATGGATATTGCATATAAGCACTTCATTTGTGTTGCAAATTAATTGCAATTAGATAAATAGAAAGGAACGAGATCAGAATTCAATTTCTTGATCATATCATCCCATAAGCTTAATTTTGTTAAGCTAATGTCCAAGATTAATTTAACGACCATGTCTAACAGAATCCATAAAAGTTACGGAGTATTACAATTCAAATGGTCTATGTGTGTGGGGATAAATATTTTTCCATGCCCCAGTTTTTGAAAATGTATCTGCATCATTTTCCGCCGTTACTAAATGGGGGGAAGCTTTTCTTTTTTGAACTAACTTGAAACGGTAATGAAATTTTAACCTAGAAAGAAATGCCTTACATGCAAATATTTTTTTCCTCCATTCCTGAGTATAGGCTGTTAACATGATTAAAGTTAATGAAAAAAGATATTGAAATAAGAATTGTGCAACCTGTCTATGTTCCAATTGATTGCATGTCCTGATTTTAGGAGATCTAATGCTTCAACATACCTCTAAGTAGCTAGATACATTTTTGCAGTGAAATGGGATGCTTCCTTAGCATCCCATTTTAATGAATGGTATTCATTTCTAAATTAGAAAATTAGAAAATGGATTTATTTCATGATAAGTCATCCCTTGATGAACTTATTTCATGAGAAGTGATCCCTATGAATTATGAGAAAATACCTACAACAGATCGATCAACTGATCATGATAATTCAAATTCTCAATACCACTACAGACCATATAATGAATAAGTCACATGGGATGGGATGAGATGTACACTTCTCTATAGAAATAAAGTACACAAGTGAAATAATGAGAACTATTATCATAGGAAAAAAGGGTCGGTTGGCTAATTATGGCCTACATAATTTGTGGAACTCCAATAGGATTGACTCGGTTGGCCGACCTTCCTAACGAGAACTATCATAAGCTACTTCTATCAGGCACACTGATAGACTAGCTAGTATATTTGTCAAGCTCTATAATAATTGCCTTCATTTCCGACTTTCTCAATATCGAAATTCTGCATTTTGTCGTAGGTGTAAATATTAGGAACATTGTATGATACACAAATTAAACTCGAAATGTCCTCAATAAAATTATCAATCATTTAACCTTTGAGTTCAAAAGAAACCATAAAACAATGAAGGAAGTCATTGAATAATAACCATTAGCAATAGTTATTGCATTAGGACATCGTAATCATGAGACTTTATTTCCACAAACATCAAATCACCTTGATTCAATCGTCATCGTGCCGTCGTTAGGTCAAACATAAAAGAAATTCTTAGTGTGAACTGCAAGAATATAGCAATAATGGTGCAATCTGAGTCGTAATTCTCAATGAGTCAATATTTAATCAAACTACCTAATAAACTAAATGCCTAATTATAAGGTGAAATAGTTGACTTACAGTGATGGAAGTGAGTAATGCAATAAAAATGATTTTTTCTTGTATTCTTAGTTAAAGAGTAGAATGTAAGTGATTTATGAATGATGAAGATAAGCTTGGCAGTTGATTTTCAATGAGTATCATAATATAATTAAGATATTTGGGAGCGCAAAAACACAACGTAACTAAAATACCAAACATTATTAATCCATGAGTCCAATACTTAATTAATGGAATTATATATAATTAGACATTATTAAACTCTTTAGCGCTTCCCATTAATTGTATACTTTTTAGTCCCACAACCGACCCACCTTTGCTTTACTACTAGATTTTCTCCAGAGTTTTAATTCATTAATGGTCACTTAAATAATGAATTCGAACTAAAGATATGAAGACCAATGCTTTTATACAATCAATTAGTTTATTTGCAAACAACTGATTGCAATGAACTTTAATTTACGATTGAAATCCCGAATTGCAACAACATCAACTAATTAATTCCAATTCTTTGATGGAAACCCAACCAATGACTTGGAACTATTAACTTGAAGACTAATGTTTCTTAAGCAATCAATGAGTTTGTTTTTCTAATTTCTAAACACATACACTTAAGACCATGATCTCACTTCACACAAGATGTTAACAAGAAAGCATATAATAATACATGATGGACAGATACAAATAAAATATGCACAAGCTAAGTCAATAGGTGCAATGTCAAGCACCACTGCCAGCGCAGCCTCCCATCAAAACTTTGGAAAGATTTGTTTATCCATGTCAATTATTACAAGACTTAGATCTTATAGTATATTCCTTATTGGAATATCAAATGATAAGATTTGAAAAAAATCAGTTCCTAAACCCAATTCCTTTTTGTATTAGATCGTAATTAATGACTACATGTTTCACTTAGCATCTATCTAAATGTTTAAGGCCTATCTATCATTTGTTTTTCTAATTTTTATGAATGGTCTATCTATTACTTCTAAAAACATCAAGTATGTCTCTCACATGTCGGGTGGTGGGAGGATACCTTAATCATTGATAAAGAAAAGTATTACATTTGTCTCTTTAAAGTTTAAACCGCACACATGTTGTTGCTTCCAAAATTTAGAAATAACCAATCTCCTATGTCAATCAACTTTGATAAACAAAGAATCGCATCACAGTATTTATAGAAATTGTTCAGACACACAAGAATTCCAACACTTAAAAACCTGTCAAACCCTTACACACAATTCCTTCATCTTTGTTAGTCATAACTCATAAGTCATGGTAACCACAAACAACCAGGGGCAGAAAAAGTATGAACCAAGACTAATACACTTGCAAAATTTTATCTCTGAGCATAATTCCTTTTTGTAAAGTTCATATTCTTATATATGCTTTTTATGACATATGCTCAGAGTCAGAGATCAAATTTTTTGAATGTCAAAAAACAAGAACAGAGCATCCCAGGTCGAACTACATCACGTAGAACAACTATCGCTCATGAAAACTTAAAATTAAACTCTAAATTATTTTTAAATACTTTCAGACTCATTTTCCCTTGACTTTGAACCGAAAATCAATCTTCACTACAAACTATGGTAGTCGAGCAAAAAACGTGAAAAATGTTGAGCCCTACGACACAACAAGGGCATGTGTCGTGGTTTTCCACTGCGCCATATACATATGCGTGATGAAGATATATGTCACGGTTTCGGAAAACCGCGACATATTACGCAAAACAGTGACATACTTAATCTTTATAAAAAATGAAAACCTAAAATAATGGCGCAACATAGTTAATTTTTTTTTAAAGACTCCTGCAGCTTATTATTTGAAGCTCTGAATTTTTTCAGCTACTTATTATTTTCGAGACACAAATATTATTGATTATAATGGAGAAAGATTAGTGATGCTACCAAAATTTTGATAAAAATTCCGCAAGTGTACGGATCGTATTTTAATAAAGTGATAAATCAAGGTCGATCCCATAGAGACTCAGACAATTAATAACTAGACATTAGATCTCCTATTTTCATTCAAGTTGAGTAAATACAAGAAATTAAATTTAATTACCTAACATCTAAGAAGATAAAATAAAACAAATATTCACACAAAAGAAATTCACGAGTCAAAAGAACAACCTAGAGTCACTAATCCCTTATCTGTTTCTTATATTTTATTCCCACTAAATTAATTATGAATTAATTCAACTAGCTAATCTAGAGTACTAGTGTCTATAAATGCCTTTCGGTTTCCACCTATATCCTTGCCTAGCTTAATTACACAATGTCTTGCACTAATTTACTAAGTCAATTTATACCGGTACCGCTCTAATGTGACTATGTAGGGCTTCTAGGTATATGTCTATCCTAGTCGCAAATCAGATTAAAAATCTAATCCTACACTATTTAATCTCATGGTCTATTTAAAATTCTCTCTTTCAAGTCCAATTCTAAATTCCCTAAACATGTCTAATATAGTGGCCAATCACTAAACAAGTTAATCAATAATAACAAGATTAAATAAACTAAATCAAATCAATCATAACTAAATAGTGGGAATTAAAATACTAAGTTACAAACAAATTCATAGTACTCTAGGTTGTAAAAGATAACTAGCTACACATAATGTGGATCAACATGCCAATTGTTTTAAAACCCAAAGACATACTAAAATTCCAAGAATCAAGAACCGAACAAGATTAAAGAGCAATGATGCTTCCTTCCCTTTGTGCGTAAGTGATGTTGTCTTTAAATATATGAATCAGCTCTCAAAGACTCCAAAACCTTGCCAGCTCCCTTTCGTCTTTTGTGCTGTTGATGTATATATCAAATTTGAAAAGCCTTCGCCCACTGTGCGTGAGTGTAATCCCCAAAACTGCAGCTCGCTTTCTTTCCTTTCTTTTTGGCGTGAATGTCTCTAGGCTTTAGAAGTTGAAAGAATTATAACTAGCCTCTTTTCCACAAGCTCCCCTCTTCCCTTTTTATAATGGTTGATCTCTTTAATCAATTAGGTAACCAAAGATTCAGCTCAAGCCCAATGTTCATATGTATAATTAAAACGCTCACTTATGTCGTTGCGCCTCATCAATGGAATGACATAATTAAAACGTATAAAATAAACATGTCATGTATAAATGTTCATATGTTGCACACCAAGCGTGACAAGCTGTGGTTACAATAAAAAAAGACGAAAAAGAATAAAAATGTCGTACACTTTCATAACAAAGTTTCAATATATTGCGACGTTTGGTGCGACATGTTTGATAACAAAAAAAGTTAAACATGCAGCGCCATGGGGTGTGATATGTTATTAATTAATTAATGAAACATGTCGTGCCCCAAGGCGCGACATGTTTAAAAAAAAAATTCAACATGTTGCATCGTTTGACGACGCAATATGTTTAATAATAAAAAAACTAAACATGTCATGCCCATAACGCAACATAAAAGATAAATTAGATTTTCTAAGTCACTTTGTTTAAAACATCTAAAAAGCCTACACTTTCGTGTTTTTTTCTTTTCAATCAGCCTAAAAAGTGACATGAAAATCTCAAAATAAGCCATGCGAAAACCCTTTTCGTTTCATTTCTTTTTTTTTTTTTGATGATATTTTCGTTTCATTTCTGGAGTAGTAGTGATGACTAATATAATCACATTTTAAAACATGTATGCCTTATACTCACATCACTAACAAGATAGTAATGTTTTCCCTGTATATGCTAGTGAAATCCTAGAAATACACGCACAAACACACAGTAGTGTAGTCAACAATAGTTCCTAATTGTAACACATGTATGTACATGCATGTATATCAGATGGGGACGACAGTTGTGGACAACGTGGTTAGCCATTACGTCATCGAATCGGTGAATAAAGCATTATTTGAACTCAAATACTTGTGTTGTTACATGGCATACGTGGACGAATTCAAAGAGAAAAAGAAAAAACTGAATGCAAGGACAAGAAGGGTACGTAAAGATATTGAAGAAGCGAGGGACAGAAACGAGAATGTAATTGACGATGAAGTTGATTTGTGGCTAAAAGAAGCTGATGAACTCATAGAAGAAGTCACAGAAGGAAAGGAGACATGGTTTGGTGCGGTTACTGACTACGTTTGGCAGTACAAGCGAGGAAAGGAGTTGGCAGAGAAGACACAAAAGATTGAAGAACTGATGCATCAAAGTAATGAGTTCTCTCGTGTTGCGCGTTCAACTAGACTTGTGGGCTTCGAGTTCTATTCTTCACAACATTTTATGCCTTTCAAAAAGAGAACAGAGCAAATTGGCACACTGAAAGAGGCATTGAAAGATGACAAACATCATATCATTGGATTGTGGGGGCTAGGGGGAACAGGGAAAACTTCAGTTGCAATAGAAGTGAGTAAAGAAGTTGCAAAATCAAAGTGGTTCGATAGAATTATATTCACTCCTGTCTCAAAGGACCCAAACTTGAAAAAGATTCAAGACAACATTGCAAAACACTTGAATTTTTCTTACACGGAGAAGGCAGATGAATCTGAACGAGCACAAGAGTTATGGAAAAGAATAGTAGAAGGTGGAGAAAAGATACTAATAATACTCGATGACGTGTGGAAAGAGCTTAAACTTGAAAGATGTGTAGGGATTCCTCTTGGACGTCATGGTATGGGACGTTGTGCTATTTTGCTAACTACACGAGATTCAAAAGTTTGTGGAGATATGGGATGCCATAAAACTGTTAAACTTGAGGCCTTATCTAAAAAGGACGCGGTGGATCTTTTCCTATATCATGCTGGTGTGAGCGAAGAAGAAAATTCTTTTGGTGACTTCAAGGAAGTGGCTAATAATATTGTGATTAAGTGTGGAAGATTGCCATTTGCAGTTATAGCAGTGGCAAAAACATTGAAATCAAGGCCTCTAAAAGAATGGAAACAAACTCTGCAAAGACTACAGAATGTTGAGCAAATTCATGATGTGAAAGAAGATTTAAAAGAGGTTTATCAATCTTTGAAATTAAGTTATGATAATCTCAAGAAAGAAAATGCCAAACAGCTCTTCCTCTTCTGCTCCGTCTTACCAGAAGGATTTACTATAGACATAGAATATTTAACGAGATTTGCTGTGCATCTTGGGCTGTGTGGAGAAGCTAATAGTTTCACTCCAATTATGAATGAGCTCATACATTCAAGTTTACTATTAGAGGCTGGGAATGAATCAGTCAGAATGCATCGCTTAGTTCGAGAAGTGGCTTTGTGGATAGGAAACGAAGAGGTTCAAGTAGTCATGAATTCTAAGGCAACTTTAAAGGAGAACATCAAATATTCATCTTGGAATATTGTTGATGATGACTTCCCTGAACATTTTGATGGTAAAAAACTTGAGGCTCTTTTTGTTTGGATAGATAACAAAAATTCTCCCACTTTGAAAGTCTCAGATGCTATCTTTAAAGGTATGGAGACCCTTAAAGTTTTGACTCTGGTAAGTTCATCAAAATTGAAAATTTCAGCTGCATCCTTATTTCAATCACCCCAGTCATTAAAAAATGTTCAAGCTTTGGTCATAACAGAATTTGAGTTGGGAGATATATCGATTCTAAAACACTTCGAAAGCCTAGAGTGTCTTGGGTTAGAAAGGTGTTCAATTTCTAAATTGCCAAAAGAAGTTGCAGAACTAGAAAAATTGAGGTCGTTGTCGATGATAGAATGTTTGATTCAAGAAAACAATCCTTTTGAAGCGTTGACAAGTTGCTTGGAGGAATTGGATTTTGTGTCAAATAAAATGGTTGAACAAAACCTTGAATCACAATCTCTGATCACAGTTCTTCCTAAATTGCAAAGGTATCATATAACAGGGCGTATGATTGTAGAGGCTTCTTCAATATCTAGATATTTTGATTCACGTGACTTAGGAGTGACATTCTCCAAGGAAATATTTAAATCCCTGGTGGCAAAAGCAGAAGTTTTGATACTAGAGGGAGATTGTTACAACAGAGAATGGACAAATATTGTTCCTGACATCTTATCAGAGGAAGATCATTTAAAAAAGCTTTCATTAGACTCTCTGAATGGAATGAAGTGCCTAATTGATAATGAGACGGTTAGAACTGAGGTAGCTATCTTCTCCAAATTGGCTAAACTGAAGCTTTCTTCAATGGATGTTAGCAAAATATGTCATGGTCCTTATCCTACTGATTTTTTGAAGAAACTGGAGAAGCTGAAATTATCAAAATGCAAAAAACTGGACGGCACTTTATTCAATGACAAGCTGGAGCTGTGCTATCTCAAGTCCATGTATTTATGTGAATGTTCTATGTCATGCGTTTTTAGTCTCTCCATAGCACAGAGTTTGAAACAACTAGAAACATTACATGTTGAAAACTGTAGTGATTTGAAATCCATAATAGAGAAGTCAACGGATGATGATGATGGTGATCATGATCATGATCAAAAGTCTCATGTCTCAATGTTCCCGAAACTGAAAGATCTCCTTATCAAAGTTTGTCCTGAATTACGATCTGTATTCCCAATATGTATTTGTGAAGACCTTCCTCTACTAGAAAATATGAAGATTCATGAATGTGAGAAGCTAGAATACATATTTGGGAAATGTAGTACCGATGGGAGCTATAAGCACCAAATGAGAAAGGAAGACATTCTCCAGTTTCTAGGAGAGGTGAACATTTCTAAAGTCCCGAGGTTCATCAATATATATGCAGATTGTTATCTCCCAAGCCCTTGTTCTGATGAAGTACAAAAGTCAGCATGTCCAACGACAAAAGTAGAAGATGGCACTTGTAGTTTATCAAGGGCCTGTCTATGTTGTTTATCGCCAAAATCAAATGCATCAACTACACATCACCCTTCTGCTTCTACGGCTACTCAACTGAACCATAATCATTTGGTACGTATCACAAACTCTTCGTTCTTGGAATATATATCATTCAACATATTTGAGTATGCATCCAAATATGTTTAGTTGATATTCTTATTGCATGTTGAGTAACAAGTACTCTGAAGTAACAAAATTATTTTTTGCCATGCTTTTACATAGGGTGAATGTCCATTTTTAAACATAACTATTGCCTGGGATCAATAATATTCCCTCCGGTCCTAAATATAAGACCTAATTGACTTTTTTAGAAAATCCTATAAAAAGCAAAATAAGTTAATTATAAATTGATTTACCTAATTTTTCCCCTTAGATTAGTTTATTTTACCTATAAACTAATGTATAATCTAAAAATATATCAAATATGTCATAATTTAATAGTCTATTTCGCAACCTTAACCTCTCCAAAAAAAAGTCAATTAGGTCTTATATTTAGGACCAGAGGTAGTAATACATATAACTGTTTCAAGGTTCACCAATGATACCCAACTTTTGCCATGTGATAAAAAATGAAATTTTCCTTAATATGACAATAAGATAAAATGTGAAAAGTCCAAAATGCCCTTATAAATATGGGTTTTGATTTTATTTCATTTTATTTATAAGGGCATTTTAGACTTTTCACGTTTAATCTTATTGTCATATTAAGGAAAATCTCATTTTTGATCCCATAGTAAAAGTTGGGTAACATTAGTCAACATTGAAACAGTTATGTATTATTATTGATCCTCAGACAATACTTATGTATCAAAAATTGACCTTCACCCTTTTACATATAAAAACTAAAATTGAGAAAGTTAGAAAATTTTGTACAACAATTTGATGAAATATATGCTGCAAACTGCTTCTAATTTATTTTTCATATCAAAATTAAACTGCTATTGTTGTCTTTAAGCTACATATATACACAAAATGTTGAATTTTACTACTACATCTGTTGCTAAATATAAGATCACTTTGGCTAATTTGGAGAGATTAAAGAAGGTTTTCCAATGAACTAGGATTACATGATCTTCCCAAAATACCCCTCACTTAAATTTAAAAGACAAATAGGGATTTGAGAGAGAAGTGAGGGAGCTAAGAAGTATAGGGGTAATTTGGACCAAAATTGAGACAAAATAGAAAGTGATCTTATATTTAGGAACTTATACACTTCCCCAAAGTGATCTTATATTTAGGAACGGAGGGAGTACATTAGTGGTTGTAGAAGAAGTTTGAATTTCCTTTTATATAGTAGAATTTTCTTGTAATATCTGAAATGCTAGAACATTATTAAACCTCTATCATAAGTTATCCCACCTCTTTTTAATTAATGAAAGAAAGATTACAAGTTTGCATGGAATGCAGGTGAGACATGCTGTCAATATAGCTCATGGGCCTTTTGAACCACCATTCATATTATACCCACACAGAAGCTTGAGAAGGATAGCTATTGATGAATTGTGTGAGTTAAAGTCTCTCTTTATCCTTTCCGCTGCCTCAGCATTCGAATCGTTGAAAATATTGCAAGTCACAGGTTGTGCTACATTACAACACATAGTAGTAGATGAGGAGCATGATCATGATCATATGAATCATCACTCTATCTTCCCCAACTTACAGGAAATTACTGTCACTAACTGTAGCCACTTGGAATATATATTCCCAGCTTTTTATTCAAAAGGCCTTGCACATTTAAAAAGTGTGTCCATCACCAAGGTTGATAGGTTGACACATGTGTTTGGAAAATGTCATGCGGATAAGAATCAAAATGCTCAAGTTGATCTTGATCTCCCAGCTCTGAAACAACTTCACCTTGGGGAAATACCAAAACTGGTTAATATTTGTGCTGACAAGTATTCTATGAAGGAATTAGATCTAGAAGAGATTAGCTTGGAAGGATGTCAAAAACTTTTCACGGTGAATGCATTGAAAGAAAACTTTGTTGGTATGCATAAAAGACAAGATAGTCTCCCAAGGAGAAAGGTAGACTCTTTAATTTCTAAGAATTTTAATGGTTAGTTTATGGTTAACCAACTGAAAAAATCATTGATAGACTTATTTGTTTTCAGGAGGGATGTCAACAACCTTTCAGTTTGGAAACATTGAAAGACTTATTTGTTGTTAGGAATGAAAGACAAGAAACTCTCACAAGGAGAAAGGTAAACTCTTGCCAAGTTCTTTCTAGTTAATTTATGGTTGACCAATTGAAAAATTCATTGATACTAACATATCTTAATGACACTCTTAGGCATTACCACTTGAGGAGAAATGCAATTCATTTTCCAATTCTCATGAGTTTGCTGAGTCCAAAAATGAATGCGTGGAAACAAAAAGTTGGCTAAGCTTTCAAAATCTTTCTATTCTAAGAATCAAAGGTTGCAATCAACTGAAATTTATTTTGTCTGCATCTACATCAAGAATGCTACAAAAACTGAGAAAGTTAGAGGTATCAGATTGTGAAGAGCTAGTGACCATTATTGAGGATGCTGCCAAGGATAAGAGAAATCAAGGATGTTTCCTAAATCTACGTGGAATTGAAGTGAAGCATTGCAGAAGTTTGAAAAGCCTTTTCTCTAGATCATATGGCAAGCTTCCAAAACTCTTGTACGTGAATATAGAAGATGCCCCTAAGCTGGAGCAAGTTTTTGAATGGAATCAAGAAGAGGGAAAGGAGTTAAAAATAAAGAAAGTGGTTCCCAAAATGTGTGCCATAAGGCTAGTAAACTTGCCATCTCTTCATACTATCTGCCAAGGAATTGATTTTCAAACAGTGGAAATTCGTCACGTACGTCGATGCCCCACCACTATTTCTTCTTTAAGCAAAGACAGCTTTTTAAGTTGTAAGTAATCTTATAGACCACATCCACTATGAAGGTGTGTGTGTGAGTATATAAGTAGGACATTCGCACTTCAGCTTGTCAACCGCGTTAGTTGGTTTTGCTGTTGTGTTTGGTCCGAAAATGTGTTAAAAAAAAAATCTTATAGACAATTCTTTACAGCTGCTAATTGTTACATTTTGTTCTTGTACTAATGGGATTGTTATATTTTGGCAGCACTTAAATCATTATGGCGCTCTGCAGATAGAGATAGCTCCTACATATTAAGAGATCTTTGGAGCTGGGACATTGACGTTAGTATAATGCTTTATCAAATAAGTGGCTTAATCAAATGAGAATTTTTACACCAAGCATAACTAAAATTCAATCTTACTCCCTCCGGTCCTAAATATAAGACCTAATTGACTCTTTTGAAAAATCCTAATAAAAAGCAAAATAAGTTAATCATAAATTGATTTATCTAATTTTTTCCCTTAAACTAGTTTATTTTACTTATAAATTAATGGATAATACAAAAATATATCAAATATGTCATGATTTAATAGACTATTTTGCAACCTTAACCTCTCCAAAAAAAAGTCATCTAGGTCCTATATTTAGGACCGGAGGTAGTATAAACTCAAAATTCCATAAATCTACCATCCTTTCCTATTTTGTGGCTTAAGATGGCAATCTTTATTTATGACTTCAACTCAATCTTCTCATGTCAAGCAATCCTATCAACTCAACCTTCTGCCATGCATGTTCTGAAGATTTAGGCTTGTTATGCTTGGACTTTATATTGCTGGGTTTAGTACTGTTGCTTTACCATTTTGGCCCATTCATTTGTATATGTTCATAGAACAATTTTCACTTATGTAGTAAATTAAAGGGTTTAGTGATGCACCCTTTGGAATAAAAGTTGCGCTAAAAATAAACTGATGTATATATCTTGCATTATTGCTCAGGATGAAGAAAAGGGATCATCACCAGAAGATAATGGAAATGACTCAACATTGCCTCAACAGAATAATGGCGAAAATGTACGTATACTACGTTTCTATATAACTAATAATACCTTTTGTCTTGGTTAATATGTAACTAAGAATATTTTAAGAAAATAATATTTTATTTTTTTCGCTTATTACATTAATGTCTGATTCATTTTAATTAATATATGACATGCTTCCTAATGATTTTAACCCTTTTCAGAAACCTATTTATATTTTATGCGCTACAAAGAGTACCAATGCCTTTTTGTTTTTTGCCAGAAGGGTACCAATGCATCATCAAATGAAATTGTTGAAGAAAATCTCTCTGCTACTAAACCATCTAATTCAGATGTGGTAAGGTTTATTCTTCAGTTTATCAACACTTCTAATTATATGAAGCACTGTAGAATTAGAAATATCTTATAATAGCATTGTTTTTTTTTATTTTAGAGTTTTCATTAATTAATGAATGACGTTCTTCTCGATAATTCATTGAACTTCTTCTTTACAAAACTATTTGTATTTGATGGGCTATCCAGAAAACTGAGACATCAACAAATGAAATTGAGGAAGAACAACTTTCTACTTCAAATAAAGAAGCAACTCCGTCATCAGAATCGGACAGGGTAATAATCTACTTGATTATTAGAGTTAATATTAATGGTAACAGATTACAGTAACACATATTTAAGGAACCAATAAATTATTTTTAGAACATTAACATATTGTATGTTTAAATAGTAGCGGCACTTAACATCAAGTAAACTTGTTAAAGAATTTCATATTTTTATATAATTAAATTGTCACTCTATCATCTAATTCAGATAATTTAAGAGGGAATTACAAGCACACAATTTCACACGTCTTTCTCTGTGTTTTAAATGAGCTCTTTCCAATAACATATTTATTAGAGAATATCACTTTTGAAGAGATGAAACTCGAAGTATATGCAAATCTATGTAATAAATTTCAAAGGAAGAGTATATTGTTTTCGAAGGAAGATTTGGGAGAGGGGAGCATGCAGCATTATATTTTAGGGGAAATGTGCACCCAGTAGTATGGTAATTTCTAAAAGGTGCACTCAGTAGCATAATAATTTTGAGGGTGTAAATTTGGCACTTGTGATTTAAATGGGACACCCTGCAGCATCATGATAATTTTTAAAAGGGTCATCCACTAGCATGGGAAAACTTGACTTCAATGAAAGATAAAACAAATTTGCCCCATTTTTAATTACAAGTGCCAAATTTGCACCCTCAAAATTATCATGCTACTATGTGACTAATATCTATCATCCACCTTTGCACCCTCAAAAGTGCAACATTTGCACCCTCTCAAAATTATAATGCTACCTTTGGTCTTTGTTTTAGGCTTAAATAAGAAAACTAAGAATATTATCCACCTTTGCACTTTTTCTTTGTTTTGGGCACATTTGGACCTTCGAGAATAGTGGCCATGTTTTTAGTAATGGAATCTCTACTTGGTTTTCACCCGATCATACAACTGAAAATTCGGTGCCATGGATTTTGCAGTAGGGTGACCAATATCATATAATAATATATCAAATCTGATGACTTCAAAATTTTGGTGTTGAGTAGAATCTCAAAATAACACCCGAAGGAAGTAAAAGCTCCAATGAAGCTCCTGAAAGAGTTGATGAACCAGCCATTGAATATTCTTCCAAAGATACATCAAATAAAACATTGTCATCGACAATTTCATCATCTAATAGTGAAATGACTTCTCTACTTGTAAGTAACTGGTTTTAATATTTTTCTCAATTGATGTGTTACTGAAAAATATTTGGGACTATGTAATTGATAGTCAATTGATATATTAACATCGTTTCACATGAAGCAAGTCGGGGTGCATTTTAAATTAACTATATAGTACAATATTTTCAAGGGCGAAGACCCAAAAATGATAATAACTATTGGACAAGGAACAAAAATAGTACATAACTATTGCAAGGTACAAAAATGATACCCAACTCTTACCATGTGATCAAAAATGATATTTTCACTAATATGACAATAATAGTAGACATGAAATATCATTTTTGATCACATGGTAAAAGACGAATATCATTTTTTGTACTTTAGAATAGTTATGTACTATATTTGTTCCTTGGCCAATATTTATGTATCATTTTTGTGCTTTCGCCCTATTTTCAAACCCAAGCAAACTTGTAGCAACAATCATTTTCGATATTCACCTGGTTGAAGTCAACAATTACCACCTCTACTTCTGTTATAATTGTCACCATAATGATTTCGTCATGACTCGCCTTAACAGGAAAAAACAATGAATCAACCAGAGACCTCCACTGAAAAAGAAATGAAGTTTGACCAAGGAAACCACCACCAATTTACTGATGATGATCTAATGAGATTGTTCCAAATAATGGAGGAAGATGCTGAAACACAAGTTCACATGTCTCAGGTATCCAAAGTTGCAGCTCTTGAAGATGAAAGCGAGTTAAGTAAAGCTCTCACTGACTTGGAAGTCTCATTGAAGATGGGATTGAATGAAATAGTTTGTTCTGAAGAAAGCAAACTTCGCATTCAGAATGCTCTCAACATATTGTCCTCTTATTGTTCTGAAGATGGAACACTCTCTCATGGCCTTCAAACCACAATTCACTCCTTGCAACAAGAAATTGAAACTGTTTTATCTTCCTCCAAGCAAGCATATGCCACCATTGACATTTTCAACGAGCTTCAGCAAAAAGAGAAGCTGATCATGGAAGAACGTGTAATGAGAAAGGAAGCAGCCATTTCTCTTCTATCTAAAATAAAAAGTAATGAGAGTCTCTTGGCTGAAGCTCAAGAAAAAGAAGCTGAGCTGAAGGAGCAACTCTCTAAGATTCAGGCTGATATACAAATGTGTGAATTGGAATTGCTGTCTCTGAAGAAACAGAAGAAGGAGAGTGTTTCTGACACATTGGGGTTTCTAAATGAGTTTGAGAAAGTCAAGAAAGACAGTTCTCACATGGTGGAAGAAAATATTAAAGCAACGCAACAAATAGAAAATATGAATGTTAAGTGGTCATCTTGTCTATTTAATCTCCAGAAAACCACACTGCTGTTAGGAGTTCACCTTCACCAAAAGCTTTAGCTGCTGGAGGTTGATATTTATAAATGTACAGAAGTGTCTATGCTCTAGTGTACTCATTAGTTGAGATTTTACCGATATGTGGTTTAAGTTTTGTATTCTAAACTTTTACAATTTGAAAAAAAAAAGCAAAAAAAGGTGGAAAAAAGAAAAAGGATGGTGGAAAAAAAGGGAAAAAAGCGTGGTGTTTATTAATATTTGAATACTCATTGTTGTACATATAAATTTGATGATATAGTGAAATATTTCTGGACTAGGTCCCGTGGTTTTTATCTCTCACATTGAGAGAGTTTTCCACGTTAAAATATTGTGTTCCTCTCTTTTTCAAATTGATGCATTTTTATTTTAAATTTCTTATTTGCACGACCATAAAAAAATATTTTTAATAAAATTTGTATCCATTATATTATACTCGAGCAAATATTTTCTCAAAGACAATCCTAAGGTACTAGAAGGAGTGGCAAATGCGGCGCTTGATTTCTTACTATGGCTAAAATGTTTCATGCATTATTTCCAAAGAAGTTTACAAATTAAATAGTCATGTAAAAGCTATGTTTCTATGAGAGGCTATATAACATAGTGGTATGACATCACCTCAATAAATAGGAGGTTGAAGTTAGGCCCTGCTTATAACTCTAAACAATTAGTACTTACACTTTTAATTAAAGAAAGCTCTATTCCTAACAGTTATTGCAAAGAAAAAGAAATTCATAAATAATAAAAGGTAAGAAGAGAGAGAAAGTAAGAGAGAGAGAGACTGAGCGATTTTCCTGTGTCACCCTTGGACTTCCCCCACCGCCTCCCCAATGGGGGATCCGGCTAGCCGAGATTCCCCATCACCGGTGGAGGATGTACCTTCTGCAACGATTTTCAAAAGACAGCAAGCATTAAGCAAAAAAGAGTGTTACCAGAGAGAAAACCAGAGTGGAGAGTTAGGAGAGAAACCACACCACCAAAATGTTGATGCGATGGCAATGGAACAGGATCTGAACCTTCAAAACAACGACTTCACACTCCCCAGCCCCCACGGAGGTGGTTTGGGTAGTGACACCATCTTAGCGACTGATTCGAAATCACCAGGTGTTAACCCCAACGGCGAGCAAGATTCAGTTATGAATGACGTGGAGGCTTCTGGGCCTAAGTTGAAGAACCCAGTGGATCCGGAGGGGGCGGCGGTAAATAGCCACAAGCAAAACGGACCCCCCGCCTCTGGGCGTGAACAGATCTCGTATAAAGCCAAACTTATGGGCGTGATTGATGAACCCTTTTAGCAGGACTTTGATGACTTGGTGAAGGACTGGATTAAGGAAGAGAAGGAGCTAACACCAACACTTTCAGAAGAACAACAAAAACTCCTTGAAAAAATTCCAAAAGTTAGTAACTCAGACACCAGACTTAGGGAACTATGCAGGCCTTGGAAGGATGCAATAATCATTACACTGATGGGGAAGAATACCACCTTGAACATGATGAAAGATAGAATAGCCTGGCTCCTGAAATCAGTGAACTTTGTGCTAATAGACTTACCCAATAACTTCTATGTGTTCAAATCAGAGGACACCAGTTTGTGCAAAAAACTACTCTTTGATGGTCCTTGGCTCATTCAAGGGCATTATCTGGCAGTGCAACGTTGGAGTCCAAATTTCAACCACTACTGCAACAAGGTGAACAAGGTGGCCATCTAGGTTCGTATCCCTACACTTCACATCCATATGTATTCTGAGGACTTTATGCTGGAGTTAGGTAATCTCATAGGAAAGGCACTGAAAGTAGATATTAATACTCTGGCTCAGCGTGACAAGAGGGGTAATGAGGTGTCCAGAGCCAAATTTGCACGGGTTAGTGTTGAGGTGGATCTGAACAAGAAACTCCAGTCCCGCTTCCAAGTCAGATCTAAGGTCTACCCTGTGGAGTATGAAGGTCTGAATCACATTTGTTTTAAATGTGGTCTTTATGGTCACAATCTTGAAACCTGCTAGTTAGCAAAGACGGACGGTCAACTCTCGCCGGAGCTCACACCGGCCACCTCTGCCTCGCCAGAGAAAACCACGGCCACCTTAGCCTCGTCGGAAAAAAGCACGGCCACCGTCGTGAGACAACCATGGATGACAAATCCTGGGATGGCGATCGAGGAGGAGTACGGAGATTGGATGAAAGTGAAACCTTTAGCCAAGAAAAGAAACCCCAAACCTGACAACGAAAATAGTCAACCAAAAATCCCCCAAAATCGTGCAACCCCCCAACCTACAAAACCTAAGTCGGGCTCACGATTTGACGTCTTAGCGTCAGAAGAGACAAGCTTCGTCTTTAATGCCAGTATGGAGGAAAGTGCAAAAAAGCATATGTCAGAAAGGGTAAAAAGAAAGAAAAGAATGAAGACCACCTTTCTCAGAAAAGCCAACCATTGAATAAAAGTGGAGCAGAAACATCCTCGTCCCTAAACCTCAGCCAGAGCACAACACCTGAGGCTCGGACCGCTGAGGTGGAAAAGCAACAACACCGTTGCGTGAAGGAAGATAAGAAGACAGGTGTGGGGTCCAGCAGGGCACGGTCAGCAACTAAGAAGGGCAGTATAGGGACAGCAAAGATGATGGAAGTGGATAATAGGAGTGCTAAATTGGGCTTGCAAGGGAGCCTCAGCCCACCACGTGGGCTAAGCGTAGGTAGGAAACGGGCTCCACTTACTCGACCCAAACCATCCCCCCCGCTCCTTCGGAAGAAAAAAGCTGGTCGAGCCCACCAGCTTGTTTTTGGGTCTCTTACCACTACAGGGTCTCTGGACTTCAGCGAGACTAAGTTGGACCACGTAGCTCAAGCAGGCCCGTTGATGGATCAAACACTGCCCCACCCCACCAGCCCACAACTAGATAATGTGACAGCTCTGGCTCCTCCTACCAACCATAATGCGGCTAGCCCACACCACCCCCCGCAAGCCCCCGACCCCCAGGCCTTGCACAAGGACATTATCGCACATTCAGGTGGACAGGACGAGGATGATAATTGGCATGATACCCATGAGTCAACAGGCAGGGAGAATGCCGAGGATTTAGAGGGGATTGAACTCTCTGATTCAGGCCAGTAACCTTGCTTCCTCTGTTTTTCTGAATTTTTTATTATGTTAATGAATCTTATGGCTTGGAATTGTAGAGGAGCTGCAGCTAGGAATTATCCTGGGCGGATGAGGGATGCTTTGAAACACCAGGATGTTCATATCCTTCTTCTCTGTGAAACCAGAGTCAGTGGGAGAAGAGCCGATTTGATTATGCATAAATTGGGGTTTAATAAATGGATCAGAGTGGAAGCCACAGGGTATGCTGGCGGCATTTGACTTCTTTGGAATCAGGAAATTGCTAAAGTATCCTACCTGGCCTCATCTACCCAAGCGCTCCATGTTCAGATGGAACCTAATGGTGACGCAACTAGCTTTCAGCTCTCTTGTATTTATGCTGAACCTGTTCCTGCTCTGAGAAATGCACTGTGGTCGGAATTAATCCAAAGAAGTCAGAGTGTTAGCTCCCCCTGGGTGGTTATGGGTGATTTCAATGCCTATATGTCCTGTCATGACAAAAAAGGGGAGGCCAACCAAATTATCACTCTATGCGGAGCTTTGAAGTCTGTATCAACAGTTCAGGGCTGATTGACACTGAAGTTGTGGGAGATCCGTTTACTTGGGAACATGATCTTCTCAAAGAAAAGATTGACTGGGCCTTTACTAACCAGCACTGGATTGATAGTTTTCCTCTGACAACGGTGCACCACCTCAATAAATATGGCTCCGACCACAGGCCGATCCTGCTTAGAACTAAACCGTGTGACCATACCCTAGCCTCTAAGCCCCCCTTTCGGTGTCAAGCTGCATGGTTTCTCGACTCTGAGTTCACTGAGATTGTGCGGTCCTGTTGGGCCTCAGGTAGTTGGAGTGACAAGCTTGACCGTTTCACTAAGGAAGCCTGCCTTTGGAATTCAAGTAAAGGAGGCTCCCCTACTGCTCGTAAAAGGGTCTTGCTCAAGAGAATTGAAGGGGTGGACAATTTGAGGAGAAGACAGCACTTGATGCAAACTGAAAAGGAGTTATGGCAATATTACAACAAAATCCTCATGCAAGAAGAGCTTGACTGGTACCAGAAGTCACACTGCCAGTGGCTTAAATGGGGGGACAAGAACAGTAAGTTTTTTCATATTTCGGCCACTATCAGGAGAAGCAGAAACCGTATTGA
This sequence comes from Mimosa pudica, assembly GCA_029929735.1. Classification (NCBI taxonomy): domain Eukaryota; kingdom Viridiplantae; phylum Streptophyta; class Magnoliopsida; order Fabales; family Fabaceae; genus Mimosa; species Mimosa pudica. Next base: position 2,473,243 of record JAKELP010000037.1, on the reverse strand, counting down.
GAGCCTTAAAAACGATGATGGGGAGTGGGTCCTTCAGCAGGAGAGGCTCAAATCCTTGGCATGGAACTACTACAAGGACCTGTTTGAGGGAGCAACCACCGTTCTGCCCTGGCTCCGCACGAGAACTTTCTTCCCGTTGATTGCCGCGGATATGAAGGCCTGGCTTGCTGCCTTTTTTACTGATGAGGATATTCGCGAAGCCCTCTTTGATATGGGGGGCATGAAGGCACCGGGACCAGATGGAATTCAGGCTATTTTCTACCAGGAATACTGGGAGATTGTTGGAGAGGCTGTCCGGGAGTTTGTTAGAGAATTTGAGAGAGACCCTCACACCATTTGCCAGTACAATAATACCAACCTTGTCCTTATTCCTAAAGTGGAGAGACCCGAGCACATCAGATACTTCCGTCCTATATAACTTCCTGGGGAAAAGAACTTGTTCATAAATTTGAGACATCTTTCTAATTTTTCTCAACATTTTCCTTGTTATCTCTATTGATAAACCTCAATAATAAACAAATAAGAGATAGAAGAAATTCATATTATGTGATTTTGACTAATTTAATAAGAGATAGAAGGTTAAAATCATAAACGTAAAGTACTAAAACAATTCCAAAAGTACTAGCTCTGAAATACAGCTAGCTACCTGCCCTGTATGTCACTGATACTAACTTCGTTGTTGGAATATAATCTTTGACTTTCCTCTGGCGTTAGGTGATTCAATATACTCTGCCATTGGATGAATGCAGGCTGCCTTGGAGGAGGAAGATTGACAATCTCACTGTTGAGCATTGAAACTACAGTGCTCATACTTGGCCTCTCTATGGCAAGGTCCTGTACACATAGAAGCCCTATGTGTATGCACCTCACTATATCCTTCTCCAGCTCCTGATTTTCTATTTCAGGATCTATTAGTTGTACAATGTTTTCTTCATTCCATAATTTCCATGCCTAAAATACACCACAAAAGAAGCATCTTTACTTATTGGCTTTGGAATCATGAGTGCCAAGAGTTAAATCAACAAACATTTAGTGGTGGAACTCTGTAATAAGGGACTTAGGAAGTTAATATATAGTAATGACTTACAAATCCTAAAAGGCTTAGAGAGTTCTCATTGTTATAAAAACTTGAGCTTCGTCTTCCACTAATAATCTCTAATAGTAGAACTCCGAAGCTAAATACATCTGATTTCTCTGAAAATAGTCCTTCCATTGCATACTCTGGAGACATGTAGCCGCTGTATTGTTGAGTAAACAATCAATTGTTAGAATACTTGCTGCTCATTGTGTACTCTAATGTTATATATGGAAGGTAAACTTACTAGGTTCCAACAACTCTTCTTGTATTAGCATGATCTTCACTTCCTTTGAAAATTCTAGCCATACCAAAATCTGATATTTTAGGAATCAAGTTCTCATCTAGCAAGATGTTTCCAGCCTTTAGATCTCTATGTATAATTTTTAGTCTAGAATCCCTGTGAAGATAAAGTAATCCTCTAGCTATTCCTTCAATTATGACAAACCGCTTTCCCCAATCGAGAAGTTTATGTTGTGAAGGATCTAAAATAGCAGAGGGCAGAGTTATGTAAGTTTTGTTCATACAATAATGAAAGCTGAAATTTCTATTATCTAAAGGGATTTAGAAAAAACTAACCAAAAATAAATGCATCCAAACTTTTATTTGGCATGTATTCATAGATCAACATATTTTCTTCCCTTTCAACACAACAGCCTAGAAGTTTTACAAGATTACGATGTTGAAGACTAGAAATGACAACCATCTCGTTCATAAATTCCTCTTGTCCCTGTCCCGATGCCCTTGAGAGTCTCTTAACAGCTATATCCTGACCATCTTGTAGTTTTCCCTTCAATAAATTCCCATGAAACAGTTTATATATGCCATGAATTTGAATTAAACTAATTAATAATTCATGAACTTATATACCTTATAGACTGGACCAAAACCGCCTTGCCCAAGTTTATTGGTCAAATGAAAGTTGTTTGTAGCCATTGCAACCTTTTCAAAGTCATAGACCAATAACTCCTGGAATTTAGCATGTGAAAACTTTCCAATAACATTGCCACTTGTTTTGTCTCCATTGGCATCATGCCTTTTTAACAATAATTGTTTGATATTCCATTTCCCTGCTAATCATATTAATTTAATGAATTTAGGCAGAGTGAGATTTGGAAATTTCGAAATATAAAAAAGGGGAGATGGAAGTACTTAATCAGAAAAATGTGGAAACATAACTATCGAAAAGAAATCTTCTCAATTTGAAAATGCCTTAAGTATTTAAATTGGTAATGCCCAAGTCATTTTAACTTAGCAGATGTTGTAGGATTTGCAATTAATAATATGTTATAAAAGGAATAGCACCTGAATGTTTTGCCTTCCATTTCCATAAGAAGTATGCACCAGTGATGCTGATAATGATGGATCCCACCACTGTAGTTATAATAATGACTAATGTCCTCTGTCTGTTATCTGTCAATAAAGAAAAAAAGGTAACGATATTCTGGTCATAAAATATAGTTAACAGAACTAAATTCCAAATTTTCTTATAAAATTTAGATACCAATGTCTGAATTGGCCTCACGAATATTTAGGCCAATTCCTCCAGTTGAGAATTGTTGTATGTCAATTAGATTGTCTTTCCATGTCATACAGCCAAGCAATGAACCATATGAATATGCTTTACAAGTGCAGTTCTCCAAGCATAGTGTTCTGCAATCTTCTTCTGAATTAGATGATTGCTCTCCAAAGTCTGGTGCCTTAACATTTTGCAGAGTGAGAAATGTTTCTTCCTTTCCATTGGTACTCCCATTCTTTGCTATATCACATTGCAGAGTTGATTTTCTAACACAGCCACCTGTCCAATTTTGTCTATTCCATCCCTCCCTATTTCTTGGTTCAAACCCACTCAAACAACTACAGATTGGTGCACTCTTTGAATTGCAAATTCCAAATTCCCCACATATACCATAAACATCACAATTTGAAGTTTGGACAAGATTGGTTTCTTGCCATTTCCTCTTAGTATTATCCCATTGTTTATGCAATAACTTCCCTTGATAATTCAAAACAACTATCTCTTTGATGTCAGACCTATTTGATAAGCTAACAACCATCTCTTCATTCATGTCTTCCTCAGAACTCATGCTGAGGACTGTTGTAATTCTTTGGTCATCCCATGGACCACTACGCCAATAGCGGTTACCTGTGTTCCATATGAACACTTCTGCAAAATTTTGTTGTTCTAGACTCAGAGAGAAGTTGCCAATGGATGGATCAGACTGATTTTTCCATGCTATTAACGTATGTTTCTCTCCAGTTCTTTTGTTGCTGGTAATTTTCATGCCTGGCAACAATGTATCTGCAGGATGCTCAAAACTTTGCCATATGGTATTTGTCGAGTTATCAACTAGGACAAGATTTCCAGTATCCAAAATCTGAAAGGTGGTGGTAAATGTAATATTTGAGACATTTGAAGACCAAATGGTTTTGTTTTGCCCATCTAATACAACAAGATTGCCATCCTCACCTATCCTAACCATTCCTGAAGTATCCCTCAATGGTCTATTTCTGTTAGCTACCCATACAATGGTAGAATTGGACATGTACCATATTCCCACATATCGATTTGTAGAATCATTAGGACTAAAGAACCCAAATGTGAACAAACCCCCTTCGGAGCTTATTGTATCAGGATCCTTGAGGTAGCTAGATGATGTAATATTTTCTGTGCATGATGGGGAGCCAGATGTTTCCAGATTTGTGTAGGGTGATTCACAAAAGGTGATATTATAATCTGCACCTTTACATGTAAATGTGCTTGTTGCATCATCATATGGATAGCTATAGGCACGCTGGCAAACACTTTTAAATAGTTGTGCATTAGAGGAGGGTGGTGTTGATGCATTGTTTGTACATGATTGTGATGATGTATCTGCTGTACAAACTCCCTTGCATGCCACTACCAACCCTTCTTTGCTCATTACCCTCAGTTCTGAAGGACAAAGTCTGATCATATCTGCTAGACAATATGTGCTCTTGCAGGTTCCACAACCACCATAAGGAACAACTGCTACTGGCACATTGAATCCATCTATAATGCTCACATCATAAAAATCGCCCAGTTCAGATTGGCCTACAGAAAATTCTATCAATGTTGCTGGTGGTTTGCCACCACTGCCTTGGCATTCGATTCTCTTAGTGCCACAATCACCTGTGGCACAAGAAAAGTTTCCTCCTGTGGAGTCTTGGGTGCATTGAGTTCTACCCCAAAAACGACCATTCCAAGAAGAGAGAGTTGAGATGATCTTAGACTCACCTGTTTTAAGAATAAAACCGGTGGTTGATAATGGATCATTGCCACTAGTTGCAACTATGCCTGGCCATACTGTGTAATTGCATTTGTTAGTCACTGTGTACTCTGTTGAAGTTACTCCTGTAAATGAAATCCAAAAAGACTTGTCAGATTCTGTGATGTTAACTTTGATCATTGAAATAGAAAATTCATCTTCTACCATTTGATATGTCTGCTAGTTATAATTTCCACCTATGATTTACATATACCTGATATGGATTGGAGAAAAGCTATTAAAAATAAAAAGAATTGAGTTAGCCGATCCATGTACAAGATCATAAAATCTGTTTGTTGATATTGCAGTAAGACACCATCGTTGTGATAATGATTCAAGAGGCTAGAGGCATAAATGAAGATTTTTGTATAGAAAGTTTTATTGTGGTAAGATGGGTCCCACCATGCTTCATTTTTTTCTTGAGAGCCAGTTTACAAGTCAATGGACTTATTCACGTGTAGAAAGGTGGCAATTTTGACCACTTCATTTCTATCATCAGCAATTCGTGAAAGTAACGTTAATAGCAACACCTGTCAAAGCGTAAAGTTCAAGTCCACACGTATCTTCCAGTTTTCTTAGTATATGCATCTACCCTTTAACAATTCAATTATGTATAAAACATTCAAGAATAATGGTGAGAATGTATTGCAAGCATTTTGCCTTCAACTTAAAAATAATTCGATATATCCTTCATTTATGATTGGTAATATGATCGGTTAATTTTGCATTTTAATTTTAAAAATAAAAGTCATAGTAATCTTATAATTAGATTAAGGGGAGTATAGATGATAAGGATACTAGTATAATAAGTGAAAAGATAAAGAATTGAGTCATAAAAAATTTAAACTTAAATAATTGAACTGCACCAATAAGTCGAGAGATTTTTTTTTTGAGATAATTAAAAGCCTTGTGTGCATTGAATTTAAACAAGTTTTGAGATTGATAATGTTTTATCCAATACCTGTAGAAATGTCTGGCCATGCCATGTAATTGCATTTGTTAATTAATCTCCTTGGATTCTGTTGAAGTCACTTCTGAAAATGGAATTCAAAAGGACATATTAGACTCAGTAATGTGTCATCTTTGATATATGAAATAGTAGAAAATTCATCATTTATCAACATTGATGTCTGATAGTTATAATTTCTTCGTTTCATTTATAATTACCAGATATGGATTGGAAGCCATTAAAAACAACCGTGTTGACTGATCTGTGTCAGTCTTATATATCAGAAATTTTCCATGGCTCCCATATTTCTTACGTTCATGTCTAAGTCAATGGCAAGGAGCCAATTTTGACCACTTTCCACTCTTTTCTCCCAGCTATCATTTCTTGTACAGATTGCAAGAATTAGAGAGTAACCTCAACGGCAGCACAAATTTAAACGTAAATTTAACGTTATATACTTTCCTTTTGATTTGACATCACTATGTGTATTCACCTATCAATAATAGAAACCATCTATACAATTTTCAGGGTTGTTCGAAGATACAAAAGCTATGGTACTGTGTTTTGGGTATAAAAAAGGATTACAAACTTAAAATACCCTTCAACTCACATAAAAGCTATCCCTAACATTGCAAATTTTTCTAACAATTTTGGGTTAAAGTGCAAAAATAACCATGTAATTGTCACAAAGGTGTAAAAATGACAATAAAATTTTTTTTAGAGCAAAATTGACCATCGAGTTTCAAAACTGGGGCAAAAATGACCATCACAGTACAGTTAATTTTTTGACTTTTTCACTCATCATCCGATTGATCTCTCACTAAAATATATGGCATACTTATGTATTTATTTGCCTTGTGTGATGATGCGATGGAGGATGATAAGTGAAAAAGTAAAAAAATTAACTGTGATGGTTATTTTTGCCCCCGGTTGAGAAATTTGATGGTCAGTTTTGCTCCAAAAATTTTATATAGTCATTTTTTCACCTTCGTGACAAATACGTGGCCATTTTTGCAGTTTAGCCCTAGAATTTTTCTTAGGTACAAAAGAAATTAAACTATAAACTTTGAAAAATTTGCAAAAGTAACTCTAGAACTTGAAGAGTTTTGCAAAAGTAACATTTCCGTTAAAGTTATCTAACTTCTATCAATATGTTCAAGTTTTTAAAATTGTGTGTAAAATACAAATGATGTTATATCCAAAGCTAACTGATGGTCCTTGCTTTTGTCGCTCAAGTAATCATTTAAAACAAAGTCTAAATACAAATATATTTTAGTGCCAATCTAGGTCAATCTCGCTCCCAGGGAACAATCCATAATAAATTTTTCTCTAGGGTTAATTTTAGGTGCAAAATAAAATATTATAACTATGGAAATAAACTAAAATGTAAATCTACTCCTAAATAACAAACTAACCAATACGAATATAATTGTAATTTCACTACAAAATACAAGGCATTTTCCGGCAGCCGATTTTCGTTATTTTTCGGCGATTACAAATGCTGGAAAGACTCTACAACTCTTATGATATACGCCAGCGAATAAAACGTCACGACGGCCTTTCCTGCGTTTATATAAACGCTGTAGAGCTTACACAAACGCGGGTACGCTTGCCGACGAAATTGACCTGCGTGAGCGGCCGCCGACAATTATTGGTGGGTGATTTGAATTTTTAGATTTTCCCACGTTTATAAATGCGGGAAAGTATTTAGATTTACAAATAAACATATAAAACATCGCGAAGTTCTGAAACGCGGGAAAATACAACCGTTAATAGTTTTTTATTATGCACTTGCTGGTGTTTGCAAACGTCAGTAAGTGCATATTTTTTATTAATAACTTGCCGGCGTTTGTAAAAAATGTCGGCAGATTTATAATTTTTTATTATTTACTTACCGGCGTTTGTAAACGTTGATAGATTTATTATTTTTTATTATTCACTTACCATCGCTTATAAACGCCGGCAAGTTTTATTTTAATATTAAAAAATTCGCATTAATTTTAACATAGTTAAAAACATAGTTAAAATTAATGTGAAAAATACCCAACTATGAATGGTTTAAAGTTCTTTGAAAAATGGAAAAAAACACCAAATTAATCAATAATATTGGTCTATATATTCAAAAAAAACAAGTGAAACATTTTAAAAAAATTATCAAAATAAATAGTCTACTTCAATAAAAAAATAGTTGATAAATTATTAAAAAGAGGAAAATCAAAATATTTTAAAAAAAATATAGAAATATTAATTAGAAATAATAAAATATGGGCTATATGTAAAAAGAAATAAATTACATTGGAAAAATAGATATAAAACATAAATTGAAGAAATAAATGATGAAAGGTTCAAAAAAAGACATTTTTTTAAAAAGCTTAAACCAGAAAGAGAGGGAACATAGGAGTAAAGAGGAGCAGAGATAAGAGAGGAGGAGAGGAGGGGCGAAGAAGAATAAGGGAAGACTGCTATTTATAGGTGAAGTTCGCTACTTTCCGACGTTTCTAAACTCGGCAACGTGAATTGCAAACGCCAGATTTATGTTTTCGAGTATAGAAGGCAATTACAGGCACACATTTAACAACGCTGGTAAGCATATTTCATATTTTATAAACGACGGTATAGGCCTTCTGACCTCGAAAACAAAAGGCTGGTGTTTGCATTACACGTAGCCGCGTTTTGATCAAAGATCTTATGTTTCAAGAACATTCTCTTCACAGATCATATCTCAATGGAACATGTCCGTAGATTCTAGAAATATCCTAGTCACAAATTCTATGTTCAGAAGCACCTCGGTCACAGATCCTATGTCCAAAGAACATCTTATCAAGAACTAACTTTGCAACAATAATGGGGAGTACAATACTTCTCTAAGCATGAGTCTGCAATTCTCGAACTTTCTGCTCCCATCATTGATTTCCTGATAAAGACCTCGAAGTGACATCATAAAAGAACCGAGTAAACGCGTACTCCATATCCTGAGTCAAATTGTCAAAATTCTCTACAAAACATGTCATAACATCAGAATCCTCGGTTGAAGCATCAAAATCTCAAAACTCCCGGACAAAAGATATTATTGCAATTCAGCACATGAAATAATTCTCCGTGTCCAGCCATAGCTGCACACGAAGAGTGGGGGAGTAAATGTAATACCCAAATTTCCAATGTTCAAAAAGCCCAATAGATTTAAACCCAACAAAGTTTTTGGAGCCCAACATGAGCCCAATACTAGTAGCCAACAGAATTCCAAGACCACGTTCTCAGAGTAGATGACACTCCCAGAGTAGTTACAACATCAGGGACACGTGTCAGGAAGAGATTATCCAGCACTCAAAGCAATGACCAAGTCTCACGGAGAACAGTTCCACAAAATCAGCAAGCACTCAGAGCAATGACCGAGTCTCACGGAGAGCAGTTCCACAAAATCAGTCAGCACTCAGAGCAATGACCAAGTCTCGGAGAGCAGTTTACAAGAGCGAAATCACAGGACGAATATCATGGAAAACATGATGCAACAGTCAAATTAGTTGAGCGAAATGTGCACCACTTGCCCGAGATTCTTGGAACCGCCCGGAAGACGGCAGAAGCTATTAATAAGCAGTCCCTGAGAGCAAAAAAAGACATCCAAATTTGGATACAAGAAACTAATTAATATTCGAACTCCCTCTGCAAAAGCACTCAAAAAGCAATCTACTTTAATTTTTGCCATCTTATTTCATCTTGTTCCGCTCTTGTAATTTTGTTTCTTCTTTATTTCATACTTGTAATCTCACTTTATTGACTTCCATTCCTGTAATCTCATTGTATGAACTTCCATTTTCCATTCTTGTAATCTCATTGTACGATCTCGTGATCTCGTCTCGGGTTACTAAATACCCAGACCACTATTTTCTTGTAATTGCACCAAAAGACCATATCTTACAAAATACTCTTTATTTCGCCTTTTTACGTTTTTTGGGCAACACAATCGGTCTGTGTTGTAAAACATGGGTAGTTAGACCATTGAGTTCTGAGTTCAAATGCAAGCACTATCATATTGATGATTTTTTGTAGAGTAACCCTTCTATTTGTTACAGGAATGCGTTAAAAGGGTTGAAAATGATTATTCCGGGCATAAACACTGCACTGGGTAGTATTTTGATTACTGGTCATGTGTTGACAAATGTGTATGTATATTATTTTACAGTCTCTAAACTATTCATTTTATGTTTTTGTAATATGTTTTAAACTTAATTAGATCTGACAATGTAGGCTGCGCTTAAGGTATTCTGAAAACTGAAATAAGAGGAGTGATTTTTGTGGTATAGGATCATCATCTTCTCAAAAGTTTTTCATTTCCAAATAACTACTCGTAGACACTTGATTCTGGACCCAAAACTATACGATTCTATTATGACTTTCCCTGTGGGTTCTACAAAATTTTGAGAACAGGGTAACCTTTGATCTTGGTTAATAAAATCCTGTCAAAGTTGTATTTGTTGGATATAGTATTAAGTTTCTAGTATTTGACAATTCCAACTTAACTGAATAACTGGGTTTTGATGAGATATCTGAATTGTAGATTGAATGTGGGTGTGTTTGTGAGTTCCTATCTCTTAAGTGTGCTTCACAGACTCGAAGGACCTTGTCAGATTTTCAACACACCCATATATTCAAAACAATCTCCACATATAGAACTTAAAGACAGATAATATTCTGCTGATGAACTATATGTTTACTAGTTTCAGGTGTAGCACTTAAAATGACCAATAATTGTGCATTTCTTTTAACTAAAATGGTGGTCTCAGTATCTGCATTACACATGGATTTTACACTTGCATTTGGAAAGTTCATGCAAGGAGAATGAACCAACTAATTAGAAGAATTCAACATCTAACTCTTGCCGTTCAAAAAACAGGTTATCACCCAAATACCAAAATTAGGAATCCAAAGGAAAAGGACACCTTGATCAACAAATTCATAAAGACGGAGAGCAACAAAAAATAAAAATGAGTCCACTTTTTTTATTTTTCTTGAAAAAAATGAATTTTTCTTATACCTATTTAAATTAAATATCAACAATCTTTAACTAAAAATAATAATCATCGTTCTATATGTATTTATATAGATTATTACTCATAACTGTCAAAAGAAACAAATCGAAATTGTTGTCAAAAAATAAAATAATTACCTATTTAGATTATTCGGGTCATCACTCATTACCGATTGAAAGGTAAAATAATAGATAAAATAAAATAAAAAAATTTAAGTCATAATGTATGTTTTGAAAATATAGATAGAATGCTTGCCTGATTTGAGGCAAAAGAGAAGGAATTTTCATATAATTTTTTTGTATTGAAATAGTCAAAATGTATCTTAACTATTTAATCAATCAAGTCTCTATTATCCACGGTATAGGAATTAATTTGAAAATTTTAAATGGATAGTTTAAATTGCAAAATAATTGGGCAATTTGCAACAACCACTCTTTCATAAAGTAATTAAAATATAATAAGAGAGGAATTCGGGGGAAAAAATTTGATGGAAAAATTAAGAAGTTAATAGTAACAATAGTAAATCAAGTTAATCTAAATAAAATATATAATTAAAGAATAAACTTGTAAAATAGTTGAAGGAAAAAACATGGGAATAATAAGCACATGAAAAACATTACTGAATAATCAATGTAAGCACACAGAATAGTAAAATAAGCACACAAAAAAAAACATTGGTAGATAAAAAATTCATGGGAAATGTAGTTGAAATAGATGAGAGAGAAAAACATTAGTAAGCACCCAAATACCAAAATTTGATCAAAAAATTCATAAAGACCGAAAGCAACAAGAAATCCAAATAAGTCCACTTATTTTTATTTTTTAAAAAATTAACTTTTTCCTTGGCAGAGTCGAGAGGCCAAAACCACGTCAACCAAACTATTTGTTGGTAGAGAAATTCTTAAGTGAACTCAGTATACTTAGTTTATGTTCTAACCAATCACAAGTAGATACACTATCACATTTGAAATTTTTAATTTTATGTGAAAATTTTAATTTTATTTGAAATTATTAAATTTATTGTGGCACCCTAAAAAAACTCTTATATATAAATGGGATAATAAGATTATAAATAATCAACTTCCCTCTGAACAAAAAAAAAATCAAGTTCCCCCTGTTTATATATATTTTATTTATAAATAGATAGATTTCCACGACAAACTTAACTTTAGCCTCCTCAGCATTGTTTTCAGCCCTTAAGAGTAGAAAGCATCATTGTTATCTGTCAAACTCATCACCGATCTCATGAAAGGAGAACTCAGTCACATACTCTCTACGGCCTCCAATGGCGGCATTTCCATTATTCCTCTCCATGTTGTTGAGGAAATTTTGCTTAAACTAGACGCCCATGACCTATTTCAATGCACCTTCGTATGTAGAAGTTGGAACCATCTTATTTCTAGTCCAGATTTCATATCAATTTATTCTGATTGAATTTCTAATTGCCGAGAGAAAATCCTCCTTGTTAGTGCTCCTCCCGAAGATAGATCAATGGATGTCAGCGGATGGCACTGTAATCATTTATTTCTTCGCAAACCAGTTTATACATTGCACTTCGATAATGACCAATTTGATTTATTTCACACAATCGAGAGCCCTAATATTTATGATTTTAAAGATGTCGAAGTAGTGAGTAAGCAATAATGGGATAATATGTCTTACCAAGAGATAGATGAGATTCATGTTTTGGAACCCAACTATTAAAAAATATGTCTGGCTTCCCCGTCCAAATGCATGGCTTCCCCGTCAAACAATTTGGGATCAAAGAGTATCTCGAGTATCTTTTGCATTTGATAGTAATAGCAATGATTTTAAAGTTTTCGTCATTGCTCAACGTCGACGTAAAGGGATTTATTCTATTTGGATTTTTTCTTACGCCACATGGTCTTGGAAAAGCATTGAATGTGATATCCCTCTGTGTGTACGACTAAGTATATCACAAAGTTACTCTTCATATGTAATATTTAATGGTGTGCTTTATTGGATAGCATATCACATAGAAGGTTATCCTTGTTTGCTTACATTTGATCTTACAACTGAAATATTTGGTGAAATATTGCTTCCTAGTGAAGATCCTGGTGATGGTTTGATCGAGGGTTGCACGGATATTGTTACAACAGGACAATCACTCCTTGCTATACAAAGAAAGTATATTGATAGTGAAATAGATGATGTTGATACTTGTATTACCTCCATTTGGATCATGGAACAATATGGGCAATTTAGGCCATGGAAAAATGTTTTCTCATACAGAGGTTTTTATGGCATATTAGGTGCATGGAAGAATGGTGATTTACTTGTAGAAAAAGCGGTCGTACAAAGTGATATGTGTAATCCGTATGTTATTGGTAATCCTGAAGCCTCAAGTATTTCTGTAAGAGCTTTAGAAAACGTAGTTTTTTTTTCCTATTATGTGGAGAACTTATATCTACTTGAAAAAAGAGAAGATATCAAATCTTATTAACAAAAATGTTCAATGTTTGATACCATACTTGTTTGTCATAAATAATAAAAAGTTTGCTATTTTATTTATTGGTTTGTCTTCAATCTTTTTTATCATGCATTGGAATGGTAGTGATAAATTGTGAAGTCCCATATTGGTTGCATCCGAACTAATAATCCCCCAGTTCCTATACAAGAGCTATTTAGAGATGTGATTTTGTTTCTAAACATAATAACATAATTTAACTAACTATTCTTATATTTAGGAGAGCAAATGTGAACCCATTAGCATGATAATTTCTAAAAAAGTGCATTCGGTAGCATTGTAATTTTAAGGGGCATTTAGTGGTATGGGAAAACAAATTTGCCCATTTTTAGTTACAACTGTCAATTTACAACCTCTAAATTAACATACTACAAGGTGTACCTTTTGGAAATTATCATATTATTGGGTGCACCTTTGCCTTAAGAAGGAAGGGATTACCTTAATTAGATGACTAATGTGGCAGGAAAGAAACCAATTTTGATTGTGATACGTTATAATTTAATAAGTGACATTTTAAGAAATAGAATCCTTATTTAATTTGAAATAGAATCCTTATTTAAATGACACTTTAAAAAGAAAGCTAAGGTAGCATCCTCAAATTTGATTTGAATAGTTTAAGGCCTACATTTCTCAAATATAGAGTGATCCTTATTCAAGGAGGGAGAAATAGAATTACAAAAAATTGAACATATCGATTTAGTATATTTTAATTGGATAGACTATTGTTAAATGATATGAGAAGTCTAAGGCATTGTTTTCACAGTGAGCTCACAAATTTGAAAACAACACTTTGCAACTCTTATACTGTAATTCTTATACTTTTGTATAGAAAAATAGAAAATATAAATTTTCGAAACAAAAAATCATTCTAAAAGATGTGATTTTAATTAAAGAAGAGAACATTTACATTTAAATGAAAAGTTGAGTTAAGATATAAAATGTCCTAAAATACATTAGATTAAATGTGTAATTGAAACCCAAACAAAACTGTGAAACAAATAGAATGTTCCCAAAATTAAAACTACAACAAAAATTATTATTATTATTATTATTATTATTATTATTATTATTATTATTATTATTATTATTATTAAGCCGACATCATTTTTAAAAAAGTTTGGTCGGTGGTCATTAAACCCTGGCAAAGCCCCCATTCTTCCTATTAATACAGCCGAAGGAGCTCCACCCACGGGTTCCTTGGGTTTAGATATTTGGGATTTAACTCTTGATTTGGCTTCATTTTGTGCTCAATTTTGGGTATTGGATCAAAATGTATCATAGCCGGACCATAGAGGAGATCAATAGGAGGGAGGAGGCATAAAAGATAACGTTGCATGGTTTCTAATTCCATTGTGGTACTACTATTACTTCTGAGTGGGAAAGTGTGGAGGATGAGATGTTAATGTATGTGAAGGGGGAAGGTGTGGGATATTTATAATGAATACCCAATGTGATATTATTGGTTGGATCAAACTATACCCTAGAAGATAGGGGGCGGTTTTTTTAGATATTTGTATTTTATTCATTTACAATTGTATTAATTTTAATATTTTTTCATTATTTGAAATTTATATCCCTATCTTATATGTTAAACAATGTAGATTGCATGACTATTTTTAGAGAAATTCTTTCATGAATCGGATGCATGACATTTGTGGTCTGACCAATCACAAATAGATACAGTTTGACGTGGAACATTTAATTTGAAGTGACACTTAAAAAAACTCAACTAACTCTGAAAAATATTTTTATTTACATTATAAAATAAAAAAAAATATTTTTTAATTGAGTAAAATAAAAAATATTGAAAACATCACATTTAAATGTCTGATTTGTTAGTTCCTATTTTTAAGATGCTAAGTCAAATTAAAAATTCCACGTGATGTATCAAATTCTCCTATTTTTATTTATCAACCCTAGGTCATTATAAGCGTACCGGTTTAAATTTAAATATAACAATATTTTATCCATATTCAGTTTAAAATGCAATAATTGCAGTGATTAAAATTTTTCATTATTTATCTATTACACACACACACACACCAAAAGTGGTGAAAACATTTCTATTTGATCACTTGCCTCAATATAATTGGAACACATGTTTTTCTAATTATTTAAAGTTCAAAAAATAATTCAAATATCTTGATCAAAAAAAAAATAATTCAAATAGAATGAGTTCCCATTTTCTAAATTCCTTTTATTATTATTTTTAATTTCGTTTGGATTCAGTTTTAAAATTCTAAAATTCTTGTATCAATTTTTCTAAAATTCTAAAATTCTTTTATTATTATTTTTAATTTCATTTGAATTCGAATAATAAACGGATCATGATTATTATTATAAAGGAATAATTTACTATAATTTGCTATTAAATTAGTAAACATTCAACGAATAATCAACAAATAATTTCAACTAATCTTTTTTGAATAATTACTTTCCGAGCATCGCATGGGGGAAATTATTATTCGAATCCTAAAACCCAATTAATTATCCACTTCCAAAGCCTCATTTCCTGTTTTTTATCAGACAAAGTCTAATTTCCTTTACTATAGCAATATTTCATATTTCATATTAAAATCCTAAGTAAAACATTAACTCTAAATTATTATTGTTATTATTATTATTATCATTATAAAGAAATTAAAATATAATAAGGATGAATTTGAGAAAACAAATTTTGATGGAAAAAATTAAGACGCTAATAATAACAATAGTAAATCAACTTAATCAAAATAAAATATATAATTAAAGAATAAACTTGTAAAATAGTTGAAGGAAAAAATGTGGGAATAGTAAGCACACGAAAAACATTACTTAATAATCAATGTAAGCACACTGAATAGATTAATAAGCACACAAAAAAAACATTGGTAGATAAAAAATTCGTGGGAAAAGTAGTTGAAATAGATGAGAGAGAAAATCATTACAAAGCACCCAAATACCAAAATTTGATCGACAAATTCATAAAGACCGAAAGCAACAAAAAATCCAAATAAGTCCACTTATTTTTATTTCTTAAAAAATTAAATTTTTCCCTGGCAGAGTCGAGATGCCAAAACCAAGTCGACCAAATTATTTGTTGGTAGAGAAATTCTTAGGTGAACTCAGTAAACCACTTAGTTTATGGTCTGACCAATCACAAGTAGACACATTATCACATTTGGAATTTTTAATTTTATGTGAAATTTTTAATTTTATGTGGAATTATTAAATTTATTGTGGCAACCCTAAAAAAACTCTTTTAATTACACACACACACACACACACGCGCACACACACACACGTAGACAAAATATATATATGCATCCAGTAACATTGTAATTTTAAGGGGCATTTAGTGGTATGGGAAAACAAATTTGCCCATCTTTAGTCACAATTGTCAATTTACAACCTCTAAAAACATATTACAAGGTGTACCTTTTGAAAATTATCATATTATTGGATGCACGTTTGCCCTAAGAAGGAAGGGATTACCTTAATTAGAAGACTAATGCGGCACGAAAGAAACCAATTTTGATTGTGATACGTTATAATTTAATAAGTGATGACATATATTATGTTGCTGTTTTTTCATTGTGATGACATATATACAATTCACTCATCCCAAATTGTTTGGCCATTTCAAATCATTTGTGGAGCCAATGATCAGCCCAAAATTTCAGTAAAATCTGGATCTCAACAAGTGCATTTTCTTCCTGAACAAATCTCATCTATGGTATTAGCACATAAATAGAATCCTTATTTAAGTGACACTTTAAAAAGAAAGCTAAGGTAGCATCCTCAAATTTGATTTGATTTGAATAGTTCAAGGAACCTCTCTTTTGAAAAAAAGGAGAGAGAAGTTTTCAAAACCGTTTTTTATTATAGATAAACTCAAACTTTATCTAAAAAAAACTCAAACTTTATCCCATCGGGATGTGAAAATACAGAAAATAATTTTGAAATTTTTTTATTAAAAATAATAACTTGTAAAGAAAATATAACACCTTTTGTTTGTAACAAAAAAATAAATTAATATATATATACATATATATTAATAACACATTTGGAAGTTGTTTCATTATACTTATACAAAGAATGATTGTTTTCTGACGAGAAAAAAACTGATTTTTTTTTGGCCAGTGAGAGAGAAAAAAAAAAACTGATTTGATTTATGCATTTTGAGAGAGAAAAATAAAAGGTCCGACTTTCAAGTATCACGTCGCTTATTTGAATTTCCACGTACGCGGGCCACAATGCCCACATTAAAAAAATCAACATCTCTAATATAAAAAAAAAAACAAAAGCAACATCTCACCGTCCAATCAACACAATCCAACGGTCCATCCTCGCGATCCGCGTAACATTCCCTGATTGGCCAAAAAATGCCCACCGAATCTCTCACATATAAAAGCAAACGAACCCATTTCCCAACAACGTTAATCACTCTCTGCATTCCAATCATCAATCTCTCTTATCTAGTTATCTTCTCTAGCAACAACAATGGCAGGATTTGGAAAAGGAAAAACTATGAGCGCTCGTGGTGGTAACAAGAAAGCCGTCTCTCGTAGCAGCAAGGCCGGCCTTCAGTTTCCTGTCGGCCGTATCGCTCGCTTCTTGAAGACCGGCAAGTACGCCGACCGTGTCGGCGCCGGCGCTCCGGTCTACCTCGCCGCCATTCTTGAATATCTCTCCGCTGAGGTCAGTTTTGTAACTTCCATTCTTTAAAATTATCAGTGGTTATCAGAGAATATGTGCAGTAGTAATCACTCGTATATATAATGGACCAATAACTTTTATTTCTTTGATGTATCAAAAAATAACTTTTATTTCTTTGATTTCACCAATACTATAATGGAATGTAGTTATTATCAAAAAAAAAATCATGGAATGTAGAATGTCTTTTCGTTAATTTTTCGAAAAACATAGTGAATGATGTTAATTAAAAATTGAATTATGACTTCATGTTTTGAAATTTCTATAGAAACCGAAGGATTCATTTGTAACAAAAATTTGTACTCAGATTATCTTTCTTTATTTTTTAAAGGGATAAGTTGTAAAAATATTTATGTAAATTTTTGAACAATAATAACCATATCATACTATTTTAAAATAGGGGTAACAGTTTCTATTTTTCATTTAGATAGAGTACATATTTTTGTAATAAAAAAACAGTTTCAATTTTATAGGTATTTTTGTTTGTTTAAAATATTATAGATTTTTTTACTGTACAAAAAATTACGAGAATATTTTTACAGTTTAACCACAATCACATGATTTCAAAGTTTAGCCCACAGAATAATTGATCAAATATTGTATTTTGATTTCACTCCTTCGAATATATTCAGATGATTTTTACAAAGAACTGAAGTTTGCAAATCTCAGAATTTTTCAATGTAAATTTGGGTTGGTTAATTTTTGTACGGATAGTGAAAATATGAAGTGATGTATATTTTTTTTTATCAATGAAGTGATGTATATGATTGTTGTTATTTAGGTGTTGGAATTGGCGGGAAATGCGGCGAGAGACAACAAGAAGGGTAGGATTGTGCCACGTCACATTCAATTGGCAGTGAGGAACGACGATGAGTTGGGAAAGTTGTTGAACAACGTTACCATCTCAAGCGGCGGCGTTTTGCCAAGCATTCAAAGCGTGCTCTTGCCCAAGAAAAAGGCCTCTCAAGAAGAACACTGAACTCATGTTTAGTTCATGTACATTCAAATTGGGTTGCCTTGTGACTGTTAGGATCAACTTTTAGGCTTAGTGAATCTGTTTTTAGCTTTTGTCAAATTGTATTGGATCTTTATTTAAGAATGGTAGTTTGCATTTTGACTTTTGTTTAAAGTTTGATTCTCTGCAATTTGTTTTTTGTTTGTTTACCAGAAATCTACTGTTCTTGCGTAAATTAACATCGCAAATGAGTATGAAACGAAAGAAGTAATTATTTCTGATCAAAGAAAAAAAGAAAGAAGTAATTATAATGAATTGTAGTATTTATATGTTGTCGAAAATATAAAATATTACTCCCTCTGTTCTTAAATATAGGACCTAGATGACTTTTTTGAAAAATCTTAAAAAAACAAAAAATAAGTTAATTATAAATTGATTTACCTAATTTTATCTCTTAAACTAGTTTATTTTACCTATAAGCTAATGGATAATCTAAAAAGATATCAAATATATGATGATTTAATAACCTATTTCGTAACTTTAATCTCTCCAAAAAAAGTTATCTAGGTTTTATATTTAGGAACGGAGGGAGTATTAAGGATCAATTTTTCTAATGTTTTAGTTTAAAATAAATATGAAGATTCAAATGTTCAATCACGTGTTGAATTAATTTGGTCTTCTAACAAAATCAAATACTCCATTTTTTATAGGGAAAATGACAATAAAATGCCACTTGAATTTCACTTGGACAAAATGGGGTCTCCAATTGCAACTTGGACAAATAAGGGTGCAACTTGGACAAATAAGGGTCAGTCCCCTATTTGTCCAAATGAAATTCACTACAAATGACAAAATCACCCTTCCCTTACATAAAACAAAACAAAGCTACTCATTTCATGACATATTATTCTTCTCCTTTTCTTCTTGCGTGGGCGATCACTCTTCTTCTTGTTGCTTGGCAAGTTCAAGCCTGGAATGTGAAAAATGTGGGAACTTTGGGTATTATTGTGATCAAGATAACACACTTAAACACAAGTTGGAAGCTTTTCTGCATTCCTTGCAAGTCAGAGGGAGGAATGAAGCCATTTTAGCCAAGGTGAAGCTTGTGAAGGAGAAAAAGGTAGAAACTTTATGTATTATTTTGATCAAGATGGTATTCTCCCTTTAAGTATGTGGTGAAAAATGATACTTTGGTTCATTATTTTGTTGGGTCTTCTTCAATGTTGATAAATGGTTTCAAGTTTGCTTTTTTCTTGATCATGGGTTAAAGAGTGATGATAATATAAAGTTGGAAAGTTGATTTATGTGAATAATATAGATAAAAATTATATATCTCTTTTAGTTTGAACTCCTTTGGATGATGGTAGATGAGATGGCTCATTCAAGGGAGTATGAATGGTCTCTGTTGCATGGGAAAGATGATGACTCTGTTGTTTTCGTCATTTGACAGCTGAGTTCCAGCTGAAAATGTATCATAGTAGGTGGACTCGGATATGGTAGTAAATAACGTTAACATAAGTAGTGAATCGTGATTCTGAAGTAGTTACCAGAACACGCCACACATTATAGTTAATATTGATACTTGGACAGTTAATAAATGTACCATAGTAGTTAACGAAACATGTGAATCTGTTGGATCATAATTGAAGCTGCAGAAATATAAGTGTATAAGAACACATATTTTGATTAATCTTTGATTGTTCTTATGTAGGTTAGCTTGCAGTATGGCACATTCAAAATCACTCATGTGCTATTTTCATGTTGGGGGGAATTTTGAAAAGAATGTTGAAGGTGGAGATAAATATTGTGGTGGCAATATCAGGTCTAAAGGTTTACAATAAGGGGTTACATTTGAAGAATTGAAGGGTTTGGTAGGGGAATGGTTCAACATAGATGAGATGGTATGTGAGATGAAATATACGATGAAGTTTGATGAAAAAGTGTTAGTGGACTTGATCAATGATGATGAACTGGAAAATTTGTTTCGATATAATGACAATTGTGCACATGTGTATGTGGCAACAAAATCCATAGATAACTATGCAGCAGAACTGGACGATACATTAATGTAGAACAAAGCATTGAAATAAAGTCCACCATAGCCAAAGCCGAAGTATGAGATAAGTATATCAGAGCACTCACCTCGTCCTCAATGATAACGGTGGTCTCGAGCTCGATGAAGAGATGGAGATGATTTGTTTGACAAGAGGATGGAGATTAGGGCTCAAGCACGATGAAAAGATGAAGAAAGTGTTGTTGATTTGTGCTGCGTTTAGAAACTGTCATTTGAAGATATTAGGGTTCGTGAGTTTTTTTTTCAGAAGGGAGGGTTCGTGAGTTTTGAAGGAAGAAGATGAATGGGTTTTCTTAGGTTGTGTTTGGTTGGATGGGGAGGAAGAGGATGGAGAGTTTTGTTTCAGGCAATGCAACAAATGCTTTCTGTTTTTTCATTAAGGGCATAAAGGGAATTTGGCTTGAATTTCATTTGGACAAATAGGGAACTGACCTTTATTTGTCCAAGTTGCAATTGGAGACCCCATTTTGTCCAAATGAAATTCAAGTGGCATTTTATTGTCATTTTCCCTTTTTTATACATGTCAAAATAGATATGACCTTCAAATCATAGGTATGCACTATTTCACATGCCGATATACAAAATCAAATATAGTATGAACTATGAAGTAATAAAATGTGGTAATCTTATAAATTACTATTAAGAACTAACTAGTCAATTATATTTTCGCTTAAGTACATGCAAAAGTACAAATACCTTTTTTTATGTATAAAAATTAGTTTTTATAATTACCTTCGGATAGAAACATGGTTTATGATAATTGGTTTAAATAAAAGTATGAGTGTTGGGTTAATTTATTCTTAGAGTGTTGGGCTAATTCATTCTTAGAAAACTAGGCCTTTAATTTTTTTATCAAAACAAACAAACATATTCTAAACAGAAATTAATTAGCTAGAAATTACAAAGTTTAGATGTCTCTAAAAGTAAAATTAAAAGCATTATATAGATTAGCAGGAAGTAAATGAATTGAAATAAAAGAGAACGGCTTAAGTAGTAAATCAGTGTCAATGGCGACTGTATGTCTCAGTGAGGGTGTCTAGTTGGAGAAGTCAATTATTCTTTTTCTCATGTTCTAGATGGTGAGGCTTTCCTTTGTTAGATCTGAAAGTTGAATCCAATTCAAAGTTAGATGAAAGAATCTCAAAGCGAATAGATGCTCTGAAATAAAGGAACACTGTCATGTAAAGACCCGAGCTAAAGACCCATCCAAACATACCAATATCCTACAATAAGAACAACGATGGAATTTCCATTTCTTAATCAAAATATGCCATAGAGAAGAGATATTGAAATCAGGCGGATCGGGTGGTGTGGGATCGGGTGGTGGGACCACTAAAGGAGTCGCATTCTTAATTCTCTCAGCTAGAAGTGAGAAAGATAGAATAGAAACAAAATCCCTAATAATATTATGATGATTAGGATTTCTCCCACCATTAGCAGTCATGTTTCTTTCTCTCTGTACCTCGTTGAGAAGGACAATGATGACTTTTAGCAAATGACTTTCAACTTTGAGAGAGAAAAGGGTGGGTTTTAACCAAGTGAGGAATTCATTAGTTTGAAGATGCAGAAGTGAACTAAACGAGAAGCTTCCATCCAAAGCTACTTTTACCATAGGGCAAGTAAAGACAAGATGATGAATTGGCTATTCTTCCAGGCATCCAAAATGACACATGTTACCAACCCTAAGATGATGCTCCCTCAGAACATCATTGGAGGGAATGACTTATTAAGAAGTTCCCAAATAAATAGCAATTGCTTCTAAGGTAGAGAAATTGACCAAAGGAATTTCCAAAATTGGTCAACACCTAGTTGATTCGGAAACTTTTCCTAAAAAGAAGGGCATAACCTGCTTTTGTGGAATATGAGCCGAAGAAACTTTTAGTCCATAAAGAGTCAGAACCACCAACAATTAAGGCCGGTATTGCCAATATACTATCAGTTGAGGTAGTAGAGAAAATACTTCTAACCAAAGGAATGTTCCAACGAGCTGAGTTCCAAGGAGACGAGGAGTGCGTAAGTAAGTCAAAAACCAACTGAGGTTCAATTGAATTTCGAATAGAGTCACAGGGATAGAAGAACCATTACCCACTGCCAATGAAGGTTATTGGTAATGAAGGAACTGCATTCTAAAATATCATTCCAAAGTCCAGAAGAATTATAAGGCTTCCTTAAATTGTTCTTTGGACCAGTCTATGTATTCATTTCCCAAAGTAACCGCCAAAATATACGATTGATTAGCTGAGATAACTCGTCAAAAGAAGAGAGATAGAGAGACTAATAACATTGTGGGCTCCAGGCATGATGAGAGTAGGGAATCACATAATATAAGTTATAAACTATTCAGGTGTGAAAGGAAAACATATTTATTTTTTGAAGCACTATGATTAAACTATAGTAACGATAATATAAACCACATTTAAATCTGATTTACCGTGTGAAATGGAAAATATGCCAGGTTAAGCTTTTAAGATATATGTTGATATTGAAGGTCATATTCCATTCTTATCAAATGGACTAAGCATGGGTGGTTCAAGCATTTAAATCAGTTTGTAAAAGCAAAAAAATCAATGCTTATCAAATTATATTCATATTGGGCTACAAAATCAGTAGAGCGTGGGAGGGGGAAAATGAAGTGAGATATTTCAATGATAATGTGAATAAATTTTACAGTGGACAAATTAAATCAGTGTAATTTGGAAGCAGAATGAATACAATACAAGGTGTGTGTGCAAATATGTGTGTCTAGGTGTTTGTTGATGTAGGTACTGATCTTAGTTGATCTTCTCTTGCAGCGGCAGCAGCAGAGACATAATAGGAAACAGTGAAGAGGCTATGGACGAAACATAGTATGCCTCCAACAGACAATAAACGATGAGTTGAGATGCCGCATTGTCCTCTTGATCTTGTCTTTGAGTTTGCAAGCGTCCCCATTATCAACATTGACAATCCCACCCCTAGTGTAATCCTACATCCATTCATCTCAATTTCTCAAATTTTTAATCCGGCATTTATAATAATTTTGAGATCTTATGCTACAATAAAAATCAGTAACTTATCCAGGGAATTCACTTGTAAAGACAAAATATTTGTGATTAATTAATTAGTAACGGTCAATTTTAAGATGAATTTGGTGGCTAATTCCGTGACTGGATCATTACTTTTATAGTGTTGTATATAAAATCTTTTAATGGATTGATTTATTTTATGAGTCATTTTGCATAAAAATGAGTAATTAATTTTCTTCAAATTGTAACCATTCTTCTGCAAGTAGGCTAAGAAGCTGTTACACTATTAAATTTTATATAGTACGTAATATTGTTTTTTAAAGACATGATTGGTGGTTTTACATATTGGTCACTTCCAAATTTTTTTCTTTTTCTTTTATATTCATCCTTTTTTAAATAATTAAAATTTTGGAAAGTTATTTCATATTTTGAGATCAATTTAATAATTTCGATAACCATTCTTTGTTTTGATAAGATAGTTAGAAGGACCCTATATTGGGGATTGATAAAAGTGAGAAAGTGCAAAAAAACATATGAAGTTTGTTTCACCATGAAGTTTTTTTCCTCAAAATGCCCACCTAGTTACTAGAACTGGTCAAAAGTATCTATAACGTTTAAATAGACTAATTGTATTAAGTTTTTCATAGTTAGGGAAAATAAAATGGGCAAAAATACCCATGAAATTTGGTCCTAACTGTAAAAATATCCATGGGAAAAATCTCCGTGGTGTTGGATACACTTTGAACCAAACTTCATCATAGGTACTTTGCACATTTTATTTAAATTAAATTTGAAAAACGTAACACCGTTAGCCCATGTTAATTAATGACATGAGTATTTTTTACCTATTTTGACAACTATGTGGGCATTTTTGGGCAAACAAAAATTTCAAGAGAATGTTAGAGGTGAATCAAAGTACCATGAGAAAATGAGGAAAGCCATCCCTAATTGCTTGTTGGCGGAGGCTCTCAAGTATTGCTGTCTGTTCCAAATACAAATGCAGCCACCAAGCAAATTAACAGTGAGATGAGCAATAGCCAACATAATTGTTGCAGCCAACCCTAGCTGGAACGCTTTCATACTTGGATCTCTACACTCAACTATCCACATCTTTACTCGCTTCATCTGCTCAATAACGGTAGCCAAACATTTCTAGTTAGTTTTATCTCACAAAATGATGAAGTGGGATTCATATATATGTAGATAACATAATTCTATTATAGAGTTTTGAAGAAAAAAGATTGATTGTTTGTTTATGCAAAAATGTTTTGCTGAGTTCGATCTTATATATGGGCTTATAATAGTTATATCACATTTTTGGGCACAAAAACCTCTATAGATGTATTCATATATTGCTTACCTATAAGGTTTTCATTTTAGCAACAAAATTGAATCAACAACTTTGTAGGTTTTGAGTCAAATCCTTACCAACATGACCGAATATTGTTGGTAAAATTAATTACGCTACATATTTATCATTGCATAACAAGCTTGATCTCATTGACTGAATTGAAGTCCTTTGCAAATGATAGAATTGAGTACCTTGCCCTGAGCAATTTCTGCTTGAATTCCGAGAATTCCAGCTACAACATCCACGATCATCACAAATATGCAGATAAGGAAGCCATAGTTTTTGCCTTTGACCGCCATTTCCCTCTCAATCAGAAAAAAGAAGTTATTTGTTGCACAAAAAAGAGTACAGAGACAAGAAATTAAACAAGACACAAGAAGGATAAGAAGAAGAAAGAGCTTTAAGCTTATTAACCTTTGTTGCAAACTCTTGACTTCAATAACAAGTAACCTTTATGTATATATCGTTCAAGAAAAAAAAGGAAAGAATATGGAATAAAGATGGTGCTGAGCCTTGATACATAATATCATGTCACATAATTTATAAGCTAGGGGTCCGAATTGGCTAGCTGTCATATTACACTAGAAAAAATCAATGTTGCTTTAATTTTATTTTCTTTCTCACATTTCCACTTTATTCTGCTTCATCTTTCTTTCTTTGTTTTTGTTTGATAATCTGCTTATCTTTGTGATTCGCTCTTTAACTTTCTCATATTCTTCTCTGTCATGGCCAAGGAAACCACAGTATCACCATCGAAACAAGCAATTTCATATGTGTGTATTACTCTTTTTATGTGTGTGCGCCACGGATGCACGTTTTATAGTCTAAAAAAACAAAAACTTATCTGATGTTTCTTGGAGGCTACTAGGCCGCCCTTTCAGTTTTTCTTTTTAGTTTTAATTCCACATGGAAATGATGATTATTTTAAACAGTATAAAGAGTTACTCTTTAAAGAGTATTACCACCTAAGCAAACTTCATATAGAAAAAAAAAAAGTTTATTTAGATATATGTTTATGCACGTTTTATAGACTGAAAAAATAATCCAGAAAACTAACTGTTCTGTTGTTTGTGAGAAACTAGGCCCTTTCAGTTTTGTTTGGGTGTTATAAATCCACATGGAAAATGATGACATTTTAAACACTATTGTAAGTTGGGTGAATGTTCATATTTTTGATACATAACTATTGACCTAGGATTAACAATATTACATGATTATTTTAAGGTTTAACAATGATACCCAATTTTTACCATGGGATCAACAATGAGATTTTCCTTAATATGATAATAACATTAAATGTGAAAAGTCCAAAATACCCATATATATATATATATATATATATATCATAAAGGAGAAAGAAAATGTTTTATGTTATTTTATTTATAAGGGTATTTTGGACTTTTCACGTTTAATGTTATTATCATATTGAGGAAAATCTCATTGTTAATCTCATGGTAAAAGTTGGGTATCATTGTTAAACCTTAAAATAATGATGTACTATTATTTTTTTTGATCAAAATGATGTAATATTATTGATCTTAGGAAAATAGTTATCATAAATAGACCTTCACCCTTAAAAGTTTTAAGAGTTTTAATTGATCCCAAAGTATCAATAATACTTTTGAAATTATTATTCAAAGTTGAAAGAAACTAGACAAGCTGCACAAATCTTTTAAGAACATGATGCTACCAAAATTTTGATAAAAATTTCGCAAGTGTACGGATCGTATTTTAGTAAAGTGGTAAATCAAGGTCGATCCCACAGAGACTCAGACAATTAATAACTAGTCATTAGATCTCCTATTTTCATTCAAGTTGAGTAAATACAAGAAAATTGATTTTAATTATCTATGATCTAAGAAAATAAATAAAACAAAATATTCACACAAAAGAAATTCACGAGTCAAAAGAACAACCTAGAGCCACTAATCCATTATCTGCTTCTTAGATTTTATTCCCCACTAAATTAATTATGAATTAATTCAACTAGCTAATCTAGAGTACTAGTGTCTATAAATGTCTTCCGGTCTACTTACATCCTTGCCTAGCTTAATTACACAATGTCTTGCACTAATTTACTAGACTAATTTATCTCGGTACCGCTTTAATGTGACTATGTAGGGCTTCTAGGTATACTCCTATCCTAGTCGCAAATCATATTAAAATCCAATCCTACACTATTTAATCATGGTCTATTTAAAATTCTCTCTTCCGAGTCCAATTCTAAATTCCCTAAACATGTCTAATGGTGATCAAGCACTAAACAAGTTAATCAATAATAGCAAGATTAAATAAACTAAATCAAATTAACCATGACTAAATAGTGAGACATAAAATACTAAGTTACAAACAAGTTCATAGTACTCTAAGTTGTAAAAGAAATTAACCACACATATTCAAACGAATCCCAACAAGCAAAAGTTCAGAGTCTAAAATCAATAGAAAATAGAAACGAGACCAGCTTATTGGATGCTCAACAATGGAACTCTCTAAAACTCACGACAAGATGCTCAGGAAAATATGAAAGTACAGCAGCCACCTTCCTTCACTCGTTCGTGTGATGATGAATGTATGTGTGTGAATCACTTGGTGGCCTCCTCCTTTTGTCTTTTGTGCGTTCCCTCCTCAGATGCTTCGTGAGTGTATTTAGAGTTGAATGCGGTTCAATTAATGCCACCAAGACAAGACAAGACTATGCACCTCCAACTTCCTTCCTTCTCCGCGCGAATTCTCGTTCTTCTTTTCTTTGTGCTTTGTAGCCAATTCCTTTTCTTTTCTTTTGATACGTGTGTATTTAGGCTTTAGGGTTGGAAGAATTGTAACCAGTCTTCTTTCTTCTCAATTGCATGTGTATATTTATAATAAAATAGCCCAACATCATATTGCCTTTACCTACATCATATTGCCTTTGCCTTGCATGTTAAGTTTATTTTCTTTCCTTTTCTTGTGTGATGAATGCACATAATCAAATCAACCTCTTTCTCTCTATTTCCTTTTTCATTAAATCTTCATTTATGAAGAGAAAGAAATAGGAAATAATCACAATGACTCAATCACATAATCTCATTAATAGGAAACTTCTCATCAAAATATTTCTTTTAATATATTAAGTTTCCTATTTCAATTAAATTTCAGATTTTCCAAAAGAATGACTCATATAATCTTCAAATTACTTTCTTTCCAATTCACAACAAAATCACTTATTTATTTAATTAATGACTCCCCAAATACAATAAAATATTTCCTAAAAACCACTAAATATGGGGAGTCATCAGAACATATCTAAGTGCTTGTTATCTGATATATAACTACAGTTTCACATACTCTTCATGTATTTCACGAGCTAATATGTGCAAAATGAATAACATCTATAAAGCATATTTCTAATTTGCGCAATGACAACTCTAGATGGGTATCTAAGTCACAGTCTCTCGTTAATTAATTGAAAGAATTCAATGAATGCGCATAAATTACAACATGCTCAAGATCAAATCCGACAACTAATTAGCTTAGTGACTTCGTAGTTACTAGCAGCCCCAATCCCCCAACCTCAAGGCCCCAAGTAATGCTAGAGCCCAACAAATGTGATCGTATAAGGGATACAGTTAGCACTTCTTAAGGCTTTAGCCCAATTTAGCTAATGGGTGAGCCCAAATATGAACTGGTCAGGTTTGGATTCAATTTTGGAAAAATTAGCGGTTTTCTCAGGTTATGAAGTTATTTTAAAGAATAACTTACACTCAAACTTAAAATAAAAACTCATTTCAAACAGGATTTTGGTGTTATTTTTTTAGGAGACTAGCACTTAAAGCATTTTTTTCAAATAGCATCCAGTATTCCGGACTAGTTTGTAGTTTATCCAGCACTTTACACTATTTTTCACTAATAATATCTTAAATTATTTTTGGGGCAAATTTTGTACGTTTTATTTTTCCGTTTCCGATAAACACCCTAAACATGCCAATAAAAGATGTCTTATGGTGTTGAGTTACTTAAAGTTATTGGAAAATACTTTATAATAATTGATACTAAGTAGTACTATTTAAAAAATACCTGAAAA
Source organism: Mimosa pudica (assembly GCA_029929735.1). Classification (NCBI taxonomy): domain Eukaryota; kingdom Viridiplantae; phylum Streptophyta; class Magnoliopsida; order Fabales; family Fabaceae; genus Mimosa; species Mimosa pudica. The sequence goes on along the minus strand of JAKELP010000037.1, from coordinate 2,444,274 downwards.
TGTTAGTTGAACCATAAATTAATTTCATATATTGAGAGTGACTCAAAAATTTGTTAAGGTACTTAACCTTTTATTTGATATTTCAAATTTTATGTTTCATAAAGTAAAAGAAATGCAAGTGCACCCCTAATTTTGTCATCTTTATACCTGACATTTTTCTTATGACTCTATAGTACACAAGAATAGATGTTAACAGTGGAGACTGGGGGTAGATAGATAAACAGATGGCATAGTTTCATTGAAATTAAATAAATTCCTTTTTCATGCTTTGATTGGTTGGTAATGGTAGCTAACAAATCTTACCTCACAAGCAGGTCACGTGCTTACCTTCTTTTATTTTTGTCTGTGCCATAACATGATACCTGAGATGTTTTCTATTTATAGGCATCAAATTCAACATTTGTTTTCCATCAATCCATCACTTCTTGTGTTTTTCATATATTCTTAAAAGATTCCAGTTAAAAAAAAAATATTCTTAAAAGATGACGATGAAGTCTGCTTGTGTTATTGGTGGGTCTGGTTTTGTGGCCTCCATTCTCATCAAGAACTTACTCCTCATGGGTTATTCAGTCAATACCACCGTTAGAGATCCAGGTATCTCCCTTTATCGCTCTTCTAATTTTAGGAGATACTTATACTAAAATGTGTTAAGTGAATAACTTGTAAAATATGTTTGCTGTTTTTTTGTAGTACCTTTTTTAATTTCTTGCATTTAAACCAACCTACTTAATCATTTTCTCCTTTCATATGCGCAACTTGTGAAACAGAAAAAAAAAAGATTAAGAATATAAAATCAAGACTGAAACAAATCCTTAGACTATTTTTTACATTTTAATTGACGCTTAAAAACGTGATTTATTTATGAGTAAGGTATTTTACAACTTATTATGAGTTTTATATTTTTCCTTTTCATCACCACATTTTTGCAAATTGGTGTTTGAAGTACGGTATATGTCTTTACAATCTGTGCGACACTTTCATTAATGCCCTGATTATTTCTATAATTCTACTAAAGTGTTACTGTCACTTTCAAAAGCAGTTACTAAAAATAGTATCAAGGTCATATTATTAATTTCATGATACTGGTCGTATTCTTTCTGATACAGAATCTTGTATAGCAAGTAATCAATCGGTCATGACAACCAACACTATGAAATTGTCTATATGGGAAGAAAATATAACTAATGATTAATCCCGTTTAATTTGATTGTGTGCAGGAAATCCTAAAAAGATATCCCACCTTGTGGCACTTCAAAATCTGGGAGATCTGAAAATATTTGGAGCAGATTTAACTGAAGAAGACAAGTTTGATGCCCCTATAGCAGGCTGTGATCTGGTTTTCCATGTTGCTACTCCTGTCAACTTCGCTTCCCAAGATCCCGAGGTACCTTCATTAATTTATACAGGTGTTTCACTCGGTAGCTAATACAATATTATTATGTTTATGTGATTGGTTCCTATGATATGTATAGAATGACATGATTAAACCAGCAATCCAAGGAGTTTTGAATGTGTTGAAAGCATGTGCAAGAGCAAAGTCACTTAAAAGAGTGATAATGACATCTTCAGCAGCTGCTGTGACTATAAACACACTCAATGGGACTGGTTTGATCATGGATGAAAGTCATTGGACTGATGTTGAGTTCTTGACAACTGCAAAACCACCTACTTGGGTAAGTTACTAACCCCTTTTCTTATAATATATAGTCATAATCATTCTATTTTCTTCAATATGCCTGGTGAAGTTGAATATGTTGTACCAGAGACACTTGCTAATACTCTGTATAAACTTTACCAATGTTGTGTTATCAGTTTGATGTCAATGACCATGTGGCCTAATGGTAAGTAAGCTTTTCTAAAAATCTTAGTAGGTCATGGATTCAATCCTATCTGTATGTAGCCTAAAGTTATTTAATTTGCCCTTCTAATTAATTTTTTAACTGATTATTTTTACTGATATTTTAGTTTAGATGATCAGAACATATGGTTCATGGTTTGAGCATTTGTTTCTTTGATAGGAGTATTTTATTAGCAGTATCCATGATCAAGTAGTTGTGAATTGACTTTATTTTTTGAAATGAAATTTTGTAGGGATATCCTGTGTCAAAAACACTAGCTGAGAAAGCTGCATGGAAATTTGCTGAAGAAAATAACATTGATCTCATCACTGTGATACCAAGTCTTATGGCTGGTCCTTCTCTGACCCCAGACATCCCAAGCAGTGCCAATCTAGCCATGTCCCTCATTACAGGTCCAAACTTAGAGCAACTCTTTTTAATTTATTGGATGAATCACAGAATACATGGAAAATTAAAGAAAGTCTTCAACTTTCATACCAGATAAACAGAATAGGGCCAATACTATTTCATACCATACATCTGTTTTAATTGGGGAGAGATAAACTTAGACAAGGGTCCACTGCTCTTTCTATCTCTTCCTTGACTAAGTTGTTTTATGGCTTTAAATTAAAGGGGTAGAGTCATTTTTGTCCTTCTAAAGAGAATAGAGTATCTAGAAAATAACAGAGTCCTCCAAATAACCAAATAATAGCAACTATACCTTCAAAGCTAAAAACGTTAAGTTTGGCTGTTAAATCCTCCTTTTTGACCCATCGATTATGAATTGGCCCTGACATCGTAATAACGTCATGGTTTAAAGCTCCAATTTTTCCCTGGAGGTGAACATGAAGTAGCATTTTTGCTCCCTAAAGGATCCAAACATTCTGAGCAAATTTCGTCTTTGATGCTTACATCCAATTTAAAAATGACCTTGAAATGATAACGTATCTATGTTTACAATGTCATGGCAGCATATGTTGATAAAAAAATTAGGATTTTAAGGTCAAACTTAACATTTTTAAATGTTCAAGGTAAATTTGCTATGACTTTTCACTTTATTACTTTCGGGGTAAAAATACTACTCTTATTACTTCCTTATATTTACTACTCCCTCCGTTCCTATAGGACCTAGATGACTTTTTTGAAAAATCCTAAAAAAGGCAAAAAATAAGTTAATTATAAATTGATTTACCTAATTTTTTCTCTTGAACTAGTTTATTTTACCTATAAGCTAATGGATCATCTAAAAAGATATCAAATATGTCATCATTTAATAACCTATTTCGCAACCTTAATCTTTCCAAAAAAAAGTTATATAGGTCTTATATTTAGGAACGGAGGGAGTACTATTTTCCGGTTACTTCCCAAGTAAACATAGACCATAATAATCCTAAATTAAATAAACCCTTCAATTAATTGAAGTGGGTTTTACACTTTGATGGGTTCATTGACACATATTTTTTTTATTAATTTCTTTTAAGATTATAGCCTATTGTTTTACTTAAGATGAATATTTCAGATTTGTTAAGGTCACTCTAAAAAAATTATGGGGTAATTTAACGCGTAAATATTCAACATACGTGTTATCCTTTTATGAACAATCAACAATAAGTCAATCATTAGTGTGGGTCAAAGACTTCTTGTACACCCAATATTAAGACTTAATGCGTTGCTTGTTAATACACTATTATATACTAGATTTTAATTGGTCTATTTCTATAAAAAAAAATATTAATTGGTGTATTTACCTCTAGATGGATCATATTGACCAAATGGTGCTTATTAAAATTAAACTTGCAGGGAACGAGTTTCTGATAAACGGATTGAAAGGAATGCAAAAGCTGTCAGGTTCAATAAACATAACTCACGTTGAAGATGTTTGTAGAGCACAAATATTTTTAGCTGAGAAAGAAACAGCTTCTGGGAGATATAATTGTTGCGTTCACAACACAAGTGTTCCCGAGCTTGCCAAATTCCTTCACAAACGATACCCTCACTACAATATTCCAACCGAGTAAGCTTCTTCTCCAAATATTCCACCTATTTGTTTTTTGGAAAAAACATTTTGCGCAGTAGTTACTTCACTTTCATCCAATTTTCACTTTCTCAATTCATTAAATCATATAACTTTTTTCAGATATCAACGTAAACAATTTACATGAAACTAAACCACTAATGATGCTAATAAATAAAGCTTAATTTATTTTAGTTAATGAGAAACATTGATACTAATTTAAAATTCTCTAAAACATTACAGGCATATATAATTAAAAAAATACTACCTCTGGTCCTAAATATAAGACCTAGATGACTTTTTTTTAAGAGATTAAGGTTGCGAAATAGGTTATTAAATTATGACATATTTGATATATTTTTAGATTATCCATTAGTTTATAGGTAAAATATACTAGTCTAAGGGAAAAATTAGATAAATCATCAATTTATGATTAACTTATTTTGGCTTTTTAGGATTTTCCAAAAAAGTCAATTAGGTCTTATATTTAGGACCGGAGGGAGTATAATGTTGTTCCTTTGGTTGTCTGTTTTTCTCCCATTTCTATGTGGATTTTTATGCATGACCAACTTTCGAATAAAGCTATTAAGATGATGAGCAGAAGACCTGGTCTTGTCCGGTCATTTTGAACTTGTCATGCCAAAGTTTTTGTAACCAGGAGGGTCTACCGGGTCGGCCCTAGATGTTAAATAAATACCCTTAAAGATAATTGGATTTGAAATTTTATATTTTTTTATTGAATATCCATGATTTCAGAATTTTTATCATAGGTATACAATATTTTATTTGATTATCACGTTACTGGTACAACCAGTAATCTGACCATTTGAGTCTCGCTAGATACTCTGGCTCAATAATGTTCAGTCTAACTTCTAAACATTGAGTCAAGGATTTGTCTCAAACTTTGAACTGGTTGTTGGACCGGTTACATTATTTTCATCACTATCAATTCAAAAACTTTAATTTGTGTTTCAGATCTAAATTCACACTATATATAGTAAGCAATGGAAAAAAAAAATAAATACGTGCGAAATATCAGTGCCTTTATGCATTTTATATTATCATTATTAAAATAAAATAAGTATATGCACTTTGTATACAAATGGTCCATTATTTTGGATATTAGCCTTATACTATTTGACTATAATATTCCATTTTATTATTATAAATTATTTTTTATTTTAAGTGTGTATCAATTAGAATTGATCACTTTATCGTCTATGATACATATTAAACTTTGAGGTATTGAACCTTGAAATTAAAGTTGATAAGTGTCTTCATAGATTTAATGGTCCATCTGATTAACTCCTTTGAGTCTTAAATATGTAAAATTAACCACTTTAAAATATTTATAATTATCTTTTATCATTAAAATTAATTTATCTACTTATAAACTAAGCTACAATATGATTACATATGATATGTGTTATAAGTTAGTGGTATAATTTGTATCCTTAACTTTATAAAAAATCAAAGTGGACTAATATATAGATTGGAGGTAGTACTTGATATTGAGAAGAAATTCTCTCAGCTTGAATCTCATGCAATAATTTATACTCCCTCCGGTCCTAAATATATGATTTAATTGACTTTTTTTTGGAGATGTTAAGGTTACAAAATATATTATTAAATTATGACATATTTGATATATTTTTATATTAGTCATTAGTTTATAGGTTAAATAAACTAGTTTAAGGGGGAAAATTAGGTTAATCAATTTATAATTGACTTATAGTTTGTTTTTTTTTCGAATTTTTCAAAAAAGTAAACCAGGTCTTATATTTAGGACCGGAGGGAGTATTATGAAGATTGGACCACACCAATAAATTAATTGTGTACCTAACCTAACTATCTCCCGTCTTCATTTTGCGAACAACGAATCTTTCAAATTAAATATATGACTTATTCATTCATCTAGAAGGATGCACGTTATTTTCTTGGACCATTTAAGTATATTTCTGTTTCCTTTTAGTTGTGTTACATTTATAAAAAAAATATTAAATAAAAAATTAATTGTTAACTACTAATATTTTTTCATATCGTGTTGATTTAGATCAAAACTAAAAATGAATAAATTTCATATACCATACATGCATTTATGTTACAATACGTACATATATGTCAATTTAAATAAGTTGAATGGAGTTTCCACAGTACAATGTTTAGTTTCCCCAGCATGGTTTTTTATCTTACATTCTCTGAATGATGAATATCCCTTTTGAATTCTGTGGTATTCATAGAAATCTCAAAATATTCTTGCGTTTTAAATAACACTGTTAAATAGCTCTTTAATTATAAAAATTATGGATTTTTCTGATTATTTGTACTTATGAACGGCTATTTTATCTTGTATACGAAGATTTGCTGACTGCCCCTCCAAGCCCAAGTTAGAATTTTCTTCCGAGAAGCTTATCAAAGAAGGGTTTGAATTCAAGTTTGGGGTTGAAGATATCTATGACCAGACTGTGGAATACTTCAAGACTAAGGGGATTCTGAAGAATTAAGCTTTGATATATTTGAAGTTAATATTGCAGACTATTTTCAGCTTCTATAATAAAGATCTGATTTTTAGTGAAGCTTAATGTGATATATGCATATTGAGCTACAAATCTGAAGTTACAATCTTTAAGTACACCTCCTATACATATATATCTTAACCCTTGGTAGAATCTCTACGGAAGAGCGAATCACATTATTAGCCTATTAGCTATACTAATAATGTTTCGACCAAAAATCAACAAATAAGCAATGATTAATACTTGAATTTGCGAAAACTCTCTAAAAAAAGGGGGGTATCTAATTAAAAAGATGATATTATAGTTTGACCTTCCTTTTGCTATAATTTTCGTTTTATAAGGGCGAAATATATTATTCCTAAAGAAAACGATGATACAAGCAGGGTGCCACTTCAATAATGAAAAACCATTTCTTTGATTATGAAAAAAAATATTCTTAATTTTAAAATTTAAATTAAATACAATTAAACACTAAATCTAGTTACATAATTTATCATACTGACATATTTGTGAATCCAATTAACTACCTATTTACAAGTCAAATTTACCAATTTATTTTTATAAGTTATCAAACTTTTCAATTCCATATGAATACTCTCATTTACAAGTCACACTTGGAAAAAATTTGAATTCGCTTGGAATTTGTGACCTCATGGTATTAAACAATGTTATATTTTTATTGACATTTAGCAAATAAAGTATAAGTCAAGAATTTGAGAAATGAATTACTTATGGAAGGACTAAGTTATCTGGTATTTATTAGGGTTTAGTGCCCCACTATATAGTCCCATTTAGGTATTTAAGTTCCAATAGAATACAAAAATAAATATCATTTGATTGCTTCTATACTCAATATTGCCTGGTTGACCATCTATCGAACATGTGGTCCTAGCCTCCTAGGTTGGTAATATAATTAAGATATGGATCTCAAGCTGACACATCTTGAAGCCAAAGTCTAGCTTAATCAATAAAATGATCTTAATGCCCACTTATCTTTTTATTGGGACATTGAACAAAAAAGATGTTTATGCCATAATAGAAATTAAGATATAACACAGTAGTTTTGAGAGAGAAAATTATTTTTCATTGCATTGAAAGTTTGTTGTACAACACCTAAATATATATACATTTGTGTCAACTACCTATAGTTAAGATAATTAAACTAATCTAACTATAACAAACTTAACCCAATGTATTGACCAACTAACTCTATTAAGATAAGTGGCCATAAGAAGAGAATAGTTCTTTTAACAATAATTCTATGAAGAGAAAGATTTTCACCAAGTGGGATATCCTCATATTTTTCACCATCTCTAATTGCCTTATTAGATTATTCCCCAAACTTGGACAGTAATGGAGAATCTTTTGTTATGGTAATACTATACTTTTTTTTTTTTTTTGGTGAGAGGTAATACTATACTTTTGATACATGATTAAGGTATCCCCTCACTCGACAAGTGAGAGACTAATCCCCCGCTGATTTGTAGGCACCTCAAAGGGTGAGACAGCTGGCCTGAGAGATTTAATGCTTCTCCATACCCAACGTCAGGGATCGAACCCCAGACAAGGTAATACTATACTAATAATAATAAGGATCCGACTTACATCCAGTTGCTTATGTACTGGTTCTTCAATTCCCAATGTTTAACAAAATATACTTCACGGTGTTAATTCAACATTTTCCTCTCCTTCCTCTAAATTCTCTCCAACATCATTCAATGACTCACGCTTGCACCTAATACCCTCGACCAAAATGACTGTCATTTTTATACTGTCACCATCAGGTTCTCCCTTCGTTCCCTTCCCTCCTTCAGCTTGATCATGATTGTTATTAGTGATAATTTGGTTGCCTTTAAAAGTGAGGAGTTTACACTTAATGAGTAAGTCTCCTACTCTGGAACAATGAATGTAACTCTGTTAATTGAGACTAAGGACATTCAAGATTATCAAACTATAAACTCATCTTATATCAACTTCCTAATCTACCACATTCAATAGTCTTTTGCTGAACAACTTACATCAAAAGGACCTAATTTGTTGGAAATGCTTTCCAGATATTCTCAATCATGAAGTCAGCCACTCAATCAAGGGTTCTATCTTTAGGTACCTCACTTATTGGAAGGATTCCAAATCAATACACCACTTTTATGATTCAAATTGTCATTTATTACCAAGACTTACACATCTCTATCAAATCATCATGACCCAAGTTTTTTCAATCGTGGAGAAACGATGAGATATGAAAATTAGGAAATTATTATTTCATGGGATTCTCTATAATTATCATGGAAAATTAGGAAATTATTATGTGATGACTAATGAGATTCTGTTGTAGTTTCATTTGGTTTGATTGTTATCAATATCCATTTTGCATTTATGTTTTCATTTCTAAAATGTTCCGACTTTGATTTCTAGTGTTAGGTTTAGATCTATAAATAGCTCATAAATTTTTTGATTTGCATGTTTGATGATTTGAATAATAATAATATTGAATTTTTGTATGTCTGTCTCTCTATCTCCCTTTTCTTCTCAAGTCTTTCCTCTATCTCTCCCTCTTCCATTCTGTCCCTCATTCTCTATAATTTTTATAGGGTAATGGACCTAATCTGCCCCTCAAGTAACCACCAAGGAGCGCTGAGCACCCTGAACTAACAACAGGCCCGTATCTGGACTCCAAGTAACCAAGGTGTTTAAAAACTACCCCGGTTGGACGGTCAACAACGTTTGACCGTTACTATGCCTATGTGGCTGCCACGCGAGCACTTGCTTTGCCACCTCTGCTTGCCACATGTGTATTTTAAATGGACCTTGTTAGAATCTTAAGTTTTGATGAAGACTAAAATATAAAAGAATAAACCAAGTGCTTAGAAAGCAATAGGTTAACATAGGATCCCAAGTAAGAGTGCAACCGGATGTGGATTTTACTTCCGGATAGACTAGGACTTGCGCACGCGGATGAATGTTTCATCCCCCAGCAGCAGCAAGTAACTCACTAGGGAATTAACTTAGTCCATGAGCATTAGGTACACAAAACCTTAAGACTAAGCTATGATTCAACCGGAAGTGAAATTGCTTCCTGTTAGATTTCGACTGGCGCAGGCTGATAGAATAGAATAACCCCAAGCGTCAGTGAACATAAGCCACGTCAAGTGAAAGTGCTTCCGATAGCTTAGTGACTAGCGCTGACTGTTGGAATGAAGGACACTCAGCGAGAGTGAGTGATAGTGAACTAAATCCTTCATCCAGTGGATTTACTTCCGGATGTAGAAGTGCTTCCGGATACACCTTAGACTAAGGGAACACCCACTGCATGTGACTATGTGCTTATATTGCTAAACTAACGTTCAAGTGCAGCACACTAAGTAAAGTTGCTTCCGGATGTGAGTTTGCTTCCGCAAGCAATCAGAATGTCAGAACGTTCAGAGATGCAGTGTCAGAATGCTTATGTCAGAGCAGAGGTGTCAGGACTACTTTTCAGAGATAAAACAAGTCAACCCTGCTATGCATTGATGAAGCATTAATTGGGCAAACGGTAACATGGGAAAAACGGCCATATTCAAACGGCTATCCCACCTACCAAGAGCCAGATTGTTTGAAGACTATATAAAGGAGCTCAACTTCATTTATGACAACAACAATTATCTTTGATATTCTTGTGAGAAGTTAGAGCGAGAAACTAAGAACAGCTTCAAGCATTCAAAGCTGCCCAGAAAAGTAAAGAGCATTTAACACATCGAGTGATTCTTTTCATCTACATATTCTGTACTCTTTGTTGTTAAGTCTCTTCTTGTTATAAGAGCATTGATTGTACTTAAGTGTGTAACATCATCCGTTCTTTGAGAAAACTTAGTTAGAAAAATCCTTTAAGAGTAAAGGTTAACCCCTTGCTAGGTGTGAGGGGGAGCTAGTCAGAAAGGCTACAAGTGAGCCTGTGTAAAACTTGTGGTTGTAAGGTTGCAAGTGATCCCGTGCAAAACTTGCGGTTGTAAGGTTTCAGGTGAACCCGATTTAAAACCTAAGATATAGTGGAACTCGGCCTGGGTGGTTGAGGACTGGACGTAGGTCAGGTAGACCGAACCAGTATAACTCTTGTGTTGTTTTATTTGAGCATTTATTTTTGAAGCACAATTCACCCCCCCTCTTGTGCATCCATTACTTTCATTTGGTATCAGAGCGGGTCTTTCTCACTCGATTCCAACGAATCCAGAAAGCAAAGATCCAGTAATGGATACAGATTACTCTCTACCAGATGTCTCTGTTCAACCCAACAAGCCCCCAGGCTTCGATGGGTATAACTATCCATTCTGGAAGTTTAGAATGGAGACTTACATCAAGTCAAGTGATATTAGACTCTGGGAAGTAATCGAACGTGGGGATCAAACTCCCATAGAATAGTTGGCTTTGGCATAAGAGATTAGCTCATGTTAATTTTACTCAACTTGATATGCTAATTAAAAAGGAGCTAGCCATAGGTATCCCATCCTTTAAGGTAAAACATGATTTTATTTGTGAATCTTGCCAACGAGGGAAGCAAACAAAGTCCTCGTTTAAAACCAAGAAGAAAGTCTCCACCAGCAGGCCCTTGGAACTAATCCATATGGATTTGGTTGGGCCAGCGAGAGTGAAGAGCTTGGGTGGAAACCTGTATGCTCTAGTGGTGGTGGATGACTATTCAAGGTTCACTTGGACTATGTTTCTTGCCTCTAAGCAAGATGCTTTTGATGCTTTTGTTTTCCTGGCTAAGAAAGTGCAGAATGAGAGAGAGCTCAAAATCACAGCCATAAGGACAGACCATGGAGGAGAGTTTGAGAACCATAGCTTCTCTGAGCTATGTGAGCAGAATGGCATTGAACATAACTTCTCAGCTCCTAGAACTCCTCAGCAAAATGGAGTGGTCGAAAGGAAGAACAGGGTTCTGACGGAGATGGCGAGAAGCATGCTCAACGATAAAGAGGTTTCTCAAGTGTTCTGGGCGGACGCTATGAGCACTGCTTGCTATATCTCCAACAGAGCCTATGTTCGCAAGGGCTTGGACAAGACTCCATACGAGCTATACAAAGGGAGGAAGCCCAACATCATCCACCTCAGAATATTTGGATCAAAATGCTATGTGCATAACAATGGAAAGGTAAATTTGGGTAAGTTTGATCCAAAGGCTGATGTAGGTATATTCATAGGTTATTCCCTTAGGAGTAAAGCATATAGAATATACAACATGAGAACTAAAACTGTAGAAGAATCCATGCATGTTGTATTTGATGAAACTCCTACATGGGGACAATCCACAGAAGATGATGAAGCACTTAATCTTCCAAAACCACCATCATCTTCCTTACCACCAAAAGAAACACCAACAAGCAATCCCAAAGAAGAAGATGAACCCAGTGATGAGCCTGGAGTGCAGACCGTGCCGGATGAGGCACAGCTGCCAATAGCCAGGAGACATCACAGGGATCATCCTCTTGATCAAGTGCTTGGTGATGTTTCTTCTGGTGTCAGAACTAGAAGACAAGTTCAAAATGAAGTTGAGTTCGGAGCATTCCTATCTCAAATCGAACCAACTTCAGTTGAACAAGCTCTTGAGGACTGCGACTGGATTATTGCCATGCAGGAAGAGCTAAATCAATTTGAGAGAAGCCAAGTCTGGGAACTAGTTCCAAGGCCGTCTCATCAATCTATAGTAGGGACCAAGTGGGTCTTCAAAAACAAACTAGATGAGACAGGTCAAATTACAAGAAACAAAGCCAGATTAGTAGCCAAAGGATACAACCAAGAAGAAGGCATTGACTATGAAGAAACTTTTGCTCCAGTCGCTAGACTTGAAGCAATAAGGATTATTCTAGCCTTTGCATCCATGAAAGGCTTTAGATTATATCAAATGGATGTAAAGAGTGCATTTCTTAATGGTTATATTAAGGAAGAGGTATATGTAGAACAACCTCCTGGCTTTGAGGATCATAAGCACCCCAAACATGTGTATAGACTAAAGAAAGCTTTATATGGCCTGAAACAAGCTCCTCGAGCTTGGTATGAGAGACTCAGCAGCTTTTTGCTGGGCAAGGGTTTCTCAAGGGGCAAATTAGATAATACACTGTTTATCTTTCACAAAGATAGAGATATGTTAATTGTCCAAATTTATGTTGATGATATAATTTTTGGGGCAACTAATGAAAAGCTTTGTGAAGATTTCTCTAAGACTATGCAGGGTGAGTTTGAAATGTCAATGATGGGAGAACTAACATTCTTCCTAGGCCTGCAAATTAAACAGAAGAAAAATGGAATCTTCATCTCCCAAGCTAAGTACTGCAGAGAACTACTCAAAAAGTTTGGGATGGATGAATGCAAGAAGTATGACACTCCCATGAGCACCTCTGCCGCACTCGATGCTGACGCAAAGGGTAAATCTGTCAGCCTGCCCATGTATAGGAGAATGATAGGTTCCCTCTTATACTTAACAGCCAGCAGGCCTGCCATTCAATTTAGTGTAGGCATGTGTGCTAGGTTTCAAGCCAACCCCAAGGAGTCACACTTAACATGTGTTAAACGTATCCTGAGATACCTTGAGGGAACACAAGAACTTGGTCTTTGGTACCCCAGAGGTAACCAAGAGTTCTTGTGGGCTTATTCTGACTCTGACCATGCAGGTTATAAAACAGATAGGAAGAGCACCAGTGGACAATGCGCCTTCCTTGGTGGTTGTCTGGTGTCTTGGGCTAGCAAGAAGCAAACCTGCGTGTCTTTGTCATCCACTGAGGCAGAATACATTGCTGCTGCAAGCTGTTGTGCGCAAGTGCTATGGCTGAAGAACCAGTTGAGAGATCTTGGCTTGGAGTTCCCTGAGGCACCCATCCTTTGTGACAACACAAGCACAATTAGCCTTGCCAAGAATCCAGTTCAGCACACAAGGACAAAGCACATTGACGTCAGACATCACTTCATCAGAGACCATGTTCAAAAGAAGGATGTCAAGGTGCAATTTGTCCCCACACAACAACAGCTTGCTGACATTTTCACCAAGCCTCTGGGGGTTGACCAATTTACTTTCATAAGAGGTGATTTGGGAATGGTAAACCCAAATGAAGTGTAAATTCTATTTATTATACTTGATTGTTTAAAACCTACAACAATACTAACTTAGGCATCGGAGTGCCAATATTTGTTTTTGCAGGTACTCAATGTTAAATCTTAAGCAAGTGCAACCGGAAGCAAAGCCACTTCCGGATGATTACTCACTGACACTGGCTGTTGAAACTCAGAGAGCGCCAGTGCCAGACCAAGAGACACATCTCTTTAGAAACGTTTCGTCTCCCTCCATGGGGAGTTGTGCCTCTCCTGAAAAGATGAAGCAACACGTGTTATAAGGTGCGCCGTTTCAATTAAAATTTTACGTTACCCAATGTGTAAACGTTTGGTTTCATTTGAAAATATATGCCCATTTTACCCTTAGTAACTTCGCTTATAAATAGGATGTCATTTCTCACTTTCACCTTTTACTTGCAACATTTTCACCCAAATATTCTCTCGTTTTCTCTTCATCTTCTTCATTGTTCTTTCACTGTTCTTCATCTTCTTCATACACCTTTTCGCATTTCATTTTTTTTTACCACCAACCCACACAAAAATGGCTAGATCTCATGAAACAAACCCAGTTACAAAGAAACATTCCTCATCCAAGAAACACAAGTCGAAATCTGGAAAATCTCGCCATGAACATTCTGGGAAATCTGGGAAAAATGATGAACACCGTGATGAACACCATGAAACTTCTGGGCAGACACATGGGCAGACTGAACAAGTCCAGGATCAGCCTGGACACTCTGAGCGAGCACCTGAAGAGCCAGAGCAGATTGAGCAACAACAAGCCAAGAGGAAGGGCAAGAAGGTTCAGTTTGCTGAAGAACCTTCATCCAAGAGGCAGAGGGTTGAGGAGGATGACCCTACAATCTACAGAGATGGGGCCTTGGAACCGGTTTCCTCAAAGTTTGAGACAATCAAGCCCTACTTCAACCAGGGATTATTCATCGATCTGGACAAGATTGATGACCTAGGGTTTCCTCATTTGCGCCCTTTCCTGGAGAAATACATGCCTTGGCTGGGGATCAACCAAAGCTACAACATCAACGTCCTGCGGGTGCTCTGTCAATCCCTCACTGGGAAGGTTAAGTACAAAAAGATCGATGGGAAGGAGCAGATCCGCAGACTCTCCTTCACTGCCACCGTCAGAGGGAGAACCTTCAGCTTCACCTGGAGGGACATAAATGCCCTAATGGGGATCACAGACGAAGGGATGAATGAGTGGCTGTACCCTGAGTCACTCAAATACACCAAGGAGGAGCTCGAGCAGTTGTATGGCACCCCTGGGAAGAAGGTGTCCAAGATGTCTGACTCCAATAGACTTCTGTACTACATCTACTCCAGGATAATGACACACAAAGGGGGCAACTTCAACGAGTTCACTCTACTGGACAATCCTTGGTTCCCCAGATTTCTCTCCAACAAGCCAATCAACCCCGGCCAGATGATCAGCCTCGAGCTTCAGAGATGGTTGGCTAATGACAAGGCTGGATTCCTTCCTTACCCCACCATCCTTGCCTTCCTCCTTGAGAAGAAACTGATCAAGGCAACATCTGACTTGGAGGAAGAAAATGTCAAGTGTGCTCCTGTGGGGGCAACCAACATCGGGAAGATGGGCATCAAGTATAACAAGCCTGCTAAGCCCACTCGCTCAGGATCACAGGCCGGGAGTGCATCTCAGACTTCAGTCCCCTCTACATCTGGTGCAGGGGATCAGGAAGTGGACTCCCATGCCGGGCCAAGCCGTGCTGCAAGAGTGCCAGCTACTGTCAGAGCCTTTGCCGAGGAAGTAAAGGAGGAGCTTCTCTTTAGGCTGCCTGACTCCTTGGTAGGCCCTCTCCGTGCTGAGTGTGACACTGGCTTCCAGCAGCAAGGGGAGCGAATTCAGCGGCTTGAGGACAGAGTTGGCCGGGTCGAGAATCATCTTGCCAGGGTGGATGCAAAACTTGATCTCATCCTCCAACACCTACAAATTCCCCAACCATCACAAGGTAACCTACCACCTCCTCCTCCCTCTGGTCACCCTCAACTTCCCCCTCCTCCTCCACATAACACTCAACAACCTCAGCCACCACCACAAAATGACCAGCAACCCCCACCATCACCAAACAATGACCACCAATCCCAACCTTCCCCTACCCATGACCAGCAAACCCAAGACTCACCCCAACACTCTCCACACCAATTCCCACTAAACTCTCCATCTCCACCTCCTTCACCCATTCTCATACGACCTGGCGCTCCTACACGCTCTCCACTTCGCTTCTCCAACGAACCTTCCCCCCATCCTAATCCTATCAACCCCAACTCTACACCCAGATCCAACCCCCTGGCCGAGCACCTTGGATTTCACACTGCCATTCACCCTCTCAGCCAAATGTATATAAGAGATTACCCCCGCCTTCAACCACTCTCTGATGACCATTTACCATTTACCCCAGCCTCCACCAACTACAAAGAATACTCCTCCACTCATCCCTACGAAGGTCTTTTTGTCACATCCAATTGGTTTCCCGACACTGCCTCATCCCCAGAAACTATCTTACCTGCCTCCTCCCCAGAATCCTCACCCCCAAAACGCTTTGGCCCTGACCCTCCACCCTCCTCTCCATCCACTCCGTCCTCCCTGGCCCTCACCCTCTTTGATGATGCCAAAAGGGGGAGAGATGCTATGACCGCCCTTCGCCTGTCAATAAACACAAGGGATGTCCTCAGCCAGTCAGCATTATGGATTGATGAAGATATAGCAGCAGCCCTTCGCCGTGCTATGGAATCCCAAAGGCTGGGTGGTGCAGAAAGCCTTATAAGAGGAGAGGCCATCCGGTTCATGCAGCAGAAGAGAACAGCTGAGCAAGGACCACAATTGGAAATGGTTGTCTTTGAGCCAACTGAACAATCTCCACAGCCTGAGTCATCATCACAGCCTCCTCCAACTAAGACAAGTCAAAATATTGTTGAGGAGATTATGATGAAGTGGGGACTGAAGAGACCCAACCATCCTCCTATTGTGATAGCCAAGCCTGTTCCTGCATCCTCTGGGCAAGCTTCTGAGATTCCTTCATCTGAGCGCTCATCTGCCCCTCCTCCCTCATCTGAGCCAGCAGTCAGAGTCAGTGAGCCCAGAAAGAAGGCCGTCGCTAGAAGACGTGCCAAGAAGATAATTGCCTCCACTGAATCTGATGAGAGTGAGGAAGAGACTCCATCTGACCTGCCTGAGCAAGGAACTTCGTCTGTCCAGGTTGAGCAAGAAATGCCAGTGGTCCAAGCAGTTCCAATTCTGAAGGAAGTCAAGTTGGAAATTGAAGACATGACTCCTGAGGAATTCGAGAAGTTTGGGTTCACAGACAAGTTATCTTTTGGTCAGATGGCCTGCCTCGATGCCGACAGAGCAAGTGCCATGCCCACTCCTCCAATTAGCAAGAGCAAAGGGAAGAGTAAGGGGAAAGGGAAAAGGAAAGCCCAGGAAGTTGAGGAGGATCCCAACTTCCCTGTATGGAACGTAAAAATCCGGGCTGTTCACTATCCCAATGGAGAGGTCACCTACTTCGACGATGCTACAGGTTTCCCTGGGTATGAAGAAGTGGAGAACATGAAAAGGGCATTCGAGGAGTCTATTGAATCAGAGAGGCTCAGAAGGGAAAGGGATGAAGAAGAGCTTCAGCAGATCATTGCCCAGATAGACCAGAATGTGCATGAGGCCGAGTTAGCCAAACTGCAAAAGGAGAATGAAGAGAGACAAAAGGAGAGGGAGAGGAAAAAGAAACACAAACCCTGAACCCCCAATCCAAACATTCTTTTAACTTAGAAATTTTTCCTTTTTGTTTTGTTTTCATGCATACTTTCATACTTGCTTAGTGTAATTTACTTGTATATGTTCTTTACTTGTATATGTTATTTGATTGTATACTCTGACTTGTAACTTCTGCTTATCAATAATATTTGTCTAAGTTACTTGTTCTTATCTATTGCTTTTATTCTTTTGCTAATCCTTCCTTATGAACTTAATCGATAAAACTAAGTTTGTCATCATCAAAAAGGGGGAGAATGTTAGAATCTTAAGTTTTGATGAAGACTAAAATATAAAAGAATAAACCAAGTGCTTAGAAAGCAATAGGTTAACATAGGATCCCAAGTAAGAGTGCAACCGGATGTGGATTTTACTTCCTGATAGACTAGGACTTGCGCACGCGGATGAATGTTTCATCCCCCAGCGGCAGCGAGTAACTCACTAGGGAATTAACTTAGTCCATGAGCATTAGGTACACAAAACCTTAAGACTAAGCTATGATTCAACCGGAAGTGAAATTGCTTCCTGTTAGATTTCGACTGGCGCAGGCTGATAGAATAGAATAACCCCAAGCGTCAGTGAACATAAGCCACGTCAAGTGAAAGTGCTTCCGATAGCTTAGTGATTAGCGCTGACTGTTGGAATGAAGGACACTCAGCGAGAGTGAGTGATAGTGAACTAAATCCTTCATCCAGTGGATTTACTTCCGGATGTAGAAGTGCTTCCGGATACACCTTAGACTAAGGGAACACCCACTGCATGTGACTATGTGCTTATATTGCTAAACTAACGTTCAA
Organism: Mimosa pudica; assembly: GCA_029929735.1. Lineage (NCBI taxonomy): Eukaryota > Viridiplantae > Streptophyta > Magnoliopsida > Fabales > Fabaceae > Mimosa > Mimosa pudica. The sequence goes on along the minus strand of JAKELP010000037.1, from coordinate 2,426,248 downwards.
GTGCAGCACACTAAGTAAAGTTGCTTCCGGATGTGAGTTTGCTTCCGCAAGCAATCAGAATGTCAGAACGTTCAGAGATGCAGTGTCAGAATGCTTATGTCAGAGCAGAGATGCAGTGGACTAGTTTTCAGAGATAAAGCAAGTCAACCCTGCTATGCATTGATGAAGCATTAATTGGGCAAACGGTAACATGGGAAAAACGGCCATATTCAAACGGCTATCCCACCTACCAAGAGCCAGATTGTTTGAAGACTATATAAAGGAGCTCAACTTCATTTATGACAACAACAATTATCTTTGATATTCTTGTGAGAAGTTAGAGCGAGAAACTAAGAACATCTTCAAGCATTCAAAGCTGCCCAGAAAAGTAAAGAGCATTTAACACATCGAGTGATTCTTTTCATCTACATATTCTGTACTCTTTGTTGTTAAGTCTCTTCTTGTTATAAGAGCATTGATTGTACTTAAGTGTGTAACATCATCCGTTCTTTGAGAAAACTTAGTTAGAAAAATCCTTTAAGAGTAAAGGTTAACCCCTTGCTAGGTGTGAGGGGGAGCTAGTCAGAAAGGCTACAAGTGAGCCTGTGTAAAACTTGTGGTTGTAAGGTTGCAAGTGATCCCGTGCAAAACTTGCGGTTGTAAGGTTTCAGGTGAACCCGATTTAAAACCTGAGATATAGTGGAACTCGGCCTGGGTGGTTGAGGACTGAACGTAGGTCAGGTAGACCGAACCAGTATAACTCTTGTGTTGTTTTATTTGAGCATTTATTTTTGAAGCACAATTCCACCCCCCCTCTTGTGCATCCATTACTTTCAGACCTAATCTGCCCTCCAAGTAACCACCCAGGAGCACTGAACACCCTAAACTAACAACAGACCCATATCTGCACTGAAAGTAACCAATGTGTTTAAAAACTACCCCGGGTGGACGGTCAATGAAGTTTGACCATTCCTATGCCTATGTGGCCACCATGTGAAGGCCTTGTTTGTCACTCGACGCCTTGTCATCGCCACGTAAGATATGTTCATGTGGGTCCCACCTATAATAATAAACAATTTCTCTCTCCCTCTTCGTCACCATCACCACAGCCCCCCCAACACCCACCACCCCCACCCACACCACCCCCTCAAACGTGGCAAGCAGAGGTGGCGTGGGTGGGGGCTGGGGAGGTGAGGGGGTGGCGTGGGTGGAAGTGGTGGGTGTTGGAGGGGCTGTGTTGATGGTGATGAAGAGAGAGAGATAAATTGTTTATTATTATAGGTGGGACCCACATGAACATATCTTATGTAACACCCTCAAAAATACAAAAATCTTATACAATTTATAATTAAAATTATATTTACACTCCAAAAAGTCCAAATCGTATTAACAAATTAAAAATTTGATGATAGATCTTTTTTGAAATAATAAAAAAATAAAACATTAAAGGCTGAGGTCTATGACAAAGTAAATATAACTCAAAAACGTGCTTACACCTCAAGTGTCTTCCCCTGGCTTGCTATTAGATCTTTCACCTAAAATTGTTAATAATGGGGTGAGATCGACATCTCAGTAACTACCAAAATCTCCTAACATACACAAGCAAATTATATATAATTACAATACAAAGGTGATTCACATATTCATTCGTACAAATAAACTCTTTATCCATATCGATTGACCTCTTAATTCAAAAACGGTTCCTTTACATTAAGATTTCACTCATGCATAAATGCAGTGGGATGTTACATCTTACGTGGCGATGACAAGGCACCGGGTGACAAACAAGGCCTTCACGTGGCGGCCACATAGGCATAGTAACGGTCAAACGTCATTGACCGTCCACCCGGGGTAGTTTTTAAACACATTGGTTACTTTGAGTCCAGATACGGGCCTGTTGTTAGTTTAGGGTGTTCAGTGCTCCTGGGTGGTTACTTGGAGGCCAGATTAGGTCCATTTAAAATACACACGTGGCAAGCAGAGGTGGCAAAACAAGTGCTCGCGTGGCAGCCACATAGGCATAGTAACGGTCAAACGTTGTTGACCGTCCAACCGGGGTAGTTTTTAAACACTTTGGTTACTTGGAGTCCAGATACGGGCCTGTTGTTAGATCAGGGTGCTCAGCGCTCCTTGGTGGTTACTTGAGGGGCAGATTAGGTCCATTACCCATTTTTATATTCTATATTTCATTCGCTTCTGCATCTCATTAGCTTATTTTTAACTCTTCAAATAGTGTCGACATTGTGAGTTCATAGGTTATAATTCTGTATTGTGGAGGCACTAAATTCTAGCGATGGCAATGTATCTATATTTTATATTTTTATTTCATTACTAGGTTTCTAAGTAACCAGTTAATCAGATTGGGGAAGCTTAAATTTAAGATTTTGTTTATTATAATAATTTTATAAACCATATAAAATCTAGCTAAACCTTTTATATTGCTTTGGTTGCTTGAGGATGAATGTGAGATTATGAGCGAAGAAGAAGAAAAAGATTGAGATAAGGCCAACTTAAGCATTAAATATAAAAAATTTCTTTATTTCCATTAGATATATATAAATCGCATAAGCATCTATATTCCTTAGTTAAATGGATTGGATATTGAAAATTCAAAAACAAAACAATATACAAGATGCATACACACACACAATTATATATCTCAAATATTATTAGAAGAGAAAATCTGAAACAATATATTGATTTAGGATACACTAAATCAATTCGATACAAAACAAATCAAACTAGCCTTGTAGTATATAAGAAACTAGGACAGCTCCCCGCGCGATGCGCGTGATGAGCAACTTAATTTTGTAGAAGCAAACGGAAATACAAATACAAAATATAATAATAAATGGTCATATTTAAGTTTCTACCTGTTTTCAGCACAAATTAGCATCTATAATCTATAAATGAATAATAGGAAACACAATTATGTCAATATAATCATTGATAAGGATGAATCGAGAAACAAAAATGGATGGAGAAGTAAGCAAATTTAGAATTTAGAAAATCATTGTTAATGCACTTCTACATCAATAAAAGCTAACAATTTGGAGACAAACCCAAATACAATAGGAATAACTACATAATTGCCTATTCTTTTCTTGAGTCAAACATCAACCAAATTAATGAGCCACTTTCAATTACACACCAAAATAAGTTTGAACAAAGTCAAATGATCAATTATCTATACTGGCCATCCAACCACAAAAAGCAAAGGAAATTCTTCATTATGAAACAAAATGTCCACTACATCGCTGAAATTCATCCTCCACCGCTTCGTTGCCTTTGATATAGAACAAAAAAAAAATTAGTTTGTATATGAACAAAGATATTATAGATAGTAATTAAGTCTATAAAAAACATTAATCAATCCCTATATAGGCAACTAAAAGATCAATTCTCTAACAAATACATAAACTATATGGAGATTACCTTTGATGTTTCGAAAATATTGTCAGATGAATTTTGGATTGCTGCAATTTTTCTTTGTAGGAATTTTCTATCTCCACCTGCAATATTCAGGAGTAGCATAGTTGTTCACTTGTTCTATGTCTAATATCCAGAATCTATTTTTATTAAAACTACAACTTGCAGCATCAATAGCTATGTATTATGATGAACATGCCCAGCAATTTTGATGTAGACATTCAAAATATACCATAATTTCATAGGTATCATATTGCAAAAGCTTTCTTTCCTAGTGCAAGATAAGCAGAGAGAATCTCAGCACATATAACTACTGTATAAACTAATATGCTAAGAAATTTTTTGCATTTGACTTGCAAGAACATGTGAGGAAATGTCCCATACCTTGCAAACTTTTAGTAGAGGCTGTAAGAATGAAGTTCTGAAAAGGCTGATGACACCCTCAAGTGAAGTCTCTGACCATTCTGAAATCAACCAAGACCAATGAACAAAATTGTTTGTACCAGACACTAAAGTTTCACTTAATATCAAAAGAAAAATATAATTTTGAAATGAACCATTTCCCCACTAAAATAACAGTGATCTTAGCATCAAGCATCATTACAACCAAACACACAATTAAGGCTTCAAGAGTAACGTAGACCAAAGTCTAAAACTTTTAAACCACACTAATTAAGTACTAAACTCATAAGTTTTATACAAATGTCTTTCTTTTCCCAACTAAATATGCACACTTTGCCTCTATTTAAACATAACCAATCAATATTTAATATGAAGGTCTCTATCTAAATATAACACAATGAAATTTAATATAAAGGTCTCTAATTTCCACTATTCTCCTCTCATATCTTCTATTCAGTTGTCCCTCTCTCCGGCCCCTACTCCATATCAGACCTATTTGGTGTGAGTTTGAGTGTTCCAAGTGTGTTTTAAATCAATGATAATTTCTCTGTGATATGCATAAAACAACAACAAACACCACAACAGCCCACACTTGTTTTAAATCAGCTTTTTTGGCTCAAAAGCTGGATAAGATATTGACTAAAGCTGCAAAAAGCAACAACTTGAGAGCTTTACCCTGAAAATGAGGGATTTTTGTCAGCAAAATCAATCATTTGTTGTTCCTCTAATATCTTTACATAGAGCTGAACATCAATTCCACAAATCCCGCAAAAGTATCATATATAGAGATGATATATATCAGCAATCTTAAAATAAAAAACTCAAGCAGAAGATTGATCAGAAACATGGATCAATTATTAGGAATTGTACCTATCCAACTGGAGAACAGGAAAAATGTCTAAATTTTCTTGAGTGTTTCATTAAATGAGTTTCTAACTTCTGAGTATCTTCTCTTCTGAAAATGTCCCAAAGAGCAGCACCTTCTTCTCTTATTTCTTTTCTGCAGTGACATCAAGAAATGTGAGACTTTCATGCACATCGTCCTTGTGTGCTATGTTCAGCTTTGAAATAGAAAATCTTTGCCCATCATTTAAGTTTACTTCTGCTGTATGGGTCAAAATATTCACCTGTGGAATTGTTATGAGAAGCTAGTATTTGAGACAAAAACCATAGTTTTCCATAATAAACAACACCGAATAAGCATGCCTCATCAAACATATCACAATGAAGCTTTGTCAAGTTCTTCTTTTATTCCATAAGCAATATATATTTTGGACCCATGTCTGGTTTCATGACATGGATTGGCAACTTGGCTGCAAGATTGAAAATCCAGCATGAGCACCAAGGCTTAGATATCTCAAAGGCAAAACTGCCAACCAAGAAAAAACATTGAAGAAAAACTCTGGGTAGAGATAAGGTAGGAAAAATAAAACAGTAGCAATCAACATCCAATTTCTAAAAAGCACAAGAAGGATGACCTTTAAATTAAAAACACGTACTATTAAGTGTGTTTCAAATCACACTAAGGCAGCAACATAAACAGCCTCCCCCACCTGTGAAACATCTTTTTAACAATTACTCAGCAACAAAACTAAAACCATTGAATCTTTTTGAATATAATACCAACCTAAAATTGTTTAATCCAGATCAATGATGTCCTCTTGTAGAAATCCTCGAAATGCTTTTGCCATCCTGGATGAACCAATGAATCTCCAAACCAATTTCAAAGTAGTTAGGACCATGTTGATGACAAGAGCAACAGTGCTACAAATCATGAGCCAATCCTTTACCACATCATTTAAACTGAGATTGCACAAGAACATCTAAGATTGATCTGGAGATTATTTAAATGAATTCATTACATCACATCTTTATTAATTTAAAATCAACGGCCATTAACTAAGGTCACATTTGCTACTCCAAGAAAAGAGACTGAGTTAGGAGCAAACAATTGAGCAATTAATATTCTTATTCATGGGAAAAGGATGAAGTTTTGACTAAAGTTGCAAAAACTGTGTGTTCCATTAATAGATATGCAAAACTTTTACCATAAAAGCTGGAAAAGATATTGACTAAAGCTGCAAAAGCCAACAACTTGAAATCTTTTCCCATAAATCAGGGATTTTGTTTAGCCAACAACTTGAAAGATTTTCCCATAAATCAGGGATTTTGCTGAACAAAATCCCCCTTTCTGTTCCTCTGATATCATGAATTTCTACCTCCTTGAGCCACACAAGTCCAACAACTTGAACAAAATCCCGCCCACAAAATACTTGGTCCACAATTTCCCTAAAAATACTTGGGTGAATTCATAAAGAAGTAAAATACCAACCTAAATGGTTTAACCCAGATCAATAATGTCTTCTTACAGGAATCCTCGAAATGATTCTGCCGTCATAACTGAACCGATGAATCTTCATACCAATCTCAAAGTAGTGAGGACCCTGTTGGCGACAAGAGCAACAGTGTTACAAATCATGAGCCAATCCTTTACCACATCATTCAAAATAAGATCGCACAAGAACATCTGAGATTGATCTGAAAATCATTTAAAATTTTACATGGTTATTTCCCATTTAACTTTTTTAATATGTAAAACAAACAATTAATGAAACATACGACCCACCATCCAACGCCAACCATATAAAAACAAAATCGGCCAAGAATCAAGGTTGAACTGAAAAGGAAGGAGATGAATACCTGCGCTCGGAAACTAAGAGGGATCTGGCTGATCTCGCAACTCCAGTAACACTCTTGTTATGAATGGGACACCCACAAGACAAAGAAGAAGAAGACGCTGAGAACTTCCTCCACGAGTTCAAGTTTCTGGGGATGGAGGAGATCGTGGACGAGAATATTTTTAGGAAGAATAGGGAGGGATGATCTTGCAAGATCATAAGCTTTGATTGATTAATGGGATATGAAGGCAAAAAAGTGTGTGAGAGAGGAAAGAGATGAGGAGAGCGAAGAGTGAGGAAACAATTGGGAAAGTATGAATTGTCACATTAAACAAATGCAAATAACTAACATAAGGGCATTTTTGGTATTTTACTGTTCAGAAGAGTTTAAGGGAACAGTGATTGGTGGATGAATTTTATTTGATATATTGATATCTACCAAATAAAACATTGGGTCTATAGATAAACCAAACGCTTTTTTTATTTATTTAGTGTACATAGTATGTTTTTTTGTAGTATGCATTCATCAATCATTGATTAACCTTTGAATGACTTCTCAAGTAAATCAATTATTTTTTCATCCACTTGGAATGTCTTTTCAAGAACCTCAGAAGTGATAGGTGGATTAGAGCCAAACAGTGATGTTGCAATGGGGATGACTCCAGCATTTTGGCTGCTAAGACCTGCAAATGCAACAGCATTGCCATAACCCACGTTTTGTTGGAAGTGAATGAGACCGATTGGGAAAACAAACACATCTCCCTTGTTAAGCACTTTGGTAAATAATTTATTCCCATTTTGATTGGAGGCTACAAATCCAACAAGAAGAGAGCCTTCAACCACAACAATGATCTCAGTGCCACGTGGATGGGTGTGAGGAGGGTTCAAACCCTTTGGGTCAAAGTCAAGGCGAGCAAGAGAGATTCCAAGAGTGTTCAATCCAGACAACATGGTTACATCTGCAGTCTTGACAGCGAAGCCAGTAGGGTTTTTGTCTCCGGGTTTATCAAATCCAGATGTGAAGAAGTCCTCTGCTTTCACAGCTTTCGGATCCTTGCAAAATTTACCATTCACGAATACTGCATACAAATTTGAGAGATCAAATATTCTAAGTTTAATTTCCTTAAGCAATAATATATAATTGCATCAAAATAAACTTGTAAAGATTTAATATAATTTGCACCCTATGGTAAGATCTGAAGTTATTATTATAAGGTCCTATTTGATAATATAAAGCCGTCATAATAGCGTGTAATAGAAAGAAAAGAGTGTATTAGAGAATGAGGCCTAATATGATTGTGTGTACCTCCTTTAGTATCTGAGTCCTTGAGTGCAACACAGAAATCCTGAAGAGGACTTGGGTCATATGCAAGCACATGGACAGAAGCAAATGCCAAGAGGCTAACCACAACCAAGCACGCCGACTTCATCTTGAGGGTGTATATATCTGTCTATCTCTATATCTTCTAATTCTGTGCGTGTTAGTTTGAGTTTATGAATGAACTTGAAGACTATTTATAAGGTAAATTCATTGAAGCGGTCTATTTAATTGGTTTGAAATAAAGAGTTAAAGACTAACTTTTATTTTTCTTCACCTGCAACCTATTACTCTTTCAATTCATTTGTTTTGTTCAAATGTGCTCGGAGTTGTTGTGACCATTTCTATAACGACTTACCATCTACATGTCTATCTACTCCATACTTCTTTCAATTCTCTTTGTTTATAATTTTGGACTTAGAAATGTTTTATTTGGACAAAATGCGTTCAACAATGAAGTGAGAGTTTGCGGTGCAATAATTTTCTTGGCTGTTCCGATAAGAAAGCTATACCTGGTCCAAAGGAAGAAGCTATATTTTCATCATTTAAGTTGTTATTTAGTATAAATATTTTTAATCCTATAGCTTCTTATATAAATATTTATGTATCATTTCATCATTTAAGTTGTTGATGAATCAGTGAATATTTTTATTGTGGGCATTTACATATATGATTTTCTTACCATCTTATTGGGTGCTTCTATATATTGGATAATTTCGATGCAGTTGTCATTGCAGTTCTATTAGGATCACATTTAATTTAATTTATTTAGTCAACTTTATGAATTTGAGCGACTTACTTACTACTTGAAGAATGAATAAAAAAAGATAAAATATTAAAATAGAACAAGAATGTAAATAATAATATAATAAGTTAAATACTATGTAAGATGAATAAATCATAAAATAATATTACTGAAAAAAATAAATTTAAAATAATACAATGAAAATTAATAGAAATACGGTGGCATGTAAAAATTAAATACGTAACAATTACATGTAAATATTAGACAATACAATGATCCAAATGTTTTATTTCCATATACATTTTACTGACGGTGTATTTTTATTGTCACACCCTAAAATTTAGGGGTGATTAATACGTAAAACAAGAGAAAATTCACAATTTAAAATCTAAAACTATAAAATACACCTAACTACTTTTAATTTATATATTTTCATCTAACTAAAATATTTAATCTTTTGTAGAAATTTCTGCATAGTCTCCCCTATAAGATGGACTTCTTGAATGTTCTACAAAGACATGTTATCACAAAATAATCATCGGAGTTCTATTCCGAGAATACATAATTAAACTACTTATAACAAAAGTAAGGATCTTGTCCCTAAGCTACGTGGAGCTTCTAAAACACATATTTACATATAGAAGTCCTCACAAGCAGTTAGTAAGCTTGAATCAAAAGAAAAGCTCTTCAATGCTCAGCTGGAGGTACATGGTCAGCTCTTCTATCTGAAACCGCAACATTTACTGGTAAATAGCGTCCCACTTTTCAACAACAAATAAAATGCTAATGGTAGGCATAAAATAAATAAGTAATAAATAAATAAATGAATTTGTTTAAGTCAAATAAATGTCATCATAACATTATCCACTAAAAACGAGTTCTAAAAACTTATATTTTTATAGGACTTTTAACAGAACAAAATCACAAGCGTGGACACACAATCCACGAGGGAAAATAACCAAGCGCGGCAAAGCCACAAAACAAGCGCAGCACAAGGCCATGAAACAAGCGCAGGTACAAGACCCACGAAACAAGCGTAGGTATGAGACCCACATAAAACAAGCGTGAGAACAAATCTCACGATTATCAAGCGAGTTTGAGGATCAAAACCACCGATTTTAAAGTACAGGGACCAAAACCAAAATTTAGTGAAAATTCAGTGACCAAAAGTTGTATTAACCCAAAAACTAATAAATGTATGGGAAATTCCAAAACTCTATGTGCATGAAAAAAATGAGTGTGCAATAATTAGTTTTCATTTTACAAAAAATATTCTTGACAAATATAAATTTTTGAATAATTTTTATGTGAGAAAGGGTATTTTGATTGAAACTATATTTAAAAGCCAAAATTAAGTATATACTAAACGGTTTGGGTGAGTGCAAATGAATTCTAAAATTTAGAAGAGGGGCTTTTGCAAGATATATCTCAACTTTAGGGAGGTTTATCTACGTTCTTAAAATAGTGATGTTTGGATAGTTAGGTTAAACAAAGGGTGTTTGGGGTTCTCAACCCTTATTTCTGCGTCTGAATTTTTTGTTAGATTTGGCACCTCGGGCGCAGTCAGGGCGTAGTCTTGACACAGTTTAGACACAAAAATAGAATGCTTTTAGTTTTGGCGCCCTATGCACGCCCAGGACACTCCCCCGGCACCAAAATAGAGCCCTCCTAACTTTTTCTTCTTTGCTTCCACCCTCTTGTACTTTGCTTCCATCGTCATTTTTTTGGCTTCTATTTGAGTGTGTTCACCCATTGACCTACAAGATATTAAAACTTTATATAACATCACAAAGATCTCGAAAGGATGAATGATCATGAATCAATCTAAATGTGACAAAATTGCCCTTAACTATGACAACTTCAACAACTTGTGCATTAGTTTGAATCTATCCTAATTAGGTGCATTTTTCATCAAAAACATGCATTAAATCAATGAATTTGAACATGAAAAGATATGCAAAAGTATGGTATAATCATACAACTTCATTTGTTCTTGTTTCAATTTCAAGAATTCTGCCAAGTTCAGATTCGAGTTCGAAGTTCCGGATACGAGAATGCTCGTGGGTCGAGTAAATTCCTTCATTAGCCTCAGAGCTAGAAGGTTTCTAAGGCTACAATTGAGGTAGGCCTCAAATTTTCGATTCCGTTGCATGTTATGATTATCATATTTTTTTTTAATTTACTGTATGTTCATTAGTTTAATATGCTAGTAATTTAAAAATATGTTGTTTTCTGGAATTTTAAATATATGAATATGCACTGATATTTTTGCAAGAATATTTATAAAAATATATTTTAGTTTTTTCCTTTCAAAAATACTATGTATGAATTAATAGAGGCTGAGAATACCTCTATGAATATTTCAAGATTCTCTATGATGTAAAGGGAATTGCTAGATAGCTAACAATTTCTAGCACACCACAACAAAATGGTGTTGTTGAAAGAAGGAACCAAACCCTTTTCGATATGGTTATGTCAATAGTGTCTATGGCAGAGTGGCCTATCTCCTATTGGGACGGATGACATGCTCTCAACTGCGACATTCATAATTATTCAAGTGGCTTCAAAATCATTCACCATGACACTATATGTGGTTAGACGGGTGAACTCTATACTTTTGGCAGGGAATATCTCAAGTACTGGTGAGCTTGAGACAATCTTGTTGTATGAATTTATTTCTATTGGACTTTATGTTAGCCTATGACTCTAGTAAGTGGAATAAGGATGAATGGTGTTATAAGGGAGGTTGCATATACACTCTATTTATCCATGGACAAACTATTGTTGTATATTAAATTAAGAATATAATTGATATGCATGACAATTATATAGATGATTTTGTGATAAAATTGTACATGATTTGCTTGCGAATGTTACGAGCAATTTCTCAAAGGATATAGACTAATTACTGAAAGAGCAATTTCTCAAATGATATCCTAATATCTCTACTAATAATAACCCTTATTAATAGACTTAATTTGATTGAGAATAAAATAATTCTTATTCTTTATTATTTCCTATTCACTCTTCAACAATCCTAGAGTACCTCAATACATACAAGTGCAGCATTATTTCATGCCGAAATTTCAAGACACATATAAGGCGACAATTCTATTTATAGGGTGACGATCCTATTTATAGGTTACATTAAGCCTATGAAGCTCCTAAAACAAGATTTCCAATATAAAATACAGTTTGGGTATTACATCATCATGATGACTACTCATCCACCTAAGGCTTAATCTTCGATTCTATTGGTGGTACTAAGTCAGTAACATTATTTGAGAACAAACATTGGTTTCCAGGGATAACATACCATTAATAGAGGAACATCAAACACATACATTTGAATAGAATTACATTTGACTAGTAAAATTTAGTACTACTTCTGAATAATCAAACATAGGGTTAAGGATCATTTTTGAATATACACTATAAGGTCAAGTATCACCCAACTCATGCGCAAACTTTTCAAAAGAGGTTAAACTCGCCAAACACCGTTGATGGTGTTAGATTATGTGACACTATTTTTTAAAAAAGAATCAAGAAATTTTATGCATTTTTTTATAAATGATTTCTTATATGCCAAAAGTAATTGTCGTATAATTTTCTGATTAAAAAAAATAGTGCCACATAATTTGCATAATTGACATATAAGATCCCATTTAATGATGTTAGACAAGATTTCACTCCTTTTTAAAATGTTTGTATCCATATAAGAAATTATTATATGTTTTGGATGATGTTTGACCTATAATTTATAGGCAAAACGCTCCTTAACCCTAAAACGGAAAGGCAAACCCAACTTATAACAATATGATCATAAATATGAATATGAGTGAAATTGTATATATGTTTGTAAAAATATCACTGCAAGTCTACGAGTCAAATTTAATTTGTACAGTGGTAAGAAAACTGCCGTTCCACAAAGACTATGTGACAAACACGTTCATTAAATACATTATAAAAGTAATAAAAATTGACGTTGGGAAAAATCAAATGATAAGTTGAAATATGGTTAAAAATTTGAAATAAAATAAGAAAACTTTTAAACTTTGGCTTACGCAAATAGGAAAAGTCTTAACCTTTATATCCACTTGCATTTCATGATACCCAATGTTCCTTCTCTAATGATAATTAAAATCCATTATGTTGTTGTACATTTAAATAACTCTCTCAAGCATATTCAAATCTTAATTGACTTTAGCATGCATAATCTCTTACTATATATCATTTTCAATTAATTTCTTCATAAAGCTTGGCTAATGAATATCACTGTCTCATCTCACTAACAAACTTTTAATTAGCGCCTCAACTATTTGTGTTTGATGATTTGAATATAGTAATACTGAATTATGTCTGTCTCTGTATTTCCCTCTTCTACTAAAGTCTCTCCTCTGCCTCTGCACTGTAGGTTTCATATTCTCTTTTCCATTCGTTACTGGTCTGCATCAAATTAGCTTCTTTTTCAACTTGTCAAATAGTGTAGATGTTGTGAATTCGTAGGTTATACTTCTCCATTGTAGAGGCACTAAATTATAGTGATGGCAATGCATCTATTATTTTATACTCCCTCCGGTCCTAAATATAAGACCTAATTAACTTTTTCTAGAAAATCCTTAAAAAAGAAAAATAAGTTAATTATAAATTGATTTACCTAACTTTTTCCCTTAAACTAATTTATTTTACCTATAAACTAATGGATAATCTAAAAATATATCAAATATGTCATCATTTAATAACCTATTTCGCAACTTTAATCTCTCAAAAAAAAGTCATTTAGGTCCTATATTTAGGACGGGAGGTAGTATTTTTTATTTCATTAATAGGTTCTTAAGTAACCACTTAATCAGATTTGGAAAGCTTAAATTTAAGTGTTATTAATTTTATAAACTATCAAATCTAGCTAAATCTTTTATGTTATTTTGGTTACCTGATTATGAATGTGAGATTATGAGAAGGAAAGAAGAAAAAGATTGTGAGAAGACCAACTTAAGCATTAAACTCAAACAATTTCTCTATTTCCATTATTTCATGGTATATACATCTCAAGAGCATCTATATTCCAAAGTTAAACGGATTGGATATTGAAACTTAAAGAAAAAACAATTAATGTATTATTAGATGAGAAAATCTGAAACAATATATTGATTTAGGCTACGCTAAATCTATCAGATACAAAACAAATCAAACTAGCTTTGTAGTATATAAGAAATCTCTACCAAATAAAACATTGGGTTTATAGATAAACCAAACGTTTTTTTTAATTATTTAATGTGGTATGTATTTTTGTAGTATGCATTCATCAATCGTTGATTAACCTTTGAATGGCTTCTCAAGTAAATCAATTATTTTCTCGTCCACTTGGAATGTCTTTTCAAGAACCTCAGAAGAGATAGGTGGATTGGAGCCAAATAGAGATGTTGCAATAGGAATAACTCCAGCATTTTGGCTGCTTAGACCTGCAAATGCAACAGCATTGCCATAACCCACGTTTTGTTGGAAGTGAATGAGACCGATTGGGAAAACAAACACATCTCCCTTGTTAAGCACTTTGGTAAATAATTTATTGTCATTTTGATTAGAGGCCACAAATCCAACAAGAAGAGTGCCTTCAACCACGACAATGATCTCAGTGCCACGTGGATGGGTGTGAGGAGGGTTCAAACCCTTTGGATCAAAGTCAAGGCGAGCAAGAGAGATTCCAAGAGTGTTCAATCCAGACAACATGGTTACATCTGCAGTCTTGACAGCGAAGCCAGTAGGGTTTTTGTCTCCAGGTTTATCAAATCCAGATGTGAAGAAGTCCTCTGCTTTCACAGCTTTCGGATCCTTGCAAAATTTACCATTCACGAATACTGCATACAAATGTGAGAGATCAAATATTCTAAGTTTGCTTAACCAATAATATATAACTGGATTAAAATGAACTTGTAAATATTTAATATAGTTTGCTCCTTATGGTAAGTTCTGAAGTTATTATAATGTCCTATTTGATAAAATAAAGCTATCATCATAGTGTGTATTAGAAAGATAGACAAATGGTGCATTAGAGAATGGGGCACTTGAGACCCCTCGCCCTAATATAATTGTGTGTACCTCCTTTAGTATCTGAGTCTTTGAGTGCAACACAGAAATCCTGAAGAGGACTTGGGTCATATGCAAGCACATGAACGGAAGCAAATGCCAAGAGGCTAACCACAACCAAGCACGCAGACTTCATCTTGAGGGTGTATATATCTGTCTATCTCTATATCTTCTAATTCTGTGCGTGTTAGCTTGAGTTTATGAATGAACTTGAAGACTATTTATAAGGAAAATCCATTGAAGCGGTCTGTTTAATTTGTTTGCGGCAAGAAGCAAATACAATTAAAGACTGGCTATTGTTTTTCTTCACCTGCAACTTATTACTCTTTCAAATCATTTGATTTGTTCAAGTGATGATCGGAGTTGTTGTGACCCTTTCTTTAACTACCAACTACATATTTCTATCTACATCTGCTCGATCTATATCTCTTCCAGTTCTCTGTATGTGTATCACTTTGGACTTTGATATGTTTTTTCGACAAAATGTGTTCAAGAATGACGTTAAGAATTGAATAACAAGCCAATATTTGGCCAAGAAAGAAGTTACTCTAAAATCTCAAATATAACATCATCCATTTGACTTTTTTTTAGGATCCTAATGGAGTATATTTGACAACTAAATTATAACATATATCTCATATAATTAGATTATATGTTAATTAATTTTTAAGTATAGAATACATTAATTTTGAGGAAAGATGATAATCATAAACATTTTAAAATGATTAATTTTGCATAATTAATTTCTCCAGAAATTTAAAAAAGTCTTATAATCAGATATCGAGAGAGTAAATTGCTTCTTATTTTAATGTATCTTTTCATCATTTCAGTCGTTGATATGATCAGTCATTCAATATTATGGTGGGTGGAAAAAATACCTACAAACATGTTAATACTCATTTGTGTCCTTATTATTATAAGACTACTTTGACTTTTTTAGAGAAATTTTAAATGCAAAATTATTTTAAATTTCTTTATTAATTTTTTTGTCAAAACTAATTTATTCTACTTATAGAGTAATATATATTTAATTATATGTGACATGTGCTATAATTTAGTAGTCTAATTTACTTTCTTATTTTCTACAAAAAAGTCAACCAAATTCTGTATTTAATACACGAGGGAGTTTTAACAATAAAATGAAATTTTTATATACTTTTTTATTGACAGTGTATTTTATATAAAATGAAATTTTAATTTCTAGTCACAGTCTTCCAGAAATGCTTTAAAATATTAAAAAAAAAACAATGGTTCACCAAGTCAACAATATTTTTTTTTTTGGGACAAAACCAAGTCAAGAATATTAACGGTTGGTGATTTCTTTACAAAATCGTTCATTTTCTAGCATAAGACTTTTCTTCATCTTCGTTTCAGGATATGAGGATTCAAGCACACACCACACGTTTTTTTATGATCAGGGCAACATAAGCAACCAAACAGAAACGACGCGAGATAGAATTTAAAAACATATTTATATCCCTTTTAGTATAGTAGTATGTGAAGTTATACTGTACTGATTTAAAATTTTAATCACAAAAGGAAAACTGCTCCAATTGTCTCACATTTGCCTTCTTTTACATATTGTATAAGTCAAAATGCACTAATTAATAAAATGATTACGTTGATCTAGAATTTAAACTATCATTTATTATAATTATATATTGTATAAGTCAAAATGCACTAATCAATAAAATGATAAAATGATAGTTTTGTGTCAAATGTGTAATTATCAAAGATTGTTTTCTATTCTACTTTTTCCAAGCATAGGTATATTTTATTTGAACAAAAAAAACATGGGTATATTCCTACTCAAGGTATTTAATTTAAGATGTTGTTAAACACTAAATGTGGACACATATTTAACAAATATTCAACATCAAGATTATAACCGACTAGCATTTTCCTTTTTTTTTGGTCGAGAACCGACTAGCCTTTTCCACTTCACTCAAAGCCCATTAGTTCAACAAAGATTGTTCTAACAGCTAGTGGTAAAAATTTAGCTCATAATCCATGATGTTGACTTATAAAATCCAGCTACTGATATGTATGAGAAAATGTTAATTGATAATTGTGGACTACCAAAAAACCCCACTTCCCAACCAACGGGTATATTTGCCCACATTCCACATTCCAACTTCCCAACCAAAAATATTAAGTTTTTATTTTTGCTTCTATGAATGATGTCTTTGCTTCGATAATATTAAGCTTGTGGTTAATATTTTAAGTACAAATGACTTATTTATCCGTTTATAGTTTTCCTCTCTTTTTATTATTTTTATTTTTGATGGGATAAAGGTCTCTCTTACCTAAGAAATATACACTAAGGATTAAAAAAAAATTATTGGGACTGATGTCTATAGTCCATGAAACCGTAAAAGTTGAATAAAAGAGAAGGAAACTGTGAACGGTTAAATAAGTCAAGTTTCCTTAATTTATTGACCAAAGACTAATTAATATCATCGATGAAGAGACGTCATTCTTTGAACTAATTCAAGAAAGACCAATTTTGCAATCCGGTCACAAAAGTCATCTTTGTAGATATTTTCAAGTTATTGATGACAAGGTCAAAAAAACTGAAGTTATTGATGAAAAGTCTTATATTATATGTGTGCGTGCGAGCATAAGTTTTAGTAAGTTAGATCCAAGTTCTTTAGAACTAACATATGCCTTTGGACTCAACATGACTTTTATAGAGGTATTAACAAATTATCCATCAACATTTTACTCATATTAGTAGCTAGCTGGATCTGAACTCAACTTCATGGACTATGTACCAATTTTTTTTACCATCTAGTTACAACAATCATTGTTTGAACTAAAAGGGCGTTGAGTGAACGGGAAAAAGCTAGTCTTGCAAACATACATTTGAATATTTGTTAATAAAGAGGTGCTCGTATTTAGTGTCAGTCTATGAGGCAATATCTTATATAAAAAATACCTGCAACAGCAATATACCTACACTTCGCAAAAGGGCCGGGGAATAGAAAGCAATCTTTGAAAATTACACATTTGACATAAAAAACCATCATTAGTTTTTTGCATTTTAACTTGCACAATATATAATAAAAGATAGTTTAAGTTCTAGCTCAACATATGATCAAATTTATTGATAACATGTGTATTTGATCCTTCACTATGATTTTCCCTTTTGAAATATATCTAATCAAAACTTGGTGAATGAGGATCCAAACTCAATTCAAATGGGACTGCTATGTAAAACAAGATAAATCATTGTATATAAAAATACACCGTCAGTTAAAAAGTATATGAAAATAAACATTTGGATCATTGTATTGTCTCATATTTACATGTTGTTACGTATTTAATTTTTTGGGAAAATTAATTACAAGTCCCTTGTAAGGGACATAATATTAAAAATGTCCCCCTAATTAGGGAAATTAAAGTAGAGTCCATTGGGAAGGTACTTTAATTATTTTTGAAAACGTGGGCCCAACAGTTAATAATACTCCTTCCGGTCCTAAATATAAGACCTAGTTGACTTTTTTAAAAAATCATAAAAACGAAAAATAAGTTAATTATAAATTGATTTATCTAATTTTTTTCTCTTACACTAGTTTATTTTACCTATAAGCTAATGAATAATCTACAAAGATATCAAATATATCATTATTTAATAACCTATTTTGCAACTTTAATCTCTCAAAAAAAAAGTCAATTAGGTATTATATTTAGACCCGGAGGTAGTATAATATTCTCTCCTCTCTCCTCTCTCCCCCCCAACGTAACCCAACTCAACACCTTCCATCAACACTCTCCCACCCTCCACATCCATGGAATCACATTTTCAAAAATAATTAAAGTACAATCTCAAGGGACTCTACTTTAATTTCTCTAGTTACAGGGACTTCTTTAGTATTATGTCCCTTACAAGGGACTTGTAATTAATTTTCCCTAATTTTTCTTGCCGCCGTATTTCTATTAATTTTCATTGTTTTATTTTATAATTTATTTTTTGAGTAATATTATTTTATGATTTATTCATTTTTAATAGTATTCCACTTATTATATTATTTACGTTCTTGTTCAATTCTAGTTTAATATTTCATTTCTTTTTATTCATTCTTCAAGTTGTAAGTATGTCGCTCCAATTAATAAAGTTGACTAAACAACAATTTATTCCTTTTTATTCGAAAAATAAAATTAATTTTTTATCCGAAATAGAAATGCAATGACAACTGCATCGAAATTACCCAATATAGAGAAGCACCCAATAAGATGGTAAGAAAATCATAAATGTAAATGCCCAGATTAAAAATATTTCACTGATTGATCTACAACTTAAATGATGAAAAGATACATAAATATTTATATAAGAAGCTATATAGCTTCTTCCTTTGGACCAGGTATAGCTTTCTTATCGAAACAACCAAGAAACACCAAACCAATTCTTCACTTCATTATTGAACGCATTTTGCCCAAATAAAACATTTCAAGTCCAAAATTATAAACAAACACAGAATTGAAAGAGGTATGGAGTAGATAGACATGTAGATGGTAAGTTATAGAAATGGTCACAACAACTCCGAGCACATTTGAACAAAACAAATGAATTGAAAGAGTAATAGGTTGCAGGTGATGAAAAATAAAAGTTAGTCTCTAATTCTTTCTTGCAAACCAATTAAATAGACCGCTTCAATGAGTTTACCTTATAAATATATAGTCTTCATGTTCATTCATAAACTCAAACTAATACATAAAGAATTAAAAGATATACAGATAGAGAGATATACGCATCCACAAGATGAAGTCTGCATGCTTGGTTGTGGTTAGCCTCTTGGCATTTGCTTCTGTTCATGTGCTTGCATATGATCCAAGTCCTCTTCAGGATTTCTGTGTTGCACTCAAAGACTCAGATATTAAAGGAGGTACACACAATTATATTAGGCCTCATTTTCTAATACATCTTTTTCATTCTGATACACGCTATTATGACATCTTTATATTATCAAATATATAGGACATTATAATAACTTCAGAACTAACCATAGGGAGCAAATAACATTAAATCTTTACAGGTTTAATTTTGATGCAGTTATATATTATTGCTTAAGCAAACTTAGATTATTTGATCTCTCAAATTTGTATGCAGTATTTGTGAATGGTAAATTTTGCAAGGATCCGAAAGCTGTGAAAGCAGAGGACTTCTTCACATCTGGATTTGATAAACCCGGAGACAAAAACCCTACTGGCTTCGCTGTCAAGACTGCAGATGTAACCATGTTGTCTGGATTGAACACTCTTGGAATCTCTCTTGCTCGCCTTGACTTTGACCCAAAGGGTTTGAACCCTCCTCACACCCATCCACGTGGCACTGAGATCATTGTTGTGGTTGAAGGCTCTCTTCTTGTTGGATTTGTAGCCTCCAATCAAAATGGGAATAAATTATTTACCAAAGTGCTTAACAAGGGAGATGTGTTTGTTTTTCCAATCGGTCTCATTCACTTCCAACAAAATGTGGGTTATGGCAATGCTGTTGCATTTGCAGGTCTTAGCAGCCAAAATGCTGGAGTTATCCCTATTGCAACATCTCTGTTTGGCTCTAATCCACCTATCTCTTCTGAGGTTCTTGAAAAGACATTCCAAGTGGACGAGAAAATAATTGATTTACTTGAGAAGCCATTCAAAGGTTAATCAATGATTGATGAGTGCATACTACAAAAATACATATTACGTACACTAAATAAATAAAAAAAGAACTTTTGGTTTATGTATAGACCAAATGTTTTATTTGGTAGGTATCTCATATACTACAAGGCTAGTTTGATTTGTTTTGTATCGGGTTGATGTAGCATAGCCCAAAACATTATATTGTTTCAGATTTACTCATCTAATAATACATTGTTTTGTTTTTGAATATTCAATATCAAGAAGTAATGGAAACAAAGAAATTGTTCAAATTTAATACTTAAGTTGGCATTCTCTCGATCTTTTGCTTCTTCTCTTTTAGAATTCCAAAAGAACAATTAAGGAATCAGACAATTGTTAATTGTTGTGTTCCAATTGTTTTAGAGCATAGCATGTAACAGTTCTCATAGTCTTCACTAATTTAGAACACATGTCTAGATATAAGAGAACTTTATAGCTTGTAATGTTGGAAGCGCTTAAATGATCGAAAATGAAATAATAAAGATTAGTTGGGATTGATGTTTGGGAGAGAATATAAATGTGCCTAAAGAGAATTATTGCAAAAACGTGAAATCACGAAGCTATTAATATAAGTTTCTCGTGATCATCGCCATAGTCTCGCCACGGCTAGCCCATGGCGAGGACAAAACAATTTTTCTTTCTTTCTTGGTTTAACTATAGGCTTATAAAAATGCTCATAATCTCCACTAATTTAGAACACATGCCTAAAATTAAGATGACCATGTAGGCTTGTAATGGTGCAAGGGCTTAAATGAAATAAAGAAGTGATAAAGATTAGTTGGATTGGTGTTTGGGAGAGAATATGAATTTTCCTAATGTGAATTCTTACAAGAAAATGCAAATATCAGTTTCTCATGATCCCCACCATAGCTCTGCCACGGCTAGCCCACGAGTAAGACACAACATTTTCTTTCTTTCTTCTTTTTAACCATAGACTTGTAAAAATTCTCATAGTCTCCACTAATTTAGAAAACATTTCTAGAAAATAGCTATAAAATTTCAAAAGTGGGGCAAAAGTGTCCTCCACGTTAAATAAAGTAACTTCCGTTTATCATATTATATTGGGTCTCACTCTCCTTCCTCTTCATCCCACCCACCAAATCCTAATTGTCCGACCCATCATCTCCGACTTCCCACGTTCTCAACGCCATTTCTTGGTGTGGCCGCTTGGCCATCACAAAAGGGATTCTCATAATACTTCATGCAATTCTCGTGTGTCGTCATCTCATCCGACACCTTACTCAAATCATAACCCAACTCCAAGTTCAGATTTATTGTTGAAGGGTCCTCATGATAGTCTTCAACAAAGACACCTTCATTTTCATTAAGATAACGAATTTTGGCTGCACATTTTTCCCATGGACATTGTCGAATTCCTGTGTATATGTTCTTCCACTATCTCTTGCCTGACTTCTCCATTCCCCCTGCTACTACTATTGCAAGAAATTAAAATCTCAAACATAAAGTCACAACACGTAGAAAGTAAAAATAAGACGGTGGAATAATGAATTAGTATTAGTATATGAAAAGAGGATATTAATATATAACGACCTGTGGAAAGTTGAGGACTTTAGAGGGGAATGGAGGGGAAGTCATTGTTGGTTTTAGAAGTGTGAGGCCAAATTCCGGAGGGGGTAAGACAACAATTATCGTTGCTTGGGAAGAAGTTAGAGATGATATGGGTTGCCGGAGAATTGAGATTTGATGGGTGGGAAGAAGAGAAAGGAGAGTGGGCCCAATATAATATAACTAACGAAAGTTACATTATTTAATGTGATGGACACTTTTACCCAATGTTCAAAAAACCAGATCGGACCATCCGGTTGAACCTACAACGTTCACCAGAACGGTCCGGTTGAGCATTTGGCTTGGAGGCGGCATCAAACCGGGGATGGACCGGTTTAAACGCCTAAACCGTTCCAGGCCCGGGAAACCGGAAAATTTGCGGGTTGACCAGTTTGCATGTTTGGGCTTTTATGTTAAAAAATTGAAGTTTGAAACTGAGACTCACGCAAAACACCACAACCCCAAAGCTTCATTGATGATCTACCTCCATCCCTAGCTCGATTATTAGTGAATAAGGGAGAAGAAATATGAATATGATTTTAGAGAAGGAATAAGATGAAGGTGAAGGGAGGCACGATGAGATCTTCTTCATCACATGTAATTTCTTGGCCTGTGAAGAGAGTATCGCAAGAGAGGTAGAGAGGAAAGTGAGGAAATCAGATTAATGAAGAAGAGAGATTCAGCCGTAGCAACAAGGATAATGACTAATAAGGGGTATAATAATCTAGGGTAGGGTTTAACTTTGGGCTTGGGCCTGACTAATTTAGTTAAAAAACATAATTAATGAGATGATGCTATTTTTATTAAGAAATACATGTTTGAGTTTTAAAGATTTAATCTAACGGCAGATGTTATATTGACTCTAGCTGCATTTTACTATTTTTAGTTTTGACTATTTTAATATTTGATTATTTTCACTATTTAGCATTTATCTTATTTATATATTTTCTTACATTTGACAATTAAATATTATTATTTTATTATTTCCGGGTTGACCTGGTTGAACTACGGTTGAACTAATAACCCTTGAACCAGTAGTTTGCCCGGATGGATGTCCGGTCGGATTTTTTGAAATTTCATTTGTAATTTTGTTCCAAAAAATTTTACAATGATATTTCTGCACATTCATGACAATTATTTGAGCATTTTTGCACTTTAGTCTTTAAAATTAATATTTTTCCTTTTCTCATAGAGTTATTTGATCCCTTTTGTTCAAAATATAATTACAATTAAGAAAACATGTTCGTTTTAAAAAAAGACCAAAAAGGGGTAGAGGGTTAGGGTTAACCCATGGGTTTGACATGTTAGCCCACAGGTTTACAAATTTGGACATAAGTAATTCTGGCCCAAAGACCAATTTTGATATGAGCCTTAAAATCGTGTTTGGGTTAGCTTACGAGCTTCGGCCCATATTACTGAATCTAACAAGATGTTGAAAGATGAGACGAAAGCAAATGGCGAAGCAGAAGACATTAAACGATAACCTTATAAAATAAAAGAAAGTAATGTATTTCTGAATTTCTGTTGGGACTTAGGAGACGAACTTACAATTCTGTCAATCATATGAGATGTGAATTATGGATATGCAACCACAGTAGATGGTTATGAAAATGGAATGAAAACCCGTAAGTTTCTATTTGACGCAGTTGTGATTTTAGCACATTTATTTTAAACATCTCGTGAATTTACTTTGAATAGATTTTTTTCTTTTCCTCGAAATATTTTGTTTCCACCAGATGAAGATTTACTGGCCTCTACAGGAAAAACAAACGGAAGTCATTGAAGAAAAGGATCTCATCTGATCATAAGAATGTAGACATCCGTAGAAAACGAAAACCATGGAAGAATTTAGATTATCTGAAACTTTTTATCAAGTATATTTCAAACCTACCCAAAACAAAATCTATAAATTTCTTTTCTTGACCATAAAATCAATACATAATTATAAATCACAACCAAATAGAAGCATAACAAAGAGTTCTATCAAGTTGTTGATCTACAACATGATTTGCCAGGTGATGCCGGCTGCAAATACAAAAATGCCAAGTGGGGAAAGTCCCAAATGGAAACTTCCACAAAAGCAAACAGAAATAAACCTTTTCTTAGTACCATTCAGGTCAGAGCGAAAATGCGTAGATTCAGCTATCATCATTTCCTACCAAGTCCTCAGCTTTACCTATTGCCTCCATTATAGAGATATAGGTACTATCACTGGGAGTGATGCCGTTACGCACCATTTCTTTGAGTAGTTCTTCAGCATGCTCGCCTTCTTGGTTTTTGCATAAGCCTTGAATAAGAGCATTGTAAGTGAGAAGGGTGGGATTAAATCCTTTGCTCAACATTTCATCACGAACTTTAAAAGCATCCTTCATATCACCTCTTTTGCTGTAACCACTAATGAGTGTATTATAACTACTATGATCAGGCTTGATTCCCCTTCTTTTCATTTCATCAAGAAGTTGACGAGCTTCTTCCACCTTCCCCTGCCTACAGTATCCCTGCATCAAAATATTATAAGTAACTTCATCAGGAAGAACCTTCATCTTATCCATCTCTTTTAATACTGAAAATGCGCGTTCCATATTGCCATTGCTACAGTGACCATCAATCAATGCATTAAACACAATCAAATCTGGCCATAAACCTTTTTGATGCATCCTCACAAACAAATTGTCTGCCTCTGCCATTCTGTTCTTTTTACCCAAAACAAAAATGAGTGATGTATAAGTCACCTGGGTAGGTCGAATTCCTTTTTTAATCATTTCATCATAATGGCTGAAAGCTTTGTCCACATCTCCACATCTGCAATACCCATTAATCAATATGTTAAATGTATAACCATCAGGATCGATACCTTTTTCTCTCATTTCCTTTACCATATCGTCAGCTTCACCCCTTCTTCCTTCCATAAACAGTGCATGAATCAATAAATTATAGGTCACCAAAGATGGATTTATTCCTCTACTAATCATTTCATCTCTATAGGCAATTGCTTTATCTAGATCTCCTTTATTGCAATATCCGTCAATCAATGAATTATATGCTACAGCATCAGGGACCAAAATGCCCTTGAGTAACTTAGATGCCTCCTCAAGCCTTCCAGATTTACACATGGCAGTGATAAAAGAATTATATGTATAACCATCAGGCTCAAGGCCTTTATCTTTCATATCATTGAAGATGTCTTGAGCCACATCAACCTTCCCCCTCATACAATATGCATGAATAATTGTATTATATGTAACAGTATTAGGCTTGAACCCCAAAGTCTCCATACAACCAATAAATTCTTTTGCCTTTGCCAACTTCCCTTCCTTACACAAAACATTAATCATTATATTATAAGTACGCACACTGGATTTGATCCTCAATCTAAACATTTCTGCATACAGAACCCATGCTATGTCTGTTCTATTAAGCTTCAACAACAAACTTAACATCATATTACAAGTTTCAGTTTTGGGGGAAATTCCCTTTTCCTTCATCATATAGAAACATGACAATGCCTCATTAGCTTTCTTCAACTCACAATATGCCATCACAATATAATCAAATACAATACTACTCTTCATGTTGAATTTTCCATGGAGGAGAGTCAACTCATCAAAAATCATCTTGTTAGTGGCAATACTATTGGTAATTAATTTCCTAAAGTGTTGTACAACAGGTATTGGGGATGGATGGCGGGAAATGATAGCAATTGCGAGGCAATGAGTTTTGAAATCCAAGGAGTGGGACTGAAGATGGATCAAAAGTTCAAGAACAAGCTCAGGATTCTTGTAAAGTTGGGTTAGAACAGGACAGACGATAGAAGGAGTCAAACTGGGAGCAAACTGCTTGATAAAATGCCACTGACAAGATTTGATTGAATCCAGAAGGATAGATTCAGAGATGGGTGAAGGAGTTGATGTGTTATCAGAAGCAGTAGCATGGGATAGAGAGTGGAGTTTTAAGTGAGGCATAGTGAACAAATGAGCATGGAACAAAAGATTATTAGCGCACAAAACGGTTTTGAACTTATAGGGATTGAGAGATTTAAGATTGAAGAACTTCACAAGCTTCATAGTGAATGGAATATAAGAAATGACGTTGTTTGATGCTGTAGCATGTGTTGCAGCAAGTAAAAGTGGTCAAAGGTGAAAGAATCTGGTTCCCCTTTATTCTTATAAATTCATGTCAATTCCCCCAAATATTCAGAAAAGAATGAACTGAGTAATACAGACCTAAATTCAACTTATGTCCAACAAGATGCAGAAAAGCTGTTCAAATCACAAATCTTATGACCATTTAACCACCATCTTTTCCGGTGAATTGATTGTGCAGTTTTGTACCCATTTATGGTGATCTGAGATCCAGGTTCATCCTGCAAATGAAGAACATCAAAGAAAGGTATTGAATAGGGAAAATGACAAATAAAGTACTCCGAATATCCAAAAGGACAATGAAGGTAAGCAAATTTCCAAAAGAACAATGAAGGTATCAGACACTGAATTGACATTGTTATATGTTGCAAAATGACTAAAATATCCTCTCCTCACAACACAAACACCCACTCCAACCCTAACACTAGCCCACCATTCTCAACACTATACTCTCAAAACCGAATCCCTCTGTACACCTATCCTTGTCTTCATCAAAGTCACCGCCTTAGATTGCAGAATCAACCCATTTTTTCCTTCCACAAATCCTCTAAATCCTCATAGGTGATAGCTTTTCGCCTATGTATAAAACAAGCTATGCGCTCGGCAATAGTAATATGAATAAATAATTGAAATACAAAGTAATTTTATTTATAATTGTCATACATTGGGCCTAGCAGGCATCTCTTCTTTCTTCTTTATACCATCTATATCTTTTCCATTTCACCTGAAAGCAAAATCTACCGCAGTTTATTCCATACACCTTATTTCATACATTTTAGCCCTATATCATCTAATTCATTTATACCTACCTCAGGTAATGGTAACAACACACTATTGGCGTTACAACCTGTTAGTAAACACTTATACAGGACACCTACTTTAACAATAAATTAGTTACAAGTAGAATAAAATTTATACATGTGCCTATTGCCCCACCAATTACTAATGGTAATATGTTTGAAATTAGTAGTAAGCAAACCTGACGGGATTTTCTAATAAAAATAAATTCAATAACAATATGGTATAGAGGGTGCCACCTTCTTGATGCATGAAATACTCCACATAAATTTAAATACTGAAATAAACACTATCATACATCTGAAGCAGAATATTAGTGATGATAATAAAGTAAATAAACATTCTTGTGTGTATGAAATAAACTCACCTTTACATTGCCAAATACTAATACTCTTTTCCCTTCCCGTTTTCTTGCTTCCAAGCAATCACATTGCTAATTTCTCCTATTATCACATAAATGTAATAATGGAAATAAATTAACAATTATCTCTATTGTTCAACAATAACGGCGACTCTCACGTTCCTATCAATATATTACTACCCAATCCCTTCTCATTTGTAATATCTTTTGAAAGCCTTCTAATTCTAATGACATAGCTATTACACATTCAGACCATTACAAAACAACAACATTACTAACCAAGTGATCAACAAAATCAAGTCAAAGATATTCTAACATCAGCCCAAACAGCATTTGTAAATGCAATCATTTACCTTTCCAAGATAAGCATTTCAAATTTATTAATTAAACCCTTATCAAAATACTTTAAATAATTGCCAATTCAAGTTAGATATAAACGTTTTTCCAACTAATAATTTGATGAACCTTGATCCTTCTCCCACATGACAGTAATCGGTAACAAACAAAGAGAAGAAATACATACATACATCAATCAAACAATCAGTTTTTATGCTTTCAAATTCCAATCAAACATTCGGTAAGTGCAGAAAAGAGAAGTAAGGCATTACAAAACTCATAGTACTTCATCCAACTTCATCAATCATAAACAGCATAGAAAAATGTCCAAGTAAAGCAAGCACTTCCATTCATTCACAAAGTTAATTCAGTTATATCAGTAGAAAGAGGAGAAAATTATAAACACATATGCATCAAAACCAAATCCAGCCAATACAAGAGGAGGATGAATTCAATATAAATCCACATTCAACATTCATATCTACCCAAACAAATTTCAAACAGAACTTTCATACTATTGGGTATTTCTTTAAATCAAAACCAAAAAGACCATATGAAAATCAATGATATCATGAAAACAGATTATACAAAAGCAGTTAAAACAGGACTTAAAATCTCAGAGTGAAACTCAAACAATGCCCCGAAAATTGTAGTTTTGAATCTGAAACATGAAGCGCTGCCTTGGCTCAACGGTAAGCTCACTTGCCTTGTGGTCTGAGGTCGTGGGTTCGAATCAGCTACTTTGCAAAAAACAAAGGTTAGGTTGCCTAGTATATTCCCTTCCCCAGCACCCTCACCAAGTGGGGACTAGAACTGAGTTGACCCTTTTAAATCTGAAATTTAATATTCAAGTACATAGCCAATTGAACCTTGCATTCCTTAATATTTTAATCAGAATTTTGAGTCATTAACACATTTATATCACTTTGACCTTTGCAATAGAAATACCAGAAGAAAACTTTAACAGCCACATGCAAGGAAAAAAAATCAGTTTTAAACATTCATAGAATAATTATTAGTCACAATTTAAAACATTTACATTCCAAACAACTTTCGACTAGTGCAGAAACTAAAATCATTGTAATCCAACAAGCAAAATATCACAGCAACCATGCTAATTGAAAACAGCATTCTGGTACATACTTAACTTGTATAATCATAACTTTAAACATGCAATTTCATCATCTATATTTACACCCATTCACCAACACCATGAAGCAGAGAAATCAGTATTTTCCAACGAATCAATAAGCTCAACCAAAGGTTCACATGCACAGGTAATAATAAGCATAAACAAATTTATGCCTTCACTGATTTGAAATTGAAAATCTTAAACTCAAGAATCCCCAATTCGATTCCCTATGCCATTATCAATATTTCACTTATAAAGCGTAACCACAACCTTGAACACCTTCTTTTAGAACAATGAAAGCGACCTATGAAAGAAGAAGAGTGGCAAGGTTTAAAATCATGCATTTATCTTAAGGTTACTGCCTACCCATAATTGTCACCATTCACTACACAAGTATTAAAACAGAAACTACCACATATAATACCTCATATACCAAATAGATCCATATCCAAGTAAACAGAGTATTTAGTTACTAATCACTAGTAAAATAAAAATAAAATGAAAGTCGCTCAAAGCCTTCATTAATCATTTCGGCCAAAACAGGGAAAAACAAAAGAATAGAACACATTGCTTCATCCCAATTTGCTTTAAAGATATACAAGGATATAAACTTTTCTTGAAAGATAAAGGAAATCATTATCACAAAGCTTCCAATTTAACTTTCAAACAAACAGTCCAAACACAAGGTAATTAAGCAGCAGTTAAAAGGAACATCATCCAATACTAATTTCTCAAGCCTTCATTAAACCAAAATAGTATATTAAATCATAAGATAAAGCCTCACATATAATTATTTTCCAGCCACAAGCATAATTCAACACCCATTCGTTACAATTTATTTTATTACTTCATTCCCAAAATTCTTCAACCAAGCAGAAAGTTAACAGCCCAAGCAAAATTTCACTTGCAAGCATCCCATTTACACCCTAACACTATAAAGAACTCACAAAAAGCATACTTCCATGCTTAGAACCGAATCTTTTGAAACTTCCAAGTTCACATGCATGTAAAACACTTAAATCACCACAAAATTACTCAATCATGTACTTAATCTTACACATAAAGAATCAAGTTTCAACATTAAAGAGAAACAACCACATACATGTTTGCTTCCTTCAACATATTCGAAAGCATAATCATAGAATTGCAAACTTAAAATCCTACCTACATTTAAAATCCATAAACACAATTTAAATTGGATTCAAGCATTGAAAGAAGGGTAAAATTTCTGGAACACCAAAGCTTTATCAATTTCAACACGCAACCTATTCACCATTACACACACTACATCACACACACACACACACACACATGAAGCAACATCATTGCAGCCACATTCATAGTTTAATCAGTTCAGCCCATATTAGCAAGGAAAGAGCAACATAAAGAATCCATATGCATACCAACCATATCCATACATAGATATATGAACATACATACACAGCCACGAACCCATCAAAAAACAAAGTAGAAGAGAAATTTAAGAAACCCTAACTTTAATAACATTCAAACATGCAAAGCTATGTTAGTACCAAAGTGAACCCTACAACAACAAATTTCAAATTTTTAAAACCTAAATCCCTTAAGGAAAAATCATGGATTAACATCTCCAGGTCAGCCCCTCTCTCAAACTCACTTGAAATAGCAGAAAAGCAAACAAAAATGGGAAGATTAGAGCTACCTGAGCTCAATGTCGCCGGTTCCGCCAAAGCTTCGCCGTGAGTCGCCGGAGAAAGAGGAGGAAGAGAATGAAGCCGCGATAAACAGTGAAGAAAAATAAAAATAACAACAAAGAGGTGAGGAAATCGACTTTGAAAGGAAGATGACTTGAAGCATCAAAAGAAATAGAAATCTTTCCTCACCGCCGCCGGCCGTTGCTAGCCTCGCCGGGAAACGCAGAAAAGAAAGGGAAGTGACAGAGAAGCAGAGACACGAAGGAAGAAAGTGAGGAAGAACGTCCAAGGGTTTAAGGGAAATTAGGGAAAATTTTAATTAACTACCCATTCATATTTCAATCCCAAAAGTTTGTATGTAGGAGTAGATATTATTGTGTCTTCCTTCCCATCAAATATATGTTCCTTAATTTCAAATGACTCTTTAATCATAATTTGTTTAAAATCCAAAATAATTAAGATTTAATATCAATAAATTATCACAAATTTCTCCCTAAGCTTTAAATTTCCATAATGACACCCCGTAAACTTCTTATTATTTTTAATTTAAAAATTGGGATGTTACACTCAACGCCTTGAATGATACAACATCTACATAAGATAACCAACAATACAAGGAAAATAAACCTAGTTGATTGTATATTGTCAAATGAGCAATAAGTGCAAATTGTTCATATTGACACTCCTTCATTTAGAAGCACATGAAAATCAAGTAAAATCAAAGTGAAAGCTTTGTTACTTTGATGATCTATCAAAGTATGTGGTGATTAATCATTGATGTCTTCTGGTATTTACCCTCTTATGGCTAGTTTAAAAGTAGAGAAAATACATTCTCTATACTCTGAACCTAAATGAGATAAGGTAAGAGGTTCCATGAAATGGAATGTGAGTACTAGCCTAACACTGACATAAAGGAGTTGTAAATAGGCTCTCATGCTCAGTGATCATGTCACTGAGCTGCGCTCAGGAAAGTCTTAGGGCCTACTTCTGTAGAGATGCAGGCCTGATAAACTTAGGGTTTGAGATTTTTCCATCTATATAGGTGGAAACCTGAGACACGTGTGGAGCCTTATAATTCCTGTCCAAGTTAATTTGCTGAATGATATGGTCATTAACAAGATGCTTTATGGATGAACATAAATAATTACATCTTTATGGTCATTTTTTTTCATGAGTGGAATGGGAGGTCTAGCCTAACATCATTTATTACCAATTTTAAACAACAGGCTTTATTTTGGTAATGACTTGAGGATTAAGGTAAAAGGATTTAGAGCCTACAAATCCAAAAGTTGTTATTGAAAAACAACCTTAATTCTCCATTATATGATTCATGAATCATATTTATGAGTTCTAATGAACTATATTGATCTTCATGACAAAAATCAACAATTTGCGATGTATTTTTTCTTGAGATTTCTTAGTTTTTCGATATTGTTGGTAATCTTTAATTGTGTGCTTGTTTTACCACCGTAATTCAAGTGTTGACTTGATTACATGTCATTTTTGACAAGGGCATGGAAATTGAATTGTCATTTTCCAGTAATGATACGTTCATTACCCAATAGGGAAATGTCCCAAAGTGGAATTGTCTTGTAGGTAAAACAACCGAAAGTTTTTCAGTTAGAGATCTAGAGATATGAGATTGCAAGATTATTGTAATTCTTCCAACTGCTACCTATGGTTCAATCAAGTCAGGGCATGACACGGTGCATAAAAGAGTTTTGTTGATGATTACTCACGTAATTATCATTACTATATTTCACACATGTTTGAAGCTCAAGTGCTTTAGATGATGAGTGGATAAAGTTGCAAATAAATTGCATATAGGTTTTAAGAATTCTATGCATCAAGAGAGGTTTTTCATAACCTGTTTTGAATAGCTCCATGAGAAAAGGGATATTTAATTATTTAAATAATCCTCCCTACTCTATCACTGGATGAAGTTGCTCATATGCATAGTAAAATGCCATTAAATATGGTCAAGTATGTAATGTTTTTGAGCTAACCCACCAAAAGTGAGTGGGAGAATGGTACTAAGTCCACCTTTGGTGGATTAGTACACATATTTGATAGATCAAATATGGTTTTCTCTTTGTAAGAGATGCAAACATCATGCTTATAAGTTTCCGTGATAAGCCATCCAAAGTGGTTACTTCCAAAGCCACATACAATGTGTATTTTCACACAAGTCGGATTATAAGTTTCCATGACCGTAAGCCAAAAGGGTCAGTTACACGACCTCATGATCGTTGTAAATAGGAGATTATTATGGTTATTACATTTTCATAAATAGAAATGAAAATGGATTTGTGTTTGAAAAGAATAATAATGAACCATATTTATTGTGGATGAGTTTTTCAAATAATGGAGAAGCTCATCACATGGTATTTCCCTATATCTCTTTATGAGACTTAGTGACAAGGTACTACAGAACAAGTTAAAGTCTTCCATTGTCCATGTAAGTGGGAGCTTAAGAGAGAGTTTAACTTTGAATAGCGTTCTTAGTTGCTCTAGAGGAGGATGACAAAAGTGTTTTGTATAAGATGCATTACTTATTCCTAAGAAGGAATGGAAGAAAACAATATAAAAGGACATTGAATCTTTGAGAAAGAATCAAGTCGGGATTTAAGATCCAATGTTGCAACTCAAGAAAAATCCATTATCTGTTGCAAGAGAGCTACAATATGGAAATTCTTGAGTCATTCCAATGTGAATGAATGTGATCCCATGGATACTTCAATGACTTCAAAAGTGAATTTGAGTCTTGACAAATATTCCTAAACTGAATAAACTTAAATGTAAAATGGAAAAAGGTTTCCATGTGAATGTTGTTGGAAGTTTGATATACACAGTGGTGTATAAAATACCATATATCTATCGTGAAGAACTATGTAAGTGAAACTAGTTCAACCATTGTGAGAGACATTTTATGACTCCACAAACATTGCTTATAGATACTTTAAAGGGCATGTAATTGTGAAATTTCAAAGTGCTTACCATGATAGCACATATGAATATATGGTCAAGGGTGTCTAGAAGAACATCTTGGATTTGAAATGAGATTTCAAACCTAGTGTTAGTGCATTGTGCAAACACTGTGACCATTACTTAAATTGAAGACCCTAAGTATTATAACATGAATAAAATATGAGGATAAATAAGTGATAAGTTGTAGCACATAAGGTTGTTGTTAAACAACATGTTCCTATGCAAAGTCCCCTACTTAAGCCTAAGGCCAAGGATGTACATGTGTGACATGTTAAGTCTTCTGGCATGCATAGGACTTGGAGTAAGAGATACTTCATTATGACTTTACATGTGTATGTGATAGTATACAATGTCTAATACATCGTACAGGTTGGTGAGGTCACTCTCTCACACTAGCGATCGCTTTTGACACTCAGGGATAGTGTGTAAAGATGAGACAATGTGTTCACCAGCAGTTGTGATCATACTGATATGGTAGAGAAGAAACACAAACTTTATGTCGCCTCGACTTAAAAGTGCAGTAAGTCGAGATGAGATCCGAGATTTTCATAAGGATCGAATTACGGAAACCACATCCGTACACCTGTAGCCAGACAACAATTTCTTCAAAATTGACATCTTACGAAGAGATAAGAGTTGAAGAATTTGGGTTTAAATACTATGTGTATTTATACTTAAGTCTGTATGGTGTTAATAATTAAATCAAATCGATGTATGCTTTTATAAAAAAAGTAACACCATAGCATGCGATTCATACCGCATGTGCTTAAGTGACCGCAAACAGGAAGCAAGTGGATGAATCCATGCTTCACTGCTGTGTGTGTCGTAGAAAGTTTCTATATTTTCTTGATATCCTTTGACTTTGACAATTTCATGGAAATATGTTTTAATGTCTGCTACCTTAGCGGATATGCTATATGGTCATGAAAAATTCGATCTAAAAGCTTTATGCTAGGAAAGCGATTAATTCATATTGAAGTGATATTTGGGAGAAAGGAAGTTTTACCTGAAATACACACTTATGCTGTAACATCCCAAATTTTAATTAAGGATAATAAGAAATTATTATCGTGTAATTTAGGAAACTTAGAGCTTTAAGGAGGAATTTATGAGGCTTGAGATGATTTATTGATATTAAATTGTAAAACTTTAGAATTAAAGAAATATAGTTAAAGGATTTATTTGGAGTTAGTAATTGTATGAAAAATACTTTGAAGTCTAAACCAAATTATAATGGAAGAATGTTATTAATTTCATTGAGCATTGTTGTTGAAAATGGGCTAAATTCCAAATTATAAAGTTTGAAGAGGGACTAAATTGAAAAGGGAAGAAACTTCAGGGGCAGAAACGTAATATTCCCTGCCTCTCTTTCCTCCTCCCTTCCTCAAAACCCGACGGACCCCCCCCCCATTTTTTTTCATCTCTTTCATTCTTCCTTACCTGCGCTCTCTCTTCCCCTTTGACCGATAGACAACGGCGGCGGCCTAGGCTGGCTGGCCGTCGTGGCCTCTCCTTACCACACTTTCCATTCGTTCTTTCCTCCCCTCAAAACCTTCCTTCACTGCCTTCAACCTCTCTCCTTTTATATATTCCCCTGCGTTCTCCGGCGAAGCTCCAGACGGCGGAGCACGGCGAGAAGGCCATTGTTTCGGTGTTGGGTTTATCTTCGAGCTTAGGTAAGTTTTATTCCTAAATCCCTACCTACTTCATCACTCCAAGTCTAAACCCTAACCCTTCCCCATTTGTTTTCTCTGATTTCCCTTCATTTTCTTAGTTTTCCGGCGAGATGGCGGCGGCCGGCGGTGAGTATGCTTCTTTCTTTCATCTTAGATCTTCGTAAGCATTTTCTACTTCTTTCTTGCTTTTCTTTGCGATTTCAGGTGAGATTTGAGAGGGGAATCCGAAAATGATCTAGGTTTTTCCTTAGTTCATAAATGATTTAAAGAATTGCTATGCCTCGATTTATAATAACCTAAGTGAGGATTTTGATTTTTGATTATGGTTGGTGAAGTTTGTGTAAAACCCTATAGTTGGGGATGTGAAATCTGTCGACCTTTAGGGTGTTTGAGTGCAAAAACTTTTAATTTGTTGTTGTACAAGTTCATTGGAATGAGAATATGGTACTACATGTTGGATTTTCTGTGGAGTTTTGGAATTTTTCTATACTTTCTTTGTTTGACCGAGTTCAAAGAATCAAAAGGGGCTTGGAGATAAATTAAATGATGATGGAATGATATTTAGTATGGTATAGATGCTGTTGGAAGTTGTTTAAATGGGTATGGTTGCTGACATGATGATTTGTACCCTTATTGTCTCTTTATCTAATTACATAAGGATTGTTTAGCATGAGGAGTCAAATTGTGATTTAGGTGTCATAAGTATGATTTTAGCTAGGCAATGGGAATTCCACATTTCTTTTGTGCTTCCATTAAGAATTGAATTGATTTGGGGATTTAGGAACATATTAAAGTATTAGCAAAGCAAAGAAAATACAAAACTATAATTATTGTGAACCGTGTTTGTTAGATTTGGCGTTAAAGTGGCAGGATTTTCTGAGTAGCATCGTTGTCTTGAATTTTATTTGAATAATTCTAAATTCTGACCTTCAATGTTCTATTATTGTTTGTTAGTGTTCAACTTTCTTCCTCTGCAATTCTTAACTAAAACTGAATTTTTGTTTCAATTTGTCTTGCTGCATGTTAAGGTGGGCTTGGGAAGCAATGTTGATGTTATTGCTATTTCCCTCTTGATTGTTCGATGTTGTGTATAAGAGTATTTGATGAACATATTGATTTTATTTGGGAATATTATAATCTTTGTTTTGTTGTGACGTTCGATTTATGAATTGTGATGACATGGTTGGTGTTTGCAAGCTGGTTTCCTTGTTGTGAGAACTTAATAAACTTAAAAATGTAAGAGGAATGCTTGATATTAATAAATTCAGTATGTGTGTATGTGAAGTCCTATGAACGATGGTATACATGTGTGGTTTGTGTAGGAAGGATTTGTGAATGATTGATGCATTTTAGAATGGTAGATATTATGGGCACAAGTTTATCAATGACAAGAGTTCTTGGATTATGTAGAGTAGAAACTGTTATAATATAATTGTTTTAATAAATATGATTGTTCTTTTGAAACAGATTTGAAGATGTTAAGGAAAAAGGGATTGTTGTTCGTGTTTGTTCTTTAATTTGTTAAATTGCGAAGTTGAGATGGGAATATTTACATTGATTGATTAAATTGGGTAACATTGTATTAGCAGAATGACTGTTGTGCATGGTGGTGGACTGTAATTGATAACTGGTTAAATGGTTTGTGGTGCTCTGTAAGCGTGTGGTTATTGCAAATCCTTGCCTCTTTCTATGTTTTTGCTGAAATTGGTGCTAAAGGAAAGGAGTAATACAATTTATAAGCTTAGTGGTTTATCTTATACTTTGTTGACTTTTGGTGTATGGGGGTTTGATTGGACCAAATTTCATACCTTTAAGCATGTGCATTTGAGCTTAATTAGTGGGAATTAATTGATATATTTGATCATTATTGGCATATTTTATTGCGCATGTTTATTGGAATTAATTGGTGAATATTAGCCTTTTTCTTGCATTATTAAGGAACCAAGGGTATTTTGGTCATTTTGACTATGTGATGATATTTTATTGTAGGGGGGGTCCCAAGTGGGCCCCATACACCCTTGGTGGAGCTTCGGTGGAGATAATTTGGCAAGGAGGAAAGCTAGATGACAAGAACTAGGATTCACATCCGGAAGCATGTCTGACCCTCACCTCGACTCCCCTCACCACTCACCCTCTCCTTACAACTCCCCTAGCCACTCTAACACATCCAACCACCAAAACTCCCCCAACCACTCACAATCACCCAACCAAACCCTTCACAACCTTAGTTCCTTCAGTTCCATACACAATGAGCGGTCCCTTGCGAGAAATATACCTTCACCACTCAACTCACCTCCCCTCCTCTATACAGGTATACTTCCACT
This sequence comes from Mimosa pudica, assembly GCA_029929735.1. Classification (NCBI taxonomy): domain Eukaryota; kingdom Viridiplantae; phylum Streptophyta; class Magnoliopsida; order Fabales; family Fabaceae; genus Mimosa; species Mimosa pudica. The sequence goes on along the minus strand of JAKELP010000037.1, from coordinate 2,388,947 downwards.
CACAAACTCACCTTCCTTCTTCTATCCAAGCCCCTCTCCTTCACCCCCTCCCTCACCTCCTCACTCACCACCCAGATATGGTCCTGAACCCCCTCCATCCCCCTCTCCCTCCTCCCTGGCCCTCGCCCTTATTGATGATGCCAAAAGGGGGAGAGATATTCTCACTCAACCCTCCCTATGGCTAGATGACGACATTGCTGCTGCCCTCCGCCGTGCCATGGATCTGAAAAGAATGGGTAGAGCAGAAAGTTTAATCCGTGGGGAAGCCATCAGATTCATGCATCAACAACAGTCCGCCAGCACAAAGTCAAATCTGGAAATGGTGCTAGTTGATCAGCCTGCTGAGGCACCACCCTCTGAGCCTTCATCAACCGCTGAGCCTCCTCTCTCTGTGCCTACTGTAAATGCAAACCTACTTGATGTGCTTTGAATGAAGTATGGGTTACAGAAGCCAAAGCCACTAGTGAGGGTCATCGTCAAGCCAATTCCTCCCTCTGAGCCAGCCCCTGAGCCTGCACCAATCAGCTTTACCAAGTCAAGGGTTAAGTCTATGGCTAAGAAGAAGGTTGCTTCCTCCCCAAGAGCATCCTCAGACAGTGAAGAGGAGTCCATTGTTGCTCCTGAGGATTCTGAGATAAAAAGGGTGCAACAGCAAGGGGGAGCTTCTGAGCCTCAGTCATCCACCCAAGAGCAAGCTCAGACTATAGATTGTGAAGTTCCACTAGAAGACATGACACCCGAAGAGTTTGAGCGCTATGGGAACACAGATAGGATCACCTATGAGCAACTCTTTGTTCTGGATGTTGAGAGGGCTAATGCTAAGTGGCTTTGTAACATCCTGAAAAATTTAATTCAGGATTAGAGAGTGTTTTGGGAAATTTTGGAATTTTTAGGAATTTTTGGGATATTTTTGGAAATTTTGAGTAATTAATGCGCATATAATTAATTAAGAAACGAAGAGTTTGAAATATGAGGGAGTGGTAAAGCTAAAAATATTTTGAAGTTTAAAAAGATTGGAGGCTGGTTTAAATGGTTTTAGAATTAAAAGAGTACACCATGGCAAGTTTGGGCTACAAATCATCAGAGAACCTCCTTATTTCAGTAAACCAAACACACCCTTACCTTCCATAATATAAAAAGCCGCCGACCCCCCCCCCTTTTTCATCGATCTCCCTCCGTCCTCTCATCTCCCTCTGTTCTTCCTTCCCTCCGCCCCTGCGATTCCGGCGGCCCAAGGAGGCAGCGTCGATGTTGACACTGTCTATCTACCTTCTTCCCTCTTCCTCACTAAAAACATGTTCCTGCTTCCTCTTCTTCGCGTTCTCGATCCTCATCGTCTTCCTCCCTTTGGTGTTGCGTTTTCCGGCGAGCAGTTGAGAGTCCGGCGGCGCACAGAGGTGAAAGCTTCATGGGTAAGCTTTTCCTTCTCTTTTCTTCTTTTGCTTCACTCGGCTTCTTTTTCTCACTGCCTTCGCTCAACTGCCTTTCGTTCTCCCTGTTTCTCCGGCGAGCCTAGCGGGTTCCGGCGACGGCGAGTTCGATTCTGAGGTGGAACACCGGATGCAAGCTCCGGTGAGTCTCTGCTATTTGTTCTCACTTCTTTTTCTTCGATTTTGTTCTGTTCCTATGAGAGGCCGAGTTTGGGTTAGGGATTTGGGAGCAACAATCCACTTAAAATGATGTGTAAGCTTTGGTTTTAGAGTTGAAGGCTTCATTTATTTGTTTAATTTTTGGAGGTTTCATGTTTCACAAATTTCTAATTTTCCTAGGATCTGTCGGTTTTGGGAACTGATTTAGGGGAAGATGGAAATATATTATGTATTGAAAAGAAATGGGGATTCTTGTCATGTATGGGCCACGTTTCTGGTTGTTCATGATTGGTAATGGGAAACTATGCATGTTGATCACATGGAATTTGTATTGCTAAGATGCAAGTTTTGCTCTTATGCTTTTCCTTTGTTTAAGTCTGATTTGCTTGGTTTGAGCGTTTGTTTAACTGTTGTATGCTAAGCTTGTAAATGATGTGAGGTATTTAAGTGTGTGCATGTCTAGAGTTAAAATAGTTTTGTTGCCAAACTAGTTTCTAAAATAGAATGTATAATGTTGTATTCCAAAGTTTTGTAAATGGGTAAAGCTGAATGGTGCTAATGCATGTGAGTCTAAGGTATAGCTAGAGCGAAATATGTGTTGCTTGTTTTATATTGGGTGATGAATTTATTGAGAGATTAATGAATTGGCGAATAATTGACCAATCTTGAGATTATATCTTTCTAAGCTTTTATTGTGATTCTTCAATGAAATCAAGGGTATTGGTTGGAAATGAATAAATAATTGGGTGATTGATATTAATTTGAATTAGAGGTTGTGATTCTTCTTTTTCCAATTCTGTTGGTTTGCGTGTGTGTGTGTGTGTATAATTGCATTGATTGAGTTAATAGGCATAATGGCTAATTCTATACTTATATAAATTGTGAAGCATTAAGGATTGGACTTGTAGTTCTTTGATATGTATGTAGAGTTCTTGAATTTAAGTGATGTAGCTTATTGCATCTCTTTTAACCAAACGACATTATGAAGCTTTGAATGTTTGTATGCCAAATTCTGTGAAATAGGTGTTGGTTACTTAATTTTGTCTCATGTTCTTGCCATGGCTGAATGCATTTCTTTTGGTTTGATTGGAATTTTATATGGCATGGTCTTTGGAGAAACAGGAACTCTATTTGGAAATTTCTTAGTTGAAATGGGTTGAAAAATGTATATGAACATTCATGAAGGGAAATGTGAGGCATGTGTCATAAATTTATGCAGGTGGCTGAAATGTGTTTACATATGTGGTTAACATCGTTTTGTTCTTTATTTCTCAATTATCCAAATGGCTAAAAGAGTACAAAGAGCTAGTTAATCCTAATTTGTCTTGAGCTACAATGCTCTCTTGCCTTGTTTGGAATGTTTTGTTTGTTGTTGATGCTTGTTTGTGAAATTATTGAATTGAATGTGATAAACGAATGCAAACAACTGAATGTATGACATTTGGAAGTCCTTGTACTGATTTGATTATTCCCATGATGAATCAATAACACATATGTCGAAAGTACTAAACCATAATTAAGAGGAAGTTTTATATGAGATGATTTCCTTTCTTAATGGCTGAGTGGATGTTTTGGCTTACAAACGTCTTGTTTTGAGTTAAATAATTCAGAACAATATGGTTGAATTGGTTTACTGAAAGTTTCTTATTTTTGGAAGGGTTAATGCTTTAATGAGCATCTAATGTGGTGTTTCAAATTTAGTAAATAAGTGTTGATGCTGAAATTGAATTAAGAAGCTCTGTGATGGTTCCCATGTTGATTTAAGATGGTCTTTGGTTTTCTTCGGTTGCCAAACTGATATAAATTGTGATTATTAGGATTGAAAGATTTTACACTCTTTGAATTGATGAGTTGTGCTGACTTGTGTGTGTGTATACTTAGGAATTCCCTAACTTCCTAAAATAATATAACTAAGAAGAGGGGAAAATGGGTAGTAATATGGGATACAAGAGAGACGTCAAAATATTGTAAAGTTGAAATGACATTAATTCATCATTGTGTATCATATCATTATAGGGGCATATAATGGTGATGATACTTGAAGTAAAATCTACAAGGAAACGATAAGGAAAAGGCAGCAAAGTGTTAAAGGGCGACAGGTAATCACAGTTAACCTTACTATAACATTGAGGGTGATGTTAGCTAGGATTTTGTTAAATCCCTTCTCGCCCTCTATATATATATATTATCTTTAAAAGGTATTATTATACAAAATAGGCTATCGGGTGCCTTTCAAACACGATTATTTTCATATAAAGAAATTTGAAACTCTGTATACCTATTATCCTGCCTGGTGGTGGCCATTGATCTGGAATGGCGTGAAATGTATATAGGGATAGTGTTGGGTGGTGGTTTAAGAGGTGATGAGGATAGAAAAGAGAGTACATGTTGAGTTGAGATTGTTGAGAGCTATATTGATGGAATATAGAATAGGGATTGTGAGTATTGCATGACACTGATTATTAGTACCGTCGGCCGATGTAACCTATCGATTTGCGCAAATCGATAGGTTAATTGTACAGGTTCCTCGGATTGTAAAGGAACCAGGGATGTTTACACTGTTTATAGTGCTCCCTTTTTCAGGGACGTTTTCACTATATAAAGTGCTCCCTTTTTCATGCTTTTAGATTTGAGACTGGGCACAGTGTCAATCACGTTTATTTTCATCTGTTGAGTTGGCTTGGAAATGACTGAGGGTTTTGAGTGATATGTGGGAAGTAGAGATGATGAATTTGAGTTGATTAGACGGAGAGACTTGAATGATGAATGAAAGACTTGACATGTATATATATATATATATATATTATTGGTTTTAAATATGGTACCCTTTAGACGCCCTCGCTACCGCACATCTCATTGTTATAGTGAGTTAAGCGGTGATTACTGGGACAAATTGTCTCATCCCACGATTACTGACATTTTTGCAGGTACTCATGCACAAGCACAAACATCAGGAAAGGGAATTAGGTAGTAGTAGTTATATAGACTATTTTGAATTGTATATTGCCAATTTGTATAGGTCTGCATTCGTTTCCGCATATATTTATATGTATTTGATATTATTGAACATTAGGTTGTTTATTTTTCTAACCATGTTAGGTGATTCTTTTTTAACATGGTTAGCTATTAATTATCCATGATAGTATTCAGGTTGTATTAGTTTATTCTTTTCTATCATGGATAGTGTTTAATCATTAGGAAATTCCTTTTCTAACTATGATAGGACATTGATATTATGAAAATCCTTTTTCTATCATAGTTAGTAAAGAGGTTATTAGATCTAAAATGGATATTATTGGTTAATTAAGTATTTAGTAACAGAATATTACAACTTGGTTATCAGTATTTGGTATACGATAACCTAGGACTGTGCTGCATTGCATATAGATTGGCAATATACATTCTTAGTATTCCCTTCCTTCTGTGCATGAATATCTGGCCTTTTGAGAGGACTATCACTCATCCCGTGGTGGGGAGAGAGTGATAAGAGAAATTGAATAGGTATTGTGGAGAGATTGAGATGAACATAGAAAGAAGAACGAAATAATGTTAATATGTATAAGAATTTAGGAAGAATGACGAAATAAGGATGCTTCTCTGGGGTCTCGAATATTGTTATGTGCCGGCCATAATCATAGTCGAGGCATCATGAGATCTCTTATTGGGTTAAGGGATTAAGGAAATTCAAAAATAACAATATATAGTGACATTTAGGTGGTGGAATAAGAAAGTATTGATCTGGTTTCTTGTTTTGTTCAGTAAATTGTTTGATTTATTGATGATTTGACTTGTGCATGTATTTGTCTTAACCATGAATTAAACTAGATTTTCTTAATTAGGTAGCAAATTTTGTTGTTTATCATCATAATCTTTGATATTAAATCTAAGATAAAGCTGATTGGGAATGAAATTATTTATGTTTAGAGGTTTGCATATTGTTTGGGGATTTTCTAGTTCTACTTTTGTTATTGGCCGAATGGATTTCTAGGAATTTGGGGACTGGTCTGTTGTGTAACATTGTGACTTGTGAGACTATGTAAAATCTGATTCAATCAAGCTTCTTATATAATGAACTGGTCATGTTTAGTTTGCTTAACTACTTAAAACTTGTTTTGACTAGATGTGATTGAACAACTGTAAGTATGGTCATATTGTTCTGGAATGTTTCTGGGTGATGTTTGGGACTGTGAATGCTACATAAATAATTGCCAATATTTTATTGTTTATAGCCACAATTGGATTTAAACTGTTCAAGTGCTAAATTCATATAAATTAGTTTTCAGTGATAAGCATGAATGCAAAATTGTTCAATTGTAAATGAATTTCCCCTTGTTGTTGTTGCTGTTGTTTTCAACGATACAAAAAGTATATATATCCTTAATCTCAAGGGACACAAGCAAGAGAGAGCTTAAAATGTTTGGATTCAGTTTTAAAACTAATATTGGACCTAGAAATATGAAGTTTAAATTGGGAATATCTTATTTTCTTTTGTGCAGAGCACTTGTTTTATTATTGTTGTGTTCTTTTTAATATACTTAAGAAGATTGTTATTATTGGATTGATGTCAAAGATACTTCTAAATGTAATTTAACTATAGAAAGGAGGAGCTAATGATTAAATGGATCTTAATTCTGAACAACGTGGTTTGTAATTTCAAAATACAAAGGAAATGTAGGGATTTTTGTTAAACTAGATGGAGTAATTGAGAGATGCTTAATTGTGGATTATATGTGCTACATGAGAGGTTAAAAATTGAGTATAATGTGTTGAAAACTTGAATTATAATGGATTTGATTATGGTTTGAAGCGTTCAAAAGTTTGATGCAAATAGTGTGGGTGGTAAGTATGTGATGATGGTTTGGAAAGTGATCTAGAAGAGGAAGGCTGCTATTATGCTTGTGTCTAGAAATTTAATTATGTTCTTTGTGAAATTCTGAAATTGTGGTTAGTTCTCTGTTTAGGAGTTTTAGATTATAAATCAAGGTGATTCAAGGTAAGGAAGGATGCTGTAGGATGCTAAAATAATGAAGTAGATAATTGAAATTGTAGAGGATTTGAAATTTTTGTATTCAAGAAAAGTTTGTGAGCCCTGCCATGGAGAAAATGCTAAAGAATCAATTGATGAGGTTTGGAGATATGCAAAGATGGTTGCTAGAGGCACTAGTAAGAAGCATGTTATAAGTTGTAAAGGGAGAACGATAATGTTGGCATAAAAAGGAAGACCAAGAATGACCTTTAAGATTTCGTGGCGAATGGTATTTTTAAATAGTTCATTAAAGATAAAGTTTGATGGAGTTGTGTGATCTAGTAGTATTAAGATATAGATAGTATGAAGTTGTAGAAATGTTAGGTTTCAAGTAAAGTTATGATGAGGAAATTTTGTTATCCATGGTATTGAAACAACAAGTTTTAATGATCACTAGGAGAATTTGTAGTTTTAGAGTTTAATTTGTATTCACTTTTATGTCTAAAGATTGATAAATACTTAGGTGATGATTAAAGAAGTGAGAGTGATAGTTCACATGTATTGGTAGTTATCAAAGTTGTTTGATTGCGATTTGGTCACCAATGGAAGGTTGATTTTTGAAATTGTGTTGATGCCTTAAGGTTTAATTTAAGTATTAAGGAATGCAAGGGGTTGATTAGTTATACACTTGAAGGTCAAATTTCAGATTTGAGATTACAAGTTTTGGAGAATTGATGGAATCCTGTTTTGAGATTAAAAGTTTTATTTGATTGCATTCATAGGATTTTATCTGTATCATGATAGCCTTGGAGATCCTATTGGCTGAATTTTGTTATAGGATAAAGTGTTGCTGATAAAGCATTGAGAGAAGATTTATGCACTTGTATGTGAAATTGGGAGAAATATTTGAAATTGTGTTGAAGATTGTTTGTCTAGGAATTATGAAAGGAACCTGGGAAATTGGTGTAGTATCCGTAACCTCACCTTTATCCTAAGATAATATCTCTCATATGTCGAACTTGACTGCTATTTCTAGGGAAGTTTGATCAACACCTGTTAGGAGAATGTTTAAAGTTTTTCTAATTCCTTGATATCATCTTTATGGTGTCACATGGATGACACTTATGGCAACAAAATCCTCAGTGTCAATAACTTCAATATTCCTAAATTATCTTCAAATTCCTCTTTCTCTCACTCAAACTAGGATTATCAGTGGAAGTAACTATCTCATTCTTTGTATCTAATGATAATTTCTACTAATTTCGAGGACGAAATTAATTAAGAGGGGTAGAATTGTAACATCCTGAAAAATTTAATTAAAGATTAGAGAGTGTTTTGGGAAATTTTGGAATTTTTAGGAATTTTTGGGATATTTTTGGAAATTTTGAGTAATTAATGCGCATATAATTAATTAAGAAACGAAGAGTTTGAAATATGAGGGAGTGGTAAAGCTAAAAATATTTTGAAGTTTAAAAAGATTGGAGGCTGGTTTTAATGGTTTTAGAATTAAAAGAGTACACTATGGCAAGTTTGGGCTACAAATCATCAGAGAACCTCCTTATTTCAGTAAACCAAACACACCCTTACCTTCCATAATATAAAAAGCCGCCGATCCCCCCCCCTTTTTCATCGATCCCCCTCCGTCCTCTCATCTCCCTTTGTTCTTCCTTCCCTCCGCCCCTGAGATTCCGGCAGCCCAAGGAGGCAGCGTCGATGTTGACGCTGTCTATCTACCTTCTTCCCTCTTCCTCACTAAAAACATGTTCCTGCTTCCTCTTCTTCGCGTTCTCGATCCTCATCGTCTTCCTCCCTTTGGTGTTGCATTTTCCGGCGAGCAGTTGAGAGTCCGGCGGCGCACAGAGGTGAAAGCTTCATGGGTAAACTTTTTCCTTCTCTTTTCTTCTTTTGCTTCACTCGGCTTCTTTTTCTCACTGCCTTCGCTCAACTGCCTTTCGTTCTCCCTGTTTCTCCGGCGAGCCTAGCGGATTCCGGCGACGGCGAGTTCGATTCTGAGGTGGAACACCGGATGCAAGCTCCGGTGAGTCTCTGCTATTTGTTCTCACTTCTTTTTCTTCGATTTAGTTCTGTTCCTATGAGAGGCCGAGTTTTGGTTAGGGATTTGGGAGCAACAATCCACTTAAAATGATGTGTAAGCTTTGGTTTTAGAGTTGAAGGCTTCATTTATTTGTTTAATTTTTGGAGGTTTCATGTTTCACAAATTTCTAATTTTCCTAGGATCTGTCGGTTTTGGGAACTGATTTAGGGGAAGATGGAAATATATTATGTATTGAAAAGAAATGGGGATTCTTGTCATGTATGGGCCACGTTTCTGGTTGTTCATGATTGGTAATGGGAAACTATGCATGTTGATCACATGGAATTTGTATTGCTAAGATGCAAGTTTTGCTCTTATGCTTTTCCTTTGTTTAAGTCTGATTTGCTTGGTTTGAGCGTTTGTTTAACTGTTGTATGCTAAGCTTGTAAATGATGTGAGGTATTTAAGTGTGTGCATGTCTAGAGTTAAAATAGTTTTGTTTCCAAACTAGTTTCTAAAATAGAATGTATAATGTTGTATTCCAAAGTTTTGTAAATGGGTAAAGCTGAATGGTGCTAATGCATGTGAGTCTAAGGTATAGCTAGAGCGAAATATGTGTTGCTTGTTTTATATTGGGTGATGAATTTATTGAGAGATTAATGAATTGGCGAATAATTGACCAATCTTGAGATTATATCTTTCTAAGCTTTTATTGTGATTCTTCAATGAAATCAAGGGTATTGGTTGGAAATGAATAAATATTATTGGTTTTAAATAAATGAATGAAAGACTTGACATGTATATATATATATATTATTGGTTTTAAATATGGTACCCTTTAGACGCCCTCGCTACCACACATCTCACTGTTATAGTGAGTTAAGCGGTGATTACTGGGACAAATTGTCTCATCCCACGATTACTGACATTTTTGCAGGTACTCATGCACAGGCACAAACAATAGGAAAGGGAATTAGGTAGTAGTAGTTATATAGACTATTTTGAATTGTATATTGCCAATTTGTATAGGCCTGCATTCGTTTCCGCATATATTTATATGTATTTGATATTTTGAACATTAGGTTGTTTATTTTTCTAACCATGTTAGATGATTCTTTTTTAACATGGTTAGCTATTAATTATCCATGATAGTATTCAGGTTGTATTAGTTTATTCTTTTCTATCATGGATAGTGTTTAATCATTAGGAAATTCCTTTTCTAACTATGATAGGACAATGATATTATGAAAATCTTTTTTCTATCATAGTTAGTAAAGAGGTTATTAGATCTAAAATGGATATTATTGGTTAATTAAGTATTTAGTAACAGAATATTACAGGCTTCAAGAAAAAGGGAAAGGGATGGGTAAAGGGAAAGCAAAGGCAAGCCAATCTCAAGACCCTACTTACCCTGCCTGGAATGTCAAGGTTAAAGCAGTTCATCTCCCTCACGCAACCATCCCCATTGGAGATTAGAGCATGGAAGGGCCTTTGGAATGGATGAGCTCAGTGATATGAAGAAAGCCGTTGCTGAATCCCTTGAGACTGAGAGACTCAGGAAAGCCAATGAGGAAAGGGAGTTTCAGGCTATCCTTGCCCAGATTGATCAACAACATATGAATGAGATGTGGGCCAAGGCGAATGAGGAGTTTGAAGAAAGCCAAAGAGAGAAAGAGAGGAACAAGAGACGCAAGCTCTGAACCCAAACCTCTCATGCATTTAGCATAGGAATTTTCATTCTCATATTTCTCATGCATAGCATTTTGTTCTTTCATTTTTCATACCTAGTTTTCTGTCATACTTGTAAATCTGTTCATTAACTGTATTTATGCTTTTTGTAATTGATTTACTAATGAAGTTCATTTTTGAGTTCATCTGTGTGTTATTTAATTATTTATTTAGTATGAACTTATTAGATAACTTAGTTTGTCATCATCAAAAAGGGGGAGAATGTTAGAATCTTAAGTTTTGATGAAGACTAAAATATGAAAGAACTAGATAAATACTTAGAAAGAATTAGGTTAATATAGAACTCTATGTAAGAGTTCAACCGGATGTGGATTTACTTCCGGATGGATTAGGACTAGCGCTCGCGGATGAAAGGCTCATCCAACAGCGGAAGCTTGTAAGTCACTAAGTCAGAACTAAGTCTAAGAGTGTTAGAGTACCAAATCCTTGAGACTAAGTTAGGACACAACCGGATGCAGAATTGCTTCCGGAAGTCTTAGAGTAAATTGAGTGACTAGCGCTGTCTATTGGATTAGACAACACCGAGCGTCAGTGGATATAACTCTAAGTCATAACATAGTTTCTAGTAGGAGTGCTTTCGGATGTGGAATTGCTTCCGGAAGTGAGAGAGCTTCCCATAGGCAATTGAACTCCCACTGCATGTGACTATGTGTTAATAATGTTGGACTAACGTTCTAGTGCAGAACTGAGTGTTGTTGCTTCCGGATGAGAAATTGCTTCCGGTAGCAATCAGAATGTCAGAACGAACAGCAGTGCAGTGTCAGAATGCTTTTTGGCAGAGCAGAGTTGTCAAGTTGCTTTTCAGAGATAAAACAAGTCAACTGTGCTGAGCATTAATGGAGCATTAATTGATTCTACGGTAACAAGGGAATAACGGCTAAATTCAAACGGCATGGTTACCTACCAAGAAAGAGAATCCTTGAAGATGCTATATAAAGAAGTTCATCTTCATTTATGAAGACAATCAAAGAAACTAGAGAGAGAAACCGAGCATACTCTTCAAGCATTCAAAGCTGCCCAGAAAAGCAAGAGAGCACTTAATACATTGAGAGTTTCATTTATTATCCATCTTGTACTCTTTGTAGTTAAGTCTCTTCATTTAATCGAGAGCATTCATTGTACTTAAGTGTTTATCATAATCAGTTCATAGAGTGAACATATTATCAAATCCTCTAATTGAGAGAGGCTGTTCTAAAGCTTGGTGCTTGAAGAACAGTGTTGTAACATTACAAAAGTAAGGGGGAGTATTTAGAGGTTTTTTAAATCTCCAAGGTTGCAAGTCAGCCCGTAAAACTTGTGATTGTAAAGGTTTGCAGGTAAGCCCGCTACAAAACCTGTGGGTTGTTAGGTGAACCCGTGTTCGTAAAACCTAAGGTGTAAAGGCTTTCTTGTGCCTGGAGTAAACAAGAAGTTTAGTGGATTGAAAATCTCAGGTGAAGCCTGGGGACTGGATGTAGGTCTGGAAGTGACCGAACCAGGATAAATCTGTGTGTGCTGATTCTGTTTTTGATCTTCATATTTCCAGCACCACACCATCACAAACTTATTTGTGCATAGCATGATTCATTGTCATTTTCATCAAGCACAAAAGGTAATGTTTTAAAAGAGAAGTTTAAGTTTTATTCTGCCACCCAATTCAGCCCCCTCTTGGGTGACAGCCACTCATTTCATTTGGTATTAGAGCAAGGTCACTTGTTTAAAGGATCCAACGATCTCAAGTGCAAAGACCATGGCTGACTTGGGATATAAAATGCTTTCTGAAGGTTTTGACCATACCATTCTACCCGTGTTAGAAAATGTCGATTTCTATCTATGGAAAGCAAGGATGAAAAGTTTTATACAATCCTCCAGTTTCAAAATGTGGGACGTTTTTACAAATGATTTTGATTTCAGACCAAAAGGGAACTGGACCGAAAAAGAGAAGAATTTATTTTCCTTAAACATTAGAGCAATGCAAATTTTGTACAAAGGCTTAACTGAGAGTAATTTCCAGAAAATCAAACATTGCTCTAGTGCTAGAGATATTTGGCACACTCTTGATGCCATGTATGCTTCTAATCACTCTCTTGAAAGTAAAGCTGTCCAAAGCTCACTCCGTGCCCCTTGTAGATCAATTGTTGGTGAGCTACACGAAGCTGATATTGAGAAAGCCAGCGGCAGTGAAGAGAGTGTTGATCTCTACCTAGATTCAGAAACTGAAGAAAATGAGGTATCTAAACTTGAACCTTCAGAATTGCAAGACACATATAATGAGTTACATATTGAATTCTGTAAACTTGCAAAAGAAGTTCTAGGCTTAAGGAAGAAGAATAGGAAACTTGAGGAACTCATTATTTCTTCTACATCCAAGGTTTCCAAAGTTCCTTCCATAGAAAAACAACTATCGCTGCCGATAGCTAGTCCTCTATCGACAGCGAAACCTTCAACATGTTCTGAAAATTGTTCCAATTGTGAGTCCCTGTTGAAGGAAAATGAAAAGAAAACTGACCAACATAATAATGATAGGAAATCTCATTCTGAATATCATTCCATTATCTATCATTATTGTGGTAGATCAGGTCATATTTCTCACACATGTACATTTAGAAGAAATTTAAATGTGAGAAATAAATTTGTATGGATTTCTAAAGGACAGGTAAGGTCCAGTGCTAATCTTGTAGGACCCAAGTACAAATGGGTACCAAAACATCCTTCTAGTGCCTTACTTGTGCAGGAAGGATCAAGAGTTCCACTTGCCCCAAAGAAGAGAACTCATGGTGGTGTCACTGCTGCAACCACCTGGTCCAATCATAGGAAGCAGTGCGCAACCGCAAGGAACAAAGGCTCTGTCTCAGGGATGAGCTATCACAGAGTCCCACTCAACTATCCTGAGAAGAACAAGAGAGAGAGGATTCCTTGATCAACATGGAGAGAGCCTATGAATTTTGTCTCTCATAAGAAAGTGCTTCAGGCCAAGGATAAGTATAGAAGATCCCCTTGGGTAAGCAAGGGATCTCTGAGGGTCGAAGCAAGCGATAGTAAAATCTCCTATGCAAATGTTAGATGGAATTATTGAGATTTTACAGTAAGCATCCTAGATATGAACATTATATTCCTTATAGAAGTAAGTTTAAGGAAATTCACAATGTTTATAATCTACATGCTATCTATGACTATCATGATCAAAAACCATGTATATCCATGTGCATATAGTCATGATAGATTCACAATGCCATATATATAGTGAATAACCTTTAAGAGCATATGAATTATACACTTCCTACAAACTGACCCGTCAGATCCAAGTTTGGATACTGGAAAACAAACGAAAGAAACTATTTGGGTATTCTGTAGGAAAGGAGATCCGAAAGAAAAGCAAGATTCAAGACTATACCTCATCTGAGCGATTACTCAAATTTTGATGAGCCGTTCTTCATGCTTGGCTTTTGGTGCTGCTCCTTGAAATAGAAGAATCTTTACATTGCCTGCCAAATCAAGCAAGCTACTACTTGATGCAAATGTAGCTTTGGTGATGTCATTCTTACCCTTTCCTATACTTGAATGATTAATTGGGTAATGAATGCATGCTTACTCATTTCATTGGCAATTGACACTCATGTATCTAAGGATAAACATCAAATTGCTCTATGGAATGGATGTGAGGAACATGTAGCGTCTAACCACATGATTGGCTTAACAATTTTTAAAATACTGTGATATTGATATGTTTTTCTTTACAAACCTGTGATGATCTTATTTTGAAAATGATCAAATCACATCAAATCCATTCTTGTTTGAAGTATCTGAATCTGTTTATGATAGTTATGAATATCTCATTAGTTTCAAGATTTCTGACACCTTAAACTAGAGACTTTCTTCAAAGTTATCATGGCTAGCCTTTTTGAATTTAACAAAGATTCTAATCCTCTTTAAACTTGCATGACAACCATACCTCATGATAGAATTAAATTTATTCTATGATTCTCCATTTCATTTAGTATCTTCTGCATCAAGTTTTAAAAGCATAAGGAATACGCTCCTTGTCATAGCTTAAAAAAATTCAATGGCTAAAACACTATCCATAGCGATAAACTGACTGGCTATGAACTCGAGCAATATTTTTCTTATCACATCTTAAGTTTCAATCTACTAATGATCTCAATTCAAGTTTGTATTTTAAGTATGTTGACACAGATTATGAAGGCCTGAACGATGTGGATGTACAAGAGAGAATGTCAACAAATATGCTCCTTATCAAGATAAGAGGAACTGGCTGTACTGAAATCCTGAGGAAATCTCGCCAATCATATATGAGCATTTCTTTCCCTTACTCCTTCTGTTGTGGATCTTAATGGATAGTCCCTCTTGTCGGACATAAGAAAATTTAGGAAATACCTTGAATTAATTTCTGCAAAATTTGATAAGTCCAAGGGCAAATGCCAATAGGATAGAGGCCTAAGTGAGTGTAGATAACTAGGCTGGAAAGGATTACTAAGAATCTCTACCCACTGAAAGCCGTATATCCTGGCTCATTATCACAAGCATAGTACAATCTGAATTAAGTTCAAAGCTTGTTGAAATCCTAAGAATGGTGAGATCATATTAAGCATATTTGAAAGAACTTGAGCTAAGATTTGAAAGTTATTTTTGTGATCATATGCTGAGAATTTGGCTGTCTTATAAACTTGATTTATTTCGTGGACAATAAGGTTTTAGATTTTCATTGTGTTGACAACTCACATGTCTTCATAATCTAACATGAACATTCTTACGGTACATTAATTGAACTATATTTGTTCATGAAACTCCGAAAATATACAATGTGTTCGATACTCCTTGTGCTATCACATTAGTATTTTTCCAAGAGAGTATGAATAGAGTGCATGACTTGATAGTGAAACTATGAGAAATTGTGAACTAAATTTCAAAATCTGTTTTCACATTATTGATACTCCTGTTTTACCAAACCAATCAGCAAGCGCGATTTCTTAAGATTATAATATTGTGCTGATTAACATAGTCTGTGGCTTGGAAAGTCCTGAGCATGTCCATTAATGTTAAATCTTAAGTTCTCCCACTGACCATCCGGAAGCGCACTTGCTTCAGCTAGCACTTGCAGATCCCTTGGAAGGGGAACCATAAGGGCTGTCAATGTTAAATCTTAAGTCCCTCACATCTGGAAGCGAATTCACTTCCGGAAGCATGTGCGAGAATGGTCTCTCAACTGCAGACATATTCACCAAACCTCTGGGATTTGATCAATTTACTTTTATAAGAGGAGATTTGGGAATGGTAAACCCAAATGAAGTTTAATCTTCAGAATAAACCTGTGCTTAATTGTTAAAACCTGCAAACTGTACTAACTTAGGCATCGAAGTGTCAATCTTTAGTTTTGCAGGTCCCTTAGCATGTCAATGATAAATCTTAAGTGTATCACTTCCGGAAGCAAATTTCCTTCCGGAAGCTCATTACTCTATTCAGCATAGTTGCTGCCGCTCGGGCATGACCCTAAGCAACCAGAAGCGCCAGTGTTTTGGGAAATAGGACACGTCACCTCAGAAAACGTTTCATCTTCTCCCACAAAAAATTGTGCCCTTTCTGACAGACTGAAGAGACACGTGACATAAAGGTGCGCCGTTTCAATTTAAATGCTTACGTTTTCCCATAAAAGGTGCATATTTTCAATGAAGAGTCATTATGAACCATCACATCGAATGTCATATTGCATAAATAGGGCACAACTATTCATTCATCACTTCTCACACAAATCGCCACTCACAAATCCTCTGAAACCCCTCCATCTTCATCATCATCTTCACCGCCGCATTCATCTTGTTCATCTTCATCTTCATCTTCATCATCTTCATCTTCTTCTTCATCTACTTCTGTGCATTTTCTGAACATTTTGAGTGCATAACATTCATTCCATACCCATTCCACACAAAATGGCCGGTTCACATGAATCAAACCCCAACATTCAGAAAACCTCTTCATCCAAAATGTCCAAGCATCCTGAGAAATCTGGGCAATCTAGGCATTCTGGAAAATCTGGGAAGTCTGGAAAACACAAGAAGAGGGTTCGTTTTAGTGAAGAACATTCTTCAAAGCGCCAGAGGGTTGAAGATGATTTATCTGAGCGTCGTTCTGGGCCATTGGAGGCTATTTCTTCTGTGTTTGAGAACACAAAACCCTATCTTACCAATGGGGTTTTTTTGGATTTGAAGATGCTTGAAGATCTGGGTTTTGATCTCTCCTCTCATCTCCAGACGTATATAAGTTGGCAGGGGATCAAGAACGAGTACAACGTCCAAGTGCTCCGGGTGTTCTACCAGTCCCTCACTGCCAAGCCCAAGTACAAGGCCATCTCTGAGAAAGAATCTGCCATTGGCCGGGTTGATTTCAAGGCCACTGTAAGGGGAAGGCAGATCAAGTTCAACTGGAGAGATATCAATCGTTTCCTCAGGGTCACTGACGAGAAGATGAACAAGTGGATCTTCCCTGTGAAGCTGGATCAGACGGCACTGGAGCAGGTTTATGAAACCAAGGGGAAGAAGGTGTCTGGAATGCCCGACAGAAAGAGGGTGCTCCAGTATTGTAACATCCTGAAAAATTTAATTCAGGATTAGAGAGTGTTTTGGGGAAATTTTGGAATTTTTAGGAATTTTTGGGATATTTTTGGAAATTTTGAGAAATTAATGTACATATAATTAATTAAGAAATGAAGAGTTTGAAATATGAGGGAGTGGTAAAGCTAAAAATATTTTGGAGTTTAAGAAGATTGGAGGCTGGTTTAAGTGGTTTTAAATCAAAATAAGTACACTATGGCAAGATTGGGCTACAAATCATCAGAGAACCCCCTTATTTCAGTGATCCAAACGCGCCCTCCCCTTTTTCTTTAAATATCGGACCCTCCATTCTTCTTCTTCTCCTTCGACTTCGATCTACTTCTTCTTCCTCCTCCGTTCTGCGCGTTCGCCGACCACCCTGGAGGCCGCCGCTGACGGCGACGGCGGCGCGACCTCCCTTCCTCCCTTGTCCTCTTTATTTTTAGGTTCGTTGCTCTCTCTTCTTGACCCAACAAACCCTCTTTGTTTTCTTTGCAAATCCGGCGAGTTTTCCGGCGGAAATCATGGCGGTCGACGGCGCGAGTTGGTGAGTTCCTCCTTTCTTGTTGTCCTTCAAGCTTTTCCTTCTTTCAACTTCATTTTCTTACTTCTTTTCCTCTCCTTTTGCTTTGTACATCTCGGCCAGCCACTTTAGTGGCCGATTTCCGGCGACTTTGTTTCCGACTTGGAAGGCGGTGAGAGGTAAAAAGCTTTGATTTTTCTTGGTTATCTTGAGTTGTCTTTTCAGTTCCAACGTCATCTTGTTATTTTCTCAACTCTCCTTTCTCTGTTCAGCTCGGCCGACCAATTTCCGGCGAGCTACATGACGGCCGGCGGCGGTGGTCATTGTTTCTTTCATTTTGGAACTTCGCAAGTAATTCCTATAACCATTTTCTTCTTTTGTCTGCGAGTTTGGGAGAGTAATCAAGTTAGGGTTTATGATTTGGATTGAATCATTAACAAATAGGATGTTTAAAACTTCAAATTTGTGGATGTGTGCCTGGGTATTCTGTTTGTGATGTTTTGATGATATTAAATATAATCCATTGTGCTTCTTTGATAAATTTCTATGCTTGGGTGGCTGAAAGTGATGACAGTATGATGTTTTCATTGGGCAATTGAATCTGCCATCTTAGATACTGTTTGTAATAATTGTGCGCAAAGATTTTGGGTTAAATGTTTAAGTAAATTTAAGCAAAAATTATAATGAAATGGATGAGTTGTATTGCATGTTCTATATGTGAGTTTTGTTTGATTTTAGATTCTGCACTTTCCTTTCTCCATTGACTGAATTGGATTTTGGATGCTGCAAATTGGTTTTCTATCTATAATTAAATGAAACATGTTTGAGTCTTGCTTATTGCAACTTTCAGTTTCCTAAGGCATATTGTCTCTTTGGTTTTCTGCTTCTAGTGTTTAATAAATTGTGGGTCATAGCTTTAGATGAAGGACTATAATTCTTCAAGTTATTATGTCTAATTTGCATCTTGAAGGTGAAATTGATTATTGTCGTTGTTTGTTGGAACTATAATGGTTAATTGATTTTAGGTGTAAATTAGATGTAATCCATGAAGGTGAAAAGCTTTGATTACCTCTTTACATGTATATGCGGTATTTGAGAAATTTATTATGATAAGTGAAAATCTAGTTTCTTTTCTGGCGTATGTGTGCTCAGTTTTAGAGAACGGAGTATTAATTGGAAGATTTGGTGGAATTGGGGAAAAACACTAACTATGGAGTTTAAATTTGATATGTTCTTGGAGGGTTGAAGCTTATGTTTTCGAAATTATGATTTTAGTAATATATATTAAAATCTGAAGTTTGGCTTTGTAAGTGGTGGTAGTTTGAGTTTAGACTGTTTTATTGTGATTTCTATGTTTTATTGCGTGTTGTCATTTTGTGTTGAGATAGAGAATGAACTTCTGAATGTATGTGCATTTAATAGATGGTAAATTCTGGTTTATATATTCTTTCGGAAGATTCTATATACTCCCCTGGTTTTATTCGATTCCTTGTATGCTTGCTATGTAAATAAGAAAAGGAAAGGACATATATATGTTTCGTTATATGTACAATTTGTTTTTGAATACTTATCGTATGCAGAAATTAGTTTGATGGTGGGTTGTCCTTGTATTGTACTAAAGTATGTTTTTGTGATGATTCTGATTTTGGTTGATATGTTGCTAAAGGTTCAGGTCTAAAGTAAATGGGATAGGAGAGTTTATTTTCTTTGTTTTGGCTTGATTAGTGTTCATTATTGGTAATGATAAAAATTCAGTTTGAATAAGGACTTGTGAAGATACCTAGTTTGTGTATGGAGGTTTGTAATAGAACAGAAACCTTGCTTATGATTATGTGTGTGTGTTTTACCTGGCCAAATTGTAATTGAAGATATGATCATTAGAATATGAGTAGAATAAATTGACTGTTAGAAATGATAGTGGTTTGGAATTCTGAATTCATTGATTGGTTATGGTTGTATTTAGGTGAATTTAATTGTGTTGATTTGTATAGTGTTAAATGGAAATGTATGCTTGTTGTTCCTTGGCTTTTTGTTCATGATTGTGAATTATTGTTGAAGTTTACTAAAAAGTAATGATTTCTCACTTTAGTTGGTGATAATATGAAATTGAGCTTGAAGGAAAGACATTGGATTGTTCTGTGTGGATTTTTAAGTTGTTAATGATTTGTTAAGGTTTAAAGTAGCGAATTTGGACTTTGAATGATTGTATAAAACAGTTGAATTAAGAATGGGGATCTGGGTAGTAACATATGAATACATACGAGAGAGAGACGTCAAAGTATTATGAAGTGAAAATGATATTAATATATCATTATATATCATATCGTTATAGGAGCATATAATGATGATTATACTTGAAGGGAAGGAAACGGTGAGGAAAGGCAGTAAAGTGCTAAAGGGCGACAGGTAATCACTCTTAACCTTACTATAACATTGAGGGTGATGTTAGCTAGGATTTTCTAAAATCCTTTCTCACCCTCTATATATATATTATCTTTGAAAGGTTATTTTTATACAAAACAGGCTATCGGGTGCCTTTCAAACACGATTATTTTCATATAAAGAAATTTGAAACACTACATATATATTACTCTGGCTGTGGTTGGTATTGATCTGGAATGATTGTGGAAGGTATATAGATAGGTATAGTGTTAGACAGTGACTTGAGAAATTATGGAAATAGAAAAGAGTGATAGATGTTGAGTTTGAGATTATGGTGAGCTATGTTGTGGAAAACATGAAATGTGAGATTGAAATATTGAATGAGGTTGAAGTTGATGGAATATAGAATAGGTATTGTTAGTATTGCATGACACTGATCATTAGTACCGTCGGCCGATGTAACCTATCGATCTGCGCAATCGATAGGTTAATTGTACAGGTTCCTCGGATTTTAAAGGAACCAGGGACGTTTTCACTTTTTATAGTGCTCCCTTTTCAGGGACGTTTTCACTATTTAAAGTGCTCCCTTTTATGCTTTCAGATTTGAGACTGGGCACAATGTCAATCACGTTTATTTTCGTCTGTTGAGTTGATTTGGAATTGACTGAGGGATTTGAGTGATATGTAGGAAATTGAGATGATGAATTTGAATTGAATTAGAAGGAGGGACTTGAATGATGAAGGAAAGACTTGACTTGTTTATATATATAGTATTGGTTTTAAATGTGGTACCCTTTAGACGCCCTCGCTACCGCACATCTCACTGTTATAGTGAGTTAAGCGGTGATTACTGAGACAAATTGTCTCATCCCACGATTACTGACATTTTTGCAGGTATTCATGCACAGACGCAAGCAGCAGGAAAGGGAATTAGGTAGTAGTAGTTATATGGACTATTTTGAATTGTATATTGCCAATTTGTATAGGCCTGCATTCGTTTCCGCATATATTTAGATGAATTTGATATTATTGAACATTAGGTTGTTTATTTTTCTAACCATGTTAGGTGATTCTTTTCTAACATGGTTAGCTATTAATTATCCATGATAGTATTCAGGTTTTATTAGTTTATTCTTTCCTATCATGGATAAATTATAAAAGGATTAGAATAATCTTTTCTAACTATGATAGAGATATTAATATTATGGAAATTCCTTTTTCTATCATAGTTAGTAAAGAGCTTAATGAATTGATATAAACATTATTGGTTAATCAGGTAATTAGTAACACTATGTTACAACTTGGTTATCAGTATTTGGTATACGATAACCTAGGACTGTGCTGCATTGCATATAGATTGGCAATATACATTCTTAGTATTCCCTTCCTTCTGTGCATGAATATCTGGCCTTTTTGAGAGCATTATCGCTTATCCCGTGGTGGGGAGAGAGTGATAAGAGAAATTGAATAGGTACTGTGGAGAGATTGAGATGAACATAGAAAGAATAACGAAATAATGTTGATATGTATAAGAATTTAGGAAAAATAGCGAAATAAGGATGCTTCTCTGGGGTCTCGAGTATAGTTATGTGCCGGCCATAATCATAGTCGAGGCATCATGAGATCCCTTATTGGGTTAATGAAGTATTGAAATTTGAAAATAACAATTAATAATGAATGAAATGTGAAATAAGAGTTATTGCTTTGTTTATTATTTGTTTACTGATTTGTTAAAATTGTTTGCTTCATAGATGAATTTGACTTGTGCTATTTGATTGTTTTGAAACAAAATTCTAGTGAAATTGTGTTTTTATAAGCTCCAACATGAGATAGACTATTTATTGACTGCGATTTGATTTTACATCATTAGTAATGGAAGTTGTTTCATCAGTATAATGAAAGGATTTGACTTTTTATACTCTGCGATTGGAAAAGTGATTAATGAAAGTGAAGTTATGTGTTAGCATTGAGTTGTTTTGTTCATGTGCTGGAAGATAATAATAAAAGAGGTGAATATACTTAGGAAGGAATGCTAGTGTGATGTTTCCTGTGGTAATCAACTACTTAAGGGTTGCAAGATGTGAGTGCGAGATGTTACTCTTGAAGGGTTATGTTATAAGCTTTACCAATAAATGAAATACTATAGATGTGATATTTAGCAGTTGAGAAGTGAGACCTTTGAATATGACTGATGGGAATGATTGGAGTTAGAAGGTGAGAATAGGAAATTTGATCAACTAAGGGTAGTTCTTGTTTGAGTTATAAAAGGCTATCAATTTTTGAAATTTGATTTGATGGATTGCTTTAGTATGAAAATGACCTCAACTCTTGTGAAGTTATTCACATGTTTGTTAGCCTTATTATGTGATGTATATGTGGTTTTATTAATGTACACTATTTTTGAATTGAGGAGAGAATTGAAGTAGTTGAATTATAATTCTGAAAAGTGATTAGATCTTTTGGTAAGTTTTAAGTTATTGTTGCTAAATAAATCATGGTGATAGAACATGAAATGCAATTGAAATGAATAGGTGAGGGAATGGAATAAAATTGCGAATGCTTATGTACTTAATAATTGATATAATTTAAATGTCTATGTGTATGTACGATTCTCATAGGACAAAACTATCCATTTGTTCTTTTTGGTTAGCGTTGATTTTAATGGATTTTCAATTTTGTACATTTGATTAGTGTTGGTTGAATGCCTCTTCAATCTTATGCTTTAGTTTTAGTTTAAAGGAAAGATAAGTGAAGTCAAAATGCTTTTGGAAATTGTTAAGTTGACGGTTTGAATGCATGTTGATCCCTATAATTTTCACAGTGTGATTCGCTCTCATTTTCCATGATTTGAGCCATTATTCTTTCGTTTAGTTTTCTAATTACATGACCATAAATTGGTTGTTGGATTTAGTGCATTAGAGTTGCTGTGCAGGTTATATCTAATTATGTATCAAACTCTTGCATCAGATTTCGCATTGGAATAGACCTTGTGCTGTGTAATTTTTGACGGATACATTCATTAAGCTGCACATATAACAGGATTAATTGTGATTTTGTGTAGAATGTTATTTATGCACCTAGTTTTCTTACGTACTACTTCTAGCCTTGTTCAAAGGTTATATACATTTAAGTCAATCTGACTTGATTTCACCTCTTTTCAATCCCTAAAGGAACCTGGGAATTAGTGTTAGTATCTGTAATCTCACCTTTATCCTAAGATAATATCTCTCATATGTCGAACTTGACTGTTATTTTTAGGAAATTTCGATCAACAATTTCAAATAGATTGTTTAAAGTTTTTCTAATTCCAGGATATCATCTCTATGGTGTCGCACGAACGACACTTAGGGCAATGAGTTTTCAGTGCCAATGACTTCAACATTCCCAAATTATCTTCAAATTCCTCTTTCTCTCACTCAAACTAGGATTATCAGTGGAAGTAACTATCCCTTTCTTTGTATCTAATGATAATTTCTACTAATTTCGAGGACGAAATTAATTAAGAGGGGTAGAATTGTAACATCCTGAAAAATTTAATTCAGGATTAGAGAGTGTTTTGGGGAAATTTTGGAATTTTTAGGAATTTTTGGGATATTTTTGGAAATTTTGAGAAATTAATGTACATATAATTAATTAAGAAATGAAGAGTTTGAAATATGAGGGAGTGGTAAAGCTAAAAATATTTTGGAGTTTAAGAAGATTGGAGGCTGGTTTAAGTGGTTTTAAATCAAAATAAGTACACTATGGCAAGATTGGGCTACAAATCATCAGAGAACCCCCTTATTTCAGTGATCCAAACGCGCCCTCCCCTTTTTCTTTAAATATCGGACCCTCCATTCTTCTTCTTCTCCTTCGACTTCGATCTACTTCTTCTTCCTCCTCCGTTCTGCGCGTTCGCCGACCACCCTGGAGGCCGCCGCTGACGGCGACGGCGGCGCGACCTCCCTTCCTCCCTTGTCCTCTTTATTTTTAGGTTCGTTGCTCTCTCTTCTTGACCCAACAAACCCTCTTTGTTTTCTTTGCAAATCCGGCGAGTTTTCCGGCGGAAATCATGGCGGTCGACGGCGCGAGTTGGTGAGTTCCTCCTTTCTTGTTGTCCTTCAAGCTTTTCCTTCTTTCAACTTCATTTTCTTACTTCTTTTCCTCTCCTTTTGCTTTGTACATCTCGGCCAGCCACTTTAGTGGCCGTTTTCCGGCGACTTTGTTTCCGACTTGGAAGGCGGTGAGAGGTAAAAAGCTTTGATTTTTCTTGGTTATCTTGAGTTGTCTTTTCAGTTCCAACGTCATCTTGTTATTTTCTCAACTCTCCTTTCTCTGTTCAGCTCGGCCGACCAATTTCCGGCGAGCTACATGACGGCCGGCGGCGGTGGTCATTGTTTCTTTCATTTTGGAACTTCGCAAGTAATTCCTATAACCATTTTCTTCTTTTGTCTGCGAGTTTGGGAGAGTAATCAAGTTAGGGTTTATGATTTGGATTGAATCATTAACAAATAGGATGTTTAAAACTTCAAATTTGTGGATGTGTGCCTGGGTATTCTGTTTGTGATGTTTTGATGATATTAAATATAATCCATTGTGCTTCTTTGATAAATTTCTATGCTTGGGTGGCTGAAAGTGATGACAGTATGATGTTTTCATTGGGCAATTGAATCTGCCATCTTAGATACTGTTTGTAATAATTGTGCGCAAAGATTTTGGGTTAAATGTTTAAGTAAATTTAAGCAAAAATTATAATGAAATGGATGAGTTGTATTGCATGTTCTATATGTGAGTTTTGTTTGATTTTAGATTCTGCACTTTCCTTTCTCCATTGACTGAATTGGATTTTGGATGCTGCAAATTGGTTTTCTATCTATAATTAAATGAAACATGTTTGAGTCTTGCTTATTGCAACTTTCAGTTTCCTAAGGCATATTGTCTCTTTGGTTTTCTGCTTCTAGTGTTTAATAAATTGTGGGTCATAGCTTTAGATGAAGGACTATAATTCTTCAAGTTATTATGTCTAATTTGCATCTTGAAGGTGAAATTGATTATTGTCGTTGTTTGTTGGAACTATAATGGTTAATTGATTTTAGGTGTAAATTAGATGTAATCCATGAAGGTGAAAAGCTTTGATTACCTCTTTACATGTATATGCAGTATTTGAGAAATTTATTATGATAAGTGAAAATCTAGTTTCTTTTCTGGCGTATGTGTGCTCAGTTTTAGAGAACGGAGTATTAATTGGAAGATTTGGTGGAATTGGGGAAAAACACTAACTATGGAGTTTAAATTTGATATGTTCTTGGAGGGTTGAAGCTTATGTTTTCGAAATTATGATTTTAGTAATATATATTAAAATCTGAAGTTTGGCTTTGTAAGTGGTGGTAGTTTGAGTTTAGACTGTTTTATTGTGATTTCTATGTTTTATTGCGTGTTGTCATTTTGTGTTGAGATAGAGAATGAACTTCTGAATGTATGTGCATTTAATAGATGGTAAATTCTGGTTTATATATTCTTTCGGAAGATTCTATATACTCCCCTGGTTTTATTCGATTCCTTGTATGCTTGCTATGTAAATAAGAAAAGGAAAGGACATATATATGTTTCGTTATATGTACAATTTGTTTTTGAATACTTATCGTATGCAGAAATTAGTTTGATGGTGGGTTGTCCTTGTATTGTACTAAAGTATGTTTTTGTGATGATTCTGATTTTGGTTGATATGTTGCTAAAGGTTCAGGTCTAAAGTAAATGGGATAGGAGAGTTTATTTTCTTTGTTTTGGCTTGATTAGTGTTCATTATTGGTAATGATAAAAATTCAGTTTGAATAAGGACTTGTGAAGATACCTAGTTTGTGTATGGAGGTTTGTAATAGAACAGAAACCTTGCTTATGATTATGTGTGTGTGTTTTACCTGGCCAAATTGTAATTGAAGATATGATCATTAGAATATGAGTAGAATAAATTGACTGTTAGAAATGATAGTGGTTTGGAATTCTGAATTCATTGATTGGTTATGGTTGTATTTAGGTGAATTTAATTGTGTTGATTTGTATAGTGTTAAATGGAAATGTATGCTTGTTGTTCCTTGGCTTTTTGTTCATGATTGTGAATTATTGTTGAAGTTTACTAAAAAGTAATGATTTCTCACTTTAGTTGGTGATAATATGAAATTGAGCTTGAAGGAAAGACATTGGATTGTTCTGTGTGGATTTTTAAGTTGTTAATGATTTGTTAAGGTTTAAAGTAGCGAATTTGGACTTTGAATGATTGTATAAAACAGTTGAATTAAGAATGGGGATCTGGGTAGTAACATATGAATACATACGGGAGAGAGACGTCAAAGTATTATGAAGTGAAAATGATATTAATATATCATTATATATCATATCGTTATAGGAGCATATAATGATGATTATACTTGAAGGGAAGGAAACGGTGAGGAAAGGCAGTAAAGTGCTAAAGGGCGACAGGTAATCACTCTTAACCTTACTATAACATTGAGGGTGATGTTAGCTAGGATTTTCTAAAATCCTTTCTCACCCTCTATATATATATATTATCTTTGAAAGGTTATTTTTATACAAAACAGGCTATCGGGTGCCTTTCAAACACGATTATTTTCATATAAAGAAATTTGAAACACTACATATATATTACTCTGGCTGTGGTTGGTATTGATCTGGAATGATTGTGGAAGGTATATAGATAGGTATAGTGTTAGACAGTGACTTGAGAAATTATGGAAATAGAAAAGAGTGATAGATGTTGAGTTTGAGATTATGGTGAGCTATGTTGTGGAAAACATGAAATGTGAGATTGAAATATTGAATGAGGTTGAAGTTGATGGAATATAGAATAGGTATTGTTAGTATTGCATGACACTGATCATTAGTACCGTCGGCCGATGTAACCTATCGATCTGCGCAATCGATAGGTTAATTGTACAGGTTCCTCGGATTTTAAAGGAACCAGGGACGTTTTCACTTTTTATAGTGCTCCCTTTTCAGGGACGTTTTCACTATTTAAAGTGCTCCCTTTTATGCTTTCAGATTTGAGACTGGGCACAGTGTCAATCACGTTTATTTTCGTCTGTTGAGTTGATTTGGAATTGACTGAGGGATTTGAGTGATATGTAGGAAATTGAGATGATGAATTTGAATTGAATTAGAAGGAGGGACTTGAATGATGAAGGAAAGACTTGACTTGTTTATATATATAGTATTGGTTTTAAATGTGGTACCCTTTAGACGCCCTCGCTACCGCACATCTCACTGTTATAGTGAGTTAAGCGGTGATTACTGGGACAAATTGTCTCATCCCACGATTACTGACATTTTTGCAGGTATTCATGCACAGACGCAAGCAGCAGGAAAGGGAATTAGGTAGTAGTAGTTATATGGACTATTTTGAATTGTATATTGCCAATTTGTATAGGCCTGCATTCGTTTCCGCATATATTTAGATGTATTTGATATTATTGAACATTAGGTTGTTTATTTTTCTAACCATGTAAGGTGATTCTTTTCTAACATGGTTAGCTATTAATTATCCATGATAGTATTCAGGTTTTATTAGTTTATTCTTTCCTATCATGGATAAATTATAAAAGGATTAGAATAATCTTTTCTAACTATGATAGAGATATTAATATTATGGAAATTCCTTTTTCTATCATAGTTAGTAAAGAGCTTAATGAATTGATATAAACATTATTGGTTAATCAGGTAATTAGTAACACTATGTTACAACATCTACTCTAGGTTGATGGCCAACAAAGGGGGAAATTTCAATGAGTTCACCGGGCTGGACAACCCTTGGCTAGCAAAGTTCCTCACCCAGGAGCCTTTCAACCCTGGCCAACTGATCAGCATGGAGCTCAACAGATTGTTTAAAGGCAAATAAAGAGGAAAACCTTCTTCTCTTCCCTACCCTCAGTTTATCGCCTTCCTCCTGGAGCAGTTCAACATTCAATCCACTGAGGAAGCCGATAACAACAAGTGCCTGCCTATGGGGTCGATGAATTTGGGCAAGATGGGAGTCAAGTATCTCAAGCCAGCGAAGCCCACTCGGTCTGGCTCTCAGGCTGGGAGTGCTTCACATACAACAGTTCCCTCTGCGTCTGCAGCAGGGGATCAAGAAGTTGATTCTCATGCTAGCCCTAGCCGTGCTCCGAGGGTGTCTACTGCTCAGAAGACGCTGGTTGCTGAGTTAAGAGATGAGATCTTATTCAAGCTGCCTGATCCTTTGATGGCTCCTCTAAGAGCAGAATGTGATGCAGCCTTCCACCAGCAAGAGCAGAGGATCCAGGGTTTGGAGGATCGCTTAGGTAGAGTAGAAGCCAAACTTGACCTTCTCCTCAACCACTTCCAGATCCCTCACCCTCATCCCAATCAACCACCATCTCCTCCTCCTCCTCCACCTCCACCTCCTCCACAGAATGACCAAATCATCCCTCACCAATCACCCCCACCAAGCCCTCACAATGACTCTGACCCTCACCTCGACTCCCCTCAACACTCACCCTCTCCTCACAACTCCCCTAGCCACTCTAACACATCCAACCACCAAAACTCCCCCAACCACTCACAATCACCCAACCAAACCCTTCACAACCTTAGCTCCTTCAGTTCCATACACAATGAGCGGTCCCTTGCGAGAAATATACCTTCACCACCCAACTCACCTCCCCTCCTCTATACAGGTATACTTCCATTCACAAACTCACCTTCCTTCTTCTATCCAAGCCCCTCTCCTTCACCCCCTCCCTCACCTCCTCACTCACCACCCAGATATGGTCCTGAACCCCCTTCATCCCTCTCTCCCTTCTCCCTGGCCCTCGCCCTTATTGATGATGCCAAAAAGGGGAGAGATATTCTCACTCAACCCTCCCTATTGCTAGATGAGGACATTGCTGCTGCCCTCCGCCGTGCCATGGATCTGAAAAGAATGGGTAGAGCAGAAAGTTTAATCTGTGGGGAAGCCATCAGATTCATGCATCAACAGCAGTCCGCCAACACAAAGTCAAATCTGGAAATGGTGATGGTTGATCAGCCTGCTGAGGCACCACCCACTGAGCCTTCATCAACCGCTGAGCCTCCTCTCTCTGTGCCTACTGTAAATGCAAACCTACTTGATGTGCTTCGAATGAAGTATGGGTTACAGAAGCCAGAGCCACTAGTGAGGGTCATCGCCAAGCCAATTCCTCCCTCTAAGCCAGCCCCTGAGCCTGCACCAATCAGCTTTACCAAGTCAAGGGTTGTCTATGGCTAAGAAGAAGGTTGCTTCCTCCCCAAGAACATCCTCAGAAAGTGAAGACGAGTCCATTGTTGCTCCTGAGGATTCTGAGATAGAAAGGGTGCAACAGCAAGGGGGAGCTTCTGAGCCTCAGTCATCCACCCAAGAGCAAGCTCAGACTGTAGATTGTGAAGTTCCACCAGAAGTGGTGGTCAAGCTTGAGGTGGAAGACATGACACCCGAAGAGTTTGAGCGCTATGGGAACACAGATAGGATCACCTATGAGCAACTCTTTGTTCTGGATGCTGAGAGGGCTAATGCTAAGAGGCTTCAAGAAAAAGGGAAAGGGATGGGTAAAGGGAAAGCAAAGGCAAGCCAATCTCAAGACCCTACTTACTCTGCCTGGAATGTCAAGGTTAAAGCAGTTCATCTCCCTCACGCAACCATCCCCATTGGAGATTCAGAGCATGGAAGGGCCTTTGGAATGGATGAGCTCAGTGATATGAAGAAAGCCGTTGCTGAATCCCTTGAGACTGAGAGACTCAGGAAAGCCAATGAGGAAAGGGAGTTTCAGGCTATCCTTGCCCAGATTGATCAACAGCAAATGAATGAGATGTGGGCAAAGGCGAATGAGGAGTTTGAAGAAAGCCAAAGAGAGAAAGAGAGGAACAAGAGACGCAAGCTCAAAACCCAAACCTCTCATGCATTTAGCATAGGAATTTTCATTCTCATATTTCTCATGCATAGCATTTTGTTCTTTCATTTTTCATACCTAGTTTTCTGTCATACTTGTAAATCTGTTCATTAACTGTATTTATGCTTTTTGTAATTGATTTACTAATGAAGTTCATTTTTGAGTTCATCTGTGTGTTATTTAATTATTTACTTAGTATGAACTTATTAGATAACTTAGTTTGTCATCATCAAAAAGGGGGAGAATGTTAGAATCTTAAGTTTTGATGAAGACTAAAATATGAAAGAACCAGATAAATACTTAGAAAGAATTAGGTTAATATAGAACCCCATGTAAGAGTTCAACCGGATGTGGATTTACTTCCGGATGGATTAGGACTAGCGCTCGCGGATGAAAGGCTCATCCAACAGCGGAAGCTTGTAAGTCACTAAGTCAGAACTAAGTCTAAGAGTGTTAGAGTACCAATTCCTTGAGAATAAGTTAGGACACAACCGGATGCAAAATTGCTTCCGGAAGTCTTAGTGTAAATTGAGTGACTAGCGCTGTTTATTGAATTAGACAACACCGAGCGTCAGTGGATATAACTCTAAGTCATAACATAGTTTCTAGTAGGAGTGCTTCCGGATGTGGAATTGCTTCCGGAAGTGAGAGAGCTTCCCATAGGCAATTGAACTCCCACTGCATGTGACTATGTGTTAATAATGTTGGACTAACGTTCTAGTGCAGAACTGAGTGTTGTTGCTTCCGGATGAGGAATTACTTCCGGTAGCAATCAGAATGTCAGAACGAACAGCAGTGCAGTGTCAGAATGCTTTTTGGCAGAGCAGAGTTGTTAGAGTTGCTTTTCAGAGATAAAGCAAGTCAACCGTGCTGAGCATTAATGGAGCATTAATTGATTCAACGGTAACAAGGGAATAACGGCTAAATTCAAACGGCATGGTTACCTACCAAGAAAGAGAATCCTTGAATATGCTATATAAAGAAGTTCATCTTCATTTATGAAGACAATCGAAGAAACTAGAGAGAGAAACCGAGCATACTCTTCAAGCATTCAAAGCTGCCCAGAAAAGCAAGAGAGCACTTAATACATTGAGAGTTTCATTTATTATCCATCTTGTACTCTTTGTAGTTAAGTCTCTTCATTTAATCGAGAGCATTCATTGTACTTAAGTGTTTATCATAATCAATTCATAGAGTTAACATATTATCAAATCCTCTAATTGAGAGAGGCTGTTCTAAAGCTTGGTGCTTGAAGAACAGTGTTGTAACATTACAAAAGTAAGGGGGAGTATTTAGAGGTTTTCTAAATCTCCAATGTTGCAAGTCAGCCCGTAAAACTTGTGATTGTAAAGGTTTGCAGGTAAGCCCGTTGCAAAACCTGTGGGTTGTTAGGTGAACCCGTGTTCGTAAAACTTAAGGTGTAAAGGCTTTCTTGTGCCTGGAGTAAACAAGAAGTTTAGTGGATTGAAAATCTCAGGTGAAGCCTAAGGAAAAAGGGATTGTTGTTCGTGTTTGTTCTTTAATTTGTTAAATTGCGAAGTTGAGATGAGAATATTTACATTGATTGATTAAATTGGGTAACATTGTATTAGCAGAATGACTGTTGTGCATGGTGGTGGACTGTAATTGATTACTGGTTAAATGGTTTGTGGTGCTCTGTAAGCGTGTGGTTATTGCAAATCCTTGCCTCTTTCTATATTTTTGCTGAAATTGGTGCTAAAGGAAAGGAGTAATACAATTTATAAGCTTAGTGGTTTATCTTATGCTTTGTTGACTTTTGGTGTATGGGGGTTGTGACTGTGTAGTTAAATGAGGTTGGAAATGTGATTTTCTTTCTTGATTGGTATTATATTAGTAGGATTTGTAATCTTTTGTTTTGACTGAACCCTGAGTTGTTATTGATGTTGTGATTGATAATGTTTTAGAAAGTTTAATGCTAGTGTTTATCTTGTTCTATTTGATTCCGAATCTTGTATGTTTGAATGTAAGTTTGGTTGTACAACGAATGAGTATATATGAAATGTATGTGAATGAAAGCTTTAGTAGGTAATTTGGAGTAGGCATGGTTGTATAGAGTAGTTGGATTAAGAAGGGTTTGGGTAGCATATTAGGATTCGAGAGAGACGTTAAATATTATGAAATAGAAATGATATTAATTTATCATTTGGTATTATATTATTATAGGATTGGATGCGATGTGATTTTTGTGGCATCAAGAAAGGAAGAATAGGTCAGTGCATAGTTGCCGAAGAACAGGTAATCACTCTTACCTTGCTATAACATTGAGAGTGACGTTAGTTGGGATCTTCAAAATCCTTTCTAACCCTCAAATCTTTAAAAGTTATTTTTATACAAAACAGGCTATCGGGTGCCTTTTAAACACGATTATTTTTGTATAAAGAAACTTTATACATTATATGTAGTATCCTATCTGGTGGTTGTGATTTTTCCTGGAATAGTGAGATATATATAGGTGGGGTGCTCTGACAGCGGTGTTGATAGGTTATTCGATGGAAAGTGATGGAATTTGTGGTGGTGTCATATATAATTGGTAATTGGACAGGGGTATTGGAAAGTGATGTGGATTGGAAATATCATACGTTGTGGTTGAGGAAATTGGAAAGTTGTGTTGAAGGAAAGTATTGAAAATTGTGATTGAGATGTTGAAAAGGATTATGAGCATTGCATGACACTGAGATATGTATCATCGCGCGATGATAACCGGTTGATAGGCCAATCAACGATTATTTGTAATGGTCAACAAATTTGAGACCGTGACCAGCAGTCTCCTGATTTGAGACAGGGACTGCTCCCTTTCTAATTTGAGACAGATTGGGGTTTCCCTCCCTGGGAGTAGAGCACTAGGGTTGTACATGGATGAGAGCCGAGAAGTTGGATTTAAGAACTATGTGTATGAGATTTACAATAATGACTGCATGAATTTGGAGATTGGATGGTGAAGTTATCAATGTGGGAATTGATTGAGGGGTTTTGAGTGATATTTGGAAAGTAGAAATGATGGACTTGATATGTTTTGGACGTGACAGAGGGCATGGAATGGTAAATGGAAGAATGCTTGGTTCTTGTATATATATATATTGATTTTAAAACTGTGGTACCCTTTAGACGCCCTTACTACAGCACATCTCACTGTTATAGTGAGTTAAGTAGTAGATTACTGAGACAAGTTGTCTCACGCCACGATTACTTAAATTTTTGCAGGTGATCATGCACAGGCGCGAGCGTCAGGAAAGGGAATTAAGTTTCAAAGGTTGTTTAGCTTATTTAGATATATATATTGCCAAAAATGTATAGGTCTGCATTCGCTTCCGCGCATATTTTTATTTGTATTGATATTATTGATTAATTGGCGAATTGTAGTAGATCGCTTCTTTTTCTAACCATGTTAGGTGATTCTTTTCTAACATGGTTAGCTTTTAATTATCCATGATAGTATTCAGGTTGTATTAGGAAATTCTTTTCTATCATGGGTAATGATTATTATTAGGAAATTCTTTTTCTAACTATGATAGATTTATTGATATTATGGAAATCATTTTTCTATCATAGTTAGTGAAGGTATTATTGAATTAATTAGGGAATTAGTAACAGTATGTAACATATGCTAGTGTGTGAGACCGGTCCATTATGATATTAGAACGCTAATTTCATAATTGTGGATACTGTGCATATGAGAAAGACAATCTGAGTTTTTACTATGACTCAAAAGGGATTAGATTAGTCATGAGAAAGTGTATTTGAATTGTGTAAAACTGGGATATCTGAGGCACTATAGTAATATGATCAAGCTGCACTTCAGGTTGTTCTTGTGTTGATCTCTGTACAAGAGGTTTCTAGTACAAGACGCCTAACAGAAGACATCATGCGGACTCATGCCCACGCGGTTACGACAGAGCATTTAGTATGAAAGAGGATAGAGGAGAAAGAGATTTGACCCATAACATCTAACCCACCAAGTGTGAGTGGGAGATGTAGGAAAATTCCTAGTCCACACTTGGTGGATTAGGGCCAAATCCAGGCCCAATAAGAATTTGGGGCAAATATATGAATATGGGAAAATTATGGGTTCAAGTGATTATTTTTCCCAAAACTGAATATAACTTCCACTATGATGAAAGTTATAAATAGGGAGTACTCTGTAGAATAAAAAAAACTTTCATACAGAAACCACTTCTCTTGAGAGAGTCATAATCCTCCCTTTTCTCTTCTCTCTAACTCTATCAAATGTTTCTTTCGTATATCGTATTTGGATCCCATAATGGTGGTCTCAATTTCGTGTGGGTACTTGAAGAATCCTATGACCTCCAGGTACGCTCGAAACCCAACAGTTAATAAGTCCAATATATTGAGAAGTCCCACCATGTCTAATTTTTGTATGATTTAAATGAATAAAGCCTTGACTCAAGTCCTATTAAATTGGTTTTAAATTATTTGGAAAGGAGGACTATAACTTACAAACTAGCCCTTTGGAGAAGGCAAAATTTGTCATATTTATAAGTTATTTATATTATATAAATACTTTTCATATAAATGGAAAATTTTATTATTCAATTAAAATGTTGTAAACTTTGTATCTTATCATAGATCATGGATTAAATAGAATAAAGTTGAAGAGATATAATATTTTAAGTTGAAGTTCATGCTATATTATGTTTTCTTGGTTATATATGACATATTGTGTTGGACGTGAATTGCATTCATGTTTCAAATAAGGCAAATAAATGCAATAAATCTTCTAAATTTGGAATTTCAAAATTACCATTAGATCAGATCTCAAAAAACTTGAGGAATTTTTGAAATTATCTCCTTAACCTCAGTGATAATTGGCAAGTACAAGGAGTATTATTAATAACTAACACCATAATGTTAGTCACAATTGTTATTTGGCAAAAAAATATATTAGTCACAATTGTTACTTACAGATCGACAATTAAACTAATTAAACTATGATAACATATGTATTTTAACATGAATTAACAACTAATCCTTGAAAACATCTTCAAAAGTTCGTAATTGTATCATTTCATTATGCCCAAGTACTTTAATATTTAATAAAAATATTTGAGATTTCAAGGGACTATATAGTACTCCCTCCGTTCCTAAATATAATATCACTTTGGTTAATTTGAGGAGATTAAAGAAGACAATAAAATTACATGATCTTCCCCAAATCTCCTCAATTACTTAACTTTAAAAGGAGGAGGAGTTTCAATGAAAAGAGAGTATAAGGGTAGTTTGGGCAAAACTTGAGATAAAATAGGAAGTGATCTTATATTTAGGAACTTATTTACTTCCCCAAAGTGATCTTATATTTAGGAACGGAGGGAGTATATATTAATTTGCTTTTTCACTTTTTTTTTGGTCAGAAAAACACATTGCATTAAACTAAATAAACAGCCCAGTTTACAAAGTTCAAAGCTTAAAAACAAAAAGCTTCAGCCGATGCCTTCACGCACATGGCAACCTGAACTCCCAGAAAGATCATCAAAAGCAATGAGATAGAGAGGGGATGGTGGCGACTCAAAGCAAGACCGCCACACCATCCCCTTTACAGCAGATTTGGATATCCAGTCAGCAGCCAAATTACAACCACGAGGAACAAAAGCTAGGGAGAACGAGGGATTTGACTTCAGCAACCAGCCAGCTTCATCCACCCACTTCCTAGCATTCCACTCCGGACACCCAGCAGCAGCAACACAACACTGAACCAGGGGAAGACAGTCCGACTCTAACGCAACATTCTGCAGCTTTTCAAAAACAGCAAAAAGGAGAGCGTCCACCAGGGCGCGAGCTTCGCACTCGAAAGCTGACGAAGCGGCAAAGGACGAGCCAAAATGGGCAAGGATGATGCCCTCGGAATTTCGCATAATAAAACCCCCAGCACCTGCAGAAGAAACAGCCAAATAAGAACCATCAATGTTAAACTTTGTGAAACCAGCAGCCGGCGGGTTCCAGCATGCATGAGCATCCACCCTTTGCAAACCCGGGTGCTTCTCAACAAACCATCCTTTAGCCTGCCAGAGTGCATGAGTTGAGAAAGAGGCCGAGGCCAAACCACCACCTGGGTCAAAAGGTTTATGATCATACAGCTCCGAACACCTGCCTTTCCACATAAACCAGAGAATGTTACAAATTAAAGCTTGAGAAAAGCTATCATCCTTGACAAGATTCCATAACTGCCAAAGCCACTGCTGAATAGAACTAAGATGAAAAGGGGAATTCTAATTGAAAGGGGACTCGCAAACCAAGTTCTATTAACATCATCGCAAAGAAGTAGCATATGTTCCAAAGTTTCTACAGAAGCATGGCATTTGGGGCATAAAGGATTTGGGGAACACTTTCTTTTAAATAGAGCTTCCATTGAGGGAAGGGCATTGTTGCACAATCTCCACAAAAAGTGCTTAACTTTGGGTTGAACTTGCTGTTTCCATATAGAAACCCATAATTCTTTAGGAGTTGGAGAGGAGGTGCTCGCGTAAGGATGATGGCTGGCTTTACTAACTCCCGAAAAACTTATAGCCAAGCTTGACTGAGTACTTACCATTAGTAGCCCCTGTCCAAGATACTCTATCCCGAATTCTATGAGGGCCTAACCGGATAGATACAATGAGGTTCTTGATGTTTCTAGGAATATCAAAGTTGTCTAACTGCCAACATCCATTAACAATAATATCCGATACAGTCATCTTCCTCCCCCGGTCATCGGCATTAATATACTCCTGCAGTGTTCCCTCCAAATGAGGGATCCATCGATCAGACCATAAATTGACTCTCGTGCCATCCCCAATGTCCCAAAACAACTTACCCATCATACAGGAGCGCCCTTCTAACGAACTACCCCAAGCCCAAGAGGCCCTACCCCCTTTCCTAGCCTCCATAAAAGAGCAGTTGGGGAAGTAAATGCCTTTTAACACTTGCACCCACCACTCATCAGGCTCAGTAATGATACGCCAACATTGTTTCCCTAAAAGAGCTTTGTTAAAGTGTTGAAAATCTCTGAGACCCAAGCCCCCATCCCCCTTAGCCGAAGTCAAAGAATCCCAGGCTTTCCAGTGTATCTTATTCCCCCCCCCTTCAGACTGCCCCCACCAAAACTGAGCAATGAGTTGATCTAATTGTTGGCAGGTGGTCTTAGGATAATGAAAACAGGACATAGAGTATACCGGCACTGCATTGGCCACCGCTTTGATCAAAGTTTCCTTCCCAGCTTGTGATAAAAATTTCTTACTCCAACCCTTAATCTTCTTGCCTACCTTATCCCTCACAAACGCTAAAGCTTCAGTTTTAGCTCGCCCCCACAGCGTGGGTAATCCTAAATAGTTGTCGGGCGAGCTAGTACACGGGATACCAAGTGTCTCACTCACCATTAACCTAGTGTCCGCAGGGGTAGAGTCAGACATGAACAAGCTAGACTTGTCCCAATTGATCCTCTGCCCTGATGCCTCACAATATTCCTCCCATATACTAATGATAATAATGCAGGTATTTCAAAGGGAAAGGCTAAATGGGCATTATGGAGTTACCTATGTGATAGGAAACACCTTATCTTCATCCCATATCTATTGTTCATATCTTTCATTTCGATCTGGAGCCATAGTTTATTACCTCCCATGCCTTCAAAAATCTGTTGAAAACTTCATATCCTTCTGCAGCATCATGTTTTCATGTTTGATTCTAGTTGAAAGTCTTATGATGATAGTGGCTAGCATTGTCCCTAACTTTCTCATGGGAATCATAACTGGTGCTGGACTTCAAGGAATTATGATGCTTGCAGGAGGCTTCTTCAGATTTCCCCATGATCTCCCCACAATCTTTTGGAAGTATCCTCTTCTTTATGTCTCCTTTCATAGGTATGCCTTCCAAGGTCTGTTCAAGAACGAGTTTGAAGGACTCAACTTTGGTGGTATAAGTAGGGAAGAAATTCTGAGAAGCAAATGGCAAGTTAACATGAGTTATTTTAAGTGGGTTGATCTTGTGGTTCTTCCGGGGATGATTGTTGTGTACAGAGTTGTGTTCTTGGTGATCATTAAGGGCACTGAGAAGATGAAGCCTTTAGTTGCTTCTTTACTTTCTGGTCCTGCTTAGAGAAGCATTCATGTGATGGCCTCCAATTGCCACCTCTTGCATGAAGGGATTGCATGCATAACAAATTAAATTATATCCAACAAGTTGTTAGAATAAACTCCCTCCAATCCTTATAAGGTTAATATTTTGTCCGCAAAGTAATCACTTATGAAAATTGGGTATCCGAAAGTTTTAAGGTCAATTTTAGCTTGAAATTAATCAAAATATAATAATTTTGATTCCTTTTATTAAAAATTTTAAAGGTTCAATTGGTAATCAATGTTAGTTTTTTAACACAGAGAAATTTTCTCATTTTTTGTAACATTTACTGGAAGATATTGCTTTCGAAAAAATTCCAGATGCCATGCGCTCTTGAGCGATTGTGTCTCGAGTAAAATTTCACCTTAAACATACTTATATCTATATTTGTTTAATTTGTTTACATTTATATAAGTTTAATGTTATATAGAATATTCGTTAGTACTAAATAAGTTAGTCATTACTTATCTCTCATTCACTCGATAAAAGATTCTAATCTAGCATAAAAAGCTAATGGTCCTTTCTAAACACCCGATTTTGTCCAGGCTCCAACAAAATAATTAAAAGTAAATAAAAACAAAAAAAAAAATAAGAAAGAACAAAAATATTGTCATTACATCTTATAATATGATTTCTTTAAAAATAAATAAAAAATAATAAAAATGAAAAATGAATAAATGAAAGGAAACGTATGAATTTGAACATGGAAACATTCAATAGACATTTTTTTAAGGGAAATGCATAGGAAAATTAGAGAGAGAACAACCAAGAATATGTCAAGATGTTGATTAAGTGTGATGAATGCATTGGAATGAAAAAGAGATGATTGCAATATTTGATTATGATAGTGCTTAATTCTTTTTTTTGGTTACCCAAGGGTATCCCCACCCGCGTGTCAAGTGAGACTAATCCCTCGCTGTTCTGAAGTCCCATATAGGGGGTAGACAGCTGGCCTGTGAATTTGCTCCATTCGCAAGAGCTGGGGATCGAACCCCCAACCACTTGTTTAAGGGACGAGAGTACTTACCACTCACGCCAACTCGTCAGGTTGATAGTGCTTAATTCTTTCTTAATCCTTGATTTGCCCTCATATAATGTAGTCACACATGAAATAGGAATTGGAGGGATATGCGCTCATGTCATCAAAAGACATTTGTTGATTTGATTCATGGACATTAACAAATCTTCCATATTAGTTCATATTTTGAATTTGAATAGGAAGAAATTATGCCAATTCAAAATGAGAGGTGAAGTTAAAATTGGAAGCATTTGAATATAATCCCATGTGATTGTTTGAATTAAAATTAGATTGGAATTGGAGGGATTTTCGCCTATGCTTTATCTATATCAAATGTTGGATGGGGATTGAAAGATTCTTATTTATTCCATATTGATCACATATGAATTAAAATGTGAAGATATCTTACTTATTCTTTGTTGCTCTCATAAAGAAGGGTTAAATATCATTCTGGCCAATAAACAATTTTGAAATGGTCAAATTGGCCAAAGAACAATAAAAAGGCTCATTTTGGCCAAAGAACAATAAAAATGGTTCATTTTGGCCAATGAAATACTTGAAATTACCAAAACAACCCTTGGGATCCACATTTTCAAAAATTATTTTAATTATGTCCTAAGGGTTATTTGGTATTTTCAAGTAGTTCATTGGCCAAAATGAACCATTTTTATTGTTCTTTGGTCAGAATGAGCCCTTTTATTGTTTTTTGGCTAATTTGACCCTTTCAAAATTGTTTATTGGCCAAAATGATATTTAACCCCATAGAGAATTGTTGTCGGCTGATTTTTCTTTCCTTCCACGTTGAGAAAATGTAAATAAGAAGGCAAAGTCACCACATTTAAATTGGGACAATTTGTGCTGATTCTATGGCTTTAAATAAGGAGAAAGAACATTGGGGGAGCATGTTTTTTACAGAGATCATTTTAAGAGCATTTTCTGAGAGAGATCATTTTTAGGGACGACATTTTTTAGAGAGACCATTTTAGTAAGGGGAAACTTTTGAAGAGAGGACCAAGGGCCTTGTAGCCCAGTAGTATGATATCTCCCTTTTAGGTGGGAGGTTGCGGGTTCGATCCCGCTTGTAACCTCAAGCCGTTAGTGCTTGCCCCTTTGAATCAAAAAAAACTTTTGAAGAGAGGAGAGTGAGGTCTTATGAAAGAGCAATGTTTTAGAGGAAGATCATTTTTCATAGGCTAGAATTTTTAGAGGGGATCATTTTGGTGAGAGACATTTTATTGTTTGGAGATAAAGAGCCATATATAGAGAGCCTTACAAGATAACCCTCACTACTCAAGCGTACCATACTCTCCTCTCTCTTTGATTTTCATTTCATTGTTCATCAACCTACATAAGTTCTTAGGAACACTAGCAACCACCATACACATCATATCATTTTATATTTATGGTTGAAGCATGCTTAATGGCATATGGTGATTCAAATGAATCACAAGTCATGAATGTTAATGACGTTTGATGTTACACACGTGTATCTAAAGATATGAACTCTTTCTCTCTCTCTCTCTCTCTAGTCTACCATGAACATATATTGATATTGGATTATTACTTGGTAGATTATGTAGGCCCTTGTTGGAAGTATGAAATTGGTATCAAAGTTTTTGATAAAAAAAAATTGAAATCAAAATTATCTTTTTTTTTTGAACCTCAAATGTTGACTAT
The DNA here is from genome assembly GCA_029929735.1 of Mimosa pudica. Classification (NCBI taxonomy): domain Eukaryota; kingdom Viridiplantae; phylum Streptophyta; class Magnoliopsida; order Fabales; family Fabaceae; genus Mimosa; species Mimosa pudica. Next base: position 2,348,386 of record JAKELP010000037.1, on the reverse strand, counting down.
TAAACAATGAGTAGGCCCACACTTAATATGAAATTTGTACACCTGGTAGATAAATCAATAAAGCAAAATTAAAAATAAACAAGACATTTAACAACAAGATTAAAAAGCGAAAGTTGCAGAAATAGTCATGACAATTTTCAAAATGTGTCTGATACAAAAATTTTTTTTCTAAGGTATAAATATGTCAAACGACACAATTTTTGAGGGGTAAAAAGGAAAAAAACTTACCACTAGTACGTTACCTCCATTTCCTCCTTTTCCCAATGAAAAGTTGACACATGTATAATTAGCCACATCAGTCCTACATCTCATCATTCCCAAATAAAAAAAATGACCTTCCCTCCTCCCCATTTCCTCCTCTTCCCCAATCCTTCTCCAAACTCCTCCACCACTCCATCACCGCTGTCTCCTCCACCGGCGCCGCCCACCACCGTCATCTCCCCCACAATCGTCGTCTCCCCCACCGGCGCCGCCGCCCATTTCCTAAACCATTCCTTTTTCATCTATCATGGCCGCTGCCACCCGCCCAATCAAAATAATCTGCACTGAGGTCGGCCACAATCCTCATCTTCCTCCTCCCCGGAGATTCATAGCCTGGTCTCCTGCAGCACCGGCATCGGCATCCCAGCGTGTGCGCTGCCACCTACTTCCACCCCTCTGACGCTCGTCAACGCCCGCTCCATCAACAACTCCAACATCCAGCGTGTTCAGCAGCGGTGCCAATGGAGGAGACGACAGTGTTGGGCGGCGCCGGTGAGAGACGACGGTGGTGGGGTGGTGGAGGAGTTTGGAGAAGGGTTGGGGAAGAGGAGGAAGTGGGGGGGAGGGAGGGTCATATTTTTTATTTGGGAATGATGAGATGTAAGGCTGATGTGGCTGGTTATACATGTGTCAACTTTTCATTGCAGAACTGGAGGAAATGGAGGTAAGGTACTAGAGGTAAGTTTTCTCGGCGGGAAAACCAAAGACGTTAGTACTAAGAAGCACACGCTCATACGACTGTTAGAAGGCGTACACGTGATGCCATGTGGGAAGGTCAAATCACCCATGGGCGTATGACTTGGATTAAAGAAAAGAACCATTCATATTGATCGCCCGCCCGCCCACCCTCATCCTCATCCTCTGGTAATGATCGTTAGTCAGCCCATCATATTGGTCAAGAGAGCAAAAGTTCAGAGCAGCTTGTAAGGACATATTCGAGATCGGGTCGGGAATCTCTCATAATCCAAAACTCTCCAAATCCCTCATAATCTCATTTTGGACATTAAGATTTATCTAAGAACTCATAATTTGCCACTTGTACCATTAAAAATAAAAAAAACTGTAATATAATATAGAATAAATGAATAACTTTTAATATTTTTACTTTTAAAAACATTTTGTTATACAAAAATTTCAAGTTTATAGACATATTTCATTTCAATAGAAGGATCTATAAGAGATACAGACTTATCCAGTTAACAGTAAATTTATCCAACTTTAAAATAATTTTATAGTTAACTGAATAAGTCTGTATCTCTTATAGATCATTCTATTAAAATGAAATATGTTTAAATAGTTGAAATTAATAGGTCTAGATAGTTGAAATTTTTATGCGAAAAAGTTTTTAAAATTAAAAAAACTAAAATTTCTTCATTTATTCTATATTATAATACAATTCGTTTTTTATTTTTAATGGTACAAGTGACAAATTATGAGCTCTTAGATGAATTTCAATGATCAAAATTAAGAGACTATGAGGGATGAGGAGAGAGTGGGATTCTGAGAGAATCCTGACCCTCCGAAATCATAGCCTTCATCTTCTCAAAATTCGCAAAAGTACGATCCAGAAGATAATTGAATTGGGTTGATTGCCTCAGCAGCCAATCCCTCGGAATCCCTTTATATATATGGCTATTAGATTGATCTAAGAGTTCATATTACATCATCATACCATTAAAATAAAAACTGTATTATAATATAAAATTAATTAAAAACTTTTAATTTGTTAATTTTTAAAACTTTTAAGCCAAAAAAATTTCAACTATCTAGACCTATTAATTTCAACTATCTAGACCTATTTCATTTCAATAAAAGGATCTAGATAGTTGAAATTAATAGACCTATTTCATTTCAACTATCGAATTAAGTCAAGACTGCCACGAAAATCTCTACAAATTGAAGAAGTGAGATAATGATATTTTAATAAAGATAAGATGTAAAATATGAAACTAATAAATATGGATTTAAAACTTTTGACCACACTCCTCTAAATTTTGTATATTCAAGTTGTGAAAAAAAAAGTTGTGAAAAATTTATCTCTGCACATTTTCCCTCCTCTCATATCAAACAAGCCATTAATGATTTTTCCCCATTTAATTTATAGTATCTGTCCATATCTATATAATCTATATTTGGCCTAGTCATGGCATCCACTTCTCTGAAAACATTGTTAGTAGGTCTGCTAGATTTGATTTAGGGATAACATAATGAGATCCCCTCATAGGGTAAATAAATCACATTCAAATCTCATAACATCAAATTAAATTGAAATGTCAACAAAGTTGGGTGATATTAAATGACTTGTTATTGAGTTCTCAATACCAGCCCCTTAAGTTGTCAATACAACTCTTGAAAAATTTAGTTGTCATCAACAATAAGCAGGCTGATATTGACAACTCAATGACGAATGATTTAATATCCCTCAAGTCTTTTGAGACTTCAACCCAATTTCACCGGTTTTTTGAACCTGAATGGGATTTAATTGTTTTGTGAGGAATGTAACATCCCGAATTTTAAATTAAGGATAATAAAGAATTTATTAATGTCTTGAGGTATGATTTAGGAAATTTAAAGTGTTAGGAATAAATTTATGATATTTTAGATGATTTATGCATATTAAATCTTATTTACTTTGGAATTTAAAGAAATAGAGTTAAAAGAGTCTTTTGGAATTAGAAACTTATTTGAAAAATATTTTGAATTCTAGATAAGAGTATTATAGAGAGAAAGGGATGTAGTGATATATATACAAACTTTTGGGATTAGAAATATAATTAAAATAAACAGATGGGTAGTCAATTGGAATTTTCCCTAAGTACTATGTGCATACCCAAATAGCAAAACCCTAGCCTCCCCATTCTATACCAAACACGGTCCCTTCACTTTCATCATCATCAACTCGTCGCCCCATCCCTTCAAACCCTCCACCATCGTTGCTCTCTCTCTCAAATCTCACCCAACATTTGTTTCATTACTCACCTCCTTCCATCCACTTCTTCTTCTCCTCCCAATCCTTGCAGATCGTGTGTGCCCTTATTCTTTTCCTTTCTGCTCGTCTTCTTCGGTCTTCTTCACTCTTCCACTGCGTTTTCTATATTCCGGCGAGTTTTTCCGGCTGTTACTGCGGCGGACGACGATTGGGGAAGGTAAGCTTCGCCATTTTCTTGTTGAATCTTCAAGATCATCTCTTTTCAACTTCTTTTTCTTACCTTTCTCCTTCCTTGCTTTTGAATCTCGGCCAGCCACCTAAATGGCCCATTCCCGGCGAGTTTTCGGCGACGGCGAAGCTCTGGTGAGTCATGGAAGGTCAAAAACGAGTTTAGGTAATATTTTTCTTCCGTTTCTACCCTTTTCTGTTTTGGGTTCAATAATCTACCAAAAATCATGTTTTGGCTTTGGTTTTGAAGTTTTATGAAGGATTTGAATGTTCTATTGAGCTTTGGTTGGATTTCTTGAAAAACCTAATTTTGGTGTTTCTAATTAACTTCATGGGTGCTGCATTTTATGATTGTCTTGGTATTGTGCAGTTTTGAAGGTGTTGTGAAGTGTATTGGATAATTGCTTTGTAGGTTTAGTTAGTGGAATTTATCAATTCGTGATTTTTGAGGATTTAGATTTGAAATTTGAAATGTGTTAAAGCAGGTTCACTCTAGTATTAATATAGCTGAATCTTTGGGATTCCTAGTGTGCTACTTGGTTGGATTCATGATGGAAAACACATGTATGTTGTTGTATGTTGGTAATGTTTTTATTTTACTACCCCTTGTGATTAACAAAGAGATGAGTATGAAATTTAATTGTAACAGAATATACTATGTTTGGAGTGGACTGATGTATAATCGGATAAATAAGGTTCTCTTGGAGATAACGGAAAAACGTGAAATAATCACTGTTTTGGCCAGTGGTATCTTATGGAATATAAAATCAGAATTTATAAAGTGATTCTTGGCTTTAGGATACATCAAATTGTTACTTAAGCATGACATAAACATAATTATAATTAGTGTAGGATATGCTTGGTAAATACTGAATTGAAGTCACAGCTTTTTCTTGGTTGTATTGTTTTTCTGTTCGGGTGTATAACTAATTCTGATTTTACTGGGATAATGCTAGCATGATTAAAATTAAAGTGTTGATGTTTTTGTTGTGGTTGATGTGTGACCAAGATTTCAAGTCTAAAGTGAATGGGTGATCTTGATTAAATAATCCTTGTTTTTATTGGCTTGTATATATATTGTTTAGTATGGTTAGTACGTGTTTCTGGTTTGGTTTCAAATGAATACGTATTGTGGCTGTATGCATAGTTTATTATGATATAGGAAGTACTCATTTCATTTTCTGGAATTTGGATGAAGTTTTGGTGTTAAGAATGCTATATAAGTATTCGCTACTTAAGGCTGTTTGTGCATTTGTAAGCTTCCAAATAGGCATTTCTTTTAATTGGGGAATCTTATTGTTGTGAATTTTGAAGAAAAGATAAACAACAAAATATAGTTCCTGTTTGGAATGTTGAATCAATGATTTGCATGACATGAAAGATTTTAAAAGTGTAGAAGATTTGTTGATATTAGAATTCTATTCTTTGTACTGGAGCACCATGATGAGAAATGTAAACTATATGGATTCTTTGTGTGTGTATGTGTGTGTTCATTGATGTTGAAAGCAAAGAGAGGAGGAATTAATGATGTTGGTTTGTTAGAGCTTGTTCTTGCGTATGTGTTTCAAAATGATTTGCTCTTGTTTCTTGAATGAACAAGTTTAAGGAGGGAAATTTCTTAAGTTTGATTTGAATGTTAATAAAACTAAGATAATATTTATAAGCGATTGTGTGTTTCATTGCTATGTGGATGCTAAGCATGGATTAGTTTATTTGAAAGTAAAATTTAGAGTTATAATCACAAGGGATTGGATAGCAACATAGGAACGAGAGAGACGTCAAAGTATTATAAAGTGAAAATGATATTAATTTATCATTTTGTATCATATCATTATAGGATTATATAATGGTGAAGATACTTGAAGGAAAATCTACAAGGAAATGGTATGGAAAGACAGTGGAATGCTAAAGGGCGACAGGTAATCACACTTAACCTTGCTATAACAATGAGGGTGACGTTAGCTGGGATTTTCTTAAAATCCTTTCTCACCCTCTATATATATGTATTATCTTTGAAAAGTTATTTTCATACGAAACAGGCTATCGGGTGCCTTTCAAACACGATTATTTTCGTATAAAGAAATTTGAAACTCTGTATATCTATTATCCTGTTTTGGTGGTGGTTATCGAATTGGAATGGTTATAGTGTTAAGATAGTTGTTTGAGGGATTTATATAGTATGCTATCAGGGATAGTGATAGTAGGTTGTGAGAAGGAGTTGAGTTGTTGTGAAGGAGATACACTACAAAAAACGGGGCCCATATCGGCGTTTTATAGGGCCTCGAATCGGCGGAATTTTCCGGCGGAATAGCGCTACGGCGTTTTGGCAAAACGCCTACAAATTTGCCGTGGGAATGCGGCATCTAGGCGTTTTGGAAAACGCCTAGACGAGGGGCAAAACACCGGTACGAGGTTTCAAACAAAATAATACTACCTCCGGTCCTAAATATATGACCTAGATAACTTTTTTTTGGAGAGGTTAAGGTTGCAAAATGTTCTATTAAATCATGACGTATTTGATATATTTTTAGATTATCCATTAGTTTATAAGTAAAATAAACTAGTTTAAGGGAAAAAATTAGGTAAATCAATTTATAATTAACTTATTTTTGCTTTTTTTAGGATTTTTCAGAAAAGTTAATTAGGTCTTATATTTAGGACCGGAGGGAGTATAATATTTGCCCACCGGCGTTTTGCCGAAACGCCTATGTGCGTATTATTTTATTATTACCTCATATAGGCGGAAAATAAAACGCCTATACGCGGAATATTTAATTATTATCGCCAACCGGCGTCTTGCAAAACGCGGGTATGCGTTTAATTGCGTTATTATTTTTATTCACGCATACCGGCGTTTGCCAAACGCCTATGTGCGATAAAGAAATAATATTTTTTTCCATGCACATAGGCGTTTTATAAAACGCCTATGTGCGGTATTAAATAATAATATTTCATACCAGCGTTTTGAAAAACGCCGGTATGTGTTTTCCAAAAAAAAATAAAAAACATTTTTCTTCCTGGTTGTTTAGAACCAGGAAGAAAAATGTTCATAAACATAAGGAATAATATGTTAATCCCAAAGTTACATGCACATAGAATAATATATATAAACACATATAGAATAATATATATAAACATAAGCAATAACAAGAGTAATTCATAAAACATGATACACAAATATATAAAATCAAAACAACAAGCAATATGTAAAAGAAAAGCAATAAGATCATATCAACATTATAAAATCAAATATCACCAAAAAACACGAAATAAAAAACAACATCAGCAAAACTAGCCAAAGAAACAAAGCAACAACAACATTGAATGAGAGACGAAGAGAAGAAAAATAGAAGAAAATGAGAAAATGAGCAACTTTGCCGAAGGAGGGAGGTGTGCTATTTATAGGGAACGGAGGTGCGTACCGGCGTTTGGAAAACGCCCATATGCATTTTATTTCATATTAAAATGCATATGGGCGTGTTGCAAAACGCCGGTACGGCTTTTTTTAAAAAAAACTCCTCAAACAACCTACATTTCTTAAACGCGGAAAAGTAAGATATATTGGTTATAAATATGCGTCTAGAGCATTAGTCAGTTGCCACATTCTTTCTCAAACCTCTCATTCTTTCATATATCTGTCGTTTTGTTGTGAAATAGAAAAAGCAATAATGTTGGATAAATCGTGGATCTCTTTACCCAGATCGTCTCCGCAATACTTGGTGGGGTTGAATCAATTTCTGGATTATGCTTTTATGCATGGTAGTGTTCGGGGTAAGATATGGTGTCCGTGTGAAAAGTGTAAGTTCGAGAAATGGAAGACTCGAGAGGAGGTAGTTATTCATTGTCTAGATAAACAGTTTCCCAGATATTATGTCACTTGGGAGTTTCATGGAGAGGATGGATTACACGACACTACCGGTGATGTAGAAGTCGGTTCGAGTTCTCACGTTGGTCGAATGCAAGGCGAAGACAGTGACGATGACGGCGAAGGAGGCGGCCAACCAACTAATCCGGGTAACAACACTGTGAGGGAAGCATTTGGTATGCAGGAAGCAGGCGCTGGCGGGGATGAAGTGGTGGACGGACCAGTCGTAGAGTACTTACGCACTGAGGTGGCCAGAGATTCCTTTGAGCTCATGACGGAAGGTGACAAACCGTTGTACCCAGGTATGTATAAATGTTTAATCTATTCTAGCTGTTTAAGCGACTCAGTATCTCTGCGATGAAGTTCGTATATTATGTACGTGCGATGACAAACGATGTGTTTGCACAGAGAATGAAAGATACTCTAAACTGTCGTTTTAGACCAAGTTGTACAGTATTAAGTGTAAACGTGGCGCATCTGATGCGACCATGTCGGACGTGATTGAGCTGCTTTCAGACGCCTTTTATAACATTGGAGCCGAGCTACCGTCGTCGTTCTACGAGGCAAAGAAAATAGTCAAAAAGATGGGGTTAGATTACATTAAAATCGATGCGTGCCTGTATGACTGTATGTTGTTTTGGGGCCCTAACGCAGCGTTAGATAAATGCAGACGATGTGGCACTGCCCGATATAAGGTGGACGGTGAAGGGCATAATAAGAAGAAGAGGCGACGTGCCATTAAGAGCATGAGATATTTTCCACTCCGTCCAAGGCTTCAAAGGCTATTCATGTCCCCGAAGATGGCTGAGCAAATGCGGTGGCACGCGACAGAAGCTAACCCAGACGGCAAGATGAGGCATCCTCGAGACGGTGATGCATGGAAAGCTTTTGACTGCGCATTCCCTGATTTCGCCTCGGAGCCAAGAAATGTCAGGCTAGGCCTCACTTCTGATGGTTTCAACCCATTCGGCTCCTTCAACCAACATTACAGCGTGTGGCCAGTTGTTTTGATGCCATATAACCTCCCCCCGTGGTTGTGCATGAAGTCCAGCTCGTTCATTCTATCAACAATTATTCCAGGGCCGACATCTCCTGGAAACGATATCGAAGTGTATCTTCAGCCGCTGATACAGGAGCTGAACTAGTTATGGAGCGATGGGGTCGAGACGTTTGACGCCGCAAGCAAGATGATGTTCACACTGCGCGTCGCTGTGATGTGGACTGTTAGCGATTTCCCCGGACTCAGCATGTTATCTGGCTGGAACACGTATACAGCGATGACATGTCCCTTCTACAACTTGGACCAGGTGCCCCGCAGACTGCTGCACAGCAGGAAGTCATGTTTCATTGGTCATCGACGGTTCCTTCCTCCGGATCATCAATTCAGGCGGCAGAGAAAGAAATTCCACGGGACACAGGAACGGAGAGATCCCCCTCTACAAATGTCTGGGTTTGAGATCTTTGAGCAGATATGCGATGTGCAATGCGAATTTGGCAAGGACCCGCCACCGCCGGATGAAGAGGCCCCTAGCACTAGCCGCGGTGGAAGGCTGGCTCAGCGGAGGCCGCCACTTGTGGCCCGTAGAACTGGCCCAGCACCTCAATGGAAAAAGAGAAGCATATTTTTTTGTCTGCCGTATTGGAAGCACAACTTAATGCGCCACTATTTGGACGTCATGCACATTGAAAAGAATGTCGGCGAGAATGTCTTATACACCATTCTGAATGAGGCAGGAAAGTCGAAGGATCATCTTGGAGCGAGGAAAGATCTAAAGGCCATGGGGATACGTCAAGACGCGTGGCCGGACGAGAACGATAAGTTTGCGCCGGCTCGGTTTGTTTTGACAAAAAAGAACAAGAGAGTGTTTCTGACCACTCTACAGGGTATTAGGGTTCCCGACGGATATTCAAGTAACATCTCGAGGCGCGTGGACCTAAATTCGAGAGATCCTAAAATTTCTGGTTTGAAAAGTCATGACTATCACGTTTTTCTCCAACAGTTTCTCCCTCTAGCCGTAAAATACACTCTTCCCGAAGACGTGTGTATGGTGTTGGCCGACCTCAGTTTTATACTTAGGCAACTGTGTTCAAGGGTGTTGGACAGACAAGAGCTCGACGAGCTACAGGCCAAAGTTGTTCTGATGCTATGTCATATGGAGATGATATTCCCTCCATCATTTTTCACCTCACAGGTCCATCTCATTGTCCACCTTGTTGAAGAAGCAAAGATGGGTGGGCCGGTGCACTATCGTTGGATGTATCCCATAGAAAGGTACGCTAACTAATTTCATCGTGTACTTCAGTATATAATTAATTATATATATAATTTAATCGTGTACTAATTTCACAGGTACTTGGGAAAAATGAAGTCGTTCGTTAAGAATAGAGCCGCGTCAGAGGGTTGTATTGCTGAGTGTTACATTGGGGGCGAGGTTGTTTCATTTGTTGAACGATATTATGGTCAAACCATGCGCAATGAGCGTCTGCCTCGAGTTGACGATAACTCAAACCATATCAGCTCTAACACGTTGTTTCCCGCCATTGGAAAGCCAGTAGGAGCAGCGCAATTCCACCGTTTGAGTCCTGTCGAGATGTTACAAACACACAGACATGTCCTGACACGCTGCACTCCTGTGGACTCCTATCTTGAGTAGGTGGCGGCGGACAGCTTCAAATTAAATTAAAATATATCTTTATTGTTCTTCAAAATATATATCTAATTATATAGGTATACATTGTACCTTTCAGGGATTATCAGAGATATGTCAAGTGGGAGAATCGAGGACGACAGGGGATCACTACAGCTATGATTGATACTATGGTCCACCGGGGGTTCGCCGATTGGTTCACAAATATAATACGCAACGAACCAAATCCGCCACCATCACTGGTGAATCTAGCCGCTGGACCTTTTGAATATGCGCAGAGATACTCTGCCTACAATGTCAACGGCTTTCACTTCCGCACTGTTGCGCGCGATGGCTCTCGTCTAACGCAAAACTCGGGTGTGTTTGGGTCATTTGGAACAAGGAGTTATGCTAGGAGAAATGATGCACAAGCGCGTTTAGGGGAGGTTCATTATTATGGCAAACTTGTTGATATACTTGTGCTTAACTACAATGGTGCATTCCCAGTTCCGCTATTCAAGTGCGATTGGGCAGACACTAGGGGGAAAAGAGGCAAGAACGTTGACGTTCTCGGCATCACCTCAGTGAATTTCTCGAGACTCTTCCACACAGGGGCATTACCTGACGACGAGCCATACATCGTTGCTGACGAAGCGCAACAGGTTTATTATGTTCCTGATCCTACAACTGAGACAGCTCAACTGGTTGCTCCTAATAATTTGGAATATCTGATCCCGGAAGGGGATGAACCAGTACCAACTGTTAGAGATTGTGAAGATGGTGACGAATGAAAGATTATTGTATATATAAATATGTAATCGTACGTTCTTAGATTTTACTGTTTTCATTAAGTAGTAACTATTTTACTTAATTTAGTTCAATTTTCTTTTATCATTTAATTAGTACGTAAAAAACTGAACAATAAAACTAGAACAATAATAATATTTTTTCAGAATTTTAAAAAAGTACAACAAAAACATAAAAGTACAAAGAAAATAAAAGAACAAAAAAAACCTAATCTACTCCTCATCATCATCCTCCTCCTCCTCATCATCATCATCATCCTCCTCGATGGCGGGTTGTGGAGAGTGTCGTCGGCGGCGACGGGATCATGATGCGGAGGCTTGAGCCATGAAGAACTCCTCTTGGTGGCGCCTGAACTCTGCCGCCAACCGCTCCTCATGATCGCGCGCAAGCTGCGCCAGCCGCTCCTCTTCTGCCCTCACCCGGGCCTGAAAATCGCGCATTATCCTCTCCTCATCTGCCTTCATGCGGGCCTCTCACTCTGCAATATCTCGCTCGCGTTCCCGCAACCTCTCATCTAGCTGCCGGGCCTCGTATGATTGGCTCGCCCTAGAGGATGAAGTCTGGCTCCCACGGCTTCCTAAAGGGGAGGGAAGAGCTGAGTAGGTCTGGCTCCAAAGCCAAGGCCTGGAACGCGTCCCGCACGTTTTTGCGTCCCCAACTGTGTGTGGAGAGCAACGACCTCCTCTTGGGGGCTCCCGCTCTCCCCTTGCTGAGACTCGGGGGTCTCCCCAACTGCCTGTTGTAACATTTTCGTTACTAAATCCCTAGTTTACCAATAATAATACTTTTAAATCCAATAATTTACTTTACTAACTATGATAGAAAAAGATTTTTCTATAATATCAATATCACTATCATAGTTAGAAAAGAATTTCCTAATAATCTATGAATTATCCATGATAGAAAAGAATTTCCTAATTCAATACCAATGCTATCATGGATAATAAATTACTAACCATGTTAGTAAGGATTCGCCTAACAGGGTTAGAAAACGAATCACCTGCTACAATGAAAAACACTTATAATCTCTAGCACACATCTAACTATGTTAGAAAAGAGATTCTCCTAACATAGTTAACAAAAGAGACAGCATAATACGCGGAGACGAATAACTATGCTAGAGAGGGGCCCATCTAACATGGTTATATGAGAAAAACAACCTCTATTAACCTACAAACAATCAACATTTACATAATATAATCAAGTTAGGAAAAGAGAATTTCCTTAACTTGATCATGACCATTCACCTGTAAAACTAATAATATTATCCAATACAATGGTGACTTAATCACCTAACACAACATGTGTCAACAACACCAGTCATTAGCTTCATTAAATCAACACATCACCAATACACAATTCTCTGACTTAACATGTCAGTATCACAAAGTGAAATCAAACGTCGCTTAGCTCAATCAGTAAAAGGGATTGCCTTTCCATTAGCAGGCAATCCTTCTGTAGCAAATGATCACATACAGTATAAAATCAATCATCACACTAACAAAGTGTGTGATGCAGCCAAAACTGTCACATAATTTACATCCTTTTGAATAACCAAAAATCAACTCAAACACCTTCCGCATACTTCATTAACTTCATACCCATATGTACCCTTAATAATATAGGAATCATGAATAACTCAAGGTTAAAGAGAGTTTTAAAATCATCACCGCTCTAGCTAATTTAAATTTTGAGTCAAAAGCAATCTCAATTACCCAATTTGCATTCATGCACCACTTTTCCAAACATTAACCTGATTTAACTACTCACACCTTCCAAATACAATTAAATTAATTTCAAGCCTACGGATATTCACAATTTCCTTTTTATAATCTACAACAAAATTAGCCAAATTAACTTATTCAAGCATAATCGTTGAACCTAAATAAGCCCTTAGACCCCATAACCAGAATTCAAATGTCCATAATTAAAATACCTCAAATGGAAATCAAGCTTAGATAACAACCAAGAGAAAGTCTAAACTCATATCCAACTTCAAACAACTAGGTCTCCCCGGGGATTAACTAATTATAGGTGTCCTCTTCACTTGCTTCCTATATATAAAATCATAAACCCATATTCATAAGCGATCATAATCCAACCATTATTATTATATTTTTTTTACACAATTTAAACTTTAGAATCCAATATCATTAAAGCCTAAGAATAATCCATTCAAGATCTCACTAGTCCTCCAACCATCAATGTAACATTTTCCCTCTAAAGTTATATTTTATTCCAATAAAACTACACCATTAGACCTGTATTAAACTTATTCAACTTGACGGGACCCATGAATCTCTCAATAAATTCATATTTCAAAATCATCAATACTCTTCTAAGTCTCAATTCATCCAACATACCAAATCCCAAATTACTCCAATTATTCCTTATTTTACCATTTCTCAATCAACCTTACCATAATCCCACTATCGTATTTCTATTATCCGTTTGATTATTACCCATCCTTAGTAAGGATACTAACATTCTACATCTCACAAAAACACCATTTTACTTAAAAATCACATCCGAATTTAATCCCAATCAATTTATTTCAACCCAAAATTATTATTAGCCTTGAATTGTCCTCATGCATTTATAATTATTAGCCTTGAAACACCACTATATTTGTTTTTCATTGATGTGTTAGTACCCAATAGTCTCAATTTTTCCTCTAGATAAAAAAAAATCCAACTTAATAAACTCACAATATCCAACTCAACGCAACTTATCAATTCATATTTACTGAACTGTAAACTTGACTAATGTGCAACTCCTAACATTTTAAAATCTTACTTTAAAGTAACCCAAGGCATAAACCAAATTGTGACTCAAATCAATCCTCCTACAAGTTTTATTTATGTACCTTCTAGACATATTAGACTCCCCTATACTTTCATAAGGGTCCATGAATTAGGAGCATTTAACTAACTCGCAAACATCTCAACAAACATTTCCCCTCCTCGTAGCTCATAAGAAAAGTGAAACCTTATGCATCATAACTAAAACTATTATTTTCCCTCACTTTCACTATGCTTCAAACAGTAAAAGTTAAGAAAGATTTGATAGTCACCTATAAAAGCAATTAAATGACTTCAGGAGTGTCAAACCCAAATAAGTATGAAGGAAACAAAAGCTATCACCAACTATACTTTACTCATTTATACTTCTAAACACAAATTTTCCTTCACAATTTTACCCAAAAATACATTTACTTACCTCATTCTAATCATTCCAATTTAAATATCTTAGTAAGCAACACTCCTAATCTCCTCGGCAGCCTTCCGGGAAAGAGGCCTCCCGTCCGAGCTGGTGCGCGCTTGAATGATGAAATCTTTGAAGACGCCCTTCTTGATGCCCTTCGCCCTAGCCTCCTGCCGCTGAAATATGTGAATCGTTAAACTATGATCAGTATTATTATAACATAAGATATTAGATATAGAAAGAGTAGTGGATAGTTATATACCATCTAGTCATAGCGGACGATTAACGGTACGCTCCCAGTCGAGTGGCCAACCTCTTGCTGTGCCCGAGCCTGCTGACCGCGCCTTTCCCTGGCCCGCCCCAGCTCGCCCATCCTCCAGGCGATGTAATTCTTCCACTGCTCAGGGTCAACTCCATCGGGCACGTCTGCCTCCACCGCCTCCCTAGGCTTAGTCCCCTTCCTGGACTTTAGCTGGTACAACTTGTTTCTCTCATCCTTCCAATTATCCCCGACCATCCCTTTCGCGAATTTCTTGAGGTTTAAGCTGTCGGGGACCCACCACTTGCTCTGCAAAAGAAATTTTTTCATATTTAATAATAGGTATAATAACAATATACGTATCATATTATTTTGAAATACGTATTACCTTAATAATCTCCCAAGCCTCCTCTTTCCGGCTATCCAGAACTTTCCTCCAGCTGGTCGGGTCGATCGGGAAACGCCGGAAGTCCTTGCCGAGCAGTCGGCAATGGCGGCGGAATAGAATGACAGCATCCGTTGTTGGCTGCCCGGTGGTGCCGTAATATGGCAGCTCAATCTTCTCATTCGACGGAAGCACATGCGCCTGCTTCGCCATTAGCCTCCTCCTGGTGACAGTGCCAGTGGTATCTGTAGGTAAGAAAAATATATTAGATAATATATATTGTAGAAATTAAATTTGTAACTATTAATTAATATCAAATTCAATTACCTCTAACATCCACCAGTTGACCAGTACTCGAAGACTTCCTCCTGCGCCGCATTTTAATCATAATTTCCGGCACCGGGATGTCCCCCTCGCCACCCGCACCGCCACCGCCGGTGCCCTCCTCCCCCTCCACCCACTCCCTATCCTCATTCAAATTCTGATGCATGTCTTCGTAGATGATGTTGACATTCAAGTCTCTCCAGAGGTCGTCCTGCGTGACTCCTGGGTTACCACTAAACCCGAAAGGAGTCCAAGGTGGCGCCACAAGAGGGGTGCTCGCAACAGGGGTGCTGGCAAGAGGGGGGCTGGCGTACTGCAACACCTCTGGCTGATTAGGCTCCCGCTCAATCTCTAACCGGCGCTCTTCTATACGCCTGGCTTCTGCTTCGTCCCACAATCACTGCTGTTCATCTCGCAATCGCTGCTACTCTTCAGGGTCTATGGGAGCTTTACCGGTACGCCGAGACATGATCTACCGAAGAAGGAATATTTAAAGGAAGAGATAAAGAAAAAAGATAATTTCTGTGGGACCCTCAGACTTTTTGACGTTTCGAAAACGCCAAAATGAACATCGGCGGTGCTTTTATAGGCGTTCGTTTGGCGGCGTTTCATTTCCACATACCGGCGTTTTGAAACACGCCGATATGCGCATAAAGTGCATATTAAATGCACGTTATGCATATAGACGTTTGGCAAAACGCCTATGTGCGATTAAAATAATATTTAATCGCACATAGGCGTTTTGAGGAAACGCCTATATGCGGTTTTCTGAAGAAAAAAAACTACCAGGCCCCTCTTTTTTAAATTTAAAAACCATACCGGCGTTTCCCATACCCAAAACGCCGATATGGAAACGCGGGAAAAAAGGCGGGAAGCGCGTGCCAAATTTATTGGCGTTTTCATATAGGCGCTTTGGGTAAAAACGCCGGTATGCGTCTCATATAAGCGTTTTGGACTAAAACGCCGGTACGGTTGCGCCGGAATGACCCGTTTTTTTTGTAGTGATAGTGAATGAAATTGAGATATTCAAGGATATTTGTGAATGAGATATGAAATACTGTGGTTGAGATATTGACAGAGATATGTGAGCATTGCATGACACTAAGTTTGTGTACCATCGCGCGATGATAACTGTCGATTGGCCGATCGACAGTTATTTGTACGAACCCTTTTCGGACTAGAGACCGGGGATCACGGGTTTACTTACTAGAGAAAGTAAGTGACCTACGGTTGTTTGGCATTAAAGAGCCCAACCGTTCCCGTTCTGCAATGGAAACAGAATTGGGGTTCCCTCTCTGGAAATTGCTAGAGAGGGAAATTGTCCCCTCATTATGAAGAGGGACACAGTGTCAAATCATATAGTAAATATTAGATGCTTGAATGCACCGTGATGACACAATGCATCTATAGGCGAGTGTGAGAGCTGTTGTGGTAGTATTATTTGATTGGAGTATGGGAAGATGAAATTTAGTTAATGTGGAATTGACTGGGGGATGTTGAGTTGATTGAGACGTGATAGAGAGATTTATGTGATGGATGGAAGATAATGTGAAATATATATGTATTATTGATTTTGAAACTGTGGTACCCTTTAGACGCCCTCGCTACCGCACATCTCACTGTTATAGTGAGTTAAACGGTGATTATTGGGACAAATTGTCTCATTCCACGATTACTCACATTTTTGCAGGTATTCATGCACAGGCGCAAGCTTCAGGAAAGGGAAATTAGGTAGTGAAGGTGATATAGGTTATTTAGAATTGTATATTGCCAATTTGTATAGGCTTGCATCTGCTTCCGCATGTATATATATATTTATTTATTGTTTAATATCAATTAGTTTTGATTATTAACCATGTTAGGTGATTCTTTTCTAACATGGTTAGCTTTTAATTATCCATGATAGTATTCATATTGTATCAGGAAAGTCTTTTCTATCATGGATAATGTATAAAATGATTAGAAAATTCCTTTTCTAACTATGATAGAGATATTGTTATTATGGTTACTCCTTTTTCTATCATAGTTAGTAAAGAGATTAATGAATTGAAATAGATAATATTGGTTAATTAGGGAATTAGTAACAGAATGTTACAAGGAAGCTTATTGTGATTATCCCGAATATCAAACCCAATAATTTCACCTTCATTAGCACCACTTAAGACTATACTTCAATTATTAAGATATTACAACCACTAATATTTATGGAAAAAAGAACATAATTAAATTAATTTCTAAATCCCCTTTGACTGAAATGACTTCGAATGAATGCAAAATCATATGTTCAACCAGCTGATCCCTAGTTTCTTTCTTTCATTCTATATATGTATTTCACATTCTTCACATTTTTTATTTTACAGCATATTCCCATGTCATTTGTAATTTCCATTATGCTACAAGAAGAGGAACAAATAAGTTGATTACTGAGCATCTTCCAAAACATTAAGTGCAAGCACATCATTAACATCAACAACAACAGTAACAACAAAGAGTAGAGCTGGTAATAAAGGCTAGCCCAGTAGTTTTTGGGATGGGACCAAAAAAATCTATGAGAGAAGGCTCTAAGATGAAAAAAAGCTCATGAGAAAACAGGCCAGACTCAAAAGCCCACGATCATATTACTGTTGGGACTTGAGAGAGGGCAGACAAACAAACCCAGACCATTAGTGGTTTACATTGTTGGGAGTCCTAGAGAACTCAATACTTAAAGAGTACTGGAAGCTCTTGAAGAGGAAGAATATGAAGAAAGCATCCTATAGCGGAAGAGGAGCGAGTGAATGTGGAAGACCAAAAAACAAGAATGATAAATGGAAATAGTAAATTTAAATATCATGTCTTTAATGCTTAAGTCCCTTATCATTTTCTGAGTTTATGAACTTACAATCATGTCAATTTTATATGAGATGTGAATTATGAATATGCAGCCAGAGTAGAAGGGTTATGAAAATTGAATGAAATTCCATAACTTTGTTTATAATACAGCTGTGATTTTAGTACACTTATGTTTAGTATCTTGTGAATTTAATTTGAATAGATTTTTTCTTTTCCTCCAAATATTTTATGTTTCCATCATATGAATATTCACTAGCCTTTAGAGGAAAAACAAACGGAAGTCATTGAAGAAAAGGATCTCTTATGATCATAAGAATGTAGACATGCGTAGAAAATGAAAACCAAGGAAGAATTGAGATTATCTGAAACTTGTCAAGTATATACATTTAAACACAACTCAAAACAAAATCAATAAATAACTTCAAATCACAAGAAAAAAAAAAGCATAGCAAAGAGCTCTATCGAGTTGTTGATCTACAACATGATTTGCATGGTGATGCCAGCTGCAGATACAAAAAAGCCAAGAGGGGAAAGTCCATATGGAAACTTCCACAAAAGCAAACAGAAATAAACCTTTTCTTAGTACCATTCAGGTCAGAGCGAAAAGGCGTAGATTCAGCTATCATCATTTCCTACCAAGTCCTCAGCTTTTCCTATTGCCTCCATTATAGAGATATAGGTACTATCACTGGGAGTGATGCCGTTACGCACCATTTCTTTGAGCAGTTCTACAGCATGCTCACCTTCTTGGTTTTTGCATAAGCCTTGAATAAGAGCATTGTATGTGAGAAGGGTGGGATTAAATCCTTTGCTCAACATTTCATCGCGAACTTTAAAAGCATCCTTCATATCACCTCTTTTACTGTAACCACTAATGAGTGTATTATAACTAATATGATCAGGCTTGATTCCCCTTCTTTTCATTTCATCAAGAAGTTGACGAGCTTCTTCCATCTTCCCCTGCCTACAGTATCCCTGCATCAAAATATTATAAGTGACTTCATCAGGAAGAACCTTCATCTTATCCATCTCTTTTAATACTGAAAATGCGCGTTCCATATTGTCATTGCTGCAGTGACCATCAATCAATGCATTAAACATAATCAAATCTGGCCATAAACCTTTTTGATGCATCCTCACAAACAAATTGTCTGCCTCTGCCATTCTATTCTTTTTACCCAAAACAAAAAAGAGTGATGTATAATGTAACATCCCAAATTTTTGATTTAAGGATAATGAGAAATTATTGAGGTGTCATTAGGAAATTTAAAGTTTTAGTGAGAAATTTTAGGATATTTTGGGCAATTTATGAATATTTAATATTAGTTAGTTGGAATTTAAATAAATATAGTTAAAAGAATTAATTGTGGATAGAAATTTCCATGAAGAGTAAAATTGGAATCTAGATCATGCTATAATGAAAAGAAAGAGAGATAGTAATATATACAAACTTTTGGGCTAGAAATATAATTAAGAATAAATAATAGGGCAACTAATTACAATTTTATCTAAAAAAAACAAAACAACAACAAAAACACTCCTCCCTTTCTCAAACAAAAACAAATGGCGCCCCTCCTCCCTCCTTGCTCAAAACCCTAACCCTGCGGCCACCCCTCTGAATCCGGCGAGCTCCTCCGGCGACGGCGAGCTGAAGCGGTGGCACGGCGGCGTGGCTTCTCCTCCCTTCTTTTCCTCTTTATTCCAGTCTGTTTCGCTCTCATCTCAAACCAAACGTACCCTATTTGTTTCTCCTTGCGAATCCGGCGAGTTTTCCGGCGAAACGGCGGCAAGTTTAGGGACGTATGGTGGTTGGAAATGGTAAAGGTTCGGCCTTTCTTATTTCTTTTCGAATTACTCCGCTTTCCAACTTGATTTCTCACTGTTTCCCTTTGTCCTCGTTTTTTTTACTCTTCCCTGTCGGCCTCCTTGTTCTCCGGCGATTTCCGGCGAGTCACGGCGAAGCTTGGCGGGGTCCGGCGACATTGAGCTCAGGTAGCTCTAATCTTTCCATTTATGTTTCCTTTTCTACGATTTCGAGTGAGTTTGAGAAAGGGTCGACCTGAGGTTTGAGTTTTGGATTTATAAACCATATAAAGAACATTTTAAGCTTTGAGTTTAGGTATTCAAGTGATGTTTTGAATGAGTGATTTAAGTTTATTGATTTTGTGAAAAACCCTAACTTATGGGGTTGTCAAATCTGACAGATTTCAATAATGTTTGGGGTTTAAAACTTTCAGTAAATTGGCATAGGAGTTTTTGTAAGTAGAGATATGGTACTGCATCTTGATTTATAAATTGATGTGTTATGATTTTTTTTTATTATGGTCAATGTGGGGACTGATTTGGGAATTTTGGGGGACTGGAGACTTTATGTTCAGTATGAAATGACTTAGTATGTCTAAATTGTGCTTGAATTAAAGGTTCCTCTAAGTCTCTTCTTGGTCATGCATGGCTGGAATTGTTTGTTGCTTAATTGGAGTTGAAATTTGTTAGCACATATATTGTTTCATTTGGATGGTTACATGTGCATGTTAAATTGATGTGTTATAAATTGGGAATTTAGTGCTTACATGTGCATGTTAAATTTTCTGCATATTTTTTTGCTACAGCTGAATGATGTTTGGAATAAGAATGTTATAAATTGTGGTTGATTGGGTCTGTTTGAGTAGAGTAAAGTGTACATATAAATTGTGTATTTTTTTTGAAGTTGTGTAGCTTTAAAAATCTGTTATAAGTTGCTCCCTTAATTGAAGTCATGTTGTAGCCATTAAATTGATAGATTTGGCAAAATTGGCAAAATTCTGATTTCCAAGGAAGTAGTATGAATGTCTTGATCTATATACTTGATTAAAGTCATGATGGTGTGCATGTTTAGCTTGTATGTGTACATATTGTAATGTGCCTATGCTGTACAGGTTTCTCTACTACAACATTAACTAATTAGATTGAGTAGGTTGTAGAAAATAGAGGTCACAAAGCTGAATTAGAATTTAATGAGAGAAAGTTTAATGTTAGTGCTCACCTTGTTCCTATTTTACTCTTAGTCTTGTATGCTTGAATGTAAGTTGATCATTTTGTTGGTGATGATTGCCATATTCTCTGGTTAATTTATTTGAATGTTAGGGTAATGATGACTAATGGATGAGTTAAACATTATTCATGACTTGATGTTTGAATTGAATGTTTGTAGATTTTGAATTTGTAGTGTGATTGAATGGTTGTTTGTGTTGGAAGTTTGGTTGTAGCATGCGAAGTTTTAGTTTTAAACTTGGATATGAAGTTGTGCAATAAGGTTTTGAAATAAAGTTGGTATTATTCAATGTACTGTTAATTTTTAGTTGATTGTCAATGTTGGTGGTTGGTGAGGTTCAAAGTTGGTCATTTTGCTTTGTCATTCTCTTATGATTTAATTGTGATCGCAATTGGGAATGAAGTGTAATTGGTATGAATTCCTTGAATTATTCATCATTAACCATATTTTGTGAATTGACATGTAACCATAATGTGGCTTTATGGTTGTTAAATATCTGATTATTGGTTGGAGATTTCGAGTGGTATGACGCTGTTAATAACTTGTGATTATGTATATGGAGAACTTAGATTTTGAAATGATTATAGAATTGGAATTAAACTTGGGGAATTGGGTAGTAATATAAACGAGAGAGAGACGTTAGTTAATCTATGACTTAGAATGATTATTAACGTACTATTATTACATGATGTAATAATAGGAAAGGATGCGATATGCATATATTCCTCGAGTCATGGTGAAGTTAAGGTAAAAGGCAACAGAGTGCTAAGGGCGACAGGTAATCACTCTTAACCTTACTATAACATTGAGGGTGACGTTAGCAGGGATTTTTAAAATCCTTTTCTCACCCTCCATGTAAATATTATCTTTGAAAAATTATTTTTATACAAAAACAGGCTATCGGGTGCCTTTTAAACACGATTATTTTCGTATAAAAGAAATTTGAAACAGTAGATATATTATACTGTATGGTGTGAATGATTATTCTGATTTGGTATTATTCTGGGATTGATGTGACAGGTTTATATAGTATTCTGTTAAGAATATTGATAGTTAGTTAGATGGAAGAAGTTAAATAGTTGAGATACTGAAGGGAATGGTAAGGATGTATGATATTGAATAGTTGAGATTGAGATATTGAAAGGAATGGTGGTAAGAATGCAGGATATTGATGATGAGATTGAAATTGATGGACATGGATATGGTGAGAGTTGCATGACACTGAAATATATATGTACCATCGCGCGATGATAACTGTCGATTGGCCAATCGACAGTTATTTGTACTGATCCTTTTCGGATTGATTGAATCGGGGATCATAGGTCAACTTATTGAGAGAAGTGACCTACGGTTGTTAAGGCATTTTAGAGCCCAACCGCCCCTACGGTTGTTAAGGCATTTGAGAGCCCAACCGTTCCCGTTCTGCAATGGAAACATAATTGGGGTTCCCTCTCTGGAGATTGCTAGAGAAGGAAATTGTCCCCTCATTATGGAGAGGGACACAGTGTCAAATCATATAGTGAAGAATAGATGCTTGAATGCACCGTGATGGCACAATGCATCTTTAGGTGAGTGTGAAGGTTGATGTGGTAGTATTAGTTGATTGGAGTATTGTAACATACTGTTACTTATACATTATTAACCTACTAATACATATCTAATTCAATACGTACCAAAAGATCTCAAACAATGGTACCTAACCATGTTAGTAAGAATTCACCTAACATGGTTAGAAAGAGAAAGCGATAACATTCATAACAAATGCCCTAACCATGTTAGTAAAAGATTCATCTAACATGGTTAGTAAACGAATCACCTGCTACAATGGAAAAACACTTATAATCTTTAGCACACATCTAACTATGTTAGAAAAGAGATTCTCCTAACATAGTTAACAAAAGAGACAGCATAATACGCGGAGACGAATAACTATGCTAGAGAGGGGCCCATCTAACATGGTTATATGAGAAAAACAACCTCTATTAACCTACAAACAATCAACATTTACATAATATAATCAAGTTAGGAAAAGAGAATTTCCTTAACTTGATCATGACCATTCACCTGTAAAACTAATAATATTATCCAATACAATGGTGACTTAATCACCTAACACAACATGTGTCAACAACACCAGTCATTAGCTTCATTAAATCAACACATCACCAATACACAATTCTCTGACTTAACATGTCAGTATCACAAAGCGAAATCAAACGTCGCTAAGCTCAATCAGTAAAAGGGATCGCCTTTCCATTAGCAGGCAATCCTTCTGTAGCAAATGATCACATACAGTATATAATCAATCATCACACTAACAAAGTGTGTGATACAGTCAAAACTGTCACATTACGACAATATCAGTAATTAAAACAGCAATTAACAGAATCAATTAAACAATCAATTAGCAATACATTTCACCCAAGATATACAACAAATGTGGAAGCTGATGCAGCCTAATTAATGGCAATATATATAATCCTAATAGTTCACCCCCGACCTACTCACTGTTTAAGTGCAGGCCGGACGGCTCCTTCCCTTTCCTTTGTGCCTCCCTCTGGCATGATCACCTGTAAAAAAAATAAAGGGAATGGGGTGAGACAAAACTATGTCTCAGTAATCACTACTTAACTCACTGTGAGACTCAGATGTGAGGTAGCGGAGTGTCTACAGGGTACCACAGTTTTCAAAACCTGCATAAACCACGTAATACATATATATATATATATATATATATATATATATATATATATATATATATATATATATATACAGAACAGATGCATCCATCTCTCAATAGGCAAAAATAAACGTGTGTGACACTGTGCCCGGTCTACAATCCGAAAAGCATGAAAAAGGGACCACTCTAATCAATGTGAAAATCCCTGGTTCCTTGACAATCTGAGGAACCCGTACAATTAACCTATCGATTTGCGCAAATCGATAGGTTACATCGGCCGACGGTACTAATAATCAGTGTCATGCAACATACTAAAGATTTATATAGATATATATATATATATATATAAAGTACAGTTTATTTAGAAAGGTACCCTATAGCCCACGTTTAAATATAAAGTAATCAGAACACATTTCATTTATATATAAAGTAGAAGAGGATTTTAGAAATCCTCAACTACCGACACCCTCAGTATCACAGTCAGTTAAGCGTGATTACCTGTTCAAGCTCAAAAACAGCACTATATATCCTCAGTTATTGCCTTACGCGAGCTCCACTCGAAGCATCGCCGACCAAAAATCGCACAATGAGCTGCTAATGGTCAAGACACAATATCAGTGACTTTGACCACCATTCAACTAATTCTATTTTAAGCGGTAAGAATGCTAAATACTTTAATTAAATGCTATGTATCATTTCCAGTTCACTCATCCCCATGAATTTCTAAGCATTGTTCCAACTATTATGTTCCTTTATCATTCCTATAAAAAAAAACTATGCCACACTTACAAAACTTACCAAAATCTTCAAGAAACACTCATTACTCAAATTCTATCCTCATATCTTTCTTTTTCTCTTACCCCTTTTGATTATATTCCTAAAACATTTAACTTTTTACCATTTCTCATTGTACATGGCAACACTAACCAACCATCTAAACACCACCAAAACCACCTCATTGATATCAAAATTTACAACTCACAGTAATTTCCTAACTTCACAACCTTAGCCACAGTCCATACTTACCTTTACCTAATCAATTTCCTCTTAATCTAACTCTTTGATTACCAACCTTTCTCCAAAGCACTAATCCAATCAAACTCAACATTTCAACATCCTAAAATAACCTTCATAACATCTATCATTTCACCATAAACTAGACAACCTCTTAAACCCCCAACAACTCCTTCCATTCAATACTTCAATCACCAACTTCTTCCCAAACACCAATCCCACAAAGATTATCAACCCTTTATCCTAAAACAACTCCATCTATCATAAATAAAAACCACTTAATTTCCAACAGTTTCAACATTTCAAATTATTAAAAAGCTTCAACAGCTATTATCCTCCCACCAATTAAATCAAAACATCACTCATTAACAAATCCCAACATCAAAGAGTCCAAAAATGTTCATAAAATTCCCAAAATAATTTCTAACTACCAAAAACTTAATTACTTTCCAAACATCTCCATTTAAGTAGTTCAACATTCATAAATTCTTGTTTAAAGCCCCATGGCATTGAGTATGTGTAAAACCCAACTTCAAAGAACCACTACCAACTCCGAAAATTCCCAATTGCTTCACTTCTTTCAAAAATTCCAATTTCTCCCAAGAATTCCCAAAATCAATATCCTAATTTCAGTTTTTAAACATTAAAATTCTAAAAATCCCAATACATTCAAAACCCTAACTTTAAAAGAGAGAGAACTTTAACCAAAAATCAAAGTCATATGATTATCGGAGGACTTACGGAGTTCAAAGATGAGAAAGAGAACCTTGCCGCCGTCGGCCGCCGCCTAGGACGCCGGAAAACATCTCCCTTGGTTGGTGACCGAGCTAAAGCAAGAGGAAGGAAAGGGAAAATGAGGAAATGAAGTTGAAATAAGAGAAAAACTCAAGAAAATGACAGAACAAAGCCCAGCTCACCACCCGCGTCAACGTTCGCCGGAAAACGGACCCACCGTCGCCGGAAAAACAGTGCCGCCGACGAACCTCAACCAGCCACAGATCGGACGCTTTTTTCCCCGATTTGCAGGGAAGAAGAGAGGAAGAATGGAAATGAGGAAGCTTTTTGAGCATAAGTGGCCGAATGAGTGAGTGGGTGAAGAGAGAAAATGAGAAAATGGTGAAGGGGGGACGGTCGCGCGCAAGGAAGGAGGAGGAGTTAGGAAAATTAAGAAGTGAAGAAAGAAGGGGCGTGTTTGGTTGGTGCAATAAGGGAGATTTGTGATAATTTGCAGCCCAAACTTGCCATAATGTACTCTTTTTAATTCAAAACCACTTAAATCAGCCTCCAATCTTCTTAACCTCCAAAATATTTTTAGCTTTACCATTCCCTCATATTTCAAACTCTTCATTTCTTAATTAGTTATATGCATATTAATTACTCAAAATTTCCAAATATCCCCAAAAATTCCTAAAAATTCCAAAAATTCCTAATTTCTCCACTTATCATTTCTCAAAACACTCATTAATTCTGTATTAAATTTTCAGGATGTTACAATTCTCTCCACCTTTTTAGAATTTTGTCCCCAAAATTTACCAAACCAAACCCCTCTAGGAAAGATATATAGCATAAACTAGTGAATACCTCGCTGAAAACTTCCATTACTAAAAAAAAAATTCAAATTTTTAGTCAAACTACTCTAAGTCATTTCTCTTCTTCTAGATTTTCAAGTCATAATTCTAACATTTCTACACCTTAATTGTCTAATTTCCTTGACATATAAGGCTACTAGCTTCATGTTTTATTTTTTACCAAATATTTCACACCAAATAATTGTACATTGTCAATTTCTAAGTCTAATTTCTAGGGTATCATCTCCTATATAGTGACAATTCCATCACATTAAAAATCATCACTAACTATCCAACAACGCTTCACCAATCTACATCAACACTTAAGCTTTCTCAATTCGATCCAGAAATAATAATACTTTTGCCATTTTTTATCCACTTTAAGGTCTTAAGGTCGCTACTTAAACAATGTTCACTATTCAAAATTGTCATTTAAATCATAGTTCCACTTCCACTACAGTCAACCTAAATCCATATACAGTAATTTCTTCAATTTATTCTATACTATCACATCTTAATATCCAGATAATATTTCCTTAGAAAATCATTCTTTACTTGTCTCATGACTCTAACTATGTCCCACCATATCTATATCACTTATTTGTATTCAATTTCCAATGCATCAATTACGAGTTCACTAGAGTTTCCATAGCCACTTAACTTTGTAAGTAATGGATACACAAGAGGGGGGGTGAATTGTGTTTCAAAAATTAAATGCTCAAATAAAATAACACACGAGTTATACTGGTTCGGTCTACCTGACCTACGTCCAGTTCCTCAACCTCCCAGGTCGAGTTCCACTAAACCTCAGGTTTTAAATCGGGTTCACCTGAAAACCTTACAACCGCAAGTTTTCACGGGCTCACTTGCAACCTTACAACAAGTTTCACTCAGGCTCACTTGTAACCTTTCTAACTAACTCCCCCTTACACCAAGCAAGGGGTTTACCTTTTCACTTAAAGGATTTTTGACTAAGTTCTCTTAAAGAACAGATTGTGATACACACTTAAGTACAATAAATGCTCTTATGACAAGAAGAGACTTAACAACAAGAGTACAGAATAAGTAGGTGAGTGTAAACTCTTGATGTGTTAAATGCTCTTCGCTTTTCTGGGCAGCTTTGAATGCTTGAGAATGTTCTTCGTTTTCTTGCTCAGACTTTTCTCAAGAATATTCAAAAATTCGATTCTTCATAAATGAAGTTGAGTTCCCTTATATAGTCTTCAAGCATTCTGAGCTCTTGGTAGGTGGGCTAGCCGTTTGAATATGTCCGTTTTTCCCTTGTTACCGTTTGCCCATTTAATGCTTCATCAATGCATAGCAGGGTTGACTTGCTTTATCTCTGAAAAGTAGCCCTGACACCTCTGCTCTGACAAAAGCATTCTGACTTCTGAGTATGTGATGTTTACTCTTGCACTCTTGCTGACGGATGATAATCATTCATCCGCAAGTGGTAATCTTGCTCTGCAAGTGTTAAGCTCTGAGTCCCAATGTCAAGAGTCTTTCCATCCGGAAGCTCATTTGCATCCGGAAGCGTGACCATGTTCTGCACATACTGGTTAGTCCAACATAGCAATATATATATATAAGAATTATACATGCTGTGGGAAGCTTGTTTGCTATGGGGAGTAGTTTACTTAGACTGTGTTCTGATTTGGTCTATGATGCATCCGGAAGCATTCTTACATCCGGAAGTAAAACCACTAGATGAAGGATCTTTGTTCACTATAACTCACTCTCACTTAGTGTATTTCATCCCAACACTCAGCGCTAGTCACTAAGCTATCGGAAGCACTTTTACTTGACGTAGTGAACTCACTGACGCTTAGGGTGAAATCTATTCTATCAGTCTGCGTCAGTCAAGATCTAACAGGAAGCAACTTCACTTGATGTTGCATTTCCACTGACGCTCGGGGTTATATCTAGTTTATCAACCTGCGCCAGTCTAAATCTATCAGGAAGCACTTTTACTTGATGATGTAAACGTACTGACGCTTGGGGTGATATCTATTCTATTAGTCTGCGTCAGTCTAAATCTAACAGGAAGTGCTTTCACTTGGCGAAGTAAACTCACTGACGCTTGGGGTAATATTTAGTCTATCGCTCTGCGCCAGTCTAAGTCTAACAGGAAGCAAACTCACTTCCGATTGAGTCATAGCTTAGCCTTAAGATTTGTGTGCTTAATGTTCATGGACTAAGTTAAAACTCTATTGATTTCCTTGCTGACGCTGGGGGATGAAAGCATTCATCCGCGTGCGCAAGTCCTAATCTATCCGAAAGTAAAACCTCATCCGGAAGCGCTCTTACTTGGGATCCTATGTTAATCCTATTGCTTCCTAGGCACTTGGTCTAATCCTTTATATTTTAGTCTTCATCAAAACTTAAGATTCTAACAAACTTCCCCATGATCGCAATTTCAAAAATCTGTTACAAGCTTGAGTTGTCCTAAATCCCTCAACAGAATCACAACAACTTATCACAGAACACCGCTTTCCCACTTAGTATCATAATAAATCACCATGTCGTCAATATTAATAATGATTAATATATTAACTCAGTCTTTTGTCCTTATATTCTGAATAAAGGGTCATTTATCTCTAAGACTCAGGAATTCATGTTAAGTTTACTTGAACCACTTTATACACAAATTGTCTATCAATATCATATATAGATACCTAAGTTACATGCACAAGCTTAAATAGTAATCCATACCCTAAACATTACTTTCAATCATCCAACCACAATGTAGTCTCAACTAGTCCCCTCAGTCACCATTAATCGAAAACCTAATTTTCTCTATTTCTCTAAATCAAAGCTTTCGAGTAGACCATTCATTCTCATCCTTATAATTCCCTATTTCACTTTGAATTTATCAACCCATATTTAATTTTCAATCCATAGTCATTATTGTATCCTCCAATCATAAAAATAACAACTCCTCTTTACTTACATCTAACTTAATTACTACTAGCTAAATAGTCGTAACCTTAATCTCGTTATTTCACCTATTTTAATCGCAACAATGTCCCTTTACTAATGTCACTTTAATTCATAACCTGAATTTTCTTCCCTTTCCACTTTTATGCAAACTTCTCCACTCAATCATTCCCTCCATAATCTAGTACACTACAATCTACAATTTCACAACTTCGTCCACATACATCTAAATCAATACATTTAAGTTACACTTCACTACCATATTCAGTCATTAATATCATCATCATATACAGATCGTAATCGTTTCAAGTCCTATATTTTCAACATAATACTTAACTCTTCAGAACCATACCATAATTCCAGCATGTCCCCACCTAAGTGATCAAATTTATAGTTTATATCAAAAGCCGTCTTTGTGGCAATTTAAACTTTAACACAAACACATCCCAACTAGTGTGATTCCAACAAAACTATACAATTAAAAAGATATTTATCATGTCATATAATGTAATAATAACTAATAAATCATTCAACAGCTTAATGATTTCATTATCCTACAATTTCTTAAAAGTTTCTATAATCACCCAAACTAAAAGTTCAACATTAAACCATCTTCATAACAATCCAACTATCATGTTTCCCTATAGCAATTAACACAAACCGATGCAAAATCGTCAAAACGATGCCACATTGCACTCCATATCAAGAGTCTATAGTTATCATACTAAAATATTCCATTGTAGTAACTTAAAAGCCCTAAACAAATAGAATCAAAGCTTGACAAAAGGGTAACCATAACAGGACACAAAATAACCAACCATAATCATAGCCTTTCATTTATCAAACTCCATTTGCAAAGAGCACTACACTTATGCATGACTTAACCAAACCAAACCGAACTTTTACATCCATATAACACATATTGGTCACCAATTGAAGCATTCCTTTTTCAACCAATCCTTCAGCCAAAACATGGTATTAAATTATTAAATCAGAGTGAAATGAACCAAATAAAAGGAATAGTTTCCTCCCATAATTTTCCTATCCTCCCAAAAACTTTAAGTCAAATCTTAAGCACTTCATCTTAAACATGTCCACCTTCCTAAGAAAAGAATGCAATATGCATAATATTTTTAAATCTCTATTCAATTATAATTAAAGTTGTTTGTGCCAATAGACTAGTTCCAAGATTTTTTTTTTTGAGAGAAAGGGTAACATACACAGATTGAAGAACAATTAATATTTACATGCATTCTACTCAATCCTTTAATTTATCCCCCATCATCATCATCATCATCTCTTAATCTTATAAATGTTATAAACAAGTACTAAAACCACTAAACTACACTCCAAACACTCTGAGTCATATGTTTTCTCCTTTCCAAAATCTAGCTCATATAACATCCTAAAATCCAAAATTTGCAACCAACTTCCAATCCTTAAAATCAAAACTTTACCTAATTGAATCAAATTCACTCCCAACATTCCCATCAAAATATTCTCTAAATTGAGAATCCACACATGTCAATTGACTTAATATCATCATACAACCCTAAATAAACTCACACGAATCACCAATTATTCCCATTAGCTCGCATCACAAAAGCATACATTTCCAATATTCCCAACATTAATAAATTCCCATGAACCTCATTTCATTTCTCACTTACCTTATTAGTTCCAATATCAACTTAGATCCTCCCAAAACTTTATAAATCAAACTCATTCCAACGACATTCAAATATATTATCATTCTATCTTCAATGAAATCTGAAATGTGTGGCTGTCACCCAAGAGGGGGGGGTGAATTGGGTGAGGGAATAAAACTTTGACTCTTTTCCGAAAGACTGCTTGTGCTTGGTGATGATGTTAATAAGTGATGATATGCACAAGTCAGTATATTATGTGATGCAAAATAGAATGTTTAAATGTAAGTTTATGCACACATAAATTTATCCTGGTTCGGTCACCCAGACCTACATCCAGTCCCCAGGCTCCACCTGAGATTTTCAATCCACTATTCTTGTTTAAACCGGGCACAAGAGAAGCCTTTACACTTTAGGTTTTACGAGCACGGGTTCACCTAACAACCCACAGGTTTTACAACGGGTTCACCTGCAAACCTTACAAACGCAAGTTTTACGGGCTAACTTGCAACCTATGGAGATTTAGAAAAACTTCTAAATGCTCCCCCTTACAAATGTAAGATTACAATTATGTTCACTCTATGAACTGATTGTGCTAAACACTTAAGCTCAAATGACTCTCTCTAAGAGTAGATGATGTTACTCACTTAAGTACAAAAGAATCACTCTCTAAGAATATTACATATCTAAGTCCGAGAGTAGAAGATGAGAGGAATGTAGAATAATGTTTCAGACAATAAGCTCTGTTCTCTCTCTCTTTCTTTTTTCTTCTGAATGTAGATGTTCCTTTTATACCAGCCTCTGATTATCCAACCGTTGGAGAGGCAATAAGGCCGTTTGAATATAGCCGTTGGGCCTTGTTTACGTTGTCCTCATTAATGCACAGCAGAGTTGACTTTGCTTTATCTGAATAGGGTGCTTTGTCCAGCTGTTCTGTCAACACTGTTCTGACAACACTGTTCTGGCAAAAGTCGTTCTGACATCTATACATTGTACGGTCTGACTCTTGCTTGTTGTCAGATGAGGACTTCGTTCCTCAAGCATAAGTCCAGGATGCTAAGAGACTTACTATCGGAAGCTCTCTTGCTAACTGAAGTGAAGCTCGTGGACTCTAACATTCTGCTTGCTATCATAGAGGAACTTTGTCTTCCAAGCACTTGTCCATGAATGATAAGAGTGCTTTGCTATTCTTGCTATCAGAAGCTCTCTTATGGACTCCGACTCTTGTGGGTAGTATGAGCTTTGACACCTTGAGTGAATCTTCAGATTATGTTCTCATACTCCTCATGCTTGGTAGGTAACAATGTTGTTTGAATATCTGTTATCCTTTTGTTACCGTTGGAAGGAACATCTTCTTAAATGCTCAGCAGGGTTGACTTGCTTTATCTCTGAAAAGTAGTCCTGACACCTCTGCTCTGACAAAAGCATTCTGACTTCTGAGTATGTGACATTTACTCTTGTACTCTTGCTGACGGATGATCATCGTTCATCCGGAAGTGGCAATCTTGCTCTGCAAGTGTTAATCTCTGAAATCCAATGCCAAGAGTCTTTGCATCCGGAAGCTCAGTTGCATCCGGAAGTGTGATTAAGTTCTGCACATACTGGTTAGTCCAACATAGCAATATATATAATCAGATATAGTAAAACTATACATGTTGTGGGAAGTTTGCTATGGGAAGTAGTCTTACTTAGACTATGTTCTGACTTAGTGTAATGTCTACTGACTCTAAGGGATCTCTATTCCAATAGTCAGCTTAAGTCTCGTTAGTTTACTCTAAGTCTTCCTAAGTGACTCAGTGTGTCATTTGTTCATGCTATGTATATTAAGTCAACACACAATCACATGAAGTGGGAGTTTACTTAGTCTAGGATGTATCCGGAAGCACTTCTACATCCGGAAGTACTTTCACTTGATGAAGGATCTAGCTCACCATCACTTACTCTCGCTCAGTGTATTTCATTCCAATAGTCAGCGCTAGTCACTGAGCTATCGGAAGCGCTTTTACTTGTCGTGGTGAACTTACTGTCACTTAGGGTTATACTTCTTTTATCAGCCTGTGCAAGTCTAAATCTAACAGGAAGCAATTTCGCTTGACGAGGCTGATTCACTGACGCTTGGGGATATATCTATTCTGTCAGCCTGCGCCAGTCTAAATCCAACAGGAAGTGTTTTCACTTGGCGAAGTAGACTCACTGACGCTTGGGGTAATATCTATTCTATCGCTCTGCGCCAGTCTAAGTCTAACAGGAAGCAACTTCACTTGACGTTGCATTTTCACTGACGCTCGGGGTTATATCTAGTTTATCAACCTGCGCCAGTCTAAATCTAACAGGAAGCAATTTCACTTCCGATTGAAACATAGCTTAGTCTTAAGGTTGTGTACTAATTCTCATGGACTAAGTTATTTCCCCAGTGATTTACTTGCTGACGCTGGGGGATGAAAGCATTCATCCGCGTGCGCAAGTCCTAATCTATCCGGAAGTGATCTTGCATTCTCAAGTGATCTAACTCAGGATTCTAACCATGTCATCTAATCCTTCCTAAGTGTTGATTATGTTCTCTTAAGTACTAGACCATATCATACCTTAGTCACCATCAAAACTTAAGATTCTAACAAAATCAACTAGCAAAATTCCACCTCCTTTAACCAAATAAAGTCTCTCATGATGCCTCGACTATGATTATTGCCGGCTCATAATCATAATCGTGACCCCCGAGAAGAATCTTTATTCGATTAACATCCTAATCCCTTATAAATCTCTCAATATAATGAATCTTTATCAACTGCTTTGTCAAATAAATCCTTGTATCTTCAACACTGTCAGCATAGTTCCCAAAACCTATGTTGTCTTTGGTTTCATACCTTCCCTAAGCTATGTTAATCTCACTCAAACTATTACACAATTCAGCAATGTTACTAACCAATACATGATAATCGACTCAATCTTCACCATAAGGTTTAACTTCTTTCTACTAATTGATAAACAACTTATTGCAATAATTTCTTAAATTCACAATACTCCTTTTTTTTTAATTCAAACAAGATAATCAACTAAATTCACTTAACCTCTAAATCAACCTCAACATATCTATTTATTTTAGTTATGTCCAAATCAATTTTCTACTTCAAACATTTCTGCATGGTATACTTAAAACTTAACCTACTTTAGCAATCCCCATCCCGCTCATAAGCTTTAACTGAAAAGCTTATGTCCAGCAATACCAAGTCTCCCCACCATAGGAATTTTGTCCACAAAATTCGACTGCCATATCCTGAAAACAATGGTTAGTGATCATGCACAACAGGAAGGGAAAAGGAATATATATTGCCATTCTATATGCAATGCAACAGGCAGGGTATCGTTTACCATAAATCTGATAACCATTTTGTAACATACTGTTACTTATACATTATTAACCTACTAATACATATCTAATTCAATACGTACCAAAAGATCTCAAACAATGGTACCTAACCATGTTAGTAAGAATTCACCTAACATGGTTAGAAAGAGAAAGCGATAACATTCATAACAAATGCCCTAACCATGTTAGTAAAAGATTCATCTAACATGGTTAGTAAACGAATCACCTGCTACAATGGAAAAACACTTATAATCTTTAGCACACATCTAACTATGTTAGAAAAGAGATTCTCCTAACATAGTTAACAAAAGAGACAGCATAATACGCGGAGACGAATAACTATGCTAGAGAGGGGCCCATCTAACATGGTTATATGAGAAAAACAACCTCTATTAACCTACAAACAATCAACATTTACATAATATAATCAAGTTAGGAAAAGAGAATTTCCTTAACTTGATCATGACCATTCACCTGTAAAACTAATAATATTATCCAATACAATGGTGACTTAATCACCTAACACAACATGTGTCAACAACACCAGTCATTAGCTTCATTAAATCAACACATCACCAATACACAATTCTCTGACTTAACATGTCAGTATCACAAAGCGAAATCAAACGTCGCTAAGCTCAATCAGTAAAAGGGATCGCCTTTCCATTAGCAGGCAATCCTTCTGTAGCAAATGATCACATACAGTATATAATCAATCATCACACTAACAAAGTGTGTGATACAGTCAAAACTGTCACATTACGACAATATCAGTAATTAAAACAGCAATTAACAGAATCAATTAAACAGTCAATTAGCAATACATTTCACCCAAGATATACAACAAATGCGGAAGCTGATGCAGCCTAATTAATGACAATATATATAATCCTAATAGTTCACCCCCGGCCTACTCACTGTTTAAGTGCAGGCCGGACGACTCCTTCCCTTTCCTTTGTGCCTCCCTCTGGCATGATCACCTGTAAAAAAAATAAAGGGAATGGGGTGAGACAAAAATATGTCTCAGTAATCACTACTTAACTCACTGTGAGACTCAGATGTGAGGTAGCGGAGTGTCTACAGGGTACCACAGTTTTCAAAACCTGCATAAACCAAGTAATACATACATATATATATATACAGAACAGATGCATCCATCTCTCAATAGGCAAAAATAAACGTGTGTGACACTGTGCCCGGTCTACAATCCGAAAAGTGTGAAAAAGGGACCACTCTAATCAATGTGAAAATCCCTGGTTCCTTGACAATCTGAGGAACCCGTACAATTAACCTATCGATTTGCGCAAATCGATAGTTACATCGGCCGACGGTACTAATTATCAGTGTCATGCAACATACAAAAGATTTATATATATATATATATATATATATATATATATATATATATATATATATATATATATATATATATATATATATATAAAGTACAGTTTATTTAGAAAGGTACCCTATAGCCCACGTTTAAATATAAAGTAATCAGAACACATTTCATTTATATATAAAGTAGAAGAGGATTTTAGAAATCCTCAACTACCGTCACCCTCAGTATCACAGTCAGTTAAGCGTGATTACCTGTTCAAGCTCAAAAACAGCACTATATATCCTCAGTTATTGCCTTACGCGAGCTCCACTCGAAGCATCGCCGACCAAAAATCGCACAATGAGCTGCTAATAGTCAAGACACAATATCAGTGACTTTGACCACCATTCAACTAATTCTATTTTAAGCGGTAAAAATGCTAAATACTTTAATTAAATGCTATGTATCATTTCCAGTTCACTCATCCCCATGAATTTCTAAGCATTGTTCCAACTATTATGTTCCTTTATCATTCCTATAAAAAAAACTATGCCACACTTCCAAAACTTACCAAAATCTTCAAGAAACACTCATTACTCAAATTCTATCCTCATATCTTTCTTTTTCTCTTACCCCTTTTGATTATATTCCTAAAACATTTAACTTTTTACCATTTCTCATTGTACATGGCAACACTAACCAACCATCTAAACACCACCAAAACCACCTCATTGATATCAAAATTTACAACTCACAGTAATTTCCTAACTGCACAACCTTAGCCACAGTCCATACTTACTTTTACCTAATCAATTTCCTCTTAATCTAACTCTTTGATTACCAACCTTTCTCCAAAGCACTAATCCAATCAAACTCAACATTTCAACATCCTAAAATAACCTTCATAACATCTATCATTTCACCATAAACTAGACAACCTCTTAAACCCCCAACAACTCCTTCCATTCAATACTTCAATCACCAACTTCTTCCCAAACACCAATCCCACAAAGATTATCAACCCTTTATCCTAAAACAACTCCATCTAGCATAAATAAAAACCACTTAATTTCCAACAGTTTCAACATTTCAAATTATTAAAAAGCTTCAACAGCTATTATCCTCCCACCAATTAAATCAAAACATCACTCATTAACAAATCCCAACATCAAAGAGTCCAAAAATGTTCATAAAATTCCCAAAATAATTTCTAACTACCAAAAACTTAATTACTTTCCAAACATCTCCATTTAAGTAGTTCAACATTCATAAATTCTTGTTTAAAGCCCCATGGCATTGAGTATGTGTAAAACCCAACTTCAAACAACCACTACCAACTCCGAAAATTCCCAATTGCTTCACTTCTTTCAAAAATTCCAATTTCTCCCAAGAATTCCCAAAATCAATATCCTAATTTCAGTTTTTAAACATTAAAATTCTAAAAATCCCAATACATTCAAAACCCTAATTTTAAAAGAGAGAGAACTTTAACCAAAAATCAAAGTCATATGATGATCGGAGGACTTACGGAGTTCAAAGATGAGAAAGAGAACCTTGCCGCCGCCGGCCACCGCCTAGGACGCCAGAAAACATCTCCCTTGGTTGGTGACCGAGCTAAAGCAAGAGGAAGGAAAGGGAAAATGAGGAAATGAAGTTGAAATAAGAGAAAAACTCAAGAAAATGACAGAACAAAGCCCAGCTCACCACCCGCGTCAACGTTCGCCGGAAAACGGACCCACCGTCGCCGGAAAAACAGAGGCGCCGACGAACCTCAACCAGCCACAGATCGGACGCGTTTTTCCCCGATTTGCAGGGAAGAAGAGAGGAAGAATGGAAATGAGGAAGCTTTTTGAGCATAAGTGGCCGAATGAGTGAGTGGGTGAAGAGAGAAAATGAGAAAATGGTGAAGGGGGGGACAGTCGCGCGCAAGGAAGGAGGAGGAGTTCGGAAAATTAAGAAGTGAAGAAAGAAGGGGCGTGTTTGGTTGGTGCAATAAGGGAGATTTGTGATAATTTGCAGCCCAAACTTGCCATAATGTACTCTTTTTAATTCAAAACCACTTAAATCAGCCTTCAATCTTCTTAACCTCCAAAATATTTTTAGCTTTACCATTCCCTCATATTTCAAACTCTTCATTTCTTAATTAGTTATTTGCATATTAATTACTCAAAATTTCCAAATATCCCCAAAAATTCCTAAAAATTCCCAAAATTCCTAATTTCTCCACTTATCATTCCTCAAAACACTCATTAATTCTGTATTAAATTTTCAGGATGTTACAAGTATGGAGATGAGGAATTGATTTGGTTTGGATATGATTGTTGGACTTGAGTGAGCATGGAAGAAACCTTTATATATATATATATATATATATATATATATATATATATATATATATATATATATATATATATTATATTCTGGTTTTTATATCTGTGGTACCCTTTAGACGCCCTTACTACCGCACATCTCACTGTTATAGTGAGTTAAGCGGTGATTACTGGGACAAATTGTCTCATCCCACGATTACTGACATTTTTGCAGGTATTCATGCACAGGCGCAAGCTTCAGGAAAGGGAAATTAGGTAGTGAAGGTGATATATGTTATTTAGAATTGTATATTGCCAATTTGTATAGGCATGCATTCGTTTCCGCATGTATATATCTATTTATTGTTTAATATCAACTAGTTTTGTTTATTAACCATGTTAGACAAATCCTTTCTAACATGGTTAGCAATAAATTATCCATGATAGTAGCTGTGTTGTATTAGTTTATTCTTTTCTATCATGGATAATATTTTAATCATTAGGATATTCTTTTTCTAACTATGATAGAGATCTTGATATTATTGAAATTCTTTTTTCTATCATAGTTAGTAAAGATATTATTGAACTAAAAGAGATGTCAGAGGTTAATTAGG
This sequence comes from Mimosa pudica, assembly GCA_029929735.1. Lineage (NCBI taxonomy): Eukaryota > Viridiplantae > Streptophyta > Magnoliopsida > Fabales > Fabaceae > Mimosa > Mimosa pudica. The sequence continues at coordinate 2,310,178 of JAKELP010000037.1, read as the reverse complement.
GAATTAGTAACAGTATGTTACATATAAGTCACCTGGGTAGGTTGAATTCCTTTTTTAATCATTTCATCATAATGGCTGAAAGCTTTGTCCACATCTCCACATCTGCAATACCCATTAATCAATATGTTAAATGTATAACCATCAGGATCGATACCTTTTTTTCTCATTTCCTTTACCATATCGTCAGCTTCACCCCTTCTTCCTTCCATAAACAATGCATGAATCAATAAATTATAGGTCACTAAAGATGGATTTATTCCTCTACTAATCATTTCATCTCTATAGGCAATTGCTTTATCTAGATCTCCTTTATTGCAATATCCGTCAATCAATGAATTATATGCTACATCCATCGAATCTCTCCTCTAGGTTTTAGAGAGAGAAGCTCTGCCTTCTCTCTAGAAAATTTTAGGGTGGGAGCACAATCGCTCCATCCTGTGAGCGCGTCCTTCACTCCTTGGTGAGTGTCAAGGCCTTGTGGCCATTTTAGGTTCTCATTACTGGTTCGCTTTTTCACATTTCCCACTTCCATTAACCGTTTCCCATCTTACCAACAAAATTTTATTAACCTTTTCCACCATCCATTACCATTTATTAATTTGGGGTTACATTCATTGTTCTGTTACGTAAGGATAAGCTTAGGGTTCGGTGTTTTCTACTCTCACGGTTACTGTATTGTGTTCAGTAAGATGGAAATTGATATAGAAATCAACAATTGTGCGTTGGATTGGAATGATGCTGAGTGTGAGAAAGGGGGTTTCTCTCTGATTGGTAAGTTTGTCTCGGAGCAACAGGTCAATGTAACAACATTTAGAAGAATGATTATAAAGATATGGAACACCAAGGCCAAAGTGGAGATTAGTGATGAAAAGGATAACTCGTTCGTCTTTCACTTTGGGAAGAAGGAGGACTATGATAGAGTACTGAGGGACAGCCCATGGGCTTTTGATGGTTGTCTCTTAAACCTCAGGCCTTGGACGAAGCTCTGTACAGTGGAAGAAGTGAAGATGAACAAATGCCTAGACTGGGTACAAGTTCATAACATTCCGAAAGAGGCAATGACAAAGAAGAATATTGTGAGGATGGGGTCTATGGTCGGAGAAGTAATTTGTTTTGAAGAACCACGAATAGAGGATTGTAATGTGAGGAGTTTTGTACGTGTCAGGGTGAAGGTGGATTTAAAGAAGCCGTTGAAAGCTGGGTTCTGGCTGGACCGACCTGGTGGTCTAGGGAAAATTTGGGCTCATGTGAAATTTGAAAAACTACAGGGTTTCTGTTACAATTGTGGTATTGTGGGACATGATTTTAAATGTTGTATGAATGGGTAAGCCATGTCTGAAGTGAATCCTCAGAGTCCTTTGTATACGGCGGAGCTGAGGGTTAATCCAGTAAGGCCTATTGCTGCGGTGATCATGATCAGAGAGGGGGAGTATGACTCTGTGCAGATGGGAACAGCGCGTGAGACCACTTCCTCGAAGAAGAACGTGGATGAGAGTGAGGAGAGAGGAATAAACATGCTGAAGGTGGTTACACAGCAGGGGTCTACGTGGACAGAGGGTGCAATGAGCGTGAATATTCCTGAGGAAAAAACAAATGAAGCAAAAATAAGTAGGGTAAGTGGGCCCAACAGAGAAAAGGGAGAAGTTACGAGCCCATTAAAAAGGAATAAGGGGAGTGAAAGAGGAATAAGTAAGGAAGGAAAAGTGGGGTCAGTGCCTAAGGTATATAGAAGAATTAATTTTGAAGATGGGCTTGAAAATAATGCTGAGGCCCAACATGTAAGTCAGACTGAAATAGGACTAGTTGAAGGAAGTGGTGGTAAAGGCCCAAGTAAAGGAGAGACTAAGGGTAAAGAGATTGCTACGGAGACTAAAGCCCAAGTAAGTGGAAAGGCTGAGTACTCAACCAATACTGGCCAGAAGGCTGATACTCTGGAGAGTGGAGTTATAGGCGGTGGGGAAGGAATTCAAAGGATGGAAGTAGCTGAAAAAAAGAGGATGATCATGGCTACATCTCCATACTTTGTGGAATTACCAGAGGATGTGGAGGAGAGTTCAAGGGAAACGGAAGGGACAAACAAATCTTTGAAACTTGAAGTGTTAGGATTGATAAAACAACTAACTCCTCTCCAATTGACTTATGAGAAAGTGCTTGTTAAGAAACTAGAGAGAGTACATTTAAAGAGAGCGGCTGAGGAGGAGTGGGAGGAATCGGAGAAGAGAGTTAACAAGAAGGGTAAGATAGAGATCAAAGAGGAGAGGGAACAAGGGAAAAAGGAGCGCATCATTAAGGCTCGGGGTAAGAAGGTATCTCCAAGGAGGAAAAAGGTGGAGAAAGGCAAGGGGAAAGCAATGGAATTAGAGCTGGTGGAAGTCCCAATTGGACAGGTTACTAATAGGGGATTGAGTGCTGAAGGGCTAGGTGGTTTGCCTCCAAAGACCACCAAGGCAACATGAGTATACTAAGTTGGAACTGTCAAGGTCTAGGGCCGGCCTTGACAGGTAGGAATCTTAAGTTCCTAAACAATAAATATAGGCCCTCTCTAGTGTTTCTTATGGAAACTAGAGTTAATAAAAAGAAGGTAGAGAGTTGGAAAAGGAAGCTCAATTTCCAAAATGAATGGTATGAAGATGCGGTGGGGATAGATGGGGGCCTAGCTGTGTGGTGGAATGATTCTGAATAGATCCAAGTGATGATGTCAAGCAAAAATATGATCCACTTGAAAGTGCTCAAAGGCCTTGGTATGGATGGAGGTTATCTTACACTGGTATATGGACCACCGAAGGATAAGGAGAGGGAACAATGGTGGCAGCAGTTGAGAAGATTGGACCCTGGTGATGAGAAACAATGGTTATGCTGTGGGGACTTCAATGATCTACTGTATGATTTTGAGAAAGAAGGAATTAGAACAAGAAGCATGAGATCACTTGAGGGTTTTTAGAACTTCATGGTAACATGTAATATGGCAGATTTAGGAGTGAATAGAATGGAATTTGAAATGCGTGGCTGTCACCCAAGAGGGGGGGGTGAATTGGGTGGCAGAATAAAAACTTATAATTTTCCCTTTTTAAAACTTTACTCCTGGTGCTTGATGAGAGTGACGATGAATCATCCCAAGCACAAGTGAGTATGTAGTGGTGTGGTGCTTGGTGTGAGATTTAAATAAGCAAAATATGCACAAGCGAGTTTATCCTGGTTCGGTCACTCCCAGACCTACATCCAGTCCCCAGGCTCCACCTGAGATTTTCAATCCACTAAACTTCTTGTTTGAACCAGGCACAAGAAAGCCTTTACACTTTAGGTTTTACGAACACGGGTTCACCTAACAACCCACAGGTTTTACAACGGGCTCACCTGCAAACCTTTACAACCACAGGTTTTACAACGGGATCACCTGCAACCTTACAACCACAAGTTTTGCGGGCTAACTTGCAACCTATGGAGATTTAGAAAACTTCTAAATGCTCCCCCTTACTATTGTAAGATAACAATTCTGTTCTTCAAGCACAAGTTTTAGAACAGCCTCTATTGATTAGAGGATTTGGTTATATGTTCACTCTATCAACTGATTGTGATAAACACTTAAGTACAAATGACTCTCTCTAAGAGTAGATGACGTTACTCACTTAAGTACAATTGAATTACTCTCTAATAATATTACAAATCTGAATCCGAGAGTAGAAGATGAGAGGAATGTAGAATACAATGTTTCAGACAATAGGCTATGTTCTCTCTCTCTCTTCTCTTCTGAATGTAGATGTTCCTTTTATACTCGGCTTCAAAGGCTTGGGCGGCAGGTTGAATATGACCTTTTGAATATAGCCGTTAATCCCAAGTTACCGTTGTGAAGTACATCTTCATTAATGCTTAGCAGGGTTGACTTGCTTTATCTCTGAAAAGTAGTCCTGACACCTCTGCTCTGACAAAAGCATTCTGACTTCTGAGTATGTGACGTTTACTCTTGTACTCTTGCTAACGGATGATCATCGTTCATCCGGAAGTGGCAATCTTGCTCTGCAAGTGTTAATCTCTGAAATCCAATGCCAAGAGTCTTTGCATCCGGAAGCTCATTTGCATCCGGAAGTGTGACTAAGTTCTGCACATACTGGTTAGTCCAACATAGCAATATATTTAATCAAATATAGTAAGAACTATACATGTTGTGGGAAGTTTGCTATGGGGAGTAGTCTTACTTAGACTATGTTCTGACTTAGTGTATTGTATACTTTGAACGTTAGTCCTCTTAGTCTATGATGTATTCGGAAGCACTTCTACATCCAGAAGTAAATTCACTGGATGAAGGATTTAGTTCACTATCACTCACTCTCGCTCAGTGTCCTTCAATCCAACAGTCAGCGCTAGTCACTAAGCTATCGGAAGCACTTTCACTTGACGAGGTAAACTCACTGACGCTTAGGGTTATATCTGTTTTATCAGTCTGCACCAGTCAAAATCTAACAGGAAGCAATTTCACTTGACGTGGCTGATTCACTGACGCTTGGGGTTATTCTATTCTATCAGCCTGCGCCAGTCTAAATCTAACAGGAAGCAATTTCACTTCCGGTTGAATCATAGCTTAGTCTTAAGGTTTTGTGTACCTAATGCTCATGGACTAAGTTAATTCCCTAGTGAGTTACTCGCTGCCGCTGGGGGATGAATCATTCATCCGCGAGCGCTAGTCCTAGTCCATCCGTAAGTGATTCCGCATCCGGTTGTGATTCCGCTGTGGGATGAGTCTTTCATCCGTGAGCGCTAGTCTTAATTCATCCGGAAGTGAATCTGCATCCGGTTGTGACTTAACTTAGGATTCAGTGTTAGCAATCTAGACTGGGTTCTAACCAAGTGTCTCACTTGCTTCCGTTTGCGTCCCCTATGGGATGTGTACTCCATCCTCGAGCTCTAGTGCTAATACTTCCGGAAGTGATCTAACTCAGGATTCTAACCATGTCATCTAATCCTTCCTAAGTGTTGATTATGTTCTTTTAAGTACTAGACCATATCATACCTTAGTCACCATCAAAACTTAAGATTCTAACATTCTCCCCCTTTTTGATGATGACAAACCCATAGATGACTAGAGAACATAATTAAACTTAGATCACTCCCAGAGCTATATTTCTTTCCCCAGCTCTCTCCCCGGATATCTAGATATCTTATCTTATCTTTCAGCTCTAGACATCTCATGTCTCATCTCTAGCTAGACATCTTATATCTCATCTCTCTCCCCCTTTTGGCTTCATCAAAATTCAACAAGTGCAAGCTAGCCTTAGGGATGGGGATACTTTTATCGTTCTCCTAGGAATGGGCTTTCTTCCTAATATTTCTCCCTATGTACCGTTAATAAAGATTTGTTCTAGACTATTCAATACAACATACGAGAATTAACAAGGGATAACAATAATGATTCATGATCCTAAATGATTGTATTCTCCCTAAACATTATGTAGGATAGCTAAACATGATATCAAAATAATTTTGGTGCGTTTAAAATGATGATTATGATATCAATTGAAAATTTGTGATTTTAAATTCGTGATACCAAATGAAATCAAATGAAATATGTGAGATTAAAATGCCAAAAGTAATTTCCAAACAAATTGCATCACAGCATCTCAAGAGTTTATTATCGATGACAACATGTAACTCTCTATTTTCAAGGGATCATTATCGAGTAATGTCCATCTACTTCTCTTCTATATTAAGATTAATCATCACAAAATCAAGAAAGGAAGCATATAAGAGAGGTATGTTATCAATTACTTTCCAGCGTGTCATATAAAGGATACAGATGTGTGAGCTAGGATGATTTTCTAAGACAGTGAATGATTTTGAAGTCAATGCAGATTGAGAAAAACATCCTAAATTGACACCCTTACCAATGCCATGTATGCATCATATATAAGAGATGGTAAGGTGTAGATGTTACCACAGATGAGGAATCCTCATACTCTATTAGACTCATGAATCTGAATCATATGCAGATAAGCATGCTTCCTGACATCTTCAAGAGGTGTGCTATCGCAAGTGGAAACCCCTAGCGCAAGTGCTTTGATGATTCGCTTCGGCAAGCTGAGCTACAACCACAAGTAGACATGACTGGGCAGTCACTCTACTCTTCCCATGGTTCAATAGTTGGCCTGCTATCGAAAGCGCTGATTGTTGCGAAAGCAACCTTGCTTCAAACTTGATGATTGGTCCTTCATGTGCTTGAGGAAACAAGTGCTTCCTGATGGTCAGTGAAAGAACTTAAGATTTAACATTGGAGACCATCCTCTGGACATTCAAGTCAATCTGTGTTAATCAGCACAAGTTAATAATTTTAAGAAATCATGCTTGCTAATTGGTTTAAGAAAATATGAGCAATGATTATGTGAAAACTAATTTTGAAATTGTCTATACGTTCACATAGTTTCACTATCAAGACCAGAACTCTATTTATACTCTCATAGATAAATATCAATGTTATAGTACAGAGAGTATCAAACAGGTGGCATATTTTCAGAGTTTCATAAGCAAGTATAGTTCAATAAATATGCCTCAACGATGTTCATGTTAGATCATGAAGACATGTGAATTTTTAACACAATGAAATTTTGAAAAAAAATCTTCATCCTCACAAAATAATTTGATTTTAAGACTAATTCCGTTTTACAAAAACAACCAAATCTCAGCATATGATTACGAGAATAATTTCCAAATTTTAGCTCAAGTTCTTCTAGATATGCTCAGTGTGATCTCATTGTTCTTAGGATATCAATAAGCTTGAAATTAATACAGATTATAGCATGCTTGTGATACTATGTCATGTTTTACAGATCTAGCAGAGTTTAATTCAAGGCATTTCCTAAGATTTCTAATGCATGTCAGACAAGAGAGAGACTATCCATTAAATTTCACAACAGAATGTGTAAGGGATAGAAATGCTCATGTGTATTGGCGAGAGTTTCTCAGGTTTAGTATAGCCATTCCACACATCTTGATAAGAGACATTTTCGTTGCCATTCTCTCTTGGTTATTCTCATTGTTCAAGCTTCAATAATCTATGTCAACATTCTTAAACCACAAACTTGAACCGAGATCATTAGTAGATTGAGAACTTAAAGATGTAATTAAGAGGGATGTATTGTTCTCGAAACCATAGCTGCTTATGCATTGAAAAACTTGATGCACGAGATACCACATGAAATGGAAAATCAGAAATAACTTTTGAATGCTATCATGAGGTATGGTTGTCATGTAAGTTTAAAGAGGATCGGAATCTGTTTTGAAAGTTTGTATTTCAAAAAGGATCTTTCAAAAATCAAGGTGAATGCATAAACTATTTTCTTCCATGAGAGGTGCCCTTAAAAGTATTCACTAAGCATATATGAGTAAAACGATTTAGACACCATATGAAAACTCTGAAGAAGGTTTTTAGTTTTAGTGTCAAAATTCTGAAACTAGTTCTGAATCTTCTTAACAATGTCAGAAATCTTGGAACACAATGATTCAGCATGCACAAATTCAGAAGGTTTTGAAGAAAGTTCAGTTTCAAGGTGTCAGACTACTTCTTGAATTTGTAAAATCAGTATGCATTATATCAGAAAATGAATTTGATATGATAGGATCGTTTTTACAGAAAATAAGGTCATCACAGATAAGGGAAATCATATCAGTTTCAGAGAAATAAAAGCTGTTAAGCCCATCATGCATTTACTACCCAAGTGATTATTCAAGTAAAGAGGAAGGTAAGAATGATATCACCATAGCTCCATTCGCATCAAGCAGTAGCTCGCTTGATTTTGGTTGGCAATGCAAGGATTCTATTTTCAGAGCAGCACCAAAATCTATGCGTGACGAATGCTTATCAAGACTTGACTAATTGTTCAGATGAGGTACAGTCCTGAGTCTTGCTGAGGCTAATAGGATGGATTGGAGCTGGTGCAGAGGGATGAATTCACTTGGTGATCACTACCACTGGCATCTCTGGCCTCTTGAACCCATACTTCATACAGAGCTCTTCAATCAGATTGGGTGCTGGCGCAGACGGAGACACAGGCTCAGCAGAGGGTATCTCCGTAGGTTAATCACTCAGCGCTATCTCAAGCTTGCCTCTGTGCTAGCAGACTGTTGGGGGCACATGAATCAGAAGGCTTCCCCAAGGGCGAGTGTTCCTTCTTGGGCAATCCGCTTCATTTCAATTTCCCTTCTGAGGGCAGCAGTGACATCCTGGTCAAGTCTGAGGGATGGCTATCTTAGCCTATCTCTCTCTGATTTTGCTCATGCTCCTTGTTCATTTTAGCCCATAACTCATCTAACTCTGATTGATTGATCTGGACAAGAATCTGTTGAAGCTCCAGGGGTTCTACTATGGCTTTTTAGATCAACAGTCTCACTAAATTCAATAGATCCTTCAAATGTTGATGCATCTCCTATTGTAATGGATCCGTGAGGGAGATAAACATTTTGATCTCAACCTTCAAACTGGGAATTCTGAGTTTATCAGACAGGGTTGCTGGGGTCTTGAGGTTGGCTTGACCTACCTTTCCCTTTTCCCTTCTTGTTCATTCAGAACATTCTTAGGATCAGCAATTGACTCTTCTTCACTGTCTGATACCAGGCCAGAGTCTTCTTCACCCTTGTCTAGCTGAACCTCGGAATTGCCTTTCCTACAAAATATCAGATAGTTCCTTCCTTTTGTATCCAAGTCTGGATCTGAAGGTCAGTTTGTAGGTTATATATAATTCACATGCACTTAGAGATTACTTGCTATGTGTATGGCATGGTGAATCTATCATGACTATATGCACAAGGATATACAAGGTTTTTGATCAAGACAATCATGGACAACATGTGGAATATGAACATTATTAATTTCTTTAAGCTTTCTTCTATGATTAATACAATGTTCACATCTTAGGATGCTTAATGTAAAATCTCGATAAGTCCATCTAACATCAGCATAGGAGATTTTACTATCAAATGCTTCGTTGCTAAGTGATCCCTTACTTACCCAAGGAGATGTTCTATACTTATCCTTGGTTCGAAGCACTTTCTTCTGAGAGGTAGGATTCAAGAGCCTTTTCAATGTTGATCGAGGAATCCACTCTCTTTTGTTCTTCTCAGGATAGTTGGATGGAACTTTGTGATAGCTCATCCTTGAGACAGAACCATTGTCCCTTGTGGTTGCCGACTGCTTCTTATGATTGTACCAGGGGTTTCAGCAATTGCATTACCGCGGGTTCTCCTTTTTGGGGTAAGAGGAACTCTTGATCTTTCCTGTACAAGTAAGGCACTAGAAGGATGTTTTGGTACCCATTTGTACTTGGGTCCTACAAGGTTAGCACTAGACCTTACTTGTCCTTTAGGAATCCATACAAATTTATTTCTCTCATTTGAATTTCTTCTAAGACTGCATGTGTGAGAAATATGTCCTAATCTACCACAATAATGACAGATAATAGAATGAAAATCAAAATGAGGTTTTCTATCATTATTATGATTAGTTTTCTTTAGAAAAGCTTTTTGTTCCTTTGGAATCTCAGTTTCTTTTGAAAGCTTTTCCTTTTCCTTCAACACGTGTTTACAATCAAGACATTTTTCAAGACATGTTGAAGTTTTCCCTGCCGATAGTGGGCTAGCTATCGGAACCACTAGTTCTTTAAAAGAAACCTCGAAACTTTGGTAGAAGAAGAAATTAGTTTTTCAAGTTTCCTATCTTTTTCTTTTAAGCCTAGAAGTTCTTTTGCAAGTTTACAATATTCGGTATATAACTCATTGTATGCATCTTGCAATTCAGAAAGTTCAAGTTCAGATCCAGATACCTCACTTTCTAAATCTTCTAGGCAGAAATGAATACTCTCTTCACTGAAGCCTGCTTCTTCAATATCACCTTCCAGAAGCTCATCAGTAGATGATCCACAAAGAGCACGAGTTGAGCTTTGGACAGCTGTGCTTTCAAGAGATGGGTTAGAAGCATATATCACATCACGAGTATTCCAAATATCTCTAGCACTAGAGCAGTGTTTGATCTTCTGGAAATCATTTTCAGCTAAGCCTTTGTATAAAATTTGCATTGCTCTAATGTTTAAGGAAAACAAATTTTTCTCCTTTTCAGTTCAGTTTCCTCTTGGTTTGAAATCAAAGTCCTTTTCAAAAACATCCCACATTTTGAAATCCGTGGATAGTATAAAACTTTTCATCCCTCCCTTCCATAAGTAAAAATCAGTATTTTCTAACACGGGTGGGATAGTATGATCAAAACCTTCAAAGCACATTTTATAACCCAAGTCAGCCTAGGTCTTTGCACTTGAGATCATTGGATCCTTTAAACAAGTGACCTTGCTCTGATACCAAATGAAATGCGTGGCTGTCACCCAAGAGGGGGGGGTGAATTGGGTGGCAGAATAAAAACTTATAATTTTCCCTTTTTAAAACTTTACTCCTGGTGCTTGATGAGAGTGACGATGAATCATCCCAAGCACAAGTGAGTATGTAGTGGTGTGGTGCTTGGTGTGAGATTTAAATAAGCAAAATATGCACAAGCGAGTTTATCCTGGTTCGGTCACTCCCAGACCTACATCCAGTCCCCAGGCTCCACCTGAGATTTTCAATCCACTAAACTTCTTGTTTGAACCAGGCACAAGAAAGCCTTTACACTTTAGGTTTTACGAACACGGGTTCACCTAACAACCCACAGGTTTTACAACGGGCTCACCTGCAAACCTTTACAACCACAGGTTTTACAACGGGATCACCTGCAACCTTACAACCACAAGTTTTGCGGGCTAACTTGCAACCTATGGAGATTTAGAAAACTTCTAAATGCTCCCCCTTACTATTGTAAGATAACAATTATGTTCTTCAAGCACAAGCTTTAGAACAGCCTCTATTGATTAGAGGATTTGGTTATATGTTCACTCTATGAACTGATTGTGATAAACACTTAAGTACAAATGACTCTCTCTAAGAGTAGATGATGTTACTCACTTAAGTACAATTGAATTACTCTCTAATAATATTACAAATCTGAATCCGAGAGTAGAAGATGAGAGGAATGTAGAATACAATGTTTCAGACAATAGGCTCTGTTCTCTCTCTCTCTTCTCTTCTGAATGTAGATGTTCCTTTTATACTCGGCTTCAAAGGCTTGGGCGGCAGGTTGAATATGACCGTTTGAATATAGCCGTTAATCCCAAGTTACCGTTGTGAAGTACATCTTCATTAATGCTTAGCAGGGTTGACTTGCTTTATCTCTGAAAAGTAGTCCTGACACCTCTGCTCTGACAAAAGCATTTTGACTTCTGAGTATGTGACGTTTACTCTTGTACTCTTGCTGACGGATGATCATCGTTCATCCGGAAGTGGCAATCTTGCTCTGCAAGTGTTAATCTCTGAAATCCAATGCCAAGAGTCTTTGCATCCGGAAGCTCATTTGCATCCGGAAGTGTGACTAAGTTCTGCACATACTGGTTAGTCCAACATAGCAATATATTTAATCAAATATAGTAAGAACTATACATGTTGTGGGAAGTTTGCTATGGGGAGTAGTCTTACTTAGACTATGTTCTGACTTAGTGTATTGTATACTTTGAACGTTAGTCCTCTTAGTCTATGATGTATTCGGAAGCACTTCTACATCCGGAAGTAAATTCACTGGATGAAGGATTTAGTTCACTATCACTCACTCTCGCTCAGTGTCCTTCAATCCAACAGTCAGCGCTAGTCACTAAGCTATCGGAAGCACTTTCACTTGACGAGGTAAACTCACTGACGCTTAGGGTTATATCTGTTTTATCAGTCTGCACCAGTCAAAATCTAACAGGAAGCAATTTCACTTGACGTGGCTGATTCACTGACGCTTGGGGTTATTCTATTCTATCAGTCTGCGCCAGTCTAAATCTAACAGGAAGCAATTTCACTTCCGGTTGAATCATAGCTTAGTCTTAAGGTTTTGTGTACCTAATGCTCATGGACTAAGTTAATTCCCTAGTGAGTTACTCGCTGCCGCTGGGGGATGAATCATTCATCCGCGAGCGCTAGTCCTAGTCCATCCGGAAGTGATTCCGCATCCGGTTGTGATTCCGCTGTGGGATGAGTCTTTCATCCGTGAGCGCTAGTCTTAATTCATCCGGAAGTGAATCCGCATCCAGTTGTGACTTAACTTAGGATTCAGTGTTAGCAATCTAGACTGGGTTCTAACCAAGTGTCTCACTTGCTTCCGTTTGCGTCCCCTATGGGATGTGTACTCCATCCTCGAGCTCTAGTGCTAATACTTCCGGAAGTGATCTAACTCAGAATTCTAACCATGTCATCTAATCCTTCCTAAGTGTTGATTATGTTCTTTTAAGTACTAGACCATATCATACCTTAGTCACCATCAAAACTTAAGATTCTAACAGAATTTACTTGGGCCAATAAGCGTATGGAACAGGCACACATAAAGGAGAGGCTGGATCGGGCAGTTAGTAACACAGCTTGGAGGGAGGCTCATCAGAATGCCCAGGTATGTAATTTGGAACCTCTAGGCTCAGATCATTCACCTTTGATTATTCATTTGAACTTCTCGAGTTTGAGAGGACCTAGGGCGTTTAAGTTTGAATTAAACTGGATTGAACATGAGGGGTTTGATGATTTAGTCAATAGGAATTGGGGGCATATGGCTGAAGATGGGGTAGGAGTTGGAGGAGATGTAGAGTATTTTAAGTCAAACCTGAATAGATTAAGGAATATCCTGGTGAAGTGGAGAAAAAAGGAATTCCCTAACAACAATAAATTATTAGTGTCCTTAATGGGAGAATTTAGGGAATTATGTTCAGGTGAGTGGAATGAAGTGAGAGCAAACAAAGCGAATGAAATAGTGGAGAAAATCAACCAAGTCTGGGTGAGGGAGGAGAAATATTGGTTCCAAAGATCTAGAGTCAACTGGTTGAGTTGGGGAGAAGAGAACACTCGCTTCTTTCACAATGTAACTGCACAACCAAGAAGAAGGAACAAAATTGTGTGCCTAAAAAATGACCAGGGGGATTGGATTGATGACCAAAGAGAGATCATCGAGTGCTTTATAAATTTTTATAAGGATCTATTTGCGGGTTCAGGTCCAAGGACTTTTGAGCCTGTGCTATCATATGTAGATTCGGTTATTACAGAGGCTGATAACTTTTGTTTAATGGCACCAGTGAGAGAGGAGGAGATAAAGCAGGTTGTCTTTGAACTAGGCAGCCTGAAAGCACTTGGGCCGGACGGTTTTCCTGGCATCTTTTACCACCACTCATGGGAAACAGTAGGCCCTGAAATCTGTAGGATGGTGAGGAAATTATTTGAGAATGAAGAAGAGGTTAGTTTGCTGAACGCCACCGACTTGATTTTGATCCCAAAAGACTCTGTAGGTTATTTTAGACCTATCAGCCTTTGCAATTTTAGTTACAAGGTGTTTTCTAAACTGCTTGCGAATAGAGTGAAACCTTTGCTTAGGAAGATAATAACAAAACACCAAAGAGCCTTTGTACCAGGGAGGATGATCCAGGATAACATTTTAATTGTACATGAGGCTTTTCATTATCTAAAGAATAGATCAAATGCCAAGCCTGAATTTGCGGTTAAGCTTGATATGAATAAGGCTTATGATCGGGTTGAATGGGACTTTTTAGAAGCTGTGCTAGCTAAGTTGAATTTTCATCAGGGCTGGATTAGAAATGTCATGAAATGTGTATCCTCTGTCCAATTTAATATGAAAATTGAAGGTAGAACTATTAGTCAACTGAAGCCGAGTTGTGGGATAAGGCAAGGGGATCCATTATCTCCCTATCTGTTTATTCTTGTGGCTGATGTGCTCTCCAAAATGATTGTTGAACATGTTAGGAGAGGAGATTTACAGGGTATTAAATTAGCTAACTCTTGCCCAATTTTATCTCACTGCTTATTTGCAGATGACTCCATGTTTTTCCTTCAAGCAAGTAAAAAGAATTGTGATGCCTTTAAAAGTATTTTAGAGAGTTATTGCACGGCATCAGGGCAGAGGATAAATCTAGAGAAATCCTGCTTATTTATCTCACCTAAAGTCTCTGCTGAAGTTAGAGATATGATAGGACAGACACTAGGGATCCCTTTAGATAGTTCTCCTGGTAGATATTTGGGACTTCCTATTCTGTGGGGTAGATCGAAGGTAGAGGCTCTAGCTTTTGTAAGAGATAAGGTGAGACAAAAGGTGTTGGGGTGGAACAAGAAATTCCTTTCGCAAGCAGGGAGGGAAACTTTGATAAAATCTGTTGCCAATGCTATTCCCACATACTCAATGTCCTGTTTTTTATATCCCAAAAAAGCATGCCAGGATCTGGATAGTATAATTGCAAATTTCTGGTGGGGGGTAATGAGGAGCATAGGAAGATTCATTGGAGGGAGTGGAAACATATGTGTAAAAAGAAGACAGATGGGGGTATGGGTTTAAGGATTTTCAGAATTTTAATATGGCACTCTTAGGGAAGCAATGCTGGAAAATGCTAACTGAGCCAAATGAGTTATGGGTTAAATTGTTAAAGGGAATTTACTTCCCTAACACCTCCTTTTGGAAGGCAAGTAGGGGGCTAGAGCCTCATGGGCTTGGCATAGTTTAATTGAAGGGAGGAAAATGCTTGAGGGTAATGTTTTATGGCAGATAGGGGATGGGAAAAAAGTGGATATTTGGGATGATCCCTAGCTACCGCAGCTGCATAATTTTAAGATCCCTGATATGAATTGTGCTGAGGAGACTAGAGGCTGGAGGGTAGATAAATTGATTGTGAATAGGGGGTGGAGACTGGGGGAGCTAGAAGTAGATAATGAGATTAAGAAGGCCATTAATGACATTATACTGCCTGCAAGAAGCAGATCTGATGTTCTAGTTTGGGTTAGGCATAATGGAGGGAAGTTTACTGTTAAGGAGGCATACAAATGGCTCCAGAAGGAGGGTAGTACCACATGTGATGAGAGACCTAGTTCCTCTAGACCCACTGATAATGCTCTCTGGTCTAAGATTTGGAAACTTAAGGTTCAGCCTAAGATCAAACATTTCCTCTGGAGAGCGTGTTCTAAGGCCTTAGCTACAAAAGAAGCCTTATGGAAGAGACGATGTAATAGGGACATGTGTTGTGTGCACTGTGTGTCTTTACCAGAGACTGAAGAGCATTTCCTTCTTTTATGTGGCTGGATTAAAAAGACATGGTTTGCATCTCCCTTAAATGTACGCATTGATGAGCATAATGTAAACAGGTTTGAGGACTGGTTGCTACAGACCTTAAACCTGTTAAATGAGGATGAATTTGCCCAAGCTACTGTTGCCTATATGTGTTGGTTTGTATGGAAAGCAAGATGTAATAAAGTGTTTAATAATGAGGAACCAAATGACAGATGGGTAATTAATTCTGCAATTGATAGTGTCAATGAATTCTGGAATATAAGACACCTCCCTAAGAATGCCAAGAAGGACAAGTTAGATAAGACACAATGTTTCTGTTGGAGACCCCCTGATGCAGGTATGCTGAAAGTTAACACGGATGGTGCTTTTTGTGCAGATAATGGAACAGGTGGTGTGGGTTTTGTGGTTCGGGATGAGCATGGCAATGTAGAAGAGGTGTATTGCAAAGAGGAGGTGGCTGCCTCAGCATTCCATATGGAGGCAAAGGCTTTACATGGAGCGGCTTTCAAGCTTTTGGATAAATATAATGGTGTGGTGCAGTTTGAATCTGATTGCAAAATGCTGGTGGATGCTATCAAAGGAAGCTGTGACTGCCCTGACTGGAGAGCAAGGAGCCTGGTGTTGAATCTAAAAGATTTATTTCTTAATCACAGACTTTTTTCGGTGAATTTTGTAACAAGGGATTGTAATTTGGCAGCTGATTGGCTGGCCAAAGCTGGTCACAAGGGGATGTGCCTTAGTGGGTGGAGTTTCTCCCCCCATCCCCTTTTTTGCAAGTGTTAGAAATGGATACTAGACTCTGTAAGCAAGGTGTTGGCTAACACCTAAACTGTTTTCGATGAGTTGAAGTAATATAATAGATTTTATGTCCAAAAAAAAAAGAATTATATGCTACAACATCAGGGACCAAAATGTCCTTAAGTAACTTAGATGCCTCCTCAAGCCTTCCTGATTTACACATGGCAATGATAAAAGAATTATATGTATAACCATCAGGCTCAAGGCCTTTATCTTTCATATCATTGAAGATGTCTTGAGCCACATCAACCTTCCCCCTCATACAATATGCATGAATAATTGTATTATATGTAACAGTATTAGGCTTGAACCCCAAAGTCTCCATACAACCAATAAATTCCATACAACCAATAAATTCTTTTGCCTTTGCCAACTTCCCTTCCTTACACAAAACATTAATCATTATATTATAAGTACGCACACTAGATTTGATCCTCAATCTAAATATTTCTGCATACAGAACCCATGCTATGTCTGTTCTATTAAGCTTCAACAACAAACTTAACATCATATTACAAGTCTCAGTTTCGGGGGAAATTCCCTTTTCCTTCATCATATAGAAACATGACAATGCCTCATTAGCTTTCTTCAACTCACAATATGCCATCACAATATAATCAAATACAATACTACTCTTCATGTTGAATTTTCCATGGAGGAGAGTCAACTCATCAAAAATCATCTTGTTAGTGGCAATACCATGGGTAATTAATTTCCTTAAGTGTTGTTCAACAAGTATTGGGGATGGATGGCGGGAAATGATAGCAATGGCAATGAGTTTTGAAATCCAAGGAGTGGGACTGAAGATGGATCAAAAGTTCAAGAACAAGCTCAGGATTCTTGTAAAGTTGGGTTAGAACAAGACAGACGATAGAAGGAGTCAAACTGGGAGCAAACTGCTTGATAAAATGCCACTGAGAAGATTTGATTGAATCCAGAAGGATAGATTCAGAGATGGGTGAAGGAGTTGATGTTTTATCAGAAACAGTAGCATGGGATAGTGAGTGGAGTTTTAAGTGAGGCATAGTGGACAAATGAGCATGGAACAAAAGATTATTAGCGCACAAAAGGGTTTTGAACTTGTAGGGATTGAGAGATTCAGGATTGAAGAACTTCACAAGCTTCATAGTGACTGGATTATAAGAAATGACGTTGCTTGATGTTATAGCTGAAATAACGTTGACATTGAGTGCCATTAATTTATGGTAATGGAATATAAGAAATGACGTTGCTTGTTGCACCAAGTAAAAGTGGTCTAAGGTGAAAGAATCTGGTTCCCCTGTATTCTTATAAATTCATGTAAATTCCCCCAAAAAAGATTCAGAAAAGAATGGACTGAGTAATACAGATCTCAATTCAACTTATGTCCAACAAGATGCAGAAAAGCTGTTCAAATCACAAATCTTATGACCATTCAACCACCATCTTTTCCAGTGAATTGATTGTGCAGTTTTGTACCCATTTATGGTGATCTGAGATCGAGGTTCATCCTGCAAATGAAGAACATCAAAGAAAGGTATTGAATAGGGAAAATGACAAATAATGTACTCTGAATATACAAAAGGACAATGAAGGTACTCAAATTTCCAAAAGAACAATGAAAGTATTAGACACTGAATTGACATTTTTAAATGTTGCAAAATGACTAAAATGTCCTCTCCTCACAACACAAATACCCACTCCAACCCTAACACTAGCCCACCATTCTCAACACTACACCCTCAAAACCCAATCCCTATGTACACCTATCCTTGTCTTACTCCATCAAATTCGCCGCCTTAGACTGTAGAATCAACCCATTTTCTCCTTCCACAAATCCTCATAGGTGATAGCTTTTCACCTATGTATAAAACAAGTTATGCGCTTGGCAATAGTAATATGAATAAATAATTGAAATACAAAGTAATTTTATTTATTACTGTCATACATTGGGCCTAACAGGCATCTCTTCTTTATACCATCTATATCTTTTCCATTTCACATAAAAGCAAAATCTACAGCAGTTTATTCCATACACCTTATTTCATACATTTTAGCCCTATATCATCTAATTCATTTATACCTACCTCAGGTAATGGTAACAACGCACTATTGGCCTTACTACCTGTTAGTAAACACTTATACAGGACACCTACTTCAACAATAAATTAGTTACAAGTAGAATAAAATTTATACATGTACCTATTGCCCCACCAATTATTAATGGTAATATGTTTAAAATGATAAGTTCAAATATGGTTAACAAAATTTGAAATAAAATAAGCAAACTTTTAAAATTTGTCTTACGCAAATAGGAAAAGCCTTGACCTTTATATCCACTTGCATTTCATGATACACAATGTTCCTTCTCTTTTGATAATTAAAGTCCATTATATTGTTGTACATTTAAATAACTCTCTCAACCATATTCAAGTCTTAACTGACATTAGCATGCATAATCTCTTTCTACATACCATTTTCAATTAATCTCTTTGACAAACCACCACAATTTCACAAAGCTTGGCTAATGAATATATCTATCTAACTAACAAACTTCTAATTAGCGCCTCAACTATTTGTGTTTGTTGATTTGAATATAGTAATATTGAATTTCTGTCTCTCTCTTGAAAGTGAGGATGCACAAGAGGGAGGGGGGTGAATTGTGCTACCTGTAACATCCTGAATTTTTTATTGTAAAACAAATTAATAAAAACCTAAAATTTAACCTTGCAAATTAATTTAGAAAATTCAACATTTTTTTAGGAAATCTGTATTTAGAATGTGATATAGATGGGAAGTGGATACAAAATTATTTAGGGGTTTGTTTTTATTTAAAGTTGAAACATCCTTAATTTTACACCTAAAATAATTTAGGTTAATTCCTAAGTTTTTGGAAAGTCATCATCATCATCATCATCATCATCATCATCATCATCATCATCATCATCATCATCATCATCATCATCATCATCATCATCATCATCATCATCATCATCATCATCATCATCATCATCATCATCATCATCATCATCATCATCATCATCATCATCATCATCATCATCATCATCATCATCATCATCATCATCATCATCATCATCATCATCATCATCATCATCATCATCATCATCATCATCATCATCATCATCATCATCATCATCATCATCATCATCATCATCATCATCATCATCATCATCATCATCATCATCATCATCATCATCATCATCATCATCATCATCATCATCATCATCATCATCATCATCATCATCATCATCATCATCATCATCATCATCATCATCATCATCATCATCATCATCATCATCATCATCATCATCATCATCATCATCATCATCATCATCATCATCATCATCATCATCATCATCATCATCATCATCATCATCATCATCATCATCATCATCATCATCATCATCATCATCATCATCATCATCATCATCATCATCATCATCATCATCATCATCATCATCATCATCATCATCATCATCATCATCATCATCATCATCATCATCATCATCATCATCATCATCATCATCATCATCATCATCATCATCATCATCATCATCATCATCATCATCATCATCATCATCATCATCATCATCATCATCATCATCATCATCATCATCATCATCATCATCATCATCATCATCATCATCATCATCATCATCATCATCATCATCATCATCATCATCATCATCATCATCATCATCATCATCATCATCATCATCATCATCATCATCATCATCATCATCATCATCATCATCATCATCATCATCATCATCATCATCATCATCATCATCATCATCATCATCATCATCATCATCATCATCATCATCATCATCATCATCATCATCATCATCATCATCATCATCATCATCATCATCATCATCATCATCATCATCATCATCATCATCATCATCATCATCATCATCATCATTATTATTGGTTTGAAGGTAAGGAAGAAATATGAAACTATTTTGTAATAAAAAAAATAAAAAATAAACTATTTCGATTACATGTATTATTTTAGAAATAAAAAGAAGGGGAGGGCTACAAAATATTGCGATCCCAAATTGATTTAAAGTAAAAAAAATGTTTGAATATATGTGTAAGTAAATAATTGATTAACAAATTAATAAACAAGTAATTGTTTGTTTTGAATTTGGAATTTTCATGGGCACTTAAATTTCTGGGAGAAAATTTATATTAATGGCTTACTGATGTAAACTGATTTATGTTTGGATCTCTAGTTGCAGAAGTTAACTTTTTTTTCAACTTGACTTTTTCAAACGTTATTAAATATTATACAATTAGAATATTTCAACTTGACTTTTTCAAACGTTAGTAAATATTACACAACTAAAATATTGAAACTTGACTTTTTCAAACGTTATTAAATATTTTATTAATGCAAATACGGATAAGCCAGTCACCAACGCCAATAAGCTACAAATTAGAACTTCTTCTGATAAGCTGATTTGGCCCAAAAGTCAAGTGAAAAATAAGTAAGACCCAAACATACAAAAAAAGATGAAAACAGCTTATCAAGTACAAACCAGCTTATTTGACACCAAAAGCTTCTCCCAAACACACACAATATGTTGATTTTCATCTTCATCGTTTTCTTGCTCCTCACCATCAGTTTTTGTTTCTCCTTCCTCATTCATCAAATCAACATTATCTCCTTGTTTTTCCCAACTTCACACCTCTCCTATGAGTCCTCTTCCTTTTGCTCACTCTCTCAAATCACTCCCACTCTTTTGCTCGCCCTCCATCTCCTCCTTCAAGCTCCAGCGGCGCTTGACGGCGGAACACGGCGGAGCTGATCATCGTTCAGACACGCAAGGCTTGGGATTTAACTCAGGTGGGCTTTCTATTTCATTTCCTACTACTTTTCTGCATTTCTAGGCGAGGATGAGCGAGGAAACTTGGGGTTCTGTGTTTCTGGTCTGATTTTGTGAGTTTTGGTTCAGTTACAAATTTCCCTATATTTTCTTTGAATTCTATTCGAATTGAGTCATGATCTTGCGCGATTTGTTTTGGTTAAATGAGGTCTAAATCTTGATAAAACTTAGATATAATGTTGTTAAAAGCAAAATAGAGTAATATGGGAACTTATTAGACTCTAATTCCTTGCCTGATCTTGTTCGAATATGTTTTTGTTTTTACTTCTCTAATTGTTCAATTGAAAATTGTTTTTCCCTCTTGCTTATGGTTCTGCTCAGTTCTGACTTATGGGTGATTTGTTTAACTAAAGTGAAGCTAATATTTGATTCTTAATGTTTCAAGAAGTTATTTAAGTGTTGATTTGTAACACCCCAATATTTATATTAGGGACAATGAGGAATTATTTAAGGTTTCAGAGTGTGATTTAGGAAAAAAAAAACCTTAGAAATAAATTTATGAGGATAAATATTTTGTATGAATTTTTAGTATTTATTTTCTTTAGAAAATATAAGAAAAATAATTAGAGATTAAATTATAGATTGAAAATTGTATGAAAAATACTTGAAGGCCTAGGCAACACAATGGGGGGAGAAAATAGATGTTGTGTAGATTATTTTTACAGTTTAGTTTAAGTAAGGATTTAAAAGGGAAAAGTAAAAAAAAAAAAATATAGGAGGGGCAATTTCGTAATTTCACCTCAAATCCCAATTCTTTTATTTCTCTTCTCCTCCTTCATAATATCCCATCCAGAAGCTTCCTCCATTCCTCTCTCTCGGTGAGGTGTGTGTGTGTGTGGCAGTGTGGGTGCTTGTTCGTCAACACCGGCCTCTACCTTCGGCCTCTTCGCAGTCTCTTCTTTCCTATACTTCGTTCTTCCTCTCCAATCCACACACATACACAGAATCAGTTCTTCTTCCTCTTTCGTTTTTTTTTGGTTGATTTCGACGAGGCATGGAATGTCAAAAACAAGTTCAGGTAACCTTATTTATTTCGTTTGTAGCCTTTTCCTGCCGATTTGGACGAGTTTGAAACAGATTCCGATATGGGGTTTGAATTTCTGAATTTTTAAATGATGTTTGTGTTTGGTTTTAGTTTATATGTTCTTCCTTAGTTTTGTTTAATTTTTCTGCATTGTTGGTTCATGAAGAATGGGTAATGATGAATAATGGGTTTCTGGTTTGTTGGGATCAGCAAGAACGAGAGCATGAAGTTATTGTATGACAAGCATGAATGGGATGCTGTGTTGTTTATAATGTGTATTAGAATGAAGTATTATGGGTGCTTGCATTTTGAGCTTGACGATTTTTAACTTATTCCTATGTTGATCAATCTGATTTAAATGGAAAGTGTGGTTTGTTAAACTATAAAACAGTGAAAAGGGATTGCTGACATTAAGATACAAATGCTTAAATTTTAATTCAATATAGTTATGCATGATGATTACCGCTTAACGGAACAACAGGAAATTGATGCTTTGTTTTGACCTAAGATTGGGATTTTATTTTTCTTATTGTCATGTGATTTCTGGTTTTGTGGGTCTGTGAAGGGAAGTAAGTAGTTTAATATACTATGTACATTTATTCGCATGTCCAAGTTATGCTTAGCATGAGAGAATTTGTTTTCTCTCCTTTCCTGTTCATTTTGGTTAGTAAGTGATGAAGGGAAGTATTTTCTTTTATTATTTTTATGAGTTCTGATTGGGAGGAGTTAAGAGTCCAAAAGTTATTTTATGTGGGTATCTATTTCAGTTTTTAAGTAAAAGAAATAGCAATTACTTAAGTTTATATTCATTGGTTCTCTTCAATGGTATAAAGTGAATTGAACTTGAGGCTCTATACAGTTTTGTTGGTGCAGAATTTGGTAATGAAGTAGAGTTAGGAAATTATTGTTTTGTAGTGTAGGAGTTAAGAGACTCTCTAGTGTAGAAAAAAAATTGAAGAAGAGTTGACAATAAGGAAATTTCAGGTGTGTTATTGGTAATGTCTTGCATGTATGTGTTTGTGGTTCACCACTCGTGCTTTATCATGATTTGAATCGCTAGAAGTTATTGTTTAAATTGAAGATTATGGATTGTTGTTTGATTTCTTTAGGCAATTGAGCATGTCCTGTATTTTTTTTAATTTCTTCATTATTGGCTATTTAAGTTTTTCTCTTGCTGATTTTTAACATTTCCATGAGTTCTTCAAATTTGATATTAAGATGCATACAATGTTATACATAAAAAAAAACTAAAGGCTAATTAAGGGGTTGTTCTACGACGTAGCTGCTTTGTTACTCTTAAGGATGCTTTTGAAAATGATCTCTTGGTTGGATCATAAGGAAGAACTAATAAGGCTTAGTTGCATCATGGAGAAAATTAAGTTGGTATGTGATGTTTTGATTGACAATTTCAGGCTTGTAGTTGTGGTTATAGTTTGAACAGAATTGAAATTCATATGAACTGAGTTATGATGAAGATAATGATGTATAAACCTGAGTCGGTGTGATAGAAAGGAAATATTATAGAAGAATTCATGAATTGGAATGATTGGGGTTTTATGTGATGGATTTTAAGAAGAATTGTTAGTATGAATGTGAAACTGAAAATTAGAATTGTAACTTAGTATTTATGGTTAAGGTATATGAATTATTGTTCAAAGTTTACTAGAAGGTAGTGACTTTCACTTTGGTTTAACTTGGATTCATCCTGGTGATTGATGATTGATTAAGAGTGTCAATGGTTAATGTTAAATGGTGCTGGTGTTGAAATTGAACTTGAAGGATAAGCACGGATTAATGTTTGTGGATGTGAGGTGGTGAATAACTTGTTTGTCAATGTATGTGTAGCGCATTTTGAAATTGGAAAAGACTGTGACAGATATAGATATTTCTTAAAGTATAGTAAAGTTGTAAAAAGGAGATTTAGGAGATATGCTTAACAACTACTCTTGGCATGGGTGGTGGGTTATGGGTGCCAATTAATTTATATTTTCTTTGATGTATGATTAAAATATTTATTCTGTTCTTTTATTCTCTACTATATTTGTTCAAAGTATATTTTATACTTATGGATAAAACTGATTTAAAAGTTTTAAAGGTATTGATGTAGAATTTCATACTAAAGTATTTTATTATAAACTATTTGATAAAGAGTTATCTTTTTCTCAGAATATTTGTTTATTGATATTGGTATATTGACATCAAGCATGCTTCAAAACATTTTGAAGTCTTACGAATGATGAGATTTGATATCTGATTTCAAATTAATTTATTTATTATTAGATACATATATTTTTGTTAGAGGAACTAGACACATAGCGCCTGTTCTCGTGGGTCTTGTACCTGCGCCTGTATTCGTGTCTTTCAGACACGCCTGTTTTCGTGACCTTCGGGTTGCGCCTGTTTTTCGTAGTCTCGAGCTATGCCTGTTCACTTGTTTTCGTAGACTCGAGCTACGCCTGTTCACTTGTTTTCATAGACTCGAGCTACGCCTGTTCACTTGTTTTCATAGTCTCGAGCTACGCCTGTTCACTTGTTTTCGTAGACTCGAGCTACGCCTGATCGCCTGTTTTCGTAGACTCGAGTTACGCCTGTTTTCGTGACTTCGTGTCACGCCTGTTTCTTGGTTTTACCACGCCTGTTTCGTGGCTTGCCATGCCTGTTTCGTGGTTTTACCACGCCTGTTTCGTGGCTTGCCATGCCTGTTTCGTGGTTTTACCACGCCTGTTTTCGTGACTTCGTGTCACGCCTGGTGATTTACCCTCGTGGACTGTGTCCACGCCTGTTATTTCGCTTGTGTCAGTTCCTCTATAGAAAACCAGTTTTCTTAATAATGAGATTTCATATGGATTTTACAATACTTGAGAGGGGTTATATTTTATATGATGCAAATTTTTCCCATTGGGGTTTCAATACTTTTTATATTACAAGTATGGTGATAATAAACTAAAGTTTCTATATTCTAATCTTTATTTATTGTATTGTTGGCCAAATCATATTATCTATTTGCTGACTCATCTTTACGGGATTTAAATAGAAAGGTCATGTAGTGAGATTGCATGTATTTACATATTGCTTTGTATTTCAGATTGAAGAATGTTGATTAACAGTTCGTGTTTTAAGACAAAGGAAGGTATAATTAACCGTATAAAGAAAATTGATTCTTATTATTATTGTAAATAATAATACTTATCGATACATTCAATTAGCTAATGTAATTATCTTTATAGACATTAAGACGAAAATGGTATAGTTAAATGCGTGAAATGATAAATATTTAGAAATATTGGTTAATAAAATGGCTTACGAAGTTTAGAGACCTTAAACTTCGTGCCGGTCGCGCCATAGAACTTGAAGGCGTGACATGATTAAAGATATGATGATTGTTTCCAAAAGCCACGAATTTGGGTACTTCAAAATCTATTGAGTTGGTTAAGTTTTGGGTGTTTTACAAATTGTATTTTGTTTTCTGTTTGATTTGGTAATTGATTTGGGGAAAGTGAAATTTGTAATGTATTGAGTTCAAAAATAGTAGTTTGAACAAGGTTTTGAAGTTTTGGGAACTAATTATTCACTTTTCTTCTTGTTTGATTAGTATTCTTCCTAGTGGGAATTTTGATTTGAGTTTCTAAAAGAAATTTTATAAGTTTGGGTGTTGAAACTTGACGCCTAATGAATTCAAGATTTATATACCAGAAGCATGAAATAAAGAATTGATTTGCAAACCTTGGATTTCTATTTTAGTGTTGTGCAGATGTTTTATTAGATTGAGTATAGTGGTCATTCCTTGAGAAGTTTATTAGTCAAATCTTAAGAGTTATATGAAAGTAAAGGAAATATGATTTGGGGGAATTAATTGGGTAGTACTTCTAGAAACGAGAGAGACGTTAATTAGTATACATGACAATTGATTAACTTTTAATTATTTGCATGTGTCGTATTATTGCTTGTAGAAGTTTTTTTTTTATTGACGCTTGAGCACGTGGGAGCTTACGTTTATTTTTGGTTTAAAAGCAAGGAGGTAACTACTTAAACTTGTTTGCGTGTGTGTGCATGTTTGTAATCATATAGGTTAGTTTACGAATTTGTGTTGATTATTATATGCCTTGTGATTTATGATTTGTTTGGTGCACACCGGTTAATATAATTATAATTATGTCATTCCTGAATGAGGTTCTCTTGCCCGTACAGCAGGGACTAAAATAAATATAAAGAAAAACGTTATTGGGGAGAGCGCCCCCGGTTCAAGCGAGGGTTGTTAGTCCCTATTGAACTGTTCTATTTCCGGTGTGTTGTATTTGATTTATTATAATTATTAATGTTTGAGTATGTGATGAGATATTATGTCTAATCGTGGAATGAATGTAGCTGTTGTGTTTTTGAGAAATGTTTCATTCTGTTAACTGACGTATTTGCAAATATGTATTTGTGCTGATCTAACATGTTGTAGTTAATAAATATTTGAAATTAAAAATTAATAATATGTTCATGCAACACCGTATGTAGCACACACCACTATACACAATATTAGCACACACCACCTTACGGCATGCACATGCACGTAGTGCAAAAATGTGCGTAAGCGAGTGGTAGTAGTTGCGATTTCTGGGTCTACCCCAATCGTTGTCATTTCAGGTATAGGAAGCAGAGTATGAAATCAAGGAAAGGATACGGGGACTACTTACTAAAGTGAGATACCGAGTTATTGTCACATTATAGACCTCATTAAATTTGATTTATGCATGCTTGATTTACTTTTTATTAATTGAAAGATATTGTTAGTTGATCATTTCAGTAAAATTCATATACTTAGTTGGGTGGTTGAAATTTATTTGATATTTGAAATATGTATTGAATGAATTTTGACATATTGAAGTTGTTTTTGAAATTTAGTTTTATCCTTTTCTAACCATGATAGGTATATATATAATTTAGGTATTTAATTTTTCTATCATGGTTAGGTGGTAAATAACAAATTAGAAAATAAGCAATATCCTTTCTAACTATGTTAGCTCTTAATTAAGATAATTCTTTTTCTAACATAGTTAGCATATAATTAATTAAGTTAATTCTTTTTCTAACTATGTTAGCTACTATTGTGGTAATTGGATTTTTTTTTCTAACATAGTTAGACTCCAAACTATTTTAATTAAGAAAAAAAACAATATAGCATAAAAAAAAAATTGTTATAGAAATGTGGTTGTTACACTACCAAATAAAACAGGCAACTAAAACACACAAGATTTTTATACTGGTTCGGTCCAACTCTTGACCTACGTCCAGTTCTCAATCACTCAGATTGAGTTCCACTAAAACCCCAGGTTTTACAACGGGTTCACCTGGAACCTTTACAACCGCAAGTTTTACAACGGGATCACTTTCAACCTTACAACCACAAGTTTTACACGGGATCACTTGCAACCTTACAGACTCGCTCCCCCTTACTACCTGTAAGGGTTCAACCTTTCAAACAAAGGGTTTTCTAACTTAGTTCTCTCTAAGAACAGATGATGTTACTCACTTAAGTACAATGAATGCTCTCAATAAATGAAGAGACTTAACTACAAAGAGTACAAGATGGATAATAAATAAAACTCTCAATGTATTAAGTGCTCTCTTGCTTTTCTGGGCAGCTTTGAATGCTTGAAGAATATGCTCGGTTTCTCTCTCTAATTTCTTCGATGATCTTCATAAATGAAGATGAACTTCTTTATATAGCATCTTCAAGGATTCTCTTTCTTGGTAGGTAAAAATGTCGTTTGAAATTAGCCGTTATTCCCTTGTTACCGTTGAACCAATTAATGCTCCATTAATGCTCAGCAGGGTTGACTTGTTTTATATCTGAAAAGCAACTTTGACAACTCTGCTCTGCCAAAAAGCATTCTGACACTGCACTGCTGTTCGTTCTGACATTCTGATTGCTACCGGAAGCAATTCCTCATCCGGAAGCAACAACACTTAGTTCTGCACTAGAACGTTAGTCCAACAATATTAACACATTGTCACATGCAATGGGAGTTCAATTGCCTATGGGAAGCTCTCTTACTTCCGGAAGCAATTCCACATCCGGAAGCACTCCTACTAGAAACTATGTTATGACTTAGAGTTATATCCACTGACGCTCGGTGTTGTCTAATCCAATAGACAGCGCTAGTCACTCAATTTACTCTAAGACTTCCGAAAGCAATTCTGCATCCGGTTGTGTCCTAACTTAGTCTCAAGGATTTGGTACTCTAACACTCTTAGACTTAGTTCTTACTTAGTGACTTACAAGCTTCCGCTGTGGGATGAGCCTTTCATCCGCGAGGGCTAGTCCTAATCCATCCGGAAGTAAATCCACATCCGATTGTACTCTTACATGGGGTTCTATATTAACCTAATTCTTTCTAAGTATTTATCTGGTTCTTTCATATTTTAGTCTTCATCAAAACTTAAGATTCTAACATCTCTATATCTCCCTCTTCTACTAAAATCTTTCCTCTACCGCTCCTCTATAAGTTTCATATTCTCGCTTCCATTAGTTACCGGTCTGCATCACATTAGCTTCTTTTTTTACTCGTCAAATAGTGTAGACGTTGTGAGTTCGTAGATTATACTTCTGCATTGTAGAGGCACTAAATTATAGTGATGGCAATGCATCTATTATTTTATATTTTATATTATTAAGTAACCACTTAATCAGATTTAGAAAGCTTAAATTTAACCATATTTGAACTATCAAATCTAGCTAAAGCTTTTATGTTATTTTTGTTACCTGATTATGAATGTGAAATTATGAGAAGAGAAGAAGCAAAAGATTGAGAGAAGGCCAACTTAAGGATTAAATTTAAACAATTTCTTTAGTTCCATTACTTCTTGATATACATCACAAGAGCATCTATATTCCAAAGTTATTAAACGGATAGGATATTGAATGTTCAAAAACAAAACAATGTATTATTAGATCAGTAAATCTGAAACAATATATTGATTTAGGCTACGCTAAATCAATCCGATACAAAACAAATCAAACTAGCCTTATAGTATATAAGAAATATCTACCAAATAAAACATTGTTTATATAGATAAACCAAATGTTTATTTATTTATTTAATTAATTTAGTATATATTTTTGTAGTATATATGCATTCATCAATCATTGATTAACCTTTGAATGGCTTCTCCAGTAAATCAATTATTTTCTCATCCACTTGGAATGTCTTTTCAAGAACCTCAAAAGAGATAGGTGGATTAGAGCCAAACAGAGATGTTGCAATAGGGATAACTCCAGCATTTTGGCTGCTAAGACCTGCAAATGCAACAGCATTGCCATAACCCACGTTTTGTTGGAAGTGAATAAGACCGATTGGGAAAACAAACACATCTCCCTTGTTAAGAACTTTGGTAAATAATCTATTCCCATTTTGATTAGAGGCCACAAATCCAACAAGAAGAGAGCCTTCAACCACAACAATGATCTCAGTGCCACGTGGATGAGTATGAGGAGGGTTCAAACCCTTTGGGTCAAAGTCAAGGCGAGCAAGAGAGATTCCAAGAGTGTTCAATCCAGGCAACATGGTTACATCTGCAGTCTTGACAGCGAAGCCAGTAGGGTTTTTGTCTCCGGGTTTATCAAATCCAGATGTGAAGAAGTCCTCTGCTTTCACAGCTTTCGGATCCTTGCAAAATTTACCATTGACGAAAACTGCATACAAATGTGAGAGATCAAATATTCTAAGTTTGCTTAACCAATAATATATAACTGGATCAAAATGAACTTGTAAAGATTTAATATAGTTTGCTCCTTATGGTATGTTCTGAAGTTATTATAATGTCCTATTTGATAAAATAAAGCCGTCATCATAGTGTGTGTTAGAAAGATAGACAAATGGAGTATTAAAGAATGGGGCACTTGAGACCCCTCGCCCTAATATAATTGTGTGTACCTCCTTTAGTATCTGAGTCTTTGAGTGCAACACAGAAATCCTGAAGAGGACTTGGGTCATATGCAAGCACATGAACAGAAGCAAATGCCAAGAGGCTAACCACAACCAAGCACGCAGACTTCATCTTGAGGGTGTATATATCTGTCTATCTCTCTATCTTCTAATTCTGTGCGTGTTAGTTTGAGTTTATGAATGAACTTGAAGACTATTTATAAGGAAAATCCATTGAAGCGGTCTGTTTAATTTGTATGCAGCAAGAAGCAAATACAATTAAAGGCTGCCTATCGTTTTTCTTCACCTGCAACTTATTACTCTTTCAAATCATTTGATTTGTTCAACTGATGATCGGAGTTGTTGTGACCCTTTCTTTAACTACCAACTACATATGTCTATCTATATCTACTCGATCTATATCTCTTCCAATTCTCTGTATGTGTATCACTTTGGACATTGATATGTTTTTTGGACAAAATGAGTTCAAGAATGACGTGAAGAATTGAATAACAAGTCATATTTGGCCAAGAAAGAAGTTACTCTAAAATCTCAAATATAACATCATCTATTTAACTTTTTTTTCTGGAACTTAATGAAGTATATTTGACAACTAAATTATAACATATATCTGATATAATTATTAGATTATATTTTAATTAATTTTCAAGTATAGAATACATTAATTTTGAGGAAAGATGATAATCATAGACATTTTAAAAAATGATCAGTCATTGAATATTTTATATATTCTCTGTGCATCTATATATTTATGGTTTTCTTACCATCTTATTGGGTGCTTCTATTTATTTTGGTTGATTGCGACTTAGCTATCATGACAGTTCTATTTATGATAAAATTTCAATTTCATATTTCGAAGTAAAAGGAATACATTATACTACTATAGTATTTAGTCAATTTTGTTAATTGCAGTGAATTACTTACTACTTATTAAAAAGAAGATGAATAAATTAAAATGGCACAAGAACGTAAAGAATAGCTGGAACATTTGTAAGATGAATAAATTATAAAATAATACAATGATTTACGGTGGATGGAAAAAATACGTACAAACATGTTAATACTCACTTGTGTCCTTATTATTATATGACTACTTTGACTTTTTTAGAGAAATCTTTAACGCAAATTATTTTAAATTTCTTTATTAATGTTTTATTCAAAACTAATTTATTCTACTTATAGAGTAACATATATTCAATTATATGTGACATGTGCTATAATTTAGTAGTCTAATTTGCTTTCTTATTTTCTACAAAAAAGTCAACGAAATTCTGTATTTAATAAACGAGGGAGTTTGAACAATAAAATGAAATTTTTATATACTTTTTTATTGACAGTGTATTTTATATAAAATGAAATTTTAATTTCTAGTCACAGTCTTCCAGAAATGTTTTAAAATATTACAAAAAAAAAACAATGGTTCACCAAGTCAAGAATATTTTTTCTGTTTTTGGACAAAACTAAGTCAAGAATATTAACGGTTGGTGATTTCTTACAAAATCATTCATTTTCTAGCATAAGACTTTTCTTCATCTTCGTTTCAGGATATGCGGCTTTAAGCACACACCACACGCTTTTTTATCAGGGCAAGATAAGCAACCAAACAGAAACGAAGCGAGAGAGAATTTAAAAACATATTTATATCCCTTTTAGTAACTAATCGCCTTCCACTGAACCATCTAATCTAATATCTCTATTATGTGAAGTTATACTGTACTGATTTAAAATTTAAATCACAAAAGGAAACCTTCTCCAATTGTCTCATATTTGCCTTCTTTTACATATTGTATAAGTCAAAATGCACTAATTAATAAAATGATTACGTTGAGCTAGAATTTAAACTATCGTTTATTATATATTGTATAAATCAAAATGCACTAATCAATAAAATGATAGTTTTGTGTCAAATGTGTAATTATCAAATTAAAGATTGTTTTCTATTCCACTTTTTTCCCAAGCATAGGTATATTTTATTTGAACAAAAAAACATAGGTATATTTCTACTTAAGGTATTTAATTTAAGATGTTGTCAGACACTAAATGTAGACACATATCTAACAAAGATTCAACATCAAGAATATAACCGACTAGCCTTTCCACTTCACTCAAAGGCCATTAGTTCAACAAAGACTGTTCTAACTAGTGGTAAAAATTTATCTCATAATCCATGAGGTTGACTTATAAAATCCAGCTACTGATATGAGAAAATGTTAATTGATAATTGTGGACTACCAAAAAACCCCTCTTCCCAACCAACAGGTATATTTGCCCACATTCCAACGGTCGCCCATTGGAATGACACTACAACGATAAAATATGAAGTTTTTATTTTTGCTTCAATGAATGATGTCTTTGCTTCGATAATATTAAGCTTGTGGTTAATATTTTAAGTACACCTGACTTATTTAACCGTTTATAGTTTCCCTCTCTTTTTATTATTTTTATTTTTAATGGGATAAAGGTCTCTCTTACCTAAGAAATATACACTAAGGATCATGTATGTCCTTTCTGGATGTATGCAATTGGCATCAAAGTTGTCCTTTTTATGGAACCTTAAATGTTGATCATTAAATTATGAGTAGACACACACTTTATGAAAATTGTATACATGAAGTTAAATCAATAAACAAGATTAAGATAAGCTAGACATTTGACAATAAGATTAAAAGGGCGAAGCTGCAGAAATACTAATGAGAGTTTTCAAAATGTGCATGGCTCCAAAATACTCCTTTAAGGTGCAAATATGTCTTTTTTTTGGCCAATACGTGCAAATATGTGAAATGACAATTTTGAGGGGAAAAAACCAAAGAAGTTAGCACCTAGGAGCACCCGCACATACTGCTGTTAGAAAGCGAACACGTGGCGTATGAACGCTAGTCAGCGCATCATATTGATCAAGAAAGCAAAAGTTCAGAGCAGCTTGTAAGGACATCCGAAGTCATAGCTAGTCTTCATCCTCTCAAAATTCGCAAAAGTACGATCCAGAAGATAATTGAAATGAGTTAAGACCACCACGAAAATCGAATTCCACTGAGCAGAAAAAATGGATCTGCGAAGAAAGCAAGGAAATCAACCTTAGAAAACTGAATAAACAATTACATGTAAGCTTAATTATACAGATTATGGGACGAATAATGCTGAGAACTTGGTTGGAAATTGTTCACCAACGAAAAAAAGAAGGCAAGTGAATTAATAGGAAGGGATCAATGTGAAAAAAGAAGAGCTTTTGAAGAGGATCTGCGAAGGAAGCAAGTGACTTGTCTCCAAGAGTGCCGTAGTTGGACCTGATGGAGGAGACGGTAGTGGCGAGGTGGAGGAGGAAGATGAAGAAGGTGGCTGAGATTAGTGGGTTGTTTGCATAAGCTCACACGCAAAAGGATGTACCGAAATTAAAAAAAAAGGTTAAAGATCATTCGGTCCACTTAACTATTTTGAAAGTGTCAATTTGGCCATTCTAGCCAATGAACAATAAAAATGATTCAATTTGGCCACTGAACTAATGGAAAATACTAAAATACCTTGAGACTTAATTAATACTTCCTCAGGTCCTAAATATAGAACCTAATTGATTTTTTGGAGAGATTAAGGTTGTGGAATATGTTATTAAATGATGATATATTTGATATATTTTTAGATTATACATTAGTTAATAGGTAAAATAAACTAGTTTAAGGGAAAAAAAATTAGGTAAATCAATTTATAATTAACTTATTTTGCTTTTTTAAGGATTTTCTAAAAAAAGTCAATTAGTTCTTATATTTAAGACCGGAGGAGTATAATTTTTGAGGATGTGAGTCTCACTTTTAAAAATAAAAAAAATAATCACTCACCCTACCCCACCTCCCTCTCTCTCTCCTCCCCCTTCCCCACATACCCATCGTCCCCTCCCTCTTCTTCCCCTTCCTCATCCCATTTTCCTCCATCTTCATGGTGCCAAGGTAGCTATTTTCCGCCTGCCTCATTTCCAGCAATGTTTTTCGAACGTGAAGTGTGTGAACTGCATCGATGAACTGTCTCATGATCTTTTTTCTTGTTTCCTTTCACTTGTGATCGTCTATTTTTTTCTGTACAAGATAGCTAAACCCCAAAAATTTGAATAGCTAAGCTAGGCAACGATTTTTGCAAAAGTTCCATTAGATGAGTTGGGCGTGAGCTCAATAATGCAGTCTCAATATCACTTTCTGTAATCGAGGGATATGCTAAGAATCACTTCCAAGTCATATTACAGAAGAGATTGGACATGGATAAACATGTTGTGGCTAGAATAATTTTAAGTATTCTTCCTTGTCATCGTGTCAATTAATATATCTGAATTTGATTCCTAATGATCTTCCTAGACTCAAATTCCCTTGTACATCCTTTCAAACTTTAAAGAACGGCACACTCTTCAGCTTCAATTACACTGATCGCAGAGTACATTAATGCAGCAACCTTTACAATCTATCTATCTATCTAATATAACAAGTAATTTTCCGTAAGGAATCTCATTTGCTTTCACACTTGGAACCAGTTCCGCATATAATGAGAATTCAATTGTTTCCGTTCACATCCTGTGATCTCATGTCGGTTTTTCAATTTAATAGACCATTAGTGAGCGTTTATTAGTGAGCGACCTACCTTCAATCCGAAGACGTCGTCGTTGACAACGACGAGGAGGATTACAACAATAACTCCTCCATGCGGACGATTTCAGTGATGGTGACTTTGTGTGAACAATGATTTCGAGTATTCACCAATTCTAATCTTCTCTTTGTTATTGTTTTGTTCTTCCTGTTATTCACAACTAAATCCTTCACTTTTTCTTCTGTTTTGAAATTATTTCCCTGTATTGATGTGTTCTTATTTGATACTGTAACACTGTGTTACTAATTCCCTATTTAATCTGTGACATCTCTTTTAATCCATTAATCTCTTTACTAACTATGATAGAAAAATGATTTCCATAATATCAATGTCCTATCATAGTTAGAAAAGGAATTTCCTAATGATTAAATACTATCCATGAAAGAAAAGAATAAACTAATACATCACAGCTGCTATCATGGATAATTTATTGCTAACCATGTTAGAAAGGATTTGCCTAACATGATTATTAAACAAAACTAGTTGATATTTAACAATAAATAGCTATATACATGCGGAAACGAATGCAGGCCTATACAAATTGGCAATATACAACTCTAAATAAATTATATAACCTCTACTACCTAATTCCCTTTCCTGATGCTTGCGCCTATGCATGAATACCTGCAAAAATGTCAGTAATCGTGGGATGAGACAATTTGTCCCAGTAATCACCGCTTAACTCACTATAACAGTGAGATGTGCTGTAGTAAGGGCGTCTAAAGAGTACCACAGTTTTAAAATCAATAATACACATATATATTTCTCATTTCCTTGCATCCATCACTTAAATCCTTCTGTCACGTCTCAATCAACTCAAATTCATCATCTCTACTTCCCATGAATCACTCAACATCCCTCAGTCAATTCCACACTAATTAAATTTCATCTTTCCATACTCCAATCAAATGATACTACCACAACAGCCCTCACACTCACCTAAAGATGCATTGTGCCACCACGGTGCATTCAAGCATCTATTCTTCACTATATGATTTGACACTGTGTCCCTCTCCATAATGAGGGGACAATTTCCTTCTCTGGCAATCTCCAGAGAGGGAACCCCAATTCTGTTTCCATTACAGAACGGGAACGGTTGGGCTCTTCACTGCCAAACAACCGTAGGGGCGGTTGGACTCTTCAATGCCAAACAACCGTAGGTCGCTTCTCTCACTAAATCGACCTATGATCCCCGATCTAATCAATCTGAAAAGGATCCTCAGTACAAATAACTGTCGATTGGCCAATCGACAGTTATCATCGCGCGATGGTACATAAAAAGCAGTGTCATGCAATGCTCACTATAATCCTGTCAACATCATATCCACAATATTCAATATTTCCATCACAATTCTCTTCCATATCCATATCAATCCATTTCAATCTCATCATCAATATCATGCACTCTTACCATTCCATTCAATATCTCAACTATTTCACTAATTCCCTCTAACCATCAATATCCCTAACAGAATACTGTATAAATCTCTCACATCATACTCAGAACTGAACCAATCCAGAACCACCATCCACACCAGACAGGATAGTATTTATAATATTTCAAATTTCTTTTATACGAAAATAATCGTGTTTGAAAGGCACCCGATAGCCTGTTTTATATAAAAATACCCTTTTAAAGATAATATATATATATATAGAGGGTGAGAAGGGATTTACAAAATCCCTAACTAACGTCACCCTCAATGTTATAGCAAGGTTAAGTGTGATTACCTGTCGCCCTTTAGCAATTCTACGCGATTTCTCAACCTTCCTTCCTTGATGCCACGAAAGCCTACTTGCATCCACTCCTATAATAATATATAGCCAAATGATAAATTAATATCATTTCCCTTTTATCGTAGTTCAACGTCTCTCTCGTTCTTATATGTTACTACCCAATTTCTTTTCTTATATGTTTTATTCAAAGGTATGCATCTTCAACCAATCAAAGCCGAAGAACAACAAGCATACATCTCCTTTTAAAACACTATACAAATCAAAACAAATAAATTCACCCAAATACAACCATAACCAATCAATTACTTCTCTTTCATTACCTAACCAAATTGAATAGGACAGCCAAACATCCATCATCACAATATTGGATAAACTACATCTCATCAAGGTTAGCTTACTAATCTTTAACTAAAATCAAGGATATTTTCATTTCAAGTACCATTCAGCCATGTGCATAGTCTATCATGAAGTACCCATCATAATATTTTCCCTCCATTTATGTACCCTATCTTAATCAACCATGTCAAACATATAAACACATCATTACGATTAAACATTTGTATATGAACTCAAAAATAATCAAGACTACATCAAGCACTTCCACTTCATCAATATCACCCATCCAATTTAATTACAAGAGACCAAGCTAAGCTATTAAATACTTCCAATTTAAAATCAGTCACATCATTCCATTCATTCATTTTTTTTAAAAAGAGAAATCAATTCAGTAAGTAATAGCAAATGGGCAGAACATTCATGAAACCAACAAGAATTCATTAGATATGGCTTAATCCACTGAAATTTCTTTCAATATATAAGCAGCACAAACACTTGTAAGCAAGAACCATATATCAAGAATGAAAATCCCACGAGCTTAAAGATTATTCCAGATTCAACCATGATTCAGCAAGGTTCTAGAGCAATCCATAAACTAGGAAAATATCTCACTGAAATCACCTTATTGTCAAATGTTGAAGAGCAGCTAGTAAATTCAATTCAAACAGAGCAGGAATAGCAAAGCATACAATATTAGAATTAAACTACACTCATATTTTCAAACATCAAACATGCAACAGTCCATTTTGTAACAGAAAGAGACAAGGAAGATCCAATAACCATTGCAAACTTTCACAAATTTGACAACAAACATTTGAGGCAACCTAAATCATTTCAAATCGTCTTGACACACAACCAATCAACCTTTTGAAGATAGAAATAAATGAAAACAATGAAGAACCCAGCAAGGCAGGAACTTAAACAAATGAAAACAAAAAGAGAAGAGAAAGAATTTGGTAGAAATTTCACATGCAATTTCCATAAATTAATTCCAGTTTACTTCTAATAATTATTCTCAAAGAATTTAAGTCAAGAAGTCACAAAATCAAGCCATTAATAGTGACCCCCTATGCCAACAACCACTTCGGCCATATATGGAAGAAAAAAGAAATTTAAAGAACATCAAAACAAACACAAAATGTACATGAATTCAGAACTTCAACCAAACTGAGCAAGAAAGGGAAATTTGATTATACTACCAAACTCCTAAATTCCTCTTTGATTCTTCACTCTTTCATAAGGAATAGAAATTATATTATGGTTCAAGTGATTATTGAACCCAAAAGCATTAGTCCCAATTCGTTTCTCTCACTGATCTCGCCCAAGACAAAAGGAAAAGGGGTAGAAAATCCAACGAGAACCTCACATTTACCTCTTGAATCCCCTTCAAACATTAACTTACTAACACTTTAGTTTTTCTCAAACTTCATTCTAACACCAAACCAAGCAATCCTAACCCATAATCTAGTTAGAGACCACTTCAATATCGTTTTGGGACAACTTAATTCGACTCAACTAGTATAGGAATTGATTTACATTAAAACCCTAAATTTTTCCAATGAAGGCCTAACAAAATCTCATTTAATACTTCTTAACTTTCATTAACATTTTAAAACATGATCAGTAGGTTACAAATCAGTTTCATTTGAAACTTCCAGCCTCAAATCTGTTAAATTCCTATGAATTGAACCATACCTAAACTTGGGGTTTTAAAGCAACTTCACAAAATCAACACAGCACCAAATCACCATTGAAAATACAATAAATTTAAGCTTAAGATACTCTTTTTGTGATTTACCCAAGCTCATAAACCCCAAATTCGGAATTCCTCTCTCGCAGGTTCGTTCAAATCGAAAGGAAAGGGTAGGGATTGAAGAAATAAAGTTACCTAAACTCGCTTTTGACCTTCACATACTATGTTGAAGCTTTTCCGTCGCCGGACACCGCCTAACTCGCCGGAAAACGAAGGGAGCAGTGAGGAAGCACAAGAACCCGAAAGAAAAGAAAGAGAAATGAGACATCGGAGTCTATGTACAAAGTTATGGACGAATCTATGAGTAAAAACTCACCTCAGCTCGGGGCTGAACTTGCGCGTGCCACTGTCGCCTGAGATTGAAGAAACCCATCGGAAAAATCGAAAAAGGCGACGGAGGAAAGTGAGGTACTGGAGCAGAACGTGAGAAAGAGAAGTGAGGAAGGAAGAAAGGTGTGATGATGATGTTGATGGTGAGGTGGCCGGCGCCGTCGCGCCTTAGGCCGCCGGAACTCGCAGAAGAAGAAGAAGAAAGTGACGGAGAGGGGTGGAGTCGACAGAGGGAGCTCGATGGTTTTTATATAAAAGGGGGAGGGCGCGTTTGGTTTGCTGAAATTAGGGGGTTCTCTAATGATTTGTAGCCCAAACTTGCCATAGTGCACTCTTTTAATTCTAAAACCATTTAAACCAGCCTCCAATCTTTTTAAACTTCAAAATATTTTTAGCTTTACCACTCCCTCATATTTTAAACTCTTCATTTCTTAATTAATTATATGCACATTAATTACTCAAAATTTCCAAAAATATCCCAAAAATTCCTAAAAATTCCAAAATTCCTAATTTCTTAATTTATCATTTCCCAAAACACTCTTTAATCCTGTATTAAATTTTCAGGATGTTACAATTCTCCTCCTCTAAAATAATTTCGTCCTCGAAATTAAGGGAATTGTCATTGGAAATAAGAAAAGAAACAGTTTCTTGGACTGATAATCCTATCTCAAGAAAATGAAAAAGGAGTTTGGTTATAAGTAAGGAAGACCGAACTCATTGGCAATGAGAATTTCATTGCCATAAGTGTCATCCATATGACACCGCAGAGATGCTATCGATGATTAGAAGAACTATGGACACTTTAACTAAGGTTGTTGTCACAGTTTTTCTGGTTAGATGTAGTCAAGTGCAAAGTAGGAAAGATGTTTCTTACGATAAGGGTGAGGTTAAGGATACTAGATCCCATTCTCAAGTTCATTAAAAGGTTTAAAAGAGGTGAAATCAAATCAAATTGACTTGAATGTATATAACCTTTGAACAAGGCTAGAAGTAATTCGTAAGAAAACTAGGTGCATAAATAACATTCTACACAAAATCACAATTAATCCTGTTATATGTGCAGCTTAATGAATGTATCTGTCAAAAATAACATAGCACAAAGTCCATTCCAATGCGAAATCTGATGCACAAAACAAGAATGATGCAAGAGTCTGATACATAATTAGATATAACCTGCACAGCAACTCTAATGCACTAAATCCAGCAATGCATTTTTAAATTTATAGTCATGTAATTAGAAAACTAAACGAGAGAATAATGGCTCAAATCATGAAAAATGATTTGAGAGCGAATCACACTGTAAAAATTATAGGGATCAACATGCGTTCAAACCTTCAACTTAACAATTTCCAAAAGCATTTTGACTTCACTTATCTTTCCTTTAAAACTAAAACTAAAGCATAAGATTGAAGAGGCATTCAAACCAACACTAACCAAATGTACAAAATTGAAGATCCATTGAAATCAATGCTAACCAAAAAGAACAATTGGATAGTTTTGTCCTATGAAAATCGTATATACACATAGATATTTAAGTTATATCAATTATCAAGTACATAAGCATTCGCAAATTTTATTCCATTCCCTCACCTATTCATTTCAATTGCATTTCATGTTCTATCACCATGATTTATTTAGCAATAATAACTCATTGAGCAGCAAGTACAACTTAAAACTTACCAAAAGATCTAATCACTTTTCAGAATTATAATTCAACTACTTCAATCCTCTCCTCAATTCAAAAATAGTGTACGTTAGTAAAACCACATATACATCACATAATAAGACTAACAAACATGTGAGTAAAATCCAACAAGAGTTGAGGTCATTTCCATACTAAAGCAATCCATCAAATCAGATTTCAAAAATTGATAGCCTTTTATAACTCAAAACTTTATAGTGCAATGAATTAACCAATTTCAACTTAACATTTCACTTTCCTATAATAGTCATAGCCAACATTGAAAGAAGAAGGGAAAACAGAATTTCTAATCTCACATTTGAATAGTTGAACTAAAATCCAACAAACATAGTGTACACATTTCAGTCACAATTCATTACACATGTACTAAGGAATGATAACCCCACATTTAAATCATTGTCAAGCAAAACAAATTTATATCTTTTCCTACCATTTAATCGACCAAAAAGGGAAAAGAATGAGAGAATAGTTACTTCTTATTGTTCTTTGTAAACAATCACACTCATTATATTAAGAAGTAATCCTTCATATCACAATATTATCCTATTGAAAGAATCCAACGAAGCAATATC
This sequence comes from Mimosa pudica, assembly GCA_029929735.1. Lineage (NCBI taxonomy): Eukaryota > Viridiplantae > Streptophyta > Magnoliopsida > Fabales > Fabaceae > Mimosa > Mimosa pudica. Next base: position 2,269,323 of record JAKELP010000037.1, on the reverse strand, counting down.
AGAACAAGTATAGGACCACTAAACCAAATTCCAATTGCATCATATAACTTATTCAAAGAGTATACAACAATTTACTTCAACCCATAATTCCTCCTTGGAAAAATCAAACATCCACTTTTTAAATGCCATTAAATTTTCTACTAGATGTTACAATATTGTCACAATTTCCTACTTCAAAAATCCTTAATGATTTCCAGTAAGTTGACAGGTTAACATGTAAGCTTCAGATTCTACCTAACAAGTATGCAAATCATTCATTTTCATCATTCTTTGACTAAACAAACACACGAATAACAAGGGAAACATTAGAAAGGATGTTTCCCCTCAACCTATACCAAACTTGAATAATGGCAATACACTTGGATATAGCACACACAATTCTCAACCAAAGAAACAATATTTTATTTATTTATTTATTATTTTTTTTTAAAGATTTCGGTTTAAACAAGCAAACATAACAATTCCATCCATCAATTAAGCCAACCATTCAACAAATATACTAAATAAATAAGAAACAAGGTCAAGGATTCTTATTTCACATCATATTCATTATTAAATCTTATTTTTAAATTTTCTTCAACCCCTTAACCCAATATAAGGGATCTCATGATGCCTCGACTATGATTATGGCCGGCACATAACTATACTCGAGACCCCAGAGAAGCATCCTTATTTCGTCATTCTTTCTAACTTCTTATACATATCAACATTATTTCGTTATTCTTTCTATATTCATCTCAATCTCTCCACATTACCTATTCAATTTCTCTTATCACTCTCTCCCCACCACAGGATGAGCGATAATCCTGTCAAAAGACCAAATTCATGCACAGAAGGAAGGGAATTCTAACAATGTATATTGCCAATCTATATGCAATGCAACACAGTCCTAGGTTATCGTATACCAAATACTGATAACCAAGTTGTAACACTGTGTTACTAATTCCCTAATTAATCTGTCACATCTCTTTTAATCCATTAATCTCTTTACTAACTATGATAGAAAAATGATTTCCATAATATCAATGTCCTATCATAGTTAGAAAAGGAATTTCCTAATGATTAAATACTATCCATGATAGAAAAGAATAAACTATTACAGCACAGCTGCTATCATGGATAATTTATTGCTAACCATGTTAGAAAGGATTTGCCTAACATGGTTATTAAACAAAACTAGTTGATATTTAACAATAAATAGCTATATACATGCGGAAACGAATGCAGGCCTATACAAATTGGCAATATACAACTCTAAATAAATTATATAACCTCTACTACCTAATTCCCTTTCCTGATGCTTGCGCCTATGCATGAATACCTGCAAAAATGTCAGTAATCGTGGGATGAGACAATTTGTCCCAGTAATCACCGCTTAACTCACTATAACAGTGAGATGTGCGGTAGTAAGGGCGTCTAAAGGGTACCACAGTTTTAAAATCAATAATACACATATATATTTCTCATTTCCTTTCATCTATCACTTAAATCCTTCTGTCACGTCTCAATCAACTCAAATTCATCATCTCTACTTCCCATGAATCACTCAACATCCCTCAGTCAATTCCACACTAATTAAATTTCATCTTTCCATACTCCAATCAAATGATACTACCACAACAGCCCTCACACTCACCTAAAGATGCATTGTGCCACCACGGTGCATTCAAGCATCTATTCTTCACTATATGATTTGACACTGTGTCCCTCTCCATAATGAGGGGACAATTTCCTTCTCTGGCAATCTCCAGAGAGGGAACCCCAATTCTGTTTCCATTACAGAACGGGAACGGTTGGGCTCTTCACTGCCAAACAACCGTAGGGGCGGTTGGACTCTTCAATGCCAAACAACCGTAGGTCGCTTCTCTCACTAAATCGACCTATGATCCCCGATCTAATCAATCTGAAAAGGATCCTCAGTACAAATAACTGTCGATTGGCCAATCGACAGTTATCATCGCGCGATGGTACATAAAAAGCAGTGTCATGCAATGCTCACTATAATCCTGTCAACATCATATCCACAATATTCAATATTTCCATCACAATTCTCTTCCATATCCATATCAATCCATTTCAATCTCATCATCAATATCATGCACTCTTACCATTCCATTCAATATCTCAACTATTTCACTAATTCCCTCTAACCATCAATATCCCTAACAGAATACTGTATAAATCTCTCACATCATACTCAGAACTGAACCAATCCAGAACCACCATCCACACCAGACAGGATAGTATTTATAATATTTCAAATTTCTTTTATACGAAAATAATCGTGTTTGAAAGGCACCCGATAGCCTGTTTTATATAAAAATACCCTTTTAAAGATAATATATATATATAAAGAGGGTGAGAAGGGATTTACAAAATCCCTAACTAACGTCACCCTCAATGTTATAGCAAGGTTAAGTGTGATTATCTGTCGCCCTTTAGCAATTCTACGCGATTTCTCAACCTTCCTTCCTTGATGCCACGAAAGCCTACTTGCATCCACTCCTATAATAATATATAGCCAAATGATAAATTAATATCATTTCCCTTTTATCGTAGTTCAACGTCTCTCTCGTTCTTATATGTTACTACCCAATTTCTTTTCTTATATGTTTTATACTTCCAATTTAAAATCAGTCACATCATTCCATTCATTCATTTTTTTAAAAAAAGAGAAATCAATTCAGTAAGTAATAGCAAATGGGCAGAACATTCATGAAACCAACAAGAATTCATTAGATATGGCTTAATCCACTGAAATTTCTTTCAATATATAAGCAGCACAAACACTTGTAAGCAAGAACCATATATCAAGAATGAAAATCCCACGAGCTTAAAGATTATTCCAGATTCAACCATGATTCAGCAAGGTTCTAGAGCAATCCATAATCTAGGAAAATATCTCACTGAAATCACCTTATTGTCAAATGTTGAAGAGCAGCTAGTAAATTCAATTCAAACAGAGCAGGAATAGCAAAGCATACAATATTAGAATTAAACTACACTCATATTTTCAAACATCAAACATGCAACAGTCCATTTTGTAACAGAAAGAGACAAGGAAGATCCAATAACCATTGCAAACTTTCACAAATTTGACAACAAACATTTGAGGCAACCTAAATCATTTCAAATCGTCTTGACACACAACCAATCAACCTTTTGAAGATAGAAATAAATGAAAACAATGAAGAACCCAGCAAGGCAGGAACTTAAACAAATGAAAACAAAAAGAGAAGAGAAAGAAATTGGTAGAAATTTCACATGCAATTTCCATAAATTAATTCCAGTTTACTTCTAATAATTATTCTCAAAGAATTTAAGTCAAGAAGTCACAAAATCAAGCCATTAATAGTGACCCCCTATGCCAACAACCACTTCGGCCATATATGGAAGAAAAAAGAAATTTAAAGAACATCAAAACAAACACAAAACGTACATGAATTCAGAACTTCAACCAAACTGAGCAAGAAAGGGAAATTTGATTATACTACCAAACTCCTAAATTCCTCTTTGATTCTTCACTCTTTCATAAGGAATAGAAATTATATTATGGTTCAAGTGATTATTGAACCCAAAAGCATTAGTCCCAATTCGTTTCTCTCACTGATCTCGCCCAAGACAAAAGGAAAAGGGGTAGAAAATCCAACGAGAACCTCACATTTACCTCTTGAATCCCCTTCAAACATTAACTTACTAACGCTTTAGTTTTTCTCAAACTTCATTCTAACACCAAACCAAGCAATCCTAACCTATAATCTAGTTAGAGACCACTTCAATATCGTTTTGGGACAACTTAATTCGACTCAACTAGTATAGGAATTGATTTACATTAAAACCCTAAATTTTTCCAATGAAGGCCTAACAAAATCTCATTTAATACTTCTTAGCTTTCATTAACATTTTAAAACATGATCAGTAGGTTACAAATCAGTTTCATTTGAAACTTCCAGCCTCAAATCTGTTAAATTCCTATGAATTGAACCATACCTAAACTTGGGGTTTTAAAGCAACTTCACAAAATCAACACAGCACCAAATCACCATTGAAAATACAATAAATTTAAGCTTAAGATACTCTTTTTGTGATTTACCCAAGCTCATAAACCCCAAATTCGGAATTCCTCTCTCGCAGGTTCGTTCAAATCGAAAGGAAAGGGTAGGGATTGAAGAAATAAAGTTACCTAAACTCGCTTTTGACCTTCACATACTATGTTGAAGCTTTTCCGTCGCCGGACACCGCCTAACTCTCCGGAAAACGAAGGGAGCAGTGAGGAAGCACAAGAACCCGAAAGAAAAGAAAGAGAAATGAGACATCGGAGTCTATGTACAAAGTTATGGACGAATCTATGAGTAAAAACTCACCTCAGCTCGGGGCTGAACTTGCGCGTGCCACTGTCGCCTGAGATTGAAGAAACCCATCGGAAAAATCGAAAAAGGCGACGAAGGAAAGTGAGGTACTGGAGCAGAACGTGAGAAAGAGAAGTGAGGAAGGAAGAAATGTGTGATGATGATGTTGATGGTGAGGTGGCCGGCGCCGCCGCGCCTTAGGCCGCCGGAACTCGCAGAAGAAGAAGAAGAAAGTGACGGAGAGGGGTGGAGTCGACGGAGGGAGCTCGATGGTTTTTATATAAAAGGGGGAGGGCGCGTTTGGTTTGCTGAAATTAGGAGGTTCTCTAATGATTTGTAGCCCAAACTTGCCATAGTGTACTCTTTTAATTCTAAAACCATTTAAACCAGCCTCCAATCTTTTTAAACTTCAAAATATTTTTAGCTTTACCACTCCCTCATATTTTAAACTCTTCATTTCTTAATTAATTATATGCACATTAATTACTCAAAATTTCCAAAAATATCCCAAAAATTCCTAAAAATTTCAAAATTCCTAATTTCTTAATTTATCATTTCCCAAAACACTCTTTAATCCTGTATTAAATTTTCAGGATGTTACACTTACCGCGAGATCAGTTTCTGCTTCCAATAAAATTCAATTGCGTATTGATCCGGTGGGCATGGACGATGACATCAACGGACTTCTTGGCCAAGTTGGGAAATTGAGAAATGTATGTTTTTATCTATTTCATTTTGCTTTAGCCTTTAATGATTCCTTTTTCCCTTCAACATTGGATGATCTGCTGATTTTTCTCCTAATTGTTTAAACCAAAATACTGCTCTCACTTTTTATGAAACAGTTTTTATTTGAGACTTATTCCTTGGACTTTTCATTTTTTTGCCAAACGTGCTCCAAAAGCTTTTTTCTTCAGGAAATAGGTTTTGTATCACCAGAAGTGTTCCAAATATTGTACCTCACATTACAATGATTGAAGAATGATTTCAACCTCTAAAACATAATGCACATTTACTATATGATTTGAATGTCTTATATGTAATAATTGACAAGTCCATTTTTTAGAGTTTGATGGCATCTATTTACTAACTATGATAGGAAAGGATTTTCCATAATATCAACATACCTATCATAGTTAGAAAAAGAACATTCTAGTGAATAAAACATTATCCATGATAGAAGAGGATTTCCTGATACAATATATGATAAACGTGGCTGTCACCCAAGAGGGGGGGGTGAATTGGGTGAGAGAATAAATTAAATCTTTTGATTCTTCTTTTCGAAAGACTGCTTGTGCTTGGTGATAATATTTACGAAGTAGTGATATGCACAAGTCAGTATGCTATGTGATGCTAAATAGAATGTTTGAATGTAAATTTATGCACACATAAATTTATCCTGGTTCGGTCACCCAGACCTACATCCAGTCCCCAGGCTCCACCTGAGATTTTCAATCCACTATTCTTGTTTAAACCGGGCACAAGAGAAGCCTTTACACTTTAGGTTTTACGAGCACGGGTTCACCTAACAACCCACAGGTTTTACACCGGGTTCACCTGCAAACCTTACAAATGCAAGTTTTACGGGCTAACTTGCAACCTATGGAGATTTAGACAACCTCTAAATGCTCCCCCTTACAAATTGTAAGTTTACACTATGTTCACTCTATGAACTGATTGTGCTAAACACTTAAGCTCAAAGCTAACTCTCTCTAAGAGTGGATGATGTTACTCACTTAAGTACAATAAAGTTACTCTCTGAAAAATATCACAAATCTGGATCTGAGAGTAGTAGAAGATGTATAGGATGAAGAATATGATATATCAGATACTTTGCTCTGTTCTCTCTCTTTCTTCCATATCTTCTCTTCTGAATGAATGTCTCTTTTATACTTGGCTTCATAGGCTTCGGTGGCAAGTTGAATATGAACGTTTGAATAGTGCCGTTAATCCTATGTTACCGTTGAGAAGTACATCTTCATTAATGCTTAGCAGGGTAGACTTGCTTTATCTCTGAAAAGTAGTCCTGACACCTCTGCTCTGACAAAAGCATTCTGACTTCTGAGTATGTGATGTTTACTCTTGCACTCTTGCTGACGGATGATCATCTTTCATCCGCAAGTGGTAATCTTGCTCTGCAAGTGTTAAGCTCTGAGTCCCAATGTCAAGAGTCTTTCCATCCGGAAGCTCATTTGCATCCGGAAGCGTGATCATGTTCTGCACATACTGGTTAGTCCAACATAGCAATATATATATAAGAATTATACATGCTGTGGGAAGTTTATTTGCTATGGGGAGTAGTTTACTTAGACTGTGTTCTGATTTGGTCTATGATGTATCTGGAAGCATTTTTACATCCGGAAGTAAAACTACTAGATGAAGAATCTTGGTTCACTATAACTCACTCTCACTTAGTGTATTTCATCCCAACACTCAGCGCTAGTCACTAAGCTATCGGAAGCACTTTTACTTGACGTAGTGAACTCACTGACGCTCAGGGTGAAATCTATTCTATCAGTCTGCGCCAGTCAAGATCTAATAGGAAGCAACTTCACTTGATGTTGCATTTCTGCTGACGCTCGGGGTTATATCTAGTCTATCAACCTGCGCCAGTCTAAATCTAATAGGAAGTGCTTTCACTTGGCGAAGTAGACTTACTGACGCTTGGGGTAATAACTATTCTATTGCTCTGCGCCAGTCTGAGTCTAACAGGAAGCGCTTTCACTTGGGGAAGTAGACTTACTGACGCTTGGGGTAATATCTATTCTGTCGCTCTGCGCCAGTCTAATTCTAACAGGAAGCGCTTTCACTTGGGGAAGTAGACTCACTGTCGCTTGGAGTAATATCTATTCTATCGCTCTGCGCCAGTCTAAGTCTAACAGGAAGCAACTTTGCTTCCGATTGAACCATAGCTTAGTCTTAGGGTTTGTGCATCTAAAGTTCATGGACTAAGTTAAATCCCTAGTTATTTACTTGCTGACGCTGGGGGATGAAAGCATTCATCCGCATGCGCAAGTCCTAATCTAACCGGAAGTAAATCTTCATCCGGAAGCACTCTTACTTGGGATCCTATGTTATCCTATTGCTTCCTAGGCACTTGGTCTAATCCTCTACATTTTAGTCTTCATCAAAACTTAAGATTCTAACATTCTCCCCCTTTTTGATGATGACAAACCTAGTTCTATTAATTAAGTTCATATGAAAGGATTAGCTGAAGAATAAAAGCAATAGTTAAGAGCAAGTAACTCAGACAAATATTATTGACAAGCAGAAGTTACAAGTCAGAGTTATACAATCAAATAACATATACAAGTAAAGAATGTATACAAATAAATTTCACTAAGTATGAATGAAGATATATGCATGAAAACAAAATCAACAAAACTATTTGGATTGGGGGTTAGAGTCTGTGTCTCTTTTTCTTTTCCCTCTCTTTCTGTCTCTCTTCATTTTCCTCACGCTCACTCTGGTTTATCTGGGCAATGATCTCTTGAAGCTCTTTTTCCTCTTTTTCCCTTCTGAGCCTTTCTGATTCAATGGACTCCTCGTATGCCCTTTTCATGTTCTCCACTTCTTCATACCCAGGGAAACCTGTAGCATCGTCGAAGTAGCAGACTTCTCCATTGGGATAGTGTACAGCCCGGATTCTTACATTCCATGCAGAGAAGTTGGAATCCTCTTCAACTTCTTGGGCTTTCCTTTTCCCTTTCCCTTTGCTCTTCCCTTTGCTTTTGCTAATTGGAGGAGTGGGCATGGCACTTGCTCTTTCAGCATCGAGGCAAGCCATCTGACCAAAGGATAGCTTGTCAGTGAATCCATACTTCTCAAATTCTTCAGGAGTCATGTCTTCAATTTCCAATTTGACTTCCTTCAGAATTGGAACCGCTTGGACCACTGGATTTTCTTGCACAACCTGAGCAGATGAAGTTCCTTGCTCAGGTAGGTCAGATGGAGTCTCCTCCTCAGACTCATCAGATTCAGTGGTGGCAATTAACTTTCTGGCACGTTTCCTAGCAACGGCCTTCTTTCTGGGTGCACTGAATCTGTCGGCTGGCTCAGACGAGGGAGGAGGATCAGAAGATTGCTCAGATGAAGGGATCTCAGACTCTTGCCCAGAGGATGCAGGAACAGGCTTGGCTATCACAATGGGAGGATGGTTGGGTCTCTTCAGTCCCCACTTCATTATGATCTCCTCAACCATCTCTCTACTTGATTTATTTGGAGGAGGCTCTGATGATGACTCAGATTGTGAGGATTGTTCATTCTGACCAAACACAATCATCTCCAAATGTGATCCTTGCTCAGCTGTTCTCTTCTGCTCCATGAGACGGAGGGCCTCTCTTCTTATAAGGCTCTCTGCACCACTCAGCCTCTGAGACTCATATGCACGACGCAGGGCGGCCGTGATATCTTCATCAATCCAGAGTGATGGCTGGCTGAGGACATCCCTTGTGGCCATACTTAGGCGAAGAGTAGACATAACATTTCTCCCCCTTTTGTCATCATCAACAGGGGTGAGTGCCAGGGATGGAGTGGATGTGGAGGAGGATGGAGGTGGTTCAGGGCCAAATTTCTTGGGAGGGGAGGGTGATAGGGTAGAGGTAGAGGATGTGGGAGAGGATAGGTGTTCAGGAGTTTGAGGAGGGTCGGGGAAGCAGCTGGTGGTGACAAAGATATCCCCATAAGGATGAGTGGAGGAGTATTCTTTGTAGTTGGCGGAGTCAGGGGTAAAGGGTAAATGGTCATCGGAGAGTGGTTGAAGGCGGGGATATTCGCCGTATGGTTGGCTGAGGGGGTGAATGGCTGTTTCAGATCCTATGGGTCTAGGGCTTGGATGGGTAGAGTTGGAGAAGCGGAGTGGAGAGCGTGTAGGGGCACCTGGTCGTGTGGGAATGGGTGAGGATGAGGATGAGGAAGGTGAGGATGAGAAGGTTCTAGGAGAATGGCGTGGAGAGTTATGAGTCGAGTCTTGGGTTTGGTGGTCATGGGTAGGTGAGGGTTGGGATTGTTGGTCATTGTTGGGTGATGGTGGAGCTTGTTGGTCATTTTGTGGTGGAGGCTGAGGTTGTTGAGTGTTGGGCGGAGGAGGTGGTAGTTGAGGGTGATTAGGAGGAGGAGGAGGGTTTTGATGAGGAGGAGGAGGAGGTGGTAAGTTACCTTGTGATGAGGGTTGGGGAATTTGTAGGTGCTGGAGGATGAGGTCTAATTTTGCATTCACCCTGGCAAGGTGATTCTCGAGTTGTCCTACTCTGTCCTCAAGTCGTTGGATTCGCTCCCCTTGGTGGTGGAAGCCAGCTTCACATTCAACACGGAGAGGACCCACCAAGGAATCAGTCAGTCTAAACAGAAGCTCTTCCTTTATGTCCTCTGCAAAGGCCCTAACAGAAGCTGGAACCCTTGCACTACGGCTTGGCCCAGCATGAGAGTCAACTTCCTGATCGCCTGCTCCAGATGCAGAGGGAGCTGAAGTACCAGAAGCACTACTGGCTTGTGAGCGTGAGCGAGTGGGCTTAGGAGGCTTGAAATACTTGATCCCCATCCTTGCCATATTGGTTGCTCCCACAGGCCTACATTTGACATTCTCTTCTTCCACAGCAGATGTAGCCTTGATCAGATGCTTCTCAAGAAGGAAGGCAATGATGGTGGGATAGGGAAGATACCCTGACTTGTCATTGCTTAACCAGCGCTGAAGCTCTAGGCATATCAACTGCCCAGGGTTGAAAGGCTTGAGCGAGAGGAGTCTAGGGAACCAAGGGTTGTCCAGCAGTGTGAATTCGTTGAAGTTGCCTCCCTTATGAGTCATTATCCGGGAGTAGACGTAGTACAAGAGCCTGTTAGAATCAGACATCTTGGACACCTTCTTGCTGTTGGTGCCATACAACTCCTCGAGTTCCTCCTTGCTGTACTTGTGAGACTCAGGGTAGATCCATTCATTCATATCCTCTTCTGTGATTCCCATCATCTCATTCAAGGTTCTCCAAGTGAACCTGAAGGTTCTTCCTCTTACAGTGGCAGTGAAGGAGAGTTTGTGGACTTGCTCTTTCCCATCCACCTTCCTGTACTTAGCTCTGCCTGAGAGGGATTGGCAAAAGACTCGCAGGACGTTGACGTTGTAGTCCTGGTTGATGCCCAGCCAAGGCATATACTTTTCCAAGTAAGGGCGCAGATGAGCAAACCCTAGTTCATCCAACTTGTCCAGATTGATGAACAGGCCATGGTTGAAGATGGGAATGGATGTCTCAAATTTCGCGGATACACTCTCCAAAGCCCCATCTCTATAAACTGTGGGATCATCTTCTTCCTCAACCCTCTGCCTCTTGGTGGAAGGCTCCTCAGAAAAATGAACCTTCTTCTTCTTTCCCTTTCCCTGAGCATCTCGCTCTTGTTCAGAACCCACTGTCTGTTCTATTCTACCAGAGGTTTCAGGCTGACCCTGAACGTCTTCACCCTGTCCCCGTGATTGCCCAGAACCTTCTTGGCGTTCATGATGTTCTTCATGTTGTTCTTTATGGTGCCCAGATTTACCAGAATGTCTGTGAGAGGATTTCCCAGATTTCGATTTATTTTTCTTAGAAGAAGAGGTTTTCTGGATGACTGGGTTGGATTCATTCGTACCGGCCATTTTTGTATGAATGTTGTGTAAATAAAGATGAAATGCAAGAAGTGTGAAAAATAAAGAACACAATGGAGAAGATGAAAAGACTTTTCTGAGAAAATGATGCGAGTGAAAAAGATGTAGTAAAAAGTGAAAAGTGGAAAATGACTTCTATTTATAGGTAAAACTTCTGAGGATAGAATGGGCATACTCTTTCAAATTTTCACACATTGGTTAACGTAAGTTTTTAAGTTGGAACGACACACCTGATGACACGTGTTGCTTCAGAGAAGGCACAGCGTTTCATGGAGGAAGTTGAAACGTTTTCTGAAGTGATGTGTCCCTTGATCTGACACTGGCGCTCGTGATCATATTGAATTATCATCCAGCGCTAGCAAAAGAGTATTCGGAAGTGATTTTGCTTCCGGTTGGGCAGACGCTCCTGGTTGCCTTGAGTAGTCATTCAGCGCCAGCACGAGAGCATCCGGAAGTAGTTTTGCTTCCGATGGTACTTACTTAAGATTTAACTTTGAGTGACTCGTTGATGTTCTCTCTTGTGCATCCACAGCGATCAAGCTTTCATAACTAAAGCCATATTTGCGTCAAGTAGAGTTTGTTTGATCTTCTTAATTTCAGGAGCAGTAGCTCTCGGAGCCCAGTATGAACAACAACTCATTCAGATTTGATACATTGCTCTGATCAGGTATGATCATGAAAATTGTTGTTCCTTCGTACCTTCTTTCCTACAAAATAGCAAATGATTTCTCTTTCCCATTTTTCAGTCTCCAAACTTGGATCTGACTGGTCAGTTTGTAGGAAGTATGTGATTCTTATGCTCTTAAGAATTATTCACTATGGATATGGCATTGCGAATCAACTATGACTATATGCACATGGCTTCTGATAATGATAGTCATAGATAGCATATAGAGTATGAACATTGTGTGAAATATCTTATAAGCCATATCATGTTCATGCTTATGATGCTTAATGTAAAATCTCAATAAGTCCATCTTACATTTGCATAGGAGATTTTACTGTTGCATGCTTCAACCTTAAATAATCCCTTGCTTACCCAAGGAGATCTTTTATACTTATCCTTGGCCTGAAGCACTTTCTTAGAAGAGACAGGATTCGCAGGTTTTCTCCATGTGAGTTGAGACATCCTCTCTCTTTTGTCCTTCTCAGGATAGTTGAATGGAACTCTGTGATAGCTTATCCCTGAGACAAGGTCTTTGTTCCTTGTGGTAGCGCACTGCTTCTTATGATTGAACCAGGTAGTTGCAGTAGTGACATCACCACGAGTTCTCTTCTTTGGGACAAGAGGAACTCTTGATCTTTCCTGCACAGGTAAGGCACTAGAAGAGAGTTTTGGTACCCATTTGTACTTGGGTCCTACATAGTTAGCGCTGGACCTTACTTGTCCTTTGGGGATCCATATATATTTATTTCTCACATTTAAATTTCTCTTAAAATTGCATGTGTGAGAAATATGACCAGTTCTACCACAATAATGACAGATAATGGGATGATGTTCAGAATCAGATTTCTTATCACTATTATGGTGGTCAGTTTTCTTTTCAAAGACTCTATGTTTATTAACTTTTGAAATCTCAGGGTCTTTCGAAAAGTCTTCTTTTATGATTGGGACTTTGGACTCCTTGGTTGTAGAAGAAGGAATAAGTTCCTCAAGTTCCCTATTCCTTTTTCTTAAGCCTAGAATTTCTTTTGCAAGTTTACAGAATTCAACATGTAGCTCATTATACATATCTTGCAATTCAGAAGTTTCAAGTTTAGGTACCTCATTTTCTTCAGCTTCTGAATCTACTAGGCGGAGATCCACTCTCTCTTTGCTGATACTAGCTTCTACTACATCACCATCCAGTAGCTCATCAACGGTGGATTCACAAGGAGCACATAGTGAGCTTTGGACAGCCTTATCATCAAGAAATTGGTTAGAAGCATACATAGTATCAAGAGTGTTCCAAATATCTATAGCCCTAGAGCAATGTTTAATTTTCTGATAATCATTGTCAGATAAACTTTTGTGCAAAATTTGCATTGCTCTAAGGTTTAAGTAAAATAAGCTTTTGTCCTCTTCTGTCCAATTTACTTTTGGTTTGAAATCAGAGTCCTTTTCAAAAACATCCCACATTTTGAAATCAGTGGATAGTATAAAACTTTTCATCCTTCCCTTCCATAAGTAAAAATCAGCATTTTCTAACACGGGTGGGATTGTATGATCAAAACCTTCAAAACACATTTTGTAACCCAAATCAGCCTAGGTCTTTGCACTTGAGATCGTTGGATCCTTTAAACAAGTGACCTTGCTCTGATACCAAATGATAAACGTGGCTGTCACCCAAGAGGGGGGGGTGAATTGGGTGAGAGAATAAATTAAATCTTTTGATTCTTCTTTTCGAAAGACTGCTTGTGCTTGGTGATAATATTTACGAAGTAGTGATATGCACAAGTCAGTATGCTATGTGATGCTAAATAGAATGTTTGAATGTAAATTTATGCACACATAAATTTATCCTGGTTCGGTCACCCAGACCTACATCCAGTCCCCAGGCTCCACCTGAGATTTTCAATCCACTATTCTTGTTTAAACCGGGCACAAGAGAAGCCTTTACACTTTAGGTTTTACGAGCACGGGTTCACCTAACAACCCACAGGTTTTACACCGGGTTCACCTGCAAACCTTACAAATGCAAGTTTTACGGGCTAACTTGCAACCTATGGAGATTTAGACAACCTCTAAATGCTCCCCCTTACAAATTGTAAGTTTACACTATGTTCACTCTATGAACTGATTGTGCTAAACACTTAAGCTCAAAGCTAACTCTCTCTAAGAGTGGATGATGTTACTCACTTAAGTACAATAAAGTTACTCTCTGAAAAATATCACAAATCTGGATCTGAGAGTAGTAGAAGATGTATAGGATGAAGAATATGATATATCAGATACTTTGCTCTGTTCTCTCTCTTTCTTCCATATCTTCTCTTCTGAATGAATGTCTCTTTTATACTTGGCTTCATAGGCTTCGGTGGCAAGTTGAATATGAACGTTTGAATAGTGCCGTTAATCCTATGTTACCGTTGAGAAGTACATCTTCATTAATGCTTAGCAGGGTAGACTTGCTTTATCTCTGAAAAGTAGTCCTGACACCTCTGCTCTGACAAAAGCATTCTGACTTCTGAGTATGTGATGTTTACTCTTGCACTCTTGCTGACGGATGATCATCTTTCATCCGCAAGTGGTAATCTTGCTCTGCAAGTGTTAAGCTCTGAGTCCCAATGTCAAGAGTCTTTCCATCCGGAAGCTCATTTGCATCCGGAAGCGTGATCATGTTCTGCACATACTGGTTAGTCCAACATAGCAATATATATATAAGAATTATACATGCTGTGGGAAGTTTATTTGCTATGGGGAGTAGTTTACTTAGACTGTGTTCTGATTTGGTCTATGATGTATCTGGAAGCATTTTTACATCCGGAAGTAAAACTACTAGATGAAGAATCTTGGTTCACTATAACTCACTCTCACTTAGTGTATTTCATCCCAACACTCAGCGCTAGTCACTAAGCTATCGGAAGCACTTTTACTTGACGTAGTGAACTCACTGACGCTCAGGGTGAAATCTATTCTATCAGTCTGCGCCAGTCAAGATCTAATAGGAAGCAACTTCACTTGATGTTGCATTTCTGCTGACGCTCGGGGTTATATCTAGTCTATCAACCTGCGCCAGTCTAAATCTAATAGGAAGTGCTTTCACTTGGCGAAGTAGACTTACTGACGCTTGGGGTAATAACTATTCTATTGCTCTGCGCCAGTCTGAGTCTAACAGGAAGCGCTTTCACTTGGGGAAGTAGACTTACTGACGCTTGGGGTAATATCTATTCTGTCGCTCTGCGCCAGTCTAATTCTAACAGGAAGCGCTTTCACTTGGGGAAGTAGACTCACTGTCGCTTGGAGTAATATCTATTCTATCGCTCTGCGCCAGTCTAAGTCTAACAGGAAGCAACTTTGCTTCCGATTGAACCATAGCTTAGTCTTAGGGTTTGTGCATCTAAAGTTCATGGACTAAGTTAAATCCCTAGTTATTTACTTGCTGACGCTGGGGGATGAAAGCATTCATCCGCATGCGCAAGTCCTAATCTAACCGGAAGTAAATCTTCATCCGGAAGCACTCTTACTTGGGATCCTATGTTATCCTATTGCTTCCTAGGCACTTGGTCTAATCCTCTACATTTTAGTCTTCATCAAAACTTAAGATTCTAACAATATAAATACTATCATGGATAATCAAAAGCTAACCATGTTAGAAAAGATTCACCTAACATGGTTATTAAAAGAAGTAAACTAATGTTCAATAATGTCAAATACAAATAACTACATGCGGAAGCGAATGCAGACCTATAAACTCGGCAATATACATATCTAAAGAATCAATACAACCTCTACTACCTAATTCCCTTTCTTGATGCTTGTGCCTGTGCATGAATACCTGCAAAAATGTCAGTAATCATGGGATGAGACAATTTATCCCAGTAATCACCGCTTAACTCACTATAACAGTGAGATGTGCGGTAGCCAGGGCGTCTAAAGGGTACCACATTTTAAAACCAGTAATATATATATATATATATACATGTCAAATCTTCTTCCATTCATCACTCAAGTGCCTCCGTCACATCCAAATCAACTCAAATCCCTCAGTCAATTCCACATTAACTAAATATCATCTACCTAGTCTCCAATCTAATGATACTACCACCACCACTCTCACACTCACCTATGATGCATTGTGCCATCACGGGGCATTCAAGCATCTAATCTTCACTATATGATTTGACACTGTGTCCCTCTCCATAATGAGGGGACAATTTCCCTCTCTGGCAATCTCCAGAGAGAGAACCTCAATTCTGTTTCCATTGCAGAACGGGAACGGTTGGGCTCTCCAATGCCAAACAACCGTAGGTCACTTTCTCTCAATAAGTCGACCTATGATCCCCGGTCTAATCAATCCGAAAAGGATCATCAGTACAAATAACTGTCGATTGGCCTATCGACAGTTATCATCGCGCGATGGTACATAAATAGCAGTGTCATGCAATGCTCACCATATCCCTATATATCTCATCCACCATATTCAACTTCTCAACCAAAGTTCCTTCAATATCACAATATCAATATCATGCATTTTTGCAATTCCCTACAATACCTCAACACTTCAACATCTCAAATTTTCCACAACATAACTCTCCCTTTTCTATCATCATAAACTCTCAAATCACTACAAATGCTATACCAATATACATTTCACGCCATTCCAGATCAATGGCCACCACCAAACAGGATAATATATATATATATATATATATATATATATATATATATATATATATATATATATATATATATATATATATAGTTTCAAATTTCTTTATATGAAAATAATCGTGTTTGAAAGGCACCTGATAGCCTATTTTCTATAAAAATAAGTTTTCGAAAACAATGTGTATATAGAGGGTGAAAAAGGATTTTGAAAATCCCAACTAACGTCACCCTCAATGTTATGTGATTACCTGTCGCCCTCTAGCACTCTGCTGCTCTTCCTTACCATATCTTGTAAATTCTCCTATTATTACATAAAAGTAATAATATTTGTAAACCAATCCATTTTGCGAATATATATAGCGTCTCTCTCGTATCGTATATTACTACTCAATCTCATTCTTCTTTTACATTATCGTATGGAATATTTTCGTTATTGTTTAATTTAAATATCTTTAACAGTCACAATCAAAATAAAGTATTATAAACCAACCAACCTTCATATTATTGATGACTAACATCCAACAACAACATATGGAACCATAAATCAAGGAAATCCATAAACAAGGCAAATCAAAAGCAAGAAAGTCCGACAAGCACTATACTCCATCCTTAACATGTTCTAAATTAGTAAATTTTATGATTCCAAATTAACTAAAAATTACAATTCAATAAATCTCACATCTAGTTGTATTCTACTACAAAGGAATCAAATCAATTTAAGCCTGCTTTTCAACACATATAAACCAAATCACTTTCTACCCTTTCCAATCATAACATAATTCACACTTCAAACTAATTAGTTTAAAAGATAAATAAACCTCTAAAAAATGCAATCAACACATTTAAATAACCAAATCACTCATACTTGATGATTTAAACTACAAGGAATATATCTAAGCACGACTTTATCAAGTTTTACTTATCAATAATTTGATTCTTATGGTCCCTCCAATAATTAACCTATATAAAATTATCCACAGACACCAAGATACCTCTTAACAGCACATTAAACAGCTCCTCACATTTCCAAAATCCATGACTTAGCCAATATTATTATTAAATTTGGAATTAAGAACCCTACACAAGGTCCAATCCCATCAAACTGAAAATTCAACATAGCAATTCATTAAAGTCTAACATCTATCTTACAAATAAACAAAACAGCCCAAACTACTCCATTAATCAAGGAGTAACCAAGTAAAACCATTAATATCTCAAATACATTTGCAATACCTTGTTACCTAGCAAAATTTCATAATTTTCAACAATTCCTTCTCTTACACATTTTATCAAACACCTTATGTGCATTCCCAAAATCATATATATCTCCCTTCTCCAACCACTTTCTTGCCAATATTTCAAATCATATATATCTCCCTTGTCACAACATGTTCAAATCCTCTTACAAATTTATGTTGATTTTAAAATAAAATTCAAAACATAACACTAAGCTTGAACTCAAAACAGAACGAACCTTTCACCCATCAAGAAAAGAAATTAAAAGGTTTATAAAACAACCAAATCCTAACAAACACAAGAGTTGCAACCTTGCAGTTCTAACATAGTCATGCATAAGTAAGTTTAAAGATTAAATCCTAAAATTCCAAAGAATTCATCAATCCAATTGAAAAACAAACATGTAAAGCTACAACATAACTTGAACCAACTCTTACAACAACTAATTTAAGCCCATAAACCTTAATTTCATCAGAGTTCGTCGGATTTGAAAATTCCCAAGAGCTAGGGTTTGTAAAACTCCACAAACTCCATCAACTTTCAATTAATCACTATGGATATTTTAACTCAGCTTAAAATGATGTTTAGATGGTCTTTGATCCTGAAATTCGAAGCCCCAAACTCGTCCTCTCACCTTGACTCGTGCTAAACTAAAGAAAATAGGTATGAACAAGTGAAGGGTGCTTACCTGAACACAAATCCCCGCGGGTGCGAAGTTATGGCTGCCAAAACCACCCATCGCCGTCGTCGGGTTCCAGGAGGACGAAGGAGATGTAGTGAAAAAGGAAATGAAGAGAGGAGAAGTGAGAGGAACCGAGATGATGGAGAGGGATAAAAGGTTAAGGAAGAGACAGAGGGAACGGTGGCCATCGCCGCCGCCCAGGGCCGCTGTCGCCGCCGATGGAAGGGGAAGAGGGATGAAGAAGAAGAAGAAGAAGAAGAACGACTAAGGGGAGGGACGCACGCGGGTGAGAGTGTGGGAGGGAGTGTTTGGGTGTGTGAATATATTAAGTTTTAGGGCACTATACCTAAATATCTTTATATCTATTCTTATTTACTTCTTCCATTTTAAATTCATGTCCTAATACAAATTATAAAAATACTCTCTACACCAAATAATTTAAATTTTAATCATTGCTCTTTTGTTTTTCTAAAGAAATCAAACAAATTAATCTCTCAGAATATATTTATTCTCATAAGAATGCTTCAGTTTGCATTTATTTTCTCTTGAAAGCTCTCTAAACTCATAATTTATTCCAAAATTACATCTGAAGTTACGAATAATCCTTAATTAAATTTTTGGGATGTTACAATAACAGTTGTATGCGGTCAGAGTCATAAAAGCATAAGACCTTCAGAAGAAAACCTCTTAACTTGCTTAGCTGATTGATTTACAAGTGATGAATTTGTGATTTAGAAATTTCTTGGTATGTTATCATGTTTATCACTGGACAATTTGTATTTTCCTCACCATGTATTACTTTACTGCATGGCTACATGCCTTCCTCCACCAAAGGAAATTGTTATTTGTTTTCCTTATATAATTTACTCATTTGATTTTTCTGCCATTGTAGTAATATACCAATGCAGCTATTGGGTTCCTGTTATTGTTATTTTTATCAGAAAGTTGAGACTTTTTAACATGAGATTTGATAACTCTTTGTCCTGCTATTTGAATATTTGTGGTTGATAAATTTTGTGTTGTGCTTTCTTGGATTTGGAATTCTGGAAGTCAAGATTTCTTTTACCTTGGAAACTATGACTGTTGGAGTTGACTAAATTAAAGCCCCATCAATCTTTTAAAATATTTCTTCCCAATTAGAGAGACAATCTCCCTGAATTTAAAATTAGAGTGTATATCTCGATGTAGTTAGTTGAATTGAAGGCTCATCACTCATCTCATTCTTAGGCTAATTGACAACAATTTTAAATTCCATCTTGCTTTGAATTAGAGCACTGACATTGCTCACTGTTCAATTTGGTGCATTCTTACTGGTTTCTCAATTGATCAAAGTTTAAAATGATAGCTCTTTTGAAAAAATAAATGCAGAAGTCTTTCATTTTCAACTTTCACTTTGGTTTGCCTAACCACCGTATGTGCTCTTCCTTTGTACTGAAAGTGTGGGTGCGTTTTTCCTATTTGATATTGCCCATGACAAATTTTTGTTGAAGTTTGAGTTTACATAGTCGTCTGGATGATTATGTTTCTAGGGATTTTACTTGATCATATGCATAAACTGGGTGTAGGGCTTTCTTTCCCATGTTGGCTCCGTCTTTTGTGTTTGAAAAATTACTTCTTGATGGGAGTGTTCAATCTGTTGAAACTGATTAAGTATCAAATGATTGACGATAATTACTTAGACTTGCTATTTCTTTGTTTGTTGATATTCATCTTATCAAAAATTAATATTAGTATTAGTATTAATATCTAATTGACACTAGATCAATCATCTGTTACTTGCAATACAAAATTAGAATCAAGAATGTCCATTTATTGTCATGATTTCAGCTGTTACACATTTGATATATGTATCCTATTTAATATTTATGACTTAATTAATTAAATGATTCACTATCTTCCAAATTGTTATACAACACTCATTGGATCAAGAATGACTTTTGATTATGATACATTGCCCTATCAAGCCTTGGCAAGCAGGATATTTTGTTTACTTTTTCATGGAGTCATGCCAAGTTTTTGAAAATTACACATGAATCAATCTTACGTTGGAGTCAATGTAGTGTTCAATGCCCTGAATCTCACATTGAGTGGTATTAGATGTCGGAAACATAACAAGTATTGTTATTGATGCACTGTTCACATAAACTATACCACGTGTTTTGTATTGATTACTCACTTGACATTTCATCCACTTCTTGATAATTCAGTGAACCTTGCAAATGAAGATTTAGAAGAGTTTAATAACCGTCAATTTCCATTTCGTGACGAACTCCATCTATTTAATAGTTAAAATATTTCCGAAGAGCCTCATGAGGGTAAAATCTTTCTCAAGAACCTCATGAAGCTGATTATTTATTTTTTCCCTTAATAATCAGCATATCTTAATAATGACCAAGTGGTTTACAGAGAGTAAACTAGAAAAACTGCATTATCCAATCTCAGAATAAACACAAGATGCTTATTCCTTGACTATTGCAGCAATACTTACATAACTTGAAGATTGCCAAGCACGTGGTGCATGGGCAATGTAGGACTTGCAGGCTTGCTTACATGCATTAATGATTTTTATGATGTTTGGAGTACTCAAGAGGAATAAATAAATCTCATACATTTGATGGAGAACTGAGTATTTTATGAAGCCACTATACATATATTTCTCTTTTTGCAGTGATATACGAATCACATGACATTATTTCCAATTTTTATAAATAGACTTATTTCGTCTTTTACAAATTGGTAAAGCAATATTGATTGTCATTTTGTTTTATATTTGAAATGTTGTTTATATAACTTCCCTACACGATATAGTTGAAACGTATGGTTTTTGATTTCATGTTATAAATAAGGGTAAAGGGTCAAATCTAGCACTGAACTATTGGCCAAAGTACACCCCACATAAAAATGAATTTCGAGGCTCAAAACTAGCACTGATCAAGTACAAACTCGGTCAAATGTAGCAAAACCGTGAAAGTTGACCGGTTTGACCGTTAGTTTTGATATATTTAGACCACATCACCTGCTATGTCATCTTATTAAACACGTCAGCACCTCATCATCATCTCCTCGCCATGTCATCATCATCTTCTCCATTACACTCTCCCTCTCCCACCTTCATCTTCATCTTTATGTCAACACACTCTTGGCCATGAAAAAGAAATCATATCAACATTCACCAAAATCTCCAATTAAAGGTTGGTGAGCCATATCCAGGGTCCCCAGGAGGACCTTCATCCCTTAAATCCATTGATGATCTCTGCTCCCGATAATGTCCTCTGCTGACATGAACTGTACTCCCGATAAAAATTTCCCAAAAGTTCCTATTCAATAGATTTGACAAAAATTGTTGGAAAAAGGTAATCACAATTTGCCTTTTAGCTTCCAAAATCCAAAGGAACATCAGAAAACATTAAAACCAACATCGCATCGCAGCTTATTGTTAAAACCCTCGAGCCATCTTGATTCTTCTTTTCACTGTGAATCGAAGGTGGAGAGAGGAGACGAAGAAATCTGAGTTTACGGAAGACTCTAACCTCGTTGTTGGAGGTGTGGGACGGCGGATCTGCATTGCGGCGACGGCAGTGTAAGAACAAAGGTAGGGTGCTCCGACGAGTAGGGGTCGTCGTCGGAGTCGTCGGGGCTGTTATGGGGGAGGAATTTCAGGACAAGGGTTTCGTCGGAGGGGGAAAATCGCGGGGAGTCGGTGAACATGTCGCCGGCGCCGGCGTCGTCGTGGTGGTGGACGGCGGCACGTTGAAGCAGGTTAAAGACCTTCAATAAGAGAGAAATGTGTAGAATGAGAGATTATAAGAAAGGAATTGCTTGCTAGTGAGAGGAAAGTGAGATCTGGGGACATTTGCTCACGTGGAGGAAGGGAGGCACAGGGAGAGGGAGTTACTAGGTCGGAGATGGAAAGTTTGAAGCTGTTGATGGTGGTAGGGAAGAAGGTGATGATGTGGCGAAAATGTTGTGACATGGCAGGTGACTATGTAACATCCCAAATTTTGATTAAGGTTAATTAGAAATTATTGAGGTGTTATTTAGGAAATTTGAGTTTTAGGGAGAAATTTATGAAGATTTATTGTTATTAAATCTTAATTTTTGGAATTTAAGGAAAAATATAGTTAAAATAATTATTTGGAGTTGGAAACTTTCATGAATAAGTATTTGGATAGTAGATAATATTATGATGGAAAGAAGGAGATATAGTAATATATACAAACTTCTGGGCTAGAAATATAATTACGAATAAACCTTAGGGTAGTTAATTGTAATTTTCCCTAAATTAAAAATAAATACATCATCATCTCCTTCCTTTCCATTTCTCTTTCTCTCTCTCTCTCTCTCTCGCTCCCTCCTGCTCCCATCCCTCTCTTCTTCTCACCACGCGTTGGCCCTTCCTCAGCGGCGGCGGCCGCCGACGTTCACGGCGGCAAGGGTGGCTGTGCTCGCCTCCTCAACCTTCTTCTGTTTCACCACCGAGCAACCTCACTTTTTCTTCTTTCTCATTGTTTATAACCTCCCTCTGTTGGCTTTTCGTTTTCCGGCAAGAGGCGGCGGAGCTCGAACGTAGACGGCCCGCGGGTAAGCTCCTCCCTCCCTTTCCTCGTTCTACTTCTTGGTTCTTTGAGTTTCAAAGCATTCTTGACCCATCTTCCTTTCTGTTCTTGTTTTCTCCACTATTCCTCTTCGATTCCGGCATCTCCAGCGGCAATTCCGGCGACAGCGAGCACAGGCCAGACCGGTGGGAATGTACAACGAACTTGGGTGAGCTTTCTGTTGATTTCCCATTCATTTTTCCTTTGATTTTGGCCGAGTTAAGAGAGGATTCGATTTTAGTTTTGGGATTTGGTTTGTTAATCGGTAAAAAAAAAATAAATAAATCTTTAGCTTATTCTTGTTGTATTGAATGAGAAATTGAACTTTGATTGAAGTTTGGAGCAATTTATGTAAACCCTAGGTTTTGGGACTATAGGGCTGACGAGTTTAAAGGGGATTTTTGGGTTCAAATCTTTGATTTGTCTAGGTACAATGGTTGTAGGGTCTGAAGATTTGGCAGCACATATGATTGGTATTTAGATTGATGAATCCCAAATTTTCTCTCCCTTTATTTACATGACTGAGCTGTTGCATATGTGTTAATGTAATCCTTTATGGCTTGTTATTGGTAAAATGTTATTTTGAATTTGAATTTTACATTTGAAGTGTCTTGATTCAGGGAAATATGAGAAGGTTGGTGTTATTCACATGTTTAAATCTTGGCATAAATAATTGATTTCATGTTTAATTAGTCATTGGTAGTAATAAGAAAGCTTATATGGTTGAATGTTAATTTGGTTTGGGGTTTCTGCTTTTATTTTCACTGTAGTCAAATTGATTTAATGAAAGATCTTATTCTTCTTTAGATGAATAGAATTAAAAAGATGGTTGTGAAGTGGGGTCTTATTTATATGTTTTGGTAGTTGCAGGTTGGTTTGGGAGTGTCTACTTTAAAGCTTTGGGTTTGGCTGAATGGATTTTGGATGTTGATTTATATGGAATTAATTATTGGATTGCTAAAGTAATTTGTTTGATGTGTTTGTTAATTTCTGAATTTTGTTCATAGCTTTGCACTTGATCTAATTGATTTAATGTATGAGCAATGTCTGTGGTGTGAACAAAGATGGTAAATGGGTGTTGTATGTGTGCTTTCAAATGTTTAGCTCTTTGTCTTATACCAGCCCTTTTCACTATTGCAAAACACCATTTTCTTCCTACAATTGGCACCAATTTTTACGGCTGAACATTCCTTTGTTTACTTCAATTGTTTCAGCTGCATTTTTACTATTCCGGTGAAGTTACTGCTATGTGTGGATGTGTCTTGTACTTTGCTTAAAGAAGTTCAAGAAGGAAACATAATAAGCATGAGTTCTTTTAGTTGGTTGATGTGTTTTTGCTGATTATAATATCCTTGGATCTAAAATGCTACTTTGAGGGGCTGATTCATTGTTTTGGAAGTCCTACTTAGTATTAAGAATATGGTTTGTTGATGTAATGCTATGAAATAGTTAATATAAAGATGACGTGAGTTATAAAGGTGATTGTAGTTTAATTTTTGGTTAAAAGGTATGATGTTTGATATCAATCAGGATTAATTGGATGGTTTAGGGGCTGAATTGGTTTAATATTGAGGACATTCTCAACTATAATTTAATTATAGAGAATGGAAGGTAATTGTTTAGTGCTATATTGATAAACATGGTTTATTCTTGTGGTTTTGACTTTGCTATGTAACTTGCTTTGTTCAGTCTAGTCATTCCAATGTTCTATGCGCTATTAATTTTGGAACTTATTGATTTTTAATTGGTAAGACCCTAATTTCTGTGTCTTGCTGCGTGGCTGGAAATGAGTTTTAAAGTTTTAGGGTTTTAGTTCTTTCTTTTGTCTTGGCTAAGATTCTCTGCTTTGTTTAGAGTGTGGAGTGAAGTAAACCTTGATGGTAATTGATTTTCTGAGCTCACAGAGACACGATTTTGTATTTATAGGAATGTGTTATAAAGGATATTAAAAGATATGTGTTTAAAGCTTAAGGAGTAGTAGGAAGAATATTTGTCTTGGCTGTCCATTGATGAGATAATTGTGTTTGTTTGATGAATATTGATCACTTGATTACTATGAATGCATCCTTATTTTACTTGGATGATTGATGTTATTCCAATATGCATTTCTTTTTCTAAGATTGTTGATGTTGATTCACATGATGCTGTTTTGACATGAAAAACTTAATAGGTAATGTGTGAACTGATTGTACGATGTATGATTGTAAGCACATTTATTTTGATTGAAACTTGATTCTAGATTATAGAATATAAATGTAAAAGGATGGGTAGTAATTTGGATCGAGAGTGACGCTAAGTAACATAAACAAGAATAGATGCTCACATTCCTTGTTATATGAAATAGGAGAATATAGTAAGAGAGGTGCTTGGAAGGAAAAACTTACAAGGAACGGTAGGGAAGAACAACAAAGTGCTAAGGGCGACAGGTAATCACTCTTAACCTTACTATAACATTGAGGGTGATGTTAGTTGGGATTTTCAAAATCCTTTTCACCCTCTATATGTCTATATTATCTTTGAGAACTTATTTTTATATAAAATAGGCTATCGGGTGCCTTTCAAATGTGATTATTTTCGTATAAAAGAGTTTTACACATTATATATATACTATTATCCTGCCTGGTGGTATATATAGGGATAGTGTTGGGTAGTGGTTTAAGAGGTGATGAGTATAGAAAAGAGAGTTACATGTTGAGTTGAGATTGTTGAGAGCTATGTTGATGGAATATAGAATAGGGATTGTGAGTATTGCATGACACTGATTATTAGTACCGTCGGCCGATGTAACCTATCGATTTGCGCAAATCGATAGGTTAATTGTACAGGTTCCTCGAATTGTAAAGGAACCAGGGATGTTTTCACAATTTATAGTGCTCCCTTTTTCAGGGATGTTTTCACTATTTAAAGTGCTCCCTTTTTCATGCTTTCAGATTTGAGACTGGGCACAGTGTCAATCACGTTTATTTTCATCTGTTGAGTTGACTTGGAATTGACTGAGGGATTTGAGTGATGTGTGGGGAATAGAGATGATGAATTTGAGTTGATTTAGACGGAGGGACTTGAATGATGAATGAAAGACTTGACATATATATATATATATATATATATATATATATATATATATATATATATATATATATATATATATATATATATATATATATTGGTTTTAAATGTGGTACCCTTTAGACGCCCTCGCTACCGCACATCTCACTGTTATAGTGAGTTAAGCGGTGATTACTGGGACAAATTGTCTCATCCCACGATTACTGACATTTTTGCAGGTATTCATGCACAGGCGCAAGCATCAGGAAAGGGAATTAGGTTTCAAAGGTTATTTAGATTAGTTAGTTATGTATATTGTCAATTTGTATAGGCCTGCATCTGCTTCCGCATATATATATATATATATATATATATATATATATATATATATATATATATATATATATATATATATATTAGTTTGCTTCTTTTTCTAACCATGTTAGGTGAACCTTTTTCTAACATGGTTAGCTATAAATTATCCATGATAGTATTCAATTTGTATTAGGAAATTCTTTTCTATCATGGATAGTATTCAATCATTAGGAAATTCCTTTTCTAACTATGATAGACATTGATATATGGAAATCATTTTGCTATCATAGTTAGTAAAGAGATAATTGAATTTAAAAAAAAAGATATCGTATGTTAATTAGGGAATTAGTAACACAATGTTACAGACTAGCCTAATTAGGTGACATGGCAGGTGATATGTTTTAATCTGGTCAAACTTAACGGTCAACTCCGTCAACTTTCACGGTTTTGCTACATTTGACCGAGTTTGTACTTGATCAGTGCTAGTTTTGAGCCCCGAAATGCATTTTTATGTGGGGTGTACTTTGGCCAATAGTTCAGTGCTAGATTTGACTCTTTACCCTATAAATAATTGAAGATATCAATGTCCTAATTAATACAAAATTTTTGCTAAAGTGAAGGTATGAAGGTTGTGGTAATTTGTTGCGTTGAGTAGTGTAGTTTTTTTATCTGACTTTTTTCTTTGAACTGACCGAGTAGTGTAGTTGAAGCAACAAGGTTTTGCTGTATTGATTGAATGGCTCAGTGAGTTAAATTATGCGCGGATTCTCTTACTAAAGAAACTTTAGCATTGGGTTAGGAATTGCTCATCTTTCATGAACCCTCCATATTTTACGAAGGATTTGTTCAAGTCATAGAAAACTTCACTTATGAGCAAAATACTATTATTTCACATGAATTTAATTTGATTGCAATAAGTTGATAAAGTGTCATTATTTTAAATTAAGATAAAATTAAGGAAGCTTATTTATAGAGTGCAAACTTTAGATTATCAGATGATGAAGGAAATTGAATTTGCATTTATCATTCATCTTTAACAATTGGAATGACATTTTCAACTGTACACAACATAGCAATTTTCAATGGTATGTGTAATTAGAAAGACATTTTCCGAAATTAATGCTACATAAGAACAAACTTAATTCAATTTCCTATGCAATCAGCCACAAACAACGCCTAGCAATTATCTTTTCATAAAGTTTTATCATAAGAATATACAAAAATGAAGAAAAAAACAAATGAATTATTGTTAGTTAGAAGATAGTCTACAAAATTAAATTTAGAATTATTGGTAAATATTAATGCTCAATATCAATTATAAATGATAAAGATTCTATGTACCAATATTAATGCAAAATATTAGGTTTCAAAATTCTTTCGGGGTGCTAATGGGAAATTTAGTTTTGAGACCTAGAGGATGGGTTTAACTTTTGTTTTGTTTTTATATGAGAGGTTTGATTCTCGGCCAAGTTCAATATATTGCATATATTATAAATTTGTATCTTTCTTAAAAAAATTCAATTGCAGTAATCATAAATAAGAGATGATCAAAGAAACTGAGTTGGACATTGTTCTTTCAATATTAATTTCGTTTCATGGAACACGTTCAAATTCATATCTTTTAATGCATTTAGTTTTTTTATGCCTACTAAATCTTGGAAATTTATTTTTCGATGAGTTCTACATAATACGACATGGTCAAACTGGTAGAATTGGTATTAGAGGTTAATGTACAATTGTAATTAATTCACACAAAAAACTCAAAAATGATTAATAACCAAAAAAGTTGGACATTGTTCTTTCAATATTAATTTCGTTTCATGGAACACGTTCAAATTCATATCTTTTAATGCATTTAGTTTTTTTATGCCTACTAAATCTTGGAAATTTATTTTTCGATGAGTTCTACATAATACGACATGGTCAAACTGGTAGAATTGGTATTAGAGGTTAATGTACAATTGTAATTAATTCACAAAAAAAACTCAAAAATGATTAATAACCAAAAATATTGATGTCAGGTCAATGTACACATAATTCTCAATTAAATGTGTACAAACTTTATAATTTCTTTCTTCCTAATTTTCAATTATACCACAACATATTATATTTATATATAATAGCTTTTCAAGGGATACCCGGAAGAGAACCACCAACTGAAACCTTCTTGCCCTCCAAAAGCTTCATATGTCAATAGCTTTTTAGCGTTTCATCCAGTTGTGCTCTGATGTTCAGTTATTTTATGATTTGTTTACAATTTCACTCGACACCACTGTACTAAACATCCAAAATTAGTTTTTAATTAACCACACATACTAAGAATTATGCCATTTACCAAAATTCTTTTCACCATAATACGTTTCTATTTTATTATTAATGAAAACATTTTTCACAAAAAAAATACATATCTGCAATTTGAAAGCAACAATGATAAATGGTGTTTTTCAAATACTTTCAGGATTGGAGAAGTAGAGGCACGGTCCAGGAAATCATTGATCTTCTAGCATCAAACGTCGGGTTTTTTGTTTCTTATGTTCCCAGGAATTTAAATACCGTTGCAGACTGTATTGTGGTTGAATCATATAAGAGAGTGAGCCCTTTGGGGTGGGTTTCTACACCATCACTTTCTTTTATTACTATTCTGACGTAGGATGCTCATGGGCCTAATGATTCAAGACCTGTCAATGCACTCAATCCAAGAATAGGCGTTGGCTAATTTATGTTTTTATCAGCTTTGATTATTGCATTAATTTGTTTATTGTTTCTGTTTTTTGCATACTGTTTCAATTTTCCATGTGTACTTGTTGAACTTTTTGCTTAAGCTGATAATGGAAGGTCTTGATTTGATCAAAAAAAAATACTTTCAGGATTTTATAAATTTTTAATTCTTCTTTGAAATGATAGCATCTCTAAAAAAATATGTACTATTACAGCCGTTAAGACATGTCATTTGATTAATAGTATGATTAATCAAAATTAAATTTGAAAATAACTAAAAGCTTCACATAATTAAGTAAATTATTTTGAACTCCGGGTTTTGATTTAATCATACATATTAAGTAATAATTCAATTAATCAATACTCTTTTCACAATAATGAGTTTCTAATATATTAGTATTAAAAACAATTTCAACAATGAAATAAGGGCAAAAGTGCTGATCTGATAATTAACTACTCCCTCCGTTCCTAAATATAAGATCACTTTGGGGGAGTGGATAAGTTCCTAAATATAAGATCACTTCCTATTTTATCTCAAGTTTTGCCCAAACTACCCTTATACTCCCTCTTTTCATTGAAAACCCCTCCTCCTTTTAAAGTTAAGTGATTGAGGGGATTTTGGGAAGATCATGTAATTTTATTGTCTTCCTTAATCTCCCCAAATTAACCAAAGTGATCTTATATTTAGGAACGGAGAGAGTATTTTAATTTGGGCAAAAATAATAAATGATGATTTCGTGGTACATAAATAATATCTAACTTTGTGACCCGATTAAAAAATGATAATTAACTGGATGTTAATTTGTAATTTCGTGGAACCTTGCTAATATTATTTTCTAAAATGAAAATACTTTTTAGCCCTTCTCAATCATAGCCTTGCTGATATTAGTTAGAATAGGAAGAGGAAGGGGAGAAGAGAGAAGGATTGAGTTTTAATTTTGAAAGGGTAAAAAGGTATTTTTACTTTAAAAAATAATATCAGCAAGATTTCACAAAACTGCAAATTAACATTTAGGGTCAGTTTCATCATTTTTGAACCGGGTCACAAAGTCAATTATTATTATTACACCTCGAAAAAGTCATTTATTATTTTGCACAAATTGAAATAGTTAATTATCAGATCAGCGATT
Source organism: Mimosa pudica (assembly GCA_029929735.1). Lineage (NCBI taxonomy): Eukaryota > Viridiplantae > Streptophyta > Magnoliopsida > Fabales > Fabaceae > Mimosa > Mimosa pudica. The sequence continues at coordinate 2,239,317 of JAKELP010000037.1, read as the reverse complement.
TCGCCCAAAAAATAAAATTTCCAAGTTTAATATCAACAATAATTATTGATATTTTTTCATACTTTAGAGTTTCTCAAATATCTAAATCTTCCTTTTAAGTGGAGAAATTAAGATTACAATTCAATGGTCTTCTATTTATTCGTGTAACAATAATAACAATGTTGATAATTAGCCTAATTACAAGTGATATACCTATGTGTACTAAGTGTTCATTCCTACTGGTCTTTATGTATATATAAATTAGGAATCAAAATTTAGTGTTAAGTGTTGATCATTGATCAACCTCAATTGAGGGAGGATAAAACAAGCCAAGTAGATTACCATTATTGTACCACTTTTATGTTACCAAAAAATAGTGTGCAAGTTTGTTACTCTATACTATACAATAATGATACTTTTTTAATCTTATTAACATCCATCAATAATCAAAATTCACCATTTAAATTTTACGAATCATTTTAATACTTAATATAAGATCAATTGATAATAAAAAATTGCAAAACATAAAAGCATCCCCGTGCATCGCACGGGGTCTATCACTAGTTATCCCTTATTACTCGCCACAACTATATATAGAAAAGTATTTATGCGCCATGGTTCCCTAGTTAAAGGGAAGATAGGATCTCTTCCAATGTCAGCTGTTATTTTCATGCCAGTAATATCCCAGAAAATGGGAGGAGGAGGAGGAAGAGGGAGGGGACGGTGGGTATGAGGGGAAGGGGAGAGATAGGGGTGAGGTAGGGTGAGTAATTTTTTATTTTTTTTATTTTTAAAAGTGAGACTCACATCCTAAAAAATTATACTCCCTCCGGTCCTAAATATAAGACTTAATTGACTTTTTCTAGAAAATCCTTAAAAAAGTAAAATAAGCTAATTATAAATTGATTTACCTAATTTTTCCCTCAAACTAGTTTATTTTACCTATAAACTAATGGATAATCTAAAAATATATCAAATATGTCATCATTTAATAACCTACTTCACAATCTTAAACTCTCCCAAAAAAAGTCAATTAGGTCCTATATTTAGGACCGGAGGTAGTATTAATTAAGTCCCCAATGTTATTAAAGTATTTTTCATTAGCTCAATGGCCAAATTGAACCATTTTTATTGTTTATTGGCCAAAATGAGACCATTTATTATTCGTAGCCCAAATTGACACTTTCAAAATAGTTTAGTGGCCAAAATGATCTTTAACCCTTAAAAAAACCTGTTTTTTCTTTTAATCCAAGTCATATGCTCACGTGTCATTTGACTGTATCATATGGCGCCATCTAAGCACATGTTAGCGACCCTTTGTGCAAGTGCTCAAGGCATTGACTTTATTGCCTCTTTAAAATTGTTTTTTTTTTTTTGCATATTTACACCTAAAAAAGATTTTGGAAAAATAACAAATAAATACCTCCGAATATTCAAAAAGACAAGGAAGAAACTCAAACTTCCAAAATGACAAGTAAGAAACTGAAATAAAAATTAACAATTGGAACTGTTATGAAAATCCTCTAATTGTGGATGTCCATGTATAATTCCCTATATTCCTCCTAATGTTTGACGTATATTCATTATTTCATATTAATGATATATCCCTAATTCTCTTCTATAAATAAAGGACTCATTTTTGTGTATGAGCAACCTCTGAATAATATATTCATCTACTCTCTTAATATTTTCTCTCATCTTCTCTTCTCATCCTTTATATTCATAACATGTAATCAGCACGAAGCTTTAACCGAGCACAAGACTCTAACCAAGACAACAATATCCTATTCTTTATTTTGTTTTCCTCTCTCATACTTTGTGGATTTGTGGAACCTATTTTTCCACTGTAATGATGACCCGAAGTCATCTCTTCGGAACATCTAGTTCCAATTTATCTTTACGACTTGAAGCTGTATTTGATTTTGATGGAACCTGAAGTTCCATTTTCTAAAAAAATTTCATATTTTACGGCATGAAGCCGTATTTGAATTTGATGGATCCTGAAGCTCCATCTACTAAGAATTACATTTTTTTACGGCTTGAAGCGGTATTTGATTTTGATGGATCCTCAAGCTTCATCTACTAAGAATTTTATTCTTGTGTGGATGAAAATGTGTAAACCTCTAGAAAATTGTTTGGGGCTAGAGATGATATGAAAATTGAGTTTTAACTCAAAGAGATATCCGGATAAAGTAACCATGGTGGTAGACATGAATCCGATGAAAATATGTGTTAAAACATTGAGTCCATTATTGTTATATAAACAAAAGTGGGTTGTTGGGCATGTGATATATGCTCATGAGGACTATGGTGATACTGAGCACCAAAAGCAAAATTTTCCTTTTGAATTGGACACATTTAAGACTTTATAAACACTGCATCTTTGGATGGAAAATCTCAGTCATGGATGACGTGCAATTATGAAGAAATAATTGACACAATATGATGCTTTGATTTCCATGGGATACAAATGCTACAGAAAATGTGAAGAGAAGTCACAGGGGCTCACACATCACTGCCAACATAATTGAGATAATTAAAGTCATTGTATGACACCAACATGTATATTTTACAGAAAAGTTTATATTGCGATTAGATACATGTACTCATGCTATTCTGATTATATACATGAATTGGTGTTCTAAATTTTTTATGCCAGATGGATTAATGTTTAAATGTGTCCGTTTGAAAATTAATAATTCATGATTACAGTTATACATTTTCTCTAAAAAAAAAGAGAGACTATTCAATTTAAATTGTAACTTTGAAAAATTTTGAGGCTAATATGCATTCATTTCACTTATCTTGGTTGTAGACAACAAACTTGTTTATAATTTTTAGAGTTTTCTCCTATTCATTTTAGAATGAAAATGGAGATTTTACACAATGAGACTTTGTTTCCCTTGAGTTTAAAGTAATTAAGTTATGAGAAATCACTGACATTATGATCAAAATGGTTGAATATTATGGTTTCAAATACATGCTTATTATTTTGTAACTAATCCAACGCCTTGATCACTTCGCAATACCATAAAAATTATATTAAACATTGGTGTCTTTAAAGGACTTGATTTCCACTGCATGCAATTAATTACCACAATCAAACTGCCTGATGTCTGATATTTTCATATAATTATTTTAAATCGATAAACTTATTGCCATGAGAGATGGCAACGTTCATATCTTGTTTTCTAGCAAATTGTTTTGCAAATGATAATCATCTTTTGATTCAATAAAAAAATGGATTTTTCTGTTAGGAGGTTTTCTTATACTGGGCAATTAATATTTCAATAATGAAATATTTTAATTTATACATAAAATGTAATAAATGTTGGAGATTTATTATTTTGGTATTATTGAGTTTTAAACATATTTATGTGTCTATGAATGGTAATGGACCATTTCATATTGCTCACATTTATGAGCGATTTAAATAGCTTTAATTGTGGAATAAAATTTGAAATTTTGTAATTTTATCATAAATGATATTACATGGTGAGATTCTAATTCAATTAGAATTGTGATTGCTAAATATAATTGAGATATTTAGTATTATGTTGTGCCTAAAATTTGCACCTCAAAATTACCTTGCTACTAGGTGCACCTTTTAGAAATTACCATGTTATTTGGTGCACCTCTGCCCTTGATTTAATGCATGTTTTCATTATAATTGCACCTAATTAGCAAAGAGTCAAACTATTGCACAAGTTATTGGAGTTTGTTCTAGTTAACAGTAATTTTGTCACATTTAGATTTATTCATGATCATTCATCCTTTCTGAGATCTTTGTGATGTTATTTCAAGTCTTAATATCTTATAGGTCAATAGGAGAACACACTCAAATAGAAGCCAAAAATGATGATGGAAGCAAAGTACAAGAAGGTGGAAGTTAAGAATAAAAAATATGAGGGCTAGTTTTGGTGCCGCGAGAGTGCCCTAAGAGCGCAAGGAGCGCCAAAACTGAAAGCATTTTATTTTGGCGCCCTGACTGCGCCAAGACTACCCTGACTGCGCCCGAGGTGCCAAATCTAACAAAAAAATCAGACACAAAAATTAGGGTTCCTAAGCCCTATTTAAGCATTCTAACAACCCCAAACCCCAAACACACTTTGTTTAACCTAACTATCCAAACATCCCATATTTTAAGAACGTAGATAAACCTCCCTAAAGTTGAGATATGTAATATTCTGTTACTAAATACTTAATTAACCAATAATATCCATTTTAGATCTAATAACCTCTTTACTAACTATGATAGAAAAAAGATTTTCATAATATCAATGTCCTATCATAGTTAGAAAGGGAATTTCCTAATGATTAAACACTATCCATGATAGAAAAGAATAAACTAATACAACCTGAATACTATCATGGATAATTAATAGCTAACCATGTTAAAAAGAATCACCTAACATGGTTAGAAAAATAAACAACCTAATGTTCAATAATATCAAATACATATAAATATATGCGGAAACGAATGCAGGCCTATACAAATTGGCAATATACAATTCAAAATAGTCTATATAACTACTACTACCTAATTCCCTTTCCTGATGTTTGCGCCTGTGCATGAGTACCTGCAAAAATGTCAGTAATCGTGGGATGAGACAATTTGTCCCAGTAATCACCGCTTAACTCACTATAACAGTGAGATGTGCGGTAGCGAGGGCGTCTAAAGGGTACCATATTTAAAACCAATAATATATATATATATACATGTCAAGTCTTTCATTCATCATTCAAGTGTCTCCGTCTAATCAACTCAAATTCATCATCTCTACTTCCCACATATCACTCAAAACCCTCAGTCATTTCCAAGTCAACTCAACAGATGAAAATAAACGTGATTGACACTGTGCCCAGTCTCAAATCTGAAAGCATGAAAAAGGGAGCACTTTATATAGTGAAAACGTCCCTGAAAAAGGGAGCACTATAAACAGTGTAAACATCCCTGGTTCCTTTACAATCCGAGGAACCTGTACAATTAACCTATCGATTTGCGCAAATCGATAGGTTACATCGGCCGACGGTACTAATAATCAGTGTCATGCAATACTCACAATCCCTATTCTATATTCCATCAATATAGCTCTCAACAATCTCAACTCAACATGTACTCTCTTTTCTATCCTCATCACCTTTTAAACCACTACCCAACACTATCCCTATATTCATTTCATGCCATTCCAGATCAATGGCCACCACCAGGCAGGATAATAGGTATACAGAGTTTCAAATTTCTTTATATGAAAATAATCGTGTTTGAAAGGCACCCGATAGCCTATTTTGTATAAAAATACCTTTTAAAGATAATATATGTAACATCCCGAATTTTGAATTAGGAATAATAAAGAATTTATTAAGGTTTTGAGGTGTCATTTTAAAAAATTTAAAGTTTTAGGGAGAAATTTTAGGATACTTTGGACAATTTACGAATATTGAATTTTATTTAGTTTAGAATTTAAAGAAATATAGCTAAAAGAATTAATTGGGGATAGAAACTGTAACATAGTGTTACTAATTCTGTAACATTATCCATGATAGAAAAGAATAAACTAATACAGCATAATTGCTATCATGGATAATTTACTGCTAACCATGTTAGAAAGGATTTGCCTAACATGGTTATTAAACAGAACTAAATGATATTAAATAATAAATAAATACGTATACATGCGGAAACGAATGCAGGCCTATACAAATTGGCAATATACATAACTAACTAATCTAAATAACCTTTGAAGCCTAATTCCCTTTTCTGAAGCTTGCGCCTGTGCATGAACACCTGCAAAAATGTCAGTAATCGTGGGATGAGACAATTTGTCCCAGTAATCACCGCTTAACTCACTATAACAGTGAGATGTGCGGTAGCGAGGGCGTCTAAAGGGTACCACAGTTTTAAAATCAATAATATATATATATATATATATATATATATATATATATATATATATATATATATATATATATATATATTCCTCATTTCCTTTTATCCATCACTTAAATCCTTCTGTCACGTCTCAATCAACTCGAATTCATCATCTCTACTTCCCATGTATCACTCAGCATCCCTCACACTCACCTAAAGATGCATTGTGCCACCACGGTGCATTCAAGCATCTATTCTTCACTATATGATTTGACACTGTGTCCCTCTCCATAATGAGGGGACAATTTCCCTCTCTGGCAATCTCCAGAGAAGGAACCCCAATTCGGTTTTCCATTACAGAACGGGAACGGTTGGGCTCTCCACTGCCAAACAACCGTAGGGGCGGTTGGGCTCTTCAATGCCAAACAACCGTAGGTCACTTCTCTCAATAAGTCGACCTATGAACCCCGATCCAATCAATTCTAAAAAGGATCCTCGGTACAAATAACTGCCGATTGGCCTATCGACAGTTATCATCGCGCGATGGTACATAAGTAACAGTGTCATGCAATACTCACCATATCTATCAACCTCAACCTTATTCAAGACCTCAATGTCCATATCAGTACAATGCACTCTTACAATTTCCTGTCAATATATCATCCACAACATTCAATGTTCCCCTAATAATTCCTCCCACGATCTCCAATTCAACATCTCATTCCTATTCTCATAATCTATTATACAACTCTCAATATCCCTGTCAAGGTATCAAATCTCAATGTATATACACTCATACATACATAATCCAGTAATACCACCAGCCAGGATACTACATATAGTAAGTCAAATTCTTTATATGAAAATAATCGTGTTTGAAAGGCACCCGATAGCCTATTTTGTAGAAAAATAATCTCCAAAGATAATATATAGATAATGAGGGTGAGAAAGGATTTTCAAAATCCCCAACTAACGTCACCCTCAATGTTATAGTAAGGTAAGTGTGATTACCTGAACCTGCTTCACATCAAGACAGTACAATATCAATGAAGTCCTCGCTTGTAGCTCGCCTATTGATATCCCCAATCACTAGAAAATACATATTGCGGTGTCAATACATAGTTCATGATCCTATTATATAATTCAATTAAGTTAAACCCTATCAGGACTAAGATAGATACCCATTCTTTATTACCTCTATTGAACCAAGCAACTCACTTTTCTCACCTAAATACTTACCCATGTTTAAAGAACACATCCTCAAAGTGATAATCATCCTTGACTATTCAACCATAACCTTTCATAGTAAAATTCTTCTCTATTTCACCATACCACCTTAGTTTCACAATTTGAGCTTATAGAAATATTTTCAATCACTAACTTAATCCTTTCAATTTAATCATACAGTAACATTAACTCGCAAATACTAATTATTTATTACTAACTATCAATCCCATAAAGTTTACAAATTCATGCCTAGACAAGGAGTCTTAACCTTATAATCCTTTCTCTTCAATAACATCAACACTTGTGATAACAAAAATCCATTCCATGGTTTCACAATTATACCTAGCACCACAATCCTTTAAAAACCATCAACTTCACAAGAGGCTAGAGGTTTACAAAGTTCAAGAATGGGAGGAGAAGAGTTTACCCACCGTCGGCCGCCGTGAAGCTCGCCGGAAAACGGCCCTTAGGTGGTCGGCCAAACTGAAAAAGGGGAAGAGAGCTAAGGAAAAGGTGCTATAAAGTTGAAAAAGGAAGAACAACATGAGAAGCTACAAGAAAAATCGAACCTTTCCTTTAACCCGCCGCTTCACTTCGCCGGAAACTCAAACCGCCGCCGGAAATGCCAAAGCCGGAGCACCACTTCCAAGCACAGATCGGGTTCGTGCTTCACGGATTCATGGAGAGGAGTGAAGGGTGAAACAAAATGAGAAAGCTTTATGGAGGTAGAGGACCGAATTTGTTGAGTTTGGAAGGGAAAAAGAAGAAGTAACAATGGTGAAGGAAGGAGTGAAGTCGCGCGTTTGAGGAAGAAGGAGGGGAGTCCGAAAATTTTATATTTTAAGGAGAAGGGGCATGTTTGGTTTTGCTGAAATAAGGGGTGTTCTGATGATTTGTAGCCCAAACTTGCCATAGTGAACTCTTTTAATTCTAAAACTATTTAAACCAGCCTCCCATCTTTTTAAACTTCAAAATATTTTTAGCTTTACCACTCCCTCATATTTCAAACTCTTCATTTCTTAATTAATTATATGCACATTAATTACTCATAATTTCCAAAGATATCCCAAAAATTCCTAAAAATTCCAAAATTTCCCAAAACACTCTCTAATCCTGAATTAAATTTTTCAGGATGTTACAATTCTACCCCTCTTAATTAATTTCGTCCTCGAAATTAGTAGAAATTATCATTAGATACAAAGAAAGGGATAGTTATTTCCACTGATAATCCTAGTTTGAGCGAGAGAAAGAAGAATTTGGAGATAATTCAGGAGTATTGGAGTTATTGACACTGAGGATTTTGTTGCCATAAGTGTCATCCATGTGACACCATAAAGATGATATCAAGGAATTAGAAAAACTTTAAACATTCTCCTAACAGGTGTTGATCAAACTTTCCTAGAAATAGCAGTCAAGTTCGACATATGAGAGATATTATCTTAGGATAAAGGTAAGATTACGGATACTACACCAATTTCCCAGGTTCCTTTAGGGATTGAAAAGAGGTGAAATCAAGTCAGATTGACTTAAATGTATATAATCTTTGATCAAGGCTAGAACCACGACGTAAGATAACTAGGATTATAGCTAAATTTCCTTTCAAAATCCCAATTGATTCTGTTATACTAGCAGATTAATGGTTAAATATGTCAAAAATCACCATACACAAGTCATAGCAATATCATCACCTAATAATCTTATTGATATTATAACCATGATCTAAAACCCCAAAACTACACTTTGAATATTCCAAGTCATATGTCTCTCAATTCAAAATCATACTAACTTAAATTCAAGAACTCTACATACATATCAAAGAACTACAAGTCCAATCCTTAATGCTTCACAATTTATATAAGTATAGAATTAGTCATTATGCCTATTAACTCAATCAATGCAATTACACACACACACACACACGCAAACCAACAGAATTGGAAAAAGAAGAATCACAACCTCTAATTCAAATTAATATCAATCACCCAATTATTTATTCATTTCCAACCAATACCCTTGATTTCATTGAAGAATCACAATAAAAGCTTAGAAAGATATAATCTCAAGATTGGTCAATTATTCGCCAATTCATTAATCTCTCAATAAATTCATCACCCAATATAAAACAAGCAACACATATTTCGCTCTAGCTATACCTTAGACTCACATGCATTAGCACCATTCAGCTTTACCCATTTACAAAACTTTGGAATACAACATTATACATTCTATTTTAGAAACTAGTTTGGCAACAAAACTATTTTAACTCTAGACATGCACACACTTAAATACCTCACATCATTTACAAGCTTAGCATACAACAGTTAAACAAACGCTCAAACCAAGCAAATCAGACTTAAACAAAGGAAAAGCATAAGAGCAAAACTTGCATCTTAGCAATACAAATTCCATGTGATCAACATGCATAATTTCCCATTACCAATCATGAACAACCAGAAACGTGGCCCATACATGACAAGAATCCCCATTTCTTTTCAATACATAATATATTTCCATCTTCCCCTAAATCAGTTCCCAAAACCGACAGATCCTAGGAAAATTAGAAATTTGTGAAACATGAAACCTCCAAAAATTAAACAAATAAATGAAGCCTTCAACTCTAAAACCAAAGCTTACACATCATTTTAAGTGGATTGTTGCTCCCAAATCCCTAACCCAAACTAGGCCTCTCATAGGAACAGAACAAAATCGAAGAAAAAGAAGTGAGAACAAATAGCAGAGACTCACCGGAGTTTGCATCCGGTGTTCCACCTCAGAATCGAACTCGCCGTCGCCGGAATCCGCTAGGCTCGCCGGAGAAACAGGGAGAACGAAAGGCAGTTGAGCGAAGGCAGTGAGAAAAAGAAGCCGAGTGAAGCAAAAGAAGAAAAGAGAAGGAAAAAAGCTTACCCATGAAGCTTTCACCTCTGTGCGCCGCCGGACTCTCAACTGCTCGCCGGAAAACGCAACACCAAAGGGAGGAAGACGATGAGGATCGAGAACGCGAAGAAGAGGAAGCAGGAACATGTTTTTAGTGAGGAAGAGGGAAGAAGGTAGATAGACAGCGTCAACATCGACGCTGCCTCCTTGGGCCGCCGGAATCGCAGGGGCGGAGGGAAGGAAGAACAGAGGGAGATGAGAGGACGGAGGGAGATCGATGAAAAAGGGGGGGGTCGGCGGCTTTTTATATTATGGAAGGTAAGGGTGTGTTTGGTTTACTGAAATAAGGAGGTTCTCTGATGATTTGTAGCCCAAACTTGCCATAGTGTACTCTTTTAATTATAAAACCATTTAAACCAGCCTCCAATCTTTTTAAACTTCAAAATATTTTTAGCTTTACCACTCCCTCATATTTCAAACTCTTCGTTTCTTAATTAATTATATGCGCATTAATTACTCAAAATTTCCAAAAATATCCCAAAAATTCCTAAAAATTCCAAAATTTCCCAAAACACTCTCTAATCCTGAATTAAATTTTTCAGGATGTTACAAGATATATGTTGCAAAAACCCTTCCTCTAAATTTTAGAATTCATATGCACTTACCCAAAACGTTAAGTAGATACTTAATTTTGGCTTTTAAATATAGTTTCAATCAAAATACCCTTTCAACATAAAATTTTCAAAAATTTATATATTTCAAAAATGTTTTTTGTAAAATGAAAACTAATTATTGCACACCCATTTTTTTCATGCACATATAGTTTTGGAATTTCCAATACATTTATTAGTTTTGGGTTAATACATTTCTTGGTCACTGAACTTTCAATAAATTTTTGTTTTGGTCTGTGAACTTAAAACCGATGGTTTTGGTCTTCAAACTTTCGGTTAATTTTGGTTTTGGTCAGAACTTTAAAATGGGTGGTTTTGGTCCATGAACTTTTGGTCAATTTCAGTCTTGGTCCTTAAACTTTCAGTCTTGGTCCTTAAACTTTCAGTCTTGGTCCATGATAGGTGTTACCTATCATGACCACAGTTACCAAACTGTGGTCGTGATAGGTGTTTAGGAGATACCTAATTAGGTGTCACCTAAACATGTATCACGACCAAAGTTTTGTAACTTTGGTCGTGATATGTGTCACCTATCACGACCACATCACACTTTTTTACGACGCTCTGTTGCACGACCATATTTTTATGGTCGTGAAAGACTCAATATTTTGGTCGTGAAAGACCTTATTTCCAGTAGGGTTTGATGTTCTTAAAGTATATGAGAGGCCTTTAATTTGCAATAGCGCTCAAAAAATAATGGATATCAATGTGTTTCTGATGGTTTAATAATGTGGTTTTCACGGAGCATGTATGTCTAAAATAATAATCGTACATGTCTAAAATAATAATCGTACCACGTGAGTGTAAACAAAAAACAATTCAGTTTATTTTAAATTAAACGGCGTTAGCATAATATTTTATTTTGAATTTACAATAAGTATATTTTATTTCATTATATTGTTTTGAAATATTTGCTACTATTTTGAATTTTTTGACATCCGTCTTTTATTCAGCTTCTACATCAGCAATTAAAAAGTATTTGGACTAATCTAGGGTGTGTGGTTGAGTGGCAATGACTCATTCACCCTTAACCAATTGTCTGGGGTTCAATCATTGGCATTGGGTATGGGAAAATATTAAATATCTCAGACAAGTTGTCTCACCCTTTGAGGTGCCTACAAATCAGTGGAGGAATAGTCTCTCACTTGTCGAGTTAGGGATACCTTGATTGTCAATAAAAAAAAAGTATTGGGATTGATTGTCGAGTTAGGATACCTTGATTGTCAATAAAAGTTGAATAAAAGAGAAGGAAACTGTGAACGGTTAAATAAGTCAAGTTTCCTTAATTTATTGACCAAAGACTAATTAATATCATCGAAGCAGGGACATCATTCTTTGAACTAATTCAAGAAAGACCAATTTTGCAATCCGGTCGCAAAAGTCATCTTTGTAGATATTTTCAAGTTATTGATGACAAGGTTAAAAAAACTGAAGTTATTGATGAAAAGTTATATTGTATGTGTGCGTGCGAGCAAAAGTTTTAGTATGTTAGATCCAAGTTCTTTAGAACTAACATATGCCTTTGGACTCAGCATGACTTTTATAGAGGTATTAACAAATTATCCATCAACATTCTACTCATATTAGTAGCTAGCTGGATCTGAACTCAACTTCATGGACTATGTACCAATTTTTTTTACCATATAGTTAGAACAATCATTGTTGAACTAAAAGGGCGTTGAGTGAATGGGAAAAAGCTAGTCTTGCAAACATACGTTTGAATATTTGTTAAAGAGGTGCTCGTATTTAGTGTCAGTCTGTGAGACAATATCTTATATAAAAATTACATGCAACAGGAATATACCTATACTTGGCAAAAGGGCCGGGAAATAGAAAACAATCTTTGAAAATTACACATTTGACATAAAAACCATCATTTTTTTGCATTTTAACTTGCACAATACTCCCTCCGTTCCTAAATATAAGATCACTTTAGGGAGGAGAACTTGTTCCTAAATATAACATCACTTTCTAATTTGAATCAAGTTTTCTCCAAATTACCCCTATACTTCATTCACCAAAAAATAGTGGTTGAAGGTGAGAGGATATTTTTTAAACTTAGATGAGGGTATTTTGGAAATTTCATGTAATCCTAACTCATTGGAATGTCTTCCTTAATCTCTCCAAATTTGCTTAAGTGGTCTTATATTTAGGAACAGAGGGAGTATATAATAAAAGATAGTTTAAGTTCTAGCTCAACATGATCAAATTATTGATAACATGTGTATTTGATCCTTCACTATGATTTTCCCTTTTGAAATATATCTAATCAAAACTTGGTGACTGAGGATCCAAACTCAATTCAAATGGGACTGCTATGTAAAAGAAGATAAATCATTGTATATAAAAATACACCGTCAGTAAAAAATAAAAATACACCGTCAGTAAAAAAGTATATGAAAATAAACCATTTGGATCATTGAATTGTCCCATATTTACATGTTGTTACGTATTTAATTTTTTCCTGCCGCCGTATTTCTATTAATTTTCATTGTTTTATTTTATAATTTATTTTGAGTAATATTATTTTATGATTTATTCATTTTTAATAGTATTCCACTTATTATATTATTTACGTTCTTGTTCAATTCTAGTTTAATATTTTATTTCTTTTTTTATCCATGATCAAGGTATCCCTCACTCGACAAGTGTGAGACTAATCCCCCGCTGATTTGTAGGCGTGGGACAGCTGACCTGAGAGATTTAATGCTTCTCCATATATACCCAACGCCAAGGATCGAACCCCAGATAATTGGTTAAGGGTAAATGAGTCATTGCCACTCAACCATACACCTCAAGTTAATATTTTAATTCTTTTTATTCATTCTTCAAGTAGTAAGTAGGTCGCTCCAATTAATAAAGTTGATCAAACAACAATTTATTCCCTTTTATTCAAAAAATAAAATTAAAATGTTTATCCTAAATAGAAATGCAATGACAACTGCATCGAAATTATCCAATATAGAGAAGCACCCAATAAGATGGTAAGAAAATCATAAATGTAAATGCCCAGATTAAAAATATTTCACTGATTGATCAACAACTTAAATGATGAAAAGATACATGAATATTTTTATAAGAAGCTATATAGCTTCTTCCTTTGGACCAGGTATAACTTTCTTATCGAAACAACCAAGAAACACCAAACCAATTCTTCACTTCATTATTGAACGCATTTTGTTCAAATAAAACATTTCTAAGTCAAAAATTATAAACAGAGAATTGAAAGAGGTATGGAGTAGATAGACATGTAGATGGTAAGTTATAGAAATGGTCACAACAACTCCTGAGCACACTTGAACAAAACAAATGAATTGAAAGAGTAATAGGTTGCAGGTGAAGAAAAATAAAAGTTAGTCTCTAATTCTTTCTTGCAAACCAATTAAATAGACCGCTTCAATGAATTTACCTTATAAATAGTCTTCATGTTCATTCATAAACTCAAACTAATACATAGAAAATTAAAAGATATAAAGATAGAGAGATATACGCATCCACAAGATGAAGTCTGCATGCTTGGTTGTGGTTAGCCTTTTGGCATTTGCTTCTGTTCATGTGCTTGCATATGACCCAAGTCCTCTTCAGGATTTCTGTGTTGCACTCAAAGACTCAGATATTAAAGGAGGTACACACAATTATATTAGGCCTCATTTTCTAATACATCTTTTTCATTCTGATACACGCTATTATGACGACTTTATATTATCAAATATATAGGACATTATAATAACTTCAGAACTAACCATAGGGAGCAAATAACATTAAATCTTTACAGGTTTAATTTTGATGCAGTTATATATTATTGCTTAAGCAAACTTAGATTATTTGATCTCTCAAATTTGTATGCAGTATTTGTGAATGGTAAATTTTGCAAGGATCCGAAAGCTGTGAAAGCAGAGGACTTCTTCACATCTGGATTTGATAAATCCGGAGACAAAAACCCTACTGGCTTCGCTGTCAAGACTGCAGATGTGACCATGTTGCCGGGATTGAACACTCTTGGAATCTCTCTTGCTCGTCTTGACTTTGACCCAAAGGGTTTGAACCCTCCTCACACTCATCCACGTGGCACTGAGATCATTGTTGTGGTTGAAGGCTCTCTTCTTGTTGGATTTGTAGCCTCCAATCAAAATGGGAATAAATTATTTACCAAAGTGCTTAACAAGGGAGATGTGTTTGTTTTTCCAATCGGTCTCATTCACTTCCAACAAAATGTGGGTTATGGCAATGCTGTTGCATTTGCAGGTCTTAGCAGCCAAAATGCTGGAGTTATCCCTATTGCAACATCTCTGTTTGGCTCTAATCCACCTATCTCTTCTGAGGTTCTTGAAAAGACATTCCAAGTGGACGAGAAAATAATTGATTTACTTGAGAAGCCATTCAAAGGTTAATCAATGATTGATGAGTGCATACTACAAAAATACATATTACGTACACTAAATAAATAAAAAAGAACTTTTGGTTTATGTATAGACCAAATGTTTTATTTGGTAGGTATCTCATATACTACAAGGCTAGTTTGATTTGTTTTGTATCGGGTTGATGTAGCATAGCCCAAAACATTATATTGTTTCAGATTTACTCATCTAATAATACATTGTTTTGTTTTTGAATATTCAATATCAAGAAGTAATGGAAACAAAGAAATTGTTCAAATTTAATACTTAAGTTGGCATTCTCTCGATCTTTTGCTTCTTCTCTTTTAGAATTCCAAAAGAACAATTAAGGAATCAGACAATTGTTAATTGTTGTGTTCCAATTGTTTTAGAGCATAGCATGTAACAGTTCTCATAGTCTTCACTAATTTAGAACACATGTCTAGATATAAGAGAACTTTATAGCTTGTAATGTTGGAAGCGCTTAAATGATCGAAAATGAAATAATAAAGATTAGTTGGGATTGATGTTTGGGAGAGAATATAAATGTGCCTAAAGAGAATTATTGCAAAAACGTGAAATCACGAAGCTATTAATATAAGTTTCTCGTGATCATCGCCATAGTCTCGCCACGGCTAGCCCATGGCGAGGACAAAACAATTTTTCTTTCTTTCTTGGTTTAACTATAGGCTTATAAAAATGCTCATAATCTCCACTAATTTAGAACACATGCCTAAAATTAAGATGACCATGTAGGCTTGTAATGGTGCAAGGGCTTAAATGAAATAAAGAAGTGATAAAGATTAGTTGGATTGGTGTTTGGGAGAGAATATGAATTTTCCTAATGTGAATTCTTACAAGAAAATGCAAATAATAATCTAATAATCTCACATTCATCCTCAAGCAACCAAAGTAATATAAAAGGTTCAGCTAGATTTTATATGGTTTATAAAATTAATATATAATAAACAAAATCTTGAATTTAAGCTTCCCCATTCCGATTAACCGGTTACTTAGAAACCTAGCAATGAAATAAAAATATAAAATAATAGATACATTGCCATCACTAGAATTTAGTGCCTCCACAATACAGAAGTATAACCTATGAACTCACAATGTCGACACTATTTGAAGAGTTGAAAAATAAGCTAATGTGATGCAGAATCGAATGAATTAGAGAATAAAAAAATAATAGAGAATGAGGGACAGAATGGAAGAGGGAGAGATAGAGGAAAGACTTAAGAAGAAAAGGGAGATAGAGAGACGGACATACAAAAATTCAATATTATTATTATTCAAATCATCAGACATACAAATATTTTATGAGCTATTTATAGATATAAACCTAACACTAGAAATCAATGTTGAAACATTCTAGAAATGGGAGCATAAATGCAAAATGGAAATTGATAACAACCGAAACAAATGGAACTACAAGAGAATCACATCACATCATAATTTTCTAATTTTCAAGATAATTATAGAGAATCTCATGAAATAATAATTTCCTAATTTTCATATATCATCATTTCTCCCCCGTTTGAAAATATTCGGGTCACGATGATTTGATAGAGATGTGTAAGTCTTGGGAGTAAATGACAATTCGAATCATCCAAAGTGGTGTATTGATTTGGAATCCTTTCAGTGAGGTACCTGAAGATGGAACCCTGGGTTAAACCAACTTTTGGTCCCTGAACTTTCACCTTATTTTGCTTTTGGTCCTTGAACTTTCAAACACATGATATTGGTCTCTGAACTTTGCTCACTTTAGAAGGATCGGTCTCTGAACTTTGCTTAGTTTAGAAGGATTGGTCCCTGAAACGTTAAACTTTGTGGGGAATTAATTCCAAACGCATGGTATTGGTCCCTGAACTTTCACCTCATGCTGGACCGTTTAAAAATAATTAATTCTCATCATTGCAGCACTTCTAGAAGCGCCGCAATGTCGGGAATTAATTATTTTTAAATGTGATCCCACATTGCGGCGCTTTTCTATTCAAAACGCCGCAATGTGGGTTTTTAAAAAAAAACACAAAAGAAAATAAAAAACCAAAGAATTAATAAAATATGCACAACGACGTTTTATTGCAGATAAACGCCGCTAAGTAAAACGCGGGTATGTTGGCTGGAACTGCGCGCCACACTTTCCCGCATTTTTTCTACCCGCTTTCAGGTGTTTTCTTAAAAAACACCGGTATGCTAGTCAATATCGGCGTTTTTGCTTGAAACGCCGGAAAGCTTACGCCGGTAAGCGGCGAATGTTTTGTAGTGCTTTCTCTATTTTCAATTTCCTAAGCTTAATTTGTTTATTGGTTTGTGGTAGTAGGCATGATTACAACCGACTTTTCTGATCAATGCTTTGGATCTTTATTTATGCTAATCTTGAACTCGTCTCTAATTTGTCGTCGTAATTGGATTATTGCCTCAACATTAGAAAACACCTCAAACAGTGTGGATATTGTCAAAACTGTTTGATATACTTGTCTCTTGTGATGACATTAAAGACTATTGATGGTATTGAATTTTGGGAGCAATAAACTCTTTGATAGTAGATGTTCGCAGAAAATCATCTCTTAAATGTTGGAACTTTAATTAATTTAGCTAGGATAGTCAGTACATAACAAAGAACTTGCTTTTGGATGTCCCAACATACTAAGTAAAGTTTGGGCATAGTATTGCACCTAGATTTATTTTATTCAATCCCACTCTTATGTGTGATGATTTCTATGTTTCTTTATTTTGTACTTGTTATTTTTATTGCTTTCTATTGTTGGGCTTTACAACTATTTAACATAATATGTTGTTTTTATATAAAGCCTTCTTCATTAATATTTAACGAAATTATGCATTTGACTTTCAACTTACTTTTTTTGAATTGGAAAGGCAAGCTTACTGCTTGAAAAATTACATTACACTCTCAGTAAAGAGATGAGCATTGCTTGACTTTCAACTTACTGATACCATGATATGATAGTTGCGAAGTCTCTTTTATATGTATCATATAATATATTTATTAAAAAAATATTGGTTAACTCCAAAAATTTAAAAAAGAAATATGACATCTTTTTTTTAAAAATAAAAAATGTTTCTTTCAATATTTTGATAAATAAATTCGGTTTTGATTGATAAAGCATCAAACATTATCAAAGGATGTGAGATCTTATTACTTCTTTTCTTTATTACAGTTATAAACTGTATATATCCAATTTTAGTGGTTTAAGTTAATTAATTTATTTTTTATGTTATAAAATTATAAATCTAGAAAAAAAAATTTATCCAAAAATAAATGTGATATTTAGAACACTAACGGGGAAACGCAAATGGAAAACACTCAACTCAAGCTTTCTTTATTTATTTACTTATATATTTATGTTACTTAATGGATCTACATCTCTCCCTCCTCCCTCCCTAAATCTAAAGGGTTATTGACAATTTAAACCATATCAATATAAGAGAAGTCACTTGACTATTTTCATCACGAAAATTAAACGATACATACATACAACACACGTATCTGTAAAAAGTAGTTTCATTTTTTAATTAGTGAATCTCAGACAAGGTATTGATGGAGCCTATGCCACATCTATATATTGGATTAGTGAATCAAACAAGTATTGGATTATTGGAATGTATAAGAAACAACAGTCAAATAAAACATTTGGTCATAGATATATATAACGCAACAGCTTTTTATTTATTTAATGTAATAGTACATATATATTTTTGGTGTGTGTGCATGCACCAATCATTAACCTTGGAATGGCTTCTCGAGTAGATCAATTATTTTCTGATCAACTTGGAAAGTCTTTTGAAGAACCTCAGAGGAGATGGGTGGATCAGAACCAAACAAAGATTTTGCAATGGGAATAACTCCAGCATTTTGACTACTAAGACCTGCAAACGCAACGGCATTTCCATAACCCACATTTTGTTGAAAATGAATAAGACCAATTGGGAAAACAAATACGTCTCCCTTGTTAAGAACTTTGGTAAATAATTTATTCTGATTTTGATTAGAGGCTACAAATCCAACAAGAAGAGAGCCTTCCATCACTACAAGGATCTCCGTGCCACGTGGATGAGTGTGGGGAGGGTTCAAACCCTTTGGTGCATAGTCAATGCGAGCAAGAGATATTCCTAGAGTGTTCAATCCAGGCACCATTTCTACATCTGCTGTCTTAACAACGAAGCCTGTAGGGTTTTCTGCTGTGTTTCCAACTATATCAAATCCATAAGTAAAGAAATCCTCAGCCTTCACAGCTTTTGGATCCTTGCAAAATTTCCCGTTCACAAATACTGCAAACAAATTTGAAATACAGTATTAGAAGCTTCTAAAACAACAATATATAATTGAGTGAAATTATACTCGTAAAGATTTATTACAATTTCTCTCTAGCTAGCTGTCGTAATTTTTGAAGTTATTTGTTTTACGTTTGCTAAGAAAAAGTTGTTAATATCATATAATTCTGTATCGGGAGAATTTACAACCAAGTCACATGAAGAGAACTAATCACAATAAATCCTTTCATAAACTTCAAATTAAACTAAAATTCCTAAGAACATGTGTGAAATTAAGTTGAACTACATTGGTTGTTGTCAATGCCCATGGTTGTAGAGTTATCAATAACACAAATCAATTTGTGATTTAATAATGTAGTTCGCTTTCAAATTAATCATAGCTTACTAGAACTTCAATATGGTTTGACTGTGATTAATTCTCTTCTACTCGAACAAATTATACTTCTTCCTTAACACTCTCATACCTCAACTTTTCATTCTCAAATTTCTATTTTTATTGATATAAGATTTTACAAAAAAAGTGGCATTTTGATATATTACCGGGAAAAATGGTATAGTTTTGAGTTTTTATATGATATTCCAAATAGAGGTAATGTGAAATTGGGTATTATTTATTTCTCTTTTAAATTAATAAAACGCTCAAAATTGTGCGTGCTATATTTATTTATAAGATATCAAAATGTATTTCATTTCATGTAGATTTTAATGATAAATATTGTAAAACATTTTATAAAGTTTAAGTATTTCAAGGGCTTTAATGAGTACTTCCTCTATTCATTGTCCCTTATTATAAGATGAAAATAATAATATTACATGAAAAATGCTAAAATGAGTTAATAATAATAATAATACTAATGATAATAATAATGAAGGGATATGATAAAAAACAATTATGTGAGAAAGATATTTTAATTTCTTAAAAAATATACACCCATTTGTCACGGTTTCGCTTCGAAATCGTAACATGACTGTTACAAATTTTCCAATTATTTGGTGCCATCATTTGTAATGATCCTTTTGTTTTACCACTACAAAAAATTCAGCCGATACGATAAGGGCAGTTACTTAGGTGACCGCTACAATTGCATAGCATTTTTTTAAAACCGCTACAAAGCACTTGTTTTCTGTAAACGTGATACGTCATAATAATGAAAAATAATGGAAGAGAATGGATGAGAAAAATCAATCTAGAATAAAAAGCGTAAAATTCTATTCAATGAACAAACTACTACAACTAACGTGAATCATACCAAAAAGTTTTGGTAGGATTAAAAATGCTGATCTATAAATTTTTTTAAAAAAGAAAAGACAAGAGAGGGTGTAATAGAGAACTGGGCATTGTTAGAGGCCCCTTTCCCTAATTTGATTGTGCTTACCTCCTTTAGTATCTGATTCATTAAGTGCGACACAGAAATCTTGAAGAGGACTTGGGTCGTATGCAAGCACACGAACAGAAGCAAATGTCAGGAGTAGGCTAACTACAACCAAGTACACAGATTTCATCTTATTTGTGTACAAATCTGTCTTTCTAAGCTCTTTCTCTTTTAATTCTGTTTGTTAGTTTATGTGTTCAAGATTAAACTTAAGAGGCTATTTATAAGACGAACCCATTGAAGTGGTCTCTTTAGTTTACTTGCAGGAAGAAGCAACTATAATTAAATAATACTGCCCCTTGACCTAGTGTGTTTTTTCTCCACCTGCAACTTATTACTCTTTCCTTTCATTTCATTGATTGGATCATATGATGGGAGTTGTTGCATGTGAACGTATCTTTGATTTATTACCAACTACGGGTCTACTATACATCTCTATACCTCTAATTTCTCGGTGTGTTTATGATTTTAAACTTCGAGAGGAATTTTTAGCCAAAATGTGTTCAAAAAGGAAGGTGCAGAATTGGTCTTCGGTGTAGTAATTTTCTAGGGGTTCGGTGCAATTTCCTTATCAATATTATATCATCACAAAGAAAATGGTAATAATCCAATAAAAAGTTGCTTTTCATATATATTATATTATTCCAATATTACTTAATATAAAACCTAATTGAGCCTTTTTAGAGACAAATGAAGCTAATTATGAAACATATAATTATATTATATATTAGTTTATAAGTTAAATAAACTATTTTATTAGTAGCAAAAAAACTATTTTATTGAAAAAACATATATAGGCGTATCAATTTGTAATTAACTCAATTAACTTTCTTAGGATTATTCAAAAAATTCGAATAAGTCTTATAATTAAGAACAAATAAAGTATATATTTCATCATTATTTGATGTAATTTGTCTGTGGGAGCGATATGTAATTTATTCAACTAGCAATCAGTTTCTCTACTATTTAAAATGATATCATCTCTTATCTTAAATATAGAACTTTTTCAGGGAAATCACTCTGATCCTAAATATAAGATAATTTTATAATTTTTTTCAACTTTCCTCCAAATTGATCATAGCAATGTACATCAATAGTAAATATGAGAGGCCAAGTAGTCAGAGAGCTATGAAGGTAGATGCAAGATGTAATAAATCTAATCACATTTAGAAATTTTAAATTTGATTTTAAGAAAAAGGTAATAATGTTCTACAATCGTTATGTTAATTGATTAAAAAATTATAATTTATTATTTTGAACATATCTATATATGTGTGTGGTAATATCAAATATATACTATTATATTTACTCGGTCTACATTTAATTTATCTAGGTACCCATTTTTCAAAAACCTTGCTATTTTAATTTAGTGTAAGATTAAACATGAAAATAATCTTTTAAATATTATTTTTAGTTATTATTTTTATGAACATAATTATTTTTATTGGATAAAAAATGAAAAATAAACTTTTAACTGGGGTTGTTTAATGTTGAAATTAGACAACAATTATCGGTATAACCTAGATAAATTATTTTTATGAACATAATTATTTTTATTGTAATCAAATTAAAATATCAAAAGACTCATATATTAGTTAATTAATGTTGAAATTAGAAAACAATTATCGGTATAACCTCATAGTATAAAGAAATTTTCTTAGTTATATAAGAAGGAAGATAGAGGTTCGTATATATATATATATATATATATATATATATATATATATATATATATATATATATATATATATATATATATTATATATAAATATTATATATATAATATATATATATATATATATATATATATATATATTATATTATATATATATATAATATATATATATATATATTAAAGTTATTGTTTTATTTCTTATTTTTTTCATTTTCCCATTCCCACATTTTACAACACATGTTTAGCAGTTTTCTGTTTTTTATTTTTATTTTTATTTCTTCTCTTTTATTGCCTTCCTCCACTCCACCTGATTACTGACACTTCCTTTCAATCTTCATTTGATTTTTCCCTTCAGCCCATGTCTATCTTCTCTCTTTGTTCCCTCTTTGCTTTCTGTCACACGCACCCTCTCCTTTACTCTCTGCATTACATGGAGTTAACCAAAATGGGTTGAATACTTGATTTTGATTTTCATTATCACACCAAGAAATGTTGATTCGTCAGAATGAGGCCGAACTCAGATCTGAAAGGTGGTGACTCATTTTTTGCTTTTATCAAAAACAAAATCGATGATGAAGCATTCGGCGGAATACCTCAAAGCTGTACGGCCATGGCAGCTCTACTCCCTTCTTCTACCTCCAACTCAGATCTAGATCTGTTCATTCTGCTAAGTAAAAAAATCAACTCACTGACTTTACGCCCCGGCGAGTAAGCCGAGTCATTCCAAGTCAAGCCAGTCAACCCATTTGCTGAGATCTGAGGTGAGTCAAACTCAAATTAGAAGAGGGCAAAAATATTTTGAATCCTATTTTAAAACGTAAAATGTGAAATCTTGAGCTTTTTAAGCCAGGTTAATCTCTATGTTCGTCACTTCATTTCCCATACCTTCTTCACTGTCCTCACATTATCTTGCTTTTTAAGGGCCTCTACCTGCTACACCTGAAACGTTTTATCTCATGCCCTAATGAAAGGTCCCATCTCTTGTTTGAAAGTAATGGATGCACAAGAGGGGGGTGAATTGTGCTACAAAAATAAATGCTCAAATAAAAGCAACACAAGAGTTATACTGGTTCGGTCTTCCTGACCTACGTCCAGTTCTCAACCACCCAGGCCGAGTTCCACTATCCCCAAGTTTTAGAACGGGTTCACCTGGAACCTTTACAACCGCAAGTTTTGAACGGGATCACTTGCAACCTTACAACCACAAGTTTTACTCAAGGCTCACTTGCAACCTTTCTATCTAGCTCCCCCTTACAACCAGCAAGGGTTCAACCTTTACAAATAAAAGATTTTTCTAACTAAGTTCTCTTTAAGAACAGATAGTGTTACACACTTAAGTACAATTAATGCTCTTATAACAAGAAGAGACTTAACTACAAAGAGTACAAGATATGTAGATGAAAAGATCACTCAATGAGTTAAATGCTCTTTCTCTTTTCTGGGCAGCTTTGAATGCTTGAAGATTTTCTTGGTTTCTCTCTCTAGCTTCTTTCAAGAATGTCAAAGATAATTGATGTCTTCATAAATGAAGTTGGGGCTCCTTTATATAGTCTTCAAACATTCTCCCTCTTGGTAGGTGGGTTAGCCGTTTGAATATGGCTGTTTTTCTCATGTTACCGTTTGCCCAATAAATGCTTCATCAATGCATAGCAGGGTTGACTTGTTTTATCTCTGAAAAGTAGTCCTGACAACTCTGCTTTGACAAAAGCATTCTGACACTGCACTTCTGAACGTTCTGACATTCTGATTGCTTGCGGAAGCAGATTCACATCCGGAAGCAACTCTACTTAGTGTGCTGCACATGAACGTTAGTTTAGCAATTTAAGCACATAGTCACATGCAGTGGGTGTTTACTTAGTCTAAGATGTCTTCCTTGTATCCGGAAGCACTTCTACATCTGGAAGCACTACTACTGGATGAAGGGTGATATTCACTTTTACTTACTCTTGCTCAGTGTCCCTCATTCCAACAGTCAGTGCTAGTCACTAAGCAATCAGAAGTAATTCTACTGGACGTTGGTTATGTTCACTGGCGCTTGGTGTTACCTGTTCCAACAGCCAGCGCTAGTCACTAAGCTATCGGAAGTAATTCTACTGGACGTTGGTTATGTTCACTGGCGCTTGGTGTTACCTGTTCCAACAGCCAGCGCTAGTCACTAAGCTATCGGAAGCAATTCTACTAGACATGGCTCATATTCACTGACGCTTAGTGTCATCTATACCAACAGCCAGCGCTAGTCTAAATATAATCGGAAGCAAATCCACTTCCGGTTGAATCCTAGCTTAGTCTTAAGGTTTTGTATATCTAGTGCTTCTGGACTAAGTTATTTCCTTAGTTAATTACTTGCTGTCGCTGGGGGATGAGACATTCATCCGCGAGCGCTAGTCCTAGTCTATCCGGAAGTAAATCTACATCCGGTTGCACTCTTACTTGGGATTCTTATATTAACCTAATGCTTTCTAAGTGCTTGGTTTATTCTTTCATATTTTAGTCTTCATCAAAACTTAAGATTCTAACATTCTCCCCCTTTTTGATGATGACAAACTAAGTCTATCAATTAAGTTCATATGAAAGAATTAAAGGCAATAATTAAATAAGGCACAAATAACTTAGACAATTATCTTTGATAAACAAAAGATTACAAGTTAGTGTACACAAGCAGATAAAATATACAAGTAATTTATACTAAGCAAAAATGAACTATGCATGAAAATCAAAGAAAAAATTCTAAGTTAAAAGTGCGAAGTGTGGGGTTTAAAGTTGATGTCTCTTTTTCCTCTCCCTCTCTTTCTGTCTCTCCTCATTCTCTCTTTGGAGCTGGGCTAGATGGGCTTCTTGCACATTCTGGTCAATCTGAGCAATAATTCGTTGAAGCTCTTCCTCTTCCCTTTCCCTTCTGAGTCTCTCAGACTCAACAGACTCCTCGAAGGCTCTCTTCAAGTTTTCAACTTCCTCAAAGCCTGGGAACCTTGTTGCATCTGAGAAGGGAGTGACCTCGCCATTTGGGTAGTGGACAGCCCTGATCTTGACATTCCATACTGGGAAGTTGGGGTCCTCCTCAACTTCCTGGGCTTTCCTTTTTCCCTTGCCTTTCCCCTTTCCTTTTCCCTTGCCTATTGGCTGAGTAGGTTTGGCTCTTGCTCTCTCAGCATCCAGGCAAGCCATCTGACCAAAAGAGATTATGTCCGTGAACACATATCTTTCAAATTCTTCAGGAGTCATGTCCTATATCTCCAACTTGACTTCCTTTAGAATTGGAATGGCCTGTTCAGATGGGATCTCTTGCTCTGCTCGGACAGATGGAGTCTCTTCCTCACTCTCAGCAGACTCAGTGGAGGTAGCACTCTTGTTGGCATGCTTTCTAGCAACTGCCTTCCTTCTTGATTCACTGAATTTAACTGCTGGCTCAGATGGAGGAGGAGGAGCAGATGTTTGCTCAGAGTATGAAGGAATTGACTTTGCAATCACAATGGGAGGATGGTTGATCTTCTTCAGCCCATACTTCATCATGATTTCCTCAACTATACTCCGGGCAGGCACAGAGGGTGGAGGCTCAGCAGAAGAGGCTTCTGGCACTTGTTCAGCCTGCTCTGTTTCAGATGAAGGAGGCTCTGATGATGAAGAGGCTGGTTATGGAATTTCTTCGCTCTGCTCAAAGACAACCATGTCCCATTTGGACCTTTGCTCATCAGACATCTGCTGTTGCATAAACCGGATGGCTTCCCCTCTGATCAGGCTCTCAGCACCACCCAGTCTCTGGGATTCCATGGCACGACGGAGGGCAGCCGTGATGTCTACATCAAGCCAGAGGGATGGCTGACTGAGAACATCCCTTGTGTCCATGGTCTGGCGAAGGGCAAACATAGCATCTCTCCCCCTTTTGTCATCATCAACAAGGGCGAGGGCCAGAGAGGATGGAGTAGATGAAGAGGAGGGTGGAGGTTCAGGGCCAAATCTTTTAGGTGGGGAAGGGTTAGGTGAGGAGGTGGTTGAAGAGGATGTGGGGGAAGATTGGTGTTCAGGGGTTTTAGGAGGATTGGGAAAGTAAGTGGAGTTCCTTTCGAAGAAGGTGGGGTGGGTAAAGAGGCCATCAAAGGGGTAGGTGGCATAGTAGACATCAGGTTGTTTCTCCTTCCACCTAATAGGGGATTGGTCTCGGAGGTAATAAATGTGGTATGGGTTATCTCGAGAGGTAAAGACTATGGGGGTTTGAGATGTGGTTGGGTTAGGATTGGATGGTCCGGCGGAGGTGTTGAGTGGTGAGCGAGTAGGGGTGTTGGGTGGTGTGCGAGTAGGGGAGGTATTGGGGTTAAGAGGGGTTTGGCGAGGAGATTGTTGGGGTGAGTCCTGTGGTTGTTGTTCATGGTTGGGTGAAGTCTGGGGTTGTTGATCGTTGTTTGGTGATGTGTGGGGTTGTTGGTCATTTTGTGGAGGTGGCTGTGGTTGTTGAGTGTTGAGAGGAGGAGGTGGGGGAAGTAAGGGTTGATTAGGTGGAGGAGGAGGAGGTGGGTTTGGAGGAGGAGGTGGTGGTAAGTTACCTTGTTGGGGTTGAGGAATCTGGAGGTGTTGGAGGATAAGGTCTAGTTTGGCATCCACCCTAGCAAGCTGAGTCTCAACCTGACCCACTCTATCTTCTAGTCGCTGGATGCGCTCCCCTTGCTGTTGGAACCCAGCATCACAGTTATTTCTCAGAGGGGCCACCAAGGATTCAGAGAGTTGAAGGAGAATCCCTGCCTTCATTTCTTGAGCAAAAGCCTTCACATTGGCTGGCACCCTTGCAGCACGGCTTGGCCCGGGATGGGAGTCAACTTCTTGATCCTCTGCACCAGATACAGAGGGGACTGAGGTCTGAGAGGCACTGCCTGCGTGTGATCCTGAGCGAATGGGCTTAGCAGGCTTCAGGTATCTGATGCCCATCTTGCTGATGTTAGTTGCCCCCACAGGAGCACACTTAACATTTTCTTCCTCCACGTCAGATGTAGCCTTGATCAGATTCTTCTCAAGGAGGAAGGCAAGGATGATGGGATAGGGAAGATATCCAGCCTTGTTGTTGACCAACCATCTATGAAGCTCAAGGCTGATCAATTGCCCGGGGTTGATGGGCTGCTGGGAGAGAAGTCTAGGGAACCACGGGTTGTCCAGCAGAGTGAACTCGTTGAAGTTACCCCCCTTGTGTGTCATCATGCTGGAGTAGATATAGTATAGGAGTCTGTGGGAGTCAGACATCCCGGACACCTTCTTCCCTTTGGTGTCATAGAGTTTCTCGAGTTCCTCCTTGCTGAGCTTGAGTGACTCAGGGTACAACCACTCATTCATGCCCTCTTCTGTGATCCCCATTAGGTCATTTAAGTCCCTCCAGGTGAACCTGAAGGTTCTCCCCCTGACAATAGCGCTGAAGGTGAGTCTGCGGATCTGCTCCTTCCCATCCACCTTCTTGTACTTGACCTTCCCAGAGAGGGACTCACAGAATACTCGCAGGACGTTGATGTTGTAGTCCTGTTTGATCCCCAGCCAGGGCATGTATTTTTCCAGATAAGGGCGCAGATGAGGAAACCCTAGTTCATCTATCTTGACCAGATCGATGAACAAGCCGTTGTTGAAGTAAGGCTTGATTGTCTCAAACTTGGAGGAAACGGCCTCCAAAGCCCCATCTCTATAAACAAGAGGGTCATCCTCCTCTACCCTCTGCCTTTTGGAAGAAGGTTCCTCGATGAATTGAACCTTCTTCTTCTTCCCTTTCCTCTTGGCTTGTGCTTGTTCATGCCCAGTCTGCCCAGGCTGTTCTTCCACTTGCCCAGAATGTCCAGGTTGTTCCTGGACTTGTTCATTCTCCCCTTGTGTTTTCCCAGAATGTTCTTGGCGTTCATGGCGTTCTTGGCGTTCTTCATGGTGTTCATCGGATTGCCCAGATTTCCCAGAGCGCTTATGCCCAGATTTGGACTTAGATTTCTTGGAGGTGGTGACTTTCTGTGTGTTAGGGTTTGTTTCGTGTGAGCCGACCATTGTTGTGAGGGTTTAAGGTTTGTTTGTGGTGAAAGGCGAAGAAAAGGATGAAGAAGATGAAGAACACAGTGAAGAAGATGAAGAGAATATGCAGAGAGTTTGGGTGAAAATTTGTGCAAGTAAAAAGTGAAAGTAAAAGTGACTTCCTATTTATAGGCAAAGTTTACAGAAGGTAAAATGGGCATGACTCTTCAGATGAATATGCATATGTTTACACATTGGGTAACGTAAACGTTTTAATTGAAACGGCGCACCTTATGACATGTGTCGCTTCCCCTTGTCAGTGAAGGCACATCTTCTCATGGAGGGAGATGAAACGTTTTCTGAAGTGACGTGTCCTTTGATTCAGCCACTGGCGCTCTTTTAGTTCAACATTCAGTGTCAGCGGGTGATCATCCGGAAGTGGTTTTGCTTCCGGTTGCACTTGCTTAAGATTTAACATTGGAGTCCTGCAAAAACAAGGATTGGCACTCCGATGCCTAAGTTAGTATTGTTGCAGGTTTAATCAATTAAACACAAGATAAAAAAAATTTAACTTCATTTGGGTTTACCATTCCTAAATCACCTCTTATGAATGTAAATTGATCAACCTCCAGAGGCTTGGTGAAGATATCAGCAAGCTGTTGTTGAGTGGGAACAAATTGCACTTTGACATCCTTCTTTTGAACATGATCTCTGATGAAGTGATGTCTGACATCAATGTGCTTTGTCCTTGTGTGCTGAACCGGATTCTTGGCAAGGCTTATAGTGCTTGTGTTGTCACAGAGGATGGGTGCCTCAGGAAACTCCAAGCCAAGATCTCTCAGTTGGTTCTTCAGCCACAGCACTTGGGCACAACAGCTTGCAGCAGCAATGTATTCTGCCTCAGTGGATGATAATGACACACAGGTTTGCTTCTTGCTAGCCCAAGACACCAGACAACCACCAAGGAAGGCGCATTGTCCACTGGTGCCCTTTCTGTCAGTCTTGTAACCTGCATGGTCAGAGTCAGAGTAAGCCCACAAGAACTCTTGGTTACCTCTGGGATACCAAAGACCAAGCTCTTGTGTTCCCTCAAGGTATCTCAGAATACGTTTAACACATGTTAAATGTGACTCCTTGGGGTTGGCTTGAAACCTAGCACACATGCCTACACTAAATTGAATGTCAGGCCTGCTTGCCGTCAAGTATAGGAGGGAACCTATCATTCCCCTGTACATGGGCAGGCTGACAGATTTACCCTTTGCGTCAGCATCGAGTGCGGCAGTGGTACTCATGGGAGTGTCATACTCCTTGCATTCATCCATCTCAAACTTCTTGAGTAGCTCTCTGCAGTACTTAGCTTGGGAGATGAAGATTCCATTCTTCTTTTGTTTAATTTGCAGGCCTAGGAAGAATGTGAGTTCTCCCATCATTGACATTTCAAACTCACCCTGCATAGTCTTAGAGAATTCTTCACAAAGCTTGTCATTAGTTGCCCAAAAATAATATCATCAACATAAATTTGGACAATTAACATGTTTTTATCTTTGTGGAGAATAAACAGTGTATTGTCTAGTTTGCCTCTTGAGAAACCCTTGCCCAGCAAAAAGCTGCTGAGTCTCTCATACCAAGCTCGGGGAGCTTGTTTCAGGCCATACAAAGCTTTCTTTAGCCTATATACATGTTTAGGATTCTTGTGATCCTGAAAGCCAGGAGGTTATTCTACATAAACCTCTTCTTTGATGTAACCATTAAGAAAAGCACTCTTCACATCCATTTGATATAGTCTAAAGCCTTTCATGGATGCAAAGGCTAGAAGAATCCTAATTGCTTCGAGTCTAGCGACTGGAGCAAAAGTTTCTTCATAGTCTATGCCTTCTTCTTGGTTATATCCTTTGGCTACTAATCTGGCTTTGTTCCTTGTGATTTGACCTGACTCATCCAGTTTGTTTTTGAAGACTCATTTGGTCTCAACTATGGATTGATGAGAAGGCCTTGGGACTAGTTCCCAAACTTGACTTCGTTCAAATTGATTTAGCTCTTCCTGCATAGCAATAATCCAGTCGCAGTCCTCAAGAGCTTGTTCAACTGAAGTTGGTTCGATTTGAGATAAAAATGCTCCAAACTCAACTTCATTTTGAACCCGCCTTCTGGTTCTGACACCAGAAGAAACATCACCAAGCACTTGATCAAGAGGATGATCCCTGTGATGTCTCCTAGCTGTTGGCAACTGTGCCTCATCAGGCACGGTCTGCACTCTAGGCTCATCACTGGGTTCATCTTCTTCCTTGGGATAGCCTGCTGGTGTTTCTTTTGGTGGTGAAGAAGATGATGGTAATTTTTGAAAATTAAGCATTTCATTATCTTCTGTGGATTATCCCCATGTAGGAGTTTCATCAAATACAACATGCATTGATTCTTCTACAATTCTAGTTCTCATGTTGTATATTCTATATGCCTTACTCCTAAGGGAATACCCTATGAATATACCTACATCAGCTTTTGGATCAAACTTACCCAGATTTACCTTTCCATTGTTATGCACATAGCATTTTGATCCAAAGATTCTGAGGTGGCTGATGTTGGGCTTCCTGCCTTTGTACAACTCATAGGGAGTCTTGTCCAAACCCTTGCGGACATAGGCTCTGTTAGAGATATAGCAAGCAGTGCTCATAGCGTCCGCCATCTCAGTCAGAACCCTGTTCTTCCTCTCGACCACTCCGTTTTGCTGAGGAGTTCTAGGAGCTGAGAAGTTATGTTCAATACCATTCTGCTCACATAGCTCAGAGAAGCTATGGTTCTCAAACTCTCCTCCATGGTCTGTCCTTATGGCTGTGATTTTGAGGTCTCTCTCATTCTGCACTTTCTTAGCCAGGACAACAAAAGCATCAAAAGCATCTTGCTTAGAGGCAAGAAACATAGTCCAAGTGAACCTAGAATAGTCGTCCACCACCACTAGAGCATACAGGTTTCCACCCAAGCTCTTCACTCTCGCTGGCCCAACCAGATCCATACGGATTAGTTCCAAGGGCCTGCTGGTGGAGACTCTCTTCTTGGTTTTAAACGAGGACTTTGTTTGCTTCCCTCGTTGGCAGGATTCACAAATAAAATCATGCTTTACCTTATGTAACATCCTGAAAAATTTAATACAGGATTAAAGAGTGTTTTGGGAAATAATAAATGGAGAAATTAGGAATTTTGGAATTTTTAGGAATTTTTGGAGAATTTTGGAAATTTTGAGTAATTAATGTGCATATAATTACTAAAGAAATGAAGAGTTTGAAATATAAGGAATGGTAAAGCTAAAAATATTTTGAAGTTTAAGAAGATTGGAGGCTGGTTTAAGTGGTTTTAAATCAAAATGAGTACACTATAGCAAGTTTAGGCTTTAAATAACCAAAATCACCCTTATTTCCCCTTAAACAAACATGGCCTTCCCTCCCTTCCTTATCAACAAAACCGCACCTCCTCCTTCCTTCTTCCAAATCGCGCGGCTCCTCCTCCTCCCTTCACCTTCTTCTTTTTCCCATACCCTCACATACACTCATTCAACTTCCTTGATTCATTAAGCTTTCTGATTTTGTTCTTCATTTTCTCTTCTCCTCGGGTCGGTTAAGCCGAGTTTGAACAGTGACTGGCGATGGTTTCCGGCGGCGGCCTAGGCGTTCCGGCGGCGTGAATGGCGGGTGAGGAGAAAGGTTTGATTTTTCTTGGTTTCCTTGAGTTGTTCTTCCATTTCCAACATTTTCTTGTCATTTTCTCAACTCCCCTTTCCTTTTCCAGTTCGGCCGACGGCTTGGGGACATTTTTCTAGCGAGTTTCTTTATCTTTTCCAGCAGCCGACGGTGATAATAGGTAGGAAGGTATTTTCTTTGGGTTTTTACAAGTTATGCCTTCCCTTTCAACTCCACCTCTTCATTCCTTCATACTCCTTGTCTTCCAGTTTTCCGGCGGTCTGGGGTTGTTTTTCCGGCGACTTTAGGCGGCGGCAGGAGGCAGTGATTCTTCCTTTCTCATCTTTGAACTCCGTAAGCTTCTTAATGAGAGATGATTTGAATGAATTAGTTGTTGATAAATATTTGTTAAGGTTATAATAAGATGTGAGAAAGTTGATTTTGATTGAATTGGTGTTTAGGAAGGAATTTGGAAGGTAATATGGCATTTCTGGACTCTTTAAGTTAGGGCTATGTTAGTGGATGATGTTCTGGAATTAATTGGTGCTTAAGAAATGCTTGATGAAGTTGTTTGGTGATGTTGGAAGGTTGGTTTTAGAAGGATTGAGGTTTATAAGGAATTTTGTTAGTTAAAGTGTTGATTTGAAGTGACTTGGGTAGATTATAGGTTGTTTATTGATGTTGGAGTGTTAACGTTGGCTAGATTGAGGTTTGAAAGGAAGTTGGATAGTTAAAGTATTGATTGAAAGTGATCATAAAAGTCTCAAGTATTTGATGGATCAGAAAGAGTTGAACGGTAGGCAACGTCGTTGGATGGAGTTGCTAAGCGATTATAAGTTTGAAATCAAGTATCACCCTGGGAAAGCCAATGTGGTTGCTGACGCTTTAAGTAGGAAATCGGCTCATGTCTTTGCAATGAGTCTTGAGGAACAAGCTTGGTTGGAAACTTTACGTGATATGCGAGTTGTTCCTGGGGTGGAACAGGCTATTTTGAGAGCGGTAGTGGTTGATTTTGACTTATATACCGATTTGCGAGTATCACAGGAGAAGGATGACAAGTTGAGTAAGATTCGAAAAGAATTGGAGGATGGTTCAGTCTTAGATTTTGAGATTGATGGTCATGGGATTCTACGGTTTAAGCATCGTATTTGCGTTCTTGATTGTGCTGAGATAAAGCAGACTATTTTGGAAGAGGCTCACAGGAGTAAATATGCCATGCATCTGGGAATCACTAAGATGTATGATGATTTGAAGCGAGGATTTTGGTGGCCAGGGATGAAAAAGGATGTGACACAGTTTGTACTTAAGTGTTTGACTTGCCAGAAAGTCAAGATTGAGCACCAAAAGCCTGGTGGATTGCTGCAGAATATTGAGGTGCCTCAGTGGAAGTGGGATGATATATCTATGGATTTCATTGTGGGGTTACCGCGTACCCAGTCAGGTCATGATTCTATTTGGGTGATTGTGGATCGGTTGACTAAGTCAGCACACTTTTTGCCTGTTCAGATTTCTAGTCCAATGGAAAAGTTGGCTCAGTTGTATGTTGATGAGATTGTGTGTTTGCATGGGGTACCAAAGAGCATTATTTCAGATAGAGATCAGCGGTATAGATCCGGATATTGGACGTCACTCTAGGCTGCTTTAGGCAATAAGCTTAAGTTCAGTACTGCGTATCACCCGCAAACAAATGGTCAGACAGAAAGGGTTAATCAAATCCTTGAGGATATGTTGCGGGCATGTGCTATTGAGTTGCCTGGTAGTTGGGATAAGCATCTTCTACTAGCAGAATTTGCTTATAACAATAGTTACCAGTCGAGTATTGGTATGGCTCCTTATGAGGCTTTGTATGGTAGAAAGTGTCGATCGCCAATCTGTTGGACGGAAGTGAGTGAAAGGACTGTTATTGGCCCGGATATTGTGGATGAGACGACTCAGAAGATTGAGATGATTCGGGAGAAATTGTTGACGGCCCAGAGTAGACAGACAGAAAAGTTATGCAGATAAGCGACGACGACCACTAGAGTTTGAAGAGGGTGATCATGTATTTTTGAAAGTTTCGCCAATGACAGGTGTTGGCAGATCAATACGGGCTAAGAAGTTATCCCCTCGATATATGGGTCCTTTCGATGTGATTGAGAAGGTCGGTGAGGTTTCTTACCGGATAGCTCTTCCGCCACAGCTATCGAGACTACACGATGTGTTTCATGTGTCACAGTTGAAGAAATATCACCCTGATCCTTCTCATGTTATTGAGCCTGAAGAAGTAGAGTTGGAGGACAATTTGACTTATCGAGTGGAGCCTGAAAGAATTTTGGATGTCAAGGATAAGCAATTAAGAAATAAAACCATTCGCCTTGTGAAAGTTTTCTGGAGAGGTATGACTCCAGGAGATGCGACTTGGGAAGCTGAGGAACAGATGCGTGAGAAGTTACCCAAGAAGACCGTGCTGTTAATAGAGTTTGGAAAGATGTGTCTAGGCACAATCCTGGTACTTTTGAAGGGGGCCGCCAACCTGAAGTAGCAGAAGAATGGATCGATAGATTAGAGACAATTTTCCAAGCTGTTGCCTGTAATGAGTACCAGAAAGCCAGGGTTGCTATCTTACTTTTGATCGGTGATGCCAAAAGATGGTGGAAGTCAGCTGGGAATATGGATGATTCCATGACTGTGTGGTCTGAATTCAAAGGAAAATTCCTTGAGCATTACTTTCCCATTACAATCAGACATGAGAAAGAACTTGAATTTAATAAATTAATGCAAGGCAATATGCACGAGGATGAATTTGTTGCCACTTTCAATGAGTTATCACGCTATGTGACGTACTTGCAATATAGAGATGATCCTGAATGGAAGCATACTCAGTTGATTCATAAGGCTAGACCTGTGTTGCAGCCATATCTGTATGCTAGGTCGTTTGTTAGTTTTGAGGATTCTTGTGAGTATCTTTGTCTTGTGGCCAGAAACTTGAGAAGTTCAGGTACCTTGGATCGTGTTGATAATCAGTTTAAATCTACTAGCTACTTAAGGCCTTCAGGAGGTATCTCAAAAAGTCACAGTGCTGGTACGAGTACTTCTGGGAGTTCTGGGAGAAGATCTCAAGGCCAAGGTCATACGCAAGGGTATAACCAGAGGGGTAGTTTTCGCAGGCAACACTAGGGAAGATCTGGGCAGAGAAATCAGTTCAGGGGTGGCAGAACCCAATCTTTTGGTGGTAAAGCTCGAGCAGGTGCTAGTCAGGGGTCTCATCAGGAGTCAGCTGCCTCAGCATCTAGCGTGGGAAGTCCTTGTGTTAGATGTGGGAATTTTCATGCTGGAAATTGTTGGAGATGTTATTACTGTAATGAGTTGGGCCATACCTACAGGTTTTGCCCTAAGCTAGAGCAGCGCATTCAGGCGAGTCAGAGTAGTCGCCCTATGGCTCCTGGACGTGTGTATGTTACCACGAGAGAGGAGGCCACAACGTCTCCTAATGTGATTCAAGGTATGGTTTCCATCCGAGGTCATAGTGTTGAAGTGTTATTTGATTCTGGTGCGACACATTCTTTTATTTCCTATGACTGTGCTAAGAAACTTGGCCTTACTTTATCTGCATTATCTTATGATTTGAAAGTAACTACCCCTAGTGGAGCTGTGTTTGTAACTGCTCACGTATGTAAAGGCTTGGACCTTCAGTATGAAGGTCGAGTTTCCGTGATTGACCTTGTATGTTTACCCCTTAAAGGAATAGAGGTGATTATTGGCATGGATTGGTTGATAGCCAATAATGTCATTTTGCTTTGTAACGAACGGGCTGTGAGATATGCGGTAAATTCTTTAACTGTTGGGGGTTCCAGTGGTTCCTTGTTACTATCCGCCACACAAGCTGAGAAGTGCGTGCAGAGGGGTTGCCAGGTGTTTGTTGTTTTCTTCTCAATTAAATCTAAGGAGGAGATTAGCATTGAAGCTATAGATGTGGTTAAGGATTATATTGAATTTTCGCTGATATTCAGGGTCTTCCACCTGAGCGAGAAGTGGAATTCACCAATGATTTAGAACCAGGTGCTAGTCCGTATTCTAAGGCACCATATAGAATGGCTCCGGTGGAATTAGCTGAATTGAAGAAGCATATTGAAGAATTGCTTGAAAAAGGTTTTATTCTACCTAGTGTGTCACCGTGGGGAGCTCCAGTCTTGTTTGTTAAGAAAAAGGATGGTAGCATGAGGTTGTGCATAGATTACCGTCAGCTGAATAAAGTCACAATAAAGAATAAATACACGTTGCCCAGGATAGATGATTTGTTGGATCAGCTAGTTGGGGCTTCCGTGTTTTCTAAGATTGACTTGAGATCAGGTTATCATCAGTTAAGAGTTCGGGTAGAGGACGTTCCTAAGACGGCCTTTAGAACCCGTTATGGCCACTATGAATTCTTGGTGATGCCTTTTGGTTTGACCAATGCTCCTGCTGTGTTCATGGACTATATGAACAGAATTTTCAGGCCATATTTAGATAAGTTCATTGTGGTGTTCATTGATGATATTCTGATTTATTCTAAAAATGAAGAGGAGCATCTGGGCATTGCCTTGAGAGTTCTGAGGGATCATCAGCTTTATGCTAAGTTGTCTAAGTGTGAATTTTGGCTGAACGAAGTAAAGTTTTTGGGGCATGTGGTTTCTTCTGAAGGTGTTGCGGTGGATCCTAGTAAGGTTGAGGCGGTTTTGCAGTGGGAATCTCCGAAATCAGTAACTGAAGTACGGAGTTTTGTAGGATTAGCTGGTTATTATCGGAGATTTATTCGTGGTTTTTCGCAGATCGCCTGTCCTTTGACAAATTTAACCAAGAAAGATCGCCCTTTTGTATGGACGGAGCAATGTGAAGCAGCATTTCAGGAGTTAAAAACTCTTTTGACTACCGCTCCAGTGTTGGTTTTGCCAGATTCATCTCAACCTTATGAGGTGTATACTGATGCATCGTTGATGGGTTTAGGCTGTGTATTGATGCAGAATGGCAAAGTGATAGCTTATGCCTCAAGACAGTTAAGACCACATGAAGTAAACTACCCAACTCATGATTTGGAGTTGTGTGCAGTGGTATTTGCCTTGAAAATTTGGCGCCATTATCTTTTTGGGGCTCAGTTTGAAGTATACAGTGAAGTTTAGCAGGTAATCACGCTTAACTGACTGTGATACTGAGAGTGATGGTAATTGAGGATTTTCTAACATCCTCTTCTACTTATTTATATATATAAATAAAATGAATTCAGATTAGATTATACTTAAACGTGGGCTATAGGGTACCTTTCAACTGAAATGTACTTTATATAAATTCATATTTATATATAATCTTTTGTATGTTGCATGACACTGGTTATTAGTACCGTCGGCCGATGTAACCTATCGATTTGCGCAAATCGATAGGTTAATTGTACAGATTCCTTGAATTGTAAAGGAACCAGGGATGTCTCCACTATTTATAGTGCTCCCTTTTTCAGGGATGTTTTCACTATTTAAAGTGCCCCCTTTTTCATGCTTTCAGACTTGAGACTGGGCACAGTGTCAATCACGTTTATTTTTGTCTATTGAGAGATGGTTGTATCTGTTCTGTATATATGTGTATATATTATGTGGTATGCAGGTTTTGAAAACAGTGGTACCCTGTAGACACTCCACTACCCCACTTCTGAGTGTCACAGTGAGTTACGTAGTGATTACTGAGACATTGTTTTGTCTCACCCCATTCCCTTTATTTTTACATGTGATCATGCCCAGGGGGAGGCGCAGAGGAAGGGGAAGGGGCCGTCTGGCCCATACTGATATAGTAAGTAGGCCAGAGGTGACCTTTTAGGGACATATATCGCCATTTCACTAGGCTGCACCCGCTTCTGCACATATGAATGTTGTTTTGAGTGAATTCTTATTATATGTGAAATGTATGACTTGTAATGTAACTTAATGTAATGTGTTGGTTGTTATGTAATATTGTTCCTGCTACTGTGATAGTTCAGGAACTACCTTGACTAATATGTCAAGCTTAGTTAATGTATATTCTGTATCCAGGTGATGAGAACTTGAATGGATGTAAATAGGAAACTCGATTTTCCTAATATGTTGATGTGGTAGATGGAGGATGCATTGAGTGTTTTAAGTTTTCCTATGTGTGTAATCATATTAGATGGGCCCCGCTCTAAAATGGTTTATTTTTAGATAGTTTGGTTAGTTCCTTTTCTAACCATGTTAGGTGATTCTTTTCTAACATGGTTAGATTTAGGTAGTGATATTGATTGTGTGATTCATTAGGTGATGGTGATTCTTTTGCTAACTATGTTAGAGGATTCTCTTTTCTAACATAGTTAGATATGTAATCTCTTAATTATAGAGAAATTCTTTTGCTAACCATGTTAGGTGAATCTTTTACTAACATGGTTAGACTCCATTGTTTGGATTAATTTGATTATTAGTTGAGTTAGGTTAAGGTTAATTTTATATTAGTAGGTGGTACTTTACACCTTAAAGGATGGAATACTTTAGCTAGCTCCTTTTTAATTAGCATGTCAAGTTGAGTAAAGTTAACATGAGCTAGCCTCTTATGCCAAAGCCAACTGTTCTCATCACTAGATATTAAACATTTTTCTTCCAGTTGTTGACATAAGTCTAGAGTATATAGGTTTCCATTTCTATTTGCCTTAAGTTTGCATTTTAAGTTGGCCTTATCTAAGTTCAGATCCTGCTTATCAACTATTATGCACTCATGTGAATCAAAAATTACCCAATTTCCTTTGTCAGTGCTCTGGCTCACGCTCAGCAGGTTGTGACAGAGACCGTCCACCAGATAGAAGTCTTTTACTGGTCCAACTTCTCCAACTCCAGTGATCTTTCCACTTTGATTTCCTCCAAAGGTAACTGTGGCTCCATCTTTGATCACCAGAGATTTGAATTTGTCTCTGTCCCCAGTCATATGTCTCGAGCATCCGCTGTCAATATACCATTTCCTATTCTTGGATGCTTTGAGACACACCTGAAAGAATCAAGTAAGCTTAGGTACCCAACCTTTCTTGGGTCCTCTGTCATTAGTTTTTAGTGCCCTTGGTCTAGTGTTAGCCTTGACCTTGGGCTCATGATCATTCTGTGCCTCTGGCCTAGTGCTGGCTCTAGGCTCTTGGGTTTTCCTTGTGAATTGTTTCCAGGCTCGGGATCCCTGTTCTCCCTTAGTTTCTTTTTCTGGGGGAGGATCCTTTGTAGCCTTGGTTCCTTTAGGGACCCATTTGTAAGAGTTACTTGCTCCATGCTTCTTGGCATTACAGGTGGACGTGGAGTGTCCTTTCCTGTTGCAATAGTTACAGAAGCTAAAGGGTGTGGAGCTGTGACTAGTGGCTTTATGGAAAAATTTTAAGTAGGGCTTCACTTTTGGTTCCACCCACTTTTTTCTTCTAGCTGTGTATCCTAAGCCAGTCTTGTCCCTATATGCCCTTTGATTCATTAAAATGATATTTAGCATTTCAGATCCATTTGTGAACTTTTGCAGGGCATTTTGCAGTTTATCTCTCTCAGCTGAGATTTTGCTGCAACTAGGGCAGCTCTCAAGTGTTGGGGCATTGGGTTCTGCTTGGGGAGAACCCTTGTCATCCACTACCGGAAGCTTTCTAGCTTCCGCTAGCTCTTCACTTAGTGAGTCCACCTTGGACTCAAGTGATTCCTTTTTAATTTTCAACACTTTATAGGCTTTACATAATCGAGAGAATTCTTCATGAACCTCATTGTAAGCCTCTTGTAATTCAGAGAAAGTTACCCCATTGTCCTCCTGGGTGAGATCAAAATCTGAGGATGCTCCCTCATCATCTTCTCTGGCCACCAGGCAAAGGTTGACAACTTCTTCCTCATCACTAGCTTCATCGTCTGAGCTATTCACCCAGATGGAGGACACGAAGACTT
The DNA here is from genome assembly GCA_029929735.1 of Mimosa pudica. Classification (NCBI taxonomy): domain Eukaryota; kingdom Viridiplantae; phylum Streptophyta; class Magnoliopsida; order Fabales; family Fabaceae; genus Mimosa; species Mimosa pudica. Next base: position 2,199,426 of record JAKELP010000037.1, on the reverse strand, counting down.
TTCTTTTGTCTTTCCCCTTTGATCTTTGCAAGCTTGGACACTCAGCCTTGAAGTAGCCAGGCTTTTTACATTCAAAACACATCGGGGCCTTTTCCTTCTTGTATCCCTTCCTCTGACTGGAGTCACCTTTCTGAAAGTCTCCTTTATTCTTGAAGAATTTTCTGAATTTTCTCACCATCATGGCCATCTCCTCATCATCCAGTTCCTCCTCATCATCCTCATCATCATCATCATCCATCTCCTTGTTGGGAGCAACAAGGGCAAGATTCTTGGCTTTGGATGAGGCTTGAGGAGCTCTCTGAGTCAGCAGTGTTGGTTCATATTCAGCCAAAGAACCAAAGAGTGCAGTGATGGAGCTGGTTGACTCTCCTTGGACTTCCTGCAAGATGGTTACTTTGGTGATCCAATCACCTTTCAAGATTTTTAGAATCTTGCTGACTTGCTCTCTTTTTGGAATGTCCTTGCCCAGGGGGGCCAAGTTGTTGATAAGGTGAGTGAACCTGAGCTCCAGCTCTCTGATTGGCTCAGTTGGACTAAGCATGGCGAACTTGTGAAACTCTTCCACCAACATTTCAACTCGTCTTGCTTTCACTCTCCTGGTTCCAGAGTGAGCAGCCTCAAGAGCCTCCCACATATCCTTAGCATTTTTGTGGTGGCTGATCCTATGAAACTCCTTATGGCTGAGAGCACACTGAATGTAGTGCATGGCCCTAAAGTTCAGTCGGACTAGAGCATAGTCCTCATTGGTGTACCTGGATCACTGCTTAGCAAAACCATCCTCATCTAGGGGAGTGTGATCCCCACGTTCAATTACATCCCAGAGTCTAATGTCACTTGACTTGATGTAAGTCTCCATTCGAAACTTCCAGAATGGATAGTTATACCCATCAAAGCCTGGGGGCTTGTTGGGTTGAATAGAGACATCTGGTAGAGAGTAATCTGTATCCATTACTGGATCTTTACTTTCTGGATTCGTTGGAATCGAGTGAGAAAGACCTGCTCTGATACCAAATGAAAGTAATGGATGCACAAGAGGGGGGGTGAATTGTGCTACAAAAATAAATGCTCAAATAAAAGCAACACAAGAGTTATACTGGGTCGGTCTTCCTGACCTACGTCCAGTTCTCAACCACCCAGGCCGAGTTCCACTATCCCCAGGTTTTAGAACGGGTTCACCTGGAACCTTTACAACCGCAAGTTTTGAACGGGATCACTTGCAACCTTACAACCACAAGTTTTACTCAAGGCTCACTTGCAACCTTTCTATCTAGCTCCCCCTTACAACCAGCAAGGGTTCAACCTTTACAAATAAAGGATTTTTCTAACTAAGTTCTCTTTAAGAACAGATAGTGTTACACACTTAAGTACAATTAATGCTCTTATAACAAGAAGAGACTTAACTACAAAGAGTACAAGATATGTAGATGAAAAGATCACTCAATGAGTTAAATGCTCTTTCTCTTTTTTGGGCAGCTTTGAATGCTTGAAGTTTTTCTTGATTTCTCTCTCTAGCTTCTTTCAAGAATGTCAAAGATAATTGATGTCTTCATAAATAGAGTTGGGCTCCTTTATATAGTCTTCAAACATTCTCCCTCTTGGTAGGTGGGTTAGCCGTTTGAATATGGCCGTTTTTCCCATGTTACCGTTTGCCCAATATATAAATGCTTCATAAATGCATAGCAGGGTTGACTTGCTTTATCTCTGAAAAGTAGTCCTGACAACTCTGCTCTGACAAAAGCATTCTGACACTGCACTTCTGAACATTCTGACATTCTGATTGCTTGCGGAAGCAGATTCACATCCGGAAGCAACTCTACTTAGTGTGCTGCACTTGAACGTTAGTTTAGCAATTTAAGCACATAGTCACATGCAGTGGGTGTTTACTTAGTCTAAGATGTCTTCCTTGTATCCGGAAGCACTTCTACATCCGGAAGCACTACTACTGGATGAAGGGTGATATTCACTTTTACTTACTCTCGCTCAGTGTCCCTCATTCCAACAGTCAGCGCTAGTCACTAAGCAATCGGAAGTAATTCTACTCGACGTTGGTTATGTTCACTGGCGCTTGGTGTTACCTGTTCCAACAGCCAGCGCTAGTCACTAAGCTATCGGAAGTAATTCTACTGGACGTTGGTTATGTTCACTGGCGCTTGGTGTTACCTGTTCCAACAGTCAGCGCTAGTCCTAAGCTATCGGAAGCAATTCTACTAGACGTGGCTCATATTTAAATGATCATTGAAGCACACACACACATATGTGTGTGTGATTAATAGCTAAAATATTATGACGCAAAATAGTTATGTAGAACGCAAAGTGCAGGTAGGAGTGTTAGATTTGATGAGTTTGGAATGATTGTATATTATGCATTTAATGCCCTTTGTTCTCTTCAATAATGCATCATAATATAGGTTGTCATGGTTATCTGATAAATCCACTCTTCAAGGCTGATATATTAAATGCAGAAGTCGGTAGGAACCTGCCAATTAGATACAGATTACATTGAAGATTTAAATGTGATGTGATAAAATTCCAGAACACAATGCATCAGTAAGACCTTTTGTTCGTTTGAAAAATTATTTCTGCAATCCCCTATTTAAGGCTAATTGATTTAATGCAGAATTTGCATAGGAATCTGTCAAATAGATAATGATGACACTGAATATTGGAATGTGAGTGGTGATTACATTGGAATTTCCACATCTCATCAGTAATGCCTTTGTTCTCTTGAAAAATGCTTCATAATATTGGTGGTCACCCTTATTTGATAAATCCCCTATTTAAGGCTGATCGATTGAATGCAGTAGTTGGCTTGGAATCTGTCAATTTAGAATGATAGATTGATAGTGGTCATTGACTATTTCATGTTACTGCTAATTTAGAATGATAGTGGTCATTGACTATTTCATTGTTAGCCTTTTGTATTTGTCCTATGCAAATTCAGATGGTGTTTCCATTATATCCAATTGAAGAATTAAATCCTTTAGCTCCACTTGAACATAAAAATGAATCAAACTGTTCAGCTTTTAAGACAAATGAAAAACACAGAAAAATCGGAATGTGCACATTGCTTTGTCCCACTCCCACATGGAATTCAAAATTCAAATCAATGCATAAAACTGAGATCTCTCACAGTCAGAAAAAAGGAATAGGAAAACCATTAATTTGCCTGAGTTATATTCCTTGAATGACATAACAATGAATCAAATTATGCAGTTTCAAAGACAAATGGAAAACACACAATAGACAAATTTAAATAAGCTGCAAATATCAAACATCAAAGATTCTATAAACATTACCTATACATATGAAAAAGGATTTGAACTACTCACATCTTGAGAAGAAATCTTCAACCAAGTGGGTGGTGTTCTTTTGTAAGGAAGGGCAGAAGCAAGCCCTCACTGACAATCAGAAAACACAAACGAAAAATCGTCAGTCAAATCTCCACAATATGAAATCAAAATAAATACTCTTGTTCAAGCTCATAAATCCCAAAATGAAATACTCCGTAAAAAAAAATGAAACAATGTTTTATAAAGCCTAAAAACAGAGAAATGAAGGAACCCACTATTGTGCATATAACCCATTATTGAGAAATCGAGAAGGAAGACACCTCTTTCTCTCTATTTCTCTAACGGCTGCCTCTAAAGAAGTAAAACGGCGAAGAGTGTAGAGAAAGAAGTAGTGAATCGGGAGATAGGAAGATTTGACGGATTGAGTTAGGGTTTTGGTGTGGAAGTGATTTGGGAAGTGGGGAGTGAGGGTTATTATTGTTGAAAGTGTGAATTGTATGTATGGAGGTTGATGAGATGGTGGATGAGAGGTGGGGGAAGGCGATGTTGTTAGGGTGGTAACTGGTAGTCGTGCTTCTCACTTCCTCATATTAAATTAGGGCGGCTACTCACTGTTCGAGGTAAACACAAAAAGTTGTACTCCATATGCAAAGAAGGCTAATAAATTTTTTATATGATTTTATTTAAAAAAAAAACTTAGATTCAATAAAAAAACACAATTGGCCTTCAGATTTTAATTTAAATTATTCTAATTAATTATTTATCTTATAATTATCCATTTATTTTAGCAGCTGGGTAAGATTTAGATTTTAATTTTAATTATTATTTTTATTATTTCTAGAGTTCTATATAAATAGAGAAATAGTTTTTCTTTGTATTTGTATTCAACTATTGATTGAATGAATTGAATAAGAGACTATTTCTCGGCCCTCACTAGCCCCCAATTGCCCCCCTCCCCCAATAAGAGATTGTATTCAACAATATACCTGAATTTTCTTTTTTTGTTTAATAACAGAAAAGGTAAGAAAAGGTAGGTTCTTAGGATCAGAGTCTATTTCGATTAATTTGTCTATAATTTGTTTGGTGTGAAGTATTCCATATTTTATAAGATGATGTAATTACAACCAATAAGACAGGTTAAACAAAATTAACATCAATAATGAAGGGGTTAAATATCATTTTGTCTAATAAACCATTTCAAAAGTAACAATTTCACCAAAGAATAATAAAAAGGTCTCATTCTGACCCATGAACAAAAAATGTCCATTTTAACCAATAGACTACTTGAAATACTAAAATACCCTTATCTTCCTTCTTCCTCCTTACAAGTCCAACCCGCAGGCACGCCCGCCTCGTCCCTGCTTGTGGTGGTGGCCCCCTCCGCCCCCTCACCCACACCTCCCTCCCCCTCCCCGCAACCACTGGTCCAACACACTTCAAAGGCCGCTCATATTTTATCAATAAAGACGCCGCGAACAATCCCTTGTCAAGCTCAATAAAGATGCTTTCAATCACCCCAATGTATGTCATCTCTGCATATATTGGATTTGTATCTTTTGCACTTGATACATGTCATCCCTCACCAACCACTGTGACTCCACTATTCTGCATTCGGCTCTTCTCATCATGGGCTTTAGTGTAGATTATGTAACCATTGATTGCATAGCTTGTATAAGAAAATGCTTTTGAAGCCGGTCTCCGTGACAACCAGTACAATTTTTCACACACTGACCAGTACAATGAGGATTCATAGAGGGACCCCAATGAAAGAACAATACAAAAAAAATTGCAATCTTTTGTACAATTGTAATCACCATTACCGTTACCATTGCCAAGTTCAACAAAAAAGTCATATATAGTACTGCAATCAAGATTTCCATTGTAGTTATGCAATATTTTCAACCAAATGGATCTACACCCCATTCTAATTAAAACTCAACCCATTCTCCTACCTCTTCTATCTTCCTCTTCCCTGTTGTCAATGAACACCACCCCACATACAATTCTGCAATTCATCCTCAATCCTTCATTCGCACCAGAAAGGATGACACAACAAAATATTCTAATCTAAAAGGTAGGTTCATACAACACACGTATTTGTAAAAGAGAAGTCACCTAACTATTTTCATCACGAAAATTAAATGATAGATTCATACAACACACGTATTTGTAAAAGTAATTTTTTTATTAGTGAATCTTAGGCAAGATATTGATGGAGGCTATGCCTCTAACAGATACAATAGAAATCAAACAAGTATTGTACAAGAAATAGCAGTCAAATAAAACATTTGGGAATATATGTAACCCGACAGTTTTTTATTTATTTAATATAATAGTATGTATATATTTTTGTAGTATGCATGCACCAATCATTGATTAACCTTGGAATGGCTTCTCGAGTAGATCAATTATTTTCTGATCGACTTGGAAAGTGTTTTGAAGAACCTCAGAGGAGATGGGTGGATTAGAGCCAAAAAGAGATGTTGCAATAGGGATAACTCCAGCATTTTGACTGCTAAGACCTGCAAATGCAGTAGCATTTCCATAACCCACGTTTTGTTGAAAGTGAATAAGACCGATTGGGAAAATAAATATGTCTCCCTTGTTAAGATATTTAGTAAATAATTTATTCTGATTTTGATTAGACGCTACAAATCCAACTAGAAGAGTCCCTTCGATCACTACAAGGATCTCCGTGCCACGTGGATGAGTGTGGGGAGGGTTCAAACCCTTTGGTGCGTAGTCAATGCGAACAAGAGAGATTCCTAGAGTGTTCAATCCAGGCAATGTGTTTACGTCTGCTGCCTTAACAACAAAGCCTGTAGGGTTTGCTGATGTGTTTCCGAATTTATCAAATCCAGATATGAAGAAGTCCTCAGCTTTAACATCATTTGGATCCTTGCAAAATTTCCCGTTAACAAATACTGAAAACAAATTTGAAATACAACATTATTAGCTTTTATAACAACAACATATAATTGAGTGAAATTAAACTTGTAAAGATTTGTTACAATTTGCTCTCTCTATCTAGCTGTCGTAATTTCTGAAGTTTTTAATGTCATGTTTGCTAATAAAAGTTATTAATCTCATATTCTCTAATTCTTTATAGGGAGAACATACAACCAACTCCCATGGAAGATAACCAATTACAATAAATCCTTTTAAAACATCAAATTAAATTGAAATTCCTAAGAACACGTGTGAAATTAAGTTGAACTACATTGGTTGTTGTCAAGGCCCATGGTTGTAGAGTTATCAATAAACTAACACAACTCAATTTGTGATATTACTAATGTAGTTCGCTTTTGAATTAATCATAGCCTACTATAATTTCAATGTGATTTGATTATTCAAACGGATTATGCTGTGATTAATTCTCTTCAACTCGACCAAATTACAATTCTTCCTTAACCTTCTCATACCTAAATTTTTCTCAAATTGTTTTTTATTGATCATTAGATTTTACAAAAAAAATGGTATTTTGATATATATTTGCTTATAAGTATCAAAATATATTTCATTTTATGTAGATTCTAATCATAAATATTGCAAGGCCTTAAAGAGCACTCCATCTATCCTTGTCCCTTATTATAAGATGAAAATAATAATATTACTTGAAAACTGTTAAAATGAGTTGATAATAATAATTATCAGGGAATATGATAAAAAAAATAATTATGTGGGAAATATATTTTTATTCTTAAAGAATTGCTCTCGTTTATTTGGTTGAGGTAAATGACCCTATTTTACCCCTCAAATAATCACTTTGTACTACTAGGCGCCTTAAATTAACATCGGGTATAATTTCATCCTTGAAGTAATTAAAGTGATCTAATTTCCCCTAATTGGACAAACCCACCAACTAACACCATCCACATGTCACAATTACATTTGTAAGAGGGAAAAAATTAGTCCACTTTAGGTATTTCATGAGTGAAATTATATAGGGTCGGTGCCTAGGAGTGGTCAAGGATTGTTACTTAAAGGGCAAAATATATTCATTACCCTTTGGTTAACCATACATATCTTTGTAGCTGTCATACAGTCATCACTTTTAACAGCTACAAGAAAAAATATTTGTCACGGTTTCGCTTCCAAATCGGTAGCCACAGCCTACAAACATGACTTCTACTAATTTCCGCCATTTCGTGCCATTGTTTGTAATGGTCCTTTTGTTTTACCACAACAAAAAATTCAGCCGAAACAATTATAAGGGCAGTTACTTAGCTGACCGCTACAATAATTACATAGCATTTTTTGAAATCCTTTACCGAGGAACCGCTACAAATCATTTGCTTTTTGTAGTAATAATGAGCAGCAGATAAACATGAGACATCACATGATAATAAAAATGATGAAAGAGAATGGATGAGAAAAATCAATAAAGAATAAGAAGCGTAAAAGTATATTCAATGAACAAACTACTACAACGTGAATCATACAAAATAGTTTTGGTGGGATTAAAAATTTTGATCTACATATTTTTTTAAAAAAGAAGACAAAGGGTGTGATAGAGAATTGGGCAATGTTAGATGGCCCTTTCCCTAAATTGATTGTGCTTACCTCCATTAGTATCTGATTCATTGATTGCGACACAGAAATCTTGAAGAGGACTTGGGTCATATGCAAGCACAGGAACAGAAGCAAATGTCAAGAGTAGGCAGACTACAACCAAGTACACAGATTTCATCTTGTGTGTGTACAAATCTGTCTTTCTCTCTCTTTCAATTCTGTCTGTTAGTTTGTGATTTTATGATCAAACATAAAAGGCTATTTATAAGACGAACCCATTGAATGCAAGAAGAAGCAAATATAATTAAATGATAGTGACCCCTTGACCGAATGTGTTTTTTCTCCACCTGCAACTCATTACTCTTTCCTTTCATTTCATTAATTGGATCATATGATGATGGGAGTTGTTGCATGCGAACTACCTATCTTTAATTCATTACCTACTACGTGTATATATCTCTTTACCTCCATATCTCGGTGTGTTTATGATTCTAAACTTTGAGAGGATTGTTTAGCCAAAATGTGTTCGAAAAGGAATGTGCGTGCAGAATTGGTCTTCAGTGTAAAAATTTTTTAGGAGTTGGGTGCAGTTTCCTTATCAATATTATATCATGACGAAGAAAATGGTAGTAATCCAATAAGAAGGTACTTCTCCTAGATCTAATTGAGGTTTTTAGAGACAAAATGAAGTTAATTAGGAAACTTAATTTTAATTATATTATAATAGGGCAATGACTCTATTTTGTCCCTCAAGAGTAATCACTCTGGACCACTGGACACTTTAAACTAACACCGAGTACAATTTTATTCTTGAAATAACCAAAGTGGTCCAATTTTATCATTGGCGAATGTAATGCTGACATGTGTCGTCCACGTGTCACCATTACATTCCACGTGTCAACATTACATTCGTGAGAGGGTAAAATTGGACTACTTTGGTTATTTCAAGGGTAAAATTGTACCCGTTGTTAGTTTAGGGATGGTCCAGGTTAGTTACATGAAGGACAAAATAGGTCTATTGCCCTATTATAATATATATACATGTTATTGTATTATATATTAGTTTATAAGTTAAATGAACTACTTTATTGAAAAACATGGCATATCAATTTATAAAGGGCCGGTTAACATAACTTTTGGTCCCTCAAGGTTCACCCAATTTTATTTAGTCCCTCAAGTTTAAAACTCATGCTTTTAGTCTCTCGAGTTTGTGCAATGGAGTTATTCCCCCAACTCAAAAAGGACCTAAAACATCACTTAACACTGTTAACTTGCCCTATGTGGCAATAACTCTGTTAAGTTGAATGACGTCGCATCTGATGAGGATCTGACTAGACATTTAACTAATAAAAAAAAGAACAAAACAGATTCCTCTTCTCTTCAAATTGCATGAAAGAATGATTAGGGTTCAATTGCTCCTCTTCCAAAAAATTTCACATCGAAACCCTTTTCTTAAGGTTATTCAAAAAGGTCGAATAAGTCTTATATTTAAAATAAGATGAAGTATCCTATAAAAAAAATCAGATGAAGTATATATACCTTTCATCATTAATCGATGTAATTTATCTATGGAAGTGACTTGCAATTAACTCAATTTGGGTATTTATTTAAAATTTTTTTATCATCCATTGATGTGTGATGCTTTATACATTGGTTAGTTGCAACTTAGTTATCTAAATCATTAGCCCGGAAGTTTTACATGAATATCACAGTAGCCCCAAAAAAATTTTTACGCTCAAATTAATTTTGACGTCCTAAAATTGGTTCAAAATAATTCTTTTTGTATCACAATAGCCCTCAAAGTATCGTTAGTGGGCCATCCAAAAACGGTTATCTTGAGCCATTTTATGACTTAATTGGCTAATTTGAGCCTAATAATACTTTCAGTACTATTGTGATCCTCAGACAAAACTTCCGAATCAATAATGATCTTTAACCCAAACAGATTTATATAAGATAAGAAAGCTTATAGTTAAAATCAGGAAGAGTAAATCAAAATAATATAGTTATTTATTTGATTGCATAAGTTATATATAATACGTAAAAAATAATAAATAGAAATTATCATAAATAAAAAAATAGATGCACACGCAAAAATATATACAGAGTAAGTGGACATGTCCATGGTTTTAAAACCGGACTGGGGTCAAGCCAAGGGTTAACTTGGTCGAACCGGCTATATTAAAATAATATATTTAATTGAAAATAACTATATTTAGCTATAATTGTTTCAACTAAAATAATAATGGAAGGTAAGTGGAAGATCATGGATTCATGTCACATAAATAAATTGTAAAATAATCCAATAATAATTAATAAGATAATGTAGGACTAAATTTTACAGAATATTAAAATAATGTAAATATATGTCAAAAATTCCAAATCTTTTATTTTATATACTTTTTGTGGGACATATGATAGATAAGTAAGGGATTAATTAATATATTTAGAATTATCAAATACGTTTATAATCATTCTAATTCATCATTTATCTTTATAATTATCCATGTAATTTTAGTGGCTCGGTAAGATTGGATTTATGATTTCGATTTTAATTTGAATTATTATTTTTATTATTCCTAGAGTTGTATATAAATAGAAATAGAGTTTTAATTTAATTTGTATTTGTATTTAGCTATTGATTCAATGAATTGAATAAGAGACTATTTCCCGGCCCACTCTATTTGGATTATTCACATGCTTTATTTATCTTTAGTGAATCATTCTATCTTTATTACAAGATGTAATTACCATCAATAAGATAGGTAACCGAAAAATTTAACATCAATAACGAAGAGAAGAGTGGCTGACTTATGTCCAAACCAAGTGTCATGTTTTGATCAAGGCAAGAATGCATGTAATTTAACTAGTTCATACAGTTTTTTATTTTATGCATGAGTAATGAATTTTTTTCCTTTAAAACAGAGAAAACCGGTGTAGTGTCTTGATATTTGGTAGAAAAATATAGGGGCAATGACCCTGTTTTGCCCTTTAAGTTACCACCCTAGATCACTGGGCACCCTAAACTAACACTTAGTACAATTTCACCCTTAAAGTAACCAAAGTGGTCCAATTTTACTCTCTGGCGAATGTAATGCTAACACGTGAGTAAAATTATACCCGATGTTAATTTAGGGTGCCCAGTGGTTCAAAATGGTTAATTGAAGGATAAAATAGGTTCATTACCCAAAAATATATAGGCTCATAAGTTTTATACTGGTCCTAGATCAAAGTCTTAGATATATACACTTTAGAGCTCGTTTGGTATGAGTGAGGGGAGTGAAAATGGGCAAGGGTAAATTATAATTTCTATGAAGGGTTAAGGTGCAAAAATATCTATATGAATTTTTTGGAGCAAAAGTAACCATAATTGGTGCGTACTTTTGCATCTCTTTTGAAATGTCATGGGTACTTGTGTCCTTGTTTTGAAATGTTATGACTACGTTTGCTCAAAATAAAATCACATGGGTATTTTTGCATTTTAACACTTTTAAGAATTAAGTTTACAAGAATTTGAGAAGTGAGTTTAACAATTCTAAATTGATATCTATAACTCTTTTTATTTTACATGTTATCTTTCTAAAAATATTCCAATCTCAACTCTTCAATGATGTTTCCAAAATATTGATAAAATTCCGCAAGTGTACGGATGGTGAAAAATAGTAAAACGCTATTACAAGGTCGATCACATAAAGTCTCAGACAATTAATAACTACATACTAAGTTACCTACTTTCCTTTAACTTGAGCAAAAACAACAAAAATGATTTGGTAAGATAGTGAAAAAGATTAAATACGATATAAGGAAAACTAACTTTAAAAGAATAAACCTAGAGTCACTAATCCCTTATTTACTTCTTAGATTTTATTCTCACTAAATTAATTATGAATTAATTTAACTTGCTAAAATAAAGCATTATAGCATCTATAAATGTATGTTGGTGCCAATTGCTCCTTTGCGCCTAGGTTGGCTAATTTGAAGTATTAATGAGTTAGATAGCCACTAAATGTATGTTGGCTAATTTTTCTCATTATTAGATCAAATTAATTAATCATAACTAAATAATGAGAAAAATCTCTAAACTAGAACTAACTTTGTATTAGTCAGGTTGTGAAAAAAAATTAGCCACATAGGGTTCAAATCAATATCCAAAAATAATGAAACTAACTCTCAAATAATAGTGACAAAGGAAAACAAGGAGATCATACAATGGCTACTCAATGGAATCTCCCACAATCTCTCCTCTGCACTGATTTGAAATGGGATGCAGTTGCTCCTTTGCGCCTCTCTCTTTCCACGCTTTCACGAAAGGGATGAAAGTAGCTTCTCTCTCCCATCCAAATTTGTTCGACCCAATCACTTCTTCGCCTGTGTCTGAACATATATGATGATGTCATGTCTTAAGAAATGACAAGTACTGCTGCCACTTCACTTAGCTTCTTCGTCCTTTTCCTGCGTGGTCTCTCCTTTTTCGGTATATGTATATATATTTCTCAGAACCAAAGACTCAAGAGTTGCCTTCTTTTGTCTTTTGTGCGTTGATATATATATATATTAGCTTAGGTTTTCCTTTCTTAATTGCCAAATGGGCCTTAGTGTAATTTCTTCTATTCTGGGCTGCTCAAATCAAATGAACTTCATGTCAATCTTTTAAACAAATGAATGAGTTCTAATATTGAGTACATTAGTAATTTTTCTTTTTCTATCTTAAAATTTTTATTTATATTCAATTATCTCCAAAATAATATTTCAAAACAATATCTTTCTAATTCTTAGCAAATTCATCCATTTATTTTTAAATTGATGACTCCCAAAATATAACTATAATATATATCAAAATACCCTAAAATAATATAGTCATCATTCAAATTTCATCTAACAAAAATTTTCCTTCTCTTCCTCTCTCCTCCAAATCCCTCATACCAAACAAACCGTAAGAGAGACAATTTTTTCAGATGATCCAAAATCATGGAAAATGATTTGTGAAATAAATCACTTTGCAATTTGGAAAAATATTATTTTTGGTAAAGCTATGTAAAGTACTACCTACTAATATAAAATTAACCTTAACCTAACTCACTGCTAATCAAAACCAATCCAAACAATGGAGTCTAACTATGTTAGTAAAAGATTCACCTAACATAGTTAGCAAAAGAATTTCTCTATTAATAAGAGATTACATATCTAACTATGTTAGAAAAGAGAATCTTCTAACATAGTTAGCAAAAGAACCAACATCACCTAATGAATCACACATACAACACAATAACCTAAATCTAACCATGTTAGAAAAGAATCACCTAACATGGTTAGAAAAAGAACTAACCAAACTACACAAAAATAAACCATATTAGAGCGGGGCCCATCTAATATGATCATATACAAGCACACATAAAATCATACAATAAATAATCAATATACTACCTACTCAAGTTAGGTAAAAGTACTCCCTAACCACAATCCATCAAACAGTCACCTATAACGATAAGTCATCAGCATACTAATAGAGTACAACTGTCATCGCAGTCATAATCATCCTTGAACTATCATAATAATAGTATCAATACTTGATATCACAAACACTTCACATAATATGTCGCATAATAAGTACTACGACATTCAAATATTACAATTCAATCAAAATAACATTCAGTAATGCAGAAGCTGGTGCAGCCTAGCGAAATGACGATATAAGTCCCTATAGGATCACCTCTGGCCTACTTACTAACTCAGTATGGGCCAGACGGCCCCTTCCCCTTCCTCTGCGCCTCCCCCTGGGCATGATCACCTGAAAAGATAAAGGGAATGGGGTGAGACAAAAACCATGTCTCAGTAATCACCTCTTAACTCACTGTGAGACTCAGAAGTGGGGTAGTGGAGCGTCTACAGGGTACCACAGTTTTCAAAACCTGCATAACCACATAATATATAAACATATATACAGTACAGATACATCCATCTCTCAATAAACAAAAATAAACGTGATTGACACTGTGTCCAGTCTCAAATCTGAAAGCATGAAAAAGGGACCACTCTAAAATGTGAAAAATATCCCTGGTTCCTTTACAATCCGAGGAACCCGTACAATTAACCTATCGATTTGCGCAAATCGATGGTTACATCGGCCGACTGTACTAATAGTCAGTGTCATGCAACAATACAAAAGATTTATATAGATATATATAAAGTACAGTTCAGTTGAAAGGTACCCTATAGCCCACGTTCAAATATAACATAATCTGAATTCATTTTATTTTTATATATATATATATATATATATATATATATATATATATATATATATATATATATAAGTAGAAGAGGATGTTAGAAAATCCTCAACTACCATCACCCTCAGTATCACAGTCAGTTAAGCGTGATTACCTGCTAACTTCACTGCAGAAGATATACACAGGTAACAGTTGCCCTCAAACTCCGCCTGAAAGATCACTGTCTACAATAATGCCACCATTTAAAATGGTTAAGACACCTTCGTGACTTAGGCTATACTTTTCACCAATATCAAAAACAATATTGAAGTAATAATTCACTTTCATTACAATACATCATTGACCTTCACCATTTCTTGAAAACCTTGCAAATTAATCCACCTTATTAATCACTCATTAAAGCGCCACATTTGCATTAGATAAGCCACTCACAATGACCTCCATAACATCTAACCACTCTTCCAAATCCAAACAGCCTTTAATCTACCTAAACCACTTCATGTCAACACTTTAACTATCCAACTTTCTCCCAAATACCATTCTAGCCAATTCTAACATTCCAACAACAATAAACTACCTTAACTAATACTACATAATCACCAATTTAGTCCAAAGCCTCCTCCTTTAGCTAACCCTTACTTAAAGAGCCAAAACAATTAGCCATTACTATCCAAACTCAACTTCCAACTTTAATGGCTAACATACTTCCCAAAAATCTTTACTTTACTACTTATCTTTGCTCAAATCCTTGGTTAAAGCATCACTAATTACTAATGGCAAACCCTAACTTAAAAGAGGAAACTTTATGCGAAAAACCAACTTCACAAGAGGCTAGAGGCTTACAAAATACAAGAGTGAAGGAAGAGAAGTTTTCCCCCACCGTTGGCCGCCGGAAAACCTCGCCGGAAAACACCCCTAGACCGCCGGCCGAACTGAAAGAGCAAAGGTAAGCTAAGAAAAAGGTGTTGTGAAGTTGAAGGAAGGAAAACAACATGAGGAACTACAAGAAAAATCCAAACTTTCCCAAACATGAGGAAAAGTCAAAGCCGCTGCCGGAAAAGCCAAAGCCGCCGCCGGAAAAGCCGCCGGAGTCGCAGATCGAGTTCAAGCTTCGAGGATTCAAGAAAAGTCACGAAAAGAAACAAAGGACCATCTCCTACCTCCAACACACTCCCTTCGCCGGAATATTTGTTGTCGCCGGAAAAAGTCACCGCAGATCGCCGGCCGGACTGAAACGGGAGGAGAAGCTTAGGAAAAAATGTTATGGAGTTGAAAAAGGAAGGACAACCAGAAAATCCACCCCTTTTACCTCAATTCCGAGCTCGCCGGAAAAATGGCCTCCGCCGCCGGAAAATGAAAGTGTGCGACGAACACACACACCCACACGGATCGGACTCCAACTTCACGTCTCTATGAAGAAAAGGGAGAGGTGAACCGAAATGAGGAAGCGTTTTGGTGAAGGAGAGGCCGATTTGTGAGGTGTGAGGAAAAAGAAAAAGGTGAAGGGGGGGTGTGCGTCGCGCGTTTCAGATGGAGGGGGGGTGTTCGAAATGTTTGATAAGGAAGGGAGGGAGGGTGTGTTTGGTTGAGGGGAAATAAGGTGGTTTTTGATAATTTGTAGCCCAAGCTTGCCATAGTGTACTCTTTTTAACTTAAAACCACTCAAACCAGTCTCCAATCTTCTGAATCTTCAAAATATTTTTAACTTTACCATTCCCTCATATTTCAAATTCTCCATTTCTTAATTAATTATATGCACATTAATTACTCAATATTTCCAAAATATTCCCGAAAATCACCAAAAATTCCCAAAAATTCCAAAAATTCCTAATTTCTCCATTTATCATTTCTAAAACATTCTTTAACCCTGTATTAAATTTTCAGGATGTTACAAGCTATGTCAAGGTATAAGAAGGGACATATTACTTTGAAGTATTAATGAGTTAGATATTCATTTTCAACTGTTAAAGAAAAGTCTAGATTATATAAGGATTGAGATTGTTTATTTATCACCAAGTGATAAAGTGTTAAACATCAAATATCTGTGACTTTTAGTAAAAAAATATTTTAAATGTGTACATAATTCAATTTAATTAGAATAAATTAACGTTTGAATAATAATTGTTGATCTTCATAGAACAATTTTTTATTTTACAATCATCAGTTCAAAATTCAAATATAAATTATGTGTAAATTGATTTTTTCTCTTTCAATTATTAACTCATATATAATTCAACTCTTCAATTATGACTTCTAGCAACTCAATCCCTGAACTTTTGACTTAAATACGACTTAATTCTTAGCCATCATGTGTCATTGTTTCTTCCAATCAACTCCATGTGACAAAAAGCAAAATTTTGAACTTTACAAACAATAAAAAAATCTCAAAATAATGCATATTTAAAAATATATTACACTGAAAATCGTTCTTGCAATCTTGCCAATAATAACTTTCCATTTATGAAGAAGCTGAGTGTCTTCACTTTGTTTTATTTTCTCTCCCTGTTACATCACTCATTTTTTCTAATGCGAACCCACCAGGGATTAACCTAGACCCACAACAATCTAAGATGAACACAACCCAAAGAAAGCTAAACAAAGGTTAGAACGATCCACTTGAACCCTTGAGCACGGAAGAACAAGGACCCGAAGTGTTGGAAGACGCCACAAGGTTGATCAATCCTTGATAAGTCTGTTAGTTCAATGAAGAACCCTACAGAGAAACCCTCTAAAAAAAGTGAATAAATCAACTTCTAATTCTCAAATTCAAGTCTGCCTTCAAAAGAGGCTTACAAAGTATTTAAAGGTTATAAAACAAGCAAAGTTTAACCTAATTTCGCACATAAACAATGGGCCAAAATTAACAAGTGTTTAAAACCCAAAATTACATTATTCAAGCCCAAATGAAGCTACCCATGTGTAACTCTTGGTCCAAGCCCTTTAATTTGATGTCTTTGAGCCCAAAATATGATCAACATCTCCATGTTCAGCCCAAATAACATTTGTGACGTTTTCAGCATCTTTATTTTCAATTGTTGAACCAATTGCTATTTGCTTTGCCTATGCTTCTTGCACTAGTCCATTCAGTGCCTCTTTAATGCTCTTGGATCTTGCTCTTGTGATTGGTCCGCTGGAATCTTCAAAGGATCATTTGAAGTTGATTTGTCTTCTTGCTGGATCTCATCATTTTCCCTCTCCCATTTGTCGTTATTGCAATTTTGTCCTTAATTTGCATATATTTCAAAAATATCACATATTATAATCGAGAATCATTTGACATTTTAAATTTATCAACATTAGTGATGAATTCCGGCGAAGAATTCCGGGGGAGGGTTGGGTTGTGGTTTTAAGGGAAGGATGATAATGATGATGATGATGATGAGTTGGGATTTTGCAGAAATGCATGGGACAATGGGAAATGAAGAAAGAGGAGAGAGAAAAGAAGAGATGATGATGAGATGACAAAATGGGTATGAGGTGGCTGATTATGTGGCATGACATGTGGGATGTTTGACCAACTTAACAGTCAAAATCAACTTTGGTTAATTGCAGGGCAAAATTGATCACTTTTTAAACTTTAGGGGCAAATTTGATCCTAGGTGAAAACTTCCGGGACAAATTTGATCTTTAACCCATTAATTAATTAGTTAAAACTAAAAAAATAAGGGTTAAAATCATTCTCGCCAATGATTGGGATATTTGAGTTTATGGATTTGGGTGCATCCGTGCATGTATTGTGCAAAAATGAAAGGTGGGAGAGTTTGAGAGGAGAGATATCAGGAAAGAGAATTGGAGAGGTAGGAGGAAGTATTTTTATTTTAAAAAAGGGCATTTTAGTATTTTCCTGTAGTTCATTAGCTAAAATGAACCACTTTTACTGTTCATTGGCCAGAATGAGTCATTTTATTGTTTATTGGCCAAGTTGACCTTTTCAAAATAGTTTATTGGCCAAAATGATATTTATACCAAAAAAACAAAGATTCTGAAAACTATCAACAAATCAATAAAGTTTATATGGTATAATATTTATATATAAATATACACATAAATTAAACTAATATCACATTAATAACTTACCATAGTTGAATGAGACGGTGAGAAGTAAAATTAAGAGGAGATTGAGCGAGCCATTTGATCTAGCCATGGTAAGTGATCTGATTTAATTTTATTGCCTCAAAACTTGTGAATTCAGATCACTAGTAGATGTTGAAACCCAACTGTATGTTTCTTTCTTTCTCTTCTGATCTCTGGGGAAAATAGACTGAATTTTGTTGATACTTCAGTTCAATGAAAGGACAAGGCATGATAATATGGGTGTGTGTGTGTGTGTCTATTTATTAGCAGCGTACAAAACTTAATTCTGAAAAAAAGGAATTAATGTGGTGGAATTTATTGAGTTCTTTATATGCATGAAATCAATTGGAAAACTGGGGTGAATGGAAGTTAAAAAGTGTTGTGAAAAGTCAAGACATACATACCTGTATATAAGTACTCCCTCCTATTTCTAATATATAACCCCAATATTTGAATGATTTTGGTCCAAAATATAAGAGCTTCTTTAATATTCTATCATCATTTAATGCATTGTTTTCTACTTTGTCCCAAACTCGCTTTCATATTTCTTAATGCTTATGTATTTCTCTCTCTTAAAAGTATCATAATAAATATAGGCAATATTGAAAAAGGAGCATTAGTTTCACACACTCAACTAACTTGTACATTTTTTTAGGAAGCGTTTATTGGTAGTTGGGCTCTTATACTACAGACTGGAGCAAGTATAAATTAGTATTCTAAGGGATTAATACAGTCAACTACTTCTAATAAACATTATGCTGTACCCTATATAGTGGTGCTTTTTTTGCCAAACGTGATACCTTACATAGATAACTCAACTTCATAAGCCGCTAAATTGACTGGATTTGTATCTCAATCCTCGTGAGAACGATCTTTACTTTCACTTTATTAAATGACACGACCCGTGCACTTGCAGTGCGAACATAGTGCAAGGGAAATAAGTGTGGAAATGCAAAAATGTAGAAATGCAAAAACTTTATGTTCATGACTAATGTAGCATTTATGCACAAATATAATAATGCTTCTAAATAAAAGTTACTAACATTGCGATGAAAGAGTATATATATCTCATCTAAAGAATAATTACAAAAACAACATGGAAAATAATGTTGCTAGCTATCAAGAAAAAGACGCTTGGGTGAATGAATCCCTGCTCCTGCCATTAATGTTGAAAATGCAGTCACCGTGACCTGAAGATGAAACAACCCCACAAACAAATCAAACATAAGCAAACTTTTTAGTCAACTAAATTCGATAACATTTGTACGTCATATTTTCCCCTTCAGGATAAGACAACAAAAGACAACTCACTTGGGTAAGAAGAGATCTTGTTCCTCGGAATTCACAATTCCATGGGTTGCTACCAGCCCTGAAGTAACACTCATTAATCACCACAACCGTGTGGTGATTAATGGTGTTTGGTATGTCATTGCCCTCCAGGTTTTATTATTTCGCATAAGTCTCCTAAAGAATCACAACAATGTTGAATGTTATCATTTAAATGCTCTACTATGGCTGTAGAGCCTAGAATGCACCAGTTGTGAGGGTATGCCTATAATAGTCATCATCAAAATACAAAGAATTTGGAAATAAGCGGTACCACAATGTTCTTACAACAAAAATGATGTCAGAATTGTTCATCAAGATACAAGCGAATCATACACAAGTTGATTTTCTTTTGTAAATTACTCAAATTTGGCAATGTTTTAACTCATTGTTTTTTTACTTCCAAGGGTTCTCATTTGTATGTATGCGAAGTACAAGATTCTATTCTCTCTTTAATCCATGTGTAATATGTCTCTTTAATGATTGTGCTTTGCACTAGAAATGTTGAGTAATAATATATTATAAAAGAGTGCATTTTTTTATTAAATGTGGGTCCCACATCTTAAAAAATTATAATGTTAAATTTATAAGAGCATTTTGGACTTTCCATGTCTAATCTTATTGTCATATTAGTGAAAATATCATTTTTGATCTCATGCCTAATAGTTGAAATTCATTTGTGTACCTTGAAATAGTTATATATTATTTTTGTTCATTGGTCAATACTTATGTATCAATTTTGGGTCTTCGCCCTATTTCTTAATATTTAATAGAGCAAATGTGCAAAAATAGCCACCGTAAATTTAAAAATAGGCACCTATAACTCTAGTAAATTTAAGAGGGCAAAACCGTACACTGTGAACCAAAATGGGGCAAAAGTAACCTCTCTGTTAGTGAGAGTAAAACAGACGTTTTACAGACGTGGCCCCACTATCAATAAATGACATATCATACATTTGACAGTGCAATATGTTTATGAGACTTTATTTTTTTTTCAGATTTAGCTTTATTTCTTAGATGATTACGAAGAAGTAAGGTGAATTTCACATGATTTAGGGTTCTATTTGGTTTCTTATCAAAATGATTTGGGGTTTAGGGTTTGTTTAAAGTGATTTAGGGTTCAACTGGATGCATTTCAGCTTCCACGGTGAATTTTATAATTGACACGTCATTTACTGATGATGGAACCCATGTCTAGAAAATGTCTGTGTAACTCGGCCTAACAGAGAGGTTACTTTTGTCTCATTTTGGTTTACAATGTACGATTTTGCCTCATTTTTGTTTTAAGTATACGGTTTTATCCCCTTAAATTTACTAGAGTTATAGGTGCCCATTTTTAAATTTACGGTGGCTATTTTTGCACCTTTACCCTATTTAATATTTATATATGTCCCATTTATTCTTAATAAAATGGTTGTCCTGGTTGGTCAAGGGTTTGTTTCACTACTTACCCCTACATGAGTTGCGTTGCACATGAAAATGATAATTTAAAGGAAAATGATAATTTAAAGGAGAATTTTACCCAAGTCATGGGATTATTCATGAATCTAGTTTGTCACAAGAGATGTGACGTGGTGCTTGGAGTAATGGAAACTTTGAATTATCTACTTACTTTTTGCTATTCTCAACACTTGTTTTCATATATGTGTAATGTGTAAAGCACATAATCACCACACAAACACACACAGGCGTGGACTAGACTTTACTTTACATGTAGTAGTGTTTGCACAGAACTTGCTCGTTGTTTGCATTGCTAGGGCATGGGTCACGCCAAACAGCCAAACAATAAAGTGAAAGTAAAGATCGTTCTCATGAGGATTGTGATACAAATCCAGTCAAACAAGATGCTTAGTGTAACATTCCAAATTTTTAATTAAGGATTATTGGTAATTTAAGATTTAATTTTGGGATTAATTATGACTTTAGAGAGCTTCCAAGTGAAATTAATGTAAATTGAAGTATTCTTGAGAATAATTATACTCTCAAGAGATTAATTTGTCTAATTTCTTTAGAAATCAAAAGAGCAATAATTAAAAATTTAAATTATTGATTGGAGAAAAATGTATAAGTTGGTGTATAGAGTATTTTATAATTTGTTATAAGATAGGAATTTAGAATGGAGGAAGTAAATAAGTATTAATAGAAGGAAAATTGGTAAATTGACCAAAAAGAACATAATATTTCTACATGCCAAACACTCCCTTCCTTCCTTCTTCAACCTTGAGCCGACGCCCCCCTCTCCCAAAAGACCTCCTCCTTCAATTTTCTCCTTCTCTCTTAAGCTCCATTTTTGTGCATCCCTCTCTCTCTCTACTATACTCACCATTTTCATCCTTACTCTTCCATATCTCTGAAGCTTCAGCACTCCCCAGCTGTTTCACTCTGTTTTCTCCCTTCATGTTCGCCATTTTCCGGCGAAGAGGCGGCGAGCTAGACGGCGGATGACGACTGAGAAGGTGAGCTTCGCTATTTCTCGTTGTTATTCAAGCTACTCATTCTTCCAACTTCCTTTTCTTACCTTTTCCTTCCTTGCTCATTTGAATCTCGGCCAGCCACCTAAGTGGCCAATTTCCGGGGACGGCGAAGCTCCGACGAGACATGGGGAGGTAAAAAACGAGTAAGGTAGCTTCATATATTGCATTTCTCTTCTTTTCTACGACTGGATGAGATTTGAGAGTTAGGGTTTCGATTTGGTTTTTGATTTTGGGTGATTTTAACTAAAGGAATGAAAATTTAAACTTAGACGTGTAGTTCCCCTTATGAAATTTGAAATATATGAACTGTTGTTGGTCAAGTTTCTTGGATTTCCTTTGTGGGCCACTGTTCACCGAGTTGGTCCTTGGATTTCTTACTTAAATCAATGCAAAGTGATGCTTAAATGTTATGGGAATCATAATAAAAAGGTTTCTTACAATTGTAGGCATGGAATTTTTGGAGTTTCATTGATGTCCAAAAGTTAATCCTTCCATTTTCTCTGTTTTGTTGGGATAATTGGTCTTGGGTGTATGTAATTGATAATTATGGCTCAGTAAATGCAAGATGAAAAATGTGCCTATGCTTATTAATTGAATCTTGTTAAGCATGGGTTTCTTTAAGTTTTAGATATATTGCCTTGTTTTCTTCAATTTGTTTTTGATGTATGTGTAAAGTAATTGGGTGAATTGTGGTTGTTGTATATACAATTAGCAATCTTCATGCACTTTTACTGTCATGGCTGAATCTTTGGGAAAATTTTGATATATATGATAATTCATTATGTTCAAGCATGAGTTGATTGATTAATTTGGGTTCTTCTGATTTAATTATATGAATGATATTGTTAAAGAGAATAATTTTATGTTTGATGTTTGTTTATTAATTTCTGGATTTTGTTCTTAGATATGCACTTGGTCTAATTGATTTAATGTAGGTGCAGTGTGGGTGGTGTGAACAAAGATGGTAAAAGGGTGTTGTATGTGTGCTTTATAATGTTTATCTCTTTGTTTCATACCATCCCTTTACACTAATGCAAAACATCACTTTCCCCCTACATTTGGCACCAATTTTGCTGCTGAATATTCCTTTGTTTACTTTTATTGTTTCAGCTGCATTTTTGCTATTCTACTGAAGTTTCTACTGTTGATTTTGCTGCATATTGGCAGCAAAACTGCTGAAATTTATGCAATAATAATTGGGTCATTTTTCACCATGCATGTGATGCTGAATTAATGTCAAAATGTTACTAATGTTATTCCTCATGGTGTGTTGATTTTGAAGCTTGATTTGTTTGTTTGGTCTACTGATATAATCATGTTTGGATTGTGAAGGCAAATTTGAATGACATATGATTGAGTGACATGATTTTTGGAAATTCTCTTTGTTATGTTTTGATGATAGAAACTATATTAAAAGAAGTCTCTATCTTTGTCTTTGGATAATGTTATTGATTGAATAAAAGGTTAATTAGGATATTGAAAGATACTTAAACATCATCAAGAACTTGTGATAGTTGTTAGTTAAATTTGGATATTAGAAGGATGACATAAATAGAATTAATTAATAGAGGGGAAAGTGGGTAGCCATATAAGAATGAGAGAAGCGCTGTTTATTTAATGTATCATCAGGATGATTATTAACCTGCTATTATTACATGATGTAATAATAGGAAAACATGTGATTTTCATATTCCTCGAGGCATGGTAAAGGGAAAAGGTAACAAAGTGCTAAAGGGCGACAGGTAATCACATTTAACCTTGCTATAACATTGAGGGTGATGTTAGTTGGGATTTTCAAGATCCTTTCTCACCCTCTATATACTTATATTATTTTTGAAAACTTATTTTCATACAAAATAGGCTATTGGGTACCTTTCAAACACGATGATTTTCATATAAAGAATTTGAAACACTATATATATATATATATATATATATATATATATATATATATATATATATATATATATATATATATATTATCCTGTTTGGTGGTGGTTATTGATTTGGAATGATGTGAAAGGTATATAGGTATGGGTAGCGATTTGAGAGGTTACGAGGATAGAAAAGAGAGTTAGATGTTGAGTTGAGATTGTCGAATGTTATGTTGTGGGAAACACAGATGTTGATTTTGAGATATTGAATAAGGTTGAGATTGACAGGTATGGTGAGCATTGCATGACACTGGTTTATATATGTACCATCGCGCGATGATAACTGTCGATAGGCCGATCGACAGTTATTTTGTACCGATCCTTTCTGAGTAGAGACAGGGGGAATCATAGGTCGACTGATTAGAGACAGTGACCATCGGACAAATGAAATGGAAATTGCCTTCTGAGTAGAGACAGGGGCACAATGGAAATTGTCTTCTGAGTAGAGAATGGGGCACAATGAAAATGCCTTCTGAGTAGAGACTGGGGCACAGTGTAGTGTGAAAGTTGATGTGGCAGTATCATTTGATTGGAGGATATATGGGAAGAAGAAGTGGATTATATATATATATATATATATATATATATATATATATATATATATACGTATTACTGATTTTAAACTGTGGCACTCTTTAGACGCCCTCGCTACCGCACATCTCACTGTTATAGTGAGTTAAGCGGTGATTACTGGGACAAATTGTCTCATCCCACGATTACTGACATTTTTGCAGGTATTCATGCACAGGCGCGAGCATCAGGAAAGGGAAATAGGTAGTAGAAGTTATAGAGTTTATTTGGAATTGTATATTGCCAATTTGTATAGGTCTGCATCCGCTTCCGCATATATTTTTAGGAAATTGATCAATAGATTCAGGATTGTTATTATGGATTGTTATATAAGCAAAGTATTTTTCTAACTATGATAGGTTTGTAATAATAGGAAAAGTCTTTTCTATCATAGTGAGATAACTAATATGATTATTTTAGTTCGCTTCTTTTTCTAACCATGTTAGGTGAATCATTATCCATGATAGTGTTCAGGTTGCATTAAGAAATTCTTTTCTATCATGGATAATATTTAACCATTAGTAAATTCTTTTTCTAACTATGATAGGACATTGTTATTATGGAAATTCTTTTTCTATCATAGTTAGTAAAGCGATAATTGAATTAAATGGGAGATCTTAGGTTAATTAGGGAATTAGTAACAGTATGTTACACTTAGCAATTAAATTGAGTTGAACTATCCATAAAAGTGATTAATAAGTAAAAGCTATTTTCTCAAAGGGTAAATGTGCAAAAATAGCCACCGTAAATTTAAAAATGGACAACTATAACACTAGTAAATTTAAGGGGGCAAAACCGTACACTGTAAACCAAAATGGGCAAAACCATACATTGTAAACACAATTGGGGCCAAAGTAACCTCTCTATTAGGCCGAGTTAAATAGGCATTTTTCAGACGTGGCCTCTACTATCAGTAAATGACATGTCAATTCCAAATTCCACCGTGAAAGCTAAAATGCATCAAATTGAACCCAAAATAACTTGAAACGAACTCTAAACCCCCAAATCATTTCGATAAGAAACCAAATAGAACCCCAAATCATGTGACTTCTTCATAATCATCTGAAAAAATAAAGCCCCATCTGAAAAAATAAAGCCCCATCAACATATTGCACCCTTAAATTTATGACACATCATTAACTGATGGTGGGGTTACATCTGGAAAACATACGTTTAGCTCTGTCTAAAACACAGAGGTTGCCCCATTTTGGTTTACAGTGTACAGTTTTGCCCCCTTAAATTTATCAGAGTTATAGTTGCCTAGTTTTAAATTTACGATGGCTATTTTTGCACATTTTCCCTTTCTCAAATTAGATTTGTAAAAGGATGTCAAATACTTTCGCTTCTTCAAGAATTAATTGGTATTTAGGATTATTTATCCCTTAGTATCTTGCAACCTTAAATCAACTCCTTCTCCAAATTGTTTTCATGTTTATGTATGTGTTAACCTAGGGTTCTAGAGTACTTGTAAATTCTCTCTCAAGTCATAAACAATTGTTTTATTCCATTAATCATATATTCTCTTATCACAATTGATAAAACCCGATTTCTAAGTTTCAACCTCAATGTGGCTATGTAAGGTTAACAGTATATCTCTATCGTATTAAAAAAATCATTCATTTATCATGCAAATTTCAAGTTCTTCACTATTTTACTCAAGATCTACACTTAACCTAGCACTCTCAAATACTAGTCAAATGAACAAAACAACTAATTTAGATCAAGCATTTTGAAGCATCAAGGTTAGGGTAAAATAAACACATACATATACATCAATTGCAATAGAATATGAGTCTTAAAGAGTTAATTACCCTATACAACGGTTCAAGATAATCCTAGATAAATAAGTTTAGCCACTCATATTCAAATATCAACAATAACCTTAAAAGGAATACATAGTCATAAATGCTTATAAAGAAGGAGAAATAAAGAAGAAACCAAGAAGAATAAGCTTCAAATGTCTTTAATGCTTCCAACAACCTCTCAAATTACAATCTTCAAACTTCAAACCCTTGTCGATCCAATGCCAAAACACCCGAGAAGAGAGTCTTTTTGTGCCTTAGAACGCATCCCTCTTCGTCTGAAGATCTGCCTCCCTTTTATACTCTCCAATTTTAAGTTATTGACAAATCCTTGGTTAATATTGTTTTTATATGCTAAATTTGAGTAATTAACAATTCTAAGATCCAATATTCCCTATATTTAATTAAATTCAGTCATTATGGGGAAAATAAATAAATTATAATATTAGTTCATGATTTTGGGCTTGTAGATAAAAGAAAGAAAGGAAAGTCAAAGAGAAAAGAGTGGGCTATGAAGCAAATAATGGTATATCAACTTAGGACACAAGTTTGGAATTAATTAAAGCCTATGTAGTTGGACTGGGTAAGAAAAAGAAAAGAAAAGATAAGTCCAAGATGAAACAAGATGAAACAAAATAATGATCAATTTGGTTTTGGGCCTGCAAGAACGAAGAAAAGAAGAAAGAAGAAAAAGACAAAAGTGTGTGTGCAGTGAAGGCAGGGGCGGTGACACGAAGAAAAGAAAGTGAGGAACAGAGGGAGTAAACTGGTTTTGGCTTTGAGGGTGGAGGCGCCAAAAAATTGGTCCCTCCTCCTCTCTTTCCATATTCATTTGTTCTCCTTTTCTTCTATTTCCACCATGATTTCTCTCAATCCCCTCCTTATTGGTCCTTCTCATATGAGAAGTAACTAAACATTTTTGCTCTTGGGAATGGTTTGAGATGGCTTGAGCTCACATGATTAATAGGAGAGTTTTGTTCTTTTCTCTTTCTCTTGTATTTATGATTTTCCTAGATTTAGTTTATCATTTATAATTTGAGATTTTGATTATTATGTTTATTTGAGTTTGATTTTGATTTTGAGTTGTAATGAGGGATTTGGACTCAACAACATGAATGGTCATACATATGTTCCTTATAATTCATTAGATATCTATATTTACTCATGATATTGGTAGATAGTTTGTTGAATTGAATTGTAATTAAACCTAGGGTAAAGGTGCAAAAATAGCCATCGTAAATTTAAAAATGTGCAACTATAACTCTGGTAAATTAAAGGGGGCAAAACTGTACACTGTAAATCAAAATGGGGCAAAATTAGGCAAATGTGCAAAAGTAGTCATCGTAAATTTAAACATAAATTTTCCAGACGTGGCCCCACCATCAGTAAATGATGTATCATTCATTTAAGGGTACAATATGTTGATGAGACTTTAACTTTTTATGAGACTTTATTTTTTTCAGATAATTACGTAGAAGTAAGGTGAATTTCACATGATTTGGGGTTCTATTTGGTTTCTTATCGAAATGATTTGGGGGTTTAGAGTTCGTTTTTAGTGAATTTAGTGTTCTACTGGATGCATTTTAGCTTTCACGTTAGATTTTGGAATTGACACGTCATTTACTGATGATGGAGCTCACGTCTGGAAAATGCATGTTTAACTCAGCCTAACAGAGATGTTACTTTTGCCTCATTTTGGTTTACAATGTATGTTTTTGCCCCATTTTAGTTTACAATGTATAGTTTTTCCCCCTTCAATTTACCAGGGTTATAGTTGCCCATTTTTAAATTTACGGTGGCTATTTTTGCACCTTTGCCTTAAACCTAATGCATTACAGATCACTAATCACACTCTAAGGTAATTAATAATGCCTAATTGAATGAGTTCATAAGACTAGGTATTAGACTTGCCGGTTGGTGAGGTTTGCTATTTTAGTAAACTTAGAGAAAACTCAAAGACGCTAAAGGGCTTAACAATTCCTAATTAGTTTGAGTCTATTAATTAGGTAATTGGACTCATGGTTTCATGAGGTTTGGTAAATTGGTGAATTAGCACCCTAGTGACTCCACAAATATATTAGTTGAGCTAAGATAGTTATTAACAATCATTCTCCAAGAGCAATTTCATATCATTTTACCAAATCTTTACTTTTCCCCAATTCTTATTTTCCCCTTTTGCATATCATACCTTTACTAATTTTCATTATTAACCATGACGATTTTCCTTATTTCAAAAAGTTTAACATTTAGTTATTTGGTAACTAATTGCATTTTATAGGCTCCTCTGAAAACAATACCCGGGGGGTTACCTTCCACTAACCCCTTGGTTCTAAATTTTCTTGAAGGATTAGACCCAATACATCACTACACGACCGCAAATTCGATGTCCTTCAATTATACACTGCTCTGTCATGTGCAGAAATCACATGTTCGCCATGGCCAACGGATGGCAAACACAAGTTCAAATTGGGAGAAACTATTTTGTTGGTTGTGGGTTCGCCGTAGTCAACCCACGACCAACTAAAGCTGAAATGGCAGAGATGAATCTATTGGCCGTCGGTTAGCCGCTCCTTTACTGTGCTTCATTCTTTTCCTTCTATTTGGATCCTTGGCTTCATATTCCTTGCACTTGTTGTTCTTTTAAGCTTTCTACCTGTCCAACACTTCCTATTCACAAGAGAAAGAGGGTTGATGATTTCCTTAATCACATATAAACAAGCAATTAACCTGATAATTTCACACAAATAAGTATTTTCATTGTTTTCTTTTAACTATGAGTATTGCTATGTTTCGATTGTGAAAGATAAGGAAATTGAAATGAAATGTGTGTGAAATTGTGGAATTCATCACTCATATACCCAATAACTGTTTATTGATAATACATTCATTCCAAAAAAAATAAAAGATATATAAAATACTTTACCTTAAAATTGCAAAATAACCCAAATTATATAACATCAAGAAGGCGTATGTCTGCCAATTAGGACATTCTTCCAATTGCTTACCAAGGAAGTCATATGTCTATTACTCATTTGTATTGTTCTCTCTCTAGTTATAAATATAAGATGAATTTAATTTTTTAAAGTTAAGGAAACAAATTAAATGACTAAATATAACATATGTAACATGTAATCAGACTATAGATTAGTTTAGACATTTATCTCTCTCAATATCACTTCCCTAATATGTGTGAGTTTACATACTTAGCTCTTAAATAATAAGAGATAGAGTGAGTAATTAATATATGTCTGTTATATAACTATCATGATGACTATCACGCATCCACTCTATCTAGGCAGAAGAATGATGCACTCATCAAAGAATGGTGGAAGTACATACACCCACTTGCTATTCTCATCTTCAGCATCCTTATGTTTGTGTGTTGGTTGTAAGTGTTGAACAAATAAATAGTGCATTCTTTGTTATATAACTTTAGAAAAAATATAACCATGCCTTTGTTAATTTTTTGACTTGTAAAATTTGTGATGGTGTATACAAATGTTTAGTTGATTAATTTGGTTTCAAGTTGGTGGAGTGTATAAATGTTTAGTGTAGTTTTTAAGTAGGTAGTGTGTATGCATCCTCTGATTCTCAGTTGGCTGAAACTTCGTATATGGTAGATTGTACAGGTTGGGAAATATAAATTTAAACCAAATTTAATAAACGCAAACATACATGCGCTTAAAAGGCTTCTAAACAATTTTTTTTATCTTTCGAAAACAACTTTTCAGGCTCATTCGGAAGTGCTCTAAGTGGAAGAGCTTCGTGAGCACATATAAGTCTTTGTCAATGTCGATTGTTCTAACGCTCTTGAAGAGCGTAAAATTGACTCTAATTGAGCGTTTCTAAAGGTATTTTTTAGGGTAGGACTTTATTGCTATCTCCAACAAAATTGTATTTACAAGACCCAAATATCATGAGAATCTATATGCTAAATCATTCAACATATAAGAAGTGATTTCAAAGACTCTTGTTGAATTTCCATGATATGTGCTAGTTTCCAACATGAACATTAATACTACCAAAACCTACAAAGCATAAGTACCACATGTAAGAGAATAAAACATTCAAAACATAAAGATGTTGTCTAATATTATATATTTTAACATTCATATAAGTTATAAACATTTACATGCTTGCAAACAAACTTCATACT
The DNA here is from genome assembly GCA_029929735.1 of Mimosa pudica. Taxonomy (NCBI): domain Eukaryota; kingdom Viridiplantae; phylum Streptophyta; class Magnoliopsida; order Fabales; family Fabaceae; genus Mimosa; species Mimosa pudica. The sequence goes on along the minus strand of JAKELP010000037.1, from coordinate 2,169,058 downwards.
CGTAATCAAATTAAAAGATGCTAAGTATCATCCTGAGATTGAAAAGGCATTTACACTTGATTATAAAAGGCCAAAATGTATTGTGTATACGCACACAATAGTTACTTCCCCAAACTTCTAAAAATATAAGTTTCTATGGATTCAAGTACAATGTATGGAGTGGCTTTCTTCAAAACCAAAATAAAAGGATCATTTTTGTTGATAATCTTAGCTAGGATTAGGGTTCTTGCAAATCATTCGTGTATGACTAGCATCATTGCATTTGGCGGAATGATAACATTTTTGTTTGGAAATTGTGAATCAATCCCTAACTATTGGCCTTCTTGTTGGATTTGTAGTTGATTGTGGTCTTAGTAAAGCACTTGATAAGTAATCATCATATCTTAGGGATTTTGGATTTTGACTTAAAGATGTCATATTTTGTAACATCCCAATTTTTAAATTAGAAATAATAAGAAATTATTGAGGGTCATTTAGAAAATTTAAAGTTTTAGGAAGGAATTTTTAGTATATTTTGGGCAACTTATGAATATTTAATCTTATTTAGTGTGAAATTTAAGTAAATATAGTTAAAGAATTAATTGGGGATAGAACCTTTCAGGAAAGGTAAATTGGAATCTAGATCATATTGTGGTGAAAAGAAAGAGATGTAGTAATATACATAAAGCTTTGGGATAGAAATACATCTAAGTATAAATGAATGGGGTTGTTAATAAAAATTTTCCCTAATCACTACACCGCACATATACATATACACACCAACCAAACAAACCCTAAACTCCCTCCTCACCTTCAAACCCGTCCTCCCCCACCTCCTCTGTCGCCTTCTTCTTCTTTTTCTCCCTTCGGCCACACGCACGACGGCGACGAAGGGTGTAACAACCACAATTTTATAGTCATTTTTACGCTATGTTTTTTTTTCATAATTACTAACTATGTTATAAAAAATTTACTCATTAATAGTACTAACATAGTTAGAAACGGAATTTAACTTAACTAACTACAATAATTATAATACTAACTATGTTAGAAAAAGAATTTAAGTTATAATAATGACTAACATAGTTAGAAAAACAACTTTTCTTATTTTCCATCAAATATAAGTTCATAGGCTAACCATGCTAGAAAAATAATTTTAGTCACAAATAAGCTATCATTGTTAGAAAAAGATTTCATGTAATTTGGAAATAAATAAATTAAAATAAGTTATTTTATAATCGAATATAAAATTAATAATTGAAAATCGTTTATATAAAATCATCAAATATGATATATCCATGTTAGATAAAAATTAACTAACATGGATATTTGAACAAATCTAATAGTACCTAATTAAATTCTTTCACAATTATTTACAAATAAGCACATAAACATGTATTAATAAATAATTACAGTTATCCAGCCTAAATTATACAGTAATCCAATGAAGATAAATGCACAGGATCAATAAATCATTACACAATTAAAATGAATAAATGTGGAAACACCACTAATGTTTAGTTTCCACAGTCTCCAGATCCTTTCCCCATGACTCCGGCCCGATCTAAAACCTGTAATGACAACGATTGGGGTAGACCCAGAAATCGCAACTACTACCACTCGCTTACGTACATCTTTGCACTACGTGCATGTGCATGCTCGCAAGGTGGTGTGTGATAATAATGTGTAAAGTGGTGTGTGCTACATATTGTGTTGCATGAACATATTATCTATGCTAATTTCAAGTAATTATCAACTATCATGTATTGCAGCAGCACAAATATACAAATACATCACAACTCAAAACATCGCAACTCAAAACATCAATAATGATAATAATAATTAAAACATCAATAATAACAATTAAATCAAACACAACACACCGTAATATCTCAGTTCAATAGGGACTCACGACTCGATGATCGATATACCCTCGCTTGAACTGGTTCAAAGGGACTAACAACCCTACTGAACATGTAACAATATTGTGTCTTATTCATTTTAGTCCCTGGGGGTTTTACAGGGAACCTCATTCCGGAATGGCATAATTATAATCATATTATCGGTGTGCACCAAACAAAGCATCAATTCTCATAAAGCATATAATAAACATCATAAATTCATAACTAACCTATATGCTTACCAACATACACACACGCAAACAAGTTTAAGTAGTTACCTCCTTGCATTCAAACCAAAATAAACGTAAGCTCACACGTGCTCAAGTGTAAATAACAAATTTCTACAAGAAATAATACAACATACAAATAATTAAAAAAATAACTCATACATGCTAATTAACGTCGCTCTCATTCCTAGAAATACTACCCAATCCCCATATATATTCTATTATAAGAGACCATTTTCAAATCAATCAAAACCAATACAATTCAATTTAATTAATAAGAATTAGATCAAGCAATTAAGCATTTTACAAGGTCTAATAAAACAGTAACAATACACATTCATCATGACCAGAGAAAAACTTCACAAACTATATCCCACATCTAATACTATCCATGGTGCCATTGTTATTTCATGATAAATAACATCACCCTTCACAGTAATTATTTATGAAAACAAAGTCTTCTTTCCTGGAGTAAAATCATACCAACAGAGTAGCCGATAACAACTAGAGCACAAAGCTTTCATTCTTCAAAAACAAAATGTTCACGTTGACTACACCAACACCACCACTTTAACCAGCAGCGATTATGTAACATCCCAATTTTTAAATTAAAGATAATAAGAGATTAATGAGATGTTATGTAGAAAAGTTGAAGGCTTTGGGAGGAATTTTAGGGTATTTTGGACAATTTATGAATATTAAATCTTAGTTAGTTTGGAAATTAAATAAATATAGTTAAAAGAATTAATTGGTGCTAGAAATTTCCATGAAAAGTAAATTAGAATCTATATCATGGTAAGAAGAAAAGAAAGAGATATAGTAATATATACAAACTTCTGGGTTAGAAATATAATTACGAATAAACTTTAGGGTAGTTAAGTGTGATTTTCCCTAAAATATATATATAAACTTATACCTCATCCCTCCCATTTCATTTCTCTCTCGCGCTGCTCCCTCCACTCTCCTTCCCTCTCACCCGACACCTCCCTCCCAAAACCACAACCCAATCGACCTCCCTCTCAACTCACCCTTCCTCAGCGACGGCGGACTCCGGTGGCAGCACGGCGGCGTCGGCCGTCTGTGACATCCTTTCTTCAAACCCTTCTCCTCCTTCATTTACCTTCTCTTACCTCTGATTTCGGCCAGCCACGGTGAGCGGCGTCGGCGGCGGCCAGCGAGTTCCGGCGGCAAATAAGAAGGTGTTTCCGACGAACTCAAGTTTCCCCAAGCGCACGTGATCCTCGATTATACTTAGGTGAGTTTTCTCTTTTAGATTTCTACCTCTTTCTTTCTGATTTGGGCGAGTATGAGAGTTGGGCTGGTTTGGGTTGAGCTCAAGATGATATAAATGAATGAATAAAAGTCTGAACTTTGATTTCTACTGTTTGGGAGATGATTTTTGTGTTTGGATGATTTTCTTGCTAAGATTTGGGGTTATCATCAAATCTGTTTCCTATGATTATTGGGTTCATTTTTGTTGTTTTAAAAGTATATTAGGTTGATTTCTAAGTACTCTAAAGGTTAGGATTACTTGATTTGGAGTTAGAATGATGATTTAACAAAATTAAGTGTTGAAAAATTAGGGTTTGTTGAGGATTCCGAAAATACTCTCCTTGTTCTAATTTTTGGTGTTTCTTTGTGGTCTGTAACTTGCTATAATATTTATCTAAAATGTTGGAATGGTTGGTGTAAACTCTTGAGTCAAATTTTGAGTTTGAAAGTGTGATTAATGAGGGTTTATATGAGACAAATGTGATTTTATGATGAATTTGAGCAAATGATTGATTTTAATATTAAATTGATGTTAATGAATAATTGTAGGATGTTGAGGTTGGAAGAAATATAAGTAATTTGGGTTTTTGTTCTTGAAAACTTAGGGTTTTGATTGTGTAAATCTGATTTTATACTTTCTGGGATTAAATTGGATGTTTGAGAATCAAATTGAAGTGTTTTCTAAGTGGTCTATGGGGTAGGATTGTTTAATTTTGATTAGAATGAAGGTTGGGCCAAATGTAAGTGTTAATAAGTTAGGGTTTGTGCTTTTGACTTAAGATAACACATCAAATTGAAATTAAGATTCTATTGGTAATGTTATGAAGCTATTTGATGATTATTTGAATGTTGATTTAAGTTTTGTGAAGTTTTTGGCAAAACCCTAACTCATGGGGTTTTCTTTATATGGCTGAGGAATTCAAGCATGTGTTGAGGACCTTTGAACTTCAAAAAAATTTAATATATTGATAGAAGAATCTGTTAGAGTTAGTCCTAGGCCCTGCTCCTCCAAGTGATTAGAATTTGTTGCTTTAGAAATTTAAATCCGTTCTTTTCTGTGACCAATTTGAGCTCTTATGGGAGGAGATCATTTTGCGACTTGTAAGCGTATAAAACTGAACTAACAATTATGGCAGCGATGTTTGTGATGTTTTCATGTAGATTTATAAATTTTCTTATTTGTCTGCAATGGTTGAACTGGTTTAGTAACTTTCATGAGTTCAATGGAGTTCTCAAGTGGTCTAGTAAGTTTGACCATTTGAGACTTCTTTGGTAAATGGTGAAATGTGATTTTCTTCCTATCTTAGTTGTTTGGGCAGAATTTGCTGGTTTAAGGAAATTTATTTTGTAATTTTAATGTATATTGGAAGATTTTATTGCATATTGAGTTCAATGTTTCATGTTTATGCTACCTGAATAAATATGTTCCATGACATAAAATGATTGTGCATGTCTGTTTGGTGTTTAAGTAGATGATTACGCATGTTTGGTTAATGTAGTAAAGTAGATGTAATGGTGATACTGCAGGTTTTGTTTGGGGGATTTTCTATTCCATAGCTGCAGAAATTGTCTTTGTTTATTTCTCTGATTTTTGTTGATACTTATGTGAAATTATTACTCAAATAGTTAGTGTTTTGGAGTCTTGGTTGCTGGGGTTTACTGTGAGCCATTATAATTGTGTTAATTGTTGGTATTTTTGGATAGTTTTGTCCTGTGAATTCCATTGGAGACTAGTATACTAATGTTGGATTTTTGCCTTGCCTTTACATGATTGTTTTGGGTGGTTATAAATGTTTGATTGGAATCTGTGGCATTATATGCCAAATGGTCAATTGCAGATTGATATTTAGTTTGTACTCTTTAGATATATAAAAGGGGAATGATTTTGTAGTTATATGAGTTTGGTTTATGCTTGGAAAATCTGATTAGAGGTTATTTTGGTGTACATATGAGGCATATGTGTATTTATAGTTGTTTGGTCCAAGGGTGTTGTATATATGCTATATGTTGCAATTTCAATTAAAGGAAGAATAGGCTTGTATTCATGGATTCCTTGTTGTTTTTGAACCTTGTTATAGTTTTTTGAGCTTGGATATGGTTGAATGTGGGAATTTAATAAATTCAAGTAAGGGTGTTGCTAACATCTACATTATGTATACAATAAAGATGTGTATGCACTAGATTTGATATTTCCTTGTTCTTTTATGCAATAACTAATATAGAACATGTTAAGGGTGGAGTATATTGCCTTGTTCTTGGACTGTTTTGATTTAGGACTTTTTATGTTGTTGGATTTTTGTTCTAAGTGATGTGAAGGTTGAAATGCGTGGCTGTCACCCAAGAGGGGGGTGAATTGGGTGAGGGAATAAAAACTTATAATTTTCTCTTTTTAAAACTTTACTCCTGGTGCTTGATGAGAGTGACGATGAATCATCCCAAGCACAAGTGAGTATGTAGTGGTGTGGTGCTTGGTGTGAGATTTAAATAAGAAAAATATGCACAAGTGAGTTTATCCTGGTTCGGTCACTCCCAGACCTACATCCAGTCCCCAGGCTCCACCTGAGATTTTCAATCCACTAAACTTCTTGTTTGAACCAGGCACAAGAAAGCCTTTACACTTTAGGTTTTACGAACACGGGTTCACCTAACAACCCACAGGTTTTACAACGGGTTCACCTGCAAACCTTTACAACCACAGGTTTTACAACGGGATCACCTGCAACCTTACAACCACAAGTTTTGCGGGCTAACTTGCAACCTATGGAGATTTAGAAAACCTCTAAATGCTCCCCCTTACAATTGTAAGATAACAATTCTGTTCTTCAAGCACAAGCTTTAGAACAACCTCTATTAATTAGAGGATTTAATGATATGTTCACTCTATGAACTGATTTTGATAAACACTTAAGTACAAATGACTCTCTCTAAGAGTAGATGATGTTACTCACTTAAGTACAAATGAATGACTCTCTAAGAATGTTACATCTCTAAGATCAGAGAGTAGAAGATGAGAAGGATATTTCAGATAGTAGGCTTGAGCTTCTTCATTCTATTTCTCTTGCTTATCAAACTCATGAAGCTCTCACTTCAGAAATGAAGAATATCTCCTTTTATACCAGCCTCTGATTATCCAACCGTTGAAGAGGCAATAAGGCCGTTTGAATATAGCCGTTGGGGCCTTGTTTACGTTGTCCTCATTAATGCACAGCAGGGTTGACTTTGCTTTATCTGAAAAGGTGCTTTGACCAGCTGTTCTGTCAACACTGTTCTGACAACACTGTTCTGGCAAAAGTCGTTCTGACATCTATACACTGTACGGTCTGACTCTTGCTTGTTGTCAGATGAGGACTTCGTTCCTCAAGCATACGTCCAGGATGCTAAGAGACTTACTATCGGAAGCTCTCTTGCTATCTGAAGTGAAGCTCGTGGACTCTAACATTCTGCTTGCTATCACATAGAGGAACTTTGTCTTCCAAGCACTTGTCCATGAATGATAAGAGCGCTTTGCTATTGGATGCTCTCTTGCTATCAGAAGCTCTCTTATGGACTCTGACTCTTGTGGGTAGTATGAGCTTTGACATCTTGAATGAATCTTCAGATAATGTTCTCCTTATCTCTCATACTCCTCATGCTTGGTAGGTAACAATGTTGTTTGAATATCTGTTAACCTCTTGTTACCGTTGGAAGTTCATCTTCTTAAACGCTCCATTAAAGCTTAGCAGGGTTGACTTGCTTTATCTCTGAAAAGTAGTCCTGACACCTCTGCTCTGACAAAAGCATTCTGACTTCTGAGTATGTGACGTTTACTCTTGTACTCTTGCTGACGGATGATCATCGTTCGTCCGGAAGTGGCAATCTTGCTCTGCAAGTGTTAATCTCTGAATCCCAATGCCAAGAGTCTTTGCATCCGGAAGCTCATCTGCATCCGGAAGTGTGACTAAAGGGCGACAGGTAATCACTCTTAACCTTACTATAACATTGAGGGTGATGTTAGTTGGGATTTTCAAAATCCATTCTCACCCTCTTTATATATATTGTCTTTAAAAAGTTCTTTTTATATAAAACAGGCTATCGGGTGCCTTTCAAACACGATTATTTTTATATAAATGATTGATTTACATTTTATATATATTATCCTGGTGGTGGTGGTAGTTCCTGAATAGTATGACATACAGGTGCCATATTCTGATCAAAGAGGACTGAGGTTTGAAAGGGCGTGAAATTGTGAGGGATTTATGTAGTACTCGGTTAGGGATAATGATAGTTAGATTGAGGGAAGGAATTGAATGGTTGTGAATGGGATTGTGATATTGAAAGGAAATGGTGATTTAGATGTTGAATATTGTGAGATATTGAAAAGGATATTGTGAGCATTGCATGACACTGATTTATATTTGTACCATCGCGCGATGATAACTGTCGATTGGCCAATCGACAGTTATTTGTACGGTTCCTTTTCGGACTAGAGACCGGGGATCATGGGTCTACTTACTACAGAAAGTAAGGGACCTACGGTTGTTTGGCATTAAAGGGCCCAACCGTTCCCGTTCTGTAATGGAAACAGAATTGGGGTTCCCTCTCTGGAGATTGCCAGAGAGGGAAATTGTCCCCTCATTATAGAGAGGGGCACAGTGTCAAATCATATAGTGAAGATTAGATGCTTGAATGCACCGTGATGGCACAATGTATCTATAGGTGAGTGTGAAAGTTGATGTGACAGTATTAATTGTTTGGAGGATATATGGGAAGAAGAAATGGATTATATATATACGTATTACTGATTTCAAACTGTGGCACCCTTTAGACGCCCTCGCTACCGCACATCTCACTGTTATAATAAGTTAAGCGGTGATTACTGGGACAAATTGTCTCATCCCACGATTACTGACATTTTTGCAGGTATTCATGCACAGACGCAAACAGCAGGAAAGAGAATTAGGTAGTAGAAGTTATATAGTTTATTTAGAATTGTATATTGCCAATTTGTATAGGCCTGCATTCGTTTCCGCATGTATATATCTATTTATTGTTAAATATCAACTAGTTTTGTTTAATAACCATGTTAGGCAAATCCTTTCTAACATGGTTAGCAATAAATTATCCATGATAGCAGTTGTGTTGTATTAGTTTATTCTTTTATATCATGGATAATATTTCAATCATTAGAATATTCTTTTTCTAACTATGATAGAGATATTGATATTATTGCAATTCTTTTTTCTATCATAGTTAGTAAAGATATTATTGAACTAAAAGAGATGTCACTGGTTAATTAGGGAATTAGTAACAAAATGTTACATATTCAAATACAATCATGGGTTTGTTGTAAATATTTGTTAAGTTGCAAGTAAAAAGTAATTCTCCATGTATATATATGCATTCATATGTATCTCCATTATTGCAGCACATGTTTGTAACCATGAAAAGCTTAACATATGTGAAGCTTTTGCATAAGCATTCATGAAGTGTATGATCGGCCCAAACATCTCAACTTCTAGTTTTGACCCAAAACCCAGTCTTTCCTTGATTTTTTCATAGAAGTGTAAGTAATGGATACACAAGAGGGGGGGGGGGGGGGTGAATTGTGCTTCAAAAATTAAGTGCTTAAATAAAATAACACACGAGTTATACTGGTTCGGTCTACCTGACCTACGTCCAGTTCCTCAACCTCCCAGGTCGAGTTCCACTAAACCTCAGGTTTTAAATCGGGTTCACCTGAAAACCTTACAACCGCAAGTTTTCACGGGCTCACTTGCAACCTTACAACAAGTTTCACTTAGGCTCACGTGTAACCTTTCCAACTAGCTCCCCCTTACACCAAGCAAGGGGTTTACCTTTTCACTTAAAGGATTTTTGACTGAGTTCTCTTAAAGAACAGATTGTGATACACACTTAAGTACAATAAATGCTCTTATAACAAGAAGAGACTTAACAACAAGAGTACAGAATAAGTAGGTGAGAGTAAACTCTTGATGTGTTAAATGCTCTTCGCTTTTCTGGGCAGCCTTGAATGCTAGAGAATGTTCTTCGTTTTCTTGCTCTGACTTTACTCAAGAATATTCAATAATTCGATGCTTCATAAATGAAGTTGAGTTCTCTTATATAGTCTTCAAGCATTCTGAGCTCTTGGTAGGTGGACTAGCCGTTTGAATATGTCCGTTTTTCCCTTGTTACCGTTTGCCCATTTAATGCTTCATCAATGCATAGCAGGGTTGACTTGCTTTATCTCTGAAAAGTAGCCCTGACACCTCTGCTCTGACAAAAGCATTCTGACTTCTGAGTATGTGATGTTTACTCTTGCACTCTTGCTGACGGATGATCATCATTCATCCGCAAGTGGTAATCTTGCTCTGCAAGTGTTAAGCTCTGAGTCTCAATGTCAAGAGTCTTTCCATCCGGAAGCTCATTTGCATCCGGAAGCGTGACCATGTTCTGCACATACTGGTTAGTCCAACATAGCAATATATATATAAGAGTTATACATGCTGTGGGAAGCTTATTTGCTATGGGGAGTAGTTTACTTAGACTGTGTTCTGATTTGGTCTATGATGTATCCGGAAGCACTTTTACATCCGGAAGTAATTTTACTCGATGAGGGATCTAGTTCACCATGACTCACTCTTGCTTAGTCTATTTCATTCCACCACTCAGCGCTAGTCACTGAGCTATCGGAAGCACTTTTACTTGACGTGGTGAATTCACTGACGCTTAGGGTGAAATCTATTCTATCAGTCTGCGCCAGTCAAGATCTAACAGGAAGCAACTTCACTTGATGTTGTATTTCCACTGACGCTCGGGGTTATATCTAGTTTATCAACCTGCGCCAATCTAAATCTAATAGGAAGTGCTTTCACTTGGCGAAGTAGACTCACTGACGCTTGGGGTAATATCTATTCTGTCGCTCTGCGTCAGTCTAAGTCTAACAGGAAGCAAATTCGCTTCCGATTGAAACATAGCTTAGTCTTAAGGTTTGTGTACCTAATGTTCATGGACTAAGTTAAATCCCTATTGATTTACTTGCTGACGCTGGGGGATGAAAGCGTTCATCCGCATGCGCAAGTCCTAATCTATCCGGAAGTAGATCCTCATCCGGAAGCACTCTTACTTGGGATCCTATGCTAATCCTATTGCTTCCTAGGCACTTGGTTTAATCCTTTATATTTTAGTCTTCATCAAAACTTAAGATTCTAACATTCTCCCCCTTTTTGATGATGACAAACTTAGTTTTATCGATTAAGTTCATATGAAAGGATTAGCTGAAGAATAAAGCAATAGTTAAGAACAAGTAACTTAGACAAATATTATTGATAAGCATAAGTTACAAGTCAGAGCATATAATCAGATAACATTTACAGGTAAAGCGCATATATTAGGCAGATATGAAAGTATGCATGAAGAGGAAAACATTTCTAAGTACACAAAATAAAATTGGGACTGGGGTTTTAGGGTTTTTGTTTCTTCTTCCTCTCCCTCACGCTGAAGCTCTTTTTCATCAAGGAATTCCCAGGATAGCAAGGCTAGTGGTCAATGCATCTCTCCCCCTTTTGGCATCATCAAAGAGGGTTTTTCGTATTTGATCGCCGTAGCCTCCTCCTTAGGGATGGACTTCCTCTTCTTATCAAGCTTCTCTTGCTTAGAACCCACTAACAGTTCTGCCATTCTACCAGAAGTTTCAGGCTGACCTTGAATATTTTCATCCTGCCCTAGTGCAATTTGCCCAGAGACTTCATGGTGTTCTTCACGATACCCAGATTTTCCAGAATGTTGATGACTTGATTTCCCAGATTTGGACTTGTGTTTCTTAGATGAGGAGGGTTTCCTCGAAACTGGGTTTGTTTCAGAGGATTTGGCCATTTTTGTGGGGTTGATGAAAAGTTTATATGAAGAGGATGAAGAACATAGATGAAGATGAAGAATGTATGCAAGAATTTGTACTTGAAGATGAAAAGTGAAATGAAAAGAGATGTCCTTTTTATAGGTAAAGTCACTAAGGGCAAAAAGGTCATGCTTCTTCACATTATCACACATTGGGTAGTGTAAACACTTAAGTTGGAGCGATATACCTGATGACACGTGTCGCTTTATATTGTCCGAGAAGTCGAAACGTCTCATTTGGAAGTTGAAGCGTTTTCTGAAGTGACATGTCTTTTTGGACTTGTGCTGGCGCTCTCTTGGTTTGATCATCCAGTGCCAGTGAGTGATCATCCGGAAGTGGTTTTGCTTCCGGTTGCACTTACTTAAGATTTAACATTGAACACCTGCAAAAACATATATTGGCACTCCGATGCCCAAGTCAGTATTGTTGTAAGTGATAAATAATCGAGTATATAAAAAAAAATTTACACTTCATTTGGGTTTACCATTCCCAAATCACCTCTAATGAAAATAAACTGGTCAGTCCCCAGAGGCTTAGTGAAGATGTCCGCAAGCTGTTGTTGTGTGGGAACAAACTGCACCTTGACATCCTTCTTTTGAACATGGTCTCTGATGAAGTGATGTCGGACGTCAATGTGCTTAGTCCTTGTGTGCTGAACTGGATTCTTGGCGAGGCTAATTGTGCTTGTGTTATCACAAAGGATGGGTGCCTCAGGGAACTCCAAGCCAAGATCTCTCAACTGGTTTTTCAGCCATAGCACTTGTGCACAACAACTTGCAGCAGCAATGTATTCTGCCTCAGTGGATGACAAGGACACGCAGGTTTGCTTCTTGCTAGCCCAAGACACCAGACAACCACCAAGAAAGGCGCATTGTCCACTGGTGCTCTTTCTATCTGTTTTATAACCTGCATGGTCAGAGTCAGAATAAGCCCACAAGAACTCTTGGTTACCTCTAGGATACCAAAGACCAAGTTCTTGTGTTCCCTCAAGGTATCTCAGAATGCGTTTGACACATATTAAGTGTGATTCCTTGGGGTTGGCTTGAAACCTAGCGCACATGCCTACACTAAATTGAATATCAGGCCTGCTGGCTGTTAGGTATAAGAGGGAACCTATCATTCCCCTATACATGGGCAGGCTGACAGATTTACCCTTTGCGTCAACGTCGAGTGCGGCAGTGGTGCTCATAGGAGTGTCATACTCCTTGCATTCATCCATCCCAAACTTTTTGAGTAGTTCTCTGCAGTATTTGATTTGGGAGATGAAGATTCCATTCTTCTTTTGTTTGATCTGCAGGCCTAGGAAGAACGTTAGTTCTCCCATCATTGACATCTCAAATTCACCCTGCATAGTCTTAGAAAAATCTTCACAAAGCTTCTCGTTAGTTGCCCCAAATATAATATCATCAACATAAATTTGGACAATTAGCATATCTCTATCTTTGTGAAGGATAAACAGTGTATTATCTAATTTGCCCCTTGAGAAACCCTTGCCCAGCAAAAAGCTGCTGAGTCTCTCATACCAAGCTCGAGGAGCTTGTTTCAGGCCATATAAAGCTTTCTTTAATCTATACACATGTTTGGGGTGCTTATGGTCCTCAAAGCCAGGAGGTTGTTCTACATATACCTCTTCTTTAATATAACCATTAAGAAATGCACTCTTTACATCCATTTGATATAATCTAAAACCTTTCATGGATGCAAAGGCTAGAAGAATCCTTATTGCTTCAAGTCTAGCGACTGGAGCAAAAGTTTCTTCATAGTCAATGCCTTCTTCTTGGTTGTATCCTTTGGCTACTAGTCTGGCTTTGTTTCTGGTGATTTGACCTGTCTCATCCAGTTTGTTCTTGAAGACCCACTTGGTCCCTACTATGGATTGATGAGACGGCCTTGGGACTAGTTCCCACACTTGACTTCTCTCAAATTGATTTAGCTCTTCCTGCATGGCAATAATCCAGTCGCAGTCCTCAAGAGCTTGTTCAACTGAAGTTGGTTCGATTTGAGATAGGAATGCTCCGAACTCAACTTCATTTTGAACTTGTCTTCTAGTTCTGACACCAGAAGAAACATCACCAAGCACTTGATCAAGAGGATGGTCCCTGTGATGTCTCCTAGCTATTGGCAACTGTGCCTCCTCAGGCATGGGTTGCTCTCTAGGTTCATCACTGGGTTCACCTTCTTCTTTGGGATTGCTTGTTGGTGTTTCTTTTGGTGGTGAGGAAGATGATGATAGTTTTGGAAGATTAAGTGCTTCATCATCTTCTGTGGATTGTCCCCATGTAGGAGTTTCATCAAATACAACATGCATGGATTCTTCTACAGTTTTAGTTCTCATGTTGTATATCCTATATGCTTTACTCCTAAGGGAATATCCTATGAATATGCCTACATCAGCCTTTGGATCAAACTTACCCAAATTTACCTTTCCATTATTATGCACGTAGCATTTTGATCCGAATATTCTGAGGTGGCTGATGTTGGGCTTCCTCCCTTTGTATAGCTCGTATGGAGTTTTATCCAAGCCTTTGCGAACATAGGCTCTGTTGGAGATATAGCAAGCAGTGCTCATAGCGTCCGCCCAGAACACTTGAGAAACCTCTTTCTCGTTGAGCATGCTTCTAGCCATCTCTGTCAGAACCCTGTTCTTCCTTTCGACCACTCCATTTTGCTGAGGAGTCCTAGGAGCTGAGAAGTTATGTTCAATGCCGTTTTGCTCACATAGCTCAGAGAAGCTATGATTCTCAAACTCCCCTCCATGGTCTGTCCTTATGGCTGTGATTTTGAGCTCTCTCTCATTCTGCACTTTCTTAGCCAGGACAACAAAAGCATCAAAAGTATCTTGCTTAGAGGGAAGAAACATAGTCCAAGTGAACCTTGAATAGTCATCCACTACCACTAGAGCATATAGGTTTCCACCCAAGCTCTTTACTCTTGCTGGCCCAACCAAATCCATGTGGATTAGTTCCAAGGGCCTGCTGGTGGAGACTCTCTTCTTGGTTTTAAACGAGGACTTTGTTTGCTTTCCTCGTTGGCAGGATTCACAGATAAAATCATGCTTAACTTTAAAAGAAGGAATACCTATAGCTAGCTCATTTTTAATTAGCATATCCAATTGAGTAAAATTGACATGAGCTAACCTCTTATGCCAAAGCCAGCTGTTCTCGTCACTAGATATTAAACATTTCTCTTCTAGCTGTTGACATAAATCTATGGTATATAGATTCCCATTTCTATTGGCCTTAAGTTTATACTTTAAGTTGGCCTTGTCTAAGATTAGATCCTGCTTGTCAACTATTAAGCACTCATTTGAATCAAATATTACCCAGTTACCTTTGTCCGTGCTTTGACTTACGCTTAGCAGGTTGTGACAGAGACCGTCCACTAGATATACATCTTTGACTGGTCCGACTTCTCCAACTCCAGTGATCTTGCCACTTTGATTTCCTCCAAAGGTCACTGTGGCTCCATCTTTGATCACCAGAGATTTGAACTTGTCTCTGTCTCCAGTCATATGTCTCGAGCATCCGCTATCGATGTACCATTTTTTGTTCTTGGATGCCTTGAGACACACCTGAAACAATCAAGCAACTTTAGGTACCCAACCTTTCTTGGGTCCCTTGTTAGTAGCGTTTAGTGCCCTTGGTCTAGCTTTGGGCTTAACCTTGGGCTTATGAACATTTGGAGCCTTTGGCCTAGTGTTGGCTCTAGGCTCTTGGGTTTTCCCTGTCGGATGACCCCAGGCTCGGGATCCTTGTCCTTCCTTGGTGTCCTTTGCAGGAGGAGGATCCTGTGTAGCCTTGGTTCCTTTGGGCACCCATTTGTAAGAGCTGTTAGCTCCATGCTTCTTAGCATTACAGGTGGACATGGAGTGTCCTTTCCTGTTGCAGTAGTTACAGAAGCTAAAAGGTGAGGAGCTATGACTGGTGGCTTTATGAAAGAACTTTAAGTAAGGCTTTACTTTTGGTTCTTCCCATTTTTTCTTTCTAGGGGTATATCCCAAGCCAGTTCTATCCCTATATGCCCTCTGGTTCATTAAGAGTATATTTAGCATTTCTGAACCATTGGTAAATTTCTGCAGGGCATTTTGCAGTTTATTATTTTCTTCTGAGATTTTGCTGCAATTTGGACAGCTCTCAGGTATTGGGGTGTTGGGTTCCGCTTGGGGAGAACCCTGTCCATCCACCATTGGAAATCTTCTAGCTTCCGCTAGTTCCTCACTAAGTGAGTCCACCTTGGACTCAAGTGATTCCTTTTTGGTTTTCAGGAATTTATAGGCTTTACATAGTTTAGAGAATTCTTCATGAATCTCATTGTAAGCCTCTTGCAGTTCAGGAAGAGTTACCTCATGTTCTTCGTTGGTGAGGTCAAGATCTGAAGATGCTTCCTCATCCTCTTCTCTAGCTACCAGGCAGAGGTTGGCAACTTCTTCATCATCACTTGCTTCCTCATCTGAGCTATTTACCCAAATGGAGGAAACAAGAGCCTTTCTTTTATCCTTGCCTTTAGACCTCTGCAGGCTGGGACATTCAGCCTTGAAGTGACCAGGCTTATTGCATTCAAAACACACAGGGACCTTCTCTTTCTTGTATCCCTTCTTCTGGCTGGAGTCACCTTTCTGATAGCCTTCCTTCTTTCTGAGGAATTTCCTGAACTTCCTCACCATCATAGCCATCTCCTCATCGTCCATCTCATCGTCGTCATCCTCATCATTGATCTCTTTGCTGGGAGCAACGAGAGCAAGGTTCTTACTTTTGGATGAGGTTTGAGGAGCTCTCATAGCCAGCAAGGTAGGCTCATATTCAGCAAGGGAGCCAAAGAGAGCGGTGACGGAGCTGGTTGATTCTCCTTGCACTTCTTGCAGAATAGTTACTTTGGTGATCCAGTCACCCCTCAAGATCTTCAGAATCTTGCTCACTTGCTCTCTTTCAGGGATATCCTTACCAAGCGAGGCTAGATTGTTGATGAGATGGGTGAATCTGAGCTCTAGATCTCTGATGGGCTCGGTGGGGCTTAGCATGGCGAATTTGTGAAATTCTTCCACCAGCATCTCAACACGTCTTGCTTTTACTCCCCTGGTTCCGGAGTGTGCAGCCTCAAGAGCCTCCCACATATCTTTCGCATTTTTGTGGTGGCTGATCCTGTGAAACTCTTTGTAGCTGAGAGCACACTGGATGTAGTGCATAGCCCTATGGTTGAGTTGGACTAGAGCATAGTCCTCAGGAGTGTATCTGGCTTTCACCTTAGCAAAACCATCCTCATCTAAGGGAATTTGATCCCCATGTTCGATCACGTCCCATAGTCTGATATCGCTTGACTTGATATAAGTTTCCATTCTGAACTTCCAGAATGGATAGTTGTGCCTATCGAAGCCTGGGGGCTTGTTGGGTTGAACAGCGACATCTGGCAGAGAATAATCCGTATCCATTACTTAGATCTTTGCTTTCTGGATTCGTTGGAATCGAGTAAGAAAGACCTGCTCTGATACCAAATGTAAGTAATGGATACACAAGAGGGGGGGTGAATTGTGCTTCAAAAATTAAGTGCTTAAATAAAATAACACACGAGTTATACTGGTTCGGTCTACCTGACCTACGTCCAGTTCCTCAACCTCCCAGGTTGAGTTCCACTAAACCTCAGGTTTTAAATCGGGTTCACCTGAAAACCTTACAACCGCAAGTTTTCACGGGCTCACTTGCAACCTTACAACAAGTTTCACTTAGGCTCACGTGTAACCTTTCCAACTAGCTCCCCCTTACACCAAGCAAGGGGTTTACCTTTTCACTTAAAGGATTTTTGACTGAGTTCTCTTAAAGAACAGATTGTGATACACACTTAAGTACAATAAATGCTCTTATAACAAGAAGAGACTTAACAACAAGAGTACAGAATAAGTAGGTGAGAGTAAACTCTTGATGTGTTAAATGCTCTTCGCTTTTCTGGGCAGCCTTGAATGCTAGAGAATGTTCTTCGTTTTCTTGCTCTGACTTTACTCAAGAATATTCAATAATTCGATGCTTCATAAATGAAGTTGAGTTCTCTTATATAGTCTTCAAGCATTCTGAGCTCTTGGTAGGTGGGCTAGCCGTTTGAATATGTCCGTTTTTCCCTTGTTACCGTTTGCCCATTTAATGCTTCATCAATGCATAGCAGGGTTGACTTGCTTTATCTCTGAAAAGTAGCCTTGACACCTCTGCTCTGACAAAAGCATTCTGACTTCTGAGTATGTGATGTTTACTCTTGCACTCTTGCTGACGGATGATCATCATTCATCCGCAAGTGGTAATCTTGCTCTGCAAGTGTTAAGCTCTGAGTCTCAATGTCAAGAGTCTTTCCATCCGGAAGCTCATTTGCATCCGGAAGCGTGACCATGTTCTGCACATACTGGTTAGTCCAACATAGCAATATATATATAAGAGTTATACATGCTGTGGGAAGCTTATTTGCTATGGGGAGTAGTTTACTTAGACTGTGTTCTGATTTGGTCTATGATGTATCCGGAAGCACTTTTACATCCGGAAGTAATTTTACTCGATGAGGGATCTAGTTCACCATGACTCACTCTTGCTTAGTCTATTTCATTCCACCACTCAGCGCTAGTCACTGAGCTATCGGAAGCACTTTTACTTGACGTGGTGAATTCACTGACGCTTAGGGTGAAATCTATTCTATCAGTCTGCGCCAGTCAAGATCTAACAGGAAGCAACTTCACTTGATGTTGTATTTCCACTGACGCTCGGGGTTATATCTAGTTTATCAACCTGCGCCAATCTAAATCTAATAGGAAGTGCTTTCACTTGGCGAAGTAGACTCACTGACGCTTGGGGTAATATCTATTCTGTCGCTCTGCGTCAGTCTAAGTCTAACAGGAAGCAAATTCGCTTCCGATTGAAACATAGCTTAGTCTTAAGGTTTGTGTACCTAATGTTCATGGACTAAGTTAAATCCCTATTGATTTACTTGCTGACGCTGGGGGATGAAAGCGTTCATCCGCATGCGCAAGTCCTAATCTATCCGGAAGTAGATCCTCATCCGGAAGCACTCTTACTTGGGATCCTATGCTAATCCTATTGCTTCCTAGGCACTTGGTTTAATCCTTTATATTTTAGTCTTCATCAAAACTTAAGATTCTAACAAGAAGAAAACATTAAAATATACTCTTCATTATGAGAAATAAACAACAACAACAACAACAAGCCTAATCCCACTATGTGGGGTCGACTACATAAATCATACGGTGTCATTGTGCTCTATCATTCACCAATTCTGTGGATATATTATTCACCAATAGATCGCGTTATATTATGAGAAATAAACATACAAAAATAATCTAATGAGACTAAATGGAACCCAGGTGCCATCTCGAGAGCATGTTTAGCAAGTATGTCAGATTTGAAGTTCATCAACTCTTTGATAATTTGTTGAAGTTCAACCAGCCAATCTCACTCAAGCATAGTGTGACTTCTACAGATTAAGTTCCAATTCTCATGAATATCACCGTTACCATCCTTGCTAAGTTTAAGTGCATCCAAAGAATCATTTCTTAATGCCATGCTTTCTTAAGATCAATAAGACATGCCCAATGTTCAATTGTTTATGATCGTTGAAAATTCCTCCACATTTTGCCTTACTAGTGTTGTGAGAATACGCTCCATCAATAATGATATATAGTTATTCATACTTCCGTCCATAATTAGGATTGATCTATATTTGTGACTTTGATATCTTGAATCTTAGATTGATTTAGTTGAATCTTCGCTGCAATATGAATTTTCCTCCGTATTTGGTCCGCATACACCATTTCTCCAATTCCTCATGCTCATTTTATTTTCATATCTTATAAGGAAACTTACTTTTGTGCTCATCGATCCATGCATGGTACCATTTCATCTTGTTTGTGACATGTTATATGCATGTAACTAAACGCATTGTATTAATTAAATCAGCCATGACCAATTGAAATTGTCATAAGATAAAAGCGAAACTTTATAAACAAGGGGAAAGCTAATATGAATAAGTTCATTGCACCATTAGTGGAATATATGTGAGAGAGATAAAGATGATAGTGTCTATGTTATATATATATATATATATATATATATATATATATATATATATATGTATATATATATATATATATATAGAGAGAGAGAGAGAGAGAGAGAGAGAGAGAGAGAGGCATATGAAGGAGAGATTGTCACAACCATGTGAAGCGGAACACAAATAAGTAATATGGTCATATAAATAAGGGAAAACAAACATAAACAAGTGTGGGGTCAATGTGGTCTTTTGTCAAAGCTAAGAAAATGTGGTCTTTGTCCACCCAATTTAGTTTCATGTTGCCCCTACAAACCAATGATATTTAGAATCTTGAGGCACTAGTTTTAAATTAACATAAGTCCTAATTCGCTATGGTGTGTTTGGCTGAAAGAAGGAAAGTGAGGATGCACAAGAGGGGGGGGTGAATTGTGCTACCAAATAAAACAGACAACTAAAAGCATACAAGATTTTTATACTGGTTCGGTCCAACTCTTGACCTACATCCAGTTCTCAATCACCCAGATTGAGTTCCACTAAAACCCCAGGTTTTACAACGGGTTCACCTGGAACCTTTACAACTGCAAGTTTTACAACGGGATCACTTGCAACCTTACAACCACAAGTTTTACACGGGCTCACTTGCAACCTTACAGACTCGCTCCCCCTTACTACCTGTAAGGGTTCAACCTTTCAAACAAAGGATTTTCTAACTTAGTTCTCTCTAAGAACAGATGATGTTACTCACTTAAGTACAATGAATGCTCTCAATAAATGAAGAGACTTAACTACAAAGAGTACAAGATGGATAATAAATAAAACTCTCAATGTATTAAGTGCTCTCTTGCTTTTCTGGGCAGCTTTGAATGCTTGAAGAGTATGCTCGGTTTCTCTCTCTAGTTTGTTCGATAATCTTCATAAATAAAGATGAACTTCTTTATATAGCATCTTCAAGGATTCTCTTTCTTGGTAGGTAACCAGCCGTTTGAATTTAGCCGTTAATCCCATGTTACCGTTGAACCAATTAATGCACCATTAATGCTCAGTAGGGTTGACTTGCTTTATCTCTGAAAAACAACTCTGACAACTCTGCTCTGCCAAAAAGCAATTCTGACATTCTGATTGTTGTACGTTCTGACATTCTGATTGCTACCGGAAGCAAATCCACATCCGGAAGCAACAACACTCAGTTCTGCACTAGAACGCTAGTCCAATAATATTAACACATAGTCACATGCAGTGGGAGTTCAATTGTCTATGGGAAGCTCTTTTACTTCCGGAAGCAATTCCACATCCGGAAGCACTCCTACTAGAAACTATGTTATGACTTAGAGTTATATCCACTGACGCTCGGTGTTGTCTAATCCAATAGACAGCGCTAGTCACTCAATTTACTCTAAGACTTCCGGAAGCATTTCTGCATCCGGTTGTGTCCTAACTTAGTCTCAAAGATTTTATACTCTAACACTCTAGACTGAGTTTTGACTTAGTGACTTACTTGCTTCCGCTGTGGGATGAGTCTTTCATCCGCGAGCGCTAGTCCTAATCCATCCGGAAGTAAATCCACATCCGGTTGTACTCTTACTTGGGGTTCTATATTAACCTAATTCTTTCTAAGTGTTTAACCGGTTCTTTCATATTTGAGTCTTCATCAAAACTTAAGATTCTAACAGAGAAACGAAAATGAAAGGGTAAAAGATAGAAAATAGAGGAAATAATGAAAATAAAGTTTGTGGGGCCAGAAATTTGTAGATGGAGAGAGAAATCTTATGGGCCCCGGATATATGTAAAATACTAAAAAGCCTTTCACTTTCACTTTCCCTCTTTCTTCTTTCAAAAAAACAAAACAAGGAAAAGATTATTGAAAGTCTTTGGGCTAAGACCCAAAAATGATACTACCTATTAGCCATTGAACAAAAATAGTACATAAATATTTCAAGGTACAAAAATGATTCCCAACTATTGGGTATGAGATCAAAAGTGATATTTTCACTAACATGTCAATAAGATTAGACATGAAAAGTCCAAAATGCCCTTATAAATTCAATAACAATAACAAAAACAGACTCAACCCCACCTTTCTCTCTCCTTTTCCACCTGCCTCTTCCTTGACAATGCAACTCATCGACGGCGGAGGCGGGGCAGCGACGATCTCCTCGACGGCCGGCGGCGGACTGCTAGAGAAGGAAGAAGGAAAAGAGGGTGAGGAAGAAGGGCATTTTCGACTTTTCATTTCTAATCTTATTGTCATATTAGTGAAAATGTCATTTTTATCTCATGCCCAGTAGTTAGATATCATTTGTGTACCTTGAAATAGTTAAGTACTACCTCCGGTCCTAAATATAAAACCTATTTAGAGACTCATTCTTGGTCCTAAATATAAGACCTAATTACAATTTTGTCAATTTTTTCCAAAATTGCCCCTCACATAGTTAGAAGAATTTCAACACTAAACTTCTCTCTTCTCGAGCTCTAGAGTTTGATTCCACACACGAAGACTCAAATCTCATTTTGAACAATTTCATTTTGCTTCTCAGATTTCCAAATGCTCCATAAATCACTGCACCTATCCTTTGAAATATCTTAAACTTTGTTGATTATGATTCTCTTCTTCAAACCAGATCTTCATTTGTTGTCGAACTCAATAGAATCCTCAAAAATGACGACATTAGCCTTAGAAACATTGAATTTGTTAGAAGTAGCAAGACTGGAGAGGATTGAGATCTTCTCGCACACATTCACATTCACATTAATTTTCATTCCCAAAATTTTGATACTATTCGGGGAGAAAGTCGAACTACTGGAACACATATTTATTTGGGGAAAATAACATCATTGTTGATGTTTGGCTTTTGAGAATTGCAGAGGAAATTAATTGCGCCAAATCCTTTTTCTCTAATAGCAATGGAGGAAATACTGTTCAAGAACTGTTTCCCCCATTTGTCTTTTAGTGCATCTTGTCTTTTAGTGTGTATTATATAAATACTACTATATTCATTATTTATTTCATTAGAGCTGTGCTTCGCTTCCTCTGCTAGACTTCAACTTTTTCAAATCCACATGCTTTCTTTTTCATTTTTCTTCTGCTAGCTTTTTTTACTCTTTGGTTTAAATATATTTTTTTAGCCTTCCTCATTCCTCATTTTATTTATTGCTTCTTCTAGTAATGATTTTCGGTTTATTCATGTTTGAATTTAGGTTGGTTTTTCTTATTTAGTGAGTGTATTTAACTATCTCTTGCTTTACTTTAAGTTATATAACCATGAATGACATATATATTCAAACATCAAATACATATTTGCATAATTTAAATATTTACAAAATTAGATAAAATTTTAGAGTTCTTTTTCATATTTAATGAACAATGTTATAATGTTTGATTCAATTGTATGTCATATTCTTAATCATTTTATCATGTTACATCTTATTTTTATAAGTTACCTCGACATAGTCACATTTTCAATTTAACAGATTCGATCTGATATGTCTCAATTTATTGCTTCCCGGGCAAAGCCCGGGTATAGTTGCTAGTTAGAGAGAAAGAGGGAAAGATGAAATTAATGGCTCAAATTTCATTGAAGCATGGGGTCGATCATCCTCACATTCAAAGGTATGTGTTACTGTGATGACTAATGAGGCAGAAAGCAGAATAGTTAGTGAAGACGAAGAAAGGGGAGTAAGCTTTGTGGAAGAAACTAAACTAAATAAATATTGAAATAGGGACATTATTGGAAAAACACTCAAATTAAATAACTTAACCACCTTCCATAATTTCTCCAAATTAGGTAAATAAATCTTATATTTATAACCAAAAGGGAGTACTATTTTTTATCCTTAACCAACAGTTATATATCATTTTTGGGTCTTCGCCCAAAGTCTTTTCCTTGTTTTGTTTTCTCTAAACTAATCTCTTAGAGTATGTTTGGTTGTGTGAAAGAAAATAAAGAATTAGAAATGATAAGGGTAAGAGATGGAAAGTAGGGGTAATGATGAGAGAGTAAAGTTTGTGGGCCCCGCGATAAGTGTGAGATGGAGAGAGAAAACTTGTGGGCCCCGCCAAAGAAATTGGAACCCGCTTATATCGGGTCGGGTTGAATTGCTAGCTTGCTTATATCAGGTTGAATCGGGCTAGCCCGTCGGGTTGGCGGGCTAGCCCGTCGGGTTGGCGGGCTAGCCCGCTTACGTTTTAAAAAAAGATATTTTTGCCTTTTTTTGGGGAAATGAAAATTATGTTTTTTCTTCTAAAACTCATCTTCCTTCTCCCATTCTTTTTCAAGTCTTCTTTCTTTTCATCATCTTCAATTTTTGGGTCGGGTCGGGTTACCCTTAACTTTTCAATTATTTACAATCCACTTTCTTTGATTTCATGGACCAAACAAGCCCTTATTGAAAGTCTCATTAAAAAACACAAAAACAAGAAAGTGCAAAGAAACAAACCCACACCGTGCGCTAAGCCCCGTGAGACATCACAGACATATTATAGTCCAAGGAACCCTTTAGCAAAAAGCCACCTTCCTTCCTTCCTTCTCTATTTGCGATCCCTCCCTTATTACACTCAACCCTCTTCTCTTTCCTCTCCTCTCCCATTCTTTTCTCTCTCTGATTTGCGTCCTCTAAAGATTCTTGCAGAATAAGAAGAAGAAGAAGAAGAGCGACTATTTGAGGAATAATCTGTGTTTCTTGTTTCTTATTTGGTGGGTAAGTGGGAGGGGAGAGAAGAAAGAATGTCGAAGAAGAAGGTTAGTGGAAACACAATGACCCTCAAAGACTTCCATGGAGGTTCTATTCCCACTGATCTCCCCCTTCCTTCTGCCCCTGGCGTCTTGTAAGTCTTCCCTTTCTTTTTTTATCTTGTTCATTTCATTTCCCACTTTATTTTTTAGGGTTATTGATTAAATTAATTAATGGGTTTTTTTAACTGTGTCAATTGATTGGTTTTTTTTGGATTGTTGCGATATTTAGTGGAAATTGGATCTGTTTGCTGGGATTTTATGATTTGGGTTTTGATGATTTTTGTATTAATTTTGGAACTTGTTTGTGTGAGAAACGGTTTTTGAGTTTTGTTAACCTCATTAATTTGATTGATAGGACTGGTAGAACTTCTGATCGTTCAGGGGGGTATGATCGACCCTCGTCGTGGGGAAATCCGATGGGTCGGTCTGATCATCGGTCCCGCCCGCAAACGTCGCCGGCGACTATGCATTACGACGATAAGACGCTGTTTCTCAACCATAATGTGCCCATTGGGCGGAATTTCGATGAGGATGAGCGAAAGCCATTGGATGGTGTATCTGCCCCTAGGAGAACTATTAGTGATGATAGCATTCGGGCCCCGCCTTCTCGTGTTGAGATGAAGCCGGAGTATGGAGTGGGAAGGAGTTCCTTGGGCCGGCAAGTGGCTCCAGTGTCTCAGAGTTCTTTTGGCTCTGTGAATTCGTACTCTGCGAGGCTTACGGAGGATGTACATGTGAGGAGGGGTAGTCAGGAGCAAGGAACTGTTGGGGTTCATCCGAATGCGTGGGCAATGAGGAAGGAGGTGGTGAGCGCTGCTGAGCCAACTGCTTGGTCCAGTCCTAATCCTGTTTCCAAGTTGGCTCATGCAAGTGCTATTGATAAGGTTTCTTCTGGTAGATGGCAGTCGAAGACGGTCCAGTATCAGACGGATGTTGAGGTTGCTAAATCGTATGATGTAGAGAGTGCATCATATGGTAGTGTTTACAATAGGATGGATAAATTTGGTGAAAAGGTGTATAATGATTCGATGATGGCAAGACAGGCTGAAAAGAGTCTAGTTATCGGTGACCAGATGCAAGGTGGTAGGAACGATATACCGGATTATGAAAGGTTTCAGGCACCCAAGTACTTTGAAGCACGGGGAAGAAGTGTAGCTGCCCATCACACTGATGGTGTTCAGCAGGATGGCAAACTTAGTGGGTCTGAGTTTCAACACTCAATGCCTTCTGAACTGACAGAGCGTCCTAAGTTGAAGTTGCTACCCCGGAGTTCGACAAAACCACTGGATAATTCTGAACCCCCTGTTCATGATTATGTACAGGTATCCCGCTTGGTCTACATAGATAAATTTTTCTGATGAAAAATTGGACTTTATGATTTCATTGTATTCTCCTTTGAAGGGATCCGGTCGATTGACTGATGCTGGCCGTGTTGAAACTGTTCGTGAGGCGAATACCCACGCAAATATTGTGAAGCCTGTCTCTACTTTGACTGAGAGTGGGAAGGAGATAGGGCTGCGCCCGAAGCTGAATTTGAAGCCTCGGTCCCAGCCCCTTCATCAATTGGAAGCAAATGTTGATAGAGAAAGGTAAATACTTATCGGCTTGGCAATTTGGAAATTCTTAGCCTTGCTATATGCCCTATTTTTAGCATTTGTGCATTAGATTTGACTTCGGTGAAACTTTTCCAGTGTGTTTAGATGCCTTAATATTGTCACGTACCTTCTTTTAACTGTGGGAATAACTGCATTTGGATTTAAAGATGAAGGGATGCATTTTTCCGAATTGCAACATTTTCATAACTTTCAAAAGAAGTAAATAACAGTGGATTAATTTATTTGCTCATTTAAGCGTTTGTCTAATCTGGTAAAGTACAACTGGCACATTATTAGCCTGGACTCGTAAATTATTCTGATAAGTTCTTTTGAGATTTAGGGTTTGGCCATTGGGTCCTTTAATTGCTTTGCAACTTCAATAACTTTGGGACCTGAATTGTTTTTCAGCAGAATAGTTGTTTATGGAAGTTGTGTGAGAGGATGCTTGTAAACCATTTTCTTTGCTCATGATTTTGCAAATTAGTATGAATAACAAAATTCTTGATGGAACCTGTTGATATCCCCATTTTTTTATGTGCGGATAATGTGTTTTTATTCTTTGCTTATTTGTTTGAGGGAGATGCTTCTTTTGCATTTGGACAGTCATATTTTGGGAGTATTTTGTTCTTTTAGGAGTATTTTGTTTTAGTTTAGATGCAATTGTCAGACACATTTGTGTACTTAAAAATTGAGTAAAATGGACGAATACCTTAAGGTGACTTTTTTTGTTGATTTCAGTTTTTATCATTTATTTTGCCCTCAATTGTAATAGGTAATTAGCATAATTTTTAATTGTACCATCATACGCCTCTATATAACTAGAGAAGGGGGATCATTTTTATTGTTGTCTTTTGTTTTTCCTAAAACTTCAATTTTTATTTTCCAATTTTTAAAAATGCCATCACTGACCCTCCAGACATTTATATTCCTGAAAACTAATAATGTTATGGTTTCAATATTTATGTGGATTTTGTCCATGTCAATATTCTTGTGTGTCCTTAAAAGAATCCTTGTACCTGCTCTTTTGCATCTGGCTTATAACTGTTAACCCTATCCATGTAGGCCTCATTTGAATGTCATCTACCGTTTTCTCTAACTTTTCCCGTGGTACATATGCGTTATACTTTTTCCTACTAAACATTCATGTCAGGCTTAAGGTGGTTGACTATCATTATTATATCCATCAATTAGGGCTTTAGGTAGCATGGGTTTACAGCAATAATTGTACGCTTAAATCAGTTTATGGTGTCTGATTTTGGCTTTTGAATCTTGAGTTCAAGGATTATTTTGAACATTTCTCATAGATAGTATTTTATTTATTTTACCTTTTAACATTTTTATATTTCTAAAGAAAAATTTCCTTTGATTTCTGTCAAAACTATTATTTTATATGTATTTACGCTATCATTATTTGTAGCTATTAATGCAATCCAATTTTCATTTACCCTTTAGCTTATGTCATTCATGGTCTCCGCCCTTGACATGTTATTCTTTGATTTTTGTCTCTATTTTGGAGAGTATTAGATTATTTATGTTGAGTAAGTCAAAGTTATTTTATATGTATTCCTTCTTTCATTATCTTCCACTCCTCCTTTCAATCTTTAATTTTTTTTGGCAGAAGATATAAAAAATCATATATTGTTACACTTTGTGATCCCCTCTGCCCCTTCAACTTTTGAGATTGTGCTAGGTAGATGAGTATCAAAGTCATATCTTGTAACCCAATGTCCCAATATACATATTAATATGATATTCTCACTGCATTTTGCATTATTGGGTGTTGCACAAAGTGTATGGCAAACTCTTAGATGTATATTTGCTTTCAAGATTTCCTGATAGGCTTAAAGTTCCTCCTTGAACTTATACATATCAATAGGATATTTTCACAGCATTTTGTATTACTGGGTGTGGCACAAAGTGTATGGCAAACTATTAGATGCATATTTGCTTTCAAGATTTCCCGAGAGGCTGAAAGTTCCTCCGTTGAACTTTCTCATTTAGTTTTTCATATAACAATGCAGGGGTGTTGGAAACTTTTTCCGGTGACATGAGCACTTTGAAACACATAGACACTATATCTATTATCACTTTCTCAAGATCATGAGTGAGTTGTATATGAGGCCATAGAAGATTCTATCAGCTAATACAAGGCCAGAAGTTTATGTTTGACCCAAAATTGCCTTAATGGCGAGTCGTACCTTAAATGTTGTTGTTAATGACCTGCCAATTCGGATGGTCTTGCTCCTATTGCTCAAAGTTGGTTGCTGATAGAGCACAATGACACTGTGTGATCCATATGGCCAACCCTATGCAGAGGGATAAAGCTTTGTTGATGTAGTTGTTGCTCCTCTTGTTCAAATTAAAAAACATGATGTTCTATAGAAATGATATTGTTGAACTTAATAGTATTGTAGATTCTCATATTACTTTATTCATTAATCATTAATTTCACATGATCTAATGTCTTATATGTCCCTACCTCTTGTATTGTTAAACTCATGGATATGTAGTATGGACTACTTTCAGTCAGCAAGTTTACTAATTATATTTGATAGGGTAACGGAACTTTTTATTCTCATATTTTCACCAGATCTAAAATTCGGTCGCTCAGTTTTAACTGGTACTATACTGGTCGTTGAAGTTTCAAATGCTTATGTAGATTATATAATTATGGTTTGTGCTAAGCATTGTTGTAATGTCATAGCATCAATTACCTTGTGTAACCAGTTCAGGTTACATTTGCTTAGTTGGAACAAGAATAATGACATTATTAATTTCAGTTTTAATAATGCTATGTATGTCAGGGATTGAATTTAAGTATTTGAAACTTGAAGGATAGTTTGATGTCAATTGAAACACGGATCAAATATCAACTTTGGTGAAAAGTTTTGGTCTAAAAGATTTGTTTTTCCTACATTTGATCTGTTATTGCCTTTTGTCTAATCATGAAACTGGTGCAAATGATTCAGGAATGCGTTATTTGGTGGTGCTCGACCTCGCGAAATGGTAAGTTTATTTTGTTACTATATTTATGGATTATATGAAGAGGGTTTTGAACCATATCACTACCTATACCATTTCTCACTATTATCAGTTAAACTTGTTTTAGGTGACTAGTAATTCAAATATTATTAATTATACTCCCTCCAGTCCTAAATATCAGAATTTAATCAAATTATGGATGTTATTTAGTTGTGTTTTGTTTTTTCTAAAACTCGACAATTATCTTCCCTTATTTCCTTCTTCATCATTTACTTGATTATTGTTGGAATAGGACTAATGTGGTAAGTTGGCAAAAATTAGAATTAGGTCCAATATTTATGTGTGGAGGTAGTAACTAAAAAGTGTTCCTTATTTTTATTATATTGCTTTTGGACAGGTAAGATAGTATCAATTCTAATCTACTGTATTTTACCATGGAGGTATAGAGATAGATGCAAAATGGTGGATCCCACTTTGGCACACATGAAGCCACACAAGTGGAATCCATTCTTTTGTTTCTATCTCTTTACTTCATTTCATGAATTACTTCTGGGTATTAAATTTAGGCTGACATATTTTGATTGCATGCCCTTCAAAATGCAGTTTTCATTTTTTTAACTGATTTTTTTCTGCCTTCATTTATTTGCCTTAACATCTCTGCTGTTTTTCCAATGTTAGTGAGTGGCAATGGGTCTTCTTTCTTTTGTTTGACCATGTTTTTCAATTTATTATTTATAATTGTTTCCCAGGTTTTAAAGGAACGAGGCATTGATGATGTTGCCATTAAGGATTATGAAGTGGCTGAACATTCAAACAGGTATATTACCTGTGTTGTGTCTGATTGTAACCCATTTTTTTCTTCAATGGGTACTAATTGTTTCTTCTTTTCTTCTGTATGATAGGGCTGAGACAGTTGTGGATCGGTCAACCCATGTTGAAAAAACCCAAAATATGCTTCATGATCAAAGGGCCATAAAAAGACCGGAAAAGAAGGAGCAACGGGTAGAAGCTGAGAGGGGTAATGTGCAGAGGAGGAATTGGCATGGTGATAATCGAAGGAATGCAAGAGAGACTGAAAGGCAGCAAGTCTTTGAGAGACAGCCTTCACCTGAGACATGGCGTAAGCCTGCTGAGGAGCCAAAATCATCTTCCGATATTGCCAACCGCCACAATAAAGCAGCTTCAGCCGTTGAACTTGCCCAAGCATTCTCCAGATCTGTCTCAGATTCAAAAACAAATGATCGGTTTTCAGGTCAAAAGGGTCTGAACACTGGCCGCACACAGATCCCATTTTCACGGCTTGTTGGCCCTCCTGCAAGACCTCAGATCAATGGTTATTAACTATTTACATTGGCCTGGTGTAAAATTGGGACATTCTGATCAGATATCTACTTCCGGGAGACAGCTATTGTTACATGCAAGTAGTGAAATTGCTCGGAACTCCTGTGGCTTTCATTTTATCATGCGCAGGCATGAGTGAGCAAATTGATTTGTTTGCTAGTTAGTAAACTCTAGAGATGACATTGCCAATGTTACAATTATCATTTTACTCTATTTCCTTCTTTTTAGTTTTTTCTTGCCCTTTACCATATGCTCCCAATCCCAAACAATTGTACTTCATTTTTATGGAAGATGTGATGAAAGGGCTTTTGCCTAACTTCTTTCAGTTGAGGCATTTTTTCTAGCATGATCTATATCAGAAATGGAATATTTAATTGATCTTTTAGTTAGTTCACCTTGCTTATGTGGATAGTTTGTGTTCATTGGTTTTGGATTTTAAATGTCAAAGGAAGTTATATTATGCACCTTGTACTGTCAATCTGGTCTTGTAATTATGTATCAATCAGAAAAAAACAGCATCGTTAAAGGAGGTGGTTTGAATCAATCCTCCATTGGGATTTTTATTGGTGACTGGTGAGAAACTTTACAACTTCATAGACAGAAAGAAACTTTGCTTTGTATGTGTTGACAGAGTAATATTGCTTTAGCTTAGATTCTCAACAAAAAAGGGTATAGTGCTTATTGTGTTTGGTCATTTTTTTCGTATTCTTTCTGTAATGGATAACTAAATATAATTAGGGTAAAGGGGCAAAAATAGCCACCGTAATTGCCAAAATGGACAACTTTGGTACCCGTAATTTTGAGGGTGCAAAACCGTACACTATAAACCAAAATGGGGCAAATCTAGCCACGCCGTTAAGTTCTTGTTAACAGACGTGTATTTTGGTGTGGGGCCCACATTCATTAAACGACTTGGCAGGACAGTCAGCACCTGAAGTGATTACACGTCGGAACCCCTGCCACATCACCCATCATCACCAAATTCCCAACCCCAGCCTCCTCCTCCCCTGCCCCCCACCCCCAGCCCCACCCCCTCCTCCCTCCTCGGCCCACCCCCTCCCCCCTCCCCCCTCGGCCCCCCACCCCCACCCCCTCCCTCCTCCTCCCTTGCCCCCCACCCCCAGCCCCACCCCTCCTCCCTCCTCGGCCCATCCCCTCCCCCCTCCCCCCTCGGCCCCCCACCCCCACCCCCTCCCTCCTCCCCCTCGGCCCCCACCCCCACCCGGGGGTGGGGGGCCGAGGGTGGAGGGGGGAGGGTGGGGGCCGAGGAGGGAGGCTGAGGGTGGGGGGGCCGAGGAGGGGTGGGGGTGGGGGTGGGGGCCGAGGAGGGAGGAGGGGTGGGGGAGGGGGTGGGGGCCGAGGAGGGAGAAGGGGTGGGGGGCATTTTTCCATGTCATAGACAAATCAACATTGGGGTGCCACGTCATGTCTCACAGTGCCACGTCATTTGCCATATCAGCATTCCAATTCACTTAACGGTCAAACTTAACTCCAATTTTTAAGATGACTAAATTTGCCCCATTTTGGTTTATGGTGTACGGTTTTGCACCCTCGAAATTACGGGTGCCAAAGTTGTCCATTTTGGCAATTACGGTGGCTATTTTTGCCCCTTTGCCCATATAATTATATACAAGACATGTAAACTACAAACATGAAATGTTCTGGTTAATTGCATTAGGTATATAATCTAATTGCATTATGCATTTATGCCATAAAAGTAACAGTTTGCTTAGAGTGCACAATTTAATTGTCAATTGTATTACATGCACATTAACTTTTTCATAAATGAACCAACGGATCATGGATCTGGACTTCTCATGAAGCGGCAAGTGAGGAAATCTGTTCCCTTTTTGATGGTGATATGAGGAAATCTATTCCCTTTTTGATGGCGATAAGCTCTGTACGGTGACCATATAATTTCTTTATACTCCGTCAACCAATCTCACATGCAACAACGAAAGTAGATTCAGATATTGTTCTGTTTTATTTGCAATACTGTTGATGCACAATATAGGGGAACTATTGAATATGAATGAATAATCGAAGCACTTTATTAATAATATGATTGAATACAATGAAAGGGGTCACCGGCAATGGTGGTTACAAATATAGGCGTAAATGCCTTAATCACAAAGACTTAATTCAGAGTACAATGATAATCAGAAAGAAGAATACAAAGAAAGGGAGAGAGATTGCAGAGAATCGCTTGTCCCCTTCTGAATGAGTTCGTGGCCTTCTTATAGTTGAAGCTCAGTCCTGGTGGTTGCGAAATCATAGGCGGCCGTTATGGATAAGAGACGTTGCACGTGCTCCGAAAAAGGTGGGCGACTGCTCCGAAAAAGGTGGGCGACCAAGTCATTCTGCTTTATTGCCGTTGGTGATATTGTTCTTGACGCCCATAGGGCGTCTACCTTGCTTTTAGACTTCTACTGTCGCTAGTGACGTTATCTTCGACGCCCTAAAGGCGTCTATCTCTTTATTGGGCCTCTGTTAAGGCCCAAGCCCATTAAGGTATAACGGTGTATAACATTAGTCCCCCCACTTCTCAATGCTGACGTCAGAAAGCATTGGGAAGTAGCGGTTATCCCACGTCCAACGGCCCAGATCTTCGCTTATCTTTTCCCTCTCAAATCAACGACCTAGATGGTTTTACTAAATTAACACCGTAACTTAACGACGTCTGACGGTTCGCATATACTCGATTTCGACTGTTCATTTTCCCACTTCACTTCGCAGACGTTCGTCTTCTCTATTCCTCCAATACTTAGAAAGATTGAAACTTTGTTCATTAGCTTACATCAACACGCCATCCTACTTTCTGCGAAGGTATCTTCTTACAAAAATCTTATCTTTTTACTATTAACATGAGTAAATTCGTAGTAATGTCATCGCCCTC
Source organism: Mimosa pudica (assembly GCA_029929735.1). Taxonomy (NCBI): domain Eukaryota; kingdom Viridiplantae; phylum Streptophyta; class Magnoliopsida; order Fabales; family Fabaceae; genus Mimosa; species Mimosa pudica. The sequence continues at coordinate 2,136,222 of JAKELP010000037.1, read as the reverse complement.
TGATTCTGAAAAAACTGCTTCCGATCAAGTTTATATTTCTGAAAATTCCCATTCTAGCGCCTCTTCATCTTCTAGGAACCCAGATAATGTAATAGACTTAGAAACAGAAATCTGTGATGATAATCGCCTAGATATTGTTCCTTTTGTAGATTCCTCCGATGGGAAGAAAACCTTACGTAGTAGAAAATCTTCTTTGTCTGGTAAATACTTAAAGGTCTATGATAGTCGATACCAAGAATGGGTCGATGCTGGTTCATCACCCTCCACTAGTTCTGGGAGGAAATATAATCCCCAAATTAATAATGCCCCGTATGCTTGCAAAACTGGGGGCTTACCAACATCTAAGGCCAACATCCTAAACGATGTCAAAGAAACTCGTCTTAGGGTCTTAGAAATTTCGAAGATGCCATCACTCTACTACTTTGACCCAAGAGTGCCCTTTAGGTTACCTGAAGTCGGGGAGGCTCTTGATTCTTGGTCTAGCGACACAATTTCTTTAAGTTTTGAAAGTTTTCGCTATGTCAATCCCTTTCCTCTTCCAAACATAGCTTTAGATCTCTGTGTTTTTTATGAAATCTCCCCTTCTCAACTTTCTCCTCATGCCTGGCGTCTCATTGCCATGGCTGAGTTAATGTTTCATGAAATAGGAGTCGACTTAGATATGTTCGATCTATTCGGTTCCTATAAGCTTCAAGAAATTAGGACGGGCGTCTACTCTTTCATCCAAGCCAAGGAAGGGCTACCAACTTGGACGTCTGGGTCACTACCCAATGATCGTCAATGGGACGTACGTTTTGTAATGGTGCCCTTCCAATCCGTCGCCCAGGAGGACTATGTAACCCCAATGTGGCGTCGTTTAAGTAAGTCGCCGTCTCATTCAATATTCTTTTTTCATTGCACTTGTCATCTGATTTATAATATCTTAATCATTTTACAGGTGCATACGAGTTGAGGATCTCCCCGCGCCCCAATAGCGACACCAAAAAGAAAATCAAGAAAATCCTCCAGATTCCGACAGATCAGCGGAATTTTAAAACCATGATGGAAAGTAAGTAACCTTACGTCTATGTTCTATTTACTTAATTCGAGTATTTTCATCTTAGTCGTCTTACTCTTTTTCCTTTATGTCATTCAGGAAAGAAAGTGATCCCCAAGGCTTCTGAGCAAAAGATAAATAAAGAAGCTCTCCTCAAAGCCAGGGCACAGCGGCTGGAGAAACTCAAGGCCAAGAGGGGGGAGTATGACGCCGAGGCAAGGAAGGAAGGACATGATCCGCTTGGCGTCCCCCCCCCAAATCCTGAAATTGTTCCAGCTCCCTCTCCTCAATCCAAAAATAAAAAACTTGTTTCTCTTGCAAACAAGGAAGTCGTCGCTCAGGGTAAAAGGCCGGCAGAAGCGCCCGCCAAAGAGCCTGCCGCCAAGAAATCAAGGGCCTCTAAGTCTACAAAATCCGCCAAAGTTAAGGGCGATAAAGAGGACTCTGGCGAGGTCGCCTTATCTTTTCCTCCCAACTCTTCTGTCAGAAATAAGGAAGGGTGGGATGACGTCTACTCGGAATTAAATAAGCTAGAGTTCGAGTACGACAAAGCCGCCTTAGAGTCTCTTGGGAGGAAAGAGGCTTTCAAGAAGGCCGTCCGCCAACAAATGAAGGTATTCTCACTTAATTATTTAATAACTTGTTCTGTCTTTTTAACATTGGATGTCTCTAACTATTTTTGTTCTGTTTCTTTTCAGTCCCTACAAGTCCTCCTCCATTATGCTGAGGAGAACGATGATGATAAGGCGACTCTCGTCGCTCAGAGGGACGCCGCTCTAGCCGACAGAGAGCAATTGATGGCCGATTTAAAGTCGGCCTTGGCCTTTAAAAAGCAAGCCCATGAAGATAGAAGGAGGGCTGAAGAAATAATGAAACGCTCTGACGCCAAACAAGAAGAGCTCAAAGCCACCATAGAAAAATTAAAGGCTGAGCACTTCAAAGACGTTGAAAATCTTAAGGATTACGTCAACCAGGCCAGAGCTGAGTCGTCGGCTAAAGATAAAGAGATCGAGGCTCTCAAGTCGGCCAATAAAAAGTGGGAAGTCGCCTATCATCAGTTGGAGGAGGATATGAGTCAGATGTCTGAAAATTATGAGACTCATATCTTAGAAGTCGATGCTCGCGCTCGAATGGAACTCATGAAGGAATACAAGAGTGGCGAGCACGTCAACTGGAAGCCCGACGACGTCATCGACGATTATTATCAGCTCTTTCCTGAAGATGAACCTGACTCCAATCCATCTCAAGAGGATGATCAGACGATCAATGATATGAGGGCTCAGGCTGTCAACCAGGGCAAGGGCGACCTTAATGACGGCGGCCAGGCTGGCAAAGAGCATGGTGGTGGTGACGACAATCAGACCAGCCAAGGGCAAGGCGGCGGCGACGCCTAAATCTTTTACTTGTAAAAAATTTTATTTTCACTATTATAAATTGTATTCAATACATCGTACTCATTGTACTGTTTCTTTAATGCAAACCTTGTCTTTCATCTTCATATTCAATACTCTTTGCATCTCTTCATTTATTTTCTTCGTTAAACACCCACACTTCCAACGGGTGTGGGTGACATCCTAACAAGATAAAAAGAATCCATCCATTAATAAAGGAATCTCTGAAATTATATTTATCAAATATCAATTCACAACATAGTCACTCGTACCTTAATCAATCGTTGGTGACCCTGCCAAGGAATTATCAATCATCAGTCTAAACGTCGACTATCAATTAATCGAATAAAAATCACTCAATATAACTCGGGTAATATATACCTTTTTCAAATCAACTTATTATCAGCCTCTCAGGGCGTTATGTCGTCACGCCATCTCGGCATCATCTTATCATCAACTTCTTTTGGTGTCAATTCATCACATTATCTGGGAAATGACATCTCACAACAAAACATCTCAAAAGATAGTGTTAAATTGCATCAGATTATCACGTCCACAGCTGAACTAATCGTCAGACACTAGGTCTTTTAGCTGGGCTCGTCGCCTACAGGCGTTTCTCATCATTTGCATTCTTTCTCAAATAATCATGTCAGTATCATCGTTCTTTAAATCAAATAATCAAACAACTTAGAAATAATACCTCTTTAGATGGATGGCGTTCCAACTCCTTGGGACGTCTTTACCGTGGACGTCGACCAACTTATAAGCTCCAGGACCAGTGATTTCTACCACTTTATAAGGGCCTTCATATGAAGCATTTAACTTTCCATCTTTATGTTCAGGTGTATTAGGAAAGATTTTTCGAAGAACCCAATCTCCTACTTGGAAATGGCGCTCCTTAACACCTTTGTTCCAAAATTTTGTTCCCCTTTGCTGATAGGCGGCGACTCTAATAAGAGCTTGTTCTCTACGTTCATCTAATAAATCTAAATCTTGGGCTAAGTGTTCATTATTAGATTCTTCTCTAGTCCACTGTCTTCTTAAAGATGGCATTCCTACCTCTACTGGTATCATTGCTTCAGATCCATAAACTAGAGAGAAAGGCGTTTCACCAGTCGACGTCCTAGACGTCGTTCGGTACGCCCACAAGACGGCGGGCAGTTCTTCAGCCCACTTACCTTTAGCTTTATCTAGCCTCTTTTTCAAAGACGTCACTATGGTTTTGTTACTAGCTTCAGCCTGCCCGTTCGATTGTGGATTTCTAGGAGTGGAAAACTTAAGTTTAATATGCCACTTATCACAAAATTTTCTAAATTTTCTTCCTATAAATTGAGATCCATTATCACATACAATTTCCTGGGGCAGACCAAATCTACATACTATATTTTTCCAAACAAAATCAATTACCTGGGGTTCTTGTACCTGGCTCAAGGCGACGACCTCTACCCATTTGGTGAAGTAATCTGTGGCGACCAACAAGAAAACTAGTCGTCCAAGTGCTGGAGTAAACTTGCCTACAATATCCATTCCCCATTTAAGGAAAGGCCACGAAGGCACTATCACATGCAATTGTTCAGGGGGTTGTCTTGTCACGGTGCAAAATTTTTGGCAGCGTTCACACTTAGTCACCAAACTTAATGCATCTTTCTGCATAGTCGGCCAAAAATAACCTGCTCTAGTCACCTTTCTTATCAACGATCGACTTCCACTATGGTCTCCGCATTCTCCTTCATGAATTTCTCTTAACACATAATTTGCCTCAGACGGAGAGACACATTTCAGCAAAGGTCCACCGGTGAAAGTTCGTCTATAAAGATCATCGCCTATAGTAGTAAATCTGGCAGCTCTAACAACTATTCGTCGCGCTTCATTCTTATCTGAAGGTAATTTACCCTGCAATAGATATGAAAGCAAAGGGGATCGCCAATCCCATGTCAAACTGTTATTCAACACAACTCGATTATTTACCTCAATTGCCGGTGTTTTCAGATAAAACAGTGGGATTTGTTTTGTCTCCACAACTTCTATAGACGACCCAATATTGGCAAGGGCGTCTGCCTTCCGGTTGTCTTCCCTACCTATTTGGGTAATCTTCATAGCGTCAAACCGCGTGGTCAAATCAGACACTACATCCAGATATTTCTTCATTCTTTGGTCTTTTGCCTGATAAGAACCATTGATTTGTTTCGAAACTAACTGTGAATCACTCTTCACTTCCAAAACTTTCGCACCCAATTCTGATGCCAACTTAAGTCCAGCTATCAGGGCTTCATATTCAGCTTCGTTGTTTGTCGCCTTAAAACCACATCTTATTGCCTGGACAATTTGTTCACCATCGGGGGTTTCAAGCGCGATACCCAGTCCACTTCCTTTTACATTGGAAGACCCGTCTACATGGAGGATCCAGGGCGACAAGTTCACCTGTTTCTTAATAGAAAAAGACTCATTGTTAGCTGTTACCTGAAGGTTGGGACTAAATTCCGCCAAAAAATCAGCTAGGATTTGTGATTTGATAGCTGTTCTTGGGGCATAAGAAATATCAAATTCACTCAGCTCAATCGCCCATTTCACCAATCTCCCAGATAAATCAGGCTTATGGAGAATGTTCCGCAAAGGATAGTTTGAGACTACCACAATTGGGTGGCACTGAAAATACGGCCTCAACTTCTTAGAAGACGTCACTAAGGCTAAAGCAAGTTTTTCCATCATTGAATATCGCGTCTCCGTATCTAACAAGGCTCTACTAACATAATATACTGGGCTCTGTCGCCTATCTTCTTCCCTAACAAGAACTGAACTCACAGCATTAGAGGCGACAGACTAGTATAGATATAAGGTTTCACCTGGACTTGGCTTAGAAAGCAAAGGGGGGCTCGTGAGATATTCTTTCAAATCCTGAAGCGCCTTTTCTGCGGCGTCGTTCCATACAAACTCCTTATTCTTCTTCAATATATCAAAGAATGGTTGACACCTTTCAGAAGATTTAGATATAAATCTGGTTAAAGCAGCTATCTTACCCGTCAAACGCTGGACGTCCTTCACACATTTGGGTGATGGGATGTCCAACACGGCTTTGATTTGTGATGGGTTTGCTTCTATCCCTCTCTTTGACACCAAATATCCTAAAAACTTTCCAGACTGCACCCCAAAAGTGCATTTTTCAGGGTTAAGTTTCATGTTATACTTCCTCAGAAGATCGAACGTCTGCTGCAAATGGTTAATATGGTCTTCCGCTTTCAAAGATTTGACTAGCATGTCGTCTATGTAAACTTCCATCGTCTTCCCAAGTTGGGCGGCGAACATGCGATTGACTAACCTTTGGTATGTTGCACCAGCGTTTTTCAAACCAAAAGGCATTACCTTGTAACAATAAGTTTCACGATCTGTGATAAAAGAAGTCTTCTCCTGGTCGTTAGGATGCATCAAAATTTGATTGTACCCAGAAAAGGCGTCCATAAAACTTAATAGTTCGTGTCCTGATGTTGCGTCTACTAGGCTGTCGATGTGTGGCAAAGGAAAGGAATCCTTTGGGCAGACTTTGTTCAAGTCTGTAAAATCGATACACACTCTATGCTTACCATTTTTCTTTGGGACGACTACAACATTAGCTAACCAATCAGGGTATTTCACTTCTCGAATATACCCAATTTTCAATAATTTTAGAACTTCCTCGTTAACAATTCTATTCCTCTCTGGTGCAAATTTCCGCCTTTTCTGTCTGACCGGCTTGAATGTAGGGTCGACGTTCAACTGATGTTCAATGACGTCTGGGCTTATACCTGTCATATCATCATAGGACCAAGCAAAACAATCTAAGTTACTTGTTAGAAAAGAAATTAATTCCCTTCTTACCTCAGGAACTAGGTCCATTCCTATGGATAAAAACTTTTCAGGGTTTTCAGAATCTAGTATTATTTTTTCTAAGTTATCGTCTTCCTCCTTTGTCGCCCTGTCCATAGGAATGAACGCCTGTAGTTGCTATGCCGATGGAGGAGACTGTTCCAAGCCTTTCAATGCTGCTTGGTAACATTCCCTTGCCATCCTCTGGTTGCCTTTGATCTCTCTCACACCCCAAGGTGTAGAGAACTTAATTGATTGATGTAACGTCGAAGGGACTGCCTTCATCTGATGAATCCACGGACGTCCTAATAAAGCATTGTAAGTGGTCGGGCAATCCATTACCTGAAACTTGACTAAAGCATTAATTCCAGCAGCAAAAGTCATCAAAGATATTTCTCCAATCGTCCTATCTGGTGTTCCATTTCCAAATACTAAGACAGTTGGAGCCTTAATTATTTGGGATTCTAATTGTAATTCTTTGACAGTTTGCAAATAAATAATATTAACGGAACTACCTGCATCAACTAATATTCTTTTAGTCAAACAATTAGCTACTAGTAAAGATATTACCAGAGCGTCGTCGTGCATCTGGACGTTCTGAATATCAGCGTCGTTGAAGGTTATTGGACCTTCAACCACCTGATCATTACTCACATTACCATTAATACACTCCAATTCTTTTGGCAAAGACCTTGCATGTCGCTTTGCAGCGGAGTAAGACATCCCACTTATCGCCGACCCCCCAATGATTGTGTTAATTGTTCTGACGGCCTGCGGGGGTTGAGCTGGGGCGTTCTGCCTTTGATCTCTACCTGCATTGTTAGTAGTATTACTCTTAAGGAGATGTTGTAAGTTACCATGCTTAAGTTGGAAGGCTACTTCTTTTCTGAACCTCCAACAATCCTCTGTTCGATGGCCGACGTCTTTGTGGTAGTCACAGTATCTAGTGGTGTCTCTCTCATTGACAGGCGTCGTCATGGGTTTAGGCCATTTCACCCTATCCATCTTTTCAAATGCACTTACCATTTCAGCTGGTCCAATGGACATGTTGAACTCTTCATATCTAGGAGGGGGTGGGTCCCTCTTCTGTTTGTCGCCCTGCTCATTATTGTTAGTATAAGGGTGAAAACGAAAATTTCTACCTCGTTGCCGTTTGGAACGGCGGTCTGTGGATCCCAAATTATTTTGTTGTTGATTAGCTGTCTTTTCCGCGTTTGCGGCAATCACTGAATTAGCGGGGAGACTGGTTGTCGCCAGTCCCTGATTCATTTTAAGGGCATGATTTCTACTGGCGTCGTCCTCTTGAAGATTAATATGGGACCACACGTATGATTGGACTTCTGGCCAAGTTGTCACCCGTTTCAAAACCAATTATTGATAGAGGCCGCAAGTGGGTGGTAATGCTCTCTTAAACGCCTGCACAGCAATGTTAGGATCACAATTTGGAATACTTACCATTTCTGCCGTAAACCTTTTCAGAAGGTCTCTGTATGACTCGTCCGGCCTCATGACAATTCGATACAAGTCGTCTGACGTCTTAACCATGACTCTGCTGCTTGCAAATTGTTCAACAAAAATGTCAGTTAAATGACTAAATGAAGTTATTTTACCTTGGGGGAGATTAGTCCACCACATCAGGGCTGGGCCAATCAAACTTATACCAAATCCACGACACATAGCAGCATGTCGTTTGTCGGCTGGGAGGACCGCTGCTAGCATAATCTGCCTGTATTGGGCCAAGTGTTGGTCTGGATCTGACTTGCCATCATACTTTGGCATAGTAGGAAAAGCAAATCTTTCAGGCAGATCAGCAAACGCGATGTCGTCTATGAAGGGCGACTCTGAATAACTCCCTAAACGGGCTGCATCAAGTGGCTTTTGAACACCTGGAATCGAGTACATCTTTTTCTTTATCTCAGCGACCTCCTTCTCCATTCGAAGGGCAAAAGAGAGAATTTCGTCTTCCCTCTTTTGTCCTCCTTGTGGATGATTTTGAGGGATCCTTGCCTGTGACTTTTGAGCGGACTGCTCACCTTGTTCTCGACTATCATAAGACTGAGAATCATCATATCCCTCTTCGTCGTCTCTACCTGTTTCATCATTAGGAATATCATTATTGTCAGTATTCTTACCTTTATTACCTTTTTCACCATTAGGATTGAGTTCATGGTCATTTGGGTTTGGCACTTGGCGAATCTCCCTTTCAGGTCCGCTCTGCCTTCTTTTGTTTTTCCTGGACTCTAAACCTGCTAAGTGCAGCTTCAATTCATCGTTTTCTTCCTCCAAACGTTTCATCCTCTCAGATTGAATTCCTGCGGATTGTTCGAGACGCTTCATTTGTTCAGACTGAGAGGTCAAGGCTTCTAGGACTTTTTGGAGGTCAGTGGAAGAGCTAGTTGGCTTGGGAACAGGCTTTGGTTGCTGTTCCATCTTAAAGTTCAATCGGCTCGCTCAGAGAACGTGAAGCTTTTAGAAATAATGTTGCCGGAGTCCCCACGGTCGGCGCCAAAATGTTGATGCACAATATAGGGGAACTATTGAATATGAATGAATAATCGAAGCACTTTATTAATAATATGATTGAATACAATGAAAGGGGTCACCGGCAACGGTGGTTACAAATATAGGCGTAAATGCCTTAATCACAAAGACTTAATTCAGAGTACAATGATAATCAGAAAGAAGAATACAAAGAAAGGGAGAGAGATTGCAGAGAATCGCTTGTCCCCTTCTGAATGAGTTCGTGGCCTTCTTATAGTTGAAGCTCAGTCCTGGTGGTTGCGAAATCATAGGCGGCCGTTATGGATAAGAGACGTTGCACGTGCTCCGAAAAAGGTGGGCGACTGCTCCGAGAAAGGTGGGCGACCAAGTCATTCTGCTTTATTGCCGTTGGTGATATTGTTCTTGACGCCCATAGGGCGTCTACCTTGCTTTTAGACTTCTACTGTCGCTAGTGACGTTATCTTCGACGCCCTAAAGGCGTCTATCTCTTTATTGGGCCTCTGTTAAGGCCCAAGCCCATTAAGGTATAACGGTGTATAACAAATACAACACAACAACATGGAAGAGTGGTGATTTATTTCCATTACAACATTTGACATCAGGTTTGAATTGTTCAGTTAAGGCATTTTTCTTTAACAAATCTGCACATCCAGGTACGTTAAATTAAGGCCCAGGTATGTTTACTTGTATCAGAATTTACTTTTTTAGGTAATATCTATTTCTTTAACTCATTAAGTATGATGTTGGTTTGCAAATTTTCATTTATTATGGAATGGTGTGTAAAGTTAGATTTTTCATATTGATTCATTAGGTAAATCAACAAATATGAGTTTATTGTGAAGTTTGGTGAAAGCAATTGAATAGTTTCGATCTTAACGTGGTCAGATTAGTGTTAAAATCTCCAATTATGATGAACTCAACCATGAACAGTTTTTTTTTTAACCAGAGAATGGCGAAAATCAGGAGAATGACCCCAAAAAAAATGGCAGTTAGTGCCATGAATTTCTGATTTTTTTTTTATTATTTTTTTTTAAACCAGAGAATGGCGAAAATCAGGAGAATGACCCCAAAAAATGGCAGTTAGTGCCATGAATTTCTGAATTTTTTTTAAACCAGAGAATGGCGAAAATCAGGAGAATGACCCCAAAAAATGGTAGTTAGTGCCATGAATTTCTGATTTTTTTTTTTAAATCAAACCAGAGAATGGCGAAAATCACGAGAATGACCCCAAAAATTGTCGGTAGGGCCTTTTTTTTCGAAAATCACGAGTATGGCACCAAAAATGGCAGTTACTGTTACTGTTTTATGCTTATATATACTCTATTTCTTTTATATAATTTAATCTTTTCCATTCTTCATCTCATATTCTTCTCAATATTCTCATTCTTATAATTTTTCCCTCCTCAATCTTCTAATTCTTATAATATTTCTCATTCTCAAAATTTTTTTTTTTGAGGAATTTTCAGTAAGTTCATCACAATCATTTTCATACAAGCACGGTTCACACCATCAATAACAATCTCTGGTTTGATTAATTATTATTGATATTTGAACATTATTGTTGTTGTGTTTGTCAGAGTATTTATTATTAATTTATTGTTTTATTAATTTGTTGTGTTTGTCATAGTATTTATTTCTCTCATTCTTATAATATTCTTCATCCTCAATCTCTCATTCTCACAATTTTCCTCATCATCTTTTGGTGAAATCCACTACGTCAAACATCATAGCTGTTTTATTATCGTAACAGTTTACATATCAGAAATTCCTGGTTTGAAGTTTGATTTTCTATAAGTTATTTCATTGAAATTTCATAGTCTTCTAAAATCTTTTGTTTTACATACATAATCTTCTTAAAGTTTGTTTATAATCTTTTGTTTTATTATACATATCTTAATCTTTGAATATCGTTGTTGAGCATTTGTTGTTATTTGGTTTTTCAGAGAATATTTATTAATTTATTGTTTTATTTTATTGTTTAGTATTGTGGTTGTTTGTTTTATTTTATATTGTTATTCATTTATTTATTTATATATTTTTATTATACTGTTTTAATATTTTATTGTATTGTGATTTGTTTTATCTTTTTATTTATTGTTATTATTTGTGCTAGATTCATTCTTATTAGTGTTAGGATTTATTTGTATTAGTTTTATTATTTATGCTATTTTATGTGTTACTATTATTATTGTGAGTAATACTCTGCCTATTTATTTAGCCGGTCCTAAGCCCGGATAAAAAGAGTAGGTTGTGTTAGGCTTCGGCAGCCAACATAAAAATTTGTCTAATCTTAAAGCATGGACACACACAACCATTTTAGCAATATGTCATCGATGGACAGTGTACAGAAGAAGGATTATATAAAGAAGAAAGTGAATGAGTGTAGGTTGAGATTTAGTACGTGGAATATTGAAACCTTGAGAGACAAAGCTTGAGAGGTAATAGGTGTGATGAGGGATAGAAAAATAAATATTCTATGTCTACAAGAGACTAAATGGGTAGGTGAAAAGGCTAAGGATATTGATGGTTATAAACTTTGGTATACTGGTAAAGTGAATCATAGGAATGGTGTAGGTATAATTGTGGATGAAGTGTGGAAGAAGAATGTGGTTGAAGTTTATAGAAGTGGAGATAGAGTATTATCGATAAAAATGGTAGTTGAGGATGATACAATTAATATAATCAGTGCATATGCCCCTCAGATAGGGGAAGAATTGTTCATAAAGGAACAATTTTGGGACGAATTGGAGAAGATGATTAGAAGAATTCCTAACACTGAAAAGATTTTTATTGGTGGTGATCTTAATGGACATGTTGGTAAAGATGCACGACAATACACACAAGTTCATGGTGGTTTTGGTTTTGGCACAATGAATAATGAAGGACATTCTATTATTGTATTTTGTATGGCTAGCAATTTTAAAATTGTTAACACTTGTTTTGAGAAACAGGAAGAACATTTGATTACATATAAGAGTGGAGGCAATAGATCACTGGTTGATTTCTTTTTAGTAAGAAATTCGGATAGAAGAATGTGTATAAACTGTAAGGTGATTCCTGGTGATGGTGTGACTACACAACATAGGCCTCTAGTTTTAGATGTTCGTGTGAAGTTTAATCGAAAGAAGAAGAGAGAAATGCTTCAACCAACAATTAGATGGTGGCAATTGAGAGGGGAAAAAATGAAAATTTTTAAGAATAGGTTGATGAATGAATGTATTTGGGATAAACAAGGATGTGCTAATAATTTATGGATAGATTTAAGTATGATGATGAGAAAAATAGCAAAAGAAGTTTTAGGTGAATCAAAGGGTTATATCAGGCGTAAAAAGGAGACCTGATGGTGGAATAATAATATTCAAGAGAAAATTATGTAAGTAATGGATACACAAGAGGGGGGGTGAATTGTGCTTCAAAAATTAAATGCTCAAATAAAATAACACACGAGTTATACTGGTTCGGTCTACCTGACCTACGTCCAGTTCCTCAACCTCCCAGGTCGAGTTCCACTAAACCTCAGGTTTTAAATCGGGTTCACCTGAAAACCTTACAACCGCAAGTTTTCACGGGCTCACTTGCAACCTTACAACAAGTTTCACTCAGGCTCACTTGTAACCTTTCTAACTAACTCCCCCTTACACCAAGCAAGGGGTTTACCTTTTCACTTAAAGGATTTTTGACTAAGTTCTCTTAAAGAACAGATTGTGATACACACTTAAGTACAATAAATGCTCTTATGACAAGAAGAGACTTAACAAGAGTACAGAATAAGTAGGTGAGAGTAAACTCTTGATGTGTTAAATGCTCTTCGCTTTTCTGGGCAGCTTTGAATGCTTGAGAATGTTCTTCGTTTTCTTGCTCTGACTTTACTCAAGAATATTCAAAAATTCGATTCTTCATAAATGAAGTTGAGTTCTCTTATATAGTCTTCAAGCATTCTGAGCTCTTGGTAGGTGGGCTAGCCGTTTGAATATGTCCGTTTTTCCCTTGTTACCGTTTGCCCATTTAATGCTTCATCAATGCATAGCAGGGTTGACTTGCTTTATCTCTGAAAAGTAGCCCTGACACCTCTGCTCTGACAAAAGCATTCTGACTTCTGAGTATGTGATGTTTACTCTTGCACTCTTGCTGACGGATGATCATCATTCATCCGCAAGTGGTAATCTTGCTCTGCAAGTGTTAAGCTCTGAGTCCCAATGTCAAGAGTCTTTCCATCCGGAAGCTCATTTGCATCCGGAAGCGTGACCATGTTCTGCACATACTGGTTAGTCCAACATAGCAATATATATATAAGAATTATACATGCTGTGGGAAGCTTGTTCGCTATGGGGAGTAGTTTACTTAGACTGTGTTCTGATTTGGTCTATGATGTATCCGGAAGCATTTTTACATCCGGAAGTAAAACCACTAGATGAAGGATCTTTGTTCACTATAACTCACTCTCACTTAGTGTATTTCATCCCAACACTCAGCGCTAGTCACTAAGCTATCGGAAGCACTTTTACTTGACGTAGTGAACTCACTGACGCTTAGGGATATATTTCTTTTATCAGTCTGTGTCAGTCTAAATCTATCAGGAAGCACTTTTACTTGATGATGTAAACGTACTGACGCTTGGGGTGATATCTATTCTATTAGTCTGCGCCAGTCTAAATCTAACAGGAAGTGCTTTCACTTGGCGAAGTAAACTCACTGACGCTTGGGGTAATATCTAGTCTATCGCTCTGCGCCAGTCTAAGTCTAACAGGAAGCAAACTTACTTCCGATTGAGTCATAGCTTAGCCTTAAGATTTGTGTGCTTAATGTTCATGGACTAAGTTAAAACCCTATTGATTTACTTGCTGACGCTGGGGGATGAAAGCATTCATCCGCGTGCGCAAGTCCTAATCTATCCGAAAGTAAAACCTCATCCGGAAGCGCTCTTACTTGGGATCCTATGTTAATCCTATTGCTTCCTAGGCACTTGGTCTAATCCTTTATATTTTAGTCTTCATCAAAACTTAAGATTCTAACATTCTCCCCCTTTTTGATGATGACAAACTTAGTTTTATCGATTAAGTTCATATGAAAGGATTAGCTGAAGAATAAAAGCAATAGTTAAGAACAAGTAACTTAGACAAATATTATTGATAAGCATAAGTTACAAGTCAGAGCATATAATCAGATAACATTTACAGGTAAAGCGCATATATTAGGCAGATATGAAAGTATGCATGAAGAAGGAAACATTTCTAAGTACACAAAATAAAATTGGGACTGGGGTTTTAGGGTTTTTGTTTCTTCTTCCTCTCCCTCACGCTGAAGCTCTTTTTCATCAAGGAACTCCCAGGATAGCAAGGCTAGTGGTCAATGCATCTCTCCCCCTTTTGGCATCATCAAAGAGGGTTTTTCGTATTTGATCGTCGTAGCCTCCTCCTTAGGGATGAACTTCCTCTTCTTATCAAGCTTCGCTTGCATAGAACCCACTAACAGTTCTGCCATTCTACCAGAAGTTTCAGGCTGACCTTGAATATTTTCATCCTGCCCTAGTGCAATTTGCCCAGAGACTTCATGGTGTTTTTCACGATACCCAGATTTTCCAGAATGTTGATGACTTGATTTCCCAGATTTTGACTTGTGTTTCTTAGATGAGGAGGGTTTCCTCGAAACTGGGTTTGTTTCAGAGGGTTTGGCCATTTTTGTGGGGTTGAAGAAAAGTTTATATGACGAGGATGAAGAACATAGATGAAGATGAAGAATGTATGCAAGAATTTGTACTTGAAGATGAAAAGTGAAGTGAAAAGAGATGTCCTTTTTATAGGTAAAGTCACTAAGGGCAAAAAGGTCATGCTTCTTCACATTATCACACATTGGGTAGCGTAAACACTTAAGTTGGAGCGATATACCTGATGACACGTGTCGCTTTATATTGTCCGAGAAGTCGAAACGTCTCATTTGGAAGTTGAAGCGTTTTCTGAAGTGACATGTCTTTTTGGACTTGTGCTGGCGCTCTCTTGGTTTGATCATCTAGTGCCAGTGAGTGATCATCCGGAAGTGGTTTTGCTTCCGGTTGCACTTACTTAAGATTTAACATTGAACACCTGCAAAAACATATATTGGCACTCCGATGCCCAAGTCAGTATTGTTGTAAGTGATAAATAATCAAGTATATAAAAAAAATTTACACTTCATTTGGGTTTACCATTCCCAAATCACCTCTAATGAAAATAAACTGGTCAGTCCCCAGAGGCTTAGTGAAGATGTCCGCAAGCTGTTGTTGTGTGGGAACAAACTGCACCTTGACATCCTTCTTTTGAACATGGTCTCTGATGAAGTGATGTCGGACGTCAATGTGCTTAGTCCTTGTGTGCTGAACTGGATTCTTGGCGAGGCTAATTGTGCTTGTGTTATCACAAAGGATGGGTGCCTCAGGGAACTCCAAGCCAAGATCTCTCAACTGGTTTTTCAGCCATAGCACTTGTGCACAACAACTTGCAGCAGCAATGTATTCTGCCTCAGTGGATGACAAGGACACGCAGGTTTGCTTCTTGCTAGCCCAAGACACCAGACAACCACCAAGAAAGGCGCATTGTCCACTGGTGCTCTTTCTATCTGTTTTATAACCTGCATGGTCAGAGTCAGAATAAGCCCACAAGAACTCTTGGTTACCTCTAGGATACCAAAGACCAAGTTCTTGTGTTCCCTCAAGGTATCTCAGAATGCGTTTGACACATATTAAGTGTGATTCCTTGGGGTTGGCTTGAAACCTAGCGCACATGCCTACACTAAATTGAATATCAGGCCTGCTGGCTGTTAGGTATAAGAGGGAACCTATCATTCCCCTATACATGGGCAGGCTGACAGATTTACCCTTTGCGTCAGCGTCGAGTGCGGCAGTGGTGCTCATAGGAGTGTCATACTCCTTGCATTCATCCATCCCAAACTTTTTGAGTAGTTCTCTGCAGTATTTGATTTGGGAGATGAAGATTCCATTCTTCTTTTGTTTGATCTGCAGGCCTAGGAAGAACGTTAGTTCTCCCATCATTGACATCTCAAATTCACCCTGCATAGTCTTAGAAAAATCTTCACAAAGCTTCTCGTTAGTTGCCCCAAATATAATATCATCAACATAAATTTGGACAATTAGCATATCTCTATCTTTGTGAAGGATAAACAGTGTATTATCTAATTTGCCCCTTGAGAAACCCTTGCCCAGCAAAAAGCTGCTGAGTCTCTCATACCAAGCTCGAGGAGCTTGTTTCAGGCCATATAAAGCTTTCTTTAATCTATACACATGTTTGGGGTGCTTATGGTCCTCAAAGCCAGGAGGTTGTTCTACATATACCTCTTCTTTAATATAACCATTAAGAAATGCACTCTTTACATCCATTTGATATAATCTAAAACCTTTCATGGATGCAAAGGCTAGAAGAATCCTTATTGCTTCAAGTCTAGCGACTGGAGCAAAAGTTTCTTCATAGTCAATGCCTTCTTCTTGGTTGTATCCTTTGGCTACTAGTCTGGCTTTGTTTCTGGTGATTTGACCTGTCTCATCCAGTTTGTTCTTGAAGACCTACTTGGTCCCTACAATGGATTGATGAGACGGCCTTGGGACTAGTTCCCACACTTGACTTCTCTCAAATTGATTTAGCTCTTCCTGCATGGCAATAATCCAGTCGCAGTCCTCAAGAGCTTGTTCAACTGAAGTTGGTTCGATTTGAGATAGGAATGCTCCGAACTCAACTTCATTTTGAACTTGTCTTCTAGTTCTGACACCAGAAGAAACATCACCAAGCACTTGATCAAGAGGATGATCCCTGTGATGTCTCCTAGCTATTGGCAACTGTGCCTCCTCAGGCATGGGTTGCTCTCTAGGTTCATCACTGGGTTCACCTTCTTCTTTGGGATTGCTTGTTGGTGTTTCTTTTGGTGGTGAGGAAGATGATGGTAGTTTTGGAAGATTAAGTGCTTCATCATCTTCTGTGGATTGTCCCCATGTAGGAGTTTCATCAAATACAACATGCATGGATTCTTCTACAGTTTTAGTTCTCATGTTGTATATCCTATATGCTTTACTCCTAAGGGAATATCCTATGAATATGCCTACATCAGCCTTTGGATCAAACTTACCCAAATTTACCTTTCCATTATTATGCACGTAGCATTTTGATCCGAATATTCTGAGGTGGTTGATGTTGGGTTTCCTCCCTTTGTATAGCTCGTATGGAGTTTTATCCAAGCCCTTGCGAACATAGGCTCTGTTGGAGATATAGCAAGCAGTGCTCATAGCGTCCGCCCATAACACTTGAGAAACCTCTTTCTCGTTGAGCATGCTTCTAGCCATCTCTGTCAGAACCCTGTTCTTCCTTTCGACCACTCCATTTTGCTGAGGAGTCCTAGGAGCTGAGAAGTTATGTTCAATGCCGTTTTGCTCACATAGCTCAGAGAAGCTATGGTTCTCAAACTCCCCTCCATGGTCTGTCCTTATGGCTGTGATTTTGAGCTCTCTCTCATTCTGCACTTTCTTAGCCAGGACAACAAAAGCATCAAAAGTATCTTGCTTAGAGGGAAGAAACATAGTCCAAGTGAACCTTGAATAGTCATCCACTACCACTAGAGCATATAGGTTTCCACCCAAGCTCTTTACTCTTGCTGGCCCAACCAAATCCATGTGGATTAGTTCCAAGGGCCTGCTGGTGGAGACTCTCTTCTTGGTTTTAAACGAGGACTTTGTTTGCTTTCCTCGTTGGCAGGATTCACAGATAAAATCATGCTTAACTTTAAAAGAGGGAATACCTATAGCTAGCTCATTTTTAATTAGCATATCCAATTGAGTAAAATTGACATGAGCTAACCTCTTATGCCAAAGTCAGCTGTTCTCGTCACTAGATATTAAACATTTCTCTTCTAGCTGTTGACATAAATCTATGGTATATAGATTCCCATTTCTATTGGCCTTAAGTTTATACTTTAAGTTGGCCTTGTCTAAGATTAGATCCTGCTTGTCAACTATTAAGCACTCATTTGAATCAAATATTACCCAGTTACCTTTGTCTGTGCTTTGACTTACGCTTAGCAGGTTGTGACAGAGACCGTCCACTAGATATACATCTTTGACTGGTCCGACTTCTCCAACTCCAGTGATCTTGCCACTTTGATTTCCTCCAAAGGTCACTGTGGCTCCATCTTTGATCACCAGAGATTTGAACTTGTCTCTGTCTCCAGTCATATGTCTCGAGCATCCGCTATCGATGTACCATTTTTTGTTCTTGGATGCCTTGAGACACACCTGAAACAATCAAGCAACTTTAGGTACCCAACCTTTCTTGGGTCCCTTGTTAGTAGTGTTTAGTGCCCTTGGTCTAGCTTTGGGCTTAACCTTGGGCTTATGAACATTTGGAGCCTTTGGCCTAGTGCTGGCTCTAGGCTCTTGGGTTTTCCCTGTGGGATGATTCCAGGCTCGGGATCCTTGTCCTTCCTTGGTGTCCTTTGCAGGAGGAGGATCCTGTGTAGCCTTGGTTCCTTTGGGCACCCATTTGTAAGAGCTGTTAGCTCCATGTTTCTTAGCATTACAGGTGGACATGGAGTGTCCTTTCCTGTTGCAGTAGTTACAGAAGCTAAAAGGTGAGGAGTTATGACTGGTGGCTTTATGGAAGAACTTTAAGTAAGGCTTTACTTTTGGTTCTTCCCATTTTTTCTTTCTAGGGGTATATCCCAAGCCAGTTCTATCCCTATATGCCCTTTGGTTCATTAAGAGTATATTTAGCATTTCTGAACCATTGGTAAATTTCTGCAGGGCATTTTGCAGCTTATTATTTTCTTCTAAGATTTTGCTGCAATTTGGACAGCTCTCAGGTATTGGGGTGTTGGGTTCCGCTTGGGGAGAACCCTGTCCATCCACCATTGGAAATCTTCTAGCTTCCGCTAGTTCCTCACTAAGTGAGTCCACCTTGGACTCAAGTGATTCCTTTTTGGTTTTCAGGAATTTATAGGCTTTACATAGTTTAGAGAATTCTTCATGAATCTCATTGTAAGCCTCTTGTAGTTCAGGAAGAGTTACCTCATGTTCTTCGTTGGTGAGGTCAAGATCTGAAGATGCTTCCTCATCCTCTTCTCTAGCTACCAGGCAGAGGTTGGCAACTTCTTCATCATCACTTGCTTCCTCATCTGAGCTATTTACCCAAATGGAGGAAACAAGAGCCTTTCTTTTATCCTTGCCTTTAGACCTCTGCAGGCTGGGACATTCAGCCTTGAAGTGACCAGGCTTATTGCATTCAAAACACACAGGGACCTTCTCTTTCTTGTATCCCTTCTTCTGGCTGGAGTCACCTTTCTGATAGCCTTCCTTCTTTCTGAGGAATTTCCTGAACTTCCTCACCATCATAGCCATCTCCTCATCGTCCATCTCATCGTCGTCATCCTCATCATTGTCATTGATCTCTTTGCTGGGAGCAACGAGAGCAAGGTTCTTACTCTTGGATGAGGTTTGAGGAGCTCTCATAGCCAGCAAGGTAGGCTCATATTCAGCAAGGGAGCCAAAGAGAGCGGTGACGGAGCTGGTTGATTCTCCTTGCACTTCTTGCAGAATAGTTACTTTGGTGATCCAGTCACCCCTCAAGATCTTCAGAATCTTGCTCACTTGCTCTCTTTCAGGGATATCCTTACCAAGCGAGGCTAGATTGTTGATGAGATGGGTGAATCTGAGCTCTAGATCTCTGATGGGCTCGGTGGGGCTTAGCATGGCGAATTTGTGAAATTCTTCCACCAGCATCTCAACACGTCTTGCTTTTACTCCCCTGGTTCCGGAGTGTGCAGCCTCAAGAGCCTCCCACATATCTTTTGCATTTTTGTGGTGGCTGATCCTGTGAAACTCTTTGTAGCTGAGAGCACACTGGATGTAGTGCATAGCCCTATGGTTGAGTTGGACTAGAGCATAGTCCTTAGGAGTGTATCTGGCTTTCACCTTAGCAAATCCATCCTCATCTAAGGGAATTTGATCCCCATGTTCGATCACGTCCCATAGTCTGATATCGCTTGACTTGATATAAGTTTCCATTCTGAACTTCCAGAATGGATAGTTGTGCCCATCGAAGCCTGGGGGCTTGTTGGGTTGTACAGCGACATCTGGCAGAGAATAATCCGTATCCATTACTTAGATCTTTGCTTTCTGGATTCGTTGGAATCGAGTAAGAAAGACCTGCTCTGATACCAAATGTAAGTAATGGATACACAAGAGGGGGGGGTGAATTGTGCTTCAAAAATTAAATGCTCAAATAAAATAACACACGAGTTATACTGGTTCGGTCTACCTGACCTACGTCCAGTTCCTCAACCTCCCAGGTCGAGTTCCACTAAACCTCAGGTTTTAAATCGTGTTCACCTGAAAACCTTACAACCGCAAGTTTTCACGGGCTCACTTGCAACCTTACAACAAGTTTCACTCAGGCTCACTTGTAACCTTTCTAACTAACTCCCCCTTACACCAAGCAAGGGGTTTACCTTTTCACTTAAAGGATTTTTGACTAAGTTCTCTTAAAGAACAGATTGTGATACACACTTAAGTACAATAAATGCTCTTATGACAAGAAGAGACTTAACAAGAGTACAGAATAAGTAGGTGAGAGTAAACTCTTGATGTGTTAAATGCTCTTCGCTTTTCTGGGCAGCTTTGAATGCTTGAGAATGTTCTTCGTTTTCTTGCTCTGACTTTACTCAAGAATATTCAAAAATTCGATTCTTCATAAATGAAGTTGAGTTCTCTTATATAGTCTTCAAGCATTCTGAGCTCTTGGTAGGTGGGCTAGCCGTTTGAATATGTCCGTTTTTCCCTTGTTACCGTTTGCCCATTTAATGCTTCATCAATGCATAGCAGGGTTGACTTGCTTTATCTCTGAAAAGTAGCCCTGACACCTCTGCTCTGACAAAAGCATTCTGACTTCTGAGTATGTGATGTTTACTCTTGCACTCTTGCTGACGGATGATCATCATTCATCCGCAAGTGGTAATCTTACTCTGCAAGTGTTAAGCTCTGAGTCCCAATGTCAAGAGTCTTTCCATCCGGAAGCTCATTTGCATCCGGAAGCGTGACCATGTTCTGCACATACTGGTTAGTCCAACATAGCAATATATATATAAGAATTATACATGCTGTGGGAAGCTTGTTCGCTATGGGGAGTAGTTTACTTAGACTGTGTTCTGATTTGGTCTATGATGTATCCGGAAGCATTTTTACATCCGGAAGTAAAACCACTAGATGAAGGATCTTTGTTCACTATAACTCACTCTCACTTAGTGTATTTCATCCCAACACTCAGCGCTAGTCACTAAGCTATCGGAAGCACTTTTACTTGACGTAGTGAACTCACTGACGCTTAGGGATATATTTCTTTTATCAGTCTGTGTCAGTCTAAATCTATCAGGAAGCACTTTTACTTGATGATGTAAACGTACTGACGCTTGGGGTGATATCTATTCTATTAGTCTGCGCCAGTCTAAATCTAACAGGAAGTGCTTTCACTTGGCGAAGTAAACTCACTGACGCTTGGGGTAATATCTAGTCTATCGCTCTGCGCCAGTCTAAGTCTAACAGGAAGCATACTTACTTCCGATTGAGTCATAGCTTAGCCTTAAGATTTGTGTGCTTAATGTTCATGGACTAAGTTAAAACCCTATTGATTTACTTGCTGACGCTGGGGGATGAAAGCATTCATCCGCGTGCGCAAGTCCTAATCTATCCGAAAGTAAAACCTCATCCGGAAGCGCTCTTACTTGGGATCCTATGTTAATCCTATTGCTTCCTAGGCACTTGGTCTAATCCTTTATATTTTAGTCTTCATCAAAACTTAAGATTCTAACAAATTAAATTTAAAAAACAATGTTTTAAGGATTTGCAAATTTGTGATAGTGAGGAAAATTGGGTAAAATATAGATTAGCAAAGAAAGAGGCGAAAAGAGTTGTTAGTATAACTAGAGCTAATTTCTTTGAGGAGTTTTATAAAGAATTAGGGACAAAAGATGGGAAACAAAAAATGTATAGAATAGCAAAGATAAAAGAACAGAAATCTAGAGATCTAGATCAAGTAATGTGTGTTAAGGATGAAGAAGGTAATGTATTAGTTAAAGATGAGAGTATTAGGAATAGATAATTTATTTAATGATAGAGTGGAAACTTTGAATTATATTATATATAATTTAGGGACTAGTGATTGGAATAGCAGTTTTACAGATAATATTAAGATTAGTATTAGTGAAGTTGAGGATGCTCTTAAGAAAATGGCTAAGGGAAAAGCTGTTGGACCAGATGGTATTCCTATTGAAGTATGGAAATGTTTAGGAGAAGATGATGTGTGGTGGCTTACTAAACTATTTAATGAAATTTTAAGGTCTAAGAAAATGCCAGATGATTGGAGGAAGAGTACATTAGTACCTATTTATAAAAATAAAGGAGATATTCAAAATTGTGCAAATTATAGAGGAATAAAACTTATGAGTCATACAATGAAGTTGTGGGAAAAAATAATTGAGCGTAGGTTACGTAATGAGACTAGCATATCCAAAAATCAATTTGGTTTTATGCCAGGAAGGTCAACCACAAAAGCAATATATCTAATTAGAGGCTTAATAGAAAGATATAGAAGTATTAGAAAAGACTTACATATAATTTTTATTGATTTGGAAAAAGCATATGATAGGGTGCCAAGAGATTTACTTTGAAAAATTTTAGAAAAGAAAGAGGTACAAGTTGAGTATATTAGAGCTATTCAAGATATGTGTGAAGGTGTAATGACTAGAGTTAGAACACCGGTAGGTGAAACAATTGATTTTCCAATAAGAATTGGTTTACATCAAGGTTCGGTGTTGAGTCCGTATTTGTTTAATCTTGTTTTGGATGTTGTGACTGAAAGTATACAAGAAGAAATTCCTAAGTGCATGCTTTTTGCGGATGATATAGTTATTTTAGGGGATTCAAAAGATGAAATTAATTGGAAATTAGAGTTATGGAGGACGACTCTAGAGTCGAAAGGCTTTAGAATAAGTAGGAGTAAAACGGAATATATGTGTTGTAGTTTTGGCAATAGACAACCTCATGAGGACATAGAAACTGTATTAGGAGAGCATGTTGTACGTCAAGTGGATAAGTTTAAATATCTGGGATCAGTTATACAAGAGGATTGTGAGGTAGATGGAGATGCCAATAATAGAATTCAGGCTGGTTGGTGCAAATGGAGAAAAGCTTCTGGGGTTATTTGTGATCGAATGGTTCAAACTAAAGTAAAAGGAGAATTCTATCGAACAGCTATTGGACTAGCATTGTCATATGGTAGTGAATGCTGGGCAATTAAAAAACAGCAAGAACATAAGATGGATGTGTCAGAGATGAAAATGTTGAGATGGATGAGTGGGTATACATTCTATTATACCTTACTCTTCTTATGCCTCCTTTGACACTGAGTTTCCTGGTACAACAATTGTTACTACTTACTCTGAATGTTGATAAACACTCCTATTCAAAGCTATCACGGTATCGCCTACAACCAATTGCAATTTCATGATGGCCAATGTTGATGCATTTAATATCATCCAAATTGGTCTTACCTTATCTGATTCTAATAGAAATTTACCTACATTTGGAAGTCAAAACGGATACATTTGGCAATTCAATTTCTGTGACTTTGTTACTAGGAGGGACTTTCATAATTGCGAATCCATTCAACTATTGAAGAAAAAGGGCAGAAAAAGGGCATCAATTACAGGAGGAACAAGAAAGAGGGATCCTATCATGGCTATTCCGAAAACTTATTTTAAAATCTGGAGTGTTCTTCAATTATTAGCTCACATGGGTGACATTCCACAACTCTAACGATTTCGGGTTCTTGATCAAACTTCTCACTAGGTGCCGAATGCCTCCTAATGTTCACTTGTTCAAAATTTTGGCTGCACGAATCTTTGGACCCAAAATTTATGACATTAAACATATAATTAAGTTCTACAATGGCTTATATGGTGGTTTAGAACGAGTTGTCAAGGCATTGAATGTAGAACGTGTAGCTGGGAATGCTCACCAAGATGGGCCTGATAGCCTACTTACCTTACAAACCTTCCTAAAGTTGATGAATATATATTTCAGTAACCATCCTGGACTTGAAAAGACTTGAAAATTTTCAAAGGGCTCTCTATGGTTTTGAAGTCAACAATATAATTCTGCCCTTCCAACACCTCAACAATCGCTACGGCCAAATCCAACACCACATTATCGATCCATTCCACCCCCATATTTCTTACCATTAGTAGTAGCACAAGTTTAATGTATTAATTACTAGTTTTTTATAACAATATGAATTACTCAGTAGAAGCATGAGTTTAATGTATGAATTTCTTACCATCTTTTCTTGAAAGTTGTGACATAGCTACATCTATTAGACATTTAGTACAATTACTTTTGGCGGATAAATTAATTTTTTTTATTGCGGTGATTCACTTAGTTTTATTTTCAAATAATGAAGAAAAAGTTGCCCGAAGAGGGTTTGAGTAGTGCAACATCATTTATTATAACAAAATCACAGCAAATTCCTATTGAAAAAGAAAATTCCAAAAATAAATATTTATTAATTGCCTCTAACCAGCTTTAATGCAATTAATTTTGTTGAATATGCATTTTATTATTATCACAATTAATAAATTAATAATTAATAATAATATGATTGTTTTTCATTAGTGTGTGTATGTAGCACAATTGTAATTGATAGTTTGATACAAAATCTCATCATAAGTTTACAAATTAGTAGTCTTAATAATAAAGAGAAAATATAAAAAAATCATCTAAATTTACAAATTACAACCCTAAGTCATTGTTGTAGTGGTTACAAATTTTTTATCTTTAAACGATTATAAAATATTTAACTTTTTGGACAAAATATTTATGAAATACATGTGCATTATTTCACGGGGACAATTATCTAGTTCATGTTCTAAATATGTGAGTCTTATCAAAATCATAACAATATTTTGAAGTTTTATAGTTCATAAACAAGGTTTAGTAAATACTTTGAAGTTTTGAAGTCTTATCAAAATCATGTTCCAAATATTTTGAAGTCTTATCAAAATTTTGTTATCTAGAATCTTGTTAGGATGTAAGCAAGGTTTTAAAATTTTTTAGTATGGTTTAAATTTTAAATTATATGGGATTCTTATCAAAATCATAACAATATTTTGATGGAGGATCTGCAAATTCATCTTCTAGAAAAGAATTACATTACCCACTTTAGTAATTAGGGGAGATGTATGGTTTAGGGTTTATAGTTGATTTTTTCAATATTCTAATAATAGGCCACATAATAAATTAATAGTGTATATAAATTTTAAAATACTATTTAAAGCTTTTTTTCCAAGTTCCCGGGAAGCGTATATGATGTCGAGCCAATTCATAATGACCCTTTACTAATTCCGTTAAATCGCTTAAATCTCAGTTAATTTCGAATCTGAGACGAAAACATTCACACCCCAACATTTTCAAAGTGATTGATATTAACATTATTTGCTACTTTGAATTGGTGAAATTTTCTTGTAAACAATCAATCTCACAAGGTACTTTAATGTGTAAATTGTAATTATTAATATTTTATGTGTTATTGTTTAGTGCTGTTTCTTTCTTTATTTTCGATATGATATTCTTATGTGATAAATCCCACTGTGGTTTGAATTATTATTTCTTTTCTCTCTGAAGGAAATTGAATTATGGGAATTTACATCTTGTGTAGTTCTGAATTTCTGATTATGCATGATTTAATGTAACTCTTGAAGTTTCTGAGATTGATTGGTTGTCAATTTGAATCTTTAGTCAGATTTTGAAGAAGTTTCTTGGCGGCCAATCTTTGACAGTGATGGCTGTCTTTTTATATTTTTTTATTTTGGATAAGAATGGCAATATTTACTTATAACTAGCTACCTTTCATTATAGTGGAATTGTCTTACTATGAAAATCAAAACAACAAAATTCATTATTCATTAGTAAGTAATATGATGGACCTGGACCCTCTTGGGCTTATTATAAAAGGAGGTCCAAAGTTGTTAAGAGGAATGTATCTAATAAAGAAGGGGAGAGACAGAAACAGAATGAGAAACAGAATGGAGACATTTGTAACAGATCAGCAAAAGTTAGTTAGTTAATTGTTAGGGTGTGCGTGGGGGGTATTGTATAAATAGAGACAATAAGAGAGAGAGAGAGAGAGAGAGAGAGAGAGAGAGAGAGAGAGGGTATGCTGGTATTCTGTTAAGTGTGGTTAGGAGAGTGTGTGCCTCTAGAATTGCATATTAGGCCCTATAATTGTCTCTGTAATCCTCTTTAGAGGTGATACTTTGATTCTTGAATAATATTCCCTCCGTTCCTAAATATAAAATCACTTTCCCTAATTTGAGTAGATTAAGGAACTTTGTTAAGTTAGTTATTTACACATGATATTACCAATTTATCCCAATTATATACCTTTATCCTTACTTTCCCTCTTTTGCTTGTTATTATAGATAAGCATTGTAGAGTTAATTTGGGAAAAAGTTGGGAAAAGTTAGAAAGTGATCTTATAATTAGGAAAAAGTTGAATTTCAAAAGTGATCTTATATTTAGGAACGGAAAGAGTACTATATTGGTATTTTCTCATCATAATATCATATACCTATGCAAGAGAGGTGTACAGATTATGCCCTTCCTTTGGTTCTTTAATATTTCTGATTGAAATAACAGCAAAAGCCTTATCCCCCTTAGTGGGGTAGGTTTGTAATATTTCAGAATAAAGTTAAAAAGAATTTTTGAAGAATTTTTTGCTATGATTTGTTGATGCTATGTCTGTTTATGTCAAACCAATCATTTACAATTTATCAATGAGATTCTTCTCTTTAGGTGCTGGCTTGCTCAATTGCTAATGTTAGCTGGCAACTGATGGGAAAATTCTGAAAAACAGTTGATATTGTTCTCTGGTATTGGTCAATCAATATCCAAGGGGACATTAATGAAGAAAGAGTGGTTATCTAGTGTGCTTAACAGTTTTAGAGTTTGAACATATATGAAAATTAGTTCTGCTTTGTGGTAATCGGAAGTTGGAGCAAGGAACTCACATTGCTTTTTTATTTTATTTTTTTGGATCATTAAGTATACTAGATTGACTTTTTTGGGTTTGAGTTTTACTATGTGTGTGTGTGTGTATTTTTCTTCTAGTTATTTATCATTTGTTGTCAAGTTCCTATAATTGATTATCCTTAATATTTTTTGACTTCTGATGGGTAGATATTTGTGCAGGCAGGATGTCATGCTTTTGATTGAATTAATGGGACTAATATGTTATTGGTGAAGGATCAAAAGGATAAAACGTCATCACAAATATTGTCAAGTGAGTTACAACTTACACTACTTTATCTTTTTTTTTTCCCAATACAATACACCATTTTATCTGGTTACACTTAAAGCTAACCGTTTGAACTTTTGTCTTGATTGTTCCATAAATATTCCTAATTTGAAGTTATACCATTAAGAAAAAATTCATTGTGGGATGCTTTCAAAGCTGGAAGTTGGAGCTTGGGGCATCTTTGTCATTTCAAATTTATTTCCCAAAAATTACTGATACTCCCCATTGTGGCCTTGAGTTGCATGTACTTTTCTTTCAAACAAAAAAGAAAAGTTAGACCTTGCAATATCTGCAGTGTGTATAACACTTTTCTCCTTTTTACATGTAGTTTTCATAACATCATATTATATTTTAAATTAACCTTTAACCCCATGCGCGGCATGACCATTGAAAAAATGTATTGTCTGTACTATATATATTGATAGCTTATGTAAATTCTCAATACATTAATAAGCTTTTTGTACAATTTAAGGTAGAATTGTTTTGTACCTTAAGAAGTCATTGTCTTGTGTTTTTGTGTGTGCATGTGCCACCATTAAGTGATGTCTCATTTATTTTGGCTTCTTTGATTTGCTCATACTTGGTTTTTACAATGTTATAAAAGTACAATCATGAATTGTAATTCCTTTGTAGGCTTTCGTCTGGCATTAAGCATTCCCCCGTTATAGTAACTGGTTAAGAGTCTTAGACTAGGCCTTTTGTGCCGTGGATACTCCCTAGGTTTTCAATTACCCTTCTTCTGCAATCTGGTTTAGTATAGTTGACCCTGCTATGAATAGCTCTAGAAGTATACATTGATGGCCAAGGAATGATCAACAATCTTTTGACATCCTAAGAATTAATAGGTTTTTGGTTCAAGTGTCTCTCTTCACTCCTCAGAAAATGAAAGGAAAATGAGGGATTGAATATATTATTACGATGCTTTTTTTAGCTTAGTTATTAAGAGGATGTTTTATTTGATAAAAAGTGGGAATTGGTTTAGTATGGGCAATAGAGATTGAATCAGTGTGCTGTCTATTTTCTTTAATTTCTGTTCATCATTTAAGCATTATCTTTCTAGCTACATGCCTGCATGGTTAACTTGTTTCAAGAAATATGAAAAACTTTATTCTATCATTCACGTAGAAAACACTGAAGAATGACCCAAATGTTGTTATGAAGAATCAAAATACATTGATGATGTCTCTAATTTTTCTTACACTATCATTGTCATGGCTAATCTTGCTTCACCCCATTACAAATTGAGCAAGAATAGGACTGATGAAGGTCCTTTTAAGACCTTTTACTGTATATCACCTCTTCCTTAATTGCTTTCTGATCCCTATTCCTTTTTTTCTTGCTTGCTTCCTCTTATTGAGTCACTAACGACTAATGATGTCACCTTTAGAATCACAACTCTTACTGTATGAAAAAAAACGAATCGCAACTCTTAATTCTATTATTTGTGCTGGAAAGTCACTAAAAAATGGCCAATGCAATTTATATAGTTTACTGGTTTTGCACATTTTTGGTTATTCAAATAAATGGTACATGCCTTTGATTTGTTTCTCAGAAAGGAAATTAATAGCTTATGGCAATGTCATGAATTGCAGGAAGATTTTATCATCTCATTCTTGAAGATGAACCAACAATTTCAAGGATCCGGCACTCCAAATTCATCACTTGTAAAACGGAAACGTGGGCGGCCCCGCAAAGAGGCAAGAACACTTCTGTCAAACATCACGCCTATAAGATGTGTCCCAGACACCGGCATCAACCCGAACCAACCAGCAGGCACAACTGGCAGTAAGATTGTGATGAACACCAACCAACCAGTAGGAGCAGGTGGTAGTGGTAATGATGAAATGCTTGGGACAGTGGTAACTGGTGTCATTGCAGGTTGTTTTGGTGGGGGGTATCTCCTAAATGTTCGGATAGCAGACTCTCCAACCTATTTTCAAGGCGTTGTATTTCGACCTGGGCAATATGTTCCTATTACTCCTGTAAATGATGTAGCTCCTCATCTTGAAATGATTCAAAGGCGAGATTTCTCAGTTCCAGTTTTCATCCCACAGGCTCAGATGCAAAGTTCTATTCGGGCATCAGGACAAGGTAGCAAACAACCTGTTGAGCATCCACCTCTGGTGCCTATCTCTGGATCGTCAATATTGCTAGATAATAAATCTGCATCTGTTGTTCCTGGACATGTGATGCCACAGACTAGCATTCCTCTAGCACCCATGACTATTGTTCCACCAACTGACTCATTTATTCCTGCTGGAGGAACACCACAGACTTTATCAGTTCCTGGGCAAGGGAGTCAACCTGCATTGGGCACAAAGATGGAATGTGACAAAAATGTTGAACATGATACAAAGAAACTTGATACATCCAAACAGGTAAAAGAACTTGGTGCAGATGGGGGAATAGAAAAGGATTCAAAGTTAACAGCTGAAGATGACAATTTGCTTCCAATGACCGAAAACATGGATACGGAGCAGGATGCTGGAAGTTCTGTCCCACTGGATAAGCTGAAACAGGATTCACCAAAGATTACAAATTTCGAACTCAACCAAATGGCTGTACCTGCTGTGACTGAGGCCATACAAAGTGAACAGAATCAGGATGAACTGAAGAGCTCAAATATTGTAGCCAACAAACTGCCTGTGTCTGCTGAACTTGAAGCTATGCAATCTAAACAGATTCTTGATGGAAGGAATTCAAATCTGGAACCTATGGAAATGCCTGAATCTATTAATCCTGAAAACCTTCAGTCTGTTGATAAGTTTGAGGTTAGATCAGATTCTCCAAAGCCTGCACCTGGAGGAGATGTTGTCCCTTCTGCCTCTGAAGGATCCACTTTGCAAGAGACAAGTGATCCCAACAACCATGGTCCTTCAGGTTCATGTGAGACTACTAAGGTAGATGACAGTTACCCTTCAGGAGACACTACTAAGTCAGTAAAGCCTGAAATCCCCATTGGACCAGGCATTCTCTGAAAACTATTGCTGAAAAGGATTCAAGGCTTCTATCAAAAGGAAAGAAAATAATAAAATAAAAAGATTGAAGACGGTCAGAGCATTGGAAGAAATAATGTTTGTTCTGGAATAAATCACTGATGTCAGTCCTGTATCCTGATAGTGTTTCTGGGAGTGGATTAGGCATTTATCTTTATCTTCATAGTTAGTGCCAATTCTCTTGTACAGGCAGCTTCTCATTTGGTTTACTTATTTCTTATTACAATGGTGGAAATTTTGTGTTTTTTTCTTATGGAAGTTTGCTGTTTCACGTTGATTTCCTTGTTAAACAAAGTACATTATTTTGGATCAAGAGTTAGGTGCAAATAAAGTATCTAACAATTATGCAAAGCGAACTGAACATAAATAACATATTTTCAGGGCAAACATGGTATTGATCAAATAAAAAGAGTGCAAGTGAATATAGGAAGTCATTTACCCAGTAGTAAAAAGTTAAAACAATTAAATAATCGCAAAGTGGGCCCTCAAACATGACAAGTGGCGTGTGAAGAGCAAAATGTATGATGTGATCTTATGTTCGGTTCAATTTGTACAAGTGTTGATTACTAAATTTTTTCTCAAAAATGTTGAATCTGCATTATATATAAAGGGAAAATGACAAATAAATTTCTCTCAATACTCAAAAAGTCAAGTGAGGAATCTAAACTTCCAAAACGATTATGAAGGAACCAGCACCTACCTGACATTTTAAAATTGTGCGAAAAGACAAAATTGCCCTCATTCTAAAACACCTAATTAACATTTGAACCTTCGCCGTTAACATTTATAGCATAACGGATAACATTTGGCTCATTGGAATTAACTTCTCTGACATTTTGTGCTTCCATTTGCAGCTGTTACTCATTAACATTTGCACCGTCGTTATTACATTTGCACTTTCACCGTTAACATTTATAGCATAACGAATAACATTTGGTTCATTAGAATTAACTTCACATAATTTTGTCTTTTCGCACAATTTTAAAATGTCAAGTAGGTGTTGGTTCCTTCATAGTTCTTTTGGAAGTTTAGGTTTCTCACTGTTAGGAGTGATTTAATTGTCATTTTACCTGGGGCAAAAGTGCTGATCTAATAATTAACTATTTCAGTTTGGGCAAAAATAATAAATGACTGTTTCGCGGTGCAAAAATAATATTCAACTTTGTGACCCGGTGCAAAAATGATAAAACCGGTGTTAAATGTTAATTTGTAATTATGAGAAACCTGATTGATATTATTTTTTAAAGAGAAAATACATTTTTACCCCTAATGATTAAAACACATCCTTCTTCCTCCTCCCCTTCCTCTACCCCTTCTGAAATGAAAAGCTCACTGACCAAACACAAACACAAACACTCCATGCATCACATTCCACAACAACCCCTCATAGTCCCTAAAATTCAATCCATAACAAACACGCGCAGATAAAAAAATTAAAATAAATCAAATGAGGTTGCAGTGGCGGAGGACGTAGCGGAAGAAGAGCCTTGTCTTTGAGCTTTCGTCACCGCCTTCTCTAGAGGGCGCAGCGGCAGAGGATAAGGACGAGGAGGTTGATGAGTCTACATGGGCAGCAGCAACAGACGACGGGCACTTCGCCACGGTGGCGCTGATTACCTCGCCGACATAGAAGGTGCAGGTGGCGGTAGAGGGGGGTCTAGAGGAGGTAGCGGACTAAATTGAGAAGCTGAACAGATTGATCAGCGAATTTGCTAAACCACCAGATCCTCCCTCATATCAGAAAAACAAACGATCTAGCTTTCATGATGAAAAACACCCAAATATGAACCTATTAAAAAGAAAGAAAGAAAACTATAAAGCGACAAAGAAGAAGGCAGAGAGCTGTTTCTTTAAATTAAGAACAATGATATTATCAGTTTAAGGAGTAAAGATCCAGTCTTTATGATTCAGTAATACTCAGTGAATATTCCAAATGAAAAATCAAGAAAACCCAAGCACATAAATGGAATAAAGTGAAGGTGGGTACGTGAAATATTAGAGGGGGAAGTGGAAATGTAACGACTTTCTGAGATGGGTTCAGTTTTGGGGCTGAAAGTAAAGAAGAAGAAGAAGAAGAACAAAGCTAACAACATTGAGTCCCACAAAAGAAAAGAGAGAGAAAAGAAGATGAGAGAGAGAAGGGGAAGGGAAGGAGGGAGGAGGATGAGTTTTAATTGAGACGGGTAAAAAGGTTTTTTTACTTTGAAAAATAATATTAGTAAGGTTTCACAAAACTACAAATTAACATTAAACACTGGTTTTATCATTTTTGCACCGGGTCACAAAGTTGAATATTATTTATGCACCGCGAAACAGTCATTTATTATTTTTGCCCAAACTGAAATAGTTAATTATTAGATCAGCACTTTTGCCCTTTTACCTAATATAAACATTTATGCCCCCATTTTGCATTTTTTAATGGTTCCAACATCCAAGTCCAACTGTTGGTTAATGGACTCCCCATATTTGCATTAGTTTTATTTGATTAATAGTACTATTTTTGCTCCAAAATAACCATTAGTTATATTTGATGTGATTCACACAATAATTACTCAGCTTGAGTTACATATAGATAATATGACTTATTATTGGTAAGTGGTAACTGCGTTGTCTGAGAAGTTGAATGGAATTTTTAGTGTACCCTCCTTTTACAGAATTTTCAAGGTGAATCTCAGTGTCTACTTGTGTGAAACTAGCAACACTCTCCCCCGCGCTTTGCGCGGGGAGCAAACACTTCAAGCATGGTATTCATGGCATTTACTAAGATACTATTAAAATGAACTGCATCACATCGCAATTTGCTAAAATCACATTAGAAACTGTGCACGAGAACAATTTAAAACAAAATATATAGCAACAAAGATAGCGAGATCTCCCCCCTCGCTTTGCGCGGGGAGCAAACACTACAAAGATGTCGTTGCTACAAATTATTAGGATATCAATACGGCGAATTACAGCGCAAGCTACTATGTCAATACACATTATCATGTACATACCAGAAAAATTCAAAACATATTAGGCATCAATGTAGATAAGAAAAATTCATCTTATTAGCCTAATTCGAACAGCTTGCTTCAACCTTTGATTCCCGCAAATGCATTATTACAGCTGTAATAGGCAAAACGAAAATTGTCAATAGAGAAGTTCAGAGGAAGTTATTTGAGAAATATTTCAAGCTTGTAATGTAGGGGAAACATAACCATGCTAAAAATGAAGGGAGGATGATTACATCATACATGTAAATCTAGCATGCGAAAGACTTTCATGTAGAAAACATTTTTGTCTTCCCCACGGAACCGAAGTAATCGGGTGGAACAAAAAAAGCGAGAAGTCTTCCTCCGGGCAAGGCTTGGGAGCAAAGAATTAAACAAAGACATTGTAATATCTATTTCACATTTTATAAGATTGTGTTATCAATATATCAATATATTTATAAAATAGTGAAACTGAAAAAATGGAAACAAATGAATTATCACTTAAGCTTTGACTAAGGCGACAAAAATCAAGCCTTGCATAAATTGATATACAAAAATCAAGCGTTGCATAATTTGATATGCAAAAGTTTTACCCTAAAAGCTTGATAAGATATTGACTAAAGCTGCAAAAATCAACAACCTGATATCTTTTCCCTGAAAATGAGGGATTGTTGTCACCAAAGTCGATCTTTTACCGTTCCTTAAAACAGGGGACTGGAGGATAAATCAATTCCATCACATCCAAATTTAAAACTCAGAAGTACTACAGAGATTGATGTTGGAGCTCATTGAAAAGGAAAAAAATGAATATCAGAAAGTAGGCACAAAGAAATACCTTTACATATTATTCTACAAAGTCTACAAGGAACTCTTTAGCACTGTGTAAATAGAATAAAAGAAACCAAATTCATTGATCATTACTCACAAAAAAAAAACTAACAATATTATTTATTATAATTAAAGAAATAATGCATGAGCAGCTTAACCTCTACTTGCACTACTTATAAGAGCAAAATCATTAAGCATACTTTGCTCATATATCAAGCAGATCCCTCAATTTTGGAATTAACAAAAGAATGGTTAGGTTTAAATTAGAGTAAAGAAAACAACATTTTATAATCAGGGTAAAAAAAACAACGAAATGTAAGAGGTAAATAATATGGCATGTCTTGCAAACATGAAGTAGAAAGAATTGCAGAGAAGTATCTTGTTGCTTTGCTGTCATGCAGGTTTCCATGTATAGCAAAAGCATGGTAGGACTAAAAGTATACAGCAGCAAAAAAAATCATGAATCAACAAAGCAAATTTTAGCACAATTATGGAATGAGTATAATGAGGGAGTAAAAAAAGCAAATTTAGAGAATTGAAGTGGCCAAATCTTTCCTTTCTTGTTTAGTTTTTCCTTGATGTTGCAACCTCATATTGACAGATAAAAAAAATGTTCCTTTCAAATCTTGTTGTATTTGCAAGTTTAGCTGTATTAAGTTTGGATTCCCCAAATACTTACATGATTAACATGAACTATCTTTTTATATGAAAAACCAGTTGGCACTTACAGGTTTTGCATCTTCTACATTGATGAAACCCATTTCAATGAGCCCTTGTCCACTCACGCACATCAGAACCACATAAAGTTGTAAAACTTCTCAAATTATATAACCAAGAAGCAAAGACAATCAACATGCAACTTAACAAATTTTACTGATAAGGTTAAGTCAAATTCTGCAAAAAACTTTACAGGAAGGTAATGATATTTGTGCAGAGACTCAATTCTGAAATGTTTCAATCATAGAAACATCATTTTCTCTATCTTCTTCTTGAAGTAGTCAACATACCCGGGGTACCTTTCTTCATTCATTTTTTCCTTGATGTTGCAACCTCATATAGTGTTCATTGTCTGTTTCTCCAGCTCCTCACTGAAAGTGGGCCAATAACAAATATATTAGCCAAACTACTACTAATACAAATGCTTTCTATTCAAGAATTTTTCAAGTATAAAACTAAAAGAATATCAATTCTGCTTTCATAATGAGAAATGCCCCTTTAAGACTGTGATGAATAATCTCTTCAAACATCAGAATATCATTATAAATTAGAAATAACAAACCTCACCTTGAAAGCCTAGTTGATGCCTGTACCTGCATCAGCAAGCAAGAGATATTATTCTTCCATGTACATTAGTTATTACAGCATCTCTAATAAAAACCTAAAAACTGAATGGGTTGATTTAAGCATGCCAAGATTGACTTCATTGCTTTTCAGATGTGTTAAGGCAAATAGATAGTTATTATCCTTATTCACAGGAAAACATAGTAGGTATCCAATTTCCAAACATGCATGACAGTTTTAATTAACCGTAAAGAGTAAATAACCTCAAAAAGATCAATTCATCAACTCACTTAAAATTAGGCTATGCTCATTTTTACAATTTAAACCAAAGAAAAAGATATCTCTAACAGCCATAAAGGTGTGATCACAATCCTATTGCTTGCACATAGAGCAAAGGAAAATAATGTTCTTCAAGCAGACTTACATGACTTTCAGCTCTCCTTGAATTTTAGACGGCAAATAAGTCTCTGACAAGGAAGAAATTTAATACACAGGAAATGCTTTACTGTCAAAATAAATTATTTTGTATGCAGTATGCATGTTCCCATGAAGCATTTTTAGCACTTCTTACCCGTAACAAAAACCAAGTAATTAAGTGAGCTATATGAGAACCAACTTACCCCTAAAAAAATAAATAAACAGCAAAAAAAAACTCAACATCCAAGAATTAATCATTTGTCTACATTACTAAGAAATAAATAAAAGCATACATTGTGTAGATATGAAAACTTAGTCAAGCACATGGTTATCATTTGAAACTAAAATAATGGGCAAGGAATCATTAATCCCCTTGGATTAACCATACAAATGAAGGCATGGTACACATCATCCACAATCTTAACCAAGAAAATAAAGCCCAAATTCAAGAAAAGCCTTCATAATTTCCTTGTACTAATGACCCAACAACTCACAGAAATAGTCCATAAACCCACTGGGACTTGGAACTTCAGTTGGATACATACTCCAAATAGCTGTTCTTTTCTTCCCCCTCAAAACAATTTGACTTGCAGTAAATAGACTCCAATCCAGCTGAAAAGAAACTATTCAGGATTGGAACAAATCTCTTCTGTAAATAGAATTACATAAAGGTCTCTATGGCTACCAATTCTTGTCTCTAATCAAATAAGATGTACAGTTTTTTATCTTCAGAATTACAGAGATTGATGATGGAGCTCATTAGTCACTACTTTATTCAGATGTAAAAGCAGTCTAGATAAACACAGCTCTCAATCATGTGAGAGTAATATGCCAAGATTCAAAGCTACAGATCAGGGGTTCATTTACAGCAGTAAAACTGCACAGAATAATCAATTTGTTTTCCGTCTCAAGGCAGAGACTAAACCAACGAATTAACCTAGGGTTTCGTCTCAAAGGGCCCATTAAGCTTCATTGCTAACACAAACTTCTACCAGATGTATCCAGTAGAAAAATCTTGATTTAGAATCCCATTCTTCAACTAAACCTGTGGATAATCATGGACATATTTGTGAAGATAGAGAGAAAATGTATTTTCTTATTATCAAGGTTGATGTACAAGAGCCTACTTATAGGCTAGAAGGAAGACAGGATAATAATCCCTAATTAATGCTAATGATAACTCATAAAGCCTAATAAGAGCCTACATAATCAGCAAGAATATTTACAATAATTACAGAATATTCTCACACTCCCCCTCAAGTTGGATCATATATGTCGATCATGTCCAACTTGCTTATACAATTATCAAATGCAGGTTTGAGGAGCGCCTTCGTTAGTACATCAGCCGCTTGAAGGTTTGTCGGAAGAAAGATCAAACATATGGTCCCTTCTTCAACTTTTTCTCTGATGAAATGTCTGTCTATCTCCACATGCTTTGACCTCTCGTGCTGAACAGGATTTAAGGCCATGCTTATAGCTGCCTTATTGTCACAATAGAGTTTGAGTGGCAAATCCACTTGGACCTGTATCTCGCAAAGAACACGTTTTAGCCACATTTCCTCCATTATTCCTTGAGCCAACGCCCTTAATTCAGCTTCAGCACTGCTTTTTGACACAACCCTCTGTTTCTGACTCTTCCAAGTTACTAAATTCCCCCATACAAAGGAGCAATAACCAGAAGTAGATCTTCGGTCAGGATGTGTTCCTCCCCAACTTGCATCAGTGTAAACTTCAATCGATCTTCGTTCTTGTTTCCGGAAGAACAAACCTTTCCCGGGAGTACCTTTTAGATACCTCAAGATCCTGTACGCAGCATCCATATGCTTCTTTCTTGGATCACTCATATATTGACTAGCAACACTTACTGCAAACGCTATATCAGGTCTTGTGTGGGAAAGATAAATTAGCTTCCCAACAAGTCTTTGATATCTTTCTTTATCCACTGGCTCTTCTAGCTCTTTATCTTCCTTTTCAGCTTCAGCATCATCATCAAGATCATCCTCTTCTGAATCCCCCTCTTCTCTAGGCTTCTTCTTTTTCTTAGGAGGTACAATAGGAGTTGGTTCAGGACTACACTCCAACATGCCTGTTTCTTCGAGGAGATCCAGTATATACTTCCTTTGGGACACATAAACTCCTTTCCTTGATCTTGCAACTTCCATTCCAAGAAAGTACTTCAGATTCCCTAGGTCTTTGACTTCAAATTCCTTGCCAAGCGCAAGTTTTATCCTAGACATTTCATCAATATGATCTCCTGTAAGAATTATATCATCAACATACACAATAAGGATACATCTCCTTCCTCCCTCTGTTTTGACAAACATAGTATGATCTGATAAACATTGTTTGTAGCCTTCAACTTTCAGGACCTTTGAAAACCTGTCAAACCAAGCCCTAGGAGACTGTTTCAGGCCATAGAGAGACTTCTTCAACTTGCAAACCTTATCACCTCTTCCCTCCTCAAAACCAGGAGGTAAAGTCATGTAAACTTCTTCTTTAAGCTCTCCGTTCAAGAAGGCATTCTTAATGTCCATCTGATGAAGTGGCCAGTCCAAGTTAGCTGCTACAGACAATAAAACTCGGATAGTATTCAATTTTGCCACTGGTGCAAACGTCTCTTGGTAGTCTAGACCATAAGTCTGAGTGAAACCTCTTGCCACAAGTCGTTCTTTTAACTTGTCAAGAGTACCATCAGCCATATACTTAGGGGTAAATACCCATTTGCAACTAACAAGTTTCTTGCCTCTCGGTTTTTCAACCACAGCCCACGTCTCATTCTTCTCAAGAGCTCTCATCTCCTCCATAACTGCTGCTCTCCATTCAGGTACCTCAAGTGCTTCCTGAATGTTTTTAGGAACATGGACTTTATCCAAACCGGTAACAAATGCCCTATAGCCTGAGGAAAGAGCATTATAGGACATATACTTTTGAATTGGATGTAGAGTACACGATCGAGGCTGTTTCCTGTGAGCAATAGGCACATCAAGGTCATTATATTCATTAACATTTATATGAATTTCCTGAGATACCTCTGGAACAGTCTCTTCAGCAACCACCACTTCTGGCTCCTTTGGTTTTCCAGGAGCTATCACTGGTTCTGAATGCTTGAGTGCTTCAGATGCAAGTTTCTTTCCTCCCTTAGATTTTTGCCTTCGTGAGTACACCATCATATCTTTGTTCCCTGCATTCAAATTTTGCACAAGAGATGGTTGGGTTAAGGGAGGTTCGATTTGTGGTGGTGGTGATGGCTCTGTCTGTGGTATAGATGGAGGTGGTGGCTCTGTTTGTGGTAAAGGTGAAGGTGATGGCTCTATCTGTGGTAGGGTTATCCATTGTTCAAGAGTGTTATATTCTTGTACAGGTTCAGGTACCCAAGTCTGAGATTCACTCGTTCTCTCCCCCTGAATTGAAGATTTGGGATAGAAAGGTGTATCTTCATAAAAAGTAACATCAAAACTTACAAATAGGTGTTTAGAGACAGGATCAAAACATTTGTACCCCTTTTGAGTTGGAGAATACCCAAGAAAAATACATTTCACTGCACGAGGATCAAATTTGTTATTTGGATGAGCATGAACATAGGCAGTACAACCAAAGACACGAAAGGGAAGATTTGATTCAAGGTGAGTGGTAGGAAAGATACTTTGTAACATTTTTAGTGGAGTTTCAAAAGATATCACCTTATTTGGCATTCGGTTGATGAGGTGGGTGGCAGTTAAAATGACATCTCCCCAATAAAACTTTGGTACATTTGAAGTGATCATAAGAGCCCTAGTGACTTCCAAGATGTGTCTAT
This sequence comes from Mimosa pudica, assembly GCA_029929735.1. Classification (NCBI taxonomy): domain Eukaryota; kingdom Viridiplantae; phylum Streptophyta; class Magnoliopsida; order Fabales; family Fabaceae; genus Mimosa; species Mimosa pudica. The sequence continues at coordinate 2,096,786 of JAKELP010000037.1, read as the reverse complement.
TTTTCCTTTCAGCAATCCCATTTTGTTGAGGGGTATGAACACACGAACTTCTATGGATAATACCATGAGTTTGGAGAAAATCACTCAAAGTTCGGTTAAAATATTCAGTGCCATTGTCAGAATGTAAAACTTTGATACTTGTATTAAATTGATTTTTAATCATAGCATAGAAACTCATGAAAGCATTTGGTGCCTCAGACTTGTCCTTCAACAGATAAACCCAACAAACACGAGTATGATCATCTATGAAAGTAATAAACCCCCTTGCTTTGGTACGGTTTGGGTTGCGGGAAGGTCCCCATAAATCACTATGAATGGTAGTGAATGGTTTGGTAGGAATATATGGAGCTCTAAGATATGATGACCGGTGATGTTTGGCCAATTCACATATTTCACATTTCATATCAAGGTTTGATGGTGGGCTAATAGTTGGAAACATACGGGATAAATAATGGAAATTAGGGTGACCCATTCTCTTGTGCAACAACATAATATCTTCATTTTTAGAGATTGTGTTACATACCCTTCTGATAGGTTGGTGACTCACTCTGGCGTCGTCAAGGAAGTAAAGTCCCTCGCATTCCTTAGCATGACCAAACACCATCCCCGATGATAGATCCTGAAACACACAATGAGTAGGCAAAAAATTAGCAGAACAATTTGATTGTTTTGTCAACTGACTGACAGACAGTAAGCTGCACGCTAATTTCGGCACATGTAAAACAGATTCCAGAGTGATACTCTCTGAAATTTTAATACTCCCTTTCCCAGCAATAGAAGCAAGTGAACCATCAGCAATTTTCACTTTCATGTAGCCGGCACACGGGATGTAAGAAGTGAACAACTTGTGATTGTCAGTCATGTGATCAGAGGCACCAGAATCAACAATCCACACCTGCCGATTCTGAGAAGTTTTCAAGGCTTGGAGAAAGTTACCCCGTTTTGCCACAAAGGTTAACGATACAGTTTCCACTGCGACACTTGTTTCGGTCGATGAATGAATTGCCCTCCTTACTACCAAACTCAGGAAACATATGGCAGCATTGACTAAGAGGTTTGCAATCACCATCTTCATCGTTTCTGAAACTCCAATTGCAAATAAGCTTCCAAGGTAGGTACTAATCAAGAACCAGAGCATTTGGACAGCAAGATTCTCAACCATGAAGACACTACCTATTCTGGAAAATAATGCACCCGACCTCGAATTTGACATTTGAGACCAGAGACTTGCCGGAAATGAAGCTGCGAACACGGCGGACGAAACCACCTGAAATACTGCCGCCGCACGCGCCTCCACGCGCCGCCACACGCGCGCGGCCGCCGGGATGTTCGCCGGCGCGTGGGGCTCACACGCGCCGCCGGAGACGGCGAAACTTCGGGGTTCTTCCGCGCGGACCTTCCTCTCTCCGATGGGCCAGGCGGTGACATCCAGAACAGCTCCGATCAACGCGCACAATTTCTGCCCTAACATTTGAAAGGGAAGTTCCATGGCTATGAAACTCTAATCACTAATTTGACTACTTTTGAGAACCTGGCTCTGATACCATGTGGATAATCATGGACATATTTGTGAAGATAGAGAGAAAATGTATTTTCTTATTATCAAGGTTGATGTACAAGAGCCTACTTATAGGCTAGAAGGAAGACAGGATAATAATCCCTAATTAATGCTAATGATAACTCATAAAGCCTAATAAGAGCCTACATAATCAGCAAGAATATTTACAATAATTACAGAATATTCTCACAAAACCTCCTCAAATTTATTCTTAAGAAAAGTTGTCATGCAAACACAGCCTCTCAGTAAACCTTCAAAGATCTCTCAAGTCAAAACATTTCATTACTATGGATGAAATGTTAAAAGATAGTGAGCATTCACAAACACATAGAGACATACATTAACCAATGTTCAGTAGATAAAAATATAAAGAGGCTAAGAAATAATCACGGGTACAACACTTGCACGATCTTAAATTCATAATGGGAAGAAGTTGTTGTGTGAACTGAGCAACTACTGACACTTAAACTTACCTTGGATAATAACTCTTGACTCTCAGGAGGCTACTTCTTTAAGCTTTGAGGCAAAATCACTGTCAGCAGCTCTGGTTTCTCTGCCCTTAATGCACCTCAAATAACAGCTACATTAGTCCCAGATGCTCTAGATGTATATATGTGGTTTTTCTGATAACAAAATTTTGAAGGCAACAAATGTACATGTAGTTGTAAGAAAGAGTCATGGAAATTGTCAGCAAAATATTGCAAAAACACGAATTCCAACCCCATGTCATAAACTCTTAAGAGTATGTGATTCAATCATAAGAAACACTGGAGTCAAGTCATCTCATACTTAGAACCATGGCAAAGCTAAGGATCTCAATTAATTCCTGATGCATAAACCCCATTGTTCTGTGTCCCAAAAAATCCAATAGCTCTAGGTCCTTACTGTTGAATGGCCAATAACTCCAACCAAACATCATAATGCGATTCAAGATAGTGTCCAACCAAACATGTAAAATTCATAGGTTTCAGGTTGCAATAGTAATCATAATTAAGAACAGTTTTAGCTCCTTCAAGAAGCACTTTCATAAAAGAGACAATGCCAGCCCATCTAAATACTTTGAACACAGCATACACAAGAAGAAAGATGCCTATTACAAACCTGTGTAAGCATAATTTCTTTCCTATCAAGTGTTTCTGCATCCTAAACATCAAAAGCCTCCATTTTCTTCTCATACTCACAGTTCTTTGGATCAGTTTGGATGACAATCTCTTGCTTACAGCAAGCAGACTTCATGGTAAAGTTCCATATCTGAAGAAATCAACAAATATTAGTTTCAAAAAATGGTTATTAGAAAATCGTTTGAAAAAATTACTTGAAAAAGAACATGATGCAAGCTTAGTGTGTGTCTGTGTGTGAGAGAAACTTCATATGCATATGCAAGATCCTTTATTTCCTCCTCAATCTATAAAAAACATTAAAGCAAAAAGCAATAACACTACTATGCCACAAAGGCCATAAAATATTGTAAGACGATTTCGCAATCTTATGCAAAATAAGATTGCGAAATTCCTACACCACATCTGCAAAATTCCAAAGAACGGAAAGAAAACATCAGGATGTGATCTTGAAATTTCAAAAAAAAAGTAGGTGATGAATTAAAGAACACTCTAATCTCTTGGAAAACATTAGTGGGTGGCCAGAGAATGTCTTTCCCAAATCCCTTAAATGGAATGAGACCCACCTCCAAATGTTTTACCAAATGATTATAAAGAGAAAGACAAAAAAGCATTCCTCTTTCAAAGCAAACATACAAAACCAAGATGCACCTTATTTTGTTTATGGAGCTTCAGGGATGCAAAAGTGGAAACAACAACCCGAAAACCTAGACCGCACGGGCTGGTCCATCAAAGCTCTGGAAGACGCCGACCTTTGATGAGGGTACTAAATGACCTCAATGGCTTCGATTTGGGTGATAGATGCTTCATTTATGAAGATGAAGAAGATAAATTAAAGATTGAGTGTGAAGTGGTTATGAGAGGGACGAAGATGGAAGCAGGATGCTGACAGAAAAAAGGAAGAGAGAGTGAAAAAGGGGAAACTACCCGACAAAAACAAAGTAAATAAGGAAACTGATACACACAACATAAGACACAACTTGAGATCAAATTATCTACGTGTGAGATTCATTTTGAGCACAAAATCCAGTGCACCGCGTCGTAGCAGATCGCAAGCCCAACTTGAACAGTGGAATTTTGGTGGATGAACTTTATATGTTTTATTGATTGATGCTTAAATATATATATATATAAGTAGGTTGAGATTCAACAACAAAATTGAACAGGAAAGAAAAAGAAAACTAGTAATTTTACCGGACTTGGCCAAAATGTAAACTAGTTATTTTAATTTGCTTATATTTGTCTTTTCCTTAAAATCAATTTATTATACTTATTAACTACTTTATAATCTAATTATATTTCATAAATGTTAGGCTAAAGTATACTTTTGATCCCTTATGTTTACATCAAGTTTCAATTTAGTCCTTTATGTTTGGAAAGTAGTACACTTTTAGTCCTTTTTTTGTTAACACCGTTAGTTTAACTTAACGGAAAATGTTAACTTAACAATTTTAAATGGTTATTAAATACTGAAAAAATATTCAGATTAAAATATTTGAGTGTAAATATTCTTATATTTTCAAAATTTATCATTTTTGGTCCAATTTCATTATAAAATTATCATTTAAAATTGTTAAGTTAGCATTTTCCGTTAAGTTAAACTAACAGTGTTAACAAAAAAGGATTAAAAGTGTACTTTCCAAACATAAAGAACTAAATTGAAATTTGATACAAACATAACGAATCAAAAATATACTTTAGCCTAAATGTTATAATTTAGTGTCTTAATTTACTTGCTTAACTTCAAAAAATTTCAAAAGGTATTTTATAATACTCCTTCTGGTCCCTAATTTAAGAGCTAGCCGCAAAAAAAATCTTAAGAAAACATGTGAATGTTAGTTGAATGTCTGAAGTTAATGCTTATCTTCCAAAGTTGTCCATATTTATCATGATACTTTTAAAAGAGAGAAATACATAAGTATTAATAAATATGAAAGAGAGTTGAAGGCAAAGTAGGAAAAAACACATTAAATTAGGAGAGAATGTGAGATGAGTTTTTATATGAGGGACCGGAGGGAGTGCCTTTTAGTACTCTCTCATGTATTAAATATAAGGTCTATTTACTAATTAAATTAAGAAAAAATGTTAATTAAGGCGAGAAAGAAACCAGGTGGCTCGCATATTTCCAAATATGCCTTAAGTTTCTTTTGGGACACATTGAGCAAAAATGAAGCTGAGGAAGGCATTAACGTCTCCTTTGTGGGAGCGGTTGAAGGCGTAGGTGTTCCTTCTAGCTTCGATTCTCTCTAAACTGGGTAGAGAATGAAAATTGAACTACAACATGTCTACAAAGAGAGCAATAAGTGCGCCGATTTTCTAGCTTCATATGCATTCCAGCTTGATGTGCGAAAACACCTTGTGCATCACCCACCTGATGGTGTACGATGACTTCTAGATAAAGATGAGCATGATTTTGGTCAAGATCGTCTTGTAGTTGTTACTTAATCTTTTTAGATCTTCCTTTTGTAAATACCTCAAAATTTATGAAAAATATTCAATATTCATACATACATAATGAGTTACATATAGCTAAAGCCTAAGGGTGTGTTTGGTTGTAAGAAGGGAAAGTGAAGAATTAGAACGTGAAAGAGTGAAGATGAAAAGTAGAGGTGATGATGAAAAATAAAGTTTGTGGGTCCCATAAAAAGTGTGAGATAGAGAGAGAAAATTTGTGAGACGAGGATATATTTAAATTACTAAAAAACCTCTCTCACTTTCATTCTTGGTACCAATTACCAAACGTACCCTAAAGGTAATCTCCCTTCGTGTCTTTTCTCTTCACCATTCAGTCGCTTCTTCCGGCCATTCACGGCGGCTCCGTCGCCAAAACAAGGACGCAATAGCAGATTCAAATTCAGGTGAAGCTCCTCTTCTTATTCACACCCATTTCATTTCATTCCTCACTTCTTCAAATCTCACTCACCATTCCTTTCGCTCCACTTTCTTCATATAACTTTTCAGCATTTGGGTGAGGAATGAGAGTAATCCGTTTTCTGGCAAGTGTCTGATTGTTGAAAGTTGTTCATAAATTTGTGTGTCATAATTTTCTGCCCTTCTCCCTGCAAAGCTGAACTGACTTAGGTCATGTTCAATTTGGCCATGTTTGGTAAAAAGGGAGTGGTTTTCTGATGATATGAGATATATGGTTTGTATGTTGGAAAATTGTCTTTTTCCTTTCTGCTCATACTGTTCTCTTTAGTTTAGAAGGATGGAATGAAAGAGTTTATTTATATTGGTACATGTTTGGCAAAATTCTGTTTTCTTCACTCTCCCTAGTTCTATCTATTTGGATTGTCAGGGTTGTTTAACTTCAGTTTTGACTCTTCTCAATTCCTCTATGAATTTGTTTTATGCATGAAGAGAATCATTTGAAATCTGAAATTTCTTTCTCATTCATGTGATGTTGCTAATTGGAATTGTATCTTGAATGTTTAGTGACTTCAAAAAATTCTAAGTTGAAAATTGGGTTTTCATGGATGAGTTTGATGGAAATTCTTGTGAATCTCCGTTAAATCAGTTTTGACTGAGACAAAAAAAAATAGAATACATTGTGATTTGATTCTCTAGCTAAGTGGGTAAAGAGATTAATTTCATGATTTAGTCGTTTGGTGCTTCAAACCATGAGTTGTTGTTTTGAAGTTCCTGAGTAGATATAGAATGTTGCTGACTTTAATTTTCTGTTTCTGTTCGTTCGAGGTTAATTTAACTTTTTTTACATCTTTCTGACAATCACATAAGTATTTTTGCACTTTAGCACTTGAATGTAGAATTTGGATCGTCATGTTACAATTCTAACTATCTATCTTTACTCTCACCCTCCTTTACTTATTTATTTATTATTGGTAAGAATTAGAAATGATTACCTTTACTATATTCTGGTCTTTATGCTATGAAATCTGAATCATGCCACCTTCTTGTTTCTCTCCTTGTCATGCGAGCAATAGAGCAGAGAACGAGAGAAGAGGGTGATGTCATCATCAACTTCCTCTTCAAATCGTTGGCCATAGTTTCCATTTGCATCCTTCCTTCTTCTGATTCTCTTGGGTAAGAAATCTTTCTCTTATCTTCTCTTCTCATGGTTTCATTTTTTCTGCTCCACTTACTAGAGTTGATTTCTGGGCTGATTGTAATTTTTTTTTTCATTTTTGGGATAATGTTCTGTTTTCTGGTTAAAGTAAAACGTTGGAATCTGACTCTAAATGAGAACAAAAATATGCCGATAATGGTGATTTTGAATTTGAAGCTGCCATGTTTTGCTTGGGTCTCCATTTTCTCTAATCTGAAGTTTTGAAATAATTGGATATGAATGAACTAAGCCAGTGGAGTAGAGTTTGAATTATGATTTCTGTATGAATGATTTGTTTCATATGAATGTGTTTTTCAATTTATATTTATGATGCCCTGTAATTTAGTAGGAATATTTGTGCATTTGAGTCATTGTATCATATGTATGCTGCTGAACATTAGTTAGAAAAGACAGTTATGATAGAAAAGACACTTTCTAAATACAATTGGAACTCTATCATAGTTTGAAAAGAAATGACCTTACAAATTAATTCAAATTCCACGAAGATTAGTTTAACTATGATAGAAATAGAAGTTCTCATATTCATCTTGATAAGGGCTATCCTAGTTAGAAAAAAGTTTCCTTCTCATAATCTAAAATCCTATCCATGATAGAAAAGAGAACTCTGACCCTTGACTAGTGTCTTGGCCAGTTTAATTCCCAATCCTGTTTTTCGAGCCATGGTTTTTGTTAAATTAAAGCTCAAATGTTGTAAATGAAAGGAAATCTGAAGGTCAAAAGATCTTGATTTCCAAAATCCAAGGAAATTTGAAATCTTATCATTCCTTCTACTGAAACATCTCATTGCACTTGGTTCTGCAGATTTCACTGAAGCCAAGTGAGCAAATTGGAATCATCAATCTTCCCTACAATATCTCTGGTCTATCATTGTTGCATGGTGCTTTAGGTGGATTTCATCATTCACAGCCACCCTCAAACAAATAACAAAAAAAGGGATTTTGTAAAATGATCTTAAAAACACATCCTCACCAAGCACATTCAATTCAACAATGCTTTTTCGAACCAGAACAACAGCCCTCTTCTTCAATAATCATCTTCTCCGCTATCTATCAACCTCCGTGTCAGAATCCTACCTTGTCAACCCTATCATGCCAGTGAACCCTCAAAAGCTCCTCCGAGTTTGCACAGTTCTCTACCAGCAACAAAATTCACCAGATTCTAGACTACATTCTAAGCTACAATCTTGTGAATTTGATCTCACCCATGAGTTCTTTATCCAAGTTTGTAATAATTTCCCCTATTCATGGAGGCCTATATATCGCTTGTTTCAGTTCTCTCAAGTAAGCCCTTCATTTACCCATACCTCTGTCTCCTTTAATAAGATGCTCAATGTCGTTGGAAAGTCCAAGAACATTGACCTTTTCTGGGAAATTTTACAAGACATGGGACGACGTCATTTGGTGAATGACAAGACTTTTCAGATTGCATTGACTGTTTTAGGGGGCGCCAGAGAATTAAAAAAGTGTGTGGAGTTCTTTCACTTGATGAATTCACATGAGTATGGATACAACTTAGGGACTTTGAATAAGGTGGTTGAGAGTATGTGTAGGAGTAAGCTAGTTGTGGAGGCTAGATTTGTTGTTTCCAAGTTGAAAGAATGGGTTAAACCCAATGGGGATACTTACAAGTATTTGATTAGGGGTTATTGTGATGGGGGTGATGTCATTGAAGCTTCAAAGATTTGGAATTTGATGGTGGATGAAGAGTTGAAGCCTGACATTGAAGTGGTTGAGAAAATGATGGAGACATTTTTCAAGAAGAATCAGTATGATGAGGCTTTGAAGTTCTTTCAGACAATGAGGGTGAAGAGAATTGATGAACTTGGCATCTCAACTTACAGGCTTGTGATTAAATGGATGTGTAAGAAGGGAATGATCTCTCAAGCGCAGGTAGTGTTCGAAGAAATGCGTGATAGAGGGATTCATGTTGATAACTCAACGATGGGATTTATCACATATGGGCTGCTTGCAAGAGGGAGAGTTAGAGAGGCATATGGGATTGTGGAAGGGATTGAAGAACCGGACATAAGTGTGTACCATGAATTGATTAAAGGTCTTTTGAGGTTGAGAAGGGCAAGTGAAGCAACTCAGGTGTTCAGGGAAATGATCAAAAGAGGTTGTGAACCAACTATGCATACCTATATTATGTTGTTGCAGGGGCATTTAGGGAAGAGAGGAAGAAAGGGGTCAGATCCACTAATTAATTTTGACACTATATTTGTGGGTGGTTTAGTCAAAGCTGGGAAGTCATTGGATGCCACTAAGTATGTGGAAAGGGTGATGAACAGAGGGCTTGAGGTACCTAGGTTTGATTATAATAAATTTTTGCATTACTATTCAAATGAGGAAGGTGTGGTTATGTTTGATGAGGTTGGGAAAAAGTTTAGAGAGGTAGGGTTAGTTGACTTGGCAGACATATTTGAGAGATATGGGCAGAAAATGGCTACTAGAGATAGAAGGAGAAACAGAGCACCAAAGCATCTTGGAAGCTTTACTGTAGAGCTGGGAATTCGGGCCGGCCCGGCCCTAATGGGCCGGCCCGCATCGGGCCGGGCCTAAACGGGCCAGGCCCACTTAGGCCCGGTCCCCCTTTTACTTCCCTATTTGTAAAGCCCGGCCCTCATGCCATCGGGCCAGGCCTGGCCCGTAGGGCCTGGCCCACTTTCTTCTTTTTTTTAAAAAAAAAATCTTTTTACTAAACCCATTTTTCCTCTTTCCACATTGTTCGCCCTATAAATTTTATGGTTTTAGCAAAACAAAATCATCTAATAACATCACAAACCCACATTGAACATAGTTATAAGTCATAACATAATCTGATAAGCGATAACATTACAACATACACTGTAACACTGATAGTGATACAAATAATCCGATAGTCAAAATAAATAACAAAGTCTTCAAATATAAATCTAAATAAACATTAAATTGTTAGAATCTTAAGTTTTGATGAAGACTAAAATGTAGAGGATTAGACCAAGTGCCTAGGAAACAATAGGATAACAAAGGATCCCAAGTAAGAGTGCTTCCGGATGAAGATTTACTTCCGGTTAGATTAGGACTTGCGCATGCGGATGAATGCTTTCATCCCCCAGCGTCAGCAAGTAAATAACTAGGGATTTAACTTAGTCCATGAACTTTAGGTGCACAAACCCTAAGACTAAGCTATGGTTCAATCGGAAGCGAAGTTGCTTCCTGTTAGACTTAGACTGGCGCAGAGCGATAGAATAGATATTACTCCAAGCGACAGTGAGTCTACTTCCCCAAGTGAAAGTGCTTCCTGTTAGAATTAGACTGGCGCAGAGCGACAGAATAGATATTACCCCAAGCGTCAGTAAGTCTACTTCCCCAAGTGAAAGCGCTTCCTGTTAGACTCAGACTGGCGCAGAGCAATAGAATAGTTATTACCCCAAGCGTCAGTAAGTCTACTTCGCCAAGTGAAAGCACTTCCTATTAGATTTAGACTGGCGCAGACTGATAGAATAGATTTAACCCCGAGCGTCAGTGGAAATGCAACATCAAGTGAAGTTGCTTCCTGTTAGATCTTGACTGGCGCAGATTGATAGAATAGATTTCACCCTGAGCGTCATTGAGTTCACTACGTCAAGTAAAAGTGCTTCCGATAGCTTAGTGACTAGCGCTGAGTGTTGAGATGAAATACACTAAGTGTGAGTGAGTTATAGTGAACAAAGATCCTTCATCTAGTAGTTTTACTTCCGGATGTAAAAATGCTTCCGGATACATCATAGACCAAATCAGAACACAGTCTAAGTAAACTACTCCCCATAGCAAACAAGCTTCCCACAGCATGAACAATTCTTATATATATTGCTATGTTGGACTAACCAGTATGTGCAGAACATGGTCACGCTTCCGGATGCAAATGAGCTTCCGGATGGAAAGACTCTTGACATTGAGGCTCAGAGCTTAACACTTGCAGAGCAAGATTTCCACTTGCGGATGAATGATGATCATCCGTCAGCAAGAGTGCAAGAGTAAACATCACATACTCAGAAGTCAGAATGCTTTTGTCAGAGCAGAGGTGTCAGGACTACTTTTCAGAGATAAAGCAAGTCTACCCTGCTAAGCATTAATGAAGATGTACTTCTCAACGGTAACATAGGATTAACGGCACTATTCAAACGTTCATATTCAACTTGCCACCGAAGCCTATGAAGCCAAGTATAAAAGAGACATTCATTCAGAAGAGAAGATATGGAAGAAAGAGAGAGAACAGAGCAAAGTATCTGATATATCATATTCTTCATCCTATACATCTTCTACTACTCTCAGATCCAGATTTGTGATATTTTTCCGAGAGTGATTTTATTGTACTTAAGTGAGTAACATCATCCACTCTTAGAGAAGAGTTAGTTTTAAGCTTAAGTGTTTAGCACAATCAGTTCATAGAGTGAACATAGTGTAAACTTACAATTTGTAAGGGGGAGCATTTAGAGGTTGTCTAAATCTCCATAGGTTGCAAGTTAGCCCGTAAAACTTGCATTTGTAAGGTTTGCAGGTGAACCCGGTGTAAAACCTGTGGGTTGTTAGGTGAACCCGTGCTCGTAAAACCTAAAGTGTAAAGGCTTCTCTTGTGCCCGGTTTAAACAAGAATAGTGGATTGAAAATCTCAGGTGGAGCCTGGGGACTGGATGTAGGTCTGGGTGACCGAACCAGGATAAATTTATGTGTGCATAAATTTACATTCAAACATTCTATTTTGCATCACATAACATACTGACTTGTGCATATCACTACTTCGTAAATATTATCACCAAGCACAAGCAGTCTTTCGAAAAGAAGAATCAAAAGATTTAATTTATTCTCTCACCCAATTCACCCCCCCCCTCTTGGGTGACAGCCACGTTTATCATTTGGTATCAGAGCAAGGTCACTTGTTTAAAGGATCCAACGATCTCAAGTGCAAAGACCTAGGCTGATTTGGGTTACAAAATGTGTTTTGAAGGTTTTGATCATACAATCCCACCCGTGTTAGAAAATGCTGATTTTTACTTATGGAAGGGAAGGATGAAAAGTTTTATACTATCCACTGATTTCAAAATGTGGGATGTTTTTGAAAAGGACTCTGATTTCAAACCAAAAGTAAATTGGACAGAAGAGGACAAAAGCTTATTTTACTTAAACCTTAGAGCAATGCAAATTTTGCACAAAAGTTTATCTGACAATGATTACCAGAAAATTAAACATTGCTCTAGGGCTATAGATATTTGGAACACTCTTGATACTATGTATGCTTCTAACCAATTTCTTGATGATAAGGCTGTCCAAAGCTCACTATGTGCTCCTTGTGAATCCACCGTTGATGAGCTACTGGATGGTGATGTAGTAGAAGCTAGTATCAGCAAAGAGAGAGTGGATCTCCGCCTAGTAGATTCAGAAGCTGAAGAAAATGAGGTACCTAAACTTGAAACTTCTGAATTGCAAGATATGTATAATGAGCTACATGTTGAATTCTGTAAACTTGCAAAAGAAATTCTAGGCTTAAGAAAAAGGAATAGGGAACTTGAGGAACTTATTCCTTCTTCTACAACCAAGGAGTCCAAAGTCCCAATCATAAAAGAAGACTTTTCGAAAGACCCTGAGATTTCAAAAGTTAATAAACATAGAGTCTTTGAAAAGAAAACTGACCACCATAATAGTGATAAGAAATCTGATTCTGAACATCATCCCATTATCTGTCATTATTGTGGTAGAACTGGTCATATTTCTCACACATGCAATTTTAAGAGAAATTTAAATGTGAGAAATAAATATATATGGATCCCCAAAGGACAAGTAAGGTCCAGCGCTAACTATGTAGGACCCAAGTACAAATGGGTACCAAAACTCTCTTCTAGTGCCTTACCTGTGCAGGAAAGATCAAGAGTTTCTCTTGTCCCAAAGAAGAGAACTCGTGGTGATGTCACTACTGCAACTACCTGGTTCAATCATAAGAAGCAGTGCGCTACCACAAGGAACAAAGACCTTGTCTCAGGGATAAGCTATCACAGAGTTCCATTCAACTATCCTGAGAAGGACAAAAGAGAGAGGATGTCTCAACTCACATGGAGAAAACCTGCGAATCCTGTCTCTCCTAAGAAAGTGCTTCAGGCCAAGGATAAGTATAAAAGATCTCCTTGGGTAAGCAAGGGATTATTTAAGGTTGAAGCATGCAACAGTAAAATCTCCTATGCAAATGTAAGATGGACTTATTGAGATTTTACATTAAGCATCATAAGCATGAACATGATATGGCTTATAAGATATTTCACACAATGTTCATACTCTACATGCTATCTATGACTATCATTATCAGAAGCCATGTGCATATAGTCATAGTTGATTCGCAATGCTATATTCATAGTGAATATTTCTTAAGTGCATAAGAATCACATACTTCCTACAAACTGACCAGTCAGATCCAAGTTTGGAGACTGAAAAATGGGGAGAGAAATCATTTGCTATTTTGTAGGAAAGAAGGTACGAAGGAACAACAATTTTCATAATCATACCTGATCAGAGCAATGTATCAAATCTGAATGAGTTGTTGTTCATACTGGGCTCCGAGAGCTACTGCTCCTGAAATTGAGAAGATCAAACAAACTCTACTTGATGCAAATATGGCTTTAGTTATGAAAGCTTGATCGCTGTGGATGCACAAGAGAGAACATCAACGAGTTACTCAATGTTAAATCTTAAGTAAGTACCATCGGAAGCAAAACTACTTCCGGATGCTCTCGTGCTGACGCTGAATGACTACTCAAGGCAACCAGGAGCGTCTGTCCGACCAGAAGCAAAATCACTTCTGGATACTCTTTGGCTAGCGCTGGATGATAATTCAATATGATCAAGAGCGCCAGTGTCAGATCAAGGGACACATCACTTCAGAAAACGTTTCAACTTCCTCTATGAAACGCTGTGCCTTCGCTGAAGCAACACGTGTCATCAGGTGTGTCGTTCCAACTTAAAAACTTACATTACCCAATGTGTGAAAATTTGAAAGAGTATGCCCATTCTATCCTCAGAAATTTTACCTATAAATAGAAGTCATTTTCCATTTTCACTTTTTACTACATCTTTTCATTCTCATCATTTTCTCTGAAAAGTCTTTTCATCTTCTCCATTGTGCTCTTTATTTTTCACACTTCTTGCATTTCATCTTTATTTACACAACATTCATACAAAAAAAAAAAAAAATGGCCGATACGAATGAATCCAACCCAGTCATCTAGAAAACCTCTTCTTCCAAGAAACATAAATCGAAATCTGGGAAATCCACTCACAAGCATTCTGGTAAATCTGGGCACCATGAAGAACAACATGAAGAACTTCATGAACGCCAAGAAGGTTCTGGGCAATCACGGGGACAGGGTGAAGACGTTCAGGGTCAGCCTGAAACCTCTGGTAGAATAGAACAGGCAGTGGGTTCTGAACAAGAGCGAGATGCTCAGGGAAAGGGAAAGAAGAAGAAGGTTCATTTTTCTGAGGAGCCTTCCACCAAGAGGCAGAGGGTTGAGGAAGAAGATGATCCCACAGTTTATAGAGATGGGGCTTTGGAGAGTGTATCCGCCAAATTTGAGACATCCATTCCCATCTTCAACCATGGCCTGTTCATCAATCTGGACAAGTTGGATGAACTAGGGTTTGCTCATCTGCGCCCTTACTTGGAAAAGTATATGCCTTGGCTGGGCATCAACCAGGACTACAACGTCAACGTCCTGCGAGTCTTTTGCCAATCCCTCTCAGGCAGAGCTAAGTACAGGAAGGTGGATGGGAAAGAGCAAGTCCACAAACTCTCCTTCACTGCCACTGTAAGAGGAAGAACCTTCAGGTTCACTTGGAGAACCTTGAATGAGATGATGGGAATCACAGAAGAGGATATGAATGAATGGATCTACCCTGAGTCTCACAAGTACAGCAAGGAGGAACTCGAGGAGTTGTATGGCACCAACAGCAAGAAGGTGTCCAAGATGTCTGATTCTAACAGGCTCTTGTACTATGTCTACTCCCGGATAATGACTCATAAGGGAGGCAACTTCAACGAATTCACACTGCTGGACAACCCTTGGTTCCCTAGACTCCTCTCGCTCAAGCCTTTCAACCCTGGGCAGTTGATATGCCTAGAGCTTCAGCGCTGGTTAAGCAATGACAAGTCAGGGTATCTTCCCTATCCCACCATCATTGCCTTCCTTCTTGAGAAGCATCTGATCAAGGCTACATCTGCTGTGGAAGAAGAGAATGTCAAGTGTAGGCCTGTGGGAGCAACCAATGTGGCAAGGATGGGGATCAAGTATTTCAAGCCTCCTAAGCCCACTCGCTCACGCTCACAAGCCAGTAGTGCTTCTGGTACTTCAGCTCCCTCTGCATCTGGAGCAGGCGATCAGGAAGTTGACTCTCATGCTGGGCCAAGCCGTAGTGCAAGGGTTCCAGCTTCTGTTAGGGCCTTTGCAGAGGACATAAAGGAAGAGCTTCTGTTTAGACTGACTGATTCCTTGGTGGGTCCTCTCCGTGTTGAATGTGAAGCTGGCTTCCACCACCAAGGGGAGCGAATCCAACGACTTGAGGACAGAGTAGGACAACTCGAGAATCACCTTGCCAGGGTGGATGCAAAATTAGACCTCATCCTCCAGCACCTACAAATTCCCCAACCCTCATCACAAGGTAACTTACCACCTCCTCCTCCTCCTCCTCAAAACCCTCCTCCTCCTCCGCCCAACACTCAACAACCTCAGCCTCCACCACAAAATGACCAACAAGCCCCACCATCACCCAACAATGACCAACAATCCCAACCTTCACCTACCCATGACGACCAAACCCAAGACTCACCTCACAACTCTCCACGCCATTCTCCTAGAAACTTCTCATCCTCACCTTCCTCATCCTCATCCTCACCCATTCCCACACGACCAGGTGCCCCTACACGCTCTCCACTCCGCTTCTCCAACCCTACCCATCCAAGCCCTAGACCCATAGGATCTGAAACAGCCATTCACCCCCTCAGCCAACCATACGGCGAGTATCCCCGCCTTCAACCACTCTCCGATGACCATTTACCCTTTACCCCTGACTCCGCTAACTACAAAGAATACTCCTCCACTCATCCTTATGGGGATATCTTTGTCACCACCAGCTGCTTCCCCGACCCTCCTCAAACTCCTGAACACCTATCTTCTCCCACATCCTCCACCTCTACCCTCTCACCCTCCCCTCCCAAGAAATTTGGTCCTGAACCACCTCCATCCTCCTCCACATCCACTCCATCCCTGGCACTCACCCCTGTTGATGATGACAAAAGGGGGAGAAATGTTATG
Source organism: Mimosa pudica (assembly GCA_029929735.1). Lineage (NCBI taxonomy): Eukaryota > Viridiplantae > Streptophyta > Magnoliopsida > Fabales > Fabaceae > Mimosa > Mimosa pudica. The sequence goes on along the minus strand of JAKELP010000037.1, from coordinate 2,080,710 downwards.
TCTACTCTTCGCCTAAGTATGGCCACAAGGGATGTTCTCAGCCAGCCTTCACTCTGGATTGATGAAGATATCACGGCCGCCCTGCGTCGTGCATATGAGTCTCAGAGGCTGAGTGGTGCAGAGAGCCTTATAAGAGGAGAGGCCCTCCGTTTCCTGAAGCAGAAGAGAACAGCTGAGCAAAGATCACATTTGGAGATGGTTGTGTTTGGGCAGAATGAACAATCCTCACAATCTGAGTCATCATCAGAGCCTCCTCCAAATAAAACAAGTAGAGAGATGGTTGAGGAGATCATAATGAAGTGGGGACTGAAGAGACCCAACCATCCTCTCATTGTGATAGCCAGGCCTGTTCCTGCATCCTCTGGGCAAGAGTCTGAGATCCCTTCATCTGAGCAATCTTCTGATCCTCCTCCCTCGTCTGAGCCAGCTGCCAGATTCAGTGCACCCAGAAAGAAGGCCGTTGCTAGGAAACGTGCCAGAAAGTTAATTGCCACCACTGAATCTGATGAGTCTGAGGAGGAGACTTCATCTGACCTACCTGAGCAAGGAACTTCATCTGCTCAGGTTGTGCAAGAAAATCCAGTGGTCCAAGCGGTTCCAATTCTGAAGGAAGTCAAATTGGAAATTGAAGACATGACTCCTGAAGAATTTGAGAAGTATGGATTCACTGACAAGCTATCCTTTGGTCAGATGGCTTGCCTCGATGCTGAAAGAGCAAGTGCCATGCCCACTCCTCCAATTAGCAAAAGCAAAGGGAAGAGCAAAGGGAAAGGGAAAAGGAAAGCCCAAGAAGTTGAAGAGGATTCCAACTTCTCTGCATGGAATGTGAGAATCCGGGCTGTACACTATCCCAATGGAGAGATCTCCTACTTCGATGATGCTACAGGTTTCCCTGGGTATGAAGAAGTGGAGAACATGAAAAGGGCATACGAGGAGTCCATTGAATCAGAAAGGCTCAGAAGGGAAAAAGAGGAAAAAGAGCTTCAAGAGATCATTGCCCAGATAAACCAGAGTGAGCGTGAGGAAAATGAAGAGAGACAGAAAGAGAGGGAAAAGAAAAAGAGACACAGACTCTAACCCCCAATCCAAATATTTTTGTTGATTTTGTTTTCATGCATATCTTCATTCATACTTAGTGAAATTTATTTGTATACATTCTTTACTTGTATATGTTATTTGATTGTATAACTCTGACTTGTAACTTCTGCTTGTCAATAATATTTGTCTGAGTTACTTGCTCTTAACTATTGCTTTTATTCTTCAGCTAATCCTTTCATATGAACTTAATTAATAGAACTAGGTTTGTCATCATCAAAAAGGGGGAGAATGTTAGAATCTTAAGTTTTGATGAAGACTAAAATGTAGAGGATTAGACCAAGTGCCTAGGAAGCAATAGGATAACAAAGGATCCCAAGTAAGAGTGCTTCCGGATGAAGATTTACTTCCGGTTAGATTAGGACTTGCGCATGCGGATGAATGCTTTCATCCCCCAGCGTCAGCAAGTAAATAACTAGGGATTTAACTTAGTCCATGAACTTTAGGTGCACAAACCCTAAGACTAAGCTATGGTTCAATCGGAAGCGAAGTTGCTTCCTGTTAGACTTAGACTGGCGCAGAGCGATAGAATAGATATTACTCCAAGCGACAGTGAGTCTACTTCCCCAAGTGAAAGTGCTTCCTGTTAGAATTAGACTGGCGCAGAGCGACAGAATAGATATTACCCCAAGCGTCAGTAAGTCTACTTCCCCAAGTGAAAGCGCTTCCTGTTAGACTCAGACTGGCGCAGAGCAATAGAATAGTTATTACCCCAAGCGTCAGTAAGTCTACTTCGCCAAGTGAAAGCACTTCCTATTAGATTTAGACTGGCGCAGACTGATAGAATAGATTTAACCCCGAGCGTCAGTGGAAATGCAACATCAAGTGAAGTTGCTTCCTGTTAGATCTTGACTGGCGCAGATTGATAGAATAGATTTCACCCTGAGCGTCATTGAGTTCACTACGTCAAGTAAAAGTGCTTCCGATAGCTTAGTGACTAGCGCTGAGTGTTGAGATGAAATACACTAAGTGTGAGTGAGTTATAGTGAACAAAGATCCTTCATCTAGTAGTTTTACTTCCGGATGTAAAAATGCTTCCGGATACATCATAGACCAAATCAGAACACAGTCTAAGTAAACTACTCCCCATAGCAAACAAGCTTCCCACAGCATGAACAATTCTTATATATATTGCTATGTTGGACTAACCAGTATGTGCAGAACATGGTCACGCTTCCGGATGCAAATGAGCTTCCGGATGGAAAGACTCTTGACATTGAGGCTCAGAGCTTAACACTTGCAGAGCAAGATTTCCACTTGCGGATGAATGATGATCATCCGTCAGCAAGAGTGCAAGAGTAAACATCACATACTCAGAAGTCAGAATGCTTTTGTCAGAGCAGAGGTGTCAGGACTACTTTTCAGAGATAAAGCAAGTCTACCCTGCTAAGCATTAATGAAGATGTACTTCTCAACGGTAACATAGGATTAACGGCACTATTCAAACGTTCATATTCAACTTGCCACCGAAGCCTATGAAGCCAAGTATAAAAGAGACATTCATTCAGAAGAGAAGATATGGAAGAAAGAGAGAGAACAGAGCAAAGTATCTGATATATCATATTCTTCATCCTATACATCTTCTACTACTCTCAGATCCAGATTTGTGATATTTTTCCGAGAGTGATTTTATTGTACTTAAGTGAGTAACATCATCCACTCTTAGAGAAGAGTTAGTTTTAAGCTTAAGTGTTTAGCACAATCAGTTCATAGAGTGAACATAGTGTAAACTTACAATTTGTAAGGGGGAGCATTTAGAGGTTGTCTAAATCTCCATAGGTTGCAAGTTAGCCCGTAAAACTTGCATTTGTAAGGTTTGCAGGTGAACCCGGTGTAAAACCTGTGGGTTGTTAGGTGAACCCGTGCTCGTAAAACCTAAAGTGTAAAGGCTTCTCTTGTGCCCGGTTTAAACAAGAATAGTGGATTGAAAATCTCAGGTGGAGCCTGGGGACTGGATGTAGGTCTGGGTGACCGAACCAGGATAAATTTATGTGTGCATAAATTTACATTCAAACATTCTATTTTGCATCACATAACATACTGACTTGTGCATATCACTACTTCGTAAATATTATCACCAAGCACAAGCAGTCTTTCGAAAAGAAGAATCAAAAGATTTAATTTATTCTCTCACCCAATTCACCCCCCCCTCTTGGGTGACAGCCACGTTTATCATAAATAATAACATTCAACGAGTCATCTATGAGTGCACATCATCACTGTCATCAACGACATTTGATTGTGTTTCGCTATGAATTGACTCTTCTCCACTGACAAAATATCAAGTTTTTGCAATTCTTCTTTACCATCATATGCACTATCTCCTCCATCATCTAAGAAAAGAGGAAAAAAATTAATTGTCCTTCAAGCATGTATAAAAAAAGAAACAAAAAAAATCATAAATTAAATAAACAATCATATGTAATTTTTTTAAAAAAATAAAACTTGGAAACGGGCCTAAAATACGGGCTGGCCCGCACAGGCCCTAGGCCCTAAAGGGCCGGCCCTAACAGGCCCGTTCCCCTATTTTTCCACCAAAACAGCAGGCCCGGCCCTCCTCGGGTTTGCATGAAAACGGGCCGGCCCGTCGGGCCAGGCCCATATTACCGGCTCTACTACTGAGTAAACAATTGAAACTCTTATAAGGCTGTCCTGAATTGTACAGTGAAATAGGCGTACATTCCAATTTTTTTTTTTATACTACCCTCCGTCAATTTGTTCCTAATTAAGAACATTTTCTAATATTTCCTAACTTTTTTCCAAATTATCCCCAATAATGCTTATCTATAATATACAAGCAAGAGAAGGAGTAGTGATAATCTATATATTTATGGTGAATTTTAATACCACGTGCTAATAACTAATTTAACTAACATCATTAATCTAATCAAATTAGGGAAAATAATCTTATATTTAGGAATGGAGCGAGTATAATCATATAAAAATAACAATGTTACTAGAAAAGTATATGGGAAATTACCATTTGGTTCTATGGAAGATAATTAATCATATATAGGCCCCAAACAATTATTAAGTTACATTGAAATTATAAGAGATCTAGGTGATATTAGATCAAACCTTTTGGAAGTCGTCAATGCAACCCATTGAACTATCAATAATAGCTTATAGAGTTGTTACTAACAATTCAATCAGTTACATTGACACTATTGACAGTTCTTAACACATTTGTATTAACATTATCCTATAAGGATTTTAATGTTATGTAATGACTTTCAGTCCTTTGCGCCTTCTAGGACGGGAACTAGAATTAGGGTTCTTGTTTTGAGTCATGACCTCAGTTCTGGACACCCGTGTAAGTATGTAAGTCTTGTGAATTACTTTGTTGAAAAAATGATAAATGGCACAACTCAATCATTTCTTTTCTTGCTTCATTAATCTAATACGAGTATTGTTAGATAAATCTCAGCTAGTTATATAAATGTCAGTTAGTCCTCTTTACTATTCCACTCCGTGGAAAAATTTTCGCGCTTATTATAAGTTTAGTTTTGTAGTAATGAATGTGAGTCTTACACAATTTTTCGCGCTTAAAATACAATTTAAACATTCATTTCCATGAACTTGAAAAAACTTACTATTAGTTTAGGATTTTTTTAATAAATAGCTCTGTAAAGAGTTGTTAATCCTAACTTAATCAATTATGTTGACAACTTCAATCCATGTTCCATATGTCTTCAATGTATTGTAAGGATTTCCTGTCCTTTACGCCTGTTTGGACAAGAACTAGGACGAGGGGTTCCCCATCCTGACCTCTACTTTGGACACTTCTATAAGTTCAGAAGTTGTGTAAATTATTTACCTTTGAATCATCTATTTTGTTTGCTTAGTCTCTAATAAAAGTCAGGAGTTCAGTTCGCAATGGTTGTGTAAATTATTGTTAATCCTCTTTATTAGTCCACTTTGCGAAGAATGTTGGTGCTTATTATAAGTTCAGTTTGGGAGTAATAAAAAGTAAAAGCGTAAGTGTTACAATTTTGCCTTTGTCAATAAAAAGTGCAAGAAGGAAATCATGAAGCACGCCAGATACATAAAATATAACGAGTATTTAAGTATTCATTTTGGGCCAACTTGGAAAAAATTAACTCAGGCCATCTTTCATGAGTTGGTCTCCGATACTTAATACTTATAACTCATAATAAACCTTTCCCCTACTCCTATGATGTCGAATTAGTTAACATGTCCTTATAAAAAAGACTAGAATACGCCTTTCCATTCACCATTTTAAAATTTGTACATCGGCTTGACAAAAAGGTACAAGTTAATGATAGGAGTACTCTATTGCTACTTCACTGAACAGATTAATCTTTGCATAAATAAAATTATAGAAGATAATCAGTTTGTAAGAATCCATGTGTGATTTATAAATGTTTCATATATCTAAGCTACCCAGTTGCCTAATTTAACAGGACACTTTCTTTACTTCAACAAAGGATAAACATGGATGCTCTGTAATGTAATGCTTGATTTTTTTTTTGTTTTTTGCAGAGTCTGACTAAGCAACTTTGGTGTTGCAGTGGGTAGTGGTAACCAATTTGATACCTCTTGTGCTTGTTTGGTGCCAACTGAAACTACTTTAGAATTTATGGAAGTGACTGGTCACTGTACATGAGAAGAAAAGAAATTTTGGTGAATCTATTGGAAACATGTTGCAGTAAGATAGTAATTGAGCAATTGCATTCACAGTGTTTCAAATTGGGTCTTACCCATGATAGGTTCATTGCAACCAAGCTTAGTGTACTGTATGGTAAATATGCATCAATCAAGCATGCACATATATTGTTTGAAGAAACGCCTTACAAAACTTCCTATCTATGGAATAACATGCTTAGGAGCTTATGTAGGAAGAGAGCATGGGAAGAGACCTTATGCCTATTTCGCCAAATGATTGGCAAAGCGGTGTCCATGAAGGACAGACCTGATAGCTTCACATTCTCTATTGCTTTAAAATCATGCACAGGTCTTCTTGAGCTTGATTTGGGGAAAACAATTCATGGATTTGTCAAGAAGAAGATGGATGTGGACATGTTTGTGGGGTCAGTTTTGATTGAGCTGTATGCAAAATGTGGACAAATGAATGATGCTGCCAAAGTTTTTATGGAATATTTAAAACCAGATGTTTTTTTATGGACTTCAATGGTTACTGGGTATGAGCAGAATGGCAATCCTAGAGAAGCATTGTCTGTTTTTTCTTGTATGACTGTGGTAGAGCATGTAAATCCTGATCCAGTGACACTTGTTAGTGCTGTATCTGCTTGTGCTAAATTATCTGATTTTAAGCTTGGAAGCAGTATCCATGGTTTTGTATTAAGGAGGGGCTTTACCACGAAATTAGCTTTAGCTAACTCATTGCTAAATTTCTATGCAAAAACAGGTGCCATCAAGATTGCAGCTAATTTGTTCAAGGAAATGCCAAGTAAGGATGTTATATCTTGGAGCACAATGGTTGCATGTTATGCCAATAATGGAGCTGGAAACAAAGCATTAGATCTTTTCAGTGAAATGATTGATAAAGGACTCGAACCAAACTCAGTTACTGTAGTTAGTGCATTGCGAGCATGTGCATCCACTTCCAATTTGGAAGTAGGCACACGAATTCATAAGTTGGCAGTAGATAAAGGTTTTGAGTTGGATGTATCAGTCTCTACAGCTCTGATCGACATGTATATGAAGTGTTATTCACCTAAAAATGCCTCTAGTATATTCAAAAGAATGCCCAAGAAAGATGTGGTCACATGGGCTGCTTTGATAAGTGGGTATGCTCAAATTGGAATGGCTCACATATCATTGAAGGTTTTCTGCAACATGTTATCTCTTGGAACCCGACCAGATGCGGTTGCTATAGTGAAGATTCTTACTGCTTCCTCAGAATTGGGGATTCTTCAGCAAGCCGCTTGTCTACATGGTTTTGTTTTTAAAGGTGGGTTTGAAAGTAACATATTTGTTGGGGCATCTCTCATTGAGTTGTATGCAAAATGTGGTAGCATATATGATGCCCACAAGGTTTTCAAACTAATGATAGATAGAGATGTTGTTGCCTGGAGCTCAATGATTGCAGCATATGGACTCCATGGGCAAGGAGAAGAGGCTTTGAAATTATTTAATCAGATGATAAATGATTCAGATGTTAAACCCAACAATGTCACATTCCTTTCAATTCTATCTGCTTGTAGTTATACAGGTTTGGTTGAGGAGGGCATAAAGATGTTTGATATGATGTTAAATGAGTACCAACTAAAGCCACAATCAGAGCATTATAGTATAATGGTTGATCTTCTAGGACGCACAGGAGAATTGGATAGGGCAATGAACATAATTACTCATATGCCCATGCCAGCTGGGCCTCATGTTTGGGGAGCCTTACTTGGTGCTAGTCGGATTCACCAAAATGTAAAGATGGGTGAAATTGCAGCTATGCATCTTTTCTCATTAGATCCTAATCATGCAGGATATTATATACTTTTATCAAATATCTATGCTGTTGGGAAAAATTGGCAAAATGCTGCAAGGGTTAGAACATTGATAAAGGAGAATAGGTTGAAAAGAATAGCGGGACAAAGCATGGTTGAAGTAAAAAATGGGGTTAATAGATTTGCAATTAGTGATAAATTGCATGCTGAATCTTAGCAGATTTATGATGTTCTGAGAAAATTAGAGGGAAAACCAAGGGAAGAAGGTGCACTCCTCAGTTACAAGAATAGGAAATTTTGTCTATTCTACTCATGATTGTGTGATCTGTTGTTTAATTTGCAAGTCATACTCGAGCTTTCTTAGTGCTGTAGTGATGTTGCCTATATTTAATCTAATACTGTTGCACACACTAAGTGCATATTCTCCCTCCTGCCATTTCTGTTTCTGTTTAACCTCTTACAAGTAAGTTTCAAGCTCTTCCTTGTACCCTCATCCATCATCTTGAACTATCTTGTTACTTCTCTAAATTCTTTTACAGTTTCACCTCTAATTGAATATTGATTATTGAGTATGATTGTGTGAACATTCACCCTCAGAGATAGGTGTTTTTTCTTGATGCTTTCCTAATTAAAAATTATCTTATCAAATTTAATTTAGCAGTCAAAAATCCAATCGCAAACAAATGAAAAATTCAACTGATGAGTTAACATTTATTTATAAATACTTATATTATTATCGAAGGCTTTGTGTGTATTGTTTCTAATCAAGTACTAATATATAAAACGAATATAAACAATTTCAAAAATTATGTTCTTGCAAAATTATGCTCCCTCAACCACAAAACTATAATTTTTCTCCTTTGTTACCCTACCAAATTAACAGTGATAACAGCAAAAGACAGAGCCAGAAACTTCTTGGAATATTGAATTCAATGAGAATTACAAGAGTTCTGCTTCACAAGCTAAGGAAGCTTTCTAGGAATTCAAGAACAAACCACAACAATAAAAAACAATGAAAATAGTAACTCTGCCTACGATTTTAGAGCATAGACACCACTCCACAACAATACTTACCAGTTGTCTGCCCTTTTCTCCCATTCTCACTTATATATGCACTCACTGACAGATTCTGTCAGAACAGTGGTCCCTCAGCTTTTCCCACTATCCTATTTCCCAATCAGTCCTACTATGGGCCTAGCCACTTTCCTCTCATACACACGACCCAAAGGAAAGTAAGAACATGTACTTCACCAAGTCCTAATATACATTTCAATAGCTTGATAAATCACAGAGCCTTTCTAATGTCCACAGGGAATTTGGAATATCACAGCTGTGACATGTGAACCTTTGCTTCAAAATTTTCAGATTCCTATGCTAAATCATGTGTCAGATTAAATGCATGCTGCAATAAATTGCAAATGGTTATAACGATGTGGATTGATAAATGAACCTGCCATAATGAATGCCTAACCACAAATTGGCGAAGATTAATGGAGGAAATGAGTAAATCCATTAGTTAGGTAATTAAGAGATTTTTCTAACATACAAACAGTTTAGTTTAGTTAGTTTAGGGGTGTTAGTGTTCAAACACTGTAAAACTAAAATTAGTTAAAAAGCATGTACTGCAGAAAGAAATGAAATACAGTCTTACTTGTCTCTTATTTGCTATCTTTTTGTTCTGCTTGACGCCAAAATAGCTGAATTTCATGTCTTCTATTTCTTGCTTAAAGTTTGTCAGTGAACAACAAGAAGCTTTGTCCCACTAAATGGAGTAAATGGATCACTCGGTATTGTGTTCTCTATCAACATCAATATTTTTAGATCTACTGTCAATCAAAAGTCTTATTCAATGACTTCTGAGTGTTCTCTTTAACCTTTTCTTCCTTTTTGAAACACCCATAATGTTTGATATACCCTCTTCATCGATCAGCACCTTCATCTTATCCAAATCACCTCAGACAATTTTCTATAAGTTTCTCTTGAATAGGTACCTCTGCCTATGCTTCTTTCTATATGATGATCATTTGTATCTTATTTCTTCTATGAATATGGACCACACACTTCCATAAACAAAACTTGTAGGCGTTGGGTTCACACTTTCAGATGGATGTGGAATCCATTTGGAGAAATGATGACATACTTTGTTCTGTAATTTCTTGGTTTGCTTCAAAAGAAGAGGTGGTGTACTCTTCAATTGGAAACTCATCAGAACATTCGGTGATCTCTAAGACATTTTGTGTATTTCTCATTGCTTCAAGCTCTGTTGAAACCTCTCTCATTGTTGGTCTCTTGCTCCTATTTAGTCTCAAACATCTCAATGCAAGATTTGCAATGCCAAGAATACACTCTATTCCTCCTTCACGGACAACTTTAGCATCTAGAATCTCAAGAACTTGATCATTCTTCATCAAAGAAATGAATTCTGCGACAAGGCTTTGACCCTCAGCTTGTTCTAAGAAGGGTTTTCTTCCAGTAATGAGCTCTACAAGTACAACCCCAAAACTATACACATCACTTTTATCTGTGAACTGGCTTGTTTGAAAGTAAACAGGATCAATATATCCAAAGGTTCCCTGCACTGCTGTAGTCAAGTGAGTCTTATCATTTGGAACTGACCTGGAAGACCCAAAATCTGATACTTTGGCATTGGAATTATGATCAAGGAGTATGTTGGAAGTTTTTATGTCTCTATGGAAGATGGGAATGGAAGCTGCAAAATGCATATACGCCACTGCCCCGGCAACCTCACAAGCGATTCTAAATCGGTTATCCCATGAGAGCTTTGATTTAAGATCCTGGGTATGGATGTGGTGAGAGAGTGTTCCATTGGAAATAAACTCATAAACTAACAGTGGCTTTTCAGTCTCTAGGCAACAACCCATGAGTTTGACAATGTTTCTGTGGTTTATTTGGGACAGAATCACCACTTCATTAACAAAAGTGTCAATCTGGTTTCTTGCGATTTCTCTTGACTTCTTAACTGCAACTATGGTACCATCTGGTAACATTCCTTTATAAACAGTTCCATACCCACCTTGACCAAGAAACCTATTCTGATTGTAGTTATCTGTTGCTCGTTCTAGTTCTTCTGCTGTAAACAGTTTTGCACTGTCTCTATTGCCATAGTTTGACATCTTTTCTTGCAGCAAATGGCCACCATTTTGCCTAAACAATCTCTCCTTACGAACTGTTTCTCGTTTTTGTTTTATGAAATGATGTAACTTGTAACCCAAAAGGAATAAGCACAAAAAGCCAGCACCACTACCAACACCTGCATATATACATGAACAAAGTGTAACGGAGTAATTCTGTATCTCCAGACAAGAAGAGACTTTGCAAAGTATGGTACATTGCAATCATACAAAGCTTGGGTGTAGAAACGTATGAGTTCTATTGATGATGAGGCTAGGTTGTGACGTGGTGAGATAATTAGTTTATACAACTAAGATATGTACTAGGGACATAAATTATTTGTCATTTAATAAAAAGGCTAATAATTTAGAACAATGATACTACATTAGGTCTCCAATATAAGAGCTAATTGGAGGTTGTTTTTTATCCTAAATACAAGACATCAATCTATTTTCCTCTACATTTATCATTCCCCAGACTATCCTTATTGATTCATATGTTATGGGGTTTTTATATAGAGAGAATTACAATGAGGTCTCTCATAAGGCAATTAGTCATATTTAGGTCCCAAAGAATTATCAAATTACATTGAAATTCCAAGGAATTTGAGTGATATTGAATGACTTGTCATTGAGTTGTCAATAGTCACCATCCAATTGCATTGTTAATGCAACTCTTGAAAAGTTTAGTAATCATCTACAATCCAATTGGTTGTAATTGACAATACAATGACAAGTCATTTATTATCACTCAAGTCCCTTGGGACTTCAATGTAATTTGATGATTCTTTGGAACCTCAATGTGATTAATTGCCTTATGAGGGACCTCATTGTGATTTTCCCTTTTATATAAAGACTAGTTAATTGCATGTTCGAATCTCATGAAGCATTCTCATTGGAAAAGAGAACAATCTTGTCTACGTGGGCAACACTCATACCTCTCGAGTCCAAATTAGTAGGTTGCCAATAGTCATCAGTTACCAGACAATGTTTAACAAAAAAGGACTAATTTGAATGCAAATGATTTAACGCGTATTTTAAGAAAAGTAAAACATTTGAAAAATAACTAAACTAATTTACTTAATCTAAATTAAGTAGATCCTATATATATTAGATACAAGAAGTAATATGTAGATTGTCATGTGCATCAATCATGTCTTTTGATGAAATTAGTATTTTGAAATTTAATAATCTTTAATCGAGGAGGTCATGAGGTAATTGCTACAGGTTATTTCCCATATACCCAGCAGCCAAAAACATAAGTGTTAGAGTCAATATATATAATTCATTTTATTAGGAGGGTGATATTCATACCCATTGATATGCTCAACTATAACTTCTGCATATTTTTTCTTTATATGAGAAGAGTTTGACATGAGTCATAATCATGCTTCACCTAAGAACAGTTATATATGGGAATGAATGGAAAGAGATTTACCAATTGATGCAACCAATTTAATTGGGAATCCATGAGTGTCGGATTGAAGATGACCACAATTCAGATTGCTGAAACTTGAATTTGAATAATAAAGCTGAGAGAATGAACAAGTACAATAGAACATATGAGGATTGAGTCTACAAGAAGAAGGTTTAAGGGGTACTAGAATAGGAGTGGAAGCAGAAATAGTTGCATTTAGAGAAGGCAACTCATTAGCACTTATCAAACTTTGTTGATCCACACCGTAAGACTCTGCAACCAATCCCAGTGAATCCCCATAATCAAATGTATGAACAAGCAACGAAGCTACCCCATCCGAAATCTCTTTCGCCGTAGGACATGCACACAAAATTGGAACTGAAACTTGAGCACCAATACTGATATTCTCAGGGAGGTAATAATTTTGACGTACTAACATCTGGCAATTAACAAGGCCTTGATAAGTATTGTTGGCTAATTTGAAGTAGTAATCTCCTTTCTCCATTTCATAAGAAGTGGCATGCTGGTAGATATTACCGGAACATGAACAATATGTAGGAACAATCACAGTTCGATTCGGAGAAATATTGTCGTTGTTGGTTGAGATGTTGTTGATGGAGGCTATGGAAGATGCTTCAGAGCTAAAAAGATTGGAAATTCTTAGAGGGGTATCATAAGGAGGTATTGATTTGAAAGTTACAAAAGAAGGGCATGCTTTTTTAAGGCCATTGCATATATATCCTGCTTTTGTTGTAAGGTTGAAACTGCACTCATATACTGAGTAGTTAAGGTATTGTTGTTGGCAGAAACAATGAAGGATTGTGGAAGAAAACACAGATAGAAGAAGAATGTGAGAAGAAGAAGCAGAAGGAAGAGGAGGAAGCTTCATGTCTTCAGAGTTGGAAGAGAAATGAGTTTCATTGGTAGCATAATGTAGAAAAACAAAAGAAGGCTCTCATACTCAACAAGGGCATGTTTGAGATTTTCATGTTTGAGGGAAGAGAAGTCCAAGATAACAACGTTAACGTAATAAAGTTTCACTCTGAATGATTTTCATTTTTTTTAATGATGGCAGGCAAATAAAGTAATAAATCAACGGTCAAATAGGAGAGAATTGAATGGCACTTGCATCTCAATCAAGGATTTTGGTAGTTTGTGCTTAGTCCAAAACACCATTGCAATCGTACTTTTGTTTCATTTTGTAGAAGGCACTTGCACATATAATGAAGACAGGTGTACAAGGCACTTGTACATATAATAAAGACAGGTGTACATCTAAAATTTCTTATGTAACTTTTCTAATAAGATTTCTATCTCAAACTATGCTTCGCACGCATATAAACTCACAGTGGACAACCATATTACATTCACCAAATTATTATTACGGTTTCATGACGAAGTTCAAAAATAACATCATTAGTAAAGATAATACAATTCACAAATAATCAATCCAAACGTTTGATAGTGAAGACGAGAGGTTTTAAATGATGTCTCACGCGAGCATTCTATCAAACATGTTAATTTATATTTTTTTAATTGTTTTTTATTAACATTTTAATTGTTTGTTATACAGATTATTTACACTTTGCGAATAATATTTTTATTTAAAATTAACACATTAATTTATTTTAAAAATGTGATAAATTCACTAATGCATTTTTTAAATTTAAATTAGTTTAGTAACTATAAAATTTAATCAAATGTATTTTTCATATATGAATATATCTAATAATTTAAAGTGAATTTCATTGTAATAAAAAAAAGTGAATTTCATAATACTATTGTTTTAAAACGATTTCCAATGAACATAATTTTAATTATAACTTTTTTTTAATTTCAAAAAAAATTCCCATTCTCAGCCAAATAATGGGAGGGGGTGAAATCTCTCCATCCTCCCATCAAACGACCAACTACATACTCCATCCGCGTAATATACAAGTTCAAAGTTTGAATGATTTTGGTTAAAAATATAAAATTTAATCCTTACATTCTCTCATAATTTAATGCATTTTTCCTACTTTGCCCCTTACCATTTTCATATTTATTAATGTTTAAATATTTCTCTCTTAATGTATCATAATAAATGAGGATAAAATTGAAAAAGAACAAGAATTAAATTCGAACATTAAACGAACTTTTACAAGTTTTCTTAACAAACGTGTTTTGATAGCTAGACCCTTATATTATGGATTGAAGGAAGTAATTCAAACAGTCACTTCATCAAGCAATATTTTTTAGAACATGGGAGTTATTTTCTCACTATTATTTTTCTTTCTAATAATTTATCCTATCATGAATAAAGACATATATATTAAAGAAAAATATCATTTAGCTTCATAGAAGCAATTTAATATAAAAAATATCCAAAAAGCATTGAAACATCACTCCGCTTCCTACAAAAAGTAAAATAAAATCTTTGAAGTCAAAGGACTTTATGCTAATTTCCAACATACATAAATGTATTTTCAAAATATGTGTGCTTTAGAACAACGAACTTTCTTGGAAGTACTATCGAATGTGTTGGATATAAGCATATACTAGTGTTGAAAATTCTAACTAAAAACACGTACAAGTTACAAGAAGATGTGTATATTCTCGTAAGTGTTATATGTTATTTAGAATTTAGTCTTTATCTTGAAAATACTCCCTTTACTTGTATTAAATGTTTAAAAAATTTTCATATTTGTCCTGCAACTGATACAAGGGTAATTAATTCCTTTGACCCACATACAGGATATTATTTCATTCTTCTCCTAGGGAGTGTAGTGATGATTCAAAATCTTCTGGTAACTCTTTGATGTTCAATTGTTTCTATTTGGGCTAACTCTGAAATTTTAGATGCTTCTTACATATTTTCTAGTTTAAATTATATATGTTAGTGGGGAGTAGGGTGTTCAAGTATGCCCATACCCATTGAGCCGCCTATACCACCCGTATTTTTCCCGTTTAGGCCCGTCACATTTTTACATGGGTATGGGCATGCCCATACCCGTTTATCTTACAGGGGGCATACCTACGGGCATGCCCATACCAGATTAAATGCCCATTTATTATTTTATTAATTTTTTTATGTATTAATCTTATTTTACATCACTCCCTCTATATAACTAATTTTATTTTATTGGTATTACTTAGTTAGAGCTAGATGAAATTCAAAGTTTATTAAAAATTGAATGCATGCTCTACTCTTTGTGGAGATTTTTGTTGGATCTTTTTAAATTTTTTTCTGAGTTTATCTTAAATGGGCCGGCCATTTAACTTTGTTGCTCGTCCATTTATTCTGCGCCCATTTATACCCGCCCTTTTATCAATATTTAGCTCGTCTGTTTATGTTACACGGGTATAGGTACGGGTACAGGCATACCCACGGGTTGCCCGAACTCGCCCGTTGAACACTCACTAGGGAGAATACTAAGTTTGCAGTTAGTGACATATGCGATTGTTTCCACCATTCCAAATGATACCTTCATATATTCCATTATCTAGCACTGAACTATCCATTTTAAGCTTGATGTATGTCGTGTGCTATTTTCCCTATTCCATTTTGCAATCAAGATTTTTTTTTTCAAACTGGAACTTCTCAAATATGAAATATGTGTTCTATTCTATGTTGATGATTAAAATAACTGTAAAACGAAAGGGTTAATTAAAATAGATTAGTGTAGAATAAAAAAAAATAAAGAACGAAGCATCTTCAACATTATTGACATTGTCCTTGTAGACTTATTTTTGTGTGTAAAAGAAATGTCAAATTCGCATAATGAATTATTTGCCAAATTAATTAACTTTGATTGTACTTGTTTTCCACCGCTGATAACCATTTAATATGAAATTTAATACTCCTTATTGTCCATATATAGAAGGTAGTACCCCTCATTGTCCATATATTATAGAAGGTAGTCAACATTTTTTATACAATAATTACCATCAATTTCAATCAGATTTTGCGAAAGACAGTACGAAAAATGGTTTATTTTCTATTTGTTTCTTTTTGTTTTTACATATACAAAACAAAACTTGTGAATGGAATGTAAAAAAGGAAAATAAGGAAAATATTAGGAGATAAAATAGATAAGATGGGTTAGAGAACTAAGAACAATATAATGAATAGTTTGATATGTTTTTCTTTTTTTTTTGATACATGTTTGATATGTTTTTCTTTCAACAATTTCTTTTTTCACTTTTATTTTTTCCATTTCTTTTCACTATTTTTTTATAGAATAAAGCTCACTATTTTTTTTTTAAAATTCTTGTCTTTCTCAACACTTTTTTTACCCTCATTTCTGTCTCTTTTTTAAGAATAAGAAAACAACAAAAAATAACAAACGATGGCATATACTCCCTTCGTTCCTAAATAGAAGATCACTTTAACAAATTTGTAGAGATTAAGGAAGACATTCCAATGAGTTAGGATTACATGAAATTTCCAAAATACCCATCACTTAAGTTTTAAAAATATGACCTTCTTCAAACCACTATGATGAAGGGAGTATATGGGTAATTTGGGGAAAACTTGAGTTAAATTAGAAAGTGATCTTATATTTAGGAACAAGCTCTTCTCCTTAAAGTGATCTTATTTTTAGGAACGGAGGGAGTATGTTTTTTCCAAAGGAAATTCTTGTATAGTAGGAGATATGTAATGAAGGAAATTAAAATTACGGTTGACTCTAATACCAATCAATTCAATGGGTGAAGTCAATAATTTTATTCAATATCAGACTCATAAAAAGTGGAGGGTTTTGTTTTCTATTCATACATACAATTTAAATTGCACATATTAAATCTATTATATATACTAAAAGTGGTGGTAACATTCCTATTGAATCACTTGCCACAATAAATCAGATGGTTAACTAATTATTTAAAGTTAAAAAATAATTCAAATACAATCAGCTACCATTTTCCAAATTCCTTGGCTATATTAATACGCTGTAAAAGTCAAAGTAAAAAAACAATTCATATAGAATCTGTTTACATTTTCTGAATTCTTTTTATTATTAATTTTTATTTCGTTTCGATTCATTTTAAAATTCCAAAAATCTTGTACAATATTTTTTAATTGACTCTAAAATAAACGGATTCTGATTACTATTAATGCATTAATTTGCTATAATTGACCATTAAATTAGTAAACATTCAACGAATAATTTCAAATATTTTTTTTAATAATGACTCTCCGTACATTGCACGTGGAAATTACTAGTTCCTTACAAAATTTTTAAACCAAAAAAATATAATAATGATATTTAAAATCAAATTCTATATTAGCCTTCAAATCTTGACTAAATAATTCTTATCATCTTGCGATTCCCATTAGTATGCTAAAAAATATATTTTACCAAGATTCGATGTTCTACTTTCTATTTTATATTTTCAAATGGATTCTTTAGTTTTTATTTTCAAGTGTTTGTCCATTATTTTTCATTTTTTGTCTTGATTGTAGCCACTAGTAAATCTTTCATCACCTCAATTATTTAATATGACACCATACCACGTTCAAAGATACGAAATCAATCAAGAAAAAGACAATCAAGGAAACTATATTTTTGAACCAACTGTCTCAAAAACTTTGTTAGTTGTCCATCAACATCAACCAAAATACTCCCTCCATTCAGGAATATAAGATCAATTTAGAAAAGTAATCTTAGTTCTTAAATATAAGATTACTTCCTATTTTGTCTCAAATTTTGACCAAATTTTCTCAGTACTCGTTAGTCACCTCAGTTCTCTCTCTCAATTCTCCAACCACCTTCTCCACTAAAAGATCAAATTTGCCCAAACTCCATTAAGTCGGCCACCACACACGTGTCCTATCTATCCATCATTCCATTTCCTTCTCTGGTGAGCTTCATCTTCTTTTTTGTCCAAACTCTGCTGATCATACGAATCTCCCGCATAAATCGCACATTCACCTTCTATCACATAAGAAATCAAAATGATATCCAAATCTCCCTACAACACATAAGAAATTAGACTTGACGATTAAATTAACTCATAAAAATCCACTAGCTAACCAGGCCAGAGACACATACATATGCTTTGTTTTAATCACCGCCCGGTTTAATCCGGACTCGAGGGGTAGGAGTGTTACCCACATAGGCAAGGTTGTTCCTTTTCCCAATAAGAGCGCTTCCCGGGAAACGAACACGCGTTTTCATCCTTACGGGGTTGCAGCCCACTTACCAGCTCAACCAACTACCCATTGGTAGAGACACATACATATGCTTCATCCATAGAACCTAACAAGCTAGGTTTTCTGTACTATTTTCCATTTCAACTTTACCAAACAAAGAAATACATTATTCACTATTCCGTGCAGTACATTGCAGGAAAATGTTAAGAGATAATAGGAAATAAACTTCAAATTTAGCAATTTCCAAACAATCATTGCAAATAAGAACTAATGATCACGAACCATTCGCAATATAGTGAAATCAAAGCTATAGTTCAAAATCCACCACATTCAGTGAGACTCATGGCAGAAGCTACATAACTTCGTCAAATCATGAATAACAAGCCGATTGGGAGGCAATTTAGGGAGACACAATCAAAGATCACCGTATTTATTCATGGTAAGCATAGAATCAAAACAGAAACATAAGTACTAATAAGAACCACAAAACAGAGGAGAACAAAGGACAAATAAATTATTCTACAATCCATTGCAAATCTTACATGCCACACAACTTTCTTCATTACAAATGCCAACTCGAAACTGAAATAAAACAGTAAAAATCAAAACAACAGAGAAATTTGAAGCTTCTGAACCAGCACAAACCAAATTAATCATATACAAATCATCCATATTCAAAACCGAAGCTTATGAAACCTCAGAGAAACTTTTGGTTTAAATACCGATGAAAGAATTCAAATTTAAACTTCTCAAGTAAGTTGACACATAGCTTGAATTAATTTCTTTTCTTCCCTTTTCGTTTACTTAATTTACAATTTGAGGTATATCAATCACCAATTCTATTCGGCCATATCAGAATGTTCAAATGCAAATTAAGAAAACAAAACAAGTTCAAGAAAATTATAGCTTCAGTCCAAAATTTGGTAAGCATGTTACAAAATGATCATACCCCATCATGCAAATTAATAATTACATGCATTCTCAACCATAAACCAGTTCAGCTCCTGACAGTAAATAAACATGTAGGAAAATTAAGGTCCACTCTTAGTGGTTAGACCCAAGCCCAATTAGATTTGGGGCCATTACGTAAATATGGAAAAGTTTAGGTGAAATGGGTAACTTTCCTAATATATTTTTATTCAAATATTGTGACTTTTGTCACAGATTATAACTTTTCTATACATGGTTTATAAATAGAAGAAAAGTTTTCTTTTTCTTTTTTTGATACAACTGAACATAAAAGCAATTAAAACTAAACTACACTACAGGATAAAGTGATCAAACAATGCCACTATCTACAAGCATCAGAGCTGCTACAACTTTTTCAAATATTTGGATCCCTACTCCACAACATAATGCGTGTTTTGCAAAATAGTCTACAAGATGATTCTCATCCCTGCTTTATCCATGACACATGAATTTGTCAATCCTTCCTCAAAAGTCGTTGAAAAACCTTAATCACACCACTACTATCATGAGCTGCATAGTTTCCCGAAACATCCAAATTAAATACCTCTAAAGAGTCTGTCCATAATTTACAAAATCTAAAGTCCATATCTCATATTCTTCTCATGTCCACAATACACCCCCATAATCATTGTAAATCAAAATATATAAAATTTCATGCCACTTATACAAATCTCAAGTAACATTTACATAATACTTAACATATCGTTATTTTAGAATCGAAGAACATATGGAAAACCAGTAAAATAGCAATGATAGGAACATAAAGAGGTTATTGCCAAAACATAACTTTCCATTATCAAATGAAAATTAACAAGGATTCAAGAAATTTACAACTTGAATTTGACATTTTAGCATACCATGTTCCTAATTAATTAACTCATATTTAAAACATTTTCTTCCCTATATATCAGCCCTGAGCCAAAACCAGATAGCATAAGAATTTTACACCCAAAAAAAATGCAACAATCCTTCTTTCCTTCCAAAATCAATTCGTTTATAATAGTAGCAATAGCAGAAATTTGCAAACATATCTGCTTTACACCATTTTTACTATATTTACACATAAAATACTCATGCATTGCAATCTACAATCATGATACACCCCTTACAGTAACATTCAGAACAGAGAAATAAGAAATTGTTAATAAAAACTGTTCAACCATTGCCGAAAATAACAAAGATCACTGTAAGGTCACATGCAACTCATCACAACGACCAAACATACTCCAAAAAGCACTTATTTAAGAATGAAGTCATTACTGACAGTGAAAACAGGGAAGGACAAGAGAAAATCAACCAATCTATACATTCACTTATTTAAACTTGGAAATTCTAAAGTTTCATAGAACCTATTGGGTTTGAGTACCCGTGGAAGCATTCTGCGTTAGGATTATCAAATAAATTAAGGCAAGACTCAAATTAATTTATCTGCTCTTCTATCATGGAAGAGGAGTCAAACATTAACTTGACTTCATATCAATTACTTGAAGCTAAATATTGATTTTCATGTGTGATTGAGGTTGTTCTTTGCTGGAAACCGTCGGAGGATGAGGCTGGAACAACCGAACAATGAAGAAAGGAGAGAAATCGAGAGAGAGGAGAGTGAGTGAAATTGCTGCAGTGTGCCATTTTTGTTAAAAGACCATTCAGCCCTCATGTATTTTGAAATCGACTGTTTTACCCTCACTATAAACCTATTTCTTTTCTTAAACAAAATCACTCATTAAATTTATTTCTCCTAATTTCTTTTAAAAATGATTATGATTTGAAAATGACATTTATTATTCTTATCTAATTAATTATTTTCACCATTAAAATTTTCGATGTATTACAAGAAAGAAACTAGTAGTTTTTCTTGATTTTTAGTCACATATAAAAACTAATTCAGTGTGTGCAAGACAACTTGTGCAGGGATTTTACCACAGGCTTGAATTGGGTGATGCAGTTTCAGCGGAGATTTGGGCGTGTCTCCTTGGTCTTAGAGCTAGTTGCATGGAATCTAGGTCATTCATCTGTTATATTTTGAAATGAATGAAAAGCAGCTGGATTTCATAACTTCTAGGCAAGTATATGACACGAGACTGGAATCCTCAACTTCAGTTCATTTCTTGGAAAGCTAATATGGTGGCAGATTATTTGGCCAAGCTGGGACTACCGGTGCCAATAGGATTTCACGTAATGTTTTGGACTAATCCAAGGGTATTGGACCTATTGGAATGGGACATCGTGAGACGTCCTAGCGGACTATGACACAGTAGGAAGTTTCTTATTTTTCCAAAGGGTAATGCCCCTCCTCCCAAAAAAACTCACCACCCTCCACCATATTTCCTCCACCAACTCTCCTCCGCACATGGCTAAACTACATACAGGTCCCTGCCAAACTTAATTTTACTTTTGTGTGTTTTGGGGTGGGTGGGGACAGGGGGATGGGGGAGAGAGGAGAAGGAATTGTTTATTATTATATGTGGGCCCCACATGAACATACCCTACGTTGAAATGGCAAGGCGCCGGGTGGCAAAAATTTAACCCACGTGGCGGCTACATGAGCAAATTAAAGGTCAAACGCGATTGACCGTCCACTGGGTATTTTTTAAACACTTAAGCTACTTTGAGTGTATATATGAGCCTGTTGTTAGTTTAGGGTGCTCAGTGCTCATAAGTGATTACTTGGATGACAGATTAGGTCTATTACCCTTTTTCAAAAGATAAAGACTAATTTATATCCATGAAATCTATATTAATTATGGAAGATAAAGACTAATGATGAAGTGCCATATCAGAATTCTGAAAGTGGGAGACTTCATAAATGTTGTTTCAATTTGTCTTCTTATTATTAGGTAAAAATTGAGAAGGGTTGGCTTTGTTAGAATATTAAGTTTTAATGATGACATAACATGGAAAAGAGGTGAAAAAAGGGATGTATATCTTGAGCATGAATCCGAAGGAAAGAAAGAAATCCTAAGTTGAATGGTTGAGCTTGGAAATGAATTTTGGATTGGTAATCCGAGAATTTAGAGGTCTGATTAAATGAAGAAGCTATAACAAGAAGACGTCACCTAAGTTACATTATTTCGAAAGCTAGTTTGAAATATATTGAGGATTACTGATCAAGATACAAGTAGAGGAGAACAATCATGATTACTCTAGAGAGTAATAAGAATATCTCAGAATATCTCAGCTAAGAGCAAAATCTGATATGAGAATCATGACAAATTCAAATGTCAAATACTCTAAGCGATCAGAGCAAGATTGAAGTTAAGTTAAGATCATGAGTCTTATTTCTCTTAAAGACCTTATAAACTGAATGCATTTTTAATTTAAGTATGGACTTTGTGGTCATTGGGTAGTTGTTGACCAAGTTTACACTTAGAGTTGCCAAGAATAAAATGAGTCATTGAAGTATAAGATGGACTGTATCTTTAGACTCATGAAGAATGGTCAATCAAATTGAGTATATTATCAAACTAATCCTAAGAAGGACTAAGATAGCCAACCTTTGATTGAATTTATTATAAGAGCTATTTGAAGTTGGACATAAACTTTTTTTTTTTGAATTAAAGGCAAAATGACATTAATAATAGTTAGTGCTACATGAGTCTTATAATATCCATAAAAGAAAAGGCAGAAATAAAACTATGATACTGAGCAGTAGAAATTAATCCTATAGTAACTGAATTGAAAGACTTAATTAGCTCTGCTATATCTCTAGCAACAATGTGATGCAATGTTGGTGCCCATCCAGAGAAATCAATAAAACGCTTGCTAACATTCTAAATGGTGATGTTGTCTAGAGGAAGATTCGAGCAGTGAATCCACTTAAGAGTCATTCTAAAGCATGCAAGACTGAAGATAACACCAGACACATGGTGTCATTTCCAAGTGAAGCTCTGAAAAGGATTCCATGGACGATTAAGCTTCCATTTTCTTATGCATAAGTTCCATGGAGAAAGATTCAAGGAAAAAGAGAGTTGCTTGTTGTCTGTCAATTGTGGTTTCAGTCTGGTTGAAAAAGCCAATGCAGAAAATGATAATGTAACCTGTGAATCTCTGATAATGTCATGAGGCTGAGGAACCTTCCCACCAGTACAACTTGATTTCTTTTCATCCAAATATCATTCATAAGAGCAATTATTCTTTTCACCAGTGGTGCATTGTCACTATTATCTAAATAGAATTTTCTAAGCCATAATAGAATGTCCTTGGTGGAAAGGTGGCATGGAGGTCTTATAAAGAAGCACCCAAACCAAGCAGCTTTAACTAGGTCACAAGAAAAGAAAAGGTGATGAATAGATTCATCCACTTTACACCCAAACTTGCAAAGACCCTCAACCATCAAATGATGTCTTTTCAACACATCAATCGTTGGTATTGCCTAGTGAAAGAGTTTCCATATAAACAAAAGTTGCTTCCTAGGCAAAGAAATTGACCATAAAAATTTCCAAAAAGGGTCAATATCAGGCTGCCCTTGAAACTTGGCATCAAAAAGAAGACGAAAACCTGATTTAGCTGTATAGGATCCAGAAGTACCTCCCATCCAAACAATGGTGTCATTTCCTAAAACAATTGAAATTGGAGTTGAGAGAATACTATGAGATGTAGGGCTTGAGTATAAACTTCTGATCAAGGAAACATTCCATTGAAGTGGGTTCCAGGAGTAAGGGTTATGTGTAAGCAAGTCAAAAACCACTTGAATATCATATTGGTTTCCAACTGAGCCTTGCATGGGCCACCACAAAGGGTGGTTGATAGAGATGGACCTGCCATTGCTGTTAGAATCTTAAGTTTTGATGAAGATTAAAACATGAAAGAACATAATGAACACTTAGGAAGAATTAGATGGAAGTTCATTCAAGCATAATACCCAGAGAATATTCAGAAAGCTTTGAAAGTTCAAGAGAGCACTTAATACCTTGAGAGTTATTCTTATTGTACTCATCTTGTACTCTTTGTATTTAAGTCTCTACATTTATTGAGAGCATTCATTGTACTTAAGTGTGTATCACAATCTGTTCATTAAGTGAACTTTGTAGTAAATCCTTTTTGTAAAGGTCAAACCCTTGCAAGTAGTAAGGGGGAGTAAGTTAGGTTGCAAGTGAGCCCGTAAAACTTGTGGTTGTAAGGTTGCAAGTGAGCCTGTAAAACTTGTGGTTGTAAGGTTGCAAGTTAGCCCGTAAAACTTGTGGTTGTAAAGGTTGCAAGTTAGCCCGTAAAACTTGTGGTTGTAAAGGTTTCAGGTGAACCCGTGTTAAAACCTGTGAATTAGTGGAACTCAATCAAGAGATTGAGAACTGGACGTAGGTCAAGAGTTAGACCGAACCAGTATAAAAGAATTTGTGTTTGTGTCTGTTTTTATCTTGTTTTGAAGCCACAATTCACCCCCTCTTGTGTCTTAAGCCCTCTTCAATTGCCAATTTGTCATCTTAAATTATGAGTAATGAAGGAACCGCATTCAAGGATATCATTCCATAACCATGAAGTATTATAAGGTCGTTTGAGCCATTGCTCATTTGAACAATCAATGTATTTCTTCCCCATTGTTACAGCTAAAATAGAGGTCTGGTCTGCTGAGATTATTCGCCAAACTTGTTTAGCCAACAAGGATTTATTGACTAATTCCATAAGACTGATACCTAAACCTCCTTGATTCTCTGGGAGAAAAAGCTGATTTTTATTGGATAAATGCATTAGCTTTGATGAATCATTGAAACCCCAAAAGAAATCCAGACATCGACTATCAATTTGTTCACGGATGTAGATAGGAAGTTTGACACAGGAGAGAATGTGAATATTAACTGCTTTCAGTACAGATTTCAACAGAGCAAGTCGACTAGCTGAGAGAGGAGCTTAGATTTCCAGGATGATGTTTTTGAGTCAATTGCATTGAGAACTTGCTGATAAATAAGAGACTTGTCCCTACCAGGGTCAACCCATGTACCTAGATACTTACCCAATCTACCAGAGAAAGATGTGTCCATTAAACTGGACAGTTGCAGTTTATCTTGATGGGATACATTAGGGCTGAAAACAATAGTAGATTCTGAAAGTTGATCACCTGTCCAAACCATTCACAGTATTGATGAAGAACATCTTTGACAACATCAAAACCTCTCTGTGATGCTTCAGTAAAAATCAATGGGTAGTCAGCATACAAAAGGTGAGAAATGGGATGGGCAGCCCTACCTAGTTTAATACCCTTTCATTTCTGCTGAAGCTCTTTCTATAAAATCAGGCAAGAAAGAAGATTTGCTGCTAAAATATAAAGGTAAGGCGATAGTGGATCACCTTGACGGATACCTCTATTAGTTTTGAAAACACTTGCAATCTTTCCATTGAAAAGGAGATTATATTCAACCGTTGAAACGCACTGTGAGATGAGATTGACCCATTTCATTGGAAAACCCATGCTAAAAAGAACCGCCGTGATAAAGTTCCATGATAGGCGGTCAAAAGCCTTTGAGAAGTCAATTTTTATAGCAGCAAGTTTCTTTCGAGCTGTCCTTGAGGAATGAATGTGATCCATAAGTTCGGTGGCCAACATTATATTGTCAGATATAAGTCGACCCTTCAAAAAAGTACTTTGATGTGGAGCAATTAAAGATGATAAAATTGGCTTCAAATGGTTGCTCAACAACTTGAAGATGATTTATATGAAACATTGCTTAAGCTTATGGGCCAAAAGTCCTTTGTTACTTGAGGAGAGTCTATCTTCGGAATTAGGACAATGTTAATCCTGTTGATCTCTTTAAGAAGATGCTCAGAATGCCAGAAAGATTGAACAACTTCAAATAAATCCTTTTGAACAAGGTTCCAATGAGTTTGATAAAATTTGGCATGAAAACCATATGGACCAGGTGCACTACCTCCAGGCAACCCAAAAACTGCATCTTTTAATTCCTCCATAGAGAATGGAATCATTAAAGAGGCTGTATCTGCTTCAGACAGAAGTGGTAGATTGACAGAAGATAGATGAGTTATGAGATCTTCAAGAGAAGAGTAATGCCCCCAAAATAAATTTCTCTAAAATGATTAGCAACTTGGTTTGACAAATCACTAGCATCAGATATCCAATTCCCTTGATTATCTTGGAGACATGTGATTAAATTCTTTGATTTTCTCCTGCTGGCCATTGCATGAAAATACTTTGTGTTTCGTTCACCCTCCACGTGCCACTAAAGCCGTGAACGTTGAGCCCAGAAGCTAGCTTCACAATCATATAAAACCTCGAAGTGGTGTTTGAGCTCTGAAATCTCTTTAAGAGAAGGATCTGACAATGAAGTTGTGGATGAGATAGAAGATGAGAGAGATAGCAGTTTTAATTCCAATTCCCTAATTTTGGAAGGAATGTTCCCCACATTAAACTTGCTCCAATCTGATAAGGCATCAATAGTTCTGCGCAATTTACAGACAAGACTGAAAGTCGGAGATCCCCTATCTTTGTGATTCCAATTTTTGCTGTATAATTATTTAACATTCGTTTGAAAGATACCAGAAATCCTCAAATTTCTTTTGTTTCATAGGCTTTGAGCTCATAGTGAGAGTGAAAAATCAAAGGACTATGGTCGGATGCAGCAATGCCCAATGATTGAGTGTGTGAAAAAGGAAAGAGTTGGAGCCAGGAGATATTTGATAAGGCACGATCTAGCTTTTCCATTACCAGCCAATCATCTTTCCTATTATTTGACCAAGTGAACGTGGCACCCTTTTGAGTGATAGAGTGCAATTGAGCTGACCCAATACATTGCAAAAAGGATGACATTCCAGAAGAGGATCCATTTGCACTTAATTTGTCCTCAGAACACATAATTTCATTGAAATCACCAATCAACAACCATGGATTAGAAATAATGACTAATGTGTATGTGATCCAATCCCACAAGGATGAGCGAGAAGATAAACAAGGGTGACCATAAACAAATGTCAAGAACATAGTGGGGATAGTCCCATCATTAGAAATCTGACAATGACAGTAGTAGGGACTTAAAGCAATAACATTTAACATAAAAGCCCCTCTCCAAGCAATTATAATACCTCCACCCAAATTAGCAGCATCAGTGCCTGTAAAGTGATCGAACCCCATATTAACTAGAGAAGTTGAAGCTCTAGATACAGGAAGCTTAGTTTCATAAAGGAAAATGATATCCGGAGAGTGAGACTGAACTATCTTCCTGCATCTTTGAACTGTCGTGGTTTTCCTAAACCCACAATAGTTCCAACTTAATATTTTCATGGCGCTCATGGAAGCTTTTTGAGGGCCGCTTCCCTAGCCACTTTGACAGAATTCAGAGACAAAGAAGGTATAACTCCTCAAGAGAACTTGTGAAAGAGAAATTCTGATGATGTCTAAGTAAGACTGACATGTGATAGTTTTTGTTTCTTTGAACAGGAGTCAACGTGATGGTTCTCAAGAAAAAGTGGTCTCTTCCTGTTTCTAGTGGTTTTGCTATCAGCAATATCACATGTTGTCTGAGTAATGTCTAGAGCCTTTGTACCATGATTAAGTGGAACTCTATTTTTTGTCAACAAATCCCTCTTGAATTGTGGACCACCAAACTCCTCTACAAGAACACATTTTCTTTGACGTTTGCAATGTTAGAATCTTAAGTTTTGATGGTGACTAAGGTATGATATGGTCTAGTACTTAAAAGAACATAATCAACACTTAGGAAGGATTAGATGACATGGTTAGAATCCTGAGTTAGATCACTTGCGAATGCAATATCATTTCCGGAAGTATTAGCACTAGAGCTCGCGGATGGAGTACACATCCCATAGGGGACGCAAACGGAAGCAAGTGAGACACTTGGTTAGAACCCAGTCTAGATTGCTAACACTGAATCCTAAGTTAAGTCACAACCGGATGCGGATTCACTTCCGGATGAATTAAGACTAGCGCTCACGGATGAAAGACTCATCCCACAGCGGAATCACAACCGGATGCGGAATCACTTCCAGATAGACTAGGACTAACGCTCGTGGATGAATGATTCATCCCCCAGCGGCAGCGAGTAACTCACTAGGGAATTAACTTAGCCCATGAGCATTAGTGACACAAAACCTTAAGACTAAGCTATGATTCAACCGGAAGTGAAATTGCTTCCTGTTAGATTTTGACTGGCGCAGACTGATAAAATAGAATAACCCCAAGCGTCAATGAATCAGCCTCGTCAAGTGAAATTGCTTCCTGATAGATTTAGACTGGCGCAGGCTGATAGAATAGAATAACCCCAAGCGTCAGTGAAAAAGCCACGTCAAGTGAAATTGCTTCCTGATAGATTTAGACTGGCGCAGGCTGATAAGAATAGAATAACCCCAAGCGTCAGTGAAAAAGCCACGTCAAGTAAAAGTGCTTCCGATAGCTTAGTGACTAGCGCTGACTGTTGGAATGAAATACAATGAGCGAGAGTAAGTGATAGTGAGCTAAATCCTTCATCAAGTGGAATCACTTCCGGATGTAGAAGTGCTTCCGAATACATCATAGACTAAGAGGACTAACGTTCAAAGTATACAATACACTAAGTCAGAACATAGTCTAAGTAAGACTACTCCCCATAGCAAACTTCCCACAACATGTATAGTTCTTACTATATTTGATTATATATATTGCTATGTTGGACTAACTAGTATGTGCAGAACTTAGTCACACTTCCGGATGCAAATGAGCTTCCGGATGCAAAGACTCTTGGCATTGGATTTCAGAGATTAACACTTGCAGAGCAAGATTGCCACTTCCGGATGAACGATGATCATCCGTCAGCAAGAGTACAAGAGTAAACGTCACATACTCAGAAGTCAGAATGCTTTTGTCAGAGCAGAGGTGTCAGGACTACTTTTCAGAGATAAAGCAAGTCAACCCTGCTAAGCATTAATGAAGATGTACTTCACAACGGTAACTTGGGATTAACGGCTATATTCAAACGGTCATATTCAACCTGCCGCCCAAGCCTTTGAAGCCGAGTATAAAAGGAACATCTACATTCAGAAGAAAAAGTGAGAGAGAGAGAACAGAGCCTATTGTCTGAAACATTGTATTCTACATTCCTCTCATCTTCTACTCTCGGATTCAGATTTGTAATATTATTAGAGAGTAAGTCAATTGTACTTAAGTGAGTAACATCATCTACTCTTAGAGAGAGTCAATTGTACTTAAGTGAGTAACATCATCTACTCTTAGAGAGAGTCATTTGTACTTAAGTGTTTATCACAATCAGTTCATAGAGTAAACATATAACCAAATCCTCTAATCAATAGAGGCTGTTCTAAAGCTTGTGCTTGAAGAACAGATTTGTTATCTTACAATAGTAAGGGGGAGCATTTAGAAGTTTTCTAAATCTCCATAGGTTGCAAGTTATCCCGCAAAACTTGTGGTTGTAAGGTTGCAGGTGATCCCATTGTAAAACTTGTGGTTGTAAAGGTTTGCAGGTGAGCCCGTTGTAAAACCTTTGGGTTGTTAGGTGAACCCGTGTTCGTAAAACCTAAAGTGTAAAGGCTTTCTTGTGCCTGGTTCAAACAAGAAGTTTAGTGGATTGAAAATCTCAGGTGGAGCCTGGGGACTGGATGTAGGTCTGGGAGTGACCGAACCAGGATAAACTCGCTTGTGCATATTTTGCTTATTTAAATCTCACACCAAGCACCACACCACTACATACTCACTTGTGCTTGGGATGATTCATCGTCACTCTCATCAAGCACAAGGAGTAAAGTTTTAAAAAGGGAAAATTATAAGTTTTATTCTGCCACCCAATTCACCCCCCCTCTTGGGTGACAGCCACGCATTTCATTTGGTATCAGAGCAAGGTCACTTGTTTAAAGGATCCAACGATCTCAAGTGCAAAGACCTAGGCTGACTTGGGTTATAAAATGTGCTTTGAAGATTTTGATCATACTATCCCACCCGTGTTAGAAAATACTGATTTTTACTTATGGAAGGGAGGGATGAAAAGTTTTATACTATCCACGGATTTCAAAATGTGGGATGTTTTTGAAAAGGACTTTGATTTCAAACCAAGAGGAAACTGAACTAAAAAGGAGAAAAATTTGTTTTCCTTAAACATTAGAGCAATGCAAATTTTATACAAAGGCTTAGCTGAAAATAATTTCCAGAAGATCAAACACTGCTCTAGTGCTAGAGATATTTGGAATACTCGTGATGTGATATATGCTTCTAACCCATCTCTTGAAAGCACAGCTGTCCAAAGCTCAACTCGTGCTCTTTGTGGATCATCTACTGATGAGCTTCTGGAAGCTGATATTGAGGAAGCAGGCTTCAGTGAAGAGAGTATTCATTTCTGCCTAGAAGATTCAGAAAGTGAGGTATCTGGATCTGAACTTGAACTTTCTGAATTGCAAGATGCATACAATGAGTTATATACCGAATATTGTAAACTTGCAAAAGAACTTCTAGGCTTAAAAGAAAAAGATAGGAAACTTCAAAAACTAATTTCTTCTTCTACCAAAGTTTCGAGGTTTCTTTTAAAGAACTAGTGGTTCCGATAGCTAGCCCACTATCGGTAGGGAAAACTTCAACATGTCTTGAAAAATGTCTTGATTGTAAACACGTGTTGAAGGAAAAGGAAAAGCTTTCAAAAGAAACTGAGATTCCAAAGGAACAAAAAGCTTTTCTAAAGAAAACTAATCATAATAATGATAGAAAACCTCATTTTGATTTTCATTCTATTATCTGTCATTATTGTGGTAGATTAGGACATATTTCTCACACATGCAGTCTTAGAAGAAATTCAAATGAGAGAAATAAATTTGTATGAATTCCTAAAGGACAAGTAAGGTCCAGTGCTAACCTTGTAGGACCCAAGTACAAATGGGTACCAAAACATCCTTCTAGTGCCTTACTTGTACAGGAAAGATCAAGAGTTCTTCTTACCCCAAAAAGGAGAACTCGTGGTGATATCACTGCTGCAACCCCTGGTACAATCATAAGAAGCAGTCGGCAACCACAAGGGACAATGGTTCTGTCTCAAGGATGAGCTATCACGAAGTTCCATCCAACTATCCTGAGAAGAACAAAAGAGAGTGGATTCCTCGATCAACATTGAAAAGGCTCTTGAATCCTACCTCTCAGAAGAAAGTGCTTCGAACCAAGGATAAGTATAGAAGATCTCCTTGGGTAAGCAAGGGATCACTTAGCAACGAAGCATTTGATAGTAAAATCTCCTATGCTGATGTTAGATGGACTTATTGAGATTTTACATTAAGCATCCTAAGATGTGAACATTGTATTAATCATAGAAGAAAGCTTAAAGAAATTAATAATGTTCATAATCCACATGTTGTCCATGATTTTCTTGATCAAAGACCTTGTATATCCTTGTGCATATAGTCATGATAGATTCACCATGCCATACACATAGCAAGTAATCTCTAAGTGCATGTGAATTATATATAACCTACAAACTGACCTTCAGATCCAGACTTGGATACAAAAGGAAGGAACTATCTGATATTTTGTAGGAAAGGCAATTCCGAGGTTCAGCTAGACAAGGGTGAAGAAGACTCTGGCCTGGTATCAGACAGTGAAGAAGAGTCAATTGCTGATCCTAGGAATGTTCTGAATGAACAAGAAGGGAAAAGGGAAAGCTAGGTCAAGCCAACCTCAAGACCCCAGCAACCCTGTCTGATAAACTCAGAATTCCCAGTTTGAAGGTTGAGATCAAAATGTTTATCTCCCTCACGGATCCATTACAATAGGAGATGCATCAACATTTGAAGGATCTGTTGAATTTAGTGAGACTGTTGATCTGAAAAGCCATAGTAGAACCCCTGGAGCTTCAACAGATTTTTGTTCCAGATCAATCAATCAGAGTTAGATGAGTTATGGGCTAAAATGAACAAGGAGCATGAGCAAAATCAGAGAGAGATAGGCTAAGATAGCCATCCCTCGGACTTGACCAGGATGTCACTGCTGCCCTCAGAAGGGAAATTGAAATGAAGCGGATTGCCCAAGAAGGAAGACTTGCCCTTGGGGAAGCCTTCTGATTCATGTGCCCCCAACAGTCTGCTAGCACAGAGGCAAGCTTGAGATAGCGCTGAGTGATTAACCTACGGAGATACCCTCTGCTGAGCCTGTGTCTCCGTCTGCGCCAGTACCCAATCTGATTGAAGAGCTGTGTATAAAGTATGGGTTCAAGAGGCCAGAGATGCCAGTGGTAGTGATCACAAAGTGAATTCATCCCTCTGCACCAGCTCCAATCCATCCTATTAGCCTCAGCAAGACTCAGGACTGTACCTCATCTGAACAATTAGTCAAGTCTTGATAAGCATTTGTCACGCATAGATTTTGGTGCTGCTCTGAAAATAGAATCCTTGCATTGCCAACCAAAATCAAGCGAGCTACTGCTTGATGCGAATGGAGCTATGGTGATATCATTCTTACCTTCCTCTTTACATGAATAATCACTTGGGTAGTAAATGCATGATGGGCTCAACAGCTTTTATTTCTCTGAAACTGATATGATTTCCCTTATCTGTGATGACCTTATTTTCTGTAAAAACGATCCTATCATATCAAATTCATTTTCTGATATAATGCATACTGATTTTACAAATTCAAGAAGTCTGACACCTTGAAACTGAACTTTCTTCAAAACCTTCTGAATTTGTGCATGCTGAATCATTGTGTTCCAAGATTTCTGACATTGTTAAGAAGATTCAGAACTAGTTTCAGGATTTTGACACTAAAACTAAAAACCTTCTTCAGAGTTTTCATATGGTGTCTAAATCGTTTTACTCATATATGCTTAGTGAATCCTTTTAAGGGCACCACTCATGGAAGAAAATAGTTTATGCATTCACCTTGATTTTTGAAAGATCCTTTTTGAAATACAAACTTTCAAAACAGATTCCGATCCTCTTTAAACTTACATGACAACCATACCTCATGATAGCATTCAAGAGTTATTTCTGATTTTCCATTTCATGTGGTATCTCGTGCATCAAGTTTTTTTTTCAATGCATAAGCAACTATGGTTTCGAGAACAATACATCCCTCTTAATTACATCTTTAAGTTCTCAATCTACTAATGATCTCGGTTCAAGTTTGTGGTTTAAGAATGTTGACACAGATTATTGAAGCTTGAACAATGAGAATAACCAAGAGAGAATGGCAACGAAAATGTCTCTTATCAAGATGTGTGGAATGGCTATACTAAACCTGAGAAACTCTCGCCAATACACATGAGCATTTCTATCCCTTACACATTCTGTTGTGAAATTTAATGGATAGTCTCTCTCTTGTCTGACATGCATTAGAAATCTTAGGAAATGCCTTGAATTAAACTCTGCTAGATCTGTAAAACATGGCATAGTATCACAAGCATGCTATAATCTGTATTAATTTCAAGCTTGTTGATATCCTAAGAACAATGAGATCACACTGAGCATATCTAGAAGAACTTGAGCTAAAATTTGGAAATTATTCTCGTAATCATATGCTGAGATTTGGTTGTTTTTATAAAACGGAATTAGTCTTAAAATCAAATTATTTTGTGAGGATGAAGATTTTTTCAAAATTTCATTGTATTAATAATTCACATGTCTTCATGATCTAACATGAACATCCTTGAGGCATATTTATTGAACTATACTTGCTTATGAAACTCTGAAAATATGCCACCTGTTTGATACTCTCTGTACTATCACATTGATATTTATCTATGAGAGTATAAATAGAGTTCATGTCTTGATAGTGAAACTATGTGAACGTATAGACAATTTCAAAATTAGTTTTCACGTAATCATCGCCCATATTTTCTTAAACCAATTAGCAAGCATGATTTCTTAAAATTATTAACTTGTGCTGATTAACACAGATTGACTTGAATGTCCAGAGGATGGTCTCCAATGTTAAATCTTAAGTTCTTTCACTGACCATCAGGAAGCACTTGTTTCCTCAAGCACATGAAGGCCCAATCATCAAGTTTAAGCAAGGTTGCTTTCGCAACAATCAGCGCTTTCGATAGCAGGTCAACTATTGAACCATGGGAAGAGTAGAGTGACTGCCCAGTCATGTCTGCTTGTGGTTGTAGCTCAGCTTGCCGAAGCGAATCATCAAAGCACTTGCGCTAGGGGTTTCCACTTGCGATAGCACACCTCTTGAAGATGTCAGGAAGCATGCTTATCTGCATATGATTCAGATTCATGAGTCTAATAGAGTATGAGGATTCCTCATCTGTGGTAACATCTACACCTTACCATCTCTTATATATGATGCATACATGACATTGGTAAGGGTGTCAATTTAGGATGTTTTTCCCAATCTGCATTGACTTCAAAATCATTCACTGTCTTAGAAAATCATCTTAGCTCACACATCTGTATCCTTTATATGAAACGCTGGAAAGTAATTGATAACATACCTCTCTTATATGCTTCCTTTCTTGATTTTGTGATGATTAATCTTAATATAGAAGAGAAGCAGATGGACATTACTCGATAATGATCCCTTGAAAATAGAGAGTTACATGTTGTCATCGATAATAAACTCTTGAGATGCTGTGATGCAATTTGTTTGGAAATTACTTTTGGCATTTTAATCTCACAAATTTCATTTGATTTGGTTTCATTTCATTTGGTATCACGAATTTAAAATCACAAATTTTCAATTGACATCATAATCATCATTTTAAACGCACCAAAATTATTTTGATATCATGATTAGCTATCCTACATAATGTTTAGGGAGAATACAATCATTTAGGATCATGAATCATTATTGTTATCCCTTGTTAATTCTCGTATGTTGTATTGAATAGTCTAGAACAAATCTTTATTAACGATACATAGGGAGAAATATTAGGTAGAAAGCCCATTCCTAGGAGAACGATAGAAGTATCCCCATCCCTAAGGCTAGCTTGCACTTGTTGAGTTTTGATGAAGCCAAAAGGGGGAGAGAGATGAGACATGAGATGTCTAGAGATGAGACATGAGATGAGATATAAGATGTCTAGCTAGAGATGAGACATGAGATGTCTAGAGCTGAGAGATAAGATAAGATATCTAGATATCCGGGGAGAGAACTGGGGAAAGAAATATAGCTCTGGGAGTGATCTAAGTTTAATTATGTTCTCTAGTCATCTATGGGTTTGTCATCATCAAAAAGGGGGAGAATGTTAGAATCTTAAGTTTTGATGGTGACTAAGGTATGATATGGTCTAGTACTTAAAAGAACATAATCAACACTTAGGAAGGATTAGATGACATGGTTAGAATCCTGAGTTAGATCACTTGCGAATGCAAGATCATTTCCGGAAGTATTAGCACTAGAGCTCGCGGATGGAGTACACATCCCATAGGGGACGCAAACGGAAGCAAGTGAGACACTTGGTTAGAACCCAGTCTAGATTGCTAACACTGAATCCTAAGTTAAGTCACAACCGGATGCGGATTCACTTCCGGATGAATTAAGACTAGCGCTCACGGATGAAAGACTCATCCCACAGCGGAATCACAACCGGATGCGGAATCACTTCCGGATAGACTAGGACTAACGCTCGCGGATGAATGATTCATCCCCCAGCGGCAGCGAGTAACTCACTAGGGAATTAACTTAGCCCATGAGCATTAGTGACACAAAACCTTAAGACTAAGCTATGATTCAACCGGAAGTGAAATTGCTTCCTGTTAGATTTTGACTGGCGCAGACTGATAAAATAGAATAACCCCAAGCGTCAGTGAATCAGCCTCGTCAAGTGAAATTGCTTCCTGATAGATTTAGACTGGCGCAGGCTGATAGAATAGAATAACCCCAAGCGTCAGTGAAAAAGCCACGTCAAGTGAAATTGCTTCCTGATAGATTTAGACTGGCGCAGGCTGATAAGAATAGAATAACCCCAAGCGTCAGTGAAAAAGCCACGTCAAGTAAAAGTGCTTCCGATAGCTTAGTGACTAGCGCTGACTGTTGGAATGAAATACACTGAGCGAGAGTAAGTGATAGTGAGCTAAATCCTTCATCAAGTGGAATCACTTCCGGATGTAGAAGTGCTTCCGAATACATCATAGACTAAGAGGACTAACGTTCAAAGTATACAATACACTAAGTCAGAACATAGTCTAAGTAAGACTACTCCCCATAGCAAACTTCCCACAACATGTATAGTTCTTACTATATTTGATTATATATATTGCTATGTTGGACTAACCAGTATGTGCAGAACTTAGTCACACTTCCGGATGCAAGTGAGCTTCCGGATGCAAAGACTCTTGGCATTGGATTTCAGAGATTAACACTTGCAGAGCAAGATTGCCACTTCCGGATGAACGATGATCATCCGTCAGCAAGAGTACAAGAGTAAACGTCACATACTCAGAAGTCAGAATGCTTTTGTCAGAGCAGAGGTGTCAGGACTACTTTTCAGAGATAAAGCAAGTCAACCCTGCTAAGCATTAATGAAGATGTACTTCACAACGGTAACTTGGGATTAACGGCTATATTCAAACGGTCATATTCAACCTGCCGCCCAAGCCTTTGAAGCCGAGTATAAAAGGAACATCTACATTCAGAAGAAAAAGTGAGAGAGAGAGAACAGAGCCTATTGTCTGAAACATTGTATTCTACATTCCTCTCATCTTCTACTCTCGGATTCAGATTTGTAATATTATTAGAGAGTAAGTCAATTGTACTTAAGTGAGTAACATCATCTACTCTTAGAGAGAGTCAATTGTACTTAAGTGAGTAACATCATCTACTCTTAGAGAGAGTCATTTGTACTTAAGTGTTTATCACAATCAGTTCATAGAGTAAACATATAACCAAATCCTCTAATCAATAGAGGCTGTTCTAAAGCTTGTGCTTGAAGAACAGATTTGTTATCTTACAATAGTAAGGGGGAGCATTTAGAAGTTTTCTAAATCTCCATAGGTTGCAAGTTATCCCGCAAAACTTGTGGTTGTAAGGTTGCAGGTGATCCCATTGTAAAACTTGTGGTTGTAAAGGTTTGCAGGTGAGCCCGTTGTAAAACCTTTGGGTTGTTAGGTGAACCCGTGTTCGTAAAACCTAAAGTGTAAAGGCTTTCTTGTGCCTGGTTCAAACAAGAAGTTTAGTGGATTGAAAATCTCAGGTGGAGCCTGGGGACTGGATGTAGGTCTGGGAGTGACCGAACCAGGATAAACTCGCTTGTGCATATTTTGCTTATTTAAATCTCACACCAAGCACCACACCACTACATACTCACTTGTGCTTGGGATGATTCATCGTCACTCTCATCAAGCACAAGGAGTAAAGTTTTAAAAAGGGAAAATTATAAGTTTTATTCTGCCACCCAATTCACCCCCCCTCTTGGGTGACAGCCACGCATTTCATTTGGTATCAGAGCAAGGTCACTTGTTTAAAGGATCCAACGATCTCAAGTGCAAAGACCTAGGCTGACTTGGGTTATAAAATGTGCTTTGAAGATTTTGATCATACTATCCCACCCGTGTTAGAAAATACTGATTTTTACTTATGGAAGGGAGGGATGAAAAGTTTTATACTATCCACGGATTTCAAAATGTGGGATGTTTTTGAAAAGGACTTTGATTTCAAACCAAGAGGAAACTGAACTAAAAAGGAGAAAAATTTGTTTTCCTTAAACATTAGAGCAATGCAAATTTTATACAAAGGCTTAGCTGAAAATAATTTCCAGAAGATCAAACACTGCTCTAGTGCTAGAGATATTTGGAATACTCGTGATGTGATATATGCTTCTAACCCATCTCTTGAAAGCACAGCTGTCCAAAGCTCAACTCGTGCTCTTTGTGGATCATCTACTGATGAGCTTCTGGAAGCTGATATTGAGGAAGCAGGCTTCAGTGAAGAGAGTATTCATTTCTGCCTAGAAGATTCAGAAAGTGAGGTATCTGGATCTGAACTTGAACTTTCTGAATTGCAAGATGCATACAATGAGTTATATACCGAATATTGTAAACTTGCAAAAGAACTTCTAGGCTTAAAAGAAAAAGATAGGAAACTTCAAAAACTAATTTCTTCTTCTACCAAAGTTTCGAGGTTTCTTTTAAAGAACTAGTGGTTCCGATAGCTAGCCCACTATCGGTAGGGAAAACTTCAACATGTCTTGAAAAATGTCTTGATTGTAAACACGTGTTGAAGGAAAAGGAAAAGCTTTCAAAAGAAACTGAGATTCCAAAGGAACAAAAAGCTTTTCTAAAGAAAACTAATCATAATAATGATAGAAAACCTCATTTTGATTTTCATTCTATTATCTGTCATTATTGTGGTAGATTAGGACATATTTCTCACACATGCAGTCTTAGAAGAAATTCAAATGAGAGAAATAAATTTGTATGAATTCCTAAAGGACAAGTAAGGTCCAGTGCTAACCTTGTAGGACCCAAGTACAAATGGGTACCAAAACATCCTTCTAGTGCCTTACTTGTACAGGAAAGATCAAGAGTTCTTCTTACCCCAAAAAGGAGAACTCGTGGTGATATCACTGCTGCAACCCCTGGTACAATCATAAGAAGCAGTCGGCAACCACAAGGGACAATGGTTCTGTCTCAAGGATGAGCTATCACGAAGTTCCATCCAACTATCCTGAGAAGAACAAAAGAGAGTGGATTCCTCGATCAACATTGAAAAGGCTCTTGAATCCTACCTCTCAGAAGAAAGTGCTTCGAACCAAGGATAAGTATAGAAGATCTCCTTGGGTAAGCAAGGGATCACTTAGCAACGAAGCATTTGATAGTAAAATCTCCTATGCTGATGTTAGATGGACTTATTGAGATTTTACATTAAGCATCCTAAGATGTGAACATTGTATTAATCATAGAAGAAAGCTTAAAGAAATTAATAATGTTCATAATCCACATGTTGTCCATGATTTTCTTGATCAAAGACCTTGTATATCCTTGTGCATATAGTCATGATAGATTCACCATGCCATACACATAGCAAGTAATCTCTAAGTGCATGTGAATTATATATAACCTACAAACTGACCTTCAGATCCAGACTTGGATACAAAAGGAAGGAACTATCTGATATTTTGTAGGAAAGGCAATTCCGAGGTTCAGCTAGACAAGGGTGAAGAAGACTCTGGCCTGGTATCAGACAGTGAAGAAGAGTCAATTGCTGATCCTAGGAATGTTCTGAATGAACAAGAAGGGAAAAGGGAAAGCTAGGTCAAGCCAACCTCAAGACCCCAGCAACCCTGTCTGATAAACTCAGAATTCCCAGTTTGAAGGTTGAGATCAAAATGTTTATCTCCCTCACGGATCCATTACAATAGGAGATGCATCAACATTTGAAGGATCTGTTGAATTTAGTGAGACTGTTGATCTGAAAAGCCATAGTAGAACCCCTGGAGCTTCAACAGATTTTTGTTCCAGATCAATCAATCAGAGTTAGATGAGTTATGGGCTAAAATGAACAAGGAGCATGAGCAAAATCAGAGAGAGATAGGCTAAGATAGCCATCCCTCGGACTTGACCAGGATGTCACTGCTGCCCTCAGAAGGGAAATTGAAATGAAGCGGATTGCCCAAGAAGGAAGACTTGCCCTTGGGGAAGCCTTCTGATTCATGTGCCCCCAACAGTCTGCTAGCACAGAGGCAAGCTTGAGATAGCGCTGAGTGATTAACCTACGGAGATACCCTCTGCTGAGCCTGTGTCTCCGTCTGCGCCAGTACCCAATCTGATTGAAGAGCTGTGTATAAAGTATGGGTTCAAGAGGCCAGAGATGCCAGTGGTAGTGATCACAAAGTGAATTCATCCCTCTGCACCAGCTCCAATCCATCCTATTAGCCTCAGCAAGACTCAGGACTGTACCTCATCTGAACAATTAGTCAAGTCTTGATAAGCATTTGTCACGCATAGATTTTGGTGCTGCTCTGAAAATAGAATCCTTGCATTGCCAACCAAAATCAAGCGAGCTACTGCTTGATGCGAATGGAGCTATGGTGATATCATTCTTACCTTCCTCTTTACATGAATAATCACTTGGGTAGTAAATGCATGATGGGCTCAACAGCTTTTATTTCTCTGAAACTGATATGATTTCCCTTATCTGTGATGACCTTATTTTCTGTAAAAACGATCCTATCATATCAAATTCATTTTCTGATATAATGCATACTGATTTTACAAATTCAAGAAGTCTGACACCTTGAAACTGAACTTTCTTCAAAACCTTCTGAATTTGTGCATGCTGAATCATTGTGTTCCAAGATTTCTGACATTGTTAAGAAGATTCAGAACTAGTTTCAGGATTTTGACACTAAAACTAAAAACCTTCTTCAGAGTTTTCATATGGTGTCTAAATCGTTTTACTCATATATGCTTAGTGAATCCTTTTAAGGGCACCACTCATGGAAGAAAATAGTTTATGCATTCACCTTGATTTTTGAAAGATCCTTTTTGAAATACAAACTTTCAAAACAGATTCCGATCCTCTTTAAACTTACATGACAACCATACCTCATGATAGCATTCAAGAGTTATTTCTGATTTTCCATTTCATGTGGTATCTCGTGCATCAAGTTTTTTTTTCAATGCATAAGCAACTATGGTTTCGAGAACAATACATCCCTCTTAATTACATCTTTAAGTTCTCAATCTACTAATGATCTCGGTTCAAGTTTGTGGTTTAAGAATGTTGACACAGATTATTGAAGCTTGAACAATGAGAATAACCAAGAGAGAATGGCAACGAAAATGTCTCTTATCAAGATGTGTGGAATGGCTATACTAAACCTGAGAAACTCTCGCCAATACACATGAGCATTTCTATCCCTTACACATTCTGTTGTGAAATTTAATGGATAGTCTCTCTCTTGTCTGACATGCATTAGAAATCTTAGGAAATGCCTTGAATTAAACTCTGCTAGATCTGTAAAACATGGCATAGTATCACAAGCATGCTATAATCTGTATTAATTTCAAGCTTGTTGATATCCTAAGAACAATGAGATCACACTGAGCATATCTAGAAGAACTTGAGCTAAAATTTGGAAATTATTCTCGTAATCATATGCTGAGATTTGGTTGTTTTTATAAAACGGAATTAGTCTTAAAATCAAATTATTTTGTGAGGATGAAGATTTTTTCAAAATTTCATTGTATTAATAATTCACATGTCTTCATGATCTAACATGAACATCCTTGAGGCATATTTATTGAACTATACTTGCTTATGAAACTCTGAAAATATGCCACCTGTTTGATACTCTCTGTACTATCACATTGATATTTATCTATGAGAGTATAAATAGAGTTCATGTCTTGATAGTGAAACTATGTGAACGTATAGACAATTTCAAAATTAGTTTTCACGTAATCATCGCCCATATTTTCTTAAACCAATTAGCAAGCATGATTTCTTAAAATTATTAACTTGTGCTGATTAACACAGATTGACTTGAATGTCCAGAGGATGGTCTCCAATGTTAAATCTTAAGTTCTTTCACTGACCATCAGGAAGCACTTGTTTCCTCAAGCACATGAAGGCCCAATCATCAAGTTTAAGCAAGGTTGCTTTCGCAACAATCAGCGCTTTCGATAGCAGGTCAACTATTGAACCATGGGAAGAGTAGAGTGACTGCCCAGTCATGTCTGCTTGTGGTTGTAGCTCAGCTTGCCGAAGCGAATCATCAAAGCACTTGCGCTAGGGGTTTCCACTTGCGATAGCACACCTCTTGAAGATGTCAGGAAGCATGCTTATCTGCATATGATTCAGATTCATGAGTCTAATAGAGTATGAGGATTCCTCATCTGTGGTAACATCTACACCTTACCATCTCTTATATATGATGCATACATGACATTGGTAAGGGTGTCAATTTAGGATGTTTTTCCCAATCTGCATTGACTTCAAAATCATTCACTGTCTTAGAAAATCATCTTAGCTCACACATCTGTATCCTTTATATGAAACGC
This sequence comes from Mimosa pudica, assembly GCA_029929735.1. Lineage (NCBI taxonomy): Eukaryota > Viridiplantae > Streptophyta > Magnoliopsida > Fabales > Fabaceae > Mimosa > Mimosa pudica. The sequence goes on along the minus strand of JAKELP010000037.1, from coordinate 2,038,662 downwards.
TGGAAAGTAATTGATAACATACCTCTCTTATATGCTTCCTTTCTTGATTTTGTGATGATTAATCTTAATATAGAAGAGAAGCAGATGGACATTACTCGATAATGATCCCTTGAAAATAGAGAGTTACATGTTGTCATCGATAATAAACTCTTGAGATGCTGTGATGCAATTTGTTTGGAAATTACTTTTGGCATTTTAATCTCACAAATTTCATTTGATTTGGTTTCATTTCATTTGGTATCACGAATTTAAAATCACAAATTTTCAATTGACATCATAATCATCATTTTAAACGCACCAAAATTATTTTGATATCATGATTAGCTATCCTACATAATGTTTAGGGAGAATACAATCATTTAGGATCATGAATCATTATTGTTATCCCTTGTTAATTCTCGTATGTTGTATTGAATAGTCTAGAACAAATCTTTATTAACGATACATAGGGAGAAATATTAGGTAGAAAGCCCATTCCTAGGAGAACGATAGAAGTATCCCCATCCCTAAGGCTAGCTTGCACTTGTTGAGTTTTGATGAAGCCAAAAGGGGGAGAGAGATGAGACATGAGATGTCTAGAGATGAGACATGAGATGAGATATAAGATGTCTAGCTAGAGATGAGACATGAGATGTCTAGAGCTGAGAGATAAGATAAGATATCTAGATATCCGGGGAGAGAACTGGGGAAAGAAATATAGCTCTGGGAGTGATCTAAGTTTAATTATGTTCTCTAGTCATCTATGGGTTTGTCATCATCAAAAAGGGGGAGAATGTTAGAATCTTAAGTTTTGATGGTGACTAAGGTATGATATGGTCTAGTACTTAAAAGAACATAATCAACACTTAGGAAGGATTAGATGACATGGTTAGAATCCTGAGTTAGATCACTTGCGAATGCAAGATCATTTCCGGAAGTATTAGCACTAGAGCTCGCGGATGGAGTACACATCCCATAGGGGACGCAAACGGAAGCAAGTGAGACACTTGGTTAGAACCCAGTCTAGATTGCTAACACTGAATCCTAAGTTAAGTCACAACCGGATGCGGATTCACTTCCGGATGAATTAAGACTAGCGCTCACGGATGAAAGACTCATCCCACAGCGGAATCACAACCGGATGCGGAATCACTTCCGGATAGACTAGGACTAACGCTCGCGGATGAATGATTCATCCCCCAGCGGCAGCGAGTAACTCACTAGGGAATTAACTTAGCCCATGAGCATTAGTGACACAAAACCTTAAGACTAAGCTATGATTCAACCGGAAGTGAAATTGCTTCCTGTTAGATTTTGACTGGCGCAGACTGATAAAATAGAATAACCCCAAGCGTCAGTGAATCAGCCTCGTCAAGTGAAATTGCTTCCTGATAGATTTAGACTGGCGCAGGCTGATAGAATAGAATAACCCCAAGCGTCAGTGAAAAAGCCACGTCAAGTGAAATTGCTTCCTGATAGATTTAGACTGGCGCAGGCTGATAAGAATAGAATAACCCCAAGCGTCAGTGAAAAAGCCACGTCAAGTAAAAGTGCTTCCGATAGCTTAGTGACTAGCGCTGACTGTTGGAATGAAATACACTGAGCGAGAGTAAGTGATAGTGAGCTAAATCCTTCATCAAGTGGAATCACTTCCGGATGTAGAAGTGCTTCCGAATACATCATAGACTAAGAGGACTAACGTTCAAAGTATACAATACACTAAGTCAGAACATAGTCTAAGTAAGACTACTCCCCATAGCAAACTTCCCACAACATGTATAGTTCTTACTATATTTGATTATATATATTGCTATGTTGGACTAACCAGTATGTGCAGAACTTAGTCACACTTCCGGATGCAAGTGAGCTTCCGGATGCAAAGACTCTTGGCATTGGATTTCAGAGATTAACACTTGCAGAGCAAGATTGCCACTTCCGGATGAACGATGATCATCCGTCAGCAAGAGTACAAGAGTAAACGTCACATACTCAGAAGTCAGAATGCTTTTGTCAGAGCAGAGGTGTCAGGACTACTTTTCAGAGATAAAGCAAGTCAACCCTGCTAAGCATTAATGAAGATGTACTTCACAACGGTAACTTGGGATTAACGGCTATATTCAAACGGTCATATTCAACCTGTCGCCCAAGCCTTTGAAGCCGAGTATAAAAGGAACATCTACATTCAGAAGAAAAAGTGAGAGAGAGAGAAAAGAGCCTATTGTCTGAAACATTGTATTCTACATTCCTCTCATCTTCTACTCTCGGATTCAGATTTGTAATATTATTAGAGAGTAAGTCAATTGTACTTAAGTGAGTAACATCATCTACTCTTAGAGAGAGTCAATTGTACTTAAGTGAGTAACATCATCTACTCTTAGAGAGAGTCATTTGTACTTAAGTGTTTATCACAATCAGTTCATAGAGTGAACATATAACCAAATCCTCTAATCAATAGAGGCTGTTCTAAAGCTTGTGCTTGAAGAACAGATTTGTTATCTTACAATAGTAAGGAGGAGCATTTAGAAGTTTTCTAAATCTCCATAGGTTGCAAGTTATCCCACAAAACTTGTGGTTGTAAGGTTGCAGGTGATCCCGTTGTAAAACCTGTGGTTGTAAAGGTTTGCAGGTGAGCCCGTTGTAAAACCTGTGGGTTGTTAGGTGAACCCGTGTTCGTAAAACCTAAAGTGTAAAGGCTTTCTTGTGCCTGGTTCAAACAAGAAGTTTAGTGGATTGAAAATCTCAGGTGGAGCCTGGGGACTGGATGTAGGTCTGGGAGTGACCGAACCAGGATAAACTCGCTTGTGCATATTTTGCTTATTTAAATCTCACACCAAGCACCACACCACTACATACTCACTTGTGCTTGGGATGATTCATCGTCACTCTCATCAAGCACAAGGAGTAAAGTTTTAAAAAGGGAAAATTATAAGTTTTTATTCTGCCACCCAATTCACCCCCCCTCTTGGGTGACAGCCACGCATTTCATGCAACACCCTGGCATTAGAGACAAATCATGATTAACCTCAGATATTGCAAGGTTGTTTCGCTTCCTTGAGTATTGTCTGTCATCCACAGTTGGAGAATTTTCACTACAAAGGAAACTATCATTCAAAATATATGAAGGAGCCTGCATTTCTTATGGATGAATAGTTTTTGCCTTTTTGAAGTGTAAGGCAAAAGAAGATGAAAGGTGCTCATTTGAACGTTTTCGATTAGATGCATTGAAGATACGAGGACATTTGCTGTCATGTACTACAACATCAATGATATCCAATTTCCTTTTACTTATCTGTCTACTCAACTCATAAGAGATGTAGCAACCAAAGAAATCATCAAACTCCACTTTGACAAATTTGAACCCGACTACAGAACCTTTTCCTCAAAATTGTGATGTAAAGACAGACTGACAATGTTGTGCAACATGCCCAAGAGATAGACAGGAGGGACAAAATCTCCCTACTTGTTCTAAAACAAGAGACATTTTCCTGATTTCTCCATTAACAAGGAAGAGATTGCAAAGTTTTCTAGAATCAAAACCCTTCTTTGAGAGATATATTTTAAGGCGCAATCCAAAATCATTATACATGCTTCTTGTATCATAACAAATGAACTTGCCCAGGCTATTACCCAAAAATTTTGATATCTGTTCATTGTAAAGATTTTTAGGCAATCCATGTACTTGAACCCAAAGAGAGATATCCTGAGCAGAAATATCAATAAGAGAAATTTTTGGATTCCATTGGCCCAAAACAATAAAGTAACCTTGTAAAAGCCATGACCCATGATTAAGCATGAAAGATAAGTCTTCTTCAAGCTCAAACTGTAGGATGAAGGAGTTATGATACTGCTTAATTACCATAATCCATCATCTAAGCTTCCAATGGCTCATGATCAAAAACTTGGATGAGTGAATTTTGCGACTATCAACAACTTGGACAAAAACAAAATTTCCCATAATAGAGAAATTGTTTACCACCAGATCAAAATTTCAGATCAAAACCCAATCACCGTCCACTCAAGGCTTAAAATCTCAATAGATGAAAAACAAGCAGAGAATAAAATGGTAGCACCTGTTTGAGATTTTGTTAAGCAAGTAGGTCCACAATGCAGCAGGGGCGAATTAAACTTCAGCCAATCTTGAAAATTGATTCCAATGAATTTAAGTCTCCACGCTGATTCCTAATACTTCTTCCCCACTCACTACACTAAGCCCAATCTTGAAAATTCACACACACCAAATACAACACAAAGCGCCAAACTTTAACTCCCAAACTTTAACTTCCAACACAAAGCTAGAAAATCAACAGAGGAACCAAGCACAAAGAAAGACTAGTACTCTTCAGCAAAATCAAAGGAAAGAGAGCTACACAAAAATTGACCAGATTAAGCAGAGATGAGGATTTCTGAAAAAACAACCAAACTTGACCACAGCTAGGAAGAACGGCGGAAGAGATGAGGGTGGGTGAGACAATATTAGCAACTATAAGGACTTTGAAAGAGAGGGACGAGGTTCTGGACGTCGACGTTCCAAGAAGGACGAGCTGAGAGAGACAACGGCGAGATAGATAGATGAGACTCCCCTCTTTAATTATTAAATGCGAATGTGGCTAGGGTTTGAGACAGATAGGACGACGACAGAGATTAAGCTTCATATTTCAGAAATTTGAGCATAGGGAAGGTGAGATTTCTGCACAATGTTTGGGGCAAAAAGGAACAAGGTCCTCCGATGATTCCAATCGATCGCCTCCTTGTTTTGTCAATTGATGATTTCAACAAGATGAAGAGGCAATTTGTGAGTTTGGTTTCTGGCTTTTTGATAACAGATGTATATAGAAGAGATTTGAGAATGGAGGTGGAGGTTGACAGGGACAAAGCCCTCCTATGATGATCGGTGGAGTTGGACATAAAAGAGTAAGAATTCAAAGAGAGACGTAAGGTGCATCAAGGAACATAATTTACATATATGTTTCTAATCATGTTTAACAAGATATGCAAGGCTAATTAGAGGTGTAATATCAAAACACTCTATCATGAGAAAGAAGATCTATGAGTACAAGTGTGTCAATGATCTACTCAGAAAAGACTTCCAGACAAAGTATAAAAGTACAATACTTGTCACAACTATTTGAGGAAGTTAACATAAGATACACAAGATGCTGAGAAAAGATCCATTAGACCCATAACACAATCTACCAAGATAAAGGAAGAAAGAATGTCTAAATATCCGAGGACAATAGCCTTAAATCATCAACGTCAGATCAGTTCTTTCTCCAAAATTCAAACAATAGTCATCCAATAGCTAGTAGAAAACTCAATAGAAAAATTTTTAGAGAAGACTATAAAAGCATCCAAAGCCTGAGAAAAGAATATGTCGTGTGAATATGCACCATAATAGGTCTTCCTCCTAAATGAGTCTATCAATTTGTGCATCAGTGACATATTCGCTCAGTTAAGTGAGTTAGTGATAAGTATGAGCTTCAATGTATAAATCTATTGTATTTTGGGGGCAAATCGAGGTTCTGAGCTTAATTGTATTTATTCATTCATTGAGTGAAAATTAATTTGTGTGAGCTTGAAATGTAATCATCTGTCCATTTACGGGACATTTGTAATATTGAGCTATAATGTCAGATCATCTCAAGGGTGAGCGTAAACTGAATTGGGTACAAGCTTCGTTAGTCAAATTATTAAGTTTTAGGCAAATACTCAATCTCTAGAGTCTGTACTTAGAAGTCTATCCGTCCATGTTATGAACATCTTTTGAACTTAAGTGAGTATCATAATATATTTAGTAGCGTAAATATAAGAAACCCCCGTTATTTGAACTTAAAAGGGGCTGCAAACTTACAGTTTAAAGGAGAGTGGTACCCAAGTATCGAGAGGCTTGGGAGGTTACTCAAGTGAGTCAAGAAGAGTTGGGGGTTCCAATTCATCCCGAAAAACTTGAGGTCTATCGAGTGAGTTTGTAAAACCTTAGAGTTTCCAAGTTAGCCTCTAACACTTGAGTTTCCAAGTTGGCCTGTAAAACATGAGGTTTCAAGTTAACTTGTAAAACTTGAAGTTTCTCGAGTGAACCTATCAAACTTAGGAGGTTTCAAGTTAGCCCACAAAAAGAGCATTTAGTTCTTGAATGCTCACCCTTGTGCCTAGTTAAAAATAGATTTGTAATAATTTTAGAAATCCTAGGTACTATTTGGTGACTTGGTATAGGTCACTATTTGAACAAGCCAGGATAAATTGATGTGTTCTTATCTTAACTATTTTTGTCTTAGCATTCCTCTTCTGATCTTAAGTATTCTCACACTTTAAATTTAGTCTTTTAAAATAGAGAAAATGCTCTTCGAATGAATATATTTTAGAACTGAGATTTGAGCAAATAAACATTATATTCAAGTTTTTATCATACATCCAATTAACCTCCTATGGGTGAATAGCCAACGCTTACAGACTTAACTCAGCGGTAAGCTTGTTTGCCGTAGGGTTTGAAGTTGCATGTTCCTATAGCTTCTCTGTATAAAGCGAAAGTAAGAATGTCTAGTATATTCTCTTCCCCAACACCCCTACCATGTTAGAACTCAAACTGAGTTGTCATTTTAATAGATAAAAATTGCAATCGATTAGATTATGGGAAGAAAAGTGAAAATATTTTATTTTTTCCATATTTTTTCTTAATGTAAGCAACATGGGTCATAAGTCATAACCACATAATTGATGTGTAAATTCCCTTAACATCATTAATTAACCCAAAAGTGAACGGATTTCAAGTAATTAGGTAAAGGGATCAATGCAGGTAGCAAAACGAAAACTTTAAAGACTCCAATTAAAAAATCCTAAAAACTGAATTAAAAATAAAATAAAAAATATGGTTTTCACGGATAATCCTACAAGATAAAGACACTAAAGTTAATCATAACAATAATGTGTATTCTTTATTAATAAGCAAATTATTTCAAATCGCTATATTCATATGCTATACAAATCAAGAAATGATATGATAAAATTAGACAACGACTTATTTGAACAATTACAATAACAAATGAAGCAATAAATAAAGTCGTCGTCTAGTTAGCATTGCAAAATTAGAGTGATCCAGATGAGAGTGCCTTGTCTAGATCGGTAATAAGATCACTAACATCTTCAATCCCGACAGATATACGAACAAGATCATTAGTTACACCTGTGCGAATACGCTCTTCTTCAGGAATCACATTATGGGATGTATACCAGGGTAAACATATCGATGAACCTACACTCCCTGATAATACCAACAAAATTCAATTGAGTTTGTACTTCGTAGGCATGGTACAAAATACATTGAATTCTAATATGTAATACTTACCAAAACTTACAGACATGCCCAAAGTATTTGGTGTTTTCTACAATATGCTTTGAGAGTGGCAATGATCCTGTTGTAAAGCTAATTACAGATCCTGGCCCCTTTGCCTATGAAACAGTAATTCGATCAATGATTAAGATAATGTTAATTTTGAAGCTTTAATCACATAATAATATTGAAATTTTAGTAGTTGAATCATACCTGAGAGTTGTGCAAGTCATATCCAGGATGACTAGAAAGACCAGGGTAGTTTATTTTCTTTACTCGAGGATGGGAGGCGAGAAACTCAGCAACTATTTGTGCATTACTCTGCAAAATATGATGAAACTCAAACTTTAATACTCCCTCCGGTCCTAAATATAGGACCTAGTTGACTTTTTCGGAAAATACTAAAAAAAGCAAAATAAGTTAATTATAAATTGATTTACCTAATTTTTTCTCTTACACTAGTTTATTTTACCTATAAGCTAATGGAGATAATCTAAAAAGATATCAAATATGTCATGATTTAATAACCTATTTTGCAACCTTAATCTCTCCAAAAAAAGTCAATTAGGTCTTATATTTAGGACCGGAGGTGGTATTATCATTTTTATAGAACTAACTAATAATATTAAAATTGAATCTTTAAAGTGGAAGCTTAGCTCTTGACATAGTATCTAACACTTACTCAACATACAAAGTTTCTATCAAGTGGGATTTGGCCAAGGTTAGATGTATGCATCCTTCCCTCTAAAATCTAATTTCAATAATTTGTTAGTTTTTGAAAGTACAATCATTAAAAAATAATTAGTCCATGTTAAACCTAACTGTATAATTTGATTTTAAAATAATCTAACTGGAATATTTCAAGAAATATTGTCTATGGAATAAGACGCCTAGGAGATCCAAGAAAGTGACTGGATAAAAGTTGCACAAATAAGTTTAAAAGGTGTTGTAAAAAAACAATAATGAACCCATTTAGCTCAAAATTTTATTAAGTCATCACTAGTTAATCAATACACATTTTTATTTTAATGTGTGTGTGTTTCTATAATTGACAGTGCAAACAACCCATTTTATCAAATGAATGGTACAAAATATTAAAAGTATTGGATATAAAACAATCATATTGCTATACGCGAAACCATCAACAAAATGATTGGAATGTTTAGCCTCTCACCTGTTTTTCCTTAACTCGCAAAGCCATTGTTTTAATTCCTTCCAAACAAAGCCAAGAGGCAAATGGAGACAAGGCAACACCCACCGTATTTTTATAAGACTCCAGTCGTTTTGCCAACCTATGATCGAAACAAAAGGAAAAAACATAAATTCACATTATTAAAACTAAAAAGCATAAAACGGTTATTAACACATGAACTTCTTAATTTGTATTAACATTTCTGTATCTGTGTGTGTGTAATTACAACTAAGGGTTGGACAAAAAAGGGATAACAAACAAAATATCTTTAAAAGTTAAGTGTTAAGTGAGGCACAAAGAATAATAGCTCATACCCTTCATCTCTCGTGGCCAGGCTACCTGCCAGGACACTACTATTTCCAGCAATAAATTTGGTATTTGAATGCATAACAAGATCTGGAAAAAAAATAGCAACTGTTATTAAATAGAAAATTCTTTATCATTCTTTTCTTTAAAAAATCTTTTCAATCTGGAACAAAAAGTGGAAACAGAGTGGTAAAAAAATTAACAAGCTGCATGCTCTGATAAAATAAAACCATCATATTAAGGGTGATTGAATACCTGCTCCAAGGTCTAATGGCTTACTTAACACCGGAGACATTGAACTATTGTCCACCAAAACGATCGCACCATGTGCATGAGCAATTTCTGATATTTTCTGGATATTATTGAAGAAATGAATTTTAGAAAATTCATATTAAATCCATAATGCAAGAACATATAAAAAATGTTCTAATTCGTTTGGTCCTTTTCGGAACTAAATAAAAATTAGCATGACCCTCAATTCTTACTTCTGCAAACAAAAGAAAAAAATTAAAAGAATAAAGCTTAAACGTATATCAGATATTTTTAATTGAGGATTGCTTGGACTCTCTAGCCATATCAACTTCGTTTTAGGTCCCATAGCAGCTTTCACATTCTCTACATTTGTTGTATCTACTTTTCTGCACATATACATTACAATGTTATCGTCATTTAGAAATCATTTATAACTTTTTCATTGTTGATTAATTCATGTGAAAACTTCATATCCAAACAGCGAAAATAAAACTTACTTCACTTTAACTCCTCCCTTTTTTGCAATATGCTGATATAAGAATTTATATGAACCACCATAGATATCCTCTAAAGCAATTATTTCATCACCTACATTGACAATAAAAAACAACATTTCAGTATATTCAATGTTTGATGAAAACTATAAGAAAATATAGTTACAATAGTCACTATTACATTTTTCTAAAGAAAATAAAATTTTGTGGATATAATAAATGTATTAGGGATTATAAAATTCTATACAAACAAAGTTGAGAAAAGTCACCAGGATTAACAAGTTCAGATATAGCAGTCAAAGCAGTTATTCCGCTAGCAAAGCAAAAGGCTTTATCTGCATTGTCAAGCTGTGCTAATAACCTGAAAATACAAATTAATAGGTTAGGTATAAAAGGATGACAATAAGAAACAACAATATGAAAGCTAAAAATCGGTAATAATATTGCTCACTTTTCTAAAGTATCTCGGGTAGGATTTGTAAGCCTAGAATAGGCATAATCATCAAATTGTGTAGCACAAGTCTACAAGACAAAAAGCAAACAAAACAATACAAGTTAAATATGAAAAGAAGTAAGAAGCGAATATAAGCTACTAAAAAACTATGAGCCTTTAATTAAGGATAAGTTTTCACCATTTTGAAAGTAGCAGTTTGGTAAATTGGTGTAGAAGTTGCTTTATAAGGATCAAAGTCATTATGGTAATTTACCAACACCGTAGACATGCTTGGTTTAGGAAGTGTCTGGTTTTCTGCAAATAGAATAAGCTAAAACTATTAATGAACCACACACACACAAAATCAGTTTTCTTACACAAAAAAGGAGATGGTCTACATCGTTCAAATGATATTAATTAGATGATATAGATACACCTTACTCTCCTAATTAACTCATCTTTTTTATGAGTAGGAAAACCCGCTCCAGTATATACACACATGTGTGCATATAAATGCACACAAAGTAACAACACAAGAAGCACATCACTAACCACTTCTCGGATACACATTAGTTCTCTGTGCAATATTGTCCACCAAAGAAGGTTTGTTCTCAATCAGCTTCTCCTGTTGGATTGAACAATTAACTTTGAATTCCTTTGCATGGATGGGTCGGTTTGACTTCAACTTGATAGATCCCAAGCTCTGCCATGTATTTCGAGCACATGTACTCTAAATCATTACAAAAAGAAACGTTAATATTAATATTGCAAGCACGCGCGCAACAAGGATTTTATTTTTAATTTTATCAACGTAATGCACAAATAATAAAACTCTTCCAGCATATATTAATCACTCACACACACACAAATATATATTATGATCTAATGATTGGCGTTACCTTACTGCGGGTATCAAAAGCAACAGAAGGGCTGATGAGGAAAGTTGAGGCCAATGCCATGATTAAAGATGAACAAAGAGATTGGTTTTTGCTTAAATTCTATGAGAGGTTTTGGTGTTTTGATTTGAGTTAGAACCAGAGCCATGCATGCACTTATATACACTCACATTTTTATTTTTTTCTTTGAATATGTGGTGAAGTTGACGTTATTGAATAAGAAATTTAAATTGATCAACGCAATGACATTACTTACTAGAAAAAGTATGATCAAATAAATTTATATGAAAAATTCAAGGGCGGCTTCAAGCGTGACACCATTCGCTGTTTTGACATTTATCTTTCGATGATGAACGCGGTGCACTCCGGAACCGGTTTCTATATAGCCATCCTATTTATTAAAATGATGACTATTTTTTAAAATGTATTAATCTCATTTAAATATAGTTCATATTTAATTTTATATTTTTATCCATTTTTATCTATCTTTTTTATTGAACACTTTTTTATATATTTTTAAAAAATTAAATTTAAATCGTTCAGATAAGAAATCAATAGACATGCTTAATTTTTTCTTGTTTTTATAGTTTTTGAGACCGCGGAAAGCCAATTATGTGGTCATCTTCATTTGATTATGGTCCACTTAATTAATTATATCTTATGTTACTTATATAATCTATCATTGTGATAAATTAATGCATAATTAAATTCAAGGTTAATACAACTTTTGGTCCCTAAACTTTTACTCAATTTTGGTTTTGGTCCCTGAACTTTAAAATCGGTAGTTTTGGTCCTCGAACTTTCAATCAATTTTGGTTTTGATCCCTGAACCTTAAAATTAGTGGTTTTAATCCATGAACTTTCGGTCAATTTTGATTTTACTCCTTGAACTTTAAGTCAAATTTAATTTTGGTCCGTGAGTTTTAAAGTTTTCTATATAGCTCAAAGACCAATGTCAAAATTGACTAAAATGTTCAGGGACAAAAACCATCAAACTTGAAAATTCAGGGACAAAAACTAAAATTGATTGAAAGTTCGAGAACCAAAATTATTGATTTCAAAAAATTAAAAAGGTTTAATAATCATTTTGACTAACAAACAATTACACAATTACCAATTTGACCAACAAACTATAAATGACATTAAATTGGCCAACAAACAATAAAAATGTATTTTTAACGCAATTTGTATCTTGCCACTAGAAAAGATAGATCGTGGTAGAGATAAATTGACCATCTTAGCCAAATATGATACATTTTCATTGTTTATTGGTCAATTTGATGCTTTTTATTGACCAAATTGATAATTATTTGTTGGACAAAATAATTATTAATTCTGTTATAAATTATTTATAAATCAGACAAATTAGTTTGAAAATTGAAATATAAAAGAAAAGTTTGGGAAAAAAATTATATTTTGTACCAAATTTCATTTGACTTGGACTTTGTTTTTCAAGCATGGTAATCAGATAGTATCATTCACGTGAAGAAATATCCGAAGAATGTTGTCTTTTTTAGACTTTGACGCATGAAATATGTGTCAATGTCAAGACTTAGACTGAGTCAAGGTCTACCAAAATGTATTACTACCTCCGGTCCTAAATATAAGACCTAGATAACTTTTGTTTGGAAAGATTAAGGTTGCGAAATAGGTTATTAAATCATGACATATTTGATATCTTTTTAGATTATCCAGTAGCTTATAGTTAAAATAAACTAGTCTAAGAGAAAAAATTAGATAAATCAATTTATAATTAATTTATTTTTTGCTTTTTTAGGATTTTTCAAAAAACTCATCTAGGTCCTATATTTAGGACCGGAGTGAGTATAAAATAGCGTCCATGGCCAACATTGGAGATTGAGTAAATTCAGTTTGCACTGAAAATATGTTTATTGTTATAATATAATTTATTTATGGGCTTCGTTTTCAAGAAATTGTTGCTTCTATTCCTTTTGCTTCATCAATTTTCTCATGCCAACGTCCAGTCGCTTGGGAAGAGCCTCAGATTGATTTTAGTTGTCATGAGTCAATTTATTCTTTTTCCAAATTTTTTCAGTAAATTTTTGTTCCAATGGACATCAAGTTTATCAAATAAAATTATCTTAGAACTGACATTTTTTAAGAAAATAAAAATTTCTCACTGAAAGTTTTCCCAAAAAACAATTGTAATCCTAAAGCTTCCATCCTTATCATTTAATAGATCTTTCTATATTTTGTTTTAATTAGAACCATTTTACTTATCATGGTAATGAGCACTAAATCTCTTAAGAAAATGTTCAGGACCCTTTTATCATGAATTTCTTAATAAAATTCACTAATTATGGATTTCACTTTTAATCCTTAAGCAATGAAAACAATGTGTACCTCAACTGTATATATGAATTTTTTAACTAAATCATCCATTTATTTCTGATTCAATTTTATCAAATGTATTAGTTCGATCCATTAGGTTCTTCGATTTTTTCGGAAAAGAGGCTGTTTTTCAAATGGAAAAAAGGAATAACGTCCGAAAAATCTTTTTTTAGTTGATTGTGTTGGGATCTCATTCTTCTTACGTTGTGGTCTCTTTTAATCCATTTGAGAATACATTTATTATTTTTTGTGTCAACAATTGACAATACATGTAAAATACTATCAATCAATACAACTAATAATAGTAGTAGTAATATAATTATAATAATAATAATAATGGTAATAATAAAAATAAATTCTACAGGAAATTCTTCCTTTGGTGACTTGTGTCATCTGCCATGAATCAACTATATAACTAGTTGCCGCTCTGTTCTACTGATTTTCTTTTCCCTCCACTTGCTCTTCTTTCACATTATCCCCATTAATTTTGAAGTATTTTGGGTGCACCTGAAATGCCGATTGACTCAGTCGAATACTACATGAATTCGGAGCACCGATTAGGACTCTGAATACACTACAAAAAATGTGTTGCTTAACCTCGAAAACCTTTTGGCGTTTTTTTCACAAATACCGACAAAATATCACATAGCAGCAGTTATACACCTTTTGGCGTTTCTGGTGTTTACATAGACGCTGGAAAGTTGCACAATAACCATCAGCAATGATGTGGCATGTTGATATAAACATTTTTCTCTTCTTAAAAAACTTAAATACATAGCGGAGTTTAGATAAACGTCGTTGCGTGGTTATGAGATTTTCTTTTAGAATCCGTTTGGTTGTAGGAAAAAAAGTGAAGAAATATAAAGTGAAAGGGTGAAAATGAAAAGTAGAGGTAAATTAGGTAATGATGAGAAAGTAAAGTTTGTGGGACTCAGAAAAAGTGTGAGATGGAGAGAAAACTTGTGGGACCCCGAGATATATGTAAACTACACAAAGACCTTTGTTAGAATCCTAAGTTTTGATGAAGACTAAAATATGAAAGAATGAGCTCAACACTAAGAGAAAGTTAGGCCAACATAGAACCCCAAGTAAGAGTACAACCGGATGTGGATTTACTTCCGGATGGACTAGTACTAGCGCTCGCGGATGAACGTCTCATCCCCCAGCGACAGTAAGTACTTCACTAAGTAATAACTCAGTCTAAGAACATTAATTGTATAAAATCCTCGAGACTAAGTTAAGAAGCTTCCGAATGTGGATTTGCTTCCGATTGTATTAAGGCTAGCGCTGGCTGTTGGTATGGATAACCCTGAGCGCCAGTGAACATAACCCAACGTCCAGTGGATTTGCTTCCGATTGCTTAGTGACTAGCGCTGGCTGTTGATATTGATAACACTGAGCGTCAGTGAGTAAAATGTGAACATAACCCAACGTCCAGTGGAAGTGCTTCCGGATGTGGAATTGCTTCCGGATGTAAAAGAGCCCCCCTTAGACTAAGTGAACTCCCACTGAGTATGTGCTATTATTGTTAAGACTAACGTTCAAAGTAGACAATACACTAAGTCAGAACATAGTCTAAGTAAGATTGCTTCCCATAGCAAACAAGTTTCCCACAGCATGTATAGTTCTTACTGCATTTGATTATATATATACTACTCTGTTGGACTAACAAGTATGTGCAGAACTTAGTTTTACTTCCGGATGCAAATGAGCTTCCGGATGCAAATACTCTTGTCACTGGGACTCAGAGACTAACACTTGCAGAGCAAGATTGCCGCTTCCGGATGAACGATGATCATCCGTCAGCAGGAGAACAAGAGGCAATGTCACATACTCAGAGGTCAGAATGCTTTTGTCAGAGCAGAATTGTCAGAGTTGCTTTTCAGAGATAAAGCAAGTCAACCCTGCTAAGCATTAATGAAGATGTACTTCTCAACGGTAACATGGGATTAACGGCTATATTCAAACAGACATATTCCATCTGCCGCCCAAGCCTGAATGTTTTGAGGCCGAGTATAAAAGGAACATCTACATTCAGAAGAGAAGTCGGAAGAACAGAGTTTAGTGTCTGAGATATTGTATTCTACATTCTTCTTATCTTCTACTCTCTGATCTTAGAGTTATAATATTCTTAGAGAGAAAATCGTTTGTAGTTAAGTGAGTAACATCATCTATTCTTAGAGAGAATCATTTGTACTTAAGTGTTTATCTCAATCAGTTCATAGAGTGAACACATTATCAAATCCTCTAATTAATAGAGGCTGTTCTAAAGCTTGTGCTTGAAGAACAGAATTGTTATCTTACAAAAGTGAGGGGGAGCATTTAGAGGTTTTCTAAATCTCCATAGGTTGCAAGTTAGCCTGCAAAACTTGTGGTTGAAAGGTTGCAGGTGATCCCGTTATAAAACCTGTGGTTGTAAAGGTTGCAGGTGATCCCGTTGTAAAACCTGTGGTTGTAAAGGTTAGCAGGTGATCCCGTTGTAAAACCTGTGGGTTGTTAGGTGAACCCGTGCTCGTAAAACCTAAAGTGTAAAGGCTTTCTTGTGTCTGGTTCAAACAAGAAGTTTAGTGGATTGAAAATCTCAGGTGGAGCCTGGGGACTGGATGTA
Organism: Mimosa pudica; assembly: GCA_029929735.1. Lineage (NCBI taxonomy): Eukaryota > Viridiplantae > Streptophyta > Magnoliopsida > Fabales > Fabaceae > Mimosa > Mimosa pudica. The sequence continues at coordinate 2,022,826 of JAKELP010000037.1, read as the reverse complement.
GGTCTGGAAGTGACCGAACCAGGATAAATTTGTGTGTGCTTATTCTGTTTGTTTAATCTCCACATCAAGCACCACACCACTAGATACTTACTTGTGCTTGGGGTGATACATCGTCACTCTCATCAAGCACAAGCAGTCAGCTTTTAAAAGAGAATTTAATTTTTATTCTGCCACCCAATTCACCCCCCTCTTGGGTGACAGCCACGCATTTCATTTGGTATCAGAGCAAGGTCACTTGTTTAAAGGATCCAACGATCTCAAGTGCAAAGACCTAGGCTGACTTGGGATATAAAATGTGTTTTGAAGGTTTTGATCATACTATCCCACCCTTGTTAGAAAATACTGATTTTTACTTATGGAAGGCAAGGATGAAAAGTTTTGTGTTATCCTCGAGTTTCAAAATGTGGGATGTCTTTGAAAATGATTCTGATTTCAAACCAAAAGTAAACTGGACTGAAGAGGAGAAAAATTTATTTTACTTGAACATTAGAGCAATGCAATTTTTGTACAAAAGTTTAACTGACAGTGATTTCCAGAAAATTAAACATTGCCCTAATGCTAGAGATATTTGGAACACTCTTGATGCTATGTATGCTTCTGATCATTCCCTTGGCAGTAAAGTTGTCCAAAGCTCCTCTTGTGCCCCTTGTGGATCAACTGGTGGTGAGCTATAGGAAGCTGATATTGAGCAAGCCAGCGGCAGTGAAGAGAGTGTTGATCTCTGCCTAGATTCAGAAGCTGAGGAGAATGAGGTATCTGAACTTGAACCTTCTGAATTGCAAGACGCATATAATGAGTTACATAGTGAATTCTGTAAGCTTGCAAAAGAAGTTCTAGGCTTAAGGAGAAAGAACAGGAAACTAGAGGAATTCATTGCTTCTTCTACATCCAAAGTTTCCAATGTTCCATTCATGGAAGAACAGCTATCGCTACCGATAGCTAGTTCCCTACCGAGAGCGGAAGCTCCAACGTGCTCCGAACGTTGTCCCAATTGTGAACCCCTATCGAAGAGACATGAAAAGTTTTCAAAAGGCCCTGAGACTTCAAAAGTTGTTTTAAAAGAAAAGAGAGTCTTTGAAAACAAGATTGACCAACAAGATAATGATAGGAAATCCCATTCTGAATATCATTCCATTATCTGTCATTATTGTGGTAGATCAGGTCATATTTCTCACACATGTAGTCTTAGGAAAAATTTACATGTGAGAAATAAATTTGTATGGATCTCTAAAGGACAAGTAAGGTCCAGCGCTAACCATGTAGGACCCAAGTACAAATGGGTACCAAAACTTCCTTCTAGTGCCTTACTTGTGCAGGAAAGATCAAGAGTTCCTCTTGCCCCAAAGAAGAGAGCTCGTGGTGATGTCACTGCTGCAACCACCTGGTACAATCATAAGAAGCAGTGCACTACCACAAGGAACAAAGGTTTTGTCTCAAGGATGAGCTATCACAGAGTTCCACTCAACTATCCTGAGAAGAACAAGAAAGAGAGGATTTCTCAATCAACATGGAGAAAGCCTATGAATTCTGTCTCTCATAAGAAAGTGCTTCAGACCAAGGATAAGTATAGAAGATCTCCTTGGGTAAGCAAGGGATCACTGGGAGTCAAAGCGTGCGAAAGTAAAATCTCTTATGCAAATGTTAGATGGGATTATTGAGATTCTGCATCAAGCATCATAATTTACATGTTGTCTGACTATCATGATCAAAACCACACACACACAAATATATATATATATATATATATATATATATATATATATATATATATCCTTGTGCATATAGTCATGATTGAGTTGCAATGCCATATTCATAGTGATTAATTCTAAGGTGCATGTGAGTTATACAAACTGACCAGTCAGATCCAAGTTTGGATACTGGAAAACAAAGGGAACTATTTGGTATTTTGTAGGAAAGGAGATCTGAAGGAATGGCAAGACTTGACTGTACCTCATCTGAGCAATTAGACAAATCTTGATAAACTGCTCGTCTCTTTGGGTCTTGGTGCTGCCCTTGGAATGGAAAGAACCCTTGCATCACCTGTCAAAATCAAGCAAGCTACTGGTTGACGCGGATGTAGCCTTTGTGATGACATTCTTGCCCTCTTCTCTACTTATGTGATATTGATATGATTTTTAACCTGTGATAATCTTATTTTTGAAAATGATCAAATCATTTCAAATCCATTGTTTTTGGGTTTATAATATTTGTGCATATTGAATCATTTCCTTTTGAAAAGGCACCATTCACAAAAGAAAATAGTTTATGCATACACTTTTGACTTTTGAAAGATTTTGAATGCAAACTTTCAAATCAAGGATAGCCTATCTGTCTATCATAATATTGACCCTTATTAGTCATCAACTAGAATCTTATGTTTACAAACTGATCCTGAATATTCTTAGTGATGAACTGACTGGCTGTGAACTTGAGCAATAATTCTTAATCACATCTTAAGTCTCCATATACTAATGATCTCAGTTCAAGACTGTTGTTTAGTATGTTGACAGATTATGAAAGCTTGAACGATGTGGATGTACAAGAGAGAACATCAACGAGCATGCTCCTTATCAAGATGAGAAGAAATGAATTCAATCTTGAGGAAATCTCGCCAATCTTATATGAGCATTTCTTTCCATTACTCATTGTGTTGTGCATTTAATGGATAGTATCTCTTGTCAGACATACATTAGAAATCTTAGGAAATGCCTTGAATTAACTTCTGCAAAATCTGATAAATCCAAGAGCAAATGCCAATAGGATAGAAGCCTAAGTGAGTGTAGATAACTAGGCTGGAAAGAACTATTAAGAATCTCTACCCACTGAGAGCCTTATATCCTGGCACACTATCACAAGCCTAGTACAATCTAAAGTAAGTTCAAAGCTTGTTGAAATCCTAAGAATGATGAGATCATATTAAGCATATTTGAAAGAACTTGAGCTAAGATTTGAAAATTATTCTTGTGATCATATGCTGAGAATTTGGGTGTTTTGGAAACTTGACTATGGACGTTAAAGTGTTTAGAACTTCATTGTGTTGACAACTCACATGCCCTCATAATCTGACATGAACACTCTTAAGGCATATCTGTCGAACTAAACCTGTTTATGAAACTCTGAACTTATGCAATCTATTCGATACTCGCTGCACTATCACATTAGTATTTATCCAAAAGGGTATGAGTAAAGTTCATGACTTGATAGTGAAACCATGTGAAATTGTGAACTAAACTTTCAAAATCTGTTTTCACTTTACTAATATTCCTGTTTTACCAAACCAATCAGCAAGCAAGTTTTTCTTAAGATTATGATATTGAGCTGAATGACATAGTTTATGACTTGGAAAGTCCTCAACATGTACACTAATGTTAAATCTTAAGGTTTTTCACTGACCATCCGAAAACGCATAAACCTTCGCCAGCACTTGCAGGTCCACTAGTAAAAAGGGAAACCATAAGGGTTGTCAATGTTAAATCTAAAGACCCTTACGTCCGGAAGCAGAGGCACTTCCGGAAGCATGTTCAAGAATGGTCACTCAATTACAGACATAGCTACCAAACAACCTTTGAGGGTTGATCAATTTATCCTTATAAAGGGAAAATTGGGAATGTTAAAATGAAGTTTAGTCTTCAGAAAACATCTGTGCTTAATTGTTAAAACCCGCCAACTGTGCTAACTTAGGCATCGAAGTGCCAATCCTTAGTTTTGCAGGACCCCCACAATGTTGAATCTTAAGTGAGTCCAACCGGAAGCAAAACCACTTCCGGATGCTCTTCTGCTGGCGCTGAGTATCGAATCAAAGTGAGCGGGAGCGCCAGTATCTGAACAAAGGGACACTTCACCTCAGAAAACGTTTCATCTTCTCACACCAAAAATTATGCCTCTTCTAACATTGTGCAGAGACACGTGTCACAAAGGTGCGACGTTTCAATTTTAATATTTACGTTTTCCCACAAAAGGTGCATACTTTCAATGAAGAGTCATTATGAACCATCACATCGCTTATTACTTCGCATATATATAGGCCATTGACATTCATTTCTCACTTCTCACACAAATCAAACACCCAAACTCTCTGAAATCATTCTTCATCTTCATCGCATCTTTCTCTTCATCTTTTACATTTCTGTGCATTTCATCGCATACATTCCAAGAAATCAAACACTTAAACCCCAACCCAATACAAAAATGGCCGGCTCTCTTGATTCCAACTCCAACGATCAACGTTCAAAGAAATCTGGGCAGAGATCTGGTAAACAGCTTGAACGCCAAGAACACTCTGGCAAAACTGGGGAGAGGGATGAAGGGTCTGGTAAATCTGGGCGAGTTCATGACAAATCTGGGAAGTCCAAGAAGAAACACAAAAGATTCAGATTTGAGGAAGAACACACCTCCAAACGTCAGCGAGTGGAGGATGATGATGATCTGACAACATACAAGGATGGGCCACTTGAGGCGATTTCCTCCAGGTTTGAGAACACCAAACCCTATTTCACAAACGGAATGTTTGTTGATCTGAAGAAGTTTGAAGATTTAGGGTTTGAGCATCTGAAGGGCCATTTGGAGAAGTACATGTGCTGGCTGAGGATCAATAATGAGTATAACATCAACGTGCTGCGGGTGTTCTGCCAGTCACTCACAGCCGAAACCAAGTATAAGAAGGTGAATGGGAAGGAGCACATTCGCAGAGTCACCTTCACAGCCACAGTAAGGGGGAGGACCTTCAGGTTCACTTGGAGAGACATCAACCGTCTGCTCGGGGTCACTGAGGAAGGGATGAATGAGTGGCTATACCCTGAGAAACTCAGTCAGGCGGAGCTTGAGAAAGTCTATGACACCGAGGGGAAGAAGGTGTCTGGCATGTCTGACTCCAACCGGGTCCTTCATTATATCTATTCCCGGATGATGACTCACAAAGGGGGAAACTTCAACGAGTTCACTCTTCTCGACAACCCCTGGCTTCCCAGATTCCTCACCCTGCAGCCAATTAACCCAGGGCAATTAATGAGTCTAGAGCTGCACAGGTGGATTGAGAATAAGAAGTCTGGATTTCTTCCCTACCCAACGGTCATCGCCTTCCTCTTGGAGAAATTCCTGATCAAATCCACATCCACTGAGGAAGATGGAAATGTTAAGTGCTTGCCCGTCAGCGCAATGAACATCAGCAAGATGAAAATTAAGTACAATAAAAAGGCAAAGCCAACTCGCTCAGGATCACAGGCAGGGAGTGCCTCACACACAACTGCTCCCTCTGCGTCTGGAGTAGGGGACCAGGAAGTGGATTCCCATGCTGGATCAAGCCGTGCCCCGAGGGTGTCAGCTGCAGTCAAGGCTTTTGCTGAGGAAGTGAAGGAGGAGATCATCTTTCGGCTGTCTGACTCATTGGTGGCTCCCCTTCGTGCTGAGTGTGACACTGGCTTCCAGCAGCAAGAGCAGAGAATACAGAGCCTCGAGGATCGAGTAGGTCGAGTCAAGATTCAGCTAGGAAGGGTAGAGGCCAAATTAGATCTCATTATCAATCACCTTCAAATCCCTCAACCACAAGGTAACTTACCACCACCTCCTCCTCCTAACCCATCTCCACCTCCTCCACCTAATCAACCATTACTCCCTCCTCCTAATACTCAACAGCCACAAGAACCAGCTCCTCAGAATACCCAACAACCCCAAACATCACCCAGAAATGACCATCAACCATCACCTCAAAACTCCACTCAAGACTCACCCCAACACTCCCCTCGCCAATCACCACTTAACTCCAACAACTCCCCATCTCCACAAAACTCCCCAAACCGTTCACCACCCCCAAGCCCCACAGAGCCCTCCAATCCTCCTCCTAACACTCAACCCACCATAGCCCAATCCCTTGGATTTACCTCTCCTGATCATCCACTTCACACCTACTACCTTCGAGACCAACCCCCTATTCCATGGAGAGTTAAACAACCCGCCGCCTACTACTCCACCTACCCCTTTGATGGCCTCTTCACCAACCCCGCCTTCTTTGAAAGAAACACCGCCCTCTTCCCAAACCCTCCTAATTCACCAGAACACACCTCCCCCGCATCCTCCCCTGAAACCTCATCACCTAGCAGCTTTGGCCCTGAACCTCCACCCTCCTCTTCACTCAATCCATCCTCCCTGGCCCTCATTCCTTTTGATGATGCCAAAAGGGAGAGAGAAACTCTACCAGCTGCTGCCCTCCGTCGGGCATATGATTTGGAGCAAATAAGGACTCAACCTTCCCTCTGGCTAGATGAAGACATCACTGATGCTCTTCGCCGAGCCATGGATCTTCAAAGATTGGGTGGTGCTGAGAGTCTGATCCGAGGGGAAGCCATCCGATTTATGCAACAGCAGCGATCAGATGAGCAAAGGTCAAAGTGGGCAATGGTTGTGTATGAGCAATCTGAAGAGATCCCACAGCCAGAGTCTTCATCGTCTGAGCCTCCATCCTCTGAGCCTGCCCGAAATTTTATTGAGGAGATAATGATGAAGTATGGGCTGGAGAAGATTAACCATCCTCCAATCGTGATAGCCAGACCAATCCCTTCTCCTTCTGGATCAACCTCTGCTCCTCCACCTTCTGAGCCAACCTCTGCTCCTCCTCCTCCAGTAGTCAAGTACAGCGAATCAAGGAAGAAGGCAGTTGCTAGAAAGCATGCCAACAAGAGTACTGCGTCTGCTGTGAGTGAGCAAGAGGTTCCATCTGTTCAAGCTAAGATTATACCCGAGACTCAGTCATCCTCTCAAGAGATGCATGCTCCTCCGCCACTGAAGGAAGTCAAGTTGGAAATTGAGGACATGACTCCTGAAGAGTTCGAGAGGTATGGGTTCACGGACAAGATCTCATTTGGTCAGATGGCCTGCTTAGATGCTGAAAGAGCAAGAGCCAAGCCTACCCAACCAATAGGCAAGGGCAAAGGAAAAGGCAAAGGCAAAGGGAAAAGGAAAGCCCAGGAAGTTGAGGAGGACCCCAACTTCCCAGTGTGGAATGTGAAGATCAGGGTTGTCCATTATCCCAATGGCGAGGTCACTCCCTTCTCTGATGCAACTGGGTTCCCTGGGTTTGAGGAAGTTGAAAATCTGAAGAGAGCCTTTGAGGAATCTGTTGAGTCTGAGAGACTCAGAAGGGAGAGGGAAGAGGCAGAGCTTCAAAACATAATTGCTCAGATTGACCAGAACGTGAAGGATGCCCACATAGCCCAGATTCAAAAGGAGAATGAGGAAAGACAAGCAGGGAGGGAGAGGAAAAAGAGACATAAATTTTGAGCCTAAACACCCCTCATGCATTTTAACTTAGAATTTTTTTTTTCTCATACTTTTATCATGCATAGTTATCTGATTACCTGTAAATTTGATTGTTATTATATTTCTAACTTGTAATCAATTTGCTTATTAATGAAGATTATCTTTGAGTTCATATGTGTGTTGTTATTTGATTAACTCCTTCAATATGAACGTCATTAGATAACTTAGATAACTTAGTTTGTCATCATGAAAAAGGGGGAGAATGTTAGAATCCTAAGTTTTGATGAAGACTAAAATATGAAAGAATGAGCTCAACACTAAGAGAAAGTTAGGCCAACATAGAACCCCAAGTAAGAGTGCAACCGGATGTGGATTTACTTCCGGATGGACTAGGACTAGCGCTCGCGGATGAACGTCTCATCCCCCAGCGACAGTAAGTACTTCACTAAGTAATAACTCAGTCTAAGAACATTAATTGTATAAAATCCTCGAGACTAAGTTAGGAAGCTTCCGAATGTGGATTTGCTTCCGATTGTATTAAGGCTAGCGCTGGCTGTTGGTATGGATAACCCTGAGCCCCAGTGAACATAACCCAACGTCCAGTGGATTTGCTTCTGATTGCTTAGTGACTAGCGCTGGCTGTTGATATTGATAACACTGAGCGTTAGTGAGTAAAATGTGAACATAACCCAACGTCCAGTGGAAGTGCTTCCGGATGTGGAATTGCTTCCGGATGTAAAAGACCCCCCCTTAGACTAAGTGAACTCCCACTACATGTGAGTATGTGCTATTATTGTTAAGACTAACGTTCAAAGTAGACAATACACTAAGTCAGAACATAGTCTAAGTAAGATTGCTTCCCATAGCAAACAAGCTTCCCACAGCATGTATAGTTCTTACTGCATTTGATTATATATATACTACTCTGTTGGACTAACAAGTATGTGCAGAACTTAGTTTTACTTCCGGATGCAAATGAGCTTCCGGATGCAAATACTCTTGTCACTGGGACTCAGAGACTAACACTTGCAGAGCAAGATTGCCGCTTCCAGATGAACGATGATCATCCGTCAGCAGGAGTACAAGAGGCAACGTCACATACTCAGAGGTCAGAATGCTTTTGTCAGAACAGAATTGTCAGAGTTGCTTTTCAGAGATAAAACAAGTCAACCCTGCTAAGCATTAATGAAGATGTACTTCTCAACGGTAACATGGGATTAACGGCTATATTCAAACAGACATATTCCATCTGCCGCCCAAGCCTGAATGTTTTGAGGCCGAGTATAAAAGGAACATCTACATTCAGAAGAGAAGTCGGAAGAACAGAGTTTAGTGTCTGAGATATTGTATTCTACATTCTTCTTATCTTCTACTCTCTGATCTTAGAGTTATAATATTCTTAGAGAGAAAATCGTTTGTACTTAAGTGAGTAACATCATCTATTTGAAATGCGTGGCTGCCACCCAAGAGGGGGGGTGAATTGGGTGGCAGAATAAAATTAAGGTTCTCTTTGAAAACTGGCTGCTTGTGCTTGATGAGAGTGACAATGTATCACCCCAAGCACAAGTAACTATCTAGTGGTGTGGTGCTTGATGTGTAGATTAAATAAGCAGAATAAACACACACAAATTTATCCTGGTTCGGTCACTTCCAGACCTACATCCAGTCCCCAGGCTCCACCTGAGATTTTCAATTCACTAAACTTCTTGTTTGAACCAGGCACAAGAAAGCATTTACACTTTAGGTTTTACGAGCACGGGTTCACCTAACAACCCACAGGTTTTACAATGGGATCACCTGCAAACCTTTACAACCACAGGTTTTACAACGGGATCACCTGCAACCTTTCAACCACAAGTTTTGCGGGCTAACTTGCAACCTATGGAGATTTAGAAAAACCTCTAAATGCTCCCCCTCACTTTTGTAAGATAACAATACTGTTCTTCAAGCACAAGCTTTAGAACAGCCTCTATCAATTAGAGGATTTTACAATATGTTCACTCTATGAACTGATTGTGATAAACACTTAAGTACAACTGATTCTCTCTAAGAATAGATGATGTTACTCACTTAAGTACAAAAGAATTACTCTCTAAAAATGTTACAACTCTAAGATCAGAGAGTAGAAGATGAGAGGAATGTAGAATACAATATTTCAGACAATAGGCTCTGTTCATCCAACCCTCTTCTGAATGTAGATGTTCCTTTTATACTCGACCTCAAGGCTTGGGCGGCAGGTTGAATATGTCCGTTTGAATATAGCCGTTAATCCCAAGTTACCGTTGAGAAGTACATCTTCATTAATGCTTAGCAGGGTTGACTTGCTTTATCTCTGAAAAGCAACTCTGACAACTCTACTCTGACAAAAGCATTTTGGCTTCTGAGTATGTGACGTTGACTCTTGTACTCTTGCTGACGGATGATCATCGTTCAACCGGAAGCGGCAATCTTGCTCTGCAAGTGTTAGTCTCTGAATCCCAGTGCCAAGAGTATTTGCATCCGGAAGCTCATTTGCATCCGGAAGTAAAACTAAGTTCTGCACATACTTGTTAGTCCAACAGAGTAATATATATAATCAAGTATAGTAAGAACTATACATGCTGTGGGAAGCTTGTTTGCTATGGGAAGCATTCTTACTTAGATTATGTTCTGACTTAGTGTATTGTCTACTGACGCTAGGGGATCTCTATTCCAACAGTCAGCGTAAGTCTCGTTATTTTACTCTAAGTCTTCCTAAGTGACTCAGTGTGTCATTTACTCATGCTATGGGATGTGTAGTATACCAACACACAATCACATGCAGTGGGAGTTCACTTAGTCTAAGGGAGTTCTTTTCCATCCGGAAGCAATGACACATCCGGAAGCACTTTCACTGGACGTTGGGTTATGTTCACATTTTACTCACTGACGCTCAGTGTTATCCATACCAACAGCCAGTGCTAGTCACTAAGCAATCGGAAGCAAATCCACTGGACGTTGGGTTATGGTCACTGGCGCTCAGTGTTATCCATACCAACAGCCAGCGCTAGTCTTAATACAATCGGAAGCAAATCTACATCCAGAAGCTTCCTAACTTAGTCTCAAGGATTTTATACACTAATGCTCTTAGACTGAGTTATGACTTAGTGATATACTTGTTGTCGCTGGGGGATGAGACGTTCATCAGCGAGCGCTAGTCTTAGTCCATCCGGAAGTAAATCCACATCCGGAAGCACTCTTACTTGGGGTTCTATATTAACCAAATATTCTCTAAGTGTTTGACTTGTTCTTTCATATTTTAGTCTTCATCAAAACTTAAGATTCTAACATTCTCCCCCTTTTTGATGATGACAAACTAAGTTATCTAATTAAGTTCATATGAAAGAATTAAAGGTAACAGTTAGATAAAACACAAACAACTCAGATAATTTATCATTGATGAACAAAAGACTACAAGTTAGAATTACAATAACAGATAGAATTCACAAGTAATCTACACTATGCAAAATGAACTATGCATGAAAAATAAGAAGAAAAATTTCTAAGGTAAAATGCATGGGGTAGGGTGGGGTTAAAAGGTGATGTCTCTTTTTCCTCTCCCTTTCTCTTTGCCTATCCTCATTCTCTTTTTGGAGCTGGGCTAAGTGGGCATCCTTCACATTCTGGTCGATCTGGGCAATAATCCTTTGAAGCTCTTCCTCTTCCCTATCCCTTCTGAGTCTCTCAGACTCAACAGATTCCTCAAAAGCTCTCTTCAAGTTTTCAACTTCCTCATACCCAGGGAACCCTGTTGCATCTGAGAAGGGAGTGACCTCTCCATTTGGATAGTGGACTGCCCTGATCTTCACATTCCACACTGCGAAGTTGGGGTCCTCCTCAACTTCCTGGGCTTTCCTTTTCCCTTTGCCTTTACCCCTTCCTTTGCCCTTGCCTATTGGTTGAGTAGGCTTGGCTCTTGCTCTCTCAGCATCCAGGCAAGCCATCTGACCAAAGGAGATCTTATCCGTGTATTCATACCTCTCAAATTCTTCAGGAGTCATGTCCTCTATCTCCAGCTTAACTTCTTTTAGAATTGGGATGGCATGCACCTCTTGAGAAGATGGCTGAGTCTCAGGTATGATCTCAGCTTGGACTGATGGAATCTCTTGCTCACTCACAGCAGGCTCAGTAGAAGTAGTACTCTTGTTGGCATGCTTTCTAGCAACTGCCTTCTTCCTCGATTCGCTGTACTTGACTACTGAAGGAGGAGGAGCAGAGGTTGGCTCAAATGGAGGAGTAGCAGATGTTGGTTCAGAACGAGAGGGGATTGGGTTGGCTATTACAATGGGTGGATGATCTTGCCACTTCAACCCATATTTCATCATAATTTCTTCAATAATATTCTGGGTAGGCACAGAGGGTGGAGGCTCAGCAGAAGAGGCTTCTGGCACTGGTTCAGGATGCTCTGGTTCAGACTCAGGCACGGAAGAAGAGGACTCATTAGGTTGGCTGAACAACACTATTGCTCACTTAGATCTTTGCTCATCCAGGCGCTGCTGTTGCATAAATCTCACTGCTTCCCCTCTGATCAGATTCTCAGCACTACCCATTTGCCTTAGATCATTTGAACGTCGGAGAGCAGCAGCTATGTCCTCATCTAGCCATAAGGAGGGTTGAGTTAGGATTTCTCTCCCCCTTTTGGCATCATCAATAAGGGCGAGGGCTAGGGAGGATGGATTGGGTGATGAGGAAGGTGGAGGTTCAGGGCCAAATGGTCTAGGTGGGGAGGTTTCAGGTGAGGATGAGGGTGTGGTGTTTTCTGGTGAATTAGGAGGGTTTGGGAAGAGAATTGTGTTTCTTTGGAAGAAGTCGGGGTGGGTGAATAGCCCATCGAAGGGGTAGGTGGAAGAGTAGACGGCGGGTTGTTTGACTCTCCATGGAATAGGGGGTTGGTCTCGGAGGAAGTAGGTGTAAAGGGGGTGATCAGGAGAGGTAAACCCAAGGGATTGGGCTATGGTGGGTTGAGTGTTAGGAGGAGGATTGGAGGACTCTGTGGGGCTTGGGGGTGGTGAAGGGTTTGGGGAGTTTTGTGGAGATGGGGAGTTGTTGGAGTTAAGTGGTGATTGGCGAGGAGAGTGTTGGGGTGAGTCTTGAGTGGAGCCTTGATGGGATGGTTGATGTTGTTGGTTGGTGCTGGGTGATGTGTGGGGTTGTTGGTCGTTCTGAGGGGTAGGTTGTTGTGGCTGTTGAGTGTTGGGAGGAGGAGGTGGAAGTAAATGTTGATTAGGTGGAGGAGGAGGAGGTGGGTTAGGAGGAGGAGGTGGTGGTAAGTTACCTTGTGGTTGAGGGATCTGAAGGTGATTGAGAATGAGGTCTAACTTGGCGTCTAGTCTTCCTAGTTGAACCTCGACCTGACCTACTCGATCCTCGAGCCTCTGGATTCGCTCCCCCTGCTGCTGGAAGCCAGTATCACACTCGTTACGGAGAGGAGCCACCAAGGAGTCAGTCAGCTTAAGGAGAATCTCCTCCTTTATCTCCTGGGCAAAAGCTTTAACAGTAGCTGGCACCATCGCAACTCTGCTTGGACTGGGATGAGAGTCAACCTCTTGATCCCCTGCGCCAGATACGGAGGGGGCTGAGGTATGAGAGGCACTGCCTGCCTGAGAGCCTGAGCGAGTCGCCTTTGACTGCTTGATGTACTTTATCCCCATCTTTCCAATGTTAACTGCGCTAATAGGTACGCACTTAACATTTTCTTCTTCCTCAGTGGATGTAACCTTGATCAAATTCTTCTCAAGGAGGAAGGCGATGATAGTGGGGTAGGGGATATTTCCAGCCTTATTGTTGACCATCCATCTGTGTAACTCAAGACTGATCAACTGCCCTGGGTTGATTGGCTGCTGGGAGAGTCGTTGAAGTTCCCCCCTTTGTGTGTCATCATGCGGGAGTAGACGTAGTATAAGAGCCTGTTGGAGTCAGACATCCCGGATACCTTCTTCCCTTTGGTGTCATAAACCTTTTCAAGTTCCTCTTTGCTGAGTTTGAGTGTCTCAGGGTATAGCCACTCATTCATTCCTTCCTCAGTGATCCCCATTAGGTCGTTGATGTCCCTCCAAGTGAACCTGAAGGTTCTCCCCCTTACTGTGGCAGTGAAGGTGACTCTCCGAATCTGTTCCTTCCCATCCACCTTCTTATGCTTGACCTTGCCAGTGAGAGACTCGCAGAACACCCGCAGGACGTTGATATTGTACTCCTGGTTGATCCCCAGCCAGGGCATGTATTTTTCCAGATATGGCCTCAAGTGTGGAAACCCTAGTTCATCTATCTTGTTCAGATCTAAGTACATTCCGGTGTTGAAATAGGGTTTGACAGTTTCAAATTTGGAGGAAACAGCCTCCAAAGGCCCATCTCGGTACACAAGAGGATCATCCTCCTCTACTCTTTGTCTTTTTGAAGAGGGCTCTTCGCTAAACTGAACCTTCTTCTTCCCCTTTCTCTTCGAGTGTTCTTGTTGAGGTTTCAGAATGCCCAGTTTGTTCTTGCTGTTCTTGTACCCGCTCATTCTGCTCTTGACTTTGCCCAGATTTCCCAGAAGTCTTATGAACTTGCCCAGATTTCCCAGAAATCTTATGAACTTGCCCAGATTTCCCAGACTTGGATTTCGATTTCTTGGAGGCAGATGCTATCTCAGTGTTGGGGTTTGTCTCATGTGATCCGGCCATTTTGTGTTTAGGGTTAGGTGAAGTGTATGGAGTGAAATGACAGAAATGTAGAAGAAGAAGATGAAGAGAATGTGATGATGATGAAGAACACGATGAATGAATGCAGAGAGTTTGGGTGAAAATTTGTGTAAGTGAAAAGTGAAAATAAAAGTGACTGTTGGTTCCTATTTATATGTAGGGTTGCAACGGATGAGATGCACATGATGACTCTACATTGAAAGCATGCGTTTGTTCATTGGGTAACGTAAATATTTAATTGGAACGGCGCACCTTTTGACAGGTGTATCTTCATTTTGTCAGAGGAGGCACAATATTTGGTGTAAGAAGATGAAACGTTTTCTGAAGTGACGTGTCCCTTTGTTTAGGCACTGGCGCTGCCGCTCACTTTGATTCAACACTCAGCGCCAGCAAATGATCATCCGGAAGTGGTTTTGCTTCCGATTGGACTAGAGCTCTTGGTTGCTTTGAGTAATCATCCAGCACTAGCAAAAGAGCATCCGGAAGTGGTTTTGCTTCCGGTTGGAGTGGAGCTCCTGGTCACTTTGAGTTGTCACCCAGCGCCAGCAAAGGAGCATCCGGAAGTGGTTTTGCTTCCGGTTGGACTCACTTAAGATTTAACATTTGGGGACCTGCAAAACTAAAGATTGACACTTCGATGCCTAAGTTAGCACAGTTGGCAGGTCTTGACAATTAAACACAGATGTTTTCTGAAGATTAAGCTTCATTTTAACATTCTCAATTTTCCCTTTATGAGGATAAATTGATCAACCCTCAGAGGTTGTAAGCTATGTCTGTAGTTGAGAGACCATTCTTGCACATGCTTCCGGAAGTGCATCTGCTTCCGGATATAAGGGTCTTTAGATTTAACATTGACAACCCTTATGGTTCCCCTTTTTACTAGTAGACCTGCAAGTGCTGGCGAAGGCTTATGCGTTTCCGGATGGTCAGTGAAAAACCTTAAGATTTAACATTAGTGTACATGCTGAAGACTTTCCAAGTCATAGACTATGTCAGTCAGCTCAATATCATAATCTTAAGAAAAACTTGCTTGTTGATTGGTTTGGTAAAACAGGAATATTAGTAAAGTGAAAACAGATTTTGAAAATTTAGTTCACAATTTCACATGGTTTCACTATCAAGTCATGAGCTTTACCCATACTCTCTTGGGATAAATACCAATGTGATAGTGCAGGGAGTATCAACCAAATCGCATATTTTCGGAGTTTCATAAACAAGTATAGTTCGATAAATATGTCTTAAGAATGTTCATGTCAGATTATGAGGGCTTGTGAATTGTTAACATAATGACCCAAAAAAAAAAACTTTAATGTCCATAATCAAATTTTCAAAGCAACCAAATTCTCAGCATATGATCACAAGAATAATTTTCAAATCTTAGCTCACGTTCTTTCAAATATGCTTAGTATGATCTCATTATTCTTAGGATCTCAATAAGCTTTGAACTTAATTCAGATTGTACCAGACTTGTGATAATGTGCCAGAATATAAGGCTTTCAGTGGGTAGAGATTCTTAATAGTTCTTTCCAGCCTAGTTATCTACACTCACTTGGACTTCTATCCTATTGGCACTTGCTCTTGGATTTATCAAATTTTGCAGAAATTAACTCAAGGCATTTCCTAAGATTCCTAATGTATGTCCGACAAGAGAAACTATTCATTAAACGCACAACAAAATGAGTAAGGGAAAGAAATGTTCATATAAGATTGGCGAGATTTCCTCAAGATCAAATTCAGAACAGCTATTTCTTCTCATCTTGATAACGAGCATACTCGTTGATGTTCTCTCTTGTGCATCCACATCGCTCAAGCTTTCATAATCTGTCAACATATTTAACAACAAGCTTGAACTGAGATCATTAGTAGATGGAGACTTAAGATATGATTAAAAAATTATTGCTCAAGTTCACAGCCAGTCAGTTTATCACTAAGAATGTTCAGGATTAGTTTGTAAACACAAGGTCCTAGTTGATGACTAATAGGGATTAATATTATGATAGACAATCAAGATATCTTATGATTCATCAGCAGCACAGGCTATCCTTGATTTGAAAGTTTGCATTCAAAATCTTTCAAAAGTCAAAAGTGAATGCATAGACTATTTTCTTTTGTGAATGGTGCCTTTTCAAAAGGAAATGATTTGATATGCACAAATATTATAAACCCAAAAACAATGGATTTGAAATGATTTGATCATTTTCAAAAATAAGATTATCACATGTTAAAAATCATATCAATATCACATAAGTAGAGAAGAGGACAAGAATGTCATCACAAAGGCTACATTCGCGTCAGCCAGTAGCTTGCTTGATTTTGACAGGTGATGCAAGGGTTCTTTCCAATCCAAGGGCAGCACCAAGACCCAAGAGTGACAAGCAGCTTATCAAGATTTGTCTAATTGCTCAGATGATGTACAGTCAAGTCTTGCCATTCCTTCGGATCTCCTTTCCTACAAAATATCAAATAGTTCCCTTTGTTTTCCAGTATCCAGAGTTGGATCTGACTGGTTAGTTTGTAGAAAGTATGTAATTCACATGCACCTAAGGATTATTCACTATGAATATGACATTGCGAATCAGTCATGACTATATGCACAAGAATATATATATATATATATATATATATATATATATATATATATATATATATATATATATACGTTTTTGATCATGACAGCATGTAGACTATGAACATTGTGAGAAACTTCCTTATAAGGAATATAATGTTCATATACATAATGCTTGATGTAAAATCTCAATAATTCCATCTAACATTTGCATAAGAGATTTTACTATTGCATGCTTCAACCCTAAGTGATCTCTTGCTTACCCAAGGGGATCTTCTATACTCATCCTTGGCGTGAAGCACTGTCTCATGAGTGACAGAATTCCTAGCCTTTCTCCATGTTGATCGAGGAATTCTCACTCTCTTGTTCTTCTCAGGATAGTTGTTGTTAGAATCTTAAGTTTTGATGAAGACTAAAATATGAAAGAACAAGCCAAACACTTAGAGAATATTAGGTTAATATAGAACCCCAAGTAAGAGTGCTTCCGGATGTGGATTTACTTCCAGATGAACTAAGACTAGCGCTCGCGGATGAACGTCTCATCCCCCAGCGACAGCAAGTATATCACTAAGTCATAACTCAGTCTAAGAGAATTAGTGTATAAAATCCTTGAGACTAAGTTAGGAAGCTTCCGGATGTAGATTTGCTTCCGATTGCTTAATGACTAGCGCTGGCTGTTGGTATGGATAACACTGAGCGTCAGTGAGTATAATATGAAAATAACCCAACGTCCAGTAGAAGTGCTTCCGGATGTGGAATTGCTTCCGGATGGAAAAGAGCTCCCTTAGACTAAGTGAACTCCCACTGCATGTGATTGTGTGTTGGTATACTACACATCCCATAGCATGAGTAAATGACACACTGAGTCACTTAGGAAGACTTAGAGTAAAATAACGAGACTTACGCTGACTATTGGAATTGTAACATCCTGAAATTTTAATATAGGTTTAGGGAGTATTTTAGAAATAATAAAGGGGAAAAAATTAGAAAACTTGGGAATTCCTTAAAATTTTTGGAGATTTTTAGGATATTTTTAAGCTTGGAGAACTAGGTGCCTAGAATAATTAATTAAAGGGCAAAAGTGCTGATCTAACAATTAACTATTTCAATTTGGGCAAAAATAATAAATGACTGTTTCGCGGTGCATAAGTAATAATCAACTTTGTGACCCGGTGCAAAAATAATAAAACCGGTATTGGATGTTAATTTGTAGTTTTGTGGAACCTTTCTGATATTATTTTCAAAGTGAAAAATACATTTTTGCCCCCCCCCCAATTAAAACCTTGCTGATACTAGTTAACATGGAAAGATGAAGGGCAGAAGGAAGAATAGTTTAGTTTTAATTGTGAGGGGGTAAAAAGGTAATTTTACTTTAGAAAATAATATCAGAAAGGTTCTACAAAACTACAAATTAACATTTAGTACCGGTTTTATTATTTTTGCACCGGGTCACAAAGTTGTTTATTATTTATGCACCGCGAAACAGTCATTTATTATTTTTGCCCAAATTGAAATAGTTAATTGTTATATCAGCGCTTTTGCCCTTAATTAAACAATTAGAGAAATAGAAATATGAGGGAATGGTGAAATCTTTTGAAGGTTAATGAGATATGAGGTTTGATATAGTAAATTTAAATTAAAGGAGGGCTTTTTGATAATTTTCACTAATTATATACACACTACACATGTACACAACAAAAACAAGCAACTCTTCCTCCTTCCTCTTCATTTGGCCGAGCTTCAATCCCCCCCCCTCCATTTTCATTTTCTACCTTCTTCATCCCACACTCATTTCGTCCCATCACCTCCAAATCACACCCATTTCGAGTTATCCTTTCTCTTCTCCTTAAGATCCTTGCAAAATTCAAGCCGATCTGTTCCTCTTTGCTCTCCTTAGTCTTCTTGCATTTTCCGGCGAAGCTATGTCGTTTTCCGGCGACGGTCGGCGGTCTTGGGAGGTGTGTTGTCAGTTTCCTTTAGTTCTTCAAGTTATCTTCCCTCTTCAACTTCATTTTTTTTTCACCTCCTTCTTTTGTTGGGGCCAGCACGACCAGCCACTACAAGTGGTCATTTCCGGCGTGGTTGACGGCGGCCGATGGTGGTAAAGCTCCTCCATTCATTCTTGAACTCCGTAAGCCTTTCCTACCACTTCGTGATGTTGATTTTTGGTTAAAGTCCCCTCTTTTAAACCTAGGGTTTTGTGAAAAATTGAAACTTTAGGATTGTCAAGCTACCATAATGATTGTTAAGTGATTAATTGAAGATTTTTGAGGATATTTGATATCTCTTGAAGTTGGAAAATACTTTGGAATTATTGGGGGGAAATATTTAGGTATTCTTTGAAGTTGGGGTTTTAATTATAATGACATTTGGGAATGTTAATGCTTTAATATGGACATTGAAACATTGAATTGGAGTATTTTTGGGAGCAATTGGATTTTCTAAAGGAGATTGAACATTTGGGAATTTTTGGTGATGAATGTGATTCTTTGAAGTTAGGGATTACATATACTTGATTCCTTGGGAACTTTAAACAAGAATTTGTGGATATTAAAGTGGTTGAATGGAGAGGTTTGGAATGTAATTAAGTTTTTGGTAGTTAGAAAATATTTTGGGAATTTTGTAGACAATATTTGGACTCTTTGAAGTTGGGATTAGTTAATGACTGATGTTTTGAATAAATTGGTGGTAGTATAATAGTTTTTGAAGTGATTTAATAATTTTGGAAGGTTGAAATTGTTGGAATTGGTAGTTGGGGAAAAGTGATAGTTAAAGTGTTGAAGGGAAAGGGATTTAATAATGTAAGAATAATTATTGTTTTGGTGGTTGGTGATTGTTTTGCAAGCTATGGACATTTTTTTTTGGTTTCTTTAAAGTAAAGAATTGTTTTATGAACTGTATAAATTAAATTGGAGGTTAAGAAATGTTATTGCAGATGTTATAAAGGTGTTGGAGGAGTGAAATCGTTTGAAGTTGTGTTTGGAAAGGAGTTGGGAATTAACGTGTTGGATTAAAGAGAAATTTATTAAGGAAATTTGGTAGTTTAAGTGTTGATTAAATGGGGATTTGATTAAGTAAAGGTGTGAATATTAGCGGTGGAGTGTTTGGGAGTTAGGAAGGCTACCTTGAATGCCAAACTAATATTAATAAAGTGGTTTTGGTGAGTTATAAATGATTGGGTTATTTTTGTTGAGAGTTATTTGAAATAGTTAAGTTAATACTTTAGGAATTACAAATAATGGTTAAGGGAAGTGGGAGTTTTAAAAGAATATAGAGGAAGGGTGGATGTGGAAGTAATTCATTACTTCAACATTGACTTTGGAATTGTTTGAAAAGTAGGTCAAAGTCATTGATATTGCGCATTGACCAATAATTTCTCCTTGTGCGGTTGTAGACGACGGTGACTTGGGTGGAGCACGCAGAAAACAATAGCTGCTAGGATTTATTATTATTGAGCTTGAACAGGTAATCACGCTTAACTGACTGTGATACTGAGGGTGACGGTAGTTGAGGATTTCTAAAGTCCTCTTCTACTTTATATATAAATGAAATGTGTTCCGATTACTTTATATTTATACGTGGGCTATAGGGTACCTTTCTAAAAAAACTGTACTTTATATATATATTTATATATAAATCTTTTGTATGTTGCATGACACTGATTATTAGTACCATCGGCCGATGTAACCATCAATTTGCGCAAATCGATAGGTTAATTGTACAGGTTCCTCGGATTGTAAAGGAACCAGGGATTTTTCACATTTTAGAGTGGTCCCTTTTTCATGCTTTCAGATTTGAGACTGGACACAGTGTCACACACGTTTATTTTTGTCTATTGAGAGATGTATGTATCTGTACTGTATATATGTGTATATATTATGTGGTTATGCAGGTTTTGAAAACTGTGGTACCCTGTAGACGCTCCACTACCCCACTCCTGAGTCTCACAGTGAGTTAAGTAGTGATTACTGAGACATAGTTTTGTCTCACCCCATTCCCTTTATTATTTTTACAGGTGATCATGCACTAAGGGAGGCAGAGAGGAAGGGGAAGAGGTCGTCTGGCCTATACTGATGCAGTAAGTAGGCCGGAGGTGATCTTATAGGGATATATATTGCCATTTCACTAGGCTGCATCAGCTTCCGCATTTATGAATGTTAGTTTGAATGAGTTGTATTATTGAATGGTTGTTTTACTTGTTCTGTTGATTTAATCTGAAGTGGTTGATGATTTGTGGTATTGATCCTTATGATGGTTAAGGGACTATTCTAACGAATACGTCCGTTATTGCTGTATTACACTTTGTTCAGTGTAATGATGACTTGTGGAAAGGACGTGGATTTATGGATTATAGTTAGGAAATCATTTTCCTAACATGATTATGTGATATATTGAAGGTGTATTATTTGATTTTATGTTGTAGCTGTATATAACCATATTAGATGGGCCCCGCTCTAATATGGTTACCTTTTATGTAGCTGGTTTGATTTCTTTTGCTAACTATGTTAGGAGATTCTCTTTTCTAACATAATTAGATATGTATTAAGCATATGGTTGTAATCTCTTCATAGTAGAGAAATTCTTCTGCTAACCATGTTAAATGAATCTTTTAATAACATGGTTAGGGTATCTAATTTGAAATCATATCGTTTTCCTTTTTCTAACCATGTTAGATGTATTCTTACTAACATGGTTAGACACCATTTGTTTGGGTTATTTTGAATATGTGTTTAATTAGGTGAAAGTTAGTAGATTAATAATGTGTTATTAGGAGGTATGTTTCAGGAATAGAGATCCCCTAGCGTCAGTAGACAATACACTAAGTCAGAACATAATCTAAGTAAGAATGCTTCCCATAGCAAACAAGCTTCCCACAGCATGTATAGTTCTTACTATACTTGATTATATATATTACTCTGTTGGACTAACAAGTATGTGCAGAACTTAGTTTTACTTCCGGATGCAAATGAGCTTCCGGATGCAAATACTCTTGGCACTGGGATTCAGAGACTAACACTTGCAGAGCAAGATTGCCGCTTCCGGATGAACGATGATCATTTGTCAGCAAGAGTACAAGAGTCAACGTCACATACTCAGAAGTTAGAATGCTTTTGTCAGAGCAGAGTTGTCAGAATTGCTTTTCAGAGATAAAGCAAGTCAACCCTGCTAAGCATTAATGAAGATGTACTTCTCAACGGTAACTTGGGATTAACGGCTATATTCAAACGGACATATTCAACCTGCCGCCCAAGCCTTGAGGTCGAGTATAAAAGGAACATCTACATTCAGAAGGAGGTTGGAAGAACAGAGCCTATTGTCTGAGATATTGTAGTCTACATTTCTCTCATCTTCTACTCACTGATCTTAGAGTTGTTACATTCTTAGAGAGTAATTCATTTGTACTTAAGTGAGTAACATCATCTATTCTTAGAGAGAATCATTTGTACTTAAGTGTTTATCACAATCAGTTCATAGAGTGAACATATTATCAAATCCTCTAATTGATAGAGGTTGTTCTAAAGTTTGTGCTTGAAGAACAGTATTGTTAGCTTACAAAAGTGAGGGGGAGCATTTAGAGGTTTTCTAAATCTCCATAGGTTGCAAGTTAGCCCGCAAAACTTGAGGTTGAAAGGTTGCAGGTGATCCCGTTGTAAAACCTGTGGTTGTAAAGGTTTGCAGGTCATCCCGTTGTAAAACCTGTGGGTTGTTAGGTGAACCCGTGCTCGTAAAACCTAAAGTGTAAAGGCTTTCTTATGTCTGGTTCAAACAAGAAGTTTAGTGAATTGAAAATCTCAGGTGGAGCCTGGGGACTGGATGTAGGTCTGGAAGTGACCGAACCAGGATAAATTTGTGTGTGCTTATTCTGCTTATTTAATCTACACATCAAGCACCACACCACTAGATAGTTACTTGTGCTTGGGGTGATACATCGTCACTCTCATCAAGCACAAGCAGCCAGTTTTAAAAGAGAACCTTAATTTTATTCTGCCACCCAATTCACCCCCCCCTCTTGGGTGACAGCCACGCATTTCAGTTGTGTGGAACTCTATGATAGTTCATCCTTGAGATAGAACCTATGTTCCTTGTGGTGGCGCACTGCTTCCTATGATTGGACCAGGTGGTTGCAGCAGTGATATCACCACGAGTTCTCTTCTTTGGAGCAAGAGGAACTCTTGATCTTTCCTGCACAAGTAAGGCACTGGAAGGGAGTTTTGGTACCCATTTGTACTTGGGTCCTACATGGTTAGCGCTGGATCTTACTTGTCCTTTGGGAATCCATACATATTTGTTCCTCACATTTAAATTTCTTTTAAAATTGCATGTGTGAGAAATATGACCTGTTCTACCACAATAATGACAGATAACGGGGTGATGTTCAGAATGAGATTTCTTGTCATTATTGTGTTGGTCAGTTTTCTTTTCAAAGACTCTATGTTTGTTAACTTTTGAAATCTCAGGGTCTTTTGAAAACTCTTCTTTTAAGAATAGAACTTTGGACTCCTTGGATGTAGAAGAAAGGATAAATTCCTCAAGTTTCCTATCCTTTTTCCTTAAGCCTAGAACTTCTTTTGCAAGTTTACAGAATTCAATATGTAACTCATTATAAGTGTCTTGCAATTTAGAAGGTTTAAGTTCAGGTACCTCATTTTCTTCAGTTTCTGAATCTTCTAGGCACAGATCGACACTCTCTTCACTGATGCTAGCTTCCTCTATATCACCATCCAGTAGCTCATCAAAGGTGGATTCACAGGGAGCACCAAATGAGCTTTGGACAGCTTTAACTTCAAGAGATTGATTAGAAGCATACATAGCATCAAGAGTGTTCCAAATATCTCTAGCATTAGAGCAATGTTTAATTTTCTGGAAATCATTGTCAGTCAAGCTTTTGTACAAAATTTGCATTGCTCTAATGTTTAAGTAAAATAAATTTTTCTCCTCTTCAGTCCAATTTACTTTTGGTTTGAAATCAGAATCATTTTCAAAGACATCCCACATTTTGAAATCCGAGGATAGCACAAAACTTTTCATCCTTGCCTTCCATAAGTAGAAATCAGTATTTTCTAACAAGGGTGGGATAGTATGATCAAAACCTTCAAAACACATTTTATAACCCAAGTCAGCCTAGGTCTTTGCACTTGAGATAGTTGGATCCTTTAAACAAGTGACCTTGCTCTGATACCAAACGAAATGTGTGGCTGTCACCCAAGAGGGGGGTGAATTGGGTGGCAGAATAAAATTAAGGTTCTCTTTGAAAACTGGCTGCTTGTGCTTGATGAGAGTGACGATGTATCACCCCAAGCACAAGTAACTATCTAGTGGTGTGGTGCTTGATGTGTAGATTAAATAAGCAGAATAAACACACACAAATTTATCCTGGTTCGGTCACTTCCAGACCTACATCCAGTCCCCAGGCTCCACCTGAGATTTTCAATTCACTAAACTTCTTGTTTGAACCAGGCACAAGAAAGCCTTTACACTTTAGGTTTTACGAGCACGGGTTCACCTAACAACCCACAGGTTTTACAATGGGATCACCTGCAAACCTTTACAACCACAGGTTTTACAACGGGATCACCTGCAACCTTTCAACCACAAGTTTTGCGGGCTAACTTGCAACCTATGGAGATTTAGAAAAACCTCTAAATGCTCCCCCTCACTTTTGTAAGATAACAATACTGTTCTTCAAGCACAAGCTTTAGAACAGCCTCTATCAATTAGAGGATTTTACAATATGTTCACTCTATGAACTGATTGTGATAAACACTTAAGTACAACTGATTCTCTCTAAGAATAGATGATGTTACTCACTTAAGTACAAAAGAATTACTCTCTAAGAATGTTACAACTCTAAGATCAGAGAGTAGAAGATGAGAGGAATGTAGAATACAATATTTCAGACAATAGGCTCTGTTCATCCAACCCTCTTCTGAATGTAGATGTTCCTTTTATACTCGACCTCAAGGCTTGGGCGGCAGGTTGAATATGTCCGTCCGTTTGAATATAGCCGTTAATCCCAAGTTACCGTTGAGAAGTACATCTTCATTAATGCTTAGCAGGGTTGACTTGCTTTATCTCTGAAAAGCAACTCTGACAACTCTGCTCTGACAAAAGCATTCTGGCTTCTGAGTATGTGACGTTGACTCTTGTACTCTTGCTGACTGATGATCATCGTTCAACCGGAAGCGGCAATCTTGCTCTGCAAGTGTTAGTCTCTGAATCCCAGTGCCAAGAGTATTTGCATTCGGAAGCTCATTTGCATCCGGAAGTAAAACTAAGTTCTGCACATACTTGTTAGTCCAACAGAGTAATATATATAATCAAGTATAGTAAGAACTATACATGCTGTGGGAAGCTTGTTTGCTATGGGAAGCATTCTTACTTAGATTATGTTCTGACTTAGTGTATTGTCTACTGACGCTAGGGGATCTCTATTCCAACAGTCAGCGTAAGTCTCGTTATTTTACTCTAAGTCTTCCTAAGTGACTCAGTGTGTCATTTACTCATGCTATGGGATGTGTAGTATACCAACACACAATCACATGCAGTGGGAGTTCACTTAGTCTAAGGGAGTTCTTTTCCATCCGGAAGCAATTCCACATCCGGAAGCACTTTCACTGGACGTTGGGTTATGTTCACATTTTACTCACTGACGCTCAGTGTTATCCATACCAACAGCCAGTGCTAGTCACTAAGCAATCGGAAGCAAATCCACTGGACGTTGGGTTATGGTCACTGGCGCTCAGTGTTATCCATACCAACAGCCAGTGCTAGTCTTAATACAATCGGAAGCAAATCTACATCCGGAAGCTTCCTAACTTAGTCTCAAGGATTTTATACACTAATGCTCTTAGACTGAGTTATGACTTAGTGATATACTTGCTGTCGCTGGGGGATGAGACGTTCATCCGCGAGCGCTAGTCTTAGTCCATCCGGAAGTAAATCCACATCCAGAAGCACTCTTACTTGGGGTTCTATATTAACCAAATATTCTCTAAGTGTTTGACTTGTTCTTTCATATTTTAGTCTTCATCAAAACTTAAGATTCTAACATTCTTAGAGAGAATCATTTGTACTTAAGTGTTTATCACAATCAGTTCATAGAGTGAACACATTATCAAATCCTCTAATTAATAGAGGCTGTTCTAAAGCTTGTGCTTGAAGAAAAGAATTGTTATCTTACAAAAGTGAGGGGGAGCATTTAGAGGTTTTCTAAATCTCCATAGGTTGCAAGTTAGCCCGCAGAACTTGTGGTTGAAAGGTTGCAGGTGATCCCGTTATAAAACCTGTGGTTGTAAAGGTTGCAGGTGATCCTGTTGTAAAACCTGTGGTTGTAAAGGTTAGCAGGTGATCCTGTTGTAAAACCTGTGGGTTGTTAGGTGAACCCGTGCTCGTAAAACCTAAAGTGTAAAGGCTTTCTTGTGCCTGGTTCAAACAAGAAGTTTAGTGGATTGAAAATCTCAGGTGGAGCCTGGGGACTGGATGTAGGTCTGGAAGTGACCGAACCAGGATAAATTTGTGTGTGCTTATTCTGTTTTGTTTAATCTCCACATCAAGCACCACACCACTAGATACTTAGTTGTGCTTGGGGTGATACATCGTCACTCTCATCAAGCACAAGCAGTCAGCTTTTAAAAGAGAATTTAATTTTTATTCTGCCACCCAATTCACCCCCCCCTCTTGGGTGATAGCCACGAATTTCAACCTTTACTTTCTACACTTTCTAATTCTTTGACACTTTCCCTAGGCAACCAAACAAACCCTTAAAAAACTTTCTGGCGTAAAGCGAGAAAGTAATGCATATGATGTTAGCAATGATGTGGCTTCTTGGTATAAACATTTTTCTTTTTTTGAGAAAACTTAAATCCATAGCGGCGTTTGAACACCGCTATGTTGTAATGGTTTTTTTTTAAAAAAAAGTAATACTCTTCGGGTTTAAATAAACACTAGAAATATATATTTGTGTTTTTATATATATTTTTTAAAAAAATATATATGTATCATTTATATCATGTATGGGTATATATGACATTTTTATGAAAAGTATAATTGTAATAAAATTTTAACTTATTATGTTGTATAAGATGTATTGTATAAGCAATATTGAAATAATTTATTTGTTTGCTACAAACACAAAGTGTTAGATATTTTTAATAAAAAATTTCAAAAAAAAATTCGGGATTTTCCCGTCCTCTCCCGATCTCGATCGGGACGGAACAGGACACAATATAGAAACCCCATCCTAAACCTTTTTTGGGACGGGACACGAGACAGGGTTGTCCCAATCCCATCCTATTCCGTGAACACCCATATAACCAATGATATTATACTAGTCCTTCTATTATGTTTCAAACAACCTCTTAACTTATCTCATTTAGGTTTAGAGTATAAAAAATATCTTTTCTTTGCATTTAAACTAGCTTGGAAAGGTTAAATACTTCTAGACATCAATGATAAGCACCACATACTTTTGATAAATTATCAAAGTAACAAAACTTTCACTTTGTTTGACTTGTCTTGTCTATATGATTCTTGTATATGCCTTATTATATCTACCTTGGTATTTGGCTTTTTAAATTAAGTGATATCTTTTTTTATGTTATTTGAGAAAATTATCATAATTTTCGAAATTCTTGTTTGGTGATCATTGATGAATTTCGGGTGTACCTAGAATGTCGGTTGACAACGCCGGGTAGCCACACGAATAATCTCGAGCACCGATCAGAACTTAATATGTTACACGACTGATGCATATAGAGGAATAAAGAGAAGGGATGAGAGAGAGTTTTGTGTATTCTAAAAAAGGAAAAACTTACATCAAGTTCCTTTCTCCAGGTTCTCAAGTTCTTTTAATATAGGAGTGACACGTGTCCTTTTATAACAACCATTCATTCAATCTAACGGCCAGTAATTGGAGAAATGGAGAACCTAGATGGAGGAACTTGAACTAAGTAAGGTCCTTCTAAAAATTAACTTGTTCTCACATTCATCATTAATCTCATACATATAACGTGGGAAAAACATGTTGTTTTAATTTCAAATAGAAAAATGTTTTTAATTCCAAATAAAGAAAAATTAAAGAAAAATGTTTTAATTAAAGAAAAATTACACATTTTACCCAAGGTCTCTCCATAATTACAACATAACCCCAATTCAAATCTGGTTTGGGCATAACCTACTATGGTTGGACCCTAATTTCCCTACAAATTTATTTCAATTTCATTCTTAAAAATTTATGAACATATGTTATAGTTAGTTGCTTTATTTGACATCATTTATATCACTTAATTAATCAATTAGATCTTATATTAGAATTTTGAAAGAACACAACACTTAGTGTTATTTTTCTTAAATAAATTGATTTACTGAGTTGTTGGATGTTGCGTTTTAAGTTTAAACCCCTAAATCAGATACACATAAAGTCCATTTTGAATGGAATATCAAAAAATAAGTACTTCTCTTGTCCTTAATAGTTAATACTCCCTCAAATCTTAAATATAAGACTATTTGACTTTTTTAGAAACTTAATGATGCAAAACAATAAATCATTTTAAAATGTTTATAATTATTTTTTCCCTCAAAACTAATTTATTCTACTTATAAATTAATATATAATTTAATTACATGTGTCGTATGTTATAATTTAGTGACTTAATTTACTTTATTAAATTCCAAAAAAAGGTTAAAGGATTTTACATTTAGGACTGGAGGGAGTATAAGATCTACTTAACTTTTTTAAAATTTTAAAGAAGATACATAAGTTATATGACAATAAATATATGGGATATTATTGTATTTCATATTATTAATTCAAATAAAATAGATTAAATATTAAAAATTCGCACAAAAAAATTTAGGTGATTATTTATTTTTCTAAGATGTTTCAAAAAGATTAGAAAATATTATAATTGTATATTTAATAGTGTTCCACTCCAATTAATAATCCGTTGTCGTCCAGCGGTTAGGATATCTGGCTTTCACCCAGGAGACCCGGGTTCGATTCCCGGCAACGGAAAATTTTGTGAAAGCCTTTTCTGAAACCTATGTTTATGTTCTCGGGATTTGTATCTGCTCCAAAGTCGTTTGGGCCAAATTACTTTTTCGCTTCAGCGCAATATTTTTGGACATCAATGTGTGACTTATTAATTCCACCCAAATACATAGTGCGATTCAGTTGGTGTTTAGAAAATTTTGGAGTAAAAGAACTTAAACTAATACATTTTAGGGACATTTAATTTGTAGTCCCTCACAAGGGACTTAATACAAGAAAAGTCTCATAAACTCTACATATTAAAGTAGGGTCCCTAGAGATCGTACTTTAATATACTACCAATACAAAAGACCAGATCCTCTCCCTATGACAAGGTCATGACTAGGGAATAACGAGATCATGCGCACGTATAAGAAGATCATGTGCAATTCTAACAAGGGCATGGTCCACCTTATGACAAGTTAATGTGCAAGTATTGACGAGGGTATGGGCAGGAATGATAAGGTCATGCGTACGTATAACAAGTTCATGGACAAAGAAGTAGAATCTGGTCTTTTTATATTTGAAGTATATTAAAGTAAGGTCCTTAAGGACCCTACTTTAATATGTGGAGTTTATGAGACTTTTCTACTATTAAGTCTCCTGTGAGGGACTACTAATTAATTTTCCCTACATTTTAGAGACCTTTTATTTTAAAAGCTTTGTTTTTGCCTCGCCCTGGGTTGCCCCTAGACATTGTACTAATCATTTGTGTTCAAGTCACTTTCAAATCACTTTTAAAAACTTTGTTGACATATATACGTTGAGTGAACTTCATCCGTTCCTAAATGTAAGAGTTAGTTGACATCTTTTTGGAGAAATTAATGAAGTGAATTAAACCATTTAATACGTAATGTATATTTTATTGGCTTAAATATTATATTGGCCAACATACTACTTTGAAGTGGTCAATTTGGTCAACAAATAATAAAATGTCTCATTCTAGTCAATGAACTAAAAAAATGGTTCCACTTAACCAATAGGCTACTGAAAAATACTAAAATATCAGTTGAAACTTAATTAATAAAATAAAATTTCTAAAGGAAAAATTAATTTGAGGTCCCCCACAAGGGACTTAATACTAGAAAAGTCTCAAAAGTTGAAATAATTAATGTAGGGTCCCAAGGGACCTCACTTTAATATACTTGAAAATTGAAAAGACACTTTTGCCCAACAAGTTGTCACATTTGCCCATTCAGTTGTCAAGTTATGCCCATCGAGTTGTCACGGCAGCCCATTAAGTTGTCAGGTTTTTCCCAAACTTAAGAGTTTGGGCAATTAACTTAAAGCACATGCCCAACAAGTTGTCACATTTGCCCATTCAGTTGTCAAGTTATGCCCATCGAGTTGTCACGGCTGCCCATTAAGTTGTCAGGGGCAAAAGTGTCTTTTCAATTTTCAAATATATTAAAGTGAGGTCCCTTGGGACCCTACATTAATTATTTCAACTTTTGAGACTTTTCTATTATTAAGTCCCTTGTGGGGGACCTCAAATTAATTTTCCCATTTCTAAAGATCTAGGTTTCAACTTTCAAATAAAAAATTTCTCACCCCACCCCTTCTCTCCTCCCTCCTTTCCTCTAACCCCTTCTTTCCATCATCCTTCCTCCCAAGTCTTCCTCTTCCTGCGCCTCTCTCCTCTCCAAACAGAAAAGCTTCAACCAAACAAAAGTTTCACTTTCTCCCCCTCCATTATTCACACCATACCATATCCTCCCACAACCTCACCATCTTTGCCCCTCGCAAGGATTTTGATAGAGGCTTCCAAATCTGTGAACTAGGACAACTCCTAGATGGATATGATGCTTACTTGATTCTGATACATGCCATAATTTTTGGGTTTATAGTAGGTTAACAAACCTCAGATTTTTTTTCTAATCATAAATAAGATGGGAGTAGTTTATTAAATCATATGTTAGCTTAAAAGTCAAATAAATTAGTTTAAAAAAAAGTATAGGAAAATCAATGTTTAAGTAATCCATTAAACTTCTTTAGGATTCTCCAAAAAAGTTAGTCAACTCTTATATTTAGGAACAAAGGAGTAGTTTATAAGCGAAAATAGTCTTTAACCATGGTATGCTAACAATTCATGAGACACTTCACCTTTTTTATAATTGTAGATAAAGTGAAATATTATGTTTGATAAATTGAATTTCACTCTTATATGCCCTTATTATTATGTATTGTAAAATTAATTAACGTGACAAGTTTTGGCAAAAAAAAAAATTAAATAGCCAAGTGACAAGTAATTTTTCTTAAAAAGAAAAGTTCTGAATTTATAAGAACATAATGACCCGATAGCAAAAAATGATTTAGATTATATACGTAGCTAGGAAAAGAATGAGCATCTGAACAAAAAGTGCATTACAATGTAACTCAAATGTAACTTGAGTGTTCAGAAGGACCAACTAGAGCGTAACATCAAACCAAATATTTTGGAATCCCCAGCAGCCACATAAGCAAAACCAGGCTTTAAGCAGAATTTTTTACTCAAGTTCAATTTCAGATACGATTCAGCCTGAAAGAGATCATCACTAGCTGAATCACCAATCATCCCATTAAGGCTCGTTCCCCAGCCAAATGAATCTTCTGAGACATCAGCCATACTCACACCCCACTGAATATTTGATCTCTTCATCTCAACCCAACCTCCAACCTTTGTAGTATCATCAATTTCTGATTCCAGTACAAGGGCAATCGACTGATTAGAGAACCGTGTCGTTGTTTCTGGCCGTGGAAGTGCTCCATAGGCAGCTTCAGGTACCTCCCCTGGTTCTCCTCGTTCCGAAATAAGTATTGGAATTGTAAGAGGTCCAAGTTTTGAAAGTTCAATTGATGAAATAGGAACTTGATAGAGACCCATAATAGACAGCTTCGTTCCTCTAGGTAAATGATATGAAAGTTGAGAGAAAGTGCTGTACCAATTCTCACTTGCATCAGAACCAAATGGCATTCCTAGTCCAGATACAAACTGACCCAATGAAGCAACAATATTCGATTTTCTCACCATCATGCTGATGGCACTACCGCTTTGCAGATTCAGTAAAGGTGGTCCAATGGAGGAAGTGTCTGTTAGGCCCTTTCCATGCTTGATGCACAGAAACACATGATGCAATTAGGGCCCTAACAAATGATAACAAAAACCAAAAAAAAAATAAAATAGAAATCATAGACAAGTCATTTCTGTGCATGAACACACACACATCATAGGGAGGGTAAAGAAGACAAAGAGAAAACATGTCTGATTTAAAGTCATATCCATTGCAAAGAGAAGCATATCAAGCTCAGAAAATGGTGTCTCCTAGCTAAATTTAAGCAAAAGGCATAATGACTTAACCTCAGTAAAGTTAAAACTGTTGTCGGCCAAATACAAGAACAAAACAAGACAACCTAATAAATTCAAATTCTAACACTTTCTCAGGAAACCGCAACGAAGAAGCTCCTTTTCTAAAAAACCATTATGTGTTGCTTCAATGTTTTCAGAAGTCATAACAACTATTTTACCCACATTGTACATAGAAGAGAACTGACTAAAAAAGGCTTGAATTTGGAATTACATAAAAAAAATTGTTCCACCAGTAACAAGTTCTTAACGTGAACATTACCAAGTTGCCATGAAGAAACATGTAAGATTCTGTTATACCTGGCTGAGCGAATTTGAAGCAATTGCAACATCTTTGCATTGAGCTCCCAAAGGTGTGACCATCAAAGATAACCGATCATTAACTTTTGCCAGATAACAGAGTTTCGCCAGAGAAAGTGAGCTTCCCAGGACATTACTGTCATGATCCTTACCTTTCTGACTGGCCACAAACTCAGCAACAAGAGAATCCCCATCCCTGATTTTTGTTTCAAAACTTAACCTCGAATCAACCCCAGTCCTAAATCCAGCTCTATTTATTACATCCAAATCCTCCTCATCAATATTTTCCATCATCAACAAAGCTCCCAAAAGATCCACATATCCCCTCACATGAGTGGCAGCTTCCTGAAAGGGACCTCCTGAGGAGGGTTTGTAGAAGGAAAGTACTCTTTCAACCTTGTCCTGTCTTTCCCTGAGTTTCATGAGATCAGAAAACGCTTCTCTCTGTAAGCGTTTTAGGATTTCAACCTGAAATTATTATTACAAAGAAAACATTACTTAAACAACACCTAGTTCATTTATGATATACACAACATCAAAAAAATATCTTTACAGACAACAAATTTGGAAAAACAGAACATTAACCTCCAAAGGTTTTTCAAGTTGTAAGTTTGAAATATTCTTGTAGTGAGATTTAAAATGTGTGCATTTTTTTCTGAATTCATAAAATATACTAAGTACTACTGATTTACACCTGCATCATAAAAATGAAAGCAAAGGATTAAGTCTAAAAAAACAAATGAAAGAACTCACGGAACAAATAGAGCATCATATTAAAACCACCAATGTCGATGGAAATTGACAAAATAAGGGTAAGATTGCACATATCCATTCTAAGCATGGCATTGACAAAACTAGGATGACAAACATCAATTTATGCTGCATAATGCTCACTCCAAACTTTGAAACCATCCAATAATGCAATGCAGCCTAAATGATCAAAAGTCACTCAATGGGGCTGCAGATTTATTTCTCAATACAACCAACCGAAATCCTTTTTATTGCAATAAATAAATGAGAACTGCCTACACCATGCTCACTTCTATTATGTTTTGTCACCTGTTGAATTCCCATTACTGGATGAAAAATTCTACTCATCTTCATATTTTACCCTTTATTGAGAGGAAAGAGAACATTTCTTTTATTCTGTTGACCTTTCAGTATATGTTCACACACACACACACACACACACACAAACATACATGTTGTAGTTCGTCTAAAGTGAGAACATTGTGATGCTTTCACCAACAAATTAGCATGTCAATTATTACTATTATTCAGTAATGGACCCTATCTTTCTATCTCTCTATTTATATTGGAATAAATAAATGAAAATGGCATAAATTATACTCCCTCCGTTCCAAATTATAAGAGCCATTTAAGATATTTCAAATTAAAGAAACAAATTAGACCGCAAATCTTAACATATGTGACATGTACTTAGATTATATGGTAGTACTCCCTCCGTTCCTAAATATAAGATCATTTTAGGGAGGAAGACTTGTTCCTAAATATAAGATCACTTTCTAATTTTACTCAAGTTTTCCCCAAATTACCCCTATACTCCTTTCACCCAAAAAATAGTGGTTTGAAGAAGGTGAGAGAATATTTTTAAAACTTAAGTGAGGGGTATTTTGGAAATTTCATGTGATTCTAACTCATTGGAATGTCTTCCTTAATCTCTACAAATTTTTTTAGAGGGATCTTATATTTAGGAACGGACGAAGTAGCTTATAAGTAAAAAATAATTCAGTAACGAGAAAAAAAAAGATAAATACAAACAATTCAAAAGGGTGTCAAAAAAAGTCAAGTGGCCCCAGAAAATACAATGAACATACATTTTGTGTTGGAATAGAAGAATGATACATGAATACATACATACATACATACATACATACATACATACATACATACATACATACATGGATGCATACATACATACATACCGGATTGCGAGAATAAGAGGTTTTAGGGTTAGCATGGGGAGGAATGAGGGAGGAGAAGAATTCATGGCTTGATTTAGAGAAAGCTTTCAATTTGTCCAACAAAGCAGCAAGAGGATCCATGACTAGCAAAGCAAAAAAAATGAAGTGACGAAATGTATGTGAGAAAACCACAATACATAGAAAGCAATTTCAGGGCGAAGGAAGAGAATATAAAAAAAAAAATAGAAAGGAAGTGAGGAAATTTGAAGTCAACTCACGCTTTTATATTCACTCCAGCTTAGGAGAGACAAGTGAAGTGAGGAAGGGAAGAGGAGAGACGAGACAAAGAGAGGCGTTAGGTTTTAGGGCCTCTCTTTGCTTGAGGGGTGGGTGGAGGGAAAATGAATGGGAATTCTTTTTTCCTTTTGATTTACAAAAAAAAAAGTTAATATATTTACAAGTTGTAATATATTATTGAGATTGGGGGATTTGCAGTTTAGTCCCTGATAAAGGAAATTAATACTGGAAGGTCCCAATACATTCCAAAATAATTATAAAATCCCAGGGGTCCTTTCCTGCAATTGTTTGTTTAACTTCAATGACCATTTTGCCCTCATTAAAGATGATTGTCATCTCACTGGTCCCTATAGGGGACTATGCTTTCATCTTATGAGGGTAAAATGGTCATTGAAGATAAGCAAACAATTGCAGGAAAGGACCCCTGGGACTTTATAATTATTTTGGAATGTATTGGGACCTTCCAGTATTAATTTCCCTTACCAGGGACTAAACTGCAAATTTCAGATGGGGGAATAAGATTACCATTCTGACAATTTGTAACTTGCAAGGGCTACCTGGGGTTTAAACCTTAAACTAAGACAAAGCCACCACTTTTAGACTTGTGTTAGACTTGTGTCAGACTTGTGTCATGCACTTTTGCTTGCGCCTTTGGCTTTGAGTAAGGCCGCTTTTTTTAATGACTAAATTGTAATATATGTAAACATATAATTAAGGGCCTATTTAGTTGAACTGAAAGTATGTAATGGAAATGAAAATGAAAATTGAATTAAGTGTCAGGGGTAAATCTTAGAGGTAAATTAGTTAATGATGAGATGTAAAAGTTTGTGGACCCAAGAAAAATGTGACATGAAGAGAAAAAGTTTGTTGGCTCAAAGATATATGGACATTACTTTTTCATTTTTTTCTCTCAATTCATTATTTTAGTGTATTTAATAAAATAAATTAGTTTTGTGGAGAAATTTTTTTTTTGTCGGATGTTTTGTGGGAAAATAGGCTAAAATATGTTTTTGATCGTTATAAGAGAAAGTCATGTTTTGGTCCCTTAACTTTGAAAAGTGTGTTTTTGATCCTTTAGTTTTGGAGAAAGTGTGTTTTTGTCCTAAACTTTGAAAAGTGTATTTTTTATTTCTTAACTTTGGACAAAGTGATGTTTTTAGTCCTTTCAAAAAAGGATAAAGTATGTTTTGACTCCATTCCTTCTCAAAATTAAGGGACTAAAACATGACTTTGTGCAAACTTAAGAGACCAAAAGCATACTTAAACCGAATTTAAAAGGACTAAAAACACATTTTTCAAAGTTAAAGGATTAAAAGATGACTTTGTCTAAAATTAAAGGACCAAAAACACAATTTTCAAAGTTAAAGGACCAAAACATAACTTTCTCTATAGTTAAGGGACCAATTACAAGGGGCATAGACCAGCTGATAAGAAAGGGGAAGGTAAGGCACCGCGTACCCACTAGGTCATGGGTTCAAACCCTTGGGAAGTCGTCACCCCCAAAATGGGGAATCCCGGCGGCGATTTCGGATTAGTCGGTTCCCAAAGGGAGTCGGACACCGAAGGCTCTAAGCAAAAAAAAAAAGGGACCAATTACATATTTTAGCCGGAAAATATAATTATAAATAATTTAAAGTAATTAATTTTTATATATTTTTAATATAAAAAAGTGACTTTGTAGTGATTAGGACAGGGGCGAGTAGTTATTTGGTACGCACGATTTTGGGGAGGAGGGAATGATTATGGAATTCGCGGCTAATTCATCGACTCACGCTGGTTTGAGGTGTGGCGGCCAATCAGATACTAAGGAGTGTCCACGTCAGATTTTTAAATACACTCTTACTCTTCCCGCGCTTTTAGCCAGATCACCGTACCATTTCTCTTGATCTAGCATATAATTCCAGATTCTCAATCCTAATAATTTCACCCTTATTGGCTCCAAAATTCCATAATAGTGTAAGAATGTCGGGAACGTTAAATTTAATGGTGTGAAATTGCACATGGTTCTTTGAAAATAATAATGATTTTATTGCTTTAATTTATTAAAGATAATCGTGAGGTCAACCTTTTGAAAAATAGGGCTATTATTTCTCAGGCCGACTTATTTAAGTGTGATTCCTAGTTTTATCACAAACATTGTATGTACTTGGTTTTCCCTCCAATTTCATGTTTACCATTTGAGATACTTCACAAGTACAGAAGGCCAGAAGCTATGCAATCCTCTTGTTTTTAATACAACTAGCGGTATCTCCCGTGCGTTGCACGGGAGATATAGGTGAAGGAAATAACAGAAGGAAAATAGATAAAAGAGAATGATCACAAAAATATCTTTAAATATTTGAATAGATGTTGGCTTCACAAAAATAATATTTGTTGTACATAACTGGCTAGATATTTGTAAAAATTTCTCTGTAAATAGCATTTTTTGTTTTGTTCTAGTGTTGATCCTAGTGAAGCAATATAATGTGCAATCCTTGTATGTTCTTAACTCTTGACAAAACAACATAAAGTCGTCCATGAGTAAAAATTGGCCTCTGCAAATAAATACCTACTTTTCTCAAAGATTGACCTTGACTTTTGTTAATTGTCATAACAAATGACATAATTATAGGAAACTGTCTCCACTGCATTTTGAATGGCCATCTAGCTTCTTAAGGGTTCATCTTCCCTATGTGAAGAAATAACTCTTCATTTTGTGTTCTATATCTACAGTTGATAAAAATTATAGCCAAACTATATTTTCTCTTCTCATTGTGTAATCTCAAAGTTGCGCTCTTCTAATATTTTAAGGAGTAAAGGCTTTAAAAGATTCTTAAGACACTCAAAGAATTTACTTCACTTCATGAAAGAGAAAAATAATCATGTTTAATTTGGTTTTGACAAAAAATCACCTACACTATTTATAAACTTCTGACTATTACCTCTTAACTGCATCTGTGAAGTGAGTGAGCTCATCTAAAGAACCATAAACATCAAAGACGTCATCGATTATATACACCAAAGACACAGATTTGATAAGCTCAATTCTTTGCTCAAACAACATTGGATCTGTGAGGCATGTCATTGGCCACATGCACCATTTAACTGGCTTCAATCTAGAAAATTTAATCTCCTTGGACCCTCCAACTTCTTTCCACCACTTGTCCACTCCATTAATTAGTAATATATCCAGAAGCAAAACACAATTATATTGTTGATGAGCTAAGTTGGTGAATGCTTTATGCTGAATGAAGTATTTATCTATTAGCATTCCGTATCATTGATGTTTTTGTGTATACAACTTTATAAAATATTTTTCTAGTAATACTGACTAAAATAAAATACCTTTCGGTGCAATTTTTGTTTTAAAGTATTTTGTAAGCAGTAATTAGCATCCTAACCTTTAGGATACATGAGTACTATATCAGGAAAATATTTTAAGGTGAAACAAACATGACTGCATGAATTATTGTAAAAATACACTATAGAATGCAGGATGGTCAAAAAATTACTATGAAATATTGAGTGATACTAAAAAAATAATTCACACGACACATTTAAGCGGAGCTATTATAATCTCTTCATCACTTCACTTACTGTTATTTCTTCTTCATTCATCAAGAGATGTTTCATTGCTGAAATTCTTTCGCTTCTCTCTTTGTTCCACTTCGCACAAAAAATAGTTTGAAAGATTAAGGAACCTAACATGAAGATAAATCTCAATGCAACTTGATCATCTAATCCATCTAGAAATCGCTGTTCTCTTTTCCTCTGTAATCAATGATTAGGCAGAAACAAAAATAAAAAAAATGAACAAATCAGCTAAGCCAAATATAAGAAAATGTGATTTTGAAACACTCCAGTATAAGGGAAAACCACAGGTTGCTTTGTCTATAATTCTAACACACTTTTCCCAATCAATTGAACTACTATACTGTGCTAAAATCTCACTAATGTTGCTCCACTTGCATCCTTCACAGCGTATGTTAGTCTCATCCTTCTATTGATTGACAAAAAGCAGAAAATCAGATAGGATCTGACAGATACATGAAATTCACATTTTACATGAAATTCACATTGCACATATCAATACAAATTGAAGAGTAAGCATCCAGTTCTAGAAGGAGTTGATCATTTTGTTTATTTGATCAGGTCTAGAAGGTAGTTGTTCATTTTGTTTATTTGATCAGCATCCAGTTCCACCAACATCACATGTCTATAGAATATGTTGACCAGATGAAGCAAGCGAGAAAGAATATCCAATAGCTGTAAATATGTCTATATTTAAAACCATACTTACCAATTAAAGTGAACTAAAAAATAACCAATAATTATTTTCACAAGTTTCACAAGATAGAATAAATAGAGCCTCATTATTTTTCATACACCATTCACAAAGAAGAATGAAACTGAAGTCATTCTCCACATGACTAAAAACAAACTAATGCTCCATTAATTGTGTCGAAACAATTAGTTATAATTAGATTAAAATATTGCGCAAGAATTAGGAATAGAAAACTAACTAAGACCAATTTACCTTTTAAAGCAACTGCATTCTTCTTTGCGGATGGTGCATGAAAAAGAAGCCCCTTTAACATCGCTGTTCTGATTCCTTTGAACTTCAAAAGCAAAAGCAAACATAAGCACTGTAAGCTTGAGCCATGTCTCATACATTAACAACAAAGTGAAGTAAATATTTTTGCCACAAACTCTGTCTTTATCTGATCAAAATCCAGCTCCACCAACACCATGTGTCCACAGAATATGTTGACCCGATGGAGCAAGTGAGAAAGAATATCCAATAGCTGTAAATATGTCTATATTTAAAATCATACTTACCAATTAAAGTGAACAAAAACACAACCAATAATTCTCTTCACAAGTTTCACATGATTGAATAAATAAAGCCTCATTATTTTTCAGACACCATCCAAAAAGGAAGAACAAAACTGAAGCCAGTCCCCACACGATTAGAAACAAACTAATGCTCCATTAATTGTGACAAAACAATTAATTACAGTTACGATTGCTTGAAAAGATCCAACCATTCAATAAAATAACCAGTTCCAATTGTGCTTATGATAGCTGCTAGAGTTCCAGTAGAGTTTGAGATTCCTATGATAATGGAAACACAAGTGAAAATCACAACATACTACATTATGAACTATATTTTCATAACATTTTTCACTGAAGATTGTGATTAATATCTAAACATAGATTGCTGAAAGGTGAAAAACAGCAGAAAGGAAAGACTTACCATGTAGGAATCCAGCATACTGAGGAGATATATCCTGATAAGTGAAACATACAATGTGTGAATTTTTAAGACCTTTATATATGCCTATGTAAGTTCATTTGAAACAATGTGCATACATCCAATTCATAAACCAAATGAAACCAAAAGAAAAAAATCTAAATATGTGGAACTTTTTTCTTATTCTAATGTTCCTCACGTGTAACAAAGAATCATTGAGGGCATAAAAAAGAAATGTAATCACCCAAAAATCCTAACCAAGAGTATGCAACATGGCGTTGTCGTTTTCGATATCAGAACCTATTATTACATGTTGATTACATTTCTTCTTTTGGACCTCTTACCGTGATTCTCCCAAAAACAAAGTATATCAATATATGTTCAACACATTTCTAAGAAATAACAAACTTAACATATACATTCATTTCCTCTTTATTGTTAATGTTGGCTTAGTTTAACTATATTTGGATGATCGATTCTCCCTAAGAATCCATGTTTAAACTTACTTGAATATTGAGCATAAAGTCAGCCTACTAACTGAAAGAACTCAAGCTCAAAGCTGCAGTTATGAGAATAGCAGCAGTTGCTAGTGTATTGACATAGTTCAGGCAGAGCAATGACACACCAAGTCCAACGAATCCAATGGACTGTAATTTTGAACATAGAAATTGAACATAGAAAAGATCAGCACAAAATATCCCTCAAAATGAATTCCTAATCTATTCATGTTCTTTAATTGCTTTAGAAATGATGCTAACACAATAAAGTTACATGGGCTAACACACGATGGTACTAGATAATGATGCTAACAAAGTAAAGTTACATGGGCTACCTGTGCTAATATAGTAAAATTGAAGGATCCAATCAAAAATTAAAACACACACACAAATGTACCAAATTAAAAATTGATAAATACTCAATATGAGTAAGAGTAACACTAACATATCACGAGAGAGGTTAAAAGATTATAAACTTTCAAACTTTAATTAAGGCAACAGAAATAATAAATCTCAATCTTGTCAAATAAAAAAAATGTGAATAACTTATCACCATAGTAAAATACTATAATTTTGAAATTTATGGACTCTTAGCCCATCACTAATAATTAATTTATTATTGACCATAAATTACTCATTCAGCGAAAGTAATAAAGTATTCATCCTCAGCAGCAACAACTTCTAATATCTATTAAAAATTCAGCAAGGTCCAAACACAACAAAGCAAATTAAACCAAACACAATAATTCAAATGTAATAATTCTTTCTTGAAACAAAATTCATCATTCACTCTTTGATAAGAGATATTGCCAATATCACCTAATGTAGTTCCTAATTTTGAATAATAGAAATAAGATTGCCGAAGAATCAACTTTGCACTAAAAAAGAAAGAATAGAAATACCTACACTGGCAAAACATTTTTAGACTTCTTTTTATAGCTGCTGCTTTAATTCCTCCACTCTCCTCTTAGTGGCTCCAAGTTCTTCAAGCACATCAAGTGTTTTGAGTTCTTTCACTATCAAATCTTTTTCCAACTCAGCCGCTTGCTCCTCCCCTTTCTTTATGCCAAATCCATCAATTACATTCTGCCAATTATCATCTTCTACAACATTAGTACATACGCTAAAGAAGATAATACAGAGTCATCAAGAATGCATAAAGAACAATACCATATAAACATGTTTAATAGGTTCCTAACTTCCTATAAGAAATACACAAATATGGGGACTCACCAATTTTCTTGTTATGAGAGATAGGTGATTGAAATGTTGAGACCGCCCAGAGATTTCAATCCTCAAGTAGTAAGGAGACAACCCAGAGAAGCTTCGAGAAGAAGAGTGACCCAAGTTAAGGTTCATAACAAAACGACTAAACACACAAAAGGGTTTATAAAAATATCCTCCGACAATAGTTTAATGGAAGCTGAATCTTCCTTTGCACCGATTGGAAACTTTATTTTTGAAATACCCAAATCATCTCTCCGCATGATCTCTCGCAAATCAGAAGAAAGGAGTATGGTCAGACCCGTCGAAGCCCTCACGAAAGACTGGACAGCGTCATGCGAGCCTCTTGCGCCGACATGTTTTGACTTCGTTTACGGCGAGAAGAAAAGAGAAACAGAGGAGACCAATTTGAGGTTCAGCAAGAGAGAGAGAGGGGAGGCAGATAGCTGTAGGTCACGGGAGGAGAGATAGAAATGAGAGAAGAGAGTGTATCAAAAAAAAAAGAAATGAGGGTAGAGAAAAATGAAATAAGGAAAAGAAGGTATATTTTGATAGGCTTGTTAGACGACTAATGAACAGGGAAATGAGTGTG
Organism: Mimosa pudica; assembly: GCA_029929735.1. Taxonomy (NCBI): domain Eukaryota; kingdom Viridiplantae; phylum Streptophyta; class Magnoliopsida; order Fabales; family Fabaceae; genus Mimosa; species Mimosa pudica. The sequence goes on along the minus strand of JAKELP010000037.1, from coordinate 1,980,872 downwards.
GAGCCACGCAAACCATCGGCTTCTACAGTGATGTGTGTCTATGGGAAGGATTCCAATGCAAAATGTGGTGGAACACTTTTATTGTATATATTGATGAACGAACGTTCGTAATTCTTAGAATTTTAAAAAATATATCATATCAAATAAATATGATATCACTTGATTCGAAAATTACATTTGTGAGGAAATATACCAAAAAATAACAATTTTTGCTTCACTCATCCCTACACAAGACACAACAACGATTCAAGGCCCCACACAACCCGACACAGGAAAAGTACTTCTACAATATCATGTCTTCAACTATACTGCATGCTCAAATCTTTTATTAACTACGGTTACTTTCAAGCAGATGCTGAACTTCTTTGTAATTTTATGATAGAGCACCTTGTTTTTTATGCTCCATTCTCTTTTTCCATTTTAAGTTTGTAATATTGTAAGATACTTTTTATTATCTCGTTTTTAATGAATTGTCACTTAAACAAAGAAAGCAGGGCTACGGACATCCATAACAGTCATCATATCAGGGAGGCACAAAGCTTAACTGAATCAATATCAATTTCTTTCTCAATCACAAAATCTATTACATTAATCATGTTGAAAAAGTTAGCTTTTAAGCCAATTGAAACTACATTTTTTTCCTTCCCTTTCCCTTCTACTTGAGAAGTATGAGTATAAAATACGCTCCCACTTCAATCAACCTTCTTGCTAGCTTTAACATCACCTTCTTGAGACGAATGGGTCGTAGAATTTGACTCATCAAACTCCATTAACTGCATTAGTGGCAAATCAGCTTCAGAAACTAAGATGTCCTTCATCAACATAAAATGAAATAGGAAAGGCGAAAATAGAATGGGAAAAATAAAATTTTTTAAATGTGAAATGATACTATTTTCTAGATAAAAATAAATGATAAAAAGAAATAATTTTTGTAGAATAACAACCAAAGGTACAAAATATATATTTCACATGTCAATATCTATAGTGAAAAATTACCCCGTCTCTTAACTCTTTAGTTTTCTACCAAACAGACATATAAAAAAAACTTTACCCTGATGCAAAGTAATTTTGGAGAAGAGTGCAATATCATTTTCGCTTATAGATTATAGTTCAAATATTAACCATCACTGCATCACATTCACATATACTAATTAATGCGCTCTTACCCCATCCACCCCTATATAAGATACTACCTCTGTTCGTAAATATAAGACCTAATTGACTTTTTTTGGAGAGGTTAAGGTTGCGAAATAGGCTATTAAATTATGACATATTTGATATATTTTTAGATTATACATTAATTTATAGGTAAAGTAAACTAGTTTAAGGGAAAAAATTAGGTGAATCAATTTATAATTAAATTATTTTGCTTTTTTATAGGATTTTCTAAAAAAGTCAATTAGGTCTTATATTTAGGACCAGAGGGAGTATATTATAAACATTTTTTATGTTAAAGGACGGGTAATCAATTGTTTGATGTTAAAACTTAAACTGAGATGATAACTTTTCATTTGTCAAAACGTTTCGTTTTCAAAAGTTTTTAAAAATATATGGCCATTAAAATGTAAAAATCACTGGAAAAATCCCTTCCTTGATCCTCCTTTCTTCAGTATTTCATATCTCTAAATCTATTGGAAGCTATAGGCTATGAGTTTTTTTGCCTTAAACTATAGATATGCTATGTATGGGCCTTAAAAAATTATCACCTATACTACCATGCACTAAAATTAATTGACTTTGAGTTGTCATGACTTCGACTAGACAACTGTTATTAACCTCGCATATAGGTAGATAAATCCAAAAATATTGTTTATTTAAAAAAATTGTCTCTGGAAAGATATTTTACTTTCATATATTTTAGAAAAATAAGCTTCTTATCTTATTACGCAACATGTACCCTGAAGAGCATACCTAGCAAGAGAGTGCGCACCACTCTAGGGCTACATGTGGGCTATTAAACTCAAAAAATAATTACGAAGGCTTACAAAATTTTCATATCATCTCATCCAAATAAAAAAAAAATCATATTACCGGGATCTGAACTCACAACATTATGGTTTATTTAGTCTTTATAACAATGGGACCAACCTTTATTTGGTATCACTTATGAGCATAAAACTGACTTCATTTGGTACAAAGTTGAAAAAATGCATTGATCTATGCTTACAATTGACTATTCAATTCGTTGTCTTTATGTCCCAATTAGGACAAGCGGACAAGGCTTGCTCAAGTGACGTACACCTAAGATTAACTTTTTGTTTCTTTCTCACATGCAACAACTTAGGTACAAGTGCTACAAAGGAAAAAGTGCAGTATGCAACTATCCATCACCATCTGTCTGCTTAAAGCATCCTATATTCGTACCCGTACTCATCAGTTATCAAATAGGAGAATATGACTTGATCCATTTTTTTTTCAAAATCCAAAGAAAGTTGACTTGGCTAATTATAAATTGAGTAACTTTAATTTTCTTCTAAATTGATTTATTTAACTTGAAAGCTAACACAAAAATGTAATATAAAAAAAAGTTATGTCTAAGTCACTCATTTTACCTTTTTAATCTCTAGAAAGAATTAACCAGATTTTATACTTGAATATGGAAATAGGGCGAAGGAAAAAGCCCTAGAAAGTAAAATGTGAGCATGCAAATTTGGTTAATCCTTTTGTCGCCCTAAAGATTTATCAAATATATGAGGCCTACATTAGCCCAAAGTCACTCTGTTTTGCCAGAAGCACAAAATCAGACAACAGTTTCCCCCCTCTCTTTATCCCCTTTCACATGAGAAATATAGAATGCGCCTCTACTTCATTCAACTTTCTTGCTAGCTTTCACATCACTTTCTTCTGGAGAAGAAAGGGCGGCAGTCTTTGACTCGTCAAACTCCAGTAACTGCATTTGTGAGAGAAGCATCTTAGGAAAACGGCTCATTTTGTATAATATGTCATAGCCATAACAAGGAAATACATATTTTATTTAAATTCCCCTAAGTGGGGGGTGTTAATATAGAACAAACATTATGCAATGAATGAAAGTACACATGATGCAACAAAAGAACGCAAGTAAAATTGATATGAGAAGCGACACCAGGCAATATTAGTGTGAAAGAAACCTGTTTGACATCGCCATTCCATATGCAATGAGCAGCCAAACATCCAATTACAGCGGGAACGATATACAAAAGAGCAGGCTGAAATGAAAGTGCAAAAGAGAAAAGGTCAACAGCAAAGAATTGCCTAAACAGGATTTGCAAGATATTTGATTCACCGGCCCAGCCATATAATTAGCAGCAAAAAATACTCTTAAAAACAACCACCATAGACTGGTTACCTGGGCAGCCTGAAACCAGTTCATCACAACAATTGTAAGCACCAAGCCAACAGTGTACCCAAAAAAAGCACTCTTAAAATACTGTGGCTGTTTTCCTCTAGACACATCAAACCTCAAGGCCAGTGCCACAAAAATCCCTGAAAAGAAAAGGTACAATGAAAACCGAAATGAGATTCCATAGAAGTGCCACCATAAATGTGTGAAAAACCATCTCAAATTAATCGAATCACTGCTATAAAGGCTCGCTATTTCCAAAAGACCAAATAATTTTCATGCTGACTCCCACACGTAACACAATGCTAATAAAGCATGAGAAAAGCAATATTTCTCAGCTTCAGTCAACAAGACAACAATATAGGTCTTCTCATTTGATGTCATTGTAAATCACCCAATCATTGAAACCAACTCAGAAAAAGCCAGAAGTTACAATTATCTTTGCCAGAAAGGCCGCATAAAGAAGACCTCTCTAAGAAATTTATAAGTTCTCAAGAATTTTCGAACAGCGAACAGAAGAAAAGTTTCTGAATTAAATGCTGTGAAATCTAAAATACAAATTTTATCTTAAAAAATTTACCAAGTCCTTTCTTATATATCCTTTATTTCAGTGAGACATTAAGGTTAACTTTTCAAGGTTATATAATGGAGAAAAGTCAGATGCAAACGACAATCTAAAAAATGGTCTCTTCTAGACAGACATTTGGTTCACATCTATGTTTAGGAGGAACTTATAGCACCAAATCTCCATACGAGAAGATCTAAAAACATAAGCAGCGAAGGATTCAACTTACCAGGGACAACAATATCACCAAGTCCAAGCATTGAAAATGGTCTTGCAGAATCAGATGTTGGAAACAAAAGCTGCAAATCAACGAGTAATTATAATCTTTTGGTTGAAAAAAATATAGCCAATAGTTTGTTTCTTTCCAATGATCAAAGCAGTAGGGTGAAGATTCACATCCAGGGATGGAAATACAAAAGTGTCAAATTTTCATTTAGTTAAGATTCTAACCTTTATTGGAGCATCAAATGATTTTGCAACGGTAACCATAACTGGGGTGAAGAAAACCCAGAAAATGTCGTATATAAACAGTCCGGTCTGCAAAAGATAAGTGCAAAAGACCAATTCAATATAGAGTAGTGACTGACAACGTTGGATTGCATAAGGCAGTTGGCAACAAAAACCAAACTAAATGGCGTGGCATGAAAAATATCATTTGAATTTGAAAGAAATTTATCATCCCTACATTGAATGCAATGGTCGGCAGGAATCAGAAAAAATAAGGAGAAAGAAAGCCTGATTGATAAATGTCTGTCATTTCTTTTATTCTCAATAAAATGGATGTGGCTCAACCACCCAGCCTCAATAGTTTCTTAAATAACTAAAACACGATTGCACAAGCATTTGTTTCACCCAGCAATTATTTACCATATATATAAACCTCCAAGCACCACCAAACAAAGTCAGATCCTAAGAACTTACCAAGAGGATAGCACCAGTTTTGAAAGACCCAAGAGAAAGCATTTCAATTCCCTGCAAATATTAAAGATGGATTTATAGATTCATTCAATAGTTTACTACAAACAGCATAAACGAAATAAAAAAATATTCCACAACATAACCAATGAAACAGTAAATCTGTTGGTTTTTCTTTCACAAGAACAGATTTTGTACAGAACACTGCCATATACAAAAACTGGGAAATAAGATTATTTTAACTCATTTGGAGAATGATGCTAGGCATCAAAAAAATGGCACTCAGTAAGAGGCAATAGAAATTGTCAAAAATAACTGTTCAAATGCCAGACCTGAATACAGAAGGCCAGCCCTAAAATATTATTTGCCAACCAATGCTTCTTCAAAGCATACCATGCACAGAAAAAGGTCCCCGGAATAGCAGCAACCACCTGTGACCTTGTAAACTCGATCTCCAAAGCTGTGATAGAAAAGTGTAAGGATAAAATATGATTCTGCATAACATGGGCCAGTTAAATTAACTAGCTTAATGTCAAACTGCCAAAAGCAAGAAAACACCAAAAATGCCCTGAAATAAAGGGAGATTCTTCAAAAAAATGAAAGAAAGCATCAACAACCTTTTGAGAAAACGAATTCGTAAACCTTTACACGTGGGTCTGGCTGTCTTTCTTAAATTTGAACCCCACTAACATAAACGATGACAAATTCATAATGAAATAACCTCTTCATAGCCTTTCCATGAATAAGAACTCGCCTATGACTACTTTACAAGTAAATTCACTAATTCAAACAAAAACAAAATCTCATATTTCATAGCAAATAGCTCAAACAAGGTTTCAATTGTCGATACTTGCAAGAGTTCAAGAAATCATCATTGATTATCTAAAATGTTCATGCAAAACATAAATATATAATTCTATTTGCACTGTTCTAAAAAAGAAAACTATTCTTAGCAATATAATCAAGGTGGCAAAGGTTATTACATACTGCGAAAATACGGAAAACGCCAGATGATAGCATCCTCATTCCAATGCTTTGGTAGAAAACGTTTTATAAATGGTAATAATGTTGCCCTGCATAAAGAGGAAGAAGAAGCATGAGCTCCTTGCAGATGAAATATGCATTAGCAGAATAAGAAGGAAGATGTTGAGGCCAAATAACAGTACATACGAAAGAGCAACAATCCCCAGTACAAAGAAGTAGCATGTCAACACGGCATTCACCAAGTCCTTAGACAGAAACTTGAATAGCAAGAAAAGTGACATCAACATTGCACTCCCGACAAAGGGAAATCGCATGGCATGTGCATTTGACATTGTCTCCTGCATGAGTACAAGCAACATCAGGGAAAAAAACCAGGTGTACAGCAAAGGCAATAACAAAACAAAAACGAGAAGGTGTGAAGAGGATAGATTCAACTACTTACTGCAGGCGGAGTCGGTTTGACAGACCGGTAGCAGCCCACAAACACAGTGATGCATGCTGTCAAAATCACATTTAAATTTGGATCTACTTTCACAACAAGTGGTGCTAATGTTAGCCCTGCCAAGACAGATAACACACAGTCAACAATCCACGGTCAGGGAACTGCAATAGGCACGCTTAAAGTATTAATCATACATCGCAATAATCAAATACAACCCTTCAACATGTTCATAACACATTCGTATTCACCGATAAGACCCACAAGGGTATACCAGAGCTACTCAAATACAAGTTTCCATCTTTAAAACACGGAAAATGCAATGCACAATAAACACAATGACATAGTAGATATACGTTATGGACAGTGATAATTTAAAACCACAGTAGAAAGAAATTCACCAATAAGGACCTGGACAAACAAACAAGTCGAATTACAACTAAATGGAATGGCATATAATGACACCACTGGATCAGAGTTCAAATTGTTTACTTCTAATTAATGAAAGCAAATCAAAATATAAACAAAAAATTCAAACTTCAACCGAAAATTCACTAATGCAATTGCATGGTGAATCTACTAAACTATGCAAGTAGGATAACTGAAAAAATAAATAAAAATTAATCAAAAAAGAGGCTAAGTAACTAACTAACTAACTAACCAGCCAAAGCCAAATTTGCAATCCCCTCGGTACTGATCATCATGAACTATATAAAAATGCCCTGCAAAATCGAAACAGTAGGAAACAAACAACACAAGTAAATAAAAAGATTGTACATAAAATGAATATAGAAGTGTGAGAAATAAATAATGGAGTGAATTTTGATGAACCTCGTTGCTGCGATCGCAGAGAAATTGAGCGCAACGCACTAGTCTAAGTTTAAGAATAAAATAATTAAATGGTAAGGTGAATATTGAGATTACGATTCTGACAATTTGTCGTTTTTATCAAATATTCATCATCGCCATTAATTTATCTTGATACTCAATCAGTCCCAATCTCATTCTCAAAATAGAGAAATAAGAGATGAGTTTTGAGAATAGGAATTTCCACACATTTGTATAAACAGTATATAAAAATTCTAAATTGATTTCGGCATCCCTCTCATCTCACGAAAAACAAAGTGAAATGAAATGCGTATAGAAAAGCAGAAATGAAATGCGTTACCCAAAACTGATTGATTTCCTTGATTGCCTTAAATCGTCGTTCGTTCGTCGTCGCTGCAACACCCAGAAAACAAATCGCGAGCTTAGCAAGGGACAAACGAACGACTCGAGAGTTGAAAATGAGGGAGAGAAGAGATTATATAATTAGGGTTTTCGTAAAGCATGGTTACACTTCAAATTTTCCTTGCTTAATTGTTGAATACAATCTTGGGTTGTGGCTATTGATTATTATAGGGCAAAGGTACAAAAATATGACTAAACTTTACCCTAAGTTGCATTTCTACGACTAAAGTTTCGTAAGGAGCAAAAATACCACTAAACTTGGGATCGAGGTGCAAAACTATGATTTCCGTCAACTATGACGGTGTTGACCGTAGTCTTTGACTTGTAGGATGCTGAGTGTGCAATAATGACCATGTGACATGCTGAATAGACTCTTTATTGGTGTTATGTGGAATAAGGGGTAAATGTATTTAAAATAATGCAAAAAAATATGATTATTTTATTCTAACAACAAGCCCATAGTTGCACTCAAAGTACATTTACTTTAAATACATTTACCCCTTATTCCACATACCACCAATAAAGAGTCTATTCAGCATGCCACATGGTCATTATTGCACACTCAGCATCCTACAAGTCGAAGACTAACGAACGGTCAACACCGTCATAGTTGACGGAAATCATAGTTTTGCACCTCGATCCCAAGTTTGGTGGTATTTTTGCTCCTTGTGAAATTTTAGTCATAGAAATGCAACTTAGGGTAAAGTTTAGTCATATTTTTGCACATTTGCCCATTATTATATACTCTCCGGTCCTAAATATAAGACCTAGTTTTTTTTTGAAAAATCCTAAAAAAGTAAAATATAAGTCAATTATAAATTGATTTACCTAATTTTCCCCTTAAACTAGTTTATTTAACCTATAAACTAATGACTAATCTAAAATTATATCAAATATGTCATAATTTAATAACATATTTTTTTTGATACATGATCAAGGTATCCCCTCACTCGACAAGTGAGAAACTAATCCCCTGCTGATTTGTAGGCACCTCAAAGGGTGGGACAGCTGGCCTGGGAGATTTAATAACATATTTTATAACCTTAATATCTCCAAAAAAAAAAGTCAATTAGGGCTTATATTTAGGACCAGAGGGAGTATTTTTTTAATTATTTTGATGTGGCTGGTTGAACCATCGATCGACCCTCGGTTGAACTTTTAACCATTGACTCTACCTTAGTTGGGTTGACGCCCGGTCCGATTTTTGATACATTGGCAAAACCTTCCCACCTTTTCTCCTTAATAAAATCATGTTTTACAAATTTGTGAGATGAACCTAGAACATGTGGTCAGCTGCTGACTCTAAACACTGTTCATAAGCCGAATTATTGCTCCTCTTACTTTACTCAAGTATACATACGAAATATATAGAAACAAGCATAAACAAGGCGGGACATTGTAGCTTTTTAGTGGTTCAAGTTCAAATTTGAAATTTGAAAATTCCATCTGACAAAAGGTTATAAGTATAACCTATAAGTCCCTCTAAAAAATTCTTTATATAATATTGGTTAAAATATCATTCTAGCAAATAAATTATTTTAGAAGTATCAATTTGGCCTACAAACAATAAAAAATCTCACTTTGGCCAATGAAGAATGACAATGCTCATTTTGACCAATGAGCTAATGAAATACCATTTAAGAACTAATTAATATAATTTTGAAAATGTAGTCTCACTTTTAAAATACTGGGGTAAAAGGCATTATTGGATGTCTATGGAATCCGTTTTCTAAAAGCTTACTGTCAATCTTCACAAGATTGCCACTTCTTCAAAGTTGCATTCTGTTTCATGGTTCCGACAATGAATGGCCGACAGAGGCGGTGAGGTTGAGGGTTGAAAATGTCGCCGATGGGGAGGGGCGGTGAGTTCTCGGGTTAGTGACATTGAGGGAGGAGAGAGACATGGGTGGGGTGTGGCTGAGTTTGAGTAATTTATTTTAAAAGTAGGATCCACATTTCTAGTAGTTCATTGGTCAAAACGAGTCATTTTATTGTTCATTGGTGAAAATGAGATATTTTATTGTTTGTAAGCCAAAGTGATACTTTGGAAATAGTTTTTAGGCTCCTAATATTTCATCAACAAGTCAGAATCTCTTGAAGAAGAGAAAGAAGAAAAAAATTACCAAAGAAAGCGTATAAGCTAGGCGTTAATCCCTCATCTTTGTTTCATAGTATGTTCTCTAATGAATACCGAATACCAAATAGATCTTTCTCAGTTATTTTGTTTTTGAATCTCTGATGTTGTTTTCTGCATTTAGGTGACTAATCTTACTCACCAAAATGTGTATTCTTTGTAAAATTTAATAGATCCCAGAAAAGCAAGGAACAAAATGAAGAGAGAGACTAGATAATGAACCACCATTTGACTAACATGCTTATTAAATTTTTCGATTAGTAAAATTGTTTATATATCTTTAGTAAAATTTTTATATGTTTATATATAAAATTTTTGTTATAAAATAAACAAACAAACAAAATGATTACTTGAAGTTAGTTAGTTAATAAAGTTTCCAAGTAGAAAAATGAAGGCTAGAAGTAATAGTAGCATCTCTTGGCCACTTAGCAGATTTGCTGGATACTTTCCCAAATATCTTTTTCCTCTCTTTTTTTATGTCGATGTTTATCTATCTGAATTATTTGGATATCTATTTTTATAGCTCTGCAATATAAAGAAATGTTGATGGATCCATTTTTAATAGGTGGGTTGGTTAGATAATTTTTTCGATATATATATCTTTAGATTTCTTTTGTTTGACTTTTTTTCTTTTTATTTTGGATAACGGATCACAAAATGTGAAATAAATTTATGGGACGATTTTTAGAAAATTAAAAATAGTAAATTAAATTTTATTACACACTGATCTTAAGAAAAGTCCTCTTAAGAAAAGTCCTATGACAATCATCTCTCTAGGGAAGTAATTGTGTTTTGCACAACGTCTAAATTGTTTTACTTATATGATCGCATCATAGGAACAACCTATACATATTTGTATGCTCTGCGATCCACAGTTGTATTGTAGTAATATTTCAATTTTTCAAGTTACTTAAGTCTTGAACTAACAAACTCAAATAGTAGTGTTGTGTAACCATTTTCTACTTCTATGGGCTCGTTTGCCTGTGGGAAAGTGTCTCAAAGAATTAGAAAATGGAAAGTGATATGGGTCCCTACTCTGTAAAATGTTGTCTGATGTGACACATTTTTTACATGGAGCAATTACACTATTACCTTTGCCCAAAATTGATTTTTGATTGTTCAAAATCGATTTTGAGCTGAAATTTGAGCAAAAATCTATTTTGAGAAATCAAAATTGATTTTTAGCGATGATAATGATGTAATTGATTCATGTGAGAAATATGTCACATCAGACTTTTTATAAAGTGGGGTCATATCACCTTCCATTTCTAATTCTTTGGAACACTTTCGCACAACCAAACAGACCGTATATTGTATTCCGTGGAAGTGAAATCATAGCGCATCGCTTATGTCATGTTCGTTCCACTAAAACTTCATCCTTTTTTCGCGCAGTCAATATATTTATGAGCATCAACTTCTGAGTATTACAGCCTATGGCTTTCAAACATAAAACTATACTTGTAGTCTTTCAAAATGTCTATATATGAATTGCATAACTTTACTCACATAAATCAGCTTCAAGTATACCTAAATTGATCGATGAGGGAACACCATTGTTGGATCCTTCAAATGATGTTACATGAAGAAAGAAGATTAAGTAAATGATGAAGTCCCACTTCTAACAATGGAGTTCCATAAAAATGGAGTTCATCTCTTCATCTTTCTTGTGTTTCTCTCTTCATTTTACTGACAATATTACTCTAAGATATCTAAATTCAAGGTAAACCACACTGCACAAAAAAACATACAATCATCTTGAACATAGTTTTGGCAATAATCTTGCATTATTGATGATGTGAGATCCAGACTTCATCACACTCTGCATTACTTGAAAATCCTCCTTAGGTTTCAGCATTCCTTTGACATCTGCAGTACTTTTGTTTTCAGTATCCTCTTTAGCATCTGTGCTTTTAAAGCTTTTACGAAACACTGATTCAAGAAAATATTTGAGATGATCATTCTCTTGGAGTAAGTGTTTAATTCTGCCTTGTGTATGAGCATGACTTTTGGGTTTTGCTTCTGTAGGAAATACCAAGCTTCTTGTAAGATTCCTTAAAAGTTCAGCAGACAACTTCCCATGATTCAGTGCACAGCAGATACTCATCTTTTCTTTTTCAGTTAACCCTGAGTGAGCCTGCGGATATCAAAGAGACGAAACCAAGTTGATCATGAAAGTTAGAAGTTTACTCATTAAAAAGTGAACTTGTCATATGTGTACATGTTTGTTTTCAGTTTGACCTGTTTTACTTGTGGTCAATAGATCAAGTGTTTGTCTTGAACTTCTTATCATACGCAAGAACATCAAGGAAGTCAAGAAAAAACCACCTCTCATTTACCTACCTCGTACATTATAAATCATGATTGAAAAATTACTTTTGAAGTCCTAATTAGCATTCCAACCACGCCCTAAAATTTACCTAAAAATCTTTACAATTAGATGACATTCATGTTTTGTTCTTTTAGTATTTATCACAAATGTGGAATGATAATATAATATATGAATGATAATCTAAATATACAAAATATCTAATGCAGTTGATTCAACTCTCATCTTAGAAAACGATATTGCATAACACATATTAGCATATGCAACAAAATAATATTCTATATTTACATATAACCAAGCAATATGACAGCTTGCCTTTAGATAAATGTCCATGGCTAGGTATAACTGATCATGAGATTCTCTTGCAACCTCTGGGAGAGCTGTCATTAATTCTGCAAATTCAGAATGTTGGAGATGGCGATCTGGAGCAACTTCCATCAGAAATAAGTCCATCATTTTTGCCACTCTCTTAAGTTTTAATAATGAAATCCCAAAATCGCCTTCATGAACAAATACTTGCGCTAGCCTCAGTACAAAATTGACATCAAATTCATGACTTACTCCTTTTGGAGGTGGAAGAAGCAGATAATCTATTGTTCCTTGATCTAATATGGGACCTATAAGTCTTTCTATTTTGCTTCTGCAGCAAGTACTCATTGTTCTCAACCTGAAACCGGTTTGATAGAGACTAAACAAGTCCTTGAAAGATATAAACCTCTTATCAAGCAATGAAAGGAGATCAATCACAACCTTGGTTGTCTTGGTACTCTTTTTCGATTTCGCTGCAGCGGTACAACTTAATTTGTGATAATAAAATAGAAAATTAGAGACTAGAGAATGATCAAAATCATGAGAAATCATTGCCCTTACTACCTTATCAATCAAACCAGCCTTCAAGAGAAGAAGATGTTCAAACCACCAAGAAGGGCCAGAACAGTTATATCTCCAGCTGTAGTTACTGCTAGTCTCACAAGAAAACTGAAAACTGGACTTATTAGAAGAACATGTATATGGGCTTGAAATGCTTGGCAAAATCACAAGCCTGTCTATGAAGTGATCTATGATTCTGTCCAGAATTGTGGAGTAACTTTTTAAGGAAATCGAGCAATCTTGACACCGTCTTAATGCTTCAAGAAGCTCAAACCAAGTCCATAAATGAATCCCTTCTTGAAGGAAATTTTCAATTTGAGATATTACAATTGGTATATCCATGAAATGACCAGCACAATAAAGGAGAACAATGTTAGAAGGAGTAATCACCATTTTGGAGTTTCTGTAACAAAATCGTAGAATGAGCTCAAAGCCATGTGCTCCTCCTGGAAAGTCATTGAATATAACTTTAAGGACTTCATTTTTACCCATGAATTTACCAAATAAGTTGCTACATTTTTTGGAGAAGGAAGAAAGAACATTCTGCAAGGTAGGTTTACATGAAGGTTAGATGGCCAGAGAAAGAAAACATTGAACCAAGAAAAAAAAATACTTTTGTAACAAAGAAAGCAAGAGAATATCTTTGGAGTGTTAAATAAAGGGGAAAGCCCAAAAATAATAATACCCCGGTCCTAAATATAGGACCTAGATGACTTTTTTTTGGAGAGGTTAAGGTTGCAGAATAGTCTATTAAATCATGACATATTTGATATATTTTTAGGTTATCCATTAGTTTATAAGTAAAATAAACTAGTTTAAGGGAAAAAAATTAGGTAAATCAATTTATAATTAACTTATTTTGCTTTTTTTAGGATTTTTCAAAAAAGTCAATTAGGTCTTATATTTAGGACCGGAGGGAGTACATAACTATTGGCCAAGGAACAAAAATAGCTTTTGGTAAAAAAAAAAGAAACAAAAATACTACATAACTATTCCAAGGTACATGAATGATATCCAACTTTTACCATATGATCAAGAATAATATTTTCACCAATATGACAATAAGGTTAGACATGAAAAGTCCAAAATACCCTTATAAATCAAATATAAGGGCATTTTGAACTTTTCACCTCTAATCGTAATGTCATATTAGTGAAAATATCATTATTTTTGATCTCATGCCCATTATCATTTGTATACCTTGAAATAATTATGTATTATTTGTGTTCCTTAACCAATAGTTATGCGTCATTAAATAAATATGTAGCATATAGCTTATATTCATGGCAGATAAGAGAATACCATGCATCAAAACAGGGGAATATTTTGAAACCCATTAAAACCAATTTCAATATCATGCATAGAGAGATATTGGAATTAGCAATAAAACCCATATAAATAAAGAAGCAATCTTAATCTCTCCTCACCATAAAAATACTTTGAAACATGAAAAACTTAATTCATAAAAATGTATGTATCAATATATCTCACTTTCCAAAATATCAACTTTGATAAAATTTCGTTGATTTTCTAGACATTACAACTGTTTCAGAAATAATGAATGCATCAAATAATTGTTCAGCAAGAAGACCTTGAAAGAGGAACTATATTAAATTATAGAGAAGGAAAAACAAGGACAGTCAATCTCCAGAATCAATGCTGCAACTTAGTGAGAAAATGAACTATTTCATCAACTGGGAACAAAGAACAAACACCCACAAAGAAAAAGAATAACCTTGTTCACCATAAAAATTGCTTCACCATTGACGTCTACTTCAAGGTCACAAACACAAGTTCTTTCCATTGGTTACAATAACATGAGTGGCACTAATGAAACATGAAATGAGAATGAGAACAGAGAAGAAAAGAAGGGGAAAAATGGCTTTGGAGGATGGAAGAAAGTGTATGAGATGTGAATGAAGAAACGCAGAAGAGGAAAGTGGAGAAAGAGACGTTAAAAGTGGTCATCAATTAGGAACGGAGCAGGAGGAGAATGATGAAACTATAAAGCAAGGTTTTAAAACCCGAGCCGGACGTCGAGCCGGAAAACTGAGCGGGTCATGGTTGAAACGGTTGAAACGGTTGGACCGTTCGGTCGAACCGGTGACGTAATAATTTAATGAAAATTAAATATATAAATATTGTTAATACTTAATAACTTAATATAATTAGGATTAAGATATTTTTTTAATCAAGTTCATTTTTTTTAATCAAGTTCATTTTTTTTCTGCTGATATATTTTTTTTTTTGCAGTCTTCAATTTCTGACCGGTCCGGCTCGTTCCGGTTCACGGCCCAACTCCGGCTCCCGGGTCAACAACGGCTTAAAAGCGGTCTAAAACGGGCTGACCATCAAAACTGCTCAACAGAGGCAGACGGGCCGTTTTTTATGCCGGGCGACGGTCCGACCGGTCCGACCGTCCGGGTCGGGCCGGGTTTCAGATCCTTGCTATAAAGGCGTTGGTCAACAAAATAAGTGTGATGGATTTTCTAAAGGAGGAGAGAATCGCGGGTAAAACTAACATGGGATTTCTATTTTTTTATTTGAAAAAAATAATAACATGATAAAGCATCAAGCTTTGTATTATATTTAGGGAAAATTAATTTGTGATCCCTCACAAGGGACTTAGTAGTAGAAAAGTCTCATAAACTCCACATATTAAAATAAGGTCCCTAGGGTACAAAAAGACCAGATTGTCTTTCCTTCCCTACCCATGAACTTGTTATATGTGTGCATGAATTTGGCATTCTTGCCCATGACATCGTCAATGCTTGCTCATTAACTTGTCATAGAGTGGGTCATGACCTTGTTAGAATTGCCCATGATCTTGTTATATGTGCGCATGACCTCGTTATTCTCTGCTCATGACCTTGTCAAAGGGAGGGGCAATCAGGTCTTTTTGTATTTGAAGTATATTAAAGTAAAGTTCCTAGGGACCCTACTTTAATATGTGGAGTTTATGAAACTTTTCTACTATTAAATCCCTTGTGAGGGACTACAAATTAATTTTCCTATATATTTATTTACTTTAATAAAAGCTAGATTTAGGATAATAACGTAAAAATGCACTTTTTTAAGCAAACTGATTGCACTTTCAGTAAGATAAGATTAGGGGTGCACAAAAGCCCGGCGGCCCGGTTGGCCCGTCATGACCCGATCCGGTCCTATGCCAAAAATGGTCTATCACGAAGTGGCCCGAGACCAGCCCGATTAGGACATGACCGACCCGGCTATCGGGTAGGACAGGACCAGGGCATATGCTCCATGACCAACAGGACGGCCCGGCCCGATAATTTTATTATTTTTAGTAAAAATATTTTGATTAATTAACACAATTATCAAACTATTTCATAATTAATTAATTACTTATTTAATTTAAAAATAGTTGATTACAATTCTTTATTTTTACTACATAATACATCAATTTATTTAATGATTGAAAAGTGGAAGTTTTTTATTTAATTGTACAAAAAAAAAAAATTGGGACCAACATGGTCCGTCATGTGGCCCGGTGGTCATGTCCGGCCCGATCTCGGTGTCGGGCCAAACAGGACATGACCGGGTCTCGGGCCAAAAATTCAGGCCCGACAATTATTTAGGACATGACTAGGGCATATAGGTGGCCCGGTCATGTCCGTCATTTGTGCACCCCTAGATAAGATCAAGTTAGTTTTTTTAAAATTTAGGATTCAAAATAAACCATATAATTAATTTATTTTTCTCTTTTTAACCTTACTTATAAATTAATGTATAATATATATATATATATATATATATATATATATATATATATATATAACTTATGTTATAATCAAATCGAGTACGTGCTCTATTTTAATTTAATTCTATCGTCTCTAAAAAAATCAACTCTATCTTATATTTACTGGCGAAGTCTCAAAAATGATATATAACTATTGGTCAAGGAATAAAAATAGTATATAACTATTCTAAGGTACAAAAATGATGTCAACTTTTATCATGTGACCAAAAATAATATTTTCACTAATATGACAATAATATTATACGTGAAATGTCCAAAATGCCCTTATAATAAATAAACTTTTACCAGGTGGCGATTAATTTATAAGGGCATTTTGGACTTTTCACGTCTAATATTATTCAAAATAAGTCCAACCAAAAATAAAAAAAAACCACACACAAAAAATAAGCTGGTTTATTCAAA
Source organism: Mimosa pudica (assembly GCA_029929735.1). Taxonomy (NCBI): domain Eukaryota; kingdom Viridiplantae; phylum Streptophyta; class Magnoliopsida; order Fabales; family Fabaceae; genus Mimosa; species Mimosa pudica. The sequence goes on along the minus strand of JAKELP010000037.1, from coordinate 1,963,904 downwards.
ATAAGCCAGCTTATTTTGAAAAATAAGTCCAACCAAAGACACTCTAAGCTGGCTTATTTCAAATAAGCTGAGTGAAAAATAAGTTCAGCTAAACATAGAAAAAAGCCACACACCCAAAATAAGCCAGCTAGGTGAAAAATAAGTTCAATCAAACATAGGAAAAAGTCACACACCCAAAATAAGTCAGCTTATTCAAAATAAGCTGACTTATTTTCAAAATAACCCAAGTCAAACACACTCTATATGGGATTAAACTTATATGAACATCTAACTTTGCATTTATAACTCACACAATTTTTCAATGAAACCTTTAAAAAATAATTCATAATTCCTGCTTTATTCATATAAGTGTAACAGATAATTTAGATAATATATCCATATGAAATCAACTTTTGTTGTCTCTATTTTATTTTAATTATTCTTTTTTAATATTAACTTCTATGGATCGTTAAGGGAGAAAATTTTGATTTCAGAAGGAAGGAATTAAATAATCAAACTCTCCCAAGCCCGGCGTTAGACAGCGTCATGTATAGGAAAAGAAAAAGAAATGAGTGTGAGAGGTTAGAACTTAGAAGTGAGAAGTGGGAAGTGGGAACACAGGACCCAACAAAATACATGAGAAGGAGGAAGCACCAAAATTACCTTTTTCCCGTTACTCATGCCGCCACTTACTAATGCTCCCTCCTTTCCCAACCTACTTCATTCTTCATTCCACACTCAACATCAACGATCCCAGCTCCTGCACACGAAATTATGTTTTTATTTCCATGCTGAAGAAAACAAATGAGACTTTTGGTACGAGTGGTTATGGTTGATCAAGTGTAATATTTTAATGCAACTTTGGTATCCTCAAGTATTTTGTCACTTAATATAACGCTCTAAAGTAATTTTATAGCAAATTAAATTTTTGTATCCACTTTCAATATCTTATAGTACTTTGTAATGCAACGTTTTGTGAAAAGTATTTTTAAGATCAGATAATTTTACTATCACTCATTTTTCCAACAATTTCAACTCTTATATTCTATATTTTTAGTACTAATATTTTTATAGGAGAAATTCTTGAATCCGATGCACAACGTCATTTCTAATATGACTAATGATAAATAAATATCTCGAATATATTAATCTAACTTAGCACCTAGAAATTTTTAATCTTCTTGAGACAATAGGAAAAATAATTAAAGTTTTGCTTTATTCCCCATTACTATAGGGGCATGCACATCATATTTTTAAATTAATTTTTTCCTTAATTGAGTGCCACATCATATTAATATATGTTCATTTTGTTTTCTATTGGTCAGTTTCAAATTGCAAAAGCCGTGTGGTATTTACTTTAAGCAAATTTCACATTAGCTTTTGTAATTTTTTGTCATTTTATATATTTCTTAGATTTTACTTCCATATATTCATCTTTAATTTATTACTATTATTTTCAGTCATAATAACATGCAAGATAAGTACATTTGATTAAAGAACTTTTGGGAGATAATAGTATGGTCAAGCCTCAATTAACACTGAAAAATATTTTTTGAAAAAATATTGTTATTCTAATTTCAAATGATAAGAGGTCAACTGAAAGCAATCCACGTTAGACTTTTTTGGGTACAAGTCAAATTGAAGATTCCACGTTAGACCTTATGTATTTTCTTGTGATTGGTCAATCTATGAACAAAGTAGTGCACAATATTCAAGTAAGAATTTTTCATTCATCCAATATATAAAATACTAGGTTTGGCTCAGTCTCAATTAAATTATTTAAAAAGTAAAAATATGAAATTTATTTTATTCATTATTAACAGCATGACATGATGCCCAAAAATTACGACAGCCAGGCTTACCGTCTGTAAAATACTAGGTTTTGGGCCAATCTCCAAAATGCAACTGAGCCTAAAAAGGCTAACTCGTTTTGCAAGGATGAGAACCGACCCATTTATGAATTTTAAAAAAATTGTAAACAAATTATTCATATTATGCCATATTTTTTACATTATTCATCATGTAGAAATTACTCGGTATTTTTACCAATAATTTTAATTGGTATAATCTTTTTTTTTAGAAAAAATAAATTTCATCAAATGGTTTGATAAAATTAATAGGGGAAATTATTTATTTGAACTTTTATATAAATGGACTAGTTTACACTTAATAAATGATTGTTTGAATTAGATATGTATGAGTTTTTAATAGCAATGTAACTTAAAATATAGCAAATATAATAATTAGATTTGCACAAATACTTGTAAGAAAATCTAGATTATTTAAAATGACAATAGTAACTTACAAAGTAAATGAGAGCGTTTGGTATAATTTTAAACATAAAAAGAAAAATTCCCTCGTTTAAACTTTTATCTTTGATAACAAAAACAACCTTGAAGGGATAAAAGCCCATGATGTCAACAGTCCAAGCCCATAACTTTTATTCTCTCCTTTGTCATCTCTTTTTATACATAAGAAAGCAAATTAACTAGCAGAATTAAAAATTGAGAACCAATTACATCCTTGAAAAACAACTCCACTTCATCTTCATCTAGTTCTCCCTCACCCTTTTCATACAATGAACATCTCTCATTAAATCTAGGTCAAGACCCATAATGAATAACTTCATTTCTCCTCATCCGAATCACCCAACAAGCCGCACAAAATACTTCATTCCAATCACTTCTCCAAATCATCGAGAGATCCTAATAATACTTTGATCTCTACCCACTCTTACACTCAACTCCCCTAGAAGCCTATATCCGACTCCGACACTCCCAACTTGAGCCAAACTCCCTTAGCCTGACTACAATCTCTAAGCATGTACTCAACATTTTCTAACTGATTCGGACATGCCCCAAATTGTCCTTCAAGATGCAAAACATGATCACATAAAGACTAATTCAAAAGCAACCTGTCATGAAGAATAATCCACATTTCTAGTCTAATTTGCATCCCTAATAGACATTAACCTTCCAAATATCTTTCCAATGTCTACCCTCTTGGGAACACTTCACAAGAGAATTATAAGCTATTTTCACAGTGAATTGGTCACTCCTATCAAACTTCCATGTAGCCTTACATTCTCCACCACATTTAACCACCTCAATCCCATCATGAACAGTCTTTCAAATTGCTTTAATCCTACTCCAAAATCTGGACCCATGCTTCTCTATTCTAATATTAACAAATAAATCATCTCCACCCATATATTTATTTCGAGTCAAATGAGCCTACAAAGCATCCTTATTATCCACCAAACCCCATCTATCCTTCAGTATGAATGTCTTATTCTGAAGGGAGGCATAAACTGAATTCTCAACCCACCCAACATCTTAGGCAAACAAACTTCATCCAAAGAAACCAGATGAATTTTCCTCTACTCACTAGTTATCCCCATAAAAAATTCCTAGCACTTCTCTAAATGTCATCACAATACGCAACTGGAATGAGAAATGTTTGCCTAACATGATTCAGAATAGTCATAGCTTATGAATTAATTAAAGTTTTTCTACCTATTAGAGAAAGATAATGACACTTCCAGCTAATCTATCTTTACCGAATCTTATCCACCATGAATTGGTACATAGCTTTAGAGATCCTATCATGATGAAGAAGAACTCCGAATATTTCACCAAATCAGCAGTCATATTAAATCTCAATCCTTAGCTAGTTGATATTTAATACTATGATTAAAATTATGAGATACACATTCACCCTCTACCCCATAGCATAATAAAAGAACTTATGACGACATTCATTTATCACTTGAATATAATGTAATCGAGCTTTAACAAAAAGAATCAAGTCACTAGAAAAGAACAAATGAGATAATGGTGAGCCACCCTTAGTAAGGTGAATAGGTCTCCAATTCCTTGAAGAAATATTGCCCATATAAAAATTACCTTCTATATCAACAAAGTTTGATTTAAACTTGGACTCTTTGCCTTTGTTTTAATCTTTATTCTTGAGCGATTCTCAATAGACGTTAACTAAATATTTTGGTGTACAACTTACGTGACCAACTGACCATTGATCCTTTCCACCACAACGATAACACAATCTTTCAATTTGATTCTTGTGCTTATTATTTTCCTTTTTCTAACCATTATCTTTTTTGCCCACTTCAACTGAGAATTTGGATCACCATGTCAACGTTCTTGACCATATCCATGGCCTTGTCCTTGTCCATGGCCCCATCCACGCCTATGATAAGTGGATTGATTTGCCACAACATTCACTTCTCGGAATGGAATTGAGCCTATCGGACGAAATTCATGATTTTTCATAAGAAGCTCATTGTTTTGTTCAGACACAAGAAGACAAGAAACCAATTCAAAAGACTTCATAAAATCCTTTTCATGATATTGTTGATGTAGAAGCACATTAGAAGAGTCAAAAGTAGAAAAGGTTTTTTCTGACAAGTCCTCATCAGTGATATTCTCACCACATAATTTCAATTGAGAACTGAAAGTGGAAATTGCAGAGAAATGCACAAGAGAGGGGGGGTGAATTGTGCATCTCAAAATCTAAAACAATTAAAACAAGAACCCAATTCATACTGGTTCGGCCAATCCTCTTGCCTACATCCAGTACCCAACACCATGTTGGGCTTTCACTATAATTTTTTACGGGTTCAACTTCAACCCACATGATTTGCTAGCTCTCCTGCAACCACTGGTTTTCAATTAGCTAACTAGAAACCTTACAGAGCTTCAGAGACTCTCTTAGAACTCTCCCCTATATGCTTGTAAGAAGATATAATTCACTGGTTCTAAGTCTCAAAACTTATAAGCAACCTTCTACAATGAAGGATTTCAACTATATGTTCTCTCAAAGAACAGATTATGATAAACACTGACGTGTAATAAAATCTCTCACACTCACATATAAAGAATAATTACAACTTTAAACTCTTTGAGTGTTGGAAGTAGATAGAAAAGGTTAATGGACTTCCATCCGTAGAGGTTTTCTAAAAAAGTTCTCTCTCATTTTTTTCGTGCCTACAACTTTTGTATTTATAACAGATGAGATCTTGGTGTTGTAATTTACCCGTTGGCTCTCTTGGATTATGACCGTTGAGTTAAGAGCAGTTTACTATTGCTTAACCATCGTACTTGCTTTAAGTTACTTTGTTTGGCTAATCCAAGGCTCATCTATTGATAGTAAATTTCTTTCTATCGATATTTGTTCTATTTTTCTGTTAGATAAGCTTTATCACTCTAGTATTATCTATGGATAGATCTTGTTTGTCTATGGATAACTCTAGTATGTCTATGGATAGATCTTCCTTGTATATGGATAGCTCAAGTATGTCCATGGATAGATCTTGTTTGTCTATGGATAAGTCAAGTGTCTATGGATAACTCAAGTATGTCTATGGCCTTTGTCTATGGATATAGCTCAAGTATGCTTATGGATAGACAACCATTTATCTATGTGCCTACGGATAAATCTTATGATTCTAAGTTCACTCATCATCAAAACACAACATTCTAATATTCTCCCTCTTTCTATTGATGATAAAGACATGACTGAATACCTTAGACATTTAAGAACAAATATGATAGACATAATGATACTTACTGATAAATATTGTACAATTAAAGTATGATGTGAAACATGCAAGTGTTACATCTCAAGTCATCATCAAAACTTAAGATACTAACAAGAACTTGTGTCAAAGATTGCTGAAGTGTATTTTGCTATAGATTTGAAATCTTGTAACCTCTAATGAATCCAATCCTAACAAGCTTTTGGTAAGATTACCTCCTCTAGTGATCAAATCTTTCCTTCAAATTGTTCCACAATTCTAATGGATCTTTTATAGTAATGTATTTGACTTTTTTTATCCCAAGGGTATCCCTACCAGTGCGTCATATGAGACTTATTTCTAAAGTCGTCCCATATAGTGGCATATAGTTGGCCTGTGAGATTGCTTTATTTACAAGAGTTGCGAATCAAACCCCCAATAACTTGCTTAAGGGACGAGAATGCTTGTCTCTCACACCAACCCGTCAGGGTAGATATTCGACTTTTAGTTCCTCATGGAGGTGGTGACGAAGGAAAATCATATCCTTAGCCTTATTTTGGCAAGACACATCGTTTCCAAGCAAAATGGTACCATATCATTAGCTTTAAAATTAATTTCAACTTTTAACACCCAATACAAATAATGTCTTCATTACTTTGAGTAACACGTGTCACATTACTTCTCTAAATGATTTTGTCTATCCTAGTTAGGAATTCCGGCCAATGAATCAATAGCCACACTTTTAGTATCTTTTTTCAAATTTCTCTGACCAAAATCACGACACATAATCATGTGAGGGCCATAAAGATCATTCATCGATCACACCCCTTTCTTTTTCATTCAAATGGGCAAGCACTAACGGCTTGAGGTTACAAGCGGGATCGAACCTGCAACCTCCCACCTAAAGGGGAGATATCATACCACTGGACTACAAGACCCTTGGTCATCGATCACACCCCTTGCTTCCTTATCTGCTGGTGGGATCTATTGCTTCATCGGAATATCATTTTTCACTGCACTACCTTTCTCTTTCGAGGCATTTACCTCAGTCTCCTCCTCTGTAGTAGGCTCACTCATATGATTTTCATTATTTTGCTTTTCCACTACTTTATAAGGGCAACGATCCCTTATGATGACAATATTGGCCGCAGTTGAAACAAATAAGAAGTTGACCTTAGTATTTTATACTTCTCACCAAGGTGAAAAAATGTCTGTAAAAGAGGCTTATTTAAGTCCAATCCTACACAAATACCAGCAAAACCCCCTCTTCCAAAGACAGTCATAGTCTTGTCTCCAACGAATTTACCAAGCCTCCTAAAAGATTCAACATTATATAATTCAGCAGGAAGATCCAGAATACGTATCCATAGTGCAATACATTTTTGATTATTCGTGTTCCAAGGATTAAAATTTGGTCTCCACCATTGAACAAGAAGATAATGATCAATAGTCATCCAATTTCCTTCTTGCAAAGCATAATCCTGGTCCTCCGCATAGGAGAAGGACACAATAAAATATTCATTATTTAAAGGCATGACTTCGATAGGTTTGTGAGGAAAACTTCACATACGTTTTATATGCTACTTCATAAACCCCACACCTAAGAATCTGCCCATCAACTTCACAATTAAAAAGTTTAAGTATGGTTTACACCATGTACTAAATTCCTCATCTGAAACCTCTTGAGTAGGTAGAGAAACTGATTTATCCCATGACTGCTCCTCTTCCACCAAATCATCATCATCATCATCAACCAACTCATCCCTCTCATAATTCATTGGCTGCTCTGAACTCATCTTCGTGAAATACTATCTTAACCCTTCATGGCATCATTGTCTACCATATTCATCTCGAGTAAACCACATTCCCCAAGGGCTAAGCAATTTCTCATTGGCTAATAGGTTCTTCTCGAGAAAATCTTTGAGATGGACCCTTTCCATCCTTGGGAAAGGATGAGGAAGTAGGATAACTCGCTACATCTTTAAACTTCGCCGTGCATTGACCAGTATATCCATCGTCGTCCCTGTCTCTTGTATTAGCCATTTCTTCTTCTCAGTAAGAAATAAGTACAATATTACTATATTGCTTTAATTATAATGAAAATTGCACTCAAATCAACGGGTAAAATTAATATAACAAAGTTTCTTAAAATCTCAAAATTGCTAAGATTAAGATGTCTTTGCAATCATGAAGTTATCTCTCTGCCCATGTTGATCATATTCAACATATTTATTATTGACCACTAAACTAACTACATTTACATCTATTACAACATAGTATCACCAACATAACAGTAAGGGTGACCTAATAATTTCACAATTAATTTATATCAACAACAAATCCTTTATAACATGTTAATAATTTTGGGATTTTAAAGGAACTTAATGTATTAATATGTTGTTTTGTCAAAATAAAGTATCAATGTGTTACTCAATCCATTCCTAAATATACATCTTTAGATAATCCTAAAAAAAGATAAATGAGTTAGTATCACTAAATTGATTTACTTCAATTTTTCCTCTAAATTAAAAATTGATTTGACATAGACTATATTAAAATTAGGTGATTTATTTAAATTTCTTAATTTCTTGAAAAATCAATTGTTTAGTATCAAACATATTTATAGGACGTATTATGTTAATTCCTTTAAATTATACGTATTTTTATTGGTTTTTTTCATTAGGCTATTATCATAATATTATTTTTTAGAATGAAGATAATTATTGTTCCCTCTATTTATAAATCTAATGTCACTTTTAAATTTGAATCTAATTGTTTCCAATTTTTCCTAAATTAACCCTAGTAAACATTATAGTAAACAAAGAGAGGATAAATTGTATATATGGTTAGGGTGAATTGGAAAATTATTAATATCAATCAACCCTAGTAAGCATATATACAAAGGGAGGGAGAATGGAGATAAATTTATATATGGTTAGGGTGTATTAGAAAATTAAAGGCTAAAGTATGTTTTTCGTCCCTTAACTTAAGAGAAAGTCATGTTTTAGTCTCTTAACTTTAAAAAGTGTGTTTTTGGTCGCTTAAATTTGGATGAAGTCATGTTTTAGTCCCTTAACTTTGAAAAGTGTGTTTTTGATCCTTTCAAATTTGGGACAAAATATGTTTTTGGTCCCTTGACCTTGCATAAAGTCATGTTTTAGTTCCTTAACTTTTAATAAGGAAGGGACCAAAAACATACTTTAGACTTTTTTAAAAAGACTAAAAATATATTTTGTTCAAAGTTAAGGGACTAATAATACACTTTTCAAAGTTAAAGGGACTAAAATATGACTTTGTTCAAATTTAAAGGACCAAAAACACACTTTAATTTTCAAAATTAAGGACTAAAACATGACTTTATCTAAAATTAAGGGACCAAAAACATACCTTAGCCAAAATTAAATTATTTCTGACAAAAAAATTAGAAAATTATTATTATCATGCTATAATAACAAAAATAGTGGTATTAGGTAAAAGGGTGAAGACCTAAAAATGATACACAACTATTGACCAAGGAACACAAATAACACATAACTATTTTGAGGTATAAAAATGATACTCCCTCCGGTCCTAAATATAAGACCTAATTGACTTTTTCTGGAAAATCCTTAAAAAGCAAAATAAGTTAATTATAAATTGATTTACCTAATTTTTTCTCTTAAACTAAGTTTATTTTTCCTATAAACTAATGGATAATCTAAAAATCTATCAAATATGTCATCATTTAATAACCTATTTCGCAACCTTAATCTCTCCAAAAAAAAGTCAATTAGGTCCTATATTTAGGACCGGAGGTAGTACCAACTTTTATCATGTGATCAAGAATGATATCATTTTTGTACCTCAAAATAGTTATGTGTTATTTTATTCCTTAATCAATAGTTGTGTATCATTTTTGGCCTTACCATTAAAAACACACAAACAATCAATTCATATCCCACGCTTTCGGCCAAAACCAAAAAAAATCAATTTATATCCCACGCGCCGTGCCCAAACCGGAGTTGTTGACTCGTTTTATCAAACATACTACTTCTCATCGCCTTCTCAATTTTCACACGATACGATACGACGCAAAAACATAAGTTGAAGGTGTAAATCCAAGCAGCAAATCCAGTATTGATATTGGAGGCAAATACAAATCCCCGATCGCCTCCTTCATTCGGAATAACAGCTTCATTCATCATGTTAGAGAAGATCGGGTTGCCCCCAAAGCCTTCGCTTAGAGGCAACACGTGGCTTAATGATGCCTCTCACTGCCAGGCCTGTTCCTCTCAGTTCACCTTCATCAATCGCAAGGTTCTTTTTATTTTTTTTTACTTTTCATATCTTTTCTAAATTTCATTTAATTTAATTACTCTCCCTTCTTTTTCTAGTTACCCTCCATCTCCTTCTTCCCTCTCTTTTACAAACATTTGTCTATTAGTTTATAAGTAAATTACGTCCTTCGTTCCTAAATACAAGATCATTTTGGTTAATTTGGGGAGATTTAAGGAAGACAATAAAATTAATTACATGATCTTCCCAAAATCCCCTCAATTACTTAACTTTAAAATGAGGAGGGTTTTCAATGAAAAGGAGGGAGTATAAGGGTAGTTTAGTCAAAACTTGAGATAAAATATGAAGTGATCTTATACTCCATTTAGGAACTTATTCACTTCCCCAAAGTGATCTTATATTTAGGAATGGAGAGAGTATTTAAATTCTTGTTGATTAGTTTAGGGCAAAAAATCAATTTATAAGAAACTTATTTACTAAATCCATTCTTGAATGTAAGATCACCTGCCCTGATATGATTAGAATAAGGATGTAAGTTAAGGTAGTTATTAACACATGATATTACCAATTTATCTTAACTGGATACCTTTATCCTCACTCTCCCACTCTTATTTGTTTATTATAGATAAGTATTTATTAGGGTTTATTTGGAAAAAAAGTTGAGAAAAATTAGAAAATTGCTTATATATAGGAACCAATTGAAATTTGAGAGTGATCTTATATTTAGGAATACAGGAGTAGCTTTCTTAGGAATGGAAAAAGTATTATTAGTCTAGTGGTAGGTGTAATGTATATTTTGGATTTTAGAATTCTTTGTATTGTCTCAGATATGTATATACTTGATTATACGATAGGTAGGTTGGAGGAATGCTGTGTCTAGTAATTTTGGCATCTAAGGGAATGAGGGCACACACGTTGATTTTCTATAGTAGATTTGTAAACTTGATGTAATTTAAATAGTAATAAGTGAGGCTTGTATATAATGATGAAGTGTGTTTATTCTGACTTCAATCTGGCTATGTTCTAACTCAATGTTTTTGGACTTCAAGAGTTCTTGCTTGTCTGTAGGCATACAACGTCAAAATTTTAATATTTTGCTTGTCTGAATGAATATGAAGGAAATATAGGCATTACATCAGTAAATAATTGTTTTAAAATATTAATTTTAATATTTTGTTTGATTCTGAATGAATATGAAGTCATTTTTTGGTTTATAATTTAATTTTCTTGTTTTTCTTTCTTGAATTTTCTTAGCATCACTGTAGGCGGTGTGGAGGATTGTTTTGCAACAGTTGTACTCAGCAAAGAATGGTTTTACGTGGCCAAGGTGATTCGCCGGTACGCATTTGTGAACCTTGTAAGAAGCTAGAAGAGGCAGCACGATTTGAGCTACGACAGGGACGCAGAGCTGGCAGAGGTAATTCCTATTTTTCATGTTTTTTAAATTGTGCCTTTTTACTTCTAAGGATTAGGTGATTTCTTTTTTACTTGCATTATAACTTAATTGTTTTTATCCTTATGTATGCTTACCTGAACTTTTTATTCTAGGGAGCTTGAAATCAACACCTAAGTATGAAGATGACATTTTGAACCAGATTCTCGGGCATGATGGAGACCAATCTTCTTCATCAAGAAGTCATTCAACCAATAGCACAATTGCTCACAGTCAAAGATCAGTTGGCAGTGCTTCCTCTTCAAGTATGGTGGGACATGCCAATGAGGGTGTTGGTGACATACAAAAAGCCATCTCAAATGATGATGCCAATATTTTGGGGGTTGAAGTGGGATCTGCCAGTCCCGATGATTTGCGGCAAAAAGCTTTGGAGGAAAAGAAGAAATATAAAATTCTGAAAGGGGATGGAAAATCTGATGAGGCCCTTAGGGCTTTCAAGCGAGGTAAGGAGCTTGAAAGGCAGGCTGATGCCTTGGAAATTCATTTAAGAAAGATTCGTAAGAAAAATTCATCCTTTGTTAGCTTGTCTGATATGTCGAGCAGAGAGATTTCCTTAGAATCTGGGAAAAAAACTAAGTCACTTCCTCACATGCATAAAGATAAGCATGATCTTACTACTGAACTTAGAGATCTAGGGTGGTCTGATTTGGATCTTCGAGATGAAGATAGGAAGTCAGCAAACTTGAGTCTGGAGGGTGAACTATCATCTATTATTGGAGAAATTCATCCAAAGACCAGAGAAGAAAAGGGCAGTAGAATCGACAACACCCAGGTTGTTGCTCTTAAGAAAAAGGCTCTTGCATTGAAGAGAGAGGGGAAGCTTGCAGAGGCCAAGGAAGAATTAAAGAGAGCTAAAGTCTTAGAAAAGCAACTGGAAGAACAGGAATTGCTGGCTGGAGCTGAAGATTCTGATGATGAGCTATCAGCACTAATTCGTGGCATGGACAATAATGAGGAAGGATCTTTAAATGTTTATGACCATGCCCATAACTTTGATTTTGATAACCTTATGAGAATGTCTGATAATCTTGATGGAAATTTTGAAGTGACTGATGATGATATGTTGGACCCTGAGATAGCTGATGCTTTGACATCTTTAGGATGGACTGAAGACTCTGATAATTCTGAAAATACAGCATCTGAGTCTCAGCCCCGTCATGTGGAGGCATTGCTTGGTGATATTCAATCTTTGAAAAAAGAGGCTCTTAGACAAAAGAGGGAAGGTAATGTTGAAGTAGCAATGACATATTTGAAAAAGGCGAAGTTATTAGAAAGGGAGCTTAATAGTTCTGGGTCTCAGGAGAATGATGCTACGGCAAAAGATTCCACTACTTCTGGTAAAGTTGTTAGTTCTCAAATTGCTGGTAAAGGATCGGAATTTATTGAAGCAGGTGAGATAAATATTAGCTCCAGGTTTACTGGTGAGGCACCAAAAAGCCGATTAATGATTCAGAAAGAACTTTTGAATTTAAAGAAGAAGGCTCTTGCATTGAGAAGGGAAGGGAAACTGAATGAGGCAGAAGAAGAGTTGAGAAAGGGTGCGGCTCTTGAGCATCAGCTGGAGAAGATGGATAAGTCTCAAAATCTTAATGGATCTCAGTTGAAAATTGGTGGTAGTGTTCCACCTTCGACACGCAAGATTCCTGATATTCATAAAGATCTTCCTCTTGGGGAAGGAGTCGAGGAACAAGTGACAGACTCTGATTTGTCTGATCCAACATATCTTACAGTCCTTAGGGATTTGGGTTGGAATGATGATGATGATGATGATGATGATGATGATCCTTCTAATTATTCAACTGAGTCTTCAAAGAAAGATAGTGATCAATCTGTGCTGATCAGTGCTGATTCTGTCAGCCAGAATTCTACAAATATATTGGCAGGAGCACCAAAAAGAAGTAAATTTGAAATTCAGAGGGAACTCTTGGGTTTAAAAAGAAAGGCTCTTGCTCTCAGGCGTGAAGGGAAGGTGGAGGAAGCTGAGGAAGTGCTGAAAAAGGCTAAAGAACATGAAAACAGATTAGCTGAAATGGAAGCTCCAAATAAAGAACTGCAAGTTGAGACTCTAAGCATAAAGAAAGTCTCTAATCCTCCAGTTGCAAGTGCAGTTGAAACAGGAAGTCTTGAAGTAGTTACAGATGAGGATATGCATGACCCAGGGTTGAGTGCAATGCTTAACACTCTTGGGTGGAAGGATGAAGAGTCTGAAGCAGGATCCACAAAAGAAGAGCTAGTTAAGAAAGCTGCCAGTAGTTCTGTACTTGATTCTTCTTCTGGCATTTCTAGTGAAGTTTCAAGGAGTAAGAGAGAAATTCAAAAAGAACTCTTAGCATTGAAAAGGAAGGTTCTTGCTCTTAAACGTAAAGGAGAAGTGGATGAGGCAGAGGAAGTTTTGATGATGGCAAAGGATTTGGAAGCCCAGATGGAAAATACAGGGAACCAGAATATGGAATTTCCCCTTATTGTTTCCAACCTTGAAAAACCTGGTTTTCCCACGTCAAGTGAATTTTATAAAAAGCATGGGAGTTCAGGAGTCGCAGTGGAAGTTGATCATGATTCACCTTCATCAGTGCTTGTTTCATCATCTAAGGAGGCTAGTCCCTCAAATGAAACTGTTGGCCATTCTACTTCTGCTAAACACTCTGTTAATCCATCAGATTTATTTACTGGTGATAATGGGAGTTCTGAAATATCTGCTCAAAAACAAAGAGAAGAATCTATGATTGTGTCAGCTAATTTGCCTCAAGTAGTCCCTCCTATTCGTTGGGACTCCTCATCTATTAATCAAGAAAAGGAATACAAAAGCAATGTTACAAATGATAAACGTGAAGATTTTGCTGCACCACATGAAAAGCCAAGCACAAGTGAGGCAGCTGCTGATCAGGATCATGCTTCTAAGAATAACGTGTCCAATCATCAAGAAATTCTGGCTCATAAAAGGAAGGCACTTGCTTTGAAAAGAGAAGGAAAACTAGCAGAAGCTCGTGAGGAACTTCGCCAGGCAAAATTATTGGAGAAGAGCTTGGAGAACAATATGCAAGCCAAAACTGCTTCCAACATGTCCTCCATTGTATCTAATGATAAACAGAAAAAGGATTCATCAGATAGTGCTGTGAAACCGTTGTCTAGTCGCGACCGTTTCAAGTTGCAGCAGGAATCTTTGGGGCACAAACGTCAAGCCCTTAAGTTAAGGAGAGAAGGCCGAATAGAGGAAGCAGAAGCTGAGTTTGAAAAGGCAAAAGTGCTTGAGATGCAGTTGGACGAGCTGGGAGCTCATGATTCTGGTAAATCTTCCAGTTTATCAGATTCTGTAGATGGTGTAATTGTTGAGGATTGTCTTGATTCTCAACTGTTGTCTGCTCTGAAGGCTGTCGGACTTGATGTTGGTGCTGTATCAATAAGTCCGGAAAAACAAGAGACTAATAAGCCCAGTGTTGCTGCCAGGACTGAAAATGCCAGTGAAGAGAGAACTCAGCTAGAAGAGAGAATCAAAGCAGAAAAAGTGAAGGCTGTGAATTTGAAGCGTTTGGGAAAACAAGCTGAGGCCTTGGATGCTCTTCGACGGGCTAAGATGTATGAAAAGAAGCTAAATTCCCTAACTTCCAGTTAAGGAGGAAGAACTCCAACTTCTTTGTTGTAAGTTCTTGTCCTAGCTGGTAGCTTTCATATTGGAAATTGATTTATGAGAGTTGTTTTTGAAGGAGACTTGGGAGTTGTACAAGAGTTTGCTCCTTCAATAAAATCCATGTAGAGTTCGTTGTGTAATTTGTGTTATTAAAATTATAGAAAATGTATAAACATTCACGAAATAACTATACTTGTGGTTTTCAACATGAAGAGATATGATGGTCTCTTGCCTGTTCCTATATGGTTTCAAAATTTGGGTAAAGGTGCAAAACTAGCCACCGTAAATTTCCAAATGGACAACTTTAGTACCCGTAAATTGGATGGTGCAAAACTATACATTATAAATCAAAATGGGACAAATTTAGTCACGCCGTTAAGTTGAAGCTAACAGACGTTTGTGTTGGCGTGGGGCCCACCTTCATTAAATCAAAACGTCTGTTAGCTTCAACTTAACGGCGTGGCTAAATTTGTCTCATTTTGATTTATAATGTACAGTTTTGCACCATCCAATTTACGGGTTCCAAAGTTGTCCATTTGAAAATTTACGGTGGCTAGTTTTGCACCTTCACCCTTCAAAATTTAGTAATTTCTAAGTACCAAGTTGGTTTTTGTTTTTATTTTTTTCACAAGCGGCTTGATTAGACGATGGAAATTCTGAAATTGTTTAGAGCTGGCCTGGAAAAATTTTATTTCGTGAAAAATTTACTCCATACAGTAAGGGGAGTGAATTACGAATATAAGATTGTTTCATTGCTATATGAACTACTCGTATTTATTGTATAGAACAATCAAACCCAATGTTGGCATCTACATGATTTTGTATATCAGCGTGTAGCTTGTTTTATACTACCTCCAGTACTAAATA
This sequence comes from Mimosa pudica, assembly GCA_029929735.1. Taxonomy (NCBI): domain Eukaryota; kingdom Viridiplantae; phylum Streptophyta; class Magnoliopsida; order Fabales; family Fabaceae; genus Mimosa; species Mimosa pudica. Next base: position 1,948,172 of record JAKELP010000037.1, on the reverse strand, counting down.
TAGGACCTAATTGACTTTCTTTTGGAGAGATTAAGATTGCGAAATAGGTTATTAAATGATGATATATTTGATATATTTTTAGATTATTCATTAATTTATAGGTAAAATAAATTAGTTTAAGGGAAAAAAATAGGTAAATCAATTTATAATTAACTTATTTTGCTTTTTGAAGGATTTTCTAGAAAAAGTCAATTATATCTTATATTTAGGACCGGAGGGAGTATTTTAATACAATAATCTTCCTAGATGTTTCTCCTAAATTTAAACAACATATCAATTCATTTTTATTTCTTTTCTTTTCACATTTCATTTATGAATTATTTAACCCCTAAAACACTCCTATTGATAAATGTGCGGGTTAAATAAGATTAGTTTTCTTTAATATTTGTATATTAGTTATCTAAATCGTATATTGTATGATGGATTAATAATTAATTAACAATTGAACATTGTTTTATGATGGATGTTGAACTAGAAAAGCATGTAGCAGCAGACCACAGGGCAAGGATGGCTCATACCATCACGACCAACTTTACTTTTTTCGATCAACCGCTGGACCCAAAATTACGGAAGGGAGATGTAAAATGTCAAGATACTTCCTCTTGACTTGCATTGTAATAGCTCTTAAGAGCTTTAGAACCCCGGATTTATTCCAAAAAAAAATCCAAGAAAAAAAGAATGTCAAGGTTCAAATGGTTAGATTGATGAAACCATTCATAGACGTGACTCGTGAGTAACGTAATATTAAATAATCAAACAAAAATAATATGTATGTACAATAAAAATTACTGTGTGTGTGTGTGTGTGAATTTTCATCTTTATAATGAGGCCTCCAGGAAGATCTCGCAGACCCAATAAAATAACCTAAGAATACATAATGACAAATATTAATATATGAAATGTTAAGATGTTGATACATCCCCATTGTCATTGAGAAATCTTAATAATCAAGTTACATCATTCAAACTTTGTTGTAATTCTCCTAAATTAAAAATTAATTAGTTAAAATATATCAAAAATTTATTTGCATGTTATTTTTTTTGAATCACGTATATCATTTATGTTAAAAATTCTCATATTATTTTTTTTTTACTTATTATCATACAAAAAATTAACATATAAACAAAATAAAAAATAAACTGATTTTGTATATATAAATACGTTGTATTACTATCAGCAAAGGGCATGAAGTACAATAAATTTTCTACAATACAAAAATGGTTTATGGATAAAAATACATGTGTTTTGTTTTCCAAAAGATCACTTTTTTTTTATCAAAATCCAAAAGATCACTCAACACCAAATGTTTTTGACAAAAAATACACCTAATTTTTTATATTGAGTTTAAAAATTACATAATTCGTTCAAAATAAATTTTGAGAAAATTCATTGTATTTTTTACCATTAACCATACAAAAATACACAAGTTTTTCTATAATGGTGGAAATACTGCGGTATTTATATTTTTGCTAAAAATAAAAATTTAGGTGAGTTTTATTTTTATTTGAAATATTAAAAAATCACTTATAAATCATATTTGAATTGAAAGTGAGGATGCACAAGAGGGGGGGTGGGTGAATTGTGCTATAAAAAAAACTTACAAAATTAAAAGGCACAACAATTTTATACTGGTTCGGTTCTAACTCTTGACCTACGTCCAGTTCTCAATCCCTTGATTGAGTTCCACTAATCCACAGGTTTTACAACGGGTTCACCTGCAACCTTTACAACCACAAGTTTTTCCGGGCTCACTTGCAACCTTTACAACCTAACTCGCTCCCCCTTACTACTTGTAAGGGTTCAACCTTTAAACAAAGGATTTTCTACTTAGTTCACTCAATGAACAGATAATGTTACTCACTTAAGTACAATAAATGCTCTCAATAAATGAAGAGACATAAATGCAAAGAGTACAAGATAACTAAAGAATAAATCTCAAGGTAATAAGTGCTCTCTTGAACTTTTGCTTTCTGGGTAGTATGAGCTTTGAATGCTTGAATGTGTTTTTGCAGATTTTGTTCGGTGCAATTCTCTTAGGTACTTCATAAATGTTGAAGTAACTCCTTATATAGCATCTCCTAATGCTCCACATGCTTGGTAGGTAACAATGCCGTTTGAATATGTCCGTTTAACCCTTGTTACCGTTGGCTCCATTAATGCTTCATAAATGCTCAGCAGGGTTGACTTGCTTTATCTCTGAAAAGCAACTCTGACAATTTTGCTCTGACAAAAGCATTCTGACTTCTGAGCGTATGTACGTTCTGTCTCTTGTACTCTTGCTGACGGATGATCATGTGCATCCGGAAGCGGAAGACTTGCTCTGCAAGTGTTAGTCTAAGAATCCCAGTGTCAAGAGCATTTGCATCCAGAAGCTCATTTGCATCCGGAAGTAAAACTAGGTTCTGCACACAAATGTTAGTCCAACATAATATATATAATCAAGTGCAGTAAGAACCATACATGCTATGGGAAGCGTTTTTGCTATGGGAAGCAATCTTACTTAGACTAGGTTCTGACTTAGCATGTTATTGACTTCCGCTGTGGGATGTATACTTCATCCGTGAGCGTTAGTTATTTTAACTAAGACATCCGGTAGTGATTTTGCATCCGGTTGTATTCTAACTTAGGATTTGATTTTAATCTAATTCTTCCTAAGTGACTTAGTGTGTCATTTACTCACGCTATGGGATGTGTAGTATAACAGTCAGCGTCAGTTACATTATTTTACTCTAAGTCTTCCGGAAGTGATTTTACATCCGGTTGTGCTTTAACTTAGGATTCAATTTTAATCTAATTCTTCCTAAGTAATCAATCAGTTCTTTCATATAAAGTCTTCATCAAAACTTAAGATTATAACATTCTCCCCCTTTTTGATGATGACAAAGTAAAGCTAACTTATGAAAGCATACTTAAGCAGATGTAAACAATTAACACAAGTATGAAATCAATAAACGAACTTCATAAATAACGTGCAAATCAATTACATGTAAAATCAACCAAAAATTTAAGGATTTACAAGTATGAAGAAAAATGAAGTATAGTGCAGGATAATATGCTATGCATGAGAGGGTTGGGGTTCTAAAGCTTATGTCTTTTACTCCTCTCTCTGGTTCTGCTCATGCTCCTCATTCATCTTGGCCCACATCTCATCCATCTGTTGTTGGTTAATCTGGGCAAGAATCTGTTGAAGCTCCCTCTCTTCATTGGCCTTTCTGACTCTTTCCGTTTCAAGGGATTCCTCAATGGCTCTCTTCAGATCATCAGCCTCATTTAATCCAAAAGACCTTCCAAGCGCTGATTCTCCGATGAGGATGGATCCGTGAGGGAGATGGACAACCTTAACCTTAACATTCCAGGCAGGGTAATCAGGGTCTTGAGGTAGGCTTGACTTTACTTTCCCTTTTCCCTTCCCTTTCCCCTTTTCTTGAAGATCCATAGCATGAGCCCTCTCAGCATCCAAAACGAAAAGTTGCTCGAATGTGAGTCTGTCAGTTCTACCATAGCGCTCAAACTCTTCTGGTGTCACGTCTTCCACCTCTAGCTTGACAGTAACCTCTGGTGGGGCATCCCTACCAACTGTCTGAGCTTGCTCTTGGGTGAATGACTTAGGCTCAGAGACTTCCCCTTGCTGTGGCACCTTTTCAATCACAATATCCTCAGGAGCAGCTATGGACTCCTCTTCACTTTCTGAGTGTGCATTGGGGAAAGGAGCGACCCTCTTACGACCCTCTTTCTGGCTGTCCTCTTAACCCTTGTCTTGGAGCTGACAGGAGGAGGAAAAGGGGCTGGTGCAAAGGGAGGAATGGGTTTGGCAATGAGTATCCTCGGCGGCTCTGGTCTCTTGAACCCATATTTCTTGCATAGCTCATCAAACAGATTGGGTGCAGGCGCAGAAGAAGACACAGGCTCAACAGGCGGTATTTCCGCAGGTTGATCAGCCAACACCAACTCAAGACTTGTCTCTTTGCTGGCAGACTGTTGTTGGCTCATGAATCGGATGGCTTCACCACGGATGAGCCTTTCTGCTTGGCCAATCCCCTTCATGTCCATTGCCCTTCTGAGGGCAGCAGCGACGTCCTCATCTAGCCACAGGGACGGCTGATTTAGCATTTCTCTCCCCCTTTTGGCATCATCAATGAGGGCGAGGGCCAGTGAGGAGGTTGAGGAGGGAGGAATGGCGGGAGGAGGCTCAGGGCCATATCTGGGTGGTGAAGGTGGAGGAGAGGAAGAAGTGTCGGTATAGATGAAGGGGGGTGAGTTGGTAGGGGAAGGTGAGTGATGGGATGAGTGAGAGTGGCTGGGTGATTGTGAGTGGCTGGGGGTGTGGGAGTGGCTAGGGGATGGAGAGGGGCTATGTGATGGTGAGTGATGAGGGGAGTCTTGGTGAGGAGGGGAGTCAGGTCGTGGGGGAGGTGGAGGTGGAGGAGGAGGAGGTGGAGGAGGAGGAGGAGGAGGTGGAGGAGGAGGAGGTGGATCTTGGTGAGGAAGGTCTTGGAGGAGGTGAAGGATAAGGTTCAGCGTTGCATCAACCCCATCAAGGCGAGTTTCCAAGCGTTTGATCCTTCGGCGCTGCATTCTGTAGGTGGCTTGAAACTCTTTGCGGAGAGGGGTCATCAAAGGATCCGGCAGCCTAAACAGGATCTCATGCTTCACTTCATCAAGAAAGGCCTTCTGAGCAGCAGACACTCTTGGACCACGAGAGCTGCTGGGGCCAGCCTGGGAGTCTGCTTCCTGATCCCCTGCTCCAGACGTAGAGGGTTGAGAAGTGTGAGAGGCACTCCCTGCGTGAGAGCCAGACTGAGTAGCCTTCACAGGCTTGTTGTAGGTGACCCCCATTTTGCCTAAATTCATTGATCCCATAGGCAGGCACTTCTTGTTGTCTGCTTCCTCAGTGGATTTTATGTTGAAGTTCTCCAGGAGGAAGGCGATGAGCTGAGAGTAGGGAAGAGAGGTGTTCTCCTTGTTCTTATTGTCGACCCATCGGAGAAGCTCAAGGGAAATCAGTTGCCCGGGGTTGATGGGCACCTTGTTGAGAAACCTGGCCAGTCAAGGGTTGTCCAGTTGGGTGAACTCACTGAAGTTCCCCCCTTGTGGGTCATGATTCTTGAATAAATGTACTGGAGCACCCTCTTGGTATAGGGCATGCCTGAGACTCTCTTTCCACCAGTCCCATAGGCTAGCTCCAGATCAGCCTGGTCCAGGCGCTCAGGAAATGTCCACTCGTTCAACGCCTCATCCGTGATCCCTAGGAAGCGGTTGATGTGCCTCCAGTTGAACTTAATCCTTCTTTCCCTGACGGTGGCCTTGAAATCAACCCTAGTGATTTCACTCTTCTTCTTGGACATGTCCTTTACTTTAACTGTTGCAGTCAGGGACTCAAAGAACACCCACAGCACTTGCACATTGTACTCTTGCTGCAAACCCACCCAGTTCTTGTATTTCTCCAGGTAGTCAGACAGTTCATAACCCAGATTTGCCAATTTCTCCATATCCACGTAGATGCCATTGTTGAGATAAGGAGTTATGTTCTCAAAACCCTGGGAAACGGCTTCTAGCGGCCCAGATTTATACTTAGAGAAGTCATCTTCTGGAACCCTCTGGCGTTTGGATGAATGTTCTTTGGCAAACCGGACTTGTTTCTCTTTCCTTTTCCCAGACTTTTTGGAAGGAGGAACCTTTCTGAAGATGAGGGGTAGTCTCGCTTAAACCGGCCATTTGTGTGAGCTTTGAGTGGAAGGAAAAAAAGTTGCAGAGGAGATGAAATGCAGATGAAGATGAAGAAGATGAAGAGCAGACGAGAGAGAATGGAGGGAGTTTGGTTTGTGTTTGTGTGAGGAGTGATGAATGATTTACCCTATTTATGCAATGTGATGTTTGATGCGATGTGTCATAATGGCAAGTTATTGAAAATACGCACCTTTTATGGGAAAACGTGAACATTTAAAATTGAAACGGCGCACCTGATGGCACGTGTCGTTTCTGGTTGTCAGAGAGGGCACAACTGTTGTCAGAGAAGATGTAACGTTTCTGGTGACGTGTCCCTTTCCAGTACTAGTGCTTCTGGTTGTTGAATGGCAACCGTAAGCCGGCAGGATCCAATGCTGAGTAGACGAACTGGTGCGTAGGTTAAGGGATCACTCTTGTACATGCTTCCGGAAGTGAATCCGCTTCCGGATGTGAAAAACTTGAGATTTAACATTTAAGTGCGGGGGACCTGCAAAACTAAAGATTGACACTCTGATGCCTAAGTTAGCATAGTTTACAGGTTTGAACAATTAAGCACAGGTTTATTTTGAAGTTTAAACTTCATTTGGGTTTACCATTCCCAAATTTTCTCTTATGTATGTAAATTGGTCTACCCCCAGAGGCTTGGTGAAGATATCTGCAAGCTGATGCTGGGTAGGAACAAACTGCACCTTGACATCCTTCTTTTGAACATGGTCTCTGATGAAGTGATGTCTGACGTCAATGTGCTTTGTTCTTGTGTGCTGTACTGGATTCTTGGCAAGGCTGATGGTGCTTGTGTTATCACAGAAGATAGGAGCCTCTGGGAACTCTAGGCAAGATCTCGAAGTTGGTTCTTCAACCAAAGCACTTGTGCACAACAATTTACAGCAGCAATATATTCTGCCTCTGTGGATGACAGTGACACACAGGTCTGGTTCTTGCTTGCCCATGACACCAGGCCGCCTCCTAGGAAGGCACATTGGCCACTGGTGCTCTTTCTATCTGTCTTGTAACCTGCATGGTCAGCGTCAGAATAAGCCCACAAGAACTCTTGGTTACCTCTGGGATACCAGAGACCAAGTTCTTGAGTTCCCTCAAGGTATCTCAGAATTCTCTTAACACATGTTAGGTGAGATTCCTTGGCATTGGCTTAAAATCTAGCACACATGCCAACAATAAATTGAATGTCAGGTCTACTAGCCGTTAAATATAATAGGGAACCTATCATGCCCCTATACATTGACTGACTGACTGAACTTCCCTTAATATCTGCATCGAGTGCGGCAGTGGTGCTCATAGGAGTATCATACTCCTTGCATTGATCCATCCCAAACTTTTTGAGAAGTTCTCTGCAGTACTTGGTTTGGGAGATGAAGATCCCATCCTTTTTCTGCTTGATCTGCAAGCCTAGGAAGAATGTCAATTCTCCCATCATCGACATTTCAAACTCTCCCTGCATAGTCTTTGAAAACTCCTCACATAGTTTCTCGTTAGTTGATCCAAAAATGATATCATCAACATAAATTTGAATAACTAATATGTCCCTATTCTTATGCAAAATAAACAATGTATTATCCAGTTTGCCTCTAGAGAAACCTTTTCCTAGCAAAAAGTTGCTAAGTCTCTCATACCAAGCTCGTGGAGCTTGTTTCAGGCCATATAGGGCTTTCTTTAGTTTAAAAACATGTTTGGGATATTTAGGGTCTTCAAAGCCAGGGGGTTGTTCAACATATACCTCTTCCTTAATATAGCCATTAAGAAAGGCACTCTTTACATCCATTTGATATAATTTAAAACCTTTCCTGGATGCAAATGCTAGAAGAATCCTTATGGCTTCAAGTCTTGCAACGGGGGCAAAGGTTTCTTCATAGTCAATGCCCTCTTCTTGGTTATATCCTTTTGCAACTAATCTGGCTTTGTTTCTAGTGATTAGCCCGGTCTCATCCAGTTTGTTTTTAAAGACCTATTTGGTCCCAACTATGGATTGGTGAGAAGGTCTATGCACTAGTTCCCAGACTTGACTTCTTTCAAATTGGTTGAGTTCTTCCTGCATGGCAATGATCCAGTCACAGTCCTCTAGAGCCTGTTCAACTGAAGTTGGTTCAATTTGAGACAGGAAGGCTCTGAACTCAACTTCATTTTGAACCTGCCTTCTAGTTCTAACACCAGAAGAAACATCACCAAGTATTTGGTCTAGTGGGTGATCCCTGTGATGTCTCCTAGCGATTGGCAACTGTACCTCATCAGGTACCGTCTGCATTCTAGGTTCATCAATGGGATCATCTTCCACCTTATGATCTCTTGCTGATGTTTCTTTGGGTGGTGAAGGTGATGGTGGTTTTGAAAAATTTAGGATTCCATCATCCTCTGTGGATCCTTCCCATGAGGGGTTTTCATCAAATACAACATGCATGGATTCTTCAACTGTTCTAGTTCTCATGTTGTACAATCTATAAGCTTTGCTTCTAAGGGAGTATCCTATAAAAATTCCTATATCTGCCTTAGGATCAAACTTACCCAAATTTACCTTTCCATTATTGTGGATATAGCACTTTGATCCGAAGATTCTTACGTGGCTGATGTTGGGCTTTCTTCCCTTGTACAATTCATATGGAGTTTTGTCCAAGCCCTTGCGAACATAGGCCCTGTTGGAGATGTAGCAGGCAGTGCTCATAGCGTCAGCCCATAACACTTGAGACACCTCCTTCTCATTGAGCATGCTCCTGGCCATCTCAGTCAGCACCCTATTCTTTCGCTCAACCACGCCATTTTGTTGTGGAGTCCTAGGAGCTGAGAAGTTGTGATCAATCCCGTTTTCTTCACACAGCTCTGAGAAGTTGTGGTTCTCGAATTCTCCACCATGATCTGTCCTTATAGCAGCTATCTTGAGATTTCTCTCATTCTGCACTTTCTTAGCAAGGACAACAAAGGCATCAAAAACATCATGCTTAGAAGGAAGAAACATAAACCAGGTAAACCTTAAATAGTCATCCACCACAACTAGAGCATACAGGTTTCCACCCAAGCTCTTCACTCTCGCTGGCCCAACTAGGTCAATGTGGATTAGTTCTAGGGGCCTGCTAGTGGAGACTTTCTTCTTGGTTTTGAACGAGGACTTTGTTTGCTTACCTCGTTGGCAAAATTCACAGATAAAATCATGCTTTACTTTAAAAGATGGAATCCCTATGGCTAGCTCCTTTTTTATAAGCATATCCAACTGTGTAAAATTTACATGTGCTAGCCGTTTATGCCATAACCAACTATTTTCATCACTAGTGATTAAGCATTTTTCAGTCAATTGCTGGCATAAATCTAGGGTATATAAATTTCCATTCCTATTGGCCTTAAGCTTGCATTTAAGATTGATTTTATCTATGTTCAGATCATTCTTATCAACTATAAGACATTCATGTGAGTCAAAGATTACCTAATTTCCTTTGTCCGAGCTTTGACTCACGCTCAGCAGGTTATGACAGAGACCATCTACCAGGTAGACGTCCTGGATAGGACCAACTTCACCAACACCAGTGATCTTTCCACTTTGATTTCCTCCAAAGTTCACTTTGGCTCCATCTTTGATCACCAGCGATTTGAACTTGTCTCTATCCCCTGTCATGTGTCTCGAGCATCCGCTATCAATGTACCACTTCTGGTTCTTGGATGCCTTGAGACAGACCTGCATGGATTAGAAAACCTTAGGTACCCAACCTTTATTAGGTCCTTTATCATTAGTGCCAGGAACCCTTGGTCCAGTGTTGACCTTAGGTTTGTGAGTAACTCGTGCCTCTGGCCTTAAGTGGGCTCTAGGCGGATGGATTTCCTTTGGACTAGGTTTCCATGTCCTAGGTCTACGTACTCCCTTAGCCTCTTGCCTTGGATAGTCCTTAGGCAATTTAGTTCTTTTGCAAGGCATTGTATAGCCTATCTCTTTAAATAGAGATTTTGCTGCAGTTGGTGCAGCTCTATGAGGCTGAGGCATTGGGTTCCACTTGGGGATTTCCCTTGGTATCCGCTACTGGAAGTTTCTTGGCTTCCGCAAGCTCATCACTCAGTGAATTTACAGTCACCTCAAGTGATTGATTTTTCTTTCTTAAGGCCTTAAACGCCTTGGTCATTCGATAAAACTCTCTATGAATATCATTGTAAGCTTCTTGAAGGTCAGTGAGACTTACCTCGTCACCATGGACGGATTCAAAATCTGAGAGAGTTTCTTCTCTACCATCTTCCCTAGCAACAAGACAGAGATTTGCAACCTCTTCCTCATCGCTGGCTTCCTCATCTGAGCTGTTAACCCAGATAGAGGACACGAAGGCTTTCCTTTTGTCCTTTCCTTTGAATCTTTGGAGGCTTGGGCACTCAGCTTTGAAATGACCCGACTTCTTACACTCGAAGCAGACAGGGGCCCTTTCCTTTTTGTAACTTGATTCTCCTCTTTGGAATCCTCCTTTCTTCTTAAAGAACTTTTTGAACCCTTTAACCATCATGGTCATTTCTTCATCATCAATATCCCCTCATCATCATCATTTTCCTTGCTGGGAGCAACTAAGGCAAGATTCTTGGCTTTCGTGGCTGCTTGGGGAGCTCTCTGTGCCAACAGAGTTGATTCATATTCAGCCAGTGAACCAAATAGAGCGGTGATAGATCTGGTTGATTCTCCCCGTACTTCCTGCAAAATAGTAACTTTTGTAAGCCAATCACCTTTTAACACTTTCAGGATTTTATTTATCTGCTCCCTCTCAGGGATGATTTTTCCCAATGAAGCAAGGTTGTTTATAAGGTGAGTGAATCTGAGCTCCAGATCTCTGATCGGCTCATCAGGAAGCATAGTGAACTTGTGGAATTCTTCCACCAGCATTTCCACTCTTCTGTCCTTGACTCCTGAGGTCCCCGAATGAGCTGTCTCAAGAGCCTCCCACATCTCCTTTGCGGTTTTGTGGTGACTTATCCTGAAATACTCCTTCTGGCTTAGTGCACACTGAATATAGTGGATGGCCCTGTGATTCAGCTCCACCTTGTAGTAGTCATCATTAGTGAACCTGGACCGAGGCTTCGCAAAGCCTTCATCATCCAATGGAATATTGTCACCATGTTCTATAACATCCCAGATACGGAGGCCATTAGCCTTAATGTAGTTCTCCATCTTGAATCTCCACAAAGGATAGTTGTAGCCATCAAAACCAGGAGGCTTGTTTGGTGGCATCGAGACATCAGGTAGAGTGTTCTGATCAGCATCCATCACTGGATCTTTTCTTTCCAGATTAGTTGGAATCAAGTCAGAAAGACCTGCTCTGATACCAAATGAAAGTGAGGATGCACAAGATGGAGGTGAATTGTGCTATCAAAAAAACTTACAAAATTAAAAGGCACAACAATTTTATACTGGTTCGGTCCTAACTCTTGACCTACGTCCAGTTCTCAATCCCTTGATTGAGTTCCACTAATCCACAGGTTTTACAACGGGTTCACCTGCAACCTTTACAACCACAAGTTTTTCCGGGCTCACTTGCAACCTTTACAACCTAACTCGCTCCCCCTTACTACTTGTAAGGGTTTAACCTTTAAACAAAGGATTTTCTACTTAGTTCACTCAATGAACAGATAATGTTACTCACTTAAGTACAATAAATGCTCTCAATAAATGAAGAGACTTAAATGCAAAGAGTACAAGATAACTAAAGAATAAATCTCAAGGTAATAAGTGTTCTCTTGAACTTTTGCTTTCTGGGTAGTATGAGCTTTGAATGCTTGAATGTGTTTTGCAGATTTTGTTCGGTGCAATTCTCTTAGGTACTTCATAAATGTTGAAGTAACTCCTTATATAGCATCTTCTAATGCTCCACATGCTTGGTAGGTAACAATGTCGTTTGAATATGTCCGTTTAACCCTTGTTACCGTTAGCTCCATTAATGCTTCATAAATGCTCAGCAGGGTTGACTTGCTTTATCTCTAAAAAGCAACTCTGACAACTCTGCTCTGACAAAAGCATTCTGACTTCTGAGCGTATGTACGTTCTGTCTCTTGTACTCTTACTGACGGATGATCATGTGCATCCGGAAGCAGAAGACTTGCTTTGCAAGTGTTAGTCTAAGAATCCCAGTGTCAAGAGCATTTATATCCGGAAGCTCATTTGCATCCGGAAGTAAAACTAGGTTCTGCACACAAATGTTAGTCCAACATAATATATATAATCAAGTGCAGTAAGAACCATACATGCTATGGGAAGCGTTTTTGCTATGGGAAGCAATCTTACTTAGACTAGGTTCTGACTTAGCATGTTATTGACTTCCGCTGTGGGATGTATACTTCATCCGTGAGCGTTAGTTATTTTAACTAAGACATCCGGTGGTGATTTTGCATCCGGTTGTATTCTAACTTAGGATTTGATTTTAATCTAATTCTTCCTAAGTGACTTAGTGTGTCATTTACCCACGCTATGGGATGTGTAGTATAACAGTCAGCGTCAGTTACATTATTTTACTCTAAGTCTTCCGGAAGTGATTTTACATCCGGTTGTGCTTTAACTTAGGATTCAATTTTAATCTAATTCTTCCTAAGTAATCAATTAGTTCTTTCATATAAAGTCTTCATCAAAACTTAAGATTCTAACATTAATTTTTGGCATAAATAGAAGACCCTAAATATCATAACTAGAATTGAATATATAGATAAATATATGAGATATTGTAGCACATAAGGTTGCTGCTAAACATGTTCCAATGCAAAGTTCCCTAATTAAGCCTGTGGCCAAGGATATACATGAGTATTGACATGCATAGGATTTGAAGTAATAGCTACTTTATGATGACTTTACATGTTGATGTGATAATATAAAATGTATAATACTCCCTCCGTTCCTAAATATAAGATCACTTTGTTTAATTTGGGGAGATTAAGGAAGACAATAAAATTACATGATCTTCCCAAAATCCCCTCAATTACTTAACTTTAAATGGAGGAGGGGTTTCCAATGAAAAGAGGGAGTATAAGGGTAGTTTGGACAAAACTTGAGATAAAATAGGAAGTGATCTTATATTTAGGAACTTATCTTCTTCCCCAAAGTGATCTTATATTTAGGAACGGAGGGAGTACATCATATAGGTCGGTGAGGTTGGCTTATCACACGAGTGATGTAAACACCTAGACTTTCTACTACTATGTTAAAAGATTTAATTGAATTATAACCACTTGAATAACCCTTTTAAGAAAACATATGCTTAAAAATCTGAATGAATTAAAACTTTTCTTCGAAAATGATTTTTAACAAAGCATTCTATCAAAAAGGAAATTTAAATATGTAAAGTGGATATAAGACAAGTGATTATAAAACAATTAAAAGAAAACATATACTAATCGCTAAGGTTACTTATCACTACAATAGCTTAATAATATATCTAAGTTTAGTTTTAGTTATAACATAAGTTTGATAGAATAATAATAATAAAGCAGTTATGTTTACTTCTAAGGTAAAGATAGGATGTTTCTTTACCTATATACAAAATACTACCAATGTATCTTTAAAATATACTACTGAGTTACCCTAATTCTACCCTACTCCAAAATTAGGGAAACTTTCAAAATATAAGTTCCCAAAATACAACTTCAAGCACAACAGTCAAACAGGCGTCCCCGTCTTTTCTCCACCACTACCTTTCCAAAATATGTCCGTCCAACTACCTGAAATCAAAGAGTACATTGCAGTTTACTTCTATACAGGTAATAATAATTTTTAATATAAAAATATAATCATGATAATATCCTCCTCTTTCCAATCTCTTATTGGAACCTGCCTCTTTCCAACCTCTTGTTTGAACCTGCCTTCCTCTTTATACCAACCATTATTAACGATATATTCGTCAATTAATGGAGGTATTCTGTACCTGCAGGGTTTCTGTAAAAATTTGGCATAGGGGGTGCGACCCTCCTGATGCCTAGAGTACTCTACTTTCTTATTTATCTATCTGAGATAAATACCCTTCCTTCTCTTGGATAAACATTATCATGTTTTTTAAAAAAATAATACTATAATATACATGCGGATATAAAAACTTTCATTTTATAATATGAAGTAAACTGCTATCTGTACTTCGATCACTACTTATCCTTTTCTTGATCACTGCTCTGCTTCCAATCGCGAGCCACACTAGTTTTCCCTATTATCACATAGAGTAATAATGACAATAAATAACCATTCTATAAAATAAACAATGCCTCTCTTGAATCTATATTACTACCCAATCCCTTGTTTATGTTTCCTTTCATAAAAATTTATCTTCAATCTTTGTCAAATTCCTCAACAAATAATTAATGCAATCAAAAGAAAGCAAGATCAGCAATCAATATGCTGATTACAATCAAATCATTTAAGTCATGCATTACTTCACTCCACTAATTATAAGTCTATTAGAACCATACCCAAACAAAGTAGGAATTTCAATTTCTTCCTAAACTCTATTCAGTAATGATTGTAAAAATGCAGAAACTTTATTAATCTTACACACAACAACAATATTCCAACAAAGCAACAGAGATAGTTAAAAGAAGATTAAATCCCCATTCATTTTCGTTTGTAGCATATACGTAGCATTTTACATAAATAAAATCAGAACTTTAAATCTTAAATTCTCAACACTTTTGTTTGCATTTATAAAATCCATTTAAATTACCAAAAGAGATTATTCAACTTTTAAATTCACATATCAATGGCCACTGTAGAATCAAGGACAAAAGTCTCAAACTTAACATGCAAACAATTAACATATTAAATCATAGGACTTAGACTCTAGTTTAAGATCTATAGTCATGCTTTAATCATGATTTCAAACATTTGCAGTTTCAAAGTTAACTAAAATTACAATTCAATTAATCTCACATCTAATTTTATTCTACCACCAAGTAATCAAAATTACTTTAGACATGCTTCTCAAGATACAACTCAATTCAATCATCTTAGCAACATTAAAGAAACATAACAATTAAAATGAATCAACAATGATAATAAATTCTTAACTCTTAAACTTAAAACATATTACTTCCAATACTAAGTTTCAAGATTGTTATATCAAGTACATAACAAACAGCAAAATTATGATTTCCCAACAAGATTGTACTTAAATAAACATCTACACTCTTCATAATCAAAACTGAATCTTTTACACATCATTAACCAAAACTGAACAGAGAAAAAGAAATAGAGACAAGCAAAATATTAGACACCCAAAACTTGAAACTCAACAAAATCTTAACCAATAAGTGATATTTTACTAATTCAATCAATCATAAAACAAAACTTCCATTCTTCCTTCCAATATGCCTCTCTATCTAAGCTTCAAAAATCTCAATGCAACCAAAATTTTCTTCTAGGCATTTTAACAAACACCTTGAGTGTGGTGATATTCAAACAACAAATCTCCATAATACTCTAAACATAGATCAAAATTTCAGCCATGTAAACAAAGAAAGCAGAGAGTCCTCAAGGCCTCCATGCATGGAATAAACTATCAATATATTTGCATTTAGAAAACATGAAATCACAAGGATGGTCTTATAGAAACAAACCAAATGGACAAAGGAAAAATAAAGAAAGAAATTCAAACTAAATTGCAACTTTAACTTGAACAAATATAAACATGCAATACAATTTATTATCTCTACTCTACACCTACTTAGGTTAATTAAAGTTTTCAACCCAAAAATGCCTAAGATGGCCGTCCAATTTGAGCACCCCAATTTGGGGATTTTTCACAAACTCATCTAAACCACCAAGTAACCTTCAAATCCACCCACAAATATGAAGAATCAAAGCTAAATTTGTATTTTAAAGATTATGGAAGCCTAAAACTAAGAACCCCAATTCGGACCCTCCCTCAATATCGCCAAAAACGAATGAAAATGGGTATAGAAATGAAGAGGAAGATCACCTGAAGCTGAATCCATCATTGCATATGAGTTTGGGTGTTTAAATTGCTAGAAATCGTCACTACTGAAAGAGAAAGAATCAAAGGAGAAAGGTAGAGGGTAGGAGGAGCACGTTTTTGGAGAGAAAAGGAGAGTGAATATGTTGGTGAAGAAGGTATAGATGAGTTAAAATAATGAGCCTTGCGAAAAGACCATTTTACCCCTCCATATAAATTTTTATTTACTTCAAAAATTAATCCCTAATCAAAGATAATCTACATAACTTAATTTTATGCATCAACTTATATATTTTTCTTAACCATTATGTTGTCTATTCCTCAAGGGAATTTCCATAAAATTTTAGGTTGAAAACATACTCTCTAACTATTTTTCTTACATTTTCTATAGAAAATGGATCCTAAAATCATTACAAAAATATTTATCCTATTAAATTTTTTTCTAAATTGTTTTCTAATTCTCTAATGATATTCTAAAACCTTAATTAATTCTTTAATATCCCTAATTTAAAATTTGGGGTGTTACAAGTGATCATTTTGACAATAAAGAGTAGTATGCAAAGATGAGACAATGTGTTCACCAGTTGTAGTAGTCATACTAATATGGTCGAGAAGAAACACAAAATTTGTTGTTGCCTCAACTTAAAAGTGCAGTAAGTTAAGATGAGATCCATGGTTACACATATATTGATTGAATTACAAACACCCATCTGTAATACATGTACCTAGATAACAAGTTCTTAAAATTTGACATCTTAAAAATGAGAAGAGTTGAAGAATTGAGTTTAGATAATGTGTGTATCTATACTAAGATTTGTGTGGTGATAATGATAGCCAACAAAGGTTGGACTAGTTAGTAAAGGGGTTTGACTCATAATTATATGGTCATGAATTCGAATCTCATCAATGTGATGACCTTGTTGGTGGGCGATCTGTAAGTATCTCTGGCATTTTTTGAGCCTTAAGGCCTACTCGGGCTCTAGTGATCCCTCGAGACTCATCTCACCTAAACTTTCAATACAAAAAAGTAACATCGTAGCATGTGATTCATACCACATGTTCTTATGTTATTGCAGACACGAAGTAAGTGAATGAATCTCTATTTAACTGTTGTGTGAGTGGTTGCACCTTATTTTAATATATTTCATGACCAATTTCATTGAGTTAATGCATGATTTATAGCTAATTGTACCTAGTTGGAACAAATTTTACACTTGCACACTTGTAGTAATTTGTTGTAATCAAGGGCAATTCAGGCATTTTTAGCATGGTATAATGTTTTACATATTTTCAATAACATTTGATGCTACATTTGGGACATTTGAATATATAGGTTGGTAGGATGAAGGTGAAAATTCAAGAAAAGTGGTCAAAATAAAGTTTCTAGACGAATTCTGAAAATTACTGAAAACTCCCAAGATATTCTGAAATTTTGCGATTTAGTCCCTGAGGCTCGGCAGGTGGCGAGTCACTAATGAGACGATTTGTGATTCTTGCCACTTGCTTACTGGTTGGCAAGCAATTAGTGAGCCCGACAATATCGAAAATTGTAGATGCGAAAATTAAGGTTTCTAAGCCATATATAAGCTTCATAATATCCCCAAACCATTTCCAAGCCCTATTTGAATGAAAGTAAGGTGGCTCTATTAGAGTTTACTCAGTCTCTCAAACCCACACATCCGTCTTCCATTTCCATGACATTGCACTTCAAATCTTCCATATTTTCTTGTTCATCTCCAATCCATCTTCCATTTTCACCAACCTTCTTCTCCATTTAATCCTTCCTCATGACAACCACTTCTTGGGTAGATTTTAGGTGAAATTCCTCTTCTCCTTCCATGAGAGGCTAACATGAGAGATGTTAAATTAAGTTAGATAATCAATATTATGTATGTTTTTATGTCCTATGTTGTTTCATGATACTATGCTTATTTTAGTTATTACTTGGTTTGTGTAGTTATTGTCACAATTGAGGTGTTGTGACCGCACATTCTCAAGAGGAAATTGGTGTTCAAACTTATTTTCAATGCACATCAAGTGATACTTAACTCTCATCTAAATGATGGCTAGTTTCAAGCAATTGCTTGATTAGCTATTTATTAGTGCTAGAGGACCCTTAGCGATTGCTTTGAAATTTGTCTACTAGACTTGATGAATGATATAACTCCAAAATCATTTTTAAAGAAGCAATTAAACCATTGAATCACTACTAAAGTCCCTTTTTCATTGCATTTATTTTAAACCTTTATACTTTTGATTGGAAAACACCAAAAACAATTTCTTACATTTCCTTAATTGTTTAGTTAGATAATATCTAAAACCAAACCAAAATCTCCTACACTTTTATTATTTCAATTGCATTTAATTCATCTTAGGGTAGTTAGAAGACTCCTCAAGAGAAGCGACCCGGGGTTGTGTCACTGTGTTGCAATCCTTGGCTTAAAATAACTTGCATTAACCCCAAGGGCAACTAGAACCGGTTAAATCGGTGAGTCTTAGAAAGGTTCCATACTTTCTTGATATCTTTTGACTTTAACAATTTCATGGTAATGCTTTCATGTATTCTACCTTAGCATATATGCTATATGGTCGTGAAAAATAAGATCTAAATGTGTTATGATAGGAAAGTAGTTAATTCATATTGAAGTGATATTTGAACAAAATGAAGATTTACTTGAAATACATAACTTTGCTAGTATATAATACCAGTCCATTATGATGTTAGTATGTTGATTTCATAAATGTGGACACTTTGCATATGAGAAATAAAATTTGAGTAACATTTAACCCACCAAATATCTTGATTCAAAAGGGATTAGATTAGCCATGAGAAAAATGTATTCGTGTAAATCTAGGTGTAACATCCCAAAAATTTAATTAAAGATAATATGAAATTATTGAGATGTCATTAAGGAAATTTAAAATTTTAGATTGGAATTTATGATGCTTGAGGTGATTTATTGACATTAATTTTTGATTATTTTAGACTTAATGGATTATAAGTAAAAGAATTATTTGGAGTTAGAAACTTCTATGAAAAATATCTTGGAATTTAGATAATATTATGTGGGAAAGGGAGAAAATTAGTGATATATACAAACTTTAGGGGTTAGAAATATAATTAAAATAAACAATAGGGTAGTCTATTGGAGTTTTCTCTCTCTACATATATATATTCATCACACAAACCCTAACCCTCCACCCTCATCAAAACCATCGGCCCCTCATTCCTTCTCACTTCACCTCCGCCCTCCTTGCGATTTCCGGCGGCCTAAGGCGCGGCGGCGCCGACCCTCCGAACAAGCACATCATCTTCCTCTTCTTTCCTTCGTCCCCTCATCGAAACCCTTCTTCTGTTTCACGCCCTTGCGTCCTCTCTCCTCTATTGCTTCATCTCAGTGGCGGCTGCCGACGAGTCTCGGCGGGCTCAAACGGCGATGAACGACGGCGGTTTCCATCGGATTGAAAGTAAGCTTCCCTTTCTTGTTTAGTTTCCCTCCCTCTGTTTCTCACTGTTTTCTTTTTCCCTCACTTTGTCTCTGTCGTTCTTTTGCTTTTCCGGCGAGATTATCGGCGGAGGCAGTGGCCAAAGTCACGTATGATCTCGGATTTAAGTTCAGGTGAGTGTATTCTTTAGTTCTCTAGCCGATTTTTAGTGTTCTTGGGCGAGTTGAGTGTAGGTCCGAAATTTGATTGGGGTTTCTAAGTTTAATAATCAATGTAGGGAGTCTAAAGCTTTGATTTTTAATGTTTGAAAAAGTATTTGAGGTGTTATTTGAAGGTTGATAAGGGCTTAGTGCAAATTGTTTTGACAACCCTTTTAGTTTGGTTAAAGAAAACGGACGAATTAAAGGGACTTGGAATGTTAAATCAGTAAAAATGGATGTTTGAACTTTCATTTCTGTTGATTTGAATGTTGATTGAAGTTTGGTCAAGTGTGTGCAAAACCCTACCTTTTGGGGATTCTTGATTTGCCTTGTGTTCTTCAATTTGTTTTTGATGCGTATTTGTGTGCAGTGTTTTATATTGTGACTTAAGTAGAATAAATGAAAGTGGACTGATTTGCCTTCTCGATTTCTGGTTTGATTATGTGTTTTTGGGTACTATGTTTATTTGAGGTTATGGACTTTTTATTTACATTTTTTTATGGCCTGTGTTTAGTTTACTAGTGAGTAGAATGTAAATTAGTTTGAGGAATTATGATTGATGATTAGAAATTCTGTTGTTTTTTCTCTTTTTGTGTGTAATCAGTTTTGTAGAAGAGAAGAGTAAAAAGGGATTTATGGATGAGAAACCATGATATTGTGAACCCTTGAAGTCATTGGGAAGTCTAAAATTCTTTGGTTTATGATTGTTTTATTCTGTTAAGTATTTGAGTGAGTTGTAGCCTCTAGGCTTTGGGGTGATTTAAAATCTGCACACTTTGGTAAATTATGGGACATTGTGAAGCGGTTTAAACTTAATAGATGTTGCTAATTGTAGAATGTTGACACTGGAGGATGTTTTGAGTAAATTGGGTTTTGGTGACTTTTAAAGATTTATTGGTGCTCGTTTGTGATTGGGAAATAATGGATTGGTTGGAGTATTGATTTAGTAAAATAATTAGGTGTTAAAAGAGAGGCAAATTTGCATGTTAAATGATTAGGATTGGCTGAATGAATGCTTGCTAAACCTTAGCAGATTTGTTTGGTAGAATTATGTGAATTATATGGGAAAGAGAGTTGAGAAGGCTAATTTGAAGTTCTGTTTTTGTATTCCTTTGTCTGCCCTGTTCAATTTGGTCAGATAGTGAGAGGAGATATCTGATGGTTTTCAACATAGATTAGTGTTTGAATATGTGATTACAAGATTAATTTATGTTTTGATAGAAAAGGCCATTTTTTTTATTCTACTTGTCTTGTTGTTCAGCCCTTCAAAAATCCAAGT
The DNA here is from genome assembly GCA_029929735.1 of Mimosa pudica. NCBI lineage: Eukaryota > Viridiplantae > Streptophyta > Magnoliopsida > Fabales > Fabaceae > Mimosa > Mimosa pudica. The sequence continues at coordinate 1,927,608 of JAKELP010000037.1, read as the reverse complement.
GTGTTGTGTATGTGTGTGTGTGCACATAAATGAAATGGTTGAGATTGAAATAGAATAGTTATTTTCATGGTGTAGATGTAAAATTGAAATGAGAATTGGAACTTAGTTTTAGATTGGATCATCCTTGAAAATGATTATGGATGTTAATTGTTACTTTTAGTGGAGTTCTAATATGAAATTGAACTTGAATATAAAGGTATGAGTGGATTTCTTTTCTTCTTGTAATGTTGGTGGAATGTTTTAGTAATAAGAAAGAATGGATTGATTAATGTTATGATTTATTGTATGCTATACCGTGAAAGATATACATAGTAGAGAATTAATATATGATGGAAATTCGTTGATCTTGTGACTCATGTTGTATGACTGTAAGTGGTTAGGGATTTAATTTAGATTATTTAATTGATGATATAAAACTGATTATGTATGAAATGTATTTAGAATCATAAGAGGTTTTAAATCCTAAGGTAGTTAAACTTAGAAAATCAGGAAAGTGTGATTGATTAGAAGGGATTGGGGAGTAATATTAAGACTCGTGAGAGACGTCATTTAATCCATAATTTAGAATGATCATTGACCACTATTATTACATGGTGTAATAATAGGAATGAATTGTGATATAGAAACATTCCTCAAGACATGGTAGAGAAAAGGGGAAGAACAGCAGAGTGCTAAGGATTACAGGTAACCACGCTTACCTAACTATAACATTGAGATTGATGTTAGTCGAGATTTTCAAATCTCTTTTCTATATATGTATGTATGAAGTTTTCAAAGTTAGTTTGATATCAAAACAGGCTATTGGGTGCCTTTCAACTAAAGCTATTTTCATATAGCGATTTCGACATATATATATATATATATATATATATATAGCATCTTGTTGATGGGATTTGATTGTGGATAGTTGTTGCATGACACTGCTTGTACCATTGGCTGATGTAACCGTTCGATAGCGCAATCGACGGTTAGTTGTACTGGTCCTAATGAGTAGAGACAGGGACTTCCGGTTTCCGAGTAGAGACGGGCTCCGTTTATTATTTCCTTTTGATTATAGACAGGGGAAATATGCCTTTCAGAGTAGAGACTGGGGCACAGTGTCAATCATATTTACTTTGGATATTTGGAGATGTTTGGCTTGTCGAGGTTATGTATATTTGGAGATGTGTGGGTATATATATATATGTTATGTGTGTGCATGTGTACTGTATACAGGTAAATTATTTTAAAACTGTGGTGCCCTTTAGACGCTCTGCTAACCGCACTTTTCATTGTTATAGTGAGTTAAGTGTTGGTTACTGAGACATTATTTGTCTCACCCCATTCCCTATATTTTTGCAGGTGATTATGCACAAGCGCGAGGATCAAGGAAGGGGTATAGGTTATAGATGTTAGTAGGGATGTATATTGCCAACAGATTTTAGGCTTGCATTCGCTTCCGCATTATTGTTACTTTAATTAAGAAATTAGTTATGGATTGAATGAGTTTGTTTTTATTAACCATGTTAGATTAATCCTTTCTAACATGGTTAGCTTTTAATTATCCATGATAGTTTTCATATGATATTAGGTGATTATTTTCTATCATGGATAATAATTAAATAGTTAGAAAGTTCTTTTCTAACTATGATAGGGTTACAATATTAGGAAAACCATTTTTCTATCATAGTTAGCAAAGGAAATACGTTTAGGGTTAATGCTAATGGTTAATCAGGAAATTAATAACAAAATGTTACACTAGGATATTTGGCGCACTATATATTAAAATGATAAAGCTGCACTGTAGGGTAACTTTGTGATGGTTTTTGTAAAAGAGATTTCTAGTAGGTGTAACATCCTGATTTTTTTTTCTATATATAAACAAATTAATAAATATTTGGAATTTGATTTCACAAATTAATTTAGAAAGTTTAATTTACTTTTAGGAAAAATTACTAAGACTTTATTTCCATTATGTTAACGAAAATAATTAAGCATTTAATTTTAATTTGGGAATAATTATAAACTTTATATCAAATGACTTATTGATTTATTCATGGGAATGTAATTTTGGGAGATAAGGTAAGCTAAAAGGGATTTATGATTATATTTTTAGGAATCAAATTGGAAATTATAAATATGTAAAATATAGAATGATAATAGCACAACTAATGTGAAACATTTTAACCCTAAAGGGTGTTTTTGTAATTAGCCTCAAAACCCTAATGTTGTCATATATTTAAACACCTCTTCCACTCCTTCTCTTTTTTGTTTCTCTGGCCGCATACACGCATAAAAAATAGGGGGACCTCCTTCTTCCACACTTCTGCTCTGATTTCTCACCTTAAACCTCACTCTCTTCCCGTTACTTCACTATTACCAGCCACAGACCACGATGAAGGAGGCCATTTCCGGCGGTGGCAAGCTCGGTCACCATTATTTCATCTTCTCCATCGATTTCTCCTCCTTCTTCCTCACTACTTTGTCCTCTCCCTCGTTCCTCATCGTTTCCGGCGAGCCTAGCGGAACTCGACGGCAAAGCACAGCGTAAGAGACCGCCGCTCGACGTGCAAGTTCATGTTTGAACTTAGAAGTTGGTTATTGACACTTGAGCACGTTGGAGCTTACGTTTATTTTTGATTTGAATGCAAGGAGGTAACTACTTAAACTTGTTTGCGTGTGTGTGTATGTTGGTAAGCGTATAGGTTAGTTTATGAATGTGTGATGTTTATTTTATGCTTTATGAGAATTGATGATTTGTTTGGTGCACACCGGTTAATATGATTATAATTATGTCATTCCAGAATGAGGTTTCCTGTAAAACCCTCAGGGACTAAAATGAATAAGACAAAATTGTTACATGTTCAGTAGGGTTGTTAGTCCCTTTGAACCAGTACAAGCGAGGGTACATCGACCATCGAGTCGTGAGTCCCTATTGAACTGAGATATTCCGGTGTGTTGTGTTTGATTTGACTTTTGTTATTGATGTTTAATTATGATTATTGATGTCTTTAATTATCATTATTATTGATGTTTTGAGCTGTGATGTATCTGTATTTCGTGCTGCTGTAACACATGATTGGTAGTTACTTGAAATTAACATAGATAATATGTTCATGCAACACTACATGTAGCACACACCACTTTACACTGTATTATCACACATTACCTTGCGGGCATGCTCATGCACGTAATGCAAAAATGTACGTAAGCGAGTGGTAGTAGTTGCGATTTCTGGGTCTACCCCAATCGTTGTCAACAGGTATTAGAACGGGGCAGGAGTCATGGGAAAAGAATCTGGAGACTTGGGAATTAGGCAACATGTTTTTATACATTTTTCATATATTCGTTAATAATTTGTAAACTTCTTTAATTTATTTTCTTTGGATTACTGTATGTCTGTATATAATTTTGGGTTGGATAACTATAATTATTTCTTAAACATGTTTATGTGCTTATTTGTAAATGATTGTGAAAGAATTTAATCAGGTATTATTAGATTTGTTTAAATATCCATGTTAGTCAATTTTTATCTAACATGGATATATCAGATTCGATTTTATTAAAAAAAATAATAATAAATGATTTTCAATTGTTAATTTTATATTTGATTATAAAATTATTTATCATAATTTATTTATTTCAAAATTTACATTAAATCTTTTTCTAACCATGATAGTTCATTTGTAACTCAAATTATTTTTCTATCATGGTTAGCCTATTAACTTATATTTTTTGAAAATTTAGAAAACTCGTTTTTCTAACTATGTTAGCTATTATATATTAACCTAAATTCTTTTTTTAACATAGTTAGATTTCAAACTATTTTTTATTAAGGACTAATTTTTCTAACTATGTTAGTAATGATTTTAACTTAATTGCTTTTTTTCTAACATAGTTAGCATTAGCATAAATGAAATCAGGATTTGAATAAAAAAATAGCGTAAAAATAGTTAGAATATTGTGGTTGTTACAATTTGGTATCAGAGCAAAGGTTTACGGTCGTCCAAACTAGTCATGAGATGTGACATAGAAAGATTCTTGTTTGTAAGTCATGACTGCGGCATGAATTACAAACAGGAAGCTTTGGTCACCAAATCTTCATGACATGGTTTGGTTTAGTTAAATAGGTGGTTAAAAGAAAAGTAATTATGTGTCCTTATTACAATATAAAACGAATTTTCTTTTCAGGATTGAGAATTATTTATGCTTGAGACTTGTGATGTGCTATTTCATACATTACATATGCATTAAACACATGTTTTTGGTGATTTATTGATTGGTCTATACTTAATGGTGATATGGAAAATTTAGCTTATCTTAAATAGTTATATGTAGTTGTAAAGGAAATTTCGACAGATTTAGAGAAGTGAAAGCTATAGTTTGATTTCTGATTTGTGAATTTAAGAGCCGTTGGAATCTCTTGTTTCATATTTATAAGTACATGTGAAAAATTATTGTGCATTGTAATTTGATTGATTTAGATTGAGTTAGGATTAATTAAGATTTTAAGGATTTGAACATCCAATATAGGTCATATATTGATAGAGAATGAATGAGTTGGATAGTATAACTGAGATTGAGATGAGATCTACTATATGAGGAATATGATTGATAGAAGTTGAATAAGTTAGGGTTGATTGAGTTGTGACATCCTCAAAATTTAATTCAGGATTTGAAAATATTTTAGTAAATGACCATTAGAATATTTGAGAATTATTAGAAATTTTTGGAATTTTTGGAGACTTTTGGGATATTTTCGGAGTTTTGAGATAATAGGTGTCTAAATAATTACTCAAACATTTGAAGAAATAGAAATATGAGAGAATAGTGGAATCCAAAATATTTTGAAAGTTAAGAAGATTAGAGGCTTGATTTAGTGGATTTTAATTAAAAGAGGACATTATGGTAATTTCCGATATCAGTTACATAATCCATTCCAATAAGCACCAAAACAAACATGGCCTTAGCCCTTCTCCCTTAAGTTGCCGACAGACCCCCCCCCCCCCCCTCATATGAAACCCATTTGGCCTCATTCATCCTTCCCTTCACCATCTTCATTCTCCATCCACCACCACACACCTACACACTTTGATTTCTCACTTTCCCACCACATCCATTTCCATTTTTCACTTGCTTTCTCCTTCCAAATCGCGTGGGACTTGTTAGTTTCCCTTACTGCTCGTGTTTTCAAAACCCAGCATCTTCCTCCACTGTTTTCCGGCGAGTCTGGCCGGCGGACGACGGTAGAAGGCGGCGGTGAAGGTGAGCTTTCCGTTTGTGGTTGTTTCTCAAGCTATTATTTCTTTTCAACCTTGTTTTTCATATTTTTCCTTTCATTTTCTGTGATAATTCGGTCAGCCCTTTTATGGCTACTTTCCGGCGAGATTCAAGACATTTTCCGGCGGGTCTTGACTACTCTTTCACTTAGAAACCATGTAAGCATCCCTACCTAATGGATTTTTGGATTTTTAGATAAAAGCTCTCTCTTTTGAAGTTAGGGTTTTGGATATACTAAAAATTTTGGAATTTTAATGCTTTAATATTGAAATGGAGGCATTTAATTTGAGTATTCTTGGGAGCAATTGGATTTTCTATCGAAGATTAAATATGTAGAAATTTTTGGTGATGGTTATGATACTTTGAAAGTAGGATTTGCACATAATTAAATCCTTGAAGCTTTAAACAAGAAATTGTGGATATTTTAGTGGGTATTGGAAGATATTTAGAAAGTATTTAAGTTATTGGAGTTGAGATTTATTTTGGGAATTTTATAGACATTTTTGGACTCTTTGAAGTTGTGTTTTGTTAATGAAAGATGATTTAACTGAATTGGTGGTTAATAAATGCTTGTTGAGGTTATATTAGGATGATGGAATATTGGTTTTAGTTGGATTGGTGTTTGTAAGGAAATTTGGTAGTTAAAGTGTGGATTAAAGGATAATTTGGTTAGGTAAAGGTGTGTTTCAATTGTGGTGGAGTGTTTGTGAAGTTAGGAAGTTACTTTGAGTTGTAAATTTGATATTAATATGGTGGTTTGGTGGTTGGTGATTGTTTTAAAATTTTATAGGCATTTTTAGTTCTTCAAAGTGGAATTTCGTTTATGTGGGCTGTATGGATTAAGTTGGGAGTTAAGATATGTTTGTGTAGGTGTTATGAAGAGGTTGGAAAAGTGAAATGGTTTGGAATTGTTTTTGGGAAGGAGTTGTTAAATAAAGAGCAGAATTAAAGAGAGATTTGTTAAGTAATGATGCATTTGGAAGGGGGAGAGAGTTTTTGAGTTTAAGAGGTCACTTTGAGTGATTAATTTAATATGAATGTGGGTTTTGATGGATTTTAACATGGTGAGCTAATTTTACAAGAGTTAGGAGGAGTGGAAAAATTAATGATGTAGAAGTTATAAGTAAATGGATAAAGGAAATTATGATAGTTTAAGGAATATAAATTAGTATAGATGTTGAAAGTAATTTATTACTTCTTTTGAAATTGTTTAAAAAGTTGAGTCAAAGTCACTTACAAAGTGTCTTGACCCATTTAGGAATTGTGGGATTATTGTAGACGGCAGCTTTTCGGGCGGAGTTTGAGGACTACTTTTATCTGGGTATACCTGCTGCTGTTAAGTTTCGCAGGTAATCACGCTTAACTGACTGTGATACTGAGGGTGACGGTAGTTGAGGATTTCTAAAATCCCCTTCTACTTTTATATATATAAATGAAATGTGTTCAGATTATTTTATATTTAAACGTGGGCTATAGGGTACCTTTCTAAATACACTGTACTTTATATATATATATATATATTCATATATAAATCTTTTGTATGTTGCATGACACTGATTATTAGTACTGTCGGCCGATGTAACCATCGATTTGCGCAAATCGATAGGTTAATTGTACATGTTCCTCGGATTGTAAAGGAACCAGGGATGTTTTCACATTTTAGAGTGCTCCCTTTTTCATGCTTTCAGATTTGAGACTGGGCACAGTGTCAATCACGTTTATTTTTGTCTATTGAGAGATGGATGTATGTGTACTGTATATATGTGTATATATTATGTGGTTATGCAGGTTTTGAAAACTGTGGTACCCTGTAGACACTCCACTACCCCACTTCTGAGTGTCACAGTGAGTTAAGAGGTGATTATTGAGACATTGTTTTGTCTCACCCCATTCCCTTTATTTTTTACAGGTGATCATGCCCAGAGAGGGAAGCAGAGAGGAAGGGGAAAGGATTGGCCGGCCCACACGAGTAGGCCGGAGGTGATCTATAAAGAATATATATTGTCATTTATTAGGTTGCATCCGCTTCCGCATTTGTTTGTATTGTTTTGAATAATTGATTTGTTTGATAACTGAATTCAATGTTTCTGTTGGGTTTTAGTTGGGTTATGGATACTGTTATAGTTAAGGTGTAACTTTGACAGATGTAATAGTCGTAGCTATGCTACGTACTCTGTTAGTTGATGGTGGTTATGATGCAGAATGGTGCGTAGGATTATTGGTATATGAGGATTGCCTGTTAATGGAAAGACAATTTTTGTTCCTGTTTAGGGACTGTATGTGGATAATTTGTACAGGGTAAATTGCCTGATAATGGAAAGGCAATCCCTTTTGCTTGATATGGACTTGTTCAATGGTTGTACTTTGTGTTATTTGTTTTGTTGTATTATTTGTACAGACATTTTAGAATAACCTTGTTAAGGAAATTCTGTTTCTAACAGGGTTATATGGTATATGTTAGTGATGTGTGACTGATTGAATGTTGTTCATTTATATAACCATATTAGATGGGTCCCGCTCTAATATGGTTATCATTTCTGAATGATATTTAGTTTCTTTTACTAACCATGTTAGGTTATTCTTTTCTAACATGGTTAGCAGATAATTATCCATGATAGCATTTGTATTGTATTAGGAAATTCTTTTCTATCATGGATAATGCATATAAATTATTAGAAATTTCTTTTATAACTATGATAGTGATATTGATATTATGGAAATACCTCTTTCTATCATAGTTAGTAAAGTAAATTATGGAATTGAAAGTGTTATTCTTGGTTAATTAGGGACTTAGACTTAGTATGTTACATGAGTGATTTTGATTGGTATGAATAGTAGGGGTTAATGAATGCTTAATTTGATAGTTGTATATATATTTTGAACGATATTAAGTAGGGAATGTTATTTTGTTTGAGGTATAGTTGAAGTTAATTTTAAAATTAGAGCTTGTATCTGAAAGAGAAATAGAAGCAAGCACCCATTGAAATCTGGATTATTTGAAATTAAAAGATAGGGAATACGATTTTAATCATTAAGGAAAATGAAAATGTGTCAGATAGTTTGAAGGAACTTGTGTTAATAGGAAAGGAGCAATATGCTTAGTTTTGAGAGAGAAATTGAAAATTAATACAATGTTAGTTGTTTTGTCTTGAGTTAAGACTAGGGAACGTATTGAGAGTTTGTCATAGTGGATTCTTGAAATTTTGAAAAATATTAAATGGTTTTGATGATAACACTAGATATTATCCCTTGATTTTTTTTAGCATCATAGTATGAATGTCTATATAAAGGTATGAAGATTTGATTAAGCTTTGAGCGCAAAATGCCATGTCAGTGTTAGATTTCAATATCTTAGATAGTTCTATGGTTAATGACTTTGGTAGTTTTAATGGTAAGTGTGAGTGACTTTAGTGAATGCAAATTATTGGAATTAATTTAGAAAAGATTATTGATAAGCGGAAGATATGAACGCTATAGAGAGGTACATGGATTTGAAATTTCAAAGGATTTTGAGATTTTTCTTGGTTTGTTAGGCATATTGATATGAATACTAATGAAGAGTTTATTTGGTCGAAATTGTTGGAATTCATATAGGTGAAATAATAATGAGATTGAAGTATGACTATTTAGCTTGTATGAACTAAGTTAGATGTATTTGAGAAGAACCTGTGACTATATGATTGGAGTATATTATAGATTGACTCAATGTTTTGATTAAAGGTGAAATAGGGAGACTTAGGTTTTGTATTAAAGTTAATTAAGAGGTTTACTTGAGATTGAACCATAGTTTGATGACTCTGACATAATGGATTGACCTTGAATAATGACTAAGTGGGATAATTTATTGAAATTTGAGGTTTTACAGTGGTTTAAGGAGTGCATATGCTAGATTTATCAGGAAATTAAGAATTTTTGGACAGGAATAACTTTTTAGGCTTGTTGATGGAATTAAAGTAGATACGTACGATATTGGTAAACAATCTGTGCATAAAGTTGTTTGAATAAATTTATTATGAATTCATGACTTTTGGAGAAAGATGAAATTTTCCTTTGATTTTAATGACTATTGAAGATTGAGTTTGATCGTATTGATTAAAGGTAGTATTATCGATATTGTGATTGTGATTTATTAAGAGAATAAGGGAAAGAGTGAATTATTGCTAGACTTTTGTTGAGGAGTTTAAGAATTAGTGATGAATTTTGAAGTTGTGATCATGAGACTAAATAGATTAAGAAGCTATTTCTGCTGAATATTTTATGTTGGAGTTTGAGCGACATATTTAATTGATTGGAATAAAAGACAATTGATTATGATTTTGATGATGATGTTGGTTTGGAAGATGACTAAGGGAAACAGTTGGAGTTGGAAGATGAAACTAGCAAATTTGATCTGATGTTAAATAGCATTTTTAAGGAGTAATGCTTATTGTGAAAGGTGTAAAGAATAGCTGAGATAATTAAGGTGTTGTTAGTTTTAAAATTATATTATGGAAAATCAATGGCTGATTAAATTGAGTGATGTTTAATAGTTATTGGATTGATATTTACATAGGTTGTAAGATTTATTTTCATATCCTAGGAATTGGTTTGAGGGTTTGATAATGTACCTCTATTAAGAGGAGATATGCTTGTAGGCGATTGAACCATGACTTTTCTTGTTGAAATAGTCAAGAAGTTGGAAATTAATTGAGTAGGAAGATCTGATGTTTTGAGGATTCAAATGAAATGTAAGATTTTGGTTATTGTTAATGGTAGGGGAGTGTTTTAGAGTTAGTGACCTAACTAGGGAGCAGTTGATACCCCTTAAATGGGGAAATGAGCAAGTTGTGTGGTTCTATCTATATTTTGAAGTGACATGATAATACAAGAATAGGTGATAATCTATATGCTCACTAATCAGGTGTAGCAAAGCTAGAAGATTATTTGAAAATTTAGAAATGAAGAGAAATGACGTGTAACATTTTGACTAGAATTTGGAGCTTTAAATGACTAATTCAAGTTTTAGGGATGTATTGAGTGGATTTGTGATGTATTACTTATTAGATTTTGTGATATAGTGAATTTTGGGGACAAAATTTTTAAAAGGTGGGTAGAGTTGTAACATCCTGATTTTTTTTTCTATATATAAACAAATTAATAAATATTTGGAATTTGATTTCACAAATTAATTTAGAAAGTTTAATTTACTTTTAGGAAAATTGCTAAGACTTTATTTCCATTATGTTAACGAAAATAATTAAGTATTTAATTTTAATTTGGGAATAATTATAAACTTTATATCAAATGACTTATTAATTTATGTAACGGGAATGTAATTTTGGTAGATAAGGTAAGCTAAAAGTGATTTATGATTATATTTTTAGGAATCAAATTGGAAATTATAAATATGTAAAATATAGAATGATAATAGCAAAACTAATGTGAAACATTTTAACCCTAAAGGGTGTTTTTGTAATTAGCCTCAAAACCCTAATGTTGTCATATATTTAAACACCTCTTCCACTCCTTCTCTTTTTTGTTTCTCTGGCCGCATACACGCATAAAAAAACGGGGGACCTCCTTCTTCTTCCACACTTCCTCTCTGATTTCTCACCTGAAACCTCACTCTCTTCCCGTTACTTCACTATTACCAGCCACAGACCACGATGAAGGAGGCCATTTCCGGCGGTGGCAAGCTCGGTCACCATTATTTCATCTTCTTTATCGATTTCTCCTCCTTCTTCCTCACTGCTTCGTCCTCTCCCTCGTTCCTCATCGTTTCCGGCGAGCCTAGCGGCGCTCGAAGGCGAAGCACAGCGTAAGAGACCGCCGCTCGACGTGCAAGTTCATGTTTGAACTTAGAAGTTGGTTATTGACACTTGAGCACGTTGGAGCTTACGTTTATTTTTTATTTGAATGCAAGGAGGTAACTACTTAAACTTGTTTGCGTGTGTGTGTATGTTGGTAAGCATATAGGCTAGTTTATGAATTTGTGATGTTTATTATATGCTTTATGAGAATTGATGATTTGTTTGGTGCACACCGGTTAATATGATTATAATTATGCCATTCCGGAATGAGGTTTCCTGTAAAACCCCCAGGGACTAAAATGAATAAGACAAAATTGTCACATGTTCAGTAGGATTGTTAGTCCCTTTGAACCAGTTCAAGCGAGGGTACATCAACCATCGCGTCGTGAGTCCCTATTGAACTGAGATATTCCGGTGTGTTATGTTTGATTTGACTTTTGTTATTGATGTTTAATTATGATTATTGATGTCTTTAATTATCATTATTATTGATGTTTTGAGCTGTGATGTATCTGTATTTCGTGCTGCTGTAATACATGATTGGTAGTTACTTGAAATTAACATAGATAATATGTTCATGCAACACTACATGTAGCACACACCACTTTACACAGTATTATCACACACCACCTTGCGGGCATGGTCATGCACGTAGTGCAAAAATGTACGTAAGCGAGTGGTCGTAGTTGCGATTTCTGGGTTTACCCCAATCGTTGTCATTACAGGTATTAGAGCGGGGCAGGAGTCATGGGAAAGAATCTGGAGACTTGGGAATTAGACAACATGTTTTTATACATTTTTCATATATTCGTTAATATTAGTAATGATTTTAACTTAATTGCTTTTTTTCTAACATAGTTAGCATTAGCATAAATGAAATCAGGATTTGAATAAAAAAAATAGCGTAAAAATAGTTAGAATATTGTGGTTGTCTTGCACCTAAAAGGAGATTTGAGCCATAACATTTAACCCACCAAGTATGATTGAGAGATGTAAAAAAATAGCTGATCTACACTTGGTGGATTAGGGCCCAAGGCCAATGAGAATTGGGGTTGTTATGTAAATATAAAATTATATGTGTTCAAATGAGTAATTTTCCCAATGGATTTTATATTTAAATAACTTCAAGAAGTCTGATGCGGAAAAATCCTTTTCCTTTAGCTCTTCTCTTACTCTCACAAGTGTCATATGTCATATAACGTATTTGTGTGGGTACCCAACCAAATCAACCGAATTCCACTACGCCTTAAATCCTTTAGTGGTATTATAGTGAAAGAATGAAAAGCTTTGAATCAAAGTAATTAAAATGAGCTTTGGTGGCATTACATTGGTTCAATTTCTTATTTAATTTCAAAATGATTTTGAAGTTAAAGCATTCAAGTTAAATAAACAAATTCCAAAGCAACCACTAAGTGTCATCTAGCCCTAATTAATGTCTAATTAGTAACCACTTAAATTAGTCATTACTTAAAGTTAGAGTAAGGTTCCATTTGATGTTTATTAAACATTTTTTAAAGTTAATCCTCTTAGAATGTGTAACCACAACATTCAATTTAGAAACACTAAAATATATAACTTGACAACAATCAAAATCATAAGCATTCATTAATCTAAATATAAAATATGATAAACTTAATATTCAATCACCAAACTCAATATCCAATACAAATATTCTAATGCAATAACAATGGAGGGTTTGTCAGAGATGAGTGAAGTAGTGAATAGAGCAGAGAGAACTCGAAGATAGGCTTGCACAACGGAACGACGGTCTCCAAGCCATGCTTCTCTGTTGAACGCCTCTAGACCACTAGAAACGAAGGAGGACGCCAGTGAGAGTGAGAAACGATGAGGGGATCTGGGAGGAAGGAGAAGAGTCGCGAGGGAAAGGGTGGAAGGAAGAGAAGGCCTAGTGATTTTTATATATAATTTGGTCACATTTTAGGAGTCATCAAGTTAAGAATAAATAAATTTGCAGAGAATTAAAAAAATGATGTGAAAGAATGTTTAGGAATTTACTTATTGAAATAAAAAAGAAGGAAAATAAATAAAATATTTATATTATTATTCCTTAATAACTTTAGTGTGTGCATATTACAAATCAAATAAAAGGAAGGAATAAAGGAGTAGAACTCATCCTGGGGTGTGTGGTTGAGTGGCAAGGACTCATTCACCCTTAACCAATTGCCTGGGGTTTGATCCCTGGCGTTGGATATGGAGAAGCATTAAATCTCTCAGACCAGCTTTCCCACCCTTTGAGGTGCCTACAAATCAGCGGGAGATTAGTCTCTCACTTGTCGAGTGAGGGGATACCTTGATCATGGATAAAAAAAAAGGAGTAGAACTCATTGACAAAAGGAAATCATCATCAGTCACGTGGCAATCATATGGCAAGCACAAGAGAATAAAATTACAAGTATTATTAATTTGAACTTTGAAGAGATCAAATGTTGGGCCAACATGTGCAAACTAGGCTTTTGGACTATGTGAATTAAACCTAATTTAGTACACACGCAAAGGGGGGAGCTTTAAATTTGAATATGTTAAAAACACACAAGCAGCAGCTGGGGGAAAATCAATTTGAATCAGACGCGAGTGGAGGAAAAGAAAGGAAAGGAGGCGGCTGGAGTCAATTCATTCACATACACTACACGCTGAAGAAAGAGGAGGAACAAGATGGCAATAGTTTTGTCTTTTCTTGGGAAATTCTCAACCGCATCCACACATGCACTCAGAGGAAAGGGAATTGGGAGCATCTTTTGTTTCTTAGTGTTATTAATTTCAAATGGAGTTTTGGTGGTATTGTTGTCTTGCATGATATCATGTGGGATGATTTAATCAACTAGATTACTGATGTAGATGCTTATGTTAATTGTTTTGGTTAAGCTTATTTAGGTTGAATTTCCAAGTTCATTAGTGCTTAGATAATTTATTAAATTGAAAACTCATTAATGTATTCAATGTAATTCTCCAATATAATTCACAAGAGTAATTGGGACAAGATTCTAACTAGTTGCTACATGATTTAATCTATTGCTAATTGGTCATTGGGACTAATAATGTTGAGTAACTTGGGAGAAATCCTATGTAATCCATTCACTATCCTAGTATTCAATTGGCATAGGATTAAGTTAAGTCAATTAATTTCTTAACTAAAGTTGAGTGGTGTTACAAGACATAGTTGACTCATTCCTTTTGTTTGTAATTAACAAAGTCTGGTTGGATGATATTGCCCCAACTATCCTTTCACTCTCTAATGTATGAAGTCAAGTTTGCCACTAAAACCCTAACCAAGAGAGCTTTCATCTCATTGATTGTCATCTTTCATTCCATTCTACGTCAAAAATCCAAAAACATGTATTTACATTAAGTATTTTAATTAGATGATCTTTTAAACCAAACTCCAAATCAATTCCTTTGTTTGTTTCAATTGCATTTAGTAGCTTAGGTAGATCATTAGACTCCTTACAAACGATCCGGGGTTGTACCACTTGTTACAATCCTTGATTTCATAAATAACTTTCATTTAACCCCAAGGCGATTAGGGCAAAGGTTAAATCAAGCATGCTCCAAGCTCCTCAACCACCCCCATCTCAGAATGGATGGTGGTTCTTCAAGAACATCACAAAGACTCAGCTAAAGCCTACATTGTATATATATTATACCAATCCCAGCTGCTGACTTACTTGTGTTTTATTAGGAAGTCTTCATACATTGTAACTCCTTTCATACATCGCTGCTTATTAAGAGCCACATTAGCTAGGATTGTTTCTTGTTCTTTTTTATGCAGAAGGAAAATCACCATCTATCTTTCTGGACAAACCAAACAGCAATGGTGTTATCATTTTGGACATCCAAAAAAACCTCAGCAAATATGTAGATTACTATTTTTACAAAAAGCACATACTCCCAGGCTCAATGTATAAGGGTGAATTGCATGGATACCATGTTTTTCATCCAATATAACACTAGGTTTTTATTATCTTTTTATGTTTATTATTATTCCGAACTTATAATTTTACTGTACTTTTCCTTACTAATTGAAATTGCCTTTATGTAAAAAGAAATCTTTCAAACTAATTAACTTCCGTCAAGAGTTAAGAGCAAGACTTACTAGCATTCTAGAGTTGGAAGTTTGCTAGTGTCACATGTGATAGTTGGTATTAAGAGCAAGTATGTGACACGAAGCAAGCAAGGGTGGATGAATTAATTAAATAGGATTAAATTTACTTTTTCTCAAATGTTTTGTATGAACTTCTGCGAATCACTAGTCTCTTCATGTGAGATATGAACAAGACACGTACGGTTTCAATTCAAGTGGTCCCTTCTATTGTACGTAATGCGTTCATGTGAAGCACATATTCCACAAAAATCCAAAAACAAGTTAGGTATAGTGTCTTAAATAATTGATGATGATAAAAATAATAAGATTTTATATTTTTGGTCTCGAATGGGATTTTCATTGAATTTTTTTTTCATAATGAAGATCCAACCACTTTGGCTATAGTTTTAATTATGTGGTAGAATTTAAGAGAAAGAACGGGTAAAAAGATATTTATTTTGAAGTACAAAAAATTATACTTATTTAGAAGGACCAAATACTTAAATATAAATTTTAAACTACTAAATTACCCTCTAACCAACCTCTTTATATTTTCACCTGTATTTATGATTTTTTAAAAAAATATTAAAACTAACACCACCCATCGTCCTCATGATCATATTATAATCCATATCTTTATCATCAATAATGTATTTCGACAAAAAATGAAGTAAAAAAATGTAACATGTATAATTCCACTCTTCTTACAATCATATTACTCCATATTGTTTCTTATAATAGATAGATGCTTTCTTGTGACCCTATTAATATATTCTATTTGGCTTGTACATTTAAGTTATTTTTAATCCTATATAATAAATTATTAATTATTTTTATGACTTTATAATTGTAATTTTATGATTGTCCTGACAGAGATCGAGGTTTGGATATTTATATATTCTTTGATTCTTGATAACAATAGTGACTATTCATGTTATAGAAAAATAGTGACTATTCATATTGAAATCATCATTAAAATCCAGTTGAAACAATTGAATTTTTTTTATTTTCAATAAAAAAACAATTTTTAATTATAACCTTTATTTTTTATATTTTTTTTTCAAATTTTAATGTTTGATGGTAACGAAATAATTTCGATAATTGAAAAACTAAATTGTGTTTTTTAATTACAAAAATAATACTCTTAGAGTTTTATATTTAGTATTAATTTTATTTTTTAAAAAAATTGAAAATCTGAAGAAACATAGAAAGTTTAGTTAGGGGTTGTTAACTATTTTAAAATATATATTATATTATTTTCTTCTTGAAAATAATTTCAATTTTATGGTCCTCTCATTAAATACCATTCTTCCTAAATCATTATTTCTAATTCTCTCCAACTAAATAATATGGAACACATTTTTTATCTTAAAATTTAGGCGAATTCGCCTTTAGATTCTTTTTTTTTTAATTACCCTGAAGTGATGCTTTGACTGTACGTAGATAGACCCAGTTTAATACTTCTTCCTTATAATGTAGATGAGTTTTTGTTGCAATATAGAAAAGATAAGAAAATATGTGTACGAAAGAGAGATAATTAAAAGAAATTTTACTTTTGGAAATGATTTTTGAAAGGAATCGGTTGTATACATATGGGAAGAAAAAAAATAATGTGAAAACTGAAGAAAAAGTTAAAAAGAGTATATAAAAAATTAATAAGGTTACTTCACAAATACTTTTTAAAACCTATGAATTCTCAATTATCTCAATTATTAGTATACGAGTGTCACTTTGACCAGTCAAAACTCAAGTTGAGTGAATAAACATGCATGACACCACAGAAAACTGCGCATGAATACGTCATCATTTTTTTCATAACCCAACTTTTATTGTCTTTTGGATCATGATCAAGATATCCCTCACTTGACAAGTGAGAGACTAATCCCCCGCTGATTTGTAGGCACCTCAAAGGGTGAGACAACTGGCTTAGGAGATTTAATGTTTCTCCATACCCTACGCCAGGAATCGAACCTCAGACAATTGGTTAAGGGTGAATGAGTCCTTGTCACTCAACCACACACCCCAGGTTAACTTTTATTGTCTTTTCACTAACAAATAAATAAATTAAGTTCTATTTTTATCTGTAAAATGAAATTGTAGTTATTACTAGTTCCCATTTTTCAAGTTATCACTTGTCATTCATACGATCAACAAAGTAAACTTACATATTGACTAAACAATAGTTAATACAAAACTTTCATATTGTTATATTCATATAACAAATAATATATATATATATATATATATATATATATAGATATAGATATTTGCATAAATATTATTGACAATGGTTTTTTATAACAAAGTTTACTTGTATTGGATGTCAAGTTTCATATTTAAAAGTTACAAAAGCTCTTATAAAAATAAATGTATGCATAGGAGTGGTAAGTACTATCGTCCCTTAAGCAAGTAGTTGGAGGTTCGATCCCTTACACTTGTGAATGGAGCAAATTCACAGACTAACTGTCTACCCCCTATATGGGATTTCAGAATAGCGAGATGTTAGTCCCACTTGACACGCGGGTGGGGATACCCCTAGGAAACAAAAAATAACTAAATAAATGTATGCATAGTAACCGGTTATAATATGATATTAAATCCGAGACAAATATTACCGAATCAAATTTCAATTGAAATTGTTTATTGAAAATGGGTTTCAGAAATTAAACTAAAAGATAAAAAATGACATATTTATTAAATACTCCCTCCGGTCCAAAATATAAGACCTAATTGACTTTTTCTAGAAAATCCTTAAAAACGCAAAATAAGTTAATTATAAATTGATTTACCTAATTTTTCCCTTAAAATAGTTTATTTTACCTATAAACTAATGGATAATCTAAAAATATATCAAATATATCATCATTTAATAACTTATTTCGCAATCTTAATTTCTCCAAAAAAAAGTCAATTAGATCCTATATTTAGGACCAGAGGTTGTATCTTATATTACGTCAAGTAATTATTACGTCATCAATAACCTTAGATGTTGCTTCCCATTATCTATGTTATCAACTACTCCCTCCTGTTCTTATTATAAGTCACTAACTACCCATTTTTTACATACCAAGTAATGATATTTGACTCTTAAAATTCATGTTAAATTTGCCACTTTTTCTAATTTACACTTCATTAAATGATGTGTTTCACATTTTCAATTTTGAATCACAATTAATAACCTGGGTAAAGTGGGAAAAAACATTTAATCTGGCGGTTGCTAACTTATATTAAGAACAAAAAATTGTAGGTAGTTGATGACTTATAGTAGGATCAGTGGGAGTATATTTTATGTTATGAACTATATTGACCGTGATATAGTTCCAACAAAATAATATGATTAATTGTTAAAAAAGTTCCTTATTCCAAAGTTTTCTTGGGCTGTTGAATGACTTGAATTTGATGATTACAGACACTTATGGTTGTAAAATATTCCATAGTATCGAAATTTTGGTTCATAAAAAAAATACTTGAGCATATATATACTTATTAGTTGTGTTTGTTGCATATATATTAAACATCTTTACATTTTTTTGTAATGGACCTAATTTGTCCTTCAAGTAACCATCGAGAACCACTAGACATACTAAACTATAGGGACTAATTATGCTAATGGAATCAAATTAAACTTGAGAGACCAAAACCTCTTGTTTTAAAGTACAGGGAATAAAACGAAAATTGAAAAAAACTATAGGGACCAAAATATAAATAAGAATAATATATGCGGTTAATATGCAATTTCGCAAAGTTTTTAAAAGATCAAAATTCATTGACCATTAGGTGAGGGTAAAGTTGGACCACTTTAGTTACTTGAAGGGCAAATTAGGGTCTGTTGTTAATTTAGGGTGCTCAGTGATCTACAGTGGTTACTTGAAGGGTAAATTAGAGTCATTACCCTTTATTTTTTTTTATCAAAATTGAATTCATTTGCACATGCCAACAAAATATATATAACTAGTTAGTTCCTGATTTGATGCACAATAAGTGTGTTGTACTCCATCCAACCTTTGATTTTTATATATAAATGAGTTAAAAATTATATTTGCCCCTAAAGTATGCACAGAAGATTATATCTGCCCCTAAAGTATTTTGTAGTCTAACTTTGCCTCGAAAATGTGCATAAAGCTTGGTATTTGCCTTTGGAGTATATATGAATAGTCATATATATATGCTTCAGAAGAATGCATGAAGGGTCATATTCGCCCCTAAAGTATGCACAAGAATCAAACTTGACCGTTAAAATTTTAAATGTAAAGGAAAAATATGATCCACATTCATACTTTAGGGGCAAATATGGTCTAAAAATATACTTTTGGGGCAAATATAATCCTTCATGT
Source organism: Mimosa pudica (assembly GCA_029929735.1). Classification (NCBI taxonomy): domain Eukaryota; kingdom Viridiplantae; phylum Streptophyta; class Magnoliopsida; order Fabales; family Fabaceae; genus Mimosa; species Mimosa pudica. The sequence goes on along the minus strand of JAKELP010000037.1, from coordinate 1,908,127 downwards.
ATACTTCAGGGGAATATATGACCCTTAACCCAAATATAAATTCATATAGATAGCTGATTTTACTTGTGTATATGACGGATTTCTCATTTTTTTTTTTGGTTTTCCCACAAGTAACACCTAGTGATACTACCTTCATAATAATATAATAATCAAGTAAAAGAATGATGGGAGAATGAAGGAAGATTGTTAGTGTTTTTAATCATCTTATTAATTAATTTAACTAATATCCTTACTATATTGAAATTAAGTAAATATGTTTTGTAATTAACTAAGACTAGGAGGGAGTACAACATTTTTGTTGAGTGGAATCCTCTCGGTAAAACTATTCACTTATATTAAAGATAGACGAGTATTTAGAAGATGTATATAAAAACGAAATTTACTTATATAATAATATTTTATTAGTATGAAATATATATCCCCTTTCCAAACTCTCAAATCAGAGGTAAAATTACCACATACATAGAGAAACAATGACAAATCCGATTTTGTCATGAAATAGAAAAGGTTTCAAAATGATATTACTATGTATATCTAATAAACGTCTGAGAACAATTTTTTTTTTTCGAAAATTAAAGAAAAAACAAATATTATAGTCAACACCTAATATTTTCAATACTGGGGCCCATATCATTATTTTCTCCGTGTAGTGCTCAATTTGGTGTCTTTTATTTTCTTTTGCCTTCTCTCCTGCTGCCTTCTTAGCTATATAAATGGATCTATCCTATTTCTTCCTCATAACAAGGTTCCCTCCAACTTACAGTGTCTACCAAAATTCAAAGCAAGCTAAGCCTTCTTTTGTGCATAATATATATATATATATATATATATATATATATATATATATATATATTGCATATTCACCATGTCATTATCACTTTCTCACTTTTACACACAGAAGTCGCCATTTTTTCGGAAGCAAACATCAGATATTCATAAAACCAAACCAATTAGAGGAACCAATGTCTCAACCTCTGTTTCCCAGAGTAAAGCCATTTCCATTACTTCCAATGTAAGGGAATTTTAGTTGAATATTCTATGCATACACACACACATATAAAACATAGATTCAAAGAGAGTGCGAAAAGAATTAATAATGTGTTTAATTTATATTTGAGGTTATTGTGTGTATATAATATAATTAGTGTTACTCGTTTTCAGGAGATCGACATTCATATCAGACATGCAAAAGAATTGAAGAACGTTAAGAAAATCCTCTTCAATATAGCAAGAAATAATTCATTGGATGGTTTACGTGTGATAGATATGATTCAAAGACTAGGGATTGAACACCACTTTGAAGAGGAGATTCAAGAAGCTGTTCAAAATCACTATCTGAAGCTTGGAAGCTATTGTAGCAGCACAAATCATGTTCTCCAGCTCTCTGAGGTTTCACTTCAATTTCGCTTATTAAGACAACATTGTTATCATGTAGATACAGGTAAACGTACCTTTCTTTTTACAAAACATAATTATTAGTATTTTGCATAAACTAAATTTGGCATAACTCGTCTGACTTTCAGAATATGTACATATATATATATATATTCTCCACAACATAATATTTGAAACATCATAATGAACCCCTCTAAATTCACACATTTATACAGGGGGTTTGTTACTGATGACTTTAACTGGTTGAGTGATTATTTTGTTCATGATTCAAAATTCTGAAAGTATCAGACACCTGATAAAATTTAAAAAGTTCTTTCTAAAAGTGGAATATGTCAATGATTGTAAGGATAAATATATGTAAAAAAGATACATGCACGTGATAAATATTTGTCACGTGTTTGTAATAAAATGTCAGTTACTGTAGTATACTGTTCTTGAATCTAATTGAGTTTAATAAAAATCTAAAATTGAGTGGCTATTATTGACTCTTATATTCAGGAGTCTTTGAAAATTTCATGGACAAGAAGGGAATGCTAAGGCAGAAATTTTGGGGAAACATTGAAGGGTTGATTGAATTATTCGAAGCTTCACAGTTATGTATAGAAGGAGAGGATGATCTTGAGGAAGCCAGGAATTTTACCAATAATCTTCTAAGGTCATGGTCTTCAAGATTACAAGATCAACATAATCATGAAGCCAATGTTATTGCGAATACTATTAAATTTCCATTCCACAGGAGTTTGCCTAGGTTTACACCAAGAAATTTCGTCATCCCAAATTACCATCACAAAAACAACATTAATGGATGGTTGACGTCTCTAGAAAATCTATCCCAAACCAGTACACAAATTGTAAACTCAATCAACCTGAAGGAGATATATGCAGTGTCTAAGTGAGTTATTCTTTAGTCAATACAATATATATATATATATATATATATATAGTTTGTTATTATATATAAATTTATATTAGTATATATAAATTATGATGCTTGAATTTATATTATAACATAGTTTATTACTTCCTCTTGTGTCCTTAATAAAATATCCCGCCTTCAGTGAAAACATCACATAGTAGATACTCCCTCCATTCCTAAATATAAGATCAATTTCCTCAATTTGATTAGATTAAGGATGTTAGTTGAGTTAGTTATTAATACATGATATTACCAATTTATCCTAACTAGATACCTTTATCCCTACTCTTTCTCTCTCCCTCTCATTTGTTATTATATATAAGCATTATTAGGGTTAATTTAGGAAAAGTTAAAGTTGGGAAAAAAATAGAAAATGATCTTATATTTAGGAACAAAATAAAATTTGAAAGTAATCTTATATTTAAAAATAGAGAGAGTAATATATTAAGGATCAAAATAAGTATTATGTTATAATTAACTTGTTTTATCTATATGAAAACTCACTGTTATATTGTCATACTGACACAATAAATTGTTGTGTATATATAGGTGGTGGAAAGACCTAGGTTTAGCAAAGGAGCTAAAATTTGCAAGAGACGAACCAATTAAGTGGTATATGTGGTCCATGGCATGTCTCACGGATCCTTGCTTTTCAGAAGAAAGGATTGAACTCACAAAGCCACTCTCTATGGTTTACATAATTGATGATATATTTGATGTTTACGGAAGTATAGATGAACTCACTCTCTTTGTTGATGCTGTGAACATGTAAAAAAAATTTCTTGATAATGTTTGATTAATTAATGATAATTAAAAAATGTAAATAAAAGTTATGGGTACCAATTAATGCAGATGGGATTTGGGAGCAACTGAGAAATTACCAGACTACATGAAAGCCTGCTTCAAAAGTCTCTATGATATTACCAATGAATTTGCCATGAAGGTGCAAAACAAGCATGGTCGCAACCCTATTAAAACGTTAATCAAATCGGTAATTATTAAATTTGCTATAAGTCAGGAAATGAGCTCTTATTCTTCTTATTAAAAAATCTCATTAATATTAAATGTTATTGAAGTGGGTGAGACTATGCAATGCTTTTTTGGAAGAAGCAAAATGGTTAAGTACAGGGAAGTTACCAAATGGTGAGGAGTATTTAGAGAATGGAATTGTGACCACAGGAGTTCATGTATGCCTTGTTCACACGTTCTTCATATTAGGTCAATGCATTACCGATGAACATGTGGCTCTCATGGATGGCTTTCCATCATTGATATCCTCCACAGCCACAATTCTCCGACTTTGTGATGACTTAGAAGGTGCCAAGGTACGGTAATAAAAATTAAACCTATATGTACTCTCGCTGGTTTTGAATGTAGGAAGTTTTTTTAAAAAAAACTGAACGAATGTAGGAGTTAGATAAATCATCTATGAAATTCTTAAATTATTAGCAAGTTAGTTAATTATGACGAATTTAATTAGTAATTACTATCCTAAATTAGGTGGCACGAATCACACAATGTTATTATACTCTATCAATAATCATGTTTGCTAATATATTATTGACTAATATATCTTGTTGGATAATTCATTATGGATTTTCTTCGCTCTCCCTATCCTATAAACTCCTTTAATTATAACTCAAAAAAAATTGTGAAATAAAATGAATTGAAGTCTTATTTTTTGAATGAAATGAAACCCCTCAATTGGTTCTCACTCATTTAATTTATAGGTGGAGCGAGTACTTTTCTTACTATTAAATTAAAAAAAAAATTGTGAAGGATAAAAATGGAATAAGATCTCAGTATGTATTTAAAGAAATTCTCATGCATGATTGATTTGCAAACCACGTTGCATTTGCACACAAATTTGGAATAAAACACCAATGGACAAGCTTCAAAATAATGTCTTTGTTACTACAGGAAGATGATCGAATTGGTAAGGATGGGTCTTATGTTAAATGCTACATGAACGACCACCCAGAAGTTTATATGGAAAAGGCAAGAGAGCATACCAAACATAAAATCTCTGAGACATGGAAATGCCTCAACAAGGAAAGCTTTAATCCAACCAACCCCTTTCATTCGTCTTTCTCGAAAGTTTGTCTGAATGTTGCAAGGATGGTGCCTATGATGTACCGTTATGATAACTGTAGCCCATCAAAGCTTGAACAGCATGTAAGATCTTTGCTTTATGGCGGTGATGGTACTCGAGAGAACATATCAAAAGATCAGACCCTTGTATTATGAAGATAGTTCAACTTATTTTTTCTTAAATAAAAATGTAGTTGGGTTGAATCTAAAATGCTCATTAGCGTCAAAATTTGCCTCCAGGCTCAATGAGTAACTATAGAGGAATTTCTGTGCCAATAATGTTCTCACATAAAAAGAAAGAATCGACTCACAATTTTTCAACAACTGCGCCAACATTTGGTGGATAAACATGTTTCTTTTTATTATCACAGTAGTTGTAATTAGTTAGTGTGCGTGTTTTCATTTTACAATTTGTATAATTTGAGAGACATAGATGGATTTGGCGAGTCCAAGAAGATTTATTACCAAGCCTACTTCTATCTAACCATATTATTAGAGATATAGTAAGAACACACATAGAAAGAATTGAATTTAGATTATGAGTATATAATCATGAGTAGAGTCTCATCACATTGGATTAAACTTTTGTGATTGATTGACTCTTCCAACATTATATGTCATTGATTTAGACATTAACACCGTATCAGAATCATTCGACCGATGAGACTCAGAAAAAAACAAGAAAAAAATAAAAAGGTGAAAAGTGAAAAAAGGGGAAAAAAGAAGAAAAATATTTGAAGACTTGAGGCCACTAAGCCTACAAAAAGTACAAGCGAGCCCAGGTATATACACCTAAGGCCCCTGAGACTCTAGAAAAGAATACAAACTCATGCAAAGAAAGAAAATGATGAAAAAGAAAAAATAGAAAAAAATAGTAGAGCTAGAAAATATTAGTGATAGTAAAGGTTCTTTATACATCGAAAGAATTAAATTTGGATTCAGGCATATAATGACGGGTTGAGTTCCATCACATTGACTTAAGTTTTTGTGATGAATTGATTCTCCAAATATTACATGTCATTGGTCTAGACTATAACAAACCATAGAGTTTGAGATGGGCCATATTATTCATGTTTTAGAGTAGTAGTTTGGTTTACCAAAGATTTTGTGAATGAGTTGAAAAATTGTGAAATCTATGTAATTGCAAATTATGTCTTTGCCATTTATGAGATTTAAGTTAATTACCTCATAAATTTTTTACACTACACAACGAATCTCTATTTTTTTTAATCTTCAGAAATTAAAATAAAACAAAATACTTCCTCTGGTCCCTAATATAAGAGTCAGCCACCAAAAAAATGTTTTTTAAGAAAACATGTGAATATTAGTTGGGTGTCTAGAGTTAATGTTTATTTTCCAATGTTATTCACATATATTATGATGCTTTTAAAAGAGAAAAATAGATAAGCATTAATAAATGTGAAAGAGTGTAAAGGGCAAAGTAAGAAAAAATTCATTAAATGAAGAAAGAATGTGAGATGAACTTGAAATGCGTGGCTGTCACCCAAGAGGGGGGGTGAATTGGGTGAGGGAATAAAAACTTTATTTCTTTTTCGAAAGACTGCTTGTGCTTGGTGATGATGTTACTGAGTAATGGTATGCACAAGTCAGTATGTTATGTGATGCAAAAATAGAATGTTTAAATGTAAGTTTGTGCACACATAAATTTATCCTGGTTCGGTCACCCAGACCTACATCCAGTCCCCAGGCTCCACCTGAGATTTTCAATCCACTATTCTTGTTTAAACCAGGCACAAGAGAAGCCTTTACACTTTAGGTTTTACGAGCACGGGTTCACCTAACAACCCACAGGTTTTACAACGGGTTCACCTGCAAACCTTACAAATGCAAGTTTTACGGGCTAACTTGCAACCTATGGAGATTTAGAAAACTTCTAAATGCTCCCCCTTACAAAATGTAAGATTACAATTATGTTCACTCTATGAACTGATTGTGCTAAACACTTAAGCTCGAATGACTCTCTCTAAGAGTAGATGATGTTACTCACTTAAGCACAAAAGAATCACTCTCTAAGAATATTACATATCTAAGTCCGAGAGTAGAAGATGAGAGGAATGTAGAATAGTGTTTCAGACAATAAGCTCTGTTCTCTCTCTCTCTTCTGAATGTAGATGTTCCTTTTATACCAGCCTCTGATTATCCAACCGTTGGAGAGGCAATAAGGCCGTTTGAATATAGCCGTTGGGCCTTGTTTACGTTGTCCTCATTAATGCACAGCAGAGTTGACTTTGCTTTATCTGAATAGGGTGCTTTGTCCAGCTGTTCTGTCAACACTGTTCTGACAACACTGTTCTGGCAAAAGTCGTTCTGACATCTATACACTGTACGGTCTGACTCTTGCTTGTTGTCAGATGAGGACTTCGTTCCTCAAGCATAAGTCCAGGATGCTAAGAGACTTACTATCGGAAGCTCTCTTGCTAACTGAAGTGAAGCTCGTGGACTCTAACATTCTGCTTGCTATCATAGAGGAACTTTGTCTTCCAAGCACTTGTCCATGAATGATAAGAGTGCTTTGCTATTGGATGCTCTCTTGCTATCAGACGCTCTCTTATGGACTCCGACTCTTGTGGGTAGTATGAGCTTTGACACCTTGAGTGAATCTTCAGATTATGTTTTCATACTCCTCATGCTTGGTAGGTAACAATGTTGTTTGAATATCTGTTATCCTTTTGTTACCGTTGGAAGGAACATCTTCTTAAATGCTCAGCAGGGTTGACTTGCTTTATCTCTGAAAAGTAGTCCTGACACCTCTGCTCTGACAAAGCATTCTGACTTCCGAGTATGTGACATTTACTCTTGTACTCTTGCTGACGGATGATCATCGTTCATCCGGAAGTGGCAATCTTGCTCTGCAAGTGTTAATCTCTGAAATCCAATGCCAAGAGTCTTTGCATCCGGAAGCTCAGTTGCATCCGGAAGTGTGATTAAGTTCTGCACATACTGGTTAGTCCAACATAGCAATATATATAATCAGATATAGTAAAACTATACATGTTGTGGGAAGTTTGCTATGGGAAGTAGTCTTACTTAGACTATGTTCTGACTTAGTGTAATGTCTACTGACTCTAAGGGATCTCTATTCCAATAGTCAGCTTAAGTCTCGTTAGTTTACTCTAAGTCTTCCTAAGTGACTCAGTGTGTCATTTGTTCATGCTATGTATATTAAGTCAACACACAATCACATGAAGTGGGAGTTTACTTAGTCTAGGATGTATCCTGAAGCACTTCTACATCCGGAAGTACTTTCACTTGATGAAGGATCTAGCTCACCATCACTTACTCTCGCTCAGTGTATTTCATTCCAACAGTCAGCGCTAGTCACTGAGCTATCGGAAGCACTTTTACTTGACGTGGTGAACTCACTGAAGCTTAGGGTTATATCTCTTTTATCAGCCTGTGCAAGTCTAAATTTAACAGGAAGCAATTTCGCTTGACGAGGCTAATTCACTGACGCTTGGGGATATATCTATTCTGTCAGCCTGCGCCAGTCTAAATCTATCAGGAAGCAATTTTACTTGACGAGGCTGATTCATTGACGCTTGGGGTCATTCTATTCTATCAGTCTGCGCCAGTCTAAATCTAACAGGAAGTGCTTTCACTTGGCGAAGTAGACTCACTGACGCTTGGGGTGAGATCTATTCCATCGCTCTGCGCCAGTCTAAGTCTAACAGGAAGTAAACTCACTTCCGGTTGAGTCATAGCTTAGTCTTAAGGTTTGTGTACCTAATGTTCATGGACTAAGTTAAATCCCTAGTGAGTTACTCGCTGCCGCTGGGGGATGACACATTTATCCGCGTGCGCGAGTCCTAGTCTATCCGGAAGTGATTCCGCATCCGTGAGCGCTAGTCTTAATTCATTCGGAAGTGAATCTGCATCCGGTTGTGACTCTAGTGCTAATACTTCCGGAAATGATCTTGCATTCACAAGTGATCTAACTCAGGGTTCTAACCATGTCATCTAATCCTTCCTAAGTGTTAATTATGTTCTTTTAAGTACTAGACCATATCATACCTAAGTCACCATCAAAACTTAAGATTCTAACATTCTCCCCCTTTTTGATGATGACAAACCCATAGATGACTAGAGAACATAATTAAACTTAGATCACTTCCAGAGCTATATTTCATTCCCAGTTCTCTCCCCAGATATCTTATCTTTCAGCTCTAGACATCTCATGTCTCATCTCTAGACATCTCGTGTCTCATATCTCTCCCCCTTTTGGCTTCATCAAAATTCAACAAGTGCAAGCTAGCCTTAGGGATGGGGATACTTCTATCGTTCTCCTAGGAATGGGCTTTCTACCTAATATTTCTCCCTATTCTCCCTAAATATTATGTAGGATAACTAAACAGTGTGAGACAGAGGGAAGAAAATATTGATTCAGTATTCTAAGTGTGTTTACTCTCCCTAACCATTATGCAAGATAACAGAACATGTTTTGCAAGAATTAAGTCTAGATCAAAACATACAAAAACAGTTCTCTTTTTGAAGGTGAAAGTTCCTTTTTAAATATAAAAGACATCAAAAGTAATTTTGACCCTCTTGAAATGATTAACATGATATCAAAATAATTTTGGTGCGTTTAAAATGATGATTATGATATCAATTGAAAATTTGTGATTTTTAAATTCGTGATACCAAATGAAATCAAATGAAATATGTGAGTTTGAACTTGTGATATCAAATGAAATGATTGAATGCCAAGTGAAATTTGTGATACCATGTGAAAAATGAAATCAAGTCAAATGAAATTTGTGAGTTTAAAGTGCCAAAAATAATTTCCAAATAATTGCATCACAGCATCTCAGGAGTTTATTATCTATGACAGCATGCAACTCTCTATTTTCAAGGGATCATTATCGAGTAATGTCCTTTACTTCTCTTCTATATTAAGGTTAATCATTACTGAATCAAGAAAGGAAGCATATAAGAGAGGTATGTTATCAATTTACTTTCCAGCGTGTCATATAAAGGATACAGATGTGTGAGCTAGGATGATTTTCTAAAGCAATGAATGATTTTGAAGTCAATGCAGATTGAGCAAAGAAATCCTAAATTGACACCCTTACCAATGCCATGTATGCATCATATATAAGAGATGGTAAGGTGTAGATGTTACCACAGATGAGGAATCTCCAGACTCTATTAGACTCATGAATCTTAATCATATGCAGATAAGCATGCTTCCTGACATCTTCAAGAGATGTGCTATCTCAAGTGGAAACCCCTAGTTCAAGTGCTTTGATGATTCGCTTCGGCAAGCTGAGCTACAACCAAAAGCAGACATGACTGGGCAGTCACTCTACTCTTCCCATGGTTCAATAGTTGGCCTGCTATCGAAAGCGCTGATTGTTGCGAAAGCATCCTTGCTCAAACTTGATGATTGGGCCTTCATGTGCTTGAGGAAACAAGTGCTTTTCTGATGGTCAGTGAAAGAACTTAAGATTTAACATTGGAGACCATCCTCTGGACATTCATGTCAATCTGTGTTAATCACCACAAGTTAATAATTTTAAGAAATCATGCTTGCTAGTTTGTTTAAGAAAATATGAACAATGATTATGTGAAAACTAATTTTGAAATTGTCTATACGTTCACATAGTTTCACTATCAAGACATGAACTCTATTTATACTCTCATAGATAAATATCAATGTTATAGTACAAAGAGTATCAAACAGGTGGCATACTTTCAGAGTTTCATAAGCAAGTATAGTTCAATAAATATGCCTCAAGGATGTTCATGTTAGATCATGAAGACATGTGAATTTTTAACACAATGAAATTTTGAAAAATCTTCATCCTCACAAAAATGAAATACTGGAAATTTTCATGCTCACAGAATAGTTTGATTTTAAGACTAAATTCGGTTTACAAAAACAACCAAATTTCAGCATATGATTACGAGAATAATTTCCAAATTTTTGCTCAAGTTCTTCTAGATATGCTCAGTGTGATCTCACTGTTCTTAGGATATCAACAAGCTTGAAATTAATACAGATTATAGCATGCTTGTGATTCTATGCCATGTTTTACAGATCTTAGCAGAGTTCAATTCAAGGCATTTCCTAAGATTTCTAATGCATGTCAGACAAGAGAGAGTCTATCCATTTAATTTCACAACAGAATATGTAAGGGATAGAAATGCTCATGTGTATTGGCGAGAGTTTCTCAGGGTTGGTATAGCCATTCCACACATCTTGATAAGAGACATTTTCGTTGTCATTCTCTCTTGGTTATATTCATTGTTCAAGCTTCAATAATCTGTGTCAACATTCTTAAACCACAAACTTGAACTGAGATCATTAGTAAATTGAGAACTTAAAGATGTAATTAAGAGGGATGTATTGTTCTCGAAACCATAGCTGCTTATGCATTGAAAAGCTTGATGCAAGAGATACCACATGAAATGGAAAATCAGAAATAACTTTTGAGTGCTATCATGAGGTATGGTTGTCATGTAGATTTAAAGAGGATCAGAATTTGTTTTGAAAGTTTGTATATCAAAAGGATCTTTCAAAAATCAAGGTGAATGCATAAACTATTTTCTTTCATGAAAGACGCCCTTAAAAGATTCGCTAAGCATATATGAGTAAAACTGTTAAGCCCATCATGCATTTACTACCCAAGTGATTGTTCGAGTAAAGAGGAAGGTAGGAATGATATCACCATCTATGCGTGACGAATGCTTATCAAGACTTGACTGATTGTTCAGATGAGATAAAGTCCTGAGTCTTGCTGAACCTCGGAATTGCCTTTCCCAAGAAGATCTTCTATACTTATCCTTGGTTCGAAGCACTTTCTTCTGAGAGTTAAGATTCAAGTGCCTTTTCAATGTTGATCGAGGAGTCCACTCTCTCTTGTTCTTCTCAGGATAGTTGAATGGAACTTTGTGATAGCTCATCCTTGAGACAGAACCATTGTTCCTGGTGGTTGCAGATTGCTTCTTATGATTGTACCAGGGGTTTTCAGCAGTTGCATCGCCACGAGTTCTCTCCTTTGGGGTAAGAGAAACTCTTGATCTTTCCTGCACAAGTAAGGCACTAGGAGGATGTTTTGGTACCCATTTGTACTTGGGTCCTACTTGGTTAGCACTGGACCTTACTTGTCCTTTAGGAATCCATACAAATTTATTTCTCACATTTAGATTTCTTCTAAGACTGCATGTGTGAGAAATATGTCCTAATCTACCACAATAATGACAGATAATGGAATGATAATCAAAATGGGGTTTTCTATCATTATCATGATTAGTTTTCTTTAGAAAAGTTTTTTGTTCCTTTGAAATCTCAGTTTCTTTTGAAAGCTCTTCTTTTTCCTTCAACAAGTGTTTACAATCAAAACATTTTTCAAGACATGTTGAAGTTTTCCCTGCCGATCGTGGGCTAACTATCGGAACCACTAATTCTTTAAAAGAAACCTTGGAAACTTTGGACGTAGAAGAAGAAATTAGTTTTTGCAAGTTTCCTATCTTTTTCTTTTAAGCCTAGAAGTTCTTTTGCAAGTTTACAATATTCGGTATATAACTCATTGTATGCATCTTGCAATTTAGAAAGTTCAAGTTCAGATCCAGATACCTCACTTTCTGAATCTTCTAGGCAGAAATGGATACTCTCCTCACTGAAGCCTGCTTCCTCAATATCAGCTTCCAGAAGCTCATCAGTAGATGATCCACAACGAGCACGAGTTGAGCTTTGGACAGCTGCGCTTTCAAGAGATGGGTTAGAAGCATATATCACATCAAGAGTATTCCAAATGTCTTTAGCACTAGAGCAATGTTTGATTTTCTGGAAATCATTTTCAGTTAAGCCTTTGTATAAAATTTGCATTGCTCTAATATTTAAGGAAAACAAATTTTTCTCCTTTTCAGTCCAGTTTCCTCTTGGTTTGAAATCAAAATCATTTTCAAAAATATCCCACATTTTCAAACTAGTGGATTGTATAAAACTTTCCATTCTTGCTTTCCACCAACAAAAATCAATATTTTCTAACACAGGTGGAATGGTATGATCAAAGCCTTTGGAAAACATTTTAACCCAAATCAGCCAAGGTCTTTACACTTGAGATCGTTGGATCCTTTAAACAAGTGACCTGCTCTGATACCAAATGAAATGCGTGGCTGTCACCCAAGAGGGGGGGTGAATTGGGTGAGGGAATAAAAACTTTATTTCTTTTTCGAAAGACTGCTTGTGCTTGGTGATGATGTTACTGAGTAATGGTATGCACAAGTCAGTATGTTATGTGATGCAAAAATAGAATGTTTAAATGTAAGTTTGTGCACACATAAATTTATCCTGGTTCGGTCACCCAGACCTACATCCAGTCCCCAGGCTCCACCTGAGATTTTCAATCCACTATTCTTGTTTAAACCAGGCACAAGAGAAGCCTTTACACTTTAGGTTTTACGAGCACGGGTTCACCTAACAACCCACAGGTTTTACAACGGGTTCACCTGCAAACCTTACAAATGCAAGTTTTACGGGCTAACTTGCAACCTATGGAGATTTAGAAAACTTCTAAATGCTCCCCCTTACAAAATGTAAGATTACAATTATGTTCACTCTATGAACTGATTGTGCTAAACACTTAAGCTCGAATGACTCTCTCTAAGAGTAGATGATGTTACTCACTTAAGCACAAAAGAATCACTCTCTAAGAATATTACATATCTAAGTCCGAGAGTAGAAGATGAGAGGAATGTAGAATAGTGTTTCAGACAATAAGCACTGTTCTCTCTCTCTCTTCTGAATGTAGATGTTCCTTTTATACCAGCCTCTGATTATCCAACCGTTGGAGAGGCAATAAGGCCGTTTGAATATAGCCGTTGGGCCTTGTTTACGTTGTCCTCATTAATGCACAGCAGAGTTGACTTTGCTTTATCTGAATAGGGTGCTTTGTCCAGCTGTTCTGTCAACACTGTTCTGACAACACTGTTCTGGCAAAAGTCGTTCTGACATCTATACACTGTACGGTCTGACTCTTGCTTGTTGTCAGATGAGGACTTCGTTCCTCAAGCATAAGTCCAGGATGCTAAGAGACTTACTATCGGAAGCTCTCTTGCTAACTGAAGTGAAGCTCGTGGACTCTAACATTCTGCTTGCTATCATAGAGGAACTTTGTCTTCCAAGCACTTGTCCATGAATGATAAGAGTGCTTTGCTATTGGATGCTCTCTTGCTATCAGACGCTCTCTTATGGACTCCGACTCTTGTGGGTAGTATGAGCTTTGACACCTTGAGTGAATCTTCAGATTATGTTTTCATACTCCTCATGCTTGGTAGGTAACAATGTTGTTTGAATATCTGTTATCCTTTTGTTACCGTTGGAAGGAACATCTTCTTAAATGCTCAGCAGGGTTGACTTGCTTTATCTCTGAAAAGTAGTCCTGACACCTCTGCTCTGACAAAGCATTCTGACTTCCGAGTATGTGACATTTACTCTTGTACTCTTGCTGACGGATGATCATCGTTCATCCGGAAGTGGCAATCTTGCTCTGCAAGTGTTAATCTCTGAAATCCAATGCCAAGAGTCTTTGCATCCGGAAGCTCAGTTGCATCCGGAAGTGTGATTAAGTTCTGCACATACTGGTTAGTCCAACATAGCAATATATATAATCAGATATAGTAAAACTATACATGTTGTGGGAAGTTTGCTATGGGAAGTAGTCTTACTTAGACTATGTTCTGACTTAGTGTAATGTCTACTGACTCTAAGGGATCTCTATTCCAATAGTCAGCTTAAGTCTCGTTAGTTTACTCTAAGTCTTCCTAAGTGACTCAGTGTGTCATTTGTTCATGCTATGTATATTAAGTCAACACACAATCACATGAAGTGGGAGTTTACTTAGTCTAGGATGTATCCTGAAGCACTTCTACATCCGGAAGTACTTTCACTTGATGAAGGATCTAGCTCACCATCACTTACTCTCGCTCAGTGTATTTCATTCCAACAGTCAGCGCTAGTCACTGAGCTATCGGAAGCACTTTTACTTGACGTGGTGAACTCACTGAAGCTTAGGGTTATATCTCTTTTATCAGCCTGTGCAAGTCTAAATTTAACAGGAAGCAATTTCGCTTGACGAGGCTAATTCACTGACGCTTGGGGATATATCTATTCTGTCAGCCTGCGCCAGTCTAAATCTATCAGGAAGCAATTTTACTTGACGAGGCTGATTCATTGACGCTTGGGGTCATTCTATTCTATCAGTCTGCGCCAGTCTAAATCTAACAGGAAGTGCTTTCACTTGGCGAAGTAGACTCACTGACGCTTGGGGTGAGATCTATTCCATCGCTCTGCGCCAGTCTAAGTCTAACAGGAAGTAAACTCACTTCCGGTTGAGTCATAGCTTAGTCTTAAGGTTTGTGTACCTAATGTTCATGGACTAAGTTAAATCCCTAGTGAGTTACTCGCTGCCGCTGGGGGATGACACATTTATCCGCGTGCGCGAGTCCTAGTCTATCCGGAAGTGATTCCGCATCCGTGAGCGCTAGTCTTAATTCATTCGGAAGTGAATCTGCATCCGGTTGTGACTCTAGTGCTAATACTTCCGGAAATGATCTTGCATTCACAAGTGATCTAACTCAGGGTTCTAACCATGTCATCTAATCCTTCCTAAGTGTTAATTATGTTCTTTTAAGTACTAGACCATATCATACCTAAGTCACCATCAAAACTTAAGATTCTAACAGAACTCTTATATTTAAGATCAAAATCATAAAAATTTTGGACTCTTACTCTTATATTAGGGAATTAGGGACAAGAGAGAGTACAAGACAAACGAAAAACACAAAACTGCACAGAAGCCAGCCACGTGTGACGCCTTTATCCTACACAAAAATCTTCTGCAAGGGCATTCTTCGTTTGAAAGTTAGATCTGAACTTCACGTTCTCTTTTATGCATCTGTTGAAACTTCTGCATGAAGCAGCAACTCATCTACATGAGGACTGATATCCGTCGCTTGCGCTAGATTTATCATGTCCTCAGCATCACAAAACAGATCTTTATTTCAGCGCAATAATCAATTACTCCATTCATTCCTAAATATAAGATCACTTTCACATTTCAAATTGTTCCTAAATATAAGATCACTTTATAATTTTTTGCACGTTTCCCCTAATTAACTCTAATAATGCTTATCTATGGTAACAAACAAGAGAGGGAGAAGGAGGATAAATTGATAATATCATGTGTTAATAACTAACTTAACTAACATCCTTAATCTAATCAAATTAGAAAAGTGATCTTATATTTAGGAAGGGAGGCGGAGTACATTACAAGTGAGATACAAAATAGAAAAAGCCTAATTCATGTGGGTGTGTAAGTCGAAATAAGTTATACTATCAGTTATGATTTTAAGATAATATGTATTCTCATCATATCTTTTTTTTTTATCCATGATCAAGGTATCCCTCACTCGACAAGTGAGAGACTAATCCCCCGTTGATTTGTAGGCACCTCAAAGGGTGGGACAGCTGGCCTGGGAGATTTAATGTTTCTCCATACCCAACGTCAGGGATCGAACCCCAGACAATTGGTTAAGGGTGAATGAGTCCTTGTCACTCAACCACACACCCGAGGTTTTCTCATCATATCTTTTGACATGAACATTGAAGTGATATTATTTAAATCAAAATGGATAATTTAAATAAAAATAGGACATGCAAAAGTTTATATTTTTTAGCAAGAAAACAAAAACTGCAAAAATTTTAATTAAAAAAATGAATAAAACAAGGAAAAATATTAAATGTGAGACATCCGACATAGACAATCATACATTGATTGACCCTGTCCTTCACCTAAATTATATAAACCTCTCATATATTTGGAATAATATATATATATATATATATATATATATATATATATATATATATATATATATCTTAAAATTAAAATATAGTTTATATGTTTTCTTAGAATGCGAAAACA
Organism: Mimosa pudica; assembly: GCA_029929735.1. Taxonomy (NCBI): domain Eukaryota; kingdom Viridiplantae; phylum Streptophyta; class Magnoliopsida; order Fabales; family Fabaceae; genus Mimosa; species Mimosa pudica. Next base: position 1,891,777 of record JAKELP010000037.1, on the reverse strand, counting down.
TCCCTTACATGTTAAATATTCATTTTCTATCCACCCAACCGCTAGTCAAATCATTGAGTTTGACTTTCAACCGTTTTTCTCTCTAAAATATCCTACCCAAATATAAAAATTATTTGAATATTAATATTTTCCAAAAAAAAAAAAACTGTTATCCAGAGTTCCGAGCTGTTCCTTTCATCTTTATTGTTGAAAAAAATAATTGGTCCTTTTCCCTGATGAAAAAAACACAGTCAATTGCGTCGGCTTATATGTGAAACATGTGTTCACGAAAACACAAAGTTAAGAGTAGTACTTATAGTATACTACGTACCTATAGTCATCAATATAATATTTGACTTCTCGTAAAAGACATCGCAATAAATTAGATCTAATATTATAAATGGGGTTAAAATATGTTATTGGATTTGAATATTTGGATTGTATTTAAATATATGTCAAATATTTGATTTTATTATTTAAATAAAATATCCTAGATGTGAGTCGCTAACGCTGATTTGATTGAACCTAGGCTTAAGATTTTTACTTAATATTCTTTTGTTATATATATATATATATATATATATATATATATATATATATATATATATATTGAAGGTGAGGATGCACAAGAGGGGGGTGAATTGTGCTACCAAATAAAACTTAAGAAATAAAAACACACAAGACTTTTATACTGGTTCGGTCCAACTCTTTAACCTACGTCCAGTTCTCAATCACCCAGATTGAGTTCCACTATACCACAGGTTTTACAACGGGTTCACCTGCAACCTTTTACAACCACAAGTTTTACGGGCTCACTTGCAACCTTACAAACAGACTCGCTCCCCCTTACTACTTGTAAGGGTTCAACCTTTTAAACAAAGGATTCTGTAACTTAGTTCTCTCTAAGAACAAATGATGTTACTCACTTAAGTACAATGAATGCTCTCAACAACTAAAGAGACTTGATTACAAAGAGTACAAGATGGATAATAAATAAACTCTCAATGCAATAAGTGCTCTCTTGCTTTCTGGGTAGTATGAGCTTTGAATGCTTGAATGATTTTGCAGATTATGTTCGGTGCTTCATAAATGAAGAAGAAGATCCTTATATAGTATCTTCGATGATTCTCTCTTGGTAGGTAGTAATGTCGTTTGAATTTAGCCGTTAATCCCTTGTTACCGTTGAATCATTTAATGCTCCATTAATGCTCAGCAGGGTTGACTTGCTTTATCTCTGAAAAGTAACTCTGACAACTCTGCTATGCCAAAAAGCATTTCTGACAAGTCTTCTCTGTCAAAAAGCAACTCTGACATTCTGATTGTTGTACGTTCTGACATTCTGATTGCTACCGGAAGCAAGTCCACATCCGGAAGCAACAACACTCAGTTCTGCACTTAAACGTTAGTCCAACAATAATAACACATAGTCACATGCAGTGGGAGTTCAATTGCCTATGGGAAGCTCTCTTACTTCCGGAAGCAATTCCACATCCGGAAGCATTCCTACTAGAACTATGTTATGACTTAGAGTTATATCCACTGACGCTCGGTGTTGTCTAATCCAATAGACAGCGCTAGTTACTTAATTTACTCTAAGACTTCCGGAAGCAATTCTGCATCCGATTGTGTTCTAACTTAGTCTCAAGGATTTGGTACTCTAACACTCTTAGACTTATTTCTGATTTAGTGACTTACAAGCTTCCGCTGTAGGATGAGCCTTTCATCCGCGAGCGCTAGTCCTAATCCATCCGGAAGTAATTCCACATCCGGTTGTACTCTTACTTGGGGTTCTATATTAACCTAATTCTTCCTAAGTGTTTAACTGGTTCTTTCATATTTTAGTCTTCATCAAAACTTAAGATTCTAACATTCTCCCCCTTTTTGATGATGACAAACTAAGTTATCTATTAAGTCTATACTTAAGAAATAATCAAATAAAACACAGATGAACTTAAATGCGAACTTCATTAATATGCAAATCAGATACAAGTATAAACAACAAAACAACAGTAAAGAAATTTACATGTATGACAGATAACTATGTATGAAAAATATGAAAAGAAAAATCCTAAGCTATATGAGAGGTTAGGGTTCTAGAGTGGGTGTCTCTTGTTCCTCTCTTTCTCTCTTTGGCTCTCTTCAAACTCTTCTTCCATCCTTGCCCACATGTCATCTTTCTCTTGTTGATCTATCTGGGCAAGAATGTCTTGGAGCTCTCTCTCTCTTCTCTGGCTCTCCTTTGCCTTTCAACCTCCAGGGATTCCTCAATGGACTTCTTCAGATCACTGACCTCACTCAACCCAGCAAAATTCCCAAATTCTGAATCTTCAATGGGGATGGACCCGTGAGGAAGATGGACAGTTTTGACCTTTACATTCCAAACAGGGTAGCTGGGGTCATCAGGTTGGCTTGACTTTGCTTTCCCCTTTCCCTTGCCTTTCCCTTTCTCTTGGGGATGCTTAGCATTTGCTCTTTCAGCATCGAGACAAACAAGCTGATCGAAGGTGATCCGATCAGTCCAGCCATAGCGCTCAAATTCCTCAGGAGTCATGTCTTCCACCTCTAACTTGACAATCACTTCTGGTGGGACTTCATTATCAACTGTCTGAGCTTGCTCTTGGGTGGATGACTGAGGCTCAGAAGCTCCCCCTTGCTGTGGCACCCTTTCAACCTCAATATCTTGAGGAGGAACAATGGGCTCTTCTTCACTATCCGAGTGCTCACTGGGGAGAGGGGCGACCCTCTTTCTGATTGTCCTCTTAAACCTTCTCTGAACTGGCCTGGCAATCACCACTGCTGGTGGATCTGGCCTCTTGTACCCATACTTCATCATAATTTCTTCAAATACATCCTGGGCAGACACAGAAGGAGAAGACTCAGCAGTTGATAAAGGCTCAGGCTCAGATGGTGGAGCCTCAGCAGGCTGATCAACCAACACTATTTCCAGGTTAGACCTTTTGCTGGCTGAACGGTGTTGCATGAATCTGATGGCTTCCCCACGGATCAGACTTTCAGCTCTGCCCATTCTTTTCAGATCCATAGCACGGCGGAGGGCAGCAGCAATGTCCTTATCTAGCCATAGGGAGGGTTGAGTGAGAATATCTCTCCCCCTTTTGGCATCATCAATAAGGGCGAGGGCCAGGGAGGAGGGAGAGGTGGAAGGGGGTTCAGGAGGGGGTTTAGGACCATATCTGGGTGGTGAGGGAGGAGGTGAGAGAGGGAGTGAAGGAGAGGGGCTTGGATAGAAGAAGGAAGGTGAGTCTGTGGATGAAAGTATACCTGTATAGATGAGGGGAGGTGAGTTGTGTGGTGAAGGTATATCTCTCGCAAGGGTTCTCTCATTGTGTATGGAATTGAAGGAGCTAAGGGTGTGGAGAGGTTGGTTGGGTGAGTGTGAGTGGTTTGGGGAGTTTTGGTGGTTGGATGTGTTAGAGTGGCTAGGGAAGTGGTGAGGAGAGTTGTGAGGTGAGGGTGAGTGGTGAGGGATAATATGATGAGTGTCAGGGTCATTCTGTGGGGGTGGTGGAGGTGGGTTAGGAGGAGGAGGAGGATAAGGATGAGGGGGTGGTTCAAGAAAGTGTTGAAGGAGAAGATCTAACTTAGCTTCCACCCTGGAAAGTCGAGTTTCCAACCCCTGGATCCTCTCATTCTGAGCAGTAAAGGCTGCCGCACATTCCTCTCGAAGGGGAGCCATCAATGGATCTGGCAGGCGGAAGAGAAGCTCATCTTTCAACTCTTCAGAAAGAGCCTTCTGAGCAGCAGACACTCTTGGAGCACGAGTACTACTGGGGCCAGCCTAGTGGGAGTCAACTTCTTGATCCCCCGCTCCAGAGGGTACTGTTGTGTTAGAAGCACTCCCAACTTGAGAGCCAGACTGAGTGGCTTTCACCGGCTTGATGTACTGGACTCCCATCTTGCCCAAGTTCATTGACCCCATGGGCAGGCACTTCTTGTTATCGGCTTCCTCTGTGGATTTGATATTGAACCGCTCCAGGAGGAAGGCGATGAACTGAGGGTAGGGAAGAGAAGCGTTCCCCTTGTTCTTATTCTCTACCCATCGGTGCAACTCCAGTGAGATCAGTTGCCTAGGGTTGATAGGCTTCTTGGTGAGGAAATTGGCGAGCCATGGATTGTCCAGCAGAGTGAACTCATTGAAGTTTCCCCCTTTGTTCGCCATAATCCTAGAGTAGATGTACTGGAACACCCGCTGTGTGTCGGGCATATCAGACACCTTCTTTCCCTCAGTGCCATAAGCCTCCGCTAGCTCTGTCTGATCCAGCTTCTCAGGGAAGGTCCACTTGTTCATTTCCTCGTCAGTGACCCCCAGGAAGCGATTTATATCCCTCCAGTTAAACTTGATTTTCCTTCCTCTTACAGTGGCCTTGAAGTCAACCCGACCAATTGCACTCATGTTCTTGTTGATCTCCTTGTACTTGGCTTTGGCGGAGAGAGAATCATAGAACACCCTGAGGACTTGAACACTATAATCATTTTGAATCCCCAGCCATGTCATGTATTTCTGGAGATATTCAGAGAGATCATAACCCAGAACTTCAAGCTTCTCCAGATCGACGAAGATGCCGTTGGAGAGATATGAGTTTCTGTTCTCAAATGCCGGCGAGATAACTTCCAATGGCCCAGAAATGTATATGGAGTAGTCATCTTCAACCCTCTGGCGTTTAGAAGGCTCTTCGGCAAACTCGACTCTCTTCTTCTTTTTCCCAGAATCCCTAGATTTTCCAGATTTTCCAGAACCCTTTGACGTCTTGGAGGAGGAGGCTTTCTGGAGAATAGGGTTGGATTCATGTGAACCGGCCATTTTTGTGTGGGTGAATGTGTGGGTGAATGAAATGCACAGTGAATGATGTTATGCACAGAAGAAGAAGAAGATGAACATGAACATGAAGGGGTTTCAGAGAATTTGTGAGTGGCGATTTGTGTGAGAAGTGATGAATGAATAGTTGTGCCCTATTTATGCAATGTGACATTCGATGTGATGGTTCATAATGACTCTTCATTGAAAATATGCACCTTTTATGGGAAAACGTAAAGATTTAAATTGAAACGGCGCACCTTTATGCCACGTGTAAGGCACAATTTTCTGAGAGAAGATGAAACGTTTTCTGAGGTGACGTGTCCTTCTTTCCCAGAACACAGGCGCTTCCGATTGCATAGAGTCATGACCAAGCGGCAGCAAATGAGCTTCCGGAAGAGGATTTGCTTCCAGAAGGACTTACTTAAGATTTAACATTGGGGGACCTGCAAAACTAAAGATTGGCACTCCGATGCCTAAGTTAGTACAGTTTGCAGGTTTTAATCAATTAAGCACAGGTTTATTTTGAAGATTTAAACTTCATTTGGGTTTACCATTCCCAAATTTCCTCTAATAAAAGTAAATTGATCTACCCCCAGAGGCTTGGTGAAGATATCCGCAAGCTGATGTTGAGTGGGAACAAATTGCACCTTGACGTCCTTCTTCTGAACATGATCTCTGATGAAGTGATGTCTGACGTCAATGTGCTTTGTTCTTGTGTGCTGGACTGGATTTTTGGCGAGGCTGATAGTGCTGGTGTTGTCACAGAGAATGGGAGCCTCAGGAAACTCTAAGCCAAGATCCCTCAATTGATTTTTCAGCCACAGCACTTGTGCACAATAGCTTGCAGCTGCAATATACTCTACCTCTGTGGATGACAGCGACACACAGGTTTGTTTCTTGCTTGCCCAAGACACCAGACACCCTCCTAGGAAGGTACATTGTCCGCTGGTGCTCTTTCTATCTGTCTTGTAACCTGCATGGTCAGCGTCAGAATAAGCCCATAAGAACTCTTGGTTACCTCTGGGATACCAGAGACCAAGTTCTTGAGTTCCCTCAAGGTATCTTAAAATACGTTTAACACAGGTTAAGTGAGATTCCTTGGGGTTGGCTTGAAACCTAGCACACATCCCTACACTAAATTGAATATCAGGTCTGCTAGCCGTTAAGTATAGCAGGGAACCTATCATTCCCCTATACATTGGCAGGATGACTGTACTTCCCTTTACATCAGCATCGAGTGCGGCAGTGGTGCTCATAGGAGTATCATACTCCTTGCATTTATTCATCCCAAACTTCTTGAGAAGTTCTTTGCAGTACTTAGTTTGGGAGATGAAGATCCCTTCTTTCTTTTGCTTGATCTGCAGGCCTAGGAAGAAGGTTAGTTCTCCCATCATTGACATCTCGAATTCACCCTGCATTGTCTTAGAAAACTCCTCACAGAGTTTTTCGTTAGTTGCTCCAAAAATAATATCATCAACATATATCTGGATAACTAACATATTTCTATCCTTATGCAAAATAAACAGTGTATTATCTAACTTTCCTCTAGAGAAACCCTTTCCCAGCAAAAAGCTGCTGAGTCTCTCATACCAAGCTCGTGGAGCTTGTTTCAGGTCATACAATGCTTTCTTTAGTCTATACACATGCTTAAGGTGCTTATGATCCTCAAAGCCAGGAGGTTGCTCAACATACACCTCTTCCTTAATATAACCATTAAGAAAAGCACTCTTTACATCCATTTGATATAATTTAAAACCTTTCATAGATGCAAAGGCTAGAAGAATTCTTATTGCTTCAAGTCTTGCAACTGGAGCAAAAGTTTCTTCATAGTCTATGACTTTTTCTTGGTTATACCCTTTTGCTACTAATCTGGCTTTTCCTAGTGATCTGACCAGTCTCATCCAGTTTGTTCTTAAAGACCCATTTGGTCCCAACTATGGATTGGTGAGACGGTCTAGGGACTAGCTCCCAAACTTGGCTTCTTTCAAACTGATTAAGCTCTTCCTGCATGGAAATGATCCAATCACAGTCCTTTAGAGCTTGTTCAACTGAAGTTGGTTCGATTTGAGACAAGAAGGCTCCAAACTCAACTTCATTTTGAACCTGCCTTCTAGTTCTGACACCAGAAGAAACATCACCAAGCACTTGGTCAAGTGGATGGTCCCTGTGATGTCTCCTAGCGGTTGGCAGCTGTACCTAATCAGGCACCGTCTGCACTCTAGGTTCATCACTGGGTTCATCTTCCTTCTTAGGATCACTTGCTGGTGTTTCTTTTGGTGGTGAAGATGATGGTGGTTTTGAAAAATTTAATATCCCATCATCTTTTGTGGATCCTTCCCATGTAGGATATTCATCGAATACAACATGCATGGACTCTTCTACTGTTCTAGTCCTCAAGTTGTATACTCTATAAGCCTTACTCCTAAAAGAATATCCTATGAAAACTCCTATATCAGCTTTTAGGTCAAACTTACCCAAGTTTACCTTTCCATTGTTGTGAATGTAACATTTTGACCCAAAGATTCTAAGGTGGCTGATGTTCGGCTTTCTGCCTTTGTATAGCTCATAGGGGGTCTTGTCTAAGCCCTTGCGAACATAGGCTCTGTTGGAGATGTAGCAAGCAGTGCTCATAGCATCCGCCCAGAACACTTGAGAAACCTCTTTCTCATTGAGCATGCTTCTGGCCATCTCCGTCAGCACCCTGTTCTTCCTTTCAACAACCTCATTCTGTTGAGGAGTTCTAGGAGCTGAGAAATTGTGATCAATTCCATTCTCTTCACACAGCTCCGAGAAGTTGTGATTCTCAAACTCTCCTCCATGATCTGTCCTTATGGCTGCTATTTTGAGGTCTCTTTCATTCTGCACTTTCTTAGCCAGGACAACAAAAGCATCAAAGGCATCTTGCTTCGAGGAGAGAAACATAGTCCAAGTGAACCTTGAATAGTCATCCACCACCACCAGAGCATAAAGGTTTCCACCTAAGCTCTTTACTCTCACTGGCCCAACTAGATCCATGTGGATTAGTTCTAAGGGCCTACTGGTGGAGACTTTCTTCTTAGTCTTAAACGAGGACTTTGTTTGCTTTCCTCGTTGGCAGGATTCACAGATAAAATCATGCTTAACTTTGAAGGATGGAATCCCTATTGCTAGCTCCTTTTTGATAAGCATATCAAGCTGTGTAAAATTTACATGCGCTAGCCGTTTATGCCAAAGCCAACTATTTTCATCACTGGTTATTTAACATTTTTCAGCTAGTTATTGACATAAATCTAGGGTGTATAGATTTCCATTCCTACTTGCCTTAAGTTTGCATTTTAGATTGGTCTTGTCTATATCTAGATCATGCTTATCTACTATTATGCACTCATTAGAATAAAAACTTACCCAGTTTCCTTTGTCGGTGCTTTGACTTACGCTCAGCAGGTTGTGACAGAGACTATCAACTAGATAGACATCTTTGATAGGTCCAACTTCTCCAACCCCAGTGATCTTACCGCTTTGATTTCCTCCAAAGTTCACTTTGGCTCCATCTTTGATCACCAGAGATTTGAACTTATCTCTGTCACCAGTCATATGTCTCGAGCATCCGCTGTCAATGTACCATTTTCTGTTCTTGGATGCTTTGAGACAAAACTGCATAGATTAGACAAGCTTAGGTACCCAACCTTTATTGGGTCCTTTATCATTAGTTCCCATAACCCTCGGTCCAGTGTTGACCTTGGGTTTGTGATTGTGTTGTGCCTCTGGCCTTGTGTGGGCACTAGGCTGACGACTTCCCTTGGAATATGTTTCCAAGTTCTAGGTCCTTGTCCTCCCTTAGTTTCTTACCTTAGAGGATCCTCATTTACCCTGGTTCCTTTTGGAACCCACTTATAGGAGCTATTGGCTCCATGCTTCTTTGCATTGCAGGTGGACGTGGAGTGTCCCTTCCTGTTGCAATAGTTGCAGAAGCTAAAGGGTGTTGAGCTGTGACTAGTGGCTTTGTGGAAAAACTTTAAGTATGGTTTCACTTTAGGTTCCACCCACTTTTTATCTTTATGCTTGTACCCTAATCCAGTTTTATCTCTATATGCCCTCTGATTCATCAAAATAACATTTAGCATTTCAGAACCATTTGTAAAATTTTGTAGGGCATTTTGTAATCTATCCCTTTCAGTAGAGATTTTGCTGCAGTTGATGCAACTCTCTAATGTTGAGGCCTTGGGTTCCACTAGGGGATCTCCCTTGCCATCTGCTACCGGGAGCTTTTTGGCTTCCGCTAGCTCTTCACTTAGTGAGTTCACCGAGAACTCAAGTGATTCATTTTTCATTCTAATACCTTGTAAGCCTTACATAAACGAAAGAAATCTCTATGAATATCGTTATAAGCTTCTTGGAGTTCAGTAAGGGTTACCTCATCACCATGGATGGAGTCGAAGTCTGAAGATGCCTCTTCTCCATCTTCCCTAGCAACAAGGCAAAGGTTTGCAACCTCTTCCTCATCACTAGCTTCTTCATCAGAACTATTCACCCAGATCGAGGACATAAAAGCTTTCCTCTTGTCCTTCCCTTTGACTCTCTGAAGGCTAGGGCACTCAGCCTTGAAATGACCAGGTTTCTTACACTCGAAACAAACCGGGGCCCTTTCCTTCTTATGGCTTGAATCTCCTTTCTGGAAACCACCTTTCTTTCTAAAGAACTTTTTGAACTTTCTCACCATCATAGCCATTTCTTCATCGTCTATATCTTCCTCATCATCCTCATCATCATCCTTACCCTTGCTGGGAGCAACAAGAGCAAGGTTCTTGGTTTTAGCAGCAGCTTGGGGAGCTCTTAGGGCCAACAGGGTTGGTTCATACTCAGCCAAAGAACCAAATAAGGCAGTGACAGAACTGGTTGACTCTCCCTGTACTTCCTGCAGAATAGTCACCTTGGTAAGCCAGTCACCCTTTAATACTTTTAGAATTTTGCTCACCTGTTCCTCCTCAGGAATGTTCTTTCCCAGAGAGGCTAGGTTGTTTATGAGGTGGGTGAATCTGAGCTCCAGATCTCGGATTGGCTCATTTGGAAGCATTGTGAACTTGTAAAACTCTTCCACCAGCATCTCAACACGTCTGGCCTTTACTCCCTTGGTTCCGGAGTGAGCTGTCTCAAGTGCATCCCACATCTCTTTTGCTGTTTTGTGGTGGCTTATCCTGTGGAACTCCTTCGGGCTCAGGGCGCATTGAATATAGTGAATGGCCTTGTAGTTCAGTTCCACTTGAGCATAATCATCATTTGTGAATCTGGATCGAGGCTTTGCAAGACCTTCATCATCTAGAGGAACATTGTTACCAAGCTCTATAACATCCCAGATTTGAAGGCCACTGGCCTTGATAAATGTTTCCATCTTGAATTTTCAGAAGGGATAGTTATACCCATCAAAGCCTGGAGGCTTGTTTGGCTGGATAGCTACATCGGGGAGGGAATGATGATCTGCATCCATCACTTGATCTTTTCTTTCTAGATTCGTTGGAATCAAGTCGGAAAGACCTTGCTTTGATACCAAATGAAGGTGAGGATGCACAAGAGGGGGGTGAATTGTGCTACCAAATAAAACTTAAGAAATAAAAACACACAAGACTTTTATACTGGTTCGGTCCAACTCTTTGACCTACGTCCAATACTCAATCACCAAGATTGAGTTCCACTATACCACAGGTTTTACAACGGGTTCACCTGCAACCTTTTACAACCACAAGTTTTACGGGTTCACTTGCAACCTTACAAACAGACTCGCTCCCCCTTACTACTTGTAAGGGTTCAACCTTTTAAACAAAGGATTTTCTAACTTAGTTCTCTCTAAGAACAAATGATGTTACTCACTTAAGTACAATGAATGTTCTCAACAACTAAAGAGACTTGATTACAAAGAGTACAAGATGGATAATAAATAAACTCTCAATGCAATAAATGCTCTCTTGCTTTCTGGGTAGTATGAGCTTTGAATGCTTGAATGATTTTGCAGATTATGTTCGGTGCTTCATAAATGAAGAAGAAGATCCTTATATAGTATCTTCGATGATTCTCTCTTGGTAGGTAGTAATGTCGTTTGAATTTAGCCGTTAATCCCTTGTTATCGTTGAATCATTTAATGCTCCATTAATGCTCAGCAGGGTTGACTTGCTTTATCTCTGAAAAGTAACTCTGACAACTCTGCTCTGCCAAAAAGCATTTCTGACAAGTCTGCTCTGTCAAAAAGCAACTCTGACATTCTGATTGTTGTACGTTCTGACATTCTGATTGCTACCGGAAGCAAGTCCACATCCGGAAGCAACAACACTCAGTTCTGCACTTAAACGTTAGTCCAACAATAATAACACATAGTCACATGCAGTGGGAGTTCAATTGCCTATGGGAAGCTCTCTTACTTCCGGAAGCAATTCTACATCCGGAAGCATTCCTACTAGAACTATGTTATGACTTAGAGTTATATCCACTGACGCTCGGTGTTGTCTAATCCAATAGACAGCGCTAGTTACTTAATTTACTCTAAGACTTCCGGAAGCAATTCTGCATCCGATTGTGTCCTAACTTAGTCTCAAGGATTTGGTACTCTAACACTCTTAGACTTATTTCTGACTTAGTGACTTACAAGCTTCCGCTGTAGGATGAGCCTTTCATCCGCGAGCGCTAGTCCTAATCCATCCGGAAGTAATTCCACATCCGGCTGTACTCTTACTTGGGGTTCTATATTAACCTAATTCTTTCTAAGTCTTTAACTGGTTCTTTCATATTTTAGTCTTCATCAAAACTTAAGATTCTAACATATATATATATATGTGTGTGTGTGTGTGTATATATATATATATATATATATATATACACACACACACACACACACATATATATATATATACATATATATATATATATATTCTCATGAATGTAGATTGTTGAAATGACGGTAGACTGAATGAGTGGGTAATATTTAAAGTACTTAGTTTTTATTGGATCCATCATTTTCTTATTACTAGTGACAATTTGTCAATTGTCATCCTTGTGTAACACAGAAGTCAGAAATTCCTTAACATATTTCTTTCTGACTATATTCTCGATCTGTTTTTAGTTGTTTCCTAGATCGTGAACCTTGTGAATCACTCCATATAAATATCTAGCAATAGTGTGAGGTATTTTATAGTATTTTCACTACTCTGAATTGTAAAATTACACCTCTTTTATTCCCAAATATATAGGAACTAATCAATACATAGTTTCTTTTGAATATAAAATTAGATATCAATCTCTTTTGTCACTCACAGAATTTAAACATACCTCTTTGTGGCTTCTCTATTTATGATTGTGTTTATTTCTGTAGTCTTCATTAGTTAGAGTTCTTGAAGGGTTTGTTTGTGTTATCATATCACAAAAAATGTGACAAACCATGTATATATACAAATTTATTAGGCTATGAGAACGTTATAAAAATAATTTGGACAAGAAATAGATATGTCATTAATTAATATACCAATATAAAACCAGCAATAAATCCAGGCATTCCAGTCATTCGAGCAAATAAAAATGTCAACAAAAAGACAACCAAATAAATACTTATTATATTCTTAAATATAAGACCTATTTCAAAAGGTGAATTTGTTTTCTATTATAGGACTTATTTCTAATTCTTAACTACATCTCCCCGTATTATCCAAATTGGTACTATTCAATACCAAACAAGAGATTGAATATGAGAATAAAGGTGGATGAGTATGGTGTATTGATACTTTTTAACATCATTAATCTAATCATCAAATTAGGTTAAAATGTCATATATTTAGGAAAAGATCCGATGGAGTACAAGGGAAATTGAATCTAAAGTTTGAGATAGTGAAATGTTACCGTTTAAGTGACTTATTTTTCATAAGTCAAATAGTGTATGTTTGAGTTAATTGTGATTGAATGTGTAAAATAAGTGAAAATTTGTGAGGTCCACCTTCATTAGTTAATTATAAGCTGAACATAAGCTACCTTTTCTACTTATGAAATAAACTACTTATTAAGAAGTCAGATCAAAAAATAAGTTCAACTAAACATAACAAAAGCACATTACCCTTAAAATAAGCTTTGAGCAAAATAAGCCCAGCACACATACAAAGAAATATGATTCTCACCATTAGTTCCTTTGAGCAAAATAAGCCCAGCACACATACAAAGAAATATGATTCTCACCATTAGTTCCTTATTAATGGGTTGAAAGACCATCTCCAGCCCAAAAATTTTAGAAAGCCCAAAATAAAAAATTGTAAGTTGTATCTCTCTATATTTTGTATTCCAATATAAAAGTTCAGCAGTTTGGACTAATTTTCAAAGATTTTTTTTTGATGATAACTAATTTTCAAAGATGAAAAGGTTTTAGTAGTATGCGCTTGGAAGTTAGTCACTTGTAAGCCCAAGTAAAAACTTTATACAATGCTTCTTTGAGAGTATGACCTTAAGCTATTGTCCTTGGGGTTTCTCGTCTGGTAAGGTATCAATTCTCCTTCATGGCATTAGGAAGGCATCCTAGAGCGGGCCTTAGCTTGGTTTAATGCTGAACCCTTTAAATTCTTGTATTCAGGAAATAAAAACATGATCGGCCAAAAAAAAAGGAAATAAAAACATGAGTTGAAGAGAAAAAAATTTTACAAGTTTATAATGCTAACTACGTAATGCCTGGTAATACATCAAATTGTGCTATTTTTAGTACAAGGTTACCATTCTATTTAAAAAGGTTATTATATAAAACTTAATAAATGAAATATGATATATAATGACCTAGCTAGTGATATATCCGTCGTTTCAAACTTCTAATCCATATAATGTAATAAAATTATAAACCAAGCATTGGATTTATAATAATTTTGATGAAAATGTAAAAACATAATTAGCAAAATTCAAAAGCACTTGCAAGTAAAAAAACAGAACAGGAATAAAATCAGTTTCGCTCTTTAATAGTGCTAAACAAATGTTGTTTTCTTACATAAAATAATATCCAAGGTTAAGGTTAAGGTGAAAAAGTTAACTTGTAATAAAAAAAGGTGAAAAAGTTAACATAAAATCAATATTCTTTTTAATTTAGTGACACGAAAGTAGTACATTGTTTCCAAAAAAGAAACAAATAAAATATGTACTTGACTTTCTAGATCTATAGTTATACATGCTACTATCTCCGTTCCTAATTATATAAAACCCCTTTGAGTTTTTAGAGAAATGAAAAATATAAAATTAAACACTTTAAATTGTCTACCGTTATATTTTTCCTTAAATCTAATTTATGGGTAAAGGTACAAAAATGGTAACGAACTATTACGCTAGAAGTATTCAGGGGAAAAAGTGTTTTCGGTCTCATTTATGTAATAAAGAGTAAATTTCGTTTCAATTTAGGTAACACTGTTAAGTTTAACTGAAGTTGACCATTAAAAGCTGACATGGTGAGGGAAATAAATTTTTTTGCTGACGTGGGATGCTCATGCGACAATAATTTTTCTAAAATTGTGAGACCCATGGGGGTATTTCTTTTTATTAAATAATGTAGGTCCCACAATTCAAAAAAAATTATTATGTTTAAAGAGTTATGTCTCCCGTGTGTTGCAGGGATGATTTTTGTTCTCATGTGAATTATTGTCTATATCATTATTGTCTATATCGGACAACAATTAGAGATATGATAAAAGATACAAATGCTTTATAGAGCAAGATATTAATTATAGATTAATAATTGAAATTGAAAGTCTCATATCCATTAGTTTCTATAACTTGGTACAATTTAAATGTTTCAAATGCTTAGAAAGTTACAATGCATTGCAACATTGTCTCAGACAAAAAGCTTACCATTGCAAGATGGGGCACTATACATATTGAGAAGCTTTGACGACCAAATCGACAAATATACCAAAATCTACATCAAAATACGTTGGTAATAATACATATAGAATGTTATGCCATGGCCAATGAAGATATTTACTTCACAGAGAATTGTTTTGGTTCCCCCAAAATTTGTTGCAACCAAAACAAATTGATCTTCTACACTTCTTTGCACCTGAATTAGTTTAGGAGCATGAAAATAATTAGCTTTTCAATTAACATACAAGTCTTTCTTAGCTAAAATTAGTATCATATAAGAGAGTGCTTAGTTTACCTTCTTTTTAAAAGGACAGGTTGAAGCAAAAGAGCATTTGAAACATGCTCTTGAAGATGGGTTATCTCTTGTAACCTTTTGCCCACATTTCTATAAAATTAATTTGACAGGGAAACAATGTGGAAGAAAAAGGTGCTTCCTCAATAGCATGCTGATGCCTACAAATGCCAAGGGGTGAATGGAAATAGAACCTAAAAATCAAGGGAAATATAAAACCACATAACAAAAAAAAAAAATAACAACAGCAAGTCTGCAAGTTATTTGTGGCAATTCCAGTTCATTTGCATAAGCACTTAAAGTATTTTATGTAGACTTCAAATTGAAAATGAAACTGGCATAACTTGATAAGAGAAACGTTGAAAAAATGGAAGGAAAGTAAGGCATACAAAATATAATTTATGATAGAGGACTGCTGAAAATGTAGGGTTCTTCTAGTAAGTTGAACAAAATTGACAGAAATAGATAATATTCCAGCAGAAAGGTGAAAACTTGCCCTGAACTTGTGTCAAAACCACACTTTTGAACACTTTTGGCAAGTCAAACATGACGCATCATTGTTCAAGAAGACCAAACAATTTCCAAGCTCTCCAGTTTGTAGTGTGTTAAAAAAGATGGTCATTAATATATAAACATACAAAGAAAGCCCTGAACTTGTGTCAAAACCACACTTTTGAACACAAAACTAATAACACAAAGCAAGCTCACAAAGAACTGATGAAACCGATGGCATCTTTTCAGATAGAAAATGGTATGTGGAGATGATGGAGTTGATCACTCATTCAATATTTCCACCGTTAGCACATAAAAAGACCATACACAGGCATATATCATTTGCCCCTCCCCCAGATAAAATTTCACTATTGGAAATAGGGCAAAAGCGCTTATTTGATAATTAACTATTTCAGTTTGGGCAAAATTAATGAATGACTATTTCGAGGTGCATAAATAATATCTAACTTTGTGACCCGGTGCAAAAATGATAAAACCAGTGCTGGATGTTAATTTGTAGTTATGTGAAACCTTTCTGATATTATTTTCAAAGTGAAAAATACATTTTTGCCCCTCACAATTAAAATCTTGCTAATACTAGTTAGCATGGGAAGATGAAGGGCAGAAGGAAGAAGGACTGAGTTTTAATTGCGATGGGGTAAAAATGTATTTTTACTTTAGAAAATAATATTAGAAAGATTCCACAAAACTACAAATTAACATTTAGTACCGGTTTTATTATTTTTGCATCGGGTCACAAAGTTAATTATAATTTATGCACCGCGAAATAATCATTTATTATTTTTGCCCAAATTGAAATAGTTAATTATTAGATCAGCACTTTTGCCCTTGGAAATATTAAAACAGAAACTTTGAACAATCAGTCATGTAAAAAAAAATACCTCGTTGAGAGTTTTTTTCAGCCTTATGTTATTGTTTCTAAGCTCAGATGTGGCCTTATAACCTGTGTATTAATGAACTTTTTCTGAATTGAAAATATCAAAACTTTATGCCGTTGAAACTCAAAATTTTTTCTGAATTGAAAAAATCAAAACTTTATGCTTGGCCAGAAAATTTGTATATCTCATGTATAGGAAAAACGCAAACCACAATATACATGTACGATTCAACAACGAACTAATGCATGAATGTTCAAAACTTGTGGTAGGCGAAAATAATACTGTTTGACCGAAAATAATTTAAGGCAATGTGTGTGTGTATGCAAATGAAATTATATGGGAAAATTAAATACAAGTCCCTGGTAAGGGACATAATACTGGAAAAGTCTCAAAAATTGAAAAAATTAAAGTAGAGTTCCTTGGGACCTCACGTTAATTATTTATGAATGTGTGGGCCCCACATTTAATAATAAAAAAATCCACCCACCTTTTCTCTCTCCTCTACTTTAATTAAATGTGGATTTTTTTATTATTAAATGTGGGGCCCACACATTCATAAATAATTAAAGTGAGGTCCCAAGGGACTCTACTTTAATTTTTTCAATTTTTGGGACTTTTCCAGTATTATGTCCCTTACCAGGGACTTGTATTTAATTTTCCCTTATATATATATACATGACACATCCAAACGAAATTACTAGACAGAAATTAATTTCATGAAACCACTAAAAGCATGGCACAGAAAAATTTGATGGCTCTTATACCACATGTTAGACCAATCATATAAAACAATAACATAACAATTATATAATGTCTAATAATATTCAGAGTATAGCACTTATAAATACCTCTCGTAATTGTTAATCGATCTGATGGTGAGATCTACAAATCACGATATCTTAAAAGCATAGAACAAAATGTTCTTTGTTAGTTGCCTAACCAGTTTAGAAAATCTCAAAGGATCGGAGCAAATTATCGTATGCTCTAAACTTAGTCTGGTGCACACACATCTTATCTTCCATCAAGATTATGATGTGTGTGTGTGTGTTTGTTTGTGTATGTGTATAAAGTAAAAAACCCAAATTTTACTAGGCTTAACTTGACTAACGGACCACAGGATATTTTAATTTCACCAAATAATAATATGAATAATATTACAATTTATATTAAAATTTTTAACATGTGCTTAATTTGAAATAAAAAAGTTAAACATAATTCGCAAATAACAATTCTTGTGAATTGAATAACTACTTCTGTCTTTTCACAACTTAGAAGGTATGTTGTTTCTCTTTTAAACAATATTAACTACTTTAGTAATGGAAATAGATGCTCTTATAGCGCGAATAACTACTCTTTTAGTGCTTTAACTACTAGTATTTCTTTTAGTGCGGATAACCACTTTGTAAAAAGTTGTTTGATGTGACACATTTCTGACATGGAGCAATTACACCACTACCCTCACCTAAAATCAATTTTGGTGGATCAAAATCGATTTTGATGGTTCAAAATCGATTTTGGCTTAAATCTATTTCTAATTCTTTGGTACACTTTCCTACAACCAAACGAGCTCTAAGTGAGGTGATTTTGTAGAAAGAGCTAATAATCACTCCCGTGACATTTTTAACCACTTTTATTTCTTTAGAATTTAGAAGGAGACTTGTTTCCCCAGTAATGCAAGTAACTACTCCTAAAGTGTGAATTATAGCACATTTATTCTAAATAAAGAACAATCTAAATTTTGTCCATTCGCAAATTCATTACCTCTTTTTGTTCTTTTAATATTTAATTGTTACTTTATTATGATTTTCTCATATATCATACTAGTCATCGATACAATATTTGTGTCCATTGAAATCTGAAAAATAGTTGACGCTAAAATCGTGTCGATTATCATTATTTTGTCAGATCACAATCAGTTTTTCAATAAGCAATTACTAGAAAGTGACAGCACGCGGGGTTACTCTGTCCTCTAATTTAAACCACAGAATTTAAATATCTTACTGAACTTAATTTTGTCGTAAATTCGCGGATACATACGACTGAAAAGGACTTACATGGAAGGTTGTTATGAATCATATTGTTAAAGCATCTTACTCTCTCATGGCTGCTGCTACCTGAAGCATCCTACCTCAGAGTTTCTGAACAATCATTCTTTGCTTTAACAAACCTACTTTTGTATTCTCCTAAAAATATTAAATAAATCTCTTGGCTACTACCTGAAGCATCCTAGCTCAGAGTTTCTGAGCAAACATTCTTTGCTTTAACAAACCTACTTTTGTATTCTCCAAAAATATTAAATAAATTTTACTAAACAAACCTACTTTTGCTTGTGTCTTCTCCTAAAAATACTAAAAACTTCTCAACAAATTAATAAGGAGAATGAATCAGATATGAACCCTCAAATTACAAATTTAGACATAATAAGAACACGACTAGATATGAACGTAGGCTGCCCAATCAGGACATGGTACAACGTACTAGCGTTCCAAAAATATCGCTAAATTTAAAATAGCTATTATATATCAAAATGCACTTATGATTAAACATCTCTATTAATTGTAAGGATGATGCACATATATCAATATTTCTGGCATCAATCTTGTTCAAGATACTATTGAGCTCCAAATAAGGGCTTTATCTATTGATTATTAGAACTTTGGTTCATCACAAATTAAATAAAACAGGGAAATGTACCTATCTAGTACGTACTCTACAATTTGCTAAATTGCACGGACAATAAATAACAATCTTGAAAGGCAAATCTAGTACCAATTAATTACTAAGTGGAGCATATTTAATGATTCTGCCAATTTGAGGAAAATGATGTTAAGATTTGGTTATGTGGCATTAGCAATTTTGACAGTTGGAAGTTTGCATGCACATAGTAGATAGAGAGTTGTGAAAAGGTGCAGATCTAGTACTCTATAATTTCATAAAGTGCACCGAAAGTATATACAATTTTGAGGGGTAGATTTAGTACCATTAATTACGAAGTGGATCATATTTAGTGATTCAGTTAATTATAACGAGTTTGACCGTCACTTTTGTACATGTAGAATGACCCCCTCTCTATGCTTCATCATTTTCACTTCTACATGACACATAAAAAATAAACGTGTGAAAGAAAATGGCCGGGGCCCAACTCTAATGTGTTACAATCAAACAGGTCAAATTTGTCATCAGTCATGATCAATTATTAGACAAATATATTCCCTCCGTTTTTAATTTATAATTTTTTATAGATTAGTCAATCCATTTTTATATGATCTTATTATTTTTTAGTAAATATATTTTTATCCAATTTATCCGTAATTAATATTCATTCATTCTCTTCGACTATTTTTTTTATCATTATTACTCTTTTTGCTGCTCATTCATAAATAAAGATATAAAAAATACTGCAAATTTAACGCTTTTAAATAATTCAAATTATTTTATCGAATACTGCAATAAGGTCAAAAGGACATTTTTTTTTATCAAAAAGGTCAAAAGGACATTGAATACTTGAAAGGAATAATAATATATGGAGAAATGAAAGGAATAATATATATGGAGAAATACTTAGTACCAGCACATTTGAATTCTATCTAGTAATAAAAAGTGTTCCACTACCTTAGATCATTTAAAGCAACATTCATTCTATCACTAAAAAACGTGTGTTTCTATTGGCCCAAAAAAACGTGTGTTTCCAATACTACCCTTCCCTTCTCTTTCAAACCCATTCTTTTCTCTCTTCATCGGTGCATCTCCGCGACTAACTTGGTGTGCTTCAGGTTAGTTAAAGCTCTTGGTCGAGTGGGATAAAAACATTAGGGCAAACTACAATGAACTAGCCAACTGTTTCAAGAACTAGCGTAAAGCAAGAAGCAAAGAGATACAAACCTGGCGGTTGGCGTGAGTGGTAAGTACTCTCGTCCCTTAAGCAAGTGGTTGGGGGTTCGATCCCTAACTCTTGCGAATGGAGGAAACTCACAGGCCAGCTGTCTACCCCTATATGAGACTTCAGAACAGCGAGAGATTAGTCTCACTTGACACGCGGGTGGGGAACCCTTGGTAACAAGAAAAGAAGCAAAGAGATACACACAAAAAAAAAGATCACCCTAAGTCGCCATATCTATGAGCAAAGGCACGGCAAGAAAAGTTTCAACTTGGAAAGCTATCTTACGATTTCGTTCGACATTGCAGTTAAATATAAACATCGTCCCTTGTCTTCAAGATTTGAAAAGTTTCTTCTGATCACGGCCAAACACTACAAACAACTGGAAATTTCCGATAGAATTTAGTAACGGGATTCCGTAGGTAAATTCCATTTTTCAACGGATTTCCGATGGTCAAGGTTTTTCAATTTTTTAAAATTATGTCACATGGCAGTGTGGACACTCAAACGCTAGACCTCATTTGCACGTGTTAATGTATTAACTTGTTGTGTGCTATATATAAAGACTATCTAATATTATTTGTGAACGTAATTATTATATCAACAAAATTTAAACTCCCAATAATATAAATATATTTGATCCTATATACACTTTACGTTTCCATAACATATTTGATTATTATTATTATATAATTTATATGCCTATAATTATATCATTTATACATTAAAAGTTATATTATTATTATATAAACAATCTTTCAATTACATTATATTTAGCACTTCAATTTTATATTTATAGAATATTAGTTTTGTGAATTACTTCTATTATATAATTTTTTATTTTTTATATCTATTAGTTTTCAATTTATAATACATATTACTAGATAGATAACATATTATTGATAGATAACATATTTCAATTATTAGTTTTCAATTTTTACCAATAATTATTGATAGATAACATATTATTTATAAAACATCTGAACTAATTTTGTATAAATTATATCTATATGTATGTATATGTTGATTTTTTTTATAATTTATAAAATATTATATATTTCGTAATTTATTTATAATATATTTTTAGAAATAAATTAAAATGTTAATTATTTTTAAATTATTTAATCAATTAACGACAACATATATGTCGAAAACATTCTGAAGGTAATCCGTTGTTAATTAGAATTATCCATAGATTTCTGTCTAAAAATTTCCAATTTGAATTCCATGTAAAGAAGGTCCCTAAACAAAGACGAAAAGTTACTCTTCAACAATTCCATAGAAAATTGTTGATAGAAATTTATTCCATCAGATATTCAGAAGATAATTTGATGTTTTTTAGCAGTGGAATGAATGTTAATGCAACATTTTTAATTTTATATGGTGTTTTGCAGATATTTTTTAGAACTCCCTCGTAGCTTTATTCTCTGATTCTAAACTATAAGGTTTCAATTTTAGCCTGTAAATTAAAAGCTGAAAAAGAATGGGATGGATTGGGTGACATATAAAGAAGAGAAGAGAGGATGGAAAGAAGAGAGAAGGGAGAGGAATTGAGAAAGAGGGTGAAGGTACTTACGAAAAACACATTTTTATTTTGTTAAAACAATAAATAAGGTGGGTTTAAATGATTTGACATGGGACATTTTTTATTTGATAAAGTACAAATGAGGTGGTACCATTAAGAGCACCTAATACTCTCTCGATTCGTCATTATAGGTTTCAAATAATTATTTTGTATTTATTAAAAAAAGTAATAAAAAGTAGTTAGAAGAAATAAAATGTCAAAAAAGTAGTTAGAAGAAATAAAAAGTAGTTAAAAGAATCAGCATTATATATTATGATTCTTTTGGTCAAAATGCAGATTTTGAAAGAGCTAGAGAATGAAAGAAAAAGAGCACATGGTTTTTTTTTTGTTTTTTTTTTGCTAGGAACGCTTCACTAACCAAAACTTTTTGCATGGTGTGCCTCATTAATATTTTTGATCAAATTTTGGTCAAGATGCTGATTTTGAAAGAAGTGCGGTAGAGAATGAAAGAAAGAGGCCGGGCACGTGGGTTGTTTTGCTAAGCACGTGTTTTTTTTATGGAAAGGCACGTGTTTCACTAACCAAAACTTTAGTGTGATTTGCATGGTGCCTTATTAATTACATTACGTTATTTCTTTCCCAAGTTAATAAATAACCCAATTCAGTAGACTCAATTCCATATACCATCCACTAAAGACTTCATCATGGTGAGCGTTTTGGGTAAAGTATTACTCTTTTTATATTTGGTGTCAAAGGATGACATTCTGATTTCAATTTGATTCAAATTTTCGATCAGGATGTGCTTCAAATCAAACACGCTTTGGCATTGAAGGAAGCTAAGAATGAATTCAACAAACTTTTCAAAGAAGATGCAATGCAATGTTTGCATATGATTGATGCAGTCCAACGGCTCAGTATTGAGCATATTTTCGAAGAGGAGATTCAAAAGGCTCTTCTGATGCAAAATCTGATTATCAGTGATTCCACATGCCACATTCAACTTGCTCAAGTCGCTCTTCAATTTCGTTTACTCAGACAGGCAGGTCATTATGTTCATGCTGGTATGAATCTTCACGGTATTTAATCTCCACTCATTACATTATTACTTAGTGATATTGATCTTTCGTCCAGTTGGGATAGCTCTTGCTATTCTCCTCATGTATAAGAGGGATCAAGTCCTTCCTACATTCTAAATTAATTAACCATAGTTTCTATATCTCAACAAGCTCATGATGAGCAAGCTTTGTCTGATTGGGTAAAGTCAACTATGTAGACCATACAACCTATATGAACAACTGTATATTTGGATTTTTTATTGACAAACATGTTCCACTCAAAAACTTTATTGAGTGTTCTCTTTGGTTTTCTTTTACTTATTTTCTAAGGATTGCTTAAATATACCTTCTTCCCCGGCGCTTCAAATTACTTCCATTTCTGTATATATTTGAACAACTCAAACGAGTTTAACAATTCTTTTTGAACTTGATTTAATTGCTTTTCTTTGTGGTCTACAGATATATTTGACAACTTCATGGGAAAACAAGGAGTGCTAAAAGAAGAATACAGAGAAGATATAAAGGGTCTGATTGCTCTATACGAAGCATCTCAGCTAAGCATAGAAGGAGAAGACAGTCTTGACGATGCAGGAAAGCTCAGTCGGCAACTTCTTGAGACATGGTTGTCTAAAAATGAAGGTCACCACGAAGCTCAAGTTGTTGCAAACGCTCTTGAGAATCCACTTCACCTAAGTTTGTCAAGATTCAACAAGACAAACACCATCTTATCATCTAATGATGTTGTGATGAGATCAAATAGATGGGCCGGTATTGTTGTTGAGCTTGCTGAAATCAATTCCAGCTTGATTCGCCACATTAACAAGAACGAACTCTTGCAAGTTTCAAAGTGAGATTTAGTCTTTCTTCGGTATAATATAAAAGCTTTCAATTTTTGAGTAAAGTCAGGTCCAAAAGTGTGAATTATTTTTTTAGTATCACTCAATATTTCAAAGTAATTTTTTGAGCATCCTGCACTCTATAGCATATTTTTACAGTAATTCATACAGTCATGTTTGAACCATGTTTGAACACCTTAAAATATTTTCCTGATATAGTACTCGTGTATCCTAAAGTTTAGGATGCTAATTACTGTTTACAAAATACTTCAAAACAAAAATTGCACCAAAAGGTACTTTATTTTAGTGAGTATTACTAGAAAAATATTTTAAAAAGTTGTATACAAAAAAACATTAATGATATTGAATGCTAATAGATAAATACTTCATTCAGCACTTGGCCAAAAAATACTTCATTCAGCATAAAGCATTCACCAACTCACCAACAATATAATTGTGTTTTGCTTGTGGATATATTACTAATTAATGGAGTGAACAGGTGGTGGAAAGAAGTTGGAGTGTCCAAGGAGATGAAGTTTTCTAAATTGAAGCCAGTTAAATGGTACATGTGGTCAATGGCATGCCTCACAGATCCAATGTTGTCTGAGCAAAGAATTGAGCTTATCAAACCTGTGTCTTTGGTATATATAATCGATGATATCTTCGATGTTTATGGTTCTTTAGATGAGCTCATTCATTTCACAAATGCAGTTAAGAGGTAATAGTCAGAAATTTTTAAATAATGTAGATGATTTTTTGTCAAAACCAAATTAAACATGATTTTCTTGGAGCCAATCATATTACAAACAGAGTTGTCCCATTCATAACTTACAAAAATCGTAGGACAGTATATACATCTTAAATATATGCGTATTGCCATATGCATATAAGAAAACATCACTATTGCAACGCATGGGTCCTACACAAATTTATTATTTGCAAAAATGGCATCTGAAGATGTCTATGATCACTAATCACACTTTAGGATTGCCTATTCTTGAATTTATTTAAAATAATACTGGAGTCCTTAATCATTTATTAAAATCAATTCCTCTGAGTTAATTTTAGTTCCCACTCTTTTTTAAATTCTCAAGCTTAAACTTTAAAACTACTCATTTCCAATATTTTTAGTACTGATATTTTATATCTTACAGTAATTAAAACATCTTAAATTAGAAAAAAAAATATTTCAAATTAAGCCAAAAGCATTAGTCTTTTAGAAGTCATATGATGTCATTCTATCTCATTATTCCATTCCAGTTTGCTAAAAGTAATTCTCTTGACATGCAGATGGGATTCCATATCCATAACTAAAGCTA
The DNA here is from genome assembly GCA_029929735.1 of Mimosa pudica. NCBI lineage: Eukaryota > Viridiplantae > Streptophyta > Magnoliopsida > Fabales > Fabaceae > Mimosa > Mimosa pudica. The sequence continues at coordinate 1,866,847 of JAKELP010000037.1, read as the reverse complement.
AATTACCAGACTACATGAAAACTTGCTTCAATCTTCTTGATGACACAATCAATGAGTTGGCAAGCAAGGTCCAAGAAAAACATGGACTCAATCCAGCAAAAGCTCTAAAGAAATCGGTAAAGACTCAGAATCAAACTCATTTATGCAAGCCTTTCTTGAAGTTAATTACTACCTTAAGCTAATTAGAACAATATTTTTTCTTTTTTCGTGTCATGAAATAGTGGGCAGCGCTGTTGAATTCGTTTGTAGTAGAGGCAACATGGTTGAAATCTGGTGATTTTCCAAAGGCAAAAGAGTACTTAAAAAATGGGATTGTGAGCTCTGGAGTTCATGTTGTGTTGTTACATGCATTTCTACTATTGGATCAGAGTATCACTCAAGAAACTATTTTCGATCAAATTCCTACTTTTTCGTCTTTAGTTGGCAAGATTCTTCGCCTATGTGATGATTTAGAAGGATCCAAGGTAAGTTTACCCCACTTTGCATAAACTATAAACTTCCATTATAGTTGAAGTGTTGCATTTGGATCCATATGGCACATTTATGACAATTGAGGGCCACAAATTTTTTTTGAGGTAAAAAAAAAAGGGCCACAAATTTTGTCGCATGAAAAAGATATATAGGGACCACTGAAATATGAGAAAATTTATAATAGCTGCTAAATTAAACTGACTTAATTCCTTTGAATATAGTCTATAAAGAACTCTTGTAGAGTTAAGTTTGTTGCGAAATGACCTTATTATTACTTACTAGATTGTTGTCTTTTTATATGTTGAAGTTATTATTAATGAAGATGTTATTGTCATTTTGTTTTTTTCCTTCAAATTAAGAGCATTTGAGTAACTTCAGTAAACAAATTTATTTGAGGTTAATCTTTAAGGACTTTATAGTAATTAAGCCACTTTGGGGTATGAAAAAGGATTTTTGCACATGTATGAGTGACTTTTGTGTCTCAATTTCATGAGTTATTCTGTCCAAAAAAGATTTCATGAGGTATTAATTTTTTATTGTGTCTGTCATGTCTAATAATTTAATACTCATTTCAGTTCTAATTATAAGGTGACATTAACTATTTTGGAGAAATTAAAAATTCAAAATTAATGACTTGTAATTGCCTATAGTTATTTTTTCTTCAAAACTAATTTATTTTACTTATAAACTAACACATAATTAATTTAATTATATGTGACATATGTTATATTTTAGTGATCTAATTTGCTCTCTTAGCTTACACAAAAAAGTCAAAAAATCTTTTATATAAGACTGGATTGAGTTAGATATTTATAACTATCAAATTGTGATCAAATTTATTGTCTACGAATTAATTAGTGTCTTTCTACTCTTTTTCATTGTTGACTTGGGTCATATTCACACACTAATGAACAATAATAGTTTATTCCATCCGTGGATAAATCAGTTCCATGCCTAAAGACAATTATTGTTCCATTATTATAATCATGTGATGGAACAGAGGGAAAGAAAAAAATCATGAATTGTATAATAATATATGGGAAAGAATGTGAGAAAAAATATAATAGGGAGAATTAATAGGGAGAGGCTTTCGAATCAAGATTGTCACATCTAAACTAGATGACCTGATATAGATTTTATATTTATTAAAAATGTTTCAATAGGTGTATATAATCTAAAATCAAATATAGACTCTTTAAATTTAAACCGACGAGTGACGACATATGTATGATTAGCTATCCCTACTCATCATATTGATCAATTGAGAAACTGGTTCTAAAATTACTCTGAGCTACCAATAAACAAGGTTTACTTAAATGACATGTTTCTGTAGGAATTAATTATTGTGTGTGTATGAGCACAACCTGCCTTTCCCCTTCCTTATCATTTTCTATTTCATACAATTGAAGGGATTTTTTCTTGATCTAATTATATTCATTTGTATTTGAAAGAGATCACACACACGCACACTAAATTATTTAGGATTTTTAATCAATCCAAATAAGTTATCTAGTTCTTATATCAAGGTAAAAGCTAGTATATACTCCCTTGATCCGGTCTTAAATATAAAACTTATTTATCTAATTTGAATTAAGGATGTTAGTTTAAATAGTTAGAAGTTGATAGGGTAAAGGTGCAAAAATGAGTTCAAACTATTACGCGAGGAGCATATAGGGGTAACAAGTATTTCCGGACTCAATTTTGGGACTAAAGAATAAATATTGGTGCAATATGGGGAACACTGTTTATGTTGACCGACGTTGACCGTCAAACGCTAACGTGGCAGGGGAAATGAATTTCTTTGCTGACGTGGCACACTTATGTAAACACTTTTTTGCTGACGTGGTGCTCTTATGTAGCGTGCCACGTTAGCACAAAAAATCATTTCCCCCGCCACGTCAGCTTTTAACGGTCAATGTCGGTCAACATAAACGGCGTACCCTATATTGCACCAATATTTATTCTTCAGTCCCTGAATTGAGCCCGAAAATACTTGTTACCCCTATGTGCTCCTGGCGTAATAGTTTGAACCCATTTTTACACCTTTACCCTATATGATATTAGCAAAATACCTGAAATATCTACTTTTACCATACTCTCCCTTTTGTACTTGTTTATTTTATAGAAGTATCAATAAGGGCAATTTCATGAAAATTTGAAAAAGAATAGAAATATGTCTTATATTTAGGATTAAGTACACCTCCTCAAATAGTTCTTATATTTAGAAATGGAGAGAGTATGTGTGTGTATTGTTTAATCAGTCTTGTAATGTAACAACGTGGAAAACGAAAATTCAGCAATTACACGTGAGAATGAAAGCGAGATGAAAGGAAAGAACATGTAGGGACACAAATATATTCACCCACGCATACAGAATACATTAATATTGCCTTTCCTTTGTCTCATCATTTTCTATATCATAATTGAGGGGATGTCCTTTCTAGATTTAATTTGATGTTTCCCATTTACCATTAGAAGGAAATCGACAGATATTTGAAATTAAAAATTATGTTATTTTATAAAAGAAGAGATTTTTCTTTAAAAAACATATTAAAAAATGCTTCTATATGCATTATGTGATAGGAAAAAAAATATTTGTGTGCTATGACACATCTACATCTCATTATGGAAATAATCTAAGAATATACTTCTAAGGTCCTATTTATAGGGTATTTCATATATGTTTCATTTATACCAAGGAAAACCTTAAACATCATTACTTCCCCTCCAACAAAGTTACTATTCTACGCATATTTAATATCCATTATAGAACATGAAAACAATCTGTTAACATATAATGAATGGAAAAGATGAACTTGTATATTCATAATGAAGTGATTTATATGTAGGACAAAAAAAAAACCTTTTCTCTCTTCCCTATTAATAAGACTAGAGGAGTATTTATATTGCTGACAATAAGAATGATAATAACTGATGATTGCAGAGTGATGATCAAAATGGTCTGGATGGGTCATACCTTGAGTGTTACATGAAGGAAAACGAAGGCGTTTCAATAGTAGAAGCACAAACACACGTGGACCGCTTGATTTCAAATGCTTGGAAACATCTAAATGAAGAAATTCTAATTACAACAAACCCTTTTCCTCTCAATTTTACAAAGTTCTGTCTCAATGCCTCAAGGATGGTTTTTCTTATGTACAGTTACAGAAGAAATCAAGGCTTTTATAATCTACAAGAATACGTGAAGTCTCTACTTCATGTTGATGAAGCTAGCTATGAGCGCATTCAGATCCCACCAAATCCTAAAGGCTGCACGGTTTCTCAGATATAACAAGTTATTGATGTGCTTTTAAATAATTACAATTGTGCTTTGTTTCATTGCCAACAATGAAATTTTACTTCGTCATAATTTTAAGGGTTAATGAAAAATTTTGGTCCTTCAAATTCTCCTCACACCAATGCAAAACAGGCATTTTAACGATGGTGTAAAAGAAACTTAGTATACTGGTGTAGCAAATTTATTTCAAATTTTAAAGGTCTAAAAATTTTGTCCTTCAAGAACATCTATGTTTTTTTATAGGTTATATTTACGGGTTTTAATTCCATGCTAAGCGCCCCTTTTCTCATCGGGTTTCTCATCTCTCAAAACGACCACGTTTTGATTAATGAAGCTGACTTTTTAAAAAAAGAAAAAAAACTATCCCCTCACTTCTCAAGTTCTCAGCTCCTTCAATTGCTGAATCATCTTCCTCTTCGGAGTGTTGGCCGCCACCATTTCCAAATCTCATTCTCACCTCCCTTTCTTATCCACCCAGACCAAACCACAACAAATCCCCCATTAAATAATAGTACCATTTAATCCCCTCCCCAACATCATCACACTTTCCAACCCCACACCCACAAGATATTTTCTCCACTCCTCAACCTCCATAATTTTCTGGAGCTGCGTGCAATGGTTGAAATACCCAAAGATTGAAACTTTCCAACATTTTCATGTGCAGTAAAAGCCAAACTAACACCACATTTATCAATTTGCTTGTATATTTATCAGACATGACTTCCAGGATTCAATAGTGTAACAATAGCACCAAGATACAAAACACCCAAAAAAAACATTGGGATAGTAAATGGAAATAAGAATTAAAAGAAGAACATCAGCTTGAGAAATGCCCGACGCCGTGATGCTCGCCTGAAGGAGCGGCAGCGGCCGGACAGCGACGGCAGCCAAAGCCTTGAAGAGGAAGATGTACGAGAGCAGCTGAGTAGTGAGGGTTCGTTCAGGGGATATATTTTTTTTTTGAAAAGTCAGCTTCATTAATAAAAACGCAGTCGTTTTGAGAGATGAGAACTCCGATGAGAAGAGGGGCGCTTAGTATGGAATTAAAACCCTTATATTTACCTCCAGTGCATTAGAACCAGTACAACCAGTTCACCCTTGGATGTTTGCCACGTGTAATTCCAACCACCTCAATATTTAACATTCATTTAACACCGTCAGTCCCCCTCTTATCTTCTCCCTCTCACTCCTCCATTTACGAACTCGTCGGCTCCAAAGGCTTGTCTCCACATCCTTTACCATCGTCACCGACAACAACAACCGGTGGAAAACACCGTCATATTTTGTGGCAAGGTTGGTCAAACCCCTGTGAGTGAGCGAGGAGTACCATTCTCTCTTTTAAGAATCTCTTCCACCGGTTTGTGCTAAACGAATGTGCTCCATGTCGTTTTCTTCATTCTTTTCCTGTAGCGATGGGTGAATCACTGTAGACTGCGCTGGGCCCACATTTGTCACGTGCTGTTAGTTGTGCATTGGTTGTCCAAAGTAAAAAGTGTTAAATATTAATATTAATAGTATATTTTTTCAGTGGTTTTACTGTGATGTAGTCTTGCTTTTCGCGGGTATGAATTTCACTAGCGTGCACGTCTAGCCATAGTCGACATATATTTATATATCTGTGTGTGTATTATGTGTGTGTATATTATATTTTAATGTAAACTATATAATAATTAAAAATAGGCTAAAGTATATTTTTGGTCCCTTATGTTTGTATCAAGTTTTAATTTAGTTCTTTATGTTTGGAAAATACACTTTTAGTCCTTTTTTGTTAACACCGTTAGTTCAACTTAACGGAAAATGTTAACTTAACAATTTTAAATGGTTATTAAATACTGAAAAAATGTTCAAATTAAAATATTTGAGTCTAAATATTCTTATATTTTCAAAATTTATAATTTTTGGTCCAATTTCATTATAAAATTGTTAAATTAGCATTTTCCGTTAAGTTAAACTAACGGTGTTAACAAAAAAGGACTAAAAGTGTACTTTTCAAACATAAAGGACTAAATTGAAACTTGATGCAAACATAAGGGACTAAAAGTATACTTTAGCCTTAAAAATAATAATCTGCATATATTTTATGTGTTTATATAAAATTTATTTTTTACTTGAGGATACTCAAGACACAGTTTTTGCTTCTTTTTTATATTATTTTATTTTAAAATCAATACCAGACTTTCTTAATCATAGTGGTTAAACTTAGATTTTTCCAATGGTTGCATCTGTCAGATTTGGTTGTGTATCCAATGGTTTGACATAGTAACCTCTGGATATTGACAAGTTTCTTTCCTATCTTCTTAGTATTTAAAGGTCTTCTTCCTCTAATCTCATTCAGTCTATGCCTGCCCTCACTGCATTTGCTCACTTTGCTATCCTCTTGGTTACATTTATTGGCGATGGAGTCTCCACAAGAAGATGTAACCGATTGTGCTCAAAATGCCGTTTTGTTGCCTGACCTTGTTGAGGGCATTTGTGTTGATTACCTGCATCTGAAGATTGAAAAGGCTATTTTCAAGCAAGTCATGCGTTATCCTTTTGGGAGACTTGGGCCAATGTAGGGAATGGAACAGCTGCAGCTTGTGGTCTTTGATGAGACGGTAATTTATATATAGTTTATTTTTGATTTATTGAAAAGTTTTATATATAGGCAACTAGATTTGTGATCGTTTCTTGTGTTCATTCATTTGTGGTGTCGTTAGTTTCGGCGTCGACTCTTGGTGATTGATAACGAGCGAGTGATGTCGCGGTTTTGCTCGTATCTTGGTGAGGAGCGGACAATCTGTATTGGACACTTTATTGTTGCAAAAACAAACGATGCAGATGGTGGTAGGCTGTATTTGAAGTTGATGGTGAATAGCCTTGTCCACAGGCCTGTTCTTCCTCTACCTCGTCACTGCTTTAATGTTGTGACAATACCCCAAGTAGCTGCTGGGTATACAGAAAGTTGCGGTTTGTTTGGTGAGTTTTTGAGCTTGTTAAGTTGTCTTATTTTTTTCTGGATTTGTTTATGCATGTCTGTGTTTTTTTGCAAGGCATTGGTTCTTTTGCGATCTTATTTCCTTTTTGTGGTTTTCTGGTCAGATGTGTGTGGGTTTTTCGTTAGCTTGCACGAGACCCCCTTGGTTTATCGGCCAGGTTCGATGTACCGTGAGCTTGTCCTTGTTTTGGAGGATCGTGCATCTACAAGGTGATGATTTGGTTAAACTTTTTTTTAATACCGAACACACGCTTTTTGTTTATGTTTTCTTTAAATTTTTCAGGCAAAATATTCTAATGAATTGTAATTTGACTGGCTCTTGTGTGGATGTTACATTGGAGGCGTATAAGCATGTTACGCCAGGGACTAATCCTTTTGTGGTTGTTCAGTATGTGTTGTGCAGGCTTACTGATCAAGGTTAGTTGTTATTTGTCTCGCTTCTACTCTATCTTCGGTATAGCTGAACTGCTTATTCCGTTGTAGGTGCACCGAATCTTCATTCGTATCACAACGCAACTTACGTGCATTTTGATGCTCACTTCCCTGAAGTGGTTCAGCAGAGGGCTGCTTTGCTGGGACATCTTGAACGTCCTCTTTCCTCTGAATTTCTGCCAATCGTGTAGCATTTCGGTTTATGTGGACGGAAGTTTGTGGTTGTAGCTCGCATGGGTTCAATTATGTGTGTGTATGTGTTGAGTCATGTGTTCTGTTTCTATTGTTTTAATTGTTTTAATGCTGCTTCTAGAAGTCTGGGTTATACTACTTGGCTTCCCTAAGGCTTTAAGTTTTTTTTTGGCCAACTTGGATGGTGGCTTGGTGTATTGTATTTGTGGTGCTTTTAGTTTGGCATTAGTATGTTATCTCTTGTAGTGCCAGCTTTGGTGGCTTGTAATTGCGTTTGTGGAAATGACTACCATGTATGGGTTTAATTCCAACGTTAGTTAATTAATGTATCTTCAGTTATATTTTTTGTGTTCTTTACATTTTTCGATTTTGCTCATGCAATATGAAATAAAGTTGCCTTAAAATGTGTTACAAGGGGTCAATGTATGGGGTCATTACTAATTCCCCTATAATATTCATCCCTCACTTATAAGGATTCTTCATGACTAATAATTTTCAGCCATATAATACTTTATTTCGTTTTTTGTCATTATCGCCAATTAATTAAAACTATTTATTAGTTCAGGACATTATTGTACGTGTAATCTGCTTTGCTGCCTTTGAATTTCCAACATTGTTATTGTAACTATTATGGGAAAATGGTGTTATTGCACATTTTTTAGAAGGGGATAAATTGTAGGTAAAGAATTGTTTCATTATTTGCGGGAGTTTATTCATAAATTTTAGTAAAATATAAATTGGTGTCAATTATGGGGTATAATATAGGAGTAGTAATTATAAAATCAACATGTTACAATATAAGTGAAGAGGAGCCACAAGGGTGCATATTCGTTCAGGGCTTTATGAGTGGTGTCTTTTCAGTGTATTTATTATTAATTTTTAATGTTAACTGAAAAGGCAGTTCGAATGGCCAATGGGGAAGAGCAACTGGACCTCCTTCTTTTAAAAAAATAAAAACCAAAGACATAAAAGAAGAAAGAGACACTTGAGGAGTGATGAGTCACTGTTCATCTTCTCCAAAGACAACCAAATCTTTAACCTTTGAGTTTTGTGGCAAGCTTCAGTCGAAAGGCTGTGGTTCATCGTCACATGGACTTAGATTTCGGTTCATTACCTTCACGTGATAATGAGGGGACGTGAACGGAGTTGAGCGGAGGAGCAGACCCGTCACCTATATATTAGGATCCGCCGCCACCGGCGACGAAATCAACGTTGATGTGTGGTTAGTCGATAATGGGGAGGGATCTTGAGCCAGGGACTGTTTATGGTGACCTTATATGTATGGGAAGCAAGAGATCAAGAAGAGAGGTTAACGTTGAGTCGTTTCCATAATCACAATCTTCAATTTTTCTTTTTATTTCTAACTATGATTATGTTATCGTATATTTTGACGATTTGTGCTGATGGTGGTTGGATCTGTTCTTTTGGTTTTAGTTTTGAGTATATAGGCTTGGTTTTGGATTATTTGATTGGTTTTAACTATTGAGATTTACTGAGGACCTTAGATAAACATCTGTTTTCATTTTCTAATTAATGAGGATATTCAATAATGTTAATTGGAATGAAATAGTGTTAATTCAACCAAATGCTTCCGACTTCTTGAATTTATTTGTCGGTTGAGTTTTAAATAAATTTATTTTTGTTTATTTATGTTATAGACTCAAAGTTCTCTTTTATAGTTGTAACAATTAAGTCTCTTTTATTTTAGTCCCAGTGGGGAAGATAATTTTCATGCCATTAATTTTGAAAACTTGTACGTCTGTAATAAAGTTTGGAAAGGTCCGATTGGTCAATGACACATGAGTCAAATTATGTTCTCAACATTTTGAAGGTCCTAATAGTCCATTTAATGTTTGCAGAAAGATTAGATAAATTTGATGCTCTAATCTTTATTTTTTGGGAGTGAATATATTTATGTGTCGTTATTGACATAAGCATTCTTCAGGTATTGCTTATCCACTGTTTTGCCTTAGCCCTTGGTTTTTTTGGGATATGTCATTTTTTTATTTCTCATCTTTCTTTGGTTTATTTGTCTATTGTTTGTGGTTAAATTTTCCTACAATATGCTCTGTTTAAGTGTTTTTAGTTTCTGTGTGTGTTTAAGATAGTTCCCTTGGTGGCCAATTATTAATAATTTCAGTTTTATTGTCCTAGCAAATTGGTTATTTATTACTATATTTTATATTTATTTGTGATTTATGTTAGTGTTAGGTGATATTATTTTTTACTGCGTTCTCTTTAGTTTTTCAAGGTCGATGTTTTGTTTACAATATGTGGTTTAGTTCGTTTTGGTGTGATTATGGTTTTTGTTTTTCATGTTTTAGTTACGTTGTTGAGGACTAGTGGCTTTGTTCTTTAATTTCCCAATACGCCCAGCTTTTCTTCAACTTTTTGTGGTTGGTACACTGTCTGCGGCCTTTGACGTCACTCTACGCGTGCTTACATGGTAGTCTTTGTAATCGTTTTTTTTTCATGGTTGGTTTATTTTTTGGATTATGCGAGTGGTGTTCTTGACATGTTACACAAAAGATCATGCCACTGCAAGCTTTGGATTTCAGCGTATGTTACTTTCTTCCTGTTGTCTTTGCTTTGCGTCCAACATTAGCTTTTGTCATTTTAAATTCCCACGTTATGTGAAATGATATTAGTTGTTGTGGTCTCATAGACAAACACATAGTTTGTAGGAAAAATGATTAAGTTACTTCTAGTCGGATTTAATGAACCTGATTTTTTCTGGTTTTCTTTGTTGCACGCATGTGACAGGTGTCTTGCAGTCGTTATTATACAGAAGGTAATTTATGTTGTTGCATGGTCTTTATCTGCTGGATGCATTCACCTGTCTTTTGCCACCTCTAAAGATGATCGTTCGGCCGGTTCGGTGAGTCCTCTCACTTCGTCATTAATGGTGATCGTGGTTTTTGAGTGTTCCACCATTTAAGGTTGCGTTACTGTTGTTTTCTGATCCTCTGGTCATCAAAATTTGCAGGTTTCCGTGGCTTTCTGCCCCCATTAAATGCGTCGGCGGTTGCTTGCAATTGTGGTAGTGGGGAATGATTAAGTTACTTCTAGTCGGCATTAATGAACCTGAGTTTTTCTGGTTGTTTTTGTTGCACGCATGTGACAGGTGTCTTGCAGTCGTTATTATACGGAAGGTAATTTATGTTGTTGCATAGTCTTTATCTGCTGGATGTATTCACCTGTCTTTTGCCACCTCTAAAGATGATCGTTCTGCGGGTTTGGTGAGTCCTCTCACTTCGTCATTAACGGTGATCGTGGTTTTTGAGTGTTCCACCATTTAAGGTTGCGTTACTATTGTTTTCTGATCCTCTGCTCATCAACATTTGCAGGTTTCCGTGGCTTTCTCCCCCCATTAAATGCGTCGGCGGTTGCTTGCAATTGTGGTAGTGGGGTTTTCAGTTGAACTGTGCAAACCCATCATTGTATGATTGCGCCGTTTGCTTTTTCCCCACAGAGAGGCAAAACTGAACTTTGTGCATGGCGTGACCTGCAATTTTTGCAGGGTTGGTGTTCTTTTGGGTTATTTGTTAATTGTTAATTTCCTGCAAAATGTGTTTTAGGCGATTAACTTTCACATTCTTTGATATTAAAGGTTTTTAGCGGTTTGTTTGATTTCAACTGGATACAGTTGAGCAAGCATCAGGTGATGGTTGTGCTTAGTCACGTGGTGCGAGGACCCTCCTAAGCTTACTACAAGTTCTAGTATTTATTGTTGAAGGTTGTGGATGGGATTACTTTTAGTGCATCACACCTGTTTGTGAATAAATTGTTCCAAGTGTCATGTTTTATCCTCTAACACATACATTACTTGTTTCTTTTTAATCATAGCTTTTTTGCTTTTTAAATTGACTGCATACACATGTCTTGTCTCTGTATCATTAGTTGGTTACGTGTTTTCTTGTTGAAGTTTTTTTTATTGTTATTGTGACACGTTGGGCTTTGGTTCTCATCACGTTTATTTTCTTGCTCTGTTTTTTTTGTCTGGACCCGTAATGCTTTATATTATTTTATTTCATATATTGTATGTGTCTTAGTATTTTGTACGGCCTTGTTGCTTTTTCCATTTGATTCCTATTATAAAATAAATCTATGATAGGTTTTAAAGTTATCTTTTTAAATTAATTTTGCTTTAAATTCCAGCTAGATATATGGCTTAGTGCATGCCTTTGTGTCCCGCCATGCAACTAGGTTTTCAAATTTAAGTTTGAGCTCCTCTTGTTGTCTATAAATAGCGTTGTTCCCTGGCCAAGTTCTTCAACTCATCGAACTCCAGACTTTCTCTGTCTTAGTTCTCAGTTTTTCCTCACCCTTAGATGGCTACTGCTACTACTTTGGATGGTCTTTCCAAGCTGAAGGACCGGTGGTCCGTTGTTGTTCGTGTGGTTCGTAGGTGGAACGTGTATAGGCGAAGTAACCCGGCTGAGTTCTTATGTAGTTCCATGGTACTTGTTGACAAAGAGGTATATCATATTTTTATGGGTGTTTTTTTTTCTTATTTATTTGTTTTTCTTAGACTTAACTTCCAGTGACTTCCTTGTTGCATGTTTGAACAGGGGACCAAAATTCAGGCCACCACTGTGGGCCAGGTCTTGTCTGAGAAGTTTCAAAACACGGTGCAGGAAGGAAAAACCTATTGCATTTCTAACTTTGAGGTGATTGACAATGCCAAGGACTACAAGGCAACGCCACATCCTTTCAGGATTCTGTTTTCTGGATCAACCCATGTCGAGGAGTGTCACACAGAGATAACCGTGGGTCGTTTCCAATTCATGCCGCTGGGGGAGATTGTTAAAGTCGAGGAATCGTGTTACCCTGACTATTTTATAGGTATCTAATTGTTTGTATTGCTTTGTTTTGGTGTTTTCATCCCTATCCTTGGTACTGAATTGTTGCATATTTAACAGATGTCCTTGGCATTGTTAAGAGTTTTGGCACACTTGAACAATATGTGCGTGAAGAAGAGAGGAAGAACAAGTTTAAGATGGTTATTTGTGATTTAAGGTACTTTTGTCTTTGACAATAGCTGTGTTATTAATGTAATAGTGGCGTCGATTTTATTTTTTCTTTTCTTTATGCCTTTTTTGTTGTAGTGGGGTGGAGGTGCAGTGTTTGTTGTACGATAAGTGTGCTTCTCGTGCATTTAAGGATAGGCCAATTGATCCTAGTGGGCCTGTTGTTGTGCTGTTCACTTTTGCACGTATCGGCTTTACTGAAAATGGTATATTTTTGTTAAGAATATTTGGTTGTCTTATTATGCTATTGAGTGTATTTAATGTTCCATTGCACGTGAGCTTCATAGATTATATTTGTTTCTTGTGACAGGCTTTCCTCAGTTGACTTCATCCTTTAGTGCGACACGTGTATCATTTGATCCAACTATGTCTGAGGCACAAGAATTGATGAAAAAGTTTGTTGGGCATTGTAGTGTTTTCGTGGCTATGTTTTTGACGTGAACATTTATCACTTTTCTTATCCCTATGTTTCTTTGTTTTTTTAGAGCCCGAGCTGCTGGGTTTGCAAGTCCTACAATATTGTGCGAGGCTGTCGCTGATTCTGGTAGTTCGTCGGATTCTCCTGTGTTGACTCGCAATAGCTTTAGAGTTTCTTTGGATGGTGTTCCAGACCAAGAAGTTGTAAGTTTTTTTGTATGATATTGTTTTGCCTTTTAATGAGGCTTCATAGATTAGTTGTTGCTATTTATGGTTGTAGGGGAAGAATTTTTCTGTGGATGTTACCATCATGAAGCTTGAAACGCGTTATGGGTGGACCTATGATGGATGTACTAGGTGTGCCTCAAAGCCTAAGATTGAGGGTAGTGGTTTGTTCTGTGGAACCTGCAAGAGAAGAATTACACGTGTTGAGCCAAAGTAATCCATCGATTGAATCTCTGCTATTGATATTGCACATTTTGACTGGTTATATATTCTATAATATTAATGTTTTATGTTTTTCCAGACTAAAAGTTCACTATTTAGTTGCTGATGCCACTAGCACTTGTTCCGTGGTTTTCTGGGATAATTTGGCTCGTCAGTTACTTAACAATACTGCTGTTGAGATGAAAGCTACGCTTGCAAGGGTATATACATTGACTCTTTCAATCTAAGTTGTGAAATTTCTTAGTATGCTTAACATTATGTTGTTTGCAGGAAGGGCGTGACTATGATTTTCCTGCTGAGTGTGATGGGGTTGTTGGTAAGAGGATGAAATTGACTTTAAAAAGGAATGAATACAACGTTAAGCACCCATCTTCAAGCATTAGTGTGCAGCGATTTACTCTTTGCAGAAACCTATTGGAAAATTTTGAGGCTGCAGATCCCCATGTATGTCTAAAACATTTTAAACAGTTTCATTCCATGTGCAATCACATTGTTTTTTTTTTCATTTATTTCTTTTTTCGCAGGCTGCACCTATGGCGGGTGTTGTCAATGTTAATGAGGTTGGTCTTGTGTGTTTTTTGTTTATGCAACAGAGTTATCTTGGTGGTTGTTATCAGTGAAGTTTCGATCTGATTGTGCCTACCTTAGATATAATGTTGTTTGAAGTGATTATGCCTAGATTTAAGAACTGGTCATTGTGATTATGTGTTGTGTAGTATCTTCTTGTTGCATTGTAAAGGAGAGGTTTGGTGTATAATGTTTTATTGGAATTTTTCGTTGTGTGGTTGTTAGACTTAAGTGAAATGCGTGGCTGTCACCCAAGAGGGGGGGTGAATTGGGTGAGGGAATAAAAACTTTATTTCTTTTCGAAAGACTGCTTGTGCTTGGTGATGATGTTACTGAGTAATGGTATGCACAAGTCAGTATGTTATGTGATGCAAAAATAGAATGTTTAAATGTAAGTTTATGCACACATAAATTTATCCTGGTTCGGTCACCCAGACCTACATCCAGTCCCCAGGCTCCACCTGAGATTTTCAATCCACTATTCTTGTTTAAACCAGGCACAAGAGAAGCCTTTACACTTTAGGTTTTACGAGCACGGGTTCACCTAACAACCCACAGGTTTTACAACGGGTTCACCTGCAAACCTTACAAACGCAAGTTTTACGGGCTAACTTGCAACCTATGGAGATTTAGAAAACTTCTAAATGCTCCCCCTTACAAAATGTAAGATTACAATTATGTTCACTCTATGAACTGATTGTGCTAAACACTTAAGCTCGAATGACTCTCTCTAAGAGTAGATGATGTTACTCACTTAAGCACAAAAGAATCACTCTCTAAGAATATTACATATCTAAGTCCGAGAGTAGAAGATGAGAGGAATGTAGAATAGTGTTTCAGACAATAAGCTCTGTTCTCTCTCTCTCTCTTAGTTCTTCTGAATGTAGATGTTCCTTTTATACCAGCCTCTGAATATCCAACCGTTGGAGAGGCAATAAGGCCGTTTGAATATAGCCGTTGGGCCTTGTTTACGTTGTCCTCATTAATGCACAGCAGAGTTGACTTTGCTTTATCTGAATAGGGTGCTTTGTCCAGCTGTTCTGTCAACACTGTTCTGACAACACTGTTCTGGCAAAAGTCGTTCTGACATCTATACACTGTACGGTCTGACTCTTGCTTGTTGTCAGATGAGGACTTCGTTCCTCAAGCATAAGTCCAGGATGCTAAGAGACTTACTATCGGAAGCTCTCTTGCTAACTGAAGTGAAGCTCGTGGACTCTAACATTCTGCTTGCTATCATAGAGGAACTTTGTCTTCCAAGCACTTGTCCATGAATGATAAGAGTGCTTTGCTATTGGATGCTCTCTTGCTATCAGAAGCTCTCTTATGGACTCTGACTCTTGTGGGCAGTATGAGCTTTGACACTTTGAATGAATCTTCAGATTATATTCTCCTTATCTCTCATACTCCTCATGCTTGGTAGGTAACAATGTTGTTTGAATATCTGTTATCCTCTTGTTACCGTTGGAAGGAACATCTTCTTAAATGCTCAGCAGGGTTGACTTGCTTTATCACTGAAAAGTAGTCCTGATACCTCTGCTCTGACAAAAGCATTCTTACTTCTGAGTATGTGACATTTTCTCTTGTACTCTTGCTGACGGATGATCATCGTTCATCCGGAAGTGGCAATCTTGCTCTGCAAGTGTTAATCTCTGAAATCCAATGCCAAGAGTCTTTGCATCCGGAAGCTCAGTTGCATCCGGAAGTGTGATTAAGTTCTGCACATACTGGTTAGTCCAACATAGCAATATATATAATCAGATATAGTAAAACTATACATGTTGTGGGAAGTTTGCTATGGGAAGTAGTCTTACTTAGACTATGTTCTGACTTAGTGTAATGTCTACTGACTCTAAGGGATCTCTATTCCAATAGTCAGCTTAAGTCTCGTTAGTTTACTCTAAGTCTTCCTAAGTGACTCAGTGTGTCATTTGTTCATGCTATGTATATTAAGTCAACACACAATCACATGAAGTGGGAGTTTACTTAGTCTAGGATGTATCCGGAAGCACTTCTACATCCGGAAGTACTTTCACTTGATGAAGGATCTAGCTCACCATCACTTACTCTCGCTCAGTGTATTTCATTCCAACAGTCAGCGCTAGTCACTGAGCTATCGGAAGCGCTTTTACTTGTCGTGGTGAACTTGCTGTCACTTAGGGTTATACTTCTTTTATCAGCCTGTGCAAGTCTAAATCTAACAGGAAGCAATTTCGCTTGACGAGGCTGATTCACTGACGCTTGGGGATATATCTATTCTGTCAGCCTGCGTCAGTCTAAATCCAACAGGAAGTGTTTTCACTTGGCGAAGTAGACTCCCTGACGCTTGGGGTAATATCTATTCTATCGCTCTGCGCCAGTCTAAGTCTAACAGGAAGCAACTTCACTTGACGTTGCATTTTCACTGACGCTCGGGGTTATATCTAGTTTATCATCCTGCGCCAGTCTAAATCTAACAGGAAGCAATTTCACTTCCGATTGAAACATAGCTTAGTCTTAAGGTTGTGTACTAATTCTCATGGACTAAGTTATTTCCCCAGTGATTTACTTGCTGACGCTGGGGGATGAAAGCATTCATCCGCGTGCGCAAGTCCTAATCTATCCGGAAGTGATCTTGCATTCTCAAGTGATCTAACTCAGGATTCTAACCAAGTGTCTCACTTGCTTCCGTTTGCGTCCTATGGGATGTGTACTCCATCCGCGAGCTCTAGTGCTAATATTACCGGAAATGATCTTGCATTCGCAAGTGATCTAACTCAGGATTCTAACCATGTCATCTAATCCTTCCTAAGTGTTAATTATGTTCTTTTAAGTACTAGACCATATCATACCTTAGTCACCATCAAAACTTAAGATTCTAACATTCTCCCCCTTTTTGATGATGACAAACCCATAGATGACTAGAGAACATAATTAAACTTAGATCACTTCCAGAGCTATATTTCATTCTCAGTTCTCTCCCCAGATATCTTATCTTTCAGCTCTAGACATCTCATGTCTCATCTCTTCTCATTTCTCTCCCCCTTTTGGCTTCATCAAAATTCAACAAGTGCAAGCTAGCCTTAGGGATGGGGATACTTCTATCGTTCTCCTAGGAATGGGCTTTCTACCTAATATTTCTCCCTATTCTCCCTAAATATTATGTAGGATAACTAAACAGTGTGAGACAGAAGGAAGAAAATATTGATTCAGTATTCTAAGTGTGTTTACTCTCCCTAACCATTATGCAAGATAACAGAACATGTTTTGCAAGAATTAAGTCTAGATCAAAACATACAAAAACAGTTCTCTTTTTGAAGGTGAAAGTTCCTTTTTAAATATAAAAGACATCAAAAGTAATTTTGACCCTCTTGAAATGATTAACATGATATCAAAATAATTTTGGTGCGTTTAAAATGATGATTATGATATCAATTGAAAATTTGTGATTTTTAAATTCGTGATACCAAATGAAATCAAATGAAATGTGTGAGTTTGAACTTGTGATATCAAATGAAATGATTGAATGCCAAGTGAAATTTGTGATACCATGAAAAATGAAATCAAGTCAAATGAAATTTGTGAGTTTAAAGTGCCAAAAATAATTTCCAAATAATTGCATCACAGCATCTCAAGAGTTTATTATCTATGACAGCATGCAACTCTCTATTTTCAAGGGATCATTATCGAGTAATGTCCTTTACTTCTCTTCTATATTAAGATTAATCATTACTGAATCAAGAAAGGAAGCATATAAGAGAGGTATGTTATCAATTTTACTTTCCAGCGTGTCATATAAAGGATACAGATGTGTGAGCTAGGATGATTTTCTAAAGCAGTGAATGATTTTGAAGTCAATGCAGATTGAGCAAAGAAATCCTAAATTGACACCCTTACCAATGCCATGTATGCATCATATATAAGAGATGGTAAGGTGTAGATGTTACCACAGATGAGGAATCTCCAGACTCTATTGGACTCATGAATCTTAATCATATGCAGATAAGCATGCTTCCTGACATCTTCAAGAGATGCGCTATCTCAAGTGGAAACCCCTAGTGCAAGTGCTTTGATGATTCGCTTCGGCAAGCTGAGCTACAACCAAAAGCAGACATGACTGGGCAGTCACTCTACTCTTCCCATGGTTCAATAGTTGGCCTGCTATCGAGAGCGCTGATTGTTGCGAAAGCATCCTTGCTCAAACTTGATGATTGGGCCTTCATGTGCTTGAGGAAACAAGTGCTTTTCTGATGGTCAGTGAAAGAACTTAAGATTTAACATTGGAGACCATCCTCTGGACATTCAAGTCAATCTGTGTTAATCACCACAAGTTAATAATTTTAAGAAATCATGCTTGCTAGTTGGTTTAAGAAAATATGAACAATGATTATGTGAAAACTAATTTTGAAATTGTCTATACGTTCACATAGTTTCACTATCAAGACATGAACTCTATTTATACTCTCATAGATAAATATCAATGTTATAGTACAAAGAGTATCAAACAGGTGGCATACTTTCAGAGTTTCATAAGCAAGTATAGTTCAATAAGTATGCCTCAAGGATGTTCATGTTAGATCATGAAGACATGTGAATTTTTAACACAATGAAATTTTGAAAAATCTTCATCCTCTCAAAAATGAAATACTGGAAATTTTCATGCTCACAGAATAGTTTGATTTTAAGACTAAATTCGGTTTACAAAAACAACCAAATTTCAGCATATGATTACGAGAATAATTTCCAAATTTTTGCTCAAGTTCTTCTAGATATGCTCAGTGTGATCTCATTTGTTCTTAGGATATCAACAAGCTTGAAATTAATACAGATTATAGCATGCTTGTGATTCTATGCCATGTTTTACAGATCTTAGCAGAGTTCAATTCAAGGCATTTCCTAAGATTTCTAATGCATGTCAGACAAGAGAGAGTCTATCCATTTAATTTCACAACAGAATATGTAAGGGATAGAAATGCTCATGTGTATTGGCGAGAGTTTCTCAGGGTTGGTATAGCCATTCCACACATCTTGATAAGAGACATTTTCGTTGTCATTCTCTCTTGGTTATATTCATTGTTCAAGCTTCAATAATCTGTGTCAACATTCTTAAACCACAAACTTGAACTGAGATCATTAGTAGATTGAGAACTTAAAGATGTAATTAAGAGGGATGTATTGTTCTCGAAACCATAGCTGCTTATGCATTGAAAAGCTTGATGCAATAGATACCACATGAAATGGAAAATCAGAAATAACTTTTGAGTGCTATCATGAGGTATGGTTGTCATGTAGATTTAAAGAGGATCAGAATTTGTTTTGAAAGTTTGTATATCAAAAGGATCTTTCAAAAATCAAGGTGAATGCATAAACTATTTTCTTTCATGAAAGACGCCCTTAAAAGATTCGCTAAGCATATATGAGTAAAACTGTTAAGCCCATCATGCATTTACTACCCAAGTGATTGTTCGAGTAAAGAGGAAGGTAGGAATGATATCACCATCTATGCGTGACGAATGCTTATCAAGACTTGACTGATTGTTCAGATGAGATACAGTCCTGAGTCTTGCTGAACTTCGGAATTGCCTTTCCCAAGAGGATCTTCTATACTTATCCTTGGTTCGAAGCACTTTCTTCTGAGAGTTAGGATTCAAGTGCCTTTTCAATGTTGATCGAGGAGTCCACTCTCTCTTGTTCTTCTCAGGATAGTTGAATGGAACTTTGTGATAGCTCATCCTTGAGACAGAACCATTGTTCCTGGTGGTTGCACATTGCTTCTTATGATTGTACCAGGGGTTTTCAGCAGTTGCATCGCCACGAGTTCTCTCCTTTGGGGTAAGAGAAACTCTTGATCTTTCCTGCACAAGTAAGGCACTAGGAGGATGTTTTGGTACCCATTTGTACTTGGGTCCTACTTGGTTAGCACTGGACCTTACTTGTCCTTTAGGAATCCATACAAATTTATTTCTCACATTTAGATTTCTTCTAAGACTGCATGTGTGAGAAATATGTCCTAATCTACCACAATAATGACAGATAATGGAATGATGATCAAAATGGGGTTTTCTATCATTATCATGATTAGTTTTCTTTAGAAAAGCTTTTTGTTCCTTTGAAATCTCAGTTTCTTTTGAAAGCTCTTCTTTTTCCTTCAACAAGTGTTTACAATCAAAACATTTTTCGAGACATGTTGAAGTTTTCCCTGCCGATCGTGGGTTAACTATCGGAACCACTAATTCTTTAAAAGAAACCTTGGAAACTTTGGACGTAGAAGAAGAAATTAGTTTTTCAAGTTTCCTATCTTTTTCTTTTAAGCCCAGAAGTTCTTTTGCAAGTTTACAATATTCGGTATATAACTCATTGTATGCATCTTGCAAGTAAGTTCAAGTTCAGATCCAGATACCTCACTTTCTGAATCTTCTAGGCAGAAATGGATACTCTCTTTACTGAAGCCTGCTTCCTCAATGTCAGCTTCCAGAAGCTCATCAGTAGATGATCCAGAAAGAGCACGAGTTGAGCTTTGGACAGCTGTGCTTTCAAGAGATGGGTTAGAAGCATATATCATATCAAGAGTATTCCAATTGTCTCTAGCACTAGAGCAATGTTTGATTTTCTGGAAATCATTTTCAGTTAAGCCTTTGTATAAAATTTGCATTGCTCTAATGTTCAAGGAAAACAAATTTTTCTCCTTTTCAGTCCAGTTTCCTCTTGGTTTGAAATCAAAATCATTTTCAAAAATATCCCACATTTTCAAACTAGTGGATTGTATAAAAACTTTCCATTCTTGCTTTTCACCAACAAGAAAACAATATTTTCTAACACAGGTGGGATAGTATGATCAAAACCTTCAAAACACATTTTATATCCCAAGTCAGCCTAGGTCTTTGCACTTGAGATCGTTGGATCCTTTAAACAAGTGACCTGCTCTGATACCAAATGAAATGCGTGGCTGTCACCCAAGAGGGGGGGTGAATTGGGTGAGGGAATAAAAACTTTATTTCTTTTCGAAAGACTGCTTGTGCTTGGTGATGATGTTACTGAGTAATGGTATGCACAAGTCAGTATGTTATGTGATGCAAAAATAGAATGTTTAAATGTAAGTTTATGCACACATAAATTTATCCTGGTTCGGTCACCCAGACCTACATCCAGTCCCCAGGCTCCACCTGAGATTTTCAATCCACTATTCTTGTTTAAACCAGGCACAAGAGAAGCCTTTACACTTTAGGTTTTACGAGCACGGGTTCACCTAACAACCCACAGGTTTTACAACGGGTTCACCTGCAAACCTTACAAACGCAAGTTTTACGGGCTAACTTGCAACCTATGGAGATTTAGAAAACTTCTAAATGCTCCCCCTTACAAAATGTAAGATTACAATTATGTTCACTCTATGAACTGATTGTGCTAAACACTTAAGCTCGAATGACTCTCTCTAAGAGTAGATGATGTTACTCACTTAAGCACAAAAGAATCACTCTCTAAGAATATTACATATCTAAGTCCGAGAGTAGAAGATGAGAGGAATGTAGAATAGTGTTTCAGACAATAAGCTCTGTTCTCTCTCTCTCTTAGTTCTTCTGAATGTAGATGTTCCTTTTATACCAGCCTCTGAATATCCAACCGTTGGAGAGGCAATAAGGCCGTTTGAATATAGCCGTTGGGCCTTGTTTACGTTGTCCTCATTAATGCACAGCAGAGTTGACTTTGCTTTATCTGAATAGGGTGCTTTGTCCAGCTGTTCTGTCAACACTGTTCTGACAACACTGTTCTGGCAAAAGTCGTTCTGACATCTATACACTGTACGGTCTGACTCTTGCTTGTTGTCAGATGAGGACTTCGTTCCTCAAGCATAAGTCCAGGATGCTAAGAGACTTACTATCGGAAGCTCTCTTGCTAACTGAAGTGAAGCTCGTGGACTCTAACATTCTGCTTGCTATCATAGAGGAACTTTGTCTTCCAAGCACTTGTCCATGAATGATAAGAGTGCTTTGCTATTGGATGCTCTCTTGCTATCAGAAGCTCTCTTATGGACTCTGACTCTTGTGGGCAGTATGAGCTTTGACACTTTGAATGAATCTTCAGATTATATTCTCCTTATCTCTCATACTCCTCATGCTTGGTAGGTAACAATGTTGTTTGAATATCTGTTATCCTCTTGTTACCGTTGGAAGGAACATCTTCTTAAATGCTCAGCAGGGTTGACTTGCTTTATCACTGAAAAGTAGTCCTGATACCTCTGCTCTGACAAAAGCATTCTTACTTCTGAGTATGTGACATTTTCTCTTGTACTCTTGCTGACGGATGATCATCGTTCATCCGGAAGTGGCAATCTTGCTCTGCAAGTGTTAATCTCTGAAATCCAATGCCAAGAGTCTTTGCATCCGGAAGCTCAGTTGCATCCGGAAGTGTGATTAAGTTCTGCACATACTGGTTAGTCCAACATAGCAATATATATAATCAGATATAGTAAAACTATACATGTTGTGGGAAGTTTGCTATGGGAAGTAGTCTTACTTAGACTATGTTCTGACTTAGTGTAATGTCTACTGACTCTAAGGGATCTCTATTCCAATAGTCAGCTTAAGTCTCGTTAGTTTACTCTAAGTCTTCCTAAGTGACTCAGTGTGTCATTTGTTCATGCTATGTATATTAAGTCAACACACAATCACATGAAGTGGGAGTTTACTTAGTCTAGGATGTATCCGGAAGCACTTCTACATCCGGAAGTACTTTCACTTGATGAAGGATCTAGCTCACCATCACTTACTCTCGCTCAGTGTATTTCATTCCAACAGTCAGCGCTAGTCACTGAGCTATCGGAAGCGCTTTTACTTGTCGTGGTGAACTTGCTGTCACTTAGGGTTATACTTCTTTTATCAGCCTGTGCAAGTCTAAATCTAACAGGAAGCAATTTCGCTTGACGAGGCTGATTCACTGACGCTTGGGGATATATCTATTCTGTCAGCCTGCGTCAGTCTAAATCCAACAGGAAGTGTTTTCACTTGGCGAAGTAGACTCCCTGACGCTTGGGGTAATATCTATTCTATCGCTCTGCGCCAGTCTAAGTCTAACAGGAAGCAACTTCACTTGACGTTGCATTTTCACTGACGCTCGGGGTTATATCTAGTTTATCATCCTGCGCCAGTCTAAATCTAACAGGAAGCAATTTCACTTCCGATTGAAACATAGCTTAGTCTTAAGGTTGTGTACTAATTCTCATGGACTAAGTTATTTCCCCAGTGATTTACTTGCTGACGCTGGGGGATGAAAGCATTCATCCGCGTGCGCAAGTCCTAATCTATCCGGAAGTGATCTTGCATTCTCAAGTGATCTAACTCAGGATTCTAACCAAGTGTCTCACTTGCTTCCGTTTGCGTCCTATGGGATGTGTACTCCATCCGCGAGCTCTAGTGCTAATATTACCGGAAATGATCTTGCATTCGCAAGTGATCTAACTCAGGATTCTAACCATGTCATCTAATCCTTCCTAAGTGTTAATTATGTTCTTTTAAGTACTAGACCATATCATACCTTAGTCACCATCAAAACTTAAGATTCTAACATTAAGTATTCTTGGATATGTATTTTTCTTGCATTCTCATTCTTCATGCGGTTTTAGTGATATTTTAATACATGTTGTTGAAGGAACAGGGTAGTCAGGGTCAAGTTAATGACATCGCCGCTGATTCTGCTACTCCACTCTTAGGGTCAAAAAGGAAGGCTTGTGTGAAGAATTTGTCCACTGAGTTTGAAGCTTTGCCTGATAATGCTGAATGTTCCACTCCCGCTGTCAATCGCAGGACACTCAGGATTGTGAAGAAGGAGAAGTAAAAAGCCTATCATGTCTATGATAGAATATATTATGTAGTAGGTGTTGTCTTATTTTGTTTTATCTACCATGTAAGCTAAACACATTGTCAAGTGGTGTGTGGTCTGCGGGTGATTGTAAGCATCAATGCTTTTGTGTAGAGGTATTGAATGCATGGGGAAGTTTTTTTGGAAGAGTTGTTGTCATCTGAACTAATAGCAGTAAGCATCAATGCTTTTGTGTAGAGGTATTGAATGTCTGGGGAAGCCTTTTTGGAAGAGTTGTTGTCATTTGAACTAATAGCTCATCTTTTGTATTTGGAGCAATGCTCCTTGTTGATGTGCGACATTATCTCTTTGTTGTAACTTGTAACCCGCTTTGTGTGGTTGTTTATGTTGTAGTATATGACTAAGTTATGTTTTTATCGTTGTATCTCTTTGTGTGGTTGTTTGTGTTGTATGATTTTAACTGCAACTATTTACTTAAAAATATTGTCATATAATTTAACTGTATATCCATCGACTATGTTATATATTAGTTCCGAAATAAAGTTTTTTTCCCATGTAAAATTAGATCGGGCGTAACTCTTGAAAAAAGTGCATGTTTCCAGCTTCACAATATTTAAATGTGTTGGTTTCTATAAAATTTGAAGAATGGAGTTTGTTAGTAATAGAAAGTATTTGAATATTGAATCGTGTTTAGTGTGTGATAACTTGGTTTGTTAATTTTTGTTGTATGATTTATTCAAATGGAATTATTTTGGTGTGATCCTATGCGTATACAGAAAAGAATGAGTGACAGAGGTTGGAGACTGACATTACATTGAAACTGAAATAGGGAGGAACCATAATTACTGGTGTGATTATGAGAAAATTCATAAGGTATTGATTGTATGATTAATTCAAGTGGAATTACTTTGACTTGATCATCATATGGGTATGAGTTAAAGAAGAAAATGAGTGTTGTGACAACGAGATTAGATTGAATCCGAGATAAGGAGGAAATTGAATTACTGTTTTGGTTATAGGAAATTTCATTTCATTGATTGTGTAATTGATTGAAATGGAATTATTTTGCCTTGATCATGTGCGTAAAAATTAAGGAGGAGAATGAGATGTGAGCGTGGAGATTGAAAGGGAGAAAACATAATTAATGGTGTGAATATATGTGATTTTATTAGGCATTAATTGAATGAATGATTCAAATGGAATTTTTTTTTGAAATATAGATAGAACTGAAATAGGGATTCCAAATGATTCTATATTTTACTGAATAATACAAACGACTATGACCGACATTAATTCACAATAGACTCCAAATTTCTTAGTAAAGATGCCAGTATATCCCTCCGTTACTTGAGTGTCATGAGGAGGGATTCCAAACAAAAATAATCTTTTGTCTGTCCAAAAAAAAGATTTTTTGGACAGGAAATTTAAGTGTCATGAAAAAATTGTAAATTTCGTATGCCACATAAAAAACCCTGAAATCATTTCATTGCTATGCTTGCCTTCTAAAAATCAATAATACCTTTTAAAATCGTCCTAATGAGAGGATATCCCTTTCAGTAAATATGAAGTTTTTTTTTGTTTTTATTTTTATGACTTGTTCCACCTTAGAGAGTTTATGTATTTTGGGCTATCGTTTGAGTGATACTATCGAATAAATTTACAAAATTATATTTTCAATTGCATGTTAGTTGTTATTTGTTATGTGTATTTTGTTATACTCCTTCGTTCCTAAATATAAGATCATCTGTAGGAGGAGATCTTATTCCTAAATTTAAGATTACATTCTAATTTTACTCAAGTTTTCATCAACTTACCTCTATACTCCATTGACCCAAAAAATATTGGTTTGAAGAAGGTGAGATGATATTTTAAAACTTAGGTAAGGGATATTTTGGAAATCTCAGGTAATCCTACCTCATCGGAATATCTTAATAAATCTCTCTAAATATAGTTAAGTGGCCTTATATTTGGAAATAGAGGTAGTATTTTGTATTTTTCCTTTAATGTATAATGTGGTTCATATAATTTTTAGTTCCTCTATCAATCACCTTGATATATGGAAAAGTGACTTATTTTTAAGTTCACTTATTTTTAAGTTAGTCAGAAAATAGCTCTAGATTCACTTATTTTTATGTTTGGATGAACTTTGAAAAAAATGTTTTATTTTCCCATTTGAGTTATAAATGTTTTTCGATGTTATTTTTTTAAGATACTTATTTTTAAGCTAGATTATTCTTAAGTTAGATAAAAAATAGTAAGCTGCATTATTTTAATAAATAACCTGAGTCATACACAACCATAGTTAATTGTGTTTGTGCTATTAATTTGCCCCACTATACCTAATAAGTTTTCCATTTATATAGAGCTCCTTTTTTATTTAATCATGTTCATGTGTTTATTTTACTTTTTTTTTCTCTGCTTGAAACTTTGTGTAATTATATTAATATAGAACTTCAACAAATTTTTGTCTTTGAACAGTATTCTTTTTGTGCTTGATGTATACTTCTTTGTGCTATCTTCGAGGTCCTTTATGACAAGTGGTATATCTTGCCTTTATATTTTGTTTATGGAAGTTGATACTGTCAGTCTGACCCTTTCACCTTTAATCCTAGATTTCCGTATATACTATATGATATCAATGAATCCTCTGAATGTATTGTCTCTTCACATTTACTTGCCCCCCCCACTCGTATATATTTTTATTGCCTTATTTTCCCACGCAACTATAAATAGGCCTTGCACGTCCCATATTTTTTGTCAATCTCAATGCGTGTGGTTGTGTGTGTTATGTGGTGAGGCATTTGGCTTAAACACTATGGGGAGAAAAAAGAAACTTCGTGATATGAACTCTCACGAATCAAAAGGCAATGGCTCTGTGGATCTGGTTTGTCCCGCAGGCAAGTTTGGCTAACTGTATTGTTTGTTCTTATTTTTTTAGTTATATGTTTATGTTCTCTAAGCCGATGTTATTGCTTCTTCTTAAGGTGCATCATCTATAAATGTTCCTAATGACATTGAGCCAGTTGAGGCAGTTTTTAAACGTAGGAGTGCTAGGCTGAAACGTATATTGGGATCGGCAGATGAATCTGAACATGGTGAACAGGTAGGACGAGGAGTTTCGGCAAGGAGTTCTAGTAGAAGAATGGGTACCGAAGGTACTGAAGTTGAGTCAAATGTGCCATGTTCTTGCACGTATTTTCCTTTGTAATAAATTTTTTGGTGTTCTCTGCATTTTTTGTCTCGAGTTGTCTGATCATATAAATATAATAATTTGTATGTCAGATACATTGTTATCATTGGATGAACGACTGCCACCTCTATCCACGATTTTCTCAAGAAAAAGTGCTAGATTGCGGTCTATTATGTCTACCAGTGAGCTGGAAGAAGATAGAGGCAGGTCTCATCTGATAGGATCTATGCGCAGCACTGGTAGTCACGTTGATTCTTTGGGTGTAAACGTGTCATCCCTTTGTTCATTGGAAGGGAGTACTGATCCAGGTTTCAAAAAACTAGTATTGAAGTTTTCAAATTCCTTTTTTCATTCTTATTTGTATGTTTGGTTTAGTAATACTCAAAAGTGGTTTACTCCATCAGTTGTGTCGAAGAGTAGTGTGTTGCTTACGACCATTGGCAAAATTTTCAATATATGATTCTGTTGCTTAACTCTTTTAATTGGTTTCTCGTGGCCATAAAAATCAACCTCATACCCCATAGTGTTATTGCTGTGGTGTTTCTTCTCAGGCCAAGATGTTAATTACGAAGATATTAGATTTGATCTAGACTATAATGAGAATCTTATTGTTGAGAGCGACTCCTCGGACACAAATTCTGATGACGGTGTGTGCTTGTATTTTTCATAACTCTTATATTTCTTATTCCATCTGGTTAATATTGCTGCTTTTTTCTTTTTAGATGGGAGTAATACTACAGAATTTCAGCCCTCTGACGTGTTCGTGCCCAGTCTTATAACGCAAGATAATTTTGTTAATCCATGTATGTTAGCAGTTGGTAGCTCATTTACATGCGGCGTTTCATTTTCGTTTGCAATGGTCACAGAGGCTTGCATTTTCGTGCTATGCTTTCATCACCCTGAGACCTAATTGTGTTTCTTTTTAACTTATATAGAGCTATTGAAAACGTTGTTTCATATATTTGTTGATATTAGTTCACTAAAAAAAAATTCCCGCCAGATTACATTGATGAGGGTGACGCCATCCATGTCTGCAAGTTTTGTGGAGCATTGTTTTGGTATAACGAAAGGGCGAAAAAAGATTCTAAAAAGAGGGTTGCTAATATCTTCTCAATGTGTTGTTTACAAGGAAAGGTTGAGTTGCCGGCGCTCCAACCTCCGCCTCCACTATTACGGCAACTGTTTTTTGACAAAACGTCTGTAAAGGCAAAAAAATTTCATTCAAATATTAGGCAATATAATAATATGTTTTCTTTCACCTCAATGGGTGGGAAGATTGATCACTCGCTCAACTCTGGTGGTGCCCCATATAGTTTTGTTTTATCTGGAATGAATTATCATCATATTGGCAGTTTGTTGCCACCGCAAGGTCATAAACCAGTTTTCTCGCAACTTTACGTATATGACACATCTAATGAAGTTCAAAATCGTATTGGTGCAGTAAGGTATCATTTTTTGGATTTCATTGATGTCTATTTTGTAATTTTAATCTAGGGGGAGTATATGTATTTTATAGTCTCATTTCATGTACTACAACAATCTTATAACAGCAAGCATGGGAATGAAGACAACATTGATGCAGAAATAGTCAACGATATCAAGCATATCTTAAATGATGTTAATCCATTTGTCAAGCAGTATAGATGTGCAGCTTCTTTCTTGGCTCGTCAGCCAACACTAGATCTAAAATTACGTTTAATCAGCTCTCGAATACATGATGGAAGACGGTATAATGTGCCTACAGCATCTGAGGTTGCGGCATTAATTGTCGGAGATATTGACGATAACTTTGGATTTCGAGATATTGTTGTCGAATCTAAATATGGCCCGCCAAAGCGAATTAATGAACTTCATGCTTCGTACTTGCCGCTACAATATCCCCTTTTGTTTCCTTTTGGTGAAGATGGGTATAGGGATGCTGTTGAGCACAGACAAGAGACACTGGGAGCGACAAAAAAGAAAAAAAGGCTAAGCATCCGTGAATTTTTTGCCTATCGTCTCATGTCGCGGACTAACGAGATCTCGCTGTTGTTGCATTCGAATAAATTATTGCAGCAATTTATTGTCGATGGCTATACTATGGTTGAGTCACAGCGACTTCATTGGATTAGGACTCACCAAAAGAATCTTAGGGTTGATTTGTATGAAGGGTTGGCGAATGCTGTAAATTCTGGCGTTGAGAATGCTGCGTTAACTGGAAAACGCATAGTTTTGCCATCTTCCTTCACAGGGGGTACAAGATATATGCTACAGAATTATCAAGATGCTATGGCTATTTGCCGTTGGGCTGGATACCCGGATATATTCCTAACATTTACTTGTAATCCAGCATGGCCAGAAATAAAACGATATTGTGCTAAATATGGTGTCTCCCCTTCGGATAGGCCTGACATATTATCAAGAGTTTTTAAGATCAAATTACAGTCATTAATGAAGACATTAAAGGTGGATAAGATTTTTGGGACTATACGGGCAGGTTAGAAAAAAATAAACTATATATTGATACTCCTTAAAATTATGTTCTGACATATTTTTTTTTTCAGAAATTTGCACTATTGAATTTCAAAAACGTGGACTACCTCATGCTCATATCCTATTGTTTTTGCAACCCGGGGATAAACTAATGACACCATCTCGTATAGACAAGTATATCACAGCTGAAATACCCGAGAAAGACAGTCAACCAATTCTATATGAAATAGTCAGCAGGTGTATGATGCATGGACCTTGTGGATACTCAAAGCCGAAGGCCCCTTGTATGCAGAATAAAAAATGTAGCAAACACTTTCCGAGGAAATATGTTCTCATGACATCAATTGATGAGGATGGCTATCCAACTTATCGACGGCGTAATGATGATCGGTTTATTGATGTTAATGGCATTAGCCTAGACAATCGATTTGTTGTACCTTATAATCCAGAACTTTTATTAAAGTTTCAAGCACATATAAATGTTGAAAAGTGCAATCAATCCATGGCAATTAAATACCTTTTCAAGTATATTAGCAAGGGAAATGATCGGGTTTTGGCTGGCATTTCTGATTTTTCCGTAAATAATGATTCAAGCTCAAAGGATGAGATTAAACAATACTATAACTGTCGCTACATCTCTGCATGTGAGGGGGCGTGGCGTATTTTTGGGTTTGATATTCACCATCGTTATCCTCCAGTTACAAGGCTAAGCTTTCATTTACCAAATCAACATTCTATCATCTATTCTGTGGGTGAATCTGTATCTGAAGTCATGAGTAAGCCACGAGTTTGTGAGTCTCAATTTTTATCTTGGATGTTACTAAATCGGAATAATGAGTTTGCAGCGACATTGACATATGCTGAAGTGCCACAATATTATGTCTATAATAAGAGTGAACGTGAGTGGACTCCTAGGAAGAAGAAAGTCTTTGCTATAGGGCGCATAATGAATGTTTCGACCAGTTCAGGCGAATTACACTACTTAAGAACTCTGTTAACTAAAGTTAAAGGGCCAAAGTCATATGATGATATAAAGACAGTTAATGGAGTAGTGCATGAATCTTTTAGGTCAGCTTGCGATGCGCTTGGTTTACTTGATGATGACAATGAATTTGTAAGTGCTCTTATGGAGGCATCAAACTGGGGTAGCGGCAATTTATTAAGGAGGCTTTTTGTCTCTATGTTAGTTTCAGGGTCCGTCCAACGCCCTGGGTTTGTTTGGAAAAAATGTGCTTCTGTTTTGTCGGATGATCTATTTTATATACCACGTTCACATAGAGACTACTCAGGTATTCCAATAAATTATTTTGCTTCTTTGACAAGTATTTACCATTTACTGACTCGATTATTTTCTTTAGTTCTTGCTGTTGATCAAGCTTCCAAGGAAAATGAAGCTCTTTGTCGCATTGATGAGTTATTGCGCTCCTTTGGCAAGCGCATTGTAGACTACTCAACACTTCCATTGCCAATCAACAACGTTCTTCACAACATTTCAAACTCTTTAATACAGCAAGAATTGAGTTACGACAAGAATGCTTTAAAAGAACGATCAAAAAATTTAATTGGATCTTTAACAGAAGAACAAAAATTCATTTTTGATGCTATTAGTTGCCATCTGCGTGAACAGAATGAGAATATTTTTTTCTTTGTTCACGGGTATGGTGGGACAGGGAAAACTTTTCTATGGAATGCCTTGGCGTCTACTTTACGTGGCAATGGAGATATTGTTCTTACTGTTGCATCTAGTGGAATTGCTGCTACTTTACTGCCTTCGGGAAGAACCGCACATTCAAGATTTGCTATACCTATACATGTTCATGAAGCTTCAGTATGTTCTATTCGGCATAGAACAGAACTTGCTGAGTTAATCGAAGCGACTAAATTGATTATTTGGGATGAAGCACCTATGGTGAAAAGAAACTGTGTTGAAGCCTTTGATCGTACTTTGAGGGATATAATGCAATGTGATAAGGTTTTTGGAGGGAAATGTGTTGTCATGGGTGGAGATTTTCGCCAAATTTTACCAGTTCTTCCTAAAGGAACAAGGACATCTATAGTTGATGCTTGTATTAGCTCATCTATTCTCTGGCTGCATTGCAAAATTCTTCAACTTTCAAAAAACATGAGGCTGCATTCTAGTGGATCAAGTGAAGAAATACATAAGTTAAGTTGGTTTAACAAATGGCTTCTAGATGTTGGCGAAGGTAATATAGGTTATGGGGAAGATGAAATATATGATGTTGATATTCCAGAAGAATTTTTGCTTCCTCCTACTAGTGATCCTGTTTGTGCTATGGTGAATGCAATATACGATGATTTAGTTGCCAATCTGAATCAAGCAGATTATTTTACTGATAGAGCCATTCTTACCCCTACAATTGACTTGGTTGAACTAATTAATAACTACATGTGTTCATTATTGCCTGGAGATGTTGTCGATTATTTCAGCTGTGATTCTGTCTGCAAAGCCAATAATGACATAGACATGTGTGACACTTTATACACAACTGAGTTTTTGAACTCCATTAATTGTTCTGGGCTTCCCCCACATAAACTTTCCCTTAAGGTTGGTGTTCCTATAATGTTGCTGAGGAATATTGATCAAAGTGAAGGGCTTTGCAATGGAACGCGTTTGATTGTTTCAAGATTAGGTGGAAATGTTCTTGAAGCAATTACGTTGAATGGATCCCACCCTAATCAAAAGGTGTTGCTACATAGGATGGACTTAAATCCATCAGAAACAAGATGGCCATTTACTCTTCGCCGACGCCAATTCCCGGTGACTTTAAGCTTTGCCATGACTATCAATAAAAGTCAGGGACAATCATTGAAAAAGGTTGGCGTGTTCCTTCCCCGACCTGTATTTACCCATGGGCAACTATATGTTGCATTGTCTCGTGTTAGAACAGTGGATGGGCTCAAAATATATGTGCCAGAAGATGAATTTGGCGTTAAAGGGAGGACGAAAAATGTTGTTTATAAAGAAGTTTTTAGGAAACTATATGTTTGAGGTGAGTATGTAGTAGTGTAAGAAATCATTTTGTCTTGGCTTACTTTTCATTTTAATCGTTTTTTAACTTATTGTCTCTCATTTTGATATTTTTTTTACCTTTATTGAATTTCTCTCGCACTTACATTTGTAGGTGTTGATGGTGCGTTTGTGAAGGAACTAATTGGGATCTTTTTGGCTGTTTATTTATATTGTTCACTGTTATATTTTCATGTTCCCCTTATAAGTTGTATTTCGCAAAGAACTCTTCGCATTGACATTGTATTTTTGATCCACAATGAAGAAGTGATATGAATTTTGGAACTATTTGGATTTTTTTTATATACTGCAACATCAAGTTCATCAAAGGTAAATGTTTTGTTAGCACGACCACGGTTACTCTAATTCAATTTTTTTCGGTTACTTTATAATTGTGTTATTAAAATCCCTTTTGGCCACTATAAAATTTTTCTACCCGCGCTGGCCGCGGGGGATTCCTGCTAGTTGGAAGAGAATTCAATTGTGGCTTTTCGATGTGTGTTGTTGCTGCAACTTTGAGTGTTGCTACATTGGAGAGATATTATATGCCCTTTATAAACCCCAATTTTGTGGGCATGGTTATTTGATTGATTCTTCAATCATATCACAATTTTCAAAAAAACGCCTCATCGGAGGTTGTGCGGTCTTAAAAGAATGATAAAAAAGAAGAAAGCATAATGGACATATACACGTGAGAGAAGGGAGATAGGAAGAGAGCATAGATCCAATTGTTATACTCCCTCCGGTCCCTAATGTAAGAGCTAGCCGTCAAAAAAACGCTTCTTAAGAAAACATGTGAATGTTAGTTGGGTGTCTGGAGTTAATGCTTCTTTTCCAAAATTGACCATATTTATTATGGTACTTTTAAGAGAGAGAAATATATAAGCATTAATAAATATGAAAGAGAGTTAGGGGTAAAGTAGGAAAAAATGCATTAAATGAGGAGAGAATATGGGGTGAGCTCTTACATTAGGGACCAAAACCATTCAAATTTTGGGCTCTTACATTAGGGACCGGAGGGAGTAGTAATTTAGAAATGAGAGAGAAGTGTGAGATTTTTTTTTGCGATTGAAAAATATGGAGAGATAGAGGGTGAACGGCGTTAAAGTTGAGATAGGGAAAAATACACGTGTCAATCAATAAAAGTGAACTAGTTGTACTGGATATAATGTACTGGACATAAATTTTTTCCTTTTTTATATTATAAAATAATTTAGGTGAGTTGAATCTTAAAGACTCATCAGAGTCCGAACAAACCTCTAATATATAATTGAAGCTTCAAATATATTAAAAAATTGGCTACCAATAAGATCATCATAACATTTTTTACAATAAAAAATCATCACATCGATGAGATTCAAATACAATCATATGCTTATGAGTTAATCCCTTTATCAACATGAACCTTTGTTGGCTTCATTCAATTTGTATTTTTTTTGTAGATAGAGTTAGAGTGCAAGTCTATATAACAAATAATACTCCCTTCGGTCCAAAATATACGAGTCTAACCGCCAACACTTCTTAAGAATACACGTGAAAGTTAGTTGAGTGTTTGAAGTTAATATTGTCCATATTTATTATAATACTATTAAGAGAGAGAAATATATAATCATTAATAATATGAAATAGAGTTAGACGCATGCATTAAATGAAGAAAGAATGTAAACTTGCAAAACCACCTGAAATAGTTTATCTCCTAGCATTGTAAATTTGGAATGGTTAATTGAGAGAAAATGCACATCAATAGCTTTATCAAAAGAGATTCAATTCTAATTTGATTCCTCAACTGGCTCTTAGGATGATTAAAGGACATAGTTGAGGGAGAAACCCAAATATGGTATCCCTTGATAGTTCATATATTAACAGATTTAATATATTCTCTTGGAATAAAAAGCTCCACTTGAGGTTTGTCAACATGAACTTGTATAGATTGAAACTTGCAGTTTCAATTTATACGTTGTGGCATAGTTGAATGATCAAAGTTTATATGCTCCCTATGACCAAAGTGAATATTGTGTTAGAATCTTAAGTTTTGATGAAGACTAAAATATGAAAGAATAGACCAAGTACTTAGAAAGCAATAGGTTAACATAGGATCCCAAGTAAGAGTGCAACCGGATGTGGATTTACTTCCGGATAGACTAGAACTCGCGCACGCGGATAAATGTTTCATCCCCCAGCGGCAGCGAGTAACTCACTAGGGATTTAACTTAGTCCATGAACGCTAGATATACAAAACCTTAAGACTAAGCTATAATTCAACCGGAAGTGAAATTGCTTCCTGTTAGACTTAGACTGGCGCAGACTGATAGAATAGATATCACCCCAAGCGTCAGTGAGTTTACCTCGTCAAGTGAAATTGCTTCCTGTTAGACTTAGACTGGCGCAGACTGATAGAATAGATATCACCCCAAGCGTTAGTGAGTTTACCTCGTCAAGTGAAATTGCTTCCTGTTAGACTTAGACTGGCGCAGACTGATAGAATAGATACAACCCTAAGCGTCAGTGAGTTTACCACGTCAAGAGAAAGTGCTTCCGATAACTTAGTGACTAGCGCTGACTGTTGGAATGAAATACACTGAGCGAGAGTAAGTGATAGTAAGCTAAATCCTTCATCAAGTGGAATCACTTCCGGATGTAGAAGTGCTTCCGGATACACCTTAGACTTAGGGAACACCCACTGCATGTGACTATGTGCTTATATTGTTAAACTAACGTTCAAGTGCAGCACACTAAGTAAGATTGCTTCCGGATGTGATTTTGCTTCAGCAAGCAATCAGAATGTCAGAGCGTTCAGAGATGCAGTGTCAGAATGCTTTTGTCAGAGCAGAGGTGTCAGGACTACTTTTCAGAGATAAAGCAAGTCAACCCTGCTATGCATTGATGAAGCATTTATTGGGCAAACGGTAACATGGGAAAAACGGCCATATTCAAACGGCTAGCCCACCTACCAAGAGTTCAAAATGTTTGAAGACTATATAAGGGAGCTCAACTTCTTTTATGAAGCAATCAATTATCTTTGAATATTCTTGAGAGAAGTTAGAGCGAGAAACTAAGAACACCTTCAAGCATTCAAAGCTGCCCAGAAAAGTAAAGAGCATTTAACACATCGAGTGATCCTTTTCATCTACAAATTCTGTACTCTTTGTTGTTAAGTCTCTTTCTGTTATAAGAGCATTGATTGTACTTAAGTGTGTAACACCATCCGTTCTTTGAGAGAACTTAGTCAGAAAAATCCTTAAGTGTAAAGGTTAACCCCTTGCTTGGTGTGAGGGGGAGCTAGTTAGAAAGGTTACAAGTGAGCCTGTGTAAAACTTGTAGTTGTAAGGTTGCAAGTGATCCCGTGCAAAACTTGCAGTTGTAAGGTTTCAGGTGAACCCGATTTAAAACCTGAGATATAGTGGAACTCGGCCTGGGTGGTTGAGGACTGGACGTAGGTCAGGTAGACCGAACCAGTATAACTCTTGTGTTGTTTCATTCGAGCGTTATTTTTGAAGCACAATTCACCCCCCCTCTTGTGCATCCATTACTTTCATTTGGTATCAGAGCAGGTCTTTCTCACTCGATTCCAACGAATCAGAAAGCAAAGATCCAGTAATGGACACAGACTATTCTCTACCAGATGTCTCAGTTCAACCCAACAAGCCCCCAGGCTTCGATGGGTACAACTATCCATTCTGGAAGTTCAGAATGGAGACGTATATCAAGTCAAGTGACATTAGACTCTGGGACGTAATAGAACGAGGGGATCAAACTCCACTAGATGAAGATGGATTTGCTAAAGTGAGAGCCAGATACACTCCTGAGGACTATGCCCTAGTCCAACTGAACCATCGGGCCATGCACTACATCCAGTGTGCTCTCAGCCCCAAAGAGTTCCACAGGATCAGCCACCACAAAAATGCTAAAGATATGTGGGAGGCTCTTGAGGCTGCTCACTCTGGAACCAGGGGAGTAAAAGCGAGACGTGTTGAAATGCTGGTGGAAGAATTTCACAAGTTCGCCATGCTAAGTCCCACCGAGCCTATCAGAGAGCTGGAACTCAGATTCACCCATCTCATCAACAATTTGGCCTCGCTGGGTAAGGATATTCCTGAAAGAGAGCAAGTAAGCAAGATCCTAAAGATCTTGAAGGGTGACTGGATCACCAAAGTAACTACTCCCTCCGTTCCTAAATATAAGATCACTTTGACTTTTTTGGAGAATCCTAAGAAATCAAAATGAACAATTTAATCATAACATATTTTAAATATTATTAGATCATATGTAAGTTCATAAGTCAAATAAACTAGTTTAGTGAAAAAATTTGGGAAAATCAATTTTTAATTACCATATTTTGCTTTCTTAGGATTCTCCAAAAAAGTCAAAGTGCTCTTATATTTAGGAACGGAGGGAGTATCTTGCAAGAAGTGCAAGGAGAATCAACCAGCTCCATCACCGCACTATTTGGCTCTCTTGCTGAATATGAACCTACCTTGCTGGCTATGAGAGCTCCTCAAGCCTCATCCAAGAACAAGAACCTTGCTCTCGTTGCTCCCAGCAAGGAGATCAGTGATGATGATGAGGATGATGAGGAGGAAATGGACGATGAAGAAATGGCTATGATGGTGAGGAAATTCAGGAAATTCTTCAGAAAGAAAGGAGGCTATCAGAGAGGTGACTCCAGCCAGAAGAAGGGATACAAGAAAGAAAAGGTCCCTGTGTGCTTTGAATGCAAGAAGCCTGGTCACTTCAAGGCTGAGTGTCCCAGCCTGCAGAGGTCAAAAGGTAAAGACAAAAGAAAAGCCCTTGTCTCCTCCATTTGGGTAAATAGCTCAGATGAGGAAGCAAGTGATGAAGAAGAAGTTGCCAACCTCTGCCTGGTAGCTAGAGAAGATGATGAAGAAGCATCTTCAGATCTTGACCTCACCAACGAAGATCATGAGGTAACTCTTTCTGAACTACAAGAGGCTTACAATGAGGTTCATGAAGAATTCTCTAGACTATGTAAAGCCTATAAAGTGTTGAAAACCAAAAAGGAATCACTTGAGTCCAAGGTGGACTCACTAAGTGAGGAACTAGCGGAAGCTAGAAGGCTTCCGGTAGTGGATGGCCAGGGTTCTCCCCAAGTAGAACCCAACGCCCCAACACTTGAGAGCTGCCCTAATTGCAGCAAAATCTCAGCTGAAAATGACAAGCTGCAAAATGCCCTGCAGAAGTTTACCAAAGGTTCAGAAATGTTAAATATAATCTTAATGAATCAAAGGGCATATAGGGATAGAACTGGCTTAGGATATACCCCTAGAGGGAAAAAGTGGGTAGAACCAAAAGTAAAGCCCTACTTAAAGTTCTTCCATAAAGCCACTAGTCATAGCTCCTCACCCTTTAGCTTCTGTAACTACTGCAACAGGAAAGGACACTCCACGTCCACCTGTAATGCCAAGAAGCATGGAGCTAGTAGCTATTACAAATGGGTCCCTAAAGGAACCAAGGCTGCAAAGGATCCTCCACCTGCAAAGGAAACCAAGAGAGGACAAGGATCCCGAGCCTGGAATCATTCCACAGGGAAAACCCAAGAGCCCAGAGCCAGCACTAGGCCAGAGGCTCCAAATGATCATAAGCCCAAGGTTAAGACCAAAACTAGACCAAGGGCACTAAACACTAATGACAAAGGACCCAAGAGAGGTTGGGTACCTAAGGTTGCTTGATTATTTCAGGTGTGTCTCAAGGCATCCAAGAACAGAAAATGGTACATTGATAGGGGATGCTCGAGACATATGACTGGAGACAGAGACAAGTTCAAATCTCTGGTGATCAAAGATGGAGCCACAGTGACCTTTGGAGGAAATCAAAGTGGTAAGATCACTGGAGTTGGAGAAGTTGGACCAGTCAAAGATGTCTATCTAGTGGACGGTCTCTGTCACAACCTGCTGAGCGTGAGCCAGAGCACGGACAAGGGAAATTGGGTAATATTTGATTCAAATGAGTGCATAATAGTTGATAAGCAGGATCTGAGTATAGATAAGGCCAACTTAAAATGCAAGCTTAAGGCAAACAGAAATGGGAACCTATATACTTTAGACTTATGTCAACAGCTAGAAGAAAAATGTTTAATATCTAGTGACGAGAATAGTTGGCTTTGGCATAAGAGGTTAGCTCATGTCAATTTTACTCAATTGGATATGCTAATTAAAAATGAGCTAGCTATAGGTATTCCCTCTTTTAAAGTTAAGCATGATTTTATTTGTGAATCCTGCCAACGAGGGAAGCAAACAAAGTCCTCGTTTAAAACCAAGAAGAGAGTCTCCACCAGCAGGCCCTTGGAACTAATCCACATGGATTTGGTTGGGCCAGCGAGAGTAAAGAGCTTGGGTGGAAACCTATATGCTCTAGTGGTGGTGGATGACTATTCAAGGTTCACGTGGACTATGTTTCTTGCCTCTAAGCAAGATGCTTTTGATGCTTTTGTTGTCCTGGCTAAGAAAATGCAGAATGAGAGAGAGCTCAAAATCACAGCCATAAGGACAAACCATGGAGGAGAGTTTGAGAACTATAGCTTCTCTGAGCTATGTGAGCAAAACGGCATTGAACATAACTTCTCAGCTCCGAGGACTCCTCAACAAAATGGAGTGGTAGAAAGGAAGAACAGGGTTCTGACGGAGATGGCTAGAAGCATGCTCAATGAGAAAGAGGTTTCTCAAGTGTTCTGGGCGGACGCTATGAGCACTGCTTGCTATATCTCCAACAGAGCCTATGTTCGTAAGGGCTTAGACAAGACTCCATACGAGCTATACAAAGGGAGGAAGCCCAACATCAGCCACCTCAGAATATTTGGATCAAAATGCTATGTGCATAACAATGGAAAGGTAAATTTGGGTAAGTTTGATCCAAAGGCTGATGTAGGTATATTAATAGGATATTCCCTTAGGAGTAAAGCATATAGAATATACAACATGAAAACTAAAACTGTAGAAGAATCCATGCATGTTGTATTTGATGAAACTCCTACATGGGGACAATCCACAGAGGATGATGGAATACTTAATCTTCCAAAACTACCATCATCTTCCTCATCACCAAAAGAAACACCAACAAGCAATCCCAAAGAAGAAGATGAACCCAGTGATGAACCTGGAGTGCAACCTGTGCCTGAGGAGGCACGGGTGCCAATAGCTAGGAGACATCACAGGGATCATCCTCTTGATCAAGTGCTTGGTGATGTTTCTTCTGGTGTCAGAACTAGAAGACAAGTTCAAAATGAAGTTGAGTTTGGAGCATTCCTATCTCAAATCGAACCAACTACAGTTGAACAAGCTCTTGAGGACTGCGACTGGATTATTGCCATGCAGGAAGAGCTAAAACCACTTTGAGAGAAGTCAAGTTTGGGAACTAGTCCCAAGGCCGTCTCATCAATCCATAGTAGGGACCAAGTGGGTCTTCAAAAACAAGCTAGATGAGACAGGTCAAATCACAAGAAACAAAGCCAGACTAGTAGCCAAAGGATATAACCAAGAAGAAGGCATTGACTATGAAGAAACTTTTGCTCCAGTTGCTAGACTCGATGCAATAAGAATTCTTCTAGCCTTTGCATCCATGAAAGGCTTTAGGTTATATCAAATGGATGTAAAGAGTGCTTTTCTTAATGGTTATATTAAAGAAGAGGTATATGTAGAACAACCTCCTGGCTTTGAGGATCATAAGTATCCCAAACATGTGTATAGATTAAAGAAAGCTTTATATGGCCTGAAACAAGCTCCTCCTCGAGCTTGGTATGAGAGACTCAGCAGCTTTTTGCTGGGCAAGGGTTTCTCAAGGGGCAAATTAGATAATACACTGTTTATCCTTCACAAAGATAGAGATATGTTAATTGTCCAAATTTATGTTGATGATATTATATTTGGGGCAACTAACGAAAAGCTTTGTGAAGATTTCTCTAAGACCATGCAGGGTGAGTTTGAGATGTCAATGATGGGAGAACTAACGTTCTTCCTAGGCCTGCAAATTAAACAAAAGAAGAATGGAATCTTCATCTCCCAAGCTAAGTACTGCAGAGAACTACTCAAAAAGTTTGGGATGGATGAATGCAAGGAGTATGACACTCCTATGAGCACCACTGCCGCACTCGATGCTGACGCAAAGGGTAAATCTGTCAGCCTGCCCATGTATAGGGGAATGATAGGTTCCCTCTTATACTTAACAGCCAGCAGGCCTGACATTCAATTTAGTGTAGGCATGTGTGCTAGGTTTCAAGCCAACCCCAAGGAGTCACACTTAACATGTGTTAAACGTATCCTGAGATACCTTGAGGGAACACAAGAACTTGGTCTTTGGTACCCCAGAGGTAACCAAGAGTTCTTGTGGGCTTATTCTGACTCTGACCATGCAGGTTATAAAACGGATAGGAAGAGCACCAGTGGACAATGCGCCTTCCTTGGTGGTTGTCTGGTGTCTTGGGCTAGCAAGAAGAAAACCTGCGTGTCTTTGTCATCCACTGAGGCAGAATACATTGCTGCTGCAAGCTGTTGTGCACAAGTGCTATGGCTGAAGAACCAGTTGAGAGATCTTGGCTTGGAGTTCCCTGAGGCACCCATCCTCTGTGACAACACAAGCACAATTAGCCTCGCCAAGAATCCAGTTCAGCACACAAGGACAAAGCACATTGACGTCAGACATCACTTCATCAGAGACCATGTTCAAAAGAATGATGTCAAGGTGCAGTTTGTCCCCACACAACAACAGCTTGCTGACATTTTCACCAAGCCTCTGGGGGCTGACCAATTTACTTTCATAAGAGGTGATTTGGGAATGGTAAACCCAAATGAAGTGTAAATTCTATTCATTATACTTGATTGTTTATCACTTACAACAATACTAACTTAGGCATCGGAGTGCCAATATATGTTTTTGCAGGTGCTCAATGTTAAATCTTAAGCAAATGCAACCGGAAGCAAAACCACTTCCGGATGATCACTCACTGACACTGGATGATCAAGCCAAGAGAGCGCCAGTGCCAGCCCAAGGGACACGTCACTTCAGAAACGCTTCATCTTCCTCTATGAGAAGGTGTGCCCTATCTGACAAGATGAAACGACACATGTCATAAGGTGCGCCGTTTCAATTAAAATTTTTACGTTATTCAATGTGTGAAAATCTGAAGAGACATGACCATTTTACCCTTAGTTACTTTACCTATAAATAGGGTGTCATTTTTCACTTTCACTTTTTACTTGCATCATTTTCACTCGCATCATTTTCTCTGAAAATTCTCTTCATCTTCCTCATCGTGTTCTTCATTTTTCTTTACACACTTCTCGCATT
This sequence comes from Mimosa pudica, assembly GCA_029929735.1. NCBI lineage: Eukaryota > Viridiplantae > Streptophyta > Magnoliopsida > Fabales > Fabaceae > Mimosa > Mimosa pudica. Next base: position 1,825,234 of record JAKELP010000037.1, on the reverse strand, counting down.
TCATCCCTTTTTACCACAACATTCATACAAAAATGGCCGGATCTCATGAATCCAACCCAGTTACCCAGAAAACCTCTTCATCCAAGAAACACAAGTCGAAATCTGGGAAATCAAGTCACAAGCATTCTGGTAAATCTGGGCATCGTGAAGAACATCGCGATGAACATCAAGAGCACCATGAAGTTTCTGGGCTGAAAACACCAGGACAGGATGAAAATATTCAGGGTCAGCCTGAAACTTCTGGGAGAGTGGCAGATCAGGCTGAGACCTCTGGGCAAGAACAAGCAAGGGAAGCCAAAAGGAAAGGGAAGAAGAAGGTTCAGTTCGCTGAAGAACCTTCTTCCAAGAGGCAGAGGATTGAAGAAGATGACCCCACAGTATATAGAGATGGGGCATTGGAGACTGTGGCCGCCAAGTTTGAGACTTCTATCCCTTACTTCAACCATGGGCTGTTCATCGATCTGGACAAAATTGATGAACTAGGGTTTCCCCATCTGCGCCCTTACTTGGAGAAGTATATGCCTTGGCTGGGCATCAACCAGGACTACAACGTCAACGTCCTGCGAGTCTTCTCCCAATCCCTCACTGGCAAGGCTAAGTACAAGAAGGTGGATGGGAAAGAGCAAGTCCACAAACTCTCCTTCACTGCCACTGTAAGGGGGAGGACCTTCAGGTTCACTTGGAGGACCTTGAATGAGATGATGGGAATCACTGAAGAGGGTATGAATGAATGGATCTACCCGGAGTCCCTCAAGTACAGCAAGGAGGAACTCGAGGAGTTGTATGGCACCAGTAACAAGAAGGTATCCAAGATGTCTGACTTTAACAGGCTCTTGTACTACGTCTACTCCCGGATGATGACTTATAAGGGAGGCAACTTCAACGAATTCACACTGCTGGACAACCCTTGGTTCCCCAGACTCCTCTCCCGCAAGCCAATCAACCCCGGCCAACTGATCTGTCTTGAGCTTCAGCGCTGGATAAACAATGACAAGTCTGGCTATCTTCCCTATCCCACTATCATTGCCCTCCTCCTTGAGAAGCATCTGATCAAGGCCACATCTGCTGTGGAGGAAGAAAATATCAAGTGTAGACATGTGGGAGCTACCAACATTGGGAAGATGGGCATTAAGTATAACAAGCCTGCTAAGCCCACTCGCTCAGGATCACAGGCAGGGAGTGCCTCTCAGACTTCAGCCCCCTCAGCATCTGGTGCAGGGGATCAGGAAGTTGACTCACATGCTGGGCCAAGCCGTGCTGCAAGAGTGCCAGCCTCTGTTAGGGCCTTTGCCGAGGAAGTAAAGGAAGAGCTTCTGTTTAGGCTGCCTGAATCCTTGGTGGGTCCTCTCCGTGCTGAGTGTGATGCTGGTTTTCAGCACCAAGGGGAGTGGATCCAGCGGCTCGAGGACAGAGTGGGACAGCTCGAGAATCACCTTGCCAGGGTGGATGCAAAGTTAGATCTCATCCTCCAACACCTACAAATTCCCCAACCATCACAAGGTAACCTACCACCTCCTCCTCCTCCTCCTCAAAACCCACCTCCTCCTCAAAACCCACCTCCTCCTCCTCCTAATCACCCTCAACTTCCCCCTCCTCCTCCACCTAACACTCAACAACCTCAACCACCACCACAAAATGACCAGCAACCCCCACCATCACCAAACAATGACCACCAATCCCAACCTTCCCCTACCCATGACCAGCAAACCCAAGACTCACCTCAACACTCTCCACACCAAACCCAAGACTCACCTCACCACTCTCCACGCCAATCCCCACTAAATTCTCCATCTCCACCTCCTTCACCCACTCTCTCACACCCTGGCGCTCCTACACGCTCTCCACTCCGTCTCTCCAACCCTACCCATCCAAGCCCTAGACCCATAGGATCTGACACAGCCATTCACCCCCTCAGCCAATTCTATAGAGAGTATCCCCGCCTTCAACCACTCACTGATGACCATTTACCATTTACCCCAGCCTCCAACTACAAGGAATACTCCTCCACTCATCCTTTTGAGGGTCTCTTTGTCACCCCCAATTGGTTCCCCAACCCTACCTCATCCGACCCTACCTCATCACCAGAAAGTACCCAATCTACCTCCTCCCCAGAAACCTCACCCCAAAATTCTCCACCCTCCTCGTCCTCAAGTCCATCCCTGGCCCTCACCCTCTTTGATGATGCCAAAAGGGGGAGAGATGTAATGTCCACTCTGCGCTTGTCAATGAACACAAGGGATGGCTAGCCAGCCATCCCTCTGGATTGAGGAAGACATAACAGCAGCACTTCGCCGTGCTATGGAATCTCAAAGGCTGGGTGGTGCAGAAAGCCTTATAAGAGGAGAGGCCATCCGGTTCATGCAGCAGAAGAAAGCAGCTGAGCAAAGACCACAATGGGATATGGTTGTCTTTGAGCCAGAAAGTACCCAATCTTCACAGCCTGAGTCGTCTTCATCAGAGTCTTCTCCAACTAAGTCAAGCAAAAACATTGTTGAGGAGATTATGATGAAGTACGGGCTGAAGAGACCCAACCATCCTCCCATTGTGATAGCCAAGCCTGTTCCTGCATCCTCTGGGCAAGTGTCTGAGAGTCCTTCATCTGAGCGATCGTCTGTCCCTCCTTCCTCATCTGAGCTAGCAGTCAGAGTCAGTGAGCCCAGAAAGAAGACCGTTGCTAGAAGACGTGCCAGGAAGATAATTGCCTCCACTGAATCTGATGAGAGTGAGGAAGAGACTCCATCTGACCTGCCTGAGCAAGGAACCTCATCTGCCCAGGTTGAGCAAGAAACTCCAGTGGTTCAAGCAGTTCCAATTCTGAAGGAAGTCAAGTTGGAAATTGAAGACATGACTCCTGAGGAATTTGAGAAGTTTGGATTCACAGACAAGCTATCTTTTGGTCAGATGGCCTGCCTCGATGCTGACAGAGCAAGTGCCATGCCCACTCCTCCAATTAGCAAGAGCAAAGGGAAGAGTAAAGGGAAAGGAAAAAGGAAAGCCCAGGAAGTTGAGGAGGATCCCAACTACCCTGTATGGAACGTGAAAATCAGGGCTGTTCACTATCCCAATGGAGAGGTCTCCTACTTCGACGATGCTACTGGGTTCCCTGGGTATGAAGAAGTAGAGAACCTAAAAAGGGCATTCGAGGAGTCTATTGAATCAGAGAGGCTCAGAAGGGAAAGAGATGAAGAAGAGCTTCAGGAGATCATTGCCCAGATAGACCAGAGTGTGCGTGAGGCCGAGCTAGCCAAACTACAAAAGGAAAATGAAGAGAGACAAAAGGAGAGGGAGAGGAAAAAGAAACACAAACCATAAACCCCCAATCCAAACATTCTTTTAACTTAGAAATTTTTCCTCCTTGTTTTGTTTTCATGCATACTTTCATACTTGCTTAGTGTTATTTACTTGTATATGTTCTTTACTTGTAAATGTTATTTGATTGTATACTCTGATTTGTAACTTTTACTTATCAATAATATTTGTCCAAGTTACTTGTTCTTATCTATTGCTTTTATTCTCTTGCTATTCTTTCCTTATGAATCTAATCGATAAAACTAAGTTTGTCATCATCAAAAAGGGGGAGAATGTTAGAATCTTAAGTTTTGATGAAGACTAAAATATGAAAGAATAGGCCAAGTACTTAGAAAGCAATAGGTTAACATAGGATCCCAAGTAAGAGTGCAACCGGATGTGAATTTACTTCCGGATAGACTAGAACTCGCGCACGCGGATAAATGTTTCATCCCCCAGCGGCAGCGAGTAACTCACTAGGGATTTAACTTAGTCCATGAACGCTAGATATACAAAACCTTAAGACTAAGCTATAATTCAACCGGAAGCGAAATTGCTTCCTGTTAGACTTAGACTGGCGCAGACTGATAGAATAGATATCACCCCAAGCGTCAGTGAGTTTACCTCGTCAAGTGAAATTGCTTCCTGTTAGACTTAGACTGGCGCAGACTGATAGAATAGATATCACCCCAAGCGTCAGTGAGTTTACCTCGTCAAGTGAAATTGCTTCCTGTTAGACTTAGACTGGCGCAGACTGATAGAATAGATACAACCCTAAGCGTCAGTGAGTTTACCACGTCAAGAGAAAGTGCTTCCGATAGCTTAGTGACTAGCGCTGACTGTTGGAATGAAATACACTGAGCGAGAGTAAGTGATAGTAAGCTAAATCCTTCATCAAGTGGAATCACTTCCGGATGTAGAAGTGCTTCCGGATACACCTTAGACTTAGGGAACACCCACTGCATGTGACTATGTGCTTATATTGTTAAACTAACGTTCAAGTGCAGCACACTAAGTAAGATTGCTTCCGGATGTGATTTTGCTTCCGCAAGCAATCAGAATGTCAGAGCGTTCAGAGATGCAGTGTCAGAATGCTTTTGTCAGAGCAGAGGTGTCAGGACTACTTTTCAGAGATAAAGCAAGTCAACCCTGCTATGCATTGATGAAGCATTTATTGGGCAAACGGTAACATGGGAAAAACGGCCATATTCAAACGGCTAGCCCACCTACCAAGAGTTCAAAATGTTTGAAGACTATATAAGGGAGCTCAACTTCATTTATGAAGCAATCAATTATCTTTGAATATTCTTGAGAGAAGTTAGAGCGAGAAACTAAGAACACCTTCAAGCATTCAAAGCTGCCCAGAAAAGTAAAGAGCATTTAACACATCGAGTGATCCTTTTCATCTACAAATTCTGTACTCTTTGTTGTTAAGTCTCTTTCTGTTATAAGAGCATTGATTGTACTTAAGTGTGTAACACCATCAGTTCTTTGAGAGAACTTAGTCAGAAAAATCCTTAAGTGTAAAGGTTAACCCCTTGCTTGGTGTGAGGGGGAGCTAGTTAGAAAGGTTACAAGTGAACCTGTGTAAAACTTGTAGTTGTAAGGTTGCAAGTGATCCCGTGCAAAACTTGCAGTTGTAAGGTTTCAGGTGAACCCGATTTAAAACTTGAGATAAAGTGGAACTCGGCTTGGGTGGTTGAGGACTGGACGTAGGTCAGGTAGACCGAACCAGTATAACTCTTGTGTTGTTTCATTCGAGCGTTATTTTTGAAGCACAATTCACCCCCCCTCTTGTGCATCCATTACTTTCATATTGCGATTTTCATCATGATTAGGACTATCATGAAGATGTTATTTGTTACTGATTGTGCATTATATTTATATGTTTTAACGCGCAGCAACTCCCGTGCGTTGCACGGAGAGAATGTATTCAACAACAAAAAAATTTAATCTGATGTGTGCAATCAGATGTTGTAACATAAGATTTAGGCATATTTTTTCATTAGTCAAACATTTTTAGACTATATACATATACATTTACATATCGAACAATATATGTATATATGTAAATGTATGTATATATATGTATGTATGAAACATATATTGGACGAATTAAATTTAAAAAAACTTGTTCACATACTACTATATAGGTACTCTTTATTAGCCATAACCCATCCGGTTGGGGATAACAAAATATATGGAAAGTGAAACACACAACAAAAGTCTTCATAGATATGAAGTATGACTACTTTAAAATGCTACAAAAGTTTTTATGCACTAACCATTCCTGCGTAAGCAAGCAAAAATAGTATGGCTAGATCAGAGAAGTTTAATACATCAAAACCCGATACAATAATATGAAATAAGACAAATGCTGCACATGTTTCAAGTCCAAGCTGAAGTTTGGTGATACTTTCTGATGAAGGGCATAACATCTGTATGAAATCCAAAAAAAACAACATGTAAATTCGCCGCAGATAAAAAGAGGTTGTCTCATTTAATGAACTAAAACTATGTATATAAGAAAGGGAAAAGGCAAGAAAAACTCACAATGTATAGTGCAATGTCATCTAATATTGTACATCTCTCATGAGTTCTTAGTGTGATGGACACTCGTGAAAATCTCCTTGTACACCACGTTCTTTGTTGTAGTCAATTTTTCTTGTTCGTTTTGTTGAAGAACAATTCTTAAACCATCAATACTACGAACTCTAGAAAGACTAACATACAACTGCCCATGAGTGAAAACTGGCTTACATAGATATAATCCAACTTTTTTTAACGATTGCCCCTGACTTTTGTTAAATGTCATTGCAAAGGACAAAGTAATAGGAAATTGCCTCTGCTGAAGTTTGAATGGCCACCTAGATTCTGTAGGATTCATATCCATCCTATGCAGAAGAACCTTTTGATTAGGTTTTGAGCCATTTAAAGTAATGCCCTCGATAACCATTTGTCCCAACTTAGAAAGTCTCAACCGCGTACCATTACATAAGCCAGCTTCTTGATCTATGTTCCTCAATAGCATCACCGGAGTACCAACTTTCAAGTTCAGTTTGTGGGGTGGTAGTCCAGAACCTATTATTGTGTTGAGGAATTCAGTGGTATATAATTGCTCAACAGTGTCAGAATCATAAGAAGACTTGCAAACAGAGTCACAACTAACAAACTCATGCATCTCACCAGGAAGAACTTCAATCATATGTTTGTTAATTTGATCAACCATTTCAATTGTTGGGGCTAATATTGCACGGTCATTAAAATAAGCATTGTCCTCCAAATGTAAAAGTAAATTGTCATAGGTTTCATCAACAATAGCAGCAATAGGATTTGTCCCTCCATCAATCAATAAATTGGATGGTACATCGACATCACTTACACCATCCATGGACTCATTGAATTTTCCGTCACCTACATCTAACAACCATTGGGAAAAAGATTTAATCCTTTCATTCACCATAGGATCATCGGAAGAACCAAGTCACATGTTCTTGTGTAGTTGAAAAATATGACAATGTGTCCATAAAGAAGAAGAAGTATGCATGCATCAACTATAGAGGCCCTAGAACCTTTTGGTATAACTGGTAATATCTGCCTAAAGTCACCTCCCATGACAATACATTTTCCACCAAAGATCAATGAAGAATGCATAACATCCTGTAAGCTTCTATTCAATGCCTCAACACAATACCTCTAAATCATAGGTGCTTCATCCCAAATTATTAGAGTTGTTGCCTTGATTAACTCAGCAAGAGGAGAATTTTGACGCATGGAACACATAGAGAATTCATTCACCTGAAGAGGGATGCCAAATCTAGAGTGTGCTGTTCTTCCACCTGGCAATAGGGTTGCTGCAATTCCGCTTGATGCAACTGTTAAAACAATGGCACCAGTAGAACAAATAGATGCTGCTAATGCGTTCCATAGAAAAGTTTTACCTGTGCCTCCATACCCATACACGAAAAAAAACCCCCCACACTTTTTTTGGCAAGCATCCATGATACCATTATAGGCCTTTAACTGATCGTCATTGAGAGCTGCTACCAATGTTTTAGCTTCAATTGCAAGAGTAGCTCGATCATAAGCTAATTCCTGTACGATGAAGTGATTTAGGCTATCAAATTTATGACCAATATCTATTGATGGCATGCAACTATAGTCTGATAGAGATCTTCCATTGAGTTGTAGAAGAGAATCAATTTCCTTTAAAGCTGCATTTTCTTTCATTGCTTGGTCTATAGAAACAGCTATAACACAAAGAAAAATTAATATGCAAAAAAATTAAGAAGATCAAAATTAAATGACAACTAAGGTAAGCATTACCTGTACGCGCTGCTACATGCCGGTTGAAATAATACAAATCATCTGCTAGCAAGGTTGATATCTCCTTCCAAACAACATCAGGTTGTTTCAAAGATCCACATAAAAGCATGCTGACAAATAATTTTCTCAAACTACGACCAGATGCCCAAGTTGCCGCTTCTTTCACTGCTGAGATATATTCACGATCATCATCTAATAGCCCTCGTGTAAAGCAAGCATCCTTGAATGTCTTGTATACAACACCTTGAAATGTCTTGATTTCATCGTAATTTTTTGGACCTTTCACAATTGTTAATAGAAGACGCAAATAATACAGTTCTCCAGCAGAAGGTGAAATATGTGGCATGCGTCCAACTGACATTCCTTTTTTCCGTCCTTTCCACATCCTCTTGTTCTTTAAGTAGACAAATTTTCTTGGGAACTCAGAGTAAGTATATTTCCTTGCTTCCTCATCCTTACCATTTATTTCCATCCAAGATAGAAATTGAGACTCACATACACGCGGGTTGTCAATTAACTCAGAGACATCGACATTACTTTCATATACAACATATTGTTGATTTGGCAAGTGAAAACTAAGTCTCTCCATAGCAGGATACCTATGATGAATTTGAAAGCCGAATGCTCGCCATGAAGCCTCACACGCTGATATATACCTGCAATTGATGAATTGATGTACTTCATCAATAATCGCAGGTTGATCTCCCTCATTTCCTCTTCCAAAAAGCCCCATAACAACTCGATCACTGCCCTTACTTATATACTTGAACAGATACTTAATTGCCAGTGATTGATTACATTTCTCAATGTTGATGTGAGCTTGGAATTTTTGTAGAAGGAGAGAATTGTAAGGCACAACAAATCTATTATCTAAAACAGCCCTATTCATTTCAACTGTGCGGCCATCATCTCTACGTCTATAAGTTGGATATCCATCATCATCAACAGTTGTTTCATCACAGAACTTCTTTGGAAAGTATTTCCAACACTTGTCATCCACAATACATTTAGCCTTACGCTTATTTTTGACACAAGGACCATGCATCATAATGTTTTTCACCAACTCATACAAATCATGATCAACATCCTTATCTGGTATTTCAGCTGAAATAATTTTGTCTATTGAATCAGGATCAGAAGGTTTATTATTCTCTTCAAGAAATAGCAGAATGTGGGCATGTGGGGGAGACCACGTTTCTGAAATTCAATTGTATAAATGACGCAAACAAACATGACATATGTAATGGGATGACAAACATATAAATTGAAAATAAAAAAACAGAACAAACTTGTATTAGAAAACATATCACAATTAAGTAGATAAATAAAAAAATATACCTGCACGCACTTTACCAAACACCTTTCCGGTCTTTATAGTTTTCATCAAGGTCTGAAGCTTCAAATAAAAAACTCTTGTGCATATTTGAGGACATTCTGAAGGATCAATTTGTAGCTTTTCACAAATCCTTGTAATTTCAGGCCATTTTGAATTACAAGTAAATGTAATAAAAAGGTGGTGGTTAGCTTTTCACATGACATTTTGCAACTTTTTCAGGGTTAGGTGGTTAACATAGTAAGTTACATTGATAAGCATTTAATTTCAGCAGCAAATATATGCATATATTAGGAGAATTCCATATGAATTGTGTTTGCACAGATCATCAAAATCAATGACAGCCAGCGTTGCTACTTTATAAGTTTTCAGATTTGAAATAAGAATATAATGGAAGAAACATTCATAGAATTAGTCTAAAATGTAAATGGCACAATAATAATGGGGAGCAAGTTGGAGATATACTCTTTCAACTGAAAAATGTCTTATAAAGAATCAGCAAACTTACTATCATCAGTCCATGTAAGTCTTGCAAGATTAAGTACAACCACAAGACATGTACCATCTACATCTTCTACTGCCAAAGCAGCCTCAGATGCTGCCTCACCAAAGAGAATGCATTCAAGCTTATTTTCACTGTAACGAAACAACATAAAATATTTATAGTCTTCCAACAGACATGTAGCAAGGTTTGAAGGACCAAAAAAGAAAACTGAAACAATAACTCATAACTGTTCATCCTGCAATATCATTCTAAGCCAATACTTAGCAGCTGATTGTGTTCTAGGCTCCTCAAGTTGACCCATGGCCTTAACAAATGCAACCACATCTGTGAATAACGAAGCAATGATCAAAATTAGCTTAGACAGACTCTGACTTTGCAAGATGTCATTTTGATAAGGACAATGATACAACTAAATAACAGGGAAAACATGCACAAAAATAATTATGCATACAACATAACATCCATATTCAGTTGAAAGGGTATCCACATGATTACCTATAAGGTAGTCTAAGTCTTTGTCTGATGGTAAAGCCAAAATTATCACCCGTTTATTCTTAAAAAATAGCTTGGATTTGACACGTGGTTGCTTTTGAGAAGCCATTTTTTTATATTGACATTTTTATGGATGCCAAGATTTCAAACCCCCATTTTTAGGTGGACCTCTCTATTTACATTTTAACAAAATAGCTTCTCAAACAGGATAAATCTTAAAGTTTGACATTGGTAAAATAGCTTTTGATATATGTTTTTCCTCATGCTTCACCTTTAGTCAACATAAATAGATTTAGTTAGAATGTGAATAGCCACAACTTCTTTAAAATGAGGGTCTGAAATCTTTGGATACATGACCATGGTAAAAACCTTTGATATATGTTTTTCCTGACGCAAAACATTTAGTCCACCTGTTATATTTTGTTAGAATGTGAATTAACACATCCAGGTAAAAATGAGGGTGTTGAAATCTTTGGAAATAAAGCCCATAAACGCTGAACTTGATACACATATCAGCAAGTGATGGCTTAAACATAAAAATGCCAATAAACTTCTAGTGCAGTCCACTAAAGAACAACAACTTACAAACTAAGGATAACTTAGTACAGAATAAAAAGACATACATGAGACACAGCCCAAATCAGACAACGGCAAGCTGAGAAAGCAAAGTAGTTTTGCTTCAAGTCTAGTCAGAGACTGAAAGGAACATAGAAAAGTTGAGCAAAGTACTCTCCAAAAGGAACCAAGCAGGGCGTCTCACACCATCACAAACAAACAAAGACACAACTGAAACAGCACTCAGGACAAATAAACATGGTCTAAACTACCCTCAGGCTCTTCGGACAAGTTTGCGAGCATGGGAATTGAATTTCTGTTATACATCTCACTTAGCCTATGCACCAACGCCATCCTGGCCTCCAAGAGCTCTAGGTAAGGGGGTTAAAAAAGGTCCTGGTTGCATCATGATACTCGCAGAGAGTTGGGTAATCTTGGAAAAAAAACACAAGAGTGTTAATGTTGGAATTAGGAAATATTTCATAAGGGAATATTTAATCGGATCCGCCCTCGATGGACCGGATCGTTTGATTACTTAATCCAACGGCTTATAGGAAATAAGAGAGAATTGCCTATTTGATTAGAATCAAATATATTGACAATTAGGCATCAATATGTGATTGTTGCCAATTGATTTGATTGAGAATCAAATCAACAATTATTGTTAATTGGCTACACAAGAATCTGCATTTATGATTGTGACATTCCTGCCTATTATTGTGACACTCCTGTCACTATAAATAGGGATGTCCCTCATAGTTGTGGACACACCTCAGCCAACAAATTCTCTGGCTTTCCTTCTCACGGTCTTTCTGAGAGGGTGATTCGTTGTGCGAATCAAACCTGGGTTCTAGTAACTCGGAATTTGCGTGGGCAGAATCATATCAGATTCTTGCTCCGAGTTCGAAGTCTTATCTCGGTTTGGGTCGGGTTCGTGATCGGTTCAAAGCTCCGGGATCAGGGAACGCTCGTGGCCGGGTAATTCCTTCATTGGCATCAGAGCTGGAATTTTTCTGAGGCTGGAGTAGAGGTAGGTCCTCCAAATTATTTCCGCTGTGTGGCATATATAAAATAACATGTTCTCTGTTTATTATTTTAATATGCTATATGAATAAACATGCTTGCTTTTATGAATCTGTATGAACGTATGTATGCTTGAACGCATGAATAACGCTGTGAGATCCTGTTTATACAATTCATATTTTTGTCTGAAGTTATAACACTGTGTATGTATATATATATATCAAATAAGCATGTGTTTTTCATGTATGTACTTGTTCAACATGTGTTATTGAAACAACAGCATGTACATAAATAATGAATCTGTGATTTTCGATTTCCTGTTAAAAATTTGATAAAGAAAGCATGTTCTTTATACTGTGTAGTATAATATACTTATTCTCTCAGAATTAATATGAACATGTTTTCAAGCTATCTTATGTTTTATTTAATCTGGTCGGTGATTTTCACTCTGTTAGTTTAGGAACCTGCGTTAGTCCGATAAATTAACAAGTGAAACCAGAAAATAATACTCATAAGTCACAAACGAATTGAAATCGAAAACCATAGATCGCTCTCTGTCCGAATCGCGTCAAGCTAAAATATTGAATCCCTAATTTTAGAGTTTTTAGGAATACCCATATAGATAAACGCGTAGATCTCGTCGAGACGGTTCCAACGGCTTAAAGAATGTGAAAAACGGAGTTCGGATGAGGGAGTTATGGTCCTCCAAAGTTTCGGGGGGGGGGGGGGGGGGGCGGCGGCGGTGTGTCCGCCGGAGAAGTCGCCGGAAAGCCCAGAGGTTGAAGAAGGGGGCAAAACGGTAATTACGCATGTATTAAGCGAAACTGTGCGTTTCACGGGTCGGAGCAGGGTCTGTGTGAACCGGCTCGAACCGGCCGGCGGCTCAAACCGGTCCGGTCGTTTTTGTTTAAAAAAAAGGGGCGAACTTTTTGGACTGGGCCGATGTGTTTGGGCCCAGTCAGTTTTTTATTAATTAATTAAAATTGTTTGGGCCGTGGCCCATCATCATTTTTTTAATTAAAAAAAAACGTTTAGGAACTGGGCCGATGTGTTCGGGCCCAATTCGTTTTTAGCATTTATTTTTAAAATTTGTTTTGGACCGTGGCCCACACACAAAAAACAGAATTTTTTTTCGGACTTTTTTTTTTTCTGGACGCACATTTTTTTTATTATTAGTTTTTTTTTATTCGTGACTTTTTTTTCTGGACGCACATTAAAAAAAATCCTTATTTTTCCTTTTTCTTATAAGGTATATGTGGGTCATATTTTTTTTAACACATAATTTTGATTGTGTATCAAATATGAGATATGTGATCTCTATCTAAAAAGAATTGATTTTGTATCAATTAAATGACATGTGGTCTATACATAAATCATGAATTAAAACTTATATAAGTGATATAGGTTGATTAATTTTTTGGGTTCTATGTGAGTCCTTCAAATTATTTTTTTTTTCATAATTATTACATGTGTTTTATTTTTGGACCAACATTTTTATTATTTTTAGGACTTATGGATTCTTCAAATAATTCCGAATATGACCCTACATCAATGAGTGATGTCTTGAGCGATAACAAAAAATCTCCACCAACTTCAAAAGGATCAAACGTTCTAGAAGATGAAGTCTTTGTGTCTTCAGATTCTGAAAATGAAGTTGATGGACCTGATATGTATGACGTAATTGTAACTAGGAGTATACGCGACATGATGAAAGTAGAACACCCTCGTGACGTGTATAAAATCGTACAGTCCTATGTGGATGAAATCAAACATAAAAGTGATGTTGAATTCTATGTGAATTTGATAATCCGTTTTTATCAAGAAGTTCAATTCGATCGAAAACAACGTTATGCAACCCCTCCTACTCGTGACTTCTGGCAAGCCGTTTTCGACACAATAATTAAAACAATTAAAGATGTAGAACTAAGATCAGCAGTTTGGTACAAGATGACCCAAATTGGGGGTTTCAAACCTTCTACCTAATAGAAATTTTAGAATTTTTCTTGAATATGTTTCAATTTTAATTGTAATTTCTATCATTACGAAAGACCATTGTAGTGACTTTGGATTTATTTTTGTAATGAACTGCTTTTCTGTTTCAATTAAAGTGGGAGTTTATTTTCGAATTACATTTGTTGTTCTTCTTAAATTTAATGCTCCAATTAAGTGGGAGTTTATTTTCGAATTACATTTGTTGTTCTTCTTAAATTTAATGCTCCAATTGAGTGGGAGTAAATTACATTGATCAAATTACATGTGTTGTTATTTTCTCATCAATGTTCTTCAACTTATAATAATGATAACAACTTATTAAATTATAAACATCCTGATAAAATTTAATAAGATTTAATTGAGTGGAATAAATAAATTAATAATTTGCATGTGTTGCTAATAATTATTAATTTATTAAACATTCATAGTTCAGAGAATATAAGAAAAACAAAGTAATGAATAGTCAACTAGAATGAGTTGGATGAGGGTCAACCTAGTTGATTCCTGAAAACAAAACTAGGGCTCTACCATTATTAAATTTTTCAAAGGATTCATAGAACTATTATATCTCATGTGGGGATTGTTTAATGCATACTTTACTGAAATAATAATTTGTTTGTCTATAGATGGCTCAAAAGACATTCATTGCTGATCTCGTCAGAGGAGATAAGCTGAACGGAGAAAATTATGGCATGTGGCGCCGTAAAATCTCCTATGTCCTGGAAGAGCAAGACGTCATGGAAGTCTTGACTAATGTCATTCCACAGCCTGATGCAAACGCTCCAAGGAGGGAGCAAGATGCATATGCTGTCTGGAAGCGGAAAGACACCATCGCTCGAGTCACTATGCTTGCGGGCATGACCGACGATGTGATATGTCAATTTGAGGGACATGCCACTGCATCTGCCATGTGGGCAGCTCTGACGAAAGCTGATTTTGACGGTACTTCTGAGGCACGCCTTAGAAGGATCACCGTGAAGCTTGATAACTTCAAACTGCTTCCCAATGTGACTATCACACAGCATTTGAGAACAATGCAGAACATGATAAGGGAACTCATTGAAGCTGGTGGCACTCTTTCCGATGCACAACAGGTGCAAGTTGTGTTGAAATCGCTTCCCCCAAGTTGGGATACTATGAAGCATACGATCACACACAATGATGGCATTAGGACTTTTGCTGATGTGGCTCGTCATGTCCAGCTTGAGGATGGTCGAGTGGGTCACACAAGACCAAAGGGTCAAGCACTTTTAGCTGAAAGAAAAGGCTCTTCTTCGTCGAAGAGTAAGTCCAAGAATGGCAAGGGACCCCAAAAGAGCAAAGGGAATCCATCTGGCACAAAAGGAAAGAGATCCTTTAAGAAAGAGAAGAAGCAAGCAAAGAAGCGGAATCTTTCAAAGATTAAATGCTATGCTTGCAGAAATCTCGGCCACTTTGCCAAGGACTGCCCCAATAACAAGGTACTAAACAATGATTTTAGTTATTATTCGTTTGTATCTAGTACTGTTTTTATAGCAGAAGCTAATCCTGTGTGGGTTGTTGATTCAGGGGCCACAGACCACGTAAGCAGAGATCGTGGGAACTTCACGGATTTTCGCCGATTACTAGCAAGAAGCAGGTGGCTTTACGTTGGAAACAATGCGAGAGTCGAGGTCAAAGGGATTGGTACCTGCGAGATTCGTTTGCAAGGAGGCCGAGCTTTAATTTTACGTGAAGTTCTCTATGTGCCGGAAATCCGGCGAAATCTTGTGTCTGTCGTTTCTTTAGTTAAATTTGGCTTTAATGTTAACTTTCATAATAATGTTGTTGACATTTATAATGGGACCGAGTTTTTCGGATCTGGTTGTATTTCGGATGGTTTCTTTGTTTTAATGAATGATTCGGATTTCAGTTCTTGTTATTCAATATCTGAGAATGTTGATTACGATACATGGCATGCTAGATTAGGACATATTGGTCATAATTGTATGACTAAATTAGCTAACGAAGGTATGCTAGGAGATGTGTCGAAAGGGGAAACGTCCCCATGCGAGCATTGTCTTGCAGGCAAGAGCACAAGGAAACCCTTCGGAAAGGGAACCAGGGCAGAGTACCCTCTTATGCTCATCCATTCGGATATCTGTGGGCCTATGAACGTTAGGGCACGATATGGAGCGTGGTACTTCATAACATTTATCGATGATTATTCGCGATATGGTTATGTATACTTGATCTCTCACAAGTCTGAAGCATTAGAATGTTTCAGGAAGTACCTAAGTTTGGTAGAGAACCAACTTAAATCAAAGGTGAAAGCCTTAAGAACTGATAGAGGCAAGAAGTGTATCTTTATAAGATATTCTGAGCACTCTAAAGGATATGTCTTCATTGGTGAAAATGAGGACGGATCAGTGACTGAGATCGAGTCTAGAGACGCAGTATTCATTGAGAAAGATTTCCCTAGCAGAGGAAGATTTATGTCTTCATAAAGATTTCCTCACTCTTTATGAGAGTGAGGAACTAGAAGGCGACACTCAGTTAACTGCTCCGAGTGGGAGGATTGAACCATTTTCACCAGAGGAAAACGGCAACCACAATCCAACACAGGAAAGTGAACCTGTGGAAACCCCAATTCGGAAAAGCCAAAGGGGTAAAACCCCGAGAAGGCGATTCTCCGTGGAGGGAGCAGTTCTTATCCTCAGTCCAGAAGACGATGAGGAGGATCCTAAAAGTGTTAGAGATGCACTTTCTGGACCGGCTAAGGAAAAATGGCAAAAGGCCTTACAAGAGGAAATGGACTCTATGAGAGCTAATAAAGTGTGGGAATTGGTTGATCTTCCAAAGGGCCGAAAAGCAATTGGGAATAAGTGGATTCTCAAATACAAGCGAAAGGCTGATGGATCAATCGATAAACCCAAAGCTCGACTAGTAGCCAAGGGGTATACCCAGCGAGAAGGGGTGGACTATGAGGACACCTTCTCTCCAGTGGTACGTTTTAACTCAATTAGGCTTATATTGGCTTTAGTAGCCAGCCTAGACTTGGAGTTACTTCAAATGGATGTAAAAACCGCTTTCTAAATGGAGTCCTAGATGAAGAAATTTACATGGAGCAACCTGATGCTTTTGTGCAAAAGGGTAGCGAACAAAAGGTTTGTAAGCTCCTAAAGTCCATTTATGGGCTGAAACAATCATCTAGGCAATGGTACTTGAAGTTTCATGAGGCTGTAACTTCATTTGACTTCGAAATGATCGAAGAAGACCATTGTGTTTATATGAAACGATTTGGAGGTAATTTTGTGATATTATCTCTTTATGTCGATGACATTCTCCTCGCTGGGACTAGCCTTAAGGCAGTTAAAACGATCAAAGACTGATTGTCTTTGAACTTTGAGATGAAAGATATGGGTGAAGCAGAATATATCTTGGGTGTCAAGATAAAATGAGATCGTTCAAAAAGGATGCTGTCAATGTCCCAAAAGACATATGTAGCGAAGATTCTGGAACGGTTCAATATGAGAGACTGCAAACCCATGGATACCCGTGTGGTGAAAGGACACCATCTTAGCACAGATATGTGTCCTAAAGATGAGTCTGAAGTACAACGCATGAAAAGAGTCCCATACTCAAGCGTTGTTGGATCTTTGATGTACGCTAAGTTGTGTACTAGACCGGACATATGTTTCGCCGTTGGCTTAATGAGCCGATTCCAGTCCAACCCAGGAGTGAAGCACTGGGAAGCTGTTAAGCGAATTATGAGATACCTGAAGGGAACCATGGATTACGAGTTGTGCTATCGAGGAAAAAGTCTTCATCTTGAAGGATACTCTGACGCTGATTGGGGAGGAGATCTGGATGAAAGACACTCAACCTCGGGTTACGCGTACCTGCTAAATAATGGAGCTATCTCCTGGAGCAGTAAAAGCAAACTTGTGTGTCGTTATCATCCATGGAAGCAGAATATGTAGCTTGTGCGGCTGCTGTCCAAGAAGCTGTGTGGCTTAAAAGATTCCTGGAACGCCTAGGCATAAATGGTGTGAAGAAGGATCCTATCCTTATCCATTGCGACAGTGAAGCCGCGATTGCCTATGCTAAGGACCCTAAGGATCATAAGAGGACTAAACATATAGACATCAAATATCATTTTGTAAGAGATATGATCTCTAAGAAACATGTAACTGTTCAGTACCTTTCCACTCATAAAATGTTAGCTGACCCACTCACTAAGCCCATTGCTAGAGGTATATTTGTTAAATACGTAAAAGCTCTGGGCATGAGCAACATTTGATGTATTGAACAACTTTTAGTTTCTTGAATAAAATGATGAATTTTTCAGTTCAGAATTATTTTTCGCACATATATATAATGCTGTGTGTCTGTATATATATAAAACATGAACGTAAAGTATGCAATATGTCGTACAGATCCAAGAAAGGTTGGTCCACTCACACGGACAATCGTCTTCCATACATGCTGAGGGTATGAGAAGATAAGACGTGGAAGAAATCATCATGTGTTGATGAATACTTCACATAAGTCGACCTAATAAGGTTGGGAAATGACAATTCGAGTCATGATAAGGAATACAATAGTATTCCGCCGGATCTATAGCCGGGCATTGAAATTCTCCTGTGGGAGTTTTAGTAGTCCGTTAAGGGACCAATGCCTGTACGGTGATTTTATTTTTGAAATCGACATGCGACAAATGGTCGATCACCGTAACATGTAAACCGTACTACATGTGCTTATTAACCGCACACGGGACGTAGATGGAAAATCCTCGATCCATAACGGTGTGAGTCCCAGACACATGTAAGAAGGGAAAGTGTCCTTTCTACCGATACCCTTGTGACTTAGACGTCATCAAGGACACTTGTTTCTGTGACCGCTACTCTAGCCGAAACTCCATGGTCATGAGAGATCCGGCCTAACGAGTGATAGCTGGGCAAGCGGCAAACTCAAGTAGAATTGATGATCAGTCAGAAAGGAATGACTTGAACTTGATAACACACATGTAACGATGGATTTCCATGATGCGCATCCCTTACTAGAAGTGCTAGTAAGTGTGGTTTTCCAGATACACGTGAAGGCAATTTGAGTTAATTAAAACTCGAAAGGGATTAAAAATGCCACTTGTGTGTAAGTTAGCCTAGGGAATCTGAGACATCCGGATTGAGAATCCATATGCATTGATGTCCTTGCATCCTGATCGTTTTCCAAGGATTTCTAGTTTGTAAGCATCTGAATTGCATAGATTGTGCTCACGCGGTCACGGCGGACGCCCGATACGAATGCTCAAGAAAAACGAATAGCAAGATGGTGTGTCCATCAAGTGCGAAAGGGAGATGTTGGAATTAGGAAATATTTCATAAGGGAATATTTAATCGGATCCGCCCTCGATGGACCGGATAGTTTGATTACTTAATCCAACGGCTTATAGGAAATAAGAGAGAAATGCCTATTTGATTAGAATCAAATATATTGACAATTAGGCATCAATATGTGATTGTTGCCAATTGATTTGATTGAGAATCAAATCAACAATTATTGTTAATTGGCTACACAAGAATCTGCATTTATGATTGTGACATTCCTGCCTATTATTGTGACACTCCTGTCACTATAAATAGGGATGTCCCTCATAGTTGTGGACACACCTCAGCCAACAAATTCTCTGACTTTCCTTCTCACGGTCTTTCTGAGAGGGTGATTCGTTGTGCGAATCAAACCTGGGTTCTAGTAACTCAGAATTTGCGTGGGCAGAATCATATCAGATTCTTGCTCCGAGTTTGAAGTCTTATCTCGGTCCGGGTCGGGTTCGTGATCGGTTCAAAGCTCCGGGATCCGGGAACGCTCGTGGCCGGGTAATTCCTTCAGTTAATAACTGAGATGTAAGCATTATTATACGCTATGACAACACTAATTATACGATATGACATAATGAAACCACAAAGGTCATCACAAACTTAGAGACACGCATAACTTCTAAAGGCTTATACACCCGGGGCATGTAAGTCCTATAGAGTTTCTCGTAGAAATGAACATCACGCAAAAGTATCTACGCAACCCACTATAGTCTAAAGCAACACATGGTTAAAACATGTTTAACGTAAAAAAAGACATGGGGATATCTCAATACCTTCATTGTTGTGCGTGGCATACATCACAACTCCAACTATCGGAGGCTCTTTATCCTTAACAACATTATACGCTCGGATAGTTGAATCAGCACATTGTCCATGGAAGACACACGTGAGAATGGTTGGGTTCCTAAAATCGACAGACAATACAATTAATCTTATAGGGAAATGACCACTCTTACCAAAGAGTAAAAAGTAAATATAAACTTATGACCACACCAAATAAACCACCATAAAATGGACATGATGTAAGCCACAAACCTTGTAGCAAGGACACCAGTTTCTTCAAGCATGAGAATAACTTCTCTCGAGTCCACCCCATCAACTCCCTCCATTCCTTTTTCGTAGCACGTAACAACATTACCAGAGACATCTGAACTCCAAGAAAAAAAGCATGAGGAACGAAAAAAGGATTTATACCCTTCTTTGTATGGAAAAAGGAAAAACAAAAGCACTTGATTCACTCACCAATTAAACTACGTCCCCTAGCTCGCCTATCTAGTACTTCAGATATAGTGACAAGGTCAAAGCAGTGAATGGGCAAAGCTATTGGGTAGCGTGGAGAGCTTTCGAGCAGATGCTCCATCTGCGTCACACCAGTGGCCTTTATATACAAGGTCCCACCAGACGTCGCCTCATCCAAGCACACCTCAAAATGCCGTATGTGGAGGATTCTTTCCTCGGCAAACATGCATCGAAGGCGTCTGAGAACACTTTTACTCTCACATTGAAGCAAGATCCTCATTTTCTACGAAAAGGAACCAAACC
The DNA here is from genome assembly GCA_029929735.1 of Mimosa pudica. Taxonomy (NCBI): domain Eukaryota; kingdom Viridiplantae; phylum Streptophyta; class Magnoliopsida; order Fabales; family Fabaceae; genus Mimosa; species Mimosa pudica. The sequence continues at coordinate 1,804,839 of JAKELP010000037.1, read as the reverse complement.
CATATGTGCATGAGCTTATAAGTTATGAGTTCTAAAAGGAAAAAAACAGATCTGAAACAAGGAAAGTGAAAACTTGAAATAACATACGCTGTTGTCAAAGACTACAACGTGGACCCCTTCTTGTTCTATCATGGGGCGATGTGGTCCAAGAGGATGACAGAGACGTTGAACCCGGATTATGTGATCTACACGTACAATGATGTCTCCACGAAAAACACCAACTTCCAGCTCTGAAATCTTCTTGAGTTCTCTCCGGCAAGACATTTTTTTGTGGCAAGAAGGGGTTTCCTCAGGAGTGTGACCACTGTTGATGGGAGTGGTGATGTAGAGAAAGAACTCCAAGGAAGGGTTTGGTTACTTGAGATGGAAGTGGTACAAGTTCCTCTACTTTATGAGACTTAAAACGTCTCAAAGAAGCTTCATAAAATGCAAGTACGAGTGACTGTAAGCAAGAGGATAACTGTGGGACCCTTTTTTAGATTTATTTTTTCCATTGCAAACTAAATCTCCCACCCGTGATCATCTATATTTTCTGCAGTGATTGACGTCTGCTTTTCCAGTAGATGGAGATTATCAAAAAGTAAAATCTACTTTATGATGGGTGGGACCATAAGGCGATCAATGAAATGGCAAATAAGTGGCTGGGCACGTCACTTTCTCAATCTGATGATCTGATGAGTTGGAGGAAAAAGTGATTATGTGGGAAGTCCATTACCAAGGGATGTTATTGCAGTGGGGCCCATTGGTTGTCTGGGGATGACACGTCGGTGCCACGCCTAATGAACAGTAACATGGCCAATAGCAAATGGGGATTTTCCCTTTAGTGTTTAATAGATAACACTAATAATGATAATTTAACATGTCAATTGGTCAAATATAATGGGATTAAATGTCATTTCGTGTTGAATCTAAGCTTAAGGAGTTACTTGCATTTTAATGCTAATTTGAAAATACAAAATATAGACATATTTTTGGAAAGTTCTATTTCAATAAGGACTAATTATTTCAATGGATCTCTAATTGTTTCCTAATCTTGATAGATGATTTCCCAAGGCAATCTCAGTTCTAAAAGGAGTTGAAAAACGTGCTACTCATTACCCACTCATCTTTCCGATTTTGAGAGTGATTCCCTTAATTTTAGGAAGTTTTTGTGCCCAAACTCTTTCCTATATGCTTTGGGCATCAAATTTTGGAAATCATTTGTCAATTAGGATGGTTTTGAGTCATCTTTTGTGCTACATAAAACGGGAGCACAAATATTCTATCAACGTGTATTTTCCAAGCAATCTTTCTTCAATTTTAGAAAACTTTTATATCTTAGGCAATTTTTGACCACAAGCTTTTCCTATTGGCTTTGAGCACTTTATTTGGGTAATTCTTCCTCTCCAAGCATGATTTATGATCACTTATTATATAAGAGAGAGGGGAGAACAAAATTGAAGAGAATTCTACAATTCTATACCATCATTCCACACACTCTTCCACTCATTCTCTCTGCCACTCCACCATCTTTCACCAGTTCTTATAGAGCTTGAGAAGCAACTATCCATGGATGTCCCATCCTTCAACATGTTGAATTAAGTCCGCTGATGCTCTCTTGGATGATGAGATGTTGTGAAGCAAACATTAAAGTCACTTTAGGGGGGTTTTATTAGTTTCAATTATGTAGTCTTAAATTTCCATGTGTTTTTGAGTATTTGTTCTTCTTATATTTGAACTTCGTTTGTTGAGATTCTAAACCATGAATTTTTATTTTTTTTATATAAAAACGTTTAGGTGAGTTAGGTCCCAGGGGGCTCACCAGGACCAGGGCAGGCCTCAGAGCTCAATGAGCGTTTACAAAGGTACTTATAGATTGCGCACCAACAATGTCCTCACATCGGCGAGATTTGAACTCACAACCAAATAGTTATGAGTCAAACTTCTTTACCAACTAGACCAACCTTTGTTGGTATGTATTGTTAAATTTTAATTGCACGTATTGATATGGTTTTAATTTACTTCTATTCATCTTCCCAAATTACCATGTATATCAAGTCTTTGTTGATTTTATTATCTAGCATGTTTGTTTCGTGATTTAGTCCACTGCGCTTTATATAATTATGTTGTGTGGGGATTGATGTATGAGTTTTATTTTATTGATGTTGAGTATTCATAGTGCTAGTTAATTTCATTAATTGAGCTCACCTAAAGAATTAGACCATTGCCTAATCTATGTGCATGGGTGTATGGAGGTAGAATTTTATGAGTGACTAATTAGTTTATTTGAGGTTGAGTGATGTTTTCTTTTACCTACTCCTTTGAAAGAACCAATTGTGTTTACTTGTATGAGTTTGACCATTTACCTCTTAATTCCCCAAAATTGTGAAATATGTTTGTTATCTGTTATTCCTAGTTTAAGAGAGCATCTCATCATTATCATCATCACATTCATCCATCGGCATTATTTGCTTTCATATAAATAAAAAATCACAAAATATAGTTGTTTTGTTTAGTAATCTAGGTAAACGTTAAAAAACTCCACTTAATTGTTTTCTTACATTTACTTAGTTAATTTAGTTAGTTAGTCAAAGACTCAATAGAGAGACGATACGTGATAGTACACTTACTACAATCCTTGGTAATTATATTTTTAATTTGAACCCCAAACCATAAAAACTAGGGCAAAGGTGCAAAAATAGCTATCGTAAATTTAAAAAATAGCACTTAAGACTCTGGTAAATTTAAGGGGGCAAAACCATACATTGTAAACCAAAATGGGGCAAATGTAACCTTCTCAAACAGATGTGTTCAGTTTGACCATTAATTGACTAAGAATTCTGATGGGACTTATTGACGTGACAATATGTAACATTACGTGTCAATTTTTTTGATGTGACATAAGCTGAAAGGTCATATTGAAACTTAAAACTAGCCCAACACAACACACGACACACAACACATTGAATCCATTCAGAGATCAAACCAACCCCATTTTGAACCCTACCCTTAGAACACTCATCGGAATGAATTTTGGGTTTAAGGTTCAAATGATTTAGGTGGATTTCATATGATTTGGGGAAGGTATGAGTTTTAGTCGAAATAATTTGAGGGTTTAGGGTTCATTTTAGATGATATAGGCTCAACTTGATGCATTTCGGCTTCCACGATGGATTTTGGAACTGACATGTCATTTACTGATGGTGGGGCCCACGTCTGGAAGGTTACATTTGCCCCATTTTAATTTACAGTGTATGGTTTTGTCCCCTTAAATTTACGGGAGTCTTAATTGCTCATTTTTAAATTTATGGTGACTATTTTTGCACCTTTACCCTAAAAACTAAGGCTCAAATCAATGACGTTCACTTGTAAAATTATTTCAAGTAATTACTATTATAACACAACATAAACATATCTAAATTTTTAGTAAACATATTTATACCATAACTATGATAGAAAAGAAGAAAGGTACATTAGGACATTCTATCATATTTAATTAAAATATTGCTTAATATCCAAACATGACTATGATAGGTTGGCCAAAAATAACTTGACTATGATAGAAAAAATTTATCATAGTTAATAGAAACCTGATAAAAATTTCAATATATTTGGCAACAATGCAAAAGCTTGATGCTTCCAAAATTTTAACAAAAAATCCTCAAGTGTAATTATCGTGAAAATAGTAAAATGGTAGTTCAAGGTAATCGCATAGAGACTCAGACAATTAATAACAAGCATTGAATTTCCTACTTTCTTTTAAATTGCGCAAAGACAAGAAAAATGATTCAAAAACTAGTGAAAAAGATTAACTACAACCTAAGGAAGACTAACATTAACACGGGTAAAATTCACGAATCAAAAGAATAATCTAGAGCCATTAATCCCTTTGTTCGCACCGCAAGTGCACGGATTGCGCCAAGTAATAAAGTGATAAGAAAAGTATCGTTCCCACGAGGATTTGGTTCCGAAATTCGGTCAAGTAATGATTATCGCACTCTCGCTCAATTTGAGTGATTCAAATGTTAAGATGTGAAGGGTTACTATAAAAATAAATAAGAAAAATTATAAACAAGTGATTCTTAACTTTAAGGATAAAATGAGTTCTAAGATTATTTTCCCCCCTTGTATTTCATAAACTTAAAGAGCCTCCTCTCCCAATTGCTTTCAATGACTATATATTTGCTAACCTATGGTTTTAGAATACTTGTAAACGCTCCATCGAGTCCAGAACAAGTGTTTAATTTTATTAATCATGCAATCTCTTGTCACAATTAATAAAACCCAATTTCTATGTTTCAACCCTAATGTGGCTATGTGAGGTCAATAAGTATATCTCTATCTTATCAACAAAATCATCCATTCATCAAGCAAACTTCAAGTTCTTACACTATTTTACCCAAGTTCTACACTCAACCTAGCCCTCTCAAGCATCAATCAAGTGAACACAACATCTAAATGGTGATCAAGCACTTAGAAACATTAAGAGAAGAGTAAAATAAACACAATATAACATTAATCGCAAAATAAGAGGAGGAATTAAGAGTTAATTCATACAAGGGTTCCAAATAATCCTAGAATCAAAGCTTTAGCTCCACATGTTCATGAAATCCAAAAGAATATATACATATGATAGCACAATCATAGAACAAGAGAGAGGGAAAGGAAAATGGAGAAGAAAAACCAAAATTTGAAGGCAAAATCTCTTCTAGACTTCAATCCATCGACACCCACTCCTCAAAATGCCAAACCTTAGCTCCCAATATCCCAAGAAGTGAAGAATGAGGTTTTTCTGTCGAGCTCTCACATTTATACTTTCGATTGGCCAATCGACAGTTATCATCGCGCGATGGTACGTATGTATCTCAGTGTCATGCAAACCTCACCATATCCATATCTATCTCATTCACCATATTCAACTTCTCAACGACAATTCATTTCATTATCACAATACCACTGTCAGTGTCATGTACTTTCGCAATTCCCTACAATATCTTAACATTTTAACATCTCTGATTTTCCACAACATAACTCTCCCTTCTCTATCATCACCATCTCTCAAACCACTACCCAAAAGATATGCTGTACACATTTCATGCCATTCCAGATCAATGGCCACCACCAGAACAGGATAATACATATAATGTATAAAAATGTTTTATACAAAAATAATCGTGTTTGAAGGCACCCGATAGCCTGTTTTGTATAAAATACCCTTTTAAAGATAATATATATATATATATAGAGGGTGAGAAGGGATTTTACAAAATCCCTAACTAACGTCACCCTCAATGTTATAGCAAGGTTAAGTGTGATTACCTGTCGCCATTAGCACTTTGTTGCTCTTCCTACCGTATTATGTAGATTTCCCTCAAGTACCATCACCAATATGACTCCTAAAATAATATAACACAAAATGTTATATTAATACCATCTCCACCTTATAATATTTTACGTCGCTCTCAGTCTTATGGAGTTACTACCCAATTTCCCCATTTATGTATTCTATCTTAATGAAACACATCAAACATATAAACAAACCATCACAATTAAACATTTTGCATGTGATCACAAAAGTAAGATTATTTCAACCACTTCCTCTTAAATATCATTCATCCTATTTAATCACAAGAGGCCAAGTTAAGCAGTTAAACACTCCAATTTAAAATCAGCCACATGCACATTAACCAAACACATGAATAACAGACCAAGAATATGGATACTTAATATTACTACGATCATGCACACCCATCAAAGATAAACCAAGCCGAAAAATGCTCAAATGAAGCGAGCACCCTCATCATTCAATCTTACTACAAATTTAAGATCCAAAAGAATAATTCAATGTCTTCCTTCAAGCTCAATTTCATCCTAGCATCAACTAAAACTAACAATTAACATCCATAATCACCAGGATAAAGCCTAATAAGACATACTTCTATTTTACCCCAAACTTTCTTCAATCTAAACATTTTATAATGAACAACTTTCATTAAGTTTAATCTACTTAACTGTGGCCCATAAATTACCAAATAATGTAGATTTAAATCACTAGAAGCCTTATTAGACCACAACTCACCTAAAATGTCAAGAACTTCAATTTAGTTCAATCCTTCCTAACTTCCTTATTCCATAATCAATTTATAACTTCAATCAATAAATTAGAGCTATCAATTTATCCATAACATTCATAAACCCTAAAGATCCTATTCAAGGAACGACTGAACAAACATTAATGGTAAAAATTTTATCCATGGCTTCCTAACTTAATTTCTCTCATTCCTTAACCTTATCAAATTCAACATAAAGCAATCCCTCTCCTTGTCAACCAACACCAAAATCAACAACCATTCCATCCTTTCTTCATCACCAAAAGTCGCTTACTAACTTCATCTTCCATTAACTACATCAATAAAAGAAATCATATTTCATGCTTATCATTTTATTAACACCAATACTATTGCTTCACAATTCAGTTCCATGACAAAGTAGGCACATATTTTCTAATTTGATAAACTAAAATCAAATCTCAACCCAATAAAAAAAATGACATCTTTTTCTTCATCAATTCTTCCTTATGCTTATTCACAAGCATTGAAAAACACATAGCCAAGAACACCAAACACACCGATAAGAACCAAGCAGAGGCATAAAGAACCAATTCCAAGATCTTCACATACATAGTAAGCAAGAAATAAATTTTAGGCAAAATCAAAATAGACAATTCAGTTTGATCAGTTCATTAACATCAAAACACCAAAACTAAAACTCAATCACTGTTTCAATTAATTTCTAAACTTAAAATCCTAAAACCCATTCAAACCCTCATCCACTTCAACCCGAATTTCGCATCAAAAGCATTAACTCCTAATTCAAATTACAAGCAATATCCCACACCACTTCCAGCCACGCAACAAAACAGAGAAATTAAACTCTTCCTAAATCAGTTTCCAAATCAAGCATATTGAACACAACTCCAACTTGCAAGATTAGCTACATGCCTCCCCAATCATTCACCATTAACCATACATTCCAGAATAGCAAATATAACAGCATAAACAATTAGAACAAAATCTTTTCTAACAGCCCCAAAAATTAGGGTTTTACATGAATCACTCCAAACTTAAATCAACATTCAATTTCATAGTTAGGATACTAAAATATGAAGACTTGACATAGTTTTAATTCATATCATAACTGAAACTCAAACCCCCAATTCAAACCCTCACTCTCAAATGGCTCAACACGAAAAATCAAAGGTAGGAAAGGTGTGGGAAATGCTCACCAAGTTCCAAAATGAGAAAAAGGATCAAACCCACCTCTGGCCGCCGCCTATCTCGCCGGAAAACGGCCACTAAAACATGTGGCCGAACAGAAAAATAAAAGGGAGAGGAAAGTGAGGGAAACGAAGTTGAAAAGGGAAGATAACTTGTAGAATCGAAAGAATATGGCAAGCTTACCTCCCCTTCGCCGTCCTCCGTGATTCCGCCGGAGAAGACGTTGAAGCTCGCCGGAAAGAGAGGAAATCATCGGAAAATCGCGTGAAGATGGTGAGGAGAAGAGAGCAACACAAACTGAAATAAAGGGAAAAGAGAGGAGGGGAGGTCATGCCGCCGTGCCACCGCGTCGCCGCTTCAGCTCGCTGTCGCCGCCGCCGCTGGGTTCAGAGGTTGAAGAAGAAAGAAGTTAGGGTTTGTGGGAGGGGGTGGCAGACATTTTTTTTTTCTTATGGGAGGGGGTGGTGTTTGCTTAGTGTGTGTATATGTATGTATGGTATGGTGATGGGAAAAATTCTAATTAATTACCCCATTCATTCACTCTTAATTATATTTCTAACCCAAAAGTTTCTATATATTCCTATATTCTTCCTTTCCATCATAATATTATTTAGATTTAAAAATGCTTTCCATGTAAGTCTCTATCCCTAATCAATTCTTTTAATTATATTTTTCTTTAAATTCCAAAAATAACTAAGATTTAATAATCATAATTTGCCCAAAATATCCTAAAATTCCTCCCTAAAACTTAAAATTTCCTAAATAATACCTCAAAACCTTAATAAATTCTTTAATATTGCTAATTTAAAATTTAGGATGTTACAAATAAGTTCATAGTACCCTAAGTTGTAAAAGAAATTAGCCACACATAGGGTTCAATGGCACATCATCAAGTCACATTCTGTCTTATTACCACACATTACACGATAATCATTGATAAATAACTAAATATATCAATAGTTCCTCATAGTATGGTAATACCAATGAGTTGCAAACATAACATCTGCAATAGAGCCATTGGCTCAATCTACCTAAGGCCAAAGCTTAGTAACATCTTATCATCACCCAACAATGACTATATTCATATGTCTGCTACAAGTTAAAGTTAAATCATGAGAATGACCGGTGCATATTGATGCTTAAATGTGGTATTTTTCAAAGCTTTCATACTTAGTTTTTGGGCTATCATGGCATGACTTTGTAGGAGGATTAGCTTGAATATGACTCTTGAATCCCCTTGAAATTTGTTTTAGAATGCAAGTTGAAGTTTTGAATTGAGTACTTGAACCATTGTGTGGGACATTTTTAACTACAAAGTGATTGTTAGTTTCTCATGCAACTATTTTTAGGGGGGTTTGACCAATATGAGTAAGCTACTAAAGTGAGTTAAACCTTCAACCGATTATGAGTGGGCCAATTCCTCCTTTACCTCCTAAAACTTGTCTTAACTCTTGTTTGAGATCACATTGCACAACATGTTTAAAAATGATAGGGGTGTTCATTTCTAATCCCCAATGACCCAAACACTTAGCCAACAAAATTATCCTTTGTTTTGCCCCTTTGGGCCATCACTTTCTTTTCTTCCACCTTGACCAATTTGTGAACATGCATCCATAACATATACTTGCATATTTCATTAGTATTGTATTGTTATATGATTTGAAAAAGCATGCTACATGAGAAAAAGAAAAGATGGCCGAGAGCCACATTAAAAAAGAAAGCAAAGAGAGATGGCCAAAAGCGAAGAAAAAGCAAAAGAAAAGAAGAAAAAAATATATGGTCGAAGGCCAAAGAGAAAAAAGATGAAAGCACAAAGTGATGAAGTATGTCAAAGGCATAAAAGTGAAAAAAAAGAGAAGCACAAAGTGCTTGAAAAAAAAGTAAGAAAAGAGTGACATGTAGCATGCTTGTTTGGACTAAGATTATTGTATTGCATTTATATGTGGTGGATAAATGTTTGCATTATTGGTCATTGACTATATTCCATTATTCACCATTCATTATTAGCCTTTCCATCTAACCCCCAAAGTCCCCTTGATTTAGTGTGCTATGCAAATAATGGGTGGAAAACTTAGAGTTATTACAAGCTTATGGTGTGGTAAAGAGGATTGAGCCAAAGAGTGATTCCCAAGTCCCTAGTTAGGCATTTTTCCTAACTTGAGTGTATGAGTGTAAACACTTTTAATCCGGTGAGGAAAATCTCAATTAGCACTCTTTCCTAACTCTAGTTGCATGTTAAACTCTCACCCACTTTGTATGCTTGAATTCGGCCTATGTGATGTGTAGGGGAAAGGTTTAAATCTTCCACTTGTAGTCTAGGCCTATTTCATTTGGATTCATTATGCCATGTGATAGCTTTAATCTTCTTGCCTGACTTTGCCCGGAGTTCAAAGATTAAGTGTGGGGGATTTTATTAGACCTATATTTACCTAGCTAAGTATGTGCAATTGTGCTTGATTTGATGAGGATTAATTGGTATTTTTATTCATTATTAATGTATATTTCATGCGCATACTTAGTTGGAAGAAATTGGAGAATTATGCTTAATTACTTGCACTTTAAGTAACTAGGGGTATTTTGGTCATTTTCACTGTTGGCATTATTTTTATATGTAGGGGGTCCCACGTGGGCCCCACATACCCTTTCATCCTCTCTTTTTCCACATATACCCTCTTGGCCTCTTACATACACACACACACACACACACTTAAACACTTGTTTGGCCGAGATTATACCTTCATTTAGCCCTCATTTACATGACATTTGGGATTAATTTGCATGTCATTTGGAGTTAATCCCAATGTTAATCCCCATAAAAAAACCCAAACCTCACATTTACCTCTCACTTTTTGATACATTTTCTCTCACTTCATCTCCATTTTCTCTCAACCTTCTTCACCTTGCACGAAATTTCCTTCTCCATTAGATTTATCAAATAAGTAGAATACTCTAACTCACTAATGTGTATAGTGAAGAGTAAGGGTCTTTTCACAATTTAGTTCCAAATCTTACTTTGACTAGGTCATATGTCAAACAAATTAACCTAGGAAAAATATTTATGATTGGTAACTAAACAACTACAATTAAAAACCTAACAAAAACTAGAAGTGGCCAAATAGGAAATGTCAAGAAATCAAGTGAATATGACCTCCCTCTCCAATGATCCATTCGCATAGTAGGATGAATTAGCCAAATGAATTTGTTACAAACTAATTAAGCTTAGTTAAATGTCCTCAATCACCTTGAGACCAAGTCTTGATAGAGAACATTTACCTAAACTAACTAGTTAAACAAATGTACATCTCCAAATCAATTGATTGTTGTAAACAACTAAAGGAATCCCTAAGTTGTAGAACATTCATACTCAAATCAACTAGCAAACAATCATTCAACATAATTGACAAGAGTACTACAAGAATATCACAACAATTATCCAATCAACACAAAGATGAACACAATCACAAGCTTAACATACATTATGCAATTGAATCCAATTTACCTAAACCTAAGTGTAGTTAGATCAAGAATACACCTAAGGAGAAGATGAATCTAAGCTTGAGATACAAAATTGCAAACACATTTGGCTAGGTCTTGTGCTAATCTTCATATGCGAACTCAAACATTGGAGAAGGAGAAGGAAGAACCTAGCTACACATGCTTGGATCTTGAATCTTTAAGAGGAATGTGGAAGATGAAGCCATGGAGGTGATGAAATTGGAGGTGAATGGAGGTGTAAATTCGGCCATGGAGGTGTGTGATGGAAAAGAAGAGAGAAAATGGAGAGAAAGAAGATGAAGATGAAGTGGAAAGTGAAGGAATGAGTAAATTGATGCATGTGGTTCAATTGCCTAATGTATTTGTAAACTTGTGGTTCCTAATGTATTTGTAAGCTTGTGGTTCCTCTTCTTCTCTTCTTGCACAATGGACAAATTGATGCTTAACCTTTCGTAGTTCTCTTCCATATGCATAGAATGATTGACTGTGTTTATAATTTGAGAATGACATATATGGTTTTTGTGAGTCTAAAACCATTTGCATTGATTATTGTGTTGGAAGAGATGTTTTATGAGTTAGTTAGCTTAATTAAATGATTTCTAGCTTTCTTGGAGTCAAGGAATTGGAATTCATTTAGTTAAGTTGAATTAATTTATCACAAACATCCTTGGCCAAATTAAACATGAAATGCAAATTGAATCTAGGAGGAGGAAGCTTTTCTCATTGCTTGTTGTAATTTCGGTTAGCTAGGTTTGTTAGTTTAGATTAGTTGTTAATTGCAAGAATCAACCTCTCAATTTTTGGTAATTTGCATGACATTGTACTTGAATTAAGTGAGAACAATTGAATTGTGGAATTGACCTAACTCACCACTAGCTTCAAGTTGAGTTTAGTATTATCTTTGATTTTGGCCTAAGCAACATAAATAAAATCAGAGATTGGTGAGAGCTAAAATGATGTTATACTGGAATTTAGCACATGAGTTATGTGTACGCTCACTTCTGGTACATTAGTTATATGGAAATATTTTGTTTGAAATAATATTATGGAAAATGAACATGCATATAAAGTTTTTAAATTATTACTGCAATTGAGCATTATTGTGGCATGCTCTTGATAAATTTATGGAATTTTGATGTAATTTTTCTTGTTGAGGAAAATGAATTGGTGTAGAAAAGATTTTAAAGCCGTTATGGTAATTGAGACAGTATTGTGGCGTGCTTTTGAAAATTTTTGTAGAGTTTACATGTAAATTTGATTGTGGTGGAAAATGAATAGGCATTTAAAAGCCTTTGAACTTGTTATGGCAGTTGAGCCATTATTGTGGCTTGCCATTGATAAGCCAACTAGTTGATAACCCGGGCATCAACTTTAATACAACATACAATCCATATATTTAGTTTGTAAGTACACATAGACAAAAGCATAAAATCAAGAAATAAACAAAACATGTTGGAGGAAAAAAGGCAACAAAGTAAACTAAGTGGAAACATTTCTAAAGGTTTCTCGGTAGACTATGTTCAGTGTTTGTGCTGATTGGCCATCACCATTAGAGGGCAAGATTATCTTTAAGCCATCAACACTCTTAACTCTAGATAAAGCAACATATAATTGACCATGTGTAAAAACAAGCTTATAAAAATATAAACCAACTTGTTTAAGTGACTGGCCCTAACTCTTATTGATAGTCATAGAAAATGAAATTGCAATAGGAAATTGCCTTCTTTGCATTTGAAAAGGCCAACGTGAATCTGATGGATTCATGTCAACTCTATGAATTAGAACCCTCTGATTTGGCTGTGAGCCATTTAAGTGTAATAGCACCAATAATAGTAGGTCTAAGATGAGTAACACAAATATGAGTTCCATTGCATAATCTTGATGCTTGATCAATATTGCGCAATAACATTATAGGAGTGCCAACTTTCAAGAGTAATTTGTGAGGAGGTAACCCAGAGCATGACAAGCTATTCAAGAAATCTGTGCTAAAATAGTCATCCAAAACCTCAAAGTCATCAGAAGATTTGCAAAGAGAGTCATTACTGGTAAATTCCATCTGTTCGCGTGGTAAAAGTGCACACATGTATTGATTAATCTCAATGACCATGTCTAGGGTAGGTGCTGAAATGCGTGGCTGTCACCCAAGAGGGGGGGGGTGAATTGGGTGGCAGAATAAAACTTATGATTTTCCCTTTTTAAAACTTTACTCCTTGTGCTTGATGAGAGTGATGATGAATCATCCCAAGCACAAGTGAGTATGCAGTGGTGTGGTGCTTGGTGTGAGATTTAAATAAGCAGAATATGCACAAGCGAGTTTATCCTGGTTCGGTCACTCCCAGACCTACATCCAGTCCCCAGGCTCCACCTGAGATTTTAATCCAATAAACTTCTTGTTTAAACCAGGCACAAGAAAGCCTTTACACTTTAGGTTTTACGAACACGGGTTCACCTAACAACCCACAGGTTTTGCTAATGGCTAACCTGCAAACCTAACCGCAAGTTTTGCGGGCTCACTTGCAACCTATGGAGATTTAGAAAACCTCTAAATGCTCCCCCTTACTATTGTAATATTACAGTTCTGTTCTTCAAGCACAAGCTTTAGAACAGCCTCTATCAATTAGAGGATTTAATAATATGTTCACTCTATGAACTGATTTCGATAAACACTTAAGTACAAATGACTCTCTCTAAGAGTAGATGATGTTACTCACTTAAGTACAATTTGAAATGCGTGGCTGTCACCCAAGAGGGGGGGGGTGAATTGGGTGAGGGAATAAAAAACTTTAAACTCTTTTCGAAAGACTGCTTGAGCTTGGTGATGATGTTACTGAGTAATGGTATGCACAAGTCAGTATGTTATGTGATGCAAAAATAGAATGTTTAAATGTAAGTTTATGCACACATAAATTTATCCTGGTTCGGTCACCCAGACCTACATCCAGTCCCCAGGCTCCACCTGAGATTTTCAATCCACTATTCTTGTTTAAACCAGGCACAAGAGAAGCCTTTACACTTTAGGTTTTACGAGCACGGGTTCACCTAACAACCCACAGGTTTTACAACGGGTTCACCTGCAAACCTTACCACAAGTTTTACGGGATCACTTGCAACCTTACAAACGCAAGTTTTACGGGCTAACTTGCAACCTATGGAGATTTAGAAAACCTTCTAAATGCTCCCCCTTACAAAATGTAAGATTACAATTATGTTCACTCTATGAACTGATTTTGTTAAACACTTAAGCTCAAAACTAACTCTCTCAAAGAGTGGATGATGTTACTCACTTAAGTACAAATAAATCACTCTCTAAGAATATTACATATCAAAGTCTGAGAGTAGAAGATGAGAGGAATGTAGAATAGTGTTTTTCAGATAATAGCCCTGTTCTCTCTCTCTTTTTCAAGCCCCTTCAAGCTTGCTTCTTCAGAAATGAAGAACATCCCTTTTATACCAGCCTCTGAATATCTAACCGTTGGAGAGGCAATAAGACCGTTTGATTATAGACGTTGGGGCCTTGTTTACGTTGTCCTCATTAATGCACAGCAGGGTTGACTTTGCTTTATCTAAAAAGGTGCTCTGACCAAGCTGTTCTGTCAACACTGTTCTGGCAATACTATTCTGACAAAAGTCGTTCTGACATCTGAACACTTTGTACGGTCCGACTCTTGCTTGTTGTCAGAGAGGACTTCGTTCCTCAAGCATAAGTCCAGGATGTTAAGAGACTCACTATCGGAAGCTCTCTTGCTATCTGAAGCTCGTGGACTCTAACATTTTGCTTGCTATCACATAGAGGAACTTTGTCTTCCAAGCACTTGTCCATGAATGATAAGAGTGCTTTGCTATTGGATCCTCTCTTGCTATCAGAAGCTCTCTTATGGACTCTGACTCTTGTGGGCAGTATGAGCTTTGACACCTTGAGTGAATCTTCAGATTATGTTCTCATACTCCTCATGCTTGGTAGGTAACAATGTTGTTTGAATATGTCTGTTATCCTCTTGTTACCGTTGGAAGGAACATCTTCTTAAATGCTTCAGCAGGGTTGACTTGCTTTATCTCTGAAAAGTAGTCCTGACACCTCTGCTCTGACATAAGCATTCTGACTTCCGAGTATGTGACATTTACTCTTGTACTCTTGCTGACGGATGATCATCGTTCATCCGGAAGTGGCAATCTTGCTCTGCAAGTGTTAATCTCTGAAATCCAATGCCAAGAGTCTTTGCATCCGGAAGCTCAGTTGCATCCGGAAGTGTGATTAAGTTCTGCACATACTGGTTAGTCCAACATAGCAATATGTATAATCAGATATAGTAAAACTATACATGTTGTGGGAAGTTTGCTATGGGAAGTAGTCTTACTTAGACTATGTTCTGACTTAGTGTGATGTCTACTGACTCTAAGGGATCTCTATTCCAATAGTCAGCTTAAGTCTTGTTAGTTTACTCTAAGTCTTCCTAAGTGACTCAGTGTGTCATTTGTTCATGCTATGTATATTAAGTCAACACACAATCACATGAAGTGGGAGTCTACTTAGTCTAGGATGTATCCTGAAGCACTTCTACATCCGGAAGTACTTTCACTTGATGAAGGATCTAGCTCACCATCACTTACTCTCGCTCAGTGTATGCTAGTCACTGAGCTATCGGAAGCACTTTTACTTGACGTGGTGAACTCACTGAAGCTTAGGGTTATATCTCTTTTATCAGCCTGTGCAAGTCTAAATTTAACAGGAAGCAATTTCGCTTGACGAGGCTAATTCACTGACGCTTGGGGATATATCTATTCTGTCAGCCTGCGCCAGTCTAAATCTTATCAGGAAGCAATTTTACTTGACGAGGCTGATTCATTGACGCTTGGGGTCATTCTATTCTATCAGTCTGCGCCAGTCTAAATCTAACAGGAAGTGCTTTCACTTGGCGAAGTAGACTCACTGACGCTTGGGGTAATAACTATTCTATTGCTCTGCGCCAGTCTAAGTCTAACAGGAAGCGCTTTCACTTGGGGAAGTAGACTCACTGACGCTTGGGGTAATATCTATTCTATCGCTCTGCGCCAGTCTAAGTCTAACAGGAAGCAAACTCACTTCCGATTGAAACATAGCTTAGTCTTAAGGTTTTGTGTACCTAAATCTCATGGACTAAGTTATTTCCCAGTGATTTACTTGCTGATGCTGGGGGATGAAAACATTCATCCGCATGCGCAAGTCCTAATCTATCCGGAAGTAGATCTTCACCCGGAAGCACTCTTACTTGGGATCCTATGTTATCCTATTGCTTCCTAGGCACTTGGTTTAATCCTCTATATTTTAGTCTTCATCAAAACTTTAAGATTCTAACATTCTCCCCCTTTTTGATGATGACAAACCCATAGATGACTAGAGAACATAATTAAACTTAATTAAACTTAGATCACTCATCCTAGAGCTATATTCCTTTCCCCAGTTCTCTCCCCAAAAATCTAGGCATCTTATCTATCTCTCAGCTCTAGACATCTCATGTCTCATCTCTCGCTAGACATCTTATATCTCATCTCTAGCTAGACATCTTATATCTCATCTCTAGACATCTCATCTCTCTCCCCCTTTTGGCTTCATCAAAATCCAACAGGTGCAAGCTAGCCTTAGGGATGGGGATACTTTTATCGTTCTCCTAGGAATGGGCTTTCTACCTAATATTTCTCCCTATGTATCGCTAATAAAGATTTGTTCTAGACTATTCAATACAATGTACGAGAATTAACAAGGAACAGCAATAATGGCTCATGATCCTAAATGATTGTATTCTCCCTAAACACTATGTAGGATAGTTAAACATGTTTTTCAAAGGAGATATTGATACATCAAATCTAATCATAATTAAATTAAGATCAAAACATACAAAACAGTTTTCTTTTTGAAGGTGAAAATTCTTTCCAAATGTAATTTTGATCCTCTCGAATTGATTAACATGATATCAAGAATAATTTTGATGTGTTTAAAAATGATGATTATGATATCAAATGAAATATGTGATTTTAAATTCAAATGAGATGAAATCTGATACCTAATGAAATCAAATGAGATCTGTGAGTTTGAACTTGTGGTATCAAAGGAAATGATTGAATGCCAAATGAAATTTGTGATACCATATGAAATGAAATCAAATCAAATGAAATTTGTGTTTTTTTTTTTAAAAGTGCCAAAAATAATTTCCAAACAAATTGCATCACAGCATCTTAAGAGTTTATTATCGATGACAGCATGTGACTCTCTATTTTCAAGGGATCATTAACAGGTAATGTCCACTTACTTCTCTTCTATATTAAGATTAATCATCATTAAATCAAGAAAGGAAGCATATAAGAGAGGTATGTTATCAATTACTTTCCAGCATGTCATTTAGAGGATACAGATGTGTGAGCTAGGATGATTTTCTAAGACAGTGAATGATTTTGAAGTCAATGCAGATTGAGAGAAACATCCTAAGTTGACACCCTTACCAATGCCATGTATGCATCATATGTAAGAGATGGTAAGGTGTAGATGTTACCACAGATGAGGGGTACTCATACTCTATTAGACTCAGGAATCTGAATCATACGCAGATAAGCATACTTCCTGACATCTTCAAGAGGTGTGCTATCTCAAGTGGAAACCCCTAGCGCAAGTGCTTTGATGATTCGCTTCGGCAAGCTGAGCTACAACCACAAGCAGACATGACTGGGCAGTCACTCTACTCTTCCCATGGTTCAATAGTTGGCCTGCTATCGAAGGCGCTGATTGTTGTGAAAGCAACCTTGCTCAAACTTGATGATTGGTCCTGCATATGCTTGAGGAGACAAATGCTTTCTGATGGTCAGTGAAAGAACTTAAGATTTAACATTGAAGACCATCCTCAGGACATTCAAGTCAATCTGTGTTAATCAGCACAAGCTAATAATTTTAAGAAATTATGCTTGCTAATTGGTTTGAGAAAATATGAGCAATGATTATGTGAAAACTAATTTTGAAATTATCTATACATTCACATAATTTCACTATCAAGACATGAACTCTATTTATACTCTCATGGATAAATATCAATGTGATAGTACAGAGAATATTAAACAGGTGGCATATTTTCAGAGTTTCATAAGCAAGTATAGTTCAATACATATGCCTCAAGGATGTTCATGTTAGATCATGAAGACATGTGAATTAATAACATAATGAGATTTTGAAAAAGAGAATCTTCATCCTCACAAAATAATTTGATTAGGATTGAATTTGTTTTACAAAAAAACAACCAAATTTCAGCATATGATTACGAGAATAATTTCCAAATTTTAGCTAAAGTTCTTCTAGATAGGCTCAGTGTGATCTCATTGTTCTTAGGACATCAACAAGCTTGAAATTAATACAGATTATAGCATGCTTGTGATACTATGCCATGTTTTACAGATCTAGCAGAGTTTAATTCAAGGCATTTCCTAAGATTTCTAATGCATGTCAGACAAGAGAGAGACTATCCATTTAATTTCACAACAGAATATGTAAGGGATAGAAATGCTCATGTGTATTGGCGAGAGTTTCTCAGGTTTGGTATAGTCATTCCACACATCTTGATAAGAGACATTTTCGTTGCCATTCTCTCTTGGTTATATTCATTGTTCAAGCTTCAATAATCTGTGTCAACATTCTTAAACCACAAACTTGAACTGAGATCATTAGTAGATTGAGAACTTAAGGATGTAATTAAGAGGGATGTATTGTTCTCGAAATCATAGCTGCTTATGCATTGAAAACGTTGATGCAAGAGATACCACATGAAATGGAAAATCAGAAATAACTTTTGAGTGCTATCATGAGGTATAGTTGTCATGCAAGTTTGAAGAGGATCAGAATCTATTTTTGAAAGTTTGCATTTCAGAAGGATCTTTCAAAACTCAGGGTGAATGCATAAACTATTTTCTTTCATGACTATATGCACAAGGATATACAAGGTTTTTGATCAAGATAGTCATGGACAGCATGTAGATTATGAACATTACTTATTTCTTCAGCCCTTTTTTTTTTTTTATGATGAATATAATGTTCACATCTTAGGATGCTTAATGTAAAATCTCAATAAGTCCATCTAACATTAGCATAGGAGATTTTACTATCAAATGCTTCGTTCCTAAGTGATCCCTTGCTTACCCAAGGAGATCTTCTATACTTATCCTTGGTTCGAAGCACTTTCTTCTGAGAGGTAGGATTCAAGAGCCTTTTCAATGATGATCGAGGAATCCACTCTCTCTTGTTCTTCTCAGGATAATTGAATGGAACTTTGTGATAGCTCATCCTTGAGACAGAACCATTGTCCCTTGTGGTGGCCGACAGCTTCTTATGATTGTACCAGTGGGTTTCAGCAGTTGCATCACCACGAGTTCTCTTCTTTGGGATAAGAGGAACTCTTGATTTTTCCTGCACAAGTAAGGCACTAGGAGGATGTTTTGGTACCCATTTGTACTTGGGTCCTACATGGTTAGCACTGGACCTTACTTGTCCTTTAGGAATCCATACAAACTTATTTCTCACATTTGAATTTCTTCTAAGACTGCATATGTGAGAAATATGCCCTAATCTACCACAATAATGACAGATAATGGAATGATAATCAAAATGAGGCTTCCTATCATTATCATGATTAGTTTTCTTTAGAAAAGCTTTTTGTTCCTTTGAAATTTCAGTTTCTTTTGAAAGCTTTTCTTTTTCCTTCAACACGTGTTTACAATCAAAACATTTTTCAAGACATGTTGAAGTTTTCCCTACCGATAGTGGGCTAGCTATCGGAACCACTAGTTCTTTAAAAGAACCCTCGGAAACTTTAGATGTAGAAGAAGAAATTAGTTTTTCAAGTTTCCTATCTTTTTCTTTTAAGCCTAGAAGTTCTTTTGCAAGTTTACAATATTCAGTATATAACTCATTGTATGCATCTTGCAAATCAGAGAGTTCAATTTCAGATCCAGATACCTCACTTTCTGAATCTTCTAGGCAGAGATGGATACTCTCTTCACTGAAGTCTGCTTCCTCAATATCAGCTTCCAGAAGCTCATCAGTAGATGATCCACAAAGAGCACGAGTTGAGCTTTGGACAGCTGTGCTTTCAAGAGATGGGTTAGAAGCATATATCACATCAAGAGTATTCCAAATATCTCTAGCACTAGAGCAATGTTTGATTTTCTGGAAATCATTTTCAGTTAAGCCTTTGTATAAAATTTGCATTGCTCTAATGTTTAAGGAAAACAAATTTTTCTCCCTTTCAGTCCAGTTTCCTCTTGGTTTGAAATCAAAGTCATTTTCAAAAATATCCCACTTTTTCAAACTAGTGGATTTTATAAAACTTTCCATTCTTGCTTTCCACCAACAAAAATCAATATTTTCTAACACAGGTGGAATGGTATGATCAAAGCCTTTGGAAAACATTTTAACCCAAATCAGCCAAGGTCTTTACACTTGAGATCGTTGGATCCTTTAAACAAGTGACCTGCTCTGATACCAAATGAAATGCGTGGCTGTCACCCAAGAGGGGGGGGTGAATTGGGTGAGGGAATAAAAAACTTTAAACTCTTTTCGAAAGACTGCTTGAGCTTGGTGATGATGTTACTGAGTAATGGTATGCACAAGTCAGTATGTTATGTGATGCAAAAATAGAATGTTTAAATGTAAGTTTATGCACACATAAATTTATCCTGGTTCGGTCACCCAGACCTACATCCAGTCCCCAGGCTCCACCTGAGATTTTCAATCCACTATTCTTGTTTAAACCAGGCACAAGAGAAGCCTTTACACTTTAGGTTTTACGAGCACGGGTTCACCTAACAACCCACAGGTTTTACAACGGGTTCACCTGCAAACCTTACCGCAAGTTTTACGGGATCACTTGCAACCTTACAAACGCAAGTTTTACGGGCTAACTTGCAACCTATGGAGATTTAGAAAACCTTCTAAATGCTCCCCCTTACAAAATGTAAGATTACAATTATGTTCACTCTATGAACTGATTTTGTTAAACACTTAAGCTCAAAACTAACTCTCTCAAAGAGTGGATGATGTTACTCACTTAAGTACAAATAAATCACTCTCTAAGAATATTACATATCAAAGTCCGAGAGTAGAAGATGAGAGGAATGTAGAATAGTGTTTTTCAGATAATAGCCCTGTTCTCTCTCTCTTTTTCAAGCCCCTTCAAGCTTGCTTCTTCAGAAATGAAGAACATCCCTTTTATACCAGCCTCTGAATATCTAACCGTTGGAGAGGCAATAAGACCGTTTGATTATAGACGTTGGGGCCTTGTTTACGTTGTCCTCATTAATGCACAGCAGGGTTGACTTTGCTTTATCTAAAAAGGTGCTCTGACCAAGCTGTTCTGTCAACACTGTTCTGGCAATACTATTCTGACAAAAGTCGTTCTGACATCTGAACACTTTGTACGGTCCGACTCTTGCTTGTTGTCAGAGAGGACTTCGTTCCTCAAGCATAAGTCCAGGATGTTAAGAGACTCACTATCGGAAGCTCTCTTGCTATCTGAAGCTCGTGGACTCTAACATTTTGCTTGCTATCACATAGAGGAACTTTGTCTTCCAAGCACTTGTCCATGAATGATAAGAGTGCTTTGCTATTGGATCCTCTCTTGCTATCAGAAGCTCTCTTATGGACTCTGACTCTTGTGGGCAGTATGAGCTTTGACACCTTGAGTGAATCTTCAGATTATGTTCTCATACTCCTCATGCTTGGTAGGTAACAATGTTGTTTGAATATGTCTGTTATCCTCTTGTTACCGTTGGAAGGAACATCTTCTTAAATGCTTCAGCAGGGTTGACTTGCTTTATCTCTGAAAAGTAGTCCTGACACCTCTGCTCTGACATAAGCATTCTGACTTCCGAGTATGTGACATTTACTCTTGTACTCTTGCTGACGGATGATCATCGTTCATCCGGAAGTGGCAATCTTGCTCTGCAAGTGTTAATCTCTGAAATCCAATGCCAAGAGTCTTTGCATCCGGAAGCTCAGTTGCATCCGGAAGTGTGATTAAGTTCTGCACATACTGGTTAGTCCAACATAGCAATATGTATAATCAGATATAGTAAAACTATACATGTTGTGGGAAGTTTGCTATGGGAAGTAGTCTTACTTAGACTATGTTCTGACTTAGTGTGATGTCTACTGACTCTAAGGGATCTCTATTCCAATAGTCAGCTTAAGTCTTGTTAGTTTACTCTAAGTCTTCCTAAGTGACTCAGTGTGTCATTTGTTCATGCTATGTATATTAAGTCAACACACAATCACATGAAGTGGGAGTCTACTTAGTCTAGGATGTATCCTGAAGCACTTCTACATCCGGAAGTACTTTCACTTGATGAAGGATCTAGCTCACCATCACTTACTCTCGCTCAGTGTATGCTAGTCACTGAGCTATCGGAAGCACTTTTACTTGACGTGGTGAACTCACTGAAGCTTAGGGTTATATCTCTTTTATCAGCCTGTGCAAGTCTAAATTTAACAGGAAGCAATTTCGCTTGACGAGGCTAATTCACTGACGCTTGGGGATATATCTATTCTGTCAGCCTGCGCCAGTCTAAATCTTATCAGGAAGCAATTTTACTTGACGAGGCTGATTCATTGACGCTTGGGGTCATTCTATTCTATCAGTCTGCGCCAGTCTAAATCTAACAGGAAGTGCTTTCACTTGGCGAAGTAGACTCACTGACGCTTGGGGTAATAACTATTCTATTGCTCTGCGCCAGTCTAAGTCTAACAGGAAGCGCTTTCACTTGGGGAAGTAGACTCACTAACGCTTGGGGTAATATCTATTCTATCGCTCTGCGCCAGTCTAAGTCTAACAGGAAGCAAACTCACTTCCGATTGAAACATAGCTTAGTCTTAAGGTTTTGTGTACCTAAATCTCATGGACTAAGTTATTTCCCAGTGATTTACTTGCTGATGCTGGGGGATGAAAACATTCATCCGCATGCGCAAGTCCTAATCTATCCGGAAGTAGATCTTCACCCGGAAGCACTCTTACTTGGGATCCTATGTTATCCTATTGCTTCCTAGGCACTTGGTTTAATCCTCTATATTTTAGTCTTCATCAAAACTTTAAGATTCTAACACAATTAAATGACTCTCTAAGAATGTTACAACTTTAGATCTGAGAGTAGAAGATGAGAAGAATGTAGAAGATAATTTCTCAAACAATAGACTCTCTTCTTCTTCCCCCACTTCTTCTGAATGTAGATGTTCCTTTTATACTCGACTTCAAAGGCTTGGGCGGCAGGTTGAATATGACCGTTTGAATATAGCCATTAATCCCATGTTACCGTTGAGAAGTACATCTTCATCAATGCTTAGCAGGGTTGACTTGCTTTATCTCTGAAAAGTAGTCCTGACACCTCTGCTCTGACAAAAGCATTCTGACTTCTGAGTATGTGACGTTTACTCTTGTACTCTTGCTGGCGGATGATCATCGTTCATCCGCAAGTGGCAATCTTGCTTCGCAAGTGTTAAGCTCTGAGTCCCAATGCCAAGAGTCTTTCCATCCGGAAGCTCATTTGCATCCGGAAGTGTGACCATGTTCTGCACATACTGGTTAGTCCAACATAGCAATATATATAAGAACTATACATGCTGTGGGAAGCTTGTTTGCTATGGGGAGTAGTCTTACTTAGACTATGTTCTGACTTAGTGTATTGTTTACTTTGAACGTTAGTCCTCTTAGTCTATGATGTATCCGGAAGCACTCCTACATCCGGAAGTAACACCATTGGATGAAGGATTTTGTTCACTATTACCCACTCTCACTCAGTGTTCTTCAATCCAACAGTCAGGGCTAGTCACTACGCTATCGGATGCACTTTCACTTGACGAGGTAAACTTACTGACGCTTAGGGTTATATCTATTCTATCAGTCTGCGCCAGTCTAAGTCTAACAGGAAGCATTTCTACTTGACGAGGTGAACTTACTGAGGCTTGGGGTGATACCTATCTTATCAGTCTGCGTCAGTCTAAGTTTAACAGGAAGCAACTTCACTTCCGGTTGAATCATAGCTTAGTCTTAGGTTTTGTATATCTAGCGTTCATGGACTAAGTTAAATCCCTAGTGAGTTACTCGCTGCCGCTGGGGGATGAAACATTTATCCGCGTGCGCGAGTCCTAGTCTATCCGGAAGTAAACCCACATCCGGTTGCACTCTTACTTGGGATCCTTTGTTATCCTATTGCTTTCTAAGTACTTGGCCTATTCTTTCATATTTTAGTCTTCATCAAAACTTAAGATTCTAACATTCTCCCCCTTTTTGATGATGACAAACCTAGTTCTATCAATTGAGTTCCTAAGGAAGGATTAGCAACAGAATAAAAGCAATAGATAAGAACAAGTAATTTAGACAAATATCATTGATGAGCAGAAGTTACAAGTCAGAGTTATACAATCAAGTAACCTATACAAGTAAAGAATGTATACAAATAAATGAAAATATGCATGAAAACAAAACACAAAGAAAAACTTTCAAAAAAAAATGTTTGGATTGAGGGTTTAGGGTTTGTGTTTCTTTTTCTTCTCCCTCTCTTTTTGCCTCTCTTCATTTTCTTTTTGTAGTTGGGCTAACTTGGCCTCACGCTCACTCTGGTCTATCTGGGCAATGATCTCTTGAAGCTCTTTTTCATCTTTTTCCCTTCTGAGCCTCTCTGACTCGATAGACTCCTCGAATGCCCTTTTTAGGTTCTCCACTTCTTCATACCCAGGGAACCCAGTAGCATCGTCGAAGTAGAGGACCTCTCCATTGGGATAGTGAACAGCCCGGATTTTCACGTTCCATACAGGGAAGTTGAGATCTTCCTCAACTTCCTGGGCTTTCCTTTTCCCTTTCCCTTTGCTCTTGCCTTTGCTCTTGCTGATTGGAGGAGTGGGTATGGCGCTTGCTCTGTCAGCATCGAGGCAAGCCATCTGACCAAAGGATAGCTTATCTGTGAATCCAAACTTCTCAAATTCCTCAGGAGTCATGTCTTCAATTTCCAATTTGACTTCCTTCAGAATTGGAACTGCTTGAACCATTGGAGTTTCTTGCTCAACCTGGGCAGATGAAGTTCCTTGCTCAGGTAGGTCAGATGGAGTCTCTTCCTCAGACTCGTCAGATTCAGTGGTGGCAATTAACTTCCTAGCACGTTTCCTAGCAACGACCTTCTTTCTGGGCTCACTGAATCTGGCTGCTGGCTCAGACGAGGGAGGAGGATCAGAAGATTGCTCAGATGAAGGGATCTCAGACTCTTGCCCAGTGGATGCAGGAACAGGCTTGGCTATAACAATGGGAGGATGGTTGGGTCTCTTGAGTCCCCACTTCATCATGATCTCCTCAACAATTTCTCTACTTGTTTTAGTTGGAGGAGGTTCTGATGACGACTCAGGTTGTGAGGATTGTTCATTCTGCCCAAACACAACCATCTCCAAATGTGATCCTTGCTCAGCCGTTCTCTTCTGCTGCATGAAACGAATGGCCTCTCCTCTTATGAGGCTTTCTGCACCACCCAGCCTTTGAGACTCAAATGCACGACGCAAGGCGGCCGTGATGTCTCCATCAATCCAGAGTGATGGCTGGCTGAGAACATCCCTTGTGGCCATACTTAGGCGAAGAGTAGACATAACATTTCTCCCCCTTTTGTCATCATCAACAAGGGTGAGTGCCAGGGATGAAGTGGATGATGAGGAGGATGGAGGTGGCTCAGGGCCAAATTTCTTAGGAGGGGAGGGTGAGAGGGTAGAGGTAGAGGATGTGGGAGAGGATAGGTGTTCTGGAGTTTGAAGAGGGTTGGGACAGAGAATGGGGTTCCTTTCAAAGAAGGTAGGGTGGGTAAAGAGGCCATCATAGGGGTGATTGGATGAGTATTCGTTGTAGTTGGTGGAGTCTGGGGTGAACGGTAAATGGTCATCGGAGAGTAGTTGAAGGCGAGGATAGTCTCTGATGTATATTTGGCTGAGAGGGTGAATGGCTGTGTGGAAACCAAGATGCTCGGCCAAGGGGTTGGATCTTGGTCGAGAGTTGGGGTTGGTAGAATTAGAGTGGGTGAAAGGTTCGTTTGAAAAGCGGAGTGGAGAGCGTGTAGGGGCTCCAGGTCGTGAGAGGATGGGTGAAGAAGATGGAGAATTTAGTGAGAATTGGCGTGGAGAGTTGTGAGGTGAGTCTTGGGTTTGCTGGTCATAGGTAGGTGAAGGTTGGGATTGGTGGTCATTGTTTGGTGATGGTTGAGGTTGTTGAGTGTTAGGTGGAGGAGGAGGGGGAAGTTGAGGGTGATTAGGAGGTGGAGGAGGTGGGTTTTGAGGAGGAGGAGGAGGAGGTGGTAGGTTACCTTGAGATGGTTGGGGAATTTGTAGGTGTTGGAGGATGAGATCCAACTTTGCATCCACCCTGCCAAGGTGATTCTCAAGCTGTCCTACTCTGTCCTCGAGCCGCTGGATCCGCTCCCCTTGGTGCTGGAAACCAGCGTCACACTCAGCACGGAGAGGACCCACCAAGGACTCAGGCAATCTGAAGAGAAGCTCTTCCTTTACTTCCTCGGCAAAGGCCCTAACAGAGGCTGGCACTCTTGCAATACGGCTTGGCCCAGCATAGGAGTCCACTTCTTGATCCCCTGCACCAGATGTAGAGGGGACTGAAGTCTGAGAGGCGCTCTCAGCCTGTGATCCTGAGCGAGTGGGCTTGGCAGGCTTGAGGTACCTGATGCCCATCTTCCCAATGTTGGTTGTTCCCACAGGCTTACATTTCACATTCTCTTCCTCCACAACAGATGTGGCCTTGATTAGATGCTTCTCAAGGAGGAAGGCAATGATGGTGGGATAGGGAAGATGGCCAGACTTGTCATTGTTCAACCATCTCTGAAGCTCTAAGCAGATCAACTGGCCGGGATTGATAGGTTGTTGGTTGAGAAGTCTGGGGAACCAAGGGTTGTCAATGTTGGCGAACTCATTGAAGTTACCCCCTTTGTGAGTCATCATCCGGGAGTAAACATAGTACAGCAGTCTGTATGAATCAGACATTTTGGACACCTTTTTGCCATCGGTGCCATATAGTTTCACAAGATCTTCCTTGCTGTACTTGTGCGCCTCTGGATATAGCCACTCATTCATGCTTTCATCCGTTATCCCCATTATCTCATTCAACGTCTTCCAATTGAATCTGAAGGTCCTTCCCCTTACAGTGGCAGTGAAGGAGAGTTTGTGGACTTGCTCTTTCCCATCCACCTTCCTGTATTTAGCCCTGCCAGAGAGGGATTGGGAGAAGACTCGCAGGACGTTGACGTTGTAGTCCTAGTTGATGCTCAGCCAAGGCATATACTTCTCCAAGTAAGGGCGCAGATGGGGAAACCCTAGTTCATCAATCTTGTCCATATCGATGAACAGGCCATGGTTGAAGACGGGAGTGGATGTCTCAAATTTGGCGGCCACACTCTCCAAAGCCCCATCTCTATATACTGTGGGATCATCTTCTTCAACCCTCTGCCTCTTGGACGAAGGCTCCTCAGCAAATTGAACCTTCTTCTTCTTTCCTTTTCTCTGAGCATCCCTCTCTTGTTCAGAAACCACTAACTGTTCTACTTGACCAGAAGTTCCAGGCTGACCCTGAACGTTTTCATCCTGCCCTGGTGTTTGCCCAGAAACTTCACGATGTTCATGATGTTCATCGCGATGTTCTTCATGATGCCCAGATTTACCAGAGTGCTTGTGACTTGATTTCCCAGATTTCGACTTGTGTTTCTTGGATGAAGAGGTTTTCTGGGTAACTGGGTTGGATTCATGAGATCCGGCCATTTTTGTATGAATGTTGTGGTAAAAAGGGATGAAATGCGAGAAGTGTGTAAAGAAAAATGAAGAACACAATGGAGAAGATGAAGAGACTTTTCAGAGAAAATGATGCGAGTAAAAATATGCAGTAAAAGATGAAAGTGAAAAATGACATCTATTTATAGGTAAAACTTCTGAGGATAAGAATGGGCATCTTCTTTCAAATTTTCACACATTGGGTAACGTAAGATTCTAAGTTGGAACGACACACCTGATGACACGTGTTGCTTCAATTTGTCAGAGAAGACACAACGTTTCATAGAGGAAGTTGAAACGTTTTCTTGAAGTGATGTGTCTCTTTGTTTGCCACTGGCGCTCTGGCTTGCTTTATTTCAATACTCAGTCCCAGCAAATAATCATCCGCAAGTGGTTTTGCTTCCGGTAATACAGGTGCTCTGGGTTGTCCTGAGAGATCATCCAGCGCTAGCAAAAGAGTATCCGGAAGTGGCTTTGCTTAAGATTTAACATTGACGGACCTGCAAAACTTAAGGTTGGCACTTCGATGCCTAAGTTAGCACAGTTGGCAGGTTTTAATAATTAAGTATAGACGTTTTTCTGAAGATTTAAACTTCATCTTAACATTCCCAAATGTCTCTTTATAAGGATAAATTAATCAACCCTTAGTGGTTGTCTGGTGGCTATATCTGTAGATGAGAGACCATTCTTGCACATGCTTCCGGAAGTACACCTGCTTCCGGATGTGAGGGCTTGAGGTTTACCATTGTGTGCTCATGTGATCCTTTTACAAGGGAACTTTCAAGTGTGGATGAAGCTTCATTTGAGTTGTATCAACTCCATGCCACACATCTGCTCTCAGTCCATTTAAGTCAGTTAAATTTGGCTTTGCCTTTTTGTACTTCCTCACAGCTTCAACATTAGTGTCAGGGGAAGAAGCAACAATGTTGAGAGGTATCTTTCTTCTCCATCATCATCCTTGTCGTTGAAGGCCAAGAAGAGTCTCAAGAGAGAAATCTTCCATTGATTGATTTAGTATGACAAGCATCATTTGTATTGTGATGAATGTCAATTCTTTCTTTCCCTCCTTGTTGCCTTTTGGTGATTAAGCTCTAACTCTAGATCCCTAGTATGTCATTCAAGTGAGAAATGAACAGTCTTGCACGATCAATAACTTTTGTGCATTAAGAAGCAGACATGAGGGACGACTCATCAAAATATGACAAATATCTCAGCTGATGTATAGTCTTGAATCTTGTTGTTGCTTCCAGTCTTCTTTCCTACAATATATCAAATAACCCCCTTTTTCTCTTTTCAGTATCCAGACTTGGATCTGACTTGTCAGTTTGTAGGAAGTATGTGATTCACATGCACCTAAGGATTATTCACTATGAATTATGGCATTGCAAATCAACTATGACTATATGCACATGGTTATACACGGTTTGATAATGATAGTCATAGATAGCATGTAGACTATGAACATTGTGATAAACTCTTATAAGGCATATAATGTTCATATACATGATGCTTGATGTAAAATCTCAATAAGTCCTTCTAACATTTGCATAGGAGATTTTACTATTGCATGCTTCAACCTTAAGTGATCCCTTGCTTACCCAAGGGGATCTTCTATACTTATCTTTGGCCTGAAGCACTTTAGGAGAGACAGAATTCATAGGCTTTCTCCATGTTGGTTGAGACATCCTCTCTCTCTTGTTCTTCTCAGGATAGTTGAATGGAACTCTGTGATAGCTTATCCCTGAGTCAAAGTCTTTGTTCCTTATGGTAGCGCACTGCTTCTTATGATTGTACCAGGTGGTTGCAGCAGTGACATCACCACGAGTTCTCTTCTTTGGGGTATGAGGGACTCTTGACCTTTCCTGCACAAGTAAGGCACTGGAAGGGAGTTTTGGTACCCATTTATACTTGGGTCCTACATGGTTAGCGCTGGACCTTACTTGTCCTTTGGGGATCCATACATATTTGTTTCTCACATTTAAATTTCTTTTAAAATTGCATGTGTGAGAAATATGACCTGTTCTACCACAATAATGACAGATAATGGGATGATATTCAGAATAAGATTTCTTGTCATTATTGTGTTGGTCAGTTTTCTTTTCAAAGACACTATGTTTGTTAACTTTTGAAATCTCAGGGTCTTTTGAAAACTCTTCTTTTAAAAATGGAACTTTGGACTCCTTGGTTGTAGAAGAATGAATAAGTTCCTCAAGTTCCCTATTCCTTTTTCTCAAGCCTAGAACCTTTTTTGCAAGTTTACAGAATTCAATATGTAACTCATCATAAATATCTTGCAATTCAGAAGGTTCAAGTTCAGGTACCTTATTTTCTTCAGTTTCTGAATCTTCTAGGCACAGATTGACACTTTCTTCACTGATGCTAGCTTCCTCTATATCACCATCCAGTAGCTCATCACAGGTAGATTCACAAGGAGCACATAATGAGCTTTGGACACCATTAACTTCAAGAGATTGATTAGAAGCATACATAGTGTCAAGAGTGTTCCAAATATCTCTAGCCCTAGAGCAATGTTTAATTTTTTGGAAATCATTTTCAGATAAGCTTTTGTGCAAAATTTGCATTGCTCTAAGGTTTAAGTAAAATAAATTTTTCTCCTCTTTAGTCCAATTTACTTTTGGTTTGAAATCAGAGTCCTTTTCAAGGACATCCCACATTTTGAAATGCGTGGATAGTATAAAACTTTTCATCCTACCCTTCCATGAGTAAAAATTAGTATTTTCTAACACGGGTGGGATAGTATGATCAAAACCTTCAAAACACATTTTGTAACCCAAGTCAGCCTAGGTCTTTGCACTTGAGATCGTTGGATCCTTTAAACAAGTGACCTTGCTCTGATACCAAATGAAATGCGTGGCTGTCACCCAAGAGGGGGGGGGGTGAATTGGGTGGCAGAATAAAACTTATGATTTTCCCTTTTTAAAACTTTACTCCTTGTGCTTGATGAGAGTGATGATGAATCATCCCAAGCACAAGTGAGTATGCAGTGGTGTGGTGCTTGGTGTGAGATTTAAATAAGCAGAATATGCACAAGCGAGTTTATCCTGGTTCGGTCACTCCCAGACCTACATCCAGTCCCCAGGCTCCACCTGAGATTTTAATCCACTAAACTTCTTGTTTAAACCAGGCACAAGAAAGCCTTTACACTTTAGGTTTTACGAACACGGGTTCACCTAACAACCCACAGGTTTTGTTAACGGCTAACCTGCAAACCTAACCGCAAGTTTTGCGGGCTCACTTGCAACCTATGGAGATTTAGAAAACCTCTAAATGCTCCCCCTTACTATTGTAATATTACAGTTCTGTTCTTCAAGCACAAGCTTTAGAACAGCCTCTATCAATTAGAGGATTTAATAATATGTTCACTCTATGAACTGATTTTGATAAACACTTAAGTACAAATGACTCTCTCTAAGAGTAGATGATGTTACTCACTTAAGTACAATTAAATGACTCTCTAAGAATGTTACAACTTTAGATCTGAGAGTAGAAGATGAGAAGAATGTAGAAGATAATTTCTCAGACAATAGACTCTCTTCTTCTTCCCCCACTTCTTCTGAATGTAGATGTTCCTTTTATACTCGACTTCAAAGGCTTGGGCGGCAGGTTGAATATGACCGTTTGAATATAGCCATTAATCCCATGTTACCGTTGAGAAGTACATCTTCATCAATGCTTAGCAGGGTTGACTTGCTTTATCTCTGAAAAGTAGTCCTGACACCTCTGCTCTGACAAAAGCATTCTGACTTCTGAGTATGTGACGTTTACTCTTGTACTCTTGCTGGCGGATGATCATCGTTCATCCGCAAGTGGCAATCTTGCTTCGCAAGTGTTAAGCTCTGAGTCCCAATGCCAAGAGTCTTTCCATCCGGAAGCTCATTTGCATCCGGAAGTGTGACCAAGTTCTGCACATACTGGTTAGTCCAACATAGCAATATATATAAGAACTATACATGCTGTGGGAAGCTTGTTTGCTATGGGGAGTAGTCTTACTTAGACTATGTTCTGACTTAGTGTATTGTTTACTTTGAACGTTAGTCCTCTTAGTCTATGATGTATCCGGAAGCACTCCTACATTCGGAAGTAAGACCATTGGATGAAGGATTTTGTTCACTATTACCCACTCTCACTCAGTGTTCTTCAATCCAACAGTCAGCGCTAGTCACTACGCTATCGGATGCACTTTCACTTGACGAGGTAAACTTACTGACGCTTAGGGTTATATCTATTCTATCAGTCTGCGCCAGTCTAAGTCTAACAGGAAGCATTTTTACTTGACGAGGTGAACTTACTGACGCTTGGGGTGATACCTATCTTATCAGTCTGCGTCAGTCTAAGTTTAACAGGAAGCAACTTCACTTCCGGTTGAATCATAGCTTAGTCTTAGGTTTTGTATATCTAGCGTTCATGGACTAAGTTAAATCCCTTGTGAGTTACTCGCTGCCGCTGGGGGATGAAACATTTATCCGCGTGCGCGAGTCCTAGTCTATCCAGAAGTAAACCCACATCCGGTTGCACTCTTTCTTGGGATCCTATGTTATCCTATTGCTTTCTAAGTACTTGGCCTATTCTTTCATATTTTAGTCTTCATCAAAACTTAAGATTCTAACAGGTGCTAATATTGCCCTGTCATTGAAATAACTATTGTTTGCCAAATTATCCAACAAAGAAGGGTATGTTGCCTCAACAATAACTTGTATAGGGTCTGAAGTCTGTGGGAGCAACAATGAATTAGGGATACTTTCTTCATTAAAATCATCCACACCTTCACCAATCTCACCGTCGCCAATTTTCAGTAGCCAATTGGCAAATGCAGAAATTTTTTCTTGTTCTGCAACAAAGGGAGAAGCTGCAAGTCACATATTAACTCTCAATGTATAAACTTTGCATAAATCCCATAAATAAGATGAATTTATGCAAGAATCAATGACGTGAGTTGTAACACCTAGTTTATTTTTGAATAATTTCTTCAAATATTAAATATGTTTAATTGAAAATAGTGATTTTTGCTATAAAATAAATATTAATAACTTAAAAAGTTTATAAGAGGTAATAAAAAATCTGTTCAAATTAAAACTTTTTCATGAAATAGACTTTTTGAAATAATTCTTTTTAAAACAAGTTGTGAATAAAATCTTTCAAAAACAAAATGAAGTTAATTAAAATATATAAGATGATTTATATTAATTTTATACAGTAACACAAGTGTTAAAATATATTTCTAACAATTATTTCCTACACTAAAAGGTTTATCTTTTACTTTGAAGATCTAACATTTACCTTAGAAAATATTATTTCTAAAATACTTAGTTTTACATATAAGTACATATAAGTCTAAATATGAATTCAAAATAATTACCAAGTACATAAAGTCTCCAAGGTTTATCTCCTACAAAATTTATATATATATTACATGACAAAATAAAATGATACAAATTCCTTTTAAAAATATACATTAATAAAATTACAAGAGCAGGAATTCTTTTATTTCTCTGTTCCCTTAATCACTCCAAAATTCCCTATCTATTGTGTACCTGAAACCAAATTTACCGCAGTTTATTTCATACACTCTAATTCACCTATAATCTAATTCATTTAATCCTGCTTCAGATAATGATAATGCGCTCCTGTTGGTGATTACTACCTGTTAGTAAAACACTCATACAGGGCCCCTACCTTAACAATATGTTTGTCACGGGTATAATACTGAATGCACCACCTCACTACTTATAGCAATATATTTGCCTTTCGTAGTAGGCATACCTGACAGGATTTTCTAGGAAAAATAAATAAGCAATAACAATATGGTATATTTGGAGCGACCCTCCTTATACCTGGAGTACGCCACACAAATTTAAAATGCTGAAAATAAACCCTATCAATATCTGAAGCAGTAATATTAGTAATGACAGAAAATAAACAAGTCCTAATGTGCATGAAATAAACCGCTACCTGGGATACTTAACACTTCATTGCTCTTCCTTATCCTTGCTTTGTGGATTGCCCCCAAGTAACTTCTTTATTAGATTCTCCTATTATCACATCTTACAATAAAGAATCTATAAACACCTATTCTTATGTATACATTAACCTACGTCTCTCTCCCTGTCCTATTTCACTACCCAATCAATACTTTTATTTGTTATTCTAATAGACATTTTCAACTCAACTCATGAAATTCATTCGTTATCCACAACAATAACATCACACCAAATCAATAACAATCCTATGCAACATCCATATCAAGGACATCATGCCAAATCATTAACAATCTCATCCAACATTCATATCAATAACGTCATGTTAAATTAATAATAATCCATACTTAACAGAAAGTATCCAAATAGCACACCTTCATGCCCTTAATTTAGGTAATTTGAAGAAAAAGGGAATTAAGGAATTCCCTGCGCATCTCATAATTAATCATGCCAAATCCAAATTAACAAAGAACTAAACTTATCACATTCAATTCAACTCATCAATCAACCAATTGCAATTTATATCATCCATTTGTGGTACACATTCACATAGATTGTAAAACTTTAAATTAGAGATACTATAAAAACCATTTCACACTTAAATTACAATTTAATCTTCTCAACATTTGATGTCCAAGAGTGCCAGCAAGAGGTATAATATGAATGATTAAAGCATTACCAAGTTTTTAAACTAGTAACTTTCAAGGCTTACAAGGTATTATATATATATATATATATATATATATATATATATATATATATATATATATAACTAACGAATTTGGTTAAATGCATAAAAAAATGTAAAATGGAAAACATGCTAATAGAATGGGGTATTTAAATCAAGTTGAAAGCTGTGAAGATTGATTCAAAGAATAATGTTCTTACTTAAAAAAAAGAACACAATAAGTAAAATGTCAACTTCATAAACAAAGTAACAGCCCCTAACTAAACACATGCATCATATTTCCTTTTCATTTTTTAACATACACCAATACAATTAAAAACAAAAATCAGTTTGGCCATTGAATGGGCAATAATACAATCTTACAAAATCACCATTTTACTTTCCAATGCTACCGCAACAGGGAACATTTTATCCCTGCCCTTGAGTTAGTAAAATAATTAAGACAATATGAGCAACGGTCCAGAAATTGTTATGCAAGCAGCCCACCTAAATGATGTTATTTCATATTATCATAAATCAATAAAATCACCTTCAAACAAAACAAGAACTTCATTTTCTTACAATTCCCAATCAAAACAAAGAAGCCAGAAAAGAGAAGAATTAAACAAATATTCTTATTCACAGAAAATATCAAAGGTCCAAATATTCCCAAACACCTAATCGGTATTTCCCCAAATCACGTCACTCGTTTATGAAAATTAGAGTAGAAAGGATCAAAAATTCATACCAAAACGTACAACTGGAATTGAAGGGTTTGTTTGTAGGAACTTTCACTTAGAATCATCAAAGAACAGAGTTGCACGTACAAAAAGAAACAAAGGTCGAATCCTCTTGGGTTTCCACGCAAAAGGAAGGAATCAAATATATGGAAAGAGAAGATGCGATATATGAACGAAAGGGGTGAGAGGAGAGCTTCACATTTTTGGGGCTAAGGAAGTGAGAAGGATTGCATTATTTTGTGAGAACAAGGGAAGAAGAATTGAGATATGAAGGGACATGAGCTTGTGAAGAAGAGAAAGTAAGAATTGTTTTAGAGAAAAGAAGTGACGGCTATTTTGATTTAGGAGGAGCTAAGGTTTTTGTTGTATGACTATTTATATATAACTAGAGTTGACCCCGCGCGTTGCGCGGGAATGCCCGGCTATAAAACAATTTGTCAGTCAATATTGAAAAAGTAGTTTAGATAGATTTATCTTGTTTTGTTCTGGCTTTGAGTAGTTCATTTCATATTAATCATAAATCTTTCAATTTTTTATTTTAAAGTAGGAAATCTTTCAATTGTTTAATAAAATAATGGAAACTTGTTTATGGTTAAAGATAACTAATTATGAGTGATAAAAAGTAATTGTAATGGTCATTTTTTCTCCAATTTTGAATTTTGATGGCCGATGTTGCTTCAAATAATTTTTCAGGGTCATTATTGCACCTTCATGACAATTACATGGTTATTTTTGCACTTTAGCCCTATCTATTTTTACGGATTCATTGATATGCTTTGATTGAGAAGATGGTGTATTTTAATTTCTCCAAAAAGAAAGTGAAAATTTACTACCTTCTTGATTATGAAGATTGTTGCCATGTTTTCTTCGTAGTATCTGTCTAAGCTTGAGGAAAATGATCAATAGAAGAAAAGTTATCGCATTCTTATAGGTTCTCTTAAAAAAGTGGCCAGTCAGAAGAAAGATTATTGTATTCTTACAGATTCTGATAGAAAAGTGGCCAACTATCATCCAATTCATAATATTAAATTAATCTGATTAATATAGAAAAATCTAAGTAAATTAAACTTTTAAATTATTGAAAAGCACTTTCACTTTTGAATAAGTTTGATTAAGGTAATTGAATTAATAATGGAAAAAAGTTCTCTACTCTCCATAATAATAGTTAGGTTTCTTTAATTCATAGGTAATTTTTTGTTATTCATAATTAATTTTCTTTGACCATAAAGGCATAAATAAGTTGCCATTATTTATTAAACAAAAAAATCGAAATACAATAAAAACATATAAATTTTTGAATGTGCTACATGAAACAAAATTAATACTAAAAAACAATTTTCAAATCAATTTTCTTGTTCATCTGTTATTTTTTTGTAGTCTCTTTTATAATAGGAGGCCTTTTGCAATGCTCATTTATATTCATGTCATCTTCGATCCCATCGTTTCCCAAGTCTTCCTCAAGTGTGTAGCTTTGGCATACTACATTTTAATTAAACCATTTATACTTTCAGTAATTCTATTTCCCTGTGCATCAACTTCAATTCATTATTTATCCCGCAGAACCATCAACTTCATTTATCAAACAACACTACTTTCACCTAAGCCCAATAAAGGGGAGAAACCGTTTTCATACGAATAGAAAATAGATGGAACAATACTATATAGCCTTATCGCGTAAGTTAATGCCAAATTGTTCTATCATGCTAATAATCAGTTAGAGTCATAAAAAATATGGAAATTTCAGAAAATGATGCCAAAAATCATATGAACCCACCACAACAGTAGAATGCTTTATATACATGTCAATATGTCATAAACCCCCCCCCCCAAAAAAAAACACATGATCTTGCCAAATCATGTAAAAGATTAAATTTCCTACCCAATGGCTCAGCTTCTGCATTATACTATTACAATTTTTCATCACATTCAGAACCCAAGGTAAATGTAACATCAAACGAAGCAGTATGTAAATGAAAAAAAAAAAACTCCTATCAACAGTGGATGAGAAGTTTGTCTTTACTTACAAAAAAGTTTTAAACTAAGTGCTAGTTGAATTTAGAAAAATGAGGTGGGTTACCAATCATACCTCTCTATCAACTTGTGTCATAAACTCTTGTACAAAGTCATAAAACCCCTATAATCAACAACAATAGGAGTATGTTAAGAATAAAAATAAATCGAGTCATCCAATCATTCATGGATTAAGCACACACTTCATCCTCAATTTCAATTCTGGTTACAGTTCCAAATTCATTAAATATGGCTGAGTGAGAATTTCAACTTCTATAGTAAGACATCTCAAAGAGAAAATAAGGTGCATATTCACCTTTATATGATCTTTGATAGTTACAATCAGTTTTATAATACTCCCTTCTCAGTCCTTTCGCTTAATGGGCATCAGTTCGCTTTTATGATTTTTAAACCCAAAATCAGAAGCAAATCTCCCCCAATCCTAACTAACTCAATTCGAACCAAGAAAAAGAAGAAATGAAGAGAGGCTCACCTATGGATTCTTGGCTGATCGTCGCCACTTTGCACTACATTCATTCATATACTACATGATACATTCCCTAATTTATTATCAGAAACATATAGGGGAATAAAAAAGTAATAGGAAATGAGTTGAAACAAAGAAGGAAATTACCAGAATACTTGAAAGAGTTAAGATTGAAAACATTGTAACCGAAGAAAACATTAAAGTTGTAATAATGAAGAACATTAAAAACCCATAATCATTCCCAAACAGTGTTGCAAGCAAAGGGATTCGGTTTGAAGGAAGGGATTGAAAAGTGATTTGTTAATTCAGGAACTTGACCACACTTCAATTTATATTCATGTAAATGAATATGAATATATCAACCGACAATATAGAATTAAATTTCTGTCATAGGAGAAGGCGTAAAAGTAAAAGTTGAAGTGAAAACTCAAATTAATTTAAAATACTGGAATGAGAGTTGATGACCACTCATCTAAAAACTTATGAATTGAAAATAGCAATAACAGCTTAAACCTTTAAAATACCAAAACTTGTATGAGTAAAGGTACCCAGCATGCGAAACATCAAGACGGTTAAGTAATAATGACATTAAGTTGTACCAATGAATGCAAATTAACTACTGTTTACGTTTCAAATTCAAGCATAGATAATGTTGACACATGGCACAAACCCAAACCCAAACCCAAACCCAATTATCTTACGGTGGTGGATGGACGGATGTCTCGCCAGCAGAGGAATGCGAGAGCTTCGTTTGGCGGAGGAGGACTCAGCAGCTACAAAAGACAGGAATGAAGGAGGAGTGAAAGAGATGAAGGAGGAGTCCTTTTTCTGGTGAGAAGAGAAGTCTTTTTTTTTGTGAGAGAGGTGAGAAGGGGAGTCGTTTTTTTTTGTGAGAGAGGAGTCCTTTTTGTTACAATGCACATGTTTGTGTCTAGAAGTTTTTTTTTCATTGGGAAATTCATATAATTATGACATTAAAATAAAAATACTTTGAAAGCACAATCATGAGAAAATCAAATAATTTGGTATAAAAAAGGAAGCAATCAAATAATTATGACATGAAAATAAAAAACAGGAAGAAATCAAATAATTATGAAACAAAATAAAAACACTTTGAAAAGGGGAATGATATTTAAATAAAAAAATGGAAAAATAATTAATGCACATTAACAACCATGAATTGACTTATTAAAAGGACCAAGAAAAAATGATAATTGGTGACTTATAATAAAGACCATAGGGAGTAACACCAAAGATAATGTAAACAAATAAAACTAAAGAAAACGTTAAAGCAATCAGTAAAAAATCAAATAATTATTACATTAAAATTAAAAACACTTTGAAAGGACAATCAAGGATAAATCAAATAATTATTACTTTAAAAATAAAAAACACTTAAAAATGTGGTAGTTGGTGATTTATGATGAGGACCAGAGAGAGTACGACCAAAGATATTGAAAACCATGAAATGACTTATGAAAAGGACCAAGAAAATTTGATAATTGGTAACTTATAATAATGACCGGAGGGAGTAACACCAAAGATAATAAAAACAAATAAAACCAAAGAAAACATTAAAGCAATCAATTAAAAATAAAATAATTATGACATCAAAATTAAAAACACTTTGAAAGCACAATTAGGGATAAATCAAATACTTATTACATTAAAATTAAAAACACTTAAAACCGAAAAAAGCATTAAAGTTGTAATAATTAAGAACATTAAAAACCCTTATAATCATTATTTCAAAATTAAAACCGGAAAAAGCATTAAAGTTTTAATAATTAAGAATATTAAAAACCCTTATAATCATCATTTCAAAATAGTGGTGCAAGCAAAAAGGAATTGGATGAATTATTAATCAAATTGCTTTAGATAAATATAAGGAAAACTTAGGTACCCACATTAAAAAAGGAATCTTAGAGGAATATGCTGAACGGGTAATTAGTGTATAGTATGGATAATTAAAGAAATTCTAATCAACTAACCCATTTGTTTATTTGTTTTTTTTATTATTATTATACTTTTGTCCCCAAAATCTTATATATAAGGCTTATAACCTTTCTTTCCATTTAACTCTTTTCTTTCTATTTATTTAATAAAACTTAGTTTGTGTGAAAGCAAATATAGATGAATAGTCTAATGATTATTTCATTTATATAATAAAATATGAAGCAAATATAGATGAAAAGTCTAATGATTATTTCACTTATATAATAAAATATTTGTAATATAAAGGTTTCCTAAAAGATAATAAATGTCTCCTACAATTTTAACTAATAATAATCCTAATAAGAACAATTATCCTTCTACCCTAAATATTTCCTAATACTATAGTTCACAATTATGACTAAAATACACAAATAGGAAATATTAATATTATTTTCCTAATTTCTAATAGTTTGTTCATAATTTTCTATTTTATTTCATTTCATAAAGTTTTAACTTATAATTTATATTCTTTATTCCCTTTTTTAATTTTATTATATTATGAAATAAAATTTGGGGTGTTACAATTCTCTCCCCCCTAAATAATTTCTTCCTCGAAATTATGAGAAATTTTCTTGCTTCTATCTCTAGATAACACTTCATATCCTTCCATTAATTCTAACATTATTACTATATTGATACCCATAACATCATTAGAATAACTATAATTTTGAACCTAAATAAATTTGATCATGTAAAATCATCTCAAAACCTTTATATAAATTCTTGAACAAGAGGTCATATCCTATAACTCTTAATCTACAAGATAACTAAATTTACAGTTAATGATGTAGTTTCTAAGGTTACTATTTATCATTTCATATCTACTAAAATCAACGTCACCACTTACTCTAGCCAATTAGGCTATATTCCACTTCAAAAAAATATTCTATGTAATCCCACCTTCCAAAAAAAAAATTCAAACAAAATACAATTTTGTATAATTACTTACACACCTCAATGTTTTGAACTATTCCTTATTAGAGTTTATATCATACATCATTTAATCAAAAATGTCACAAACTTTATAACATTACTATTTTTTTTTGACAACTTGGTCTACAATTCACTTATTTGCAACTCTTCCTAATACAAGCTAAGTACCTAGACACTTCTATCAATAAATAAAAACAATTTGTTATATTCATAACTCTAAAACTCATACCTTAACAACTAAAATAAATTTTTCACCTCAAAACTTGAATTCTCCATTATAATTATATCTATGTAACTACTCTAAGAATATGCTCTTGCACTAAGGTCAAGAATCCTCTTTAAACATCTTAATTAACATTGAAACAACTATTGTTCACTAATTATATTATTTAAGAAAATTGAACATATCATGAATAACTTATTAATTCTCACATTTATTCCTATTAAGCTAAAAATTTCCTTCATATCTAAAATCCAAACTTTTACTACAAATCTTTATCTAAAATTCAAATTTTGCTTCCAATGATTAGCTCAACAAGCAGTCCTTCAACTAAATATCTTAAGTCAAATATGTTCCATCAAAAGCCTTCACTTCTAAATCTTATACCTCCATCAAAATAAAATACTATCTAGTATATGCCTTCATAAAATCCAAGTCTTAACTAATTCCATAATATGTGAAAATTATTTTAAACTTAAGTACTAATACCTAAATAAATATTCAGAATCTCTAACCAATCCTACGCAACAAATAAACACTAACCTTTTAAAATTTCAATCAAATTTGACTTCAAGTGAATTTAGGATCCAAATATAATATATACACTTTTAAATTCAACATAGCATTAACAAAACTATTAAAGAGAGGAATCAATCAACTGGTGATTAAGTGACTCGATTTCTAAATCTTAATTTCTACAATTGTCATTAAAAAATTGTTTTAGATAAACTCGAGACACATGTAAAAATTTGAGTTTCATTATAGGTACCTCCATGCTGTATATATGATTTCATCAAAGAATCAAAAACCGAAAAAAAAATCAATGAAACAAAATCTTAAGCTGAATTAATTACATAACAAATTATTAATCATGCAATAAATTCATTTTATACATCAGTAATTCCTTATAGAAATGGGAGCTTAAAAGAAAAGTTTTTTTTTTTAAAAAAAAATCAGGTTTGTTGCAATTAAATTTAAAATCTAGGACCATATTTAACATTTACATACCAAGATACCCTTATAGATAAATTCTTATAGATTTCGTTTAACTAGCATTTTAAGAATTATAATTAAAGCTTAAAATTATTTCTCTATCACTTTATTAACCATCTAAATTACAATCCCTAGTAATATCATAAAATTTTCCAATCATCTCATAAAATTTCATATTTTAAAAATTCTGAATCCACAAACTTAAAATATTTTCTTCACCTTCATGCTAATATATTGAATATTCCCATATCTAACTAAATTAAAACATGTAATTTGAGTTATCAATTTTTTTTTACCTTGATTCTAATCAAACTTAAGAGTAGTTTTAGTCAGAGACTTCAGAGCTAAATACTTAGATTTTAAACACTTATTGAAATACAAGAATATAACAAAATATAGCCTTTCGACCTAAAAGACAACCTATACCAACAGAATTATACGTC
The DNA here is from genome assembly GCA_029929735.1 of Mimosa pudica. Classification (NCBI taxonomy): domain Eukaryota; kingdom Viridiplantae; phylum Streptophyta; class Magnoliopsida; order Fabales; family Fabaceae; genus Mimosa; species Mimosa pudica. The sequence continues at coordinate 1,762,800 of JAKELP010000037.1, read as the reverse complement.
AACTATCATCTATTTCCTGTATTTTCTATAATGAATTCATGATAACTAGATAGATAATTCAAAACTTACATTAGTTCCTTTATTACTAAATTCTAATTTGTTTATATATTTATTTTCTTTAAATTTCATATTTACTATTCTTATTAAAACATAAATAACAATTTACAGACATTTTTCAATTTTTAATACTAAATACTATTAAGAATTTATCCACTTTCTAAACCTTGGATAGCTAAGAGCAATTATTTACTCAGCTATTCTTTAAACATCTTCACTAGCTACCAACCCCAAAATTTCATAATAAAATCACAATTACTCAACTATTAAAGTAACCATTACAAACTCTTAAAAGATTCACTAATGCAACCATTTATATTTAGCACGTCAATTTTTTTTTAATTCAAACGCAATATGCTTCCTGTACATGAATATGTCCCTTTTTTATATATTGAATATTTTATATTGTAACTCTTTTTACTACAAGGATTATTATTCAATGTCTACACGATTCAGAATAATTTTAATAAGGTTGCAGAGATAAGGCCAACACATTAGAAAATTCTTAGAGAGAATTGATTCACAATGACATAAGAAAATAGTATATTGCATTTAATGCTATCCAAAATCCTGCTTCATTTCTTGAACCTAATTACTTGCGCTAAATAAAGTATATGCATTGCAACTTAATACTATAAATTTTCAAATTAACCAAAATGAATCTGAAACAAACCATATAAAAAAAATCAAATCCTAACTTAACACTTTTTAAATTAACATTTTTCAATTTTTTTTTCTTATCAGGATAGCAAGATCAACTATTTTTTCAGATTTTAACACACCCAACAAACAATAGTGACTTTTCTAGATTTCTAATGTTATCTCTTTTAGCACTTATACAACAATTCTCAAACATAGTTCATGATTATATTCCAATACCGAGAGACAATTATAAACTACAATCAGTTTTTTTTCTCCTTGTAATGCTTTAATTATTACTAGAAACTGCAAATATTGAAATAGTTTCTGTATAAACTATGAAGATTTTAGCATGGACTAGAAATCACCCAAAATAATGGAAAAATATATCCAACAACATTCTTAAAAAAAATGTGTCCTCGAAAGAGTGTCATTCTAATCAGAAAATTTGATATTCAAATGCACACACTGATTAATGCAAGGACACTTATATGAAATAAAAGGAAACTGGTTCCCATTCCAATTTAACTCTTCCTCCTACCAAATCTTTGCAATTTTTTTTTAAATTAAACTTAGTCACGGGAATCAATGAGAAACAATAAGAACAATGACACTTAAAATACATTCTAATACAAACAATTCTAAATCTAAGTAAACTATATGAATTGACACTAAACCATCACTACAGTCAAATCTACTTAATCATCCAATTGTAATAAAATAAATGGGAGAATAAGGAAAGAATGAAATCCATCAGTCATAACTAAATAGCATTGAAAATCAAATGAAAGTCACAAATTCAACCAGAAATGAGATATACGAATTCATATTTCTAATTCATATAATCTTTAACATCGTTCAAAGACCCCTTTCTAATTATAGATGTGATTATATCTAATTATATAGGATTATCATTGATACCTCGACTATTATTATGCCCGGGTACATAATTATACTCGAGATCCCGAGAAATATCCTTATTCTTTCTAAATTTTTCTACTTATTTACATTCTAGAATTGATGTCATCAAACTACATGAAATGAAAATCAGGAAGAGAGGAACACAGAATGACACTCAACAAGAACACTCCATTCAAGCTTTACACAAAAAATAATAGCAAATTACAATCAGAATTTGTATGAAATTACACACTCCAATCAAATAATATAATGGAAAAATACAAATCAACTCAGAATGTCAAAAGAATCTTAAATACGCACGTCAGTGAACTCAATCAATCACATACTCGCTTATCATCATATCTTTCCAACGATACCAAAACAGCCAAAGTAATAGGAACCTCAATTCATTCACAATTTCATTCAGTCATTTTCAACAAAGAGCTTCAGAAATTCAATAAACATAACTATGCAAACATTAACTTATAATTCTTTCACCACTTGTACAATCATTCCAATAAGGTGCCAATACCACTGTATTGCACAAAGAATTTCACAAAATCGTATAAGCAAACAATACAACACATTTTCTCCAATTCATTTCTTCCAAACAATTTTTATTTATTTTTAATTTTATCCTAATCCTATGGACACTTGTAATTACCCATGAATTACAAGAGGCAGCTATCTACCCTTTTCTATCATAACCACTCTCTCAACAAGGAATTCTAACTCCTGTGCAAGAAACTTTGGTCTGATACCAAATTATAACACCTAGTTTAATTTTGAATAATTTCTTCAAATAGTAAATATGTTTAATTGAAAATAGTGATTTTTGCTATAAAATAAATATTAATAACTTTAAAACTTTATAAGAGGTAATAAAAAATCTGTTCAAATTAAAACTTTTTCATGAAATAGACTTTTTGAAATAATTCTTTTTAAAACAAGTTGTGAATAAAATCTTTCAAAAACAAAATGAAGTTAATTAAAATATATAAGATGATTTATATTAATTTTATACAGTAACACAAGTGTTAAAATATATTTCTAACAATTATTTCCTACACTAAAAGGTTTATCTTTTACTTTGAAGATCTAACATTTACATTAGAAAATATTATTTCTAAAATACTTAGTTTTACATATAAGTACATATAAGTCTAAATATGAATTCAAAATAATTACCAAGTACATAAAGTCTCCAAGGTTTATCTCCTACAAAATTTATATATATATATTACATGACAAAATAAAATGATACAAATTCCTTTAAAAAATATACATTAATAAAATTACAAGTAAGAGCAGGAATTCTTTTATTTCTCTGTTCCCTTCATCACTCCAAAATTCCCTATCTATTGTGTACCTGAAACCAAATTTACCGCAGTTTATTTCATACACTCTAATTCACCTATAATCTAATTCATTTAATCCTACTTCAGATAATGATAGTGCGCTCCTGTTGGTGATTACTACCTGTTAGTAAAACACTCATACAAGGCCCCTAGAATACTGAATGCATGTGCCTATTGCACCACCTCACTACTTATAGCAATATATTTGCCTTTCGTAGTAGGCATACCTGACAGGATTTTCTAGGAAAAATAAATAAGCAATAACAATATGGTATATGGGGAGCGACCCTCCTTACACCTGGAGTACTCCACACAAATTTAAAATGCTGAAAATAAACCTTATCAATATCTGAAGCAGTAATATTAGTGATGACAGAAAATAAACAAGTCCTAATGTGCATGAAATAAACCGCTACCTGGGATACTTAACACTTCATTGCTCTTCCTTATCCTTGCTTTGTGGATTGCCCCCAAGTAACTTCTTTATTAGATTCTCCTATTATCACATCGTACAATGAAGAATCTATAAACACCTATTCTTATGTATACATTAACCAACGTCTCTCTCCCTGTCCTATTTCACTACCCAATCAATACTTTTATTTGTTATTCTAATAGACATTTTCAACTCAACTCATGAAATTCATTCTTTATCCACAACAATAACATCACACCAAATCAATAACAATCCTATGCAACATCCATATCAAGGACATCATGCCAAATCATTAACAATCTCATCCAACATTCATATCAATAACGTCATGTTAAATTAATAATAATCCATACTTAACAGAAAGTATCCAAATAGCACACCTTCATGCCCTTAATTTAGGTAATTTGAAGAAAAAGGGAATTAAGGAATTCCCTGCGCATCTCATAATTAATCATGCCAAATCCAAATTAACAAAGAACTAAACTTATCACATTCAATTCAACTCATCAATCAACCAATTGCAATTTATATCATCCATTTGTGGTACACATTCACATAGATTGTAAAACTTTAAATTAGAGATACTATAAAAACCATTTCACACTTAAATTACAATTTAGTCTTCTCAACATTTGATGTCCAAGAGTGCCAGCAAGAGGTATAATATGAATGATTAAAGCATTACCAAGTTTTTAAACTAGTAACTTTCAAGGCTTACAAGGTATTATATATATATATATATATATATATATATATATATATATATCAAACAACTAACGAATTTGGTTAAATGCATAAAAAAATGTAAAATGGAAAACATGCTAATAGAATGGGGTATTTAAATCAAGTTGAAAGCTGTGAAGATTGATTCAAAGAATAATGATCTTACTTAAAAAAAAGAACACAATAAGTAAAATGTCAACTTCATAAACAAAGTAACAGCCCCTAACTAAACACATGCATCATATTTCCTTTTCATTTTTTAACATGCACCAATACAATTAAAAACAAAAATCAGTGTGGCCATTGAATGGGCAATAATACAATCTTACAAAATCACCATTTTACTTCCCAATGCTACCGCAACAGGGAACATTTTATCCCTGCCCTTGAGTTAGTAAAATAATTAAGACAATATGAGCAACGGTCCAGAAATTATTATGCAAGCAGCCCACCTAAATGATGTTATTTCATATTATCATAAATCAATAAAATCACCTTCAAACAAAACAAGAACTTCATTTTCTTACAATTCCCAATCAAAACAAAGAAGCCAGAAAAGAGAAGAATTAAACAAATATTCTTATTCACAGAAAATATCAAAGGTCCAAATATTCCCAAACACCTAATCGGTATTTCCCCAAATCACCGCACTCGTTTATGAAAATTAGAGTAGAAAGGATCAAAAATTCATACCAAAACGTACAGCTGGAATTGAAGGGTTTGTTTGTAGGAACTTTCGCTTAGAATCATCAAAGAACAGAGTTGCACGTACAAAAAGAAACAAAGGTCGAATCCTCTTGGGTTTCCACGCAAAAGGAAGGAATAAAATATATGGAAAGAGAAGATGAGATATATGAACGAAAGGGGTGAGAGGAGAGCTTCACATTTATGGGGCTAAGGAAGTGAGAAGGATTGCATTATTTTGTGAGAACAAGGGAAGAAGAATTGAGATATGAAGGGACGTGAGCTTGGGAAGAAGAGAATGTAAGAATTGTTTTAGAGAAAAGAAGTGACGGCTATTTTGATTTAGGAGGAGCTAAGGTTTTTGTTGTATGACTATTTATATATAATAATTAAAGAAATTCTAATCAACTAACCCATTTGTTTATTTATTTTTTTATTATTATTATTATTATACTTTTGTCCCCAAAATCTTATATATAAGGCTTATAACCTTTTTCTCCATTTAACTCTTTTCTTTCTATTTATTTAATTAAACTTAGTTTGTGTGGAAGCAAATATAGATGAATAGTCTAATGATTATTTCATTTATATAATAAAATATGAAGCAAATATAGATGAAAAGTCTAATGATTATTTCATTTATATAATAAAATATTTATAATATAAAGGTTTCCTAAAAGATAATAAATGTCTCCTACAATTTTAACTAATAATAATCCTAATAAGAACAAATATCCTTCTACTCTAAATATTTCCTAATACTATAGTTCACAATTATGACTAAAATACACAAATAGGAAATATTAATATTATTTTCCTAATTTCTAATAGTTTGTCCATAATTTTCTATTTTATTTCATTTCATAAAGCTTTAACTTATAATTTATATTCTTTATTCCCTTTTTTAATTTTATTATATTATGAAATAAAATTTGGGGTGTTACATGAGTTCGATAACCCTTAGGGATAACTGGTAAGATTTGAAGGAAATCTCCAGCCATGACTACACATTTACCACCGAATGGCAGGCCACAATGCATAATGTCTTGCATAGTTATATCAAAAGCCTCAACACAAAAACGATGAATCATAGGCGCTTCATCCCATATAATTAACTTTGTAGCAATACGTAAAGAAGCAATAAATGAATTTTGTTGAATAGAGCAAATTGAATTCTCATATACTTGAATTGGTATTGCAAACCTCGAATGCTTGGTTCTACCAGATGGAAGCAAAGTAGCTGCAATACCGCTAGAAGCGATAGGCAAAACTATCTCACCAACACAACGGAGTAAACATATAAGGGCATTCCACAAAAATGTTTTTCCAGTTCCTCCATACCCATAGACAAAGAAAAACCCACTCAACGATTTCTCAACTGTGTATATAATTTGATCATAAATGCCACGTTGTTCATGATTAAGTAACACCACCAATCTATTTGCTTCCACTGTCAACTGAACTTTATCATAATTTGTTTCTTAGGCTATCAGATAAGGATAATGGACCTAATCTATCCTCCAAGTAACCACCCAGGAGCACTGGGCACCCTGAACTAATAAGAGACCCATATTTACACTCAAAGTAACCGAAGTGTTTAAAAAATACCCGGAGTGGAAGGTCAATCACGTTTGACCATTAATCTGCCCATGTGGCCGCCACGTGGGTTAAAATTTTGCCACGTAGGATCAATGAACCTAATCTACCCTACAAGTAACCACCCAGGAGCACTGGACACCCTGAACTAACAATAATTCAGTGTGCCCAGTGCTCCTGGGTGGTTATTTGGAGGGTAGATTAGGTCCATTACCTTTATCCTACATGACAAAAATTTAACCCACATTGCGGCCACATGGGCAGATTAATGGTCAAATGTGATTAACCGTCCACTCAGGGTATTTTATAAACACTTTGGTTACTTTGAGTGTACATATGGGCCTGTTGTTAGTTCAGGGTGTCCAGTGCTCATGGGTGGTTACTTGGAGGATAGATTAGGTCCATTACCCATCCGATAATTATCGTCATCTGCAGGAACTGAAGGAGATTGGTGAGGCAATGACATGAAAGCATCTAAGCTTTTTCCATTTTCCAACAAAAGGCTGTTAATTTCCCTTAGTTCTAAATTCTCTTTAACTTCCTCTGAGATATCTACACGTAATATAATAATAATATAAGTGCCAAGAAGAACATGGATATTTACAACTGGTAAACAACAAATACAATATAATTACATTGACTTACCAAAAAAGCTAGTTTGATCTTTGTAGTATAGAATATCCTCACATAGCAATTTTTGGGTCTCAGCCAAAACTCGTTCTGGATTACTAAGGGAAGAGCATAACATATTAACAAAGAGTTTTCTAAGAGCCAAAACCACTTGCCCATATTGATGCCTCTTTAATAGCTGAAATATACTCTAAATCATCATCCAAGAGCCCTCGTGCAATACAAGTTTCTATAAAACTTTGATAAGTGACACCATCAAATGTCTTCAAATTAGCAAAACATGTAGGACCCTTTACTTTGTTTAATAGAATAAGCAGAAAATATAATTCACCACAAGCAGGAGAAACATGGGAAATTCGACCAATTGATTTCCCACCTCGTTTAGGCTTCCAACACCTTTCTCTCCGATCGAAATAAAAATGTTTAGGAAATTCAATATAAGTTAATGACCTTGCAAAGCTACTATTTTTATTTGCACAGAACCATGCAAGAAACTGTGATTCACGCACACGTGGCCTATCTAGAACTTCTTCTACATCATCATTACTACAATAAATAACAGCTTGTTGCTCGGGTAGATGAAAACCAAGTCTATGTACTGCAGGATGACGTTTATGAATATCAAAAGCAAATATTCTCCAAGATGTCTCACAAGCAGAAATATATTTACAGTTGTAATACTATTTGATTTCATCAACTTCTTTATCACTCCCTGTCTTTTGAGAAGTTTGAGATATAGATGAAACCTCTCTGAAACATCCCAAATTTTAAATTAGAGATAATAAAGAATTTATTAAGGTCTTGAGGTATTATTTAGGAAATTTTAGGATATTTTGAGCAATTTATGAATATTAAATCTTATTTATTTTTGAAACTCAAAGAAATATAATTAAAAGGATTAATTAGGGACAAAGACTTACATGAAAAGCATTTTGAAATCTAAATAATATTATGATGGAAAAGAAGGGTGCAATAATATATACAAACTTTTGGGATAGAAATATGATTAAGCATAAATGAGTGGGGTAGTTAATTAGAATTTTCCCTAATCACCATACCACACATATACATATACACACACACCAAACACACCCTAACTCCTCCCTCATGAGCTAAACCCTTCGGCCACCCTCCCTCAAAACCCCAACCCCTTTCTTCACCCTTCACGGCCGAACGGCGGCCTAAGGCGCCCGGCGACACCGCCCCCCCCCCACCACCACCATCAAACCATTCCACCTTCCTCACTTCTCAACCTCGCGTTCTGTCTCCATCCCTCACTTTCTATTTCGTTTCTCTTCTTCTCCAGCGGCGGCGAGGTGTAGATTTCCGGCGACCCACGGCGGCTCCGGCACTGATTAGACATATAAATACATGTCCAAGCTTTGGGTAAGCCTTCTCTTTCAATTTACACCTCTTTTATTCGAGTTTTGGGCGAGATTTGAGTGAAAGCTGAAAAGGGTTTCTGTTTTGGGTTTGATAATCAACCAAAAATCATGTTTAGGCTTTGGGTTTTGAAGTTTTAGGAAGGATTTGAGTGTTCAGTGGAGTTTTGGTTGGAATTATTGAAAAACCTAATCTTTATGTTTCTAATTAACTTCATGGGTGTTGCATTTTATGGTTGTTTTGGTATTTTCTGTGTTGAAGGTGCTGTGAAGTGGCATAGAATAATTGTTATGTAGGTTTGGTTAGTAGGGTTGTTAAATGGTTAACTTGAAGGATTTAGGCTTTAAATTTGAAGTTTGTTGAAGTTAGGATTTTATAAGTTTCGATTCTGCTTCTTTGATGATGTTTTCTTGGTGTGTATATGTGTACAATATGTTATTTTGTGACTTGAGTAGATTAAATGGAAGGGGGTTTGCTGATTTGCTTTTCTTCACGCTTAAAAATACGGAATCTTTGGTTTGTCATCTTTCTCTATTCTGATTAATTACTGGATAAGTGACTAGTACAAGAAAATGTGAGTTTTTGATTGAGTTAAGGATTCATAGGAGCTTCATGTATCCTTTGATTCAAGTTGTGATTGGAATGTGTTTCATGTGACTGGAATGACGTCAATGCTGGTGTTTGAAAATTTTCTTCTTGCTATAGTCGAGTTGATTTTGTGAAGTTTGCTTAAAACCCCAAGTTTAGGTATGGTTCAATTCATAGGAATTTGACAGATTTGGGGCTGGAAGTTTCAAATGAAACTGATATGTAACCTACTGATCATGTTTCAAAGTGTTAATGAAAGCTAAGAAGTATTAAATGAGATTTTGTTAGGTCTTCATTGGGAAAATTTGGGGTTTTTAATGTAAATCAATTCCTATACCAGTTGAGTCGAATTAAGTTGTCCCAAGACGATATTGGAGTGGTTTCTAACTAGATTATGGGTTAGGATTGCTTGGTTTGGTGTTAGAATGAAGTTTGAGAAAAACTAAAGTGTTAGTAAGTTAATGTTTGAAGGGGATTTAAGAGGTAAATGTGAGTTCTTGCGAAATTATAATAGGGAGAGGATAAAATTGATTTTGAAGCATACCTTGCACAGTTTGGGATTTAAGTAAAGTCCTTGTGTGTCATTGTTTTCTTGCAGTGGATTGGAATAATTCTTGTTCTGTTTGGGAGCTGATCTTGGTATGGATACAGGATGTGACAAAAACTTATGTTTTTATAATGCTAATGCAATTAGCCAAACTGATTTGTATGGGTTTAGTGAATAGGAATTAGCGGGTCGAAAGGAACTGAAATTTTGGAGTTTAAGAATTCGATTTATAAAATTGGAGTTGGTGATTTTTGGGTAAGATTTCTTCTCCTTGTTGCTGCTGGTGCATTGGATTTTACATGTTTTGTATGTGGTGTAAAATCAATTATGGTAAGAGTTAGAAATGGATGAGGCATGTGGACTTTTAGATATGGGTGAATTATGTCAAATCTTTAATTCCTTGTCTCTTCTCTATAGTATCCAAATAGATTAGTTGGACTGCATGTTTAATGTTATGTTTTGGGTTTGTAAACGTGTGGTTAGTCGCGGTTTGTGTTAACTTGTGAAAATCGCTTGAGTTCATGTATGTGTTGACTAAAGTCATATGGTTTCTTGAACTTGTTCTTCCTTCTCTGCTGATTGAAAATTAACTAGTGCTTATATATATATATATATATATATATATATATATATATATATATATATATATATCATGTTCTTGTTCTTTGTTCAGTATATAAGCTATAAGTGGAAATGCACGTGTGTTCTTCCTTGCTATGTGGGTCCAAATTTCTTTTAGAGTACTGAGGGGTTTTAGAATGAGTAAAGTTCGTATGTTATGGAAGGAGTATTATTTGATTTCTTGCTGAAATTTCATCTTTTGTGAATCAAATCTTATTGGAACATGACTGATTTAACCGTGTCTTAAATGAAGCTGGAAATGTTGGAATTAATTTGATTATGACATTGTTTTTGTGCTTTGTTGTAAAAGTTACTTGTCACTTGGTAGCCTTAAAACTGTTCAAAGGGCGGATGATGTGAGATTGAACATGGTGCAGATTTTTAAGAGTTAAAGGGATTTACCATGTATGGTGTGGAAAATGGTTTATGTTGGTTGATGTGCATTATCGTAGTAATATTAATTATTAGTGTTCTTGGTCCGTTATTCATGTGTTGGTTAATATATATGTGACTGATTTTAAATTGGAGTATTCAATTGCTTAGCTTGGTCTCTTGTAATTAAATTGGATGGATGATATTGATGAAGTGGAAGTGCTTGACAATCTTGATTATTTTTGAGTTCATATACAAATGTTTAATCATAATGATGTGTTTATATGTTTGACATGGTTGATTAAGATAGGGTACATAAATGGGGGAAAATGGGTAGTAATGCGGATACGAGAGAGACGTTAAACATTATGAAGTAGAAATGATACTAATTTATCATTCTGTACTACATCATTATAGGATTGACTATGATGTGGCTTGTGTGGCATAAAGAAAAAGGGTGAGGAATCGCGTAAATTGCTGGGCGACAGGTAATCACACTTAACCTTGCTATAACAATGAGGGTGACGTTAGTTGGGATTTTCTTAAAATCCGTTCTCACCCTCCATATATATATTATCTTTGAAAAGTTATTTTCATATAAAATAGTCTATTGGGTGCCTTTCAAACTGGATTATTTTCGTATAAAGGACTGTGGCACATTTTGTATACATATACATATATTATATTATCCTGGTTGGTTGTGGTGGTAGTTCTTGGATAGTGTGATGGATATATAGGTACTGAATTATGACTGTGTTTTTGAGAGAATTGAGAATGGAATGAGAATGAGATGTTGAATTTGATATTGTGGATAGTTAGGTTGAGGGAATGAATTGAATAGTTGTGAATGACATTGTGATATTGAAGAGAATTGTGATGGAAATGTTGAGATTGTGGATGAGATTTGATAGGGATATTGTGAGGATTGCATGACACTGATATAATTATGTACCATCGCGCGATGATAACTGTCGATTGGCTGATCGACAGTTATTTGTACAGATCTTTTTCGGATTGATTGGATCGGGGATCATAGGTCAACTTATTGAAAGAAGTGACCTACGGTTGTTAAGGCATTTTAGAGCCCAACCGCCCCTACGGTTGTTAAGGCATTTGAGAGTCCAACCGTTCCCATTCTGCAATGGAAAACAGAATTGGGGTTCCCTCTCTGGGGATTGCCAGAGAGGGAAATTTGCCCCCTCATCATAGAGAGGGGCACAGTGTCAAATCATATAGAGAAGATTAGATGCTTGAATGCCCCGTGATGGCACAAGACATCTATAGGTGAGTGTGAGAGTTATGGTAGCATCATTAGATTGGAGACTGGGAGATGATTTTTAGTTAATGTGGAATTGATGGAGGGATTTGAGTGATGAATGGAAGAAAATTTGACATGGATATATATATATATATATATATATATATATATATATATATATATATATATATTACTGGTTTTAAAATGAGGTACCCTTTAGACGCCCTCGCTACCGCACATCTCACTGTTATAGTGAGTTAAGCGGTGATTACTGGGACAAATTGTCTCATCCCACGATTACTGACATTTTTGCAGGTATTCATGCACAGACGCAAGCATCAGGAAAGGGGATTAGGTTGTAGAGGTTACTTATATTGGTTAGAAATGTATATTGCCAATTTATAGGTCTGCATTCGCTTCTGCATATATTTTTAGGAAATTGATCAATAGATTCAAGATTGTTATTATGGATTGTAATATAAGCAGAGGATTTTTCTAACTATGATAGGTTGGTAATAATAGGGAAAAGTCTTTTCTATCATAGTTAGATAATGAAGATAATTATATTAGTTTGCTTCTTTTTCTAACCATGTTAGGTGAACCTTTTCTAACATGGTTAGCTATTTATTATCCATGATAGTGTTCAGGTTGTATTAGGAAATTCCTTTCTATCATGGATAGTATTTAACCATTAGTAAATTCTTTTCCTAACTATGATAGGACATTGTTATTATGGGAATTCTTTTTCTATCATAGTTAGTAAATAAATAATTGAATTAAAAAGGAGATCTTAGGTTAATTTGGGAATTAGTAACAGTATATGACACTCTCAGTCACTCCCTTTGCTGACATACTTAAACAAATACTTAATAGCAGTAGACTGATTGCATTTCTCTACATTGATATGTGCCCCAAACTAAAGAAGTAAATGATGATTAAATGGGACAACATAACAATGATCAAGAGGAATTCCTTGTTTGTCAACACAAATTCCATTATATCTGCGCCTATATGTAGGATATCCTTCATTATCAATTGTTGTGTGAGATGAAAAAGCCTTTGGAAGTTTTTTAGTACAACGTTTTCCTTTTAAACAACCTTCTTCTCCAATAGATCTCTGGCAAGGGCCATGAAGCATAAACTTAGTCACTAACTCCAACAACAATGGATTCTCATTTGCACAAGGATGTTCAGCACAAATATGATTGTCAATATCTGATGATGATTTGATCTTTGCAGATTCACTAAGCCAAAGCAAAATGTGAGCATGTGGCAAGCCTCGCTTTTGAAATTCAATGGTATACATATCTGCCAAACACATAAAACCAAGAAACCACAAAATGAAATGGCAATATCTATAATAATTATAATATTTCAGAAAATCAAAACTTATAACTAATCAATAAAATTACTTTACCTGCCATGATAGGACCAAACAATTTCTTCTCCTTTAAAACATTCATTAAGCAATCAAGTTTCAACTTAACAATTCGAACCAACACATTAGTCCTATCACATGAATTCACCCAATGAGATGAACAAAATCGCTTTTCTTTTGGCCATGTTGGATTACATGTGAATGTCAAAAATAAATCCGGATATCCCATGCTTCGACACATTGCCGTTGCATCAAGATAATTTTGCAACATATAATGTGCACCTCCTGTAAATGTTGAAGGCAAAAAATGCGCTTTCCTATTTGTGAGGCATCTGTTCTCCCCTATTTAAAGCATTAGATATCCCTTTATGTAAGTCAACACGAAGATGTTTTTGGTGCATACGCACCCAAAGTAATCGCTGTGACTCAATTATTGTATATCCATCAACAATAAATTGTTGCAATAGGCGAGATGAATGGAGTATCATTGAACATTCATTTTTTCTAGACATCAGCCTATAACAAAAAATATTCCCTCATACTAACCATCTTCAGAGAGCCATAGTTATCATTAGTAACATTTCTATGAGGCACGTTAGCTCTATATCCATCTTCACCATAACAAAATAACACTGGATATTGCAAAGGGAGGTATCCTGTATGTAGTTCATTTATCCTCTGCGGTTTGCCAGAATGTTCTTCAATAATAATATCCCGAACTTCGAAGAAATTCTCAAAATCACCAACCACTAAAACAGCCACCTCTGAAGTCGATGGAACATTAAATTCATGTCCATATGACATACGTGAACTCAATAAACATAGACGTAAATCAGTCTCAGTTGACCTATTAAGCACAAATCCAGCAGCTCTATACTGTTTTACATATGGGTTCACCTGATCTAATTGAGACCTAATAAGCTCAACTATTGACGGATCAATGTTAGTCTTTTGCTTATAATTGCTGCAAATAAAAATTTGGAAAAATATTAACACCCACAATAGGAAAAAGCATGTAATTCAATGAAATATGAATTCTATTATGCATACCTAACAGCAGAGATTCTATTTGCAATTTCATGTTCAGTGTCATAGATATAAAGCTGAGAATATATAGGTTGTTGACCTTCATTGTAACATCCTGAAAAATTTAATTCAGGATTAGAGAGTGTTTTGGGAAATTTTGGAATTTTTAGGAATTTTTGGGATATTTTTGGAAATTTTGAGTAATTAATATGCATATAATTAATTAAGAAATGAAGAGTTTGAAATATGAGGGAGTGGTAAAGCTAAAAATATTTTGAAGTTTAAAAAGATGGGAGGCTGGTTTAAATGGTTTTAGAATTAAAAGAGTACACTATGGCAAGTTTGGGCTACAAATCATCAGAGAACCCCCTTATTACACCAAACCAAACAAAGCCTTCCTCCTCCATTCCTTAAAAACCCGACGGCAACCCCCCCTCTCATTTTTCTTCATCTTCTTCGTTCCTCTTCTATCTCACCTCCGCTCTCCTCTGCCTTGCGATTCCCGGCGACGGACTGCAGCGGCGGCGGCGGCTAACGACGGCGAAGGCTTGCTGAGCGGCGTGGGACCTAGAACCCACTATGGGTCACCCTTATGCTCCGCCATTTTCTTCTTGTTCTTCAAGATCCTTTTCCTTTTAAAGTTGATTTTCTTTCATGTTCCCACTGTTTCTCTTCATCTCCGGCGTGTTTCATCTCCTTTTCGTCATCTTCTTCGTTTTCCGGTGAGCTCACGGCGGTCGATGGCGAGAATAGGTAAAGCTTCGGCCTTTACTACATTTTCGAGCTAAACTTCTCTTCTTTTGTTAATTTCTCATATTTTCTTTATCTATCTTGATCCCTTTGCGAGCCCTCTCTCTGTTCTCATCGATTCCGGCAAGCCCGACGGTTTCCGGCGATGGTGAAGTTCCGGCGAACCAGCATGAGGTCGAAAATGAGTAAGGTAGTTTTATTTATTCCGTTTTTATCCATTGTTCTGCGATTTGGTGAGATTTGAGAGTTAGGGTTTTGAATTGGGTTTTTGATTTTGGGCATGATTTTAGACTGTTCAAACATCTTCATTTATATGACATGTTTGATCGATTTTTATTGTTAGATGTTCTGTCTTGAATAGAGAAGGAAGATTTTTAAAGTGTATAATTGCTAATTATCTAGACTTTAAAGTATGTTGTGAATTGTAGTTAGTTCCCTTTTCAGTTGTGTGTGGACTGGCTTGGTTAAATGAGGTTGGAAGAAATTGAAGTACTTAGTTTTGGTTAAGTGTCATTCATTTGGTTTATGATTTGAAAAAAATGAAATTGATGGAAATTACCAAAGCTGTGTTCTATGTTGTTGATTAATTTTAAAGGAAATTATATTATTACATGGTGTTTGTTTAGGCTGTTCGGTTCAATTTTGAGCATGCTATCTCCTTATGTTACTTTCATATGAGCATAAGAGATGATGAGTTAGTATTAACTTTGTTATGGCATTTTATTTGGATGCTCTCCCTTCTGTAGCTTATTGTGTAGTTAAAGCTTTATGATGAACGAATTAAAAGCACATTTTGGTATGTATGAAGTTTGTTTGCATTGGTTTAAGTTTTTGGGGAATTTTAATTTGGTATTCTATTTTGGTATGGAATTTAAGGGATGAAAATTGTTTCTTTTCCTTTGCCATTCTTTTGTGCCAATGGTACAGAACAGAGAGATAGGGATAAGTTCTCGTGTCTCTACAGTATATGAATGTTTAAAGTTGGCTTTTATTTGATGTATGTGTGTGTTTGGATATTATTATGCTTGCTGAAATGCAACTATGGTATGTGAAAACTGTGATTTTCTAAACTTGAAATTGTCATAGTCGGATCAGTTTTTGGAACTGCTTGTGTGATTGAACTAAATGTTGTTTTATTGGGCCTAAAACCTTTGGCTGTTATGAAGCTGATTTTAGTGAACTAATACAAGAACAAATTATGCTTAGATTGTATCAATTGAATGCTAATGATTAATGGCATGATTGTGTTTCCAATGAATGATTGTTGCTGAAATTATATGTTGGTATACGTTGAAAATTTTGACGTGGCTGAATATACTCCTAAGATGGGAAATGCTTTAAATTATGGAAGCATTTTGGATATCAAAGATCAATTAACCATCAACTTGTATGTAAGAATTCAACTTAAAGCTATGAAGTTTCTTATACTTACATGAGATTATCACAGGGTCCCTTTGAATTAGATGTGAGCTGCCACGATGGTGTGTGTGTTTAAATTGCATGTGTATATGTTGCAATTGGCGTTGGATTGGATTGGCTCATGGCTAGGCATGGTTTAATTAAGATAGAAATGTGCATTGTTGATATTGCTGGCAAGGTGATTTTGGGTTATGTTTTATCAATGAAGTCCTTGCATTTGTTTGATGGATATTGAGCACTTGATATATGTATGCATCTTGCTTTACTTAGATAATTGTTATGTTTTGAATGAGTGATGATCACATTGATAAATTTTAGAATGGTGATGCTTAAAGTTGTTGAGATGATTGTTAGTAGGATAATACATTATACCGGAAATGAACTCACCTCAATGAGTTATTTAATTGTCAACATTAGATAAGAATCAAAGAGTAAATCTTGAAATAAATGATTGTTCTGCAAAGTGATATGATGAGTTTAGCTTCTACGAAGTAGCTTATTTCTTTAAACTGAATTTGGATTGTATTGACCAAATTGAAATGATTTATTAGAAAAAGGAATATAAGTAAGGGGATTTGGGTAGCAATATGAATGAGAGAGACGTTAGCTAATCTATGACTTAGAATAATTATTTACTTACTATTATTACATGGTGTAATAATAGGAAAGGATGTGTGATTTGCATAATTTCCTCGGGGCATGGTAAAGTAAATGGAAAGACAACAATGCAAAGGGCGACAGGTAATCACACTTAACCTTGCTATAACATTGAGGGTGACGTTAGTTGGGGATTTTGTAAAATCCCTTTTCACCCTCAATATATATAAATTATCTTTTAAATGGTATTTTTATACAAAACAGGCTATCGGGTGCCTTTCAAACACGATTATTTTCATATAAAAGATTTTGATACATTACATATGTAGTATCCTGCTGGTGATATTGTTGGACTATGTATGTGAGTGTATAGATATTGGGATCTTGGTATTTTGATTTGATAGGGATATTGAGAGGTACAATGGTTTGGGTGTATCGTAGGTTATGTAGAGAAAATTAAGGAGTTATGTTGATGGAATATAGAATAGGAATGGTGACCATTGCATGACACTGATAGTACCGTCGGCCGATGTAACCTATCGATTTGCGCAATCGATAGGTTAGTTGTACAGGTTCCTCGGATTGTAAAGGAACCAGGGATGTGTACACTTTTTATAGTGCTCCCTTTTTCAGGGACATTTTCACTATTTAAAGTGCTCCCTTTTTATGCTTTCAGATTTGAGACTGGGAACAGTGTCAATCACGTTTATTTTTGTTGTTGAGTTTGAGATAGTGGTGAGTTAGGTTGTGGGGAATCATTTGATGTTGTTGATTAAAGTATTGACAAGTGATGTGGAATTTATGGAGGGATTTGAGAGATGAATGGAAGAAGAATTGACATGGATATATATATATATATATATATATATATATATATATATATATATATATATATATATATATATATATATATATTACTGGTTTTAAAATGAGGTACCCTTTAGACGCCCTCACTACCGCACATCTCACTGTTATAGTGAGTTAAGCGGTGATTACTGGGACAAATTGTCTCATCCCACGATTACTGACATTTTTGCAGGTATTCATGCACTGATGCAAGCAGCAGGAAAGGGAATTAGGTAGTAGGAGCTATATAGGCTATTTAAATTGTATATTGCCAATTTGTATAGGCCTGCATCTGCTTCCGCATGTATATGTATTTATTTATTATTTAATATCATTTAGTTCTGTTTAATAACCATGATAGGTAAATCCTTTCTAACATGGTTAGCTATTAAAGTAAATCCTTTCTAACATGGTTAGCTATTAATTATCCATGATAGTATTCATCTTGTATTAGACAATTCTTTTCTATCATGGATAATGTATAAATGATATGAACTAAAAGAGATGTCACAGGTTAATTATAGAATTAGTAACATAATGTTACATTCATCAGGCAGTAAACTTCCAATCCTATGGTGATTAACCCCAGACAAAACAAAAGAATAAGGAGATCCTCACATTCGACTGAAGCTCCTGCAGTGACTCAACAGAAATGCTGGACATACTCCGCTTTCCCTTTCCTCTAACAGTTCTCCTAAGATTAACTGATAATGAACTTCCACTGAGAACTGTATTTTCGATATTTTCCTTTCCAGATGTATTTGAAGGTGTCACAGGCTCCTCATCAGAATAAACAACATTAACACATTTCTTGGAAGACACTGCGCTACTCTTAGAAAGATTGTCAGTTGTTTACCAGTAATAGAAGGGACCAAAATACTATCTTCCTACAGAAAACACAGATAAAAAATAATTAAAACTACTATTTATCACATACTTCACTCGACATTAATATCATTTAGAAAAATGACAAACAAACCTCCTCGCCCTCAGATTAACGACAGGACTGACCTACATTCAGGTCAAAGAAATTATTAGTAAAAAACAAACTAATATAATACGAAGAGATGTAAATACTTGCATATTTAATTTACCACATCTTCTTGTGTGTTTGAGAATTTTTCCTCCAAATTCTGACACAGCAAGAAGCTCACAACACTAACGCTAGCATTAGGATACTTTTTATTATACTCATTCAGCTTCAAATATAGTATCATACATATATGAAAAATTTATTCCTTCACAACAAAATTCCAAATATATGAACTTACCTCATCTAACTTTAGCATTATTTCTCTAGCAGATTTTCCTATCAAATGAAGTGCAAGTCTATCCCAAAAAAACTGAAATGCTTCCAGTTTGATCTTTTACAAGATAATGCAACTTCATCCTGTAAAATGCATACTGCATAGAATGAGAACAATACAAATGTTTTTCACTACACATCCTTCGAAAAAAAAAACTCCACGAAGCACCTGACCTGGGTTCAACACAATCAAGTTTCTTCTTAAATCCTCCACACATGACAACAAAATCCTCAACCAGTGGCTTCATTCCACACTTTGGACAACCCTCATACATCCACCCATACATAGTTTGCAGCTTCAAAACCTCACAGGTTATAGTGAATGCATCACCCTTTTGAAAACACCAAAAACATCCACATAATAGATATTAGCACAGGAAATACAAAGTAAGTTTTAACTAAAAAAAACACGGAATGAAAGAAACTTACAGCAACTTGATCTCCAATCTTTGAAATGCTTATAGTTTTACTCCTATCAAAGTCAGGACTCATGGAAGGCTACAAAATATCTTTTTTGATGGACTGGGTGTGCTTTACTGAAAATACCGTGGTATTTTCATTTGCCCTACATAAAAAATGTTTATTCATATTCATGGCTAGTGTATAAAAGACAAAGCTATTCACCCTGGACAAACTAAACATAAGAAAACTAACCTTGCCAAAACACCTAAAAGCCGATTTCCGGCGAGCCGAACGGCAGCCAGCAGTGGTGGTGCACCCCTCTTCCCGTAGAAGCTTCCGTAAGCATTTTCACTTGGTTTTGATTTAGTTTCTTGAATTTGTGTTGTTGGTAAAGTTAGGGTTTTGGTTAAAGTTTGGACTTTTAGAGCTTTAAAACTATAATAATAAGTGTCTAAGTATTTAAATTGAAGTTTCTTTGAAGCAATTGAGTTTTGGTGAAGTTTTCTATTTATTTTGGAATTTCTAGGTTTTAGGGTTTCTTGAAACTAGGTGTTTTGATGATGTATGAGTTATTGGTGAAAACTGAAAGTTAATATATACTTACTAAGGTTGTCTAATGATATTGAAATGGTGGAATTAATTGAATTGAGGTTTAGGCAAAAGGTTGGTGAATAAAGTGTTGAATAATGAGAAATTGGTTATATGATTAGGTGACATATGATTTAATGGACTCATTGGTGGTTAGTAAAGGAATAATAAGGTTTAATAATGATATTGGAATGGTGAAAGTGATTGGATTGGTGTTGGAAGGAAATTTAGTAGTTAAAAGTGTTGATTAATAGAGAATTTGGTTATGTAAAGGTGTGTTTGGATTGTGGTGTAGTGTTGAGGAGTTAGGAAGATCACTTTGAATGCCAAATTAATATTAATGAGGTGGTTTTGGTGAGTTTTACATGATTTGTAAATTTGCATATCTAGTGCATTTTCTTTGTAACTTGCATTGGATTCTTATTTGGCTGGACATTTTAGGCTGTTTTGGTGCTGATTTGGCTGCTCTGGATAGCCAATTGTTGTTGAAAATTATTTGCTTAACATGCTGGAAATTTTGCCTGAAAGTGCTGCAAATTCAGTCTGATTGTTTTTGAATCTGGGAATTTGTTAGTTGGAATTTTTGTTAACTGTTTCAGTGGGTTATACTACGAGATATAAGCTTCCATTTGATATATTGTGTGCTTTGAAACTAGTTTTCTACTCTTTGGAATAAATTTTTGAAAAAGGACTGTTTCGCTGAAAACTACTGGAAATTCAGTCTCACTATTTCTGACTTTGTGACTTTGTTAGTTGGAATTTTTGAAAACTGTTTTAACTGGAGATAGTACGGGATTTTTGCTTTCATTTGATATATTAAGTGTCTCAAAACTCATTCTAAGCTGTCCGGAATTAATTTTTGAAGTTGCCCTGTTTTTGCTGGAAGTAGTCATCGGCAGTACTGTTTTGCATGCTAACTGTGTTACCTTGCCCTGCATTGTTTTGAGTCATTCTTGGCTACATTTCTCCAGTTTTTAACACTCTTTTGAGGGCTGTAAAGGGCTGGAATTTTTGCACACAAATCGTTTGACAAATTGGTGAAAGATTGCACACTTCTTGCACTTTTGCTAAAATCGGGTAGGCTGTTTTGTGCAAAATCCTGGGAACAATTGAGAACTGATTTTTGCTGGATTGTTCTTGTTTCTAACTCATAAATAACAGGGCTATTTGGAAAAATTGGTTGTGGAATTTTTAAAGCATAATTCGTTGACTTTTGCAACCCCTTTTTGAGTGACATCGTGAAGCTTTTGAACTGTTTTTATGCACTTGTTTGACCTTAAAGTTGGGAACTGTTTTGCACCATTTTTTTGGCTGATTTGACACTGCGGTGTATTTTCTAGTGATTGTGGATAACATTGGGCCGAGCTGCGAGCAAGGACTTCGATGATTATCGTATTGTCTTGATGTGGAGCAGGTTCAGGTAATCACTCTTACCTTGCTATAACATTGAGGGTGAAGTTAGTTGGGATTTTCAAAATCTTTTCTAGCCCTCAATCTTTAAAAGTTACTTTTATACAAAACAGGCTATCAGGTGCCTTTTAAACACGATTACTTTTGTATAAAAGAATTTGATACACTATATATATTATTATTCTGTCTGGTGGTGGTTGGACTGGTGAGGTATATAGGTGTAATACTTGAACAACTGTGTTGATAGGTCATATCGATAGAAAGTGATAGTTGTGGTGGAGATATATAATTAGTACTTGACAGCGTTTTATAGAAAGTGATAGTTGTGGTGGAGATATATAATTGGTACTTGACAGGTATTGAAAACTGATGTGGATTGGGAGTATCATACTTTGTGGTTGAGGAATTTGAAAGTTGTATTGATGGAAAGTATCAAAGGTTGTGATTGAGATGTTGAAAAGAATTGTGATCATTGCATGACACTGAGATATATGTACCATCGCATGATGATAACCGTTCGAGAGGCCAATCGACGGTTATTTGTACTAGTTAACAGATTGGAGACTGTGACCAATGGTCAACAGATTGGAGACTGTGACCAGCAGTCTTCTTATTGGAGACAGGGACTGCTCCCTTTCTGATTGGAGACAGATTGGGGTTTCCCTCTCATGGGGTTACTAGAGAGGGAAATTGCCCCCTCACTTTTGAGAGGGGCACAGTGTCAACTCATTTGGAATACATATAGGGCTCGAGCGTAGTGCCTCCGGGATGGCACGAGTAGAGCACCAGGGTTGTACATGGATGAGAGCCGAGAAGTTGGATTTGATAAATATGTGTATGAGATTTACAATAATGACTGCATGGATTTGGAGATTGAATGGTGAAGTTTATTGATGTGGAAATAGATTAAGGGGTTTTTAAATGATATTTGGAAAGCAAAAATGATGGACTTGTTTTGTTTTGGACGTAACAGAGGGCCTGAAATGATAAATGGAAGGAGGCTTGGTTCTTGTATATATATATATTGATTTTTAAAACTGTGGTACCCTTTAGACGCCCTCACTACCGCACATCTCACTGTTATAGTGAGTTAAGCGGTGATTACTGGGACAAATTGTCTCACCCCACGATTACTCACATTTTTGCAGGTATTCATGCACAGACGCGAGCAACAAGAAAGGGAATTAAGTTTCAAAGGTTGTTTAGATTATTTAGACATGTATATTGCCAAAAATGTATAGGTCTGCATTCGCTTCCGCATATTTTTATTTGTATTGATATTATTGGTTAATCGGAGAATTGTAGTAGGTTGCTTCTTTTTCTAACCATGTTAGGTGATTCTTTTCTAACATGGTTAACTATGAGAATTTAAGTAGATTGCTTCTTTTTCTAACCATGTTAGGTGATCCTTTTCTAACATGGTTAGCTATTAATTATCCATGATAGTGTTCAGGTTGTATTAGGAAATTCTTTTCTATCATGGATAATGATCATTATTAGGAAATTCTTTTTCTAACTATGATAGATTTATTGATATTATGGAAATCATTTTTCTATCATAGTTAGTAAAGGTAATATTGAATTTGTAAAATTCACATACTAATTCCCTAATTAACCTGTTTTATCTCTTCTAGTTTAATAATATTTTTACTAACTATGATAGAAAAAGGAATTGCAATAATATCAATATCTCTATCATAGTTAGAAAAGAAATTTCCTAATGATTAAATATTATCTATGATAGAAAAGAATAAACTAAAACAACACAGCTGCTATCATGGATAATTTATTGATAACCATGTTAGAAAGGATTTGTCTAACATGGTTAATAAACAAAACTAACTGATATTACAAATAAATAGATTTATATACATGCGGAAGCGAATGCAGACCTATAAATTGGCAATATACAATTCTAAATAAACTATACCAACTCTACTACCTAATTCCCTTTCCTGATGCTTGCGCCTGTGCATGAATACCTGCAAAAATGTCAGTAATCGTGGGATGAGACAATTTGTCCCAGTAATCACAGCTTAACTCACTATAACAGTGAGATGTGCGGTAGTAAGGGCGTCTAAAGGGTACCACAGTTCTAAAATCAATAATATATTTATATTTATATATATTTCTCATTTCCTTTCATCCATCACTTAAATCCTTCTGTCACGTCTCAATCAACTCAAATTCATCATCTCTACTTCACATGTATCACTCAACATCCCTCACACTCACCTAAAGATGCATTGTGCCACCACGGTGCATTCAAGCATCTATTCTTCACTATATGATTTGACACTGTGTCCCTCTCCATAATGAGGGGACAATTTCCCTCTCTGGCAATCTCCAGAGAAGGAACCCCAATTCTGTTTTCCATTACAGAACGGGAACGGTTGGGCTCTCCACTGCCAAACAACCGTAGGGGCGGTTGGGCTCTTCAATGCCAAACAACCGTAGGTCACTTCTCTCAATAAGTCGACCTATGAACCCCGATCCAATCAATTCTAAAAAGGATCCTCAGTACAAATAACTGTCGATTGGCCAATCAACAGTTATCATCGCGCGATGGTACATAAATTCCAGTGTCATGCAATGCTCACCATATCCCTATCAATATCTCATCCACAATAACATCAATATCATACATTCTCACATCACCTTTCAATCTATTATCCACCATAACTTCCCTCAACATAACTCTCCCAAAATATCAACTCACATCTAAATCCTTTTTTCTATACTCAACCTCTCCAATAACTATTATAACACTACACCTGCAACCATGTCACATCATTCCAGAATATTCAATACCACCAGACAGGATACTACATATATAATGTTTCGAAATCTTTTATATGAAAATAATCGTGTTTGAAAGGCACCCGATAGCCTGGTTTGTATAAAAATACCCTTTCAAAGATAATATATATATATATAGAGAGGGTGAGGAAGGATTTCAAAAATCCCCAACTAACATCACCCTCATTGTTATAGCAAGGTTAAGAGTGATTACATGTCGCCCTTTAGCACTTTGATGTTCTTTCTTTATCATTCCTTGATGATTTTCCTCCTATTATTACATAACGATAATAAATCAGCAACTATCTTCATAAGGATCATACGTCTCTCTCGAATTTCTAATGTGCTACCCGATCCCCAAACTTGATTTGAAATAGTCAGTTCGTCACAATAACTCAGGACATCAAAGTCTAAATCACTCCTATACTTGTATAAAACACCTAAATCACCCTTTATGTCATTCTCATTTCAACAGCCCTTTGGCCAATACAAAGAAACAAGAAATGCCACTATGATACAACATATGACCACTCACACACATCACAATTTACATTTACTTCAATACTTAAACCATAGCCATATAACCATGACTTCAACAACAATATTTAAGTGCATAAGTCACCAAGGAGAAATTCAAACAAAAGCATGGCAAAGCCATTCAAGTTCCAATGTTCCAAACAATGTCATAAAGTCATTGAAATTGTTCATTAAAAGTGTTGCACAAACAATATAGATAAATGTAATTTCAGCAGCAAAACAACACAACAACTACTAGTATTTTACTATCATTACTTAAAAATAACCCAAGCATTTATACTACTCCATGACTAACACCAATAGCCATTTAGTCCATCCATTAACACCAAACAACAGAAACACATAGACTCTGAAAGAAAGTTTTAAGCTTTACATATAGGGCAAGCACTTCAACTCATTTACAAATAAAACTAGACAAGTTATTCACTTTCCTTTCCTTTCATACCCATGAAACATTTCTAACTCTATTCAATCCTCCATCATCTAACGTATATCAACACTCCATTTTGTTGTCTTCAAAGCTAAATTTTCTTTAACCCATATGAAAAGAATATAACATAGCAATACCAAAATCTCCAATTCAAATTCATCCATGAAAATCAACATTCACAGCCCAATGAAATGAGCAATGCTCAAGCACCCTTCATTTCCTCCTATAGATCACTTCGGCCATAACAATAAAGAAAGCAAAGAAATTCACAAATTTCACATCATTTAGAGATTCAACATGCAAAGTTGTATATTCAACTATAGCTTATTTATTCATACATCTTAAGACAATTTCACCAAATGCGAGTCAGAAATCGACAATCCCCTTCCCTGTACAATAACTGAATGAAACAGAGAACAACTTAAAACTGCAAAAACCACGAAACTCACAATTTCAAACATGCATTGCTATGACCAACTTGATTGGACCAAATTTCATACCTTTAAGCATGTGCATTTGAGCTTAATTAGTATGGTTTATTTGTTATATTTGATCATTATTGATACATTTTCATGCACATGCTTATGTATAAATATTTGAAGAATAATAGCCTTATTATTTGCATTTTATGGAACTAAGGGTATTTTGGTCATTTTGACTATGAGATGTGTTTTTCATGTAGGGGGGGTCCCAAGTGAGCCCCACACATCCTTGGTGGAGCTTCAGTGGAGATAACTTGGCAAGAAGGAAGGCTAGATAAAGAGTACTCAAAGTCACATCCGGATGCAGGTTCACATCCGGAAGTAAAGTCACATCTGGAAAAGTACTCACATCAGAATGCAAGTTCACATCCGGAAGCTGGGCTACTTGAGGAAGTGGATTTACATCCGGAAGTGAACATGCTGGCGCTGGCTGACAAAGAGTTACATCCGGGAGTGGATTCTCATCCAGTGGATTCTCATCCGGAAGTGAATATGCTCGCGCTTGCGATATGAAGTCTTGCATCCGGAAGCTGAGGTCCATCAGCCAGCATGTACAAGAACCAAACTGCACAATGATCAGAAATGTCAACTAGTTTTCAGAAGTCTCAGGTGCAGAGTTAATTTAAGGCAAAGTCAGCCCTGCAGCTTGAAAGTACTTAGGGAGCTTTCCAAATGAGGCAAAACTGGCGCCAAGGCCAAATTCAAGTCTGGAGGCCTCATTAAGGGCAAAAAGGGAAGCACAATCACTTGGGGAAAAAGGAGGAACCTTTAGAAATGCATGGAGATGAGATCTAGTCCACATTCATTCTCACCTTTTACCAAATACCAAAAATACCCTTTGGGCGTTAATTCCAAAGTTACTCACCACTATAAAAGCCCAATTGTAACTAACTTTCGGGGCGGAATATCTCACTTCTCTGACTTCACTTTCATTTTCTCTCTCTTCTAACAAACTCTCTCAACTCCATCTTCATCTTCTTCATCTCCGCCGTGTCCAGAACTTCACACCTACCTTCATCCGCCTTCATCTCCATGTCCGGCTAGATCGCCTAACCTTCTTCTTCAAGGAAATGTGCTTGTAGACTTAACCTATGGCTTCATATGCTTGTAATTTTCTCTTTTAGGTTTCAAGCTAGATGTAAATTTTTGCTTATGTATGACCTTGATTAGGCATGTATAGGTTAGACATCTAGTTTTAGGTGTTCTACTTTATGTTAGCTTGAAATCTCTCTTGATTGTTAAGGACATGAAAACCGAGGCTTAATTCTTGTAGTTTCATAAATGTATGTGTGTGCGATTAGCTCCTCTTACATTTGTGGAATGAATTTGTTTCCTAAATGCTAGATTTAGTGTTTAGTGTTGCTTATGGTATGTTCTTGGCTTGAAAGAGCTTAAGGCTTAATTAAATTAGTTAAACTCTTGAAGACTTCTTTGATTAAAGAGGTCTCGCGAATTTAACTAGTTTATATTAAGGAGAACAAATATATGAAGTCCGATTAAACGTAAGCACGGAGTACTTGGAGAAGGAGGTACATCTCATCCATACTTTCATTCATTCACCTAATTCTGTTAGTTGTAGTTTTAATTAGTTTTAATTAGTCTTACATACAAAACCTGCACACAATCTGTTTGATAATTTGCTTAACTTGTAATTAATTGACCTAAGCAAGAGATAAAACCAAACTGTGAATTGACCTAGGACTTGCTGCTAACTGCTGTAGTTTAATTCTTAGTTTTTATTTGCTTTAGCTCTTTTTAGACGACGAAAAAGAGATAAATCAAATTGGCGCCGTTGCCGGGTTGGTTGAATTCTTTCTTGTCTTAAGTTTTTAGTTACATTTTCTTAGTTTTTGTTATAGGTGATTTTTAGTTGTAGGTTTTGAGCATACTTCTGATTTATTCTGGACATAGTTTTATTTGCATTCTGTATAGTTGAGACTGTTTTAGAAGTGTTCTGGAAGTGTTAGGCTGATTTCTTTGGCCTTTGAATGCTGGAATTCGCTGTCTACCTGTGCTGAATATATTCTGTTCTCTGCTGGAAACTGTCTGGATATTCTGTATTTGCTGGCTGGTTGGTGTTTGTGGATTGTTTTGCAGGGCTTTGTTGGTTTGTTTTGCCTATTTTTGCAGGACATTTTAAAGCTTGTGCTTAATGGATGGAAGAATGAGTGACTTTGCAAGGCCATATGCCTCATTCGCACTTCAAGGCATGGCCACCAGTTCACAACAATTCTATGACAGTAGACCTCCATTCCTAGAGCATAACCCTCCCACCAACTCTTATAATTCAGGATGGAGGGACCATCCAAGCTTTCAGTGGGGGGGAGGAGGTTATGCTACTCCTTCACATGCTTTTGAAGATCAACAAGATTATGCTCCTCAATATCAAGATCATGATCCTTACCAAATGAGACCTAATTCTTCTTGTGCTCAATGGCCAGATGTGTATGCCTATCAGGAAGCTTCGCAATTTGAGCCTCATCCACCTCCTTATGGCTATGAGCACAATTTTTATGATCATCCAGAGCCTTTACAAAGCTGTGTTCCTACACATATGGAGCAGAATGACTTCTTTCATGCTCAAATGCCCAATGAGTATGCTTCTCCAAGTCCAGATTCTCCCTCTTCTAGTACAAATGATTTGATGATTCAAATGTGTGCATCCTTTATGGAGAGGTTAGACTCAATATTTGATCAGCATGCAAAGCAACAAGAGGCCATTATTTCATTTGCTTCTCAATGGATGAATACAAAGGCCGAGGAAGAGGCACAGCAAGGTAACCTACCTTTCAATATGGTTGTAAATCTTGATGCCATGAATTTGGAGGGAGGAGTTCAAGTTGAATCAATTCCTTGCTTTGATGAAGAAGAGCATGAACCTCAAAAGTGCCAAGAGAACGATCCTAGGATTGAAATGAATGTTGCAAATCCACCTAGCACTTTTGAGTCTAATGGAGTCTTACCTAGTGCTTCTCATAGTGATGATCTTGATAATTCTATAACTTGTTCATGTGATGAGATGAGCATATGCGTTGACTGTTATGAGGATAAATATTCTCTTCTCGTGGAATTTCATAGAAAACAATTGACAAAATTGCAAACAGCCAATGATGATGTTATCTTGGGTGCTGATACAATGGATGAGGCTACTTCTAGGGGTGATACACATGTTGAACATCACTCTAATTCCCTAGAGAAGAATGAGGAGGTTGAGGAGCACGAAGTGATTGGATTGCCCTCTTCCATTGGGGAGAAAGACCAAGAGACCGAGAGCTCCCTTCTCTTGGAGCAAGAGGTTTCGAAGGCGTTTATACGTGATATGGTGCAACAGTCTCAGCCTAAGGATGATGAGCAAAATGGACAGCATCCTACTCCAGTGACACATGTTCCTGAGGAAGTTCATAGTGAGGCAGAGAGCCTAACGCTTCCGGATGCACTTTCGCTTCCGGAAGCAACGGAGCATGAAATCTCTAAAGCGGAATGCAAGGTGGAAGCGCAATTGGCACAAGAGCTTGAATCTTTCTCTACTTCTCAACTCGTGCATAAATCATCTCAAGGTATAATTTTTGATCCTACACTTGTTACCTTTCCTAGTTCATGTAACTTAGGGAAGAAGACATTTCATGAGCTTTTTCAGAGTGTAATCTTTGATTTGTTTTCTATGCTTGAGTTTAATGTGCCATTGCTGGTTGTTCTTGAGCCACTGCCTACTTATGCTAAGCCTTCATTTAATATTTTCATATATAAGGAAGCATGTAGGCCATATACATTGTTGATTGAAAATCTGGTAGAACAACCTGTAAGTCCCTTGAGCTTGCTTTCACATGAGGATGAGCACACATCTTTCAGTTCATTTGACTCTTGCTTGGTGACTATTAATGATGCTTGCATGAATTCCCTTGCTGATGATTCTAGTACTGTAAGCATGCGTCTTGATGTTCCTAGTTCCAAGCATGATGTCTGTGCTCTTGATGATGTTGATTCATTTATACCCTCCTTGTCTAGCTACAACCCCTTGCACAAGGGATGTTTGTTCAAATTTGTGGATCCAGCTAGGTTGGCAGGAGTATTTGCTCTCATGATGGAGGCTGGAGTTCAATTGCAAGAATACTTGCATTTCTATACCTCCTATACAATCATGGATTGGCGGAGCCGGTTGAGGAGCATGCATGGAGTCAGTGTTTCGCAAATCGAGTGCTCCAACAGGGTTTTGTTTGAGACTACTTTGGAGGCCAACAATTCCATTTGTAGGCCGACTGGTGATCCTTGGTTTAGTGCTTCAGAGGGGCAACATGTTGTTTTGTTTAAACTGCCCAAATTGATCACCATTTTTCAGCATATTGTATTACCTAATCATGTGCATCTTGATTATCCTTGTATTTCATTGAGCTTATCTTCGCATTTCTACAACTCCTTGCAAAAGGGAAGTTTGTTCTTTGTTGAAGGATCTTTTAGGATGCACAAGGATTATTGGGAAGCCAAGCAGGACAAGATGGAGCTTGTAACTAGACCTGAAGCGGATGATCCTAGCTTGCATGTGTTGAAGGCGGAAGAGCTTTTCAAGAGGAGTTTGGAACTTGAAGCAACAAAGGAAGAACAAGAATTCTTCAATAGGAAGCTCACCAGAGATGACATCAGAAGGCTAGTGGTTCAGTTGAAGATGCTAAAAAGGAACATAGAAGTTAAAGGAAAAGTTTTGAAAGCAACAATGTACGAACCTTCACTTCTAGTGTTCCTTGTAAAGAGAGTTCAGAAGTTTCTCTTGAAGCTCCAGGCCCATTGGAGAGCTAGGCGACCCAAAGAAAAGCAGAAGGGAGCACCTTCTTGTTATTCCACGTGGACGCATTTACTACTAGAGAAAGCCAGATTGCTCCAGTGGAACTTAGTGACGGAAGAACACTCAGCGTCTATATTTGCGGATGGTCGAACCATACAGGACCACAAGCGCAAGTTCTTCAAGGAGAATTTCAAGCCTCCCTAAAGGTCGTTTCTTTCCTTTCCTCACTTATTCTTTTATTGCAAATTCTTAAGTGTGGGGGAAGGTGTTAGTATTAGAAAAAAAATTAGGATTGTGTTTGTGTGTTTAGGATTGTGTTTAGGTTCATGTTTTAGTATGTTGTTTTAGGTTGTTAAAAATTCACTAGTGCTTGGGGATGCCTATTTGCTTCCGGAAGTGTTGCTTTGGAAATAGGATTTTACATCCGGAAGTGTTTTGGCTATCGGAAGCGTTTCACTTAGATTATGTCAACTAGGATCGGATTAGTGTTGAATTGACTCCCGCTACCGGATGAGTTCTGCATCCACCAGCGTCCGTGCTAAGGGAAGTAAATTTGCTTCCGCCAGCGGAGTATAGTTGAGCTTCCGAAAGCACTTTTGCTTCCGGAAGGGAGATTACTTAGAACATCCGAGTATGGTTGAGCTTCCGGAAGTACTTTTGCTTTCGGAAGGGACTTAACTTGAAAAAAAAAAATCTAAGTCCAGTTGCTTCCGGTAGCACTTTCGCTTCCGGAAGCACTCTTGCATCCGATAGGACTGAGACTCCGAATCTAGATCCAGTAGCAACTTTTGCATCCGCTAGAGCCTTAACTTAGAGTCTAGATCAAACTTTGCTTCCGGTAGCATTTTTGCTTCCAGAAGCATTGTTGCTTCCGGTAGCACTCTTGCTTCCGGATGCTTAGCGACTTGAGTCTACATCCAGTTGGGCTTCCTAAGCGTCAGTGAGTAAAAAAAAAAAAAAAATTTATAAAATTTGTTTTGATAGGTTGTGTTTAGTGTTAGTTTGTGAATAATACATGCATTGGCCATTTGTATGCTTGGACTGCCCGGCCTTTTATGTTGCTACCTTGCCTTTGAAATGCACCTTCCTACTTGATTTGATTGGTCCATTGAGGACAATGTATGCTTTAAGTGTGGGGGAGGTGTATTATGTGCTTTAAAGTGGTCTGATTCAAAGCTTTCACACTTGATTTTTGGACTTATTTAGCATGATTTTTCTTGAAAATTTGACTTGATTATGGCTCTTGAAAACAAATGGAATTGTCCTCTAGTGTGTAAGTAGAATTTTTGGAATGATTACTTGGGGCATTGCATGGGGCACTTTTAAGGTATAAAGAGGGTGTAAGTTTCTCATTTAACTTTTCTTAGGGAGGAAGTGACTGATTAGAGTAAGCTATAAATGTGAGAAGCCTCCAACCGAATTGAGTGGGCCAATAGTTACTTGACCTCCTAGAACTTGTCCTAGCTCTTGTTCGAGATCACAATGCATGGCATGATTGAAAATGAAAGGGGCGTTTCTTTCTAAACCCTCATGACCCAAACACTAAGCCAACCAAAAATATTATCCTTTGATTAACCCCTTTGGGCCATTCACTTTTCTTTTCTACCACCTTGACCAAAGTGTGAATAAGTGATTATAGCATATGCTTGCATTCATATTAGTATTGTATTGTTGTATCTTGTGAAAAGCAAGCTATATGAGTGAAGAACAAAAGATGGCTGAGAGCCACAAGAGAGGAAAAGAAAAGAGAAAATGGCCAAAGGCCAAAGAAAAGAAAAGAAAAAAATAATAAGGCCAAAGGCCTATCAAAAGAGAAAAAGGAAGAAAGCACAAAGTGCTTAAGTATGCCAAAGGCATAAGATTGAAAAAGAAAAGAGAGATGTAGCGTGCTTTGTGAGGATTGATTTCATTGTATTGCATGCATATGTGGTGATTACTTGTTCATGTCATTGGTCATTGACTACTATCCATCATTTACCATTTGTTATTAGCCTTCCATCTAACCCCAAAGTCCCCTAGATTTGGTTGTGCTATGCATACTATGGGTGGAGAACTTAGAGCTATTACAAGCCTATGGTGATGGTCAAGTGCATTGAGCCAAAGAGTGATCACAAGTCCCTAGTTAGGCATTTTACCTAACTTGAGTGAATGAGTTTAAACACTTTATCCGGTGAGGAAAAATCTCAATTGGCATTCTTCCTTGATTCTAGTTGATTGTTAAACTTGGATTCACTTTGTATTCTTAGATTTGGCCCATGCGAAGCTCTAGGAAAAGGTTCAAGAAGATCAACTTGTACACTATGATAATTCCAATTGCCTTCATTATGTTTAATGATTGAGTTAATCTTTTTACATGACTTTGCCCGGAGTGCAAAGATTAAGTGTGGGGGATTTGATTGGACCAAATTTCATACCTTTAAGCATGTGCATTTGAGCTTAATTAGTATGGTTTATTTGTTATATTTGATCATTATTGATACATTTTCATGCACATGCTTATGTATAAATATTTGAAGAATAATAGCCTTATTATTTGCATTTTATGGAACTAAGGGTATTTTGGTCATTTTGACTATGAGATGTGTTTTTCATGTAGGGGGGGTCCCAAGTGAGCCCCACACACCCTTGGTGGAGCTTCAGTGGAGATAACTTGGCAAGAAGGAAGGCTAGATAAAGAGTACTCAAAGTCACATCCGGATGCAGGTTCACATCCGGAAGTAAAGTCACATCTGGAAAAGTACTCACATCAGAATGCAAGTTCACATCCGGAAGCTGGGCTACTTGAGGAAGTGGATTTACATCCGGAAGTGAACATGCTGGCGCTGGCTGACAAAGAGTTACATCCGGGAGTGGATTCTCATCCAGTGGATTCTCATCCGGAAGTGAATATGCTCGCGCTTGCGATATGAAGTCTTGCATCCGGAAGCTGAGGTCCATCAGCCAGCATGTACAAGAACCAAACTGCACAATGATCAGAAATGTCAACTAGTTTTCAGAAGTCTCAGGTGCAGAGTTAATTTAAGGCAAAGTCAGCCCTGCAGCTTGAAAGTACTTAGGGAGCTTTCCAAATGAGGCAAAACTGGCGCCAAGGCCAAATTCAAGTCTGGAGGCCTCATTAAGGGCAAAAAGGGAAGCACAATCACTTGGGGAAAAAGGAGGAACCTTTAGAAATGCATGGAGATGAGATCTAGTCCACATTCATTCTCACCTTTTACCAAATACCAAAAATACCCTTTGGGCGTTAATTCCAAAGTTACTCACCACTATAAAAGCCCAATTGTAACTAACTTTCGGGGCGGAATATCTCACTTCTCTGACTTCACTTTCATTTTCTCTCTCTTCTAACAAACTCTCTCAACTCCATCTTCATCTTCTTCATCTCCGCCGTGTCCAGAACTTCACACCTACCTTCATCCGCCTTCATCTCCATGTCCGGCTAGATCGCCTAACCTTCTTCTTCAAGGAAATGTGCTTGTAGACTTAACCTATGGCTTCATATGCTTGTAATTTTCTCTTTTAGGTTTCAAGCTAGATGTAAATTTTTGCTTATGTATGACCTTGATTATGTTAGAATCTTAAGTTTTGATGGTGACTTAGGTATGATATGGTCTAGTACTTAAAAGAACATAATTAACACTTAGGAAGGATTAGATGACATGGTTAGAACCCTGAGTTAGATCACTTGTGAATGCAAGATCATTTCCGGAAGTATTAGCACTAGAGTCACAACCGGATGCAGATTCACTTCCGAATGAATCAAGACTAGCGCTCACGGATGCGGAATCACTTCCGGATAGACTAGGACTCGCGCACGCGGATAAATGTGTCATCCCCCAGCGGCAGCGAGTAACTCACTAGGGATTTAACTTAGTCCATGAGAATTAGGTACACAAAACCTTAAGACTAAGCTATGTTTCAATCGGAAGTGAGTTTGCTTCCTGTTAGACTTAGACTGGCGCAGAGCGATAGAATAGATATTACTCCAAGCGACAGTGAGTCTACTTCCCCAAGTGAAAGCGCTTCCTGTTAGAATTAGACTGGCGCAGAGCGACAGAATAGATATTACCCCAAGCGTCAGTGAGTCTACTTCCCCAAGTGAAAGCGCTTCCTGTTAGACTTAGACTGGCGCAGAGCAATAGAATAGTTATTACCCCAAGCGTCAGTAAGTCTACTTCGCCGAGTGAAAGCACTTCCTATTAGATTTAGACTGGCGCAGGTTGATAGACTAGATATAACCCCGAGCGTCAGCGGAAATGCAACATCAAGTGAAGTTGCTTCCTGTTAGATCTTGACTGGCGCAGACTGATAGAATAGATTTCACCCTAAGCGTCAGTGAATTCACCACGTCAAGTAAAAGTGCTTCCGATAGCTCAGTGACTAGCGCTGAGTGGTGGAATGAAATAGACTAAGCGAGAGCAAGTCATGGTGAACTAAATCCCTCATCAAGTGAATTTACTTCCGGATGTAGAAGTGCTTCCGGATACACCTTAGACTTAGGATCACCCACTGCATGAGACTATATGATTATATTGCTAAACTAACGTTCAAGTGCAGCACACTCAGTAAGGTTGCTTCCGGATGAGAAGTTGCTTCCGCAAGCAATCAGAATGTCTGAACGTTCAAAGAGATGCAGTGTCAGAATGCTTTTAACAGAGCAGAGGTGTCAGGACTACTTTTCAGAGATAAAGCAAGTCAACCCTGCTGAAGCATTTAAGAAGATGTTCCTTCCAACGGTAACAAGAGGATAACAGACACATTCAAACAACATTGTTACCTACCAAGCATGAGGAGTATGAGAACATAATCTGAAGATTCACTCAAGGTGTCAAAGCTCATACTGCCCACAAGAGTCAGAGTCCATAAGAGAGCTTCTGATAGCAAGAGAGGATCCAATAGCAAAGCACTCTTATCATTCATGGACAAGTGCTTGGAAGACAAAGTTCCTCTATGTGATAGCAAGCAAAATGTTAGAGTCCACGAGCTTCAGATAGCAAGAGAGCTTCCGATAGTGAGTCTCTTAACATCCTGGACTTATGCTTGAGGAACGAAGTCCTCTCTGACAGCAAGCAAGAGTCGGACCGTACAAAGTGTTCAGATGTCAGAACGACTTTTGTCAGAATAGTATTGTCAGAACAGTGTTGACAGAACAGCATGGTCAGAGCACCTTTTCAGATAAAGCAAAGTCAACCCTGCTGTGCATTAATGAGGACAACGTAAACAAGGCCCCAACGTCTATAATCAAACGATCTTATTGCCTCTCCAACGGCTAGATATTCAGAGACTGGTATAAAAGGGATGTTCTTCATTTCTGAAGGGGGGGCTTGAAAAAGAGAGAGAGAACAGGGCTATTATCTGAAAAACACTATTCTACATTCCTCTCATCTTCTACTCTCGGACTTTGATATGTAATATTCTTAGAGAGTGATTCATTTGTACTTAAGTGAGTAACATCATCCACTCTTTGAGAGAGTTAGTTTTGAGCTTAAGTGTTTAACAAAATCAGTTCATAGAGTGAACATAATTGTAATCTTACATTTTGTAAGGGGGAGCATTTAGAAGGTTTTCTAAATCTCCATAGGTTGCAAGTTAGCCCGTAAAACTTGCGTTTGTAAGGTTGCAAGTGATCCCGTAAAACTTGCGGTAAGGTTTGCAGGTGAACCCGTTGTAAAACCTGTGGGTTGTTAGGTGAACCCGTGCTCGTAAAACCTAAAGTGTAAAGGCTTCTCTTGTGCCCGGTTTAAACAAGAATAGTGGATTGGAAATCTCAGGTGTAGCCTGGGGACTGGATGTAGGTCTGGGTGACCGAACCAGGATAAATTTATGTGTGCATATACTTATACTTGATCATTCTATTTTGCATCACATAGCATACTGACTTGTGCATAGCATTATTTATTATCATCATCACCGAGCACAAGCAGTCTTTCGAAAAGAGTTTAAGTTTTTATTCCCTCACCCAATTCACCCCCCCCCCCTCTTGGGTGACAGCCACGAATTTCATTTGGTATCAGAGCAGGTCACTTGTTTAAAGGATCCAACGATCTCAAGTGTAAAGACCTTGGCTGATTTGGGTTAAAATGTTTTCCAAAGGCTTTGATCATACCATTCCACCTGTGTTAGAAAATATTGATTTTTGTTGGTGGAAAGCAAGAATGGAAAGTTTTATACAATCCACTAGTTTGAAAATGTGGGATATTTTTGAAAATGATTTTGATTTCAAACCTAGAGGAAACTGGACTGAAAAGGAGAAAAATTTGTTTTCCTTAAATATTAGAGCAATGCAAATTTTATACAAAGGCTTAACTGAAAATGATTTCCAGAAAATCAAACATTGCTCTAGTGCTAAAGACATTTGGAATACTCTTGATGTGATATATGCTTCTAACCCATCTCTTGAAAGCACAGCTGTCCAAAGCTCAACTCGTGCTCGTTATGGATCATCTACTGATGAGCTTCTGGAAGCTGATATTGAGGAAGCAGGCTTCAGTGAGGAGAGTATCCATTTCTGCCTAGAAGATTCAGAAAGTGAGGTATCTGGATCTGAACTTGAACTTTCTAAATTGCAAGATGCATACAATGAGTTATATACCGAATATTGTAAACTTGCAAAAGAACTTCTAGGCTTAAAAGAAAAAGATAGGAAACTTGCAAAAACTAATTTCTTCTTCTACGTCCAAAGTTTCCAAGGTTTCTTTTAAAGAATTAGTGGTTCCGATAGTTAGCCCACGATCGGCAGGGAAAACTTCAACATGTCTTGAAAAATGTTTTGATTGTAAACACTTGTTGAAGGAAAAAGAAGAGCTTTCAAAAGATACTGAGATTTCAAAGGAACAAAAAGCTTTTCTAAAGAAAACTAATCATGATAATGATAGAAAACCCCATTTTGATTATCATTCCATTATCTGTCATTATTGTGGTAGATTAGGACATATTTCTCACACATGCAGTCTTAGAAGAAATCTAAATGTGAGAAATAAATTTGTATGGATTCCTAAAGGACAAGTAAGGTCCAGTGCTAACCAAGTAGGACCCAAGTACAAATGGGTACCAAAACATCCTCCTAGTGCCTTACTTGTGCAGGAAAGATCAAGAGTTTCTCTTACCCCAAAGGAGAGAACTCGTGGCGATGCAATCTGCAACCACCAGGAACAATGGTTCTGTCTCAAGGATGAGCTATCACAAAGTTCCATTCAACTATCCTGAGAAGAACAAGAGAGAGTGGACTCCTCGATCAACATTGAAAAGGCACTTGAATCTTAACTCTCAGAAGAAAGTGCTTCGAACCAAGGATAAGTATAGAAGATCTTCTTGGGAAAGGCAATTCCGAGGTTCAGCAAGACTCAGGACTTTATCTCATCTGAACAATCAGTCAAGTCTTGATAAGCATTCGTCACGCATAGATGGTGATATCATTCCTACCTTCCTCTTTACTCGAACAATCACTTGGGTAGTAAATGCATGATGGGCTTAACAGTTTTACTCATATATGCTTAGCGAATCTTTTAAGGGCGTCTTTCATGAAAAAAAATAGTTTATGCATTCACCTTGATTTTTGAAAGATCCTTTTGATATACAAACTTTCAAAACAAATTCTGATCTTCTTTAAATCTACATGACAACCATACCTCATGATAGCACTCAAAAGTTATTTCTGATTTTCCATTTCATGTGGTATCTCTTGCATCAAGCTTTTCAATGCATAAGCAGCTATGGTTTCGAGAACAATACATCCCTCTTAATTACATCTTTAAGTTCTCAATCTACTAATGATCTCAGTTCAAGTTTGTGGTTTAAGAATGTTGACACAGATTATTGAAGCTTGAACAATGAATATAACCAAGAGAGAATGACAACGAAAATGTCTCTTATCAAGATGTGTGGAATGGCTATACCAACCCTGAGAAACTCTCGCCAATACACATGAGCATTTCTATCCCTTACATATTCTGTTGTGAAATTAAATGGATAGACTCTCTCTTGTCTGACATGCATTAGAAATCTTAGGAAATGCCTTGAATTGAACTCTGCTAAGATCTGTAAAACATGGCATAGAATCACAAGCATGCTATAATCTGTATTAATTTCAAGCTTGTTGATATCCTAAGAACAGTGAGATCACACTGAGCATATCTAGAAGAACTTGAGCAAAAATTCGGAAATTATTCTCGTAATCATATGCTGAAATTTGGTTGTTTTTGTAAACCGAATTTAGTCTTAAAATCAAACTATTCTGTGAGCATGAAAATTTCCAGTATTTCATTTTTGTGAGGATGAAGATTTTTCAAAATTTCATTATGTTAAAAATTCACATGTCTTCATGATCTAACATGAACATCCTTGAGGCATATTTATTGAACTATACTTGCTTATGAAACTCTGAAAGTATGCCACCTGTTTGATACTCTTTGTACTATAACATTGATATTTATCTATGAGAGTATAAATAGAGTTCATGTCTTGATAGTGAAACTATGTGAACATATAGACAATTTCAAAATTAGTTTTCACATAATCATTGTTCATATTTTCTTAAACCAACTAGCAAGCATGATTTCTTAAAATTATTAACTTGTGGTGATTAACACAGATTGACTTGAATGTCCAGAGGATGGTCTCCAATGTTAAATCTTAAGTTCTTTCACTGACCATCAGAAAAGCACTTGTTTCCTCAAGCACATGAAGGCCCAATCATCAAGTTTGAGCAAGGATGCTTTCGCAACAATCAGCGCTTTCGATAGCAGGCCAACTATTGAACCATGGGAAGAGTAGAGTGACTGCCCAGTCATGTCTGCTTTTGGTTGTAGCTCAGCTTGCCGAAGCGAATCATCAAAGCACTTGCACTAGGGGTTTCCACTTGAGATAGCACATCTCTTGAAGATGTCAGGAAGCATGCTTATCTGCATATGATTAAGATTCATGAGTCTAATAGAGTCTGGAGATTCCTCATCTGTGGTAACATCTACACCTTACCATCTCTTATATATGATGCATACATGGCATTGGTAAGGGTGTCAATTTAGGATTTCTTTGCTCAATCTGCATTGACTTCAAAATCATTCACTGCTTTAGAAAATCATCCTAGCTCACACATCTGTATCCTTTATATGACACGCTGGAAAGTAAATTGATAACATACCTCTCTTATATGCTTCCTTTCTTGATTCAGTAATGATTAACCTTAATATAGAAGAGAAGTAAAGGACATTACTCGATAATGATCCCTTGAAAATAGAGAGTTGCATGCTGT
Organism: Mimosa pudica; assembly: GCA_029929735.1. Taxonomy (NCBI): domain Eukaryota; kingdom Viridiplantae; phylum Streptophyta; class Magnoliopsida; order Fabales; family Fabaceae; genus Mimosa; species Mimosa pudica. Next base: position 1,723,014 of record JAKELP010000037.1, on the reverse strand, counting down.
CATAGATAATAAACTCTTGAGATACTGTGATGCAATTATTTGGAAATTATTTTTGGCACTTTAAACTCACAAATTTCATTTGACTTGATTTCATTTTTCACATGGTATCACAAATTTCACTTGGCATTCAATCATTTCATTTGATATCACAAGTTCAAACTCACATATTTCATTTGATTTCATTTGGTATCACGAATTTAAAAATCACAAATTTTCAATTGATATCATAATCATCATTTTAAACGCACCAAAATTATTTTGATATCATGTTAATCATTTCAAGAAGGTCAAAATTACTTTTGATGTCTTTTATATTTAAAAAGGAACTTTCACCTTCAAAAAGAGAACTGTTTTTGTATGTTTTGATCTAGACTTAATTCTTGCAAAACATGTTCTGTTATCTTGCATAATGGTTAGGGAGAGTAAACACACTTAGAATACTGAATCAATATTTTCTTCCTTCTGTCTCACACTGTCTAGTTATCCTACATAATATTTAGGAAGAATAGGGAGAAATATTAGGTAGAAAGCCCATTCCTAGGAGAACGATAGAAGTATCCCCATCCCTAAGGCTAGCTTGCACTTGTTGAATTTTGATGAAGCCAAAAGGGGGAGAGAAATGAGACACGAGATGTCTAGAGATGAGACATGAGATGTCTAGAGCTGAAAGATAAGATATCTGGGGAGAGAACTGGGAATGAAATATAGCTCTGGAAATGATCTAAGTTTAATTATGTTCTCTAGTCATCTATGGGTTTGTCATCATCAAAAAGGGGGAGAATGTTAGAAATGAGACACGAGATGTCTAGAGATGAGACATGAGATGTCTAGAGCTGAAAGATAAGATATCTGGGGAGAGAACTGGGAATGAAATATAGCTCTGGAAATGATCTAAGTTTAATTATGTTCTCTAGTCATCTATGGGTTTGTCATCATCAAAAAGGGGGAGAATGTTAGAATCTTAAGTTTTGATGGTGACTTAGGTATGATATGGTCTAGTACTTAAAAGAACATAATTAACACTTAGGAAGGATTAGATGACATGGTTAGAACCCTGAGTTAGATCACTTGTGAATGCAAGATCATTTCCGGAAGTATTAGCACTAGAGTCACAACCGGATGCAGATTCACTTCCGAATGAATCAAGACTAGCGCTCACGGATGCGGAATCACTTCCGGATAGACTAGGACTCGCGCACGCGGATAAATGTGTCATCCCCCAGCGGCAGCGAGTAACTCACTAGGGATTTAACTTAGTCCATGAGAATTAGGTACACAAAACCTTAAGACTAAGCTATGTTTCAATCGGAAGTGAGTTTGCTTCCTGTTAGACTTAGACTGGCGCAGAGCGATAGAATAGATATTACTCCAAGCGACAGTGAGTCTACTTCCCCAAGTGAAAGCGCTTCCTGTTAGAATTAGACTGGCGCAGAGCGACAGAATAGATATTACCCCAAGCGTCAGTGAGTCTACTTCCCCAAGTGAAAGCGCTTCCTGTTAGACTTAGACTGGCGCAGAGCAATAGAATAGTTATTACCCCAAGCGTCAGTAAGTCTACTTCGCCGAGTGAAAGCACTTCCTATTAGATTTAGACTGGCGCAGGTTGATAGACTAGATATAACCCCGAGCGTCAGCGGAAATGCAACATCAAGTGAAGTTGCTTCCTGTTAGATCTTGACTGGCGCAGACTGATAGAATAGATTTCACCCTAAGCGTCAGTGAATTCACCACGTCAAGTAAAAGTGCTTCCGATAGCTCAGTGACTAGCGCTGAGTGGTGGAATGAAATAGACTAAGCGAGAGCAAGTCATGGTGAACTAAATCCCTCATCAAGTGAATTTACTTCCGGATGTAGAAGTGCTTCCGGATACACCTTAGACTTAGGATCACCCACTGCATGAGACTATATGATTATATTGCTAAACTAACGTTCAAGTGCAGCACACTCAGTAAGGTTGCTTCCGGATGAGAAGTTGCTTCCGCAAGCAATCAGAATGTCTGAACGTTCAAAGAGATGCAGTGTCAGAATGCTTTTAACAGAGCAGAGGTGTCAGGACTACTTTTCAGAGATAAAGCAAGTCAACCCTGCTGAAGCATTTAAGAAGATGTTCCTTCCAACGGTAACAAGAGGATAACAGACACATTCAAACAACATTGTTACCTACCAAGCATGAGGAGTATGAGAACATAATCTGAAGATTCACTCAAGGTGTCAAAGCTCATACTGCCCACAAGAGTCAGAGTCCATAAGAGAGCTTCTGATAGCAAGAGAGGATCCAATAGCAAAGCACTCTTATCATTCATGGACAAGTGCTTGGAAGACAAAGTTCCTCTATGTGATAGCAAGCAAAATGTTAGAGTCCACGAGCTTCAGATAGCAAGAGAGCTTCCGATAGTGAGTCTCTTAACATCCTGGACTTATGCTTGAGGAACGAAGTCCTCTCTGACAGCAAGCAAGAGTCGGACCGTACAAAGTGTTCAGATGTCAGAACGACTTTTGTCAGAATAGTATTGTCAGAACAGTGTTGACAGAACAGCATGGTCAGAGCACCTTTTCAGATAAAGCAAAGTCAACCCTGCTGTGCATTAATGAGGACAACGTAAACAAGGCCCCAACGTCTATAATCAAACGATCTTATTGCCTCTCCAACGGCTAGATATTCAGAGACTGGTATAAAAGGGATGTTCTTCATTTCTGAAGGGGGGGCTTGAAAAAGAGAGAGAGAACAGGGCTATTATCTGAAAAACACTATTCTACATTCCTCTCATCTTCTACTCTCGGACTTTGATATGTAATATTCTTAGAGAGTGATTCATTTGTACTTAAGTGAGTAACATCATCCACTCTTTGAGAGAGTTAGTTTTGAGCTTAAGTGTTTAACAAAATCAGTTCATAGAGTGAACATAATTGTAATCTTACATTTTGTAAGGGGGAGCATTTAGAAGGTTTTCTAAATCTCCATAGGTTGCAAGTTAGCCCGTAAAACTTGCGTTTGTAAGGTTGCAAGTGATCCCGTAAAACTTGCGGTAAGGTTTGCAGGTGAACCCGTTGTAAAACCTGTGGGTTGTTAGGTGAACCCGTGCTCGTAAAACCTAAAGTGTAAAGGCTTCTCTTGTGCCCGGTTTAAACAAGAATAGTGGATTGGAAATCTCAGGTGTAGCCTGGGGACTGGATGTAGGTCTGGGTGACCGAACCAGGATAAATTTATGTGTGCATATACTTATACTTGATCATTCTATTTTGCATCACATAGCATACTGACTTGTGCATAGCATTATTTATTATCATCATCACCGAGCACAAGCAGTCTTTCGAAAAGAGTTTAAGTTTTTATTCCCTCACCCAATTCACCCCCCCCTCTTGGGTGACAGCCACGAATTTCAGATTAGGCATGTATAGGTTAGACATCTAGTTTTAGGTGTTCTACTTTATGTTAGCTTGAAATCTCTCTTGATTGTTAAGGACATGAAAACCGAGGCTTAATTCTTGTAGTTTCATAAATGTATGTGTGTGCGATTAGCTCCTCTCACATTTGTGGAATGAATTTGTTTCCTAAATGCTAGATTTAGTGTTTAGTGTTGCTTATGGTATGTTCTTGGCTTGAAAGAGCTTAAGGCTTAATTAAATTAGTTAAACTCTTGAAGACTTCTTTGATTAAAGAGGTCTCGCGAATTTAACTAGTTTATATTAAGGAGAACAAATATATGAAGTCCGATTAAACGTAAGCACGGAGTACTTGGAGAAGGAGGTACATCTCATCCATACTTTCATTCATTCACCTAATTCTGTTAGTTGTAGTTTTAATTAGTTTTAATTAGTCTTACATACAAAACCTGCACACAATCTGTTTGATAATTTGCTTAACTTGTAATTAATTGACCTAAGCAAGAGATAAAACCAAACTGTGAATTGACCTAGGACTTGCTGCTAACTGCTGTAGTTTAATTCTTAGTTTTTATTTGCTTTAGCTCTTTTTAGACGACGAAAAAGAGATAAATCACAACTTCAATATATTTTTTTTTTATACATCAAACACTGAAGCTTTAGCCTCACTTCAAACAATTCACAACTCAACAATTAATCCCAGATTCGGACTTCCCTCTCTCTCGCACTCAAGCTAAAAAGAAAAGATTACAAATGGAAGAAATGAACCACCTTAACTCGTTTAACCACTCATGTCATGCTGTGTCTTTGTCTTCGCCGGAAAAAGGCCGTAGATACGCCGGAAATAGCCACTGGAACCGAGGAACGCGAAGAGAAATTCAAAGAACAAGGAAAGGAGAGTTAGGGCTCGGAGTGGATGTGAGGAAATAGATAGAATCTAAGAAAAAGACTTACTTTAACTTGCTTTTGGCCCTGGGTGCGTCATCTATAGCTTCCCGTCGCCGGAAAAGCTTCGCTGGACGCCAAGCTCGCCAGAAAAAAAAAAGAGCAAAAAGAAAACACACCCACCGATCAAGCTCATGCTTCACGGATCCGAGGAGAAGAGAAGAGGAGAAACGAAAATGAATAAGCTTTTTAGGAGAGGGAAGGCAAAATCGATGAGCTTGAAGAAGAAGAGAAAAGTTGACAATGGAGGAAGGAGGGAGGGAGTCCGTCATTTTATGAAGAAAGAAGAAGAGGGAAGTGTTTGGTTTGGGAGAAATAAGGGTGGTTTTTGATAATTAAAGCCCAAACTTGCCATAGTGTACTTATTTTGATTTAAAACCACTTAAACCAGCCTCCAATCTTCTTAAACTTCAAAATATTTTTAGCTTTACCATTCCCTCATTTTTCAAACTCTTCAATTTCTTAATTAATTATATGCATATTAATTACTCAAAATTTCCAAAAATATCCCAAAAATTCCTAAAATTTCAAAATTCCTAATTTCTCCATTTATCATTTCCCAAAACACTCTTTAACCCTGTATTAAATTTTCAGGATGTTACAGAATTAATCAAGGAATTAGTAACAGTATATTACCGAAAACAACCATGAATATGTATATAAAAAACAAAAATTGCAACACAAAAATAAGTGAAACCTTTAGAAGAAATTCCAAAATAAAGGCCATCCTTATTTAAAATCAATGTATTGATACACAAAAATATGTGATATAGACAGCATAATCAGATTTTTGTATAACAACACATCCAAACAACAAATCAATCAACAGGCAGTACAATAGCCCCTATGAAGCGTTTGAAAATGCACTAAGCCTATATCATTTAAACTCAAACTTTTCTAGAACATTGTCTAAACTAAATTTGAGTAGTTCCCAATAAGACATACACAACAATACGAACCAATAACTCTGCATTACAACTCCCAAAACTAAGTAGGAAGAACTGAATGTAATCCATTCACACATAAAACCAACTAAACTTCTACAATAGAAGTTTACCTTCACGATTATTTGGTACCACAGCTCTGAACAAAAATTTTATATTTTGACACAATAACTTAATGAAATAATATTAAAAGAATATAATATTATATTCTGACACAATATAATATTATATTTTACAGCAAGAAAGAAAATAAAATCAGCATCAAAAGATCACACGTCCAAACAAAGAAAATTTAACTTTCAAAAAATATTAAAAAAATGCTAACACACCCAAATTAAAAATTTAAGCTTTATTTTGCATTTTCCCTCCTATCTAAAAGGATACTATTTCTCTATCTAGTTAGATTAAACTTATTTTTTAAAAATTATATCATTAATAGGCCAACATAGATAAAATGACCAAAAAACCTGGTTAATGTTTGATATCCACCTTAAGAATAAAACAAAAACAACAACAACTAAACCTTATCTCACTCAAGTGAGGTCGGCTACATGAGTCATATGTCGTCATTTTGCACGATCATAAGTCATACCTGGTAATAAACCTTTTGCTGAAAGATCTCTTTGAACAACTTCATTAAGAGTTCTCTTTGGTCTTCCTCTTTTTCTTATATATGGATCTTCTACCATCTGATCCACTCTTCTTACTGGCTCATCTAATTCTCTTCTTTGAACATGTCCATACCACCTTAAACGATTTTCTACCATTTTCTCCGAAATCGGTGCTACTCCAACTCTTTCACGAATATAATCATTCTGAATCCTATCTTTTATTGTATACCCACTCATCCATCTCAACATTCTCATTTCTGTCACATCCATCTTATGTTCTTGATGTCTTTTAATTGCCCAACATTCACTACTATCATTGCCGATCTAATAGCTGTTCGATAAAATTTTCCTTTTACTTTATCTTGAACCTTATTATCACATATAACTCCAGAAGCATTTCTCCATTTACACCACCCAGCTTGAATTCTATTGTTAACATCACCATCTACTTCACAATCTTCTTGTATAATTGATCCCAAATATCTAAACTTGTTCACCTGTTGTATAACATGATCACCCAATTTAATGTCTATATCCTCATGTACTTGTGTATAGCTAAAACTATAGTGCATATATTCCGTCTTGCTTCTACTTATTCTAAAAGTTTTTGACTATAGAGTCCGCCTCCATAATTCTATATCATCCGCGAAAAGCATACACTTAGGAATTTCTTCCTGTATACTTGTAGTTAAGGTATCCAAAACAAGATTAAACAAATATGGACTCAACCTTGGTGCAGTCCAATTCTTATTGGAAAATCAATTATTTCTCCTGCAGGAGTTCTAACCCTAGTTTTTGACTCTAGAGTCCGCCTCCATAATTCTAATTACTCCTTCATACATATCTTGAATTACTCTTATATACTCAACTTGTACTTCTTTCTTTTCTAAAACTTTCCAAAGTAAATCTCTTGGTACCCTATCATATGCTTTTTCAAGATCAATAAAAATCATATATAAATCCTTACTTCTACTACGATATTTTTCCATTAAACTTCTAATTAAATAAATTGCTTCTTTAGTTGACCTACCCGGCATGAAACCAAATTGGTTTTTCGATATACTAGTTTCTATTCGTAACCTACGCTCAATTACTTTTTCCCATAACTTCATAGTATGACTCATAAGTTTTATTCCTCTATAATTTGTACAATTTTGAATATCTCCTTTATTCTTATAAATAGGAACTAATGTACTCTCCCTCCAATCATCTGGCATTTTCTTAGACCTTAAAATTTCATTAAATAAATTAGTAAGCCACAACACTCCATATTCTCCCAAACATTTCTAAACTTCAATAGGATTATCATCGGGTCCCACAACTTTACCACTTTCCATTTTCCTGAGAGCAATCTCAACCTCACTCACTCTAATCTTATTATTATTATTACCTTTATAGTTGATATTCCTTTCATTAAACCCCAAATCATCTATATTGTAATTCAAAGTTTCAGCACTATCATTAAACAACTTATAAAAGTAATTCTTCCATCTATCCCTAATTTTATCATCTCTAACCAATACATTATCATCTTCATCCTTAACACACCTTACTTGATATAATCCCTTGATTTCCGCTCCCTTATTTTTGCTATTCGATACATTCTTTGTTCCCCAGCTTTAGTCTCTAACTCTTTATAAAACTCTTCAAAAGAAATAGCACGAGCTATACTTACAGCTTTTTTCGCCTCCTTTTTTGCTAATCTATATTTAACCTAATTTTCCTTATTATCAAACATATTTAAATCCTTAAAACACTGTTTTTTGAATTTAATTTTCTCTTGAACACTAGTATTCCACCACCAAGTCTCATTTTTACACCTAATATAACTCTTTGATTCACCTAAAATTTCCTTAGCTATTTTTAACACCCTCTTAATCATTTCTTTCCATAAATCATTAGCACTCACTTGTTTATCCCAAACACATTCATTTGTGATCCTATTTTTAAAATTTATCATTTTTCCCCTTTTAATTGCCACAATTTAATTCTTGGATTAAACACGTCTCGCTTTTTCATTCGATTAAACTTCATACGAACATCTAAAACTAAAGGCCTATGTTGTGTTGTCACTCCATCACTTGGAATTACCTTGCAATTTGCACAAATTCTTCTGTCCGAATTTCTTACTAAAAAGAAATCAATCTGTGATCTATTATATCCACTCTTATATGTAATCAAATGCTCTTCTTTTTTCTCAAAACAAGTATTAACAATTTTTAGAGTGTGAGCTATGCAGAATTCAATAATAGACTGTCCTTCATTATTGATCCTACCAAATCCAAAACCACCATGAACTTGTGTGTATTGTCCTGCATCTTTACCAACATGTCCATTAAGATCACCACCAATAAAAACTTTTTCATTGATAGGTATTCTTTGAATCATCTCCTCCAATTCGTCCCAAAATTGTTCCTTAATGTGCAATTCTGTCCCAACCTGAGGGGCATATGCACTAATAATATTAATTGCTTCCTCTTCAACTAGTATTTTTATCGATATTAATCTGTCTCCAATCCTAAAAACTTCGACCACATTCTTCTTCCATTCTTCATCCGCAATTATACCAACACCATTCCAATAACTCACTTTACCAGTATACCAGAGTTTATAACCACCAATATCCCTAGCCTTTTCACCAACCCATTTAGTTTCTTGAAGACATAAAATGTTTATCTTTCTATCCCTCATTACTCCTATTACCTCCCAAGATTTGTCTTTCAAGGTTCCTACATTCCACGTACTAAATCTAATCTTACTCTCATGAACTTGCTTCTTTATATACCCCTTCCTATAAGAGTTTGATAACTCTTGCGAAAAACCAGGCAATGACCTATTGTTAAAATGGTTGTGTATGCTCATGCTCGATAGATTCGACAAATTTTTACGTTGGCTGCCGAAGCCTAACACAACCTACTCTTTTTATCCGGGCTTAGGACCGGCTATAAATATAAGCAGAGTATTTCTCAATATAAACAATAATAAAACAATACATAAAATAAATAAAATAAACACTAAGTAAATTCAACAATATTAATAATGAAACTGGCCACAAATAATAGCAATAAAATAAAATAAAATAAAACACTAAAACAATGAATCACAATAATATAAAACAATATAATAAAACCATATATATATATATATATATATATATATATATACATATATATATATACAAATAAATAATAAAACAAAATAAGAACAAATGCTCCACAATAATAGAACAATAATTAATAAATATACTATAGAAAATAAAATAACAACAATACTCAACAACAATATTCAAAGGTTAAAATATGTATGAAAAACAAAAGATTTTAGAAGACTATGGAATTTCAAATGAAATAACTTAAAGAAAATCAAACTTTAAACCAAAGATTTCTGATGATGTAAATCGTGATAGTAGGGAAATGGATATGATGCTTGACGTAATGAATTTCTCCAAAAGATTGAAGATGAAGAAGATTGTGAGAATGAGAGATTGAGGAGGAATAATATTATAAGAATGAGAGGAAACCAGAGCTTTTTAGTGAATTAATGTGGTTGTATAAATGTTGATGATAATAGATAAATGTAATCTCAAAATTATCCCTGAGAATAATGAAATTCTTAGAAAGATTATAATAACTTAGGAGAAAAAGAGAAGAGGACAATAGCAATAATCAACAATAAATTAAAACAATAATTAATAATAATTACTATGATTTAAAAAAAATGTTCAACAAAAATGATCAAATGTTAAGATATGTATGCGAGAAACAAAATATTTAAGAAAACTATATAATTTTAATTAAATGACTTAAAAGGCAAAAAAAAAATCAAAATTCAAATGATGTGAACTGTGATTGTAGGAAAATGATGATGATGATCTTAAATGAAGAAGATTGTAAGAATGAGAAGATTGAGTAAGATAAAGAAGGAAGATTATAAAAATGAGAGAAAGAATAGAAAAGAGCAGATTGTATAAAGGTTACGATGTATATGATAAAGCAAAAATATTTAAGAAAACTAAGTAATTTTAGTGAAAATGACTTAAAATAAAATAAAATAATATTAATAATGAAACTGGCCACAAATAATAGCAATAAAATAAAATAAAACACTAAAACAATGAATCACAATAATATAAAACAATATAATAAAACCATATATATATACATACATACATACATATATATATATATATATATATATATATATATATATATATATATATATATATATAATAAAACAAAATAACAGCAAATGCTCCACAATAATAGAACAATAATTAATAAATAAAATATAGAAAATAAAATAACAACAATACTCAACAAATTATAAATTATAATTTTCACAGATGTTAAACGGGAATAAATTATAATTTTGCAAAAAAAAAAAAAATCGAACGGTAATTTTCGCAGATGTTAAACGGACATAAATTATAATTTCCGCATATGTTAAACGGGAATAAATTATAATTTTCGCAAAAAAAAATCATCTTCGTTGCATTACCCTTGAATTTCTCTGACTATGCCCACATGATCAGCACTAACATTAAAAATGCAACGGAAATTAAACTTTAATTTCTCTGATTATTTAATATTCAAACAAAAAAATAAAAAAAATAATAAAAAAAATAAAAAAAATTGAGAGATCTTTTTAAAATAAAATAAGAATAAATGCAGTAAAAGTAATCTCAAAATGCAACGGAAGCTAAAAGAACTGGTTGCTTATTCAACGTGAAAATAGTGGGAGTACATAACACACACGATATATCTATCGTGTAGAAAAACATGGAAAAGGTTTAAATAATAAAACGGCCAAAAACAAAATGCCAACAAAATGAATAAGTCAAGTAACAAAGTCCTAAATAAGTGCCTTAGGAAATCTACCCGAATAACCACCAACGAATTTTCTAAATTATTGAACAATTAATTAATCAAATAATAATTAAAAATTAATGCATCTTGAATTATTCTTCAACATGATGAATGTCCATCAAAACAAACACAAAAGAAAGAAATAAGAAGAAGAAAAAGGAAGAGTCAGTTACACAACGTAAACTTTAATAGCCATATTGTTCTGTTTTGTGTTGATTGAAGAAAACATTCGACTTTTATGAACCAGTAATAACACATAAAACAAATTCCACATCAATAAAGATGTAAACTTTGGATCATATCACAGTCCATAAAGGAGTGAAGAGCTATCATGGATGGGAAAGTTATCATTAGAGGGTTTTTCCTTAACGAGTGAGAAAAATGAACACAATTCCAACTTCACAATTTAATCACAACTAAACATAAAAGCATAGAAACATCATTAACTCCTCAACTCAAGTGAGGAAGAAGGCAGAAAACTCATGCATCAGTCACGCACTTAGTTAACATAAATTAATCGAAGAAAGGAAAACCAAAATAATAAAAAACACATAAAAATGCTCCGTAGCTGTCGGCATACGACTCCATTCATAGGGTTCCAATGATAAAGTTCAGAAAATTCATTGATTTATAAGGCGCCTAGAGATAAGGGATGAATATATATATTATAAGGCGCCTTATAAGCCACTAGAGAATAATAAATAATATGCTTATGCAGTAATAGAAACAGTAAAGAGAGCCAAACTATAATATTCCCCAACTTAAATAAATAAATAAAAATCTGGAAATCCAACTTAAGAGCATAGAAAGAAGAAGAAGAAGAAATGTTTTAAGAATTGTGATGATATGACACCATAAACTTGAAAATAACACACACAATAAATAATAAATAAACAAACAAAGGAGGTATGTAAGTAGGAAATCGTACCTTAATAATCATGAACCATACATTTGAGTAAATGATAATACTGAACTGGCCTGAGGAATTTTGTGATGGTTTGGCTTACCAGGGATTGAGATGTATATGTTACCAGGGAAAAATTTTCCAATGATGCGAAGGATCTTGCTGCCCTGTTTGTCTTTGCCTCTGATGTTGAAGCATCCATCAAAAGAAATAAATATTCACTTAAACTCTAACAATGAAACATATGGCATAAAACTCTAAGTCACACAATAGTCGCTGGCGTGCTTGCTGTGAAGATCAATTAGAATAATAGCCTTCTTCATTCTTTCAGAGAGCAGTGAACGTGAAAACACAAACAATCGTAAAAATACGACACGCACAAATAATTAAAAATAATTACATAAAAAAATAACTCATGTATACTAATTAGCGTCGCACTCGTTCCCAAAAGTACTACCCAATTTCTCTAATTAAGCTCTTTAACTTAATCTTTATAATTATCAAAGTTTGTCTAGTAAATGACATACATGTAACATAATTCATAAGAATAAAACACCTTAAAAATAATCACCTATTAACAATAAACCTATACAAAAAATATATCAATTAAATTGGAAAATAGCTGGTGTCTTTGAAATTTCTTTTAAACTGAAAACTAACTTAACATATAACTTTTTTATATAACTTACTTATAAGCAAACCAAACAACAAATTTTGTAATTATCTACAAAATGAAACAAACACAACTAGGTCGATAAGAAAGAACACGTGGTACAAAGTAAAAACTACAAACTCTCATGTCCAGCATTGAAATCAAGTACCAAAACCACACAATAGTCAAAGGCACATGAACAAAATAATAAACCATATATGTATTCCATAAAATCTGTAATAACTGTTGTAACATACTGTTACTAATTCCCTTAATTTGTTAGAATCTTAAGTTTTGATGAAGACTAAAATATGAAAGAATAGGCCAAGTACTTAGAAAGCAATAGGTTAACATAGGATCCCAAGTGAGAGTGCAACCGGATGTGGATTTACTTCCGGATAAACTAGGACTTGCGCTCGCGGATGAATGTTTCATTCCCCAGCGGCAGCAAGTAACTCACTAAGGAAATAACTTAGTCCATGAGCACTAGATATACAAAACCTTAAGACTAAGCTAAGACTCAACCGGAAGTGAAATTGCTTCCTGTTAGATTTTGACTGGCGCTGACTGATAGAATGGATAACCCCAAGCGTCAGTGAACATAAGCCACGTCAAGTGAAAGTGCTTCCGATAGCTTAGTGACTGGCGCTGGCTGATAGAATAGATAACCCCAAGCGTCAGTGAACATAAGCCACGTCAAGTGAAAGTGCTTCCGATAGCTTAGTGATTAGCGCTGACTGTTGGAATGAAGGACACTGAGCGAGAGTGAGTGATAGTGAACAAAATCCTTCATCCAGTGGTTTTACTTCCGGATGTAGAAGTGCTTCCGGATACATCATAGACTAAGAACACCCACTGCATGTGACTATGTGCTTATATTGCTAAACTAACGTTCAAGTGCAGCACACTAAGTAAAGTTGCTTCCGGATGTGATTTTGCTTCCGCAAGCAATCAGAATGTCAGAACGTTAAGAGATGCAGTGTCAGAATGCTTTTGTCAGAGCAGAGGTGTCAGGACTACTTTTCAGAGATAAAGCAAGTCAACCCTGCTATGCATTGATGAAGCATTTATTGGGCAAACGGTAACATGGGAAAAACGGTCATATTCAAACGGCTAACCCACCTACCAAGAGTTCAAATGTTTGAAGACTATATAAAGGAGCTCAACTTCATTTATGAAGCAATCAATTATCTTTGAATATTCTTGAGAGAAGTTAGAGCGAGAAACTAAGAACATCTTCAAGCATTCAAAGCTGCCCAGAAAAGAAAAGAGCATTTAACACATCGAGTGATCCTTTTCATCTACATATTTTGTACTCCTTGTTGTTAAGTCTCTTCTTGTTATAAGAGCATTGATTGTACTTAAGTGTGTAACACCATCCGTTCTTTGAGAGAACTTAGTCAGAAAAATCCTTTAAGTGTAAAGGTACCCCTTGCTTGGTGTGAGGGGGAGCTAGTTAGAAAGGTTACAAGTGAGCCTGTGTAAAACTTGTAGTTGTAAGGTTGCAAGTGATCCCGTGCAAAACTTGCGGTTGTAAGGTTTCAGGTGAGCCCGATTTAAAACCTGAGATATAGTGGAACTCGGCCTGGGTGGTTGAGGACTGAACGTAGGTCAGGTAGACCGAACCAGTATAACTCTTGTGTTGTTTTATTTGAGCATTTATTTTTGAAGCACAATTCACCCCCCCTCTTGTGCATCCATTACTTTCATTTGGTATCAGAGCAGGTCTTTCTCACTCGATTCCAACGAATCCAGAAAGCAAAGATCCAGTAATGGATACAGATTATTCTCTACCAGATGTCTCTGTTCAACCCAACAAGCCCCCAGGCTTCGATGGGTACAACTATCCATTCTGGAAGTTTAGAATGGAGACTTATATCAAGTCAAGTGACATTAGACTCTGGGATGTAATCGAAGGTGGGGATCAAACTCCCTTAGATGAGGATGGATTTGCTAAGGTGAGAGCCAGATACACCCCTGAGGACTATGCTCTAGTCCAACTGAACCATAGGGCCATGCACTACATCCAGTGTGCTCTCAGTCCCAAAGAGTTTCACAGGATCAGCCACCACAAAAATGCTAAAGATATGTGGGAGGCTCTTGAGGCTGCTCACTCTGGAACCAGGGGAGTAAAAGCAAGACGTGTTGAGATGCTGGTGGAAGAATTTCACAAGTTCGCCATGCTTAGTCCCACTGAGCCTATCAGAGAGCTAGAGCTTAGGTTCACTCATCTCATCAACAATTTGGCCTCGCTGGGTAAGGATATTCCTGAAAGAGAGCAAGTAAGCAAGATCCTAAAGATCTTGAAGGGTGACTGGATCACCAAAGTAACTATCTTGCAGGAAGTCCAAGGAGAATCGACCAGCTCCATCACCGCACTATTTGGCTCTCTTGCTGAATATGAACCTACCTTGCTGGCTCAGAGAGCTCCTCAAGCCTCATCCAAGAACAAGAACCTTGCTCTTGTTGCTCCCAGCAAGGAGATCGATGATGATGATGAGGATGATGAGGAGGAAATGGATGATGAGGAGATGGCTATGATGGTGAGAAAATTCAGAAAGTTCTTCAGAAAGAAAGGAGGCTTTCAGAGAGGTGACTCCAGCCAGAAAAAGGGATACAAGAAGGAAAAGGTCCCTGTGTGCTTTGAATGCGAGAAGCCTGGTCACTTCAAGGCTGAGTGTCCCAGCCTGCAGAGGTCAAAAGGCAAAGACAAAAGAAAGGCCTTCGTTTCCTCCATTTGGGTGAATAGCTCAGATGACGAAGCAAGTGATGAGGAAGAAGTTGCCAACCTCTGCCTGGTAGCTAGAGAAGATGATGAGGAAGCATCTTCAGATCTTGACCTCACCAACGAAGATCATGAGGTAACTCTTTCTGAACTACAAGAGGCTTACAATGAGGATCATGAAGAATTCTCTAGATTATGTAAAGCCTATTAAGTATTAAAAACTAAAAAGGAATCACTTGAGTCCAAGGTGGACTCACTAAGTGAAGAGCTAGCGGAAGCTAGAAAGCTTCCGGTAGTGGATGGCCAGGGTTCTCCCCAAGCAGAACCAAATGCCTTAACACTTGAGAGCTGCCCTAATTGCAGCAAAATCTCAGCTGAGAAAGACAAGCTGCAAAATGCCCTGCAGAAGTTTACAAATGGTTCAGAAATGTTAAATATAATTAATGAATCAAAGGGCATATAAGGATAGGACTGGCTTAGGATATACTCCTAGAGGGAAAAAGTGGGTGGAACCAAAAGTAAAGCCCTACTTAAAGTTCTTCCATAAAGCCACTAGTCACAGCTCCTCACCCTTCAACTTCTGTAACTACTGCAACAGGAAAGGACACTCCACGTCCACCTGTAATGCCAAGAAGCATGGAGCAAGTAGCTCTTACAAATGGGTCCCTAAAGGAACCAAGGCTACAAAGGATCCTCCACCTGCAAAGGAAACCAAGAGAGGACAAGGATTCCGAGCCTGGAACCATTCCACAGGGAAAACCCAAGAGCCTAGAGCCAGCACTAGGCCAGAGGCTCCAAATGATCATAAGCCCAAGGTTAAGGCCAACACTAGACCAAGGGCACTAAAAACTAATGACAGAGGACCCAAGAGAGGTTGGGTACCTAAGCTTGCTTGATTATTTCAGGTGTGTCTCAAGGCATCCAAGAACAAAAAATGGTACATCGATAGCGGATGCTCGAGACATATGACTGGAGACAGAGACAAGTTCAAATCTCTGGTGATCAAAGATGGAGCCACAGTGACCTTTGGAGGAAATCAAAGTGGTAAGATCACTGGAGTTGGAGAAGTCGGAACAGTCAAAGACGTCTATCTAGTGGACGGTCTCTGTCACAACCTGCTGAGCGTAAGCCAGAGCACTGACAAAGGAAATTGGGTAATCTTTGATTCAAATGAGTGCTTAATAGTTGATAAGCAGGATCTGAATTTAGACAAGGCCAATTTAAAATGCAAACTTAAGGCAAATAGAAACGAAAACCTATATACCCTGGACTTATGTCAACAGCTAGAAGAAAAATGTTTAATATCTAGTGATGAAAATAGTTGGCTTTGGCTTAAGAGGTTAGCTCATGTTAATTTTACTCAACTTGATATGCTAATTAAAAAGGAGCTAGCTATAGGTATTCCAACTATTAAAGTAAAGCATGATTTTATTTGTGAATCCTGCCAACGAGGGAAGCAAACAAAGTCCTCGTTTAAAACTAAGAAGAGAGTCTCCACCAGCAGGCCCTTGGAACTAATCCACATGGATTTAGTTGGGCCAGCGAGAGTGAAGAGCTTGGGTGGAAACCTGTATGCTCTAGTGGTGGTGGATGACTATTCAAGGTTCACCTGGACTGTGTTTCTTGCCTCTAAGCAAGATGCTTTTGTTGTCCTGGCTAAGAAAGTGCAGAATGAGAGAGAGCTCAAAATCACAGCCATAAGGACAGACCATGGAGGAGAATTTGAGAACCATAGCTTCTCTGAGCTATGTGAACAAAATGGCATAGAACACAACTTCTCAGCTCCTAGGACTCCTCAACAGAACGGAGTTGTCGAAAGAAAGAACAGGGTTCTGACAGAGATGGCTAGAAGCATGCTCAATGAGAAAGAGGTTTCTCAAGTGTTCTGGGCGGACGCTATGAGCACTGCTTGCTATATCTCTAACAGAGCCTATGTTCGCAAGGGCTTGGACAAGACTCCCTACGAGCTGTACAAAGGGAGGAAGCCCAACATCAGCCACCTCAGAATCTTTGGATCAAAGTGCTTTGTGCATAACAATGGAAAGGTAAATCTGGGTAAGTTTGATCCAAAAGCTGATGTAGGTATATTTATAGGATATTCCCTTAGGAGTAAAGCATATAGAATATACAACATGAGAACTAAAACTGTAGAAGAATCCATGCATGTTGTATTTGATGAAACTCCTACATGGGGACAATCCACAGAAGATGATGGAATACTTAATCTTCCAAAACTACCATCATCTTCCTCACCACCAAAGGAAACACCAACAAGCAATCTCAAAGAAGAAGATGAACCTAGTGATGAGCCTGGAGTGCAGACCGTGCCTGATGAGGCACAGTTGCCAACAGCTAGGAGACATCACAGGGATCATCCTCTTGATCAAGTGCTTGGTGATGTTTCTTCTGGTGTCAGAACTAGAAGACAAGTTCAAAATGAAGTTGAGTTCGGAGCATTCCTATCTCAAATCGAACCAACTTCAGTTGAACAAGCTCTTGAGGACTGCGACTGGATTATTGCCATGCAGGAAGAGCTAAATCAATTTGAGAGAAGTCAAGTTTGGGAACTAGTCCCAAGGCCGTCTCATCAATCCATAGTGGGGACCAAGTGGGTCTTCAAAAACAAACTGGATGAGACAGGTCAAATTATAAGAAACAAAGCCAGATTAGTGGCCAAAGGATATAACCAAGAAGAAGGCATTGACTATGAAGAAACTTTTGCTCCAGTTGCTAGACTTGAAGCAATAAGAATTCTTCTAGCCTTTGCATCCATGAAAGGTTTTAGATTATATCAAATGGATGTAAAAAGTGCTTTTCTTAATGGTTACATCAAAGAAGAGGTATATGTAGAACAACCTCCTGGCTTTGAGGATCATAAGCATCCCAAACATGTGTATAGATTAAAGAAAGCTTTATATGGCCTGAAACAAGCTCCTCGAGCTTGGTATGAGAGACTCAGCAGCTTTTTGTTGGGCAAGGGTTTCTCAAGGGGCAAATTAGATAATACACTGTTTATCCTTCACAAAGATAGGCATATGCTAATTGTCCAAATTTATGTTGATGATATTATTTTTGGGGCAACTAATGAAAAACTTTGTGAAGATTTCTCTAAGACTATGCAGGGTGAATTTGAAATGTCAATGATGGGAGAACTAACGTTCTTCCTAGGCCTGCAAATTAAACAGAAGAAAAATGGAATCTTCATCTCCCAAGCTAAGTACTGCAGAGAGCTACTCAAAAATTTGGGATGGATGAATGCAAGGAGTATGACACTCCCATGAGCACCTCTGCCGCACTCGATGCTGACGCAAAGGGTAAATCTGTCAGCCTGCCCATGTATAGGGGAATGATAGGTTCCCTCTTATACTTAACAGCCAGCAGGCCTGACATTCAATTTAGTGTAGGCATGTGTGCTAGGTTTCAAGCCAACCCCAAGGAGTCACACTTAACATGTGTTAAACGTATTCTGAGATACCTTGAGGGAACACAAGAACTTGGTCTTTGGTATCCCAGAGGTAACCAAGAGTTCTTGTGGGCTTACTCTGACTCTGACCATGCAGGTTATAAAACAGATAGGAAGAGCACCAGTGGACAATGCGCCTTCCTTGGTGGTTGTCTGGTGTCTTGGGCTAGCAAAAAGCAAACCTGTGTGTCTTTGTCATCCACTGAGGCAGAATACATTGCTGCTGCAAGCTGTTGTGCGCAAGTGCTATGGCTGAAGAACCAGTTGAGAGATCTTGGCTTGGAGTTCCCTGAGGCACCCATCCTCTGTGACAACACAAGCACATTTAGCCTTGCCAAGAATCCAGTTCAGCACACAAGGACAAAGCACATTGACGTCAGACATCACTTCATCAGAGACCATGTTCAAAAGAAGGATGTCAAGGTGCAGTTTGTCCCCACACAACAACAGCTTGCTGAAATCTTTACCAAGCCTCTGGGGGTTGACCAATTTACTTTCATAAGAGGTGATTTGGGAATGGTAAACCCAAATGAAGTGTAAATTCTGTTTATTATACTTGATTGTTTAAAACCTACAACAATACTAACTTAGGCATCGGAGTGCCAATATATGTTTTTGCAGGTACTCAATGTTAAATCTTAAGCAAGTGCAACCGGAAGCAAAACCACTTCCGGATGATCATTCACTGACACTGGATGATCAAGCCAAGAGAGCGCCAGTGCCAGACCAAGGGACACGTCACTTCAGAAAACGATTCATCTCCTTCTATGAGAAGTTGTGCCCTATCTGACAAGATGAAGCGACACATGTCATAAGGTGCGCCGTTTCAATTAAATTGTTTACGTTACCCAATGTGCAAACGTTTGGTTTTCATCTGAAAATGCATGACCATTTTACCCTCAGTTACTTCGCCTATAAATAGGGTGTCATTTTTCACTTTCACTTTTTACTTTCACCCACATATTCTCTACACACAACTCTTCATCTTCATCTATGTTCTTCGCATTCTTCATACATTTTTTCGCATTTCATCTCTTTTCACCCTCAACCCACACAAAAATGGCCGGATCACATGAAACAAACCCAGTTACAATGAAACATTCCTCATCCAAGAAACACAAGTCGAAATCTGGGAAATCAAGTCATAAACATTCTGGAAAATCTGGGCATCGTGA
This sequence comes from Mimosa pudica, assembly GCA_029929735.1. Taxonomy (NCBI): domain Eukaryota; kingdom Viridiplantae; phylum Streptophyta; class Magnoliopsida; order Fabales; family Fabaceae; genus Mimosa; species Mimosa pudica. The sequence goes on along the minus strand of JAKELP010000037.1, from coordinate 1,703,346 downwards.
AGAACATCGCGATGAACATCAAGAACACCATGAAGCTTTTGGGCAGTCACAAGGACAGACTGAACAAGTCCTGGAACAGCCTGGACACTCTGGGCGAGTACATGAAGAGCCAGAGCAGTTTGAGCAACAACAAGCCAAGAGGAAAGGGAAGAAGGTTCAGTTTGCTGAAGAGCCTTCATCCAAGAGGCAGAGGGTTGAAGAGGATGACCCTATAAGTTATAGAGATGGGCCCTTGGAAACAGTTGCTGCCAAGTTTGAGACGTCCATCCCCTACTTCAATCATGGGTTGTTCATCGATCTGAAGAAGATTGATGATCTAGGGTTTCCTCATCTACGCCCTTACTTGGAGAAATATATGCCTTGGCTGGGGATCAACTAGGACTACAACGTCAACGTCCTGCGAGTCTTCTGTCAATCCCTCACTTGCAAGGTTAAGTACAAGAAGGTAGATGGGAAAGAGCAAGTCCACAAACTCTCCTTCACTGCCACTGTAAGGGGGAGAACCTTCAGGTTCACTTGGAGGACATTGAATGAGATGATGGGGATCACAGACGAGAGCATGAATGAGTGGCTGTATCCTGAGGCGCTCAAGTACAGCACAAAGGATCTCGAGACGCTGTATGACACCAAGGGGAAGAAGGTGTCCAAGATGTCTGACTCCTACAGACTCTTATACTACGTCTACTCCCGAATGATGACACACAAAGGGGGTAACTTCAACGAGTTCACTCTGCTGGACAACCCGTGGTTCCCCAGAATTCTCTCCCACCAGCCAATCAACCTCGTCCAGTTGATCTGTCTTGAGCTTCAGCGCTGGATAATGAATGACAAGTCTGGCTATCTTCCCTATCCCACTATCATTGCCTTCCTCCTTGAGAAGCATCTGATCAAGGCCACATCTGCTGTGGAGGAAGAAAATGTCAAGTGTAGACCTGTGGGAGCTACCAACATCGCGAAGATGGGCATTAAGTATAACAAGCCTGCTAAGCCCACTAGCTCAGGATCACAGGCAGGGAGTGCATCTCAGACTTCAGCCCCCTCTACATCTGGTGCAGGGGATCAGGAAGTGGACTCCCATGCTGGGCCAAGTCGTGCTGCAAGAGTGCCAGCTACAGTCAGAGCCTTTGCTGAGGAAGTAAAGGAGGAGCTTCTCTTTAGGCTGCTTGACTCCTTAGTAGGCCCTCTCCGTGCTGAGTGTGACACTGGCTTCCAGCAGCAAGGGGAGAGAATCCAGCGGCTTGAGGACAGAGTTGGCCAAGTCGAAAATCATCTTGCCAGGGTGGATGCAAAACTAGATCTCATCCTCCAGCACCTACAAATTCCCCAACCATCACAAGGTAACCTACCACCTCCACCTCCTCCCCCAAATCCACCTCCTCCTCCCTCTGGTCACCCTCAACTTCCCCCTCCTCCTCCACCTAACACTCAACAACCTCAGCCACCACCACAAAATGACCACCAATCCCCACCTTCACCAAACAATGACCACCAATCCCAACCTTCACCTACCCATGACCAGCAAAACCAAGACTCACCCCAACCTTCTCCACGCCAATCCCCACTAAACTCTCAATCTACACCTCCTTCACCCATTCTCACACGACCTAGCGCTCCTACTCGCTCTCCACTCCGCCTCTCCAACGAACCTTCCCCCCAGCCTAATCCTTTCAACCCCAACTCTAGACCCAGATCCAACCCCCTGGCCGAGCGCCTTGGATTTCACACTGCCATTCACCCCCTCAGCCAAATGTATATAAGAAATTACCCCCGCCTTCAGCCACTCTCTGATGACTACCTACCATTTACCCCACACACTACCACTCCCTACACTGAATACTCCTCCACTCATCCCTATGAAAACCTTTTTGTAAACCCTTCCTGGTTCCCCGACACTGCCTCATCCCCAGAAACTACCTTACCTGTCTCCTCCCCAGAATCCTCACCTCCAAAAAGATATGGCCCTGACCCTCCACCCTCCTCTCCAACCACTTCGTCCTCCCTGGCCCTCACCCTCTTTGATGATGCCAAAAGGGGGAGAGATGCTATGTCCGCCCTTCGCCTGTCAATGAATACAATGGATGTCCTCAGCCAGCCAGCCTTATGGATTGATGAAGACATCGCAGCTGCCCTCCGCCGTGCTATGGAATCCCAAAGGCTGGGTGGTGCTGAGAGCCTTATAAGAGGAGAAACAATCTGGTTCATGCAGCAGCAGAGGTCAGCTGAGCAAGGACCACAATGGGATATGGTTGTCTTTGAGTCAAATGAACAACCTTCACAGCCTGAGTCATCTTCATCAGAGCCTTCTCCAACTAAGTCAAGCAAAAACATTGTTGAGGAGATTATGATGAAGTACGGGCTGAAGAGACCCAACCATCCTCCCATTGTGATAGCCAAGCCTATTCGTGCATCCTCTGGGCAAGAGTCTGAGATCCCTTCATCTGAGCGTTCATCTGCCCCTCCTCCCTCATCTGAGCCAGCAGTCACCTTCAGTGAGTCTAGAAAGAAGGCCGTTGCTAGGAAGCGTGCCAAGAGAATTATTGCCACCACTGAATCTGCTGAGAGTGAGGAAAAGACTCCATCTGACCTACCTGAGCAAGGAACTTCGTCTGTCCAGGTTGAGCAAGAAATGTCAGTGGTTCAAGCAGTTTCAATTCTGAAGGAAGTCAAATTGGAAATTGAAGACATGACTCCTGAGGAATTCGAGAAATTTGGGTTCACAGACAAGTTATCCTTTGGTCAGATGGCCTGCCTCGATGCTGACAGAGCAAGTGCCATGCCCACTCCTCCAATTAGCAAGAGCAAAGGGAAGAGTAAAGGGAAAGGTAAAAGGAAAGCCCAGGAAGTTGAGGAGGATCCCAACTTCCCTGTATGGAACGTAAAAATCCGGGCTGTTCACTATCCCAATGGAGTGGTCACCTACTTTGACGATGCTACAGGGTTCCCTGGGTATGAAGAAGTGGAGAACATGAAAAGGGCATTCGAGGAGTCTATTGAATCAGAGAGGCTCAGAAGAGAAAGAGAGGAAGAAGAGCTTCAGCAGATAATTGCCCAGATAGACCAGAATGTGCATGAGGCCGAGTTAGCCAAACTTCAAAAGGAGAATGAAGAGAGATAGAAGGAGAGGGAGAGGAAAAAGAAAGACAAACTATGAACCCCCAATCCAAACCTTCTTTTAACTTAGAAATTTTTTCTTTGTTTTCATGCATACTTCATACTTGCTTAGTGTAATTTACCTGTATATGTTATTTACTTGTATATGTTATTTGATACTCTGACTTGTAACTTCTGCTTATCAATAATATCTGTCTAAGTTACTTGTTCTTATCTATTGCTTTTATTCTTCTGATAATCCTTTCATATAAATTTAATCGATAAAACTAAGTTTGTCATCATCAAAAAGGGGGAGAATGTTAGAATCTTAAGTTTTGATGAAGACTAAAATATGAAAGAATAGGCCAAGTACTTAGAAAGCAATAGGTTAACATAGGATCCCAAGTGAGAGTGCAACCGGATGTGGATTTACTTCCGGATAAACTAGGACTTGCGCTCGCGGATGAATGTTTCATTCCCCAGCGGCAGCAAGTAACTCACTAAGGAAATAACTTAGTCCATGAGCACTAGATATACAAAACCTTAAGACTAAGCTAAGACTCAACCGGAAGTGACATTGCTTCCTGTTAGATTTTGACTGGCGCTGACTGATAGAATGGATAACCCCAAGCGTCAGTGAACATAAGCCACGTCAAGTGAAAGTGCTTCTGATAGCTTAGTGACTGGCGCTGGCTGATAGAATAGATAACCCCAAGCGTCAGAGAACATAAGCCACGTCAAGTGAAAGTGCTTCCGATAGCTTAGTGACTAGCGCTGACTGTTGGAATGAAGGACACTGAGCGAGAGTGAGTGATAGTGAACAAAATCCTTCATCCAGTGGTTTTACTTCCGGATGTAGAAGTGCTTCCGGATACATCATAGACTAAGAACACCCACTGCATGTGACTATGTGCTTATATTGCTAAACTAACGTTCAAGTGCAGCACACTAAGTAAAGTTGCTTCCGGATGTGATTTTGCTTCCGCAAGCAATCAGAATGTCAGAACGTTAAGAGATGCAGTGTCAGAATGCTTTTGTCAGAGCAGAGGTGTCAGGACTACTTTTCAGAGATAAAGCAAGTCAACCCTGCTATGCATTGATGAAGCATTTATTGGGCAAACGGTAACATGGGAAAAACGGTCATATTCAAACGGCTAACCCACCTACCAAGAGTTCAAATGTTTGAAGACTATATAAAGGAGCTCAACTTCATTTATGAAGCAATCAATTATCTTTGAATATTCTTGAGAGAAGTTAGAGCGAGAAACTAAGAACATCTTCAAGCATTCAAAGCTGCCCAGAAAAGAAAAGAGCATTTAACACATCGAGTGATCCTTTTCATCTACATATTCTGTACTCCTTGTTGTTAAGTCTCTTCTTGTTATAAGAGCATTGATTGTACTTAAGTGTGTAACACCATCCGTTCTTTGAGAGAACTTAGTCAGAAAAATCCTTTAAGTGTAAAGGTACCCCTTGCTTGGTGTGAGGGGGAGCTAGTTAGAAAGGTTACAAGTGAGCCTGTGTAAAACTTGTAGTGGTAAGGTTGCAAGTGATCCCGTGCAAAACTTGCTGTTGTAAGGTTTCAGGTGAGCCCGATTTAAAACCTGAGATATAGTGGAACTCGGCCTGGGTGGTTGAGGACTGGACGTAGGTCAGGTAGACCGAACCAGTATAACTCTTGTGTTGTTTTATTTGAGCATTTATTTTTGAAGCACAATTCACCCCCCCTCTTGTGCATCCATTACTTTCATAATTAACCTGTGACATCTCTCTTAGTTCAATAATATCTTTGCTAACTATGATAGAAAAAGGAACTTCAATAATATCAATATCTCTATCATAGTTAGAAAAGAATATCCTAATGACTAAATTATTATCCATGATAGAAAAGAATAAACTGATACAATACAGCTGCTATCATGGATAATTTAAAGTTAACCATGTTAGAAAGAAATTGTCTAACATGGTTAATAAACAAGTCTAGTTGATATTAAACAATAAATAGATATATATACATGCGGAAGCGAATGCAGACCTATAAATTGGCAATATACAATTCTAAATAAACTATACAACTTCTACTACCTAATTCCCATTCCTGATGCTTGCGCCTGTGCATGAATACCTGAAAAAATGTCAGTAATCGTGGAATGAGACAATTTGTCCCAATAATCACCGCTTAACTCACTATAACAGTGAGATGTGCGGTAGTAAGGGCGTTTAAAGGGTACCACAGTTTTAAAATCAATAATATATATATATATATATATATATATATATATATAAGCCAAGTCTTTTTCCATTTATTACTCCAGTCCCTCTGTTACATCCAAATCAAAACAAGTTCATCATCCATATTTTCCAAATATCACTCAAAATCACACAATCGATTCCCACATCAACTAAACTTCGTCATCTAATCTCCAATCCATGCTCTGATCATTGTAAATCTTGTTCGCACTTTCGCAAATCCTACTCCTCGGGTCACAACCATGTACAACCTTGGTGCTCTACTCATGCCATCCCGGAGGCACTACAATCGAGCCTTATATATATTCTAAATGAGTTGACACTGTGCCCCTCTCAAAAGTGAGGGGGCATTTTCCCTCTCTGGTAACCCCATGAGAGGGAAACCCCAATCTGTCTCCAATCAGAAAGGGAGCAGTCTCTGTCTCCAATCAGATGACTGCTGGTCACAGTCTCCAATCTGTTGACCATTGGCCACAGTCTCCAGTCTGTTGACCAGTACAAATAACAGTTGATTGGCCTATCGAACGGTTATCATCGCGCGATGGTACATAATCTCAGTGTCATGCAATGATCACAATTCTTTTCAACATCTCGAATTTATTCATTATCTCAATCACAATCTTTGTCACCTTTCACCAACACAACATTTCAATTTCTCAATCCCTAATGTACCATATTTCCAATCCAAATCACTTTCCAATACCCTGTCCAAGTATCAATTACATATAACTCCATCACTATCCATCACTATCCATCAATTAATTTATCAACGCCGTTGCCATAGCACCACACCTATATATATCCCACTATTCCAGGAAAATCACAACCACCAGACAGGATACTATATATATAATGCATAAAGTTTCTTTATATACAAATAATCGTGTTTGAAAGGCACCCGATAGCCTATTTTGTATAAAAGTAACTTTCTAAATATTTTGAGGGCTAGAAAGGATTTTGAAAATCCTAACTAACGTCACCCTCAATGTTATAACAAGGTAAGAGTGATTACCTGTCGCCCTTTAGCAATTTTCGCTATTTCTCAACCTTTCTTGATTCCATGGAAGCCACATCGCAATCAATCCTATAATGTAGTACAGAATGATAAATTAGTATCATTCTACTTCATGTTAAACGTCTCTCTATCGTATTCACATGACTACCCATTCCCATTCTTCTTTTACATTATCTTATGAAATATTTTCATTATTGTTTAGTCTAAGTATCTTTAACCATCACAATCAAAATCAAGTAGTTATTATAAAACAAGTCAACATTCACATCGTCGATGACTAACATCCAACCACCAACAAGTAATCATAAATCAAAGCAATCCGCATCCATGGCAATCAAAAGAAAACAAATTCAACAAGCACTATACTCCATCCTTAACATGTTCCATATTAGTAAACTATGTGATTCTCACGTAAAGTTTATATAAGTCAACACCAAGCCTCAATTAGATTCTCCCACAAGCATACCACCATTATCAATATTTCACTTATAAAGCGTAACCACAACCTTCAACACCCTTCTTTTAGAACCATGAAAACGACCTATGACAGAGGAAAAGTAGCAAGGTTTAGAATCATGCATTTATCTTAAGGTTACTGCCTATCCATAAATTGTCACCCATTCACTACACAAGTATTAAAACAGACACTACCACATATAATACCTCATATACTAACTAAATCCATATCCAAGTAAATAGAGCGTTTTAGTTACTAATCACTAGTAAAATAAAAATCGAATGAAAGTCACTCAAATCCTTCATTAATCAACTTGGAAAATCAGAAGAATAGAACACATTGCTTCATCCTAATTTGCTTTAAAGATATACAAGGATATAAACTTTTCTTGAAAGATAAAGGAAATCATTATCACAAAGCTTCCGATTTAACTTTCAAACAAACAGTACAAACACAAGGTAATTAAGCAGCACTTAAAAGGAACATCATTAAATACTAACTTCTCAAGCCTTCACTAAACCAAAATAGTATATTAGATCATAAGATAAAGCCCCACATATAATTATTTTCCAGCCACATGCATAGTTCAACACACATACATTACAATTTATCTTATTACTTTATTCCTAAAATTCTTCAACCAAGCAGAAAGTTAACAGCCCAAGCAAAATTTCACTTGCAAGCATCTCATTTACATCCTAACACTGTAAAGAACTCACACAAAGCATACTTCCATGCTCAGAACTGAATCTTTTGAAACTTCCAAATTCACATGCATGTAAAACACTTATCACCACAAAATTACTCAATCATGTACTTAATCTTACACATAAAGAATCAAATTTCAACATTAAAGAGAAACAACCACAAACATGTTTGCTTCCTTCAACATATACAAAAGCATAATCATAGAATTGTAAACTTAAAATCCTACCTACATTAAAAATTCATAAACACAATTTAAATCGGATTTATGCATTGAAACAAGGGTAAAATTTCTGGAACACCAAAGCTTTATCAGTTTCAACACGCAACCTATTCACCATTACACACAATACACCACACACACACATGAAGCAACATCATTGCAGCCACATTCATATTTAATCAGTTCAGCCCATATTAGCAAAGAAAGAGCAACATATAGAATCCATAGGCATACCAACCATAACCATACATAGATATATGAACATACATACACAGCCAAGAACCCATCAAAAACAAAGTAGAAGAGAAATTTAAGAAACCCTATCTTTAATAACATTCAAACATGCAAAGTTATGTTATTACCCAAGTGAACCCCTAAATACCATTAAAATCTGTCAGATTTGGTAATCCCATAAGTTAGGATTTTCACAAAATCAACCAATCCTAAATCAATCATTCAAATCATCACTTGAATATCCAAACTCAAAGTTTGATTTTAAGACCAAAATATAAATCCCCTTTCAAACCCTAATCGGTACCTCTTTCAAATTTGTAGAAAATGAGAGAAATTGTAGGAAATAGAATTTACCTAAACTTGAATGTGAAGTTGTACACTTGAATCAGGCTCGTTGTCGCCGGAAAATGGCCGGAAATCGGCCACTCATGTGGCTGGCCGAGATTGAAACCAAGGAGAAGCAAAGAAGTGAGAAAAATGAAGTTGGAACGGAGTTTAGTTCGAAAAACAACCAAAACAAACAAACTCACCATGCACCGCCACCGTCCGCCGTCGTTCTCCGCCTAGGCCGCCGGAAACGAAGAAGAAACAGAGGAGAGAGGACGCGAGGGAGAGAAAAGGGAGATGGGTTTTGGTGAGAATGATGAAGGGAAGAAGGAAAAGGCGATGGATTTGTGAGGGGGTCGCCGGCGCCGCCGCCCCTTTTGCCGCCGGAAATCGCAAGGCGGAGGAGAGGAAGAGGAAGAACGAAGAAGAAGTAGACGGAAAGGAGGAGGGAGGCGCGCGAGTTTTATATAAAAAGGGGAGGGGCGCGTTTGGTTTACTGAAATTAGGGGATTCTCTAATGATTTGTAGCCCAAACTTGCCATAATGTACTCTTTTAATTCTAAAACCATTTAAACCAGCCTCCAATCTCCTTAAACTTCAAAATATTTTTAGCTTTACCCCTCCCTCATATTTCAAACTCTTCATTTCTTAATTAATTATATGCATATTAATTACTCAAAATTTCCAAAAATATCCCAAAATTCCTATAAATTCCAAAATTTCCCAAAACACTCTCTAATCCTGAATTAAATTTTTCAGGATGTTACAACTGTAATGTAATGTAATACTACCACCAATCACTAATATAAAAACACAAAATTTAAATGATCTTAGTCACTAATAAAAGAATAAAAAATATGAATACATTCAGTACCTAATATAAAACGTATCTAACTTGTGTATTTCTCTCTCTTACTCATATTTATTAATGCTTATGTAATACTTCCACCAATCACTAATATAAAAACATAAAATTTAAATGATTATAGTCTCTAATATAAGCACAAAAAATATGATTTTAGTCTCTCTCTTGAATATATTTTTACTCTCACTCATATTTATTACTCCTTATGTATTTCTCTCTCTTAAAAGTGTCATAATAAAATGACCAATATTGGAAAAGGAACATTAACTTCAAACACCCAACTAACATTCACATATGTTCCTAAAAATCAATTTTTTAGAGGCTAGCACTTATATTAGGGACGGAAAGAAATATTTCATACGCCAGCAAACAAAGGTACACAAGATGGTAAAAATCAAAAAAAGAAAAAGGCACAAGTTATAAACTAATGGCCATCAATAACATTCATTGTGAATTGAAAGATGATAATAAATGTCAACCTACTATGGAAGAACCCAAACAAACCAAAAGTAAACAAAAAAATCCTCTATTTAAGGCAACCTCGGCATACAAATACTAGCACTGGATCAAAGAAAAAGAAACATATATTCTCCAACCTAAAAGCTAAATAACCTGAAGATGGAAAACACTACTATCATCCCCCAACCTTACAACGAAGCCTCATTCAAAACATTCTTATCGACCTGGCGTAGTAGACCTAGCTTTACTCTCAGGATTTAGTCCGATCCAATTACCACGAACATGACACACATCCATCAACTACATATCTCACACCAGTAACAATCACAAACAAGGTCTTCACATTTCATGTCAAAGATTTGAATATGACGCACCCCAAAATACAACACCTTGCGGTGCATCTATCACCTAATGGAGGAGGAAGGATTTATCAACATACACTGGGCAAGATGGGAACTGTTTGACTCCATAGAAGAATACGTACATGTTAAGGTTTGTTGTAAATATGTGTAGTTAGGGTTTAGTCAGTAGTGGGCCTTATTGAGCCTTATCTAACTTTGGGCTTCCTAATTCCTATATAATGTAATCATACATGCTTAATTCAATAAGATATCATTATTCTATCTTCATTTTGTACATGGTATCAGAGCAAAGACTGTTTAGGGTGTTGTTTTTCGTTTCTGGCCGCCCTATTTCGAAATACAGTATGTGTGAATAGTGTCTGAAGTTGTCTTAGCAGATTTGTGCAACTCCGGACCTCTTCTCGCAACACGTGCCATCCCATCGGACTCGCACGGCGCCGGTGAACAAAACCCAGTTAGTACGGCCGCCGTATACTGTCGCACGCGCCGCCACGAGCCACCGCAGGAGAGCCACGCGCCGCTGCCGCCGACACACGAGCCGCAGCACGCGCCGCCGGAATCTGCCATTTTCTGTCGGCCAACGTTCGTCGTCCGTTTCTGGTCTGTTTCTGGTCTTTATTTGGCCGTTTGGAGCCCCTGGTGAGGCTATTTGGTTGTCTTCTTGCTCGGTGGAATTTGTTTGGATTGTTTGTGGCTCCTGTTGAAGCCATTTGGTTGTTCTCTTGCTTGTTGATATTATTTGAGATTCTTTTGGGATCATTTGTAGCTCGTGATGAAGCTATTTTGCTGCCTTCTTGTTTGTTGGAATTTGTTTGTGATCGTTTGTTGCTTGTGTTTAATGGCTAAAGATAAAATGGTGACCATTCTAGCAGTTGAGTATGCTAAACTGATAACTAGATACCAGGAGTCTCTAGCTTTATCTTCACTAGTACCCATTGCTACAGGTAATAATGTCACTGGCCTTGTCTCTTCTTCCTCCAAGTGGATCATCAATTCAGGTGCCACAAATCATATGACAGTTAACCATCATTTTTTCTCCTCTTATGCTCCGTACTCCAACTCTTCTGGTATCACAATTGCAAATGGATCTAATTCTTGTGTTATTTGTTCTGGCTCAGTTCATCCAACTTCATCTATTCACTTACCCTCTATTTTAAATGTGTCTGACCTTGCTTTTAATCTTCTCTCTCCTAGTAAATTAACAAAGCAACTAAATTGTTGTATTTCACTTTTTCCTGATTATTACTTGATTCAGGATCTTACGACGAAGCAGATTATTGGTAGAGGGTACGAGTTTGGAGGCTATTACTTTCTTGATGATCGAGTGCATCGTTCGATGGCTTGTCCTGTCAAATCCAGTATGTTTGAAATGCATTTTCGTTTGGGTCATTTGCCTTTTGCGTCTTTGAAGAAATTTTTCCACATTTTAATTCAGAGTCTACTTTAGAATATGAGTCATGCCAATTTGCAAAACATCATCGTCTTCCGCATGCATCTCGAGTCAATAAACGTGTTGCGTCCCCTTTTGAATTAGTTCACTCTGATGTTTGGGGTCCGTGTCCTATTGAGTCAAAATGTGGTTTCAAGTACTTTATAACCTTTGTTGATGATTATTCTCGTACTACTTGGCTATATCTAATGAAAAATCGTTCTGAGGTATTTTCACATTTTGCTAAGTTTTGTTCTGAAATTAGAACTCAATTTGGTGTTTCTGTTTGCACTTTGCGTAGTGATAATGCTAAGGAATATTTTTCCTCAAATTTTCAAACATTCTTGCTTGAAAATGGTATAATTCATGAATCTTCTTGTGTTGATACTCCAGCTCAAAATGGTGTAGCAGATCGTAAAAATCGCCATTTACTTGAAGTAGCTCGAGCACTTATGTTTCAAATGAATGTCCCTAAACCTTTTTGGTCAGATGCTATTTCTACGGCTTGTTTTTTGATTAATCGCATGCCTTCATCTATTCTTAATGGTAACATCCCTTTTTCAACCATTTTTCCTTCCAAACCTTTGTTCCATCTTGATCCAAAGATCTTTGGTTGTGTTTGTTTTGTTCGTGATGTTCGGCCAACTATTTCTAAGTTGGATCCTAAGGCATTAAAGTGTATTTTTCTTGGGTACTCGATGGTTCAAAAGGGATATACTTGTTTTTCTCCTACTCTCAATCGTTATTTGGTATCTTCTGATGTTACTTTTCATGAGTCCACCCCATTTTTTCCCATGACATCTTCCCCATCTCCACCTGATGAGGATGATCATCTCTTGGTTTATCAAGTTGTTCGTACACCTTCGCCAGTTCAAGTCGCAGCACAGCCTCTGATTCACTACGTTTATAAAAAGCGTAAAAAAGAAAGTAATGTGGCTATTCCAGATGGTGACATTCCATTTCTGCTTCTTCGTCGGATCTTGAAACGCATACTGAGGAAAATTCTGTCCTTCCCATTGAGGAAAATTCTGAGGAAAATTCTTTCCTTCCCATTGAGCCAGAACATGATATTCCCTCTGCTTGTACTGATGAATTGCCTATTGCACTTCGAAAAGGTAAACGTAGTTGCACTTATCCTATTTCTTCTTATGTTTCCTATAACCAGTTATCTCCTGTTTCTCGTTCTTTCATAGCTTCGTTAGATTCTATTATTATTCCTACCACTCTTCACCAAGCTTTAAGTCATTCGGGTTGGCGTGCGGCAATGGAGGAGGAGATGATGGCCCTTGAACAAACTGGTACCTGGACTTTGTTGATTTACCGAAAGGAAAGAAGGCGATTGGGTGTAAGTGGGTCTTTACTATCAAAACTAAGGCTGATGGCTCTCTTGAGCGTCTAAAGGCTCATCTTGTTGCTAAGGTCTATGCTCAGACCTATGGGGTTGATTACTCTGAAACCTTCTTTCCCGTGGCTAAACTATCATCAGTTAGATTGTTTATCTCCATGGCTTCTACTTATGATTGGGCTCTTTATCAACTAGATGTTAAAAATACATTTCTCAATGGTATTTTGAATGAGGAAGTTTACATGGAGCAACCACCTGGTTTTGTTGCTCAGGGGGAGAATGGGAAGGTTTGTCTTCTTCGTAACTCTTTGTATGGTCTTAAACAGAGTCCTCGTGCTTAGTTTAATAGATTATGTTCTGTTGTTCAGAAGTTTGGACTAATACAAAGTAAATGTGATCATTCAGTATTCTACCAGAGCTCGGATGCTGGCTTGATTCATTGAGTTGTGTATGTGGATGATATTGTGATTACAGGAAGTAATGTCGATGAAATATCGTCTCTTAAGGCCTTCCTTAACTCTCAATTTCAGACATAGGATTTAGGGCCGTTAAAGTATTTTTTGGGTATCGAGGTCATGAGAAGCAATAAAGGTATTTTTCTCACCCAGAGGAAATATGTCCTTGACCTGTTAAAAGAAACATGAAAGTTAGGAGCTGCACCAAGCAATTCACCAATGATTGTCAATCCTTACCTAGAGCTTGATAATAAAATACCATTTGAAGAGCTCCCTGAGCATATAAGAAAGAAAGTTAACCCCAAGAAGCTGGAACCATTTGAATATCCTGACAGATATCGCAGACTGATTGGTAAATTAAATTATCTGACTATAACTCGCCCAGATGTGACTTTCTCAGTGAGTTTTCTTAGTCAATTCATGGGAGCTCCAACTGTTGGTTAGTGGGAAGCCTTAGAGCATGTCCTTCGCTATCTTAAGAGGTCTCCAGGTCATGGTATTTTGTATAAAAACTATGATCACAAGGACATTGAATGTTTTTGTGATGCTAATCATGCAGGATGTAAGAAAACCAGAAGATCTACTGGATATATATTGTGTTTTTGTAGGTGGGAATCTTGTATCATGGAGAAGTAAGAAACAAGGGGTAGCATCACACTCTAGTGTAGAGGAAGAATATAGAGCTATGTCACAGTCTATACGAGAGATTGTGTGGATATATCAGTTGTTAAAGGAGGTTGGCCTTAAAACCTCTCTTCCTGCAAAGCTATGGTGTGACAATCAGGCAGCGTTACATATAGCTTCAAATTCAGTGTTCCATGAACGTACCAAACACATTGAAGTTGATTGTCATTTTGTTCGTTACATATATGCTTGGGAGGAGAACGAAAGGTGATATATAAAGGCCTGGATACCTCCCCCTCTCGACGCGTTTTAAAGCCGTGAGGGGTGTGGATTCCCAAAAGCGGACAATTTCGAGAGCGAGGCGCTGGGATGGTACATGGCGCGCATGAGCAGTGGCTCTACCCCTTCATGTGATGTGGTTTCCTAATGGCGATTGGGCGAGCCTTTTGGCTATTCTAACGTTTAGAACCAATTCTTGGAGGTCCTATCGGGTATTGGTGATTTGTCTCTTTGGAGGCCTTGGATCCCAAATTATGGTGATCTATCTCTTTAGAGACGTTTAGATCCCTTGCACAAATGATCTACATCTTTAGAGATGTTTGGATACTTCTTCTAATGGTCTATGTCTCTTGAAGCATTTGGATCTCATTTTTAAAAATAAATTATTTCCAAATTAATAATACTTTTTTGAAATAGGGTGAAGGTGAAAAAATGATACTAAACTTTACCCAAAAATGTGTTTGTAATACGTAAGTTTCTCGAGGTGCAAAAATATTACCCAACTTGGGCTTCAGGTGCAAAAGAGTCGTTTAAGAGTCTTTTCATATTGAAATTTTATTTCCTTTATGTGAAAATATTATATTTTCATCTGAACCCCAAGTTGTGTATTATTTTTGCACCTCGCAAAACTTAAGTATTAGAAATGCTCCTACACAAAGTTTAGTATCATTTTGCACCTTCGCCCTTTTCAATATTCGATACTATCTATGTCACATTCTGTTACTGAATCCCTAATTTAACAATAATAACACTTTCAATCCAATCATTTACTTTACTAACTATGATAGAGAAAGACTTTTCCATAATATTAATAACACTATCATAGTTAGAAAAGAAATTTCTAATAATTTATATGCATTATCCATGATAGAAAAGAATTTCCTAATATAATGCTAATACTATCATGGATAATTAATGACTAACCATGTTAGTAAGGATTTGCCTAACATGGTTAGAAGAACAAACACATATCACTCAGAAATCTAACCATGTTAGAAAAGAACCACCTAACATGGTTAGGAAAAGGAGCAGCATAATACGCAGAAACAAATAACCATGCTAGAGAGGGGCCCATCTAACATGGTTATATGAGAAAAACAACCTCTATTAACCTACAAACAATCAATATTAACATAATATAATCAAGTTAGGAAAAGAGAAATTCCTTAACTTGATCATGACCATTCACCTGTAAAAATAATAATATTATCCAGTACAATGGTGACTTAATCACCTAACACAGCATGTGTCAACAACACCACCAGTAACTATCATCAACACATCACAAATACACAATTCTCTGACTTAACATGTCAGTATCACAAAGCGAAATCCAACGTCGCTAAGCTCAATCAGTAAAAGGGATTGCCTTTCCATTAGCAGGCAATCCTGCTGTAGCAAATGATCACATACAGTATATAATCAATCATCACACTAACAAGGTGTGTGATATAGCCAAAACTATCAAATATGACAATATCAGTAACTAAACAACAATTAATAGAATCGATTAAACAGTCAATTAGCAATACATTTCACCCAAAATATACAACACATGCGGAAGCGGATGCAGCCTACTTTATGGCAATATATATATCCCTACAGTTTACCTCCGGCCTACTCACTGACTCAGTGCAGCTGGCCAGCCCCTTTTTCCCTTCCTCTCAGACTACCTCTTGGCATGATCACCTGCAAAAGTAAAGGGAATGGAGTGAGACAAAACTATGTCTCAGTAATCACTACTTAACTCACTATGAGACTCAGATGTGAGGTAGCGGAGTGTCTACAGGGTACCACAGTTTTCAAAACCTGCATAAACCACGTAATATATACATATATATACAGAACAGATACATCCATCTCTCAATAGGCAAAAATAAACGTGATTGACATTGTGCCCAGTCTCAAATCTGAAAGCATGAAAAAGGGACCACTCTAAAATGTGAAAAATCCATGGTTCCTTTACAATCCGAGGAACCCGTACAATTAACCTACGATTTGCGCAAATCGATGGTTACATCGGCCGACGGTACTAATAATTAGTGTCATGCAACATACAAAAGATTTATATATGAATATGTATATACAAAGTACAGTGTATTTAGAAAGGTACCCTATAGCCCACGTTTAAATATAAAATAATCTGAACACATTTCATTTATATATATAAAAGTAGAAGAGGATTTTAGAAATCCTCAACTACCGTCACCCTCAGTATCACAGTCAGTTAAGCGTGATTACCTGTTCAAGCTCAGAAACAGCACTATATATCCTCAGTTATTGCCTTCCGCGAGCTCCACTCGAAGCATTGCCCACTACAATCGTACAATGAGCTGAAAGTTCAAGAATGAGGAGAGGGAGGTTAACCGCCGCGGCCGCCGTGAACACTAGCCGGAAAACGAAAGCTTCGCCGGAAAAAAGCCAAAAACGGAGGTGGATGAAGAGGAATAGATCTAACAAGGTTTTAGCAAAGATGTGGAGAGAAGAGAGTGGAGAAACCGAAATTGGTGAGCTTTGGAGGTGGTGAAACCGAAATGAGTGAGCAATGGAGAAGGGAAGAATTGAAAATGTAAGGGGAAGGGAGGTGGTGCGCTGTGCTCATCCGAGAATGAAGGGGAGGGAGTGTTTTGTTTTGATTATATTGTGTATTATGTACACATATAGAGAAAATTACCTAAAGGCCCTCATTATTTCCCAACCCATTTGATTTGCCAAATTAAACATCTAATTTATTTAACCTCCCCAATACTTTAATTTATATAAACTTCCTTAATTTTTTAAATTCTCTCAACTATTTAATTGATTATCTTTAGGCACTTATTTCCTAAAAAGCCCCAAAACATCCTAAAAATTCTAAAATTTCCCAAAATGTCAAAATTTTCCATTTATTATTTCTTAAATACTCTCTAATCCTGTATTTAATTTTCAGGATGTTACAATTCTACCCACCTTTTTAGAATTTTGACCTCAAAATTCACTATGCTAGACCCTCCAGGAAAAGATGCATAGCATAAACTACATAATGCATCACTAAAAACTTGCATTACTAAAGAAAAGCTTCAAATTTTAATCAAACTATTCTATGTCATTTCTCTTTCTCCTCAATCTTTAAGTGATAATTCTAATCTTGGTACACTTTAATTGTCTAATTTCCTTGAATTATAAGACCACAAGAGTCACTCTTTAATCACTAGCCAAAATATTTCTCGCCAAATAGTTGTACATTTTCAATTCCTTAATCTAATTTCTAGGGTATCATCTCATATATAGTGGCAATTCCATCTCATTAAAAATCATCACTAACTATCCAACAACGCTTCACCAATCTACATCAACACTTAAGCTTTCTCAATTCGATCCAGAAATAATAATACTTTTGCCATTTTTATCCACTTAAAGTCTTAAGGTCGCTACTTAAACAATGTTCACTATTCAAAATTGTCATTTAAGTCAGAGTTCCACTTCCACTACAGTCAACCTAAATCCATATACAGTAATTTCTTCAATTTATTCTACACTATCACATCTTAATGGCCAGATAATAATTCCTTAGAAAATCATTCTTTACTTGTCTCATGACTCTAACTTAACATGTCCCACCATATCTAAATCACTTATTTTTATTCAATTTCGAATGCATCAATTACGAGTTCACTAAAGTTTCCATAGCCACTTAACTTCCCCATGATCACAATTTCAAAATCTGTCGCAAGCTTGAGTTGTCCTAAATCCCTCAACAGAATCACAACAACTTATCACAGAACACCGCTTTCCCACTTAGTATCATAATAAATCACCATGTCGCCAATACTAATAATGATTGATATATCAACTCAGTCTTTTGTCCTTATACTCTGAATAAAGTGTCATTTATCTCTAAGAATCAGGAATTCATGTTAAGTTTACTTGAACCACTTTATACACGAATTGTCTATCAATATCATATATAGTTACCTAAGTTACATGCACAATCTTAAATAGTAATTCATACCCTAAACATTACTTTCAATCATCCAACCACAATGTAGTCTCAAATAGTCCCCTCAGTCACCATTAATCAAAAACCTAATTTTCTCTATTTCTCTTAATCAAAGCTTTCGAGTAGACCATCCATTCCTCATCATTATAATTCCCTATTTCACTTTGAATTTATCAACCCATATTCAATTTTCAATCCATAGTCATTATTGTATCCTCCAATCATAAAATAACAACTCATCTTTACTTACATTTAACTTAATTACTACTAGCTAAAAAAAATCGTAACCTTAATCTCGTTATTTCACCTATTTTAATCGCAACAATATCTCTTTACTAATGTCACTTCCAATAGCCATTAAACTACAAAAAAATCATTAAACACCCAGTTGAATCTAAGTAGTCTCCTCAATCCACTTTAATTCATAACCTGAATTTTCTTCCCTTTCCACTTTCATGTAAAATTCTCCACTCAATCATTCCCTCCATAATCACTATAGTACACTAAAATCTACAAGTTCGCAACTTTGTCCAAATACATCTAAATCAATACATTCTAGTTATACCCTCACTACCATATTCCTTCATTAATACCATCATCGTATACTGGACCTAACGGTTTCAAATCCCATATTTTTAACTTAACCCTTAACTCTTCAGAATCATACTACAATCCCAACATGATCTAACCTAAGTAATTAAAACTGTAGTTTACATCAAAAGCCGTCTTTGAGGTAATTTAGACTTCAGCACAAACACATCCCACCTAGTGTGATTCCAACAAAACTATACAATGAAAAAGATATTTATCACGTCATATAATGTAATAATAACTAATAAATCATTCAACAGATTAATGATTTCGTTATCCTACAATTTCTTAAGACTTTCTATAATCACCCAAACTAAAAGTTCAACATTAAACCATCTTCATAACAATCCAACTATCATGTTTCCCTATAGCAATTAACACAAACAGATGCAAAATCGTCAAAACGATGCCACATTGCACTCCATATCAAGAGTCTATAGTTATCATACTAAAATATTCCATTGTAGTAACTTAAAAGCCCTAAACAAATAGAATCAAGGCTTAACAAAAGGGTAACCATAACAGGACACAAAATAACCAACCATAATCATAGCCTTTCATTCATCAAACTCCATTTGCAAAGAGCACTTCACTTATGCATGACTTAACCAAACCAAACCGAACTTTTACATCCATATAACACATATTGGTCATCAATTGAAGCATTCCTTTTTCAACCAATCCTTCAGCCAAGACATGGTATTAAATTATTAAATCAGAGTGAAATGAACCAAATAAAAGGAATAGTTTCCTCCCATAATTTTCCTATCCTCTCAAAAATTTTAAGTCAAATCTTAAGCTTCATCTCAAACATGTCCACCTTCCTAAGAAAAGAATGCAATATCCATAATATTTTTAAATCTCTATTCAATTATAATTAAAGTTGTTTGTGCCAATAGACTAGTTCCAAGATTTTTTTTTTGAGAGAAAAAGTAACATACACAGATTGAAGAACAATTAATATTTACATGCATTCTACTCAATGCTTTAATTTATCCATCATCATCATCATCATCATCTCTTAATCTTATAAATGTTATAAACAAGTACTAAAACCACTAAACTACACTCCAAACGCTCCGAGTCATATGTTTTCTCCTTTCCGAAATCTAGCTCATATAACATCCTAAAATCCAAAATTTGCAACCGACTTCCAATCCTTAAAATCAAAACTTTACCTAATTGAATCAAATTCACTCCCAACATTCTCATCAAAATATTCTCTAAATTGAGAACCCACACATGTCAATTGACTTAATATCATCAAACAACCTTAAATAAATTCACATGAATCACCAATTATCCTCATTAGCCTCATCACAAAAGCATAAATTTCCAATATATATTCCCAACATTAATAGATTCCCATGAACACCATATCGTTTCTCACTTAATTTTTATTAGTTCTAATATCGATTCAAATCCTCCCATAACTTTATTAATCAAGTTCTCTCCAACGACATTCAAATATATTATCATTCATCTTCAATGAAATCAACTAGCAAAATTCTACCTCCTTTAACCAAATAAAGTCTCTCATGATGCCTCGACTATGATTATTGTCGGCTCATAATTATAATCGGGACCCCCGAGAACTCTTTATTCAGTTAACATCCTAATCCCTTATAAATCTCTCAATATAATGAATCTTTATCAACTGCTTTGTCAAATAAATCCTTGTATCTTCAACACTGTCAGCGTAGTTCCCAAAACCTATGTTGTCTTTGGTTTCATACCTTCCCTAAGCTATATTAATCTCACTCAAACTATTAACACAATTCAGCAATGTTACTAACCAATACATGATAATCGATTTAATCCTCACCATAGTGTTTAACTTCTTTCTATTAATTGGTAAACTTAATGCAATAATTTCTAAAGTACACAATATCTCTTTTTAATTCAAACAAGATAATCAACTAAATTCACTTAAACTCTAAATCAACCTCAACATATATATTAGTTACGTCCAAATCAGTTTTCTACTTCAAACATTTCTATTCCCACAACCATCATGATAGCTCATAAGCTTTAACTGAAAAGCTTATATCCAGCAATACCAAGTCTCCCCACCATAGGAATTTTGTCCACAAAATTCGACTGCCACATCCTGAAAACAATGGTTAGTGATCATGCACTACTGGAAGGGAAATGAATATATATTGTCATTCTATATGCAATGCAACAGGCAGGGTATCGTTTACCATAAAACTTATACCAAGTTGTCACATTCTGTTACTAAATCCCTAATTTAACAATAATAACACTTTCAATCCAATCATTTACTTTACTAACTATGATAGAGAAAGACTTTTCCATAATATTAATAACACTATCATAGTTAGAAAAGAAATTTCTAATAATTTATATGCATTATCCATGATAGAAAAGAATTTCCTAATATAATGCTAATACTATCATGGATAATTAATGACTAACCATGTTAGTAAGGATTTGCCTAACATGGTTAGAAGAACAAACACATATCACTCAGAAATCTAACCATGTTAGAAAAGAACCACCTAACATGGTTAGGAAAAGGAGCAGCATAATACGCAGAAACAAATAACCATGCTAGAGAGGGGCCCATCTAACATGGTTATATGAGAAAAACAACCTCTATTAACCTACAAACAATCAACATTAACATAATATAATCAAGTTAGGAAAAGAGAAATTCCTTAACTTGATCATGACCATTCACCTGTAAAAATAATAATATTATCCAGTACAATGGTGACTTAATCACCTAACACAGCATGTGTCAACAACACCACCAGTAACTATCATCAACACATCACAAATACACAATTCTCTGACTTAACATGTCAGTATCACAAAGCGAAATCCAACGTCGCTAAGCTCAATCAGTAAAAGGGATTGCCTTTCCATTAGCAGGCAATCCTGCTGTAGCAAATGATCACATACAGTATATAATCAATCATCACACTAACAAGGTGAGTGATATAGCCAAAACTATCAAATATGACAATATCAGTAACTAAACAACAATTAATAGAATCGATTAAACAGTCAATTAGCAATACATTTCACCCAAAATATACAACACATGCGGAAGCGGATGCAGCCTACTTTATGGCAATATATATATCCCTACAGTTTACCTCCGGCCTACTCACTGACTCAGTGCAGCTGGCCGGCCCCTTTTTCCCTTCCTCTCAGACTACCTCTTGGCATGATCACCTGCAAAAGTAAAGGGAATGGAGTGAGACAAAACTATGTCTCAGTAATCACTACTTAACTCACTATGAGACTTGTGAGGTAGCGGAGTGTCTACAGGGTACCACAGTTTTTGTAACATCCCAAATTTTGATTAAGGTTAATTGAAAATTATTGAGGTGTTATTTAGAAAAGTTGAGTTTTAGGGAGAAATTTATGGAGATTTATTGTTATTAAATCTTAATTTTTGGAATTTAAGGAAATATAGTTAAAAATAATTATTTGGAGCTATAAACTTTCATGAACAAGTATTTTTGAAACCTAGATAATAGTATGATAGAAAGAGAGTAAAAATAATATATGCAAACTTTTGGGCTAAAGATATAATTAAGAATAAATATTAGGGTAGTTAATTTAATTTTCCCTAAATCAATACACCACACATATACATACACACACCAAACAAACCCTAACTCCTCCCCTCAAACCTTCGAACCCGTCCTCCTCCACCCCCTCCATCGCCTTCTTCTTCTTCCTCTGCGAACTCCGGCGGTGAAGGGCAGCCGCGACGGCGGCCATGGTTGGATGAACCATCGTGTCCTCTTCTCCCATATTCTACACTCACGCCTTCTTTCTCTCACTCGAGCCCCATCCCTCTCATTTTCTCTGTGTTTTCGTCCCAAATCCCTCTGTTTTCTTCGGTTTTCCGGTGAGCCCATGGCGGTCGACGGCGAGGAGAGGTATAGTTTCGACCTTTATTTCATTTTCGAGTTATGTTTCTTTTTATGTTGATTCCTCACTTCCTAATTTCATTCTCGACCTAGCTCTCTGTTCCTCTTCGTTTTTGGTGAGATCAGCGATTTCCGGTGAGATTCCGGACAGCAGAGGCTTCCACTGTCATGCAAGTTTCGAAATCATAGAAAAGGTGAAGCCTTACTTACTTTCCACACTTGATTCGTTGTGTTTTTGGGTGAGTGTGAGAGGGGAATCTGAAATGAGCTTCTTGATATGGTTAAGATGAAGTTTAAATTTCAATTTGGAGGAAATGTGTTTTGTTTTTAGGTGTGAAGTTGTTGAAAAGTCTGATCCTTTGGCCTGATTCAATTTTTTTGGGCTATTAGGTTTAGTTTCATTTATTCTCTGCTTCTCTGTGATTGTGTATTGAGTTTGTATGTGAAATGATTACTTGTATGTAGTTATGATTGAATGATGACAGTGGAATGAAATTGGTTTTTCTTGGTATTTAATGATGTGTGTTTTACTCTTGATGGAATGTGAAATGGTTGTTCTTCTCTTGTCTACATTGTTCGATTAAGGTACAGTGAAAGGTGGGAGTTTTTGTTGATGATAAACTTGGAGAAGAATTTTAAGAAGAAGCGTTTAACATTATGATCATAAATATAATCCTTTGGTCCTTGGTTTTGGGTGCATGGTCAGATTTATAATAAAAGAAGAAGAGGATGATTAAGAATTTCAATCTATGATGCTTTGTTTTTGTGGAACAAATTATATTTCCCTCTACTATTTTAACATTATGTTCAATTGGGATGAGTATATGTTGCGAAATGAAATTGTAAATTATGAATAAGGGGATGAACATTTAAGAAACAAAAGTACAAGTAAATTATTGAATGTAGGTGAAGGGGATTTTAATATGGGTTTGTGCATGTGTGTATTTGGTTGAACTTGTTGATTTTGAATTGGGAAGCCCTAATTTTTCTGTCTTGCTGCGTGGCTAGAAGTGGTGTGTGATTATACAAATTTTAATGAAGGTGTAAAGTAAAGTTGCATTTATGATTTTCATTGAGTTGATGGATTATTTGACATTTCCTTCTCTTCACTGTTCCGCTGTTATTTATAGTGTTATAGCTGCTGTTTTGTGAATGATTTAAGAGGGATATTAGTGAGTAAAGAGAGGGATTATCATTGGCGATCATATGCGTAATGAATTCTGACTGCAAAATGTTTAAGATACATGTACATATATGAAATCTGATTTGGAAGTTCAGCGAGAGGAAAATAAATTGTGGTGACCATATGTGTGACATGTATGTCAGATTTTGACTAGAATAGTTATTTTCATAGATGTATGCTCTTGTTCTGCTTTTGGTCGACAACACATCAACATGTGTTTGTGAATACTGTTTAATTTATTTTCATGTATATAGGATAAGGGTATATTGTTAAATTCGGTTCAGATATGCTATGAATATGTGAATGGTGTAAATTTCTATCTTCATTGCTCTAAATTTGGTGTCGGTATGCATCATGAGTGAAATATGAATTTCTTCCTATTGTTAGGTTCGACTGTTCTTTTAGGTAAAAGTGATTGTAATTGTCTTGTATGGGTATTTCCAATTTGGGTTTTAAAAATCATAAAAAGGGTTGAATGTGGCTGCTTGCAAGCTGAAATGTCAAAATTTTGAAGTAGTAATTGTTTGTGGAAGATTGTTACTTTACTATTATAGTCGATTCCTTGGATTTCTATTGGTCTTGGCTGAATTGATTATTGTAGTGGGGAATATTCAGATTTTGCAATTTAAGTCATTGTCCAAGTATTAGATAAATTTATTGAGAGAGTGAAGGATGATTTTCTGTGAATGATCACATATGTCAAGTTGCTACTCATTTCTTTTCTAATGGCTGAATTGATTTTTAAATAAGAAATCTTTATTTCTTCCTTTTTGATGTTGTTATTACCAAGCTGGCATAATGAATTTTGTTTTGGGCAGGAACTCCAAACTAAATTAGTAAATATATGTATGTAGGCTTACCTTGGTTAGCTAGGCTCTATATGCATGTGATTATTGTAAAGCTTGATTTCTAACCGTAAATTGCAGCCTTATGAATCTAGTTACTTAAATAAACAAACCTATATAATATATTGTTTTGAAGACCCTTAGATGACAATTTGATTAGCAAAAGTGCTAAGGTATGATAAATGTAGTTGGTAATGACTAGCATGTAAATATGAAATGGTGAATTGTTGTTGGAGATTTTAGTCAAGTTTTGACTTCTCTGAGTAGATTGATGTTGTTTCTTTCCTTGATTAACTGATAATAAGCTTGTTTGTTAATGTAAAACTAAAATGTGAATGTTTTGGGCTATTTGCTTTGATTGTGGGATGTATGCTTGTCCTTTGGCTTTTGATTGATTAAGTTGAAATTGGATTATTGGCTTTGACTTCGATTGATTAAAAATGGTTACCTTACAATAAAATATATAAGAGAATGGGTAGTAATTGGGATCGAGAGTGACGATAAGTAACATAAACAAGGATAGTTGCTCATTTTCTTTCTTAATGAAAATAGAAGAATATACTTGGAAGGAAAAATCTACCAGGAATGGTAAGGCAAAGCAGTGAGATGCTAAGGGCGACAGGTAATCACACTTAACCTTACTATAACATTGAGGGTGATGTTAGTTGGGATTTTCTTAAATCCTTTCTCACCCTCTATATATATTATCTTTGAAAAGCTATTTTTATATGAAATAGGCTATCGGGTACCTTTTAAACGCGATTTTTATCGTATAAAGGAATTTGACTCATTATCTATATATTATGCTGATTGGTGGTGGTCACTGATCTTGAATGGTGTGAATGAGTATAGGTATAATATTCAGATACTGGTGAGAGAGATGTGTATAGTATATTGTCAGGGATAGTGATATTTAGTTTGATGGAAGGAGTGGAATTGTTGTGATGAAGATATTGGATGAAATTGAGAAATTGATGGAAATTGTGATTGAGATATTGAATATTGTGGAAGTGATATTGATAGGTTATTGTGAGCATTGCATGACACTGGTTTTTATATGTACCATCGCGCGATGATAACTGTCGATAGGCCAATCGACAGTTATTTGTACCGAGGATCCTTTTTAGATTGATTGGATCGGGGTTCATAGGTCGACTTATTGAGAGAAGTGACCTACGGTTGTTTGGCATTGAAGAGCCCAACCGCCCCTACGGTTGTTTGGCAGTGGAGAGCCCAACCGTTCCCGTTCTGTAATGGAAAACAGAATTGGGGTTCCCTCTCTGGAGATTGCCAGAGAGGGAAATTGTCCCCTCATTACGAAGAGGGACACAGTGTCAAATCATATAGTGAAGAATAGATGCTTGAATGCACCGTGGTGGCACAATGCATCTTTAGGTGAGTGTGAGGGATGTTGAGTTATACATGGGAAGTAGAGATGATGAATTTGAGTTGATTGAGACGTGACAGAAGGATTTAAGTGATGGATGAAAGGAAATGAGAAATATATATATGTATTATTGATTTTAGAACTGTGGTACCCTTTAGACGCCCTTACTACCGCACATCTCACTGTTATAGTGAGTTAAGCGGTGATTACTGGGACAAATTGTCTCATCCCACGATTACTGACATTTTTGCAGGTATTCATGCACAGGCGCAAGCATCAGGAAAGGGAATTAGGTAGTAGAGGTTATATAATTTATTTAGAGTTGTATATTGCCAATTTTGTATAGGCCTGCATCTGCTTCCGCATATTTTCTTATGAAACAGAATAATAGAATTAAGATGATGATTAATATTATGGATTGTGATATAAGGAAAATACTTTTCTAACTATGATAGGGTTGTATTAATATGGAAATTCTTTTCTATCATAGTTAGATAATTTATATCAGGTTGCTTCTATTTTTAACCATGTTAGGTGAATCTTTTCTAACATGGTTAGCTATTAATTATCCATGATAGTAATCGTATTATATTAGGAAATTCTTTTCTATCATGGATAATATATAAAAAGAGATTAATGAATTGAAATAGATAATATTGGTTAATTTGGGAATTAGTAACATAATGTTACAGTTTTCAAAACCTGCATAAACCACGTAATATATACATATATATACAGAACAGATACATCCATCTCTCAATAGGCAAAAATAAACGTGATTGACACTGTGCCCAGTCTCAAATCTGAAAGCATGAAAAAGGGACTACTCTAAAATGTGAAAAATCCCTGGTTCCTTTACAATCCCAGGAACCCGTACAATTAACCTATCGATTTGCGCAAATCGATGGTTACATCGGCCGACGGTACTAATAATTAGTGTCATGCAACATACAAAAGATTTATATATGAATATGTATATATAAAGTACAGTGTATTTAGAAAGGTACCCTATAGCCCACGTTTAAATATAAAATAATCTGAACACATTTCATTTATATATATAAAAGTAGAAGAGGATTTTAGAAATCCTCAACTACCGTCACCCTCAGTATCTCAGTCAGTTAAGCGTGATTACCTGTTCAAGCTCAGAAACAGCACTATATATCCTCAGTTATTGCCTTCCGCGAGCTCCACTCGAAGCATTGCCCACTACAATCGTACAATGAGCCGAAAGTTCAAGAATGAGGAGAGGGAGGTTAACCGCCGCGGCCGCCGTGAACACTCACCGGAAAACGAAAGCTTCGCCGGAAAAACGCCAAAAACGGAGGTGGATGAAGAGGAATAGATCTAACAAGGTTTTAGCAAAGATGTGGAGAGAAGAGAGTGGAGAAACCGAAATTGGTGAGCTTTGGAGGTGGTGAAACCGAAATGAGTGAGCAATGGAGAAGGGAAGAATTGAAAATGTAAGGGGAAGGGAGGTGGTGTGCTGTGCTCATCCGAGAATGAAGGGGAGGGAGTGTTTTGTTTTGATTATATTGTGTATTATGTACACATATAGAGAAAATTACCTAAAGGCCCTCATTATTTCCCAACCCATTTGATTTGCCAAATTAAACATCTAATTTATTTAACCTCCCCAATACTTTAATTTACATAAACTTCCTTAATTTTTTAAATTCTCTCAACTATTTAATTGATTATCTTTAGGCACTTATTTCCTAAAAAGCCCCAAAATATCCTAAAAATTCTACAATTTCCCAAAATGTCAAAATTTTCCATTTATTATTTCTTAAATACTCTCTAATCCTGTATTTAATTTTCAGGATGTTACAATCTACCTTGATCATTTGAATTGCATTAAATTATTGTTCTCTAAATATCAAATATTATTGCTAGCACCACATAACTGCACAGTTACGCAGGCACATATATTTATTACAACATGGGAGGTATAAGTCTTACTAGAACTTTGTCTCATAGGTGATTAAGTTGTTTAGTCGCCTAGGCCTAATCAAATACAACTAGAATTAATCATGGTTCAAAAAACCGAACCGGACGTCCAATCGGTCAAGCTACTGGTTTAAGGGTCATTGGTTAAACCACAAACCGGGTCAAAACGGAATTAATAAAATAATAATATTTAATTGTCAAATTTAAGAAAATACAAAATAAGATAGATGATAAATAGTGAAAATAATATGAGGTGAATGATACAAAATTTGAGCAATGGAATATGAGGTGAATGATACAAAATTTGAGGTGAATGATACAAAATTTGAGGTGAATGATACAAAATTTGAGCAAATTTGTTTCTTATTTTTTTATTGTTCTTGTAGTAATGTTTTGCGCTTGTACACAATGGAATATGAGGTGAATGATACAAAATTTGAGCAAATTTGTTTCTTATTTTTGTGCTTGATCTGTAAACCATGTTCTTATTACACTAGTTTCCCAAATCTATGTGCTTTTTTCAAATAAATTCATGGGTTTTTGTAACACCTCTAAATTTTCATTTTTCAAAATAATTCAATTAAATGGAGATGGATAATAAAAATTATAAGTTAAATTTTTGTGAAAAATAATAAATGAGAAAATTGGGGAATAACAATAATATATAGGCAAAAGAGAGTGAGGTGAGCCCAAGGGGGCGTAGACCAGCTGGTAAGAAAGGGGAAGGTAAGACACTGTGTACCCACTAGGTCATGGGTTCAAACCCTTGGGAAAGTCGTCACCCCCAAAATGGGGAATCCCGGCGGAGACTTCGGATAAGTCGGTTCCCCGAAGGGGGCTGGACACCGAAGGTTCTAAGCAAAAGAGAGTGAGGTGAAAGAGGGATATAAATGTCAAATTATATGATTTTGGGGCCAAAAATATGATTGGAAATAAATAGATGGGTAGAAGAGTGGAATTTTCTTTTATTAACAATATATATATTCACTCATCCGTCAAACCCTAGCTTCCCCAACAATTTCTGTTGTCGTTCCTCTCTCTCTCTCGGCCTATCTTCATTCTCTTTTCTTTCTCAATCCTTCCCTGCCAAATTCTCTTTTCTCCTCTCTCTGGAACTCTCCATGATCACATCTTCAATCCCAAGATCCTTAATCCCTTCCCATGTTCCCTCCAATCTCAAAATCGTTCCTTTCCTCTCATGAATCCAAAGGTTTATGAGCCAAATCTGCCTGAAAATCTTAAACTTCCTATGTCGCGATGGAAACGATGGTTGTGACAGCAGAGATTAGGGCGGCCATGAAACTTGGCAAATTGGCCGGTCTGCATAGGTTCCGGGTTTATCGGGTTTTGCGAGTCAACCTGGTCTAATACCGGGCCAATGATGCAGACGAGCTAACACTCAAATCGGACCGGCTTGGGAAGCGGTTGGAGGTTCAACCGGTCGAACCACCCGGTCCGATCCGGTTTTTCAAACGTTGCAATTAACTACTATAACTAGTAGCAATTCCTAGGTCTTTCACAACTTGATTTACTTACTTGTTTAAGCACAATGTCAACACAAATTAACAAGATGATGAAGATTAGTGTCACAATTATAAAACTACAATTAACACCTAAAACAACAAAGTAATGGCTGAATGAAAATGATCAAAAATCAAGTGAAAGTAACCTCCCTCTCCAATGATCCATTTGCATAGTAGGATTAAATAGCCATATGAATTTGTTACAAACTATGAAGGTATGAAGGTGGAAAATAGAAGCTTTTGGAATGAAGGTATGAAGGTGGAAAATAGAAGCTTTTGGTTAGCCAAGTCAAGAAAGAGAAGATAGAGAAGAGAGAAAATGGAGATGAAAAGAGAGAAAGAATGTTTAAGAATGAGGTGTGAACATGTGGGTAGGGTTTTTAAATGGTGGTTAGAATTGGAAATAACTACAAATGAAATGTAAATTAATTCCAAATCAAATGTAAATGAGTGTGTATAAGAGGTTATGGCCGAAATGTGAGAGGGAGAAATGAAATGAGGTAGTGAAATGAGAATGAAATGAAGGTGTAAATGGTAAATGAGATGAATATGGATGAGTTTGTGGTCTAGATGCTTCCTCCACTTTATTCT
This sequence comes from Mimosa pudica, assembly GCA_029929735.1. Lineage (NCBI taxonomy): Eukaryota > Viridiplantae > Streptophyta > Magnoliopsida > Fabales > Fabaceae > Mimosa > Mimosa pudica. The sequence goes on along the minus strand of JAKELP010000037.1, from coordinate 1,673,267 downwards.
ATGCCTTATGCTCTTTCTCCTCTTTTCAAAGATGCTCTCCAAATGCCTTTGTGGGTGGTATTTCAAATTTTAGCTCCATATTACCCTTTCTTGAAACATTTTCAAAACACCAAATCTCATGTTTTTCAAGAAAAGATAATTTTTGTCATCTTGCCTTTGTCTTCCTCTTTATTTACCAAAATGCCATTGGACGTGTATATGGGCCTTCCAATTTCGCCCCTACACATAAAAATAAGGGGGAAAACAAGTCAAAAGCCCTAAATGCATTTAATAGCTTACAACACAAGTAATTGAGAAAATATTTCTACTATATTTTGCAAGAGGCATGCCCTTGAAATAATTCCAATAATGGATCAATAATTCAATTAAAGCTCACTAATTAAACAATATTGCACATACTAAACTATTTAAAAACGTGTCTAATCAGTGGGGTGGTGGTAGGGTCAGTATTTTTTTATTTGGCTAAAGTATACCTTTAGTCCTTATGTTTGCTTGAAGTTTCAATTTATTCCTTTATCTTTAAAATGTACACTTTTAGTCATTCAAATCTAACACCATCACCCAACTTAACTGAAATTGTTAACTCATCAAACTTTAATGATTACTGTTCAATTAAAATCTGGCCACATCATCCACACTGGCGACCACATCATCCTCACTGTCTATTTCCTCAAATCTAATTTCGATTTCCCCACTCTCTCTCTCTCTCTCGTCACCCTTCATCTCTTCTCCGACCACCTCCATTTCTCCGTATCTCCCCCGTCTTTAACTTCTTACGCCTCGAAATCCCTGCCTCCATCGAAGAATCCCGTAATTTGCTCCTTAAAAAGCCTAATGAGCTATTCTCTGACGTCGAACTATGCCTCTGGCTGACGCTCCAATTTCTCTGTCAAACTAGAATGAGAAATTGAATGCGCATTTGTTGGATGTGAGGGTGGAGAATTTGAGGAGAAAGGTGAGATTTTTGGAGAGTTTGTTGTTTGAGTATGGGGAGATGAAGAATGTGTGTGAGGTGTTCGGCGATTTTGGGGTATATATGAGATTGAGAATAATTTGTTGTGAAAGTTTGAGTATTTGGTAATGGGTATGGAGAGGAGTGTGGAGGAGTTGAAAGTGTTTCTTCAATATTTTGGGAGGTATGTCTCTTAATTTTTGTCAGAAGCAAATTGGTAACTCTCTGAATTAATGTTAAATTCATAAATCTGAGCACATGGGTACTGATAGAAAAACCAACAATCATGATTCCTTTTCAGATTTGGTCAAATTTGTAGTCCAAATGGTCATATATTGCTTTCCCTTTCAGTAAATTAATTACATTTGTTTTTAACAATGCAGCAGGTTTGTTTGTCAAGTTATAAAGTACAACCATGGTTTGTTTGCAGATGTAGTAGGAAAAAATTAACAACTTGCTTACGAGAGAGAGAAAATGGTTTTCGTCATTGTTGATTTGAGATGATTTCTAATTGTCATGATTGATTTTTAATTGAGATGATTTTTTTAATTGTTATGACTATTTTATTTCTTTACTCAAAATAATATATTATGCTTCATCAGCTTTTAATTGAACAGTCATCACTAAAATTTGATTAGTCACCAATTTTCATTAAATTGAGTAACGATGTTTGATTTAAAAGACTAAAAGTATACTTTCCAGTAATTCATTGACCGAATTGAACCATTTTTACTATTCATTGGCCATAATAAGATCATTTATTGTTCATAGTCAAATTTATTTCTTTTGATGTTAGAATAAGACTATTGTGTGACTTAGAGTTTTATGCCATGTTTCATTGTTAGAGTTTAAGTGAATATTTATTTCTTTTGATGGATGCTTCAACATCAGAGGCAAAGACAAACAGGGCCGCAAGATCCTTCGCATCATTGGAAAATTTTTCCCTGGTAACATATACATCTCAATCCCTGGTAAGCCAAACCATCACAAAATTCCTCAGGTCAGTTCAGTATTATCATTTACTCAAATGTATGGTTCATGATTATTAAGGTACGATTTCCTACTTACATACCTCCTTTGTTTGTTTATTTATTATTTATTGTGTGTGTTATTTTCAAGTTTATGGTGTCATATCATCACAATTCTTAAAACATTTCTTCTTCTTCTTCTTTCTATGCTCTTAAGTTGGATTTCCAGATTTTTATTTATTTATTTAAGTTGGGGAGTATTATAGTTTGACTCTCTTTACTGTTTCTATTACTGCATAAGCATATTATTTATTATTCTCTAGTGGCTTATAAGGCGCCTTATAATATATATATATTCATCCCTTATCTCTAGGCGCCTTATAAATCAATGAATTTTCTGAACTTTATCATTGGAACCCTGTGAATGGAGTCGTATGCCGACAGCTACGGAGCATTTTTATGTGTTTTTTATTATTTTGGTTTTCCTTTCTTCGATTAATTTATGTTAACTAAGTGCGTGAATGATGCATGAGTTTTCTGCCTTTTCCTCACTTGAGTTGAGGAGTTAATGATGTTTCTATGCTTTTATGTTTAGTTTGTGATTAAATTGTGAAGTTGGAATTGTGTTCATTTTTCTCACTCGTTAAGGAAAAACCCTCTAATGATAACTTTCCCATCCATGATAGCTCTTCACTCCTTTATGGACTGTGATATGATCCAAAGTTTACATCTTTATTGATGTGGAATTTGTTTTATGTGTTATTACTCGTTCATAAAAGTCGAATGTTTTCTTCAATCAACACAAAACAGAACAATATGGCTATTAAAGTTTACGTTGTGTAACTGACTCTTCCTTTTTCTTCTTCTTATTTCTTTCTTTTGTGTTTGTTTTGATGGACATTCATCATGTTGAAGAATAATTCAAGATGCATTAATTTTTAATTATTATTTGATTAATTAATTGTTCAATAATTTAGAAAATTCGTTGGTGGTTATTCGGGTAGATTTCCTAAGGCACTTATTTAGGATTTTGTTACTTGACTTATTCATTTTGTTGACATTTTCTTTTTGGCCGTTTTATTATTTAAACCTTTTCCATGTTTTTCTACACGATGGATATATCGTGTGTGTTATGTACTCCCACTATTTTCACGTTGAATAAGCAAGCAGTTCTTTTAGCTTCTGTTGCATTTTGAGATTACTTTTACTGCATTCATTCTTATTTTATTTTAAAAAGATCTCTCAATTTTTTTTTTATTTTTTTTTTATTATGTTTTTTTATTTTTTTTGTTTGAATATTAAATAATCAGAGAAATTAAAGTTTAATTTCCGTTGCATTTTTAATGTTAGTGCTGATCATGTGGGCATAGTCAGAGAAATTCAAGGGTAATGCAACGAAGATGATTTTTTTTTTGCGAAAATTATAATTTATTCCCGTTTAACATCTGCGGAAATTATAATTTATGCCCGTTTAACATCTGCGAAAATTACCGTTCGATTTTTTTTTTTTTTTGCGAAAATTATAATTTATTCCCGTTTAACATCTGTGAAAAATATAATTTATAATTTGTTGAGTATTGTTGTTATTTTATTTTCTATAGTATATTTATTAATTATTGTTCTATTATTGTGGAGCATTTGCTGTTATTTTGTTTTATTATTTATATATATATATATATATATATATATATATATGGTTTTATTATATTGTTTTATATTATTGTGATTCATTGTTTTAGTGTTTTATTTTATTTTATTGCTATTATTTGTGGCCAGTTTCATTATTAATATTGTTAAATTTAATTAGCGTTTATTTATTTTATTTTATGTATTGTTTTATTATTGTTTATATTGAGAAATACTCTACTTATATTTATAGCCGGTCCTAAGCCCGGATAAAAAGAGTAGGTTGTGTTAGGCTTCGGCAGCCAACGTAAAAATTTGTCGAATCTATCGAGCATGAGCATACACAACCATTTTAACAATAGGTCATTGCCTGGTTTTTCGCAAGAGTTATCAAACTCTTATAGGAAGGGGTATATAAAGAAGCAAGTTCATGAGAGTAAGATTAGATTTAGTACGTGGAATGTAGGAACCTTGAAAGACAAATCTTGGGAGGTAATAGGAGTAATGAGGGATAGAAAGATAAACATTTTATGTCTTGAAGAAACTAAATGGGTTGGTGAAAAGGCTGGGGATATTGGTGGTTATAAACTCTGGTATACTGGTAAAGTGAGTTATAGGAATGGTGTTGGTATAATTGTGGATGAAGAATGGAAGAAGAATGTGGTCGAAGTTTTTAGGATTTGAGACAGATTAATATCGATAAAAATACTAGTTGAAGAGAAAGCAATTAATATTATTAGTGCATATGCCCCTCAGGTTGGGACAGAATTGCACATTAAGGAACAATTTTGGGACAAATTGGATGAGTTGATTCAAAGAATACCTATCAATGAAAATGTTTTTATTGGTGGTGATCTTAATGGACATGTTGGTAAAAATGTAAGACAATACACACAAGTTCATGGTGGTTTTGGATTTGGTAGGATCAATAATGAAGGACAGTCTATTATTGAATTTTGCATAGCTCACAATCTAAAAATTGTTAATACTTGTTTTGAGAAAAAAGAAGAGCATTTGATTACATATAAGAGTGGAGATAATAGATCACAGATTGATTTCTTTTTAGTAAGAAATTCGGACAGAAGAATTTGTGCAAATTGCAAGGTAATTCCAGGTGATGGAGTGACAACACAACATAGGCCTTTAGTTTTAGATGTTCGTATGAAGTTTAATCGAATGAAAAAGCGAGACATGTTTACTCCAAGAATTAAATGGTGGCAATTAAAAGGGGAAAAAATGGTAAATTTTAAAAATAGGATGACAAATGAATGTGTTTGGGATAAACAAGTGAGTGCTAATGATTTATGGAAAGAAATGATTAAGAGGGTGTTAAAAATAGTTAAGGAAATTTTAGGTGAATCAAAGAGTTATATTAGGTGTAAAAAGGAGACTTGGTGGTGGAATACTAGTGTTCAAGAGAAAATTAAATTCAAAAAACAGTGTTTTAAGGATTTACATATGTGTGATAATGAGGAAAATTGGGTTAAATATAGATTAGCAAAAAAGGAGACGAAAAAGCTGTAAGTATAGCTCGTGCTATTTCTTTTGAAGAGTTTTATAAAGAGTTAGGGACAAAAGCTGGGGAACAAAGAATGTATCGAATAGCAAAAATAAGGGAGCGGAAATCAAGGGATTTAGATCAAGTAAGGTGTGTTAAGGATGAAGATGATAATGTATTGGTTACAAATGATAAATTAGGAATAGATGGAAGAATTACTTTTATAAGTTGTTTAATGATAGTGCTGAAACTTTGAATTACAATATAGATGATTTGGGGTTCAATGAAAGGAATATCAACTATAAAGGTAATAATAATAATAAGATTAGAGTGAGTGAGGTTAAGATTGCTCTCAGGAAAATGAAAAGTGGTAAAGCTGTGGGATCCGAAGGTATTCCTATTGAAGTTTGGAAATGTTTGGGAGAATATGGAGTGTTGTGGCTTACTAATTTATTTAATGAAATTTTAAGGTCTAAGAAAATGCCAGATGATTGGAGGGAGAGTATATTAGTTCCTATTTATAAAAATAAAGGAGATATTCAAAATTGTACAAATTATAGAGGAATAAAACTTATGAGTCATACTATGAAGTTATGGGAAAAAGTAATTGAGCATAGGTTACGAATAGAAACTAGTATATCGAAAAACCAATTTGGTTTCATGCCAGGTAGGTCAACTACAGAAGCAATTTATTTAATTAGAAGTTTAATGGAAAAATATCGTAGTAGAAGTAAGGATTTATATATGCTTTTTATTGATCTTGAAAAAGCATATGATAGGGTACCAAGAGATTTACTTTGGAAAATTTTAGGAAAGAAAGAAGTACAAGTTGAGTATATAAGAGTAATTCAAGATATGTATGAAGGAGTAAGGACTAGGGTTAGAACTCCTGCAGGAGAAACAATTGATTTTTCAATAAGAATTGGACTACACCAAAGTTCGACATTGAGTCCATATTTGTTTAATCTTGTTTTGGATACCTTAACTACAAGTATACAGGAGGAAATTCCTAAGTGTATGCTTTTCGCGGATGATATAGTTATTTTACGGGATTCAAAAGTTGAAATTAATTGGAAATTAGAATTATGGAGGAGGACTCTAGAGTCAAAAGGTTTTAAAATAAGTAGAAGCAAGATGGAATATATGCACTGTAGTTTTAACTATAGACAAGTACATGAGGATATAGAAATTAAATTGGGTGATCATGTTATACAAAAGGTGAACAAGTTTAGATATTTGGGATCAATTATACAAGAAGATTGTGAAGTAGATGGTGATGTTAACAATAGAATTCAAGCTGGGTGGTGTAAATGGAGAAATGCTTCTGGAGTTATATGTGATAATAAGGTTCAAGATAAAGTAAAAGGAAAATTTTATCGAACAGCTATTAGATAGGCAATGTTATATCGTAGTGAATGTTGGGCAATTAAAAGACATCAAGAATATAAGATGGATGTGACAGAAATGAGAATGTTGAGATGGATGAGTGGGTATACAATAAAAGATAGGATTCTGAATGATTATATTCGTGAAAGAGTTGGGGTAGCACCGAGTTCGGAGAAAATGGTAGAAAATCGTTCAAGGTGGTATGGACATGTTCAAAGAAGAGAATTAGATGAGCCAGTAAGAAGAGTGGATCAGATGGTAGAAGAAGATCCATATATAAGAAAAAGAGGGAGACCAAAGAGAACTCTTAATGAAGTTGTTCAAAGAGATCTTTCAGCAAAAGGTTTATCACCAGGTATGACTTATGATCGTGCAAAATGGCGACGTATGACTCATGTAGCCGACCTCACTTGAGTGAGATAAGGTTTAGTTGTTGTTGTATTGTTCATAGTCAAATTGACACTTTCAAGATAATTTAGTGGTCTAAATGATCTTTAACCCAATTATAACATATCTAACATATATTTAGATGATACCTTTATTTATGGTAGAAAAAATTAGTTTTCTTTAAGAAAATTAACAACAGAAAATTTATACTCCTTCCGGCCCTAAATATAGGACCTAATTGACTTTGTTGAAAAATCCTAAAAAATTGCAAAATAAGTTAATTATAAATTGATTTACCTAATTTTTTTCTCTTACACTAGTTTATTTTATCTATAAGCTAATGGATAATCTAAAAAGATATCAATATGTCATGATTTAATAACTTTTTTTACAACCTTAATCTCTAAAAAAAAAGTCAATTAGGTCATATTTATTTAGGGCCGAAGGTAGTATTTATCAATTCGACATTCTTATTCTTAATTTCTAAAAACCAAAGAGAGGGAGTACATACTTGTTACTCTAGAGTCCATGAAAAAATCCCAAACTACCCCTCTTGACAATATTATTTCCACTTAATTCATAAAATCCCTAAGCTTCCAATTACACCTACTCCATCGCCCACCTTCTCTCCCCGCCGTCACAGCCACCGCCATGAGCAGCAACAGAGCCAGAAACTTCCGCCGTCGCGTCGGAGTGGACAACGACGACAATGACGACAACAAGAACAACGAATCCCCCAAAGGCATCCCTTCAGTGAAACCCCCTTCAAAGCCCAAGAAGCCACCCAAACTTCTCAGCTTTGCCGACGACGACGAAGAAGAAGAAAACGCCATCCCTTCCCGCCCAAAACGCACCGTTTCGACCAAACCCTCAAAGCCCTCCTCCTCCTCCTCCTCCTCTTCTTCCTCTCACAAGATCACTTCTTTCAAAGACCGTAATTCCAATTCTACCCCTGCTTCTCTCCCTTCCAATGTTCAGCCCCAGGCTGGCATCTACACCAAAGAAGCCCTCCGTGAGCTTCAGAAGAACACTCGAACCTTGGCTAGCAGTGCTTCTCGCCCTTCTTCTTCGGATTCCAACAAGCCTGTGACTTCTTCTGAGCCTGTTATTGTGTTGAAGGGCCTGGTGAAGCCTGTGGAGACGGTATCGAAGCTGGTATCGAAGAAGGAGGATGATGATGATGGGGATGGGATTATTAGAGATGATGCACAGGATAGATTGGCTTCAATGGGGATTGCCAATGGGGAGGATGATTTATATCCTGATGAGGAGATGATAAAGGTGATACGGGCGAAGAGGGAACGCCTGAGGCAGGCGCGTCCGGCCGCGCAGGATTACATCTCGTTGGATGGTGGAAGCAACCATGGCGCGGCGGAGGGGATGAGCGATGAGGAGCCGGAGTTTCGGGGGCGGATTGCGATGATTGGGAAGGATTTGGAAGGGGGGAGGAAGAAGAAGGGTGTGTTTGAGGAGGATGTGGATGGTAATGATGAGGAGGATGATGAGGAGGAGGAGAAGTTGTGGGAGGAAGAGCAATTTAGGAAAGGGTTGGGGAAAAGAATGGATGAAGGGAGTAATGCTAATGCTAATGCTAATGCTAGAGTGGTGAGCAGTGATGAGCAAAAGTATACTCCTTCAGGTGCTACAGCATTTAGTGCTGCTTCAAGTGCCTCTGTAAGTGCTACCGTAGGAGGAGCGATTGGGGCGACACCGGTATTGGATGTGATGCCGCTATCTCAACAAGCTGAAATCGCGAAAAAAGCGTTGCAAGATAATGTTAGGAAGTTTAAGGTATTACTAGGCTTTTATCTTTATCAATCTGGCAGTAACTTTAAGTATTTAGGCTCTGGTTTTCGGTCCGAGGAATGTGGTTTTACAGTGCCTTAAACTTGTTATTAGTATTGCAAGTCATGTTCTTGTTTTTTCTTGAATGAACCTCATGCATCTGAACTAAAGTGTATACGTGTTTTATTAAGCATCTTTCTAGGGATAATCTGTGAAAATGTGCTTCATTATGCATAAAAAGTTATTGTGTCTTGCTAGGAAACTAAGATACATGTTTCCTATCTTGGACGACCATGTAGATAACTATTAGTTCCCATTTGGTGAAGGCGGGAAAATCATTCTCTTAGCGAGATATAAAAGTTTCATTATCTATGATACTTCCTTTGCCACCATCATTACTCTATAAATATTTTTATAATCTCGGTTCAAGAGGATTGTACAATGTGGTTATTGAAATACTTTGACGGGTAAAACTTCTTTCTTATTTTTATCTGGTAGAGGAGAGAGAATGTAAGACTACACTTTATGATGTGGGGTTTGCAAGTTTTAGGGACAGTTGAAGTGTTCTCAAATTTTAATTATAATTGGTTGATTGTGTCACCAGTAACTTGCACTGCTGTTATCATCATATATTTATGCATTAAGATAAGTTAATACTTTTATATGGCCATATTATTTGATCATGAAACTTTCCTTGGATACAAGACTTGTCCTTCTAATATAATTTTCTATTAAATTGATATCTCAAATATTTTCATGATTGTTTATGTTTTCGTTAAATAAACTTGACAGGAATCTCATGCCAGAACAGTGTTGTCATTGAATAAAACAGATGAAAATCTGTCTTCCTCACTATTGAGTATCACTACCCTTGAAAATTCTTTAGCAGAAGCAGATGAGAAGTACAGATTTATGCAACAACTTCGCAGCTATGTTGCAAATATATGTGACTTTTTACAGGTAGCTATACTTCTTGATTGCTTACTCTTCCTGTTTTGAGTTTGAACACGTGTAGTTATACTTCTTTATTGCTTCATCTTCCTGGATTTATGAATTCTGTTTCATACAATATTGCATATTGTATTGGTTTTTTTTTTCAATCTTGTGGTTCTTAATCTGTTTTGAGTCTCAAGAGCATTTTTAGCTTACTCTGTTCAAATGTTTAGGATGAAACTTGGCCATTAGGGGAGCATGATCTGTGGATATGTATGGCTTCCTTACATTTGGAATTATTGATTACTGTTTGTCGTTGCCATCCATTAGATGAACGTGATGGATCGTATAATATTTGTGGCCTCTAATGATGCAACTATACCCAATCATTTATAACTTTTATTGAATGGATTGAATTGAAAAGGAAAATAATAAGAATATGAATGAAAGATATGTAAATTACGTGTATACATATGTGTAATTATCCCAAGGAAAAGATCTGCTTACTTAAAAGCTTCTTGCTTTGTAGAGTCTAAGAAAGTGAAATTTAATGAATTATATATTAAATAAATTATTTGTGCTCTGTCCTCTTTCAGTATCTTGCAAAGAAAGATTTTTTGTTTGTTGTACAGCTATCTCTCTCAATGAATCCATTGAGTGCCCCTGCATATCTAACAAGACTGCTTTATTACATGTTACAATTCATGCCTCTAAATATGATTTCTTTTCTTGCCTTGCATGTGAGATCGTGTCTTTTTATCTGAGTTTTGCTTTGATGGGGAAGGGGTGCACATGTCCGTGTGATTTGATATATCCCCTACTAGGACCTTTTTTTATGCTGAGCTAGACATTATGCATGGTGTGAGGACAATCACATGTTTCTCAAAAAAAAAAAATACTTGGAACATTTGAAAAGCTTTCGTTGGATTTTATATGCAGAAAGTTCAAGATTGTATTGAGCTGGTCTTGGATTAAATTATGATCTAAGTAAACCTTGACTATTACTACATTGAGTTTATGAAAAATTTCTTGTCAGCATCTTCACTGTGTCTGGTTGCCATTTTTCGAATCAATTTGTCCTTCTAGATCTGGACTAATACTTTTGCCCTTCTTTGATTTAGGATGAAAGAAATTAGATTATTATTGTTTTATGTTGCCTTGATTATCAATAATAATTTTTTCTAAAGCAGCTTTCCATACAGGGTCTTAAACAAATTGTTCTCCTGTCTATAAAATTTGGAAATATAATTGCCTGCTTGTATTTTCATAAAAAGACCTTGTGGGATGTCCTTTATTCATCTTTTAAATTAATTCTGTAATTTCCAGCATAAAGCTCCATACATAGAGGAACTTGAAGAACAGATGAAGGGTCTTCATGGGGATCGTGCTTCAGCTATCTTTGAAAGAAGAAACACCAACAATGATGATGAAATGAAGGAAGTAGAAGTTGCTGTGAAAGCGGCAATGTCGGTTTTCAACAAGAAAGGTGGCAATAGTGATGTAATTGCTGCTGCTGCAAGCGCAGCTCAGGCTGCATCTACTTCTGCAAGGGAGCAGAGAGACCTACCTGTGAAATTAGATGAATTTGGTAGAGATTTAAATCTTGAGAAACGAAAGAAAATGAAAGCAAAGGAAGAGGAACGCCAACGCAGAAAACTACGTGCACTTAAATCTAATAAACAAGATCATATGGAAATAGATTCTGAAAAGATAGAGGGAGAATCTAGCACCGATGAGAGTGATAGTGAAAGTCAAGCTTATCAATCACAACGTGATTTGTTGCTGCAGACTGCTGATCAAATTTTCAGTGATGCCGCTGAGGAATACAGCCAGCTCTCTTTGGTTAAAAAAAGATTCGAAGAATGGAAAAAGGAGTATTCATCGAGCTATCGTGATGCTTACATGTCACTGAGCCTTCCATCTATCTTCTCTCCGTATGTGAGGTTGGAACTTCTGAAGTGGGACCCACTCCACAAGGGATCTGAATTTCAAGAGATGAAATGGTAAGTTATTGAATTTGTTTATGATCTACTTGAGAGATAATATTGTTATAGATTAATGCATGCAATGTGGTGTCTCCTATCTTTCACTGGTTTATATAATGTTCTCTCCTCTCATGCTTAGGTATAAATTGTTGTTCGCTTACGGTTTGCCTGAAGATGGTAAAAATCTAATGCCTGATGATGATGATGCTGACCTTGAACTTGTCCCTAATTTGGTGGAGAAGGTCGCACTTCCTATTCTTCAGTATGAAATTGCCAATTGCTGGGATATGCTCAGTCAACACGAAACAGCTAATGCTATTAATGCTACGAAGTTGATTGTACAACACGTGTCCCATGATAGTGAAGCCCTTGCGGATCTATTAGTTTCTATTCGGACACGATTGGCTAATGCTGTTGCTAATACTACGGTATGACTAGAATGTGCAAGTTTTCATTTGATTTATGAGCACTCTTATTCTATGGTACAGTTGCATTCCTATTTGCATGCTCAATCTATTTAATCTGTTTAACCAAGAAGAAAAATATGTATTAAATATGTGCATGAGTGTAAGTTTTGTAGGTTTGTATGATAGGAACCAGACATTATTTGTATTTTATGTTTTATTGTGTGTCTTGTAGAATTGTGGCAAGTGTTTACTGTTGATTACAAATAGTGTCAGTTTCTATTTAGGGAAGTTATTTTCAGCTATGGAGATAATCTATATATATCTCCACATTGTATTATGTTTCAGATATGATGAATGAAAGTATGATGTAGGAGATTACTCCTCTCTTCCTTAGAATTATATTCTGGTTCTAGTCACAACCCCCCTAGAATTGCAGATTCTGGTTCTAAGATCCCCCTCCTCTCCTCTTCCCTTTCTCCTATTTCTATTTTTGTTTGTCAGTATCTATCATTGGTATCAGAGCAGAAGATCCTCTTTACCTGTGAAACAATATGGTAACCACCCAAAATTCTCCTTCGAATTCTCTATTCTCACTAGAATTTTCAGATTCTGGATTCTAGTTTCTCTAATCCTTCTTCCCCTTCTTTGCACTCCTTCCCTCCTCTTCCCCTCTAGGATTTTCAGATTCTGGATTCTAGGGCCTACCCTTTCCTTCTTTTTTACTTTCTACTCTTCTTTCTTCTTTCCAAACCTGTTGGGGACTGTTGAAAACAAAAGGTTTCACCAAAATTAGTCTTCACTTTATTTCATTGATGTGCTTACATACTTATAATATAAAAGTTTCCTAAAAGATAATTAAACTTCTCCTACAAGTTTTCCAAACATGATTCCCTAATAAAAACTAATATTCTTCTACTCCAAGTATTTCCTAATAATCTTCTACACGCCCCCTCAAGTTGGAGCATCCAACTTGTTACAAAGATAATCCCAAAAACAAACAAAACTCAACACTCCCCATGAGCAACAAATCAGTGAACTTGATTCAAAACCAAAGATGAAATCTGAATCCAAAAATGCTCAACACAGAGCAACCAAAACATGCCAAACAGGCACCAAACAGGAGCTCATCCCAACACAAAACCCGAATGCAATCACCACTGGGATCCACCGGAACGGGATGACAACTCCAAACTACTAAGTTCAAACAGAACTCCAAATAACAAAACTCCATAACACCAATGGAAATAGCATCAAGATCACAACAGGGGCAACCAAAACTGCCAAGAACCAAACTGCAACGGCCAGAAAGAGGCACAAACCAAAACTTAAAAATCTGAAGTAGCTAAAATCTGGAACCACAAGATCCAAGAACACTTTTTTTTCTTTTTCTTCTTTTTTCAGCCATTGAACACAACCAACAATTCAAAAATCCCAAATAAAATACCAACAAGCAAGAAGACAACAAAATAGCTTCACTACTAGCTACAAAGAACCAGATCAAGGTCAGAAAAGGCAAGAGAACGTTCGCCGGGGAAGACGCGGCAAAACCAGTTGGCGCGTGCGGCGGCAGACGGCGGCGCGTGGGACGGCGGACAGCGGCGTGTGGAGGCGCGTGAGGCTTCGGATGGTGGCCGGAGTGACTGGGGTTTGATTGCCGGCTTCGTGAGAACCTGAAAACGTGGCGCGTGTTACGAGAAGATGACCGGAAGGGCACAGATCAGCTGAGACACCTCTGGTACTGTTCACGTGAACACTACTTCGAACCAGAAAGATCAGAAACGAATTATGGCGGCCAGAAAGAGAGCCTCTGCTCTGATACCATGTTGAAAACAAAAGGGTTTCACCAAAAGTAGTCTTCACTTTATTTCATTGATGTGCTTACATACTTATAATATAAAAGTTTCCTAAAAGATAATTAAACTTCTCCTACAAGTTTACCAAACATGATTCCCTAATAAAAACTAATATTCTTCTACTCCAAGTATTTCCTAATACTATAATTATTTCCTAATAATCTTCTAACAGGGACAATGGTTACCACTTGCAAATACAAGAAAAAGAAAATGTCTTTATCCTCCCTAATCCACATTCGGATGCTTCTCAAGTGTTACATATGCCTTTTCTATTGAAAAACCTTCACAACATTTATTTAACATCATATTTAAGTCTGGTTGTTTGGGTTCTTATGCGACAAGATTGAAGGACACTGCACAACCTTCTATTGGACTTTTTACACAGAGGGATATGTGACCACATGTATCAGACAGCAACCACAATTCTATGGGGAATAATGATAATTTACAGAAGCATTTAATGATGGCAGTTACTGGACCTACCCAAGTAGTTACTACAAAACTTCTGAACCTGGCAATCAGTTACAGGAGACAAACAGGATTATGTTTCAGATGTGGGATACATATTCTTGGTCATAAATGCAACACTAGCTCCTTATTTCCTTGTTATCACCTTGAGGACAAGGCTTTTTTCCCAAGGGAGGATATTGATAGCAACCAGTCATTATTCTTATTTTATGTTTTATTATGTGTCTTGTGGAATTGTGCAAGTGTTTGGTGTTGGTAACAAATAGTGTCAGTTTCTGTTTGGGGAAGTTATTTTCAGTTATGGAGTTAATCGATATATATCTCCTCATTGTATTATGTTTCAAATATGATGAATGAAATTATGATATAGGAGATTGCTCCTCTCTTTCCTAAAACTTGATTTTGGTTCGTGTCACCCCCCTAGAATTACAGATTCTGGTTCAAGAGTCCTTTTCCTCGTCTCTTCTGTTCCCTTTCTCCTACTTCTGTTTTTGCTTCTTCAGTATCTATCAATGTATTTTACAACGATGTAGCCATGTAGCTGTAAGATTTATTTATAGCATTTGATTAATAATTTTTCATCTTTATACTCTTGTAGATCCCAACATGGGGCCCACTGATACTATCTGCTGTTCCAGATGCTGCACGAGTGGCAGCATATCGATTTGGTGTGTCTGTTCGACTTTTGAAAAATATTTGTCTTTGGAAGGATGTTTTTGCAATGTCAGTATTAGAGAAGCTTGCTCTTGATGAGCTTTTATTCGGGAAAGTTTTGCCTCACTTCCAAAGCATATCAGAAAATGTTTATGATGCAATCATGAGAACAGAACGGATTATTGCTTCCCTATCTGGGGTATGGACTGGCTCTAGTATTGTAGGAGATAAAAGGTATGATGATTGTGCTTTCTCTTCCCTTGACATTTTTGTAATTACATTTGTCCATCCTAGAACTAATTGTATTAGTGCTTGTGTCTTTAATTTATTATTAGTATATTCTGAGTATTAGGTGAGTATGACTTGCTGATTAGAATATGAAAGATGCAAAGAAAAAGTTGTAACTTGACCTTACCTAATTACTAACAGAAGAGAGTCAGCTAATTATCTATAGGTAATCTGAATTATAAAATGACAAGTAAACCTAAAGTTCTATTTACTATTTTAAACTCAAATGGGGATTTTATCACTAAAGAGTGATATCAAGGAAAAAGAATGCTTCACCTGAGGTTATCCTTGTATGTGTGTTAAAGTGGCATAAGAGGCAATTTGTTGTTGGAATTCTCTTGAATAAGTTGCTTGCAACCTGACATAAACTGAAGGTTCTCTTTATCGAACATTCATTTGTTTCAAGTCTTGCTGTGCCTTTTTCATTCAAAACTTCTGCTGTGTCCTTCATGGTTCCATCCTTTTTCTGATTGGTCTCTATAGTTTGGAAGAATATGATTAGGTCCTTAAATATCTCAAGTGCATATGGGATGCCTAAATTCTACATTGTATTGTATGAGATGCTTTATAAAGTATTTAAGCAGAGTGATTCTCTCATTGGCTGCTTTATAGGAGCCGGTCCCAATCCCACTTCGCTTACCTTTTGAAACTTGATGTGACTGAGCATGTATTTAATAACATGCATGTACAGTTGTATTAGTTTGTCTAGTGTTTTTCCATTGGTAATCTCATTTTTTCATTGCCCCTCCTTGTGTTCATGTGTAGTCGAAAGTTGCAGCCTCTGGTTGATTATGTGCTGTCACTGGGTCGGATTTTGGAGAGAAGATATGCCGGTGGTGTGGTGGAGGGTGACACAAGTCAACTTGCTCGGCGTTTAAAGAAAATACTTGTTGACCTTAATGAATATGATAATGCTAGGAACATAGCTAGAACCTTCCATCTGAAGGAGGCGTTGTGAGCTAGGAGGGCCTTTCTCATGTCAATTTTCTCATATAATCAACGAGGTTGACAAAATGAAGTGGGCTTTCATGACAGCAATTGGACATTTGTATCAAACATTCATGAAAGTTACTAAGACATCTCTTTCCCAGGGTCAAAGAGACATGAACAGAACTTACTGGGACATATGTGCTTCATCACAAGTGTTCCTAGGTATTTATCTCAGATATGGAAGGGTTCTACCAGCAACCACAAAGTGCACATATATATGTATACTCTCTTTTCGGGGTTGAAGCCAGGCATTCCTTGGTTCTTGTCTCCATATGTCTTGTGATTGGTTCTAGTTTTCTTTAGGGGACTTTAAGAGATAAGACAGAAATATTGTAAAAAATTTTCCGGGGCTTATATGATTTATGTTTTTAGTGGACTCTCTAATCTAATGTTCAAATTTTTGGGATATTCAAGTGTATCCTTGCTGACAAGTTCTCCACGCATATATATGACTAGAAACCACTTTTTCATTCTCTTAAAACATGTTTTCCACAAGTGTTTGATTACTCAAATCAATTCATTCTCTCAAAACTTAAACTTTGTCAAATCTAAGGACATTGAAACGCTGGTGGACCATCTGCTATGGCATGGACTTTAGGTTGATCATCCTCCATGAACTGGTCTAAATCTAAATTTTAGTAACTTTGGTATGATTTGGTTTATATGAATTTGGCATATAAAATTTATTCTTGATGCGTGTATAACAATATTGATGATTTTCAGCAGTGGAATTCAGTTTAACGTAATCACATATTCGTCTATAACTAACCAATTGTTTTTTTGTGTAAATGTAATATGAAGTTAAGAATTTCTTTATGAATTTGATCAAGATTGAAGCTACACCAACCCAGTCGGTTTCTCAATAAGATACACACATGAGCATGCTACTAATCTTAAACAATAAAACTGGGGAAATTAATTTTATTTATTTTTCTGGCAAAAAAACTCCATTCATTTAACTTGGGCCGAAAGATTTGTACACTGGGTTGTGCCCAAAATTCAAAATTTTCTAGCAGTTGTCGTTATTGTTGACCAAATAAAATTTTCAAATTCAAATTATGGACCCAATCATTTAGATTTTACCCATCCCGCTTTCCATTTTTTTCCAAATACAAGGATCATGAGATTATGCATGATCTCCACAATTTTTTAATTTTTTTTGGAATCACACTCAGGTCCCTCATAAGGGAATTAATCATGAACAAGATTAATTGACAACTCAAATGACACCATTCATACAATTCCCATCCCATGGCCTTTTAGGACAGGAAACTCCCCTCCTGAAAATTTTTGGGACAAAACAAAAGTCATCTTCAGGACGGGACTGGATACGGGACAGGATCGTCCCGATCCCGTCCCAATATATTTGTGTCATGTATGAGTATATGTGACATTTCTTGATGAAAATATGATTCTAATAAATTTTTAGCTTATTATGTTGTATAAGATGTATTGTAGAAGTAATATTAAACTAATTTCTTCTTTTGATACAAGCAAAATAGTTAAATTTTTTTTTACAAATAGATATTTTAATAAAAAATTTTCAAAAAAATTTTGGG
Source organism: Mimosa pudica (assembly GCA_029929735.1). Taxonomy (NCBI): domain Eukaryota; kingdom Viridiplantae; phylum Streptophyta; class Magnoliopsida; order Fabales; family Fabaceae; genus Mimosa; species Mimosa pudica. The sequence goes on along the minus strand of JAKELP010000037.1, from coordinate 1,655,528 downwards.
ATTTTTTTGTCTCGTCGCGTTCCTGATCGACACGGGAAAAACGTCGGAGTGGGACAGTACATGGGACTGAAACCCCATCCCAAGCCTCTTTCGAGACGGGACACCTGTCCCGTCTCGTCGTGAACACCCCTTTGAAATGCGTGGCTGTCACCCAAGAGGGGGGGGGGTGAATTGGGTGAGGGAATAAAAACTTTATTTCTTTTTCGAAAGACTGCTTGTGCTTGGTGATGATGTTACTGAGTAATGGTATGCACAAGTCAGTATGTTATGTGATGCAAAAATAGAATGTTTAAATGTAAGTTTATGCACACATAAATTTATCCTGGTTCGGTCACCCAGACCTACATCCAGTCCCCAGGCTCCACCTGAGATTTTCAATCCACTATTCTTGTTTAAACCAGGCACAAGAGAAGCCTTTACACTTTAGGTTTTACGAGCACGGGTTCACCTAACAACCCACAGGTTTTACACCGGGTTCACCTGCAAACCTTACAAATGCAAGTTTTACGGGCTAACTTGCAACCTATGGAGATTTAGACAACCTCTAAATGCTCCCCCTTACAAATTGTAAGTTTACACTATGTTCACTCTATGAACTGATTGTGCTAAACACTTAAGCTCAAAACTAACTCTCTCTAAGAGTGGATGATGTTACTTACTTAAGCACAAAAGAATCACTCTCTAAGAATATTACATATCTAAGTCCGAGAGTAGAAGATGAGAGGAATGTAGAATAGTGTTTCAGACAATAAGCTCTGTTCTCTCCTCCTCTTCTGAATGTAGATGTTCCTTTTATACCAGCCTCTGATTATCCAACCGTTGGAGAGGCAATAAGGCCGTTTGAATATAGCCGTTGGGCCTTGTTTTACGTTGTCCTCATTAATGCACAGCAGAGTTGACTTTGCTTTATCTGAATAGGGTGCTTTGTCCAGCTGTTCTGTCAACACTGTTCTGACAACACTGTTCTGGCAAAAGTCGTTCTGACATCTATACACTGTACGGTCTGACTCTTGCTTGTTGTCAGATGAGGACTTCGTTCCTCAAGCATAAGTCCAGGATGCTAAGAGACTTACTATCGGAAGCTCTCTTGCTAACTGAAGTGAAGCTCGTGGACTCTAACATTCTGCTTGCTATCATAGAGGAACTTTGTCTTCCAAGCACTTGTCCATGAATGATAAGAGTGCTTTGCTATTGGATGCTCTCTTGCTATCAGACGCTCTCTTATGGACTCCGACTCTTGTGGGTAGTATGAGCTTTGACACCTTGAGTGAATCTTCAGATTATGTTTTCATACTCCTCATGCTTGGTAGGTAACAATGTTGTTTGAATATCTGTTATCCTTTTGTTACCGTTGGAAGGAACATCTTCTTAAATGCTCAGCAGGGTTGACTTGCTTTATCTCTGAAAAGTAGTCCTGACACCTCTGCTCTGACAAAGCATTCTGACTTCCGAGTATGTGACATTTACTCTTGTACTCTTGCTGACGGATGATCATCGTTCATCCGGAAGTGGCAATCTTGCTCTGCAAGTGTTAATCTCTGAAATCCAATGCCAAGAGTCTTTGCATCCGGAAGCTCAGTTGCATCCGGAAGTGTGATTAAGTTCTGCACATACTGGTTAGTCCAACATAGCAATATATATAATCAGATATAGTAAAACTATACATGTTGTGGGAAGTTTGCTATGGGAAGTAGTCTTACTTAGACTATGTTCTGACTTAGTGTAATGTCTACTGACTCTAAGGGATCTCTATTCCAATAGTCAGCTTAAGTCTCGTTAGTTTACTCTAAGTCTTCCTAAGTGACTCAGTGTGTCATTTGTTCATGCTATGTATATTAAGTCAACACACAATCACATGAAGTGGGAGTTTACTTAGTCTAGGATGTATCCTGAAGCACTTCTACATCCGGAAGTACTTTCACTTGATGAAGGATCTAGCTCACCATCACTTACTCTCGCTCAGTGTATTTCATTCCAACAGTCAGCGCTAGTCACTGAGCTATCGGAAGCACTTTTACTTGACGTGGTGAACTCACTGAAGCTTAGGGTTATATCTCTTTTATCAGCCTGTGCAAGTCTAAATTTAACAGGAAGCAATTTCGCTTGACGAGGCTAATTCACTGACGCTTGGGGATATATCTATTCTGTCAGCCTGCGCCAGTCTAAATCTATCAGGAAGCAATTTTACTTGACGAGGCTGATTCATTGACGCTTGGGGTCATTCTATTCTATCAGTCTGCGCCAGTCTAAATCTAACAGGAAGTGCTTTCACTTGGCGAAGTAGACTCACTGACGCTTGGGGTGAGATCTATTCCATCGCTCTGCGCCAGTCTAAGTCTAACAGGAAGTAAACTCACTTCCGGTTGAGTCATAGCTTAGTCTTAAGGTTTGTGTACCTAATGTTCATGGACTAAGTTAAATCCCTAGTGAGTTACTCGCTGCCGCTGGGGGATGACACATTTATCCGCGTGCGCGAGTCCTAGTCTATCCGGAAGTGATTCCGCATCCGTGAGCGCTAGTCTTAATTCATTCGGAAGTGAATCTGCATCCGGTTGTGACTCTAGTGCTAATACTTCCGGAAATGATCTTGCATTCACAAGTGATCTAACTCAGGGTTCTAACCATGTCATCTAATCCTTCCTAAGTGTTAATTATGTTCTTTTAAGTACTAGACCATATCATACCTAAGTCACCATCAAAACTTAAGATTCTAACATTCTCCCCCTTTTTGATGATGACAAACCCATAGATGACTAGAGAACATAATTAAACTTAGATCACTTCCAGAGCTATATTTCATTCCCAGTTCTCTCCCCAGATATCTTATCTTTCAGCTCTAGACATCTCATGTCTCATCTCTAGACATCTCGTGTCTCATTTCTCTCCCCCTTTTGGCTTCATCAAAATTCAACAAGTGCAAGCTAGCCTTAGGGATGGGGATACTTCTATCGTTCTCCTAGGAATGGGCTTTCTACCTAATATTTCTCCCTATTCTCCCTAAATATTATGTAGGATAACTAAACAGTGTGAGACAGAGGGAAGAAAATATTGATTCAGTATTCTAAGTGTATTTACTCTCCCTAACCATTATGCAAGATAACAGAACATGTTTTGCAAGAATTAAGTCTAGATCAAAACATACAAAAACAGTTCTCTTTTTGAAGGTGAAAGTTCCTTTTTAAATATAAAAGACATCAAAAGTAATTTTGACCCTCTTGAAATGATTAACATGATATCAAAATAATTTTGGTGCGTTTAAAATGATGATTATGATATCAATTGAAAATTTGTGATTTTTAAATTCGTGATACCAAATGAAATCAAATGAAATATGTGAGTTTGAACTTGTGATATCAAATGAAATGATTGAATGCCAAGTGAAATTTGTGATACCATGTGAAAAATGAAATCAAGTCAAATGAAATTTGTGAGTTTAAAGTGCCAAAAATAATTTCCAAATAATTGCATCACAGCATCTCAAGAGTTTATTATCTATGACAGCATGCAACTCTCTATTTTCAAGGGATCATTATCGAGTAATGTCCTTTACTTCTCTTCTATATTAAGGTTAATCATTACTGAATCAAGAAAGGAAGCATATAAGAGAGGTATGTTATCAATTTACTTTCCAGCGTGTCATATAAAGGATACAGATGTGTGAGCTAGGATGATTTTCTAAAGCAATGAATGATTTTGAAGTCAATGCAGATTGAGCAAAGAAATCCTAAATTGACACCCTTACCAATGCCATGTATGCGTCATATATAAGAGATGGTAAGGTGTAGATGTTACCACAGATGAGGAATCTCCAGACTCTATTAGACTCATGAATCTTAATCATATGCAGATAAGCATGCTTCCTGACATCTTCAAGAGATGTGCTATCTCAAGTGGAAACCCCTAGTGCAAGTGCTTTGATGATTCGCTTCGGCAAGCTGAGCTACAACCAAAAGCAGACATGACTGGGCAGTCACTCTACTCTTCCCATGGTTCAATAGTTGGCCTGCTATCGAAAGCGCTGATTGTTGCGAAAGCATCCTTGCTCAAACTTGATGATTGGGCCTTCATGTGCTTGAGGAAACAAGTGCTTTTCTGATGGTCAGTGAAAGAACTTAAGATTTAACATTGGAGACCATCCTCTGGACATTCATGTCAATCTGTGTTAATCACCACAAGTTAATAATTTTAAGAAATCATGCTTGCTAGTTGGTTTAAGAAAATATGAACAATGATTATGTGAAAACTAATTTTGAAATTGTCTATACGTTCACATAGTTTCACTATCAAGACATGAACTCTATTTATACTCTCATAGATAAATATCAATGTTATAGTACAAAGAGTATCAAACAGGTGGCATACTTTCAGAGTTTCATAAGCAAGTATAGTTCAATAAATATGCCTCAAGGATGTTCATGTTAGATCATGAAGACATGTGAATTTTTAACACAATGAAATTTTGAAAAATCTTCATCCTCACAAAAATGAAATACTGGAAATTTTCATGCTCACAGAATAGTTTGATTTTAAGACTAAATTCGGTTTACAAAAACAACCAAATTTCAGCATATGATTACGAGAATAATTTCCAAATTTTTGCTCAAGTTCTTCTAGATATGCTCAGTGTGATCTCACTGTTCTTAGGATATCAACAAGCTTGAAATTAATACAGATTATAGCATGCTTGTGATTCTATGCCATGTTTTACAGATCTTAGCAGAGTTCAATTCAAGGCATTTCCTAAGATTTCTAATGCATGTCAGACAAGAGAGAGTCTATCCATTTAATTTCACAACAGAATATGTAAGGGATAGAAATGCTCATGTGTATTGGCGAGAGTTTCTCAGGGTTGGTATAGCCATTCCACACATCTTGATAAGAGACTTTTTCGTTGTCATTCTCTCTTGGTTATATTCATTGTTCAAGCTTCAATAATCTGTGTCAACATTCTTAAACCACAAACTTGAACTGAGATCATTAGTAAATTGAGAACTTAAAGATGTAATTAAGAGGGATGTATTGTTCTCGAAACCATAGCTGCTTATGCATTGAAAAGCTTGATGCAAGAGATACCACATGAAATGGAAAATCAGAAATAACTTTTGAGTGCTATCATGAGGTATGGTTGTCATGTAGATTTAAAGAGGATCAGAATTTGTTTTGAAAGTTTGTATATCAAAAGGATCTTTCAAAAATCAAGGTGAATGCATAAACTATTTTCTTTCATGAAAGACGCCCTTAAAAGATTCGCTAAGCATATATGAGTAAAACTGTTAAGCCCATCATGCATTTACTACCCAAGTGATTGTTCGAGTAAAGAGGAAGGTAGGAATGATATCACCATCTATGCGTGACGAATGCTTATCAAGACTTGACTGATTGTTCAGATGAGATAAAGTCCTGAGTCTTGCTGAACCTCGGAATTGCCTTTCCCAAGAAGATCTTCTATACTTATCCTTGGTTCGAAGCACTTTCTTCTGAGAGTTAAGATTCAAGTGCCTTTTCAATGTTGATCGAGGAGTCCACTCTCTCTTGTTCTTCTCAGGATAGTTGAATGGAACTTTGTGATAGCTCATCCTTGAGACAGAACCATTGTTCCTGGTGGTTGCAGATTGCTTCTTATGATTGTACCAGGGGTTTTCAGCAGTTGCATCGCCACGAGTTCTCTCCTTTGGGGTAAGAGAAACTCTTGATCTTTCCTGCACAAGTAAGGCACTAGGAGGATGTTTTGGTACCCATTTGTACTTGGGTCCTACTTGGTTAGCACTGGACCTTACTTGTCCTTTAGGAATCCATACAAATTTATTTCTCACATTTAGATTTCTTCTAAGACTGCATGTGTGAGAAATATGTCCTAATCTACCACAATAATGACAGATAATGGAATGATAATCAAAATGGGGTTTTCTATCATTATCATGATTAGTTTTCTTTAGAAAAGTTTTTTGTTCCTTTGAAATCTCAGTTTCTTTTGAAAGCTCTTCTTTTTCCTTCAACAAGTGTTTACAATCAAAACATTTTTCAAGACATGTCGAAGTTTTCCCTGCCGATCGTGGGCTAACTATCGGAACCACTAATTCTTTAAAAGAAACCTTGGAAACTTTGGACGTAGAAGAAGAAATTAGTTTTTGCAAGTTTCCTATCTTTTTCTTTTAAGCCTAGAAGTTCTTTTGCAAGTTTACAATATTCGGTATATAACTCATTGTATGCATCTTGCAATTTAGAAAGTTCAAGTTCAGATCCAGATACCTCACTTTCTGAATCTTCTAGGCAGAAATGGATACTCTCCTCACTGAAGCCTGCTTCCTCAATATCAGCTTCCAGAAGCTCATCAGTAGATGATCCACAACGAGCACGAGTTGAGCTTTGGACAGCTGCGCTTTCAAGAGATGGGTTAGAAGCATATATCACATCAAGAGTATTCCAAATGTCTTTAGCACTAGAGCAATGTTTGATTTTCTGGAAATCATTTTCAGTTAAGCCTTTGTATAAAATTTGCATTGCTCTAATATTTAAGGAAAACAAATTTTTCTCCTTTTCAGTCCAGTTTCCTCTTGGTTTGAAATCAAAATCATTTTCAAAAATATCCCACATTTTCAAACTAGTGGATTGTATAAAACTTTCCATTCTTGCTTTCCACCAACAAAAATCAATATTTTCTAACACAGGTGGAATGGTATGATCAAAGCCTTTGGAAAACATCTTAACCCAAATCAGCCAAGGTCTTTACACTTGAGATCGTTGGATCCTTTAAACAAGTGACCTGCTCTGATACCAAATGAAATGCGTGGCTGTCACCCAAGAGGGGGGGGGGTGAATTGGGTGAGGGAATAAAAACTTTATTTCTTTTTCGAAAGACTGCTTGTGCTTGGTGATGATGTTACTGAGTAATGGTATGCACAAGTCAGTATGTTATGTGATGCAAAAATAGAATGTTTAAATGTAAGTTTATGCACACATAAATTTATCCTGGTTCGGTCACCCAGACCTACATCCAGTCCCCAGGCTCCACCTGAGATTTTCAATCCACTATTCTTGTTTAAACCAGGCACAAGAGAAGCATTTACACTTTAGGTTTTACGAGCACGGGTTCACCTAACAACCCACAGGTTTTACACCGGGTTCACCTGCAAACCTTACAAATACAAGTTTTACGGGCTAACTTGCAACCTATGGAGATTTAGACAACCTCTAAATGCTCCCCCTTACAAATTGTAAGTTTACACTATGTTCACTCTATGAACTGATTGTGCTAAACACTTAAGCTCAAAACTAACTCTCTCTAAGAGTGGATGATGTTACTTACTTAAGCACAAAAGAATCACTCTCTAAGAATATTACATATCTAAGTCCGAGAGTAGAAGATGAGAGGAATGTAGAATAGTGTTTCAGACAATAAGCTCTGTTCTCTCCTCCTCTTCTGAATGTAGATGTTCCTTTTATACCAGCCTCTGATTATCCAACCGTTGGAGAGGCAATAAGGCCGTTTGAATATAGCCGTTGGGCCTTGTTTTACGTTGTCCTCATTAATGCACAGCAGAGTTGACTTTGCTTTATCTGAATAGGGTGCTTTGTCCAGCTGTTCTGTCAACACTGTTCTGACAACACTGTTCTGGCAAAAGTCGTTCTGACATCTATACACTGTACGGTCTGACTCTTGCTTGTTGTCAGATGAGGACTTCGTTCCTCAAGCATAAGTCCAGGATGCTAAGAGACTTACTATCGGAAGCTCTCTTGCTAACTGAAGTGAAGCTCGTGGACTCTAACATTCTGCTTGCTATCATAGAGGAACTTTGTCTTCCAAGCACTTGTCCATGAATGATAAGAGTGCTTTGCTATTGGATGCTCTCTTGCTATCAGACGCTCTCTTATGGACTCCGACTCTTGTGGGTAGTATGAGCTTTGACACCTTGAGTGAATCTTCAGATTATGTTTTCATACTCCTCATGCTTGGTAGGTAACAATGTTGTTTGAATATCTGTTATCCTTTTGTTACCGTTGGAAGGAACATCTTCTTAAATGCTCAGCAGGGTTGACTTGCTTTATCTCTGAAAAGTAGTCCTGACACCTCTGCTCTGACAAAGCATTCTGACTTCCGAGTATGTGACATTTACTCTTGTACTCTTGCTGACGGATGATCATCGTTCATCCGGAAGTGGCAATCTTGCTCTGCAAGTGTTAATCTCTGAAATCCAATGCCAAGAGTCTTTGCATCCGGAAGCTCAGTTGCATCCGGAAGTGTGATTAAGTTCTGCACATACTGGTTAGTCCAACATAGCAATATATATAATCAGATATAGTAAAACTATACATGTTGTGGGAAGTTTGCTATGGGAAGTAGTCTTACTTAGACTATGTTCTGACTTAGTGTAATGTCTACTGACTCTAAGGGATCTCTATTCCAATAGTCAGCTTAAGTCTCGTTAGTTTACTCTAAGTCTTCCTAAGTGACTCAGTGTGTCATTTGTTCATGCTATGTATATTAAGTCAACACACAATCACATGAAGTGGGAGTTTACTTAGTCTAGGATGTATCCTGAAGCACTTCTACATCCGGAAGTACTTTCACTTAATGAAGGATCTAGCTCACCATCACTTACTCTCGCTCAGTGTATTTCATTCCAACAGTCAGCGCTAGTCACTGAGCTATCGGAAGCACTTTTACTTGACGTGGTGAACTCACTGAAGCTTAGGGTTATATCTCTTTTATCAGCCTGTGCAAGTCTAAATTTAACAGGAAGCAATTTCGCTTGACGAGGCTAATTCACTGACGCTTGGGGATATATCTATTCTGTCAGCCTGCGCCAGTCTAAATCTATCAGGAAGCAATTTTACTTGACGAGGCTGATTCATTGACGCTTGGGGTCATTCTATTCTATCAGTCTGCGCCAGTCTAAATCTAACAGGAAGTGCTTTCACTTGGCGAAGTAGACTCACTGACGCTTGGGGTGAGATCTATTCCATCGCTCTGCGCCAGTCTAAGTCTAACAGGAAGTAAACTCACTTCCGGTTGAGTCATAGCTTAGTCTTAAGGTTTGTGTACCTAATGTTCATGGACTAAGTTAAATCCCTAGTGAGTTACTCGCTGCCGCTGGGGGATGACACATTTATCCGCGTGCGCGAGTCCTAGTCTATCCGGAAGTGATTCCGCATCCGTGAGCGCTAGTCTTAATTCATTCGGAAGTGAATCTGCATCCGGTTGTGACTCTAGTGCTAATACTTCCGGAAATGATCTTGCATTCACAAGTGATCTAACTCAGGGTTCTAACCATGTCATCTAATCCTTCCTAAGTGTTAATTATGTTCTTTTAAGTACTAGACCATATCATACCTAAGTCACCATCAAAACTTAAGATTCTAACACCCTTAACCTAGGGATTCATTGACAGACCATGAGATAATCATATAAAAAAAATTGGGCGGGGGGAAAGGGTTGTCAAAAATTTTTAAAATGATTTTACAATTTTTACTTAATATAAGAGTTAATTACTTATTAGATTTGGTTTAAGACCTCAATTGATCTCTCATATTCATAATTTTCTGCCTAAATATCTTCATCTTCCTTATGCATGTCTTAATTGGGCCGAAATATGTTCATTCATTGCACACGTTGATTTACCCAAAGTATATAGTAATTTAGGAGAAACAACTTAAATTTACTTCAAATAATTAAGATAACTAACTTTTAGTGGAAGGTACATTCCTGCTCAAATTGGAAATCTGGGAAACTAACATTGCAATTAAGCATACAAGATCATACAAAAAAAAGTAAACTGCATCTCCCAGTTCAAGCAATCATTTACTTCATCTCAGAGCACCCATCAAAACCGTTTAAAGGTTGTGTCTGAGTTTAAGACAGGATAAAATCACAAGGATTACTAGAGACAAATGAGAGAATATATGTATGCTACTTTACATCATTTGCCTCCAAATTTAGCTTGTAGCGACGATAGCCATTCATTTTACCAAGTTGCACAATTGCTTCAGCCTCTGTAATCATAGACTGCTTCACCAAACTATCCACAACAAGTTGCAGAATTGATGGATGAACAATGCACCGTATATTGAAGATATCTTTGCACAATTCAAAAGCACTTGCCAAATCACCTTTCTTACATAAGAATGGAACAATTGTGACATAAGTTATCTTGTTTGGATCATGCTCAGACTTTGATATCTCAGTGTACCACTTTTTGGCCTCATCCAAATCATCCACATCCACAAAACCTTTAATTAAAGTATTGAATGTAAACATATCAGGCTTAACACCTTCATTCTTCATTTTCTCAAACAACTCAACACCATCTTTAATTTTCTTCTCCTTAACCAATCCCCTTAATCTAGCATTGTAGCTCCTAACATTAGGACAAACATTTTTCTCATCCATTTGACCCCACAATTTCTCTCCATCTCCAAACCTACCATTCCTATACAACCAATCAAGAAGTGTATTATATGAGATCAAATCTGGGTCTATCCCCTTCTTCCCCATCTCCTCAAGCAATGAAATAGCCAAATCAGGATTACCCATTTCACAATAAGCCTTAATAACAATATTATAAGTCACCAAATTGGGTTCAATACACAAATCCAATGGTAACTTTTTAAAAAATGAACCCACCATATCATACTTTTTGGAGTGCAAATAAGCAGTCAAAAGGGCATTCAAAGAAATCACTGTACGCTCACAATTTCTATCAGGCAATTCATCAAACATCTTATGTGCATTCTCACGTAAACCCGCTTTACCAAACAGAATGATCACACGAGCAGAAAATCCTTCCTTTTCAATGTCACTGTACTTCTTTTGATCTTGAAGTATTTCTTCGACCATATTGAAGCGTTTGGAAATGGTAAGGCGGCGAACAGTGGTATCGTAGATACCATTATGTGCACGGAAACGAGGATTTTCTGATGCTTTCTTGAACTTGTGGACAAGGGCCTTGAGGTCGCGTTCTTTGTAGAGTTCATCGAATATTGACTTTGTGGAGATTGAGGATTCAAGTGGGGTAGAAGAGAATGTGCGATGAAGAATGCGATGGAGGAAAGACATTGTGTATTGTGTTCACTAGTTTTGAAAGTTGAGAATGCAGGTGTAAGGTTCAGGAGTAGAGCTGCTGTAAAGGGTTTAGGGTTTAGTATTTTTGTTATGGAAAAACTCCAATATCTTTATTTTTACTCTCTAAGATACAAATTTTTGCATGCCAAACAAAGACAAATGTTTAAAAAAGTTCGGTTAATAATATGGAATGATTAGTTACTAGTGAACCCCTTATATCTCATATCTATCTATGAGATTTTAATTTGATTGGACGCCTTAAAAATTAGCGGACATGGTGAGAAAAAATGTCACTTATTGTTTTCTAAAATTTTTAATCTATGAGCCCATTTTCGTATGATGTCTAATCAAGTTAAAATATTCATGTGTTGATCAAGATGTTTGCTTGTGATTTGTCATATCACAAGTGACGTGGTGAATGAGTTTTTCTGAAACTTTCCCACATATCCTTCTACATGAGGGAATCTCAATGGAGATATGAGTTTGATGATTAACGTTGATGTTCTTGATGAATGAATCATTATTGGGTCGAATTTTTAAGGGCAAAAGTGCTGATTTAATAATTAACTATTTTATTTTGGGCAAAAATAATAAGTGACTATTTCGCGGTACATAAAAAATAATCAACTTGGTGAACCGGTGCAAAAATAATAAAACTGGTGCTGAATGTTAATTTGTATTTATATGGAACCTTACTGATACTCCCTCCGGTCCCTAATGTAAGAGCCCAAAATTTGAATAGTTTTGGTCCCTAATATAAGAGTTCACCCCACATTCTCTCCTCATTTAATGCATTTTTTCCTACTTTACCCCTAACTCTCTTTCATATTTATTAGGTTATGTATTTCTCTCTCTTAAAAGTACCATAATAAATATGGGCAATTTTGAAAAAGAAGCATTAACTCCAGACATCCAACTAACATTCACATGTTTTCATAAGAAGCGTTTTTTTGGCGGCTAGCTCTTACATTAGGGACCGTAGGGAGTATTATTTTCAAAGTGAAAATGTCGTTTTGCACCCTCCCCCATTAAAACTCAACTTTCTTCCTCCATTCCTCTTCTTCTTCAATACAGATTCTTCTACTGATTAAATCCCAGGAGACCATCATGTTTAATCAATAGCTCCCTTATCTTTGTCAGCTACAACAACATCGCAATTTCCTGATCAGTCTCCACCGAAGCTTATTCTTTCACTAGTTTCTCTGCTTTTTTTTGTTACATTCTTTCACCAATTTCTCTGCTAAAAAAGAAAACGACGAAACATGCGTAATTGCAATTCAACCTTACTACAAAATGTTCATCTACGAGAACAGCAAAATTCAATATAATAAAAAATCATAATGAACATTTGGTCAGTATTTTCTTGCTGTGATGCTGTTGTAGCTGAGAAAGATAAGAAACTATTGATTAACATGATGGTCTCTTCCGAGATTTGATCAATAGAAGAATTGGTGTTGAAGAAGAAGGGGAACGGAGGAGGAAGAAGGTTGAGTTTTAAGGGGAGGGTGAAAAAGACATTTTCACTTTGAAAATAATAATATCAATAAACTTACACAAAATTATAAATTAACATTCAATATCGGTTTTGTTATTTTTGCACCCGGTCACAAAGTTGATTATCATTTATGCACTGCGAAATAGTCACTTATTATTTTTGACCAAACTGAAATAGTTAATTATTAGATGAGCACTTTTGTCCAATTTTTAAAGGTGTTAAGGAGAAATTGTATGAAATAGGGTAAAGTGTCAAATGCATATTGGGCATAAGTAAAAGGTGATTTTTCTTATCCTATCCTTCACCCAATTATTCTTAAAAATTTTCTTTTTTTCCCCTCTCAATTGCCACCATCTAATTGTTGGTTGAAGCATTTCTCTCTTCTTCTTTCGATTAAACTTCACACGAACATCTAAAACTAGAGGCCTATGTTGTGTAGTCACATCATCACCTGTAATCACCTTACAGTTTATACACATTCTTCTATCCGAATTTCTTACTAAAAAGAAATCAATCTGTGATCTATTGCCTCCACTCTTACATGTAATCACACGCACAGAGATATGATGCAAAAATTATGTATGCAGATCGAAGACGGAAAAGGTTACAGAAGTGGGTGATGTTATTTCACAATTCCACAGCAATTGACCACCTTTGCAAAGCATCATCGACACGAGAGATTTCATGAACATTGGCAAGTTTCGCGGCTAAAACGAGCTTAAAAATCTCTTCACATCTTCAATGTTGTCTATATCTTATTCCCTGGTGAGAAATCTTCCATTTAAATGCTTTCTATACTCTTTTGTTTGGCTGCTCAGAGAACAAATTGTGTTTGAGAGGGGACAAAATGGCAGGAAAAATTTTGGGTATTTGATTATTGTCTATATTATTTTGAGTTTCAAGCTTGGTTTCCTATTTATAGCATTGGGTTAATTTAAAGGTTGCACCTTTATCCTTTTCATTCTAACTAATCTCCTAAAGAAATAGTCTTTGTTCTGAATTATATTGGGCATGATTTGTATCTTTGTGTGGTAGGGCAATTTTGTAGAATTAGGTTACATGCTTGAAGAGTAGAGATCATAGTTCTTCTGCTCCAGTTAGGTACACTCCTAAGACATATTCTATTTTTAAAAACCTGACAAAATTTGCTCTTATTGATCATGTTTATGTAATCATCATCATCGTCATCACCATACACACTCTCATGTGGTATATCATTTTTTGAATATCTGAATAAGAAAGGGCCATCAAGGAGATTGATTTAGTTTAATTTATTTTTTGAATATCTGAATAAGAAAGGGCCATATAGATACACACTCTCATGGACTAAAACATATATTAGCAGTATATGAGAGTGTATATGTATCATGTCAATCTGATTGGTTAAGAAAATACATATGCATCTTAAGTGAAAGCAATATACATATGCACCCTGCTGATCAGCATATATCTCCAGCATGTAATCAGGTCTAATGTTTAGTGTGTGTGTGATCATACATACTCTCATGTTCAATATATTTTTTATGTGTAATGTTCTCATTTGACATATTTTTTCTGTCAAAAAGTTATGATCAGTTATATGAATCAAAGTTATTGTAAAGTCAAAGTGTTTGTATAATTATTGCGTCTGCAAAAGTTTTTTATTATGATTTAAAAACAGTGATGACTTCGATTGAACGTGGGGAAGATTCCCCACGGTAAACTACCTTATATAGTTGATAATGTGGTTCATTGGTGCAAGCCTACCGATGGGTTTACTGAAGGAGTCTGTTTTGACAAAATTAATGATCAGTCAAGGTAACAACTAACAAATCAGAGGCATGATAAATTATGCTGGTTTTTGGTGTATGATTGGCTTTTGGTGTATAATTGGTGTGGTAATTCAGATCCCCTTAATCCGAAATTTTCGTATTGAAAAAGAAAGTTAGATACTGAGAATCTGTTTAGTAGCACTTCTTTGTCAACATTATTTATGATTTCCTCATTTCCAGCATGAGAAACATCAACTTAACAATGTGCAATTTTATATATCTTAAGATGAAGATAATTTATGATTCTGTGCTTCTATGCTTATGCAGGTGCAGTTAAGCTGCTTGGGAAATTCGTACTCAAAAGTGTCCCACAGGTAAATTAACATGAACTGAGGAATTCAAAAATACATTACTTAAATCTTATTAAGATCAAGTTGAATTTGTTGGAGAAGTTCCTTAAATACATTACTTGATTATAACACATGATTAGATTAATCCCTTTATCTTTTCACTGTGTTAATTCTTTGATATTGCAATTGCAGATGTGATAGGATTCCTAATGGTCTTTGGCGAGTTAGGAACCCAGAGAAGAGATTATGATTCGCCTGATAGACTTAATATTACTTTGGCTGACACAGTTATTTTCTTTAGCATTTATTACAACTGTCAGGCTTAATATTTGTACACCTAATTTTTGCCATCATGTCTATATAATTGTTTTCCCATCTATTGGACAGGGAAAATTCTGTCGATAGTGTTGTATGGAGATTCTGCAACAAATGTGTTTAGTAAAAAAATGGAATCTATGAAGCCACCCATGGTTGTTTTAGTCAGGTTTGCTAAACTCAAAAATACATTAGGTACAACTACTATAAAGTTCATGGTTTGTTTGATATTGTCCTTCTTGACTTTAACACTAATTGCCAAACATACTATATGATATACCCATCTTTCAAATCCACATAATGCAACTACAATTGAGTTTAATCCTGATATGGCTGAAGCCAAGAGTCTTATTGATAGGTAATTCCAAAGCACACTTTTCATACTTCATTTGTCTGATATAGTACTCTACATTAAATTTGTGTAACATGATTCATCGCAGGCTTCACAATAAAATCCTATTGTAGCTGAATCTCTTTCTTCAATAGGAAACCCTCAGCCTGCTACCCCAACCCCTGATTCTTTACTTACTTTCCCAAGAAGATTGACCATAGGTGAAATGAATGGCATGGAATCGGTACTGTATAAAACTCTAGAATCGAAAAACAGTCTAAATTTGACTAATTAAACTGAGTATATCATCGAGAGTCATAAAACAAATTTGTATCTGTTTTCACCTGTGTATACAGCCAAAGGACACTATCACCAAAGTCGCGGTACAAATGGTGGAAACATCAGATGATTGGAAATATGAAGGATGCTCATTTAATACCATACTTTCTCTGACTGATGACAACGAGCTTAGATGAAAAAATTGTCCTGGAGAAGTTGTCGCTGCTTGACCAAAGTATTTTTTTTACCTTCAACTTAACCATAGTATGACTAATGGTATTGTTGTATCTTTCAGCCTTTACCTCTGAAGTCCGCTTTGCTTACTCAAATTTACCCCTTTTTAATTTGCTTTCCAGATCCAAAGCACATTATAGAGTCTCGGATTCCACAGAGAAAAAAAGAAAAGGAACAAGAAGCAATATCAGAATTTGAAGATCTTGGACTTGCAAAAATGTCAACACCACAATTAGGTCCTAAGAAGATGAGTATTCGCATCAAAAAAGAAAAGATGCGTTAGAAAATTTATTCATTGAACAATTCGTAGAATACAATGAAGCTCAAGAACATATGTCATCATTTTAAGGCTTAAGTTTGAAATGCGTGGCTGTCACCCAAGAGGGGGGGGTGAATTGGGTGAGGGAATAAAAACTTTATTTCTTTTCGAAAGACTGCTTGTGCTTGGTGATGATGTTACTGAGTGATGGTATGCACAAGTCAGTATGTTATGTGATGCAAAATAGAATGTTTAAATGTAAGTTTATGCACACATAAATTTATCCTGGTTCGGTCACCCAGACCTACATCCAGTCCCCAGGCTCCACCTGAGATTTTCAATCCACTATTCTTGTTTAAACCAGGCACAAGAGAAGCCTTTACACTTTAGGTTTTACGAGCACGGGTTCACCTAACAACCCACAGGTTTTACAACGGGTTCACCTGCAAACCTTACAAACGCAAGTTTTACGGGCTAACTTGCAACCTATGGAGATTTAGACAACCTCTAAATGCTCCCCCTTACAAATTGTAAGTTTACACTATGTTCACTCTATGAACTGATTGTGCTAAACACTTAAGCTCAAAACTAACTCTCTCTAAGAGTGGATGATGTTACTTACTTAAGCACAAAAGAATCACTCTCTAAGAATATTACATATCAAAGTCCGAGAGTAGAAGATGAGAGGAATGTAGAATAGTGTTTCAGATAATAAGCTCTGTTCTCTCTCTCTCTTGGTTCTTCTGAATGTAGATGTTCCTTTTATATCAGCCTCTGAATATCCAACCGTTGGAGAGGCAATAAGGCCGTTTGAATATAGCCGTTGGGCCTTGTTTACGTTGTCCTTATTAATGCACAGCAGAGTTGACTTTGCTTTATCTGAATAGGGTGCTTTGTCCAGCTGTTCTGTCAAC
Organism: Mimosa pudica; assembly: GCA_029929735.1. Classification (NCBI taxonomy): domain Eukaryota; kingdom Viridiplantae; phylum Streptophyta; class Magnoliopsida; order Fabales; family Fabaceae; genus Mimosa; species Mimosa pudica. The sequence continues at coordinate 1,638,541 of JAKELP010000037.1, read as the reverse complement.
ACTGTTCTGACAACACTGTTCTGGCAAAAGTCGTTCTGACATCTATACACTGTACGGTCTGACTCTTGCTTGTTGTCAGATGAGGACTTCGTTCCTCAAGCATAAGTCCAGGATGCTAAGAGACTTACTATCGGAAGCTCTCTTGCTAACTGAAGTGAAGCTCGTGGACTCTAACATTCTGCTTGCTATCATAGAGGAACTTTGTCTTCCAAGCACTTGTCCATGAATGATAAGAGTGCTTTGCTATTGGATGCTCTCTTGCTATCAGAAGCTCTCTTATGGACTCCGACTCTTGTGGGTAGTATGAGCTTTGACACCTTGAGTGAATCTTCAGATTATGTTCTCATACTCCTCATGCTTGGTAGGTAACAATGTTGTTTGAATATCTGTTATCCTTTTGTTACCGTTGGAAGGAACATCTTCTTAAATGCTCAGCAGGGTTGACTTGCTTTATCTCTGAAAAGTAGTCCTGACACCTCTGCTCTGACAAAAGCATTCTGACTTCTGAGTATGTGACATTTTCTCTTGTACTCTTGCTGACGGATGATCATCGTTCATCCGGAAGTGGCAATCTTGCTCTGCAAGTGTTAATCTCTGAAATCCAATGCCAAGAGTCTTTGCATCCGGAAGCTCAGTTGCATCCGGAAGTGTGATTAAGTTCTGCACATACTGGTTAGTCCAACATAGCAATATATATAATCAGATATAGTAAAACTATACATGTTGTGGGAAGTTTGCTATGGGAAGTAGTCTTACTTAGACTATGTTCTGACTTAGTGTAATGTCTACTGACTCTAAGGGATCTCTATTCCAATAGTCAGTTTAAGTCTCGTTAGTTTACTCTAAGTCTTCCTAAGTGACTCAGTGTGTCATTCATGCTATGTATATTAAGTCAACACACAATCACATGAAGTGGGAGTTTACTTAGTCTAGGATGTATCCGGAAGCACTTCTCCATCCGGAAGTGAATTCACTTGATGAGGGATTTAGTTCACCATGACTTGCTCTCGCTTAGTCTATTTCATTCCACCACTCAGCGCTAGTCACTGAGCTATCGGAAGCACTTTTACTTGACGTGGTGAATTCACTGACGCTTAGGGTGAAATCTATTCTATCAGTCTGCGCCAGTCAAGATCTAATAGGAAGCAACTTCACTTGATGTTGCATTTCTGCTGACGCTCGGGGTTATATCTAGTCTATCAACCTGCGCCAGTCTAAATCTAATAGGAAGTGCTTTCACTTGGCGAAGTAGACTTACTGACGCTTGGGGTAATAACTATTCTATTGCTCTGCGCCAGTCTAAGTCTAACAGGAAGCGCTTTCACTTGGGGAAGTAGACTCACTGACGCTTGGGGTAATATCTATTCTGTCGCTCTGCGCCAGTCTAATTCTAACAGGAAGCGCTTTCACTTGGGGAAGTAGACTCACTGTCGCTTGGAGTAATATCTATTCTATCGCTCTGCGCCAGTCTAAATCTAACAGGAAGCAACTTCGCTCCCGATTGAACCATAGCTTAGTCTTAGGGTTTGTGCACCTAAAGTTCATGGACTAAGTTAAATCCCTAGTGATTTACTCGCTGCCGCTGGGGGATGACACATTTATCCGCGTGTGCGAGTCCTAGTCTATCCGGAAGTGATTCCGCATCCGTGAGCGCTAGTCTTGATTCATTCGGAAGTGAATCTGCATCCGGTTGTGACTCTAGTGCTAATACTTCCGGAAATGATCTTGCATTCACAAGTGATCTAACTCAGGGTTCTAACCATGTCATCTAATCCTTCCTAAGTGTTAATTATGTTCTTTTAAGTACTAGACCATATCATACCTAAGTCACCATCAAAACTTAAGATTCTAACATTCTCCCCCTTTTTGATGATGACAAACCCATAGATGACTAGAGAACATAATTAAACTTAGATCACTTCCAGAGCTATATTTCATTCCCAGTTCTCTCCCCAGATATCTTATCTTTCAGCTCTAGACATCTCATGTCTCATCTCTAGACATCTCGTGTCTCATTTCTCTCCCCCTTTTGGCTTCATCAAAATTCAACAAGTGCAAGCTAGCCTTAGGGATGGGGATACTTCTATCGTTCTCCTAGGAATGGACTTTCTACCTAATATTTCTCCCTATTCTCCCTAAATATTATGTAGGATAACTAAACAGTGTGAGACAGAGGGAAGAAAATATTGATTCAGTATTCTAAGTGTGTTTACTCTCCCTAACCATTATGCAAGATAACAGAACATGTTTTGCAAGAATTAAGTCTAGATCAAAACATACAAAAACAGTTCTCTTTTTGAAGGTGAAAGTTCCTTTTTAAATATAAAAGACATCAAAAGTAATTTTGACCCTCTTGAAATGATTAACATGATATCAAAATAATTTTGGTGCGTTTAAAATGATGATTATGATATCAATTGAAAATTTGTGATTTTTAAATTCGTGATACCAAATGAAATCAAATGAAATATGTGAGTTTGAACTTGTGATATCAAATGAAATGATTGAATGCCAAGTGAAATTTGTGATACCATGTGAAAAATGAAATCAAGTCAAATGAAATTTGTGAGTTTAAAGTGCCAAAAATAATTTCCAAATAATTGCATCACAGCATCTCAAGAGTTTATTATCTATGACAGCATGCAACTCTCTATTTTCAAGGGATCATTATCGAGTAATGTCCTTTACTTCTCTTCTATATTAAGGTTAATCATTACTGAATCAAGAAAGGAAGCATATAAGAGAGGTATGTTATCAATTTACTTTCCAGCGTGTCATATAAAGGATACAGATGTGTGAGCTAGGATGATTTTCTAAAGCAATGAATGATTTTGAAGTCAATGCAGATTGAGCAAAGAAATCCTAAATTGACACCCTTACCAATGCCATGTATGCATCATATATAAGAGATGGTAAGGTGTAGATGTTACCACAGATGAGGAATCTCCAGACTCTATTAGACTCATGAATCTTAATCATATGTAGATAAGCATGCTTCCTGACATCTTCAAGGGGTGTGCTATCTCAAGTGGAAACCCCTAGTGCAAGTGCTTTTCTGATGGTCAGTGAAAGAACTTAAGATTTAACATTGGAGACCATCCTCTGGACATTCATGTCAATCTGTGTTAATCACCACAAGTTAATAATTTTAAGAAATCATGCTTGCTAGTTTGTTTAAGAAAATATGAACAATGATTATGTGAAAACTAATTTTGAAATTGTCTATACGTTCACATAGTTTCACTATCAAGACATGAACTCTATTTATACTCTCATAGATAAATATCAATGTTATAGTACAAAGAGTATCAAACAGGTGGCATACTTTCAGAGTTTCATAAGCAAGTATAGTTCAATAAATATGCCTCAAGGATGTTCATGTTAGATCATGAAGACATGTGAATTTTTAACACAATGAAATTTTGAAAAATCTTCATCCTCACAAAAATGAAATACTGGAAATTTTCATGCTCACAGAATAGTTTGATTTTAAGACTAAATTCGGTTTACAAAAACAACCAAATTTCAGCATATGATTACGAGAATAATTTCCAAATTCTTGCTCAAGTTCTTCTAGATATGCTCAGTGTGATCTCACTGTTCTTAGGATATCAACAAGCTTGAAATTAATACAGATTATAGCATGCTTGTGATTCTATGCCATGTTTTACAGATCTTAGCAGAGTTCAATTCAAGGCATTTCCTAAGATTTCTAATGCATGTCAGACAAGAGAGAGTCTATCCATTTAATTTCACAACAGAATATGTAAGGGATAGAAATGCTCATGTGTATTGGCGAGAGTTTCTCAGGGTTGGTATAGCCATTCCACACATCTTGATAAGAGACATTTTCGTTGTCATTCTCTCTTGGTTATATTCATTGTTCAAGCTTCAATAATCTGTGTCAACATTCTTAAACCACAAACTTGAACTGAGATCATTAGTAAATTGAGAACTTAAAGATGTAATTAAGAGGGATGTATTGTTCTCGAAACCATAGCTGCTTATGCATTGAAAAGCTTGATGCAAGAGATACCACATGAAATGGAAAATCAGAAATAACTTTTGAGTGCTATCATGAGGTATGGTTGTCATGTAGATTTAAAGAGGATCAGAATTTGTTTTGAAAGTTTGTATATCAAAAGGATCTTTCAAAAATCAGGGTGAATGCATAAACTATTTTCTTTCATGACTATATGCACAAGGATATACAAGGTTTTTGATCAAGATAGTCATGGACAGCATGTAGATTATGAACATTACTTATTTCTTCAGCCCCTTTTTTTTTTTGATGAATATAATGTTCACATCTTAGGATGCTTAATGTAAAATCTCAATAAGTCCATCTAACATTAGCATAGGAGATTTTACTATCAAATGCTTCGTTCCTAAGTGATCCCTTGCTTACCCAAGGAGATCTTCTATACTTATCCTTGGTTCGAAGCACTTTCTTCTGAGAGGTAGGATTCAAGAGCCTTTTCAATGATGATCGAGGAGTCCACTCTCTCTTGTTCTTCTCAGGATAATTGAATGGAACTTTGTGATAGCTCATCCTTGAGACAGAACCATTGTCCCTTGTGGTGGCCGACAGCTTCTTATGATTGTACCAGTGGGTTTCAGCAGTTGCATCACCACGAGTTCTCTTCTTTGGGATAAGAGGAACTCTTGATTTTTCCTGCACAAGTAAGGCACTAGGAGGATGTTTTGGTACCCATTTGTACTTGGGTCCTACATGGTTAGCACTGGACCTTACTTGTCCTTTAGGAATCCATACAAACTTATTTCTCACATTTGAATTTCTTCTAAGACTGCATGTGTGAAAAATATGTCCTAATCTACCGCAATAATGACAGATAATGGAATGATAATCAAAATGAGGCTTCCTATCATTATCATGATTAGTTTTCTTTAGAAAAGCTTTTTGTTCCTTTGAAATTTCAGTTTCTTTTGAAAGCTTTTCTTTTTCCTTCAACACATGTTTACAATCAAAACATTTTTCAAGACATGTTGAAGTTTTCCCTACCGATAGTGGGCTAGCTATCGGAACCACTAGTTCTTTAAAAGAACCCTCGGAAACTTTAGATGTAGAAGAAGAAATTAGTTTTTCAAGTTTCCTATCTTTTTCTTTTAAGCCTAGAAGTTCTTTTGCAAGTTTACAATATTCAGTATATAACTCATTGTATGCATCTTGCAAATCAGAGAGTTCAATTTCAGATCCAGATACCTCACTTTCTGAATCTTCTAGGCAGAGATGGATACTCTCTTCACTGAAGTCTGCTTCCTCAATATCAGCTTCCAGAAGCTCATCAGTAGATGATCCACAAAGAGCACGAGTTGAGCTTTGGACAGCTGTGCTTTCAAGAGATGGGTTAGAAGCATATATCACATCAAGAGTATTCCAAATATCTCTAGCACTAGAGCAATGTTTGATTTTCTGGAAATCATTTTCAGTTAAGCCTTTGTATAAAATTTGCATTGCTCTAATGTTTAAGGAAAACAAATTTTTCTCCCTTTCAGTCCAGTTTCCTCTTGGTTTGAAATCAAAATCATTTTCAAAAATATCCCACATTTTCAAACTAGTGGATTTTATAAAACTTTCCATTCTTGCTTTCCACCAACAAAAATCAATATTTTCTAACACAGGTGGAATGGTATGATCAAAGCCTTTGGAAAACATTTTAACTCAAATCAGCCAAGGTCTTTGCACTTGAGATCGTTTGATCCTTTAAACAAGTGACCTGCTCTGATACCAAATGAAATGCGTGGCTGTCACCCAAGAGGGGGGGGTGAATTGGGTGAGGGAATAAAAACTTTATTTCTTTTCGAAAGACTGCTTGTGCTTGGTGATGATGTTACTGAGTGATGGTATGCACAAGTCAGTATGTTATGTGATGCAAAATAGAATGTTTAAATGTAAGTTTATGCACACATAAATTTATCCTGGTTCGGTCACCCAGACCTACATCCAGTCCCCAGGCTCCACCTGAGATTTTCAATCCACTATTCTTGTTTAAACCAGGCACAAGAGAAGTCTTTACACTTTAGGTTTTACGAGCACGGGTTCACCTAACAACCCACAGGTTTTACAACGGGTTCACCTGCAAACCTTACAAACGCAAGTTTTACGGGCTAACTTGCAACCTATGGAGATTTAGAAAACTTCTAAATGCTCCCCCTTACAAAATGTAAGATTACAATTAAGTTCACTCTATGAACTGATTTTGTTAAACACTTAAGCTCAAAACTAACTCTCTCAAAGAGTGGATGATGTTACTCACTTAAGTACAAATGAATCACTCTCTAAGAATATTACATATCAAAGTCCGAGAGTAGAAGATGAGAGGAATGTAGAATAGTGTTTCAGATAATAAGCTCTGTTCTCTCTCTCTCTTGGTTCTTCTGAATGTAGATGTTCCTTTTATATCAGCCTCTGAATATCCAACCGTTGGAGAGGCAATAAGGCCGTTTGAATATAGCCGTTGGGCCTTGTTTACGTTGTCCTTATTAATGCACAGCAGAGTTGACTTTGCTTTATCTGAATAGGGTGCTTTGTCCAGCTGTTCTGTCAACACTGTTCTGACAACACTGTTCTGGCAAAAGTCGTTCTGACATCTATACACTGTACGGTCTGACTCTTGCTTGTTGTCAGATGAGGACTTCGTTCCTCAAGCATAAGTCCAGGATGCTAAGAGACTTACTATCGGAAGCTCTCTTGCTAACTGAAGTGAAGCTCGTGGACTCTAACATTCTGCTTGCTATCATAGAGGAACTTTGTCTTCCAAGCACTTGTCCATGAATGATAAGAGTGCTTTGCTATTGGATGCTCTCTTGCTATCAGAAGCTCTCTTATGGACTCCGACTCTTGTGGGTAGTATGAGCTTTGACACCTTGAGTGAATCTTCAGATTATGTTCTCATACTCCTCATGCTTGGTAGGTAACAATGTTGTTTGAATATCTGTTATCCTTTTGTTACCGTTGGAAGGAACATCTTCTTAAATGCTCAGCAGGGTTGACTTGCTTTATCTCTGAAAAGTAGTCCTGACACCTCTGCTCTGACAAAAGCATTCTGACTTCTGAGTATGTGACATTTTCTCTTGTACTCTTGCTGACGGATGATCATCGTTCATCCGGAAGTGGCAATCTTGCTCTGCAAGTGTTAATCTCTGAAATCCAATGCCAAGAGTCTTTGCATCCGGAAGCTCAGTTGCATCCGGAAGTGTGATTAAGTTCTGCACATACTGGTTAGTCCAACATAGCAATATATATAATCAGATATAGTAAAACTATACATGTTGTGGGAAGTTTGCTATGGGAAGTAGTCTTACTTAGACTATGTTCTGACTTAGTGTAATGTCTACTGACTCTAAGGGATCTCTATTCCAATAGTCAGTTTAAGTCTCGTTAGTTTACTCTAAGTCTTCCTAAGTGACTCAGTGTGTCATTCATGCTATGTATATTAAGTCAACACACAATCACATGAAGTGGGAGTTTACTTAGTCTAGGATGTATCCGGAAGCACTTCTCCATCCGGAAGTGAATTCACTTGATGAGGGATTTACTTCACCATGACTTGCTCTCGCTTAGTCTATTTCATTCCACCACTCAGCGCTAGTCACTGAGCTATCGGAAGCACTTTTACTTGACGTGGTGAATTCACTGACGCTTAGGGTGAAATCTATTCTATCAGTCTGCGCCAGTCAAGATCTAATAGGAAGCAACTTCACTTGATGTTGCATTTCTGCTGACGCTCGGGGTTATATCTAGTCTATCAACCTGCGCCAGTCTAAATCTAATAGGAAGTGCTTTCACTTGGCGAAGTAGACTTACTGACGCTTGGGGTAATAACTATTCTATTGCTCTGCGCCAGTCTAAGTCTAACAGGAAGCGCTTTCACTTGGGGAAGTAGACTCACTGACGCTTGGGGTAATATCTATTCTGTCGCTCTGCGCCAGTCTAATTCTAACAGGAAGCGCTTTCACTTGGGGAAGTAGACTCACTGTCGCTTGGAGTAATATCTATTCTATCGCTCTGCGCCAGTCTAAATCTAACAGGAAGCAACTTCGCTCCCGATTGAACCATAGCTTAGTCTTAGGGTTTGTGCACCTAAAGTTCATGGACTAAGTTAAATCCCTAGTGATTTACTCGCTGCCGCTGGGGGATGACACATTTATCCGCGTGTGCGAGTCCTAGTCTATCCGGAAGTGATTCCGCATCCGTGAGCGCTAGTCTTGATTCATTCGGAAGTGAATCTGCATCCGGTTGTGACTCTAGTGCTAATACTTCCGGAAATGATCTTGCATTCACAAGTGATCTAACTCAGGGTTCTAACCATGTCATCTAATCCTTCCTAAGTGTTAATTATGTTCTTTTAAGTACTAGACCATATCATACCTAAGTCACCATCAAAACTTAAGATTCTAACAAAGTTTAGTTTATGTGTTCTGTAAAAAAAAATTTGCTGTTTTATTTCATATGAACCTTTCTTAGATATTTGGAATTTTCTACTTTGTTTCCAATTCTATGTAAGTTCCATTTTGTGGCTTTGTTAATTGTTAATACTATAGTTGAAGTTTCTTATATAATACTAATCTTTTTTCGAAATCCTGCTTAACATTTCATATTTGCCACTCCTACTTTTATATCAGTGCAATTCAACTTTATCAAAAAAACTACCTCACACAATTTACATAATTTATCCACCTCACTCAATTTCCTGCTTGAGCATGCCAGTTTTGCAACACAGTTGAGAAGACACATGCATAATTTACATCATAGTTTTATATTGTTATTCATTACAAAAAAAATAAAAGTAATGCAAAGAAAATCTCTGGAAATTACAGACATGTACACATTGAATTAAGATACATTATGATTACTATTGTTTTGGCAAAAAAATAGGTTATTATACCTAAGTCTAAACATTAAGATGCTTATTTATTTATTTTGATTCCTCTGTTTGTAAGTAGAATAGCTCGTAAACATCGAAGTTATTATAGCTGGGTAGGAATTAAAATATAGCTCCTAACACACCATTTTAGGGGCAAGTGACCTGAAATTTCTTTTTAATTTGTTTCCTACAATGACTTCCTAGATATAAAAATATTTATTCAACAGTAACTTAGTTGAAAAAAGAAACAGTAACTTAGAAGTTGAAATTAATTGGGAAGATTGACATCAAATAAGTTTAAAGATAAAAAATATTGAGTTTTTTGCAACTAAACCAAAACTTTACTCTAAACAATTTTTCCATTTTAATTGGAAAAACAAAGCTCTTTGAAATTATCTCAGAAAAATTTAAGTCATCAACCAAAATTTTACAAGAGGAGTTTTTTTAAGGGCAATTTGGTGGTTTGTATTTTTTTAATTAAAAAATATAGGTATGAGATATTTTTTGGTAGTTGGAAAGATTAGCCACTAACAAAATTTAGCTCAAGAGAATCTTCAAATAGGGAGGTACCTCCTCCATGGAAATTAATTTTTGGATGGTTAGATTTGGGAGCTAGGGGATGGAGTTTGACTCTTCTTCATTTTTTAACACTTAACCTTGGATTATATGGTAGATTCTAATAATTTGAAACTGTGATTTAAATTTTGGAGTTAGTAGCATTACTACAAATTTTAGTCCAAAGTGACCTTTTGGATGGGTAAGTGAGTTCAGAAATTCGGTTTTATTTTGGCGTGTCGTGTGAGGTTTAGATGGGGTATTGAAAATAAAGTTTGACTTTTCTATTGTTTCAATATAAGTTCCATTTTGATTATTGATCAAGTTAAAAATGTTATATGTAATCTAAATTGAAATTATTTGGAAATTGACACGATAACTCGACATAATTGAAAGTTATTTTTGATAATAATATGATTTTTGATAAAACTAACTTATTTCTGGGAAAACATCTTATTTGCAAGATAACAAAATGAACCCCTTGCAAACAATAGGTTTATTTTGTGTGTAACCGTGATATGCACTGGGAATGTTTTTATCTCACATTTATTTAGTTCAAGTTAACTTTCAAATGGGGAAGGTGCCCCAGAAAATTTCATTTAACTTTTTTTTGGGGAGGACGAGTTTGATAGGGAGGTTGGGATGAAGTTTAATTTTTATTTTGTTTTTATAGTAGTTAAAATAACATGCATAGTACAGTTTCAATTTTTTATAACAATTTAGTTTGCTAAGTAATTTATTCCAACATCACATATAAGATTCCTGTTAACTTGGAGTATTTAAATACCATCATATTAGGACAATGTGTGATATTTCATCAAAACAAAGACGTCCCCGTGCATCGCACGGGGTCAGCCCCTAGTTATTTATCATTACTTGAGAATAAAAGTTAAAATTACTGAAGAAGCTGTGATAAAATTTATTTTTTTTTAATAAAAGTAAAATTTTTGTTTAATAGAGAAGTGTATTCCTTTAAAAGCAACTGAAACCCAATTTCCCTCCAAATTGGTGCATATGTGGAGTATTGTATATTTGTAAAAATTGTTTGTGAACATTATTGATGCGTTTTTTTTTAAGATTTATGTTATAATAATTTGATTATGTCATTATCATGAAAATTATTAAGCAATTGTTGAGAAATATAATTTTAGAAAACATTATTCTAATCTTGATATCATTTTTCCGTAAACAATAATTCGGAGAATTAATGTAATTATATTAATAAGGAAAATTAATTTGTCATTTTAATACTTGAGAGCCTGATGAAGCGAGATTGAAGTTATTGTCCCCAACTTTTTTGGACAAATTATAAACCCCTTAATCATTGCATGAAAAATATGTCTTTATATTACTTATATGCAAGGTTATTATACCTTGAACGATATCTAGATAGGTTGATATACTGCGATAAGGGTTAATGGGTCACTTCAGAGTAAGCTTGGGAGTTAGATTGGATCATAGGAGAGAAATAAAAAAATTTAAATATTAAATTTACCATGGTACCATTCAATTATTAAAGGGAAAATGTCATTTAAATCCCTCCGAATATACAAAAGGACAATTCAGGAACTCAAACTTCCAAAAGGACCATGAAGGAACTAGAACCTAGTTGACATTTTAAAATTGTGTGAAAAGACAAAATTGCCCTAATCATAAAACAGAAATTACTAACCACCCTATTGAAAATGGTGGGTGTAAGGGTGGTTAGTAATTTCTGTTTTATGATTAGGGCAATTTTGTCTTTTCACACAATTTTAAAATGTCAACTAGGTCCTAGTTCCTTCATGGTCTTTTTGGAAATTTGAGTTCATGAATTGTCCTTTTGTATATTCGGAGGGATTTAAATGGCATTTTCCCATTATTAAATACTAATTCAATAAGTGAAACTACTAACAAAATGATAATTACTTATTCAATATCTTTAAAGATTTCTTTGATATACTAACTCAATATCAATAGAATCAAGGGCAAATGTCCATTTATAATATATAATTATTGTCTTAAGATCAACAATAGTACATAATTATTTCAATGTTTAACAATGATACCCAACTTTTACCATGAGATCAATAATGAGATTTTCCTTCATATGACAATAAGATTAAAAGTGAAAAGTCCAAAATGCCCTTATAAATAAAATAAAACTAAACATTTTATTCCTCCTTTTATTTATAAGGGAATTTTGGACTTTTAACATTTAAAATTATTGTCACATCAAGGAAAATCACATTGTTTATCTCATGGTAGAAGTTAGGTATTATTGTTAAATCTTGAAATGGTTATTTACTATTGTTGATCATAAGACAATAATTATGTATCATAAATGGACATATGCACTAGAATCAATTCATCATCCATTGATATTACAATCATATATTCAGATTCCATAATTACTAAATATTCTCCATGATAAAATTCAAAATAGATCAATGTTAACAAATTATTGCTACAAAAAGCTTTTGATCTCTAAACTAATGGTCTTTCACATCAAAGTTAACATTGAAATTTTAAAAAACACAAATTATGGTTTTTTCATTAATTTTCTTAAAAAAAATGCAACCCGAGTCAATCCAGTGGGTTGCCAGTTGCCTAGTTTGCTTATGGGTTTTCTTGGGCCAATCCAGGTTAGTAATACCCTGAGTTATCTTCTCACCTAAAAAGGTTCCATGGCCGGGTTAGTGAGCTTTGGGTTTATCCGGTCATGTCGGTCCAAGTTTGATAGTGCTGCATATATGACTCCCTCAACCATTAATTTAAAGGGCAAAGGTGAAAAAAAAGTCATCGTAAATTTCAAAAGGGCACTTAGTACCTGGTAAATTTGAGGTGCAAAACTATACATGGTAAACTAACTAAGAAGGGGCAAATTTAACTTTATCGTCCAATAGTGTTAAGTTTGACTGTTAGAGGGAAGGCTAATGCTTAATGATATGGCATTAGGTGGTATTAATTAAGAGGCGGGACCCACATTCAATAATAAAAACGACTCAGTTTCTCTCAACGGCTACATCCTCAGTATCCCTTACCTTAGAATCCCCCTATCATGACTGTTGATTACTTGATTTCATCCCAACATGAACGTTAATTAATGGCACATAATGCCACATCATTAAGCCACATCAACCTTTCCACTAACGGTCAAACTTAACACTATTGGACGACAAGGTTAAATTTGCCTCATTTTAGTTTACCATGTATAGTTTTACACCCTCGAATTTACTTGGTACTAAGTGCCCCTTTTGAAATTTATGATGACTATTTTTGCACCTCTACCCTTAAAAAAATTATATGTCAGTTTATAAGTTAAACTAATTAATTTGAAGGAAAATGGTTACTCTTAAAGATCAAATGTCGAAACTTTTTACATTTTGAACAAAAAATCAGTTTCAAAATATGCCTTACATTTATAATTGAAGGGAGCATCAGTTTTGAATTAATAGTCAATAGTAGCATCCATTATTCCTATCTTACTTAAAAAAAAGTTAAACACTGGCTGATGAGTTTATAATTGATAACAGGAGTGCAAAACAAGCATAAAAGGCCATCAGTTAGTGTGCACAGTTCATAGAAGAAATGTCCTCTCGCTTATACAGACAAATCAAACACCATATCTTCATTCTCCTTAGATTGTCCTTTCCTTACTTTTTGTTATCACCTTTCAATATTCGCATAATCATTACATATCCATATGTACCTCTAACCATTTCTAATTAGTCATATTCCTTGGTGGGAGAAAATAGGCATGGTATTAGAATTTAGTGGCATGTGTTATTCCTATCAAGAGTTGTGTGCCGTGAACTTGTGACATATCTTGGGAGATAAGTTTGGTTCTAAATATAAGAAATGTTTCTAATTTTTCTCAATGTTATCCTCAAATTATTCCTATTGAAACTCCTCAATAATAAACAAATAAAATAGACTATGTGAAAGTATAGAGAAATTGTTTGAATATTTTTGTACTATCATATGATTTTAAATAACTCAATTATTAACTTATATGACTATACAACTTAGTCTTTGAAGTTTTAATTCGTCCACTGAATTTGTTAAGATTCATATACTAAATTCATAAGTTCTCGTACTTTTTCAGAAAATTGTCTAATCATTTGAAGATTTAACAACAAAGATATTATAACAATAAAAACTAAATAAGTAAGAAATTCATATCCTAACTTTTTTATTAGTTTATGCAAAGTGGTTATTTAGAAACAACCCATATGACAACCAAACACTTGGGATTAACTTACAAGAATTATTTCAACACTACCACAGATTACCCCATTTACATGCGCTTATTTTGGCCTTTACATGCGCTTATAAAGCGCATGTAGAGGGGGCGCTGGTAAAGGCTCTACATGCGCTTTTAAAAAGCGCATGTAGAGGGGGGGCTATACATGCGCTTTAAGCGCATGTAGAGGCATGTACCTCTACATGCGCTTTAAGCGCATGTAGATGTACATGCGCTTAAAGCGCATGTAGAGGTACATGCCTCTACATGCGCTTTAAGCGCATGTAGAGGTACATACCTTTACATACGCTTTAAGCGCATGTATAGAATGTTTTTTTAAAAAAAAAAATTTATTATAAATTTACATTATTTCCCAATATAACCACCAATACTAGCTGTAGTTCATAGAACCAACTAGCATTATATCATAAGAATTTACCAGAAAAAGTCAATTACTTAACATCTTCAAAAATGAATTATATATCAATATCAAAACAAGCATTATGTATGTATGTATGTATGTATGTATGTATGTATGTATGTATGTATGTATGTATGTATGTATGTATGTATGTATGTATGTATGTATGTATGTATGTATGTATGCATGCATGCATGCATGCATCATGCATGTATGTATGTATGTAAAAGTTAAGCCTTAGCTTTCTTTTTGTCTGTGACCTTTTTCTTCAAGTTGTTTCTTCAACCTCTCCTGCAACATTTCATTATACAAAATGGATTAGTTGTCTAAAGTAAAGGTTGGGAAAATAAGACACACTGTATTAGCTTTAAGGTAAGCCTTATCCTTTTCTTCTGTTTGTGCTCTTTTACTTCAGACTCCTTCTTCATCCTTACCTACAACTGTCCATTGAACCCAATAATCATCAATTCTGTACCTGAAAGATGCATTAAGATTTTCAAGCTCCAAATATAGAAAATGACAAGCATAGTCACAAAATAAAAATGCAATATAACAAATAGGGGAAAACCTACCAATTGCTGCATTGCGATGATTGTTTAAAAGCACTTAAAGTAAAATTACACCTCATTTAACAAGTAAAAGATTCAAAGACTCTTTCCTCTCTAGTCATGCTAACTATGTCTTTTTTACTTCTCAGGTGGCTTGAAATCTTAGGCCAGGTACATTCACCTTTTCAAATGCTATTGGCTGTAAAAATATTCCCTGTGAAAACCAATGCTAGATAATAACATGAAAACTAGCATAACAATCTGAAAATAGTCATTGCACTTTGAGCAGAAGCACAATATATGTCTTCAAACTAATTTGTCCAGCTCAAAAACTGACATCTAAGGTAATGATGGACAAAAATATTTCAGAGAAATCATGTCATATATTTTATGATTTAGAAATTTCTTTAGCTGGAGGGAAGGAGTAGAAAAGAGAAGGCATCACATTGAATAGATCATTGCCATCATTTGGATTTGAACAAAGAGCACAACATTCTATTAACATAACCATTGAAAAAGAAACCTCAAATTCAGAAGTAGGCTTATCAGATAAATCAATTAATTTTACATTAATGAAGCCCTTTGATTTGAATCAAGTATATAAAGCAAAAGGCATGAATAAATGTTTGACAATATAGATAAAGAAAACAAAAGCACTCCTAATATCTGCCAATGAACATATTCAAGATCTTCATTCTAACAAGTTCATATGAATTCCAAATTCTCAATTTGAGACTGATTTTGCATGTAAATCATAATAAGATATCACAAAAATTAATAGTCATTTAGCTACAAGAACATTATCTCTCTCACCTAGCAACAGAATAACTCCATGGAGTAACAAAATGATCTTCCGTGGCCTTATCCTCGTCGTAAACATCGCGAACACCGCCAGCCACTAGCTCATTATTGTCCAATTAAATATTTCCTATATATATATATATATATATATATATATATATATTATGAAGAACAAGCCTTTACATGCGCTTTAAGCGCATGTATTGGCTTTCCTTTGTTATAATAATATTTTATGGCTTATACATGCCTTTAAAGCGCATGTAAAGACCAATGTCCAT
This sequence comes from Mimosa pudica, assembly GCA_029929735.1. Lineage (NCBI taxonomy): Eukaryota > Viridiplantae > Streptophyta > Magnoliopsida > Fabales > Fabaceae > Mimosa > Mimosa pudica. Next base: position 1,622,825 of record JAKELP010000037.1, on the reverse strand, counting down.
TTAATTATATGGATTTTCATATGATTTGGTGTTTTTCAACTAAATTGTTTCAATACTTTATCTCAAAATGCTCAAATCTTGTGCTTGACAATGTTATAGTGAATCACATTGAAGAACAAGCCTTTACATGCGCTTTTAGCGCATGTAGAGGCTCTACATGCGTTTAAAGCGCATGTAAAGGGTGTTTCACCAATTCCATAGCACCTAAAAGTGGTAATGGAGCCTTGAAACACTAAGTCCACAAGCAGGGACACCTTATGAGGTCTGAGGAGGACCTCTTATGCATGACCCCATGTTCTGCACTTCAGTAGTGCCTTTACATGCGCTTAAAGCGCATGTAAAGAGTGTTTCCATATAATTTTGAGCTCTTCACCTAAGTTCATTTTATATTTTATCTCTAAATACTTAAATCCTTTTCTAGTCATTGTTTTAGTGAATTTTAATTGATGCACATTTCTATACATGCGCTTAAAGCGCATGTAGAGATAAGGCCTCTACATGCGCTTTAAGCGCATGTATAGATTCTTACCTGTACATGCGCTTAAAGCGCATGTAAAGGACCCTCTATACATGCGTTTCTTCTAAGCGCATGTAAATGTGCGCTGGTAGAAGGATAATTTATAGTAGTGGCAACTAGACTATTGGTTTCATATTCAATCATTTGATATATATATGCAATCATTATTTGGAAGTAATGAGACTTTTTCTATTAAGGGAATACATTCCCACAAATAATATAATGCTACCATCTAGCGTCACAAGATAAATACCAAGAAAGCAACTCGTATAACTTAACATAACTCGAAAATTTATAATCTATTCGTCAAATGTTTATACAAACATGCTTATAAGCAATACAAAATTAAGTTGTTCTGTATCAAGCCGAATAGTCTAAATTCACTTTTAATAAAAATATAAATTATAAAATATATTCAAAATAACCACAATTATCTTGTCAATATCCAACCAACTTTGCAGTTTCTTAAACTATTTGATTTTTCAAACTATATCAAAATACTATTTACCCACTTGAACTACCCAAGTAGCTCAATTTAGAACTTTTTAAATTGTTCAATATTCACTCCAATTTATGCTAATATTTTTTAAATAAGACAATAGAAAAAGGAGATATAATTATCAATAAATATATGATAAGCATATAATAATAAATTGTCTAGTATATTTTAAATTCTGTAATGATAAACTGATGGTGTTCAATTTTTAAAAATAGAAAATAAAAAAATAAAAAAGAAGCAAGACTTTTCTGCTTCTCTAACAACCTCGCTCATTTGTACTATTGCAGTCAACAAGAACTGCCAAAGTACTCAAACAGAATCAAACCAAAAATGCAGAATAAAGTTTATTTATTTTATCTTTTAAGAAAAAATGTTTCTTTGAGAATAGTATTAAAAATCCCACATTGTAAAACTTATTTATAAAAAATAACTCATAATGCAACTCTCCTTTACCTATGAAGAACTTATTTTCAATTATAAATAAATGCTTTCCATTTTTTCATGATTCAGTTTTTATATCCCTCACTCTCTATAAAACTTTGTCTAACTCCTCCAGCATGCTCTCAATTCTAGAGACAATAAACCCATATACCTATCTTTCCCTCTCCATCAGTTAATTGTTTTTCATTTTTTTAAAAAAATAAATGTTAAAAGCATTACAGCTCAAGATTTGAACTGCATCTGGACTTCATTTTTTTTTCTTACATGCTTCAAAAAATTAGTTTTACAAGAATTGAGAGAATATCAAATCTCACTCATAGGTGTATTGCTGATATTCTTTTTTTGGATGAATATTGCTGATATTCTTAATTTCATAAAGTATATATTTCAGTAGTGACAGAACAAAGAAAACCTCTCAACCAAGTTCATTATAAAACAATCTTCTTATAATAAAATAACCATAATCATAATAAAACTTGATTCTGTTATGAAAGATTCCAGCATGTTTCAACCACACCAGAATGCCTACTCTGCTCTCTCTCCCCCCTCTCTCATAACAAACTCTCTCTCTTTCTCTATCTCACTCTGACATGATGATTTTGTGACAAGTGCATATATAGCTTCCAATCACTCTTCAATTATATAGTTTTATTTCTTCTTCTTCTGCTTCTGCTTCCTACCTTCCCTTTTGCTAAACCTCATTTTCTTTAAACATGGATGATGCAGAAGAGAATGGGTTCTGTGTTACTTTTGATGATTTCTGTGATCTTAATTATATTAACAACAATGGAGGCAGTATCAGAAGAAACATGGTCAGGAAGAGAAGATATGGTGACAACATTAACAACGAAGAAGAAGAAGAAGAAAATGAAGATGGCAGAATATTCAAATCCAAGAACCTCAAAACTGAAAGAAAGAGAAGAGAGAAACTCAGTAGCAGACTCTTACTACTTCGATCATTAGTTCCAAATATTACAAATGTAAACACCCTAAACTCTAATTTCTTTTTTTTCTATACCATGTTTTCATTTCTGTGATAAGTTATCATTTATGATTGTGATAAGTGGTTCTTTTTTGCATTTTTTGTTTCAGATGACTAGAGCCTGCATAATTGATGATGCCATAACCTACATAAGTAAAATGCAAAGCCAAGTGGAGAGTCTAACTCAAGAACTACAAGCAATAGAGGCAGTGGCCGATTCGAGTTCTCCGCCGCTGCCACTGAAAGCTATGGATCAGCCAAAGGAAGAGAAAAGAGAAGGATCAGAGGAAAAAGAGATGAAGAAATGTGGGATTCAGGTTAACTTGATTTTCTTCTCTCTGATTATGATAAATTATTTATTAAAATATCTTGGGTGTCTTTTTTGTTTTTAGTGTGTAAATGATTCAGTGACGTTTTTTTTGGTGGTGCGTAGGTAGAAGTGAAGGTGACTGAAATTGAAGTGAACAAGCTGTGGATGAAGATCATAATTGAGAAGAAAAGAGGAAGAATCATAAAACTTATTGAAGCCATTAATTCTTTTGGCATTGATCTCTTGGACACTAATGTCACTACCACTAAAGGAGCATTCCTTATCACAACGTCCCTTCAGGTCTAATTAATTACTCTCATTATCATATATACTTAGTGTGTGTGTGTGTGTGTGTGTGAAATTGATTTTATGTGAGATGATTTTGTTTTAGGGGACAAATGGTGAAAGGCTTGGAGCAAAGGAGACCCAGGAGTTGATGCTTGAGATTGTTAGGGCTATATAGATTTATCAGTTTTTTTTATCATGAAATCTGAATGAGTTTTGATTTTTTTTTATTTACGTTTTGCTTTTTCGGGTTTGAATTAGAAGTATAATTGGAGAGGGATATTAATATACATAAGTTTTTGAGTGAGATTGAAATTTATATAAGAAAATGTAAGGATATATCAGTTTAAATATAATGCATTACGATTAACCGCATATCTTTTCCTAGTAAAATTAAATATATGTATATATACATACATAGTAGAGACTAGAGAGAATATGATAAAAAGGAGGTAACATTCATTGAAGATGAGATGAAAAACAACAAACAAAATTGCAGGAAGATTTTTGCCTTCCTCTGAAACTATTTTGCATTACACACTCATAACTCTAATTAGATGTGTATCCACTTTACTCCATGAAATTATAATCAAGAAGGCCAAAAAAAAGAGGAAGAAAACAAATGATCCTGTGAAAAAAACAAACAAAACTTCATCTCTGATCTTGAAATCCAATGCTCTTTCTTCTGAAGGAATCACCTGCATTATATCACATGCACCAGAAACAGAATTCAGTCCAATTGCAGAAATAAAGACCAAACAAGAGTAATGTAAGTAAAAGCTCATATATAGGCTCTGTTTCAAAACCAGTAAAATTAGAAGGGAAGTTTCTGACCAAAACTCAACTGCAAATATAGCTCACACTAATCTAAAATTTCAAGACAAACAGATAAAAAAAAATTACCCAGTACTCTAAGGCACTGTTTAGAAGCAAGGTGAATCGGGAAAGTACCCGTAAAAACTTAGCTTACTAACCTAAAAAATTAAAAACAGACTGACACTGTAGCCTGTAGGGGGAAAATGTAACCGAATAGACAAGACACTGTTTGGCAACCAGAAAAAGCCACAGAATATGAATTATTATCCCCTACCAAAACCCAGAACTGAATTCTTAGTTCACTAGCATAATATTTCAAAACAAATAGAGAAGGAAAAAAAACACTAGGGCCAAGGCACTGTTTGGCAACCAGGAAAATCATGGAATTAGAAGGAAAATCTAAAAATTAAAATTCATAACTGAAAGCTAAAATTCAAAATAAAAACAGAGAGAGAAGGAAGAAGTAACCTAATATATACGGCACTGTTTGGCAACTAGGAAAATGAGGGAATAAAAAGGAAAATATACCCAAGTCCAATATCAAAACAAGCCTTAAATCACAAGCATAAAAGTAATTGAAAACAAACATAGTGATATAGACATAAGGAAGCAATTGAACCTTGAGATCTGCAAATGGGGGGATCTTCAAAGAGTGAAAACGAGAACTGTTTATGAGCGAGGCCAATATCAAAGAGAATGAGACCAGAGGAAGGGTCATTTACGAGAATGTCCTTGACAGGAAGCCATAAGAAAAGTTCCTCCTGAGAGAGACCTTGTAATCCCTTAAGATGTCTAAAGCTGAGATTAGCTCTCACTGTACTCTCAAAGAACACTCTGTTCTCAAACTTGGCCATGCATGGCCTATCCAAATGAACCTCTAAACGCCCCGTTTCATCAAATTTGTATGCCTTTACACTTTTTGGAAACAATCCACTTGGTAGACCATAGCTTCTAAGAAGCTCATGCATTGAAGAAGAAGAAGAAGAAGAAATTGTTGATGGAAGAAGTAGAAGGAATAAGGTGAGAATTAAAGATCTGGGTTTTGCAAACATTGTGAAGAAGAAAGGGTTTGATGTGTGTGTGTGAGAGGGAGAGGTGATTGAATGTGAGGTTTAAAGTGAGGATTTTGATTGGCTTTAAAGTATGAAGTTTGAATAACTAACTGTGTCTGTGTGGGTTCTGTAACTCAAATGAAAAAGTGGGAAACAGAGAGGATGGTTGGTAACATTTCAAGTTTCGTTTTAGTTCAAAAAAAAAAAAAAAAAAACATTTCAAGTTTCTTGGTTGGCATTAGGGCTGCACAAAAGTCCGGTGGTCTGTTTGGCCCGCCACGACCCGACCTGGTTATATACGAAAAATGGTCCGTCACGATGTAGCCCGGAACTAACCCTATTAGGACATGACTGACCCGACCATCGGGTATGACATGACCAGGGCATATACTCCATGACCAATCGGGCGGCCCGACCCGATTATTTATTAATATTTTTATAATTTTTTTATTATTTATTAATATTTTTTATAAAAAAATGTTTTATTAATTTTTCTATTAAATGTTTTTTCTTTGCTTGTTTCTATTATAATAGCTTCAATTCCTATATGATTAATGTTTATTAAAATCTCTAGAGTAAGTTATCAGGTTATGTTAACAATTGTATTTGCATTTTATTAATCTTCAGTTAACTATCTTAATTTAAAAGTCACTCAACTATCTCTTTAATTTTCAATTTAGAGTAGTTGGTGCTATATTCAAAGTGATTTTATTTTGGTCGAGAGCTATACCCACAGTGATCACTAACTCCTTTATGTTGTAGCTATATGTGACTCATTATATTTATCATTGCATTGATGCTTCTTAATTGTTATTGATGAATGATGATCAAATTTTTCCTTTGTTCTTTCTAAAATTGGGGTTGAGTTTCTCTCATTTTGTGCTTGGCATGACAATCATGGTCCGTCATGTGGCCCTGCGGTCATGTCCTGCCTGATCTTGGTGTCGGGCTAAATAGGACATGACTGGGTCTCGGGTCAAAAATTTTGGCCCGACAATTATTTAGGACATGACCAGGGCATATAGGTGGCCCGGTCATGTCCGTCATTTGTGCAGCCCTAGTTGGCATGACGGTCAGTGAAATTACCAAATCACCCTTGCATGTTCGGCAATTCCGAGGAATAATTAAAAGTAAGTGCTTTATAGGAGTATAAAGTTTAAGCTAAATCGTGTAGTTTACAGTATTCTTTTATAAAACTAAGTGGGTCATAGTACAAAATAATGAAGTTATGAGGTTCATAAATCATGAATAAAATAGTTTATTACTAGCACTTTTATATATTATATTTATTTATATTGATGAATTTATCAATTTCCTTTTAAGTAAATGGCTTATTAGTTATTGCCCTTATTATTATATTAACATTTTCAAAAGGGAGTAAAATAACGTAAAGACAAAAAAGAAAGTATATTAACATTTTTTATTTAATGGTATTTATATTCAATGGATCAATTATTACTATTGAGATAAATTGTTGAAGAGATTATAATTAAAATAAAGTTCCGCAAATTTAACTATACTTCGAAGTGTAGATTTTTTTACTTTTTTTGTATTGCCAGCCATGTTTCCTTAAGTAATGAAAGAATCTAACCGTAGAATAAGACAAAGCAAATTTGAATACCTAAAGTTGAAACTTGAAATTACGACGTACTACAGTATTTTAATGGATGAATTATCAAACTGGAAAACAACTTTGGCTTTACGATTTGTGCAAGATTATGATTTTATTTTAAGAAACAAAGATTTGAATGTGCTTTGATATTGTCTTTTGGCGCTTTGGCCTTAAGCTGCTTCACTATGATTGCGCTGCTTTTATGCCCTTTCCAACATCAAGCTAACCCTATATCATGATGTATTGAAATTTCTGGACGTCAATTATTATTTTTTTATTTTCTTGACTTTGTTTACTTAGTATTCTTAAATTATTTTTTAAAAAAAATAGGTGAAGACTCGCCAAAATTTGTACATGTCGAAAAGCATATAGCATTTACAAAATATTTCGGGACACCAATTATTATTTTAATTTTGCTGAATCTACTTAATAGAAGATATTTGATATAAAAATTAGATAGTAATTAATAATTAATATTAAAAAAATATTTAATCCTTAAAATGTTGTTGATGTTCTTTTTTTCATATGAATTTTTTTTCTTACTTTTACCCTATTTGATCATTTTTCACATTGAATTTATGTTTGATGAACCTTTTTATCATATATACTTAATAGAATACTTATTTTTGGTCTTATTGATGACTCCCCATATTTAGTGGTTTTTAGGAAATATTTTATTGTATTTGGGAAGTCATTAATTAAATAAATAAGTGATTTTGTTGTGAATTGGAAAGAAAGTAATTTGAGGATTGTATGAGTGATTCTTTTGGAAAATCTGAAATTTAATTGAAATAGGAAACTTAATATATTAAAAGAAATATTTTGATGAGGAGTTTCCTATTAATGAGATTATGTGATTGAGTCATTGTGATTATTTCCTATTTCTTTCTCTTCATGAATGCAGATTTAATGAAAAAGGAAATAAAGAGAAAGGGGTTGATTTGATTATGTGCATTCATCATACAAGAAAAGGAAAGAAAAGAAACTTAACATGCAAGGCAAAGGCAATATGGTGTTGGGTTATTTTATTATAAATATACACATGCAATTGAGAAGAAGATAGGCTTGGTTACAATACTTCCAATTCCTAGAGCCTACAAAGGAATTCACGCACAAAAAGAAAGAGAGGTAGTTGCACATGAGCAAGGGATCCTTGGGTTCTTCGGTTTCATCCTAACATATATATACACATACATGCATTCACGTTCTCGGAGAGGAAGACGCAACACAAGGCAAGGAATTTTTGTGGACACATGCACTAGAAGACGAAAAGGGGAAGGCACTGTGGAGTTTGTTGAATTGATTCATCAAGAGCATACACGCAAGAACACACATACACTGAAGGAGAAGAGGAATAAATTGTTTGGTGCATCCTTTGATTCTTTTCATTATGACTGTGATGATTTTGTTTGAAAACATGTGTGGCTAGTTTTCTTTTACATCCTAGAGTACTATGAACTTGTTTGTAACTTAGTATTTTATTTCCCACTATTTAGTCATGGTTAATTTAATTTAGTTTATTTAATCTTGCTTTTAGTGATTAACTTGTTTAGTGCTTGATCACCATTAGACATGTTTAGGGAATTTAGAATTGGACTCGGAAGAGGGAATTTTAAATAGACCATGGGATTAAATAGTGTAGGATTGGATTTTTAATCTGATTTGCGACTAGGATAGGAATATACCTAGAAGCCCTACATAGTCACATTAGAGCGGTACCGGTATTAATTGGCTTAGTAAATTAGTGCAAGACATTGTGTAATTAAGCTAGGCAAGGATATAGGTGGACCGGAAGGCATTTATAGACACTAGTACTCTAGATTAGCTAGTTGAATTGATTCATAATTAATTTAGTGGGGAATAAAATCTAAGAAGCAGATAAGGGATTAGTGGCTCTAGGTTGTTCTTTTGACTCGTGAATTTCTTCTATGTGAATATTTGTTTTATTTTATTTTCTTAGCTATTAGGTAATTAAAATCAAATTTTCTTGTTTACTCAACTTGAATGAAAATAGGAGATCTAATGCCTAGTTATTAATTGTCTGAGTCTCTGTGGGATCGACCTTGAACTACCACTTTACTAAAATACGATCCGTACACTTGCGGATATTTTTATCAAAATTTTGGTAGCATCAAGTTTTTGGCGCCGTTGCCGGGGACTCAAGGCAATTAGTAATTAGAATTAGAAATTCTTTAGTAGTTTTAGCTTGAGTTTTTTTTTTCTTTGGAAAAATAGAAAGATGGACTTTTCAGAGCTTAATTATTATAAATGGTATCGATGTTATCACTGTGGAAATAATCATGTACCAGGAAATTGTCCATTTTTGCCTACCATAAATTATATAGGAGATGATTTCACTAGGCAACAAACTTATGTTGATAATTTTTCTAGGCCTAGTTGGAATTTTGAGCAGGATGAGTGTTGGAACCCACATGTTGATCCTTATTCACATGCAATAAACACACCCTTCATATCTTATTCACATGTTCAAGGAAACAATTTTGAGGATGGTGAAATCTCTCATAGAGAAGAAAGATTTGACATATTAGAAAGATTAGCCGATATGTGTTTGAAATGGCAAGAGAAATGTTTCAAAAGGTTAGATTCAATTGAGACTAAGTTTGAATCAAGAGTACAAAATCTTGTAGCACAGATGAGTCAAATGTGCAGAGACCTTGAAGAATCAAAACAAAATTCCTCCTTTAATCATAGTTTCCCTTTGTTATCTAATGAGATTGAATATGATGGAGTTAAGGATAGGGATAACTTTGAAGTTGAAGAAGATTTAGATGTTGTCTTAGAGCTTAAAACTGATTTAGAAGAAAGTGATGGATGTCTGATTGATGTTCAAGATGTAAATTTAAATGCTTGTGATTCTGATATACATGTTGATGTGAGTGTTCCTATAGCTACTTTGAATGATTCTCCTATTACTGTTGTGACTTTTACTGATGAGAGTCAAATTGATTTTATTGGATGCTCATTATTCTTAGAAAGACATACATCTAATTGTTTGTATGAGCATATTCTAATTCCTTTGAAATCAGTGATTGCTTGTTCTTTTAAATTGTCTATGATTGAAAAGGCACAAGTCATAACTTTGATTGATCACTTATACTATTTGAAAAGGAATGAAGATGAGTTGATTATGGTTTTTGATACTTATGACTAAGATTTGTTTGGAAAGTCTGGCTGAAGACTTTAAACTTAGCGCTTCTTGGGAGGCAACCCAAGGTTTTGGTATTTGATGCTTTGTTTTTGAGTTTGTAGGATTTTTTTTCTTCTTTTGACCCCAAAGGATGCTTCAACTTGATCTTGATGGACTAGGAGCTAAGAGTGGAAATCGAGAAGAGGAAGGGGAGTATTCTTCTAACTTTTTCTTGATATTATTTGACTGAGAATTATTTTGGTAATGAGTAATGGTGCTTATTGATATGTGCTTGTGTGATGGTTAGATTTGATGGTGTGCCTCTTGAGTACTATGCTTGGTTGATATGAAAGTTGAAATATTTGTCATCTTTACACTTGCTATGGATATTTTTGCAATTCCACTACTTGTGTTACATGTTCACATTGGGGACAATGTGACATTTAAGTGTGGGGGTATGAGAGTATCATTGTTCTCTAAAGATTATCCTCAAGCTTTCATTTTGTCAAATTATTTTTGATAAAAAAAAAATCTTTTTGCCAATTTTGGGATTGATTTGGACTTGAAACAATTGGGTTTGATTAGACTTTGATCTCATCTTCTTTGAATGTAAGTGAAAAGGTAAGCTATTTGATTTAGATAAATTACTCTAGTATGTCAAAAAGCCCTGTGAGGAATTTGAGCCTTAATTTTATTCTTTCATGAGTGAGTACATCTATTGTAATTTCCCCTCTAGAACTTGTCTTGAATCTCTTTTGACGCTCAAATCTCTTGCATGCACAAAAATGATTAAGACCTTCGTTTCATAGCCAGTTTAACCAAATAGCCATCCTTTTTACATTATTTCCATTGCTTAACCCCTTTGAGCCTGCTTCTCTTTTAAAAAGAAAGATTGCATATTTTAGCCTTTGAATTCTTTTGATGCAATTTTTCATCTCTTATCTATTTCTTCCATTTACGCTTTGAAAAGTGTTATACTATATTCATATGGAAAGGGGTGAAGGAATTAGAAAAGGAAAAGGGGAAATATAAGTGTTGAAGAAAGGAGAAAAGAAAAAAATAAAATAAAAAAAAGAAAGAAAAGTGAAGGTGAAAAAGAAAAAAAAAAGTCACACAAAGTGTGAAAAAAAAAAGAAAGAAGAAAGAAGAAGATGGAAATCGAAAGAATTGAAGAATTGTGGAGTTCAAAAGAGTTAACCCCTATGTGCTTATCAAGTTAAGTGATTCCTTCATTCCTTACTATAATTGAAATGGTTTAGCACTTTTCAAATATACCTCCATCTCATTTTCATTTCATTATCCTACCTTTTTCATTACAACCCTTAAAAGTCCTTTTGATTTGTGTGTGCATTGAGATATAAGAGTGGATATCGAGATGATAAACAAGCCTATGGTAGCTGGATTACATAGATGGAATTGAGTGAAACACAACCCCTATATACTTTGAGAGTAGAGCGTAAACACTTGACCGGTGAGGGACATGCTTTTGTGATTTATTTCTATCAAATTGATTGCCTGATTACTTTCATTTGGGGATGGTGAGAGAGATTTCTAAGAGGATTTAATTGTTGAGAGTTTGAATTGATTTCAACTTTGTGATGATAAAACCTTGATTTCATTTTTTTGTGCTAATGTGTTAACAATTTGAAATCTTGAGGACAAGATTTAATGCAAGTGTGGGGGTGTGATGACTCCCCATATTTAGTGGTTTTTAGGAAATATTTTATTGTATTTGGGAAGTCATTAATTAAATAAATAAGTGATTTTGTTGTGAATTGGAAAGAAAGTAATTTGAGGATTGTATGAGTGATTCTTTTGAAAAATCTGAAATTTAATTGAAATAGGAAACTTAATATATTAAAAGAAATATTTTGATGAGGAGTTTCCTATTAATGAGATTATGTGATTGAGTCATTGTGATTATTTCCTATTTCTTTCTCTTCATGAATGCAGATTTAATGAAAAAGGAAATAAAGAGAAAGAGGTTGATTTGATTATGTGCATTCATCATATAAGAAAAGGAAAGAAAAGAAACTTAACATGCAAGGCAAAGGCAATATGGTGTTGGGTTATTTTATTATAAATATACACATGCAATTGAGAAGAAGAGAGGCTTGGTTACAATACTTCCAATTCCTAGAGCCTACAAAGGAATTCACGCACAAAAAGAAAGAGAGGTAGTTGCACATGAGCAAGGGATCCTTGGGTTCTTCGGTTTCATCCTAACATATATACACATACATGCATTCACGTTCTCGGAGAGGAAGACGCAACACAAGGCAAGGAATTTTTGTGGACACATGCACTAGAAGACGAAAAGGGGAAGGCACTGTGGAGTTTGTTGAATTGATTCATCAAGAGCATACACGCAAGAACACACATACACTGAAGGAGAAGAGGAATAAATTGTTTGGTGCATCCTTTGATTCTTTTCATTATGACTGTGATGATTTTGTTTGAAAACATGTGTGGCTAGTTTTCTTTTACATCCTAGAGTACTATTAACTTGTTTGTAACTTAGTATTTTATTTCCCACTATTTAGTCATGGTTAATTTAATTTAGTTTATTTAATCTTGCTTTTAGTGATTAACTTGTTTAGTGCTTGATCACCATTAGACATGTTTAGGGAATTTAGAATTGGACTCGGAAGAGGGAATTTTAAATAGACCATGGGATTAAATAGTGTAGGATTGGATTTTTAATCTGATTTGCGACTAGGATAGGAATATACCTAGAAGCCCTACATAGTCACATTAGAGCGGTACCGGTATTAATTGGCTTAGTAAATTAGTGCAAGACATTGTGTAATTAAGCTAGGCAAGGATATAGGTGGACCGGAAGGCATTTATAGACACTAGTACTCTAGATTAGCTAGTTGAATTGATTCATAATTAATTTAGTGGGGAATAAAATCTAAGAAGCAGATAAGGGATTAGTGGCTCTAGGTTGTTCTTTTGACTCGTGAATTTCTTCTATGTGAATATTTGTTTTATTTTATTTTCTTAGCTATTAGGTAATTAAAATCAAATTTTCTTGTTTACTCAACTTGAATGAAAATAGGAGATCTAATGCCTAGTTATTAATTGTCTGAGTCTCTGTGGGATCGACCTTGAACTACCACTTTACTAAAATACGATCCGTACACTTGCGGATATTTTTATCAAAATTTTGGTAGCATCACTTATCCCTATTATAAAACCTTTTAACAAGCATTTATAAATTAGTTACATTTTTTTCATTTTTTAATCTGTCTAACATTGTAACAAGTTCTTAATATTGTAACTTTTTCAACCTCATGAGTTTTTAATATTGCTTTTGAAATTCATTAAATTATTGTTTTCCCATCTTAATGTTTCTCCGATTTATCGATTTAATGTTATGATATTGTCAAAACAGTAAGAGAATCAGGGAAGAATATATTAAATGATTGCCACAAATAAAAGAAGTTCAAGGGCCCGTTAGGCTGTAGGAAATGGGGGCTTAGAAATAGAAATGGAAAGTTGATGGACCCTAGTTTGTAAAAAAATGTCTGATGTGACCCATTTCAACTACAATAATGGCAGGGAACAGTTATATCACTATTCTTGTCTAAAATCAATTTTTAAATCTCTTCTTACATAAAACTCTAAATCTAACCCTTTTTTTTTTGTTGAATCCATATGTACCTTTGTATACACCCGTTATGCTCACAACTTTTCTTTTTTATTGAATATAAGAGGTCAAGATTATCTAAATAAAGTCATAAAATATTTCAAATATACAACCTCCATTATCTTCACAGAAATTGTAACCTAATAAAGTTCGATCTAGCCAATGAAAACAAGAAGCCAATGTTAAAATTAGCCGCACCATAGTAATCTTCACAAAAGGACTAAAGATTTCACCAAAATCCACATCAGGCTCTTTGTAAGTAGCCCTTAGATACTAACGGAGCCTTAAGCTTATCAGGGGAGCCATTTGCTTTAAATTTCTTTTTAAAACCCATTTACTCCCAACCACATGTTGCTAAGAGGAAGGAGGAACAAGAAGTCATGTTTTGTTCCTAACGAATCCATTCACTACAAAAAAAAGTGTCATTTCTCAGCAGGTATTATTACATACATTCCAGCGGTCGCATGACGCTACAGCAAGAAATCAAACCGTTGGAATTTAGAGTGTGTCAAACAACACCCAATGGGTAGAAGTGATCAATATAGAGTTGGTCAAACCCGCTGCAATGTTAATCAACGACGCACTTCAATGGTCGCGACACCCGTTGAAATGCAAATAATTCAAAAAATAAAATAAAATTATGTTGCGCATCAATATGGGCGCTGCGCCCATTGAAATAATGTAATAATTTAAAAAACAAATATTGCATCTCAACTAGCAAAGTGCCCATGGATATGCTCATATATGATTAAAAAAACCTTGCGTTACAAATAATAAAATTTAAAACAAATTGTTAGGCTAAATATTAAAATAAATTAAACGAAAAATATTAAGAAACATTGTAATTAGTAATAAAAAATATAACAATAGCTCAAATAACTAATTAACAAAACAAAAAGGAAAGTATTTAATTGAATGGAAGAACAATTACTAGATAACTACTATTTTAATTAGTTATCAAGAAGAAGAATGTGGTAAAATAATCTTTTTAATTGTAAATTATGATTAAGAGAAGAATTGTGACAAAAAACTCATTGTAGGTAATAGAAGAGAGAAAACTGAACTTGGAAGAGAGAAAAATGAACTTGATAGAGAATGAGCTCCTTATTATGAACCTATAGGGGTCACATAATGCTACTGGGATTTGATAGCATCTGGCCCCTTCTTGGTTTCATTAGCCTACACAGCAAATAATGAGCTCTAATGGAATAATCCGGATAAAAAATAAGTTGTATTTGGAAGTAACCTGGATGTATGTCAGCGAGTTAGAACCTTCTTGTGGCTTGTTGCGAGGCAGAAACTCCTCACTAATGCCACCAAATACCGACGACACATGACACCTGATGCATCTTGCTCAACATGTCATCCTCATATTGATGATTTTGAACACATCATGACGTGTTGCCCATTAGTTGTTCAATGCTGCCGATTTTTGAGTGGTGACAGATCTGGTATGCTACATTATCCTAGACTTCTTTTATTGATTGGATCTTTAAAAAAAAGTTAAATCTTTTAAACAATAGTTGAGTCTGGAGAATTAAGTTTGGTCTCATTTGCTGGAAGTTATGGGAGCAATGCAACAAGAAAGTCTTTCAAGAAGAAAAAGCAACTACTGCTGAATCAATTATTCACACTAGAAATGTACTCACTGATCACACAATTCACATATACATAATTCTTACTGCTTCTTGACATTGGGCGTTGAACTTCATCAGGAACTTTTTGATATGATCTCATGATGTACATTTTGACTTTGATTTCGTTATATATACACACACCCCTTCATTCAAAAAGTAAAAAGAGGTGACGATTATGGGTGAATATAATCAAACTGCACCTTATAAATGCCAACACAAGCATTCATTGGTTTCTTTGTTAATCGTAGATTGCTTGCAGGTTAACGATATGGATTTTTTTTAAAAAAAAAACATTAATTTGGTCTGCGTTTTTATTTTCCTTCAGTTAAACTACTAAGTTTTAATAACGATTTAAATGAGTTAGGCAAAAATGAAACCAATTGATAGAAATAAAATTTAAATTAAACACATTAAATGATGAAAGAAAAAAATTACGAGGAATGACAAAAATACCTTCTAAATTTCAAATTTTCAAAAAGAAGGTTTTAACTAGTTGATTATACGTATCAACCAGTTAAATATAAGTACTAATTAACAACTATGAAATCACCAATTTGAGATTTTAAAATTTAAATGGTACGTATTTTTTTGTCATTTCCTAAAATACTAAAAGACATAAATCAATTCCTTTTCTCATCCAAAATGTAATGGGTTTACTACTAAAAGAGGGAGAATGTGAATAAAGATATATATTTATGGTGGATTGGTAATATAATGTTATTTTAACTAACATCCTTAATCTAATTGGATTGGTAATATCATGTGATTTTAACAAACATATTTAATCTAATTAAATTAGTTAAATATATATTACATTTAAGAATGAAGAGAGTAATATTTATTAAATTATATTTTGATACTCGTTTCATGTTAAATGTAGGAGGCAGATTATTAATTTATAGACATTGAGTGACTTAATTTGGTTACATGTGATGATTAATGTGTGTTGGTTTATTAAAATGCCACTTTAACTATTACCAAGTACCAACATTAATGGAATTCATAAAGTTTAGCAATAGTTAACGAAAATGTTTAGAATTTAAAAGCTAAAATACTCCATTTGTTCTGTAATATAACAGCTCAGCAACAAAAGCAGAATTATTAAGAAAACATTTAAGAGTTAGTTGATTGTCTAGAGGTAATGTTTTTTCCAATATTCCTACATTTATTATGATACTATTAAGAGAAAAAATATATAACATTAATAAATATAAACAAAAGTTATGAGCAAAATAGGAAAAACAAATTAAATAAAGAGAGAGTGTAAGGTGAGGTCCTATTTTGGACTAAAATATTCACATTTTGGGCTCTTATATTGTGGACTGAAGAAATATATCGACAACTTCCTTTCAAAATCAAATCAAACCCTTCAATTAACTCTACATTTGGGATTGAATGTGGTGTGATAAAATGCTTTAAAAGTTGAATCAGTTGAGTCAGAAAGAACGATCATAGTTCATACATTTATTAGTTGGCCGTTTGGACGGCACAATGATTTAATAATTAACTTGAAAATAATAGTACTATATATACTTAACATGGTATAACTATAGTTTATCAAAAAATGGTATAAATATAACTAATCAAATCCATTAAAAAGTTCACATAATGTCACAACATGTGTCCGCCCACTTTGATATATTTACAAAAATCAACATTTTTAGACTTAGAATTCATTAATAAAATTGAAAATGTGAGCTTTTTATTCATTTGGTGTGTAAATAATTTGAATAGGAATATTATTTTGCTCACAAAAATGCTGGAATTTCGTTGTTATTGAATTTATAGTTATATTAAAATATAAAAATATAGGGAAAGATCACATTGTACTTGGACAGATATAACGGGAGGGAAAAGGGGGTAAGGGAGAACATTTTCCCCTGCTTGTTAGGAGAGAAAATGAGAGAGGAAAGAAAATGGGGAAGGAAAATAGTGTGGGTCCCATGCCCCTTTTTCCCAACAACTTTTCCCTCCCAAAATGAGGGGATTTTGGGACAAATTTGTTTTCCCACTCTCTACCCCTCACTCATTCTCGCTGGTCACTGTCCTTCGCTCATTCTCCAGTCTCCTGGTTGAAACGCTCCATTTTCTTCTCCATACACATCACTAGCTTCTTATTTCTCCACTCCTTCTATGCACTTCTTCCGCTCATTCTATCTTTCTTCACAAATAATGCTCTTTTTATCTTGCTGGTTTCTTTCTCACTTTTTCTTTTTTGGAAATTGTTTTTTGGACTAACAAGTTTGATTTTTGAACCCCAATGTCTCTCTTTTACCTTATGTTGGATCTTGGGTTTGTTCCTAATTTCTGATTTATTGTCAATTGATGTTGGAATGAGGCGATTTCTTGCCGTTGTTTACGAGAAACGATTTTGATATTTTGATGTTGTTGGTTGCTGGAAATTTTAATTATGAATGAAAATAGCATAAGTTCTTGTTGTATAGTGATTTTATTTGAGTGAATTAGAAGTTGGGTTGCTTGTTAAATTGGAGAGGGCAGTGATACCTACAAGCAGAATGGGTGAGGATTTTATTAAGGGACACGTGGATGAAAAAGGTGTGATTGTTTTTAATTGTGGGTGAAAGTGAACACAGGGAAGAATTTGTTGAAATATTTGTTTTATTGCTGTGGATGGGACTAGTTTGACTGTGGTGGATGTGTTTGATGAAGAGGAGTGTTTTAATTTCATGCTTTGAAGGAAGATGGACAGAAGGTTAATTTGGAGGTGGAGGAGTTTTTGACTTTCATGCTTGCAGGTATTTGAACTTGTGTGCATTTTGGGATAATTCCATTTGTTAAGTTCCTGATGTATAATGATATTTTTTTAGTCCTGAAATATGGAAGATATATACAAGCACAAAAATGTCTTGAAACAAGTTTGCATTCCTTTGAGTCCTTGTTCATCATCTGTTGTGTAAAGAAAAATAATTTTTTTGTTAAAATATATAATTTTTTACAAAAATGTTTAAAATAGGGATATTTTTGTCACTTTAAAATTCACCCGTTTTCTTTCCTCCATGTTTTCCCTCCTTCATCCAAGCAACATAGGAGATTATATTTTCTTCCCAGTTTTCCTTCCTCCCCGTTTTCTTTCCTCCAACTTTCTTTCCTCTCCCATTTTCCTCTCATCCAAGCACACATTAAGTAACATCTATTAAGTACTCCCTCCGGTCCTAAATATAAGACTTAATTGATTTTTTTGAAAAATCTTAAAAAAAGCATAATAAGTTAATTATAAAATTGATTTACCTGATTTTTTCCCTTAAACTAATTTATTTTACTTATAAACTAATGAATAATCTAAAATTATATTAAATATGTCATGATTTAATAGCCTATTTTGCAACCTTAACCTCTCCAAAAAAAAAGTCATCTAAGTCTTATATTTAGAACCGGAGGTAGTATAATGGTGATGGTATTTCTGCTTTCATTCACCTCCAGAAAATATATTCCTGCCTTCAATGTAAGTAACTTTGGCTAAAAGCTCATGGATAGTATAATACCTCGATACAAATAAATATATAAAAAATACAACTTATTTCCAAAAAACTCTTTATTTGTGGAAAGCATGAGAGTAAATGTAGGGACCAACCAATAATCAATGGACTTGTCTAAAAAAGAAAATTAACTAGGATAAAATTGAAAAATGGCAGTAAAGATAAATGAAAACTCAAGACCGGAGGGAGAATTAAGTAGGGATAAAAGGAGAAGTAATAAAAACACAAGCTCTGTTTCATGAGTACCTTATTGAATATGGTAAAAGAAAAAAGAGTACCTTAGTGAAGACCCTGTAAATAGGAGCTTATATAATAAAAAATTAGTCACAACTTGGCATAAATGAAATTCGAAGCTTTTTCAAACCAAATGTAAGCATGCAAAACATATATAAACTGAAACTTCTAACAATCTATCTTCATATAGCATATTCATACAATGATATGGTGAGAAACTCAGTTTTTACACAAAATGTTTTGGTGATATTGAATCTCAAATTCTGGAAGATGCTAGCTGAATAACCTCCATCATATCACACTCTATCCATAACCACATTTCTCAACTACTCATACATCTTAAAAGAACACTAGGCATCTGGAAAGGCTCCCATCATAGGGAACGTATATGAACAGCACATCATTAGGCATAGAGTTATGAAAAGTGTCAGTTCTTGGCAAATTTCATTTGGCTTTACTCTTAACAAAATTGTTCCTGCAAGGAAAAAAAAGAAGAACTAATTGCAGCAGGATTAGTTGATTTAATATCTTGAATAATAACATGAAATATATGTGAAACTACATGTATTTTCAGTCTCAGATATTGTGCAAAGATGCAAACTGCATCTATCATCTTAGCAATTGATTCCATTTATATTGTTGCAGGAAATAACCAAGAACTTCTAAACAGTGGACTGTAGAACAGAAATCCACTACCTCATGTAGAGTTCTTAAGAGTCTCATTCTGAGCTAGCTGCTTCTTGCTTTGGTCTTCTGCGTTCTGGGGGTGGGCCATCTCTCCTTCTCTCATACCTTCTACTCTCATTTTTTGATCCACTACGTTTCGGTTGATAAGTAGGGTACTTGCATGGGATGATCTCCCCATTTATATACTTATCCCCTACAATTAGCATCAAGCATTCAAATTCTATCTTGAGAAAATCCGGATACAGTATCAAACAGATATATGCTATTGGGTTTCAAATAACAAACTACTAACCTCCATAATCCTTATTCTTAACATCTATGTATGAGTCTGGCAACACCCAAAGAACCCCAGGCAAACCTAGAGGCAGAAACTCACAAATCAGACGAGAAGAAAATATAGTAGTTGGAAGTCCCTAAAGCTCATAAATAAGACATATATAAAGATGAGGTTTTACCCTTAAATTTCTCAGATGTTGCTTCATCAACAGTGCACTGAAATCCAGTGTAGGTGGTGGTACTAAAGGCATACATGTTCTTCTTAGCTTCTTCCATGCTGATTCACAAGCAGCAAGATGTAATGAATTAGCAGAAATATACAGTGTGACAACGAGGCATTATATCTATCATATAAAATAGAAAATAATCATAACATTTCATCATAAATTTTATGTTCTCTGGGAAGGAAGTCACGCAAGCAATTTGGCTCATTATTGTTTTACTTAAGTCTAAATGGGTAAAGTCATAATGGGCATACTTGTACTCTTATTATATACCCTTCTGCGCCAGCAACCTCAAAAAAATAAAAATACCACAACATACAAGGCCCATTTCTTAGGTCTGTCTAACTTTAGGTTCCAACATTATTACCGGTCAATGATTTCAAGAAGGCTAAAATGGCATAAGTCTGGCTGTTAGCTACCAACCTCACCGATAGAAATGTAATATGTGCAAAATATCATTTTTCAAGAAGCAACAGTGAGAGCCTTCCATTGACTGTAAACAAACTTAAACTAAGTTTTGTTCTTGAAATAATTAGTCACAACACTAAATCTTGGTAATAATCTATTTATCCGTTCTTCACATGAATCCAGCTGATTATTCCCAAGCATTTCACTCACAACAAAATCATCACAGTCATTGAATTATAACATCGATTTACTGAATCAAACACACAGCATATGCCAAAATGAAGATAAAATCAACACAAATCCCATTCCTCCTTCAAAGGAAACATACAAATAAAAATTACTTCCCTTCTGTTCCTAAACAAGTTACTTGTAAATTGATTTTGTTGAATTTAGTTAAACTAGTCTATTCTCTCTATAAACTAACATATCATCTAATAAGCAGTTCATTTATTTTCCTTAATTTCTAAAAAAAGTCAATCGTGTCTTATATTTAATTACAAAGCAATACCATCAGAAAAATCCCAAACAGCGCAAGAACATAGCTAGTCAGATACCCTAATTACTAAAGCTTGAGAAAACGGTCGAGAGAAAAAAAACACAATCATATCAAAATCCAACTCTTAACTGTTTCAACAAAAAAAAAAAGTCAACTAGGTCCTAAAATACTACCTCTCGTCCTAAACATAAGACCTAGTTGACTTTTCTTGGAGAGGTTAAGGTTACGAAATAAGCTATTAAATCATGACACATTTGATACATTTTTAGATTATCCATTAGTTTATAGATAAAATAAACTATTTTAAGAGAAAAAATTAGGTAAATCAATTTATAGTTAACTTATTTTTGCTTTTTTAGAATTTTCCAAAAAGGTCAACTAGGTCTTATATTTAGGACGGGAGAGAGTATAATCCAATGGTCTAATTTAATTCCACTCCAAAAAAAAAAGTGAAAGTGTGGGTTTTATACTTAGTACATTTACTTATTCAGTAACGAACGAAAGTAAGCAAAAAAAAAAGGTAAAGGGTGTTTAGGAAATAGGGTAAGGGACCTTCCAAGAACAGTGGCGAGAGTATTGAGATAAGTATCAATCATCTGTTCCCTTGTAGGAGCAGGGTCTTTGGGAAACTCCATAACAATGAGCCAGTGGTTATAGTCACAGCCAGGAAGCATGATGGTCTCTCTCTGTTCGCCACCACTGCTACTGCTTCTCTTGGCCGAGTATTCGCCATCGACGGCTGACGGAATCAGCGTGCGGACACGTGTACGGGTGGGATTCGAAGGCGGAACATTCCATGGGAACCGAAGGCTGGTGGTCACTGTGTTGTTGGAGAATAGGGTTTTTGGGAGAGGATTAAGGGTTAGGGCTTTAGGGGAGAAGGACAGAGGTACTGCTGCCATTGAGAGAGATCAAGTTGGAGTCTTGGAGAGACAAATGTGGTTTTGTTGAGTGTTTAAGTTGTGTGTGTGAGTGAGTGATTGTTGATAAGGTTCTGAAATGAGGCTGTGAACTGAGTTATGAACTTATGATATTTATTTTTCTGGTCACCATTCAAACGGCGTCGTATTTGGGCTTCTTGTCTACTTTTAGGGACAGGAATGTCTAAAAAATACTCCTTCCGGTCCTAAATATAAGATATAGTTGACTTTTTTGAAAAATTCTTAAAAAGTAAAATAATTTAATTATAAATTGATTTACCTAACTTTTTCCCTTAGACTAGTTTATTTTATCTATAAACTAATGGATAATCTAAAAATATACTACCTCTGATCCTAAATATAGGACCTAATTGACTTTTTTTTTGGAGAGATTAAGGTTGCGAAATAATTTATTAAATGATGACATAATTGATATATTTTTAGATTATCCATTAGTTTATAGGTAAAATGAACTAGTTTAAGGGAAAAAATTAGGTAAATCAATTTATAATTAAATTATTTTGCTTGTTTAAGGATTTTCTAGAAAAAGTCAATTTGATCTTATATTTAGGACCGGAGGGAGTATCAAATATGTTATAATTTCATAACTTATTTTGAAACCTTAATCTCTCAAAAAAAAGTCAACTAGGTCTTATATTTAGGACCAAAGGTAGTAATGAAAATATCAAGGTATTAAAACCCAGACCGGAGGTAGAACAGGCTAAGGTAGAGGGTCAAGGGTTAAAAGTTCAATTGAGGGTGAACCAGTGGTTCAACCGGCCACATAAAATAATTAATTAATAACAACAAACCAACATTAATATTAAATTATAAGAGTATTCAACAAAAATATATGTAATTATTTTAAAGGAAAGTTTCTTATTAATGAGATTATATGATTGAGTTATGGTGATTATTTCCTATTTCCTTTCTTGGTGTGAATTAAATAATATGTGTAATTATTTTGAGCATTGTATGTGTAATTAAATAATTAAATAATTAAGAGATTTGGTGTGAATTAGAAAGAAAATGATTTGAGCATTATATGTGTAATTATTTTGAAAATATGAAATTTAATTGAAATAGGAAACTTGAAATAATAAAAGAAAATATTTTAAAGGAAAGTTTCTTATTAATGAGATTATATGATTGAGTCATGGTGATTATTTCATATTTCCTTTCTTTCTCTTATAATAGGACAATGAAGATTTGGAAACAAAAGAAAAAGGAAAGAATGAATCTTGGGCTTGGGCTGGATCTTTATTGACTTAATTGATTCAGGAGATCAACCATTATAAAAAAGAAGAGAGGAGCTTGTGAAGAGAGGCTAGACGCAATTCCTCCTATTTTCATAGCCTAGAGAGAGTTCACGAGAAAGAGAAAGAAAAACACACGCGAGGAAGTAAAAGGAAAGCTGGAGCTAGTACGTTTCTCAAGGAATTAATCATCACTCATCAACACATACTAAACATCAACGCTGGAAGGAAGGAGAGGGTGGCTAGTTTTGTCTTTTCTTGGGCAGCTTCATCAATCACAAAGTGCATCACATATTCAAGCATAAGAGGGATTTTGCTTATACTTTCCAGTATGGTTTGGGATTTGGAATTCTTGTTTGCTGATATGATTTTGTTCAAAACTATGTGTGGCTGATTTCTTTTACAATCTAGAGTACTATGAACTTGTTTGTAACTTAGTATTTTATTTCCCACTATTTAGTTACGATTAATTTAATTTAGTTTATTTAATCTTACTATTATTAATTAACTTGTTTAGTGTTTGATCACCATTAGACATGTTTAGGAAATTTAGAATTGGATTCGGAAGAGGGAATTTTAAATAGACCATGAGATTAAATAGTGTAGGATTGAATTTTTAATCTGATTTGCAATTAGGATATGAATATACCTAGAATCCCTACATAGTCACATTAGAGCGGTACCGAGATAAATTAGGCTTAGTAAATTATAGTAAGACATTACATAATTAAGCTAGGCAAGGATGTAAGTGGACCGGACACTACAAGAAAAAACCTTCTTTGTAACGGTCACCTTTCAGCAGTCAGGATAAAAGCAGCTGGCATGTGCTGATATCCCAACGTGCCATAGGCGTCCGCTGGAAAGAAAGCGCGAGTCAACAAAGATTTTTTGTTTTGCCCAAAAAAAACCACACCCCAGCGAGCAACCATGCGTTGGAGTGTGAGTAACTTACAATTTTTTTTTGGCCAATTAGTAACTTACATATTTGTTTTAAATTAATATTTAAAAAAAACTTCAATCACTCCTCAGCGGCCACCACGCCCGTAGTGGTGTGATGCATAAATTTGTTAAGTATTTTTTTTAAATTAAAAACCCATTGCAACGGTCGCCCAAGACGTTGAGATGTGATTTAGGAATTAAAAATATTGATCCCATGTCAACATTCATCCGGGACCGTTGGGGTGGTAATTTTTTTTATTTTTCTTAAAAAAATTTATCAAAAAGAAATATTTTTAGACACTAGTACTCTAGATTAGCTAGTTGAATTAATTCATAATTAATTTAGAGGGAATAAAATCTAAGAAGCAAATAAGAGATTAGTGGCTCTAAGTTATTAATTGTCTGAGTCTCTGTGGGATCGACCTTGATTTACCACTTTACCAACTTACGATCTGTACACTTGCGGAGTTTTTATCAAAATTTTGGTAGCATCAAGTTTTTGGCGCCGTTGCCGGGGGACTCAAGGCAATTAGTAATTAAAATTAGAAATTCTTTAGTAGTTCTAACTTGAGTTTTTTTTCTTTTGGAGAAAATAGAAAGATGAACTTTTCGGATCCTAATTATTATAAATGGTATCGGTGTTATCACTGTGGAAATAATCATGTACTAGGAAATTGTCCATTTTTGCCTACGATAAATTGTATAGGAGATGATTTCACTAGGCAACAAACTTATGTTGATAATTTTTCTAGGCCTAGTTGGAATTTTGAGCAAGATGAGTGTTGGAACCCACATGTAAATTCTTATTCACATGCAATAGACTCACCCTTCATGTCTTATTCACATGTTCAAGAAAACATTGATTATGAGAATTCTTTTTTAGAAAGGTTAGACAAATTAGAAAGATTAGCCAATATCTTTTTGGAAAGGAATGAGAAATATTACAATAGTTTTGGATCAAGCGTTCAAGTAAACAATTTTGAGGATAGTGTAAACTCTTGTTTAGAAGAAAGACTTGACAGATTAAAAAGATTAGCCGGTATATGTTTGATAATGCTAGAGGATAATTTAAAATGGCAAGAGGGATGTTTCAAATTGTTAGAATCCATTGAGAATAGTTTGAAAAGGTTAAAATCAATTGAGGATAGAGATGACCATGAAGTTAAAGAAGATTTAGAGGCTGTCTTAGAACCTGAAACTGATTTAGGAGAAATTGATGAGTGTTTAATTGATGTTCAAGATGTGAATTCAAATGCTTGTAATTCTGATATACATGTTGATGTGAGTGTTCCTATAACTGCTTTGGATTATTCTCCTAGTACTGTTGTGACTCTTTTGATGAGAGTCAAATTGATTTTATTGGATGCTCATTATTCTTAGAAAGACATCCATCTAACTGTTTGCATGAGCATATTCTAATTCCTTTGAAATCAGTGATTGCTTGTTCTTTGAAGTTGTCTATGATTGAAAAGGCACAAGTAATTAGTTTGATTGATCACTTATACTGTTTGAAAAAAAATGAAGATGAGGTGATTATTGTGTTTGATACTTATGACTAAGATTTGTTTGGAAAGTCTGGCGGAAGACTTTAAACTTAGAGCTTTTTGGGAGGCAACCCAAGGTTTTGGTATTTGATGCTTTGTTTTTGAGTTTGTGGGATTTTTTTTCTTCTTTTGACCCGAAAGGATGCTTCAACTTGATCTTGATGGACTAGGAGTTAAGAGTGGAAATCGAGAAGAGGAAGGGGAGTATTCTTCTAACTTTGTCTTTATTTAATTTGACTGAGAATTATTTTGGTAATGAGTGATGGTGCTTGTTGATATGTGATTGTGTGATGATTAGTCTGTTAGAATCTTAAGTTTTGATGGTGACTAAGGTATGATATGGTCTAGTACTTAAGAGAACATAATCAACACTTAGGAAGGATTAGATGACATGGTTAGAATCCTGAGTTAGATCACTTGAGAATGCAAGATCACTTCCGGATAGATTAGGACTTGCGCACGCGGATGAATGCTTTCATCCCCCAGCGTCAGCAAGTAAATCACTGGGGAAATAACTTAGTCCATGAGAATTAGTACACAACCTTAAGACTAAGCTATGTTTCAATCGGAAGTGAAATTGCTTCCTGTTAGATTTAGACTGGCGCAGGTTGATAAACTAGATATAACCCCGAGCGTCAGTGAAAATGCAACGTCAAGTGAAGTTGCTTCCTGTTAGACTTAGACTGGCGCAGAGCGATAGAATAGATATTACCCCAAGCGTCAGTGAGTCTACTTCGCCAAGTGAAAACACTTCCTGTTGGATTTAGACTGACGCAGGCTGACAGAATAGATATATCCCCAAGCGTCAGTGAATCAGCCTCGTCAAGTGAAATTCGTTCCTGATAAGATTTAGACTGGCGCAGGCTGACAGAATAGATATATCCCCAAGCGTCAGTGAATCAGCCTCGTCAAGCGAAATTGCTTCCTGTTAGATTTAGACTTGCACAGGCTGATAAAAGAAGTATAACCCTAAGTGACAGTAAGCTCACCACGACAAGTAAAAGTGCTTCCGATAGCTCAGTGACTAGCGCTGACTGTTGGAATGAAATACACTGAGCGAGAGTAAGTGATGGTGAGCTAGATCCTTCATCAAGTGAAAGTACTTCCGGATGTAGAAGTGCTTCCGGATACATCCTAGACTAAGTAAACTCCCACTTCATGTGATTGTGTGTTGACTTAATATACATAGCATGAATGACACACTGAGTCACTTAGGAAGACTTAGAGTAAACTAACGAGACTTAAGCTGACTATTGGAATAGAGATCCCTTAGAGTCAGTAGACATTACACTAAGTCAGAACATAGTCTAAGTAAGACTACTTCCCATAGCAAACTTCCCACAACATGTATAGTTTTACTATATCTGATTATATATATTGCTATGTTGGACTAACCAGTATGTGCAAAACTTAATCACACTTCCGGATGCAACTGAGCTTCCGGATGCAAAGACTCTTGGCATTGGATTTCAGAGATTAACACTTGCAGAGCAAGATTGCCACTTCCGGATGAACGATGATCATCCGTCAGCAAGAGTACAAGAGTAAATGTCACATACTCAGAAGTCAGAATGCTTTTGTCAGAGCAGAGGTGTCAGGACTACTTTTCAGAGATAAAGCAAGTCAACCCTGCTGAGCATTTAAGAAGATGTTCCTTCCAACGGTAACAAAAGGATAACAGATATTCAAACAACATTGTTACCTACCAAGCATGAGGAGTATGAGAACATAATCTGAAGATTCACTCAAGGTGTCAAAGCTCATACTACCCACAAGAGTCGGAGTCCATAAGAGAGCTTCTGATAGCAAGAGAGCATCCAATAGCAAAGCACTCTTATCATTCATGGACAAGTGCTTGGAAGACAAAGTTCCTCTATGATAGCAAGCAGAATGTTAGAGTCCACGAGCTTCACTTCAGTTAGCAAGAGAGCTTCCGATAGTAAGTCTCTTAGCATCCTGGACTTATGCTTGAGGAACGAAGTCCTCATCTGACAACAAGCAAGAGTCAGACCGTACAGTGTATAGATGTCAGAACGACTTTTGCCAGAACAGTGTTGTCAGAACAGTGTTGACAGAACAGCTGGACAAAGCACCCTATTCAGATAAAGCAAAGTCAACTCTGCTGTGCATTAATGAGGACAACGTAAACAAGGCCCAACGGCTATATTCAAACGGCCTTATTGCCTCTCCAACGGTTGGATATTCAGAGGCTGGTATAAAAGGAACATCTACATTCAGAAGAAAAAAAAAGAAGAGAGAGAACAGAGCTTATTATCTGAAACACTATTCTACATTCCTCTCATCTTCTACTCTCGGACTTTGATATGTAATATTCTTAGAGAGTGATTCATTTGTACTTAAGTGAGTAACATCATCCACTCTTTGAGAGAGTTAGTTTTGAGCTTAAGTGTTTAACAAAATCAGTTCATAGAGTGAACATAATTGTAATCTTACATTTTGTAAGGGGGAGCATTTAGAAGTTTTCTAAATCTCCATAGGTTGCAAGTTAGCCCGTAAAACTTGCGTTTGTAAGGTTTGCAGGTGAACCCGTTGTAAAACCTGTGGGTTGTTAGGTGAACCCGTGCTCGTAAAACCTAAAGTGTAAAGGCTTCTCTTGTGCCTGGTTTAAACAAGAATAGTGGATTGAAAATCTCAGGTGGAGCCTGGGGACTGGATGTAGGTCTGGGTGACCGAACCAGGATAAATTTATGTGTGCATAAACTTACATTTAAACATTCTATTTTGCATCACATAACATACTGACTTGTGCATACCATTACTCAGTAACATCATCACCAAGCACAAGCAGTCTTTCGAAAAGAAATAAAGTTTTTATTCCCTCACCCAATTCACCCCCCCTCTTGGGTGACAGCCACGCATTTCATAGTCTTGACTGTGTTACCTCTTGATTGAATTGCATGATTGATATGGAACTTGAAATAACTTTATCATTCCTACACTTGCTATGGATATTTTTGTAATTTCATTACTTATGTTACATGTTCACGTTGCGGACAATGTGACATTTAAGTGTGGGGGTATGAGGGTATCATTGTTCTCTAAAGATTGTGCTCAAGCTTTCATTTTGTAAACTTTTCTTTAAAAAAAATCTTTTTGCCAATTTTGGGATTGATTTGGACTTGAAACAATTGAGTTTGATTAGACTTTGATTTCATCTTCTTTGAATGTAAGTTAAAAGGCAAGTTATTTGATTTAGATAAATTACTGTAGTATGTCAAAAAGCCCTGTGAGGAATTTGAGCTTTAATTTTATTCTTTCATGAGTGAATACATCTATTGTAATTTCCCCTCTAGAACTTGTCTTGAACCTCTTTTGACGCTCAAATCTCTTGCATGCACAAAAATGATTAAGGCCTTCGTTTCATAACCAATTTAGCCAAATGGCCATCCTTTTTACATTATTTCCATTGCTTAACCCCTTTGAGCTTGCTTCTCTTTTAAAAAGAAAGATTGCATATTTTAGCCTTTGAATTCTTTGGATGCAATTTTTCATCTCTTATCTATTTCTTCCATTTATGCTTTGAAAAGTGTTAAGCTATATCAATATGAAAAGGGTGAAGGAATTAGAAAAGGAAAAGGGGAAATATACGTGTTGAAGAAAGGAGAAAAGAAATAGAAGTGAAAAAAAGGAGTGAAGGTGAAAAAGGAAAAGGAAAAGTCACACAAAGTGTGAAACAAAAAAAGAAAAAAAAATGAAAATAAAAAAAGAATTGAAGAATTGTGGAGTTTAAAAGAGTCAACCCTTATGTAACATAATGTTACTAATTCCCTAATTAACCTGTGACATCTCTTTAGTTCAATAATATCTTCACTAACTATGATAGAAAAAGGAATTGCAATAATATCGATATCTCTATCATAGTTAGAAAAAGAGAATATCCTAATGATTGATATATTATCCATGATAGAAAAGAATAAACTAATACAACACAGCTGCTATCATGGATAATTTATTGATAACCA
Organism: Mimosa pudica; assembly: GCA_029929735.1. NCBI lineage: Eukaryota > Viridiplantae > Streptophyta > Magnoliopsida > Fabales > Fabaceae > Mimosa > Mimosa pudica. Next base: position 1,593,410 of record JAKELP010000037.1, on the reverse strand, counting down.
TGTTAGGAAGGATTTGTCTAACATGGTTAATAAACAAAACTAATTGATATTAAAAATAAATAGATTTATATACATGCGGAAGCGAATGCAGACCTATAAATTGGCAATACACAATTCTAAATAAACTATACCAACTCTACTACCTAATTCCCTTCCTGAAGCTTGCCCCTGTGCATGAATACCTGCAAAAATGTCAGTAATCGTGGGATGAGACAATTTGTCCCAGTAATCACCGCTTAATTCACTATAACAGTGAGATGTGCGGTAGTGAGGGCGTCTAAAGGGTACCACAGTTTTAAAATCAATAATACATATATATATCAAATTTTCTTCCATGTTTATTCAAATCCAACATTCACCTTCAAACCAAATCAATTCAACATCTCCATACTCCAGTCAACTAATACTACCACAACAACTCTCACACTCACCTACAGATGCATTGTGCCACCACGGTGCATTCAAGCATCTATTCTTCACTATATGATTTGACACTGTGTCCCTCTCCATAATGAGGGGACAATTTCCTTCTCTGGCAATCTCCAGAGAGGGAACCCCAATTCTGTTTTCCATTACAGAACGGGAACGGTTGGGCTCTCCACTGCTAAACAACCGTAGGGGCGGTTGGGCTCTTCAATGCCAAACAACCGTAAGTCACTTCTCTCAATAAGTCGACCTATGAACCCCGATCCAATCAATTCTAAAAAGGATCCTCGGTACAAATAACTGTCGATTGGCCAATCGACAGTTATCATCGCGCGATGGTACACAAAATTCAGTGTCATGCAATGCTCACATATTCCTTTTAATATCTCATCCATAATAATCAACATCATACCCTCTCACATCACCTTCCAATCTATTATCCACAATATTTCCCCTCAACAAAATTCTCCAGAAACTCAACTCACATCTAATTCCTTTTCTATACTCACAACCTCTCAAATAACTACTATCACACTACACCTGCAATCATTTCATACCATTTCAAAATATTCAGCACCATCAGACAGGATACTACATATATAGTGTAAAAATCTTTTATATGAACATAATCGTGTTTGAAAGGCACCCGATAGCCTGTTTTGTATAAAAATACCTTTTCAAAGATAATATATATATATATATATATATATATATATATATATATATATATAGGGTGAGAAGGGATTTTACAAAATCCCTAACTAACGTCACCCTCAATGTTATAGCAAGGTTAAGTGTGATTACCTGTCGCCCAAAGCACTTTAAGCGATTTCTCAACCTTTCTTTCTTGATGCCGAGAAAGCATACACGTTTCCACTCCTATAATAATATAGAGAGCAAAAATGATAAATTAATATCATTTCCACTTTATAATATTTTACCGTCTCTCTCGTCTCCGCATTACTACCCAATCCCTTTCTTCTTTATTCAAATACATTAACCAATTTAAGTCATAAATCATATGTATTATCAAACATAACCACAATCACAATCACACATTTCATTTATAAATTCACGTAGTTAAAGCTACTTCAATAATTTCCCCATGAATTCTATTACACACAGAGAGAGGAAGAACCTCATGTTGCAGCAATCACATCAATATCCAATAATACAACACCAAACCAAGGTAAACACTCTCTTTTGCACACGCATACAACCACTAATTTCTCTTGATCTTAACAAACACCCATATTCAAAAGCAAACATTTTCCTCTTATTTTTATTTCTTAAAACCAACATCTACTTGTATGAAATCATTACCAAGTTAACTAGCTATATATAAGTTGTTTACTCTTTGCACTCAAAATACACTCCAATTTCATTATTCAAATTAATAAATCTGTTACCCTTTTGTATAAAACCAGGAAAATAATACTATATAAACATAACCAATGTAGCACCAAAGGAAACCATCTTCCAAAGTCACATGAAGACACTTAAGTCTCCTCACAAACACTTCTCATTTTCACAAACTTTCCTATCAAATAGTTCAGTTTTGGTAGTAAAATGATGCAGACATCCTAGCTGCACATATAATCATTTATTCATTCTTATGATTTCACAATCAAATAGAAAGGCTAATAAAACTTAGTATAATAATAATGGTCCAGCAGCAAAATACAAGGCCAATTAAGTTTCACACATACATATAAACTTGGTTACTTGTTCACTTAATTTCCAATAAAGTCAAACATTAAATAGGCAAAAAAGAAAAACAAAGAAAACTCAAAATCCTAGCAAACAAGCCTCCAAAAGACTAGAGCTTAGAAAAAGAAAACAACTTCGCATAAATACCAGCAAAAATCAGAGAAACAAGCAAGGACAATTTCTGCAGCGATGTAACCGAAAATTCCTCAAGCAAAAACATGCAATGTCACCACTACATCTACTTTACTACATTACTCAAACATGCATAGACATCCACCTAAATACAAAACAGATATGCACAATCATCTTATAACATAACACATATATTCATATAGCATAAACATGAAACATTGAAATCAATGTGCAGTAGATCTTCCCTTGTAACATTTAAATTACAAAAATCAATTTCCTTAAACCAGCAAATTTCAGTTCAGACAACAAAGAAAGGAAATAAGATCACATTTCACCAACTAGCCAAAGAAAACTCACATAGTTGAACATGCTAGACCACTTGGTAACTTCATTGAACTCATAAAATCAGTAATTTGAAGCTTAAAATCTTAGAAAAGTCTAGGACCAACTCTAACAAATTTTTCTACCAACATATCAAACTCCTGAAGTCCACCAAAGATCCTTCCAAGAACGACTTAACAAACATTAATGGTATAGGTTTAATCCATGGCTTCCTAAATTAATTACTCTCATACCTTAACCTTATCAAAGTCAACATAGAGCAATCATCTCCTTGTCAAACCAACACCACAATCAATAACCACTACATCCTTTCTTTATCACTAAAAGTCACTTACTAACTCCATCTTCAATTTAACTAAATCATCATTAATTAAAACAAACATAGCACTAACAATAAAAAGGGGAGGAAAGAACTCAATAAAATCACAAATCAATAAAACTCAAACAAAACATACATACAAAGTGTGGCAAACAACTCCAATGGTTTCCTAAGCAATTTAAATAGGAATTTCGAGCCCTAAATTCCCATGAAACTCGTCGGCCATAAAACCCCAAAGGTTAAGGCTTTCACAAAATCACAAATCCTAAATCAATCATTCAAATCATCACTTGAATATCCAAATTAGAAGCTTAAAAATGTTCTTTAGATGGTTTATAACTTCAAAACTCAAACCCCACTCAGTCTCTCTCTGGAAATTGCTCAAACCGTAACTAAAATAGGTAGGAAATAGAGGAAAGAGCCTCACCGGAGATCAAAAACGAGAGAACATAACCAGTAGACATCGGCCGCCGCTGGTTCGCAGGAAACGGCCCCTATGATAGTAAAATGAAGACAGCAAGTCGAAAGGAAGGAGGAGTAAGGAATCGACTAGATAAGAAGAAACAACTTAAAGAACACAAGAAATGGCCGAATCTTACTTCAACCATGGCCGAGGTCGCCGGAAAAACGAGGAGAGAACGGAGATGAAGGAAGAAAACCTGACGAGAATGAGGGAGGTGGGCTCGGTTGGGGTCCGCCGCCGTTCGTCGCCGCTGGAAGCTCGCCCAACTCGCCGGAATCGAAGGGAGATGAAGTGAGGAAGTGGGAAAATAGAAGGCTATGAAGTAGAAGAAACAAGGAAAGGTGGGGGTTTTAGCCATCACCAAGCCTGCCGCCACCGTTTTCGTCGCCGGCGTCGCAGGGGGTGGCAGCAAAGGTGAGATTCGAACGGAGGGTACATAAGGAGGGAGGGAGGTCGGGTGAGAGGGAAGGTGGAGGGGTCGATTTTATTGATAAGGAAGGAGGGAGGGCGTGTTTGGTTAGGGAGAAATAAGGGTGGTTTTTGATAATTAAAGCCTAAACTTGTCATAGTATACTCATTTTGATTTAAAACCACTTAAACCAGCCTCCAATCTTCTTAAACTTCAAAATATTTTTACCTTTACCATTCCCTCATATTTCAAACTCTTCAATTTCCTAATTAATTATATGCACATTTACTGCTCACAATTTCAAAAATGTTCTCAAAAATCACCAAAAATTCCTAAAATTTTCCAAAATTCCTAATTTCTCCATTTATTATTTCCCAAAACACTCCTTGATCCTGTATTAAATTTTTAGGATGTTACAATTCTCCTCCTCTAAAATAATTTCGTCCTTGAAATTAATAGAAACTATTGTTAGATACAAAGAAAGTAGGAAACAATTTCTTGGACTGATAATCCTACTCAAGAGGATGAAAAAAAAATTGGATATAATTGTGCCATAAGTCTCATCCATGTAACACAATGGAGAAGATATTGATGATTTACAAAGATTACGAGCATTCTAACTGAGGCTATTGACCGCAATATTCTAGAAAGTGTAGTCAAGTGTAAGGTATGAACAATATTTTCTCATGATGAAAGTGAAGTAAATAATACTTACACACGTTCTTAAGTTCCTTTAGGTTCAAAAGAGGTGAAATCAAGTCAGATTGATTTGGATGTATTTAACCTTTTGAACAAGGTTAGAAGCACTAGGTAAGAAGACTACGAGTGCATGACTCTTTTTGGTCTACTTCGCCATTTACTTTAAACCATACAATATAATTCATCGGAATTTACTTCCGTCCCAAAGCTAATCATAAGAAAACCACGGTTGCATGCCCCTACATTGAATATAACACTTTGTCCTCATACTAGTCTAACACAGAACATTGGACACACAAAGTGGACAAATCCAAAGCATACTACGTCATACATTCAAAGTGAGCCAATCAACGGAGTCACACAAGTAAAGAAAATCACTATATAGCAAATTTCCACAAAATTCAGATATAACAACTTATTTAGTTTCAGCAACAAAGCCTCAATGTCTCCAATACTTATCTTGTTTAGATTTTGAGCAACATGATTCAAATCATCATCATACCTATTACTAAAGAGTCAAATTATTGTTCAACCATACCAATCACCACACGTCAATTACATCACTCAAATAAGGTAACAATTATATAGGTACTCAATGACAACAAAGCACACAAACATAAAGTCCCAATTAGAACATCAATTGAACATGGATTACCATGTAATAACATATCTCATGTCCTTTGCATTTTCATTTTAAGCCAATAGGATTTAATACATTTCAAATCATTACGCAATTTAACATGTAATGCTAATACAATCATAGCATTTCATATCTATATGTTTAATATTGAACACGGAAATTTCAAAACACCAATCAAACAGCACAATCACTTCAAGACAATGATTATTAATCAATCTAAGAATTCCAAAATTTTGGATTCTAGCCTCATATGCCAAATCATTGGTAGTTTCATCCTATGTTCCAATATTACTTAAATGATGATTTTAAACACTTTGTTTTCCGTAACAGTTAAGTTTTCTAGAAGACGTAACAGAAAAATCCTAACACACCAATGCATTACAATTTCCGTATCATCTTTCTTACATGTGAACATTTTAATAACATGGAAAGTATGAAATTGCATTACCAATTCACTCATATACCACTTTCAAATCCCTAAAGCTCAATACAATTTGGCAGAATTTAATCGATCATAGAATAGAAGAGAAATTCCAAACCTGAAATTTAATCAAACTCACTTGCGTTTAAGATACAACAAACCTGAAACTAGTTTCATTAAATCATAATTTCATCCTCAATCAGCTTTATTTCAGATTTAACGTTAAAGAACATGATAATAAACAACAAAATTTGCTAATGAATTCATATAACTCCAGTTCAATTCACTGCTAAAACAAACACATAAGCACAAATCAGTTCTTAACACCATTCATTACTTAAACAAACATCCATATCGTGACAAACAACCAACAAAAATTCACTAAATATGAACTCAATTCACATCTATCACTACAATGTAGAATTTCACCAACAATTATCAACATACAAGTTTTCTCATTCACATAGTATCAATAGCCAAATTCCTCCAATTACATAATATTGATTTTCAAAACTTTTCAATTTTTTTTTTTTTTTTTACAATTAACTATATAAAAATCAGTTAACAATCACTTTTGAACAAAAACTTACCTTTCAGAGACATCCACCCATGAAGTAGTGAGGGCTACCAACATCTATTTTTATTAAGGGGGCTGCTTCAAATCACTAAATATAGTGAGGAAACCTCCAGCCACTTAATATAAATGGGCAACAACCTCTTACTACTCATGATGATCTCCAATCATCCAATAAAAAAAAATAATAATAAAATAAACAGTTCATTTGTAATAAGCATTAGATAGAACAATTTAATCATTAATTAACAATTGCACCACCTATCAACAAAACAAAGCAAATAATACAACTAAATTAAACATTTACATATCCAATCAACAACAAAATAGCAATTTTTAATAGAATTTCAATTAAAACAATCAAACAAACAAGTTAGTTCATCAACTAACCGAACAATTCAACAAATAACCAAATAATTACCAAACAAAGTACACAATTCTTTAACACTTAAACAAATTTGAATCTTCCTTTCATAATTCCTAAATACATGATAAACCAAATCAACAATTCTTATTTCATATTGTATTCATTATCAATTGTTATTTTCGAATTTCCTTAATCCTTTAACCCAATAAGGGATCTCACGATACCTCGACTATGATTATGGCCAGCACATAACTATACTCGAGACCCTAGAGAAGCATCCTTATTTCGCTATTTTTCCTAAATTCTTATACATATCAACATTATTTCGTTATTCTTTCTATGTTCATCTCAATCTCTCCACAGTACCTATTCAATTCCTCTTATCACTCTCTCCCCACCACGGGATGAGCGATAATCCTCTCAAAAAGGCCATATATTTATGCACAGAAGGAAGGGAATACTAAAAATGTATATTGCCAATCTACATGCAATGCAGCACAGTCCTAGGTTATCGTATACCAAATACTGATAACCAAGTTGTAACATAATGTTACTAATTCCCTAATTAACCTGTGACATCTCTTTAGTTCAATAATATCTTCACTAACTATGATAGAAAAAGGAATTGCAATAATATCGATATCTCTATCATAGTTAGAAAAAGAGAATATCCTAATGATTGATATATTATCCATGATAGAAAAGAATAAACTAATACAACACAGCTGCTATCATAGATAATTTATTGATAACCATGTTAGGAAGGATTTGTCTAACATGATTAATAAACAAAACTAATTGATATTAAAAATAAATAGATTTATATACATGCGGAAGCGAATGCAGACCTATAAATTGGCAATACACAATTCTAAATAAACTATACCAACTCTACTACCTAATTCCCTTCCTGAAGCTTGCCCCTGTGCATGAATACCTGCAAAAATGTCAGTAATCGTGGGATGAGACAATTTGTCCCAGTAATCACCGCTTAATTCACTATAACAGTGAGATGTGCGGTAGTGAGGGCGTCTAAAGGGTACCACAGTTTTAAAATCAATAATACATATATATATCAAATTTTCTTCCATGTTTATTCAAATCCAACATTCACCTTCAAACCAAATCAATTCAACATCTCCATACTCCAGTCAACTAATACTACCACAACAACTCTCACACTCACCTACAGATGCATTGTGCCACCACGGTGCATTCAAGCATCTATTCTTCACTATATGATTTGACACTGTGTCCCTCTCCATAATGAGGGGACAATTTCCTTCTCTGGCAATCTCCAGAGAGGGAACCCCAATTCTGTTTTCCATTACAGAACGGGAACGGTTGGGCTCTCCACTGCCAAACAACCGTAGGGGCGGTTGGGCTCTTCAATGCCAAACAACCGTAGGTCACTTCTCTCAATAAGTCGACCTATGAACCCCGATCCAATCAATTCTAAAAAGGATCCTCGGTACAAATAACTGTCGATTGGCCAATCGACAGTTATCATCGCGCGATGGTACACAAAATTCAGTGTCATGCAATGCTCACATATTCCTTTTAATATCTCATCCATAATAATCAACATCATACCCTCTCACATCACCTTCCAATCTATTATCCACAATATTTCCCCTCAACAAAATTCTCCAGAAACTCAACTCACATCTAATTCCTTTTCTATACTCACAACCTCTCAAATAACTACTATCACACTACACCTGCAATCATTTCATACCATTTCAAAATATTCAGCACCATCAGACAGGATACTACATATATAGTGTAAAAATCTTTTATATGAACATAATCGTGTTTGAAAGGCACCCGATAGCCTGTTTTGTATAAAAATACCTTTTCAAAGATAATATATATATATATATATATATATATATATATATATATATATATATATATATATATATATATATATATATATATATATATAGGGTGAGAAGGGATTTTACAAAATCCCTAACTAACGTCACCCTCAATGTTATAGCAAGGTTAAGTGTGATTACCTGTCGCCCAAAGCACTTTAAGCGATTTCTCAACCTTTCTTTCTTGATGCCGAGAAAGCATACACGTTTCCACTCCTATAATAATATAGAGAGCAAAAATGATAAATTAATATCATTTCCACTTTATAATATTTTACCGTCTCTCTCGTCTCCGCATTACTACCCAATCCCTTTCTTCTTTATTCAAATACATTAACCAATTTAAGTCATAAATCATATGTATTATCAAACATAACCACAATCACAATCACACATTTCATTTATAAATTCACGTAGTTAAAGCTACTTCAATAATTTCCCCATGAATTCTATTACACACAGAGAGAGGAAGAACCTCATGTTGCAGCAATCACATCAATATCCAATAATACAACACCAAACCAAGGTAAACACTCTCTTTTGCACACGCATACAACCACTAATTTCTCTTGATCTTAACAAACACCCATATTCAAAAGCAAACATTTTCCTCTTATTTTTATTTCTTAAAACCAACATCTACTTGTATGAAATCATTACCAAGTTAACTAGCTATATATAAGTTGTTTACTCTTTGCACTCAAAATACACTCCAATTTCATTATTCAAAGTAATAAATCTGTTACCCTTTTGTATAAAACCAGGAAAATAATACTATATAAACATAACCAATGTAGCACCAAAGGAAACCATCTTCCAAAGTCACATGAAGACACTTAAGTCTCCTCACAAACACTTCTCATTTTCACAAACTTTCCTATCAAATAGTTCAGTTTTGGTAGTAAAATGATGCAGACATCCTAGCTGCACATATAATCATTTATTCATTCTTATGATTTCACAATCAAATAGAAAGGCTAATAAAACTTAGTATAATAATAATGGTCCAGCAGCAAAATACAAGGCCAATTAAGTTTCACACATACATATAAACTTGGTTACTTGTTCACTTAATTTCCAATAAAGTCAAACATTAAATAGGCAGAAAAGAAAAACAAAGAAAACTCAAAATCCTAGCAAACAAGCCTCCAAAAGACTAGAGCTTAGATAAAGAAAACAACTTCGCATAAATACCAGCAAAAATCAGAGAAACAAGCAAGGACAATTTCTGCAGCGATGTAACCGAAAATTCCCCAAGCAAAAACATGCAATGTCACCACTACATCTACTTTACTACATTACTCAAACATGCATAGACATCCACCTAAATACAAAACAGATATGCACAATCATCTTATAACATAACACATATATTCATATAGCATAAACATGAAACATTGAAATCAATGTGCAGTAGATCTTCCCTTGTAACATTTAAATTACAAAAATCAATTTCCTTAAACCAGCAAATTTCAGTTCAGACAACAAAGAAAGGAAATAAGATCACATTTCACCAACTAGCCAAAGAAAACTCACATAGTTGAACATGCTAGACCACTTGGTAACTTCATTGAACTCATAAAATCAGTAATTTGAAGCTTAAAATCTTAGAAAAGTCTAGGACCAACTCTAACAAATTTTTCTACCAACATATCAAACTCCTGAAGTCCACCAAAGATCCTTCCAAGAACGACTTAACAAACATTAATGGTATAGGTTTAATCCATGGCTTCCTAAATTAATTACTCTCATACCTTAACCTTATCAAAGTCAACATAGAGCAATCATCTCCTTGTCAAACCAACACCACAATCAATAACCACTACATCCTTTCTTTATCACTAAAAGTCACTTACTAACTCCATCTTCAATTTAACTAAATCATCATTAATTAAAACAAACATAGCACTAACAATAAAAAGGGGAGGAAAGAACTCAATAAAATCACAAATCAATAAAACTCAAACAAAACATACATACAAAGTGTGGCAAACAACTCCAATGGTTTCCTAAGCAATTTAAATAGGAATTTCGAGCCCTAAATTCCCATGAAACTCGTCGGCCATAAAACCCCAAAGGTTAAGGCTTTCACAAAATCACAAATCCTAAATCAATCATTCAAATCATCACTTGAATATCCAAATTAGAAGCTTAAAAATGTTCTTTAGATGGTTTATAACTTCAAAACTCAAACCCCACTCAGTCTCTCTCTGGAAATTGCTCAAACCGTAACTAAAATAGGTAGGAAATAGAGGAAAGAGCCTCACCGGAGATCAAAAACGAGAGAACATAACCAGTAGACATCGGCCGCCGCTGGTTCGCCGGAAACGGCCCCTATGATAGTAAAATGAAGACAGCAAGTCGAAAGGAAGGAGGAGTAAGGAATCGACTAGATAAGAAGAAACAACTTAAAGAACACAAGAAATGGCCGAATCTTACTTCAACCATGGCCGAGGTCGCCGGAAAAAACGAGGAGAGAACGGAGATGAAGGAAGAAAACCTGACGAGAATGAGGGAGGTGGGCTCGGTTGGGGTCCGCCGCCGTTCGTCGCCGCTGGAAGCTCGCCCAACTCGCCGGAATCGAAGGGAGATGAAGTGAGGAAGTGGGAAAATAGAAGGCTATGAAGTAGAAGAAACAAGGAAAGGTGGGGGTTTTAGCCATCACCAAGCCTGCCGCCACCGTTTTCGTCGCCGGCGTCGCAGGGGGTGGCAGCAAAGGTGAGATTCGAACGGAGGGTACATATGGAGGGAGGGAGGTCGGGTGAGAGGGAAGGTGGAGGGGTCGATTTTATTGATAAGGAAGGAGGGAGGGCATGTTTGGTTAGGGAGAAATAAGGGTGGTTTTTGATAATTAAAGCCTAAACTTGTCATAGTATACTCATTTTGATTTAAAACCACTTAAACCAGCCTCCAATCTTCTTAAACTTCAAAATATTTTTACCTTTACCATTCCCTCATATTTCAAACTCTTCAATTTCCTAATTAATTATATGCACATTTACTGCTCACAATTTCAAAAATGTTCTCAAAAATCACCAAAAATTCCTAAAATTTTCCAAAATTCCTAATTTCTCCATTTATTATTTCCCAAAACACTCCTTGATCCTGTATTAAATTTTTAGGATGTTACACCTTATGTGCTTGCTAAGTTATGTGATTCATTCATTCCTTACTATAATTAAAATAGTTTAACACTTTTCAAATATACCTCCATCTCATTTTCATTTCATTATCCAACCTTTTTCATTACAACCCTTAAAAGACCTTTTGATTTGTGTGTGCATTGAGCTATAAGAGTGAATATCGAGATGATAAACAAGCCTATGGTAGCTGGATTACATAGATGGAATTGAGTAAAACAAAACCACTATATACTTTGAGAGTAGAGTGTAAACACTTGACCGGTGAGAGACATGCTTTTGTGATTTATCTCTATCACTTAACAATCCTTCAATCAATACTATTAAAATAATTCACAATATTAAGATTAATTATAGGGTGAAACTACAAGTTTCACAAATAATTTTAACATAAAACTCTGATATTAAATATTCAAATATACAATTATTTTATTTATTTTTTGGCCAAACAAATATACAACAATTGGAAGAAGAGTAGAAGACGAGAAAGAAGAAAAAGAAGGCCTTTTAAGGCATTGTTTGGTTGGTGTTTTTAGAGGGGAGGTGGGTTTTAGCAAGAGGGAAGGAATAGCCAAAGTCTAAAGCTGGGAATACGGGCCGGCTCGACCCTAATGGGTCGGCCCGCATCGGGCCGGGCCTAAACAGGCTAGGCCCACTTAGGCCCGGTCCCCCTTTTAGTCTCTTATTTTCGAAGCCCAGCCCTCATGCCATCGGGCCGGGCCTGGCCCGTAGGGCCTGACCCACTTGTTTTTCTTTGAAAAACTAACCCTTTTACTAAATCCATTTTTTCCTCTTTCCACATTGTTCTCCCTGTACGTTTTACGGTTTTAGCAAAACAAAATCATCTAATAACATCACAATAAACATAGTTATAAGTCATAACATAGTCTGATAAGCGATAACATTACAACATATACTGATAGTAATACACATAATCTGACAATCAAAATAAACAACAAAGTTTTTAAATAAAAATCTAATCAATATGTAAATGCATTGTAATAATTTTTTTTGGCAGTAATGCATTGTAATAATTTAATCAATATTTAAAAAGAATAAATAAAATAGGGAAAAGGGCCGGCCCGCATAGGCCTAGGCCCTAACAGGCCCGCTTCCCATTTTTTCCACCACAATAGTATGCCCGGTCCTCCTCGGGTTCGCATGAAAAATCGGGCCGGCCCATATTACCGACTATACCAAAGTCCCACATCAGGCTAGAGAAGAAAAGGAAGAGGAGAGAACATGTATAAAAGGCTAGCACTCATGCTCATTGCCCTTCAAAAGCCAACAGGTCCCGGTTCGCCCGACCGGGCCAACCTTAAAATATTCTGGTTGGATGCTTCCCCGGTCTGCACACTTTCCGGACCGGCCTTGCCTCCGGTTGCAGGGTTTTCCGGTTCAACCGGCTGGGCCAGTCCAGGTTTTAAAACATTGGAAAATATATACTCCTCCCTTTCTTTTTTTATGCATAAGGAAGTAAATGTACTCCTCCCTTTCTAATTATAGCATCATTTTCCCTAATTTAATCATCAATCATCAATGAATCCCTTAAAAGCTCATCCTAGCCACTTTTTCCTTTCACATTATAAGCTGGTTTTATATGTGGATTGTCCAAAGTTTTATGATCCTCTATTAAACCCCAATATAAACCCTTTCCCTTTAAAACCACGAACGTTTTTGGTTTACGTGGGTTAATGCATATGAGAGAAGGCGGCTTGATTTCTAGAGCATTCTTCTATCCCATCCCAAATTCACCCTCCTATTCCCCACTTATCCAATTAATCACTCAAATCAGATAGTATTATGGATAATCAGTTTTTCCATCTTCCAATGCACCTTCACTCATCCCTCTATTATCTGTTTCTTTCCCCTTCTACTCTCTCTCTCCCATTCTCCGTCTTCACCCCTCCCCTCCCTTCCTATTAGGACCGCTCCTGCTTTTATGATTCTACAATGGCTTCCATGGTGGCGGTGATGATTTCCGACGAAGAAGGGCCCCAACAACGCTTCCAAATCTTCCGGTGACTCTTCTTTTCTCATTCAGGTGACGGCGGTGGAGACTGCGACGACGACGGAGAATTTGTAAGGGGAGGACTAAGTGGCGGTGAAGATGACGGCTCCGGCGAGGTCGCCGGCGACGGTGACGGCGGCGAAGACAGCAGAGAAGAAGGTGGTGAAGACAGTGAGCTTGGTGAAGGCCAGGGCTTACGGTACTTGGTGACGGCGATGGTGAAATCGGGGGAGAAGACGGCGCCGGAGAGGTCGCTGGAGAAGAAGACGGCGACGGAGAAGTCACCGGAGAATGAGATGGGTTGGAGGCGTGTGGTGACATAGTTAGAGATGGAGAGCTTGTGGGTGAAGGGGAGGAAGCTTGAGCAATGGATAGTGAGATGAATATTCTTTTAATGTAGATCTGTTGGTACTCTTCTTTTTTTGATAGATTGTTGTTCTTACTTTCTTTCATTTTCCCCTTTAGGATGAATATTCTCTTAGATATTTGAAGAAGTCTAATTTGTCGAGATATGTTGTTTGTACTAACCTGCTGGTATCACTTCCTTTCTCTAAGCAAAATTTTTTATGTTACTGATTTTTCACGTTATTGATTTTCTTGAAATAGCTTTTAACTACATATAGAGGATCTGTAGTGATTCAACCTTACAAAGAGAGTGCTTTTGGAGTTGTTGATGAAGTTATTGTATTGCTACAGTCACAAAATAATGTTCATTCATACCCCTTCGTGTAGTATATGTCTCTTTGGATTTATCATGATAAAACTGTTTTCTTTCTCAAACCATTTTGATAAGATGTGTTTGGAATTTTATATATTAAAGAATTTATGGGAAGTACATTAATTGTAATTTTATATATTGAAGAATTTATGGGAAATACATTTATAATGAAAATAAGATTTCTCCATTCTCCACTTTTCCTCTTTTCCTCCTGCATACTTGCAATTAATTATACGATGTCAACTTTTCCTTTATCTTATCTCTACAAAATTTAAATTTCTTCAAAAGTATGTCGAATCTTATTAACATAGACACACAAATTTGTTATAACAATAGGTCATTGTCTGGTATTTTACAAGGGCTGGTGCACTCTCCTGGAAAGAGGCATATAAGAAAACAAGTTCTATAGAGTAAGATTAGATTTAATACTTGGAATATTGGAACCTTGAAAAAAAAATCTTGGGAGATAGTAGGAGTGATGAAGGATAGAAAGATAAACATTCGTTGTCTACAGGAAACTAAATGGGTCGGAGCAAAAGCTAAGAACATTGGCGGATATAAACTTTGGTATACTGGTAAAGTGAGTTCCAGAAATGGTGTTTGTATAATTGTCAACAAAGAATGGAGGAAGAATGTTGTTGAAACTAATAGGATTGGATACAGAATCATATCGCTGAAAATGGTGGTTGGGGAAGAAACAATTAATGTTATTAGTGTCTATGATCCTCAGATTGGGATAGAATCACACATAAAGGAACAATTTTGGGAGGAATTGGATGCGTTGATTCAAAGAATACCTATAGTGGAAAAGGTTTTTATTGGTGCTGATCTTAATGGGCATGTTGGTTAAGAGGCAGAACAATACACACAGGTTCATGGTGGTTTTGGTGAGCTTAATAATGAAGGACAATCTATTATTGAATTTTGTGTAGCTCGTGACCTCAGAATCGTCAACACTTGCTTTGAGAAATGGGAAGAACATCTGATTACTTATAAAAGTGGAGTTAATAGATCACAAACAGATTTCTTTTCAGTGAAAAATTCGGCTAAAAGAATTTGTACAAACTGCAAAGTAATTCCAGGTGACGGCGTGACAACACAATATAGGCCCCTAGTTTTAGATGTTCGTATGAAGTTTAATCGACCGAAGTAGCGAGATATGTTACAGCCAAGAATTAGATGGTGGCAATTAAAAGGAGAGAAATCAAGATTTTTAAGAATAAGTTAGTAAATGAAAGTGTTTGGGAGGTGCAAGGGTGTGCTAATGAATTGTGGAAAAAAATGACTATGACGGTTCGAAGGGTTGCTAAAGAAATATTAGGCATGATAAAGAGACCTGGTGGTGGAATGATAATATCCAAGAGAAAGTTAAATTCAAGGATCAGTGTTTCAAGGATATATACATATGTGTGATAATGAGGAAAATTGGGATAAGTATCGCTTAGCAAAAAAGGAAGCGAAAAAAGCTGTGAGTGAAGCTCGTTCTACTGCTTTTGAGGAATTTTATAAAGAGATAGGGACAAAGTCTGGGGAACAAAAATGTATCTGTTGAAAAATGGTCCACCCTTTTAATGAGCTTAATGTACTTGATGGGTTTAGCGAGCCCATTGAATAATCATTAGTTGTCTATTTAAAGAGAGAGTCTGTTCATTTATTGACATAAGAGTGAAACACATAAACTCTCTCTAACCTTAGCGAAATTCTCTATCTCTTTTTCTCTCTTGAGTGAGTGATCCGTGGTGTACATCATCCAAGCTTCAACACCTTCAGTGGGTGGCTTGGTAAGCGCAAGAATAGTATGTACGTGTGGATCGAAATCAAAGGTACGATCAACCGAACAATTCCTTCATTGACATCAGAAGCTTAAAGATTCTGAGTCTGGAATTGAGGTAAGTTCTCAATCATTTTTTTCCGCTGCATGTCTTTTAATCATGAAAAACATATTTTTTAAATACTCTACGTGATTATTTGATAAAATTATATGCTTGATTTTTCCATGATTAATTTGAAAGAATATCTTGCTAAAGATATACGTGCATATGTAGCTATTTCTTTATATTTTTTTTCTAGAAAGAAGGTATGTGTTCTTATTATTCAAGAATTGTACATGATTATGTGGCTATTCTCATCACATCATACAAGTTTTTTTTTGTTGATTGAATGAATAGCATGAACGCGTATGTGAACCTTTTTTCTCTGAGAATGAAAGCATGTATGATAACCAATACTACTCGCATATGTTGTGTATATATGCTTTATTATCTTGTCTACTCGTACATGAATATTTTTTTATTTGAGATTCAGAGTATATGCATGCGACCCTAGTTTGAGTTCTGGGATTAGATGAAAAACTCATTATTCATGTAGAGATATGTTAATAACCTCAAATCTATTAGAGATCCGTTAGTTAACTTAGTCAAAACAACATATGATTTATTCGGATATGACTATTGTAGTTTAAAACAGAATCTGTGGTTTAACCATTTTAAGAGAGAATAAGTCAAACAACGGCCAGACACGTTTTTCGCGGATCTGGAATATGTGATTTTTGGATTTTTTTCGAGTACCCATAGGCTCAGTTTTAAAGATCTCGTCAAGACGAATCCAACAGAGCAAAAATCGCGTCAAACAGAGTTCAGATGAGGGAGAAACGACCTTCCGACATCCAGAGGTTGAAGAAAGGGGAGGGGGCATTTTCGAAATATTCCCTTTTTAATGAAACAATGTGTTTTATTGAAGGTGCATGAACCGGATCAGACCGGGTTCACGCGAACTGGACTGGGTTCATGTATAAACCATTTTTTTTAAAAAAAACGAATAAAGGTTCTTGGGCCGTGGCCCAATCGGAGTTGCTTTAAAAAACGCGGGGGGGGGGGGGGGGGGGTTGAATCTGGGCCGATGTGTTCTGGCCCAGTCCATTTTTAAATTAATTATTTATTTATTTGGGCCGTGGCCCATTATGATTTATTTAATTAATTTAATATTTACTTGTTTTGGGCTGTTTCTGTGTCGGCCCAATATCGAAAAATTTTGGAATTTTTTAAGACCCAGTTTCTTTTTTTCTGAGCTCGTTTTTTTTTCAGATTAATAATTACTTATTTAATTATTTAATTAAATATTTTTCAAAAAAAATTTATCCATTATATTCTAAGGGATGTAGGTCCATTTTTTAATTTTTTTAAACACACATTAATTGATTATGTATCAATTAAATAAGGATAAGCAATTCTTATTTGACATTCATTGATTGTGTATCAATTAAACTAATTGTGCATCAATTAAAATAAAAATAAGAGATTTTCATTTGAACTTAATTGATTGTGTATCAATTATAATAGAAATTAAATAATTTCTATTTTACATATATATGTGAATAATCATGAATTAAACTTACATAAGTGATGTAAGTTGTTTTTAAAATTTATTGAGATTCTTTGTGAATCCTTTAATTTTTTTTATGATTAGTGTGTGTGTGTGTAATAGATGTGTTTATTTAAAATATTTTTTTGGAAACCATTTTTTAATGAACCTTAATCAAGTGTTAATTATTAACCCCGTCGGCAACAAAAACCAGAAAATACCCCCTACATCAGTGTTTGATTCTACGAGCAGTATCAAAAGATCTCCTCTAACTTCACAAAATGAATCAAACGTTCCATGTGGGAGCAAGTCTGTGTGACTGTTGATTATGAAGATGAAGTGGAAGGACCTCACAAAATAGACATTGTCATGATTAAGACATGTCTATGAAAGATTATATCGATCCTACTAATGTCTATGAGGTCACCTCTGAGGACAAAATTGATAAACGTGGCTGTCACCCAAGAGGGGGGGGTGAATTGGGTGAGGGAATAAATTAAATCTTTTGAATCTTGTTTTCGAAAGACTGCTTGTGCTTGGTGATAATATTTACGAAGTAGTGATATGCACAAGTCAGTATGTTATGTGATGCAAAATAGAATGTTTGAATGTAAATTTATGCACACATAAATTTATCCTGGTTCGGTCACCCAGACCTACATCCAGTCCCCAGGCTCCACCTGAGATTTTCAATCCACTATTCTTGTTTAAACCGGGCACAAGAGAAGCCTTTACACTTTAGGTTTTACGAGCACGGGTTCACCTAACAACCCACAGGTTTTACACCGGGTTCACCTGCAAACCTTACAAATGCAAGTTTTACGGGCTAACTTGCAACCTATGGAGATTTAGACAACCTCTAAATGCTCCCCCTTACAAATTGTAAGTTTACACTATGTTCACTCTATGAACTGATTGTGCTAAACACTTAAGCTCAAAACTAACTCTCTCTAAGAGTGGATGATGTTACTCACTTAAGTACAATAAAATTACTCTCTGAAAAATATCACAAATCTGGATCTGAGAGTAGTAGAAGATGTGTAGAATGAAGAGTATGATATATCAGATACTTTGTTCTGTTCTCTCTTTTTCTTCCATATCTTCTCTTCTGAATGAATGTCTCTTTTATACTCGGCTTCATAGGCTTCTGTGGCAGGTTGAATATGAACGTTTGAATAAAGCCGTTAATCCTATGTTACCGTTGAGAAGTGCATCTTCATTAATGTTTAGCAGGGTTGACTTGCTTTATCTCTGAAAAGTAGTCCTGACACCTCTGCTCTGACAAAAGCATTCTGACACTGCATCTCTTTGAACGTTCAGACATCCTGATTGCTTGCGGAAGCAACTTCTCATCCGGAAGCAACCTTACTGAGTGTGCTGCACTTGAACGTTAGTTTAGCAATATAATCATATAGTCTCATGCAGTGGGTGATCCCTAAATCTAAGGAGTATCCGGAAGCACTTCTACATCCGGAAGTAAATTCACCTGATGAAGGATTTAGTTCACCATGACTTGCTCTCGCTTAGTCTATTTCATTCCACCACTCAGCGCTAGTCACTGAGCTATCGGAAGCACTTTTACTTGACGTGGTGAATTCACTGACGCTTAGGGTGAAATATATTCTATCAGTCTGCGCCAGTCAAGATCTAACAGGAAGCAACTTCACTTGATGTTGCATTTCCGCTGACGCTCGGGGTTATATCTAGTCTATCAACCTGCGCCAGTCTAAATCTAATAGGAAGTGCTTTCACTTGGCGAAGTAGACTTACTGACGCTTGGGGTAATAACTATTCTATTGCTCTGTGTAACATCCCAAAAATTTAATTATGAAAGTTCTATAATTTAATATAGAATAAGGACATTTTATTTGTATTCTTGGAAATCTTTTGCCTAAAGAAAATGGAGGAATTAAAATTAGTGGAGAAGTTTGACTAAAATATAAAAAGAAAAGACAAAAATATTGGAAAATTGTGGACCACATATTTTATGTGGTGTAGGTAATTTGAAATAAAAAGAAAAAAAAAAAAAAACAAAATTTGCTCATCCCTTTAAACTCTCTTTCTCGGCCTCCCTTATCTCAAACACATACACTCATAAAAAAAAAAAAAAACTCTCTTCTCACCAATTTTCGTTCATCTTCTTCTTCCTCACGTCCAACTCAATTTTCAGCCGATTCCTAGCAATTTTTGGAGAGAATCTCACTTGCAAATCCAAATTCTAGCTTAGGTAAGTATCCCCAATCATTATATATAAGTTTTGTATAGTTTTGGGAAGAGATTGGGGTTACTTTGAGTTAGGAAATCTGATTTAAGTTTTGGAAAAATTGTTAAACTAAACTTACATGAGTTGGGTATTTAATTTGCAAGCTATTCTCATGAAGTTTAGAAGAAAGAACCGATGCTCACTCCTTCTCTGCTCTTGTTTTCTGTTTCTTCGTTCCAGCCACTGTTGGGGAACGATATGAGCTTTAAATCACAGCAAAATGCTCTAGTTATCACTGATTTGAGCTTGGGTAAGAATTTCTGAACCTTGCCATTCTAGTCTTTGTAAAACGGGTGAGGAATTTGAGAGGACCGAATGGGTTCTGATTAGCAAAACCTGATTTTATTTAGGAAAGGCATGTTTTGTTTTCATATATGTGTGAGAATTCTGATATTGCTGCTGTGATGGTTTTCATATGTTTTAATTTTAGATGGAGGTAAAAATGTATATATAAGTACAAATAAATCTTGTTTGTGATTGCTTTGATTAGTATGCAATTGAGTGTGAATGTAACATCCTAGCTTTTTCCTACACTATTTATTGCAATTTAATAAATTTATAACCACTATTATAATATTAAAAGTCCAAAAATGAGAAT
Organism: Mimosa pudica; assembly: GCA_029929735.1. Taxonomy (NCBI): domain Eukaryota; kingdom Viridiplantae; phylum Streptophyta; class Magnoliopsida; order Fabales; family Fabaceae; genus Mimosa; species Mimosa pudica. The sequence goes on along the minus strand of JAKELP010000037.1, from coordinate 1,572,938 downwards.
AAATTAAAACTTTTTATTTTTAAAAGATAATTGAAATATTTTCTCTTTGAAAGTTATCTAAAAACATTTATTCATTGAGTTGGACTTCTATAATAGTTTATAAAACTATATACTATTGATTAAAAATTTAAGTGGTTACATATCTATTAAATGGCTAAATTAATATCTAAGATTTTATCCTAATGAAAAGATGTTGAATGATTACTCTAATTATGATTTCATTGTAATTGGAAAGTAACAACTAATACTAGAATGACTATCATAAGGATTATGGATAATGTACTACAAGTTCTAATAGACTTTAACCTACATAGGGCACAACAAGCATTCCTGCTATTTTTCTTCCTATTTTCCTTGTTCTCTCCATTTACCTGAAACCAAAATGTACCGCAGTTTATTTCATACACTCTAAGTAATGCAATAGCCTATATGATTCTAATTCCATTTTAACCTGTTCAGAGAATAATAGCATTTATCCTTATATTGCGTCTATAACGCCTCCACTTCAGGCCAGTAATATATTCACCCCGCCATGAAGCTTCTTCTCTCAATCACTCATGAGTGCTATGTGCACCAACCAACTCTTTACATTATGAAATGTTTATCATAATTAGCTGGTTTAGACCTGCAGGAAATTTCGCCTCACCAAACAGAATTTTAAATTGACAAAGAGGGAGCGACCCCCTGGAGTACTCCATAAATCATAAATCATACATATGTTCATAAAGGTATATAAGGACAATATGCTATTGACTCACCTGCAACAGTTATATTAGTGATGACAATAAATAAATAAATGACCCTATGTGTATGGAACAAACTGTCACCTGGATTCCAGCCATTAGCAGTACATCAACACTTATTTCCTTAATGGTGCTTTGAAATTTCCCCAGCTTTGTTATCTCAGATTTCACCTAAGATAAAACAAGAGGTTTAATAACTATGTTTGTATATATTTTAATTTCGATCTCTCACGAATCCTGACTAGTTTGATACTACCCAGCCCTTATGTAATTATTCTATTCCTTGAAGTCATTATAATTCTTAAAGTTTATTCATTAAACATTCAAAGGTTTCTTGCAAGTTCCAAGAATCCTCTAATCATTCAACAAGCATGAATCAAGTAGCAACTCATGATATAATTTTAAATAGACTAAGAAGCCTTGACAATTACACCTTCACAATTTCATTCACAAAAGTCACAACATCAGTCTATCAGTAATGAAACAAGCATCAAGCAGAAAGCAAACAAATATTGTTCTTATAATTCAATATTAACTATAGCAATCATTTTGATGTTTATTAGCACATTTTTAGGTCCAGAATTTGTTCAGCTAAATGCAACCCAATAAAGGCAACAAAACAGATGAAAATCCTTGATCAATTCACTAATCAATTCACTACAATCAGCTCCACATCAACACAGTTTTTAGTTCCAACAAGATAGTGTTCATACAAATCAATATACCTCCCTAACTTTCCAAATCAGTTCAGCCATGTCATTTTTAAGTTCAGAAAATTTATTATAACACATGCAGTGAACAGAATCAGATTTTAACATTCTCATAACATTATTCAATCCACTACCGCATCATTATATAAAATTGCATTCATCCATGGCAAGAAAAATAGCAGTCATTTCTAAATCAAAATGTGCACTATCAATACATCATTCTATTTCACAAAGCATAAACCAATCAAAACCAGATTTTTATTCAAGCAATTAACTTCATTCCTTCCTACTTCTAATTACATACACTCACAATCTTCATTAAAACTGAATCTGTGATATTCCTACTGCTAAGAAAGCACCACAATTAAGTGAATTGCATTAGCATGCCAATAACAGAATTTTTTGACAACTATATACCTTCACACAATTTGTTTTAGTCATTGTTGTACCATTATTAATATTCTCCCTTAAATATGCAGCCCTTAAACAGCATGCAAAACAAGTCAGCCAGGGCAGAATAATTGTCATTTCTTTATATTCCTTTCCAAGCAAATTTAAAGGTGATTATACAAAAGCATATCTAGGCCAAAACAGAGAAATGGTGGTTAGATATTAATTTAGCCATTTAATAGATATGTAACCACTTAAATTTTTAATCAATAGTATATAGTTTTATAAACTATTATAGAAGTCCAACTCAATGAATAAATGTTTTTAGATAACTTTCAAAGAGAAAATATTTCAATTATCTTTTAAAAATAAAAAGTTTTAATTTATTCTCATTTTTGGACTTTTAATATTATAATAGTGGTTATAAATTTATTAAATTGCAATAAATAGTGTAGGAAAAAGCTAGGATGTTACATTTGGTATCAGAGCAAAGATTCTGGCATAGATTAGCTAGATTACTTTGCTCGTACATCACATATTTATGGATACCATTAGAAAACTATTAGTAAACCCTAGGAATGACCATTGTTGGTAATAGCTTGAAAGAAAATAGAATTGTATTGGTGAAGAAACAAACAATTAAGGATGTTACATTGGATGTTAGATTAAAGTTTAGCAGAAGTAGGATTTTAAGCATATTGTAGCAATAGAAACCCATAAGAATAACAACATTAGTTTAGATAGATTTGTGATTGAGAATGGAGATGAAGTGAAAACAACAATTATTAGGCACTGAAACCCAGGTTACACAAACCAACAAAATTCTTGGGTTAGAGAGTGGTTAGAATAGAAAAGGATAGATAGTTAGCTCTTGTAATTCAAGGGAAATTATAAGTGGCTATAGGATTAGGGGTATATATATATAAAAAAATCATTGAAAATAAAGAAATGTTGTACGACATGATTTTGTGATTTCTTTACAATTGTTTGTGCAATACAGGAGTATTGGCACCTATTGGAATTACTGCAAATATGGTGAAAGAAACATGTGCAAAAGAATATTGAATTATAATGGTACAAAGCAAGGATTATAAGTTGATGTTTGCATTGTTATGAGGGGTATCCTACCTCCATATCATTCCTCATTGCTATTTGATTGAGTATAATGATTTCAATGCTTTGTCCACTATGTGGATTAACATATAAAATGTTGTTATGCATTCAGAATACCTTGTTTTCTTTGCAATGACTGAATTGTTGTTGTGAGAGGTACAAATACCTCAATTTCTGATTGGAAATTTGAATGAGTGACTTCATGTTAGTTGTAAAGTTTGTTTCCCTTTCTCTTTCAATAATTGATTGGTTTCCTTGAGAAGGGTATACATGATTGTGTATGTTAATTTTGTGTCATAAATATAGATACATGTTGAAATTCTTGTTAGACTTTAATGAGTGTGATTGGGAAATTGTGCCTTAAGTATACATGTATGTGATGGGGTTATTGATTTGTGTATATGTAATTCTTTGTCATTGCTGATTGGATGAGTATCTTCTCTATATGAAATAGAGAAATTTACATGCTTGATTGTATGATTGTATTGTGATCTATATATGAATGAATTGCTTGTTAATTACTTTTGATGATTTGATATTGTCTTGGTGGGTGTTAGTAGAAAGGTAATTAAATTTTGGAAATTCATAAATATAGATGGGATGATATTCAAAATGAAGTAGGAATAATTAATGAAGTAAAATAAATGAAAAAGTAGCTTAGAAAGGTTGGTAAGAGACAAGGATGATTCTTGGGGTCTCGAATATAAATATGAACCCGGGCATAATGATAGTCGAGGCATCAAAGAATATCCAATAGATTGAAAGATAAAACACCCTTGAAATGAAAAAGAATTGCTATATTAGTGCCAAAAGAGATAAAAAAAATAAATTTAAAATTAGAAATCTAGAAGGGTATTGTTTGTTGGATGTGACAAAATCTGAAAATCTAGTAGGATATAAACAAAAGTCAAGTGAATGCTTAGGATAAATGAACAAGGACCAAGTTATGTGATTGTTGATATGTCTCTGTATATTTGATTGATGATTTATTCCTAAAATTATGGAATTGATGTATCTTTGTTTCCTTGGCTCCATATATGAGTTATGTATGCATTGTGTAATATGATATGCTTTTACCATGCCTCTTGGGTGTGATTAAAATTGTAATGCAAGAGTGATTATTTTTCTGTAGACATTCTGATATTTTGCTTGTGTTTGATCAAAGGAAGTAGAGATAAATTTGATTTGCAAATTGGTTGGTGACTTTATTTGTGCATTAGTCTTATGTGTGTAAATTTTCCAAACAGAATGGTTTGGAATCTGATATGCATTTTACTGTGAAAAGTGCTTTCTGATGCTATTAGTTTGTTGATGTCATGTTGTTGGTTTTGTGTCTCTTGCACTTTGCTAAAGTATGATGCTCTGTTAAAATTGAGGTGTGAATCCTAGTTGTTAATATCTAAAATGTGAAATTTTGAATTATTTGGTTCCTTCTCTTACTCAATTTTGGTTGTTGTAACAATAATGTGGATGAATTGATAGGTTTACATATTTTGAGAATCTTTGTTTATCCTCATTCGTCTTAGAATTAAGGACTTTGATTTCTCTGTTAAAAAAAAAGATATGTTTTGACTGAAAATAAATAAATAAATAAATAAAAATAAATGTGATGCATGCTCTATTGTAATGAATATTAAGGAAGATTAGTATATTGTAAAGTAAAATGAAAACTTGTTACTGTGAGGTTATCTTAGTCATTATAAAATAAGATTTGAATGTGTTATGAAATGATTATATGCAATTATTGGTTTCATTTTGTGATATGTGATTCAGGTGCAATTGTGCCATAACTTGTGATTCATTTGATTGATCTTGGTAACATAATTTCCTACATGGCTTAACTGTTATCTCTTTTGAAACTAATTTGGACAGATTTTTATAAGCATTATGACTTAGATTTCTAAATCTCTTTGTCCCACAATTGTTTGAACTAGACTTAAATCAGATTTTTGCTTCATGTATTGTGTGATGTTGTATTAGTTGCTGGATAAGATGCTAGTGCAAAAAAAAAAAAAATTGTGTTAAACTTTGCTAGAATGTGAGTGATTTTATGTGAGCCATTGTGGCAAGTTTTACATCTGAATCTCTGTAATGTGTTTTGTGTGATTCTGTAGTGAATGTCCTGTTAACTAAAAGTGCTTAGAATTATGAATGCCATTGATTGTGAAAAATGATGATGTTTCTGATAAGTTTTAGTGTAACTAATGATAGATGAGTATATGTCTTTGACATTATTTGTTTCTTGCTTGTCCTTAGTCATTAAGTGAGCAGTGTCTTTGCATTGAAATAGTTATTAGTATAGAAGTAACTTCAAAACAACCTTATCTCCCAGCTCCAAAATAAAATTATATAGATCCAAGCTTATCATTTTTCTCTTCTATATTATTCTTCTCTATAAAACCTATGCTCTCTTCTTGGTGCCCTATTTCCTACATTGATTCTCAGCAGCTGTTGTATATTCTTCTCCATTCGTTATGCTCACCTTAATTGCATCCAAAAGAACTTCAAAAGTTTGTTCTTGTGTTAGCTATTCCTTGAACCTTAACACTCTATGTTATGACACACCTCATTTGAGATGATACCCAGTATCTATTCAATCCTCTTAAACTATGTCCAAGCTTCTTATGATATGGTTTGAGAGTTCTTGGCATCTTTGAGAACCTCAACCATATTGATCTTGATATCTTCCATCATCGTTATTTCATGATAAATATGATCATCAAACTCTACATCAATCTCAACAACATTGCTTGTCACAACCATAATCATTCAAATACAAAATTACATGCCTAATAATGGGTTCATTCTTAAAGTTTGTCATACAAACTAATATCTCTAAAAGCTTAAATGCTTCATTCTTTTCTGTACTTAATAAGCACTTCTCTCCTAATTTCGAGGACGAAATTATTTTAGGGGGAGAGATTGTAACATCCCAAAAATTTAATTATGAAAGTTCTATAATTTAATATAGAATAAGGACATTTTATTTGTATTCTTGGAAATCTTTTGCCTAAAGAAAATGGAGGAATTAAAATTAGTGGAGAAGTTTGACTAAAATATAAAAAGAAAAGACAAAAATATTGGAAAATTGTGGACCACATATTTTATGTGGTGTAGGTAATTTGAAATAAAAAGAAAAAAAAAAAAACAAAATTTGCTCATCCCTTTAAACTCTCTTTCTCGGCCTCCCTTATCTCAAACACATACACTCATAAAAAAAAAAAAAAAACTCTCTTCTCACCAATTTTCGTTCATCTTCTTCTTCCTCACGTCCAACTCAATTTTCAGCCGATTCCTAGCAATTTTTGGAGAGAATCTCACTTGCAAATCCAAATTCTAGCTTAGGTAAGTATCCCCAATCATTATATATAAGTTTTGTATAGTTTTGGGAAGAGATTGGGGTTACTTTGAGTTAGGAAATCTGATTTAAGTTTTGGAAAAATTGTTAAACTAAACTTACATGAGTTGGGTATTTAATTTGCAAGCTATTCTCATGAAGTTTAGAAGAAAGAACCGATGCTCACTCCTTCTCTGCTCTTGTTTTCTGTTTCTTCGTTCCAGCCACTGTTGGGGAACGATATGAGCTTTAAATCACAGCAAAATGCTCTAGTTATCACTGATTTGAGCTTGGGTAAGAATTTCTGAACCTTGCCATTCTAGTCTTTGTAAAACGGGTGAGGAATTTGAGAGGACCGAATGGGTTCTGATTAGCAAAACCTGATTTTATTTAGGAAAGGCATGTTTTGTTTTCATATATGTGTGAGAATTCTGATATTGCTGCTGTGATGGTTTTCATATGTTTTAATTTTAGATGGAGGTAAAAATGTATATATAAGTACAAATAAATCTTGTTTGTGATTGCTTTGATTAGTATGCAATTGAGTGTGAATGTAACAATGCTCTTGTTTCCTTTTTCTTAATTGCTGAACTGATCCTTTAGGAGAAACCACCATTTCTCTGTTTTGGCCTAGATATGCTTTTGTATAATCACCTTTAAATTTGCTTGGAAAGGAATATAAAGAAATGACAATTATTCTGCCCTGGCTGACTTGTTTTGCATGCTGTTTAAGGGCTGCATATTTAAGGGAGAATATTAATAATGGTACAACAATGACTAAAACAAATTGTGTGAAGGTATATAGTTGTCAAAAAATTCTGTTATTGGCATGCTAATGCAATTCACTTAATTGTGGTGCTTTCTTAGCAGTAGGAATATCACAGATTCAGTTTTAATGAAGATTGTGAGTGTATGTAATTAGAAGTAGGAAGGAATGAAGTTAATTGCTTGAATAAAAATCTGGTTTTGATTGGTTTATGCTTTGTGAAATAGAATGATGTATTGATAGTGCACATTTTGATTTAGAAATGACTGCTATTTTTCTTGCCATGGATGAATGCAATTTTATATAATGATGCGGTAGTGGATTGAATAATGTTATGAGAATGTTAAAATCTGATTCTGTTCACTGCATGTGTTATAATAAATTTTCTGAACTTAAAAATGACATGGCTGAACTGATTTGGAAAGTTAGGGAGGTATATTGATTTGTATGAACACTATCTTGTTGGAACTAAAAACTGTGTTGATGTGGAGCTGATTGTAGTGAATTGATTAGTGAATTGATCAAGGATTTTCATCTGTTTTGTTGCCTTTATTGGGTTGCATTTAGCTGAACAAATTCTGGACCTAAAAATGTGCTAATAAACATCAAAATGATTGCTATAGTTAATATTGAATTATAAGAACAATATTTGTTTGCTTTCTGCTTGATGCTTGTTTCATTACTGATAGACTGATGTTGTGACTTTTGTGAATGAAATTGTGAAGGTGTAATTGTCAAGGCTTCTTAGTCTATTTAAAATTATATCATGAGTTGCTACTTGATTCATGCTTGTTGAATGATTAGAGGATTCTTGGAACTTGCAAGAAACCTTTGAATGTTTAATGAATAAACTTTAAGAATTATAATGACTTCAAGGAATAGAATAATTACATAAGGGCTGGGTAGTATCAAACTAGTCAGGATTCGTGAGAGATCGAAATTAAAATATATACAAACATAGTTATTAAACCTCTTGTTTTATCTTAGGTGAAATCTGAGATAACAAAGCTGGGGAAATTTCAAAGCACCATTAAGGAAATAAGTGTTGATGTACTGCTAATGGCTGGAATCCAGGTGACAGTTTGTTCCATACACATAGGGTCATTTATTTATTTATTGTCATCACTAATATAACTGTTGCAGGTGAGTCAATAGCATATTGTCCTTATATACCTTTATGAACATATGTATGATTTATGATTTATGGAGTACTCCAGGGGGTCGCTCCCTCTTTGTCAATTTAAAATTCTGTTTGGTGAGGCGAAATTTCCTGCAGGTCTAAACCAGCTAATTATGATAAACATTTCATAATGTAAAGAGTTGGTTGGTGCACATAGCACTCATGAGTGATTGAGAGAAGAAGCTTCATGGCGGGGTGAATATATTACTGGCCTGAAGTGGAGGCGTTATAGACGCAATATAAGGATAAATGCTATTATTCTCTGAACAGGTTAAAATGGAATTAGAATCATATAGGCTATTGCATTACTTAGAGTGTATGAAATAAACTGCGGTACATTTTGGTTTCAGGTAAATGGAGAGAACAAGGAAAATAGGAAGAAAAATAGCAGGAATGCTTGTTGTGCCCTATGTAGGTTAAAGTCTATTAGAACTTGTAGTACATTATCCATAATCCTTATGATAGTCATTCTAGTATTAGTTGTTACTTTCCAATTACAATGAAATCATAATTAGAGTAATCATTCAACATCTTTTCATTAGGATAAAATCTTAGATATTAATTTAGCCATTTAATAGATATGTAACCACTTAAATTTTTAATCAATAGTATATAGTTTTATAAACTATTATAGAAGTCCAACTCAATGAATAAATGTTTTTAGATAACTTTCAAAGAGAAAATATTTCAATTATCTTTTAAAAATAAAAAGTTTTAATTTATTCTCATTTTTGGACTTTTAATATTATAATAGTGGTTATAAATTTATTAAATTGCAATAAATAGTGTAGGAAAAAGCTAGGATGTTACACTCTGCGCCAGTCTAAGTCTAACAGGAAGCGCTTTCACTTGGGGAAGTAGACTCACTGACGCTTGGGGTAATATCTATTCTGTCGCTCTGCGCCAGTCTAATTCTAACAGGAAGCGCTTTCACTTGGGGAAGTAGACTCACAGTCGCTTGGAGTAATATCTATTCTATCGCTCTGCGGCAGTCTAAGTCTAACAGGAAGCAAACTCACTTCCGATTGAAACATAGCTTAGTCTTAAGGTTTTGTGTACCTAATTCTCATGGACTAAGTTATTTCCCAGTGATTTACTTGCTGATGCTGGGGGATGAAAACATTCATCCGCATGCGCAAGTCCTAATCTATCCGGAAGTAGATCTTCACCCGGAAGCACTCTTACTTGGGATCCTATGTTATCCTATTGCTTCCTAGGCACTTGGTTTAATCCTCTATATTTTAGTCTTCATCAAAACTTAAGATTCTAACATTCTCCCCCTTTTTGATGATGACAAACCTAGTTTTATCGATTAAGTTCCTAAGGAAGGATTATCAAGAGAATAAAAGCAATGGATAACAACAAGTAACTCAGACAAATATTATTGACAAGCAGAGGTTACAAGTCAGAGTTATGTAATCAAATAACATATACAAGTAAAGAATGTATACAAATAAATTTCACTAAGTATGAATGAAAATATGCATGAAAACAAAATCAACAAAAATATTTGGATTGGGGGTTAGAGTTTGTGTCTCTTTTTCTTTTCCCTCTCTTTCTGCCTCTCTTCATTTTCCTCACGCTCACTCTGGTTTATCTGGGCAATGATCTCTTGAAGCTCTTTTTCCTCTTTTTCCCTCCTGAGCCTTTCTGATTCAATGGACTCCTCGTATGCCCTTTTCATGTTCTCCACTTCTTCATACCCAGGGAAACCTGTAGCATCTTCGAAGTAGGGGATCTCTCCATTGGGATAGTGGACAGCCCGGTTTCTCACATTCCATACAGGGAAGTTGGGGTCTTCCTCAACTTCCTGGACTTTCCGTTTCCCTTTCCCTTTGCTCTTCCTTTTGCTTTTGCTAATTGGAGGAGTGGGCATGGCACTTGCTCTTTCAGCATCGAGGCAAGCCATCTGACCAAAGGATAGCTTGTCAGTGAATCCATACTTCTCAAATTCTTCAGGAGTCATGTCTTCAATTTCCAATTTGACTTCCTTCAGAATTGGAACCGCTTGGACCACTGGATTTTCTTGCACAACCTGAGCAGATGAAGTTCCTTGCTCAGGTAGGTCAGATGGAGTCTCTTCCTCAGACTCATCAGATTCAGTGGTGGCAATTAACTTCCTGGCACGTTTCCTAGCAACGGCCTTCTTTCTGGGTGCACTGAATCTGGCTGCTGGCTCAGACGAGGGAGGAGGATCAGGAGATTGCTCAGATGAAGGGACCTCAGACTCTTGCCCAGAGGATGCAGGAACAAGCTTGGCTATCACAATGGGAGGATGGTTGGGTCTCTTCAGTCCCCACTTCATTATGATCTCCTCAACCATCTCTCTACTTGTTTTATTTGGAGGAGGCTCCGATGATGACTCAGATTGTGAGGATTGTTCATTCTGCCCATACACAACCATATCCCATTGTGGTCCTTGCTCAGCCGCTTTCTTCTGCTGCATGAACCGGACGGCCTCTCCTCTTATAAGGCTCTCTGCACCACTCAGCCTCTGAGACTCATATGCACGACGCAGGGCGGCCGTGATATCTTCATCAATCCAGAGTGATGGCTGGCTGAGGGCATCCCTTGTGGCCATGCTTAGACGAAGAGTGGACATAACATTTCTCCCCCTTTTGTCATCATCAACAGGGGTGAGTGCCAGGGATGGAGTGGATGTGGAGGAGGATGGAGGTGGTTCAGGACCAAATTTCTTGGGAGGGGAGGGTGAGAGGGTAGAGGTGGAGGATGTGGGAGAAGATAGGTGTTCAGGAGTTTGAGGAGGGTCGGGGAAGCAGCTGGTGGTGACAAGGATATCCCCATAAGGATGAGTGGAGGAGTATTCTTTGTAGTTGGCGGAGTCAGGGGTAAAGGGTAAATGGTCATCGGAGAGTGGTTGAAGGCGGGGATATTCGCCGTATGGTTGGCTGAGGGGGTGAATGGCTGTTTCAGATCCTATGCGTCTAGGGCTTTGATGGGTAGGGTTGGAGAAGCGGAGTGGAGAGCGTGTAGGGGCACCTGGTCGTGTGGGAATGGGTGAGGATGAGGATGAGGAAGGTGAGGATGAGAAGTTTCTAGGAGAATGGCGTGGAGAGTTGTGAGGTGAGTCTTGGGTTTGGTGGTCATGGGTAGGTGAAGGTTGGGATTGTTGGTCATTGTTGGGTGATGGTAGGGCTTGTTGGTCATTTTGTGGTGGAGGCTGAGGTTGTTGAGTGTTGGGCGGAGGAGGAGGTGGTAGTTGAGGGTGGTTAGGAGGAGGAGGGTTTTGAGGAGGAGGAGGAGGAGGTGGTAAGTTACCTTGTGATGAAGGTTGGGGAATTTGTAGGTGCTGGAGAATGAGGTCTAATTTTGCATCCACCCTGGCAAGGTGATTCTCGAGTTGTCCTATTCTGTCCTCAAGCCGTTGGGTTCGCTCCCCTTGGTGGTGGAAGCCAGCTTCACATTCAACACGGAGAGGACCCACCAAGGAATCAGTCAGTCTCAACAGAAGCTCTTCCTTTATGTCCTCGGCAAAGGCCCTAACAGAAGCTGGAACCCTTGCACTACGGCTTGGCCCAGCATGTGAGTCAACTTCCTGATCTCCTGCTCCAGATGCAGAGGGAGCTGAAGTACCAGAAGCACTACTGGCTTGTGAGCGTGAGCGAGTGGGCTTAGGAGGCTTGAAATACTTGATCCCCATCCTTGCCACATTGGTTGCTCCCACAGGCCTACACTGGACATTCTCTTCTTCCACAGCAGATGTAGCCTTGATCAGATGCTTCTCAAGAAGGAAGGCAATGATGGTGGGATAGGGAAGATAACCTGACTTGTCATTGCTTAACCAGCGCTGAAGCTCTAGGCATATCAACTGCCCAGGGTTGAAAGGCTTGAGCGAGAGGAGTCTAGGGAACCAAGGGTTGTCCAGCAGTGTGAACTCGTTGAAGTTGCCTCCCTTATGAGTCATTATCCGGGAGTAGATGTAGTACAAGAGCCTGTTAGAATCAGACATCTTGGACACCTTTTTGCTGTTGGTGCCATACAACTCCTCGAGTTCCTCCTTGCTGTACTTGTGAGACTCAGGGTAGATCCATTGATTCATATCCTCTTCTGTGATTCCCATCATCTCATTCAAGGTTCTCCAAGTGAACCAGAAGGTTCTTCCTCTTACAGTGGCAGTGAAGGAGAGTTTGTGGACTTGCTCTTTCCCATCCACCTTCCTGTACTTAGCTCTGCCAGAGAGGGATTGGCAAAAGACTCGCAGGACGTTGACGTTGTAGTCCTGGTTGATGCCCAGCCAAGGCATATACTTTTCCAAGTAAGGGCGTAAATGAGCAAACCCTAGTTCATTCAACTTGTCCAGATTGATGAACAGGCCATGGTTGAAGATGGGAATGGATGTCTCAAATTTGGCGGATACACTCTCCAGAGCCCCATCTCTATAAACTGTGAGATCATCTTCTTCCTCAACCCTCTGCCTCTTGGAGGAAGGCTCCTCAGAAAAATGAACCTTCTTCTTCTTTCCCTTTCCCTGAGCATCCCGCTCTTGTTCAGAACCCACTGCCTGTTCTATTCTACCAGAGGTTTCAGGCTGACCCTGAACGTCTTCACCCTGTCCTCGTGATTGCCCAGAACCTTCTTGGCGTTCATGAAGTTCTTCATGTTGTTCTTCATGGTGCCCAGATTTACCAGAATGCTTGTGAGTGGATTTCCCAGATTTCGATTTATGTTTCTTGGAAGAAGAGGTTTTCTGGATGACTGGGTTGGATTCATTCGTACCGGCCATTTTTTTGTATGAATGTTGTGTAAATAAAGATGAAATGCAAGAAGTGTGAAAAATAAAGAACACAATGGAGAAGATGAAAAGACTTTTCAGAGAAAATGATGCGAGTGAAAAAGATGTAGTAAAAAGTGAAAATGGAAAATGACTTCTATTTATAGGTAAAACTTCTGAGGATAGAATGGGCATACTCTTTCAAATTTTCACACATTGGGTAACGTAAGTTTTTAAGTTGGAACGACACACCTGATGACACGTGTTGCTTCAGAGAAGGCACAGCGTTTCATAGAGGAAGTTGAAACGTTTTCTGAAGTGATGTGTCCCTTGATCTGACACTGGCGCTCTTGATCATATTGAATTATCATCCAGCGCTAGCAAAAGAGTATTCGGAAGTGATTTTGCTTCCGGTTGGACAGACGCTCCTGGTTGCCTTGAGTAGTCATTCAGCGTCAGCACGAGAGCATCCGGAAGTAGTTTTGCTTCCGATGGTACTTACTTAAGATTTAACTTTGAGTGACTCGTTGATGTTCTCTCTTGTGCATCCACAGCGATCAAGCTTTCATAACTAAAGCCATATTTGCGTCAAGTAGAGTTTGTTTGATCTTCTCAATTTCAGGAGCAGTAGCTCTCGGAGCCCAGTATGAACAACAACTCATTCAGATTTGATACATTGCTCTGATCAGGTATGATCATGAAAATTGTTGTTCCTTCGTACCTTCTTTCCTACAAAATAGCAAATGATTTCTCTTTCCCATTTTTCAGTCTCCAAACTTGGATCTGACTGGTCAGTTTGTAGGAAGTATGTGATTCTTATGCACTTAAGAATTATTCACTATGAATATAGCATTGCGAATCAACTATGACTATATGCACATGGCTTCTGATAATGATAGTCATAGATAGCATGTAGAGTATGAACATTGTGTGAAATATCTTATAAGCCATATCATGTTCATGCTTATGATGCTTAATGTAAAATCTCAATAAGTCCATCTTACATTTGCATAGGAGATTTTACTGTTGCATGCTTCAACCTTAAATAATCCCTTGCTTACCCAAGGAGATCTTTTATACTTATCCTTGGCCTGAAGCACTTTCTTAGGAGAGACAGGATTCGCAGGTTTTCTCCATGTGAGTTGAGACATCCTCTCTCTTTTGTCCTTCTCAGGATAGTTGAATGGAACTCTGTGATAGCTTATCCCTGAGACAAGGTCTTTGTTCCTTGTGGTAGCGCACTGCTTCTTATGATTGAACCAGGTAGTTGCAGTAGTGACATCACCACGAGTTCTCTTCTTTGGGACAAGAGGAACTCTTGATCTTTCCTGCACAGGTAAGGCACTAGAAGGGAGTTTTGGTACCCATTTGTACTTGGGTCCTACATAGTTAGCGCTGGACCTTACTTGTCCTTTGGGGATCCATATATATTTATTTCTCACATTTAAATTTCTCTTAAAATTGCATGTGTGAGAAATATGACCAGTTCTACCACAATAATGACAGATAATGGGATGATGTTCAGAATCAGATTTCTTATCACTATTATGGTGGTCAGTTTTCTTTTCAAAGACTCTATGTTTATTAACTTTTGAAATTTCAGGGTCTTTCGAAAAATCTTCTTTTATGAGTGGGACTTTGGACTCCTTGGTTGTAGAAGAAGGAATAAGTTCCTCAAGTTCCCTATTCCTTTTTCTTAAGCCTAGAATTTCTTTTGCAAGTTTACAGAATTCAACATGTAGCTCATTATACATATCTTGCAATTCAGAAGTTTCAAGTTTAGGTACCTCATTTTCTTCAGCTTCTGAATCTTCTAGGCGGAGATCCACTCTCTCTTTGCTGATACTAGCTTCTACTACATCACCATCCAGTAGCTCATCAACGGTGGATTCACAAGGAGCACATAGTGAGCTTTGGACAGCCTTAACATCAAGAAATTGGTTAGAAGCATACATAGTATCAAGAGTGTTCCAAATATCTATAGCCCTAGAGCAATGTTTAATTTTCTGGTAATCATTGTCAGATAAACTTTTGTGCAAAATTTGCATTGCTCTAAGGTTTAAGTAAAATAAGCTTTTGTCCTCTTCTGTCCAATTTACTTTTGGTTTGAAATCAGAGTCCTTTTCAAAAACATCCCACATTTTGAAATCAGTGGATAGTATAAAACTTTTCATCCTTCCCTTCCATAAGTAAAAATCAGCATTTTCTAACACGGGTGGGATTGTATGATCAAAACCTTCAAAACACATTTTGTAACCCAAATCAGCCTAGGTCTTTGCACTTGAGATCGTTGGATCCTTTAAACAAGTGACCTTGCTCTGATACCAAATGATAAACGTGGCTGTCACCCAAGAGGGGGGGGTGAATTGGGTGAGGGAATAAATTAAATCTTTTGAATCTTGTTTTCGAAAGACTGCTTGTGCTTGGTGATAATATTTACGAAGTAGTGATATGCACAAGTCAGTATGTTATGTGATGCAAAATAGAATGTTTGAATGTAAATTTATGCACACATAAATTTATCCTGGTTCGGTCACCCAGACCTACATCCAGTCCCCAGGCTCCACCTGAGATTTTCAATCCACTATTCTTGTTTAAACCGGGCACAAGAGAAGCCTTTACACTTTAGGTTTTACGAGCACGGGTTCACCTAACAACCCACAGGTTTTACACCGGGTTCACCTGCAAACCTTACAAATGCAAGTTTTACGGGCTAACTTGCAACCTATGGAGATTTAGACAACCTCTAAATGCTCCCCCTTACAAATTGTAAGTTTACACTATGTTCACTCTATGAACTGATTGTGCTAAACACTTAAGCTCAAAACTAACTCTCTCTAAGAGTGGATGATGTTACTCACTTAAGTACAATAAAATTACTCTCTGAAAAATATCACAAATCTGGATCTGAGAGTAGTAGAAGATGTGTAGAATGAAGAGTATGATATATCAGATACTTTGTTCTGTTCTCTCTTTTTCTTCCATATCTTCTCTTCTGAATGAATGTCTCTTTTATACTCGGCTTCATAGGCTTCTGTGGCAGGTTGAATATGAACGTTTGAATAAAGCCGTTAATCCTATGTTACCGTTGAGAAGTGCATCTTCATTAATGTTTAGCAGGGTTGACTTGCTTTATCTCTGAAAAGTAGTCCTGACACCTCTGCTCTGACAAAAGCATTCTGACACTGCATCTCTTTGAACGTTCAGACATCCTGATTGCTTGCGGAAGCAACTTCTCATCCGGAAGCAACCTTACTGAGTGTGCTGCACTTGAACGTTAGTTTAGCAATATAATCATATAGTCTCATGCAGTGGGTGATCCCTAAATCTAAGGAGTATCCGGAAGCACTTCTACATCCGGAAGTAAATTCACCTGATGAGGGATTTAGTTCACCATGACTTGCTCTCGCTTAGTCTATTTCATTCCACCACTCAGCGCTAGTCACTGAGCTATCGGAAGCACTTTTACTTGACGTGGTGAATTCACTGACGCTTAGGGTGAAATATATTCTATCAGTCTGCGCCAGTCAAGATCTAACAGGAAGCAACTTCACTTGATGTTGCATTTCCGCTGACGCTCGGGGTTATATCTAGTCTATCAACCTGCGCCAGTCTAAATCTAATAGGAAGTGCTTTCACTTGGCGAAGTAGACTTACTGACGCTTGGGGTAATAACTATTCTATTGCTCTGCGCCAGTCTAAGTCTAACAGGAAGCGCTTTCACTTGGGGAAGTAGACTCACTGACGCTTGGGGTAATATCTATTCTGTCGCTCTGCGCCAGTCTAATTCTAACAGGAAGCGCTTTCACTTGGGGAAGTAGACTCACAGTCGCTTGGAGTAATATCTATTCTATCGCTCTGCGCCAGTCTAAGTCTAACAGGAAGCAAACTCACTTCCGATTGAAACATAGCTTAGTCTTAAGGTTTTGTGTACCTAATTCTCATGGACTAAGTTATTTCCCAGTGATTTACTTGCTGATGCTGGGGGATGAAAACATTCATCCGCATGCGCAAGTCCTAATCTATCCGGAAGTAGATCTTCACCCGGAAGCACTCTTACTTGGGATCCTATGTTATCCTATTGCTTCCTAGGCACTTGGTTTAATCCTCTATATTTTAGTCTTCATCAAAACTTAAGATTCTAACATCATGAATGCAGATAATGTATTAGAGTACTGTGAGTATCTAATTTTCCATTACCATGATCTAGTCCAATAAGGTGAACACCCCCCTCTTCCTCAAAAGTCTTGGCAAAACGTCTTTCGACCACAAGATTAGAATTAAATTTGTTTATTGAATTACATGTGTTGTTTTTCTATTTAATAAATTTAATACCCAAATTAGGTGTGAATCAAATTTATTTAATTACATATGTTGTTTTTCTATTTAAATAAATTTAATACTTAAATAAAGTGGGAGTTAAATTTATTTACTGAATTACATTTGTTTCTTTTCTATCTAATAAATTTAATACTCCAATTAATTAGGAGTTTAATTTAATAAATTCTATGTGTTGTTATTCTTAAATTTAACGCTCCAATTGAGTGGGAGTTTATTAATAATATGCATGTGTTGCTGTTGTTAATTTAAACTTTTATAGTTCAGAGAATATAAGAAAAACTCAATGATGAATAGCGAACTAGAATGAGTTGGATGAGGGTCAACCAAATTGAATCATGAAAACAAAACTAATAAACTACCATTGTTGGTTTTTCTAAGAATTCATAAAACTATTAATCTCTAGAGGAGATTGTTTATGCATATGATTAGACATATATTTGCATAGCTTAGCATGTGCATTTGTGCTTAATTTTTAGGGATTAATTGGTATTTGTATTCATTATGGAGGTATATAAATATGCACATGCTACTATGTAGGAAATTAGAAAACATTAGCTTAATCACTTGCACTACAAGCTATTAGGGGTATTTTGGTCATTTTCACTGGTTTTGTGTGATTTCATTGTGTAGGGGCGTGCATGTAGGCCCCACATACCCCTTGGATGACTTGGAGGGCAAGGAGAAGCATTGGAGGGCAAGGAAAAGCAAGTAGGGAGCAAGAAGACAAAAATAAGCACTTTTGGTAAAAAGGCTTTTTAGAGGGATTTTGAAGATTCAAATTGTTATCCATTTTGGGTAATTTTGATCATATGGCCGAAAATGCATCTTGAAGAAGGCATTTGAGGGCAAAATTGGGAAGAAAAATAAGGGCATATAGAGGAGAATAAAGTGGGAATGTACACACACCACAAACCCATCTTCATTCATTCCATTTCTCATCCAAATCCTCATTTCACTTTCATTTCACTCTCATTTCACCTCTCTCACTCTAAATTCAGCCACACCTCTCTAATCACCTTCATTTACATTTCATTTGGGATTAATTTGCATTCGATTTGTAGTTAATCCCAATGCTAATTCACCTATATAAACCCTAACCACATGTTTATACCTCATTCCTTCACTTTCAACTTCATCTTCATCTTCTTTCTCTCCATTTTCTCTTTGCTTTTCCACCACTCACCTCCATGGCCGAATTTACACCTCCATTCACCTCCAATTTCATCACCTCTGAGGCTTCATCTTCCATATTCCTCTTCAAGATTCAAGATCCAAGCATGTGTATCTAGGTTCTTCCTTCTCCTTCTCCAATGTTTGAGTTCGCATATGAAGATTAGCACAAGACCTAGCCAAATGTGTTTGTAATTTTGTATCTCAAGCTTAGATTCTTCTTCTCCTTAGGTGTATTCTTGATCTAGCTACACTTAGGTTTAGGTAAATTGGATTCAATTGCCTAATGTATGTTAAGCTTGTGATTGTGTTCATCTTTGTGTTGATTGGATAATTGTTGTGATATTCTTGTAGTACTCTTGTCAATTATGTTGAATGATTGTTTGCTAGTTGATTTGAGTATGAATGTTCTACAACTTAGGGATTCCTTTAGTTGTTTACAACAATCAATTGATTCAGAGATGTGCATTTGTTTAACTAGTTAGTTTAGGTAAATGTTCTCTATCAAGATTTGGTCTCAAGGTGATTGAGGACATTTAACTAAGTTTAATTAGTTTGTAACAAATTCATTTGGCTAATTCATCCTACTATGTGATGGATCTTTGGAGAGAGAGGTCATTTATCTATAAATGGCTCAGAAAATATTTTTCGCTGACTCATCAAAGGTTATAAGCTGGACAGAGAGAATTATGGCATGTGGCACCGTAAAATCTCCTATGTCTTAGTGGAGCAAGATGTCATAAAAGTCTTGACCAATGTCCTTCCAACACTTGTTGCAAATGCTCCACTTAAGGATCAAGATGCATATAGTATCTGGAAGTTGAAAGATACCGTCGCTTGAGTCACTATGCTTGCGGCTATGACCGACGATGTGATATGTCAATTTGAGGGACATACCACTGCTTCTGCCATATGGGCAGCTCTCAAAGTAGACTTTGATGGTACTTCTGAGGCACGCCTTAGAAGGATTACCGTAAATTTGACAACTTTGTGTTGTTACCCAACGAAACCATCAGACAACATTTGAGAGCAATGCAAAACCTGATAAGGGAGCTTATTGAAGCAGGTGGTACTCTTTCCGATGCACAACAGGTGCAAGCTGTGTTGAGATCGCTTCACCCGAGTTGGGATACAATGAAGCACACGATCACACACAATGATGACATTAACACTTTTGTGGACGTGGCTCGTCACATTTAGCTTGAGGATGACTAGGTGGAACATGCAAAACCAAAAGGTCAAGCTCTTTTAACTGAAGGAAAAAACTCTACTTCGTTGAAGAGTAATTCCAAGAAAGGCAAGGGACCCCAAAAGAAAAAGGGAAAACCCATCTGTCACAAAAGGAAAGAAGTCCTTTAAGAAAGGGAAGAAGCAAGCTAAGAAGCACAATCTTGCAGGATTATGTGCTATACTTGCAGAAATCTCGGACATTATACCAAGGACTGCCCCGACAACAAGATATTGAACAATGATTTGAGTCATTATTCTTTTGTATCTATTACTGCTTTTATAGCAGAAGCTAATCCTGTCTGGGTTGTTGATTCAGGGGCCACAGACCACGTGAGTAGAGATCGTGGGAACTTCACGGATTTTCGCCGGTTACCTGCAAAAAGCAGATGTCTTTGCATTGGAAATAATGCAATAGTCGAGGTCAAAGGGATTGATACCTGCGAGTTCAATTTGCAAAAAGGCCGAGCTTTAATATTACGTGAAGTTCTCTATGCACCGGATATTCGGTGGAATCTAGTGTCTGTCATTTCCTTAATTAAATTTGGTTTTAATGTTAACTTTCATGACAATGTTGTTGACAATAATAATGAGACCGATGTGTACGGATCTGGTTGTATTTTGAATAATATCTTTGTTTTAATGAATCAATGAGATTCTATTTCTTGTTTTTCAATATCTTCGAATGTTGATTATGATACATGGCATGCTATATTAGGACATATTTGTCATAATCGTATGACTAAATTGACTAATAAGGGTATGCTGGGTGATGTATCAAAAGGGGAATTGTCCCTATGCGAGGACTTTCTTGCAGGCAAGATTACAAGGAAACCTTTCGGAAAGGGAACTAGAGCGGAGTACCTTCTAATGCTTATTCATTCAGATATTTGTCGATGACTATTCATGATATGGTAATGTATACTTGATCTCTCACAAGTCTAAAGCATTAGAATGTTTCAGAAAGTACCTGAGTTTGGTAGAGAACCAACTTAATTCAAAGGTGAAAGCCTTGAAAACTGATAGAGGTCGAGAATACCTCTCAGAATGGTTCAAAACGCTCTGTGATGAAAAGGGAATTGCTAGACAACTAACAATTCCAGGCACGCCACAACAGAATGATGTTGCTGAAAGAAGGAATAGAACCCTTCTTGATATGGTTAGGTCAATGATGTCTCAAGCAGGATTGCCTATCTCCTATTGGGGAGATGCACTCTTAACTACAACATACATACTTAACCGTGTGCCTTCGAAATCAGTTACCATAACACCGCATGATTTATGGACCGGACGCAAACCGGACATAGCAGACCCACGACTAGAGCCGGGAATTTCCAACCCGACCCGTCGGGTTCAACCCAACCCGTCGGGTTCAACCCAACCCGCCTTAAAAATCGGGTCGGGCCAAAGAAATTGGGGCCCGCTTATATCGGGTCGGGTTGGGCTGCTAGCCCACTTAAATCGGGTTGGGTCGGGCTAGCCCGCCGGGTTGGCGGGTTGACCCGCTTACTTTTTCCCAAAAAAAATTTATCTACTTTTTCTTCTAAAATTAAAACTCATCTTCCTTCTTCCATTCTTTCAAGTCTTCTTCTTTCTTTTCATGTTCAATTTCAATTTGTTTTTAGTTTTTGTTTTGAAGTATGTGAGGTTTCAGATTCTTTTTTGAAGTATTTGTAACATAAATATGTGAGTTAAAGTATATACTATTAAACGTATGAGGAAGAAATTATCGCCAAGGTCATGGATATATGTTCTTACATATGAGGTTTCCCATGTGGAATGAGAAAAGAGTGCAAAAAAGTCTTTTGACATTATAATATGTTATACTACATATTTTAGCTTTATTTTTAGATAACAACAAAAAAGACAAAGTTAGAGATTAAAGAGTATGTAGTTTTTTTTGTGCTGAGATTAAAGAGTATATAGTTTAATGATTAGAAAATTAGATGACTAATGTTAAGATCTCTGAACGTCATAAACTCTTTTTGTGCTGAATTTGTTTACATTATAGTTTTGAAATTTAGACAAATAAATTATTCATTTAATTTGTTTGAAAATGATGTGGTCACAAATTTTTTATGTTTACTTTACTGATTTAATATTTAATTTTAATTTTTTTAAATGACATAGCTTGAAATTCGGGTCGGGTCGGGCTAACCTGCTTCTAATGCGGGTTGGGTCGGGTTGTGATATTCCCAACCCACATAGAAACGGGTTGGGTCATGCTAGCCCGCTTCTGATACGGGTCGGGTCGGGCTGGCCCGTTTAAAGCGGGCTAGCCCGTTTTCCCGGCTCTACCCACGACCATGGGGGTCAGCGGCCTACATCCGCAACTCATCACACAAATAAGGAAAGTTGGGGTCTATAGGAAACAAGAGTATCTTTATAAAAATATTCTGAACACTCTAAAAGTGCAAGACTAATGTTTAAGTGCAGCACTGAGTGATGTTGCTTCCGGATGTGGAATTGCTTCCGGTAGCAATCTGAATGTCAGAACGAACAGCAGTGCAGTGTCAGAGTGCTTTTTGGCAGAGCAGAGTTGTCAGAGTTGCTTTTCAGAGATAAAGCAAAGTCAACCCTGCTGAGCATTGATGGAGCATTAATGAGCAACGGTAACATGGGAATAACAGCTATATTCAAACGGCATTGTTACCTACCAAGAGAGAGAATACTTGAAGACACTATATAAAGAAGCTCATCTTCATTTATGAAGATAACTTGGAGAAAAACGCAGAAATCTAGAGAGAGAAACTGAGAGCATTCTTCAAGCATTCAAAACTGCCCAAAAAAGCAAGAGAGCACTTAATACATTGAGAGTTTTATTCTTTATCCATCTTGTACTCTTTGTAGTTAAGTCTCTTCATTTATTGAGAGCATTCATTGTACTTAAGTGAGTAACATCATCTGTTCTTAGAGAGAACTAAGTTTAGAAAATCCTTTATTTGAAAGGTTGAACCCTTACAGGTTGTAAAGGGGAGTGAGTCTGTAAGGTTGCAAGTGAACCTGGTGTAAAACTTGTGGTTGTAAGGTTGCAAGTGATCCCATGCTAAAACTTGCGGTTGTAAAGGTTCCAGGTGAACCCGTTTGTAAAACTTGGGGTTAGTGGAACTCAATCTGGATGATTGAGAACTGGACGTAGGTCAAGAGTTGGACCGAACCAGTATAAAACCTTGTGTGTTTTTATTGTCTGATTTATTTGGTAGCACAATTCACCCCCCCTCTTGTGCATCCTCACTTTCATTTGGTATCAGAGCGAGGTCTTTCTGACTTGATTCCAACGAATCTAGAAAGAGAAGATCCAGTGATGGATACAGATCATCATTCCTTGCCCGATGTTGCTATTCAGCCAAACAAGCCTCCTGGCTTTGATGGCTACAACTATCCCTTCTGGAAGTTCAGAATGGAGACCTACATCAAGGCCAACTGCATTCGCCTCTGGGATGTGATTGAGCATGGTGACCACGTCCCTCTAGATGATGAAGGTTTTGCAAAGGCTCGATCCAGATTCACCAATGAAGACTATGCTCTAGTGGAGCTGAACTACAGGGCCAAGCACTACATTCAATGTGCCCTTAGTCATAAGGAGTTCCACAGGATCAGCCACCACAAAACAGCAAAGGAGATGTGGGAGGCTCTTGAGGCTGCTCATTCCGGAACCAAGGGAGTGAAGTCCACACGCGTCGAGATGCTGGTTGAGGAGTTTCAAAAATTTGCTATGCTTAGCCCAACTGAGCCAATCAGAGAGCTGGAGCTTAGATTCACCCATCTTATTAACAACTTGGCCTCTCTAGGAAAGGACATTCCTGAGGAAGAACAAGTAAGCAAGATTCTAAAAGTATTAAAAGGTGACTGGATCACCAAAGTTATCATCCTGCAGGAAGTCCAGGGAGAATCAACCAGCTCTATCACTGCCTTGTTTGGTTCTCTGGCTGAATATGAACCAACCTTGTTGGCTCTAAGAGCTCCACAAGCTACAGCTAAAGCCAAGAACCTTGCTCTTGTTGCTCCCAGCAAGGATAGGAATGATGATGATGATGATGAGGATGATGAGGAGGAAATAGATGAAGAGGAAATGGGTATGATGGTAAGAAAATTCAAAAAGTTCTTCAGAAAGAAGGGAGACTTTCTGAAAGGAGAATCTAGCCACAAGAAGGATTATAAGAAGGAAAGGACCCCTGTGTGCTTCGAGTGTAAGAAGCCTGGTCATTTCAAGGCTGAGTGCCCAAGCCTTCAGAGAGCCAAAGGGAAGGACAAGAGGAAAGCCTTTGTGTCCTCAATCTGGGTGAATAGTTCTGATGAGGAAGCTAGTGATGAGGAAGAGGTTGCTAACCTCTGTCTTGTTGCTAGAGAAGATGGAGAGGAGGCATCTTCAGACTTCGACTCCATCCATGGCGATGAGGTAACACTTCCTGAACTCCAAGAAGCCTATAATGATGTTCATAGAGAATTCTTTCGCCTATGTAAGACTTATAAAGTGTTGAGAATAAAAAAGGAATCACTTGAGTCCAAGGTGGACTCACTAAGTGAAGAGCTAGCGGAAGCCAAAAAGCTTCCGGTAGCAGATGGCAAGGGAGATCCCCAAGCGGAACCCAATGCCTCAACATCAGAGAGCTGCCCTAACTGCAGCAAGATCTCTATTGAAAGGGATAGACTGCAAAATGCCCTGCAGAAGTTCACTAATGGGTCTGAAATGTTAAATGTTATTTTAATGAATCAAAGGGCATATAGGGACAAAACTAGTTTAGGATATAAGCCTAAAGGGAAAAAGTGGGTGGAACCTAAAGTGAAACCATACTTAAAGTTTTTCCACAAAGCCACTGATCACACTTCCACACCCTTCAGCTTCCACCTGTAATGTAAGGAAGCATGGAGCTAACAGCTCTTATAAGTGGGTTCCAAAAGGAACCAAGACAACTAAGGATCCTCCTCCAAGAAAAGAAACTAAGGGAGGACAAGGATCTAGAACTTGGAAACGTTTTCCAAAGGAAGTCCAACAGCCTAGAGCTCACACGAGGCCAGAGGCGCAAAGTAATCACAAGCCCAAGGTCAAGATTAACACATGGACCGAGGGCTATAGGAACTAATGACAGAGGACCCAATAAAGGTTGGGTACCTAAGCTTGTCTAATCCTTGCAGGTCTATCTCAAAGCATCCATAATAGAAAATGGTACATTGATAGCGGATGCTCGAGACATATGACTGGTGACCGAGACAAGTTCAAATCCTTGGTGATCAAAGATGGAGCCAAAGTGAGCTTTGGAGGAAATCAAAGCGGAAAGATCACTGGGGTTGGAGAAGTTGGACCTGTTAAAGATGTCTATCTGGTGGATGGTCTCTGTCACAACCTGCTAAGCGTGAGCCAGAGCACTGACAAAGGAAACTGAGTAATTTTTGATTCACATGAGTGCATGATAATAGACAAGCATGATCTAAATCTAGATAAGGCCAACCTAAAATGCAAACTTAAGACAAGTAGGAATGGAAACCTATACACCCTAGATTTATGTCAACAACTAGATGAAAAATGTTTAATATCTAGTGATGAAAATAGTTGGCTTTGGCATAAACGGCTAGCGCATGTTAACTTTACACAACTTGATATGCTTATTAAGAAGGAGCTAGCTATAGGGATTGCATCCTTTAAAGTTAAGCATGATTTTATTTGTGAATCATGCCAACGAGGAAAGCAAACAAAGTCCTGGTTGACCAAGAAGAGAGTCTCCACCAGCAGGCCCTTGGAACTAATCCACATGGATTTGGTTGGGCCAGCGAGAGTGAAGAGCTTGGGTGGAAACCTGTATGCTCTAGTTGTGGTGGATGACTATTCTAGGTTCACTTGGACAATGTTTCTTGCCTCCAAGCAAGATGCCTTTGATGCTTTTGTTGTCCTGGCTAAGAAAGTGCAGAATGAGAGAGATCTCAAGATAGCAGCCATAAGGACAGATCATGGAGGAGAGTTTGAGAATCATAGCTTCTCAGAGCTGTGTGAGGAGAATGACATTGATCACAATTTCTCAGCTCCCAGAACTTCTCAGCAGAATGGCGTGGTTGAGAGAAAGAACAGGGTTCTGACTGAGATGGCCAGGAGCATGCTCAGTGAGAAAGAGGTTTCTCAAGTGTTCTGGGCGGACGCTATGAGCACTGCTTGCTACATCTCTAACAGAGCTTATGTTCGCAAGGGCTTGGACAAGACTCCCTATGAGCTGTACAAAGGTAGAAAGCCCAACATCAGCCATCTCACAATCTTTGGATCAAAATATTATGTTCATAACAATGGAAAGGTAAATTTGGGTAAGTTTGATCCAAAAGCTGATATAGGTGTTTTCATAGGGTATTCCCTTAGGAGTAAGGCTTATAGAGTATACAACATGAGGACTAGAACTGTAGAAGAATCAATGCATGTTGTATTAGATGAAAATCCTACATGGGAACAATCCACAGAAGATGATGGGATACTAAACTTTCCAAAACCACCATCATCTTCATCACCAAAAGAAACACCAGCAAGCAATCCCAAGGAAGAAGATGAACCCAGTGATGAACCTAGAGTGCAGACGGTGCCTGATGAGGTACAGTTGCCAGCAGGTAGGAGACATCACAGGGATCATCCTCTTGATCAAGTGCTTGGTGATGTTTCTTCTAGTGTCAGAACCAGAAGACAAGTTCAAAATGAAGTTGAGTTTGGAGCCTTCTTGTCTCAGATTGAACCAACTTCAGTTGAACAAGCTCTTGAGGACTGTGATTGGATTACTGCCATGCAGGAAGAGCTTAATCAGTTTGAAAGAAGCCAAGTATGGGAGTTAGTCCCAAGACCGTCTCACCAATCCATAGTTGGGACCAAATGGGTCTTTAAGAACAAACTGGATGAGACTGGTCAGATAACTTGTGTTAAGCGTATTTTAAGATACCTTGAGGGAACTCAAGAACTTGGTCTTTGGTATCCCAGAGGTAACCAAGAGTTTTTGTGGGCTTATTCTGATGCTGACCATGCAGGTTATAAGACTGATAGAAAGAGCACCAGTGGACAATGTGCCTTCCTTGGAGGTTGTCTGGTCTCTTGGGCTAGCAAGAAGCAAACCTGCGTGTCACTCTCATCCACAAAGGCAGAGTACATTGCTGCTGCAAGCTGTTGTGCACAAGTGCTGTGGCTGGAGAATCAACTCAGGGATCTTGGCCTGGAGTTTCCTGAGGCTCCCATTCTCTGTGATAACACAAGCACCATCAGGCTTGCCAAGAATCCTATTCAGCACACAAGAACTAAGCACATTGACGTCAGACATCACTTCATCAGAGATCATGTTCAGAAGAAGGATGTCAAGGTGCAGTTTGTTCCCACTCAGCATCAGCTTGCGGATATCTTCACCAAGCCTCTAAGGGTAGATCAATTTACTTTTATTAGAGGAGATTTGGGAATGGTAAACCCAAATGAAGTTTAATCTTCAAAATAAACCTGTGCTTAATTGATTAAAACCTGCAACTATACTAACTTAGGCATCGGAGTGCCAATCTTTAGTTTTGCAGGTCCCCCAATGTTAAATCTTAAGTAAGTCCAACCGGAAGCAAATCCTCTTCCGGATGCCAATTTGCTGCCGCTTGGTGATGACTCTAAGCAACTAGCAGCGCCAGTGTCTGGGTAGAAGACACGTCACTTCACCAAACGTTCCATCTTCCTCCACAGGAAGTTGTGCCTCCTCTGACAGTGTGAAGAGACACATGTCAAAAAGGTGCGTCGTTCCAATTAAAATGTTTACGTTTTCCCATGAACAGCGCTTGTTTTCAATGTAGAGTCATTATGCCATCACATCGGTTACTACATGCATAAATAGGCATCAACACTCATTTTCACATGTTACACAAATTTCTTGCCACCAAATTCTTTGAACTTATTCATCATCTTCATCGCATTGTTCATTGTTCATCTTCATCTTCATCTTCTTCTTCTTCATCTTCTGCATTTCTGGGCATTTCATCTCATACATACCATTCACTTCATTCAACCCTAACCCACTACACACAAAATGGCCAGCTCTCATGAATCAAACCCCAACACTCAAATAGCCACCTCTTCGAAGAAGTCCAAAACTGGGAAATCTGGGCAACATGTTCATCACTCTCGGAAATCTGGGAAAAAGCATAAGAAATCCACCTCAACCACCTTCACAGAATGACCCTCACAACCCACCTCACAACCCACCTAACCAATCCCCTCACAACTCCCCTAACCAATCACCTCAAAACTCCCCTCACAACACCCCTCACAACTCACCTCAAAATTCCCCTCACAACTCCCCTAGCCACTCCGCCACATCCAACCATCAAAACTCCCCCAACCACTTACAATCCACCAACCAAATCCTTCACAACCTTAACTCCTTCACTTCCATTCCCAACGCGGAGACCCTTGGGTTCTACACTTCCATTCACCCCTTCAGTTCCCTAGACCATCCAAGGATTCCTGAGCGAAACATCCCTTCCTCATCCCACTCACCTCCCCTCCTCTATCCTGGCCTATTCTCAGAAACAATTTCATTCTTCTTCCCTAGCCCCACTCCTTCACCTGAAACCTCACCCTCTTCCTCACCTGAAAACTCACCACCTAAAAGATATGGCCCTGAACCTCCACCCTCCACTTCACCTAATCCTTCCTCCCTGGCCCTCGCCCTTATTGATGATGCCAAAAGGGGGAGAGAAATCCTAACTCAACCCTCCCTATGGCTAGATGAGGATATTGCTGCTGCCCTCCGCCGAGCCATGGATCATCAGAGATTGGGTAGAGCAGAAAGCCTTATCCGTGGGGAAGCTATCAGGTTCATGGAACAGCAGCGCTCAGACAGTCAGAGGTCAAAATTGGAAATGATATTGTATAATCCGCCTGCTGATGTATATCCACCTGAGCCTGAGCCCGAGTCTTTTTCTGCTGAGCCTCATCCCTCTGTGTGATTGGACCAAATTTCAAACCTTTAAGCATGTGCATTTGAGCTTAATTATTGTGGTTTATTTCTTATAATTGATCATTATAGGTACATTTTCATGCACATGCTTATGTGTATATATTTGAAGAATAATAGTCTTATTACTTGCATTTTATGAAATTAAGGGTATTTTGGTCATTTTGACTATGTGATATGTTTTTCATGTAGGGGGTCCCAAGTGGGCCCCACATACCTTTGGTGGAGCTTCAATGGAGGTAACTTGGCAAGAAGGAAGGCTAGATGACTTGTACTCAAAGTCACATCCGGATGCAGGTTTACATCCGGAAGCAGAGTTATTTCAGGAAGGGAACTCACATCCGGAAGCGGATGCACAGCCGGAAGTGAATGCCCTTGAGCTTGTTGAATGAAGACTTACATCTGGAAGTGGATGTACATCCGGAAGTGAACATTCTGGAGTTGGCGGACGAAGAGTTACATCCGGAAGCTTAAGCCTATCCGTCAGCGAGTACAAGAGGCAGACTGCACAATGATCAGAAATGTGAGCTACTTTTCAGAAGTCTTTTGTGCAGAGTTAATTTAAGGCAAAGTCAGCCCTGCAGCTTGAAGGTACTTGGGGAGCATATTTCCAAATGAGGCAAAATTGGCGCCAAGGTCAAATTCAAGTCTGGAGGCCTCATTAAGGGCAATTTTGGAAGCACAATCACTTGGAGAAAAAGGAGGAACCTTTAGAAATGCATGGAGACAAGATCTAGTCCACATTCATCCTAACCTTTCACCAAATACCAAAAATACCCTTTGGGCGATAATCCCAAAGTTACTCACCACTATAAAAGCTAAAATGTAACGAACTCTCATAACAACTTCACTCACTTCACTTTCATTTTCTCTCTCCTCTAACAAACTCTCTCAACTCCAACTTCATCTTCTTCACCTTCTCACTTCGTAAACCACCTCCATGGCTGCCATAACCTCACACCTTCCTCCATCTGCCTTCATCTCCATGTGAGGCTAGATCGCCTAGCCTTCTTCTCCAAGGAAATGTGCTTGTAGAATCAACCTATGGCTTCATATGCTTGTAATTTTCTCTTTTAGGTTTCAAGCTATATGTAAAGTTTTGCCTATGTATGTCTAGATCTAGGCTTATATAGGTTAGAGCATCTCTATTTTAGGTGTTATACTTTATGTTAGCTTGAAATCTCTCTTAATTGTTTAGGACATGAAAACCGAGGCTTAATTCTTGTAATTTCATACATGTATGTGTGTGCGATTAGCTCCTCCTACATTTGTGGAATGAATTTGTTTCCTAAATGCTATATCTAGTGTTTAAAGTTGCTTTTGGTATGTTCTTGGCTTGAAAGAGCTTAAGCCTTGATTAAATTAGTTAAACTCTTGTAGACTTCTTTGATTAAAGAGATCTCGAGAATTTAACTAGTTTATATTAAGAAGAACAAGTATATGAAGTCCGATTAAACGTAAGCACGGAGTACTTGAAGAAGGAGGTACCTTCCATTCCATACTTTCACACTTTTAATTCTGTTAGTTGTAGTTTTTACTAGTTTTAATTAGTCTTAGATATAAAGCTTGCACACAACCTGTTTGATAATTTGCTTAACTTGTGATTATTTGACCTAAGCAAGAGATAAAACCAAACTTTGAATTGACCTAGGACTTGCTGCTAACTACTGTAGTTTAATTCTAGTTTTATTTGTTTTAGCTCTTTTTATAACGACGAAAAAGAGTTAAACCAAATTGGCGTCGTTGCCGGTTTGGTTAATTTCTTTCTTGTCTTAGGTTTCTAGTTATATTTTCTTAGTTTTTGTAGTTAGTTTATCATTCGGCTCTTTAGATTCTCTGAATTCTGGAAATTGTGTTTTAGAAGTATTTTAAAAGTGTTAGGCTGCTCTCGTTGGCCTTATATTGCTGGAAATTGTGTTTGCTGTTCTGGATTTTTGTTAAGACTATTCTGGACTGGATATATCCTGTTTGTACTGGTGGTTTTGTCTTTGATTTTGTTGGATTTTCTGCATTTTGCTGCATATTCTGCTGGTATTGGTGGTTATCTTGTTGATTTGTTTTGCAGAGACTAATTGCTTGACTGTTTTGTTCACTTTGCATATAGTTGCACTTAGTGAATTGTATGAACCCTACCACATCACTAGTACCATTGGATAGAGAGATTAATAAGACTCTGAGAGAACTTAAGAACAAGAAAAAGCAAGAGAAGGAAGCTTGTAAGCAATCTGTAGGATCCACATCAAATCCACAAAATTCATTTGTAGCGTCCAATAACACACTCCTAGACCAACATTTTATTATGGCAGAAAGGCAAGAAGACCAGAGAGAGCATGAACATGAGCGTGAGAGACATGATAGGCGAGAGCAAGAGGATGAACATCATTTTGAGGGGGGTAGGCAATTACATGATGATGATAGACCTATGCTAGAGTTCACACAGTCATATGCATCATTTGCACCTCAAGGTTTTTATGCTAACCCCGCTAACTTTGAGATTAAAGGATCTCTTCTTGCTCATCTGCCTAAGTTTACAGGTTTTTCGCATGAGGATGCTCACACGCACTTGCTCGGCCTCTATCATACTTGATCCTCCATGAAGCCACCTAATGCCGACCTGGATGATGTTCTGTTGAGAGTGTTCCAGTTCTCCTTGGAAGGAAAAGCCAAGGAGTGGCTCTTGAACCTTCCTACTTATTATGCCACCCTTTCTTGGGAGCAACTGAAGAAGGTGTTCTTGGATCGCTATTTTCCCATCTCCAAGATATCCAAGCTTAGGAAGGACATAACTGGTGTTCAACAGTTTCCTAGGAGTCTTTCTATGAATATTGGAGCCGGTTCAACACCTTGGTGAATTCGTGTCCCAACCACAACATCTCCAAAGGCAACTTAGTGCAATATTTTTATGATGGCCTGATACCGCTGCTCAAGATGAGTGTGGATGCTGCTTCTAATGGCTCTTTGTTCAATTTATCTGCCAATGAAGGCTGGAGCCTCTTTTCAACCATGGCCTCTAATAACCAGAACTTTTATGGACATGATGCTCTTTATGGTGGTGCACCTAAGGTTGCCTCCCTGAGTGGGGATGACAAGCTGTACAATTCTATTGAGAGGTTGACCGAGAGCCTCAGCAGGATGGACAGACGCTTTGTGACGCCTACTTCTTGTGTTGATGATTCTATGGCCTTGGTAGCTTCATCCTGTGATCACTGTGGCTCGCCGATGCACCTATCCTCAGACTGTCCATCCCAAGCGGAAGTGACGGCCATGTATAACAATGCTAGGCCTCAAGCCAAGTACGATCCTTACTCTTCCACGTACAATCCGGGATGGAGGGACCACCCGAACTTTAAGTGGGGGGGAGGTTCAAAGCAAGCCACAAATTCTAGCTCCTTCCATCCACAACAACAGCCTAAGTGGGGGGGGAGGCAATTTTCAAGCCTCTAATGCTTATCCCTCACAACAAGGCTATGGATCATACCAAGGGAGGTCTAATCCTAATGCCCAAGGATACAGGCTGAATCATCAAGCAAATGCTCCTCCATATATGAAAAATGATAATCCAGCTCATGCTCCACGTAACAACATGGTGGGATCTCAATCCTATGATCCTTCATCTAGCTCGTTGATATCTCAGCCAGACATGATTGACCAAGTGATGTCAAGTGTAATGGCGAAGGTTAATGAGAACTTTAAGAAGCAGCAGGAAGATCTTACCACCTTAGTGTCTCAGCTGTTGAACAATAGAGCTGAGCAGGACGCAAAGAAAGGAGGATTACCGTCTAATGTGGTGGTTAATCCTCAAAATATTCATTCTATGCACCTCAGAAGTGGGCGGAAGTATGGTGATGCTTACAAATATGAAGAAGAGGAGGAGACACAGCTGCCTTGTGAGGCCGAGCAGAATGTATTGATTGAGGGAGGTCACTCTAGCCTCCAGAATGATTTTGTTGGTGATCAGATGCATGGAGAGGCTATACTTAATCCGCCTCTTGATGAACTACTTGATGAGGCTGAGAGCCTGACTTAGGAAAGTGATAAAGCTGAGAGCTCGAAGGAGGATAAGAGGAAGGAGATTGCAAGAGGGAAGCTTAAAGTCGGAGACTCTTCTTCTTCTCAAGAACCTACTCAACAAAGAGATGAGTCTCCTAAGGGTAAGACTCTTGACCCCAAATATTTACCTTTTCCTAACTCGTATGCTTTAGTTAAGAAACAACATGATGATGAGTTAGAAAAGGAAATGCTCAACTTATTTTCTAAGCTTGAAGTAAATGTACCTATGCTTGTACTGGTAAAGCAAATGCCTAAGTATGCTAAGTTCTTAAAAGATCTTTGCACTAACAAGAGAGTTGGTAATGCAAGTAACAAAATCCAGCTTAGGACTAATGTTTC
Organism: Mimosa pudica; assembly: GCA_029929735.1. Classification (NCBI taxonomy): domain Eukaryota; kingdom Viridiplantae; phylum Streptophyta; class Magnoliopsida; order Fabales; family Fabaceae; genus Mimosa; species Mimosa pudica. The sequence goes on along the minus strand of JAKELP010000037.1, from coordinate 1,539,892 downwards.
GTCTCTTTTGAAAGGGCATTTACCCTCAAAGTGTGGAGATCCAGGGTCTTTCACCATCCCGTGTCAAATAGGGAAACTTAGCTTTGGGAAAGCACTGCTTGATCTAGGGGCCGCCATTAACGTCATGCCTAAGGCCACCTACTTAGCACTAGGGTTAAAGAATTTAAGTGAAACTAGTGTGGTGATTCAATTAGCAGATAGGTCCATAAAGAAACCCTTTGGCTTTATAGAAGACATTCTAGTGAGGGTTAGGGAACTAGTTTTCCCGGTGGATTTTTATGTGCTGGATATGACAAGTAACACTAGCATGGATGATTCTTTAATCTTAGGAAGGCCATTTATGAAGACTGCTAGGATGGTGATTAGCCTAGAAGGGGGATTTGTGACAATGCAAGTGGGAAATCAGATAATAAGTTTTGATGTAGGCAAAGCCATGAGACACCCCCATGAGGACTATTCCCTTTTGGGTTTGAGTGTGATGGACTCCTTGATGCATGTAATCTGTGATGAGCATGTAAATTCTTTTAATCTGAATATGTTTGATATGGTTGATGCTCATATGTGCTATAATGATTCTTGTGCTAGTTTGATTTATAATACATGCTTGCATGATGTTCCTAACGATTCATCTAGCATAGGAAGTTCAGTGACAGAATTCATGGATTCATTGCATGTGCACTATAATTTTGATGATGATTGCACGTCTATTTCCTCTCTGTCAAGCTACAACCCCTTGGAAGAGGGAAGTTTGTTTAATTTTGTAGGACAGGAAAATGGAGGTTGTGAATTCACCAAGGAAATTGAGAAATCCAGTGCACAAGAGTTTGACCATGAAGAGTATGAAGCTTTAAAGAGAGGCCGATTACACAAGCTGAGAGAGAAGCTTTATCTGAAAGAGCTTGCGCTCGCTGACGAACCACATGATTCTACCCCGAGTGGAAGTGGTGATGAGAACTTGGATATGAGTTCTGAGGACTTGAACTCTGAGAGCCCGAATTTTTGTGATGAGTTGCCAGACTTTGATGATGATCCCTATGAGCCAAAAGTGCTACAAGTTGAGATGCACACTTTGGTTCCATCTATTATTGAGCCACCTACTCTGGAGCTGAAACCTTTGTCACCCAATCATAAATACGCTTACTTTCTTGATGAAGAGAAGCTCCCAGTGATTGTTTCTACTTCTCTTTCTTCTCTTGAGGAAGGGAAGTTACTTGATGTGTTAAGAAGATACAAGGGGGCCATTGGGTGGACTCTAGCCGATCTTCCCTGTATGAGTCCTACAACCTGCATGCACCGAATCTTACTTGCTGACGATGCTAAGCCAGTGCGACAACCACAAAGGAGGCTCAACCCTTTGATACTGGATGTTGTGAAGAAGGAGGTTGAGAAGCTCTTAAGTGCCGGAATTATATATTCGATCAGCGATAGTGAATGGGTGAGCCCTATTCATGTGGTGCCGAAGAAGAGTGGGCTGACCGTGGTGAAAAATGTCAAAGATGAGCTAGTACCTACACGAGTTCAGAACTCTTGGAGGGTCTGCATTGATTACCGGAGGTTAAATGATTCCACAAGGAAAGACCACTTCCTGTTGCCATTTATTGATCAGATGCTGGAAAGACTAGCTGGCAAGTCACACTACTGTTTTCTGGATGGTTTCTCAGGGTACTTCCAGGTTCCCATAGCACCAGAGGACCAAGAAAAGACGACCTTTACTTGCCCCTTTGGGACCTTCGCATACAGGAAATGCCTTTTGGTTTGTGCAATGCTCCAGGAACTTTTCAATGTTGTATGATGAGCATTTTCAATGACTTGCTGGAGGATGGCATCGAGGTATTTATGGATGATTTCTCTCTCTATGGAGATAGTTTTGATGCTTGCTTGGTCAATCTTGAGAAGGCTTTGGGTAGATGTGTGGAGAAAGGTTTGGTACTCAACTTTGAGAAGTGTCATTTCATGGTGGATAAGGGCATAGTTCTGGGACACTTAGTCTCAAAGGAGGGCATTCAAGTTGACAAAGCCAAGGTCGAGGTAATCTCTTCTCTACCCTTCCCTACGTGCTTGAAGGAGTTGAGGTCCTTTTTAGGACATGTGGGCTTTTATAGAAGATTTATCAAGGGCTTCAGCCAAATTGCTGCTCCTTAATCTCATTTATTACAAAAAGAGGCCGAATTTGACTTCTCTAGTGCTTGTAAGGAAGCCTTTGTTGAGTTGAAGTCAAGACTTATCTCTCCTCCTATCTTGGTTGCACCTAATTGGGAGTTTCCTTTTGAGCTATCATGTGATGCTTCCAACGAGGCCTTGGGAGCCATGCTCGGCCAGAGGCATGATTCATTGCCGAGGGTGATTGCTTATGCATCTAAGACTTTGGATATAGCTCAAAGGAATTATACAACAACAGAGAAGGAATTATTTGCCATTGTCTTTGGTCTAGACAAATTTCGGCAATACTTACTTCATTCCAAAGTAACTGTATTCACAGATCATGCAGCTATTCGATATTTGCTCTCTAAACCGCAAACAAAGCCCAGGCTCTTGCGATGGGTGTTGCTGTTACAAGAATTTGAGTTGGAGATCAAAGACAGAACAAGAAGAGAGAACTTAGTGGCTGATCATTTGAGCCGCCTACCAATGGACGCGGAAGGTGTTGATGATTCTTCTTTTGTTTGTGACACCTTCCCGGATGCCTTATTATGTGCTTTGAATGCAAAGAAGGATCCGTGGTATGCTCATCTTGTGAACTATCTGGTTGCCGAAGTCACTTCACCTTCTTTGAACAAGCATCAGGTTCAAAAGTTGAAAAGAGATGCTAGCTACTATATTTGGGATGAGCCACACTTGTGGTGGCTATGTAATGATCAAATAATCAGGAAGTGTGTGCAAGATGATGAAATCCCATCAATCCTGGAGTTTTGTCATTCGCTAGCTTGTGGAGGACACTTTGGTGCTAAAAAGACTTCAAGGAAGATTCTGGAGGCCGGTTTCTATTGGCCTACTCAGTTTAAGGACGCATATGAGTATTGCAAGTCTTGTGACAAGTGCCAGAGGTTCGGGAGCTTAGGGAAGAGACAGGAGATGCCTCAAGTGCCGATGTTGTATTGTGACCCTTTTGATGTTTGGGGTATAGACTTCATGGGACCTTTTCCCCCATCCAACGGCTTCACATATATTCTGCTGGCGGTGGATTACCTGTCTAGGTGGGTGGAAGCTGTGCCAACCAGGGCTAATGATGCGAGGGCTGTGTTGAAATTTCTGAAGTCTAATATCTTTTGCCGGTTTGGAGTTCCAAGAGCTTTGGTGAGTGATCAAGGTTCTCATTTTTGTAACAAGCTCATGTCTTCATTGCTCAGCCAATTTGGGGTGAATCACAAAGTTTCTACACCTTACCACCCCCAAACCAATGGGGAAGCCGAGGTGAGCAATAGACAGATCAAAAACATCCTTGAGCGTATTGTGAAACCCAGCAGGAAGGATTGGAGCTTGAGACTTGAAGAAGCTCTCTGGGCATATAGGACTTCATTTAAGACTCCTATTGGCATGTCTCCTTATCGGCTCATATATGGAAAAGCTTGTCATTTACCAGTTGAGCTACAGCACAAGTCTTATTGGGCAGTTAAATCTTGTATTGAAGATATGGATGCTGCGGCTCAAGAGAGGCAATTACTCTGAGTGAGCTTGATGAGCTTAGGAACGAGGCCTATGAGAACTCGCGGATCCTGAAAGAGAAGACTAAGGCCATTCATGATAGTGGCATTCTGAGGAAGCAGTTCAACGAGGGAGATCTTGTCTTGTGCTATAGGGTAAGATTCAAATTTTGTGGAGGAGGCAAGCTTAAAGACAAGTGGCAAGGACCTTATGAAGTGCTCAAGTCTCATGATTTTGGGATGGTTGAGATCAAGAATCTCATGGATGGTCGTGTATACAGAGTCAATGGCCACTTGCTCAAATTATATAAGGAGAACTTCAAGCCGCCCTAAAGGTTGCTTCTTTCCTTCCCTACTCGCTTTCTATTGTTTTATTCTAAGTGTGGGGGAAGGCATTAGTTAGTTTTAAAAAAAATAAGATTTTGTTTAGGTTAGTTTTAGTATGATATGTGTGTTTGTTAAAATAAATCTGAAAAAAAAAAATTCACTAGTGCTTGGGGAATGTTTATAAGCTTCTGGAAGTGTCAGTGTGGAAATAAAGGAACTTGCATCCGGAAGCGTTTTTGCTTCCGGTAGCATTTTTGCTTCCGCTAGGGATGAGACTTAGAATCTGAACCAGAGTGACTTCCTATAGCCATTTTGCTTCCGGTAGGCTTGAGTCTAAATCCAGTTAGGCTTCCTGAGCGTCAGTGAGAAAAAAAAAATAATACATAATATTTTAGGTTGTGCTTAGTATGTGTTTGTTTGTAAATAATACATGCATTGGCCATTTGTATGCTTGAACTGCCCGGCCTTTTATGTTGCTGCTTTGCCTTTAAAATACATCTTCCTACTCGAATTGATTGGTCCATTGAGGACAATGTATGCTTTAAGTGTGGGGGAGGTGTATTATGTGATTAAAAGTGGTTTATTTCAAAGCTCACACACTTAATTTTTGGACTTTATTGGCATAATTATGGCTCTTGAAAGTAAATGGAATTGTCCTCTACTGTGTAAGTAGAATTTTTGGAATGATTACTTAGGGCATTGCATGGGGCACTTTTAAGGTATAAAGAGGGTGTAAGTTTCTCATTTAACTTTTCTTAGGGAGGAAGTGACTGATTAGAGTAAGCCATAAATGTGAGAAGCCTCCAACCGAATTGAGTGGGCCAATAGTCAACTTCACCTCCTAGAACTTGTCCTAGCTCTTGTTCAAGATCACAATGCATGGCATGATTGAAAATGAAAGGGGCGTTTCTTTCTAAACCCTCATGACCCAAACACTAAGCCAACCAAATATTATCCTTTGATTAACCCCTTTGGGCCATTCACTTTTCTTTTCTACCACCTTGACCAATGTGTGAATAAGTGACTATAGCATATGCTTGCATTTATATTAGGGTTGTATTGTTATATCTTGTGAAAAGCATGCTATATGAGTGAAAAAATAAAAGATGGCTGAGAGCCACAAGAGAGGAAAAGAAAGGAAAAGTGGCCAAAGGCCAAGAAAAAAAAATGAAAGAAAAAAAAAATAAGGCCAAAGGCCTATCAAAAGAGAAAAGCACAAAGTGCTTGAGTATGCCAAAGGCATTTGAGTGAAAAGAAAAAAAATGTGAGAAGCACAAAGTGCTTGAAAAATTTTGTGGCCGAGAGTAGCATGTTTTATTGGACTTAGACTCTTTGTATTGTAGGTATATGTGGTAGCTACTTATTCATATTATTGGTCATTGACTACTTTCCATCATTCACCATTCATTATTAGCCTTCCATTCAACCCATTAAGTCCCCTAGATTTGGTTATGTCATGCATAATAATGGGTGAGAACTTAGAGCTATTACAAGCCTATGGTGATGGTTAAGTGCATTGAGCCAAAGAGTGATCACAAGTCCCTAGTTAGGTATTTTTCCTAACTTGAGTGAATGAGTGTAAACACTTTATCCGGTGAGGAAAAATCTCAATTGGCACTCCTCCTTAGGTCTAGTTGCTTGATAAACTTGCATTCACTTTGTATTCTTAGATTTGGCCCATGCGAAGGCTCTAGGGAAAGATTCAAGAAGATCAACTTGTATGCTATGCCAATTCCAATTGCCTTCACTATGCTTAATGATTGAGTTAATCTTTTATATGACTTTGCCCGGAGTGCAAAGATTAAGTGTGGGGGATTTGATTGGACCAAATTTCATGCCTTTAAGCATGTGCATTTGAGCTTAATTAGTGTGGTTTATTTGTTATAATTGATCATTATTGGTACATTTTCATGCACATGCTTATGTGTAAATATTTGAAGAATAATAGCCTTATTACTTGCATTTTATGAAATTAAGGGTATTTTGGTCATTTTGACTATGTGATATGTTTTTCATGTAGGGGGTCCCAAGTGGGCCCCACATACCTTTGGTGGAGCTTCAGTGGAGGTAACTTGGCAAGAAGGAAGGCTAGATGACTTGTACTCAAAGTCACATCCGGATGCAGGTTTACATCCGGAAGCAGAGTTATTTCAGGAAGGGAACTCACATCCGGAAGCGAATGCACAGCCGGAAGTGAATGCCCTTGAGCTTGTTGAATGAAGACTTACATCCGGAAGTGGATGTACATCCGGAAGTGAACATTTTGGAGCTGGCGGACGAAGAGTTACATCCGGAAGTTTAAGCCTATCCGTCAGCGAGTACAAGAGCCAGACTGCACAATGATCAGAAATGTGAGCTACTTTTCAGAAGTCTTTTGTGCAGAGTTAATTTAAGGCAAAGTCAGCCCTGCAGCTTGAAGGTACTTGGGGAGCATCTTTCCAAATGAGGCAAAAGTGGCGCCAAGGTCAAATTCAAGTCTGGAGGCCTCATTAAGGGCAATTTTGGAAGCACAATCACTTGGAGAAAAAGGAGGAACCTTTAGAAATGCATGGAGACGAGATCTAGTCCACATTCATCCTAACCTTTCACCAAATACCAAAAATACCCTTTGGGCGATAATCCCAAAGTTACTCACCACTATAAAAGCTAAAATGTAACGAACTCTCATAACAACTTCACTCACTTCACTTTCATTTTCTCTCTCCTCTAACAAACTCTCTCAACTCCATCTTCATCTTCTTCACCTTCTCACTTCGTAAACCACCTCCATGGCTGCCATAACCTCACACCTTCCTCCATCCGCCTTCATCTTCATGTGAGGCTAGATCGCCTAGCCTTCTTCTCCAAGGAAATGTGCTTGTAGAATCAACCTATGGCTTCATATGCTTGTAATTTTCTCTTTTAGGTTTCAAGCTATATGTAAATTTTTGCCTATGTATGTCTAGATCTAGGCTTATATAGGTTAAAGCATCTCTATTTTAGGTGTTCTACTTTATGTTAGCTTGAAATCTCTCTTAATTGTTTAGGACATGAAAACCGAGGCTTAATTCTTGTAATTTCATACATGTATGTGTGTGCGATTAGCTCCTCCTACATTTGTGGAATGAATTTGTTTCCTAAATGCTAGATCTAGTGTTTAGAGTTGCTTTTGGTATGTTCTTGGATTGAAAGAGCTTAAGCCTTAATTAAATTAGTTAAACTCTTGTAGACTTCTTTGATTAAAGAGATCTCGAGAATTTAACTAGTTTATATTAAGAAGAACAAGTATATGAAGTCCGATTAAACGTAAGCACAGAGTACTTGGAGAAGGAGGTACCTTCCATTCCATACTTTCACACTTTTAATTCTGTTAGTTGTAGTTTTTACTAGTTTTAATTAGTCTTAGATATAAAGCTTGCACACAACCTGTTTGATAATTTGCTTAACTTGTGATTATTTAACCTAAGCAAGAGATAAAACCAAACTGTGAATTGACCTAGGACTTGCTGCTAACTACTGTAATTTAATTCTAGTTTTATTTGTTTTAGCTCTTTTTATAACGACGAAAAAGAGTTAAACCAATGTTTTGAAACCCAGACCGGCCCGGCCGGTTTAACCGGAAAACTCGGGAACCGGAGGCAAGGCCGATCCGGAGGGGGACCAGCCCGGCAAGGGATCAAAAGAGCATATTCCAGGGCCAACCCGGCTGGTTGGACCGGGAACCGGGACCCGGAACCGGGACCCGTTCGCTTTGTTGCATGAGGCTGCATGGGTGATTCCTATTTATAGATCCTCTCTAGTCTTCCACTTCTTATCATGCTCGATGTGGGACTTCTGAAAATCATCATCAATTGCTAAAACCCACCTCCCCTCTAAAATCCAAACAATGCTTTCCTTCGTCTTTCCGTCTTCTCATGCTACTCCGTTTTTTTTTGCCAGATTTCTTATGGTACTCCAGTTGTTGAATATTTGTTTGACCCAAAAATAAATAAACTAATTGTATATTTGAATATTTAATATCAAGTTTTATGTTAAAATTATTTGTGGAACTTATAATTTCACCTTATACTTAATTTTAATATTCTGAATGATTTTGATTGTACTGATTAAAGGATTGTCAGGAATTATTGATGAAGATTCTCCATTTTTATGTACTATACCTTTGAAACATTTAAATTTTTGTTAAATACTCTTATAATTTAATATTAATGTTGGTTTGTTGTTATTAATTAATATATTTTTTAATTATTTTAATGTGGCCGGTTGAACCTTTAACCCTTGACCCTCTGCCTCAGCCGGGTCTACCCCCGGTCCGAGTTTTAATACCTTGAGTTAAACCACTGTGCCTGCCCGGAACATTCTTGAAGAGATTATGATGAAATATGGGTTGAAGAGGCAAGTCAATCCACCTATAGTAATTGCCACTCCAATCCCTCCTTCTGAGCCAACCTCTGCTCCTCCTCCTCCTTCTCCAGTAGTCAAGTTCAGCAAGTCTAGGAAAAAGCATGTTGCCAGAAAGGCTACTGGTACTTCTGAGCCTACTGAGAGTGAAGAAGAGGATACGGTTGATCACACTGAGGAGCATGAGTTTGAAAGATCCACTCAACCTGGGGAAGCATCTGAGCCCCAGTCCTCCACCCAAGTGCCTCCAGAAGAAATTCCTCCACTTGTGGAAGTTAAGTTAGAGGTGGAAGACATGACTCCAGAGGAGTTTGAGCGGTATGGCTGGACAGACAGGCTCACCTTTGATCAGTTTACTCATCTTGATGCTGAGAGGGGACATGCTAAGCATCCTGATAGCCTGAAAAGGAAAGGGAAAGGGGAAAGGAAAGTCAAGTGAAGGTGATAACCCAAGCTATCCTGTGTGGAATGTCAAGGTCAGAGCCATCCATTATCCCTTTGGATCCATGCCTATCTCTGATTCGCCTTTTGGAGAATTTGCTGGGCTTACTGAAGTCAATGACCTGAAGAAGGCCATTGAGGAATCCCTTGAGTCAGAGAGACTGAGAAGAGCGAAAGCCGAGGCAGACCTTCTAGATATGCTTGCTCAGATTGATCAGAGTGAGAAGGATGCTCAGTTGGCTAAGATGCAAGAGGAGTGTAATCAGAAACAATTAGAGAGAGAGAGAGAGAGGAAAAAGAGACACCAGCTCTAAACCCAAACCCCTCATGCATTTAACTTAGAATTTTTCTTTTCATATTTCTCATGCATAGTTATCTGCTCATTTGTAAATCTGACTGTTTATTATATTTCTATCTTGTAATTGATTTACTTATTACTAATGAAAATTTGCCTTGAGTTCATCTGTGCATTTTATTTGATTAATTCTCTAATATGAACTTAATTAGATAACTTAGTTTGTCATCATCAAAAAGGGGGAGAATGTTAGAATCTTAAGTTTTGATGAAGACTAAAAATGAAAGAACAAGTTAAACACTTAGAAAAATTAGGTTAATATAGAACCACAAGTAAGAGTACAACCGAATGTGGATTTACTTCCGGATGGACTAGGACTAGCGCTCGCGGATGAATGACTCATCCCCCAGCGGAAGCAAGTAATACACTAAGTCATAACTCAGTCTAGGAACATTAGGAGTATAAAATCCTTGAGACTAAGTTAGGACGCAACCGGATGCAGGAATGCTTCCGGATGCTTAGTGACTAGCGCTGCCTATTGGATTAGGCAACACCGAACGTCAGTGAATATAACTCTAAGTCATAACTAAAGTCTAGTAGGAGTACTTCCGGATGTGAAATTGCTTCCGGAAGTAAGAGAGCTTCCTTAGACAAAATGAACTCCCACTGCATGTGACTATGTGTTAATATTGCTAGACTAACGTTCAAGTGCCGCACTGAGTGATGTTTCTTCCAGATGTGGAATTGCTTCCGGTAGCAATCTGAATGTCAGAACGAACAACAGTGCAGTGTCAGAGTGCTTTTTGGCAGAGCAGAGTTGTCAGAGTTGCTTTTCAGAGATAAAGCAAAGTCAACCCTGCTGAGCATTGATGGAGCATTAATGAGCAACGGTAACATGGGAATAACAGCTATATTCAAACGGCATTGTTACCTACCAAGAGAGAGAATACTTGAAGACACTATATAAAGAAGCTCATCTTCATTTATGAAGATAACTTGGAGAAACACGCAGAAATCTAGAGAGAGAAACTGAGAGCATTCTTCAAGCATTCAAAGCTGCCCAGAAAAGCAAGAGAGCACTTAATACATTGAGAGTTTTATTCTTTATCCATCTTGTACTCTTTGTAGTTAAGTCTCTTCATTTATTGAGAGAACTCATTGTACTTAAGTGAGTAACATCATCTGTTCTTAGAGAGAACTAAGTTTAGAAAATCCTTTATTTGAAAGGTTGAACCCTTACAGGTTGTAAGGGGGAGTGAGTCTATAAGGTTACAAGTGAACCTGGTGTAAAACTTGTGGTTGTAAGGTTGCAAGTGATCCCGTGCTAAAACTTGCGGCTAAAGGTTCCAGGTGAACCCGTTTGTAAAACCTGGGGTTAGTGGAACTCAATCTGGGTGATTGAGAACTGGACGTAGGTCAAGAGTTGGACCGAACCAGTATAAAACCTTGTGTGCCTTTATTGTATGATTTATTTGGTAGCACAATTCACCCCCCTCTTGTGCATCCTCACTTTCAAACTGTTCAGAGTGGGAGGATTGAACCATTATCACCAAATGACAACGGTGACCCCAATCCATATCAGGAAAGTGAGCATGTTGAAATCTTGATTCGGAAAAGCCAAAGGGGCAAGGCCCTGAGAAGGCGTTTCTTCTTTGAGGGAGCAGTTCTTCTCCTCAGTCCAAAAGACAATAAGGAGGATCCTAAAAGTGTTAAAGATGCAATTTCAGGACCGACTAAGGAAAAATGGCATAAGGCCTTACAAGAGGAAATGGATTCCGTGAAAGATAACAAAGATTGGGAATTGGTTGATCTTCCAAAAGGCCGAAAAGCTATTGGGAACAAGTGGATTCTCAAATACAAGCAAAAGGCTGATGGAACAATCGATAGGCCCAAAGCTCGATTGGTAGCCAAGGAGTATACCTAGTGAGAAGGGGTGGTCTATGAAGACATCTTCTCTCCAGTGGTACATTTTAACTCAATTAGACTAATACTGACTTTAGTAGCCGGTCTAGACTTGGAGTTACATCAAATGGATGTAAAAGCCGCTTTCCTAGATGAGGAAATTTACATGGAACAACCTGATGCTTTTATGCAATTGGGAAATGAACAAAAGGTTTATAAGCTCCTAAAGTCCATTTATGGGCTGAAACAATCATCTAGGCAGTGGTATTTGAAGTTTCATAAGACTGTAACTTCATTTGACTTCAAAATGATCGAAGAAGACCATTGTGTTTAAATGAAACTGTTTGAAGGTAATTTTGTGATATTATCTCTTTATGTTGATGACATTCTCCTAGCTGGGACTAACCTTAAGGCTGTTAAACAATCAAAGACTGGTTGTCTTTGAACTTTGAAATGAAACACATGGGTGAAGCAGAATATATCTTGGGTGTCAAGATAAAAAGGGATCGCTCAAAAAGGATGTTATCAATGTCCCAAAAGACATACATAGCGAAAATCCTGGAACAGCTCAATATGAGAGATTGTAAACCCATGGATACCCCTGGGCTGAAAATCTTGGTGCTCGTTTAGGATTGTGAAATCATGTATTTGTAGAAGTATTGATTGAGTAAAATGTTAGTTATTTAAAGAAAGGAAAATCTCATGTTAAACATGGGAAATAAGATTTGGTGTTATCATAGAACCAAAATGATAATGATTCATTGAAATTGGAGATTGATACAAAGAGTATGTGGGTGTAACAACCATGAATTGGAAATCTAAATTATGATTTATAGGCTGAATGATTACCTGACATTAAAATATATTCTTTATGGAGTTTTCAGAGACATTATTGTGTAGAATGTGTGAGAAACTTTGAGTTCATCTTGTGAAATTGAACCTAATTGTTCTTGTTCAACTTCGGTTGTATAAAGAGGTTAAGTTTAGGTGTATTTGGTTAAATGTGTAGTTAATGAAATCGTAAACTCTACAGAAGTAAGCTGGAAATTCTCACACTACTACAGATGAACACATATATTAGCGCACCTTTACATGCGCTTCAAAAAACAGCACTGGTAAATGATTCCTATACATGCGCTTATAAACTAAAGCACATGTATAGTTTTTAACTAAAATTAGGATTCTTTGAACAATATATTCTTGCATAGATGAATTCTAAATATGTTAAAACTTGTCTCATACTCATATAGATTAAGTTAAATCATTATAAATATATATAATGATTTAACCTAGCGCATGTGTCTCCTATACATGCGCTTAAAGCGCATGTATGGGTGGGAACATTTTTAGAGATCAAAACTCATACATAAAATGAATTCCTAATATTTTAAAATTTGATTCATCTTCATACTGATTGGACCGAATTTTATCCCTTTAAGCATGTGCATTTGAGCTTAATTAGTGTGGTTTATTTGCTATATTTGATCATTATTGGAACATTTTTATGCGCATGCTTATGTGTAATTATTTGGAGAATATTAGCCTTTTTACTTGCATTTTAAGAAACCAAGGGTATTTTGGTCATTTTGACTATTTGATGATATTTTAATGTAGGGGGTCCCACGTGGGCCCCACACATCCTTGGTGGAGCTTTGGTGGAGCTTAGTTGGCAAGGAGGAAGGCTAGTTGGCAAGGAAAATGACATAAAGCAACAATTACCATTTTTGGTAAAAAGGACAAGACACTTTTGGAGCATCTTTTCAAATGAGGCAAAATTGGCTCCAACTTCAAATTCAAATTTGGAGGCCTCATTAAGGGCATTTTTGGGAGCACAATCAATTGGAGAAAAAGGAGAGACCTTTGGGAATGCACTTAGCCCACATCAAGTCCACATTCATCCACATTTGCCGCACAATTCCGAAAATACCCCTCCTTCCATTAATCTCACACCTTTCATCCTTTACCCTTAAACCACCATAAAAAAATATCTTTTGACAGCTCATAACCTCCACTTGACAGCTCATTAACTCCCTAAGCCAACTCATCATCTAACTAACTCACTTACTTAATCCCCAACTAACTTCATTTGACACATTCCTTCACTTTCCATCTCAACTTCATCTTCTTCCTCTCCATTTTCTCTCTTTTCTTTCCACACACTTCACTTCTTGGCCGAAATTTCCTCTCCATTTCCACCTTCATTCTTTACCTCCATGGCTTCCATAACCTCACGCCTTCTCCTCATCTTCACCTCCATGAGCAGCGGCTAGATCGCCTCTCCTTCTTCTCCAAGGAAAAGTGCTTGAAGAACTCAACATTTGGCTTCATATGCTTGTAATTTGCTCTTTTAGGTTCCAAGCTAGATGTAAGTTTTTGCATATGTATGTCTAGATTTAGGCTTTTATAGGTTAGAACATCTTGATTTGAGGTGTTCTACTTAATTGTAGCTTGGAATCTCTCTTTTGTGTTAAGGACATGAAAACCGAGGCTTAATTCTTGTAGTTTCATACATGTATGTGTGTGCGATTAGCTCCTCTTGCATTTATGGAATGAATTTGTTTCTTAAGTACTAGATCTAGTGCTTAATGTTGCTATAGGTATGTTCTTGGCTTGAAAGAGCTTTAGGCTTGATTAAATTAGTTAAACTCTTGTAGATTCCTTTGATTAAAGAGATCTCAAGGATTTAACTAGTTTATATTAAGTGAAACAAGTATATGAAGTCTAATTCATCAAAGCACTAAGTACTTGGAGAAGGAGGTGACTTCCTAACTCATCTCTTCACATTTTCTATTCGGTCACTTTTATTTTCTTTAGCATATTAGCTGTAGTTTGTAGTTTAACATCAATCTCAAACTTCCGTGTTAATTTGCGTGACTTTTCATCCTTGAACTTGCAAGATTTTACCTAGATTGTGGAAAAGACCTATACTCATCACTATACATTAGTGAGAATTGAGTATTGAATTGTTTTGATTAACCTTTTTAGGCTACAAAAAAGAGTTAAATCAAGTGGCGCCGTTGCCGGTTTAGGTTGATTCTTGCTAGTTTTAAGTTTTAGTAGTCACAATTTTAATTTGTTGTTACTTGTGTTCCATTCGGTTACTCTGGACTTGTGAGCATAGTTCTGATTTTGTGCCTTTTAGACATTGCTCATTACTTTTCTGGACATATTTGTGCTGTTTGGTGCTTAATTGGCTGCTCTAGTTAGCCAAACTATTGTTAGGAAATTGTTCAGAAAGTTGCTGGAATTTGTTGTCTGACTGTGCTGGAATTTCAGGTTCCTTGTTTTTAAAACTGGGAGCAATCTACTGCACAATAAATAAAACTGTTTTACCAGGATAATCTACCAGATTTGAGTTTTCTTTGGACATATTATTTGTGTATAACTGATTTGTATACTGCGTGGAATAATTCGTTGAAGTCAGACTGTTTGTTGGAAAGTCCCTGTGTGACCAGTTTGCTTGCTTGTGCAATTATAAATTGTGTAGCTCGAATTTGATCAAACTTGTTTCTTGTGGTTAAACTACACATTTTAAGCTTTCCAGGGACATATTACATGTTGCTAGAATCCTTTTGTATTGTCTGGAAAGAATTTTTGAACTCTGCCCTGTGTGCTGGAAATTGCTCTGAAAACACTGTTTTTACTTCCTCACGGTTTTTAAAACTGGGAGCAATATACAACGAATTTTGAGAAACTGTTTTAACTGGAAAAACTACAAGTTTTGAGCTTTCATTTGATATATTATTTGCCTCAAAATTCGATTCCTACTGTCCAGCGTGAATTTTTGAAATTTCCCTGTTTTGCTGGATTTTTTGGACTATTTCTGGACAACTTGGGATTATATTCTGTTTGTGCTGCTGGCTGGTTGTTGTGGTTTGTTTGCAGGGTTTTGTTGGTTTGTTTTGCCCATTTTTGCAGGACATTTTAACGCTTGTTCTTCATGGATAAAAGAATGAATGAATTTGCAAGGCCCTATGCCTCATTCTCACCTCATGGCATGACCACCAATCCACAACAATTCGATGGGAGGAGACTTCCAATCCAAGAGCATAACCCTTCCACAAACACATACCATCAAGGATGGGAGGACCATCCAAGCTTTGAGTGGGGGGGAGGAGGTTATGCTACTCCATATCATGCTTTTCAAGATCAACAAGAGTATGCTCGTCAATATCAAGATCATGATCCTTACCAAATGGGGCCTAATCCTTCTTGTGCTCAAAGGCCGGATGTGTATGCTTATCAAGAAGCTTTTCAATATGAGCCTAATCCACCTCCTTATGGCTATGGGCACAATTTTTATGATCATCAAGAGCCTTTACAAAGCTGTGTTCCTACACAGATGGAGCAGAATGACTTCTTTCATGCTCAAGTGCCCAATGAGTACACTTCTCCAAGTCCAGATTCTCCCTCTTCTAGTACAAATGATTTGATGATGCAAATGTGTGCATCCCTTATGGATAAGATGGAGAGGTTAGACTCTATAGTGGATCAGCGTGCAAAGCTGCTAGAGGCCATTAATTCATTTGCTTCTCAATGGATGAATACAAAGGCCGAGGAAGAGGCAAAGCAAGGTGACCTACCTTCCAATATGGTTGTAAATCCTAATGTCATGAATTTGGAGGGAGGAGTTCAAGTTGAATCAATTCCTTGCTTTGATGAAGAAGAGCATGAACCTCAAAAGTGCCAAGAGGATGATCCTAGGATTGGGATGAATGTTCCAAATCCACCTAGCACCTTTGAGTCTAATGGAGTCTTACCTAGTGCTTCTCATAATGATGATCTTGATGATTCTATGACTTGTTCATGTGATGAGTTGACCATATGCGCTGACTGTTATGAGGGTAAATATTCTCTTCTCATGGAATTCCATAGACAAAAATTGAAAAAATTGCCCACAGCCAATGATGGTGTTGTCTTGGGGACTGATACAATGGATGAGGCTACTTCTAGGGGTGATATGCATGTTGAACATTGTTCTAATTCCCTAGAGAATAATGAGGAGGTTGAGGAGCACGAAGTGACAGGATTGCCCCCTTCTATTGGGGAGAAAGAACAAGAGGTCGAGAGCTCCCTTCTCTTGGAACAAGAGGTCTCGAAGGCGTTTACGCATGATATGGAGCAACAGTCTCATCCAAAGGATGGTGAGCAAGATGGACAGCATCCTAAAACTCCAGTGACACATGTTCCTGAGGAAGTTCATAGTGAGGCCAAGAACCCTCCTCCCTTGGTTGGAGAATGCCCAGAGGCCGAGAACCAATGTTGTATCGAAGAGGAGGAGCATGAACTTTCTAAAGTAGAATCCAAGGTGGAAGCGCCATTGGCACAAGAGCTTGAATCTGTCTCTACTTCTAAACTCATGCATAAATCATCTCAAGGTATAATTCTTGATCCTACACTTGTTACCTTTCCTAGTTCTTGCAACTTAGGGAAGAAGACATATCATGAGCTTGTTCAGAGTGTGATCCTTGATTTGTTTTCTATGCTTGAATTTAATGTGTCATTGCTTGTTGTTCTTGAGCCACTGCCTACTTATGCTAAGCCTTCATTTAATATTTGCATATATAAGGAAGCATGTAGGCCATATACATTGTTGATTGAAACTGTGGAAGTACAGCATGTAAGTCCCTTGCGCTTGCTTTCACATGAGGATGAGCATACATCTTCCGGTTCATTTGACTCTTACTTGGTGAATGTTAATGATGCTTGCATGAACTCTCTTGCTGATGATTCTAGTATTGTGAGCATGCGTCTTAATGTTCCTAGTCCCAAGCATGATGACTGTGATCTTGATGATGTTGGTACATTTACACACTCCTTGTCTAGCTACAACCCCTTGCACAAGGGATGTTTGTTCAATTTTGTGGATCCAGCTAGGACGGAAGGAGTGCTTGCTTTCATGATGGAGGCTGGAGTTCAATTGCAAGAAGACTTGTGTTTCTATACCTTGTATACAATTTTTGCTTCCGGTAGCGAGTTCACTTGAGTCTAAGTTTGTTTGGCTTTGATAGCATTTGTACATCCGATAGAGCCTTAACTTAGAAATCTGAAGCTTGAGGAGCTTCCGAAAGTACTTTTGCTTCCGGAAGGGAGATTACTTAGAACATCCGAGTATGGTTGAGCTTCCGGAAGCACTTTTGCTTCCGGAAGGGACTTAACTTAAGTCCACTTTTGCATCCGATAGCCATTTTGCTTCCGGTAGCATTTTTGCTTCCGGAAGCCTAGTGACTTGAGTCTAAATCCAGTTAGGCTTCCTGAGCGTAAGTGAGGAAAAAAAATTATCATACTATACATGTGTATAAGGTTGTGCTTAGTATGTGTTTGTTTGTAAATAAGACATGCATAGACCATTTGTATGTTTGGACTGCCCGGCCTTTTATGTTGCTACCTTGCCTTTGAAATGCATCTTCCTACTTGATTTTATTGGTCCATTGAGGACAATGCATGCTTTATGTAACATAATGTTACTAATTCCCTAATTAACCATCATTATAAGTTTTAGTTAAACAATTACTTTACTAACTATGATAGAAAATAAATCTATCATAGTTAGAAAATGAACTTTCTAATAGTTTATGTAATATCCATGATAGAAAAGAATTTACTAATACAATATGAATACTATCATGGATAATCAGCAGCTAACCATGTTAGAAAAGATTAACCTAACAAGGTTAGAAAAAGGAGGCAACCTAATGATAAAGTATAATAACCTGTCACTATTACTGATTAACCAATATTATAAAATCTAATTATTATTACCTCCTAACTATGATAGAAAAAACTTTCCTTATTAATAAAAACCTATCATAGTTAGAAAAGTCACTACCACAGATTACCCCCTCTATATGCGCTTATTTTGGCCTCTACATACGCTTATAAAGCGCATGTAGAGGGGGGCGCTGGTAAAGGCTCTACATGCGCTTTTTTAAAGCGCATGTAGAGGGGGGCTCTACATGCGCTTTAAGCGCATGTAGAGGATAATACCTCAACATGCGCTTTAAGCGCATGTACCTCTACATGCGCTTAAAGCGCATGTAGAGGTGCTTCTACATGCGCTTAAAGCGCATGTAGAGGTATTACCCTCTACATGCGCTTTAAGCGCATGTACATGTACATGCGCTTAAAGCGCATGTAGAGGTGTATCTTCTACATGCGCTTTAAGCGCATGTACATCTACATGCGCTTTAAGCGCATGTAGAGGTATATCCTCTACCTCTACATGCGCTTAAAGCGCATGTAGAGCCATATTTTTTTTTTTATATATTATATTCTTTTTTTACATTTGCCACATACACGTACTTTCCTCCTGCACCAATGGTGTATACAAATAATATATACCAGAATCATTTACATTCAACAGAATCATTTAACCAAAATATACCAGAATCCATTACATTCAAAACCTAATAATATATATAAACATCACCATGAGTCAAAACGAAAATTCCTTCAAGTAGTCATAATATAAAACTACCAATTCCTCCTAAGTAAGACTACATGCAACAAAGATCATATGTACCTCAATGCCACAAAATGAAGATGATCTCAAGTAAAACACCAAAAGGGATATCATCAACCTACATGACAAAATAGCATTACATAGAATAAACAAGCATGTTACATAACAAAATTTCATAAGACAAATCCACAAATTTTTATTTAAGTAATATATGAAGATAGATACCTTAGTAAAACCTAATAAGTAACAGGTGGCTGATTAAGAACAACAGGTTCAACAATGGGGTATACAAATTTGCTCCATTCTTCAATAACTTCTCCAACTTGCGCCTTGGAGAGGCTGTCGAAACGACAGTCTTCATAATACTGGATGGACAGAAACATGTAAGTAGCAATTAAATATAAGTTAGTTAAAAGTAATCCACACATACAAGCAAATATGTGAACAAATTAAAAGACTTTTAAATTAATGGAAAATTTCAGAACTTACCTTTTCTGGGACCACCAGTTGATCATGAGTGACAATATCTTTCATAAATTTCATGACATAATACCCGCAATCATTATCATTCGGTTGGAATGGGCACTACAACAAAATACCACAAATACGTCAAAAGACTTTTATATGATTACAGTCCATAATTCAAATCATTGTTTTAGCATGTATAATTAACCTGAATTTTGAGCCAGTCATATGCTTTGGAGTATTTCATTTTTTTACTAGACCTACAAGAAGTGATCACACTAAAGTCGAGACAAACAAAATTAGTAAGAGTGACATTCATAAATGAGTTAACATAATTTAGTAAGGTTAAATCATTACCCATTGATAAACATCATATACGAAGGTCTATTTTCAGGTTTACCCGACCTAATAGGATCCAGATAGTACACCACAGGCTTTGGTGCAACGGGATTGAATGCAAGGAGAACCCAATGATTCCTAAAATGTGATTAACAGTACAGTTATATACATGTAAAATTTGGGAAAATAAAAAAAATTATTAATGACGAGTAAGAACTTACCCTACATTCACTGGGGCTAGAAACAATGTTTTATCTGAAGAAGAGCTCCCCAGACGTGCTTTCACGTCACCTTCATCCCAATAGGAAGTTGTTTCAGTCACCATTGAGGTTGTATTGGGATCTATGAATGAGAAATTGATATTTTCCCCTGGCACAATTATTTCATCATGCAAATACCTATACAAAAAGACATCAACACATACAATTATTGTAATTTAAATACTAAATGACAATGTAAGAAACCACAATAACATAAAAATAAATTCAACATTACATACTTGATCCATATGTTGACCGCTGACGCACTAATCCATTCCTGATTAACCACATCCATAATTACTTCACTACCTAGGTGCTCACTGACACTCTTGTAATAAATTGTCCTTGTCAATTTAACTTTAATTTGTTGAAAATCAGGTAGTTGTTTTGTCAATTTCTTTAGTTTATCACGGAATGATTCAGAGGGATGTGGTTGGGTGACACGAGTAAGAGTCGGCTGATGCGGTTGGGTGTCACGAGGAGTAGGAGTTGCCTGTTTAAGAAATATGTCAATAATTCTTTCTACAAAATGAGTGCTAGCTAATGTGAATCCATTAGTAAATAGTTACCTTCAAACTCTTTTTCCGAGGTTTAGTCGGAATAGCAGAACGTGGCTGGACATCATGGCGGTTTGTTTTCCCCAATTCCTTTCTTTGTCCTTTTTCGGGCTGTAAAACATAGTAAATAAGCAATTAGACGACATACAAATTAAATCTCGTTATCTATTATATATTAAGTATAACTAACTAAATAATCACCTCTGATTGAGGAACCATCCACTTTTTGGGCCATGCCACAAAAGAGCCTATTGCGTCAACGACCACGTTCATTCCATCAATGGGATACGGCAACGGTGAATTATTTCTAAGAGAGATGTGGATGGACACCCTCACCGTGCCTGCAGGGAGAGGCGAATTGTGCAATGTTGTGCTCCCATCATTGAAGACATAAGGCAGAGCAACCAGGGTATTTAAGGACAGATCAGAATATAGTTGACAATAAGACTCACCCTACAAATGAATGAAACACCTTCAATTATGCAGTAACAATTCATAAGAACATTAATATTTAAAAGTGAAAAGTATAACGATTACCTCTGCAAAGGGGACACTTTCCATTGTACAACTATGGTTCTCCATGACCGGGCTTTCATGAGCCGATGGAGCATGAGATTGATGGCCTGATCCCTGACCTCGCCCTGATCGAATCTCATTAACTTGTTCTTGCAAGTCTGCATACAATTCCCACAAGACCTTGTACTGCTTCTCAATTGCGGACGTTTGGTGGCTTTTCAGCTTCTCCTTAAAAAACTGTGAGGGCAAAACACCAAACCCCTTGCCCCTGACACGACCTGTACTTTCTGGGCGGCCAAGTGTTCGGCCAAGCAAGTCATCTTGGCCATGGGACGGGATTTCTCCTGATGCACCTTGCTTTAGTTCAATCTGTAGGAAGGAAATGATAATTGTTGGTTATGTAACAAACAATATAAGAAACTGAGAATATAACAAAGAAAATGACTTACTGCTCGATCACGAGCCGCTTTGACGGAATCATGGTGTATAGTCCCGTCCTTCTTTGTATGACCTTCCAACCACAAGTCGCAGCGATCTACTTTGCGATTAGGGTCAGCAGTCAACTGTAACCGAAAAATAGGTTAACATGAATTAATTATAGGAACATTCATTTATATCATTAATGAAGATGTTAACGTACCATTTCATGCTCTAAATCAGCATACTTATTTCTACCACGCATATACGGGTATGGATTGCTTCCTGCTGACTGGCTATTCTTTTCGCTAACGGCGCGAAACTCCTCTGAGCATCGTATCTCATCAAACTCATCCCATTGCTGCTGCGTAATCACATCATAGAAATCTACTGGACGCTTGGGAACAATATCACCTTCAACATTGCGCAAAAAGTATATGCCTAGATGGGATCGCCACCATCGGGCCATTGACGCTGCTTTCTTCAGCACATAACTTTTGGCATCCTCACAGTCCGATAAGTCAAAGGCAGTCTGTAACAAATGAAGTATAAACTTGTAATCATAATAACTCATCCAAAAAAAGATTGTATTAAACATAATTGCAAGAAAAGTTGCTTACCAAAATTTCTCTCCAAATAGCTTTTGGTATGTCAGGGGACAAATATCTCCAATCTTTTAATGTGATTGGGACGGTGTTCCGAACAACCACTCCAATATAGGTGATCAATAACTTACTTTCTCTTCCAATTGGTTGATTCTCCTCATTCCATCTTACTTTGAACTTAATCCCCTTATGTCTTTGTGAAATAACTTCTTTCATCACCGTCCTACCACGTTTCACCAATTTCTTTGCTTTCTCCCTCTCATTATTGTACTCTGCAATATGCTCATCTTGTCCCTCATTGGGTTGTGCCACCTCTTCCCAGTCATGATCTTGTCCCTCCATTATCCTGTAAGAAAGAAAAACCAGAAAAAATTCAATAATATGAATACAATGATAAAATGATAATAAAACAAAAAATTGCATACATGAGAAATCATTTTTTTGTGGCCCGTATTCTTTTTCTCTGCTGAACGAATAACAGCTACTCGCTTTCGCTTTTTGGGTGTGTTAATGAAAATGCCTTCTCTATGATCACGTCTTAAATAAAAAGGTTCATCGTTAAGACCATTTTCTGACTCATCAAATTCTTGTAAGATTGATGTAAAGAATGAAGGTTCGCTCTCAATCAAATAATTCATATCTATTTCAGTACTTTCATCATCAACAGGATCAACATGATTTCTGTTCGATTGCATGACTATCGACCAATTCTTTTTCGAAGGATCTGCAATGTAAAACACCTGTGTAACAAGAGATGGTAAAATGTAGGGGTCTTCCTTATATCCAGTTTTGGAAAGGTCAACCGACACAAATCCAAACTCATCGATCCGCCGTCCACCAGAGTTGTTAACCCATTGACATTTGAAGACAGGGAATCTTAAACCAGAGTAATCCAACTCCAAGATGCTTTCAATCACCCCAAAATATGCCATCTCCGCATATATTGGATTTGTATCTTTTGCACTGGATACATGCCATCCCTCACCAACCACTGTGACTCCACTATTCTGCATTCGGCTCTTATCATCATGGGCTTTAGTGTAGAATGTGTAACCATTGATTGCATAGCTCGTATAAGAAAATGCTTTTAAAGACTGTCTCCGTGACAACCAGTACAATTTCTCACACACTGACCCATCATCTAGCTCTAACTGACGGCGAATCCGTCCATCAAACCAATCAATGAAATGTTTGTTGTGCTCTCTTGTGATCAAACTTTCATTTCTATCACCGTGTGCGAGTCGAAGAAGATTTTTGTGCTCTTCAACAAAAGGTTCTACCTCGCTACTATTGTGGAGAACATGTAAATGAGCTAACTCTCTGTCAACATTTGAAATGTTAACTAATATGCTTGCACCAATCCCTTTTCCCTTTGATCGACCATCATGACGAGACTTTGACATACCAACAGGTTCAACACTAGATAAGTAATCAGCACACAAATCAATTGATTCGTCCACGATGTACCTCTCAGCGACACAACCCTCCGGTCAATATCTATTTTTGACATACCCTTTCAACACTTTCATGAAACGCTCAACCGGGTACATCCATCTCAAATATACTGGGCCACACAGTTGAACCTCCCTGACCAAATGTATTGCAAGATGAACCATAACATCGAGAAACGAAGGGGGGAAGTACATTTCGAGTTCACACAAGATGAGCACAATCTGCTTTTGCAAATCACGCAACATTTCGACATCAACGACTTTACTACAAATGGCCTTAAAAAACAAACACAACTTAGTGATCGTGCCCCGCAATTTCTTCGGCAAAATGTTTCGTATGCCAACTGGTAAGAAATTTTGCAGTATGACGTGACAATCATGTGTTTTGAGGTTTTTCAACTTCAGCTCTTTCATGGACACAAGATTCTTAACATTTGAGGAATAACCTTCTGGCACTTTGATTCCATTGAGAAACTCAAAGAACACTTTTTTCTCCTTTCTAGAAAGGGTGTAGGCCGCTGGAGGTAAATATGTGAAGTTTAACTTTTGAACAGGTGCTAACTCTTTCCTGATCCCCATCTCTTGCATGTCTAATCTCGATTTAACACTATCCTTAGTCATTCCCCTAACATTCAAGATCGTGCCAATTAAGTTATCAAATATATTTTTCTCCACATGCATCACATCAAGAAAATGCCGAACATATAATGACTTCCAATACGGGAGTTCGAAGAATATGGACCTCTTCTTCCAACCACTCTCTGCCACATTTGTAGCGTTAGGCTTGCCAAAATTGTTCTCCAACACTTCTACCTTCTCAAACAATTCATCCCCTGTTAAAATCAGAGGTGAAGTACTTTCTTCTGAGTTACCATTGAAAGCCTTTTCCACCTTCTCCAAGGATGGTTTCTCGGTAAGAACCTTCGATGCCCCATGTAAACATTTTTCTTACACCGAGCCAGCCGAATTGAATGGGTACTAGCTTCACATATAGGGCATGCACCATACCCTTTGACCTTATATACAGACAAATTACCATAAGTTGGGAAATCATTTATTGTTCCAAACAACAGGGCTCTCAACGTAAAGTTTTCTTCACTGTAAGCATCAAACACATTTTCATCTGTGTGCCACAAATTATTCAAGTCTTCTATTAATGGAGCCAAGTACACATATATATCATTGCCGGGCTGACTGGGCCCACCAATAAGCATCGAAAGCATCATAAACTTGCGTTTCATAATCAAATTTGGGGGGAGGTTGTAATTCATCAGAATGACAGGTCATGTGCTGTAAGTAGTACGTTGAACCCCATGCGGATTGATTCCATCACTTGCCAGTGCAAATCGCAGGTTTCTTGGATCTTCACTAAACTCTGGGTACATGTAATCAATTTTCTTCCATTGGGGGCTATTCGCAGGGTGTCTAAGCTTGTTGTCTTTGATCCTCTCATCCTCGTGCCATGTCAAACGTTTCGCTGTGTCCTTATTACTATGTTAGAATCTTAAGTTTTGATGAAGACTAAAATGTAGAGGATTAGACCAAGTGCCTAGGAAGCAATAGGATAACATAGGATCCCAAGTAAGAGTGCTTCCGGGTGAAGATCTACTTCCGGATAGATTAGGACTTGCGCATGCGGATGAATGTTTTCATCCCCCAGCATCAGCAAGTAAAATCACTGGGAAATAACTTAGTCCATGAGAATTAGGTACACAAAACCTTAAGACTAAGCTATGTTTCAATCGGAAGTGAGTTTGCTTCCTGTTAGACTTAGACTGGCGCAGAGCGATAGAATAGATATTACTCCAAGCGACAGTGAGTCTACTTCCCCAAGTGAAAGCGCTTCCTGTTAGAATTAGACTGGCGCAGAGCGACAGAATAGATATTACCCCAAGCGTCAGTAAGTCTACTTCCCCAAGTGAAAGCGCTTCCTGTTAGACTCAGACTGGCGCAGAGCAATAGAATAGTTATTACCCCAAGCGTCAGTAAGTCTACTTCGCCAAGTGAAAGCACTTCCTATTAGATTTAGACTGGCGCAGGTTGATAGACTAGGTATAACCCCGAGCGTCAGCAGAAATGCAACATCAAGTGAAGTTGCTTCCTATTAGATCTTGACTGGCGCAGACTGATAGAATAGATTTCACCCTGAGCGTCATTGAGTTCACTACGTCAAGTAAAAGTGCTTCCGATAGCTTAGTGACTAGCGCTGAGTGTTGAGATGAAATACACTAAGTGAGAGTGAGTTATAGTGAACCAAGATCCTTCATCTAGTAGTTTTACTTCCGGATGTAAAAATGCTTCCGGATACATCATAGACCAAATCAGAACACAGTCTAAGTAAACTACTCCCCATAGCAAACAAGCTTCCCACAGCATGAACAATTCTTATATATATTGCTATGTTGGACTAACCAGTATGTGCAGAACATGGTCACGCTTCCGGATGCAAATGAGCTTCCGGATGGAAAGACTCTTGACATTGAGGCTCAGAGCTTAACACTTGCAGAGCAAGATTCCCACTTGCGGATGAATGATGATCATCCGTCAGCAAGAGTGCAAGAGTAAACATCACATACTCAGAAGTCAGAATGCTTTTGTCAGAGCAGAGGTGTCAGGACTACTTTTCAGAGATAAAGCAAGTCTACCCTGCTAAGCATTAATGAAGATGTACTTCTCAACGGTAACATAGGATTAACGGCACTATTCAAACGTTCATATTCAACTTGCCACCGAAGCCTATGAAGCCAAGTATAAAAGAGACATTCATTCAGAAGAGAAGATATGGAAGAAAGAGAGAGAACAGAGCAAAGTATCTGATATATCATATTCTTCATCCTATACATCTTCTACTACTCTCAGATCCAGATTTGTGATATTTTTCCGAGAGTGATTTTATTGTACTTAAGTGAGTAACATCATCCACTCTTAGAGAGAGTTAGTTTTAAGCTTAAGTGTTTAGCACAATCAGTTCATAGAGTGAACATAGTGTAAACTTACAATTTGTAAGGGGGAGCATTTAGAGGTTGTCTAAATCTCCATAGGTTGCAAGTTAGCCCGTAAAACTTGCATTTGTAAGGTTTGCAGGTGAACCCGGTGTAAAACCTGTGGGTTGTTAGGTGAACCCGTGCTCGTAAAACCTAAAGTGTAAAGGCTTCTCTTGTGCCCGGTTTAAACAAGAATAGTGGATTGAAAATCTCAGGTGGAGCCTGGGGACTGGATGTAGGTCTGGGTGACCGAACCAGGATAAATTTATGTGTGCATAAATTTACATTCAAATATTCAATTTTGCATCACATAACATACTGACTTGTGCATATCACTACTTCGTAAATATTATCACCAAGCACAAGCAGTCTTTCGAAAAGAAGAATCAAAAGATTTAATTTATTCTCTCACCCAATTCACCCCCCCCCTCTTGGGTGACAGCCACGTTTATCATTTGGTATCAGAGCAAGGTCACTTGTTTAAAGGATCCAACGATCTCAAGTGCAAAGACCTAGGCTGATTTGGGTTACAAAATGTGTTTTGAAGGTTTTGATCATACAATCCCACCCGTGTTAGAAAATGCTGATTTTTACTTATGGAAGGGAAGGATGAAAAGTTTTATACTATCCACTGATTTCAAAATGTGGGATGTTTTTGAAAAGGACTCTGATTTCAAACCAAAAGTAAATTGGACAGAAGAGGACAAAAGCTTATTTTACTTAAACCTTAGAGCAATGCAAATTTTGCACAAAAGTTTATCTGACAATGATTATCAGAAAATTAAACATTGCTCTAGGGCTATAGATATTTGGAACACTCTTGATACTATGTATGCTTCTAACCAATTTCTTGATGATAAGGCTGTCCAAAGCTCACTATGTGCTCCTTGTGAATCCACCGTTGATGAGCTACTGGATGGTGATGTAGTAGAAGCTAGTATCAGCAAAGAGAGAGTGGATCTCCGCCTAGTAGATTCAGAAGCTGAAGAAAATGAGGTACCTAAACTTGAAACTTCTGAATTGCAAGATATGTATAATGAGCTACATGTTGAATTCTGTAAACTTGCAAAAGAAATTCTAGGCTTAAGAAAAAGGAATAGGGAACTTGAGGAACTTATTCCTTCTTCTACAACCAAGGAGTCCAAAGTCCCAATCATAAAAGAAGACTTTTCGAAAGACCCTGAGATTTCAAAAGTTAATAAACATAGAGTCTTTGAAAAGAAAACTGACCACCATAATAGTGATAAGAAATCTGATTCTGAACATCATCCCATTATCTGTCATTATTGTGGTAGAACTGGTCATATTTCTCACACATGCAATTTTAAGAGAAATTTAAATGTGAGAAATAAATATATATGGATCCCCAAAGGACAAGTAAGGTCCAGCGCTAACTATGTAGGACCCAAGTACAAATGGGTACCAAAACTCTCTTCTAGTGCCTTACCTGTGCAGGAAAGATCAAGAGTTCCTCTTGTCCCAAAGAAGAGAACTCGTGGTGATGTCACTACTGCAACTACCTGGTTCAATCATAAGAAGCAGTGCGCTACCACAAGGAACAAAGACCTTGTCTCAGGGATAAGCTATCACAGAGTTCCATTCAACTATTCTGAGAAGGACAAAAGAGAGAGGATGTCTCAACTCACATGGAGAAAACCTGCGAATCCTGTCTCTTCTAAGAAAGTGCTTCAGGCCAAGGATAAGTATAAAAGATTTCCTTGGGTAAGCAAGGGATTATTTAAGGTTGAAGCATGCAACAGTAAAATCTCCTATGCAAATGTAAGATGGACTTATTGAGATTTTACATTAAGCATCATAAGCATGAACATGATATGGCTTATAAAATATTTCACACAATGTTCATACTCTATATGCTATCTATGACTATCATTATCAGAAGCCATGTGCATATAGTCATAGTTGATTCGCAATGCTATATCCATAGTGAATAATTCTTAAGTGCATAAGAATCACATACTTCCTACAAACTGACCAGTCAGATCCAAGTTTGGAGACTGAAAAATGGGAAAGAGAAATCATTTGCTATTTTGTAGGAAAGAAGGTACGAAGGAACAACAATTTTCATGATCATACCTGATCAGAGCAATGTATCAAATCTGAATGAGTTGTTGTTCATACTGGGCTCCGAGAGCTACTGCTCCTGAAATTAAGAAGATCAAACAAACTCTACTTGACGCAAATATGGCTTTAGTTATGAAAGCTTGATCGCTGTGGATGCACAAGAGAGAACATCAACGAGTCACTCAAAGTTAAATCTTAAGTAAGTACCATCGGAAGCAAAACTACTTCCGGATGCTCTCGTGCTGACGCTGAATGACTACTCAAGACAACCAGGAGCGTCTGTCCAACCGGAAGCAAAATCACTTCCGAATACTCTTTTGCTAGCGCTGGATGATAATTCAATATGATCACGAGCGCCAGTGTCAGATCAAGGGACACATCACTTCAGAAAACGTTTCAACTTCCTCCATGAAACGCTGTGCCTTCTCTGAAGCAACACGTGTCATCAGGTGTGTCGTTCCAACTTAAAAACTTACGTTAACCAATGTGTGAAAATTTGAAAGAGTATGCCCATTCTATCCTCAGAAGTTTTGCCTATAAATAGAAGTCATTTTCCACTTTTCACTTTTTACTACATCTTTTTCACTCGCATCATTTTCTCAGAAAAGTCTTTTCATCTTCTCCATTGTGTTCTTTATTTTTCACACTTCTTGCATTTCATCTTTATTTACACAACATTCATACAAAAATGGCCGGTACGAATGAATCCAACCCAGTCATCCAGAAAACCTCTTCTTCCAAGAAACTTAAATCGAAATCTGGGAAATCCACTCACAAGCATTCTGGTAAATCTGGGCACTATGAAGAACAACATGAAGAACTTCATGAACGCCAAGAAGGTTCTGGGCAATCACGAGGACAGGGTGAAGACATTCAGGGTCAGCCTGAAACCTCTGGTAGAATAGAACTGGCAGTGGGTTCTGAACAAGAGCGGGATGCTCAGAGAAAGGGAAAGAAAAAGAAGGTTCAATTTTCTGAGGAGCCTTCCTCCAAGAGGCAGAGGGTTGAGGAAGAAGATGATCCCACAGTCTATAGAGATGGGGCATTGGAGGGTGTATCCGCCAAATTTGAGACATCCATTCCCATCTTCAATCATGGCCTGTTCATCAATCTGGACAAGTTGGATGAACTAGGGTTTGCTCATCTGCGCCCTTACTTGGAAAAGTATATGCCTTGGCTGGGCATCAACCAGGACTACAACGTCAACGTCCTGCGAGTCTTTTGCCAATCCCTCTCAGGCAGAGCAAAGTACAGGAAGGTGGATGGGAAAGAGCAAGTCCACAAACTCTCCTTCACTGCCACTGTAAGAGGAAGAACCTTCAGGTTCACTTGGAGAACCTTGAATGAGATGATGGGAATCACAGAAGAGGATATGAATGAATGGATCTACCCTGAGTCTCACAAATACAGCAAGGAGGAACTCGAGGAGTTGTATGGCACCAACAGCAAGAAGGTGTCCAAGATGTCTGATTCTAACAGGCTCTTGTACTACATCTACTCCCGGATAATGACTCATAAGGGAGGCAACTTCAATGAGTTCACACTGCTAGACAACCCTTGGTTTCCTAGACTCCTCTCGCTCAAGCCTTTCAACCCTGGGCAGTTGATATGCCTAGAGCTTCAGCGCTGGCTAAGCAATGACAAGTCAGGTTATCTTCCCTATCCCACCATCATTGCCTTCCTTCTTGAGAAGCATCTGATCAAGGCTACATCTGCTGTGGAAGAAGAGAATGTCAAATGTAAGCCTGTAGGAGCAACTAATATGGCAAGGATGGGGATTAAGTATCTCAAGCCCCCTAAGCCCACTCGCTCACGCTCACAAGCCAGTAGTGCTTCTGGTACTTCAGCTCCCTCTGCATCTGGAGCAGGCGATCAGGAAGTTGACTCTCATGCTGGGCCAAGCCGTAGTGCAAGGGTTCCAGCTTCTGTTAGGGCCTTTGCAGAGGACATAAAGGAAGAGCTTCTGTTTAGACTGACTGATTCCTTAGTGGGTCCTCTCCGTGTTGAATGTGAAGCTGGCTTCCACCACCAAGGGGAGCGAATCCAACGACTTGAGGACAGAGTAGGACAACTCGAGAATCACCTTGCCAGGGTGGATGCAAAATTAGACCTCATCCTCCAGCACCTACAAATTCCCCAACCCTCATCACAAGGTAACTTACCACCTCCTCCTCCTCCTCCTCAAAACCCTTCTCCTCCTCCGCCCAACACTCAACAACCTCAGCCTCCACCACAAAATGACCAACAAGCCCCACCATCACCCAACAATGACCAACAATCCCAACCTTCACCTACCCATGACGACCAAACCCAAGACTCACCTCACAACTCTCCACGCCATTCTCCTAGAAACTTCTCATCCTCACCTTCCTCATCCTCATCCTCACCCATTCCCACACGACCAGGTGCCCCTACACGCTCTCCACTCCGCTTCTCCAACCCTACCCATCCAAGCCCTAGACCCATAGGATCTGAAACAGCCATTCACCCCCTCAGCCAACCATACGGCGAGTATCCCCGCCTTCAACCACTCTCCGATGACCATTTACCCTTTACCCCTGACTCCGCTAACTACAAAGAATACTCCTCCACTCATCCTTATGGGGATATCTTTGTCACCACCAGCTGCTTCCCCGACCCTCCTCAAACTCCTGAACACCTATCTTCTCCCACATCCTCCACCTCTACCCTCTCACCCTCCCCTCCCAAGAAATTTGGTCCTGAACCACCTCCATCCTCCTCCACATCCACTCCATCCCTGGCACTCACCCCTGTTGATGATGACAAAAGGGGGAGAAATGTTATGTCTACTCTTCGCCTAAGTATGGCCACAAGGGATGCCCTCAGCCAGCCTTCACTCTGGATTGATGAAGATATCACGGCCGCCCTGCGTCGTGCATATGAGTCTCAGAGGCTGAGTGGTGCAGAGAGCCTTATAAGAGGAGAGGCCCTCCGTCTCATGGAGCAGAAGAGAACAGCTGAGCAAGGATCACATTTGGAGATGATTGTGTTTGGACAGAATGAACAATCCTCACAATCTGAGTCATCATCAGAGCCTCCTCCAAATAAAACAAGTAGAGAGATGGTTGAGGAGATCATAATGAAGTGGGGACTGAAGAGACCCAACCATCCTCCCATTGTGATAGCCAAGCCTGTTCCTGCATCCTCTGGGCAAGAGTCTGAGATCCCTTCATCTGAGCAATCTTCTGATCCTCCTCCCTCGTCTGAGCCAGATGACAGATTCAGTGCACCCAGAAAGAAGGCCGTTGCTAGGAAACGTGCCAGAAAGTTAATTGCCACCACTGAATCTGATGAGTCTGAGGAGGAGACTCCATCTGACCTACCTGAGCAAGGAACTTCATCTGCTCAGGTTGTGCAAGAAAATCCAGTGGTCCAAGCGGTTCCAATTCTGAAGGAAGTCAAATTGGAAATTGAAGACATGACTCCTGAAGAATTTGAGAAGTATGGATTCACTGACAAGCTATCCTTTGGTCAGATGGCTTGCCTCGATGCTGAAAGAGCAAGTGCCATGCCCACTCCTCCAATTAGCAAAAGCAAAGGGAAGAGCAAAGGGAAAGGGAAAAGGAAAGCCCAAGAAGTTGAAGAGGATTCCAACTTCTCTGCATGGAATGTAAGAATCCGGGCTGTACACTATCCCAATGGAGAAGTCTGCTACTTCGACGATGCTACAGGTTTCCCTGGGTATGAAGAAGTGGAGAACATGAAAAGGGCATACGAGGAGTCCATTGAATCAGAAAGGCTCAGAAGGGAAAAAGAGGAAAAAGAGCTTCAAGAGATCATTGCCCAGATAAACCAGAATGAGCGTGAGGAAAATGAAGAGAGACAGAAAGAGAGGGAAAAGAAAAAGAGACACAGACTCTAACCCCCAATCCAAATATTTTTGTTGATTTTGTTTTCATGCATATCTTCATTCATACTTAGTGAAATTTATTTGTATACATTCTTTACTTGTATATGTTATTTGATTGTATAACTCTGACTTGTAACTTCTGCTTGTCAATAATATTTGTCTGAGTTACTTGCTCTTAACTATTGCTTTTATTCTTCAGCTAATCCTTTCATATGAACTTAATTAATAGAACTAGGTTTGTCATCATCAAAAAGGGGGAGAATGTTAGAATCTTAAGTTTTGATGAAGACTAAAATGTAGAGGATTAGACCAAGTGCCTAGGAAGCAATAGGATAACATAGGATCCCAAGTAAGAGTGCTTCCGGGTGAAGATCTACTTCCGGATAGATTAGGACTTGCGCATGCGGATGAATGTTTTCATCCCCCAGCATCAGCAAGTAAAATCACTGGGAAATAACTTAGTCCATGAGAATTAGGTACACAAAACCTTAAGACTAAGCTATGTTTCAATCGGAAGTGAGTTTGCTTCCTGTTAGACTTAGACTGGCGCAGAGCGATAGAATAGATATTACTCCAAGCGACAGTGAGTCTACTTCCCCAAGTGAAAGCGCTTCCTGTTAGAATTAGACTGGCGCAGAGCGACAGAATAGATATTACCCCAAGCGTCAGTAAGTCTACTTCCCCAAGTGAAAGCGCTTCCTGTTAGACTCAGACTGGCGCAGAGCAATAGAATAGTTATTACCCCAAGCGTCAGTAAGTCTACTTCGCCAAGTGAAAGCACTTCCTATTAGATTTAGACTGGCGCAGGTTGATAGACTAGGTATAACCCCGAGCGTCAGCAGAAATGCAACATCAAGTGAAGTTGCTTCCTATTAGATCTTGACTGGCGCAGACTGATAGAATAGATTTCACCCTGAGCGTCATTGAGTTCACTACGTCAAGTAAAAGTGCTTCCGATAGCTTAGTGACTAGCGCTGAGTGTTGAGATGAAATACACTAAGTGAGAGTGAGTTATAGTGAACCAAGATCCTTCATCTAGTAGTTTTACTTCCGGATGTAAAAATGCTTCCGGATACATCATAGACCAAATCAGAACACAGTCTAAGTAAACTACTCCCCATAGCAAACAAGCTTCCCACAGCATGAACAATTCTTATATATATTGCTATGTTGGACTAACCAGTATGTGCAGAACATGGTCACGCTTCCGGATGCAAATGAGCTTCCGGATGGAAAGACTCTTGACATTGAGGCTCAGAGCTTAACACTTGCAGAGCAAGATTCCCACTTGCGGATGAATGATGATCATCCGTCAGCAAGAGTGCAAGAGTAAACATCACATACTCAGAAGTCAGAATGCTTTTGTCAGAGCAGAGGTGTCAGGACTACTTTTCAGAGATAAAGCAAGTCTACCCTGCTAAGCATTAATGAAGATGTACTTCTCAACGGTAACATAGGATTAACGGCACTATTCAAACGTTCATATTCAACTTGCCACCGAAGCCTATGAAGCCAAGTATAAAAGAGACATTCATTCAGAAGAGAAGATATGGAAGAAAGAGAGAGAACAGAGCAAAGTATCTGATATATCATATTCTTCATCCTATACATCTTCTACTACTCTCAGATCCAGATTTGTGATATTTTTCCGAGAGTGATTTTATTGTACTTAAGTGAGTAACATCATCCACTCTTAGAGAGAGTTAGTTTTAAGCTTAAGTGTTTAGCACAATCAGTTCATAGAGTGAACATAGTGTAAACTTACAATTTGTAAGGGGGAGCATTTAGAGGTTGTCTAAATCTCCATAGGTTGCAAGTTAGCCCGTAAAACTTGCATTTGTAAGGTTTGCAGGTGAACCCGGTGTAAAACCTGTGGGTTGTTAGGTGAACCCGTGCTCGTAAAACCTAAAGTGTAAAGGCTTCTCTTGTGCCCGGTTTAAACAAGAATAGTGGATTGAAAATCTCAGGTGGAGCCTGGGGACTGGATGTAGGTCTGGGTGACCGAACCAGGATAAATTTATGTGTGCATAAATTTACATTCAAATATTCAATTTTGCATCACATAACATACTGACTTGTGCATATCACTACTTCGTAAATATTATCACCAAGCACAAGCAGTCTTTCGAAAAGAAGAATCAAAAGATTTAATTTATTCTCTCACCCAATTCACCCCCCCCTCTTGGGTGACAGCCACGTTTATCATACTATACATGCGCTTCAGTCTTGGAATTATCGGAAAGTACCACAAGACCTTGGCAGGACTTTTGCCATTCTCCCCATATCGAGAGACTTCGCACTTCGGACACTTATCCAACGACGCATACTCATTACGGTATAAGATGCAATCGTTGGGACATGCATGTATCTTCTCATATTTCAAACCGGTAGCGAGGAGAATTTGCTTTGCATCGTATGTTTTTGAAGGGAGTACATTATCCTTTGGCAAAACATCCCGCAGAAAGGTAAGCAGTTCGGTGAAACTTGCATCACTCCAACCATAACGAGCCTTTAAGTTGTACAATTTAACCACTGCGCGCAATCTTGAGTATTTACATCCGACATACAACGGTGTCTCTGCATCACTCTTCAACTCTTCAAATATTTCTGGGTTTTCCTCACCCACAACCCTCACCATTTCTTCAAGACAATCCTCGTCACTCTGATCAATGACATCATTCGAAGCACTACTAACATCATGTTCACGATCACGACATTCAACCTCATCGGTCTCACCGTGCTTTGTCCATCTTGTATAAGATTGATCAATCCCATTACATATTAAATGATTCAACAGGTCCATGGGATCGACACGCTTTCCGTTCAAACAGCGGATACAAGGGCACAGAATGTTGTTAACATCGCATGCATGAGCAGCTGCAAATTCAACAAACTCCTTTACTCCATCTATATATTCACTTGAAGTTCGGTCACAACGCATCCATTTTCGGTCCATGACCTAGTAAAGGAGAGTACCGTGAGATGGTAAATTACACTCTATGCAGCTGCTATGCATGGAAAACACATTGTCTAAACCTTTTGCAAGAATAATGGCGAAATAAACATACCTAGGCTCAATACTGGCTTTTCCAGTTTAAACAGTCTACTACCGTTTTGGGTAATAAGAAAAGAAAAGGCAATCAAACAACTTCATTGAAATAATAAATAACAGTCAAAACATGATGAGAAAAGGGTAACATTTATTCATGATACAAACCGTAATTCTTGGAATTCTAGAGAACTAAAGCTTTCTCATCAACTAGAGCTTTCCAACTAGACAGGATTCTAGAAAACAGGCTATTATCTGCAGGTCCAAAATAATTGGTAAGTCATGTAGCTTATAGTTATAGTAAGCAAAATAGTAACATGTAAAGTAAGAAGTAAAATGAAAGACTGTGCGAGTATATTCAACAACTCCTCTACTGTCTACCGCACGATCCCATAAACTGTTTTTATATCTGAAGAAAAAGTATATATTAGGATTACAAAGGATACAAGACTTCTCTTGGTAGATCAACCACATCTAATTATTTACCACATGCAAGCTTAACAGAGACAGAGTGAGCGAAATAGAGGAATTGAAAGCTGAAGCCAAAAACCAATGGAGCTAACATGCCTCCACATAACAGAAAGAAGATGACAAAGTAGAGGGAGGTCATTAATCTCGAGTCCACATAACATTCACTAAAATAACATTCATAATATCAACAACCTTGAGCCATTAATTTCAACCCTTACAAATCCCAACACTACTTAAATTCAGATTTGTTCATTAAGAATTGACAGAAAATCAGCTCCATACATGACAGTCCTTTAGTCCAGAAAATTTAGAAACATAAATCAGCTTTTAGACTCACTTCCTAAAACCTAATAGTAAATTCCACAATCAGTATCTTTCATCAAGATAGGCAAATTTACATCAATAACCTTAACTCATGCGCTACAATTTTTCATCTTTCATCCTTAGCCATTTTAAAAACCCAACAATTTCTGTTTATCAAACAGAATTCCTAAGCATCCTTCACGTCATCATTTGGTTTTAACCTAACTCTAACCAAATCTCAGACTCAAAACAACAATTCCTTATATACAAAAACTTCAATAATCACAAAAATAATTCACAAGCAGTACCCTCTTAAGCCTCTAAACTCTATCAAACTATTCCAATTTGTAAAGCTTAAATGTTTAGAAGCCCAATTTCTGAAATTGCAGAACGGAACAGAGCAATAATCGACTCCTTACTTCATTTAGACACCGATTAGTCATGCAAGCTGAAAACTTTTGATGCAGATTTTGCTATAAAAACATGTGTGTGCTCTATATGGTAGCTAGGACTCAAACTAAATCCAACACACCATTTAAGGTTAACTAATAAAGATATGAACCATAAGAATACAAAAAACAAATGGCAAAGAGAAACACACCTGAGGAATTTCAGCAACATATTGTCTGGGATTAACTTGTTTGACAGACAATTGACAATCCTTTACCAGACAAATAAAACCAAGTCAGATTCTAAATACAAAAGGCTATAAATAAACACACACACACACTTACACACACTCACAGAATCACACACACACACAGAATCACACACACACACACACACACACACTTACACACACTCCCTCACACACACACTCTTACACACTCTCAAACACTCCGTCACACACACACACACGCACACACTCACAAGACAGAGCAAGACAGAGCAGAAAGCATACACACGCGAAATCTAAACTTCTCTAAACCAAGACAGAGCAAAATCGAACACTAAACCAAACATACACACTAAATCAAACAGGGCAGAAAGCATGGGGTTGTTAGGGTTTTCATTTTAGACATGCGAAATCACAATCAAAAAGATGAATGAGAAATTGATGATACAAAATAAAAATTGAAACTTTTCACAACCAATCAACAACACCATTAACAAAATTGATTATACATGATAAAAAATTGAAACTTTTCGAAGCCAATAAAAACCCAGATGAAAAAAATTAAACCTTGGGGGAGGCTCGCTCGTCGAAGGTGATGATTTTGAGTGGCCGGCGATTAGGTGGAAGGACGGTGACGGTGGAAGGAAGCAAGGTTGGGAACGAAGGAGATTTGGACAAATAAAGAGAAATGCGAATGAGGTTAGGAATGGCGAAGGAATGGGGAAGAAGGCGAAGGAATGGGGAATGGTGAAGGAATGGTGATGGTCGGAGACGGCGACTGCCGGCGACAGTGATGGACGAAGGCGAGAATGGCGAAGGAATTGTTGAAGGCGAGGAGGAATTGTGAGTTCTTTCGATTAGGGTTCCATGTTTTTTAACATTGATTAGGGTTTCATTTTAGAACTTGAGAATGAGGAATGCTACTACATACTCTGTGAGCGCGCTATAGAGTGATCAGATATAGGGAGGGAAATCATAAGACAAAGGAGCGGGAAATTTGTAATAAAACCCCTTTACATGCGCTTTAAGAGCATGTAAAGGGGATAATATTAATTTTAAAAAAAACAATAAAGCATCATATAGAACTTTGACAAAATTTTTGTTCTATATATGTATATATATATATAGTTCACATCAAAATAATATTAACATCTCACATTTGTAACATTGTTTCTGTTGAATATTATTTTAAACCATAGCGTTTAGATTGAATAATCTGATTAATCAGGGAAATAGAGCACTGAGTTATATAATGTTTTAAAAATTAATTATCTAAGAATTATCAAGTTTTTCATCATTTTATAAATTGAATCAACTTTTTTCATCAAAATTATTTATATTGTATAATTCAAGCACTATAACAATTTAATTAGAATAATTTTGCCTCTACATGCGCTTTAAGCGCATGTAGAGGGTGTTAGTAGAGCCTCTACATGCGCTTTAAGCGTATGTAAAGGCTCTTTCTCAAATAAACAGCCTCTACATGCGCTTTAAGCGCATGTAGAGGGTGTCTAAGCAATATCATTACACCAAAAATTTGTAATGGGGCTTTGAAACACTAAGTTAACGTGCAGGACCACCTTATGAGCTCTGAGGAGGATCTCTTATGCAAGTTTGTTTGTTTTGCCCTTCTGTAGAGCCTCTACATGCGCTTTAAGCGCATGTAAAGGCTCTTTCTCAAATAAACAGCCTCTACATGCGCTTTAAGCGCATGTAGAGGGTGTCTAAGCAATATCATTACACCAAAAAGTTGTAATGGGGCTTTGAAACACTAAGTTAACGTACAGGACCACCTTATGAGCTCTGAGAAGGATCTCTTATGCAAGTTTGTTTGTTTTGCCCTTCTGTAGAGCCTCTACATGCGCTTAAAGCGCATGTAAAGGCTATTTCTCAAATAAACAGCCTCTACATGCGCTTTAAGCGCATGTAGAGGGTATTTAAGCAATATCAGAACACCAAAAAGTTGTAATGGGGCTTTGGAACACTAAGTTACCGTGCAGGAACACCTTATGAGCTCTGAGGAGGATCTCTTATGAAAGTTTTAATGTGTTGCCCTTCACTAGAGTCTCTACATGCGCTTAAAGCGCATGTAGAGGATAATACCTCTACATGCGCTTTAAGCGCATGTACGTCTACATGCGCTTAAAGCGCATGTAGACGTTGCCTTCTACATGCGCTTTAAGCGCATGTAGAGTAGGAGACATCTACATGCGCTTAGAGCGCATGTAGAGGCCCTTTGTACATGCGTTTTTTGCTCTGCATATATGAGCGCATGTAAAGCTGCGCTGGTATAGGCTTAATTTGTAGTAGTGAGTACTTTACTTATATTAAAATCCATAATCAATATCTCTAAGTCTAATATCCAGTTTGATAGAAAAATATGCGGAAGCAGATGCAGGCCTATACAAATTGGCAATATACAATTCAAAATAGTCTATATAACTTCTACTACCTAATTCCCTTTCTTGATGCTTGCGCCTGTGCATAAATACCTGCAAAAATGTCAGTAATCGTGGGATGAGACAATTTGTCCCAATAATCACCGTTTAACTCACTATAACAGTGAAATGTGCGGTAGCGAGGGCGTCTAAAGGGTACCTCATTTTAAAACCAGTAATATATATATATCCATGTCAAATCTTCTTCCATTCATCACTCAAATCCCTCCATCAATTCCACATTAACTAAATATCATCTCCCAGTCTCCAATCGAATGATGCTACCATAACTCTCACACTCACCTATGAAAGTAATGGATGCACAAGAGGGGGGGGGGGTGAATTGTGCTATCAAATAAAATCGAACAATAACAACACAAGAGTTTATACTGGTTCGGTCTTCCTGACCTACGTCCAGTTCTCAACCACCCAGGTTGAGTTCCACTATCCCCAGGTTTTACAACGGGTTCACCTGGAACCTTTACAACCGCAAGTTTTGAACGGGATCACTTGCAACCTTACAACCACAAGTTTTACTCAAGGCTCACTTGCAACCTTGCTAACTAACTCCCCCTTACTACCAGCAAGGGTTCAACCTTTACAACTAAAGGATTTTCTAATCTTAGTTCTCTTGATGAACGGATAAAGTTACACACTTAAGTACAATCAATGCTCTTAATACAAGAAGAGACTTAACAACAAAGAGTACAAGATTAGTAGATGAAAAGAACTCTCAATGCGTTAAATGCTCTTTCTCTTTTCTGGGTAGCTTTGAATGCTTGAAGGATTTCTTTAGTTTCTCTCTCTAGCTTTCTTCAAGATGTCAAAGATATTAGTTGTCTTCATAAATGAAGGTGAGGTTGTTTATATAGTCTTCAAGTATTCTCACTCTTGGTAGGTGGGTTAGCCGTTTGAATATGGCCGTTTATCTCAAGTTACCGTTTGCTCAATTAATGCTCCATTAATGCTTAGCAGGGTTGACTTTGCTTTATCTCTGAAAAGTAGTTCTGACACCTCTGCTCTGTCAAAAGCATTCTGACACTGCATTGCTCTGAACTTTCTGACATTCTGATTGCTTGCGGAAGCAAGTCCACATCCGGAAACAACTTTACTCAGTGTACTGCATTTTGAACGTTAGTCTTAACAATAATAGCACATGCTCACATGCAGTGGCAGTTCACTTAGTCTAAGGGAGTTCTTTTCCATCCGGAAGCAATTCCACATCCGGAAGCACTTTCACTGGACGTTGGTTTATGTTCACATTTTACTCACTGACGCTCAGTGTTATCTATACCAGCAGCCAGCGCCAGCGCTAGTCACTAGGCATTCGGAAGTAAATCCACTGGACGTTGGGTTATGGTCACTGGCGCTCAGTGTTATCCATACCCACAGCCAGCGTTAGTCTTAATACAATCGGAAGCAAATCTACATCCGGAAGCTTCCTAACTTAGTCTCAAGGGTTTTATACACTAATGCTCTTAGACTGAGTTATGACTTGGTGATATACTTGTAGTCGCTGGGGGATGAGACGTTCATCCGCGAGCGCTAGTCTTAGTCCATCCGGAAGTAAATCCACATCCGGAAGCACTCTAGCTTGGGGTTCTATATTAACCTAATATTCTCTATGTGTTTGGCTTGTTCTTTCATATTTTAGTCTTCATCAAAACTTAAGATTCTAACATTTTCCCCCTTTTTGATGATGACAAACTAAGTTATCTAATTAAGTTCATATGAAAGAGCTGAAAGTAATAAATAGATAAAGCACAAACAACTAAGGTAATTATCATTGATGAGCAAAAGATTACAAGTTAGAATGACAATACAGATAAAATTTACAAGTAATCAATGAATATTGCAAAAATGAGCTATGCATGAAAAGTATGAGAAAAGAAAAAAATTTCTAAGGTAAAAATGTGTGGGGTAGAGTGGGGTCTACAGGTGATGTCTCTTTTTCCTCTCCCTCTCTCTCTGCCTATCCTCATTTTCTTTTGGAGCTGGGCTAAGTGCTCTTCCTTTTCCTTCTGGTCGATCTGGGCAATAATTCTCTGAAGCTCTTCCTCTTCCCTCTCCCTTCTGAGTCTCTCAAACTCAACAGATTCCTCAAAGGCTCTCTTCATGTTTTCAACTTCCTCATACCCAGGGAACCCTGTTGCATCTGAGAAGGGAGTGACCTCGCCATTGGGATAATGGACAGCCCTGATCTTTACATTCCATACAGGGAAGTTGGGGTCCTCCTCAACTTCCTGGGCTTTCCTTTTCCCTTTGCCCTTGCCTTTGCCCTTGCCTTTTGGTTGAGTAGGTTTGGCTCTTGCTCTCTCAGCATCCAGGCAAGCCATCTGTGCAAAGGAGATCTTATCCTTGTATCCATACCTCTCAAAGTCTTCGGGAGTCATGTCTTCAATTTCTAGCTTGACTTCCTTCAGAATTGGGATGACAGGCACCTCTTGAGAAGATGGTTGAGTCTCAGGTATGATCTCAGCTTGGACTGATGGTATCTCTTGCTCACTCTCATCAGTCTCAGTAGAGGTAGTACTCTTGTTAGCACGTCTTTTAGCAACTACCTTCTTTCTTGATTCACTATACTTAACTGCTGAAGTAGGAGGAGCAGAGATTGGCTCAGATGGAGGAGTAGCAGATGTTGGCCCAGAAGAAGAAGGAATTGGTTTAGCAATTACTATCGGAGGATGGTTAGTCTTCTTCAGGCCATACTTCATCATGATTTCTTTCCTCAACAATATTCCGGGTAGGCACAGAGGGTGGAGGCTCAGCAGAAGATGCTTCTGGCACTGGTTCAGGCTGCTCTGGTTCAGACTCAGGCACAGAAGAGGAGGGCTCATCAGGTTGGCTGAACAGCACCATTGCCCACTTGGATCTTTGCTCATCCAGGCGCTGCTGTTGCATGAATCTCACTGCTTCCCCTCTGATTAGATTCTCAGCACCACTTATTCGTTGAGAATCCATGGCTCGGCGAAGAGCGGCGGTGATGTCTTCATCGAGCCAGAGGGATGGTTGACTGAGGACATCCCTTGCTTCCATGGAGTGGCGGAGGGTGATAGCAGCATCTCTCCCCCTTTTGTCATCATCAAGGAGGGCGAGGGCCAGGGAGGACTGAGTGGATGGAGAGGAGGGTGAGGAGTCGGGCGAGGATGGAGGTGTGTTATTTTCTGGTGAACTAGGAAGGTTGGGGAAGAGGATTTTGTTTCTCTTGAAGAAGTCAGGGTGGGTGAATAGGCCATCAAAAGGGTGGGTAGCTGAGTAGGCGACGGATTGACGATCTTTCCATGGAATGTGAGGTTGGTCTCTGAGGT
Source organism: Mimosa pudica (assembly GCA_029929735.1). Classification (NCBI taxonomy): domain Eukaryota; kingdom Viridiplantae; phylum Streptophyta; class Magnoliopsida; order Fabales; family Fabaceae; genus Mimosa; species Mimosa pudica. Next base: position 1,497,712 of record JAKELP010000037.1, on the reverse strand, counting down.
AGTAGATGTGAAGGGGGTGATCAGGAGAGGTAAATTCTAGAATCTGGGCGATGGTGGGTTGGGTGTTTGAATGAGGATTGGTGGGTTTTGTGGAGCTTGGGGGTGGTGAAGGGTTTGGGGAGGTGTGTGGGGATGGGGAGTTATTGGGGTTAAGGGGTGATTGGCGAGGGGAGTGTTGGGGTGAGTTTTGAGTGGAGCCTTGAGGGGATGGTTGATGTTGTTGGGTGGTGCTGGGTGATGTGTGGGGTTGTTGGTCATTCTGAGGGGTAGGTTGCTGTGGCTGTTGAGTGTTGGGAGGAGGAGGAGGTGGAAGTAAAGTTGATTAGGTGGAGGAGGAGGAGGGTGGTTAGGAGGAGGAGGTGGTGGTTGGTCATTTTGTGGAGGAGGAGGTGGAGGTAGGTTACCTTGTGGTTGAGAGATGTGGAAATGATTGATGATGAGGTCTAACTTAGCCTCGACCCTTCCCAGGCGATCCTCGATCCCCTGGATCCTCTGTCCTTGTTGTTGAAGAGCTCCATCATACTCAGCTCTGAAAGGTGCCAACAAGGTCTCAGGCAGCCTTTGAATTAGTTCTTCTCGCAACTCTCCCATCATCGTCCTTTGTGCAACAGATAACCTTGGTGCTCTGCTTGGGCCAGGATGAGAGTCTACCTCTTGATCCCCTGCACCTGATACAGAGGGGACGGAGGTGTGAGAGGCACTGCCTGCCTGAGAGCTTGAGCGAGTGGCCTTGGCCTTCTTGAGGTACTTGATCTTCATCTTGCTGATGTTAATTGCACTCACAGGTAGGCACTTAACATTTTCTTCTTCCTCAGTATATGTAGCCTTGATCAAGTTCTTCTCAAGGAGGAAGGCGATGATAGTGGGGTAGGGGATACTTCCAGCCTTATTGTTGACCATCCATCTGTGTAATTCAAGGCTGATCAACTGCCCTGGGTTGATAGGCTGCTGGGAGAGGAGTCTTGGGAACCAGGGGTTGTCCAGGAGAGTGAACTCGTTGAAGTTCCCCCCCTTTGTGTGTCATCATGCGGGAGTAGACGTAGTATAAGAGCCTGTTGGAGTCTGACATCCCAGACACCTTCTTCCCTTTGGTGTCATAAACCTTTTCAAGCTCCTCCTTGCTGAGTTTGAGTGCCTCAGGGTACAGCCACTCATTCATTCCTTCCTCAGTGATCCCCATAAGATCGTTGATGTCTCTCCAAGTGAACCTGAAGGTTCTCCCCCTTACTGTGGCAGTGAAGGTGACTCTCCGAATCTGTTCCTTCCCATCCACCATCTTATGCTTGACCTTGCCAGTGAGAGACTCGCAGAACACCCGCAGGACATTGATATTGTACTCCTGGTTGATCCCCAGCCAGGGCATGTATTTTTCCAGATATGGCCTTAAGTGTGGAAACCCTAGTTCATCTATCTTGTCCAAATCTAGGTACATCCCTGTGTTGAAGTAGGGTTTGACAGTTTCAAATTTGGAGGAGACCGCCTCCAAAGGCCCATCTCTGTAAACACGAGGATCGTCATACTCCTCTACTCTTTGTCTCTTGGAAGAGGGCTCTTCGCTAAATTGAACCCTTTTCTTGCCCTTCTTCTGCAACCTTCTTCGTTGTTGCCCAGATTCCCCAGAGTGTTCTTGCTGAGGTTGCTCAACACGCCCAGACTGTTCTGGCTGTTCTTGGTGTTCATGGGATTTTCCAGATTTTCCAGAATGTGAATGCCCAGATTTGCCCGTTTTGGACTTTGATTTCGTGGAAGAGGTGGCTTTCGTTGTGTTAGGCTTAGATTCATGTGAGCCGGCCATTTTGTTTGAGTGAAGTGTTTATATGAGATGAAATGCGAAGAGAAAGATGAAGAAGATGAAGAACAGGATGAAGAATGTATGAATGTATGCAGAGAGTTTGGGGGTAAGAAATTTGTGTAAGTAAAAAGTGAAAGTGAAAACGGCCACCTATTTATAGGCAACGTTACAGCGGGTATGATGCTCATAATGACTCTTCATGAAAGCATGCCCTGGTTTATGGGAAAACGTAAACATTCAAATTGAAACGTCGCACCTTTTTTGACACGTGGCTCTGCACAGTGTCAGAAGAGATATAACCTTTGGTGTGAGAAGATGAAGCGTTTTCTGAAGTGACGTGTCCCTTTGTTCAGGTACTGGCGCTCTCGCTCATTTTAGTTCAACACTCAGCGCCAGGAGAAGAACATCCGGAAGTGGTTTTGCTTCCGATTGGAGTGGCGCTCCAGGTCACATTGAGTTGTCATCCAGCGCCAGCAAAAGAGTATCCGGAAGTGGTTTTGCTTCCGGTTGGACTCACTTAAGATTTAACATTGTGGGGGACCTGCAAATTTAAAGATTGGCACTCTGATGCCTAAGTTAGTATAGTTGCAGGTTTTAATCAATTAAACACAAGTTTATTTTGAAGAGTTAAACTTCATTTGGGTTTACCATTCCCAAATCACCTCTTATGAATGTAAATTGATCAACCCCAGAGGCTTGGTGAAAATATCAGCAAGCTGATGCTGAGTGGGAACAAATTGCACTTTGACATCCTTCTTTTGAACATGATCTCTGATGAAGTGATGTCTGACATCAATGTGCTTTGTCCTTGTGTGCTGAACCGGATTCTTGGCGAGGCTTATGGTACTTGTGTTGTCACAGAGAATGGGAGCCTCAGGGAACTCCAAGCCAAGATCTCTTAGTTGGTTCTTCAGCCACAGCACTTGGGCACAACAGCTTGCGGCAGCAATGTATTCTGCATCTGTGGATGATAAGGACACACAGGTTTGCTTCTTGCTAGCCCAAGAGACCAGACAATCACCAAGGAAGGCGCATTGACCACTAGTGCTCTTTCTATCAGTTTTATAACCTGCATGGTCAGAGTCAGAGTAAGCCCACAAGAACTCTTGGTTACCTCTGGGATACCAAAGACCAAGCTCTTGTGTTCCCTCAAGGTATCTTAGAATACGTTTAACACATGTTAGATGTGACTCCTTGGGGTTGGCTTGAAACCTAGCACACATGCCTACACTAAATTGGATGTCAGGCCTGCTTGCCGTTAAGTATAGCAGGGAACCTATCATTCCCCTGTACATGGGCAGACTGACAGATTTACCCTTTGCGTCAGCATCGAGTGCGGCAGTGGTACTCATGGGAGTGTCATACTCCTTGCACTCATCCATCCCAAACTTCTTGAGTAGCTCTCTGCAGTACTTAGTTTGGGAGATGAAGATGGCATTCTTTTTTTGTTTAATTTGCAGGCCTAGGAAGAATGTTAGTTCTCCCATCATTGACATTTCAAACTCACCCTGCATAGTCTTAGAAAATTCTTCACAAAGTTTTTCATTAGTTGCCCCAAAAATAATATCATCAACATAAATTTGGACAATTAGCATGTTTCTATCTTTGTGTAGAATAAACAGTGTATTATCTAGTTTGCCTCTTGAGAAACCCTTTCCCAGCAAGAAGCTGCTGAGTCTCTCATACCAAGCTCGAGGAGCTTGTTTCAGGCCATACAAAGCTTTCTTTAGCCTATACACATGTTTAGGATGCTTGTGATCCTCAAAGCCAGGAGGTTGTTCTACATAAACCTCTTCTTTGATGTAACCATTAAGAAATGCACTCTTTACATCCATTTGATATAATCTAAAGCCTTTCATGGATGCAAAGGCTAGAAGAATCCTTATTGCTTCGAGTCTAGCAACTGGAGCAAAAGTTTCTTCATAGTCTATGCCTTCTTCTTGGTTATACCCTTTGGCTACCAATCTGGCTTTGTTTCTTGTTATTTGACCTGTCTCATCGAGTTTGTTTTTGAAGACCCACTTGGTCCCAACTATGGATTGATGAGACGGCCTTGGGACTAGTTCCCAAACTTGGCTCCTTTCGAACTGGTTTAGCTCTTCCTGCATGGCAATAATCCAGTCGCAGTCCTCAAGAGCTTGTTCAACTGAAGTTGGTTCGATCTGAGATAAGAAGGCTCCAAACTCAACTTCATTTTGAACCTGCCTTCTGGTTCTAACACCAGAAGAAACATCACCAAGCACTTGATCAAGAGGATGATCCCTGTGATGTCTCCTAGCCGTTGGCAACTGTGCCTCATCAGGCACTGTCTGCACTATAGGCTCATCACTGGGTTCATCTTCTTCTTTGAGATTGCTTGCTGGTGTTTCTTTTGGTGGTGAAGATGATGATGGTTTTGGAAGGTTTATAATCCCATCATCTTCTGTGGATTGTTCCCATGTAGGAGTTTCATCAAATACAACATGCATAGATTCTTCTACAATTCTAGTCCTCATGTTGTATACTCTGTAAGCCCTTACTCCTAAGGGAATACCCTATGAATACACCTATATCAACTTTTGGATCAAACTTACCCAGATTTACCTTTCCATTGTTATGCACATAGCATTTTGATCCAAAGATTCTGAGGTGGCTGATGTTGGGCTTCCTGCCTTTGTACAGCTCATAGGGGGGTTTTGTCCAAGCCCTTGCGAACATAGGCTCTGTTAGAGATGTAGCAAGCAGTGCTCATAGCGTCCGCCCAGAACACTTGAGAAACCCCTTTCTCATTGAGCATGCTCCTGGCCATCTCAGTCAGAACCCTGTTCTTCCTCTCGACTACTCCATTTTGCTGAGGAGTTCTAGGAGCTGAGAAGTTATGATCAATACCATTCTGCTCACACAGCTCTGAGAAACTATGGTTCTCAAATTCTCCTCCATGGTCTGTCCTTATGGCTGTGATTTTGAGGTCTCTCTCATTCTGCACTTTCTTAGCCAGGACAACAAAGACATCAAAAACATCTTGCTTAGAGGCAAGAAACATTGTCCAAGTGAACCTAGAATAGTCATCCACCACCACTAGAGCATACAGGTTTCCACCCAAGCTCTTCACTCTCGTTGGCCCAACCAAATCCATGTGGATTAGTTCCAAGGGCTTGCTGGTGGAGAGTCTCTTCTTGGTTTTAAACGAGGACTTTGTTTGCTTCCCTCGTTGGCAGGATTCACAGATATAATCATGCTTAACCTTAAAAGATGGAATACCTATAGCTAGCTCTTTCTTAATCAACATGTCAAGTTGAGTAAAATTAACATGTGCTAGCCTTTTATGCCAAAGCCAACTATTCTCATCACTAGATATTAGACATTTTTCTTCTAGTTGTTGACATAAATCTAGAGTGTATAGGTTTCCATTTCTATTTGCCTTAAGTTTGCATTTTAGGTTGGCCTTATCTAGATTCAGATCCTGCTTATCTACTATTATGCACTCATGTGAATCAAAGATTACCCAATTTCCTTTGTCAGTGCTCTGGCTCACGCTCAGCAGGTTGTGACAGAGACCATCCACCAGATAGACGTCTTTCACTGGCCCAACTTCTCCAACTCCGGTGATCTTTCCACTTTGATTTCCTCCAAAGGTAACTGTGGCTCCGTCTTTGATCACCAAGGATTTGAATTTGTCTCTGTCTCCAGTCATATGTCTCGAGCATCCGCTGTCAATATACCATTTCCTATTCTTGGATGCCTTGAGACACACCTGAAAGAATCAAACAAACTTAGGTACCCAACCTTTCTTGGGTCCTCTGTCATTAGTTCCCAGAGCCCTTGGTCCAGTGTTAGTTTTGACCTTGGGCTTACTATTAATCTGTGCCTCTGGCCTAGTGTTGACTCTAGGCTCTTGGGCTTTCCCTATGGATTGTTTCCAGGCTCTGGATCCCTGTCCTCCCTTAGTTTCTTTTCTTGGGGGAGGATCCTTTGTAGCCTTGGTTCCTTTTGGGACCCATTTATAGGAACTGTTTGCTCCATGCTTCTTAGCATTACAGGTGGACGTGGAGTGTCCCTTCCTGTTACAATAGTTACAGAAGCTAAAAGGTGTGGAGCTGTGATTAGTGGCTTTATGAAAGAATTTTAAGTAGGACTTCACTTTTGGTTCCACCCACTTTTTCCCTCTAGGTTTGTATCCTAAGCCAGTCTTATCTCTATATACCCTTTGCTTCATTAAAATGATATTTAGCATCTCAGATCCATTTGTGAACTTCTGCAGGGCATTTTGCAGTTTATCTTTTTCAGCTGAGATTTTGCTGCAACTAGGGCAGCTCTCAAGTGTTGAGGCATTGGGTTCTGCTTGGGGAGAACCCTTGACATCCGCTACCGGAAGCTTTTTGGCTTCCGCTAGCTCTTCACTCAGTGAGTCCACCTTGGACTCGAGTGATTCCTTTTTAACTTTCAACACCTTATATGCTTTACATAAACGGGAGAATTCTTCATGAACCTCATTATATGCCTCTTGAAGTTCAGAAAAGGTTACCTCACTGTCCTCCTGGATGAGATCAAGATCTGAAGATGCTTCCTCATCATCTTCTCTGGCCACCAGGCAGAGGTTGGCAACCTCTTCGTCATCACTTGCTTCCTCATCTGAGCTATTTACCCAGATGGAGGACACAAAGGCTTTTCTTTTGTTCTTCCCTTTCGATCTCTGCAAGCTAGGACACTCAGCCTTGAAGTGGCCAGGCTTTTTACATTCAAAGCACACTGGTGCCCTTTCCTTCTTAGATCCCTTCCTCTGGCTGGAATCACCTTTCTGAAAGCCTCCTTTCTTCTTGAAGAACTTTCTGAATTTTCTCAACATCATAGCCATCTCCTCATCATCCAATTCCTCCTCATCATCCTCATCGTCATCATTATTATCATTCTTCTCCTTGCTGGGAGCAACAAGGGCAAGATTTTTGGTTTTGGATGAGGCTTGAGGAGCTCTCTGAGCCAGCAGGGTTGGTTCATACTCAGCCAGAGAACCAAACAGTGCAGTGATGGAGCTGGTTGACTCTCCTTGGACTTCCTGCAAGATTGTAACTTTAGTGATCCAATCACCTTTCAAGACTTTTAAGATCTTGCTGACTTGTTCTCTTTCAGGAATATCTTTGCCCAGGGAGGCCAGTGAACCTGAGCTCCAGCTCTCTGATGGGCTCAGTTGGACTAGTCATGGCAAATTTGTGAAACTCTTCTACCAACATCTCGACTCGTCTTGCCTTCACTCCCTTGGTTCCAGAGTGAGCAGCCTCAAGAGCCTCCCACATATCCTTAGCAGTTTTGTGGTGGCTGATCCTATGAAACTCCTTAGGACTAAGGGCGCATTGAATGTAGTGCATGGCCCTGAAGTTTAGCTGGACTAGAGCATAGTCCTCGTTGGTGTATCTGGATCGCTGCTTTGCAAAGCCATCATCATCAAGAGGGGTGTGATTCCCATGTTCAATCACATCCCAGAGTCGGATGTCGCTAGACTGTATGTAGGTCTCCATTCGGAATTTCCAGAATGGATAGTTATACCCATCAAAGCCTGGAGGCTTCTTGGGTTGAATAGAGACATCAGGCAAGGAATAGTCTGTATCCATTACTGGATTTTTTCTTTCTAGATTCGTGGGAATCAAGTCAGAAAGACCCGCTCTGATACCAAATGAAAGTGATGGATGCACAAGAGGGGGGGTGAATTGTGCTACCAAATAAAAATCGAACAATAACAACACAAGAGTTTATATTGGTTCGGTCTTCCTGACCTACGTCCAGTTCTCAACCACCCAGGTTGAGTTCCACTATCCCCAGGTTTTACAACGGGTTCACCTGGAACCTTTACAACCGCAAGTTTTGAACAGCATCACTTGCAACCTTACAACCACAAGTTTTACTCAAGGCTCACTTGCAACCTTGCTAACTAACTCCCCCTTACTACCAGCAAGGGTTCAACCTTTACAACTAAAGGATTTTCTAATCTTAGTTCTCTTGATGAACGGATAATGTTACACACTTAAGTACAATCAATGCTCTTAATACAAGAAGAGACTTAACAACAAAGAGTACAAGATTAGTAGATGAAAAGAAATCTCAATGCGTTAAATGCTCTTTCTCTTTTCTGGGTAGCTTTGAAAGCTTGAAGGATTTCTTTAGTTTCTCTCTCTAGCTTTCTTCAAGATGTCAAAGATATTAGTTGTCTTCATAAATGAAGGTGAGCTTGTTTATATAGTCTTCAAGTATTCTCACTCTTGGTAGGTGGGTTAGCCGTTTGAATATGGCCGTTTATCTCAAGTTACCGTTTGCTCAATTAATGCTCCATTAATGCTTAGCAGGGTTGACTTTGCTTTATCTCTGAAAAGTAGTTCTGACATCTCTGCTCTGTCAAAAGCATTCTGACACTGCATTGCTCTGAACGTTCTGACATTCTAATTGCTTGCGGAAGCAAGTCCACATCCGGAAGCAACTTTACTCAGTGTACTGCATTTTGAACGTTAGTCTTAACAATAATAGCACATGCTCACATGCAGTGGGAGTTCACTTAGTCTAAGGGAGTTCTTTTCCATCCGGAAGCAATTCCACATCCGGAAGCACTTTCACTGGACGTTGGTTTATGTTCACATTTTACTCACTGACGCTCAGTGTTATCTATACCAGCAGCCAGCGCTAGTCACTAGGCATTCGGAAGTAAATCCACTGGACGTTGGGTTATGGTCACTGGCGCTCAGTGTTATCCATACCCACAGCCAGCGCTAGTCTTAATACAATCGGAAGCAAATCTACATCCGGAAGCTTCCTAACTTAGTCTCAAGGGTTTTATACACTAATGCTCTTAGACTGAGTTATGACTTGGTGATATACTTGTTGTCGCTGGGGGATGAGACGTTCATCCGCGAGCGCTAGTCTTAGTCCATCCGGAAGTAAATCCACATCCGGAAGCACTCTAGCTTGGGGTTCTATATTAACCTAATATTCTCTAAGTGTTTGGCTTGTTCTTTCATATTTTAGTCTTCATCAAAACTTAAGATTCTAACATTCTCCCCCTTTTTGATGATGACAAACTAAGTTATCTAATTAAGTTCATATGAAAGAGCTGAAAGTAATAAATAGATAAAGCACAAACAACTAAGGTAATTATCATTGATGAGCAAAAGATTACAAGTTAGAATGACAATACAGATAAAATTTACAAGTAATCAATGAATATTGCAAAAATGAGCTATGCATGAAAAGTATGAGAAAAGAAAAAAATTTCTAAGGTAAAAATGTGTGGGGTAGAGTGGGGTCTACAGGTGATGTCTCTTTTTCCTCTCCCTCTCTCTCTACCTATCCTCATTTTCTTTTTGGAGCAGGGCTAAGTGCTCTTCCTTTTCCTTCTGGTCGATCTGGGCAATAATTCTCTGAAGCTCTTCCTCTTCCCTCTCCCTTCTGAGTCTCTCAGACTCAACAGACTCAACATGATCAATAACAAAGAACTCAAAGATTTCCGACCAATTGCACTTCTCATACACATTTGAACCCATCCAACAAAATCTGTTTCAACTCAATCAATACCATCCACTTCCATCCACATAAGTCACATCAAGCAAGTAAAACTAAACAATTCTTAATCTTAACTCATAAGTCATAATACAACAATGCCCCTTCCTTTCTGATTTAACTCTTTTTCGTCGTCTAAAAAGAGCTAAAACAAATAAAACTAGAATTAAACTACAGTAGTTAGCAGCAAGTACTAGGTCAATTCACAGTTCGGTTTTATCTCTTGCTTAGGTCAAATAATCACAATTTAAACAAATTATCAAACAGGTTGTGTGCAAGGTTTATATCTAAAATTAATTAAACCTAGTAAAAACTACAACTAACAGAATTAAAAGTGTGAAAGTATGTATGAGATGTACCTCCTTCTCCAAGTACTCCGTGCTTACGTTTAATCGGACTTCATATACTTGTTCTTCTTAATATAAACTAGTTAAATTCTCAAGATCTCTTTAATCAAAGAAGTCTACAAGAGTTTAACTAATTTAATTAAGGCTTAAGCTCTTTCAAGCCAAGAACATACCAAAAGCAACTCTAAACACTAAATCTAGCATTTAGGAAACAAATTCATTCCACAAATGTAGGAGGAGCTAATCGCACACACATACATGTATGAAACTACAAGAATTAAGCCAAGGTTTTCATGTCCTTAACATAAAAGAGAGATTTCAAGCTAACATAAAGTAGAACACCTAAATAAAGATGCTCTAACCTATATAAGCCTAGATCTAGACATACATAGGCAAAAATTTACATATAGCTTGAAACCTAAAAGAGAAAATTACAAGCATATGAAGCCAAATGTTGAGTTCTACAAGCACATTTCCTTGGAGAAGTAGGCTAGGCGATCTAGCCTGACATGGAGATGAAGGCGGATGAAAGTAGGTGTGAGGTTCTGGACATGGCGGAGGTTTCGAAGTGAAGAAGGTGAAGAAGATGAAGATGGAGTTGAGAGAGTTTGTTAGAGGAGAGAGAAAATGAAAGTGAAGTGAGAGAAGTTCTCCTTAAAGTTAGTTACATTTGGGCTTTTATAGTGGTGAGTAACTTTGGAATTATCGCCCAAAGGGTATTTTTGGTATTTGGTGAAAGGTGGGGATGAATGTGGACTAGATCTCATCTCCATGCATTTCTAAAGGTTCCTCCTTTTTCTCCAAGTGATTGTGCTTCCAAAATTGGCCTTAATGAGGCCTCCATACTTGAATTTGACCTTGGCGCCAATTTTGCCTCATTTCGAAAGATGCTCCCCAAGTACCTTCAAGCTGCAGGCTGACTCTGCCTTAAATTAACTCTGCACAAAAGACTTCTGAAAAGTAGCTGACATTTCTGAACATTGTGCAGTCTAACTCTTGCACTCGCTGACTGATAGCCTTAAGCTTCCGGATGTAACTCTTCGTCCGCCAGCGCCAGCACGTTCACTTCCGGATGTAAATCCACTTCCGGATGTAAGTTCCCTTCTTTAAGTGGTTCAGCTTCCGGATGTAACTTTGCTTCCGGATGTGAACTTGCATCCTGATGTGAGTATGCTTCCGGATGTGAACCTGCATCCGGATGTAACTCTGAGTACTTGTCATCTAGCCTTTCTCCTTGCCAAGTTATCTCCATCTATGCTCCACCAAGGGTATGTGGGGCCCACTTGGGACCCCCTACATGAAAAACACATCACATAGTCAAAATGACCAAAGTACCCTTGGTTTCATAAAATGCAAGTAATAAGGCTATTATTCTTCAAACATTTACACATAAGCATGTGCATGAAAATGTACCAATAATAATCAAATATGACAAATAAACCACACTAATTAAGCTCAAATGCACATGCTTAAAGGTATGAAATTTGGTCCAATCAAATCCCCCACACTTAATCTTTGCTCTCCGGGCAAAGTTATATAAAAGATTAACTCAATCATTAAACATAGTGAAGGCATTTAGAATTATCATAGTGTACAAGTTGATGCTCTTGAATATTTCCCTAAAGCTTCGCATGGGCCAAATAATTCCTTTTCAGTTGTTGTATAATTCCTTTGAGCTCTATCCAAAGTCTTAGATGCATAAGCAATCACCCTCGGCAATGAATCATGCCTCTGGCCGAGCATGGCTCCCAAGGCCTCGTTGGAAGCATCACATGATAGCTCAAAAGGAAGCTCCCAATTAGGTGCAACCAAGATAGGAGGAGAAATAAGCCTTGACTTCAACTCAACAAAGGCTTCCTTACAAGCACTAGAGAAGTCAAACTCGGCCTCTTTTTGAAGTAGATGAGATAAAGGAGCAGCAATTTGGCTGAAGCCCTTGATGAATCTTCGATAAAATCCCACATGTCCTAAAAAGGACCTCAACTCCTTCAAGCAGGTAGGGAAGGGTAGAGAAGAGATTACTTTAACCTTGGCCTTGTCAACCTGAATGCCCTCCTTTGAGACTAAGTGTCCCAAAACTATGCCCTTATCCACCATGAAATGGCTCTTCTCATAGTTGAGTACCAAGCCCTTCTCCACGCATCTAACCAATGCTTTCTCAAGATTGACCAAGCACGCATCAAAACTATCTCCATAGAGGGAGAAATCATCCATAAACACTTCTATGTCATCCTCCAGTAAGTCATTGAAAATGCTCATCATACAACGTTGAAAGGTTCCTGGAGCATTGCACAGACCGAATGGCATTCTCCTGTATGCGAAGGTCCCAAATGGACAAGTAAAGGTCGTCTTTTCTTGGTCCTCTGGTGCTATGGGAACCTGGAAGTACCCGGAGAAACCATCCAGAAAACAGTAGTGTGACTTGCCAGCTAGTCTTTCCAACATTTGATCAATAAATGGTAATGGAAAGTGGTCTTTTCTCGTGGAGTCATTCAGCCTCCGGTAATCTATACAAACCCTCCAAGAGTTCTGAACTCGTGTTGGCACTAGCTCATCTCTGTCATTCTTTACCACGGTCAGCCCACTCTTCTTTGGCACCACATGAATGGGACTTACCCATTCGCTATCGCTTATCAGGTAGATGATTCCAGCACTTAGTAGCTTTTCTACCTCCTTTTTCACAACATCAAGTATTAAGGGATTGAGCCTCCTTTGGGGTTGACGCACAGGCTTAGCATCATCAGTAAGCAAGATCCGGTGCATGCAGGTGGTAGTACTCATGCCAGGAAGATCGGCTAGAGTCCACCCAATGGCCCCCTTATATCGTCTGAGCACCTCAAGCAGCTTCCCTTCCTCAAGAGAAGACAGAGCGCTAGAAACAATCACTGGAAGCTTCCCTTCATCAAGCAAGTAGGCATACTTAAGATTGGGTGGTAAAGGTTTCAGCTCCAGCGTAGGTGGCTCAATAATAGAAGGTACCAAAGTGTGCATCTCAACTTGCAGCACTTGAGGCTCATAGAAATCATCATCAAACTGCGGCAGCTCATCAAAGTGATTAGAAAAAGTCATTGGCTGCTTCAGATTATCACAACAATTCGGCCTCTTAGAGTTTGAGGCTTCAGCACTCTTATTCAAGTCTGCATTGACACTGCCGCTCGGGGTAGAAACATGTGGACCGTCAGCAAGCACATGCTCTTTCAGATAAAGCTTCTCTCTCAGCTTATGTAAACGGCTCCTCCTTAAAGCTTCATACTCTTCAATGTCAAACTCCTGTGCACTAGAGTTCTCAATTTCCTTTGTGAATTCACAACCTCCATCCTTCGTTTGTCCTACAAAAGTGAGCAAACTTCCCTCTTCCAAGGGGTTGTAGCTTGACAAAGAAGATATAGAAGTGCAATCATCATCAAAATCATAGTTCACATACATGGAGTCCATGAATTCAGTTACTGTACTTCCTATGCTAGATGAATCATTAAAAACATCATGCAAGCATGTATTAGAAATCAAACTAGCACAAGAATCAAGATAGCACATATGAACATCAATTTTATCAAACATGTTCAGCTTAAAGGAATTCACATGCTCGTCATAAATCACATGCATCAATGAATCAACCAGACTCAGCCCTAGGAGAGAATAGTCCTCGTGAGGGTGTCTCATGGCTTCTCCTACATCAAACCTTATTATTTGATTCCCCACTTGCATTGTAACAAATCCCCCTTCTAAGCATAACCATCTTGGCAGTTTTCATAAATGGCCTTCCTAGGATCAAAGAATCATCCATACTAGTGTCACTGGTCATATCAAGCACATAGAAGTCCACGGGGAAAACTAGTTCCCTAACCTTCACTAGAATGTCTTCTATAAAGCCAAAGGGTTTCTTAATGGACCTATCAGCCAGTTGAACTACAACACTGGTTTCACTCAGGTTCTTCAATCCTAGTGCAAAGTAGGTGGCCTTAGGCATGACGTTAATGGCTGCCCCTAAATCCAGAAGTGCCTTCCCAAAGCTAAGTTTCCCTATCTGACAAGGGATGGTGAAAGATCTAGGATCTCTGCACTTTGAGGGCAAGTGTCCTTTCAAGAGAGACGAAACATTAGTCCTTAATTGGACTTTGTTACTTGCATTACCAACTCTCTTGTTAGTGCACAGGTCTTTTAAAAACTTAGCATACTTAGGCATTTGCTTTAACAGTACAAGCATAGGTACATTCACTTCAAGCTTAGAGAATAAGTTGAGCATTTCCTTTTCTAACTCATCATCATGTTGTTTCTTAACTAAAGCATACGAGTTAGGAAAAGGAAGATGGTTAGGGTAAAGAGTCTTACCCTTAGGAGACTCATCCCCTTGATGAGTAGGTTGTTCTTGTGAAGAAGATTCTCCAATTTTGCGCTTTCCTTAAGCAATCTTCTTCCTCTTCTCCTCTTGTGAGGTCTCAGCTTCATCACTCTTCTTAGTCAGGCTCTCAGCCTCATCAAGTGGTTCGTCAAGAGGAGGACTCAGTACAGCCTCTCCATGCATCTGATCACCAACAAAATCATTCTGGAGGCTAGAGTGACCTCCCTTATTCAATGTACTTCGCTCAGCCTCACAAGGTAGTTGTATCACCTCCTCTTCCTCTTCATATTCATATGCATCACCATATTTCCGTCCACTTCTTAGGTTCATAGAATGAATGTTCTGAGGATTAATCACCACATTAGACGGCAATCCTCCTTTCTTTGCGTCCTGCTCAGCTTTGTTATTCATTATTTGAGACACCGCATTTTCCTGCTTAGCTTCTGTAATCTCTCTTCAATCTTCTCCATGAAACTTGACATCATTTGGTAAATCATGTCTTGTTGAGATGTCGCAGAGCTAGATGGAGGAACACAGGCTTGAGATCCCTCCATATTGTTTCGCAAAGCATGAGCTGGATTATCATTCTTCATAAATTGATGAGGGACATTGGCTTGTTGATTCGGCCTATACCTTTGATCATTAGAGTTAGGCCTCCCTTGGTATGAACCATAGCCTTGTTGTGAGGGATAGGCATTAGAGGCTTGGTAGTTACCTCCCCCCCCACTTAGGCTGTTGCTGTGGTTGGAAGGAGTTAGAATTGGAGGCTTGGTTTGAACCTCCCCCCCACTTGAAGTTCGGATGGTCCCTCCATCCAGGATTGTATGTGGAAGAGTAAGGATCATATTTGGCTTGAGGCCTAGCATTGTTATACATGGCCGCCACTTCCGCTTAGGATGGACAGTCGGAGGATAGGTGCATGGGCGAGCCACAGTGATCACAAGATGAGGCCACCAAGGCCATAGAATCATCAACACAAGGAGTAGGCTGAACAAAGAGTCCGTCCATCCGACTGAGGCTCTCGGTCAGCCTCTCAATAGAGTTGTACAACTTATCATCACTACTCACGGAGGCAACCTTTGGCGCACCACCATACAGAGCATCACGACCATAAAAGTTCTGGTGATTAGAGGCCATGGTTGAAAATAAGTTCCATCCTTCATTGGCTGATAAGTTGAAAAGTGAGCCATTAGAAGCAGCATCCACACTCATCTTGAGCTGTGGCACCAGGCCATCATAAAAGTATTGGACCAAGTTGCCCTTGGATATGTTGTGATTGGGGCATGAATTCACCAAGGTGTTGAACCGGCTCCAATATTCACAGAATGTCTCCTGAGAGAATTGTTGAACACCTGTGATGTCTTTCCGCAACTTAGATATCTTGGAGACTGGAAAATAACGGTCTAAGAACACCTTCTTAAGCTGCTCCCAAGAAAGAGTGGCATAATGAGTTGGAAGGTTCAAGAGCCACTCCTTGGCTTTGCCTTCCAAGGAGAACTGGAATACTCTCAACAGAACATCATCCAGGTCGGCATTAGGTGGCTTCATGGAGGAGCAAGTATGATAGAGGCCGAGTAAGTGCGTGTGAGCGTCCTCATGGGGAAAACCTGTAAACTTAGGCAGATGAGCAAGAATAGATCCTTTGATCTCAAAGTTAGCGGGGTTAGCATAAAAACCTTGAGGTGCAAACGATGCATATGACTGTGTGAACTCACGCATAGGTCTATCATCATCATGTAATTGCCTACCCCCCTCAAAATGATGTTCATCCTCTTGCTCTCGCCTTGCACGTCGCTCACGCTCATGTTCATGCTCTCTTGCCTCTCTCTCATGTTCTCTATGGTCCTCTCGCCTTTCTGCCATAATGAAATGCTGGTCTAGGAATGTGTTATTAGATGCTACAGATGAATTTTGTGGATTTGATGTGGATCCTACAGGTTGCTTACTAGCTTGCTTCTCGTGCTTTTTCTTTTTCTTAAGTTCTCGAAGAGTCTTATTAATCTCTCTATCCAATGGCACTAAGGATGAGGTAGGGTTCATACAAAGTCACTAAGTGCAACTAGATGCAAATGTACAAGATAACCACCAGTACAAGCAGAGTATCCAGCCAGAAACAGTTCATCAAAAATCCAGTACAGCTAACAAAATTTCCAGCAAATTCTGAAAAATTTCCTAACAACAATTTGGCTAACTAGAGCAGCCAATTAAGCAACAAACAGCACAGATATGTTCAGAACAAATCAGAAGTATTCTCACAACCTACAACTAAAATCACCTATAACAAAAACTAAGAAAAGGTAACTAAAAACCTAAGACAATAAAGAATTCAACCAAACCGGCAACAGCGCCAATTTGATTTAACTCTTTTCCGTCGTCTAAAAAGAGCTAAAACAAATAAAACTAGAATTAAACTCTAGTAGTTAGCAGCAAGTCCTAGGTCAATTCACAGTTCGGTTTTATCTCTTGCTTAGGTCAAATAATCACAATTTAAACAAATTATCAAACAGGTTGTGTGCAAGGTTTATATCTAAAATTAATTAAAACTAGTAAAAACTACAACTAACAGAATTAAAAGTGTGAAAGTATGTATGAGATGTACCTCCTTCTCCAAGTACTCCGTGCTTACGTTTAATCGGACTTCATATACTTGTTCTTCTTAATATAAACTAGTTAAATTCTCAAGATCTCTTTAATCAAAGAAGTCTACAAGAGTTTAACTAATTTAATTAAGGCTTAAGCTCTTTCAAGCCAAGAACATACCAAAAGCAACTCTAAACACTAAATCTAGCATTTAGGAAACAAATTCATTCCACAAATGTAGGAGGAGCTAATCGCACACATATACATGTATGAAACTACAAGAATTAAGCCAAGGTTTTCATGTCCTTAACATAAAAGAGAGATTTCAAGCTAACATAAAGTAGAACACCTAAATAAAGATGCTCTAACCTATATAAGCCTAGATCTAGACATACATAGGCAAAAATTTACATATAGCTTGAAACCTAAAAGAGAAAATTACAAGCATATGAAGCCAAATGTTGAGTTCTACAAGCACATTTCCTTGGAGAAGAAGGCTAGGCGATCTAGCCTGACATTGAGATGAAGGCGGATGAAAGTAGGTGTGAGGTTCTGGACATGGCGGAAGTTTCGAAGTGAAGAAGGTGAAGAAGATGAAGATGGAGTTGAGAGTTTGTTAGAGGAGAGAGAAAATTAAAGTGAAGTGAGAGAAGTTCTCCTTAAAGTTAGTTACATTTGGGCTTTTATAGTGGTGAGTAACTTTGGAATTATCGCCCAAAGGGTATTTTTGGTATTTGGTGAAAGGTGGGGATGAATGTGGACTAGATCTCATCTCCATGCATTTCTAAAGGTTCCTCCTTTTTCTCCAAGTGATTGTGCTTCCAAAATTGCCCTTAATGAGGCCTCCAGACTTGAATTTGACCTTGGCGCCAATTTTACCTCATTTGGAAAGATGCTCCCCAAGTACCTTCAAGCTGCAGGCTGACTCTGCCTTAAATTAACTCTGCACAAAAGACTTCTGAAAAGTAGCTGACATTTCTGAACATTGTGCAGTCTAACTCTTGCACTCGCTGACTGATAGCCTTAAGCTTCCGGATGTAACTCTTCGTCCGCCAGCGCCAGGACGTTCACTTCCGGATGTAAATCCACTTCCGGATGTAAGTTCCCTTCTTTAAGTGGTTCAGCTTCCGGATGTAAATCCACTTCCGGATGTAAGTTCCCTTCTTTGGAGTTGGTGGGGGTGGAGGGTGGGGCCGTGGGGGAGGCTGGAGAGTTTTTTGGGTGGTGGGGGGAGGGGGCCGAAGAAGAAGAAGATGGGAGGAGATAGGAGAGAGAAGGGGTGGGGGAGGGTAAATTAATTTTAATATTATCTGTGGGGCCCACGAGCCCAAAAATAATTTAAGTATAGTCCCAAGGGACTCTACTTTAATTTCCCTAGTTATAGGGACTTTTCTAATATTAAGTCCCTTACAAGGGACCTGTATTTAATTTTCCCAAGAAAATTTGTCATACTGGATTGCTGACTGTATTGCTATTTAGATTAATGAAGGTGGGTCCCACGCAAATACAAACGTCCGTTTGCACAAGTTAACGGCGAGGCTAAATTTGTCCCATTTTTATTTACAATGTACGGTTTTGCCCCGTCCAATTTAGGGGTGCTAGAGTTGTCCATTTGAAAATTTGCGGTGTCTAGTTGAGCACCTTTACCCTAATTCCAATTGCCTTCACTATGCTTGATGATTAAGTTAGTCTTTTTATATGACTTTGCCCGGAGTGCAAAGATTAAGTGTGGGGGATTTGATTGGACCGAATTTTATCCCTTTAAGCATGTGCATTTGAGCTTAATTAGTGTGGTTTATTTGCTATATTTGATCATTATTGGTACATTTTTATGCGCATGCTTATGTGTAATTATTTGGAGAATATTAGCCTTTTTACTTGCATTTTAAGAAACCAAGAGTATTTTGGTCATTTTGACTATTTGATGATATTTTAATGTAGGGGGTCCCACGTGGGTCCCCCACGTCCATGGTGGAGCTTAGTTGGCAAGGAAAATGACATAAAGCAACAATTACCATTTTTGGTAAAAAGGACAAGGCACTTTTGGAGCATCTTTCCAAATGAGGCAAAATTGGCTCCAACTTCAAATTCAAATTTGGAGGCCTCATTAAGGGCATTTTTGGGAGCACAATCAATTGGAGAAAAAGGAGAGACCTTTGGAAATGCACTTAGCCCACATCAAGTCCACATTCATCCACATTTGCCGCACAATTCCAAAAATACCCCTCCTTCCATTAATCTCACACCTTTCGGCCTTTACCCTTAAACCACCATAAAAAAATATCTTTTGACAGCTCATAACCTCCACTTGACAGCTCATTAACTCCTTAAGCCAACTCATCATCTAACTAACTCACTTACTTAATCCCCAACTAACTTCATTTGACACATTCCTTCACTTTCCATCTCAACTTCATCTTCTTCCTCTCCATTTTCTCTCTTTTCTTTCCACACACTTCACTTCTTGGCCGAAATTTCCTCTCCATTTCCACCTTCATTCTTTACCTCCATGGCTTCCATAACCTCACGCCTTCTCCTCATCTTCACCTCCATGAGCAGCGGCTAGATCGCCTCTCCTTCTTCTCCAAGGAAAAGTGCTTAAAAAACTCAACATTTGGCTTCATATGCTTGTAATTTGCTCTTTTAGGTTCCAAGCTAGATGTAAGTTTTTGCCTATGTATGTCTAGATTTAGGCTTGTATAGGTTAGAACATCTTGATTTGAGGTGTTCTACTTAATTGTAGCTTGGAATCTCTCTTTTGTGTTAAGGACATGAAAATCGAGGCTTAATTCTTGTAGTTTCATACATGTATGTGTGTGCGATTAGCTCCTCTTGCATTTATGGAATGAATTTGTTTCTTAAGTACTAGATCTAGTGCTTAATGTTGCTATAGGTATGTTCTTGGCTTGAAAGAGCTTTAGGCTTGATTAAATTAGTTAAACTCTTGTAGATTCCTTTGATTAAAGAGATCTCAAGGATTTAACTAGTTTATATTAAGTGAAACAAGTATATGAAGTCTAATTCATCAAAGCACTAAGTACTTGGAGAAGGAGGTGACTTCCTAACTCATCTCTTCACATTTTCTATTCGGTCACTTTTATTTTCTTTAGCATATTAACTGTAGTTTGTAGTTTAACATCAATCTCAAACTTCCGTGTTAATTTGAGTGACTTTTCATCCTTGAACTTGCAAGATTTTACCTAGATTGTGGAAAAGACCTATACTCATCACTATACATTAGTGAGCATTGAGTATTGAATTGTTTTGATTAACCTTTTAAGGCGACGAAAAAGAGTTAAATCACATACCACCTTTAATTTCATGCATACTAGCACTGTTTTGTCGTGTGTTTTGCTTTTTAATCTAATGTTCATTCCTCAACTTAATATTTAGTTGTTAATCAATATTTTGTTAATATCCTGCCCAAGAGGCAAGAGGCAGCCAAGAGAGCTGCACATATTGGACTTAAAGTTTGAGCTCCAATATTGATTTACATCATAGTTATTGCACTCTTATTTTCTAAGTGATGTATGTTTCTTCTTATTTCAATCTGATTCTCGTTTTTGTTTGTAATTATTTACAGGGTTTGATGCAATGATTGAAAGTGCATGCGCTTATTAAAGATTGAAGCAAGTATGTGTTCTCAATTTTTGAACCTATTATTCATTTGTTTCGTAGTTTCCTACATACATGTTTTTTTAACTGAAACCTGCATACATGTTAGAAATTTGCCTTTTGGTGGTATATATTTGATGTATAGAGAAAATGGAAAGAGACATTGCTATTATTTTGATACTATTATAATGTTTTTGGTGGATGTTGAGATTACTTTTGGTGATACATTCTTTGGATTACATATTGATTGGTGTATTACCCCTAAATAGTGGGAGAATTGTTAATTATTAAAAAATTAAAAAATAGTTTGTACATGCGCTTTTGTGGTAAAAGCGCATGTACAAATACACTTATACATGCGCTTTAAACACGTGTATAGGTTATACCTTTATTGTATAGGGAGACTATACATGCGCTCTTTGTTAAAAACGCATGTATACATACACATATACATGCACTTGTCTTAACAAAAGTGCATGTATATGATTTTAAAATGTGGTACCCTTTATATACCCTCACTACCGCACATCTCACTATTATAGTGAGTTAAGTAGTAGATTACTGAGACAAGTTGTCTCACCCCGCGATTACTCACATTTTTACAGGTATTCATGCAAAGGTGCAAGCATCAAGAAAGAGAATTAGGTTTTAAAGGTTGTATTGACTCTTTAGAAATATATATTGCCAAAATGTATAGGTCTGCATTCGCTTCCGCATACTTTTGTTTGCATTGATATTATTGGTTAATCAGAGAATTGTAGTAGGTTGCTTCTTTTTCTAACCATGTTAGGGTGATTCTTTTCTTACATGGTTAGCTATTAATTATCCATGATAGTATTCAGGTTGTATTAGGAAATTCTTTTCTATAATGGATAATGCTTATTATTAGGAAATTGTTTTTCTAACTATGATAGAGTCATTGATATTATGGAAATCCTTTTTCTATCATAGTTAGTAAAGGTATTATTGAATTAATTAGGGAATTAGTAAGAGTAAGTTGCAGTTATAGTGAAGATGCCAAAACCAACAGCCATGAGTAGTTTCCTAGGGGAACTGAATGCTGAAGTGGAGGCTACAATGAATGTTTATAAGGTTCTTACGTCCATTAATTAGCTGAGTTTCCGAAGTTGACTATTCCAGGAGAGCAAGGGGGAGCAACCTTTACATATCACCAATGGTTGAGGAACTCAAACACTCTAGGCTTGTGAGAGACAAGAACATGGAAGAGGGGAGGAAGAGGAAACTAAGCCATTGCTTTTACATGGCACACCAAAAAAGCTAGATTAATTCAAAGTTGTGCATGATTGTGGCGTCTCAAGCTACGGAGGATGAGGTGTTTTGAAATTATGTAGAGGTTGAAGGAGCGACTTTTGGAACAACTGCAGGTCCTTGAGGATAACAAGCGTTTGTTACAAAAATATGTAACAAAGTCTTATCCCACATGGTAGGACTGACTACACAGATCATAAGACTCCATTATCGATGATCCTGTTAGAATCTTAAGTTTTGATGATAACTAATAAATATCATAGACAATAAGATCATTGAGTGATCACTAGTATAAAACTAAGACAATGCGATCACAAATATAAATCTAAGTAAGTGTGATCATTAGACTGAGTGCTCACGGATAAGCAATCATTAGGAAGAGCGATCATAAATAACTTAAAATCACTTAGACAAAGAGATCATGAATAACTTAAAATCACTTAGACAAAGCGATCATGGAATAAGAACAAATATTTTTTTAAGTTAAAACAATGATCGGAATAAAAATCAGAGAGGTCTAAGCCAAACTGAACTACGAAGTAAAAAGACAACCTTTGATCACGAAGTGATCTGATCAATGGCCAAAGTTAATAGTGATCGAAGTATCGAGTGATTGATATTGTTATACATTTAACCTGTGATCTAAGTGTGCAGCAAGTGACTGAAGCAAGACAGATCAATGTCTGATCGGAGTGTCGACCAAAAAGCAAATCAAGTACAAAAGTACACTGTCATGATCAGAATGCTTTTTCAGAAGACGTTAGACTCATTCCTCTGCCATTTAAGTACTCAAGGCAACTTCTCTCCTGAAAGAAGCAATATGTGCTGTTGAAGCTTGAAGCTGCATTTAATGTCTATCATCCTCTTCAAGCAACATGGGAAGAACTTGGTACAAAGCATTAATTGAGCTCAACGGATATAAGACTTCTGATGTATGTGTCAAACGGCTATATCCACCATTGAAGACTATAAATAGGCGAGTGGAATTTATTGCTCTTCACCGAACTTAATCAAATCTGCACCTACTCTCTGTCAAGAGCATTCAAGTCTTATTGCGATCACCCAAGCTTAAGTGTTTAACATTATCAGTTCATCTTGTGAACGCTTACTCTGTTTTTAAATCCTCTTCTGTTCTAAGGTTGTTCTGAAGCTTGGGGCTTTAGAACAGGGTTGTTACCTTACGGGTAGTAAGGGGGAGTGTTAGAGAGATTATTTCACTGTAAAGGTTCTCAGGTGAACCTGTTTGTAAAACCTGAAGTTAGTGGAACCCAACGAGGTGTTGGTGAACTGGACGTAGGTAAGAGTTTGGCCGAACCAGTATAAACCGTATTGTGTTCTTATTTTGTTTGAAGTTTTTATTTGTAGCACAATTCACCCCACCTCTTGTGCATTCGCGCTTTCTGATCCATGTTCATGTGATTTGACAGGATTTTACGTTGGGTGTTAGGGCGTAACACAACCCAATTTCTTTCTCGGGCTTGTGACCAGATGTAAACATAGGCGGAGTTTTTGATCTATATAAGATAAACATAACTTTTAAGCTGACTCATTAGTTCAGTTGAAGGCTTATGAATATAGAAAAGTGTTTTGTCATCTATATATCGCCACTAAATAGTTTTAGATTTGTGTACAAATCAATTTTTAAAATAAACATGATGTTATTCTTATTCTCGCATACCATCAATCAATTTTTTGTTCAAAGACAAAAGTATATGTTGTCAACCCAACCTAGCGGAATAAAGCTTGTTACTGCTACTTTATTTTTTTGTCCAAAGGCATAACATCCATGGGTTCTAATCAAACATTAATATGGAACTTCACTACACACACTTACATTCCATATCCCACTTAGTTTTCCCCGTTTAAAACATTAAAAAATTAAAATTTATAAACTCAGAGTAAACTCATGAGTTTGAAAAAAAAAGAGATAGTTGTTAAAAAAATGTTGTGAAGTAAATGAAATCTAAAATTTTATAATAAAAGAAGAAAACTAAAAATATTTAAAAAAATAAAATGAATGTAATTATTCAAAATAATTAGTTTATTGTTTCGGCAAGAATGTGAAACCTATTTCCTACGTGACAAAACAAAGGAGATAATGTGATGTCGTGGAGGAACAAATCAACCGAATTACCAGCACTAGCATATGCATTTTCTCTCTTTCCCGCACAAAAAGAGAAATGCTATTGCTATGAGCCTATGGCCATTGCCTATGCTTGGCAGTCCCTTTCACTTTACAAAAAAGTGAAAAAGCAAAACTAAAAAAAAAGCCCAAAAGGGATCTTCTCGCGTTACACTATCCGTCGCACTTGCATTCTTCTCCGCCAACGTGTCACCGTTGAGGTCTCCGTCGACCCTTCTCAGCCCTATACAGTCATTCTCCGGCCACTTTTGAAAAAGGGGTCCAAACCCTAGGACTTTTTATTTGTAGCACAATTCACCCCCCTCTTGTGCATCCGCGCTTTCATTTGGTATCAGAGCAGGTCTTCCCTTCTTAGATTCCAACGAATCTGGCAAGTAAAGATCCAGTAATGGATGCTCTAGAGAATGTGCTACCCGATATCGGGACTCCCTCCAGCAAGCCCCCTGGCTTTGATGGAAAGAACTACACCTTCTGGAAGTTCAAAATGGAGGTCTTTACATGGATATAGGCTGTGGAATATCATTCAAAACGGAAAGCTTGTTTCTAAGGATGATAGTGGAACTCCAAAGACCGAAGACAAATTTACTGAGGAAGATTGTGCCATGATGGAGCTAAATTACAAGGCAGTCCTAATGATTCAATGTGTCTTGAGCCAGAGAGAATTTTTTAGAATTAGTCATCTCAAGTCTGCTAAGGAAATGTGGGAGCCCTTCAAACTGCTCACGAAGGGACCACTGGTGTGAAAGATAGGAGAGTTGAAATGTTAGTTGAAGAGTTTCACAAAATGTTAGCAGACGAGCCTATCAGAGATCTAGAGATCAGATTCACACATCTTATAAACAATCTTGCTGCCTTAGGAAGAACCTTTACTAAGAAGGAACATGTGAATAAAATTTTAAAAGTATTAAAAGGTGATCGGCTTACTAAGGTTACTATTTTGCAGGAAGTTCAAGGTGAATCAACAAGATCAGTCACTGCTCTTTTTGGTTGCCTAGCTGAGTATGAGCCTACACTGCTGGCTCAAAGAGAACTTCAAGGAACTACCAAAGTAAAGAACCTGGCCTTAGTTGTTCCTAACAAAGAAAGATTGGAAGATGATGATGAAGACGACGATGAGGACATGGCAATGATGGTGAGGAGATTCAAGAAATTCTTCAAAAAGAAAGGAAGACTCCAGAGAGGAGAATCCAGCTACAAGAGGGATGCATCAAAGGAAAAGGCGTCTGTCAGCTTTGAATGCAAGAAACCTGGCCATTTCAAAGCTGAGTGTCCGAGCCTTCAGAGATTTAAAGAGAAGGACAGAAAGAAGGAGAAGTATGGTGACAAAAAGAAGGCCTTCATAGGATCTATCTGGGGAGATAGCTCAGAAAATAAAGAGGAAGCAGAAGAAGCTGCTAACTTGTGCTTGGTAGCTCAAGAGAGATCAGATGATTCCGATCATGAAAATACTGAGGTAAATGATTCTGAAAACCCTAGCTTACAAGAAGAATATAATAACTTGGTTATCGAATTCTATAAACTTGCAAAAGAAATATCTAGCCTTAGAAAAGAAAATAAAAGGTTAAAAGAGAAGTCTGATATTGCGATCAGTCCTGAAAAAGAATCTGATGTTGCGATCACACCAAAGGAAGAAGATAAGCTATCTGAAATCAACATCACTCAATGTTCAAACTGTGAGATCTTAACCACGGAAAAAGAAAGGCTATCAACTGCTCTAGAAAAATTTACTAAAAGATCAACTATGCTGAAAGTTATCCTTCAAGAGCAAAAATGGTATATGGCTAAGACTGGTATAAGTTATAACCCTAAGCCAAAACCTCAAAAGAAAACAAGTTTTTCATCTTTTCAAAGAAACTTATATTACCCTTCTTCATCCTATAGCTTCTGTAATTACTGCAATAAACAGGGACACACTCAATCTTCTTGCTACCATAGAAAATATGGGATTAACAACTCTTATAAATGGGTCCCAAAAGGGACATTAGCCACTAAGATCTCTACTGATCTATGGCCATGGACTAACTCTAAAGGACCCAAGCAATGTTGGGTACCTAAGTCTGTTTAACATGTGCAGATATGTTTTAGAGCATCAAACAAAGAAAAATGGTACATTGACAGTGGATGCTCTAGACACATGACGGGAGACAAAGAGAAATTCAACTCCATTGAAATGAAGGAAGGAGCCAAAGTTAGCTTCGGAGGAAATCAGAGTGGAAGGATCACTGGAGTAGGACAAGTTGGTCCAGTCAAAGAAGTATATCTAGTAGATGGTTTGTGCCACAATTTATTAAGTGTCAGTCAGTGTACTGACCGAGGTAACTGGGTCATTTTTTATTCAAATGAATCTCTAGTAATAGATAAACAAAAGTTAAATTTAGATAAAAATAGTCTAAACTGTAAGTTAAAGGCTAGCAGAAATGGAAATCTGTACTCCTTAGAATTAAATCAAAACATAGAAGAAAAATGTTTTATTTCAAATGATCAAAACTACTGGCTTTGGCACAAACGGTTAGCTCATGTAAATTTCACTCAATTAGAAAAGCTGATTAAAAGAGACCTAGTGATTGGTACTCCCAGTTTTAAATTTAAACATGATACTATTTGTGAGTCATGTCAGAAGGGAAAACAAACGAAGACATCCTTTAAGTCTAAGAAGCTAGTCTCCACATCAAGACCATTAGAATTAATTCACATGGACTTGATAGGACCAGCTAGAGTGAAAAGCCTGGGAGGAAATCTTTACACTCTAGTAGTTGTGGATGACTATTCAAGATTTACTTGGGTTGCATTTCTTTCCTCTAAACATGAAGCTTTTGATGTCTTTTATGTGCTTGCTAAGAAATTGCATAGTGAAAAGAGCCTAAGCATAAATGCAATCAGAACAGATTATGGTGGTGAATTTGAGAACAAAGAGTTCAAGGAGCTTTGTGAAGAAAAAGGGATTGATCACAACTTCTCTGCTCCTAGAACCCCTCAACAAAATGGTGTTGTTGAAAGAAATAACAGAGTGCTAACAGAGATGGCTCGTAGTATGATGAATGAGAAGGAAGTTCCACAAATCTTCTGGGCAGACGCAATGAGCACAGCCTGCTACATCTCAAATCGAGCCTACATTAGAAAAGGAATAAAGAAGACTCTGTATGAACTCTATAAGGGAAGAAAACCTAATCTTAGTCATCTTAGAGTTTTTGGTTCAAAATGTTTTATACATAATAAGGACAAAGTAAACCTAGGAAAAATTTGATGCTAAATCTGACATTGGAATTTTCATTGGTTACTCTAATCATAGTAAAGCATATAGAGTTTATAACAAAAGAAATCAAACTGTTGAAGAATCTGTACATGTTGTTTTTGATGAGGTAACATCGGAGAAGCGATCAGAGGATGATCAGATGCCCAGGGTGATCGAAGGAAGTTCAGATCACTCACATAACTCAGATCACCCTGAACCTGGATCAGAGGAAGAAGTCAAAGAGGAATCACAGAATGATCGAAGGGAAGAAGGAGAATTGCCTCCCTTGTCAAGACACCTCAAGGACCATCCTCCAGAGCAGATAATTGGTAACATACAGTCTGGAGTTAAAACCAGACAACAACTACAAAATGAGGTATAATTTTCTGCATTTATTTCTGAAATCGAACCTACTTGTGTTGAGGAAGCTCTTAGTGATTGCGATTGGATAATTGCTATGCAAGAAGAGCTTAATCAATTCAAAAGAAATCAAGTTTGGGACTTAGTACCAAAACCCAAAAATCAATCTATCATTGGTACTAAGTGGGTTTTTAAAAACAAACTTGATGAAACAGGTGATATAGTCAGAAATAAAGCAAGATTGGTTGCCAAGGGGTATAACCAAGAAGAAGGAATAGACTATGAAGAAACTTATGCTCCAGTTGCAAGACTTGAAGCAATAAGGATTATTCTTGCTTAATGGTTATAAGCATCTATTAAAAGCATCAAGTTATATCAAATGGATGTAAAAAGTGCCTTTCTTAATGGTTATATCAAGGAAGAAGTCTATGTTGAGCAACCACCTGGTTTTCAAGAATTAAATAAACCTGACCATGTGTATAAATTAAATAAAGCCCTATATGGTCTCAAACAAGCACCAAGAGCTTGGTATGAGAGACTTAGCAATTTTCTGCTTGAAAAAGGTTTTATAAGAGGAAAATTAGATACTACCTTATTTATTCTGCATAAAAATAATCATATGCTCATAGTGCAAATTTATGTAGATGATATTATTTTTGGCGCTACTAATGAACAACTTTGCCAAGAATTTTCTAAGTTGATGCAGGGAGAGTTTGAGATGTCTATGATGGGAGAATTGAATTTCTTTTTGGGACTTCAAGTCAATGATTAGACCCAATTTTATATGTCTAAGCATGTGCAATTGAGCGTAATTAGTGTGATTTAATTGTTTTATATGATCATTATTGGTGATTTTACGTGCACATGCTTATATGTAGTTAATTGGGAAATATTAGCCTTATTACTTGCATTTTAAGAAACCAAGGGTATTTTGGTCATTTTGACTATGTGATGCTTTACTATGTGTAGGAGGGTCCCACGTGGACCCCACAAACCCTTGGGAGTGCTTTGGTGGCAAGGAAAAGGCTTGGAGGGAAAGGCAAATGCATAGGACAAAAATTACCCCTTTTGTCAAAAACAAGAGATTTGTTCATTACCAAAAGGGGTAAAAATGGCTCCAAATTCAAATTTCAAGTTGTGGAGCTTCAAAGAGGGCAAAATTGGACTTGAATGAAAGCATTTGAAGAGGAGAATAAGAGGAGAAAGCATGTGACAAGTGGAGTGAAGGACACCGAATTTACGGGTCGGTGTAGTACCTCGGGACCACTCCTTCAAGATATTTATGGACCTCGGGGTAAGCGGAAGTTGCCCCCGGGTATCGTTCTCTTTGAGGAGCCTAAAAATGTAATCAATTACCCTAGAAACTAGATGAAAAACTTGTTGAAATCAAGGAAAGTTCTTTTAGTTGAAATTGGGAAATATTTTATATGATAAAAATTAGAATAAAAGAGAGTTTAGATTAAATATGATTATGATATTCTTGACGGATGGAAGTTTAAGAAATCCTCACTTCAAAAGATTTTTCGGGGAGTATTAATATTGTTGGCTTTCAAATGAAACCTAAAGGGACCCCTCTAGGCTAGGCTTAGACTAATTTAATTAGTGTTGGAACCCCAAACATTACTTAAATAAATCTAAGTTGATTAAGCTCTAAACCTAAGGATTGATTAATTATGAAGGACTTTTGATCCACAATCTGGGCCACCCCACAATTGCTCTAAATTAATCTTGTAGCTTCAATTTATTAATGGCCACCCAAATAATAAATTGAAGCTAATGAAGATTGACGTCTAATGCCACAAAATAATTAATAAATCCTAATGTCATTTCATGCATGCAGATAAATTTGATCCACAATCCACTAGCCAAGCCACCTTGTACTAGCACATAATTTTCACCAAGAGAAAAACAAAATCATGAACCCATAAATTTTATAAATCTCGAAGCTAAAACGCATCAAATCAAATATTCAACAAGAATGAAATAACATAAACAATATAAATGTAGTTTCAATCCCTAATACAAATATCACAATTACACTCCTAGAACCCTAGAAAAGCATAAATGTAAGAAAGGAAGAGGGATAGAACTACAACTCCCCTAGATAAGATTCAAGCTCCTTCATTTGCTCCCATCATCAAGAACAAGAGATTTAGTTGTTGGAGGTCATGGAGATAGCCATGTGATTAGTGAAAGAAAGATATTTTTTTGTGTGTGAGAATATTAGAAAATGAAAATGGTGTGAAGTTTTTGTTTCTATGCGTAAGTGTGATCAGATGGTTGTTAGATGTTGTTATGCATGTGGGCTGTGGGTGCTCCTTTCTCCCTTCTTTTTCTCAACTGAATGTGTAAATGCATATTCAAAAGAAATTGTTATTCATTCCATATTTTTCTCCATGTAGCCGTTAATGTGCAATTAGTGAAGTCCTCCTATATTTTCTCCTTAGCTCCACGTTTGAATGCTTCTCCTAATATATCTTCTTCTTTCAAATTAATCTGCACAGTTAGGGATAAAATAATATCTAATCAAGGCATAATATAATATATTTAATATCCAATAAAACAATACTAGCCCTTTTTCTCTTCTTAATATCCAATATTTATTATTTCCATAAAGTCCCTTTTAATTATCCCATCTTTTTCTAACCATTATTATAATCTATTTAATTCAAATAATGCCTAATTATTCCATCTCAATATATTTAAAAACCACAAATTAACCTGTAAAATTTATATAAATATTAAGATCTGTCAACTCCCCCACACTTAATTTTTTTTTGTACTCCTGGACAAAGACATGGTAAAAAAAATAAAGATTTTGAAAACAATGACGTGCAGGTGGGCAATCATAAATAACAACAATGTGAAATAGAATGATGCTGAAAAATTAACAGAGAATACTAGGAATGGAATGAATTTGAATAGAGGAGAAAGTCACTCGGGAATAGTGTTTATCGCACATCTCACCAAATTGGGTAAAATTTCTGCACTCTTTAAATCCACTTTGCAACACTTTACTATAGGCTTGTAAGCATTCTAAGTCTCAACAAGAACATATACTATGATACATCAAAAGGACTTTAAGGGTTTGATGGAATAGGCCAAATGATGGAATAATAAAAAGAAACTGATGTTATGCATGTTCAACCAATTATTGCAACTTTATACATCACTTTCAACTTGCCAAACTACCATGCATGCCCAATTTTTGCACTTTGTGCAATTATATTTCAATTCACTTTTTCGCTCTTTGTGCCCTTTTTTTTGCACATATATTTGTTTTTTTTTTTTGAGCTCTTTTTTGTTTCTTCATGATTTTGCTTTTCAATACATGGCATGCTTTTTTTTTTTTTTGCAATGACATTTTTCATTTTAAACGAGCAATGGAGTGATTTTCTTTTATATTGGCAAAACAATACAATAACATCAAGTGAAGGGCTCAAATGGGTAGCAAAAGGGAAATAGTGTTTAGGGTTTGTGTTTGGGATAAAGGGGTAATGAAACGAAGGCCTTTATCATATACATCATACCATATGAAACTTGCTTCAACCAAGAACACACACAAGTTCTAGTGAATGTTACTAAGTGGATTCACGCTCAAAAATGAATGTTGAGGCTCAAATGATCTCACGTCAAGGCTAATTCTCCTAAACTCATAATCAAATATTCAAAGTATTCTAAATTAACAGTTAATTAAGTATCAGACCATTCACAAGGTTGTCAAAAGAATTGACCAAAACATTAATAATGCGTTTTTGAGCAAAAATAATTTTCATAGTGCAAAACAAGTTTTTTTTTTTTTTCTAAAAAAAAAATTACTATGCCAAGTCCAAAGAGAAACAAGGTATCAAATGTGGAAGAGTTGAATTTTTTTTTTCTCAAAACTTTAGGCCAATTTGAAGTTAATAACATATTCAAGATGCAATAATATGTTACCTAAACTAATCCCCTCCCCCACACTTAATTTCTACATTGTCCTCAATGTAGCATATCATATGAACCATGTAAAAATCAAATGTATTGGTAAATGTGATGGTGAGCAAGGAGCATTTATTTCTATGCCAGAAACTTGAGAAACGACTAATCCTAAGAATTCAAAAACAAACAAACAAATGACTACTTTTCCTACTGGGTATGTTCCCTCCCCCACACTTAACTCTAAACATATATCAAATAATAAGAACAAGGAGCAAGTAGAAGGGAAAGAAACAACCTGGTGATTAAGGTGGTTGAGAAGGCTCATGGAAGTGCTTGAGCAAATGACCGTTGACTTTGAACTTCGAACCGGTAATGCCATCGAGTAGCTCAAATGCACCATAGGGGTAGGCTTTCACTACTTCGTATGGACCTTCCCATCTAGTCTTAAACTTTCCAGGTAGGATCTCGAGACGTGCCTTGAACATCATAACCTTGTCCCCTTCTTTAAATTCCTTTCTCAAAATATTCTTGTCATGGAACCTCTTCAACTTATCCTTGTAGGCTATGCCTTCATCACAGGCTTGCAGCCTCAATTCTTCAAGTTCTTGGATATGAGATGGTACCAACTCCTGCAGCTCAAGTGCAGCAAGCGGCAGAATAGCATCGGCATCACATGGGGAAGGAGGTATTGGTGCATCTCCATATGCATTGAGATCTCTGCTTCCCAAAATTAAGAAAGAAGCCAACATAGGTGAAGCTATCGATGTAACTTGCTTACCAGTACCTATGTAGTCAATAGAACCTGCATCACAAGTAGAAGAAACTTTTCCAAAACCACTTGACGTGGGGTGAGCACAAGAAATATCAAAATTACCAGCAGAAAAATCAACAGAGTCATGTGAGGTGGCATGCCAATCATCAATTTCAACACAATAAACACATGGCTTATCATCAATACACTCACAAGATGAAACATGCAAAGTAGAAGTGATAGACGGTAGATAAACATGCTCAAATGAATCAGAAAATATGGTATCACACAATGAATCAATCTCATCATCAACAACAGAAATAGCATTAACGCCTAAATAAGAGCAATCATCCTTAACACCGCGCATAGCTTCAGAAAGTTGGAATTTGACCTCTTGGTCACTATCACCCATAGTAATTGTACCTTGCTTCATGTTAATAATAGTCTCTACTGTCCTAAGAAAGGGTCGGCCTAAAATCAATGTACTATCACTAGGATTATCACTAGACATGTCTAGAACATAAAAATCAGCTGGGAATACTAAGCCTTTCACTTGCACCAATACATCTTCAAGAAAGCCTTTGGGGTACCTAATTGTTCGGTCCGCAAGTTGAAGAACCACACTTGTATCCTTAATTGATTGGGCACCTAAGGACTCAAAAATAGATGTAGGCATGACATTTATTGCGGCACCAAGATCTAATAAAGCATTTGAAACAGTTGTCTTGCCTATGGTACAAGGTATAGTATAAGAACCTGGGTCTTTGCATTTCAAAGGTAGTTGAGGTTTAAAAAGAGCACTAACACTAGACCCAAGTTGGATTTTTTCATTATGCTTGTACTTCCTCTTATTGGTGCACAAATCTTTCAAAAATTTTGCTGATTTTGGCATTTTCTTAATCAGGTCAAGTAAAGGCAAATTGACTTCAACTTTAGAAAACATATCATATAATTCTTTATCACACTTATCATCAACAACCTTTTTACTAGCTAAGTAAGCATGAGGAAAAGGAAGTTCAGAAATATTTACCTCTTTACCTTTCTCTTGAGACTTTTGATTAGATGAAAGCGGTGGATCAAACTTCACGCCCCTCTTGAACTTGGGAGGAGAGGGGGTAGCAAGTAATTTCTTCTCTTGGAGACTTTCGCTTTGCACAGTGGTAGATGGAAGAGAAGAGCGCTCCTCATCAGGAGATTCAGAATTGGAACAGTCCCCGTGACTCAATGGTGGTGCCTCACAAATGATTTCTTCATCCAGTTCCCCATCCATATCCTTATCATCAACATCTTGGAATCTCACATGTTTTCCACTTCTCAAGGTGATAGAATTTAAAGACTTAGGATTAATTACTGTGTTGGATGGAGAAGCCCCACTTGAGGCTTGCTTATCATTAATGCTATCTGAGAGTTGTGTAACATAGGTCTGAAGATTATTTGATCTAGTCTCCCACTGCTCCATCTTAGATTCTAATGAAGCAAACCTAGCATCATAACGAACATTATCCTCTTGTATTTTCTGGATGGCCTTAAGGATTTGAAGGCTAACATCATCTGCTCTTGATGGCTCGTGAGGGACCATGGCTCTTGAAGAAGAACCAGAATCTTGCCCCTTGTAGGTTAGGGCATTTGGATTATCTTTCCATCGAAAGTTGGGATGTGATCTCCAACCTTCATTGTAGGTGGTGCCATGAGGATCCCATCTTTGATTTGAGGAGGAGGATTTACCTTGGAACATGGCATTCACCTCTTCTTGGTCTCCTGGGCAAAGGTTAGAGATATGCATCATTGAACCACAATGCTCACAACTTGGAGCAACCATAGCTAGAGATTTGGAAGGCAGGGCACGTGAGGTAGAAGAAGGGGCCAATTGTTGCACACTTAGATTTTTCAACTCGGAAGTGATGAATTGAAGTTGAGTATTCAATTGAGGACTTAAGTCATCAACTTTAGCTTCCAAAGAATCTATCCTCTGGGATTGTTGAGGAGTGGATTGAATCTCAAATACACTTTTTGATCCTCTGCGACCATAATTCCTTGTGTTCTTGGCCCTTGCCTTGATTATTCCCAAAGCTTCCTCCGCAGGTATATCATCCAAAGAACCACCAGCTGTAGCATCAATTATACCTCTTTCATTTGACAGAAGTCCCTTATGAAAATATGAAATCAACTCCTCATCACAAATCTGATGGTGGGGGATCTTAGCCAGCAACTGTTGGAATCGACACCAGTATTCATAAAAGCTTTCTGATGGATCTTGCCTTATACCATATATATCCTTTTTAAGCTCTGCAGTTCTATCCTCAGTGAAGTAGTGCTCAAGAAAAGCATTTCTCAGATTGGTCCAAGAAGTAAGGGCATCGGGATCATGCTGAGGTAGTAACCTGAACCATTCCTTGGCCTTCCCATCTAAGGTCAAGTGGAACACTTTCAACTGCACATCATCTATGTCAACTCCCTGCGGCTTTGTGCTTGTGCAAGCAAGGAAAACACTGTGGAGATGGCCATAAGCATCCTCACTATCCAAACCAGCGAAATGAGGAAGAGAAGCTATCAAAGGACCTTTAATCTCAAAATCTGCAATAAGATTAGGATATGCATGCACAAATGGATCATGAGTAACCCCACGAGATACTACCTCTCGAATGGTTCTCCTACGCTCTTGTTCTCTTTGACCTCTCCCTTGTTTACCCTCACCATTGTTTGGAATTATGTTACGGGCTTGTTCGTCTTGTTGGTGATGGTTGGGATTTCGTCTATGAGCCATAGGTGATGAAATGCCTAAGGGTATCTCTAACTCAACTCTAGGTTCTTGATCCTGTTGGTCGGGTTGTTCAGACTCACTAGAGGAATTGTAGTCTTGAACAATGACACCTCTGGATTCTAAGATTTGTTGATTACTAGGATTTCTCTCAAGTTGGGGATTAACAGGTGATTGGCTGCTTAAATTTCTACGACTTTTCCTAGTCATAAACAATGCACTAATTGAAAACTAATCAAGTATGCAAATGCAAACAAGCAAATATGAAATATGAATGCAAATATTTTTGGTATTATAATTTTTTTTTATGATATACAAAGGAAAAGAAACTAAACTAATGCAACTAAACTAATATGCAAACTAAAAAGGACACGACAAACAAGTTTGACAACCAATTAATAAGGAACCAAATACTTGGCTCCCCGGCAACGGCGCCACTTGAAGGACACCGAATTTACGGGTCGGTGTAGTACCTCGGGACCACTCCTTCAAGATATTTATGACCTCGGGGTAAGCGGAAGTTGCCCCCGGGTATCGTTCTCTTTGAGGAGCCTAAAAATGTAATCAATTACCCTAGAAACTAGATGAAAAACTTGTTGAAATCAAGGAAAGTTCTTTTAGTTGAAATTGGGAAATATTTTATATGATAAAAATTAGAATAAAAGAGAGTTTAGATTAAATATGATTATGATATTCTTGACGGATGGAAGTTTAAGAAATCCTCACTTCAAAAGATTTTTCGGGGAGTATTAATATTGTTGGCTTTCAAATGAAACCTAAAGGGACCCCTCTAGGCTAGGCTTAGACTAATTTAACTAGTGTTGGAACCCCAAACATTACTTAAATAAATCTAAGTTGATTAAGCTCTAAACCTAAGGATTGATTAATTATGAAGGACTTTTGATCCACAATCTGGGCCACCCCACAATTGCTCTAAATTAATCTTGTAGCTTCAATTTATTAATGGCCACCCAAAGAATAAATTGAAGCTAATCAAGATTGACGTCTAATGCCACAAAATAATTAATAAATCCTAATGTCATTTCATGCATGCAGATAAATTTGATCCACAATCCACTAGCCAAGCCACCTTGTACTAGCACATAATTTTCACCAAGAGAAAAACAAAATCATGAACCCATAAATTTTATAAATCTCGAAGCTAAAACGCATCAAATCAAATATTCAACAAGAATGAAATAACATAAACAATATAAATGTAGTTTCAATCCCTAATACAAATATCACAATTACACTCCTAGAACCCTAGAAAAGCATAAATGTAAGAAAGGAAGAGGGATAGAACTACAACTCCCCTAGATAAGATTCAAGCTCCTTCATTTGCTCCCATCATCAAGAACAAGGGATTTAGTTGTTGGAGGTCATGGAGATAGCCATGTGATTAGTGAAAGAAAGATATTTTTTTGTGTGTGAGAATATTAGAAAATGAAAATGGTGTGAAGTTGTTGTTTCTATGCGTAAGTGTGATCAGATGGTTGTTAGATGTTGTTATGCGTGTGGGCTGTGGGTGCTCCTTTCTCCCTTCTTTTTCTCAACTGAATGTGTAAATGCATATTCAAAAGAAATTGTTATCCATTCCATATTTTTCTCCATGTAGCCGTTAATGTGCAATTAGTGAAGTCCTCCTATATTTTCTCCTTAGCTCCACGTTTGAATGCTTCTCCTAATATATCTTCTTCTTTCAAATTAATCTGCACAGTTAGGGATAAAATAATATCTAATCAAGGCATAATATAATATATTTAATATCCAATAAAACAATACTAGCCCTTTTTCTCTTCTTAATATCCAATATTTATTATTTCCATAAAGTCCCTTTTAATTATCCCATCTTTTTCTAACCATTATTATAATCTAATTAATTCAAATAATGCCTAATTATTCCATCTCAATATATTTAAAAACCACAAATTAACCTGTAAAATTTATATAAATATTAAGATCTGTCATGGAGACATTCACACATTATTCCCTACATTTCCAAAAATACCCTTCCTTCCCCTTACTACCCTAATTTGGCCAAAACCCATACATACACCTAAAAATCCCTTCTTGGCCGAATTAATACCCATTTTGACAACTCATCAAGACTCAAATGAAGCTCATTAACTCACCTAAACACTTCACATAAATATCTTTGAGCTTCATTAATCATAACCACCACTTTATGTCAATCTTCTACATCTTCCATTTTCTCTCAACTTTCCCAAACCGTAACCATCATCTCCATTTCGTGTTTCAACCTTTCATGGCCTCCATGTCCAGAATTCATCTCCTTTCCTCCATCTTCATGCTTGGCTAAGCTCTCCTCTCCTTCCTTCAAGTCAAGATTTGTGCATTGAGCTTCATGGATTCAGCCTTGTGTGAGAATTTCTACTTCTAGGCTTTCAAGTTTGTATACATCTTAGTTCTTTCATGTCTAAGTCTTTAGGTATGTTAGGACTAGAATTTTATATGGATATTTCTATGTAAATTTCATTTATCCTTCAAACTTGTAAACCTAGCCTCTAGAACTTGAACTTCATGTGTGATAGGTTTATACTTGTTGTAGCTTCATGAGGACAATCATATGTGTTTACATTTTAATTGTTTCTTGAAGTGAATTATATATAGAAGTTAGCTTTGACTTTTATCTCACCTATGAATATGCATCAAGGTTAAAGCTAGGGTTTCTTGATTAATTAGTTTAAACTTGCCAAAGTTTCTTAGATTTGAGTAGCTTTGGCCAATTTAAGCTAGTTAGATTAAGAAGGAAATTGTCACATGAGGCCTATTAATCAAGTTTGCACAAATTGAGATTTGAAGGAGGAGATTCCATCTCTTGATCATCTCATCTCTATTCGGTAATATAGCTCTTTTAGTTGTTAATTGTAGTTTGTAATCATAAAATCAACCTCAAAACCTTTGCTTAATTTGCGTGGCACATTCACCTTTTACTTGCAAGATATTGACCTAGATTGTGGATTTGACCCTTACTCACCACTAAACTCTAGTGGAATTGAGTATTGAATTTGTTTTGATTAGCCAAGGCGACTTTAGGCTAAATCAGTCAAACAAAAGGAAAAAGGAATATTCATCTCTCAGACTAAGTACTGCAAAGAACTACTGAAAAAAGTTTGCATCTGACATGTCTAAGTCAGATGATACACCAATGAGTTCCTCTGCTAGTTTAGATGCTGATGGGACTGGTAAACCTGTCAATCAAACTCTGTATAGAAGAATTATTGGCTTATTATTATATTTAACTGCCAGGAGACCTGATATACAATTTAGTGTAGGTATGTGTGCTAGATATCAGGCCAATCCCAAGGAATCTCACATGACTAATGTCAAATGAATTATGAGATATCTGATTGGAACACAAGAACTTGGTATCTGGTACCATAAGGGTACTGAAGCTTATTTGATTGCATATACTGTCTCCGATCATGCAGGTTACAAAACTGATAGAAAAAACACTAGTGGACCATGTCAATTTCTGGGAGGTTGCTTGGTCTCATGGGCTAGCAAGAAACAAAATTGTGCATCATTATCTTCAACAGAAGCTGAGTATATTGCTGCTGCTAGTTGTTGTGCACAAGTTTTATGGCTAAAGCAACAATTAAGTGACTTAAGGTTGGAATTTTCAGAAATTCCTATTCTCTGTGATAACACAAGTACTATAAGCTTAGCCAAAAATCCTTTACACCATCAGAGAACCAAGCACATAGATGTTAGAGATCATTTTCTCAGAGATCATGTTCGAAAGAAAGACATAAAGGTTGACTTTGTCCCTACCTATCTTTAACTTGCTGATATATTCACAAAACCTATTGCAACAGATCAATTTGGTTTTATAAGAAGAGAATTGGGAATGTTAAACCCAGATGAATTATAAAATAATATAGTCATATCATTTTTTTTCTTTTTAACATTATACTAACTTAAGCATTGGAGTGTGCATCTGAAGTTTTGCAGGTCCTTTAGATCATAAATATATCAATCACGGACTTGCGATCACTGTACTTCGATCAGAGAACGTTCACGAAGCTTGTCGTCGGTATCACTACCTGATTGAAGGAGTTTATGAAATCACAAAGGTCTGATCTAAGCAATAATGTTGCGACACTTCAATCACTCAGACTATTGCTTCAATCACGGTTTGAATTTTGAATTTGAAACGTCGCAATCACTCTGTGACTGATCGCAGTTCCGGGTATAATCTCTGACACGCCCTCTGATCAAACGTTACATCTTCTCACTTTATGTTGATAACCGTGCTCGCATTCATCATCATTCATAAATGCGCTTAGCCTATATATAATCTCTCTTCTACATACTTAACTCTTTTACATCATAAATTCATTCTTGCATACACTTTTCTACCTCTTCCACTTTCAAAATCTCTCTACTCTCAAATGGCGAAATCTGAAAAGAAATCACAAGCCTCTAATGTCTCAGAAACCCAGAAGAAGGTTGTGCCTTTATCTCCTAAAGAAGGCTTCAACACTGGTGCCCTAGAATCTCCCTCTGAGGAAATGGTAGAGAAGAAGGAAAATGATCGCACCGCTATCTTCATTGATTTGGAGTACTAGTAAATGGGGATATGATCTGAATGAGTGGCTTGAGCCTTATGCTTCCTGGTTTGCCATTAATGATGAATATGACTTGGATGTGATTCGAGTCTTCTTCTCCAACCTCTCAGTTGCTAATATAACAGATGTAGATGGGTATGTGATTGAGATGTCCTTCAAGAGTCAAGTGCGAGGGCAGGGTATTTCTTATGATGATGACAGTTTGAATACTGCTCTGGGGATCAAGGACCAAAAGTATAGAGTCTGGGAGACTTATGAGAAATTTTTTGAGAAGAAGTATTATGAAATTTTGGGTTTAGAAGGAGAAAATAAAAAGAGCCATGCTGGTATGAGTGATGAAAACAGACTCCTTCACATGGTGTATAGTAGGCTGGTTGTAAACAAGTTTGGGAACTTCACAAATCTCACAGAACAAGATTACCTCATTCTGGGGAGACTCATTGCCAAGATGCCACTCAACCCTGGGATGATCATTATACAAGAGTTGGAAAGATTTCTGTTTAAAGGGACAAAGAAGACCACTTTTATCTACCTACAAGTGATCTCATACCTACTGAAGATGGAAGGGATATGGCCTACTCAATCTAATCCTCAAAAGATTGGAAAATTCAATGTAACAAATTTGAGGAAGATGAAGCTGCAATCCCTCACGTCTAAAAAATCTAAGGAGGATGATGAACCTAAGAAGAAATCTGAGAAGCCTGCACCAAAAAGGAGAAAGGAAAACAGAAAATCTCCTGTGATCGAAGCTGAGCCTGTTGAGGAACCCATTCTAGAGGAAGCTTCTCCTCAGAGAACTCCAAGCATTTCTCCTCCGATCAGCCACCATGAGGAGTATCGATCACAAACTCCCATCCGATCACCATCCCCAAGTGATCACAGAACTTCTGAGGAGCCTCGTTTATCCAAAGAGCTGTCATATGCAGAGCTGCAATCACTGCATGAGGTCCGATCACAGCAACACTTACAGCATAGACAATCTATCATTGAAGGAACTCATGTTCCACATCCTTCCTCCTCCAAAAATAAACTCCGCTTCTCTGATGCTGAGATCAAGCTGATTTTTAAAAAACTCCATAAACACTTTCGAAAGGACTATAAAAGCTTGTCTCTCTTTTATCTCGACTCCATCAAAGCTAATTTTCTGGCTCATATAGATGTATTGTCTAGAGCAGACAAACAAGTCAAGGATATGGTATCTCGTTTGGAATCTCTCACCAGTGGTCTCCGGGATGAGTGCAAGACCCTTAACTCTTTCCTCCAACACCTCATCCACCTTTCTTCCCCCAATACTGAACCACCACGACCCCCACAGAACTCACTATCACCCCATCAATCACCCCAGAAATCACCCCCACAGAAATCACCCTCCAAATCTCCTTCAACCACTCTCACCCTTATCCTCTTCTCCATCCCCTATAAATTTCACTATGCCTTCACCCATTTCCATATCTTCCACCCCTGACCCATCTACCCCACAATCACCATATACTCCCCTTAACTCACCTCCCCGTACACCACCTCCTCCTACTTCCCCTTACCCTAGATCCCCTCCTCCACCTCCGCCTCCTCCACCACCTCCTCCTCCACATCCCGCTTCCCAGCCACCCTTTGATGATGCCAACAAGGGGGAGAAGAGCTCGAAGATGACATTCACTTTATCACGTATGATACCCAGACATGTTGCGGACACTCTTCCTTGGAAACATTTGGGATTTGCACGAGACTTGCCTTAATTTGCGGAAATGATTGCCATGTCAGAAAAACTTTGGAGTTTGGAAGATGAGGCACGTTATCTATATGGAGAGGTACAAAACCAAAGTATCTATGAGTCCAGAAAGGCAGCTTCCTCCAATTCAGAAAAAGCAACTTCCTTTAAAGCTAAGTCCAAGAGAAAATCCAAAGACAAAGGCTTCGATCACTCCATCCTCCTCACTTCCTCCCATTTCTGAAGAACCTGAAAATGTCATTTCACCTTCCGCACTATCTTCCCTTCCTGAAGAGCCTATTATTATTATCCCATCCTCTTTGCTTCCTCCTATTCCAGAAGAGGCTGCTAATGTGAATATTGAGGAAGAAGTTTATCAGGAAGTTAGACCCGAAGAACTTGAAATGATTGAAACGGTTGTTGCTCTAGCTGAGGAAGAAGAGAGAAAGCAGAGAGAACAACAAGAGGAAGAAGATAGACGTGTGGCTGAACGTCTACATAAGGAGGAAGAGCTGGAAGCTGATAGACATCAGAGAATTTTTTATGAGACTAAGAAAAAGTCTGAAGCCTCTAGAAGAGGTAGAGGTAGAAGAAAGTGCAGAGGCCGTGGTAGAAAGGGTAAATAAACAGAGGAGCCTAATAAATGTCTGCAACTTGTTCGTGAAATAAGCAAGAAGTATGATATTAAGAAAAGGAGGACTCCTAGAGGGCCAAGGATTGGAAGCACCAGAAAATCTATGTTCACTGCCCTTGAATGGTTAGGAAAGAAGTATCTACCTCCTCCTGATATTGCCATTGAACCTTCTCTTGCTGAAATCGCTAAGTTGGCTCCTAAGCCTCCGTGTTCTACTAAGTCTAAGGCTTCATCTTCAGCCAGAGATCAGCCTAAGAGGAAGAAAACTGAAAAGGAAAAGCCTCCTTCCAAGTCTCCTGAGAAAAGAAAGAAAAGACTTGTGATTTCTTCCTCAGAATCCGATTGAGTTATTTTTCATCTTTATTCACATCATATGCATAATCATTTTGTACGCATAATCATATTATAGATGTTGTTTGAACTGTTTTTCATATCTGACATGTGGTGTAAATTTATCTTGAATAACCAGCATATACCTTGTGATTATTTTGCTATATGCTTACATAGATCTTATATTGTTATTTACTTATGTGTCGTCATCATCAAAAGGGGGAGAATGTTAGAATCTTAAGTTTTGGTGATAACTAATAAAGATCATAGACAATAAGATCATTTAGTGATCACTAGTATAAGACTGAGACAATGCGATCACAAATATAAATCTAAGTAAGTGCGATCACTAGACTGAGTGCTCACGGATAAGCAATCACTAGGAAGAGCGATCATAAATAACTTAAAATCAGTTAGACAAAGCGATCATGGAATAAGAACAAATATTTTTTTAAGTTAAAACAATGATCGGAATAACAATCAGAGAGGTCTAAGCCAAACTGAACTACGAAGTAAAAAGACAACCTTTGATCACGAAGTGATCTGATCAATGGCCAAAGTTAATAGTGATCGAAGTATCGAGTGATTGATATTGTTATACATTTAACCTGTGATCTAAGTGTGCAGCAAGTGATTGAAGCAAGACAGATCAATGTCTGATCGGAGTGTCGACCAAAAAGCAAATCAAGTACAAAAGTACACTGTCATGATCAGAATGATTTTTCAGAAGACGTTAGACTCATTCCACCGCCATTTAAGTACTCAAGGCAACTTCTCTCCTGAAAGAAGCAATATGTGCTGTTGAAGCTTGAAGCTGCATTTAATGTCTATCATCCTCTTCAAGCAACATGGGAAGAACTTGGTACAAAGCATTAATTGAGCTCAACGGATACAAGACTTCTGATGTATGTGTCAAACGGCTATATCCACCATTGAAGACTATAAATAGGCGAGTGGAATTTATTGCTCTTCACCGAACTTAATCAAATCTGCACCTACTCTCTGTCAAGAGCATTCAAGTCTTATTGCGATCACTCAAACTTAAGTGTTTAACATTATCAGTTCATCTTGTGAACATTTACTTTGTTTTTAAATCCTCTTCTGTTCTGAGGTTGTTCTGAAGCTTGGGGCTTTAGAACAGGGTTGTTACCTTACGGGTAGTAAGGGGGAGTGTTAGACAGATTCTTTCACTGTAAAGGTTCTCAGGTGAACCTGTTTGTAAAACCTGAAGTTAGTGGAACCCAACGAGGTGTTGGTGAACTGGACGTAGGTAAGAGTTTGGCCGAACCAGTATAAACCGTATTGTGTTCTTATTTTGTTTGAAGTTTTTATTTGTAGCACAATTCACCCCACCTCTTGTGCATCCGCGCTTTCAGATCCATGTTCATGAGATTTGACAGGGTTTTACGTTGGGTGTTGGGGCCTAACACAACCCAATTTCTTTCTCGGGCTTGTGACCAGCTGTAAACATAGGCGGAGTTTTGGATCTATATAAGATAAACATAACTTTTAAGCTGACTCATTAGTTCAGTTGAAGGCTTATGAATATAGAAAAGTGTTTTGTCATCTATATATCGCCACTAAATAGTTTTAGATTTGTGTACAAATCAATTTTTAACATAAACATGATGTTATTCTTATTCTCCAGTGGTTGGGGGTTCGATTTCCAGCTCTTGCGCATGGAGCAAATTCACAGGCCAGCTGTCTACCCCCTATATGGGACTTCAGAACAGCGAGCGATTAGTCTCACTTGACACGTGGGTGGGGATACCCTTAGGTAACCAAAAAAACAGGATAAACTAATTATGGAATTTCTATATGGAACTAATGTCTGATTTTGTAATAATGTATAAATCACCGATTTTTTCATTATTTTTTTGATACAAAAATTTTAGGAAGGGGTTTGGGCTCAACCCAATCCAAGGGCAGGGCACCTAACTCATGATCCACTGGGGCCTGTCCCTGTGGGCTCTGGAGCATGATCAGCAAGCCCTTTATGTCTGTCCACACAGGTAGGTTACTCCCGATTTTTTCATTATGTTGAAAGTTGAATGTGCCAAGAATTTCGGTTATCATTTTGCATCAAACATTCTATAAAAATTAGTTTGCATCAATTAGTAATATTCGAAAATTAATGTGCATTAAAAATATATTTGTATGATCAACACAACGAGCAGTAGAATAGTCTAATTAGTTCAATTATAAAGCAAAAGTAGAATTTAAAAAGAGTAGAAATAGCAAAGTCTAATGATTAATGTATAACCTTCTAAAATTTTAAACATGATAAAGACAGTTGTAATTAAATAGTTGTGCTAAAAACTTCTCAGGACAAATAATCAATCTCTGAGCTGAATATTACGAAGTGAAATATCCCTTTTCCGCATATTGGAAGGCAAATACAGGAAAAATAAAGTTGTCTCATCTCAGTGATACGGTAGTGCTGCCAAAATAATTTCAGCCTTCTAGAAAAGTAAAACTGACCTTCTATAATCTTCACTTCAAAAATACATTGTTGACTGCGTGGATCATAAATAACGACTAGTTTGTCAAATACATTGGAATGACGGTTGAAGAATTCTTTTGGCACAATCTGAAAT
This sequence comes from Mimosa pudica, assembly GCA_029929735.1. Lineage (NCBI taxonomy): Eukaryota > Viridiplantae > Streptophyta > Magnoliopsida > Fabales > Fabaceae > Mimosa > Mimosa pudica. The sequence goes on along the minus strand of JAKELP010000037.1, from coordinate 1,453,226 downwards.
TTATGAACAATGACAAGTAAATTAGTATATAAAATCACGGAAATTAAACAATTTAGAAAAAATCAAAATTATTTTTTCTATTACCAATTTTCTTGAATATGGTGTTCCAGGCTTGTGTAGCTTATGAATTATTTTGGATAATCATTTGTTGTTGGTGAGAAGTTTCTTGTAGAGTCGGGAAAACGGGCTAGCCCGCTTTAAACGGGCCAGCCCGACCCGACCCGTATCAGAAGCGGGCTAGCATGACCCAACCCGTTTCTATGTGGGTTGGGAATATCACAACCCGACCCAACCCGCATTAGAAGCGGGCCAGCCCGACCCGACCCGAATTTCAAGCTATGTCATTTAAAAAAATTAAAATTAAATATTAAATCAGTAAAGTACACATAAAAAATTTGTGACCACATCATTTCCAAACAAATTAAATGAATAATTTATTTGTCTAAATTTCAAAACTATAATGTAAACAATTCAGCACAAAAAGAGTTTATGACGTTCAGAGATCTTAACATTAGTCATCTAATTTTCTAATCATTAAACTATATACTCTTTAATCTCAGCACAAAAAAAACTATATACTCTTTAATCTCTAACTTTGTCTTTTTTGTTGTTATCTAACAATAAAGCTAAAATATGTAGTATAACATATTATAATGTCAAAAGACTTTTTTGCACTCTTTTTTCATTCCACATGGGAAACCTCATATGTAAGAACATATATCCATGACCTTGGCGATAATTTCTTCCTCATACGTTTAATAGTATATACTTTAACTCACATATTTATGTTACAAATACTTCAAAAAAGAATCTGAAACCTCACATACTTAAAAACAAAACCTAAAAACAAATTGAAATTGAACATGAAAAGAAAGAAGAAGACTTGAAAGAATGGAAGAAGGAAGATGAGTTTTAATTTTAGAAGAAAAAGTAGATAAATTTTTTTTGGGAAAAAGTAAGCGGGTCAACCCGCCAACCCGGCGGGCTAGGCCGACCCAACCCGATTTAAGTGGGCTAGTAGCCCAACCCGACCCGATATAAGTGGGCCCCAATTTCTTTGGCCCGACCCGATTTTTTAAGGCGGGTTGGGTTGAACCCGACGGGTCGGGGTTGGAAATTCCCGGCTCTAGTTTCTTGAATATCCTATTTATATGAAATAAAAAAGCGAGTCGAAACAACATTAGTTTAGATATGATATTGAAACACATGGTTGAAAATCAAAAATTTTATTAAAGAAATAAGAAATGTAACAAACTAACCAATCTGCTTGTATTAGTCTCAAACGTTGCGAATGAGTGGCCTTAGAAGGGGCCATATGAATTTAAAAATTGTGAAAATCTCACCGGATTGGAGGATTGGAGTAGTGGAGGAGAACCACAATACTACTAACTATATAAATATAGTGACAATCCAGACATTTTTTTTAAAGTCCGTTAAATGCAGAAGGACTCGTTTAAGGTAATTGCCGATTACGGTTGACGAAAATCATTTCTTATTTAGGAGACGGAATTCATTAAAAAGGATATTTTTCAATGATTTAAGGAATGGAGGTGGGCTGTCAAATATTTTATTATTATCCTTAAATCAGACACATTGCTTTAACATTTTTTCGGGAATATCAAAATTGATCTCTATGTAAGTGCATGTAACAAATTTGGACCCGAATCTAGATTTATTATCACCATCAAGTCATAATTTAGGAATTAGTCATTGTGATTGCTTGATTAGAACATTAAAAAACCATTGTGATTTAATTTAAATCATCATATTTGGAGGGCAAGATGATTGAAAGTTTATATTTATCTGATCTATATGATTTAAGAACTATTCTTCATTGCAAGCCAATTAAAAAGAATGATATAAATATTGAAGGAGGTTTTTATTTCTTTAAAGAACATCTTCAACCCAATATTTATGTGATCACAAATAGCACATTTATTTAATATGCCGTGAACATTTGTTCTTCAGAATTTATTTAGAAAATTATTTAATCAAACCATTATTTACGCGATCACATGTTGTCCTTACATCATTATTTAATTAAACCGTAAATATTTATGCATTCATACAATCTTTTATAATTTTAGAATATAATTGTCAATTTGGCTTGAATAGGATCTTAATTCATTTTCAATTTGTTTTATGCTCTATATTATTATCTCCATCAAATTTTGATTTAGGATTTAGTCATTGTGATTGATGACTCCCCGTATTTAGTGGTATTTAGGAAATATTTTATTGTATTTGAGGAGTCATTAATTAAGTAATTAAGTGATTTTGTTGTGAATTGGAAAGAAAGTAATTTGATGATCACATGAGTGATTCTTTTAGAAAATCTGAAGTTTAATTGAAATAGGAAACTTAATATATTAAAAGAAATATTTTAATGGGAAGTTTCCTATTAATGAGATTATGTGATTGAGTTATTGTGATTATTTCCTATTTCTTTCTCTTCATGAATGCAGATTTAATGAAAAAGGAGATAAAGAGAAAGGGGTTGATTTGATTATGTGCATTCATCATACAAGAAAAGGAAAGAAAAGAAACTTAACATGCAAAGCAAAAGCAATATGGTGTTGGGTTATTTTATTATATATATATATATATATATATATATATACACACACACACACATGGAACTCATGAGGAAGATGAGGCTGGCTCATAATTCTTCCAATTCCTATAGCCTACACGAGATTCACGAAGAAATTGAAGACGAGAGGAAGCAGATCACACACGTTTATATATTATTGACGCAAGGAAAAGAAGAAGGTGGCACCAGGGACGTACGACAAAGGCGCACACACATATGTATTGACAAAGCAGCTCCTCAATCTTGTCCAATTCTTACTCCTTTGTGAACTTGTAGTATGTTTTTGGATTTTCACCCAATTCTTATGTTGAACCCTATGTGTGGCTAACTTCTTTTACAACTTAGAGTACTATGAACTTTTTTGTAACTTAGTATTTCATTTCCCACTAATTAGTTATGGTTAATTTGATTTAGTTTATTTAATCTTGTTATTATTGATTAACTTGTTTAGTGCTTATCACCATTAGACATGTTTAGGGAATTTAGAATTGGACTCGAAAGAGGGAATTTTAAATAGACCATGAGATTGAATAGTGTAGCATTGAATTTTTAATCTGATTTGCGACTAGGATAGACATATACCTAGAAGCCCTACATAGTCACATTAGAGCGGTACCGGTATTAATTGACTTAGTAAATTAGTGCAAGACATTGTGTAATTAAGCTAGGCAAGGATATAGGTGAAAACCAAAAGGCATTTATAGACACTAGTACTCTAGATTAGGTAGTTGGATTAATTCATAATTAATTTAGTGGGAATAAAATCTAAGAAGTAGATAAGGGATTAATGGCTCTAGGTTGTTCTTTTTGTTAGAATCTTAAGTTTTGATGAAGACTAAAATATAAAGGATTAGACCAAGTGCCTAGGAAGCAATAGGATTAACATAGGATCCCAAGTAAGAGCGCTTCCGGATGAGGTTTTACTTTCGGATAGATTAGGACTTGCGCACGCGGATGAATGCTTTCATCCCCCAGCGTCAGCAAGTAAATCACTAGGGATTTAACTTAGTCCATGAACATTAGGTACACAAACCTTAAGACTAAGCTATGTTTCAATCGGAAGCGAATTTGCTTCCTGTTAGACTTAGACTGGCGCAGAGCGACAGAATAGATATTACCCCAAGCGTCAGTGAGTCTACTTCACCAAGTGAAAGCACTTCCTATTAGATTTAGACTGGCGCAGGTTGATAAACTAGATATAACTCCGAGCGTCAGTGGAAATGCAACATCAAGTGAAGTTGCTTCCTGTTAGATCTTGACTGGCGCAGACTGATAGAATAGATTTCACCCTAAGCGTCAGTGAATTCACCACGTCAAGTAAAAGTGCTTCCGATAGCTCAGTGACTAGCGCTGAGTGTTGGGATGAAATACACTAAGTGAGAGTGAGCTATAGCGAACAAAGATCCTTCATCTAGTGGTTTTACTTCCGGATGTAAAAATGCTTCCGGATACATCATAGACCAAATCAGAACACAGTCTAAGTAAACTACTTCCCATAGCAAACAAGCTTCCCACAGCATGTATAATTCTTATATATATATTGCTATGTTGGACTAACCAGTATGTGCAGAACATGGTCACGCTTCCGGATGCAAATGAGCTTCCGGATGGAAAGACTCTTGACATTGGGACTCAGAGCTTAACACTTGCAGAGCAAGATTACCACTTGCGGATGAATGATGATCATCCGTCAGCAAGAGTGCAAGAGTAAACATCACATACTCAGAAGTCAGAATGCTTATGTCAGAGCAGAGGTGTCAGGACTACTTTTCAGAGATAAAGCAAGTCAACCCTGCTAAACATTAATGAAGATGTACTTCTCAACGGTAACATAGGATTAACGGCTTTATTCAAACGTTCATATTCAACCTGCCACAGAAGCCTATGAAGCCGAGTATAAAAGAGACATTCATTCAGAAGAGAAAAAATATGGAAGAAAAAGAGAGAACAGAGCAAAGTATCTGATATATCATACTCTTCATTCTACACATCTTCTACTACTCTCAGATCCAGATTTGTGATATTTTTCAGAGAGTAATTTTATTGTACTTAAGTGAGTAACATCATCCACTCTTAGAGAGAGTTAGTTTTGAGCTTAAGTGTTTAGCACAATCAGTTCATAGAGTGAACATAGTGTAAACTTACAATTTGTAAGGGGGAGCATTTAGAGGTTGTCTAAATCTCCATAGGTTGCAAGTTAGCCCGTAAAACTTGCATTTGTAAGGTTTGCAGGTGAACCCGGTGTAAAACCTGTGGGTTGTTAGGTGAACCCGTGCTCGTAAAACCTAAAGTGTAAAGGCTTCTCTTGTGCCCGGTTTAAACAAGAATAGTGGATTGAAAATCTCAGGTGGAGCCTGGGGACTGGATGTAGGTCTGGGTGACCGAACCAGGATAAATTTATGTGTGCATAAATTTACACTCAAACGTTCTATTTTGCATCACATAACACACTGACTTGTGCATACCACCACTTTTATATATTATCACCAAGCACAAGCAGTCTTTCGAAAAGAAGATTTAAAAGAATTTATTCCCTCACCCAATTCACCCCCCCCTCTTGGGTGACAGCCACGCTTATCACTTTTGACTCGTGAATTTCATCTGTGTGAATATTTGTTTTATTTTATTTTCTTAGATATTAGTTAATTAAAACCAATTTTCTTGTAGTTACTCAACTTGAACGAAAATAAGAGATCTAATGCCTAGTTATTAATTATCTGAGTCTTTGGGGATCAACCTTGATTTACCACTTTACTAAAATACGATCCGTACACTTGCGGAATTTTTATCAAAATTTTGGTAGCATCAAGTTTTTGGCGCCGTTGTCGGGGACTCAAAGCAATTAGTAATTAGAATTAGAAATTCTTTAGTAGTTTTAGCTTGAGTTTTTTTTTTCTTTTGGAGAAAATAGAAAGATGGACTTTCCGAACCCTAATTATTATAAATGGTATCGATGTTATCACTGTGGTAATAATCATGTAATTGGAAATTGTCCATTTTTGCCTACCATAAGTTGTATAGGAGATGATTTCATTAGGAAACAAACATATGTTGATAATTTTTCTAGGCCTAGTTGAAATTTTGAGCAAGATGAGTGTTGGAACCTGAAATGCGTGGCTGTCACCCAAGAAGGGGGGGTGAATTGGGTGGCAGAATAAAAGTTAAAATTCTCTTTTAAAAACTGACTGCTTGTGCTTGGTGAAGGAGATGACACATTATGTTTTGCACAAGTATGGTGATGTGGTGCTGGAAATAAGAGTGTTAAAGACAAACTAAGCACACACAAATTTATCCTGGTTCGGTCACTTCCAGACCTACATCCAGTCCCTAGGCTGCACCTGAGATTTTTAATCCACTAAACTTCTTGTTTAAACCAGGCACAAGAAAGCCTTTACACTTTAGGTTTTACGAACTCGGGTTCACCTAACAACCCACAGGTTTTGCAACGGGCTCACCTGCAGACCTTTACAACCACAAGTTTTACAACAGGATCACTTGCAACCTTTCAACCACAAGTTTTGCGGGCTAACTTGCAACCTATGGAGATTTAGAAAAACTCTAAATGCTCCCCCTCACTTTTGTAAGATAACAATTCTGTTCTTCAAGCACAAGCTTTAGAACAGCCTCTATCAATTAGAGGATTTGATAATGTGTTCACTCTATGAACTGATTGTGATAAACACTTAAGTACAAATGATTCTCTCTAAGAATAGATGATGTTACTCACTTAAGTACAAATGAATTACTCTCTAAGAATGTTACAACTCTAAGATTAGAGAGTAGAAGATGAGAGGAATGTAGAATACAATATCTCAGACAATAGGCTCTGTTCTTCTAACCTCTCTTCTGAATGTAGATGTGCCTTTTATACTCGGCCTCAAAACATTCAGGCTTGGGCGGCAGATAGAATATGTCTGTTTGAATATAGCCGTTAATCCCATGTTACCGTTGAGAAGTACATCTTCATTAATGCTTAGCAGGGTTGACTTGCTTTATCTCTGAAAAGCAACTCTGACAACTCTGCTCTGACAAAAGCTTTCTGACCTCTGAGTATGTGACGTTGACTCTTGTACTCTTGCTGACGGATGATCATCGTTCATCCGGAAGCGGCAATCTTGCTCTGCAAGTGTTAGTCTCTGAGTCCCAGTGCCAAGAGTATTTGCATCCGGAAGCTCATTTGTATCCGGAAGTAAAACTAAGTTCTGCACATACTTGTTAGTCCAACAGAGTAGTATATATAATCAAGTGCAGTAAGAACTATACATGCTGTGGGAAGCTTGTTTGCTATGGGAAGCAATCTAACTTAGACTACGTTCTGACTTAGTGTATTGTCTACTGACGCTAGGGATGTCTATTCCAATAGTCAGCGTAAGTCTCGTTATTTTACTCTAAGTCTTCCGGAAGCGATTCTACATCCGGTTGTATTCTAACTTAGAATTTGATTTTAGTCTAATTCTTCCTAAGTGACTTAGTGTGTCATTTACTCATGCTATGGGATGTGTAGTATAACAACACATAATCACATGCAGTGGGAGTTCAATTGTCTAAGAAAGCTCTCTTACTTCCGGAAGCAATTCCACATCCGGAAGTACTCCTACTAAATCTAAGTTGTCTTAGACTTATATTCACTGACGCTCGGTGTTGCCTAATCCAACAGGCAACGCTAGTCACTTACCATCCGGAAGCATTCCTACATCCGGTTGTATCCTAACTTTGTCTCAAGGATTTTATACTTTTAATGTTCCTACACTGAGTTATGACTTAGTGTATTACTTGCGTCCGCTGGGGGATGAGTCTTTCATCCGCGAGCACTAGTCCTAATCCATCCGGAAGTAAAACCACATCCGGTTGTACTCTTGGGGTTCTATTATTAACTTAGTTCTTCCTAAGTATTTGTCTTCATCAAAACTTAAGATTCTAACATTCTCCCCCTTTTGATGATGACAAACTAAGTTATCTAAACAAGTTCATTTTAAGGAATTAATCAAATAAGATCGCACATATGAACCCAAAGGCAAACTTCATTTGTAATAAAACAATTACATTTATAAACAGGAAGATAGATACAAGTATGCCACATAACTATGCATGAAAGAAAATATGAAAAGGAAAAATTTCTAAGTTAAATGCATGAGGGGTTTGGGTTCAAAGTTGATGTCTCTTTTTCCTCTCCCTCTCTAACTGTTTCTGTCTACTCTCCTCTTCCAACTTAGCCAGCTGAGCATCCTTTTCACTCTGGTCAATCTGAGCAAGCAATTCTTGAAGCTCTGCCTCGGCTCTGGCCTTTCTCAGTCAATCTGACTCAAGGGATGCATCAATAGCCCTCTTCAGGTCACTGACTTCAGTAAGCCGAGCAAATTTTCCAAAAGGCGCGTCAGAGATAGGCATGGATCCATAGGGATAATGGATAGCTTTGACCTTGACATTCCACACTAGATAGTTGGGGTCATCAGCCTGACTTGAACTTGCTTTCCCTTTTCCCTTTACCTTGCCTTTCCCTTTCCTTTGAGCCTTAGCCCTCTCAGCATCCAGAACGAAGAATTGCTCTTGTGTGAGTCTATCAGTGTAACCAAAGCGCTCAAATTCTACGGGAGTCATATCTTCTAGAGGAGCTTGGGTGGAGGACTGGGGCTCAGATGCTTCCCCTGCATGAGATACCCTTTCTGACTCATGATCCTCAGAGCGACCACGAGGTTCCTCTTCACTCTCAGAAGACTCAGCAGTACCAGCACCCTTTTTGACACAGGACTTCTTCCTTGATCTGTTGTATCTGACCACCTGAGGAGGAGGAGGAAGAACAGAGGTTGGCTCAGAAGGAGGGATTGACTTGGCTATCACAATAGGTGGATTGTTTTGCCTCTTCAACCCATACTTCATCATAATTTCTTCTATTATGTTTCGGCCAGGCCCAGAGGGAGGAGGCTCAGAAGATGAAGGCTCTGGCTCAGGTTCAGGCTCAGGCTGTGGGATCTCATCAGGTTGCTCAAACAAAACCATTGCCCATTTTGACCTTTGCTCGTCTGAACGCTGCTGTTGCATAAATAGGATGGCTTCCCCATGGATAAGACGTTCAGCACTACCCAATCTCTGAAGATCCATGGCTCGGCGGAGGGCAGCAGCTATATCTTCATCTAGCCATAAGGAGGGTTGAGTTAGGATTTCTCTCCCCCTTTTGGCATCATCAATAAGGGCGAGGGCCACGGAGGATGGATTGGGTGAAGAGGAGGGTGGAGGTTCAGGGCCAAATGTTCTGGGTGGTGAGGTTTCAGGTGAGGATGTGGGTGTGGTGTTTTCTGGTGAAGTAGAGGGGCTGGGTGAAGAAGGAGGGTTAGGGAAGAGGGCTGTGTTTCTTTGGAAGAAAGTGGGGTTGGTGAATAGGCCATCGAAGGGGTAGCTAGAGGAGTAAGAGGTGGGTTGTTCAGCTATCCTTCGAAGAGGGGGAAAGTCTCTGAGGTAGAAGGTATGGAGTGGGTGATCAGGAAAGGAAAATCCAAGAGATTGGGCTATGGTGGGGCGAGTGTTAGGGAGTGGATTGGAGGGCCTTATGGGGTTTGGGGGTGGTGAATGGTTTGGGGAGTTATGTGGAGATGGAGAGTTATTTGGTGAAGTAAAGTTAAGGGGTGATTGGCGAGGGGAGTGTTGGGGTGAGTTCTGAGTGGAGTTGTGAGGTGATGGTTGATGGTCATTTCTGGGTGAAGGTTGAGTCTGATTAGTCTGAAGTGGTTGTTGTGGGTTAGGAGGAGGGAGTGATGGTCGGTTAGGTGAAGGAGGAGGAGGTTGGTTATTTTGAGGAGGAGGGGGTGGAGGTAAATTACCTTGAGGTTGAGGTTGAGGAATTTGGAAGTGGTTAAGAATTAAGTCAAGTTTGGCCTCAACCCGTCCTAAGCGATCCTCAATGCCTTGGATTCTTTGCCCTTGCTGCTGAAGAGCTCCATCATATTCAACTCGGAGAGGGGCCAACAAAGTATCAGGCAGCCTTTGAAATATTTCCTCTCGCAACTCTGCCATCATTGTCCTTTGTGCAACAGACAACCTTGGTGCTTTGCTTGGGCCATGGGAGTCAGCCTCCTGATCCCCTGCGCCAGATACCGAGGGGGCTGTGGTATGAGAGGCACTGCCTGCCTGTGATCCAGAGCGAGTGGCCTTCGCTTTCTTGTCATAGTTGATACCCATCTTGCTGATGTTGACTGCGCTAATGGGCAAGCACTTGACATTGTCACCCTCCTCAGTGGATTAGATCAGGAATTTCTCCAGGAGGAAGGCGATGACAGTTGGGTAGGGAAGATTGCCAGACTTCTTATTTTCAATCCACCTGAGCAGCTCCAAACTAATCAACAATGAAAGTAACAGATGCACAAGAAGGGGGGGGGGGGTAAATTGTGCTACCAAATAGAAATCAAACAATAACAACACAAGGGTTTATACTGGTTCGGTCTTCCTAACCTACGTCCAGTTCTCAACCACCCAGGTTGAGTTCCACTATACCCAGGTTTTAGAAACGGGTTCACCTGGAACCCTTACAACCGCAAGTTTTGGACGGGATCACTTGCAACCTTACAACCACAAGTTTTACTCAAGGCTCACTTGCAACCTTGCTAACTAGCTCCCCCTTACAACCAGTAAGGGTTCAACCTTTACAAATAAAGGATTTTCTAAACTTAGTTCTCTTCAAGAACGGATAATGTTACACACTTAAGTACAATGAATGCTCTTAATACAAGAAGAGACTTAACCACAAAGAGTACAAGATAAGTAGATGAAAAGAACTCTCAATTAGTTAAATGCTCTTTCTCTTTTCTGGGTAGCTTTGAATGCTTGAAGAATTTCTCAGTTTCTCACTCTAGCTTTCTTCAAGATGTCAAAGATATTAGTTGTCTTCATAAATGAAGGTGAGCTTGTTTATATAGTCTTCAAGTATTCTCACTCTTGGTAGGTGGGTTAGCCGTTTAAATATGGCCGTTTTTCCCATGTTACCGTTTGCCCAATTAATGCTCCATTAATGCTTAGCAGGGTTGACTTTGCTTTATCTCTGAAAAGTAGTTCTGACACCTCTGCTCTGTCAAGAGCATTCTGACACTGCACTGCTCTGAACGTTCTGACATTCTGATTGCTTGCGGAAGCAAGTTCACATCCGGAAGCAACGTCACTCAGTGTACTGCATTTTGAACGTTAGTCTTAACAATAATAGCACATACTCACATGCAGTGGGAGTTCACTTAGTCTAAGGGAGCTCTTTTACATCCGGAAGCAATTTCACATCTGGAAGCACTTCTACTAGACGTTGGGTTATTTTCATATTATACTTACTGACGCTCAGTGTTATCCATACTAACAGCCAGCACTAGTCACTAAGCAATCAGAAGCAAATCCACTGGACGTTGGGTTATGTTCACTGGCGCTCAGTGTTATCCATACCAACAGCCAGCGCTAGCCTTAATACAATCAGAAGCAAATCCACATCCGGAAGCTTCCTAACTTAGTCTCAAAGGTTTTGTATATCTAATGCTCCTAGACTGAGTTATTACTTAGTGGAGTACTTGCTGTCGCTGGGGGATGAGACGTTCATCCGCGAGCGCTAGTCCTAGTCCATCCGGAAGTAAATCCACATCCGGTTGTACTCTTACTTGGGGTTCTATATTAACCTAATATTCTCTAAGTGTTTGGCTCGTTCTTTCATATTTTAGTCTTCATCAAAACTTAAGATTCTAACATTCTCCCCCTTTTTGATGATGACAAACTAAGTTTACCAATTAAGTTCATATGAAAGAAATAAAGGTAACAGTTAGATAAAGCACAAACAGCTAAGACAATTATCATTGATGAACAGAAGATTACAAGTTAGAATAACATATAAAATTTACAAGTAATAAAAAACATTGCAAAATGAACTATGCATGAACAATATGAGAAAAGAAAAATTTCTAAGGTAAATGTATGGGGTAGTGTGGGGTTTAAAGCTGATGTCTCTTTTTCCTCTCCCTCTCTTTTTGTCTTTCCTCATTTTCCTTTTGAAGCTGGGCTAAATGGCATACTTGACATTCTGGTCAATCTGAGCAATTATCCTTTGAAGCTCTTCCTCTTCCTACTCTCTTCTGAATCTCTCAGACTCAACGGATTCCTCAAAGGCTCTCTTCATATTTTCAACTTCTTCAAACCCGGGGAACCCAGTTGCATCAGAGAAGGGAGTAACCTCGCCATTGGGATAATGGACAGCCCTGATCTTCACATTCCATACTGGGAAGTTGGGGTCCTCCTCAACTTCCTGGGCTTTCCTTTTCCCTTTGCCTTTGCCTTTTCCTTTGCCCTTGCCTATTGGTTGAGTAGGCTTGGCTCTTGCTCTTTCAGCATCTAGGCAGGCCATCTGACCAAATGAGATCTTGTCCGTGAACCCATACATCTCGAACTCTTCAGGAGTCATGTCCTCAATTTCCAGCTTGACTTCCTTTAGTAGCGGAGGGGCATGTGTCTCTTGAGAGGATGACTGAGTCTCAGGTACAATCTCAGCTTGAACAGATGGAACCTCTTACTCACTCACAGCAGACGCAGTAGAAGTAGTACTCTTGTTGGCATGCTTTCTAGCAACTTCCTTCTTCCTTGATTCGCTGTACTTGACTGCTGGAGGAGGAGGAGCAGAGGTTGGCTCAGAAGGAGGAGGAGCAGAGGTTGGTCCAGAAGGAGAAGGAATTGGCTTGGCTATGACAATTGGTGGATGGTTAATCCTCTCCAGCCCATACTTCATCATTATCTCCTCAATTAAATTTTGGGCAGGCTTAGAGGATGGAGGCTCAGATGATGAAGACTCTGGCTGTGGGATCTCTTCAGGTTGCTCATATATAACCATTGCCCACTTGGACCTTTGCTCATCTGATCTTTGCTGTTGCATAAATCGGATGGCTTCTCCTCGGATCAGACTCTCAGCACCACCCAATCTTTGAAGATCCATGGCTCGGCGAAGAGCAGCAGTGATGTCTTCATCTAGCCAGAGGGATGGTTGGGTCAGGACATCCCTTGTATCCATGGTATGGCGGAGGGCGATAGCAACATCTCTCCCCCTTTTGGCATCATCAAGGAGGGTGAGGGCCAGAGAGGACGGAGTAGGTGAAGAGGAGGGTGAGGGTTCGGGCAAGGGTATGGGTGAGGTGTTTTCTGGTGAATTAGGAGGGTTTGGGAAGGGGACTGTGTTTCTTTCGAAGAAGTCGGGGTGGGTGAATAGCCCATCGAAGGGGTAGGTGGAGGAATAGGTGGCGGGTTGTTTAACTCTCCATGGAATAGGGGGTTGGTCTCGGAGTTAGTAGGTGTGAAGTGGGTGATCAGGAGAGGTAAACTCAAGGGATTGGGCTATGGTGGGTTGAGTGTTAGGAGGAGGATTGGAGGGCTCTGTGGGGCTTGGGGGTGGTGAACGGTTTGGGGCGTTATGTGGAGAAGGGGAGTTGTTGGAGTTAAGTGGTGATTGGCGAGGGGAGTGTTGGGGTGAGTTTTGGGTGGAGTTTCAGGGTGATGGTTGATGGTTATCTCTGGGTGATGTTTGGGGAGGTTGGTTATTCTGAGGAGGTTGCTATGGCTGTTGAGTGTTAGGAGGAGGGAGTAATGGTTGATTAGGTGGAGGAGGTGGAGGTGGTTTATTTTGTGGAGGAGGAGGTGGAGGTAGGTTACCTTGTGGTTGAGGAATGCGGAAATGATTTATGATTAAGTCAAGTTTGGCCTCAACCCGTCCTAGGCGATCCTCAATGCCTTGGATTCTTTGCCCTTGCTGCTGAAGGGCTCCATCATATTCAGCTCGGAGAGGGGCCAACAAAGTCTCAGGCAGCCTTTGAAATATTTCTTCTCGCAACTCTGCCATCATTGTCCTTTGTGCAACAGACAGCCATGGATCTCTGCTTGGGCCAGTATGGGAGTCAACTTCCTGGTCCCCTACTTCAGAAGCAGAGGGGGCTGTGGTATGTGAGGCACTGCCTGCCTGAGACCCTGAGCGAGTGGCCTTGGTCTGCTTGACGTACTTGATCCCCATCTTGCCAATGTTAACTGCGCTGACAGGTACGCACTTAACATTCTCGTCCTCCGCAAAGGATGTTGACTTGATCAAATTTTTCTCCAGGAGGAAGGCGATGACAGTGGGGTAGGGAAGATATCCAGACTTATGATTTTCAATCCACCTTTGCAGCTCTAGACTGATCAACTGCCCAGGGTTGATTGGCTGCTGGGAGAGGAATCTGGGGAACCAAGGGTTGTCAAGAAGAGTGAACTCGTTGAAGTTCCCCCCTTTATGTGTCATCATGCGGGAGTAGACATAGTATAGGAGTCGGTTGGAGTCAGACATCCCGGACACTTTCTTCCCCTTGGTGTCATAGACCTTTTCAAGTTCCGTCTTGCTGAGTTTCTCCCTCAGGCACCCCCATCAGGCTGTTGATGTCTCTCCAAGTGAAGTTGAAAGTTCTCCCTCTTACTGTGGCAGTGAAGGTGACTCTTCGAATCTGATCCTTCCCATTTACCTTCTTATACTTGACCTAGGAGGTGAGGGACTGGCAGAATACCCGCAGGACGTTGACGTTGTATTCCTGGTTGATCCCCAGCCAGGGCATATATTTCTCCAGAAATGGTCTCAAGTGTGGAAACCCTAGATCATCTAGCTTGTCCAGATCTATGAACATCCTGGTGTTGAAGTAGGGTTTTGTAGTTTCAAATTTGGAGGAAACAGCCTCCAGTGGCCCATCTCTGTACACACGAGGATCATCATACTCTACTCTTTGTCTTTTTGAAGGGGATTCCTCTCTGAATTGAACCCTCTTCTTACCCTTCTTCTGCAATCTTCTTCGCTGTTGCCCAGATTCCCCAGAGTGTTCTTGCTGGGGTTGCTCAACATGCCCAGACTGTTCTGGCTGTTCTTGGACTCGCCCACTTTGTTCTTGACTTTGCCCAGATTTCCCAGAAATTTTATGAACTTGCCCAGATTGTTCATGTTGTTTTCTGGATTTCCCAGATTTCGAGTGCCCCGATTTCCCAGTTTTGGACTTCTTTGATGTAGTGGCTATCTCAATGTTGGGGTTTGTCTCATGTGATCCGGCCATTTTTGTGTTTAGGGTTTTTAAGTGGAATGAATGAAGTGAAATGACAGAAGAAGAAGATGAAGACAATGCGATGAAGATGAAGAACACGATGAATGTATGCAGAGAGTTTGGGCGAAAAAATTTGTGCAAGTAAAAAGTAAAAGTGAAAACGGCTTGCTATTTATATAGAGCTGCGACGGATGAGATGCACATAATGACTCTACATTGAAAGCATGTGTTTGTTCATTGGGTAACGTAAATATTCAAATTGAAACGTCGCACCTTTGTGACACGTGTCTCTGCACAATGTCAGAAGAGACATAATTTTTGGTGTGAGAAGATGAAACGTTTTCTGAGGTGACGTGTCCCTTTGTTCAGACACTGGCGCTCCCCCTCACTTTGACTCAACACTCAGCGCCAACAGAAGAGCATCCGGAAGTGATTTTGCTTCCGGTTGGAGTGGCGCTCCAGGTAACTGTGAATTGTCATCCAGCGCCAGCAAAAGAGTATCCGGAAGTGGTTTTGCTTCCGGTTGGATTCACTTAAGATTTAACATTGTGGGGGCAAAACTAAAG
The DNA here is from genome assembly GCA_029929735.1 of Mimosa pudica. NCBI lineage: Eukaryota > Viridiplantae > Streptophyta > Magnoliopsida > Fabales > Fabaceae > Mimosa > Mimosa pudica. The sequence goes on along the minus strand of JAKELP010000037.1, from coordinate 1,438,014 downwards.
ATTGACACTCCGATGCCTAAGTTAGTATAGTTGCAGGTTTTAATCAATTAAGCACAGGTTTATTTTGAAGGATTAAACTTCATTTGGGTTTACCATTCCCAAATCACCTCTTATGTATGTAAATTGATCAACCCCCAGAGGCTTGGTGAAAATATCAGCAAGCTGATGTTGAGTAGGGACAAACTACACTTTGACATCCTTCTTTTGAACATGATCTCTAATGAAGTGATGTCTGACATCAATGTGCTTTGTCCTTGTGTGCTAAACCGGATTCTTGGCAAGGCTGATAGTGCTTGTGTTGTCACAAAGTATGGGAGCCTCAGGGAACTCCAAGCCAAGATCTCTCAGTTGGTTCTTCAGCCATAACACTTGGGCACAACAGCTTGCGGCAGCAATGTATTCTGCCTCTGTGGATGATAAAGACACGCAGGTTTGCTTTTTACTAGCCCAAGAGACCAGACAACCACCAAGGAAGGCACATTGTCCACTGGTGCTCTTTCTATCAGTTTTATAACCTGCATGGTCAGAGTCAGAGTAAGCCCACAAGAACTCTTGGTTACCTCTGGGATACCAAAGACCAAGCTCTTGTGTTCCCTCAAGGTATCTTAGAATACGTTTAACACAGGTTAGATGTGACTCCTTGGGGTTGGCTTGAAACCTAGCACACATTGCTACACTAAATTGAATGTCAGGCCTACTTGCCATTAAATACAACAGGGAACCTATCATTCCCCTGTACATGGGCAGGCTAACAGATTTACCCTTTGCATCAGCATCGAGTGCGGCAGTGGTACTCATGGGAGTGTCATACTCCTTGCACTCATCCATCCCAAACTTCTTGAGGAGCTCTCTGCTGTACTTAGTTTAGGAGATGAATATGTCATTCTTCTTTTGTTTAATTTGCATGCCTAGGAAGAACGTTAGTTCTCCCATCATTGACATTTCAAACTCTCCCTGCATAGTCTTAGAAAATTCTTCACAAAGTTTTTTATTAGTTGCCCCAAAAATAATATCATCGACATAAATCTGGACAATTAGCATGTTTCTATCTTTGTGTAAAATAAAGGGTAATGGACCTAATCGGCCCCTCAAGTAACCACCAAGGAGCGCTGAGCACCCTGATCTAACAACAGGCCTGTATCTGGACTCCAAGTAACCAAGGTGTTTAAAAACTACCCCGGTTGGACGGTCAACAACGTTTGACCGTTACTATGCCTATGTGGCTGCCACGCGAGCACTTGCTTTGCCACCTCTGCTTGCCATGTGTGTTTTTTAAATGGACCTAATCTGCCCTCCACGTAACCACCCAGGAGCACTGAACACCCTAAACTAACAACAGGCCCGTATCTGGACTCAAAGTAACCAATGTGTTTAAAAACTACCCCGGGTGGACGGTCAATGACGTTTGACCGTTACTATGCCTATGTGGCCGCCACGTGAAGGCCTTGTTTGTCACCCGGTGCCTTGTCATCGCCACGTAAGATGTAACATCCCACTGCATTTATGCATGAGTGAAATCTTAATGTAAAGGAACCGTTTTTGAATTAAGAGGTCAATCGATATGGATAAAGAGTTTATTTGTACGAATGAATATGTGAATGACCTTTGTATTGTAATTATATGTAATTTGCTTGTGTATGTTAGGAGATTTTGGTAGTTACTGAGATGTCGATCTCACCCCATTATTAACAATTTTAGGTGAAAGATCTAATAGCAAGCCAGGGGAAGACACTTGAGGTGTAAGCACGTTTTTGAGTTATATTTACTTTGTCATAGACCTCAGCCTTTAATGTTTTATTTTTTTTATTATTTCAAAAAAGATCTATCATCAAATTTTTAATTTGTTAATACGATTTGGACTTTTTGGAGTGTAAATATAATTTTAATTATAAATTGTATAAGATTTTTGTATTTTTAAGGGTGTTACATAAGATATGTTCATGTGGGTCCCACCTATAATAATAAACAATTTATCTCTTTCTCTTCATCACCATCAACACAGCCCCTCCAACACCCAACACTTCCACCCAAGCCACCCCCTCACCTCCCCAGCCCCCCACTGCCTCACCTCCACAGCCCCCACCCACGCCACCTCTGCTTGCCACGTTTGAGGGGGTGGTGTGGGTGGGGGTGGTGGGTGTTGGGGGGCTGTGGTGATGGTGACGAAGAGGGAGAGAGAAATTGTTTATTATTATAGGTGGGACCCACATGAACATATCTTACGTGGTGATGACAAGGCGTCGGGTGACAAACAAGGCCTTCACATGGTGGCCACATAGGCATAGGCATAGGATTAGTTCCAAGGGCCTGCTGGTGGAGACTCTCTTCTTGATTTTAAACGAGGACTTTGTTTGCTTCCCTCGTTGGCAGGATTCACAAATATAATCATGCTTAACCTTAAAAGATGGAATACCTATAGCTAGCTCTTTCTTAATCAACATGTCAAGTTGAGTAAAATTAACATGTGCTAGCCTTTTATGCCAAAGCCAACTATTCTCATCACTAGATATTAAGCATTTTTCTTCCAGTTGTTGACTTAAATCTAGAGTGTATAGGTTTCCATTTCTATTTGCCTTAAGTTTGCATTTTAGGTTGGCCTTATCTAGGTTCAGATCCTGCTTATCTACTATCATGCACTCATGTGAATCAAAGATTACCCAATTTCCTTTGTCAGTGCTCTGGCTCACGCTCAGCAAGTTGTGACAGAGACCATCCACCAGATAGACGTCTTTCACTGGCCCAACTTCTCCAACTCCGGTGATCTTTCCACTTTGATTTCCTCCAAAGGTAACTGTGGCTCCGTCTTTGATCACCAAGGATTTGAATTTGTCTCTGTCTCCAGTCATATGTCTCGAGCATCCGCTGTCAATATACCACTTCCTATTCTTGGATGCTTTGAGACACAGATGAAAGGAATCAAACAAGCTTAGGTACCCAACCTTTCTTGGGTCCTCTGTCATTAGTTCCCAGAGCCCTTGGTCCAGTGTTAGTTTTGACCTTGGGCTTATGATTAATCTGTGCCTCTGGCCTAGTGTTGGCTCTAGGCTCTTGGGCTTTCCTTGAGGATTGTTTCGAGGCTCTGGATCCCTGTCCTCCCTTAGTTTCTTTTCTTGGGGAAGGATCCTTTGTAGCCTTGGTTCCTTTTGGGACCCATTTATAGGAGTTGTTTGCTCCATGCTTCTTAGCATTACAGGTGGACGTGGAGTGTCCCTTCCTGTTACAATAATTACAGAAGCTAAAAGGTGTGGAGCTGTGCTCAGTGGCTCTATGGAAGAATTTTAAGTAGGGTTTCACTTTTGGTTCCACCCACTTTTTCCCTCTAGGTGTGTATCCTAAGCCAGTCTTGTCCCTATATGCCATCTGATTCATTAAAATGATATTTAACATTTCAGATCCATTTGTGAACTTCTGCAGGGCATTTTGCAGTTTATCTCTTTCAGCTGAGATTTTGCTGCAACTAGGGCAGCTCTCAAGTATTGAGGCATTGGGTTCTGCTTGGGAAGAACCCTTGCCATCAACTACCGGAAGCTTTCTGGCTTCCGCTAGCTCTTCACTCAGTGAGTCCACCTTGGACTCAAGTGATTCCTTTTTAATTTTCAATACTTTATAGGCTTTACATAATCGGGAGAATTCTTCGTGAACCTCATTATAAGCCTCTTGTAGTTCAAAAAAAGTTACCTCACTGTCCTCCTGGATGGGATCAAAATCTGAGGATGCTCCCTCATCATCTTCTCTGGCAACCAGACAGAGGTTGGCAACCTCTTCCTCATCACTTGCTTCCACGTCCGAGCTATTCACCAAGATAGAGGATACAAAGGCTTTTCTTTTGTCCTTCCCCTTTGATCTCTGCAGGCTTGGACACTCAGCCTTGAAGTGGCCAGGCTTTTTACATTCAAAGCACACTGGGGCCCTTTCCTTCTTAGATCCCTTCCTTTGGCTGGAATCACCTTTCTGAAAGCCTCCTTTCTTCTTGAAGAACTTTCTGAATTTCCTCACCATCATAGCCATCTCCCCATCATCCAATTCCTCCTCATCATCCTCATCATCATCATTATCATCATTCTTCTCCTTGCTGGGAGCAACAAGGGCAAGATTCTTGGTTTTGGATGAGGCTTGAGGAGCTCTCTGAGCTAGCAGGGTTGGTTCATATTCAGCCAGAGAACCAAACAGTGCAGTGATGGAGCTGGTTGACTCTCTTTGGACTTCCTGCAAGATTGTAACTTTGGTGATCCAATCACCTTTCAAGACTTTTAAGATCTTGCTGACTTGTTCTCTTTCAGGAATGTCTTTGCCCAGGGAGGCCAGGTTATTGATAAGATGAGTGAACCTGAGCTCCAGCTCTTTGATTGGCTCAGTTGGACTAATCATGGCAAATTTGTGAAATTCTTCTACCAACATCTCGACCCGTCTTGCCTTCACTCCCTTGGTTCCAGAGTGAGCAGTCTAAAGAGCCTCCCACATATCCTTAGCAGTTTTGTGGTGGCTGATCCTATGAAACTCCTTAGGACTAAGGGCGCATTGAATGTAGTGCATGACCCTGAAGTTTAGCTGGACTAGAGCATAGTCCTCATTGGTGTATCTGGATCGCTGCTTGGCAAACCCATCAACATCTAGAGGGGTGTGATTCCCATGTTCAATCACATCCTAGAGTCGGATGTTGCTGGACTTGATGTAGGTCTCCATTCGGAATTTCCAAAATGGATAGTTATACCCATCAAAACCTAAAGGCTTGTTGGGTTGAATAGAGACATCTGGCAAGGAATAATCTGTATCCATTACTGGATCTTTACTTTCTAGATTCGTTGGAATCAAGTTAGAAAGACCAGCTCTGATACCAAATGAAAGTAATGGATGCACAAGAGGGGGGTGAATTGTGCTACCAAATAAAAATCAAACAATAACAACACAAGGGTTTATACTGGTTCGGTCTTCCTGACCTACGTCCAGTTCTCAACCACCCAGGTTGAGTTCCACTATCCCCAGGTTTTAGAAACGGGTTCACCTGGAACCTTTACAACCGCAAGTTTTGGACGGGATCACTTGCAACCTTACAACCACAAGTTTTACTCAAGGCTCACTTGCAACCTTGCTAACTAGCTCCCCCTTACAACCAGCAAGGGTTCAACCTTTACAAATAAAGGATTTTCTAAACTTAGTTCTCTTCAAGAACGGATAATGTTACGCACTTAAGTACAATGAATGCTCTTAATACAAGAAGAGACTTAACCACAAAGAGTACAAGATAAGTAGATGAAAAGAACTCTCAATGAGTTAAATGCTCTTTCTCTTTTCTGGGTAGCTTTGAATGCTTGAAGGATTTCTCAGTTTCTCACTCTAGCTTTCTTCAAGATGTCAAAGATATTAGTTGTCTTCATAAATGAAGGTGAGCTTGTTTATATAGTCTTCAAGTATTCTCACTCTTGGTAGGTGGGTTAGCAGTTTGAATATGGCCGTTTTTCCCATGTTACCGTTTGCCCAATTAATGCTCCATTAATGCTTAGCAGGGTTGACTTTGCTTTATCTCTGAAAAGTAGTTCTTACACCTCTGCTCTGTCAAAAGCTTTCTGACACTGCACTGCTCTGAACGTTCTGACATTCTGATTGCTTGCGGAAGCAAGTTCACATCCGGAAGCAACGTCACTCAGTGTACTGCATTTTGAACGTTAGTCTTAACAATAATAGCACATATTCACATGCAGTGGGAGTTCACTTAGTCTAAGGGAGCTCTTTTACATCCGGAAGCAATTTCACATCCGGAAGCACTTCTACTAGACGTTGGGTTATTTTCATATTATACTTACTGACGCTCAGTGTTATCCATACCAACAGCCAGCACTAGTCACTAAGCAATCGGAAGCAAATCCATTGGACGTTGGGTTATGTTCACTGGCGCTCAGTGTTATCCATACCAACAGCCAGCGCTAGCCTTAATACAATCGGAAGCAAATCCACATCCGGAAGCTTCCTAACTTAGTCTCAAAGGTTTTGTATATCTAATGCTCCTAGACTGAGTTATTACTTAGTGGAGTACTTGCTGTCGCTGGGGGATGAGACGTTCATCCGCGAGCGCTAGTCCTAGTCCATCCAGAAGTAAATCCACATCCGGTTGTACTCTTACTTGGGGTTCTATATTACCCTAATATTCTCTAAGTGTTTGGCTCGTTCTTTCATATTTTAGTCTTCATCAAAACTTAAGATTCTAACACAACTGCCCAAGGTTAATTGGCTGCTGGGAGAGGAACCTGGGGAGCCAAGGGTTGTCGAGTAAGGTGAACTCGTTGAAGTTCCCCCCTTTATGAGTCATCAACCGGGAGTAGATATAGTGAAGAACCCGATTTGAGTCAAACATGTCAGACACTTTCTTCCCCTGGGTGTCATAGACTTTCTCAAGCTCTGCCTGTTCTGAGTTTCTCAGGGTATAGCCATTCGTTCATCTCTTTCTCAGTGACCCCGAGCAGGCGGTTGATATCTCTCCAAGTAAAGGTGAATGTCCTCCCCCCTCACTGTGGCTGTAAAGGTGACTCTGTGAACGGTCTCCTTCTCATTCACCATCTTATACTTAGCCTTGGCTGTGAGAGACTCGCAGAATACCCTCAGCACGTTGATGTTGTATTCATTGTTTATCCCCAGCCAGCACATGTACTTCTGGAGAAAAACCTTTAGATGAGGAAACCCTGGATCTTCAATTATTTTCAGATCGACGAACATCCCATTAGTGAAATAGGGCTTTGTATTCTCAAGTTTCTCAATAACAGTTTCCAGCGGCCCATCCTTGTAGATTGATGGATCATCCTCTACCCGCTGTCTCTTTGATGGGGATTCCTCTCTGCACTGAACCCTCTTCTTACCCTTCTTCTGCAACTGTTTTCGCTGTTGCCCAGATTCCCCATAATGTTCTTGCTGTTCATGATGTTCATGTGATTTCTCAGATTTTCCAGACTGTGAATGCCCAGATTTGCCAGTTTTGGACATTGATTTCTTGGAGATAATGGGTATCTCAGTGTTGGGGTTAGATTCATGTGAACCGGCCATTTTTGTGTGGGTTTAGTGTTTATATGAGATGAAATGCGAAGAGATGTAGAAGAAGAAAATGAAGAAGATGAAGAACAAGATGAAGAACAGATGAAGATGTGATGAATGAGTTCAGAGAATTTGTGGGTGTGATTTGTGTAAGAAGTGTGAAAAATGACTGACACTCTCTATTTATATACAATGTCACAACGGATGGAAAAACTCAATGACTCTTTATTGAAAACATGCGCTGGTTCATGGGGTAACGTAAACATTTAATTGGAACGGCGCACCTTTTTGACACGTGGCTCTTCACACTGTCAGAGGAGGCACAACTTCCTGTGTGGGAAGATGAAACGTTTGGTGAGGTGACGTGTCCCTTTACCCAGACACTGGTGCTACCGCTTGCTTTGATTTATTACCCAGAGTCAGCAAAAGAGCATCCGGAAGTAGTTTTGCTTCCGGTTGGACTTACTTAAGATTTAACATTGGAGGACCTGCAAAAACTAAAGATTGGCACTTCGATGCCTAAGTTAACACAGTTGGCAGGTTTTAACAATTAAGCACAGATGTTTTCTGAAGATTAAACTTCATTTTAACATTCCCAAATTTCCCCTTATAAGGATAAATTGATCAACCCTCAGTGGTTGTTTGGTAGCTATGTCTGTAGTTGAGAAACCATTCTTGCACATGCTTCCGGAAGTGTATCCGCTTCCGGATGTGAGGGTCTTTAGATTTAACATTGACAACCCTTATGGTTCCCCTTCCAAGGGACCAGCAAGTGCTAGCGGAAGCAAGTGTGCTTTCGGATGGTCCGTGGAGAGCTTAAGAGTTAACATTAATAGACATGCTTAGAATTTTCCATGTCAAAAATTATGTTAATCAGCACAATATTATAAACTTAGGATATCGCGCTTGCTGATTGATTTGGTAAAGCAGGAGTATCAATAATGTGAAAACAGACTTTGAAATTTAGTTCACAATTTCTCAGTTTCACTATCAAGTCATGAACTCTATTCATACTCTCTTGGATAAATACTAATGTGAAGGCACAAGGGGTATCGATCAGGTTGCATATTTTCGGAGTTTCATAGACAGATATAATTCAATGAATATACCTTAAGAATGTTCATGCTAGATTATGAAGATGTGTAAATTGTCAACACAATGAAATTTTAAAAGCCTTAGAGTCAACAAAATAGTTTAGTTTTAAGAATAAATTAGGTTTGCAAAACAACCAAGTTTTTTTCAGCATATGATCTCAAGAATAATTTTCAAATCTTAGCTCAAGTCCCTTCAGATATACTTTATGTGATCTCATTATTCTTAGGATATCAACAAGCTTTCACTTAATTCAGATTGTACTAAGCTTGTCAGGATATACAGCTTTCAGCGAGTAGAGATTCTTAATAATTCTTTCCAGGCTGGTTATCTACACTCACTTAGGCTTGTGTCCTATTGGCATTTGCCTTTAGATTTTCCAAATTTTGCAGAAATTAATTCAAGGCATTTCCTAAGATTTCTTATGTATTTCAGACTAAAGGAACTATCCATTAAAATCCACAATAGAAGGAATAAGGGATAGAAATGCTCATATATGATTGGCGAGATTTCCTTGAGATATCAGTACAGCCAGTTCCTCTCATCTTGATAAGGAGCATACTTGTTGACATTCTCTCTTGTACATCCACGTCGTTCAAGCTTTCATAATTTCTATTTCAAGGAGCAGCACCAAATGCCAAGCATGAAGAACGACTCATCAAGATTTGACTAATTGCTCAGATGAGGTACAGTCTTGAGTCTTACTGTTCTTATGTGTCTCCTTTCCTACAGAATACCCAAATAGTTCCCTTGTTTGTTTTCCAGTATCCAAGCTTGGATCTGACTGGTTAGTTTGTAGGAATTGTATAATTCATATGCTCTTACAGGTTATTCACTATATATATATATATATATATATATATATATATGGCATTGAATCTATCATGACTATATGTACATGGATATATTTATGATTTTTGATCATAATAGTCATAGATAGCATGTAGATTATGATCATTACGAAATTCCTTAAACTTACTCCTACAAGGAATATAATATTCATATCTAGGATGCTTAATTGTAAAATCTCAATAATTCCATCTAACATTTGCATAGGAGATTTTACTATCGCATGCTTCGACCCTAAGTGATCCCTTGCTTACCCAAGGAGATCTTCTATACTTATCCTTGGCTCGAAGCACTGTCTTATGAGAGACAGAATTCATAGGCTTTCTCCATGTTGATCGAGAAATCCTCTCTCTCTCTTGTTCTTCTCAGGATAGTTGAGTGGAACTCTGTGATAGCTTATCCTTGAGACAGAACCTTTGTTCCTTGTGGTAGTGCACTGCTTCTTATGATTGGACCAGGTGGTTGCAGCAGTGACATCACCACGAGTTCTCTTCTTTGGGGCAAGAGGAACTCTTGATCTTTCCTGCACAAGTAAGGCACTAGAAGGAAGTTTTGGTACCCATTTGTACTTGGGTCCTACATAGTTAGCACTGGACCTTACTTGTCCTTTAGGGATCCATACAAATTTATTTCTCACATGTAAACTTCTTCTCAGACTACATGTGTGAGAAATATGACCTGATCTACTACAAAAATGACAGATAATGGTATGATATTCAGAATAGGATTTCCTATCATTATCTTGTTGGTCAGTTTTGTTTTCAAGGACTCTCTGTTCTTTTGAAACAATTTTTGAAGTTTCAGGGCCTTTTGAAAACTTTTCTTTTTCCTTCAACAGGGATTCACAATTGGAACAATTTTCAGTACATGTTGAAGCTTCCGCTCTCGATAGGGGACTAGCTATCGGTAGCGATAGCTGTTCTTCTATGGATGGAACTTTGGGAACCTTGGATGTAGAGGAAAAAATGAGTTCCTCAAGTTTCCTATTCTTTTTCCTTAAGCCTAGAACTTCTTTTGCAAGTTTACAGAATTCAATATGTAACTCATTATACATGTCTTGCAATTCAGAAGGTTCAAGTTCAGATACCTCAATCTCCTCAGTTTCTGAATCTAGGTAGAGATCAACACTTTCTTCACTGCCGCTGGCTTTCTCAATATCAACTTCCTGTAGCTCACCAACAATTGATCCACAAGGGGCACGAGATGAGCTTTGGACAGCTTTACTTTCAAGAGAGTAGTTAGAAGCATACATAGCATCAAGAGTGTTCCAAATATCTCTAGCATTAGAGCAATGTTTAATTTTCTGGAAATCACTTTCAGTTAAGCTTTTGTACAAAATTTGCATTGCTCTAATGTTCAAGTAGAATAAATTTTTCTCCTCTTCAATCCAGTTTACTTTTGGTTTGAAATCAGAATAATTTACAAAGACATCCCACATTTTGAAATTCAAGGATAACACAAAACTTTTCATCCTTGCCTTCCATAAGTAAAAATCAGTATTTTCTAACAAGGGTGGGATAGTATGATCAAAACCTTCAAAACACATTTTATATCCCAAGTCAGCCTAGGTCTTTGCACTTGAGATCGTTGGATCCTTTAAACAAGTGACCAAGCTCTGATACCAAATGAAATGCGTGACTGTCACCCAAGAGGGGGTGAATTGAGTGGCAGAATAAAAGTTAAAATTCTCTTTTAAAAACTGACTGCTTGTGCTTGGTGAAGGAGATGACACAATATGTTTTGCACAAGTATGGTGATGTGGTGCTGGAAATAAGAGTGTTAAAGACAAACTAAGCACACACAAATTTATCCTGGTTCGGTCACTTCCAGACCTACATCCAGTCCCCAGGCTCCACCTGAGATTTTTAATCCACTAAACTTCTTGTTTAAACCAGGCACAAGAAAGCCTTTACACTTTAGGTTTTACGAACTCGGGTTCACCTAACAACCCACAGGTTTTGCAACGGGCTCACCTACAAACCTTTACAACCACAAGTTTTACAACAGGATCACTTGCAACCTTTCAACCACAAGTTTTGCGGGCTAACTTGCAACCTATGGAGATTTAGAAAAACTCTAAATGTTCCCCCTTACTTTTGTAAGATAACAATTCTGTTCTTCAAGCACAAGCTTTAGAACAGTCTCTATCAATTAGAGGATTTGATAATGTGTTCTGTAACATCCCAGTTTTAAATTAAAAATAATACGAGATTATTGAGGTGTCTTTAAGGAAATTTAAGGGTTCGAGGAAGAATTTTACGATATTCTGGGCAATTTAAGAATATTAAATCTTAGTTAGTTTAGAATTTAAAGAAATATAGTTAAAAGGATTAATTGGAGCCATAAACTTTCATAAACAAGTATTTGAGATAGTAGATAATATTGTAATGGAAAGAAGGGGATATAGTAATATATACAAACTTTTGGGTTAAAAATATAATTAAGAACAAACAATAGGTAGTTAATTGTAATTTTCTCTAAAGTATATATATATTCATTTCCTTCCCACTTCTTCTTCATTCTGGATGCCTAGCCGTCCTCCACCCCTCCCTCACCTTCGAACCCGACCTCCCCCTCCTCCATCTGTCACCATCCCCCTGCGTGCTCGCCGTTCGGATTCCGGCGAGCTTCCGGCAGCACACGGCGGCGTCGACCGCCGTGGTTTGACCCAGAGACCTCCCTCCTTCCTTCTTCAACCGACGGCCTCCTCCTCCCCAAGCATTCCCATTCATTTTTCTCCTCCTCCACCTACACCCACTACGTTTTCTCACTCCCAAACCTCCAAAAAAATCATGTGAGCTCGTCGATCCCTCAATGTTTTGTTGTTTTCTTCACTGTTCCTCACTCTCCCACCTTGTTTTCCTTCGTGTTTCCGGCGAGCTTGGCGGCGAACGTCGGTGGTTGAGGTGAGATTCAGCCATTCTTTAGATTGTTTAGGTTATTTCTTCCTTGCAAAGCCGATTTCTCACCTTTATTTCTTCTTGGATTTTCTGTTTTTGCTCACCGTCGGAACTGACCATTTTCCGGCGAGTTTCACGACGCCGGTCGGCCATGTACACCGGATTCAGTCGCAAGTGAGTATTTTTCGCTAATTCCAACCCATTTTCTTCATTTTGGGCGAGTTTGAGAGGGATTTAAATTCTAGGGTTTGGGGATTTTAATTTAGGAATTTGGTTGAGTTGAAGATTAAGTTTCAATTTCTAATATTGTGGAAAGGATTGTTGATGTTATCTCTGTTTTGGGCTAAAAGCTTGTAGATAGTTGATTAAGCAAGCATTTAAATAAAACAGTCTTAGAGAATTTATGTATATGCTCAAGTATTGGGGATTTTGGAAATTTCTTATTTTTTTTTTGTCTCTGGTTCTACTTTATTTTTTTTGGCTTGGGTGGTTGTTGGTTGATGTATGAAGTTGGGCATGAATAGAGTAAAATTAAGAAATGGTTTTGCAAGTTGGGAAGTGGTGTGATGGCTTGAGTTGTGTTGAATGTAGATGTGGTTGACTCCTTGTTCCTGACCGAGTGAAGTTAGATTTATAAATCTGATTTCATTAGTTAAGATGCATGAAATAACCTATGGATAAGTGAGTATGTGCATGTAGTTTGAGGGGGAATTATTTGGTTGTAATGAGTATGGTGTTGTTTGCATTTATGGCTTTAACAAAGACAAAGAAGGATGAAACAAATAATGTAATGTATGGACATTTAGATTAGATGGTTGTTTTGGAATATAAACATTTATGTTATGGTAATTTTTCTGAATTTGAAACTAATATTGCCGAACAGATTTTTGACCAAAGAAAAACTGTTTAGGCTTGATTTAGATGTTAGTGAAGGAGAGATAACATCTGTTTAATTAAGTATACTAATTATATGTGAAAAGTGTTGCCTTTAAAGTTTCATTGCTGCCAGGTGGGAAAAAGGGCATAAATTTCAGTTGCATGTGAATTTGATGATTTGATAGAATTGAAGGATGATTGTTGCGTGTTGATTTTAGTGATTTTTGTCTCTTTCTTGTACTGAATGGGTTTTGCTCTAGTTGTTTGTTTTACTTGTGTCATAAGGAATATATATATATATATATATATATATATATATATATATATATATATCATACTATTTTGTTAGATCTTGTAAATGACATTGCAATATATTGTGAACTATTATACTTGCTTGATATGGTTTGTGTGTGGATTCAATTGAATGATTATTGTATATAATGGCTGATTGCAAATAGGGATCTCTATTGTTGTACGAATTGAAGTTGAGTTTGGAATATATAAAAAGGAATTTTTCTTCTTTCTCATTGATGTGGCTGAATATGGTACCATATAATGTGGATTGCGTGTATGTGTGAGATTATATATATATGTGTTTGAATGTTGCATTCTGGTTTGGGGAAGTTTTTGTTTGAACTGGACTCATGAGTAAAGATTGAGAAATATTCTAATGATGATTAAAGAACACCAAGCTGTTTTATTTGTGAAAATGTTGTTCTATAAAGCTGATTTCGAAGTGCAGCGAAATAAAAACAAACATCTGATGTTTATACATGTAAATCAAGGTCAAATGACAATTATACTTTAAATGGCCGATATGTTCTGCATCTTATTATAAATGGCTGAATAGGTGAAGGAATTGGGAGAAGATTATAAGTTATAACTGATGAAGAACATTGTTGTTGTTTGATTGGATTTTCTTAAGTGAAATAATATGGTGTGATTGGTTATGGTTGTCCCTTGGCTTTTGGGTTCATTAATTGGAATTTGGTTATTGGTTTTGGCTTCGATTGATTGAAAATGTTCACCTTTCAATAAAATAGATAAGAAAAGAGATTGGGTAGTAAATTAGAATTGAGAGTGACGATAAGTAAAATAAACAAGGATAGATGCTCATGTTCTCTATTATTTGGGATGAAAATAGGAGAATAAACTTGGAAGGAAAAATTTACAAGGAACAGTAAGAAAAGAAGCAACAGAGTGCTAAGGGCGACAGGTAAGTAATCACACTTAACCTTGCTATAACAATGAGGGTGACGTTAGCTGGGATTTTCTTAAAATCCTTTCTCACCCTCTATATATATATTATCTTTGAAAAGTTATTTTTATACAAAATAGGCTATCAGGTGCCTTTCAAACACGATTATTTTTGTATAAAAGGAATTTGAAACATTATATATATTATCCTGGCTGGTGTTTGTTCTGGTTATGATGTGAGAGGTTTAGATAGTATTCAGTTAGGGATGTTGATAGCAAGGTTGAGGAAATAAGTTGCATGGTTGGAATTGAGATAGTGAAGGGAATGATAATAGTGCATGATATTGATGATGAGATTGAAATTGATGGATATGAATATTGTGAGGTTTGCATGACACTGATATACATACGTACCATCACGCGATGATAACTGTCGATAGGCCAATCGACAGTTATTTGTACTGAGGATCCTTTTCAGATTGATTGGATCGGGGATCATAGGTCGACTTATTGAGAGAAGTGACCTACGGTTGTTTTGGCATTGAAGAGCCCAACCGCCCCTACGGTTATTTGGCATTGAAGAGTCCAACCGTTCCCGTTCTGTAATGGAAACAGAATTGGGGTTCCCTCTCTGGAAATTGCCAGAGAAGGAAATTGTCCCTCTTTATGGAGAGGGACACAGTGTCAAATCATATAGTGAAGAATAGATGCTTGAATGCACCGTGGTGGCACAATGCATCTTTAGGTGAGTGTGAGGGCTGTTGTGGTAGTATTATTTAATTGGAGTATGGAAAGATGAAATTTAGTTAGTGTGGAATTGACTGAGGGATGTTGAGTGATACATGGGAAGTAGAGATGATGAATTTGAGTTGATTGAGACGTGACAGAGGGATTTAAGAGATGGATGAAAGGAAATGAGAAATATATATATGTATTATTGATTTTAAAATTGTGGTACCCTTTAGACGCCCTTACTACCGCACATCTCACTGTTATAGTGAGTTAAGCGGTGATTACTGGGACAAATTGTCTCATCCCACGATTACTGACATTTTTGCAGGTATTCATGCACAGGCGCAAGCATCAGGAAAGGGAATTAGGTTTCAAAGGTTATTTAGATTAATTAGTTGTGTATATTGCCAATTTGTATAGGCCTGCATTCGTTTCCGCATGTATATAGCTATTTATTGTTAAATATCAACTAGTTTTGTTTATTAACCATGTTAGGCAAATCCTTTCTAACATGGTTAGCAATAAATTATCCATGATAGCAGCTGTGCTGTATTAGTTTATTCTTTTCTATCATGGATAATATTTCAATCATTAGGATATTCTTTTGCTAACTATGATAGGACATTGATGTTATGGAAATCCTTTTTCTATCATAGTTAGTCAGGGTATTATTGAATTAATTAGGGAAATAGTAACATAACACTACTACAAATTGTCCCTCTACCAGCGCACATTTACATGCGCTTAGAAGAAACGCATGTATAGAGGGTCCTTTACATGCGCTATAAGCGCATGTACAGGTAAAAATCTATACATGCGCTTAAAGCGCATGTAGAGGCCTTATCTCTACATGCGCTTTAAGCGCATGTATAGAAATGTGTTTCAATTAAAATTCACTAAAACAATGACTAGAAAAGGATTTAAGTATTTAGAGATAAAATATAAAATGAACTTAGGTGAAGAGCTCAAAATCATATGGAAACACCCTTTACATGCTCTTAAAGCGCATGTAAAGGCACAAACACCCTTTACATGCACTTTAAGCGCATGTAAAGGCACAAACACTCTTTACATGCGCTTTAAGCGCATGTAAGCGCATGTAAAGGCACTACTGAAGTGCAAAACATGGAGTCATGCATAAGAGGTCCTCCTCAGACCTCATAAGGTGTTCCTGCTTGTGGAATTAGTGTTTAAAAGCTCCATTATCACTTTTGGGTGCTATGGAAATGTTCAAACACCCTTTACATGCGCTTAAAGCGCATGTAAAGAGCACTACTGAAGTGCAAAACATGGAATCATGCATAAGAGGTCCTCCTCAGACCTCATAAGGTGTTCCTGCTTGTGGACTTAGTGTTTCAAGGCTCCATTACCACTTTTGGGTGCTATGAAATTGGTGAAACACCCTTTACATGCGCTTTAAGCGCATGTAGAGGTATAAACACCCTTTACATGCGCTTAAAGCGCATGTAAAGGCACAAACACCCTTTACATGCGCTTTAAGAGCATGTAAAGGCACTACTGAAGTGCAAAACATGGAGTCATGCATAAGAGGTCCTCCTCAGACCTCATAAGGTGTTCCTTCTTCTGGAACTAGTGTTTAAAAGCTCCATTATCACTTTTGGGTGCTATGAAAATGTTCAAACACACTTTACATGCGCTTTAAGCGCATGTAAAAGCACTACTGAAGTGCAAAACATGAAGTCATGCATAAGAGGTCCTCCTCAGACCTCATAAGGTGTTCCTGCTTGTGGACTTAGTGTTTCAAGGCTCCATTACCACTTTTGGGTGCTATGAAATTGGTGAAACACCCTTTACATGCGCTTTAAGCGCATGTAGAGGTATAAACACCCTTTACATGCGCTTAAAGCGCATGTAAAGGGTGTTTATACCTCTACATACGCTTAAAGCGCATGTAGAGCCTCTACATGCGCTTTAAGCGCATGTATAGGCCTAATATTAAAATAAAAGTTGATTCATTGAATTTATTTAATGATGAAAAACTTAATATAACTCATTATTTTATTCATATACATATGTAAGTTTTAAAACATAATATAAATCATTATTTTATTTCCCTGAGTAATCTTGGCGCTGTGATTTAAAATAATATTTAGACTGAAATAATAATGTCACAATTGTGAGACTTTATTATTATTTTTATTTGAAATATATATATATATATATATATATATATATATATATATATATATATATATATATATATATGTAGAATGTAACATCCCAATTTTCAAATTAAAGATAATAATAAGTTATTAAGATGTTATTTAGAAAATTTAAAGGCTTAGGGAGGCATTTCATCATATTTTTTATGAATTATAAATATTAAATCTTATTTACTTTAGAACTTAAGGAAATATAGTTAAATGAGTCATTTAGAGTTAGAACCTACTCTAGAAAGTATTTTGAAATCTAGAAAAATATTATGATGGAAAGAGATATAGTGATATATAAACTCTTGGGGTTAGAAATATAATTATAATAAGTAGACAATTGGAACTTTCTCTAATTCATTATATTCATTATATATATATATATATATATATATATATATAAACATAATATATCTTCTTCCTCATTCAAAACCCTAAGGGCCGTCCACCACCACCTCCTACACTCTCTATGTTGTTCTCTCCTCACCCAAAACCTGACCCCTTCTTTCCCGGCAGAAACAGCGGCGGCGGCCGTCGTCAATGGCGGCAGAGATGGCCGTTCTATCCTCGTCTCCTTTATCCTTCTGTTCCTTCCATCGTCTTCCTCTCCAAAAACAAACAACACCACCATGTCCTCCTTTCGTTTTCGGCGTTTTCCGGTGGAAATTGGCGGCGGACGGCGGTGAACGGCTTCGGTGTGAGGTG
Organism: Mimosa pudica; assembly: GCA_029929735.1. Taxonomy (NCBI): domain Eukaryota; kingdom Viridiplantae; phylum Streptophyta; class Magnoliopsida; order Fabales; family Fabaceae; genus Mimosa; species Mimosa pudica. Next base: position 1,420,472 of record JAKELP010000037.1, on the reverse strand, counting down.
GGTGCTGCTAGTTCTTTTGGTTCTTCTTTTCCTTTCCAACTTCGGTTATTCTTCACCAATTAGAAACTTCACCAATTAGAATTAATTGGTGAAGTTAGTATTCTTTTGTTTCATTCAAACACATAATCAATATCGTGAGCTACAACGTGAGTATTCTTTTGTTCCCAAAACACAATGAAGGTTAAGGTTATATCTCGCTCTGCTGATGACTTCACTCGAGAACGAAGTAATGATCTCCAGGTAATCTATTCTACTGTTTTTCTCTTCTGGGTTTCCTATGAATTGCAAAGTTTCTTTTTTTTTTCTTTTGGGTTTTCGTTTTTCTGAATTTGTGTTTTGTTTATTGGTTTTTTTTTTTTTGGAAGAGGGTGTTCCGTAATTATGACCCCAGTATTAGAAATCTGGAGAATGCCACTGAATATGTGTGTGCTGTTAATGCTGCTAAGTTGGATAAGGTAAAGATGAGATTTTTTTATTAGAAGTATTTTGGTAATATTTTTTTTTTAATTTTTTAATTTTTGGTGTTTTGATGTTTCTAATTGGTGAAGTTTAGATTTTTGCAAGGCCGTTTTTGGGAGCAATGGACTGGCTCCATGCTAATCTTAAGAAGCCTGATTTGAAGGTACTTGCATTTACTGCTAACTTGAAATTTGACTTGCCTTTTTGTGTGCAGTCTATAGCACAAGTGTTCTAAATGACTTACGTGATTATCTAATGCTGCTAATTGCAGTTTCCATTAGTCTAGAACTCTAGAGCTAGGTAAATATCTTGAAAACCCTACCTCATATTATGGAAATAAAATTTTCTTTAATGTGTTTTTGAGACAGGCTTTGATCAACAGAAATGTGAAATTCCTTTTCAAGCTTTAAGACTGAGAATCTCATGTCCTTATTTCACTTGATATGCTGTGTCAACTTGTTAATTGAAAGCAAGAAGGCAAACTTTTTTGTGCTTACTTTGGTTCCTTACTGGTAATTGGGTGATATGAGAAACATGTCATTTGTATCGTACATTTAATATGCTAAACTCCTTAATTCTACTTGAAGTGCATACATGACTTGAATATTCCTTCTTTGTACTATCTGAATATTTCACAATTATTTACTCATCCATGCAAAAACAACTAAGCCTGTCTAGTCTATTCAGGTGTTGGATGCCTCTTGGTATATGCCAGATGAACAGAGAAATCTGATTCAAGAATTTCAGGTCTGAACCCAATTTTACTATCAATCTCATTCCCTATAGTTATAATGCTTAGCAACTCATGATACATGAATAGAAGTGACATGCTTTTGTTTGTGTTTATTTACTGTCTAGCAATTATCTATCCTTTATCTTTGGGCTATTATTGTATTTTGTTTAACACCATTGCAACAGGTTGCTCACATTCCTGGGGCTCTTTTCTTTGATGTGGATGGAATATCAGATCAAACTTCAAATGTGAGTTGTCTCTTTAGTGTTATTTACAAGTCTGTTTAAGGCTTTTTAACATTAGGCATACATTTATGTTTAAGTTTTTGTTGACTCTTCTTACTTTATAAAAATGAAATTCTTTTATATCTTGCTATGCAAAATGATATATTTGCAATCTTTGTGTGAAAATGTTCTGAAAATACTATCTTCAAAAAAACTTATCGTTTGTTTTCATGCAACACCTGCTGCATATAGGATGAGGTAAACCTCAGGGAAAGCAGCCGACCTACCTGTATTTAATGTAATTTTTTCCTCCACTATATCTAATATATAAACATGACTGTTATCAGCTACCACACATGTTGCCATCAGAACAAGCTTTTGCTGCTGCTGCTTCTGCTCTTGGCATAGATAATAAAGATAGCTTGGTTGTTGATGATGGAAAGGGAATATTTAGCGCAGCTCGTGTATGGTGGTAAGCCATGATATCTTGAGAAAGCATATTAATCTGTCACTGGAATGTGGAATCTCTGATTTCTGCTATGCAGCTCTAACTCAAGCCTTTCTTCACGATTTACTGGATAAAAGGATGTTCCGAGTTTTTGGGCATGCAAGAGTTTGGGTATTAGATGGTGGCCTGCCAAGATGGCGTGCATCAGGGTATGACGTTGAATCTAGTGCTTCCGGTGATGCTATATTGAAGGCTAGTGCTGCAAGTGAGGCCATAGAGAATGTATACAAGGGACAAGTAGTAAGTTTACGATATTTTCAAATGGCTAAGCATGTAATACCTTCTTATATAAACTAGTCAGGAAGAAGATTACTCACTAAATTGTCAAGAAATAATTTCTGACAAATAGATGATGATCAGGGATACCCATGTAACAAGGGGTATTATGTCAAATTTCCCTTAATTGATTTAAATTTTTCTTTGGGATGTGATAGAAATTATTACTACCATATGTAATACTGAATTGGCACATGAAGTCAGTTAGAGCTTTCTTTTCATCCACCCCTATTTGTCTAGCTGATAGTGGAATCAATTTGGCTATTTTCATTGGTATTTTGCTGTTCCATCTCCCTTTCTCTGCATGACTGCATACTTCCTCCTTTTAGAGAAGTAAGGATCTATTTTGCCTAAGTAAAAGATATAATGAGTTGCATACTTATTAAACAGAAATCATGATGCATATCCTTAACTTTTGATACAATTTGTCACCTTACACTTCTGCTTATCTTTTTAAAAATAATGTTCTTGTCTGATGTGAAAATTATATTATGTGGCTCTTACATGAGATGCTTATAAGTTGTGTTGTTGAATTTAGCTATTTACAATCTTTTGATGTATCCTCCTCTCACAAGGGATTCTTTTTTTAGGTTGGGCCACTCTCATATAAGACAAACTTTCAGCCACATCTTATTTGGACGATAGAGCAGGTGCGTGGATTTATAGTTAGCCTTTCTTTTCTTTGATGTGGATGGAATATCAGATCAAACTTCAATGGATGGGCATGTAGTATTAGAAATGGAATGCATGGAGGAAGGTTATCTTGCCAAGATAATATGTGGGGACGGATCAAAAGAAATCAAAGTTGGAGAGGTATTGAACTCTAGTTAAACCCCCCCCCCCCAAAAAAAAAAATTGTTGGGAACTTCTTCTTGGTGTTTTGTAAAGCATGTACGTATATAGTGGGTTGATCCAATAAGTATTGAAATGTAATTAACCTATTGAGCTGTTTTGGATATGGATTCTTTGTTCTCTCTATTCTATTCTAAATGTGTTTGAGTTGTTTTATGATTGTAATCTATGGTCTGAAAGTTTTATTAAAATTGGAGGGTTGTGCAAGTTGGCACATTCAAATTATGCTTAGAATGTGGAGTGTTTGTGTGATTGTTGAATGTTTTGGGCGGTTTGCTTTGATTTTGGGATGTACGTTGTTCTTTGAAGTTTGGTTCAAAGAATTACATGTATACAGGTGGCAAATGTAAAAGAATATATGTTAAAAAAAAATATATCGTTGTACATGCGCTTAAAGCGCATGTAGAGGTAGGTACCTCTCTACATGCGCTCATGCGCTTTAAGCGCATGTAGAGGTAGGTACCTCTCTACATGCGCTTAAAGCGCATGTAGAGGTAGGTACCTCTACATGCGCTTTAAGCGCATGTATAGGCACCTCTACATGCGCTTTAAGTGCATGTAGATGTACATGCGCTTAAAGCGCATGTAGATGTACATGGGCTTACCTACCTCTACATGCGCTTAAAGCGCATGTATAGCCCCCCCTCTACATGCGCTTTTTAAAAGCGCATGTAGAGCCTTTACCAGCGCCCCCCTCTACATGCGCTTATAAAGCGCATGTAGAGGGCAAAATAAGCGCATGTAAATGGGGTAATCTGTGGTAGTGTAATGTTACAACTTGGTTATCAGTATTTGGTATACGATAACCTAGGACTGTGTTGCATTGCATATAGATTGGCAATATACATTTTTAGTATTCCCTTCCTTATGTGCATGAATATCTGTCCTTTTGAAAGGAATATCACTCATCCCGTGGTGGGGAGAGAGTGATAAGCGCAATTGAATAGGTATTGTGGAGAGGTTGAGAAGAATATAAGAAGAATAATGAAATAAGTGATGATATTGATAAGAATTTCATAAGAATGACGAAATAAGGATGTTTCTCTGGAGTCTCGAATATAGTTATGTGCCGGCCATAATCATAGTCGAGGCATCATGAGATCCCTTATTGGGTTAAGGGATTAAGGAAATTCAAAAATAACAACATATAGTGACATTTAGGTAGTGGAATAAGAAAGTATTGATCTGGTTTCTTGTTTTGTTCAGTAAATTGTTTGATTTATTGATGATTGACTTGTGCATGTATTTGTCTTAACCATGAATTAAACTGGATTTTCTTAATTTGGTAGCAAATCTTGTTGTTTATCATCATAATCTTTGATATTAAATCTAAGATAAAGCTGATTGGGGATGAAATTATGAGTTAATGAACCTAATTTCAGGTTTGAAATTTTTCTTTGTTCTATGACCGATTAAATTTTGCCATTTATATTGAACTTTAGGGATGTGAAAGTGATATTTGACTGACTTGGTGATGAAATTTCTCACTTGTCTATGTTAATAAGATGTTGGTATGTGAGTATGATGATGCTAAATTGTAATACATTGATGTGTTTAGGGTTTTACTATGAATATTAGCATCTAAGAGTTGAGTTAAGGATTATTGACCTTGTTTCTAGCTTGTTATGTTCATTGTTAAGAATTGTTTTATTTTTGTGATCATATTGGTTTGCTTAGTTTGGTGTTGTAAATTTGGAATTTGATTCTAATTAAATTATGACATGATACATGTTTGGTAATTGCGTGTGGATTAAGGAGGTTTGGAATCTCTGTTCCCTTTTTGTCATGATAAATGATAATACGTTATTTGTTTAGTTATGAGGGAAAGGTTGTGGGTTAAAGATATCCTTAGTTTCTATAATTTGACTTATTTTGCTTAGTTTTCTTTTATTATATATTTGAGGGGTTGGCTAGAAAGCTTATGAGTTTGGTATAAAGACTCATTCTAATAGCTTTTATTGGTTATAGTGACTACAAGGGACCATGTTGTGGTTAAATGAAGAAATGAGGAGTATATGTGGGTTTTTGGAATTAGAATTTGGTACATTTGATCTGGAAAGTTTTGTGGCTGTTTATACTCATTGTTGCCCTGTTTCTTTTCACTTTAAGAAAAACTTAAGTTGTTCGAATGGTTAAGTAGCTTGTCTTACTATCTTTTTGGTTGTTGGAGGGGTTAAATTATTGTGGTTGGAATGTCTAATGACTCTTATGAAGTAATGGATGAAAGAGGAGTGTTAAGAGCCAATAAATTGATTAAGACTTAGTATAGCTGATAATCTATGGTTATAATTTTATGGAGGTGCATTGGATATGTGTGTTAGTTCTATGCTTCAAAGGATGGCTTCCAAAGTTTCTCTTTCTCTTCGGTTATGGCTGAACTGGTTATATAGGTAAAATTATTCCAGCTTGTTCTTTGGGCCTGTATTATTAAAGATTCTGTTTGATACTGTCATCAGTCTTTTGTTAAACTTTATGGAATAATTGACTATTAATGCTTTGTTTTGAATCTCTGACATTTTCTCTTGCAAGTTGTTGACAATTTCAAATTTTGTTTTGTATATATGTATAGTACTATGGCGTTGTGATAATGTGAAAAAGTGTTGTTGAAAAATGTTTAGATGTGATGAGAGTTGTGGTTACATAGGTTAGTATGTAAAGGAGTGTTAAGATAGAAATGCTATTGTTTTCTCTTGCGTATTGGGCAAGATGATCCTTTATTGAGAACAATGTATGTAAGATGAGAATTCGGTGAGACATAAGGTTATGTGATGATTTTCATATTTCAAATCAAGGTATTAGAAGGATTGAGATATTTTCATTGATTCTTTACTTAGTTGGAATCAAACAATAGGAATTTATGATTTGAGAAATGTAGGGAATTATGGGAAAATCATGATTGTCGAGCTTGAATGGATTGAAATAGAAATAATTGAGGGGAGTTTTGACTTTAAGGATTTAAACACTATATTATGGATATGAACTGATTAGTAACCGGAAATTGGCTTGAAGAATGGAATTTAAGAATTTATGCCTTGAATTAAGGTTAGGGTGACCACTTGAGGATACACTGTGGATTGATGACTTAGAGTGTATGTTGATGTTGTAAACTATTATGACGGAGCGATAGGTTATCATTAGATTGTTATGGATGAGTTTGGGGTGATTTGAAGTTTAGATGGCTAGGAAGTGAAGGATAGCTAAGGAAAATAAGATGAGGATTGATGGATGATTTGTATATTGCGAGATAATGAATGATGTTGAGTGCATTAAATGGTGGATTAATAGTGAGAGTTTTATAAATAGTTAGAATTTGTAGGAGGAATGCAAGAGTGAATTGGGCATTTTTATATGTTAGGTGGTATGTATAGCGAATTTTGGGGACAAAATTCCTGAGGGGTGGGGTAAATTTTAACATCCCAGTTTTAAATTAAAAATAATACGAGATTATTGAGGTGTCTTTAAGGAAATTTAAGGGTTCGAGGAAGAATTTTACGATATTCTGGGCAATTTAAGAATATTAAATCTTAGTTAGTTTAGAATTCAAAGAAATATAGTTAAAAAGATTAATTGGAGCCATAAACTTTCATAAACAAGTATTTGGGATAGTAGATAATATTGTAATGGAAAGAAGGGGATATAGTAATATATACAAACTTTTGGGTTAAAAATATAATTAAGAACAAACAATAGGGTAGTTAATTGTAATTTTCTCTAAAGTATATATATATATTCATTTCCTTCCCACTTCCTCTTCATTCTGGATGCCTAGCCTTCCTCCACCCCTCCCTCACCTTCGAACCCGACCTCCCTCTCCTCCATCTGTCACCATCCCCCTGCGTGCTCGCCGTTCGGATTCAGGCGAGCTTCCGGCAGCACACGGCAGCGTCGACCGCCGTGGTTTGACCTAGAGACCTCCCTCCTTCCTTCTTCAACCGACGGCCTCCTCCTCCCCAAGCAATCCCATTCATTTTTCTCCTCCTCCACCTACACCCACTATGTTTTCTCACTCCCAAACCTCCAAAAAAATCATGTGAGCTCGTCGATCGCTCAATGTTTTGTTGTTTTCTTCACTGTTCCTCACTCTCCCACCTTGTTTTCCTTCGTGTTTCCGGCGAGCTTGGCGGCGAACGTCGGTGGTTGAGGTGAGATTCAGCCATTCTTTAGATTGTTTAAGTTATTTCTTCCTTGCAAAACCGATTTCTCACCTTTATTTCTTCTTGGATTTTCTGTTTTTGCTCACCGTCGGAACTGACCATTTTCCGGCGAGTTTCACGACGCCGGTCGGCCATGTACACCGGATTCAGTCGCAAGTGAGTATTTTTCGCTAATTCCAACCCATTTTCTTCATTTTGGGCGAGTTTGAGAGGGGTTTAAATTCTAGGGTTTGGGGATTTTAATTTAGGAATTTGGTTGAGTTGAAGATTAAGTTTCAATTTCTAATATTGTGGAAAGGATTGTTGATGTTATCTCTGTTTTGGGCTAAAAGCTTGTAGATAGTTGATTAAGCAAGCATTTAAATAAAACAGTCTTAGAGAATTTATGTATATGCTCAAGTATTGGGGATTTTGGAAATTTCTTATTTTTTTTTTGTGTCTCTGGTTCTACTTTATTTTTTTTGGCTTGGGTGGTTGTTGGTTGATGTATGAAGTTGGACATGAATAGAGTAAAATTAAGAAATGGTTTTGCAAGTTGGGAAGTGGTGTGATGGCTTGAGTTGTGTTGAATGTAGATGTGGTTGACTCCTTGTTCCTGACCGAGTGAAGTCAGATTTATAAATCTGATTTCATTAGTTAAGTGATTAGACCTAATTTTATATGTTTAAGCATGTGCAATTAAGCTTAATTAGTGTGATTTAATTGTCATATTTGTTCACTATTGGGGATTATTCATGTGCATGCTATTATGTTGGAAATTGATTAATATTTGCTTAATTACTTGCACTTAAAGTAACTAGGGGTATTTTGGTCATTTTCACTGTTTTGTCATTTTTATGTGTAGGAGGGTCCCAAGTGGACCCCACATACCCTTGGGAGGATCTTGGAGGGCAAGGAAAAGCTTTGGAGGGCAAGGAAAAGAAAGAAGGGAGCAAGAGGACAAAAATTACCATTTTTGGTAAAAAGGCTTTTGGAGGGATTTTGAAGATTCAAATTTTTATCCATTTTGGGTAAAGAGGAGCCTTTGGCCGAAAATGCAAGTTTGAATAGCTCATTAAGGACACTTTTGGGAGGTAAAAGAAGGGCTTAAAGAGAGAAATTAAGTTGGTGAATGCACCAAGCCATAATCCCAACCACATACATCCATTTTCTCATTTGCATTTCAATCCACTTTCATTTGAACTTCATTTCACCTCACCACACCCTAAAATTTCGGTCACCTCTCTCATTCTCACATTCTAACTCATTTTCTCACTTCATCTCCATCTTTCTCTCTTCTCCTAGGGTTTTGGCCGAAACCCTAGCCACTTCCACCTCCATTTTCTCACTTCCATGGCATCTCCCACACCATTCATCTCCATCTTCATCAACATAACCTCAAGCTAAGCTCTTTCTTCTCCTTCTCCAAGTGAAATTCGCATGGATTCATCAATATTTCGGCCAAGAGTGGTTTGTAGCTTAAGGATCATTAGCTTGATGTATCTTGTATCTTTTGTACTCTAGATCTTAGGTACATTAGATTAGGAGGCTTGGATTCAAGATCCTACTTCATGTAAGCTTGTGATACCTTTCTTGCTAGCATTTATGTTTGAAAATCTTGACTAATTTCTTTGTAGCTTTCATTTTATATGAGTGGACAGATTTGTTGCCTTATATTTTTGAAAGTGAATGACTCATATAGTTTTGTGATTATAAAGTTATTTTGTCTAAGATGAATGTATATGTTAGGAAGAACATTGAATTGGTTAATCTAGTTAAATCTTGTCTAGGTTTCTTGGAGTCAAGGATCTAGAGATGATTTAGCTAGATTATAAGAACATTGAATTGATTGATTTAGTTAAATCTTGTCTAGGTTTCTTGGAGTCAAGGATCTAGAGATGATTTAGCTAGATTATATTAATTCAAAGCAAACATTCTTGGCTAATACATCAAAGCATGCGAATGGAGCTTGGAGAGGGAGATTGTTTCTCTCGATTGTTTTCACCTCTTTCAATTTGGCTATTATCCTTGTTTTTATAGTGTTTGTAGATTTTAATTTCATAAAATCATCATCTCAATCTCTTGTAATTTGTGTGACTAAAGACTTAAAGAAGTAGAAGCAATCAAATTGTGGAAAAGACCTAGACTCACACTAGCTACTTGTAGCTTGAGTTTAGTAAATCTTTGTTTTAGCCTACACGACATAGGTTAAATCATTAAGATGCATGAAATAACCTATGGATAAGTGAGTATGTGCATGTAGTTTGAGGGGGAATTATTTGGTTGTAATGAGTATGGTGTTGTTTGCATTTATGGCTTTAACAAAGACAAAGAAGGATGAAAAAAATAATGTAATGTATGGACATTTAGATTAGATGGTTGTTTTGGAATATAAACATTTATGTTATGGTAATTTTTCTGAATTTGAAACTAATATTGCCGAACAGATTTTTAACCAAATAAAAACTGTTTAGGCTTGATTTAGATGTTAGTGAAGGAGAGATAACATCTGTTTAATTAAGTATACTAATTATATGTGAAAAGTGTTACCTTTAAAGTTTCATTGCTGCCAGGTGGGAAAAAGGGCATAAATTTCAGTTGCATGTGAATTTGATGATTTGATAGAATTGAAGGATGATTGTTGCGTGTTGATTTTAGTGATTTTTGTCTCTTTCTTGTACTGAATGGGTTTTGCTCTAGTTGTTTGTTTTACTTGTGTCATAAGGAATATATATATATATATATATATATATATATATATATATATATATATATATATATATATATATATATATATATATGTATATATATATATCATACTATTTTGTTAGATCTTGTAAATGACATTGCAATATATTGTGAACTATTATACTTGCTTGATATGGTTTGTGTGTGGATTCAATTGAATGATTATTGTATATAATGGCTGATTGCAAATAGGGATCTCTATTGTTGTACGAATTGAAGTTGAGTTTGGAATATATAAAAAGGAATTTTTCTTCTTTCTCATTGATGTGGCTGAATATGGTACCATATAATGTGGATTGCGTGTATGTGTGAGATTATATATATATGTTTGAATGTTGCATTCTGGTTTGGGGAAGTTTTTGTTTGAACTGGACTCATGAGTAAAGATTGAGAAATATTCTAATGATGATTAAAGAACACCAAGCTGTTTTATTTGTGAAAATGTTGTTCTATAAAGCTGATTTCGAAGTGCAGCGAAATAAAAACAAACATCTGATGTTTATACATGTAAATCAAGGTCAAATGACAATTATACTTTAAATGGCCGATATGTTCTGCATCTTATTATAAATGGCTGAATAGGTGAAGGAATTGGGAGAAGATTATAAATTATAACTGATGAAGAACATTGTTGTTGTTTGATTGGATTTTCTTAAGTGAAATAATATGGTGTGATTGGTTATGGTTGTCCCTTGGCTTTTGGGTTCATTAATTGGAATTTGGTTATTGGCTTTGGCTTCGATTGATTGAAAATGTTCACCTTTCAATAAAATAGATAAGAAAAGAGATTGGGTAGTAAATTAGAATTGAGAGTGACGATAAGTAAAATAAACAAGGATAGATGCTCACGTTCTCTATTATTTGGGATGAAAATAGGAGAATATAATTGGAAGGAAAAATTTACAAGGAACAGTAAGAAAAGAAGCAACAGAGTGCTAAGGGCGACAGGTAATCACACTTAACCTTGCTATAACAATGAGGGTGACGTTAGCTGGGATTTTCTTAAAATCCTTTCTCACCCCTATATATATTATCTTTGAAAAGTTATTTTCATACAAAATAGGCTATCGGGTGCCTTTCAAACACGATTATTTTTGTATAAAAGGAATATGAAACATTATATATATTATCCTGGCTGGTGTTTGTTCTGGTTATGATGTGAGAGGTTTAGATAGTATTCAGCTAGGGATGTTGATAGCAAGGTTGAGGAAATAAGTTGCATGGTTGGAATTGAGATAGTGAAGGGAATGATAATAGTGCATGATATTGATGATGAGATTGAAATTGATGGATATGAATATTGTGAGGTTTGCATGACACTGATATACATACGTACCATCGCGCGATGATAACTGTCGATAGGCCAATCGACAGTTATTTGTACTGAGGATCCTTTTCAGATTGATTGGATCGGGGATCATAGGTCGACTTATTGAGAGAAGTGACCTACGGTTGTTTTGGCATTGAAGAGCCCAACCGCCCCTACGGTTGTTTGGCATTGAAGAGTCCAACCGTTCCCGTTCTGTAATGGAAACAGAATTGGGGTTCCCTCTCTGGAAATTGCCAGAGAAGGAAATTGTCCCCTCATTATGGAGAGGGACACAGTGTCAAATCATATAGTGAAGAATAGATGCTTGAATGCACCGTGGTGGCACGATGCATCTTTTAGGTGAGTGTGAGGGCTTTTGTGGTAGTATTATTTGATTGGAGTATGGAAAGATGAAATTTAGTTAGTGTGGAATTGACTGAGGGATGTTGAGTGATACATGGGAAGTAGAGATGATGAATTTGAGTTGATTGAGACGTGACAGAGGGATTTAAGAGATGGATGGAAGGAAATGAGAAATATATATATATATATGCATTATTGATTTTAAAACTGTGGTACCCTTTAGACGCCCTTACTACCGCACATCTCACTGTTATAGTGAGTTAAGCGGTGATTACTAGGACAAATTGTCTCATCCCACGATTACTGACATTTTTGCAGGTATTCATGCACAGGTGCAAGCATCAGGAAAGAGAATTAGGTTTCAAAGGTTATTTAGATTAATTAGTTGTGTATATTGCCAATTTGTATAGGCCTGCATTCGTTTCCGCATGTATATAGCTATTTATTGTTAAATATCAACTAGTTTTGTTTATTAACCATGTTAGGCAAATCCTTTCTAACATGGTTAGCAATAAATTATCCATGATAGCAGCTGTGCTGTATTAGTTTATTCTTTCTATCATGGATAATATTTCAATCATTAGGATATTCTTTTGCTAACTATGATAGGACATTGATATTATGGAAATCCTTTTTCTATCATAGTTAGTCAGGGTATTATTGAATTAATTAGGGAAATAGTAACATAATGTTACATGTTCATCTATGAACTGATTGTGATAAACACTTAAGTACAAATGATTCTCTCTAAGAATAGATGATGTTATTCACTTAAGTACAAATGAATTACTCTCTAAGAATGTTACAACTCTAAGATCAGAGAGTAGAAGATGAGAGGAATGTAGAATACAATATCTCAGACAATAGGCTCTGTTCTTCTAACCTCTCTTCTGAATGTAGATGTTCCTTTTATACTCGGCCTCAAAACATTAAGGCTTGGGCGGCAGATAGAATATGTCCGTTTGAATAAAGCCGTTAATTCCATGTTAGCGTTGAGAAGTACATCTTCATTAATACTTAGCATGGTTGATTTGCTTTATCTCTGAAAAGCAACTCTGACAACTCTGCTCTGATAAAAGCATTCTGACCTCTAAGTATGTGACGTTGACTCTTGTACTCTTGCTGACGGATGATCATCGTTCATCCGGAAGCGGCAATCTTGCTCTGCAAGTGTTAGTCTCTGAGTCCCAGTGCCAAGAGTATTTGCATCCGGAAGTAAAACTAAGTTCTGCACATACTTGTTAGTCCAACATAGTAGTATATATAATCAAGTGCAGTAAGAACTATACATGCTGTGGGAAGCTTGTTTGCTATGGGAAGCAATCTAACTTAGACTATGTTCTGACTTAGTGTATTGTCTACTAACGTTAGGGGATGTCTATTCCAATAGTCAGCGTAAGTCTCGTTATTTTACTCTAAGTCTTCCGGAAGCGATTTTGCATCCGGTTGTATTCTAACTTAGGATTTGATTTTAGTCTAATTCTTCTTAAGTGACTTAGTGTGTCATTTACTCATGCTATGTGATGTGTAGTATAACAACACATAATCACATGCAGTGAGAGTTCAATTGTCTAAGGAAGCTCTCTTACTTCCGGAAGCAATTCCACATCCGGAAGTACTCCTACTAAATCTAAGTTGTCTTAGACTTATATTCACTGACGCTCGGTGTTGCCTAATCCAACAGGCAGCGCTAGTCACTTACCATCCGGAAGCATTCCTACATCCGGTTGTATCCTAACTTTGTCTCAAGGATTTTATACTCTTAATGTTCCTAGACTGAGTTATGACTTAGTGTATTACTTGCTTCCGCTGGGGGATGAGTCTTTCATCCGCGAGCACTAGTCCTAATCCATCCGGAAGTAAAACCACATCCGGTTGTACTCTTGGGGTTCTATTATTAACTTAGTTCTTCCTAAGTATTTGTCTTCATCAAAACTTAAGATTCTAACATTCTCCCCCTTTTTGATGATGACAAACTAAGTTATCTAAACAAGTTCATTTTAAGGAATTGATCAAATAAGAACGCACATATGAACTCAAAGGCAAACTTCATTAGTAATAAAACAATTACATTTATAAACAGGAAGATAGATACAAGTATGCCAGATAACTATGCATGAAAGAAAATAAGAAAAGGAAAAATTTCTAAGTTAAATGCATGAGGGGTTTGGGTTCAAAGTTGATGTTCAAGATGTAAATTCAAATGCATGTGATTCTGATATACATGTTGGTGTGAGTGTTCCTATAACTGCTTTGGATTATTCTCCTATTACTGTTGTGACTCTTACTGATGAGAGTCAAATTGATTTTATTGGATGCTCATTATTCTTAGAAAGACATACATTTAACTGTTTGTATGAGCATATTATAATTCCTTTGAAATCAGTGATTGCTTGTTCTTTGAAATTGTCTATGATTGAAAAGGCACAAATAATTAGTTTGATTGATCACTTATACTGCTTGAAAAGGAATGAAGATGAGTTGATTATAGTGTTTGATACTTATGACTAAGGATTTGTTTGGAAAGTCTGGCTGAAGACTTTAAGCTTAGCGCTTCTTGGGAGGCAACCCAAGGTTTTTGGTATTTGATGCTTTGTTTTTGAGTTTGTAGGATTTTTTTTCTTTTTTTGACCCCAAAGGATGCTTCAACTTGATCTGGATGGACTAGGAGCTAAGAGTGGAAATCGAGAAGAGGAAGGGGAGTATTCTTCTAACATTTTCTTGATTTTATTTGACTGAGAATTATTTTGGTAATGAGTGATGGTGCTTGTTGATATGTGCATGTGTGTGATTAGTCTTGACTGTGGTGGCTTTGAATGGAATTGTATGAGTGATATGGAACTTGATATATTTGTCATCTTTACACTTGTCAAAAATATTTTTGTATTTTTCACTACTTATGTTACATGTTCACATTGGGGACAATGTGACATTTAAGTGTGGGGGTATGAGGGTATCATTGTTCTCTAAAGATTGTCCTCAAGCTTTCATTTTGTAAAGTTTTCTTGAAAAAAAAATAAAAAAAAATAAAAATACAAAAATATTTTCTTGTCTGGTTTGTTTTTGTGGTTGGAGCTTTGTTTTGCAGGTAATAATTTTATGTCCTCCCGCAAATCCAAATCTACTAAGACACCTCGTAAGACTAAAAGTATCCAAGAGCTTTAGAACGCTACTTCATCTCAGGTTCAGGAAGAAGTGATTGTTGAAACTGAAAGGGAAGTAATGGCTGAGGATGAGAATGATCGTTGGGGTGTCAATGACTTTTTGGGAAGGCAATCTATGGGCTATCAGTCGAGAATTAAAGTTCATGAAATTCAAGCAAACAACTTTGAGATTAAGCCAACGATGCTAAAGATGCTTGAGATGAATGGTCAGTATTCTGGGAATAATAATGAAGATCCTAATCGACATTTGAGACAGTTTCTGGATGTTTGTGACAGTTTTAAGCAGAATGGTGTGCCGAGTGAGGCGGTTCGGTTAATTCCTTTTCCTTACTCTCTTCAAGGGAAAGCAAAAGAGTGGGTGAACAATTTAGAAGGAGATGCTGTGACTTCCTAGAATGTCTTGGAAAAGAAGTTTATATCGCGGTTCTTTCCACACAACAAGATGGTGGATGCTAGAGCAGCTCTCACTAATTTTTCCCAACAATTTGGTAAGCATTTGTATGAAGCTTGGGAGAGGTTCAAATCTTTCCACACAACAAGATGGTGGATGCTAGAGCAGCTCTCACTAATAAATCCGCCGGGTTTTGAAACACAAGTCAAGCAACTTGCACTTCAACAGGATTCCTCTGATAAGAGGATAGATAAACTTGAAGATTTGATGAATAAAATGATACAAATGCAACAAGGTTTTGTACAGAGCATGCAAGGTATGGAGGCACTCCATGATTCTTCTATCAAGAATTTAGAAATTCAGATTGGGCAATCAGCTGCTAATCAAAATAATGTGAATGCTAATGGCTTACCAAGTAATACTCTTTAGTTTTAGTGTAGTTTCACATATATTTTAATCATATTTAGGAGTCATCAATTCAAAATAAAGAGACTTTTGTTGGGAAAGTAATAAGATTTTGATGTGAAATAATGTTTAGGAAATTTATTAATTGAAATAAGAAAGTAATGTAAAGAAAATATTTATGTTATTTTCTTAATGTGTGCATATGTCAAATTAAATAAAAGGAAGAAATAAAGGAGAAAGGTATGCATTTTGGGCTTTAATGCAAAAGAAGGCCTAATTGAATTGTGTGTTGTGGGCTTCTTGTACATATTCACGCAGGAAGGGAGAGCTGTTTTGGGGAGTTTCCTATAAGCACACATTCAAGAGAAGAGAAAAAGGAAAAACGACGCACAAAAAAAAAAGGAAGGAGGTGTCAGGCTGGCAGCAGCTCACACAAGGAAAGAGTGCAAGACAAGAGAAAGAATTAGGAAATGGCAAAAGAAAAAGGAAATAAAGGAAGCTGATTGAGGATTATATACACACATTCATTCACGAGGAGAGGAGCTGGGCACTGAACAAGGGAGCTGAAGCACGAGGCAGAGAGATTTGTTTGGAGCACGAGACTGGACGCGAGCTGGAGAGGAAACGAAGTGGCAGCTGGAGATACACGGTGCACAAGGATTTAAGGAGTAGACACGCACAGATTTAAGGAAGCAAGAGTGCTACAGTACTTCATCAGTCACAATTTCGATTGAAGTCAGATTTATTGGGTAGTTCTACCATATCTTTTTGTCTTCATTTAGCAGTATGTTTTCCCATTTAGTTTCACTTATTGTTGGGATTAACTTGGAACCCATGTGTGGCTAATTTTCTCTTACAACCTAGGATACTATGAACTTATTTGTGACTTAGATACTTTATTTCACACTATTTAGTTATGGTTAATTTTAATTAGTTTATTTAATCTTGTTATTATTGATTAACTTGTTTAGTGATTGGCCACCATTAGACATGTTTAGGGAATTTATAATTGGACTCCAAAGAGGGCATTTTAAATAGACCATGTGATTAAATAGTGTAGGATTGAATTTTCAATCTGATTTGCGACTAGGATAGACATATACCTAGAAGCCTTACATAGTCACATTAGAGCGGTACCGGGATAAATTAGGCCTAGTAAATTATAGTAAGACATTACATAATTAAGCTAGGCAAGGATATAGATGAAAACCGAAAGGCATTTATAGACACTAGTACTCTAGATTAGCTAGTTGAATTAACTCATAATTAAATTAGTGGGAATAAATTCTAAGAAGCAAATAAAGGATTAGTGACCCTAGGTTGTTCCTTTTACTCGTGAATTTCACCCGTGTTAACGTAGCTTCTTTTAGCTCTTAATTAATTTTGTTTTCTTAGTTTACAAAATCAACTTCATTGTCTTTACTCAACTTAAATGAAAGTGGGAAATCTAATGCCTAGTTACTAATTGTCTGAATCTCTGTGGGATCGACCTTGATTTTACTATTTTACAAGTTGTACACTTGCGGATATTTTAATCAAAATTTTTGGTAGCATCAGTGATTGATTGATTAGAACATAAAGAAACCATTGTGATTTAATTTAAAAATGGGAATCCCACTATTTTGATAGTGAAAGCGAGGATGCACAAGAGGGGGTGAATTGTGCTACAAATTTAAAAACTTAAACTACCAATAAAATAAACGCAAACCAATTTATATTGGTTCAACCAAAACTCTTTCCTACGTCAATTTCACCAACACCTCGTTGGGTTCCACTAAGTTCAGGTATTACAACAGGTTCACCTGAGAACCTTTACAAGTGAAAGAATCTCTCTAACACTCCCCCTTACTACCCGTAAGGTCACAACTCTGTTCTAAAGCTCCAAGCTTCAGAACAACCTCAAAACAGAAGAGGATTTAATTCAAATCACTAAGTTCACAGATGAACAGATGTTGTTTGTTAGAATCTTAAGTTTTGATGGTGACTAAGGTCTAGTACTTAAGAGAACATAATCAGCACTTAGGAAGGATTAGATGACATGGTTAGAATCCTGAGTTAGATCACTTGAGAATGTAAGATCACTTCCGGATAGATTAGGACTTGCGCATGCGGATGAATGCTCTCATCCCCCAGCGTCAGCAAGTAAATAACTAGGGATTTAACTTAATCCATGAACCTTAGGTGCACAAACCCTAAGACTAAGCTATGGTTCAATCGGAAGCGAAGTTGCTTCCTGTTAGACTTAGACTGGCGCAGAGCAATAGAATAGTTATTACCCCAAGCGTCAGTAAGTCTACTTCGCCGAGTGAAAGCACTTCCTATTAGATTTAGACTGGCGCAGGTTGATAGACGAGATATAACCCCGAGCGTCAGCGGAAATGCAACATCAAGTGAAGTTGCTTCCTGTTGGATCTTGACTGACGCAGACTGATAGAATAGATTTCACCCTAAGCGTCAGTGAGTTCACTACGTCAAGTAAAAGTGCTTCCGATAGCTCAGTGACTAGCGCTGAGTGTTGGAATGAAATACACTAAGTGAGAGTGAGTTATAGTGAACCAAGATCCTTCATCTAGTAGTTTTACTTCCGGATGTAAAAATGCTTCCGGATACATCATAGACCAGATCAGAACATAGTCTAAGTAAGACTACTTCCCATAGCAAATTTCCCACAACATGTATAGTTTTTACTATATCTGATTATATATATTGCTATGTTGGACTAACCAGTATGTGCAGAACTTAGTTACACTTGCGGATGCAAATGAGCTTCCGGATGGAAAGACTCTTGGCATTGGATTTCAGAGACTAACCCTTGCAGAGCAAGATTGCCACTTCCGGATGAACGATGATCTTCCGTCAGCAAGAGTACAAGAGTAAATGTCACATACTCGGAAGTCAGAATGCTTTGTCAGAGCAGAGGTGTCAGGACTACTTTTCAGAGATAAAGCAAGTCCACCCTGCTGAGCATTTAAGAAGATGTTCCTTCCAACGGTAACAAGAGGATAACAGACACATTCAAACAACATTGTTACCTACCAAGCATGAGGAGTATGAGAACATAATCTGAAGATTCACTCAAGGTGTCAAAGCTCATACTGCCCACAAAAGTCAGAGTCCATAAGAGAGCTTCTGATAGCAAGAGAGGATCCAATAGCAAAGCACTCTTATCATTCATGGACAAGTGCTTGGAAGACAAAGTTCCTCTATGTGATAGCAAGCAAAATGTTAGAGTCCACGAGCTTCAGATAGCAAGAGAGCTTCCGATAGTGAGTCTCTTAACATCCTGGACTTATGCTTGAGGAACGAAGTCCTCTCTGACAGCAAGCAAGAGTCGGACCGTACAAAATGTTCAGATGTCAGAACGACTTTTGTCAGAATAATATTGCCAGAACAGTGTTGACAGAACAGCTTGGTCAGAGCACCTTTTTGGATAAAGCAAAGTCAACCCTGCTGTGCACTAATGAGGACAACGTAAACAAGGCCCCAACGTCTCTAATCAAACGGTCTTATTGCCTCTCCAACGGTTAGATATTCAGAGGCTGGTATAAAAGGGATGTTCTTCATTTCTGAAGAAGCGGGCTTGAAAAAGAGAGAGAGAACAGAGCTTATTGTCTAAAACACTATTCTACATTCCTCTCATCTTCTACTCTCGGACTTTGATATGTAATATTCTTAGAGAGTGATTTATTTGTACTTAAGTGAGTAACATCATCCACTCTTTGAGAGAGTTAGTTTTGAGCTTAAGTGTTTAACAAAATCAGTTCATAGAGTGAACTTAATTGTAATCTTACATTTTGTAAGGGGGAGCATTTAGAAGTTTTCTAAATCTCCATAGGTTGCAAGTTAGCCCGTAAAACTTGCGTTTGTAAGGTTTGCAGGTGAACCCGTTGTAAAACCTGTGGGTTGTTAGGTGAACCCGTGCTCGTAAAACCTAAAGTGTAAAGGCTTCTCTTGTGCCCGGTTTAAACAAGAATAGTGGATTGGAAATCTCAGGTGTAGCCTGGGGACTGGATGTAGGTCTGGGTGACCGAACCAGGATAAATTTATGTGTGCATATATTTATACTTGATCATTCTATTTTTGCATCACATAGCATACTGACTTGTGCATAGCATTATTTATTATCATCATCACCGAGCACAAGCAGTCTTTCGAAAAGAGTTTAAGTTTTATTCCCTCACCCAATTCACCCCCCCCCCTCTTGGGTGACAGCCACGAATTTCAGTTGGTATCAGAGCAGGTCACTTGTTTAAAGGATCAAACGATCTCAAGTGCAAAGACCTTGGCTGATTTGGGTTAAAATGTTTTCCAAAGGCTTTGATCATACCATTCCACCTGTGTTAGAAAATATTGATTTTTGTTGGTGGAAAGCAAGAATGGAAAGTTTTATAAAATCCACTAGTTTGAAAATGTGGGATATTTTTGAAAATGATTTTGATTTCAAACCAAGAGGAAACTGGACTGAAAAGGAGAAAAATTTGTTTTCCTTAAACATTCGAGCAATGCAAATTTTATACAAAGGCTTAACTGAAAATGATTTCCAGAAAATCAAACATTGCTCTAGTGCTAGAGATATTTGGAATACTCTTGATGTGATATATGCTTCTAACCCATCTCTTGAAAGCACAGCTGTCCAAAGCTCAACTCGTGCTCTTTGTGGATCATCTACTGATGAGCTTCTGGAAGCTGATATTGAGGAAGCAGGCTTCAGTGAAGAGAGTATCCATTTCTGCCTAGAAGATTCAGAAAGTGAGGTATCTGAATCTGAACTTGAACTCTCTGAATTGCAAGATGCATACAATGAGTTATATACCGAATATTGTAAACTTGCAAAAGAACTTCTAGGCTTAAAAGAAAAAGATAGGAAACTTGAAAAACTAATTTCTTCTTCTACGTCTAAAGTTTCCGAGGTTTCTTTTAAAGAACTAGTGGTTCCGATAGCTAGCCCACTATCGGCAGAGAAAACTTCAACATGTCTTGAAAAATGTTTTGATTGTAAACACGTGTTGAAGGAAAAAGAAAAGTCTTCAAAAGAAACTGAGATTTCAAAGGAACAAAAAGCTTTTCTAAAGAAAACTAATCATGATAATGATAGAAAATCTCATTTTGATTATCATTCCATTATCTGTCATTATTGTGGTAGATTAGGACATATTTCTCACACATGCAGTCTTAGAAGAAATACAAATGTGAGAAATAAGTTTGTATGGATTCCTAAAGGACAAGTAAGGTCCAGTGCTAACCATGTAGGACCCAAGTACAAATGGGTACCAAAACATCCTCCTAGTGCCTTACTTGTGCAGGAAAGATCAAGAGTTCCTCTTATCCCAAAGAAGAGAACTCGTGGTGATGCAACTGCTGAAACCCACTGGTACAATCATAAGAAGCTGTCGGCCACCACAAGGGACAATGGTTCTGTCTCAAGGATGAGCTATCACAAAGTTCCATTCAATTATCCTGAGAAGAACAAGAGAGAGTGGATTCCTCGATCATCATTGAAAAGGCTCTTGAATCCTACCTCTCAGAAGAAAGTGCTTCGAACCAAGGATAAGTATAGAAGATCTCCTTGGGTAAGCAAGGGATCACTTAGCAACGAAGCATTTGATAGTAAAATCTCCTATGCTAATGTTAGATGGACTTATTGAGATTTTACATTAAGCATCCTAAGGTGTGAACATTATATTCATCATAGAAGAAAGCTTGAAGAAATAAGTAATGTTCATAATCTACATACTGTCCATGACTATCTTGATCAAAAACCTTGTATATCCTTGTGCATATAGTCATGAAAGATTCACCATGCCATACACATAGGACGTAATCTAAATGCATGTGAATTATATATAGCCTACAAACTGACCTTCAGATCCAGACTTGGATACAAAAGGAAGGAACTATCTGGTATTTTGTAGGAAGGGCAATCCGAAGGTTCAGCAAGACAAGGGTGAAGAAGACCCTTGCTAAAAGGAAGATCTCCTCCCCCCCACAGTGAGCCATCTGATTCATGTGCCCCCAACAATCTGCTAGCTCAGAGGCAAACTTGAGATAGCGCTGAGTGATCAACCTGCGGAGATACCTTCTGCTGAACCTGTGTCTCCCTCTGCGCCAGCACCCAATCTGAGTGAAGAGCTGTGTATGAAGTATGGGTTCAAGAGGCCAGAGATGCCAGTGGTAGTGATCACAAAGTAAATTCATCCCTCTGCACCAGCTCCAATCCATCCTATTAGCCTCAGCAAGACTCAGGACTGTATCTCATCTGAACAATTAGTCAAGTCTTGATAAGCATTTGTCACGCATAGATTTTGGTACTGCTCTAAATATAGATTCCATACATTGCCAACCAAAATCAAGCGAGCTACTGCTAGATGCGAATGGAGCTATGGTGATATCATTCTTACCCTCCTCTTTACTTGAATAATCTTTTGGGTAGTAAATGCATGATGAGCTTAACAGATTTTATTTCTCTGAAATTGATATGATTTCCCTTATCTGTGATAACCTTATTTTCTGTAAAAATGATCCTATCATATCAAATTCATTTTCTGATATAATGCATACTGATTTTACAGATTCAAGAAGTCTGACACTTTGAAACTGAACCTTCTTCAAAACCTACTAAATTTGTGCATGCTGAATCATTGTGTTCCAAGATTTCTGACATTGTTAAGAAGATTCAGAACTAGTTTCAGAATTTTGACACAAACAAAAAAAAAAAAAAAAAAACCTTCCTCAGAGTTTTTCATATGGTGTCTAAATCATTTTACTCATATATGCTTAGTGAATTCTTTTAAGGGCACCTCTCATGGAAGAAAATCGGTTATGCATTCACCTTGATTTTTGAAAGATCCTTTTGAAATACAAACTTTCAAAACAGATTCTGATCCTCTTTAAACCTACATGACAACCGTACCTCATGATAGCACTCAAAAGCTTTTTCTGATTTTCCATTTCATATGGTATCTCTTGCATCAAGTTTTTCAATGCATAAGCAGCTATGGGTTCGAGAACAATACATCCCTCTTAATTACATCTTAAGTTCTCAATCTACTAATGATCTCGATTCAAGTTTGTGGTTTAAGAATGTTGACACAGATTATTGAAGCTTGAACAATGAGAATGACCAAGAGAGAATGGCAACGAAAATGCCTCTTATCAAGATGTGTGGAATGGCTATACTAAACCTGAGAAACTCTCGCCAATACACATGAGCATTTCTATCCCTTACATATTCTGCTGTGAAATTTAATGGATAGTCTCTCTCTTGTCGGACATGCATTAGAAATCTTAGGAAATGCCTTGAATTAAACTCTGCTAGATCTGTAAAACATGGCATAGTATCACAAGCATGCTATAATCTGTATTAATTTCGAGCTTGTTGATATCCTAAGAACAATGAGATCACACTGACCATATCTAGAAGAACTTGAGCTAAAATTTGGAAATTATTCTCGTAATCATATGCTGAAATTTGGTTGTTTTTGTAAAACGAATTCAATCCTAATCAAATTATTTTGTGAGGATGAAGATTCTCTTTTTCAAAATTTCATTATGTTATTAATTCACATGTCTTCATAATCTAACATGAACATCCTTGAGGCATATGTATTGAACTATACTTGCTTATGAAACTCTGAAAATATGCCACCTGTTTAATATTCTCTGTACTATCACATTGATATTTATCCATGAGAGTATAAATAGAGTTCATGTCTTGATAGTGAAACTATGTGAATGTATAGATAATTTCAAAATTAGTTTTCACATAATCATTGCTCATATCTTCTTAAACCAATTAGCAAGCATGATTTCTTAAAATTATTAGCTTGTGCTGATTAACACAGATTGACTTGAATGTCCTGAGGATGGTCTTCAATGTTAAATCTTAAGTACTTTCACTGACCATCAGAAAGCATTTGTTTCCTCAAGCATATGCAGGACCAATCATCAAGTTTGAGCAAGGTTGCTTTCACAACAATCAGCGCCTTCGATAGCAGGCCAACTATTGAACCATGGGAAGAGTAGAGTGACTGCCCAGTCATGTCTACTTGTGGTTGTAGCTCAGCTTGCCGAAGCGAATCATCAAAGCACTTGCGCTAGGGGTTTCCACTTGAGATAGCACACCTCTTGAAGATGTCAGGAAGCATGCTTATCTGCGTATGATTCAGATTCCTGAGTCTAATAGAGTATGAGTACCCCTCATCTGTGGTAACATCTACACCTTACCATCTCTTACATATGATGCATACATGGCATTGGTAAGGGTGTCAACTTAGGATGTTTCTCTCAATCTGCATTGACTTCAAAATCATTCACTGTCTTAGAAAATCATCCTAGCTCACACATCTGTATCCTCTAAATGACATGCTGGAAAGTAATTGATAACATACCTCTCTTATATGCTTCCTTTCTTGATTTAATGATGATTAATCTTAATATAGAAGAGAAGTAAGTGGACATTACCTGTTAATGATCCCTTGAAAATAGAGAGTCACATGCTGTCATCGATAATAAACTCTTAAGATGCTGTGATGCAATTTGTTTGGGAAATATTTTTGGCACTTTTAAAAACACAAATTTCATTTGATTTGATTTCATTTCATATGGTATCACAAATTTCATTTGGCATTCAATCATTTCCTTTGATACCACAGGTTCAAACTCACAGATCTCATTTGATTACATTTGGTATCAGATTTCATCTCATTTGAATTTAAAATCACATATTTCATTTGATATCATAATCACCATTTTTAAACATATCAAAAGTAATTTTGATCCTCTCGATTTGATGATTAGGGCGAATACAATCAATCACCATTTTGTATGCTTTGCTCTTGACTTAATCCTTGAAAAACACATAATGATTAGGGCGAATACAATCATTTAGGATCATGAATCATTATTGTTTTCCTTAATAATTCTCGTACGTTGTATTGAATAAGTCTAGAACAAATCCTTATTAACGATACATAGGGAGAAATATTAGGTAGAAAGCCCATTCCGAGGAGAACGATAAAAGTATCCCCATCCCTAAGGCTAGCTTGCACCTGTTGGAATTTGATGAAGCCAAAAGGGGGAGAGAGATAGAGATGGAGATGAGATGTCTAGAGATGGAGATGAGATGTCTAGAGATGAGATATAAGATGTCTAGCGAGAGATGAGACATGAGAAGTCTAGAGCTGAGAGATAGATAAGATATCTAAGTTTAATTATAGCTCTGGGAGTGCTCTGGGAGTGATCTAAGTTTAATTATGTTCTCTAGTCATCTATGGGTTTGTCATCATCAAAAAGGGGGAGAATGTTAGAATCTTAAGTTTTGATGGTGACTAAGGTCTAGTACTTAAGAGAACATAATCAGCACTTAGGAAGGATTAGATGACATGGTTAGAATCCTGAGTTAGATCACTTGAGAATGTAAGATCACTTCCGGATAGATTAGGACTTGCGCATGCGGATGAATGCTCTCATCCCCCAGCGTCAGCAAGTAAATAACTAGGGATTTAACTTAATCCATGAACCTTAGGTGCACAAACCCTAAGACTAAGCTATGGTTCAATCGGAAGCGAAGTTGCTTCCTGTTAGACTTAGACTGGCGCAGAGCAATAGAATAGTTATTACCCCAAGCGTCAGTAAGTCTACTTCGCCGAGTGAAAGCACTTCCTATTAGATTTAGACTGGCGCAGGTTGATAGACGAGATATAACCCCGAGCGTCAGCGGAAATGCAACATCAAGTGAAGTTGCTTCCTGTTGGATCTTGACTGACGCAGACTGATAGAATAGATTTCACCCTAAGCGTCAGTGAGTTCACTACGTCAAGTAAAAGTGCTTCCGATAGCTCAGTGACTAGCGCTGAGTGTTGGAATGAAATACACTAAGTGAGAGTGAGTTATAGTGAACCAAGATCCTTCATCTAGTAGTTTTACTTCCGGATGTAAAAATGCTTCCGGATACATCATAGACCAGATCAGAACATAGTCTAAGTAAGACTACTTCCCATAGCAAATTTCCCACAACATGTATAGTTTTTACTATATCTGATTATATATATTGCTATGTTGGACTAACCAGTATGTGCAGAACTTAGTTACACTTGCGGATGCAAATGAGCTTCCGGATGGAAAGACTCTTGGCATTGGATTTCAGAGACTAACCCTTGCAGAGCAAGATTGCCACTTCCGGATGAACGATGATCTTCCGTCAGCAAGAGTACAAGAGTAAATGTCACATACTCGGAAGTCAGAATGCTTTGTCAGAGCAGAGGTGTCAGGACTACTTTTCAGAGATAAAGCAAGTCCACCCTGCTGAGCATTTAAGAAGATGTTCCTTCCAACGGTAACAAGAGGATAACAGACACATTCAAACAACATTGTTACCTACCAAGCATGAGGAGTATGAGAACATAATCTGAAGATTCACTCAAGGTGTCAAAGCTCATACTGCCCACAAAAGTCAGAGTCCATAAGAGAGCTTCTGATAGCAAGAGAGGATCCAATAGCAAAGCACTCTTATCATTCATGGACAAGTGCTTGGAAGACAAAGTTCCTCTATGTGATAGCAAGCAAAATGTTAGAGTCCACGAGCTTCAGATAGCAAGAGAGCTTCCGATAGTGAGTCTCTTAACATCCTGGACTTATGCTTGAGGAACGAAGTCCTCTCTGACAGCAAGCAAGAGTCGGACCGTACAAAATGTTCAGATGTCAGAACGACTTTTGTCAGAATAATATTGCCAGAACAGTGTTGACAGAACAGCTTGGTCAGAGCACCTTTTTGGATAAAGCAAAGTCAACCCTGCTGTGCACTAATGAGGACAACGTAAACAAGGCCCCAACGTCTCTAATCAAACGGTCTTATTGCCTCTCCAACGGTTAGATATTCAGAGGCTGGTATAAAAGGGATGTTCTTCA
Source organism: Mimosa pudica (assembly GCA_029929735.1). NCBI lineage: Eukaryota > Viridiplantae > Streptophyta > Magnoliopsida > Fabales > Fabaceae > Mimosa > Mimosa pudica. Next base: position 1,394,002 of record JAKELP010000037.1, on the reverse strand, counting down.
TTTCTGAAGAAGCGGGCTTGAAAAAGAGAGAGAGAACAGAGCTTATTGTCTAAAACACTATTCTACATTCCTCTCATCTTCTACTCTCGGACTTTGATATGTAATATTCTTAGAGAGTGATTTATTTGTACTTAAGTGAGTAACATCATCCACTCTTTGAGAGAGTTAGTTTTGAGCTTAAGTGTTTAACAAAATCAGTTCATAGAGTGAACTTAATTGTAATCTTACATTTTGTAAGGGGGAGCATTTAGAAGTTTTCTAAATCTCCATAGGTTGCAAGTTAGCCCGTAAAACTTGCGTTTGTAAGGTTTGCAGGTGAACCCGTTGTAAAACCTGTGGGTTGTTAGGTGAACCCGTGCTCGTAAAACCTAAAGTGTAAAGGCTTCTCTTGTGCCCGGTTTAAACAAGAATAGTGGATTGGAAATCTCAGGTGTAGCCTGGGGACTGGATGTAGGTCTGGGTGACCGAACCAGGATAAATTTATGTGTGCATATATTTATACTTGATCATTCTATTTTTGCATCACATAGCATACTGACTTGTGCATAGCATTATTTATTATCATCATCACCGAGCACAAGCAGTCTTTCGAAAAGAGTTTAAGTTTTATTCCCTCACCCAATTCACCCCCCCCCCCTCTTGGGTGACAGCCACGAATTTCATTGTTAAACACTTAAGCTTGTGATAGCAGTGACTTAAATGCTCTTTAAAGATTTTGACAGAGAGTAGGTGTTTGTTCAGATTGTTCAGTAAAGAGCAATAAATTACTCTGTGTTATTTATAGTCTTCAATGGAGAAAATAGCAGTTTGACACACTGAGATGAAGACTTGAATCTGTTGGACTCATTTAATGCTTGGTACTTGGTTCATCTCATGTTGCTTGAAGAAGAAGATGAACAATAAATGCAGCTTCAAACTTTGACAGCAAATGTTGCTTCTTTTAGGTGAGAAGTTGCCTTGAGAGCATATATGGCGGAAGAATGAGTCTAACGTCTTTTGAAAAGACATTCTGATCATGACAGTGTACTTTTGTACTTGATTTGCTTTCTGGTCGACACTTCGATCAGGCTTTGATCAGATGCTGCACACTTAGATCACACATTAAAAGCATAACACTTTCAATCACTTGACACTCCAATCACAATTTGATTATGGTTCCGATCAGTCCGTGATCTAACCTTCTTAGTTTTGCTTAGGCTTGCTCTGATTGATATTCCAATCACTATTTTAACTTAGAAAAAATATTCTTTATTATTTCATGATTGGTTGATTCTAAGTTATCCATGATCGCAATTTTCTAGTGATTGCTATGTCTTTGCCTGATTTCTATGTCTTGTGATTGCTACGTCTTATCCTGATTGCAACATCTTATGATTGCTATGTCTATGTCTGATTGCAACGTCTTGTGATTGCTATGTCTATATCTGATTGCAATGTCTTATCCTGATTGCTAGTGGTTATTTAGTGACCGCACTGTTTATGATCTCAATTAGTTATCATCAAAACTTAAGATTCTAACATTCTCCCCTTTTTGATGATGACAACACATAACGAAAAATGAGAATGGCAGTTAATATGATATAAGGATCAGAAAAGCATGAAAGTCATAATAACAAAGTTAGGTATGAGGTGTTAGAATCTTAAGTTTTGATGAAGACTAAAATATGAAAGAATGAGCTAAACACTTAGAGAAAGTTAGGCTAACATAGAACCCCAAGTAAGAGTACAACCAGATGTGGATTTACTTCCGGATGGACTAGGAATAGCGCTCGCGGATGAACATCTCATCCCCCAGTGGCAGCAAGTATTTCACTTAGTCATAACTCAGTCTAAGAACATTAGTTGTATAAAATCCTTGAGACTAAGTTAGGAAGCTTCCGGATGTGGATTTGCTTCCGATTGCTTAGTGACTAGCGCTGGCTGTGGGTTTGGACAACACTGAGCGTCAGTGAATATAATATGATCATAACTCAGTCTAAGAACATTAGTTGTATAAAATCCTTGAGACTAAGTTAGGAAGCTTCCGGATGTGAATTTGCTTCCGATTGCTTAGTGACTAGCACTGGCTGTGGGTTTGGACAACACTGAGCGTCAGTGAATATAATATGATCATAACTCAGTCTAAGAACATTAGTTGTATAAAATCCTTGAGACTAAGTTAGGAAGCTTCTCAATGTGGATTTGCTTCCGATTGCTTAGTGACTAGCGCTGGCTGTTGGTTTGGACAACACTGAGCGTCAGTAAGTATAATATGAAAATAACTCAACGTCCAGTAGAAGTGCTTCCGGATGTGGAATTGCTTCCAGATCTAAAAGAGCTCCCTTAGACTAAGTGAACTCCCACTGCATGTGAGTATGTGCTATTATTGTTAAGACTAACGTTCAAAATGCAGTACACTGAGTGATGCTGCTTCCGGATGTGGACTTGCTTCCGCAAGCAATCAGAATGTCAGAACGTTCAGAGCAGTGCAGTGTCAGAGTGCTTTTTGGCAGAGCAGAGTTGTCAGAACTACTTTTCAGAGATAAAGCAAAGTCAACCCTGCTAAGCATTAATGAAGCAATTAATGGGCAAACGGTAACATGGGATAAACGGCCATATTCAAACGGCTAACCCACCTACCAAGAGTGAGAATACTTGAAGACTATATAAGCAAGCTCATCTTATGTTAACCTAATATTCTCTAAGTTTTTGGCTCGTTCTTTCATATTTTAGTCTTCATCAAAACTTAAGATTCAAACATTCTCCCCCTTTTTGATGATGACAAACTAAGTTTACCAATTAAGTTCATATGAAAGAATTAAAAGTAACAGATAGATAAAGCACAAACAACTAAGATAATTATCATTGATGAACAGAAGATTATAAGTTAGAATTACAATAACATATAAAATTCACAAGTAATTAAAAACATTGCAAAATGAACTATGCATGAAAAATATGAGAAGAAAAATCTAAGGTAAGTGCATAGAGTAGAGTGGGGTTTAAAGCTGATGTCTCTTTTTCCTCTCCCTTTCTTTTTGTCTTTCCTCATTCTCCTTCTGAAGCTAGGCAATGTGGGCATCCTTCACGTTCTGGTCAATCTAAGCAATTATGCTCTGAAACTCTGCGTCTTCCTTCTCCCTTCTGAGTCTCTCAGACTCAACGGATTCCTCAAAGGCTCTCTTCATATTTTCAACTTCTTTAAACCCAGGAAACTCAGTTGCATCAGAGAAGGGAGTGACCTCGCCATTGGGATAATGGACAGCCCTGATCTTCACATTCCACACTGGGAAGTTGGGGTCCTCCTCAACTTCCTGGGCTTTCCTTTTCTCTTTGCCTTTGCCTTTTCCTTTGCCCTTTCCTATTGGTTGGGTAGGCTTGGCTCTTGCTCTTTCAGCATATAGGTAGGCCATCTGACCAAATGAGATCTTGTCCGTGAACCCATACCTCTCGAACTCTTCAGGAGTCATGTCCTCAATTTCCAGCTTGACTTCCTTCAGTGGCGGAGGGACATGCATCTCTTGAGAGGATGACTGAGTCTCAGGTACAATCTCAGCTTGAACAGATGGGACCTCTTGCTCACTCACAGCAGACGCGGAAGTAGTAGTACTTTTATTGGCATGCTTTCTAGCAACTGCCTTCTTTCTTGATTCGCTGTACTTGACTACTGAAGGAGGAGGAGCAGAGGTTGGCTCAGAAGGAGGAGGAGCAGAGGTTGGTCCAGAAGGAGAAAGGATTGGCTTGGCTATCACAATTGGTGGATGGTTAATCTTCTCCAGCCCATACTTCATCATTATCTCCTCAATTAAATTTTGGGCAGGCTCAGAGGATGGAGGCTCAGACGATGAAGACTCTGGCTGTGGGATCTCTTCAGGTTGCTCATACAAAACCATTGCCCACTTCGACCTTTGCTCATCTGATCGCTGCTGTTGCATAAATCGGATGGCTTCCCCTCGGATCAGACTTTCAGCACCACCCAATCTTTGAAGATCCATGGCTCGGCGAAGAGCAGCAGTGATGTCTTCATCTAGCCAGAGGGATGATTGAGTGAGGACATCCCTTGTATCCATGGTACGGCGGAGGGCGATAACAGCATCTTTCCCCCTTTTGTCATCATCAAGGAGGGCGAGGGCCAGGGAGGATGGAGTGGGTGAAGAGGAGGGTGAGGATTCAGGCGAGGATGTGGGTGAGGTGTTTTCTGGTGAATTAGGAGGGTTGGAGAGGAGGGCCGTGTTTCTTTCGAAGAAGGAGGGGTTGGTGAAGAGGCCATCAAAGGGGTAGGTAGAGTAGTAGGCGGCGGGGTGTTTAACTCTCCATGGAATAAGGGTTGGTCTCTGAGATAGTAGGTGTGAAGTGGGTGATCAGGAGAGGTAAATCCAAGAGATTGGGTTATGGTGGGTTGAGTGTTAAGAGGAGGATTGGAGGGCTCTGTGGGGCTTGAGGGTGATGGTGAACGATTTGGGGAGTTATGTGGAGATGGGGAGGTATTGGAGTTAAGGGGTGATTGGCAAGGGGAGTGTTGGGGAGTTTGGTGAGAGGTGTTGTGAGTGTCAGACTCATCTTGTGGTGAAGGTTGATGGGAGTCATTCTGTGGAGGGGGTTGTTGTGTATTAGGAGGAGGGAGTGATGGTTGGTTAGGTGGAGGAGGCGGAGGTTGGTCATTTTGTGGAGGAGGAGGTGGAGGTTGATCATTATGTGGAGGAGGAGGTGGAGGTAGGTTACCTTGTGGTTGAGGGATGTGGAAATGATTGATGATAAGGTCTAACTTCGCCTCGACCCTTCCTAGGCGATCCTCGATGCTCTGGATCCTCTGTCCTTGCTGCTGAAGGGCTCCATCATATTCTGCTCTGAGAGGGGCCAACAATGTTTCAGGCAGCCTGTGGAGGAGCTCTTCCCTGAGCTCATTCATCATAGTTTGCTGAGCCATGGATACTCTTGGGGCTCGTCTTGGTCCAGCGTGAGAGTCAACTTCTTGATCCCCTGCTCCAGATGTAGAGGGAATCATGGTATTGGATTGACTCCCAACCTGTGACCCAGACCGAGCAGGCTTTGTAGGCTTGATATATCTTACCGCCATCTTACTAATGTTGACTGCTCCAATGGGTAGGCAGGGGATGTTGTCAGCTTTCTCAGTGGACTTGATCAAAATTTCTCCTTGAGGAAGGCAATCACTTGGGTATAGGGAAGATGGCCAGGACTCTTTTCCTTGGTTTCCTTGGTTTCACACCATCTATGCAGCTCCAAGATGATCAGTTGTCCTGGGTTGACGGGCTTCTTGGTGAGGAATCTTGGAAGCCAGGGGTTGTCAAGTAGTGTGAACTCGTTGAAGTTGCCCCCTTTGTGCGTCATCAACCGGGAGTAGACATACTGGAGCACCCGGTTGGAATCAGGCATACCAGAAACCTTATTCCCCTTGGTCTCATATGCACGTTCAAGTTCCTCCTGGCTCAGCTTCTCGGGGTTGATCCATTGGTTCATACCCTCATCAGTGACCCCGAGTAGGCTGTTGATGTCTCGCCATGAGAACTTCATGTGCCTTCCCCTGACTGTGGCCTTGAAGTCAACTCTTTTAATGGTTTCCTTCCCATTAATCAACTTGTACTTAGGCTTGGCTGTGAGCGACTGATAGAACACTCGCAGAACGTTGATGTTGTACTCATTATTGATCCCCAGCCAGTACATGTACTTCTCTAAATGGCCCTTCAGATGCTCAAACCCTAAATCTTCAAACTTCTTTAGATCAACAAACATTCCGTTTGTGAAATAGGGTTTGGTGTTCTCAAATCTGGACGAAATTGCCTCAAGTGGCCCATCCTTGTATGTAGTCAGATCATCATCATCCTCCACTCGCTGACGTTTGGAGGTGTGTTCTTCTTCAAATCTGACTCTTTTGTGTTTCTTCTTGGATTTTCCAGATTTGTCATGATGATGGTGATGAACTTGCCCAGATTTACCAGAACCTTCACTCCTCTGCCCAGTTTTGCCAGAATGTTCTTGGCTTTCAAGCTGTTTACCAGATTTCTGCCCAAATTTCTTTGAACGTTGATCGTTGGAGTTGGAATCAAGAGAGCCGACAATTTTGTATTGGGTTGGGGTTAAATGTTTGGGATGAAATGCAGAAGAAATGTAAAAGATGAAGAGAAAGATGCGATGAAGATGAAGAATGATTTCAGAGAGTTTGGGTGTTTGATTTGTGTGAGAAGTGAGAAATGAATGTCAATGCCCTATATATATGCGAAGTAATAAGCGATGTGATGGTTCATGATGACTCTTCATTGAAAATATGCACCTTTTGTGGGAAAACGTAAATATTCAAATTGAAACGTCGCACCTTTGTGACACGTGTCTCTGCACAATGTCAGAAGAGGCATAATTTTTGGTGTGAGAAGATGAAACGTTTTCTGAGGTGACGTGTCCCATTGTTCAGACACTGGCGCTCCTGCTCACTTTGATTCGACACTCAGCGCCAGCAGAAGAGCAGCCGGAAGTGGTTTTGCTTCCGGTTGGAGTGGCGCTCCAGGTCACTTTGAGTTGTCATCCAGCGCCAGCAAAGGAGTATCCGGAAGTTGTTTTGCTTCCGGTTGGACTCACTTAAGATTTAACATTGGGGGACCTGCAAAACTAAAGATTGGCACTCCGATGCCTAAGTTACTATAGTTGCAGGTTTTAATCAATTAAGCACAAGTTTATTTTGAAGAATTAAACTTCATTTGGGTTTACCATTCCCAAATCTCCTCTTATGAATGTAAATTGATCAACCGCCAGAGGCTTGGTGAAAATATCAGCAAGCTGATGCTGAGTGGGGACAAATTGCACTTTGACATCCTTCTTCTGAACATGATCTCCGATGAAGTGATGTCTGACATCAATGTGCTTTGTCCTTGTGTGCTGCTCCGGATTCTTGGCGAGGCTGATGTTGCTTGTGTTGTCACAGAGGATGGGGCCTCAGGGAACTCCAAGCCAAGATCTCTTAGTTGGTTCTTCAGCCACAGCACTTGGGCACAACAGCTTGCGGCAGCAATGTATTCTGCCTCTGTGGATGATAAGGACACGCAGGTTTGCTTCTTGCTAGCCCAAGAGACCAGACAACCACCAAGGAAGGCACATTGTCCACTGGTGCTCTTTCTGTCAGTTTTATAACCTGCATGATCAGAATCAGAATAAGCCCACAAAAACTCTTGGTTACCTCTGGGATACCAAAGACCAAGCTCTTGTGTTCCCTCAAGGTATCTTAGAATACGTTTAACACAGGTTAGATGTGACTCCTTGGGGTTGGCTTGAAATCTAGCACACATGCCTACACTAAATTGAATGTCAGGCCTACTTGCCGTTAAATACAGCAAGGAACCTATCATTCCCCTGTACATGGGCAGGCTGACAGATTTACCCTTTGCATCAGCATCGAGTGCGGCAGTGGTACTCATGGGAGTGTCATACTCCTTGCAGTCATCCATCTCAAACTTCTTGAGTAGCTCTCTGCAGTACTTAGTTTGGGAGATGAATATGCCATTCTTCTTTTGCTTAATTTGCAGGCCTAGGAAGAAAGTTAGTTCTCCCATCATTGACATTTCAAACTCTCCCTGCATAGTCTTAGAAAATTCTTCACAAAGTTTTTCATTAGTGTTAGAATTTTAAGTTTTGATGAAGACTAAAATATGAAAGAACAAGCCAAACACTTAGAGAATACTAGGTTAATATATAACCTCAAACTAGAGTGCTTCCGGATGTGGATTTACTTCCGGATGGACTAAGACTAGTGCTCGTGGATGAACGTCTCATCCCCCAGCGACAGCAAGTATATCACTAAGTCATAACTCAGTCTAAGAGCATTAGTGGATACAATCCTTGAGACTTAGTTAGGAAGCTTCCGGATGTAGATTTGCTTCCGATTGTATTAAGACTAGCGCTAGCTGTGAGTGTGGATAACACTGAGCGCCAGTGATCATAACCCAACGTCCAGTGGATTTACTTCCGAATGCCTAGTGACTAGCGCTGGCTGTTGGTATAGATAACACTGAGCGTCAGTGAGGAAAATGTGAACATAAACCAACGTCCAGTGAAAGTGCTTCCGGATGTGGAATTGCTTCCGGATGGAAAAGAACTCCCTTAGACTAAGTGAACTCCCACTGCATGTGAGTATGTGCCTTTATTGTTAAGACTAACGTTCAAATGCAGTACACTTAGTAAAGTTGCTTCCGGATAAGGACTTGCTTCCGCAAGCAATCAGAATGTCAGAATGTTCAGAGCAATGCAGTGTCAGAATGCTTTTGACAGAGCAGAGGTGTCAGAACTACTTTTCAGAGATAAAGCAAAGTCAACCCTGCTAAGCATTAATGGAGCATTAATTGGGCAAACGGTAACTTGGGAAAAACGGCCATATTCAAACGGCTAACCCACCTACCAAGAGTGAGAATACTTGAAGACTATATAAACAAGCTCACCTTCATTTATGAAGACAACTATTATCTTTGACATCTTGAAGAAAGCTAGAGAGAGAAATCGAGAAATCCTTCAAGCATTCAAAGCTGCCCAGAAAAGAGAAAGAGCATTTAACTCATTGAGTGATCTTTTCATCTACTTATCTTGTACTCTTTGTAGTTAAGTCTCTTCTTGTATTAAGAGCATTGATTGTACTTAAGTGTGTAACATTATCCGTTCTTCAAGAGAATTAAGTTAGAAAATCCTTTATTTGTAAAGTTAGAAAAGGTTGCAAGTGAGCCTTGAGTAAAACTTGTGGTTGTAAGGTTGCAAGTGATCCCGTTCAAAACTTGCGGTTGTAAAGGTTCCAGGTGAACCCGTTGAAAAACATGGGGATAGTGGAACTCGGCCTGGGTGATTGAGAACTGGACGTAGGTCAGGAAGACCGAACCAGTATAAACTCTTGTGTTGATTTTAATTTGAGTTTTTATATTGAAGCACAATTCACCCCCCTCTTGTGCATCCATTACTTTCATTTGGTATCAGAGCAGGTCTTTCTAACCTGATTCCCACGAATCTAGAAAGAAAAGATCCAGTAATGGATACAGACTATTCCTTGTCAGATGTCTCTATTCAACCCAACAAGCCCCCAGGCTTTGATGGGTATAACTATCCATTCTGGAAATTCCGAATGGAGACCTACATACAGTCTAGCGACATCCGACTTTGGGATGTGATTGAACATGGAAATCACACACCTCTTGATGATGAGGGCTTTGCAAAGCAGCGATCCAGATACACCAACGAGGACTATGCTCTAGTCCAACTAAACTTCAGGGCCATGCACTACATTCAATGCGCCCTTAGTCCTAAGGAGTTTCATAGGATCAGCCACCACAAAAATGCTAAGGATATGTGGGAGGCTCTTGAGGCTGCTCACTCTGGAACCAAGGGAGTGAAGGCAAGACGAGTCGAGATGTTGGTAGAAGAATTTCACAAATTTGCCATGACTAGTCCAACTGAGCCCATCAGAGAGCTGGAGCTCAGGTTCACTCATCTTATCAATAACCTGGCCTCCCTGGGCAAAGATATTCCTGAAAGAGAACAAGTCAGCAAGATCTTAAAGGTCTTGAAAGGTGATTGGATCACTAAAGTTACAATCTTGCAGGAAGTCCAAGGAGAGTCAACCAGCTCCATCACTGCACTGTTTGTTTCTCTGGCTGAGTATGAACCAACCCTGCTGGCTCAGAGAGCTCCTCCAGCCTCATCCAAAACCAAAAATCTTGCCCTTGTTGCTCCCAGCAAGGAGAAGAATGATGATAATGATGACGATGAGGATGATGAGGAGGAATTGGATGATGAGGAGATGGTCATGATGGTGAGGAAGTTCAGAAAGTTCTTCAAAAAGAAAGGAGGCTTTCAGAAAGGTGATTCGAGTCAGAGGAAGGGGTACAAGAAGGAAAAGGCCCCGGTGTGCTTTGAGTGTAAGAAGCCTGGCCACTTCAAGGCTGAGTGTCCAAGCTTGCAGAGATCAAAGGGGAAAGACAAAAGAAAAGCCTTTGTATCCTCTATCTGGGTGAATAGCTCAGACGATGAAGCAAGTAATGAGGAAGAGGTTGCCAACCTTTGCCTGGTGGCCAGAGAAAATGATGAGGAAGTATCTTCAGATTTTGATCTCACCCACGAGGACAATGAGGTAACTTTCTCTGAACTACAAGAGGCTTACAATGAGGTACATGAAGAATTCTCCCGTTTATGTAAAGCATATAAATTGTTGAAAGTTAAAAAGGAATCACTCGAGTCCAAGATGGACTCACTGAGTGAAGAGCTAGCGGAAGCCAGAAAGCTTCTGGTAGCGGATGGCAAGGGTTCTCCCCAAGAAGAACCCAATGCCTCAACACTTGAGAGCTACCCTAGTTGTAGCAAAATCTCAGCTGAAAGAGATAAGCTGCAAAATGCCCTGCAGAAGTTCACAAATGGATCTGAAATGCTAAATATCATCTTAATGAATCAAAGGGCATATAGGGACAAGACTGGCTTAGGATACACACCTAGAGGGAAAAAGTGGGTGGAACCAAAAGTGAAGCCCTACTTAAAATTTTTCCATAAAGCCTCTGATCATAGCTCCACACCTTTTAGCTTATGTAATTATTGTAACAGGAAAGGACACTCCACGTCCACCTGTAATGCCAAGAAGCATGGAGCAAATAGCTCTTATAAATGGGTCCCAAAAGGAACCAAGGCTACAAAGGATCCTCCCCCAAGAAAAGAAACTAAGGGAGGACAGGGATCCCGAGCCTGGAAACAATCCACAAGGAAAACCCATGAGCCTAGAGCCAGTACTAGGCCAGAGGAACAGAATGATCATAAGCCCAAGGTCAAAACTAACACTAGACCAAGGGCACTGAAAACTAATGACAGAGGACCCAAGAAAGGTTGGGTACCTAAGCTTACTTGATTCTTTCAGGTGTGTCTCAAAGCATCCAAGAATAGGAGATGATATGTTGACAGTGGATGCTCGAGACATATGACTGGAGACATAGACAAATTCAAATCTCTGGTGATCAAAGACGGAGCCACAGTTACCTTTGGAGGAAATCAAAGTGGAAAGATCACCGGAGTTGGAGAAGTTGGACCAGTGAAAGACGTCTATCTGGTGGACGGTCTCTGTCACAACCTGCTGAGCGTGAGCCAGAGCACTGACAAAGGAAATTGGGTAATCTTTGATTCACATGAGTGCATAATAGTAGATAAGCAGGATATGAACTTAGATAAGGCCAACTTAAAATGCAAACTTAAGGCAAATAGAAATGGAAACCTATATACTCTAGACTTATGTGAACAACTGGAAGAAAAATGTTTAATATCCAGTGAAGAGAACAGTTGGCTTTGGCATAAAAGGCTAGCACATGTTAATTTTACTCAACTTGACATGCTAATTAAAAAGGAGCTAGCTATATGTATTCCATCTTTTAAAGTTAAGCATGATTATATTTGTGAATCCTGCCAACGAGGGAAGCAAACAAAGTCCTCGTTTAAGAACAAGAAGAGAGTCTCCACCAGCAGGCCCTTGGAACTAATCCACATGGATTTGGTTGGGCCAGCGAGAGTGAAGAGCTTGGGTGGAAACCTGTATGCTCTAGTGGTGGTGGATGACTATTCAAGGTTCACCTGGACAATGTTTCTTGCCTCTAAGCAAGATGCTTTTGATGCTTTTGTTGTCCTGGCTAAGAAAGTGCAGAATGAGAGAGACCTCAAAATCACAGCCATAAAGACAGACCATGGAGGAGAATTTGAGAACCACAACTTCTCTGAGTTGTGTGAGCAAAATGGTATTGAACATAACTTCTCAGTTCCAAGAACTCCACAGCAAAATGGAGTAGTCGAGAGGAAGAACAGGGTTCTGACTGAGATGGCCAGGAGCATGCTCAATGAGAAAGAAGTTTCTCAAGTGTTCTGGGCAGACGCTATGAGCACTGCTTGCTACATCTCTAACAGAGCCTATGTTCGCAAAGGCTTGGACAAGACCCCCTATGAGCTGTACAAAGGCAGAAAGCCCAACATCAGCCACCTCAGAATCTTTGGATCAAAATGCTATGTGCATAACAATGGAAAGGTAAATCTGGGTAAGTTTGATCCAAAAGCTGATATAGGTGTATTCATAGGGTATTCCCTTAGGAGTAAGGCTTACAGAGTGTACAACATGAGGACTAGAACTGTAGAAGAATCCATGCATGTTGTATTTGATGAAACTCCTACATGGGAACAATCCACAGAAGATTATGGGATACTAAGCCTTCCAAAACCATCATCATCATCTTCTCCACCAAAAGAAACACCAGCAAGCAATCTCAAAGAAGAAGATGAACCCAGTGATGAGCCTATAGCGCAGACAGTGCCTGATGAGGCACAGTTGCCAACAGCTAGGAGACATCACAGGGATCATCCTCTTGATCAAGTGCTTGGTGATGTTTCTCCTGGTGTCAGAACCAGAAGGCAGGTTCAAAATGAAGTTGAGTTTGGAGCCTTCCTATCTCAGATTGAACCAACTTCAGTTGAACAAGCTCTTGAGGACTGCGACTGGATTATTGCCATGCAGGAAGAGCTCAACCAGTTCGAAAGGAGCCAAGTTTGGGAACTAGTCCCAAGGCCGTCTCATCAATCCATAGTTGGGACCAAGTGGGTCTTCAAAAACAAACTAGATGAGACAGGTCAAATAACAAGGAACAAAGCCAGACTGGTAGCCAAAGGGTATAACCAAGAAGAAGGCATAGACTATGAAGAAACCTTTGCTCCAGTCGCTAGACTCGAAGCAATAAGGATTCTTCTAGCCTTTGCATCCATGAAAGGCTTTAGATTATATCAAATGGATGTAAAGAGTGCATTTCTTAATGGTTACATCAAGGAAGAGGTTTATGTAGAACAACCTGGCTTTGAGGATCACAAGCATCCTAAACATGTGTATAGGCTAAAGAAAGTTTTGTATGGCCTGAAACAAGCTCCTCGAGCTTGGTATGAGAGACTCAGCAGCTTCTTGCTGGGAAAGGGTTTCTCAAGAGACAAACTAGATAATACACTGTTTATTCTACACAAAGATAGAAACATGCTAATTGTCCAAATTTATGTTGATGATATTATTTTTGGGGCAACTAACGAAAAACTTTGTGAAGAATATTCTAAGACTATGCAGGATGAGTTTGAAATGTCAATGATGGGAGAACTAATGTTCTTCCTAGGCCTGCAAATTAAACAAAAGAAGAATGACATCTTCATCTCCCAAACTAAGTACTGCAGAGAGCTACTCAAGAAGTTTGGGGTGGATGAGTGCAAGGAGTATGACACTCCCATGAGTACCACTGCCGCACTCGATGCTGACGCAAAGGGTAAATCTGTCAGCCTGCTCATGTACAGGGGAATGATAGGTTCCCTGCTATACTTAACGGCAAGCAGGCCTGACATCCAATTTAGTGTAGGCATGTGTGCTAGGTTTCAAGCCAACCCCAAGGAATCACATCTAACATGTGTTAAACGTATTCTAAGATACCTTGAGGGAACACAAGAGCTTGGTCTTTGGTATCCCAGAGGTAACCAAGAGTTCTTGTAGGCTTACTCTGACTCTGACCATGCAGGTTATAAAACTGATAGAAAGAGCACCAGTGGTCAATGCGCCTTCCTTGGTGGTTGTCTGGTCTCTTGGGCTAGCAAGAAGCAAACCTGCGTGTCCCTATCATCCACAGAGGTAGAATACATTGCTGCCGCAAGCTGCTGTGCCCAAGTGCTGTGGCTGAAGAACCAACTAAGAGATCTTGGCTTGGAATTCCCTGAGGCTCCCATTCTTTGTGACAACACAAGCACCATCAGCCTCGCCAAGAATCCGGTTCAGCACACGAGGACAAAGCACATTGATGTCAGACATCACTTCATCAGAGACCATGTTCAAAAGAAAGATGTCAAAGTGCAATTTGTCCCCACACAGCAACAGCTTGCTGATATTTTCACCAAGCCTCTGGGGGTTGATCAATTTACTTTCATAAGAGGTGATTTGGGAATGGTAAACCCAAATGAAGTTTAAATAACCATGTGCTTATTTGATTAAAACCTGCTACAATACTAACTTAGGCATCGGAGTGCCAATCTTTGTTTTTGCAGGTCCCCCACAATGTTAAATCGTAAGTGAGTCCAACCGGAAGCAAAACCACTTCCGGATACTCTTTTGCTGGCGCTGGATGACAACTCAATGTGACCTAGAGCGCCACTCCAACCGAAAGCAAAACCACTTCAGAATACTCATTTGCTGGCACTGAATGTTGAACTAAAGCGAAAAAGAGCGCCAGTGCCTGAACCAAGGGACACATCACTTCAGAAACGTTTCATCTTCCTCCATGAGAAGTTGTGCCTTCTTTGATAAGGTGAAGCGACACATGTCAAAAGGTGCGTCGTTCCAATTAAATGTTTACGTTACCCAATGAATAAAATCATGCTTTCATCTGAAGAGTCATTGCCCATTTTACCCTCTGTAACTTTGCATATAAATAGGAAGTCACTTTCACTTTCACTTCTTACTTACTCAAATTTTCACCCACAAATTCTCTGCATACATTCATATTCTCTTCATCTTCTTCATCGTGTTCTTCATCTTCTTCATCTTCTTCTTCGCATTTCATTTCATTTGAACCCCAAAACCCTCACAAAATGGCCGGCTCACATGATTCGAACCCCAACACAAAGAAAGCCACTTCAACCAAGAAATTTAAGTCCAAAACTGGGAAATCTGGGCATTCGCACTCTGGGAAATCTGGGAAATCCCATGAACACCATGAAGAACAACATGAACGCCAAGAACAGCCTGGACATTCTGGGCGAGTCGAAGAACAGCCTGGGCAGACTGAGCAACAACAAGAACAGGCCAAGAGAAAAGGGAAGAAGAAGGTTCAATTTAGCAAGGAGCCTTCTTCCAAAAGACAGAGGGTAGAGGAGGATGATCCTCTGGTTTATAGGGATGGACCCTTGGAGAATGTTTCCTCCAAGTTTGAGACCATCAAGCCCTACTTCAACAGTGGGATGTTCTTGGATCTTAACAAGATTGATGAAATAGGATTTCCCCACTTACGGCCATTCCTGGAAAAGTACGTGCCCTGGCTGGGGATCAACCAGGACTACAACATCAACGTCCTGCGGGTATTCTGTGAGTCTCTCACTGGGAAGGTCAAGCATAAGAAAGTGGATGGGAAGGAGCAGATTCGCAGACTCACCTTCACTGCCACAGTCAGGGGGAGAACCTTCAGTTTCACCTGGAGGGATATCAATGCCCTAATGGGGATTACAGATGAGGGGATGAATGAGTGGCTATACCCTGAGTCACTCAAGCTCAGCAAGGAGGAACTCGAGAAGATTTATGACACCAAAGGGAAGAAAGTGTCCGGGATGTCTGACTCCCACAGACTCTTGTACTATATCTACTCCCTCATGATGACACACAACGGGGGTAACTTCAACGAGTTCACTCTGCTGGACAACCCGTGGTTCCCCAGACTTCTCTCCCAGCAGCCAATCAACCCCGGGCAGTTGATCAGCCTTGAACTTCATAGATGGATGGTCAACAATAAGGCTGAATATCTTCCCTACCCCACCATCATTGCCTTCCTCCTTGAGAAGAATCTGATCAAGGCTACATCTGATGTGGAGGAAGAGAATGTTAAGTGTGCTCCTGTGAGTGCAATTAACATCAGCAAGATGGGCATAAAGTATCTGAAGAAGGCAAAGCCCACTCGCTCAGGATCTCAGGCAGGCAGTGCCTCTCAAACCTCAGCCCCTTCTACTTCTGGCGCAGTAGATCAAGAGGTTGACTCTCATCCCGGGCCAAGCCGAGTTGCGAGGGTGCCAGCCACTGTGAAGGCGTTTGCCCAAGAGATGAAAGAGGAGATTCTCCTTAGGCTTTCTGACTCCCTGGTGGCTCCTCTCAGAAATGACTGTGATGCTGGGTTCCAGCAGCAAGGGGAGCGAATCCAGAGGCTTGAGGATTGCGTGGGTCAGATCGAGGCTCATTTAGGAAGGCTAGAATAGTCATCCACCACACTAGAGCATACAGGTTTCCACCCAAGCTCTTCACTCTCGCTGGCCCAACCAAATCCATATGGATTAGTTCCAAGGGCCTGCTGGTGGAGACTCTCTTCTTGGTTTTAAACGAGGACTTTGTTTGCTTCCCTCGTTGGCAGGATTCACAAATATAATCATGCTTAACCTTAAAAGATGGAATACCTATAGCTAGCTCTTTCTTAATCAGCATGTCAAGTTGAGTAAAATTAACATGTGCTAGCCTTTTATGCCAAAGCCAACTATTCTCATCACTAGATATTAAGCATTTTTCATCCAGTTGTTGACATAAATCTAGAGTATATAGGTTTCCATTTCTATTTGCCTTAAGTTTGCATTTTAGGTTAGCCTTATCAAGATTCAGATCCTGCTTATCTATTATCATGCACTCATGTGAATCAAAGATTACCCAATTTCCTTTGTCAGTGCTCTGGCTCACCCTCAGCAAGTTGGGATATGTTCATATTTTGCTCACTGACGCTCAGTGTTATCTATACCAACAGCCAGCGCTAGTCACTAAGCAATCGGAAGCAAATCCACTGGACGTTGGGTTATGTTCACTGACGCTCAGTGTTATCCATACCAACACCCAGCGCTAGTCACTAAGCAATCGGAAGCAAATCCACATCTGGTTGCATCTTAACTTAGTCTCAAGGGTTTTGTACATCTAATGCTCCTAGACTGAGTTATTACTTAGTGAAGTACTTGTTGTCGCTGGGGGATGAGACGTTCATCCGCGAGCGCTAGTCCTAGTCCATCCGGAAGTAAATCCACATCCAGTTGTACTCTCACTTAGGGTTCTATGTTAACCTAATATTCTCTAAGTGTTTGGCTCGTTCTTTCATATTTTAGTCTTCATCAAACCTTAAGATTCTAACACAGTTTACAGAGATGGGCCTCTGGAGACAGTTTCTGGGAAAATGGAGAGTGCAAAACCCTACTTCAACACTGGGATGTTCATCGACTTGAACAAAATAGATGATCTAGGGTTTCCACACTTGAGAGGGAATATTTGGAGAAGTACATGTGCTGGCTGGGGATCAACCAGGAATACAACGTCAACGTCCTGCAGGTGTTCTTCCAGTCCCTCACTTCCAAGGCCAAGTATAAGAAGGTGGATGGGAAGGATCAGATTCGCCGAGTCACCTTCACTGCCACAGTAAGAGGGAGAACCTTTAGCTTCACTTGGAGAGACATCAACCACATGATGGGGGTCCCTGAGGGAGAAATGAATGAATGGCTATTCCCTAAGAAACTCAGCAAGGAGGAACTTGAAAAGGTCTATGACACCAAGGGGAAGAAGGTGTCTGGGATGTCTGACTCCAACCGACTCCTATACTATGTCTACTCCCGCATGATGACACATAAAGGGGGGAACTTCAACGAGTTCACTCTCCTTGACAACCCTTGGTTCCCCAGATTCCTCTCCTAGCAGCCAATCAACCCTGGGCAGTTGATCAGTCTAGAGCTGCATAGGTGGATTGAAAATCAGAAGTCTGGAAGTCTTCCCTACCCCACTGTCATCGCATTCCTCCTGGAGAAATATTTGATCAAGTCAACATCCACTGAGGAGGAAGAGAATGTTAAGTGCGCTTCTGTCAGCGCAGTTAACACTGGTAAGATGGGGATAAAATACATCAAGCAGACCAAGGCCACTCGCTCAGGATCTCAGGCAGGAAGTGCCTCACATACCACAGCCCCCTCTGTATCTGGTGCAGGGGATCAAGAAGTCGACTCTCATCCTGGTCCAAGCCGTGTTCCAAAGGTGACAGCCGCAGTAAAGGCCTTTGCTAAGGACGTAAAGGAGGAGATTCTTTTTCGGCTGACTGATTCTTTGGTGGCTCCCCTTCGCGATGAGTGTGACACTGGCTTCCAGCAGCAGGGGTAGAGAATCCAGAGGCTCGAGGACCGAGTAGGTCGGGTCGAGGCTCAGCTAGCGAGGGTAGATGCCAAGTTAGACCTCATCCTCAATCACCTTCAAATCCCTCCACCACAAGGTAACTTACCACCACCTCCTCCTCCACAAAATGACCAACCTCCGCCTCCTCCACCTAACCAACCATCACTCCCTCCTCCTAATACACAACAACCCCCTCCACAGAATGACTCCCATCAACCTTCACCACAAAATGAGTCTGACACTCACAACACCTCTAACCAAACTCCTCAAAGTTCCCCTCGCCAATCACCCAGAACTCACCATCACCTCATACCTCCCCAAATCATTCACCACCCCCAAATCCCACAGAGCCCTCCAATCCTCCTCCTAACACTCAACCCACCATAGCCCAATCTCTTGGATTTACCTCTCCTGATCACCCACTTCACACCTACTACCTCAGAGACCAATCCCCTATTCGGTGCAGAGTTAAACAACCCCCTGCCTACTACTCTACCTACCCCTTCTATGGACTATTCACCAACCCCTCCTTCTTCGAAAGAAACACAGCCCTCCTCCCCAACCCTCCTATTTCACCAGAAAACACCTCACCCACATCCTCGCCCGAATCCGCACCACCCAGCACCTTTGGCCCTGACCCTTCACCCTCCTCCTCACCCAACTCATCATCCATGGCCCTAGCCCTCCTTGATGATGACAAAAGGGGGAGAGATGCTGCTACCGCCCTCCGCCGTACCATGGATACGAGGGATATCCTGACTCAACCATCCCTCTGGCTAGATGAAGACATCACTGCTGCCCTTCGCCGAGCCATGGACATAAGAAGAATGGGTAGTGCTGAACGTCTTATTCATGGGGAAGCCATCCGATTTATGCAACAGCAGCGATCAGATGAGCAAAGGTCAAAGTGGGCAATGGTTTTGTATGATCAACCTGATGATATCCCACAGCCTGAGCCTGAGCCAGAGCCTTCATCTTCTGAGTCTCCTCCCTCTGAGCCTGCCCGAAATTTTATTGAAGAGATCATGATGAAGTGTGGGCTAGAGAAGCAAAATCATCCACCTATGGTGATAGCCAAGCCAATCCCTCCTCCTAAGCCAACCTCTGCTCCTCCTCCTTCAGCAGTCAAGTACAGTGGATCAAGGAAGAAAGCAGTTGCTAAAAAGGGTGCTAACAAGAGCGCTACTGCTACTGCGCCTGCTGAAAGTGAGCAAGAGGTTCCATCTGTTCAAGCTGAAGTTGTGCTTGAGACTCAGTCACCCTCTCAAGAGTCATATGCCCCTCCGCCAATAAAAGAAGTAAAACTGGAAATAGAGGATATGATTGCTGAAGAGTTCGAGAGATATGGATGGACTGATAAGCTCTCGTTTGGTCAGATGGCTTGCCTAGATGCAGAAAGAGCAAGAGCCAAGCCTACCCAAGCGATAGGCAAGGGCAAAGGAAAAGGCAAGGGTAAAGGGAAAAGGAAAGCCAAGGAAGTTGAGGAGGACCCCAACTTTCCTGTGTGGAATGTGAAGATTAGGGCTGTCCATTATCCCAATGGCGAGGTCACACCCTTCTCTGATGCAACTGGGTTCCCTGGGTTTGAAGAAGTTGAAAATCTGAAGAGAGCCTTTGAGGAATCCGTTGAGTCTGAGAGACTCAGAAGGGAGAAGGAAGAGGCAGAGCTTCAGAGTATAATTGCTCAGATTGACCAGAGCGAGAAGGATGCCCATATAGCCCGACTTCAAAAGGAGAATGAGCAAAGGCAGTTGGAGAGGGAAAGGAAAAAGAGACACCACCTATAAACCTCACTCTACTACCCTAGGCATTTAACTTAGAAATTTTCTTTTATCATATTTTTCATGCATAGTTCACTTTGCACAGTTTTGACTACTTGTGAATTTTATCTGTTATTATTTTATCTTGTAATCTTTTGCTCATCAATGATAATTATCTTTGATTTCAGTTGTGCACTTTATCTGATTATTACTTTCAATTCTTTCATATGAACTTAATTAGATAACTTAGTTTGTCATTATCAAAAAGGGGGAGAATGTTAGAATCTTAAGTTTTGATGAAGCCTAAAATATGAAAGAATGAGCTAAACACTTAGAGAAAGTTAGGCTAACATAGAACCCCAAGTAAGAGTACAACCGGATGTGGATTTACTTCCGGATGGACTAGGACTAGCGCTCGCGGATGAACATCTCATCCCCCAGCGGCAGCAAGTATTTCACTTAGTCATAACTCAGTCTAAGAACATTAGTTGTATAAAATCCTTGAGACTAAGTTAGGAAGCTTCCGGATGTGGATTTGCTTCCGATTGCTTAGTGACTAGCGCTGGCTGTGGGTTTGGACAACACTGAGCGTCAGTGAATATAATATGATCATAACTCAGTCTAAGAACATTAGTTGTATAAAATCCTTGAGACTAAGTTAGGAAGCTTCCGGATGTGGATTTGCTTCCGATTGCTTAGTGACTAGCGCTGGCTGTGGGTTTGGACAACACTGAGCGTCAGTGAATATAATATGATCATAACTCAGTCTAAGAACATTAGTTGTATAAAATCCTTGAGACTAAGTTAGGAAGCTTCCGGATGTGGATTTGCTTCCGATTGCTTAGTGACTAGCGCTGGCTGTTGGTTTGGACAACACTGAGCGTCAGTTAGTATAATATGAAAATAACCCAACGTTCAGTAGAAGTGCTTCCGGATGTGGAATTGCTTCCGGATCTAAAAGAGCTCCCTTAGACTAAGTGAACTCCCACTGCATGTGAGTATGTGCTATTATTGTTAAGACTAACGTTCAAACTGCAGTACACTGAGTGATGCTGCTTCCGGATGTGGACTTGCTTCCGCAAGCAATCAACATGTCAGAACGTTCAGAGCAGTGCAGTGTCAGAGTGCTTTTTGGCAGAGCAGAGTTGTCAGAACTACTTTTCAGAGATAAATCAAAGTTAACCCTGCTAAGCATTAATGAAGCAATTAATGGGCAAACGGTAACATGGGATAAACTGTCATATTCAAACGGCTAACCCACCTACCAAGAGTGAGAATACTTGAAGACTATATAAGCAAGCTCATCTTCATTTATGAAGATAACTTTGACATCTTGAAGAAAGCTAGAGTGAGAAACTGAGAATATCCTTCAAGCATTCAAAGCTGCCCAGAAAAGCGAAAGAGAATTTAACACATTGAGAGTTCTTTTCATCTACTTATTTTGTACTCTTTGTAGTTATGTCTCTTCATTTATTAAGAGCATTCATTGTACTTAAGTGTGTAACATTATCCGTTCTTAAAGAGAACTAAGTTTAGAAAATCCTTTATTTGTAAAGGTTGAACCCTTGCTGGTTGTAAGGGGGAGTTAGTTAGCAAGGTTGCAAGTGAGCCTTGAGTAAAACTTGTAGTTGTAAGGTTGCAAGTGATCCCGTCCAAAACTTGCAGTTGTAAAGGTTCCAGGTGAACCCGTTTGTAAAACTTGGGGATAGTGGAACTCAACCTGGGTGGTTGAGAACTGGACGTAGGTCAGGAAGACCGAACCAGTATAAATCCTTGTGTTGTTATTGTTTGATTTTATTTGGTAGCACAATTCACCCCCCCCCCCTCTTGTGCATCCACTACTTTCATGAGGAACACAAATACATATATATGTCATAACTTGTACGTAAGATGTTAATCAAAAAGGAAGAAAAAATCAACACAGAAACAACAGAAATGATTATGAAAATGATGGATATGTAAGTCTCATTCTTCTTCATCTAATTATGAGTTTGAGGCAGAAATCACATATCTCTTTCTTTTTCTCCCAGATTGCTAAGAAGAAGATTTTACCTCTTCAAGTCCTTTCCTCAGAGTCTGATCGCTACGAGGAACAGAAGGAGCAGCTTCTAAAGTAAGTTGAAGAGGAGCAGAGGGCAGCATAGATAAGGATGGCTCTGTGGCTATGTCTGGTGGAGACACATACTTTGCACCCAACCATTCCAAGGCAGTAAAGTGTGGTGTTCTTGAGCTTCCACCACCACTACCTCTAGCAGTTCTCTTTTTCTTCTTAGGCTGTTCTAGATCATATTTGTTTGCCATTTCTTGAAGGACGGTTGCTGGACTCTTAAACTTGTTTTTCTTTTCTGCCACGCCCTCTACCTCTACCTCTTCCTCTACTACCTCTACCTCTTCTCTGATTCTGGGAAGCCTGAGACTTTCTCTTAGATGTAGAGGATTTTTTCTCAACTTTTTCTGCTTCCAGATCATCCTTTTCCTGAAGTTGGGCAGCAAGATGAGAGTCTTCTTCTTCTTGGAGAGCCTTCTTTCTTTTAACTTCTTCAGCTGCTAAGGTTAAAGCCCTCTTAATTGATTCAATCTCCGCAGGGCTAAGTTCTTGATAAACTTCCTCTTCAACAAGTTCATCCTGAGTCTCATGTTCTTCAGGAATGATAGAGAGTGACGGAGTGAAAGAAGTTGAAACCTTAGCTTTTCAGACTCTTTTAGACGAAGAAGAATGACCTCCTCTGGTTCTAACCTTTCTGACTCTAGGTTCCTCAGGTATTGAAAGTGATTCCTCAGGGCCAAAAGAGAAGAAGGCATCTGAGAAATAATTTGCAGGGACAACAATGCCTGAGGTGGACAACTCTCTAAGTGGTGACAGTTCTGGAGACCTCATAGGAGATAATTCAGGTGACTTCTCCCCCTTGTTGGCATCATCAATGGAGGGGGAAGGGAAGGGAGGTAGGGGTGGGTCGGGTGAGGAAGGAGTGGGTGAAGGTGAGGAAGGTTGAATAGGGGGTGATTGGTGTGGGGATGAGTGAGGAGATGGTGATTTCTGAGTTGGTGAATTGTATGGGGGTGATTGTTGTGAAGATGATGGCTGTGTGGGGGATTTTGGTGGGAGTGATCTATGTGGGGATGGTGGGTGAGGGGGTATGAGATGAGGAAGGGATTGGTGAAGAAGGGTGGTTAAGTTACTTATCTGGGTAGCGAGGGTGGATGTGAGAGTCTCCAGATTTGTGATTCTGTCCAGAAAATGAGTGTGAGGGAGAGTGGCAGTGACGTTGGCAAGTATGTTCTGGGCATGTTGTTTGAATTCTTCTCCAAAATAGGCGTTGAAGTCCTCAACAAGCCTCAGAATCACAACATCAGACATCCGAAAATGATGATTTTCTTCATAGAAGGTCTTCACAAAAGCTTGCTCAATGATGTATTTTGTGTGCCTACTGTGTTGGTCTGATCTGATCTCATGAACATGCATCAATTCCTCATATGACATCTCCTTCGATGAACGAAGCTCATCAGATGTGCTGGGATCACTGGGAGAGGGTGATCGGATGGAAGTGAGGAAAGAAGGTAGTGAACGGGGCTCATCATCAATAATTACCTCAGGAGAGTGAGACTCATCAACAATCATGATCTCAGAGGATTGATCTTTAGAAGGACTTGCTTCAGAGGACTTATCAAAGTGTTCTGGAAGAGGTTCTTCAACAATATTCTGAGTGGGTTCCTCAATAGCCTGTGCTTCCTCAACAGTTTTTGCTTCGATCATGGGTGCCTTCTTGGTTTTTGCACTTTTCTTAGAAATTTTCTTGGCAGTTTTTGACTTGGGTTTCTCTGCCTTCTTAGTCTTGTCTGAGGAGATTAACTTCATCTTTCTGAGGTTTGTCACTGAGAATTTCCCGAAGGGCCTTGGATTATGTTGAGTAGGCCAGATTCCCTCTAGTTTCAAAAGGCATGAAATGACTTGGAGATAAGGGAAAGTGGTCTTTAAAGTCCCCTTTGACAAAAACCTCTTCATTTCTTGGATAATTAACATGTCAGGGTTGATGGGCTCTTTTGCGATCAGTCTCCCTAGAATAGGGTTGTCCTGATCGGTAAGATTGGTGAAGTTCTCATATATGTTCACCATCAACCTGCTATACACCTTTAACAGAATTTCCAGAAATTTTTCTTTAGAGAACTTCTCATACTTTCCCAGATTCTATACTTCTCATCCTTTATACCTAGGGCTGAGTTCAGGCTATCATCATCAAAGCAGATTTTCTGACCCCTTACTGTGCTTGTGAACGAAATCCCAATCACATTGCCTTTATCATCCGTTAAATCATCCACAGAAAGGTTGGAGTAGAAAACGCGAATCACATATAAATCATACTCGTCATGGATAGCGAACCAGGAGGCATATGGTTCGAGCCACTCATACAAGTCATATCCCCAGATTTTCAAATAACCTAAATCTATGGGGATAGCGGTGCGATCATTCTCTATTCTTTCGCCCATTTTCTTAGAGGGAGTCTCCAGGTTGCTTGTCACAAACTCATTCTTAGGAGAAAGAGGAACAACCTCCTTCTGAGATTCTGGGATGTTGGAGATTTGTGATTTCTGTCCAGATGAAGCCATTTTTGGAAATGTATGGAGATGACGAGAGGATATGAAAGAAAAAAAATGTTTTTTTGAAGGTTTGAAAGAAAGAAATAATTTGTTTTGGTGATTGATGCGAAAATGAGTGAAGTGAGTGGGAGAGAGATTAAATAGTTAAGTGCATTTATGAGTAATGATGTAAGCATACACGGTTATCATGCAAAGAGGTGGGAAAATGTGCCTTTTGTACAGAATAATGTCAGACATTGTACCCGGAGCTTCGATCATTCTGAGTGATCGTGACGTTACGGATTCAAAATTCAAACTTTGATCGAAGCATTAACCTGTGATTGGACCGTCGTGACTGTTTGTATTCTTTCGATCAGGTGTGAGCTATGATCGTTAGGCCTATGATTAAGCCCTGATCGAAGTGTAGTGATTGCAAGTCCGTGATTGATATATCTATGATTTGAAAGGACCTGCAAATGTTAGAATCTTAAGTTTTGATGAAGACTAAAACATGAAAGAGCATAATGAACACTTAGGAAGAATTAGATGGAAGTTAGAAATCCTAAGTTAAAACACAATCGAATGTAAAATCACAACCGGATGGCTTAGAGCAAGAACAACGTAACTAGCGCTTGCGGATGTAATATACATCCGATAGCGGAAGTCTAGTGAACACTTAGTCTGATCCTAGATAACCTAGTCTAAGTAGGATAAGCTTCTCATAGCAAAAATGCTTCCCATTGCACTTGATTATATTACTCTGTTGTACTAACATTTGAGTGCAGAACTTAGCTATCACTTCCGATAGCAAACGAGAATCCGATAGTGGACACTCTTTGCATTGCACAAACTTGGACTAACACTTGCTGATCGAAGCACTTACTTTCAGTAGCCAAAATCCATCCGATAGCAAGTACAAGAGTCAGAGACCGTACAAGTGCTCAGATGTCAGAATTGCTTTTGTCATATCAGTATTGACAGAGCTACTTTTCAGAGTAAATCAGCTAAAGCATAAGTCAACCCTGCTAAGCATTAATGAGCATTAATGAGCACAACAGTAACATGGGATAAACGACTATATTCAAACGGACTTATTGCCCTCAAACAACTGGTGTATTAGAGGCTACTATCAAAGGAACAACTTCATCATTTATGAAGAACAACTCATATCTCTCACCAACCAAGAACTTGTATTTAAATCTCTACATTTATTGAGAGCATTCATTGTACTTAAGTGTTTATCACAATCTGTTCATTAAGTAAACTTAGTATAGTAAATCCTTTGTGTAAAGGTTGAACCCTTACAAGTAGTAAGGGGGAGCGAGTCAGGTTGTAAAGGTTGCAAGTTAGCCCGTAAAACTTGTGGTTGTAAAGGTTGCAGGTGAACCCGTTTGTAAAATCTGTGGATTAGTGGAACTCAATCAAGGGATTGAGAACTGGACGTAGGTCAAGAGTTAGACCGAACCAGTATAAAAGAATTTGTGTTGGTGTTTTATTTTGTATTGTTTTTTTTATTGTACCACAATTCACCCCCCCTCTTGTGCATCCTCACTTTCAGCAAAAAACTTAGATATCCACTCCGATAACTAAGTTAGTACAATATTTATTACCAAGAGAAATATATAATGAAACTCTATAATTCATCTGGGTTTACTATTCCCAATTCTCTTCTTATAAAGTTAAATTGATCAGTACCAAGAGGTTTAGTAAATATATCAGCAAGTTGAAGATAAGTAGGGATAGGATCAACCTTTATATCTTTCTTTTGAACATGATCTCTGAGAAAGTGATGTCTAACATCAATATGCGTAGTCCTCTGATGATGTACAGGATTTTTAGCTAAGCTTATAGTACTTGTGTTATCGCAGAGAATAGGAATTTCTGAAAATTCCAAACCTACATCACTTAATTGTTGCTTAAGCCATAGAACTTGTGCACAACAACTAGCAGCAGCAACATATTCAGCCTATGTTGAGGATAAAGATACACAATTTTGTTTCTTCCTGACTCATGAGACTAAGCAACCTCCTAGAAATTGGCACTGACCACTAGTACTTTTTCTATCAGTTTTATAGCCTGCATGATCAGAGTCAGTACATGCAATTAAATAAGCTTCTGTACCATTGGGGTACCAGATACCAAGTTCTTGGGTTCCAATTAGATATCTCAGTATTCTGTTGACATTAGTCATGTGAGATTCCTTGGGATTGGTCTGATATCTAGCACACATGCCTACACTAAACTGAATATCAGGTCTACTAGCAGTTAAATAAAGTAATGAACCTATTATTCCTCTATAAAGTGTCTGATTTATGAGTTTACCAGTCCCATCAGCATCTAAACTAGCAGAGGAACTCATTGGAGTATCATCTGACTTTGTCATGTCAGATGCGAACTTTTTCAAAAGTTCTTTGCAGTACTTAGACTGAGAGATGAAAATTCCTTTTTCCTTTTGTTTGACTTGAAGTCCCAAAAAGAAATTTAGTTCTCCCATCATAGACATTTCAAATTCTCCCTACATCAACTTAGAAAATTCTTGACACAGTTCTTCATTAGTAGCACCAAAGAGAATGTCATCTACATAAATTTGTACTATGAGCATGTGATTATTTTTATGTAGAATAAAAAGAGTAGTATCTAATTTTCCTCTGATAAAATATTTTTCAAGCAAAAAGTTGCTAAGTCTCTCATACCAAGCTCTTGGTGCTTGTTTGAGACCATATAGGACTTTATTTAATTTATATACATGGTCAGGTTTATTTAATTCTTGAAAACCAGGTGGTTGCTCAACATAAACTTCTTCTTTGATATAACCATTAAGAAAGGAACTCTTTACATCCATTTGAAATAATTTGATATTATTAATGGATGCAAATGCAAGAAGAATTCTTATTGCCTCAAGTCTTGCAACTGGAGCATAAGTTTCTTCATAATCTATTCCTTCTTCTTGGTTATAACCTTTGGCAACTAGTCTTGCTTTATTTATGACTATCTGACCTGTTTCATCAAGTTTGTTTTTGAAAACCCACTTAGTACCAATGATTGATTGATTTTTAGGTTTTGGTACTAAATCCCAAACTTGATTCCTCTTAAACCGATTAAGCTCTTCTTGCATGGCTATTATCCAGTCACAATCATTAAGAGCTTCTTCAACACAAGTAGGCTCAATTTCAGAAATAAATGCAGAAAATTCTACCTCATTTTGTATTTGATGTCTGGTTTTAACTTCAGCCTATATGTTACCAATTATTTGCTCTGGAGGATGATCCTTGAGGTGATTTAGTGAGGGAGGCAATGTTCCTTCGTCCTTTCGATCAGACTGTGATTCCTCCTTGATGACATCCTCTGATCGCGGCTTGGTGTGATCGGAGCGTCTTTCAATCACACTAGGCATCAGATCATCCTCTGATTGCTTCTCCGAAGTCACCTCATCAAAAACAACATGCACATATTCTTCAACAGTTTGATTTCTTTTGTTATAAACTCTATATGCTTTACTACGATTAGAATATCCAATGAAAATACCAATGTCAGATTTTGCATCAAATTTTCCCAAATTTACTTTGTCATTATTACGTATAAAACATTTTGAGCCAAAGACTCTAAGATGACTGAGATTAAGTTTTCTTCCCTTATAGAGTTCATATGGAGTCTTCTGCACTCCTTTTCTAATGTAGGCTTTGTTGGAGATGTATTTGATTGGACCAAATTTCATACCTTTAAGCATGTGCATTTGAGCTTAATTAGTGTGGTTTATTTGTTATATTTGATCATTATTGGTACATTTTTATGCGCATGCTTATGTATAAATATTTGAAGAATAACAGCCATATTACTTGCATTTTATGAAACCAAGGGTATTTTGGTCATTTTGACTATGTGATGTGTTCCTTATGTAGGGGGGTCCCAAGTGGGCCCCATACACCCTTGGTGGAGTTTCAGTGGAGATAACTTGGCAAGAAGGAAGGCTAGATGACAAGCACTCAGGTTCACATCCGGAAGCAAACGTGCTGGCGCTGGCGGACAAAGAGTTGCATCAGGGAGTGGATTCTCATCAAGTGGATTTACATCCGGAAGTGGATTTATATCCGGAAGCAAACGTGCTGGCGCTGGCGGACAAAGAGTTGCATCAGGGAGTGGATTCTCATCCAGTGGATTCTCATCCGGAAGTGAATGTGCTCGCGCTTGTAGTATGAAGTCCTGTATCCGGAAGCCAAAGTCCATCAGTCAGCGAGTGCAAGAGTCAGACTGCACAATGATCAGAAATGTCAACTACTTTTCAGAAGTCTTTGGTGCAGAGTTAATTTAAGGCAAAGTCAACCCTGCAGCTTGAAGTTACTTGGGGAGCATTTTTTCCAAATGAGGCAAAATTGGCGCCAAGGTCAAATTCAAGTCTGGAGGGCTCATTAAGGGCAAAAAGGGAAGCACAATCACTTGAGGAAAAAGGAGGAATCTTTGAAAATGCATGGAGATGAGATCTAGTCCACATTCATCCTAACTTTTACCAAATACCAAAAATACCCTTTGGGCGATAATCCCAAAGCTACTCACCACTATAAAACCCCAAAACGTAACTAACTTACACACACCTGTACTTCACTGACTTCATTTTTCACTTTTTCTCTCTCCTCTAACAAACTCTCTCAACTCCATCTCCATTTTCTTCATCTCTTTCACCTCACAACCTCCGCCATGCCCAGAATCTCACAACTACCTTCATCCACCTTCATCTCCATGTCAGGCTAGATCGCCTATCCTTCTTCTCCAAGGAAATGTGCTTGTAGACTTAACCTATGGCTTCATATGCTTGTAATTTTCTCTTTTAGGTTTCAAGCTAGATGTAAATTTTTGCCTATGTATGACCTTGATTAGGCGTGTATAGGTTAGACATCTAGTTTTAGGTGTTCTACTTTATGTTAGCTTGAAAACCTCTCTTGATTGTTAAGGACATGAAAACTGAGGCTTAATTCTTGTAGTTTCATATATGTATGTGTGTGCGATTAGCTCCTCTTACATTTGTGGAATGAATTTGTTTCTTAAGTGCTATAGATTTGGTACTTAATGTTGCTTAGGTATGTTCTTGGCTTGAAAGAGCTTAAGCCTTAATTGAATTAGTTAAACTCTTGTAGACTTCTTTGATTAAAGAGATCTTGAGAATTTAACTAGTTTATATTAAGAAGAACAAGTATATGAAGTCCGATTAAACATAAGCACGGAGTACTTGGAGAAGGAGGTACATCTCATCCATACTTTCACTCATTCACTTTTGATTCTGTTAGTTGTAGTTTAGATTAGTTTTAATTAGTCTTACATATAAAACCTGCACACAACCTGTTTGATAATTTGCTTAACTTGTAATTAATTGACCTAAGCAAGAGATAAAACCGAACTGTGAATTGACCTAGGACTTGCTGCTAACTATTGTAGTTTAATTCTAGTTTTATTTGCTTTAGCTCTTTTTAGACGACGAAAAAGAGTTAAATCAAATTGGCGCCGTTGCCGGTTTGGTTGAATTCTTTCTTGTCTTAGGTTTTTAGTTACATTTTCTTAGTTTTTGTTGTAGGTGATTTTTAGTTGTAGGACTTTGCTGTGATTTTTACTGGTGTTTTTGTCTGTCATTTTTCTGGATTTTCTGGATTTTGCTGCATATTCTGCTGGTATTGGTGTTTGTCTTGCTGATTTGTTTTGCAGAGACTAATTGCTTGGTTGTTTAGTTTCCACTGCATATAGTTGCACTTAGTGAATTGCATGAACCCTACCACATCACTAGTGCCATTGGATAGAGAGATTAATAAGACTCTTAGAGACCTTAAGAAAAAGAAAAAGCACGAGAAGCAAGCTAGTAAGCAATCTGTAGGATCCACATCAAAGCCACACAATTCATCTGTCGCTTCTAATACCACAATCCTAGACCAGCATTTTATTATGGCAGAAAGGAGAGAGGACCATAGAGAACATCAGAGAGAGGCAAGAGAACATGAACATGAGCGTGAGCGACGTGAAAGGAGAGAGCAAGAGGATGAACATCATTTTGAGGGGGGTAGGCAATTACATGATGATGATAGACCTATGCGTGAATTCACACAGTCATATGCATCATTTGCACCACAAGGTTTTTATGCTAACCCCGCTAACTTTGAGATCAAAGGATCTCTTCTTGCTCATCTGCCTAAGTTTACAGGTTTTCCGCATGAGGATGCTCACACACACCTCCTTGGCCTCTATCATACTTGTTCCTCCATGAAGCCACCTAATGCAGACCTGGATGACGTTCTGTTGCGAGTGTTCCAGTTTTCCTTGGAAGGAAAAGCCAAGGAGTGGCTCTTGAACCTGCCTACTCATTATGCCACTCTTTCTTGGGAGCAACTTAAGAAGGTGTTCTTAGACCGCTATTTTCCACTCTCCAAGATATCAAAGTTGCGGAAAGACATCACAGGTGTTCAGCAATTCTCTCAGGAGACATTCTATGAATATTGGAGCCGGTTCAACACCTTGGTGAACTCGTGCCCCAATCACAATATCTCCAAAGGCAATTTGGTCCAGTACTTTTATGATGGCCTGGTGCCACAGCTCAAGATGAGTGTGGATGCTGCTTCTAATGGCTCACTTTTCAACTTATCAGCCAATGAAGGATGGAACTTATTTTCAACCATGGCCTCTAATCACCAGAATTTTTATGGACGTGATGCTTTGTATGGTGCTGCGCCAAAGGTTGCCTCTGTGAGTAGTGATGACAAGCTGTATAACTCTATTGAGAGGCTGACTGAGAGCCTCAGTCGGATGGATGGACGCTTTGTTCAGCCTACTCCTTGTGTTGATGATTCTATGGCCTTGGTGGCCTCATCCTGTGATCACTGTGGCTCGTCCATGCACCTACCCTCCGACTGTCCATCCCAAGCGGAAGTGGCGGCCATGTTTAACAATGCTAGGCCTCCAGCCAAATATGATCCTTACTCTTCCACGTACAATCCGGGATGGAGGGACCACCCGAACTTTAAGTGGGGGGGAGGTTCAAACCAAGCCACAAATTTCAGCTCTTTCCAGCCACAGCAACAGCCTAAGTGGGGGGGAGGTAACTACCAAGCTGCTAATGCCTATCCCTCACAACAAGGCTATGGTTCATATCAAGGGAGGCCTAACTCTAATGATCAAAGGTACAGGCCGAATCAACAAGCTAATGTTCCTCCTCCATTTATGAAGAATAATGATCCAGCTCATGCTCCTCCATCTAGTTCTTCGACATCTCAACAAGATACTATGTACCAGATGATGTCAAGTTTAATGGAAAAATTTGGAGAAGGCCTAAAGAAAGATGTAACTACCTTAGTTTCTCAAATGTTTAATGAAAAAGCTGAGCAGGAAGCAAAGAAAGGTGGATTGCCGTCTAATGTGGTGATTAATCCTCAAAACATTCATTCTATGCACCTAAGAAGTGGACGGAAATATGGTGATGCATATGAATATGAGGAGGAAGAGGAGCAAACACAACTACCTTTTGAGGCTGAGCAGAGTCAGTTGAATGAGGGAGGTCACTCTAGCCTCCAGAATGATTTTGTTGGTGATCAGATGCATGAAGAGGCTGTACTGAGTCCTCCTCTTGATAAACCACTCGATGAGGCTGAGAGTCTGACTAAGAAGAGTGAGGAAGCTGAGACCTCACAAGAGGAGAAGAGGAAGGAGATTGCAGAGGGAAAGCGCAAAGTTGGAGAATCTTCTTCGCAAGAACAACCTACTCAGCAAGGAGATGAGTCTCCTAAAGGTAAGTCTGTTGACCCTAAATATTTACCTTTTCCTAACTCGTATGCTTTAGTTAAGAAACAACATGATGATGAGTTAGAAAAG
The DNA here is from genome assembly GCA_029929735.1 of Mimosa pudica. Taxonomy (NCBI): domain Eukaryota; kingdom Viridiplantae; phylum Streptophyta; class Magnoliopsida; order Fabales; family Fabaceae; genus Mimosa; species Mimosa pudica. The sequence continues at coordinate 1,361,935 of JAKELP010000037.1, read as the reverse complement.
GAAATGCTCAATTTATTCTCTAAGCTTGAAGTGAATGTACCTATACTTGTACCGTTGAAACAAATGCCTAAATGTGCAAAGTTTTTAAAGGATCTGTGTACTAACAAGAGAGTTGGTAATGTAAGTAACAAGGTCCAATTAAGGACTAATGTTTCGTCTCTCTTAAAAGGGCACCTGCCCTCAAAGTGCAAAGATCCTGGATCTTTCACTATCCCTTGTCAGATAGGGAAACTTAGTTTTGGGAAAGCACTTCTTGATTTAGGGGCAGCCATTAACGTCATGCCTAAGGCCACCTACTTTGCACTAGGATTGAAGAACCTGAGTGAAACCAGTGTTGTAGTTCAACTGGCTGATAGGTCCATAAAGAAACCCTTTGGCTTTATAGAAGACATTCTAGTGAAGGTTAGGGAACTAGTTTTCCCCGTGGACTTTTATGTACTAGATATGACCAGTGACACTAGTATGGATGATTCTTTGATCCTAGGAAGGCCATTTATGAAAACTGCCAAGATGGTGATAAGTTTAGAAGGGGGATTTGTTACAATGCAAGTGGGGAATCAAATAATAAGATTTGATGTAGGAGAAGCCATGAGACACCCCCACGAGGATTATTCTCTCCTAGGGCTGAGTGTGGTTGATTCATTGATGCATGTGATTTATGATGAGCATGTGAATTCTTTTAAGATGAACATGTTTGATAAAATTGATGCTCATATGTGCTGTAATGATTCTTGTGCTAGATTGATTTCTAATACATGCTTGCATGATGTTTTTAATGATTCATCTAGTATAGGAAGTACAGTAACTGAATTCATGGATTCCATGTATGTGAACTATAATTTTGATGATGATTGCACTTCTATATCTTCTTTGTCAAGCTACAACCCCTTGGAAGAGGGAAGTTTGCTCACTTTTGTAGGACAAACGAAGGATGGAGGTTGTGAATTCACAAAGGAAATTGAGGAGTCTAGTTCACAAAGGTTTGATATTGAAGAGTATGAAGCTTTAAGGAGAAGCCGCTTACACAAGCTGAGAGAGAAGCTTTATCTGAAAGAGCATGCGCTCGCTGACGGTCCACATGTTTCTACCCTGAGCGACAGTGGTGATGCAGACTCAAATAAGAGTGCTGAGGCCTCAGACTCTAAGAGGCCGAATTGTTGTGAAGATCTGAGGCAGCCAATGACTCTTTCTGATTACTTTGATGAGCTGCCACAATTTGATGATGATTTCTATGAGCCTAAAGTGTTGCAAGTTGAGATGCACACTTTGGTACCTTCTATTATTGAGCCACCTACTCTGGAGCTGAAACCTTTGCCGCCTAATCTCAAGTATGCCTACTTGATTGAAAATGAGAAGCTGCCGGTGATTATCTCTACTACTCTTTCTTCTCTTGAGGAAGAGAAGTTACTGGATGTATTAAGAAGATACAAGAGGGCCATTGGGTGGACTCTAGCTGATCTTCCTGGCATGAGTCCTACCACCTGCATGCACCGGATCTTGCTTACTGACGATGCTAAACCAGTGAGGCAACCACAGAGAAGGCTCAATCCCTTAATTCTTGATGTTGTGAAAAAGGAGGTAGAAAAGCTATTAAGTGCTGGAATTATCTACCCGATAAGCGATAGTGAATGGGTGAGTCCCATCCATGTGGTGCCAAAGAAGAGTGGGTTGACCGTGGTAAAGAATGACAAGGATGAGCTAGTGCCTACACGAGTTCAGAATTCTTGGAGGGTATGCATTGATTACAGGAAGTTGAATGACTCCACGAGAAAAGACCACTTTCCCTTGCCATTTATCGACCAAATGTTGGAAAGACTGGCAGGCAAGTCACACTATTGTTTTCTGGATGGTTTCTCCGGGTATTTCCAGGTTCCCATAGCACCAGAGGACCAAGAGAAAACAACCTTTACTTGCCCATTTGGAACCTTCGCATATAGAAAAATGCCTTTTGGTCTGTGCAATGCTCCAGGAACCTTTCAACGTTGTATGATGAGCATTTTTAATGACTTGCTGGAGGATGGCATAGAGGTGTTTATGGATGATTTCTCCCTCTATGGAGACAGTTTTGATGCTTGCTTGGTCAATCTTGAGAAAGCATTGGTCAGATGTGTGGAGAAGGGTTTGGTGCTCAATTATGAGAAATGCCATTTCATGGTGGACAAGGGAATAGTTTTGGGACACTTAGTCTCAAAGGAGGGCATTCAGGTTGACAAAGCCAAGGTTGAGGTAATTTCTTCTCTACCCTTCCCTACTTGCTTGAAGGAGTTGAGGTCCTTTTTAGGACATGTGGGATTTTATCGAAGATTTATCAAGGGCTTCAGCCAAATTGCTGCTCCTTTATCTCATCTACTTCAAAAAGAAGCCGAGTTTGACTTTTCTAATTCTTGTAAGGAAGCCTTTGTTGAGTTGAAGTCAAGGCTTATTTCTCCTCCTATCTTGGTTGCACCTAATTGGGAGCTTCCTTTTGAGCTATCATGTGATGCTTCTAACGAAGCGTTGGGAGCTATGCTCGGCCAGAGGCATGATTCTTTGCCAAGGGTGATTGCTTATGCGTCTAAGACTTTGGATAGAGCCCAAAGGAATTATACAACCACTGAGAAGGAATTATTTGCCATTGTCTTCGGTCTAGATAAATTTCGGCAATACTTACTTCATTCCAAAGTAACTGTATTCACAGATCATGCAGCTGTTCGTTATTTATTGTCCAAGCCACAAACAAAGCCCAGGCTCTTGCGATGGGTGTTGCTGTTACAAGAATTTGAGTTGGAGATCAAAGACAGAACTGGAAAAGAGAACTTGGTAGCTGATCATTTGAGCCGTTTGCCAAAGGATGTGGAAGGTGTTGATGATTCTTCTCTTATTTGTGATATCTTCCCAGATGCCTTATTATGTGCCTTAAATGCAAAGAAAGATCCTTGGTATGCTCATCTTGTGAACTACCTTGTTGCCGAAGTCACTTCACCATCTCTGAACAAGCATCAAGTCCAAAAGTTGAAGAGGGATGCTAGCTACTATATTTGGGATGAGCCGCACTTGTGGAGGCTATGTAATGATCAAATAATCAGAAAGTGTGTGCAAGATGAGGAAGTTCCATCAATTCTAGAGTTTTGTCATTCACTAGCTTGTGGAGGACACTTTGGTGCTAAAAAGACTTCAAGGAAGATTTTGGAGGCCGGTTTCTATTGGCCTACTCTGTTTAAAGACGCATTTGAGTATTGCAAGTCTTGTGACAAATGCCAAAGGTTTGGAAGTATGGGGAAGAGACAAGAGATGCCTCAAGTGCCAATGCTATACTGTGACCCTTTTGATGTATGGGGTATAGATTTTATGGGACCTTTTCCACCATCTAACGGCTACACATATATTCTGCTGGCAGTGGACTACCTATCTAGGTGGGTGGAAGCTGTGCCAACCAGAGCCAATGATGCGAGGGCTGTGTTAAAATTTTTGAAGTCTAATATCTTTTGCCGGTTTGGAGTTCCTAAGGCTTTGGTGAGTGATCAAGGGTCTCATTTCTGTAACAAGCTTATGTCTTCATTGCTCAGTCAATTTGGGGTGAATCACAAGGTTTCTACACCTTACCATCCCCAAACCAATGGAGAAGCTGAGGTGAGCAATAGGCAAATTAAAAACATCCTTGAGCGAATTGTGAAGCCAAGTAGGAAGGATTGGAGTTTGAGACTTGAAGAAGCTCTCTGGGCATATAGGACTTCATTCAAGACTCCTATTGGCATGTCTCCTTATCGGCTCATATATGGAAAGGCTTGTCATCTACCAGTTGAGCTGCAGCACAAGTCTTATTGGGCAGTTAAATCTTGTATTGAGGATATGGATGCTGCTGCTCAAGAAAGGCAGTTGACTCTGAGTGAGCTTGAGGAGCTGAGGAATGAAGCTTTTGAGAACTCAAGGATCCTGAAAGAGAAGACTAAGGCCATTCATGATAGTGGCATTCTGAGGAAGCAGTTCAAGGAGGGAGATCTTGTCTTGTGCTATCGCGTGAGATTCAAATTTTGTGGAGGAGGCAAGCTTAAAGACAAGTGGCAAGGACCTTATGAAGTGCTCAAGTCTCATGACTTTGGGATGGTTGAGATCAAGAATCTCAAGGATGGCCGTGTGTACAAGGTCAATGGCCACTTGCTCAAATTGTATAAGGAGAATTTCAAGCCTCCCTAAAGGTCGTTTCTTTCCTTTCCTCACTTATTCTTTTATTGCAAATTCTTAAGTGTGGGGGAAGATGTTAGAATTAAAAAAATTAGGATTATGTTTAAATTTAGGATTTTGTTTAGGTTTGTTAGGTTGTTTAAATATGAAAAATTTCATTAGTGCTGGGGGATGCCTATTTGTGTCAGGAAGTGTCATTGAGGAAATAGAGGATTTTGCATTCGGAAGTGCTTTTGCTTCCGGAAGCTCTCACTTAGACTTTGCTACTTAGGATCAGATTGTGTTCACTTTGCTTCCGCTAGGGGATGAAGTTCATTGTGCACAAGCGTTGATGCATCCGGAAGCAATTTTGCTTCCGGTAGCATGTTTGCTTCCGCTAGGGGTGAGATTAGAATCTGAACCTAGAGTGACTTCCTATAGCAGTTCTACTTCCGGTAGCATTTTTGCTTCCGGAAGCCTAGCAGCTTGAGTCTGAATTCAGTTAGGCTTCCTGAGTGTCAGTGAGTAAAAAAAATGAAAAAAAAAAAAAAAAAAAAAAAAAAAAAAATTTAGGTTGTGTTTAGTGTAGTCTTGTTAATAATACATGCATATGAGCCATTTGTTTGTTGGAACTGCCCTGCCTTTTATTTTGCTGCTTTGCCTTTCAAATACATCTTCCTACTTGATTTGATTGGTCCATTGAGGACAATGTATGCTTTAAGTGTGGGGGAGGTGTATTATGTGCTTAAAAGTGGTCTGATTCAAAGCTTTCACACTTGGTTTTTGGATTTATTTGGCATGATTTTTCTTGAAAATTTGACTTGATTATGGCTCTTGAAAGCAAATGGAATTGTCCTTTAGTGTGTAAGTAGAATTCTTGGAATGATTACTTGGGGCATTGCATGGGGCACTTTTAAGGTATAAAGAGGGTGTTAGTTTCTCATTTAACTTTTCTTAGGGAGGAAGTGACTAATTAGAGTAAGCTATAAATGTGAGAAGCCTCCAACCGAATTGAGTGGGCCAATAGTCAACTTGACCTCCTAGAACTTGTCCTAGCTCTTGTTCAAGATCACAATGCATGGTATGATTGAAAATGAAAGGGGCGTTTCTTTCTAAACCCTCATGACCCAAACACTAGCCAACCAAAAATATTATCCTTTGTTTAACCCCTTTGGGCCATTCACTATTCTTTTCTATCACCTTGACCAATGTTTGAATGAGTGACTATAGCATATGCTTGCATTTATATTAGCTTTGTATTGTTGTATCTGGTGTAAAGCATGCTACATTGTGAGAAATAAAAGAGGCCGAGAGCCCTTGAGTGAAAAAGAAGAAAAGAGAGGTGGCCAAAGGCCAAGAAAAAGCAAAAGAAAAGGAAAAAAATATAAGGCCGAAGGCCTAAGTAAAAAAAAAGAAAGAAAAGCACAAAGTGCTTATGAATGCCAAAGGCATTTGAGTTAAAAGAAAAATTGAGAGAAGCACAAAGTGCTTGAAAAAAAAAAAATGTAGCATGCTTAGTGGAATTGTATTCATTGTATTGCATGCATATGTGGTGGTAACTTGTTTATATCATTGGTCATTGACTATTTTCCATCATTCACCATTCATTATTAGCCTTCCATTTAAACCACAAAGTCCCCTAGATTTGGTTGTGTCATGCATAATAATGGGTGGAGAATTTAGAGCTATTACAAGCTTATGGTGATGGTCAAGTGCATTGAGCCAAAGAGTGATCACAAGTCCCTAGTTAGGCATTTTTCCTAACTTGAGTGAATGAGTTTAAACACTTTATCCGGTGAGGAAAAATCTCAATTGGCACTCCTCCTTAAGCCTAGTTGCTTGTTAAACTTGCATTCGCTTTGTATTCTTAGATTTGGCCTATGCGAAGTTCTAGGGAAAGGTTCAAGAAGATCTACTTGTATTCTATGATAATTCCAATTGCCTTCACTATGCTTAATGATTAAGTTAATCTTTTATATGACTTTGCCCGGAGTGCAAAGATTAAGTGTGGGGGATTTGATTGGACCAAATTTCATACCTTTAAGCATGTGCATTTGAGCTTAATTAGTGTGGTTTATTTGTTATATTTGATCATTATTGGTACATTTTTATGCGCATGCTTATGTATAAATATTTGAAGAATAACAGCCATATTACTTGCATTTTATGAAACCAAGGGTATTTTGGTCATTTTGACTATGTGATGTGTTCCTTATGTAGGGGGGTCCCAAGTGGGCCCCATACACCCTTGGTGGAGTTTCAGTGGAGATAACTTGGCAAGAAGGAAGGCTAGATGACAAGCACTCAGGTTCACATCCGGAAGCAAACGTGCTGGCGCTGGCGGACAAAGAGTTGCATCAGGGAGTGGATTCTCATCAAGTGGATTTACATCCGGAAGTGGATTTATATCCGGAAGCAAACGTGCTGGCGCTGGCGGACAAAGAGTTGCATCAGGGAGTGGATTCTCATCCAGTGGATTCTCATCCGGAAGTGAATGTGCTCGCGCTTGTAGTATGAAGTCCTGTATCCGGAAGCCAAAGTCCATCAGTCAGCGAGTGCAAGAGTCAGACTGCACAATGATCAGAAATGTCAACTACTTTTCAGAAGTCTTTGGTGCAGAGTTAATTTAAGGCAAAGTCAACCCTGCAGCTTGAAGTTACTTGGGGAGCATTTTTTCCAAATGAGGCAAAATTGGCGCCAAGGTCAAATTCAAGTCTGGAGGGCTCATTAAGGGCAAAAAGGGAAGCACAATCACTTGAGGAAAAAGGAGGAATCTTTGAAAATGCATGGAGATGAGATCTAGTCCACATTCATCCTAACTTTTACCAAATACCAAAAATACCCTTTGGGCGATAATCCCAAAGCTACTCACCACTATAAAACCCCAAAACGTAACTAACTTACACACACCTGTACTTCACTGACTTCATTTTTCACTTTTTCTCTCTCCTCTAACAAACTCTCTCAACTCCATCTCCATTTTCTTCATCTCTTTCACCTCACAACCTCCGCCATGCCCAGAATCTCACAACTACCTTCATCCACCTTCATCTCCATGTCAGGCTAGATCGCCTATCCTTCTTCTCCAAGGAAATGTGCTTGTAGACTTAACCTATGGCTTCATATGCTTGTAATTTTCTCTTTTAGGTTTCAAGCTAGATGTAAATTTTTGCCTATGTATGACCTTGATTAGGCGTGTATAGGTTAGACATCTAGTTTTAGGTGTTCTACTTTATGTTAGCTTGAAAACCTCTCTTGATTGTTAAGGACATGAAAACTGAGGCTTAATTCTTGTAGTTTCATATATGTATGTGTGTGCGATTAGCTCCTCTTACATTTGTGGAATGAATTTGTTTCTTAAGTGCTATAGATTTGGTACTTAATGTTGCTTAGGTATGTTCTTGGCTTGAAAGAGCTTAAGCCTTAATTGAATTAGTTAAACTCTTGTAGACTTCTTTGATTAAAGAGATCTTGAGAATTTAACTAGTTTATATTAAGAAGAACAAGTATATGAAGTCCGATTAAACATAAGCACGGAGTACTTGGAGAAGGAGGTACATCTCATCCATACTTTCACTCATTCACTTTTGATTCTGTTAGTTGTAGTTTAGATTAGTTTTAATTAGTCTTACATATAAAACCTGCACACAACCTGTTTGATAATTTGCTTAACTTGTAATTAATTGACCTAAGCAAGAGATAAAACCGAACTGTGAATTGACCTAGGACTTGCTGCTAACTATTGTAGTTTAATTCTAGTTTTATTTGCTTTAGCTCTTTTTAGACGACGAAAAAGAGTTAAATCAAGCAAGCTGTGCTCATTGCATCTGCCCAGAAGATTTGAGGAACTTCCTTCTCATTTACCATGATACGAGCCATCTCAGTCAAAACTCTGTTCTTCCTTTCAACAACACCATTTTACTGAGGGGTTCTAGGAGCAGAGAAGTTGTGATCAATTCCTTTTTCTTCACAAAGTTCCTTGAACTCTTTGTTCTCAAATTCACCGCCATGATCTGATCTTATTGAAACTATGCTTTGATCCTTTTCATTCTGCAATTTCTTACCAAGCACATAAAAGACATCAAAAGCTTCATGTTTGGAGGAAAGAAATGCAACCCAAGTAAATCTTGAATAGTCATCAACTATAACCAAAGTATAGAGATTGTCTCCAAGGCTCTTAACTCTAGCTAGTCCAATTAGGTCCATGTGAAGTAATTCCAATGACCTAGATGTGGAGACTAGCTTTTTAGATTTAAATGATGTTTTTGTTTGCTCTCCTTTTTGTCAAGCTTCACAAATAGTATCATGCTTGAATTTAAAGCTGGGAATACCTATCACTAAGTCTCCCTTAATTAATTTTTCTAGTTGAGTGAAGTTTACATGAGCTATTTGTTCCAAAGCCAACAATTTTCATCGTTTGAAATGAAACATTTTTCTTCTAAATTTTGATTTAATTCTAAAGTATACAAAATTCCATTTCTGCTAGCCTTTAGACGTCGAGACCGAAGAGTTAGGTGGTTGCCGGTGAATAATTGGGTTTGGATATGGTATATAAGGGAGAGAGAGAGGGAAAGATATATGATGGAGTGAGGCGTAGAAGAGTGTGTTGAGTGTGAGTCATTGGATTGATAAACGTGGCTGTCACCCAAGAGGGGGGGGTGAATTGGGTGAGAGAATAAATTAAATCTTTTGATTCTTCTTTCCGAAAGACTGCTTGTGCTTGGTGATAATATTTACGAAGTAGTGATATGCACAAGTCAGTATGTTATGTGATGCAAAATAGAATGTTTGAATGTAAATTTATGCACACATAAATTTATCCTGGTTCGGTCACCCAGACCTACATCCAGTCCCCAGGCTCCACCTGAGATTTTCAATCCACTATTCTTGTTTAAACCGGGCACAAGAGAAGCCTTTACACTTTAGGTTTTACGAGCACGGGTTCACCTAACAACCCACAGGTTTTACAACGGGTTCACCTGCAAACCTTACCGCAAGTTTTACGGGATCACTTGCAACCTTACAAACGCAAGTTTTACGGGCTAACTTGCAACCTATGGAGATTTAGACAACCTCTAAATGCTCCCCCTTACAAATTGTAAGTTTACACTATGTTCACTCTATGAACTGATTGTGCTAAACACTTAAGCTTAAAACTAACTCTCTCTAAGAGTGGATGATGTTACTCACTTAAGTACAATAAAATCACTCTCGGAAACATATCACAAATCTGGATCTGAGAGTAGTAGAAGATGTATAGGATGAAGAATATGATATATCAGATACTTTGCTCTGTTCTCTCTCTTTCTTCCATATCTTCTCTTCTGAATGAATGTCTCTTTTATACTTGGCTTCATAGGCTTCGGTGGCAAGTTGAATATGAACGTTTGAATAGTGCCGTTAATCCTATGTTACCGTTGAGAAGTACATCTTCATTAATGCTTAGCAGGGTAGACTTGCTTTATCTCTGAAAAGTAGTCCTGACACCTCTGCTCTGACAAAAGCATTCTGACTTCTGAGTATGTGATGTTTACTCTTGCACTCTTGCTGACGGATGATCATCATTCATCCGCAAGTGGAAATCTTGCTCTGCAAGTGTTAAGCTCTGAGCCTCAATGTCAAGAGTCTTTCCATCCGGAAGCTCATTTGCATCCGGAAGCGTGACCATGTTCTGCACATACTGGTTAGTCCAACATAGCAATATATATAAGAATTGTTCATGCTGTGGGAAGCTTGTTTGCTATGGGGAGTAGTTTACTTAGACTGTGTTCTGATTTGGTCTATGATGTATCCGGAAGCATTTTTACATCCGGAAGTAAAACTACTAGATGAAGGATCTTTGTTCACTATAACTCACTCACACTTAGTGTATTTCATCTCAACACTCAGCGCTAGTCACTAAGCTATCGGAAGCACTTTTACTTGACGTAGTGAACTCAATGACGCTCAGGGTGAAATCTATTCTATCAATCTGCGCCAGTCAAGATCTAACAGGAAGCAACTTCACTTGATGTTGCATTTCCACTGACGCTCGGGGTTAAATCTATTCTATCAGTCTGCGCCAGTCTAAATCTAATAGGAAGTGCTTTCACTTGGCGAAGTAGACTTACTGACGCTTGGGGTAATAACTATTCTATTGCTCTGCGCCAGTCTGAGTCTAACAGGAAGCGCTTTCACTTGGGGAAGTAGACTTACTGACGCTTGGGGTAATATCTATTCTGTCGCTCTGCGCCAGTCTAATTCTAACAGGAAGCGCTTTCACTTGGGGAAGTAGACTCACTGTCGCTTGGAGTAATATCTATTCTATCGCTCTGCGCCAGTCTAAGTCTAACAGGAAGCAACTTCGCTTCCGATTGAACCATAGCTTAGTCTTAGGGTTTGTGCACCTAAAGTTCATGGACTAAGTTAATTCCCAGTGATTTACTTGCTGATGCTGGGGGATGAAAACATTCATCCGCATGCGCAAGTCCTAATCTATCCGGAAGTAGATCTTCACCCGGAAGCACTCTTACTTGGGATCCTATGTCATCCTATTGCTTCCTAGGCACTTGGTCTAATCCTCTATATTTTAGTCTTCATCAAAACTTAAGATTCTAACATTCTCCCCCTTTTTGATGATGACAAACCTAGTTTTATCGATTAAGTTCCTAAGGAAGGATTATCAAGAGAATAAAAGCAATGGATAGCAACAAGTAACTCAGACAAATATTATTGACAAGCAGAGGTTACAAGTCAGAGTTATGTAATCAAATAACATATACAAGTAAAGAATGTATACAAATAAATTTTACTAAGTATGAATGAAAATATGCATGAAAACAAAATCACCAAAAATATTTGGATTGGGGGTTAGAGTTTGTGTCTCTTTTTCTTTTCCCTCTCTTTCTGTCTCTCTTCATTTTCCTCACGCTCACTCTGGTTTATCTGGGCAATGATCTCTTGAAGCTCTTTTTCCTCTTTTTCCCTTCTGAGCCTTTCTGATTCAATGGACTCCTCGTATGCCCTTTTCATGTTCTCCACTTCTTCATACCCAGGGAAACCTGTAGCATCATCGAAGTAGGAGATCTCTCCATTGGGATAGTGTACAGCCCGGATTCTCACATTCCATGCAGAGAAGTTGGAATCCTCTTCAACTTCTTGGGCTTTCCTTTTCCCTTTCCCTTTGCTCTTCCCTTTACTTTTGCTAATTGGAGGAGTGGGCATGGCACTTGCTCTTTCAGCATCGAGGCAAGCCATCTGACCAAAGGATAGCTTGTCAGTGAATCCATACTTCTCAAATTCTTCAGGAGTCATGTCTTCAATTTCCAATTTGACTTCCTTCAGAATTGGAACCGCTTGGACCACTGGATTTTCTTGCACAACCTGAGCAGATGAAGTTCCTTGCTCAGGTAGGTCAGATGGAGTCTCCTCCTCAGACTCATCAGATTCAGTGGTGGCAATTAACTTTCTGGCACGTTTCCTAGCAACGGCCTTCTTTCTGGGTGCACTGAATCTGGCAGCTGGCTCAGACGAGGGAGGAGGATCAGAAGATTGCTCAGATGAAGGGATCTCAGACTCTTGCCCAGAGGATGCAGGAACAGGCCTGGCTATCACAATGAGAGGATGGTTGGGTCTCTTCAGTCCCCACTTCATTATGATCTCCTCAACCATCTCTCTACTTGTTTTATTTGGAGGAGGCTCTGATGATGACTCAGATTGTGAGGATTGTTCATTCTGCCCAAACACAACCATCTCCAAATGTGATCTTTGCTCAGCTGTTCTCTTCTGCTTCAGGAAACGGAGGGCCTCTCCTCTTATAAGGCTCTCTGCACCACTCAGCCTCTGAGACTCATATGCACGACGCAGGGCGGCCGTGATATCTTCATCAATCCAGAGTGAAGGCTGGCTGAGAACATCCCTTGTGGCCATACTTAGGCGAAGAGTAGACATAACATTTCTCCCCCTTTTGTCATCATCAACAGGGGTGAGTGCCAGGGATGGAGTGGATGTGGAGGAGGATGGAGGTGGTTCAGGACCAAATTTCTTGGGAGGGGAGGGTGAGAGGGTAGAGGTGGAGGATGTGGGAGAAGATAGGTGTTCAGGAGTTTGAGGAGGGTCGGGGAAGCAGCTGGTGGTGACAAAGATATCCCCATAAGGATGAGTGGAGGAGTATTCTTTGTAGTTAGCGGAGTCAGGGGTAAAGGGTAAATGGTCATCGGAGAGTGGTTGAAGGCGGGGATACTCGCCGTATGGTTGGCTGAGGGGGTGAATGGCTGTTTCAGATCCTATGGGTCTAGGGCTTGGATGGGTAGGGTTGGAGAAGCGGAGTGGAGAGCGTGTAGGGGCACCTGGTCGTGTGGGAATGGGTGAGGATGAGGATGAGGAAGGTGAGGATGAGAAGTTTCTAGGAGAATGGCGTGGAGAGTTGTGAGGTGAGTCTTGGGTTTGGTCGTCATGGGTAGGTGAAGGTTGGGATTGTTGGTCATTGTTGGGTGATGGTGGGGCTTGTTGGTCATTTTGTGGTGGAGGCTGAGGTTGTTGACTGTTGGGCGGAGGAGGAGGAGGGTTTTGAGGAGGAGGAGGAGGAGGTGGTAAGTTACCTTGTGATGAGGGTTGGGGAATTTGTAGGTGCTGGAGGATGAGGTCTAATTTTGCATCCACCCTGGCAAGGTGATTCTTGAGTTGTCCTACTCTGTCCTCAAGTCGTTGGATTCGCTCCCCTTGGTGGTGGAAGCCAGCTTCACATTCAACACGGAGAGGACCCACCAAGGAATCAGTCAGTCTAAACAGAAGCTCTTCCTTTATGTCCTCTGCAAAGGCCCTAACAGAAGCTGGAACCCTTGCACTACGGCTTGGCCCAGCATGAGAGTCAACTTCCTGATCGCCTGCTCCAGATGCAGAGGGAGCTGAAGTACCAGAAGCACTACTGGCTTGTGAGCGTGAGCGAGTGGGCTTAGGAGGCTTGAAATACTTGATCCCCATCCTTGCCACATTGGTTGCTCCCACAGGCCTACACTTGACATTCTCTTCTTCCACAGCAGATGTAGCCTTGATCAGATGCTTCTCAAGAAGGAAGGCAATGATGGTGGGATAGGGAAGATACCCTGACTTGTCATTGCTTAACCAGCGCTGAAGCTCTAGGCATATCAACTGCCCAGGGTTGAAAGGCTTGAGCGAGAGGAGTCTAGGGAACCAAGGGTTGTCCAGCAGTGTGAATTCGTTGAAGTTGCCTCCCTTATGAGTCATTATCCGGGAGTAGACGTAGTACAAGAGCCTGTTAGAATCAGACATCTTGGACACCTTCTTGCTGTTGGTGCCATACAACTCCTCGAGTTCCTCCTTGCTGTACTTGTGAGACTCAGGGTAGATCCATTCATTCATATCCTCTTCTGTGATTCCCATCATCTCATTCAAGGTTCTCCAAGTGAACCTGAAGGTTCTTCCTCTTACAGTGGCAGTGAAGGAGAGTTTGTGGACTTGCTCTTTCCCATCCACCTTCCTGTACTTAGCTCTGCCTGAGAGGGATTGGCAAAAGACTCGCAGGACGTTGACGTTGTAGTCCTGGTTGATGCCCAGCCAAGGCATATACTTTTCCAAGTAAGGGCGCAGATGAGCAAACCCTAGTTCATCCAACTTGTCCAGATTGATGAACAGGCCATGGTTGAAGATGGGAATGGATGTCTCAAATTTGGCGGATACACTCTCCAAAGCCCCATCTCTATAAACTGTGGGATCATCTTCTTCCTCAACCCTCTGCCTCTTGGTGGAAGGCTCCTCAGAAAAATGAACCTTCTTCTTCTTTCCCTTTCCCTGAGCATCTCGCTCTTGTTCAGAACCCACTGCCTGTTCTATTCTACCAGAGGTTTCAGGCTGACCCTGAACGTCTTCACCCTGTCCCCGTGATTGCCCAGAACCTTCTTGGCGTTCATGAAGTTCTTCATGTTGCTCTTCATGGTGCCCAGATTTACCAGAATGCTTGTGAGTGGATTTCCCAGATTTCGATTTATGTTTCTTGGAAGAAGAGGTTTTCTGGATGACTGGGTTGGATTCATTCGTATCGGCCATTTTTTTTTTTTGTATGAATGTTGTGTAAATAAAGATGAAATGCAAGAAGTGTGAAAAATAAAGAGCACAATGGAGAAGATGAAAAGACTTTTCAGAGAAAATGATGAGAATGAAAAGATGTAGTAAAAAGTGAAAATGGAAAATGACTTCTATTTATAGGTAAAATTTCTGAGGATAGAATGGGCATACTCTTTCAAATTTTCACACATTGGGTAATGTAAGTTTTTAAGTTGGAACGACACACCTGATGACACGTGTTGCTTCAGCGAAGGCACAGCGTTTCATAGAGGAAGTTGAAACGTTTTCTGAAGTGATGTGTCCCTTGATCTGACACTGGCGCTCTTGATCATATTGAATTATCATCCAGCGCTAGCCAAAGAGTATCCGGAAGTGATTTTGCTTCTGGTCGGACAGACGCTCCTGGTTGCCTTGAGTAGTCATTCAGCGTCAGCACGAGAGCATCCGGAAGTAGTTTTGCTTCCGATGGTACTTACTTAAGATTTAACATTGAGTAACTCGTTGATGTTCTCTCTTGTGCATCCACAGCGATCAAGCTTTCATAACTAAAGCCATATTTGCATCAAGTAGAGTTTGTTTGATCTTCTCAATTTCAGGAGCAGTAGCTCTCGGAGCCCAGTATGAACAACAACTCATTCAGATTTGATACATTGCTCTGATCAGGTATGATTATGAAAATTGTTGTTCCTTCGTACCTTCTTTCCTACAAAATAGCAAATGATTTCTCTCCCCATTTTTCAGTCTCCAAACTTGGATCTGACTGGTCAGTTTGTAGGAAGTATGTGATTCTTATGCACTTAAGAAATATTCACTATGAATATAGCATTGCGAATCAACTATGACTATATGCACATGGCTTCTGATAATGATAGTCATAGATAGCATGTAGAGTATGAACATTGTGTGAAATATCTTATAAGCCATATCATGTTCATGCTTATGATGCTTAATGTAAAATCTCAATAAGTCCATCTTACATTTGCATAGGAGATTTTACTGTTGCATGCTTCAACCTTAAATAATCCCTTGCTTACCCAAGGAGATCTTTTATACTTATCCTTGGCCTGAAGCACTTTCTTAGGAGAGACAGGATTCGCAGGTTTTCTCCATGTGAGTTGAGACATCCTCTCTCTTTTGTCCTTCTCAGGATAGTTGAATGGAACTCTGTGATAGCTTATCCCTGAGACAAGGTCTTTGTTCCTTGTGGTAGCGCACTGCTTCTTATGATTGAACCAGGTAGTTGCAGTAGTGACATCACCACGAGTTCTCTTCTTTGGGACAAGAGAAACTCTTGATCTTTCCTGCACAGGTAAGGCACTAGAAGAGAGTTTTGGTACCCATTTGTACTTGGGTCCTACATAGTTAGCGCTGGACCTTACTTGTCCTTTGGGGATCCATATATATTTATTTCTCACATTTAAATTTCTCTTAAAATTGCATGTGTGAGAAATATGACCAGTTCTACCACAATAATGACAGATAATGGGATGATGTTCAGAATCAGATTTCTTATCACTATTATGGTGGTCAGTTTTCTTTTCAAAGACTCTATGTTTATTAACTTTTGAAATCTCAGGGTCTTTCGAAAAGTCTTCTTTTATGATTGGGACTTTGGACTCCTTGGTTGTAGAAGAAGGAATAAGTTCCTCAAGTTCCCTATTCCTTTTTCTTAAGCCTAGAATTTCTTTTGCAAGTTTACAGAATTCAACATGTAGCTCATTATACATATCTTGCAATTCAGAAGTTTCAAGTTTAGGTACCTCATTTTCTTCAGCTTCTGAATCTACTAGGCGGAGATCCACTCTCTCTTTGCTGATACTAGCTTCTACTACATCACCATCCAGTAGCTCATCAACGGTGGATTCACAAGGAGCACATAGTGAGCTTTGGACAGCCTTATCATCAAGAAATTGGTTAGAAGCATACATAGTATCAAGAGTGTTCCAAATATCTATAGCCCTAGAGCAATGTTTAATTTTCTGGTAATCATTGTCAGATAAACTTTTGTGCAAAATTTGCATTGCTCTAAGGTTTAAGTAAAATAAGCTTTTGTCCTCTTCTGTCCAATTTACTTTTGGTTTGAAATCAGAGTCCTTTTCAAAAACATCCCACATTTTGAAATCAGTGGATAGTATAAAACTTTTCATCCTTCCCTTCCATAAGTAAAAATCAGCATTTTCTAACACGGGTGGGATTGTATGATCAAAACCTTCAAAACACATTTTGTAACCCAAATCAGCCTAGGTCTTTGCACTTGAGATCGTTGGATCCTTTAAACAAGTGACCTTGCTCTGATACCAAATGATAAACGTGGCTGTCACCCAAGAGGGGGGGGGGTGAATTGGGTGAGAGAATAAATTAAATCTTTTGATTCTTCTTTCCGAAAGACTGCTTGTGCTTGGTGATAATATTTACGAAGTAGTGATATGCACAAGTCAGTATGTTATGTGATGCAAAATAGAATGTTTGAATGTAAATTTATGCACACATAAATTTATCCTGGTTCGGTCACCCAGACCTACATCCAGTCCCCAGGCTCCACCTGAGATTTTCAATCCACTATTCTTGTTTAAACCGGGCACAAGAGAAGCCTTTACACTTTAGGTTTTACGAGCACGGGTTCACCTAACAACCCACAGGTTTTACAACGGGTTCACCTGCAAACCTTACCGCAAGTTTTACGGGATCACTTGCAACCTTACAAACGCAAGTTTTACGGGCTAACTTGCAACCTATGGAGATTTAGACAACCTCTAAATGCTCCCCCTTACAAATTGTAAGTTTACACTATGTTCACTCTATGAACTGATTGTGCTAAACACTTAAGCTTAAAACTAACTCTCTCTAAGAGTGGATGATGTTACTCACTTAAGTACAATAAAATCACTCTCGGAAAAATATCACAAATCTGGATCTGAGAGTAGTAGAAGATGTATAGGATGAAGAATATGATATATCAGATACTTTGCTCTGTTCTCTCTCTTTCTTCCATATCTTCTCTTCTGAATGAATGTCTCTTTTATACTTGGCTTCATAGGCTTCGGTGGCAAGTTGAATATGAACGTTTGAATAGTGCCGTTAATCCTATGTTACCGTTGAGAAGTACATCTTCATTAATGCTTAGCAGGGTAGACTTGCTTTATCTCTGAAAAGTAGTCCTGACACCTCTGCTCTGACAAAAGCATTCTGACTTCTGAGTATGTGATGTTTACTCTTGCACTCTTGCTGACGGATGATCATCATTCATCCGCAAGTGGAAATCTTGCTCTGCAAGTGTTAAGCTCTGAGCCTCAATGTCAAGAGTCTTTCCATCCGGAAGCTCATTTGCATCCGGAAGCGTGACCATGTTCTGCACATACTGGTTAGTCCAACATAGCAATATATATAAGAATTGTTCATGCTGTGGGAAGCTTGTTTGCTATGGGGAGTAGTTTACTTAGACTGTGTTCTGATTTGGTCTATGATGTATCCGGAAGCATTTTTACATCCGGAAGTAAAACTACTAGATGAAGGATCTTTGTTCACTATAACTCACTCACACTTAGTGTATTTCATCTCAACACTCAGCGCTAGTCACTAAGCTATCGGAAGCACTTTTACTTGACGTAGTGAACTCAATGACGCTCAGGGTGAAATCTATTCTATCAATCTGCGCCAGTCAAGATCTAACAGGAAGCAACTTCACTTGATGTTGCATTTCCACTGACGCTCGGGGTTAAATCTATTCTATCAGTCTGCGCCAGTCTAAATCTAATAGGAAGTGCTTTCACTTGGCGAAGTAGACTTACTGACGCTTGGGGTAATAACTATTCTATTGCTCTGCGCCAGTCTGAGTCTAACAGGAAGCGCTTTCACTTGGGGAAGTAGACTTACTGACGCTTGGGGTAATATCTATTCTGTCGCTCTGCGCCAGTCTAATTCTAACAGGAAGCGCTTTCACTTGGGGAAGTAGACTCACTGTCGCTTGGAGTAATATCTATTCTATCGCTCTGCGCCAGTCTAAGTCTAACAGGAAGCAACTTCGCTTCCGATTGAACCATAGCTTAGTCTTAGGGTTTGTGCACCTAAAGTTCATGGACTAAGTTAATTCCCAGTGATTTACTTGCTGATGCTGGGGGATGAAAACATTCATCCGCATGCGCAAGTCCTAATCTATCCGGAAGTAGATCTTCACCCGGAAGCACTCTTACTTGGGATCCTATGTCATCCTATTGCTTCCTAGGCACTTGGTCTAATCCTCTATATTTTAGTCTTCATCAAAACTTAAGATTCTAACATGGATCAAATGTTGAAATATATCTAGTTTAAAAATATCACATCTCTTGTAAGCCACCTTAAAGTTGTAAAAATGACTCTACTTTTATCTAAATTTAACTTTTGTTTATCTATGACCAGACATTCATTTGAGTCAAAAATGACCCAGTTACCTCTGTCATTACATTGACTAACACTTAATAAATTGTGGCACAAACCATCTACCAGATAGACTTCTTTGATTGGACCTACTTGTCCTACACTAGTGATTCTGCCACTTTGGTTACCTCCAAAGCTAACTTTGACTCCTTCCTTCATTTCAAGGGAGTTGAATTTCTCTTTGTCTCCCGTCATGTGTCTAGAGCATCCACTGTCAATTTCTTTGTTTGATGCTCTAAAACATATCTGCACAATTTAAACACACTTAGGTACCCAACATTACTTGGGTCCTTTAGAGTTAGTCAAAGACCACTGATCTGAAGAGATCTTGGTGGTAGATGTCCCTTTGGGGACCCATTTATAGGAGTTGCTAATCCCATATTTTCTATGGTAGCAAGAAGATTGGGTGTTCCCCTGTTTATTGCAATAATTACAAAAACTATAAGATGAAAAATGATAGTATAAATTTCTTTGAAAAGATGCAAATCTTGTTTTCTTCTGTGGTTTTGGCTTAGGGTTGTAGCCTATACCAGTCCTATCCATATACCCTTTTTGCTCTTGAAGGATAACTTTCAACATAGTGGATCTTTTAGTAAACTTTTCTAGAGCAGTTGTTAGTCTTTCCTTTTCCTTGATTAATATCTCACAGTTTGAACATTGAGTGATGTTGGCTTCATGTTCTTCCTTTGATGTGATCGCAACATCAGACTCAGGGCTGGTCGCAATCTCAGATCTAGTACTGATCGCAGTATTAGATTCAGATCTGATTGCAGTATCAGATTTAAGACTGATCGCAATATTAGATTTTTCTTTTAACTTTTTATTTTCTTTTCTAAGAATAGATACTTCTTTTGCAAGTTTATAAAATTCAGTAACCAAACTGTTATATTCATCTTGTAGGTCATAATTTTCAGAATCATTTACCTCAGTATTTTCATGATCGGAGTCATCTGATTTCTCTTGAGCTACCAAACACAAGTTGGCAGCTTCCTCAGTTTCCTCTTCATCTTCTGAACTATCTCCCCAGATAGATCCTACAAAGGCTTTCTTTTTGTCTTTTTCCTTAAACTTCCGAAGACTTGGACACTCAGCTTTGAAGTGGCCAGGCTTTTTGCACTCAAAGCAGACAGGTGCCTTTTCCTTTTCATACTTAGCTAGAGAACCAAACAGAGCAGTGACTGTCTTTGTTGATTCTCCTTGAACTTCCTGCAAAATAGTAACCTTAGTGATCCAATCAACTTTTATTACTTTAAGAATTTTATTTACCTGTTCCTTCTCAGAGATGGTTCTTCCTAAAGCAGCGAGATTGTTTATAAGATGAGTGAATCTGATTTCTAGGTCTCTAATAGGCTCGTCGGGAAACATAGTAAATTTGTGGAATTCTTCAACAAGCATTTCCACTCTTCTATCTTTCACACCAGTGGTCCCTTCATGAACAGTTTGAAGAGCATCCCACATTTCCTTAGCAGATTTAAGATGGCTTATTCTGAAATATTCTTTCTGACTCAAAGCACATTGAATAATAAGAATAGCTTTGTGGTTTAGCTCCATCATGGCAAAATCTTCATCTATAAATTTGTCTTCAGTCTTTGGAGTACCCTCAGTATCCTTAAGAACAAGGTTTCCGTTTTGAATGATATATTCCATAGTCTGTATCCATGGGCTTTAATGAAATTCTCCATTTTGAATCTCCAGAAGATATAGTTCAGACCATCAAAGCCAGGAGGCTTGTTGGGAGGAGTTGAAATATCTGGAAGCACATTCTCTACAACATCCATCACTGGATCTTTACTTGCCAGATTCGTTGGAATCTAATAAGGGAAGACCTGCTCTGATACCAAATGAAAGCGAGGATGCACAAGAGGGGGGTGAATTGTGCTACAAATTAAAAAACTTAAACTACCAATAAAATAAACGCAAACCAATTTATACTGGTTCAGCCAAAACTCTTACCTACGTCCAGTTCACCAACACCTCGTTGGGTTCCACTAAGTTCAGGTTTTACAACAGGTTCACTTGAAAACCTTTACAAGTGAAAGAATCTCTCTAACACTCCCCCTTACTACCTGTAAGGTCTCAGCCCTGTTCTAAAGCTCCAAGCTTCAGAACAACCTCAAAATAGAAGAGGATTTAATTCAAATCACTAAGTTCACAGATGAACAGATGTTGTTAGACATTTAAGCTTGTGATCACAGTGACTTAAATGCTCTTTAAAGATTTTTACAGAGAGTAGGTGCTTGTTCAGATTGTTCGGTAAAGAGCAATAAAGTACACTGTGCTATTTATAGTCTTCAATGGAGGAAATAGTCGTTTGACACACTGAGATGAAGACTTGAATCTGTTGGACTCATTTAATGCTTGGTACTTGGTTCATCTCATGTTGCTTGAAGAAGATGATGAACAATAAATGCAGCTTCAAACTTTGACAGTAAATGTTGCTTCTTTTAGGTGAGAAGTTGCCTTGAGAGCATATATGGCGGAAGAATGAGTCTAACGTCTTCTGAAAAGGCATTCTGATCATGACAGTGTACTTTTGTACTTGATTTGCTTTCTGGTCGACACTTCAATCAGGCTTTGATCAGACTTGCTTTGATCAGATGCTGCACACTTAGATCACACATTAAAAGTATAACACTTTCAATCATTTGACACTCCAATCACAATTTGATTATGGTTCCGATCAGTCCGTGATCTAACCTTCTTAGTTTTGCTTAGGCTTGCTCTGATTGATATTCCAATCACTATTTTCAGTTATCCATGATCGCAATTTTCTAGTGATTGTTATGTCTTAGCATGATTGCTAGGTCTTGTGATTGCTACGTCTTATCCTGATTGCAACATCTTATGATTGCTATGTCTATGTCTGATAGCAACTTCTTGTGATTGCTATGTCTATATCTGATTGCAATGTCTTATGATTGTTATGTCTTATCCTGATTGCTAGTGGTTATTTAGTGATCAGACTATTTATGATCTCACTTAGTTATCATCAAAACTTAAGATTCTAACAGATAGTTTGTTACGTTTTTTTAAGAAATTTCTAAATTGAGTGATGTAGAATTTGATTTTGATCTGTATCAAAAAAGAATTTGATTTTGATCTTGTGATGAGTTTACCATGCATTGAACCAATCAAATTTAAGCAAAGTGGAAGTTACTATGACATGTAGACCAATGAGGTTTGAGCTTAGACTTTTAATTGGATAACAATTTAGGTGTTACAGACGACATAGCTATTCTCAACATGCTGACCAAAAATTCAGCCCAATCCAAAATATATTTCTCCCTTCTTTTCTCGTAGATGGAAACAAATTTTCTCTGTAGGAGCCTTCTATACCCCTCTATACATCAATAAGTGAAACATAAATAAGATTTTATTATAGTAGGCTCAAACATGACATATTTTCTCCTCACAACTATATTCAAAAACTGCCAATCGGCATTTTCACAACAAGTTTAAACTACAGCAAATGTTAGAATGCACCAAGTCTAACAACTCAGACATTCTTGGAGATTATCTTGAACAAATATTCTAACTTGTTTATCGACAATGGAATTAGATCTCTACCCCAATTTCACATTTTTATTTGGGAAGAACATCCTTTTGGCTAAATAAAACCTTCATTTTAATGTTTTGCTTATATTAACCTTTATTTCACTAACATAACTAAACCTTGTATTTCACAAATTTTATGCCTCGATATCTATGATATTCACAACTTTTTTCGCCACCAAGGCTTTTGCATATACTATGTGGAAAAG
Organism: Mimosa pudica; assembly: GCA_029929735.1. NCBI lineage: Eukaryota > Viridiplantae > Streptophyta > Magnoliopsida > Fabales > Fabaceae > Mimosa > Mimosa pudica. The sequence continues at coordinate 1,339,559 of JAKELP010000037.1, read as the reverse complement.
TTTTTCATCTAGCTAAATGCTACCAAATTAGCTTTGGTGAGCTTCCACATTCTATAGACAAACTAGCTGTTAAAACTTTTAACATCAAGTGCTTGAATGAAGATCAAATTAAACGACATTGTTTGTTTCTATTTTGTACATTCATAAGCGGTCATTCAACATGGCAAATGTCACTTTTCACCTCAACAAATTACAAACAAGTAGTTGTGCGAATAATCATTTGCTTTGGCGAATGTGCATTTTTGCCATATCAAACGACACAATAAAAAAGTTTAAACTTTAAAAAAATCATAATTAATTGCGCACCTCCAAAAATTACAAGGATCACATAAAAAATTACAATACTAAATTTCAAATACAAAATATAATTCATAAAAATTTTTAAAAATTTTACCCATGAAAATTCTCACATTTTCAAGATCACCCAAACAGTTTGCACACATAACTCTCCATCATCATTCCTTCTATTCCCGAGTCCCGTGTAATCAAATAAAGCTGCTCATATATTCATTTTCCCTTGTTCAATCATTGTTTTTTTAAACCTTAGGATTAAGGCTAATGATGACACATTTTCCTTCTCCTTTTTTCATTGAAAGCACCATTTTTTCGGTTTACAAAGAGATAACATTTGTTTCTTCCAACATTCAGGTAGAGTATTCAAAACCTATAATCCTAATTCCACCTAACAGTTGACCTAGGATCCCTTCAGACTTTCATTCAAGTGATTAAAACCAGAAATCTCATTCTGGTAATACAAATTCATCAGACACTTCAACAAACAGAATGTTTTATTATCCAATTTAGAGGCAACAAAAGGGGTCCATCTTTTCTCACAAAATTCTCATACTCATTCATTTTGAGATTTAAAAAATTATCATCTACAATTTTCTGAACAAAGACATGCACCCACTAATGTTCAGAAATCTCAATTCTCACTGGACTTGGAATTCAGCGTAGGAGAAGCAAATACACAAAGATATGTACTATTAACAAAAGGCAAAACTTTATCATACCTTTAACATATATTGTAATCAGTGCCATATAAATACACCATTTATTTGCCTGTCTCCATCATCCAAGCATGTCAAAACAATCAGCCAACCCGAAAAAACAATCAGCCAATCCGACAAACTTAGAACCTAGCTCTAACATCACTTTGATGAGAAAAAGAAAACTCAAGCCAATGAGTTACACTTAACAGAGATGAATTCTCATCTCTTTGAGGAGTCTAAGAGGAAACAACTAAAAAATATATGGAAGAAACTAAATGGATCCTATAAAAACATCAGAATTATGTACATCACCTCTGAATACAATGGTGAAAACCATGAGTCATCCAGAGCAATAAAAACTAGAGGAAAAATAGGTTAGTTTCAATTAGATGCGCAAACTAGAACGAAAAACCAATCAAAACAGCCAAAACTTACAAGGGATGAAGAACCCTAAAACATACTCAAACTAGAGGTTATGGAGTAAACACAATAACTACCATACTATGCAACAAAACAATGATCCAACAATTGAAAATGATTTGGCTGCTCCTAACCTACTGATCAAATGTCAAATTAACCAAACAGTTGACGAGTACACAAACAGGATTTCTCAAGACCATTTTGTATGCAAAAAAATACTATGACTAACAAAACCTCTCATTTTTACGCTAGTGGCCTCAATAGTTTACACACATACAAATGCGAATAAGAGATTGTATGTGTAAATAAAAAACATGGATATTAAAACTAATTTTGATTCATTTGTACCACACCCATACACACACAACAACCACACATTGTCTACTCTTGAGATTTGGTTATAGTGAATAACATGATTGAAACTCATCGCCAGAAAAATTTCATCTCAGGCTTACGCAAATAAAGGAAAGTATGAACATTATCTGTAAATGCAAGGAACTTTTAGCAATTCAGCTAAACTATAGAAGATGAGTAGCCAAGAGAATATTGATTTCGCTAACTATTAATTACCTTTAACCAATTCGTATGATACAAAAAGAATGCCTATTTTGAATGAGTGAGCAAAACTCAAGGGAAAAATAGGTTTACTATGAAAAAGGGTAATTTCAGACAAGATATTGTGTAGTCAATACCACAGTTCACAAAAGACGATGTCCCTAAACCTTTACCATGTGTAGGTCGGCCGCAGAGGAACTAAGGTCCTCTTGAGATTGAGATCTCCTACTCTGCAGGCGCATCTAACCTCTATGAGAAGCCTAGAAGGCACCCATATTACCGCTGTCTGCCTCCATTGAGGACATAAGATCTTCTCGAGATTGAGATCTCCTACTCTGTAGACGCATCTGACTTCTGTGAGGAGTCCAGAAGGCGCCATTGCTGCCATCAATTTGCATCTGCCCTATATTATTTGACGAATAACTACGTACAACATTGCTAGCTGAAGGGTACAAGGAACCTTCCACAAGTTGGATGCCACTGCTGCCATTAACCATACTTGGCCCCAAGCCAAATGGTCTTGCTTGTGTCCCAGCAACTGTTGGGCTAAGTGGCATCTTAACTCTCCCATCCCCTGCAATACGAGGTAAATTCAACCTTTAGCTCAAACATAAAAAGAAACATGTCCAGAAGATTGACAATGGAATTACATACACAAAAGTCACATCTTAAACATTCGGAAAGATCGATTTGGTGGTGTATAAAATGAAAACAAGCATAGTATACAAATTTTAAACAATGAAAAATCTTGCAAATTGAAAGCAAGGTCAAATTGTTAGAATAGAATCCCAATTATATATTTCATCATCCACGTTGCAGGCTATTTATAGTATGCAACTATGGAAGTTGTTATATAATAAAGCTAGTAGTGAAGAAGACATTTTAGCATCTTACAGCAGTAATGAACCAACACTTAATAAAAACAGAAATGGTGGCCATTAAACTAAAGAGCAAAGTCTCTTGAAGAACTCTGGACAAATTGGCCAAAATTGGGTAAAACTTCTGTCAATCTAGGAAAACCTATAACTTCATCACAAGGTAGGCATATAACTTCTGACATTCTGTGGGAGGGACATCTAGAATAGGTGTGATGGTCTGATGGGAGCCAGAATAAAAAAATGCAAAGGCATATCATCCATGGGTTCTAATCAAACATTAATATGAACATTTCAAAAAAAGGGCAAAAATATCCATCACATTTTAGAAAAGGGGCAAAAGTACTCATCACCATTAATTTAAAAAGGGTACTTTTGCCCTTGCTTTTAAACGTTATGGTTACTTTTGCCCAAAAAAAATCATATTGGTATTTTTGCACCTTAGCTCTTTATTTTATTGTTGGTAAGAGGTAGAAAAGCCATAATCCTTTTCAATTTAATTGGTAGCTTTGAATTTCAAAATAAGGAGAGGAGGGTCTCCCTTCCCATTTCTGAACAAGCAAGGAGCTCCTTCCCCTCCCCTACATTATCTACCAACCAAACAAGGGGAGTCCAAACCCCCAAACCAAAATAAATTTTTTCATCCAAAATCTAAATAATAGAGCATGAAACTGATTGATTTTCTCTTTTCCCTAGCTCCTTCCCTTCCCCTTAATTGTTGGCCATAAGAAGGCTAAAATTTCAGGAAAAGATCAATGAAACTGCAAGATTAAAATATACTCAACAATGGGAGAGCACAAGAAAATAATGAGATAAAATAAAAAAACACAATCCACATTATTTTAAAGCCATAAGAAGTCATAGAGATTGGACCAAAGCAACACCACCAATCATTATTCGTGAAATAACTTACCAGAATTGATAGGGCTCCACCGTTTAAATCGGAAAGGAGATGAGATGTTGAGAACAGATGCACTGGACACACTATTATGCCTGAAAAGGGGAAGATATGGTGACCTCCGCAAAAATCTTGGCATCCAACATCCAACATAAGATAATGCACAAAGCAGGAGAATCAGAGAAAGTAACAAAATGGGAATAAGAATAATAGGATTTATCTTAATCTGGATAAAGTCAAAACCACGCAGCCCAAATCTAGTGGAAAAAGCTTTTCCAGCTTCCAACAAAGCAACCCCAAGTGTCCAAGTAATAGATCCAGAGCCAACGGTTATGTGGTCATCCATGATATGCAAACCCTCTCTGAGCAGGGATGTAACATACGGTGCCCTAAAGCAATACTGCTCAATGAAAGGCTGTGGAGCAACACTTTTCTTTGCAACATTCCACCTCATTTCACAGAAACCCCTACCTTTTTCCAATACATCATTGAGTGTGGCTTCAGAAGTCAGGTTAAAAAATCGATACACCACGAAAAATCCAGATAACACATAAAAGTGGCCATATGGGCGAGGGAGATTATCACTGAGGGCACAAGGTTGCACTTCACAATTAAGTCCAGGACTGACAGTGGACCATTCAGACAAATTGACAACAACTTTTGCAAGTGCACTACATTCTTGCCAATTAGGAGCACCAATAAGTATCACTGGGGTTCCTGACTCTCCCTTCTTACCCAATTTTTTTCCATTAAACAAAGGGCTTTCACTTTCTTTGTTATTGAATGAACAATGAGAACAAGTGTACTGTTCCTTGTAACCAGACGGCAAGCAAGGATGTTTAAGTTCTAACTTCCTATGAGTTAGATCCGCATTGGTGGATCCAAGCTCTTTCTTGTAAAGATGAGCAACAGATTTGGAAAATGCCTCATTCAGACCATAACCTGCTAGAGAATATGCAGTGAGATGATGGTTTACTGATCCAATCCTAACAAATAAGCTAGTTTCACTATTCAGTTGTTGATCACTCTCAAATGTAACCTGTAATGACGAGCCACCCAAGTCAAGCGCACCATATGTTGCTTGTCTTGGTCTAACACCCAAGATGCCACTTTGGTAATTGAGGGCTATCCATCCATAATAAGCTTCTTCGGTGCCACTAATAATCTTAACCCAATCCTTCTTGCACAAGAAAGGAGAACCCTTCAGTATAGACAGTGCATTATCCAGCAGCCATTTTGAGTCAGCATTCTGAAGCCTCCGGACCCCAGCAGTGGCATAAAGGAAAAGGGAAGTGCTCTTGTGAGCCTCCTCTGGTATTTGCTTCTTTGCCCACTTAATGAGAGGTTTTAATGCTGCCTCCAAGCCAGACTTATTATGAATCAACTTATCAAGCCCGGGTTCAGTTTCCATTCGATCATAAGCCCGCCCACTGTTAGATTTCTTCCGCAGACCATCTCCAAGTGATTTGATTGTGATTGGAAGATTGCTACGTTCCTTGTGTTCAATGGAAGCCTGATATACATAAACTCGGGTCCCAGTACTCCCACAATCAAGTACAACATAATATTTGCCCGATCCTTGATTCCAATAAGAATACATAAGCATAGATATCATGTAAATAAGAAAGAGAAAGAATAAAATGCAGAATGAAAGTGTGATCACTCGGACCCATTTCCTGCGGAAAGATGGGCTTCCCACTTGAACCGCCGCCTTCGCCTTAGAGAAACTAGCACCAGCATTTTCTCTCTGCAAAAGGAATTGGGGCTGCCTCAAATCATCCCCACCGAGAGGCAGGCCTATACTACAATCAGTGGGCGCATCTACCCCCACTGGAATCTTCGAACTAAGCATAGTCAATAACAATACCCTCTTAACTTTCGTCCCAGATACTTCGACGAAGATGCCTTAGTAAGCCAAACGATTCAGGCAACTCGTCCGAGCCACTGAAGAATATCAATCTAAACTCAAACTTGTAACTAGTCAAACACAACTCGAGCCAAGTCATCTACCAGATCTGCATCACAAACACCTTGAGAATTTTCCAAATCAATAACAATTTAAAGAGATTAATAAACAGAATAATAACACACATCAAATCCAACAGTGCACAACAAAACAGTCCCACGCATATAAATCGCCAGTAAATAAAACGAAAAGGAAGGTAGATGAATAATAACCAATCACACACGCTTGAAACAAAAAAAAAAAACAGTAATCCACTTCTCAAAAGAGTTTTTAAAAAAATAATAAACTAAATCTTCATTCAAAAGTTTCGATTTCAAAAAAGAAATGATCACACGACCAGATTCAAAGCCAAATCAGAATATGGAAAATCAAAATAATGAATCGACATCGAACACTAATTAACAACAACAAAAACAACGAGAAAAGGAACAAAATTTAATTCTACGAAACAAGCGTAGCAAAGCTACGAAACAAGCGTAGGTATATCACCCACAAAAACAGACGCAATGTGTCTAGTTCCTCTAATAAAAGTATATATATGTATAACAATAAATAAATCAATTTGAAATCAGATATCAAATCTCATCATCCATAGAACTTCAAAATGTTTTGAAGCATGCTTGTGGCCAATATACCAAAACAGCAACATATATTCTGAGAAAACAATAACTCCTTATCAAATATTTTATAATAAAATACCCCAGCATGAAATTTCACAACAATATCCTTGAAACTTTCAAATCATTTTTATCCATAAGTATAAATTATGCTCTGAACGAATATAGTTGAGAATAAAAGAACAAAATAAATTCTTTAATCATACAACAAAGAAAATATAAATTGGTTGGCACCCATATCCTACCACCCATGCCAAGAGGAAACAAAGTTAAGAAAAATCAAGAGAAATTATTAATCAAATCTCTTAAATATTTATTTACAACTTTACTACACAAATCAGTAAATCAATCAACCAAGCAAATAACAATCCCATTCACTTTTAACCTCTTCAAATTTGTTTCCAAGAAACAATCTTATTTCCTTAAAACAATTTATATTCCAACAATTTCTAATCTACACAATCATCTTCTTTCAAACTCGAAAAAACTTAACAATTCATTACTATTATTCAACTTCCATGTACCATTTATGACCAACAAGATCATAGAATAATCAACTAATTTCTGAATGCTCAACTCAATTTGAACTAGGGAAAACATATATAAAATTCACAACAATGCTTCCATACTTAAAAAGAAAAATACTACATAATAATTACACCACCACCACTCTAACCAGCAACAATTATGCAAGCTTCATCATGGACCCCACCAAGCAAACAAAAGATAGAGAAAAGAAACACAAATCAGCCCCAAAAGAGTGCTAGACCTGAACAGTGAAGAAAAATCAAGAAAATACCAGTTTATCACCAAATCAACGTGCATTCTCAACCATAAATCAGATCGGCTCTTGACAGTAAATAAACAAACAGCTGAAATCCACATTCGCTGATCAAATAATCTTCTTTCAAGAATCTTCAGCCAAGAAAAGAAGAACAAAACCATTATACATTCAATATATAAAATTCCATACCACTTATACAAATCTCAAGTAACATTTACATAATGCTTAACATATTGTTATCTCAAAATTAAAGAACATATGGAAAACCAGTAAAATAGCAATGATAGGAACTTAAAGAGGTTGCTGTCGAAATAGAGCTTGCCATTATCAAATGAAAATCAACAAGGATTCAAGAAATTTACAACATGAACTTGACATCTTACATACCATGTTCCAAATTAGTTAACTCTTATCTTTCCTCATTCTCCACTTACAATTTAAAACATTTTTATCCCTATATCAACCCTGGGATAAGAACAGTTAGCATAAGAATTTGACACCCAAAATAATCAAGAATCCTTCATTCCTTCCAAAATTAATTCGGTTATAACAAAAGCAATAGCAAAAATTTTTAAACATGCCTGTTTTACACCATTTTACTAAATCTGCACATTAAATAATCACACATTGAAATCTACCATCTTGATACACCCCTTACAGACATTCAGAACAGAGAAATATGAACTTTTTAGTTAAAAATGATCAGCCATTGCAGAAAATAACTATGATCACTGAAAGGTTACATGGAACTCATCACAGTCACCAAACGAACTCCAAACAGCATTTTAAATACTACTTAGTACTATTTTGTTCTACTCCAAAACCAAACCAGCAATTATAAACTCTTTACTGACAGTGAAACAGGGAAGGACAAGAGAAAATCAACCAATTTGTATGTTCACTTATTTTAATCTCATAGCAATTACCTGAAGCTAAACCTTGATATAAATCTATCCATAACATGCCCAAAACTAGGCCATAAAACAAAGCAAAATCACCAAAAATGTAAATCTAATCAATCAAAACCTAACGCATGATTATATAACATGATTAAACAAGTTGGAATCACCAGTATTTCCGAAATCCCCTTCAAACCCTAACTTAACACTTTAATTTTCCCAAACTTCATTCTAACCCCGAATCAAGCAATCCTAACCCATAGTCTAGTTCGAAACCACTCCAACTTGGTTTCAGAACAACGAATTTCGACTCAAATGGCATAGGAATTGATTTACATCAAAATCCCCAAATTTTCTTAATGAAAACCCTAGAATTCAAGGATATGATAGAGGGAAAAATAGAAAAGCTTACATAATCTATATGCTTCCCGGAGATTCGCCGGAGAACGCCCCAAATTTGCCGGATAAAAGTTCCAACTTGAGTTCTCTCTTTCCACTTTCAGATCATGCACAACCACACAAGAAAAGAGGAAGGAAAACGATAGAAACAAGAAGGAGGAGCCAAGTGTCTCCCCTCGCAGCTGTCGACGTCGCCGGTGACGTGGCACGACGCGGTGGCGCCGGAGATGGAGGACGAAAGAGGGAACGAAGAGATGGTGAGGAACGATGATGATGATGATGATGATGATGGAGTCAGCCAAAATATGAAGGGAGGAGAAAAGAAAAATAAAAAAAAATGAAGAATCTAGAAATTATATGTACAGCCCTTAAAACCTTTCTACCTTTTATTTTTGTCCCTCTAAAGTCATTTTATAACTTTATAGTTAGCCCCTTTCTTGTAAAATAGTAACTCTTTAAAATATCTCCTTAAGTTAAATTATTAAGAACTTTCTTCCACCATAATGTTACCTGTGTCTTCAAGTTTTCATATTAAGAACTTTCTTCCACCATAGAGTAGTTTTCCGTGGAAAACCTCCTTCATTTTCACACAGGAACCAGTTCAGCATGTGGTTTGCCCTAAGTTTTCATATTTTTTTTCGTAATAAGTTTTCATATTTTTAACTTAGGAAATGTGTTTAATAATATCAACTCCATTTAATCTGTCCACACTACTCTGCTTCACAATCTCATTGATTTTCATAAATTCATTGAATGAATGATCTGTCATCCGAATCCCAAATGTATTCCACTTAATTCCCATAATGCCAAATGCAGTGAATCTCTCTTCATCTTGGCCTTCACCAATTACCACTCTCTCTTCCTTCTCTCGCCTTCACCAATTACCACTCTCTCTTCCTTCTCTCACCGTTGCTCCTCTCTTCCTCTTCCAGCCTCGCTCTCTTCATCTTCTCCCTCGCTCGGCAGTGGGTCTCCGTTGCAAGTTGTAATATCCTCCTTACTAAATCCAAATTAATCAATAATCTAGCATTAATATAATAAGCACATTACTAACTATGATAGAAAGATGATTTCCATAATATCAATAACTCTATCATAGTTAGAAAAAGAATTTCCTAAGAATAAGCATTATCCATGATAGAAAAGAATTTCCTAATACAACCTGAACACTATCATGGATAATTAATAGCTAACCATGTTAGAAAAGAATCACCTAACATGGTTAGAAAAAAAAGCAACTTACTACAATTCTCTGATTAACCAATAATATCATTACAAATAAAAATATGCGGAAGCGAATGTAGACCTATACATTTTTGGCAATATACATGTCTAAACTAATATAAATAACATTTGAAATTTAATTCCCTTTCCTGTTGCTAGCGTCTGTGCATGACCACCTGCAAAAAATGTAAGTAATCGTGGGGTGAGACAACTTGTCTCAGTAATCCACTACTTAACTCACTATAACAGTGAGATGTGCAATAATGAGGGGGTCTAAAGGGTACCACATTTTAAAAACAATATATACATGAAGCCAAGTCTTCTTCCATTTGACTCTGGTCCCTCTGTCACGTCCAATTCAAATCAACTCCATCATCTCTACTTTCCAAATCCAACTTCTCGGCTCACATCCATGTACCATCCTGGTGTTCTACTCATGCCATCCCGGAGGCACTACGCTCGAGCCCTATATATATTCCAAATGAGTTGACACTGTGCCCCTCTCAAAAGTGAGGGGGCAATTTCCCTCTCTGGTAACCCCATGAGAGGGAAACTCCAATCTGTCTTCAATCAGAAAGGGAACAGTCCATGTCTCCAATCAGAAGACTGCTGGTCACAGTCTCCAATCTGTTGACCATTGGCCACAGTCTCCAATCTGTTGACCAGTACAAATAACTGTCGATTGGCCAATTGACAGTTATCATCGCGCGATGGTACATATACCTCAGTGTCATGCAGCGGTTACCATAACTTTCAATATACCAATCTCTATCAATATTTCAATATCACATCAACGTGAAGCACTCTCACAATTCCCTTCAATATCTCAATGTCAATATTCCCATATTTTCCCTCAACTTACTCTCGAACATCTCAAATCCAACATTTAATCCCCTTCTATATACATAATTTTTCCAATGTCACTATCAGAACACTCCACTTGTGTATATGTCACATCATTCCAGGATTTCACCACAACCAAACAGGATACTATATATATAAAGTGTCAAATTTCTTTATACAAAAATAATCGTGTTTAAAAGGCACCCGATAGCCGATTTTGTATAAAAGTAACTTTTAAAAATTCTAATGGCTAGAAAGGATTTTGAGAATCCCAACTAACGTCACCCTCAATGTTCTAGCAAGGTAAGAGTGATTACCTGTTCTCCGGCAACTATGCACTGACCTATCCTTCCTTTCTTGATGCCACTAAAGCCAGCATCACATCAATCCTATAATAATATAATACAGAATGATAAATTAATATCATTTCTAATTCGTAATATTTAACTTCGTCACTCTCGAATTCCTAGTATGCTACCTAATTCCCCTCCTTTGTTTAACTATTCCACAATTCCTTAATCAACAAAACAATAGTCCAAGAGATCAACATACACAATCCAAATAATTCTTTATAAAGCATAGTAATACACATGAATACCATCAACATTTACCAAACTAAGCCTAACATACTATTAGATAGGTATAGCCACGCACAAACTGATTTACTTCCAAAATGATTACACCCTCCATCAAAATACTAAGCAATGTCCATGTAAATCAACAAATCAAAACATTGAAAGTATCAAAAGTCAAACACAAAGTTCCCATGAGTACAATTTCATTTCCTTTGATGAATCTCAGGTAATCATAGCAATACATATCAATCATAACAAAATAAATAGCAAACTGAATTTCAGCTTTAGCCTCCAAGTTCTACCTCCATTTTTAATGATCCAAAACATCATTCTTGAATGATATTAAAGTATATATCACCAACACAAGCTGCCCAAGCTATACAAGAACAATTAGATTCAACTTCACAAGATGAACACTAATATACATTATTCATTAATCAAGCATTCACCAAAACGAATCAAACTTTCTAGCTTAGTTAAATTCTCAAGGTTACTTAAATCTATGCATCCTTAAAGAGTTTAACTAAGTTAATCAAAACTAAAAGCTCTCTTTAAGCTTTCCATGTACCATTGACAAGATAGACTAAAATATAATAGCTATATATGTAATTCACTTCTAAAAATCTCACACAACAATTCGCATACAAGACCTAGAGAAGCTACAAGAAATTTGTCAAAGCTTTCACATGTAAACCCTAAAAAGAGAGATCACAAGCTTAATTAACATAGAACACTTAAATCTAAAAGCATTCTAGCCTCATGAATCTTAAATCAAAGCAATCACAAGACAGAAGGTGAGTCAAGCTTGTAACCTACAAAGAAATCATACAAAACACAAAGAGTCGATTTGATGATGATCTTCAAGTGCTTTTTCACCTTGGAGAAGGAAGGAGGGAGCTTAGCCACGAAATGTCATGAGGAATGAGAGGAGGAATGAAGAAATTGAAGCCATGGAAGATGAAGAAATGGTGTGGAATTTCGGCCAAGAGGTGTGTGTGGTGGAAAGAAGAGAGAAAATGGAGAGAAAGAAGATGGAGATGAAGTGGAAAGTGAAGGAATGAGTTAATGTGAGGTAAGAATGGGTTTATGAGGTGGATTAAGGTGTTAATGGGCTGTCAAAATGGAGGTTAGGTCGGCCAAGCCATGGGTTTAATGTGTGTGTACATGTAAGAGGCCAAGAGGGGTAGTAAAGGAAAGGAAGTGTATTTTTGGAAACTTAGGAAAAATATGTGATGGCCTCCACTTGTGTCAATGCCTTCTCCTATTATTCTTCTCTTCAAAAGCTTTCATCCACTTCCAAAATTGCCCTTGTTGAAGCTCCCAATTTGAATTTGGAGTTGGAGCCAATTTTACCACTTTTGGTAAGATGCTTCATGTAACATACTGTTACTAAACCCCCTTACATTTAGTTCAATAATATCTTTGCTAACTATGATAGAAAAAGGAATTTCGATAATACCAATATCTCTATCATAGTTAGAAAAAGAATATCCTAATGACTAAATTATTATCCATGATAGAAAAGAATAAACTAATATGATACAGCTGCTACAATGGATAATTTATTGCTAACCATGTTAGAAAGGATTTGCCTAACATGGTTAATAAACAAAACTAATTGATGTTTTACAATAACTAGCTATATACATGCGGAAACGAATGCAGGCCTATACAAATTGGCAATATACAATTCCAAAGAAACTATATAACTTCTACTACCTAATCCCCTTTCCTGCTGCTTGTGTCTGTGCATGAATACCTGCAAAAATGTCAGTAATCGTGGAATGAGACAGTTTGTCCCAGTAATCACCGCTTAACTCACTATAACAGTGAGATGTGCGGTAGTAAGGGCGTCTAAAGGGTACCACAGTTTTAAAATAATTCACCTGTATACAGCACACATAATATATATATATATCACACATCTCCAAATATACATAACCTCAATAAGCCAAACATCTCCAAATATCCAAAATAAATATGATTGACACTGTGCCCCAGTCTCTACTCTGAAAGGCATATGACACATCTCTCCATATCCCTGTCAAGGTACCAACTCTCAATGTATATACACTCACACATACATATTCCAGCAATACCACCAGTCAGGATACTACATATAGTAAGTCAAATTCTTTATATGAAAGTAATCGTGTTTGAAAGGCACCCGATAGCCTATTTTGTAGAAAAATAACTTTCAAAGATAATATATAGATAATGAGGGTGAGAAAGGATTTTTTTTTAAAATTCCCAACTAACGTCACCCTCACTGTTATAGTAAGGTAAGTGTGATTACCTATCGCCCTTTAGCAAACTCTACGCGGTTTCTCAACCTTTCTTCCTCGATGCCACGGAAGCCTACTGCATCCACTCCTATAATAATATATAGTCAAATGATAAATTAATATCATTTCCACTTTATAGTACTTCCACGTCTCTCTCATTCCTCTATGACTACCCATTTCCCCTTTTTCTTAATTCAAATACATTAACCAATTTTAAGTCATAAATCATATGTATCAAACATAACCACAATCACAATCACACATTTCATTTATAAATTCACGTAGTTAAAGCTACTTCAATAATTTCCCCATGAATTCTATTACACACAGAGAGAGGAAGAACCTCATGTTGCTGCAATCACATCAATATCCAATAATACAACACTAAACCAAGGTAAACACTCTCTTTTGCACACGCATACAACCACTAATTTCTCTTGATCAAAACAAACACCCATATTCAAAAGCAAACATTTTCCTCTTATTTTTATTTCTTAAAACCAACATCTACTTGTATGAAATCATTGCCAAGTTAACTAGCTATAAATAAGTTGTTTACTCTTTACACTCAAAATACACTCCAATTTCATTATTCAAAATAATAAATCTGTTACCCTTTTGTATAAAACCAGAAAAATAATACTATATAAACATAACCAATGTAGCACCAAAGGAAACCATCTTCCAAAGTCACATGAAGGCACATAAGTCTCCTCACAAACACTTCTCATTTTCACAAACTTTCCTATCAATTAGTTCAGTTTTTGGTAGTAAAATGATGCAGACATCCTAGCTGCACATATAATCATTTATTCATTCTTATGATTTCACAATCAAATAGAAAGGCTAATAAAACTTAGTATAATAATAATGGTCCAGCAGCAAAATACAAGGCCAATTAAGTTTCATACATACATATAAACTTGGTTACTTGTTCACTAAATTTCCAATACAGTCAAACATTAAATAGGCAGAAAAGAAAAACGAAGAAAACTCAAAATCCTAGCAAACAAGCCTCCAAAAGACTAGAGCTTAGGAAAAGAAAACAACTTCGCATAAATACCAGCAAAAGTCAGAGAAACAAGCAAGGACAATTTCTGCAGCGATGTAACCGAAAATTCCCCAAGCAAAAACATGCAATGTCACCACTACATCTACTTTACTACCTTACTCAAACATGCATAGACATCCACCTAAATACAACACAGATATGCACAATCATCTTATAACATAACACATATATTCATATAGCATAAACATGAAACATTGAAATCAATGTGCAGTAAGATCTTTCCTTGTAACATCTAAATTACAAAAATCAATTTCCTTAAACCAGCAAATTTCAGTCCAGACAACAAAGAAAAGAAATAAGATCACATTTCACCAACTAGCCAAAGAAAACTCACATAGTTGAACATGCTAAACCACTTGGTAACTTCATTGAACTCATAAAATCAATAATTTGAAGCTTAAAATCTTAGAAAAGTCTAGGACCAACTCTAACAGATTTTTTCTACCAACATATCAAACTCCTTAAGTCCAACAAAGATCCTCCCAAGAACGACTTAACAAACATTAATGGTATAGGTTTAATCCATGGCTTCCTAAATTAATTACTCTCATACCTTAACCTTATCAAAGTCAACATAGAGCAACCCATCTCCTTGTCAAACCAACACCACAATCAACAACCACTACATCCTTTCTTTATCACTAAAAGTCACTTACTAACTCCATCTTCAATTTAACTAAATCATCATTAATTAAAACAAACATAACACTAACAATAAAAAGGGGAGGAAAAGAACTCAATAAAATCACAATTCCATAAAACTCAAACAAAACATACATACAAAGTGTGGCACACAACTCCAATGGTTTCCTAAGCAATTTAAATAGAAATTTCGAGCCCTAAATTCCCATGAAACTCGTCGGCCATAAAACCCCAAAGGTTAAGGTTTTCACAAAATCAACAAATCCTAAATCAATCATTCAAATCATCATTTGAATATCCAAATTAGAAGCTTAAAAATGTTCTTTAGATGGTTTATAACTTTAAAACTCAAACCCCACTCAGTCTCTCTCTGGAAATTGCTCAAACCGTAACTAAAATAGGTAGGAAATAGAGGAAAGAGTGTAACATCCTGAAAATTTAATTCAGGATCAAGGAGTGTGTTAGGAAATATTAAATGGAGAAATTGGAATTTTTATGAATTTTTGGTGATTTTTGGGGATATTTGGAAATTTTGAGTAATTGATATGCATAAAATTAATTAAGAAAATGAAGAGTTTGAAATATGAGGGAATGGTTAAGCTCATAATATTTTGAAGGTTAAGGAAATTGGAGACTGGTTTAAGTGGATTTAGATTAAAAAGAGTACACTATGGCATGTTTGGGCTACAAATCATCAGAGAACCCCTCCATTTCACTCAACTAAACACTGCCTTCTCCCATATCCTTCTCATAAAACCCCGACCCCTCCTCCCTTCACCAGACCTCCCTTCCCGATTTCGCCCTCTCCCTCTGAGTTCGGTGGCGGGCTAAGGCGCACGGCGACGCCGGCCCCACCACCACCACCATCATCATCGGTCACTCCCTCCTCCCTTTCACCGAAAGCCCTTCCTCCTCCCTCCGTCTTCTTCGTTCCTCTCCTTCCAGGCGACGGCGAGCGGCCACGACGGCGGTCAAGACTGGACAAACCACCGTGTTCTCCCTTTTCTCTCTCCCTCGCGTCCTTCACTCCTCATCTTCGTGCTGTTTCTTCGCTCGCCATCATTTTTCTTCCATGTATTCCGGCGAGTTCGACGACGTACGGCGGTGGGGTAATAGTAAGCTTCGGCCTTGACTTGCTTTTCGTGTGTTGTTCTTCTTTTCCATGTCGATTCCTTACTTTTCCTTTTCCTTTTGGTGTTTCTGTTCGGCCAGCCACCTTGGTGGCCGATTTCCGGCCATTTTCCGGCGGCAGCGAAGTTCCAGCCAGATGTGGTGAGGTCGAAAATGAATTTAGGTAACATTTTTCTTCCGTCTCTGCCTTCCTTTCTGATTTGGACGAGATTTGAGAGTGAGGGTTTGAATTGGGGGTTTGAGTTTCAGTTATGTTATGAATTGAAACTATATCAAGGCTTCATATTTTAGTATCCTAACTATGAAATTGAGTGTTGATTTAAGTTTGGAGTGATTCATGTAAAACCCTAATTTTTGGGGCTGTTAGTAAAGATTTTGTTCTAATTGTTTATGCTGCTATGTTTGCTATTTTGGAATGTATGATTAATGGTGAATGATTGGGGAGGCATGTAGCTAATCTTGCAAGTTGGAGTTGTGTTCAATATGCTTGATTTGGAAACTGATTTAGGAAGAGTTTAATTTCTCTGTTTTGTTGCATGGCTGGAAGTGGTGTGTGATATTGCTTGTAATTTGAATTAGGAGTTAATGCTTTTGATGCGAAATTCGGGTTGAAGTGGATGAGGATTTGAATGGGTTTTAGAATTTTAAGTTTAGAAATTAACTGAAACAGTGATTGAGCTTTGGTTTATGGTGTTTTGATGTTGATGAACCAATTAAACTAGAATTTATGTTTCATATTTGCCTAAAGGTAGTGGTTCTCGAAGTTGGTCCCTTATGCTTTTGCTTTGTTCTTGTTTTGTTTCCTTGGTATATGAGTAGTAGAAAAGTTGAGACTCAAGCATGTTGATTCCCTTTATTTCTATTATGTTTTGGCTAAATCGATTTTGTGGTGGGGAGTGTTCAAATTTGCAATCTAAGTCATTGTTCAAGTATAAGATGAATTTATGGGATGATTGGTGATTGGGTTATGAAATTGAAGCTTTAGAGCTTAATAGATTGGTTAAATTGAACCTGAACTTTCTTTGTTTAACTAGGAGGGGAAATATGTGTTAACTTGTTGTAGGTGTTTATAGTTTGAGTTGCTTTAATATGCCTAAAGGATGTATGTAATCTTTTGAGGTTCCTTATGTATTTTGTTATGAGTATTACTGATTTTAATGGGATTGCATATGATCTCTTTCCAATTGTTGGTAAAAATGCACACCGTAGTATAATGGGCTGTTGTTGTGACTTCTTAATTTATATATATGCAGAATTGTAATCTGTTATTTAAATTTATTGTTATGTGTTGTGAAATTGGCATCATTTGAATGAACGAGAGGTTTTATGTGGATATTTAAGTTTGTTGTGATGTTGGTGTTAAATGTGAGTGGTATTATGGATCATATCTGAGAATTGTGTGTTTGAATCTTAATTTTGTAATTTTATATTCTGGGTACTAATGAAGTGTCCAACAATGAAGTATAATGTTTAGATTTAAAGAACATGTACTGAATAAACATCAAATTGATTACTTGAAAGTAATGAGTATTCTTACTCTATGTTAGTGCGAAAGTAATTGTATATTGTTTGTATGTGTAAATGTTGATTTGACAGAAGTTATTCTTTACTTTGTTTTGACATGACTTGTGTGAATGAATGATTATAACTGTTGTGGATGCATTGGTGTGGAATGAAGGGATGTTATTGAAGTTGATCACTATGGATTCTTATGAAATTGTAAAGTGGAGAGTTATAAATGGATTTAGATAATAATGCAAAATTTGGATATTAGAAGGATGACATGAATAAAAATCATTTAAAAAGAGGGGAAAGTTGGGTAGTAATATATATATATATATATATATATATATATATATATATATATATATATATATATATATATATATATATCATACGAGAGAGACGTCAAAGTGTTATAAAGTGAAATGGTATTAATTTATCATTTTTGTATCCTATCATTATAGGGGAAACTAAGAGGAAAATATTTGGAGGAAATCTAAAGAAATGGTAAGGACAAACGTCAAAGTGCTAAAGGGCGGCAGGTAATCACACTTACCTTACTATAACATTGAGGGTGATGTTAGCTAGGATTTGTAGAATCCTTTCTCACCCTCTATATAAATATTATCTTTGAAGTAGTATTTTTATACAAAACAGGCTATCGGGTGCCTTTCAAACACGATTACTTTCATATAAAGAATTTGACTTATTATATGTAATATCCTGGCTGGTGGTATTGTTGAATATTTTGAAATGATATGACATGGTTGCAGGTGTAGTGTGATAGTGGTTATTTGAGAGGTTGTGAGTATAGAAAAGAATGTTAGGTATTGAGTTTGAGATTATGGGAAGCTATGTTGTGAAAATCTGAGATGTTGAAATGTTGAGATATTACAGGATATTGCAAAAGTGCATGATATTGAAATTGTGATATTATGTGAGGTTGAAATTGATGGATATGGTTATTGTGAGGTTTGCATGACACTGAAATTGTTGTACCATCGCGCGATGATAACTGTTCGATAGGCCAATCGACAGTTATTTGTACTGGTGATCCTTTTTCGGTTTGATTGGATCGGGGTTGATAGGTCAACTTATTGAGAAAAGTGACCTACGGTTATGGGCATTGATTAGAGTCCAACCGCCCCTACGGTTATGGGCATTGATTAGAGTCCAACCGTTCCCATTCTGTAGTGGAAAACAGAATTGGGGTTCTCTCTCTGGAGATTGCCAGAGAGGGAAATTTGCTCCCTCATCAGAGAGGGGCACAGTGTCAAATCATATAGAGAAGATTAGATGCTTGAATGCCCCGGTATGGCACAATGCATCTACAGGTGAGTGTGAGAGTTGTGGGGTGGTGTAGTTGTAACGGAGGTAGAGGTGTTGAAGTACATTGATTTGGAAAATGACAGAGAGACTGGTGTAATACATGGGAAGAAGGTTTGATATATATATATATATGTGTATTATTGATTTTATAACTGAGGTACCCGTTAGACGCCCTCGCTACCGCACATCTCACTGTTATAGTGAGTTAAGCGGTGATTACTGGGACAATTTGTCTCATCCCACGATTACTGACATTTTTGCAGGTATTCATGCATAGGTGCAAGCTTCAGGAAAAAGGGAATTAGGTAGTAAGAGTTTTATATAATTTATTTGGTATTGTATATTGCCAATTTGTATAGGCCTGCATCTGCTTCCGCATGTAATTATATTTATGTATTATTAAATAATAGTTGGTTTTGTTAATTAACCATGTTAGGTAAATCCTTTCTAACATGGTTAGCTTTTAAATATCCATGATAGCATTCATATTGTATCAGGAGATTCTTTTCTATCATGGATATTATGTAATCATTAGGAAATTCCTTTTCTAACTATGATAGAGATGTTGTTAATATGAATATTCCTTTTCCTATCATAGTTAGTAAAGAGGTAATAGAATTAAAAGAGATGTGACAGATTAATTAAGGAATTAGTAACACAATGTTACAAAGAGCCTCACGGGAGATCAAAAACGAGAGAACATAACCAGTAGACATCGGCCGCCGCTGGTTCGCCGGAAAACGGCCGCCGGAAAACGGCCCCTATGATAGTAAAATGAAGACAGCAAGTCAAAAGGAAGGAGGAGTAAGGAATCGACTAGAAAAGAAGAAACAACTTAAAGAACACAAGAAATGGCCGAATCTTACTTCAACCATGGCCGAGGTCGCCGGAAAAACAAGGAGAGAACGGAGATGAAGGAAGAAAACCTGACGAGAATGAGGGGAGGTGGGCTCGGTTGAGGTCCGCCGCCATTCGTCGCCGCTGGAAGCTCGCCCAACTCGCCGGAATCGGAGGGAGATGAAGTGAGGAAGTGGGAAAATAGAAGGCTATGAAGTATAAGAAACAAGGAAAGGTGGGGGTTTTAGCCATCACTAAGCCTGCCGCCACCGTTTTCGTCGCCGGCGTAGCAGGGGGTGGCAGCAGAGGTGAGATTCGAACGGAGGGTGCATAAGGAGAGAGGGAGGTCGGGTGAGAGGGAAGGTGGAGGGAGGCGGTTTTTATTGATAAGAAAGGAGGGAAGGCCGTGTTTGTTTCAAGGGAAATAAGGATGATTTTGGTTATTTAAAGCCTAAACTTGCTATAGTGTACTCATTTTGATTTAAAACCACTTAAACCAGCCTCCAATCTTCTTAAACTTCAAAATATTTTTAGCTCTACCACTCCCTCATATTTCAAACTTTTCATTTCTTTAGTAATTATATGCATATTAATTACTCAAAATTTCCAAAATATTCCCAAAAATCACCAAAAATTCCTAAAAATTCCCAAAATTCCTAATTTCTCCATTTATCATTTCCAAAACACTCTTTAATCCTGTATTAAATTTTCAGGATGTTACAATTCTAACCCCCTTAAATAATTTCGTCCTCGAAATTAGTAGAAATTATCATTAGATACAGAGAAATGGACGATTTCTTCAATAGATAATCCATGTTTGAGTAAGAGAAAGAGGCATTTGAATATAAATTTGGGAATATTGATGTCTTTGGTACTGAGGATTCATTGTCATAAATGTAATCCATATGACACCATAGAGATGATTTCAAGGATTTAGAAGAATTTAAACATTCTAATTAAAGTTCTTGATCAAAATTTCTAAAAAAGTAGACAAGTGAGAGGTAGGAGAGATGTTATCTTGGGATAAATGTGAGATTACGAATATTAACACCAATTCTCAAGTTCCTTTAGAGATTGAAAAGAGGTGAAATCAAGTCAGATTGACTTGAATGTATATAACCTTTGAGCAAGGCTAGAAACACTATGCGAGAAAATCTAGAAATATAACTAAAATTCTAATCAAAATCATCATTAATTCTATGATATTTGCTCCCATAAATCCTGTTCTTTACCCGAATCACAATTTACATTCACTTCATACCTAAACCATAGCCATTTAACCATGACTTCAGCAACAATAATTAGATGTCTTCACACATATACCTATTCTGATGTATTAGTTACTTAGCAAAATAGGATCGCATTTCAGGAATTGTTCAGATCTTTAGAAACTAGTAAAATCTAAACTTTGCCTATTTAAAGCTTACTTCACTTCATAAACACTAACAATTATCATACAACCCTCAAACGCCATATCTTTTACATTAAGAGATGCACAATACCATGTCCACTTCAGAATACAATTTGAAGAACAATCACCAATTTCAACATCAATTGACCCCCTTACATTTACTGACATCCACAAGGTTTTCAAAGAATCAGAACCAATCCCAACCCTTAACATTAAGTCCAAGTTCAGCCAAGGTAGTAAGCAAGGAAAAGAAATTTGCATTTGTTTGTTCCATCCTCATGTATACACATATGAAGCAAAACTCATAACAACGACTTACTAAGAAAAAAAAAAATCTCTATCATTCTTTCCTAACATCAAATCTCCAATCCATCACAATTTCAAACAATTTAATCAATCAAACAAATCATTATAATCGAATAGATCAAGCTTAAGCAATTCATTTCCCTGAAAGATATCACACATCATTAATCCTAGCACTATGCATGATGCACCTCACATAATAATACTAGCTGCATCAAAACAACCATAAACAGATTATGTTATAGATTTCATAATTTCAATAATGGTTCTAGACTCATATTTAACACATTAGAATGACAATAGCATTTGAATACATTTGACATCTACTAGTGAACTTTAAAACAACAGTTTACTTTTGTCAATAATCAAGACGCCCATTAAGAAACATTCAAAGGTTTAACACAATCATGGAATCTCTAATACAATCCTCATGTTATAGTCTAAAAAGAATTCAATTCCTTCATTAAAAGATAACTATAACCATATCGAAGTAAAGCTTATGAACAAAAAGAAATCAGCCAAGAATTACTTTAATTCACAAGACAATTATCATAACCCAATTTGTATAGCAATATCCTTACATGTATAACCATGGAAACCATTTTTTTTTAAGGCTCGCCAGCCGCTCGCCAGCTGGCGAGCGAGTGGCGAGTTTCCAGAGGCATGGCGCCTTTGCTTCGCAGCTGCTCGCCAGCTGCGCGCCACTGGCGAGCAGACTGGCGAGAATTTATCAGCAGAAACAGTCTGTCTGCAGAATTTTTCTAACCTTTTCAACTTGATATTGTATTAAAATTCCTTTATGAATCCTAGATAGTCATTCCAACCAAACTAAATTCTTCTATTATCCTATACATGATCACTCCCAACATTACAATTCATATTAATCTCAATTCGCATGAATCACATAGTCCAACATCATTTCTAACCAATGTAAGATACTCCACTTTGATCATCACCACAAGATTTGATCTCTTTTTCTAAGTCAGTAATAAACCTATTACAATAAATCCTCAAATCTATAATCTCGCCTCATATAATCAACTTGCAAAACCTTTCAATTTTCTATAAAAATTCAATACATAATCATAGGTAAAACATGTTTAATTAAGCTTTAGTCCACATTATACAAACAAGGCTTACCAAATTAATATATCCTCACACTCACATCTTGCAAACCTTAAGTAGTTGATTATCACAGGAAACACCACACTAGCATTCTTACCTAAGTACATTCACCTCTTTTATTATTATTTTCTAACACATGAACAAAACAACTCAATGCTAACACATAACTTCACTTTCATTAATCACTTTTCCAATCACAAAGTATAAAAAGTCAAATCCTTTCATTATACTGATGAAACAACCCCCATTACTAATGATGTAAAATCAAATCGAAGTCAATAAATAGTCTATCTCATGTTGGAGCTTATAAAAACACAATTTCACTAGAATTTTGTTTCAAAAAAAAAAAATCAAATAGCACAAGTCAAATTCATCTATGAAGCAAACAATTTAACAAATCAGTAAACAAATAATAAACAAAGCAATAACTCTTATTTCACATTTCATTCATTATTAATTGTTATTTTCACATTTCCTTACTCCCTTAACCCAATAAGGGATCTCATGATGCCTCGACTAAGATTATGGCCGGCACATAACTATATTCGAGACCCCAGAGAAGCATCCTTATTTCGTTATTCTTCCTAAATTCTTATACATATCAACATTATTTCGTTATTCTTTCTATGTTCATCTCAATCTCTCCACAGTACCTATTTAATTTCTCTTATCACTCTCTCCCCACCACGGGATGAGCGATAATCCTCTCAAAAAGGCCAGATATTCATGCACAGAAGGAAGGGAATACTAAGAATGTATATTGCCAATCTATATGCAATGCAGCACAGTCCTAGGTTATCGTATACCAAATACTGAAAACCAAGTTGTAACATACTGTTACTAAACCCCCTTACATTTAGTTCAATAATATCTTTGCTAACTATGATAGAAAAAGGAATTTCGATAATACCAATATCTCTATCATAGTTAGAAAAAGAATATCCTAATGACTAAATTATTATCCATGATAGAAAAGAATAAACTAATATGATACAGCTGCTATCATGGATAATTTATTGCTAACCATGTTAGAAAGGATTTGCCTAACATGGTTAATAAACAAAACTAATTGATGTTTTACAATAACTAGCTATATACATGCGGAAACGAATGCAGGCCTATACAAATTGGCAATATACAATTCCAAAGAAACTATATAACTTCTACTACCTAATCCCCTTTCCTGCTGCTTGTGTCTGTGCATGAATACCTGCAAAAATGTCAGTAATCGTGGAATGAGACAGTTTGTCCCAGTAATCACCGCTTAACTCACTATAACAGTGAGATGTGCGGTAGTAAGGGCGTCTAAAGGGTACCACAGTTTTAAAATAATTCACCTGTATACAGCACACATAATATATATATATATCACACATCTCCAAATATACATAACCTCAATAAGCCAAACATCTCCAAATATCCAAAATAAATATGATTGACACTGTGCCCCAGTCTCTACTCTGAAAGGCATATTTCCCCTGTCTATAATCAAAAGGAAATAATAAACGGAGCCCGTCTCTATTCGGAAACCGTAAGTCCCTGTCTCTACTCATTAGGACCAGTACAACTAACTGTCGATTGCGCTATCGAACGGTTACATCGGCCGATGGTACAAGCAGTGTCATGCAACAACCTTCCACAATATCCTTTCCAATATCTCACTGTATTCAACATCTCAATCACCATTTCCTTTCAATATCACCATCCCATTCACAATCATTCAATTCCTTTCCCTAATAATTTTCTCCACAATCTCCAACTCAACATCTCATTCCTATTCTTATAATCTATGACACATCTCTCCATATCCCTGTCAAGGTACCAACTCTCAATGTATATACACTCACACATACATATTCCAGCAATACCACCAGTCAGGATACTACATATAGTAAGTCAAATTCTTTATATGAAAGTAATCGTGTTTGAAAGGCACCCGATAGCCTATTTTGTAGAAAAATAACTTTCAAAGATAATATATAGATAATGAGGGTGAGAAAGGATTTTTTTTTAAAATTCCCAACTAACGTCACCCTCACTGTTATAGTAAGGTAAGTGTGATTACCTGTCGCCCTTTAGCAAACTCTACGCGGTTTCTCAACCTTTCTTCCTCGATGCCACGGAAGCCTACTGCATCCACTCCTATAATAATATATAGTCAAATGATAAATTAATATCATTTCCACTTTATAGTACTTCCACGTCTCTCTCATTCCTCTATGACTACCCATTTCCCCTTTTTCTTAATTCAAATACATTAACCAATTTTAAGTCATAAATCATATGTATCAAACATAACCACAATCACAATCACACATTTCATTTATAAATTCACGTAGTTAAAGCTACTTCAATAATTTCCCCATGAATTCTATTACACACAGAGAGAGGAAGAACCTCATGTTGCTGCAATCACATCAATATCCAATAATACAACACTAAACCAAGGTAAACACTCTCTTTTGCACACGCATACAACCACTAATTTCTCTTGATCAAAACAAACACCCATATTCAAAAGCAAACATTTTCCTCTTATTTTTATTTCTTAAAACCAACATCTACTTGTATGAAATCATTGCCAAGTTAACTAGCTATAAATAAGTTGTTTACTCTTTACACTCAAAATACACTCCAATTTCATTATTCAAAATAATAAATCTGTTACCCTTTTGTATAAAACCAGAAAAATAATACTATATAAACATAACCAATGTAGCACCAAAGGAAACCATCTTCCAAAGTCACATGAAGGCACTTAAGTCTCCTCACAAACACTTCTCATTTTCACAAACTTTCCTATCAATTAGTTCAGTTTTTGGTAGTAAAATGATGCAGACATCCTAGCTGCACATATAATCATTTATTCATTCTTATGATTTCACAATCAAATAGAAAGGCTTATAAAACTTAGTATAATAATAATGGTCCAGCAGCAAAATACAAGGCCAATTAAGTTTCATACATACATATAAACTTGGTTACTTGTTCACTAAATTTCCAATACAGTCAAACATTAAATAGGCAGAAAAGAAAAACGAAGAAAACTCAAAATCCTAGCAAACAAGCCTCCAAAAGACTAGAGCTTAGGAAAAGAAAACAACTTCGCATAAATACCAGCAAAATTCAGAGAAACAAGCAAGGACAATTTCTGCAGCGATGTAACCGAAAATTCCCCAAGCAAAAACATGCAATGTCACCACTACATCTACTTTACTACCTTACTCAAACATGCATAGACATCCACCTAAATACAACACAGATATGCACAATCATCTTATAACATAACACATATATTCATATAGCATAAACATGAAACATTGAAATCAATGTGCAGTAAGATCTTTCCTTGTAACATCTAAATTACAAAAATCAATTTCCTTAAACCAGCAAATTTCAGTCCAGACAACAAAGAAAGAAATAAGATCACATTTCACCAACTAGCCAAAGAAAACTCACATAGTTGAACATGCTAGACCACTTGGTAACTTCATTGAACTCATAAAATCAATAATTTGAAGCTTAAAATCTTAGAAAAGTCTAGGACCAACTCTAACAGATTTTTTCTACCAACATATCAAACTCCTTAAGTCCAACAAAGATCCTCCCAAGAACGACTTAACAAACATTAATGGTATAGGTTTAATCCATGGCTTCCTAAATTAATTACTCTCATACCTTAACCTTATCAAAGTCAACATAGAGCAACCCATCTCCTTGTCAAACCAACACCACAATCAACAACCACTACATCCTTTCTTTATCACTAAAAGTCACTTACTAACTCCATCTTCAATTTAACTAAATCATCATTAATTAAAACAAACATAACACTAACAATAAAAAGGGGAGGAAAAGAACTCAATAAAATCACAATTCCATAAAACTCAAACAAAACATACATACAAAGTGTGGCACACAACTCCAATGGTTTCCTAAGCAATTTAAATAGAAATTTCGAGCCCTAAATTCCCATGAAACTCGTCGGCCATAAAACCCCAAAGGTTAAGGTTTTCACAAAATCAACAAATCCTAAATCAATCATTCAAATCATCATTTGAATATCCAAATTAGAAGCTTAAAAATGTTCTTTAGATGGTTTATAACTTTAAAACTCAAACCCCACTCAGTCTCTCTCTGGAAATTGCTCAAACCGTAACTAAAATAGGTAGGAAATAGAGGAAAGAGCCTCACGGGAGATCAAAAACGAGAGAACATAACCAGTAGACATCGGCCGCCGCTGGTTCGCCGGAAAACGGCCGCCGGAAAACGGCCCCTATGATAGTAAAATGAAGACAGCAAGTCGAAAGGAAGGAGGAGTAAGGAATCGACTAGAAAAGAAGAAACAACTTAAAGAACACAAGAAATGGCCGAATCTTACTTCAACCATGGCCGAGGTCGCCGGAAAAACAAGGAGAGAACGGAGATGAAGGAAGAAAACCTGACGAGAATGAGGGGAGGTGGGCTCGGTTGAGGTCCGCCGCCATTCGTCGCCGTTGGAAGCTCGCCCAACTCGCCGGAATCGGAGGGAGATGAAGTGAGGAAGTGGGAAAATAGAAGGCTATGAAGTATAAGAAACAAGGAAAGGTGGGGGTTTTAGCCATCACTAAGCCTGCCGCCACCGTTTTCGTCGCCGGCGTCGCAGGGGGTGGCAGCAGAGGTGAGATTCGAACGGAGGGTGCATAAGGAGAGAGGGAGGTCGGGTGAGAGGGAAGGTGGAGGGAGGCGGTTTTTATTGATAAGAAAGGAGGGAAGGCCGTGTTTGTTTCAAGGGAAATAAGGATGATTTTGGTTATTTAAAGCCTAAACTTGCTATAGTGTACTCATTTTGATTTAAAACCACTTAAATCAGCCTCCAATCTTCTTAAACTTCAAAATATTTTTAGCTCTACCACTCCCTCATATTTCAAACTTTTCATTTCTTTAGTAATTATATGCATATTAATTACTCAAAATTTCCAAAATATTCCCAAAAATCACCAAAAATTCCTAAAAATTCCCAAAATTCCTAATTTCTCCATTTATCATTTCCAAAACACTCTTTAATCCTGTATTAAATTTTCAGGATGTTACACTTCAAAAGTGCCTTTTTGCCTTGTCTTGCCAAAAGTGGTAAAACTCAACTTTATGCTTTCCTTGCCTCCTTAGCCAATTCCTTGCCACCAAAGCACACTCCCAAGGGTATGTGGGGCCCACGTGGGACCCCCTACAAATAAGAAAGCACCACATAGTGAAAATGACCAAAATACCATTGGTTACTTAGAATGCAAGTAATTAAGCTAGAATTTTCCAATTAGCCACATATGAGCATGCGCATAATTATTCACCAATAATGATCAAATATAACAATTAAATCACACTAATTAAGCTCAAATGCACATGCTTAAACAAACAAAATTAGGTCTAATCAAATCCCCCACACTTAATCTTTGCACTTCAGGCAAAGTTATGCAAAAAGACTAAATCAATAATATAGCATAATGAATCCAAATGGAATAGACATAGATTACAAGTTGAAGTTTTGAACCTTTCCCTTAGACATCACATAGACCAAATTTAAGAATATAAAATGAGTGAGAGTTTAACAAGCAACTAGAATTAGGAAGGAATGCCAATTGAGATTTTTCCTCACCGGATTAAGTGTTTACACTCATTCACTCAAGTTAAGAAAGATGTCTAACTAGGGACTTTGGGATCACTCTTTGGCTCAATCCTCTTTACCTCACCATAGGCTTGTAGTAGCTCTTAGTTCTCCACCCATTATTTTGCATAGCACAATCAAATCAAGGGGGCTTTGGGGTTAGATGGAAGTCCAAATATGAATGATGAATCATGGAATATAGTCAATTACCAAACATGCAAACATTTATCTACCACATATACATGCTTATACAATGAACTCAAATCAACATGTTGCATGTCCCTCTCTTTTTTTTCCAAGCACTTTGTGCTTCTCTTTTTCTTCTCTTTTCACTCTTATGCCTTTGGCATACTTAAGCACTTTGTGCTTTCTTCTTTTTTTTTCTTAGGCCTTCGGCCTTTTTTTTTCTTTCATTTTTTTTCTTTTCTTTCTCTTTTCTTGGCCTTTGGCCATCTCTCTTTTGATTTATTCAATGTGGCTCTCAGCCATCTTTTGCTCTCACCATGCAACATGCTTTTCACAGTGATCAACAATACAAAACTTATAAAAATGCATGCATATGTTATATAGATGCATGTTCACATATTTGGTCAAGGTGGATGAAAAGAATGCGATGGCTCAAAGGGGTTAATCAAAGGGTAATTTTAGTGGCTTGTGTTTGGGTCATATGGGATTAGAAAGAAATGCCCCTTTTCATTTTCAATCATGTCATGCAATGTGATCTCAAATAAGAGCTAGGACATGTTCTAGGAGGTAAAGTAGACAATTGGCCCACTCTTAATCGGTTAGAGGCTTACTCACTTTAGTGGCTTACTCAAATTGGTCACTTTCTCCCTAAAAAGAGTTGAGTGAGAAACTAACACCTTCTTTATGTTTTAAAAGTGCCCCATACAATGTCTCAAGTACTCATTCCAAAAATTCTACTCGCATACTAAAAGAAAATTCCATTTGTATTCAAGAGTAATGATCAAGCTAATCTTCCTACAAAATTTTGCAATGAAAGTCCAAATATTAAGTGTGTGAGCTTTGAAATAAACCACATTTAAGCATCAATGAGCACCCCCCCACACGTATTCAACACATTGTCCTCAATGGGACCAATAAAACCAAGTAAGGGATGCAAGTCAAGGCAAGGGCAGCAATCATATATCAGGGCATTCCAAGCATACAAATCGGCCAACATGCATTATTCACTTAACAAACAACAAACAACATCTAACACATAGCCTAACACATTTTATTGATTTTTTTTCTTGTTTTTCTTAACAACACATAACAACATGCTAAAAACAAAACTAAACACAATCAATCCTATTTTTTACTAACAATCACCTTCCCCAACACTTAAGATATGAAATAATTCAAAACAAGCAAGGGAAGGAAAGACACCACCTCTTATGGAGGCTTGAAGTTCTCTTTGAAAAACTTCTTGTTGTGGCCTTGGATGAGGAACTTTCGGCCACTAGCATTGAAGGAAGATTTGTGCTCTTCCTTCACTTCAATCTTGTTGGAAGATTCGGCCAACTTGTGGTTTGGAAGCTTCCAAGTTGAATTTTCATGAATTGCTTGCTTCTTCTTTTCCTTTGGCCTCCTAGCTCTCCAATGGGCATGAAGCTTCATGAGAAACTTTTGCACTCTCCTTTTTAGAACATCAAGTAGCAAAGGATCACAAATGTCATTTGTCAAGTCCTTTCCTTTCAACCCAATGTTCCTTTGAAGCATCTTCAAATGGACTAAAAGCCTTGTTAAATTCTCTTTTGTGAGCTTTCCATTGAAGTAGTCAAGTTCCTCTTTTGATGACTCAAGCTCCAAGATTCTCTTTAGGTGCCTTGCAGCCTCCAACAAATCCAAGTTGGCTTTCTCCAACGTAGGAATTTCCACAAGCTCAACCATGACCTTCTTTTCCCAATAATCCTTGTGCATCTTAAAAGATCCTACAACATAGAACAATTTCCCTTTTGCAAGGGGTTGTAGGATTGCAAAGATAAACTCAATGAAACACAAGGATACATAAAACAATATCATGAAATATGGTGATCAATTTAGGCACTTTAAACATAACAAAATTTTGCCCCTTCTATAACATCCCAAATTTTAAATTAGAGATAATTGAGAGTTAATTAAGATATTAGGATATCATTAGTAAATTAAAAAGCCTTTTGAATAAGTGAAAGAAGATAATTATATTTTTTAAGAAAATAATATGCCTATTTCTTTAAGAATTAAAGAAAAATAATTAGAGATTGAGTTTTAAATTAGAACTAGTATGAAAAATACTTTAGGGCATGAATAATAATATGGTGGGAGAAAATGTGTAAGTTGGTGCATAGAATAATTTTTTGAAATTCATTTTAGAGGGATTTAAAATGTAAATGTAAATGGAATAAAGATAGAAGGGCAAAACTGTCATTTTGCCTTAAACCCTAAC
This sequence comes from Mimosa pudica, assembly GCA_029929735.1. Classification (NCBI taxonomy): domain Eukaryota; kingdom Viridiplantae; phylum Streptophyta; class Magnoliopsida; order Fabales; family Fabaceae; genus Mimosa; species Mimosa pudica. The sequence continues at coordinate 1,308,805 of JAKELP010000037.1, read as the reverse complement.
CCTTACACTTATATTAGACTTCTTCCTTCTTCCTTGGAAAATGGCAGCCACCGAACACCCCTCCCCCTTCACTTCTTCGATTTTCTTCTTCTCCTTTGTTCCTCCTCTTCCCGACGACGAACGGCGGCCGCAGTGGTGGCTATCGACGGCGGCGGCTTGGTGGACCATGTGGGGCTCAAAACCCACTGTGGGTGTATCGTATGTTCCCTTCATTTCTTCGTTTTCTTCAAGCTTCAACAGCTTGTCATGGCGATTTCCGGCCATCTTCCGGCGACGACGAGAAATTAGGTAAGCTTTGTCATTTCTTGTGTTCTTCAAGTGTTTTGTTACCGTTTTCCAGTTGATCTCTCATCCTTCTTTCTCTGTTTTTGCTGTTCTTCACCCTGAAATGCGTGGCTGTCACCCAAGAGGGGGGTGAATTGGGTGGCAGAATAAAATTAAGGTTCTCTTTTAAAACTGGCTGCTTGTGCTTGATGAGAGTGACGATGTATTACCCCAAGCACAAGTAACTATTTAGTGGTGTGGTGCTTGATGTGTAGATTAAATAAGCAGAATAAGCACACACAAATTTATCCTGGTTCGGTCACTTCCAGACCTACATCCAGTCCCCAGGCTCCATCTGAGATTTTCAATTCACTAAACTTCTTGTTTGAACCAGGCACAAGAAAACCTTTACACTTTAGGTTTTACGAGCACGAGTTCACCTAACAACCCACAGGTTTTACAACGGGATCACCTGCAAACCTTTACAACCACAGGTTTTACAACGGGATCACCTGCAACCTTTCAACCACAAGTTTTGCGGGCTAACTTGCAACCTATGGAGATTTAGAAAAAACTCTAAATGCTCCCCCTCACTTTTGTAAGATAACAATACTGTTCTTCAAGCACAAGCTTTAGAACAGCCTCTATCAATTAGAGGATTTCACAAAATGTTCACTCTATGAACTGATTGTGATAAACACTTAAGTACAGTTGATTCTTTCTAAGAATAGAAGATGTTACTCACTTAAGTACAAATGAATTACTCTCTAAGAATGTTACAACTCTAAGATCAGAGAGTAGAAGATGAGAGGAATGTAGAATACAATATTTCAGACAATAGGCTCTGTTCTTCCAACCTCTCTTCTGAATGTAGATGTTCCTTTTATACTCGACCTCAAGGCTTGGGTGGCAGGTTGAATATGTCCGTTTGAATATAGCCGTTATTCCCAAGTTACCGTTGAGAAGTACATCTTCATTAATGCTTAGCAGGGTTGACTTGCTTTATCTCTGAAAAGTAACTTTGACAACTCTGCTCTGACAAAAGCATTCTGACTTCTGAGTATGTGACGTTGACTCTTGTACTCTTGGTGACGGATGATCATCGTTCATCCGTAAGCGGCAATCTTGCTCTGCAAGTGTTAGTCTCTGAATCCCAGTGCCAAGAGTTTTTGCATCCGGAAGCTCATTTGCATCCGGAAGTAAGACTAAGTTCTGCACATACTTGTTAGTCCAACAGAGTAATATATATAATCAAGTATAGTAAGAACTATACATGCTGTGGGAAGCTTGTTTGCTATGGGAAACATTCTTACTTAGATTATGTTCTGACTTAGTGTATTGTCTACTGACGCTAGGGGATCTTTATTCCAATAGTCAGCGTAAGTCTCGTCATTTTACTCTAAGTCTTCCTAAGTGACTCAGTGTGTCATTTACTCATACTATGGGATGTGTAGTATACCAACACACAATCACATGCAATGGGAATTCACTTAGTCTAAGGGAGTTCTTTTCCATCCGGAAGCAATTCCACATCCGAAAGCACTTTCACTGGACGTTGGGTTATGTTCACATTTTACTCACTGACGCTCAGTGTTATCTATACCAACAGCCAGCGTTAGTCACTAAGCATTCGGAAGCAAATCCACTGGACGTTGGGTTATGGTCACTGGCGCTCAGTGTTATCCATACCAACAGCCAGCGCTAGTCTTAATACAATCGGAAGCACATCTACATCCGGAAGCTTCCTAACTTAGTCTCAAGGATTTTATATACTAATGCTCTTAGACTGAGTTATGACTTGGTGATATACTTGCTGTTGCTGGGGGATGAGACGTTCATCCGCGAGCGCTAGTCTTAGTCCATCCGGAAGTAAATCCACATCCGGAAGCACTTTACCTTGGGGTTCTATATTAACCTAATATTCTCTAAGTGTTTGGCTTGTTCTTTCATATTTTAGTCTTCATCAAAACTTAAGATTCTAACACACCCCTCCATCTCGTTTCCTTTCGATTCTGGCGGCGGCAAGCTTTAAACAGACATGGAACACCGGATGCAAGCTCCGGTGAGTGTCTGCTATCTGTTCTTACTTCTTGTGCTCCGAGTTTGGGTTAAGGATTGGGGTTCAATAATCCACTTAAAACTAATCAAGATGCAAACTTTATTAAATATGGGTCATTGTATTGCATGTCTGATGGTTCTGCCTTTGTGTGGCTCATAGAATTCGATTCCTTTCTCTGTTGTCCTGTGTGAATCGAATTGATTGGTTGGGTATAATGATTTCTTTCATATTCAGATTGCGCTATTAAGTTTTTATGGCTGGTTGAAGTAAACTATTTGTGAGATTATGTTTGGAAGGTTGTAGGTGGTATGTTGTTGCTGGATAAAGTGCTTTATGTTATGTTTTGTGGTGGTTGGGAGTTCTAAAATCCCAATTTTTTTAAATACAGAAGGTATATGTTTATCCTTAATCTGATTTTCAAATGATAATTTCTAAGGTTTGTCGAACTTGGGATCTAAGAATAAATTAGTTGTGGCTACTTGTCCTTAGGGCCCTATATAACATCCTGATGGTCGAGGTTCTTGGAAGATGGACATGAAAGTATTTGAGACATTTTGGAAGCTTCAAGCTTTACGGCATATATATAATACAAAAATTTTAATGATTGATGTGAGGTTTAATGTCGCTAATGAATTTAATAATGTTAGTAGATGTCATTTTGGATCTTGCTAGTTGAGTGGAATTATAATAAAGAAAGGACAAGAGTGATTTCGAAACATACCTTGCATAGTTTGGGATTAAAGTTAAGTTCTTATGCCTCATTGTTTTTCTTGCAGTGGATTTGGAATGATTTTTTTTTTGATGTGTTTTGGGATTTCTTTTGGAAATTTCAGATTTCGTATACTTAGGGTTTAATGTAATTAAAAGTTCAATATAAATTCACTTTGCAGTTGAAATTGTGAGTTGGAAGGGGACTCATGAAATGCTAAATAATGTGTCTGTTTGGTTTCAGTTTGCTCATTATTTCTTTTGTTTAAATTTTGTAGTATTGGTTCATGAGGAATAATTAATGTTGTGTTTATACTTGCATGTTTGAATCTTGCTCAATTTGTTGATCTTTGAGGTTTCATGTGGTTGCCTTATCTTGCTATTTGATTTTAACATGGCTGAATGTAGAAGAAAAGAATGTTAATGGCATTAACATATGGATAGGAAAGTGGTATTCTATTTAGTTCATGACTAGTAAGGGAAATTACATATGTATGGTAAAGTTGAACAGTACTAATGCATGTGAGTCCAAGGCTTGAAACTGATTTCACTTGCTGTTATGAACTAAGAGTTAGTTAGGTGAGTGTTTATGTGGTGTGTGAAACTATTTCTGATTACTACACTGTTGGGAATTCTTCAGGGTGTAATATGGTGATTTTATTTGTGTTAATTCCTATATGGCTTTAATGGAAATGTATGATTGTTGTTCCTTGGCTTTGATTCGAAAATGTTTACCTTAGAATAAAATATATAAGAAAAAGAAATTGGGTAGTAATTAGGATTCGAGAGTGACGCTAAGTAACATGAACAAGAATAGATGCTCACATTCATTGTTATATGAAATAGGAGAATATAGTAAGAGAGGTGCTTGGAAGGAAAAATCTACAAGGAACGGTAGGGAAGAACAACAAAGTGCTAAGGGCGACAGGTAATCACACTTAACCTTGCTATAACAATGAGGGTGACGATAGCTGGGATTTTCTTAGAATCCTTTCTCACCCTCTCTATATATATTAATTTTGAAAATTGTTTTCATACAAAACAGGCTATCGGGTGCCTTTCAAACACGATTATTTTCGTATAAAAAATTTGATTACTATGTAGTATCCTGGTTGGTGGAATTGATAGGCTGTGTATGTGACTGTACATATGTTGGAATCTTGGTACTTTGACAGGGATATGGAGAAGTATTGTGGATGATTGTTGTGGGACGGTGTGATACATATGCTGGAATAGTTCTGATTGTAACTTTGAGAGGTTATGAGGATAGGAATCAGATGTGGGGTTTGAGATTATGGAAAGTTGTGCTGATAAAAAGTATTAAAGTTGTGACTAGGATATGGAATTGTAGGGTGAGCATTGCATGACACTGATATATTTATGTACCATCAAGTGATGATAACTGTCGATTGGCCGATCGACAGTTATTTGTACTGATCCTTTTCGGATTGATTAGACCGGGGATCATAGGTCGACTTATTGAGAGAAAGTGACCTACGGTTGTTTGACAATGGAGAGCCCAACCGTTCCCATTCTGTAATGGAAAACAGAATTGAGGTTCCCTCTCTAGGGATTGCCAGAGAAGGAAATTTGCCCCCTCATTGTAGAGAGGGGCACAGTGTCAAATCATATAGTGAAGTTGGATGCTAGATTGAATGCCTCCGTGATGACACGATATATCTATAGGTGAGTGTGAGAGTTATGGGGTGGTATGGTCGTATTGGAGGTAGAGATGGTGAAGTGCATTGATTCGGAAATGACAGAGAGACTGGAGTGATACATGGGAAGAAGGTTTGGATTATATATATATATATATATATATATATATATATATATATATATATATATATGTATTACTGATTTTAAAACTGTGGTACCCTTTAGACGCCCTCGCTACCGCACATCTCACTGTTATAGTGAGTTAAGCGGTGATTACTGGGACAAATTGTCTCATCCCACGATTACTCACATTTTTGCATGTATTCATGCACAGGCGCAAGCATCAGGAAAGGGAATTAGGTAGTGGAGATTGTATAGTTTATTTAGAATTGTATATTGCCAATTTATAGGTCTGCATTCGCTTCCGCATGTATATATATTTATTTATTGTTTAATATCAATTAGTTTTGTTTATTAACCATGTTAGGCAAATCCTTTCTAACATGGTTAGCTTTTAATTATCCATGATAGTATTCATATTGTATTAGGCAATTCTTTTCTATCATGGATAATGTATAAAATGATTAGAAAATTCTTTTCTAACTATGATTGAGATATTGTTGATACGAATATTCCTTTTCTATCATAGTTAGTAAAGAGATTATTGAATTAAATGGACATCTTAGTTTAATTAGGGAATTAGTAACAGTATGTAACACCTTCAAAGCACTCAACCAAGAATCACCATTCGGCCTCCAAATGGAATTTGTTGACTCCTTCCTCAAAGCAAGATTCAAGTTGGAGTACTCTCCTTGCAAAGCACTTTCTTCATGCATGCTCCTCAACCGGCTCCTCCAATCCAAAATTGTATATGAGGTATAGAAATGCAAGTCTTCTTTCAATTGTAATCGGCCTCCATCTTGAGATCAAGCACTCCTTCCAACCTAGCTTTATCCACAAAATTGAACAAACATCCCTTTTCCAAGGGGGTGTAGCTAGAAAAGGAGTATGTAAATGTACCAACATCATTAAGATCACAATCATCATGCTTGGGACTAGTAACATCAAGAGGCATGCTCACAATAATAGAATCATCATCAAGAGAATTCATGCAAGCATCATAAACATTCACCAAGCAAGAATCAAATGAACCTAAAGATGTGTGCAAAACTGAAAGTAATGGATGCACAAGAGGGGGGGTGAATTGTGCTTCAAAAATAAATGTTCAAATAAATCAACACAAGAGTTATACTGGTTCGGTCTTCCTGACCTACGTCCAGTCCTCAACCACCCAGGCCGAGTTCCACTATATCTCAGGTTTTAAATCGGGCTCACCTGAAACCTTACAACCGCAAGTTTTGCACGGGATCACTTGCAACCTTACAACTACAAGTTTTACACAGGCTCACTTGTAACCTTTCTAACTAGCTCCCCCTCACACCAAGCAAGGGGTTAACCTTTACACTTAAAGGATTTTTCTGACTAAGTTCTCTCAAAGAACGGATGGTGTTACACACTTAAGTACAATCAATGCTCTTATAACAAGAAGAGACTTAACAACAAGGAGTACAGAATATGTAGATGAAAAGGATCACTCGATGTGTTAAATGCTCTTTTCTTTTCTGGCAGCTTTGAATGCTTGAAGATGTTCTTAGTTTCTAGCTCTAACTTCTCTCAAGAATATTCAAAGATAATTGATTGCTTCATAAATGAAGTTGAGCTCCTTTATATAGTCTTCAAACATTTGAACTCTTGGTAGGTGGGTTAGCCGTTTGAATATGGCCGTTTTTCTCATGTTACCGTTTGCCCAATAAATGCTTCATCAATGCATAGCAGGGTTGACTTGCTTTATCTCTGAAAAGTAGTCCTGACACCTCTGCTCTGACAAAAGCATTCTGACACTGCATCTCTGAACGTTCTGACATTTTGATTGCTTGCGGAAGCAAAATCACATCCGGAAGCAACTTTACTTAGTGTGCTGCACTTGAACGTTAGTTTAGCAATATAAGCACATAGTCACATGCAGTGGGTGTTCTCTTAGTCTATGATGTATCCGGAAGCACTTCTACATCCGGAAGTAAAACCACTGGATGAAGGATTTTGTTCACTATCACTTACTCTAGCTCAGTGTCCTTCATTCCAACAGTCAGCGCTAGTCACTAAGCTATCGGAAGCACTTTCACTTGACGTGGCTTATGTTCACTGACGCTCGGGGTTATCTATTCTATCAGCCAGCGCCAGTCTAAATCTAACAGGAAGCAATTTCACTTGACGTGGCTTATGTTCACTGACGCTTGGGGTTATTTAATCTATCAGCCAGCGCCAGTCTGAATCTAACAGGAAGCAATTTCACTTCCGGTTGAGTCTTAGCTTAGTCTTAGGGTTTTGTATACCTAATGCTCATGGACTAAGTTAATTCCCTAGTAAGTTACTTGCTGCCGCTGGGGGATGGGTCACCCATCCGCGAGCGCTAGTCCTAGTTTATCCGGAAGTAAATCCACATCCAGTTGCACTCTCACTTGGGATTCTATGTTCACCTATTGCTTTCTAAGTACTTGGCTTATTCTTTTATATTTTAGTCTTCATCAAAACTTAAGATTCTAACATTCTCCCCCTTTTTGATGATGACAAACTTAGTTTTATCGATTAAATTTATATGAAAGGATTATCTGAAGAATAAAAGCAATAGATAAGAACAAGTAATTTAGACAGATATTATTGATAAGCAGAAGTTACAAGTCAGAGTATACAATCAAATAACATATACAAGTAAATAACATATACAAGTAAATTACACTAAGCAAGTATGAAGTATGCATGAAAACAAAAGGAAAAAGAAAAAAAAAGGTTTGGATTGGGGTGTTCATAGTTTTTCTTTCTTTTTCCTCTCCCTCTCCTTCTGCCTCTCTTCACTCTCCTTTTGAAGTTTGGCTATCTCGGCCTCACGCACATTCTGGTCTATCTGGGCAATGATCTGCTGAAGCTCTTCTTCATCTCTTTCTCTTCTGAGCCTCTCTGATTCAATGGACTCCTCGAATGCCCTTTTCATGTTCTCCACTTTTTCATACCCAGGGAACCCTGTAGCATCGTCGAAGTAGGTGACCACTCCATTGGGATAGTGAACTGCCCGGATTTTTACGTTCCATACAGGGAAGTTGGGATCCTCCTCAACTTCCTGGGCTTTCCTTTTCCCTTTCCCTTTACTCTTCCCTTTGCTCTTGCTAATTGGAGGAGTGGGCATGGCTCTTGCTCTGTCAGCATCGAGGCAGGCCATCTGACCAAAGGATAACTTGTCTGTGAACCCAAACTTCTCGAATTCCTCAGGAGTCATGCCTTCAATTTCCAACTTGACTTCCTTCAGAATTGGAACTACTTGAACCACTGGCATTTCTTGCTCAAACTGGACAGATGAAGTTCTTTGCTCAGGTAGGTCAGATGGAGTCTCTTCCTCACTCTCAGCAGATTCAGTGGTGGCAATAATTCTCTTGGCACGCTTCCTAGCAACGGCCTTCTTTCTAGACTCACTGAAGGTGACTGCTGACTCAGATGAGGGAGGAGGGGCAGATGAACGCTCAGATGAAGGGATCTCAGACTCTTGCCCAGAGGATGCAGGAATAGGCTTGGCTATCACAATGAGAGGATGGTTGGGTCTCTTCAGCCCGTACTTCATCATAATCTCCTCAACAATGTTTTTGCTTGACTTAGTTGGAGAAGACTCTGATGAAGATGACTCAGGCTGTGAAGGTTGTTCATTTGGCTCAAAGACAACTATATCCCATTGTGGTCCTTGCTCAGCCGTTTTCTTCTGCTGCATGAACCTGATGGCTTCTCCTCTTATAAGGCTCTCAGCACCACCCAGCTTTTGAGATTCCATCGCACGGCGGAGAGCAGCTGCGATGTCTTCATCAATCCATAGGGATGGCTGGCTGAGGACATCCCTTGTGTTCATGGACAGGCGAAGGGCGGACATAGCATCTCTCCCCCTTTTGGCATCATCAAAGAGGGTGAGGGCCAGGGAGGACGTAGTGGATGGAGAGGAGGGTGGAGGTTCAGGGCCAAATCTTTTTGGGGGTGAGGATTCTGGAGAGGAGGTAGGTAAGGGAATTTTTGGGGATGAGGCAGTGTCGGGGAACCAGGAAGGATTCACAAAGAGATTTTCATAGGGATGAGTGGAGGAATATTCAGTGTAGGAGGTGGTTAAGTGTGGGGTGAATGGTAAGTGGTCATCAGAGAGTGGCTGAAGGCGGGGGTAATCTCTAATATACACCTGGCTGAGGGGGTGAATGGCAGTATGGAAGCCAAGGTGCTCGGCCAAGGTGTTGGATCTGGGTCTAGAGTTGGGGTTGATAGGGTTAGAATGGGGAAGGGGTTCGGCAGAGAGATTTAGAGGTGAGCGAGTAGGGGCGTTAGGTCGAGTGAGAATGGGTGAGGGAGGTGTTGATTGAGAATTTAGTGGGGATTAGCGTGGAGAATGTTGGGGTGAGTCTTGGGTTTGCTGGTCATGGGTAGGTGAAGGTTGGGATTGGTGGTCATTGTTTGGTGAAGGTGGGGATTGGTGGTCATTTTGTGGTGGTGGCTGAGGTTGTTGAGTGTTAGGTGGAGGAGGAGGGGGAAGTTGAGGGTGACCAGAGGGAGTAGGAGGTGGATTTGGGGGAGGAGGAGGAGGAGGTGGTAGGTTACCTTGGGATGGTTGGGGAATTTGTAGGTGCTGGAGGATGAGATCTAGTTTTGCATCCACCCTGGCAAGATGATTTTCGATCTGGCCAACCCTGTCCTCAAGCCGCTGGATTCGCTCCCCTTGCTGCTGGAAGCCAGTGTCACACTCAGCATGGAGAGGGCCTACTAAGGAGTCAGACAGCCTAAAAAGAAGCTCCTCCTTTACTTCCTCAGCAAAGGCTCTCACAGTAGCTGGCACTCTTGCAGCACGACTTGGCCCAGCATGGGAGTCCACTTCCTGATCCCCTGCACCAGATGTAGAGGGGGCTGAAGTCTGAGATGCACTCCCTGCCAGTGATCCTGAGCGAGTGGGCTTGGCAGGCTTGTTATACTTAATGCCCATCTTCCCGATGTTGGTAGCTCCCACAGGTCTACACTTGAGTTTGCATTTTAAATTGGCCTTGTCTAAATTCAGATCCTGCTTATCAACTATTATGCACTCATTTGAATCAAAAATTACCCAATTTCCTTTGTCAGTGCTCTGGCTTACGCTCAGTAGGTTGTGACAGAGACCGTCCACTAGATAGACGTCTTTGACTGGTCCGACTTCTCCAACTCCAGTGATCTTACCACTTTGATTTCCTCCAAAGGTTACTGTGGCTCCATCCTTGATCACGAGAGATTTGAACTTGTCTCTGTCTCCAGTCATATGTCTCGAGCATCCGCTATCGATGTACCATTTTCTGTTCTTGGATGCCTTGAGACACACCTGAAATAATCAAGCAAGCTTAGGTACCCAACCTCTCTTGGGTCCTCTGTCATTAGTTTTTAGTGCCCTAGGTCTAGTGTTGGCCTTAACCTTGGGCTTATGATCATTTGGAGCCTCTGGCCTAGTGCTGGCTCTAGGCTCTTGGGTTTTCCCTGTGGAATGGTTCCAGGCTCGGGATCCTTGTCGTCTCTTGGTTTCTTTTGCAGGAGGAGGATCCTTTGTAGCCTTGGTTCCTTTAGGGACCCATTTGTAAGAGCTACTTGCTCCATGCTTCTTGGCATTACAGGTGGACGTGGAGTGTCCTTTCCTGTTGCAGTAGTTACAAAAGCTGAAGGGTGAGGAGCTATGACTGGTGGCTTTATGGAAGAACTTTAAGTAGGGCTTTACTTTTGGTTCCACCCACTTTTTCCCTCTAGGAGTATATCCTAAGCCAGTCCTATCCCTATATGCCCTTTGATTCATTAAAATTATATTTAACATTTCTGAACCATTTGTAAACTTCTGCAGGGCATTTTGCAGCTTGTCTTTCTCAGCTGAGATTTTGCTGCAATTAGGGCAGCTCTCAAGTGTTAAGGCATTTGGTTCTGCTTGGGGAGAACCCTGGCCATCCACTACTGGAAGCTTTCTAGCTTCCGCTAGCTCTTCACTTAATGAGTCCACCTTGGACTCAAGTGATTCCTTTTTAGTTTTTAACACTTTATAGGCTTTACACAATCGAGAGAATTCTTCATGAACCTCATTGTAAGCCTCTTGCAGTTCAGAGAAAGTTACCTCATGATCTTCGTGGGTGAGGTCAAGGTCTGAAGATGCTTCCTCATCATCTTCTCTGGCTACCAGGCAGAGGTTAGCTACTTCTTCCTCATCACTTGCTTCGTCATCTGAGCTATTCACCCAAATGGAGGAAACGAAGGCCTTTCTTTTGTCTTTGCTTTTTGACCTCTGCAGACTGGGACACTCAGCCTTGAAGTGACCAGGTTTCTTACATTCAAAGCACACAGGGATCTTTTGTTAGAATCTTAAGTTTTGATGAAGACTAAAATGTAGAGGATTAGACCAAGTGCCTAGGAAGCAATAGGATAACATAGGATCCCAAGTAAGAGTGCTTCCGGGTGAAGATCTACTTCCGGATAGATTAGGACTTGCGCATGCGGATGAATGCTTTCATCCCCCAGCGTCAGCAAGTAAATAACTAGGGATTTAACTTAGTCCATGAACTTTAGATGCACAAACCCTAAGACTAAGCTATGGTTCAATCGGAAGCAAAGTTGCTTCCTGTTAGACTTAGACTGGCGCAGAGCGATAGAATAGATATTACTCCAAGCGACAGTGAGTCTACTTCCCCAAGTGAAAGCGCTTCCTGTTAGAATTAGACTGGCGCAGAGCGACAGAATAGATATTACCCCAAGCGTCAGTAAGTCTACTTCCCCAAGTGAAAGCGCTTCCTGTTAGACTCAGACTGGCGCAGAGCAATAGAATAGTTATTACCCCAAGCGTCAGTAAGTCTACTTCGCCAAGTGAAAGCACTTCCTATTAGATTTAGACTGGCGCAGACTGATAGAATAGATTTAACCTCGAGCGTCAGTGGAAATGCAACATCAAGTGAAGTTGCTTCCTGTTAGATCTTGACTGGCGCAGATTGATAGAATAGATTTCACCCTAAGCGTCAGTGAGTTCACTACGTCAAGTAAAAGTGCTTCCGATAGCTTAGTGACTAGCGCTGAGTGTTGGGATGAAATACACTAAGTGAGAGTGAGTTATAGTGAACCAAGATCCTTCATCTAGTAGTTTTACTTCCGGATGTAAAAATGCTTCCAGATACATCATAGACCAAATCAGAACACAGTCTAAGTAAACTACTCCCCATAGCAAACAAACTTCCCACAGCATGTATAATTCTTATATATATATTGCTATGTTGGACTAACCAGTATGTGCAGAACATGGTCACGCTTCCGGATGCAAATGAGCTTCCGGATGGAAAGACTCTTGACATTGGGACTCAGAGCTTAACACTTGCAGAGCAAGATTACCACTTGCGGATGAAAGATGATCATCCGTCAGCAAGAGTGCAAGAGTAAAAATCACATACTCAGAAGTCAGAATGCTTATATCAGAGCAGAGGTGTCAGGACTACTTTTCAGAGATAAAGCAAGTCAACCCTGCTATGCATTAATGGAGCATTTATTGGGCAAACGGTAACTTGGGATAAACGGCCAAATTCAAACGGGACTCCCACCTACCAAGAGTTCAAATGCTTGAAGACTATATAAAGGGAGCTCAACTTCATTTATTATAAGAACAATTATCCTTGAATACTCTAGAGAGAAGTTAGAGCGAGGAACACAAGAAATCTTCAAAGCATTCAAGGCTGCCCAGAAATAGAAAAGAGCATTTAACACTTTGAGTGATTCTTCACGTACTTATTCTGTACTCATTGTAGTTAAGTCTCTTCTTGTTAAAAGAGCATTTATTGAACTTAAGTGTGTAACATCATTTGTTCTGTAAGAGAACTTAGTCAGAAAAGCCTTCAAGTGTAAACTTCAAACCCTTGCTTGGTGTGAGGGGGAGACAGTTAGATAGGTTACAAGTGAGCCAGTGTAAAACTTGTTGTAAGGTTGCAAGTGAGCCCGTAAAACTTGCGGTTGTAAGGTTTCAGGTGAACCCGATTTAAAACCTGAGTTATAGTGGAACTCTCAGCCTGGGTGGTTGAGGACTGGACGTAGGTCAGGTAGACCGAACCAGTATAAATCCTGTGTTGTTTATTTCGAGTATTTATAGTTGAAGCACAATTCACCCCCCCCCCCTCTTGTGCATCCATTACGTTCATTTGGTATCAGAGCAGGTCTTTCTCACCCGATTCCAACGAATCTGAAAGCAAAGATCAAGTAATGGATCCAGATTATGGCCTACCAGATGTCGCCGTTCAACCCAATAAGCCCCCAGGCTTCGATGGGTACAACTATACGTTCTGGAAGTACAGAATGGAGACATATATCAAGTCAAGCGACTTGAGACTCTGGGATGTCATAGAACGAGGGGATAATGTTCCACTGGACGAAGATGGATTTGCAAAAGTGCGAGCCAGATACACTGCTGAGGACTATGCTCTAGTCCAACTAAACCATCGGGCCATGCACTACATCCAGTGTGCTCTCACCCACAAAGAATTTCACAGAATCAGCCACCACAAAACTGCTAAGGATATGTGGGAGGCTCTTGAGGCTGCACACTCTGGAACCAGGGGAGTAAAGGCGAGACGTATTGAAATGCTGGTTGAAGAATTCCATAAATTCGCCATGCTGAGCCCTACCGAGCCTATCAGAGAGCTGGAACTCAGGTTCACTCATCTCATCAATAATTTGGCCTCGCTGGGTAAGGATATCCCTGAAAGAGAGCAAGTGAGCAAGATCCTAAAGATCTTGAAGGGTGACTGGATCACCAAAGTAACTATTTTGCAAGAAGTGCAAGGTGAATCAACCAGCTCCATCACCGCACTATTCGGCTCTCTTGCTGAATATGAACCTACCTTGCTGGCTATGAGAGCTCCTCAACCTTCACCCAAGAACAAAAATCTTGCTCTCGTTGCTCCCAGCAAAGGGATCAATGACAATGATGAAGATGATGATGATGAGATGGACGATGAGGAGATGGCTATGATGGTGAGGAAATTTAGAAGATTCCTCAGAAAGAAGGGAGGCTATCAGAGAGGTGATACCAGTGAGAAGAAGGGATACAAGAAAGAGAAGGTCCCTGTGTGCTTTGAATGCAATAAGCCTGGTCACTTCAAGGCTGAGTGCCCCAGCCTGCAGAGGTCAAAAGGCAAGGACAAAAGAAAAGCTCTTGTTTCCTCTATTTGGGTTAACAGCTCAGATGAGGAAGCAAGTGACGAAGAAGAAGTTGCCAACCTCTGCCTGGTAGCTAGAGAGGAGGATGAAGAAGCACCTTCAGATGCTGACCTCACCAACGAAGATCATGAGGTAACTTTTTCTGAACTTCAAGAGGCTTACAATGAGATTCATGAAGAATTCTCTAGACTATGTAAAGCCTATAAGGTGTTGAAAACCAAAAAGGAATCACTTGAGTCCAAGGTGGACTCACTAAGTGAGGAACTAGCGGAAGCTAGAAGACTTCCGATAGTGGATGGCCAGGGTTCTCCACAGGTAGAACCCAACGCCCCAACACCTGAGAGTTGCTCTAGTTGCAGCAAAGTCTCAGAGGAAAATAATAAGCTGCAAAATGCCCTGGAGAAGTTCACCAATGGTTCAGAAATGCTAAAAGTAATTTTAATGAGCCAAAGGGCATATAGGGATAGAACTGGCTTGGGATATACCCCTAAGGTAAAAAGGTGGGTAGAACCAAAAGTAAAGCCTTACCTGAAGTTCTTCCATAAAGCCACCAATCATGGCTCCTCACCCTTTAGCTTCTGTAATTACTGCAACAGGAAAGGACACTCCACGTCCACCTGTAATGCTAAGAAGCATGGAGTTAACAGCTCCTACAAATGGGTCCCTAAAAGAACCAAGGCAACAAAAGATCCTCCTCCTGCAAAGGAAACTAGGAGAGGACAAGGATCCCAAGCCTGGAATTATTCCAAAGGGAAAACCCAAGAGTCCAGAGCCAGCACTCGGCCAGAGGCTCAGAAAAGTCACAAGCCCAAGATCAAGGATGACTCTAAACCAAGGGCATTAAAAACTAATGATCGAGGACCCAAGAAAAGTTGGGTACCTAAGTTTGCTTAAATTTTACAGGTGTGTCTCAAGGCATCCAAGAACAAGAAATGGTATATTGATAGTGGATGCTCAAGACACATGACTGGGGACAGAGACAAGTTCAAATCTCTGGTGATCAAAGATGGGGCCACAGTAACCTTTGGAGGAAATCAAAGTGGCAAGATCACTGGAGTTGGAGAGGTCGGACCAGTAAAAGATGTCTACCTTGTGGACGGTCTCTGTCACAACCTGCTGAGCGTGAGCCAGAGCACGGACAGAGGAAATTGGGTAATATTTGATTCAAATGAGTGCTTAATAGTTGATAAGCAGGATCTAAATATAGATAAGGCCAACTTAAAATGCAAGATTAAGGCAAACAGAAATGGGAATTTATATACCTTAGACTTATGTCAACAGCTAGAGGAAAAATGTTTAATATCTAGTGACGAGAATAGTTGGCTTTGGCATAAGAGACTAGCTCATGTTAACTTTACTCAATTGGACATGCTAATTAAAAATGAGCTAGCTATAGGTATTCCCTCTTTTAAGGTTAAGCATGATTTTATCTGTGAATCCTGCCAACGGGGAAAGCAAACAAAATCCTCGTTTAAAACCAAGAAGAGAGTCTCCACCAGCAGGCCCTTGGAACTAATCCACATGGATTTGGTTGGGCCAGCAAGAGTAAAAAGCTTGGGAGGAAACCTATATGCTTTAGTGGTGGTGGATGACTATTCAAGGTTTACGTGGACTTTGTTTCTTGCCTCTAAGCAAGATGCTTTTGATGCTTTCGTTGTCCTGGCTAAGAAAGTGCAGAATGAGAAGGATCTCAAAATCACAGCCATAAGGACAGACCATGGAGGAGAGTTTGAGAACCATAGCTTCTCTGAGCTATGTGAGCAAAATGGAATTGAACATAACTTCTCAGCTCCGAGGACTCCTCAACAAAATGGAGTAGTTGAAAGAAAGAACAGGGTTCTGACGGAGATGGCTAGAAGCATGCTCAACGAGAAAGAGGTTTCTCAAGTGTTCTGGGCGGACGCTATGAGCACTGCTTGCTATATCTCCAACAGAGCTTATGTTCGTAAAGGCTTGGATAAGACTCCATACGAGCTATACAAAGGAAGGAAGCCAAACATCAGCCACCTCAGAATATTTGGATCAAAATGCTACGTGCATAATAATGGAAAGGTAAACTTGGGTAAGTTTGACCCAAAGGCTGATATAGGTATATTCATAGGATATTCCCTTAGGAGTAAAGCTTATAGGATATACAACATGAGAACTAAAACTGTAGAGGAATCCATGCATGTTGTATTTGATGAAATTCCTACATGGGGACAATCCAGAGAAGATGATGAATTACTTAACCTCCCAAAATTACCATCATCTTCTTCACCACCAAAAGAAACACCAGCAAACAATCCTAAGGAAGAAGATGAACTCTGCGATGAACCTAGAGTGCAGACTGTGCATGATGAGGCACAGTTGCCAACAGCTAGGAGGCATCACAGAGATCATCCTCTTGATCAAGTGCTTGGTGATGTTTCTTCTGGTGTGAGAACCAGAAGGCAGGTTCAAAATGAAGTTGAGTTTGGTGCATTTCTATCTCAAATAGAACCAACTTCAGTTGAACAAGCTCTTGAGGACTGCGACTGGATTATTGCCATGCAGGAAGAGCTAAACCAATTTGAAAGAAGTCAAGTCTGGGAACTAGTCCCTAGGCCATCTCATCAATCTATAGTAGGGACCAAATGGGTCTTTAAAAACAAACTGGATGAGACAGGTCAAATTACAAGAAACAAAGCCAGACTAGTTGCCAAAGGATATAACCAAGAAGAAGGCATTGACTATGAAGAAACATTTGCTCCAGTCGCGAGACTTGAAGCAATAAGGATTCTTCTAGCCTTTGCATCCATGAAGGGCTTCAGGCTATATCAAATGGATGTAAAGAGTGCATTTCTTAATGGTTATATTAAAGAAGAGGTATATGTAGAACAACCTCCTGGCTTTGAGGATCATAAGCACCCCAAACATGTGTATAGATTAAAGAAAGCTTTATATGGCCTAAAACAAGCTCCTAGAGCTTGGTATGAGAGACTTAGCAGCTTTCTGCTAGGCAAAGGTTTCTCAAGAGGCAAACTTGATAATACACTGTTTATCCTTCACAAAGATAGAGACATGCTAATTGTTCAAATTTATGTTGATGATATTATCTTTGGAGCAACTAACGAAAAGCTTTGTGAGGATTTTTCTAAGACCATGCAGGGTGAGTTTGAAATGTCAATGATGGGAGAACTAACGTTCTTCCTAGGCCTGCAAATTAAGCAGAAGAAGAATGGAATATTCATCTCCCAAGCCAAATACTGCAGAGAGCTACTCAAAAAGTTTGGGATGGATGAATGCAAGGAGTATGACACTCCCATGAGCACCACTGCCGCACTTGATGCTGACGCAAAGGGTAAATCTGTTAGCCTGCCCATGTATAGAGGAATGATAGGTTCTCTCCTATACTTAACAGCCAGCAGACCTGACATTCAATTTAGTGTAGGCATGTGTGCTAGATTTCAAGCCAACCCCAAGGAGTCACATCTAACATGTGTTAAACGTATCTTAAGATACCTTGAGGGGACACAAGAACTTGGTCTTTGGTATCCCAGAGGTAACCAAGAGTTCTTGTGGGCTTATTCTGACTCTGATCATGCAGGTTATAAAACTGATAGGAAAAGCACCAGTGGACAATGCGCCTTCCTTGGTGGTTGTCTGGTGTCTTGGGCGAGCAAAAAGCAGACCTGCGTGTCCTTGTCATCCACTGAGGCAGAATACATTGCAGCAGCCAGTTGTTGTGCCCAAGTGTTGTGGCTGAAGAACCAGTTGAGAGATCTTGGCTTGGAATTTCCTGAGGCACCCATCCTCTGTGACAACACAAGCACAATCAGCCTAGCCAAGAATCCGGTTCAGCACACTAGGACAAAGCACATTGATGTCAGACATCATTTCATCAGAGACCATGTTCAAAAGAAAGATGTCAAAGTACAGTTTGTCCCCACACAACAACAGCTTGCAGATATCTTCACCAAGCCTCTGGGGGTTGACCAATTTACTTTTATTAGAGGTGATTTGGGAATGGTAAACCCAAATGAAGTGTAAATTCCATGTACTTAATTGTTTTTCAAAATACTTCAAACAATACTAACTTAGGCATCGGAGTGCCAATATATGTCCTTGCAGGTATTCAATGTTGAATCTTAAGTAAGTACAACCGGAAGCAAAACCACTTCCGAATGATTACACACTGACGCTGGATGATCAAACCAAGAGAGCGCCAGCACAAGTCCAAGAAGACACGTCACTTCAGAAAACGCTTCAACTTCCAAATGAGACGTTTCGACTTCTCTGACAATATGAAGCGACACGTGTCATCAGGTATATCGATCCAACTTAAGGCGTTTACGCTACCCAATGTGTGATAATGTGAAGGAGCATGACCTTTTTGCCCTTAGTGACTTTACCTATAAAAGGGACATCTCATTTCACACATTCTTCATTTTCATCTATGTTCTTCATATAAACATTTCATCAACCCCACAAAAATGGCCGAACCCTCTGAAGCAAACCCAGTTTCGAGGAAACCCTCCTCATCTAAGAAACACAAGTCCAAATCTGGAAAATCAAGCCATCAACATTCTGGAAAATCTGGGCATCGTGAAAGACATCAAGAACATCATGAAGTTTCTCGGCAAATTGCCCTAGGGCAGGATGAAAATATTCAAGGTCAGCCTGAAACTTCTGGTAGAATGGCAGAACTGTTAGTGGGTTCTAAGAAGAGGAAGTCCATCCCTAAGGAGGAGGCTGCGGCGATCAAATATGGAAAACACTCTTTGATGATGCCAAAAGGGGGAGAAATGCATTGACCACTAGCCTTGCTACCCTGGGAGTTCCTTGATGAAGAAGAGCTTCAGCGAGAGGGAGAGAAAGAAGAAACAAAGAAACAACCCCCAGCCCAAATTTTAAGAAACAAAGAAACAACCCCCAGCCCAAATTTTTTTTTACTTAGAAATGTTCATCTTTTCATGCATGTTCTCATATCTGCCTACTATATGCTCGCTGCTTGTAAATGTTATCTAATTATATGCTCTGACCTGTAACCTATGCTTATCAATAATATTTGTCTAAGTTACTTATTCTGAACTATTGCTTTTATTCTTCAGCTAATCCTTTCATATGAACTTAATCGATAAAGCTAAGTTTGTCATCATCAAAAAGGGGGAGAATGTTAGAATCTTAAGTTTTGATGAAGACTAAAATGTAGAGGATTAGACCAAGTGCCTAGGAAGCAATAGGATAACATAGGATCCCAAGTAAGAGTGCTTCCGGGTGAAGATCTACTTCCGGATAGATTAGGACTTGCGCATGCGGATGAATGCTTTCATCCCCCAGCGTCAGCAAGTAAATAACTAGGGATTTAACTTAGTCCATGAACTTTAGATGCACAAACCCTAAGACTAAGCTATGGTTCAATCGGAAGCAAAGTTGCTTCCTGTTAGACTTAGACTGGCGCAGAGCGATAGAATAGATATTACTCCAAGCGACAGTGAGTCTACTTCCCCAAGTGAAAGCGCTTCCTGTTAGAATTAGACTGGCGCAGAGCGACAGAATAGATATTACCCCAAGCGTCAGTAAGTCTACTTCCCCAAGTGAAAGCGCTTCCTGTTAGACTCAGACTGGCGCAGAGCAATAGAATAGTTATTACCCCAAGCGTCAGTAAGTCTACTTCGCCAAGTGAAAGCACTTCCTATTAGATTTAGACTGGCGCAGACTGATAGAATAGATTTAACCTCGAGCGTCAGTGGAAATGCAACATCAAGTGAAGTTGCTTCCTGTTAGATCTTGACTGGCGCAGATTGATAGAATAGATTTCACCCTAAGCGTCAGTGAGTTCACTACGTCAAGTAAAAGTGCTTCCGATAGCTTAGTGACTAGCGCTGAGTGTTGGGATGAAATACACTAAGTGAGAGTGAGTTATAGTGAACCAAGATCCTTCATCTAGTAGTTTTACTTCCGGATGTAAAAATGCTTCCAGATACATCATAGACCAAATCAGAACACAGTCTAAGTAAACTACTCCCCATAGCAAACAAACTTCCCACAGCATGTATAATTCTTATATATATATTGCTATGTTGGACTAACCAGTATGTGCAGAACATGGTCACGCTTCCGGATGCAAATGAGCTTCCGGATGGAAAGACTCTTGACATTGGGACTCAGAGCTTAACACTTGCAGAGCAAGATTACCACTTGCGGATGAAAGATGATCATCCGTCAGCAAGAGTGCAAGAGTAAAAATCACATACTCAGAAGTCAGAATGCTTATATCAGAGCAGAGGTGTCAGGACTACTTTTCAGAGATAAAGCAAGTCAACCCTGCTATGCATTAATGGAGCATTTATTGGGCAAACGGTAACTTGGGATAAACTGCCAAATTCAAACGGGACTCCCACCTACCAAGAGTTCAAATGCTTGAAGACTATATAAAGGGAGCTCAACTTCATTTATTATAAGAACAATTATCCTTGAATACTCTAGAGAGAAGTTAGAGCGAGGAACACAAGAAATCTTCAAAGCATTCAAGGCTGCCCAGAAATAGAAAAGAGCATTTAACACTTTGAGTGATTCTTCACGTACTTATTCTGTACTCATTGTAGTTAAGTCTCTTCTTGTTAAAAGAGCATTTATTGAACTTAAGTGTGTAACATCATTTGTTCTGTAAGAGAACTTAGTCAGAAAAGCCTTCAAGTGTAAACTTCAAACCCTTGCTTGGTGTGAGGGGGAGACAGTTAGATAGGTTACAAGTGAGCCAGTGTAAAACTTGTTGTAAGGTTGCAAGTGAGCCCGTAAAACTTGCGGTTGTAAGGTTTCAGGTGAACCCGATTTAAAACCTGAGTTATAGTGGAACTCTCAGCCTGGGTGGTTGAGGACTGGACGTAGGTCAGGTAGACCGAACCAGTATAAATCCTGTGTTGTTTATTTCGAGTATTTATAGTTGAAGCACAATTCACCCCCCCCCCCTCTTGTGCATCCATTACGTTCATCTTTTCCTTCTTGTATCCCTTCTTCTGGCTGGAGTCACCCTTCTGAAAGCCTCCTTTCTTTCTGAAGAATTTTCTGAACTTCCTCACCATCATAGCCATCTCCTCATCATCCATTTCCTCCTCATCATCCTCATCATCATCATTGATCTCCTTGCTGGGAGCAACAAGGGCAAGATTCTTGGCTTTGGATGAGGTTTGAGGGGCTCTTTGAGCTAGCAGAGTAGGCTCATATTCGGCTAGAGAACCAAATAGTGCGGTGATGGAGCTGATTGATTCTCCTTGGACTTCCTGCAAGATAGTTACTTTGGTGATCCAGTCACCCTTCAAGATCTTTAGGATCTTGCTTACTTGCTCTCTTTCAGGAATATCCTTACCCAGCGAGGCCAAATTGTTGATGAGATGGGTGAACCTGAGCTCCAGCTCTCTGATAGGCTCAGTGGGACTAAGCATGGCAAACTTGTGAAATTCTTCCACCAGTATCTCAACACGTCTTGCTTTTACTCCCCTGGTTCCAGAGTGAGCAGCCTCAAGAGTCTCCCACATATCTTTAGCATTTTTGTGGTGGCTGATCCTGTGAAACTCTTTGGGACTGAGGGCACACTGGATGTAGTGCATGGCCCTATGGTTCAGTTGGACTAGCGCATAGTCCTCAGGGGTGTATCTGGCTCTCACCTTAGCAAACCCATCCTCATCTAAGGGTGTTTGATCCCCACGTTCGATTACATCCCAGAGTCTAATGTCACTTGACTTGATGTAAGTCTCCATTCTAAACTTCCAGAATTGATAGTTATATCCATCGAAGCCTGAGGGCTTGTTGGGTTGAACAGAGACATCTGGTAGAGAGTAATCTGTATCCATTACTGGATCTTTGCTTTCTGGATTCGTTGGAATCGAGTGAGAAAGACCCGCTCTGATACCAAATGAAAGTAATGGATGCACAAGAGGGGGGGTGAATTGTGCTTCAAAAATAAATGCTCAAATAAATCAACACAAGAGTTATACTGGTTCGGTCTTCCTGACCTACGTCCAGTCCTCAACCACCCAGACCGAGTTCCACTATATCTCAGGTTTTAAATCGGGCTCACCTGAAACCTTACAACCGCAAGTTTTGCACGGGATCACTTGCAACCTTACAACTACAAGTTTTACACAGGCTCACTTGTAACCTTTCTAACTAGCTCCCCCTCACACCAAGCAAGGGGTTAACCTTTACACTTAAAGGATTTTTCTGACTAAGTTCTCTCAAAGAACGGATGGTGTTACACACTTAAGTACAATCAATGCTCTTATAACAAGAAGAGACTTAACAACAAGGAGTACAGAATATGTAGATGAAAAGGATCACTCGATGTGTTAAATGCTCTTTTCTTTTCTGGGCAGCTTTGAATGCTTGAAGATGTTCTTAGTTTCTCGCTCTAACTTCTCTCAAGAATATTCAAAGATAATTGATTGCTTCATAAATGAAGTTGAGCTCCTTTATATAGTCTTCAAACATTTGAACTCTTGGTAGGTGGGTTAGCCGTTTGAATATGGCCGTTTTTCTCATGTTACCGTTTGCCCAATAAATGCTTCATCAATGCATAGTAGAGTTGACTTGCTTTATCTCTGAAAAGTAGTCCTGACACCTCTGCTCTGACAAAAGCATTCTGACACTGCATCTCTGAACATTCTGACATTCTGATTGCTTGCGGAAGCAAAATCACATCCGGAAGCAACTTTACTTAGTGTGCTGCACTTGAACGTTAGTTTAGCAATATAAGGACATAGTCACATGCAGTGGGTGTTCTCTTAGTCTATGATGTATCCGGAAGCACTTCTACATCCGGAAGTAAAACCACTGGATGAAGGATTTTGTTCACTATCACTTACTCTAGCTCAGTGTCCTTCATTCCAACAGTCAGCGCTAGTCACTAAGCTATCGGAAGCACTTTCACTTGACGTGGCTTATGTTCACTGACGCTCGGGGTTATCTATTCTATCAGCCAGCTCCAGTCTAAATCTAACAGGAAGCAATTTCACTTGACGTGGCTTATGTTCACTAACGCTTGGGGTTATCTAATCTATCAGCCAGCGCCAGTCTGAATCTAACAGGAAGCAATTTCACTTCCGGTTGAGTCTTAGCTTAGTCTTAGGGTTTTGTATACGTAATGCTCATGGACTAAGTTAATTCCCTAGTGAGTTACTTGCTGCCGCTGGGGGATGGGTCACCCATCCGCGAGCGCTAGTCCTAGTTTATCCGGAAGTAAATCCACATCCGGTTGCACTCTCACTTGGGATTCTATGTTCACCTATTGCTTTCTAAGTACTTGGCTTATTCTTTTATATTTTAGTCTTCATCAAAACTTAAGATTCTAACAAAAACCTCATGTGAATGCAAGCTCAAGGGACTTACATGTTGTTGTACCACATTTTCAATCAACAATGTATATGACCTACATGCTTCCTTATATATGCAAAGATTATATGAAGGCTTGGCATAAGTAGGCATTGGCTCAAGAACAACAAGCAATGACACATTAAATTCAAGCATAGAAAACAAATCAAGGATCGCATTATGAACAAGCTCATGATATATCTTCTTCCCTAGGTTACATGGACTAGGAAAGGTAACAAGTGTAGGATCAAGAATTATACCTTGAAATATTTGATGCATGATTTGAGAATTAGAGGAAGCTCCAAGCTCTTGTGTCAAGTGCTCATCAACCTTAGATTTACCTTGATCAACTTCTTTCTTTGCCTCTAATAGAAAAGAGCTCTCGGCCATGTCTTGTTTCTCACACAAAAGTGATATGTTTTCGGCCTCCTCATCATTTCCACCCTCCTCGTGATTTTGTAGGGCATTTGAGTGATGTTGAACATGCATATCACCCCTAGAAGTGACCTCATCCATTGTAACATTACCCAATACAACATCATCATTGGTTGTATGCAATTCTTTCAATTTTTTATATACAATTCCATGAGATGAGAATATTTACCCTCATAACAATCAACACATGCTCAACTCATCACATGAACAAGTCATAGAATCATCAAGATCATCACTAACATCACATTCATTATTGTGATGCCTAGTACCATGCAAAGTATCATTCAAAGAATTGGAAGTATCACAAGCAATGTGATCATCAAAATCATAACTAGGAGAATCACTAGACAAGACACCATGAGACTCAATGATGCTAAGTTGATTTGCAACATTCATCTCAATCCTAGGATTAACCTCTTGGCACTCTTGAGGTTCATACTCTTCTTTATCGAAGTAAGGAATTGATTCAACTTGAACTCCACCTTCCAAATCAATGTCATTCCAAGAATTAGAATTTATAATCATATTGGAAGGTAGGTCACCGTTCTTTGCCTCTTCCTCGACCCTTTTATTCATCAATTGAGAAACAAATGAATAAATGTCCTCTTGCTTCCTCGTATTCTCTTCAAGTTGATTCAATTTAGAGTCCAACCCCTTCATCTTATCCATAACGGATCCACACATTTTCATCAACAAATCATTGGCACTAGAAGAGGAAGAAGATTCTTCAACTTGAGGAGCATAATCATTTTGCACTTGAGCATGAAAGAAGTCATTTTGCTCCATGTGTGTAGAACAAAGCTTTGTAGAGGCTCTTGATGATCATAAAAATTAGGCCCATATCCATAAGGAGGTGGATTAGGCTCATATTGAGAAGATTCTTGATAAGCACACACATCCCGCCTTTGAGAAAAAGAAGAATTATGCCTCATTTGGTAAGGGTCATGATCTTGATAGTGAGGAGCATACTCTTGTTGAACTTCAAAAGCATGTGATGTAGTAGCATAACCTCCTCCCCCCACTCAAAGCTTGGATAGTCCGTCCATCCTTGATTGTATGTGTTGGTGTAAGGATTATGCTCTTGGAATGGAGGTCTTGGAGGCATTGCCGAAACATTATTGCTCATCTTCTTCTCCATGGTTGGCCAAAGAGCATGCATCTTGTCAACAAGGTTGGCCAACTTCTCATCATAGGAGAGATAAGAATTATCATGTATACTCAAGTGATCCCTCCCATAAAATTGTTGTTGATTGGTGGCCATGGCTTGAGGGGAGAATAATGCATATGGCCTTGAAAATTCCCTCATTGGCCTATAAGGTTGGAACAAGCTTCAATGAAGTAAGAATAGTATGTCATGACCTGCAAAGAAAATCAATACAATCCAGCCAGCCACAAATACAAACAGTCCAGACGAGTCCAGAATATCTCAATGTCCAGCAAATTAGCACAAGAAAGTGCTTCCAATTCCACTTCACTATCTCCTCAAAAAATTGAAGAAAAGATGCCAATGATTTGGCACAAGAGCAGCCAAGTACAGGGCACGAGAAACAGCCACAAAAGTGTGTAATTGAGCCCTGGAAGTAGTGAGAACAGCCCTGCAAGAATGCAACAAGAACAGCCACGCAAACAGTGCAAACTCACACTATTCGGTTAGAAAATATAAGGCAACTAGAGCACCTTATTCAAAGCAATTTCCAACCAAAATTTCCAGTTAAATTTTGCAATTTAAAAGGTCACTAAAAAAGTTTTATAATTAAAAAAAAACTGCCTAAAACAGTGCACTATAGCTCAAACAGTTTGAAATCCAAAACAGTCTATCCAGTGAAACTTCCAACGAAACAGGGCAACTTCAACAATTAATTCCAGCTAGTAGCAAACGAGTTACAGGGCAAGCAATATATCCAATTAAAGCTTATAACTTGTAGTTTGTACCAGTAAAATAGTTTTGAAAACTTCGCCCTAACAAAGTCCCAGTTT
This sequence comes from Mimosa pudica, assembly GCA_029929735.1. Lineage (NCBI taxonomy): Eukaryota > Viridiplantae > Streptophyta > Magnoliopsida > Fabales > Fabaceae > Mimosa > Mimosa pudica. The sequence continues at coordinate 1,283,103 of JAKELP010000037.1, read as the reverse complement.
TCAAAACAGTGAGACTGAAGCTCCAGTAGTAGCCAGCAAAACAGTGCTTTTTCAAAAGGGCGAAGGCCCAAAAATGATACACAACTATTGGCCAAGGAACATAAATAGTACATAACTATTTTGAGGTACAAAAATGATACCCAACTTTTCCATGTGATCAAAAATGATATTTTCACTAATATGACAATAATATTAGACATGAAATGTCCAAAATGCCCTTATAATTAAATAAATTTTTACCGGCCGACGATTAATTTAGGGTGAAGGCCCAAAAATGATACATAACTATTTGCCAAGGAACAAAAATGATACATAACTATTGCAAGGTACACCAATAATACCAACTTTTAACATGGGATCAAAAATGATATTTTCACTAATATGACAATAAGATTACACATGAAAAGTCCAAAATGTGCTTATAAATTAAATAAGATTACACATGAAAATAGAGTTGCTGAGAGTTGAAGCCGTCGGTGAACGAGTTATTTATTGAAGGAATTGTTGGTAGAAGAAAGAAGCTAAGGGAGGAGAGGGTGAGGAAGAAAATTTATTTAATTTATAAGTGCATTTTGGACTTTTCATGTGTAATCTTATTGTCATATTAGTGAAAATATCATTTTTGATCTCATGTTAAAAGTTGGTACCATTGGTGTACCTTGCAATAGTTAAGTATCATTTTTGTTCCTTGGTCAATAGTTATGTATCATTTTTGGGCCTTCGCCCTAAATTAATCGCTGGCTGGTAAAAGTTTATTTAATTATAAGGGCATTTTGGACATTTCATGTCTAATATTATTGTCATATTAGTGAAAATATCATTTTTGATCACATGGAAAAGTTGGGTATCATTTTTGTACCTCGAAATAGTTATGTACTATTTATGTTCCTTGGTCAATAGTTGTGTATCATTTTTGGGCCTTCGCTCTTTTCAAAAATTTGTTCCAGACAACACAGAATTTGTTTCAGGGCATACAATATATCAATGGAAAGCGTATAACTTGTAGATTAAGCACCTAAAACAGTTTTGCAAAATTCGCTACAGATAATTCCCAGTTTATAAAACAAACAACCGCAATGTTCAGGACTTTCAGGCAGTTTTTCAGCACTTTCACCAATAATTTCCAGAATGATTCCAACGACTTTCAAGCCAACAAAAACAATTCTAGCAAGCTCAATATATGTATATTATCCCACAAAAACAGTTTGCACAAATTCAAAATAGTCTAGAAGCAATTTAGGAAACGAGAGCTCCTAATATCAAGCAATTCACAAACTGTTTGTCCAGCAAATGGCACACAATTTCCAAGCAATGTGTAGGCTAACTAGAGCAGCCAGAACAATAACAAAACAGTCCAACAATATTAGAATTTCAATGAGCAAACACAAGATGAAAGCACAATGTACTAATTTGCTCACAATCACAAAGTATCGTAATTGAAGCTTAAGCAACTACAACTTAAAATGTGAGAACTAAAACCTAAGACTAGCAAGATGAGTAAACTAAAATCGACAACGGCGCCAATTTGATTAGCCTAAAATTTGCCCTAGCTAATCAAATACTGAACTCAACTACAAGTAGTAGTGGTGAGTTAGGTCTTTTCACAATTCTAATTTAATATCTTGCAAATTCAAGGTTCAATGTCCATGCAAATTAACAAAGGATTTAGAGTGATGATGTTGATTAACAAACTACAATTATATCCTAAAAACAACAATAATGCCGAAAAGAAATGTGATAGAATCAAGTGGAAGACCTCCCTCTCCAAGGATACTTAGCACTTAGGATGAATTGGCTCTTTGTGCTTGTATATGTTTTGATATAGCTTAGTTAAATTCTCAAGGTTACTTAAATCTAAGAATCCTTAAAGAGTTTAACTAAGTTAATCAAAACTAAAAGCTCTCTTTAAGCTTTCCATGTACCATTGACAAGATAGACTAAAATATAATAGCTATATATGTAATTCACTTCTAAAAATCTCATACAACAATTCGCATACAAGACCTAGAGAAGCTACAAGAAATTTGTCAAAGTTTTCACATGTAAACCCTAAAAAGAGAGATCACAAGCTTAATTAACATGGAACACTTAAATCTAAAAGCATTCTAGCCTGATGAATCTTAAATCAAAGAAATCACAAGACAAAAGGTGAGTCAAGCTTGTAACCTACAAAGAAATCATACAAATTAAAACACAAAGAGCCGATTTGATGATGATCTTCAAGTGCTTTTTCACCTTGGAGAAGGAAGGAGGGAGCTTAGCCACGAAATTTCATGAGGAATGAGAGGAGGAATGAAGAAATTGAAGCCATGGAAGATGAAGAAATGGTGTGGAATTTCGGCCAAGAGGTGTGTGTGGTGGAAAGAAGAGATAAAATGGAGAGAAAGAAGATGGAGATGAAGTGGAAAGTGAAGGAATGAGTTAATGTGAGGTGAGAATGGGTTTATGAGGTGGATTAGGGTGTTAATGGGCTTTCAAAATGAAGGTTAGGTTGGTCAAGACATGGGTTTAATGTGTGTGTACATGTAAGAGGCCAAGAGGGGTAGTAAAGGAAAGGAAGTGTATTTTTGGCAACTTAGGAAAAATATGTGATGGCCTCCACTTGTGTCAATGCCTTCTCCTATTATTCTCCTGTTCAAAAGCTTTCATCCATTTCCAAAATTGCCCTTGTTGAAGCTCCCAATTTGAATTTGGAGTTGGAGCCAATTTTACCACTTTTGGTAAGATGCTTCAAAAGTGTCTTTTTGCCTTGTCTTGCCAAAAGTGGTAAAACTCAACTTTATGCTTTCCCTTGCCTCCTTAGCCAATTCCTTGCCACCAAAGCACTCCCAAGGGTATGTGGGGCCCACGTGGGACCCCCTACAAATAAGAAAGCACCACATAGTGAAAATGACCAAAATACCCATGGTTACTTAGAATGCAAGTAATTAAGCTAGAATTTTCCAATTAGCCACATATGAGCATGCGCATAATTATTCACCAATAATGATCAAATATAACAATTAAATCACACTAATTAAGCTCAAATGCACATGCTTAAACATACAAAATTAGGTCTAATCAGCGTGTTGAAAATCGCCGGTAAAAAATAATAAAATATGACACTTCGGCTTTCTCGTACAGTACGCTGGTACACTCACTTGCCATATAAATACCGCTGCTCTCCCTTCATTCTTCTCTGCTCATTCTCTTCCTCCTCCGCCTTCTTCCTTCTATCTGCTTTATGTTTCTATGTTTTCCTATCTCTTTTTATTCGTATGTTAAGTTTTTATTTATTTATATATCAATGTTTATTGTTTTATTGTTTATTTATTTTTATTTTTATTCAGATATGTTTTTATGTTTCTAGGATTTTTTTTCTTTTATTGTCTCTAATATTATTTTTTTCTGTTATTGTTAATTATTTCCTTTATTTATTAAATCTCAAATACTATATTTTCGTCCTGATTTTATTAAATTGGGACGAAAATTATTTTTTTAAAAAAAAATGTTTAAACACTTTCCGGCGTTTAACAAAATGCCGGAAATTTAGTATTAAACTAATACTATTTACAAACCGGCGTTTGTTGAAAACGCCGGTAATATATAATTAAAATATTGTGAAAGAAGAGAGAAAACGCCGGTATGCTTTATTATTAAAATACTGCATACCGGCGTTTGACATAAACGCCAGTTTGTATACATATAATATGAATATCCTAGATGCGCTTTCCGGCGTTTGCACTACTCTTTGGTGTTCACGGAAACGCCGATATGCCACTTTTCGACGGTGGTTTTTTCGGCGTTTCACAAAAACACTGTAGCGTCATTTCGCCAGAAAAAAAGCCAGAAAGAGGCAAAAAAACGCTGGTAAGCAGTCTGTGTTTTGTGGTGCTTGAAGATGAGACTCTCGGATCTTAGAATTAACAAATGAGAGAAATATCACAAAAATGACTTAGAATAAGTTATACTTGATAAATAAACACTATACATGAATCTGAAGTAGTAATATACAATTTTTTAATCATTATAGTATTCTAGTTTTATAACTAAAATAACCAGCTACATTAGTTCCATCGAATTTCTACTAGTAATACTCTTGCACTTTTTTGTTCTTTTCAAGTGCCTTGAGAAATTCCACAACACAATTCTTTCTTATTATTACATCATGTAATAATATCTCAGTAATTATTTTTCATATAACATACATATTGACGTCTCTCACGTGTCCTAGTAATAAAAAATAATGCTACCAAACCCCCTTCTCATTCGATCTATCTCATAAAACCATTTTGATTCTCTATTTGTCAATTAACATTCATAGGTACATCATAAACTTCAAGGATTTTTAGCATTTACCCATCACACGATTCCTTAATCAACAAATCCAATAACCAAAATGATCAACATACACAACTTAACAATTACAAAGAATAATTCCAACCTTAGAATAGAGAAGATAAATCAATGGGCGAAGGCCCAAAAATGATACATAACTATTGGCCAATGAACAAAACTGATACATAACTATTTCAAGGTACACCAATTATACCCAACTTTACCATTGGATCAAGAATGATATTTTCACTAATATAACAATAAAATTAGACATAAAAAGTCTAAAATGCCCTTATAATTTAAATGAATTTTCTTTTCTTCTTGTTCACCCTCTCCTTCCTTCTTCCACCATCATCTCTCTCTATGCTGAATCTTTAATCCTAATCCACTCTTTCTCTTCTTCTTCTCCAAAGTTCAGCTGCCTGCTTATACCATTCTTCACAAGCACATTACAACACACAACAGCACATATTTCTTTCCTTCTTCACGAGCACATGCAATGGAGAAATCAATGTCCGGCGGCGGCGGCGACCATCGGCCAATGAGTTGCCTGAAGCCACCATCGTCACCTCCTCCGGCCAACCTCTCTCCCTCTCTTCCCTTCGTCTTCTTCCCCAAATCATCGATTTCCGACCACCTCACTGACCTCAACAAACACCCTCTGCTGGCCACCTTCCCGTTCTCAGTAAGCACCACCAACCACTCCACCACAGCCATAGCACCTCCACCCAGTACCACCTTTGGATCCGACGTATCTTCTTCCCTCAAAATCTCATCCCCACCACCATTTTCGAAACCCACAGCCACACCACCTTTTCCGTAAGTGTCGCCAAGTCCGACGGCGTTACGATGCCTCAAACCTTTCTATGTGCAAGCTTGGATCAAGGAACATGGATTTGTAAATCATGGGGTTTTTGTTCTTTTGCAATGAGTGTAATTGAATTGTTTTGCTTCTCTGGTTATTGAGAGGCATGCTCTGTAAATCATGGGTTTGATGAGTATATAAAGAAGGAAGAAGGAAGAAGGAAGAAGAAAGAAGAGTTTATGTATAAGGGTATTTTAGACTTTTCATGTCTAATTTTATTGTCATATTAGTGAAAATATCATTCTTGATCCCATGGTAAAGTTGGGTATCATTGGTGTACCTTAAAATAGTTATGTATAAGGTTTGTTCCTTGGCCAATAGTTATGTATCATTTGTGGGCCTTCGCCCTAAATCAATTTCCAATGAAATAAAATCAAAAGACATTGATAAATTTCAAACAATAATTATAACTTTTTAATAAACACATCTCTCTCTCTCTCTCTCTCTCTCTCTCTATATATATATATATATATATATATATATATATATATATATATATATATATATATATATCATTCACTTGCACTTCATATAACAAGGCCCACATAATCAACCATAGAGTTCACAAGGAGTTCAAACCATTACAACTTCAAAGAAATAATTAATCCCATCTGGTCATAACTCACATACCTTTCACGCATATTCCTCTATGCCCAATTCAGCCAAATCAAATAAAGAGTAATAAAGCTTAGTAGTTGAAATATGATGTAAAGTTTTCCTCATAAGCACTCGTATGTATTACGATTTCCATTTCAGTCACATTGAAAATTAAAATAAACATCATTGAAACAACATCTAAAAATTAGGCACACTCGTATACTTACTTAAGTGAGCTTATAGTAATAAACTAATAATTCATATCCGATCCATTCTTGTTAACTTCTATCTAAATTTTATAACACTCCTTTTCAATGAAAACAAGAACATAAAAAATTCCACATGAAATCACAAAATCAAATAGATTTGAATAGTACAAAGAACTTACATTAATTTAATCATTATTAACTTTCATTTTAATACTTCTAGCATAACTTAGTTGTAAGAATGACTTCATTTTCTAATAATTTAAAACATTTCCGAGATGTCTCAAGCACTATTAATTAACTCAATCGTACTTTCCACACTTATTCTAATAATTTCAGACCATTCTGTCTACAAAAATATTCTCCATTATATGCCCTTTTATTCAACCAACTCACAATATAATTTAGTTTAAACTATTTCTGAACATATAAGTAATAGGGTAAAGGTGCATTTCCGATACTCAACTATTGTATAGGAGTAATAATAAAATATAATTATTTTGAGGTTTAACAATGATACACAACTGTCACCATATGATCATCAACGAGATTTCTGTTAAATTTGGATGAAATATGTTAAGTTGAAACTTTAGTGTAATAAAATCTAAGTGTGAGATACTAAAATGGCCTTTAAACAAAAAAATAATTAGGAGAAAAGACCATTTTCTTAGAAACCATCCACCCTGACATTGTAACCTTCATTTATTTTATAACACCCCAAAATTTAAACTAGTTAAAATAAGTAATTATTTAAGACCCTAAGATACCGTTAGCTGATTAAAAATCTTATGAATGAATTAAGAGTGCAATTTAATATCCATTTTCCTTAGAAAATTTAAGAAAACAATTAGAGATTAATTTATCAATTAGAAATTTTATGGAAAATAGTACTTATCTAAACTGCATTATGGTGAAGGAAAATCTTACAAGGATATAAGGAACATGTAATAGAAATTATTATATTATGAAGAGGGACTAAATTGAGAAACTGAAAAGATGATGGAATGGGTAAATGATAATTTTCTCTTTTAGCACAAATGTAATGCTTCTTTTCTCGTTCTTCAAAAAATACGAGCCTCTCATTCCTGTCCAGTCTCTTTCCTTCCTTCGTCCTCTTCACTTCCGGCGGCTTTCGACGATCAAAACCGGTCGGATATTTGTTAAATCATAACACTGAACAAAATCAAACCAAGAATGCTCCAACCATAGAAATAAAGAAGCCCAAATTAAAATCAGTTCAGTCATTAAAAAAGAAAAGAACAACAACTTGCAGGGTAATGAGTAATGATAATGCATGTGCGTTAGAAGAATGAATGTTGTTGAAATTGGTTCTTGTATGTGTACTTAAAAATTCCATTACTTCCTCATTGGTTGAACATGTTGAGAGAGGCAAAACGATGTAAGTTTGGTGAAATTTTAGTAAGGTAAAACTGAATTTGAAACATGTTTGGCAAATTGTGGGAATAAAGAAACAAATTGTGGGAATAAAGTAACAGTTTTACTTTGGTGGCACCAATTTTTTGCATTGGAAATGTTTGATCTCTTTCTTTGTGTGAATCTAGTATTAGGTGTGATGTTTAAGAGCAATCAGGAATGTTGTTTAGAATTGTGGCAAAGTGGTTGATGTGTAGAATCGCAATGTAAAGTAGATGTTTATTTACTTGATTGGGTTTTTCCTTTGAATTGGATTTCTGGTTGAGTTTGTTGATTATTTGTTTGTCAGGTTTAATTGAATTTGAAAGAGAACCTCTAGAATATTGAATAGGAGAAGGGGTTGGGTAGCATTATAAGACTGAGAGAGACATTATTCATTACACATAGATAAACATGGTTATTTACCTCTATTATTACATGGTGCAATAGTAGGAGGATCTAGCAGAGCATGTGTGTGAAGGAAGCAGAAAGGAAAATAGGAGTATATTAGTGATTTGTAAAGTATACAGGTAGCAGTTTACTTCAATAATAATATGATAAATGTCATAAATGTGTATGAATATTATATTATTTAATTTTCAAGTCATAATAATGTTGATTTTAAGAGAAGGGGGTTTGTGTATGTGTGTGTCTATATATATGGAGTGGAAGTTTCAGTTAAAAAAAAAATCAGTTCAAAAAACATATATGGAGTGGAAGTAAAGAAGGGGAGTACTCCAAGGCATCAGGTGGGTTGCACCCCATGCCAAATGTTAAGTTATGATCAAATCTTGTAGGTCAATATGCCTCTACTATTTAATGAATATATCGTTACTTGGGGTAGGTATAAAGGGAGGGATGGAGGAAGGTCTCCAGCATATAGCTGGAGGGATTAAAGTTATCATGAATAAAAGATATAAGAACTAATGAGATAAATTGCTATTGGATTTTTTGAATCTCACTATTTTTCAAACTAATGTTACCTCCCGTGCGTTGCACGGGAAATATCAGTGAAGGAAATAATAGAAGAAAAAGTTGATAAAAGAAAATGACAAAAAGATATTTTTCATATGTTTTAGTAGATGCTAGCTCCAAAATACCAGCATTGGTCTATTGAGCCTATAGATTTATAAGATGAACATTCACAAAAATAGTATTTGATGTTGATAATTGCCTAGATAATTTACCTTCTAAAGCAATTGCATTCTTCTTTGTGGATAATGTATGAAAAATAAGCCTCTAAGCTATAACCCTCACACTCTACTACAGTATAACAAATCTAAGCACCATTTAAGCAAAATCTCTCGTGTGTTGCACGAAAGAGGTATTTCAATAGATTATGAACTAAATTTTTGGAATAATAGAGAAGAGTCACTTGAAACATTACAAAAATAATAGTTTAAAAAACTCCAATTGTAGTGAGAGCTGAAGGAGTACCAAAGATAAAGCATATGAAAAAATTACCATCTGACACTAATCAATCTAGAAAGGAACTGACAAAAAATAAGACAGCTTGAGAACATCCAACATTATACTTACCCAACAAACCTGGACATAAAGCAATCCCACAAACACTTATACTTGAACCTGGATTGACTATGTTATATCTATTAATTGTCAACATGAAGATAAATTTGTTCCCAACTTAAACTTCTAATCCATCTAGAAATCCATGTTCTCTTTTCTTCTTTATTCAATGATTAGGCAGAAAGAAAAATAAAAAAATGAACAAAATAGCCAGGCCAAATATAAGAAAATGTGATCTTGAAACACTTCAGTATAAGAGAAAACCTCAGGTTGCATTGTCTATAACTCTAAAAGACGTTTCCGAATCAATTGAATTTCTATACTGGGCCAAAATGTCACTAATGTTGTTCCACTTGCATCCTTCACGGTGTAAGTTAGTCCCATCTTCTATTGGTTCAAAGAAAGCAGAAAATCAGAAAGGATTTGATAGATACATGAAATTCACATTGCACATATCAATATACATTAAAGAGTAAGTATAAGTCTTTACAATTTCCTGGTAAAGAGCTCACAAAACATAATTAAGAATTGACAATTCTTCAGTATGATACATAGCATTAGTAAGATATCTTAGTTGGGTTTCCCGTGCTCCACGCGTTTTTTTTTTAAATCGCCATAAATAAAAAACTATTATCTAGCCTTAACTGCAGAACATGAAAATCTATTATCTGACACTAATCAATTTAAAAAGGAACTGACAAAAAATAAGACAGCCTGAGAACATGCAACATTAAACTTACCCAACAAACCTGGACATAAAACGATCCCACAAACACTTATACTTGAACCTGGATTGGCTATGCAGTAAGTAAAAGTCTTTACAATTTCCTGGTAAAGAGCTCCCTTTCACTACTTATAAGAATCTCCAACCACTTACTTATTTTTCTTCCTTGGAAAGAGTTGGCCCTTCCAGGTCTAGAAGGAAGTTGTTCATTCTGTTTATTTGATCAGCATCCAGTTCCACCAACATCACGTGTCTACAGAACATGTTGAGAAGATGGAGCAAGTGGGAAAGAATATCCAATAGTTGTAAATATGTCTATATTTAACACCATACTTACCAATTAAAGTGAACAAAACAATAACCAATAATTCTTTTCACGAGTCTCACAGGATAGAATAAATAGAGTCTCATTATTTTTCATGTACCACCCAAAAAGGAAGAATGAAACTGAAGTCAGTCCTCACACTATTAGAAACAAACTAATGCTCCATAATTGTGACAAAACAATTAATTATAATTAGATTAAAATATTGCACAAGAATCAGGCATAGAAAATTAACAAAGACCAATTTACCTTCTGAAGCAATTGCATTCTTCTTTGTGGATAATGTATGAAAAATAAGCTTCTTTAACTTCCCTGCTCTAATTCCTTTGAACTTCAAAAGCAAAAGCAACCACCAACAAATTAAGCTCAAAAAAATATATAATATGTTTAATAGGTTCCTAACTTCCTATAAGAAACTCACAAATGTGGGGACTCACCAATTTTCTTGTTATGAGAGATAGGTGACTGATGCTAGATGAACATAGTGTCCTGTTGTGATATGAGTGAAGTAATTAAGAGAAGCTAACAATGAAGCTTTCTTGTAAGGCATGCTTAACCCAACCTATATTTCAACTACTTTCGTTCAACTGCCTCATACCCTTCCTTCCACATTCTCTCATTTCATTCATTCCTTCCTTCTTTCCCATTCCTCACAAGCAAACTCTCCTTCCCCACCAACCTCCTTTCCTCTTCTCCTTTTGTTATCACCAATGTATCCTCCCTTCATTAACATATATAACATTATCTCTCTCCATTTCTAAAATTATAGTCAATCAAATTAATTCATGAACGGGCAAAGTTTTTTTCATATCTGTGATAATCTTCAAGCTTATAAGTTGAACACCCTTTTGAGAGGTATATGCCTAAACAGAAATGAGTCATAAGGTAGATATATCTAATCTGCATAAGAAAGACCAAAGAATGACAGACTGCAAGACTTTGGGAACAAAAACCAACAGTCAAATGTCGACTCATACTCAATCCCAGCCTCTGCTACTCACTTAATACATTACATTTTACAGACTGAAATTAAAAACCATTCACATTTATTCAGTATTCACTATTCAGTATATATTAAAACCCTATAGGCACTACAAAAAAATTAGAAAATAGATAACATATTTTGGAATAATAAAGAGTTAAAGAGATAAAAAAGATTAGGATTAAATTCATAGCTATCGGCCATCTCTATAACAGTAGAGTAAAGTGCGTTGGTAAAGCCAGTTTCTCTCTATTTCCTTCTGCTACAGAGCCTGTATAATCAAATCAAAGAACCAATTGATTAAATCTCATCACAACTATAGTTCATACCAAACTAAAGAGACACAAACCCATTGTGTTGGCCCGGAAAGAGAACATGATGGGCCAATATGAAACTATGTTGACTTGTATATAATAGTAAAACTAAACTCTAACTCATTCCAAACAAAACAAAACCATGTTATAAAAGAGACGATAATTGTTTTCTCTTAACCTTCACAACACATCCTTAAAATACAAATCATACATTGGTCAACATATTTAAGACACCAGTTGATATAACATGACCCACATCTGAACAGACACAACTACACCATAACATAACAAAGCAGAGACACATAAGACAACGACTACAGTCTCTAAAGTCCGCATAGCATGCTCTGCTTCATATTCTGAACAAAAGAAATCTCCAAGGCTAACATGCCTGCAACAAACTGAGCCTCTATATTCGTCGCCTAAAGAGGAGAAACATTGTTTTGGGCCAATAAAATCTAAAGAGGAGACACTTGAAAGAGTAAGTAAATATTTCAAAAATAATTTCAGTGATGTGACCGAAATGGCTCACCGTGAAATAAGAATGCGGCTAATGAACAGTGATTTGTGTCTTAAGCCGGACAAAATCATCATCTTCTACAGTAGAATGTGTGAGAGAAAGCAACTTTTGGTGGAACACATTTATTATATATATTGATGATTGTTTTTACAGAGTGCAAGGAGAAGATTAGTACTTGATAAAGTTGTAAAGGTAGGTAGCATAGATGCTTTCTAGGCCCTACATAGGACAAAACTAGATATAAATTTTTATATTTTAGTTATTTAATCATATTATTAATATGAAACAAGTATTAAATTACTTTAAGTTTGTCAAGTATAGACACTTAAATAATCAAGTAGTAGTTAATAAAATGGCTATTTGAGAAATTTATAAAGCACTTACTTTTGAGATATTTGTTAAAATTTTATGAAGTTTATAGAAGTCTAAGTTTACACAAGAAAATATTTTATCTAGTTTTCAAAGAGAAAAATCTTAATTTATTCGTATTTTTAGGCTTATAACATTAGAAAATGGTTATAAATTGATTAAATTATTATATTAAAGTAAGAAAAGGTAAGGTGTCATACATTCCAACATTTCCCAAACACAATGGCTAATCATAGGAACTGGTAGCATCATCTCACGTTTTCCACTTGTCCTGGTGGTGGTAGTCACTGTGCAGGCAATGATGCCTTCATAACATGTGCCGTGGTGGTCGCATGTTCGCACCGACAAAAATTTGGCGCCATTGACAGTATATAAAGGAAGAAGGATTGGTGTATTCACCCTCTCCTCTCTTTCTTTCTGTTTCCTCCAGGTACGTGGGCCGACGGCGACGAGGGAGTTGGGGGAGAGTGATCGAGGAAGTTGGGGGAGGAGAGAGAAGGGAAGGGGTAAAGGAAATATTTTATTATAAATTGTGGGGTCCATGTCCTCAATAATTATATTGGTGAGGTCCTTTGGGACTGTACTTAAATTTCTCCAATTAGTGGGACCTATCTCATATTATGTTCCTCACCATGGATCTGTATTAATTTCCCCAACACCAATCCCCACACACAAGGGGGACTTTGTTTAATCTTGATAGTCTTCTTTCGGCGTAAGGTATGTATTGGGTCATATAAAAAGGGAGCCCATATCAAGAATGTTGGCCAGTGATGTGATAAGTGATATCTACCCAGTTGATAAATGAGCATCAAGTTTTCTAGGGTGAAGGCCCAAATATAATACACAACTATTGCCTAAGGTACAGATGTGATACATAACTAATCCGAGGGACACCAATGATGCTCAACGTTGCCATTAGACCAAAACTGATACATCCGTTATTTTTCCCTGACGTCGATTAATAATTGCTAATATGGCAAATGAATGGGTTACATGTGGGATTCTTTAGAACACATGGCATGTCGGATTTATACCTCAGCATTCCAATTTTTTTATCAGATATAAGGGTGTGTTTTGAGTCATTAGCTTTTTTTATTTTTGATTTTTTTATTCTTTCTGGGTTTTATTTTTTAATGGGTTAAAGATTATTGTGGTTAACAAACAATTTGCAATGTATCAATTTGGCAAACAAACAATTTATGGTCTCATTTTGACCAATAAACAAAATAAAAGTATCACATTGGCCAATAGGACTTAGGAGTAATATAATTCAAATGTGAAAAGTCTATCCTACCCCTTATTAAACCAAACAAAAAGAAACATGTGGGTCCCACGTCATCTTCTTCCCCACACATATCTTCTTCCTCCAATCAGCTCCGGTCAGCACAAGGACCACCATCGAAACCGCCTCCGCCACCATCATCGTCCTGACCACCATCACCACCATCAATTTCTCAGCAAACAAGCTAAAGTTTTAATCTTTAACCCTTTCCTTACTTCTAACAGCCTTTCCATCATCAAAACTGAATGCAACATCGCGAGAAAACCAACAGCAAAACCAAAGGTAAAAACCAAACAGAAGCTGGAAGCAAAATCATGGAAGAAACCTTAACCATAGAGATTGACAATGCACTCACAAAACCGAAAAGGAAAACAAAAATGTTCTTCCCCTCAGTAAACCCAATTGAAATTAGAAAACTATGAAGCACATATGACTCACTAGGTTTTTCATTGGAACAAGCAATTTCTAGAAGCAAAGAAACGGCCAAGCTCCACGAGATAGGGTCGGGGGGTTGGGTTTCAAGCAATAAACCTAGACAGCATCGTAGTCATAGAAGGTCCTAATGATGATGGTGGTGGTGGTGGTGGTGATTATGTACTCTGCTAGAGAAATTAGAAAACTTTAGCTTGTTTGCTGAGAAATTGATGGTGGTGATGGTGGCGGAGGCGGCTTCGTTGGTGGTCCTTGTGCTGACCGGAGCTGATTTGAGGAAGAAGATATGTGTGGGGAAGAAGATGACGTGGGACCCACATGTGCAAAAATTTAATTTTAAAATTGGGACTATTTTTTTTAAAAAAATTGGGACCCACATGGGGAAGAAGAAAACTTTCTTTTTTTTATTCTTTGTGTGATTGAGATTATTTTTAAAATTGGGGCCAGGTGTATTACACAATATGCTTCCCATGTGGCAAAAACGGTCAAACTCTGTCCCACATCTGCAAAACAACCGGTCAATCTCGTTAAATTTAACGGATGTATCATTTTTGGTCTAATGGCAACGTTGAACATCATTGGTGTCTGATTTAACTCTTTTTCGTCGTCTAAAAAGAGCTAAAACAAATAAAACTGGAATTAAACTACAGTAGTTAGCAGCAAGTCCTAGGTCAATTCACAGTTCAGTTTTATCTCTTGCTTAGGTCAAATAATCACACGTTAAGCAAATTATCAAACAGGTTGTGTGCAAGCTTTTTATCTAAAACTAATTAAAACTAGTAAAAACTACAACTAACAGAATTAAAAGTGTGAAAGTATGGAATGGAAGGTACCTCCTTCTCCAAGTACTCCGTGCTTATGTTTAATCGGACTTCATATACTTGTTCTTCTTAATATAAACTAGTTAAATTCTCGAGATCTCTTTAATCAAAGAAGTCTACAAGAGTTTAGCTAATTTAATTAAGGCTTAAGCTCTTTCAAGCCAAGAACATACCAAAAGCAACTCTAAACAGTAGATCTAGCATTTAGGAAACAAATTCATTCCACAAATGTAGGAGGAGCTAATCGCACACACATACATGTATGAAACTACAAGAATTAAGCCAAGGTTTTCATGTCCTTAACATAAAAGAGAGATTCCAAGCCACAATTAAGTAGAACACCTCAAATCAAGATGATCTACCTATACAAGCCTAAATCTAGACATACATAGGCAAAAACTTACATCTAGCTTGGAACCTAAAAGAGCAAATTACAAGCATATGAAGCCAAATGTTGAGTTCTACAAGCACATTTCCTTGGAGAAGAAGGCTAGGCGATCTAGCCTAACATGGAGATGAAGGCGGATGAAGGTAGTTATAAAGTTCTGGACATGGCGGAAGTTTCGAAGTGAAGGAGGTGAAGAAGATGAAGATGGAGTTGAGAGAGTTTGTTAGAGGAGAGAGAAAGTGAAAGTGAAGTGAGAGAAGTTGTTCTGAAAGTTAGTTACATTTGGGCTTTTATAGTGGTGAGTAACTTTGGGATTATCGCCCAAAGGGTATTTTTGGTATTTGGTGAAAGGTGGGGATGAATGTGGACTAGATCTTATCTCCATGCATTTCTAAAGATTCCTCCTTTTTCTCCAAGTGATTGTGCTTCCCTTTTTGCCCTTAATGAGGCCTCCAGATTTGAATTTGACATTGGCGCCAATTTTGCCTCATTTGGAAAGATGCTTCCCAAGTACCTTCAGGCTGCAGGGCTGACTTTGCCTTAAATCAACTCTGCACAAAAGACTTCTGAAAAGTAGCTGACATTTCTGATCATTGTGCAGTCTGGCTCTTGTACTCACTGACTGATGGACTTAAGCTTCCGGATGTCAAGACTGTCCGCCAGCGCCAGCACGTTCACTTCCGGATGTATATCCACTTCCGGATGTAAGTTCCCTTCTTCAAGTGGCTCAGCTTCCAGATGTAACTTTGCTTCCGGATGTGAACCTGCATCCTAATGTGAGTATGCTTCCGGATGTGAACCTGCATCCGGATGTGACTTTGAGTACTTGTAATCTAGCCTTCCTTCTTGCCAAGTTATCTCCACTGAAGCTCCACCAAGGGTATGCGGGGCCCACTTGGGACCCCCTACATGAAAAACACATCACATAGTCAAAATGACCAAAGTACCCTTGGTTTCATAAAATGCAAGTAATAAGGCTATTATTTTTCAAACATTTACACATAAGCATGCACATGAAAATGTACCAATAATGATCAAATATAACAAATAAACCACACTAATTAAGCTCAAATGCACATGCCTAAAGGTATGAAATTTGGTCCAATCAGTGTCCCTCGGATTAGTTATGTATCACATTTGTACCTTAGGCAATAGTTGTGTATCACATTTTCTTTTTTATTCGATAAAGGAAAAGGAATTTTCTGTTCATAGTTTTTATCCCATTATACTCTATCATATTGTACATGTTTGTTTCTTATTATTGTTATTAAAATAGTTTTTATCCCATCATACTTTTATTTTTAAATTCAATGTTCTCACCCACCCTTGCATATGAGTGGCGTGTTAACAGCCTGTACCAACGTAATTCAACCTTGATACTCTATTGAAAGGAGCACCTTAAGACATCAATTTTGATCTTATGACTTGAAATCAAAGTTATAAATAAAGAGAAGTTAGTTTTAATCTTTCCTGTAATGTTATACTTGTCCCCCCAGTTTTTTTTAAACAAAGCAATTTAAAACAAATTTCAATCTGATAACAAAAATCATAAAAAGATTAAAATTCCAAGAGATCGATTTCATAACTGTAAATGAAATCAAGGAATGAAAATATCACTTTTAAATCTATTTTTCAAATGAAAGTATCATCAGAAAATTTATTTTTTTGGTTATGAAAACACGTTAGATCCTACCTGGCCTTAAACTGCAACAGATAATTCTAGAGATAACTAATAGCCCAAATTGAAATTGGACCACATTGTTGGACCAAATAAAATAAATAGGGTAACATTTGATGGTCTAAGCAGTTTGGTAAACGTAGATTGAACTATATTTAAAGGATGGTGTGCAATGTTAATCATGATTCATGACGAATTAAAATTTACAGCGAATTTCCGAAAAAAGTTTCGCCTAGCTATGTATGGAGTTGATTTTTCCAACAGCTTGAATGTCTTCAGCCCATATCCCTTCATGTTTTTTTCTAATGACATATTGTATTGGCTATGAGAATTTTGTAGGGCGAAGGTGGTGTATTCTTCAAACATTTACACATAAGCATGCGCATGAAAATGTACCAGTAATGATCAAATATAACAAATAAACCACACTAATTAAGCTCAAATGCACATGCTTAAAGGTATGAAATTTGGTCCAATCAGTGTCCCCCACACTTAATCTTTGCTCTCCGGGCAAAGTTATATAAAAGATTAACTCAATCATTAAACATAGTGAAGGCACTTGGAATTATCATAGAGTACAAGTTGATCTTCTTGAACCTTTCCCTAAAGCTTCGCATGGGCCAAATCTAAGAATACAAAGTGAATGCAAGTTTAACAAGCAACTAAACCTAGGGAGGAGTGCCAATTGAGATTTTTCCTCACCGGATAAAGTGTTTACACTCATTCACTCAAGTTAGGAAAAATGCCTAACTAGGGACTTGTGATCACTCTTTGGCTCAATGCACTTGACCATCACCATAGGCTTGTAATAGCTCTAAGTTCTCCACCCATTATTATGCATGACATAACCAAATCTAGGGGACTTTGGGGGTTGAATGGAAGGCTAATAATGAATGGTGAATGATGGATAGTAGTCAATGACCAATGACATGAACAAGTAATCACCACATATGCATGCAATACAATGAAATCAATCCTCACAAAGCATGCTACATCTCTTTTCTTTTTCAAGCACTTTGTGCTTCTCTCATTTTTTTCCTTTTTTCAATCTTATGTCTTTGGCATACTTAAGCACTTTGTGTTTTCTTTCTTTTTCTCTTTTGATAGGCCTTTGGCCTTATTATTTTTTTTTCTTTCCTTTTCTTTGGCCTTTGGCCATTTTCTCTTTTCTTTTCCTCTCTTGTGGCTCTCGACCATCTTTTGTTTTTCACTCATATAGCTTGCTTTTCACAAGATACAACAATACAATACTAATATGAATGCAAGCATATGCTATAGTTACTTATTCACACATTGGTCAAGGTGGTAGAAAAGAAAAGTGAATGGCCCAAAGGGGTTAATCAAAGGATAATATTTGGTTGGCTTAGTGTTTGGGTCATAAGGGTTTAGAAAGAAACGCCCCTTTCATTTTCAATCATGCCATGCATTGTGATCTTGAACAAGAGCTAGGACAAGTTCTAGGAGGTCAAGTAACTATTGGCCCACTCAATTCGGTTGGAAGCTTCTCACGTTTATGGCTTACTCTAATTAGTCAGTTCCTCCCAAAGAAAAGTTAAATGAGAAACTTACACCCTCTTTATACCTTAAAAGTGCCCCATGCAATGCCCTAAGTAATCATTCCAAAAATTCTACTTACACACTAGAGGACAATTCCATTTGCTTTCAAGAGCCATAATCAAGTCAAATTTTCTTAGAAAATTATGCCAATGAAGTCCAAAAATTAAGTGTGTGAGCTTTGAAATAAATCACTTTTAAGCACATAATACACCTCCCCCACACTTAAAGCATGCATTGTCCTCAATGGACCAATCAATTCAAGTAGGAAGATGCATTTAAAAGGCAACGCAGCAACATAAAAGGCCGGGCAGTTCAAGCATACAAATGGCCAATGCATGTATTATTTACAAACAAAAACATACTAAGCACAACCAAAAATATTATGTATTATTATTATTTTTTTTTCGCTGATGCTCAGGAAGCCTAACTGGATGTAGACTCAAGTCACTTCCAGAAGCAAAAAAGATACCGGAAGCAAAATGACTATAGGAAGTCACTCTGGTTCAGATTCTAAGTCTCATCCCTAGCGGAAGCAAACATGCTACCGGAAGCAAAAATGCTTCCTGAGGCCCTGACGCTTGTGGAATATTTTTCAGATTATTTTAACAACCTAACAAACCTAAACAAAATCCTAAACACACAAACATAATCCTAATTTTTCTAATACTAACACCTTCCCCCACACTTAAGAATTTGCAATAAGAGAATAAGTGAGGAAAGGAAAGAAACGACCTTTAGGGAGGCTTGAAATTCTCCTTATACAATTTGAGCAAGTGGCCATTGACCTTGTACACACGGCCATCCTTGAGATTCTTGATCTCAACCATCCCAAAGTCATGAGACTTGAACACTTCATAAGGTCCTTGCCACTCGTCTTTAAGCTTGCCGCCTCCACAGAATTTGAATCTTACCCTATAGCACAAGACAAGATCTCCCTCCTTGAACTGCTTCCTTAGAATGCCATTGTCATGAATGGCCTTTGTCTTTTCTTTCAAAATCCTTGAGTTCTCAAAAGCTTCATTCCTCAGCTCCTCAAGCTCACTTAGAGTCAACTGCCTCTCTTGAGCAGCAGCATCCATATCCTCAATACAAGATTTAACTGCCCAATAAGACTTGTGCTGCAGCTCAACTGGTAGATGACAAGTCTTTCCATATATGAGCCGATAAGGAGACATGCCAATAGGAGTCTTGAATGAAGTCCTATATGCCTAGAGAGCTTCTTCAAGTCTCAAGCTCCAATCCTTCCTGCTTGGTTTCACAATACGCTCAAGAATGTTTTTGATTTGTCTATTGCTCACCTCGGCTTCTCCATTGGTTTGGGGGTGATGAGGTGTAGAAACCTTGTGATTCACCCCAAATTGGCTGAGCAGTGAAGACATGAGCTTGTTACAAAAATGAGAACCTTGATCACTCACCAAGGCTTTAGGAACTCCAAACCGGCAAAAGATATTAGACTTGAGGAATTTCAACACAGCCCTCGCATCATTGGCTCTGGTTGGCACAGCTTCCACCCACCTAGATAGGTAGTCCACCGCCAGAAGAATATATGTGTAGTCGTTGGATGGGGGAAAAGGTCCCATGAAGTCTATACCCCAAACATCGAAAGGGTCACAGTATAACATTGGCACTTGAGGCATCTCCTGTCTCTTCCCCATACTTCCAAATCTTTGGCATTTGTCACAAGACTTGCAATACTCAAACGCGTCCTTAAACAAAGTAGGCCAATAGAAACCGGCCTCCAGAATCTTCCTTGAAGTCTTTTTAGCACCAAAGTGTCCTCCACAAGCTAGCGAATGACAAAACTCCAGGATTGATGGGACTTCCTCATCTTGCACACACTTCCTGATTATTTGATCATTACATAGCCTCCACAAGTGTGGCTCCACCCAAACATAATAACCAGCATCCCTCTTCATCTTTTGGACTTGATGCTTGTTCAGAGACGGTGAAGTGACTTCGGCAACAAAGTAGTTCACTAGATGAGCATACCAAGGATCTTTCTTTGCATTTAAGGCACACAATAAGGCATCTGGGAAGGTATCACAAACAAGAGAAGAATCATCAACACCTAACACATCCATTGGCAAACGGCTCAAATGATCAGCTACCAAGTTCTCTCTTCCAGTTCTGTCTTTGATCTCCAACTCAAATTCTTGTAACAGCAACACCCATCGCAAGAGCCTGGGCTTTGTTTGTGGCTTAGATACCAAATAACGAACAACTGCATGATCCGTGAATACAGTTACTTTGGAATGAAGTAAGTATTGCCGAAATTTGTCTAAAGCGAAGACAATGGCAAACAATTCCTTTTCAGTTGTTGTATAATTCCTTTGAGCTCTATCCAAAGTCTTAGATGCATAAGCAATCACCCTAGGCAATGAATCATGCCTCTGGCCGAGCATGGCTCCCAAGGCCTCATTAGATGCATCACATGATAACTCAAAAGAAAGCTCCCAATTAGGTGCAACCAAGATAGGAGGAGAGATAAGCCTTGACTTCAACTCAACAAAAGCTTCCTTACAAGCACTAGAGAAGTCAAACTCGGCCTCTTTTTGAAGTACATGGGATAAAGGAGCAGCAATTTGGCTGAAGCCCTTGATAAATCTTCGATAAAATCCCACATGTCCTAAAAAGAACCTCAACTCCTTCAAGCAGGTAGGGAAGGGTAGAGAAGAGATTACTTCAACCTTGGCCTTGTCAACCTGAATGCCCTCCTTTGAGACTAAGTGTCCCAAAACTATGCCTTTATCCACCATGAAATGGCACTTCTCATAGTTGAGTACCAAGCCCTACTCCACACATCTAACCAATGCTTCCTCAAGATTGACCAAGCAAGCATCAAAACTATCTCCATAGAGGGAAAAATCATCCATAAACACCTCTATGTCATCCTCAAGCAAGTCATTGAAAATGCTCATCATACAACGTTGAAGAGTTCCTGGAGCATTGCATAGACCAAAAGGCATTTTCCTGTATGCGAAGGTTCCAAATGGGCAAGTGAAAGTTGTTTTCTCTTGGTCTTCTGGTGCTATGGGAACTTGGAAACACCCGGAGAAACCATCCAGAAAACAATAATGTGATTTGCCTGCTAGTCTTTCCAACATTTGATCAATAAATGGCAATGGAAAGTGGTCTTTTCTCGTGGAGTCATTCAACCTCCTGTAATCAATGCATACCCTCCAAGAGTTTTGAACCCGTGTAGGCACTAGCTCATCTTTGTCATTCTATACCACGGTCAGCCCACTCTTCTTTGGCACCACATGGATGGGACTCACCCATTCGCTATCGCTTATCCGGTAGATGATTCCGGCACTTAATAGCTTTTCTACCTCCTTTTTCACAACATCAAGAATTAAGGGATTGAGCCTCCTTTGTGGTTGTCTCACAGGCTTAGCATCATCAGTAAGCAAGATCCGGTGCATGCAGGTGGTAGGACTCATGCCAGGAAGATCGGCTAAAGTCCACCCAATGGCCCCCTTGTATCTTCTTAACACATCAAGTAACTTCTCTTCCTCAAGAGAAGAAAGAGAAGTAGAGATAATCACCGGCAGCTTCTCATCCTCAAGCAAGTAGGCATACTTGAGATTAGGTGGCAAAGGTTTCAGCTCCAGAATAGGTGGCTCAATAATAGAGGGAACCAAAGTGTGCATCTCAACTTGCAGCACTTGAGGCTCATAGAAATCATCATCAAACTGCGGCAGCTCATCAAAGTAATTAGAAAAAATCAGTGGCTGCTTCAGATCATCACAACAGTTCGGCCTCTTAGAGTTTGAAGCCTCAGCACTCTTATTCAAGTCTGCATCACCACTGCCGCTCAGGGTAGAAACATGTGGACCGACAGCAAGCACATGCTTCTTCAGATAGAGCTTCTCTCTCAACTTATGTAAACGGCTCCTCCTAAAGCTTCATACTCTTCAATGTCAAACTCTTGTAAACTAGACTTCTCAATTTCCTTTGTGAATTCACAACCTCCATCCTTCGTTTGTCCTACAAAAGTGAGCAAACTTCCCTCTTCCAAGGGGTTGTAGCTTGACAAAGAAGATATAGAAGTGCAATCATCATCAAAATCATAGTTCACATACATGGAATCCATAAATTCAGTTACTGTACTTCCTATGCTAGATGAATCATTGAAAGCATCATGCAAGCATGTATTAGAAATCAAACAAGCACAAGAATCATAGTAGCACATATGAGCATCAATCTTATCAAACATGTTCAGCTTAAAGGAATTAGCATGCTCGTCATAAATCACATGCATCAATGAATCAACCACACTCAGCCCTAGGAGAGAATAGTCCTCGTGGGGGTGTCTCATGGCTTCTCCTACACCAAACATTATTATTTGATTCCCCACTTGCATTGTAACAAAACCCCCTTCTAAACTTATCACCATCTTGGCAGTTTTTATAAATGGCCTTCCTAGGATCAAAGAATCATCCATACTAGTGTCACTGGTCATATCAAGCACATAAAAGTCCACGGGGAAAACTAGTTCCCTAACCTTCACTAGAATGTCTTCTATAAAGCCAAAGGGTATCTTTATGGACCTATCAGCCAGTTGAACTACAACACTGGTTTCACTCAGGTTCTTCAATCCTAGTGCAAAGTAGGTGGCCTTAGGCATGACATTAATAGCGGCCCCTAAATCCAGAAGTGTCTTCCCAAAGCTAAGTTTCCCTATCTGACAAGGGATGGTGAAAGATCCAGGATCTCTGTACTTTGAGGGCAAGTGCCCTTTCAAGAGAGACGAAACATTAGTCCTTAATTGGACTTTGTTACTTGCATTACCAACTCTCTTATTAGTGCACAGATCCTTTAAAAACTTGGCATATTCAGGCATTTGCTTCAACAGTACAAGCATAGGTACATTCACTTCAAGCTTAGAGAATAAATTGAGCATTTCCTTTTCTAACTCATCATCATGTTGTTTCTTAACTAAAGCATACGAGTTAGGAAAAGGAAGATGTTTAGGGTCAAGAGACTTACCTTTAGGAGACTCATCCCCTTGCTGAGTAGGTTGTTCTTGCGAAGAAGATTCTCCAACTTTGCGCTTTCCCTCTGCAATCTCCTTCCTCTTATCCTCCTTTGAGGTCTCAGCTTCATTACTTTTCTTAGTCAGGCTCTCGGCCTCATCCAGTATTTCGTCAAGAGGAGGACTCAGTACAGCCTCTCCATGCATCTGTTCACCAACAAAATCATTCTGGAGGCTAGAGTGACCTCCCTCATTCAATGTACTTCGCTCAACCTCACAAGGTAGTTGTATCACCTCCTCTTCCTCTTCATATTCATATGCATCACCATATTTCCGTCCACTTCTTAGGTTCATAGAATGAATGTTCTGAGGATTAATCACCACATTAGACGGCAATCCTCCTTTCTTTGCGTCCTGCTCAGCTTTGTTATTCATTATTTGAGACACTGCATTTTCCTGCTTCTGTAATCTCTCTTCAATCTTCTCCATGAAACTTGACATCATTTGGTAAATCATGTCTTGTTGAGATGTCGCAGAGCTAGATGGAGGAACACAGGCTTGAGATCCCTCCATATTGTTTCGCAAAGCATGAGCTAGATTATCATTCTTCACAAATTGATGAGGAACATTGGCTTGTTGATTCGGCCTGTACCTTTGATCATTAGAGTTAGGCCTCCCTTGGTATGAACCATAGCCATGATGTGAGGGATAGGCATTAGAAGCTTGGAAGTTGCCTCCCCCCACTTAGGCTGTTGCTGTGGTTGGAAGGAGCTGGAATTTGTAGCTTGATTTGAACCTCCCCCCACTTGAAGTTCGGATGGTCCTTCCATCCCAGATTGTACGTGGAAGAATAAGGATCATATTTAGCTTGAGGCCTAGCATTGTTATACATGGCCGCCACTTCCGCTTGGGATGGACAGTCTGAGGATAGGTGCATCGACGAGCCACAGTGATCACAAGAGGTAGGAACCAAAGCCATAGAGTCATCGACACAAGGAGTAGGCTTCACAAAGCGTCCGTCCATCCGACTGAGGCTCTCGGTCAGCCTCTCAATAGAGTTGTACAGCTTGTCATCCCCACTCAGGGAGGCAACCTTTGGCGTAGCACCATACAGAGCATCACTTCCATAAAAATTCTGGTGATTAGAGGTCATGGTTGAAAAGAGGCTCAGCCTTCATTGGCAGATAAATTGAACAAAGAGCCATTAGAAGCAGCATCCACACTCATCTTGAGCTGCGGTACCAGGCCATCATAAAAGTATTGGACCAAGTTGCCCTTGGAGATGTTGTGGTTGGGACACGAGTTCACTAAGGTGTTGAACCGGCTCCAATATTCATAGAATGTCTCCTGAGAGAATTGTTGAACACCTGTGATGTCTTTCCGCAACTTGGATATCTTGGAGACTGGAAAATAACGGTCCAAGAACACCTTCTTCAGTTGCTCCCAAGAAAGGGTGGCATAATGAGTTGGAAGGTTCAAGAGCCACTCCTTGGCTTTGCCTTCTAAGGAGAATTGGAATACTCTCAAGAGAACGTCATCCAGGTCTGCGTTGGGAGGCTTCATGGAGGAGCATGTGTGGTAGAGGCCAAGCAAGTGTGTGTGAGCATCCTCATGCGGAAAACCTGTAAACTTAGGCAGATGAGCAAGAAGAGATTCTTTGATCTCAAAGTTAGCGGGGATAGCATAAAAACCTTGAGGTGCAAACGATGCATATGACTGTGTGAACTCACGCATAGGTCTATCATCATCATGTAATTGCCTACCCCCCTCAAAATGATG
Source organism: Mimosa pudica (assembly GCA_029929735.1). Classification (NCBI taxonomy): domain Eukaryota; kingdom Viridiplantae; phylum Streptophyta; class Magnoliopsida; order Fabales; family Fabaceae; genus Mimosa; species Mimosa pudica. The sequence goes on along the minus strand of JAKELP010000037.1, from coordinate 1,258,035 downwards.
TTCATCCTCTTGCTCTCGCCTTTCACGTCGCTCACGCTCATGGTCATGCTCTCTTGCCTCTCTCTCATGTTCTCTATGGTCATCTCGCCTTTCTGCCATAATGAAATGCTGATCTAGGAATGTGTTATTAGACGCTACAGATGAATTTTGTGGATTTGATGTGGATCCTACAGGTTGCTTACTAGCTTGCTTCTCGTGCTTTTTCTTTTTCTTAAGTTCTCGAAGAGTCTTATTAATCTCTCTATCCAATAGCACTAAGGATGAGGTAGGGTTCATACAAAGTCACTAAGTGCAACTAGATGCAAATGCACAAGATAACCACCAGTACAAGCAGAGTATCCAGACAACAGCCAGCACAAACAGAATATCCAGCCAGAAACAGTTCAACAAAAATCCAGTACAGCTAACAAAATTTCCAGCAAACTCAAGAGAACGTCATCCAGGTCTGCGTTGGGAGGCTTCATGGAGGAGCATGTGTGGTAAAGGCCAAGCAAGTGTGTGTGAGCATCCTCATGCGGAAAACCTGTAAACTTAGGCAGATGAGCAAGAAGAGATTCTTTGATCTCAAAGTTAGCGGGGTTAGCATAAAAACCTTGAGGTGCAAACGATGCATATGACTGTGTGAACTCACGCATAGGTCTATCATCATCATGCAATTGCCTACCCCCTCAAAATGATGTTCATCCTCTTGCTCTCGCCTTTCACGTCGCTCACGCTCATGGTCATGCTCTCTTGCCTCTCTCTCATGTTCTCTATGGTCATCTCGCCTTTCTGCCATAATGAAATGCTGGTCTAGGAATGTGTTATTAGACGCTACAGATGAATTTTGTGGATTTGATGTGGATCCTACAGGTTGCTTACTAGCTTGCTTCTCGTGCTTTTTCTTTTTCTTAAGTTCTCGAAGAGTCTTATTAATCTCTCTATCCAATAGCACTAAGGATGAGGTAGGGTTCATACAAAGTCACTAAGTGCAACTAGATGCAAATGCACAAGATAACCACCAGTACAAGCAGAATATCCAGACAACAGCCAGCACAAACAGAATATCCAGCCAGAAACAGTTCAACAAAAATCCAGTACAGCTAACAAAATTTCCAGCAAACTCTCAAGAGAACGTCATCCAGGTCTGCGTTGGGAGGCTTCATGGAGGAGCATGTGTGGTAGAGGCCAAGCAAGTGTGTGTGAGAATCCTCATGCGGAAAACCTGTAAACTTAGGCAGATGAGCAAGAAGAGATTCTTTGATCTCAAAGTTAGCGGGGTTAGCATAAAAACCTTGAGGTGCAAACGATGCATATGACTGTGTGAACTCACGCATAGGTCTATCATCATCATGTAATTGCCTACCCCCCTCAAAATGATGTTCATCCTCTTGCTCTCGCCTTTCACGTCGCTCACGCTCATGGTCATGCTCTCTTGCCTCTCTCTCATGTTCTCTATGGTCATCTCGCCTTTCTGCCATAATGAAATGCTGGTCTAGGAATGTGTTATTAGACGCTACAGATGAATTTTGTGGATTTGATGTGGATCCTACAGGTTGCTTACTAGCTTGCTTCTCGTGCTTTTTCTTTTTCTTAAGTTCTCGAAGAGTCTTATTAATCTCTCTATCCAATAGCACTAAGGATGAGGTAGGGTTCATACAAAGTCACTAAGTGCAACTAGATGCAAATGCACAAGATAACCACCAGTACAAGCAGAGTATCCAGACAACAGCCAGCACAAACAGAATATCCAGCCAGAAACAGTTCAACAAAAATCCAGTACAGCTAACAAAATTTCCAGCAAACTCTCAAGAGAACGTCATCCAGGTCTGCGTTGGGAGGCTTCATGGAGGAGCATGTGTGGTAGAGGCCAAGCAAGTGTGTGTGAGCATCCTCATGCGGAAAACCTGTAAACTTAGGCAGATGAGCAAGAAGAGATTCTTTGATCTCAAAGTTAGCGGGGTTAGCATAAAAACCTTGAGGTGCAAACGATGCATATGACTGTGTGAACTCACGCATAGGTCTATCATCATCATGTAATTGCCTACCCCCCTCAAAATGATGTTCATCCTCTTGCTCTCGCCTTTCACGTCGCTCACGCTCATGGTCATGCTCTCTTGCCTCTCTCTCATGTTCTCTATGGTCATCTCGCCTTTCTGCCATAATGAAATGCTGGTCTAGGAATGTGTTATTAGACGCTACAGATGAATTTTGTGGATTTGATGTGGATCCTACAGGTTGCTTACTAGCTTGCTTCTCGTGCTTTTTCTTTTTCTTAAGTTCTCGAAGAGTCTTATTAATCTCTCTATCCAATAGCACTAAGGATGAGGTAGGGTTCATACAAAGTCACTAAGTGCAACTAGATGCAAATGCACAAGATAACCACCAGTACAAGCAGAGTATCCAGACAACAGCCAGCACAAACAGAATATCCAGCCAGAAACAGTTCAACAAAAATCCAGTACAGCTAACAAAATTTCCAGCAAATTCTGAACAAGTTCAACAAAGTATGGAATGGAAGGTACCTCCTTCTCCAAGTACTCCGTGCTTATGTTTAATCGGACTTCATATACTTGTTCTTCTTAATATAAACTAGTTAAATTCTCGAGATCTTTTTAATCAAAGAAGTCTACAAGAGTTTAGCTAATTTAATTAAGGCTTAAGCTCTTTCAAGCCAAGAACATACCAAAAGCAACTCTAAACACTAGATCTAGCATTTAGGAAACAAATTCATTACACAAATGTAGGAGGAGCTAATCGCACACACATACATGTATGAAACTACAAGATGATCTAACCTATACAAGCCTAAATCTAGACATACATAGGCAAAAACTTACATCTAGCTTGGAACCTAAAAGAGCAAATTACAAGCATATAAAGCCAAATGTTGAGTTCTACAAGCACATTTCCTTGGAGAAGAAGGCTAGGCGATCTAGCCTGACATGGAGATGAAGGCGGATGAAGGTAGTTGTAAAGTTCTGGACATGGCGGAAGTTTCGAAGTGAAGGAGGTGAAGAAGATGAAGATGGAGTTGAGAGAGTTTGTTAGAGGAGAGAGAAAGTGAAAGTGAAGTGAAAGAAGTTGTTCTGAAAGTTAGTTACATTTGGGCTTTTATAGTGGTGAGTAACTTTGGGATTATCGCCCAAAGGGTATTTTTGGTATTTGGTGAAAGGTGGGGATGAATGTGGACTAGATCTTATCTCCATGCATTTCTAAAGATTCCTCCTTTTTCTCCAAGTGATTGTGCTTCCCTTTTTGCCCTTAATGAGGCCTCCAGATTTGAATTTGACATTGGCGCCAATTTTGCCTCATTTGGAAAGATGCTTCCCAAGTACCTTCAGGCTGCAGGGCTGACTTTGCCTTAAATCAACTCTGCACAAAAGACTTCTGAAAAGTAGCTGACATTTCTGATCATTGTGCAGTCTGGCTCTTGTACTCACTGACTGATGGACTTAAGCTTCCGGATGTCAAGACTGTCCGCCAGCGCCAGCACGTTCACTTCCGGATGTATATCCACTTCCGGATGTAAGTTCCCTTCTTCAAGTGGCTCAGCTTCCAGATGTAACTTTGCTTCCGGATGTGAACCTGCATCCTAATGTGAGTATGCTTCCGGATGTGAACCTGCATCCGGATGTGACTTTGAGTACTTGTAATCTAGCCTTCCTTCTTGCCAAGTTATCTCCACTGAAGCTCCACCAAGGGTATGCGGGGCCCACTTGGGACCCCCTACATGAAAAACACATCACATAGTCAAAATGACCAAAGTACCCTTGGTTTCATAAAATGCAAGTAATAAGGCTATTATTTTTCAAACATTTACACATAAGCATGCACATGAAAATGTACCAATAATGATCAAATATAACAAATAAACCACACTAATTAAGCTCAAATGCACATGCTTAAAGGTATGAAATTTGGTCCAATCAGTGTCCCTCGGATTAGTTATGTATCACATTTGTACCTTAGGCAATAGTTGTGTATCACATTTTCTTTTTTATTCGATAAAGGAAAAGGAATTTTCTGTTCATAGTTTTTATCCCATTATACTCTATCATATTGTACATGTTTGTTTCTTATTATTGTTATTAAAATAGTTTTTATCCCATCATACTTTTATTTTTAAATTCAATGTTCTCACCCACCCTTGCATATGAGTGGCGTGTTAACAGCCTGTACCAACGTAATCCAACCTTGATACTCTATTGAAAGGAGCACCTTAAGACATCAATTTTGATCTTATGACTTGAAATCAAAGTTATAAATAAAGAGAAGTTAGTTTTAATCTTTCCTGTAATGTTATACTTGTCCCCCCAGTTTTTTTTAAACAAAGCAATTTAAAACAAATTTCAATCTGATAACAAAAATCATAAAAAGATTAAAATTCCAAGAGATCGATTTCATAACTGTAAATGAAATCAAGGAATGAAAATATCACTTTTAAATCTATTTTTCAAATGAAAGTATCATCAGAAAATTTATTTTTTTGGTTATGAAAACACGTTAGATCCTACCTGGCCTTAAACTGCAACAGATAATTCTAGAGATAACTAATAGCCCAAATTGAAATTGGACCACATTGTTGGACCAAATAAAATAAATAGGGTAACATTTGATGGTCTAAGCAGTTTGGTAAACGTAGATTGAACTATATTTAAAGGATGGAGTGCAATGTTAATCATGATTCATGACGAATTAAAATTTACAGCGAATTTCCGAAAAAAGTTTCGCCTAGCTATGTATGGAGTTGATTTTTCCAACAGCTTGAATGTCTTCAGCCCATATCCCTTCATGTTTTTTTCTAATGACATATTGTATTGGCTATGAGAATTTTGTAGGGCGAAGGTGGTGTAAAAATACCTATATTTAGTTTAGTCTTATACACCAAGTATTACGAAGTTTTGTTGTCCAAAAATGCCCACATAATTATCAAATGGTTCAAGATTGTCCATCTCGTCAATATACAATAATGAAGTTAAGTTTATTAAAATTAGGGAAAATAAAATGTGCAAAAATTTTCATGGAGTTTGATTCAAGGTGTATCCCACTACGAAATATTTTCCCAAAAAGAGGGGTGTGAATTTTGTATTTCAATAAAATATTTTTAAAAATTGTAAGTTCAAAACAATTTTAAAAGAACAAACAAGACAGAAACTAAGTGTTGAAATATTAGGCAAACTTTGCAAAAAATTTGTTTGCATTCTCAAAGGTTTATATACAACAACAACAAAGTCTTATCCCAACTAGGTGGGGTCGGCTACATGGATCAAATGACGTCATTGTACTCGATCATTAGTCATGCTTGGAGATATATAACTTATTTATAAGATCTTGTTGAATAATTTCTTCAAGAGTTCTCTCTCTCTCTCTCTTGTAAGGACTTCATACCATTTGGTCAACTATTTTTACTGTCTCATCTAATTCTCTTCTTTGAACATGCTCAAACCACCTTAAGTGACTTTCTACCATTTTATCTACAACTGAAGCTACCTCAATAATTTCTAGAATATTATATGACCACACATTCATCTCAACATTATCATCTCTTTCACCTTCATCTTATGTTCATGTTGTCATTTGAGTGTAACATTCACTACCATAAAACATTGCTGGTCTAATGGCTATTCGGTAAAACTTCCCTTTTACCTTATCTTGAATCTTATGATCACATATAACCCCAGTAGTTTTTCTCCAGTTAAATCAACTAGCCTGAATTCTATTATTATCATCTGCATCATCTTCACAATCTTTTGTATAATTGATCCCAAATATTTAAACATGTCTACCTGTTTTATTGCATGATCTCAAAGGTTTCTCTCTCTCTCTCTCTCTCTCTCTATATATATATATATATATATATATATATATATATATATATATATATATATATATATATATATATATATTCAAATGATGAAATAAGTTTGAAGCATAAAATCACAGAGCTAAAATTTGATCTGCAAGTATTTGCCTAGGGATTCGAATATTGATATTTTGTTTCTTTAAATTTATGTGAGCTTAAGTGATTATTATATACCATATTTGACCTACAAGCATTTGCCTATAATTTTAGTATTTCTTATTTATTTTTTAAAATTGATTTTGAACTTCAAGTTTTGAAAAATATTTTCCTACCTTATATGTCTAAAGTACTGGAATAACTACTGAGGAAACAATTTTGTTAACTATGTCAGGACTTTTTGAAAGAAAAAAAAAGTTCTCCGTTCCAGGTGCATTTCAGACCAAACCTAATCACATGGTCGTTTTTGACCCTTTTAGTAATTACTAATTACGTGGACACTTTGCTAAAACAATTTCGCGGTATTGTGTGTACTTTGGACCAAACTATATGGGCATTTTTTACATCATCCTTTATTTGTGTCTTATGTTCTTTGATCTGTTTTGTTCGTGTGTTTGATTTTGCTTAAGATATAGTCCCAAACCAAAATAACAAAATATGTTTTCCGGTAATGACAAAAACATAGTTTTATTTTATAAGGATACAAATTATCTGTTTGAAATCCACTAGCTATTCCCAAAGTTTGTCAAAATTACGTTGAATATGTCCTTAAATTCATTCAAGATGTAAACAAAACTCAAATTGGAAAAATAAGGTGAATTAGCTACCTTTATTGAAACTACGTTTTTTTTCTTTGTTTTAGTGTGTAATTTGGCAGTGGCTCGAATACCTTGGATATCCATTTAGAGGCAATAACTAAGGGTGTGCAAAATTTTTCCGTCGCAAAAATTTTTGAAACAGGACAAAATTAATCTTTGGGAAGGACGGGACATGGGATGAGGTCATCCTAATCCCGTCCCATCCCGAATATATGTGTGTTTTTTTATACTTATTTTTTTAAAAAAATACATGTGTCATTTATATCACGTATGTGTATGCTTAACATTTTTTTAATGAAAATATGATTCCGATAAAATTTTACCTAATTATGTTGTATAAAATGTATTGTAGAATCAATATTAAACTAATCCATTTGTTTTCTAAAAATACAAAGTGTTATAATATTTTTATAAGTAGATATTTTTAATAAAAAAATTATAAAAAGTGTTTCAGGATTTTCTTGTCCCGTCCCGAGAATATACCCCTAACAATAATTGTATCCCTAACGTATTTTGAAGAGATAAATGCTAAATAGAGTTGACTCAGAGTGGACCCCACACCACAACTTTATATCCATCACTTGCTTTTTGAGGAAGTTGTGACGAAGGTGTTAGCATCTTGCTTACAATTTTTATTTTGAAAACCTCGTGAGATTATATAGTCCCCCAGAAGAAGAACTAAGAAAATAAACAAGTTTAAATTAATATTTCCAAAAATGCATTTTTAATCAATCGGATATCCAAATTAAATATCAAGGTTAGGTGGAACTAATGAAGGCAAGACGAACATACTAAACCCTTGAATATGAAGGAACTTTCCCACTTTGCAGGTCAATAACAATTTAAGTAGTTAATGAAAGGAGTGGTACTTGTATGATTAAAAAATTCAATATCTTTAGTTAACCATCTCATCGTTTTCCTCCTTAAATATGTGTTCTGTTCACCAGAAGTTCAGAACTACATTAATTGACTATATCTCAGATTTAGTGCAGAAAATAGGGACGTGCGTAAGAACATTACTGAACAAAAGAGAACATACGAATAAGTTGCTTAATTATTGTCACGAAATGTTGAATTAAGTAATCCGAAAGTCATCACAAATAATTAAGATTATATTTACTAAAAAAAATCCTCCATTGTTGTCCACTTTTAAATCTTTCTATTATTGTTCAATTTGTATGAAACAATACTATGGATATGCAGAGATAGTTTAACCGTCACGGATAGTGCAAAATCATATAAAAAATAGGAGTAATGACTCTAATTTGTCCTTCAAGTAACTACCATGGACCAGTGTGTTAGAATCTTAAGTTTTGATGAAGACTAAAATATAAAGGATTAGACCAAGTGCCTAGGAAGCAATAGGATTAACATAGGATCCCAAGTAAGAGCGCTTCCGGATGAGGTTTTACTTTCGGATAGATTAGGACTTGCGCACGCGGATGAATGCTTTCATCCCCCAGCGTCAGCAAGTAAATCAATAGGGTTTTAACTTAGTTCATGAACATTAAGCACACAAATCTTAAGGCTAAGCTATGACTCAATCGGAAGTAAGTTTGCTTCCTGTTAGACTTAGACTGGCGCAGAGCGATAGACTAGATATTACCCCAAGCGTCAGTGAGTTTACTTCGCCAAGTGAAAGCACTTCCTGTTAGATTTAGACTGGCGCAGACTAATAGAATAGATATCACCCCAAGCGTCAGTACGTTTACATCATCAAGTAAAAGTGCTTCCTGATAGATTTAGACTGACACAGACTGATAAAAGAAATATATCCCTAAGCGTCAGTGAGTTCACTACGTCAAGTAAAAGTGCTTCCGATAGCTTAGTGACTAGCGCTGAGTGTTGGGATGAAATACACTAAGTGAGAGTGAGTTATAGTGAACAAAGATCCTTCATCTAGTGGTTTTACTTCCGGATGTAAAAATGCTTCCGGATACATCATAGACCAAATCAGAACACAGTCTAAGTAAACTACTCCCCATAGCAAACAAGCTTCCCACAGCATGTATAATTCTTATATATATATTGCTATGTTGGACTAACCAGTATGTGCAGAACATGGTCACGCTTCCGGATGCAAATGAGCTTCCGGATGGAAAGACTCTTGACATTGGGACTCAGAGCTTAACACTTGCAGAGCAAGATTACCACTTGCGGATGAATGATGATCATCCGTCAGCAAGAGTGCAAGAGTAAACATCACATACTCAGAAGTCAGAATGCTTTTGTCAGAGCAGAGGTGTCAGGGCTACTTTTCAGAGATAAAGCAAGTCAACCCTGCTATGCATTGATGAAGCATTAAATGGGCAAACGGTAACAAGGGAAAAACGGACATATTCAAACGGCTAGCCCACCTACCAAGAGCTCAGAATGCTTGAAGACTATATAAGAGAACTCAACTTCATTTATGAAGTATCGAATTTTTGAATATTCTTGAGTAAAGTCAGAGCAAGAAAACGAAGAACATTCTCAAGCATTCAAAGCTGCCCAGAAAAGCGAAGAGCATTTAACACATCAAGAGTTTACACTCACCTACTTATTCTGTACTCTTGTTGTTAAGTCTCTTCTTGTCATAAGAGCATTTATTGTACTTAAGTGTGTATCACAATCTGTTCTTTAAGAGAACTTAGTCAAAAATCCTTTAAGTGAAAAGGTAAACCCCTTGCTTGGTGTAAGGGGGAGTTAGTTAGAAAGGTTACAAGTGAGCCTGAGTGAAACTTGTTGTAAGGTTGCAAGTGAGCCCGTGAAAACTTGCAGTTGTAAGGTTTTCAGGTGAACCCGATTTAAAACCTGAGGTTTAGTGGAACTCGACCTGGGAGGTTGAGGAACTGGACGTAGGTCAGGTAGACCGAACCAGTATAACTCGTGTGTTATTTTATTTGAGCATTTAATTTTTGAAACACAATTCACCCCCCCTCTTGTGTATCCATTACTTACATTTGGTATCAGAGCAGGTCTTTCTTACTCGATTCCAACGAATCGCAGAAAGCAAAGATCTAAGTAATGGATACGGATTATTCTCTGCCAGATGTCGCTGTACAACCCAACAAGCCCCCAGGCTTCGATGGGCACAACTATCCATTCTGGAAGTTCAGAATGGAAACTTATATCAAGTCAAGCGATATCAGACTATGGGACGTGATCGAACATGGGAATCAAATTCCCTTAGATGAGGATGGATTTGCTAAGGTGAAAGCCAGATACACTCCTGAGGACTATGCTCTAGTCCAACTCAACCATAGGGCTATGCACTACATCCAGTGTGCTCTCAGCTACAAAGAGTTTCACAGGATCAGCCACCACAAAAATGCAAAAGATATGTGGGAGGCTCTTGAGGCTGCACACTCCGGAACCAGGGGAGTAAAAGCAAGACGTGTTGAGATGCTGGTGGAAGAATTTCACAAATTCGCCATGCTAAGCCCCACCGAGCCCATCAGAGATCTAGAGCTCAGATTCACCCATCTCATCAACAATCTAGCCTCGCTTGGTAAGGATATCCCTGAAAGAGAGCAAGTGAGCAAGATTCTGAAGATCTTGAGGGGTGACTGGATCACCAAAGTAACTATTCTGCAAGAAGTGCAAGGAGAATCAACCAGCTCCGTCACCGCTCTCTTTGGCTCCCTTGCTGAATATGAGCCTACCTTGCTGGCTATGAGAGCTCCTCAAACCTCATCCAAGAGTAAGAACCTTGCTCTCGTTGCTCCCAGCAAAGAGATCAATGACAATGATGAGGATGACGACGATGAGATGGACGATGAGGAGATGGCTATGATGGTGAGGAAGTTCAGGAAATTCCTCAGAAAGAAGGAAGGCTATCAGAAAGGTGACTCCAGCCAGAAGAAGGGATACAAGAAAGAGAAGGTCCCTGTGTGTTTTGAATGCAATAAGCCTGGTCACTTCAAGGCTGAATGTCCCAGCCTGCAGAGGTCTAAAGGCAAGGATAAAAGAAAGGCTCTTGTTTCCTCCATTTGGGTAAATAGCTCAGATGAGGAAGCAAGTGATGATGAAGAAGTTGCCAACCTCTGCCTGGTAGCTAGAGAAGAGGATGAGGAAGCATCTTCAGATCTTGACCTCACCAACGAAGAACATGAGGTAACTCTTCCTGAACTACAAGAGGCTTACAATGAGATTCATGAAGAATTCTCTAAACTATGTAAAGCCTATAAATTCCTGAAAACCAAAAAGGAATCACTTGAGTCCAAGGTGGACTCACTTAGTGAGGAACTAGCGGAAGCTAGAAGATTTCCAATGGTGGATGGACAGGGTTCTCCCCAAGCGGAACCCAACACCCCAATGCCTGAGAGCTGTCCAAATTGCAGCAAAATCTCAGAAGAAAATAATAAGCTGCAAAATGCCCTGCAGAAATTTACCAATGGTTCAGAAATGCTAAATATACTCTTAATGAACCAAAGGGCATATAGGGATAGAACTGGCTTGGGATATACCCCTAGAAAGAAAAAATGGGAAGAACCAAAAGTAAAGCCTTACTTAAAGTTCTTCCATAAAGCCACCAGTCATAGCTCCTCACCTTTTAGCTTCTGTAACTACTGCAACAGGAAAGGACACTCCATGTCCACCTGTAATGCTAAGAAGCATGGAGCTAACAGCTCTTACAAATGGGTGCCCAAAGGAACCAAGGGTACACAGGATCCTCCTCCTGCAAAGGACACCAAGGAAGGACAAGGATCCCGAGCCTGGAATCATCCCACAGGGAAAACCCAAGAGCCTAGAGCCAGCACTAGGCCAAAGGATCCAAATGTTCATAAGCCCAAGGTTAAGCCCAAAGCTAGACCAAGGGCACTAAACACTACTAACAAGGGACCCAAGAAAGGTTGGGTACCTAAAGCTGCTTGATTGTTTCAGGTGTGTCTCAAGGCATCCAAGAACAAAAAATGGTATATCGATAGCGGATGCTCGAGACATATGACTGGAGACAGAGACAAGTTCAAATCTCTGGTGATCAAAGATGGAGCCACAGTGACCTTTGGAGGAAATCAAAGTGGCAAGATCACTGGAGTTGGAGAAGTCGGACCAGTCAAAGATGTATATCTAGTGGACGGTCTCTGTCACAACCTGCTAAGCGTAAGTCAAAGCACGGACAAAGGTAACTGGGTAATATTTGATTCAAATGAGTGCTTAATAGTTGACAAGCAGGATCTAATCTTAGACAAGGCCAACTTAAAGTATAAACTTAAGGCCAATAGAAATGGGAATCTATATACCATAGATTTATGTCAACAGCTAGAAGAGAAATGTTTAATATCTAGTGACGAGAACAGCTGGCTTTGGCATAAGAGGTTAGCTCATGTCAATTTTACTCAATTGGATATGCTAATTAAAAATGAGCTAGCTATAGGTATTCCCTCTTTTAAAGTTAAGCATGATTTTATCTGTGAATCCTGCCAACGAGGAAAGCAAACAAAGTCCTCGTTTAAAACCAAGAAGAGAGTCTCCACCAGCAGGCCCTTGGAACTAATCCACATGGATTTGGTTGGGCCAGCAAGAGTAAAGAGCTTGGGTGGAAACCTATATGCTCTAGTGGTAGTGGATGACTATTCAAGGTTCACTTGGACTATGTTTCTTCCCTCTAAGCAAGATACTTTTGATGCTTTTGTTGTCCTGGCTAAGAAAGTGCAGAATGAGAGAGAGCTCAAAATCACAGCCATAAGGACAGACCATGGAGGGGAGTTTGAGAACCATAGCTTCTCTGAGCTATGTGAGCAAAACGGCATTGAACATAACTTCTCAGCTCCTAGGACTCCTCAGCAAAATGGAGTGGTCGAAAGGAAGAACAGGGTTCTGACAGAGATGGCTAGAAGCATGCTCAACGAGAAAGAGGTTTCTCAAGTGTTCTGGGCGGACGCTATGAGCACTGCTTGCTATATCTCCAACAGAGCCTATGTTCGCAAGGGCTTGGATAAAACTCCATACGAGCTATACAAAGGGAGAAAGCCCAACATCAACCACCTCAGAATATTCGGATCAAAATGCTACGTGCATAATAATGGAAAGGTAAATTTGGGTAAGTTTGATCCAAAGGCTGATGTAGGCATATTCATAGGATATTCCCTTAGGAGTAAAGCATATAGGATATACAACATGAGAACTAAAACTGTAGAAGAATCCATGCATGTTGTATTTGATGAAACTCCTACATGGGGACAATCCACAGAAGATGATGAAGCACTTAATCTTCCAAAACTACCATCATCTTCCTCACCACCAAAAGAAACACCAACAAGCAATCCCAAAGAAGAAGGTGAACCCAGTGATGAACCTAGAGAGCAACCCATGCCTGAGGAGGCACAGTTGCCAATAGCTAGGAGACATCACAGGGATCATCCTCTTGATCAAGTGCTTGGTGATGTTTCTTCTGGTGTCAGAACTAGAAGACAAGTTCAAAATGAAGTTGAGTTCGGAGCATTCCTATCTCAAATCGAACCAACTTCAGTTGAACAAGCTCTTGAGGACTGCGACTGGATTATTGCCATGCAGGAAGAGCTAAATCAATTTGAGAGAAGTCAAGTGTGGGAACTAGTCCCAAGGCCGTCTCATCAATCCATAGTAGGGACCAAGTGGGTCTTCAAGAACAAACTGGATGAGACAGGTCAAATCACCAGAAACAAAGCCAGACTAGTAGCCAAAGGATACAACCAAGAAGAAGGCATTGACTATGAAGAAACTTTTGCTCCAGTCGCTAGACTTGAAGCAATAAGGATTCTTCTAGCCTTTGCATCCATGAAAGGTTTTAGATTATATCAAATGGATGTAAAGAGTGCATTTCTTAATGGTTATATTAAAGAAGAGGTATATGTAGAACAACCTCCTGGCTTTGAGGACCATAAGCACCCCAAACATGTGTATAGATTAAAGAAAGCTTTATATGGCCTGAAACAAGCTCCTCGAGCTTGGTATGAGAGACTCAGCAGCTTTTTGCTGGGCAAGGGTTTCTCAAGGGGCAAATTAGATAATACACTGTTTATCCTTCACAAAGATAGAGATATGCTAATTGTCCAAATTTATGTTGATGATATTATATTTGGGGCAACTAATGAGAAGCTTTGTGAAGATTTTTCTAAGACTATGCAGGGTGAATTTGAGATGTCAATGATGGGAGAACTAACGTTCTTCCTAGGCCTGCAGATCAAACAAAAGAAGAATGGAATCTTCATCTCCCAAACCAAATACTGCAGAGAACTACTCAAAAAGTTTGGGATGGATGAATGCAAGGAGTATGACACTCCTATGAGCACCACTGCCGCACTCGACGCTGACGCAAAGGGTAAATCTGTCAGCCTGCCCATGTATAGGGGAATGATAGGTTCCCTCTTATACCTAACAGCCAGCAGGCCTGATATTCAATTTAGTGTAGGCATGTGCGCTAGGTTTCAAGCCAACCCCAAGGAATCACACTTAACATGTGTCAAACGCATTCTGAGATACCTTGAGGGAACACAAGAACTTGGTCTTTGGTATCCTAGAGGTAACCAAGAGTTCTTGTGGGCTTATTCTGACTCTGACCATGCAGGTTATAAAACAGATAGAAAGAGCACCAGTGGACAATGCGCCTTTCTTGGTGGTTGTCTGGTGTCTTGGGCTAGCAAGAAGCAAACCTGCGTATCCTTGTCATCCACTGAGGCAGAATACATTGCTGCTACAAGTTGTTGTGCACAAGTGCTATGGCTGAAAAACCAGTTGAGAGATCTTGGCTTGGAGTTCCCTGAGGCACCCATCCTTTGTGATAACACAAGCACAATTAGCCTCGCCAAGAATCCAGTTCAGCACACAAGGACTAAGCACATTGACGTCCGACATCACTTCATCAGAGACCATGTTCAAAAGAAGGATGTCAAGGTGCAGTTTGTTCCCACACAACAACAGCTTGCGGACATCTTCACTAAGCCTCTGGGGACTGACCAGTTTAATTTCATTAGAGGTGTTCAATGTTAAATCTTAAGTAAGTGCAACCGGAAGCAAAACCACTTCCGGATGATCACTCACTGGCACTGGATGATCAAACCAAGAGAGCGCCAGCACAAGTCCAAAAAGACATGTCACTTCAGAAAACGCTTCAACTTCCAAATGAGACGTTTCGACTTCTCGGACAATATAAAGCGACACGTGTCATCAGGTATATCGCTCCAACTTAAGTGTTTACGCTACCCAATGTGTGATAATGTGAAGAAGCATGACCTTTTTGCCCTTAGTGACTTTACCTATAAAAAGGACATCTCTTTTCACTTCACTTTTCATCTTCAAGTACAAATTCTTGCATACATTCTTCATCGTCATCTATGTTCTTCATCCTCTTCATATAAACTTTTCATCAACCCCACAAAAATGGCCAAACCCTCTGAAACAAACCCAGTTTCGAGGAAACCCTCCTCATCTAAGAAACACAAGTCCAAATCTGGGAAATCAAGTCATCAACATTCTGGAAAATCTGGGTATCGTGAAAAACACCATGAAGTCTCTGGGCAAATTGCACTAGGGCAGGATGAAAATATTCAAGGTCAGCCTGAAACTTCTGGTAGAATGGCAGAACTGTTAGTGGGTTCTAAGCAAGAGAAGCTTGATAAGAAGAGGAAGTCCATCCCTAAGGAGGAGGCTACGGCGATCAAATACGAGAAAAAAAAAACCCTCTTTGATGATGCCAAAAGGGGGAGAGATGCATTGACCACTAGCCTTGCTATCCTGGGAGTTCCTTGATGAAAAAGAGCTTCAGCGTGAGGGAGAGGAAGAAGAAACAAAAACCCTAAAACCCCAGTCCCAACTTTATTTTGTGTACTTAGAAATGTTTCCTTCTTCATGCATACTTTCATATCTGCCTAATATATGCGCTTTACCTGTAAATGTTATCTGATTATATGCTCTGACTTGTAACTTATGCTTATCAATAATATTTGTCTAAGTTACTTGTTCTTAACTATTGCTTTTATTCTTCAGCTAATCCTTTCATATGAACTTAATCGATAAAACTAAGTTTGTCATCATCAAAAAGGGGGAGAATGTTAGAATCTTAAGTTTTGATGAAGACTAAAATATAAAGGATTAGACCAAGTGCCTAGGAAGCAATAGGATTAACATAGGATCCCAAGTAAGAGCGCTTCCGGATGAGGTTTTACTTTCGGATAGATTAGGACTTGCGCACGCGGATGAATGCTTTCATCCCCCAGCGTCAGCAAGTAAATCAATAGGGTTTTAACTTAGTTCATGAACATTAAGCACACAAATCTTAAGGCTAAGCTATGACTCAATCGGAAGTAAGTTTGCTTCCTGTTAGACTTAGACTGGCGCAGAGCGATAGACTAGATATTACCCCAAGCGTCAGTGAGTTTACTTCGCCAAGTGAAAGCACTTCCTGTTAGATTTAGACTGGCGCAGACTAATAGAATAGATATCACCCCAAGCGTCAGTACGTTTACATCATCAAGTAAAAGTGCTTCCTGATAGATTTAGACTGACACAGACTGATAAAAGAAATATATCCCTAAGCGTCAGTGAGTTCACTACGTCAAGTAAAAGTGCTTCCGATAGCTTAGTGACTAGCGCTGAGTGTTGGGATGAAATACACTAAGTGAGAGTGAGTTATAGTGAACAAAGATCCTTCATCTAGTGGTTTTACTTCCGGATGTAAAAATGCTTCCGGATACATCATAGACCAAATCAGAACACAGTCTAAGTAAACTACTCCCCATAGCAAACAAGCTTCCCACAGCATGTATAATTCTTATATATATATTGCTATGTTGGACTAACCAGTATGTGCAGAACATGGTCACGCTTCCGGATGCAAATGAGCTTCCGGATGGAAAGACTCTTGACATTGGGACTCAGAGCTTAACACTTGCAGAGCAAGATTACCACTTGCGGATGAATGATGATCATCCGTCAGCAAGAGTGCAAGAGTAAACATCACATACTCAGAAGTCAGAATGCTTTTGTCAGAGCAGAGGTGTCAGGGCTACTTTTCAGAGATAAAGCAAGTCAACCCTGCTATGCATTGATGAAGCATTAAATGGGCAAACGGTAACAAGGGAAAAACGGACATATTCAAACGGCTAGCCCACCTACCAAGAGCTCAGAATGCTTGAAGACTATATAAGAGAACTCAACTTCATTTATGAAGTATCGAATTTTTGAATATTCTTGAGTAAAGTCAGAGCAAGAAAACGAAGAACATTCTCAAGCATTCAAAGCTGCCCAGAAAAGCGAAGAGCATTTAACACATCAAGAGTTTACACTCACCTACTTATTCTGTACTCTTGTTGTTAAGTCTCTTCTTGTCATAAGAGCATTTATTGTACTTAAGTGTGTATCACAATCTGTTCTTTAAGAGAACTTAGTCAAAAATCCTTTAAGTGAAAAGGTAAACCCCTTGCTTGGTGTAAGGGGGAGTTAGTTAGAAAGGTTACAAGTGAGCCTGAGTGAAACTTGTTGTAAGGTTGCAAGTGAGCCCGTGAAAACTTGCAGTTGTAAGGTTTTCAGGTGAACCCGATTTAAAACCTGAGGTTTAGTGGAACTCGACCTGGGAGGTTGAGGAACTGGACGTAGGTCAGGTAGACCGAACCAGTATAACTCGTGTGTTATTTTATTTGAGCATTTAATTTTTGAAACACAATTCACCCCCCCCTCTTGTGTATCCATTACTTACACAGTGGGCACCCTAAATTAACAACAGACCCTAATATGCCCTTCATGTAACCAAAGTGGTCAAATTTTACCCTCGCCTGACGGTCAATGACGTTTGACAGTTAAAAACTTCGTGAAAATTGTATATTGACCCCATATATTATTCTTATTTATAGTTTGGTCCCTATAGTTTGCTTCAATTTTCGTTTTAGTCCCTGTAGTTTAAAACAAGATGTTTTGGTTCCTCAAGTTTGATTCTGTTAGCACAATTAATCCCAATACTTTCCAGCAACAAAGGGCTAACTAGAGCAGCTAATGCACACCAAAACAGTCCAACAATATGCAGAATGACAATGAGCAAACACAATATGAAAGCACAATGTACTAAGTTGCTCAAAATCACAAAGTAGCCGAATGGAACAAAAACAACCACAACTTAAAATGTGACAACTAGAACCTAATACTAGCAAGATTATGAAACTAAAATTGGCAACAGCGCCAATTGATTTAAACCTTTTTGTCGCTCTAAAAGATTTATCCAATACAATTCAATACTCAAGCTCACTAGGTATAGTGATGAGTATAGGTTTGTTCCTCAATTCTAGTTTTTAATCTTGCAAGTTAAAGGTCCAAAAGTCACGCAAATTAACAAGGTGTATGAGAATGCTTTTGATTTTTAACAACTAATTAAACCTAACAAAAAGAACAACAATGCCGAATTAAAAGTTAGTTAAAGTCAAGAAGAAGTAACCTCCCTCTCCATTGTACTCATGTGCTTATTGGTGAGTTAGACTTCATGTATTTGCAATCCTTGATATAACCTAACTAAATCCTTAAGATCTCTTAGATCTTAAAGAGATCTAGAAGAATTTAATTAGGATAATCAAGTTTAAGGCTCTTTGCAAGCTTAACTCATACCTAGGCAACATTAAATTCTAAATCTAGAACTTAAGCAACTCAATCATTCCACAAACACATACATAAGCTAATCGCCATACATGAATTCATGAAACTACACACATATAAGCCATAGGTTTTCATGAGCTAAACCTACAAAGAGAGGTTGCAAGCCAAAATCAAGTAGAACACCTAAAAGAAAAGTGTCCTAACCTTATGAAACCTAGATCTAGGAATTCATAAGGCAAAATGTTAAATCTAACTTGCAACCTACAAGATACAACATACAACTACATGAGGCCGAATGGATTTGTCATCTACAAGCACATTTTCCTTTGGAGAAGGAGATCAAGGAAGCTTAGCCAAGCTTCATGGAGGAGAGGAGAAGAAGAATTTGTGATGTGGCCATGGAAGAAGGTAGAAACACGAAATGGAGATGACGGTTAGGGTTTAGGAAAGTTGAGAGAAAATGGAAGATGAAGAAGATGGACATAAAGTGGTGAAATGATTAATGAAGCTAGGAGACATTTATATGAGTGTTTAGATGAGGTAATGAGGTGTTTAGGGATGTAAATGGGCTGTCAAATTCGGCCAAGGCTATGGGTTAAGTGTGTGTACATGTAAGAGGCCAAGAGGGGGGGTAGTAAGGGAAAGGAAGGGTATTTTGGGAATAAAGCGAAATATGGTTGAATACCCCCAAATTGTGTCAATGCTATCTCCTCTTATTCTCCTCTTCAAGAGCTTTCATTCAAGTCTAATTTTGCACTCTTTGAAGCTCCACAACTCAAAATTTGAATTTGGAGCCCTTTTTACCCCTTTTGGTAATGAGCAAATCTCTTGTTTTTGACAAAAGGGGTAATTTTTGTCTTATGCCTTTGCCTTTGCCTTTGCCACCTAACCTCCTCCTTGCATAATGAATACAAATGGAATTGACATAGAATACAAGTTGACGTTTTTGAACCTTTCCCTAAAACATCACATTGGCCACATTTAAATATACAAAGTGAATGCAAGTTTAGCAAGCAACTAAAATTAAGGAGGAGTGCCAATAGAGATATTTTTCCTCACCAGATTAAGTGTTTAACTCATTCACTCAAGTTAGGAAAAATGCCTAACTAGGGACTTTGTGATCACTCTTTGGCTCAACTCTCTTCACCTCACCATAGGCTTGTAGTAGCTCTTAGCTCTCCACCCATTATTTTGCATGGCACAATTAAATCAAGAGGACTTTAGGGGTTAGATGGAAAGGCTAAAGATGAATGGTGAATCATGGAAAGTAGTCAATGACCATTGATATAAACAAGTAACTACCACATATACATGCAATACAATGAGCTTAAATCCAATCAAACATGCTACATCTCTTTCCTTTTTTCAAGCACTTTATGCTTATCTCTCTTTATTTTTTTTTCTTTTATGCCTTTGGCATACATAAGCACTTTGTGCTTTCATTCTCATTTTTTTTTCTTAGGCCTTCGGCCTCTTTCTCTTTTCTTCTTTTTCTCTTGTTTTTCTTGGCCTTTGGCCATCTCTCTTTTCTTTCTTTTCAATGTGGCTCTCGGCCATCTTTTATTTCTCACAATGTAGCATGCTTTTCACAAGATACAACAATACAATACTAATATAAATGCAAGTATATGCTATAGTAACTTATTCACATATTGGTCAAGGTGGTAGAAAAGAAAAGTGAATGGCCCAAAGGGGTTAATCAAAGGATAATTTTTGTTGGCTTAGTGTTTGGGTCAAAAGGGTTTAGAAATGAAATGCCCCTATCCTTTTCAATCATGTCATGCATTGTGATCTTGAACAAGAGTTAGGACAAGTTCTAGGAGGTGAAGTAGACAATTGGCCCACTCATATTCGGTTGGAGGTTTTCTCACTTTAGTGGCTTACTCAAATTGGTCACTTCCTCCCTAAGAAAAGTTAAATGAGAAACTAACACCCTCTTTATACCTTAAAAGTGCCCCATCCAATGTCTCAAGTACTCATTCCAAAAATTCTACTTGCATACTAAAGGAAAATTCCATTTGTTTTCAAGAGTCATGATTAAACTAGTCTTCCTACAAAAGTATGCAATGGAAGTCCAGAAATTAAGTGTGTGAGCTTTGAAATAAACCACTTTTAAACACCAATATACCCCCCACATACACTTATATCACACATTATCCACAATGGGACCAATAAAATCAAGTGGGAAGTGTATAATCAAGACAAGGCAGCAAGCAACCAATATCAAGGGCAGTCCAATATAGAGCAAGCCAATTCGGCCAAGCATGCATTATACAAGACAAACACTAAACAACACTGAGCACACAACCTAAACACATGTTTATAATTTTTTTTTGTTTTGTCCTAAACAACATATAACAACACACTAAAACAGAAAAATAAAGACAAACAATCTTATTTTCTACTAACAAACATCTTCCCCCACACTTAGAATAAAAAAAATTTAAAATAGGTAAGGGAACGAAAAACACAACCTCTTATGGAGGCTTGAAATTCTCTTTGAAGAACTTTTGGTTGTGGCCTTTGTTGAGAATATTTCGGCCACTCTTGTTAAAGGCACAATGGAGCTCTTCCTCCACATAGCCCTTCTTGATCAATTCGGCCATCTCATGGAATGGAAGCTTCCTTGTTGAAATTTTGTGAATGGCTTCCTTCTTCTTCTCCTTTGGCCTCCTAGCTCTCCAAAAGGCTTGTAGTTTCAAGAGAAACTTTTGAACTCTCCTTGCAAGGACCACTAGAAGTGTAGGTTCATGCATTGTTGCTTTCAAAACTTTGCCCTTAACTTCCATGTTCCTTTTAAGCATCTTCAAGCGAACCACTAGCCCTTTGATGTTATCTTTGGTTAGCTTGCCATTGAAGAAGTCTAACTCTTCTTGTGAGGAATCAAGTTCCAAACTCTTCTTAAAGCTCTTTTCGGCCTCAAACATATTCAAGTTGGGTTCTTCCAACTTAGGAGTCTCCACAAGCTCCACCATGGCCTTCTTCTTTTCCCAATAATCCTTGTGCATCCTAAAAGATCCTACAACATAGAACAAACTTCCTTTTGCAAGGGGTTGTAGGAATGCCAAGATAAACTCAAAGAAACACAAGGATAATCAATATGCACAAGTTTAGGTAAGACAATATTATGATATATGGTATTCAAGTAAGGCACATGGAATATGGCAAATTGGGGCCCCTTCAAAGTGCTCAACAAAGGACCCCAATTCGGTCTCCACAAGAAATTGGTGGACTCCCTCCTCAAAGCAAGATTCAAGGTATCTTCATCACACAAGGTAGTTTCAAGCATAGCCTTATTGGAGGACTCTCCTTGCAAAGCACTTTGTTCATGCATGGTCCTCAACCGGCTCCTCCAATCCAAGATGGTATATGAGGTATAGAAATGCAAGTCTTCTTTCAATTGTAATCCGGCCTCCATCATGAGATCAAGCACTCCTTCCAACCTAGCGTTATCCACAAAATTGAACAAACATCCCTTTTCCAAGGGGTTGTAGCTAGACAAGGAGTATGTAATGTACCAACATCATCAAGATCACAACTATCATGCTTGGGACTAGTAAGATCAAGAGGCATGCTCACAAAATAAGAATCATCATCAAATGAATTCATGCAAGCATCATTAACATTCACCAAGTAAGAATCAAATGAACCTAAAGTTGTGTGCACAACATCATGTGAAGGCAATCTCAAAGGACTTACATGTTGCTCTATCACATTATCAATCATCAAGGTATATGGCTTACATGCTTCCTTATATATGCAAAGATTAGATGAAGGCTTAGCATAAGTAGGCATTGACTCAAGAACAACAAGCAATGGTACATTAGATTCCAACATAGAAAACAAATCAAGCATCATTCTTTGGATTATTTCATGATATTTCTTCTTCCCTAAGTTACATGAACTAGGAAAGGGAACAAGTGTAGAGTTAAGAATTATACCTTTGAAAGTGTCCTCTCCACTTGGATGCTTGATTTGAGAAGTAGAGAAAGATTCAAGCTCTTGTGCCAAATGCTCTCCAACCTTGCATTCCTCTTTAAAAACTTCATGCTCCTCTTCTTCAATAGGTCCTTGGCTCTCGGCCTCTTGGAATTCTCCACCCAAGGGAGGTGTGTTCTTGGCCTCCTTACCATTTTCACCTTCCTCATGGTTTTCTAGGGTATTTGAGTGATGTTCAACATGCATATCACCCCTAGAATTGGCCTCATCCATAGTAGCATTACCCAAGACAACATCATCATTGGTTGGATGCAAATCTTTCAATTTTTTCCTATACCATTCCATGAGATGAGAAGATTTACCCTCATAACAATCAACACAAATGCTCAACTCATCACATGAACAAGGCATAGAATCATCAAGATCATCACTAGCATCATATTCATTATTGTCATGCCTAGTATCATGCAAAGTATCATTCAAAGAATTGGAAGTATCACAAGCAATGTGATCATCAAAATCACAACTAGGAGAAACACTAGGCAAGACACCATTAGACTCAAAGATGTTAGGTTGATTTGCAACATTTATCTCAATCCTAGGATAAAACTCTTGGCACTCTTGAGGTTCATGCTCTTCTTTATCAAAGTAAGGAATTGATTCAAAAATTAAAGCTCTAATCTTGTAGTTTTTCCAGCTAAAACATTTTCACAAAATTTGTTGTACGTAATTCCCAGTTTTGAAAACAAGCAAGCTGAAATGTCAAGATTTCCAGGCAATTTTTCCAGCACTAGCACAAAGACTTCTACCAATACTTTCCAGCAACAAAGGGCTAACTAGAGCAGCCAATGCACACCAAAACAGTCCAACAATATGCAGAATGACAATGAGCAAACACAATATGAAAGCACAATGTACTAAGTTGCTCAAAATCACAAAGTAGCCGAATGGAACAAAAACAACTACAACTTAAAATGTGACAACTAGAACCTAATACTAGCAAGATTATGAAACTAAAATTGGCAACGGCGCCAATTGATTTAAACCTTTTTGTCGCTCTAAAAGATTTATCCAATACAATTCAATACTCAAGCTCACTAGTTATAGTGATGAGTATAGGTTTTTTCCTCAATTCTAGTTTTTAATCTTGCAAGTTAAAGGTCCAAAAGTCACGCAAATTAACAAGGTGTATGAGAATGTTTTTGATTTTTAACAACTAATTAAACCTAACAAAAAGAACAACAATGCCGAATTAAAAGTTAGTTAAAGTCAAGAAGAAGTAACCTCCCTTTCCATTGTACTCATGTGCTTATTGGTGAGTTAGACTTCATGTATTTGCAATCCTTGATATAACCTAACTAAATCCTTAAGATCTCTTAGATCTTAAAGAGATCTAGAAGAATTTAATTAGGATAATCAAGTTTAAGGCTCTTTGCAAGCTTAACTCATACCTAGGCAACATTAAATTCTAAATCTAGAACTTAAGCAACTCAATCATTCCACAAACACATACATAAGCTAATCGTCATACATGAATTCATGAAACTACACACATATAAGCCATAGGTTTTCATGAGCTAAACCTACAAAGAGAGGAACACCTAAAAGAAAAGTGTCCTAACCTTATGAAACCTAGATCTAGGAAATCATAAGGCAAAAAGTTAAATCTAACTTGCAACCTACAAGATACAACATACAACTACATGAGGCCGAATGGATTTGTCATCTACAAGCACATTTTCCTTTGGAGAAGGAGATCAAGGAAGCTTAGCCAAGCTTCATGGAGGAGAGGAAAAGAAGAATTCGTTATGTGGCCATGGAAGAAGGTAGAAATACAAAATGGAGATGATGGTTAGGGTTTGGGAATGTTAAGAGAAAATGGAAGATGAAGAAGATGGACATAAAGTGGTGAAATGATTAATGAAGCTAGGAGACATTTATATGAGTGTTTAGATGAGTTAATGAGGTGTTTAGGAATGTAAATGGGCTGTCAAATTCGGCCAAGGCTATGGGTTAAGTGTATGTGTACATTTAAGAGGCCAAGAGGGTTAGTAAGGGAAAGGAAGGGTATTTTGGGAATAAAGGGAAATATGG
The DNA here is from genome assembly GCA_029929735.1 of Mimosa pudica. NCBI lineage: Eukaryota > Viridiplantae > Streptophyta > Magnoliopsida > Fabales > Fabaceae > Mimosa > Mimosa pudica. The sequence continues at coordinate 1,233,861 of JAKELP010000037.1, read as the reverse complement.
TTGAAGACCTCCAGATTGTGTCAATGCTATCTCCTCTTATTCTCCTCTTCAAGAACTTTCATTCAAGTCCAATTTTTCCCTCTTTGAAGCTCCACAACTCAAAATTTGAATTTGGAGCCCTTTTTACCCCTTTTGGTAATGAGCAAATCCCTTATTTTTGACAAAAGGGGTAATTTTGTCTTATGTCTTTGTCTTTGCCACCTAGCCTCCTCCTTGCCACCTAAGCACTTCCAAGGGTGTGTGGGGCCCATGTGGGACCCCTACAAATAAAATAATACCACATAGTCAAAATGACCAAAATACCCTTGGTTACTTAAAGTGCAAGTAATTAAGCTAGAATTCTCCAATTAACCACATATAAGCATGCGCATAAATAATCACCAATAATGATCAAATATAACAATTAAATCACACTAATTAAGCTCAATTGCACATGCTTAAGCATATTAAATTCGGTCTAATCAGGTACTAACTGTGCTAACAGAATCAAATTTGAGGGACCTAAACCTTTTGTTTTAAACTACAGGGACTAAAACAAAAATTGAAGCAAACTATAAGGACCAAAATATAAATAAGAATAATATATGGGGTCAATACGCAATTTTCGCGAAGTTTTTAACTGTCAAATGTCATTGACCGTCAGGTGAGGGTAAAATTTGACCACTTTAGTTACTTGAAGGGCATATTAGGGCCTGCTGTTAATTTAGGGTGCTCAGTGGTCCACAGTGGTTACTTGAAGAGCAAATTAGAGCCATTACCCAAAAAATTATTTTGGAATGTAAGCCTTGTTGTTAGAATGTTTTGAAGCTATTTTAAATGATTAATCATATATGTTCCTTCAGTTTAAGATCTTCAATTATAAATTAAATTATAGGACCGACTCTCTTGAGTTGGCTCTATCTTCTCTCCCTCCTCTCTAACTTTTCGGGTGGTGGTGAGATATTTTCTCTTGTCGTTAAACGAGTATTCTCATTGGCGTCTCCTTCCCCAGCAGACGTCCATAACTTTCATTGGTCTGCTTTTACATTTCTTGTTTTCAAATGATTTGGTGGCATGTCTATTTTGAAATAAATTGGTCTGGGAGTTTTGATTAAAATAGGAATTTATTCTACCCAATCTTCATCTTATATATTTGTTTTGTGGGGAAGTTTGTTTCTATGAGATCTACTCATGGAAGTTTTTCAAAAACCAAATTGATTGGTTTATTGCCGATAAGAGGTGCGGATCTTTTGGGATGGTTCTTCGAACAACCACTACTCAATGGTTTTTTTGCCGGTGTCAGTTCTTTTGACCCACAAATTCTCATAAAGGAAAGATGAAGATGTTAAAATTTTGCAATGGCGGCGACTCACTCCTACCCATGTTTACCTTTTTAGGGTTTCTATGTAATATCATCATTTGAATTTTCTTTTTGCAGACATATTTGTATTCCAATGTTCTAGTTTAATAAAATCGTATATGCAATTCGAACAAAAAAATTATAAATTAAATTCTTTTCAATATTTATGTAGTAACAAAACCATTATGTGTGTGAGGCCCACTCCTCATTTTCCCCATTTAGTTGAGCTACGAGACAAGGTATATTATATATCAATGTATCCTCTCAAACTCAAGCAATGTGAGACTTTTTTATTTGACACATCCACATGTTTTTCCAAAATATAATTTTCACCACTATGCCTTGTACTTCAATTTGCCGGAAAGGACCTGTTTTAGTACACAATACCATAATGTTATCCATAACAAAACATGAAAATGTGGAAAAAAATATGAGCATGCCTGGTCAATGATGTTTGACAATATACATTTCAAAAGAAATTACTTAGAGGCCTCATAGTCAACGAGTCACTTCCGACTATTTGTCTTCTCTTCTAACACTCTTATTATTAGGGCCTAAAAAAATAAACAACAGAAGGAGACAGGGTCTTAGTAACACTTATAATTCCCATGTTTCCCTACATGTGTGTGTATGTGTACATTTATGTGGGGCTAACATCACTATCCAATATTCAGTGCAATTCCCATGTTTCCCTACATGTGTGTGTATGTGTACATTTATGTGGGGCTAACATCACTATCCAATATTCAGTGCAATAATGGTACAATAAAATGTAAGTTAAAAACAAACAACATTATTAGCTATGCCAAAATATATATTTTAAATTTGAAAATCAGTTATTTTCAAAGATGTAATCCAAATGCCCCCGAAGAGCGAGATGAATCATTGAAAGATGTGACCTTAATTAAGGCTCCAAATAGACAAATCACAAATATCTCACAAAATCACAAAGAATCAGTTTTAAACATCAGTATAACACAAAAGACACACCCGATGGTTGTTAGGGAATGAACTATAGTATTTGAAAGGGCTGACCATAGAAAGAGTGTTAGAACAAATCAACCAATCAGATCTAATAATATATAAATTTATATGTTTTCTTGAGAAGTTGGTAATTTAAAATCTCAATGATTTTATCAATAGCATACAAAAGGTGGTTTATCCTGCAGTGGATGTCAGCTGTTCCAATCCGCTTATCTCTAGCTCGCAAACTTAACCAATACAAAGCTATATGGTAGCACCAAAAGTTTCTGAGTTGGTAGTTCAATTTAGGAAAATAATGCACACTTGTTAAAAATAATTAACTTAAACTAATTTCTATAATAGTATTTAGCTTATACAATAGGATAATTGATAATACATATGGCAAAAGAAAGGATCATTGAGAATACTAGTAAACGGTAAAAAGTTTGTCTTTACCAATGAATCAATAATTTATGAATAGACAATTGGGGTTAATTCTAACCACTCCTTCATGAATCACTTTTGTTGTAAATTCCCAATCTAGATTAAAAAATTTGAATGTCAAAAGGGTGGAAATCAATTACTCGAAACTTGAAACGGAAAGAGAGATTTGAAAGTTGTTCAAAAAATATGAGTATGGTGGGAACCATTCTAAGCATGTGTGGCCTAGATGGAATTATGAATGAGTTGATTAATGAACAAAAAGGGTCAATCCCTCCACCTTCAACCCTTTTGCTATGTTACTATGTGTGGACTATAAGCAATAATGTGTTGATTAGTTTGGTGGCATTTGGTTTAGTCCACAAACCCAATCATTAAATTTAAAGCCCCCGATATATAAATGCATGTGGAGATCATGTGAAATGTAAACGCATGTCAAATTGTCATCTCATTTTAGACAATATTGATAAGGATTGCTCAAATCAAGTAGAAACAAACCCTTATTTCTGCTCTAAATTATATTAAATTAATTTTAATATATATTTTAATTAATACAATAAAAAACCGTCTTGATTAGGTTCATCTCTCTGTCAGTATTTATTTGAATGCAACATTAATTATTTTAAGTTGTTTCTAGATGTTATTTATTGTATGATTTGATCATATGGTTCATACAATTGAATTATGCATGTATTCTATGTTCTAATCTTGAAAATCCAATACAAAGCTCGACATATATACAAAATGTGTTTGATCTCTGAAAAATATTTATTTATTCATTGTTGTTATTTTTTTCATAAATTTGAAAGTATTATTTGATTTGTTTGTTAAAAAAGTTAAGATCTAAATGTCATATATACAATAAAATTATGAATTGCAGATTTAGTGTAGCCAATTAATTTAAAAGCATTGGACATGCCTATTCTGGCGCCATGATAGCTTTAAAAGCTTCAGTATATGCCCAAAAAAGTGTCTAAATAGGTTTTTCCTTGTCGTAGTACACTATAAGGCATTTCTAACCCTTCACATCAAAATAAATGGGGTAATTAAGACACTATGTTTGTTTGAAGATGAAGAAAAATAATTAAAATCTACCATAGATTTAAAACTATTATTTACCTTTGAGAAGGAAAAATGCATCAAATTTTGGATTAGGGTTACCTTCTTTTATATATATAAAAAGGCAATTTTGTTAAGCATTATTATAAGGCTAAAAATTACACAGTAATGAAGTAAAAAGAAAAGAAAATGAAAATTAAAATACATAGTACTTTCTCTGGTTCTAAATATAAGACATATTTACCTATTTTGGAGACACTATGAATAACAGTTAAATTAGTTAATTATATATATTTTCCAATAATACCATTCCTTTAAGGGCAAAGGTGCAAATCTGATACTAAACTTTGCCCCTAGAAGCGTTTGTAATATTCAAGTTTCGCGAGTTGCACCGATAATACTCATCTGCTGGACATGAGGCATTTTTTATACTTCCGTTAATTTAAGATGATTTTTGTTAACTTGGACTTGAGGCAAATAAAATTTAGGGTAAAGGGTCAAATCTAGCACTGAACTATTGGCCAAAGTACACCCCACATAAAAATGAATTTCGGGGCTCAAAACTTGCACTGATCAAGTGCAAAGTGGGTCAAATATAGCAAAACCGTCAATTTTAACGGGTTTGACCGTTAAGTTTGACTTGATTATACCAAATCATCTGCCACATCACCTTATTAGGCCAGGTTAGCTGCCACATCATCCCCTCTTTTCCATGTCATCATCTTCTTCCTCCAAAGCCACCTTCACTTCGCGCAACACCATCACCCACCCACAACTACCATTCACCAAATCAAACTTCCTATTCCCTTTCCTTCTCTCTCTCTCTCTCCCCTGCAATGAAGTAAGATGCATCAATGAAGAACAGATATGCAGGTGTCATACACTACCTCATCCATCTCAAACATGTACACCCTGTCCTTGTCGCCGGCGCCGCCCTCCTCCACCTCGAGCACCAGATCTACCTTCAGATCAGACCTCCGACCCACGCCCACATCACCAACTTCTTCGACCTCATCGTCCGCATCGGCGTCGGCGCCATCCTCGCCGCCATTATCACCCCGACAACGGCTCCGGCCGCCCCTCTATTCCGCCCACAACGCCCTCCACCTCATCTCTCACCACCACTACCAAATAATCAATTCCCATTTATGAACATACTATATATGTTATATGTGTTTAAAATGAAAGGTCATGATTTTGCTCACAGCTTAATGTAATGTTCTGGGCAGTTTGTGGAATTAAAACTGGCCATGATATTTTTGGGATTTGATGAATTTATTTAGAATGGAGAAAGTTCAGAGTTTGGGTTGTTTGAGGATGATGATTAGGATGGAGTTGGGAGGAAGATGGTGAATAGTGAGGAGTATTTTGTTATTTTAGTATTTTTTTGTTTGGTGGGCATTGATGTGGCAAAGATGCTGATGATGCAGTGACGTGGCAGGTGACTTGTACTAATCGGGTGATGTGGCAGGTGATGCAGTCAAACCAAACGGTCAAACCCGTCAAAATTGACGGTTTTGCTACATCTGACCCAATTTGTACTTGATCAGTGCTAGTTTTGAGCCCCGAAATTCAATTTTTTTGTGGGGTGTACTTTGGCCAATAGTTCAGTGCTAGATTTAACCCTTTACCCTAAAATTTAAATGTGAAAAGATTCTTATACCCATCTTCAACCCTTCCCCACACCCTTTCCAGTGTCACGTGTGTGTCCATTGGAAGAAGTGCAACCGGTGATTTGAGAAATGGAGGTTGAATTCGCGATGTGAAGTGAAGAATTCGACGACGTGAAGGTTTTGGACAAGTCAAATTTAGAGAGAAGAGAGAGTTGTGAAAGGGAGGTAGGGAAGGATTAAAGAGGGGCATAAGAGTCTTTCCACATTTAAACATTATTTCCCTCAAGTCTAAGTTAACAGATATCATCTTAAATTAACAGAAATATCAAAAATGCCTCATGTCCAATACATGAGTATCATTGGTGCAACTCGTGAAACTTGAGTATTAAAAACGCTTCTAGAGGAAAAATTTAGTATCAGATTGCACATTTGTCCTTCTTTTAACTCTTGTTATATTAGTGCCCTCAAACAAATCACAAGCATCATTGTCATCTATCTTTCGCCAACATGGTGTCGATCGACGTCGAAAACTCAGCCATGTGAAGATAACGACAAACTCATCATCGAAATCGATTTCCGATATAAATCCCATTTGGATCTCAGATCCATAACAATAGTGTCATATTTGACTCATAAATTCGATACCAAATCTTTCAAAGAGTTCAATGTAGAAGGAGGAGGAGGAGCAATGGCTGGAGTGAAGGAGAAGGAGAAGGATAAGGAGAAGGAGAAGAATTGAAGAAGCAGTCATGGTTGAAGTGAAGAAGAATAAGAAGCAGCTATGCACATATCAAAATCTGATGTTGAGAGAAGGGAGCTTTTGGATTGAAATTTCTTGTGAATTTATTGTATAAAACGTTGTAATTGTAAGGAAGTAAATGGAGGGCATTATAGGAAAAAAGTGATAAAAATTAAAACTAGCTTTTATATTTAAGTCCAAGATACACTTCACAAAAGGTCTTATATTTAGGACCATCGAGCGTAATAATAATCAAGAACAGTTTTCATAGGAGAATTGAACATGTAGTCAGCCAATGAGAACAGTGAAGGTTACCCACTCTAAAGATTTGAAAAAATTCAATAACATATGGATATCCTGATGCAAGGCCATTGCTTAAAGAAAGTTGTATCAACGATCTTTGCTTGTGCGTGTAAATTACTATGTTTTATTGTGAGATGTGAAATTCACATAAGAGGATCCAACATATCATGGCTTGTAGTGACTGAACTATAAAGGTATCTGTATTTGTTGGATTTTTCCACCTAAAATTTTGCATCTTGTGATTCTCCAAAAATATACACTCTTCACAAAACTTACATGCCCTTCTGTTAACTTTTACTAGGTGAATCGCCCAGTGGTTCAAAGTTGGGTAGATCTTTCCTTGTGAAGTGCTAGTTGAGCAAGTGTATGATGGTGGAGATAAAAATGTTGATGGAGCTGGTGTACCTTTAGTTGAGGAAGTCATACATTGAAAGAACATGCATGATGTAAAGATTGCAGGAGTTTCAATGGTGACATGGTAGTATTCTTCTATACAAGGTTTCTACTGAGCAAAAGATAAGTGAGAAGTAGAATGACTTTTTCAACTAGACACCGAAGATCTTCCTGATTTAGTGATATCAGTGTACTAATAATCCAATCTGTGAAACTAGCGAAGTCTGCCCAGATAGTCCTGGTGGATTGAAAATCCCACCATATTGCTTGACTATAAGGCCATTCAAAGAAAAAATTTTCAATAATTCCTTCGCTTTCATATCCAAAAGGGCATAACAATGAGATTTCCATGTGATTCCTATTAAGAACATCACCATTTGGTTTGACTCTATGAATTAATTTCCACATGAAAAGAAAGTTTTTTTATGGAAGATTGATAGATCATAGGGACTTAGAGAAAGGATATTATGATGTTAGACCTTCCAGTTGTGTGCATTGTTTATAACCCTTCTAAGCAGTGTAAGAACCATCAATTGAATCACCCCAAACCAAGGTATCTAGTGGGTTTGTAGTTGATATAAGTTTGACTTAAATTTTGGCAGCATGAACATGGTGATATAAATTTAAGATCAAGTTTGAATTCCAGATAATTGGATTCCTAGACTAGAATTGGTATGTATAGTGAGATCTTTAACTATAGAAATGTTATCTTTAGGAAAGAACTCTGATTGTATTGGCCACCAAAATTGGTGGTTGAGAGGAATTTTAACACTTGTTTGACTGATCAATATGATATTGCCACTTTGTGTGATACCTTTCCAAATCCATGATGAATTATAAGGAGTGTTAATGATTTCTTCCTTCTCTAAGTCAATATACTGGGTTTTCGAGGTCACAACAAGCAATATATTTTCCTTCACATTGATGATCCTCCATAATTTTTTTGCCAAGAGTGAGTTATTGACAAGTTCTGTTTTTTCAGGCCTAAACCACCATTAGCAATTGGTTTCAAGAGTTTATCTCGGTTTACAAGATGAATATGTCAATGATCATCGGTCAATACCCAAAAAAACCCAATGCATCAACTATCTATTTTCCTAATAACATGTAGTGGTAATTTAACACAAGATAAGACATAGATGTTAGCCACTGAGAGAATCGATTTTATCAACGCAAGTCTGAGTCTTGAGAGAGAAACTTAGATTTCCAATTTGATGTCCTTCTATTGATTGCCGATAGAACTTGATCATATATTTCATTTCCCTTTTTTCTAGATCAATTCATGTTCCCAAGTACTTCTTTAATCTTCCAGAAAAACCAACACTCATTTGGTGAGCTAGAGTTGTCTTTCCAGAATGTTATGTGTTTGAACTAAAAATAAGTGTTGATTTTGGTAGATTGATTTTTTTGTCCTGACATAGAGCAGTATAGGTCAAGAATTCTTTTGGACTTGTGAAATTGAGCTTTAAATTCTTCTAGGAAGAAAAGCAAGTCATCTGCATATAATAGGTGAGTGATTGGAGTAGCATTCTGACAAAGTTTTATTTCATTCTAGTTCCCAGCATCTTGGACATGTTGCGGCAAGCATGAATGACATTGAAAGCAACTATATAGAGATAAGGAGTTAAATGATTCCTTACCTGATTCCAATGTTATGTTCCAATGAAAAAATTACTTAACCATTCATCAATGTTAGAATCTTAAGTTTTGATGAAGACTAAAATATGAAAGAACTAGTTAAACACTTAGAAAGAATCAGGTTATTATAGAACCCCAAGTAAGAGTACAACCGGATGTGGATTCACTTCCGTATTAGGACTAGCGCTCACGGATGAAAGACTCATCCCACAGCGGAAGCAAGTCACTAGGTAAGAACTTAGTCTGGAATGATAGAGTATCAAATCTTAAAGACTAAGTTAGGACACAACCGGATGCAGAATTGCTTCCGGAAGTCTTAGAGTAGAATTAAGTGACTAGCGCTTACGATTGAACTAGACATCCTCGAGCGTCAGTGAATAATACACTAAGTCAGAACATAGTTCTAGTAGGAGTGCTTCCGGTAGCAAAATTGCTTCCGGTAGTAAAAGAGCTTCCCATAGACAATTGAACTCCCACTGCATGTGACTATGTGTTATTATTGGACTAATGTTTAAGTGCAGAATTGAGTGTTGTTGCTTCCGGATGTGGACTTGCTTCCGGTAGCAATCAGAATGTCAGAACGTACAACAATTCAGAAGTAAGAATTGCTTTTTGGCAGAGCAGAGTTGTCAGAGTTGCTTTTCAGAGATAAAGCAAGTCAACCCTGCTGAGCATTAATGGAGCATTAATTGATTCAACGGTAACATGGGATTAACGGCTAAATTCAAACGGGATTGTTACCTACCAAGAGAGAGAATCATCGAAGATACTATATAAGGATCTTCTTCTTCATTTATGAAGCACTGAATAACACCGATCAAAAACTGAACATATTCTTCAAGCATTCAAAGCTCATACTACATAGAAAGCAAGAGAGCACTTATTGCATTGAGAGTTTATTTATTATCCATCTTGTACTCTTTGTAATCAAGTCTCTTTAGTTATTGAGAGCATTCATTGTACTTAAGTGAGTAACATTATTTGTTCTTTGAGAGAACTAAGTAGAAAATCCTTTGTTTAAAAGGTTGAACCCTTACAAGTGGTAAGGGGGAGCGAGTCTGTTTGTAAGGTTGCAAGTGAGCCCGTAAAACTTGTGGTTGTAAAAGGTTGCAGGTGAACCCGTTGTAAAACCTGTGGTTTAGTGGAACTAAATCTGGGTGATTGAGAACTGGACGTAGGTCAAGAGTTGGACCGAACCAGTATAAAAGTCTTGTGTGTTTTTATTTTCTAAGTTTTATTTGGTAGCACAATACACCCCCCCTCTTGTGCATCCTCACTTTCATTTGGTATCAGAGCGAGGTCTTTCTGACTTGATTCCAACGAATCTAGAAAGAAAAGATCCAGTGATGGATGCAGATCATCATTCCCTCCTCGATGTTGCTATCCAGCCAAACAAGCCTCCAGGCTTTGATGGATATAACTATCTCTTCTGGAAATTCAAGATGGAAACCTTTATCAAGGCCAGTGGCCTTCGAATCTGGGATGTTATAGAGAATGGTAACAATGTTCCTCTAGATGATGATGAAGGTCTTGCAAAGCCTCGATCCAGATTCACTAATGATGATTATGCTCAAGTGGAACTGAACTACAAGGCCATCCACTATATTCAATGCGCCCTGAGCCCGAAGGAGTTCCACCGAATAAGCCACCACAAAACAGCAAAAGAAATGTGGGAGGCGCTTGAGGCAGCTCATTCCGGAACCAAGGGAGTGAAGGCCAGACGTGTTGAGATGCTGGTGGAAGAATTTCACAAGTTCACAATCCTTCCAAATGAGCCGATCAGAGATATGGAGCTCAGATTCACCCATCTCATAAACAACCTAGCCTCTCTGGGAAAGAACATTCCTGAGGAGGAACAGGTGAGTAAAATTCTAAAAGTATTAAAGGGTGACTGGCTTACCAAGGTAACTATTTTGCAAGAAGTTCAGGGAGAGTCAACCAGTTCTGTCACTGCCTTATTTGGTTCTCTGGCTAAGTATGAACCAACCCTGTTGGCCCAAAGAGCTCCCCAAGCTGCTGCTAAAGCCAAGAACCTTGCTCTTGTTGCTCCCAGCAAGGGTAAGGATGATGATGAGGATGATGAGGAAGATATAGACGATTAAGAAATGGCTATGATGGTGAGAAAGTTCAAAAAGTTCTTTAGAAAGAAAGGTGGTTACCAGAGAGGAGATTCAAGCCATAAGAAGGAAAGGGCCCCGGTTTGTTTGGAGTGCAAGAAACCTGGTCATTTCAAGGCTGAGTGCCCAAGCCTTCAGAGATCCAAAGGGAAGGACAAGAGGAAAGCCTTCGTGTCCTCAATCTGGGTAAATAGTTCTGATGAAGAAGTCAGTGATGAGGAAGAGGTTGCCAACCTCTGCCTTGTTGCTAGGGAAGATGGAGAAGAAGCAATCTCTGACTTCAAATCCATTCATGGCGATGAGGTAACCCTTTCTGAACTCCAAGAAGCCTATAACGATATTCATAGAGAGTTCTTTCGTTTATGCAAGGCTTACAAAGTTTTAAGAACAAAGAACGAATCACTTGAGTTCTCGGTGAACTCACTGAGTGATGAGCTAGCGGAAGCCAAGAAGCTTCCGGTAGCGGATGGCAAGGGAGGTCCCCAAGCGGAATCCAATGCCCCAACGTTAGAGAGCTGCATGAACTACAGTAAGATCTCTATAGAAAGGGATAGGCTGAATAATGCCCTACAAAAATTCACAAATGGTTCTGAAATGCTGAATGTTATTTTGATGAATCAAAGGGCATATAGAGATAAAACTGGATTAGGGTACAAGCATAAAGAGAAAAAGTTTGTGGAACCCAAAGTGAAACCCTATCTAAAGTTTTTCCACAAAGCCACTAGTCACAGCTCCACACCCTTCAGCTTCTGCAACTACTGCAACAGCAAGGGACACTCCACGTCCACCTTGAAATTCGTGGCTGTCACCCAAGAGGGGGGGGTGAATTGGGTGAGGGAATAAAACTTAAACTCTTTTCGAAAGACTGCTTGTGCTCGGTGATGATGATAATAAATAATGCTATGCACAAGTCAGTATGCTATGTGATGCAAAATAGAATGATCAAGTATAAGTATATGCACACATAACTTTATCCTGGTTCGGTCACCCAGACCTACATCCAGTCCCCAGGCTACACCTGAGATTTCCAATCCACTATTCTTGTTTAAACCGGGCACAAGAGAAGCCTTTACACTTTAGGTTTTACGAGCACGGGTTCACCTAACAACCCACAGGTTTTACAACGGGTTCACCTGCAAACCTTACCGCAAGTTTTACGGGATCACTTGCAACCTTACAAACGCAAGTTTTACGGGCTAACTTGCAACCTATGGAGATTTAGAAAACCTTCTAAATGCTCCCCCTTACAAAATGTAAGATTACAATTATGTTCACTCTATGAACTGATTTTGTTAAACACTTAAGCTCAAAACTAACTCTCTCAAAGAATGGATGATGTTACTCTCTTAAGTACAAATAAATCACTCTCTAAGAATATTACATATCAGAGTCCGAGAGTAGAAGATGAGAGGAATGTAGAATAGTGTTTCAGACAATAAGCTCTGTTCTCTCTCTCTTTTTCAAGCCCGCTTCTTCAGAAATGAAGAACATCCCTTTTATACCAGCCTCTGAATATCTAACCGTTGGAGAGGCAATAAGACCGTTTGATTATAGACGTTGGGGCCTTGTTTACGTTGTCCTCATTAGTGCACAGCAGGGTTGACTTTGCTTTATCTAAAAAGGTGCTCTGACCAAGCTGTTCTGTCAACACTGTTCTGGCAATACTATTCTGACAAAAGTCGTTCTGACATCTGAACATTTTGTACGGTCCGACTCTTGCTTGCTGTCAGAGAGGACTTCGTTCCTCAAGCATAAGTCCAGGATGTTAAGAGACTCACTATCGGAAGCTCTCTTGCTATCTGAAGCTCGTGGACTCTAACATTTTGCTTGCTATCACATAGAGGAACTTTGTCTTCCAAGCACCTGTCCATGAATGATAAGAGTGCTTTGCTATTGGATCCTCTCTTGCTATCAGAAGCTCTCTTATGGACTCTGACTTTTGTGGGCAGTATGAGCTTTGACACCTTGAGTGAATCTTCAGATTATGTTCTCATACTCCTCATGCTTGGTAGGTAACAATGTTGTTTGAATGTGTCTGTTATCCTCTTGTTACCGTTGGAAGGAACATCTTCTTAAATGCTTCAGCAGGGTTGACTTGCTTTATCTCTGAAAAGTAGTCCTGACACCTCTGCTCTGTTAAAAGCATTCTGACACTGCATCTCTTTGAACGTTCAGACATCCTGATTGCTTGCGGAAGCAACTTCTCATCCGGAAGCAACCTTACTGAGTGTGCTGCACTTGAACGTTAGTTTAGCAATATAATCATATAGTCTCATGCAGTGGGTGATCCTAAATCTAAGGTGTATCCGGAAGCACTTCTACATCCGGAAGTAAATTCACTTGATGAGGGATTTAGTTCACCATGACTTGCTCTCGCTTAGTCTATTTCATTCCACCACTCAGCGCTAGTCACTGAGCTATCGGAAGCACTTTTACTTGACGTGGTGAATTCACTGACGCTTAGGGTGAAATCTATTCTATCAGTCTGCGCCAGTCAAGATCTAATAGGAAGCAACTTCACTTGATGTTGCATTTCCGCTGACGCTCGGGGTTATATCTAGTCTATCAACCTGCGCCAGTCTAAATCTAATAGGAAGTGCTTTCACTTGGCGAAGTAGACTTACTGACGCTTGGGGTACTAACTATTCTATTGCTCTGCGCCAGTCTAAGTCTAACAGGAAGCGCTTTCACTTGGGGAAGTAGACTTACTGACGCTTGGGGTAATATCTATTCTGTCGCTCTGCGCCAGTCTAATTCTAACAGGAAGCAAACTCACTTCCGATTGAAACATAGCTTAGTCTTAAGATTTTGTGTACCTAATTCTCATGGACTAAGTTAAATCCCTAGTGATTTACTTGCTGACGCTGGGGGATGAAAACATTCATCCGCATGCGCAAGTCCTAATCTATCCGGAAGTGATCTTGCATTCTCAAGTGATCTAACTCAGGATTCTAACCATGTCATCTAATCCCTCCTAAGTGTTGATTATGTTCTCTTAAGTACTAGACCATATCATACCTTAGTCACCATCAAAACTTAAGATTCTAACATTCTCCCCCTTTTTGATGATGACAAACCCATAGATGACTAGAGAACATAATTAAACTTAGATCACTCATCCTAGAGCTATATTCCTTTCCCCATTTCTCTCCCCAAAAATCTAGGCATCTTATCTATCTCTCAGCTCTAGACATCTCATGTCTCATCTCTAGCTAGACATCTTATATCTCATCTCTAGACATCTCATCTCTCTCCCCCTTTTGGCTTCATCAAAATCCAACAGGTGCAAGCTAGCCTTAGGGATGGGGATACTTTTATCGTTCTCCTAGGAATGGGCTTTCTACCTAATATTTCTCCCTATGTATCGCTAATAAAGATTTGTTCTAGACTATTCAATACAACATGTTTTTCAAAGGAGATATTGATACATCAAATCTAATCATAATCAAATTAAGATCAAAACATACAAAACAGTTTTCTTTTTGAAGGTGAAAATTCTTTCCAAATGTAATTTTGATCCTCTCGAATTGATTAACATGATATCAAAAGTAATTTTGATGTGTTTAAAAATGATGATTATGATATCAAATGAAATATGTAATTTTAAAATTCAAATGAGATGAAATCTGATACCTAATGAAATCAAATGAGATCTGTGAGTTTGAGCTTGTGGTATCAAAGGAAATGATTGAATGCCAAATGAAATTTGTGATACCATATGAAATGAAATCAAATCAAATGAAATTTGTGTTTTTAAAAGTGCCAAAAATATTTTCCAAACAAATTGCATCACAGCATCTTAAGAGTTTATTATCGATGACAGCATGTGACTCTCTATTTTCAAGGGATCATTAACAGGTAATGTCCACTTACTTCTCTTCTATATTAAGATTAATCATCATTAAATCACGAAAGGAAGCATATAAGAGAGGTATGTTATCAATTACTTTCCAGCATGTCATTTAGAGGATACAGATGTGTGAGCTAGGATGATTTTCTAAGACAGTGAATGATTTTGAAGTCAATGCAGATTGAGAGAAACATCCTAAGTTGACACCCTTACCAATGCCATGTATGCATCATATGTAAATGATGGTAAGGTGTAGATGTTACCACAGATGAGGGGTACTCATACTCTATTAGACTCAGGAATCTGAATCATACGCAGATAAGCATGCTTCCTGACATCTTCAAGAGATGTGCTATCTCAAGTGGAAACCCCTAGCGCAAGTGCTTTGATGATTCGCTTCGGCAAGCTGAGCTACAACCACAAGCAGACATGACTGGGCAGTCACTCTACTCTTCCCATGGTTCAATAGTTGGCCTGCTATCGAAGGCGCTGATTGTTGTGAAAGCAACCTTGCTCAAACTTGATGATTGGTCCTGCATATGCTTGAGGAAACAAATGCTTTCTGATGGTCAGTGAAAGAACTTAAGATTTAACATTGGAGACCATACTCAGGACATTCAAGTCAATCTGTGTTAGTCAGCACAAGTTAATAATTTTAAGAAATCATGCTTGCTAATTTGGTTTTAAGAAAATAAGAGCAATGATTATGTGAGAACTAATTTTGAAATTGTCTACACGTTCACATAGTTTCACTATCAAGATATGAACTCCATTTATACTCTCATAGATAAATATCAATGTGATAGTATAGCGAGTATCAAACAGGTGGCATATTTTCAGAGTTTCGTAAGCAAGTATAGTTCAATAAATATGCCTCAAGGATGTTCATGTTAGATCATGAAGACATGTGAATTATTAACACAATGAAATTTTGAGAAATCTTCGTCCTCACAAAATAGTTTGATTTCAAGACTAAATCCGGTTTACAAAAACAGCCAAATTTCAGCATGTGATTACGAGAATAATTTCCAAATTTTAGCTCAAGTTCTTCTAGATATGGTCAGTGTGATCTCATTGTTCTTAGGATATCAACAAGCTCGAAATTAATACAGATTATAGCATGCTTGTGATACTATGCCATGTTTTACAGATCTAGCAGAGTTTAATTCAAGGCATTTCCTAAGATTTCTAATGCATGTCAGACAAGAGAGAGACTATCCATTAAATTTCACAACAGAATATGTAAGGGATAGAAATGCTCATGTGTATTGGCGAGAGTTTCTCAGGTTTAGTATAGCCATTCCACACATCTTGATAAGAGGCATTTTCGTTGCCATTCTTTCTTGGTCATTCTCATTGTTCAAGCTTCAATAATCTGTGTCAACATTCTTAAACCACAAACTTGAATCGAGATCATTAGTAGATTGAGAACTTAAGATGTAATTAAGAGGGATGTATTGTTCTCGAACCCATAGCTGCTTATGCATTGAAAAACTTGATGCAAGAGATACCATATGAAATGGAAAATCAGAAATAACTTTTGAATGCTATCATGAGGAATGGTTGTCATGTAAGTTTAAAGAGGATCGGAATCTGTTTTGAAAGTTTGCATTTCAAAAAGGATCTTTCAAAAATCAAGGTGAATGTATAAACTGTTTTCTTTTCTGAGCGGCGCCCAAAAAAAAAAATTGCTAAGCATATATGAGTAAAACGATTTAGACACCATATGAAAAACTCTGAAGAAGGTTTTTTGTTTGTGTCAAAATTCTGAAACTAGTTCTGAATCTTCTTAACAATGTCAGAAATCTTGGAACACAATGATTCAGCATGCACAAATTTAGTAGGTTTTGAAGAAGGTTCAGTTTCAAAGTGTCAGACTTCTTGAATCTGTAAAATCAGTATGCATTATATCAGAAAATGAATTTGATATGATAGGATCATTTTTACAGAAAATAAGGTTATCACAGATAAGGGAAATCATATCAATTTCAGAGAAATAAAATCTGTTAAGCTCATCATGCATTTACTACCCAAAAGATTATTCAAGTAAAGAGGAGGGTAAGAATGATATCACCATAGCTCCATTCGCATCAAGCAGTAGCTCGCTTGATTTTGGTTGACAATGCAAGGATTCTATTTTCAGAGCAGCACCAAAATCTATGCGTGACGAATGCTTATCAAGACTTGACTAATTGTTCAGATGAGGTACAGTCCTGAGTCCTGTTGAGGCTAATAGGATGAATTGGAGCTGGTGCAGAGGGATGAATTCACTTGGTGATCACTACTACTCGCATCTCTCGCCTCTTGAACCCATACTTCTTACACAGCTCTTCACTCAGATTAGGTGCTGGCGCAGAGAGAGACACAGGTTCAGCAGAGGGTATCTCCGCAGGTTGATCACTCAGTGCTATCTCAAGCTTGCCTCTGTGCCAGCAGACTGTTGGGGGCACATGAATCAGATGGCTTCCCCAAGGGCGAGCCTTCCTGCTTGGGCAATCCGCTTCATTTCAATTTCCCTTCTGAGGGCAGCAGTGACATCCTGGTCAAGTCCGAGGGGTGGCTATCTTAGCCTATCTCTTCTCTGATTTTGTTCATGTTCCTTGTTCATTTTAGCCCATAACTCATCTTCACCCTTGTCTTGCTGAACCTCCGGATTGCCTTTCCTACAAAATATCAGATAGTTCCTTCCTTTTGTATCCAAGTCTGGATCTGAAGGTCAGTTTGTAGGTTATATGTAATTCACATGCACTTAGAGATTACTTGCTATGTGTATGGCATGGTGAATCTATCATGACTATATGCACAAGGATATACAAGGTTTTTGATCAAGATAGTCATGGATCTCATGTAGATTATGAACATTACTAATTTCTTTAAGCTTTCTTCAATGATGAATATAATGTTCACATCTTAGGATGCTTAATGTAAAATCTCAATAAGTCCATCTAATATTAGCATAGGAGATTTTACTATCAAATGCTTCGTTGCTAAGTGATCCCTTGTTTACCCAAGGAGATCTTCTATACTTATCCTTGGTTCGAAGCACTTTCTTCTGAGAGGTAGGATTCAAGAGCCTTTCCAACGATGATCGAGGAATCCACTCTCTCTTGTTCTTCTCAGGATAATTGAATGGAACTTTGTGATAGCTCATCCTTGAGACAGAACCATTGTCCCTTGTGGTGGCCGACAGCTTCTTATGATTGTACCAGTGGGTTTCAGCAGTTGCATCACCACGAGTTCTCTTCTTTGGGATAAGAGGAACTCTTGATTTTTCCTGCACAAGTAAGGCACTAGGAGGATGTTTTGGTACCCATTTGTACTTGGGTCCTACATGGTTAGCACTGGACCTTACTTGTCCTTTAGGAATCCATACAAACTTATTTCTCACATTTGAATTTCTTCTAAGACTGCATGTGTGAGAAATATGTCCTAATCTACCACAATAATGACAGATAATGGAATGATAATCAAAATGAGGCTTCCTATCATTATCATGATTAGTTTTCTTTAGAAAAGCTTTTTGTTCCTTTGAAATTTCAGTTTCTTTTGAAAGCTTTTCTTTTTCCTTCAACACGTGTTTACAATCAAAACATTTTTCAAGACATGTTGAAGTTTTCCCTACCGATAGTGGGCTAGCTATCGGAACCACTAGTTCTTTAAAAGAATCCTCGGAAACTTTAGATGTAGAAGAAGAAATTAGTTTTTCAAGTTTCCTATCTTTTTCTTTTAAGCCTAGAAGTTCTTTTGCAAGTTTACAATATTCAGTACATAACTCATTGTATGCATCTTGCAAATCAGAGAGTTCAATTTCAGATCCAGATACCTCACTTTCTGAATCTTCTAGGCAGAGATGGATACTCTCTTCACTGAAGTCTGCTTCCTCAATATCAGCTTCCAGAAGCTCATCAGTAGGTGATCCACAAAGAGCACGAGTTGAGCTTTGGGCAGCTGTGCTTTCAAGAGATGGGTTAGAAGCATATATCACATCAAGAGTATTCCAAATATCTCTAGCACTAGAGCAATGTTTGATTTTCTGGAAATCATTTTCAGTTAAGCCTTTGTATAAAGTTTGCATTGCTCTAATGTTTAAGGAAAACAAATTTTTCTCCCTTTCAGTCCAGTTTCCTCTTGGTTTGAAATCAAAATCATTTTCAAAGATATCCCACACTTTCAAACTAGTGGATTTTATAAAACTTTCCATTCTTGCTTTCCACCAACAAAAATCAATATTTTCTAACACAGGTGGAATGGTATGATCAAAGCCTTTGGAAAACATTTTAACCCAAATCAGCCAAGGTCTTTGCACTTGAGATCGTTTGATCCTTTAAACAAGTGACCTGCTCTGATACCAAATGAAATTCGTGGCTGTCACCCAAGAGGGGGGGGTGAATTGGGTGAGGGAATAAAACTTAAACTCTTTTCGAAAGACTGCTTGTGCTCGGTGATGATGATAATAAATAATGCTATGCACAAGTCAGTATGCTATGTGATGCAAAATAGAATGATCAAGTATAAGTATATGCACACATAACTTTATCCTGGTTCGGTCACCCAGACCTACATCCAGTCCCCAGGCTACACCTGAGATTTCCAATCCACTATTCTTGTTTAAACCGGGCACAAGAGAAGCCTTTACACTTTAGGTTTTACGAGCACGGGTTCACCTAACAACCCACAGGTTTTACAACGGGTTCACCTGCAAACCTTACCGCAAGTTTTACGGGATCACTTGCAACCTTACAAACGCAAGTTTTACGGGCTAACTTGCAACCTATGGAGATTTAGAAAACCTTCTAAATGCTCCCCCTTACAAAATGTAAGATTACAATTATGTTCACTCTATGAACTGATTTTGTTAAACACTTAAGCTCAAAACTAACTCTCTCAAAGAATGGATGATGTTACTCTCTTAAGTACAAATAAATCACTCTCTAAGAATATTACATATCAGAGTCCGAGAGTAGAAGATGAGAGGAATGTAGAATAGTGTTTCAGACAATAAGCTCTGTTCTCTCTCTCTTTTTCAAGCCCGCTTCTTCAGAAATGAAGAACATCCCTTTTATACCAGCCTCTGAATATCTAACCGTTGGAGAGGCAATAAGACCGTTTGATTATAGACGTTGGGGCCTTGTTTACGTTGTCCTCATTAGTGCACAGCAGGGTTGACTTTGCTTTATCTAAAAAGGTGCTCTGACCAAGCTGTTCTGTCAACACTGTTCTGGCAATACTATTCTGACAAAAGTCGTTCTGACATCTGAACATTTTGTACGGTCCGACTCTTGCTTGCTGTCAGAGAGGACTTCGTTCCTCAAGCATAAGTCCAGGATGTTAAGAGACTCACTATCGGAAGCTCTCTTGCTATCTGAAGCTCGTGGACTCTAACATTTTGCTTGCTATCACATAGAGGAACTTTGTCTTCCAAGCACCTGTCCATGAATGATAAGAGTGCTTTGCTATTGGATCCTCTCTTGCTATCAGAAGCTCTCTTATGGACTCTGACTTTTGTGGGCAGTATGAGCTTTGACACCTTGAGTGAATCTTCAGATTATGTTCTCATACTCCTCATGCTTGGTAGGTAACAATGTTGTTTGAATGTGTCTGTTATCCTCTTGTTACCGTTGGAAGGAACATCTTCTTAAATGCTTCAGCAGGGTTGACTTGCTTTATCTCTGAAAAGTAGTCCTGACACCTCTGCTCTGTTAAAAGCATTCTGACACTGCATCTCTTTGAACGTTCAGACATCCTGATTGCTTGCGGAAGCAACTTCTCATCCGGAAGCAACCTTACTGAGTGTGCTGCACTTGAACGTTAGTTTAGCAATATAATCATATAGTCTCATGCAGTGGGTGATCCTAAATCTAAGGTGTATCCGGAAGCACTTCTACATCCGGAAGTAAATTCACTTGATGAGGGATTTAGTTCACCATGACTTGCTCTCGCTTAGTCTATTTCATTCCACCACTCAGCGCTAGTCACTGAGCTATCGGAAGCACTTTTACTTGACGTGGTGAATTCACTGACGCTTAGGGTGAAATCTATTCTATCAGTCTGCGCCAGTCAAGATCTAATAGGAAGCAACTTCACTTGATGTTGCATTTCCGCTGACGCTCGGGGTTATATCTAGTCTATCAACCTGCGCCAGTCTAAATCTAATAGGAAGTGCTTTCACTTGGCGAAGTAGACTTACTGACGCTTGGGGTACTAACTATTCTATTGCTCTGCGCCAGTCTAAGTCTAACAGGAAGCGCTTTCACTTGGGGAAGTAGACTTACTGACGCTTGGGGTAATATCTATTCTGTCGCTCTGCGCCAGTCTAATTCTAACAGGAAGCAAACTCACTTCCGATTGAAACATAGCTTAGTCTTAAGATTTTGTGTACCTAATTCTCATGGACTAAGTTAAATCCCTAGTGATTTACTTGCTGACGCTGGGGGATGAAAACATTCATCCGCATGCGCAAGTCCTAATCTATCCGGAAGTGATCTTGCATTCTCAAGTGATCTAACTCAGGATTCTAACCATGTCATCTAATCCCTCCTAAGTGTTGATTATGTTCTCTTAAGTACTAGACCATATCATACCTTAGTCACCATCAAAACTTAAGATTCTAACACACCTGCAATGCAAAGAAGCATGGTGCCAACAGCACCTATAAGTGGGTTCCAAAAGGAACCAGGGTGACTAAGGACCCTCCAAAAAAATAAACTTGGAAGCATATTCCAAAGGGAGTCCATCAGCGTAGAGCTCACAAAAGGCCAGAGGCACAACACAATCACAAACCTAAAGTCCACACTCGACCGAAGGTTATGGGAACTAATGGTAAAGGACCCAATAAAGGTTGGGTACCTAAGGTTGTCTAATTTATGCAGGTCTGTCTCAAAGCATCCAAGAACCGAAATTGGTACATCGACAGCGGATGCTCGAGACACATGACGGGGGACAGAGACAAGTTCAAATCTCTGGTGATCAAAGATGGAGCCAAAGTAAACTTTGGAGGAAATCAGAGTGGAAAGATCACTGGAGTTGGAGAAGTTGGACCAATCCAAGATGTCTACTTAGTTGATGGTTTCTGTCACAACCTGCTGAGTGTGAGTCAAAGCACCGACAAAGGAAATTGGGTAATTTTTGACTCTCATGAATGCATCATAGTAGATAAGCATGATTTGAACATAGATAAAAACAATCTAAAATGCAAACTTAAGGCAAATAGGAATGGAAATATATATACCCTAGATTTATGTCAACAACTAGCTGAAAAATGTTTAATCACTAGTGATGAAAATAGTTGGCTTTGGCATAAATGGCTAGCGCATGTAAATTTTACACAGCTTGATATGCTTATTAAAAAGGAACTAGCTATAGGGATTTCATCCTTCAAAGTTAGGCATGATTTTATCTGTGAATCCTGCCAACAAGGAAAGCAAACAAAGTCCTCGTTCAAGACCAAGAAGAAAGTCTCCACCAGCAGGCCCTTAGAACTAATCCACATGGATTTAGTTGGGCCAGCGAGAGTGAAGAGCTTAGGTGGTAACCTTTATGCTCTAGTACTGGTGGATGACTATTCAAGGTTCACTTGGACAATGTTTCTTCCCTCCAAGCATGATGCTTTTGATACTTTTCTTGTCCTTGCTAAGAAAGTACAGAATGAGAGAAATCTCAAAATAGCCGCCACAAAGACAGATCATGGAGGAGAATTCGAGAATCACAACTTCTCAGAGCTGTGTGAATAGAATGGAATTGATCACAATTTCTCAGCTCCCAGAACTCCTCAACAGAATGGCGTGGTTGAAAGGAAGAACAGGGTGCTGACTGAGATGGCCAGAAGCATGCTCAATGAGAAAGAGGTTTCTCAAGTGTTCTGGGCGGACGCTATGAGCACTGCTTGCTACATCTCCAACAGAGCCTATGTTCGCAAGGGCTTAGACAAGACCCCCTATGAGCTATACAAGGGCAGAAAGCCGAACATCAGCCACCTCAGAATCTTTGGGTCAAAATGTTACATACACAACAAGGGAAAGGTAAACCTAGGTAAGTTTGATCTAAAAGTTGATATAGGAGTTTTCATAGGATATTCCCTTAGAAGTAAGACTTATAGAGTATACAACTTGAGAACTAGAACAGTAGAGGAGTCCATGCATGTTGTATTCGATGAAAATCCTACATGGGAAGGATCCACAGAAGATGATGGGATATTAAATTTTTCAAAACCATCATCATCTTCACCACCCAAAGAAACACCAGCAAGTGATCCTAAGAAGGAGGATGAACCCAGTGATGAACCTAGAGTGCAGACGGTGCCTGATGAGGTACAGTTGCCAACCGCTAGGAGACATCACAGGGATCATCCACTTGACCAAGTGCTTGGTGATGTTTCTTCTGGTGTCAGAACTAGAAGGCAGGTTCAAAATGAAGTTGAGTTTGGAGCCTTCTTGTCTCAAATCGAACCAACTTCAGTTGAACAGGCCCTAGAGGACTGTGATTGGATCATTGCCATACAGGAAGAGCTTAATCAGTTTGAGAGAAGTCAAGTTTGGGAGCTAGTCCCTAGACCGTCTCACCAATCCATAGTTGGGGCCAAATGGGTCTTTAAGAACAAACTGGATGAGACTGGACAGATCACTAGGAACAAAGCCAGATTAGTAGCGAAAGGATATAACCAAGAAGAAGACATGGACTATGAAGAAACTTTTGCTCCAGTTGCAAGACTTGAAGCAATAAGGATTCTTCTAGCCTTTGCATCCATGAAAGGTTTTACATTATATCAAATGGATGTAAAGAGTGCTTTTCTTAATGGTTATATTAAGGAAGAGGTGTATGTTGAGCAACCTCCTGGCTTTGAGGACCATAAGCACCCTAAGCATGTGTATAGGGTAAAGAAAGCTTTATATGGCCTGAAACAAGCTCCACGAGCTTGGTATGAGAGACTTAGCAGCTTTCTGCTAGGAAAAGGTTTCTCAAGAGGCAAATTAGATAATACACTGTTTATCTTGCATAAGGATAGAAATATGTTAGTTATCCAGATATATGTTGATGATATTATTTTTGGAGCAACTAACGAAAAACTCTATGAGGAGTTTTCAAAGACAATGCAGGGGGAATTCGAGATGTCAATGATGGGAGAACTAACCTTCTTCCTAGGCCTGCAGATCAAGCAAAAGAAAGAAGGCATCTTCATCTCTCAAACTAAGTACTGCAGAGAACTTCTCAAAAAGTTTGGGATGGATGAATGCAAGGAGTATGATACTCCTATGAGCACCACTGCCGCTCTCGATGCTGATGTAAAGGGAAGTTTGGTCAGCCTACCAATGTATAGGGGAATGATAGGTTCCTTGCTATACTTAACGGCTAGCAGACCTGATATTCAATTTAGTGTAGGGATGTGTGCTAGCTTTCAAGCCAACCCCAAGGAGTCTCACTTAACTTGTGTTAAACGTATTTTAAGATACCTTGAGGGAACTCAAGAACTTGGTCTCTGGTATCCCAGAGGTAACCAAGAGTTCTTATGGGCTTATTCTGACGCTGACCATGCAGGTTATAAGACAGATAGAAAGAGCACCAGCGGACAATGTGCCTTCTTAGGAGGGTGTCTGTTGTCTTGGGCAAGCAAGAAGCAAACCTGTGTGTCACTATCATCCACAGAGGCAGAGTATATTGCTGCTGCAAGCTGTTGTGCACAAGTGTTGTGGCTGAAAAATCAACTGAGGGATCTTGGCTTAGAGTTTCCTGAAGCTCCCATTCTCTGTGGCAACACAAGCACCATTAGCCTTGCCAAGAATCCAGTCCAGCACACAAGGACAAAGCACATTGACGTCAGACATCACTTCATCAGAGATCATGTTCAGAAGAAGGATGTCAAAGTGCAATTTGTTCCCATTCAGCATCAGCTTGCGGATATTTTCACCAAACCTCTGGGGTTGATCAATTTACTTTTATTAGAGGAAATTTGGGAATGGTAAACCCAAATGAAGTTTAATCTTCAGAATAAAACTGTGCTTAAATGTTATAAACCTGTAAACTATACTAACTTAGGCATCGGAGTGCCAATCTTTAGTTTTGCAGATCCCCCAATGTTAAATCTTAAGTGTGTCACTTCCGGAAGCAGATCTCCTTCCGGAAGCTCATCCTTCTATTCAGCATAGTAGCTACCGCTTGGGCATGACCATAAGCAACTGGAAGCGCCAGTGTTTGGGAAAAGGACACGTCACCTCAGAAAACGTTTCATCTTCTCCCACCAAAAACTGTGCCTTTTCTGACAGACTGAAGAGACACGTGGCATAAAGGTGCGCCGTTTCAATTTTAATGTTTACGTTTTCCCATAAAAGGTGCATATTTTCAATGAGGAGTCATTATGAACCATCACATCGAATGTCTCATTGCATAAATAGGGCACAAATATTCATTCATCACTTCTCACACAAATCATCAACGACAATCTCTCTGAAAAATTCTCTCATCTTCACCACATCTTCATCTTCATCATCTTCATCTTCTTCATCTTCATCTTCTTCTTCTTCTTCTGTGCATAACATTCACTGTGCATTCATTCCATACCCACTTCACAAACAATGGCCGGTTCACATGAGTCTAACCCTAACCTCCAGAAATCCTCCTCCTCCAAGAAGTCAAAAGATTCTGGAAATTCTGGGAATTCTGGGAAATCTGGGAAATTTGGGAAAAGTAAGAAGAGAGTTCAGTTTGCCGATGAACATCCATCAAAACGCCAGAGGGTTGAAATGATTATTCAGTATACATTTCTGGGCCTTTGGAGACTGTTTCTCCGGCATTTGAAAACAGAAACCCTTATCTCTCCGATGGCATCTTCGTGGATCTGGAGAAACTTGAAGTTCTGGGCTATGATCTCTCTGCATATCTCCAGAAATACATAACTTGGCTGGGGATTTAGAATGAGTACAACGTCCAAGTCCTCAGGGTGTTCTATGAGTCTCTCTCCACCAAGGCCAAGTACAAGAACATCAGTGAGAGTACATCTGCCATTGGCCGGATTGATTTCAAGGCCACAGTAAGAGGAAGGAAGATCAAGTTCAATTGGAGGGATATAAATCGCTTCCTGGGGGTCACTGACGAGGAAATGAACAAGTGGATCTTCCCTGAGAAGCTGGATCAGACAGAGCTGGCGCAGGCTTATGGCACTGAGGGAAAGAAGGTGTCTGGTATGCCCGACACACAGCGGGTGCTCCAGTACATCTACTCTAGGATCATGGGGAACAAAGGGGGAAACTTCAATGAGTTCACCCAGCTGGACAATCCATGGCTCGCCAAGTTCCTCACCAAGAAGCCTATCAACCCTGGGTAACTGATCAGTATGGAGTTAAATAGATGGGTTGAAGGCAGAGACAAGGGGAAAGCTTCTCTTCCCTACCCTCAGTTCATCGCTTTCCTCCTGGAGAAGTTCAACGTCAAATCCACTGAGGAAGCCGATAACAAGAATTGCCTGCCCATGGGATCGATGAACCTGGGCAAAATGGGAGTCTGATACATCAAGCCGGTAAAGCCCACTCAGTCTGGCTCTCAGGCTGGGAGTGCTTCTCACAACACCGTTCCCTCTGCATCTGGAGCAGGGGATCAAGAGGTTGACTCTCAAGCTGGTCCCAGCAGCACTCGTGCTCCAAGAGTGTCTGCTGCTCAAAAGGCACTTGCTGAAGAGTTGAAAGATGAGATTCTCTTTCGCCTGCCGGATCCGTTGATGGCTCCCATAAGAGAGGAATGTGCAGCAGCTTTCAACACTCAGAACGAGAGGATCCAGGGATTGGAGACTCGTCTTGCAAGGATGGAAGCCAAGCTAGACCTTCTCCTTCATCATTTCCTTGAACCACCTTATCCCAATCAACCACCACCTCCTCCTCCTCCTCCACCTTCATCTCCCCCACAGAATGACCAAATCATCCCTCACCAATCACCCCCACCAAGCCCTCAAAATGACTCTGACCCTCACCTCGACTCCCCTCACGCTCACCCTCACCTCACAACTCCCCATCACACTTCCCTAGTCACTCCAACCCATCCAGCCACCCCAACTCCCCCAGCCATTCCAAATCACCCAACCACTCTCCTCGCACCCTTAGCTCCTTCAGTTCCATTCACAATCAGAGGTCCCTTGCGAGAGATATACCTTCACCATCCAACTCACCTCCCTTCACCTATACAGACCACCTTCCCTCACCTCCTCCCTCACCACCCAGATATAGCCCCGAGCCTCCACCATCCCCTCCCTCCACTACCTCCTCCCTGGTCCTCGCCCTTATTGATGATGCCAAAAGGGGGAGAGAAATGCTCAATCAACCCTCCCTCTGGCTCGACGAGGATGTTGCTGCTGCCCTCCGACGTGCCATGGATCTCAAAACAATGGGAAGGGCAGAAAGTCTCATTCGTGGGGAAGCCATCAGATTCATGCGTCAATAGCAGTCTGCCAGCACAAAATCAAAGTCAAATAGGGAAATGGTGCTGGTTGATCAGCCTGCTGAGGCACCACCCTCTGAGCCTTCTCCTTCTGTGCCTACTGTAAACCTGCTTGATGAGCTACACATGAAGTATGGTTTTAAGAAGCCAGAGCCGCTAGTAAGGGTTATAGCCAGGTCAATTCCTCCCTCTGAGCCAGCCCCTGAGTCTCAACCAATTAGCTTCAGTAAGTCAAGAGTTAAGTCTGTAGCTAGAAAGAAGGTCGCTTCCTCCCCAAGAGCATCCTCAGATAGTGAAGAGGAGTCCATTGTTGCTCCTGAGGATACTGAGACTGAAAGGGTGCCACAGCAAGGGGGAGCTTCTGAGCCTCAATCATCTACCCAAGAGCAAGCTCAGACAGTACATAGTGAAGTCCCACCAGAAGTGGTAGTCAAGCTAGAGGTGGAAGACATGACACCAGTAGAGTTTGAGCGATATGGTAACACAGATAGACTCACATATGAGCAACTCTTCGTTCTCGATGCTGAGAGGACTCATGCTAAGGGTCTTCAAGAGAAAAGGAAAGGGAAGGGAAAAGGAAAAGCAAAGGCAAGCCTATCTCAAGACCCTGATTACCCTGCCTGGAATGTCAAGGTCAAAGCTGTCCATCTACCTCACGCAACCATCCCCATCGGAGATTCAGAGGAGGGAAGGGCTTTTGGATTGGATGAGCTCAGTGATCTGAAGAAAGCCATAACTGAATCCCTTGAAACGGAAAGACTCAGAAAAGAAAATGAGGAGAGGGAGTTTCAAGCTATTCTTGCCCAGATCGTCCAACAGCAGATGAATGAGATGTGGGCCAAGGCAAATGAGGAGAGGGAGTTTCAGGCAATTCACTGTTCATTTGTCACAACAGTGAATTGGTTTTGGTGCAGGTCTCACCTCTACAAAGATTTTGTGCGATGATCTTTCAATATGGTGAATTTCACAAGTCATATTTAAGTGGTGATGTGGCATGTTGTATGTTTTCATTATTAGTTATCTAATTATCTAAATTTATATTGCGAAGGTAAATGAGAATTAAGAATATGGCTTTGTTGTCTTTGCTCCTCAACAATACCAGATTGGGATGTTAAAGAATGATATATTTAGAATTTTGTAGTTTTAAATTCATATGATGTGCTATGATGGTTGTTGTGCTGACAAGTCTTTGCTTCCAAGTATGATGGGATGTTGATTGTAATGGAAGTTGGCAATCAAATATTTTGTTATGATATTGTTTAGTGTGGTACACAACTATACCCTTATAATTCGCTTCCTGCTGTAAGGTTGATGGATTTCCGTGCCCATTAAATGAATGTTCTACTATATCTTGGTTAGGGTTGTGTTG
Source organism: Mimosa pudica (assembly GCA_029929735.1). NCBI lineage: Eukaryota > Viridiplantae > Streptophyta > Magnoliopsida > Fabales > Fabaceae > Mimosa > Mimosa pudica. The sequence continues at coordinate 1,205,620 of JAKELP010000037.1, read as the reverse complement.
TGAGTATGATTCAGAGTGCATCCTTGTAATTTTTGTCTTGCTAGATGTTGGTACTTGTAAATCATAGTTTTTTAACAGAAAATCACTCATTTGTTGATGCTTGGCATGTTAATTTGATCTTGCTGTATGCTTTAACTTTTTGTTACATAAGTTTCAATTGACCAAATTTGTGCTTACATGTTGAATTGACCAAATTTTTTTTCTTTCAAAAATGCAGAAGATGCGTGCAAGGCAAAGGAGAAGGAAATTAGTCAAGGTTGAGCTTCATGGTGTCCTGAATTTTTCCGGAGGATTCAACATTTCCCTTTACCTCTCATTTGATAGGGCCTGGTATATATTTGACCTTAGTTGAGTGTTTTTTCATTAGTTTTGTGATAGATGAGTCCCCTTAGGTCTATATGTATATTAGCGAAATCTCATAGCCTACATATGTTGCCTACATGAGTGTACCTAATTAGTGGTTTTTCCTTCTGCCTAAACATTTGTTGATATGAACGCATGCCATGTCATATTATTTAATTTTTCAAACACAACTTGATTGATATTAGTCTACATGAAAGATTTCACGTAATTTTGATACAGAATATATACTTATGTTAGCAAGATTTCACGTAATTCTCAGGTACAATGTTTCTGGTGACTTTTGAAGGTAATACAGGTGGCAGATGTAAAATGAATATTATATTAAAAAAAATATAGTTGTACATGCGCTTAAAGCGCATGTAGAGGTATACATTATACATGCGCTTTAAGCGCATGTAGAGAGGTATATACCATACATGCGCTTAAAGCGCATGTAGAAGTATATATCATACATGCGCTTTAAGCGCATGTAGAGGTATATACACCATACATGCGCTTAAAGTGCATGTATCGTGCATACCTCTACATGCCCTTTAAGTGCATGTAGAGGCACATCTACATGCGCTTTTTACAAGCGCATGTAGAGCCTTTACCAGCGCCCCCTCTTCATGGCTTATAAAGCATATGTAGAGCCCAAAATAAGCGCAAGTTTTAGAACGGGATCACTTGCAACCTTACAACCACAAGTTTTACACCAGGTTCACTTGCAACCTTACTGACTCACTCCCCCTTACAACCTGTAAGGGTTCAACCTTTACAAATAAAGGATTTTCTAAACTTAGTTCTCTCTAAGAACGAATAATGTTACACACTTAGGTACAATGAATGCTCTTAATAAATGAAGAGACTTAACTACAAAGAGTACAAGATGGGTAGATGAAAAGAACTCTCAATGTGTTAAATGCTCTCTTGCTTTTCTGGGCAGCTTTGAATGCTTGAAGATTGTTCTTGCTTTCTCTCTCTAGTTTTCTGGATTTCTTCAAGTTGTCAAATTTATCTTCATAAATGAAGATGAGCTTCTTTATATAGTCTTCAAGTATTCTCACTCTTGGTAGGTAACAATGCCGTTGGAATATAGCTGTTATTCCCATGTTACCGTTGCTCATTAATGCTCCATTAATGCTCAACAGGGTTGACTTTGCTTTATCTATGAAAAGCAACTCTGACAACTCTGCTCTGCCAAAAAGCACTCTGACAGCTGCACTGCTGACGTTCTGACATTCTGATTGCTACCGGAAGCAATTCCACATCCGGAAGCAACATCACTCAGTGTGCTGCACTTGAACGTTAGTCTAGCAATATTAACACATAGTCACATGCAGTGGGAGTTCATTTAGTCTAAGGGAGCTCTCTTACTTCCGGAAGCAATTCCACATCCGGAAGCACTTCTACTGGACGTTGAGTTATGGCTTAGAGTTATACTTACTGACGCTCGGTGTTGCCTAACCCAACAGGCAGCGCTAGTCACTAACCATCCGGAAGCATTCCTGCATCCGGTTGCGTCCTAACTTAGTCTCAAGGATTTTATACTCCTAATGTCTTAAACTGAGTTATGACTTAGTGTATTACTTGCTTCCGCTGGGGGATGAGTCATTCATCCGCGAGCGCTAGTCCTAGTCCATCCGGAAGTAAATCAACATCCGGTTGTACTCTTACTTGTGGTTCTATATTAACCTAATTTTTCTTAAGTGTTTAACTTGTCCTTTCATATTTTAGTCTTCATCAAAACTTAAGATTCTAACATTCTCCCCCTTTTTGATGATGACAAACTGAGTTATCTAATTAAGTTCATATTAAAGGAATTAATCAAATAAGAACGCACATATGAACTCAAAGGCAAACTTCATTAATAATAAAACAGTTACATTTATAAATAGGAAGATAGATACAGGTATGCCAGATAACTATGCATGAAAGAAAATATGAAAAGGAAAAATTTCAAAGTTAAAATGCATGAAGGGTTTGGGTTCACAGTTGGTGTCTCTTTTTCCTTTCCCTCTCTTTTTGTCTTTGATCACACTCCTCTTGCATCTTGGATAACTGAGCATCCTTCTCACTCTGGTCAATCTGAGCAAGCAATTCTTGAAGCTCTGCCTCGGCTCTGGCCTTTCTCAGTCTCTCTGACTCAAGGGATGCATCAATAGCCCTCTTCAGGTCACTGACTTCAGTAAGCCCAGCAAATTCTCCAAAAGGCGCGTCAGAGATAGGCATGGAACCATAGGGATAATGGATAGCTTTGACTTTGACATTCCACACTGGATAGCTGGGGTCATCAGCCTGACTTGGACTTGCTTTCCCTTTTCCCTTTACCCTGCCTTTCCCTTTCCTTTGAGCCTTAGCCCTCTCAGCATCCAGAACGAAGAATTGCTCTTGTGTGAGTCTATCAGTGTAACCAAAGCGCTCAAATTCTTCGGGAGTCATATCTTCCACCTCCAACTTAACTTCCACAAGTGGAGGAATTTCTTCTGGAGGCGCTTGGGTGGAGGACTGGGGCTCAGATGCTTCCCCTGCATGAGATACCCTTTCTGACTCATGATCCTCAGAGCGACCACGAGGTTCCTCTTCACTCTCAGAAGACTCAGCAGTACCAGCACCCTTTTTGACACAGGACTTCTTCCTTGATCTGCTGTATCTGACCACCTGAGGAGGAGGAGGAGAAGGCTCAGAAGGAGGGACTGCTGGAGGAGGAGGAGGAGCAGAGGTTGGCTCAGAAGGAGGGATTGGTCTGGCTATCACAATAGGTGGATTGTTTTGCCTCTTCAACCCATACTTCATCATCAAGGGTTTTAAAGCCGGACCGAGCCGGACGGTCCGACCGGTCGGACCGTCGGCCGGTGGCTAAAACGGCCCAATCACCTCGATTGGGCCGGTTTACTGTACAGCCCGGGTTGACCCGGGGTTGACCCGGGTCGACCGCTGTTGACCCGGGGTTGACCCGGGGTTGACCCGAGTTGACCCGCTTTTGACCCGGCCAGAAATTGACAACTGCAGAAAAAAATATATCAACAGAAAAAAAATGAACTTGATTAAAAAAATATCTTCATTCTAATTATATTAAGTTATTAAGTATTAACAATATTTATATATTTAATTTTCATTAAATTATTACGTCACCGGTTCGACCGAACGGTCCAACCGTTTCAACCGTTTCAACCATGACCCGCTCAGTTTTCCGGCTCGACGTCCGGCTCGGGTTTTAAAACCTTGTTCATCATAATCTCTTCAAGTATGTTTTGGCCAGGCACAGAGGGAGGAGGCTCAGAAGATGAAGGCTCTAGCTCAGGTTCAGGCTCAGGCTGTGGGATCTCATCAGGTTGCTCAAACAATACCATTGCCCATTTTGACCTTTGCTCGTCTGAACGCTGCTGTTGCATAAATCGGATGGCTTCCCCACAGATAAGACGTTCAGCACTACCCAATCTCTGATAATCCATGGCTCGGTGGAGGGCAGCAGCTATATCCTCATCTAGCCATAAAGAGGGTTGAGTCAGGATTTCTCTCCCCCTTTTGGCATCATCAAGAAGGGCGAGGGCCAGGGAGGATGGATTGGGTGAAGAGGAGGGTGGAGGTTCAGGGCCAAATGTTCTGGTGGTGAGGTTTCAGGTGAGGAAGGGGGTGAGTTTTCTGGTGAAGGAGTGGGGCTAGGGAACCAGGAAGGATCTGTGAATAGGCCATCGAAGGGGTAGGTAGATGAATAGGGGATAGAAGGTATGTTTACCTCAGGTAACCTCTGAAGACGTGGGTAATCTCGCAGGTATATGTGACTAAGGGGGTGAATGGAAGTGTGGAAGCCAAGGTGCTCGGCCAAGTGCTGGTTGGAATAGGTTGGGTGGTGGATTGTAGGTGGTTGGGAGAGTTTTGATGGTGAGATGTGTTGGGGTGGCTAGGGGAGTTTTGAGGGGTGTTGTGTGGAGATGGTGAGTGGTGAGTGGAGTTGTCAGGGTCAGGGATTTGATGGTCATTTCTGGGTGAAGGTGGAGGTGGATCATTCTGTGGAGGTGGTCGAGGTGGGTTATTTGGTGGGGGTGGTGGAGGAGGGTTATTTGGTGGAGAATTAGATGAGGGAGGGTTTGAGGCGCCAGGTACAAGTATGGCAAGGATGAGGTCCATCTTGGTATCCACCTCATCGATCTGATCCTTCAGCCGCTGAAGTCGCTCTCCAAACTCTGCTCGCAAAGGGGCCATCAAGGGATCGGGCAGCTTGAACAGGAGCTCTTCTCTGAGCTCATTCTTGTCAGCTTCCTCAGTGGATTTTATCAAGAATTTTTCCAGGAGGAAAGCAATGACTTGAGGATAGGGAAGATGGCCAGGTTTCTTGTCCTTGGTTTCACACCACCTGTGCAGCTCCAAACTAATCATGTGCCCAGGGTTGATCAGCTGCTTGGTGAGGAACCTGGGGAGCCATGGGTTGTCTAGCTGGGTGAACTCGTTGAAGTTCCCCCCTTTATGAGTCATCAAGCGCGAGTAGACATATTGAAGTACTCGGTTGCAGTCAGACATGGCAGAGACCTTCTTCCCCTTGGTCTCATATACTCTCTCAAGCTCCTCCTTGCTTAGTTTTTCAGGGTGGAGCCACTCGTTCATGCTTTCCTCAGTGACCCCGAGCAGGTCGTTGATATCTCTCCAAGTAAAACTGATTGTCCTCCCCCTCACTGTGGCTTTAAAGGTGACTCTGCGAATGGTCTCTTTCCCATTCACTGTCTTGTACTTGGCCTTGGCTGTGAGAGACTGGCCGAACACCCTGAGTACGTTGATGTTGTACTCATTGTTGATCCCCAGCCAGCACATGTACTTCTGGAGATGTTCCTTCAAATGGCCAAAACCCAGATCTTCAATTTTATCCAAGTCAATGAACATCCCATGTGAGAAGTAGGGTTTTGTTGTTTCAAACTTGGAAGTAACAGCCTCCAGCGGCTTATCCTTGTATACTAACGGATCATCCTCCACTCTCTGTCGCTTGGATGATGGTTCTTCGCGAAACTGAACCCTCTTCTTGCCCTTTTTCTTTGAATGTTCAACCTGTTGCCCAGATTGCCCAGAATGTTCAGGCTGTTTCCCAAATTTCCCAGATTTCGAATGCCCATATTACCCAGATTTTGATTTCTTCGAGGCACTGGCTATCTCAATGTCTTGGTGTGATTCGTGTGAACCGGCCATTTTGTGTGGGTTTAGGGTTTAAATGAGTGAATGAGATGAAATGCGCAGAAATGTAGAAGAAGAAGATGAAGAAGATGAAGATGAACAGGATGAATATGAAGAACAAGATGAACAATGTGATGAATGGCTTCAGAGAGTTTTGGGTGTGATTTGTGTGAGAAGTGGGAAAAATGAAGGCTCGCTGCCTATTTATGCAATGTCACAAGGGATGAAATGCACATAATGACTCTACATTGAAAACATGCGTTTGTTCATTGGGTAAGATAAACATTTAATTGGAACGGCTCACCTTTTGACACGTGTCGCTTCACTTTGTCAGAGGAGGCACAACTTCCCATGGAGGAAGATGAAACGCTTTGTGAAGTGACGTGTCTTTTCCCAGACACTGGCGCTCCCGGTTGCTTTAAGTCATCACTCAGCTCCAGCAAAAGAGCATCCGGAAGTGGTTTTGCTTCCGGTTGGACTTAAGATTTAACATTGGGGACCTGCAAAACTAAAGATTGGCACTCCGATGCCTAAGTTAGTACAGTTGCAGGTTTTAATCAATTAAGCACGGGTTTATTTTGAAAATTAAACTTCATTTGGGTTTACCATTCCCAAATCTCCTCTAATAAAAGTAAATTGATCCACCCCCAGAGGCTTGGTGAAGATGTCTGCAAGCTGATGCTGAGTAGGAACAAACTGCACCTTGACATCCTTCTTCTGAACATGATCTCTGATAAAGTGATGTCTGACGTCAATGTGCTTTGTTCTTGTGTGCTGAACAGGATTCTTGGCAAGGCTGATGGTGCTTGTGTTGTCACAAAGAATGGGAGCCTCAGGAAACTCCAGGCCAAGATCCCTCAGTTGATTCTTCAGCCACAGCACTTGTGCACAACAGCTTGCAGCAGCAATGTACTCTGCCTCTATGGATGATAAAGACACGCAGGTTTGCTTCTTGCAGCCCAAGAGACCAGACAACCACCAAGGAAGGCACATTGTCCACTGGTGCTCTTTCTATCAGTCTTATAACCTGCATGGTCAGCATCAGAATAAGCCCACAAGAACTCTTGGTTACCTCTGGGATACCAGAGACCAAGTTCTTGAGTTCCCTCAAGGTATCTTAATATACGCTTAACACAAGTTAGATGTGATTCCTTGGGGTTGGCTTGAAATCTAGCACACATGCCTACACTAAATTGAATGTCAGGCCTACTTGCCGTTAAGTACAACAGGGAACCTATCATTCCCCGATACATTGGCAGGCTGACAGAACTTCCCTTTACATCAGCATCGAGTGCGGCAGTGGCTCATGGGAGTATCATACTCCTTGCACTCATTCATCCCAAACTTCTTGAGGAGCTCTCTGCAATACTTAGTTTGGGAGATGAAGATGCCTTCCTTCTTTTGCTTGATTTGCAGGCCAAGGAAGAACGTTAGTTCTCCCAATCATTGACATCTCAAATTCCCCCTGCATAGTCTTAGAAAACTCTTCACAGAGTTTTTCATTAGTTGCCCCAAAAATGATATCATCAACGTAAATCTGGACAACTAGCATGTTTCTATCCTTATGCAAAATAAACAGTGTATTATCTAATTTTCCTCTAGAGAAACCCTTCCCCAGCAAAAAACTGCTGAGTCTCTCATACCAAGCTCGAGGAGCTTGTTTCAGGCTATACAATGCTTTCTTTAGTCTATACACATGTTTAGGGTGCTTATGGTCTTCAAAGCCAGGAGGTTGCTCAACATAAACCTCTTCTTTAATATAACCATTAAGAAATGCACTCTTCACATCCATTTGATATAATTTAAAACCTTTCATGGATGCAAAGGCTAGAAGAATCCTTATTGCTTCAAGTCTTGCAACTGGAGCAAAAGTTTTTTCATAGTCTATGCCTTCTTCTTGGTTATATCCTTTGGCTACCAGTCTGGCTTTGTTCCTAGTTATTAGACCAGTCTCATCTAGCTTGTTCTTAAAGACCCATTTGGTCCCAACTATGGATTGATGAGACGGTCTTGGGACTAGCTCTCAAACATGGCTTCTTTCAAACTGGTTAAGCTCTTCCTGCATAGCAATAATCCAATCACAGTCCTCAAGAGCTTGTTCAACTGAAGTTGGTTCAATTTGTGACAAGAAGGCTCCAAACTCAACTTCATTTTGAACTTGTCTTCTGGTTCTGACACCAGAAGAAACATCACCAAGCACTTGATCAAGAGGATGATCCCTGTGATGTCTCCTAGCTATTGGCAACTGTACCTCATCAGGCACCGTCTGCACTCTAGGTTCATCACTGGGTTCATCTTCTTCCTTGGGATTGCTGGTTGGTGTTTCTTTTGGTGGTGAAGATGATGGTAGTTCTGGAAAATTTAGTATCCCATCATCTTCTGTGGATTGTTCCCATGTAGGAGTTTCATCAAATACAACATGCATAGATTCTTCTACAGTTCTAGTCCTCATGTTGTATACTCTATAAGCCTTACTCCTAAGGGAATACCCTATGAATACACCTATATCAGCTTTTGGATCAAACTTACCCAGATTTACCTTTCCATTGTTATGCACATAGCATTTTGATCCAAAGATTCTGAGGTGGCTGATGTTGGGCTTCCTGCCTTTGTACAGCTCATAGGGAGTCTTGTCCAAGCCCTTGCGAACATTCTGTTAGAGATGTAGCAAGCAGTGCTCATAGCGTCCACCCAGAACACTTGAGAAACCTCTTTCTCATTGAGCTTGCTCCTGGCCATCTCGGTCAGAACCATGTTCTTTCTCTCAACGACACCATTTTGCTGAGGAGTTCTGGGAGATGAGAAATTATGATCAATGTCATTCTCCTCACACAACTCTGAGAAGCTGTAGTTCTCAAACTCTCCTCCATGATCTGTCCTTATGGCTGCAATCTTGAGATCTCTCTCGTTCTGCACTTTCTTAGCCAGGACAACAAAAGCATCCAGAGCATCTTGCTTGGAGGCAAGAAACATTGTCCAAGTGAACCTAGAATAGTCATCCACCACAACTAGAGCATACAGGTTTCCACCCAAGCTCTTCACTCTTGCTGGCCCAACCAAATCCATGTGGATTAGTTCCAAGGGCCTGTTGGTGGAGACTCTCTTCTTGGTTTTAAACGAGGACTTTGTTTGCTTCCCTCGTTGGCAGGATTCACAAATATAATCATGCTTAACCTTAAAAGATGGAATCCCTATAGCTAGCTCTTTCTTAATCAGCATGTCAAGTTGAGTAAAGTTAACATGTGCTAGCCTTTTATGCCAAAGCCAACTATTCTCATCACTAGATATTAAACATTTTTCATCTAGTTGTTGACATAAATCTAGAGTGTATAGGTTTCCATTTCTATTGGCCTTAAGTTTGCATTTTAGATTGGCCTTATCTAGATTCAGATCATGCTTGTCTATTATCATGCACTCATGTGAATCAAAAATTACCCAATTTCCTTTGTCAGTGCTCTGGCTCACGCTCAGCAGGTTGTGACAGAGACCATCCACCAGATAGACGTCTTTAACTGGTCCAACTTCTCCAACTCCGGTGATCTTTCCACTTTGATTTCCTCCAAAGGTTACTGTGGCTCCATCTTTGATCACCAAGGATTTGGATTTGTCTCGGTCTCCAGTCATATGTCTCGAGCATCCGCTATCAATGTACCATTTTCTATTCTTGCATGCTTTGAGACAAACCTGCAAGGATCAGACAAGCTTAGGTACCCAACCTTTATTGGGTCCTTTATCATTAGTTCCTAGAGCCCTTGGTCCAGTGTTGGTCTTGACCTTGGGCTTGTGATTAATCTGCGCCTCTGGCCTAGTGTGGGCTCTAGGCTCTTGGGCTTCCCTTGAGGATTGTTTACAAGTTCTGGATCCTTGTCCTCCCTTAGTTTCTTTTCTTGGAGGAGGATCCTTTGTTGTCTAAGTTCCTTTTGGAACCCACTTATAAGAGCTGTTAGCTCCATGCTTCCTAGCATTACAGGTGGACGTGGAATGTCCCTTCCTGTTACAGTAATTACAGAAGTTAAAAGGTGTGGAGCTGTGATCAGTGGCTTTATGAAAGAACTTTAAGTAAGGCTTCACTTTTGGTTCCACCCACTTTTTCCCTTTAGGTTTGTAGCCTAAACCAGTCTTATCCCTATATGCCCTCTGATTCATCAAAATAATGTTTAACATTTCAGATCCATTAGTGAACTTCTGCAGGGCATTTTGCAGTCTATCTCTCTCATTTGAGATTTTGCTGCAGTTAGGGCAGCTCTCTAATGTTGTGGCATTGGGTTCTGCTTGGGGAGAACCCTTGCCATCCGCTACCGGAAGCTTTCTGGCTTCCGCTAGCTCTTCACTCAGTGAGTCCACCTTGGACTCAAATGATTCCTTTTTAATTCTCAACACTTTATAGGCTTTACATAAGCGGAAAAATTCTTTATGGACATCATTATAGGCTTCTTGTAGTTCAGGAAAGGTTACCTCACTGTCCTGGATGAGGTCAAATTCTGAGAGCACTTCCTCATCATCTTCTCTGGCAACGAGACAGAGGTTGGCAATCTCTTCCTCATCACTGGCTTCCTCATCAGAACTATTCACCCAGATAGAGGACACAAAGGCTTTCCTTTTGTCCTTCCCTTTTGCTCTCTGCAGGCTTGGGCACTCAGCCTTGAAGTGACCAGGCTTCTTACATTCAAAACACACTGGGGCCCTTTCCTTCTTATAGTCTTTCTTGTGGCTAGATTCACCTTTCTGAAAGCCTCATTTCTTCTTGAAGAACTTTCTGAACTTTCTTACCATCATAGCCATCACCTCATCATCTATGTCCTCCTCATCATCCTCATCATCATCATTGCTATCCTTGCTGGGAGCAACAAGAGTAAGGTTCTTGGCCTTAGCTTGAGGAGCTCTCTGAGCCAACAGGGTTGGTTCATATTCAGCCAGAGAACCAAACAAGGCAGTGATAGAACTGGTTGATTCTCCCTGGACTTCCTGCAGGATGGTAACTTTGGTGATCCAGTCACCCTTCAAAACTTTTAGAATCTTGCTGACTTGTTCTTCCTCAGGAATGTCCTTTCCCAGAGAGGCCAAGTTGTTAATAAGATGGGTGAACCTGAGCTTCAGCTCTCTGATTGGCTCAGTTGGACTAAGCATAGCAAATTTGTGGAACTCCTCAACCAGCATCTCGAGGCGTCTGGACTTTACGCCTTTTGTTCCAGAATGAGCAGCCTCAAGAGCCTCCCACATATCCTTTGCAGTTTTGTGGTGGCTGATCTTGTGAAACTCTTTATGACCCAGGGCACATTGAATGTAGTGCATGGCCCTGTAGTTTAGCTGTACTAGAGCATAATCTTCATTGGTGAATCTGGATCGCTGCTTTGCAAGACCTTCATCATCTAGAGGGACGTGATTCCCATGCTCGATCACATCCCAGAGGCGAATGTCGCAGGATTTGATGTAGGTCTCCATTCTGAACTTCCAGAATGGATAGTTGTAGCCATCAAAGTCAGGAGGCTTGTTTGGCTGAATAGCAACATCGGGCAAGGAATGATCTGCATCCATTACTAGATCTTTTCTTTCTAGATTCGTTGGAATCAAGTCAGAAAGACCCGCTCTGATACCCAATGAAAGAGGTGGATGCACAAGAGGGGGGTGAATTGTGCTACCAAATGAAAATCAAACAATAAAAACACAAGGTTTTATACTGGTTCGGTCTACCTGACCTACGTCCAGTTCTCAACCACCCAGGTTGAGTTCCACTATCCCCAGGTTTTGCAAACAAGTTCACCTGGAACCTTTACAACCGCAAGTTTTAGAACGGGATCACTTGCAACCTTACAACCACAAGTTTTACACCAGGTTCACTTGCAACCTTACTGACTCACTCCCCCTTACAACCTGTAAGAGTTCAACCTTTACAAATAAAGGATTTTCTAAACTTAGTTCTCTCTAAGAACGAATAATATTACACACTTAGGTACAATGAATGCTCTTAATAAATGAAGAGACTTAACTACAAAGAGTACAAGATGGGTAGATGAAAAGAACTCTCAATGTGTTAAATGCTCTCTTGCTTTTCTGGGCAGCTTTGAATGCTTGAAGATTGTTCTTGCTTTCTCTCTCTAGTTTTCTGGATTTCTTCAAGTTGTCAAATTTATCTTCATAAATGAAGATGAGCTTCTTTATATAGTCTTCAAGTATTCTCACTCTAGGTAGGTAACAATGCCGTTGGAATATAGCTGTTATTCCCATGTTACCGTTGCTCATTAATGCTCCATTAATGCTCAGCAGGGTTGACTTTGCTTTATCTCTGAAAAGCAACTCTGACAACTTTGCTCTGCCAAAAAGCACTCTGACAGCTGCACTGCTGACGTTCTGACATTCTGATTGCTACCGGAAGCAATTCCACATCCGGAAGCAACATCACTCAGTGTGTTGCACTTGAACGTTAGTCTAGCAATATTAACACATAGTCACATGCAGTGGGAGTTCATTTAGTCTAAGGGAGCTCTCTTACTTCCGGAAGCAATTCCACATCCGGAAGCACTTCTACTGGACATTGAGTTATGGCTTAGAGTTATACTCACTGACGCTCGGTGTTGCCTAACCCAACAGGCAGCGCTAGTCACTAACCTTTCGGAAGCATTCCTGCATCCGGTTGCGTCCTAACTTAGTCTCAAGGATTTTATACTCCTAATGTTCTTAGACTGAGTTATGACTTAGTGTATTACTTGCTTCCGCTGGGGGATGAGTCATTCATCCGCAAGCGCTAGTCCTAGTCCATCCGGAAGTAAATCCACATCCGGTTGTACTCTTACTTGTGGTTCTATATCTAATATCTACTATAATTACCCGTAAAGAATATTCCATTGCGTTCACACCTGATGCCACTTTTAATATGATATATTACCTAAGTTTTCGGTGCTCCATTCTTAGAAAAATGTTGTGTGTGTTGAAACTGATTGGCTTGCATTCACACTTAAGGACTCATTTAATTTTTAGTTGATTATAATAATTGCATGGCATCGGTTTCTCACTTTTTGGAGTCTGTTCAGATACCCATTTCATCCGGTGTACTTCCATTTGATGCAAATGCATTGTATATCTCATCACAAATGCATTTTCTCATCTCACTATCGACTCTCTCTCCATCATTTTCATCTTCATTTTCAGACGGTGGCTTGAAGTGGGTGATGGACGCACACCGAGCTTGCTTTTGGTGAGCTTTCGTTTCCTATTTTCTCTTCTCCTTCTGCTCCCATTTTGCTTCGGTTTTTGATTTATATCACAGATCTTGGTTATTGTATTTGCTTATTAGGGTTAGCAATTGAAGTTTGTTTTTGAATCTTCAATTCCAGTTGTTTTTCTGAATTAAAGCGAAATTGAGAGGATGAAAAGATTTATGGATTCAATCTAATGTGATCTGTAGCCATTTTGCCTTCCTTAGATGATCATTTTCAGGCATTTGCTTGGCTGAAAGGACATTACTCTCTCATCAAGTGATTATGTCAACACCTTGCTTGCGCCTGTTGGCATTTTTAAGTTCAGCAAGTCTAGGGGTTTGGAAAAATGCACGTTATTCTAGAAAAATTTAGAGAACTTTAACATAAGATGCTGAAATAATACTGTTGAATAGACAAGGCGGCAAAATGAGATTGAGCCACACCACATGGATATCAGTGATGATTTTTAATTTCTTTCATTCTAAAGCTTTGATGATGATCTATATATCAATCTATTCTTCTGTGTAATGGTAATTAGTACTAGTATCTTTTAATTATCATGCTAGACTTGCTGGAAGAGGCAAAGAAATGTGAGTCTGAGGTAATATCTACTTTCAAGTTTTCTCCTGCACATGTGACTGGTGGTCTTGATGAGCTGCTTAAGGATGCCTATGCTATATGATGCCCAAAATTTACTGATTATTGAATGACGTAATTTGTATCTTCAATGTTATAGCAAAGGAAGCCTACGGTAACCTTCTAACACAACACACCTGATATTTTATTTGCTGATACTGTAATATTTGAAGTTGTCTCATGTTCCTGTTTCTGTATGACTGCTTAAATGAATGATGCAGTTTAGTAAAATACTGAATAGTAAATATGTCATCTTTTGAACTTACAAACACAACCTGAATTCCATTTTTAATGTGGGTTTTCTAAGTTTTGCCATTAATTATTCATACATATCATTCAATACCTTTTGTTATTATAACGTGTTTTGCCATTAAAGGCTTCTCCTAATTTGAAGTCCCCCACAAGGGACTTAATACTAAAAAAGTCCCATAAACTCTCCAAATTGGGACCTCATTTTAATATATTCTAAATGTGAAAAGATTATTTTGCCCCTCAGCCTATTAAAGTAGGGTCCCAAGGGAACACCTTTGTATTTTGACTATAGGTGCATTGCTAACTGTGTCTGGATTACTTGACACATCTATGTTATAGAATACAAATAAACTCACATCTCCCTTTAATTCTTTCTTTGGTTAGTAAACTAACATGTTTAGGCATTTGATACTCTCAATCAATGTGTGTATTGGTGTGAGTGCATGGTAATCAAATATGACTATGCAACACAAACTAATAAATCATGGTCTATCCCCTCACACCCTAGCCGCATCCATTGAGAGAGGGACCACAATTCACCAATGCACAGTAAGTGCAATCAATTTTATTGTTTTATTCATTACCATTACTTGCTTTCTTCCTTCTATTTTTACTATATGATCACTTATGGATTCAATGAATTTATTAATGTGTTTCTGTATCAGCTTTATGCATAATGGATGTTTTGCGGATCAGCTTTTTAGGTTATCTGTTTTAACTAACGATTTGCAACAATGCAGATTTTTTTTCAAAACTAAAGGACCTTGCTAAACAAATTCATCATCCCAATTAGTGTTGCTAAGTGTTAACATCATAATTAGAATAGTTGTGGAACTATCACCATTTTGGTCAATTTCTTATCCAAAAGAAGAATTATGCTTGCAGGGAGCTTGAAGGGCTTTATTAATGCAATGTGAGCAATTTGTGTGATGGAAGCTTCTAACTTAGAGTCTGTGAAACATGGTAGGCGTTTTTAATGTAAACTAATTAAGAAAATTGGGAGAAGGTAACCCTCTTTGGAGATATTGATATACAGTAAAAATAGAAGGAATCTTGTCGCTGAAAATTCTAAGGATGCACACTATTAAAGGTTCAGATTGGACAAAATGCCAGGTATAAAAATCATGAGTAGGAATTATTAATGTATTTTGCCCAATTTGGGAGAAGGCAATCCTCACAATGGGAAGATAATGAAGAATGAATTGGTTGTTAGTATGCTGGAAGTCTTTATTGAGAAGGGACCTTTTGGCTGAAAATTCTGATGAAACTACCAAGAAGTGAGCATTCATTCTCCTGTTTAAGAGAACTCTGTCAATATATTTTATTATTTATTTTGCAGTCCTGTAGCTATCAATTGTTGATGCCTTGATGGCTTTGTTTTGTGTCTGAGTTATGCATCCAGCTTCAGGAGATGTTGAAGAACATGGGGAATAGATTGAAGAAGAGATATGTCTGACAGAGTGACTTGAAAAAAAGTTGAAGAAGCTCGGTAACAAGCATTACTTAGAAAACGATCTTGGCACTGTTGATTTATTGAGAGAATTATCTAAGTTTGTTTGTTTTGATGATAGATTGAAAGTTGTTATGTTGCTAAGTTGCTTCCAAGGGAATGTGATTTTTTAGATCTTCTTTTTTGGTGTTTGGATAAGGTAATATTGTGAAGGAATATGTTTTTGGTTTGTTTTTTCTTTTGTTTTTGTTGAATGTTTGGCGTTTGGATTTGTTCTAAATTGAGTTTACTTACTGATATCATGAACCTTTAATTGTTTACTTATAATTTTCTTTAGCTCGGGTTGTCATTCTTTATCTCTCTTTAGGGTGCTCCTAATAATTGGTCTACTAGCGAAACAAGGGAAGAGTATGAAAGCCAGTTTGATGCTATTAAAGCTGCAAAAGAAGGTCACTCTGTACTTTTCACAGGAGAGGTAAGATGTAAAATAGATATAGTTTTCCTTACCCTATAGCATCTTTAACTCATGCACCGTAGTTAATTCAATGCCAATCAAAATATGTTTCTATGCAAATATTGATTTTTCGACTTTGTCTGAATCTAAGGGAATTCAAGAATGGTTTTTTACTGTAATTATAAGATTAAGCAGAGACACAGTTTTAGCTTCAGGCCTGTACCCACACTTGGGACTTCGCTATAAATAATTCATGCCCTTCATGATTTGTCATCTATCTAAAAGTGCTTTTTTATTCAATGGACATAATAGGTTGAAAATGAACTGTAATGTATGGCATTTGTTTTCCGATTTAATAAAATGTCGTTTGATTTTCAGAATTGAAGGTATAAAAATACTTGAATCAATGGAACATTATCTCTTTTTTTGGTAATTGGTGCATAGAGAATAAGAGGAAGAGAATTATTACTCTTTTGATCCTTAGATCACTTAAATGTTTTTTTTTACAATATAATTATAATTTGATTACATTAAATTATTCTTGACTAAATTATTTGGAAATAATTAATAAGATAAATCAAAATAATTGAAAGTTATTATTGATGAAAATATGATTTTTGATAAAACTATCCTATTTATGAAAGCACATCTTATTTGGATATATAATGGCTGCCATAGATTACATAATTTCCGGGAAGAGTGATGTCTTCATGTCATCTCATGGAGGAAATATGGGCCATATGCTTCAGGTTATTACATATAGCCTTGAGGTTAATACTCCTACTTTCAAATTAATGATATATAGCCTTGAGGCAAGTCCTATCAAATTAACATAAGCTATCACATATATCTGAATCAATACCTTAATTATAGTTATTGGTCTGGTGGTTTGAAACTTGCAATCCCTAATTGGTGAATCGGTTATTTTGATTTTGCAGGGAAATCGGGCATACACAAAGCACAAGAAATTTATCACCCTGAGTAAGAGACAGATGCTTCCTTATTTTTTGAAGTCTTCCCTACCAGAAGCATAGTTTAAGTGATAGGGCAGTTGGAGCTCCGAAAGCCTGGGAAGGATGTCAGTATGTTTCCACTTCCTGAGTGAATGCGTCAAGACTCAAGATCTCACTTATAATCTAATACTTCATGAGTGATCACACTTCTAAAGTACAAAGGATATTACTATGGGAAGAGTGTAAGTATATCAGTATGCGAAAAAAGCCTTGACATGAAGCAAATCAAGATTAAATTTGGCAGATCCAACAATTTCCATATGCAAGATGTTTGATCCATCAGTCTTTCATCATGTTCAACCAATGTTTGTTTGTGAAGCATGTCAATCTCTTCAGGTGTACAAATATGAGTTATTGCTAAACTATATGCTTGATGCAAAGGGGAATCCGTGAACCAATGATAAAACATACACAACAAAAAAGATCATTCATTCTTTAATACTTTTATACTCACGAGTTTGTATAGTATACATAATTTTCCCTTCTTTTTGTATAATTCTTTGAGCCTTATTACAGATGTATGCATAATTAAAGCTGATCTTATTATAAACTGAATTATTTCCACTCTTTATAGAATGAGAAGGACATCTCATGCATTGCACGGGGAATAATGTTGAAGCATTATTTTGTAGAATGGTTATGATCGCTCTAAACAATTTTTAGATACTTCCAAATTTCATGTTGTAAAGTTACATCTTTGGAGATTAGAATTTCATTTGTTCCCCTTTAACTTTGGTGATTAGAATTTCATTTTTTTTACTCCTTTAACTTTGGTTGTTTATGACATTGATAAGTTACATCTTCCATGGAAACGACAAGCAACTTTATTTAGTTTTATATGTACCTTGGTTTAAATGATTTGGCTTCTAGGGAGATACGTTGAGTGAGTTTAAAGATAAAAAATATTGCATTATTTGCAACTAAATCAAAACTTTACTCTAAACAACTTTTCCATTTTAATTGGAACAACAAAGCTCTTTAGAATTATTGCATACAAATTAAAGTTATCACTTAAAATTTTACAATATAATTTGATTACATTAAATTATTCTTGACTAATTTATTTGGAAATAAATTATTTGGAAATAATTAATAAGATAAATCCAAATAATTGAAAGTTATTTTTGATGAAAATATGATTTTTGATAAAACTATCTTATTTATAAAAGCGCATCTTATTTGGATATATAAAGTAATTTCCCGTGGGGAATCTTCCTTTCTTTCACACACGTATGAGTTTTAAAATGTGGGTTTGCCTAAGTTTAATGTTGATGAATTATAATGTTTGCAAGAGTTTTATTATCCGTCTCCGTATTTGATGCCCATCGTGGATTCGACATTGTTTTATACATATAGTACCGAGAGATAAAGTCAAAAATAGAAGTTAATCATTTTGATTAAATGAACTTTAAAATGGGGGAGGTGTCCGAGGAAATTTGATTTAAATTTTGTTGGGATGAGGGGTTAGATAAAGGGGTTGAGATGAAATTTAACTCTTATTTGCATCACATATAAGATTCTGCTAACTTGAAGCATTTTAATTCCTTCATAATAGGATAATGTGTGATATTTCATCATAACAAAGATGTCTCTGTGCATTGTACATTACATGGGGTCGTCTCCTTTAATATTATTTAACAAAATATATAACTTCAAATTAATTTACGAATGCAGGTGATTTCACAACGTCTTTCAATACTACATATCAAAGAACATTTCCCCACTAGATTCAAATAAGGTACCCCAATTGTATTACTCACTCTTCTTTAACCGTGCATTGCACGGGGATTAACAAAAATTAAATTTTTTCTAACAATTGAATTTGCTAAATAATTTTTTCTGCATCACATATAAAATTCCTATTGACTTGGAGCATTTAAATATTTTCGTATTAGGACAAAGTGTGTGATACTTCGCCAAAATAATGACGTCCAATCATCCATATGCATGTCATTGAATTAACACGACCAATTGAAACTATATGTCATTAAACCTCCTTTATGACATATACAATCGAAAACAACATATAAATCATCTCTTAATTTTCTGAAATACAATCTAAGTAGTATTTTTCAAAATATTGGTCTACACAGGTTTGTTAATTAACTTCAAATGTTTAATTAAGGAATAACCTTTTTCTTATAATTAATTCTCAATGTCACTTTCTGCTTTGCAAGTAATGTATGTGTCAATGTCAAAATGCAACTTAAGAACAAGGGGTATTTGCAGTTTAGTCCCTGGTAAGGGAAATTAATATTGGAAGGTCCCAATACATTCCAAAATAATTATAAAGTCCCAGGGGTCCTTTCCTGCAATTGTTTGCTTAACTTCAATAACCATTTTGCCCTCATTAAAGATGGTTGCCATCTCACTGGTCCCTACAGGGGGACTATGCTTTCATCTTATGAGGGCAAAATGGTCATTGAAGATAAACAAACAATTGCAGGAAAGGGCTCCTGAGACTTTATAATTATTTTGGAATGTATTGGGACCTTCCAGTATTAATTTTCCTTACCAGGGACTAAACTGCAAATCCCCCTAAGAACAATTATATATATAAGCTTCATTTTTGAAATCAAACTTTAATTTGTAATTCTTTTTCAGCCGGGTAACCCCGTGCATCGCACGGGGTCAAACCCTAGTTAACCTAATTTTTCGTAAGTGTTTAACTTGTCCTTTCATATTTTAGTCTTCATCAAAACTTAAGATTCTAACAATCAATAATGATATTTTCACTAATATGACAATAAGATTAGACATGAAAAGTCCAAAATGTCCTTATAATTTTTTTAAAAAAATATTTTTCACTAATTTATAAGGGCATTTTGGACTTTTCATGTCTAATCTTATTCATATTAGTGAAAATATCATTTTTGAACTCACATCCAACAATTGGGTATCATTTTTGTACCTCAAAATAATTATGTACTATTTTTGTTCTTTAACCAATAGTTATGTATCATTTTTAGGTCTTCGCCCTAGATTATAATATGTTCTAAGTCCCAAATGGAGGAGATCATTACATCAAAAACATCTTGGTGGACAAGTTTCCAATTTATTTCATAGAAGCTTGAGTGAAACCCATTGGGAGGATCTGGGGCACTGTCCTTGGGCAAATATTATGTCTAAAAAAGTTATTTATAGGGAAAAAGTTGTATGGAGTAAAAACAAACAAATAAATATAGAAAACATAACTAATATTTACTTGGAGTTTTACTAGCCATGGAGATATTAGTCTCTTTCGCAATACTTTATTTAATGTTATTATTAATATTAACTTTTATGTTGAAGGCAATTAATCACACCAAGAACATTGAGAAAAATAAATTTATTTTGGTTTGTAGAATATAAATCATGTAAAAAAATCATGATTCATGAGCAAGTTTAAATAAACTTGAATTTTAATTAATACAAGAGATAAAGTGCAAAAATGTCTATGTAATTGTCACAAAGATGCAAAAATAGCCATGTAAAATATTTTGGAGTAAAACTGTCCATCATAGTTAATATTTTGACTTTTTGGCGCATCATCGTCTGCCAATACATCTCTCAATAAAACATGTGGCAAACTTATGTGTTTATTTGCTCTTATGTAATGACATCGCGACAGAGGATGATAAGTGAAAAAATCAAAAAGTAATTGTGATGGACATTTTTACCCCACTTTTGAAATTTAATAGGCAGTTTTGCTCCAAAAAATTTTGCATGACTATTTTTGCACTTTCGTGACAATTACATGGTCATTTTTACACTTTAACCCTTAAGACAAACTACTATGATATCATCATCATCATTTAAACTAAAATAAGTGGTAGGCAAAAGTTTCTTCTCTTCATACATTGAAAGCTTCTTAGAGGCAGTAGCCAATGGACGGATTCAACCCAAAGTCAATATGCTGACTTTGAAAATTAAAATTACTTTTTTATTTTCCAGCTGGGAACTTTTTTTCAGAAGAATCTAAATTACATTTCCAATATCGTTTAGTTTAATCAATTCAAACCGATCATGATGATTAAAGATAAAATAATAAAGGATAATCTTTTCTCACAGATACACCTTATATATATTTAGTTTATCTACACTTGTTTTAGTTAAAATCCCATTACGCATGAAGGAATGCAAATTTTGCCCCATTTGCTAATAAATATGTCAAAATTAAGCATTTGAGTTAAGTACACATATATGATTATTTAAATAAAACTTCATTGATCAGAAGCAAACTAGGATTACTCACAGCAGAGTGAGAAAATTAGTAATTTAAGTTAAATGATCATATAAAAACATTTATGTATAGGACGGCTTGATAAAAAGCAGTCTAAAAACTGAAATCAATATAATAATTTATTATTTAGTCATTCTTCGGCGGCGCACGCAAAATCTAATCGTAAATAAAAATAGAAAGTTGACAAATACGTACATATTGACATATATTTAATTACCCTTGAATTAAAAAAATGTGGCCATCACATCGGCAATATTAAAATAACAGTGTCCAATACTTATAAATCATTAAATTTGACTCATGTTCATGTACACAAGTTGCTCTCGAAGAGTTTAAGTGGACCAATTCAGTTTCGACGATAATATTAATAATAAGACAATTTTGGAGGCAGATTCAATACCACATATTTGTAAATGCTGAAATTTCAAAAAGTACATTTGTAATTATGGAAAACAACAAATTATGTTCAATTAAATACAATTATCTATTTTAATTTGATCTTTTTATATTATAGTAGACAAATTTCTCTAATACTCTTTTTGTTCCTATATCATATGCAAATAAATGCTTTCTAGCATTTGAAAAGACGGTAAAAAAAGTAGTTATAAACAAATATTATATTTCGAATGTATTTCATTTTTCAACTTTCCCCCTTGAACAAGAGGGTTGGTGAGATGGTTGATAAATGAGAAAAAAGATAAGAGGAGATTTTATTGGAAAATAAAATGAGAGTATGTAGTAAAGAAGGAGAGAACAAAAGATTAATTGCAATATATATAGTCAACAATTGGAAAAAAATAGAAAAAACACAAAAAATGCATAAATAAGTCAAAAGTAAATCTTATATTTTGGAAAACATCTATTGACTAAAGTGCATATTATCTTATATAGGGACGGGGGAGTATTTTATTTATATAATATTGTCATGTCAGCACAGAGAATAGTTCTTATAAGGGTTAAGATGCTTCTGGAATACATTTATAGCTTAACCCTTATATGAACTCCAATGTATGAACATGTGTAACATATCTTCAGAAATACAACATTTCTCTATCTGTGTAATGGATCTTAAATTAATGGGTGAAAGGGCAAACTAGCCACCCTAATTTTTCAAATGGACAACTTTGGCACCCTTAAATTGGATGGTGCAAAACCGGACATTATAAAGCAAAATGGGACAAATTTAGCCACGCCGTTAAGTTGAAACTAGAGGTTAATGAAGGTGGGCCTCACACCAACACTCACGTCTGTTAGCTTCAACTTAACCGCGTGGCTAAATTTGTCCCATTTTGTTTTATAATGTCCGGTTTTGCACCATCCAATCTACGGGTGCCAAAGTTGTCCATTTGGAAAATTACAGTGGCTAGTTTTGTCCCTTCGCCATAAATTAATGGGTTAAGGTGCATTTTTAGTACTCTAGAATATTGCAAAGTGCATCCAGCATAATATACAATATTGTGGTCCATTTGTGATAACCAAGAATTATTTTCGCTGCTTATTTAGTAACGACGTTAAATAAGTCAAGTTTGACCGTTATGTGTCAAATTTTGACCGTTAAATTGTGGGGTAAAGGAGCATTTTTAGTACTCTATAATATATAAGGAGCAACAAACATAATATATTATACTACCTCCGGTCCTAAATATAGGACCTAGATAACTTTTTTTGGGGAGATTAAGGAAGGCTTAATTTTAGATGTCTTTCCAACAATACCCCTCCTTAATTAGTTCAATTACTTAGTAGCCCTTCCACTATCAAAAAGGAGTTGTTAAGAAGAAGAAGGGTAATTTAGTAAAAAGGTGACTAAAAATGTAATTAGGTCTTATATTTAGGACCAAAATGAAGTTTCTATCTAGGTCCTATATTTAGGACCGGAGGAGTATTAATTAATACTCCTTATCATATTCTAGAGTACTAAAAATGCTCCTGTACAGTTCTACTCGACCATTTAACGGTCAAAATTTGACACTTAACGGTTAAACTTGAATTTTTTAACGTCATTACTAAATAAACAACAAAAATAATTCATGGTTATCACAAATGGACCACAATATTGTATATTATGTTGGATGCACTTTGCTATATTCTAGAGTACTAAAAATGCATCTTAACCCTAAATTAATTATATACAAATGTTAGAATCTTAAGTTTTGATGAAGACTAAAATATGAAAGAACAAGCCAAACACTTGGAGAATATTAGGTTAATATAGAACCCAAAACTAGAGTGCTTCCGGATGTGGATTTACTTCCGGATGGACTAAGACTAGCGCTCGCGGATGAACGTCTCATCCCCCAGCGACAGCAAGTATATCACCAAGTCATAACTCAGTCTAAGAGCATTAGTGGATAAAATCCTTGAGACTAAGTTAGGAAGCTTCCGGATATAGATTTGCTTCCGATTGTATTAAGACTAGCGCTGGCCGTGGGTATGGATTATGATTAGACCGAAATTTATATGTCTAAGCATGTGCATTTGAGCTTAATTAGTGAGGTTTAATTGTTATATTTGATTAATATTGGTGATTTTATGTGCACATGCTTATAGGTGATTATATGGAAAATCCTAGCTTAATTACTTGCATTTTAAGTAACTAAGGGTATTTTGGTCATTCTTGACTATGTGGTGTTTTACTCTTGTAGGGGGGTCCCACGTGGGCCCCACAACCCTTTGGAGTTGCTTGGAGTGCAAGGAATTGGCTTGGAGACAAAGGCAAAGACATAAGACAAAAATTACCCCTTTTGTCAAAAACAAGGGATTTGCAACTTACTTAAAGGGGTAATATGGAGCCAAAATTCAAATTCAAGTTGGTGAAGCTTCATTAAGGGCAAAAAGGGTAGCACAATGGAGAGGAGAAAAAGGAGGAATTTTTGGAGGATGAACCTACCCTACATTTGACCCACATTCACCCACATTTTCCCCAAATTCCCAAAATACCCTTCCTTTCACCTTATGACACCTCTTGGCCATTAACACCCACATACTCATAAAAATCAAACCTTGGCCGACCTAATACCCTTCTTGACAGCCCATTAGCATCCTTTAACACCTTATTAACTAATCTAAACACTCACATAAATATCTCATAAGCTCATTTGTGACACATCATTCCCACTTTCACTTTTCTCTCTCTTCTCCATTTTCTCTCAACTCCATCTTCATCTTCTTCACCATTCTTCCAACATTTCGTGATTTTCCACCTTCCTCCATGAAAGTCACGAAATTCCTCCATCCTTCCACCTTCTCCATGCTTGGCTAGGCTCCTAATCTTCTTCTCCAAAGGAAATGTGCTTGTAATCTTCAACATTTGGCCTCATGTACTTGTTTTAGTTCTTTGTAGGTTTCAAACTATATTAATCTTTTGTCTTGTGATTTCTTTGATTAAGACTCATTAGACTAGGATATTTGTATTTTCAAGTATTCTACTTCACTTTAGTTTGAAATATCTCTTTGAATCTTTGAATGTGAAAACCTAGGATTTGATTTTGTGTAGTTTCATGAGGATATGCTATGCGATTAGCTTATGTATGTTTCTTGTGGAATGATTGATTTTCTTAGCTTCTATGATTTAGAGTTAATGTTGCCTAAGGTACATTTGAAGGTTTCAAAGAGCTATTAGCTTGGTTGACCTAATTAAACTCTTGAAGATTTCTTAGCCTTAAGAATCTCAAGGATTTAGTTAGGTTATACTAAGAATAGCAAGTATATGAGGTCCAATTAACCAAAAGCACAAAGTACTTTGGAGAGGGAGGTTATTTCTCATCTATTTCTTCAAATTTTCAATTAGGTTAGTATAGTTTTTGTTAGGATAAATTGTAGTTAAAAACTCAAAAACAATCTCTTACACATACTCTAATTTGCGTGACATATATACTTAGAATTAGCAAGATATAAAACCTAGATTGTGGATTTGACCCTTACTCACCACTACACTCTAGTGGAGTTGAGTATTGAATTAATTTTGATTAGCCAAGGCGACTTTAGGCTAAATCAAGTGGCGCCGTTGCCGATTTAGGTTGATTCTTGCTAGTTTTAGGCTTTAGTAGTCACATTTTAATTTGTTGTTGTTACTTGAGGATAATTGGCTTTAGTGTGCATTTTGTGACTATTGTTGAAATCTTGTGTTTGAAACACTTTTAGCTGAATCTTTGACTTGTTTGGAGGTATATAGGCTGCTCTAGATAGCCAAAATATTGCTAGAAAGCTTGCTGGACATTTTGTTAAAGTGCTGGAAATTTGCTCTGGAAATCCTGTTTTGACTGCTTTACTGTTTTACAAACTGGGAACAATCTAGAACGAATTTTTGGACACTGTTTTACCTGGTAAAACTACAAGTTGTGAGCTTTAATTTGATATATAATTTGCCAGAAAACTCGTTTTCTACTGTCCAGGGTGAATTTTTCAATTTGCCCTGTTTTTCTGGAATTTACCTGCGGAACTGCTGACTTTGGAGCCAATCTGTTTGATCTTATCCTGCGCTGTTTTGCATGATCTTTGGCTCATTTTGACCAGTTTTGAATAAGCTTTTGATTGATATATTGTGCTGAATTTTGGGTGCAGTATTCGTTCCTCTAGAGGTCAAACAAAACGTGCTATAATTGTGCATTTTCCTGCTCAACTTTGTACCAAAACTGTTTGCATTATACTTATCAGTTTTGAACAGTGTTTGCTTTGTTTGAAAGCTGGTTATTTGCACTTTATATCTGCCTGGTTGATCTGGAAAGTTTGGTTGGAAATTACTGTGAAAAAGGTGCTCTAGTTGCCTTTATTTTCTAACCGGTACATTGTGTTATTGCACTGTTTTGGTGGATTGTTTTGGCTGGACTTTGTGCAGGCTTTTCAACCGAATTGCAGGGGTTTCTTAAGCCTATTTGAGGCTATTCTGGAGCCTTGCTATTGGCTGGTCTTGTGTCCATATCTTTGGACTTTTGCTAGCTACTTTGGAGCTACTTTGCTAAGCACATTGGAAGCACTTTCTTGTGCTATTGTGCTGGATTTTCTGGATATTCTAGATTGGCTGTTTCTGTTTATTGGCTGGCTGGACTGTATTGGTTTTCTTTGCAGGATGACATATTATTCATGCTTCATTGAGGTTTGTTCACACCTCATCGGCCAATGAGGGAATTTTCAAGGCCATGTGCTCCATTCTCACCTCCTTTCCAAGAGGACAACTCTTCCACAAACACATATCATCAAGGATGGATGGACCATCCAAGCTTCCAGTGGGGGGGGAGGAGGTTATGCTACTCCTTCACATGTTTTTGAAGATCAACAAGGGTATGCTCCTCAATGTCAAGATTATGACCCTTACCAAATGAGGTTTAATTCTTCTTGTGCTCCAAGTCCGGATTTGTATGCTTATCAAGAAGCTTCGCAATTTGAGCCTCATCCACCTCCTTATGGTTATGGGCCAAATTTTTATGATCATCAAGCGCCTCTACAAAGCTTTGTTCCTACACACATGGAGCAAAATGACTTCTTTCATGCTCAAGTGCCAAATGAGTATGCTCATCCAAAAGAAGATTCTTCTTTCTCTTCTAATACATATGATTTGATGATGCAAATGTGTGCATCCATTATGGATAGGATGGAAGGGTTAGACTCTAAATTGAAAAGGAGGCAAGAGGACATTTATTCACTTGCTTCTCAATGGATGAATAAAAGGGCCGAGGAAGAGGCAAGGCAAGGTGACCTACCTTCCAATATGGTTATAAATCATAATTCTTTGAATGACATGGATTTGGAAGGAGGAGTTCAAGTTGAATCAATTCCCTACCTTGATGAAGAAGAGCATGAACCTCAAAAGTGCCTAGTGCTTCTCCTATTGATGATCTTGATGGTTCTATGACTTGTTCATGTGATGAGTTGAGCATATGTGTTGATTGTTATGAGGGTAAATCTTCTCTTCTCATGGAATTCCATAGAAAGAAATTGAAAGAATTGCATCCAACCAATGATGATGTTGTCTTGTGTAATTCTACAATGGATGAGGCCATTTCTAGGGATGATATACATGTTCAACATCAATCACATACCCTAGAAAACCATGAGGAGGGTGATGATGGTAAGGAGGCCGAGACTACCCTTCACTTGGGTGGAGAATGCAAAGTGGCCAAGAGCCAAGGTCCTCTTGAAGAAGAAGATCATGAAGTTTTACAAGAGGAATGCAAGGTTGGCGAGCATTTGGCACAAGAGCTAGAATGTCTCTCTACTTCTCAAATCAAGCATTCAAGTGGAGAGAACACTTCCAAAGGTATAATTCTTGACTCTACACTTGTTCCCTTTCCTAGTTCATGTAACTTAGGGAAGAAGTACTATTATGACATCATCCAAAGAATGATGCTTGATTTGTTTTCTATGTTGGAATTTAATGTGCCATTGCTTGTTGTTCTTGAGCCATTTCCTACTTATGCTAAGCCTTCATATAATCTTTGCATATATAAGGAAGCATGTAGGCAACATACATTGTTGATTGAAAATATGGTAGAACAACATGTAAGTCCCTTGAGCTTGCTTTCACATGAGGTTGTACACACATCTTTAGGTTCATTTGATTCTTGCTTGGTGAATGTTAATGATGCTTGCATGAATTCTCTTGATGATGATTCTAGTATTGTGAGCATGTCTCTTGATGTTACTAGTCCCAAGCATGATAATTGTGATCTTGATGATGTTGGTACATTTACATACTCCTTGTCTAGCTACAACCCCTTGGAAAAGGGATGTTTGTTCAATTTTGTGGAAAAAGCTAGGTTGGAAGGGGTGCTTGATCTCATGATGGAGGCCGGAGTACAATTGAAAGAAGACTTGCATTTCTATACATCATATACAATTTTGGATTGGAGGAGCCGGTTGAGGAGCATGCATGAAGAACATGATTTGCAAGTAGAGTATTCCAACAATGTTATGCTTGAGCCTACTTTAGATGCCACAACTTCCATTTGGAGGCCGAATGGTGATCTTTGGTTTGATGTTTTGAAGGGGCAAAATTTTGTTATGTTTAAAGTGCCTAATTTGATCACCATATTTCATGATATTGTTTTACCTAATCATGTGCATCTTGATTATCCTTGTGTTCCATTGAGTATCTCTTTGCCATCCTACAACCCCTTGCAAAAGGGAAGTTTGTTTTATGTTGTAGGATCTTTTAGGATGCACAAGGATTATTGGGAAAAGAAGGCCACGGTTGAGTTTGGGGAAATTCCTAAGTTGGAGAAAGCCAACTTGGATTTGTTGAAGGCCGAAAGGCACCTAAAGAGAAGCTTGGAGCTTGAGTCATCAAAAGCGGACCTAGACTACTTCAATGGAAAGCTTACAAAGGAGAATTTAACAAGGCTTTTAGTACGTTTGAAGATGCTTCAAAGGAACATTGGGTTGAAAGAAAAGGACTTGAAAAATGACATGTGTGATCCTTTGCTACTTGATGTTCTAAAAAGGAGAGTGCAAAAGTTTCTCATGAAGCTTCAAGCCCATTGGAGGGCTAGGAGGCCAAAGGAAAAGAAGAAGCAAGCAAATCATGAAAATTCAACTTGGAAGCTTCCAATTGACAAGAAGGCCGAATTGTCCTCTAAACTTGAAGTGAAGGAAGCATGCAAATCTTCCCAATTTGATGGTGGCCGAGACATGCTCATTCAAGGCCACAAAAAGAAGTTTTTCAAAGAGAACTTCAAGCCCCCCTAAAGGTTGTTTCTATCCTTTCCTCACTTGCTTTGCTTAGTTTAACATCTTAAGTGTGGGGGAAGATATTTGTTAGAAAAAATATTAGGATTGTGTTTAGATTTACTTTCTAGTATGTTGTTATAGGTTGTTAGAAAAACCAAGAAAAAAAAATTATAAACTTGTGTTAGGTTGTGTTTAGTGTTTGTTTTTGTGAATAATTCATGATGGCCATTTGCATGCGTGGACTGCCCGGCCTTATCTTTGCTGCCTTGCCTATGTTTTATGCCTTCCTACTTGATTTTATTGGTCCCATTGAGGACAATGCATGCTTTAAGTGTGGGGGGGTGTATTATGTGCTTAAAAGTGGTCTAATTCAAAGTTTTCACACTTGATTTGTGGACTTATTTGGCATGATTGTGTAGGAAGTTTAACTTGATCATGACTCTTGAGAGTAAATGGAATTGTCCTCTAGTGTGTAAGTAGAATTTTTGGAATGATTACTTAGGGCATTACTTGGGGCACTTTTAAGGTATAAAGAGGGTGTAAGTTTCTCATTTAACTTTTCTTAGGGAGGAAGTGACTAATTAGAGTAAGCCATCAAAGTGAGAAGCCTCCAACCGAATTGAGTGGGCCAATAGTCTACTTGACCTCCTAGAACTTGTCTTAGCTCTTGTTCAAGATCACAATGCATGACATGATTGAAAATGAAAGGGGCATTTCATTTCTAAACCCTTTTGACCCAAACACTAAGCCACAAAATATTATCCTTTGATTTAACCTCTTTGGGCCATTCACTATTCTTTTCTACCACCTTGACCAATGTTTGAATGAGTGATTATAGCATATGCTTGCATTTATATTAGTATTGTATTGTTGTATCTTGTGAAAAGCATGCTATATGTGAGAAATAAAAGATGGTCGAGAGCCACATTGATGAGGAAAAGAAAAGAAAAGTGTGGCCAAAGGCCAAGAAAAACAAATAAGGCCGAAGGCTTAAATAGAAAAAAAAATGAAAGCACAAAGTGCTTGAGTATGCCAAAGGCATAAGAGTGTAAGGAAAAAATGAGAGAAGCACAAAGTGCTAGAAAAAAAAAAAAAGATTTAGCATGCTTGATTGGATTGATTTCATTGTATTGCATGCATATGTGGTGATTACTTGTTCATGTCATTGGTCATTGACTACTTTCCATCATTCATTATTAGCCTTCCATGCAACCCCCAAAGTCCTCTAGATTTGATTGTGTCATGCATAATAATGGGTGGAGAACTTAGAGCTATTACAAGCCTATGGTGATGGTTAAGTGCATTGAGCCAAAGAGTGATCACAAGTCCCTAGTTAGGCATTTTTCCTAACTTGAGTGAATGAGTGTAAACACTTTATCCGGTGAGGAAAAATCTCAATTGGCACTCCTCCTTAATTCTAGTTGCTTGTTAAACTTGTATTCACTTTGTATTCTTAGATGTGGCCCATGTGATGCTTTAGGGAAAGGTTCAAAAAGATCAACTTGTACTCTATGATAATTCCAATTGCCTTCAATATGCTTAATGATTAAGTTAGACTTTTTGGATGACTTTGACCGGAGTTCAAAGATTAAGTGTGGGGGAATTGATTAGACCGAAATTTATATGTCTAAGCATGTGCATTTGAGCTTAATTAGTGAGGTTTAATTGTTATATTTGATTAATATTGGTGATTTTATGTGCACATGCTTATAGGTGATTATATGGAAAATCCTAGCTTAATTACTTGCATTTTAAGTAACTAAGGGTATTTTGGTCATTCTTGACTATGTGGTGTTTTACTCTTGTAGGGGGGTCCCACGTGGGCCCCACAACCCTTTGGAGTTGCTTTGGAGTGCAAGGAATTGGCTTGGAGACAAAGGCAAAGGCATAAGACAAAAATTACCCCTTTTGTCAAAAACAAGGGATTTGCAACTTACTTAAAGGGGTAATATGGAGCCAAAATTCAAATTCAAGTTGGTGAAGCTTCATTAAGGGCAAAAAGGGTAGCACAATGGAGAGGAGAAAAAGGAGGAATTTTTGGAGGATGAACCTACCCTACATTTGACCCACATTCACCCACATTTTCCCCAAATTCCCAAAATACCCTTCCTTTCACCTTATGACACCTCTTGGCCATTAACACCCACATACTCATAAAAATCAAACCTTGGCCGACCTAATACCCTTCTTGACAGCCCATTAGCATCCTTTAACACCTTATTAACTAATCTAAACACTCACATAAATATCTCATAAGCTCATTTGTGACACATCATTCCCACTTTCACTTTTCTCTCTCTTCTCCATTTTCTCTCAACTCCATCTTCATCTTCTTCACCATTCTTCCACCATTTCGTGATTTTCCACCTTCCTCCATGAAAGTCACGAAATTCCTCCATCCTTCCACCTTCTCCATGCTTGGCTAGGCTCCTAATCTTCTTCTCCAAAGGAAATGTGCTTGTAATCTTCAACATTTGGCCTCATGTACTTGTTTTAGTTCTTTGTAGGTTTCAAACTATATTAATCTTTTGTCTTGTGATTTCTTTGATTAAGACTCATTAGACTAGGATATTTGTATTTTCAAGTATTCTACTTCACTTTAGTTTGAAATATCTCTTTGAATCTTTGAATGTGAAAACCTAGGGTTTGATTTTGTGTAGTTTCATGAGGATATGCTATGCGATTAGCTTATGTATGTTTCTTGTGGAATGATTGATTTTCTTAGCTTCTATGATTTAGAGTTAATGTTGCCTAAGGTACATTTAAAGGTTTCAAAGAGCTATTAGCTTGGTTGACCTAATTAAACTCTTGAAGATTTCTTAGCCTTAAGAATCTCAAGGATTTAGTTAGGTTATACTAAGAATAGCAAGTATATGAGGTCACATTTATCATTAAGCACATAGTACTTTGGAGAGGGAGGTACTTCTCATTCTTGACATTTTCATCACTTTACATTTCGGTTATATAGTCATTTTAGGTTAAAATTGTAGTTTTAGTTAAATCAAAATCAACCTTAAAACCTAGCTTAATTTGAGTGGCATTTCATCCTTTTACTTGCAAGATTTTAACCTAGATTGTGGAAAGACCTAGCTCACCACTACTACCTAGTAGTTGAGTTTAGAATTTTTGATTGACCTAGAAGGCGACAAATAGGTTAAATCAGATTACACTGAGCGCCAGTGACCATAACCCAACGTCCAGTAGATTTACTTCCGAATGCCTAGTGACTAGCGCTGGCTGTTGGTATAGATAACACTGAGCGTCAGTGAGGAAATGTGAACATAAACCAACGTCCAGTGAAAGTGCTTCCGGATGTGGAATTGCTTCCGGATGAAAGAGAACTCCCTTAGACTAAGTGAACTCCCACTGCATGTGAGTATGTGCCTTTATTGTTAAGACTAACGTTCAAATGCAGTACACTGAGTAAAGTTGCTTCCGGATGTGGACTTGCTTCCGCAAGCAATCAGAATGTCAGAACGATTCAGAGCAATGCAGTGTCAGAATGCTTTTGACAGAGCAGAGGTGTCAGAACTACTTTTCAGAGATAAAGCAAAGTCAACCCTGCTAAGCATTAATTGGGCAAACGGTAACTTGGGAAAAACGGCCATATTCAAACGGCTAACCCACCTACCAAGAGTGAGAATACTTGAAGGCTATATAAACAAGCTCACCTTCATTTATGAAGGCCAACTAATATCTTTGACATCTTGAAGAAAGCTAGAGAGAGAAACTAAAGAAATCCTTCAAGCATTCAAAGCTACCCAGAAAAGAGAAAGAGCATTTAACTCATTGAGTGATCTTTTCATCTACTTATCTTGTACTCTTTGTAGTTAAGTCTCTTCTTGTATTAAGAGCATTGATTGTACTTAAGTGTGTAACATTATCCGTTCTTCAAGAGAACTAAGTTAGAGAATCCTTTAATTGTAAAGGTTGAACCCTTGCTGGTAGTAAGGGGGAGTTAGTTAGCAAGGTTGCAAGTGAGCCTTGAGTAAAACTTGTGGTTGTAAGGTTGCAAGTGATCCCGTTCAAAACTTGCGGTTGTAAAGGTTCCAGGTGAACCCGTTGTAAAACCTGGGGATAGTGGAACTCAGCCTGGGTGGTTGAGAACTGGACGTAGGTCAGGTAGACCGAACCAGTATAAACCCTTGTGTTATTATTACTTGATTTTTATTTGGTAGCACAATTCACCCCCCCTCTTGTGCATCCATTACTTTCAACAAATGCCTTCACTTTAACATTTAGTTAAAAATTAGTCGTGTCGCGTCCCTCCATATGTATATAATATGCAAATAATATAATTACTTTGTTGTACTCAGAAAAATTGTTAAAAGTAATTAAACGCAATTAGTGTGTATCAAATGTATTTCATTTTTCAACTTTATCCATATTCATAAGAGAGAGTGTGTGGAGAAAATAAGATGAGAGTGTATGTGTTATAAAGAAGATAAAGAACAAATAATTGATTGCAATAGATATAGTAAACGAAGGACGAAAATAGAAAAAAAAATTATAAATGCATAGATAGATTAAAAGTGTACATTGTATTTTAGGACACATCATATGTATATATATATATATATATATATATATTTTAAATGAAACATACATTATATATATTAAAATGAAATAGGTCTTACATAGTCCTAACTAGAGAAATGCAAGGATTAGAAAAGAAATCTATAATAGTGGAACACCTGCAGAATTTATAGGAAATCGGAGAGAATAGATCTAACAAGTCACAACAATCCCTAAGTATTATATCAGTAGTGGCAGGAGATTGAGGCTGTAGCGATGAGAAGCAAGTGTAGCTATTTGTAGACCAAATTTGGAGAGGAGGCTTTGTTGCTAATGTTAAGTGGACTGCTTTTTTAATCCATAGTAGAGCAATTCTAAGGCATTTGAAGATAAATGTGTAATCTCCACTCTTCATTCTTCTGATTTCAATATGCAACATCATATATATATATATATATATATATATATATATATATATATATATATATATATATATATATATATATTATGGTGTTTTCTAAATAGATGTGTCCTAAAATACAATGTGTGTGTGTGTGTGTGTATGACACATAGGTAGGTAGTATATAACTACTGGATTTACATCTCTGGATGATAAATTGTTAGTGAGCCACTGAGCCTTTAAAAAAATTGTAAATATATTGGGATGATAAATTTTTTTTTGGTAGACAAATTTTAAGAAGGGGTTTGAGCTCAACCCAATTCAAGGGCAGGACACCTAACTCATGATCCACTGGGGCCTGTCCCTGTGGGCTCTGGAGCATGACCAGCAAGCCCTTTATGTCTGTCTACACGGGTAGGTTACTCCCAGTTTCACTTAGCTACGGAGATGTCTCCCCAAGCGCCGCGATGGAGACACAACAAAGTGTCATTCCCCAGGATCGAACTCGCGACGTGGTGGTCAACTCGACGCTCATTGTTCAATCCCTTCGCCACTAAACCCAGGACGATGGGTAGAGGATGATAAATTTTGTAATGAGTATTCTTTGAGCAATTTTCCCTTATCATTATTGCTTATGATTGGAAAGAACACGTGTATCATCCAATGATATTACATGGATCAGATCTTGAAACACGTGACTCCCCATTGTTACTTTGTCTTTCATTCTCTGTAAGCATTTTACCATCTCCTGCCTCTTTCATTATTGTTATGTCTGTCCACAATTTTAATTTTGTCACCTTGTACACCTCACTATCACGCATGCATGACATCAACATATTATATCCACGTATCCTCTACTTCTATGCATGTATATATGTACAAATACCTGTGACTTATAAATTGGTTAACAAAACTCCCGTTACCTTTTACATAGAATAACATGAATAATTCTCAAATAAGTGCCTTATCAGCTACCTAATTTTTCTTTGTTTGACAGCTCTATTCGTTTATATTTAAATAGTAAACCCACCTAATATGCAGCTAAGGATATCCTGCAAAAAAAAATAAGGATCGAACTTAAATTCTATATTTCTTTTATATAAATAAAAAAGAATATCTGCAAACATAAAACACTTCAATTTTTATTACAAAACATATTTATATGTAAATTAAATACTTTCAAAGATTTATGCCCAGTTATTAAACAAATTCAATAGATCATGTGATGAGTGAGAGAGTGCATTTTAAGTTATTCTTACAAAATAGAGACACTCACTAATTTTATTATGTTCCATCGTCTGTTATCATGCCATATGTTAACAATTTCCACACTAAATCAGAGGAAATGTAACTATTTTGAAACTTTCATTATTTGACGTACAATTAATTAAAAAGAAATTGTAAGTTTAATTTTAAATGTATAATTGAGCTATACTATAAACCATATAGAACCTCAATGCACAAATAATACATTGAATCATTGAATGTAATAATACATTGAACATTTTATAAAAAAGCATTAGGTGAATTGGGTGGTTCTAGAATTAATTTATTAGGGGAAATACAACTTAATTTATTATCGTATTATAATAAATTACACACATAATATTCCGGTTTTCTTTAAAGATATCTTTCACTGTCTAGCTAGTTCAAACGGTGGCGTTCATTATCATGCCTTATACTTAAAACTGATATCACACTCATTTAGTTTAATAACTAGCTAGATTATACACACACATATACCCTATAAATTAGTTTTATTTTTTATAAGATACAGATAACTGGATTGCAGAGATAAAAGAAAATACTTAAGGAGTTAAGTAAATACATAAAAAAGTAACTCATTTTCCAAAAAAAAAATCCTCATTTATGGAAAGGTTTAGAGAGCGAGCATAATATAGAATAAACAAATAGTTATAGTAATGGTATGAAAAAACTTAAAATAAATCTAAGTACTTACAATTTTAAAAAATTTGTTAGTGTCTTTTTATAAATAGAAATTTTATATACAAATCAGAAAGAATTTATATGAGTTGGGTCTAAAAGGCTTACTAAAATTATGGTATGTATGTAGTGAAACTCAAAATCACTTTAATAACGCTCATCAATAAAGATCTTACATTAACAATATAACGAGATTTGAAATCATCATCTTGTGAGTTGTGAACCAGCTCTCTGTTGACAAGAGTAACATTTGTTGACTTGTGTGGATAGGTGTGAATGAATATGTGTGTGCGAGTGAGAGTGGGATAGGTCCAGAAAGGTCATTTCAAAGTTGAAGAGAACATTATGAAGCAAATGAAGACGAAGAGAAAACCTCCAGAAGGATTTGGACAGTGATGACCTAAACACAAAAAAGTCATGGCTTTATTAATTGATGTGCTCACTTCTTTTAAATATTCTTTAGAAAACGCTACGCGCGCACACACACTAGTTTGTTCTTTTCTTGGATTAGTCTAGGCAGTTCAATCAAGTTTAACGGTTCATAATTGGAAGGATACAATCATTTTTGGCCCTTCGTAGCTAGATGGAGAGTCACTTAGTTTGACCCCCAATTTTTATTTTTCAAAGTAAATAAAATTACATTTTAAAATTAGTTCATATTTTTCCAATCTTGCCACTTACAAATGGGTTATTTATGAATGATAATATTTAATCAAATTATTTATTACAAATTTAATTTATAATATATTTTTAA
This sequence comes from Mimosa pudica, assembly GCA_029929735.1. Classification (NCBI taxonomy): domain Eukaryota; kingdom Viridiplantae; phylum Streptophyta; class Magnoliopsida; order Fabales; family Fabaceae; genus Mimosa; species Mimosa pudica. The sequence goes on along the minus strand of JAKELP010000037.1, from coordinate 1,169,617 downwards.
GTAATTTTATTGTAATATTTGAAGACAAAATACAGTATTTGATTAGTTCTAATGTTTTGTGAAGATTTATATAAGAATACCTTTTCTGTATGGTTACTAATACAGTTTAATATTTTTCTTTCTGAAAAGTAACTTAGTGTTCATATATTTTTAATGTCATATATTTCATTTTATCCGAGTTACAAAAAGTGTAAAAGAAACCGTTTTATTGTACTTCTTTTGGCAAACTTTACTAAATATTTTGTCTAAAATAACATTAAGTTTGAGAAGGACATTAAGAGTCAACATTTTGACTCCTCAAGTACAGAGTGGGCCCTCGTGTCGAGAGCATGCGTGTCCTTAGTAGGTCCCACGTTGACGATTCCTAAAACGCGTTACTTTAGTCGCGTGGGGATGAGGGGATCGGACTGAAATATTGATTTAATTGTTACAGTTTTCATTCAAATTGTGACGATAATTGGAGTTATCATTATCAGTAAAATTTGTGGCGAAAATAAATCATTATCAATAATTTTTTGCAACAGTTAATATGTTGACATTCTGGTAGAAATAACTTGTTTTTTATCAAAAAAATAACTCTTGTTTTAAACATATGATTAAGGTGATTTTTTTTTTAAATTGTAGATTGAGCGAAATAAATATTCGATTTGATTATAACATATACTACATTTAATTAAACTACATATTTGTTTTGAAGATCAAAACTTAAGGAAGATGTTATATATCAAATATTTCTTTATCTTTATATGCTCATATAATTTTTCAAGATTGATAGGTTTTCTAGTTTCACACTAGGATATATAGACATTATGAATGTCATCAATCACATCATCATCATCTTTTTTATGTACTATATTCATTACAACATTAAATTATATATTAGTTTATAAGTAAGATAAGTTAATGTTGAGAAACAAATATAATTAAAACATACATGATCTTTATAAACATTATAAATATGGGTAATGTTTTTACAAATTGTGCAGGCCAGGAAGATACATAAGATACAATTATGTATGAAGTCACATAAAAATATATAGTATTTTGGCACTGTAAAATAATCAATTCATTAAACAATGAGTATCAACCTGGCGGGTTCGATCCCTAACTCTTGTGAATGAAGTAAATTCACATACTAGATGTCTACCCCTTATATGGGACTTCAGAACAACGAGAGATTAGTCTCATTTGACACGCGAGGGATACCTTGGTAACAAAAAAAAAACAATGAGTAGATATTGAGAACTGAAATTATAAATGATTGTAAAAATACCATATCTATGAATAAAAAACTAATGCAAAGTGTAATGTTATTTAAATAATTATACCATAATAATATTATATGTTAAGAATATAAATAAAATCTATATAACTTTCAAAATAATTTTTTGATAAAAAAATCAGTAAAATCTATTCTACATAAGAGTAAATAAACAAACATAAACCACACCTAATGGCACTAAATAAAATTCAGTAGGCATTTCGAAAAAACGTTTATTAATTAAGCATGCATGTCGATACTCGAAGTTCACTTCTCCACTAATTTGTTGAAGTTCAATCAACCAACCTCAATAAAACATATTACGACTTTAAAGGTTAAGTTATTACGATTCTTAGAAAGAATAGTATTTCAATAATCTTTGCTAAGTTTACAAATGCATACGTAGAATCATTTCTCAAGCAAATTATATTATTTTCTTTAATGTGTCCCATTCTTAAAAACTAACGAGGGAAACCCAATTTTTTTGCTTCTATATATGGATCCCTATTTTGGATATATTGGAATGAAATTCAACATATTTAACTCATGATTTTTGATAATTAAATTATCAGTGATAGCCATCCATCGTTACCTCCAAGTTGACCCACAGTAATCACTTTAATGTCTTGAATCTTAGATTGATTCAGCTGAATCTTCCTTGCATCAAAATTGGCGGATGGCCTTAATGGCTTAGCCTTTGATAGGAGTTCATGAGCATACTACAGCAGATATTATATAAAACTTTTGAATTGCGTCCCTTCCATCAAATTTGCCGACAAACCATCACAACAAACTACCTCTTCCAAGATCCATCATATATTCATACACAACCCATATTCACATTAAAATTCACATAATATCATGTCCGAAAAACTAGACTTATCAACTGAAAACCACATAACTTTAATTTCAGGACAATCACGCAAGACATGTGCAAATTTTCTACATCATAATTACACTAAATACATATAAGGTTGTCTCACTAGCTAATTCCCTTTTCATTCTGGCTTCTTTGATAAGTAACTTGTTATGTAGAGAAATGCGATAAAAGATTTACATTTTTAAGGCAACCCTTACTCCATAAACGATTTGCTCTTGAATCTTCATATTCCAAAATATTTGACAATTTCATGTAAAACTTTCCATTTCAAAATATTTGAAGATACATATGGATACTAAATGAAATGGACTGATGTATCATATATGTATGATGTATGTATCGAATATGAGTATGTATCACTTAACTTTTTAAAATTATTTTGTAAAACGATTTCTATAAAGTGTTACCTGATTATTATTTCATTCCCAAAAAATTATATTCTTTTATAACAAAAAGGGTTAAGGGTCAAATCTATCACTCTTTGACAAAAGTTCACTCAACATAAACAAAAATTAGACGCGCTCACATTCCGGCGGTTTCAAGAAAAACGCGGCTAAAATATCACATTTCGGCTTTTAATGTTGTGCAAGGCAAAAAAGCTCTCACATCCCAGAATGTGATATTTTAGCCGCGTTTTTCCTGAAACCGCCGGAATGTGAGCGCATCAAATACTCGTAGCTTCTGTAGTATGGCCTAATAGGGTGATGTCGCAAGTGCCATGACCTAATTAGGTCAAAATTAAAAGTCAAGCTCATAAAAATCTTGAGTGAACATTACTAATACTTGAGTTCTAGTTTGAACCTTAAATCTTTTCATATATCTGGTGACGATGTGGTGATGACGTGGCAGGTGACGTGGCCTAATTGGGTGATATGACAAGTGATATGACCTAATCTGGTCAAACTTAATTGTCAAACCCGTCAAAATTGACGGAAATGCTAGATTTGACTCATCCTGTAATAGATGTGTGCTAAACTTGAGACCCAAAATTCTTGTTTATGTTGGGTGAACTTTTGTCAATAGTAAAGTGCTAGATTTGACCCTTAACCCTAACAAAACATATCGAATACATCGTAATTTACATTGATTGGGTTGTTGGAAGTGTGGACTTTCTGGGAATACTAAATGATATGAGAATACATAAGTTGAACATGATTACAATATATAACAAATATTACTAATGAAATTCGAGTCAACATCACAATTCCAAGTTTCTTATTATATTACTTGACTAAGGGTGAGGGCTATGATGAATATTAGTTTACGACTTTATTCATCAATATTCAGGTCAACTTGTTCGAAATTCCAAAGATGACACCGAAACTTGCGTCTGACCTAACTTGGTTTCTTTGGATCCAAGTCAACTCCTTTTTTTCTTGCATCGCCCCTTTTCTTTAGGTCTTTGTCAACTCATTTTTGTGATTTTTAATATTTTTTGTTTGATGGTTATGCATGAATCTAATTGTCTTTGACCAAGCATACGAAGGAGGTCGATCACTACAATGTACTTACATTGAACATAAGATGCTATTTATGCATATATATAATCCTCCATATATTGCTGTTTTAATTATGAAAATAAACGATGGTGAGTGGATATATTTTATTAACCAGTAATTAATTAGTTTTTTGGACTTGACATTTGTTGGAAACACATACAAAAATACATCAAAATATATACTTTGAGTAGTAACAGAAGAAACCATGCTTAAAGAGGCTGTTTAATATGAGGGGACGAGGGGTAAAAACTGGGAAGAGCGAAAAGCTTTAGGGTAAAGGTATAAAAATGGTAATGAACTATTACGCTAGGAGTACTTAGGGAAAAAACTATTTTCAGTCTGAATTCTGGTAATGAAAAATAACTTTTGTTTCAATTTAGGTAACGCCGTTAAGTTTGACTAACATTGACCATTAAAAGTTGACATTGCGTTTCCAAAATAATTTTTTTTGCTGACATGGTGCGCTCATGGTTGGGGAGAAGGAGACCGGGGGTGAAAGTGAGGGGTGTTTTTGTTTCTTTTAATTTAAATAATGTCCACACATTTAGAAAAATTTTGTCACATGAGCGTGTCACGTTAGCTTTTAATGGTCAACGTCAGTCAAACTTAACGACGTTACCTAAATTGAAACAAAATTTATTCTTTATTACCAGATCTGAGACCAAAAACTATTTTGCCCTGAGTGCTCATAGCATAATAGTTCATTACCATTTTTGTACCTTTACCCAAAAACATTATTTGTTAGATTGTTTAAAAAATTAAAGAAGTGAGGTTAAAATTTTTTTGTTACTTCTTTTTCACTTTAACTTGCATATTATATTCGTTGGGATTTCAAAACTCAATTTCTTCAATTTTTCAAAATTCAGTTCATAAATTTTCTCTCCTCATCCCTTCATATCACTCATATCAAAACAGTTCATACCTGAATAAATTAAGAAACGATGCTCCACAGTACACATGCAAGATATAACGAACATTTTCTGCATAGGGATAATAGTTCATGGTGACATAACATCAAGATAATATTGTAACACATGAGGGGAAAGATTAAGAAGGGTGCTTAGGGATAATAGTTGGTGTCACTTCACCTTAGCCCGTCTAACCTTGGTACACCTAACGCACAGGTCTCCATTCCATAATCATCACCTTAGACCCTTCACATTTTGATATTAACGGCTTACATTTAAAATTTGTAATTTGTTGATTTTGAAGTGATTAACTCTTTTTATGTTAAATGATAGTTATGAGATCATCTTTAATTTATTTCACATTTTGCATATATTAAAATAAAAAATTATTCAAAATATAAAAATTAAATTAAAACAAATCTAACTGTCCAAAATCAATCAAACTATTTAGATTTATATTGATAATAAGAACATTTTTCTCATTCAAATGATAAGCATGGAATTGGGATCCCCTAAAGCACGCAACCTTACACCATAAAGTATCTATCTATTATATAAGCAAAAAATCTGTGGCTGTTGAGATAATATAAGGGCCACTAGAGACGGTTTATGTGCAATGAACATGACTTACAAAACAAACAGTGATGTTGATTTAATGTAAAAACCATGTAAATGTCATTAAATCGGTAATTTAAAATATATCAAGGATCCAACAAAATTAAATATCTTTGATAGTCAGTTCTAAGATTTTTCGTATTAACCTTTGTATCATCTCATCAAGCTTATTGTTTAATAAACATATATAAACATGTCTTTGTTCTTAATTAATATACGATGGGTTTTATTCTCTTGCACATGTACTCACACTAGTAAACAACTATATATTGCTATAACCTTGAATATCAACATAGAAAAACTATTTAAAGCCATTTCAAAAACATTTTTACACGCATAAACCTTAAGTAAGACATTTTATGTTGATGATGATGACTTTAATAACTAATAATTTAGTAGTACTATTATAATGTAATTGTGTTTCCTACTAAAGAAAAATGAAAGGAATGAACAATAGATGGAAGGGTCTGATTAAATTTTGTCAAACACATGCGATGACTATTAGATTTTACTTTTTATACGTTTACTTAACCAAAATGTGTTTCCAGTCACTTAGATTTGCATTGGCTATAAACTTGTTAAAATCTTACGAGTTTAAATGTCAAATTTACCATTTTAAATTTATACTCCCTCCGCCTAAATATAAGACCTAGATAACTTTTTTTGGAAAGATTAAGGTTGCGAAATAGGTTATTAAATGATGACATATTTGATATCTTTTTAGATTATCCATTAGCTTATAGATAAAATAAACTAGTTTAAGAGAAAACAATAGGTAAATCAATTTATAATTAACTTATTTTTTGTTTTTTTTAGGATTTTCAAAAAAATCATCTAGGTCCTATATTTAAGAACGAAGGGAGTAGTTTACTGAAAATCATGTTAACTTGTTTTAAATCTCATTTTCATTATTTTTATGTGATAATAATTTATGACTTTATAGATAATTTTCATATGAATGTCTTTATTTGGTTTGAATATTGATATATTTAATATCAACGACTTATAATTAGAATATATTTTAGTCAAATTATTGTTATTTTTTTAATATCTTATTGAATTATATACTAGAAACACATATTTATGAATAAGGTAAACTCTTACAAGTTTATGATTTGAGTGTATGATACGATTTTATATTCTTTTCACTAGTTTATTTAAACTGATGAGTTTGATAACATTGATCTCATTATTGTTTACTTCTTTAATCACTTGAAATCAAAACCTTCATTATTATCGTGTGAATAAAAAAAGATTAATCATGTTTTATGAGTTCTTGCATAGATCTAGAGAAAGCAGAGTTATGCTTGAAATAAAAAAGAAGAAAGAAAGCAGTGTCATTGATTATACCATGCTTTTGCCGAAAAAAAGAGAGTATAATATGCTACTAATAAATAATATTTGTTTATATTAGTTGAACAAAGCCATAATTTCAGGCCTAATAAAATAATCGTGCTTACCTGATCAGGTTATTCACTTGTTAAGCATACAACCAAATTGTTTAGTACGCTGTTCTGTCACGTTTTTAGACCTTAGTCAAAACGATGACATGCTTCTTTATATCACAACTTAATCTGAAAAAGATTGAACAAATCAGCTTAAAAAAATTGCAAAATGTTAGAGTTGACATTTTGAAGATATTTGGTTAGGTAAATAGGTTTTTCATTCTTGAACTTAACAAAAGTATTTCACTGTATAATTTATTAATTTAGAATTTGACCTTTTTACGATATCTAATAAAGGCCAACTTCTGAAGACCAGAAAAAAATTCACTAATTGAAAAGCTTAAAATCTAACCTCTTTTCATAAAATAAATTTGATATGAAATTACAATAACTTTGAATGAATTTTGTACATAACTAAGTTGACTCAAACCCACGTCATGATTAAATATTTGACTATTAATGATACACAAAAGAATTGAACTTCAAAATAATTAATACTAAAATAATTAAAATCTCATAATAATATATTCTGTATAAGGTATAGTTAAGTGCACAATTAGGCCATTGACAAGAGGTTGACATGAAATCTAATCTTGTTTGTTCCATGCTACAGTGTGTTAGGTCAAGTATTAGTTGGCGGTTTAGTTTTTTCTAATCCCGTGTCTAATACGCGCCACCATCATGCACATACCAACATTTTGAAACCCGGACCGGACCGGACGGTCCGACCGGTGGGTAAAACGGCCCGATTACCTCTATCGGGCCGTTTTACTGTGTAACCCGGGGTTGACCCGGGGTCGACCCGGGTGAACCGCTGTTGACCCGGGGTTGGCCCGGGTTGACCCGCTGTTGGCCCGCTTTTGACCCGGCCAGAAATTGACAACTGCAGAAAAAAAATATATCAACAGAAAAAAAATGAACTTGATTAAAAAAATATCTTCATCCTAATTATATTAAGTTATTAAGTATTAACAATATTTATATATTTAATTTTCATTAAATTATTACGTCACCGGTTCGACCGAACGGTCCAACCGTTTCAACCGTTTCAACCATGACCCGCTCAGTTTTCCGGCTCGACGTCCGGCTCGGGTTTTAAAACCTTGGCACATACACATATAAATGCAAATAAATTCACACACTCACATGAATATGTAATGGGGTTAATTAAGTCTCTTTAATATTCATGAACTTCAACCCAAAGAGCAACCAAAAACTACCAACATAAGGAGTGTTTTTTTATCCTAATACCTAAAGAATACTACTCCCTCCGGTCCCTAATGTAAGAGCCCAAAATTTGAATGGTTTTGGTCCCTAATGTAAGAGCTCACCCCATATTCTCTCCTCATTTAATGCATTTTTTCCTACTTTACCCCTAACTCTCTTTCATATTTATTAATGCTTATGTATTTCTCTCTCTTAAAAGTACCATAATAAATATGGGCAATTTTGGAAAAGAAGCATTAACTCCAGACACCCAACTAACATTCACATGTTTTCTTAAGAAGCGTTTTTTTGACGGCTAGCTCTTACATTAGGGACCGGAGGGAGTATTATTTTTGGTAACTTTAATTTATTCTCCATTTAATTTTAATGGTGACATTTAATTGGTGGGTCACATATCATTATTGCCAATGAATGATTACCTAAGTATCAATTAATTAACACTTTAACACAATAAACAATGAAATGTAATATATCAACTTTACATAAGAACAATTAAAAAGTATCATTCTCGCCAACACCATCAAATTTTGCTTAACTATCGTTAGATAATTGCCACATATCTACAATGCATTGGCTAATCTAATGACAGTTAGACAAAATCTAACGATATTGCCAAAATGATAAATTTTACTTGTTCTTAGACATAGTTGAAACTTTTTATTGTTTGTTGTGTTGATTGATACATATGTTATACTGTTTATTTTCTAAAATGATATTTAAGTAGACACATTTTTTTTAACTGATAAGTAGACACATTGACATAACACCTAGTGGACAACTAAAGGAAATTTAAATTTAAAATCAAAATTTACGAGTACTTGATGCTCTTTAATAAAACTTTCAATGCATTTAAGAACACTTATCTAAGCCATCTCATCACTAATTCAACATGAATTTATTCAAGTGTTGTGTTTGACATGACAAACATCCGGTTTTTCCGTACATTAAATTTGGTCATAAAAGATACAAAATAATACTTAAAGGACATTTAAGATAAAAAAAACTTCTTGTTATTGGTATCTCCTCAAGTAAAACTTTATGAATATTGAAGAGCTTTAACCCATTATAATAATCAAGTCGGACAACTTAAATGGACCTTTCATCTTTAGCAAAGGGAGATGTTTTGGATTACAATAATTTTTTACCAACAAACTAATTGATAATCAGGGATTCTAAAGAGTTATAACTATTATATTCCAATTTACGCACGTTTGGGCAGGGGATAATTGTAACATTATATTTTAAGTCAATTTTAATAAGGTTAGTACAACTTTTAATCCTTGAATTTTTAAGTTAATTTTAATATTTATCCCTGAACTTTAAAATTAGTTGTTTACGTTTTTTAAACTTTTATCAATTTTGATCTTAGTCCGTAAGCTCAATTTAAGGATAAGGAATTAAATTTTAGTTTGAGTGCTTTGACATAATTAGGAGTGTTCATTATTTGTCTGAGTGCTATAATAATTTGAATACTTTCATTTCGAACAATCAATTATGTATTAAAGTGAAATTTTAAATGATAATACTTTTCCAATAAAGAGCTAATGGTACTAATTTTTTGTGAGATAAAACTAAGATCACTAACTTTTCAGCATAGTTTTGTCGCTATAATAATTCGTTCACTCTTCTGTTTAAAAAAATGCTAAAATCCCCTCATTATAAAATTTACTTATAATAAAGTTACTACTAATAATAATAACAATTGGTTTAAGCTACTTTTGAGGAAGGCGGGAGTCTCTCCCTCCAATCTATAACTTCTTAGGCGGTGGAAGTTCTTGTCTTGTCATTGTGCGAGAATTTTTCTACGGTGTGCGCCTTCCTCACTGGTTCTAACCGAAAAAATAGAGACATTCGTATTTTGCATTTCCTACAGTCTGCACCTCCCTCACTGGTTCTAACCGGCAAAATAGAGACATCTGTATTTTGTTTTGGTTCGATTTTATTTTCATGTTTATTTTGGTTCTTATGGTTTGGTGGCTCACTACAAAAACAAGGCAAGTTAGTAATGATTAAAAACGACTACTAAATGTTACCACGAGGAACCATACCAATCTTGTTCTGCAGAAATAATGTTTTGAGATTTAGTCTTGTTTGGCAACATTTCAAACTTATATTTCAATTAAGTTAGACAAAGACTCACAGCTTTTTCAAAATAGCTTTTTTAATTGAAAATTTAGGTTTGGAGTAGAAACAAAGGTTTTGCCAGAAACTTTAATATATAGCTTTTTCAGAAGCTATTCTCCAGAATATATTCTTCAAAAGAGCTTTATCAAGTTTTTTCTGAAATGTTTTTTTTTTATTTCCCAAGGGTATCCCGCCCGCGTGTCAAGTGGGACTAATCCTTCGCTGTTCTGAAGTCCCATATGTTAGAATCTTAAGTTTTGATGAAGACTAAAATATGAAAGAATAGGCCAAGTACTTAGAAAGCAATAGGATAACATAGGATCCCAAGTAAGAGTGCAACCGGATGTGGATTTACTTCCGGATAGACTAGGACTTGCGCACGCGGATGAACGCTTCATCCCCCAGCGGCAGCGAGTAACTCACTAGGGAATTAACTTAGTCCATGAGCATTAGCTATACAAAACCTTAAGACTAAGCTATGATTCAACCGGAAGTGAAAGTGCTTCCTGTTAGATTTAGACTGGCGCAGGCTGATAGAATAGAATAACCCCAAGCGTCAGTGAAAAAGCCACGTCAAGTGAAATTGCTTCCTGATAGATTTTGACTGGCGCAGACTGATAGAATAGATATAACCCTAAGCGTCAGTGAGTTTACCTCGTCAAGTGAAAGTGCATCCGATAGCGTAGTGACTAGCGCTGACTGTTGGATTGAAGGACACTGAGCGAGAGTGAGTAATAGTAAACAAAATCCTTCATCCAGTGGTATCACTTCCGGATGTAGATGTGCTTCCGAATACATCATAGACTAAGGACTAACGTTCAAAGTATACAATACACTGAGTCAGAACATAGTCTAAGTAAGACTACTCCCCATAGCAAACAAGCTTCCCACAGCATGTATAGTTCTTACTATATTTGATTATATATATTGCTATGTTGGACTAACCAGTATGTGCAGAACTTAGTCACACTTCCAGATGCAAATGAGCTTCCGGATGGAAAGACTCTTGGCATTGGGATTCAGAGATTAACACTTGCAGAGCAAGATTGTCACTTTCGGATGAACGATGATCATCCGTCAGCAAGAGTACAAGAGTCAACATCACATACTCAGAAGTCAGAATGCTTTTGTCAGAGCAGAGGTGTCAGGACTACTTTTCAGAGATAAAACAAGTCAACCCTGCTAAGCATTAATGAAGATGTACTTCACAACGGTAACTTGGGATTAACGGCTATATTCAAACGGTCATATTCAACCTGCCGCCCAAGCCTTTGAAGTCGAGTATAAAAGGAACATCTACATTCAGAAGAAGGGTGCGAAGAGAAGAGAGCCTATTGTCTGAAACATTGTATTCTAAATTCTTCCCATCTTCTACTCTCAGATCTGAAGTTGTAACATTCTTAGAGAGTCATTCATTTGTACTTAAGTGAGTAACATCATCTACTCTTAGAGAGAGTCATTTGTACTTAAGTGTTTATCACAATCAGTTCATAGAGTGAACATATAACCAAATCCTCTAATTAATAGAGGCTGTTCTAAAGCTTGTGCTTGAAGAACAGAATTGTTATCTTACAATAGTAAGGGGGAGCATTTAGAGGTTTTCTAAATCTCCATAGGTTGCAAGTTAGCCCGCAAAACTTGTGGTTGTAAGGTTGCAGGTGATCTCGTTGTAAAACCTGAGGTTGTAAAGGTTTGCAGGTTAGCCCGTGATAAAACCTGTGGGTTGTTAGGTGAACCCGTGTTCGTAAAACCTAAAGTGTAAAGGCTTTCTTGTGCCTGGTTCAAACAAGAAGTTTAGTGGATTGAAAATCTCAGGTGGAGCCTGGGGACTGGATGTAGGTCTAGGAGTGACCGAACCAGGATAAACTCGTTTGTGCATATTCTGCTTATTTAAATCTCACACCAAGCACCACACCACTGCATACTCACTTGTGCTTGGGATGTTTCATCATCACTCTCATCAAGCACAAGGAGTAAAGTTTTAAGAAAAGGGAAAATTATAAGTTTTATTCTGCCACCCAATTCACCCCCCCTCTTGGGTGACAGCCACGCATTTCATTTGGTATCAGAGCAAGGTCACTTGTTTAAAGGATCCAACGATCTCAAGTGCAAAGACCTAGGCTGACTTGGGTTACAAAATGTGTTTTGAAGGTTTTGATCATACTATCCCACCCGTGTTAGAAAATGCTGATTTTTACTTATGGAAGGGAAGGATGAAAAGTTTTATACTATCCACGGATTTCAAAATGTGGGATGTCTTTGAAAAGGACTCTGATTTCAAACCAAAAGTAAATTGGACTGAAGAGGAGAAAAATTTATTTTACTTAAACCTTAGAGCAATGCAAATTTTGAACAAAAGTTTATCTGAAAATGATTTCCAGAAAATTAAACATTGCTCTAGGGCTAGAGATATTTGGAACACTCTTGACACTATGTATGCTTCTAATCAATCTCTTGAAGTTAAGGTTGTCCAAAGCTCATTATGTGCTCCCTGTGAATCAACCTTTGATGAGCTACTGGATGGTGATATAGAGGAAGCTAGCATCAGTAAAGAGAGTGTCAATTTGTGCCTAGAAGATTCAGAAACTGAAGAAAATAAGGTACCTGAACTTGAACCTTCTGAATTGCAAGACACTTATGATGAGTTACATATTGAATTCTGTAAACTTGCAAAAGAAGTTCTAGGCTTGAGAAAAAGGAATAGGGAACTTGAGAAACTTATCCTTTCTTCTACAACCAAGGAGTCCAAAGTTCCATTTTTAAAAGAAGAATTTTCAAAAGACCCTGAGATTTCAAAAGTTAACAAACATAGTGTCTTTGAAAAGAAAACTGACCAACACAATAATGACAAGAAATCTTATTCTGAACATCATCCCATTATCTGTCATTATTGTGGTAGAACAGGTCATATTTCTCACACATGCAATTTTAAAAGAAATTTAAATGTGAGGAACAAATATGTATGGATCCCCAAAGGACAAGTAAGGTCCAGCGCTAACCATGTAGGACCCAAGTATAAATGGGTACCAAAACTCCCTTCCAGTGCCTTACTTGTGCAGGAAAGATCAAGAGTTCCTCTTGCCCCAAAGAAGAGAACTCGTGGTGATGTCACTGCTGCAACCACCTGGTACAATCATAAGAAGCAGTGCGCTACCATAAGGAACAAAAACTTTGTCTCAGGGATAAGCTATCACAGAGTTCCATTCAACTATCCTGAGAAGAACAAGAGAGAGAGGATGTCTCAACCAACATGGAGAAAGCCTATGAATTCTGTCTCTCCTAAAGTGCTTCAGGCCAAAGATAAGTATAGAAGATCCCCTTGGGTAAGCAAGGGATCACTTAAGGTTGAAGCATGCAATAGTAAAATCTCCTATGCAAATGTTAGATGGACTTATTGAGATTTTACATCAAGCATCATGTATATGAACATTATATGCCCTATAAGAGTTTATCACAATGTTCATAGTCTACATGCTATCTATGACTATCATTATCAAACCGTGTATAACCATGTGCATATAGTCATAGTTGATTTGCAATGCCATATTCATAGTGAATAATCTTTAGGTGCATGTGAATCACATACTTCCTACAAACTGACAAGTCAGATCCAAGTCTGGATACTGAAAAGAGAAAAAAGGGGTTATTTGATATATTGTAGGAAAGAAGACTGGAAGCAACAACAAGATTCAAGACTATACATCAGCTGAGATATTTGTCATATTTTGATGAGTCGTCCCTCATGTCTGCTTCCTAATGCACAAAAGTCATTGATCGTGCAAGTCTGTTCATTTCTCACTTGAATGACATACTAGGGATCTAGAGTTAGAGCTTAATCACCAAAAAGCAACAAGGAGGGAAAGAAAGAATTGACATTCATCACAATACAAATGATGCTTAGTCATACTAAATCAATCAATGGTAGATTTCTCTCTTGATACTCTTTTTGGCCTTCAACGACAAGGATGATGATGGAGAAGAAAGATAACTCTCAACATTGTTGCTTCTTCTCCTGACACTAATGTTGAAGCTGTGAGGAAGTACAAAAAGGCAAAGCCAAATTTAATTGGCTTAAATAGGCTGAGAGCAGATGTGTGGCATGGAGTTGATACAACTCAAATGAAGTTTAAACGTCAGAAAAGCATCTATGCTTAATTGCTAAGACCTGCTAACTGTACTAACTTAGGCATCGAAGTGCCAATCCTTAGTTTTTGCAGGTCCCCCACAATGTTAAATCTTAAGTGAGTCCAACCGGAAGCAAAATCACTTCCGGATACTCTTTTGCTGGCGATGGATGATAACTCAATGTGATCAAGAGCACCACTCCAACCGGAAGCAAAACCACTTCCGGATGATTATTTGCTGGGACTGAGTATTGAAATAAAGCAAGCCAGAGCGCCAGTGGCAAACAAAGAGACACATCACTTCAGAAAACGTTTCAACTTCCTCTATGAAAAGTTTGTGCCTTCTCTGACTAATTGAAGCAACACGTGTCATCAGGTGTGTCGTTCCAACTTAAAATCTTACGTTACCCAATGTGTGAAAATTTGAAAGAAGATGCCCATTTTATCCTCAGAAGTTTTACCTATAAATAGATGTCATTTTTTCACTTTCACTTTTTACTTGCATCGTTTTCACTTGCATCATTTTCTCTGAAAACTCTCTTCATCTTCTTCATCATATTCTTCTTTTTCTTTACATATTTCTCGCATTTCATCTCCTTTTACCACCAATCCACACAAAAATGGCCGGATCTCATGAATCCAACCCAGTTACCTAGAAAACCTCTTCATCCAAGAAACACAAGTCGAAATCTAGGAAATCAAGTCACAAGCACTCTGGTAAATCTGGGCATCATGAAGAACATCGCGATGAACATCATGAACACCGTGAAGTTTCTGGGCAATCACTGGGACAGGATGAGAATATTCAGGGTCAGCCTGAAACTTCTGGTAGAGTGGAAGAACAGTCAGTGGTTTCTGAGCAAGAGAGGGAAGCCCTGAGAAAAGGGAAGAAGAAGAAGGTGCAATTTGCTGAAGAACCTTCTTCCAAGAGGCAGAGGGTTGAAGAAGATGATCCCACAGTATATAGAGATGGGGCATTGGAGAGTGTGGCCGCCAAATTTGAGACATCCACTCCCATCTTCAACCATGGCCTGTTCATCGATCTGGACAAGATTGATGAACTAGGGTTTCCCCATCTGCGCCCTTACTTGGAGAAGTATATGTCTTGGCTGGGCATCAACCAGGACTACAACGCCAACGTCCTGCGAGTCTTCTCCCAATCCCTCTCTGGCAGGGCTAAGTACAGGAAGGTTGATGGGAAAGAGCAAATCCACAATCTCTCCTTCTCCGCCACAGTAAGAGGGAGAACCTTCAGGTTCACATGGAAGACGCTGAATGAGTTAATGGGGATAACGGATGAAAGCATGAATGAGTGGCTATATCCAGAGGCGCACAAGTACAGCAAGGAGGATCTTGTGAAGCTATATGGCACCGATGGCAAAAAGGTGTCCAAAATGTCTGATTCATACAGACTGCTGTACTATGTTTACTCCCGGATGATGACTCACAAAGGGGGTAACTTCAATGAGTTCGCCAACGTTGACAACCCTTGGTTCCCCAGACTTCTCAAACAACAACCTATCAATCCTGGCCAGTTGATCTGCTTAGAGCTTCAGAGATGGTTGACCAATGACAAGTCTGACCATCTTCCCTATCCCACCATCATTGCCTTCCTCCTTGAGAAGCATCTGATCAAGGCTACATCTGCTGTGGAGGAAGAGAATGTCAAGTGTAAGCCTGTGGGAGCAACCAATATTGGGAAGATGGGCATCAAGTACTTCAAGCCTCCTAAGCCCACTCGCTCAGGCTCACAAGCCAGTAGTGCTTCTGGCACTTCAGCCCCCTCTGCATCTGGAGCAGGGGATCAGGAAGTTGACTCGCATGCTGGGCCAAGCCGTATTGCAAGAGTGTCAGCCTCTGTTAAGGCCTTTGCCGAGGAAGTAAAGGAAGAGCTTCTCTTCAGATTGCCTGAGTCCTTGGTGGGTCCTCTCCGTGCTGAGTGTGACGCTGGTTTCCAGCACCAAGGGGAGCGGATCCAGCGGCTCGAGGACAGAGTAGGACAGCTTGAGAATCACCTTGCCAGGGTGGATGCAAAGTTGGATCTCATCCTCCAACACCTACAAATTCCCCAACCATCTCAAGGTAACCTACCACCACCTCCTCCTCCTCCTCCTCAAAACCCACCTCCTCCACCTCCTAATCACCCTCAACTTCCCCCTCCTCCTCCACCTAACACTCAACAACCTCAACCACCACCACAAAATGACCAGCAACACCCACCATCACCAAACAATGACCACCAATCCCAACCTTCACCTACCTATGACCAGCAAACCCAAGACTCACCTCACAACTCTCCACGCCAATCCCCACTAAATTCTCCATCTCCATCTTCTTCACCCACTCTCTCACGACCTAACGCCCCTACTCGCTCACCACTCACCTTCTCTGCCGGAACATCCAATCCTAACCCTACCACATCTCAAACCCCCATAGTTTTTATCTCTCGAGATAACCCAGATGAAATTTATTACCTCCGGGACCAATCCCCTATCAGGTGGAAGGAACCACAACCTGATGTCTACTACTCCACCTACCCCTATGATGGCCTCTTTACCCACCCTACCTTCTTCGAAAGGAACTCCATTCTCTTTCCCAACCCTCCTCAAACTCCAGAACACCTATCTTCTCCCACATCCTCTACCTCTACCCTCTCACCCTCCCCTCCTAAGAGATTTGGCCCTGAGCCACCTTCATCCTCCTCCTCATCCACTCCATCCCTGGCACTCACCCTTGTTGATAATGACAAAAGGGGGAGAAATGTTATGTCTACTCTTCGCCTAAGTATGGCCACAAGGGATGTTCTCAGCCAGCCATCACTCTGGATTGATGAAGACATCACGGCCGCCTTGCGTCGTGCATTTGAGTCTCAGAGGCTGGGTGGTGCAGAAAGCCTCATAAGAGGAGAGGCCATCCGTTTCATGCAGCAGAAGAGAACGGCTGAGCAAGGATCACATTTGGAGATGGTTGTGTTTTGGCAGAATGAACAATCCTCACAACCTGAGTCATCATCAGAGCCTCCTCCAACTAAAACAAGTAGAGAAATTGTTGAGGAGATCATGATGAAGTGGGGACTCAAGAGACCCAACCATCCTCCCATAGTGATAGCCAAGCCTGTTCCTGCATCCACTGGGCAAGAGTCTGAGATCCCTTCATCTGAGCAATCTTCTGATCCTCCTTCCTCGTCTGAGCCAACAGTCAGAATCAGTGAGCCTAGAAAGAAGGCCGTTGCCAGAAGACGTGCCAGAAAGATAATTGCCTCCACTGAATCTGATGAGTCTGAGGAAGAGACTCCATCTGACCTACCTGAGCAAGGAACTTCATCTGCCCAGGTTGAGCAAGAAAATCCAGTGGTTCAAGCGGTTCCAATTCTGAAGGAAGTCAAATTGGAAATTGAAGACATGACTCCTGAGGAATTTGAGAAGTTTGGATTCACAGACAAGCTATCCTTTGGTCAGATGGCGTGCCTCGATGCTGACAGAGCTAGTGCCTTGCCCACTCCTCCAATTAGCAAGAGCAAAGGAAAGAGTAAGGGGAAAGGGAAAAGGAAAGCCCAGGAAGTTGAGGAGGATCCCAACTTCCCTGTATGGAACGTGAAAATCCGGGCTGTTCACTATCCCAATGGAGAGGTCCTCTACTTCGACGATGCTACTGGGTTCCCTGGGTATGAAGAAGTGGAGAACCTAAAAAGGGCATTCGAGGAGTCTATTGAATCAGAGAGGCTCAGAAGGGAAAGAGATGAAGAAGAGCTTCAGCAGATCATTGCCCAGATAAACCAGAGTGAGCGTGAGGCCGAGTTAGCCCAACTACAGAAAGAAAATGAAGAGAGACAAAAGGAGAGGGAGAGGAAAAAGAAACACAAACCCTGAACCCCCAATCCAAACAATTTCTTTTTAACTTAGAGTTTTTCTTTGTGTTTTGTTTTCATGCATACTTTCATTCATACTTAGTGAAATTTATTTGTATACATTCTTTACTTGTATATGTTATTTGATTGTATAACTCTGACTTGTAACTTCTACTTATCAATGACATTTGTCTAAGTTACTTGTTCTTATCTATTGCTTTTATTCTTTCACTAATCCTTCCTTAGGAACTTAATTGATAGAACTAGGTTTGTCATCATCAAAAGGGGGAGAATGTTAGAATCTTAAGTTTTGATGAAGACTAAAATATGAAAGAATAGGCCAAGTACTTAGAAAGTAATAGGATAACATAGGATCCCAAGTAAGAGTGCAACCGGATGTGGATTTACTTCCGGATAGACTAGGACTTGCGCACGCGGATGAACGCTTCATCCCCCAGCGGCAGCGAGTAACTCACTAGGGAATTAACTTAGTCCATGAGCATTAGCTATACAAAACCTTAAGACTAAGCTATGATTCAACCGGAAGTGAAAGTGCTTCCTGTTAGATTTAGACTGGCGCAGGCTGATAAAATAGAATAACCCCAAGCGTCAGTGAAAAAAGCCACGTCAAGTGAAATTGCTTCCTGATAGATTTTGACTGGCGCAGACTGATAGAATAGATATAACCCTAAGCGTCAGTGAGTTTACCTCGTCAAGTGAAAGTGCATCCGATAGCGTAGTGACTAGCGCTGACTGTTGGATTGAAGGACACTGAGCGAGAGTGAGTAATAGTAAACAAAATCCTTCATCCAGTGGTATCACTTCCGGATGTAGATGTGCTTCCGAATACATCATAGACTAAGGACTAACGTTCAAAGTATACAATACACTGAGTCAGAACATAGTCTAAGTAAGACTACTCCCCATAGCAAACAAGCTTCCCACAACATGTATAGTTCTTACTATATTTGATTATATATATTGCTATGTTGGACTAACCAGTATGTGCAGAACTTAGTCACACTTCCGGATGCAAATGAGCTTCCGGATGGAAAGACTCTTGGCATTGGGATTCATAGATTAACACTTGCAGAGCAAGATTGTCAATTCCGGATGAACGATGATCATCAGTCAGCAAGAGTACAAGAGTCAACATCACATACTCAGAAGTCAGAATGCTTTTGTCAGAGCAGAGGTGTCAGGACTACTTTTCAGAGATAAAACAAGTCAACCCTGCTAAGCATTAATGAAGATGTACTTCACAACGGTAACTTGGGATTAACGGCTATATTCAAACGGTCATATTCAACCTGCCGCCCAAGCCTTTGAAGTCGAGTATAAAAGGAACATCTACATTCAGAAGAAGGGTGCGAAGAGAAGAGAACCTATTGTCTGAAACATTGTATTCTACATTCTTCCCATCTTCTACTCTCAGATCTGAAGTTGTAACATTCTTAGAGAGTCATTCATTTGTACTTAAGTGAGTAACATCATCTACTCTTAGAGAGAGTCATTTGTACTTAAGTGTTTATCACAATCATTTCATAGAGTGAACATATAACCAAATCCTCTAATTAATAGAGGCTGTTCTAAAGCTTGTGCTTGAAGAACAGAATTGTTATCTTACAATAGTAAGGGGGAGCATTTAGAGGTTTTCTAAATCTCCATAGGTTGCAAGTTAGCCCGCAAAACTTGTGGTTGTAAGGTTGCAGGTGATCCCGTTGTAAAACCTGAGGTTGTAAAGGTTTGCAGGTTAGCCCGTGATAAAACCTGTGGGTTGTTAGGTGAACTCGTGTTCGTAAAACCTAAAGTGTAAAGGCTTTCTTGTGCCTGGTTCAAACAAGAAGTTTAGTGGATTGAAAATCTCAGGTGGAGCCTGGGGACTGGATGTAGGTCTAGGAGTGACCGAACCAGGATAAACTCGTTTGTGCATATTCTGCTTATTTAAATCTCACACCAAGCACCACACCACTGCATACTCACTTGTGCTTGGGATGTTTCATCATCACTCTCATCAAGCACAAGGAGTAAAGTTTTAAGAAAAGGGAAAATTATAATTTTTATTCTGCCACCCAATTCACCCCCCCCTCTTGGGTGACAGCCACGCATTTCACCATATAGGGGGTAGACAGCTGGCCTGTGAATTTGCTCCTTTCGCAAGGGCTAGGGATCGAACCCCCAACCACTTGCTTAAGGGACGAGAGTACTTACCACTCACGCCAACCCGCCAGGTTTAGTTTTTTCTGAAATGTTATTCTTCAAAAACTATATCCAAACTTTAAAGTTATTTTTTAGCTTTTTTAGATGTCAATGAAATTTCGTCTACCTAATTTTCATCTTTCGTGTTGGTGTTTGTGAGTTATTTCGTTTCTATGAGATCGACTCATGGAGATTCCTTCAAAACTGATGCTACCAAAATTTTGATAAAAACTCCGCAAGTGTACGGATCGTAAATTTAGTAAAGTGGTAGTTCAAGGTCGATCCCACAGAGACTCAGACAATTAATAACTAGGCATTAGACCTCCTATTTTCATTCAAGTTGAGTAAATAAAAGAAAATTGATTTTAATTACCTAATATCTAAGAAAATAAAATAAAACAAATATTCACACAGATGAAATTCACGAGTCAAAAGAACAACCTAGAGCCACCAATCCCTTATCTGCTTCTTAGATTTTATTCCCCACTAAATTAATTATGAATTAATCCAACTAGCTAATCTAGAGTACTAGTGTCTATAAATGCCTTTCGGTTTCCACCTATATCCTTGCCTAGCTTAATTACACAATGTCTTGCACTAATTTACTAAGCCAATTAATATCGGTACCGCTCTAATGTGACTATGTAGGGCTTCTAGGTATATGTCTATCCTAGTCGCAAATCAGATAAAAATCCAATCCTACACTATTTAATCCCATGGTCTATTTAAAATTCCCTCTTTCAAGTCCAATTCTAAATTCCCTAAACATGTCTAATGGTGATCAAGCACTAAACAAGTTAACCAATAATAGCAAAATTAAATAAACTAAATCAAATTAACCATGACTAAATAGTGGGAAATAAAATACTAAGTTACAAACAAGTTCATAGTACTCTAGGTTGTAAAAGAAATTAGCCACACATAGGGTTCAACATAAGAATTGGGTGAAAATCCAAAAACATACTACAAGTTCACAAAGGAGTAAGAATTGGACAAGATTGAGGAGCTGCTTCCTTCCTTTTGTGTGTTGATGTCAATGCATATGTGTGTGTGCCTTTGTAGTACGTCTCTGGTGCCTCCTTCTTTTCCTTGCGTCAATAACGTGTGATCTGCTTCCTCTCGTCTTCAATTTCTTCGTGAATCTCGTGTAGGCTATAGGAATTGGAAGAATTATGACCAAGCCTCTCTTTCTCCTCAATTGCATGTGTATATTTATAATAAAATAGTCCAACACCATATTGCCTTTGCCTTGCATGTTAAGTTTCTTTTCTTTCCTTTTCTTGTATGTCCCTTTCTCTTTATTTCCTTTTTCATTAAATATGCATTCATGAAGAGAAAGAAATAGGAAATAATCACAATGACTCAATCACATAATCTCATTAATAGGAAACTTCTCATCAAAATATTTCTTTTAATATATTAAGTTTCCTATTTCAATTAAATTTCATATTTTCCAAAAGAATCACTCATATACTCTCAAATTACTTTCTTTCCAATTCACATCAAAATCACTTAATTATTTAATTCATGACTCCCCAAATACAACAAAATATTTCCTAAAAACCACTAAATATGGGGAGTCATCACACCCCCACACTTGCATTAAATCTTGTCCTCAAGATTTCAAATTGTTAACACATTAGCACAAAAAATGAAATCAAGATTTTATCATCACAAAGTTGAAATCAATTCAAACTCTCAACAATTAAATCCTCTTAAAAATCTCTCTCACCATCCCCAAATGCAAGCAATAAGACAATCAATTTGATAGAGATAAATCACAAAAGTATGTCCCTCACCGGTCAAAGTGTTTACACTCTACTCTCAAAGTATATAGGGGTTGTGTTTCACTCAATTCCATCTATGTAATCCAGCTACCATAGGCTTGTTTATCATCTCGATATCCACTCTTATATCTCAATGCACACACAAATCAAAAGGACTTTTAAGGGTCGTAATGAAAAAGGTAGGATAATGAAATGAAAATGAGATGGAGGTATATTTGAAAAGTGCTAAACCATTTCAATTATAGTAAGGAATGAAGGAATCACATAACTTAACAAGCACATAGGGGTTGACTCTTTTGAACTCCACAATTCTTCGATTCTTTTGATTTTCATCTTCTTCTTTCTTTTTTTTTTCTTCTTTTCTTTGTTTTTTTTTTCACACTTTGTGTGATTTTTTTTCTTCTCCTTTTCACCTTCACTTTTTTTTTTCTCCTTTCTTCAACACTTATATTTCCCCTTTTCCTTTTCTAATTCCTTCACCCCTTTCCATATGAATATAGTATAACACTTTTCAAAGCGTAAATGGAAGAAATAGATAAGAGATGAAAAATTGCATCAAAAGAATTCAAAGGCTAAAATATGCAATCTTTCTTTTTAAAAGAGAAGCAAGCTCAAAGGGGTTAAGCAATGGAAATAATGTAAAAGGGATGGCTTTTTGGCTAAACTAGCTATGAAACGAAGGCCTTAATCATTTTTGTGCATACAAGAGATTTGAGCGTCAAAAGACATTCAAGACAAGTTCTAGAGGGGAAATTACAATAGATGTACTCACTCATAAAAAAATATAATTAAGGCTCAAATTCCTCACAAGGCTTTTTGACATACTAGAGTAATTTATCTAAATCAAATAGCTTGCTTTTTCACTTACATTCAAAGAAGATGAGATCAAAGTCTAATCAAATCCAATTGTTTTAAGTTCAAATCAATCCCAAAATTGGCAAAAAGATTTTTTTTCCAAGAAAATTTTACAAAATGAAAGCTTGAGGACAATCTTTAGAGAACAATGATACCCTCATACCCCCACACTTAAATGTCACATTGTCCCCAATGTGAACATGTAATATAAGTAGTGGAATTACAAAAATTATCCATAGCAAGTGTAAAGATGACAAATATTTCAACTTCCATATCAACCAAGCAAAGTACTCAAGAGGTACACAGTCAAGACTAATCATCACACACACACATATCAATAAGCACCATCACTCATTACCAAAATAATTCTCAGTCAAATAATATTAAGAAAAAGTTAGAAGAATACTCCCCTTCCTCTTCTCGATTTCCACTCTTAGCTCCTAGTCCATCAAGATTAAGTTGAAGCATCCTTTGAGGTCAAAAGAAAAAAAATCCTACAAACTCAAAAAAAAAAAAACAAAGCATCAAATACCAAAACCTTGGGTTGCCTCCCAAGAAGCGCTAAGTTTAAAGTCTTCAGCCAGACTTTCCAAACAAATCCTTAGTCATAAGTATCAAAAACCATAATCACCTCATCTTCATTCCTTTTCAAACAGTATAAGTGATCAATTAAACCAATTACTTGTGCCTTTTCAATCATAGACAATTTCAAAGAACAAGCAATCACTGATTTCAAAGGAATTAGAATATGATCATACAAACAATTAGATGTATGTCTTTCTAAGATTAATGAGTATCCAATAAAATCAATTTGACTCTCATCAGTAAGAGTCACAACAGTAATAGGAGAATGATCCAAAGTAGTTATAGGAACACTCACATCAACATGTATATCAGAATCACAAACATTTGAATTCACATCTTCAACATCAATTAAACACCCATCAATTTCTTCTAAACAAGTTTCAGGCTCTATGACAACCTCTAAATCTTCTTTAACTTCATGGTCATCTCTATCCTCAATTATTGATTTTAACATTTTCAAACAATCTTCTAACCTTTTGAAACTATCCTCTTGCCATTTCAAACTATCCTCTAGCATTATCAAAAATTTACCGGCTAATCTTTCTAATCTGTCAAGCCTTTCTTCTAAACAAGAGTTTACACTATCCTCAAAATTGTTTACTTGAACTCTTGATCCAGAACTATTGTAATATTTCTCATTCCTTTCCAAAAAGATATCGGCTAATCTTTCTAATTTGTCTAACCTTTCAAAACAAGAATTCTCATAATCAATATTTTCTTGAACATGTGAAAAAGACATGAAGGGTGGGTCTATTGCATGTGAATAAGAAACAACATGTGGGTTCCAACACTCATCTTGCTCAAAATTCCAACTAGGCCTAGAAAAATTATCAACATAAGTTTGTTGCCTAGTGAAATCATCTCCTATACAATTTATGGTGGGCAAAAATGGACAATTTCCTGGTACATGATTATTTCCACAGTGATAACATCGATACCATTTATAATAATTAAGCTCCGAAAAGTCCATCTTTCTATTTTTCCAAAGAAAAAAAAAAAACTCAAACTAAAACTATTAAAGAATTTCTAATTCTAATTACTAATTGCCTTGAGTCCCCGGCAACGGCGCCAAAAACTTGATGCTACCAAAATTTTGATAAAAACTCCGCAAGTGTACGGATCGTAAATTTAGTAAAGTGGTAGTTCAAGGTCGATCCCACAGAGACTCAGACAATTAATAACTAGGCATTAGACCTCCTATTTTCATTCAAGTTGAGTAAATAAAAGAAAATTGATTTTAATTACCTAATATCTAAGAAAATAAAATAAAACAAATATTCACACAGATGAAATTCACGAGTCAAAAGAACAACCTAGAGCCACCAATCCCTTATCTGCTTCTTAGATTTTATTCCCCACTAAATTAATTATGAATTAATCCAACTAGCTAATCTAGAGTACTAGTGTCTATAAATGCCTTTCGGTTTCCACCTATATCCTTGCCTAGCTTAATTACACAATGTCTTGCACTAATTTACTAAGCCAATTAATATCGGTACCGCTCTAATGTGACTATGTAGGGCTTCTAGGTATATGTCTATCCTAGTCGCAAATCAGATAAAAATCCAATCCTACACTATTTAATCCCATGGTCTATTTAAAATTCCCTCTTTCAAGTCCAATTCTAAATTCCCTAAACATGTCTAATGGTGATCAAGCACTAAACAAGTTAACCAATAATAGCAAAATTAAATAAACTAAATCAAATTAACCATGACTAAATAGTGGGAAATAAAATACTAAGTTACAAACAAGTTCATAGTACTCTAGGTTGTAAAAGAAATTAGCCACACATAGGGTTCAACATAAGAATTGGGTGAAAATCCAAAAACATACTACAAGTTCACAAAGGAGTAAGAATTGGACAAGATTGAGGAGCTGCTTCCTTCCTTTTGTGTGTTGATGTCAATGCATATGTGTGTGTGCCTTTGTAGTACGTCTCTGGTGCCTCCTTCTTTTCCTTGCGTCAATAACGTGTGATCTGCTTCCTCTCGTCTTCAATTTCTTCGTGAATCTCGTGTAGGCTATAGGAATTGGAAGAATTATGACCAAGCCTCTCTTTCTCCTCAATTGCATGTGTATATTTATAATAAAATAGTCCAACACCATATTGCCTTTGCCTTGCATGTTAAGTTTCTTTTCTTTCCTTTTCTTGTATGTCCCTTTCTCTTTATTTCCTTTTTCATTAAATATGCATTCATGAAGAGAAAGAAATAGGAAATAATCACAATGACTCAATCACATAATCTCATTAATAGGAAACTTCTCATCAAAATATTTCTTTTAATATATTAAGTTTCCTATTTCAATTAAATTTCATATTTTCCAAAAGAATCACTCATATACTCTCAAATTACTTTCTTTCCAATTCACATCAAAATCACTTAATTATTTAATTCATGACTCCCCAAATACAACAAAATATTTCCTAAAAACCACTAAATATGGGGAGTCATCAAAAACCAAATTATTTTGGTTGATTTGCTAGTAAGAGGTGTAGATCCTTTGTTATAACTCTTCAAACAACCACTACTCACAATTGTTTTTTCATCTTCACCGCTTTTTCAACACACAAATTTCAATAAAGGAATGATAAAAATTATAGGGTTTTTGACAGCAACTGCTCTCTACTACTTGTTAGAGCTATGTTATTTTTAGAATTTCTATTTATTGTTATGTAAGTTTTCTTTTTGCAAACATTTTATTTAGTGTTTTGTATCTCTCTTCTTCAATTTATTTAAACAATATGTTATTTGACAAAAATAAGTTTGGGAAAAAAGACAAATAAAACTCTCTAAATATGTAAAAAGATAATCAAGATCGTTAAATTTCCAAAAGGACAATCAATGTCATAGACACTAAATTAATTAACCACTGCAGCATCCCCATTAACAATATGCATATTTAACCATTGCATCATCCATATTAACAACTAGAGTGTAGCAATTAATCATAGCAGTATTCTCATTAACCACAGCAGCATCCCCATTTCAATTAACATCTAGAGTGTTGTTAATTGACCTTGGTTGTCTTTTTGGAAATTTAGTGACCTTGATTGTCCTTTTATATGTTCAGGGGACTTTATTTAATTTGTCTTTTTCCCAATAATTATTTAAGCTTAATTTGTGTAAGTTAAGGACACAAGTGTGACTTATTTTCAATAGGCTCAATACTTAAGAGTCTGTTTGGTTGTGTGAAAGAAAGTTAAGAATTAGAAATGGAAAGAGTAAAAGATGGAAATTAGGGGTAATGATAAAAGAGAAAAGTTTGTGGGCCCCAGGATAAGTGTGAGATAGAGAGAGAAAACTTGTGGGGCCTGAGATATATGTAAATGACCATATTACCCCTTAACTTTTCAATTATTTTCATCCCACTTTCCTTTTCTTCTTACAGTCAAACAAGCCATTAGTTGTATGCAACTTTAATAACAACCGTATACAAAACAGAATATATTTACGTGATTGAAAAGAAAGACAGACCCCGTGAAAAAGAGTTACATCAGTCAACTTAAGAACTAACACGAGCATAAATTTTCGTTAAAAAAAATTAACGAAAGAAAAATTAATGGGTTGATATTAATGCTAAACTGAACAATGTCCTTAAGAAGACACCGTACCCTACCACTATCACCATCATCCATCCTCATCTAACATCATCATATCCCCCTAAGCTATTCCTTTATACATAAGGAACACAAATTTTCCACAAGACATGGATAATAATTCCTCCAATCTTATTATGTATAAAAATAAAATATTTCTCAAAAGGCAAAGACAAACCCTCAGAAAATAATAATAATAATAATAATAAAAACAAAATATGAAAAAGGAATTAGAATTGGATTCAAAACTCTCTCTCTCTCATTTGTCCAATCATCTCCCTTGTAATGTCAACCGGATTCTGGTAATCTCCTCTATTGTCCGTACATTTGAACCGTTTCATATATAAAAAACCAAGCTCTTCCGCTTATAAAAACTCATCTATAAGCCCTTAAAGACAAAAACACATCCACACAAGTCAGAAGAAAAAGACTTAGAAACCTCTCATCAGAAAACATTGAGATGGGTGACGAATTTGAAGCTGGGATTTGTGGTGGGAATTATAATAGTAATAATAATTTCTGGTGGATCAACAACAACAACAACAACATGATGATGATGGATTCAGCAACAACGAGAAGTGGTTTCCCTTTGATGATGAGTTCTTCTCCTTGTTCTGTGCTCACACCAAATACCGATCTCCCAGGAGGTATGATAGGCTACAACTCATGGCAGTCTGATACGGTGGACTTGAAGGCCCCGATGAGCACCACGACGTCGTCATGCTCTGATATCTCTCTGGGGTTTCTGGATGCAACGACGGCGACGGCCACGAAGCCGCTGCTTCAGGCAGCTGAAGCTGAGGCTGCTGCAGACAATAATAATCACCATAATAATGGTTCTATCTTGATGGATTCTTCCTTGGATATGAATATGATCATGGCTTGGAATAATTCTCTCTTGTAAGTGTCTTCTTTTCTCTATATATGGTCCCAAACTTAAAAAAGTTTTCTTTTTTAATTTAATCACCTTAATCTTATCATCATCACCAGTTCACATATCTTTCTCTAAATATATACTTCGATCTTTTTTATTGTTTTTTTTTTTATATTTTTTCATTAATTTTCAGTGGCACTAGTTCTTCATCACCAAGCCAAGATCAGAAGAGAGAAATATCCACAAAGAAAAATCAAGATTTATGTGGTGGTAACAATTTTTCATCACTTGGGTCATATGATTACCCTTGTGTTAACAATTCTTCAAGCTCATCATCAACGTTGATTCAAAGTTTGTATGAAATTCCTCATCCTCAACCGCAGCAGTCATCACTCTTTACCACCAACCCATCTGCTTCCATGGCATATTCTTCAATAATTACACCAAATAATAATTTTGGCCCCATATCTAATTCCTCTACTGATCATCAATTTACTACTACCACTGCCACATCTTCCTCTTCTCCTTCTTCTTGGTCTAGACCCTCCAATAACAACAACAACAATAGTACCTTCTTGAAGTCTAATGGTGGTGGCTTGCAGTTTTCCAACTGTACTCCTTACTGGAATGCTTCTGTTGAAACACCTTATGTTTTCGCTCCTTCCTTGATCTCTGACAAACCCAATTTCACAAGCTCTCTCGTATCCAAGGTATATATCTGTGTGTGTGTCAATATATATGAATCTCTCTCTCTCTCTCTCTATACATATATGTGTATGTGTGTGTGAGTGTGTGTGTGTGTAGACATATATATATATATATATATATATATATATATATATATATATGTATATGTATATGTATATGTATATGTATATGTATATGTATAAATTAATTAATATATTCTTTTTCAAATTTATTGATTCCAGTCCAAGAGAGAAGAAGCTTCGGACACGGCAAAGAAAGCTTCGTGTGAACCAGCAATCAAGAAGCAAAGAATTGAAACCCCATCTCCATTACCAACATTTAAGGTATATATTACTGTGAAAGTTTAAGAGTTTTGCTAATGATTATATAGTTTCAATAGTTTGTTTGTTCTTGAGGTCTATGTCCATCTTAACTTGAATTAATTAGTTGGTGTCTGATGGAGACTTGGTGGGAGTACAAGATATCATGTTCTACGTACATAGTGTAGAATGAAATGTTTAATAGGGTTTTTGAATGGGTGGGTTAATTCTCTCATTTAAGTTGTTTACTTTTGGGTCGATCTACATGTAGGGTTTTCCATACTTGAATACTTTTTAGTGTTCGAAAAAAACTTTTGGATGAATATTAGTCAACTTGATCAAAGAAAGAGAAGTTAAAGAATTTATAATATTGATAATATAGTGGTTTTAATTTATTTGTTCAATCTTGATAATATGATTGTGCTTAGATTTTGATTCTAGTTTGGTATGTGTTTGGATGATCATTAGGTTCGGAAAGAGAAGCTAGGGGACCGAATCACTGCTCTTCAGCAACTGGTGTCGCCTTTTGGAAAGGTAATTTTTTTTTCATTCTGAATGTGTCTCTTTTATTCACTTTTTTACTATTTGTAGTATTGAGAGAAATGAAATAAGAACCTTTACTCTACTTAAATAATGAAACTAACCCCCTTTTTTGTGTTTTTGAATAGACTGATACTGCATCTGTTCTTCACGAAGCCATTGAGTACATCAAGTTCTTGCATGATCAAGTCAGTGTATGTTTTATTATTATAATGATAATTATATCTTTCTTTTTTACAAATGCAAATTAATTATTATAATACAGCAACATGAAATAATTATTTATCTAACAAGTTGATATTTTAAAAATGCCAATACTACCAGGTTTTGAGCACTCCTTACATGAAAAATGGAGTTCCCATCCAACACTGCCAACAGGTACTTCCACTCTCCACTGTACCTCCCTATCTTGTAGCTTTTGGAATAAAGTTAAGATTTTATTTCAGTGATAATTTTTGTCAGAAAGTTGAAATTTCGCTGGCCTCTTATAACCTGATGTGTCCAAATCCTTGTCCAAAACAAGTTTTAAGAAAATTATATTACTGAAGATCTTAATGTAATGTCCCCCCAAACACACACGCGCACGCACGCGCGCGCGCGCGCGCACGTTTTCTCATGCAATGTAAAGAGTCTAAAATATAACTGGCCACATTGTTCATGACTTGCTAGCTCGTATGCCATGAGATCATCTTGCAGCATTAATTGTATTTAAATTTTATTTTATAGAAAGCTTTGACATACATATTGAATATTAACATAGCCTTCTGCTTTTCTGCAAATGATACATTGATATATAGTGATCATTGAAGTGCCTTTATTATTTTTTTTACCTTTAAGCGTCTTTATTATAAGTCCATATCAAGAGTTGCATTATTTATACAGATAGATAGATATCAAATATAAGAGTTTTTATTAAATCTGAATGTTGTTATTTTTTTATTGAGTGTATAATTAATATAGAGTATTAGAAGGGATAGAGAGAGAATCAAGAATGAATTAAAAGTAAGAATGATAAATGAAAAACTCCACACGTTTTTTATTTTCTCTCATTTTTTATGTTTAACTAACTTCACACTATTCTAATAAAAAAAACTTCACACTATTATTCATTTTAAAGAAGCACAATCCCGGATCAAAAATCTTAAACTTCGAACTATGTGTATGCACAATCCCCTTAGCCTAAAAAACTTTATATAAAAGGCTAATTTAAATGTTGTACTTTGTTTGAATATTAGACCCAATCATCAACTATGCGGCTTCAAATTATATTTATGTGTATAACCCCTCAAACTCTGTTTCTATCTATAAAAGCCCCTAATTAAATATATGTATAAATAAGGAATTAATGAGCACAAATATAAGTCGGATAGTTATTTGCATAAACGTAAGATTTCGGGAGATCCGTTATAAAGTTTCAAATCTCAATAAGGTTTTATCTGTACATTTATAAAATAAAGTTTGTGAAAGTTATTAGTGTGTGCATACACACACAGTTATATATAACTTTCATAGAGTTTATAGTTTCGCCAAAAATATTATGGAGTATATTGATTAGGAAGTAATGATTATCTACTTGTGGTTATTGTTTGTAGGGTAGTGGTGTGAAGGATTCGTTTGAAGGGCCAAAACAAGACTTGAGAAGCAGAGGGCTATGTTTGGTTCCGATTTCAAGCACATTCCCAGTCACAAACGAAACCCCTGTGGATTTCTGGACACCATCATTTGGAGGGACACTCATCAGATAAAAAAAATAATCAATAAGCCTAAAAGAAGATAATTTTATGATGAGGCTGAAATTATTATTATTATTATTATTATTATTATTATTATTATTATTATTATTATTATTATTATTATTATTATTATTTTCATGTAAGCAGGTTGAGTATTTTCACTATTAAATTCCATAGTTAGATGATGTATAATCATGAATTCAGTGAATTCAATAGTCCAAATACTCATACCCCTTAATTAGTCATCTCTTCATATAATTACCTTTTTTACACTATATAATAGATCATCGTTAGTTAATTGATTAGTGTTTGGAAGAAACAAAAGAAGGCAAAAGTAAAATGGCCAAAGAGGTAGTAGGAGACTGAAGAGGAAAAAGCTGAAGAGAACAAAAGGAAAAGCAGAAGAGAGAAAATGAAAGAAAAGGAAGGGACCCTTCAAATGCTCTCTGGGCCAGGTACAAGCGCATATTAGAACGATGCGGGCTACCAAATGATTAATTATGTATATTTTATGTAGTAGCTTATTGTTAGTTAGCTAGTTGGTTTATGGAAATCACAATGCGTTATATTTAGTACTGATTATTATTGTAGTTATTTGTTTAAGTGGCAGGAACAAGTGTTAAATTAAGCTGGGTTTCACATTTTTTAGTAAATTTTTTTTTTGTTCAAGTGTTTTGTTGATAGTTAGAGGGAATGTCATGTGTGATCATGTTGCTGAAATTAGCAGAGGGCTAGAATGTCTTTATGTTCCTGTATATTTCATGTCAGCATCATTATCTTCATGTGTTTTTGCTCAATTGATTGTAGTTCTTGGATTTGATCACTCTTTTATTCCACGACCAACATTCAATTCAATTAATATGATTACATGTGGTACTAAACCATTTTTATGCCGTATCCAATTCGTGGTTAGAAGAGGAAGAGAAAAATTACGGTCGAATGTTATAATATTATTATAAATAGTTAAAATCACTTTGAAAATTACTTTTTAAGTAAAGTTAAAATATCACTCTCAATTAACTTGGTGACTTGTTTAACTTGATTTGATCTGTCCGTTGGTTTCTCGCGAATCTGGAGTGACTCGCCGCCAGTGAGGCAGGGGAACGAGGAGGGTGGATCTTGTGAAGAGAGAGAAGAGATATGAGGGCGAGGGCGAGGGAGAGAGAAATGAATATAATGGAATGAGGTGTATGAGAGTGTATTGGGCGTGAACCATTAAATTAAATGAATGGTGAAGATGGTGAGAATAGGAGGGAATTGGGAAGGAGAGAATATGAGGGATCCCTTGCCGAACATGTTGAAGTTTTTATTTTAAATTTGTTATGTCTGCAAACTATTCATCTTTCTATTCCTCATAATTTTTTCTCTCTAAATGTCATTAACTTCATAATAACCCCTCAATAATTTTTATGTAAGGAGTTCCTAATGCCATAAATTTCATCATAATTTACCAAAGAGTAGTTGGTTGAGCTGGTAAGTGAGCTACAACCCCCATAAGGAAGAGAACGAGTGTTCGAATCCTGGGAAGTGCTCTCATTGGGAGAGGGTATAACCTTGCTATGTGGGCAACACTCCTACCCCTCGAGTCCGAATTAAACTGGGCGGTGATTAACCAAAAATAATTCATCATAATTCTCTTGTAACTACATACATAGTCTTCAAACGACTTAACCTATAAATAAAGTTCATGTACAAGACATTATTTTGACACCAATTAATCACAAGTGAACATGATATCTTACTATTAACATATTCTCTTATCTTGTTTCTCTCCATTTCTTCTTATATTGTTTCGCTTATCTTCTCTATCTATCTCTTCTTTTCTTTATTACCCTTATATGTATTATACTTCTTATATGTGTGTATACTCCTTATATATATATATATATATATATATATATATATATATATATATATATATATATATATATTTATAATATTAATAAAATAACCAGACACTCTACCTTCCACACAATATGATTGTTATATACATGCATACATAGACCTACGTAGATATAAACAATACATATATAATGTTATAATAGCATAAAGGTGCAAAAATGGGTCCAAACTATTACGCCAGTAGCACATAGGGGTAACAAGTATTTCCGGGCTCAATTCTGGGACTGAAGAATAAATATTGGTGCAATATAGGGAACGCCGTTTATGTTGACCGACGTTGACCGTTAAACGCTGACGTGGCAAAGGAAATGATTTTTTGCTGGCGTGGCACGCTTATGTGACATTTTTTGCTGATGTGGTGTTCTTATGTGGCAATTTTTTGCTGACGTGACGCGCTTATGTGACATTTTTTGCTGACGTGGCACGCTTGTGTAGCGTGCCACGTCAGCAAAAAATCATTTCCCCCGCCATGTCAGCTTTTAACGGTCAACGTCGGTCAACATAAACGGCGTTCCCTATATTGTACCAATATTTATTCTTCAGTTCCAGAATTGAGCCCGGAAATACTTGTTACCCCTATGTGCTCCTGGCGTAATAGTTTGGACCCATTTTTGCACATTTACCCGTTATAATATTATGTCATTTATTATTCCACTTTTATTTTGTCATTTTATATTATGAACTTTATTTTTTTTATATTATGTAATTTATTATGTCTTTTTTATTTTTTTCAATTTGAATTTGATTACCCGTTGCAATTATATTATTCTTGTTTAATTTCTTTTTTATTACATATTCTTGTTTAATTTCTATTTGCTATGTTATCTTATTTTCCTTTCTATTATCAGATTTAATGTTAATTTTTAGTTAGTGTCATACCAGTTCATTTATGAATTTATATTTCTATTTCAGTTTTTAATTATTTATCTTTTCATCAATATATTATTTCATATTGTTATACTTTATAGTTAATTATAATGCTCACGTTCCTACACAGACACATAACATGTTATTGATTTTAATATTGTTTATTATTGTTATATTGATCTCACTATTTTCATTTATTTGAATTTGTGTGTGTATTGTTTAAATAGGTTTTATTTATTACTCCCTCCGGTCCTAAATATAAGACCTAGATGACTTTTTTTTGGAGATATTAATATTACAAAATATGTTATTAAATTATGACATAATTGATATATTTTTAGATTAGTCATTAGCTTATAGGTTAAATAAACTAGTTTAAGGGGTGAAATTAGTTAAGTCAATTTATAATTGACTTATATTTTGCTTTTTTAGGATTTTTCAAAAAAGTAAACTAGGTCTTATATTTAGGACCAGAGGGAGTATGATATAATATATTGTGAATCCTCATGTTTATACTCATTAAATTTCTATTAATAAAATTTAACTAATTTGTACACATATTTTATATCTACTATATCATCTAAAAACAAATTCAACATATAATAAAATGAAGCATAAATTTATATATTCACATGAAATATTTAAGGGCGATGGCGAAAAAATAATACTAAACTTTACCCAAAATTGTGTTTCTAATGTATCTTTACTTCCTTATGTATCAAAAAAAATTGTGTTTCTAATACTTAAGTTTCGCGAGGTGCAACAAGAGTACCCAGCTTAGGGTTCAAGTGCAAATATAGTATTTTCACTTGAGGAAAATAAAATTTAGATATGAAAAGACTATTATGCCCTCATTCCTCCCTCATAAGAGTCTTTTCACCTGTAAATAAAATTTAAAGCATAAGAGTCTTTTCATATATAAATTTTATTTCCCTAAATTGAAAACACTATATTTGCACCTGGACCCTAAGTTGGGTACTATTTTTACACCTCGCGAAACTTTAGTATTAGATACGCAATTTAGAGTAAAGTTTAGTATCATTTTTGCAGTTTCACCCAATATTTAATGAAGTGAATTATATATTGAACTCGGGACTTTGAAGACGGGGAGATTCCTTATATCTCATTTTCTAACCATCAGGTCACTGGTCCCTTCGCAATACCTATGAATTCTTCAATTATGGCTATAATGCACACACATCATATATATTAGTTTTTAATAAAATAACAACTAAATGTAATACTAGTTGCATAAAATTGATGAAAATAATAATGAGTCCATTTCATGGAGTCTCACAAGTTAAATAATAAATATGATGAATAAGTTCCAAATGCTAAGTTCCAAATGCGATAGGTGATAGTATTTTGAGTGAACTGCCATTGGAATAGATGTGTATGTAAATGTATTAAATGTTATTTTATTGAGAGGCCTATCTTCATAGCCAGAGATATACCGAGTAAAGTGTAGTCAAACATACATGGTTGCAATTTTATGAGTAGTTCTTCATATATAAGTGGAGAGTACTTTATAGATGTATGTTTTTCTCTCACTCAACAGGCTAATCTTACTAGATATTCTCTTTATTTCCTGTTAATATAACAAATTTAGGGAATTAATTCTAAACTATTTTAATTTGTCATCTATTTATAATAAATTTATAAATCACAAATAATTCTATATAACTTAAACTCATAATATATATATATATATATATATATATATATATATATATATATATATATATATATATATATATATATATATATATATATATATATATATATGTATATATATATGTATATGTGTATATAAATGACGAAATAGGCTGTCTAACATACTTTTTATTTTTAGAACTTTGTTTCGAAAATAGTTCACTTCTCCCCATTAAGCACAAATTTTATACTACTGTTTTATCTATTTAATGTATGCTTACAATAAAAAGTGTGAGCATACGAAGTTAGTAAGATATTGTTATGTCCACATTATTATTTCAATTTTAATATGTGGCCACTTCCTTTCAATATTCCCAATTAATGAAAATTATTGCTATCATTTTAATATGGGTTAAATATCATATTTTAGAATGAACAATTGATGAAGTATAAAATTTCATAGTGAACAATAAATTGTTTCATTTTAGCCAAAACCGCCAATTGGCCTATAATTGTGTTACAATCAAGCAACACAAAATTTTAAACGGCATTGAATGCCAATAACGAAATTAGCTAATTAGAGACATTTTATAGTTCATTTGCCAAAATGAGACCATTATTGTTTGTTGTGAAATTTGATACTTCGTTCATTGTTCGTTGTGATATATGAATATTATTCAGTAGAAATTCTAGATTATTAGTGCAGATATCACCATCAAAATTACATTTTGATTTATTGTTATAATTTTATTTTATACTAAAGTATATACTGTTCAGATTTCCTAAATATTGGTGATCCCATTCAACTTACATATTCATTATCTAAAAGTTTGGCTATTTAAAGAAAATAATGTTTTTTATACTCATGGTGTGTGGTTGAGGGGCAAGGATCTGTTGAAGATTAATTCAAGATGGATTAGTTTTTAATTATTATTTGATTTATTATTTGTTTAATAAGTTGGGGAAATCCGTTAGTGTTGGTGTAGTTGGATTTCCTTAGGCACTTTTCTAGGAATTGGTTATATGACTTATTCCTTTTTGTTGGCATTTTCTTTTTGGCCATTCTATTATTTAATTGTTTCCATGTATTTAGGACATGATGGATTTATCGTGACTTATATGTACTCCCACTAATTTTCACGTTGAATAAGCAGAATATGATGAACAAGTTTTCTTTCTTGGCTTCCGTTGCATTGAGTATTGCTCTTACTGCTTGAGTTCTTTATTTTATTCTCAATATTCATCTCATATTCTCCAACAAATTGGCATCAGAGCCATCTTGATCCTTTGGCCAAGTGAGTTGAGTCCATTGGGAATTTGCGGGAAACACTTTCTGGGGTTTAAAGCAAATATTTTCTTTGCTTTTTTGAGAGGGTGAGAAACGGGAAACACTTGAGTGAGAGAGTAAGAATGACCATTAACTTGAACACCGGTTCTTCCTCTTCACAGCCCTTCCTACCCATCTTTTCTGGAGAAAAGTATGAATTTTGGAGTATAAAAATGAAGACCTTCTTCATGTCTCAAGATCTTTGGGACTTAGTGAGCGATGGGTTTGTGGATCTTATTGATCCAACCGAGGATCAAAATGATGATGTTTGGTTTGTTGATAGACAGGAACAAAATCCTGTATGTTGAAGTGAATCATGTAAAAGTTTTTAAGGTTGTCGGTTAGCCTGTAAAACCGGTGGTCGCAGGAGAGCCAGTAAATCCTGTAGGTTGAAGTTAAGCCTGTAAAAACTTTTTTTAAGTTTGTCGGTTCGCCCGTAAAATCGATGTTTTTTTAAGGTTGTCGGTTCGCCTGTAAAATCAATGTTTTTTAAGGTTGTCGGTTCGCCTGCAAAATCGATGGTTGTAGGAGAACCAGTAAAACCTACGGGTTGCAAGAACAGCTAGATTTTGGCGAGTTTGTTGCTGTTTATTCTTTGGTGTTTTAGACATTTATTTGGATCTCATTTGTTCAGCTTTGGACTGATTTTGATGCTTTGGCTTGGTTTGTTCAATCTTTGGGATTGATTTTTGGTTGTTTCAGATCTCTTTCGTCATGGTACGATTAGATGTTTTGAAGTTGTCATTCCTTTTTCCGGTGGATCCTAGTGGTGATTGCATTCGGGTTTTGTGTTGGGATATTGACAAGCTCTATTTTGGTGCATTTGGCATATTTGATTGCTCTTTGTGGTGAGCATTCAGATGTTAGTTTTTGGTTTTAGGTCAAGTGCATAGTTTTGATGTTCAGGGGAGTTCAAATCTGACCCAAGAATGGTGCTTCTAGTTGAAGATGAAGAACTAATGATGAAAGATTGCTTAGAGTTTGCAGTCTTGAATTAAGGAGGAGTGTTGAAGATTAATTCAAGATGGATTAGTTTTTAATTATTATTTGATTTATTATTTGTTTAATAAGTTGGGGAAATCCGTTAGTGTTGGTGTAGTTCGATTTCCTTAGGCACTTTTCTAGGAATTGGTTATATGACTTATTCCTTTTTGTTGGCATTTTCTTTTTGGCCATTTTATTATTTAATTGTTTCCATGTATTTAGGACATGATGGATTTATCGTGACTTATATGTACTCCCACTAATTTTCACGTTGAATAAGCAGAATATGATGAACAAGTTTTCTTTCTTGGCTTCCGTTGCATTGAGTATTGCTCTTACTGCTTGAGGTTCTTTATTTTATTCTCAATATTCATCTCATATTCTCCAACAGGATCATTCACCTTTAACCAATTGTTAGGGTTCAAACAATGACATTGAGTATGAAAAAGCATTAAATCTCCACTTGAATTGTCCCACACTTTAAGGTGTCTATATATTAGTGGAAGATTATTCTCTACCTGTCGGGTGGGGATACCTTTATCATTGATAAAAAATAAAAAGATGCTTTTATATGATGGAAAGTTTATATTGTATCAAAATATCATAATAGTATATTCATTTTAAGAAAAATATATTATTACTTGTATATCTATTACATTTCATTCATATTTCAATAACACATGTTATTTTGGTCAAGGAATGAGAAATTCTTCTTTTATCAATTAAAATTTTCATTTGAACCATAAAAAGCTCTCTTTTCTCAGCTTTTTATTTATCATTTGATGCAATAGGTTCTATTAGATACACACATATAGACTATACTTGCAACAATTAACTTTTGCTTCCATAAAGATTCGAATTAATATGGCTACCAATGCACGGATACTATGGGCAAAAACTTATTCATTTTTGTTGACTTACCCACACATATGCTGGATATGATAAATAGTATATTTTCTTTGAATGACTAAGTTGTTTTGATAGATTTTAAAACTACGAAAAAATGATTTTCAAACTAATTGGATAATTATAAAATGATAGATTATAAACTTAGATTACTTTCAAGCACACGTGGTATCCACACTTACTAGCTCATCTAGTAAGGGACTAGTTATGGAAGTCTAGTGTCACAATATTTTGATAAGTTAAAGTCATAATTAGTCAGAAAAGGAATGCATTCCTTTTCTGACTAAACATCAAACATATTTAATTTGAATTGGTCGCTTTTCCAGCTATCATTTGTTATATTGGATCTCTCATGATCATGAAGTTTCAGAGTAGCTATCACCAAAATAAGCATTCTTGATGTCTAAGTCATGAGAGTATGGGTAGAAAGAATATTATTCTTCTTTGGACTCACTATAATGGTCTTGGGATTTTCCATCTATGTTCTAGTTGCGGTTAATTAAGCACATGTAGTGGGAATTACATGTTACAGAGATCGACCAACTATTGTATGTCGATTTTGAATTAAATCATGGTATAGGCATCAATCCCTCAATGGATTCACAAATTTCCCTCAATGGTTGCAAACTCAGTGGAATACTTGTGTATTCCTTATTCTGATTTATCTTGATCACATCCCACACAATCTAGGTCAACTATTGTGCAAGTATTCAAGTGTCCTATGATTACTTGTACATCTTACATTCTCATGTCCCTAGCGTACATGGAAGATGATTATTCGTATGTGTGAACCTATCTTTCATGAAACTTTATGACATATAGTTTACTTCCCACATGTATGTATGTAGTATGTACTAATACATGCTAGAAATGCATTCAAAACTTTATATTTTTCGTAAGCCTATGATTTTCATATACTCAATGAAAATCCACTCCTAGGCTTCATAAGGGAACCTGCCAACTTTTTGTTGGTAGAAAGGTTAATTGATTTTTCATTTTCTAATCAAAACATAATTCACACAGATATTTATATTTTGTCATGCTGTGAGCTTTAAGCTCTAAACAATAGGATGTCATCACTTGACATTATAACCCTATTTCTTTACCATTCATTCCCAGTTACTCATCGGAATACCTTCAGATGATGGCGTTCTAATAAAGGTGGCAAAACACACCATGTGTTCTGTTTCCATGGATGATATTGACATTGTCTATTTCACTACTTCCCTATTATAGTGTGATGATTCAAAATCCATGGTCTTACTAGTAATCCATTCACAACTCCCAACATTCTATGTGTTATATTTATCTATTTCACAAGAATTTGAATGTTATGGCAAAGGTGATTTGAAATTTTAGTGACATGGGAGTATAAAGGTAAAAATAATCATGTTTCTTGGGAAAATTCCAAATAAATCCCTCCGAACATGTAAAAGGACAAGTCAGGAACCTAAACTTGCAAAAGGACACATGAGGAACTAGGACCTAAATTGGAATTACGAAATGTTGTACAATGACTCAAACATTCTCCTCCCCATTATACTCTCTTCCTTCTCTACACTCCTTCACCCCAACTCCAACCACTGCAACCATCGTCGCCCCAATCCCCCAACCACCACTGTCGTCGCCCCGACCCTGCCAACCACTGCCCCCAACCACTCTCCTCACCATTTCGAATAGTTGGGGCGACGGCGGCGGCGGTTGGCGGGGTCGGGGCGACGACAGTGGTGGTTGGGGGGTTGGGGCGACGGTTGGGCGGCGGTGGTAGTGGTTGGAGTTGGGGTGGAGGAGTGTAGAGAAGGAAGAAAGAATAATGGGGAGGAGGGTGTTTGAGTCATTGTGCAACATTTCGTAATTCCAATTTAGGTCCGAGTTCCTCATGTGTTCTTTTGCAAGTATAGGTTCTTGACTTGTCCTTTTGCTTGTTCAGAGGGATTTATTTGGAATTTTCCCATGTTTCTTTGCGATTAATCAGTATGGATATAAAACATCAATAATTAAAAAATTTCATAGATTCGATATGTTTCTATATCGAATACATTGTTTCATGAGAAATGTCCATTTTAATTTTAACTTCAACTTGGTAATATAAATGAGGGCACATAAAACATAAAATGCATCATATATTACAAGTATAAGCACACAAATTTTTTTTTAAGAGGGTCATCATTTTCTTGAATACTTGGTTGTATAGAATTTGGAAATGGCACTGATTACCTGTTAATGTATAAAAAAACAAGAACATAGATTTCATCTCAATGTAAAATAGTTTGTTTTTTTAACAAAATCTACACCTCTATGTAAATAGTATTGCACTATCTATTCCAATTCATAAAACTGTACACAAGTTGTGTCATAACCTTGGTAGAAAAGGTTTCAAAACCAAAATACCAAAATATATTAAAAAAGTCAACATTATTGTATTTTATATACTAATTTGTAACTAATAACATTTTAGCACATTGCACGTTCCAACAACCGTTGTAAAATACCAGTTGTAGTAATGCTAGTTTGAAGTAGTGGTTCAACCTCTTATTAGCACGTAGTAAAATATAATATATAGTTTTTGATATAAAATGTGAATATTTGTATAATAAACGGTATATCACATTATTAACTTGAAAAGAGAAAATTTCTTTAGATGGCACAGTTTAATTAAACGAAATAATTTTGTTAATAAAAAAGAAAAGAATTCAGAGTAATAAATTTTGTCCTATATAACAACGATGGACCAATTGGAGATCTAATGTAATCATCAATTGTTAAGAGCATCTATTTATATACTTAAAGCTGAAGAATCGTTACATGGGATGTGACTAATCATGAAAAGTTTACAACTTTAGTAATTTAAAATCTCATAATTGATAGGCATATATTTTGGCTTCCCCTTCTTAAATAATATATTTAGGACTTTTATTTGAATTTGAAAAGACAATGGTTATATTATATTATAATATAGCTTCAAGCTAAGCATCTCAGGCTCATTAATTACCTCTTCCTCTATCTCTATTTCATTTGTCCATTTTGATCCGTCATCGTAGTGTCGTGTCATCCCTTACGCCAAGCAAAACTACAGTGTCTTAAACAAGGTAGCTTGTGTGTTAACCAACACATAAATGGTCTAGCCGCATATGTTCCCGCTAAGTCTTTTGGGGTCATGAGCTCAAGTTCTAGAGAAAACTCTTGTGTTGAGAGGGGAAACATTGAACCCTAAAACTAGAGTAATAAGTTGATTAGATACCTAGCAAATAGCAATAGAATCCAGAAAAGACATTGATTGCTAGTTGATATATATATATATATATATATATATATATATATATATATATATATATATATATATATATATATAGACAAATACATATATATAAAAGAAACGTGCATACAAAGTTCAAGGTGGCATTAAAATTTTAAAGGTCGATAAAACATATTGAAATGCTGATTCATTTAATTTAATTTTCAAAACAATAATGATATCATGATTGTTAAAAAAATCATTTTTTGAGACTACTAGTTTTAGAGTTAATAATAATTAGAGGATTGGAAATATAAACTAAAGTTTGGAGGCCAAATATGTAGTGTTACCAATATATTTTGATTAAAAATGCAATAATTGCATTAACTAGTGTATTTGTATAGTGTGTGTGTGAGAGAGAATCTCAAATCTTAGTTTTCTGAGGCAGCAAAGGTACGGTACACACACGCATGATATGAGAATTTCAAATCTCATGAGTTGTCTTTATAAAAGGCAAGGTTTAATAATGTAAAAGAAGATACTTACAAAAGAATTTGATAAAGTAGAGAGAAAAGAAAAAGACATGCGGAAGCATCATTGTGATGTTAATAAAGTATATAAATTATGACTGCGTGAGACATCTTACTTTGGTACAAATAAAATTTTGTCTTTCCTTTTTCCTTGTTTTGGCTAATCAATGGCAAAGTCTTTGTGTTTTCCTCTTTTTATATCTTGTACTACAAGTTTTCATTCCAGCTTGATCATCAAAAGGGTTCTTTCTTTTTTAGAAAAAAAACAAAAAAAGAAAAATCGGAGTTGCTCTCTTTGAATCAGATCTTGCTAGCCATCCACACAATCAAAATAAGAGGAAAATAAATTCAATTAACAGCAATTTTCGAACAACATTGATGTAGCAATTCATGTGTCTGATTCTTCCTTAGCTTGGATGGCAACTACCAACATAACTTTTCCTCAGAACTTCAGTGTTCTCAAGCTGTTTGACCATATTTAAATGTTCTCATTCGATAGTGATGATACAAAGATACTTGGGATGCAAGAGGTACAGTTGCTGATTAATTATTAATTATTAATAAGCTTCTATTAACTCTTTTTTGAGATTGAAAAAATACAACTATTTAATATTCAATACTTCCTTCAGTGTTAAATAATAAATGAATTAGATAATTAATTTTAAAACTTAAGAGAGTAGAACTAGCCTCCCTACCTGTGATGAGGTGAGGCTATTACATCTATTTTCTTACTTTACCTCACCTAGCGGAGCCCGTTCTCCTGTAACAGGCTGTTATTTACGAAAATTCTTGAATTTAATTATTTGTAAAATGGTTTGTTTGTTATCCTTTTGAACTATTAGCATGGGAAACTATCTCGTTTTTTTTTTTAGAAAAATTCTTTAATGTATGTGGCCAATGAGGAGAGTCTATTAGGGATAGGGATTGACAACATATATAGGACTAACAAATCAAATCGGGTATTAGCCGCGCTCACATTCCAGCGGTTTCGTGAAAAAATGCGGCTAAAATATCACATTCCGGTGATTATAGAGCATACGCGGAGACTAGAGAACTAAG
The DNA here is from genome assembly GCA_029929735.1 of Mimosa pudica. Lineage (NCBI taxonomy): Eukaryota > Viridiplantae > Streptophyta > Magnoliopsida > Fabales > Fabaceae > Mimosa > Mimosa pudica. The sequence goes on along the minus strand of JAKELP010000037.1, from coordinate 1,126,043 downwards.
CTTGTAGGCTCATATGTTCTTTTGCATTCTTTCATATTATGTTTCATATTCTTGTTTATTAATTTGTACATCTTTTGAATTTATTCCCCTGGATGACTGTAAATAATTTTATGTTAGATAACTGTAAATATTAATTAAAATATTAATTAATACAAGGTCGTGTGTTTATTTGAAATTTGCTATGAAGAAATTTAATTAAGTTATATTAGATAAATCTAAATATCCATGTTAGTCAATTTTTATCTAACATGGATAAATCAATTTTAGTAATTTCTTAAATAAATGAGTTTTTTTTATTGTGAATTTTATCTTTCATTCTAAAATTATATTTAATTTAATTTATTAATTTCAAATTACATTAAATCTTTTTCTAACCATGATAAATTATTTTATTTGTGATTTAAATTATTTTTCCTATCGTGGTTAGCCTATTAATTTATATTTTATGGAAAATAAGAAAAGTTATTTTTCTAACTATGTTAGTTAGTATTATATTAATTATATTCTTTTTCTAACATAGTTAGACTCCAAACTATTTTTAATTAAGGAAAAAAGAAAATATAGCTTAAAAATTGTTATGGAAACGGGGTTGTTACATTCTAAGTGTGCAATAGATAATCGAAGAGGAGTAATCGCCCTCTGATCGAAGTTGCGACCAGAAAGCAAATCAAGTACAAAAGTACACTGTCATGCTCAGAAGACCTTTTCAGAAGACGTTAGACACATTCTTCCGACATATAAGCACTTAAGGCAACTTCTCTCCTTGAAATAGCCAAGGTCAACTGATAAAGCTTGAAGCTGCATTTAATGTTCATCATCTTCTTCAAACAACATGGGAAAGCCTTAGTACATAGCATTAATTGTGCTCAACAGATACAAGTCTTCTACAACATGTTTCAAACGGCTCTATCCTCCCATGAAGACTATAAATAGGCTGAATAATTTATTGCTCTTTACCAACTAAGCACCTACTCTCTATTCAAATTCTTAAAGAGCATTCAAGTCATTTGTGTGATTACTCAAGCTTAAGTGTTTAACAACATCTGTTCAATTAGTGAACTTACTTTTTGATATAAATCCTCTTCTGTTCTGAGGTTGTTCTAAAGCTTGGTGCTTTGGAACAGGGTTAGTTTCTTACAAGTAGTAAGGGGGAGTGTTAGAGAGTTTCTTTCACTGTAAAGGTTCTCAGGTGAACCTGCTATAAAACCTGATACTAGTGGAACCCAACGAGGTGTTGGTGAACTGGAAGTAGGCAAGTGGTTGGCCGAACCAGTATTAATTCGTGTGTTGTGTTTTATTTGTTTAAGTTTTTGGTTAGCACAATTCACCCCCCTCTTGTGCATTCTCTTGCCTTTCATTTGGTATCAGGGCAGGTCTTCCTCTATTAGATTCCAACGAATCTGGAAAGCAAAGATCCTGTTATGGCTGCTTTAGAGAATGTACTACCTGATGGAACTCCCACCAACAAGCCTCCCAGTTTTGATGGAAAGAATTACACCTTCTGGAAGTTCAAAATGGAAGTCTTCATCAAGGCTCATGGTTACAGGCTATGGAACATTATTGAAAAGGGGAATCTCATGCCTAAGGACGAGTTAGGTTTCCCAAAGACTGAGTATGAATTCACGGATGAAGATTATGCCAAGCTAGAGCTGAACTACAAAGCTGTTCTCATGATTCAAAGTGCTCTGAGTCAAACAGAGTTCTTCAGAGTCAGTCATCTCAAGTCTGCTAAAGAAATGTGGGATGCCTTACAAATTGCACAAGAAGGAACGACTGGTGTGAAGGACAGATGTGTTGAGATGCTGGTTGAAGAATTCCACAAGTTTGAAATGTTAAAAGATGAAAGAGTCAAAGATCTGGAAATCAGATTCACACAACTCATAAATAACCTTGCCGCCTTAGGAAGAACCTTCACTGAGAAGAAATAGTTAAATAAAATTCTAAAAGTCTTAAAAGGTGACTGGCTTACTAAGGTTACTATTTTGCAGGAAGTTCAAGGTGAATCAACAAGATCGGTCACTGTTCTATTTGGATGTCTGGCTGAGTACGAGCCTACCCTGCTTGCTCTAAGAGAGTCTCAAGGAACCAGCAAAGCTAAGAACCTTGCCCTGGTTGCACCTGATAGAGAAAGACTGGATCAAGATGATGAGGAAGATGATGATATAGATGATGAGGACATGACACTGATGGTAAGAAGATTTAAGAAGTTTTTTCAGAAAGAAAGGAAGATTTCAGAAAGAAAGCTCTAGTTTCAGAAAAGATGTGCCAAAGGAAAAGGCACCTGTCTGCTTTGAATGTAAGAAGCCTGGACACTTCAAGGCTGAGTATCCGAGTCTTCAAAGATTCGAAGAGAAAGAGAAGAAGAAGGAGAAGTATGGTGACAAAAAAAGGCTTTTGTGGGATCCATCTGTGGAGATAGCTCAGATGAAGAAGATGAAACTGAAGAAGCTGCAAATTTGTATATGGTAGCCCAAGAAAAACCAGATGTTTTTGAAAATGAAAATTCTGAGGTATATGAATCTGAAAGCCCTGATCTACAAGAAGAATATAACAATTTAGTTATTGAATTTTATAAACTTGCAAAAGAAGTTTCTAATCTTAGAAAGGAAAATAAACTTTTGAAAGAAAAACCTCACACTTCGAATGATCTCAAAGATAGGATTAGTCAACCTGAAACTGAAATTAAACTAACATCTGTCCTAACTGTGAAGTGTTAACTAAGGAAAAAGAGAAGCTTTCAGGAGCCCTAGAAAAATTTACCAAAGGATCAAGTATGTTAAAAGTTATCCTACAAGATCAAAAGGGATATATGGATAAAATGGGCATAGGGTATAAACCTGAATCTGTCTTTCAAAAGAAAAGGAGTGAATCAAAATCAAAATTTCATCATTTTCAAAAATCCTCTTATTACTCCACTCCCTATAGTTTTTGCAACTACTGTAATAAAAGAGGATATACTCAATCCTCATGCTATCATAGAAAATATGGGATTAGCAGTTCCTATAAATGGGTTCCAAAAGGAACATGTGCCACAAAGGTCCCTGCTGACCGAGGGCCACAAACTAACTCTAAAGGACCCAAGGAATATTGGGTACTTAAATCTGCTTAGCATGTGCAGGTATGTCTTAGAGCATCAAATAAAGGAAAGTGGTACATTGACAGTGGATGTTCTAGGCACATAACAGGAGATAGAGATAAGTTTAACTCTATTGAAATGAAAGAAGGTGAAAAGGTTAGTTTTGGAGGGAATCAAAGTGGAAAGATCACTGGAGTTGGAGAAGTTGGGCCCGTTAAGGATGTATACTTGGTAGATGGATTATGTCATAACTTGTTAAGTGTCAGTGAATGTACTCACTGAGGTAACTGAGTTATTTTTGATTCTAATGAGTGCTTAATAATGACAAACAAAAATTAAGCATAGATAAGGACAACTTAATTTGCAAATTAAAAGCAAGTAGGAATGGAAACTTATATTCTTTAGATCTGAGCCAAGGTCTTGAAGAAAAATGCTTTGTTTCAAATTATGAAAACTGTTGGCTTGGGCATAAAAGGTTAGCTCATGTAAATTTCACTCAGTTGGAAAAACTAATTAAAAGAGACCTAGTAATTGGCATTCCAACTTTAAAATTTAAGCATGATACTATTGTGAGTCTTGCCAAAGAGGAAAGCAAACCAAAACTTCATTCAAGGCCAAGAAGCTAGTTTCCACATCAAGGCCCTTGGAACTAATCAATATGGACTTGGTAGGGCCTGCTAGAGTGAAAAGTCTGGGTGGCAGTCTTTACACTCTAGTGGTAGTGGATGACTATTCAAGGTTCACTTGGGTTGTGTTTCTTTCCTCAAAGCATGAAGCTTTTGATGCCTTTTATGTGCTTGCTAAGAAATTCCAGAATGAAAAGAGTCAAAGCATAATTGCAATCAGGACTGATCATGGTGGTGAATTTGGAAACAAAGAGTTCAAGGAGCTTTGTGAAGAAAAAAGGATTGATCACAACTTCTCTGCCCCTAGAACTCCTAAGCAAAATGAGGCTGTGGAAAGAAAGAATAGAGTATTGACAGAAATGGCCCGTAGCATGCTAAATGAGAAGGAAGCGCCTCAATTTTTTTGGGCAGATGCCATGAGTACAGCATGCTATATCTCGAACCGGGCTTACATCAGAAAAGGGATGGAGAATACTCCATATGAAATCTATAAGGGAAGAAAACCTAATCTCAGTCATCTTAGAATTTTTGGCTCTAAATGTTTTATTCACAACAATAATAAAGTAAATTTAGGAAAATTTGATGCTAAATCTGATATTGGTATTTTTATTTGTTACTCAAATAGAAGTAAAACATATAGGGTTTACAATAAAAGAAATCAAACTGTTGGAGAATGTAACAACCACTGTTCTATAATCAATTTTACTCTATATTGTTTTTATTTAAATAGTTTGAAGTCTAACTATGTTAGAAAAAGAATGGAAGTTAATATAATTGCTAACATAGTTAGAAAAGCATTTTCCTATTTTCTGTAAAATATAAGTTAATAGACTAACCATGATAGAAAAATAATTTTCAGTAAAACAAATGACCTATCATAGTTGGAAAAAGATTCAATGTAAATTAAATAAAATAAATTAAATTAAATATAATTTTAGAATCAAATATAAAATTCACAATTGAGAATCGTATACTTAAAAATATGAAATCTGATATATCCATGTTAGATAAAAATTGACTAACATGGATATTTAAATATATATGGTAATACCTGATGAAATTCTTTCACAATCATCATTTACAAATAAGTACATAAACATGTTTTAAGCAATAATTACAGTTATCCACCTAAAATTATACACAGACATACAGTAATCCAAGGAAAATGAATTAAAGATATTTACAAATTAATAAATAAAATATGAAAAACAGTAGGCAAACATAACACTTGGTTCCTAAGTCTCCAGATCTTTTCCATCACTCCAGCCCCGATCTAGTACCTGTAATGACAACGATTGGGGTAGACCCAGAAATCGCAACTATTACCACTCGCTTACGTACATTTTTGCACTACGTGCATGTGCATGCCCGCAAGGTGGTGTGTGATTGTTAGAATCTTAAGTTTTGATGAAGACTAAAATATAGAGGATTAAACCAAGTGCCTAGGAAGCAATAGGATAACATAGGATCCCAAGTAAGAGTGCTTCCGGGTGAAGATCTACTTCCGGATAGATTAGGACTTGCGCATGCGGATGAATGTTTTCATCCCCCAGCATCAGCAAGTAAATCACTGGGAAATAACTTAGTCCATGAGAATTAGGTACACAAAACCTTAAGACTAAGCTATGTTTCAATCGGAAGTGAGTTTGCTTCCTGTTAGACTTAGACTGGCGCAGAGCGATAGAATAGATATTACTCCAAGCGACTGTGAGTCTACTTCCCCAAGTGAAAGCGCTTCCTGTTAGAATTAGACTGGCGCAGAGCGACAGAATAGATATTACCCCAAGCGTCAGTGAGTCTACTTCCCCAAGTGAAAGCGCTTCCTGTTAGACTTAGACTGGCGCAGAGCAATAGAATAGTTATTACCCCAAGCATCAGTAAGTCTACTTCGCCAAGTGAAAGCACTTCCTATTAGATTTAGACTGGCGCAGGTTGATAGACTAGATATAACCCCGAGCGTCAGCGGAAATGCAACATCAAGTGAAGTTGCTTCCTGTTAGATCTTGACTGGCGCAGACTGATATAATAGATTTCACCCTAAGCGTCAGTGAATTCACCACGTCAAGTAAAAGTGCTTCCGATAGCTCAGTGACTAGCGCTGAGTGGTGGAATGAAATAGACTAAGCGAGAGCAAGTCATGGTGAACTAAATCCCTCATCAAGTGAATTTACTTCCGGATGTAGAAGTGCTTCCGGATACACCTTAGACTTAGGATCACCCACTGCATGAGACTATATGATTATATTGCTAAACTAACGTTCAAGTGCAGCACACTCAGTAAGGTTGCTTCCGGATGAGAAGTTGCTTCCGCAAGCAATCAGAATGTCTGAACGTTCAAAGAGATGCAGTGTCAGAATGCTTTTGTCAGAGCAGAGGTGTCAGGACTACTTTTCAGAGATAAAGCAAGTCAACCCTGCTATGCATTAATGAAGCATTAAATGGGCGAACGGTAACAAAGGAAAAACGGACATATTCAAACGGCTAGCCCACCTACCAAGAGTTCAAAATGCTTGAAGACTATATAAGGAAGCTAAACTTCATTTATGAAGGAGTTAATGATCTTCAAATATTCTTGAGCGAGAAAATCCTTATTCATTCAAGCTGCCCAGAAAAATGAAGAGCATTTAACACTTGGAGTGATTTTTCACCTACCGATTCTGTACTCACAGTAGTTAAGTCTCTTTCTGTTAAAAGAGCATTTATTGAACTTAAGTGTGTAACATCATTTGTTCTGTAAGAGAACTTAGTCAGAAAAGCCTTCAAGTGTAAACTTCAAACCCTTGCTTGGTGTGAGGGGGAGACAGTTAGATAGGTTACAAGTGAGCCAGTGTAAAACTTGTTGTAAGGTTGCAAGTGAGCCCGTAAAACTTGCGGTTGTAAGGTTTCAGGTGAACCCGATTTAAAACCTGAGTTATAGTGAAACTCTCGGCCTGGGTGGTTGAGGACTGGACGTAGGTCAGGTAGACCGAACCAGTATAAATCTTGTGTCATTTACTTTGAGTATTTATTTTTGAAGCACAATTCACCCCCCCCCCTCTTGTGCATCCATTACGTTCATTTGGTATCAGAGCAGGTCTTTCTCACTCGATTCCAACGAATCCGGAAAGCAAAGATCTAAGTAATGGATACGGAGTATGGTCTGCCAGATGTTGCTGTACAACCCAACAAGCCCCCAGGTTTCGATGGGCACAACTATACATTCTGGAAGTTCAGAATGGAAACCTATATCAAGTCAAACGATATCAGACTATGGGACGTGATCGAACATGGGGATCAAACTCCCTTAGATGAGGAAGGATTTGCTAAGGCAAAAGCCAGATATACTGCTGAGGACTATGCTCTAGTCCAACTCAACCATAGAGCTATGCACTACATCCAGTGTGCTCTCAGCTACAAAGAGTTTCACAGGATCAGCCACCACAAAAATGCAAAGGATATGTGGGAGGCTCTTGAGGCTGCACACTCCGGAACCAGGGGAGTTAAAGCAAGACGTGTTGAGATGCTGGTGGAAGAATTCCACAAATTCGCCATGCTAAGCCCCACCGAGCCTATCAGAGATCTAGAGCTCAGATTCACCCATCTCATCAATAATCTAGCCTCGCTTGGTAAGGATATCCCTGAAAGAGAGCAGGTGAGCAAGATTCTGAAAATCTTGAAGGGTGACTGGATCACCAAAGTCACTATTCTGCAAGAAGTGCAAGGAGAATCAACCAGCTCCGTCACCGCTCTTTTTGGCTCACTTGCTGAATATGAGCCAACCTTGCTGGCTATGAGAGCTCCTCAAACCTCATCCAAGAGTAAGAACCTTGCTCTCGTTGCTCCCAGCAAAGAGATCAAGGACAATGATGAGGATGACGACGATGAGATGGACGATGAGGAGATGGCCCTGATGGTGAGGAAGTTCAGGAAATTCCTCAGGAAGAAGGAAGGCTATCAGAAAGGTGACACCAGCCAGAAGAGGGGATACAAGAAAGAGAAGGTCCCTGTGTGCTTTGAATGCAATAAGCCTGGTCACTTCAAGGCTGAGTGTCCCAGCCTGCAGAGGTCCAAAGGCAGGGATAAAAGAAAGGCACTCGTTTCCTCCATTTGGATAAACAGCTCAGATGAGGAAGCAAGTGATGATGAAGAAGTTGCCAACCTCTGCCTGGTAGCTAGAGAAGAGGATGAGGAAGCATCTTCAGATCTTGACCTCACCAATGAAGAACATGAGGTAACTCTTCCTGAACTACAAGAGGCTTACAATGAGATTCATGAAGAATTCTCTAAACTATGTAAAGCCTATAAATTCTTGAAAACCAAAAAGGAGTCACTTGAGTCCAAGGTGGACTCACTCAGTGAGGAACTAGCGGAAGCTAGAAGATCTCCAATGGTGGATGGACAGGGTTCTCCTCAAGCAGAACCCAACATCCCAACACCTGAGAGCTGTCCAAATTGCAGCAAAATCTCAGAAGAAAATAATAAGCTGCAAAATGCCCTGCAGAAATTCACCAATGGTTCAGAAATGCTGAATATACTTTTAATGAACCAAAGGGCATATAGGGATAGGACTGGCTTGGGATATACCCCCAGGAAGAAAACGTGGGAAGAACCAAAAGTAAAGCCTTACTTAAAGTTCTTCCATAAAGCCACCAGTCATAGCTCCTCACCTTTCAGCTTCTGTAATTACTGCAACAGGAAAGGACACTCGATGTCCACCTGTAATGCTAAAAAGCATGGAGCTAACAGCTCATACAAGTGGGTCCCTAAAGGAACCAGGGCTACAAAGGATCCTCCACCTGCAAAGGAAATCAAGAGAGGACAAGGATCCCAAGCCTGGAATCATCCCACTGGGAGAACCCAAGAGTCTAGAGCCAACACTAGGCCAAAGGCTCCAAATGTGTATAGGCACAAGGATAAGCCCAAAGCTAGGCCAAGGGTCCTAGACACTAATGACAAAGGACCCAAGAGAGGTTGGGTACCTAAAATTGCTTGATTGTTTCAGGTGTGTCTCAAGGCATCCAAGAACAAAAATTGGTACATCGATAGCGGATGCTCGAGACATATGACTGGAGACAGAGACAAGTTCAAGTCTCTGGTGATCAAAGATGGAGCCACAGTGACCTTTGGAGGAAATCAAAGTGGCAAGATCACTGGAGTTGGAGAAGTCGGACCAGTCAAAGATGTATATCTAGTGGACGGTCTCTGTCACAACCTGCTAAGTGTAAGTCAAAGCACGGACAAAGGTAACTGGGTAATATTTGATTCAAATGAGTGCTTAATAGTTGATAAGCAGGATCTGAATATAGATAAGGCCAACCTAAAATGCAAAATTAAGGCAATTAGAAATGGGAATCTATATACCTTAGATTTATGTCAACAGCTAGAAGAAAAATGTCTAATATCTAGTGACGAGAATAGCTGGCTTTGGCATAAGAGACTAGCTCATGTTAACTTTACTCAATTGGACATGCTAATTAAAAAGGAGCTAGCTGTAGGTATTCCCCCTTTTAAGGTTAAGCATGATTTTATCTGTGAATCCTGCCAACGAGGAAAGCAAACAAAATCCTCGTTTAAAACCAAGAAGAGAGTCTCCACCAGCAGGCCCTTGGAACTAATCCACATGGATTTGGTTGGGCCAGCAAGAGTAAAAAGCTTGGGAGGAAACCTATATGCTTTAGTGGTGGTGGATGACTATTCAAGGTTTACGTGGACTTTGTTTCTTGCCTCTAAGCAAGATGCTTTTGATGCTTTCGTTGTCCTGGCTAAGAAAGTGCAGAATGAGAAGGATCTCAAAATCACAGCCATAAGGACAGACCATGGAGGAGAGTTTGAGAACCATAACTTCACTGAGCTATGTGAGCAAAACGGCATTGAACATAACTTCTCAGCTCCGAGAACTCCTCAACAAAATGGAGTAGTCGAAAGAAAGAACAGGGTTCTGACGGAGATGGCTAGAAGCATGCTGAACGAGAAAGAAGTCTCTCAAATGTTCTGGGCGGACGCTATGAGCACTGCTTGCTATATCTCCAACAGAGCTTATGTTCGCAAGGGCTTGGATAAGACTCCATACGAGCTATATAAAGGAAGGAAGCCCAACATCAGCCATCTCAGAATATTCGGATCAAAATGCTACGTGCATAACAATGGGAAGGTGAATTTGGGTAAGTTTGATCCAAAGGCTGATGTAGGTATATTCATAGGATATTCCCTTAGGAGCAAAGCATATAGGATATACAACATAAGAACTAAAACTGTAGAAGAGTCCATGCATGTTGTATTTGATGAAACTCCTACATGGGGACAATCCACAGAAGATGATGAAGCACTTAACTTTCCAAATCTTCCATCATCTTCCTCACCACCAAAAGAAACAACAACAAGCTATCCCAAAGAAGAAGGTGAACCCAGTGATGTACCTAGTGGGCAACCCATGCCTGAGGAGGCACAGCTGCCAATAGCTAGGAGACATCACAGGGATCATCCTCTTGATCAAGTGCTTGGTGATGTTTCTTCTGGTGTCAGAACTAGAAGACAAGTTCAAAATGAAGTTGAGTTTGGAGCATTCCTATCTCAAATCGAACCAACTTCAGTTGAACAAGCTCTTGAGGACTGCGACTGGATTATTGCCATGCAGGAAGAGCTGAATCAATTTGAAAGAAGTCAAGTGTGGGAACTAGTCCCAAGGCCGTCTCATCAATCCATAGTAGGAACCAAGTGGGTCTTTAAAAACAAACTGGATGAGACAGGTCAAATCACTAGAAACAAAGCCAGACTGGTAGCTAAAGGATACAACCAAGAAGAAGGCATTGACTATGAAGAAACTTTTGCTCCAGTCGCTAGACTTGAGGCAATAAGGATTCTTCTAGCCTTTGCATCCATGAAAGGTTTCAGATTATATCAAATGGATGTAAAGAGTGCATTTCTTAATGGTTATATTAAGGAAGAGGTATATGTAGAACAACCTCCTGGCTTTGAAAACCATAAGAACCCCAAACATGTGTATAGATTAAAGAAAGCTTTGTATGGCCTGAAACAAGCCCCTCGAGCTTGGTATGAGAGACTCAGCAGCTTTTTGCTGGGCAAGGGTTTCTCAAGAGGCAAATTAGATAATACACTGTTTATCCTTCACAAAGATAGAGATATGTTAATTGTCCAAATTTATGTTGATGATATTATCTTTGGGGCAACTAACGAGAAGCTTTGTGAAGATTTCTCTAAGATTATGCAGTGTGAATTTGAGATGTCAATGATGGGAGAACTAACATTCTTCCTAGGCCTGCAAATCAAACAAAAGAAGAACGGAATCTTCATCTCCCAAACCAAGTACTGCAGAGAACTACTCAAAAAGTTTGGGATGGATGAATGCAAGGAGTATGATACTCCTATGAGCACCTCAGCTGCACTCGACGCTGACGCCAAGGGTAAAAGTGTCAGCCTGCCCATGTACAGGGGAATGATAGGTTCCCTCCTATACTTAACGGCGAGCAGGCCTGATATTCAATTTAGCGTAGGCATGTGTGCTAGGTTTCAAGCCAACCCCAAGGAATCACACTTGACATGTGTTAAACGTATTCTGAGATACCTTGAGGGAACACAAGAACTTGGTCTTTGGTATCCCAGAGGTAACCAAGAGTTCTTGTGGGCTTATTCTGACTCTGACCACGCAGGTTATAAAACAGATAGAAAGAGCACCAGTGGACAATGCGCCTTCCTTGGTGGTTGTCTGGTGTCTTGGGCCAGCAAGAAGCAAACCTGCGTGTCCTTGTCATCCACTGAGGCAGAATACATTGCTGCTGCAAGTTGCTGTGCACAAGTGCTATGGCTGAAAAACCAGTTGAGAGATCTTGGCTTGGAGTTTCCTGAGGCGCCCATCCTCTGTGATAACACAAGCACAATTAGCCTCGCCAAGAATCCAGTTCAGCACACAAGGACAAAGCACATTGACGTCCGACATCACTTCATCAGAGACCATGTTCAAAAGAAGGATGTCAAGGTGCAGTTTGTTCCCACACAACAACAGCTTGCGGATATCTTCACCAAGCCTCTGGGGACTGACCAGTTTATTTTCATTAGAGGTGATTTGGGGATGGTAAACCCAAATGAAGTGTAATTATTATTTTTTTTATCACTTACAACAATACTGACTTAGGCATCGGAGTGCCAATATATGTCCTTGCAGGTATTCAATGTTGAATCTTAAGTAAGTGCAACCGGAAGCAAAACCACTTCCGAATGATTACACACTGACGCTGGATGATCAAACCAAGAGAGCGCCAGCACAAGTCCAAGAAGACACGTCACTTCAGAAAACGCTTCAACTTCCAAATGAGACGTTTCGACTTTTCTGACAATATGAAGCGACACGTGTCATCAGGTATATCGTTCCAACTTAAGGCGTTTACGCTACCCAATGTGTGATAATGTGAAGGAGCATGACCTTTTTGCCCTTAGTGACTTTACCTATAAAAGGGACATCTCATTTCACACATTCTTCATTTTCATCTATGTTCTTCATATAAACATTTCATCAACCCCACAAAAATGGCCGAACCCTCTGAAGCAAACCCAGTTTCGAGGAAACCCTCCTCATCTAAGAAACACAAGTCCAAATCTGGGAAATCAAGCCATCAACATTCTGGTAAATCTGGGCATCGTGAAAGACATCAAGAACATCATGAAGTTTCTCGGCAAATTGCTCTAGGGCAGGATGAAAATATTCAAGGTCAGCCTGAAACTTCTGGTAGAATGGCAGAACTGTTAGTGGGTTCTAAGAAGAGGAAGTCCATCCCTAAGGAGGAGGCTGCGGCGATCAAATATGGAAAACCCTCTTTGATGATGCCAAAAGGGGGAGAGATGCATTGACCACTAGCCTTGCTACCCTGGGAGTTCCTTGATGAAGAAGAGCTTCAGCGAGAGGGAGAGAAAGAAGAAACAAAGAAACAACCCCCAGCCCAAAATTTTTTTTGTTTACTTAGAAATGTTCATCTTTTCATGCATGTTCTCATATCTGCCTACTATATGCTCGCTGCTTGTAAATGTTATCTAATTATATGCTCTGACCTGTAACCTATGCTTATCAATAATATTTGTCTAAGTTACTTATTCTGAACTATTGTTTTTATTCTTCAGCTAATCCTTTCATATGAACTTAATCGATAAAGCTAAGTTTGTCATCATCAAAAAGGGGGAGAATGTTAGAATCTTAAGTTTTGATGAAGACTAAAATATAGAGGATTAAACCAAGTGCCTAGGAAGCAATAGGATAACATAGGATCCCAAGTAAGAGTGCTTCCGGGTGAAGATCTACTTCCGGATAGATTAGGACTTGCGCATGCGGATGAATGTTTTCATCCCCCAGCATCAGCAAGTAAATCACTGGGAAATAACTTAGTCCATGAGAATTAGGTACACAAAACCTTAAGACTAAGCTATGTTTCAATCGGAAGTGAGTTTGCTTCCTGTTAGACTTAGACTGGCGCAGAGCGATAGAATAGATATTACTCCACGCGACTGTGAGTCTACTTCCCCAAGTGAAAGCGCTTCCTGTTAGAATTAGACTGGCGCAGAGCGACAGAATAGATATTACCCCAAGCGTCAGTGAGTCTACTTCCCCAAGTGAAAGCGCTTCCTGTTAGACTTAGACTGGCGCAGAGCAATAGAATAGTTATTACCCCAAGCATCAGTAAGTCTACTTCGCCAAGTGAAAGCACTTCCTATTAGATTTAGACTGGCGCAGGTTGATAGACTAGATATAACCCCGAGCGTCAGCGGAAATGCAACATCAAGTGAAGTTGCTTCCTGTTAGATCTTGACTGGCGCAGACTGATATAATAGATTTCACCCTAAGCGTCAGTGAATTCACCACGTCAAGTAAAAGTGCTTCCGATAGCTCAGTGACTAGCGCTGAGTGGTGGAATGAAATAGACTAAGCGAGAGCAAGTCATGGTGAACTAAATCCCTCATCAAGTGAATTTACTTCCGGATGTAGAAGTGCTTCCGGATACACCTTAGACTTAGGATCACCCACTGCATGAGACTATATGATTATATTGCTAAACTAACGTTCAAGTGCAGCACACTCAGTAAGGTTGCTTCCGGATGAGAAGTTGCTTCCGCAAGCAATCAGAATGTCTGAACGTTCAAAGAGATGCAGTGTCAGAATGCTTTTGTCAGAGCAGAGGTGTCAGGACTACTTTTCAGAGATAAAGCAAGTCAACCCTGCTATGCATTAATGAAGCATTAAATGGGCGAACGGTAACAAAGGAAAAACGGACATATTCAAACGGCTAGCCCACCTACCAAGAGTTCAAAATGCTTGAAGACTATATAAGGAAGCTAAACTTCATTTATGAAGGAGTTAATGATCTTCAAATATTCTTGAGCGAGAAAATCCTTATTCATTCAAGCTGCCCAGAAAAATGAAGAGCATTTAACACTTGGAGTGATTTTTCACCTACCGATTCTGTACTCACAGTAGTTAAGTCTCTTTCTGTTAAAAGAGCATTTATTGAACTTAAGTGTGTAACATCATTTGTTCTGTAAGAGAACTTAGTCAGAAAAGCCTTCAAGTGTAAACTTCAAACCCTTGCTTGGTGTGAGGGGGAGACAGTTAGATAGGTTACAAGTGAGCCAGTGTAAAACTTGTTGTAAGGTTGCAAGTGAGCCCGTAAAACTTGCGGTTGTAAGGTTTCAGGTGAACCCGATTTAAAACCTGAGTTATAGTGAAACTCTCGGCCTGGGTGGTTGAGGACTGGACGTAGGTCAGGTAGACCGAACCAGTATAAATCTTGTGTCATTTACTTTGAGTATTTATTTTTGAAGCACAATTCACCCCCCCCTCTTGTGCATCCATTACGTTCAGTGATAATACCGTGTAAAGTGGTGTGTGCTACATGTAGTGTTGCATGAACATGTTATTAATTTCAATTCCAAATATTTATTTACCACGACGTATTACAGCAGCACAAATTCATATTTGCAAATAATCAGATTACAAAAAGAAACACTTCTCATAAACTCAAACATTATTAATAGTCACAATCAAAGACAACACATCAATAATCAAATATCAATAATAATAATCATCAAATCAAACACAAGACATCGGAATATCTCAGTTTAATAGGGACTCACGACTCGATGGTCGATGTACCCTCGCTTGAACTGGTTCAAAGGGACTCATAACCCTACTGAACATGTAACAATTTTATCTTATTCATTTTAGTCCCTGGGGGTTTTACAGGGAATCTCATTCTGGAATGACATAATTATAATCATATTAACCGGTGTGCACCAAACAAATAATCAATTCTCATAAAGCATATAATAAACATCACAAATTCATAAACTAACCTATATGTTTACCAACATACACACACACGCAAACAAATTTAAGTAGTTACCTCCTTCCATTTAAACCAAACATAAACAACGTAAGCTCCCACGTGCTCAAGCGTCAATAAACAACTTCTACAAGCAATAATACGACACATACAAATAATTAAAAATTAATCAATTGTCATGTATATTAATTAACGTCGCTCTCGTTCCTAGAAGTACTACTCAATCCCATCTTTAATGAGTTTTATTTTAGTAAATCATGTGGATTTTTAAAATAAGCTTATATAAATCAAACATTAAAATCAATCCTAAAAGAACAATAAATCCATAATTTTAATTTAACTTTATACTTGTAATCAATTCATCAATGATCAACAAATCAACTTAACAGTTATCACCTTAACATAATGTAATCATCATCAAGACTAAATACATTCAAGACACCACAAGCAACTTGAAACAATAATATATACCAATTAAACACTTATATGTTCACAAAACACTTCTCAAGTCCATTTCATGATGACTTCCAACCTTTATCAAAACATTATGTGTTAGAATCTTAAGTTTTGATGAAGACTAAAAATATGAAAGAACGAGCCAAACACTTAGAGAATATTAGGTTAATATAGAACCCCAAGTAAGAGTACAACCGGATGTGGATTTACTTCCGGATGGACTAGGACTAGCGCTCACGGATGAACGTCTCATCCCCCAGCGACAGCAAGTACTTCACCAAGTAATAACTCAGTCTAAGAACATTAGTTGTATAAAATCCTTGAGACTAAGTTAGGAAGCTTCCGGATGTGGATTTGCTTCCGATTGTATTAAGGCTAGCGCTGACTGTTGGTATGGATAACACTGAGCGCCAGTGAACATAACCCAACGTCCAGTGGATTTGCTTCTGATTGCTTAGTGACTAGCGCTGGCTGTTGGTATGGATAACACTGAGCGTCAGTGAGTGAAATGTGAACATAACCCAACGTCCAGTGGAAGTGCTTCCGGATGTAGAATTGCTTCCGGATGTAAAAGAGCTTCCTTAGACTAAGTGAACTCCCACTGCATGTGAGTATGAGCTATTATTGTTAAGACTAACGTTCAAAATGCAGCACACTAAGTAATGTTGCTTCCGGATGTGAACTTGCTTCCGCAAGCAATCAGAATGTCAGAACGTTCAGAGCAGTGCAGTGTCAGAATGCTTTTGACAGAGCAGAGGTGTCAGAACTACTTTTCAGAGATAAAGCAAAGTCAACCCTGCTAAGCATTAATGGAGCATTAATTGGGCAAACGGTAACATGGGAAAAACAGCCATATTCAAACGGCTAACCCACCTACCAAGAGTGAGAATACTTGAAGATTATATAAACAAGCTCACCTTCATTTATGAAGATAACTAATATCTTTGACATCTTGAAGAAAGCTAGAGTGAGAAACCGAGAAATCCTTCAAGCATTCAAAGCTGCCCAGAAAAGAGAAAGAGCATTTAACTCATTGAGAGTTCTTTTCATCTACTTATCTTGTACTCTTTGTGGTTAAGTCTCTTCTTGTATTAAGAGCATTGATTGTACTTAAGTGTGTAACATTATCCGTTCTTGAAGAGAACTAAGTTTAGAAAATCCTTTATTTGTAAAGGTTGAACCCTTGCTGGTTGTAAGGGGGAGCTAGTTAGCAAGGTTGCAAGTGAGCCTTGAGTAAAACTTGTGGTTGTAAGGTTGCAAGTGATCCCGTCCAAAACTTGCGGTTGTAAAGGTTCCAGGTGAACCCGTTTCTAAAACCTGGGGATAGTGGAACTCAACCTGGGTGGTTGAGAACTGGACGTAGGTCAGGAAGACCGAACCAGTATAAACCCTTGTGTTGTTATTGTTTGATTTTTATTTGGTAGCACAATTCACCCCCTCTTGTGCATCCATTACTTTCATTTGGTATCAGAGCAGGTCTTTCTAACTTGATTCCAACGAATCTAGAAAGTAAAGATCCAGTAATGGATACAGATTATTCCTTGCCAGATATCTCTATTCAACCCAACAAGCCTCCAGGTTTTGATTGGTATAACTATCCATTCTGGAAATTCCGAATGAAGACTTACATCAAGTCCAGCGACATCCGACTCTGGGATGTGATTGAACATGGGAATCACACCCCTCTAGATGATGATGGCTTTGCAAAGCAGCGATCCAGATACACCAATGAGGACTATGCTCTAGTCCAGCTAAACTTCAGGGCCATGCATTACATTCAATGAGCCCTTAGTCCTAAGGAGTTTCATAGGATCAGCCACAACAAAACTGCTAAGGATATGTGGGAGGCTCTTGAGGCTGCTCACTCTGGAACCAAGGGAGTGAAGGCAAGACGGGTCGAGATGTTGGTAGAAGAATTTCACAAATTTGTCATGATTAGTCCAATTGAGCCAATCAGAGAGCTGGAGCTCAGGTTCACTCATCTTATCAATAACCTGGCCTCCCTGGGCAAAGACATTCTTGAAAGAGAACAAGTCAGCAAGATCTTAAAAGTCTTGAAAGGTGATTGGATCACCAAAGTTACAATCTTGCAGGAAGTCCAAGGAGAGTCAACCAGCTCCATCACTGCACTGTTTGGTTCTCTGGCTGAGTACGAACCAACCCTGCTGGCTCAGAGAGCTCCTCAAGCCTCATCCAGAACCAAGAATCTTGCCCTTGTTGCTCCCAGCAAGGAGAAGAATGATGATAATGATGATGATGAGGATGATGAGGAGGAATTGGATGATGAGGAGATGACTATGATGGTGAGGAAATTCAGAAAGTTCTTCAAGAAGAAAGGAGGCTTTCAGAAAGGTGATTCCAGCCAGAGGAAGGGATCTAAGAAGGAAAGGGCCCCAGTGTGCTTTGAATGTAAAAAGCCTGGCCACTTCAAGGCTGAGTGTCCAAGCCTGTAGAGATCAAAGGGGAAGGACAAAAGAAAAGCCTTTGTATCCTCTATCTGGGTGAATAGCTCAGACGAGGAAGCAAGTGATGAGGAAGAGGTTGCCAACCTCTGTCTGGTTGCCAGAGAAGTTGATGAGGGAGCATCCTCAGATTTTGATCCCATCCAGGAGGACAATGAGGTAACTTTTTCTGAACTACAAGACGCTTATAATGAGGTTCACGAAGAATTCTCCCGATTATGTAAAGCCTATAAAGTATTGAAAATTAAAAAGGAATCACTTGAGTCCAAGGTGGACTCACTGAGTGAAGAGCTAGCGGAAGCCAGAAAGCTTCCGGTAGCGGATGGCAAGGGTTCTTCCCAAGCAGAACCCAATGCCTCAATACTTGAGAGCTGCCCTAGTTGCAGCAAAATCTCAGCTGAAAGAGATAAACTGCAAAATGCCCTGCAGAAGTTCACAAATGGATCTGAAATGTTAAATATCATTTTAATGAATCAGAGGGCATATAGGGACAAGACTGACTTAGGATACACACCTTGAGGGAAAAAGTGGGTGGAACCAAAAGTGAAGCCCTACTTAAAATTCTTCCATAGAGCCACTGAGCACATCTCCACACATTTTAGTTTCTGTAATTATTGTAACAGGAAGGGACACTCCACGTCCATCTGTAATGCTAAGAAGCATGGAGCAAACAACTCCTATAAATGGGTCCCAAAAAGAACCAAGGCTACAAAGAATCCTCCCCCAAGAAAAGAAACTAAGGGAGGACAGGGATCCAGAGGCTGGAAACAATCCTCAAGGAAAGCCCAAGAGCCTAGAGCCAACACTAGGCCAGAGGCACAGATTAATCATAAGCCCAAGGTCATAACTAACACTGGACCAAGGGCTCTGGGAACTAATGACAGAGGACCCAAGAAAGGTTGGGTACCTAAGCTTGCTTGATTCTTTCAGGTGTGTCTCAAAGCATCCAAGAATAGGAAGTGGTATATTGACGCAGATGCTCGAGACATATGACTGGAGACAGAGACAAATTCAGATCCTTGGTGATCAAAGACGGAGCCACAGTTACCTTTGGAGGAAATCAAAGTGGAAAGATCACAGGAGTTGGAGAAGTTGGGCCAGTGAAAGACGTCTATCTGGTGGATGGTCTCTGTCACAACCTGCTGAGCGTGAGCCAGAGCACTGACAAAGGAAATTGGGTAATCTTTGATTCACATGAGTGCATGATAGTAGATAAGCAGGATCTGAACCTAGATAAGGCCAACCTAAAATGCAAACTTAAGGCAAATAGAAATGGAAACCTATACACTCTAGATTTATGTCAACAACTGGAAGAAAAATGCTTAATATCTAGTGATGAAAATAGTTGGCTTTGGCATAAAAGGCTAGCACATGTTAATTTTACTCAACTTGACATGTTGATTAAGAAAGAGCTAGCTATAGGTATTCCATCTTTCAAGGTTAAGCATCACTACTACAAATTGTCCCTCTACCAGCGCACCTTTACATGCGCTTAGCAGAAACGTATGTATAGAGGGTCCTTTACATGTGCTTAAAGCGCATGTACAGGCACTACTGAAGTGCAAAACATGAAGTCATGCAAAAGAGGTCCTCCTCGGATCTCATAAGGTGTTTCTGCTTGTGGAATTAGTGTTTAAAAGCTCCATTGCCACTTTAAAATGTTCAAACACCCTGTACATGCGCTTAAAGTGCATGTAAAGGGTTTTTATACCTCTACATGCGCTTTAAGCGCATGTAGAGCCTCTACATGCGCTTAAAGCGCATGTAGAGGGGTGTAAAATGAAATTTATTTTTTTTTGATAAAAGTAAAATGAAATTTATAAAAATGGAATTTAAAAATAAAATATTGAAGAAAAAAGTTGATTCAATTTTAAAATGATGAAAAACTTGATAATGCTTAGATAATTCAGTTTTGATTTAAAACATTATATAACTCAGTGCATGATTTCCCTGATTAATCAGATTATTCAATTTAAATGCTATGATTAATAATCAACAGAAATAATTAAGGTTTTTCTGCTTGTGGAATTAGTGTTTAAAAGCTCCATTGCCACTTTAAAATGTTCAAACACCCTGTACATGCGCTTAAAGCGCATGTAAAGGGTTTTTATACCTCTACATGCGCTTAAAGCGCATGTAGAGGGGTGTAAAATGAAATTTATTTTTTTTTTTGATAAAAGTAAAATGAAATTTATAAAAATGGAATTTATAAAAATAATTAAGGTTTTTCTGCTTGTGGAATTAGTGTTTAAAAGCTACATTGCCACTTTAAAATGTTCAAACACCCTGTACATGCGCTTAAAGCGCATGTAAAGGGTTTTTACACCTCTACATGCGCTTTAAGCCATGTAGAGCGGTGTAACATGAAATTTATTTATTTTAAAATTGAATCAACTTTTTTTCTTCAATATTATTTTTATAAATTCCTTTTTTATAAATTTCATTTTACTTTTATCAAAAAAAAAATAAATTTCATTTTACACCCCTAAAAATATTATTTTTAAAATTGAATCAACTTTTTTCTTCTTTTTGATTGTGCATTCCCTAACAACTCCATGCTTTCTGCCTTGCTTTGGTTTAGTGTTCCTTGTTCCCTTATTTTTTATTTATTTTTTAGTTTTAATTTTTAATTATTGGTGGCTTCTCACTTGCTTTGCGCTTATGCTCCTATTTGGTTACTTCATTTTGTTTTGTTGGGCTGCACGGTCCAATAATAGTAGACTACTATTATTTTCTGGGTATGATTTAATTTGTTGGAGACGATATGAGTATGGTTTCAGAATAGTGTTGTGGCAGTGCCAGTGTGCCACTCATTTTTCCATTAGGTGGGGGATAGTGTGGTCCTATATATAATGAGTCAGGGAGCATATTGGTCATCACTGTTTTACTTTCATGTATGTATGACTATGCATCATCTGTGGAGCATCCTCATCTGCATGATTTTGACTCAAAGTATTTTCTTTTTTAATGTTCATGAATTAAAACTCTCTCAATTGTTGTGGTCAATCTTTTGGAGTCATTTTTGGTTTGCTGAAAATCTCGAATTGTAGATTGATTTGAGGTCAGATGCAAGTAGCTTATGTTACTAGAAGATTTGAATTTGAACAAAAATCTGTGATCAGATTTGTTTACTCAGGTCATGTGGAAAAGTCTTGAAGAGTCGGTGGAGATGATGTACATTATTTTAGTGTTTTCAAATATTTTACAATGTGAGGAAAGCCTTTATGAAGTGGCCTTTGCCGAGTATATGATATAGCTCTGTTAGTTGGGGCGGAAGATGGTGGATTCTTATATCTATCTACCTTGTCAATTCTTAATCCAATGTGGTTTGTTCACATTTTATGTTTTTGTGTTGCTTTAGTTTTCTTTTTGTGTTATTTTTGGCTGATCCTGTTTTGCATCATTGACTTGATACTATGTGACAATCTAATGAGATATGTGTGGTTTGGGCATTTGCGTAGCCTCATTTGTTACCGCATGGTGGAGATATACCACGCAGTAACTTTCAATTTGATTTTGACTTGGAGAGAAAAATCTTGGCAGAAGCTGAAAAGCAAAACCCCAATTTTAGTAAATTTGTTGTGGAAATTCCTCCTGTTCAGAGTGTTGAATCTGCATCCCCAAAGGTATGTTCTTTGTTTTTCAGTGAATCCTCCAACTGATGGGTACGTGCTATATTTCCCTTTTCGCTTCCAAAATTCAAACTTTTTCGTGCCTTTGTTTTCCTTTCTAGATTCTCGAGATTGCTTTCAAGAAGGAGACTGTTGGTCTAGTCACTAGAGAAGAGTATGTTGAGAAGGTAGGTTTTCAAAGTTCAAACCTTTCCTTTTTTTATTACAACACTTGCTTGCTTTTTAGTAATGTGCATTTAATTTGTTGTTTAGAGGGTTAATATTTGCAACAAGATAGAGGAGGAAGAGAAGGAGAAGCTTCAGAAGCTCCAGCAAGAGTAAATCCCCTTTTATTTTGCTCTCATATTCACATCATTAAACTGCTTTATCTGTTTTTTTTGTTGCAGTTTTTCCATTACTAGTTACTACCTCTGTTTCTGAATATAAAGTCACTTTCCCTAATTTGATTAGAGTAAGAATTAAGTATGTTAGTTATAGTTAGTTATTATAGATAAGTACTCCCTCCAGTCCTAAATATAAGTCACTGTTGACTTTTTTTCATGATGTTGATGATTTTTCATGAATTTTCTAAGAACTCCATGCTTTCTGCCTTGCTTAGGTTTAGTGTTAGATTTTGCTTTGTCTTAATTTGATTATAATTTCTCTGATTGATCTGTCTTAGCTTTGTTACCCTGTTAACATTTGATTTTTTTGTTTTAACTGAGCAAGAAAGGTTCATTTTTCTGTTAACATATATATGTAGGCATAAGTAGGTAGCTTGGTACACTACCACAGATTACCCCATTTACATGCGCTTATTTTGGCCTTTACATGCGCTTATAAAGCGCATGTAGAGGGGGGCGCTGGTAAAGGCTCTACATGCGCTTTTAAAAAGCGCATGTAGAGGGGGGGCTATACATGCGCTTTAAGCGCATGTAGAGGTACCTACCTCTACATGCGCTTTAAGCACATGTACAGCTATATATATATTTTTTTTCATATTTTCTTGCCCTCATGTTTAATCAAAACCATCATTACT
Organism: Mimosa pudica; assembly: GCA_029929735.1. Lineage (NCBI taxonomy): Eukaryota > Viridiplantae > Streptophyta > Magnoliopsida > Fabales > Fabaceae > Mimosa > Mimosa pudica. The sequence continues at coordinate 1,103,452 of JAKELP010000037.1, read as the reverse complement.
ATGCATAAAATATTTTCTTGCACTTAATGAAATATAAAATATAGGAATGCTCAAAAGTGAAATAAAAGCACACAAACTTTATTTTAGTGAACATGTCTTTCTCCATGAGTTTCTTTTAAATGGATAGAACCTATAAAAGAGTAAGAGCAAAAAAGATCAATGTAAGCTCACAATGAGGCAAAAAAATGCAACCCTAAATTTTTAAATGTATAGAACCTATATAAATGTGTATGTATAGGCAATGCTAATGCTCTGGTACTTTATTCCATGATAAGAAATTCCACAGAAGTGATATAACTGTAGTTACTCATGGGAAAAAAGAATAAAAAAATCAATTTAGTCACCTAAAGATATAAATTAGTGTCTGTGAGAACATTAAAGGTTACCAAGATACTGAACAAAGAATTTTTTAATGGTACATGTTCAATATGCCCTTCACCTCTTTGATTTCTTTCCACAAATCCTTGGCTGGAATCCCATCATAAGCACCAGGTATAAAAAATACAGGGCATTCTGAGACAATAACATGTTCAGTTTCTTCTGCTGCAACCACAAAAGTAACTAGAGGCTGTCCATTTGCAGTCCTATAAATTAAACCATGTCAATGAAATATATGACAAAGTCCAGATTTGTTTCTACATGTACAGAGAATTATGCACCTTATGATTGTGTATAGAATACCAGAATAAGTCCTTAGTTTCTTCTGTTTACTTTCAGATTACTTCTATTAGGATCTTCCATACCTTGTCTATTTCAATATCAGATAGCTGATTCAAACCAACAATGTAAAAATTCATGAAGAGGGCAGCCACTACAGCATGACATGTAAAAACTAATGCATTAGCTGACTTGGGTGAAAAAGAAACTTTTCATTTCAAATCAATAGTCTCATTAAAGGCCTTACCTGCAATACTCCGGTGAAAAATAATGGAGATAAATCTGATAACTTCTCTAATGCAAGGAGGGATATAGAGAGTATGATAAATACATGTTAAAACACAAAAATAGAGCATCTTAAAACATTCAGCAGAGCAAATTTGACACTGACTTATAAAATAGGCTCATAATTTAATTAGATTAATCACATATGTAAGATTATAGTCTCCAAATTCAGATGCAAAAGATTGTTCACATACTGCTTTCACAGCATATTTTTCATTGTTTTCCGGACATGCATATCCTACTCCCAACATTATCACAACACAAAACAAGGTTACAGCTAATGCAACCAATGCAAGTTTAAGTCTCCTCTGCTACTTCTTCAATTGCATATGTAACTCATTTATGACATCTTTGGGTTTTGGCCACTCGTGGATCGAACCATCTGAAAAAGCAACATCTAGCCTGCATTTATGCCATAAAATTTTTCAGTTTCCTTTGCATTTTTGCTCCAATCAATGTCAGTAACAAGTTCAAACACAGTTCACAAGTTTTCAGTTTCAACTCTTGTCACAACAATATGATAGATAGCTACAGAACAAATCAGTATAAAAGGGATTTAATTAACGAGCAACAACAAATATTCCCTTTCTTTAACAATACTGATAGCTACAAATATTTATTATGCAGGAAAGGGAACACAAATTTTTCACATAATAATTGATTGGTGATAGCACAAAAATAATTATAGAAACATAATCTTTCTCTGTAAAAGAACCAACCAAAATATCAACTTACTCTGATTCTCCACCCTCCCACTAGTCCTAACTAAACTTCTTTTGTTTTCCCAAAACCAAAGGCTCGAGCTACACAAATTTGCGGTAGTAAAACCAATATGTTGCACTATAAAAACCAACCCATGACAGCACTTCTAGATTATTACAGCAAAATATAAGTCTCAGAAATAAACACTTGGGACTATGACAGCAAATTAGTAATTTCCAACATCAATCACAAAACCTCATTCGTATCTCACTTTTGAAAATTGATTCAGCAATTCCTTTCATGACAGAACTCAAGTGAACAATGATAAGCCAATGATAACTCAAGTGACAGATCGGCTAAGATGAACAGTAATATGAGAGAGGAACAGTAATATGAGAGAGGAGCCAATGATAAGCCTCTCAAGGGAGAAGCCATTTTCCATAGCCTTTGTATATATAGGATTTATAACTCAAAACCCTAACCCCCAAATTCGAAGTCTCTCAGCCTTACACAAAACCAGAGGAAAATAGCTATGAAAGGGTATACCTAAGCTTGAATCCCAACTTCCATGCTCCACTATAACCCGCCGCCGCCGCCGTCCGCCTCGGTTCGCCGGAAAACGAAGGAGCAGTGAGGGAAACAAGAAACGGAGAGAAAAGAATGAGAAATCGGTGCTGTCTCCACCTTGGAAGCTTGCTGCGAGTTCGCTGGAACGGAGGGAATGAACGGCAGAGGAAGGAAAGGTCGGAGTCCGAGAGGATAGAGGCGACAGGTTTGGTTGAGGCAGGAAGAGGAAGAAGAGAGGTGGTGGGGGACGGCTAGGGTTGAGTTTATGCGTGTGTTTATGCGTCAGATTTCCATTCAAGGGATAAGAGGGAGTTAGCTTATATATGAAGGAGGAAATTAGGGTTTAAGATACCTATATTATAACAAATAGAGAAAGCCCAACAAGAAATTACAACAAGCCCCACTAGCTATCACATAGAGAATAGACAAAATTATGATGATACCCTATATTATCCAACAGTACACTTTAATGCTAACAAAAATCCTAAATTGTGTCTTCTCTACATATAAAAATCATACAAATATATTTGTATTAGTTTTCATTTAAAGATAAACAAATTTATTATTTTAAATAAAAGGCAAAATTCAAAGTAACTTGTTCTACACTTCCATTCCAAATGAAAATTCCTAAAATATTGTCATTGTTAGAAAGTTTCTAATTATTTCCAAATTAAAATCAAATACTCAATTTTTTTTGTAACATAATGGAAATAGAGTTTTGGCAAACTTTCTAAAAGTAAATTAAAATTTCTAAATTAATTGTAATGTTTCATAAATCCAAGATGGGTGAGGTTGAGAAAGGGAAAATGCAATGGGTGTGTGTTTAGGTTGATGAAGAAATGAAAATAGTAAAGAATGGGGGAGGGGGTGTCGGCCATGATGTGCATAAAGGAGAGGAAGGGGCTGTGGGTGTGTCTGAAATAGGGCAAGTTCGGCTTCTACATTAAGTTGGAGCCTTTACATGCGCTTTAAGCGCATGTATTGGCTTCCCTTTGTTATTTTAATATTTTATGGCTTATACATGCGTTTAAAGCGCATGTAAAGACCAATGTCCATTTAATTATATGGATTTTCATATGATTTGGTGCTTTTCAACTAAATTGTTTCAATACTTCATCTCAAAATGCTCAAATCTTGTGCTTGACAATGTTATAGTGAATTCCATTGAAGAACAAGCCTTTACATGCGCTTTAAGCGCATGTATAGACTCTACATGCGCTTAAAGTGCATGTAGAGGTAGAGACACCCTGTAAATGCGCTTTAAGCGCATGTAAAGGGTTTTTCTACCTCTAGATGCGCTTAAAGCGCATGTAAAGGGTGTTTCATCACCCAAAAGTGGTAATGGAGCCTTGAAACACTAAGTCTACAAGCAGGGACACCTTATGAGGTCTGAGGAGGACCTCTTATGCATGACTCCATGTTTTGCACTTCAGTAGTGCCTTTACATGCGCTTAAAGCGCATGTAAAGGGTGTTTGTGCCTTTACATGCGCTTAGAGCGCATGTAGAGACCAATGTCCATTTTATTATATGGATTTTCATATGATTTGGTGCTTTTCAACTAAATTGTTTCAATACTTCATCTCAAAATGCTCAAATCTTGTGCTTGACAATGTTAAAGTGAATTCCATTGAAGAACAAGCCTTTACATGCGCTTTAAGCGAATGTAGAGGCTCTACATGCGCTTAAAGCGCATGTAAAGGGTGTTTCACCACCCAAAAGTGGTAATGGAGCCTTGAAACACTAAGTCTACAAGCAGGGACACCTTATGAGGTCTGAGGAGGACCTCTTATGCATGACTCCATGTTTTGCACTTCAGTAGTGCCTTTACATGCGCTTAAAGCGCATGTAAAGGGTGTTTGTGCCTTTACATGCGCTTAGAGCGCATGTAGAGATAAGGCCTCTACATGCGCTTTAAGCGCATGTATAGATGCTTACCTGTACATGCACTTAAAGCGCATGTAAAGGACCCTCTATACATTCGTTTCTTCTAAGCGCATGTAAAGGTGCGCTGGTAGAGGGACAATTTGTAGTAGTGTTCATTACATAATTTCTACTGTAGAGATGGAAAACCAAGGTGCTAAATGGCTAGAAACTAACACATCTAATTTGGTATAAGTAGGTAGCTTATGTACTATATATGTAGGCATAAATAATTAATCTCATTGATTGTCTAGAGTGATGTTTTTGCTTTTAAAAGGTTCCTTTTAAGTTTGCCTTTTCTTTTCTTATTACCCAAAACGGTAGTAGACTGTTTCCTCAAATGTTAAGAATCTTGTGTCCATGAAAGAGTTGAAGTTGAAAAACCTCAAAACACATGATTGTCACGTCATACTGCAAAATTTCTTACCAGTTGGCATACGAAACATTTGGCCAAAGAAACTGCGGGGCACGATTACTAAGTTGTGTTTGTTTTTTAAGGCCATTTGTTGTAAAGTTGTTGATGTCGAAATGTTGCGTGGTTTGCAAAAGCAGATTGTGCTCATCCTGTGTGAACTCGAAATGTACTTCCCCCTCGTTTTTTGATGTTATGGTTCATCTTGCAGTACATTTGGTCAGGGAGGTTCAACTGTGCGGCCCAGTATATTTGAGATGGATGTACCCGGTTGAGCGTTTCATGAAAGTGTTGAAGGGGTATGTCAAAAATAGATATCGACCGGAGGGTTGTATCGCTGAGAGATACATCGTGGAGGAAGCAAGTGATTTGTGTGCTGATTACTTATCTAGTGTTGAACCTGTTGGTATGCCAAGGTCTCGTCATGAAGGTCGATCAAAGGGAAAAGGGATTGGGGCAAGCATATTAGTTAACATTTCAAATGTTGACAGAGAGTTAGCTCATTTACATGTTCTCCACAATAGTAGCGAGGTAGAACCTTTTGTTGAAGAGCACAAAAATCTTCTTCGAGTCGCACACGGTGATAGAAATGAAAGTTTGATCACAAGAGAGCACAACAAACATTTCATTGATTGGTTTGATGGACGGATTCGCCGTCAGTTAGAGCTAGACAATGGGTCAGTGTGTGAGAAATTGTACTGGTTGTCACGGAGACCGTCTATAAAAGCATTTTCTTATACGAGCTATGCAATCAATGGTTACACATTCTACACTAAAGCCCATGATGAGAAGAGTCGAATGCAGAATAGTGGAGTCACAGTGGTTGGTGAGGGATGGCATGTATCCAGTGCAAAAGATACAAATCCAATATATGCAGAGATGACATACTTTGGGGTGATTGAAAGCATCTTGGAGTTGGATTACTCTGGTTTAAGATTCCCTGTCTTCAAATGTCAATGGGTTAACAACTCTGGTGGATGACGGATCGATGAGTTTGGATTTGTGTCGGTTGACCTTTTCAAAACTGGATATAAGGACGACCCCTACATTTTACCATCTCTTGTTACACAGGTGTTTTACATTGCAGATCCTTCGAAGAAGAATTGGTCGATAGTCATGCAATCGAACAAAAATCATGTTGATCCTGTTGATGATGAAAGTACTGAAATAGATATGAATTTTTTGATTGAGAACGAACCTTCATTCTTCACATCAATCTTACAAGAATTTGATGCGCCAGAAAATGGTCTTAACGATGAACCTTTTTATTTAAGACGTGATCATAGAGAAGGCATTTTCATTAACACAAAGAGAAAGCGAAAGCGAGTAGCTGTTATTCGTTTTCAGCAGAGAAAAAGAATACGGGCAAAAAAAATGATTTCTCATGTATGCAATTTTTTGTTTTATTATCATTTTATCATTGTATTTATATTATTGAATTTTTTCTGGTTTTTCTTTCTTACAGGATAATGGAGGGACAAGATCATGACCGGGAAGAGGTGGCACAGCCCAATGAGGGACAAGATTAGCATATTGCAGACTACAATAAAGAGAGGGAGAAAGCAAAGAAATTGGTGAAACGTGGTAGAACGGTGATGAAAGAAGTTATTTCACTAAGACATAAGGGGATTAAGATCAAAGTAAGATGGAATGAGGAGAATCAACCAATTGGCAAGAAAGTAAGTTATTGATCGCCTATATTGGAGTGATTGTTCGGAACACCGTCCCAATCACATTAAAAGATTGGAGATATTTGTCCCCGGACATAACAAAAGCTATTTGGAGAGAAATTTTGGTAAGCAACTTTCAATGCAATTATGTTTAATACAATCTTTATTTGGATGAGTTATTATGATTACAAGTTTATACTTCATTTGTTACAGACTGCCTTTGACTTATCGGACTGTGAGGAGGCCAAAGGTTATGTGCTGAAGAAAGCAGCGTCAATGGCCCGATGGTGGCGATCCCATCTAGGCATATACTTTGTGCGCAATGTTGATAGTGATATTGATCCCAAGCGTCCAGTAGATTTCTATGATGTGATTACGCAGCAGCAATGGGATGAGTTCGTTGAGATGCGATGCTCAGAGGAGTTTCGCGCCGTTAGCGAAAAGAATAGCCAGTCAGCAGGAAGCAACCTATACCCGTATATGCGTGGTAGAAATAAGTATGCTGATTTACAGCATGAAATGGTACGTTAACATCTTCATTAATGATATAAATGAATGTTCCTATAATTGATTCATGTTAACCTATTTTTCGGTTACAGTTGACTGCTGACCCTAATCGCAAAGTAGATCGCCTTGACTTGTGGTTGGAAGGTCATACAAAGAAGGATGGGACTATATACCATGATTCCGTTAAAGCGGCTCGTGATCGAGCAGTAAGTCATTTTCTTGGTTATATTCTCAGTTTCTTATATTGCTTGATACATAACCAACCATTATCATTTCCTTCCTATAGATTGAACTAAAGCAAGGTGCATCAGGAGAAATCCCGTCCCATGGCCAAGATGACTTGCTTGGCCGAACACTTGGCCTCTCAGAAAGTACAGGTCGTGTCAGGGGCATGGGGTTTGGTGTTTTGCCCTCACAATTTTTTAAGGAGAAGCTGAAAAGCCACCAAACGTCCGCACTTGAGAAGCAGTACAAGGCCTTGTACGCATTTTGTGAAAACTTGCAAGAACTAGTTAATGAGATTCGATCAGGGCGAGGTCAGGCATCAGGCCATCAATCTCATGCTCCATCGGCTCATGAAAGCCCGGTCATGGAGAACTATAGTTGTACAATGGAAAGTGCCCCCATTCCAGAGGTAAGCGTTATTCTTTTTTACTTTTAAATATTAATGTTTTTATGAAATGTTACTTCATAATTGAAGGTGAACATTCATTTGTAGGGTGAGTCTTATTGTCAACTATATTCTGATCTGTCCTGGAATACTCTGGTTGCTCTGGCTTATGTCTTCAATGATGGGAGCAAAATATTGCACAATTCGCCTCTCCCTGCAGGCACGGTGAGGGTGTCCATCCACATCTCTCTTAGAGATAATTCACCGTTGCCGTATCCCATTGATGGAATGAACGTGGTCGTTGACGCAATAGGTTCTTTTGTGGCATGGCCCAAAAAGTGGATGGTTCTTCAATCAGAGGTGATTACTTAGTTAGTTATAATTAATATATAATAGATAAAGAGATTTAATTAATATATGTGTAATTACTTAATTACTTACTATGTTTAACAGCCCAAAAAAGGACAAAGGAAGGAATTGGGGACAACAGACCACCATGATGTCCAGCCACGTTCTGCTATTCCGACTAAACCTCGGAAAAAGAGTTTGAAGGTAACTATTTACTAATGGATTTACATTAGCTAGCACTCATTTTGTAAAAAGACTTATTGACATATTTCTTGAACAGCCAACTCCTACTCCTCATGACACCAGACCGCATCAGCCAACTCCTACTCCTCGTGTCACCCAACCGCATCAGCCAACTCTTACTCGTGTCACCCAACCACATCCCTCTGAATCATTCCGTGTTAAACTAAAGAACTTGACAAACCAATTACCTGATTTACAACAAATCGAAGTTAAATTAACAAGGACTATTTATTACAAGAGTGTCACTGAGCTCCTTGGTAGTGAAGTAATTATGGATGTGGTTAATCAGGAATGGATTAGTGCGTCAGCTATCAACATATGGATCAAGTATGTAATGTTGAATTTATTTTTATGTTATTGTGGTTTCTTACATTGTCATTTAGTATTTAAATTACAATAATTGTATGTGTTGATATGTTTTTTTGTATAGGTATTTGCATGATGAAATAATTGTGCCAGGGGACAATGTCAATTTCGCATTCATAGATCCAAATACAACCTCAATGCTGACTGAAACAGCTAGCTATTGGGATGAAGGTGACGTGAAAGCACGTCTGGGAAGCTCTTCTTCAGCTAAAACATTGTTTCTAGCCCCAGTGAATGTATCGTAAGTTCTTACTCGTCATTAATTTTTTTTTATTTTTTCAAATTTTACATGTATATAACTGTTAATCACATTTTAGGAATCATTGGGTTCTCCTTGCATTCAATCCCGTTGCACCAAAGCCTGTGGTGTACTATCTGGATCCTATTAGGTCGGGTAAACCTGAAAATAGACCTTCGTATATAAGGTTTATCAATGGGTAATGATTTAACCTTACTAAATTATGTTAACTTATTTATAAATGTCACTCTTACTAATTTTATTTGTTTCGACTTTAGTGTGATCACTTCTTGTAGGTCTAGTAAAAAAATGAAATACTCCAAAGCATATGACTGGCTCAAAATTCAGGTTAATTATACATGCTAAAACAATGATTTGAATTATGGACTGTAATCATATACAAGTCTTTTAACACATTTGTGGTTTTTTTGTTGTAGTGCTCATTCCAACCGAATGATAATGATTGTGGGTATTATGTTATGAAATTTATGAAAGATATTGTCACTCATGATCAACTGGAGGTCCCAGAAAAGGTAAGTTCTGAAATTTTCCATTAATTTAAAACTCTTTTAATTTGTTCACATATTTGCTTGTATGTGTGGATTACTTTTAACTCACTTAAATTTTATTGCTACTGACATGTTTCTATCCACCCAGTATTATGAAGACTGTCGTTTCGACAGCCTCTCCAAGGCGCAAGTTGGAGAAGTTATTGAAGAATGGAGCAAATTTGTCTACCCCATTGTTGAACCTGTTGTTCTTAATCAGTCACCTGCTACTTATTAGGTTTTAGTAAAGTATCTTCATATATTACTTGAATAAAAATTGTGGATTTGTCTTGATGAAATTTTGTTATGAATAACATGCTTGTTTATTCTATGATATTAATGCTATTTTTTCATGTAGGTTGATGATATCCCTTTTGGTGCTTTACTTGAGATCATCTTCATTTGTGGCGTTTAGGTACATATGATCTTTTGCTGCATGTAGTCTTACTTAGGAATTGGTAGTTTTATATTATGGACATCCTTGAAGGAATTTTCGTTTTGACTTTTGATCAATTGTGGCTTGTGTACTTAGTTCATCTTTGATATTATATACTATTCTTTCATGTAGGTTCATCATATCTTTTTGATTCTTTGGTGCAAGTGGCCTGGCAAATATTTTGGTGATGAGTTAGATCTTCTTTTAATGCAATGGTCGTGCATAATAGTTTTTTGGTTAGGGTAAAGGGGCAAAAATAGCCACCGTAATTGCCAAAATGGACAACTTTGGCACCCGTAATTTCGAGGGTGCAAAACCGTACACTATAAACCAAAATGGGGCAAATTTAGTCATCTTAAAAATTGGAGTTAAGTTTGACCGTTAAGTCAATTGGAATGCTGATATGGCAAATGACGTGGCACTGTGAGACATGACGTGGCACCCCAATGCTGATTTGTCTATGACATGGAAAAATGCCCCCCACCCCCACCCCTCGTCCCTCCTCGGCCCCCACCCTCCCCCCCTCCACCCTCGGCCCCCCACCCCCTCCCCCCTCCCTCCTCGGCCCCCGACCCCCCCTCCCCCCTCAGCCCCCCACCCCCACCCCCACCCCTCCTCCCTCCTCGGCCCCCACCCTCCCCCCTCCACCCTCGGCCCCCACCCCCCCTCCCCCCTCGGCCCCCCCACCCCCACCCCAACCCCTCCTTCCTCCTCGGCCCCCACCCCCACCCCTCCTCGGCCCCCCACCCTCAGCCTCCCTCACCGCGGGTGGGGGCCGAGGAGGGAGGGGGGAGGGAGGTGGGGGCCGAGGGGGGAGGAGAGGTGGGGGTGGGGGTGGGGGGCCGAGGGGGGAGGGGGGAGGGGGTGGGGGGCCGAGGGTGGAGGGGGGAGGGTGGGGGCCGAGGAGGGAGGAGGGGTGGGGGTGGGGAACGAGGACGAAGGCTGAGGGTGGGGGGCCGAGGTGGGGTAGGGGTGGGGGTGGGGGCCGAGGTGGGGTGGGGGTGGGAGTGGGGGCCGAGGAGGGAGGAGGGGTGGGGGAGAGGGTGTGGGGGTGGGGGCCGAGGAGGGAGGAGGGGTGGGGGTGAGGGTGTGGGGGTGGGGGCCGAGGAGGGAGGAGGGAGGGGGTGGAGGGCCGAGGGTGGAGGGGGGAGGGTGGGGGCCGAGGAGGGAGGAGGGGTGGGGGTGGGGAGCATTTTTCCATGTCATAGACAAATCAGCATTGGGGTGCCACGTCATGTCTCACAGTGCCACGTCATTTGCCATATCAGCATTCCAATTGACTTAACGGTCAAACTTAACTCCAATTTTTAAGATGACTAAATTTGCCCCATTTTTGTTTATGGTGTACGGTTTTGCACCCTCGAAATTACGGGTGCCAAAGTTGTCCATTTTGGCAATTACGGTGGCTATTTTTGCCCCTTTACCCTTTTGGTTATGAGGTAGCATATATAAGTGAAAACAAGTTTTGCTGACTTATTGGTTATGAGTAAATGTAAATGTTTCTGGTAATTTTGGTTAAAAATAGCAGTGGCAAAATACACATAAAGGTGCAAATGTACAGAAGAATATATAAAAAAAAATATATCTGTACATGCGCTTAAAGCGCATGTAGAGGTAGTATCTCTACATGCGCTTTAAGCGCATGTACATGTAAAGCGCATGTAGAGCTACTACCTCTACATGCGCTTTAAGCGCATGTACATGTACATGCGCTTAAAGCGCATGTAGAGATACTACCTCTACATGCGCTTTAAGCGCATGTAGAGCCCCCCTCTACATGCGCTTTTTAAAAGCGCATGTAGAGCCTTTACCAGCGCCCCCCTCTACATGCGCTTATAAAGCGCATGTAAAGGCCAAAATAAGAGCATGTAAATAGGGTAATCTGTGGTAGTGCATGATTATATTTGTGAATCCTGCCAACGAGGGAAGCAAACAAAGTCCTCGTTTAAGACCAAGAAGAGAGTCTCCACCAGCAGGCCCTTGGAACTAATCCACATGGATTTGGTTGGGCCAGCGAGAGTGAAGAGCTTGGGTGGAAACCTGTATGCTCTAGTGGTGGTGGATGACTATTCTAGGTTCACTTGGACAATGTTTCTTGCCTTTAAGCAAGATGCTTTTGATGCCTTTGTTGTCCTGGCTAAGAAAGTGCAGAATGAGAGAGACCTCAAAATCACAGCCATAAGGACAGACCATGGAGGAGAATTTGAGAACCATAACTTCTCTGAGCTGTGTGAGCAGAATGGTATTGATCATAACTTCTCAGCTCCTAGAACTCCTCAGCAAAACGGTGTAGTCGAGAGGAAGAACAGGGTTCTGACTGAGATGGCCAGGAGCATGCTCAATGAGAAAGAGGTTTCTCAAGTGTTCTGGGCGGACGCTATGAGCACTGCTTGCTACATCTCTAACAGAGCCTATGTTCGCAAGGGCTTGGACAAGACCCCCTATAAGCTGTACAAAGGCAGAAAGCCCAACATCAGCCACCTCAGAATCTTTGGATCAAAATGCTATGTGCATAACAATGGAAAGGTAAATCTGGTTAAGTTTGATCCAAAAGCTGATATAGGTGTATTCATAGGGTATTCCCTTAGGAGTAAGGCTTACAGAGTCTACAACATGAGGACTAGAACTGTAGAAGAATCTATGCATGTTGTATTTGATGAAACTCCTACATGGGAACAATCCACAGAAGATGATGGGATAATAAACCTTCTAAAACCATCATCATCTTCACCACCAAAAGAAACACCAGCAAGCAATCTCAAAGAAGAAGATGAACCCAGTGATGAGCCTATAGTGCAGACAGTGCCTGATGAGGCACAGTTGCCAACAGCTAGGAGACATCACAGGGATCATCCTCTTGATCAAGTGCTTGGTGATGTTTCTTCTGGTGTCAGAACCAGAAGGCAGGTTCAAAATGAAGTTGAGTTTGGAGCCTTCTTATCTCAGATCGAACCAACTTCAGTTGAACAAGCTCTTGAGGACTGCGACTGGATTATTGCCATGCAGGAAGAGCTAAACCAGTTCGAAAGGAGCCAAGTTTGGGAACTAGTCCCAAGGCCGTCTCATCAATCCATAGTTGGGACCAAGTGGGTCTTCAAAAACAAACTGGATGAGACAGGTCAAATAACAAGGAACAAAGCCAGATTGGTAGCCAAAGGGTATAACCAAGAAGAAGGCATAAACTATGAAGAAACTTTTGCTCCAGTCGCTAGACTCGAAGCAATAAGGATTCTTCTAGCCTTTACATCCATGAAAGGCTTTAGATTATATCAAATGGATGTAAAGAGTGCATTTCTTAATGGTTACATCAAAGAAGAGGTTTATGTAGAACAACCTCCTGGCTTTGAGGATCACAAGCATCCTAAACATGTGTATAGGCTAAAGAAAGCTTTGTATGGCCTGAAACAAGCTCCTCGAGCTTGGTATGAGAGACTCAGCAGCTTCTTGTTGGGAAAGGGTTTCTCATGAGGCAAACTAGATAATACACTGTTTATTCTACACAAAGATAGAAACATGCTAATTGTCCAGATTTATGTCGATGATATTATTTTTGGGGCAACTAATGAAAAACTTTGTGAAGAATTTTCTAAGACTATGCAGGAAGAGTTTGAAATGTCAATGATGGGAGAACTAACGTTCTTCCTAGGCCTGCAAATTAAGCAAAAGAAGAATGGCATATTTATCTCCCAAGCTAAATACTGCAGAGAGCTACTCAAGAAGTTTGGGATAGATGAGTGCAAAGAGTATGACACTCCCATGAGTACCACTGCCGCACTCGATGCTGATGCAAAGGGTAAATCTGTCAGCTACCCATGTATAGGGGAATGATAGGTTCCCTGGTGTATTTAACGGCAAGTAGGCCTGACATTCAATTTAGAGTAGGCATGTGTGCTAGGTTTCAAGCCAACCCCAAGGAGTCACATCTAACATGTGTTAAACGTATTCTAAGATACCTTGAGGGAACACAAGAGCTTGGTCTTTGGTATCCCAGAGGTAACCAAGAGTTCTTGTGGGCTTACTCTGACTCTGACCATGCAGGTTATAAAACTGATAGAAAGAGCACCAGTGGACAATGTGTCTTCCTTGGTGGTTGTCTGGTCTCTTGGGCTAGTAAAAAGCAAACCTGCGTGTCATTATCATCCACAGAGGCAGAATACATTGCTGCCGCAAGCTGTTGTGCCCAAGTGCTGTGGCTGAAGAACCAACTGAGAGATCTTGGCTTGGAATTCCCTGAGGCTCCCATCCTCTGTGACAACACCAGCACCATTAGCCTCGCCAAGAATCCGGTTCAGCACACAAGGACAAAGCACATTGATGTCAGACATCACTTCATCAGAGATCATGTTCAGAAGAAGGATGTCAAAGTGCAATTTGTCCCCACTCAGCATCAGCTTGCTGATATTTTCACCAAGCCTCTGGGGGTTGATCAATTTACATTCATAAGAGGTGATTTGGGAATGGTAAACCCAAATGAAGTTTAATTTTCAAAATAAACTTGTGCTTAATTGATTAAAACCTGCAACTACACTAACTTAGGCATCAGAGTGCCAATCTTTAGTTTTGCAGGTCCCCCAGTGTTAAATCTTAAGTGAGTCCAACCGGAAGCAAAACCACTTCCGGATACTCCCTTGCTGGTGCTGGATGACAACTCAAAGTGACCTGGAGTGCCACTCCAACCGGAAGCAAAACCACTTCCGAATGCTCTTCTGCTGGCGCTAAGTGTCGAATCAAAGTGCGCGGGAGCGCCAGTGTCTGAACAAAGGGACACGTCACCTCAGAAAACGTTTCATCTTCTCACACCAAAAATTGTGCCTCTTCTGATATTGTGCAGAGACACGTGTCACAAAGGTGCGACGTTTCAATTTGAATATTTACGTTTTCTGATGAACCAGCGCATGCTTTCATGAAGAGTCATTATGAGCATTTACCCGTTGTGACATTACATATAAATAGGAAGCCGTTTTCACTTTTACTTTTTACTTGCACAAATTTTTCACCCAAACTCTCTGCATACATTCATCGTGTTCTTCATCTTCATCTCATTCTCTTCATCTTCTTCATCTTCTTCTTCTGTCATTTCACTCCATTCATTCCACTTAAAAACCTTAAACACAAAAATGGCCGGATCACATGAGACAAACCCCAACACTGAGATAGCCACCACATCAAAGAAGTCCAAAACTGGGAAATCGGGGCACTCGAAATCTGGGAAATCCAGAAAACAACATGAACAATCTGGGCAAGTTCATAAAATTTCTGGGAAATCTGGGCAAAGCCAAGAACAAAGTGAGCGAGTCCAAGAACAGCCACAACAGTCTGGGCATGTTGAGCAACCCCAGCAAGAACATTCTGGGGAATCTGGGCAACAGCGAAGAAGGTTGCAGAAGAAGGGTAAGAAGAGGGTTCAATTCAGAGAGGAATCCCCATCCAAAAGACAGCGAGTAGAGGAGTATGATGATCCTCGTGTATACAGAGATGGGACATTGGAAGCTGTTTCCTCCAAATTTGAAACTAGAAAACCCTACTTCAACACCGGGATGTTCATAGATCTGGACAAGATAGATGATCTAGGGTTTCCACACTTGAGACCATTTCTGAATAAATACATGCCCTGGCTGGGGATCAACCAGGAATACAACGTCAACGTCCTGCGGGTATTCTGCCAGTCCCTCACCTCCAAGGTCAAATATAAGAAAGTGGATGAGAAGGATCAGATTCGAAGAGTCACATTCACTGCCACAGTAAGAGGGAGAACCTTCAACTTCACTTGGAGAGACATCAACAGCCTGATGGGGGTGCCTGAGGGAGAAGTGAATGAATGACTATTCCCTAAGAAACTCAGCAAGGAGGAACTTGCAAAGGTCTATGACACCAAGGGGAAGAAGGTGTCTGGGATGTCTGATTTCAACCGCCTCCTAAACTATGTCTACTCCCGCATGATGACACACAAAGGGGGGAACTTCAACGAGTTCACTCTCCTTGACAACCCTTGTTTCCCCAGATTCCTCTCCCAGCAGCCAATCAACCCTGGGCAGTTGATCAGTCTAGAGCTGCAAAGGTGGATTGAAAATCATAAGTCTGGATATCTTCCCTACCCCACTGTCATCGCCTTCCTCCAAAGGAGGAGATCCTTTTTAGACTGTCTGACACTGGCTTCCAGCAGCAGGGGGAGAGAATCCAGAGGCTCGAGGACCGAGTAGGTCGAGTCGAGAATCAACTAGCGAGGGTAGACGCCAAGTTAGACCTCATCCTCCATCATCTTCAAATTCCTCAACCACAAGGTAACCTACCACCACCTCCTCCTCCTAACCCACCTCCACCTCCTCCACCTAATCAACCATTACTCCCTCCTCCTAACACTCAACAGCCACAGCAACCTCCTCCTCAGAATAACCAACAACCCCAAACATCACCCAGCAATGACCATCAACCATCACCCCAAAACTCCACTCAAAACTCACCCCAACACTCCCCTCGCCAATCACCACTTACCTCTAACAACTCCCCATCTCCACATAACTCCCCATCACCACTTACCTCTGCTCCTCCTCCTTCTGAGCCAACCTCTGCTCCTCCTCCTCCAGTGGTCAAGTACACAGAATCTAGAAAGAAGGCAATTGCTAGAAAGCATGCCAACAAGAGTACTAGTTCTACTGCGTCTGCTGTGAGTGAGCCAGAGGTTCCATCTGTTCAAGCTGAGATCGTACCTGAGACTCAGTCATCCTCTCAAGAGACACATGCCCCTCCGATACTGAAGGAAGTCAAGCTGGAAATTGAGGACATGACTCCTGAAGAGTTCGAGAGGTATGGGTTCACGGACAAGATCTCATTTGGTCAGATGGCCTGCCTAGATGCTGAAAGAGCAAGAGCTAAGCCTACCTAACCAATAGGCAAGGGGAAAGGAAAAGGCAGAGGCAAAGGGAAAAGGAAAGCCCAAGAAGTTGATGAGGACCCCAACTTCCCAGTGTGGAATGTGAAGATCAGGGCTGTCCATTATCCCAATGGCGAGGTCACTCCCTTCTCTGATGCAACAGGGTTCCCTGGGTTTGAGGAAGTTGAAAACTTGAAGAGAGCCTTTGAGGAATCTGTTGAGTCTGAGAGACTCAGAAGGGAGAGGGAAGAGGAAGAGCTTCAAAGGATAATTGCTCAGATTGATCAGAACGTGAAGGATGCCCACATTGCCCAACTTGAAAAGGAGAATGAGGAAAGGCAAAAAGAGAGGGAGAGGAAAAAGAGACATCACCTATAGACCCCACTCTACCCCATACATTTACCTTAGAAATTTTTCTATTCTCATACTTTCATGCATAGTTCATTTTGCAATTTTTTTTTACTTGTGAATTTTATATGTTATCGTAATTCTAACTTGTAATTATTTGTTCATCAATGATAATTATCTTAGTTGTTTGTGCTTTATCTATTTGTTTACTTTTATTTCTTTCATATGAACCTAATTGGTAAACTTAGTTTGTCATCATCAAAAAGGGGGAGAATGTTAGAATCTTAAATTTTGATGAAGACTAAAAATATGAAAGAACGAGCCAAACACTTAGAGAATATTAGGTTAATATAGAACCCCAAGTAAGAGTACAACCAGATGTGAATTTACTTCCGGATGGACTAGGACTAGCGCTCACGGATGAACGTCTCATCCCCCAGCGACAACAAGTACTTCACCAAGTAATAACTCAGTCTAAGAACATTAGTTGTATAAAATCCTTGAGACTAAGTTAGGAAGCTTCCGGATGTGGATTTGCTTCCGATTGTATTAAGGCTAGTGCTGGCTGTTGGTATGGATAACACTGAGCGCCAGTGAACATAACCCAACGTCCAGTGGATTTGCTTCCGATTGCTTAGTGACTAGCACTGGCTGTTGGTATGGATAACACTGAGCGTCAGTGAGTGAAATGTGAACATACCGCTCTTTAAAAGATTTATAGTTTCTCAAACCAGTTTCCAAATCGGACAGAGGTAGAGAAAAATACAATTTGCAAAACACCCCAAACTTAACCAACTCAACAGATCCTACAATACCCAAATGTGTGGCCCTTTTTTTTTCAAACAATCCTCATATCTTTAATCAACACGTGAATGACTTCTTGAAATAATGAATCAAAAGTTGGCTTTATTTGAATTAATTTTACCACCCATTAAAAACATAAGCATGAAAGGGAGATAGGGGAAACAATTTAGGACTGGGCAATTATAGAAGTGAAAGCATATTCCAACAAGACTAGGCTTTTGAGTCTAATCTCCACCAAGACACCTTCAAACAGAAACAGAGGAAGGGAACAGAATCCATAAAAATTCCATATACACAAGTAGTGACAAAACTTGGACTTTTTTTTTAAAGAAAATAAGCTAAACTCAACATCATATCTAACATCCTCTTCAACATCAGAATCCAATTCAGTTTTTCCCCACTCTAACTCTCTTAAACTGAAAAGAAAGGGGTAGAAATAGGTGGAGAAACTTTACCTAAGCTCGAACCCAGGCTTGCACACTTTTAGTGGAGCTCACCGTCGCCGGAATCAACGCGGTCGCCACTGCGGAGGGAGAGAAAAACGGAGGTAGCGAAGGCAGCGAGGAACGGAATGGGGAGTTGAGAGCGAAGTGAGGAAAGGAAGAACGAACGGTTCTGGTTCGTCAAAATCGGACCTTGCTCTGCCGAGCACGCCGCCGAGCCACGCTGGGTTCACCGGAGATGAGGATGAATGAGGGAGAGAGAGCTCGAGGGAGATGAGTGAAGTGAGGACGAAGATGGACAGATTACAGTGAAGAAATGAAGAGAAAGTGAAGAAGAAGAAAAGGTATAAGATGTCGATGAAGATGAATAGTGTGAGGTGAGAGGCGGCAGAAAATCAAATGAGGGAGAGAGAAAATTAGGTTATATAGGAAAGGGAATATTAGGGTTTAGGCCCAATGATAAAATTACAAAGATACCCTCATGTTTAGTTACAAAGTTTCTTACTTGTATCATCTAATAAATTTAGTAATGAAACTCTTATACTCTCAAAATTACAATATAATGCTTCAGAAAATCTCATATAATATTTGTTTCCATTTTTGAATGAATAACTTTTATTATTTTAAAAAAAAACTTCTAAATAAAAATTTCTAAAACAATGTCTTCTTAATAGAAATTTCATAACTATTTCCAAATTAAAATCAAACAATCAATTATTTTGGGTGAGCTATATATAATGGAAATAATATTTTAACAAATTCACAAAAATTAAATTAAACTTTCTAAATTAATTTGTAAGATTAACTTTCAAGTATTTATTAATATGTTTACAATTTAAAAATTTAGGATGTTACAAAGAATCTGTACATGTTGTTTTTGATGAAGTGACTCCAGAAAAACAACCAGATGAGGATGAGGAAGAAATACCCAAAATAACTGGAAAAGTATCAGACTCAAAATCTGAGGATGAGGAAGATCCTCAGGATGATCAAAGGGAAGTAGAAGAGCTACCACCCTCCATAAGACATCTTAAGGATCATCCACCTGAACAATTAATTGGTGACTTACAAGCTGGAGTTAAGACTAGACAACAACTACAAAATGAAATTGAATTTTATGCCTTTATTTCTGAAATTGAACCTACCTGTCTTGAGGAAGCTCTAAATGACTGTGATTGGATAATAGCTATGCAAGAAGAGCTTGATCAATTCAAAAGGAATCAAGTCTGGGACTTAGTACCAAGACCTAAAAATCAATCAATCATTGGTACTAAGTGGGTGTTTAAAAACAAACTTGATGAGTTAGGGCAGATAGTCAGAAACAAAGCAAGATTAGTTGTCAAAGGATATAATCAAGAAGAGGGGATAGATTATGAAGAAACTTATGCTCCAGTTGCGAGACTTGAAGCAATAAGGATTCTTCTAGCATTTGCATCTATTAAAAACTTTAAGTTGTACCAAATGGATGTGAAAAGTGTCTTTCTTAATGGTTATATCAAAGAGGAAGTCTATGTGGATCAACCTCCTGGATTTCAAGAAATCAACAAACCTGATCATGTATACAAATTAAATAAAGCGTTATATGGTCTCAAACAGACACCAAGAGCTTGGTATGAGAGACTTAGCAACTTTCTACTTGAAAAAAGGATTTACTAGAGGAAAATTAGATACTATATTTATTCTACATAAAAACAATCATATGCTTATAGTACAGATTTATGTAGATGATATTGTCTTTGGTGCTACTAATGAACAACTCTGTGAAAAGTTTTCTAAGTTAATGCAGGGAGAGTTTGAGATGTCCATGATGGGAGAATTGAACTTCTTCTTGGGACTACAAATTAAACAAAAGGAGAAAAAAATATTCATTTCTCAAACTAAGTATTGCAAGGAATTACTGAAAAAGTTTGCAACTAATATGTCCAAGTCAGAAGATACTCCAATGAGTTCCTCTGCAAGCTTAGATGCTGATGGAGTTGGCGAACCTGTCAATCAAACTTTATATAGAGGAATAATTGGATCACTACTTTACTTAACTGCTAGTAGACCTGACATTCAATTTAGTGTTGACATGTGTGCTAGATATCAAGCTAATCCCAAGGAATCTCACATGACAAATGTCAAACGCATTTTGAGATATCTGATTGGCACACAAGAACTTGGCATCTGGTATCCCAAGGGTACTGAGGCATATTTAATTGCATATACTGACTCTGATCATGCGGGTTATAAGACTGATAGAAAAAGCACAAGTGGTCAATGTCAGTTTCTAGGAGGATGTCTATGAAATTCGTGGCTGTCACCCAAGAGGGGGGGGTGAATTGGGTGAGGGAATAAAAACTTAAACTCTTTCCGAAAGGCTGCTTGTGCTCGGTGATGATGATAATAAATGATGCTATGCACAAGTCAGTATGCTATGTGATGCAAAATAGAATGATCAAGTATAAGTATATGCACACATAAATTTATCCTGGTTCGGTCACCCAGACCTACATCCAGTCCCCAGGCTACACCTGAGATTTCCAATCCACTATTCTTGTTTAAACCGGGCACAAGAGAAGCCTTTACACTTTAGGTTTTACGAGCACGGGTTCACCTAACAACCCACAGGTTTTACAACGGGTTCACCTGCAAACCTTACAAACGCAAGTTTTACGGGCTAACTTGCAACCTATGGAGATTTAGAAAACTTCTAAATGCTCCCCCTTACAAAATGTAAGATTACAATTAAGTTCACTCTATGAACTGATTTTGTTAAACACTTAAGCTCAAAACTAACTCTCTCAAAGAGTGGATGATGTTACTCACTTAAGTACAATTGAATCACTCTCTAAGAATATTACATATCAAAGTCCGAGAGTAGAAGATGAGAGGAATGTAGAATAGTGTTTCAGACAATAAGCTCTGTTCTCTCTCTCTTTTTCAAGCCCCCTTTTTTTCAGAAAATGAAGAACATCCCTTTTATACCAGCCTCTGAATATCTAACCGTTGGAGAGGCAATAAGACCGTTTGATTATAGACGTTGGGGCCTTGTTTACGTTGTCCTCATTAATGCACAGCAGGGTTGACTTTGCTTTATCTAAAAAGGTGCTCTGACCAAGCTGTTCTGTCAACACTGTTCTGGCAATACTATTCTGACAAAAGTCGTTCTGACATCTGAACATTTTGTACGGTCCGACTCTTGCTTGCTGTCAGAGAAGACTTCGTTCCTCAAGCATAAGTCCAGGATGTTAAGAGACTCATTATCGGAAGCTCTCTTGCTATCTGAAGCTCGTGGACTCTAACTCTTGTGGGCAGTATGAGCTTTGACACCTTGAGTGAATCTTCAGATTATGTTCTCATACTCCTCATGCTTGGTAGGTAACAATGTTGTTTGAATATGTCTGTTATCCTCTTGTTACCGTTGGAAGGAACATCTTCTTAAATGCTTCAGCAGGGTTGACTTGCTTTATCTCTGAAAAGTAGTCCTGACACCTCTGCTCTGTTAAAAGCATTCTGTCTTCTGAGTATGTGACGTTCACTCTTGTACTCTTGCTGACGGATGATCATCGTTCATCCGGAAGTGGCAATCTTGCTCTGCAAGGGTTAGTCTCTGAAATCCAATGCCAAGAGTCTTTCCATCCGGAAGCTCATTTGCATCCGCAAGTGTAACTAAGTTCTGCACATACTGGTTAGTCCAACATAGCAATATATATAATCAGATATAGTAAAACTACACATGTTGTGGGAAGTTTGCTATGGGAAGTAGTCTTACTTAGACTATGTTCTGACTTAGTGTAATGTCTACTGACTCTAAGGGATCTCTATTCCAATAGTCAGCTTAAGTCTCGTTAGTTTACTCTAAGTCTTCCTAAGTGACTCAGTGTGTCATTCATGCTATGTATATTAAGTCAACACACAATCACATGAAGTGGGAGTTTACTTAGTCTAGGATGTATCCGGAAGCACTTCTCCATCCGGAAGTGAATCCACTAGATGTAGGATTTTGTTTACTATTGCTCACTCTCGCTCAGTGTTAGGTCACTTCAACAGCCAGCGCTAGTCACTAAGCTATCGGAAGCACTTCTACTGGACGTTGCTTACATTCACTGACGCTTAGTGTTATCGTGTTCTATCAGTCTGCGCTAGTGAAAGTTTATCAGGAAGTGATTCCACTTGACGAGGCTTATTCACTGACGCTCGGGGATATATCTATTCTGTCAGCCTGCGCCAGTCTAAATCTTATCAGGAACGAATTTCACTTGATGAGGCTGATTCACTGACGCTTGGGGATATATCTATTCTGTCAGCCTGCGTCAGTCTAAATCCAACAGGAAGTGTTTTCACTTGGCGAAGTAGACTCACTGACGCTTGGGGTAATATCTATTCTGTCGCTCTGCGCCAGTCTAATTCTAACAGGAAGCGCTTTCACTTGGGGAAGTAGACTCACTGTCGCTTGGAGTAATATCTATTCTATCGCTCTGCGCCAGTCTAAGTCTAACAGGAAGCAACTTCGCTCCCGATTGAACCATAGCTTAGTCTTAGGGTTTGTGCACCTAAAGTTTATGGACTAAGTTAAATCCCTAGTGATTTACTCGCTGCCGCTGGGGGATGACACATTTATCCGCGTGCGCGAGTCCTAATCTATCCGGAAGTGATCTTACATTCTCAAGTGATCTAACTCAGGATTCTAACCATGTCATCTAATCCTTCCTAAGTGCTGATTATGTTCTCTTAAGTACTAGACCATATCATACCTTAGTCACCATCAAAACTTAAGATTCTAACATTCTCCCCCTTTTTGATGATGACAAACCCATAGATGACTAGAGAACATAATTAAACTTAGATCACTCCCAGAGCACTCCCAGAGCTATAATTAAACTTAGATATCTTATCTATCTCTCAGGTCTCATCTCTCGCTAGACATCTTATATCTCATCTCTAGACATCTCATCTCCATCTCTAGACATCTCATCTCTATCTCTCTCCCCCTTTTGGCTTCATCAAATTCCAACAGGTGCAAGCTAGCCTTAGGGATGGGGATACTTTTATCGTTCTCCTCGGAATGGGCTTTCTACCTAATATTTCTCCCTATGTATCGTTAATAAGGATTTGTTCTAGACTATTCAATACAACGTACGAGAGTTATCAAGGAAAACAATAATGATTCATGATCCTAAATGATTGTATTCGCCCTAATCATTATGTGGGATAGCTAAACATGTTTTTCAAGGATTAAGTCAAGAGCAAAACATACAAAACATATCAAAAGTAATTTTGATGTGTTTAAAAATGGTGATTATGATATCAAATGAAATATGTGATTTTAAATTCAAATGAGATGAAATCTGATACCAAATGTAATCAAATGAGATCTGTGAGTTTGAACCTGTGGTATCAAATGAAATAATTGAATGCCGAATGAAATTTGTGATACCATATGAAATGAAATGAAATCAAATGAAATTTGTGATTTTAAAAGTGCCAAAAATAATTTCCAAACAAATTTCATCACAGCATCTTAAGAGTTTATTATCGATGACAGCATGTGACTCTCTATTTTCAAGGGATCATTAACAGGTAATGTCCACTTACTTCTCTTCTATATTAAGATTAATCATCATTAAATCAAGAAGGGAAGCATATAAGAGAGGTATGTTATCAATTACTTTCCAGCATGTCATTTAGAGGATACAGATGTGTGAGCTAGGATGATTTTCTAAGACAGTGAATGATTTTGAAGTCAATGCAGATTGAGAGAAACATCCTAAGTTGACACCCTTACCAATGCCATGTATGCATCATATGTAAGAAATGGTAAGGTGTAGATGTTACCACAGATGAGGGGTACTCATACTCTATTAGACTCAGGAATCTGAATCATACGCAGATAAGCATGCTTCCTGACATCTTCAAGAGGTGTGCTATCTCAAGTGGAAACCCCTAGCGCAAGTGCTTTGATGATTCGCTTCGGCAAGCTGAGCTACAACCACAAGCGGACATGACTGGGCAGTCACTCTACTCTTCCCATGGTTCAATAGTTGGCCTGCTATCGAAGACGCTGATTGTTGCGAAAGCAACCTTGCTCAGACTTGATGATTGGTCCTGCATGTGCTTGAGGAAGCAAGCGCTTCCTGATGGTCAGTGAAAGAACTTAAAATTTAACATTGGAGACCATACTCAGGACATTCAAGTCAATCTGTGTTAGTCAGCACAAGTTAATAATTTTAAGAAATCATGCTTGCTAATTGGTTTAAGAAAATATGAGCAATGATTATGTGAAAACTAATTTTGAAATTATCTATACATTCACATAGTTTCACTATCAAGACATGAACTCCATTTATACTCTCATAGATAAATATCAATGTGATAGTATAGCGAGTATCAAACAGGTGGCATATTTTCAGAGTTTCGTAAGCAAGTATAGTTCAATAAATATGCCTCAAGGATGTTCATGTTAGATCATGAAGACATGTGAATTATTAACACAATGAAATTTTGAGAAATCTTTGTCCTCACAAAATAGTTTGATTTCAAGACTAAATCCGGTTTACAAAAACAGCCAAATTTCAGCATGTGATTACGAGAATAATTTCCAAATTTTAGCTCAAGTTCTTCTAGATATGGTCAGTGTGATCTCATTGTTCTTAGGATATCAACAAGCTCGAAATTAATACAGATTATAGCATGCTTGTGATACTATGCCATGTTTTACAGATCTAGCAGAGTTTAATTCAAGGCATTTCCTAAGATTGCTAATGCATGTCAGACAAGAGAGAGACTATCCATTTAATTTCACAACAGAATATGTAAGGGATAGAAATGCTCATGTGTATTGGCGAGAGTTTCTCAGGTTTGGTATAGCCATTCCACACATCTTGATAAGAGACATTTTCGTTGCCATTCTCTCTTGGTTATATTCATTGTTCAAGCTTCAATAATCTGTGTCAACATTCTTAAACCACAAACTTGAACTGAGATCATTAGTAGATTGAGAACTTAAAGATGTAATTAAGAGGGATGTATTGTTCTCGAAACCATAGCTGCTTATGCATTGAAAAAGTTGATGCAAGAGATACCACATGAAATGGAAAATCAGAAATAGCTTTTGAGTGCTATCATGAGGTACGGTTGTCATGTAGGTTTAAAGAGGATCAGAATCTGTTTTGAAAGTTTGTATTTCAAAAGGATCTTTCAAAAATCAAGGTGAATGCATAAACCATTTTCTTCCATGAGAGGTGCCCTTAAAAGAATTCACTAAGCATATATGAGTAAAATGATTTAGACACCATATGAAAAACTCTGAGGAAGATTTTTAGTTTTAGTGTCAAAATTCTGAAACTAGTTCCGAATCATCTTAACAATGTCAGAAATCTTAGAACACAATGATTCAACATGCACAAATTCAGAAGGTTTTGAAGAAGGTTCAGTTTCAAGGTGTCGGACTTCTTGAATTTGTAAAATCTGTATGCATTATATCAGAAAATGAATTTGATATGATAGGGTTGTTTTTACAGAAAATAAGTGTTCATCATAGATAAGGGAAATCATATCAGTTTCAGAGAAATAAGAGCTGTTGAGCCCATCATGCATTTACTAGCCAAGTGATTATTCAAGTAAAGAGGAAGGTAAGAATGATATTACCATAGCTCCATTCGCATCTAGCAGTAGCTCGCTTGATTTTGGTTGGCAATGCATGGAATCTATATTTAGAGCAGTACCAAAATCTATGCGTGACGAATGCTTATCAAGACTTGACTAATTGTTCAGATGAGGTACAGTCCTGAGTCTTGCTGAGGCTAATAGGATGGATTGGAGCTGGTGCAGAGGGATGAATTTACTTTGTGATTACTACCACTGGCATCTCTGGCCTCTTGAACCCATACTTCATACACAGCTCTTCACTCAGATTGGGTGCTGGCGCAGAGGGAGACACAGGTTCAGCAGAAGGTATCTTCGCAGGTTGATCACTCAGCGCTATCTCAAGTTTGCCTCTGAGCTAGCAGATTGTTGGGGGCACATGAATCAGATGGCTCACTGTGGGGGGAGGAGTTTTTCCTTTTAGCAAGGGTCTTCTTCACCCTTGTCTTGCTGAACCTTCGGATTGCCCTTCCTACAAAATATCAGATAGTCCCTTCCTTTTGTATCCAAGTCTGGATCTGAAGGTTAGTTTGTAGGCTATATATAGTTCACATGTATTTAGATTACGTCCTATGTGTATGACATGGTGAATCTTTCATGACTATATGCACAAGGATATACAAGGTTTTTGATCAAGATAGTCATGGACAGTATGTAGATTATGAACATTACTTATTTCTTCAAGCTTTCTTCTATGATGAATATAATGTTCACATCTTAGGATGCTTAATGTAAAATCTCAATAAGTCCATCTAACATTAGCATAGGAGATTTTACTATCAAATGCTTCGTTGCTAAGTGATCCCTTGCTTACCCAAGGAGATCTTCTATACTTATCCTTGGTTCGAAGCACTTTCTTCTGAGAGGTAGGATTCAAGAGCCTTTTCAATGATGATCGAGGAATCCACTCTCTCTTGTTCTTCTCAGGATAGTTGAATGGAACTTTGTGATAGCTCATCCTTGAGACAGAACCATTGTCCCTTGTGGTGGCCGACAGCTTCTTATGATTGTACCAGTGGGTTTCAGCAGTTGCATCACCACGAGTTCTCTTCTTTGGGATAAGAGGAACTCTTGATCTATCCTGCACAAGTAAGGCACTAGGAGGATGTTTTGGTACCCATTTGTACTTGGGTCCTACATGGTTAGCACTGGACCTTACTTGTCCTTTAGGAATCCATACAAACTTATTTCTCACATTTGAATTTCTTCTAAGACTGCATGTGTGAGAAATATGTCCTAATCTACCACAATAATGACAGATAATGGAATGATAATCAAAATGAGGCTTCCTATCATTATCATGATTAGTTTTCTTTAGAAAAGCTTTTTGTTCCTTTGAAATTTCAGTTTCTTTTGAAAGCTTTTCTTTTTCCTTCAACACGTGTTTACAATCAAAACATTTTTCAAGACATGTTGATGTTTTCCCTACCGATAGTGGGCTAGCTATCGGAACCACTAGTTCTTTAAAAGAACCCTCGGAAACTTTAGATGTAGAAGAAGAAATTAGTTTTTCAAGTTTCCTATCTTTTTCTTTTAAGCCTAGAAGTTCTTTTGCAAGTTTACAATATTCAGTATATAACTCATTGTATGCATCTTGCAAATCAGAGAGTTCAATTTCAGATCCAGATACCTCACTTTCTGAATCTTCTAGGCAGAGATGGATACTCTCTTCACTGAAGTCTGCTTCCTCAATATCAGTTTCCAAAAGCTCATCAGTAGATGATCCACAAAGAGCACGAGTTGAGCTTTGGACAGCTGTGCTTTCAAGAGATGGGTTAGAAGCATATATCACATCAAGAGTATTCCAAATATCTCTAGCACTAGAGCAATGTTTGATTTTCTGGAAATCATTTTCAGTTAAGCCTTTGTATAAAATTTGCATTGCTCTAATGTTTAAGGAAAACAAATTTTTCTCCCTTTCAGTCCAGTTTCCTCTTGGTTTGAAATCAAAATCATTTTCAAAAATATCCC
Source organism: Mimosa pudica (assembly GCA_029929735.1). NCBI lineage: Eukaryota > Viridiplantae > Streptophyta > Magnoliopsida > Fabales > Fabaceae > Mimosa > Mimosa pudica. The sequence continues at coordinate 1,075,879 of JAKELP010000037.1, read as the reverse complement.
ACATTTTCAAACTAGTGGATTTTATAAAACTTTCCATTCTTGCTTTCCACCAACAAAAATCAATATTTTCTAACACAGGTGGAATGGTATGATCAAAGCCTTTGGAAAACATTTTAACCCAAATCAGCCAAGGTCTTTGCACTTGAGATCGTTTGATCCTTTAAACTAGTGACCTGCTCTGATACCAAATGAAATTCGTGGCTGTCACCCAAGAGGGGGGGGTGAATTGGGTGAGGGAATAAAAACTTAAACTCTTTCCGAAAGGCTGCTTGTGCTCGGTGATGATGATAATAAATGATGCTATGCACAAGTCAGTATGCTATGTGATGCAAAATAGAATGATCAAGTATAAGTATATGCACACATAAATTTATCCTGGTTCGGTCACCCAGACCTACATCCAGTCCCCAGGCTACACCTGAGATTTCCAATCCACTATTCTTGTTTAAACCGGGCACAAGAGAAGCCTTTACACTTTAGGTTTTACGAGCACGGGTTCACCTAACAACCCACAGGTTTTACAACGGGTTCACCTGCAAACCTTACAAACGCAAGTTTTACGGGCTAACTTGCAACCTATGGAGATTTAGAAAACTTCTAAATGCTCCCCCTTACAAAATGTAAGATTACAATTAAGTTCACTCTATGAACTGATTTTGTTAAACACTTAAGCTCAAAACTAACTCTCTCAAAGAGTGGATGATGTTACTCACTTAAGTACAATTGAATCACTCTCTAAGAATATTACATATCAAAGTCCGAGAGTAGAAGATGAGAGGAATGTAGAATAGTGTTTCAGACAATAAGCTCTGTTCTCTCTCTCTTTTTCAAGCCCCCTTTTTTTCAGAAAATGAAGAACATCCCTTTTATACCAGCCTCTGAATATCTAACCGTTGGAGAGGCAATAAGACCGTTTGATTATAGACGTTGGGGCCTTGTTTACGTTGTCCTCATTAATGCACAGCAGGGTTGACTTTGCTTTATCTAAAAAGGTGCTCTGACCAAGCTGTTCTGTCAACACTGTTCTGGCAATACTATTCTGACAAAAGTCGTTCTGACATCTGAACATTTTGTACGGTCCGACTCTTGCTTGCTGTCAGAGAAGACTTCGTTCCTCAAGCATAAGTCCAGGATGTTAAGAGACTCATTATCGGAAGCTCTCTTGCTATCTGAAGCTCGTGGACTCTAACTCTTGTGGGCAGTATGAGCTTTGACACCTTGAGTGAATCTTCAGATTATGTTCTCATACTCCTCATGCTTGGTAGGTAACAATGTTGTTTGAATATGTCTGTTATCCTCTTGTTACCGTTGGAAGGAACATCTTCTTAAATGCTTCAGCAGGGTTGACTTGCTTTATCTCTGAAAAGTAGTCCTGACACCTCTGCTCTGTTAAAAGCATTCTGTCTTCTGAGTATGTGACGTTCACTCTTGTACTCTTGCTGACGGATGATCATCGTTCATCCGGAAGTGGCAATCTTGCTCTGCAAGGGTTAGTCTCTGAAATCCAATGCCAAGAGTCTTTCCATCCGGAAGCTCATTTGCATCCGCAAGTGTAACTAAGTTCTGCACATACTGGTTAGTCCAACATAGCAATATATATAATCAGATATAGTAAAACTACACATGTTGTGGGAAGTTTGCTATGGGAAGTAGTCTTACTTAGACTATGTTCTGACTTAGTGTAATGTCTACTGACTCTAAGGGATCTCTATTCCAATAGTCAGCTTAAGTCTCGTTAGTTTACTCTAAGTCTTCCTAAGTGACTCAGTGTGTCATTCATGCTATGTATATTAAGTCAACACACAATCACATGAAGTGGGAGTTTACTTAGTCTAGGATGTATCCGGAAGCACTTCTCCATCCGGAAGTGAATCCACTAGATGTAGGATTTTGTTTACTATTGCTCACTCTCGCTCAGTGTTAGGTCACTTCAACAGCCAGCGCTAGTCACTAAGCTATCGGAAGCACTTCTACTGGACGTTGCTTACATTCACTGACGCTTAGTGTTATCGTGTTCTATCAGTCTGCGCTAGTGAAAGTTTATCAGGAAGTGATTCCACTTGACGAGGCTTATTCACTGACGCTCGGGGATATATCTATTTTGTCAGCCTGCGCCAGTCTAAATCTTATCAGGAACGAATTTCACTTGACGAGGCTGATTCACTGACGCTTGGGGATATATCTATTCTGTCAGCCTGCGTCAGTCTAAATCCAACAGGAAGTGTTTTCACTTGGCGAAGTAGACTCACTGACGCTTGGGGTAATATCTATTCTGTCGCTCTGCGCCAGTCTAATTCTAACAGGAAGCGCTTTCACTTGGGGAAGTAGACTCACTGTCGCTTGGAGTAATATCTATTCTATCGCTCTGCGCCAGTCTAAGTCTAACAGGAAGCAACTTCGCTCCCGATTGAACCATAGCTTAGTCTTAGGGTTTGTGCACCTAAAGTTTATGGACTAAGTTAAATCCCTAGTGATTTACTCGCTGCCGCTGGGGGATGACACATTTATCCGCGTGCGCGAGTCCTAATCTATCCGGAAGTGATCTTACATTCTCAAGTGATCTAACTCAGGATTCTAACCATGTCATCTAATCCTTCCTAAGTGCTGATTATGTTCTCTTAAGTACTAGACCATATCATACCTTAGTCACCATCAAAACTTAAGATTCTAACAGTCTAGTCTCTTGGGCTAGCAAGAAACAAAATTGTGTGTCCTTATCATCAACAGAAGTTGAATATATTGCTGCTGCAAGTTGTTGTGCTCAGGTCTTATGGCTTAAGCAACGGTTAAGAGATTTAGGTTTGGAATTTTCTGAAGTGCCTATTCTGTGTGATAACACCAGTACCATAAGCTTGGCCAAAAATCCTGTTCATCTTCAAAGGACCAAGCACATTGTTGTCAGACATCACTTTCTTAGAGACCATGTTCAAAAGAAGGACATCAAGGTTGATTCTGTTCCAACCTATCTCCAACTTGCTGATATATTCACCAAACCTATTGGGACAAACCAATTTGGTTTCATAAGAAGAGAATTAGGGATGGTAAACCCTAATGAGTTGTAAAGTTAAAATATTTGTTTAAGAATTTCTATTTTCACAGATTAAAGTCTACTAACTTTGGCATCAGAGTGTAAATCTTAAGTTTTGCAGGTTGTTTAAACTTATAGAAACTTCGATCATAAGTCATAAGTAGTTATTGAAGCTTCGATTATTTGACTTCGAGTATTGACACTTCAATTAGCAACTCTATTCAGTCAGCACAGGAAAGAATTATTTCAACTACTGATCTACAAGTGATTGAAGTTACCCTAATCGAAGCTATAGAATGATCGAAATGGCGATCTATCATGGCGATTCAACTGGTCAGACATAACGCTTCAATTACAGTTTGAATTTTAAATTTGCATATATACTTCGATTATGACGTCAATAGTTGAAGTGTCGAGGTACAATTTCTGACATGCCTACTCTGAAAACATTACGTCTTCTTACTTTTCATTGATAACTGTGCATGCATTCATCATCATTCATAAATGCATATAACGTCTACTTAATCTCTCTTCTACTCCACACTCTACATTTGCTTAAACCCTAAAACACTTTCTGCCTACTACTATCTTTCTATCAATAACCCTAATGGCGAAAACTGGAAAATCAAAGAAAACTTCCAAAGTATTGAGGAACCTATTCAATCACATTTCTCTCCTCTCCATCATGAGGAGCTTCGAGAGCCAGAATCCTCTCCCAAGGAACTTCGATCACCTCTGGAAGATCAACCACAATCTCCAGAACTTAGCCCTCCTGAGGAGCTTCGATTATAGGATGAACATCATTCACCTCCTCATTCCACTCACCAAGTAATTGATCGTAGTGCCTCTTAGGACGTTCGATCATCCAAGGAACTGACTCTTCAAGAACTTCAATTACATCATCAGGTTCGCTCACAGCGTCACTCCGATCACCAAAAAGCCATTATTGAAGAGAAAACACCTTCCTCCTCATCAACCTCTTCTCAGCGGCTATCTGATGCCGATATTCATCGAATTGTCGAAGGAGTTAGCCATAGTTTCACAGAAATGGCAAACTCACTTGTCTGTGACGTGGTCCGCAATGTCTCTCGAGTTGTTGACCTCACAGATATTGTTTTCTCCACACATGATCGAATATTAACTGAGCTCTCCAACGTGCAGACTGTTCTGATTGATTTGGTAACTCAAGCAAGTAACATAAGGATAGATCTCCAGCATCTCCAATCTCCTACTCCACCACCTCCATCACCTCCTTCACCACCCCCTGAACATCAACCACCATCTCCACCTACTCAATCCCCCAAACCATCACCCTCTAAATCACCTTCACCACTTCCTCCTTCTCACTCACCTTCGCCCACTCCTCCATTACCATCATCACCTTATCCATCCTCTCCTCCTCCCCATCACGTCTCCAACATAGACTCTCCCATCATCATTTCTTCTTCCTTTGAACCATCTCTGTCACCACCACATACCATTCCCTCACCACATAAGTGCTGTTCCCGACCTTCTTCTTCTTCCTCCTCCTCCCCAACATCCTCTCAAACTTCCCCTCCCTTATCCACTCACTCATACTACTATACCTACCCATCTCCATCTCCCGCCACTCTCATCAACCTTGACCTTTCCGCCTTTAACTGGACTCCTCCCCGCTCCAATCAGTGTGATGATGACAACAAGGGGGCGAAAAGTCCTCAGAATCTTGAGAACAATCCTGAGAAAAGACCATAACACCCTAAGGATCTTGCTTTTGGCCCAGTTTCACATACAGATCAAACCAGGCCATCCTTTGAGGACATGTTAGCTGATATTTTTTATGTATATATGGATGATATCCTCACGTCTGTAGACATGATGTTTGAGCAACCTGGCAGCCCAGAAATGATAGTTCACTATGATGAAGAATTTGTTCACCAAATTATTAAGGCTGCAGTCAATCAGAATATCCACTCAAGGCCTAGTTCCTTAGAGAATTCAGATGATCCCTTCAACCTATCTCCACTCATTGAGGAGTATTCGGTGTATGAAAGGAGATTCAAGAAGTGGTTAGGAACTATTGTGAAGAATGGTTGGCTGAATTTTGTGAAGAGGCAAAATGAAATTGCAAGGGATACAAATGAAGAAGTGACTGAAATTATTGAAGAAGTGACTGGAGCCAGTATAGATAGAGAACAGCTGATGATTGTTCCTTGAAGAGATCTAACTCTGGCAAGTGTAGTGAAAGTTGCCAATTACTACTCTGAGAATGTACATCAAGAAGAACCTGTAGAAGAATCTCAGGATATTGTGCCTATTAGAGAAGCAACTTCGATTATTCCTATATCTGAAACTGCTGAAAAGTCAGAAAGCTCCAGTTTAGGATTGAGTTTATCTGATGAAGAAATTGTTGAGGAATTAGTGAAACCAGAAGAGGTAGAAATGATGGAGAAGGCCATTGCTGAGGCCGATGCTGAAGAGAAAAGGAGAAGCGAGCTTCAGATTGAGGAAGACAGATTAAAGACTGCTCTTCTTCAAACTGAGGAAGAAGAACAAGTCTAGAAGAGAAGAAAAAGAGCCTCTGATGCTGAGAAAACTTTAAGAGCCTCAACCAGTTGAGGCAGAGGTAGAGGTAGAGGGAGAGCTCATGGTAGAAAAAGAAAGGAAGTTGAAGAGTCCAGTCGCTGTGTCAAAATCCTACAGGAGCTAAGTGAGAAGTATGACATACAGTAGACTAAGAAGAAGAGAACTCCTAGAGGTCCAAGGGTCGGAGCAATTAAGAAATCCATGTTCACTGCCCTTGAATGGTTGGGAGAAAAGTGTAACATCCTAAATAAAATAGGAAGATATTATAATATTAACGAATTAATAAATCAATAAATTAGAGTATCCTTCAAAATTAAATTATATTAATTTATGTAAGGAAATTATTAAGATTTAAATTTAAAAGAAGAGTAGGGTTAGTCTTATAGAAAGAAATTAGAAGTGGGCCACTAATGTAATTTCATTTGGGCCCAAAACCCTAAATAACTCATTTCTAAAACCTAATATCACATCTCCCTCCCTTCTCATTGTGTTAAGCGCCGCATACACACACCCTCCTTTTCTATTCATCGTCAACTTCCCAATACTAAGCCTCCTCCCAAACTCCATTATCACCTTCAAGCATCTCTTTCTCACATCAACAAATTTGCCCCCTACTCTCACAATAGTCTTCTCCACTCCCTCACTGCCCTTCATCTCCGGCGAACCAAACTTCAATTTTTCCGGCGGCGGAATTTTTCCGGTGAAAGGACAACCACGAACAAAGTTGGAAATCAGTAGTCAGCATCATTTTTCCGGCGAGAAACCGGCGGAAATCGGCCTACCTTTGCCAACAAACCCAAAAGCAATTTAAGGTAATTTCCTTCTTCTTTCTATTCCCACTTCTTTCTTGCGTTTGGCTGAGACTGAGAGGAATCAGATTCGGTTTTGGGGTTTGATTTAGGGAGTTGGGTTAGAAATCATGATTAACTAAATAAAGAAAACTATTTAGAATTTTATTGTACCTCTGTATGTTTGGGTTTGTAAAAGCTTCAATTTTTATGTGCCTTTGTGATTGTTTTGATTTATGGGTACTTGAGAGATGTGTGTACAGTTATGGTTGACCCATGAAAGTGGAATGGAATTGGTTTTGCTTGTTTGCTGTTTTAATTTTGGGGTTGACTTAGTTTTGGGTTGGTTACAAATTTCCCTTATTCTCTTCAAATATGTCCGAATTGATTTCATGCTCTTCTTGCCTTAACTGATTTGAAATGTAAAGGATATATATACAATGAATGAGTCTGATTTTGATAAATGAAATATAATCATGTGTAGTTAAGGTTCAAACATTTCTATTTTTTTATTGTGCTATTATTGGGTTTTCACCTATTCATCAACAACTATGACCTAAACAAGAAACAATGGAGTTTTAGATTGTTGTTCAATGTTCAGGTTGTGATTTAAATATAGATTGTTGTTATTTTTCTTTCTCTTTTCATGTGCCTATAATCCTAGAAAGGTATTGCATGATTTTATAATGGAAGTGTGAGTGCCTTAGAATTTAATTAAACTACAATGAATTACAAGATAATTAATTGTGAGTAATATATATAATGAAAATTCAAGTTAAACTGCGAAAATTCTTGGATGGTTATTGGAGTTTTGAGTTAGCTAGGCTATGTGCTATTTTGATAATTTCAAAGAGTCTTTTCTTTAAAGTGAAATTGATCTCCACATATCCTTATTTGGTTATGATTTTTCTTTAGCGAAGTAGCATAAATTATGGAGTTGATATTTGATGGTGTTCTTGAATGCATGAGTTTACAATTTAAGTTGTTAGTTTTGCCTCTAATTTCTACTTGTTGCTATTGTGATAAGAAGTGAAATCTGTTAGTCAATATGCAGGAGTATAGTAAATTGATTGGTAGCATTGTATGTTGAATCAATATAAAGATTTAAAATATGGCTGAAAGTGATTGTAATCATATACTTTGGAACTAAAGCTGTGATTTTGTGATAAAGGCATGAAAAGTTTTGTTTGTCCTCCCTTGGTTATGATAATTGTTTAAGTATGCTAAGTATATGGAGTTGATTGTAAATCTGAAATTTGTTTATTCAATGTATTGTAAAGTATTGATTTATTAATATCTTACTTGGTTGAGTGTTGATGGTGAATATGAATTTTGTTTAATTATAAGGATGTGGATAGCTATTTGTGTAAAATTTTCACTATGCTTGGGAATGATTGTGTGAGCTTGTTGGTTTTGTCAATAATTGCTTAATTATTTGCTTGTGGCTTTTGCTGTACTGTGAGAAGGAATGAGAAATTCTGTTTATTTGAATATGGCTTTATGTGGTTTATGATGTATTAATGTGGTAGAGGTTGTTTGACGTGATATATGTGATTAAATGCTAATGTTTGAAGTTATTAAGAATATTTGATCTTTTTCTTTACTATGAACTATGTTTCATGAAGGTTACTGATCATAGAAACTTAAACTTTTAGAATTATAAAAGATTAAGTTAACGAGTTTAATCAGGGGATTGGGTAGCATTATTAGGAATCGAGAACGACGTTTATTAATAGACATAGAGATTATTATTTATATTTTTATTGTTATGATACGATAATAGGAAAAACTAGTAAGAGGGGTGTGTAGAGGAATTTTACAAGGACAAAGGAAAGCAGTCAGCTGCTAAACACTCCAGGTAACTACTTCTACTTGTTTGCGGGTATGTGTATGTTAGTGAGCATGTAGGTTAGATGATAAACATTATTACTGTTGATGTGATGATTATTGAATATTCTAGTTGGAATTCTGAATTGTTTTATAAACTGAATAATATAATAATATAATTATGCCATCCCGGGATGAGGTACCCTGTTGATTCATAAGGCCTGAAATGAATAAAATGTTAATGTGAATGGCGCCCAGTTCAAGCGAGGGTACATCGACTGTCGAGTCGTGAGTCCCTATTGAACTGTTATTTTTGTTCAAGCGAGGGTATATCGGCCATCGAGTCGTGAGTCCCTATTGAACTGTTATTTTTGTTCAAGCGAGGGTATATCGGCCATCGAGTCGTGAGTCCCTATTGAACTGGTATTTTTGTTCAAGCGAGGGTATATCGGCCATCGAGTCGTGAGTCCCTATTGAACTATCACAGGGACTAAAAAGATAAAAACGCTATTGATTTAGTTACGCTTTGCTATGGAATTTACATATGTAATATTGCTTTGTGTTGTTATTTATTGTGTTTTTTTTTTGAATGAGGTTATATATGTACTGTTGAGAGCTGGTATTTGATTTATACACGCAATTAAGTTATATTAAATGTACATGCAACACACTATGCAGCACACACCACTATACACGATATTGGCACACACCACCTTGCTGGCATGCACATGCACGTAAGCAAGTGGTTGTAGTTGCGATTCTGGGTCTACCCCACGTTTTATTATTTTACAGGAGCAGAAAGCGAAGTAGGAAATCAAGGGAAGGATCCGGGAACCACTCACTAAAGTGAGATGCTGACACGTGTTATTGCCAAACTAGGATTTGCATATTTAATTTTATAATTGCATACTTTATAAGTCTTTATTATTTAGATAATATTGTAGTTGATTATCTCTGCAAAACTTATATACTTAACTCGGTGATGCGAACATATTGAATTCTGTTGGTGGATGTTTGAATTATTTGTTAACTTGACTTTATTAGATCGACGTTGTCTTAAATTTAGTTTCATCCCTTTCTAACAATAATAGGTAGTTGACATAATTTAGATATTCAAATTTTTCTATCATGGTTAGGTGGTAAATAACAATTTAGAAAATAAGTAATATTCTTTTCTAACTATGTTAGCTGCTTAATTAAGTTATTCCTTTTTCTAACATAGTTAGCACTATAATTATTCTAGTGAATTAAGTTAGTTCTTTTTCTAACTATGTTAGTATTAATAATCAGTAAATTTCTTTTCTAACATAGTTAGTAATTATATATATATAAAAAAATAATAATATAGCGTAAAATGATTTTAAAAGTGTGGTTGTTACAAAAAGTACACTCCTCCTGCCGATATTGCTTCACAACCTTCTCTTGCTGCTTTATCTCAGTTACCTCCTCCTTCTCCTTGTCCATCCAAGCCTAAAGCTCCTCCTAAGGAAAAACCCAAGAGAAAAAGAGCTGAAAAGAAGAAACCTACCTCTGATGCTTATGAGAAAAGGAAAAGAAGACTTGTAATTTCTTCTTCAGAATTTGATTAAAAACAACCCGCATTGCATTTGCATCACTATTAATGTCATTTATATGTAATGCATTCTGTAACTAATGAGATACATCTTTTGATCATTTGCTCTTATCTGCTCTTTATATTTTCTATCTGAAATGCGTGGCTGTCACCCAAGAGGAGGGGTGAATTGGGTGGCAGAATAAAACTTATAATTTTCCCTTTTCTTAAAACTTTACTCCTTGTGCTTGATGAGAGTGATGATGAAACATCCCAAACACAAGTGAGTATGCAGTGGTGTGGTACTTGGTGTGAGATTTAAATAAGCAGAATATGCACAAACGAGTTTATCCTGGTTCGGTCACTCCTAGACCTACATCCAGTCCCCAGGCTCCACCTGAGATTTTCAATCCACTAAACTTCTTGTTTGAACCAGGCACAAGAAAACCTTTACACGGGTTCACCTAACAACCCACAGGTTTTATCACGGGCTAACCTGCAAACCTTTACAACCTCAGGTTTTACAACGGGATCACCTGCAACCTTACAACCACAAGTTTTGCGGGCTAACTTGCAACCTATGGAGATTTAGAAAACCTCTAAATGCTCCCCCTTACTATCGTAAGATAACAATTCTGTTCTTTAAGCACAAGCTTTAGAACAGCCTCTATCAATTAGAGGATTTAATGATATGTTCACTCTATGAACTGATTTTGATAAACACTTAAGTACAAATGACTCTCTCTAAGAGTAGATGATGTTACTCACTTAAGTACAACTGAATGACTCTCTAAGAATGTTACAACTTCAGATCTGAGAGTAGAAGATAGGAACAACGTAGAATACAATTTCTCAGACAATAGACTCTATTCTTCTTCGCTCTCTTCTTCTGAATGTAGATGTTCCTTTTATACTCGACTTCAAAGGCTTGGGCGGCAGGTTGAATATGACCGTTTGAATATAGCCGTTAATCCCATGTTACCGTTGAGAAGTACATCTTCATTAATGCTTAGCAGGGTTGACTTGCTTTATCTCTGAAAAGTAGTCCTGACACCTCTGCTCTGACAAAAGCATTCTGACTTCTGAGTATGTGATGTTGACTCTTGTACTCTTGCTGACGGATGATCATCGTTCATCCGGAAGTGGCAATCTTGCTCTGCAAGTGTTAATCTCTGAATCCCAATGCCAAGAGTCTTTCCATCCGGAAGCTCATTTGCATCCGGAAGTGTGACTAAGTTCTGCACATACTGGTTAGTCCAACATAGCAATATATATAATCAAATATAGTAAGAACTATACATGTTGTGGGAAGCTTGTTTGCTATGGGGAGTAGTCTTACTTAGACTATGTTCTGACTCAGTGTATTGTATACTTTGAACGTTAGTCCTTAGTCTATGATGTATTCGGAAGCACATCTACATCCGGAAGTGATACCACTGGATGAAGGATTTTGTTTACTATTACTCACTCTCGCTCAGTGTCCTTCAATCCAACAGTCAGCGCTAGTCACTACGCTATCGGATGCACTTTCACTTGACGAGGTAAATTCACTGACGCTTAGGGTTATATCTATTCTATCAGTCTGCGCCAGTCAAAATCTATGAGGAAGCAATTTCACTTGACGTGGCTTTTTCACTGACGCTTGGAGTTATTCTATTCTATCAGCCTGCGCCAGTCTAAATCTAACAGGAAGCACTTTCACTTCCGGTTGAATCATAGCTTAGTCTTAAGGTTTTGTATAGCTAATGCTCATGGACTAAGTTAATTCCCTAGTGAGTTACTCGCTGCCGCTGGGGGATGAAGCGTTCATCCGCGTGCGCAAGTCCTAGTCTATCCGGAAGTAAATCCACATCCGGTTGCACTCTTACTTGGGATCCTATGTTATCCTATTGCTTTCTAAGTACTTGGTCTATTCTTTCATATTTTAGTCTTCATCAAAACTTAAGATTCTAACATTCTCCCCCTTTTTGATGATGACAAACCTAGTTCTATCAATTAAGTTCCTAAGGAAGGATTAGTGAAAGAATAAAAGCAATAGATAAGAACAAGTAACTTAGACAAATGTCATTGATAAGTAGAAGTTACAAGTCAGAGTTATACAATCAAATAACATATACAAGTAAAGAATGTATACAAATAAATTTCACTAAGTATGAATGAAAGTATGCATGAAAACAAAACACAAAGAAAAACTCTAAGTTAAAAAGAAATTGTTTGGATTGGGGGTTCAGGGTTTGTGTTTCTTTTTCCTCTCCCTCTCCTTTTGTCTCTCTTAATTTTCTTTCTGTAGTTGGGCTAACTCGGCCTCACGCTCACTCTGGTTTATCTGGGCAATGATCTGCTGAAGCTCTTCTTCATCTCTTTCCCTTCTGAGCCTCTCTGATTCAATAGACTCCTCGAATGCCCTTTTTAGGTTCTCCACTTCTTCATACCCAGGGAACCCAGTAGCATCGTCGAAGTAGAGGACCTCTCCATTGGGATAGTGAACAGCCCGGATTTTCACGTTCCATACAGGGAAGTTGGGATCCTCCTCAACTTCCTGGGCTTTCCTTTTCCCTTTCCCCTTACTCTTTCCTTTGCTCTTGCTAATTGGAGGAGTGGGCAAGGCACTAGCTCTGTCAGCATCGAGGCACGCCATCTGACCAAAGGATAGCTTGTCTGTGAATCCAAACTTCTCAAATTCCTCAGGAGTCATGTCTTCAATTTCCAATTTGACTTCCTTCAGAATTGGAACCGCTTGAACCACTGGATTTTTTTGCTCAACCTGGGCAGATGAAGTTCCTTGCTCAGGTAGGTCAGATGGAGTCTCTTCCTCAGACTCAACAGATTCAGTGGAGGCAATTATCTTTCTGGCACGTCTTCTGGCAACGGCCTTCTTTCTAGGCTCACTGATTCTGACTGTTGGCTCAGACGAGGAAGGAGGATCAGAAGATTGCTCAGATGAAGGGATCTCAGACTCTTGCCCAGTGGATGCAGGAACAGACTTGGCTATCACTATGGGAGGATTGTTGGGTCTCTTGAGTCCCCACTTCATCATGATCTCCTCAACAATTTCTCTACTTGTTTTAGTTGGAGGAGGCTCTGATGATGACTCAGGTTGTGAGGATTGTTCATTCTGCCCAAACACAACCATCTCCAAATGTGATCCTTGCTCAGCCGTTCTCTTCTGCTGCATGAAACGGATGGCCTCTCCTCTTATGAGGCTTTCTGCACCACCCAGCCTCTGAGACTCAAATGCACGACGCAAGGCGGCCGTAATGTCTTCATCAATCCAGAGTGATGGCTGGCTGAGAACATCCCTTGTGGCCATACTTAGGCGAAGAGTAGACATAACATTTCTCCCCCTTTTGTCATCATCAACAAGGGTAAGTGTCAGGGATGGAGTGGATGAGGAGGAGGATGGAGGTGGCTCAGGGCCAAATCTCTTAGGAGGGGAGGGTGAGAGGGTAGAGGTAGAGGATGTGGGAGAAGATAGGTGTTCTGGAGTTTGAGGAGGGTTGGGAAAGAGAATGGAGTTCCTTTCGAAGAAGGTAGGGTGGGTAAAGAGGCCATCATAGGGGTAGGTGGAGTAGTAGACATCAGGTTGTGGTTCCTTCCACCTGATAGGGGATTGGTCTCGGAGGTAATAAATTTCATCTGAGTTATCTCGAGAGATAAAAACTATGGGGGTTTGAGATGTGGTAGGGTTAGGATTGGAGGTTCCGGCAGAGAAGGTGTGTGGTGAGCGAGTAGGGGCGTTAGGTCGTGAGAGAGTGGGTGAAGAAGATGGAGATGGAGAATTTAGTGAGGATTGGCGTGGAGAGTTGTGAGGTGAGTCTTGGGTTTGCTGGTCATAGGTAGGTGAAGGTTGGGATTGGTGGTCATTGTTTGGTGATGGTGGGTGTTGCTGGTCATTTTGTGGTGGTGGTTGAGGTTGTTGAGTGTTAGGTGGAGGAGGAGGGGGAAGTTGAGGGTGATTAGGAGGTGGAGGAGGTGGGTTTTGAGGAGGATGAGGAGGAGGAGGTGGTAGGTTACCTTGAGATGGTTGGGGAATTTGTAGGTGTTGGAGGATGAGATCCAACTTTGCATCCACCCTGGCAAGGTGATTCTCAAGCTGTCCTACTCTGTCCTCGAGCCGCTGGATCCGCTCCCCTTGGTGCTGGAAACCAGCGTCACACTCAGCACGGAGAGGACCCACCAAGGACTCAGGCAATCTGAAGAGAAGCTCTTCCTTTACTTCCTCGGCAAAGGCCCTAACAGAGGCTGGCACTCTTGCAATACGGCTTGGCCCAGCATGCGAGTCAACTTCCTGATCCCCTGCTCCAGATGCAGAGGGGGCTGAAGTGCCAGAAGCACTACTGGCTTGTGAGCCTGAGCGAGTGGGCTTAGGAGGCTTGAAGTACTTGATGCCCATCTTCCCAATATTGGTTGCTCCCACAGGCTTACACTTGACATTCTCTTCCTCCACAGCAGATGTAGCCTTGATCAGATGCTTCTCAAGGAGGAAGGCAATGATGGTGGGATAGGGAAGATGGCCAGACTTGTCATTGGTCAACCATCTCTGAAGCTATAAGCAGATCAACTGGCCAGGATTGATAGGTTGTTGTTTGAGAAGTCTGGGGAACCAAGGGTTGTCAACGTTGGTGAACTCATTGAAGTTACCCTCTTTGTGAGTCATCATCCGGGAGTAAACATAGTACAGCAGTCTGTATGAATCAGACATTTTGGACATCTTTTTGCCATCGGTGCCATATAGCTTCACAAGATCCTCCTTGCTGTACTTGTGCGCCTCTGGATATAGCCACTCATTCATGCTTTCATCCGTTATCCCCATTAACTCATTCAGCGTCTTCCACGTGAACCTGAAGGTTCTCCCTCTTACTGTGGCGGAGAAGGAGAGTTTGTGGATTTGCTCTTTCCCATCAACCTTCCTGTACTTAGCCCTGCCAGAGAGGGATTGGGAGAAGACTCGCAGGACGTTGACGTTGTAGTCCTGGTTGATGCCCAGCCAAGGCATATACTTCTCCAAGTAAGGGCGCAGATGGGGAAACCCTAGTTCATCAATCTTGTCCAGATCGATGAACAGGCCATGGTTGAAGATGGGAGTGGATGTCTCAAATTTGGCGGCCACACTCTCCAATGCCCCATCTCTATATACTGTGGGATCATCTTCTTCAACCCTCTGCCTCTTGGAAGAAGGTTCTTCAGCAAATTGCACCTTCTTCTTCTTCCCTTTTCTCAGGGCTTCCCTCTCTTGCTCAGAAACCACTGACTGTTCTTCCACTCTACCAGAAGTTTCAGGCTAACCCTGAATATTCTCATCTTGTCCCAGTGGTTGCCCAGAAACTTCACGGTGTTCATGATGTTCATCGCGATGTTCTTCATGATGCCCAGATTTACCAGAGTGCTTGTGACTTGATTTCCCAGATTTCGACTTGTGTTTCTTGGATGAAGAGGTTTTCTGGGTAACTGGGTTGGATTCATGAGATCCGGCCATTTTTGTATGAATGTTGTGGTAAAAAGGGATGAAATGCGAGGAGTGTGTAAAGAAAAATGAAGAACACGATGGAGAAGATGAAGAGACTTTTCAGAGAAAATGATGCGAGTGAAAAAGATGCAGTAAAAGATGAAAGTGAAAAATGACATCTATTTATAGGTAAAACTTCTGAGGATAAAATGGGCATTTTCTTTCAAATTTTCACACATTGGGTAACGTAAGATTTTAAGTTGGAACGACACACCTGATGACACGTGTTGCTTCAATTGGTCAGAGAAGGCACAACGTTTCATAGAGGAAGTTGAAACGTTTTCTGAAGTAACGTGTCCCTTTGTTTGGCACTGGCGCTCTAGCTTGCTTTATTCCAACACTCAGTCCCAGCAAATAATCATCCGGAAGTGGTTTTGCTTCCGGTTGGAGTGGTGCTCTTGATCACATTGAGTTATCATCCAGCGCCAGCAAAAGAGTATCCGGAAGTGATTTTGCTTCCGGTTGGACTCTCTTAAGATTTAACATTGTGGGGACCTGCAAAAACTAAGGATTGGCACTTCGATGCCTAAGTTAGTACAGTTAACAGGTCTTAGCAATTAAGCATAGATGCTTTTCTGACGTTTAAACTTCATTTGAGTTGTATCAACTCCATGCCACACATCTGCTCTCAGCCTATTTAAGCCAATTAAATTTGGCTTTGCCTTTTTGTACTTCCTCACAGCTTCAACATTAGTGTCAGGAGAAGAAGCAACAATGTTGAGAGTTATCTTTCTTCTCCATCATCATCCTTGTCGTTGAAGGCCAAAAAGAGTATCAAGAGAGAAATCTTCCATTGATTGATTTAGTATGACTAAGCATCATTTGTATTGTGATGAATGTCAATTCTTTCTTTCCCTCCTTGTTGCTTTTTGGTGATTAAGCTCTAACTCTAGATCCCTAGTATGTCATTCAAGTGAAAAATGAACAGACTTGCACGATCAATGACTTTTGTGCATTAGGAAGCAGACATGAGGGACGACTCATCAAAATATGACAAATATCTCAGCTGATGTATAGTCTTGAATCTTGTTGTTGCTTCCAGTCTTCTTTCCTACAATATATCAAATAACCCCCTTTTTCTCTTTTCAGTATCCAGACTTGGATCTGACTTGTCAGTTTGTAGGAAGTATGTGATTCACATGCACCTAAAGATTATTCACTATGAATATGGCATTGCAAATCAACTATGACTATATGCACATGGTTATACACGGTTTGATAATGATAGTCATAGATAGCATGTAGACTATGAACATTGTGATAAACTCTTATAAGGCATATAATGTTCATATACATGATGCTTGATGTAAAATCTCAATAAGTCCATCTAACATTTGCATAGGAGATTTTACTATTGCATGCTTCAACCTTAAGTGATCCCTTGCTTACCCAAGGAGATCTTCTATACTTATCTTTGGCCTGAAGCACTTTAGGAGAGACAGAATTCATAGGCTTTCTCCATGTTGGTTGAGACATCCTCTCTCTCTTATTCTTCTCAGGATAGTTGAATGGAACTCTGTGATAGCTTATTCCTGAGACAAAGTCTTTGTTCCTTATGGTAGCGCACTGCTTCTTATGATTGTACCAGGTGGTTGCAGCAGTGACATCACCACGAGTTCTCTTCTTTGGGGCAAGAGGAACTCTTGATCTTTCCTGCACAAGTAAGGCACTGGAAGGGAGTTTTGGTACCCATTTATACTTGGGTCCTACATGGTTAGCGCTGGACCTTACTTGTCCTTTGGGGATCCATACATATTTGTTCCTCACATTTAAATTTCTTTTAAAATTGCATGTGTGAGAAATATGACCTGTTCTACCACAATAATGACAGATAATGGGATGATGTTCAGAATAAGATTTCTTGTCATTATTGTGTTGGTCAGTTTTCTTTTCAAAGACACTATGTTTGTTAACTTTTGAAATCTCAGGGTCTTTTGAAAATTCTTCTTTTAAAAATGGAACTTTGGACTCCTTGGTTGTAGAAGAAAGGATAAGTTTCTCAAGTTCCCTATTCCTTTTTCTCAAGCCTAGAACTTCTTTTGCAAGTTTACAGAATTCAATATGTAACTCATCATAAGTGTCTTGCAATTCAGAAGGTTCAAGTTCAGGTACCTTATTTTCTTCAGTTTCTGAATCTTCTAGGCACAAATTGACACTCTCTTTACTGATGCTAGCTTCCTCTATATCACCATCCAGTAGCTCATCAAAGGTTGATTCACAGGGAGCACATAATGAGCTTTGGACAACCTTAACTTCAAGAGATTGATTAGAAGCATACATAGTGTCAAGAGTGTTCCAAATATCTCTAGCCCTAGAGCAATGTTTAATTTTCTGGAAATCATTTTCAGATAAACTTTTGTGCAAAATTTGCATTGCTCTAAGGTTTAAGTAAAATAAATTTTTCTCCTCTTCAGTCCAATTTACTTTTGGTTTGAAATCAGAGTCCTTTTCAAAGACATCCCACATTTTGAAATCCGTGGATAGTATAAAACTTTTCATCCTTCCCTTCCATAAGTAAAAATCAGCATTTTCTAACACGGGTGGGATAGTATGATCAAAACCTTCAAAACACATTTTGTAACCCAAGTCAGCCTAGGTCTTTGCACTTGAGATCATTGGATTCTTTAAACAAGTGACCTTGCTCTGATACCAAATGAAATGCGTGGCTGTCACCCAAGAGGGGGGGTGAATTGGGTGGCAGAATAAAACTTATAATTTTCCCTTTTCTTAAAACTTTACTCCTTGTGCTTGATGAGAGTGATGATGAAACATCCCAAGCACAAGTGAGTATGCAGTGGTGTGGTACTTGGTGTGAGATTTAAATAAGCAGAATATGCACAAACGAGTTTATCCTGGTTCGGTCACTCCTAGACCTACATCCAGTCCCCAGGCTCCACCTGAGATTTTCAATCCACTAAACTTCTTGTTTGAACCAGGCACAAGAAAGCCTTTACACTTTACGTTTTACGAACACGGGTTCACCTAACAACCCACAGGTTTTATCACGGGCTAACCTGCAAACCTTTACAACCTCAGGTTTTACAACGGGATCACCTGCAACCTTACAACCACAAGTTTTGCGGGCTAACTTGCAACCTATGGAGATTTAGAAAACCTCTAAATGCTCCCCCTTACTATCGTAAGATAACAATTCTGTTCTTTAAGCACAAGCTTTAGAACAGCCTCTATCAATTAGAGGATTTAATGATATGTTCACTCTATGAACTGATTTTGATAAACACTTAAGTACAAATGACTCTCTCTAAGAGTAGATGATGTTACTCACTTAAGTACAACTGAATGACTCTCTAAGAATGTTACAACTTCAGATCTGAGAGTAGAAGATAGGAACAACGTAGAATACAATTTCTCAGACAATAGACTCTATTCTTCTTCGCTCTCTTCTTCTGAATGTAGATGTTCCTTTTATACTCGACTTCAAAGGCTTGGGCGGCAGGTTGAATATGACCGTTTGAATATAGCCGTTAATCCCATGTTACCGTTGAGAAGTACATCTTCATTAATGCTTAGCAGGGTTGACTTGCTTTATCTCTGAAAAGTAGTCCTGACACCTCTGCTCTGACAAAAGCATTCTGACTTCTGAGTATGTGATGTTGACTCTTGTACTCTTGCTGACGGATGATCATCGTTCATCCGGAAGTGGCAATCTTGCTCTGCAAGTGTTAATCTCTGAATCCCAATGCCAAGAGTCTTTCCATCCGGAAGCTCATTTGCATCCGGAAGTGTGACTAAGTTCTGCACATACTGGTTAGTCCAACATAGCAATATATATAATCAAATATAGTAAGAACTATACATGCTGTGGGAAGCTTGTTTGCTATGGGGAGTAGTCTTACTTAGACTATGTTCTGACTCAGTGTATTGTATACTTTGAACGTTAGTCCTTAGTCTATGATGTATTCGGAAGCACATCTACATCCGGAAGTGATACCACTGGATGAAGGATTTTGTTTACTATTACTCACTCTCGCTCAGTGTCCTTCAATCCAACAGTCAGCGCTAGTCACTACGCTATCGGATGCACTTTCACTTGACGAGGTAAACTCACTGACGCTTAGGGTTATATCTATTCTATCAGTCTGCGCCAGTCAAAATCTATCAGGAAGCAATTTCACTTGACGTGGCTTTTTCACTGACGCTTGGGGTTATTCTATTCTATCAGCCTGCGCCAGTCTAAATCTAACAGGAAGCACTTTCACTTCCGGTTGAATCATAGCTTAGTCTTAAGGTTTTGTATAGCTAATGCTCATGGACTAAGTTAATTCCCTAGTGAGTTACTCGCTGCCGCTGGGGGATGAAGCGTTCATCCGCGTGCGCAAGTCCTAGTCTATCCGGAAGTAAATCCACATCCGGTTGCACTCTTACTTGGGATCCTATGTTATCCTATTGCTTTCTAAGTACTTGGCCTATTCTTTCATATTTTAGTCTTCATCAAAACTTAAGATTCTAACACTATCTTACTTGTGTGTTGTCATCATCAAAAAGGGGGAGAATGTTAGAATCTTAAGTTTTGATGACAACTGATATAGGACTAAGACAAAGCAATCACTGAGATAAGATAGAACGATTACTAGCTAAGTCTTTAAGGATAAGCAATTACATGACAAAACGATTATTGATAACTTAGGCATTATTTCACAAAGTGATAAATCAATTACTAGGATCATAGACATAACGATCACTTTTGGAAGGAACGATCACTAGTCAAAACAAATATCTTCTAAATTAAAATAGTAATCGATGTATCGATTAAACAACTTCAATCACTATGTAATCTTGGTCGAAAGTTCAATCAGGATGTTTCAGTTAGAGAACCTTTAGTTGAGTGATCTAAGCGAATAACTTCAATTACTCATTTAAATGGTCTAACATGAATCAACTTCAATCACTGAAGTAAACCAATTAGATAACATCAATTATTGATCGAAGTAATCAAAGTCAAAATGATTTAAGAAGTAAAAAGAATATCTTCGATCACACAGAGTAATCGAATCAATGATCAAATTGGTAATGATTAAAGTATCAAGTAATTGATACTGTTATGCTTTTAACCTGTGTTATAAGTGTGCAATAGATAATCGAAGAGGAGTAACCGCCCTCTGATCGAAGTTGAGACCAGAAAGCAAATCAAGTACAAAAGTACATTGTCATGCTCAGAAGACCTTTTCAGAAGACGTTAGACACATTCTTCCGGCATATAAGCACTCAAGGCAACTTCTCTCCTTAAAATAGCCAAGGTCAACTGATAAAGCTTGAAGCTGCATTTATTGTTCATCCCAAAATCCAAGCTCCGTTGCTATCTCTAAGATGCCACCACAGGCGGCTTCACTATTAGATCTGACGGAGCCATCCACTTCAATGCTGATATTCCCTACTGGTGAAGCCGTCCAGTTGCTTTCTGTCTTGCTGTTGGTCTGAAAAATCTTGTGATGAAGATCTTGGTGTCTTACGTGTTCAAGGATTAGGTGTGAACAACATTGTATGAGTTCCTTTAAAGTGTAATATTTTCCTTCAAATTCTGCATCTGTTTGTCCATAGTAGCTAGTAGAAGGTGCTGAATACTCTTGTCCATGCTGTCTCTCCATTTGCCCTTTCCTAGTTCATTTTTTACATTCCACTGAAGCCATACAAGCAAGTTTCCATAAAAGAAATTAGATATATGGTTAGTATTAATAATGTTTGTTTATATTTCTCTAGCTTTCTCACATTCTCTTAGAATGTGTATGACACTCTCCTCACATTTGCATTGAAAAATACATTCACATAGGAGGATTTAAGAAGGTTAAAGCCTTCAGGGACTAATCCTTATAAACTGAACAAAGTTCAGGGACAAATACCATGTATTTGAAAGTTCAGGGACTAACAGCAAAATGAAGTGAAAGTTTAGGATCAAAAGTTTGCTTAACCCTATAATGAAATAATCGATCGAGTGCTAATTCTCTTCTGGTAAGCGGGACCCTCATTCCGTTCTTTGAGATGACATATGTAACACCTCAAATTTTGATATAAATAATAGGAATAAGGTTGGCCAAAAAAAAATAGGAATAAGGAATATAAATAATATGTTTACATTTTGTAAAATGGAATAAAAGAGAAAATTTTGAACAATTTAGTTTTATTAAATAAATAAGAAGAAGAGAGTTAAATGGAAAGAAAAGGGTAAAAGATGTTTGAGTTAGAAATATAATTAAGAATAAACAAGTTGATAGATGATTGGATTTCCCTAGTCATTATGAACACACACATATAAGAATCGCAACCCCTTACTCCTTATACTAAGTGGTCACCCCTTTCTTCTGGGTTTTTTTTTTTTGGGTGGGAGGGGGTTCAGCATAAGGTTGTGTTTGGCTGGAGGAGGAGAGGGGGGTTAAATTTAGAAGTTATCTCATAACTCTGACCCCTTGAGTCTTACCTCCAAATTGGGTTTTTTTGGAGGTGAGAGAAAAGTTTGACACTTAGTTGACCAAAATAGACATTCTTAATGTTGCGTAATTGCGTGTTTTTTAATTATATTTTGAGTTTTTGACGTAACACATGATAAATATTGGGTTACATTTTAAAACAAATAGACGTTATTTTTTTAGTAGAATCAGAATGAACATTTCTTGTTAAATTCTAAATCTAAATAACTTTTAGTTTTTTACACGTTGAGATAGGAATTATTTTAATTTTATTATGATTGAAAGTCAATTTTAGCATTAGATTTTTAATTTAACTAAAAATTATTATTTTACTACTCTAAAAAATCACAATAACATTGAGTTAAAAAATTACAATAAAATCAATTATACTCCTCCCCACCCCTAGTGAACCAAACAAAAACTATAATAAATCTAATCTAAATAATATAATATGAGTATATTTGTTAATATTTATTAACCTCTTCTCCCCACCCCTAGAGCCGGTAATACGGGCCTGGCCCGATGGGCCGGCCCGTTTTCTTACAAACCCGAGGAGGGCCGGACCTGCTGTTTTGGTGGAAAAATAGGGGAGCGGGCCTGTAAGGGCCGACCCTTTAGGGCTTAGGGCCTGTGCGGGCGACCCGTATTTTATACCCGCTTCCAAGTTTAATTAAAAAAAAAATGCATCAGTCTTTCACTTATCTCTCACTCTCACTCTCTCAGTCTCTTCTCTCACGCTCTCAAGTCTCACCTCTCACTCTCAGCCTCTCACTCAGCGGCGGCCCCTCACTTATCTTCCCAGATTGCGGCGGCCATCGGCGCCGGCGCAGCTCTCAACGACGGCAGCCATCAGAGCAGCTCTCAACGACGGCGGCGGCCATCTTCCAAGTTTCGCGTGAATCTCATCTGGTTAGTCACAGTCACAGATCCGCCATCTTCCAAGCACTCTTTCTTGATTCATCCTCATCCTCATCCCATTTATGCATGCAAAAAAAGTGAAATTTATTATCTTTCTTTATATTCATTTTTTATGCTCAAGCATTTTTTCTTGCCCACTTTGACTTCCGAAATGAAAGCTGGATTGCATTTTTGGATGACCATGGAATTGTATTTTGGATCTTCATTTAAATTAATGCTGTCAGTTTGATGGGAGTGTTTTGCCTTTGTTACAAAATTTATTTTGCATTTTTTCTTGCCCACTTTGACTTCCGAAATTAATGCATTTTTGGATGACCATGGAATTGTATTAATGCTGTCACCGAATTCCCAGCTCTATGTGGAAGTGTTTTGCCTTTGTTACAAAATTAATGCTGGGTTTATAAATTGCTTTTGGATCTTCATTAACTGTCAGTTTGATACTGTTTTTTTGTAGTGGGTTTTTCGTATCTGCTTAGTTAGTTTTGTTGATGGTTGAAAGATTTGAACTTTTCTTGATTTATATGACTATTGGCTATGCTGAATTTAGGCGTTTAGTATCATTTGACAATGTAGCAGCTTGAATTGAAAGTATAGACCCAATCTCACTATTTCACTCAACCTCCTCCAATGGGACCGGGTTACAATTCCAGGCTCATCGCGCATCTGCTCATCTCCCTTCTCATCCACAAAACTACACCATTTTGATTAATGAAGCATGTGACTAAGTAAAAAACAAGGTGCTTCTCACGTGCCTGTTATTTTTTCTCTGCTTCCTCCCTAGCTCAAATGTTTACATCTTCAAATCAAACCCTTGCTTGCCTCTCATCTCATATGAATAATAATTAGGTGTGGGTGTAAGAGTAAGGTTAGAATTAACCTGTTAGCATGTGGGATTCATTTGAACATTGAAGGCTTGAAGCATTCGAAGCAAACAAACACAGTGTGACTGTTAGTGCGTCTCTCTCAGCTTCTCAAGTGAACAATAAAGCTCAGCTCAGCTCTGCTCTGCTCTGTCGTCTGGGGATTCTAGGCAAAAGTTTCAGCAATAGAGACATCAAACACGTATATAAATCTTGGTGAGAATTCTCATCTTTGTTACTCATAATTTCTGCAAAACGACTGAGGAATTTTGAGAGGGCCGAATGGGTATTGGAATTTTGAGTTCAATATTTGGGAGCTCTATTTGTTTTCTCTGTTTTTAAATTGTTTAGAAATTTTCTATTTCTATTTTCCCCACTCTCTTCCTTGCTTCATTTAAATGTTTTCTTGCTGATTTTTTACTGTTATGAGCGCACATTAGAATGCTAAAACTGTTTGGAATTGGGTTAAGTTTCTGCATTCTTTACATTATTGCTGAATGAATTTTGGGCAGGGAAGGTCTTTGCTCATTTGGGGTGGTTTGATTCTAATTGATTTGTGATATGTAAACTAAGGTCAACGATGTTGGATGCGTGCATGTTATATTCTGGACTTTTGTTTTATCTATCTTCTTTTTGTGGCTAATTTGACTTGATGAGGATGCAATGTTTATCTGTCTTAATTGCTGATTTGGTGTTGATGCATGTACTAAAAACTTCTGATCTAAGATTGCCAGTGCAACTAGTTGAACTGATTTGGAAATTCTAATTGCAACTTAGGGAGTTTCTAGGCTTACTTACATATAATTTGATTGTGCTATTGATTTGTTATTGTTATGTTGTTGTTGGTTAGTGTAATCCATTTTCTGTTTTGTGATTTTCTATTGGGAGGTTGTTATTGATATGTTTCTACTGGTTAGGACAATTCATTTTCTATTTTGTAATTTTCTATTGGGATATTGTTGACGTTTCTCTGCTTGCATGCGAGTCTTGCAAAGTTTAATAATTCTTAAATTTCAGATATGGTTATTGGTTGATTAATGAAGTGAATGAAGTGGTAGTTTGGATTAGTTCCTTGTTGATTTTGTGTGTGGTTTTGTTGGTGTCAATCCAGTTTGAAGCTATGCTGGAATACACCTTTACAAATCTATTATAATTGTAGTCTGTCATTGGCTAACTGTAATTCTCTTTTGCCTATCTGTTTTTTGCTTCACAAATTGAAATCAAACCTGATTGATTTTGAAATGTTGGTGTTTGTGAACTAATTATAATTTTGAGTATTCTGTTTAGAATCAAGTAGTGTTTGGAAAATGATATATGTTCATGTAAACAAATTTGATTATGCTAAGTGAAATGGAATTGTTGATTTCTTTTCTTTAGGCTATTTGAGTAGTAGAATTGAAATAATATTGTGTTTGCAATATGTTTAATATGCATGGTGCCTGATTGGAACTGGATGAGTTTTATTGAGGTTTATCAACAAAAATTTGGGCAATGATTATTCATATAAATATCATGATTGGGTGACTCAAACTTGTGAAGTGGTGAGAGTTGTTTTGAAATTGTTGCTTCTTTGTTGAGATATGCAGATAATGATCGATGAAGAATGAATTGCGTTGTGATGTTGAAAGGTTCTTAAATTCTTTTAAGAAACTTACGATTTTGTTTGTCAAACTTTGAGAATAAAAAAGGATTCAATGAAATGATTTAGCTATAAAAGGAGGATTGGATAGTAACTAATATCGAGAGAGATGTTGCTTTAAATACGATAATAGTTACTTATAATTAATTTACTTGGAATAATAATAGGAGAAAGTAGTAGTAAAGGGAATACCTGGAGACAAAGATCCAGATATATCGAGAGAGATGTTGCTTTAAATACGATAATACCTGGATTGTGATCTCCCTTCTGGTGCACTTGTTTTCTCCTTTAGCTTGCGGGTAAAATTTATGTCTTTTGTGGAATTCAAAGTTCATACTCTTAATACAACTTATGCTTTGAACATGAGAGATTTTGAAATTGTAATGAATCACATGAGCTAGCTGATTTTGCTGTTGCCAAACTGAACTTTCTCTACACTTGGGTTAAATATTTGGTGGAGTGACTTCAATTCGTTGCCAATTCTGCTTTTTTGTTTCTGTAAGAAAGTGTTGACTGTAATGAGGTGTTACCTTATTCTCTGTTTCATTTTGGAAATATGCTATAATTATGTCAAGAATTATACCCATAGCATTCAAATTCAAACCTGATTTAAATCCTCTCAGTTGAGTTTCATTGTTGTATGCTGTAAAATGGTGCGTAAGCCACTTGAGATAAGTTTTGAACATTGCCTATTTGTATTTCGAAAATACTTGACTTTCCGGAAGCAAATAAGTTTATATCAAAAGGATAGTTATGCTTACTGATCTGGCATTCATGTGCACCCCTTAGTTCACTTATTGGCTGGATTTAATATAATTGAATCAGTTTACATCCAATTGGAATTTTGGTTAAATTTGTCTTTTGTGGTTTCCCTTGTATTTTGGGTAATTTTTTTATGTAATATAATTTTGGCTACTTTGAAGGTCTGTGTCCTGTTAGATGTCACTGCGTATTGCAGTTAATGCATTGCAAAGAGCTTTATCCACACAGATATTCAATTCGCCAAATCAAATCCTTCGATTCCTCTCTAGTTCAGCTGCATCTGCCTCAACTTCAGCATCTAGCCCTAGCTTATCCATCTGGCGGCGTAAAAAGGAGATTGGTAAAGAAGGGCTGATTGTTGCCAAAGAGCTTAAGAGGTTACAGTCCCATCCAGTCCGGCTCGACAACTTTATCCGCTCCCATGTCTCTCGCTTGCTCAAGTCTGATCTTGTCTCTGTCCTTGCTGAGCTTCAAAGGCAGGACCAGGTCTTTCTCTGCATGAAGGTTCATAATTTCTCTAGCTTTTTCCCATGCTATCCTAAATTCTGAGTGAAGGATTGTTTGATGATGTGTCCTTGGGTGGAATTTTGCTCAGTTGAATTCACAGTTCTGTATGACTGATTGTGATTGAAGTGTTTATAGCTCTTTCTTAGAAACATATTTATTGGAAAACTGGTTTCAAAATAAATCTGTTATGTCTAAATATCTAATAATTAGGATTCTTAATTTTTGGAAACCTGCAAACACCTCTTAATGTATGTTCTAGCACTTTATTTACGAATCACTTTCTTGATGCCGCGACTTTTATGTCTTGAATTCCAATCTTGTTGGTTTTATTTTTGTTAGTTGTCCAATTGGTTGGACCGTAGGTGCGATGATTTGGGTAACTTAATCAGATTTGGGGCCACTTCATTATTCTGTTGAATTGTTAAAGATTTGAACTCAGGCCTCTTTGTTGTCTGTCTTAATGTAGCTTCCTTGTTTATATCTTGAAGTCATGAATTTTTTCTTGTTTTGAAGGCCATATTCATTTTTTCTATAATATGTATTTGACATGGAAGGGACTGAGATGGAGAAGTTGCGGTAAGAAATGTGTACAGTTGATAAATGGATAGCGGTGAGATAATTTATCTCAACCTTAGTTAATGTGATATTGTCAAATAAGATATCTTTAGCCCCTAGGTTCCAGATTGATTTTTTGTTTGGAGTGGTTTTCCTACTTAAGAAACAATTCCTTATGCATTAGGACTGGCAATGAGTTGCAAACACTATAGAAAAAGTAGAGAACAAATCTTCATAAAACAGTTCTACGCCTGTGAATTATTTAATTCTTGGTTAGTTTCAATCGCTGCTCTTTTTTTAATATTGAATTAAACATCAAACAATTTAGTCAGTGAACTCAGAATGAGATCTATTGGTGAATAATATACCCAAAGAGTTGGTGAATAATAGAGCATAATGACAACGCATGATCCATGTAGCCGACCCCACATAGTGGGATAAGGCTTTGTTGTTGTTTTATTAAACAATTTAGTCAGTCACTTAGTTGTAGACATTTTCTAAATTGTGATCTGAGGACTTCTCACCTTTAGTAATATATTTCATCCTTTGTTACTATACAAGACAATTCTAACATTTGCTTATTGATGTTTTATTGTCAACTTGCCATTAGAGGAACTACATATAGCTATTTGTATCCCAATCTCTATATTGTTGGCTATTCAGAATATATATTCTCTTGCCTATGCTTTATAGTTTAATTGATGATATTTCTTGTCTCTTTTAATTAGTCCTATTTCAAATTTATAGAGCCCTATCTTCAATATTGAACGGATTTGGTTGTTTTGCCGCTTTTTAGTGTTTTAGAGAACCAAAAATGAGTGCAGTATTGTATGCTTGGCCTTGAATATTCGAAGTTTTTAAAGTGTCCATACTTCTTTCTAGAAAAGTACGGAGTAGTTGACTCATGGTATTTTGCCGTTATCGAGGATTTGAGAGAACTAAAATTGAGTGTGGTATGGTATGCTTATTGCTTGGCCTTGAATAGTAGTATGTGGAAGTTTCATGTGTTCATGCTTCTTCCTAAAGGAGAACAGAGTAGTTGACTCCCAGTTTTTGCCATCTTAGAGGAAATCCTAATAGGTGATTCACCTTATTTGTTGAACTAGAAAGGCCAAAATTTGTCAAACTTTTTGAATTTAAATGTGCCAAAATTTAATTTTTCTTTTAAAAATTAACTTGGTGCTTGTTTAGTTATATTTAAAGCCTTCAGTCTCATACTTTTACTTACCAACTGAATGTTTTGTATGCTTACGGAAAAGTGTTCTAATTTTTGCAACATGTTTGTTTGCCATTGAATGACATATATTTTATGGCACAGTTGTATGATGTGGTGCGCAAAGAAATATGGTATAGGCCAGATATGTTCTTTTACAGAGATATGCTAATGATGCTTTCAAGAAACATGAGGTTGCAAGAAATAAAGAGGGTTTGGGAAGATTTGAAGAGAGAGGAAGTTCTTTTTGATCAGCATACATTTGGAGACATCATTCGAACTTGTTTGGATAGTGGCTTGCCCTCAAAAGCGATGGACATTTATGAAGAAATGAGGCAATCTCCTGATCCTCCTCTTTCATTACCTTTTCGAGTGATATTGAAGGGACTTATTCCCTATCCAGAATTAAGAGAGAAAGTAAAGGATAACTTCTTAGAGCTTTTTCCTGGCATGATCGTCTACGATCCTCCTGAGGATTTGTTTGATGGCCGAGAGCACCACCGCAATGAAGATGATTGATTATTAGGCCTTTGCCGATTATCCTTTTGATTTCCTTTTCCATAATCTGCAAGCTCAGTTGACCTGCTCCTACACTGAATTTTGCTCGTTCTTATTCAGACTTTGGCGTTAGGCGAGCTGTTAGTATTTTCATTGAGTTGACTAAACTGCAGTGCGAAAAATGAACACTTGCAAGGTATATCCAGATCTGGACCAGGTGAATCGTTTGTACTTCAGATTGTAAAATATAGTTTCCTTTCTCAAATAAAATGGATTGGAATTGCTGTTGTCACATGGAATCCGTTTGACTCATCTTTGTTCCTGCTTTCTGGATAATTGATGCTATATGGGGTGTAACATGCATGTTTAGAGGCTTATTAAAACAAGGGCTAAAGTGCAAAAATACTCATGTAATTGTCACGAAGGTGAAAAATGCCCATGTAAAATTTTGTGGAGTAAAAATGCCTATCAAATTTCAAAACTGAGGCAAAAATACCATCACATTTAATTTTTTTACTTTTTCACTCATCATCCTCTGTCGCGTCATCATCACATATGGGCAAATAAATACATAAACTTGCCACATGTTTTAGTGAGAGATGAATTGACAAAAGATGATACGTCAAAAAGTCAAAAAATTAACTGTGACGGGCATTTTTGCCCCAGTCTTGAAATTTGACGGGCAGTTTTGCACTTTCGTGACAATTACATGGGCATTTTTGCCCTTTAGCCTTTTAACAATCTCGCAATGGTTTATTAGAGCCTAAAAATATGCCAATAGTATGGAGAGTGCATGATTTTCTTCCACTTGTGCTGATAGGCTTCCTTCTATTGAAGAGACGCTAACTCAGACCCTTGCTGAAATTTATCTAGCCAATGCCATTTTTTTTTCTTGAAATCATGTTTGGAATTGCGAGCTTTAATTGACTTGTTTATTGAAATATTTTAATAAACTAGTCAAACCAAGTTTGCTTACATTTCACTTATTCTAACAGAATTTTATTATCTTTTTTTAATAAAAAACTATATTATCATATTAGTAGTATAATAACGATGATAGATCATGATTTCAACTAGCACAATATTGATTTTGTTGAAGTAAACACCCCTCTTAATGTTAAAATATATTTATATAGCTAAGACTTTGGTTTAGCCTTAGTAAAAGCATAATTCGAGAAAATTCACTTTCAACTTGAATTGCCTCTAAAAACACCCTTGATTAGAAGTCAATGATGAACAAAAGTACAAGCATACGTGCATGCATATACATACACACACAAGTTAATAATGGAAGTTGCTCAATTTACATGTTAAACTTTTGGGTTTAATTTCATTCTGGTCAATAAACTATTTTGAGGGAGGGGGAGAGAGAGGGTGGAGTGGGTGTATTTTTTATTTTTAAAAGTGGGACTCACATCTTCAAAAGTTATATTTATTAAGTCTCAAGGGTATTTTAGTATTTCCAGTAGCCCTTTGGCCAAAATGAACCATTTTTATTGTTCATTGGTCAAAATGAGCCATTATATTGTTCTTTGGCCAAATTGACCCTTTCAAAATAGTTTATTGGCCAGAATGATATTTAACCCTAAACTTTTACAACAATTATGTTATCTTCATTAGATCACGTTCTCTCATTCTATTCTTTCTTTGTTTTTTTCTCTTTCTAGCAACATCATATTCTAAGGACCAACATAGGGAATGGCAAGATTCTGTATAAATTAAACTGATTAAAATAATACATAACACTTTTATTGCTAGTTTATGTAGGAAACAAAAATAAAATCACCACCAATGGGTAGTTGGTTGATCTGGTAAGTGGGTTATAACCTCGTAAGGATGAAAACGCGTGTCCAAATCCCGGGAAGTGCTCTCATTGGGAGAGGGGACAACTTTGCATTTGTGGGCAACACTCCTACCCCTCAAGTCTGGATTAAACCGGACGGTAATTAACAAAAAAAAAATACCGAGATCCTTTGAAATTCTTGACTATATACCAACAAAGAATTTTCCTTATTAGAAAGTTTGATCCAAATGTAACTTAGTAAAATCTATACTACCAAAGCCATCATCCCCAGCAACAACAGAAGCACCGTAAGGCAAACCGCCTTTGACATGCTCCATATCAAACATGACATCCCTAAATGGGTATCCAATTGGCACAAATATGATCCCATGATGAACTTGTTGTTTAATTGATGTGAGGCTGTGTGTATGTGTTTTGCAACCATAGTATAAATATTGTGTCACTAGTCAAAACTATACATGTAAAGTGTAAACTCAAGATTATGTCAATAAACTAAGCAAATCCCTTATGCTAAGTGGGATCCGCCATTCTGTTAATCGAGATGTCATTCCTCTCTCAATATTTGAAAATAAATCCTTTTGTCTTTAAGGTGCCTACAAATCAGCGGAAGATTAGTCTCCCACTTGTCGAGTGTGAGATATCGTCGATAAAAAAATAATAGTTTAATTCGATTAAAATCAACGAGATGTGTCATTCTGTTGAAATAGAACGTGTCATCGATTGGAGCCACTTAGTTTGATGCCAGAGGAATCACTAGGCCACCAACTTCTTTTCTGGCGGCAGCTTCTATTACACCCTCTAAGAGACTAGGTCACAATCATTTATTAGGCTTTGATTTGGTGGTCACATACACTCTTACAAAACATTACAATATTGTCATTAATATTCTATAACTATCAAAATAATATATTTACTAAATCTATATAGAATATTTTTAAAAAATAATATAAAAGGAATAAATATATCTCTATATAATATCATTTACTTCAATTAAAAATTATGAACTAATTTTTTATAGATAGAGACTAAATTATACATAAAGGTAAAATTCTTCTAAAATAAAAAATATTAGCAGGGAAATAATTGTCTCCCATCGTAACTGTTAAAGTCAATGAAGAATTCTTGCAAACTAAATTTATGCGCATATATACTTTTTCATATGATTGTGCGTTTTCCTGTAATTTCAATAGTGGAAGTGATATTTAATTTATTCACATATCGCATTTTTTTGCCAGAACAAGTCACTTAATTAAAGTTACGAAATATTTACACAATTATATATTATATATAGAGATAATGTCCCAAAATTACGAGGGTTTTGAGTAGTTTATCCAATATGTAACTCACTTAGATATTTTTACTAACGTATTGCTTAAAAACTTGTATGAATATAATAATATAGATATAATAGATATTAATGAAAAATTTACGTTTCACATTTTTCATGAATCACTATATATTCATGGATTAAAACTGTAGGCACCTTTTGTTTATGGGTTAAAACTATATATTCACGAATCACTATATATTCATGAATCTACTATATGACCATTAACTAAAACATGTCTATGGTTAACTAATTGGCGAGCTTGAGGAATAGTCGAAGCCATACCCAATCGGAAAGTATGTTATCCAACCGCATTTCGAGTAATTGAACTTGTGTAGAAATTAAAGTGTACTCAGCACAATATGCATTTTTCGAACAAAAATACCCATGAATAGAAAAAGTACCCATGAACATTTAAAATAGGGCCAAAAATGTTGGAGATTGTGAGAGTTTCCAATGAAAACATGTGGGTGTGTCAAAAAGACAAGTCTCACATTGCTTGGGTGTGAGAACTTACAAGTGTATATAAGACTTTTGTGTTCTAACTCAAGTTAAAGGGCCAAAGAAGGAATGGGCCAAGCGCGCACAAGTTGGGCCACCGTTGAGGCAAAAACGTTGTGGAAATCCGGTAATTTCCCCCCTGCGCGCGTGGTAAATACCGAGTCGGCACTGCTGTCATTATTTTGTAACAGCAAAATTTGTGTTCTAACTCAAGTTAAAGGGCCAAAGGAGGAATGGGCCAAGCGCGCATAAGTTGGGCCACCGTTGAGGCAAACGTAGTGGAAATCCGATGATTTCCCCCCTGCGCGCGTGGTAAATACGGAGTTGGCACTGCTGTCATTATTTTGTAACAGCAAAATAATGAGTGTTAATGTGCCATTATCACCGTCCAACGTTCACTTGGTACTACCGCCTATAAAAGGCAGCGTCTGTGATCAGTCCAAGTGTATCAGCTCTTTAGCTTTTTCGTCCTCCTCTGAAAAATATCTCTACTTTTTGCTATTCTCTTCTGCTGTTCTGTAGCTCCTTGCATTTGCAGGACCGGTCTATTTAATCCTGGGGAGAGCCGCTTCCTAAGCTTGCCGATGGTTGCGGAATACCTCTAAAAGGTAGTGTCCCTGAGGACGCGACTCAGATCATTACATTGCTGTGTTCGTTGCTTTGTTTGTGCAGTGCCAACGATCGTAATTGCAGGGCGTGTGACTCCCAAAAGAAGGCACACAAGGGATATCAGATCACGCCTATCAGATTATTCCTATCAGATCACGTCTATCAGATCACGCCAATCAGATTACGCCTATCAGATCACGCCTATCAGATAATCGCCTATCATAATTTTGTATTGTTTGCCAACAAAAAATACCATAACTAAAAATTATGGTGTTGGACACATTTTTAAGAAAAATAAAGTGGGTATTTTGAACCCTTTATTCTTTGAACATTTAAAACCAAAGCTAAAAAATTTCTAGTGCTTTTTCCAGCTTTTCAACGTCAAACTTGGATTTTAAAAAAATAAAATATGTTAACTTAAAAGGGCGTCTAAGCGTTTAAGAGATATAACAGTTCACTTTTAAAATCTTGATTATATCGACAAGTTGATGCTTAAAATTAAATTACATATGTATTGAGAAAGAGTGAAAAACAAAATTAAAACTTCAGAATTTCTGCATTCCCATAAAAATAACTAAAAGCAGCATATTTGACACCAAAAAAAAAAACCAAAAGCCTCTCACTTAAATGCTCAAAGCTATATTCACTAGTTATAACCAATTTTCATTGTTTCATTAAGTTATTTTTCATTATACTTTCCATCATTAGATTGTATATTTTTATATTGTTGTTATATATATGTTACGCAAAATACATAATTAAGTCAAGTTTCTTTTATTTATTTCATCAAGTTTTCCGATTATATATATGTGGTCCTGCGTAATATTTTTAAAATACTGTAATTAATACTATTACTATAAATCTACATACATGAAATAAAATGAAATACACAGTCTTATGTGATTAGAGTTACATAACATGTAACATCCCAGATTTTAAATTAGAGATAATTGAGAATTAATTAAGATATTAGGATATCATTATTAAATTAAAGAGTATTTTTAATAAGTAAATGACGATAAATACATTTTTAAGAAAATAATATGACATTCTCTTGAGAAATTAAAGGAAAATAGTTAGAGGTTGTGTTTTAAATTAAAACTTGTATGAAATATAATCTAGGGCATAGATAATAATTAATCATTAGGAAATTCCTTTTCTAACTATGATAGGACATTGATATTATGGAAATCCTTTTTCTATCATAGTTAGTAAAGAGGTTATTAGATCTAAAATGGATATTATTGGTTAATTAAGTAATTAGTAACAGAATGTTACAACTTGGTTATCAGTATTTGGTATACGATAACCTAGGACTGTGCTGCATTGCATATAGATTGACAATATACATTCTATAGTTTCCCTTCCTTCTGTGTATGATACTCTGTTTTTTGAGAGGATTATCGCTCATCCCGTGGTGGGGAGAGAGTGATAGGAGAAATTGAATAGGTACTGTGGAGAGATTGAGATGAACATAGAAAGAATAACGAAATAATGTTGATATGTATGAGAATTTAGGAAGAATGACGAAATAAGGATGCTTCTCTGGGTCTCGAATATAGTTATGTGCCGGCCATAATTATAGTCGAGGCATCATGAGATACCTTATTGGGTTAAGGGATTAGGGAAATTGAAAATAACAATTGATAATGGATAAAAACATGAGATAAGGATTGTTGACCTTGTTTCTTGCTTGTTATGTTTATTGTTAATGTTAACTTGTTTGATCAATTGATGATCGACTTGTTATGTTTGATTGGTTGTAACCGAAATCCTATTATAGATTGTTTGTTTTGGTGATTATTTGTGTGTTATTGAAGTGTCAAAATTAATTGTATTACCTGCTTTGTTCTGTTGGTAGGAGATGAATTCGTTAACTATTGATTAAGTTATTCTATCTAATTGAATTTAATCAGATTCTTATTACAATAAGTGTTAAATTATTTATTAATTATTAATTTGTAATGGTGGATTGTGTGGCTGGACCTTAGAGATCAATGTGGTTATTGAAATTTCTAAAGGATGAAATCTGTGCTGTTGGATTTATGAATTGTAATAATATGGTGTTTTGCAAGATGGTTTCCTAGTTTTGAAAAGTTAATAAAATGGAATAGGTAAAAGGATGGCTTGATATTGATGATGTGGGCATGAATATATATAAATGTAGGAGGGCTAATCTTTCTCATGTTTGGAAGCAAATTTCTGTGATTTAAGAGTTATTATTGAAAAGCGTGGCTGTCACCCAAGAGGGGGGGGGGGTGAATTGGGTGAGGGAATAAAACTTTTTAAATCTTCTTTTCGAAAGACTGCTTGTGCTTGGTGATGATATTTACGAAGTAGTGATATGCACAAGTCAGTATGTTATGTGATGCAAAATAGAATGTTTGAATGTAAATTTATGCACACATACATTTATCCTGGTTCGGTCACCCAGACCTACATCCAGTCCCCAGGCTCCACCTGAGATTTTCAATCCACTATTCTTGTTTAAACCGGGCACAAGAGAAGCCTTTACATTTTAGGTTTTACGAGCACGGGTTCACCTAACAACCCACAGGTTTTACAACGGGTTCACCTGCAAACCTTACAAATGCAAGTTTTAAGGGCTAACTTGTAACCTATGGAGATTTAGAAAACTTCTAAATGCTCCCCCTTACAAAATGTAAGATTACAATTATGTTCACTCTATGAACTGATTGTGCTAAACACTTAAGCTCAAAACTAACTCTCTCTAAGAGTGGATGATGTTACTCACTTAAGTACAATAGAATCACTCTCTGAAAAATATCACAAATCTGGATCTAAGAGTAGTAGAAGATGTGTAGAATGAAGAATATGATATCTCAGATACTTTGCTCTGTTCACTCTTTTTTTTTTCATCTCTTCTGAATGAATGTCTCTTTTATAGTTTGCTTCATAGGCTTCGGTGGCAGGTTGAATATGAACGTTTGAATAAAGCCGTTAATCCTATGTTACCGTTGAGAAGTACATCTTCATTAATGCTTAGCAGGGTTGACTTGCTTTATCTCTGAAAAGTAGTCCTGACACCTCTGCTCTGACAAAAGCATTCTGACTTCTGAGTGTGATGTTTACTCTTGTACTCTTGCTGACGGATGATCATCATTCATCCGCAAGTGGTAATCTTGCTCCGCAAGTGTTAAGCTCTGAGTCCCAATGTCAAGAGTCTTTCCATCCGGAAGCTCATTTGCATCCGGAAGCGTGACCATGTTCTGCACATACTGGTTAGTCCAACATAGCAATATATATATAAGAGTTATACATGCTGTGGGAAGCTTGTTCGCTATGGGGAGTAGTTTACTTAGACTGTGTTCTGATTTGGTCTATGATGTATCCGGAAGCATTCTTACATCCGGAAGTAAAATCACTGGATGAAGGATTTTTGTTCACTATAACTCACTCTCGCTTAGTGTATTTCATTCCAACACTCAGCGCTAGTCACTAAGCTATCGGAAGCACTTTTACTTGACGTAGTGAACTCACTGACGCTTAGGGATATATTTCTTTTATCAGCCTGTGTCAGTCTAAATCTATCAGGAAGTGCTTTCACTTGGCGAAGTAAACTCACTGACGCTTGGGGTAATATCTAGTCTATCGCTCTGCGCCAGTCTAAGTCTAACAGGAAGCAAACTCACTTCCGATTTGAGTCATAGCTTAGTCTTAAGGTTTGTGTACCTAATTCTCATGGACTAAGTTATTTCCCCAGTGATTTACTCGCTGACGCTGGGGGATGAAAACATTCATCCGCATGCGCAAGTCCTAATCCATCCGGAAGTAAATCCTCATCCGGAAGCACTCTTACTTGGGATCCTATGTTATCCTATTGCTTCCTAGGCACTTGGTCTAATCCTCTATATTTTAGTCTTCATCAAAACTTAAGATTCTAACATTCTCCCCCTTTTTGATGATGACAAACCTAGTTCTATTAATTAAGATCATATGAAAGGATTAGCTGAAGAATAAAAGCAATAGTTAAGAACAAGTAACTCAGACAAATATTATTGACAAGCAGAAGTTACAAGTCAGAGTTATACAATCAAATAACATATACAAGTAAAGAATGTATACAAATAAATTTCACTAAGTATGAATGAAGATATGCATGAAAACAAAATCAACAAAAATATTTGGATTGGGGGTTAGAGTTTGTGTCTCTTTTTCTTTTCTCTCTCTTTTTGCCTCTCTTCATTTTCTCTTTCACGCTCACTCTGGTTTATCTGGGCAATGATATCTTGAAGCTCTTTTTCCTCTTTTTCCCTTCTGAGCCTCTCTGATTCAATGGACTCCTCGTATGCCCTTTTCATGTTCTCTACTTCTTCATACCCAGGGAAACCTGTAGCATCGTCGAAGTAGGAGACCTCTCCATTGGGATAGTGGACAGCCCAGATTCTCACATTCCATGCAGAGAAGTTGGGATCCTCCTCAACTTCCTGGACTTTCCTTTTCCCTTTCCCTTTGCTCTTCCTTTTGCTTTTGCCAATTGGAGGAGTGGGCATGGCACTTGCTCTTTCAGCATCGAGGCAAGCCATCTGACCAAAGGATAGTTTGTCAGTGAATCCATACTTCTCAAATTCTTCAGGAGTCATGTCTTCAATTTCCAATTTGACTTCCTTCAGAATTGGAACCGCTTGGACCACTGGATTTTCTTGCACAACCTGAGCAGATGAAGTTCCTTGCTCAGGTAGGTCAGATGGAGTCTCTTCCTCAGACTTATCAGATTCAGTAGTGGCAATTAACTTCCTGGCACGTTTCCTAGCAACGCCCTTCTTTCTGGGTGCACTGAATCTGGCTGCTGGCTCAGACGAGGGAGGAGGATCAGAAGATTGCTCAGATGAAGGGATCTCAGACTCTTGCCCAGAGGATGCAGGAACAGGCTTGGCTATCACAATGGGAGGATGGTTGGGTCTCTTCAGTCCCCACTTCATTATGATCTCCTCAACCATCTCTCTACTTGTTTTATTTGGAGGAGGCTCTGATGATGACTCAGGTTGTGAGGATTGTTCATTCTGCCCAAACACAACCATCTCCAAATGTGATCCTTGCTCAGCTGTTCTCTTCTGCTCCATGAAACGGATGGCCTCTCCTCTTATAAGGCTCTCTGCACCACTCAGCCTCTGAGACTCATATGCACGACGCAGGGCGGCCGTGATATCTTCATCAATCCAGAGTGAAGGCTGGCTGAGAACATCCCTTGTGGCCATACTTAGGCGAAGAGTAGACATAACATTTCTCCCCCTTTTGTCATCATCAACAGGGGTGAGTGTCAGGGATGGAGTGGATGTGGAGGAGGATGGAGGTGGTTCAGGGCCAAATTTCTTGGGAGGGGAGGGTGAGAGGGTAGAGGTAGAGGATGTGGGAGAAGATAGGTGTTCAGGAGTTTGAGGAGGGTCGGGGAAGCAACTGGTGGTGACAAAGAGATCCTCATAAGGATGAGTGGAGGAGTATTCTTTGTAGTTGGTGGAGTCAGGGGTAAAGGGTAAATGGTCATCGGAGAGTGGTTGAAGGCGGGGATACTCGCCGTATGGTTGGCTGAGGGGGTGAATGGCTGTTTCAGATCCTATGGGTCTAGGGCTTTGATGGGTAGGGTTGGAGAAGCGGAGTGGAGAGCGTGTAGGGGCACCTGGTCGTGTGGGAATGGGTGAAGATGAGGATGAGGAAGGTGAGGATGAGAAGTTTCTAGGAGAATGGCGTGGAGAGTTGTGAGGTGAGTCTTGGGTTTGGTGGTCATGGGTAGGTGAAGGTTGGGATTGTTGGTCATTGTTGGGTGATGGTGGGGCTTGTTGGTCATTTTGTGGTGGAGGCTGAGGTTGTTGAGTTTTGGGCGGAGGAGGAGGTGGTAGTTGAGGGTGATTAGGAGGAGGAGGAGGGTTTTGAGGAGGAGGAGGAGGAGGTGGTAAGATACCTTGTGATGAAGGTTTGGGAATTTGTAGGTGCTGGAGGATGAGGTCTAATTTTGCATCCACCCTGGCAAGGTGATTCTCGAGTTGTCCTACTCTGTCCTCAAGCCGTTGGGTTCGCTCCCCTTGGTGGTGGAAGCCAGCTTCACATTCAACACGGAGAGGACCCACCAAGGAATCAGTCAGTCTCAACAGAAGCTCTTCCTTTATGTCCTCGGCAAAGGCCCTAACAGAAGCTGGAATCCTTGCACTACGGCTTGGCCCAGCATGTGAGTCAACTTCCTGATCCCCTGCTCCAGATGCAGAGGGGGCTGAAGTCCCAGAAGCACTACTGGCTTGAGAGCGTGAGCGAGTGGGCTTAGGAGGCTTGAAATACTTGATCCCCATTTTTGCCATATTTGTTGCTCCCACAGGCTTACACTTGACATTCTCTTCTTCCACTGCAGATGTAGCCTTGATCAGATGCTTCTCGAGGAGGAAGGCAATGATGGTGGGATAAGGAAGGTGGCCAGACTTGTCATTGGTCAGCCATCTCTGAAGTTCTAAGCAGATCAACTGACCAGGATTGATGGGTTGTTGTTTGAGAAGTCTGGGGAACCAGGGGTTGTCAATGTTGGCAAACTCATTGAAGTTACTCCCTTTGTGAGTCATCATCCGGGAGTAAACATAGTACAGCAGTCTGTTTGAATCAGACATCTTGGACACCTTTTTGTCATCGGTGCCATAAAGTGTCACAAGATCCTCCTTGCTGTACTTGTGTGCCTCTGGATATATCCACTCGTTCATGCTTCCATCCGTGATCCCCATCAACTCATTCAATGTCTCGCTCGTGAACCTGAAGGTTCTCCCCCTTACTGTGGCGGAGAAGGAGAGCTTGTGGATTTGCTCTTTCCCATCAACCTTCCTGTACTTGGCCCTGCCAGAGAGGGATTGGCAGAAGACTCGCAAGACGTTGACGTTGTAGTCCTGGTTGATGCCCAGCCAAGGCATATACTTCTCCAAGTAGGGTCGCAGATGTGGAAACCCTAGTTCATCCATCTTGTCCAGATTGATGAACAGCCCATGGTTTAGGGTGGGGGTGGATGTCTCAAATTTGGCGGTTACTCTCTCCAATGCCCCATCCCTATATACTGTGGGATCATCTTCTTCGACCCTCTGCCTCTTGGAGGAAGGTTCCTCAGCAAATTGAACCTTCTTCTTCTTTCCTTTTCCATGAGCATCCCTCACTTGTTCAGAAACCACTACCTGTTCCACTCGACCAGAAGTTCCAGGCTGACCCTGAACGTTTTCATCCTGCCCTTGTGTTTGCCCAGAAACTTCACGATGTTCATGATGTTCATCGCGATGTTCTTTATGATGCCCAGATTTACCAGAGTGCTTGTGACTTGATTTCTCAGATTTCGACTTGTGTTTCTTGGATGAAGAGGCCTTCTGGGTAACTGGGTTGGATTCATTCGAACCGGCCATTTTTTGTATGAATGTTGTGAAAATAAGGGTGAAATGCGAGGAGTATATGAAGAGCACGATGAAGAAGATGAAGTAAATTTTTTTTTCAGAGGAAAAATGCGGGTGAAAATGATGCAAGTAAAAAGTGAAAGTGAAAAATGACAACTATTTATAGATAAAACTTCTGAGGATAAAATAGGCATCTTCTTTCAATTTTTCACACTTTGAGTAACGTAAGTTTTTAAGTTGAAACGACACACCTGA
This sequence comes from Mimosa pudica, assembly GCA_029929735.1. Taxonomy (NCBI): domain Eukaryota; kingdom Viridiplantae; phylum Streptophyta; class Magnoliopsida; order Fabales; family Fabaceae; genus Mimosa; species Mimosa pudica. Next base: position 1,035,373 of record JAKELP010000037.1, on the reverse strand, counting down.
TGACACGTGTTGCTTCAATTAGTCAGAGAAGACACAACGTTTCATAGAGGAAGTTGAAACGTTTTCTGAAGTGATGTGTCCCTTGGTCTGGCACTGGCGCTCTCTTGACTTAATCATCCAGTGTCAGTGAGAGATCATCCGGAAGTAGTTTTGCTTCCGGTTGGGGTGGTGCTCTTGATCATATTGAGTTATCATCCAGCGCCAGCAAAAGAGTATCCGGAAGTGATTTTGCTTCCGGTTGGAGTCACTTAAGATTTAACATTGTGGAGGACCTCATTTGAGTTGTATCAACTCCATACTACACATCTGCTCTCAGCCATTAAAGTCAATTAATTCTGGCTTTGTCTTTTTGTACTTCCTCACAGTTTCAACATTTGTGTCAGGAGAAGAAGCAACAACGTTGAGTTATTTTTCTTCTCCATTATCATCCTTGTCGTTGAGGACCAAAAGGAGTTTCAAGAGAGAAATCTTCCATTGATTGACTCAGCATCATTTGTATTGTGATGAATGTCAATTCTCTCTTTCCCTCCTTGTTGCTTTCAGTCTTCTTTCCTACAATATATCAAATAGCCCCTTTTTCTCTTTTCAGTATCCAGACTTGGATCTGACTTGTCAGTTTGTAGGAAATATATGATTCACATGTACCTAACGATTATTCATTATGAATATGGTATTGCAAATCAACTATGACTATGTGCACATGGTTATACATGGTTTCTGATAAAGAGTCATAGTATGTAGAGTATGAACACTGTGTGAATTTTCTTATTAGCTCTATAATGTTCATGCTTATGATGCTTGTTGTAAAATCTCAATATGTCCATCTAACATTTGCATAGGAGATTTTACTGTTGCATGCTTCAACCTTAAATGATTCCTTGCTTACCCAAGGAGATCTTTTATACTTATCCTTGGCCTGAAGCACTTTCTTAGGAGAGACAGAATTCGCAGGTTTTCTCCATGTGAGTTGAGACATCCTCTCTCTCTTGTCCTTCTCAGGATAGTTAAATGGAACTCTGTGATAGCTTATCCCTGAGACAAGGTCTTTGTTCCTTGTGATAGCGCACTGCTTCTTATGATTGAACCAGGTAGTTGCAGCAGTGACATCACCACGAGTTCTCTTCTTTGGGACAAGAGGAACTCTTGATCTTTCCTGCACAAGTAAGATACTAGAAGGGAGTTTTGGTACCCATTTGTACTTGGGTCCTACATGGTTAGCGCTGGACCTTACTTGTCCTTTGGGAATCCATATATATTTATTTCTCACATTTAAATTTCTCTTAAAATTGCATGTGTGAGAAATGTGACCAGTTCTACCACAATAATGACAGATAATGGGATGATGTTCAGAATCAGATTTCTTATCACTATTATGGTGGTCAGTTTTCTTTTCAAAGACTCTATGTTTATTAACTTTTGAAATCTCAGGATCTTTTGAAAAATCATCTTTTATGAGTGGGACTTTGGATTCCTTGGTTGTAGAAGAGGGAATAAGTTCCTCAAGTTCCCTATTCCTTTTTCTTAAGCCTAGAACTTCTTTTGCAAGTTTACAGAATTCATTATGTAGCTCATTATACATATCTTGCAATTCAGAAGTTTCAAGTTTAGGTACCTCATTTTCTTCAGCTTCTGAATCTTCTAGGCGGAGATCTACACTCTCTTTGCTGATACTAGCTTCCACTACATCACCATCCAGTATCTCATCAAAGGTGGATTCACAGGGAGCACATAGTGAGCTTTGGACAGCCTTAACTTCAAGAAATTGATTAGAAGCATACATAGTATCAAGAGTGTTCCAAATATCTATAGCCCTAGAGCAATGTTTAATTTTCTGGTAATCATTGTCAGATAAACTTTTGTGCAAAATTTGCATTGCTCTAAGGTTTAAGTAAAATAAACTTTTGTTCTCTTCTGTCCAATTTACTTTTGGTTTGAAATCAGAGTCCTTTTCAAGGACATCCCACATTTTGAAATCAGTGGATAGTATAAAACTTTTCATCCTACCCTTCCATAAGTAAAAATCAGCATTTTCTAATACGGGTGGGATAGTATGATCAAAACCTTCAAAATACATTTTGCAACCCAAATCAGCCTAGGTCTTTGCACTTGAGACCGTTTGATCCTTTAAACAAGTGACCTTGCTCTGATACCAAATGAAAAGCGTGGCTGTCACCCAAGAGGGGGGGGTGAATTGGGTGAGGGAATAAAACTTTTTAAATCTTCTTTTCGAAAGACTGCTTGTGCTTGGTGATGATATTTACGAAGTAGTGATATGCACAAGTCAGTATGTTATGTGATGCAAAATAGAATGTTTGAATGTAAATTTATGCACACATACATTTATCCTGGTTCGGTCACCCAGACCTACATCCAGTCCCCAGGCTCCACCTGAGATTTTCAATCCACTATTCTTGTTTAAACCGGGCACAAGAGAAGCCTTTACACTTTAGGTTTTACGAGCACGGGTTCACCTAACAACCCACAGGTTTTACAACGGGTTCACCTGCAAACCTTACAAATGCAAGTTTTACGGGCTAACTTGCAACCTATGGAGATTTAGAAAACTTCTAAATGCTCCCCCTTACAAAATGTAAGATTACAATTATGTTCACTCTATGAACTGATTGTGCTAAACACTTAAGCTCAAAACTAACTCTCTCTAAGAGTGGATGATGTTACTCACTTAAGTACAATAGAATCACTCTCTGAAAAATATCACAAATCTGGATCTAAGAGTAGTAGAAGATGTGTAGAATGAAGAATATGATATCTCAGATACTTTGCTCTGTTCACTCTTTTTTTTTTCATCTCTTCTGAATGAATGTCTCTTTTATAGTTTGCTTCATAGGCTTCGGTGGCAGGTTGAATATGAACGTTTGAATAAAGCCGTTAATCCTATGTTACCGTTGAGAAGTACATCTTCATTAATGCTTAGCAGGGTTGACTTGCTTTATCTCTGAAAAGTAGTCCTGACACCTCTGCTCTGACAAAAGCATTCTGACTTCTGAGTGTGATGTTTACTCTTGTACTCTTGCTGACGGATGATCATCATTCATCCGCAAGTGGTAATCTTGCTCCGCAAGTGTTAAGCTCTGAGTCCCAATGTCAAGAGTCTTTCCATCCGGAAGCTCATTTGCATCCGGAAGCGTGACCATGTTCTGCACATACTGGTTAGTCCAACATAGCAATATATATATAAGAGTTATACATGCTGTGGGAAGCTTGTTCGCTATGGGGAGTAGTTTACTTAGACTGTGTTCTGATTTGGTCTATGATGTATCCGGAAGCATTCTTACATCCGGAAGTAAAATCACTGGATGAAGGATTTTTGTTCACTATAACTCACTCTCGCTTAGTGTATTTCATTCCAACACTCAGCGCAAGTCACTAAGCTATCAGAAGCACTTTTACTTGACGTAGTGAACTCACTGACGCTTAGGGATATATTTCTTTTATCAGCCTGTGTCAGTCTAAATCTATCAGGAAGTGCTTTCACTTGGCGAAGTAAACTCACTGACGCTTGGGGTAATATCTAGTCTATCGCTCTGCGCCAGTCTAAGTCTAACAGGAAGCAAACTCACTTCCGATTTGAGTCATAGCTTAGTCTTAAGGTTTGTGTACCTAATTCTCATGGACTAAGTTATTTCCCCAGTGATTTATGTTAGAATCTTAAGTTTTGATGAAGACTAAAATATAAAGGATTAGACCAAGTGCCTAGGAAGCAATAGGATTAACATAGGATCCCAAGTAAGAGCGCTTCCGGATGAGGTTTTACTTTCGGATAGATTAGGACTTGCGCACGCGGATGAATGCTTTCATCCCCCAGCGTCAGCAAGTAAATCAATAGGGTTTTAACTTAGTCCATGAACATTAAGCACACAAATCTTAAGACTAAGCTATGTTTCAATCGGAAGCGAATTTGCTTCCTGTTAGACTTAGACTGGCGCAGAGTGACAGAATAGATATTACCCCAAGCGTCAGTGAGTCTACTTCGCCAAGTGAAAGCACTTCCTGTTGAATTTAGACTGGCGCAGACTAATAGAATAGATATCACCCCAAGCGTCAGTACGTTTACATCATCAAGTAAAAGTGCTTCCTGATAGATTTAGACTGACACAAACTGATAAAAGAAATATATCCCTAAGCGTCAGTGAGTTCACTACGTCAAGTAAAAGTGCTTCCGATAGCTTAGTGACTAGCGCTGAGTGTTGGGATGAAATACACTAAGTAAGAGTGAGTTATAGTGAACAAAGATCCTTCATCTAGTGGTTTTACTTCCGGATGTAAAAATGCTTCCGGATACATCATAGACCAAATCAGAACACAGTCTAAGTAAACTACTCCCCATAGCAAACAAGCTTCCCACAGCATGTATAATTCTTATATATATATTGCTATGTTGGACTAACCAGTATGTGCAGAACATGGTCACGCTTCCGGATGCAAATGAGCTTCCGGATGGAAAGACTCTTGACATTGGGACTCAGAGCTTAACACTTGCAGAGCAAGATTACCACTTGCGGATGAATGATGATCATCCGTCAGCAAGAGTGCAAGAGTAAACATCACATACTCAGAAGTCAGAATGCTTTTGTCAGAGCAGAGGTGTCAGGGCTACTTTTCAGAGATAAAGCAAGTCAACCCTGCTATGCATTGATGAAGCATTAAATGGGCAAACGGTAATAAGGGAAAAACGGACATATTCAAACGGCTAGCCCACCTACCAAGAGCTCAGAATGCTTGAAGACTATATAAGAGAACTCAACTTCATTTATGAAGAATCGAATTTTTGAATATTCTTGAGTAAAGTCAGAGCAAGAAAACGAAGAACATTCTCAAGCATTCAAAGCTGCCCAGAAAAGCGAAGAGCATTTAACACATCAAGAGTTTACACTCACCTACTTATTCTGTACTCTTGTTGTTAAGTCTCTTCTTGTCATAAGAGCATTAATTGTACTTAAGTGTGTATCACAATCTGTTCTTTAAGAGAACTTAGTCAAAAATCCTTTTAAGTGAAAAGGTAAACCCCTTGCTTGGTGTAAGGGGGAGTTAGTTAGAAAGGTTACAAGTGAGCCTGAGTGAAACTTGTTGTAAGGTTGCAAGTGAGCCCGTGAAAACTTGCGGTTGTAAGGTTTTCAGGTGAACCCGATTTAAAACCTGAGGTTTAGTGGAACTCGACCTGGGAGGTTGAGGAACTGGACGTAGGTCAGGTAGACCGAACCAGTATAACTCGTGTGTTATTTTATTTGAGCATTTAATTTTTGAAACACAATTCACCCCCCCTCTTGTGTATCCATTGTTTAAATTTGGTATCAGAGCAGGTCTTTCTTACTCGATTCCAACGAATCGCAGAAAGCAAAGATCTAAGTAATGGATACGGATTATTCTCTGCCAGATGTCGCTGTACAACCCAACAAGCCACCAGGCTTCGATGGGCACAACTATCCATTCTGGAAGTTCAGAATGGAAACTTATATCAAGTCAAGCGATATCAGACTATGGGACGTGATCGAACATGGGGATCAAATTCCCTTAGATGAGGATGGATTTGCTAAGGTGAAAGCCAGATACACTCCTGAGGACTATGCTCTAGTCCAACTCAACCATAGGGCTATGCACTACATCCAGTGTGCTCTCAGCTACAAAGAGTTTCACAGGATCAGCCACCACAAAAATGCAAAAGATATGTGGGAGGCTCTTGAGGCTGCACACTCCGGAACCAGGGGAGTAAAAGCAAGACGTGTTGAGATGCTGGTGGAAGAATTTCACAAATTCGCCATGCTAAGCCCCACCGAGCCCATCAGAGATCTAGAGCTCAGATTCACCCATCTCATCAACAATCTAGCCTCGCTTGGTAAGGATATCCCTGAAAGAGAGCAAGTGAGCAAGATTCTGAAGATCTTGAGGGGTGACTGGATCACCAAAGTAACTATTCTGCAAGAAGTGCAAGGAGAATCAACCAGCTCCGTCACCGCTCTCTTTGGCTCCCTTGCTGAATATGAGCCTACCTTGCTGGCTATGAGAGCTCCTCAAACCTCATCCAAGAGTAAGAACCTTGCTCTCGTTGCTCCCAGCAAAGAGATCAATGACAATGATGAGGATGACGACGATGAGATGAACGATGAGGAGATGGCTATGATGGTGAGGAAGTTCAGGAAATTCCTCAGAAAGAAGGAAGGCTATCAGAAAGGTGACTCCAGCCAGAAGAAGGGATACAAGAAAGAGAAGGTCCCTGTGTGTTTTGAATGCAATAAGCCTGGTCACTTCAAGGCTGAATGTCCCAGCCTGCAGAGGTCTAAAGGCAAGGATAAAAGAAAGGCTCTTGTTTCCTCCATTTGGGTAAATAGCTCAGATGAGGAAGCAAGTGATGATGAAGAAGTTGCCAACCTCTGCCTGGTAGCTAGAGAAGAGGATGAGGAAGCATCTTCAGATCTTGACCTCACCAACGAAGAACATGAGGTAACTCTTCCTGAACTACAAGAGGCTTACAATGAGATTCATGAAGAATTCTCTAAACTATGTAAAGCCTATAAATTCCTGAAAACCAAAAAGGAATCACTTGAGTCCAAGGTGGACTCACTTAGTGAGGAACTAGCGGAAGCTAGAAGATTTCCAATGGTGGATGGACAGGGTTCTCCCCAAGCGGAACCCAACACCCCAATACCTGAGAGCTGTCCAAATTGCAGCAAAATCTCAGAAGAAAATAATAAGCTGCAAAATGCCCTGCAGAAATTTACCAATGGTTCAGAAATGCTAAATATACTCTTAATGAACCAAAGGGCATATAGGGATAGAACTGGCTTGGGATATACCCCTAGAAAGAAAAAATGGGAAGAACCAAAAGTAAAGCCTTACTTAAAGTTCTTCCATAAAGCCACTAGTCATAGCTCCTCACCTTTTAGCTTCTGTAACTACTGCAACAGGAAAGGACACTCCATGTCCACCTGTAATGCTAAGAAGCATGGAGCTAACAGCTCTTACAAATGGGTGCCCAAAGGAACCAAGGCTACACAGGATCCTCCTCCTGCAAAGGACACCAAGGAAGGACAAGGATCCCGAGCCTGGAATCATCCCACAGGGAAAACCCAAGAACCTAGAGCCAGCACTAGGCCAAAAGCTCCAAATGTTCATAAGCCCAAGGTTAAGCCCAAAGCTAGACCAAGGGCACTAAACGCTACTAACAAGGGACCCAAGAAAGGTTGGGTACCTAAAGTTGCTTGATTGTTTCAGGTGTGTCTCAAGGCATCCAAGAACAAAAAATGGTACATCGATAGCGGATGCTCGAGACATATGACTGGAGACAGAGACAAGTTCAAATCTCTGGTGATCAAGGATGGAGCCACAGTGACCTTTGGAGGAAATCAAAGTGGCAAGATCACTGGAGTTGGAGAAGTCGGACCAGTCAAAGATGTATATCTAGTGGACGGTCTCTGTCACAACCTGCTAAGCGTAAGTCAAAGCACGGACAAAGGTAACTGGGTAATATTTGATTCAAATGAGTGCTTAATAGTTGACAAGCAGGATCTAATCTTAGACAAGGCCAACTTAAAGTATAAACTTAAGGCCAATAGAAATGGGAATCTATATACCATAGATTTATGTCAACAGCTAGAAGAGAAATGTTTAATATCTAGTGACGAGAACAGCTGGCTTTGGCATAAGAGGTTAGCTCATGTCAATTTTACTCAATTGGATATGCTAATTAAAAATGAGCTAGCTATAGGTATTCCCTCTTTTAAAGTTAAGCATGATTTTATCTGTGAATCCTGCCAACGAGGAAAGCAAACAAAGTCCTCGTTTAAAACCAAGAAGAGAGTCTCCACCAGCAGGCCCTTGGAACTAATCCACATGGATTTGGTTGGGCCAGCAAGAGTAAAGAGCTTGGGTGGAAACCTATATGCTCTAGTGGTAGTAGATGACTATTCAAGGTTCACTTGGACTATGTTTCTTCCCTCTAAGCAAGATACTTTTGATGCTTTTGTTGTCCTGGCTAAAAAAGTGCAGAATGAGAGAGAGCTCAAAATCACAGCCATAAGGACAGACCATGGAGGGGAGTTTGAGAACCATAGCTTCTCTGAGCTATGTGAGCAAAACGGCATTGAACATAACTTCTCAGCTCCTAGGACTCCTCAGCAAAATGGGGTGGTCGAAAGGAAGAACAGGGTTCTGACAGAGATGGCTAGAAGCATGCTCAACGAGAAAGAGGTTTCTCAAGTGTTCTGGGCGGACGCTATGAGCACTGCTTGCTATATCTCCAACAGAGCCTATGTTCGCAAGGGCTTGGATAAAACTCCATACGAGCTATACAAAGGGAGGAAGCCCAACATCAACCACCTCAGAATATTCGGATCAAAATGCTACGTGCATAATAATGGAAAGGTAAATTTGGGTAAGTTTGATCCAAAGGCTGCTGTAGGCATATTCATAGGATATTCCCTTAGGAGTAAAGCATATAGGATATACAACATGAGAACTAAAACTGTAGAAGAATCCATGCATGTTGTATTTGATGAAACTCCTACATGGGGACAATCCACAGAAGATGATGAAGCACTTAATCTTCCAAAATTACCATCATCTTCCTCACCACTAAAAGAAACACCAACAAGCAATCCCAAAGAAGAAGGTGAACAAAGTGATGAACCTAGAGAGCAACCCATGCCTGAGGAGGCACAGTTGCCAATAGCTAGGAGACATCACAGGGATCATCCTCTTGATCAAGTGCTTGGTGATGTTTCTTCTGGTGTCAGAACTAGAAGACAAGTTCAACATGAAGTTGAGTTCGGAGCATTCCTATCTCAAATCGAACCAACTTCAGTTGAACAAGCTCTTGAGGACTGCGACTGGATTATTGCCATGCAGGAAGAGCTAAATCAATTTGAGAGAAGTCAAGTGTGGGAACTAGTCCCAAGGCCGTCTCATCAATCCATAGTAGGGACCAAGTGGGTCTTCAAGAACAAACTGGATGAGACAGGTCAAATCACCAGAAACAAAGCCAGACTAGTAGCCAAAGGATACAACCAAGAAGAAGGCATTGACTATGAAGAAACTTTTGCTCCAGTCGCTAGACTTGAAGCAATAAGGATTCTTCTAGCCTTTGCATCCATGAAAGGTTTTAGATTATATCAAATGGATGTAAAGAGTGCATTTCTTAATGGTTATATTAAAGAAGAGGTATATGTAGAACAACCTCCTGGCTTTGAGGACCATAAGCACCCCAAACATGTGTATAGATTAAAGAAAGCTTTATATGGCCTGAAACAAGCTCCTCGAGCTTGGTATGAGAGACTCAGCAGCTTTTTGCTGGGCAAGGGTTTCTCAAGGGGCAAATTAGACAATACACTGTTTATCCTTCACAAAGATAGAGATATGCTAAATGTCCAAATTTATGTTGATGATATTATATTTGGGGCAACTAACGAGAAGCTTTGTGAAGATTTTTCTAAGACTATGCAGGGTGAATTTGAGATGTCAATGATGGGAGAACTAACGTTCTTCCTAGGCCTGCAGATCAAACAAAAGAAGAATGGAATCTTCATCTCCCAAACCAAATACTGCAGAGAACTACTCAAAAAGTTTGGGATGGATGAATGCAAGGAGAAAATATTCAAGGTCAGCCTGAAACTTCTGGTAGAATGGCAGAACTGTTAGTGGGTTCTAAGCAAGAGAAGCTTGATAAGAAGAGGAAGTCCATCCCTAAGGAGGAGGCTACGGCGATCAAATACGAAAAAACCCTCTTTGATGATGCCAAAAGGGGGAGAGATGCATTGACCACTAGCCTTGCTATCCTGGGAGTTCCTTGATGAAAAAGAGCTTCAGCGTGAGGGAGAGGAAGAAGAAACAAAAACCCTAAAACCCCAGTCCGAGTTCCTTGATGAAAAAGAGCTTCAGCGTGAGGGAGAGGAAGAAGAAACAAAAACCCTAAAACCCCAGTCCGAGTTCCTTGATGAAAAAGAGCTTCAGCGTGAGGGAGAGGAAGAAGAAACAAAAACCCTAAAACCCCAGTCCCAATTTTATTTTGTGTACTTAGAAATGTTTCCTTCTTCAAGCATACTCTCATATCTGCCTAATATATGCGCTTTACCTGTAAATGTTATCTGATTATATACTCTGACTTGTAACTTATGCTTATCAATAATATTTGTCTAAGTTACTTGTTCTTAACTATTGCTTTTATTCTTCAGCTAATCCTTTCATATGAACTTAATCGATAAAACTAAGTTTGTCATCATCAAAAAGGGGGAGAATGTTAGAATCTTAAGTTTTGATGAAGACTAAAATATAAAGGATTAGACCAAGTGCCTAGGAAGCAATAGGATTAACATAGGATCCCAAGTAAGAGCGCTTCCGGATGAGGTTTTACTTTCGGATAGATTAGGACTTGCGCACGCGGATGAATGCTTTCATCCCCCAGCGTCAGCAAGTAAATCAATAGGGTTTTAACTTAGTCCATGAACATTAAGCACACAAATCTTAAGACTAAGCTATGTTTCAATCGGAAGCGAATTTGCTTCCTGTTAGACTTAGACTGGCGCAGAGCGACAGAATAGATATTACCCCAAGCGTCAGTGAGTCTACTTCGCCAAGTGAAAGCACTTCCTGTTGAATTTAGACTGGCGCAGACTAATAGAATAGATATCACCCCAAGCGTCAGTACGTTTACATCATCAAGTAAAAGTGCTTCCTGATAGATTTAGACTGACACAAACTGATAAAAGAAATATATCCCTAAGCGTCAGTGAGTTCACTACGTCAAGTAAAAGTGCTTCCGATAGCTTAGTGACTAGCGCTGAGTGTTGGGATGAAATACACTAAGTAAGAGTGAGTTATAGTGAACAAAGATCCTTCATCTAGTGGTTTTACTTCCGGATGTAAAAATGCTTCCGGATACATCATAGACCAAATCAGAACACAGTCTAAGTAAACTACTCCCCATAGCAAACAAGCTTCCCACAGCATGTATAATTCTTATATATATATTGCTATGTTGGACTAACCAGTATGTGCAGAACATGGTCACGCTTCCAGATGCAAATGAGCTTCCGGATGGAAAGACTCTTGACATTGGGACTCAGAGCTTAACACTTGCAGAGCAAGATTACCACTTGCGGATGAATGATGATCATCCGTCAGCAAGAGTGCAAGAGTAAACATCACATACTCAGAAGTCAGAATGCTTTTGTCAGAGCAGAGGTGTCAGGGCTACTTTTCAGAGATAAAGCAAGTCAACCCTGCTATGCATTGATGAAGCATTAAATGGGCAAACGGTAACAAGGGAAAAACGGACATATTCAAACGGCTAGCCCACCTACCAAGAGCTCAGAATGCTTGAAGACTATATAAGAGAACTCAACTTCATTTATGAAGAATCGAATTTTTGAATATTCTTGAGTAAAGTCAGAGCAAGAAAACGAAGAACATTCTCAAGCATTCAAAGCTGCCCAGAAAAGCGAAGAGCATTTAACACATCAAGAGTTTACACTCACCTACTTATTCTGTAATCTTGTTGTTAAGTCTCTTCTTGTCATAAGAGCATTAATTGTACTTAAGTGTGTATCACAATCTGTTCTTTAAGAGAACTTAGTCAAAAATCCTTTTAAGTGAAAAGGTAAACCCCTTGCTTGGTGTAAGGGGGAGTTAGTTAGAAAGGTTACAAGTGAGCCTGAGTGAAACTTGTTGTAAGGTTGCAAGTGAGCCCGTGAAAACTTGCGGTTGTAAGGTTTTCAGGTGAACCCGATTTAAAACCTAAGGTTTAGTGGAACTCGACCTGGGAGGTTGAGGAACTGGACGTAGGTCAGGTAGACCGAACCAGTATAACTCGTGTGTTATTTTATTTGAGCATTTAATTTTTGAAACACAATTCACCCCCCCCTCTTGTGTATCCATTGTTTACAATTTACTCGCTGACGCTGGGGGATGAAAACATTCATCCGCATGCGCAAGTCCTAATCCATCCGGAAGTAAATCCTCATCCGGAAGCACTCTTACTTGGGATCCTATGTTATCCTATTGCTTCCTAGGCACTTGGTCTAATCCTCTATATTTTAGTCTTCATCAAAACTTAAGATTCTAACAATTATGATTCAGTAACAACTGCGAATTATTGTGTATTGCTTTGCTTGAGTAATGTCATGTTTTCATTATGTGATTATGGTTTGTTGTTGGTTCTTTACTTGTAGGTACAATTTTGTCCTAGTTGAATGGTATATGATTGTTATGGATAAATTGATAGCTCTAATTTGTGGATTGAAGTTATAAATTGATTATGGAATAAGGAAGTTAGGAAGGATTGAACTAAATTGAATTTCTTGACGTTTTAGGTGAGTTATGGTCTAATAAGGCTTCCGGTGATTAAATGAAGTTTTGACATTTTGAATACTACTTAAGTATGTACTACTTAGTTGAGATTGTGTGTGAATTGTAAACTTGCTAATAGATATTATTGATTGGAGGATCAAATAGTTGTAAAATTCTGTAGAAGAGAACAATAACAAGATATAGTTTCTGATTTGGAAAATTGAAGCAATATTTTGTATTGCATGAATTAAAAGAGATGATAGATTTTGTGTAAGGGGATTTTAGTTGGTGAAGTCTTGAGTTGACTTGTTGGATAAATACCTTTATGATGAAGGATAAATTAACAATGTTGTTTGATGTTGGAAGTTGCTCTTGCATATACAAATATACATGAGGAGATGAGTTGTAATCTTAATTATTGAACTACACCATAATGACAATGAATTGATTTGACATATGCGAAAATACATTAGAAGAGTTGTGATTTTAATTATTAGATTATACAATAATTGACTATGAGAGGATGTTTGATTAAAGAAGTTTAGGTTTAGATTAAAGCTGATTAAGGTAAATAGTTGGAATTTAAACTGTATCATGATGACTTATAATAGTATTTTGGTTATGTAGGGAAGACTAAGAAAAATTATTTGTTAAATTCGAGATTCTTAATGTGATAGTAAGGGATATACCTTGTTAATTATGGTTAAGTTAAATGGATTGAGAAACTAGTTAAGTTTAATGATGTATGTTAAAGCTCTAGCTGACATTTTAAAGGACCATTGGAATTGAATACAGCTAAGAGTGATGTTGTTAATGAGATTGATCTGGTTGGACAAGTGTTGACTTAGAGTCATGAGTTTTTGGTGAGGAATAAAATTAAATATTCTAGGGAAGTGACATTTGATAGTTAAAAAGTGAGAATCTTGAAATAGGACTGACGCAGACGGTTAAAGTTGGAAGATGTTAATAGGAAATTTGATCCAATTAAGAGTAGTTTTGGGATGAGTAATGCTTGTTTTGAAAGAAGTAAAGGATGATTAGTATACTTAAAGTGTGGTTATTATTGATAGTAAATTGAGAGAAACTACTTGTTATAGGAATGAGGGAAATTCTCAATAGTTTATGGAGTGACATTTCATAGGTTAAAGACTTACTCTCATATTTATAGAAAGTGGTAATTGGCAAAGTATATGTATTTGGGAAGAAATATTGTTGGTAGGTAGAATGATTCTCATTGTCTTATAAGTCAAGGAAATTAAATGATAATAGACCTTTGGTTCGGTAAATTAATTGCATGAGGATGATTGGTATTATGAAAACTAGAATATGACCTTGCGAATTGCTGATGGTTTAGTTATGGTAAAGATTGAAATTGTGATTTTGGATGAAGCTAAGGGAAGAAGTAAAAGGATGAAAAATATTAGTGATTATTAATTGGATATGGATTGAGGAATTATGAGAAATTAAAGTAATTTTTGATTTGTAATGGGAAGATAATTTGAGGTTTGTTACCCATCTTAGGTTACAAATTATGACTCGGCATGTAAGACAATCAAATTTTATTGGAGTTCGATTGAAATTTTGTTCTAAATGTTAAATAACTTACTCTAGGAACGATTGTGATTGGAAGTGTGTCCATTTAAATAGATAAAGAATGAAGGGTTAGAGTCAAGGAATAGGAAAATGCCTGATGAAAGGTGGTGTTGAGTGCAGTAAATTATGGTTGAACAGTTAGAACTTTACAAATAGTTCGAGTTGAGTTGCATATTTCCTAGTTGTAGGTGTTATTTTTAGCGAATTTTGGGGACAAAATTCCTAAAAGGTGGGGTAAATTGTAACATCCCAGATTTTAAATTAGAGATAATTGAGAATTAATTAAGATATTAGGATATCATTATTAAATTAAAGAGTATTTTTAATAAGTAAATGACGATAAATACATTTTTAAGAAAATAATATGACATTCTCTTGAGAAATTAAAGGAAAATAGTTAGAGGTTGTGTTTTAAATTAAAACTTGTATGAAATATAATCTAGGGCATAGATAATAATTAATCATTAGGAAATTCCTTTTCTAACTATGATAGAACATTGATATTATGGAAATCCTTTTTCTATCATAGTTAGTAAAGAGGTTATTAGATCAAAAATGGATATTATTGGTTAATTAAGTAATTAGTAACAGAATGTTACAGAACATTATGTAACAGATAAAAGGAAATTGGTGTAAATATTACTCCATGTATTTCTAAATATATATTTTATTTACTTAATTTGATTATCTTATATAAATGTCAATAGTTAAGTTGGTTAAAATCACATGTTATCATCTAAATGCCTAATCACTCACCTTTGTCCGACCCTTCTTTACTAATTTACTATTATTAAGGAGTATCAATAGGACAATATGGAGATATTAAGAAAAATAAGAAAAATATTTCATATAGGAATAAATTCACGGGTTAAGGTGCATTTTTAGTACTCTAGAATATAGCAAAGTGCACTTAACATAATACACAATATTGTGGTCCATTTGTGGTAACCAACAATTATTTTCGTGGCTTATTTAGTAATGACGTTAAATAAGTTAAGTTTGACTGTCATGTGTCAAATATTGACCGTTAAATTGTGGGGTAAAGGAGCATTTTCAGTACTCTAGAATATAGAAGGAGCACTAAACATAATATACAATATTTTAGTCCATTTGTGATAACTAAATTTTTTTTTCATCTGCTTATCTAGTAATTCGTTAGCTAAAACTCACTTTTGTAAGATAAAATCTAACGTGACATAATGATGTAATATATGTATATTGAAATGACAATGTAACGAACATTATTTTGAGTTTATAACTATGTAATTAGATAGAAGTAACTCTTCTTCTATTACATCATAGGGTCATTAATTTGCGTCAAGCCAGTATGACCAACCCGTTTTAATTTGTGTCGAGCCAGTATGACCAACCCATTTTAACTCAGTAAGGCCAACATGTTTAGTTTATGATTTTTTGCTTACACTTTTTATATATGTAAAATACTAATGACTTATTAGTTTATACATGCATGATATTATGTTAAGTGCACTTTGCTATATTCTAGAGTACTAAAAATGCACCTTAACCCTTAATTATTTGACACTTCGAATAATATTGTGACTTAGTTGTTTATGGTGATTAAATATTGTATATTATGTTTGATGCTCCTTCTATATTCTAGAGTACTGAAAATGCTCCTTTACCGCACAATTTAACGGTCAAAATTTGACACATAACGGTCAAATTTAACTTATTTAACGTCGTTACTAAATAAGCCACGAAAATAATTCTTGGTTACCACAAATAGACCACAATATTGTGTATTATGTTAAGTGCACTTTGCTATATTCTACAGTACTAAAAATGCACCTTAACCCTAAATTCACCTTCCCAAATAATTCTTATATTTAAGAATAGTGTGGGAGAGTATATTTATATGTTATTAATTACAAACACGTTGGACATATTTCTACCAATATGGCAGAATACGATAAACATTTTGGAAGATTGTAGACATAATAGTAGCATGCATAAAAATAATCCATATATAACATGTAGAAGTTAACATCTAAGCGTAATATAGATAAATAAAGAACATCGATTTTCTTGATGACTTCCAAATATTTTCCAATTTTCTAGTACTCTAATTTTGAAACGTTTATAAAATAACGAATGTACGACCCTGACTTATCAAAGGTATGAATACATTTATACGGTCCACAATTGACTTTGACCAAATCAATCAAATTAAGAAGAAACCTCATGAGTTTGTTTGTTTCTCCATATAGTTAGGCGTTTCTGCATTCCAGGCAATAATCATTAACATGATCAAGCTAAGCGCTGAAAGCTAGACAATGCATAAAACAAAGAGTACTTCTGCGATGGTTAATACTATTCTGATCAAAAAAAGATTGTTAATACTAGTATATTCCAGATTCCCATCTAGGACAAATAGTATTTGGGAAAAAGTTTCACTATCTCCATTAGTCATTACAGGATGAACTTTATAGTAGATAATGCATAGTATACTATGCTAAATTTTAGCAAATCTAGTGAGAAGTTAATGGGACAGGTGGACCCGTCCACTTACTAAAGTGGACGGGTCCACCTGTCCCATTATCTTCTCACTAGATTTGCTAAAATTTTTCCTCTATTAATAATGTTGTTTTGAATGAGAGAAAGGGAAAAATATGAAAAACCTCATTTATTTAGGTCTTAGATAAAATTGGTTAATAAAAATTAACAACTCTATAAATAACATGTACTCCCTCCGTTCCTAAATATAAGATCACTATGGTTAATTTGGAGAGATTAAGGAAGACTTTCCAATGAATTAGGATTACATGATCTTCCCAAAATACCTCTCACTTAAAGTTAAATGACAAATAGGGATTTGAGAGAGAAGTGAGAAAGCTAAGAAGTGTTGGGGTAATTTGGACCAAAATTGAGACAAAATAGAAAGTGATCTTATATTTAGGAACTTATACACTTCCCCAAAGTGATCTTATATTTAGGAACGGAGGGAGTATTAATTAAAGATCAAAGAATCCATATCTAGATGCACTAAATAATGTACTAGATGAACTAATTTCACTACTAGAAAATAGGCTTTTCACGACCATAAGTAACACGTAAAAAGCCAATGTTGGTCGTTGATAAAAAACGCGGTGGCATAACATGTAAATAACTGTCCAGACGGAGCCTTTCGACGACCACAGTTTCATATGTGGTCGTGGAAAGTGCACTTTCCACGACCACACTCTTGTGAGTGTGGTCGTGGAAGGCTGCTGACCCTTCTACGACCACAATTTGAATATTGTGGTCGTGGAAGGGTCCCCTTCCACGACCACAGTTTTAATACTATGGTCGTGGAAGGTGACCCTTCCACGACCACAATATTCAAATTGTGGTCGTGGAAAGGTCAGCACCTTCCACGACCACACTCTCAAGAGTGTGGTCGTGGAAGGTGCACTTTCCACGACCACACTTACAAGAGTGTGGTCGTGGAAAGTGGGAAAATTTCTGGCTCGAGTTCCCTTTTTATTTCCCTCCAACACTTTCTCTCTTCTTCGACTCTTTACTCACTTTCTCTCTTCACTCGCCCTCTCTCCTCCGCCCTCGCGTCTCCTTCCCTCTCGCGCCTCTGCCCTCTCTCCTCCGCCCTCGCGCGCCGTCTCCTTCCTTCTCGCTCCTCCGCCCTCTCCTTCCGCCGCCGCCTCCCTTTCTTCCCGCCGTCTTCATCTTCGCCTCACTCCGCCGCTGCCTCCCCCTTCACTCTCGGCCCCCTTCACTCGGCCGCCTCTCTCTTCACTCCGCCTCCGCCTTCCCCTTCACTCTCAGCCCCCTTCACTCGGCCGCCGCCGCCTCTATTACTCTCTCACTCCGCCACCGCTCACTTCAGGTAAGTAGGTCATTATTTTTTTTATGTTTTATTTTTTATTTTTTATTTGCTTCCAAATCTTTATGAATGTCATTCTTGTGTAATAGTCATTCTTGTGTTTGCTTATGATAAAACTGTTAATTCTCTAAACAATATAAACTTTTCATTTCCCTTTGACTCTTTTACTTATTAGTCTTTAAATTACAACTTTGTTTTTTCAGCATGTTGTTCAATGTTATTGTTTGATTAGAATTAGAAATGAATGTTTTAGGAATTGTTTTGCGGGTTTAGGTTGTTTTGTTTATGTTTTGTGGGTTTAGTTTTATGAATTGTGATTTAGGGCATTGTTTATTTGATTTTAGGAATTGGAAGTCAAGACATTTTGTTGGTTGATACTGCTATAGTCCAGGGCATTTCATTTTTTCTCACTTAGCTTCATTGAAAGTGGTTAGAACGAACCTCATACCTATGTTTCTGCTGTGATTTTGGTTATAAATTTCTGCTTTGCTATTTCTCACTTAGCTTCTTTGTTCATATGCTTTGCTATTTTGGTGTTATAGATAGTTTTTGTTCATATGCTTTAGCTGAAATAGTTGTTTAGAAAGTAGCATTGTGAATTATGGACTGGTTTACATACAAGTAGAGAAATAGATAAATTGTTTGTGCTTGGATTACATTGTTGAAGTTAATATGGAATTAGGAAGGATTGGTCTTGTATTTATTCAAATATTAAGTAACCAAAGTTTTTGTTCATATGCTCTGCTGAAATAGTTGTTTAATAGAAAGTCGCATTGTGAATTCTGGACTGGTTTACATACAAGTAGAGAAATAGATAAATTGTTTGTGCTTGGATTACATTGTTGAAGTTAATATGGAACTAGGAAGGATTGGTCTTGTATTTATTCAAATAACCAAAGCTTGTAGCCATTGGTTCAATTGTCTTCTATTCTTTATACCATATATAACATTATTGTTATGATTTTAACCCTTTTTAGTGGAATATCAAAATGGCATTCTGCACAAGACACTGATAGAGCTAGTCAGACTTCGATTCATGTTATAAACGTAAAGGTAAACGCAAATTTTATATTCATTTTCATGTATATTGCTTTTAGCCATACCCGAACTAGTGATATTGCTGATATTATCTTGTGATTTATCAGTGTCCAATCCAGCGGGGCTCTACAGAGTGCGGATATTATGTCTGCAAATACATGTTGGATATTGTATATCAAGATCAAATTAAACAAGGGAGGAAATTCCAAAAGGTATGCACTCTTCTAACATATATCTCCAAGAAAATAGTGATTTCTAATTGTAAGTGGTACTTGTCTTGTCTTTTTTAATATTGTTTAATTATGTTGCAGCTTTTGGAGGGACTGTATGGATTTAGTACCGACCCGTTAAAACAAGATGAGGAGATTGACTTGGTACGAAACGCACTTGCAGAATTTTTAATCACTATGTGAGGCAGAACTTGTATAGGCTTGTTATACTTGTTTAAGCAGTCATATTAGTATAGACATGTGCTTGTCTTGACATAGATTTTTGTAGCTGAATTTTGAACTTATTACTAGTAAGACAAAGATATAAAACTTAGATTATGCCTTTTGTATTTTGTTGTGTAAGTAAGGTAATATTTATGGGATACATTTTTGCAATTGAGCTAGTATTCTGTATTGTGCAGTTGTATATGATTTATGGTGCTGTATTGAAAGTGGTTTGTAAATTGATCTGCAAAAATGCAGATGGCTAAAAAATGCAGTCCCTAAATATATATAAAAAAAAAGAGCAACCTTTCACGACCACATTTTCGTAATTGTGGTCGTAAAAGCCTCCCAGGAAGCCCCTATCACGACCACAATTGTGAAATTGTGGTCGTGAAAAGCCTCCCAGGAGGCTTTTCACGACCACAATTGTGCAATTGTGGTCGTGATAGGGGATACTGAAGGTAATGGATGCACAAGAGGGGGGGTGAATTGTGCTACAAAATAAAAGCTCAAATAAAATCAACACCAGAGTTTATACTGGTTCGGTCTACCTGACCTACGTCCAGTTCTCAACCACCCAGGCCGAGTTCCACTATCCCCAGGTTTTATAACGGGTGCACCTGGAACCTTTACAACCACAAGTTTTAAACGGGATCACTTGCAACCTTACAATCACAAGTTTTACTCAAGGCTCACTTGCAACCTTTCTAACTAGCTCCCCCTTACTTCCAGCAAGGGTTCAACCTTTACAAATAAAGGATTTTTTTCTAACTAAGTTCTCTTTAAGAACAGATAGTGTTACACACTTAAGTACAATTAATGCTCTTATAACACGAAGAGACTTAACTACAAAGAGTACAAGATATGTAGATGAAAAGATCACTCAATGAGTTAAATGTTCTTTCTCTTTTCTGGGCAGCTTTGAATGCTTGAAGTTTTTCTTGGTTTCTCGCTCTAGCTTCTCTCAAGAATGTCAAAGATAATTGTTGTATACATAAATGAAGTTGAACTCCTTTATATAGTCTTCAAACATTCTGACTCTTGGTAGGTGGGTTAGCCATTTGAATATGGCCGTTTTTCCCATGTTACCGTTTGCCCAATAAATGCTTCATCAATGCATAGCAGGGTTGACTTGCTTTATCTCTGAAAAGTAGTCCTGACACCTCTACTCTTACAAAAGCATTCTGACACTGCACTTCTGAACGTTCTGACATTCTGATTGCTTGCGGAAGCAGATTCACATCCGGAAGCAATTCTACTTAGTGTGCTACACTTGAACGTTAGTCTAACAATATAAGCACATAGTCACATGCAGTGGGTGTTTACTTAGTCTAAGGTGGCTTCCTTGGATCCGGAAGCACTTCTACATCCGGAAGCACTACTACTGGATGAAGGGTTATATTCACTTTTACTCACTCTCGCTCAGTGTTCTTCATTCCAACAGTCAGCGCTAGTCACTAAGCAATCGGAAGTAATTCTACTAGACGTGGCTCATGTTCACTGACGCTCAGTGTTTATCTATACCAACAACCAGCGCCAGTCATTAAGCTATCGGAAGCAATTCCACTTCCGGTTGAATCCTAGCTTAGTCTTAAGGTTTTGTATATCTAGTGCCTCTGGACTAAGTTATTTCCTTAGTGGATTACCTGCTGTAGCTGGGGGATGAGTCATTCATCCGCGAGCGCTAGTCCTAGTTTATCCGGAAGTAAATCCACATCCGGTTGCACTCTCACTTAGGATTCTATGTTAACCTATTGCTTTCTAAGTACTTGGCTTATTCTTTCATATTTTAGTCTTCATCAAAACTTAAGATTCTAACATTCTCCCCCTTTTTGATGATGACAAACTAAGTCTTATCGATTGAGTTTATATGAAAGAATTAGTAGAAGAATAAAAACAATAGATAAAGCACAAATAACTTAGACAAGTATTATTGATAAACAGAGATTACAAGTTAGAATACACAAGCAAATGAAATATACAAGTAATCAACACTAAGCAAGAATGAAATATGCATGAAAACAAGGAAAAATTTCTAAGTTAAAAGGGTTGGAATGGGGGTTCAGATTTGGTGTTTCTTTTTCCTCTCCCTCTCTTGTTGTCTCTCCTCATTTTCTTTCTAGAGCTTGGCCAATTGGGCTTCATGCACATTCCGGTCAATCTGAGCAATGATATGTTGAAGCTCTTCTTCATCCCTTTCTCTTCTGAGTCTCTCAGACTCAATAGATTCCTCGAAGGCTCTCTTCATATTTTCCACTTCCTCATACCCAGGGAACCCTGTAGCATTATCGAAGTAAGAGACCTCTCCATTGGGGTAGTGGACAGCCCGAATCTTCACATTCCATACTGGGAAGTTGGGATCCTCCTCAACTTCCTGGGCTTTCCTCTTCCCCTTCCCTTTACCCTTCCCTTTGCCCTTGCTTATTGATGGAGTGGGCTTGGAACTTGCTCTGTCAGCATCCAGGCAAGCCATCTGACCAAAGGATAGTCTGTCCGTGTACCCATACTTTTCGAATTCCTCAGGAGTCATGTCTTCTATTTCCAACTTGATTTCCTTCAGAATTGGAACTGCTTGTACTGATGGGATCACTTGCTCAACTTGGGCAGACAAAGTTTCTAGCTCAGGTTGGTCAGATGGAGTCTCTTCCTCACTCTCAGCAGGTTCAGTGGAGGCAATAACCTTCTTGGCACGCTTTCTAGCAACGACCTTCTTCCTTGACTCACTGAATGTAACTGCTGGCTCAGATGGAGAAGAAGGGGCAGATGATTGCTCAGAAGTAGGGATCTCAGACGTTTGCCCAGAGGATGTAAGGATAGGCTTGGCGATCACAATGAGAGGATGATTGTTCTTCTTCAGCCCCCACTTCATCATTATCTCCTCAACAATATTTTTACTTTTCTCAGTTGGAGGAGGCTCTGATGAAGATGACTCAGGCTGTGAGGAATGCTCATTCTGCTCAAACACCACCATGTCCCATTTTGATCCTTGCTTATCCAACCTCTGCTGCTGCATGAACCGGATAGCTTCTCCTCTAATTAGGCTCTCAGCACCTCCCAGTCTTTGGGATTCCATGGCACGGCGGAGGGCAGCCGTGATGTCTTCATCAAGCCACAGGGATGGCTGGCTGAGCACATCCCTTGTGTCCATGGTCAGGCGAAGGGCGGACATCACATTTCTCCCCCTTTTGTCATCATCAACAAGGGCGAGTGTCAGGGATGGAGTGGATGAAGAGGAGGGTGGAGGTTCAGGGCCAAATCTTTTTGGTGGTGAAGGTTCTGGGGAGGATGTGGGTAAGGTAGTTTCTGGGGAGTTGGGAGGGTTGGGAAACCACGTGGGATCTACGAATAGACCTTCGAACGGATAGGTGGAGGAATATTCAGTGAAGGCAGTGGAAGAGTGTGGGGTGAAAGGTAAGTGATCCTCAGAGATTTGCTGAAGGCGGGGGTAATCTCTCAGATATATGTGACTGAGGGGGTGAATGGCAGTTTGGAAGCCAAGGTGCTCGGCCAATGGGTTGGATCTGGGTCTAGAGTTGGGGTTGGTAGGGTTAAGTGGAGATGGGGAGTTTAGAGGTGATTGGCGAGGAGATTGTTGGGGTGAGTCTTGGGGTTGCTGGTCATGGTTAGGTGAAGGCTGGGATTGTTGGTCATTGTTTGATGATGGTGGAGGTTGGTGGTCATTTTGTGGAGGTGGCTGTGGTTGTTGAGTGTTGGGAGGAGGAAGAGGGGGAAGTTGAGGGTGACTAGAAGGAGGAGGAGGTGGGTTTTGGGGAGGATGAGGAGGTGGTGGTAGGTTACCTGGTTGTGGTTGAGGAATCTGGAGGTGTTGGAGAATAAGATCTAGCTTGGCATCCACCCTGGCAAGCTGGGTCTCAACCTGGCCTACCCTGTCCTCATGGCGCTGGATGCGCTCCCCTTGCTGTTGGAACCCAGCATCACAGTCATTCCTCAGAGCAGCCACCAAGGACTCAGAAAGTTGAAGGAGAATCTCATCCTTCATCTCCTAAGCAAATGCCTTCACAGTGGCTGGCACCCTCGCAGCACGGCTTGGGCCGGGATGGGAGTCAACTTCTTGATCCCCTGCACCAGATATAGAGGGGACTGAGGTCTGAGATGCACTCCCTGCCTGTGATCCTGAGCGAGTGGGCTTAGCAGGCCTCAGGTATCTGATGCCCATCTTCCCGATGTTAGTCGCCCCCACAGGAGTATACTTGACATTCTCTTCCTCCAAGTCAGATGTGGCCTTGATCAGTTTCTTCTCAAGGAGGAAGGCAAGGATGGTGGGGTAAGGAAGATATCCAGCCTTGTCGTTAACCAACCATCTCTGAAGCTCAAGGCTGATCAACTGTCCGGGGTTGATTGGCTGGTGGGAGAGAAATTTGGGGAACCATGGATTGTCCAGCAAAGTGAACTCGTTGAAGTTACCCCCCTTGTGTGTCATCATGCGGGAGTAAACATAATACAAGAGCCTGTAGGAGTCAGACATCTTGGACACCTTCTTCCCTCTGGTGCCATACAGCTTTTCGAGTTTCTCCTTGCTGTATTTTAGTGACTCAGGGTACACCCACTCGTTCATGCCCTCTTCTGTGATCCCCATTAACTCATTCAGTGTCCTCCAGGTGAAACTGAAGGTTCTCCCCCTTACTGTGGCAGTGAAGGTGAGTCTGCGGATCTGCTCCTTCCCATCTACCTTCTTGTACTTAACCTTTCCAGAGAGGGATTGACAGAAGACTCGCAGGACGTTGATGTTGTAGTCCTATTTGATCCCCGGCCAAGGCATGTATTTCTCCAGGTAAGGGCGCAGATGAGGAAACCCTAGTTCATCAATCTTGGCCAGATCGATGAACAGTCCATGGTTGAAGTAAGACTTGATCGTCTCAAACTTGGAGGCAACAGCCTCCAAAGCCCCATCTCTGTAAATCGAAGGGTCATCCTCTTCAACCCTCTGTCTTTTGGAAGAAGGCTCTTCAATGAACTGAACCTTCTTCTTCCCTCTTCTCTTGGCCTGTTCTTGCTGTTGTTGCTCAGTCTGCTCTGGCTGTTCTTGCACTTGCCCAGAGTGTCCAGGCTGTTCCTGGACTTGTTCATTTTCCCTTTGTGGTTGCCCAGTGTGTTCTTGGTGTTCATGTCGTTGTTCATGGTGTTCATCTGCGTGCCCAGATTTCCCAGTGTGCTTATGCCCAGATTTTCCACTTTTGGACTTAGATTTCTTGGAAGAGGTAGATTTCTTGGTAATTGGGTTTGTTTCATGTGAGCCGGCCATTTTTGTGTGGGTTAAGTGGTAAAATGGGATGATATGCGAAGAAAGATATAAAGAGATGAAGAACACAAATGAAGAAGATGAATGTGTGCAGAGAATATGTGGGTAAGAAAATTTGTGCAAGTAAAAAGTGAAAGTGAAAGTGACGCCCTATTTATATGCAAAGTTACTGAGGGTAAAATGGTCATGACTCTTCAGTTGAAAACATATGTTTGCACATTGGGTAACGTAAACATTTTAATTGAAACGGCGCACCTTATGACATGTGTCGCTTCATCTTGTCAGAGAAGGCACAACTTCTCATAGAGGGAGATGAAACATTTCTGAAGTGACGTGTCCCTTGGTCTGGCACTGGCGCTCTTCTTAGTTTCAACATCCAGTGTCAGCGAGTGATCATCCGGAAGTGGTTTTTCTTCCGGTTGCAATTGCTTAAGATTTAACATTGAGAACCTGCAAAAACACATATTGGCACTCCGATGCCTAAGTTAGTATTGTTGTAGATTTTAAACAATCAAGTATAAGAGTTGAAAAATTACACCTCATTTGGGTTTACCATTCCCAAATCACCTCTTATGAAAGTAAATTGGTCGACCCCCAGAGGCTTGGTGAAGATGTCAGCGAGCTGTTGTTGTGTGGGGACAAACTGCACTTTGACATCCTTCTTTTGAACATGGTCTCTGATGAAGTGATGTCTGACATCAATGTGCTTTGTCCTTGTGTGCTGAACTGGATTCTTGGCAAGGCTAATTGTGCTTGTGTTGTCACAGAGGATGGGTGCCTCAGGGAACTCCAAGCCAAGGTCTCTCAGTTGGTTCTTCAGCCACAACACTTGAGCACAACAGCTTGCAGCAGCAATGTATTCTGCCTCAGTGGATGACAAAGACACGCAGGTTTGCTTCTTGCTAGCCCAAGACACCAGACAACCACCAAGGAAGGCGCATTGTCCACTGGTGCTCTTCCTATCTGTTTTATAATCTGCATGGTCAGAGTCAGAGTAAGCCCACAAGAACTCTTGGTTACCTCTGGGATATCAAAGACCAAGTTCTTGTGTTCCCTCAAGGTATCTCAGAATACGTTTAACACATGTTAAGTGTGACTCCTTGGGGTTGGCTTGAAACCTAGCACACATGCCTACACTATATTGAATGTCAGGCCTGCTTGCAGTTAAGTATAGGAGGGAACCTATCATTCCCCTGTACATGGGCAGGCTGACAGATTTACCCTTTGCGTCAGCATCAAGTGCGGCAGTGGTACTCATGGGAGTGTCATACTCCTTGCATTCATCCATCCCAAACTTTTTGAGTAGCTCTCTGCAGTACTTAGCTTGGGAGATGAAGATTCCATTCTTCTTCTGTTTAATTTGCAGGCCTAAGAAGAACGTTAGTTCTCCCATCATTGACATTTCAAACTCACCCTGCATAGTCTTAGAGAAATCTTCACAAAGCTTTTCATTAGTTGCCCCAAAAATAATATCATCAACATAAATTTGGACAATTAACATATCTCTATCTTTGTGAAGGATAAACAGTGTATTATCTAGTTTGCCCCTTGAGAAACCCTTGCCCAGCAGGAAGCTGCTGAGTCTCTCATACCAAGCTCGAGGAGCTTGTTTCAGGCCATATAAAGCTTTCTTTAGTCTATACACATGTTTGGGATGCTTGTGATCCTCAAAGCCAGGAGGTTGTTCTACATATACCTCTTCTTTGATATAACCATTAAGAAAATCACTCTTTACATCCATTTGATATAACCTAAAGCCTTTCATGGATGCAAAGGCTAGAAGAATCCTTATTGATTCAAGTCTAGCGACTGGAGCAAAAGTTTCTTCATAGTCAATGCCTTCTTCTTGGTTGTATCCTTTGGCTACTAATCTGGCTTTGTTTCTTGTAATTTGACCTGTCTCATCCAGTTTGTTTTTGAAGACCCACTTGGTCCCCACTATGGATTGATGAGACGGCCTTGGGACTAGTTCCCAGACTTGGCTTCTCTCAAATTGATTCAGCTCTTCCTGCATGGCAATAATCCAGTCGCAGTCCTCAAGAGCTTGTTCAACTGAAGTTGGTTCGATTTGGGATAGAAATGCTCCAAACTCAACTTCATTTTGAACTTGCCTTCTGGTTCTGACTCCAGAAGAAACATCACCAAGCACTTGATCAAGAGGATGATCCCTGTGATGTCTCCTAGCTGTTGGCAACTGTGCCTCATCAGGCACTGTCTGCATTCTAGGCTCATCACTGGGTTCATCTTCTTCCTTGGGATTGCTTGCTGGTGTTTCTTTTGGTAGTGAAGAAGATGATGGAGGTTTAGGAAGATTTAGTATTTCATCATCTTCTGTGGATTGTCCCCATGTAGGAGTTTCATCAAATACAACATGCATTGATTCTTCTACAATTCTAGTTCTCATGTTGTATATTCTATATGCTTTACTCCTAAGGGAATATCCTATGAATATACCTACATCAACTCTTGGATCAAACTTACCCAGATTTACCTTTCCATTGTTGTGCACATAGCATTTTGATCCAAAGATTTTGAGGTGGCTGATGTTGGGCTTCCTCCCTTTGTACAGCTCATAGGGAGTCTTATCCAAGCCCGTGCGAACATAGGCTCTGTTAGAGATATAGCAAGCAGTGCTCATAGCGTCCACCCAGAACACTTGAGAAACCTCTTTCTCATTGAGCATGCTTCTAGCCATCTCAGTCAGAACCCTGTTCTTTCTCTCGACCACTCCATTTTGCTGAGGAGTTCTAGGAGCTGAGAAGTTGTGTTCAATACCATTTTGCACACATAGCTCAGAGAAGCTATGGTTCTCAAACTCTCCTCCATGGTCTGTCCTTATGGCTGTGATTTTGAGCTCTCTCTCATTCTGCACTTTCTTAGCCAGGACAACAAAAACATCAAAAGCATCTTGCTTAGAGGCAAGAAACATAGTCCAAGTGAACCTTGAATAGTCATCCACCACCACTAGAGCATATAGGTTTCCACCCAAGCTCTTCACTCTTGCTGGCCCAACTAAATCCATATGGATTAGTTCCAAGGGCCTGCTGGTGGAGACTCTCTTCTTGGTTTTAAACGAGGACTTTGTTTGCTTCCCTCGTTGGCAGGATTCACAAATAAAATCATGCTTTACTTTAAAGGATGAAATACCTATAGCTAGCTCCTTTTTAATTAGCATATCAAGTTGAGTAAAATTAACATGAGCTAACCTCTTATGCCAAAGCCAACTGTTCTCATCACTAGATATTAAACATTTTTCTTCCAGTTGTTGACATAAGTCTAGAGTATATAGGTTTCCATTTCTGTTTGCCTTAAGTTTGCATTTTAAGTTGGCCTTATCTAAATTCAGATCCTGCTTATCAACTATTATGCACTCATGTGAATCAAAGATTACCCAATTTCCTTTGTCAGTGCTCTGGCTCACGCTCAGCAGGTTGTGACAGAGACCGTCCACTAGATAGACGTCTTTTACTGGTCTGACTTCTCCAACTCCAGTGATCTTTCCACTTTGATTTCCTCCAAAGGTTACTGTGGCTCCGTCTTTGATCACCAGAGATTTGAACTTGTCTCTGTCTCCAGTCATATGTCTCGAGCATCCACTGTCAATATACCATTTTCTGTTCTTGGACGCTTTGAGACACACCTGGAAGAATCAAGTAAGCTTAGGTACCCAACCTTTCTTGGGTCCTCTGTCATTAGTTTTCAGTGCCCTTGGTCTAGTGTTAGCCTTGACCTTGGGCTTATGATCATTCAGTGCCTCCGGCCTAGTGCTGGCTCTAGGCTCTTGGGTTTTCCCAGTGGATTGTTTCCAGGCTCGAGATCCTTGTCCTCCCTTGGTTTCCTTTACAGGGGGAGGATCCTTTGTAGCCATGGTTCCTTTAGGGACCCATTTGTAGGAGCTACTTGCTCCATGCTTCTTGGCATTACAGGTGGACGTGGAGTGTCCTTTCCTGTTGCAATAGTTACAGAAGCTGAAGGGTGAAGAGCTGTGACTAGTGGCTTTGTGGAAGAACTTTAAGTAGGGTTTTACTTTTGGTTCCACCCACTTTTTCCCTTTAGGAGTATATCCTAAGCCAGTCCTATCCCTATATGCCCTTTGATTCATTAAAATTATATTTAACATTTCTAACCCATTTGTGAACTTCTGCAGGGCATTTTGCAGCTTGTCTTTCTCAGCTGAGATTTTGCTGCAATTAGGGCAGCTCTCAAGTGTTGGGGCATTGGGTTCTGCTTGGGGAGAACCCTGGCCATCCACTACCGGAAGCTTTCTAGCTTCCGCTAACTCTTCACTTAGTGAGTCCACCTTGGACTCAAGTGATTCCTTTTTAG
This sequence comes from Mimosa pudica, assembly GCA_029929735.1. Lineage (NCBI taxonomy): Eukaryota > Viridiplantae > Streptophyta > Magnoliopsida > Fabales > Fabaceae > Mimosa > Mimosa pudica. The sequence goes on along the minus strand of JAKELP010000037.1, from coordinate 1,006,587 downwards.
TTTTTAACACTTTATAGGCTTTACACAATCGAGAGAATTCTTCATGAACCTCATTGTAAGCCTCTTGCAGTTCAGAGAAAGTTACCTCATGGTCTTCGTGGGTGAGGTCAAGATCTGAAGATGCTTCCTCATCATCTTCTCTGGCTACCAGGCAGAGGTTGGCAACTTCTTCCTCATCACTTGCTTCGTCATCTGAGCTATTCACCCAAATGGAGGATACGAAGGCCTTTCTTTTGTCTTTGCCTTTTGACTTCTGCAGATTGGGACACTCAGCCTTGAAGTGACCAGACTTCTTACATTCAAAGCACACAGGGACCTTTTCCTTCTTGTATCCCTTCTTCTGGCTGGAGTCACCTTTCTGAAAGCCTCCTTTCTTTCTGAAGAACTTTCTGAACTTTCTCACCATCATAGCCATCTCCTCATCATCCATTTCCTCCTCATCATCCTCATCATCATCATCGATCTCCTTGCTGGGAGCAACAAGGGCAAGATTCTTGGTTTTGGATGAGGCTTGAGGAGCTCTCTGAGCCAGCAGGGTAGGTTCGTATTCAGCCAGAGAGCCAAATAGTGCAGTGATGGAGCTGGTTGATTCTCCTTGGACTTCCTGCAAGATGGTTACTTTGGTGATCCAGTCACCTTTCAAGACCTTTAGGATCTTGCTAACTTGCTCTCTTTCAGGAATGTCCTTACCCAGCGAGGCCAAATTGTTGATGAGGTGAGTGAACCTGAGCTCCAGCTCCCTGATTGGCTCAGTTGGATTAAGCATGGAGAACTTGTGAAATTCTTCCACCAGCATCTCAACTCGTCATGCTTTCACTCCCTTGGTTCCAGAGTGAGCAGCCTCAAGAGCCTCCCAATTCTCCTTAGCACTTTTGTGGTGGCTTATCCTGTGAAACTCCTTAGGACTGAGGGCGCATTGAATGTTATGCATGGCCCTGAAGTTTAGCTGGATTAGAGCATAGTCCTCGTTGGTGTAGCTGGATCGCTGCTTTGCAAAGCCATCATCATCCAGAGGGGTGTGATTCCCATATTGAATCACATCCCAAAGTCGAATGTCGCTGGATTGTATGTAGGTCTCCATTCGGAATTTCCAGAATGGATAGTTATACCCATCAAAGCCTGGAGGCTTGTTGGGTTGCATAGAGACATCTGGTGGAGAATAATCTGTATCCATTACTGGATCTTTACTTTCTAGATTCGTGGGAATCAAGTCAGAAATACCCGCTCTGATACCAAATGAAGGTAATGGATGCACAAGAGGGGGGTGAATTGTGCTACAAAATAAAAGCTCAAATAAAATCAACACCAGAGTTTATACTGGTTCGGTCTACCTGACCTACGTCCAGTTCTCAACCACCCAGGCCGAGTTCCACTATCCCCAGGTTTTACAACGGGTGCACCTGGAACCTTTACAACCACAAGTTTTAAACGGGATCACTTGCAACCTTACAATCACAAGTTTTACTCAAGGCTCACTTGCAACCTTTCTAACTAGCTCCCCCTTACTTCCAGCAAGGGTTCAACCTTTACAAATAAAGGATTTTTTTCTAACTAAGTTCTCTTTAAGAACAGATAGTGTTACACACTTAAGTACAATTAATGCTCTTATAACACGAAGAGACTTAACTACAAAGAGTACAAGATATGTAGATGAAAAGATCACTCAATGAGTTAAATGCTCTTTCTCTTTTCTGGGCAGCTTTGAATGCTTGAAGTTTTTCTTGGTTTCTCGCTCTAGCTTCTCTCAAGAATGTCAAAGATAATTGTTGTATACATAAATGAAGTTGAACTCCTTTATATAGTCTTCAAACATTCTGACTCTTGGTAGGTGGGTTAGCCGTTTGAATATGGCCGTTTTTCCCATGTTACCGTTTGCCCAATAAATGCTTCATCAATGCATAGCAGGGTTGACTTGCTTTATCTCTGAAAAGTAGTCCTGACACCTCTGCTCTGACAAAAGCATTCTGACACTGCACTTCTGAACGTTCTGACATTCTGATTTCTTACGGAAGCAGATTCACATCCGGAAGCAATTCTACTTAGTGTGCTGCACTTGAACGTTAGTCTAACAATATAAGCACATAGTCACATGCAGTGGGTGTTTACTTAGTCTAAGGTGGCTTCCTTGGATCCGGAAGCACTTCTACATCCGGAAGCACTACTACTGGATGAAGGGTTATATTCACTTTTACTCACTCTCGCTCAGTGTTCTTCATTCCAACAGTCAGCGCTAGTCACTAAGCAATCAGAAGCAATTCTACTAGACGTGGCTTGTAACACCCCAAGGTTTTATTGTAAAACATAATTAAATTAAAATGGAATGGGAAATTTAAATTATGAATTATAGTTTGTAAAATGGAATAAAAGAGAAAATTCTGGACAAATAAGTTTCATTAAATAAATAGGAAGAAGGAGGGTTAAATAAAAAGAAAAGGGTATGTGTGTCATATATAGGATGTAGGGGATAAAAATATAATCTAAATTAAACTAGTGGGTACATAATTGAAATTTTCCTAATTAATATATCTAGGTATATATACATGAGTAGCCTAACCCTTTCATCTTAGGTCTAGCCGTCACTCTCCTCTTGTCCAAGCACTCACCTTCTCCTTCTCTGCCAAACACATCGATCTTCACTCCCTCAATCCTAGCTTCCCCATTCGCCTTCCTCTCCTCTCAACCCATCAATTGTCCTCCTCACTTCCTCTAAACTCCTTGTTGCTTCCTCCATCTCGCAAATTCTTAGCCCCCTTTCATTTTTATTTCTCTTCTTCGCTGAAGCTTGCGGTTCTGTTCTTTCCAGCAGCGGCAGGGGCGTGTTTTTACGGAGACGGCAAGGCTGTAAACGCAACAAGAACGACTTTAAGCTAAGGTTATTGTCTTCTCCTATTTCTACTATGTTCTTGCGATTTTGTGTGGATTTAAGTGAGAGGCTGAGTGGGGATTCTGTTTTAGAGGCAATAACTCATTAGAATGAAGTTTCATGTTGATTCTCGCACTGATAAAGTTCTTTGCTAAATAGTGTCTAGCTGATGATTTGATGGCATGTTCTCTTATTTTGTTTAAGTTGATTAGGACTGATTGCAATGTGGTGGTTTGTCTTGGAAAAAAAAATATTGATATGTGTGTGTTACTTGCATGTTCAATTGGAAAAGAAAGAATAACTTGAATATAAATATATCATCAAGGGGTGGGTAGTATTATTAGGATCGAGAGCGACGCTAATTGATATACATAAGGATATTTGTTCATATTCTTTACTGTGTGAAATGATAATAGGAAAGTCTAGTGAGAAGGTGTTTGAAAGAAATTACAATCAAGGATAAGGAGAAACAAGGAACAATTTGCAACAGGTAGCGGTTTATTTCATGCACATTAGGTTTATTTTCTGTCATAACTAATATTACTGCTTCAGATATTGGTAGGGTTTATTTTCAGCATTTTAAATTTATGTGGAGTACTCCAGGTATAAGGAGGGTCGCTCCCCCTATACCATATTGTTTTGTTGAATTTATTTTTCCTAGAAAATCCTGTCAGGTATGCCTACTACGAAAGGTGAATATATTACTATAAGTAGTGAGGTGGTGCAATAGGCACATGTATTTAATATTCTACCTATAACAAATATATTGTTAAGGTAGGGGCCCTGTATGAGTGTTTTACTAATAGGTAGTAATCACCAACAGGTAGCGTCACTATCATTATCTGAAGTAGGATTAAATGAATCAGCTTCTAGGTGAAGTATTAGAGTGTATGAAATAAACTGCGGTAAATTTGGTTTCAGGTATACTAGATAGGTGAACTTTGGAGTGAAGAAGGAAAAGAGAGAAGGCAGGAATGCCTGCTTTTGTTTTTGTAATAAATTATAAACATTTTTGCAATTGATACTTTAGCAAAGATTTATTTTCTAAGTGGATGTAAGGTTTTGATAACACAGGATTATTCGTTGTACTTGTTTTATTTTCATGTTAACTATTTTGAGGATATTCTTGAAACTTATATACTCATAGTAAATTTCTTTTTGGTAGTAAGATTTTCATGATTTTTATAATTGTACTTGTAGTAGTAGTAGATAAATTATGTTTTAGAAAATCAATACTTGTCTATATTATTATATATAAATATTATATTTCCAATTATTTATGGGAAATCAATACTCTTTTATGTTATTCTATATAATTATTATTATTCCTTTCATATGCCTAAAGAATTTTTATAAATAGAAATATTGTCTTAAATGTGACAAAAAGATTTTGGTCAAATGTCACTTTTTGAAAAGATTTAATTAGGACCGTTTTCTGTCAACTTGCATAAACTTTTAAAGTCCTCAAAATATATTTTATAACTAAAATTACTAAAATTAATTTAAATATATTTTATATTTTAATAAATTAGAATAAAATAACTAGGTGTGACAATTTGGTATCAGAGCAAAGTTTCTGGCACAAGAGTTGGAATTCTTTGCTGAGAGAATGGTTAGGATAGAAAAGGGTAGATAGTTAGCTCTTGTGATTCAGGGGTAATTACAAATGGCTATAGGATTAGGGGTTAAAAAAAATGAATGATAAAGAATTGGAGAAAAGTATGTAGTGCTTGTTTATATGATTTTTTTTTTTTATTTTATGAAAGTTCTTGGTGCAAAATACAGTGTGGTATTGACACCCTATTGGAATGAATGTGAATATGGTGAATGAATGTGAATTGAAGTGATTAATTATTATGAAATTCTTTTGGAATGATTGTGAATCTATTGACTTATGTATTGGAAATTCTTTTGAAATCCTGAGTTGATTTGTATATATATAAATTACTTGTTGCTTCCCTTATATGAATGGTGGATTATTTGATTCAAGTGCATAATCTCTTATAAAATTCTGTTTGTGATTGCTATTGTTTGTGGCGTAAAGTATGAGTATGTGTGTTCGCTAAGCATTATTATTTTCGCTCATCTAGTTCCTCTCTGCCTGATATTTATTTTTTGTTGTGGATGGACATTAACTTAAAATTGGATGAGGAGAATAAGGATACTTCTTGGGGTCTCGAGTATAATTATGAACCCGGGCATAATGATAGTCGAGGCATCAACGAAAATCCTACTCCCACATTAAAATTAAAATAATAATAATAAAAAAAAATTTCCTGAATGATTGTAAGGAAAAAGAGAAACATTATATTCCGCAAGTTATATTTCTTTTTCCCTGTTTGCATTGTGGTGTCGATGTAGTGAATTGGAAATTTAGGAATTTTACTAGCGTTGTGAGTGAATATTGAAACTAAGTAATGTACACAAGTACTTTATTAGTTAAGTATTCTAATTCAATTATTAGATACTTATACGTCATCAAGTATAACTGAATAGATTACCTGATGTGATGATAGGACTTGTATAAGATGGTTGATACAAGAGGCAGAGGTTCAAGACGAGATCAACAACAAGGGGAGGAGGCTTCACGTGACCCTTTGCAAGTCATCTTGAATGAACTGAATGAGCAGCGAGTAGCCATAAATCAAATAAGAGAAAGACAAGAAGAGCAAGCTAAGCAGAATGAAGAACGAAGGGAAGATAGGAGGAGGGAACAACAAGACGCAGATCCACAATTACCCCCTGAACCCAATCAGGAGTTGCTACATGAGGCAATGACTCGTTTTAATAAGCACCACCCTCCATCTTTCTCTGGCGTTGTGGACGTAGTGATAGCTGAGAACTGGATTAAGTCTCTGGAGAAAATATTCAAAGTAATGCCGTGTACTTCTGAACAAAAAGCTATAATGGCAGTATACAAGTTGGAAGGTGAGGCAGTTTACTGGTGGCAGAATACCGAACCATTGTTGCAGGCTCAAGAAATTCCACTTACCTGGGAGTTGTTTATGGAAAAGTTCAATGAAAAGTATTTTCCTGAGACCATCAGAGAAGAGAAGGAAGCAGAATTTTTGAAAATCAGTCAGGGTAATCAAGAGGCTTTTGAGAACTATCTGTCCAGGTTTAATCAGCTGGCTCGATATTCTACCCATTCGAAAGAAGAAAAATGGCTGACTCGTCGATTGATGAGGGGATTAAATGACAGAATGAGAGAGAAGTTGGCTCCTATGATGTTAGAGAACTGGAACAGAGCAGTTGATGTTTGTAGAGTTACTGAGAGCAGTAAACAAACGCCAGCTAAAAGTAATGACCAGAGCAGGACTAGTGGTACGTACAATTACGATGAAGGGTCTTCTCATAAGAGGAAGAATTTCTTCCCTCCTAATTCTGTGAACAGACCTTGGAGACCACAGAACCATACATTTCGACCTCAATTCTCCCAATCATCTTATAGACCTCCATCGCACAGGCATCCTCAACAACAACCCCGACCTTCACGATTTCCATCATATAGACCACCTCTTATGTTACCCCCTCCACCTCCACGTCAACCTTACCAACAAGGACATCAAGTCTTATCAGCAACAGTAGTGAAAGATTGTGGGAAATGTGGAAGAAACCACGCTGATAAGTCTTGCCCTGCTGCACAAATGACTTGCTATAAATGTGGTAAAGTGGGTCATCTTGCTAATGTCTGTCGATATCGATCAAATCCTCCACGAAATCTCCAGAATGGCCAGGTGTTTGCTATGACCCATGAAGAAACTCAAGGATCAACAGAGATGGTGACAGGTAACATTTATATTAACGGAAATTCTATTCATGCCATGTTCGACACTGGTGCTAGTCATTCTTTCATTTCGGTGAGTTGTGCGGGGAAATTTCATATAGTAGTAAAACAATTGCCTTATGATATTTGTGTCTCTACTCCTATGGGCGCTAATGTAGTTACTGGGGTTGCTTGCCTGAATTGTGTAGTTCGATCAGTATGAACATCTTAGAAGTGTCATTGATCTTGTGTGTTTACCTTTCAAGGGTATTGATGTGATTATAGGCCTGAATTGGCTATCTGCTAATAATGTGATGATAGATTGTTGTAACAAAACCCTGATACTTCCTAATATTATTCTGAAATGCGTGGCTGTCACCCAAGAGGGGGGTGAATTGGGTGGCAGAATGAAAACTTGTAATTTTCCCTTTTTAAACCTTTACTCCTTGTGCTTGATGAGAGTGACAATGAATCATCCCAAGCACAAGTGAGTATGAAGTGGTGTGGTGCTTGGTGTGGAGATTTAAATAAGTAGAATATGCACAAGCGAGTTTATCCTGGTTCGGTCACTCCCAGACCTACATCCAGTCCCCAGGCTCCACCTGAGATTTTCAATCCACTAAACTTCTTGTTTGAACCAGGCACAAGAAAGCCTTTACACTTAAGGTTTTACGAACACGGGTTCACCTAACAACCCACAGGTTTTACAACGGGATCACCTGCAAACCTTTACAACCACAGGTTTTACAACGGGATCACCTGCAACCTTACAACCACAAGTTTTGCGGGCTAACTTGCAACCTATGGAGATTTAGAGAACCTCTAAATGCTCCCCCTTAAAATTGTAAGAAAACAATTATGTTCACTCTATGAACTGATTGTGATAAACACTTAAGCACAAATGACTCTCTCTAAGAGTAGATGATGTTACTCACTTAAGTACAACTGAATTACTCTCTAATAATATTACAAATCTAAATCCGAGAGTAGAAGATGAGAGGAATGTAGAATACAATGTTTCAGACAATAGGCTCTATTCTCTCTCTCCCTTCTCTTCTGAATGTAGATGTTCCTTTTATACTCGGCTTCAAAGGCTTGGGCGGCAGGTTGAATATGACCGTTTGAATGTAGCCGTTAATCCCAAGTTACCGTTGTGAAGTACATCTTCATTAATGCTTAGCAGGGTTGACTTGCTTTATCTCTGAAAAGTAGTCCTGACACCTCTGCTCTGACAAAAGCATTCTGACTTCTGAGTATGTGACGTTTACTCTTGTACTCTTGCTGACGGATGATCATCGTTCATCCGGAAGTGGCAATCTTGCTCTGCAAGTGTTAATCTCTGAATCCCAATTCCAAGAGTCTTTGCATCCGGAAGCTCATTTGCATCCGGAAGTGTGACTAAGTTCTGCACATACTGGTTAGTCCAACATAGCAATATATATAATCAAATATAGTAAGAACTATACATGTTGTGGGAAGTTTGCTATGGGGAGTAGTCTTACTTAGACTATGTTCTGACTTAGTGTATTGTATATTTTGAACGTTAGTCCTCTTAGTCTATGATGTATTCGGAAGCACTTCTACATCCGGAAGTAAAACTACTGGTTGAAGGATTTTGTTCACTATTACTCACTCTCACTCAGTGTCCTTCAATCCAACAGTCAGCGCTAGTCACTAAGCTATCGGAAGCACTTTTACTTGACGTGGTGAACTTACTGATGCTTAGGGTTATATCTCTTTTATCAGCCTGTGCCAGTCTAAATCTAACAGGAAGCAATTTCACTTGACGTGGCTGATTCACTGACGCTTGGGGTTATATCACCTCTATCAGTCTGTGCCAGTCTAAATCTAATAGGAAGCAATTTCACTTGACGAGGCTGATTCACTGACGCTTGGGGTTATTCTATTTTATCAGTCTGCGCCAGTCAAAATCTAACAGGAAGCAATTTCACTTGACGAGGCTGATTCACTGACGCTTGGGGTTATTCTATTTTATCAGTCTGCGCCAGTCAAAATCTAACAGGAAGCAATTTAACTTCCGGTTGAATCATAGCTTAGTCTTAAGGTTCTGTGTACCTAATGCTTCATGGACTAAGCTAATTCCCTAGTGAGTTACTTGCTGCCGCTGGGGGATGAAACATTCATCCGTGTGCGCAAGTCCTAGTCTATCCGGAAGTGATTCCGCATCCGGTTGTGATTCCGCTGTGGGATGAGTCTTTCATCCGTGAGTGCTAGTCTTAATTCGTCCGGAAGTGAATCCGCATCCCGTTGTGACTTAACTTAGGATTCAGTGTTAGCAATCTAGACTGGGTTCTAACCAAGTGTCTCACTTGCTTCCGTTTGCGTCCCTTATGGGATGTGTACTCCATCCGCGAGCTCTAGTGCTAATACTTCCGGAAGTGATCTTGCATTCGCAAGTGATCTAACTCAGGATTCTAACCATGTCATCTAATCCTTCCTAAGTGTTGATTATGTTCTTTTAAGTACTAGACCATATCATACCTTAGTCACCATCAAAACTTAAGATTCTAACATTCTCCCCCTTTTTGATGATGACAAACCCATAGATGACTAGAGAACATAATTAAACTTAGATCACTCCCAGAGCTATATTTCTTTCCCCAGTTCTCTCCCCGGATATCTAGATATCTTATCTTTCTCTCAGCTCTAGACATCTCATGTCTCATCTATAGCTAGACATCTTATATCTCATCTCATGTCTCATCTCTAGACATCTCATGTCTCATCTCTAGCTAGACATCTTATATCTCATCTCATGTCTCATCTCTAGACATCTCATGTCTCATCTCTCTCCCCCTTTTGGCTTCATCAAAATTCAACAAGTGCAAGCTAGCCTTAGGGATGGGGATACTTCTATCGTTCTCCTAGGAATGGGCTTTCTACCTAATATTTCTCCCTATGTATCGTTAATAAAGATTTGTTCTAGACTATTCAATACAACGTACGAGAATTAACAAGGGATAACAATAATGATTCATGATCCTAAATGATTGTATTCTCCCTAAACATTATGTAGGATAGCCAATCATGATATCAAAATAATTTTGGTGCGTTTAAAATGATGATTATGATATCAATTGAAAATTTGTGATTTTAAATTCGTGATACCAAATGAAATCAAATGAAATATGTGAGTTTGAACTTGTGATATCAAATGAAATGATTGAATGCCAAGTGAAATTTGTGATACCATATGAAATGAAACCAAATCAAATGAAATTTGTGAGATTAAAATGCCAAAAGTAATTTCCAAACAAATTGCATCACAACATCTCAAGAGTTTATTATCGATGACAGCATGTAACTCTCTATTTTCAAGGGATCATTACCGAGTAATGTCCATCTACTTCTCTTCTATATTAAGATTAATCATCACAAAATCAAGAAAGGAAGCATATAAGAGAGGTATGTTATCAATTACTTTCCAGCGTGTCATACAAAGGATACAGATGTGTGAGCTAGGATGATTTTCTAAGACAGTGAATGATTTTGAAGTCAATGCAGATTGAGAAAAACATCCTAAATTGACACCCTTACCAATGCCATGTATGCATCATATATAAGAGATGGTAAGGTGTAGATGTTACCACAGATGAGGAATCCTCATACTCTATTAGACTCATGAATCTGAATCATATGCAGATAAGCATGCTTCCTGACATCTTCAAGAGGTGTGCTATCTCAAGTGGAAACCCCTAGCGCAAGTGCTTTGATGATTCGCTTCGGCAAGCTGAGCTACAACCACAAGCAGACATGACTGGGCAGTCACTCTACTCTTCCCATGGTTCAATAGTTGGCCTGCTATCGAAAGCGCTGATTGTTGCGAAAGCAACCTTGCTCAAACTTGATGATTGGTCCTTCATGTGCTTGAGGAAACAAGTGCTTCCTGATGGTCAGTGAAAGAACTTAAGATTTAACATTGGAGACCATCCTCTGGACATTCAAGTCAATCTGTGTTAATCAGCACAAGTTAATAATTTTAAGAAATCATGCTTGCTAATTGGTTTAAGAAAATATGAGCAATGATTATGTGAAAACTAATTTTGAAATTGTCTATACGTTCACATAGTTTCACTATCAAGACATGAACTCTATTTATACTCTCATAGATAAATATCAATGTTATAGTACAGAGAGTATCAAACAGGTGGCATATTTTCAGAGTTTCATAAGCAAGTATAGTTCAATAAATATGCCTCAAGGATGTTCATGTTAGATCATGAAGACATGTGAATTATTAACACAATGAAATTTTGAAAAAATCTTCATCCTCACAAAATAATTTGATTTTAAGACTAATTCCGTTTTACAAAAAAACAACCAAATCTCAGCATATGATTACGAGAATAATTTCCAAATTTTAGCTCAAGTTCTTCTAGATATGCTCAGTGTGATCTCATTGTTCTTAGGATATCAACAAGCTTGAAATTAATACAGATTATAGCATGCTTGTGATACTATGCCATGTTTTACAGATCTAGCAGAGTTTAATTCAGGGCATTTAATAAGATTTCTAATGCATGTCAGACAAGAGAGAGACTATCCATTAAATTTCACAACAGAATGTGTAAGGGATAGAAATGATCATGTGTATTGGCGAGAGTTTCTCAGGTTTAGTATAGCCATTCCACACATCTTGATAAGAGACATTTTCGTTGCCATTCTCTCTTGGTTATTCTCATTGTTCAAGCTTCAATAATCTGTGTCAACATTCTTAAACCACAAACTTGAACCGAGATCATTAGTAGATTGAGAACTTAAAGATGTAATTAAGAGGGATGTATTGTTCTTGAAACCATAGCTGCTTATGCATTGAAAAACTTGATGCACGAGATACCACATGAAATGGAAAATCAGAAATAACTTTTGAATGCTATCATGAGGTATGGTTGTCATGTAAGTTTAAAGAGGATCGGAATCTGTTTTGAAAGTTTGTATTTCAAAAAAGGATCTTTCAAAAATCAAGGTGAATGCATAAACTATTTTCTTCCATGAGAGGTGCCCTTAAAAGGATTCACTAAGCATATATGAGTAAAACGATTTAGACACCATATGAAAACTCTGAAGAAGGTTTTTAGTTTTAGTGTCAAAATTCTGAAACTAGTTCTGAATCTTCTTAACAATGTCAGAAATCTTGGAACACAATGATTCAGCATGCACAAATTCAGAAGGTTTTGAAGAAAGTTCAGTTTCAAGGTGTCAGACTTCTTGAATTTGTAAAATCAGTATGCATTATATCAGAAAATGAATTTGATATGATAGGATCGTTTTTACAGAAAATAAGGTCATCACAGATAAGGGAAATCATATCAGTTTCAGAGAAATAAAAGCTGTTAAGCCCATCATGCATTTACTACCCAAGTGATTATTCAAGTAAAGAGGAAGGTAAGAATGATATCACCATAGCTCCATTCGCATCAAGCAGTAGCTCGCTTGATTTTGGTTGGCAATGCAAGGATTCTATTTTCAGAGCAGCACCAAAATCTATGCGTGACGAATGCTTAACAAGACTTGACTAATTGTTCAGATGAGGTACAGTCCTGAGTCTTGCTGAGGCTAATAGGATGGATTGAAGCTGGTGCAGAGGGATGAATTCACTTTGTGATCACTACCACTGGCATCTCTGTCCTCTTGAACCCATACTTCATACACAGCTCTTTAATCAGATTGGGTGCTGGCGCAGACGGAGATACAGGCTCAGCAGAGGGTATCTCCGTAGGTTGATCACTCAGCGCTATCTCAAGCTTGCCTTTGTGCTAGCAGACTGTTGGGGGCACATGAATCAGATGGCTTCCCCAAGGGCGAGCCTTCCTTCTTGGGCAATCCGCTTCATTTCAATTTCCCTTCTGAGGGCAGCAGTGACATCCTGGTCAAGTCCGAGGGATGGCTATCCTAGCCTATCTCTCTCTGATTTTGCTCATGCTCCTTGTTCATTTTAGCCCATAACTCATCTAACTCTGATTGATTGATCTGGACAAGAATCTGTTGAAGCTCCAGGGGTTCTACTATGGCTTTTCAGATCAACAGTCTCACTAAATTCAACAGATCCTTCAAATGTTGATGCATCTCCTATTGTAATGGATCCGTGAGGGAGATAAACATTTTGATCTCAACCTTCAAACTGGGAATTCTGAGTTTATCAGACAGGGTTGCTGGGGTCTTGAGGTTGGCTTGACTTAGCTTTCCCTTTTTCCTTCTTGTTCATTCAGAACATTCTTAGGATCAGCAATTGACTCTTCTTCACTGTCTGATACCAGGCCAGAGTCTTCTTCACCCTTGTCTTGCTGAACCTCGGAATTACCTTTCCTACAAAATATCAGATAGTTCCTTCCTTTTGTATCCAAGTCTGGATCCTTGGTTCGAAGCACTTTCTTCTGAGAGGTAGGATTCGAGAGCCTTTTCAATGTTGATCGAGGAATCCACTCTCTCTTGTTCTTCTCAGGATAGTTGAATGGAACTTTGTGATAGCTCATCCTTGAGACAGAACCTTTGTTCCTTGTGGTAGTGCACTGCTTCTTATGATTGGACCAGGTGATTGCAGCAGTGACATCACCACGAGTTCTCTTCTTTTGGGCAAGAGGAACTCTTGATCTTTCCTGTACAAGTAAGGCACTGGAAGGGAGTTTTGGTACCCATTTGTACTTGGGTCCTACATGGTTAGCACTGGACCTTACTTGTCCTTTGGGGATCCATACATATTTGTTCCTCACATTTAAATTTCTTTTAAAATTGCATGTGTGAGAAATATGACCTGTTCTACCACAATAATGACAGATAACGAAGTGATGTTCAGAATGAGATTTCTTGTCATTATTGTATTGGTCGGTTTTCTTTTCAAAGACTTTATGTTTGTTAACTTTTGAAATCTCAGGGTCTTTTGAAAACTCTTCTTTTAAGAATAGAACTTTGGACTCCTTGGATGTGGAAGAAAGGATAAGTTCCTCAAGTTTCCTATTCTTTTTCCTTAAGCCTAGAACTTCTTTTGCAAGTTTACAAAATTCAATATGTAACTCATTATAAGTGTCTTGCAATTTAGAAGGTTTAAATTCAGGTACCTCATTTTCTTCAGTTTCTGAATCTTCTAGGCACAGATCGACACTCTCTTCCCTGATGCTAGCTTCCTTTATATCACCATCCAGTAGCTCATCAAAGGTGGATTCACAGGGAGCACAAAATGAGCTTTGGACAGCTTTAACTTCAAGAAATTGATTAGAAGCATACAAAGTATCAAGAGTGTTCCAAATATCTCTAGCATTAGAGCAATGTTTAATTTTCTGGAAATCACTGTCAGTTAGGCTTTTGTACAAAATTTGCATTGCTCTAATGTTTAAGGAAAACAAATTTTTCTCCTTTTCAGTCCAGTTTCCTCTTGGTTTGAAATCAAAGTCCTTTTCAAAAACATCCCACATTTTGAAATCCGTGGATAGTATAAAACTTTTCATCCTTCCCTTCCATAAATAAAAATCAGTATTTTCTAACACGGGTGGGATAGTATGATCAAAACCTTCAAAGCACATTTTATAACCCAAGTCAGCCTAGGTCTTTGCACTTGAGATCGTTGGATCCTTTAAACAAGTGACCTGGCTCTGATACCAAATGAAATGCGTGGCTGTCACCCAAGAGGGGGGGTGAATTGGGTGGCAGAATGAAAACTTGTAATTTTCCCTTTTTAAACCTTTACTTCTTGTGCTTGATGAGAGTGACAATGAATCATCCCAAGCACAAGTGAGTATGAAGTGGTGTGGTGCTTGGTGTGGAGATTTAAATAAGTAGAATATGCACAAGCGAGTTTATCCTGGTTCGGTCACTCCCAGACCTACATCCAGTCCCCAGGCTCCACCTGAGATTTTCAATCCACTAAACTTCTTGTTTGAACCAGGCACAAGAAAGCCTTTACACTTTAGGTTTTACGAACACGGGTTCACCTAACAACCCACAGGTTTTACAACGGGATCACCTGCAAACCTTTACAACCACAGGTTTTACAACGGGATCACCTGCAACCTTACAACCACAAGTTTTGCGGGCTAACTTGCAACCTATGGAGATTTAGAGAACCTCTAAATGCTCCCCCTTACAATTGTAAGAAAACAATTATGTTCACTATATGAACTGATTGTGATAAACACTTAAGCACAAATGACTCTCTCTAAGAGTAGATGATGTTACTCACTTAAGTACAACTGAATTACTCTCTAATAATATTACAAATCTAAATCCGAGAGTAGAAGATGAGAGGAATGTAGAATACAATGTTTCAGACAATAGGCTCTATTCTCTCTCTCCCTTCTCTTCTGAATGTAGATGTTCCTTTTATACTCGGCTTCAAAGGCTTGGGCGGCAGGTTGAATATGACCGTTTGAATGTAGCCGTTAATCCCAAGTTACCGTTGTGAAGTACATCTTCATTAATGCTTAGCAGGGTTGACTTGCTTTATCTCTGAAAAGTAGTCCTGACACCTCTGCTCTGACAAAAGCATTCTGACTTTTGAGTATGTGACGTTTACTCTTGTACTCTTGCTGACGGATGATCATCGTTCATCCGGAAGTGGCAATCTTGCTCTGCAAGTGTTAATCTCTGAATCCCAATTCCAAGAGTCTTTGCATCCGGAAGCTCATTTGCATCCGGAAGTGTGACTAAGTTCTGCACATACTGGTTAGTCCAACATAGCAATATATATAATCAAATATAGTAAGAACTATACATGTTGTGGGAAGTTTGCTATGGGGAGTAGTCTTACTTAGACTATGTTCTGACTTAGTGTATTGTATATTTTGAACGTTAGTCCTCTTAGTCTATGATGTATTCGGAAGCACTTCTACATCCGGAAGTAAAACTACTGGTTGAAGGATTTTGTTCACTATTACTCACTCTCACTCAGTGTCCTTCAATCCAACAGTCAGCGCTAGTCACTAAGCTATCGGAAGCACTTTTACTTGACGTGGTGAACTTACTGATGCTTAGGGTTATATCTCTTTTATCAGCCTGTGCCAGTCTAAATCTAACAGGAAGCAATTTCACTTGACGTGGCTGATTCACTGACGCTTGGGGTTATATCACCTCTATCAGTCTGTGCCAGTCTAAATCTAACAGGAAGCAATTTCACTTGACGAGGCTGATTCACTGACGCTTGGGGTTATTCTATTTTATCAGTCTGCGCCAGTCAAAATCTAACAGGAAGCAATTTCACTTGACGAGGCTGATTCACTGACGCTTGGGGTTATTCTATTTTATCAGTCTGTGCCAGTCAAAATCTAACAGGAAGCAATTTAACTTCCGGTTGAATCATAGCTTAGTCTTAAGGTTCTGTGTACCTAATGCTTCATGGACTAAGCTAATTCCCTAGTGAGTTACTTGCTGCCGCTGGGGGATGAAACATTCATGTCTATCCGGAAGTGATTCCGCATCCGGTTGTGATTCCGCTGTGGGATGAGTCTTTCATCCGTGAGTGCTAGTCTTAATTCGTCCGGAAGTGAATCCGCATCCCGTTGTGACTTAACTTAGGATTCAGTGTTAGCAATCTAGACTGGGTTCTAACCAAGTGTCTCACTTGCTTCCGTTTGCGTCCCCTATGGGATGTGTACTCCATCCGCGAGCTCTAGTGCTAATACTTCCGGAAGTGATCTTGCATTCGCAAGTGATCTAACTCAGGATTCTAACCATGTCATCTAATCCTTCCTAAGTGTTGATTATGTTCTTTTAAGTACTAGACCATATCATACCTTAGTCACCATCAAAACTTAAGATTCTAACATATTCCACACCAAGTAGAAACTAGTTTGAACCTTATTTCTGTAGCTCAAGCAGAAAAGAGTATAAGTAAGGGATGTCAAGGGTTTGTCGTGTTCTTCTCAGTTCAAGCTGAATCTGAGATCAAGATAGAAGATATTTCGGTGGTTCGAGAATTCCCTGATGTATTTCCAGAGGAAATAAGTGGATTACCTCTAGAAAGAGAGATGGAGTTCTCTATTGAGTTGGTTCCGGGAACTGGAGCAATTTCGAAAGCTCCATATCGTATGGCTCCTAATGAAATGGCAGAGTTGAAGAATCAGATTGAGGAACTACTTGAGAAGGGCTTTATCCGCCCTAGTGTTTCTCCATGGGGTGCTCCTGTTCTATTTGTAAAGAAGAAGGATGGAAGTATGAGATTGTGTATTGACTATTGAGAGTTGAACAAGGTAACTGTGAAGAACAAGTATCCACTGCCGAGAATCGACGATTTGCTAGATCAGCTAATTGGAGCTCATGTCTTCTCAAAGATTGATTTGCGGTCAGGTTATCATCAATTGAGGGTGAAGGCAGAAGACATACCCAAGACAACATTCAGAACTCGCTATGGACATTATGAATTCTTGGTAATGCCGTTTGGTTTGACAAATGCTCCCGCGGTATTCATGGACTACATGAACAGAATTTTTCGACCCTACTTGGATAAGTTTGTGGTGGTGTTCATCGACGACATTTTGATATACTCCAAAAGTTATGAAGAGCATGAGAATCATTTGAGAATGATATTATCTGTGTTGAGGGAGAAAAAACAGTTGTAACATTATGTTATTAATTTCCTGATTAATCAATATCATTAATCCTAAACGTATTTACTTTGCTAACTATGATAGGAAAATGATTTTCCTAATATTGTAACCCTATCATAGTTAGAAAAAGAACCTTCTAACTATTTAAGTATTATCCATGATAGAAAAGAGTCACCTAATATCATATGAAAACTATCATGGATAATTAAAAGCTAACCATGTTAGAAAGGATTAATCTGACATGGTTAATAAAATCAAACACATTTAATCATTATTAAAGCTAACCATGTTAGAAAGGATTAATCTAACATGGTTAATAAAAACAAACTCCTTCAATTCATAATTAATTTCTTGAATAAATGTAACAATAATGCGGAAGCGAATGCAAGCCTAAACTCATTGGCAATATACATCCCTGCTAACATCTATAACCTATACCCCTTTCCTGATCCTCGCGCTTGTGCATAATCACCTGCAAAAATATAGGGAATGGGGTGAGACAAATAATGTCTCAGTAACCAACACTTAACTCACTATAACAGTGAAAAGTGTAGTTAGCAGAGCGTCTAAAGGGCACCACAGTTTTAAAAATAATCAACCTGTATACAGTATACAAGCACACACATAACAAATATATCTATATTTATTAATCTCCAAATGTAAGTAACCAGAACCAATTCATCAATCTCCAATATCCAAAACAAACATGATTGACACTGTGCCCCAGTCTCTATTATGAAAGGCATATTTCCCCTGTCTATAATCAAAAGGAAATAATAAACGGAGCCCGTCTCTATTCGGAAACCGTAAGTCCCTGTCTCTACTCAATAGGACCAGTACAACTAACCGTCGATTGCGCTATCGAACGGTTACATCGGCCGATGGTACAAGCAGTGTCATGCTACAACCTTCCACAATCATATTCCATCAACATGATACTACATATATATATCAAAACCGTTGTATAAAAATAGCTGTGGTTGAAAGGCACCCAATAGCCTGTTTTAATATCAAACTAATTTTGAAAGCTTTATACATACATAGATGGAAAAGGAGTTTGGAAATCTCAACTAACATCAGTCTCAATGTTATAGTCAGGTAAGAGTGGTTACCTGTGATCCTTAGCACTCTGCTATTCTTCCCTTTTTCTTTACCTTGTCTTGAGGAATATTTCTATATCACCATCCATTCCTATTATTACACCATGTAATAATAGTGGTCAATAATCATTCTAAGTTATAAATTGAGTCACGTCTCTCTCGAATCCTAATATGCTACCCCAATCTTTCCTATCTAATTTATTTTCTTTTAGCAATCACTCCATCTACGTACACAATTTAAAATGGCCTTTGTACATAGCTTTGTATCATTTTTAAATCCAAACTAAAACACAATTATAAAATCAACAATGTCAGCCGAAACAGGGAAGAGAAAAGTGAGAGGACAAATGAAATAGAAAGAATCAAACACGCCTTTGAATAAACTAACTTAATCTATATATATACAAGCATCACGCACATATATAAACATGTACATACACACACTATTTCATCAATCTCAAGATCATAAACGGTTTAGCATCCACACTCACAAGCTTACCTACTTTTATACTCTAATCTTTATGCCATGAAAAATCATATACTATTTAATCAGCCATTTAAAAGCCCTTTGAAACTATATTTCTAAATTCCAACCACACATGAAGAATAGATTTACACATGCAGCAATATTCCTTACTTCAAAGAGTATAAGTATTAATAATGTGAACCATAAAGAAAGAAATAATCAAGCCACCTAATCAAATACCCCCACAAATACGAAATAACTTCAAACCACACCAAGTCTCCTAAAACAACAACTTTACTATCAGCTCCCATTAATCTATCTTTCCACCTAACATATTCAAAACAACTCTCATAAAGTAAGACACAATTTCAAGAATCACTCCCTTTCCTTAAGACAAATACTACCTATATCTCAAAAAAAAATCCTTAAACTAATCTCATTAATTCATTCCTATTAATCAACCCAACATCAATATCTCACTCTTGCAAAACACTATCTCTTACTTCATAGTACCTTCAAATCTATTCCCACCATCCTTTAACCATTTGAAAAGTCTCATCCATCTTTATAATTAAGCCACTAGTCCCATAATCACATAGAATCAATTATACTCAAGGCTTCCCAATGTCTCAAAAGTTCCTTTTTCTCTTCTCTTCTGCAAAACCATTACACTCACAAAGAAAAGAACAGAATTTCTAATCATCATCATAATTCCTCAAACTAATTTACAATCCTCTCAATAGTAAACTAAACAGATCAGGCCATCTCAAAAATGCAAATAAGAGACCATAACTTCAATTAAACATAGTACTTAAGAACACATGATCAACCCGGAAATCAAGAAGGCAAGTCAGTCCACTTTCATTTATTCTACTAAAGCACAAAATAAAGCACTGCACATTTTGATACATTTAGATATCAGATTCCAGCTTCTTATCAACCATCATGCAAAAGCCATGAAACTACAAACAGGCCAAAGTCCTATTTATGAAACCAACCGAGATCATGAATCAGTATTTAAAGAAAAACAACTTCAGCTCAGTTCAAATGATGACATATCTGACACTAACTAAATTTGAGATGAAAACTTAGGCAGATAGCAGTGCAAGGAAGGACAATTCCAATAAAAGATCCCTAAATTTACTACAAGTAATTACAGCTCTGTCAAAACAGTACTTACCAATGACATGTCAAACCAAAGCTTGCTGAACAATTATTTCCATTACAATCTAAATCCATTCAGCCATAACAAGAAGAAATCTCAATAGCAACAATTCCATACAAACGAAATAGACAATCTAGAAAGAACCAATTCAGCCCACAATCCTAAATATATGCACATACACATGCAGCCAAAGAGAAGAAATTTTGGAGAGATCAACATACAACTTTGAAAACATTAGTCATGCTCAAATTGCTGTAGGACATTCAAAATCCAAGACTAAATTTTGATTTTTGATGATTATTGAATCAATTCTTTAAACCCCTTTTCAAACCCTAAACAATTTCGGTTAATAGAAAAGAAAACAAATAGAATTTCAATTCACACCAAACTCAGCAGATTACAACCACAGAACAAGCAACCCATTTTATTATAATCTTGTCTAAGTTAGTTTAAAGATTAAACCCAAAATCCCAAAATCCAACTCCAAACCTCTCACAACAGTGGTAATTGCAGACAATAGAAAAGGAACTCACTTAAGCTCAACTCCAACTTGCGGCTCCAATGAAACTTGCTGTTGCCGGTGAATGGGCGGAGGAAGCCGCCGGAGCTTGAAGGAATAGAGGGAGGAATTTCGTTTTGGAAAGGGAGGAAGAGAAAGTGAGAAATCAACTTGAAAGGAATAAAAGAAATGACTTGAAGAACAAAAGAAATGCCAACACTTACCATTTGGCGTTGCCGGCCGCCGTGGCTTACCGGAGAACAAGGAAAGCGAAGACAGGGGAGGAGGAAGAACAGAGGTCGACGGTGAGGGAAGAGAACTCGAAGATTGAGGTGGTGGTGTGGTGGTTAGGAAAGGAAGAAGGCCGCCGCCACCGAGCCTCACCGCTGCCGTCGCCGGATTCAGAGAGGGAGGACAAAAACGAAGGAGGAGGAGGGAAGAGCCGACGGATGGTTTGGGAGGGGAGGGAGGCTAGGGTTTTGTAAAGGAAGAAGGAGGTGGAAGAGATAGTTAGGAAGGGCGCCGCCGCCGCGGTGCCGCCGCCGTTGGCCGCCAGGAAGAGGAAGAACGAAGAAGAAGAAGACGGAAAGGAAGAGGGAGGCGGCGGGTTTATATATAAAAGGGGAGGGGCGCGTTTGGTTTGCTGATATTAGAGGGTTCTCTAATGATTTGTAGCCCAAACTTGCCATAGTGTACTCTTTTAATTCTAAAACCATTTAAACCAGCCTCCAATCTCCTTAAACTTCAAAATATTTTTAGTTTTACCACTCCCTCATATTTCAATCTCTTCATTTCTTAATTAATTATATGCACATTAATTACTCAAAATTTCCAAAAATATCCCAAAAATTCCTAAAATTCCAAAATTTCCCAAAACACTCTCTAATCCTGAATTAAATTTTTCAGGATGTTACAATTCTACCCCTCTTAATTAATTTCGTCCTCGAAATTAGTAGGAGTTATCACTAAATACAAGGGAGAAGAACAGTTTTCTTGGATTG
Source organism: Mimosa pudica (assembly GCA_029929735.1). Lineage (NCBI taxonomy): Eukaryota > Viridiplantae > Streptophyta > Magnoliopsida > Fabales > Fabaceae > Mimosa > Mimosa pudica. The sequence continues at coordinate 985,171 of JAKELP010000037.1, read as the reverse complement.
ATAATCCTATTTCAAGAGAAAGGAAAGAAATTCGGATATAAATTAGGGAGATTCACCTGATTGACATTGAGGATTTCTTGCCATGAGTGACACTATGGAGATGATATCATGAATTTAGAGGAACTATGAACATTCTATATGAGGCTGCTAACCACAATTTCTTAGAAAGTATAGTTAATTGTGGGGTATGAAAGATGTTTTCTTATGATAAAGGTGAATTTAAGTATACTAGATCCCATTCTCAAATTCATTAAAAAGTTTAAAAGAGGTGAAATCAAGTCAGATTGACTTGAATGTATATAACCTTTTGAACAAGGTTAGAAACACTACGCCAGAGAACTAGGGGTATAACTAAAATTCTATTCAAAACCACAATTAATTCTGCTATACTAGCAGATTAATGGACAAATTTGTCAAAATTCACAATAGACAAGTCATAACAATATCAATTTCACTGCATAGACAGAAAAGCACTACCCCTTTCTACGTCCACTTTCAACCAAATTAATGTATACTTGAGCTTTTTCATATCAGCAACTAACTATCCTTGAAACTAATTCTTTAACACTTAAACCAATTTGAATCTTCCTTTCATAATTCCTAAACCAACAATCTTCACCACAATTTCAAATATTTCTCCCAAGACATCTAAGTGCAGTTCATTTAACAAAATAACTCACATGTTAAGACTACAACCCAAACAGTGATTACCTCTAGCTACTAAATTTTCTAAATAAAATTCCCTCTTTTAGCATCTTTTATTTTTTTGGAAGATTTCGTAATAAAACCAAATTCCCTCTAAGCAATTTATCCCATCATCAAATAAAAGAAAAGCAAGAGAGGAATTAAAACAAACATGATTCCATCACTTAATAAAATCCAAAATAGTTTGCAAACCCAATTCTTATAGGGTCTAAGCCCAAAATTTCCCAAAGTCAACTTAGAATATCCAAAACTCCTGAAATGCTTACAAATCTAAACTTTGCCACTTCAAGCCCAACAACAACAAATACTCATCTAATGTTAAGCCTTAAACTTGTAGTATACTATACATCTAGTTAATAAAGTTGGGTTCTCTAATCATGTCTTAGGTTCAAGCATCCAAAGATCCAGTGTCACATTTTCACTCATGAATTCATATACACTCTTTGCTTTCTAACACATCAACTCAGGTTTTATATGAAACATACCTCCCAATAATACCTTATTAACCTACTCACTTCCACCTAATAAAACACATACTCAAAATAATCTAACCAAATGGTGTCTAACCATGTTAGAAAAAGTACATCTAACATGGTTAGAAAAAGAAAACGATATCAAACAAAACTAGATGCCCTAACCATGTTAGTAAGGGATTCACCTAACATGGTTAGCAAAAGAACTATCATCATCCTAACCAATTCATGCAATCAACGTAATAACACAAATCTAACCATGTTAGAAAAGAATCACCTAACATGGTTAGAAAAGAAACCAAGCAAGCTACATAAAGGTTAACCATATCAGAGCGGGGCCCATCTAACATGGTTATATATAGAAATCACACTAAATCAATCACGTCGTCAATATTTTATATAACCATGTTAGGAAAAGGATTTCCTGAACATGGTTACTCCAAAACACCTGTACAAACAATTATATCAAAAACAAACATTTGATTTAAACGTGTCAGCATTGCAAGGCACAATCAAATATTCTTAGCCACAATCATCTGCTACAAATATATCAGGAAAACAAGTATTGCCTTTTCAATAACAGGCAGTTGAAATAGGGATTGCCTTCCCATTATCAAGCAAATCTCTTGTACCAATAATCCTGTACGAACAATTCTGCATCATAACCCTATTCATCAAATCAATATCTCATTTTCTCCATAAACAACCATTACGCCAAATAGAATACGTAACATAGCTACAACTATGACATCTGTCATAGTTACACCTTAATTATCAGTAACCAAACAACAAACCAGCAAAAACAGCTAATACAATCATCCAACAAATCAATCATTCACAATAATACAAACAAATGCGGAAGCTGATGCAGCCTAATAAATGGCAATATATATAATCCTTATAAATCACCTCCGGCCTACTCGTGTGGGCCGGCCGATACTTTCCCTTCCTCTCTGCTTTCTTCTCTGGGCATTGATCACCTGTAAAAATAAAGGGAATGGGGTGAGACAAAACTATGTCTCAGTAATCACTACTTAACTCACTGTGAGACTCAGAAGTGGGGTAGCGGAGTGTCTACAGGGTACCACAGTTCAAAACCTGCATACAGCTTATAACATTTACAAATATATACAGATATATATATATATACACAAAACAGATGCATCCATCTCTCAAATGACAGAAATAAACTTGTGTGACACTGTGCCCGGTCTACAATCCGAAAAGCATAAAAGGGACCACTCTAATCAATGTGAAAATCCCTGGTTCCTTTACAATCCGAGGAACCCGTACTATTAACCTATCGATTTGCGCAAATCGATAGGTTACATCGGCCGACGGTACTAATAACCAGTGTCATGCAACATACAAAAGATTATATATAAATATGAATTTATATAAAATACAGTTCAGTTGAAAGGTACCCTATAGCCCACGTTTATGTATAACGTAATCTGAAGTCATTTTATTTATGTATATATATAAATAAGTAGAAGAGGATGTCAGAAAATCCTCAACTACCATCACCCTCAGTATCACAGTCAGTTAAGCGTGATTACCTGCAAAGCTTAGCAGCAATCAATATACAGCTAGAGTCGTCCTCCAGCTCCGCTAAAGTCTCCGCCGTCTATAATCATACAATGACCTACTGTTGGTCAAGACACAATATCAGTGACTTGGACCTACCATTCAAACTAATCCTAATTTAAGTGATAAGAATGTTAAATATTTTAAATAGATGTTATGTATCATTTCCACTTTATTCATCATTGTAAATCCCTAAAAATTGTTCCCTTTATAATGTTTCTTTGGCATTCCTATCAAAAATCATGTCACACTTCCAAAACATACCAAGCTAACCTCATTAATATTAATTTGACACCAAGGAGATCTCTTTGTCTCACACACTTTCTTTACACTCCATGATAACATCCATTTACTTTGACTACAAAAGCATTAATTTTAACAGTTTCCCTAACTACTGCCAAATCACCAAAACATGTATAACTTACTTAAACCACTTCATTTATAATCATTTGGCATTCAAAGTAGCTCCCTAACCTCCAAATTACTCCACCACCTTTCAAACACACCTTTATCTTACCAAAATCCATTTTAACTAAAACTTTAACTTCCAACTTTCCTTGCAACCACAAATCCATCATAAACCAATATTCTAATATTCTAAACTACCCTTAACAATTTATTTGGAATTCCTAAAGTACTAACTCCACAATTAAATTGGCCACTCAAAGTGACCTCCAAACTCACAAACTTTCACCACCCAACATATATACTTACCTTTCTTAAACAAATTTCTCTTTAATCCTACACTTTAATTCTCAACTCCTTCATAAACACATTTTCAAACGATTTCACTACTCCTACACCTTCCTAATACATACACTAATATTTCTTTACCTCCAATTTAATTCATACCGTCGACAAAACATGAAATGTGTGGCTGTCACCCAAGAGGGGGGGTGAATTGGGTGAGGGAATAAAACTTTGACTCTTTTCCGAAAGACTGCTTGTGCTTGGTGATGATGTTAATAAGTGATGATATGCACAAGTCAGTATATTATGTGATGCAAAATAGAATGTTTAAATGTAAGTTTATGCACACATAAATTTATCCTGGTTCGGTCACCCAGACCTACATCCAGTCCCCAGGCTCCACCTGAGATTTTCAATCCACTATTCTTGTTTAAACCGGGCACAAGAGAAGCCTTTACACTTTAGGTTTTACGAGCACGGGTTCACCTAACAACCCACAGGTTTTACAACGGGTTCTCCTGCAAACCTTACAAACGCAAGTTTTACGGGCTAACTTACAACCTATGGAGATTTAGAAAAACTTCTAAATGCTCCCCCTTACAAATGTAAGATTACAATTATGTTCACTCTATGAACTGATTGTGCTAAACACTTAAGCTCAAATGACTCTCTCTAAGAGTAGATGATGTTACTCACTTAAGTACAAAAGAATCACTCTCTAAGAATATTACATATCTAAGTCCGAGAGTAGAAGATGAGAGGAATGTAGAATAGTGTTTCAGACAATAAGCTCTGTTCTCTCTCTCTCTTAGTTCTTCTGAATGTAGATGTTCCTTTTATACCAGCCTCTGATTATCCAACCGTTGGAGAGGCAATAAGGCCGTTTGAATATAGCCGTTGGGCCTTGTTTACGTTGTCCTCATTAATGCACAGCAGAGTTGACTTTGCTTTATCTGAATAGGGTGCTTTGTCCAGCTGTTCTGTCAACACTGTTCTGACAACACTGTTCTGGCAAAAGTCGTTCTGACATCTATACACTGTACGGTCTGACTCTTGCTTGTTGTCAGATGAGGACTTCGTTCCTCAAGCATAAGTCCAGGATGTTAAGAGACTCACTATCGGAAGCTCTCTTGCTATCTAAAGTGAAGCTCGTGGACTCTAACATTTTGCTTGCTATCACATAGAGGAACTTTGTCTTCCAAGCACTTGTCCATGAATGATAAGTGTGCTTTGCTATTGGATGCTCTCTTGCTATCAGAAGCTCTCTTATGGACTCTGACTCTTGTGGGCAGTATGAGCTTTGACACCTTGAATGAATCTTCAGATTATATTCTCCTTATCTCTCATACTCCTCATGCTTGGTAGGTAACAATGTTGTTTGAATATCTGTTATCCTCTTGTTACCGTTGGAAGGAACATCTTCTTAAATGCTTAGCAGAGTTGACTTGCTTTATCACTGAAAAGTAGTCCTGACACCTCTGCTCTGACAAAAGCATTCTTACTTCTGAGTTTGTGACATTTTCTCTTGTACTCTTGCTGACGGATGATCATCGTTCATCCGGAAGTGGCAATCTTGCTCTGCAAGTGTTAATCTCTGAAATCCAATGCCAAGAGTCTTTGCATCCGGAAGCTCAGTTGCATCCGGAAGTGTGATTAAGTTCTGCACATACTGGTTAGTCCAACATAGCAATATATATAATCAGATATAGTAAAACTATACATGTTGTGGGAAGTTTGCTATGGGAAGTAGTCTTACTTAGACTATGTTCTGACTTAGTGTAATGTCTACTGACTCTAAGGGATCTCTATTCCAATAGTCAGCTTAAATCTCGTTAGTTTACTCTAAGTCTTCCTAAGTGACTCAGTGTGTCATTTGTTCATGCTATGTATATTAAGTCTGAAATTCGTGGCTGTCACCCAAGAGGGGGGGGTGAATTGGGTGAGGGAATAAAAACTTAAACTCTTTTCGAAAGACTGCTTGTGCTCGGTGATGATGATAATAAATAATGCTATGCACAAGTCAGTATGCTATGTGATGCAAAATAGAATGATCAAGTATAAATATATGCACACATAAATTTATCCTGGTTCGGTCACCCAGACCTACATCCAGTCCCCAGGCTACACCTGAGATTTCCAATCCACTATTCTTGTTTAAACCGGGCACAAGAGAAGCCTTTACACTTTAGGTTTTACGAGCACGGGTTCACCTAACAACCCACAGGTTTTACAACGGGTTCACCTGCAAACCTTACCGCAAGTTTTACGGGATCACTTGCAACCTTACAAACGCAAGTTTTACGGGCTAACTTGCAACCTATGGAGATTTAGAAAAACTTCTAAATGCTCCCCCTTACAAAATGTAAGATTACAATTATGTTCACTCTATGAACTGATTTTGTTAAACACTTAAGCTCAAAACTAACTCTCTCAAAGAGTGGATGATGTTACTCACTTAAGTACAAATGAATCACTCTCTAAGAATATTACATATCAAAGTCCGAGAGTAGAAGATGAGAGGAATGTAGAATAGTGTTTTCAGATAATAGCCCTGTTCTCTCTCACTTTTTCAAGCCCCCCTCTTCAGAAATGAAGAACATCCCTTTTATACCAGTCTCTGAATATCTAGCCGTTGGAGAGGCAATAAGACCGTTTGATTATAGACGTTGGGGCCTTGTTTACGTTGTCCTCATTAATGCACAGCAGGGTTGACTTTGCTTTATCTGAAAAGGTGCTCTGACCATGCTGTTCTGTCAACACTGTTCTGACAATACTATTCTGACAAAAGTCGTTCTGACATCTGAACACTTTGTACGGTCCGACTCTTGCTTGCTGTCAGAGAGGACTTCGTTCCTCAAGCATAAGTCCAGGATGTTAAGAGACTCACTATCGGAAGCTCTCTTGCTATCTGAAGCTCGTGGACTCTAACATTTTGCTTGCTATCACATAGAGGAACTTTGTCTTCCAAGCACTTGTCCATGAATGATAAGAGTGCTTTGCTATTGGATGCTCTCTTGCTATCAGACGCTCTCTTATGGACTCCGACTCTTGTGGGTAGTATGAGCTTTGACACCTTGAGTGAATCTTTAGATTATGTACTCCTCATGCTTGGTAGGTAACAATGTTGTTTGAATATCTGTTATCCTCTTGTTACCGTTGGAAGGAACATCTTCTTAAATGCTCAGCAGGGTTGACTTGCTTTATCTCTGAAAAGTAGTCCTGACACCTCTGCTCTGACAAAAGCATTCTTACTTCTGAGTATGTGACATTTACTCTTGTACTCTTGCTGACGGATGATCATCGTTCATCCGGAAGTGGCAATCTTGCTCTGCAAGGGTTAGTCTCTGAAATCCAATGCCAAGAGTCTTTCCATCCGGAAGCTCATTTGCATCCGCAAGTGTAACTAAGTTCTGCACATACTGGTTAGTCCAACATAGCAATATATATAATCAGATATAGTAAAACTACACATGTTGTGGGAAGTTTGCTATGGGAAGTAGTCTTACTTAGACTATGTTCTGACTTAGTGTAATGTCTACTGACTCTAAGGGATCTCTATTCCAATAGTCAGCTTAAGTCTCGTTAGTTTACTTTAAGTCTTCCTAAGTGACTCAGTGTGTCATTCATGCTATGTATATTAAGTCAACACACAATCACATGAAGTGGGAGTTTACTTAGTCTAGGATGTATCCGGAAGCACTTCTCCATCCGGAAGTGAATCCACTAGATGTAGGATTTTGTTTACTATTGCTCACTCTCGCTCAGTGTTAGGTCACTTCAACAGCCAGCGCTAGTCACTAAGCTATCGGAAGCACTTCTACTGGACATTGCTTACATTCACTGACGCTTAGTGTTATCGTGTTCTATCAGTCTGCGCTAGTGAAAGTTTATCAGGAAGTGATTCCACTTGACGAGGCTTATTCACTGACGCTCAGGGATATATCTATTCTGTCAGCCTGCGCCAGTCTAAATCTTATCAGGAACGAATTTCACTTGACGAGGCTGATTCACTGACGCTTGGGGATATATCTATTCTGTCAGCCTGCGTCAGTCTAAATCCAACAGGAAGTGTTTTCACTTGGCGAAGTAGACTCACTGACGCTTGGGGTAATATCTATTCTATCGCTCTGCGCCAGTCTAAGTCTAACAGGAAGCAACTTCACTTGACGTTGCATTTTCACTGAGCTCGGGGTTATATCTAGTTTATCAACCTGCACCAGTCTAAATCTATCAGGAAGCAATTTCTCTTCCGATTGAAACATAGCTTAGTCTTAAGGTGTATTAATTCTCATGGACTTACTTGCTGACGCTGGGGGATGAAAGCATTCATCCGCGTGTGCAAGTCCTAATCTATCCGGAAGTGATCTTGCATTCTCAAGTGATCTAACTCAGGATTCTAACCATGTCATCTAATCCCTCCTAAGTGTTGATTATGTTCTCTTAAGTACTAGACCATATCATACCTTAGTCACCATCAAAACTTAAGATTCTAACATTCTCCCCCTTTTTGATGATGACAAACCCATAGATGACTAGAGAACATAATTAAACTTAGATCACTCATCCTAGAGCTATATTCCTTTCCCCAGTTCTCTCCCCAAAAATCTAGGCATCTTATCTATCTCTCAGCTCTAGACATCTCATGTCTCATCTCTCGCTAGACATCTTATATCTCATCTCTAGCTAGACATCTTATATCTCATCTCTAGACATCTCATCTCATCTCTAGACATCTCATCTCTCTCCCCCTTTTGGCTTCATCAAAATCCAACAGGTGCAAGCTAGCCTTAGGGATGGGGATACTTTTATCGTTCTCCTAGGAATGGGCTTTCTACCTAATATTTCTCCCTATGTATCGCTAATAAAGATTTGTTCTAGACTATTCAATACAATGTACGAGAATTAACAAGGAACAGCAATAATGGCTCATGATCCTAAATGATTGTATTCTCCCTAAACACTATGTAGGATAGTTAAACATGTTTTTCAAAGGAGATATTGATACATCAAATCTAATCATAATTAAATTAAGATCAAAACATACAAAACAGTTTTCTTTTTTTGAAGGTGAAAATTCTTTCCAAATGTAATTTTGATCCTCTCGAATTGATTAACATGATATCAAAAATAATTTTGATGTGTTTAAAAATGATGATTATGATATCAAATGAAATATGTGATTTTAAATTCAAATGAGATGAAATCTGATACCTAATGAAATCAAATGAGATCTATGAGTTTGAACTTGTGGTATCAAAGGAAATGATTGAATGCCAAATGAAATTTGTGATACCATATGAAATGAAATCAAATCAAATGAAATTTGTGTTTTTAAAAGTGCCAAAAATAATTTCCAAACAAATTGCATCACAGCATCTTAAGAGTTTATTATCGATGACAGCATGTGACTCTCTATTTTCAAGGGATCATTAACAGGTAATGTCCACTTACTTCTCTTCTATATTAAGATTAATCATCATTAAATCAAGAAAGGAAGCATATAAGAGAGGTATGTTATCAATTACTTTCCAGCATGTCATTTAGAGGATACAGATGTGTGAGCTAGGATGATTTTCTAAGACAGTGAATGATTTTGAAGTCAATGCAGATTGAGAGAAACATCCTAAGTTGACACCCTTACCAATGCCATGTATGCATCATATGTAAGAGATGGTAAAGTGTAGATGTTACCACAGATGAGGGGTACTCATACTCTATTAGACTCAGGAATCTGAATCATACGCAGATAAGCATGCTTCCTGACATCTTCAAGAGGTGTGCTATCTCAAGTGGAAACCCCTAGCGCAAGTGCTTTGATGATTCGCTTCGGCAAGCTGAGCTACAACCACAAGCAGACATGACTGGGCAGTCACTCTACTCTTCCCATGGTTCAATAGTTGGCCTGCTATCGAAGGCGCTGATTGTTGTGAAAGCAACCTTGCTCAAACTTGATGATTGGTCCTGCATATGCTTGAGGAAACAAATGCTTTCTGATGGTCAGTGAAAGAACTTAAGATTTAACATTGAAGACCATCCTCAGGACATTCAAGTCAATCTGTGTTAATCAGCACAAGCTAATAATTTTAAGAAATCATGCTTGCTAATTGGTTTAAGAAAATATGAGCAATGATTATGTGAAAACTAATTTTGAAATTATCTATACATTCACATAGTTTCACTATCAAGACATGAACTCTATTTATACTCTCATGGATAAATATCAATGTGATAGTACAGAGAATATTAAACAGGTGGCATATTTTCAGAGTTTCATAAGCAAGTATAGTTCAATACATATGCCTCAAGGATGTTCATGTTAGATCATGAAGACATGTGAATTAATAACATAATGAGATTTTGAAAAAAGAGAATCTTCATCCTCACAAAATAATTTGATTAGGATTGAATTCGTTTTACAAAAACAACCAAATTTCAGCATATGATTACGAGAATAATTTCCAAATTTTAGCTCAAGTTCTTCTAGATATGCTCAGTGTGATCTCATTGTTCTTAGGACATCAACAAGCTTGAAATTAATACAGATTATAGCATGCTTGTGATACTATGCCATGTTTTACAGATCTAGCAGAGTTTAATTCAAGGCATTTCCTAAGATTTCTAATGCATGTCAGACAAGAGAGAGACTATCCATTTAATTTCACAACAGAATATGTAAGGGATAGAAATGCTCATGTGTATTGGCGAGAGTTTCTCAGGTTTGGTATAGCCATTCCACACATCTTGATAAGAGACATTTTCGTTGCCATTCTCTCTTGGTTATATTCATTGTTCAAGCTTCAATAATCTGTGTCAACATTCTTAACCACAAACTTGAACTGAGATCATTAGTAGATTGAGAACTTAAAGATGTAATTAAGAGGGATGTATTGTTCTCGAAATCATAGCTGCTTATGCATTGAAAACGTTGATGCAAGAGATACCACATGAAATGGAAAATCAGAAATAACTTTTGAGTGCTATCATGAGGTATAGTTGTCATGCAAGTTTGAAGAGGATCAGAATCTATTTTTGAAAGTTTGCATTTCAGAAGGATCTTTCAAAACTCAGGGTGAATGCATAAACTATTTTCTTTCATGACTATATGCACAAGGATATACAAGGTTTTTGATCAAGATAGTCATGGACAGCATGTAGATTATGAACATTACTTATTTCTTCAGCCCTTTTTTTTTTATGATGAATATAATGTTCACATCTTAGGATGCTTAATGTAAAATCTCAATAAGTCCATCTAACATTAGCATAGGAGATTTTACTATCAAATGCTTCGTTCCTAAGTGATCCCTTGCTTACCCAAGGAGATCTTCTATACTTATCCTTGGTTCGAAGCACTTTCTTCTGAGAGGTAGGATTCAAGAGCCTTTTCAATGATGATCGAGGAATCCACTCTCTCTTGTTCTTCTCAGGATAATTGAATGGAACTTTGTGATAGCTCATCCTTGAGACAGAACCATTGTCCCTTGTGGTGGCCGACAGCTTCTTATGATTGTACCAGTGGGTTTCAGCAGTTGCATCACCACGAGTTCTCTTCTTTGGGATAAGAGGAACTCTTGATTTTTCCTGCACAAGTAAGGCACTAGGAGGATGTTTTGGTACCCATTTGTACTTGGGTCCTACATGGTTAGCACTGGACCTTACTTGTCCTTTAGGAATCCATACAAACTTATTTCTCACATTTGAATTTCTTCTAAGACTGCATGTGTGAGAAATATGTCCTAATCTACCACAATAATGACAGATAATGGAATGATAATCAAAATGAGGCTTCCTATCATTATCATGATTAGTTTTCTTTAGAAAAGCTTTTTGTTCCTTTGAAATTTCAGTTTCTTTTGAAAGCTTTTCTTTTTCCTTCAACACGTGTTTACAATCAAAACATTTTTCAAGACATGTTGAAGTTTTCCCTACCGATAGTGGGCTAGCTATCGGAACCACTAGTTCTTTAAAAGAACCCTAGGAAACTTTAGATGTAGAAGAAGAAATTAGTTTTTCAAGTTTCCTATCTTTTTCTTTTAAGCCTAGAAGTTCTTTTGCAAGTTTACAATATTCAGTATATAACTCATTGTATGCATCTTGCAAATCAGAGAGTTCAATTTCAGATCCAGATACCTCACTTTCTGAATCTTCTAGGCAGAGATGGATACTCTCTTCACTGAAGTCTGCTTCCTCAATATCAGCTTCCAGAAGCTCATCAGTAGATGATCCACAAAGAGCACGAGTTGAGCTTTGGACAGCTGTGCTTTCAAGAGATGGGTTAGAAGCATATATCACATCAAGAGTATTCCAAATATCTCTAGCACTAGAGCAATGTTTGATTTTCTGGAAATCATTTTCAGTTAAGCCTTTGTATAAAATTTGCATTGCTCTAATGTTTAAGGAAAACAAATTTTTCTCCCTTTCAGTCCAGTTTCCTCTTGGTTTGAAATCAAAATCATTTTCAAAAATATCCCACATTTTCAAACTAGTGGATTTTATAAAACTTTCCATTCTTGCTTTCCACCAACAAAAATCAATATTTTCTAACACAGGTGGAATGGTATGATCAAAGCCTTTGGAAAACATTTTAACCCAAATCAGCCAAGGTCTTTGCACTTGAGATCGTTTGATCCTTTAAACAAGTGACCTGCTCTGATACCAAATGAAATTCGTGGCTGTCACCCAAGAGGGGGGGGTGAATTGGGTGAGGGAATAAAAACTTAAACTCTTTTCGAAAGACTGCTTGTGCTCGGTGATGATGATAATAAATAATGCTATGCACAAGTCAGTATGCTATGTGATGCAAAATAGAATGATCAAGTATAAATATATGCACACATAAATTTATCCTGGTTCGGTCACCCAGACCTACATCCAGTCCCCAGGCTACACCTGAGATTTCCAATCCACTATTCTTGTTTAAACCGGGCACAAGAGAAGCCTTTACACTTTAGGTTTTACGAGCACGGGTTCACCTAACAACCCACAGGTTTTACAACGGGTTCACCTGCAAACCTTACCGCAAGTTTTACGGGATCACTTGCAACCTTACAAACGCAAGTTTTACGGGCTAACTTGCAACCTATGGAGATTTAGAAAAACTTCTAAATGCTCCCCCTTACAAAATGTAAGATTACAATTATGTTCACTCTATGAACTGATTTTGTTAAACACTTAAGCTCAAAACTAACTCTCTCAAAGAGTGGATGATGTTACTCACTTAAGTACAAATGAATCACTCTCTAAGAATATTACATATCAAAGTCCGAGAGTAGAAGATGAGAGGAATGTAGAATAGTGTTTTCAGATAATAGCCCTGTTCTCTCTCACTTTTTCAAGCCCCCCTCTTCAGAAATGAAGAACATCCCTTTTATACCAGTCTCTGAATATCTAGCCGTTGGAGAGGCAATAAGACCGTTTGATTATAGACGTTGGGGCCTTGTTTACGTTGTCCTCATTAATGCACAGCAGGGTTGACTTTGCTTTATCTGAAAAGGTGCTCTGACCATGCTGTTCTGTCAACACTGTTCTGACAATACTATTCTGACAAAAGTCGTTCTGACATCTGAACACTTTGTACGGTCCGACTCTTGCTTGCTGTCAGAGAGGACTTCGTTCCTCAAGCATAAGTCCAGGATGTTAAGAGACTCACTATCGGAAGCTCTCTTGCTATCTGAAGCTCGTGGACTCTAACATTTTGCTTGCTATCACATAGAGGAACTTTGTCTTCCAAGCACTTGTCCATGAATGATAAGAGTGCTTTGCTATTGGATGCTCTCTTGCTATCAGACGCTCTCTTATGGACTCCGACTCTTGTGGGTAGTATGAGCTTTGACACCTTGAGTGAATCTTTAGATTATGTACTCCTCATGCTTGGTAGGTAACAATGTTGTTTGAATATCTGTTATCCTCTTGTTACCGTTGGAAGGAACATCTTCTTAAATGCTCAGCAGGGTTGACTTGCTTTATCTCTGAAAAGTAGTCCTGACACCTCTGCTCTGACAAAAGCATTCTTACTTCTGAGTATGTGACATTTACTCTTGTACTCTTGCTGACGGATGATCATCGTTCATCCGGAAGTGGCAATCTTGCTCTGCAAGGGTTAGTCTCTGAAATCCAATGCCAAGAGTCTTTCCATCCGGAAGCTCATTTGCATCCGCAAGTGTAACTAAGTTCTGCACATACTGGTTAGTCCAACATAGCAATATATATAATCAGATATAGTAAAACTACACATGTTGTGGGAAGTTTGCTATGGGAAGTAGTCTTACTTAGACTATGTTCTGACTTAGTGTAATGTCTACTGACTCTAAGGGATCTCTATTCCAATAGTCAGCTTAAGTCTCGTTAGTTTACTTTAAGTCTTCCTAAGTGACTCAGTGTGTCATTCATGCTATGTATATTAAGTCAACACACAATCACATGAAGTGGGAGTTTACTTAGTCTAGGATGTATCCGGAAGCACTTCTCCATCCGGAAGTGAATCCACTAGATGTAGGATTTTGTTTACTATTGCTCACTCTCGCTCAGTGTTAGGTCACTTCAACAGCCAGCGCTAGTCACTAAGCTATCGGAAGCACTTCTACTGGACGTTGCTTACATTCACTGACGCTTAGTGTTATCGTGTTCTATCAGTCTGCGCTAGTGAAAGTTTATCAGGAAGTGATTCCACTTGACGAGGCTTATTCACTGACGCTCGGGGATATATCTATTCTGTCAGCCTGCGCCAGTCTAAATCTTATCAGGAACGAATTTCACTTGACGAGGCTGATTCACTGACGCTTGGGGATATATCTATTCTGTCAGCCTGCGTCAGTCTAAATCCAACAGGAAGTGTTTTCACTTGGCGAAGTAGACTCACTGACGCTTGGGGTAATATATATTCTATCGCTCTGCGCCAGTCTAAGTCTAACAGGAAGCAACTTCACTTGACGTTGCATTTTCACTGACGCTCGGGGTTATATCTAGTTTATCAACCTGCACCAGTCTAAATCTATCAGGAAGCAATTTCTCTTCCGATTGAAACATAGCTTAGTCTTAAGGTGTATTAATTCTCATGGACTTACTTGCTGACGCTGGGGGATGAAAGCATTCATCCGCGTGTGCAAGTCCTAATCTATCCGGAAGTGATCTTGCATTCTCAAGTGATCTAACTCAGGATTCTAACCATGTCATCTAATCCCTCCTAAGTGTTGATTATGTTCTCTTAAGTACTAGACCATATCATACCTTAGTCACCATCAAAACTTAAGATTCTAACAAAGTCAACACACAATCACATGAAGTGGGAGTTTACTTAGTCTAGGATGTATCCGGAAGCACTTCTACATCCGGAAGTACTTTCACTTGATGAAGGATCTAGCTCACCATCACTTACTCTCGCTCAGTGTATTTCATTCCAACAGTCAGCGCTAGTCACTGAGCTATCGGAAGCACTTTTACTTGTCGTGGTGAACTTACTGTCACTTAGGGTTATACTTCTTTTATCAGCCTGTGCAAGTCTAAATCTAACAGGAAGCAATTTCGCTTGACGAGGCTGATTCACTGACGCTTGGGGATATATCTATTCTGTCAGCCTGCGCCAGTCTAAATCTTATCAGGAACGAATTTCACTTGACGAGGCTGATTCACTGACGCTTGGGGATATATCTATTCTGTCAGCCTGCGTCAGTCTAAATCCAACAGGAAGTGTTTTCACTTGGCGAAGTAGACTCACTGACGCTTGGGGTAATATCTATTCTATCGCTCTGCGCCAGTCTAAGTCTAACAGGAAGCAACTTCACTTGACGTTGCATTTTCACTGACGCTCGGGGTTATATCTAGTTTATCAACCTGCGCCAGTCTAAATCTAACAGGAAGCAATTTCACTTCCGATTGAAACATAGCTTAGTCTTAAGGTTGTGTACTAATTCTCATGGACTAAGTTATTTCCCCAGTGATTTACTTGCTGACGCTGGGGGATGAAAGCATTCATCCGCGTGCGCAAGTCCTAATCTATCCGGAAGTGATCTTGCATTCTCAAGTGATCTAACTCAGGATTCTAACCATGTCATCTAATCCTTCCTAAGTGTTGATTATGTTCTCTTAAGTACTAGACCATATCATACCTTAGTCACCATCAAAACTTAAGATTCTAACATTCTCCCCCTTTTTGATGATGACAAACCCATAGATGACTAGAGAACATAATTAAACTTAGATCACTTCCAGAGCTATATTTCATTCCCAGTTCTCTCCCCAGATATCTTATCTTTCAGCTCTAGACATCTCATGTCTCATCTCTAGACATCTCGTGTCTCATTTCTTCTCATTTCTCTCCCCCTTTTGGCTTCATCAAAATTCAACAAGTGCAAGCTAGCCTTAGGGATGGGGATACTTCTATCGTTCTCCTAGGAATGGGCTTTCTACCTAATATTTCTCCCTATTCTCCCTAAATATTATGTAGGATAACTAAACAGTGTGAGACAGAAGGAAGAAAATATTGATTCAGTATTCTAAGTGTGTTTACTCTCCCTAACCATAATGCAAGATATCAGAACATGTTTTGCAAGGATTAAGTCTAGATCAAAACATACAAAAACAGTTCTTTTTTTTTGAAGGTGAAAATTCTTTTTAAATATAAAAGACATCAAAAGTAATTTTGACCCTCTTGAAATGATTAACATGATATCAAAATAATTTTGGTGCGTTTAAAATGATGATTATGATATCAATTGAAAATTTGTGATTTTAAATTCGTGATACCAAATGAAATCAAATGAAATATGTGAGTTTGAACTTGTGATATCAAATGAAATGATTGAATGCCAAGTGAAATTTGTGATACCATGTGAAAAATGAAATCAAGTCAAATGAAATTTGTGAGTTTAAAGTGCCAAAAATAATTTCCAAATAATTGCATCACAGCATCTCAAGAGTTTATTATCTATGACAGCATGCAACTCTCTATTTTCAAGGGATCATTATCGAGCAATGTCCTTTACTTCTCTTCTATATTAAGGTTAATCATTACTGAATCAAGAAAGGAAGCATATAAGAGAGGTATGTTATCAATTTACTTTCCAGCATGTCATAAAGAGGATACAGATGTGTGAGCTAGGATGATTTTCTAAGACAGTGAATGATTTTGAAGTCAATGCAGATTGAGAAAAAGAAATCCTAAATTGACACCCTTACCAATGCCATGTATGCATCATATATAAGAGATGGTAAGGTGTAGATGTTACCACAGATGAGGAATCCTCATACTCTATTAGACTCATGAGTCTGAATTATGCGTAGATGAGCATGCTTCCTGACATCTTCAAGAGATGTGCTATCTCAAGTGGAAACCTCTAGCGCAAGTGCTTTGATGATTCGCTTCGGCAAGCTGAGCTACAACCACAAGCAGACATGACTGAGCAGTCACTCTACTCTTCCCATGGTTCAATAGTTGGCCTGCTATCGAAGACGCTGATTGTTGCGAAAGCAACCTTGCTCAAACTTGATGATTGATCCTGCATGTGCTTGAGGAAACAAGTGCTTCCTGATTGTCAGTGGAAGAACTTAAGATTTAACATTGGAGACCATCCTCAGGACATTCAAGTCAATCTGTGTTAATCAGCACAAGTTAATAATTTAAAAAAAAAAATCATGCTTGCTAATTGGGTTAAGAAAATATGAGCAATGATTATGTGAAAACTAATTTTGAAATTGTCTATACGTTCACATAGTTTCACTATCAAGACATGAACTCTATTTACTCTCATAGATAAATATCAATGTGATAGTACCGAGAGTATCAAACAGGTGGCATATTTTCAGAGTTTCATAAGCAAGTGTAGTTCAATAAATATGCCGCAAGGATGTTCATGTTAGATCATGAAGACATGTGAATTATTAACACAATGAAATTTTGAAAAATCTTCATCCTCACAAAAATGAAATACTGGAAATCTTCATGCTCACAGAATAGTTTGATTTTAAGACTAAATCCGGTTTACAAAAGCAACCAAATTTCAACATATGATTACGAGAATAATTTCCAAATTTTAGCTCAAGTTCTTCTAGATATGCTCAGTGTGATCTCATTGTTCTTAGGATATCAACAAGCTTGAAATTAATACAGATTATAGCATGCTTGTGATACTATGCCATGTTTTACAGATCCAGCAGAGTTTAATTCAAGGCATTTCCTAAGATTTCTAATGTATGTCAGACAAGAGAGAGACTATCCATTAAATTTCACAACAGAATGTGTAAGGGATAGAAATGCTCATGTGTATTGGCGAGAGTTTCTCCGGTTTAGTATAGCCATTCCACACATCTTGATAAGGGGCATTTTCGTTGTCATTCTCTCTTGGTTATATTCATTGTTCAAGCTTCAATAATCTGTGTCAACATTCTTCAACCACAAACTTGAACTGAGATCATTAGTAGATTGAGAACTTAAAGATGTAATTAAGAGGGATGTATTGTTCTCGAAACCATAGCTGCTTATGCATTGAAAAACTTGATGCAAGAGATACCACATGAAATGGAAAATCTATCATGCACTTAGAGAATACTTGCTATGTGTACGGCATGGTGAATCTATCATGACTATATGCACAAGGATATACAAAGTTTTTGATCAAGATAATTATGGACAGTATGTGGATCATGAACATTATTAATTTCCTTAAGCTTTCTTCTATGATTAATACAATGTTCACATCTTTGGACGCTTAATGTAAAATCTCAATAAGTCCATCTAACATCAGCATAGGAGATTTTACTATCAAATGCTTCGTTGCTAAGTGATCCCTTGCTTACCCAAGGAGATCTTCTATACTTATCCTTGGTTCGAAGCACTTTCTTCTGAGAGGTAGGATTCAAGAGCCTTTTCAATGTTGATCGAGGAATCCACTCTCTCTTGTTCTTCTCAGGATAGTTGAAAGGAACTCTGTGGTAGCTCATCCTTGAGATAGAACCATTGTTCCTTATGGTAGTGCACTGCTTTTTATGATTGTACCAGGTGGTTGCAGCAGTGACATCACCACGAGCTCTCTTCTTTTGGGCAAGAGGAACTCTTGATATTTCCTGCGCAAGTAAGGCACTGGGAGGATGTTTTGGTACCCATTTGTACTTGGGTCCTACTTGGTTAGCACTGGACCTTACTTGTCCTTTAGGAATCCATACAAACTTATTTCTCACATTTGAATTTCTTCTAAGACTGCATGTGTGAGATATATGTCCTAATCTACCACAATAATGACAGATAATGGAATGATAATCAAAATGGGGTTTTCTATCATTATCATGATTAGTTTTCTTTAGAAAAGTCTTTTGTTCCTTTGAAATCTCAGTTTCTTTTGAAAGCTTTTCTTTTTCCTTCAACAAGTGTTTACAATCAAAACATTTTTCAAGACATGTTGAAGTTTTCCCTGCCGATCGTGGACTAACTATCGGAACCACTAGTTCTTTAAAAGAAACCTCGGAAACTTTGGACGTAGAAGAAGAAATTAGTTTTTCAAGTTTTCTATCTTTTTCTTTTAAGCCTAGAAGTTCTTTTGCAAGTTTACAATATTCGGTATATAACTCATTGTATGCATCTTGCAATTCAGAAAGTTCAAGTTCAGATCCAGATACCTCACTCTCTGAATCTTCTAGGCAGAAATGGATACTCTCTTCACTGAAGCCTGCTTCCTCAATATCAGCTTCCAGAAACTCATCAGTAGATGATCCACAAAGAGCACGAGTTGAGCTTTGGACAGCTGCGCTTTCAAGAGATGGGTTAGAAGCATATATCACATCAAGAGTATTCCAAATATCTTTAGCACTAGAGCAATGTTTGATTTTCTGGAAATCATTTTCAGTTAAGCCTTTGTATAAAATTTGCATTGCTCTAATGTTTAAGGAAAACAAATTTTTCTCCTTTTCAGTCCAGTTTCCTCTTGGTTTGAAATCAAAATCTTTTTCAAAAATATCCCACATTTTCAAACTAGTGGATTGTATAAAACTTTCCATTCTTGCTTTCCACCAACAAAAATCAATATTTTCCAACACAGGTGGAATGGTATGATCAAAGCCTTTGGAAAACATTTTAACCCAAATCAGTCAAGGTCTTTACACTTGAGATCGTTGGATCCTTTAAACAAGTGACCTGCTCTGATACCAAATGAAATGTGTGGCTGTCACCCAAGAGGGGGGGTGAATTGGGTGAGGGAATAAAACTTTGACTCTTTTCCGAAAGACTGCTTGTGCTTGGTGATGATGTTAATAAGTGATGATATGCACGAGTCAGTATATTATGTGATGCAAAATAGAATGTTTAAATGTAAGTTTATGCACACATAAATTTATCCTGGTTCGGTCACCCAGACCTACATCCAGTCCCCAGGCTCCACCTGAGATTTTCAATCCACTATTCTTGTTTAAACCGGGCACAAGAGAAGCCTTTACACTTTAGGTTTTACGAGCACGGGTTCACCTAACAACCCACAGGTTTTACAACGGGTTCACCTGCAAACCTTACAAACGCAAGTTTTACGGGCTAACTTGCAACCTATGGAGATTTAGAAAAACTTCTAAATGCTCCCCCTTACAAATGTAAGATTACAATTATGTTCACTCTATGAACTGATTGTGCTAAACACTTAAGCTCAAATGACTCTCTCTAAGAGTAGATGATGTTACTCACTTAAGTACAAAAGAATCAATCTCTAAGAATATTACATATCTAAGTCCGAGAGTAGAAGATGAGAGGAATGTAGAATAGTGTTTCAGACAATAAGCTCTGTTCTCTCTCTCTCTTAGTTCTTCTGAATGTAGATGTTCCTTTTATACCAGCCTCTGATTATCCAACCGTTGGAGAGGCAATAAGGCCGTTTGAATATAGCCGTTGGGCCTTGTTTACGTTGTCCTCATTAATGCACAGCAGAGTTGACTTTGCTTTATCTGAATAGGGTGCTTTGTCCAGCTGTTCTGTCAACACTGTTCTGACAACACTGTTCTGGCAAAAGTCGTTCTGACATCTATACACTGTACGGTCTGACTCTTGCTTGTTGTCAGATGAGGACTTCGTTCCTCAAGCATAAGTCCAGGATGTTAAGAGACTCACTATCGGAAGCTCTCTTGCTATCTAAAGTGAAGCTCGTGGACTCTAACATTTTGCTTGCTATCACATAGAGGAACTTTGTCTTCCAAGCACTTGTCCATGAATGATAAGTGTGCTTTGCTATTGGATGCTCTCTTGCTATCAGAAGCTCTCTTATGGACTCTGACTCTTGTGGGCAGTATGAGCTTTGACACCTTGAATGAATCTTCAGATTATATTCTCCTTATCTCTCATACTCCTCATGCTTGGTAGGTAACAATGTTGTTTGAATATCTGTTATCCTCTTGTTACCGTTGGAAGGAACATCTTCTTAAATGCTTAGCAGAGTTGACTTGCTTTATCACTGAAAAGTAGTCCTGACACCTCTGCTCTGACAAAAGCATTCTTACTTCTGAGTATGTGACATTTTCTCTTGTACTCTTGCTGACGGATGATCATCGTTCATCCTGAAGTGGCAATCTTGCTCTGCAAGTGTTAATCTCTGAAATCCAATGCCAAGAGTCTTTGCATCCGGAAGCTCAGTTGCATCCGGAAGTGTGATTAAGTTCTGCACATACTGGTTAGTCCAACATAGCAATATATATAATCAGATATAGTAAAACTATACATGTTGTGGGAAGTTTGCTATGGGAAGTAGTCTTACTTAGACTATGTTCTGACTTAGTGTAATGTCTACTGACTCTAAGGGATCTCTATTCCAATAGTCAGCTTAAGTCTCGTTAGTTTACTCTAAGTCTTCCTAAGTGACTCAGTGTGTCATTTGTTCATGCTATGTATATTAAGTCAACACACAATCACATGAAGTGGGAGTTTACTTAGTCTAGGATGTATCTGGAAGCACTTCTACATCCGGAAGTACTTTCACTTGATGAAGGATCTAGCTCACCATCACTTACTCTCGCTCAGTGTATTTCATTCCAACAGTCAGCGCTAGTCACTGAGCTATCGGAAGCACTTTTACTTGTCGTGGTGAACTTACTGTCACTTAGGGTTATACTTCTTTTATCAGCCTGTGCAAGTCTAAATCTAACAGGAAGCAATTTCGCTTGACGAGGCTGATTCACTGACGCTTGGGGATATATCTATTCTGTCAGCCTGCGCCAGTCTAAATCTTATCAGGAACGAATTTCACTTGACGAGGCTGATTCACTGACGCTTGGGGATATATCTATTCTGTCAGCCTGCGTCAGTCTAAATCCAACAGGAAGTGTTTTCACTTGGCGAAGTAGACTCACTGACGCTTGGGGTAATATCTATTCTATCGCTCTGCGCCAGTCTAAGTCTAACAGGAAGCAACTTCACTTGACGTTGCATTTTCACTGACGCTCGGGGTTATATCTAGTTTATCAACCTGCGCCAGTCTAAATCTAACAGGAAGCAATTTCACTTCCGATTGAAACATAGCTTAGTCTTAAGGTTGTGTACTAATTCTCATGGACTAAGTTATTTCCCCAGTGATTTACTTGCTGACGCTGGGGGATGAAAGCATTCATCCGCGTGCGCAAGTCCTAATCTATCCGGAAGTGATCTTGCATTCTCAAGTGATCTAACTCAGGATTCTAACCATGTCATCTAATCCTTCCTAAGTGTTGATTATGTTCTCTTAAGTACTAGACCATATCATACCTTAGTCACCATCAAAACTTAAGATTCTAACAAAACAGTCCTTTACTTTAAAGAAACCACAAATGCTCATGAAACTTTTCAAAACAATCACCAACCACCATATTAATATCAAATTTACAATTCCAAATGACTTCCCGACTTCACAAACCTTCCACCAAACTCTAATATTCCCATACATGACCATATCCCTTTCTCTTTAACACTTTAATTACCAAATTCCTTACAAACACCAATCCAAATAAAATCAACATTCCAACATCATTAAATAACTTCAATAAACATTTCTTTATCACTAATTTATTCAAACTAACCTTCATGAACAGTTTACTAACTTCAAAGAATCACAACTTCCACCATAATTTCCCAAATGCTTAGTCTCATCTAGAAAATCCAAATGCTTCCACACATAATCAAGTTTAATACCTCAATTCCAATATTAAAACATTAGTGTTCCAAAATCACAATATAAACAAAAACCCCAACTCTAAAGAATACCTAATATTCCCCAAAAATCCTAAGGTAATCTCCCACTTAAAGAAACATCAAATACCCTATCCAAACTTCAATTAACCACTAAATAAGCACTATGGTAGCTTGTAAATACTAAATTCCCAATTTCTCACAAAACCCTAACTTTTAAAAAAACAACAACATCTCAAGATCAACATCACAAAGGGTTGGAAAAGCTTACAAAGTTCAAGAGTGAGAGGAAAAGAGTGTCACCGCCGCCGGCCGTCGTGGGACTCGCCGGAAATTGACCACTTATGGTGGCTGGCCGAGCTGGGCCTCAACAGAAAAAGGAAGGGATGAGAAAAGAAGTTGGAAGGGCTAGGTGGTTTGAAAGAATCGAAGAAGAAGCAAGGCTTACCTTGCGCCGCCGTACACCGCCGTTCACCGGCCAAAACCGCCGGAAAAACATAAAGAAAAACGAAGGAACTAGTGTGAGAACGAGCAGATCGGCCGAGTTCCATTGCACACTGAGTAACCCACGTGATTTTGCAACCTTTAATGGAAGAAGGAAGGTGAAGAGATGAAGAAAATGGTGAGAAAGTGAGGTGGAAGGTAAGGGCTGAATGGTTTTGAAGGTAAATGGGGGGTGGGGGCGTCGGTTTTGTAGCATAAGGAAGGAGGGATGTGTTTGGTTTGAAAGTTTATGGGTTAGGCTTAATGTAATTGTAGCAAAATTTACCATATTGTCCTCTTTTAATTTGAATCTACTAAAACAAGCCTCCAATCTCCTTAGCTTTCAAAATATTTTAGATTCCATCATACCCTCATATTTCTATTTCTTCAATTGTTTAATTAATTATTTAGCTACTAATTTTCCTAAAACTTCCAAAATATCCCAAAAATCACCAAAAATTCTAAAAATTCCTAAATTTTCTAATTGTCTTCACTAAAAACATTTCTAGTCTTGTATTAAATTTCCAGGATGTTACATTATACATCATTACCTTCATCATACTCCCAATTCCTATGCCTTCAAGTTTGAATTAGAACAATAACTGGAACATCAATCCTGAAATAGTCAAATCCTAGTGTCCAAACTCTAATACATATCACACATTTTCCTTTATGCCCAATTCAGCCAATACAAATTCAACCATGACAGCAAAACAACAAACAAGGACTCTTAATCAATTCATTCAACCCAATCTTAAAACAAGATTTATATATATATATATAGTCAATTCTCTAAATCATTCTCATAACATACAACATAACCCATCATCCTTGCAACTAAAAACTATCGCTTCTACCCTTCAAGTAGTTCAATTATACCCAACTTCCTAGAATATAAACCCCCTAACAACTACAATTCATATTTCATCATTCTTAGCAAACTTCCTTCTTCTCCATTACTTTCATCTAAAATCACATTTTCAATCCTTTAATATCACATCAAAATGATCAATAAACCTATCATACCATCAACCAAAGAACTAGCCAGGATAACTTCAATAATCAGTAACAGAAGAATCGCAATGAATCTCTTCAAAACAATTATAAAACTAATCCACTTGCCAAATAAAAGTTACACAATTAACACAAAAGAAAATCATGTTACTAAATCTCTAACCACTTAAGATTTAAGCTTTTAAAATCAGTTTTTCCTTCAAATCAATCAGATTGATTATATCTGCAAACACCCTCTATGTGATTAATGATAAGCGTGGCTGTCACCCAAGAGGGGGGGTGAATTGGGTGAGGGAATAAATTCTTTAAAATCTTCTTTTCGAAAGACTGCTTGTGCTTGGTGATAATATATAAAAGTGGTGGTATGCACAAGTCAGTGTGTTATGTGATGCAAAATAGAATGTTTGAGTGTAAATTTATGCACACATAAATTTATCCTGGTTCGGTCACCCAGACCTACATCCAGTCCCCAGGCTCCACCTGAGATTTTCAATCCACTATTCTTGTTTAAACCAGGCACAAGAGAAGCCTTTACACTTTAGGTTTTACGAGCACGGGTTCACCTAACAACCCACAGGTTTTACACCGGGTTCACCTGCAAACCTTACAAATGCAAGTTTTACGGGCTAACTTGCAACCTATGGAGATTTAGACAACCTCTAAATGCTCCCCCTTACAAATTGTAAGTTTACACTATGTTCACTCTATGAACTGATTGTGCTAAACACTTAAGCTCAAAACTAACTCTCTCTAAGAGTGGATGATGTTACTCACTTAAGTACAATAAAATTACTCTCTGAAAAATATCACAAATCTGGATCTGAGAGTAGTAGAAGATGTGTAGAATGAAGAGTATGATATATCAGATACTTTTCTCTGTTCTCTCTTTTTCTTCCATATCTTCTCTTCTGAATGAATTGTTAGAATCTTAAGTTTTGATGGTGACTAAGGTATGATATGGTCTAGTACTTAAGAGAACATAATCAGCACTTAGGAAGGATTAGATGACATGGTTAGAATCCTGAGTTAGATCACTTGAGAATGTAAGATCACTTCCGGATAGATTAGGACTTGCGCATGCGGATGAATGTTTTCATCCCCCAGCATCAGCAAGTAAATCACTGGGAAATAACTTAGTCCATGAGAATTAGGTACACAAAATCTTAAGACTAAGCTATGTTTCAATCGGAAGTGAGTTTGCTTCCTGTTAGACTTAGACTGGCGCAGAGCGACAGAATAGATATTACCCCAAGCGTCAGTGAGTCTACTTCCCCAAGTGAAAGCGCTTCCTGTTAGACTTAGACTGGCGCAGAGCAATAGAATAGTTATTACCCCAAGCGTCAGTAAGTCTACTTCGCCAAGTGAAAGCACTTCCTATTAGATTTAGACTGGCGCAGGTTGATAGACTAGATATAACCCCGAGCGTCAGCGGAAATGCAACATCAAGTGAAGTTGCTTCCTGTTAGATCTTGACTGGCGCAGACTGATAGAATAGATTTCACCCTAAGCGTCAGTGAATTCACCACGTCAAGTAAAAGTGCTTCCGATAGCTCAGTGACTAGCGCTGAGTGGTGGAATTAAATAGACTAAGCGAGAGCAAGTCTTATTGAACTAAATCCCTCATCAAGCGAATTTACTTCCGGATGTAGAAGTGCTTCCGGATACCCCTTAGATTTAGGGATCACCCACTGCATGAGACTATATGATTATATTACTAAACTAACGTTCAAGTGCAGCACACTCAGTAAGGTTGCTTCCGGATGAGAAGTTACTTCCGCAAGCAAAAAGAATGTCTGAACGTTCAAGAGATGCAGTGTCAGAATGCTTATGTCAGAGCAGAGGTGTCAGGACTACTTTTCAGAAATAAAGCAAGTCAACCCTGCTGAAGCATTTAAGAAGATGTTCCTTCCAACGGTAACAAGAGGATAACAGACATATTCAAACAACATTGTTACCTACCAAGCATGAGGAGTATGAGAACATAATCTGAAGATTCACTCAAGGTGTCAAAGCTCATACTGCCCACAAGAGTCAGAGTCCATAAGAGAGCTTCTGATAGCAAGAGAGGATCCAATAGCAAAGCACTCTTATCATTCATGGACAAGTGCTTGGAAGACAAAGTTCCTCTATGTGATAGCAAGCAAAATGTTAGAGTCCACGAGCTTCAGATAGCAAGAGAGCTTCCGATAGTGAGTCTCTTAACATCCTGGACTTATGCTTGAGGAACGAAGTCCTCTCTGACAGCAAGCAAGAGTCGGACCGTACAAAGTGTTCAGATGTCAGAACGACTTTTGTCAGAATAGTATTGTCAGAACAGTGTTGACAGAACAGCATGGTCAGAGCACCTTTTCAGATAAAGCAAAGTCAACCCTGCTGTGCATTAATGAGGACAACGTAAACAAGGCCCCAACGTCTATAATCAAACGATCTTATTGCCTCTCCAACGGCTAGATATTCAGAGACTGGTATAAAAGGGATGTTCTTCATTTCTGAAGTGGGGGCTTGAAAGAGAGAGAGAGAACAGAGCTTATTGTCTGAAACACTATTCTACATTCCTCTCATCTTCTACTCTCGGACTTAGATATGTAATATTCTTAGAGAGTGATTCTTTTGTGCTTAAGTGAGTAACACCATCTACTCTTAGAGAGAGTCATTCGAGCTTAAGTGTTTAGCACAATCAGTTCATAGAGTGAACATAATTGTAATCTTACATTTTGTAAGGGGGAGCATTTAGAAGTTTTCTAAATCTCCATAGGTTGCAAGTTAGCCCGTAAAACTTGCGTTTGTAAGGTTTGCAGGTGAACCCGTTGTAAAACCTGTGGGTTGTTAGGTGAACCCGTGCTCGTAAAACCTAAAGTGTAAAGGCTTCTCTTGTGCCTGGTTTAAACAAGAATAGTGGATTGAAAATCTCAGGTGGAGCCTGGGGACTGGATGTAGGTCTGGGTGACCGAACCAGGATAAATTTATGTGTGCATAAACTTACATTTAAACATTCTATTTTTGCATCACATAACATACTGACTTGTGCATACCATTACTCAGTAACATCATCACCAAGCACAAGCAGTCTTTCGAAAAGAAATAAAGTTTTTATTCCCTCACCCAATTCACCCCCCCTCTTGGGTGACAGCCACGCATTTCATTTGGTATCAGAGCAGGTCACTTGTTTAAAGGATCCAACGATCTCAAGTGTAAAGACCTTGGCTGATTTGGGTTAAAATGTTTTCCAAAGGCTTTGATCATACCATTCCACCTGTGTTAGAAAATATTGATTTTTGTTGGTGGAAAGCAAGAATGGAAAGTTTTATACAATCCACTAGTTTGAAAATGTGGGATATTTTTGAAAATGATTTTGATTTCAAACCTAGAGGAAACTGGACTGAAAAGGAGAAAAATTTGTTTTCCTTAAATATTAGAGCAATGCAAATTTTATACAAAGGCTTAACTGAAAATGATTTCCAGAAAATCAAACATTGCTCTAGTGCTAAAGATATTTGGAATACTCTTGATGTGATATATGCTTCTAACCCATCTCTTGAAAGCACAGCTGTCCCAAGCTCAACTCGTGCTCTTTGTGGATCATCTACTGATGAGCTTCTGGAAGCCGATATTGAGGAAGCAGGCTTCAGTAAAGAGAGTATCCATTTCTGCCTAGAAGATTCAGAAAGTGAGGTATCTGAATCTGAACTTGAACTCTCTGAATTGCAAGATGCATACAATGAGTTATATACCGAATATTGTAAACTTGCAAAAGAACTTCTAGGCTTAAAAGAAAAGGATAGGAAACCTGAAAAACTAATTTCTTCTTCTACGTCCAAAGTTTCCAAGGTTCCTCTTAAAGAACTAGTTGTTCCGATAGTTAGCCCACGATCGGCAGAGAAAACTTCAACATGTCTTGAAAAATGTTTTGGTTGTAAACACGTGTTGAAGGAAAAAGAAAAGCCTTCAAAAGAAACTGAGATTTCAAAGGAACAAAAAGCTTTTCTAAAAGAAACTAATCATGATAATGATAGAAAATCTCATTTTGATTATCATTCCATTATCTGTCATTATTGTGGTAGATTAGGACATATTTCTCACACATGCAGTCTTAGAAGAAAGCTTGAAGAAATAAGTAATGTTCATAATCTACATACTGTCCATGACTATCTTGATCAAAAACCTTGTATATCCTTGTGCATATAGTCATGAAAGATTCACCATGCCATACACATAGGACGTAATCTAAATGCATGTGAACTATATATAGCCTACAAACTGACCTTCAGATCCAGACTTGGATACAAAAGGAAGGAACTATCTGGTATTTTGTAGGAAGGGCAATCCGAAGGTTCAGCAAGACAAGGGTGAAGAAGACCCTTGCTAAAAGGAAGATCTCCTCCCCCCACAGTGAGCCATCTGATTCATGTGCCCCCAACAATCTGCTAGCTCAGAGGCAAACTTGAGATAGCGCTGAGTGATCAACCTGCGGAGATACCTTCTGCTGAACCTGTGTCTCCCTCTGCGCCAGCACCCAATCTGAGTGAAGAGCTGTGTATGGAGTATGGGTTCAAGAGGCCAGAGATGCCAGTGGTAGTGATCACAAAGTAAATTCATCCCTCTGCACCAGCTCCAATCCATCCTATTAGCCTCAGCAAGACTCAGGACTGTACCTCATCTGAACAATTAGTCAAGTCTTGATAAGCATTCGTCACGCATAGATTTTGGTACTGCTCTAAATATAGATTCCATGCATTGCCAACCAAAATCAAGCGAGCTACTGCTAGAAGCGAATGGAGCTATGGTGATATCATTCTTACCTTCCTCTTTACTTGAATAATCACTTGGCTAGTAAATGCATGATGGGCTCAACAGCTTTTATTTCTCTGAAACTGATATGATTTCCCTTATCTATGATGAACACTTATTTTCTGTAAAAACGACCCTATCATATCAAATTCATTTTCTGATATAATGCATACAGATTTTACAAATTCAAGAAGTCCGACACCTTGAAACTGAACCTTCTTCAAAACCTTCTGAATTTGTGCATGTTGAATCATTGTGTTCTAAGATTTCTGACATTGTTAAGATGATTCGGAACTAGTTTCAGAATTTTGACACTAAAACTAAAAATCTTCCTCAGAGTTTTCATATGGTGTCTAAATCATTTTACTCATATATGCTTAGTGAATTCTTTTAAGGGCACCTCTCATGGAAGAAAATGGTTTATGCATTCACCTTGATTTTTGAAAGATCCTTTTGAAATACAAACTTTCAAAACAGATTCTGATCCTCTTTAAACCTACATGACAACCGTACCTCATGATAGCACTCAAAAGCTATTTCTGATTTTCCATTTCATGTGGTATCTCTTGCATCAACTTTTTCAATGCATAAGCAGCTATGGTTTCGAGAACAATACATCCCTCTTAATTACATCTTTAAGTTCTCAATCTACTAATGATCTCAGTTCAAGTTTGTGGTTTAAGAATGTTGACACAGATTATTGAAGCTTGAACAATGAATATAACCAAGAGAGAATGACAACGAGAATGTCTCTTATCAAGATGTGTGGAATGGCTATACCAAACCTGAGAAACTTTCGCCGATACACATGAGCATTTCTATCCCTTACATATTCTGTTGTGAAATTAAATGGATAGTCTCTCTCTTGTCTGACATGCATTAGAAATCTTAGGAAATGCCTTGAATTAAACTCTGCTAGATCTGTAAAACATGGCATAGTATCACAAGCATGCTATAATCTGTATTAATTTCAAGCTTGTTGATATCCTAAGAACAATGAGATCACATTGAGCATATCTAGAAGAACTCGAGCTAATATTTGGAAATTATTCTCGTAATCATATGCTGAAATTTGATTGTTTTTGTAAACCGAATTTAGTCTTAAAATCAAACTATTCTGTGAGCATGAAAATTTCCAGTATTTCATTTTTGTGAGGATGAAGATTTTTTTTTTCAAAATTTCATAGTGTTAATAATTCACTTGTCTTCATGATCTAACATGAACATCCTTGAGGCATATTTATTGAACTATACTTGCTTATGAAACTCTGAAAATATGCCACCTGTTTGATACTCTTTGTACTATCACATTGATATTTATCTATGAGAGTAAATAGAGTTCATGTCTTGATAGTGAAACTATGTGAACGTATAGACAATTTCAAAATTAGTTTTCACATAATCATTGCTCATATTTTCTTAAACCAATTAGCAAGCATGATTTCTTAAAATTATTAACTTGTGCTGATTAACACAGATTGACTTGAATGTCCTGAGGATGGTCTTCAATGTTAAATCCTAAGTTCTTTCACTGACCATCAGAAAGCATTTGTTTCCTCAAGAATATGCAGGACCAATCATCAAGTTTGAGCAAGGTTGCTTTCACAACAATCAGCGCCTTCGATAGCAGGCCAACTATTGAACCATGGGAAGAGTAGAGTGACTGCCCAGTCATGTCTGCTTGTGGTTGTAGCTCAGCTTGCCGAAGCGAATCATCAAAGCACTTGCGCTAGGGGTTTCCACTTGAGATAGCACACCTCTTGAAGATGTCAGGAAGCATGCTTATCTGCGTATGATTCAGATTCCTGAATCTAATAGAGTATGAGGACCCCTCATCTGTGGTAATATCTACACCTTACCATCTCTTATATATGATACATACATGGCATTGGTAAGGGTGTCAATTTAAGATGCTTTTCTCAATCTGCATTGACCTCAAAATCATCCTCTACCTTAGAAAATCATCCCAGCTCACACATCTGTATCCTTTATATGACACGCTGGAAAGTAATTGATAACATACCTCTCTTATATGCTTCTATTCTTGATCTTATGATGATTAATTTTTAATATAGAAGAAAAGTAGATGGACATTACTTGTTAATGATTCCTTGAAAATAGAGAGTCACATGCTGTCATCGATAATAAACTCTTAAGATGCTGTGATGAAATTTGTTTGGAAATTATTTTTGGCACTTTTAAAATCACAAATTTCATTTGATTTCATTTCATTTCATATGGTATCACAAATTTCATTCGGCATTCAATTATTTCATTTGATACCACAAGTTCAAACTCACAGATCTCATTTGATTACATTTGGTATCAGATTTCATCTCATTTGAATTTAAAATCACATATTTCATTTGATATCATAATCATCATTTTTAAACACATCAAAATTATTTTTGATATCACGTTAATCAAATCGAGAGGATCAAAATTACTTTTGATATCGTTTACATTTGGAGAGAATTTTCACCTTCAAAAAGAGAATTTTTTTTTGTATGTTTTGCTCTTGACTTAATCCTTGAAAAACATGTTTAGCTATCCTACATAATGATTAGGGCGAATACAATCATTTAGGATCATGAATCATTATTGTTTTCCTTGATAATTCTCGTACGTTGTTTTGAATAGTCTAGAACAAATCCTTATTAACGATACATAGGGAGAAATATTAGGTAGAAAGCCCATTCCGAGGAGAACGTTAGGAGTATCCCCATCCCTATTAAGGCTAGCTTGCACTTGTTGAATTTTGATGAAGCCAAAAGGGGGAGAGAGATGAGAGATGAGACATGAGTTGTCTAGAGATGAGATATGAGATGAGACATGAGATGTCTAGAGCTGAAAGGTAAGATAAGATATCTAAGTTTAATTATAGCTCTGGGAGTGCTCTGGGAGTGATACATGAGTTGTCTAGAGATGAGATATGAGATGAGACATGAGATGTCTAGAGCTGAAAGGTAAGATAAGATATCTAAGTTTAATTATAGCTCTGGGAGTGCTCTGGGAGTGATCTAAGTTTAATTATGTTCTCTAGTCATCTATGGGTTTGTCATCATCAAAAAGGGGGAGAATGTTAGAATCTTAAGTTTTGATGGTGACTAAGGTATGATATGGTCTAGTACTTAAGAGAACATAATCAGCACTTAGGAAGGATTAGATGACATGGTTAGAATCCTGAGTTAGATCACTTGAGAATGTAAGATCACTTCCGGATAGATTAGGACTTGCGCATGCGGATGAATGTTTTCATCCCCCAGCATCAGCAAGTAAATCACTGGGAAATAACTTAGTCCATGAGAATTAGGTACACAAAATCTTAAGACTAAGCTATGTTTCAATCGGAAGTGAGTTTGCTTCCTGTTAGACTTAGACTGGCGCAGAGCGACAGAATAGATATTACCCCAAGCGTCAGTGAGTCTACTTCCCCAAGTGAAAGCGCTTCCTGTTAGACTTAGACTGGCGCAGAGCAATAGAATAGTTATTACCCCAAGCGTCAGTAAGTCTACTTCGCCAAGTGAAAGCACTTCCTATTAGATTTAGACTGGCGCAGGTTGATAGACTAGATATAACCCCGAGCGTCAGCGGAAATGCAACATCAAGTGAAGTTGCTTCCTGTTAGATCTTGACTGGCGCAGACTGATAGAATAGATTTCACCCTAAGCGTCAGTGAATTCACCACGTCAAGTAAAAGTGCTTCCGATAGCTCAGTGACTAGCGCTGAGTGGTGGAATTAAATAGACTAAGCGAGAGCAAGTCTTATTGAACTAAATCCCTCATCAAGCGAATTTACTTCCGGATGTAGAAGTGCTTCCGGATACCCCTTAGATTTAGGGATCACCCACTGCATGAGACTATATGATTATATTACTAAACTAACGTTCAAGTGCAGCACACTCAGTAAGGTTGCTTCCGGATGAGAAGTTACTTCCGCAAGCAAAAAGAATGTCTGAACGTTCAAGAGATGCAGTGTCAGAATGCTTATGTCAGAGCAGAGGTGTCAGGACTACTTTTCAGAAATAAAGCAAGTCAACCCTGCTGAAGCATTTAAGAAGATGTTCCTTCCAACGGTAACAAGAGGATAACAGACATATTCAAACAACATTGTTACCTACCAAGCATGAGGAGTATGAGAACATAATCTGAAGATTCACTCAAGGTGTCAAAGCTCATACTGCCCACAAGAGTCAGAGTCCATAAGAGAGCTTCTGATAGCAAGAGAGGATCCAATAGCAAAGCACTCTTATCATTCATGGACAAGTGCTTGGAAGACAAAGTTCCTCTATGTGATAGCAAGCAAAATGTTAGAGTCCACGAGCTTCAGATAGCAAGAGAGCTTCCGATAGTGAGTCTCTTAACATCCTGGACTTATGCTTGAGGAACGAAGTCCTCTCTGACAGCAAGCAAGAGTCGGACCGTACAAAGTGTTCAGATGTCAGAACGACTTTTGTCAGAATAGTATTGTCAGAACAGTGTTGACAGAACAGCATGGTCAGAGCACCTTTTCAGATAAAGCAAAGTCAACCCTGCTGTGCATTAATGAGGACAACGTAAACAAGGCCCCAACGTCTATAATCAAACGATCTTATTGCCTCTCCAACGGCTAGATATTCAGAGACTGGTATAAAAGGGATGTTCTTCATTTCTGAAGTGGGGGCTTGAAAGAGAGAGAGAGAACAGAGCTTATTGTCTGAAACACTATTCTACATTCCTCTCATCTTCTACTCTCGGACTTAGATATGTAATATTCTTAGAGAGTGATTCTTTTGTGCTTAAGTGAGTAACACCATCTACTCTTAGAGAGAGTCATTCGAGCTTAAGTGTTTAGCACAATCAGTTCATAGAGTGAACATAATTGTAATCTTACATTTTGTAAGGGGGAGCATTTAGAAGTTTTCTAAATCTCCATAGGTTGCAAGTTAGCCCGTAAAACTTGCGTTTGTAAGGTTTGCAGGTGAACCCGTTGTAAAACCTGTGGGTTGTTAGGTGAACCCGTGCTCGTAAAACCTAAAGTGTAAAGGCTTCTCTTGTGCCTGGTTTAAACAAGAATAGTGGATTGAAAATCTCAGGTGGAGCCTGGGGACTGGGTGACCGAACCAGGATAAATTTATGTGTGCATAAACTTACATTTAAACATTCTATTTTTGCATCACATAACATACTGACTTGTGCATACCATTACTCAGTAACATCATCACCAAGCACAAGCAGTCTTTCGAAAAGAAATAAAGTTTTTATTCCCTCACCCAATTCACCCCCCCTCTTGGGTGACAGCCACGCATTTCATGAATGTCTCTTTTATACTCGGCTTCATAGGCTTCTGTGGCAGGTTGAATATGAACGTTTGAATAAAGCCGTTAATCCTATGTTACCGTTGAGAAGTACATCTTCATTAATGTTTAGCAGGGTTGACTTGCTTTATCTCTGAAAAGTAGTCCTGACACCTCTGCTCTGACATAGGCATTCTGACACTGCATCTCTTGAACGTTCAGACATTCTTTTTGCTTGCGGAAGTAACTTCTCATCCGGAAGCAACCTTACTGAGTGTGCTGCACTTGAACGTTAGTTTAGCAATATAATCATATAGTCTCATGCAGTGGGGGTTCCCTAAGTCTAAGGTGTATCCGGAAGCACTTCTACATCCGGAAGTAATTTTACTCGATGAGGGATCTAGTTCACCATGACTCGCTCTTGCTTAGTCTATTTCATTCCACCACTCAGCGCTAGTCACTGAGCTATCGGAAGCACTTTTACTTGACGTGGTGAATTCACTGACGCTTAGGGTGAAATCTATTCTATCAGTCTGCGCCAGTCAAGATCTAACAGGAAGCAACTTCACTTGATGTTGCATTTCCACTGACGCTCGGGGTTATATCTAGTTTATCAACCTGTGCCAGTCTAAATCTAATAGGAAGTGCTTTCACTTGGCGAAGTAGACTCACTGACGCTTGGGGTAATATCTATTCTGTCGCTCTGCGCCAGTCTAAGTCTAACAGGAAGCAACTTCACTTGATGTTGCATTTCCACTGACGCTCGGGGTTATATCTAGTTTATCAACCTGCGCCAGTCTAAATCTAATAGGAAGTGCTTTCACTTGGCGAAGTAGACTCACTGACGCTTGGGGTAATATCTATTCTGTCGCTCTGCGCCAGTCTAAGTCTAACAGGAAGCAAATTCGCTTCCGATTGAAACATAGCTTAGTCTTAAGGTTTGTGTACCTAATGTTCATGGACTAAGTTA
This sequence comes from Mimosa pudica, assembly GCA_029929735.1. NCBI lineage: Eukaryota > Viridiplantae > Streptophyta > Magnoliopsida > Fabales > Fabaceae > Mimosa > Mimosa pudica. The sequence continues at coordinate 950,065 of JAKELP010000037.1, read as the reverse complement.
AATCCCTAGTGATTTACTTGCTGACGCTGGGGGATGAAAGCATTCATCCGCGTGCGCAAGTCCTAATCTATCCGAAAGTAAAACCTCATCCGGAAGCGCTCTTACTTGGGATCCTATGTTAATCCTATTGCTTCCTAGGCACTTGGTCTAATCCTTTATATTTTAGTCTTCATCAAAACTTAAGATTCTAACATTCTCCCCCTTTTTGATGATGACAAACCTAGTTTTATCGATTAAGTTCCTAAGGAAGGATTAGCAAAAGAATAAAAGCAATGGATAAGAACAAGTAACTCAGACAAATATTATTGACAAGCAGAGGTTACAAGTCAGAGTTATATAATCAAATAACATATACAAGTAAAGAATGTATATAAATAAATTTCACTAAATGGAAATATGCATGAAAAACAAAATCAACAAAACTATTTGGATTAGGGATTAGAGTTTGTGTCTCTTTTTCTTTTCCCTCTCTTTCTGCCTCTCTTCATTTTCCTCACGCTCACTCTGGTTTATCTGGGCAATGATCTCTTGAAGCTCTTTTTCCTCTTTTTCCCTTCTGAGCCTTTCTGATTCAATGGACTCCTCGTATGCCCTTTTCATGTTCTCCACTTCTTCATACCCAGGGAAACCTGTAGCATCGTCGAAGTAGGAGACCTCTCCATTGGGATAGTGTACAGCCCGGATTCTCACATTCCATGCAGAGAAGTTGGGATCCTCCTCAACTTCCTGGGCTTTCCTTTTCCCTTTCCCTTTGCTCTTCCCTTTGCTCTTGTTAATTGGAGGAGTGGGCATGGCACTTGCTCTTTCAGCATCGAGGCAAGCCATCTGACCAAAGGATAATTTGTCAGTGAATCCATACTTCTCAAATTCATCAGGAGTCATGTCTTCAATCTCCAATTTGACTTCCTTCAGAATTGGAACCGCTTGGACCACTGGTTTTTCTTGCACAACCTGAGCAGATGAAGTTCCTTGCTCAGGTAGGTCAGATGGAGTCTCTTCCTCAGACTCATCAGATTCAGTGGTGGCAATCAACTTCCTGGCACGTTTCCTAGCAACGGCCTTCTTTCTGGATTCACTGAATCTGGCTGCTGGCTCAGACGAGGGAGGAAGATCAGAAGATTGCTCAGATGAAGGGATCTCAGACTCTTGCCCAGAGGATGTAGGAACAGGCCTGGCTATCACAATGGGAGGATGGTTGGGTTTTTCGAGTCCCCACTTCATCCTGATCTCCTCAACAATTTCTCTACTTGTTTTAGTTGGAGGAGGCTCTGATGATGACTCAGGTTGTGAAAATTGTTCATTCTGCCCATACACAACCATATCCCATTGTGGTCCTTGTTCAGCCGCTTTCTTCTGCTGCATGAACCGGACGGCCTCTCCTCTTATAAGGCTCTCTGCACCACTCAGCCTCTGAGACTCATATGCACGACGCAGGGCGGCCGTGATATCTTCATCAATCCAGAGTGATGGCTGGCTGAGGGCATCCCTTGTGGCCATGCTTAGGCGAAGAGTGGACATAACATTTCTCCCCCTTTTGTCATCATCAACAGGGGTGAGTGCCAAGGATGGAGTGGATGTGGAGGAGGATGGAGGTGGTTCAGGGCCAAATTTCTTGGGAGGGGAGGGTGAGAGGGTAGAGGTAGAGGATGTGGGAGAAGATAGGTGTTCAGGAGTTTGAGGAGGGTCTGGGAAGCAACTGGAGGTGACAAAGAGATCCGTATAAGGATGAGTGGAGGAGTATTCTTTGTAGTTGGCGGAGTCAGGGGTAAAGGGTAAATGGTCATCGGAGAGTGGTTGAAGGCGATATTCGCCGTATGGTTGGCTGAGGGGGTGAATGGCTGTTTCAGATCCTATGGGTCTAGGGCTTTGATGGGTAGGGTTGGAGAAGCGGAGTAGAGAGCGTGTAGGGGCACCTGGTCGTGTGGGAATGGGCGAGGATGAGGATGAGGAAGGTGAGGATGAGAAGTTTCTATGAGAATGGCGTGGAGAGTTGTGAGGTGAGTCTTGGGTTTGGTGGTCATGGGTAGGTGAAGGTTGGGATTGTTGGTCATTGTTGGGTGATGGTGGGGCTTGTTGGTCATTTTGTGGTGGAGGCTGAGGTTGTTGAGTGTTGGGCGGAGGAGGAGGTGGTAGTTGAGGGTGGTTAGGAGGAGGGGGGTTTTGAGGAGGAGGAGGAGGAGGTGGTAAGTTACCTTGTGATGAAGGTTGGGGAATTTGTAGGTGCTGGAGGATGAGGTCTAATTTTGCATCCACCCTGGCAAGGTGATTCTCGAGTTGTCCTACTCTGTCCTCAAGCCGTTGGGTTCGCTCCCCTTGGTGGTGGAAGCCAGCTTCACATTCAACACGGAGAGGACCCACCAAGGAATCAGTCAGTCTCAACAGAAGCTCTTCCTTTATATCCTCGGCAAAGGCCCTAACAGAAGCTGGAACCCTTGCACTACGGCTTGGCCCAGCATGTGAGTCAACTTCCTGATCTCCTGCTCCTGATGCAGAGGGGGCTGAAGTACCAGAAGCACTACTGGCTTGTGAGCGTGAGCGAGTGGGCTTAGGAGGCTTGAAATACTTGATCCCCATCCTTGCCATATTGGTTGCTCCCACAGGCCTACACTGGACATTCTCTTCTTCCACAGCAGATGTAGCCTTGATCAGATGCTTCTCAAGGAGGAAGGCAATGATGGTGGGATAGGGAAGATAACCTGACTTGTCATTGTTTAACCAGCGCTGAAGCTCTAGGCATATCAACTGCCCAGGGTTGAAAGGCTTGCGCGAGAGGAGTCTAGGGAACCAAGGGTTGTCCAGCAGTGTGAACTCGTTGAAGTTGCCTCCCTTATGAGTCATTATCCGGGAGTAGACGTAGTACAAGAGCCTGTTAGAATCAGACATCTTGGACACCTTCTTGCTGTTGGTGCCATACAACTCCTCGAGTTCCTCCTTGCTGTACTTGTGAGACTCAGGGTAGATCCATTCATTCATATCCTCTTCTGTGATTCCCATCATCTCATTCAAGGTTCTCCAAGTGAACCTGAAGGTTCTTCCTCTTACAGTGGCAGTGAAGGAGAGTTTGTGGACTTGCTCTTTCCCATCCACCTTCCTGTACTTAGCTCTGCCTGAGAGGGATTGGCAAAAGACTCGCAGGACGTTGACGTTGTAGTCCTGGTTGATGCCCAGCCAAGGCATATACTTTTCCAAGTAAGGGCGCAGATGAGCAAACCCTAGTTCATCCAACTTGTCCAGATTGATGAACAGGCCATGATTGAAGATGGGAATGGATGTCTCAAATTTGGCGGATACACCCTCCAATGCCCCATCCCTATAGACTGTGGGATCATCTTCTTCCTCAACCCTCTGCCTCTTGGTGGAAGGCTCCTCAGAAAATTGAACCTTCTTTTTCTTTCCCTTTCTCTGAGCATCCCTCTCTTGTTCAGAACCCACTGCCTGTTCCACTCTACCAGAGGTTCCAGGCTGACCCTGAACGTTTTCATCCTGTCCCTGTGATTGCCCAGAACCTTCATGGCGTTCATGATGATGTTCTTCATGGTGCCCAGATTTACCAGAATGCTTGTGAGTGGATTTCCCAGATTTCGACTTGTGTTTCTTGGAAGAAGAGGTTTTCTGGATGACTGGGTTGGATTCATGAGATCCAGCCATTTTTATATGAATGTTGTAGTAATAAAAAGGATGAAATGCGAGATATGTGTAAAGGAGAAATGAAGAACACAATGGAGAAGATGAAAAGACTTTTTAGAGAAAATGATGCGAGTGAAAAAGATGTAGTAAAAAGTGAAAATGGAAAATGACTTCTATTAATAGGTGAAACTTCTTGAGGATAGAATGGGCATAGTCTTTCAAATTTTCACACATTGGGTAACGTAAGTTTTTAAGTTGGAACGACACACCTGATGACACGTGTTGCTTCAGAGAAGGCACAACGTTTCATAGAGGAAGTTGAAACGTTTTCTGAAGTGATGTGTCCCTTGGTCTGGCACTGGCGCTCTTGATCATATTGAATTATCATCTAGCGCCAGCAAAAGAGTATCCGGAAGTGATTTTGCTTCCGGTTGGGCAGGCGCTCCTGGTTGTCTTGAGTAGTCATTCAGCGTCAGCATGAGAGCATCCGGAAGTAGCTTTGCTTCCGATTGTACTTACTTAAGATTTAACATTGAGGGACTTGTTGATGTTCTCTCTTGTGCATCCACATCGATCAAGCTTTCATAATTAAAGCTATATTTGCGTCAAGTAGTAGTTTGTTTGATCTTGGCATGGTGTTTGAACTTTTCAATTTCAGGAGCAGTAGCACTCGGAGCCCAGTATGAACAACAGCTCATTCAGATTTGATACATTGCTCTGATCAGGTATGATCATGAAAATTGTTGTTCCTTCGGACCTTCTTTCCTACAAAATAGCAAATGATTCCTTTTTCCCATTTTTCAGTCTCCAAACTTGGATCTGACTGGTCAGTTTGTAGGAAGTATGTGATTCTTATGCACTTAAGAATTATTCACTATGAATATAGCATTGCGAATCAATTATGACTATATGCACATGGTTATACATGGTTTCTGATAATGATAGTCATAGATAGCATGTAGAGTATGAACTTTGTGTGAAATATCTTATAAGCCATATCATGTTCATGCTTATGATGCTTAATATAAAATCTCAATAAGTCCATCTAACATTTGCATAGGAGATTTTACTGTTGCATGCTTCAACCTTAAATAATCCCTTGCTTACCCAAGGAGATCTTTTATACTTATCCTTGGCCTGAAGCACTTTCTTAGGAGAGACAGGATTCACAGGTTTTCTCCATGTGAGTTGAGACATCCTCTCTCTTTTGTCCTTCTCAGGATAGTTGAATGGAACTCTGTGATAGCTTATCCCTGAGACAAGGTCTTTGTTCCTTGTGGTACCGCACTGCTTCTTATGATTGAACCAGGTAGTTGCAGCAGTGACATCACCACGAGTTCTCTTCTTTGGGACAAGAGGAACTCTTGATCTTTCCTGCACAAGTAAGGCACTAGAAGGGAGTTTTGGTACCCATTTGTACTTGGGTCCTACATAGTTAGCGCTGGACCTTACTTGTCCTTTGGGGATCCATGTATATTTATTTCTCACATTTAAATTTCTCTTAAAATTGCATGTGTGAGAAATATGACCAGTTCTACCACAATAATGACAGATAATGGGATGATGTTCAGAATCTGATTTCTTATCACTATTATGGTGGTCAGTTTTCTTTTCAAAGACTCTATGTTTATTAACTTTTGAAATCTCAGGGTCTTTTGAAAAATCTTCTTTTATGAGTGGGACTTTGGACTCCTTGGTTGTAGAAGAGGGAATAAGTTCCTCAAGTTCCCTATTCCTTTTTCTTAAGCCTAGAACTTCTTTTGCAAGTTTACAAAATTCATTATGTAGCTCATTATACATATCTTGCAATTCAGAAGTTTTGAGTTTAGGTACCTCATTTTCTTCAGCTTCTGAATCTTCTAGGCGGAGATCCACACTCTCTTTGCTGATACTAGCTTCCACTACATCACCATCCAGTAGCTCATCAAAAGTGGATTCACAGGAAGCACATAGTGAGCTTTGGACAGCCTTAACTTCAAGAAATTGATTAGAAGCATACATAGTATCAAGAGTGTTCCAAATATCTATAGCCCTAGAGCAATGCTTAATTTTCTGGTAATCATTGTCAGATAAACTTTTGTGCAAAATTTGTATTGCTCTAAGGTTTAAGTAAAATAAACTTTTGTCCTCTTCTGTCCAATTTACTTTTGGTTTGAAATCAGAGTCCTTTTCAAAGACATCCCACATTTTGAAATCAGTGGATAGTATAAAACTTTTCATCCTTCCCTTCCATAAGTAAAAATCGGCATTTTCTAACACAGGTGGGATAGTATGATCAAAACCTTCAAAACACATTTTGTAACCCAAATCAGCCTAGGTCTTTGCACTTGAGATCGTTGGATCCTTTAAACAAGTGACCTTGCTCTGATACCAAATGATAAGCGTGGCTGTCACCCAAGAGGGGGGGGTGAATTGGGTGAGGGAATAAATTCTTTAAAATCTTCTTTTCGAAAGACTGCTTGTGCTTGGTGATAATATATAAAAGTGGTGGTATGCACAAGTCAGTGTGTTATGTGATGCAAAATAGAATGTTTGAGTGTAAATTTATGCACACATAAATTTATCCTGGTTCGGTCACCCAGACCTACATCCAGTCCCCAGGCTCCACCTGAGATTTTCAATCCACTATTCTTGTTTAAACCAGGCACAAGAGAAGCCTTTACACTTTAGGTTTTACGAGCACGGGTTCACCTAACAACCCACAGGTTTTACACCGGGTTCACCTGCAAACCTTACAAATGCAAGTTTTACGGGCTAACTTGCAACCTATGGAGATTCAGACAACCTCTAAATGCTCCCCCTTACAAATTGTAAGTTTACACTATGTTCACTCTATGAACTGATTGTGCTAAACACTTAAGCTCAAAACTAACTCTCTCTAAGAGTGGATGATGTTACTCACTTAAGTACAATAAAATTACTCTCTGAAAAATATCACAAATCTGGATCTGAGAGTAGTAGAAGATGTGTAGAATGAAGAGTATGATATATCAGATACTTTTCTCTGTTCTCTCTTTTTCTTCCATATCTTCTCTTCTGAATGAATGTCTCTTTTATACTCGGCTTCATAGGCTTCTGTGGCAGGTTGAATATGAACGTTTGAATAAAGCCGTTAATCCTATGTTACCGTTGAGAAGTACATCTTCATTAATGTTTAGCAGGGTTGACTTGCTTTATCTCTGAAAAGTAGTCCTGACACCTCTGCTCTGACATAGGCATTCTGACACTGCATCTCTTGAACGTTCAGACATTCTTTTTGCTTGCGGAAGTAACTTCTCATCCGGAAGCAACCTTACTGAGTGTGCTGCACTTGAACGTTAGTTTAGCAATATAATCATATAGTCTCATGCAGTGGGGGTTCCCTAAGTCTAAGGTGTATCCGGAAGCACTTCTACATCCGGAAGTAATTTTACTCGATGAGGGATCTAGTTCACCATGACTCGCTCTTGCTTAGTCTATTTCATTCCACCACTCAGCGCTAGTCACTGAGCTATCGGAAGCACTTTTACTTGACGTGGTGAATTCACTGACGCTTAGGGTGAAATCTATTCTATCAGTCTGCGCCAGTCAAGATCTAACAGGAAGCAACTTCACTTGATGTTGCATTTCCACTGACGCTCGGGGTTATATCTAGTTTATCAACCTGTGCCAGTCTAAATCTAATAGGAAGTGCTTTCACTTGGCGAAGTAGACTCACTGACGCTTGGGGTAATATCTATTCTGTCGCTCTGCGCCAGTCTAAGTCTAACAGGAAGCAACTTCACTTGATGTTGCATTTCCACTGACGCTCGGGGTTATATCTAGTTTATCAACCTGCGCCAGTCTAAATCTAATAGGAAGTGCTTTCACTTGGCGAAGTAGACTCACTGACGCTTGGGGTAATATCTATTCTGTCGCTCTGCGCCAGTCTAAGTCTAACAGGAAGCAAATTCGCTTCCGATTGAAACATAGCTTAGTCTTAAGGTTTGTGTACCTAATGTTCATGGACTAAGTTAAATCCCTAGTGATTTACTTGCTGACGCTGGGGGATAAAAGCATTCATCCACGTGCGCAAGTCCTAATCTATCCGAAAGTAAAACCTCATCCGGAAGCGCTCTTACTTGGGATCCTATGTTAATCCTATTGCTTCCTAGGCACTTGGTCTAATCCTTTATATTTTAGTCTTCATCAAAACTTAAGATTCTAACAATTAACCCTGCTTAAGTCTTCCTAAGCTTCACAGGTTCAAGCAAAAAAAAAACCCCTTTGATTCTCAGACTATTACCTACAACCCAAAACAAAACACATCTGCATACTACAGTATTTGACTCTAAGCACAAAATCGAATATAAAAATGAAATCCTTCAATTTAGCCACATCATCATCACCTCATAACCTTATTGATATTATAAACCAATCCTAGAACTTCCAAAACCACACTTCAAATACTCCAAGTCATATGTTAGTCAATTTAAATCAACTCACAATATTCTAAAATCCACAATTTACAATCAACTTCTATTCCTCAAAATCAAAGATTTCTCTAATTGAATCCAATTTACTTCCACACATTCCATCACAATATTTTCATAATTGAGAATCCCTACAAGAAAATCCATTTAACATCATCATACGGCCCTAATTAAACCTCTATACGTCATCAATTATCCGAATAAGCCCCACAACGCAAAACATGAATTTCCAATATCCCAGACCTTAGCAAATTTCCATTAGTCATAATTACATTCCCTTTGAACTTATAAGTTCTACTATCTACTCAAATACTCCCATAATCTTATTGGTCAACTCTCTTTAATAATGTTCAAATATAACCCAATGTCTTTAATCATTCACATAAATTATTCTTCTACCCTCAATGAAACCAACTCGTAACATTCTAACTCCTTTAACAAAATAAGGTCTCTCATGATGCCTCGACTATGATTATGGCCGGCACATAATTATAATCGCGACCCCAGAGAAGGATCCTTATTCAGTTAACCTTCCTAACAATTCCCATCTATCCTTTTTACTGCAAAGCTATGTCAACCAAAACTAGACCACCTCTAATAAATTTACTTTTAATCACTCTCCTTATTCCATTACCTGAGTAAGTCTTTCCTGACGTTATCCTCCCCACCAAGGGACGAGACATATGCCTCCAACAGAGCCAGTGATCATGCACAAAAGGAAGGGATATTCAGAGAATATATATTGTCATTCTATATGCAATGCAACACAGTCCAAGGTTATCGTCTACCAAATACTGATAACCAAGTTGTAACATTATGTTATTAATTTCCTGATTAATCAATATCATTAATCCTAAACGTATTTACTTTGCTAACTATGATAGGAAAATGATTTTCCTAATATTGTAACCCTATCATAGTTAGAAAAAGAACCTTCTAACTATATAAGTATTATCCATGATAGAAAAGAGTCACCTAATATCATATGAAAACTATCATGGATAATTAAAAGCTAACCATGTTAGAAAGGATTAATCTAACATGGTTAATAAAATCAAACACATTTAATCATTATTAAAGCTAACCATGTTAGAAAGGATTAATCTAACATGGTTAATAAAAACAAACTCCTTCAATTCATAATTAATTTCTTGAATAAATGTAACAATAATGCGGAAGCGAATGCAAGCCTAAACTCATTGGCAATATACATCCCTGCTAACATCTATAACCTATACCCCTTTCCTGATCCTCGCGCTTGTGCATAATCACCTGCAAAAATATAGGGAATGGGGTGAGACAAATAATGTCTCAGTAACCAACACTTAACTCACTATAACAGTGAAAAGTGTAGTTAGCAGAGCGTCTAAAGGGCACCACAGTTTTAAAAATAATCCACCTGTATACAGTATACAAGCACACACATAACAAATATATCTATATTTATTAATCTCCAAATGTAAGTAACCAGAACCAATTCATCAATCTCCAATATCCAAAACAAACATGATTGACACTGTGCCCCAGTCTCTATTCTGAAAGGCATATTTCCCCTGTCTATAATCAAAAGGAAATAATAAACGGAGCCCGTCTCTATTCGGAAACCGTAAGTCCCTGTCTCTACTCAATAGGACCAGTACAACTAACCGTCGATTGCGCTATCGAACGGTTACATCGGCCGATGGTACAAGCAGTGTCATGCAACAACCTTCCACAATCATATTCCATCAACATGATACTACATATATATATCAAAACCGTTGTATAAAAATAGCTGTGGTTGAAAGGCACCCAATAGCCTGTTTTAATATCAAACTAATTTTGAAAGCTTTATACATACATAGATGGAAAAGGAGTTTGGAAATCTCAACTAACATCAGTCTCAATGTTATAGTCAGGTAAGAGTGGTTACCTGTGATCCTTAGCACTCTGCTATTCTTCCCTTTTTCTTTACCTTGTCTTGAGGAATATTTCTATATCACCATCCATTCCTATTATTACACCATGTAATAATAGTGGTCAATAATCATTCTAAGTTATAAATTGAGTCAAGTCTCTCTCGAATCCTAATATGCTACCCCAATCTTTCCTATCTAATTTATTTTCTTTTAGCAATCACTCCATCTACGTACACAATTTAAAATGGCCTTTGTACATAGCTTTGTATCATTTTTAAATCCAAACTAAAACACAATTATAAAATCAACAATGTCAGCCGAAACAGGGAAGAGAAAAGTGAGAGGACAAATGAAATAGAAAGAATCAAACACGCCTTTGAATAAACTAACTTAATCTATATATATACAAGCATCACGCACATATATAAACATGTACATACACACACTATTTCATCAATCTCAAGATCATAAACGGTTTAGCATCCACACTCACAAGCTTACCTACTTTTATACTCTAATCTTTATGCCATGAAAAATCATATACTATTTAATCAGCCATTTAAAAGCCCTTTGAAACTATATTTCTAAATTCCAACCACACATGAAGAATAGATTTACACATGCAGCAATATTCCTTACTTCAAAGAGTATAAGTATTAATAATGTGAACCATAAAGAAAGAAATAATCAAGCCACCTAATCAAATACCCCCACAAATACGAAATAACTTCAAACCACACCAAGTCTCCTAAAACAACAACTTTACTATCAGCTCCCATTAATCTATCTTTCCACCTAACATATTCAAAACAACTCTCATAAAGTAAGACACAATTTCAAGAATCACTCCCTTTCCTTAAGACAAATACTACCTATATCTCAAAAAAAATCCTTAAACTAATCTCATTAATTCATTCCTATTAATCAACCCAACATCAATATCTCACTCTTGCAAAACACTATCTCTTACTTCATAGTACCTTCAAATCTATTCCCACCATCCTTTAACCATTTGAAAAGTCTCATCCATCTTTATAATTAAGCCACTAGTCCCATAATCACATAGAATCAATTATACTCAAGGCTTCCCAATGTCTCAAAAGTTCCTTTTTCTCTTCTCTTCTGCAAAACCATTACACTCACAAAGAAAAGAACAGAATTTCTAATCATCATCATAATTCCTCAAACTAATTTACAATCCTCTCAATAGTAAACTAAACAGATCAGGCCATCTCAAAAATGCAAATAAGAGACCATAACTTCAATTAAACATAGTACTTAAGAACACATGATCAACCCGGAAATCAAGAAGGCAAGTCAGTCCACTTTCATTTATTCTACTAAAGCACAAAATAAAGCACTGCACATTTTGATACATTTAGATATCAGATTCCAGCTTCTTATCAACCATCATGCAAAAGCCATGAAACTACAAACAGGCCAAAGTCCTATTTATGAAACCAACCGAGATCATGAATCAGTATTTAAAGAAAAACAACTTCAGCTCAGTTCAAATGATGACATATCTGACACTAACTAAATTTGAGATGAAAACTTAGGCAGATAGCAGTGCAAGGAAGGACAATTCCAATAAAAGATCCCTAAATTTACTACAAGTAATTACAGCTCTGTCAAAACAGTACTTACCAATGACATGTCAAACCAAAGCTTGCTGAACAATTATTTCCATTACAATCTAAATCCATTCAGCCATAACAAGAAGAAATCTCAATAGCAACAATTCCATACAAACGAAATAGACAATCTAGAAAGAACCAATTCAGCCCACAATCCTAAATATATGCACATACACATGCAGCCAAAGAGAAGAAATTTTGGAGAGATCAACATACAACTTTGAAAACATTAGTCATGCTCAAATTGCTGTAGGACATTCAAAATCCAAGACTAAATTTTGATTTTTGATGATTATTGAATCAATTCTTTAAACCCCTTTTCAAACCCTAAACAATTTCAGTTAATAGAAAAGAAAACAAACAGAATTTCAATTCACACCAAACTCAGCAGATTACAACCACAGAACAAGCAACCCATTTTATTATAATCTTGTCTAAGTTAGTTTAAAGATTAAACCCAAAATCCCAAAATCCAACTCCAAACCTCTCACAACAGTGGTAATTGCAGACAATAGAAAAGGAACTCACTTAAGCTCAACTCCAACTTGCGGCTCCAATGAAACTTGCCGTTGCCGGTGAATGGGCGGAGGAAGCCGCCGGAGCTTGAAGGAATAGAGGGAGGAATTTCGTTTTGGAAAGGGAGGAAGAGAAAGTGAGAAATCAACTTGAAAGGAATAAAAGAAATGACTTGAAGAACAAAAGAAATGCCAACACTTACCATTTGGCGTTGCCGGCCGCCGTGGCTTACCGGAGAACAAGGAAAGCGAAGACAGGGGAGGAGGAAGAACAGAGGTCGACGGTGAGGGAAGAGAACCCGAAGATTGAGGTGGTGGTGTGGTGGTTAGGAAAGGAAGAAGGCCGCCGCCGCCGAGCCTCGTCGCTGCCGTCACCGGATTCAGAGAGGGAGGACAAAAACGAAGGAGGAGGAGGGAAGAGCCGACGGATGGTTTGGGAGGGGAGGGGAGGGAGGCTAGGGTTTTGTAAAGGAAGAAGGAGGTGGAAGAGATAGTTAGGAAGGGCGCCGCCGCCGCGGTGCCGCCGCCGCCGTTGGCCGCCAGGAAGAGGAAGAACGAAGAAGAAGAAGACGGAAAGGAAGAGGGAGGCGGCGGATTTATATATAAAAGGGGAGGGGCGCGTTTGGTTTGCTGATATTAGAGGGTTCTCTAATGATTTGTAGCCCAAACTTGCCATAGTGTACTCTTTTAATTCTAAAACCATTTAAACCAGCCTCCAATCTCCTTAAACTTCAAAATATTTTTAGCTTTACCACTCCCTCATATTTCAATCTCTTCATTTTTTAATTAATTATATGCACATTAATTACTCAAAATTTCCAAAAATATCCCAAAAATTCCTAAAATTCCAAAATTTCCCAAAACACTCTCTAATCCTGAATTAAATTTTTTAGGATGTTACACTGTACGCCAAGCTTAGTAAGTGTGAATTCTGGCTGCCTGAGGTCAGGTTTCTGGGCCATGTGATATCTCATCAAGGAGTTGCTGTAGATTCTAATAAGGTGAAGGCTGTACTGGAATGGAAAAGACCTGAATCAGTGACAGAGATTAGGAGTTTCTTGGGCTTAGCTGGCTACTATCGACGATTCATCAAGGACTTCTCCAAAATTGCATTGCCATTAACTAAACTCACTCGGAAAAATCAAGCCTTTATCTGGAATGTTGATTGTGACGCTAGTTTTCAAACTTTAAAGGAGAAGCTCACCTCTGCTCCAGTTTTAATCATTCCAGTACCTCATGAAACCTTTATGGTATATACAGATGCTAGTAAGAATGGTTTGGGATGTGTATTAATGCAGCAAGGCCGAGTAGTTGCTTTTGCTTCTCGTCAATTGAAGATTCATGAACGAAATTATCCGACTCACGATCTCGAACTAGCAGCGATTGTGTTTGCCTTGAAAATTTGGAGGCATTATCTTTATGGGGCTAAAGTTGAACTGTATTGTGACCACAAGAGTCTCAAGTATCTGCAGGATCAGAAGGAGTTGAATATGCGGCAAAGAAGATGGATGGAGTTGTTAAAAGACTATGACTATACGATTAATTACCACCCAGGTAAAGCTAATGTGGTGGCGGATGCATTAAGTAGGAAATCTGTGCATGTAGCTTCGATGATGATTTTAGAGCAGGAGCTGATTGAAAACTTTCGAGACCTCAACCTAATTGGTACAACTCAGCTAATGAGTGGTTTCATATTTCAAGTGAAAAGTGATCTTCAGGAAGAAATCAAGGAAGCTCAGGAAGTAGATAGTCTGGCTGCAGAGATTAAAGTCAAGGTGAAGAATGGTATAGACGATAATTTTGAAATGTCTCCTAATGGATTAATATGTTACAAGAAGAGAATCTACGTTCCTCCAGTGAAGGATTTGCGTGTAAAGATATTAGAAGAAGCTCATAAAACTCCATATACTCTTCATCCGGGAATGGTTAAAATGTATCATGATTTGAAAGAATTATATTGGTGGTCGGGAATGAAGAGTGACGTGACAAAATTTGTGGTACGATGTCTCACATGTCAGAAGGTAAAAGCAGAGCATAAAAAGCCTCCTGGGTTACTACAACCAATTGAACTGCCTGAATGGAAGTGGGACAGCATTACTATGGATTTTGTGAAGGGCTTGCCTCGAACTGCTTCGGGCAATAATGCTATTTGGGTGATTGTCGATAGACTCACCAAATCAGCTCATTTCTTGGCCATCAAGGGTAATTGTCCTTTGGAGAGATTGGCAGAACTGTATTCTAGGGAAGTTGTGAGACTTCATGGAGTTCCATCCAGTGTTATTTCGGACAGGGATACACAATTTACTTCAAGATTTTGGGAATTGGTACATGAAGCTATGGGTATTCAGTTGAGATTTAGTACTGCGTATCATCCACAGACAGATGGACAGTCAGAGAGAACAATTCAAATTTTAGAAGATATGTTGAGAGCTTGTGCTTTAGACTTTAAGACCAGCTAGGATAAAATTCTTCCTTATGCAGAGTTTGCGTACAACAATAGCTACCAAGCTAGTATCCAAATGGCTCCCTATGAAGCTTTGTATGGCAGAAAATGCAGGTCTCCCCTATGTTGTACAGAAATGGCAGAAAGGAAACTGTATGGCCCGGAACTAGTAGATCAGTCCATAGAGCAGATAAAAGTGATAAAAGAAAGGTTGTTAACAGCACAAAGCAGACAGAAAAGCTATGCTGATAAGCGAAGAAGATTCTTGGAATTTGAGAAGGGTGATCATGTTTTCCTAAAGGTCTCTCCAACCACAGGAATGGGGCGATCTATTAAGCAGACAAAGTTGAATCCTAGATTTGTTGGACCTTTTGAAATTCTTGATAAAGTTGGGAAATTGGCATACCGGATTGCATTACCTCCTCATTTGAGTAGACTGCATGATGTGTTTCATGTTTCTCAGTTGAAAAAGTACCAGCCAGACCCCGACCATGTACTAGAATATGAAAGCTTGGAAGTACAAGATAATTTGACTTTTAATTTAAAGCCACTCCAGAAGGAATTATTGATCGTCAGCAAAAGAATCTCCGTAATAAGAACATTCCATTTGTGAAAGTAGTTTGGAAAGGATTTTCCCCACGTGAAGCCACATGGGAAATGGAGGAGGAGATGAAGCAACGATACCCAGAATTCATGTCTGAAGGTAATACTCATAATTTCGAGGGCGAAATTATTTAAGGGGGAGAGAATGTAACACTCCAAGGTTTTATTGTAAAACATAATTAAATTAAAATGGAATGGGAAATTTAAATTATGAATTATAGTTTGTAAAATGGAATAAAAGAGAAAATTCTGGACAAATATGTTTCATTAAATAAATAGGAAGAAGGAGGGTTAAATAAAAAGAAAAGGGTATGTGTGTCATATATAGGATGTAGGGGATAAAAATATAATCTAAATTAAACTAGTGGGTACATAATTGAAATTTTCCTAATTAATATATCTAGGTATATATACATGAGTAGCCTAACCCTTTCATCTTAGGTCTAGCCGTCACTCTCCTCTTGTCCAAGCACTCACCTTCTCCTTCTCTGCCAAACACATCGATCTTCACTCCCTCAATCCTAGCTTCCCCATTCGCCTTCCTCTCCTCTCAACCCATCAATTGTCCTCCTCACTTCCTCTAAACTCCTTGTTGCTTCCTCCATCTCGCAAATTCTTAGCCCCCTTTCATTTTTATTTCTCTTCTTCGCTGAAGCTTGCGGTTCTGTTCTTTCCAGCAGCGGCAGGGGCTTGTTTTTACGGAGACGGCAAGGCTGTAAACGCAACAAGCACGACTTTAAGCTAAGGTTATTGTCTTCTCCTATTTCTACTATGTTCTTGCGATTTTGTGTGGATTTAAGTGAGAGGCTGAGTGGGGATTCTGTTTTAGAGGCAATAACTCATTAGAATGAAGTTTCATGTTGATTATGGTTTCTAGGAGTAAGGTTTGTGTGTTTACTTTATGATTTAGAAGCTGGTTTGAAAAGCCCAAATCTGGTACTGATGGATATGACGAGTTTTCATTGATTCTATGATCAAAATCTTCTAATCAATCTATGTAGGAATGTAATAAAGTTTATTAATCCATTGTATGTTGGCTGGTCAGTTATGTGAGCTGCTTTTATGATAATTTTTGTACCTTTGCTCTTATTGTTTTAATTAATCAAATAAGCTAAGGAAAAAAATAAAATGTTTTCTATGTTGAAGGCTGCTTGTTCTTGTTTAAAAATAAAATAGTTGTGATTGTAGAATATGCTTGTTAATCATGGATATGAGTCAAGTAGTGTATTGCGATAACTATTTTTCTATTTTTACATATTGTTCTAAGTTGTTGTATGCCTAGAAAACAACCTTGGAATGTAGTAATGGGTTACTTTTATTTTTCCCTTTGGTTTGTCCGATTAGGCAGTGAGAAAAAAGTACTAATGTGTGCTGAACATTACTTGTATGGATGTTATTAATTTCATTTTATCATTGCTGGCCATGAGTATCATACCTAATGATGTTATGACAGCCATTACTTTAAGTGAAATAAAGTGTAATTTTAGTTGTAAACTCTTGATTCTCGCACTGATAAAGTTCTTTGCTAAATAGTGTCTAGCTGATGATTTGATGGCATGTTCTCTTATTTTGTTTAAGTTGATTAGGACTGATTGCAATGTGGTGGTTTGTCTTGGAAAAAAAAAATATTGATATGTGTGTGTTACTTGCATGTTCAATTGGAAAAGAAAGAATAACTTGAATATAAATATATCATCAAGGGGTGGGTAGTATTATTAGGATCGAGAGCGACGCTAATTGATATACATAAGGATATTTGTTCATATTCTTTACTGTGTGAAATGATAATAGGAAAGTCTAGTGAGAAGGTGTTTGAAAGAAATTACAATCAAGGATAAGGAGAAACAAGGAACAACTTGCAACAGGTAGCGGTTTATTTCATGCACATTAGGTTTATTTTCTGTCATAACTAATATTACTGCTTCAGATATTGGTAGGGTTTATTTTCAGCATTTTAAATTTATGTGGAGTACTCCAGGTATAAGGAGGGTCGCTCCCCCTATACCATATTGTTTTGTTGAATTTATTTTTCCTAGAAAATCCTGTCAGGTATGCCTACTACGAAAGGTGAATATATTACTATAAGTAGTGAGGTGGTGCAATAGGCACATGTATTTAATATTCTACCTATAACAAATATATTGTTAAGGTAGGGGCCCTATATGAGTGTTTTACTAATAGGTAGTAATCACCAACAGGTAGCGTCACTATCATTATCTGAAGTAGGATTAAATGAATCAGCTTCTAGGTGAAGTATTAGAGTGTATGAAATAAACTGCGGTAAATTTGGTTTCAGGTATACTAGATAGGTGAACTTTGGAGTGAAGAAGGAAAAGAGAGAAGGCAGGAATGCCTGCTTTTGTTTTTGTAATAAATTATAAACATTTTTGCAATTGATACTTTAGCAAAGATTTATTTTCTAAGTGGATGTAAGGTTTTGATAACACAGGATTATTCGTTGTACTTGTTTTATTTTCATGTTAACTATTTTGAGGATATTCTTGAAACTTATATACTCATAGTAAATTTCTTTTTGGTAGTAAGATTTTCATGATTTTTATAATTGTACTTGTAGTAGTAGTAGATAAATTATGTTTTAGAAAATCAATACTTGTCTATATTATTATATATAAATATTATATTTCCAATTATTTCTGGGAAATCAATACTCTTTTATGTTATTCTATATAATTATTATTATTCCTTTCATATGCCTAAAGAATTTTTATAAATAGAAATATTGTCTTAAATGTGACAAAAAGATTTTGGTCAAATGTCACTTTTTGAAAAGATTTAATTAGGACCGTTTTCTGTCAACTTGCATAAACTTTTAAAGTCCTCAAAATATATTTTATAACTAAAATTACTAAAATTAATTTAAATATATTTTATATTTTAATAAATTAGAATAAAATAACTAGGTGTGACATTGCTCATGTTCACTGACGCTCAGTGTTACCTATTGCAACAGCCAGCGCTAGTCACTAAGCTATCGGAAGCAATTCCACTAGACGTGGCTCATGTTCACTGACGCTTAGTGTTTATCTATACCAACAGCCAGCGCCAGTCATTAAGCTATCGGAAGCAATTCCACTTCCGGTTGAATCCTAGCTTAGTCTTAAGGTTTTATATATCTAGTGCCTCTGGACTAAGTTATTTCCTTAGTGGATTACCTGCTGTCGCTGGGGGATGAGTCATTCATCCGCGAGCGCTAGTCCTAGTTTATCCGGAAGTAAATCCACATCCGGTTGCACTCTCACTTAGGATTCTATGTTAACCTATTGCTTTCTAAGTACTTGGCTTATTCTTTCATATTTTAGTCTTCATCAAAACTTAAGATTCTAACAGATACCTATCACGACCACAATTGTTAAATTGTGGTCGTGAAAAGCCTCCTGGGAGGCTTTCACGACCACAATTGTGCAATTGTGGTCGTGAAAGCCTCTTAGGAGGCACCTAATTCACGACCACAGTTACATAACTGTGGTCGTGATAGGTGCTACCTATCACGACCACAAATATGTGGTCGTGAAAAACACACGTTTTTTACGACGCGGGATTCCACAACCACCTATTTCTGGTCGTGAAAAGCCCAATATTGTGGTCGTGAAAGACCTTATTTCCAGTAGTGAATCACTAATGTAGTAGTTATATCATTATTAAATATAAGATATAGTTGACTTTTTTATGAAATTAAGGAAGTGAAATGAGCCACTTGATCATAACACATTTTGTGTATTATTGAATTGTACGTTAGTTTATAAGTCAATTAAACTAATTTAGGGGGAAAAACTCAGAAAAATCAATTTTTAAAGTATTCTTAGTATTTTTCAAGAAAGTAAAATATAGGTATATAAGTCTTATATTTAAGAACAATAAGTATAAGTTACTAATAAAGTATGTATAAATATTTATTAATTTGGATTATACATACGTTTATAAGTTAAAAAAACAATTAATGTTTTAAAAAATACTAATATAACTAGTTAGGAGTAATTTACTAATCTTCATCAATCTCTCTCCAAATTAAGTAATGCGGAAATGCACTTATATTAAATTAGGAAGCATAATAAATGAGTTTAAAAATACTCCCCTTCTGTGTAACATCTCATATTTTTAACACATAAATAATTGGTCATTGTGACATTTAGAATCCTTATTTGAGATTAGGACTTTTAAGAAGTAATAAATTTGAGTTAAAACTTAAAGAAAAAAAAAGTTTGTATTATGGGGTCATGAGATATTCTTAATTTTTAATAAAAAAAAATAATAATAGTTGTCTAGTTAGATTTTAAATAAACAGTTGGTAGTGTATAATTAAAATAGATAATTAGATGATTAAGAATGATGACCTTGATAGCCCATTTGACAAAAGCCCAATTGTGATAAGTGAAAATCCTTCCTCTTACTTGCCTATGTTCACTGCGCCGCACCTCCATCTCCCTTCAATCATTCCTCTGCTTATTCCTTCCATCAATTGCTTTCTTCCCTCACACAATAAAAGTTTTGTCCACATGTGAAGGTAACTTTTTATAATACTATTATATTATACCACATCATCCTTTCATACACTTCATTACACGCACACACGTACAGTACAATTGTGAACTTCATACACACCAATCTCTTCACACTTTCTGTTGTTTGCTTGGGCAACTATTTTCAAGTTTTATGCCACCATATCTCCATCATCAGTCTCTACATAGAAAATTTATTTTATTCTATTTACCTTTCAAATCCTTACGCACTGTAACAAACAAATACATATTTATATCTATTAGAAGTTATTTGTCAAATGGTTTTGCTCTCTATCTCTATACATATATATTCCATCTATTTATTTCCCATGGTAATATTCTCATGTCATACATTCAAACTTTTAGTCCTTTTCATTCTACTTGACGTAGCTATTTATTTATAGTTCCATAAAATAAACATAAAGATAATTTATACAATGTTATAAACCTTTCTTGCCATTTTACTATATACACTTCAAAATTTGTAGTCCGTGGGTCACTATTATTTTCGACATTAGGATAGGAGCCAAGCATATAGGAATAATGTATAATTTTGGAAAAGTAATTTAGAGTGGCATATTAAATGTCAAGAAAATATTAATAAATAGTTGTATGGTCCTTGTAGATTTCTATAGAGCTTTGGAGTAACTTTTCGGTAAATTATCTTAAGTTGAGGAATAACAGGTAACTCTGAATGATTCTTTCGTATGCTTGTAAGTTATGGATAATTATAATCTGACTGATTACTGATTACCTCTTAATTTAAAAATGTGAATGATTGATTAGTTTGTTCCTTTTCAAGTATGCTTGTTGTCAATTCATGTTATCAATGTTTGATGTAATATGTGAATGATAAGTGGTTTAATTCTTTTCAAGCATGCTTGCTTATATGATGATATTATATTGTGTTAGATAGTGTATTATGATAATTTAAATTCAAGAATATTTTAATTGTTGGTGAACGTATATATCTGTCATTGCATGAGCATCTGTTATGGGATAGGGATTAGAGGAGGATTATGTGATGATGGATTTTTATACCACCACTCGGTGCACAGTGGTAGTGGTACTTGTCAGGGCCCTTTCTTCTATGCCTTCCCTTGCCAGGATTGCATGGAAGTTATGGGACATGTGACACCTCCTTATATTTGTTCTTTAAGGAGGGGAGCCATAGTCCATACTTGAGCTCTATACCTCGGCAGGGTATATCTCATGTACTGGTGAGCTTGGGATAATCTATTTGATTAGATTTATTTCTGTTTGGACTATATGTTAGCCTATGGCTCCTGTCAGCGGTATAAGGGTGGAGGCAGTATAAGGGGAGGCATACTGCATTTATGCATGAGTGAAATCTTAATGTAAAGGAACCGTTTTTGAATTAAGAGGTCAATCGACATAGATAAAGAGTTGATTTGTACGAACTAATATGTGAATGACCTTTGTATTGTAATTATATGTAATTTGCTTGTGTATGTTAGGAGATTTCGGTAGTTACTGAGATGTCGATCTCACCCCATTATTAACAATTTTAGGTGAAGGATCTAATAGCAAGCCAGGGGAAGACACTTGAAGTGTAAGCACGTTTTTGAGTTATATTTACTTTGTCATGTACCTCAGCCTTTAATGTTTTATTTTGTTTTTATTTCAAAATGATCAAACATCAAGTTTTTAATTTGTTACTACGATTTGGAGTTTTTGGAGTGTAAATATAATTTTAATTATAAATTGTATAAGATTTTTGTTGGGTGTTACAATTATGGATATATTTTTAAGGGTGTTACAATTTGGTATCAGAGCATTACGATTCTGTGACCGTTTGTCTTATGATTTAGAAAAGTATTTAAAAAAAATATTTTGAACTATTCGAGGTCATGACAATTTAAATATATCTTGTGCTCCTCCCTTGTATTAGCTCTTACTTGATAAATTCTATAATAAATAACATGTAGCTTAATGTTTAATTTCTTCTGTGCTTATGGCATTTTACATTGAAGGGGTTAAAGGGTGAGGCGTTGGCCCAAAAGTTTAAACTAATAGTATTTTTCTAAGATGTTGCTAGTTCTAGGTAAATAAGAGAGATAATATAAAATTCCAATTGCATGATTTAAAGTTAAATCAGTAGTTTACTAAGAGTAAAGGGTAATGATTTACTATAGAGAATAATTAGTTATATGTAATTAGGAATGAAGGACTTTGTATGAGCAGGATTATGTTTGCGAGCTAAGTAGGAATTTCAATACTAGAAAGTTTGTTTTTGATCTAAAAAAATATACAGTGTTTGTAAAGAAATGATGTTACGGTTTGGCATGTGAGGTAAGAGGATGTGTTTTATTTTGTGTATGGAATTCTGTATTAACCTGATTGCCCTACAAAGTTAAGGGTTTTATATAATTGAAGATTTTTTTTAAGAAAATAAAAGACTTTAACCTTATACAATTAGGTTATTGATATTTTTAGTATGAATATAAGCATGTTAGAGATTTTTAGTGTTATTATACGACAATTATTATTATTATTTTTTGGTATTAGGTTGATTAATGATTACATGATTCGTACTAGCAAACCCATTTGTTTTAAGAGTCACTCTCCAAGTAACTTCCGTAGGATTGTTACTCTCTAGCTTGTGTGTTGATTTATTGAAAGAAATAGGAAATCACATTTGATGAGAAACTGTTGTAATTTGGCAATTAATTTTTGTTTTTTTTTTGATCAAAAACAATTAATTTTTGTTGATTATATGTATATATGGAAATTTGTGGAGAGTATCATTGGATATAAGGAAACAAATTATTGTTGTTCACTAGGGTAATATAACATCAAAGAGGCATGGGTATTACAAATAGTTTAGGATGCAAGAAGCTACTTTATCTGGACTACGGGAATATAAATGGTTTGAATATATAATAATTAATTCCTTCTAGAAGTGAAGATTATTATGTAGTTTTTTTAAAATTTTGAAGTTTGGATAGTGTAGGATTGCAAATGGTAATAGAAATTGTTGACATAGGATTATTTGCAATATTTCAGATCATTGACTTTAGTTACAGAGGACAATAAATCTGATTTTCAAGGATGGAAAGATTCTCATGAGTTTTGATGGGAAATTGGAAAGAGTGAGAAGTCTTATGGTGGGTTCAAATATGTCTATATCTCCAAGTGGAAGGATTTGAGTAAGCTTTAAATTTTGAGAGCCAACATCTGTTGGGGGTAATCATGAGGACTTTATGGATTTTAATATCCCACTTAGTTTAAATGGTGCTTAGGAAGAATTTTAGTTAATTTATTGATGCCGGGTCAGGAGGAATTTAGAGAGATTCAAGGAATGTGAATTCTAAGATTTAATATGGATTTTGAGAATTTAAAGGATTTCGGAATTTCCCGATTTTGTGGGTGTAACATCCTGAAAATTTAATACAGGATCAAAGAGTGTTTTAGAAAATAATAAATGGAGAAATTGAGAATTTTGGAATTTTTAGGAATTTTTGGTTATTTTTGAGGACATTTTGAAAATTTTGAGTAATGAATGTGCATATAATTAATTAAGAAATTAAAGAGTTTGAAATATGAGGGAATGGTAAAATACAAAATATTTTGAAGATTTAGGAAATTGGAGACTGGTTTAAGTGGATTTTAATTAAAAAGAGTACAATGTGACAAGTTTGGGCTGTAAATAATCAAAAACCCCCTTAATTCACCTAACCAAACGCAGCCTTATTCCTCTTCCTTTTCATAAAACCCGACGGACCCTTCCTCCCCTTTCTTCATCTTCTTCGTTTTCTTTCCTTCCCTCCGCCTGTACGCTGACGATGAACGGCGGCACACGGCAGAGGCGGATCCGGCGCGGCCTCTCCCTCCCTCACTGAGTTCGCACCCTTACCTTCCCTCACTACCTTATCCACTTTTCTCTCGTTTTCTCTCTTCTCCACCGAAGTTCACCATCGCCCTCCATCCTTTCTTCGTTTTCCGGCGAGCTCAGCGACGGACAACGGCGGGTCGGAGGTAAGCTTCGCCATTTACTTGTTGATCTCCAAGATTTTCTTCCTTTCAACTTCTTTTTCCTCATTTTCTTTATCCCTTTTGCTGTATGTTTCAGCCAGTCCTTTTAATGGCCGTTATCCGGCGATTCACGGCGGATTCCGGCGAGAATCCGGCAGCACGTGATGCCTATGTACTCCGGTGAGGACCTCCTACCTATTCTTACTCCTTTTACTTCATTTTTGGGCGAGATTGAGAAGGGGCAGATTTTAGGGTTCTAATGGTCAACTGGTTTTGAGGTTCAAAATCTCAAATTTATTGTTGTAAGAGCTTGTTTGAGCTATCATATGACTGTATATGTGGTTTTTGTTGTTGTTTGGATTGAAGGTTCCTTGAGCCTTTTCTTTGTCATGGATGAACATATACTAGGAAAGAAATGTTCTTGCAATTTCCTCTGTTTGGTTAATACTACACTGTTGTATATGTGTGTGTTGTGTTTATTTATAAGGTATGCATGTTAGTGGTTGATTATACAAGTTGTAGGATGGATAAGTTGTTGTTGTGTGTATGTTTTGCTTTGAGGTTGATGGATTCCATTTGGGTGTTTAGAAATTTTTATTGAAATAGGTAAATCAATGATTATGGCTGAGATAATGTAAATGAATGATTAGGGCTGTGAATAATATCCGTTCTTTTATATTGGGCATAAATTCTAGTTGTAGGTGGATTTGATGATTTTGGTGGAAAAAAGGGATTTGTAATATTTTTGGAGTTTTTTGTATAATTAAATTATTTGAATGGTAGAAGTAAGAGAGGGGTTGTGTTTTACAAAGATGATCGGTTATGTTGTATGTTGTGAGAGTGTTAATTGTCTTGATGGTGAGAGAAGTTGAGAAACATTTGTAAATTTAGAAGTATGTCCTAATAAATTTATCATGGAATCTAATGGTAAAGGTTGACTCAATAGCTAAATTTTCTAGTTCCTGATGGTTCATAATATGTGGTTTCAAGTGTAGAGATTATATTACTTGAGTTGGTAGAATGGTTTTATAGTTTTAAAAGTATTTATTGGCATTGGATAATGGTTTGAAATGTCTAAACTATTGGTTTGCTACAAATTCAAGTTTTGGATGCAAAGTTTTATATGTAATATGATTATGAAATAGGGCTTTTCCTTCACTATGCATTTAATAGCTATTATAATGGTTGTAGTAAGTGGATTGGTACTAGTTGATTTTATTTGGATAATTGGGTATTGGTAGTGTTGTTTTAAAATAGGATGGATACAAGTGTGATTGTTTAATTTGACAGAGGTTCTGTTTGGTTTATGACTTGAGAAATAAAATGATGTGTACTCATATATTCGTTTGGGTGTTCTGTTTCGTTTCTCTTGTGTGTTCTTTAGTATGCATAAGTATATTGAAGTAAGAATTTAATAATTTTGAAGTGTTAATCAACTTTGATTGAATTGAAAGTAAATTTCTAGGATAGAGAATGTAAACAAGGGGATTGAGTAGTAATATGGAATACGAGAGAGACGTCAAAGTATTATAAAGTGGAAATGATATTAATTTATCATTTATATCCTATTCTCATAGGAGGAACTAAAGTATTTGGAGAAAATCTACGAGAAATGGTAAGGAAGAACGTCAGAATGCTAAAGGGCGACAGGTAATCACACTTAACCTTGCTATAACATTGAGGGTGACGTTAGTTAGGGATTTTGTAAAATCCCTTCTCACCCTCTATATATATATATATATATCATCTTTAAAAGGGTATTTTTATACAAAACAAGCTATCGGGTGCCTTTCAAACACGATTATTTTCATATAAAGAAATTTGAAACTCTGTATATCTATTATCCTGTTTGGTGGTGGTTATCGAATTGGAATGGTGTGAAAGGTTTATGATTATAGTGTTAAGATAGTTGTTTGAGGGATTTATATAGATGCTATCAAGGATAGTGATAGTAGGTTGTGGGAAAGAGTTGAGTTGTTGTGAAGGAGATAGTGAATGAAATGTTGTGGATAAGATATTAACAGGAATATGTGAGGTTTGCATGACACTGATATACATACGTACCATCGCGCGATGATAACTGTCGATTGGCCAATCGACAGTTATTTGTACTGAGGATCCTTTTTAGATTGATTGGATCGGGGATCATAGGTCGACTTAGTGAGAGAAGTGACCTACGGTTGTTTGGCATTGAAGAGCCCAACCGCCCCTACGGTTGTTTGGCATTGAAGAGTCCAACCGTTCCCGTTCTGTAATGGAAACAGAATTGGGGTTCCCTCTCTGTAGATTGCCAGAGAAGGAAATTGTCCCCTCATTATAGAGAGGGACACAGTGTCAAATCATATAGTGAAGAATAGATGTTTGAATGCACCGTGGTGGCACAATGCATCTGTAGGTGAGTGTGGGAGTTGTTGTGGTAGTATTAGTTGATTGGAGTATGGAGATGTTGAATTGATTTGGTTTGAAGGTGATTGTTGGACTTGAGTAAGGAATGAAAGAAGATCTGGATATATATATATATATATATATATATATATATATTACTATTGTTTTTAAAACTGTGGTACCCTTTAGACGCCCTCGCTACCGCACATCTCACTGTTATAGTGAGTTAAGCGGTGATTACTGGGACAAATTGTCTCATCCCACGATTACTGACATTTTTGCAGGTATTCATGCACAGGCGCAAGCATCGGGAAAGAGAATTAGGTTTCAAAGGTTATTTAGATTAGTTAGTTGTGTATATTGCCAATTTGTATAGGTCTGCATTCGTTTCCGCATATATCTATATGTATTTGATATTATTGAACATTAGGTTGCTTATTATTCTAACCATGTTAGGTGATTCTTTTCTAACATGGTTAGCTATTAATTATCCATGATAGTATTCAGGTTGTATTAGTTTATTCTTTTCTATCATGGATAATAATCATTATTAGGAAATCCTTTTTCTAACTATGATAGATTTATTAATATTATGGAAATTATTTTTCTATCATAGTTAGTCAGGGTATTATTGAGTTAATTAGGGAATTAGTAACAGAGTGTAACAATAGGTTTATTGGCGCTAATGAATTGTTTAGGTTTGGTTGAAATGAGGCTTTTGAGTTTTCCTGCCAATTAGACATGATTGCCCTATTTAAAAGTTCCTATTAGTCTAAACTATTGGGGAATGGATTAAATTAGATAAAGTTATAGTATAATTATGAGATCATTTAGAAGAGTTATTGAGCTTGATTCATTGGAGACATGGATGTGACTTTGGGAAATAGGATATATCATATTAGTCATAAATTGAGAATTATACTGGGATAATTTTTTTTAGAATTGAGATTTTATTGTGGTTTTAATGAGTGAATGTACTATGTCGATCAAGAAATTGAGGATTATTTGACAAGAATTTTTGACTAGAGTAAGCTAGGTAGGGGAATGATAAAGAATTTTTGGATAAAGGTACTTGAATAGATCTTGTATTTATTTGCAGAGTATTTGGAGATAAGGAGATTGTTTTAAGGAATTGTTTAAGGACAAATAGAGATTGAGGCTGATATCATAAATAGAATGTAGAATTTCAATGTGGTGATCTATGGATAAGATTATGGGTATATAATTCGAGATTTTGCAATTTTTTTAGGTTTTCTTGGTATGATGGAGAAATTTTAATTTAGTATTGAATTTAGAAGTTGTGATTATAATTGAGTTAATAAATGATGATTGTAGTTAAATTTAAAATTTCATGGTTGAGGTTGACGAGAAAGTTTTTGTTGATTTATGAAGGGTATATGTATGATTGGGAATGGTATTGTGAATGGATTTTAGTTCATTATGGCTTACGTTAAATAACAATCCTAAGTCAAGGGAATGATAAATTTTTAGGAAATTCTTTTAAAATATTTAGGGAGTTGGAATGTAACATACAATATAAGTGCTATCATGGATAATTAAAAGCTAACCATGTTAGAAAGGATTTGCCTAACATGGTTAATATACAGAACTAATAAATATCAAACCATATATAAATATATATACATGCGGAAACGAATGCAGGCCTATACAAATTGGCAATATACGATTCTAAATAACTATATATATAACTTCTACTACCTAATTCCCTTTCCTGATGTTTGCACCTGTGCATGAATACCTGCAAAAATGTCAGTAATCGTGGGATGAGACAATTTGTCTCAGTAATCACCGCTTAACTCACTATAACAGTGAGATGTGCGGTAGCGAGGGCGTCTAAAGGGTGCCACATTTAAAACCAATACTATATATATATATATATATATATATATATATATATATATATATATGTCAAGTCTTTCATTCATCATTTAAGTCCCTCCTTCTAAATCAATTCGAATTCATCACCTCTATTTCCCACATATCACTCAAATCCCTCTGTCAGTTCCAAATCAACTCAACAGACGAAAATAAACGTGATTGACACTGTGCCCAGTCTCAAATCTGAAAGCATGAAAAGGGAGCACTTTAAATAGTGAAAACGTCCCTGAAAAAGGGAGCACTATAAAAAGTGTACACATCCCTGGTTCCTTTACAATCCGAGGAACCTGTACAATTAACCTATCGATTGCGCAGATCGATAGGTTACATCGGCCGACGGTACTAATAATCAGTGTCATGCAATACTCACAATCCCTATTCTATATTCCATCAACATAACTCTCAACTATCTCAACTCAACATATAACCCTCTTTTCTATCTTCATCACCTCTTAAACCACTATCCAACACTATCCCTATATACATTCCACGCCATTCCAGATCAATGGCCACCACCAGGCAGGATAATAGTATATATAATGTGTAAAAATCTTTTATACAGAAATAATCGTGTTTAAAAGGCACCCGATAGCCTGTTTTGTATCAAAATAACCTTTCAAATATAATATATATATATATATATATATATATATATATATATATATATATATATATATATAGAGGGTGAGAAAGGATTTTACAAAATCCTAGCTAACAACACCCTCAATGTTATAGTAAGGTTAAGTGTGATTACCTGTCGCCCTTTAGCACTCTGTTGCTCTTCCTTACCGTTCCCTCGTAAGTTTTCTTCAAATACCACCACCATGATATAATCCTATAATAATAGGATACAGAATGACAAATCAATATCATTCCTACATTATAATACTTTAGCGTCTCTCTCTCGTATCTTATCTTACTACCCATTTCCCATACAATCATCATTTTTTTTTCTAATAAATCAATTTAACCCAATCAATAGAGTACACTTCCATTCACATAAATCACATAGACAAATAAGTATACTTTATTACATTAAAACATTCTATACACACATATTAACATTTTTGCAACCACCAAGTCATTTCACTTTAGAAATCAAATAATCGATAGCGATACTTATCAACCATAATATATCAAAGAGAAACACACTATATTCTTATTGTTAATATGTTAACTAAAGCAAGAACCAAAAAGGAAAAGAACATCAATAATAGCTCACATCATTCCCATCATTCACATTTTCCCAATTAATCATTAAATATGAAACCCATCACACACACTTACACACACAGACACACATTTACAAAGGATCAACCATACAACTCAATTAACTCTCCAATTATACAAGTAGAAATCATTTTAAGTAAATCAACAAGCATAACTTTAACAAGTCAAATACACACAAACATGGCAGCAGATATTTCAATTATTAGCACATAATCCCTTTCCTAATTAAAACCACCAATACAATTTGTACAAAACTAAGAAATGACCTACATTGGAGTATTGTAAACTTCCTCTTAAGTGCAATTAGCAAGTGAAGGATACATACACGCTTACAAGGAACAATTTCAGCAGTACCATTCTTTTTGGCATACATATGTCACGAATTCTCCTCAACACCCATGTGTACTTTAGCATATACTTAACAAGGGACTTAATCATACACATGCATTTACAGGGACAGCCATACTTATTCACAAAGCACATTTAAATCGTCATTTTGATTAACTAAACATCACTTCACCTGAAACCTTCAATCAGTCCAAATAGAATCATTCACTTACAAGACAAGAAACAAATCAAAGAGAGAATAAATCCCTTGCAAGATAATAACTCCATTACTATTATTTACAGCACTATCAAAACAATGCATTGCATTGTCATGTGAAACCCAACAAATCAAGATACTTTTATATAGCATATATTTATTATGGTTTTCGAAGCCCACATTTAAATCGGAGATAAATCAGAATTTTCCAATTAACATTACAACAGCCCATTCAGTCCAAGAAAAGAACAAATAATATCAAGATTTATACATCCATAAGATAAATTGGTAAAGAATCAGCAGCTCTATTTCTCCCCCAAAAGTGATCAGCCTTGACAGATTAATTATGTAGACAATTGTAATTACACATGCCATAATTTAATTCCAACCACAACACTTTTTCACATTCTTACAACACCATTAATTCCAATTCTTCATTAAGGGAATGCATATCAAAACAGGAAAGCAAGAAAAGAAGATTAAATTCTCATATTCCAAGCATAAACTGAACATCTCCACACAAAATAATTCAAGCAAGATCCAGGACATTCATAGCATCAATTTCAACAACAGACCAAGCAGACATAACCAATTACAAGAATAATTCACATTCAGTCATGGAACCCACAAGTTAGGGTTTTACACAAAATCATCAAACCTTCAATCATTCTTCATTAATCAGCCCATATCAGTAAGACAAGTGCAGCCACATAAACTCATTTGCATAAGCATTATATCAACCATAACCAAAGATACATTCACATACATTCACATCCAATTCACCACTAAAACAGACTTATGTGGCAATTTCTCTAAGTATTAAAATCTTAAGATTTCACAACTCAATATCTATTTACAATTTGTAAGATCCATATCATTCAGCACCAAACCGGCCAAAACAGAAAAGAAAACCCAAATTTTCACAACAATCACACACATACAGAACCTATCAAGCCAAAATAATTATAGACACATATATTTACCATAAATCTCGTCACTCCTAAGCACCCCAAAACAAACATAAATCACAAATAATCCACATATATATGTTCACCAGCGTACAAAACAGAGAGAAGGAATCAAACCAATAACAATCAGAGACTTAACAAAGGCAAGAACCAAACATTTTAAAATTATGCCCAAAATCAAAAACCCAATTGAAACCCTAACTCTCAAGTCTCATAAATAAATCATAGAAAATAAAAAGTTAAGTCACCTAAGTTTGATTCCGGTGTTGTATGGAGTGTGTGGGGGCCGCCGCCGCCGTGAAGCTCGCCGGAAATCACCTCTTAATTTGGTTGGCCGAGCTGGACGTCGATATCAAGGGGAGAAGGTGAAAACCATGAAGTTATGGTGGAAACTAGCTTGAAAAACTAAAGAAAACTACCACCTACCTTCCAATCGAACGTCCGCCGCCGGAAACCGAGCTAACGCCGCCGGAAAATGCTTCACGCGTCGGAAAAGATGGAGGAACGAAATAGAATAAGAAAAGGAGTGAGGAAGCACGGCCACCACAGTCCGGCCAGCCTTGACCGCCGCCGATCGAGCCGAGAAAGGGAGGAAGAAGCCGGAGATAATGAAAAAGAGGAAGGAGATCGAAGAAGATGAGAAGTGAAGTGTGTGTGTGTGTGTCGGCTAAGGAAGAGAAGAGAAAGTAGGAGTTGAGTATTTATATATATATGTGTGTGAAAATTACCACTAAGTACCCTATCATTCATTCTGAATTATATTTTTAGCCCAAAAGTTTGTATATATTACCATATCTCTTTCCTTTCACCATAATATGTTATAAATTCCAACTTACTTTTCATGGAAGTTTCTATCCCCAATTAATTCTTTTAGCTATATTTCTTTAAATTCTAAACTAAATAAAATTCAATATTCGTAAATTGTCCAAAGTGTCCTAAAATTTCTCCCTAAAACTTTAAATTTTATAAAATGACACCTCAAAACCTTAATAAATTCTTTATTATTCCTAATTCAAAATTCGGGATGTTACATGGAACACGATATCATCATTGGGAACAATATTGTGCATGATTTGTATCTTATTTTGGCTTATATTGAATTGAAGTTGTGAGGAAAGGAATAAACTTTTAGGGAATTCTCGTGTAATAGTAAAGGAGTTAGAACAAAAGATTTTAGAACATGAAATTACGATTGAGGAGCATATTGATTTGGATAAAGGATATTAGAAGTTGAACTCAATAGAGAATGATATTGTTAACAAGCAATGTTGATTTTAAATCACACAACTGTAGGGCTCAAAAAAAAAAGGAAGATTGAGGTATTATGAGTTTTATGACTGAATTCAATTCGTTTAAGTGTGGATTTAGATTTGAGGGATATTCTTACATCTAATGATTGAGATTTTTAATGATTTATAGAGGGGTGAGGTAAACTCTAAAATTTTATATTCTAAGGAATAAGACTTAGAAAAATCAAGATTATTTAGCACTACTTATTTACAGGTGATTTGTGGCTTTTAAGATGATTAAAGAAAATTGAGGTTCCTACTAGGAGGTATGTGTATAGGCCTTAAGTAGTTTTGAAATTATTATAGAATGTCTTTTCTCTATTGAAATCAAGGAAAATAAGAAATGAGTGATATATTTTGAGTTAGTATAGAGTTAAGTAGTCGTAAGACTTGTAAATAGTGGCTGAAAAGTGAAGAGAGTTAAAAAAAAACTTGTGATGATTATTAAAAGCAATGATAGGTATCTATCTTACTTTGTGGGAGTAAATCAATTCAGAATTATTATGTTATGAATTGTTTGTTAGAGTTCTATGATTTAGGAAATTTTGAGGACAAAATTTTTTTTAGGAGGGGAGAATTGTAACATCCCATATTTTTAACACATAAATAAATGGTCCTTGTGACATTTAGAATCCTGTTTGAGATTAGGACTTTTAAGAAGTAATAAATTTGAGTTAAAACTTAAAGAAAAAAAAAGTTGTATATTATGGGGTCATGAGATATTCTTAATTTTTAATAAAAAAAAATAATAATAGTTGTCTAGTTAGATTTTAATAAACAGTTGGTAGTGTATAATTAAAATAGATAATTAGATGATTAAGAATGATGACCTATATAGCCCATTTGACAAAAGTCCAATTGTGATAAGTGAAAACCCTTCCTCTTACTTGCCTATGTTCACTGCGCCGCACCTCCATCTCCCTTCAATCATTCCTCTGCTTATTCCTTCCATCAATTGCTTTCTTCCCTCACACAATAAAAGTTTTGTCCACATGTGAAGGTAACTTTTTATAATACTATTATATTATACCACATCATCCTTTCATACACTTCATTACACGCACACACGTACAGTACAATTGTGAACTTCATACACACCAATCTCTTCACACTTTCCGTTGTTTGCTTGGGCAACTATTTTCAAGTTTTATGCCACCATATCTCCATCATCAGTCTCTACATAGAAAATTTATTTTATTCTATTTACCTTTCAAATCCTTGCGCACTGTTATAAACAAATACATATTTATATCTATTAGAAGTTATTTGTCAAATGGTTTTGCTCTCTCTCTATACATATATATTCCATCTATTTATTTCCCATGGTAATATTCTCATGTCATACATTCAAACTTTTAGTCCTTTTCATTCTACTTGACGTAGCTATTTATTTATAGTTCCATAAAATAAACATAAAGATAATTTATACAATGTTATAAACCTTTCTTGCCATTTTATTATATACACTTCAAAATTTGTAGTCCGTGGGTCACTATTATTTTCGACATTAGGATAGGAGCCAAGCATATAGGAATAATGTATAATTTTGGAAAAGTAATTTAGAGTGGCATATTAAATGTCAATAAAATATTAATAAATAGTTGTATGGTCCTTGTAGATTTCTATAGAGCTTTGGAGTAACTTTTTGGTAAATTATCTTAAGTTGAGGAATAACAGGTAACTCTGAATGATTCTTTCGTATGCTTGTAAGTTATGGATAATTATAATCTGACTGATTATTGATTACCTCTTAATTTAAAAATGTGAATGATTGATTAGTTTGTTCCTTTTCAACCATGCTTGTTGTCAATTCATGTTATCAATGTTTGATGTAATATGTGAATGATAAGTGGTTTAATTCTTTTCAAGTATGCTTGCTTATATGATGATATTATATTGTGTTAGATAGTGTATTATGGTAATTTAAATTCAAGAATATTTTAATTGTTGGTGAACGTATATATCTGTCATTGCATGAGCATCTGTTATGGGATAGGGATTAGAGGAGGATTATGTGATGATGGATTTTTATACCACCACTCGGTGCACAGTGGTAGTGGTACTTGTCAGGGCCCTTTCTTCTATGCCTTCCCTTGTCAGGATTGCATGGAAGTTATGGGACATGTGACACCTCCTTATATTTGTTCTTTAAGGAGGGGAGCCATAGTCCATACTTGAGCTCTATACCTCGGCAGGGTATATCTCATGTACTGGTGAGCTTGAGATAATCTATTTGATTAGATTTATTTCTGTTTGGACTATATATCAGCCTATGGCTCCTGTCAGCGGTATAAGGGTGGAGGCGATATAAGGGGAGGCATACTGCATTTATGCATGAGTGAAATCTTAATGTAAAGGAACCGTTTTTGAATTAAGAGGTCAATCGATATAGATAAAGAGTTGATTTGTACGAACTAATATGTGAATGACCTTTGTATTGTAATTATATGTAATTTGCTTGTGTATGTTAGGAGATTTCGGTAGTTACTGAGATGTCGATCTCACCCTATTATTAACAATTTTAGGTGAAGGATCTAATAGCAAGCCAGGGGAAGACACTTGAAGTGTAAGCACGTTTTTGAGTTATATTTACTTTGTCATGTACCTCAGCCCTTAATGTTTTATTTTGTTTTTATTTCAAAAAGATCAAACATCAAGTTTTTAATTTGTTACAACCATTTGGAATTTTTGGAGTGTAAATATAATTTTAATTATAAATTGTATAAGATTTTTGTTGGGTGTTACAATTATGGATATATTTTTAAGGGTGTTACATTTTGTCTGTAATGTACGCCAAAATACACTTCTTAAGAAAACATGTATGAATTAGTTGGGTGTTTAAAGTTAATTATTTTTTTTTTCAATTTTCCCCATTTATTATGACAATATTAAGAGAGGTGAATATGATATCAACAATAAATATGAAAAAGAGTTAGAGGCAAAGCAAAAAAACACATTAAATGAAAAGAGAATGTAAAGGTGAGCTCTTATTCAATTTTGGCTCTTATATTACGGATCGAATGGAGTAATATTTATATGCATCAGATTCAATGTAATGTGTTAGTGCACGGGTCGCGTCAAGTAATAAAGTAAAAGTAAAGATCGTTCCCACGAGGATTGAGATACAACCGGTCAAACAAGAGGCTTAGTGATTAAATTAAGTTGAGTTATCCATAAAATGATTTGAAGGTCAAACAAGTAAAAGCTGTTTTCTAAAACTAAAATGGGAAAATGATATCAA
Organism: Mimosa pudica; assembly: GCA_029929735.1. Lineage (NCBI taxonomy): Eukaryota > Viridiplantae > Streptophyta > Magnoliopsida > Fabales > Fabaceae > Mimosa > Mimosa pudica. The sequence continues at coordinate 914,822 of JAKELP010000037.1, read as the reverse complement.
ATCAGGCTAAAAAAAAGAGTCTTGAAAAGAGATAACCTCTTCATCCATCAGCTCTATGGTAATCAGTACCTTTGTTTCAAAAGTTGCTGCTGGAAAACTTTCATTAAGGAAGAGCTGATGTTTGAAGGCCTTTCAACTTGATGTGAAACAAGCATTCGAAAATTGTAAATACCTAAAGTAATCATTTCAAAAATTGTAAATACCTAAAGTAATTAATAATTCTCTATTCCAATACAATAAAATTGGCAAAAACATGGCTGCGTGAAAAGGGATGAGCATGATATAGAAAAGAAGCAAATAGGAAGAAAAGCTGTTAAAAAAACATTTCATCTGACAATAGGAAGAAAAGACCTCAGTTTTGACAATAAAAAGAAAACATTATCTAGCATCTCTCCTATTGTCACACGCTTCCTTTGCCCCCCCAGAAATCCCTCTCAACATTTCATTCCCCACCATTGTATCAGCACAAATATCTAACCCCAACACCTGAATAATTACAAACATATACCTTGTGGTTGTTAGATAATGTTGATTATCTTCACTAGAAAACTGAGCTTATGATTTGAAAAAGCTGTTAACATTGAATCAAAGGCTTAGGGACTACTTAATGTTAATGAGTTGAATCCTTCGCAATCACACTCCCCTCTTTAAAATATTTGTTTTGAAGCCTCCACCCAATAACTTAATTTTAAGCCTTTGTGCTAAACTATAAATATCATAAGATATAGTAGAGAACATGAAATCCTGGAAGCTGTTTTACCTTTGATACATAATCTGTAACTAAGTTGGCATCTTGTCCTTCAGTTGCTGTTGCCTGGTATATAATATCCCAATTAGATGCAATGACATTCTATTATTTAAACCATGGTTTCAATATTATTGAGATTGATATTGACTTCTTTCTTACCTTCATGTAAACATCAACATCTAGATCATTTATAATATTTGCTTCACTCTCTCTTCTTGACAACTCTGTGAGCAAGTCTGTGGAACCCCAAAAATAGTATTCAATATGTTTCAAGCTACCAAAACTTTAAATTTCATTTGGAGAAAGCAAAACAAAGTATAAAGGAAACTGATAGATTGTATTAAAAATTTACCAACCATAATGTGATCCAACACCTAGGCACCTTACAGAGAAAGCCAAAGTTTCCCTCACAGTCATCTCTCCAATATGAACATCATGTTGGCTGATATAAGCAGCAGTTCTCTGAGGTACAAACTCATCCATACCATGCCCATTATAAGTCATTTGAAAATAGGAAGAAAAGCGTATGACACCATTATAGTCTGAATCATATACCATTGTCAAAACTGAAAAAGAATACAGCTCCAATATTACCATTTAATAATATAAAGTGTAACATACTGTTACTAATTCCCTGATTAGTTCAATAATACCTTCACTAACTATGATAGAAAAATGATTTCCATAATATCAATAAATCTATCATAGTTAGAAAAAGAATTTCCTAATAATATTCACTATCCATGATAGAAAAAAAAAATTTCTAATATAACCTGAATACTATCATGGATAATTAATAGCTAACCATGTTAGAAAGGAATCACCTAACATGGTTAGAAAAAGAAGCGACCTATTACAATTCTCCAATTTACCACTAATATCAATACAAATAAAATATGCGGAAGCGAATGCAGACCTATACATTTTGGCAATATACATGTCTAAATAATCTAAACAACCTTTGAAACTTAATTCCCTTTCATGACGCTCGCGCCTGTGCATGATCACCTGCAAAAATGTAAGTAATCGTGGGGTGAGACAACTTGTCTCAGTAATCTACTACTTAACTCACTATAACAGTGAGATGTGCGGTAGTAAGGACGTCTAAAGGGTACCACAATTTTAAAATCAATATATACATATATATATATTAGAATCAAACCTCCATCCATTTATCATTTCAAGCCCTCTGTCACGTCCAAATCAAATCAAGTCCCTCCTTACTACTTTTCAAAAATTCACTCTAAACCCCTCAATCAAATTCCACATCAATAAACTTCACCGTCTAACCTCCAATCCATGTGTTCCTCACTATAAATCTCATTCATAACTTTCTCGGCTTACGCCCATGTACAATCCTGGTGCTCTACTCATGCCATCCCGGAGGCACTACGATTGAGCCCTATAAATGTTCCAAATGAGTTGACACTGTGCCCCTCTCAAAAGTGAGGGGGCAGCAAGTAACTCACTAGGGAATTAACTTAGTCCATGAGCATTAGGTACACAAACCTTAAGACTAAGCTATGATTCAACCGGAAGTGAAATTGCTTCCTGTTAGATTTGGACTGGCGCAGACTGATAGAATAGATATAACCCTAAGCGTCAGTGAGTTTACCACGTCAAGTGAAAGTGCTTCCGATAGCTTAGTGACTGGCGCAGACTGATAGAATAGATATAACCCTAAGCGTCAGTGAGTTTACCACGTCAAGTGAAAGTGCTTCCGATAGCTTAGTGACTAGCGCTGACTGTTGGAATGAAGGACACTAAGCGAGAGTGAGTAACAGTGAACTAAATCCTTCATCCAGTGGTTTTACTTCCGGATGTAGAAGTGCTTCCGGATACATCATAGACTAAGAGAACACCCACTGCATGTGACTATGTGCTTATATTGCTAAACTAACGTTCAAGTACAGCACACTAAGTAAGGTTGCTTCCGGATGTGATTTTGCTTCCGCAAGCAATCAGAATGTCAGAACGTTCAGAGATGCAGTGTCAGAATGCTTATGTCAGAGCAGAGATGTAAGGACTACTTTTCAGAGATAAAGCAAGTCAACCCTGCTATGCATTGATGAAGCATTTATTGGGCAATCGGTAACATGGGAAAAACGGCCATATTCAAACGGCTAGCCCACCTACCAAGAGTTCAAAATGTTTGAAGACTATATAAGGGAGCTCAACTTCATTTATGAAGCAATCAATTATATTTGAATATTCTTGAGAGAAGTTAGAGCGAGAAACTAAGAACACCTTCAAGCATTCAAAGCTGCCCAGAAAAGTAAAGAGCATTTAACACATCGAGTGATCCTTTTCATCTACATATTTTGTACTCTTTGTTGTTAAGTCTCTTCTTGTTATAAGAGCATTGATTGTACTTAAGTGTGTAACACCATCCGTTCTTTGAGAGAACTTAGTCAGAAAAATCCTTTAAGTGTAAAGGTCAACCCCTTGCTTGGTGTGAGGGGGAGCTAGTTAGAAAGGTTACAAGTGAGCCTGTGTAAAACTTGTAGTTGTAAGGTTGCAAGTGATCCCGTGCAAAACTTGCGGTTGTAAGGTTTCAGGTGAACCCGATTTAAAACCTGAGGTATAGTGGAACTCGGCCTGGGTGGTTGAGGACTGGACGTAGGTCAGGTAGACCGAACCAGTATAACTCTTGTGTTGTTTTATTTGAGCATTTATTTTTGAAACACAATTCACCCCCCCTCTTGTGCATCCATTACTTTCATTTGGTATCAGAGCAGGTCTTTCTCACTCGATTCCAACGAATCAGAAAGCAAAGATCCAGTAATGGATACAGACTATTCTCTACCAGATGTCTCTGTTCAACCCAACAAGCCCCCAGGCTTCGATGGGTACAACTATCCATTCTGGAAGTTTAGAATGGAGACTTATATCAAGTCAAGTGACATTAGACTCTGGGATGTAATAGAACGTGGGGATCAAACTCCCTTAGATGAGGATGGATTTGCTAAGGTGAGAGCCAGATACACTCCTGAGGACTATGCTCTAGTCCAACTGAACCATCGGGCCATGCACTACATCCAGTGTGCTCTCAGCCCCAAAGAGTTTCACAGGATCAGCCACCACAAAAATGCTAAAGATATGTGGGAGGCTCTTGAGGCTGCTCACTCTGGAACCAGGGGAGTAAAAGCAAGACGTGTAGAGATGCTGGTGGAAGAATTTCACAAGTTCGCCATGCTAAGTCCCACTGAGCCTATCAGAGAGCTGGAGCTCAGGTTCACCCATCTCATCAACAATTTGGCCTCGCTGGGTAAGGATATTCCTGAAAGAGAGCAAGTAAGCAAGATCCTAAAGATCTTGAAGGGTGACTGGATCACCAAAGTAACTATCTTGCAGGAAGTGCAAGGAGAATCAACCAGCTCCATCACCGCACTATTTGGCTCTCTTGCTGAATACGAACCTACCTTGTTGGCTATGAGAGCTCCTCAAGCCTCATCCAAGAACAAGAACCTTGCTCTTGTTGCTCCCAGCAAGGAGATCAATGATGATGATGAGGATGATGAGGAGGAAATGGACGATGAGGAGATGGCTATGATGGTGAGGAAATTCAGAAAGTTCTTCAGAAAGAAAGGAGGCTATCAGAGAGGTGACTCCAGCCAGAAGAAGGGATACAAGAAAGAAAAGGTCCCTGTGTGCTTTGAATGCAAGAAGCCTGGTCACTTCAAGGCTGAGTGTCCCAGCCTGCAGAGGTCAAAAGGAAAAGACAAAAGAAAGGCCTTTGTCTCCTCCATTTGGGTGAATAGCTCAGATGAGGAAGCAAGTGATGAAGAAGAAGTTGCCAACCTCTGCCTGGTAGCTAGAGAAGATGATGAGGAAGCATCTTCAGATCTTGACCTCACCAACGAAGATCATGAGGTAACTCTTTCTGAACTACAAGAGGCTTACAATGAGGTTCATGAAGAATTCTCTAGACTATGTAAAGCCTATAAAGTGTAGAAAACTAAAAAGGAATCACTTGAGTCCAAGGTGGACTCACTAAGTGAAGAGCTAGCGGAAGCTAGAAAGCTTCCGGTAGTTGATGGCCAGGGTTCTCCCCAAGTAGAACCCAACGCCCCAACACTTGAGAGCTGCCCTAATTGCAGCAAAATCTCAGCTGAGAAAGACAAGCTGCAAAATGCCCTGCAGAAGTTTACAAATGGTTCAGAAATGTTAAATATAATCTTAATGAATCAAAGGGCATATAGGGATAGAACTGGCTTAGGATATACCCCTAGAGGGAAAAAGTGGGTAGAACCAAAAGTAAAGCCCTACTTAAAGTTCTTCCATAAAGCCACTAGTCATAGCTCCTCACCCTTCAGCTTCTGTAACTACTGCAACAGGAAAGGACACTCCACGTCCACCTGTAATGCCAAGAAGCATGGAGCTAGTAGCTCTTACAAATGGGTCCCTAAAGGAACCAGAGGCACAGAATGATCATGAGCCCAAGGTCAAGGCTAACACTAGACCAAGGGCACTGAAAACTAATGACAGAGGACCCAAGAGAGGTTGGGTACCTAAGCTTGCTTGATTATTTCAGGTGTGTCTCAAGGCATCCAAGAACAGAAAATGGTACATCGATAGCGGATGCTCGAGACATATGACTGGAGACAGAGACAAGTTCAAATCTCTGGTGATCAAAGATGGAGCCACAGTGACCTTTGGAGGAAATCAAAGTGGTAAGATCACTGGAGTTGGAGAAGTGGGACCAGTCAAAGACGTCTATCTAGTGGACGGTCTCTATCACAACCTGCTGAGCGTGAGCCAGAGCACTGACAAAGGAAATTGGGTAATATTTGATTCAAATGAGTGCATAATAGTTGATAAGCAGGATCTGAATATAGATAAGGCCAACTTAAAATGCAAACTTAAGGCAAACAGAAATGGGAACCTATATACTCTAGACTTATGTCAACAACTGGAAGAAAAGTGTTTAATATCTAGTGATGAGAACAGTTGGCTTTGGCATAAGAGATTAGCTCATGTTAATTGTGCTCAACTTGATATGCTAATTAAAAAGAAGCTAGCCATAGGTATCCCATCCTTTAAGGTAAAACATGATTTTATTTGTGAATCTTGCCAACGAGGGAAGCAAACAAAGTCCTCGTTTAAAACCAAGAAGAGAGTCTTCACCAGCAGGCCCTTGGAACTAATCCATATGGATTTGGTTGGGCCAGCGAGAGTAAAGAGCTTGGGTGGAAACCTGTATGCTCTAGTGGTGGTGGATGACTATTCAAGGTTCACGTGGACTATGTTTCTTGCCTTTAAGCAAGATGCTTTTGATGCTTTTGTTGTCCTGGCTAAGAAAGTGCAGAATGAGAGAGAGCTCAAAATCACAGCCATAAGGACAGACCATGGAGGAGAATTTGAGAACCATAGCTTCTCTGAGCTATGTGAACAAAATGGTATAGAACACAACTTCTCAGCTCCTAGGACTCCTCAACAGAACGAAGTTGTCGAGAGAAAGAACAGGGTTCTGACAGAGATGGCTAAAAGCATACTCAATGAGAAAGAGGTTTCTCAAGTGTTCTGGGTGGACGCTATGAGCACTGCTTGCTATATCTCTAACAGAGCCTATGTTCGCAAGGGCTTGGACAAGACTCCTTACGAGCTATACAAAGGGAGGAAGCCCAACATCAGCCACCTCAGAATCTTTGGATCAAAGTGCTATGTGCACAACAATGGAAAGGTAAATCTGGGTAAGTTTGATCCAAAAGCTGATGTAGGTATATTTATAGGATATTCCCTCAGGAGTAAAGCATATAACCTCGAGCTTGGTTCTATGTAAAACTTGTGTGAAACTTGTAGTTGTAAGGTTGCAAGTGATCCCGTGCAAAACTTGCGGTTGTAAGGTTTCAGGTGAACCCGATTTAAAACCTGAGGTATAGTGGAACTCGGCCTGGGTGGTTGAGGACTGGACGTAGGTCAGGTAGACCGAACCAATATAACTCTTGTGTTGTTTTATTTGAGCATTTATTTTTGAAACACAATTCACCCCCCCCCCTCTTGTGCATCCATTACTTTCACTAAATTCTTCAATCACCATCTAGATAGTCAATCCATACACTCTAAAATTCTCATCTAAAAGTGCACTCATAAACTTCACAACATAATATTTTGTCGAAATTCCCTCAAATTTCATTTAATTATTCTAACCAAACTAAGTTCTTCTATTATCCTATACATAATCACTCCCAACATTACAATTCATATTAATCTCAATTCGCACGAATCACATAGTCCAACATCATTTCTAACCAATGTAAGATACTCCACTTTGATCATCACCACAAGATTTGATCTCTTTTTCTAAGTCAGTAATAAACCTATTACAATAAATCCTCAAATCTATAATCTCACCTCATATGCTTACAAATATTGATATGGATTGTCAATATACTTCAAGCTTTTTAACAGTCTAAACATCCACAACTTGCATCAAACCTAACTAAACCACTTCACATGAACATTATTTTCGGTATAAGCTAACTCTTTAAATCCATTAATCAAGCTCCACTACTCAGAATCACAAGGTTACTCAATTAAATCACGATTCATTCTAACTTTAGTCATCAAAGATCTTGTAACTACTCCAACTAAATTAGTTTCGTTATATCATCACAATAACATATAGAACTTATTCAAAATTCACAATGTCTCATATTATAACCCATAATCATTTCCACCTCTCATATCTCTAAATCTCTAACTCCAAAATAATAAAATAACTCAATCAAACCAACAATCTCTTCCAATAATTTGATCTAAATTCACTCTTGTAAAATACTAATCCCCTTACCAAGTCACTTGGGCATTCTTGCTACAGATCTACAACTCTCCCCACCAAGGGATTAACCATAACTACGCAAAGAGCTGATGATCATGCACAAAAGGAAGGGAATTGAGAGAATGTATATTGCCAATCTAAATGCAATGCAACACAGACCAGGGTTATCGTATACCAAATACTGATAACCAAGTTGTAACATACTGTTACTAATTCCCTGATTAGTTCAATAATACCTTCACTAACTATGATAGAAAAATGATTTCCATAATATCAATAAATCTATCATAGTTAGAAAAAGAATTTCCTAATAATATTCACTATCCATGATAGAAAAAAATAATTTTCTAATATAACCTGAATACTATCATGGATAATTAATAGCTAACCATGTTAGAAAGGAATCACCTAACATGGTTAGAAAAAGAAGCGACCTATTACAATTCTTCAATTTACCACTAATATCAATACAAATAAAATATGCGGAAGCGAATGCAGACCTATACATTTTGGCAATATACATGTCTAAATAATCTAAACAACCTTTGAAACTTAATTCCCTTTCATGACGCTCGCGCCTGTGCATGATCACCTGCAAAAATGTAAGTAATCGTGGGGTGAGACAACTTGTCTCAGTAATCTACTACTTAACTCACTATAAAAGTGAGATGTGCGGTAGTAAGGACGTCTAAAGGGTACCACAATTTTAAAATCAATATATATATATATATATAATATATATATATATATATATATATATATATATATATATATATATATATATATATATATATATATATATATATATATATATATATTAGAATCAAACCTCCATCCATTTATCATTTCAAGCCCTCTGTCACGTCCAAACCAAATCAAGTCCCTCCTTACTACTTTTCAAAAATTCACTCTAAACCCCTCAATCAAATTCCACATCAATAAACTTCACCGTCTAACCTCCAATCCATGCGTTCCTCACTATAAATCTCATTCATAACTTTCTCAAATCCAATTTTCTCGGCTTACACCCATGTACAATCCTGGTGCTCTACTCATGCCATCCCGGAGGCACTACGATTGAGCCCTATAAATGTTCCAAATGAGTTGACACTGTGCCCCTCTCAAAAGTGAGGGGGCATTTTCCCTCTCTGGTAACCCCATGAGAGGGAAACCCCAATCTGTCTCCAATCAGAAAGGGAGCAGTCCCTGTCTCCAATCAGAAGACTGTTGGTCACAGTCTCCAATCTGTTGAACATTGGTCACAGTCTCCAATCTGTTGACTCGTACAAATACCCGTTGATTGGCCTATCAACCGGTTATCATCGCGCGATGGTACATATTTCTCAGTGTCATGCAATGCACCCAATTCTTTTCAAAATCTGAATCCCATTCAATACCTCAATCACCATTTCCTTCAACATATCAATAATCACCTGTGGTATTTTCCTGCAACACCTCTTTCAAATGTCTTCAACCACAACATACAATTTTTCTAACTCAAAACCCTACTCCTCAACTTAAATTTCCAAAGCCTCAACCCTTTATCTCTCACCTTCTCTTATCTATATTAACTCTCAATGTCACTGCCAGAACACTGTACCTACATACCTTTCAAACCATTACAGCTCAATAACAACCACCAGCCAGAATAGTATATATATAGTGTCACAAATTTCTTTATATAAAAATAGTCGTGTTTGAAAGGCACCCGATAGCCTATTTTGTATAAAAATAAGTTTTAAAGATTTTATATTTATATAGAGGGTTAGAAAGGATTTTCAAATCCCACCTAACATCACCCTCAATGTTATAGCGAGGTAAGAGTGATTACCTGTCGCCCTTAGCACTCCACTGCCTTCCTTACCATTTCCTTTAGAACTTCCAAGTACTTTCCTCTTAATCCCTCCTATTATTACACAAAGTAATAATAGTCATAAACATTTATTCTTATATATATGATTACTGAATAACGTCACTCTAAATCCTAACAATGCTACCCGAAACCCCCTTCTTATAAAACTATTTTGTTTTTATTATTCACATATTCTTAACATTTCCAGAATTCTAACAAACACACTCAGAATAAACAAATCGATTGGTCAACAGAAATTTGACAAGCATTCCACTTGCGTATATACTACTAGATTGGCCCTAACAAGGAAAAAGCAAAAAGGAAGCAAATAAAAGCTCACACTTGCACATAAATCATACAGATACTAGATCTATAAACCATAATCATATCGCCAACCATTTGAATATTAACAAAATACAATCCAATGAGAAAATCAGCTCAACTCAAACAAAATTCATCCATCCAAAATCAAGCGTAAAAAATAGACCAAACAACATAAACACTTCCACTATTAAGCACACAAAATACTACCACCCTAAAATGCCAAACTCCCTCTAGCCACAACCTAGTAGCCCAACAAAATGGAATATAATTTGCCATATCTAGAAAACTCGAAGATCTTAACAAAACTCACCACTTTTAAATCCAAACAGCAACCAAAGACAACTCAATCAACATCAAGCAACATTCACTATATTGAACACTGCTACAAATGAAAATTGGAAACCAAGGAACAATCATCAATTTCAAAAGAAAAACAAGAAACAAGTTCAACAAACCACACAATTTCAGCTCATTTTATATGTATCGTCAATTTAAAATGAAAACCTCCGTTTCTTTCCCATACTCCATTCAGCTACAAGAGTACAAGGTGAAGAAATTTATAAATGCACATGCTACCACACTTACTATCTTCATATGCACCACAATAGGAAGGTCATGAAGAGCTGTCCAACAACATTATTCCAACAGCTATATAACTTCCAACTAAATAAATCTATGCTCCATATTTAAATTCAAACATAATTTCTAATAGGAACTCCGCTACCCAAAATCTCAATGTCCAGGGCTATTTTCAACACCACTAACTCAATTATAAAACTATTTTGCCTGAACCTATTCGCAGTACCACATACCAGAAATAAGAAAGCAACCACTCAAAATAGAACACAAAACCAAAACAAAATAACATAACTGAACCAACTCCAGTTTGAACAAATACTTTCATTGCTTCCTAACTTTAATTGGTCATGGCAATAGGAAAAATACAGAAAATTGACACATTTATATAATACACACTTGAGCCACAACCCTGTCTAAACACTCATACAGTCCAACAAGCAGAGACACAAATAAACTTCACAGATTACCACAATATCAATCATTCAAATCATCACTTGAATATCCAAACTCAAAGCTTAATTTGTGTTTTTGTTTGATTTGAAAATCAAAATAGAAATCCCCTTTCAAACCCTAATCGGTCTCTCTTCCAAATTCGTAGAAAATGAAAGAAATTGAAGGAAATGGAGTTTACCTAAACTTGAATATGAAGTTGTACGCTTGAATTGAGCTAGCCGCCGCCGGAAACCGTCGGCTTCGCCGGAAACGAAGAGGAGCAGTGTAGAAAACAAAAACAAAAGGGAAAATTGTATCAAGAACATTGTGAAACTCGAAGAACCAAGAAGCCGAACAAGGAAAAGAGGAAGGAGCTTACCCACGGCCTGTCGTTGTTCGAGCTCCGCCGTGGCTTGTTGGAAAAGAAGGAGCACGTCTTCTTCGCCATTCACCGTGGCCGGAAGATGAAGAAACGCGTCGGAGGAGAAGACGCAGGGAAGAGGGAGAGGCCGCGCCACCGTGCCGTCGCGCCGTCGCCGTCGCCGGATTCAGAGGGTCGAAGGGATTGGGTTCGAGTGGAAGGGAAGGAGAAAATGAAGAAGATGAAGAAATGGGGGGGTCTGTCGGGTTTTTGAGAAAAGAAGGAGGAAGGGAGTGTTTGGTTAGGGAGAAATAAGGGTGGTTTTTGATAATTAAAGCCTGAACTTGCCATAGTGTACTTATTTTGATTTAAAACCACTTAAACCAGCCTCCAATCTTCTTAAACTTCAAAATATTTTTAGCTTTATCATTCCCTCATATTTCAAACTCTTCATTTCTTAATTAATTATATGCACATTAATTACTCAAAATTTCCAAAATATCCCAAAAACTCCTAAAAATTCCAAAATTCTCAATTTCTCCATTTATTATTTCCCAAAACACTCATTGATCCTATATTAAATTTTCAGGATGTTACATAAAGTATAATAACCAATCAATCACTTATGTAGTCAGATTCACTTCTGTGGGCCTTGGAAAATAATCATTACACTTACATTTGTTATCCAATGTGGCACGAGGACTGAATGCATACAAGAAAGCCACAAATTCCTTAAAATTCAACCCATATAGCATCTTTAGCAATCTCTTCATAATTCAATATACAAGTTAATTTCCCAAATATAGAACCAAAAAAATTGGATCTTTGAAAAAGGGTATTCAAATTTAACATATACAAAACCTCAGAGAGGATTAACAGCAAACTCCAACATTCATTGAAAGAGAAAACTCACCCATAATTTTCTAATTTAATCTGTCCTCCATATTACCCAAGTAGGCATCAAAAGCACAACGGTCAAAGAAAACACAATTAATAAATCAATAAAAAAGAGAAGGAAAAAAATATGATAACAGACCAAGGTAGCGTCAACAACAAACTTGTGAGAAGTAAAAACAGAGATCGAGAGGGATGTTAGAGGAAGCTAGGCGAGAATACTGGAGGTTTAAGTTTCTAGGGTGAATGACATGTGTTTTGTTCAATAATGACACCAAAAAATTATAAAGATGAAATTTTTACCTTGACAAATCATCACAAGAAATCGCTAAAGCCTCCTGTAGTGTTGCGACAATGATGATAACTCCATTCTAAGCCTTTAATCGCAAGAAAGCATCTGCACATCATGAAAAAAAATGGGTATGGATGAAGAAAAATTAAACAAAAGGAAGAGAGTTGAAATCGCAAATCATCAACAAACCATGGAACTACGAAAAGTACAAGAATAATAAGCAAAGAAAGGAGACCCGGAAGCAAAAAAGGAGAAAAGGTATTAGATTTCTGGAAACATACAAGAAAAAGAAGAAGGGAAAATGATACCAAACCTTGGAAATTTCGAGAGAAGAACAAAATCAAACGAACCCAGAAAGTTAAAAGGACAAAGCTAAGCTTTCTTCGATAGAAGGTTGTTGTAAGTGACTGGGGAAGCAAGAGGGCTGAGAGGGATGATGAAACCTCAGAAGAGAAGAGAGGGAAGAAAGTGACGAAAAAGAGATAAGGCTGCTCAGCTTTGAAAAATAGAGAGGGAGGGAGCTATTTGGAAGGAGCTTGATTGCCTTCAGAGTAGTGGACCCCACTGATGATGTGGACCAATAGAATACTTCCCAATGAACAGTGTTTTGGCAAATAGCAAATCACCATTTTCCCTTTTATGTTATATTGATTGAAAATCGAGAGACGACTAAATTTCTAGAAACAAGCACTAAATCCTTGTAGCACAAACAACAAAGGTACATGACAGTATTTACTAATCAATAAACATATCAATGAAATTCTCAGCAGAAACATTCTAGTACCGCACAAATTAACACAGCATCATAGCATTGATCAATGTACTTAACTATAATGATAATTCTTCTAAAATTTTCTTTTCTTTTTTATTAAAAAAACTGGTGATGGTTTCACTTTAAGCACAATAATGCCTTTCCCTTAGTAAAGCTCCAATGGCTTATGAAGATTCAATTTCCCGATTTTGACAACAAGCTCAATTGATGAACAAACATGGTTGATTTTCTTCATTAACTATTTGATTTCCCATCCATGATAATCTATGTAATATACAAGTTAACATACCCTCAGCCTATGGTCACCACCAACAATCCTAATGCCAAGAATGAGTTCCTCATCATTAAGTTGCTCAAGCATCTCAGTGCTTGTTGAAGCAGGGAGGCCAGATTTAACATTTACTTCTCTCACACTGCCAACATCAACGTCCCCTTGCATAATACATCTGCTAACAAATGGCTTATACTTCTGTGGTTGATCAAATCTTCTGACCAGTGACCAAACCTGATGACACAAAGGATAAATAATTCAGCCAAGTCACAAAATCATCACAATTTCATCTTCCACAACCATGTCTTCATAACAAAAACATATAGTTAAACACAAAAGGAAAATCAAATCGTGGTATGGTGTTGTAGAAAGGTGAACAATTCTCTTTAAGCCGGATCATTATCACCTAGACAATTTGCATCCATATCCAAGTGAGTGGGGTAGCTAGTAAAAATTTACTTCACATAGCACAGCTTCTCAGCCTGAAGCTTCTATACAAGAAAAATAAATCAACAGGAAAAGGAAAAATAGAAATAATAAGCTTGATATTAAGCAACATCATAATATACACACACTCACATATATAAAGCTATTGTATGCTTCTCAAACTCTGTAATTAACATGGCAATACAAGTTAATTCTTTAACAAAAGGATTACACTTTACCACATAGTATTTCATACCTACAAATTACCCCCTCCTCCAACCAACAACATAGGAAAATCCTAAGAAAGCAAAATAAGCTATTTATAAATTGATTTAAAAGAAATTCTTTGATCTAAACAAGTATCCTAGACACAAAATATGTCTAATTTAGCCTGCTTAAAAAAATTGAAGAAGTACTTCATAATATTGATCAAGGCTGCCTATATCTCACAAATCCTCTTGAGCTCCAAAAAAATTGGAGAACAAACTAAAACCATAAATCAATAACAAGAACAACCTCCAGCTCACAAAGAAAAACATAAACCAATAAAAAAATCCAGAAAATATAAATCACAAAACAAAAAAAAGTCAAACCCATGTAAAAAAAATTCCAATCTCAGAAAAACAAACCACCCCCACAAATAAACAAAAAACAAAGATGCAAACTTTTGTTCTAGCTCAGAGTTAACTAAGAATGAAAAGTAAATCCCTGATCTTGATGATCCAGAATAACTATAATAATAAATATATATGTATGTATAAAAAAGGCTTACAAGATGAACAGGAGCCCTTATGTGCTTAACTAAAGCAGAAGTACACTGATTTTCATTAGGTTGATGCTTATGATGCCTTCTTATGTATTGCATCTCTATCACACCTATGCTTTCACCACTAGCCTCGTTCATATCTCTTTCTTTTCTTCAACCACACTTTCACACACAACAAGAAGATGAAGAAGAAGAAGAAGTGGATATGCTTTGCTTTGGAGTTTGGCCTTTGGTATATTATTATTATTATTATTATTATTATTATTATTGGGTTATAGAGAGAGAAAAACACATGAGTAATAACCAACCAAAGCAATGGTTGCTACAAGAGAGAGAAAAACAGAGACTTTTATTATTTTCTGGAATATAATATACTGCCTCTAGTCCTAAATATAAGAGATATTTACCTAATTTGATTAGATTAAGAATGTTGGTTTAGTTATTTAAAATGACATGATATTACCAATATACCCTAACTATCTACCTTCACCCCCACACTCTCTCTCCTCTTGTCTACCATTAGGGAACATTGACTCCACTCTCCCTCTCTTCTTATCCCTCAGAATCTATTATTAGAAGCATTGATAAGGATATTTTGGGGAAAAGTTGGTAAAAGTTAGAAATAGGTCTTATATTTAAGTCCAAACTCATCCCTCAAATAGGTCTTATATTTAGGAGCGGATGGAGCAATATGTTGTTTTAGTATGAGTAAGAACCTTAGGGTAGCTTCGGAGGATGTGTAACATCCTGAAAATTTAATACAGGATTAAAGAGTGTTTTGGAAATGATAAATGGAGAAATTAGGAATTTTGGGAATTTTTGGGAATTTTTGGTGATTTTTGGGAATATTTTGGAAATATTGAGTAATTAATGTGCATATAATTAATTAAGAAATGAAGAGTTTAAAATATGAGGGAATGGTAAAACTAAAAATATTTTGAAGTTTAAGAAGATTGGAGGCTGATTTAAGTGGTTTTAAATCAAAAAGAGTACACTATGGCAAGTTTAGGCTTTAATTATCAAAAACCATCCTTATTTCTCCCCAACCAAACATGCCCTCCTTCCCTTCCCTCTTAAAATTTCGGACACCCCCTCTCCTTCTTTATCTGACCGCGACCACCCCCCCTTTCACCATTTCTCTCAATTTCTCCTCACACTCATTCGACTTCCTTGGTCCATAAAGCTTATCATTTTGTTGCATCCTTCACTCCTCTTCAAGAATCCGTGAAGCACGAACTCGGACTGTAATTCCGGCGGCATTTTCTCATTTTAGTGTGCTCCCTTTTTCATGCTTTCAGATTTGAGACTGGGCACAGTGTCAATCACGTTTATTTTTGTCTATTGAGAGATGGATGTATCTGTACTATATATATGTGTATATATTATGTGGTTATGCAGGTTTTGAAAACTGTGGTACCCTGTAGACACTCCACTACCCCACTTCTGAGTGTCACAGTGAGTTAAGAGGTGATTACTGAGACATTGTTTTGTCTCACCCCATTCCCTTAATTTTTACAGGTGATCATGCCCAGGGGGAGGCGCAGAGGAAGGGGAAGGGGCCGATCGGCCCATACTGAGATAGTAAGTGGGCTGAAGGTGATCTTATAAGGATATATATATCGCCATTTCGCTAGGCTGCACCAGCTTCTGCATTATTGAATGTTATTTTGAATGAATTGTAATATTTGAATGTCGTAGTACTTATTATGCGACATATTATGTGAAGTGTTTGGGATATCAGATATTGATACTGTTATTATGATAGTTCATGGATTATTATGACTGCGATGACAATTATACTCTATCAGTATGATGATGGCGTATTGATATAGGTGGTTGTTTGATGGATTGTAGTTAGGGAGCACTTTTATCTAACTTGAGTATGTAGTAGATTGATTATGTATCGCATGACTTCATGTTGTCTTTGTATATAATCATATTAGATGGGTCCCGCTCTAATATGGTTTATTTTTGTGTAGTTTGGTTAGTTCCTTTTCTAACCATGTTAGGTTATTTCTTTTCTAACATGGTTAGATTTATGATATTGTATTGAATGTGTGATTTATTAGGTAATGGTGGTTCTTTTGCTAACTATGTTAGAAGATTCCCTTTTCTAACATAGTTAGATATGTAATGAGATTAGACTGTATTCTCTTAATAATAGAGAAATTCTTTTTCTAATCATGTTAGCGGTATTTTTACTAACATGGTTAGTCTCTATTATTTGGATTGCTTGATTAGCTGTTGAATTAGATTTAGGTTAATAATATATTAGTAGGAGGTACATTACAACTTGGTATCAGTTTTATGGTTAACGATACCTTGCCTGTTGCATTGCATATAGAATGGCGATATATTAATCCCTTATTTCTCTTCCTCACTATTATGATCACTAACCCTCTTTTATCATTATTATCATTATTCCCTAGGTGGGTGGAGAGGATGATTCAAGTCAATTCCAAGATTCACAACAATCTATTCCGGCACAAAACTTTGGGTTGGAGTTTGTGAATCAGTTGAGGGATGTGATTTTGGAGACAATGGAAGAAAGGTTACAGAAATTTAAACAGGATATGGGCCATCAGCATCAAAGTGAAGGAGAGTTTGGATTTGGCCATGAGAGTGAAACTCATGGGACCCAGCAAGAAGTTACCCAAGAGGACCGTGCTCTTAATAAAGTTTGGAAAGATGTGTCTAGGCACAATCCTGGTACTTTTGAAGGGGGTCGCCAACCTGAAATAGCAGAAGAATGGATCGATAGATTAAAAACAATTTTCCAAGCAGTTGCCTGTAATGAGTACCAGAAAGCCAGGGTTGCTATCTTGCTGTTGACTGGTGATGCCAAGAGATGGTGGAAGTCAGCCGGGGGAGGGATGATTCCATGGCTGTGTGGTCAGAATTCAAAGAAAAATTCCTTAAGTATTACTTTCCCATTACAATCAAACATGAGAAAGAACTTGAATTTAATAAATTGGTGCAAGGCAATATGCACGAGGATGAATTTGTTGCTACTTTCAATGAGTTATCACGTTATGTGACTTACTTGCAATATAGGGATGATCCCGAATGGAAGCATACCTAGTTGATTCAGAAGGCTAGACCTGTGTTGCGGCCATATCTGTATGCTAGGCCGTTTGTTAGTTTTGAGGATTCTTGTGAGTATCTTTGTCTTGTGGCTAGAAACTTGAGAAGTTCAGGTGCTTTGGGTCGTGTTGACAACCATTGTAAATCTACTAACTACTTAGGGCCTTCAGGAGGTATCTCTAAGAGTCACAATGCTGGTACGAGTACCACTGGGAGCTCTGGGAGAAGATCTCAAGGGCGAGGTTATTCGCAGGGGTATAACCAGAGAGGTAGCTTTCGTAGTCAACATCAAGGAGGATCTGGGCATAGGAGTCAGTTCAGGGGTAGCATAACCCAATCTTTTGGTGGAAGAGGTCGAGCAGGTGCTAGTCAGGGGTCTCATCAGGAGTCAGCTGCCTCAGCATCTAGTGTTGGAGGTCCTTGTGTTAGATGTGGGAATTCTCATGCTGGAAATTGTTGGAGGTGTTACCATTGTAATGAGTTGGGCCATACCTACAGGTTTTGCCCTAAGTTAGAGCAGCGCATTCAGGCGAGTCAGAGTAGTCACTCTGTAGCCCCTGGACGTGTTTATGTTACCACGAGAGAGGAGGCCGGAGCGTCTCCTAATGTGATTCAAGGTATGGTTTCCATCCGTGGTCATAGTGTTGAAGTGTTATTTGATTCTGGTGCGACCCATTCTTTTATTTCCTATGATTGTGCTCGGAAACTTGGCTTTACTCTATCTGCATTATCTTATGATTTGAAAGTAACTACCCCTAGTGGAGCGGTGTTTAAAACTACTCAAGTATGTAAAGGCTTAGACCTTCGGTATGAAGGTCGAGACTCTGTGATTGACCTTGTGTGTCTACCCCTTAAAGGAATAGAAGTGATTATTGGCATGGATTGGTTGATAGCCAATAATGTCATTCTGCTTTGCAAGGAACGAGCCGTAAGATATGCAGTAAATTCTCTGTCTATTGAGGGTTCCAGCGGTTCATTGTTACTGTCTGCCACGAAAGCTGAGAAGTGTGCGCGGAGGGGTTGTCAGGTGTTTGCTGTCTTTTTCTCAATTAAATCTGAGGAGGAGATTTGTATTGATGCTATAGATGTGGTTAGGGACTATCCTGAAGTTTTTGCTGATATCCAGGGTCTTCCACCTGAGCGAGAAGTGGAATTCACCATTGATTTAGAACCAGGTGCTAGTCCGATTTCTAAGGCACCATATAGGATGGCTCCAATGGAATTAGCGGAGTTGAAGAAGCAGATTGAAGAATTGCTTGAAAAAGGTTTTATTCGACCTAGTGTGTTACCGTGGGGAGCTCCAGTCTTGTTTGTTAAGAAAAAGGATGGTAGCATGAGGTTGTGCATAGACTACCGTCAGCTGAATAAAGTCACAATAAAGAATAAGTACCCGTTGCCCAGGATAGATGACTTGTTGGATCAGTTAGTTAGGGCTTCCGTATTTTCTAAGATTGATTTGAGGTCGGGATATCATCAGTTGAGAGTTCGGGTAGAGGATGTTCCCAAGACGGCCTTTAGAACCCGTTATGGTCACTACGAGTTCTTGGTGATGCCTTTTGGTTTGACCAATGCTCCTGCTGTGTTCATGGATTATATGAACCGAATTTTCAGGCCGTATTTAGATAAATTCATTGTAGTGTTCATTGATGATATTCTGATTTATTCTAAAAGCGAAGAAGAACATCGTGAGCATCTGGGCATTGCTTTGAGAGTTCTGAGGGATCATCAGCTTTATGCTAAGCTGTCTAAGTGTGAATTTTGGTTGAGCGAAGTAAAGTTTTTGGGGCATGTGGTTTCTTCTCAAGGTGTTGCGGTGGATCCTAGTAAAGTTGAGGTAGTATTGTAGTGTGAATCTCCGAAATCAGTAACTGAAGTACGAAGTTTTGTAGGATTAGCTGGTTATTATCGGAGATTTATTCGTGGTTTTTCCCAAATTGCCCGTCCTTTGACAAATTTGACCAAGAAAGATCGCCCTTTTGTATGGACGGAGCAGTGTGAAGCAGCATTTCAGGAGTTAAAGACTCTTTTGACTACCGCTTCAGTGTTGGTTTTGCCAGATTCATCTCAACCTTATGAGGTGTATACTGACGCATCGTTGATGGGTTTGGGTTGTGTATTGATGCAAAATGGCAAAGTGATAGCTTATGCCTCGAGACAATTAAGACCACATGAAGTGAACTACCCAACTCACGATTTGGAGTTATGTGCAGTGGTATTTGCTTTAAAGATTTGGCGCCATTATCTTTTTGGGGTTCAGTTTGAAGTGTTCAGTGATCATAAAAGTCTCAAGTATTTGATGGATCAGGAAGAGTTGAATGGTAGACAACGCCGTTGGATGGAGTTGCTTAGTGATTATAAGTTTGAAATCAAGTATCACCCTAGGAAAGCCAATGTGGTTGCTGACGCTTTAAGTAGGAAGTCAGCTCATGTCTTTGCAATGAGCCTTGAAGAACAGGCTTGGTTGGAAACTTTGCGTGATATGAGAGTTGTTCCTGGAGTGGAGCAGACTAATTTGAGGGCAGTAGTTGTGGATTTCGACTTGTATAAAGATTTGCGGGTGTCACAGGAGGAAGATGACAAGTTGAGTAAGATTCGAAGGGAATTGGAGGATGGTTCAGTCTTAGATTTTGAGATTGATGGGCTTGGGATTCTACGGTTTAAGCATCGTATTTGTGTTCCTGATTGTGCTGAGTTGAAGCAGACTATTTTGGAAGAGGCTCACAGGAGTAAATATGCTATGCATCCGGGAATCACCAAGATGTATAATGATTTGAAGCGAGGGTTTTGGTGGCCAGGGATGAAGAAGTATGTGACACAATTTGTACTTAAGTCCTTGACTTGTCAGAAAGTCAAGATTCAGCACCAAAAGCCTGGCGGATTGCTGCAGAGTATTGAGGTGCCTCAATGGAAGTGGGATGATATATCTATGGATTTCATTGTGGGGCTACCACGTACTCAGTCAGGTCATGATTCTATTTGGGTGATTGTGGATCGGTTGACTAAGTCAGCACACTTTTTGCCTGTTCAGATTTTTAGTCCAGTGGAAAAGTTGGCTCAGTTGTATGTTGATGAGATTGTGCATTTGCATGGGGTACCAAAGAGTATTATTTCAGATAGAGATCAGCGCTATAGATCGGGTTATTGGATGCCATTGCAGGCTGCTTTAGGCAGTAAGCTTAAGTTCAGTACTGCGTATCATCCGCAGACAGATGGTCAGACTGAGAGGGTTAATCAAATCCTTGAGGATATGTTGCGGGCATGTACCATTGAGTTGCCTGGTAGTTGGGATAAGCATCTTCCACTAGCAGAATTTGCTTATAACAATAGTTAACAGTCGAGTATTGGTATGGCTCCTTATGAGGCTTTGTATGGTAGAAAGTGTCGATCGCCAATCTGTTGAACATAAGTGAGTGAAAGGGCTGTTATTGGCCCAGATATTGTGGATGAGACGACCCAGAAGATTGAGATGATTCGGGAGAAATTGTTGACGGCCCAGAGTAGACAGAAAAGTTATGCAGATAAGCGACGACGACCGCTAGAGTTTGAAGAGGGTGATCATGTGTTTTTGAAAGTTTCACCGATGACAGGTGTTGGCAGATCAATTCGGGCTAAGAAGTTGTCTCCTCGATATATGGGTCCATATGATGTGATTGAGAAGATTAGTGATGTTTCTTATCAGATAGCTCTTCCGCCACAGTTATCGAGACTACACGATGTGTTTCATGTGTCACAGTTGAAGAAGTATCACCCTGATCCTTCTCATGTTATTGAGCCTGAAGAAGTAGAGTTGGAGGATAATTTGACTTATCAAGTGGAGCCGGAAAGAATCTTGGATGTAAAAGATAAGCAGTTGAGAAATAAAACCATTCGTCTAGTGAAAGTATTTTGGAGAGGTATGTCCCCAGGAGATGCGACTTGGGAGGCTGAGGATCGGATGCGTGAGAAGTATCCACAGCTATTCCTAGGTACATTTTACCTCATTTCTCTACTGTTTTCATTTGGTAAAGATGTGATGGTAGTGAATTTTGAGGGCAAAATTCCTAAGGTGGGGAGAATTGTAACATCCTGAAAATTTAATACAGGATTAAAGAGTGTTTTGGAAATGATAAATGGAGAAATTAGGAATTTTGGGAATTTTTGGGAATTTTTGGTGATTTTTGGGAATATTTTGGAAATATTGAGTAATTAATGTGCATATAATTAATTAAGAAATGAAGAGTTTGAAATATGAGGGAATGGTAAAACTAAAAATATTTTGAAGGTTAAGAAGATTGGAGGCTGGTTTAAGTGGTTTTAAATCAAAAAGAGTACACTATGGCAAGTTTAGACTTTAATTATCAAAAACCATCCTTATTTCTCCCCAACCAAACATGCCCTCCTTCCCTTCCCTCTTAAAATTTCGAACACCCCCTCTTCTTCTTTATCTGCGCGCGACCACCCCCCCTTTCACCATTTCTCTCAATTTCTCCTCACACTCATTCGACTTCCTTGGTCCATAAAGCTTATCATTTTGTTGCATCCTTCACTCCTCTTCAAGAATCCGTGAAGCACGAACTCGGACTGTAATTCCGGCGGCGTTTCCAGCGGCGGCCTTGGCGTTTCGGCGACGTGAACGACGTGTAAAGGAAAGGTTTGATTTTTCTTAGGGTTCCTCATGTTGTTCTTCTTTCTTCAACTTCACAACACATTTTCCTTAGCTCCTCTTCCCTTTCAGTTCGGCCGACGATTTTGGGGACATTTTCCGGCGAGTTTCTTTATCTCTTCCGGTGGCTGACGGTGGTAAAAGGTAGGAAGGTATTTTCTTTGGGTTTTTACAAGTTATGCCTTCCCTTTCAACTCCACCTCTTCATTCCTTCATGCTCCTTGCTTTCCAGTTCGGCCATCCACGTGAGGGCCGATTCTGGCGAGTTCTGGACGGCGGCTGGCAGCAGTGAAGCTCTTTCCTGCGTTCTTGAACTCCGTAAGCTTGATCTTTGCCTCTTGTGAAGTTAATCTTGTGAAATTTGGTCTCTTTGATGTTAGGATGTTGTGAAAAGTTAGAACTTTAGGATTGACAAGTTATTATTATGATTATTCACTGTTAAATTGAAGATGTTTGGGAAGTATTGAGGTTTATTGATGTTGGAAAAGATTTTGGGGACTTTTGGAAGTTTTCTCTAGCTCTTTGAATTGGGGTTTTGTTAATGAAAGATGATTTGAATGAATTAGTTGTTGATAAATGCTTGTTAAGGTTATATTAAGATGTGGGAAAGTTGATTTTGATTGAATTGGTGTTTAGGAAGGAGTTTGGAAGTTAATATGGCATTTTTGGACTCTTTAAGATAGGGCTATGTTAGTGGATGATGTTCTGGAACAAATTGGTATTTATGTAGTGTTAGTTGAAGTTGTTTGGTGATGTTGGAAGATTGGTTTTAGAGGGATTGGTGTTTGTAAGGAATTTTGTTAGTTAAAGTGTTGATTTGAAGTGGCTTTGGTAGATTAAAGGTTGTTTATTGATGTGGGAATGCTAATGTTGACTAGATTGGGGTTTGAAAGGAAGTTGGATAGTAATGTATTGATTAATAGTGATTTAGGTGTTTTAAAGGTTGGTTTGGTTATGGTGGGTAATGTTATAAATTCTTCAAGAGATGATGAAGGTTGAAAGTGTTGGTATTGTAAAGATTTGGTAAAGAAAAGTTGGAGGAGGAAAGGATATGGATGTGGTTTTGATATTAAAGTATTTTTATACTTTTATTGTTAATGAAAGTTATTTAAAAGGTTGAGTTAAGTCACTTGCGAAGTGTCTTGACCCATTTTTAAATTGTGGCATTATTGTAGACAGTGATCTTTCAAGCGGAGTTTGAAGATAACTGTTATCTCCGTATATCTGCTGCAGTGAAGTTTAGCAGGTAATCACGCTTAACTGACTGTGATACTGAGGGTGATGGTAGTTGAGGATTTTCTAACATCCTCTTCTACTTATACTCCCTCCGTTCCTAAATATAAGACCTAGATAACTTTTTTTTGGAAAGATTAAGGTTGCGAAATAGGTTATTAAACGATGACATATTTGATATCTTTTCATATTATCCATTAGTTTATAGGTAAAATAAACTAGTTTAAGAGAAAAAATTAGGCAAATCAATTTATAATTAACTTATTTTTTGCTTTTTTTAGGATTTTTCAAAAAAGTCATCTAGGTCCTATATTTAGGAACGGAGGGAGTATATATAGATAAAATGAATTTAGATTATGTTATACCATAAACGTGGGCTATAGGGTACCTTTCAACTGAACTGTACTTTATATATATTTATATTTATATAAATCTTTTGTATGTTGCATGACACTGATTATTAGTACCGTCGGCCGATGTAACCATCGATTTGCGCAAATCGATAGGTTAATTGTACAGGTTCCTCGGATTGTAAAGGAACCAGGGATGTTTTCACATTTTAGTGTGCTCCCTTTTTCATGCTTTCAGATTTGAGACTGGGCACAGTGTCAATCACGTTTATTTTTGTCTATTGAGAGATGGATGTATCTGTACTATATATATGTGTATATATTATGTGGTTATGCAGATTTTGAAAACTGTGGTACCCTGTAGACACTCCACTACCCCACTTCTGAGTGTCACAGTGAGTTAAGAGGTGATTACTGAGACATTGTTTTGTCTCACCCCATTCCCTTTATTTTTACAGGTGATCATGCCCAGGGGGAGGCGCAGAGGAAGGGGAAGGGGCCGATCGGCCCATACTGAGATAGTAAGTGGGCCGAAGGTGATCTTATAGGGATATATATATCGCCATTTCGCTAGGTTACACCAGCTTCTGCATTATTGAATGTTATTTTGAATGAATTGTAATATTTGAATGTCGTAGTACTTATTATGCGACATATTATGTGAAGTGTTTGTGATATCAGATATTGATATTGTTATTATGATAGTTCAGGGATTATTATGACTGCGATGTCAGTTATACTCTATCAGTATGATGATGGCGTATTGATATAGGTGGTTGTTTGATGGATTGTAGTTAGGGAGCACTTTTATCTAACTTGAGTATGTAGTAGATTGATTATGTATCGCATGACTTCATGTTGTCTTTGTATATAATCATATTAGATGGGCCCTGCTCTAATATGGTTTATTTTTGTGTAGTTTGGTTAGTTCCTTTTCTAACCATGTTAGGTTATTCTTTTCTAACATGGTTAGATTTATGATATTGTATTGAATGTGTGATTTATTAGGTAATGGTGGTTCTTTTGCTAACTATGTTAGAAGATTCCCTTTTCTAACATAGTTAGATATGTAATGAGATTAGACTGTATTCTCTTAATAATAGAGAAATTCTTTTTCTAACCATGTTAGCGGTATTTTTACTAACATGGTTAGTCTCTATTATTTGGATTGCTTGATTAGCTGTTGAATTAGATTTAGGTTAATAATATATTAGTAGGAGGTACATGACAGGATGTATTATATTATACTCCATATATAAATTTCACCGACATCCTTCTTTTGTTTATTTTGTTTTTTACCTATGTGGCAATTGGCTGAATTCTCTTTGGACCATATAATTGGATCCTCATCCATCAAAATAACTAATAAGAATATGCAACCAATAATGTTTTGCATCTATATTTGAAATTCAATCAATGTATTTTTCTTTATGCTTTATTTTATAATTATCCATTTCATATGGTAGATATGGCTTAATCTGTAACACTTTGTTACTAAATCCCTAATTCACTAATAATATCACTATCAATTCAATAAATCCTTTACTAACTATGATAGAAAAAGATTTTTACATAATATCGATATCTCTATCATAGTTAGAAAAGAAATTCCTAATAATAATTTATTCATTATCCATGATAGAAAAGAATTACCTAAAACGATAAAAGTGCTATCATGGATAATATATTGATAATCATGTTAGTAAGAATTCTCCTAACATGGTTATAAAAGAATCACCTAATACCTTTGAAAAACACTCAGAAAAGAGGTAACCATGATAGAGCGGGGCCCATCTAACATGGTTATATAAAATAACAACACTCATCACAACAGTAAATCACAATCACTCAATATAACCATGTTAGGAAAAGAACTTTCCTAAGCACAGTTATTCCAAACAACAACTTGTATCAACAAATCACATCAACACAAACATCTAATACGTCCATGATAGAAAAGAAGGAATGCCTTTCCATTTTCAGGAAATTTCCCTGTAATACATAATCTATTATTCCAGTCAATCAGCAATACTAACAGAGTCTGTAGCACAGCTAGAATTATCACATAACCGCTACTATCGCAGTACTAGTAGCAAAATAACATACCATCTACAAGTCATGATCAAATCACAGAAACAGTTAATACAATAATTCAACAGCTCAATTCATTCGAAAATAACCACAAAAAAATGCGGAAGCAGATGCAGCCTAATCAAATGGCAATATATATAATCCTAATGGATCACCACCGGCCTACTCACTGTCTAAGTGCAGGCCGGACAGCTCCTTCCCTTTCCTTTGTGCCTCCCTCTAGTATGATCACCTGTAAAAATAAAGGGAATGGGGTGAGACAACACAATGTCTCAGTAATCACTACTTAACTCACTGTGACACTCAGAAATGGGGTAGTGGAGTGTCTATAGGTACCACAGTTTTCAAAACCTGCATAAACCACGTAATATATACATATATATATACAGAACAGATACATCCATCTCTCAATAGGCAAAAATAAACGTGATTGACACTGTGCCCAGTCTCAAATCTGAAAGCATGAAAAAGGGACCACTCTAAAATGTGAAAAATCCCTGGTTCCTTTACAACCCGAGGAACCTGTACAATTAACCTATCGATTTGCGCAAATCGATGGTTACATCGGCCGACGGTACTAATAATCAGTGTCATGCAGCATACAAAAGATTTATATGAATATGTGTATATATAAAGTACAGTTTATTAGAAAGGTACCCTATAGCCCACGTTTAAATATAAAGTAATCAAAACACATTTCGTTTATATATAAAGTAGAAGAGAATTTTTGAAATTCTCAACTACCGTCACCCTCAGTATCACAGTCAGTTAAGCGTGATTACCTGCACCGTTTAGTAGCACTAGATATACATAGCTAATGTCGTCCTCAAGCTCCACTCGAGTCTCTGCCGTCTACAATCACACAATGACCTACTGATGGTCAAGACACAACATCAGTGACTTAAACCTACCATTCAAACTAATTCTAAACCAATTATGGAAGAAGAAATAAATTACTCAAGTCCACAATTTTCTATATTCTATTGTACCCCACAATTCCCTTAATTTATTTGTAACTCCTAAAGTATTGAACTTTACCATTTCAAATAACCCTTGATAAAATTACCCAATCATGTATAATTCACCAGAAACTTCATTAATAGTAATTTGGCTTTCAAGGTAATCTTACTAACTCCCAAACACTCCTCCACTAATCAAACATACCTAACCATAACCAAATTCCATTTTTTTTTCAACACTTTAACTTTCAAACTTCCTTTCAAACACCAATCTAACCAAAGCCAATATTCCAACATCATTAAATAACTTCAACAAGCATTCCAAAACAATAACCAATTTTCTAAACTTTATTTACCAACTTCCTCTTGCACACAATTTCACTCCTCCAACATCTTCATAATACCTACACTAACATTCCTTAACTTTCAATTTAATCCATATAGCCCACATAAATAACCTCAACTTTTAAAGAAAACACAAACGCCCATAAAATTGTAAAACTATCACCAACTACCAAATCAACATATTAGTATCAAACCTACAACTTTAATAACTTCCTAACTTCACAAACCATCCACCAAAATTCAACCCATCTTATCTAATCAATCTCCTCTTTAACCAACACTTTAATTATCAAACTTCCTCCCAAACACCAAATCAACCAAAACTAACATTCCAATATCTTCACATAGCCTTAACAAACACTACCTAAATACTAATTCCTTCAAAACATCATCCATTAACAAATCTCAACTTCAAAGAGTTCAAAAATGTCTATGAAATTCCGAAATGATTTTTAACTACCAAAAACTTAATTACTTTCCAAACATCTAACTTTAACCACTTAAACATTCAGTTTTTTTTTTAAAGCTCCATGGTATTAAGTATATGCAAACCCCAACTTCAAATAATACCTAAAATATTCCCGAAAATTCTAAAGTAGTTTCCAACTCTAAGATACATCAAAATCCCTCATAAAACTTCAATTAACCACTAAATTATCCTCATGATAGCTTGACAAACTCACAAACCCAAATTTTCACAAAACCCTAACTTTAAAGAATACTTGTATATTCCCAAGAATTTCAAAGTAATTTCCAACTTCAACAAACATTAATTGCTTATACAAATCTTCAATTGACCACTAAATAATCACTATTGTAGCTTGTAAATCCCAAAAGTCCCAATTTTTACAAAACCCTACTCAAAAGAGGAAGCTTTATGCGAAAAATCAACTACACAAGAGACTAGAGGCTTACAAAGTGCAAGAATAGAGGAAGAAGAAGTCGGCCATCGTCGGCCGCCGTGTAACTCGCCGGAGAACGGCCACTACGTGGTTGGCCGAGCTGAAAGAGAAAGAGGAGCTGAGGAAAAGATGCCATGAAGTTGAAAAAGGAAGAACAACGTAGGAAGCTACAAGAAAAATCGAACCTTTACCCATGAACCCGCCGTTCACGTCACCGGAAAACGAACCCAACTCGCCGGAAAAGTGCAACACGATGCCGGAGAAGGAGGAGGACGGAGGAAGCTCAGGTTTTACAGATCTACAACAAGTTTGAGGAGGAAAAATGAAGGCTTAAACGAAATGGAGAGGATTTGGAGAGGTGAAAATTGATGTGGTGTGTGTGAGTTTGCTTTGAGAGAAAAATGGAAGTGATAAGGGGGGGGTGTCGGCTGAAACTAAAGGCAAGGAGGAAGGAGGTGTTTGGTTTTTGTTTATGTGTGTATAATGCACATGTGGTTGGGGAAAATTACTGGAATGCCCTCCTTTAATTTTAACTTCACTAAATCAAGTCTTCAATCTCATTAACCTTCAAAAATATTTTAAATTCCACCAAACCCTCATAATTCCTATTTCTCCCACTGTTTAATTGATTATTTTAGGCACTTATTTACTAAAACTCCTATAATATCCCAAAAATCTTGTAAAATTCTCAAATTTTCTGATTTTTCCCATTTATTATTTCCTAAATATTCTCTAATCTTGTATTAAATTTTTGGGATGTTACAATTCTCCCCACCTTTTAGGAATTTTGCCCTCAAAATTCACTATGTCTAGCAACTTAATGAATACTACATGAAGTAATGTACTCAATACTCTCCTAAGAACTTGAAGAAATTACAAAAACTCCCAATTTTTAGTTGACATAACACATACCCCTACTTAAGCTTTCTAAATTTTTAAGTCATACTTCTAACCTTGCTAAACCTTAATCGTCAAATTTAGTTGATTTATATGATTACGAGAGTCATTCTTCATTCCGTTACCAAATATTTCACACCAAAGAAGTATAAATTGTCAAATCCTTGAATCAATTCCTACGTAAGAAGTCATATTTAAAGACAATTTCATCCCTTTGAAAACCATCATCTTCTAACGAACAAATGGCTCACCAATCTATGTCAACACTTAGGCTTTCTTAATTCGGTCCTACACACAATAATACTCCCGATCATTTTATCTACTTTGGAATCTAGAGGTTGCTACTTACAGTGGTTTTCCCTATTCAATATTCTCATTTAAGATAGAATTACACTACCAAAGTTCTAGGTCTAAATCTACATCCAATAGTTTTCTTTGACTTTGTTCCTGCACCCTCATATTAATTTCCAGATGCTAATCCCGTAGAGATTCATTTCTTACTTGCCTCGTGACTTTAACTTAACATGTGTCCTACCATATCAAGTCCATCAAAATCACTCACTTGCATTTTATTCCAATGAATCATTTAAGAGTTCGCTAACACTTCAACCTAACATTTTAACCTCAGCTATTTTCTTTATCTACTTAGCTCACACATGATTACAGCTCTAAATCCGTCAGTAACTCAAATCATCTTGATTTCCTCAATAGAATAATGACAACTTATCACAGAACTACAATCCTCCATTTAGTATTTCACTAAACCACCATACCGCTAATACTAAATATGATTAACACTATTAAACTCAATCATTTGTCTTTATACTCAACATAAAGTCTCACTTATCTTAATGACTCAAGAATTCATGCTAAATCTATTTAAACCACTTTATACACAAATTGTTCACCAATACCATATATAGTTACTTCAGTTACGTCCGCGAGCCTAAACAGTAATCCGTACCCAATAATTCTAAGTTCCATGACCAGAATAATATATATATCCCTTCAACCGCGATAAAACCTCAAATTCAACAATTAATGTTACTTAGTCTTCAACTCATAACTAATATATCCTCCATCTCAATCTCAAACAATTCTCTTTAATCAACTTTAATTCATAATCTACATTAAATTTTCTTTCTCCACTTCACATTTAACCAATTTTTTTTTAGTCAATCCTCAATCCATAATCATCATATTTCTCCAATTATCAAAATTGTTAACCCCTGTCAAATAATGTTTCTACTTAATCAATACAAGCCAGACAATTTTTAACTTTAATGTAACAATGTGTTACTAATTCCTTAATTAACCAATAATATCTATTTCAATTCATTAATCTCTTTTTATATATTATCCATGATAGAAAAGAATCAACTAATACAACACAGCTGCTATCATGGATAATTTATTGCTAACCATGTTAGAAAGGATTTGCCTAACATGGTTATTAAACAAAACTAATTAGTATTACACAATAAATAAATATGTATACATGCGGAAGCAGATGCAGGCCTATACAAATTGGCAATATACAATTCTAAATAAACTATATAACTTCTACTACCTAATTCCCTTTTCTGATGCTCGCGCTTGTGCATGAATACCTGCAAAAATGTCAGTAATCGTGGGATGAGACAATTTGTCCCAGTAATCACCGCTTAACTCACTATAACAGTGAGATGTGCGGTAGCGAGGGCGTCTAAAGGGTACCTTATTTAAAACCAGTAATATATATATATATATCCATAGCAAATCTTCTTCCATTTATCACTCAAGTCCAACAATCACCTTCAAACCAAATCCATTCAACATCTCCATACTCCAATCATCTAATTCTACCCCAACAACTCTCACACTCACCTACAGATGCATTGTGCCACCACGGTGCATTCAAGCATCTATTCTTCACTATATGATTTGACACTGTGTCTCTTTCCATAATGAGGGGACAATTTCCTTCTCTGGCAATCTCCAGAGAGGGAACCCCAATTCTGTTTCCATTACAGAACGGGAACGGTTGGACTCTTCAATGCCAAACAACCGTAGGGGCGGTTGGGCTCTTCAATGCCAAACAACCGTAGGTCGCTTCTCTCACTAAGTCGACCTATGAACCCCGATCCAATCAATTCGAAAAGGATCCTCAGTACAAATAATTGTCGATTGGCCTATCGACAGTTATCATCGCGCGATGGTACATAAATATCTCAGTGTCATGCAACGCTCACAATATCCATCCTTATCCATCCATTTCAATCTCAGACTCCACATCTAATTCCTATTCCCACAACCTCTCAAAGTTATAATCAGAACTATTCCAGGATATGTATCACATAGTCCCATAACAATAATCCAAAATACCTCTCCATATCCCTGTCAAAGTAACAAGATTCCAACACATATATGCTCACATACACAGATTATCAATTCCACCAACCAGGATACTACATATCGTAATCAAATTCTTTATACGAAAATAATCGTGTTTGAAAGGCACCCGATAGCCTATTTTGTATAAAAATAACTTTTCAAAGATAATATATATATAGAGGGTGAGAAAGGATTTTGCAAATCCTAGCTAACATCACCCTCAATATTATAGTAATATTAAGTGTGATTACCTGTTGCCCTTAGCATACCGCTGCCTTTCCTTAACATTCCTCGTAGATTTTTCCTTCCAAGTATATTCTCCTAGTTCCATTCCAAATAATAAAGAAAGTGAGCAACTATCCTTATTTATGTTACTCATCGTCACTCTCGATCCCAATTACTACCCAATCTCTTATATATTTTATTGTAGGGTAACCATTTTCAATCAATCAAAGCCAAAGCCAATAGCCAAATTCAACTTAATAAACCAAACGCCAAAGAATCACAAGCATACATTTCCATTAAAACGCTATAAGAATTAACACAAACAGATTCACCAAAAACAACCATAACCAATCACACCTTCACCAAATCAATACCTTGTTACGTAGAATCCAAAACTTCCCACTTTGCAAAATTGCAATCAACTCATCTCAAATACACATCAACAAGTCATATCTAACACAAAATCATTATTTTTGTTTCCATTAGTGTAGAATGTTGAGATCTAGGAAAAGTATCAACTTAGTGATGTCATACTAGCACAATCATTCTAAAGTAATGCATAGCCTGGAAAGCACACTTCAATTCATTATTCAAGAATAATTCCTCAAAACAATGTATTTATATGGGTATGTTTATTAAAACAATTAGATTCCTACAGTTGTAGTTTGCATTTATTACTCAAGTCTTTATACTCAAATTTTTGGATCATGTACACACATCATACACTCCTATACTTGTATAAAACACCAATCAAGTAAAGATTTGCTATAGATTTTCCATTTTCAAATGAAGTGCCCAAGCAGTCAAGAAACATCAAAATTAGCACATTCTCACATTTAGATAATATCTCTAGATCTTCCAAAATATCATGTACATCATTTAGTTACATTAAAACAATAATTAAATTAGTTTCAGCATGCATAAACAATAGTTTAAGCATTCTCCAAGCCAAGAATCAGTTCAGCCCTAAAAGAAAGGAGAATAAAACATGAAACTTCATATACATGCATCTAAAACACTTAAATCACCCTTTATGTCATTCTCATTTCAACAGCCCTTCCACTAATACAGAGAAACAAGACATGCCACTATGATATAACATATAATCTCTCACACACGTCACAATTTATATTAACTTCAATACTTAAATCATAGCCATATAGCCATAGCTTCAACAACCACATTTAAATGCATGAGTCACCAAACAGAAATCCAAATAGAAACATGGCAAAGCCGTTCAAGTTCCAATATTCCAGACAATGTCACAACCAACATACAAAGCCATATTACTAATTCCAATAAACTCATATCTAATTAGTCACTCCATTAACACCAAACCAAAGGAGAAGTCTACTGCGATAGATTAAAAGCATGTCATAACTAATATTTGTCATTTCACATATTCCTCAAATCTCACAATTAAACACCTCTTGTGAACTTAACAGTACCCTAATGCCAAACAAATTTCTTAACCTTAGAATTCCAATATAACTTTCATATTTTCAAAGACAAAATTCCACATGTCTCACAAACATAAATTATGAGCATAATTCATATTTGTTCCAATATAACACCTTCTCCATTTATATAAACGTGTGCTAAGTCATCCTCTCAACATTAATGCAACACTTTCACAGAAGTTTAACATATAACCAGCAGTACCTAACTAAAATTCATCATAGAAATCAAAGAAAGAAAAGAATACATACTCTTCAAGGCATCTTATGATAGGACCCCCATTTAGAATTTGCTAAATCTTTGAAACTTAACAAAAACCCAATTGCTCATAGCTATATACTAGTTCTAAACCCACTTAAAATTCACATTTCAAACTTCTAACCTTTCCTTAGCATTTTGTAACACAATCCATCAGTCCCAACCAATTTCATTTGACATTTGGACAAAAAGTCCAGATTCCACAAAGGACTAACAATTACATCTTTAACTCTTTTCCCTTATTAACTTACTATATTGAAATTTCATGAATTACACATTCATTTCACTGCTAAAACCATATACACCAGAAAATGTGAAAACATCATAATTTCATTTGTCATACTTAGATTGTGATTTGAAACACTACCACCAATCACCATTACCCAATCGGTCAAAGAAAGGGAAAGATAATGAAAATGTGATAAAACAACAAGACTTCACAAATCAAACACGTAGTACAATGTTTAAGCTCCATTACCCTTCTACCTAGGCAACTTAAAGATTTTCAAATCTAAAAATCTCTTTAACCCATCAAATTAACATCCCAAAAGTTAAGGTTTTACACAAATTTCCCCAAAGACTGAAATTAACTTTCAAAACACTAAGTACTAAAGTTGTGACTTCATTTTAGTTCATTATAGTGCCTAAAAACATAAACCCCTTCCGAATTTCCTACCCATCAGCTCGCCATAATATAAATTTGCAGCATAGAAGGATATGAATCAGAATGAAAAAGCTCACCAATACTTGAATCTAGTGTTACTCGTCTGGTATGAACTAGCCATTGCCTTGCTTCGCCAAAAAAAATGCTTCACCCGTCGCTAGAATCGCAGGAAATGGAGGAGGAAAGGTGAAATCACGAGGAGAAATGAGAAGACGGAGGAACCCACGACATCTTCCTCCTATGTCGTCACTGTAGGCGGCGGTTACGGCAACCAACATGGCGGCCGGCGAGAAAGGAGAGGGAGGCGAAGAGAGGAGTTTGCAAATGGGATTTGATTTGGAGAGGAGGGGCCGAAAATGAGAAGTGGGAGAGGGAAGAAGATAGATAGACAGCGTCAACATCGACGCTGCCTCCTTGGGCCGCCGGAATCGCAGGGGCGGAGGGAAAGAAGAACAGAGGGAGATGAGAGGACGGAGGGAGATCAATGGAAAAAGGGGGGGTCGGCGGCTTTTATATTGTGGGAGGTAAGGGTGTGTTTGGTTTACTGAAATAAGGAGGTTCTCTGATGATTTGTAGCCCAAACTTGCCATAGTGTACTCTTTTAATCCTAAAACCATTTAAACCAGCCTCTAATCTTTTTAAACTTCAAAATATTTTTAGCTTTACCACTCCTTCATATTTCAAACTCTTCGTTTCTTAATTAATTATATGCGCATTAATTACTCAAAATTTCCAAAAATATCCCAAAAATTTCTAAAAATTCCAAAATTTCCCAAAACACTCTCTAATCCTGAATTAAATTTTTCAGGATGTTACATTTAATCTCGTAATTCCACCTATATTAGTCCCAACAATTCGTACTAATTGAATTCTTTATAAGTATTAACATCAATATGCCTAATAAACCAAGAGAAACCTCACGATTCTCCTTTAACTTCAAGTCATAACCATATTTATAGCATTTACAACCTTTAGCCTATCCGCAATATTATCTGAATCTACCTCAAAATATCTTCCCTCACTAATATCATTTCCAACCTCAATAGCCAGTATACTACAAAAGTTGTAACATCCTGAAAAATTTAATTTAGGATTAGAGAGTGTTTTGGGAAAATTTTGGAATTTTTAGGAATTTTTGGGATATTTTTGGAAACTTTGAGTAATTAATGTGCATATAATTAATTAAGAAATGAAGAGTTTGA
This sequence comes from Mimosa pudica, assembly GCA_029929735.1. Classification (NCBI taxonomy): domain Eukaryota; kingdom Viridiplantae; phylum Streptophyta; class Magnoliopsida; order Fabales; family Fabaceae; genus Mimosa; species Mimosa pudica. Next base: position 879,641 of record JAKELP010000037.1, on the reverse strand, counting down.
AATATGAGGGAGTGGTAAAGGTAAAAATATTTTGAAAGTTAAGGAGATTGGAGGCTGGTTTAAGTGGTTTTAAATTAAAAGAGGACATTATGGTAACTTTCGGTACGAAATAATCCATTTCTGACCAAGAAAACGCATGCCAAACACGCCCCAGCCCCCCTTTTTGACATAAAACCATCGGACCCTCTTCTTCTTCCTCACTTTCCTCACCGATCTCTTTCTCTCCTTCGATCTCTCTCTTCTCTTCTCTGTTTCCTTCGCCGGCCAGCATCAACTTCGGCGGCCCAAGGCGCAGCGGCGCCGACCACCCTCTCCCATCCCATCTCTTCATCTTCTCCTCTCCTCAAATCCATGTGAATCGAGCTCTCCGCCCCTCTCACCAAACCCTCCCTGCTCTCTCCCTTCGTCGCACGTCGCCGGTGCTGCAGGAACCGGCGGAGCAAGCCGCTGTCGGTGTTAGCACCGGCGCGGTCTCTCTCTTTCCCTTCACCGTCATCATCATCAAATCTGTTACTCCCTATTTCCTTCGCCTTCTTCGTTCCTCCTTCTTCCCGGCGACCCCGACGTTTTCCGGCGAGTTAGGTGGCGGTGCATGGTGAGTTTGTTTGTTTTGGTTGTTTTTCGAACTAAACCCCATTCCAACTTCATGTTCTCACTTCTTTGTTTCTCCTTGGTTGCAATCTCGGCCAGCCACCTAGGTGGCCGATTTCCGGCGACGGCAAGCTCCGACGAGGCAAGCAAGTCCGGATTTAAACTGAGGTGACTCCTTTCTTCCATTTTGTACCTTTAATCTTGCGATTTGGTTGAGATTGAGTGAGGGGTTCGAATTTTGTTTTGGGATTCGATTGTTTAATTGGTAAAGGTTAAAGCTTTAGCTCCTATTCTTGTTGTTTTAAATGAGAAATTGAATTTTAATTGAAGTTTGGGGCAATTTATGAAAACCCTAGGTTTATGGTGCTATAGGGCTGAAAGGTTCCTAAGGCATTTGGTGTTTCAAATCTTGAAATAGTTACTGTGAAAACTTGTTTGAGTTGATCATATCACTGTTGGTTTATTTTGGCTGGGGTATTAGTTGTGTGGTGTGCGTGCATGTTGAGCATTTAAGAGCTTCAATTCTGAATGTGATTGTATAAATGATGTATGTTTTATGCTTGTATGCAATTGGTGATTATAGCTTGGTAAACAAAATATTAATGATGTTCCTATACTTATTGATTTGGATCTTGCTTAAGTATTGTGATTCTTGAAGTTTAGAGGTGATTTCCTTGCTTAGATGTTGCTTTTGAATTGCTGTTCAAATTGGGTGTTATGGTTGAGGTTCAAATTCTTAAAACTAATGACTATGTAGGTCCACTTAAGTTACAACCTTGCTATGCTTGTATGATTACCAAAATTCTGTGCTATTTTATTGTTATACTTGAATAAAAATTGAATAAAAAGAGGACATTGTGAGTTGTGGATTGAGTTCTTGATAATTTGCAAATTTGGGTATTTGTGAATCCAATAGATTTCCAACAAGTTTAAGAGTTTCAACTTCAGATTGGTGAACAAAGTGTTGAATAAATGGAAATTGACTATGTAAGGGTAAGTTAGAAGTTAATTGGTGGATATTGAACAATCATGGAAATTACACAATGGTGATTTATACATGATATGTGACAAGCATGTAGAACTTTCTAAGTTGGTGATTGTGTACAGATTTCTCTTCCTCCTCGTGGCTGCTGACGTGTATTTTGTGTATGTAAAGCTATTTATGAGTGTATGAGGATAGTAAATGTAACATATCGTTACTAATTCCCTGATTAATCCAATACTACCTTCACTAACTATGATAGAAAAATGATTTCCATAATATCAATAAATCTATCATAGTTAGAAAAGAATTCCCTATTAATAATCATTATCCATGATAGAAAAGAATTTTCTAATATAACCTGAATACTATCATGGATAATTAAATAGCTAACCATGTTAGAAAAGAATCACCTAACATGGTTAGGAAAAAGGAATAACCTAGTACATTCACCTGATTAACCAATATTATCAATACAAATAAAAATATGCGGAAGCGAATACAGACCTATACATTTTTGGCAATATACACGTCTAAATAAGTAAAACAACCTTTTTAACTCAATTCCCTTTCCTGTTACTCGCGCCTGTGCATGATCACCTGCAAAAATGTAAGTAATCGTGGGGTGAGACAACTTGTCTCAGTAATCTACTACTTAACTCACTATAACAGTGAGATGTGCGGTAGTGAGGGCGTCTAAAGGGTACCACAATTTTAGAAACAGTATATATATATATATATATAACCCAAGTCTTCTTTCATTTAACAATCCAGTCCCTATGTCACGTCCCATTCAAATCAAGTTTATCATTTCTACTTTTCAAATATCACTTGGAATCCTTCAATCAATTTCTACATCAACTAAACTTCACCATCCAATCCCCAATCCATGCTTTCCTTACTATAATTCTTATTCATGCCTTTCTCAAATCCCATTTCTCGGCTCACACGCATGTACAATCTCTGGTGATCTACTCATGTCATCCCGGAGGCACTACACTCGAGCTCTATATATATATATATTCTAAATGAATTGACACTGTGCCCCTCTCAAAAGTGAGGGGGCAATTTCCCTCTCTGGTAACCCCATGAGAGGGAAACCCCAATCTGTCTCCAATCAGAAAGGGAGCAGTTCCTGTCTCCAATCAGAAAACTGCTGGTCACAGTCTCCAATCTGTTGACCAATGGTCACAGTCTCCAATCTGTCGACCCGTACAAATAACCGTTGATTGGCCTATCAACCGGTTATCATCGCGCGATGGTACATAATCTCAGTGTCATGCAATGATCACAATATTTATCAATCTCAACCTTATTCAAGACCTCAATGTCCATATCAGTGCAATGCACTCTTACAATTCCCTGTCAATATATCATCCACAACATTCAATGTTTCCCCTAATAATTCCTTCCACCATTTCCAATTCAACATCTCATTTCTATTCTCATAATCTATGATACATCTCTCAATATCCATGTCAAGGTACCAAATCTCAACGTATAAATACTCACACATACATAATCCAACAATACCACCAGCCAGGATACTACATATAGTAAGTCAAATTCTTTATATGAAAGTAATCATGTTTGAAAGGCACCCGCTAGCCTATTTTGTAGAAAAATAACTTTCAAAGATAATATATAGATAATGAGGGTGAGAAAGGATTTTCAAAATCCCAAACTAACGTCACCCTCAATGTTATAGTAAGGTAAGTGTGATTACCTTCAGCATTTAGCGCTCCAATGCTTGTCCTTACACTTCCTTGAGAATTTCCGAGTACTTTCCTCTTAATCCCTCCTATTATTACATAAGATAATAATAGTTATAAACAATCCTTTACATATATATGAGTAATGAACGTCTCTATCGAATCCTAATATTTCTACTCATACTCTTCTTATGTTATATTATCTTAGAAAGTTTATGAACTCCCAAGTTGACACAGCAAGTGACACAAAACTAGAATAACAATTCATCCACATTAAAACATTCCACTATTACATAAAGAACCACAACTCCCTGAAAATCATATCTCCCATTCACAATTATCAATTGCATAAAATTTACAAACCAATATTCTTTATTTTCTGTCCATCATAGACTTATGGTTTCAAACTCAAGCCTAGGCAAAAATAACTTATCATCACCATTATTTCTAATCTTTTATATTTTTCATGATCAATCCTCTATGTCCAAAATCAACAACCAAATTCTCACTTCATTCCAATTAACATCCCACCATTCATCATCAAATCCAACTCTAAAACTTATTTCAAGAGTTAGACATAATCCCACAATTTCCAATAAATTAAACAACCAACTCCTATGAGGGTTTAACTATCCTTTCCCATTTCCTATCCATGCATTCTAACTGTTAATCACTAGCAAAACACTTCCACACAATTAATTAATTAGCATGAATATTTGCCTCTAACACCAAGCACTTCAATCTCCTTAATATCAATTTTAAACACAATGTAGCTTCTCAAAACATTTCAATTATTCTCCAACATCCCTATCACACTATTAAATTACCAATTTCACATTTATTCAGCACTTTGTTCACAAATCTTTCTCTAAACCAGTCCTCCGACATCAAATCAAGTACTTTATTATTTCATCTCCTTAACTGCTCAAACATTGTTCAACTAAAAATACACCATTGCTAGAACAAAGCATTAGTGCTACCAACCCAGGTTTTCATCAATAGCAATCAGATTTGCACGCATATATTTATGTCCACCAATATAAATCCATATGTCAACTCACAACTATATTTCATTGAACACTTTATCCTCCAATCATAAATAATGAAATTTCACAATAAGTGAATAAGTAATCAGCCACCATTCTCACCTTAATCAAATCCTAAAATCATTTAGCCCAAATTCTCTAAGGACACTTGTACCAATTCTACCTTAAAGTAAGATTAGCTGCACTCAGTCATCCAAGCAAAATCAATTAATCAAGAGTCCATTAAATTTATAAACTAAACTATGACAACTTATTCCCAATCATCAACAATCCATTATTGCATTCAACGAAACAACCCATAGGCTATAGCACCCCTCTACAACTTAGATTGTCTCAAAATCTCAAAAACTCTCCTACCAATCTTCATTCATGATTATCCAAAAATCCCATTATACTAAAAACCAATACTATCACTTCACAATTTTTAACCCAAAACCAGGCAGTTCCAAGACTTAGGCACATATTTTTCTAATTCAATGAACTAAAATCAAGTCTCAAAACCAATAAAGATGACAACTTTTGTTCATGAGTTCTTGCTTTAGCTTAATCACAGACACTGAGCAAACACATAGCCAAGAACACCAAACACACAAAACAACCACAAAAGAGGGGCATAAAGAACCAACTTCAAGACCCTTCAATTACATAGTAGGCAAGGAAGAGAAATTTTAAGCAAAAGCAAAATAGACAATCAAGTTTGATCAATTCATTACATCAACCAACCAAAACTGAAGCTTAAACACTATTTTAGTTCATTTCTAACCTCAGAATCCTAAACCCATTCGGACTTTCTCTCTAAACTCGCCAAAAACGAATGGAAAAGGGTAGGGATTTGAAGAGTAAAGTCACCTAAGTTCGATTCCGGTGTTGTATGGAGTGTGGGAGGCCGCCGCCGCCGTGAATCTTGCCGGAACCGAAGAGAAACAGTGGAGAAAACAAAGAACAGAAAGGAAGATGGGTCAGAATGCTTAAAACTCAAAGAACCAAGAAGTAGAACGAGGAAAGGGAGGGAGGAGCTTACCCGCGGGCCGTCTACGTTCGAGCTCCGCCGCCGCTTGCCGGAAAAACGAAAAGAACGACGGAGAAAGAGAGGCACAGAGGAAGAGATCGAAGGCAGAGAAAGAATGTTTTGAGGAAAAGAAACGAAGGAAAAGAAGAAGGTGTGTGTTGGTGGAGGGGGCCGCCGTCGGCTCCTCTGGTGGCCGGCGCATACTGGACGGAGGGAGATTGAGAGTGAGGGCGGAGGGAGCGACAGAGAGAGAGAGAAAAGTGAGGAAAGAAGAAGAAAATGGAAAATGAAGGGGAGGGAGTGTTTGGTTTAATGTTTATAGGGTTGGTTATTGATAATTTAATCCTAAACTTACCATAGTGTACTTATTTTGATTTAAAATCATTTAAACCAGCCTCCAATTTTCTTAAACTTCAAAATATTTTTAGCTTTACCATTCCCTCATATTTCAAACTCTTCATTTCTTAATTAATTATTTGTACATTAATTACTCAAAATTTCCAAAAATATCCCAAAAATTCCTAAAAATTCCAAAATTTCCCAAAACACTCACTAATCCTGAATTAAATTTTTCAGGATGTTACAGTAAATGTCATAGCAATTGTCATAAATTTTGGTCTTCCTTGCTATTATGATCGAACTGATAATAGGAAAGGAATGTGTCAATAGCTATTTTAAGCATTATAAATGAAAGCTTGCAATTTGTATATTCAGTGTTGGTTTTGTCCCATTGGAATTTGTGCAGGAAAAGAAATAATGGATATGAATGTAAGTGTGAATCATGTGTATAAATCATACTTGTTCTTTTCCCTTCTTGCCTCTGATCTGTTTGGTTTGAGATGAATTTCTAAAATCATTGAATAAAGCCCTCATTAAACTTGGAATGAAGTTTTCTCCTAGAAATCAAATTTTACATATGAAGTCTAGTGACTGTGTCAAACTGTCAAACTGTGAAGTTATGTTTTCTCTTGATGAAAGAGGATGTTGAACAATTTTGGATTGTGATGTTCTCTTTGTTTTTGGCCGAATGTGAAGCATAAAAAGTACTATTTTCTTTTACTATCTCAACTTTTAAGTTGCAATTCTAGTCTATTTTCTCCATATGACAAATTATAATGGCATTGGTTAATTGTTATTATGAATATACTAGGTCTTAAGTTTGTTGATCTGTCTACTTAAATGTCTTAATGGTTAGGGATTCAATAACATGATTTTCCTTGGTGTTAAGTCTCATTACTATTTTGAAGTAAATTGTTACTTGAAATTGGTTTTCATGAATAATTTTATTATAGCAAAATTCTATTTGGGTTAAGTGGGAAGTAAGGGAGCTATGGCTTCTCTTCTTATTGATTTAATAAGTTGCTTAAAGTGATAAGGAAGAAGTATTGGTATTGAAATTTGATTAGGAAGTCATTATGCTTTTCTTTGGGTTGCTCTGTCTTGCGTTTGCATTAGGAAATGGAGATGGTACTGAATTTCCAGATTGGACTAAATGTTCTATTTTAAGCAATTGTGGTTCTGTTTAGATAATATATGAATGAAATCTGGATTTTGGTTGAATCTTACTAGCTGTCATGTTTATTAGGACAATGAAGTGCTAAATATTTCTAAATGAATATAATAACAGTGCTAGATTAATATGGACAGAGTATAAGATTAATATGGTGTGCATATGTAGGTATAATTAATGACATAACTTAATGTGTAATAGAAGGACGTGTTGTAGCTAGGATTTGATGAGATGTTTTTCACTTCCATTTATATGATGTGAGATATTGTACCTTGATCCATGCTCTTTTGCCTACTTGAGTATTAAAAATTACTTTGATTATTTGACTATTGACCTTGAATGATTGAAAGAAAGTATAAGATGTAATCCAGAGAAAATCAGGAAAATATTAACTAGAAGGGATTGGGGAAATTGGGTAGTAATGAGAGAGCGACGTTATTTAATGCATAGCATAGAATGATGATTAACTTATTATCATTTCATGCTGAAATAATAGGAAAGAATGTAACATACATTTACTCTCAAGACATGGTAAAGGAAAGGAAAGGCAGTGGATTGTCAAGCGCGTCAGGTAATCACTCTTACTTTACTATAACATTGAGGGTGACGTTAGTTGGGATTTTCAATCCTTTCTAACCCTCAAATTTTTAAAAGTTATTTTTATACAAAACAGGCTATCGGGTGCCTTTTAAACACGATTATTTTTGTATAAAGAAACTTCATACATTATATATATAGTATCCTGTCTGGTGGTTGTGATTTTCCTGGAATAGTGGGTATATTTAGATGTGGTGCTCTGACAGCAGTGTTGATAGGTTATTCGATAGAAAGTGATGGAGTTTGTGGTGAAGTTATATATATATTTGGTACTTGGACAAGGGTATTGAAAAGTGAATGGTATTGGAAAGTATCAAAGTTTGTGATTGAGGTATTGAATGAGTTTGGGATGTGAAAAGAGTTGTGATCATTGCATGACACTGAGATATGTACCATCGCGCGATGATAACCGTTCGATAGGCCAATCAACGGTTATTTGTACTGGTCGACAGATTGGAGACTGTGACCAATGGTCAACAGATTGGAGACTGTGACCAGCAGTCATCTGATTGGAGACAGAGACTGCTCCCTTTCTGATTGGAGATAGATTGGGGTTTCCCTCTCATGGGTTTACCAGAGAGGGAAATTGCCCCCTCACTTTTGAGAGGGGCACAGTGTCTGATAAACGTGGCTGTCACCCAAGAGGGGGGGGGTGAATTGGGTGAGGGAATAAATTAAATCTTTTGAATCTTGTTTTCGAAAGACTGCTTGTGCTTGGTGATAATATTTACGAAGTAGTGAAATGCACAAGTCAGTAAGTTATGTGATGCAAAATAGAATGTTTGAATGTAAATTTATGCACACATAAATTTATCCTGGTTCGGTCACCCAGACCTACATCCAGTCCCCAGGCTCCACCTGAGATTTTCAATCCACTATTCTTGTTTAAACCGGGCACAAGAGAAGCCTTTACACTTTAGGTTTTACGAGCACGGGTTCACCTAACAACCCACAGGTTTTACACTGGGTTCACCTGCAAACCTTACAAATGCAAGTTTTACGGGCTAACTTGCAACCTATGGAGATTTAGACAACCTCTAAATGCTCCCCCTTACAAATTGTAAGTTTACACTATGTTCACTCTATGAACTGATTGTGCTAAACACTTAAGCTCAAAACTAACTCTCTCTAAGAGTGGATGATGTTACTCACTTAAGTACAATAAAGTTACTCTCTGAAAAATATCACAAATCTGGATCTGAGAGTAGTAGAAGATGTGTAGAATGAAGAGTATGATATATCAGATGCTTTGTTCTGTTCTCTCTTTTTCTTCCATGTCTTCTCTTCTGAATGAATGTCTCTTTTATACTCGGCTTCATAGGCTTCTGTGGCAGGTTGAATATGAACGTTTGAATAAAGCCGTTAATCCTATGTTACCGTTGAGAAGTGCATCTTCATTAATGTTTAGCAGGGTTGACTTGCTTTATCTCTGAAAAGTAGTCCTGACACCTCTGCTCTGACAAAAGCATTCTGACACTGCATTTCTTTGAACGTTCAGACATTCTGATTGCTTGCGGAAGCAACTTCTCATCCGGAAGCAACCTTTCTGAGTGTGCTGCACTTGAACGTTAGTTTAGCAATATAATCATATAGTCTCATGCAGTGGGTGATCCCTAAATCTAAGAAGTATCCGGAAGCACTTCTACATCCGGAAGTAAATTCACTTGATGAGGGATTTAGTTCACCATGACTTGCTCTCGCTTAGTCTATTTCATTCCACCACTCAGCGCTAGTCACTGAGCTATCGGAAGCACTTTTACTTGACGTGGTGAATTCACTGACGCTTAGGGTGAAATCTATTCTATCAGTCTGCGCCAGTCAAGATCTAACAGGAAGCAACTTCACTTGATGTTGCATTTCCGCTGACGCTCGGGGTTATATCTAGTCTATCAATCTGCGCCAGTCTAAATCTAATAGGAAGTGCTTTCACTTGGCGAAGTAGACTTACTGACGCTTGGGGTAATAACTATTCTATTGCTCTGCGCCAGTCTAAGTCTAACAGGAAGCGCTTTCACTTGGGGAAGTAGACTCACTGACGCTTGGGGTAATATCTATTCTGTCGCTCTGCGCCAGTCTAATTCTAACAGGAAGCGCTTTCACTTGGGGAAGTAGACTCACAGTCGCTTGGAGTAATATCTATTCTATCGCTCTGCGCCAGTCTAAGTCTAACAGGAAGCAAACTCACTTCCGATTGAAACATAGCTTAGTCTTAAGGTTTTGTGTACCTAATTCTCATGGACTAAGTTATTTCCCAGTGATTTACTTGCTGATGCTGGGGGATGAAAACATTCATCCGCATGCGCAAGTCCTAATCTATCCGGAAGTAGATCTTCACCCGGAAGCACTCTTACTTGGGATCCTATGTTATCCTATTGCTTCCTAGGCACTTGGTTTAATCCTCTATATTTTAGTCTTCATCAAAACTTAAGATTCTAACATTCTCCCCCTTTTTGATGATGACAAACCTAGTTTTATCGATTAAGTTCCTAAGGAAGGATTATCAAGAGAATAAAAGCAATGGATAACAACAAGTAACTCAGACAAATATTATTGACAAGCAGAGGTTACAAGTCAGAGTTATGTAATCAAATAACATATACAAGTAAAGAATGTATACAAATAAATTTCACTAAGTATGAATGAAAATATGCATGAAAACAAAATCAACAAAAATATTTGGATTGGGGGTTAGAGTTTGTGTCTCTTTTTCTTTTCCCTCTCTTTCTGCCTCTCTTCATTTTCCTCACGCTCACTCTGGTTTATCTGGGCAATGATCTCTTGAAGCTCTTTTTCCTCTTTTTCCCTCCTGAGCCTTTCTGATTCAATGGACTCCTCGTATGCCCTTTTCATGTTCTCCACTTCTTCATACCCAGGGAAACCTGTAGCATCGTCGAAGTAGCAGACTTCTCCATTGGGATAGTGTACAGCCCGGATTCTCACATTCCATGCAGAGAAGTTGGGATCCTCTTCAACTTCTTGGGCTTTCCTTTTCCCTTTCCCTTTGCTCTTCCCTTTGCTTTTGTTAATTGGAGGAGTGGGCATGGCACTTGCTCTTTCAGCATCGAGGCAAGCCATCTGACCAAAAGATAATTTGTCAGTGAATCCAAATCTCTCAAATTCATCAGGAGTCATGTCTTCAATTTCCAATTTGACCTCCTTCAGAATTGGAATTTCTTGAGCCACTGGATTTGCTTGCTCAATCTGGGCAGATGATGTTCCTTGCTCAGGTGGGTCAGATGGAGTCTCTTCCTCAGACTTATCAGATTCAGTGGTGGCAACGAACTTCCTGGCACGTTTCCTAGCAACGGCCTTCTTTCTAGGTATACTGAATCCGGCTGCTGGCTTAGATGAGGGAGGAGGATCAGAAGATTGCTCAGATGAAGGGACCTCAGACTCTTGCTCAGATAGTGTAGGAACAGGCTTGGCTATCACAATGGGAGGATGATTGGGTTTTTCGAGTCCCCACTTCATCCTGATCTCCTCAACAATTTCTCTACTTGTTTTAGTTGGAAGAGACTCTGATGATGACTCAGGTTGTGAAGATTGTTCATTTTGCCCATACACAACCATATCCCATTGGGGTCCTTGCGTAGCCGCTCTCTTCTGCTCCATGAAACGGAGGGCCTCTCCTCTTATAAGGCTCTCTGCACCACTCAGTCTCTGAGACTCATATGCACGACGCAGGGCGGCCGTGACATCTTCATCAATCCAGAGTGATGGCTGGCTGAGGACATCCCTTGTGGCCATACTTAGGCGAAGAGTAGACATAACATTTCTCCCCCTTTTGTCATCATCAACAGGGGTGAGTGCCAGGGATGGAGTGGATGTGGAGGAGGATGGAGGTGGTTCAGGGCCAAATTTCTTGGGAGGGGAGGGTGATAGGGTAGAGGTAGAGGATGTGGGAGAGGATAGGTGTTCAGGAGTTTGAGGAGAGTCGGGGAAGCAACTGGAGGTGACAAAGAGATCCGTATAGGGATAAGTGGAGGAGTATGCTTTGTAATTGGCGGAGTCAGGGGTAAAGGGTAAATGGTCATCGGAGAGTGGTTGAAGGCGGGGATACTCGCCGTATGGTTGGCTGAGGGGGTGAATGGCTGTTTCAGATCCTATGGGTCTAGGGCTTTGATGGGTTGGGTTGGAGAAGCGGAGTGGAGAGCGTGTAGGGGCACCTGGTCGTGTGGGAATGGGCGAGGATGAGGATGATGAAGGTGAGGATGAGAAGTTTCTAGGGGAAAGGCGTGGAGAGTTGTGAGGTGAGTCTTGGGTTTGGTGGTCATGGGTAGGTGAAGGTTGGGATTGTTGGTCATTTTGTGGTGGAGGCTGTGGTTGTTGAGTGTTAGGCGGAGGAGGAGGTGGTAGTTGAGGGTGATTAGGAGGAGGAGGAGGGTTTTGAGGAGGCGGAGAAGGAGGTGGCAAGTTACCTTGTGATGAAGGTTGGGGAATTTGTAGGTGCTGGAGGATGAGGTCTAATTTTGCATCCACCCTGGTAAGGTGATTCTCAAGTTGTCCTATTCTGTCCTCGAGCCGCTGGATCCGCTCCCCTTGGTGCTGGAAACCAGCTTCACATTCAGCACGGAGAGGACCCACCAAGGAATCAGTCAGTCTCAACAGAAGCTCTTCCTTTATGTCCTCGGCAAAGGCCCTAACAGAAGCTGGAACCCTTGCACTACGGCTTGGCCCAGCATGTGAGTCAACTTCCTGATCTCCTGCTCCAGATGCAGAGGGAGCTGAAGTACCAGAAGCACTACTGGCTTGTGAGCGTGAGCGAGTGGGCTTAGGAGGCTTGAAATACTTGATCCCCATCCTTGCCACATTGGTTGCTCCCACAGGCCTACACTGGACATTCTCTTCTTCCACAGCAGATGTAGCTTTGATCAGATGCTTCTCAAGAAGGAAGGCAATGATGGTGGGATAGGGAAGATAACCTGACTTGTCATTGCTTAACCAGCGCTGAAGCTCTAGGCATATCAACTGCCCAGGGTTGAAAGGCTTGAGCGAGAGGAGTCTAGGGAACCAAGGGTTGTCCAGCAGTGTGAACTCGTTGAAGTTGCCTCCCTTATGAGTCATTATCCGGGAGTAGATGTAGTACAAGAGCCTGTTAGAATCAGACATCTTGGACACCTTCTTGCTGTTGGTGCCATACAACTCCTCGAGTTCCTCCTTGCTGTACTTGTGAGACTCAGGGTAGATCCATTCATTCATATCCTCTTCTGTGATTCCCATCATCTCATTCAAGGTTCTCCAAGTGAACCTGAAGGTTCTTCCTCTTACAGTGGCAGTGAAGGAGAGTTTGTGGACTTGCTCTTTCCCATCCACCTTCCTGTACTTTGCTCTGCCTGAGAGGGATTGGCAAAAGACTCGCAGGACGTTGACGTTGTAGTCCTGGTTGATGCCCAGCCAAGGCATATACTTTTCCAAGTAAGGGCGCAGATGAGCAAACCCTAGTTCATCCAACTTGTCCAGATTGATGAACAGGCCATGATTGAAGATGGGAATGGATGTCTCAAATTTGGCGGATACACCCTCCAATGCCCCATCTCTATAGACTGTGGGATCATCTTCTTCCTCAACCCTCTGCCTCTTGGAGGAAGGCTCCTCAGAAAATTGAACCTTCTTTTTCTTTCCCTTTCTCTGAGCATCCCTCTCTTGTTCAGAACCCACTGCCTGTTCCACTCTACCAGAGGTTCCAGGCTGACCCTGAACGTTTTCATCCTGTCCCTGTGATTGCCTAGAACCTTTATGGCGTTCATGATGTTCTTCATGATGTTCTTCATGGTGCCCAGATTTACCAGAATGCTTGTGAGTGGATTTCCCAGATTTCGACTTGTGTTTCTTGGAAGAAGAGGTTTTCTGGATGACTGGGTTGGATTCATGAGATCCGGCCATTTTTATATGAATGTTGTAGTAATAAAAAGGATGAAATGCGAGAAATGTGTAAAGGAGAAATGAAGAACACAATGGAGAAGATGAAAAGACTTTTTAGAGAAAACGATGCGAGTGAAAAAGATGTAGTAAAAAGTGAAAATGGAAAATGACTTCTATTTATAGGTGAAACTTCTTGAGGATAGAATGGGCATAGTCTTTCAAATTTTCACACATTGGGTAACGTAAGTTTTTACGTTGGAGCGACACACCTGATGACACGTGTTGCTTCAGAGAAGGCACAGCGTTTCATAGAGGAAGTTGAAACGTTTTCTGAAGTGATGTGTCCCTTGATCTGACACTGGCGCTCTTGATCATATTGAATTATCATCCAGCGCTAGCAAAAGAGTATTCGGAAGTGATTTTGCTTCCGGTTGGACAGACGCTCCTGGTTGCCTTGAGTAGTCATTCAGCGTCAGCACGAGAGCATCCGGAAGTAGTTTTGCTTCCGATGGTACTTACTTAAGATTTAACTTTGAGTGACTCGTTGATGTTCTCTCTTGTGCATCCACAGCGATCAAGCTTTCATAACTAAAGCCATATTTGCGTCAAGTAGAGTTTGTTTGATCTTCTCAATTTCAGGAGCAGTAGCTCTCGGAGCCCAGTATGAACAACAACTCATTCAGATTTGATACATTGCTCTGATCAGGTATGATCATGAAAATTGTTGTTCCTTCGTACCTTCTTTCCTACAAAATAGCAAATGATTTCTCTTTCCCATTTTTCAGTCTCCAAACTTGGATCTGACTGGTCAGTTTGTAGGAAGTATGTGATTCTTATGCACTTAAGAATTATTCACTATGAATATAGCATTGCGAATCAACTATGACTATATGCACATGGCTTCTGATAATGATAGTCATAGATAGCATGTAGAGTATGAACATTGTGTGAAATATCTTATAAGCCATATCATGTTCATGCTTATGATGCTTAATGTAAAATCTCAATAAGTCCATCTTACATTTGCATAGGAGATTTTACTGTTGCATGCTTCAACCTTAAATAATCCCTTGCTTACCCAAGGAGATCTTTTATACTTATCCTTGGCCTGAAGCACTTTCTTAGGCGAGACAGGATTCGCAGGTTTTCTCCATGTGAGTTGAGACATCCTCTCTCTTTTGTCCTTCTCAGGATAGTTGAATGGAACTCTGTGATAGCTTATCCCTGAGACAAGGTCTTTGTTCCTTGTGGTAGCGCACTGCTTCTTATGATTGAACCAGGTAGTTGCAGTAGTGACATCACCACGAGTTCTCTTCTTTGGGACAAGAGGAACTCTTGATCTTTCCTGCACAGGTAAGGCACTAGAAGGGAGTTTTGGTACCCATTTGTACTTGGGTCCTACATAGTTAGCGCTGGACCTTACTTGTCCTTTGGGGATCCATATATATTTATTTCTCACATTTAAATTTCTCTTAAAATTGCATGTGTGAGAAATATGACCAGTTCTACCACAATAATGACAGATAATGGGATGATGTTCTGAATCAGATTTCTTATCACTATTATGGTGGTCAGTTTTCTTTTCAAAGACTCTATGTTTATTAACTTTTGAAATTTCAGGGTCTTTCGAAAAATCTTCTTTTATGAGTGGAACTTTGGACTCCTTGGTTGTAGAAGAAGGAATAAGTTCCTCAAGTTCCCTATTCCTTTTTCTTAAGCCTAGAATTTCTTTTGCAAGTTTACAGAATTCAACATGTAGCTCATTATACATATCTTGCAATTCAGAAGTTTCAAGTTTAGGTACCTCATTTTCTTCAGCTTCTGAATCTTCTAGGCGGAGATCCACTCTCTCTTTGCTGATACTAGCTTCTACTACATCACCATCCAGTAGCTCATCAACGGTGGATTCACAAGGAGCACACAGTGAGCTTTGGACAGCCTTAACATCAAGAAATTGGTTAGAAGCATACATAGTATCAAGAGTGTTCCAAATATCTATGGCCCTAGAGCAATGTTTAATTTTCTGGTAATCATTGTCAGATAAACTTTTGTGCAAAATTTGCATTGCTCTAAGGTTTAAGTAAAATAAGCTTTTGTCCTCTTCTGTCCAATTTACTTTTGGTTTGAAATCAGAGTCCTTTTCAAAAACATCCCACATTTTGAAATCAGTGGATAGTATAAAACTTTTCATCCTTCCCTTCCATAAGTAAAAATCAGCATTTTCTAACACGGGTGGGATTGTATGATCAAAACCTTCAAAACACATTTTGTAACCCAAATCAGCCTAGGTCTTTGCACTTGAGATCGTTGGATCCTTTAAACAAGTGACCTTGCTCTGATACCAAATGATAAACGTGGCTGTCACCCAAGAGGGGGGGGTGAATTGGGTGAGGGAATAAATTAAATCTTTTGAATCTTGTTTTCGAAAGACTGCTTGTGCTTGGTGATAATATTTACGAAGTAGTGAAATGCACAAGTCAGTAAGTTATGTGATGCAAAATAGAATGTTTGAATGTAAATTTATGCACACATAAATTTATCCTGGTTCGGTCACCCAGACCTACATCCAGTCCCCAGGCTCCACCTGAGATTTTCAATCCACTATTCTTGTTTAAACCGGGCACAAGAGAAGCCTTTACACTTTAGGTTTTACGAGCACGGGTTCACCTAACAACCCACAGGTTTTACACTGGGTTCACCTGCAAACCTTACAAATGCAAGTTTTACGGGCTAACTTGCAACCTATGGAGATTTAGACAACCTCTAAATGCTCCCCCTTACAAATTGTAAGTTTACACTATGTTCACTCTATGAACTGATTGTGCTAAACACTTAAGCTCAAAACTAACTCTCTCTAAGAGTGGATGATGTTACTCACTTAAGTACAATAAAGTTACTCTCTGAAAAATATCACAAATCTGGATCTGAGAGTAGTAGAAGATGTGTAGAATGAAGAGTATGATATATCAGATGCTTTGTTCTGTTCTCTCTTTTTCTTCCATGTCTTCTCTTCTGAATGAATGTCTCTTTTATACTCGGCTTCATAGGCTTCTGTGGCAGGTTGAATATGAACGTTTGAATAAAGCCGTTAATCCTATGTTACCGTTGAGAAGTGCATCTTCATTAATGTTTAGCAGGGTTGACTTGCTTTATCTCTGAAAAGTAGTCCTGACACCTCTGCTCTGACAAAAGCATTCTGACACTGCATTTCTTTGAACGTTCAGACATTCTGATTGCTTGCGGAAGCAACTTCTCATCCGGAAGCAACCTTTCTGAGTGTGCTGCACTTGAACGTTAGTTTAGCAATATAATCATATAGTCTCATGCAGTGGGTGATCCCTAAATCTAAGAAGTATCCGGAAGCACTTCTACATCCGGAAGTAAATTCACTTGATGAGGGATTTAGTTCACCATGACTTGCTCTCGCTTAGTCTATTTCATTCCACCACTCAGCGCTAGTCACTGAGCTATCGGAAGCACTTTTACTTGACGTGGTGAATTCACTGACGCTTAGGGTGAAATCTATTCTATCAGTCTGCGCCAGTCAAGATCTAACAGGAAGCAACTTCACTTGATGTTGCATTTCCGCTGACGCTCGGGGTTATATCTAGTCTATCAATCTGCGCCAGTCTAAATCTAATAGGAAGTGCTTTCACTTGGCGAAGTAGACTTACTGACGCTTGGGGTAATAACTATTCTATTGCTCTGCGCCAGTCTAAGTCTAACAGGAAGCGCTTTCACTTGGGGAAGTAGACTCACTGACGCTTGGGGTAATATCTATTCTGTCGCTCTGCGCCAGTCTAATTCTAACAGGAAGCGCTTTCACTTGGGGAAGTAGACTCACAGTCGCTTGGAGTAATATCTATTCTATCGCTCTGCGCCAGTCTAAGTCTAACAGGAAGCAAACTCACTTCCGATTGAAACATAGCTTAGTCTTAAGGTTTTGTGTACCTAATTCTCATGGACTAAGTTATTTCCCAGTGATTTACTTGCTGATGCTGGGGGATGAAAACATTCATCCGCATGCGCAAGTCCTAATCTATCCGGAAGTAGATCTTCACCCGGAAGCACTCTTACTTGGGATCCTATGTTATCCTATTGCTTCCTAGGCACTTGGTTTAATCCTCTATATTTTAGTCTTCATCAAAACTTAAGATTCTAACATTCTCCCCCTTTTTGATGATGACAAACCTAGTTTTATCGATTAAGTTCCTAAGGAAGGATTATCAAGAGAATAAAAGCAATGGATAACAACAAGTAACTCAGACAAATATTATTGACAAGCAGAGGTTACAAGTCAGAGTTATGTAATCAAATAACATATACAAGTAAAGAATGTATACAAATAAATTTCACTAAGTATGAATGAAAATATGCATGAAAACAAAATCAACAAAAATATTTGGATTGGGGGTTAGAGTTTGTGTCTCTTTTTCTTTTCCCTCTCTTTCTGCCTCTCTTCATTTTCCTCACGCTCACTCTGGTTTATCTGGGCAATGATCTCTTGAAGCTCTTTTTCCTCTTTTTCCCTCCTGAGCCTTTCTGATTCAATGGACTCCTCGTATGCCCTTTTCATGTTCTCCACTTCTTCATACCCAGGGAAACCTGTAGCATCGTCGAAGTAGCAGACTTCTCCATTGGGATAGTGTACAGCCCGGATTCTCACATTCCATGCAGAGAAGTTGGGATCCTCTTCAACTTCTTGGGCTTTCCTTTTCCCTTTCCCTTTGCTCTTCCCTTTGCTTTTGTTAATTGGAGGAGTGGGCATGGCACTTGCTCTTTCAGCATCGAGGCAAGCCATCTGACCAAAAGATAATTTGTCAGTGAATCCAAATCTCTCAAATTCATCAGGAGTCATGTCTTCAATTTCCAATTTGACCTCCTTCAGAATTGGAATTTCTTGAGCCACTGGATTTGCTTGCTCAATCTGGGCAGATGATGTTCCTTGCTCAGGTGGGTCAGATGGAGTCTCTTCCTCAGACTTATCAGATTCAGTGGTGGCAACGAACTTCCTGGCACGTTTCCTAGCAACGGCCTTCTTTCTAGGTATACTGAATCCGGCTGCTGGCTTAGATGAGGGAGGAGGATCAGAAGATTGCTCAGATGAAGGGACCTCAGACTCTTGCTCAGATAGTGTAGGAACAGGCTTGGCTATCACAATGGGAGGATGATTGGGTTTTTCGAGTCCCCACTTCATCCTGATCTCCTCAACAATTTCTCTACTTGTTTTAGTTGGAAGAGACTCTGATGATGACTCAGGTTGTGAAGATTGTTCATTTTGCCCATACACAACCATATCCCATTGGGGTCCTTGCGTAGCCGCTCTCTTCTGCTCCATGAAACGGAGGGCCTCTCCTCTTATAAGGCTCTCTGCACCACTCAGTCTCTGAGACTCATATGCACGACGCAGGGCGGCCGTGACATCTTCATCAATCCAGAGTGATGGCTGGCTGAGGACATCCCTTGTGGCCATACTTAGGCGAAGAGTAGACATAACATTTCTCCCCCTTTTGTCATCATCAACAGGGGTGAGTGCCAGGGATGGAGTGGATGTGGAGGAGGATGGAGGTGGTTCAGGGCCAAATTTCTTGGGAGGGGAGGGTGATAGGGTAGAGGTAGAGGATGTGGGAGAGGATAGGTGTTCAGGAGTTTGAGGAGAGTCGGGGAAGCAACTGGAGGTGACAAAGAGATCCGTATAGGGATAAGTGGAGGAGTATGCTTTGTAATTGGCGGAGTCAGGGGTAAAGGGTAAATGGTCATCGGAGAGTGGTTGAAGGCGGGGATACTCGCCGTATGGTTGGCTGAGGGGGTGAATGGCTGTTTCAGATCCTATGGGTCTAGGGCTTTGATGGGTTGGGTTGGAGAAGCGGAGTGGAGAGCGTGTAGGGGCACCTGGTCGTGTGGGAATGGGCGAGGATGAGGATGATGAAGGTGAGGATGAGAAGTTTCTAGGGGAAAGGCGTGGAGAGTTGTGAGGTGAGTCTTGGGTTTGGTGGTCATGGGTAGGTGAAGGTTGGGATTGTTGGTCATTTTGTGGTGGAGGCTGTGGTTGTTGAGTGTTAGGCGGAGGAGGAGGTGGTAGTTGAGGGTGATTAGGAGGAGGAGGAGGGTTTTGAGGAGGCGGAGAAGGAGGTGGCAAGTTACCTTGTGATGAAGGTTGGGGAATTTGTAGGTGCTGGAGGATGAGGTCTAATTTTGCATCCACCCTGGTAAGGTGATTCTCAAGTTGTCCTATTCTGTCCTCGAGCCGCTGGATCCGCTCCCCTTGGTGCTGGAAACCAGCTTCACATTCAGCACGGAGAGGACCCACCAAGGAATCAGTCAGTCTCAACAGAAGCTCTTCCTTTATGTCCTCGGCAAAGGCCCTAACAGAAGCTGGAACCCTTGCACTACGGCTTGGCCCAGCATGTGAGTCAACTTCCTGATCTCCTGCTCCAGATGCAGAGGGAGCTGAAGTACCAGAAGCACTACTGGCTTGTGAGCGTGAGCGAGTGGGCTTAGGAGGCTTGAAATACTTGATCCCCATCCTTGCCACATTGGTTGCTCCCACAGGCCTACACTGGACATTCTCTTCTTCCACAGCAGATGTAGCTTTGATCAGATGCTTCTCAAGAAGGAAGGCAATGATGGTGGGATAGGGAAGATAACCTGACTTGTCATTGCTTAACCAGCGCTGAAGCTCTAGGCATATCAACTGCCCAGGGTTGAAAGGCTTGAGCGAGAGGAGTCTAGGGAACCAAGGGTTGTCCAGCAGTGTGAACTCGTTGAAGTTGCCTCCCTTATGAGTCATTATCCGGGAGTAGATGTAGTACAAGAGCCTGTTAGAATCAGACATCTTGGACACCTTCTTGCTGTTGGTGCCATACAACTCCTCGAGTTCCTCCTTGCTGTACTTGTGAGACTCAGGGTAGATCCATTCATTCATATCCTCTTCTGTGATTCCCATCATCTCATTCAAGGTTCTCCAAGTGAACCTGAAGGTTCTTCCTCTTACAGTGGCAGTGAAGGAGAGTTTGTGGACTTGCTCTTTCCCATCCACCTTCCTGTACTTTGCTCTGCCTGAGAGGGATTGGCAAAAGACTCGCAGGACGTTGACGTTGTAGTCCTGGTTGATGCCCAGCCAAGGCATATACTTTTCCAAGTAAGGGCGCAGATGAGCAAACCCTAGTTCATCCAACTTGTCCAGATTGATGAACAGGCCATGATTGAAGATGGGAATGGATGTCTCAAATTTGGCGGATACACCCTCCAATGCCCCATCTCTATAGACTGTGGGATCATCTTCTTCCTCAACCCTCTGCCTCTTGGAGGAAGGCTCCTCAGAAAATTGAACCTTCTTTTTCTTTCCCTTTCTCTGAGCATCCCTCTCTTGTTCAGAACCCACTGCCTGTTCCACTCTACCAGAGGTTCCAGGCTGACCCTGAACGTTTTCATCCTGTCCCTGTGATTGCCTAGAACCTTTATGGCGTTCATGATGTTCTTCATGATGTTCTTCATGGTGCCCAGATTTACCAGAATGCTTGTGAGTGGATTTCCCAGATTTCGACTTGTGTTTCTTGGAAGAAGAGGTTTTCTGGATGACTGGGTTGGATTCATGAGATCCGGCCATTTTTATATGAATGTTGTAGTAATAAAAAGGATGAAATGCGAGAAATGTGTAAAGGAGAAATGAAGAACACAATGGAGAAGATGAAAAGACTTTTTAGAGAAAACGATGCGAGTGAAAAAGATGTAGTAAAAAGTGAAAATGGAAAATGACTTCTATTTATAGGTGAAACTTCTTGAGGATAGAATGGGCATAGTCTTTCAAATTTTCACACATTGGGTAACGTAAGTTTTTACGTTGGAGCGACACACCTGATGACACGTGTTGCTTCAGAGAAGGCACAGCGTTTCATAGAGGAAGTTGAAACGTTTTCTGAAGTGATGTGTCCCTTGATCTGACACTGGCGCTCTTGATCATATTGAATTATCATCCAGCGCTAGCAAAAGAGTATTCGGAAGTGATTTTGCTTCCGGTTGGACAGACGCTCCTGGTTGCCTTGAGTAGTCATTCAGCGTCAGCACGAGAGCATCCGGAAGTAGTTTTGCTTCCGATGGTACTTACTTAAGATTTAACTTTGAGTGACTCGTTGATGTTCTCTCTTGTGCATCCACAGCGATCAAGCTTTCATAACTAAAGCCATATTTGCGTCAAGTAGAGTTTGTTTGATCTTCTCAATTTCAGGAGCAGTAGCTCTCGGAGCCCAGTATGAACAACAACTCATTCAGATTTGATACATTGCTCTGATCAGGTATGATCATGAAAATTGTTGTTCCTTCGTACCTTCTTTCCTACAAAATAGCAAATGATTTCTCTTTCCCATTTTTCAGTCTCCAAACTTGGATCTGACTGGTCAGTTTGTAGGAAGTATGTGATTCTTATGCACTTAAGAATTATTCACTATGAATATAGCATTGCGAATCAACTATGACTATATGCACATGGCTTCTGATAATGATAGTCATAGATAGCATGTAGAGTATGAACATTGTGTGAAATATCTTATAAGCCATATCATGTTCATGCTTATGATGCTTAATGTAAAATCTCAATAAGTCCATCTTACATTTGCATAGGAGATTTTACTGTTGCATGCTTCAACCTTAAATAATCCCTTGCTTACCCAAGGAGATCTTTTATACTTATCCTTGGCCTGAAGCACTTTCTTAGGCGAGACAGGATTCGCAGGTTTTCTCCATGTGAGTTGAGACATCCTCTCTCTTTTGTCCTTCTCAGGATAGTTGAATGGAACTCTGTGATAGCTTATCCCTGAGACAAGGTCTTTGTTCCTTGTGGTAGCGCACTGCTTCTTATGATTGAACCAGGTAGTTGCAGTAGTGACATCACCACGAGTTCTCTTCTTTGGGACAAGAGGAACTCTTGATCTTTCCTGCACAGGTAAGGCACTAGAAGGGAGTTTTGGTACCCATTTGTACTTGGGTCCTACATAGTTAGCGCTGGACCTTACTTGTCCTTTGGGGATCCATATATATTTATTTCTCACATTTAAATTTCTCTTAAAATTGCATGTGTGAGAAATATGACCAGTTCTACCACAATAATGACAGATAATGGGATGATGTTCTGAATCAGATTTCTTATCACTATTATGGTGGTCAGTTTTCTTTTCAAAGACTCTATGTTTATTAACTTTTGAAATTTCAGGGTCTTTCGAAAAATCTTCTTTTATGAGTGGAACTTTGGACTCCTTGGTTGTAGAAGAAGGAATAAGTTCCTCAAGTTCCCTATTCCTTTTTCTTAAGCCTAGAATTTCTTTTGCAAGTTTACAGAATTCAACATGTAGCTCATTATACATATCTTGCAATTCAGAAGTTTCAAGTTTAGGTACCTCATTTTCTTCAGCTTCTGAATCTTCTAGGCGGAGATCCACTCTCTCTTTGCTGATACTAGCTTCTACTACATCACCATCCAGTAGCTCATCAACGGTGGATTCACAAGGAGCACACAGTGAGCTTTGGACAGCCTTAACATCAAGAAATTGGTTAGAAGCATACATAGTATCAAGAGTGTTCCAAATATCTATGGCCCTAGAGCAATGTTTAATTTTCTGGTAATCATTGTCAGATAAACTTTTGTGCAAAATTTGCATTGCTCTAAGGTTTAAGTAAAATAAGCTTTTGTCCTCTTCTGTCCAATTTACTTTTGGTTTGAAATCAGAGTCCTTTTCAAAAACATCCCACATTTTGAAATCAGTGGATAGTATAAAACTTTTCATCCTTCCCTTCCATAAGTAAAAATCAGCATTTTCTAACACGGGTGGGATTGTATGATCAAAACCTTCAAAACACATTTTGTAACCCAAATCAGCCTAGGTCTTTGCACTTGAGATCGTTGGATCCTTTAAACAAGTGACCTTGCTCTGATACCAAATGATAAACGTGGCTGTCACCCAAGAGGGGGGGGGGTGAATTGGGTGAGGGAATAAATTAAATCTTTTGAATCTTGTTTTCGAAAGACTGCTTGTGCTTGGTGATAATATTTACGAAGTAGTGAAATGCACAAGTCAGTAAGTTATGTGATGCAAAATAGAATGTTTGAATGTAAATTTATGCACACATAAATTTATCCTGGTTCGGTCACCCAGACCTACATCCAGTCCCCAGGCTCCACCTGAGATTTTCAATCCACTATTCTTGTTTAAACCGGGCACAAGAGAAGCCTTTACACTTTAGGTTTTACGAGCACGGGTTCACCTAACAACCCACAGGTTTTACACCGGGTTCACCTGCAAACCTTACAAATGCAAGTTTTACGGGCTAACTTGCAACCTATGGAGATTTAGACAACCTCTAAATGCTCCCCCTTACAAATTGTAAGTTTACACTATGTTCACTCTATGAACTGATTGTGCTAAACACTTAAGCTCAAAACTAACTCTCTCTAAGAGTGGATGATGTTACTCACTTAAGTACAATAAAGTTACTCTCTGAAAAATATCACAAATCTGGATCTGAGAGTAGTAGAAGATGTGTAGAATGAAGAGTATGATATATCAGATGCTTTGTTCTGTTCTCTCTTTTTCTTCCATGTCTTCTCTTCTGAATGAATGTCTCTTTTATACTCGGCTTCATAGGCTTCTGTGGCAGGTTGAATATGAACGTTTGAATAAAGCCGTTAATCCTATGTTACCGTTGAGAAGTGCATCTTCATTAATGTTTAGCAGGGTTGACTTGCTTTATCTCTGAAAAGTAGTCCTGACACCTCTGCTCTGACAAAAGCATTCTGACACTGCATTTCTTTGAACGTTCAGACATTCTGATTGCTTGCGGAAGCAACTTCTCATCCGGAAGCAACCTTTCTGAGTGTGCTGCACTTGAACGTTAGTTTAGCAATATAATCATATAGTCTCATGCAGTGGGTGATCCCTAAATCTAAGAAGTATCCGGAAGCACTTCTACATCCGGAAGTAAATTCACTTGATGAGGGATTTAGTTCACCATGACTTGCTCTCGCTTAGTCTATTTCATTCCACCACTCAGCGCTAGTCACTGAGCTATCGGAAGCACTTTTACTTGACGTGGTGAATTCACTGACGCTTAGGGTGAAATCTATTCTATCAGTCTGCGCCAGTCAAGATCTAACAGGAAGCAACTTCACTTGATGTTGCATTTCCGCTGACGCTCGGGGTTATATCTAGTCTATCAATCTGCGCCAGTCTAAATCTAATAGGAAGTGCTTTCACTTGGCGAAGTAGACTTACTGACGCTTGGGGTAATAACTATTCTATTGCTCTGCGCCAGTCTAAGTCTAACAGGAAGCGCTTTCACTTGGGGAAGTAGACTCACTGACGCTTGGGGTAATATCTATTCTGTCGCTCTGCGCCAGTCTAATTCTAACAGGAAGCGCTTTCACTTGGGGAAGTAGACTCACAGTCGCTTGGAGTAATATCTATTCTATCGCTCTGCGCCAGTCTAAGTCTAACAGGAAGCAAACTCACTTCCGATTGAAACATAGCTTAGTCTTAAGGTTTTGTGTACCTAATTCTCATGGACTAAGTTATTTCCCAGTGATTTACTTGCTGATGCTGGGGGATGAAAACATTCATCCGCATGCGCAAGTCCTAATCTATCCGGAAGTAGATCTTCACCCGGAAGCACTCTTACTTGGGATCCTATGTTATCCTATTGCTTCCTAGGCACTTGGTTTAATCCTCTATATTTTAGTCTTCATCAAAACTTAAGATTCTAACAGTGTCAACTCATTTATAATATATATATATATATATATATATATATATATATATATATATATATATAGAGCTCGAGTGTAGTGCCTCCGGGATGGCATGAGTAGAGCACTAGGGTAGTACATGGATTAAAGCTGAGAAGTATGTGTATGAGATTTACAATAATGACTGCATGGATTTGGAGATTTGACGGTGAAGTTTATTGATGTGGATTTTGATTGAGGGGTTTTGAGTGATATTTGGAAAGTAGAAAAGATAGACTTGAATTGTTTTGGACGTGACAGAAGGTATGGAATGATAAATGGATAGAGGCTTAATTCTCTTATATATATATATTGATTTTAAAATTGTGGTACCCTTTAGACGCCCTTACTACCGCACATCTCACTGTTATAGTGAGTTAAGCGGTGATTACTGGGACAAATTGTCTCATCCCACGATTACTGACATTTTTGCAGGTATTCATGCACAGGTGCAAGCATCAGGAAAGGGAATTAGGTAGTATAGGTTATATAATTTATCTAGAGTTGTATATTGCCAATTTGTATAGGCCTGCATTCGTTTCCGCATATATTTATGTGTATTTGATATTATTGGACATTAGGTTGCTTATTTTTCTAACCATGTTAGGTGATTCTTTTCTAACATGGTTAGCTATTAATTATCCATGATAGTATTCAGGTTGTATTAGTTTATTCTTTTCTTTCATGGATAATGATTATTATTAAGAAATCCTTTTTCTAACTATGATAGATTTATTAACATTATGGAAATCATTTTTCTATCATAGTTAGTCAGGGTATTATTGAATTAATAAGGGAATTAGTAACAGAATGTTACAAAAGTCGTTAAACCCAAGTTGAATCCTAAGCAGTCTTCTTAATCCATTTTAATTCAAACCTGAATTTCTTCCCTTTCCACTTTTATGCATACTTCTTAACTCAATTATTCCCTCCATAATCACTATAGTACACTACAATCTACAAATTCACAACTTTGCCCACATACATCTAAATCAATACATTTTAGTTACACCCTCACCACCATATTCAGTCATTAATACCATCATCGTATACTGGACGTAACAGCTTCAAGTCCCACATTTTAACTTAACACTTAACTCTTTAGAACTATACTACAATTCCAACATGACCAAACCTAAGTAATTCAAGCTACGATTTATATCAAAAGTCGTCTTTGAGGTAATTTAAATTTAACGCATACAAATCCCACATAATGTGATTCTAACAAAACTATACAATTAAAAATTTCAATCAACCTCATAACATGAACAATAACCCATAAATCAGTTCAACAACTCAATGATTCCTAATCCTACAATTCCTTAAAAATTTCTATAGTTACCCAATCTCAAAGTTCAACCCTTGAACCACCAACATCAGAATCTAACTAGCATATTTCCCTTCTCCAATTTACCTTGCACATTCTTATTAAGATTTCTAACATTTCACCTACTCCATTACCTTCCTCTAAAAATCACTTCTCCAATCCTTTGACATCACTCTAAAACAATCCAATTGTTTAAATCTTCAAAACCCTCTATATGAATAACCTTGCTTAAGTCTTCTCAAACTTCGCAGGTTCAATCAATAACTCTCTTATTCTCAACACATTACATGTAACCCAAAACAAAACACATATTCGTACTACAATATTCAATTATAAGCACAAAATCGATCCCCATGCCGAATCATTTAATTTATCCACATCATCATTATCTCGCAGCCCAATAGGTATTATATAACAAGTATAAGACCCCAAAATTACGTTTAGAATACTCCAATTCATATGTTCCTCAATTCAAAACTAAGCCCATAAATCATTCTAAAGCCCATAATTTACAACCAATTTCCAATCCTACAAAATCAAAGATTTACCTAATTGAATCAAAATGTACTCTCAAATGTTTCCATAAAGCACAATAACATTTCCCTCTTAACTTATAAGTTCTAATATCTACTCAAAACCTTCTATAACCTTATGAGTCAAAATTCTCTTCAATAATATTCAAAAACACTCAAATGTCTTTATTCATTCATATACAATATATCTATATTCAATGAAACCAACTTGCAACATTCTATCTCCTTTAACCAAATAAAGTCTCTCATGATGCCTCGATTATGATTATGGCCGGCTCATAATTATAATCGAGACCCCCGAGAAGGATCTTTATTCAGTTAACATCCTAATTCCTTATCAATCTCTCAATACATTGAATCTATATCCCCTGCTTTGTCAAATAAATCCTTATATTTTCCTCACTGTCAGCACAATTCCCAAAATCTAGGTTGTCTTTGGTTTCCCACCTTCCTTACCATGTCAATCTCACTCAAACTATTACACAATATACCAGTGTTACTAATCAATACATGATAATCGATTTAATCCTCACCATAAGATTTAACTTCTTTCTATTAATTGATAAGCTTATTGCTAATTTCTAAAGTACACAACATCTCTTTTTAATTCAAACAAGATAATCAACTAAATCCACTTAAACTCTAAATCAACCTCAACATATCTATTCATTTTAGTTACTTCCAAATAAATTTTTCTACTTCAAACATTTCAATTCCCACAACAGACATGGTAAACTTAAAAACTTAACCTACTTTAGTAATTACCGTCCCGCTCATAAGCTTTAACTGAAAAGTTTATATCCACAAATACCAAGTCTCCCCACCATAGGAATTTTGTCCACAAAATTCGACTACACATATCCTACAAACAACTGTTAGTGATCATGCACAATAGGAAGGGAAGGGAATATATATTGCCATTCTATATGCAATGCAACAGGCAGGGTATCGTTTAACCATAAAACTGATACCACTTTGTAACACTTTGTTACTAAATCCCTAATTCACTAATAATATCACTATCAATTCAATAAATCCTTTACTAATAACATGGTTAGCAGAAGAATTTCTCTACTATGAAGAGATTACAACCATATGCTTAACACCTATCTAACTATGTTAGAAAAGAGAATCTCCTAACATAGTTAGCAAAAGAAATCAAACCAGCTACATAAAAGGTAATCATATTAGAGCGGGGCCCATCTAATATGATTATATACAGCTACAACATAAAATCAAATAATACACCTTCAATATATCACATAATCATGTTAGGAAAATGATTTCCTAACTATAATCCATCCAAGTCAACACCTGTATCCATAAATCCACATCCTTTCCACAAGTTATCATTACACTGGACAAAGTGTAATACAACAATAACGGACATATTAGTTAGAATAGTCCCTTAACCATCATAAGGATCAATACCACAAATCATCAACCATTTCAGATTAAATCAACAGAACAAGTAAAACAATCATTCAATAATACAACTCATTTAAACTAACATTCATAAATGCGGAAGCTGATGCAGCCTAGTGAAATGGCAATATACATCCCTATAAGATCACCTCCGGCCTACTTACTGCATCAGTATAGGCCAGACGACCTCTTCCCCTTCCTCTCTGCCTCCCTTAGTGCATGATCACCTGTAAAAATAATAAAGGGAATGGGGTGAGACAAAACAATGTCTCAGTAATCACTACTTAATTCACTGTGACACTCAGAAATGGGGTAGTGGAGTGTCTACAGGGTACCACAGTTTTCAAAACCTGCATAAACCACGTAATATATACATATATATATACAGAACAGATACATCCATCTCTCAATAGGCAAAAATAAACGTGATTGACACTGTGCCCAGTCTCAAATCTGAAAGCATGAAAAAGGGACCACTCTAAAATGTGAAAAATCCCTGGTTCCTTTACAACCCGAGGAACCTATACAATTAACCTATCGATTTGCGCAAATTGATGGTTACATCGGCCGACGGTACTAATAATCAATGTCATGCAGCATACAAAAGATTTATATGAATATGTGTATATATAAAGTACAGTTTATTAGAAAGGTACCCTATAGCCCACGTTTAAATATAAAGTAATCAAAACACATTTCGTTTATATATAAAGTAGAAGAGAATTTTTGAAATTCTCAACTACCGTCACCCTCAGTATCACAGTCAGTTAAGCGTGATTACCTGCACCGCTTAGTAGCACTAGATATACACAGCTAATGTCGTCCTCAAGCTCCACTCGAGTCTCTGCCGTCTACAATCACACAATGACCTACTGATGGTCAAGACACAACATCAGTGACTTAAACCTACCATTCAAACTAATTCTAAACCAATTATGGAAGAAGAAATAAATTACTCCTAAGTCCACAATTTTCTATATTCTATTGTACCCCACAATTCCCTTAATTTATTTGTAACTCCTAAAGTATTGAACTTTACCATTTCAAATAACCCTTGATAAAATTACCCAATCATGTATAATTCACCAGAAACACTTCATTAATATTAATTTGGCTTTCAAGGTAATCTTACTAACTCCCAAACACTCCTCCACTAATCAAACATACCTAACCATAACCAAATTTCATTTTTTTTTCAACACTTTAACTTTCAAACTTCCTTTCAAACACCAATCTAACCAAAGCCAATATTCCAACATCATTAAATAACTTCAACAAGCATTCCAAAACAATAACCAATTTTCTAAACTTTATTTACCAACTTCCTCTTGCACACAATTTCACTCCTCCAACATCTTCATAACACCTACACTAACATTTCTTAACTTTCAATTTAATCCATATAGCCCACATAAATAACCTCAACTTTTAAAGAAAACACAAACGCCCATAAAATTGTAAAACTATCACCAACCACCAAATCAACATATTAGTATCAAACCTACAACTTTAATAACTTCCTAACTTCACAAACCATCCACCAAAATTCAACCCATCTTATCTAATCAATCTCCTCTTTAACCAACACTTTAATTATCAAACTTCCTCCCAAACACCAAATCAACCAAAACTAACATTCCAATATCTTCAAATAGCCTTAACAAACACTACCTAAATACTAATTCCTTCAAAACATCATCCATTAACAAATCTTAACTTCAAAGAGTTCAAAAATGTCTATGAAATTCCCGAAATGATTTTTAACTACCAAAAACTTAATTACTTTCCAAACATCTAACTTTAACCACTTAAACATTCAGTTTTTTTTTTTTTAAAGCTCCATGGTATTAAGTATATGCAAACCCCAACTTCAAATAATACCTAAAATATTCCCGAAAATTCTAAAGTAGTTTCCAACTCTAAGATACATCAAAATCCCTCATAAAACTTCAATTAACCACTAAATTATCCTCATGATAGCTTGACAAACTCACAAACCCAAATTTTCACAAAACCCTAACTTTAAAGAATACTTGTATATTCCCAAGAATTTCAAAGTTATTTTCCAACTTCAACAAACATTAATTGCTTATACAAATCTTCAATTGACCACTAAATAATCACTATTGTAGCTTGTAAATCCCAAAAGTCCCAATTTTTACAAAACCCTACTCAAAAGAGGAAGCTTTATGCGAAAAATCAACTACACAAGAGACTAGAGGCTTACAAAGTGCAAGAATAGAGGAAGAAGAAGTCGGCCATCGTCGGCCGCCGTGTAACTCGCCGGAGAACGGCCACTACGTGGTTGGCCGAGCTGAAAGAGAAAGAGGAGCTGAGGAAAAGATGCCATGAAGTTGAAAAAGGAAGAACAACGTAGGAAGCTACAAGAAAAATCGAACCTTTACCCATGAACCCGCCGTTCACGTCACCGGAAAACGAACCCAACTCGCCGGAAAAGTGCAACACGATGCCGGAGAAGGAGGAGGACGGAGGAAGCTCAGGTTTTACAGATCTACAACAAGTTTGAGGAGGAAAAATGAAGGCTTAAACGAAATGGAGAGGATTTGGAGAGGTGAAAATTGATGTGGTGTGTGTGAGTTTGCTTTGAGAGAAAAATGGAAGTGATAGGGGGGGGGTGTCGGCTGAAACTAAAGGCAAGGAGGAAGGAGGTGTTTGGTTTTTGTTTATGTGTGTATAATGCACATGTGGTTGGGGAAAATTACTGGAATGCCCTCCTTTAATTTTAACTTCACTAAATCAAGTCTTCAATCTCATTGACCTTCAAAAATATTTTAAATTCCACCAAACCCTCATAATTCCTATTTCTCCCACTGTTTAATTGATTATTTTAGGCACTTATTTACTAAAACTCCCATAATATCCCAAAAATCTTGTAAAATTCTCAAATTTTCTGATTTTTCCCATTTATTATTTACTAAATATTCTCTAATCTTGTATTAAATTTTTGGGATGTTACATAATCATTTATGGAAAAAATATGATTAAATCATAGTATGCATTAAAAAGGATGTATCATGGGGCACGGTGTTGTCGAGAAAGTTTCTTCGGATCAATGTTATATGAGAAGTATGAAAAGTGCGGCAATATGAATGATGAAGTCGTTGCTATATGTAACATACTGTTACTAATTCCCTGATTAATTCAATAATACCTTTGCTAACTATGATAGAAAAATGATTTCCATAAAATCAATAAATCTATCATAGTTAGAAAAAGAATTTCCTAATAATAATCATTATCCATGATAGAAAAGAATTTTCTAATATAACCTGAACACTATCATGGATAATTAATAGCTAACCATGTTAGAAAAGAATCACCTAACATGGTTAGAAAAAGGAGCAACCTAGTACATTTCCCCGATTGACCAATAATATAAATACAAATAAAAATATGCGGAAGCGAATGCAGACCTATACATTTTTGGCAATATACATATCTAAATAATCTAAACAACCTTTGAAACTTAATTCCCTTTCCTGACGCTCGCGCCTGTGCGTGATCACCTGCAAAAATGTAAGTAATCGTGGGGTGAGACAACTTGTCTCAGTAATCTACTACTTAACTCACTATAACAGTGAGATGTGCGGTAGTAAGGGCGTCTAAAGGGTACCACAGTTTTAAAATCAATATATATATTCAAGAACCAAGCATTCTTCCATTTACCATTCCAGGCCCTTTGTCACGTCCAAAACAAATTAAGTCCATCATTTCTACTTCCCAGATATCACTCAAAATCCCTGAATCAATTTCCATATCAATAAACTTCACCAACCAATCTCCAATCCATGCAATCATCACTGTAAATCTCATGCGCATATTTCTCATATCCAACTTCTCGGCTCTCATCCTTGTACAACCCTGATGCTCTATTCATGCCATCCAAGAGGCACTACACTCGAGCCCTATATGTATTCCAAATGAGTTGACACTGTGCCCCTCTCAAAAGTGAGGGGGCATTTCCCTCTCCGGTAAACCCATGAGAGGGAAACTGTAACATCCTAAAAAAATTTAATACAGGATCAAGGAGTGTTTTGGGAAATAATAAATGGAGAAATTGAGAATTTTGGAATTTTTACGAATTTTTGGTGATTTTTGAGGACATTTTGAAAATTTTGAGCAGTAAATGTGCATATAATTAATTAAGAAATTGAAGAGTTTGAAATATGAGGGAATGGAAATACCCAAAATTTTTGAAGATTAAGGAAATTGGAGACTGGTTTAAGTGGTTTTAAAATTAAAAGAGTACACTATGGCAAGTTTGGGTTACAAATTATCATATACCACCCTTATTACACCAAACCAAACAAAGCCCTCTCCTCCCTTGTAACACCAAAACCCGACCTCCACCCTCCCTCACTCTCAAACCCTTCGCCCTTCTCCTCCCTACCTCCCTTTGTGCTCCAGCGAAATCCACGGACGAGTCAGCGGCCGACGGCAACGGCGACGACAAAGCCGTCCTTTCTCACTTCTCCCCTCAGCCTCACCCAAAATCGTTTCTCTTTTCTTTCCCTTGTGTCTTCTTCTCTTCGCCCAGCCACCAACAACGACGGCGAAGTTTTTTTTTTCCGGCGATTCACGGCGGCCCGACGACAGGAAGAGGTAAAGCTCCGTCTTTTCTTGGGTTTCTCGAGCTATATTTCGTTTTAGTGTTGATTTCTTATATATTCCCTTCCTTCTTGGCTTCTTTTCGGGTCTACCATTGCTAGGGCGATTTCCGGCCATTTTCCGGCGACGGCGAAGCTCCGGCCAGACGTGGTGAGGTCTGAAATGAGCTTAGGTAACATCTTTTCTTCCATTCCTTCTCCTTGTTTCTGGTTTGGACGAATTTGAGAGAGGGGGGATTCCGAATCGATTTGGGATTTGCGGGTTCAATTTTCTGGTTATATAAATCCATGTGAGCTACAAAAAAGCTTTGTATGTTGGATGCTTCTCTTTAAGCTTGTTGGATGATTTATAAAATTTCCTGTCCTTCTTGCCTTCTCTGATTCAAGTTGAGTTTTGGTGAGAAATCGATTTTGTTTTGTATGGAGATTCTAGGGATTTAATTTTCAAATTAACTAATGTACAAGTTTGTTTTGGTTTTGAAATTCTGCACTTTTCTCTCCCTATGGCTGAACTGGTTGCATATGTGGATGGAAAGCTATGTGGTGATTTGAGAGTGTTGATGGGAATGTGATTCGAAATGTACTTGGGAGGTTTGGGTAGTCATAGTAGCTGTTTTGTTTGTTAATTTGATGGTGCCTTGAAATGAAAATTATAAATATTATTTGATAGTAATGATTAGTACTTTGTTTTGCTTAGTCCACTTTGGAAATAGCAACATAGTAGTTGCTTCTTTACTTTCTCAGATTTGCTTGACTTGTTACATCAAAGGAAGAATAAAATTTGTAAGATACTCGAATTTGGGAATTTGGGATTTATGCTATTTTGAGTCACTGATTCCTTTGTTTTGTTGCGTGTTATAAGTTATATGATTATGCGTGAGAGATTTTGCAGTAAAGGTGTATTGTTTATGGGCTAAACTATTATGCTTTTCTCCTACTTCACTAGCCAAATGGATTTAGAAAGGAATTTGTTCAATTTGTGTTTTGGTGTTAATGTGTTTGTGACCAAATATTTTTATACTACTTGTTTCAAGATCGGAGCTGTAATAAAAGTTTTAAATATGATGATTTGAAACTGTTGGGCTAGGATCTTGGTAATTGAGAAGTTGATAATTATTGTTTGAATATCATTGCACCCAATGTGTTTGTTTCTCTTGTGCAATTATTAGAATTTAAGATGAAGAATGAATTGGAATCATAGCTTCTCAATGTTTTTGGCTGTCTCTAGGAGTATGTGGGTGTGGGTGCTGATTTTTCTCATTGTGAGCTAGTTATGGATGAAAGGTTATACCTGTTTCTTCAAGCTTATATGGTTAAAAGGGTATTTGAAAGTACAACTAGCCATTTAAAGGTAACAGGGAGAGTTTTTGCTGTTAAGTTGGAGATTTAGTGTGTCTTTTTGCTGCATTAATTGGATAGGTTTAAATATATATATATATATATATATATATATATATATATATATAATACTTTAAAGCTGCAAATGAAATATGGAATATGGTTATCGATGGTCAATTGTGGTTTGATGTTGAAAGTTGTCAATTCCTTTGAAAAATGGTAGGATAAAGTGTGAAATATGAATGATTTGCATGGGCTAAATAATTGACAAGAATGACT
Source organism: Mimosa pudica (assembly GCA_029929735.1). Taxonomy (NCBI): domain Eukaryota; kingdom Viridiplantae; phylum Streptophyta; class Magnoliopsida; order Fabales; family Fabaceae; genus Mimosa; species Mimosa pudica. The sequence goes on along the minus strand of JAKELP010000037.1, from coordinate 845,029 downwards.
TGTGATGAAGTGATAAAGTTCAGAACTTGTTATAGTTGTTCCCTTTATTTTTTGAAGGTGTTGGCCTGGTCTTGTTGTTAATAGAATTGTGGGTGAATTGGAGGGACAGTTTGGATTGAACATTTCTTTTCTTTGGCAATGTTTTGGCTGAACTTAAGGGAGAATTTGTTATTTAAATTATTTTGGTTGTTGCTAAATGATATAGGAGTAAGATTGATTAGAATGTGAGGTTTAGATATCTATGAACTTGGAATTGAAATATACTTTTTGTTTCATACATATATTATTTTAAAAGATGTTTAAAAAGGTGTTTGTTATGTTGAGGAATTTGAGAAGGGTTGTGCTTGTGTATTGATCAATTAATTGGTTGCTAATTTGTGAAGGATGAAGCATGTGTATACCTTGTTTATTTGTTATTAAGATTGTTCATGATTTTGTTTGATTTGGAGTTCCTCTCTTGTTGAGTTGATAATGGTAAAAAGGGGTATGATTATAAACCCCTTGACTTGAATAATGTGATTTCTTTGGAATGAAGTTGATGATTGTGAAATTCAGGTGATTTGTGATTTAAATTGGTTAATACTATTGTACCAATTTGTGAAACAACATAACTTTCTTTAGAATAATATATATAAAAAGGGAAAAAGGGGGTAGTTATATAGGACAGAGAGACGCTAAACATTTATTCATAAGAATGATTGTTTTACAACTATTATTACCTTATGTAATAATAGGAGACACTTGGAAGAGAATCCACAAGGAATCGGTAAGGAAGAACAACAGAATGCTAAAGGCGACAGGTAATCACTCTTAACCTTACTATAACATTGAGGGTAATGTTAGTTGGGATTTTCAAAATCCTTTTCACCCTCTATATGCATATATTATCTTTGAGAACTTATTTTTATATAAAATAGGCTATCGGGTGCCTTTCAAATGCGATTAATTTCGTATAAAAGAGTTTTACACATTATATATACTATTATCCTGCCTGGTGGCGGCCATTGATCTGGAATGGCGTGAAATGTATATAGGGATAGTGTTGGGTAGTGGTTTAAGAGGTGATGAGAATAGAAAGGAGAGTTACATGTTGAGTTGAGATTGTTGAGAGCTATGTTGATGGAATATAGAATAGGGATTGTGAGTATTGCATGACACTGATTATTAGTACCGTCGGCCGATGTAACCTATCGATTTGCGCAAATCGATAGGTTAATTGTACAGGTTCCTCGAATTGTAAAGGAACCAGGGATGTTTTCACAAGTTATAGTGCTCCCTTTTTCAGGGATGTTTTCACTATTTAAAGTGCTCCTTTTTTCATGCTTTCAAATTTGAGACTGGGCACAGTGTCAATCACGTTTATTTTTGTCTATTGTGTTGACTTGGATGTGACAGAGGGGTTTTGAGTGATGAATAGAAGAGGACTTGACAGATATATGTATGTTAGAATCTTAAGTTTTGATGGTGACTAAGGTATGATATGGTCTAGTACTTAAAAGAACATAATCAACACTTAGGAAGGATTAGATGACATGGTTAGAATCCTGAGTTAGATCACTTGCGAATGCAAGATCACTTCCGGAAGTATTAGCACTAGAGCTCGCGGATGGAGTACACATCCCATAGGGGACGCAAACGGAAGCAAGTGAGACACTTGGTTAGAACCCAGTCTAGATTGCTAACACTGAATCCTAAGTTAAGACACAACCGGATGCGGATTCACTTCCGGATGAATTAAGACTAGCGCTCACGGATGAAAGACTCATCCCACAGCGGAATCACAACCGGATGCGGAATCACTTCCGGATAGACTAGGACTTGCGCACGCGGATGAATGTTTCATCCCCCAGCGGCAGCAAGTAACTCACTAGGGAATTAGCTTAGTCCATGAAGCATTAGGTACACAGAACCTTAAGACTAAGCTATGATTCAACCGGAAGTTAAATTGCTTCCTGATAGATTTTGACTGGCGCAGGTTGATAAAATAGATATAACCCCAAGCGTCAGTGAAAATGCAACGTCAAGTGAAATTGCTTCCTGTTAGATTTTGACTGGCGCAGACTGATAAAATAGAATAACCCCAAGCGTCAGTGAATCAGCCTCGTCAAGTGAAATTGCTTCCTGTTAGATTTAGACTGGCACAGGCTGATAAAAGAGATATAACCCTAAGCATCAGTGAGTTTACCTCGTCAAGTGGAAGTGCTTCCGATAGCTTAGTGACTAGTGCTGACTGTTGGATTGAAGGACACTGAGTGAGAGTGAGTAATAGTGAACAAAATCCTTCAACCAGTAGTTTTACTTCCGGATGTAGAAGTGCTTCCGAATACATCATAGACTAAGAGAACTAACGTTCAAAATATACAATACACTAAGTCAGAACATAGTCTAAGTAAGACTACTCCCCATAGCAAACTTCCCACAACATGTATAGTTCTTACTATATTTGATTATATATATTGCTATGTTGGACTAACCAGTATGTGCAGAACTTAGTCACACTTCCGGATGCAAATGAGCTTCCGGATGCAAAGACTCTTGGCATTGGATTTCAGAGATTAACACTTGCAGAGCAAGATAGCCACTTCCGGATGCAAATGAGCTTCCGGATTCAAAGACTCTTGGAATTGGGATTCAGAGATTAACACTTGCAGAGCAAGATTGCCACTTCCGGATGAACGATGATCATCCGTCAGCAAGAGTACAAGAGTAAACGTCACATACTCAGAAGTTAGAATGCTTTTGTCAGAGCAGAGGTGTCAGGACTACTTTTCAGAGATAAAGCAAGTCAACCCTGCTAAGCATTAATGAAGATGTACTTCACAACGGTAACTTGGGATTAACGGCTATATTCAAACGGTCATATTCAACCTGCCGCCCAAGCCTTTGAAGCCGAGTATAAAAGGAACATCTACATTCAGAAGAGAAGAAAGAGAGAACAGAGCCCATTGTCTGAAACATTGTATTCTACATTCCTCTCATCTTCTACTCTCCAATCTTAGATATGTAACATTATTAGAGAGTGATTCTGTTGTACTTAAGTGAGTAACAACATCTACTCTTAGAGAGAGTCAATTTGTACTTAAGTGAGTAACATCATCTACTCTTAGAGAGAGTCATTTGTACTTAAGTGTTTATCACAATCAGTTCATAGAGTGAACATAATTGTTATCTTACAATTGTAAGGGGGAGCATTTAGAAGTTTTCTAAATCTCCATAGGTTGCAAATTAGCCCGCAAAACTTGTGGTTGTAAGGTTGCAGGTGATCCCGTTGTAAAACCTGTGGTTGTAAAGGTTTGCAGGTGAGCCCGTTGTAAAACCTGTGGGTTGTTAGGTGAACTCGTGTTCGTAAAACCTAAAGTGTAAAGGCTTTCTTGTGCCTGGTTCAAACAAGAAGTTTAGTGGATTGAAAATCTCAGGTGGAGCCTGGGGACTGGATGTAGGTCTGGGAGTGACCGAACCAGGATAAACTCGTTTGTGCATATTTTGCTTATTTAAATCTCACACCAAGCACCACACCACTACATACTCACTTGTGCTTGGAATGATTCATCGTCACTCTCATCAAGCACAAGGAGTAAAGTTTTTAAAAAGGAAAAATCATAAGTTTTTATTCTGCCACCCAATTCACCCCCCCTCTTGGGTGACAGTCACGCATTTCAATGTATATATTACTAAATTTAAAATGTGGTACCCTTTAGACGCCCTCGCTACCGCACGTCTCACTGTTATAGTGAGTTAAGCGGTGATTACTGGGACAAATTGTCTCATCCCACGATTACTGACATTTTTGCAGGTATTCATGCACAGGCGCAAACATCAGGAAAGGGAATTAGGTTTCAAAGGTTATTTAGATTAGTTAGTTATGTATATTGCCAATTTGTATAGGCCTGCATCTGCTTCCGCATGTATATATCTATTTATTGTTAAATATCATCTAGTTTTGTTTATTAACCATGTTAGGCAAATCCTTTCTAACATGGTTAGCAATAAATTATCCATGATAGCAGTTGTGATGTATTAGTTTATTCTTTTCTATCATGGATAATATTTCAATCATTAGGATATTTTTTTTCTAACTATGATAGAGATATTGATATTATTGAAATTCCTTTTTCTATCATAGTTAGTAAAGATATTATTGAACTAAAAGAGATGCCACAGGTTAATTAGGGAATTAGTAACACAATGTTACAAACCCCAATCTGTCTACAATCAGAAAGAGAGCAGTCCCTGTCTCCAATCAGAAAACTGCTGGTCACAGTCTCCAATCTGTCGACCAATGGTCACAGTCTCCAATCTGTCAACCAGTACAAATAACCGTTGATTGGCCTATCGAACGGTTATCATCGCGCGATGGTACATATATCTCAGTGTCATGCAATGATCACAATACATTTCAATATACCAATCCCTTTCAATATTTCAATATCACATCAACGTCCAGCACTCTCACAATTCCCTTCAATATCTCAATGTCAACATTTCAATATTTTCCCTCAACTTACTCCCCAACATCTCAAATCCAACATTTAATCCTCTTATATCTACATAACCTTTCCAATGTCGCTATCAGAACACTCCACATGTGTAAATGTCACACCATTCCAGGATTTTCACCACAACTAAACAGGATACTACATATATAATGTGCCAAAATTCTTTATACGAAAATAATCGTGTTTAAAAGGCACCCGATAGCCTATTTTGTATAAAAGTAACTTTTAAAGATTTTGAGGGCTAGAAAGGATTTTGAAAATCCCAACTAACATCACCCTCAATGTTATAGCAAGGTAAGAGTGATTACCTGAACCTGCTCCACATCAAGAAAATATAATACCAATGAAATCCTTGCTCGTAGCTCGACCCATTGATATCCACAATCACTAGAAAATACATAACGCAGTGTCAATACATAGTTCGGGTCCATATGACTTGACTAAGTTAATTTAAACTCAAATCAGGCCTATGGTAGCTAATCCATCTTCAATTACCCCTATTAATGAACATAACACCATCTTTATATCATCCAATATCATAGATTCCATGACTTTGCGTAATTCATCTAAACTATTAATCATTCTCTCCATAATACATCTCAAAATTAGCTCTTCCCTAATCAACCCAAAACTCTCAATTTTCGCCTAATGCCAAATCTAACTAAATAAACCCATCTAACATCACCTTTGAACTCTAATACCCTTCTAGAGTCATAGCCAAAGTTTAACAACTCATATCCAAAGGATTTCTAAATAAAACCTATCTAACCAAACTTTTGACAAACAAAATCTCACCTACTATCATTTCTCACTATCTTAAACCAATCATAATTACCATTATTCCCAATCATTCGACACTTTGTTTACCTACTAAATATTTTCAGCCAATTCAGCATACAAGCTCAAGAAAAACAACTCCCAATGACTTTTAAAAAAATTCCAAACGTAGTACTCAAATCACCAAGTTTCAAATTTATTCAAAACTCTTCCAGCAAAAATAGGGCAACTTCAAAAATTGATTCCAGACAGCCTAGAATGAGTTTTGAGACACTTAATATATCAAATGAAAGCACAAATCTCGTACTATCTCCAGTTAAAACAGTTTTAAAAAAAATTCCAACTAACAAAGTCAGAAAGTCAGAAACAATCAGACTGAATTTGCAGCACTTTCAGGCAGAATTTCCAGCATGCTAAGCAAATGATTTTCAACAACAATTGGCTATCCAGAGCAGCCAAGTCAGCACCAAAACAGCCTAAACTGTCCAGCCAATTAAGAATCCAATGCAAGTGACAAAGAAAATGCACTAAATATGCAAATTTACCAATCATGTAAAACTCACCAAAACCACCTCATTAATATTAATTTGACATTCAAAGTGATCTTCCTAACTCCTTAACACTACACCACAATCCAAATACACCTTTACATAACCAAATTCTCTATTAATCAACACTTTTAACTACTAAATTTCCTTCCAACACCAATCCAAACACTTTCACCATTCCAATATCATTATTAAACCTTATTAATCCTTCACTAACCACCAATGAGTCCATTAAATCATATGTCACCTAATCATATAACCAATTTCTCTTTATTCACCAACCTTTTGCCTAAACCTCAATTCAATTAATTCCACCATCTCAATATCATTAGATAACCTTAGTAAGTATATATTAACTTTCAGTTTTCACCAATAACTCATGCATCATCAAAACACCTAGTTTCAAGAAACCCTAAAACCTAGAAATTCCAAAGTAAATAGAAAACATCACCCAACTCAATTGCTTCAAAGAAACTTCAAATTAAATACTTGACTCATTTTTCACCACCATATAACTCAAATAATCAGGAAAGAAAACAAATTCACCCATATTAGCCTACAATTGTCTATACTGATCATCCAAGCCACCATAATCCAATTTAAACCAAACATGCACTATCTCATCAATCCATACTCACCCTCCAACTTCATATACAATTAAGGATCACCATTTTGATCATCATTAGCATAAATTTCGAAAGTCCCCTTTGAAGCCCTAGCTTTTAGCACTTTCATTTGTCAAATCATCATCCTAACACAAAATCAAGTAATCTCAACCAATAGACTACTTAGAAATCACTTTAATTTGGTTCTCAAACAACTAATTTCGTCACTGAAAGTACAGAATCCAATTTGCATAAAAACCCTAACTTTTAACACCTAATTTTCCCCCAAAATTCATTCTAACCCTAATTTAAACAATCCAAACCTTTAGACCACTTAGAAATCATCTTAATTAGGTTTTAAAACCATAAAATCGAACACATTTAACCCAGATTTCGAAAACCATATCAAACCCTAAAAATTTCTCTTTGAAAAATTTGACACAAAAGGAAGTAAAGAAAGGTTACCCATTACAATTGTTCACTTCCAAGCATGTCAAAAACTCGTCAGTGCATGCCCAACACGCCGGCCGCCGCTCTGTTCGCCGGAGAGCCGAAGAAAACGACGAGAATGGAGTGGAGAAGGCGGACCCGACGAAAAACAAATGGAGACGAGTGAGAGACGGACCATAGCTCGAGTTTGCAAGGATCTAAGGTGAAGGAGGAAGCAAGAAATGGTGATGGGTGTGTGAGGGAGTGAGAAAAACGAAAATGGTGAAGGAGGGAGGTGAGTGTGTGTCGGCCAAGCATATATGGAGGAGGAGGGAGGGGCTGTTTGGTTCCTTTTAATTAGAAAGCTTAAAGTCATATATAGGAGAATTACCATAATACCAACTCTTAATTCCAATTCAATAAATCAAGCATTCAACTCTTTTAACCTTCACAATATTTTAAATTCCATAAAACCCTTATAATCATATTTCTCCAATTGTTAACTTGATTATTTTAGACACTTATTTCCCCAAAAACTTGCAAAATATCCAAAAATTCTAAATATTCTAAAATTTTTTAATTTTTCCATTTATTATTTCCTAAAATATTCTCTAATCCTGTATTAAATTTTTGGGATGTTACACTATAGTTTTATTAGTTCAGGGTGATATTATTTCTAAAAGTATTGTTGGTAAAAATACAGCAACTTGATAATTGTTGTAGGGTGAAATTAATATTTATCTCTATTAAGAAACTTGATTAAGATGTTTTTGAATGAAGAGAACTTTTAAGTATATTTATTATCGTTTGGGATATTTTTGTATTATAAATTATAAATATGTTATCATATTAATGAAATAATCTTAGACTAGTTACTCATATTTGCTTCCACACAAACTAAGTTCTATATTTATTAAATAAATAGGAAAAAGAGAGTTAATTGGAAAGAATGTGTTTAGATGTCATATAATAGATGTTAGGGTCAAAAATATAATTAAGAGTGAACAAATAGGTAATAATTGGAATTTTCCCTAATTATTAAATATATAGACATAACAAACAAAAACCCAAAAATCCTAGGCTCCCTTGAACAAAACTGTTGACATCCCATTCCCTAGCCTTCGTTTTCTTGGTCCTTCACTCCAAATAAGTCGCCCATTCTTCTCAATTCATCCCCAATCCATTCATTCCCAAAACAACTTCATCAACACTCGATTCCTTTATTCCCAAACTCCCTCGTTCGTCCTCCTCCCTCTCCCAATCACTTCAATATTTTCTTCCTCACTCTTCTTTGCGTTTTGGCTTCTTTGATTGTCTCACTCCTAGCCGTCCTCAGCTCCAGCGACGGCAAACAACTTTAGTCGACAATATCAGGCTGAAAATGGCGTCGGTTTTCACATTTACGAAAGGACACGAACTCGGGTGAGTTTCCTCTTATCACTTCCCACTTTATTTCTTCGATTGGTGAGATTTGAGAGACAAAACGATTTGATCTTCTGGGAAATTAAATAGTTTTAGGTTCTATGATTATCTTAACTTTCATATGTGATTATAAAAAGTGCTTAGAAGTGTGCAAATGTTGTTTGATATTTGATGAAGTTGTTATATTGCTTGTATGCATGATTTATAGTTTTATTCACATTTTACTGTTAAAAACAGAATGGAATTGGGGGAATGATTATGGTTTGGTGTTTGTAAGTTTAATTGGGGATTTTTATCATTATGCTGCATTGACTGAATTTAAAATAAAGAGGGTCTCATTTCTCTGTTTTTAGGAATATGTTGAAAATATTCTAAAGTATTAATTAGAGAGAAGCTAAAAGTGACAGGGCTAAATAGTCATGTATAAGCACATGATTTCCATGTAGCTATGATTGAATACTTGTTTGTTGTTGAAGGTGTCCAATAATATTCTATAGTGAAAATTTATGTGAGGCATTTGTTGTTGATACATGTATATGTTAGATAAGTGTATATTGTTGAAAGTTGTTCATGAATATGTGTGATAGAATTTCTTTGTTTTTTTTAAACATGTACGTCAAATTATGAATAAGAGCTGCAATTTTTCCTTTCAATTTTGGGTTCTTTTATTTTAGGACTAGAAATTCTGTTTGAGCTATAGTTGTTTATAAATAATGATTTTGAACTCCTGGAATGTAATAATAATTGTTTTGTTGATTTTTTTGTGTCTTCTGTTACTATTTTTGCTTGCAGATGTAGACACATGGGTTTGATTCTATGAGTTTATACTATAATGCTAATATGTTATTAATTTGCAAATTGGTTGCTAAATTGATGCATTGATTGCTTCCTGTTTGATGCTTGTTTATTTGGTGATGAAAGGATTTTATGACTTTTGTGAATGATATTGTGAAGGTGTAATTATTATGACTTTCTTTATGCTCTAATTGGAATTTTGAAATTTATCATTATGCTATTTGATTTATGCTTGTTGAATGATTGGAGGATTCTTGAAATTAGCAAGAAACCTTTGAACATTTATTAAATAAACTTTAAGGATTAGAATGATTCCAGAAAATAGAATAATAACATAAGGGTTGGGTAGTACAATGGGATTCGTGAGGGACGTATATCCAAGATATATGTATACAAAACTAATTATAAATTCATTATCATACAATATGTAATATAGGACAAAATAATGGTGTGGATCTCCCAAGACGCCTTTAAGGCAAAAGAATTGTTGATGGGTAATGGCTGGAATTTAGGTAGCGGTTTATTTCATGCACATTAGGTTTACTTGTTTATTTTTTGTCATCACAAATATTACTGCTTCAGATATTGATAAGGTTTATTTTCAGCATTTGAATTTTATGTGCAGTACTCCAGGTATAAGGAGGGTCTCCCCCCCTATACCATATTGTTATTGTTTATTTATTTTCCTACTACGAAAGGCAAATATATTGCTATAAGTAGTGAGGTGGTGCAATAGGCACATGCATTCAGTATTCTACCCGTGACAAACATATTGTTAAGGTAGGGGCCCTGTATGAGTGTTTTACTAACAGGTAGTAATCACCAACAGGAGCGCACTATCATTATCTGAAGTAGGATTAAATGAACTAGATGATATATAGGATTAGAGTGTATGAAATAAAGTGCGGTAAATTTGGTTTCAGGTACAAATAGATAGGGAATTTTGGAGTGATGAAGAAAAGGAGAAATCCAAGAATGTCTACTCTTATTTGTATTTTTTTTATATGTTATATTTTGAAAGGAATTTGTATTATTTTATTTTGGCATGTATTATATGTAAATTTTGTAGGAGATTAACCGTGGAGATAGTAATTGAAAAAAGTTTATGTACTGGGATTGAAGTGATGGAAAGATATTTTAGATGGTTGAAGAGATAGTAATTGTTGAGGGACCATGACTTAACATTTTTTCTTATACATTTGTGTTAAAATGTTGGACTTTTATTAATTGTAAATTCCTAGACATTATCTTAAACTAACAAAATAGGTTCTTTGTGTGTAAAGGAGATAACTAGATTTCTGTGTTGTTTGATAGAGCTTGAATGATCATAGCATATGGATATCTCAAAGTGACAAGCATATGCTATCTCACTGAAGTTCCATGCTTTGTTTCTGTGTGTGTGTGTGAGTGTGTGTGTGTGTGTGTGTGTATATATATATATATATATATATATATATATATATATATATATAAGATCTGTTTTATATATTGAATGATCTGTTTCTTTTTTCCATTTCTAATTAGCTTCCCATCTCTGTTTGTTGTAGCTGATTTTTGCTGCTGTTGTCGTATTTTGCAGGGATTGTTGTTGTTCTTGTCTCTGAAAGATTGGATTTTGGGTCGTTTAAGTTATTGGGTTTTTCTTGATTTCATTTGAAGCTGTGTGCCTAGTGTTTTTTAAACATGGCTGATTCTGGTGATCCCCCTAAATCTGATGAAAATAAACAATCTGAGCAAGGTATGTTCGGCATATATTTAATTATGTGATTATATGCTTTTGTTCAAATGATAAGTCTGTCTCTGTTTTTTTTGCTGCAAGTTGTGTAATTTTGTCTTTCTTGTGTTTTTCAGTTTGTAATTTTGATAGGCCCAAAAGGTACTGGGGCCGAGTGTATGCAAGAAGGAAGGAAATTGAAGGGCCCAATAAGGGGATGTGGGCTGTGGAATGCCAGCACAAGGGGGAAACAGGCAACAAAGAGTGGGGAAAAGAAAGGGGGGACCACAGCCTGACAGCATAGTGCAGTATGCGCATAAAGGGAGGGACAGTATAGTGGAAGGCAGGGAAATAGTTGGTTATTTTGGGAGAGGAGCCTGTTACTCTCGAATCATCAGGCAGAGGGATATTCTGATTGTGCTTTTGTTTCTTTTAGCTTTATTTCATCACCAAGCTTCCATACTATAAGGAGGCAATATCCATTGTAACCCATAATAGTACATTTCAGTAGTACCAAGCTTCTTTGGTTGTGTTTTCTGTTGTTTGGCTTTCTTATTTGTGACAGGGACCTATCATCTGGTATCAGAGCCCACGTTTCTGGGCATGGTCAATACTAGAATGGAGGGACGGATTGAACAATTGGAGATGGCATCGGAGGAGAGTCGCCGTGGGCAAGCAGCGTTGGCCGAGAGATTGACGGGTATTGAGGCTTCTTTGGCGAATATACTAGACTCGCTGAGACGCCGGCAAACCCCATCTCCGCCCAGGAACAGAGAACAAGAAGGAGAAAGACATGAGGAGAGGGAGAGGGTGGCAGAAAATCAGTCCCATAGGAAGTTGGAGTTACCTCTGTTTGAGGGTGATGACCCTTTGGGTTGGATTTTTAAGGTGGAACGCTATTTCTCTGTCAATGGCGTGGAGGAACAAGAGAAGGTGGATGCAGCGATAGTTAGTTTGGAAGGGCGAGCTTTAACGTGGTTCCAGTGGCTAGACGCAAGAACACCCATTAGGCGGTGGCCTGACTTTAAGAGTGAAGTCATTGAACGATTCCACTGTAAGCAAGTCGGTGATGAGTGGGAGCAGCTGTTAGCTCTTAAGCAATCTGGGTCGATGGAGGATTATCGTGAGAGATTCGAAACGCTGTCGGCGCCGTTGAAAGAGGTGTCGGAAGAAGTTTTGGTGGGGGCATTCCTGAACGGCATGAGGGCGGATATAAGATGTGATGTTAAGTTGATGCATCCCCAAAATCTCAAACAGTTGATGACCTTTGCAGCTCAGGTAGACGACCGAAACACCATTAAGGGCCAACTCGATGAAAAGAAATTGAGAGGAGGGCGGAGCGACGGTGGGGTGAGCGGTTGGAGGGAGTATAAACCATCCATGCCCAAGTATAGTGCGACGGAGACATGGAAGGGGGGAGGAATAGTGGGGGCAACGAGAATAGAGTCCAACAAGGACCCAGGTGGGCCTAAGCCCACTTACTCAGGGGGTTCAGCGGCCCAGAGTAAGACTGGCAGCAGCAGTGTGGGAAATGGGCCGAGTAGTGTGGGAAATGGGCCAAGGAGACGGTATGATGAGGCAGAAATCGAGAGGAGAAGGCAATTGGGCCTATGCTTCAAAGGTGACGAAAAATTCAGCCCTAATCACAGATGCAAAAACAAGAGGTTTTAATTAATCCTCTTAGAAGAGGGTGACGGACCGGCCCATGAGGAAGACCCAGAAAATTTCGAAGATGCATTAGATGGGGAAGATCACAAAGGAATGGCAACCCTAGAGCTGTCCGTAACTACGGCGGCGGGTGTCACTGGTCAACGTACTCTGAAGTTGAGAGGAAGGCTGAGAGGGAAGGAGGTGATTGTGCTGATAGACTGTGGAGCCACGCACAACTTCGTGGCTAAGGAGCTGGTGGCCGCGCTGGGCATACCCACGACCGAGGTGCCTGTCTACACAGTGACGTTGGGGGATGGTAGGAAGTTGCTGTCCGATTTGAGGTGCGATGAGATTAAGCTCGAGCTGCAAGGACTGGAAATCACCCAACCTTTTTACCCTTTTGGACTCGGAGGGGTGGACTTGGTATTGGGGGTGGAGTGGCTGGAGTCTTTGGGGGAGACCAGAATGAATTGGAGACAGCTTTATATGAAAATCCTAGTGGGTAAGGATTGGATATGCCTGAGGGGAGACCCAACTCTCTCGCATGCTCAAGCCTCCCTGAAATCGCTAGTGAAGTTGGTTCGAGCAGCAGGAGTGGGATACATGGTGGAGTTGGCCGTCATGACTGCTGGGGAAGGAGGAGTACCGGCTGAGCAGGATGAGGAAATTGCCAGGATCTTGTGGGAGTTCCCTTCAGTCAGTTCTGCGATACAAGAGCTGCCTCCAAGACGAGAAAGGGACCACGCCATCACACTGAAAGAAGGAGCACCACCCGCAGCTTCGAGGCCATATCGATATGGATATCACCAAAAAAGTGAGATTGAGAAGTTGGTAAAAGATATGATGAAGGCAGGGATTGTGCAGCCTAGCACTAGCCCTTTCTCCAGTCCGGTTCTTTTGGTAAGGAAGAAAGATGGGAGTTGGAGGTTTTGCGTCGATTATCGAGCTCTGAATCGGATCACCATACCGGACAAATACCCTATCCCTGCCATAGATGAGCTATTGGATGAATTGGGAGGCGCAGTCATTTTCTCAAAACTGGATCTGAAAGCTGGCTACCATCAGATAAGAATTAAGGAGGGTGATGAACATAAGACTGCCTTTAGAACTCACGATGGCCACTATGAGTTTAAGGTGATGCCCTTCGGGTTGACCAATGCTCCCTCTACTTTCCAATCTCTAATGAATGACATATTTCGGGAATACCTGAGGAAGTTTATTCTGGTATTTTTCGATGATATTTTGATATATAGCCGAGACCAGGAATCCCACAAAGAGCACTTGCGCATGACATTAGCCATTTTGCAGCAACACCACTTAGTTGTAAACCCGAAGAAGTGCATTTTCAGACAGAAGCAGGTTGAGTATTTGGGGCATATCATTTCAGCAGAGGGGGTGAAGGCCGATCCGAGAAAAGTGGAAGCTATGACACGTTGGCCAATTCCTAAGAGTCTCAAATCTCTACGGGGCTTCTTAGGATTGACGGGGTACTATCGCCGGTTTGTGAAGGGATATGGCAAAATAGCAGCTCCTCTAACACAGTTGCTCAAGAAAGACGCTTTTAGATGGAGCGAGCAAGCTCAAGAAGCATTTGACGCCCTTAAGCTCGCTATGGTGACACTGCCAGTATTAGCCACACCAGACTTTAACTTACCTTTCGAAGTCGAAACTGATGCATCGGGGAAGGGACTAGGGGCGGTACTGATGCAAAGGGGGCGGCCTATTGCTTATTTCAGTCAAAAACTTTCTGAGAAACACCAGCAGAATTCAGTATATGAGCGGGAACTGATGGCTTTAGTACTTGCCATTAAGAAATGGCATCATTATTTATCGGGCCAGCGGTTCATCGTTAGAACAGATCAGAGGGCATTGAAATATCTGTTAGAGCAGCGGGTAGTGGTTCCGGATCAACAGAAGTGGGTTACTAAATTGATGGGGTACAACTTTGAGATTCATTACAAGCCAGGGAAGGAAAATCGAGTGGCGGATGCGCTATCCCGTCAAGAAAATGAGAAGGAATTAGCCGCAATCACAGCATGGAAAAATACGGGCATGGAGGCTATAGAGGATGAGGTGATGCAGGATGATGAACTTAAGGTCATAGCCCAGGACCTGCTGCAAGGGCGAGAGGGAAAGGCTGGATACACTATGAAAGCAGGGGTCTTGTTTTTTGAAGGGAAACTGGTGTTAGCAAGAAATTCCCCTCGTAGGCATGAGATGATCAAGGAATTCCATGATTCCCCTTTTGGAGGCCACTCCGGGTTCCTGAGGACATATAAACGGCTGTCATCCTTGGTGTTTTGGAAAGGGATGAAAAGGGATGTACAGGAATATGTGGCGGGGTGCGAGATTTGCCAAAGGAACAAGTATGCCGCCCTGACACCGGCAGGATTGCTACAACCCATCGCTATACCGGAGGCAGTGTGGGAGGACATTAGCATGGATTTTGTGGGAGGGCTCCCCAAAAGCCACAAATTTGACGCCATCATGGTGGTAGTTGACCGGTTGACCAAGTTTGGCCATTTTATTCCCCTCGCACACCCATATGATGCTAAGGACATAGCTGAGGTATTTGCCAAGGAGGTGGTGCGCCTACATGGAATTCCTCGCTCTATTATTTCTGATCGTGACCGTGTGTTTACTAGCACTTTCTGGACTGAGCTCTTTGCGATGGTAGGAACTAATCTGAAGTATAGTTCATCTTATCACCCGGAGACCGATGGACAAACCGAAGTGGTGAATAGGTGTTTGGAGACCTACTTGAGATGTTTCGCTGGCAACACTCCTAAAAAGTGGTCAAAAATGCTGCATTGGGCTGAGTATTGGTATAATACCACCTATCATGGGGCCACGCAAACTACCCCCTTTAGGGCCTTGTATGGAAGGGATCCTCCCCCGCTCTTATTGTGGAAAGACCAAGGAACTCGGGTTCAGGAGGTAGACCAACAATTGAGTGAAAGAAATCTGATTTTGGATGAATTAAAGGAGCAACTGAACAAGGCTCAAGTTAGGATGAAGTTGCAAGCGGATAAGCATAGGAGGGAGGTGGAGTACAACAAGGGTGAGGTTGTGTATTTGAAATTAAAGCCATATCGATTCCGGTCCCTGGCCAAGCGAGCAAATGAGAAATTAGCTCCGCGGTATTATGGCCCCTATGAGATCGTGGATAAAATAGGGAAAGTAGCGTACCAGCTGAAGCTGCCAGAATCCGCTAGAATACATGATGTGTTCCATGTTAGCCAGCTGAAAAAAGCACTGAAATCACCAGCCATTCCCCAACCACTACCACGAGGATTGACTGAGGAATTGGAGCTGCAAGTTAAGCCAGAAAGGGTGCTGAATGTGAGAGACACACGTGATGGGAAGTTACAGTTACTAATTCAGTGGGCTGGGTTGCCTGAGCATGAGAATACTTGGGAGGATGTAGAAGTGATTCAGCGCCAGTTTCCAAATTTCCACCTTGAGGACAAGGTGTGGCTTCAAGGGGGCGGAAATGATAGGCCCAAAAGGTACTGGGGCCGAGTGTATGCAAGAAGGAAGGAAATTGAAGGGCCCAATAAGGGGATGTGGGCTGTGGAATGCCAGCACAAGGGGGAAACAGGCAACAAAGAGTGGGGAAAAGAAAGGGGGGACCACAGCCTGACAGCATAGTGCAGTATGCGCATAAAGGGAGGGACAGTATAGTGGAAGGCAGGGAAATAGTTGGTTATTTTGGGAGAGGAGCCTGTTACTCTCGAATCATCAGGCAGAGGGATATTCTGATTGTGCTTTTGTTTCTTTTAGCTTTATTTCATCACCAAGCTTCCATACTATAAGGAGGCAATATCCATTGTAACCCATAATAGTACATTTCAGTAGTACCAAGCTTCTTTGGTTGTGTTTTCTGTTGTTTGGCTTTCTTATTTGTGACAGGGACCTATCAAATTTCTTCAAGAAACAAGTTAATAGGAAGAGTATTAGAAAACGAACTATTGATGATGAGGATAATGATGAGGATTCAAACTCGTTGTTAAACATACATAAGAAACAAGTGAAGCCTGACAATAAGTTGTTCTTTTCCACTGGTCCCTCAAAAAGCACGGCATCTAAAGAACAAGAGGAGCCAGAAAAGAAGATGTTTAATTTTGAGTCTTCTAAAGAGATTCAAGTGCAACATGATAACAAAGCAACTGCTGTACTTGAGACAGAAACCGACTTTTCTAGAGACGCTCGAGCTATTCGTGAGAGGGCCCTTAAGCAAGCGGAGGAGAGTTTGAAGGGTAAAAGTGTCAGTTCTGGAGAAGAAAAATTTTACAAGGGCATCAACAGTTACAAAGATTATAAGGCTGGCTTTCGCAGAGAGCAAACAATTGCTAGTGAAAAGGCTGGTGGGGCACATGGTCCTCTTAGGGCGTCTGCTCATATAAGAGTTTCAACAAGATTTGATTATCAGCCAGACATATGTAAGGATTACAAGGAGACTGGATACTGTGGGTACGGTGATTCGTGTAAATTTATGCATGATCGAGGAGATTACAAGTCTGGGTGGCAAATGGAGAAGGAATGGGAAGAAGCTGAGAAAGCCAGGAGAATGAGATTGGCTGCAGGGGAGGATTCTGATGAGGAGGGCGCTAACTTGAGGGATGACGACAATGATGATGACGAGTTGCCATTTGCGTGTTTCATTTGCAGGAAGCCCTTTGTGGATCCTGTTGTAACAAACTGCAAGCACTACTTCTGTGAGCATTGTGCATTGAAGGTATGTCTATGTCCTAAGAGTTTGCTAAAATGAGTTCATTTCATGACATGCTAATATGAAAATTTGATGGAAGACACCCCCCGTAGTTATAAAATATGATCCTCTTGAGCTCTTTGCTCTGGTCTTTTATAAGAACTTATACATTTTGTCTATGCTTTAAATGTTCCTTTCACCAAAACATCCTAGTTAATTCTCAGTTTTTTTCTCTAGTTGAAAGTGATTATGAATTAAGATACCTCATTAAATATTAGCGATAGTTGTGGAAGAGTTGCACTAATTTGGTTGGTTGTTTCTTGGTAGGTTATGATATATGATTTTTTTAATAAGTTTTTGATATATATATATATATATATATATATATATATATATATATATATATATATATGATTGTCTATAATGGGAAGGGTTATGTTCATATTTTAGGATTCGTTTACTTTTAAGTTGCTTGGGCTTTTATTTTAATATTTTTCTTTCCTTTTCATTTGCAGCATCACGCAAAGAATAAGAAATGTTTTGTGTGCAACAAGCCTACTCTTGGCATTTTTAACGCAGCTCATGAGATACGCAAGAAGATGGCTGCAGAGGGTAAATAGAGGTCGTCCGTTGCTTTCACAGATTTCTTCACATAATGGAAGCTATCTTGATGTTTTAGTTTATTGAACGTTTGCTCATCTCTCAACAAGTAGAAATATAAAATGAGATAATTACACTTAGATTTGATATCAAATTAGCTTCTATTTGTATTGTTGTAATTTTTCTACTTAGATTTCAGGATGTCTAAAAATGATAATAGTCATGAGTAGGGGTGTTCATGGGACGGGACAGGATCGGGACACCCTCGTCCCGTGTCCCGTCCCGAAGAAGGCTTGGGACGGAGTTTTCGTCACGGGAAAATTCCCAAATTTTTTTCGAATTGTTTTTAATAATATTATTTACTTGGAAAAGAAAATTATGACACTTTGTGTTAGTAAAAAACAAATAAATTAGTTCAATATTACTTTTATAATACATTTTATACAATATAATAAGGTAAAATTTTATTATGCTCGCATTTTCCCTAAAAAAATGTCATGTACACTCATACATGGTATATATAACACATGCATTTTTCTATAACAATTATATAAATACACTTATATTTGTATTCGGGATGGGACAGGATTGGGACGACCTCGTCCCGTGTCCCGTCCCGTCCCGAAGAGAAATTTTGTCCCGTCCCGAAAATTTTCGGAACAAAAATTTCCCGTCCCAAAATGCCTTGGGACGAAACGGGACGGCCGGGACGGGATGGGACGGGAAAATTTGAACACCCCTAGTCATGAGCCTGACATTTGTATCCAGCTATATGGTAATAAGTTTTGTTTTCCATTTTAATCCGGGACTCGAGGGATAGGAGTGTTGTCCACATAGGTTATGAGCAATGGTAACATCGTCTGGTTTATTTTGAGGCAAATTGTGAGGGTTTATATTGTAACATAATGTTACAAATTCCCTAATTAACCTGTGACATCTCTTTTAATTCAATAATCTCTTTACTAACTATGATAGAAAAAGGATTTCCATAATATCAATGTCCTATCATAGTTAGAAAAGGAATTTCCTAATGATTAAATATTATCCATGATAGAAAAGAATAAACTAATACAACACAGCTGCTATCATGGATAATTTATTGATAACCATGTTAGAAATAATTTGTCTAACATGGTTAATAAACAAAACTAATTGATAATAAAAACAAATAGATATATATACATGCGGAAGCGAATGCAGACCTATAAATTGGCAATATACAATTCTAAATATACTACACAACCTCCACTACCTAATTTCCCTTTCCTGAAGCTTGCGCTTGTGCATGAATACCTGCAAAAATGTCATGAATACCTGCAAAAATGTCAGTAATCGTGGGATGAGACAATTTGTCTCAGTAATCACCGCTTAACTCACTATAACAATGAGATGTGCGGTAGTGAGGGCGTCTAAAGGGTACCTCATTTTAAAACCTGTAATATATATATATATATATATATATATATATATATATGTCAAATCTTCTTCCATTCATCACTCAAATCCAACAATCACAACCAAATCAAATCAATTCATCATCTCCATATTCCAATCAACTAATACGACCACAACAACTCTCACACTCACCTACAGATGCATTGTGCTATCACGGTGCATTCAAGCATCTATTCTTCACTATATGATTTGACACTGTGTCCCTCTCCATAATGAGGGGACAATTTCCCACTCTGGCAATCTCCAAAGAGGGAACCCCAATTCTGTTTCCATTACAGAACGGGAACGGTCGGACTCTTCAATGCCAAACAACCGTAGGGGCGGTTGGGCTCTTCAATGCCAAAACAACCGTAGGTCACTTCTCTCAATAAGTCGACCTATGATCCCCGATCCAATCAATCTGAAAAGGATCCTCAGTACAAATAACTGTCGATTGGCCTATCGACAGTTATCATCGCGCGATGGTACACAAAATTCAGTGTCATGCAATGCTCACATATTCCTGTTAATATCTCATCCACAGCATTTCATATCTCAATCACAAATATTCTTAAATATCTCAATTTCATTCACTATCTCCTTCACAACAACTCAACTCTTTCCCACAACCTACTATCACTATCCTTGATAGCATCTATATAAATCCCTCAAACAACTATCTTAACACTATAATCATAAACCTTTCACACCATTCCAATTCGATAACCACCACCAAACAGGATAATAGATATAAAGAGTTTCAAATTTCTTTATATGAAAATAATCGTGTTTGAAAGGCACCCGATAGCCTATTTTGTATAAAAATACCTTTTAAAGATAATATATATCTATAGAGGGTGAGAAGGGATTTTACAAAATCCCTAACTAACGTCACCCTCAATGTTATAGCAAGGTTAAGTATGATTACCTGTCGCCCAGCAATTTACGCGATTTCTCATCCTTTCTTTCTTAATACCACACAAGCCATATCACAGTCAATCCTATAATGATGTAACACATATTGATAAATTAGTATCACTTCTATTTCATAATGTTTAACATCTCTCTCGTATCCGCGTTACTACCCAACCTATTCTTCTTTACATTATCATATGGAATATGTTCATTATTGTATAGAATAAATATTCTTAACAGTCACAATCAAAATCAAGCAGTTATTATAAACCAACCAACCTTGACATCACCGATGACTAACATCCAACAACAACACAAGGAACCATAAATCAAATCACTTTCCACCCTTACCAATCATAACATAACTCACACTTCAAACTAATTAGTTTAAAAGATAAATAAATCTCTAAAAGAAATGCAATCAAGACACTCCAATAACTTCAAGCACTAATTCATACATTCAAATTATCCAACATTATCACTGCCAATTTCATCGTCATATAATCACCTACTAACTCAAATCAACATATCTAAACAACCAAATCACACTCTTACAATAGTATTCAATATTAAAGAGACAAGAATAAACACACTTATCATTTCTATTTTATACAATTCACGTGACACAATTCAGCAACTCAATTCAGCAAGCATACCCATTTACACAATGGAAAAATCTTTATTAATCACCATGCAACTTATATAATCACCCTTAAATTCATACAGTGAATTTACTGTTCTTTAACAAAATCAATCATGCAAGCTTACCAAGACAACTATACCCTTCTACCTAAGGCTTTTAATTACCATATATTAACACCCATACAAAGTTCAATTGGGCAGCAACATGGAACGCAGAAAAGAAAAATCAGATTTCCAATTTCAAGCGTAAACTGAACATGTAGTGACCAATAATAATCCTCTTCAGTTCAGCCCTAAAGAAAAATAAGCACAGCACTTTGAAGCCCACATGTGGTTCGTCACAACAATCAAACAACCCCAACAACATTCATACACTTATTAATTTCATTTTAAATAAAGAATCACATAAATGAGTTAGGTGAATTAGGCTAAAAACAGAGAAATGGCAAAATGGAGGACTCAAATCCAAGGAAGGTCAACATATAAAAACATTTATATATTTCAGCATGCCAAATATAACATAACACCAAAAATAAAGCCAAACAACACTGCTAGCAACAAAGAGAACAATACAATTCACATTCAAACTCCTAAAACCCAACAAATTCAACATAACAACGCTAGATTCAGACTCTAATAACCTACCACAGTGATTAATTTAAAGTTTCAAAGTTTAATTGCCAATAGTTCATAAGATTTCTTCAACACCAAAATCTAGGGTTTGCAAAAATCTAAACAAAAATCATATTGACAATTTAATACAACCTTAACCATATGAAATTGAAGTTTTACTTTGATTTTGATTACTATTGAACACCCTAAATACAAAATCAGTTCGGACCCTCCCCTCTTTTCTCCCAAAATCAGAAACAAGGAGTATGAATGGAAGAAAAGATGTTACCTAAGCTCATTTCAGACCTCACCACGTCTGGCCGGAGTTTCGCCGCGGTCGGAAAACTCGCCGGAAATCACCTCTCAATGTGTAGGCCGAAAGAAACCAAAAAGGAAAAAGGGAAAATAAGAAAATGAAAAGAAAAGAACAACTTGAAGAACAAGAAGAAGAAGTGAAGCTCACTTTCACATTTGTTGTTCGCCGCTGCCGTTCATCGCCGGAAAACGAAGAAACCCGCCGGAAAAATGAGTGAAATGAAGAGGAATAGATCGGCTTAAGCTTAGGAATAAACGTAAAGAGGTGAAGCTTCGGAGGGAAGTGAGGCCGACGGCGTCAACGCCGCCGTAGCCTGTGACCGCCGCTGGAAGCAGTAAGAACGATGAGGAGGGTGGAAGGGTTTTAGTGAGAGGGAAGGAGGCGCGGTTTAGGGAAGAGAAGAGGAAGAGGCAAGGGAGTGTCGGTGCCGCTGCGCCGAAGGCCGCCGGAATCGCGAGGCAGAGGAGAGGAGGGAGGGTCTGATGAGAGGGGGTCGGAGGCGGAGGGAGTTTGGGAGTGAAGGAGAAGGAAGGAGTTGAGTGGTTATATATATATATGTGAAAATTACCACTAAGTACCCTATCATTCATTCTGAATTATATTTTTATTCCAAAAAAGTTTGCATATATTACTATATCTCTTTCTTTCCATCATAATATTATCTACTATCCAAATACTTATTCATGAAAGTTTCTAACTCCAAATAATTATTTTAACTATATTTCCTTAAATTCCAAAAATTAAGATTTAATAACAATAAATCTCCATAAATTTCTCCCTAAAACTCAAATTTCCTAAATAACACCTCAATAATTTCCAATTAACCTTAATCAAAATTTGGGATGTTACATATACCCTCTCATCCTCACTTATGATTACTTTGATAATCAACAAATGTTTGTAAATATTACACAATTAAATTTTTTCCAAATGTATAGAGGATTCAACAAGGACAATAAGTTTGCCCCTTTCTAAATAGAAAACAAAATATGGATGGATCTCTTTGGTTAGCTGAAAAATAATGGGATAATATTTAATAATTTTAAAATATTTAAAAATATAAAAATTGTGATTACTATTTTAATTTTTAACCTTTTAAAAATAAGAAAAAACTTAGTTCCAGTTCCATAGGTCGAGTTCATTCAGTTCTCAATAAAAATGTGACACGTATAACCATAATTACATTGTTTTTAAAAGCCTTGCTTCATGGCCGCTTGACCCGTTCAAAGCATTAATTGATTTTGTTTTTAAAAAAACCATTAACTGATTAAGCAAAGAATACTTATGGGGAAGAATCCATCAGTACAAACATGAATTTTATTGAGAATTGGATGAAATTGACCTATAGAATTTGACCTATGTTTTTTCTTTAAGAAAATTTCTTATCCTTGCTTCACTACTATGATGAAATCAGGTTCAATGAAAATCCGAATAAATCAAAACACAAACCTTTCCTGGCTCATGGGACGGCGATTGGAGATCGAAGTTGGGTGAAATGAAAGCAAATAGCAAAGAGGGGAGGGAAGGGTTGGGGTTTCAACTTGGGGAACGAAGAGAGGCGGATGAAGAGGACGAACGTGAGGAGGGCCGACGAAAACTCCAGCCCCCGCCTCGCGATGGCCAATGGGACGGAAGAGGGAGAGGGAGGAGAGCGCCGATTGCAAAGGGGAGGATGGAGGCCATTTTTCCGTTTTCAATTGGGATTATGGTTTTTCTGGGAATGGGGTAGTGGAGAGATGAGATGGAGGAGAGAGAGAAGGGAGAATTGCTGATGTGTAAATTTGGACAGGTGTCAAAATTTGATTGGTACAATGGATGTAATGGAGGTAAAGTAATGGAGGTAAGTTTTTTCCAAAATGTAATTTTCGCATTGTAAATCACCTTATTGACAATAAGGGACTAAAATATAAATGCAGAAAATTAATTGGGGAAAAAACAATAATAATAATAATATAATAATAAATTGGGGAATAAATAAATAATAATAATAATAATAATAATAATAATAATAAATAAACAAAAACAAGTAATATATATTTTTGAAACTAACAAAAGTTTTAGCCATATACATGCTAAAATTACTGACATAAATTAATATAATCAATTATAAAGTCATAATTTTAGCCATATACATCTTTCTGTAACTAAACAAAAATTAATATAAAATGAAATTCTAGAAACTAAAAGGAGTAAAAATTTTTTTCGCTCGCTAAAATAACACCTTCTTGACAATAAAGGACTAAAATATAAATGAAGGAAAAAATTATTATTTTTTTATTACAAATGCAGAAAATTAATAATTAATAATAATAATAATAATAATAATAAATAGGGAGGGAATTGTGCGACAGTTATAGAAAAATTAGGAAGTTCAGTAAAAAAATAATAATAAAATAAATAAATAAATAAATAATAATAATAATATAAAATAAAATGATAAAATAATAAGTAAATAAATAAATAAGTAAAATTTAAATGATTAAAAAAAAGTGATCCTTCAAAAAATATGACCGTTCAACTAAAAAAGGAGTAAGCAATAGTTATATTTGTGACGGTTCCAAAAAAATTGTTAGCATATAAAAATGGAGTTGATTGTTAGCACATAAAAATGGAGTTGTTATAACAATTTTTGACCATTCTCTCCTTCATCTTCCCTATCTCCCAATCGCCGCCAACATTAACCGGAAAACTCCATCCAACGGTGGTAGTAAATACATTTACACAAATATATTAATGAATTCCTAATAACAACATTCAATGCTTTCAAGTGATTGTGCATGTGTTTCTATCTTCCCCTCTCATACACAAAACAAAATTTCATAGCTATACATTTATGCAGATCTATATATATTAATCAAACATATAAACTACAACCATACATACAATAACAATTCAATAAGAATATCGCATCAATCAACAGACAAATTATCCAAAAACTAAATCCACTCACATCTGTACATCATAATAAAGGAATCATTTAAACACAAGCATAGCAACAACATAACAAAAAGCATAAATCAATTCATTATCATATCTAAATTCATTTAACATTCTTCTACCGGTCGATTTGAACAAAAATCAAAGCAAAAGAACACATGAACGAAACATGAATTCAAATAAAAGATAATAAATAAATATAAGATGAATTAAACGAAACATAAAAGGAAAAATATCATGCGACATAATCGTAAAAGGGAGGCATAGATTAAAGGAAATGGAAAGACCATACTGGTGGAAGGAGAAATGGGAAAACAGATCATAGAATTGAAGAAGAACGAAATTGATCAATTTTTTTTTCAAAATTCAGGAAGAAATAATAAATAAAAGTATAAAGTGCGAATGACGTACCTTCTTGCGGGAATTTCAGTTCTTATTGAATAAAGAAATAAAGAATAAAGAAAAGATACAAACTTGGGCAAGAAAAGCCTGAGCTTCCTCTTGGCGATTGATTGATAGAAGGAGTATGAAAAGTGAAATATATCAAACCCGATGAAAAGTGGGGACACGTGATCTTGAAGGGTGTTGAGGAAGGAGGATGAATTGTGAATAACCAGGTAAGCTTCAATGTTATGGATTAGTTTAGAAAAATAAATTTTAATTACCTTATTTTGCTTTCTCAGAATTCTCCAAAAAAAAGTCATTAAGTCTTATATTAGTCCACGGTAAAAAAAAAGGTTGAAAAATCATCCAATGTAATCTTTTCATGCGTGCACACAAACAAAAACTTTTACAGTCCAATGTAATGTACTAGTTTTTACTAAGGGTAAAGGAGCAAATCTGGCCTCCAAGTAACCACCAAGGAGCGCTGAGTACCCTAAACTAACCACAGGCCCGGATCTGTACCCCAAGTAACCAAGATGTTAAAAAACTACCCCGGTTGGACGGTCAACAACGTTTGACCGTTACTTTGCCTGTGTGGATGCCACACGAGCACCTGCTTTACCACTTGGCGCTTTGTCATTGCCACGTAGGATAAGTTATGTGGGTCCCACATTAAATGAAAAAAATTCTCCCTCCTTCTTCATCAACAATCACCTCCAGCCCCCCGCCCCCCACCTCCCTCCCCAGCCCCCCTCCCCCACCACCCCCCCACCACCACCACCCCGTCCCCTTCACCTCCAGCCCCCCACCACCACTACCACCCGTCCCCTTCATCTCCAGCCCCCCACCACCCAACAACAGTCCCACATACACTTATCCCTCCATTACTAACCACCACTCTCACTCTCATTCCCACTCAAAACAATTTCTTCCAAAATCAAAATCAATTTCTATTTCTCCTTTCTGACAACAACGGCATTACCGCCGTCGGTGACGGAGGCATGGTGACGGCGGTGGTTTTCTGGTTCGGAGTTTCTGGTACGGCCTCCGCCGCCGTGAGATGACGACGGCGTTGCGTGGATGCAGCCCATGGGTTAGGTGAGAGAAGGAAGAGGAAGAGGATGACAATGCGTGGTTGGTGGTTTTTAGAGAGAGAAAGTGAGGGGAGAGAGAGAGTGTGTGGTGGGGGGCTGGAGGTGAAGGGGGTGGGTGGTGGTGGTGGTGGGGGGGCTGGAGGTGAAGGGGGCGGGTGGTGGTGGTGGTGGGGGCTGGAGGTGAAGGGGACGGGTGGTGGTGGTGGTGGGGGGTGGTGGGGGAGGGGGCTGGGGAGGGAGGTGGGGGGGGGCTGGAGGTGATTGTTGATGAAGAAGGAGGGAGAATTTTTTTTTTATTTAATGTGGGACCCACATAACTTATCCTACGTGGCAATGACAAAGCGCCAAGTGGCAAAGCAGGTGCTCTCGTGGCATCCACACAGGCAAAGTAACGGTCAAACGTTGTTGACCGTCTAACCGGGGTAGTTTTTTAACATCTTGGTTACTTGGGGTACAGATCCGGGCCTGTGGCTAGTTTAGGGTACTCAGTGCTCCTTGGTGGTTACTTGGGGGCCAGATTTGCTCCTTTACCCTTTTATTAATATTTTGCTAAACTTGAATAAAATAAGTTGGATCGAGAACAATTTTATAATTAATCCTACAATCATGCATTTAGTTATTTTTATTTTATTATTTTATTGAAACTAAACTATTTTTTTTTCAAGTTCAACATGAGTGAGTCCAATCTCGTCCTAAAATGATGCATAAAATCATGCATTCAGTTTTTTTTTTTTTGACTAAATCTAACCCTACTTCAAAGATACTCTATTTAAATTTAAATTTCATTTCAATATTAACAATAACAATATTGCTACAAAATCTCAACTACCTAATAACATTATAATTTTTCTATATTTTATATTCTATACCATAAATATTATATATTAATTATTAGAATTAAAATTTCAGAATGTTATAGGAGAGGAGAGTGAAATTTTAGGGTTAATGTATTCTTTATCTTTTCCTACATATTGTATTCCCTTTGTCATGGCAAAAAAAAAGTATTCCCTTTATTCATAGCCCATGAATCTCCCTTCTCCACATTGGGGCTGAAATGGGTTTTATTGTGGCTTTTGGTTTGATTTTTATGGGTTTTACTCTTAGGCTCTGTTTGGTTGGAGGGTTTTGGAGGGGAGGTGAGGGGAGGTGAGGGATGAAAGGTAAGATACCTTGTTTGGTTGAAAAAAGTGGAGGGGAGGGGAGGTAAAAAATTTTGTCCTTTTGTGGCTCCTTGCTCTCTCTCTCCTCACCCCCAAAAGTGGGGTTTTTTGGAGGGGTGAAAATTTCTGGACTAAATTGCCCATATCATTTTTCAATATTCCAATGTTAACCTCTTCACCTTCTACACGATAAATAACACAGTTCTTCTTCTACGCAGCCATCTCCGGTGGATTCTCCTCCTCCACCTGCAAATTCACCATCTCCGGTGCCATCGCCGCCTCCACCACTGGCAAATCCGCCAAGAATCCCACCTCCACCACCTCCCATACAATATTCAAACCCTTTGGCTCCTTCATCTTCTTCATAACAGCAGCGAGTTTGTCTTCCTACTGCTACACCATTTCTTTTTTCTACTGCACACCCACCCAAGAAGAAGTAGAATTAATTTTAGGCTTGAAAGCTTTGATAGAGATTGGATGGGTTTATGCTTGCAATGGAGGAGAGACGCGTTCACATTATGTGATGAAGAAGAAGTCTTATTTTAGTTTCATTATTTTAGATGTTTTGTGTAAAATAATTTTTTAATTATTACATACATAAGTTGTTTTGATATATTTTCCATTAATTTAATAATATTAATATCAATTATTTAATTATACAAGGCTACAATTAATTATTTTTCTATTTAAGATGTATTGTTATATTGAACCCAATGAAGATAATTGAAACTAATAAGAGGAAAGGATATAATTGTCAACTAATAAATTACCTCCCTCCCCTCCCCTTTTGAACCAAATAAGAAATTAAACCTCTCCTCATCTACTCCCCTCACCTCCCTTCCCCTCACCTCCCTTTAATGAACCTCACCTCCCCTTCTCCTAGTTGAACCAAACAGAGCCTTAATGTTGTGGTGTTTTTTAATGGATAAGCTCTAGATCTTATTTAGATTGTATTGAACCAAGCCACGAACCAAGAACCACCACAATGTAAAAAAAATAAGGTTGAAAAATCATCCAATGTAATCTTTGCACGCGCGCGCACAACCAAAATTTTTTACACTCCAATGTAATCTACTAGTTTTTATTAATATTTTGCTAAACTTGAATAATAAAATAAGTTGGACCGAGAACAAATCATCCTCCCCCCACACACATTTTAAAAAAGATTTCTATTTACTATCTCACACAATCATCTGTCTCATGATTTTCTCTAATTAATTCAAATTCCTACAACTTGTAATCTCCTCGATCAAGCAAAAAGTTGCAAGAATTACCGTATCTACAGTATCCAATGTTCTTGTAGTCCTTACACACATCTGGCTGATAATCTATTCTTGTTGAAGATCTTATATGAGCAGATGCCCTAAGAGGACCATGTTCCCCACCAGCTTCTCTACAAAACTTAGCTTCAGTCTCAAGGATGGCAGTTGCTTTGTTATCATGTTGAACTTGTATCTCTTTTGAAGACTCAAAATGAAACATTTTCTTTTCAATCTCTTCTTGTCCTTTAGATACAGTGCTTTTTGAGGAAAAGAACAGCTTATTGTTAGGTTTTACCTGCTTTTTCTGAATATTTGACAGAGCTTGAATCCTCATCATCATTATCCTCATGATCAACAGTGTGCTTTCTTATATTCTTTCTATTAACTTGTTTCTTGAAGAAATGACACACTGAAATACAATGAAAGCCAACATTAGAGAACTTGTGGGGAAGAAAAGACAAGTTTCTAGTAGATTATATAAAAAATAGTTTTTTTTTACCTTTATATAAAAAATAGTTAGATTCATACCAAGCTCATGTTTTTTGTCATCACCATAATCAGCCATGTGAAGCAGACAAAGCACAACAAATCTACAAACAACGGAGGTAGGTACCTAACGAAATTAGGACGTGAAGTGAAGAGTTTGGGGATTGGGGATTGGGAACTGGGAGTAATACTAATAAGAGTGAGCAGTTTTCAGCTTCTTTATATTTCTAATTAAATTATAATGAAAAAATCTCCACTACAATTAAAAATTTTCATTTTTAATTGAGATTCTTTAATTTAAAAATACTTAAATTTAAAATTTCTCATTTTTGATTGAGATTCTTTAATTATTAAATAACTCATGTTTTTTTTTTAAAAAAAACCTACCTAACTCACATGTAAATATTTTTTATGCTCAAATTTCAATTTTGTTTTTTTATTATTTCCTGCCTTCATATTCATACTTTTCTCAAAACAGGAAAAATAACAATTTTCTTTTAACCCCCCCACCAAAAACAAACAATTTTTTCAAAACTGGGATAAATTGGTATTATCATATGTAAATAACTAACTTAACTAACTTTCTTAATCTACTTAAATAAAGGAAAGTAATCTTATATTTAGGAACAGATGAAGTACAATTATATTGGTTCTCTCTAAAACGCATCTATTTATACATTCCTCAACATCCCAACAAATATAACAAACTGTAACAAACTGACTACTTTATTGTTGCTTTGCTAACTACCACATAACAAATTAACTATTTTTTGTTGCCTTACTATATTTGTTACATAATTGCCTTTCACTTTGGGCCTTTTTTATAATAGGCCCATGATGCCCTTACCCATCATATACATAGTTGTTGACATTCATTCATCCTATTTCGTTTAATCTGAGTCTTCATCTTTATGATTTTCTATATTTATCTAAAGATCATATTTTTATTTTTATTCCTTATGTTACATACTGTTACTAATTCCCTAATTAACCTAAGATCTCCATTTTAATTCAATTATCTCTTTACTAACTATGATAGAAAAAGAATTTCCATAATAACAATGTCCTATCATAGTTTGAAAAAGAATTTACTAATGGTTAAATACTATCCATGATAGAAAAGAATTTCCTAATACAACCTGAACACTATCATGGATAATAAATAGCTAACCATGTTAGAAAAGGTTCACCTAACATAGTTAGAAAAAGAAGCAATATAATCATATTAATTAACTAACTATGATAGAAAAGACTTTTCCTATTATTACAAACCTACCATAGTTAGGAAAATACCCTGCTTATATTACAACCCATAATAACAATCCGACTAAACTCAATTACTCTGCTTGTCCCAGTAATTACCGCTTAACTCACTATAACAGTGAGATGTGCGGTAGCGAAGGCGTCTAAAAAGCGCCACAGTTTAAAATCAGTAATACGTATGTATATATATAATTCACTTCTTCTTCCCATATATCCTCCAATCAAATAATACTGCCACATCAACTTTCACACTCACCTATATAGATGCATTGTGCCATCACTGTGCATTCAAGCATCTAATCTTCACTATATGATTTGACACTGTGCCCCTCTCTATAATGAGGGGGACAATTTCCCTCTCTGGCAATCTCTAGAGAAGGAACCTCAATTCTGTTTCCATTGCAGAACGGGAACGGTTGGGCTCTTTAATGCCAAACAACCGTAGGTCACTTACTTTCTCTAGTAAGTAGACCTGTGATCCCCGATCTCTAGTCCGAAAAGGATCAGTACAAATAGTTGTCGATCGGCCAATCGACAGTTATCATCGCGCGATGGTACATAAAAAGCAATGTCATGCAATGTTCACCATATTCCTGTCAATATCACATCCACAATATTCAACATTTCAATCACAATTCTCTTCCATATCACAATCTCTTTCAATATCAATAACATATACTCTTACCATTCCCTTCAATATCTCATTTTCAACTATGCAACTTCTTCCCTCAACCTAACTATCAACATCCCTAACTGAATAGTATATAAACCTCTCACATCATAACCGGAACAAACATCAGTCAGGATAATATATATAATAATGTTTCAAATTCCTTTTATATAAAAATAATCGTGTTTGAAAGGCACCCGATAGCCTGTTTTGTATGAAAATAACTTTTCAAAGATAATATACATACATACATATATATATATATATATATATATATATATATATATATATATATATATATATATAGAGAGAGAGAGAGAGAGAGAGAGAGAGAGAGAGAGAGGGTGAGAAAGGATTTTAAGAAAATCCCAGCTAACGTCACCCTCATTGTTATAGCAAGGTTAAGTGTGATTACCTGTCGCCCTTTAGCACTTTGATGTTCTTTCCTTACCATTTCCTTATATCTTTTCCTTCAAGTATCATCACCACTATGTATATTCCTATAATGATATGATACACAATGATAAATTTATATCATTCTCACTTCATATTATTTAAACGTCTCTCACGTATCCTATATTTCTACCCATTTTCCATTTTTAATCCCCAATTCTCTAACCATTTCAGATTTTAAGATTAACACAAACACTTTCACATGTTATTGCTAGCTTATACAACTTCACAATCCACAACAACAATCTGATACAACAATGAAGCTAAGCAAAACACTACCAACAATAAAAACAATGTGATTCAGCCAAGCATGTACATTCATCAATACAACTAGCTTTACTAATCATCCTGCAGGTAATAACTTTCTTCACTGCATTTCCAAGCAGATAAGTCAGAAATTCTATAATTACTCATGCAACAATATTTAACTACCAGTATACATTGAAATGCGTGGCTGTCATCCAAGAGGGGGGTGAATTGGGTGGAGAAATAAAGTTAAAATTCTCTTACTAAGAACTGACTGCTTGTGCTTGGTGAAGGAGATGACACATTATGTTTTGCACAAGTATGGTGGTGTGGTGCTGGAAATAAGAATGTTAAAGACAAACTAAGCACACACAGATTTATCCTGGTTCGGTCACTTCCAGACCTACATCCAGTCCCCAGGCTCCACCTGAGATTTTCAATCCACTAAACTTCTTGTTTAAACCAGGCACAAAAAAGCCTTTACACTTTAGGTTTTACGAACACGGGTTCACCTAACAACCCACAGGTTTTGCAACGGGCTCACCTGCAAACCTTTACAACCACAAGTTTTACAACAAGATCACTTGCAACCTTTCAACCACAAGTTTTGCGGGCTAACTTGCAACCTATGGAGATTTAGAAAACCTCTAAATGCTCCCCCTCACTTTTGTAAGATAACAATTCTGTTCTTCAAGCACAAGCTTTAGAACAACCTCTATCAATTAGAGGATTTGATAATGTGTTCACTCTATGAACTGATTGTGATAAACACTTAAGTACAAAATGATTCTCTCTAAGAATAGATGATGTTACTCACTTAAGTACAAATGAATTACTCTCTAAGAATGTTACAACTCTAAGATCAGAGAGTAGAAGATGAGAGGAATGTAGAAATGCAATATCTCAGACAATAGGCTCTGTTCTTCCAACCTCTCTTCTGAATGTAGATGTTCCTTTTATACTCGGCCTCAAAACATTCAGGCTTGGGCGGCAGATGGAATATGTCCGTTTGAATATAGCCGTTAATCCCATGTTAACGTTGAGAAGTACATCTTCATTAATGCTTAGCAGGGTTGACTTGCTTTATCTCTGAAAAGCAACTCTGACAACTCTGCTCTGACAAAAGCATTCTGACCTCTGAGTATGTGACGTTGACTCTTGTACTCTTACTGACGGATGATCATCGTTCATCCGGAAGCTGCAATCTTGCTCTGCAAGTGTTAGTCTCTGAGTCCCAGTGACAAGAGTATTTGCATCTTGAAGCTCATTTGCATCCGGAAGTAAAGTTAAGTTCTGCACATACTTGTTAGTCCAACAGAGTAGTATATATATATAATCAAATGCAGTAAGAACTATACATGCTGTGAGAAGCTTGTTTGCTATGGGAAGCAATCTTACTTAGACTATGTTCTGACTTAGTGTATTGTCTACTGACGCTAGGGGATGTCTATTCCAATAGTCAGCGTAAGTCTCATTATTTTACTCTAAGTCTTCCGGAAGCGATTCTGCATCCGGTTGTATTCTAACTTAGGATTTGATTTTAGTCTAATTCTTCCTAAGTGACTTAGTGTGTCATTTACTCATGCCATGAGATGTGTAGTATAACAACATATAATCACATGCAGTGGGAGTTCAATTGTCTAAGGAAGCTCTCTTACTTCCGGAAGCAATTCCACATCCGGAAGCACTTCTACTGGACGTTGAGTTATGGCTTAGAGTTATACTCACTGACGCTCGGTGTTGCCTAAGCCAACAGCCAGCGCTAGACTGAGTTATGACTTAGTGTATTACTTGCTGCCGCTGGGGGATGAGACGTTCATTCGCGAGCGCTAGTCCTAGTCCATCCGGAAGTAAATCCACATCCGGTTGTACTCTTACTTGGGGTTCTATATTAACCTAATTCTCTCTAAGTGTTTAGCTTGTTCTTTCATATCTTTCTATTCATCAAAACTTAAGATTCTAACATTCTCCCCCTTTTTGATGATGACAAACTAAGTTATCTAATTAAGTTCATATGAAAGCAATAATCAAATAAAGGGCACAATTGAACTCAAAGATAATTATCATTGATGAGCTAAAGATTACAAGTTAGAGATATAATAACAGAAAATTCACGAGTAATCAAAACTGTGCAAAGTGAACTATGCATGAAAAAATATGAAGAAAAATTTCTAAGTTAAATGCATAGGGTAGAGTGGGGTTTATAGGTGGTGTCTCTTTTTTCTTTCCCTCTCCAACTGCCTTTGCTCATTCTCCTTTTGAAGTTGGGCTATGTGGGCATCCTTCTCGCTCTGGTCAATCTGAGCAATTATACTCTGAAGCTCTGCCTCTTACTTCTCCCTTTTGAGTCTCTCAGATTCAACGGATTCCTCAAAGGCTCTCTTCAGATTTTGAACTTCATCAAACCCAGGGAACCCAGTTGCATCAGAGAAGAGAATGACCTCGCCATTGGGATAATGGACAGCCTTAATCTTCACATTCCACACAGGAAAGTTGGGGTCCTCCTCAACTTCCTTGGCTTCCATTTCCCTTTGCCTTTGCCATTTCCTTTGCCCATGCATATCGCTTGGGTAGGCTTGGCGCTCGCTCTTTCAGCATCTAGGCAAGCCATCTAACCAAACGAGATCTTGTCAGTAAATCCATACCTCTCGAACTCTTCAGCAGTCATATCCTCTATTTCCAGCTTTACTTCTTTTAGTGGCGGAGGGGCATATGACTCTTGAGAGGGTGACTGAGTCTCAGGCACAACTTCAGCTTGAACAGATGAAACCTCTTGCTCACTTTCAGCAGGCGCAGTAGTAGTAGCACTCTTGTTAGCACCCTTTTTAGCAACTGCTTTCTTCCTTGATCCGTTGTACTTGACTACTGAAGGAGGAGAAGCAGAGGTTGGCTCAGAAGGAGGGACTACTGGAGGAGGAGGAGGAGCAGAGGTTGACTTAGGAGGAGGGATTGGCTTGGCTATCACAATAGGTGGATGGTTTTGCCTCTTCAGCCCATACTTCATCATAATCTCTTCAATTATGTTTGGCCAGGCACAGAGGGAGGAGGCTCAGAAGATGAAGGCTCTGGCTCAGGCTCTGGCTGTGGGATCTCATCAGGTTGCTCAAACAAAATCATTGCCCATTTTGACCTTTGCTCATCTGATCGCTGCTGTTGCATAAATCGGATAGCTTCCCCACGGATCAGACGTTCGGCACTACCCAATCTTCTCAAATCCATGGCTCGGCGAAGGGCAGCAGTGATGTCTTCATTTAGCCAGAGGGACGGTTGAGTCAGGGCATCCCTCATATACATGGTACGGCGGAGGGCAGCAACACCATCTCTCCCCCTTTTGTCATCATCAATGAGGGCGAGGGCCAGGGAGGAAGGATTGGGTGAAGTGGATGGTGGAGGGTCAGGGCCAAATGTTCTGGGTGGTGAGGTTTCGGGCGAGGATGTGGGTGAAGTGTTTTCTGGTGAAGCAGGAGGGTTGGGGAAGAGGGCTGTGTTTCTTTCGAAGAAAGTGGGGTTGGTGAATAGGCCATCGAAGGGGTAGGTAGAGGAGTAGGCGGGGGGTTGTTTAACTCTCCACCAAATAGGGGGATGGTCTCTGAGGTATAAGGTGTGAAGTGGGTGATCAGGAGAGGTAAAACCAAGAGATTGGGCTATGGTGGGGCGAGTGTTAGGAAGAGGATTGGAGGGCCTTATGGGGTTTGGGGGTGGTGAACGGTTTGGGGAGTTATGAGGTGAAGGTGAGTTGTGGGGAGATGGAGAGTTATTTGGCGAAGTAAAATTAAGGGGTGATTGGCGAGGGGAGTGTTGGGGAGAGTTCTGAGTGGAGTTGTGAGGTGATGGTTGATGGTCATTTCTGGGTGAAGTTTGGGGTTGTTGGTTATTCTGAGGGGCTGGCTGTTGAGCATTAGGAGGAGGGAGTGATAGTTGATTAGGTGGAGGAGGTGGAGGTGGGTTCGGAGGAGGAGGTGGTGGTAGGTTACCTTGTGGTGGAGGGATTTGAAGGTGATTGATGATGGGGTCTAACTTGGCATCTACCCTTGCTAGCTGAGCCTCGACCCGACCTACTCGGTCCTCGAGCCTCTGGATTCTCTGCCCCTGCTGCTGGAAGCCAGTGTCACACTCATCACGAAGGGGACCCACCAAAGAATCAGACAGCCGAAAGAGAATCTCCTCCTTTACTTCCTCAGCAAAGGCCTTTACTGCGGCTGTCACCTTCAGAACACGGCTTGGACCAGGATGAGAATCGACCTCTTGATCCCCTGCACCAGATACAGAGGGAACCGAGGTATGTGAGGCACTTCCTGCCTGAGAGCCAGATCGGAGTAGCCTTTGGGGGCTTGAGGTACTTGATCCCCATCTTGCTGATATTCACTGAGCTGACGGGCAAGCACTTAACATGTTCAGCCTCCTCAGTGGATATGGATTTGATCAGAAATTTCTCCAAGAGGAAGGCGATGACCGTTGGGTAGGGAAGATTTCCAGCCTTCTTGT
Source organism: Mimosa pudica (assembly GCA_029929735.1). Lineage (NCBI taxonomy): Eukaryota > Viridiplantae > Streptophyta > Magnoliopsida > Fabales > Fabaceae > Mimosa > Mimosa pudica. The sequence continues at coordinate 808,923 of JAKELP010000037.1, read as the reverse complement.
TTTCAATCCACCTGTGCAGCTCTAAACTTATTAATTACCCTGGGTTAAGCGGCTGCTGGGTGAGGAATCTGGGGAGCCAAGGGTTGTCAAGAAGAGTGAACTTGTTGAAGTTTCCCCCCTTATGAGTCATCATCCGAGAATAGATATAATGAAGGAGCCGGTTGGAGTCAGACATGCCAGACACCTTCTTCCCCTTGGTGTCATAGACTTTCTCAAGCTCCGCCTGGTTGAGTTTCTCAGGGTATAGCCACTCGTTCATCTTTCCCTCAGTGACCCCAAGAAGACGGTTGATGTCTCTCCACGTGAAACTGAAGGTCCTCCCCCTCACTGTGGCTGTGAAGGTGACTCTGCGAACGGTTGCCTTCTTATTCACTGCCTTATACTTAGCCTTGGCAGTGAGAGACTGGCAGAATACCCGCAAGACGTTGATGTTGTATGCATTGTTGATCCCCAGCCAACACATGTACTGCTGGAGAAATACTTGCAGATGAGGGAACCCTAACTCTTCAATTTTCTTCAGGTCAATGAACATCCCATTATTGAAGTAGGGCTTTGCATTCTCAAATTGCCCAGAAACAGCCTCCAATGGTCCATCTCTGTATACGAGTGGATCATCCTCCTCGACTCGCTATCTCTTTGAAGGGGATTCTTCCCTGAACTGTACCCTCTTCTTACCCTTTTTCTTGGACTGTTCATCATCATGATGTTGCTCAGAACGCCCAGACCGTTCTTACTGTTCTTGAATTTGTCCAGATTTCCCAGAATGTTTATGCCGTTTCCCAGATTTTTCAGATTTAAAATGCCTAGATTTCGACTTGGATTTCTTGGAAGTGGTTGGGATTTCAATGTTGGGGTTAGATTCATGTGAGCCGGCCATTTTATGTAGGTTAGGGTTTAAGTGGAATGTATGGTATGTATGTGATGAAATGCAGAAGAAGTGTAGAAGAAGAAGAAGAGAATGCGATGAAGATGAAGGATGATTTCAGAGAGTTTTGGGTGTTTGATTTGTGTGAGAAGTGAAAAATAAATGACAATGGCTTATATATATATATATACGAAGTGACAAGCGATGTGATGAATCATAATGACTCTTCATTGAAAATATGCACCTTTTGTGGGAAAACGTAAACATTCAAATTGAAACGTCGCACCTTTGTGACACGTGTCTCTGCACTGTCAGAAGAGGCACAGTTTTTGGTGGGAGAAGGTGAAACGTTTTGGTGACGTGTCCTTTTGCCCAGACACTAGTGCTCTCGCTCACTTTGATTCAACACTCAGCGCCAGCAAATGATCATCCGGAAGTGGTTTTGCTTCCGGTTGCACTTACTTAAGATTTAACATTGGGGGACCTGCAAAACTAAGGATTGGCACTTCGATGCCTAAGTTAGCACAATTGGCAGGTTTTAACAATTAAGCACAGATGTTTTCTGAAGATTAAACTTCATTTTAACATTCCCAAATTTCCCTTTATAAGGATAAATTGATCACCCCTCAGTGGTTGTTTGGTAGCTATGTCTGTAGTTGAGAAACCATTCTTGCACATGCTTCCGGAAGTGTATCCGCTTCCGGATGTGAGGGTCTTTAAATTTAACATTGACAACCCTTATGGTTCCCCTTCCAAGGGACCAGCAAGTGCTAGCGGAAGCAAGTGTGCTTTCGGATGGTCCGTGGAGAGCTTAAGAGTTAACATTAATAGACATGCTTAGGATTTTCCAAGTCAAAGATTATGTTAATCAGCACAATATTATAAACTTAGGATATCGCGCTTGCTGATTGATTTGGTAAAGCAGGAGTATCAATAATGTGAAAACAGACTTTGAAATTTAGTTCACAATTTCTCAGTTTCACTATCAAGTCATGAACTCTATTCATACTCTCTTGGATAAATACCAATGTGAAGAAGGCACAAGGGGTATCGATCAGGTTGCATATTTTCGGAGTTTCATAAATAAATATAATTCAATGAATATACCTTAAGAATGTTCATGCTAGATTACTAAGATATGTAAATTGTCAACACAATGAAATTCTAAAAGCCTTAGAGTCAACAAAATAGTTTAGTTTTAAGTATAAATTGGGTTTGCAAAACAACCAAGTTTTTCAGCATATGATTTCAAGAATAATTTTCAAATCTTAGCTCAAGTTCCTTCAGATATACTTTATATGATCTCATTATTCTTAGAATATCAACAAGCTTTAGCTTAATTCAGATTGTACTAAGCTTGTCAGGATATACAACTTTCAGTGAGTAGAGATTCTTAATAATTCTTTCCAGGCTGGTTATCTACACTCACTTAGGCTTGTATCCTATTGGCATTTGCCTTTGGATTTTCCAAATTTTGCAGAAATTAATTCAAGGCATTTCCTAAGATTTCTTATGTATTTCAGACTAAAGGGACTATCCATTAAAAACCACAATAGAAGGAATAAGGGATAGAAATGCTCATATATGATTGGCGAGATTTCCTTGAGATATCAGTACAGCCAGTTCCTCTCATCTTGATAAGGAGCATACTTGTTGACATTCTCTCTTGTACATCTGCGTCGTTCAAGCTTTCATAATTTCTATTTCAAGGAGCAGCACCAAATGCCAAGCATGAAGAACGACTCATCAAGATTTGACTAATTGCTCAGATGAGGTACAGTCTTGAGTCTTGCTGTTCTTATGTATCTCCTTTCTTACAGAATACCCAAATAGTTCCCTTGTTTGTTTTCCAGTATCCAAGCTTGGATCTGACTGGTTAGTTTGTAGGAAGTGTATAATTTATATGCTCTTACAGGTTATTCACTATATATATATATATATATATATCATTGAATCTATCATGACTATATGTACATGGATATATATGATTTTTGATCATAATAGTCATAGATAGCATGTAGATTATGATCATTATGAAATTCCTTAAACCTACTCCTACAAGAAGTATAATATTCATATCTAGGATGCTTAATTGTAAAATCTCAATAATTCCATCTAACATTTGCATAGGAGATTTTACTATCGCATGCTTCGACCCTAAGTGATCCCTTGCTTACTCAAGGAGATCTTCTATACTTATCCTTGGCTCGAAGCACTGTCTTATGAGAGACAGAATTCATAGGCTTTCTCCATGTTGATCGAGAAATCCTCTCTCTCTTGTCCTTCTCAGGATAGTTGAGTGGAACTCTGTGATAGCTCATCCTTGAGACAGAATTGGAACAATTTTCAGTACATGTTGAAGCTTCCGCTCTCGATAGGGGACTAGCTATCGGTAGCGATAGCTGTTCTTCTATGGATGGAACTTTGGGAACCTTGGATGTAGAGGAAAAAATGAGTTCCTCAAATTTCCTATTCTTTTTCCTTAAGTCTAGAACTTCTTTTGCAAGTTTATAGAATTCAATATGTAACTCATTATACATGTCTTGCAATTCAAAAGGTTCAAGTTCAGATACCTCATTCTCCTCAGTTTCTGAATCAACACTCTCTTCACTGCCGCTGGCTTTCTCAATATCAGCTTCCTGTAGCTCACCAACAATTGATCCACAAGGGGCACGAGATGAGCTTTGGACAACTTTACTTTCAAGAGAGTGGTTAGAAGCATACATAGCATCAAGAGTGTTCCAAATATCTCTAGCATTAGAGCAATGTTTAATTTTCTGGAAATCACTGTCAGTTAAGCTTTTGTACAAAATTTGCATTGCTCTAATGTTCAAGTAAAATAAATTTTTCTCCTCTTCAGTCCAGTTTACTTTTGGTTTGAAATCAGAATCATTTACAAAGACATCCCACATTTTGAAACTCGAGGATAACATAAAACCTTTCATCCTTGCCTTCCATAAGTAAAAATCATATTTTCTAACAAGGGTGGGATAGTATGATCAAAACCTTCAAAACACATTTTATATCCCAAGTCAGCCTTGTTAGAATCTTAAGTTTTGATGGTGACTAAGGTATGATATGGTCTAGTACTTAAAAGAACATAATCAACACTTAGGAAGGATTAGATGACATGGTTAGAATCCTGAGTTAGATCACTTGCGAATGCAAGATCACTTCCGGAAGTATTAGCACTAGAGCTCGAAGATGGAGTACACATCCCATAGGGGACGCAAACGGAAGCAAGTGAGACACTTGGTTAGAACCCAGTCTAGATTGCTAACACTGAATCCTAAGTTAAGTCACAACCGAATGCGGATTCACTTCCGGATGAATTAAGACTAGCGCTCACGGATGAAAGACTCATCCCACAGCGGAATCACAACCGGATGCGGAATCACTTCCGGATAGACTAGGACTAGCGCTCGCGGATGAATGATTCATCCCCCAGCGGCAGCGAGTAACTCACTAGGGAATTAACTTAGTCCATGAGCATTAGGTACACAAAACCTTAAGACTAAGCTATGATTCAACCGGAAGTGAAATTGCTTCCTGTTAGATTTAGACTGGCGCAGGCTGATAGAATAAAATAACCCCAAGCGTCAGTGAATCAGCCACGTCAAGTGAAATTGCTTCCTGTTAGATTTTGACTGGCGCAGACTGATAAAACAGATATAACCCTAAGCGTCAGTGAGTTTACCTCGTCAAGTGAAAATGCTTCCGATAGCTTAGTGATTAGCGCTGACTGTTGGATTGAAGGACACTGAGTGAGAGTGAGTAATAGTGAACAAAATCCTTCATCCAGTAGTTTTACTTCCGGATGTAGAAGTGCTTCCGAATACATCATAGACTAAGAGGACTAACGTTCAAAGTATACAATACACTAAGTCAGAAACCTGTGGGTTAGCCCGTGGTAAAACCTGTGGGTTGTTAGGTGAACCCGTGTTCATAAAACCTAAAGTGTAAAGGCTTTCTTGTGCCTGGTTCAAACAAGAAGTTTAGTGGATTGAAAATCTCAGGTGGAGCCTGGGGACTGGATGTAGGTCTGGGACTGACCGAACCAGGATAAACTCGCTTGTGCATATTTTGCTTATTTAAATCTCACACCAAGCACCACACCACTACATACTCACTTGTGCTTGGGATGATTCATCGTCACTCTCATCAAGCACCAGGAGTAAAGTTTTAAAAAGGGAAAATTTTAAGTTTTTATTCTGCCACCCAATTCACCCCCCCTCTTGGGTGACAGCCACACATTTCATTTGGTATCAGAGCAAGGTCACTTGTTTAAAGGATCCAACGATCTCAAGTGCAAAGACCTAGGCTGACTTGGGTTATAAAATGTGCTTTGAAGGTTTTGATCATACTATCCCACCCGTGTTAGAAAATACTGATTTTTACTTATGGAATGGAAGGATGAAAGGTTTTATACTATCCACGGATTTCAAAATGTGGGATGTCTTTGAAAAGGACTCTGATTTCAAACCAAAAGTAAACTGGACTGAAGAGTTTATTTTACTTGAACATTAGAGCAATGCAATTTTTGTACAAAAGCTTAACTGACTGTGATTTCCAGAAAATTAAACATTGCTCTAATGCTAGAGATATTTGGAACACTCTTGATGCTATGTATGCTTCTGATCATTCCCTTAGCAGTAAAGCTATCCAAAGCTCCTTTTGTGCCCCTTGTGGATCAACTGATGGTGAGCTACAGGAAGCTGATATTGAGCAATCCAGCGGCAGTAAAGAGAGTATTGATCTCTGCCTAGATTCAGAAGCTGAGGAGAATGAGGTATCTCAACTTGAACCTTCTGAATTGCAAGATATGTATAATGAGTTACATAGTGAATTCTGTAAACTTGCAAAAGAAGTTCTAGGATTAAGGAAAAAGAATAGGAAACTTGAGGAACTCATTAATTCATCTACATCCAAGGTGTCCATAGTTTCCTCCATAGAAAACCAACTAGTGCAGCCCATAGAAAAACAGCTATCGCTACCGATAGCTAGTTCCCCACCGGGAGCGGAAGCTCCAATATGTTCCGAACATTGTTCCAATTGTGAATCCCTATTGAAGGAACAAGAAAAGTTTTCAAAAGGCCATGAGACTTCAAAAGTTGGTTTAAAAGAAAAGAGAATCTTTGAAAACAAAATTGACCAACAAGATAATGATAGGAAATCCCATTCTGAATATCATTCCATTATCTGTCATTATTGTGGTAGATCAGGTCATATTTCTCACACATGTAGTCTTAAGAAAAATTTACATGTGAGAAATAAATTTGTACGGATCTCTAAAGGACAAGTAAGGTCCAGCGCTAACCATGTAGGACCCAAGTACAAATGGGTACCAAAACTCCCTTCCAGTGCCTTACTTGTGCAGGAAAGATCAAGAGTTCCTCTTGCCCCAAAGAAGAGAACTCGTGGTGATATCACTGCTGCAACCACCTGGTCCTATCATAGGAAGCAGTGCGCCACCATAAGGAACAAAGGTTCTATCTCAAGGATGAGCTATCACAAAGTTCCATTCAACTATCCTGAGAAGAACAAGAGAGAGTGGATTCCTCGATCAACATTGAAAAGGCTCTTGAATCCTACCTCTCAGAAGAAAGTGCTTTGAACCAAGGATAAGTATAGAAGATCTCCTTGGGTAAGCAAGGGATCACTTAGCAACGAAGCATTTGATAGTAAAATCTCCTATGCTAATGTTAGATGGACTTATTGAGATTTTACATTAAGCATCCTAAGATGTGAACATTGTATTAATCATAGAAGAAAGCTTAAAAAAATTAATAATGTTCATAATCCACATGTTGTCCATGATTGTCTTGATCAAAAACCTTGTATATCCTTGTGCATATAGTCATGATAGATTCACCATGCCATACACATAGCAAGTAATCTCTAAGTGCATGTGAAGTATATATAACCTACAAACTGACCTTCAGATCCAGACTTGGATACAAAAGGAAGGAACTATCTGATATTTTGTAGGAAAGGCAATTCCGAGGTTCAGCAAGACAAGGGTGAAGAAGACTCTGGCCTCGTTGATTTTAAAATAAAAAAAAATAAAAAAAAAGGGGATCTCCTCCCTCGGTGAGCCATCAGACAGTGAAAAAGAGTCAATTGCTGATCCTAAGAATGTTCTGAATTAACAAGAAGGGAAAAGGGAAAGCTAGGTCAAGCCAACCTCAAGACCCCAGCAACCCTGTCTGATAAACTCAGAATTCCCAGTTTGAAGGTTGAGATCAAAATGTTTATCTCCCTCACGGATCCATTACAATAGGAGATACATCAACATTTGAAGGATCTGTTGAATTTAGTGAGACTGTTGATCTGAAAAGCCATAGTAGAACCCCTGGAGCTTCAACAGATTCTTGTCCAGATCAATCAATCAGAGTTAGATGAGTTATGGGCTAAAATGAACAAGGAGCATGAGCAAAATCAGAGAGAGATAGGCTAAGATAGCCATCCCTCGGACTTGACCATGATGTCACTGCTGCCCTCAGAAGGGAAATTGAAATGAAGCGGATTGCCCAAGAAGGAAGGCTCGCCCTTGGGGAAGCCATCTGATTCATGTGCCCCCAACAGTCTGCTAGCACAGTGGCAAGCTTGAGATAACGCTGAGTGATCAACCTACGGAGATACCCTCTGCTGAGCCTGTATCTCCGTCTGCGCCAGCACCCAATCTGATTGAAGAGCTGTGTATGAAGTATGGGTTCAAGAGGCCAGAGATGCCAGTGGTAGTGATCACCAAGTGAATTCATCCCTCTGCACCAGCTCCAATCCATCCAATTAGCCTCAGCAAGACTCAGGACTGTACCTCATCTGAACAATTAGTCAAGTCTTGATAAGCATTCGTCACACATAGATTTTGGTGCTGCTCTGAAAATAGAATCCTTGCATTGCCAACCAAAATCAAGCGAGCTACTGCTTGATGCGAATGGAGCTATGGTGATATCATTCTTACCTTCCTCTTTACTTGAATAATCACTTGGGTAGTAAATGCATGATGGGCTCAACAGCTTTTATTTCTCTGAAACTGATATGATTTCCCTTATCTGTGATGACCTTATTTTCTGTAAAAACGATCCTATCATATCAAATTCATTTTCTGATATAATGCATACTGATTTTACAAATTCAAGAAGTCTGACACCTTGAAACTGAACTTTCTTCAAAACCTTCTGAATTTGTGCATGCTGAATCATTGTGTTCCAAGATTTCTGACATTGTTAAGAAGATTCAGAACTAGTTTCAGAGTTTTGACACTAAAACTAAAAACCTTCTTCAGAGTTTTCATATGGTGTCTAAATCGTTTTACTCATATATGCTTAGTGAATCCTTTTAGGGGCACCTCTCATGGAAGAAAATAGTTTATGCATTCACCTTGATTTTTGAAAGATCCTTTTTGAAATACAAACTTTCAAAACAGATTCCGATCCTCTTTAAACTTACATGACAACCATACCTCATGATAGCATTCAAAAGTTATTTCTGATTTTCCATTTCATGTGGTATCTCTTGCATCAAGTTTTTCAATGCATAAGCAGCTATGGTTTCGAGAACAATACATCCCTCTTAATTACATCTTTAAGTTCTCAATCTACTAATGATCTCGGTTCAAGTTTGTGGTTTAAGAATGTTGACACAGATTATTGAAGCTTGAACAATGAGTATAACCAAGAGAGAATGACAACGAAAATGTCTCTTATCAAGATGTGTGGAATGGCTATACTAAACCTGAGAAACTCTCGCCAATACACATGAGCATTTCTATCCCTTACACATTCTGTTGTGAAATTTAATGGATAGTCTCTCTCTTGTCTGACATGCATTAGAAATCTTAGGAAATGCCTTGAATTAAACTCTGCTAGATCTGTAAAACATGGCATAGTATCACAAGCATGCTATAATTGTATTAATTTCAAGCTTGTTGATATCCTAAGAACAATGAGATCACACTGAGCATATCTAGAAGAACTTGAGCTAAAATTTGGAAATTATTCTCGTAATCATATGCTGAAATTTGGTTGTTTTTGTAAAACGGAATTAGTCTTAAAATCAAATTATTTTGTGAGGATGAAGATTTTTTTTCAAAATTTCATTGTGTTAATAATTCACATGTCTTCATGATCTAACATGAACATCCTTGAGGCATATTTATTGAACTATACTTGCTTATGAAACTCTGAAAATATGCCACCTGTTTGATACTCTCTGTACTATAACATTGATATTTATCTATGAGAGTATAAATAAAGTTCATGTCTTGATAGTGAAACTATGTGAACGTATAGACAATTTCAAAATTAGTTTTCACATAATCATTGCTCATATTTTCTTAAACCAATTAGCAAGCATGATTTCTTAAAATTATTAACTTGTGCTGATTAACACAGATTGACTTGAATGTCCAGAGGATGGTCTCCAATGTTAAATCTTAAGTTCTTTCACTGACCATCAGGAAGCACTTGTTTCCTCAAGCACATGAAGGACCAATCATCAAGTTTGAGCAAGGTTGCTTTCGCAACAATCAGCGCTTTCGATAGCAGGCCAACTATTGAACCATGGGAAGAGTAGAGTGACTGCCCAGTCATGTCTGCTTGTGGTTGTAGCTCAGCTTGCCGAAGCGAATCATCAAAACACTTGCGCTAGGGGTTTCCACTTGCGATAGCACACCTCTTGAAGATGTCAGGAAGCATGCTTATCTGCATATGATTCAGATTCATGAGTCTAATAGAGTATGAGGATTCCTCATCTGTGGTAACATCTACACCTTACCATCTCTTATATATGATGCATACATGGCATTGGTAAGGGTGTCAATTTAGGATGTTTTTCTCAATCTGCATTGACTTCAAAATCATTCACTGTCTTAGAAAATCATCCTAGCTCACACATTTGTATACTTTATATGATACGCTGGAAAGTAATTGATAACATACCTCTCTTATATGCTTCCTTTCTTGATTTTGTGATGATTAATCTTAATATAGAAGAGAAGTAGATGGACATTACTCGATAATGATCCCTTGAAAATAGAGAGTTACATGTTGTCATCGATAATAAACTCTTGAGATGCTGTGATGCAATTTGTTTGGAAATTACTTTTGGCATTTTAATCTCACAAATTTCATTTGATTTGGTTTCATTTCATATGGTATCACAAATTTCACTTGGCATTCAATCATTTCATTTGATATCACAAGTTCAAACTCACATATTTCATTTGATTTCATTTGGTATCACGAATTTAAAATCACAAATTTTCAATTGATATCATAATCATCATTTTAAACGCACCAAAATTATTTTGATATCATGATTAGCTATCCTACATAATGTTTAGGGAGAATACAATCATTTAGGATCATGAATCATTATTGTTATCCCTTGTTAATTCTCGTATGTTGTATTGAATAGTCTAGAACAAATCTTTATTAACGGTACATAGGGAGAAATATTAGGTAGAAAGCCCATTCCTAGGAGAACGATAGAAGTATCCCCATCCCTAAGGCTAGCTTGCCCTTGTTGAATTTTGATGAAGCCAAAAGGGGGAGAGAGATGAGATATAAGATGTCTAGCTAGAGATGAGACATGAGATGTCTAGAGCTGAGAGATAAGATAAGATATCTAGATATCCGGGGAGAGAGCTGGGGAAAGAAATATAGCTCTGGGAGTGATCTAAGTTTAATTATGTTCTCTAGTCATCTATGGGTTTGTCACTATCAAAAAGGGGGAGAATGTTAGAATCTTAAGTTTTGATGGTGACTAAGGTATGATATGGTCTAGTACTTAAAAGAACATAATCAACACTTAGGAAGGATTAGATGACATGGTTAGAATCCTGAGTTAGATCACTTGCGAATGCAAGATCACTTCCAGAAGTATTAGCACTAGAGCTCGCGGATGGAGTACACATCCCATAGGGGACGCAAACGGAAGCAAGTGAGACACTTGGTTAGAACCCAGTCTAGATTGCTAACACTGAATCCTAAGTTAAGTCACAACCGGATGCGGATTCACTTCCGGATGAATTAAGACTAGCGCTCACGGATGAAAGACTCATCCCACAGCGGAATCACAACCGGATGCGGAATCATTTCCGGATAGACTAGGACTAGCGCTCGCGGATGAATGATTCATCCCCCAGCGGCAGCGAGTAACTCACTAGGGAATTAACTTAGTCCATGAGCATTAGGTACACAAAACCTTAAGACTAAGCTATGATTCAACCGGAAGTGAAATTGCTTCCTGTTAGATTTAGACTGGCGCAGGCTGATAGAATAGAATAACCCCAAGCGTCAGTGAATCAGCCACGTCAAGTGAAATTGCTTCCTGTTAGATTTTGACTGGCGCAGACTGATAAAACAGATATAACCCTAAGCGTCAGTGAGTTTACCTCGTCAAGTGAAAGTGCTTCCGATAGCTTAGTGACTAGCGCTGACTGTTGGATTGAAGGACACTGAGTGAGAGTGAGTAATAGTGAACAAAATCCTTCATCCAGTAGTTTTACTTCCGGATGTAGAAGTGCTTCCGAATACATCATAGACTAAGAGGACTAACGTTCAAAGTATACAATACACTAAGTCAGAACATAGTCTAAGTAAGACTACTCCCCATAGCAAACTTCCCACAACATGTATAGTTCTTACTATATTTGATTATATATATTGCTATGTTGGACTAACCAGTATGTGCAGAACTTAGTCACACTTCCAGATGCAAATGAGCTTCCGGAAGCAAAGACTCTTGGCATTGGATTTCAGAGATTAACACTTGTAGAGCAAGATTGCCACTTCCGGATGAACGATGATCATCCGTCAGCAAGAGTAAAAGAGTAAACGTTACATACTCAGAAGTCAGAATGCTTTTGTCAGAGCAGAGGTGTCAGGACTACTTTTCAGAGATAAAGCAAGTCAACCCTGCTAAGCATTAATGAAGATGTACTTCACAACGGTAACTTGGGATTAACGGCTATATTCAAACGGTCATATTCAACCTGCCGCCCAAGCCTTTGAAGCCGAGTATAAAAGGAACATCTACATTCAGAAGAACAGAGCCTATTGTCTGAAACATTGTATTCTACATTCCTCTCATCTTCTACTCTCCAATCTTAGATCTGTAACATTATTAGAGAGTAATTCAGTTGTACTTAAGTGAGTAACATCATCTACTCTTAGAGAGAGTCATTTGTGCTTAAGTGTTTATCACAATCAGTTCATAGAGTGAACATATAACCAACTCCTCTAATTAATAGAGGCTGTTCTAAAGCTTGTGCTTGAAGAACAGAATTGTTATCTTACAATTGTAAGGGGGAGCATTTAGAGGTTTTCTAAATCTCCATAGGTTGCAAGTTAGCCCGCAAAACTTGTGGTTGTAAGGTTGCAGGTGATCCCGTTGTAAAACCTGTGGTTGTAAAGGTTTGCAGGTTAGCCCGTGGTAAAACCTGTGGGTTGTTAGGTGAACCCGTGTTCGTAAAACCTAAAGTGTAAAGGCTTTCTTGTGCCTGGTTCAAACAAGAAGTTTAGTGGATTGAAAATCTCAGGTGGAGCCTGGGGACTGGATGTAGGTCTGGGACTGACCGAACCAGGATAAACTCGCTTGTGCATATTTTGCTTATTTAAATCTCACACCAAGCACCACACCACTACATACTCACTTGTGCTTGGGATGATTCATCGTCACTCTCATCAAGCACCAGGAGTAAAGTTTTAAAAAGGGAAAATTTTAAGTTTTTATTCTGCCACCCAATTCACCCCCCCTCTTGGGTGACAGCCACGCATTTCAAGCCTAGGTCTTTGCACTTGAGATCATTGGATCCTTTAAACAAGTGACCTCGCTCTGATACCAAATGGAATGCGTGGCTGTCACCCAAGAGGGGGGGTGAATTGGGTGGAGAAATAAAGTTAAAATTCTCTTACTAAGAACTGATTGCTTGTGCTTGGTGAAGGAGATGACACATTATATTTTGCACAAGTATGGTAGTGTGGTGTTGGAAATAAGAATGTTAAAGACAAACTAAGCACACACAGATTTATCCTGGTTCGGTCACTTCCAGACCTACATCCAGTCCCCAGGCTCCACCTGAGATTTTCAATTCACTAAACTTCTTGTTTAAACCAGGCACAAGAAAGCCTTTACACTTTAGGTTTTACGAACACGGGTTCACCTAACAACCCACAGGTTTTGCAACGGGCTCAGACGCAAACCTTTACAACCACAAGTTTTACAACAGGATCACTTGCAACCTTTCAACCACAAGTTTTGCGGGCTAACTTGCAATCTATGGAGATTTAGAAAACCTCTAAATGCTCCCCCTCACTTTTGTAAGATAACAATTCTGTTCTTCAAGCACAAGCTTTAGAACAACCTCTATCAATTAGAGGATTTGATAATGTGTTCACTCTATAAACTGATTGTGATAAACACTTAAGTACAAAATGATTCTCTATAAGAATAGATGATGTTACTCACTTAAGTACAAATGAATTACTCTCTAAGAATGTTATAACTCTAAGATCAGAGAGTAGAAGATGAGAGGAATGTAGAAATATAATATCTCAGACAATAGGCTCTGTTCTTCCAACCTCTCTTCTGAATGTAGATGTTCCTTTTATACTCGGCCTCAAAACATTCAGGCTTGGGCGGCAGATGGAATATGTCCGTTTGAATATAGCCGTTAATCCCATGTTACCGTTGAGAAGTACATCTTCATTAATGCATAGCAGGGTTGACTTGCTTTATCTCTGAAAAGCAACTCTGACAACTCTGCTCTGACAAAAGCATTCTGACCTCTGAGTATGTGACGTTGACTCTTGTACCCTTGCTGACGGATGATCATCGTTCATCCGGAAGCGGCAATCTTGCTCTGCAAGTGTTAGTCTCTGAGTCCATTGACAAGAGTATTTGCATCCGGAAGCTCATTTGCATCCGGAAGTAAAACTAAGTTCTGCACATACTTGTTAATCCAACAGAGTAGTATATATATAATCAAATGCAGTAAGAACTATACATGCTGTGGGAAGCTTGTTTGCTATGGGAAGCAATCTTACTTAGACTATGTTCTGACTTAGTGTATTGTCTACTGATGCTAGGGGATGTCTATTCCAATGTCAGCGTAAGTCTCATTATTTTACTCTAAGTCTTCCTGAAGCGATTCTGCATCCGGTTGTATTCTAACTTAGGATTTGATTTTAGTCTAATTCTTCCTAAGTGACTTAGTGTGTCATTTACTCATGCCATGGGATGTGTAGTATAACAACACATAATCACATGCAGTGGGAGTTCAATTGTCTAAGGAAGCTCTCTTACTTCCGGAAGCAATTCCACATCCGGAAGCACTTCTACTGGACGTTGAGTTATGGCTTAGAGTTATACTCACTGATGCTCGGTGTTGCCTAAGCTAACAGCCAGCGCTAGTCACTAAGCATCCGGAAGCATTCCTGCATCCGGTTGCGTCCTAACTTAGTCTCAAGGATTTTATACTCTTAATGTTCCTAGACTGAGTTATGACTTAGTGTATTACTTGCTGCCGCTGGGGGATTACACGTTCATTCGCGAGCGCTAGTCCTAGTCCATCCGGAAGTAAATCCACATCCGGTTGTACTCTTACTTGAGGTTCTATATTAACCTAATTCTCTCTAAGTGTTTCGCTTGTTCTTTCATATCTTTGTCTTCATCAAAACTTAAGATTCTAACATACATATGTTTCAGCAATAGCATAAACAAAGAAAAAGTATTTCTCATAAACAAATTTAACCAAAACAGAAAAGCCCAATTGTTATTACTTCCTTAAATGCCTAAACATTCACAAAAACTTTCAAATCCACTTCGTATCAGTCCAACTATCCGTATTCATTCAGCCACAGTCAACTAAGCCACCATTATAGAGTCTAGCAAAATGTTTCATATACACAACCCACCAAATCAAAATTTATAATCACAAAAAGGGTTCAATTTAATACTTACAGTCATCCATGTCTCTAACATCTAACCATGTTAATTTATTATTTCAAACAATCAATCCTTTTTGACATTAATTCATATACATTTCACACAATTCTTTATACCCGATTCGACCAAGGTAACAAGGAAAGAAAGGAAATTTGCAATTGTTGTTCCAGATTTCCAGTAATGTATGAAGCATACACATGGGAGCCAATATCCAATATACGATCAAAATTTCAAGACAAGAATCAAGGCATTATGCATCAACCAATAGTTGCATTTTAATGCATCTAATCACAACCAATTAGAGTGACAAATGGCAGCTGTTTATGCAGCAAAAATAAAAGCAAAAACCACACAATCACCACATTCAGCTCAACTTCAACAATCATACTTGCACCTTTCCAATCAAAATCCATATGATAAAATTCCCAATCAGAATCCTACTTTTCTTCAAGGGTTAAAGGTCAATTTGGCCACCAAACTATTTCCAAAGTATTAGTTTGGCCACCAAACAATAAATGGTCTCATTCTGGCCACTAAACAAAATAAAAGTATCATATTAGCCAATTAGACTTAGGATGAAAATTCAGTTATGAAAAGTCTATTCTACCCCTCAATAATTCAGCTTCTTCATCCCCAATTTCAATCATCCTCTTCCTTTGTCTCGCTGTCCTCTCTCTGCAAATTCACCAACCTCTCCCAACAATAAGAAACACCCAACCAAATTACACCTCAGCAATCTCCTTCCTCATCTCTCAAGCCCAATGCATCGGCCTCGAACATGAAACCCTTCAATTCTCACAATATAAACCCCTCCTCCTCCTCACGTGGATTGGCTCAAACCCCTCTGTCCCCTCACTTCTCTTCAATTCCATTTGCTTTCATACTGATTGGGTGTCATTCCATTACATATTTTAAACTTTCAAGCTGATGCCTTTTGCTTATTAACTTATTGATAATTGATAATCTGGGTCCTTAGTAATTAGAAAACTTAAATTAATTAAGAAAAACAGGTAAGTGGGTTTGGAGGGAGTGAGGTCCTGTCAATTGAAGGAGGGGGTGAGTTGGGGATGTGATTGAGAATGATCCCAACATCATTCTTCTTAATCCATTTCTGAGTTGCGATGGAAGCGTGGAGGACGCAGACCATCCATCCCGGCGCGGCCGTTGAGAGCGTCGAGCTCCGCCGTGAGTTGCTCGTCGAAGCGACTGATCTCCATTCTTTGGCAGGGGTGCCACCATGGACGTTGGAGACATCGCCTGAATGATTCGCCAGAGAGAAAGGTTTTGGAGAAAGAGTGAAGGAGCTTATGCAAAGGGAATAATAAGATTGTTTTTTTATAGTAGTGAAGGGAATAAGATTGAGAGTGGGAGGACATGAAAAAAGTTGAATTATTAATGAGGGGGTAGGATAGACTTTTCACAACTGAATTTTATTCATCATAAGTCTGATTGGCTAATATGATACTTTTATTTTGTTTAGTGGCAAGAATGAGACCATTTATTGTTTGGTGACCAAATTGATACCTTAGAAATAGTTTGGTGGTCAAATTGGCCTTTAACCCTTTCTTCAATACTTAACAAGTCATTAAATTCCAATATCTAATATGAATCAGACCTTCAAGAAACAATTTCAACAAACTCTTCAAATTTGACAAACAATTTGGGAATACACATACAAAATCAATAACCACTTCAAATCACTTGAACATTCACCGGAAATTTGCAAAACAAGTACAATCATGAAAATATTTCTCTAAATTTTAAAACACCCAAGCAATGCACAATCAATTCAAGGAAGAAGGCAGAATCTAAAATCTATTATATTTGATAACCCCATAAGTTAGGGTTTTATACAAACTTCACAAAATCTTAATCAAGCTTTAAGTAATCGCTTGGGACATCTTAACTCAAAACGTAAGATGTTAATTACATGATTTATAATCCCAAAAATCAAACCCTAATTTCGGCCTCCCCTCTCTACACGCGAAAAATGAAGGACATGGTAGGAAATCGAAAGAGAAAACTCACCATAACTTGACACCAAGGTGGCACGGCTGAACGGAGCTTGCCGTCGGCCGGAAATCACCGGAAAAATGTCCACTGCCATGGGTGGACGGAAACAACAAAAAGGAGAGGGGAAAAATGAGAAACCCATAAGGAAGAAGCACAACTCGTGAAATACTAGAAAAGGCCGAAACTTACCTTAAATCTTGCCGCTGTCCGCTGCCAGTTCGCCGGAAAGAAAAACGAAGAAGAAAACGCAGAAGAGTGACAGACGTAAAAGATGAAGATAAATAGTGAGGAGTGGATGACCCACACGAAGATTTGGGAGGAAGAGCGAGGGAATGAGTGAAGAAAATGGTGAGGAAAGTTGAGAGATGAGATGTTGAAGATGATTGATGAAGATGATGATGGGTATATTGAAAGTGAGGATGCACGAGAGGGGGGGTGAATTGTGCTACCAAATAAAACAGACAACTAAAACACACAAGATTTTTATACTGGTTCGGTCCAACTCTTGACCTACGTCCAGTTCTCAATCACCCAGATTGAGTTCCACTAAA
The DNA here is from genome assembly GCA_029929735.1 of Mimosa pudica. Classification (NCBI taxonomy): domain Eukaryota; kingdom Viridiplantae; phylum Streptophyta; class Magnoliopsida; order Fabales; family Fabaceae; genus Mimosa; species Mimosa pudica. The sequence goes on along the minus strand of JAKELP010000037.1, from coordinate 791,541 downwards.
ACCCCAGGTTTTACAACGGGTTCACCTGGAACCTTTACAACCGCAAGTTTTACAACAGAATCACTTGCAACCTTACAACCACAAGTTTTACACGGGCTCACTTGCAACCTTACAGACTCGCTCCCCCTTACTACGTGTAAGGGTTCAACCTTTCAAACAAAGGATTTTCTAACTTAGTTCTCTCTAAGAACAAATGATGTTACTCACTTAAGTACAATGAATGCTCTCAAGAAATGAAGAGACTTAACTACAAAGAGTACAAGATGAATAATAAATAAAACTCTCAATGTATTGAGTGCTCTCTTGCTTTTCTGGGCAGCTTTGAATGCTTGAAGAGTATGCTCGATTTCTCTCTCTAGTTTCTTCGATGATCTTCATAAATGAAGATGAACTTCTTTATATAGCATCTTCAAGGATTCTCTTTCTTGGTAGGTAACCATGCCGTTTGAATTTAGCCGTTATTGCCTTGTTACCGTTGAACCAATTAATGCTCCATTAATGCTCAGCAGGGTTGACTTGCTTTATCTCTGAAAAGCAACTCTGACAACTCTGCTCTGCTAAAAAGCATTCTGACAACTGCACTGCTGACGTTCTGACATTCTGATTGCTACCGGAAGCAATTCCACATCTAGAAGCAACAATACTCAGTTCTGCACTTAAACGTTAGTTCAACAATAATAAAACATAGTCACATGCAGTGGGAGTTCAATTGTCTATGGGAAGCTCTTTTACTTCCGAAAGCAATTCCACATCCGAAAGCACTCCTACTAGAAACTATGTTATGACTTAGAGTTATATCCACTGACGCTCGATGTTGTCTAATCCAATAGACAGCGCTAGTCACTCAATTTACTCTAAGACTTCCGGAAGCAAATCTGCATCCGGTTGTATCCTAACTTAGTCTCAAGGATTTGGTACTCTAACACTCTTAGACTTAGTTCTGACTTAGTGACTTACAAGCTTCCGCTGTTGGATGAGCCTTTCATCTGCGAGCGCTAGTCCTAATCCATCCGGAAGTAAATCCACATCCGGTTGTACTCTTACTTGGGGTTCTATATTAACCTAATTCTTTCTAAGTATTTATCTAGTTCTTTCATATTTTAGTCTTCATCAAAACTTAAGATTCTAACATTCTCCCCCTTTTTGATGATGACAAACTAAGTTATCTAATAAGTTCATACTAAGTAAATAATTAAATAACACACAGATGAACTCAAAAATGAACTTCATTAGTAAATCAATTACAAATATGATAAGAAAAGCATAAGTAAAGTTAATGAACAGATTTACAGATAAGGCAGATAACTTATGTATGAAAAATATGCGAATGAAGATTCCTAAGCTAAATGCATGAGAGGTTGGGGTTCTAGAGCGGGTGCCTCTTGTTCCTTTCTAACTGTTTCTGCTTATGCTCCTCTTGCATCTCAGCCCACTTCTCTTCTTTCGTTTGTTGATCAATCTGAGCAAGAATATCTTAGAGCTCTTTCTCTTCTCTGGCCTTTCTTTGCCTTTCAAGCTCCACAGAATCCTCAATAGCCCTTTTCAGTTCATTGACCTCAGTAAGCCCAGCAAACGCTCCAAATGGTGACTCTGAGATGGGAATGGATCTAAAGGGATAATGGACGGTCTTGACCTTTACATTCCACACAGGAAAGTTGGGGTCTTCAGCCTGACTTGACTTTGCTTTCCCCTTTCCCTTGCCTTTCCCTTTCCTTTTCTCTTGAGGAGGCTTAGCAAGTTCCCTTTCTGCATCGAGGCAAACAAGCTGTTCAAAGGTGATACGATCAGTCCAGCCATACCGCTCAAATTCCTCTGGAGTCATGTCTTCCACCTCTAACTTAACTTCCACTAGTGGTGGAATTTCTTCTGGAGGCGCTTGAGTGGAGGACTGGGGCTCAGATGCTTCCCCTGCTTGAGATACCCTTTCTAACTCATGATCCTTAGAGCGACCACGTGGTTCCTCTTCTTCACTCTCAGAAGACTCAGAGACAGTCACCCCTTTTCTGGCAACAGACTTTTTCCTTGATTTGCTGTATCTGACCATTGGAGGAGGAGGGGCAGAAACTGGTTCAGAAGGAGGAATTGGCTTGACAATCACTATAACTGGCGGGTCTGGTCTCTTATACCCATACTTAGTCAAGATCTCTTCAAACACATTCCGGGCAGGCACAGACTGAGGAGGCTCAGCAGATGGTGACGACTCAGAGGGAGGAACCTCAGCAGATGAAGACTCAGGCTCAGATGGTGGAGCCTCAGCAGGCTGATCAACCAACACTATTTCCAGATTAGACCTTTTGCTGGCTGAGCGTTGTTGCATGAATCTGATGGCTTCCCCTCTGATTAAACTTTCTGCTCTACCCATTCTTTTCAGATCCATGGCACGGCGGAGGGCAGCAGCAATGTCCTCATCTAGCCATAGGGAGGGTTGAGTGAGAATATCTCTCCCCCTTTTGGCATCATCAATAAGGGCGAGGGCCAGGGAGGAGGGAGAGGAGGAAGTGGATGGTGGAGATTCAGGGCTATATTTGGGTGGTGAGTGAGTAGGTGAGGGGGGAGGTGAAGGAGTGGGGCTTGGAAAGAAGAAGGAAGGTGAGTCTGTTAATATACCTGTATAGATGAGGGGAGGTGAGTTGGGTGATGAAGGTATATCTCTCGCAAGGGACCTCTGATTGTGTATGGAACTGAAGGAGTTAAGGTTGTGATGGGTTTGGTTGGGTGATTGTGAGTGGTTGGAGGAGTTTTGGTGGTTGGATGTGTTAGAATGGCTAGGGGAGTTGTGAGGAGAGGGTGAGTGGTGAGGGGAGTCGAGGTGAGGGTCAGAGTCATTGTGAGGGCTTGGTGGGGGTGATTGGTGAGGGATGATTTGGTCATTCTGTCGGGGAAGTGGAGGTGGATTAGGAGGAGGAGGTGGTGATTGATTGGGGTGAGGCTGAGGGATCTGGAAGTGGTTGAGGAGTAAGTCAAGTTTGGCTTCTACTCTCCCTAAGCGATCCTCCAAACCCTGGATCCTCTGCTCTTCCTGGTGGAAGGCTGCATCACATTCTGCTCTGAGAGGAGCCATCAAAGGATCAGACAGCTTGAATAGGATCTCATCTCTGAGCTCAGCAACCAGCGTCTTCTGAGCAGCAGACACCCTCGGAGCACGGCTAGGGCCAGCATGAGAATCAACTTCTTGATCCCCTGCTCCAGACGCAGAGGGAATTGTTGTGTGCGAAGCATTCCCAGCCTGAGAGCCAGACCGAGTGGGCTTCGCTGGCTTGAGATACTTGACTCCCATCTTGCCCAAATTCATCGATCCCATGGGCAGGCACTTGATGTTATCAGCTTCCTCAGTAGATTTAATGTTGAACTTCTCCAGGAGGAAGGCGATGACCTGTGGGTAGGGAAGAGAGGCAGGTTTCCTCTTCTCTTTGCCTTCACACCATCTGTTCTGCTCCATGCTTATCAGTTGCCCAGGGTTGATAGGCTGCTTGGTCAGGAACCTAGGGAGCCAAGGATTGTCCAGCCCGGTGAACTCATTGAAGTTGCCCCCTTTGTTGGCCATCAACCGTGAGTAGATGTACTGGAGCACCCGCTATGGGTCGGGCATACCAGACACCTTCTTGCCCTTAGTCTCATAAGCCTTTTCCAGTGCCTCCTGATCCAGCTTCTCATGGAAGATCCACTGGTTCATTTTCTCGTCAGTGACCCCGAGGAAGCGATTTATGTCCCTCCAAGTGAACTTGATCTTCCTCCCTCTCACAGTGGCCTTGAAGTCAACCCGGCCAATGGCAGATACTTTCTCAGAGATGGTCTTGTACTTAGGCTTGGAAGAGAGAGACTGGTAGAACACCCGGAGGACTTGTACGATGTACTCATTGCTAATCCCCAGCCAACCCATATACTTCTGGAGATGATCATTCAGATGAGCAAAACCCAGATCTTCAAGCTTCTTTAGATCAACAAAAATCCCATTGGTAAGATAGGGATTTTTGTTCTCAAATGCAGTAGAGACTGCCTCCAAGGGCCCAAGAGCGATACTCGGAGAAATCATCTTCAACCCTCTGGCGCTTTGAAGGTTGTTCTTCATCAAACCGAACCCTCTTCTTATGTTTTCCAGACTTCCCAGAATGCCCATATTTCTCAGGATGCCCAGATTGCCCAGATTTTTCAGGATGCTTGGACTTTTTAGATGAAGAGGTTTTCTGAATGTGGGGGTTTGATTCATGTGAACCAGCCATTTTGTGTGGAATGGGTATGGAATGAATGTTATGCACTCAAAATGTTCAGAAAATTCACAGAAGTAGATGAAGATGATGAAGATGAGGATGAACAAGATGAATCTGGCGGAGGAGATGATGAATGATTTCAGAGAGATTTTTAGGGTTTGTGGTTTGTGTGTTAGATAATGAATGAATGTTATGCCTTTATTTATGATATGTAATAAACGATGTGATGGGTCATAATGACTCTTCATTGAAAATATGCATCTTTTATGGGAAAACGTAGAGATTTAAATTGAAACGTCACACCTTTCTGCCACGTGTCTCTTCAGTCTGTCAGAAAGGGCACAGTTATTGGTGGGAGAAGATGAAACATTTTTGAAGTGACGTGTCCTTCTTCTTCTCAGACACTGGCGCTCCCGGTTGCTTAGAGTCATGACCAAGCGGCAGTAAAAGAGCATCCGGAAGAGGATTTACTTCCGGAAGGACTTACTTAAGATTTAACATTGGGGGACCTGCAAAACTAAAGATTGGCACTCCGATGCCTAAGTTAGTACAGGTTGCAGGTTTTAATCAATTAAGCACAGGTTTATTTTGAAGATTTAAACTTCATTTGGGTTTACCATTCCCAAATTTCCTCTAATAAAAGTAAATTGATCTACCCCCAAAGGCTTGGTGAAGATATCTGCAAGCTGATGCTGGGTGGGAACAAATTGCACCTTGACATCCTTCTTCTGAACATGATCTCTGATGAAGTGATGTCTGACGTCAATGTGCTTTGTTCTTGTGTGATGGACTGGATTCTTGGCGAGGCTGATGGTGCTGGTGTTGTCACAAAGAATGGGAGCCTCAGGGAACTCTAAGCCAAGATTCCTCAGTTGATTTTTCAGCCACAACACTTGTGCACAACAACTTGCAGCAGCAATATACTCTGCCTCTGTGGATGACAGTGACACACAAGTTTGCTTCTATCTTGCCCAAGACACCAGACAACCTCCTAGGAAGGCACATTGTCCGCTGGTGCTCTTTCTATCTGTCTTATAACCTGCATGGTCAGCGTCAGAATAAGCCCATAAGAACTCTTGGTTACCTCTGGGATACTAGAGACCAAGTTCTTGAGTTCCCTCAAGGTATCTTAAAATACGTTTAACACAAGTTAAGTGAGATTCCTTGGGGTTGGCTTGAAACCTAGCACACATCCCTACACTAAACTGAATATCAGGTCTGCTAGCCGTTAAGTATAGCAGGGAACCTATAATTCCCCTATACATTGGCAGGCTGACCGTACTTCCCTTTACATCAGCATCGAGTGCGACAGTGGTGCTCATAGGAGTATCATACTCCTTGCATTCATCCTTCCCAAACTTCTTCAGAAGCTCTCTGCAATACTTAGTTTGGGAGATGAAGATGCCTTCTTTCTTTTGCTTGATCTGCAGGCCTAGGAAGAACGTTAGTTTTCCCATCATTGACATCTCAAATTCCCCCTGCATAGTCTTAGAAAACTCCTCACAGAGTTTCTCGTTAGTTGCCCCAAAAATAATATCATCAACATAGATCTGGATAACTAACATGTTTCTATCCTTATGCAAGATAAACAGTGTATTGTCTAATTTGCCTCTTGAGAAACCCTTTCCCAGCAGAAAGCTGCTAAGTCTCTCATACCAAGCTCGTGGAGCTTGTTTCAGGCCATACAACGCTTTCTTTAGTCTATACACATGCTTAGGGTGCTTATGATCCTCAAAGCTAGAAGGTTGCTCAACATAAACCTCTTCCTTAATATAACCATTAAGAAAAGCACTCTTCACATTCACCTGATATAATTTAAAACCTTTCATGGATGCAAAGGCTAGAAGAATCCTTATTGCTTCAAGTCTTGCAACTGGAGCAAAGGTTTCTTCATAGTCTATGCCCTCTTCTTGGTTATACCCTTTTGCTACTAGTCTTCCTTTGTTCCTAGTGATCTGACCAGTCTCATCCAGTTTGTTCTTAAAGTCCCATTTGGTCCCAAAAATGGATTGGTGAGACGGTCTAGAGACTAGCTCCCAAACTTGGCTTCTTTCAAATTGATTAAGCTCTTCCTGCATGGCAATAATCCAATCACAGTCCTTAAGAGCTTCTTCAACTGAAGTTGGTTTGATCTGAGACAGGAAGGCTCCAAACTCAACTTCATTTTGAACCTGCCTTCTGGTTCTTACACCAGAAAAAACATCACCAAGCACTTGGTCAAGAGGATGATCCCTGTGATGTCTCCTAGCTGTTGGCAACTGTACCTCATCAGGCACTGTCTGGACTCTAAATTCATCACTGGGTTCATCTTCTTCCTTGGGATCACTTGCTGGTGTTTCTTTTGGTGGTGAAGATGATGGTGGTTTTGAGAAATTTAATATCCCATCATCTTCTGTGAATTGTTCCCATGTAGGATTTTCATCGAATACAACATACATAGATTCTTCTACAGTTCTAGTTTTCATGTTGTATACTCTATAAGCCTTACTCCTAAGGAAATATCTTATGAAAACACCTATATCAGCTTTTGGATCAAACTTACCCAGGTTTACCTTTCCATTGTTATGAACATAACATTTTGATCCAAAGATTCTGAGGTGGCTGATGTTGGGCTTTCTACCTCTGTACAGCTCATAAGGAGTCTTGTCTAAGCCCTTGCGAACATAGGCTCTGTTGGAGATGTAGCAAGCAGTGCTCTTAGCGTCCGCCCAGAACACTTGAGAAACCTCTTTCTCATTGAGCATGCTTCTGGCCATCTCTATCAGAACCCTGTTCTTCCTTTCAACCACGCCATTCTGTTGAGGGGTTCTGAGAGCTGAGAAGTTGTGATCAATTCCATTCTCCTCACACAGCTCCGAGAAGTTGTGATTCTCAAACTCTCCTCCATGATCTGTCCTTATGGCTGCTATTTTGAGATCTCTCCCATTCTGCACTTTCTTAGCCAGGACAACAAAAGCATCAAAAGCATCTTGCTTGGAGGGAAGAAACATAGTCCATGTGAACCTTGAATAGTCATCCACCACCACTAGAGCATATAGGTTTCCACCTAAGCTCTTCACTCTCACTGGCCCAACTAAATCCATGTGGATCAGTTCTAAGGGCCTGCTGGTGGAGACTTTCTTCTTGGTCTTAAACGAGGACTTTGTTTGCTTTCCTCGTTGGCAGGATTCACAGATAAAATCATGCTTAACTTTGAAGGATGGAATCCCTATTGCTAGTTCCTTTTTAATAAGCATATCAAGCTGTGTAAAGTTTACATGCGCTAGCCGTTTATGCCAAAGCCAACTATTTTCATCACTAGTTATTAAACATTTTTCAGCTAGTTGTTGACATAAATCTATGGTGTATAGATTTCCATTCCTACTTGCCTTAAGTTTGCATTTTAGATTGGCCTTGTCTATATCTAGATCATGCTTATCTACTATCATGCACTCATGTGAATCAAAAATTACCCAGTTTCCTTTGTCAGTGCTCTGGCTCACGCTCAGCAGGTTGTGACAGAGACCATCAACCAGATAGACATCTTTGACAGGTCCAACTTCTCCAACCCAGTGATCTTTCCGCTTTGATTCCCTCCAAACTTCACTTTGGCTCCATCTTTGATCACCAAGGATTTGAACTTGTCTCTGTCACCAGTCATATGTCTCGAGCATCCGCTGTCAATGTACAACTTTCTGTTCTTGGATGCTTTGAGACAGACCTGCAAGGATTAGACAAGCTTAGGTACCCAACCTTTATTGGGTCCTTTATCATTAGTTCCCATAACCTTTGGTCCAGTGTTGACCTTAGGTTTGTGATTGTGTTGTGCCTTTGGCCTTGTGTGGGCTCTAGGCTGACGGACTTCCCTTGGAATATGTTTCCAAGTTCTAGATCCTTGTCCTCCTTTAGTTTCTTTTCTTGGAGGATCCTTGGTTACTCTGGTTCCTTTTGGAACCCACTTATAGGAGCTGTTAGCTCCATGCTTCTTTGCATTGCAGGTGGACGTGGAGTGTCCCTTCCTGTTGCAATAGTTGCAGAAGCTAAAGGGTGTAGAGCTGTGACTAGTGGCTTTGTGGAAAAACTTTAAGTATGGTTTCACTTTAGGTTCCACCCACTTTTTCTCTTTATGCTTGTACCCTAATCCAGTTTTATCTCTATATGCCCTCTGATTCATCAAAATAACATTCAGCATTTCAGAACCATTTGTAAATTTTTGTAGGACATTTTGTAATCTATCCCTTTCAGCAGAGATTTTGCTGCAGTTGATGCAGCTCTTTAATGTTGAGGCCTTGGGTTCCGCTAGAGGATCTCCCTTGCCATCTGCTATCGGAAGCTTTTTGGCTTCCGCTAGCTCTTCACTTAGTGAGTCCACCGAGAACTCAAGTGATTCATTTTTCATTCTCAACACCTTGTAAGCCTTACATATACAAAAGAACTCTCTATGAATATCATTATAAGCTTCTTGGAGTTCAGTAAGGGTTACCCCATCACCATGGATGGAGTCGAAGTCTGAAGATGCCTCTTCTCCATCTTCCCTAGCAACAAGGCAAAGGTTTGCAACCTCTTCCTCATCACTAGCTTCTTCATCAGAACAATCTACCCAGATCGAGGACACGAAGGCTTTCCTCTTGTCCTTTGTAACATCCTGAAAAATTTAATTTAGGATTAGGGAGTGTTTTTGGAAATTTTGGAATTTTTAGGGATTTTTGGGATATTTTTGGAAATTTTGAGTAATTAATATGCATATAATTAATTAAGAAATGAAGAGTTTGAAATATGAGGGAGTGGTAAAGCTAAAAATATTTTGAAGTTTAAGAAGATTGGAGGCTGGTTTAAATGGTTTTCGAATTAAAAGAGTACACTATGGCAAGTTTGGGCTACAAATCATCAGAGAACCCCCTTATTTCACCAAACCAAACATGCCCTTCCCCTCCCTCCTTACAAAACCGCCGACACCAACCCCCCCTTTCATTTTTCTTCTTCATTTTCCTTCTTCATTTCCTTCTCCTCCCTCCGTCTTCTTCTTCTTCGTTTCCCTTCCCCGAGCAGCCGCCATGGGCGACGGCGGCGGCCATAGGCGCTGGTGACGTTGAACGCCGTCCGCCTTCACTTTTCCCCTCTCCTTCAACCATTCGGCCTCCCTTCCTCACCTCTTCTTCTCCACCATTTTCTTCATAAATCCACCTCCATCCTTTCATAAAACGTTTCAAAATCAAGTGGGGAAGTTTGGTGTTGCTTTTGTTTAGCCGATCTGCTTCACTCCAACTACCTTTCCCTTCGTTTTCGTTGCATTTTTCCGGCGGCCTGGGTGATCGGCGACGGCGGACGGCGGCGGTGCAAGGTGGGTTTGGTTGTTCTTGTTGTTTTTCGAAGTAAACTTCATCCCAAATTCATTTTCACATTTCTTTGCTTCTTTTTGGATGCAAGTTCGGCCAGCCACCTAAATGGCCGATTTCCGGCGGGTTTCCGGCGACAGCGAGCTCCGACGAGGCAAGCAAGTCCGGATTTGAACTGAGGTGACTCTTTTCTTCCCTTTTGTACCTTTAATCTTGCGAATTGGTGAGATTGAGAGGTGACCAATAAGGGTTCGTTTAGGGTTTTGATTTGGGGGAAAAATCACTGGTTGAATTAAAGCTTATAGATTTTGAGTTTTTCAAGCAATTGGAGCATGATTAATGTTTTCAAAGTTGTATGTTGATTTTTCAACAATTTCCTCTCTTTGGCCGATTTGGTTTTATGCAAGGGGTGACTAATGTTGTGTTTCAAGTCTGATAAATGAATGGTTGTTGTTGTTCTGTGATAGCATTTGTACTTTATGTGATGATATAGCTTTAATGATTTTGCTTTATGGTATGTGAGTATTGAATGTTAGTTATAGCTAAAATGGTGTAAGCATATATGTTACAAATTCGAATATGGCTGGATATGTATGTGTGAGTTTGATTGAGCATGATAGGTTATAATTTTTATTTATCCCTACTTTGCTTGTGCTTTGACATTGTTGTTCTGGGGTTGCAAAGAATGACAATAACTGATGCGAATGCATTTGTGTTGAATGAAGGGAGGTTGTTGAAATGATTCTTGTATGTATGATAGATGTCTAAACTGGCGGGTAATCATTGGGAAGCTTCTTACATCTCTGTTTTTGATTATTGTGCGGGTATATAAAGAAGTAAAAATAATGGTGATGCTTGTGTGTATAAACATGGACATAGCTCAATGAGGATGTGGTATGTGATTATGAATGTTGTACATTTTCTTTTACTGCTATGGTTGAGAGGATTTAGGAAGTAACAATTGTTTTAATCACTGTTGGGCAGACTGATTTTTGGATGTGCCTTTAAGATTGAAATCAAATTTAAATCTGACTTTTTATTTTTATCTTTATTTTTCGATTTCCAAGTGCAAACAAGATTTAATGTTTCTTTTGACCCATGTGACAAATATTGATCAAGTTATTAAAGGATTCTTGAATTTTATCAAGAAACCTAATAATTATAGGCAATTTTCGGTCTATAGTGTAAAAGTTTGAGTTGGTGGATGTTTGATACTTAAAGTTGTTGATATTACATTCTTGCATGGTTTCGTGCTAGTTTGGTTTTTGGAGGTTTAATGTGAATTGAATAAGAAATTGGAATTTCCTTGTTTTCTCTGTTACTTTGGCTAAATGAAGGCTACAGAAGAGAAAGTTTAATGTTGATGTTCACCTAGTTCCTATTTTACTTTAAGTCTGGTATACTTGAATGTAAGTTTGGATAAAGCATAAACTTTTCCTTGTCTTTCCTTGAGATTTGGTTGAAGTAGGAGTATAAGTGAGTGCGCCAAGTGTATGTGAATGTATGTTTAAATAGGAGTGATTTCTTAAAGTTTTGAGGAAGTGTTTGATTTCCTTTTTCTTCTTAATCATAACTCTCTATGATGATTGATTGATTATAAGTATGGTACCTTGATTGTGAATGGTGATATCAAGTTTATTGTGGGTTGACTATTTTTTTGGTGATGATTACCATATTCTCGGGTTAATTTATTGAAATGGTAGGATTATGATAATTAATGGATGAGTTAAGCATTGTTATGCTAATTTTGTTTTGGTGTGAGTGTTTCTTATTTTTTTTTTTAGTATATGGTTATACGTAGAGGTTTATTGTATTGTAAAATTGTGTTAATTGTAGGATTGTATTAGTGACTTGTTAATTTGAAAAAGGACCTATGAATTACATAGATGAAGGGATTGGGTAGTAATTTCATAAGACCGAGAGCGACGTAAAGTATTATAAGTTGGAGGTGGTATTAATATAACCTTTTGTGTTATATTATTTTAGGAATACATATTGGTGATGGTACTTGAGGGAAATCTATAAGAAATGATAAGGAAGAACAACAGAGTGCTAAGTGCTACAGGTAATCACTCTTACCTTGCTATAACATTGAGGGTGATGTTAGTTAGGATTTTCAAAATCCTTTCTAGCCCTCAAAACATTTAAAAGTTATTTTTATACAAAACAGGCTATCGGGTGCCTTTTAAACACGATTATATTTGTATAAAGAAACTTTTTACATTATATACATAGTATCCTGTCTAGTGGTTGTGATTCTCCTGGAATAGTGGGTATATTTAGATGTGGTGCTCTGACAGCAGTGTTGATAGGTTATTCAATGGAAAGTGATGGAGGTTGTGGTGAAGTTATATATTTTTGGTACTTGGATAGGGGTATTGAAAAGTGAATGGTATTAGAAAGTATCAAAGTTTGTGATTAAGGTATTGAATGAGCTTGAGATGTGAAAAGAGTTATGATCATTGCATGACACTGAGATATGTACCATCGCGCGATGATAACCGTTCGATAGGCCAATCAACGGTTATTTGTACGGGTCAACAGATTGGAGACTGTGACCAGCAGTCTTCTGATTGGAGACAGGGACTGCTCCCTTTCTGATTGGAGACAGATTGGGGTTTCCCTCTCATGGGTTTACCAGGGAGGGAAATCGCCCCCTCACTTTTGAGAGGGGCACAGTGTCAACTCATTTGGAATACATATAGGGCTCGAGTGTAGTGCCTCCCGGATGGCATGAGTTGAGCACCAGGGTTGTACATGGATTAAAGCTGAGAAGTATGTGTTGGAGATTCACAATAATGACTGCATGGATTTGGAGATTTGACGGAGAAGTTTATTGATGTGGATTTTGATTGAGGGGTTTTGAGTGATATTTGGAAAGTAGAAAAGATGGAATTGATTTGTTTTGGATGTGACAGAGGCTATGGAATGATAAATGGATAGAGACTTAATTCTCTTATATATATGTATTGATTTTTAAACTTTGGTACCCTTTAGACGCCCTTACTACCGCACATCTCACTGTTATAGTGAGTTAAGCGGTGATTACTGGGACAAATTGTCTCATTCCACGATTACTGACATTTTTGCAGGAATTCATGCACAGGCGCAAGCATCAGGAAAGGGAATTAGGTAGTAGAGGTTATGTAATTTATTTAGAGTTGTATATTGCCAATTTGTATAGGTCTGCATTCGTTTCCGCTTATATTTATGTGTTTTTGATATTATTGGACATTAGGTTGCTTATTTTTCTAACCATGTTAGGTGATTCTTTTCTAACATGGTTAGCTATTAATTATCCATGATAGTATTTGTTAGAATCTTAAGTTTTGATGGTGACTTAGGTATGATATGGTCTAGTACTTAAAAGAACATAATTAACACTTAGGAAGGATTAGATGACATGGTTAGAACCCTGAGTTAGATCACTTGTGAATGCAAGATCATTTCCGGAAGTATTAGCACTAGAGTCACAACCGGATGCAGATTCACTTCCGAATGAATTAAGTCTAGCGCTCACGGATGCGGAATCACTTCCGGATAGACTAGGACTCGCGCACGCGGATAAATGTGTCATCCCCCAGCGGCAGCGAGTAACTCACTAGGGATTTAACTTAGTCCATGAACATTAGGTACACAAACCTTAAGACTAAGCTATGACTCAACCGGAAGTGAGTTTACTTCCTGTTAGATTTAGACTGGCGCAGAGCGATGGAATAGATCTCACCCCAAGCGTCAGTGAGTCTACTTCGCCAAGTGAAAGCACTTCCTGTTAGATTTAGACTGGCGCAGACTGATAGAATAGAATGACCCCAAGCGTCAATGAATCAGCCTCGTCAAGTAAAATTGCTTCCTGATAGATTTAGACTGGCGCAGGCTGACAGAATAGATATATCCCCAAGCGTCAGTGAATTAGCCTCGTCAAGCGAAATTGCTTCCTGTTAATTTTAGACTTGCACAGGCTGATAAAAGAGATATAACCCTAAGCTTTAGTGAGTTCACCACGTCAAGTAAAAGTGCTTCCGATAGCTCAGTGACTAGCGCTGACTGTTGGAATGAAATACACTGAGCGAGAGTAAGTGATGGTGAGCTAGATCCTTCATCAAGTGAAAGTACTTCCGGATGTAGAAGTGCTTCCGGATACATCCTAGACTAAGTAAACTCCCACTTCATGTGATTGTGTGTTGACTTAATATACATAGCATGAACAAATGACACACTGAGTCACTTAGGAAGACTTAGAGTAAACTAACGAGACTTAAGCTGACTATTGGAATAGAGATCCCTTAGAGTCAGTAGACATTACACTAAGTCAGAACATAGTCTAAGTAAGACTACTTCCCATAGCAAACTTCCCACAACATGTATAGTTTTACTATATCTGATTATATATATTGCTATGTTGGACTAACCAGTATGTGCAGAACTTAATCACACTTCCGGATGCAACTGAGCTTCCGGATGCAAAGACTCTTGGCATTGGATTTCAGAGATTAACACTTGCAGAGCAAGATTGCCACTTCCGGATGAACGATGATCATCCGTCAGCAAGAGTACAAGAGTAAATGTCACATACTCGGAAGTCAGAATGCTTTTGTCAGAGCAGAGGTGTCAGGACTACTTTTCAGAGATAAAGCAAGTCAACCCTGCTGAGCATTTAAGAAGATGTTCCTTCCAACGGTAACAAAAGGATAACAGATATTCAAACAACATTGTTACCTACCAAGCATGAGGAGTATGAGAACATAATCTGAAGATTCACTCAAGGTGTCAAAGCTCATACTACCCACAAGAGTCGGAGTCCATAAGAGAGCTTCTGATAGCAAGAGAGCATCCAATAGCAAAGCACTCTTATCATTCATGGACAAGTGCTTGGAAGACAAAGTTCCTCTATGATAGCAAGCAGAATGTTAGAGTCCACGAGCTTCACTTCAGTTAGCAAGAGAGCTTCCGATAGTAAGTCTCTTAGCATCCTGGACTTATGCTTGAGGAACGAAGTCCTCATCTGACAACAAGCAAGAGTCAGACCGTACAGTGTATAGATGTCAGAACGACTTTTGCCAGAACAGTGTTGTCAGAACAGTGTTGACAGAACAGCTGGACAAAGCACCCTATTCAGATAAAGCAAAGTCAACTCTGCTGTGCATTAATGAGGACAACGTAAACAAGGCCCAACGGCTATATTCAAACGGCCTTATTGCCTCTCCAACGGTTGGATAATCAGAGGCTGGTATAAAAGGAACATCTACATTCAGAAGAGAGAGAGAGAACCGAGCTTATTGTCTGAAACACTATTCTACATTCCTCTCATCTTCTACTCTCGAACTTAGATATGTAATATTCTTAGAGAGTGATTCTTTTGTGCTTAAGTGAGTAACATCATCTACTCTTAGAGAGAGTCATTCGAGCTTAAGTGTTTAGCACAATCAGTTCATAGAGTGAACATAATTGTAATCTTACATTTTGTAAGGGGGAGCATTTAGAAGTTTTCTAAATCTCCATAGGTTGCAAGTTAGCCCGTAAAACTTGCGTTTGTAAGGTTTGCAGGTGAACCCGTTGTAAAACCTGTGGGTTGTTAGGTGAACCCGTGCTCGTAAAACCTAAAGTGTAAAGGCTTCTCTTGTGCCTGGTTTAAACAAGAATAGTGGATTGAAAATCTCAGGTGGAGCCTGGGGACTGGATGTAGGTCTGGGTGACCGAACCAGGATAAATTTATGTGTGCATAAACTTACATTTAAACATTCTATTTTTGCATCACATAACATACTGACTTGTGCATACCATTACTCAGTAACATCATCACCAAGCACAAGCAGTCTTTATAAAAGAAATAAAGTTTTTATTCCCTCACCCAATTCACCCCCCCTCTTGGGTGATAGCCACGCATTTCATTTGGTATCAGAGCAGGTCACTTGTTTAAAGGATCCAACGATCTCAAGTGTAAAGACCTTGGCTGATTTGGGTTAAAATGTTTTCCAAAGGCCTTGATCATACCATTCCACCTGTGTTAGAAAATATTGATTTTTGTTGGTGGAAAGCAAGAATGGAAAGTTTTATACAATCCACTAGTTTGAAAATGTGGGATATTTTTGAAAATGATTTTGATTTCAAACCAAGAGGAAACTGGACTGAAAAGGAGAAAAATTTGTTTTCCTTAAATATTAGAGCAATGCAAATTTTATACAAAGGCTTAACTGAAAATGATTTCCAGAAAATCAAACATTGCTCTAGTGCTAAAGACATTTGGAATACTCTTGATGTGATATATGCTTCTAACCCATCTCTTGAAAGCGCAGCTGTCCAAAGCTCAACTCGTGCTCGTTGTGGATCATCTACTGATGAGCTTCTGGAAGCTGATATTGAGGAAGCAGGCTTCAGTGAGGAGAGTATCCATTTCTGCCTAGAAGATTCAGAAAGTGAGGTATCTGGATCTGAACTTGAACTTTCTAAATTGCAAGATGCATACAATGAGTTATATACCGAATATTGTAAACTTGCAAAAGAACTTCTAGGCTTAAAAGAAAAAGATAGGAAACTTGAAAAACTAATTTCTTCTTCTACGTCCAAAGTTTCCAAGGTTTCTTTTAAAGAATTAGTGGTTCCGATAGTTAGCCCACGATCGGCAGGGAAAACTTCAACATGTCTTGAAAAATGTTTTGATTGTAAACACTTGTTGAAGGAAAAAGAAGAGCTTTCAAAAGAAACTGAGATTACAAAGGAACAAAAAGCTTTTCTAAAGAAAACTAATCATGATAATAATAGAAAACCCCATTTTGATTATCATTCCATTATCTGTCATCATTGTGGTAGATTAGGACATATTTCTCACACATGCAGTCTTAGAAGAAATCTAAATGTGAGAAATAAATTTGTATGGATTTCTAAAGGACAAGTAAGGTCCAGTGCTAACCAAGTAGGACCCAAGTACAAATGGGTACCAAAACATCCTCCTAGTGCCTTACTTGTGCAGGAAAGATCAAGAGTTTCTCTTACCCCAAAGGAGAGAACTCGTGGCGATGCAACTGCTGAAAACCCCTGGTACAATCATAAGAAGCAATGTGCAACCACCAGGAACAATGGTTCTGTCTCAAGGATGAGCTATCACAAAGTTCCATTCAACTATCCTGAGAAGAACAAGAGAGAGTGGACTCCTCGATCAACATTGAAAAGGCACTTGAATCCTAACTCTCAGAAGAAAGTGCTTCGAACCAAGGATAAGTATAGAAGATCTTCTTGGGAAAGGCAATTCCGAGGTTCAGCAAGACTCAGGACTTTATCTCATCTGAACAATCAGTCAAGTCTTGATAAGCATTCATCACGCATAGATGGTGATATCATTCCTACCTTCCTCTTTACTCGAACAATCACTTGGGTAGTAAATGCATGATGGGCTTAACAGTTTTACTCATATATGCTTAGCGAATCTTTTAAGGGCGTCTTTCATGAAAGAAAATAGTTTATGCATTCACCTTGATTTTTGAAAGATCCTTTTGATATACAAACTTTCAAAACAAATTCTGATCCTCTTTAAATCTACATGACAACCATACCTCATGATAGCACTCAAAAGTTATATCTGATTTTCCATTTCATGTGGTATCTCTTGCATCAAGCTTTTCAATGCATAAGCAGCTATGGTTTCGAGAACAATACATCCCTCCTAATTACATCTTTAAGTTCTCAATCTACTAATGATCTCAGTTCAAGTTTGTGGTTTAAGAATGTTGACACAGATTATTGAAGCTTGAACAATGAATATAACCAAGAGAGAATGACAACGAAAATGTCTCTTATCAAGATGTGTGGAATGGCTATACCAACCCTGAGAAACTCTCGCCAATACACATGAGCATTTCTATCCCTTACATATTCTGTTGTGAAATTAAATGGATAGACTCTCTCTTGTCTGACATGCATTAGAAATCTTAGGAAATGCCTTGAATTGAACTCTGCTAAGATCTGTAAAACATGGCATAGAATCACAAGCATGCTATAATCTGTATTAATTTCAAGCTTGTTGATATCCTAAGAACAATGAGATCACACTGAGCATATCTAGAAGAACTTGAGCAAAAATTTGGAAATTATTCTCGTAATCATATGCTGAAATTTGGTTGTTTTTGTAAACCGAATCTAGTCTTAAAATCAAACTATTCTGTGAGCATGAAAATTTCCAGTATTTCATTTTTGTGAGGATGAAGATTTTTCAAAATTTCATTGTGTTAAAAATTCACATGTCTTCATGATCTAACATGAACATCCTTGAGGCATATTTATTGAACTATACTTGCTTATGAAACTCTGAAAGTATGCCACCTGTTTGATACTCTTTGTACTATAACATTGATATTTATCTATGAGAGTATAAATAGAGTTCATGTCTTGATAGTGAAACTATGTGAACGTATAGACAATTTCAAAATTAGTTTTCACATAATCATTGTTCATATTTTCTTAAACCAACTAGCAAGCATGATTTCTTAAAATTATTAACTTGTGGTGATTAACACAGATTGACTTGAATGTCCAGAGGATGGTCTCCAATGTTAAATCTTAAGTTCTTTCACTGACCATCAGAAAAGCACTTGTTTCCTCAAGCACATGAAGGCCCATTCATCAAGTTTGAGCAAGGATGCTTTCGCAACAATCAGCGCTTTCGATAGCAGGCCAACTATTGAACCATGGGAAGAGTAGAGTGACTGCCCAGTCATGTCTGCTTTTGGTTGTAGCTCAGCTTGCCGAAGCGAATCATCAAAGCACTTGCACTAGGGGTTTCCACTTGAGATAGCACATCTCTTGAAGATGTCAGGAAGCATGCTTATCTGCATATGATTAAGATTCATGAGTCTAATAGAGTCTGGAGATTCCTCATCTGTGGTAACATCTACACCTTACCATCTCTTATATATGATGCATACATGGCATTGGTAAGGGTGTCAATTTAGGATTTCTTTGCTCAATCTGCATTGACTTCAAAATCATTCACTGCTTTAGAAAATCATCCTAGCTCACACATCTGTATCCTTTATATGACACGCTGGAAAGTAAATTGATAACATACCTCTCTTATATGCTTCCTTTCTTGATTCAGTAATGATTAACCTTAATATAGAAGAGAAGTAAAGGACATTACTCGATAATGATCCCTTGAAAATAGAGAGTTGCATGCTGTCATAGATAATAAACTCTTGAGATGCTGTGATGCAATTATTTGGAAATTATTTTTGGCACTTTAAACTCACAAATTTCATTTGACTTGATTTCATTTTTCACATGGTATCACAAATTTCACTTGGCATTCAATCATTTCATTTGATATCACAAGTTCAAACTCACATATTTCATTTGATTTCATTTGGTATCACGAATTTAAAAATCACAAATTTTCAATTGATATCATAATCATCATTTTAAACGCACCAAAATTATTTTGATATCATGTTAATCATTTCAAGAGGGTCAAAATTACTTTTGATGTCTTTTATATTTAAAAAGGAACTTTCACCTTCAAAAAGAGAACTGTTTTTGTATGTTTTGATCTAGACTTAATTCTTGCAAAACATGTTCTGTTATCTTGCATAATGGTTAGGGAGAGTAAACACACTTAGAATACTGAATCAATATTTTCTTCCTTCTGTCTCACACTGTTTAGTTATCCTACATAATATTTAGGGAGAATAGGGAGAAATATTAGGTAGAAAGCCCATTCCTAGGAGAACGATAGAAGTATCCCCATCCCTAAGGCTAGCTTGCACTTGTTGAATTTTGATGAAGCCAAAAGGGGGAGAGAAATGAGACACGAGATGTCTAGAGATGAGACATGAGATGTCTAGAGCTGAAAGATAAGATATCTGGGGAGAGAACTGGGAATGAAATATAGCTCTGGAAGTGATCTAAGTTTAATTATGTTCTCTAGTCATCTATGGGTTTGTCATCATCAAAAAGGGGGAGAATGTTAGAATCTTAAGTTTTGATGGTGACTTAGGTATGATATGGTCTAGTACTTAAAAGAACATAATTAACACTTAGGAAGGATTAGATGACATGGTTAGAACCCTGAGTTAGATCACTTGTGAATGCAAGATCATTTCCGGAAGTATTAGCACTAGAGTCACAACCGGATGCAGATTCACTTCCGAATGAATTAAGTCTAGCGCTCACGGATGCGGAATCACTTCCGGATAGACTAGGACTCGCGCACGCGGATAAATGTGTCATCCCCCAGCGGCAGCGAGTAACTCACTAGGGATTTAACTTAGTCCATGAACATTAGGTACACAAACCTTAAGACTAAGCTATGACTCAACCGGAAGTGAGTTTACTTCCTGTTAGATTTAGACTGGCGCAGAGCGATGGAATAGATCTCACCCCAAGCGTCAGTGAGTCTACTTCGCCAAGTGAAAGCACTTCCTGTTAGATTTAGACTGGCGCAGACTGATAGAATAGAATGACCCCAAGCGTCAATGAATCAGCCTCGTCAAGTAAAATTGCTTCCTGATAGATTTAGACTGGCGCAGGCTGACAGAATAGATATATCCCCAAGCGTCAGTGAATTAGCCTCGTCAAGCGAAATTGCTTCCTGTTAATTTTAGACTTGCACAGGCTGATAAAAGAGATATAACCCTAAGCTTCAGTGAGTTCACCACGTCAAGTAAAAGTGCTTCCGATAGCTCAGTGACTAGCGCTGACTGTTGGAATGAAATACACTGAGCGAGAGTAAGTGATGGTGAGCTAGATCCTTCATCAAGTGAAAGTACTTCCGGATGTAGAAGTGCTTCCGGATACATCCTAGACTAAGTAAACTCCCACTTCATGTGATTGTGTGTTGACTTAATATACATAGCATGAACAAATGACACACTGAGTCACTTAGGAAGACTTAGAGTAAACTAACGAGACTTAAGCTGACTATTGGAATAGAGATCCCTTAGAGTCAGTAGACATTACACTAAGTCAGAACATAGTCTAAGTAAGACTACTTCCCATAGCAAACTTCCCACAACATGTATACTTTTACTATATCTGATTATATATATTGCTATGTTGGACTAACCAGTATGTGCAGAACTTAATCACACTTCCGGATGCAACTGAGCTTCCGGATGCAAAGACTCTTGGCATTGGATTTCAGAGATTAACACTTGCAGAGCAAGATTGCCACTTCCGGATGAACGATGATCATCCGTCAGCAAGAGTACAAGAGTAAATGTCACATACTCGGAAGTCAGAATGCTTTTGTCAGAGCAGAGGTGTCAGGACTACTTTTCAGAGATAAAGCAAGTCAACCCTGCTGAGCATTTAAGAAGATGTTCCTTCCAACGGTAACAAAAGGATAACAGATATTCAAACAACATTGTTACCTACCAAGCATGAGGAGTATGAGAACATAATCTGAAGATTCACTCAAGGTGTCAAAGCTCATACTACCCACAAGAGTCGGAGTCCATAAGAGAGCTTCTGATAGCAAGAGAGCATCCAATAGCAAAGCACTTTTATCATTCATGGACAAGTGCTTGGAAGACAAAGTTCCTCTATGATAGCAAGCAGAATGTTAGAGTCCACGAGCTTCACTTCAGTTAGCAAGAGAGCTTCCGATAGTAAGTCTCTTAGCATCCTGGACTTATGCTTGAGGAACGAAGTCCTCATCTGACAACAAGCAAGAGTCAGACCGTACAGTGTATAGATGTCAGAACGACTTTTGCCAGAACAGTGTTGTCAGAACAGTGTTGACAGAACAGCTGGACAAAGCACCCTATTCAGATAAAGCAAAGTCAACTCTGCTGTGCATTAATGAGGACAACGTAAACAAGGCCCAACGGCTATATTCAAACGGCCTTATTGCCTCTCCAACGGTTGGATAATCAGAGGCTGGTATAAAAGGAACATCTACATTCAGAAGAGAGAGAGAGAACCGAGCTTATTGTCTGAAACACTATTCTACATTCCTCTCATCTTCTACTCTCGAACTTAGATATGTAATATTCTTAGAGAGTGATTCTTTTGTGCTTAAGTGAGTAACATCATCTACTCTTAGAGAGAGTCATTCGAGCTTAAGTGTTTAGCACAATCAGTTCATAGAGTGAACATAATTGTAATCTTACATTTTGTAAGGGGGAGCATTTAGAAGTTTTCTAAATCTCCATAGGTTGCAAGTTAGCCCGTAAAACTTGCGTTTGTAAGGTTTGCAGGTGAACCTGTTGTAAAACCTGTGGGTTGTTAGGTGAACCCGTGCTCGTAAAACCTAAAGTGTAAAGGCTTCTCTTGTGCCTGGTTTAAACAAGAATAGTGGATTGAAAATCTCAGGTGGAGCCTGGGGACTGGATGTAGGTCTGGGTGACCGAACCAGGATAAATTTATGTGTGCATAAACTTACATTTAAACATTCTATTTTTGCATCACATAACATACTGACTTGTGCATACCATTACTCAGTAACATCATCACCAAGCACAAGCAGTCTTTATAAAAGAAATAAAGTTTTTATTCCCTCACCCAATTCACCCCCCCTCTTGGGTGACAGCCACGCATTTCAGTATTCAGGTTGTATTAGTTTATTCTTTTCTATCATGGATAATGATTATTATTAGGAAATCCTTTTCCTAACTATGATAAATTTATTAATATTATGGAAATCATTTTTCTATCATAGTTAGTCAGGGTATTATTGAATTAATTAGGAATTAGTAACATGATGTTACATCCTTCCCTTTGACTCTCTGAAGGCTCGGGCACTCAGCTTTGAAATGACCAGGCTTCTTACATTCAAAGCACACAGGAGCCCTTTCCTTCTTATGATCCTTCTTATGGCTAGATTCTCCTTTCTGAAAGCCTCCTTTCTTTCTGAAGAACTTTTTGAACTTTCTCACCATCATAGCCATTTCTTCATCGTCTATATCTTCCTCATCATCCTCAACATCATCATCATTCCTTTCCTTGCTGGGAGCAACAAGAGCAAGATTTTTGGTTTTAGCAGCAGCTTGAGGAGCTCTTTAGGCCAACAGGGTTGGTTCATACTCAGCCAGAGAACCAAATAAAGCAGTGATAGAGCTGGTTGACTCTCCCTGGACTTCCTGTAGAATGGTCACCTTGGTAATCCAGTCACCCTTTAACACCTTTAGGATTTTGCTCACTTGTTCTTCCTCAGGAATGTCCTTTCCCAGAGAGGCTAGGTTGTTTATAAGATGGGTGAATCTGAGCTCCAACTCTCTGATTGGCTCATTTGGAAGCATTGTGAACTTGTGAAACTCCTCAACCAACATCTCATCGCGTCTGGCCTTCACTCCCTTGGTTCCAGAATGAGCTGCCTCAAGAGCCTCCCACATATCTTTTGCTGTTTTGTGGTGGCTTATCCTATGAAACTCCTTCGGGCTCAAGGCACACTGAATATAGTGGACGGCTTTGTGGTTCAGTTCAACTAAAGCATAATCTTCATTGGTGAATCTGGATCGTGGCTTTGCAAAACCCTCATCATCTAGAGGAACATTGTTACCATACTCTATCACATCCCAGATACGAAGACCACTGGCCTTGATGAAGGTCTCCATCTTGAACTTTCAGAAGGGATAGTTATACCCATCAAAGCCAGGAGGCTTGTTGGGCTGCATAGCTACATCGGGAAGAGAATGATATTCAACATCCATCACTGGATCTTTTCTTTCTAGATTCGCTAGAATCAAGTCAGAAAGACCTCGCTCTGATACCAAATGAAAGTGAGGATGCACAAGAGCGGGGGTGAATTGTTCTTTTCTGGCTCTCTTCGTTCCCCTTTAAATGAATCTCTTTATAATTTATAATCTTTGTAACTGTTGATGCCCTTGTAAAATTTATAATCTTTGTAACTGTTGATGCCCTTGTAAAATTTTTCTTTTCCAGAAATGACACTTTTACCCTTCAAACTATGATAATTTATAATCTTTGTAACTGTTGATGCCCTTGTAAAATTTTTCTTCTCCAGAAATGACACTTTTACCCTTCAAACTCTCCTCTGCTTGCTTAAGGGCCCTCTCACGAATAGCTCGAGCATCTCTAGAAAAGTCGGTTTCTGTCTCAAGTACAGCAGTTGCTTTGTTATCATGTTGCACTTGAATCTCTTTAGAAGACTCAAAATGAAACATCTTCTTTTCTGGCTCCTCTTGTTCTTTAGATGTCGTGCTTTTTGAGGGACCAGTGGAAAAGAACAACTTATTGTCAGGCTTCACTTGTTTCTTATGTATGTTTAACAACGAGTTTGAATCCTCATCATTATCCTCATCATCAATAGTACGTTTTCTAATATTATTCCTATTAACTTGTTTCTTGAAGAAATTACAAACTGAAAAACACAAGAAACACAAAATTACACAACTTGCAGCAAAAAAAAAACAGAGACACAACTTAAGTTGCGTATCCAGGAGTACAAAGGTCTAAGTGTGGGGGAAATGATTGCACCATATATTTGTGTATCTTTTCATGGTCAAATCCATTGAATTAATGCATGTTTTGATAATAATTGCACTTATTTAGCATAGATTCTAGCTATTGCTTAAGTTGTTGAAATTTGTTCTAGTTAAGGGCAATTTTGTCATATTTAACTTGATTTATTGTCATTCATCTTTTTGAACTTTGTGATGCTACTTCAAGTATTAATCTCTTGTAGGTTAATGGAAGAAAACACTCAAAAATATCATGGAAGCAAGGCACAAGAAATAGGAAGCAAGGAAAGCAAAAAAGGTGGAAATGATCAGTTTGGCGCCCTCGGGCGCCATCTGGGAGCCATTTAGGCGCCATTACAGAGAGGCGGCGCCCTAGGCACACCCGTGGGTGCCATCTGGGCGCCATCGGTGCCCAAGCGGTGCCCATGGGCGCTACTCTGCAGCCAAAAAATCAGCTATGCGAATTTAGGGTTTCTACATCCTATATAAGCTTCCTAACACCCCAAGCCTGGGTAAGTTTGACCCAAAAGCTGATATAGGTGTTTTCATAGGATATTCCCTTAGGAGTAAGGCTTTTAGAGTATTCAACATGAGAACTAGAACTGTAGAAGAATCTATGCATGTTGTATTCGATGAGAATCCTACATGGGAACAATCCACAGAAGATGATGGTATATTAAATTTCTCAAAACCACCATCATCTTCACCACCAAAAGAAACACCAGCAAGTGATCCCAAGGAAGAAGATGAACCCAGTGATGAACCTAGAGTGCAGACGGTGCCTGATGAGGTACAGTTGCCAAAAGCTAGGAGACATCACAGGGATCATCCTCTTGACCAAGTGCTTGGTGATGTTTCTTCTGGTGTCAGAACCAGAAGGCAAGTTTAAAATGAAGTTGAGTTTGGAGCCTTCTTATCTCAGATCGAACCAACTTCAGTTGAACAAGCTCTTGAGGACTGTGATTGGATTATTGCCATGCAGGAAGAGCTTAATCAGTTTGAAAGAAGCCAAGTATGGGAGATAGTCCCAAGACCGTCTCACCAATCCATAGTTGGGACCAAATGGGTCTTTAAGAACAAGCTGGATTGGTAGCCAAAGGGTATAACCAAGAAGAAGACATAGACTATGAAGAAACCTTTGCTCCAGTTGCAAGACTTGAAGCAATAAGGATTCTTCTAGCCTTTGTATCCATGAAAGGTTTTAAATTATATCAAATGGATGTGAAGAGTGCTTTTCTTAATGGTTATATTAAGGAAGAGGTTTATGTTGAGCAACCTCCTGGCTTTGAGGATCATAAGCACCCTAAGCATGTGTATAGACTAAAGAAAGCATTGTATGGCCTGAAACAAGCTCCTCGAGCTTGGTATGAGAGACTCAGCAGCCTTTTGCTAGGAAAGGGTTTCTCAAGAGGCAAATTAGATAATACATTGTTTATTTTGCATAAGGATAGAAACATGCTAGTTGTCCAGATTTACGTTGATGATATCATTTTTGGGGCAACTAATGAAAAACTCTGTGAAGAGTTTTCTAAGACTATGCAGGGGGAATTTGAGATGTCAATGATGGGAGAACTAACATTCTTCCTAGGCCTGCAGATTAAGCAAAAGAAAGAAGGCATCTTCATCTCCCAAACTAAGTATTGTAGAGAGCTCCTCAAGAAGTTTGGGATGGATGAATGCAAGGAGTATGATACTCCCATGAGCACCACTGCCGCACTCGATGCTGATGTAAAGGGAAGTACGGTCAGCCTGCCAATGTATAGGGGAATGATAGGTTCCCTACTGTACTTAACGGCTAGCAGACCTGATATACAATTTAGTGTAGGCATGTGTGCTAGATTTCAAGTCAACCCCAAGGAATCACATCTAACTTGTGTTAAGCGTATTTTAAGATACCTTGAGGGAGATCAAGAACTTGGTCTCTGGTATCCCAGAGGTAACCAAGAGTTCTTGTGGGCTTATTCTGATGCTGACCATGCAGGTTATAAGACTGATAGAAAGAGCACCAGTGGACAATGTGCCTTCCATGGCGGTTGTCTGGTGTCTTGGGCTAGCAAGAAGCAAACTTGTGTGTCCTTATCATCCACAGAGGCAGAGTATATTGCTGCTGCAAGCTGTTGTGCGCAAGTGCTGTGGCTGAAGAATCAACTGAGGGATCTTGGCCTGGAGTTTCCTGAGGCTCCCATTCTCTGTGATAACACAAGCACGATCAGCCTTTCCAAGAATCCTGTTCAGCACACAAGAACAAAGCACATTGACGTCAGACATCACTTCATCAGAGATCATGTTCAGAAGAAGGATGTCAAGGTGCAATTTGTTCCCACTCACCATTAGAGGAGATTTGGGAATGGTAAACCCAAATGAAGTTTAATCTTCAAAATAAACCTGTGCTTAATTGATTAAAACCTGCAACTATACTAACTTAGGCATCGGAGTGCCAATCTTTAGTTTTGCAGGTCCCCCAATGTTAAATCTTAAGTAAGTCCAACCGGAAGCAAATCCTCTTCCGGATGCCAAGTTGCTGCCGCTTGGTGATGACTCTAATCAACCGGGAGCGCCAGTGTCTGGGTAGAAGACACGTCACCTCACCAAACGTTCCATCTTCCTCCACAGGAAGTTGTGCCTCCTCTGACAGTGTGAAGATGAAATGCGTGGCTGTCACCCAAGAGGGGGGGGTGAATTGGGTGAGGGAATAAAAACTTTATTTCTTTTCGAAAGACTGCTTGTGCTTGGTGATGATGTTACTGAGTAATGGTATGCACAAGTCAGTATGTTATGTGATGCAAAATAGAATGTTTAAATGTAAGTTTATGCACACATAAATTTATCCTGGTTCGGTCACCCAGACCTACATCCAGTCCCCAGGCTCCACCTGAGATTTTCAATCCACTATTCTTGTTTAAACCAGGCACAAGAGAAGCCTTTACACTTTAGGTTTTACGAGCACGGGTTCACCTAACAACCCACAGGTTTTACAACGGGTTCACCTGCAAACCTTACAAACGCAAGTTTTACGGGCTAACTTGCAACCTATGGAGATTTAGAAAACTTCTAAATGCTCCCCCTTACAAATGTAAGATTACAATTATGTTCACTCTATGAACTGATTGTGCTAAACACTTAAGCTCAAATGACTCTCTCTAAGAGTAGATGATGTTACTCACTTAAGTACAAAAGAATCACTCTCTAAGAATATTACATATCTAAGTCCGAGAGTAGAAGATGAGAGGAATGTAGAATAGTGTTTCAGACAATAAGCTCTGTTCTCTCTCTCTCTTAGTTCTTCTGAATGTAGATGTTCTTTTTATACCAGCCTCTAACTATCCAACCGTTGGAGAGGCAATAAGGCCGTTTGAATATAGCCGTTGGGGCCTTGTTTACGTTGTCCTCATTAATGCACAGCAGGGTTGACTTTGCTTTATCTGAAAAGGTGCTTTGTCCAGCTGTTCTGTCAACACTGTTCTGACAACACTGTTCTGGCAAAAGTCGTTCTGACATCTATACACTGTACGGTCTGACTCTTGCTTGTTGTCAGATGCGGACTTCGTTCCTCAAGCATAAGTCCAGGATGTTAAGAGACTCACTATCGGAAGCTCTCTTGCTATCTAAAGTGAAGCTCGTGGACTCTAACATTTTGCTTGCTATCACATAGAGGAACTTTGTCTTCCAAGCACTTGTCCATGAATGATAAGAGTGCTTTGCTATTGGATGCTCTCTTGCTATCAGAAGCTCTCTTATGGACTCTGACTCTTGTGGGCAGTATGAGCTTTGACACCTTGAATGAATCTTCAGATTATATTCTCCTTATCTCTCATACTCCTCATGCTTGGTAGGTAACAATGTTGTTTGAATATCTGTTATCCTCTTGTTACCGTTGGAAGGAACATCTTCTTAAATGCTCAGCAGGGTTGACTTGCTTTATCTCTGAAAAGTAGTCCTGACACCTCTGCTCTGATGAAAGCAATTTGACTTCTGTGTATGTGGCGTTTACTCTTGTACTCTTGCTGACGGATGATCATCTTTCATCCGGAAGTGGCAATCTTGCTCTGCAAGTGTTAATCTCTGAAATCCAATGCCAAGAGTCTTTGCATCCGGAAGCTCAGTTGCATCCGGAAGTGTGATTAAGTTCTGCACATACTGGTTAGTCCAACATAGCAATATATAATCAGATATAGTAAAACTATACATGTTGTGGGAAGTTTGCTATGGGAAGTAGTCTTACTTAGACTATGTTCTGACTTAGTGTAATGTCTACTGACTCTAAGGGATCTTTATTCCAATAGTCAGCTTAAGTCTCGTTAGTTTACTCTAAGTCTTTCTAAGTGACTCAGTGTGTCATTTGCTCATGCTATGAGATGTATAATAAGTCAACACACAATCATATGAGGTGGGAGTTCACTTAGTCTAGGATGTATCCGGAAGCACTTCTACATCCGGAAGTACTTTCACTTGATGAAGGATCTAGCTCACCATCACTTACTCTTGCTCAGTGTATTTCATTCCAACAGTCAGTGCTAGTCACTGAGCTATCGGAAGCACTTTTACTTGACGTGGTGAACTCACTGAAGCTTAGGGTTATATCTCTTTTATCAGCCTGTGCAAGTCTAAATTTAACAGGAAGCAATTTCGCTTGACGAGGCTAATTCACTGACGCTTGGGGATATATCTATTCTGTCAGCCTGCGCCAGTCTAAATCTATCAGGAAGCAATTTCACTTGACGAGGCTGATTCACTGACGCTTGGGGATATATCTATTCTGTCAGCCTGCGTCAGTCTAAATCCAACAGGAAGTGTTTTCACTTGGCGAAGTAGACTCACTGACGCTTGGGGTAATATCTATTCTATCGCTCTGCGCCAGTCTAAGTCTAACAGGAAGCAACTTCACTTGACGTTGCATTTTCACTGACGCTCGGGGTTATATCTAGTTTATCAACCTGCGCCAGTCTAAATCTAACAGGAAGCAATTTCACTTCCGATTGAAACATAGCTTAGTCTTAAGGGTTTTGTACATTTAATGCTCCTAGACTGAGTTATGACTAAGTGAAGTGCTTGCTGTCGCTGAGGGATGAGACATTCATCCTCGAGCGCTAGTCCTAGTCCATCCGGAAGTGATTCCGCATCCGGTTGTGATTCCGCTGTGGGATGAGCCTTTCATCCGTGAGCGCTAGTCTTAATTCATTCGGAAGTGAATCCGCATCCGGTTGTGACTAAACTTAGGATTCAGTGTTAGCAATCTAGACTGGGTTCTAACCATGTCATCTAATCCTTCCTAAGTGTTAATTATGTTCTTTTAAGTACTAGACCATATCATACCTTAGTCATCATCAAAACTTAAGATTCTAACAGAAGAGACACGTGTCAAAAAGGTGCGTCGTTCCAATTAAAATGTTTACGTTTTCCCATGAACAGCGCTTGTTTTCAATGTAGAGTCATTATGTCATCACATCGGTTACTACATGCATAAATAGGCATCAACACTCATTTTCACATGTTACACAAATTTCTTGCCACCAAATTCTCTGAACTTATTCATCATCTTCATCGCATTGTTCATCTTGATCTTCATCTTTTTCTTCTTCTTCATTTTCTGCATTTCTGGGCATTCATCTCATACATACCATTCATTTCATTCAACCCTAAACCACTACACACAAAATGGCCGGCTCTCATGAATCAAACCCCAACACTCAAATAGCCACCTTTTCGAAGAACTCCAAATCTGGGAAATCTGGGCAACATGAACAATCTGGGAAAAAGCATAAGAAGAGGGTCCGTTTTAGCGAAGAACCTTCTTCAAAGCGCCAGCGAGTTGAGGATGATCCCTCTGTTTACATTGATGGGCCGTTGGAAGCAATTTCTCCTGCATTCGAGAACAAGAATCCTTACTTCAACAATGGAATGTTTCTTGATATGAAGAAATTGGAGGATCTGGGTTTCGCTCATTTGAAGGATCATCTCCAGGAGTATATGTGCTAGCTGTGGATCAACAGTGAGTACAACGTCAATGTTCTCAGGGTGTTCTACCAGTCTCTCACGGCCAAGCCCAAGTACAAGAAAGTGAATGAGAAAGAGACCATTGTCCGAGTTGACTTCAAGGCCACAATGAGGGGGAGGAAGCTCAAGTTCTCTTGGAGAGATATCAACCGTTCCCTCGGGGTCACTGACGAGGGTATGAACCAGTGGATTCACCCTGAGAAGCTAAGTCAGGAGGAGCTTGAGACTCTCTATAAGACCAAGGGGAAGAAGGTATCTGCTATGCCTGACCCAAAGAGAGTGCTCCAATATATCTACTCGCGTTTAATGACCAACAAAGGAGGGAACTTTAATGAGTTCACCCAGCTGGACAACCCCTGGCTCCCCAGGTTCCTCACCAAGCAGTCTATCAACCCTGGGCAACTCATAAGTTTGGAGCTGAAGCGATGGTGTGAAGTCAAAGAAAAAGGGGGGAAACTTGCTTATCTTCCATACCCTCAAGTCATCTCCTTCCTCCTGGAGAAGTTCATGATCAAATCCACTGAGGAAGATGACAACGTCAAGTGCCTGCCCATAGGATCGATGAACTTGGGAAAGATGGGCATTAAGTATGACAAGCCAGCGAAGCCCACTTGGTCTGGCTCTCAGGCTGGGAGTGCCTCGCATACAACTGCTCCTTCTGTGTCTGGAGCAGGGGATCAAGAAGTGGATTCCCATGTTGGACCAAGCCGTGCTCCAAGGTTGTCTGCTGCCCAGAAGTCTATGATTGCTGAGTTGCGCAAAGAGATACTTCACAAGCTGCCTGAACCCTTGATGGCCCCTCTGAGAGCAGAGTGTGATGCAGCCTTTCAACAGCAAGAGCAGAGGATCCAGGGCTTGGAGGATCGCCTAGGGAGAGTCGAGACCATTGTCCGAGTTGACTTCAAGGCCACACAACTCCCCTAACCAATCACCTCAACACTCTCCTCACAACACCCCTCATAACTCACCTCAAAATTCCCCTCACAACTTCCCTAGCCACTCCGACACATCCAACCATCAAAGCTCCCCCAACCACTCCCAATCCACCAACCAAATCCTTCACAACCTTAGCTCCTTCTCTTCCATTCCCAACGCGGAGACCCTTAGTTTCTTCACTTCCATTCATCCCTTCAGTTCCATCTACCTGAGAAATCTACCTTCACACCTTCAGAGGATACCTGAGAGAAATATACCTTCCTCTCCCAACTCACCTCCCCTCAATATACCTGGCCTATTCTCAGACTCACTTCCCTTCTTCTTCCCAAGCCCCACTCCTTCACCTACATCCTCTCCTTCACCCCCTTCCTCACCTGAAAGATATGGCCCTGAACCTCCACCTTCCACTTCTCCCAATCCTTCCTCCCTGGCCCTCGCCCTTATTGATGATGCCAAAAGGGGGAGAGAAATCCTAACTCAACCCTCCCTATGGCTAGATGAGGATATTGCTGTTGCACTCCGCCGAGCCATGGATCATCAGAGATTGGATAGAGCAGAAAGACTTATCCGTGGAGAAGCCATCAGGTTTATGCAACAGCAGCGCTCAGACAGCCAGAGGTCAAAATTGGAAATAGTGTTGGTTGAGCAGCCTGCTGAGATTCCACCACCTAAGCGTGAGTCTTCTGCTAAGCCTCCTCCCTCTGTGCCTGCCCAGAACATACTTGAAGAAATTCTGATGAAATATGGGTTAAAAAGGCAAGTCAATCCACCTATAGTGATTGCCACTCCAATCCCTCCTTCTGAGCCAACCTCTGCTCCTCATCTTCCTCCAGTAGTCAAGTTCAGCAGATCAAGGAAGAAGTCCTTTGCCAAAAAGGGTGCTGGTACTTCTGAGTCTTATGAGAGTGAAGAAGAGGAACCACGTGGTCGCTCTGAGGATCATGAGTTAGAAAGGGTATCTCAAGCAGGGGAAGCATCTGAGCCCCAATCCTCCACCCAAGCGCCTCCAGAAGAAATTTCTCCACTTGTGGAAGTTAAGTTAGAGGTGGAAGACATGACTCCAGAGGAATTTGAGCGGTATGGCTGGACTGATCGGATCACCTTTGAACAGCTTGCTTGCCTCGATGCAGAAAGGGAACTTGTTAAGCCTCCTCAAGAGAAAAGGAAAGGAAAAGGCAAGGGAAAGGGGAAAGCAACGTCAAGTCAAGATGAAGACCCAGACTATCCTGTGTGGAATGTAAAGGTCAAGGCTGTCCATTATCCCTTTGGATCCATTCCCATCTCAGAGTCACCATTTGGAGAGTTTGCTGGGCTTACTAAGGTCAATGAACTGAAAAGGGCTATTGAGGAATCTCTGGAGCTTGAAAGGCAAAGAAAGGCCAGAGATGAGGCAGAGCTTCAAGAAATGCTTGCTCAGATTGATCAGAGTGAGAAGGATGCTCAGTTGGCTAAGATGCAAGATGAGTGTAATCAGAAACAATTAGAGAGAGAGAGAGAGGAAAAAGAGACACCAGCTCTGAACCCAAACCCCTCATGCATTTAACTTAGAATTTTTCTTTTCGTATTTCTCATGCATAGTTATCTGCTCACTTGTAAATCTGACTGTTTATTATATTTCTATCTTGTAATTGATTTACTTATTACTAATGAAATTTGCCTTTGAGTTCATCTATGCATTTTATTTGATTCTCTCTAATATGAACTTAATTAGATAACTTAGTTTGTCATCATCAAAAAGGGGAGAATGTTAGAATCTTAAGTTTTGATGAAGACTAAAGTATGAAAGAACAAGTTAAACACTTAGAAAAATTAGGTTAATATAGAACCACAAGTAAGAGTATAACCGGATGTGGATTTACTTCCGGATGGATTAGGACTAGCGCTCGCGGATGAATGACTCATCCCACAGCGGATGTAAGTAAGTCACTAAGTCAGAACTCAGTCTAGGAAAGTTAGAAGTATAAAATCTTTAAGACTAAGTTAGGACACAACCGGATGCAGGAATGCTTCCGGATGATAAGTGACTAGCGCTGCCTATTGGATTAGGTAACACCGAGCGTCAGTGAATATAACTCTAAGTCATAACTTAAGTCTAGTAGGAGTACTTACGGATGTGGAATTGCTTCCGGAAGTAAGAGAGCTTCCTTAGACAAAATAAACTCCCACTGCATGTAACTATGTGTTAATATTGCTAGACTAACGTTCAAGTGCAGCACTGAATGATGTTGCTTCCGGATGTGGAATTGCTTCCGGTAGCAATCAGAATGTCAGAACATACAGCAGTGCAATGTCAGAGTGCTTTTTGGCAGAGCAGAGTTGTCAGAGTTGCTTTTCAGAGATAAAGCAAAGTCAACCCTGCTGAGCATTGATGGAGCATTAATGTTCAACGGTAACAAGGGAATAACAACTATATTCAAACGGCATTGTCACCTACCAAGAGAGAGAATACTTGAAGACACTATATAAAGAAGCTCATCTTCATTTATGAAGATAACTTGGAGAAAAACGTAGAAATCTAGAGAGAGAAATTGAGAGCATTCTTCAAGAATTCAAAACTGCCCAGAAAAGCAAGAGAGCACTTAATACATTGAGAGTTCTATTTCATTTATCCATCTTGTACTTTTTGTAGTTAAGTCTCTTCATTTATTGAGAGCATTCATTGTACTTAAGTGAGTAACATCATTTGTTCTTAGAGAGAACTAAGTTAGAAAATCCTTTGTTTAAAAGGTTGAACCCTTACAGGTTGTAAGGGTGAGTGAGTCTGTAAGGTTGCAAGTGAGCCCGTGCAAAACTTGTGGTTGTAAGGTTGTAAGTGATCCCGTTGCAAAACTTGTGGTTGTAAGGTTGCAAGTGATCCCGTGGTAAAACTTGCGGTTGTAAAGGTTCCAGGTGAACCCGTTGTAAAACCTGGGGATTAGTGGAACTCAATCTGGGTGATTGAGAACTGGACGTAGGTCAAGAGTTGGACCGAACCAGTATAAAAATCTTGTGTGTTTTTATTGTTTGTTTTATTTGGTAGCACAATTCACCCCCCTCTTGTGTGTTTTTATTGTTTGTTTTATTTGGTAGGAGTACTAGGGTTAGGTTTTATGTAGTTTGCATACTTAGGATAACTTGCATTTTCTTATTTATATTAAACGTTGAAAATACCAAAAAGATTGTTTGTCTTTTTGCTTGTGTTAATTGTTGAGATTTTGTTAGTCGGTTGCTTAATAGTGGTTGACATTAGAACATACTTGTTTTTGACATTGCACCCATTTTGCATCCACGACAACTCTCAACTTGCTCAATTTTGCACAGTTTTTCCTGTAACATCCTGAAAATTTAATACAGGATCAAGGAGTGTTTTGGGAAATAATAAATGGAGAAATTAGGAATTTGGGAATTTTTAGGAATTTTTGGTGATTTTTTAGGACATTTTGAAAATTTTGAGTAATAATTGTGCATATAATTAATTAAGAAATTGAAGAGTTTGAATATGAGGCAATGGTAAAACCCAAAATATTTTGAAGGTTAAGGAGATTGGAGGCTGGTTTAAGTGGTTTTAAAATTAAAAGAGTACACTATGACAAGTTTGGGTTACAAATTATCATATACCACCCTTATTTCACCAAACCAAACAAAGCCCTCTCCTCCCTTATAACACCAAAAACACGGCCTCCACCCCTCCCTCACTCTCAAACCTTTCGTCCCCCTCCCTCCCTCTCAAGCTCCGACCCATCGCCTCCTCCGTCTCCGGCGAGTCTTGGCGACGAAGGGCGGCCGCAACGGCGGCCAAGACTGGTGGAACCACCGTGGTCTCCCCTTCCTCATTCGAACTCTCTCTGCCTCTCCAACCCTCAAACCCGTCGTCTCCCTCCTCCCTTCCATCTTCTTTGTTTCTTCCCTTTCCCGGCGGCCATGGGTGACGGCGGCACTGACCCCTTCATCATTGCTTTCCTTTCGTCTCATTCCTTTTCCTAACCTCTTCGTTCCTTATCTTACACCTCTGCTCCGTCGTGTTCTTTGGTTTTCCGGCGGATGCAGCTGCAGCCGGCATGGGAAAGGTAAGTCTTTGATTTTGTTTTCTTTCGTCCCTCAAGTTATTGGTTTCCTTTCAAAGTCGTTTTCCCACTCTTCCTTCTCTTTGGGTTTCTGTTTTAGTTCACATAGGGCAACAACCATTTCCGGCAGTTTTCGGCGACGGCGAAGCCATTTTAGCGCACCTGCAAGTTGGGTTCAAGCTTAGGTTTGTTCTCTTTTTTATTTTATGTGATTTCTTGGCGAGATTTGAGAGTTAGGGTTTGAGTGGGGTTTTAGGATTCAGTTTCAATAATCACCTAAAATCAAAGCTTAGAGTTAGATTTTGTGTTTTCCTAAATCAAATTGAGCATGTATGATGAATTTTAAAGGGAATGCTAAGATCCTCTTCTTTCTCCTTGTGTTGGCCGATGGGTTTCAAGAGGGTTTGAGTTCAAAAATCATTAATTTGTTTTGGTAGGAATGTAATGGAGCTGAAAGATTTTGTGGCATGTTTGTTTGTTGTTGAAGTTGGTGATTTCACAAATTCATATTCTTCTCTTTGCTCTGTCCGTGTGGGATGTTGGTGTGGAAATAAAATTATGATTTCATTTTGTATATGGATATCAAATTTATGATTTTGTGCACATTGTATGTTAAGTTGCTTGATGATTTGAAAGGTTAATAATTCCTATTACATTGGCTTGGGCTGATTTGTGTCCTTAGTGTTTGTCAATGCATATTTGATTCTTGACGGTCTGATTATATATTAGATGCTGGAATTTAATGACTTGCTAAGTGTTAAAGAAGAGTAGGATTCTGTTTGGAGATTTTAACATATAAGTTTTAATCGAAAAGGTGCACATTTGTTGAAGCTTGGGCTGTTTTGCTTTGATTGTAAGATAGATGTCCTACCATATTTTTGTTTTCCAAGGAAATCAGTTACTCTAAATCAGATTTTGTGCAGTGAATATTTTATTTGATAGTATCTTGTTATTTGATAAGTTTATGTCATTCTCATGGCTTGTATATGCCATTTGAATTGTTAGGTGCTAGTAAATTCTGAATTTGAAACTACAATTTTTCTTTGATTCTCATTTTTCTGTTGCATTATCTTATGTGCTTTGTTTTGATAGGTTGTTCTAACTTGTTGGGTGCTTTATATGTTATGATTACAAAGGAATAAATAGTTGTATGGGTGTGTAAGATTAATGTAATGGATATGGAAATGGGCGTTGTATGTGTGAAGTTTAGAAATCTGGACTGATTGATAACTAATGAGTGAAACTAATGAATTGTTGATAATGTTATTGTGTTATTTAAGATAATGTTAATGCTGAATTTGGTGGGTAAAGTTGCTGTTTACATTTCATGTGGTATGAAGGTAACATTCTTAGTTTGGTTTTGCTTATGGATATAATCATCCATGCTTGAACTTAAAGATTGATATGTTAATGTTGCAATATGAAAATGTATGAGAAACTAATTGTATCCTTGAGTTTTGAATGGAAAAGAATTTGCAAATGGTTGCATTGAAGTATGTAAAAATAATCTGAATTATGTTTGACAGTGAAATGTAAAGAGGGATAACAATACTAATCTTGAATATTGAGGATTGGATAGGAATGAATTATGTTAATGTTGAATATGAAGTTGTGTCATAGTTAAAAATCTTTGTAACTTTTTGTTTGATTCCTAAAAGTGAAATGACCTCATAGTTTCCTAAAAAGGTTAATATGTGTGTGTAGAATGTATTACTGTAAGTTAGCATGTTTGTTTGTTGAGGTGATTATGCTTATTTGTTGAATGTGACTAGGCTATTGTACAACAGAATGTTGTTTTGATCAAATGGCAAGCATGAGGAATTTGTTTTCCTTGCTGTATCAATTCAATTAATTGTATTTGATAAGTTTTTGGTTGGCCATGAATTGAAAATCTAAAGCCTTGATGATTATTGTATTTGTGTGACTTGTATGTGCTCATTTTGCAAAAGAAAGAAAAATTAGGAATAACATATTCATGAAGGGATTGGGTAGTCATATAGGAACGAGAGAGACGTTAAAATACTATAAAGAGGGAATGATATTAATTTATCATTTGGCTCTATATTATTATAGGAGTGGATGCAAGTAGGCTTTTGTGGCATCAATAAAGAAAGGTTGAGAAATTTGCGCAAAGTGCTAAAGGGCGACAAGTAATCACACTTTACCTTGCTATAACATTGAGGGTGATGTTAGTTGGGGATTTTGTAAAATCCTTTCTCACCCTCTATATATATATATTATCTTTGAAAGGATATTTTTATACAAAACAGGCTATCGGGTGCCTTGAATACCTGCAAAAATGTCAGTAATCGTGGGATGAGACAATTTGTCCCAGTAATCACCGCTTAACTCACTATAACAGTGAGATGTGCGGTAGAGAGGGCGTCTAAAGGGTACCACATTTAAAACCAATAATATATATATATATATATATATATATATATATATATATATATATATATATATATATATATATATATGTCAAGTCTTTCATTCATCATTCAAGTCCCTCTGTCTAAATCAACTCAAATTCATCATCTCTACTTCCCACATATCACTCAAATCCCTCAGTCAATTCCACATAACTAAATATCACCTCCCCAGTCTCCAATCTAATGTTACTACCACCACAACTCTCACACTCACCTATAGATGCATTGTGCCATCCCGGGGCATTCAAGCATCTAATCTTCACTATATGATTTGACACTGTGTCCCTCTCCATAATGAGGGGACAATTTCCCTCTCTGGCAATCTCCATAGAGGGAACCCCAATTCTGTTTCCATTGCAGAACGGGAACGGTTGGACTCTTCAATGCCAAACAACCGTAGGGGCGGTTGGGCTCTTCAATGCCAAAACAACCGTAGGTCACTTCTCTCAATAAGTCGACCTTTGATCCCCGATCCAATCAATCTGAAAAGGATCATCAGTACAAATAACTGTCGATTGGCCTATCGACAGTTATCATCGCGCGATGGTACATAAATATCTCAGTGTCATGCAACGCTCACAATATCCATCCTTATCCATCCATTTCAATCTCAGACTCCACATCTAATTCCTATCCCCATAACCTCTCAAAGTTATAGTCAGAACTATTCCAACATATGTATCACATAGTCCCACAACAATAATCCAAAATACCTCTCCATATCCCTGTCAAAGTAATAAGATTCCAACACATATATGCTCACATACACAGATTATCAATTCCACCAACCAGGATACTACATATCGTAATCAAATTCTTTATACGAAAATAATCGTGTTTGAAAGGCACCCGATAGCCTATTTTGTATAAAAATATCTTTTCAAAGATAATATATATAGAGGGTGAGAAAGGATTTTACAAATCCTAGCTAACATCACCCTCAATGTTATAGTAAGGTTAAGTGTGATTACCTGTCGCCCTTAGCACTTTGTTGCTCTTCCTTACCGTATATTGTAGATTTCCCTCAAGTACCATCACCAATATGTACTCCTAAAATAATATAACACAAAAGGTTATATTAATACCACCTTCACCTTATAATACTTTACGTCACTCTCAGTCTTATGAAATTACTACCCAAGCCCCTTTCTATAGCCATATTTTGAGGTTGATATTCTTAACTTTATTAATCAAGTTCACCTTTCAGTATTTCTTCACATATGTGAGCTTCTTCCATTTCAATGAAACAAAAGAAACAACTACTTTATACAAGCATGAGAATGAAATCCAATTAAGTTAGAACATCATACACATAATTATTACTCAAAACCTAAATAAAGCAATCATCTTTCATTTACACAAAGAATTATCTAATAATAGCATAACCTGGAAATATCTTAGATTCCATTTCTACATTAAGGGGCAGACATGACTCTCAGGTTAAACTTAAAGTCCAAGCAATCATTCAGCCAAGTATGCAAACATTAACATATTACTGTACATTATTTACACTCCTTAATTATCCGAATATGGTTCATATTAGCATACACTTGATTTGAAACAAGGCACATTCAGCAACCAGAGGCAAATACCCAATATTCAAAACAGATTTCATACATATACATGTATCTTAAACATTTGGCAGCCACCATTCATTATGCATATGATTGCAAATGATAACACCACATGAATATCCACAAAAATCAGAATTGAACATTAGGTTACAATTGAATTTAAGTTACTAGAAAATCCTACAAAAAGGCATAGTAAAACTCCAAGCAAAGAGAACACCCATTTCAAAAGAGCAAAACAAGATTCAAGTGAAAATTTCATAAGTTCTTCTAAAATTGATCATGCAAGTAAATAACAATCATCATACTTCACTGGTTTGTCATATTATCATTAAAACAATTTATAACTTAAGTTTCCATTCATTCAAACAGTATTATTCAATTAAAATATAAAATATGAAAGCAGTGCAAGTTTAACCAAATTTCAGCCTTAGGTAAGTATTTGATGAGCATATTCAACAAAAGTCATAATCCAACTTTTGCCACGCTTCAATCACAAAACTAAGGACCCTTGATAATATTATTCACAAGGATAGCCTAAAACTTGTCCAAAATGCACATCTCAAGTTCAAATAAATTTCTCTATTCTCCTAGGCATTTCAACGAACACCTAGAGTGCAATAATATTCAAACTATAGTTATAAACTCCCCAATCATCATACTCTTGCCTAAAAGCTTCCAAATCGACCAAAACATAAAAAGACACAAATATTCACAATAACCACATACAAACATACCCAAACAAGCCAAAATAAGTGTAGATACATATATTAACCATGAACCTCATCAACCTTATGCACCCCAAAATTCGGGTTTCATCTACAACTACTCCAAACTTCAACCAAGACCAAACTTAAATTCTCAAATCCTTTTCTCTGCTTAGAATTGAAGCCTACTATGTGAATGAATGATTATGGAACCTAGAAATCCCAACTCAATTTCGGATTACCCTCTCAAGGTCTCGGCCAAATCAAAGCACAAGGGTAAAAATGGAACAAAAGTAGCTACCTAAACTCGACATCACCGGATCCTCGCCGGAAATCGCTGGCTCGCCGGAAACCCGCTGGAACTCATCGCTGGAATCAGGCGGAAGAAAAACAAAAAGAAATATTGATGCTGTTGATGAAACTCGAAGAACCATGAAGCCAAAACAAGGAAAAGGAAGAATGAGCTTACCCACGGGTTGTCTACACTCGAGCTCCGCCGTGGCTTGCCGGAACTTCGTCGAACTCGCCGGATTCAGAAGAAGGAATGAGAGGGGCGGACGAAGTGGAAGAAGAAGAAGATAGTGGGGAAAGGGATTACGGTGATGAGGATGAAGGATGAAGTGGCGGAGGTCACCGCCGTTCGCCGCCGAGAAGAAGAGAAACGAAGAAGAAGAAGGCGGAGAGAGGAGGATTCGAAGGAGATGGGGGTCGGAGGCGGAGGGAGCTAGAGAGAGAGAGAGAAAAATGAAGATGAAAGGAAGGAGGAGATGAATTTATATATATACTTTAGGGAAAATTACACTTAACTACCCTAATGTTTATTTTTAATTATATTTTTAGCCCAAAAGTTTGCATATATTACTATATCTCCTTCTTTTCACTATAACATAATCTGAATCCTAATTTTACTTTTCATGAAAGTTTCTATCACCAATTAACTCTTTTATCTATATTTATTTAATTTCCAAACTAACTAAGATTTAATATTCCTAAATTGTCCAAAATATCCTAAAATTCCTCCCTAAGCCTTTAAATTTTCTAAATAACATCTCAATAATTTCTTATTATCTTTAATTTAAAAATTGGGATGTTACACCTCGTGGAATAGTAAAGTTGCAATTGAACTCCTCAAGCGCAATGAAGGAAAGCCTTGTATTTCAAAGCCTCGACATGGAATATCTCACATCCCACCTGGCCCAACCAGATTTCACCAAGAGAGCTTTGAAGGAAACCTCTCTCGTAATGCTAAAGGGAGGCAATTTCAAGATATAAATCATGAAAAATCAACTCAAAATGGAGCCATAGCTACTGATGAGCCCTTATCTCAAGTGGAGACACCACCACTTCTGAAGGAGATTGTTGCCAAAGGCTCAAATTCGCCATCATCAACCGAACAAGGAAACAACAATGTGCATGGAGCCTCATTGCAAAAAGGTAGAGAGGTATATCTTCGTGATCTCCCTTTTCCTAAAGCTTTTATTAAAAGTAGAAAGCATGATAAGCTTGAGGATGATCAAGCTGTTGTTGACTTGTTTAGTAAGATTGAGGTGAATATTCTTTTGATTAAACTTGTTAAACAGGTGCCAGCTTATTCTAAGTTTTTGAAAGAACTTTGCACCTCAAAAAGAAAATTCAAACTTGATGAGAGAGTCCAATTAGGGTCTAGTGTATCTGCAATTTTCACTGATAACATGCTACATAAGAGTCAGGCTCCTGGATCATACACTATTCCATGTACTATTGGTAGAGACCATATTTCTGATGCATTGTTAGACCTAGGTGCAGCCATTAACATGATGCCTAAATCATTGTATGACACCTTAGGATTCAAAGACATGAAGCCTATCAGGACCATTTTGCAATTAGCTGACAAGACCATTAGATATCCATGTGGTGTTGTAGAGGATGTGCTTGTACAAGTTAGGGACTTAGTCTTTCCTGCTGACTTTGTCATTTTAGACACCTCTGCTGATTCTAGTAGTCAAAGCAGTCTCATCTTAGGTAGACCTTTTCTTGACACTGCAAATACAATCATTAACATGAAAGAAAGGTCTATAACTATGTCTGTTGGGGAGCATGAGATTAAATATATGCTTGATAATTCTTCAAAGCATATGCATGAAGTTACTTCATTATATGGTGTTCAAATTGATGATTGTATGCTTAACTGTGAAAATTTTGTTTCATCTATGCATGATCATATTGATGATACCATGACTCACCCACCATCCAATACTCCTCATAAATCTCCTATTGATGTGGAGCCATATGCTCTTCATTTTTCATCTAACCCTGTTATGCTTGGCAAAGATTTTGCTTTATGTGATGTTGCAGGTGTTAGAAAGGAGATCCAACCTCCTACAATGAAGACAAAGAAGAAGAGAAAGC
Organism: Mimosa pudica; assembly: GCA_029929735.1. Lineage (NCBI taxonomy): Eukaryota > Viridiplantae > Streptophyta > Magnoliopsida > Fabales > Fabaceae > Mimosa > Mimosa pudica. The sequence goes on along the minus strand of JAKELP010000037.1, from coordinate 749,536 downwards.
GGAAGCGGTCCCAAAATAAGTCTTTGAAGACCAACACAGTTGATGCCACACTCTTAGAGCTACAAAAGGAAGTCACAATGCCAGTCTACTCCAAGCTATTACCTCTCCTTTCTCCCATCTTCACTCGATTGGATGTCTTGGAATCTCCGAATTTTGAAGACCCTTTTCTTCTGGATCCCATGGAAGAAGCCCCACTTAAGGTCTCCAATTTTGTTTGGGTTCAAATTGCTCAATCTAGAGATCCAGATTTTGGCGAGAGAGCTCGATGGGTTTGACCATTAGAGATCAAGTCCATAGACCCTTGCAACAATCAAGCTTCGCTCCAACTCTATGAGGACCACATTATGTGTTGCAAGCTTGATAGGCTTCGCCTTTACCATTCGAGCTAGAAACCTCCATAACAGTCTCAGGTTGTCTCTTTCCTCTCTTGTCTTATTGTTATACATGTTCTGGCTAACTGGTGGTATCTTGTGATGCATGTTAGGATAAGTGTGGGGGAGTGACACATCTAGTAGGAAAAGGTAGTTTATTGTTAGTTGAGTCAATAAGAACCCCTTATGTTGTCATTCTCTTGTTGCACCACATTGCATTGAGGACAGTGCATGATTTAAGTGTGGGGGAGGGACTTGTGGTAGCCATGCTTGATTCATTGGGTTGGTGTCAATTCCACATTAGTCTCATTTTCTTCAAAAAAAAAACAAATTTTTTTTCTTTCAAACCTAATGTGGAAAAACTTTTGAACACCATGAGGCAAGATTAGAACCTACCAAAGAATCATGTATTTTAGCCTATCAATTTTCAACAAGATAGCATTGAATCAATACCAAGCATATGCAATTTGTTAATTGGCCTTACAATTAGACTTATCTTTGGCATGAGAGTAGCTCTTTTTGAGGATTTTTGAGCCTTTAATTCATTTCATGAGTGACTTGCTCAATTATTCAACTTCTAGAACTTGTTTCTACTCTTGGTCAAAGCTTATGCATTCATGTTTGGTGAAACATACCTCCTATTAACACATTTTTAATCTCTTAACTGTAACCTAATTCAACACGTACTCAAAATAATCCAAGCAAATGGTGTCTAACCATGTTAGTAAAAGATTCCTCTAACATGGTTAGAAAAAGAAAACGATATCATTAAAAATTAAATGCCCTATAGTCTATACTCTTTAAGGCCCCATAATTCCCTTGACCAATTACCTATAACTTCCATAGTATTAAACCTTACTATTTCTTGTCAAAAATCATCCCACACTTACAAAACCTACCAAGCTAACCTTATTAATATTATTTTGACACTAAGGAGGTCTCTCAACCTCACACAACTTCCTTCATACTCCTCACATTCAATTATATAACATTTCCCCTTTCTTCAATATTTTAATAACCACACTCCTTTCCAAACACCACTTTAACTATTTCAATTATTTCAATATTTGCATAACCCTTAATAAATATTACCAAACACCAATTTTATTGTCACTATCTTTCAACCAATCAAATCCCAACTTTGAAGCACTTTAAAGGCTTACAAAATTCATAACAACTTGCCCAAATCTTCAAGAACAAAACTCATTACTTCCTATTCATTCCAATAACACTTTATCTACTCACTTTCTTACCATTCTTTGCCAAATTCCCCATAATGGTTAAAAAATCAACATTCCACCCTCATAAATATTGTTTACCCAAATATTACCTTCCAAAGCTAACTAATCATCCACCTCATTCCAAACATGACTTGGCATAACAAATTTTTCAAACTTCATTTACCAACTTCCCCTACACACAATTTAAAACCATTTCATAATCAAAATCTCTTTTAATCCACACTTTAACTTTCAAATTTCCTCACAACCACCAATCTAACTAAAACCAACATTCTAAAATAAGCTTCACAAGCATTTATAAACTATCATTCCATTCAAGTCATCTTACATTAACAAAATCCCAACTTAAAGTACCATAAAAATGCTCCTAGAATTCCCAAAATAATCCTAAACATCAATAATCCTCACAAAATTTCAATTAACAGTTTAATAATAATTGTAGTAGCTTGCCAAACTCAAAAACCCAATTTTTCATAAAACCCTAACTTCCAAAAGAGGAAACTTTATTAAAAATCAACATCACAAAAAGCTTACGGAGTTCAAGAATGAAAGAGAGAGTCCCCACCGCCGTCGGCCGCCACCAGGGACGCCGGAAAACACCTCTTCTTTGATGGTGGCCGAGCTAGTGCAAAAGAAAGCAAAGGAAAATAAGAAAATGAAGTTGGAATCAAAAGAAAACTCAAGAAAACGACAGCACATGGGTCCCATACCGCTCGCCGCCGTCGGCCGCCGGAAAAGAAACCCGTCGTCGCCAGAAAATGGCACCTCCAGTTCGCCACAAACAACCACCGATCAGACGCGATTTACGCTGATTTATGAAGGAAAAGAGGTGAGAAACGGAAATGAGGAAGCTTTTTGGAGAGGGGGTGGCCGGATGGTGAGTGATTGTGGAAGAGAAAATGAAGAAATGGTGAGAAAGAGGGGGGGCGCGACACGTGAAGATGGAAGGGGGTCCGTCGGTTTTTGTTGAAGAAATGAAGGAGAAAGGCGCGTTTGGATGGGTGAAATAAGGATGGGTTATGCTAATTTGTAGCCCAAACTTGCTATAGTGTACTCTTTTTAATTTAAAACCACTTAAATCAGCCTCCAATCTTCTTAACCTTCAAAATATTTTGAGTTTCCCCATTCCCTCATATTTCAAATTCTTCATTTGCGTAAATAATTATTTGCAAACTTATTACTCAAACTTTCAAAAATATTCCAAAATCACCAAAAATTACTAAAAATTCTAAAATTTCCAATTTCTCCATTTATTATTTTCTCAGAGCACTATCTAATCCTATATTAAATTTTCAGGATGTTACAATTCTCCCCAACTTATTAGAATTTTGTCCCCAAAATTCACTATGTCAGACAACCCTTATGAAATAATATATAGCATAATCTGCTCAATACATCCCTAATAACTTGAATTAGGGAAGAAAACTTCAAATTCTAGCCAAACTAATCTAAGCCATTTCTCTTTCTTCTAAATATTTAAATCATAATTCTAATCTTAGTACACCTTAATTGTCTAACTCCTTGACTTAAAAGACCACAAGAGTTACTCTTTATTCACTAGCCAAGATATTTCTCGCCAAATAGTCATATTTTGCCAAATCCTTATATAGAGATGAGAACAAATCTCAAAACCTATGCCAATATCGATCAGTCACCTATCGACCATCTTCCCCTTTTGCTCAAATAATTGGTTTCCCTTTCATTTAACATCAAAACTGCCTACACTTTAATTATCTTCATTACTCCCTCTCTCTTTCCAACTCCAATTTTTTTTCCTACTCCAAGCTCTTCACTTCTTACAGTTAGATAACATGTCTCTAGGAATTTATTCCTTACTTTAACTCGTCTAACTTAACATATCCCACCATATCTAACTCACTTAATTCTATTCAATTCCAATGAATCAATTAAAAGTTCGCTAAAACTTCTATATTTATTTAACTCACCCATGCTCACAATTCCAAAATCCATCACCAACTCGAAACGTCTTAATTCCCTCAGTAGAATAACGACAACTTATCACATATTGCTAATACTAAATGTGATTAACACAATTGACTCAATCTTTTGTCTAAATACTCATAATAAAATGTCAATTATTTACATGATTCAGGATTTCCTGCTAAATCGATTTAAATCACTGGATATACTAATCGTTCACCCTAGTTACATCCATGAGCCTAAACAGTAATCCATACCACAGTGGAGTCCCAAGTAGTCCCCCCAGTCATCATTAATCAAGAACTTAATATTCTGTATTTCTCTTTTGATCAAAATTTTCGAGTCAACCATTCATTCTTAATCATTATTGTATCCTCCAATCCTCAAAATCATAACTCCTTTTAATTACATCTAACTTAATTACTACTAGCTAAATAATCATAACTTTAATCTCATTATTTCACCTATTTTAGAACAATTTGTACCGATTAATTCTCCATTAGTATTAATATTGTATGCTCTATAAACCAAGAAAAACTTCACAATCCCCTTTATCTCAAGTCATATCCATATTTATATCATTTATAACCTTTGGCGTATCAGCAATATCTTCTAAATTAACATCAACAATCTCCCTTTATTAATGTCACTTCCAATAGCCAGTAAACTTCAGAAGTCGTTAAACCCACAGTTGAACCCTAAGTAGTCTCCTCAATCCACTTTAATTCATAACCTGAATTGCCTCCCTTTCCACTTTCATGTAAAATTTTCCACTCAATCATTCCCTCCACAATCACTATAGTACACTAAAATCTACAAGTTCACAACTTTGTCCAAATACATCTGAATCAATACATTCTAGTTATACCCTCACTACCATATTCCTTCATTAATACCATCATCGCATACTGGACATAACGGTTCAAGTCCAATATTTTTAACTTAACACTTAACTCTTCATAACCATACTACAATTCCAACATGATCTAACCTAAGTAATCAAGTTATAGTGTACATCAAAAACCGTTTTTGAGGCAATTTAAACTTTAACACAAACAAATCCCACCTAGTGTGATTCCAACAAAACTATACAATTACAAATTTCCATCAAAATCATATAAGGTAATAAAAATCAATAACCCGTTCAACAACTTAATGATTTCATAATCCTACAACTCTTTAAAAATTTCTTTAACTACCCAAATCTCAAAGTTCAACTTTAAACCACCATCACAATAATCTACTATCATATTTCCATTCTCCAATTGACTCTTACACATCCTTAATATAATTTCTAACATCTTACCTCTTCCGAAAGCACCCTCAAGTTCATATCCTACTATAATCTAAACTGAATCAGGTTGCATTTCTCCATTTAATTCAACCAATTATCCATATGCCTATGAATCCAAAACAAAAGGCTCACCAACTCTTAAATTCCCAAACTGGAACCCAATCATAGTCTTCGCAACATTAAATCTGTCGAAATTTCTTTTCTAGATCATATATCGCTAACTATTCAAACCAGGCCAAATTATTCTACAATTTCCAGCGTCAACCAAAACACCACATCTTCATTCCTTTCTCAGGCCCTATTCGTCCGTCCCCAAGTAAAAATGGTAGAATTCCTATAAACACAACCTAACAGCCAAGTAAAACCCCAAACAATTAGGTACAATTTAAAACATATGATCATAAAATTCTAAGTTCACATGCCAACCTACATGACTATGCTTTGTAAATTATTTCCAAATAACCAAGATTATCCTCCCATTTTCTCACATGTCTTAATTGATCTTTCATAATATCCATAAAACCCATAAATTCCTTGACATAAATACCACTAAATCCCTTGATAGTAACCTTGACATTCAAACCACTAAACTTCCTATATCATTCTTAATCACTAAACTATAATCAAATCTTTATATTCTTAAATTCAAATTATCCACCATCATTTTCACATAATTTCCTAATCCATTTAGTTTGATAAATATTACCTTTGAACCCAATACTCATATCAAAATCAAAATTTTAATTGGATACCTCAAAATCCTCCACATCTTTCCCAGACTTATCACACACTTTCCCATTTTAACAAGAATTCATAATCCCACAACACTGATTATCACCACAATGCAATTTTTTTTTAAATATCCTTACTCTATTGAACAATTCACTAGAAATCTTAGTAATCTTTCGAGTGTTTGACAAGATCCTCCATATCTCACTTTCTCTCTAACTTGAAATATTCCTAGATTAATCGCCTTTTCACCAACATCATCTCATTATTAGAAGTTTCCCTCTCAAAATACCAAATTAACTCAAATCTTCCTAAACAAAGATTAATCAATGGGATATCTAGGAAAAGTGTGTTAGAATCTTAAGTTTTGATGAAGACTAAAATATAAAGGATTAGACCAAGTGCCTAGGAAGCAAAAGGATAACATAGGATCCCAAGTAAGAGTGCTTCCGGATGAGGATTTACTTCCGGATAGATTAGGACTTGCGCATGCGGATGAATGTTTTCATCCCCCAGCGGCAGCAAGTAAATCACTGGGGAAATAACTTAGTCCATGAGCATTAGGTACACAAAACCTTAAGACTAAGCTATGTTTCAATCGGAAGTGAAATTGCTTCCTGTTAGATTTAGACTGGCGCAGGTTGATAAATTAGATATAACCCCGAGCGTCAGTGGAAATGCAACGTCAAGTGAAGTTGCTTCCTGTTAGACTTTGACTAGCGCAGACTGATAGAATAGATAACACCCCAAGCGTCCGTGAGTTTATCTCGTCAAGTAAAAGTGCTTCCTGATAGATTTAGACTGGCACAGACTGATAGAGATAATATAATCCTAAGCGTCAGTGAATCAGCCACGTCAAGTGAAATTGCTTCCAGTTAGACTTAGACTGGCACAGGCTGATAAAAGAGATATAACCCTAAGCGTCAGTGAATTCACCACGTCAAGTAAAAGTGTTTCCGATAGCTTAGTGACTAGCGCTGAGTGTTGGAATGAAAATACACTGAGCGAAAGTAAGTGATTGTGAGCTAGATCCTCCATCAAAGTGGAATCACTTCCGGATGAAGAAGTGCTTCCGGATACACCTTAGACTTAGGGAACACTCACTGCATGAGACTATGTGCTTATATTGCTAAACTAACGTTCAAGTGCAGCACACTAAGTAAGGTTGCTTCCGGATGAGAAGTTGCTTCCGCAAGCAATCAGAATGTCAGAACATTCAGAGATGCAGTGTCAGAATGCTTATGTCAGAGCAGAGGTGCCAGGACTACTTTTCAGAGATAAAGCAAGTCAACTCTGCTATGCATTGATGAAGCATTTAATGGGCAAACGGTAACATGGGATTAACGGCTATATTCAAACGGACAAATTCAACCTGCCGCCCAAGCTTTGAAGCATAGTATAAAAGGAACATCTATATTCAGAAGACAGGAGAGAGAACAGAGCCTATTGTCTAAAACATTGTATTCTACATTCCTCTCATCTTCTACTACTCTCAGATTCAGATTTGTAATATCATTAGAGAGTAACTCAGTTGTACTTAAGTGAGTAACATCATCTACTCTTAGAGAGAATCATTAGGACTTAAGTGTTTATCACAATCAGTTCATAGAGTGAACACAATTGTTATCTTACATTTGTAAGGGGGAGCATTTAGAGATTCTCTAAATCTCCATAGGTTGCAAGTTAGGCCGCAAAACTTGTGGTTGTAAGGTTTGCAGGTGAACCCGTTGTAAAACCTGTGGGTTGTTAGGTGAACCCGTGTTCGTAAAACCTAAAGTGTAAAGGCTTCTCTTGTGCCCGGTTTAAACAAGAATAGTGGATTGGAAATCTCAGGTGGAGCCTAGGGACTGGATGTAGGTCTGGGTGACCGAACCAGGATAAATTTGTGTGTGCATAAATTTATATTTAAACATTCTATTTTGCATCACATAACATACTGACTTGTGCATACCATTATTTATTAACATCATCATCAAGCACAAGCAGTCTTTCGAAAAGAGTTAAAGTTTTTATTCCCTCACCCAATTCACCCCCCCCCCCCCTCTTGGGTGACAGCCACGCATTTCATTTGGTATCAGAGCAAGGTCACTTGTTTAAAGGATCCAACGATCTCAAGTGCAAAGACCTAGGCTGACTTGGGGTACAAAATGTGTTTTGAAGGTTTTGACCATACTATCCCACCCGTGTTAGAAAATGCTGATTTTTACTTATGGAAGGGAAGGATGAAAAGTTTTATACTATCCACGGATTTCAAAATGTGGGATGTCTTTGAAAAGGACTCTGATTTCAAACCAAAAGTAAATTGGACAGAAGAGGACAAAAGTTTATTTTACTTAAACCTTAGAGCAATGCAAATTTTGCACAAAAGTTTATCTGACAATGATTACCAGAAAATTAAACATTGCTCTAGGGCTATAGATATTTGGAACACTCTTGATGCTATGTATGCTTCTAATCAATTTCTTGAAGTTAAGGCTGTCCAAAGCTCATTATGTGCTCCCTGTGAATTCACCTTTGATGAGCTACTGGATGGTGATGTAGTGGAAGCTAGCATCAGCGAAGAGAGTGTCAATCCATGCCTAGAAGATTCAGAAACTGAAGAAAATGAGGTACCTGAACCTGAACCTTCTAAATTGCAAGACATTTATAATGAGTTGCATATTGAATTCTGTAAACTTGCAAAAGAAGTTCTAGGCCTGAGAAATAGGAATAGGGAACTTGAGGAACTTATTCTTTCTACAACCAAGGAGTCCACAGTTCCATTCTTAAAAGAAGAATTTTCAAAAGACTCTGAGATTTCAAAAGTTAACAAACATAGTGTCTTTGAAAAGAAAACTGACCAACACAATAATGACAAGAAATCTTATTCTGAACATCATCCTATTGTCTGTTATTATTGTGGTAGAACAGGTCATATTTCTCACTCATGCAATTTTAAAAGAAATTTAAATGTGAGAAACAAATATGCATGGATCCCCAAAGGACAAGTAAGGTCCAGCGCTAACCATGTAGGACCCAAGTACAAATGGGTACCAAAACTCCCTTCCAGTGCCTTACTTGTGCAGGAAAGTTCAAGAGTTCCTCTTGCCTCAAAGAAGAGAACTCATGGTGATGTCACTGCTGCAACCACCTGGTGCAATCATAAGAAGCAGTGCGCTACCATAAGGAACAATGACTTTGTCTCAGGGATAAGCTATCACAAAGTTCCATTCAACTATCCTGAGAAGAACATGAGAGAGAGGATATCTCAATCAACATAGAGAAAGCCTATGAATCCTGTCTCTCCTAAGAAAGTGCTTCAGGCCAAGGATAAGTATATAAGATCTCCTTGGGTAAGCAAGGGATCATTTAAGGTTGAAGCATGCAATAGTAAAATCTCCTATGCAAATGTTAGATGGACTTATTGAGATTTTACATCAAGCATCATGTATATGAACATTATATGTCTTATAAGAGTTTATCACAATGTTCATAGTCTACATGCTATCTATGACTATCACTATCAGTGTTTAACCATGTGCATATAGTCATAGTTGATTTGCAATGCCATATTCATAGTAAATAAATCCTTAGGTGCATGTGAATCACATATCTCTTACAAACTGACAAGTCAGATCCTAGTCTGGATACTGAGAAGAGAAAAAGGGGTTATTTGATATACTATAGGAAAGAAGACTGGAAGCAACAACAAGATTCAAGACTATCATCAGCTGAGATAATTGTCATATTTCGATGAGTCGTCCCTCATGTCTGCTTCCTAATGCACAAAAATCATTGATCGTGCAAGTCTGTTCTTTTCTCACTTGAATGACATACTAGGGATCTAGAGTTAGAGCTTCGTCACCAAAAGGCAACAAGGAGGGAAAGAAAGAATTGACATTCATCACAATACAAATGATGTTTAGTCATACTAAATCAATCAATGGAAGATCTCTCTCTTGATACTCCTTTTGGCCCTCAATGACAAGGATGATGATGGAAAAGAAAGATAACTCTCAACACTGTTGCTTCTTCTCCTGACACTAATATTGAAGCTGTGAGGAAGTCCAAAAAGGTCCCCCACAATGTTAAATCTTATGTGAGTCCAACCGGAAGCAAAATCACTTCCGGATACTCTTTTGCTGGCGCTGGATGATAACTCAATGTGATCAAGAGCACCACTTCAACCAGAAGCAAAACTACTTCCGGATGATCACTCGCTGACACTAGATGATCAAGTCAAGAGAGCGCCAGTGCCAGACCAAAGGACACATCACTTCAGAAAACGTTTCAACTTCCTCTATGAAACGTTGTGCCTTCTCTGACTAATTGAAGCAACACGTGTCATCAGGTGTGTCGTTCCAACTTAAAAACTTACGTTACCCAATGTGTGAAAATTTGAAAGAAGATGCCCATTTTATCCTCAGAAATTTTTATCTATAAATAGATGTCATTTTTCACTTTCACTTTTTACTTACATCATTTTCACTCGCATCTTTTCTCTGAAAATTTACTCCATCTTCTTCATCGTGTTTTTCATTTTTCTCTATATACTCCTCGCATTTCATCTCTATTTACCACAACATTCATACAAAAATGGCCGGTTCGCATGAATCCAACCAGTTACCTAGAAAGCCTCTTCATCCAAGAAACACAAGTCGAAATCTAGGAAATCAAGTCACAAGCACTCTGGTAAATCTGGGCATCATGAAGAACATCGCGATGAACAACATGAACATCGTGAAGTTTCTGGGCAAACACCAGGGCAGGATGAAAACGTTCAGGGTCAGCCTAGAACTTCTGGTCGAGTAGAACAGGTAGTGTTTTCTGAACAAGAGAGGGATGCTCAGAGAAAAGGAAAGAAGAAGAAGGTTCAATTTGCTGAGGAGTCTTCCTCCAAGAGACAGAGGGTCGAAGAAGATGATCCCACATTATATAGAGATGGGGCATTGGAGAGTGTGACCGCCAAATTTGAGACATCCACTCCCGTCCTTAACCATGGCCTGTTCATCGATCTGGACAAGATGGATGAACTAGGGTTTCCCCAACTGCGCCCTTACTTGGAGAAGTATATGCCTTGGCTGGGCATCAACCAGGACTACAACGTCAACGTCTTGCGAGTCTTCTGCCAATCCCTCTCTGGCAAGGCCAAGTACAGGAAGGTTGATGGGAAAGAGCAAATCCACAAACTCTCCTTCTCGGCCACAGTAAGGGGGAGAACCTTCAGGTTCACATGGCAGACGCTGAATGAGTTAATGGGGATAACGGATGAAAGCATGAATGAGTGGCTATATCCAGTGGCGCACAAGTACAGCAAGGAGGATCTTGTGACACTATATGGCACCGATGACAAAAAGGTGTCCAAAATGTCTGATTCATACAGACTGCTGTACTATGTTTACTCCCGGATGATGACTCACAAAGGGAGTAACTTCAATGAGTTCGCCAACATTGACAACCCTTGGTTCCCCAGGCTTCTCAAACAACAACCTATCAATCCTGGCCAGTTGATCTGCTTAGAGCTTCAGAGATGGTTGACCAATGACAAGTCTGGCCATCTTCCCTATCCCACCATCATTGCCTTCCTCCTTGAGAAGCATCTGATCAAGGCTACATCTGCTGTGGAGGAAGAGAATGTCAAGTGTAAGCCCGTGGGAGCAACCAATATTGCGAAGATGGGCATCAAGTACTTCAAGCCTCCTAAGCCCACTCGCTCAGGCTCACAAGCCAATAGTGCTTCTGGCACTTCAGCCCCCTCTGCATCTGGAGCAGGGGATCAGGAAGTTGACTCACATGCTGGGCCAAGTCGTGTTGCAAGAGTGCCAGCCTCTGTTAGGGCCTTTGCCGAGGAAGTAAAGGAAGAGCTTCTCCTCAGATTGCCTGAGTCCTTGGTGGGTCCTCTCCGTGCTGAGTGTGAAGCTGGTTTCCAGCACCAAGGGGAGCGGATCCAGCGGCTCGAGGACAGAGTAGGACAGCTGGAGAATCACCTTGCCAGGGTGGATGCTGTTAGAATCTTAAGTTTTGATGAAGACTAAAATATAGAGGATTAAACCAAGTGCCTAGGAAGCAATTGGATAACATAGGATCCCAAGTAAGAGTGCTTCCGGGTGAAGATCTACTTCCGGATAGATTAGGACTTGCGCATGCGGATGAATGTTTTCATCCCCCAGCATCAGCAAGTAAATCACTGGGAAATAACTTAGTCCATGAGAATTAGGTACACAAAACCTTAAGACTAAGCTATGTTTCAATCGGAAGTGAGTTTGCTTCCTGTTAGACTTAGACTGGCGCAGAGCGATAGAATAGATATTACTCCAAGCGACTGTGAGTCTACTTCCCCAAGTGAAAGCGCTTCCTGTTAGAATTAGACTGGCGCAGAGCGACAGAATAGATATTACCCCAAGCGTCAGTGAGTCTACTTCCCCAAGTGAAAGCGCTTCCTGTTAGACTTAGACTGGCGCAGAGCAATAGAATAGTTATTACCCCAAGCGTCAGTAAGTCTACTTCGCCAAGTGAAAGCACTTCCTATTAGATTTAGACTGGCGCAGATTGATAGACTAGATATAACCCCGAGCGTCAGCGGAAATGCAACCTCAAGTGAAGTTGCTTCCTGTTAGATCTTGACTGGCGCAGACTGATAGAATAGATTTCACCCTAAGCGTCAGTGAATTCACCACGTCAAGTAAAAGTGCTTCCGATAGCTCAGTGACTAGCGCTGAGTGGTGGAATGAAATAGACTAAGCGAGAGCAAGTCATGGTGAACTAAATCCCTCATCAAGTGAATTTACTTCCGGATGTAGAAGTGCTTCCGGATACTTCTTAGATTTAGGGATCACCCACTGCATGAGACTATATGATTATATTGCTAAACTAACGTTCAAGTGCAGCACACTCAGAAAGGTTGCTTCCGGATGAGAAGTTGCTTCCGCAAGCAATCAGAATGTCTGAACGTTCAAAGAAATGCAGTGTCAGAATGCTTTTGTCAGAGCAGAGGTGTCAGGACTACTTTTCAGAGATAAAGCAAGTCAACCCTGCTAAACATTAATGAAGATGCACTTCTCAACGGTAACATAGGATTAACGGCTTTATTCAAACGTTCATATTCAACCTGCCACAGAAGCCTATGAAGCCGAGTATAAAAGAGACATTCATTCAGAAGAGAAGACATGGAAGAAAAAGAGAGAACAGAACAAAGTATCTGATATATCATACTCTTCATTCTACACATCTTCTACTACTCTCAGATCCAGATTTGTGATATTTTTCAGAGAGTAACTTTATTGTACTTAAGTGAGTAACATCATCCACTCTTAGAGAGAGTTAGTTTTGAGCTTAAGTGTTTAGCACAATCAGTTCATAGAGTGAACATAGTGTAAACTTACAATTTGTAAGGGGGAGCATTTAGAGGTTGTCTAAATCTCCATAGGTTGCAAGTTAGCCCGTAAAACTTGCATTTGTAAGGTTTGCAGGTGAACCCGGTGTAAAACCTGTGGGTTGTTAGGTGAACCCGTGCTCGTAAAACCTAAAGTGTAAAGGCTTCTCTTGTGCCCGGTTTAAACAAGAATAGTGGATTGAAAATCTCAGGTGGAGCCTGGGGACTGGATGTAGGTCTGGGTGACCGAACCAGGATAAATTTATGTGTGCATAAATTTACATTCAAACATTCTATTTTGCATCACATAACTTACTGACTTGTGCATTTCACTACTTCGTAAATATTATCACCAAGCACAAGCAGTCTTTCGAAAACAAGATTCAAAAGATTTAATTTATTCCCTCACCCAATTCACCCCCCCCTCTTGGGTGACAGCCACGTTTATCATTTGGTATCAGAGCAAGGTCACTTGTTTAAAGGATCCAACGATCTCAAGTGCAAAGACCTAGGCTGATTTGGGTTACAAAATGTGTTTTGAAGGTTTTGATCATACAATCCCACCCGTGTTAGAAAATGCTGATTTTTACTTATGGAAGGGAAGGATGAAAAGTTTTATACTATCCACTGATTTCAAAATGTGGGATGTTTTTGAAAAGGACTCTGATTTCAAACCAAAAGTAAATTGGACAGAAGAGGACAAAAGCTTATTTTACTTAAACCTTAGAGCAATGCAAATTTTGCACAAAAGTTTATCTGACAATGATTACCAGAAAATTAAACATTGCTCTAGGGCCATAGATATTTGGAACACTCTTGATACTATGTATGCTTCTAACCAATTTCTTGATGTTAAGGCTGTCCAAAGCTCACTGTGTGCTCCTTGTGAATCCACCGTTGATGAGCTACTGGATGGTGATGTAGTAGAAGCTAGTATCAGCAAAGAGAGAGTGGATCTCCGCCTAGAAGATTCAGAAGCTGAAGAAAATGAGGTACCTAAACTTGAAACTTCTGAATTGCAAGATATGTATAATGAGCTACATGTTGAATTCTGTAAACTTGCAAAAGAAATTCTAGGCTTAAGAAAAAGGAATAGGGAACTTGAGGAACTTATTCCTTCTTCTACAACCAAGGAGTCCAAAGTTCCACTCATAAAAGAAGATTTTTCGAAAGACCCTGAAATTTCAAAAGTTAATAAACATAGAGTCTTTGAAAAGAAAACTGACCACCATAATAGTGATAAGAAATCTGATTCAGAACATCATCCCATTATCTGTCATTATTGTGGTAGAACTGGTCATATTTCTCACACATGCAATTTTAAGAGAAATTTAAATGTGAGAAATAAATATATATGGATCCCCAAAGGACAAGTAAGGTCCAGCGCTAACTATGTAGGACCCAAGTACAAATGGGTACCAAAACTCCCTTCTAGTGCCTTACCTGTGCAGGAAAGATCAAGAGTTCCTCTTGTCCCAAAGAAGAGAACTCGTGGTGATGTCACTACTGCAACTACCTGGTTCAATCATAAGAAGCAGTGCGCTACCACAAGGAACAAAGACCTTGTCTCAGGGATAAGCTATCACAGAGTTCCATTCAACTATCCTGAGAAGGACAAAAGAGAGAGGATGTCTCAACTCACATGGAGAAAACCTGCGAATCCTGTCTCGCCTAAGAAAGTGCTTCAGGCCAAGGATAAGTATAAAAGATCTCCTTGGGTAAGCAAGGGATTATTTAAGGTTGAAGCATGCAACAGTAAAATCTCCTATGCAAATGTAAGATGGACTTATTGAGATTTTACATTAAGCATCATAAGCATGAACATGATATGGCTTATAAGATATTTCACACAATGTTCATACTCTACATGCTATCTATGACTATCATTATCAGAAGCCATGTGCATATAGTCATAGTTGATTCGCAATGCTATATTCATAGTGAATAATTCTTAAGTGCATAAGAATCACATACTTCCTGCAAACTGACCAGTCAGATCCAAGTTTGGAGACTGAAAAATGGGAAAGAGAAATCATTTGCTATTTTGTAGGAAAGAAGGTACGAAGGAACAACAATTTTCATGATCATACCTGATCAGAGCAATGTATCAAATCTGAATGAGTTGTTGTTCATACTGGGCTCCGAGAGCTACTGCTCCTGAAATTGAGAAGATCAAACAAACTCTACTTGACGCAAATATGGCTTTAGTTATGAAAGCTTGATCGCTGTGGATGCACAAGAGAGAACATCAACGAGTCACTCAAAGTTAAATCTTAAGTAAGTACCATCGGAAGCAAAACTACTTCCGGATGCTCTCGTGCTGACGCTGAATGACTACTCAAGGCAACCAGGAGCGTCTGTCCAACCGGAAGCAAAATCACTTCCGAATACTCTTTTGCTAGCGCTGGATGATAATTCAATATGATCAAGAGCGCCAGTGTCAGATCAAGGGACACATCACTTCAGAAAACGTTTCAACTTCCTCTATGAAACGCTGTGCCTTCTCTGAAGCAACACGTGTCATCAGGTGTGTCGTTCCAACGTAAAAACTTACGTTACCCAATGTGTGAAAATTTGAAAGACTATGCCCATTCTATCCTCAAGAAGTTTCACCTATAAATAGAAGTCATTTTCCATTTTCACTTTTTACTACATCTTTTTCACTCGCATCGTTTTCTCTAAAAAGTCTTTTCATCTTCTCCATTGTGTTCTTCATTTCTCCTTTACACATTTCTCGCATTTCATCCTTTTTATTACTACAACATTCATATAAAAATGGCCGGATCTCATGAATCCAACCCAGTCATCCAGAAAACCTCTTCTTCCAAGAAACACAAGTCGAAATCTGGGAAATCCACTCACAAGCATTCTGGTAAATCTGGGCACCATGAAGAACATCATGAAGAACATCATGAACGCCATAAAGGTTCTAGGCAATCACAGGGACAGGATGAAAACGTTCAGGGTCAGCCTGGAACCTCTGGTAGAGTGGAACAGGCAGTGGGTTCTGAACAAGAGAGGGATGCTCAGAGAAAGGGAAAGAAAAAGAAGGTTCAATTTTCTGAGGAGCCTTCCTCCAAGAGGCAGAGGGTTGAGGAAGAAGATGATCCCACAGTCTATAGAGATGGGGCATTGGAGGGTGTATCCGCCAAATTTGAGACATCCATTCCCATCTTCAATCATGGCCTGTTCATCAATCTGGACAAGTTGGATGAACTAGGGTTTGCTCATCTGCGCCCTTACTTGGAAAAGTATATGCCTTGGCTGGGCATCAACCAGGACTACAACGTCAACGTCCTGCGAGTCTTTTGCCAATCCCTCTCAGGCAGAGCTAAGTACAGGAAGGTGGATGGGAAAGAGCAAGTCCACAAACTCTCCTTCACTGCCACTGTAAGAGGAAGAACCTTCAGGTTCACTTGGAGAACCTTGAATGAGATGATGGGAATCACAGAAGAGGATATGAATGAATGGATCTACCCTGAGTCTCACAAGTACAGCAAGGAGGAACTCGAGGAGTTGTATGGCACCAACAGCAAGAAGGTGTCCAAGATGTCTGATTCTAACAGGCTCTTGTACTACATCTACTCCCGGATAATGACTCATAAGGGAGGCAACTTCAACGAGTTCACACTGCTGGACAACCCTTGGTTCCCTAGACTCCTCTCGCTCAAGCCTTTCAACCCTGGGCAGTTGATATGCCTAGAGCTTCAGCGCTGGTTAAGCAATGACAAGTCAGGTTATCTTCCCTATCCCACCATCATTGCCTTCCTTCTTGAGAAGCATCTGATCAAGGCTACATCTGCTGTGGAAGAAGAGAATGTCAAATGTAAGCCTGTAGGAGCAACTAATATGGCAAGGATGGGGATTAAGTATCTCAAGCCCCCTAAGCCTACTCGCTCACACTCACAAGCCAGTAGTGCTTCTGGGACTTCAGCCCCCTCTGCATCTGGAGCAGGGGATCAGGAAGTTGACTCACATGCTGGGCCAAGTCGTGTTGCAAGAGTGCCAGCCTCTGTTAGGGTCTTTGCCGAGGAAGTAAAGGAAGAGCTCCTCCTCAAATTGACGGAGTCCTTGGTGGGTCCTCTCCGTGCTGAATGTGAAGCTGGTTTCCAGCACCAAGGGGAGCGGATCCAGCGGCTCGAGGACAGAATAGGACAACTTGAGAATCACCTTACCAGGGTGGATGCAAAATTAGACCTCATCCTCCAGCACCTACAAATTCCCCAACCTTCATCACAAGGTAACTTGCCACCTCCTCCTCCGCCTCCTCAAAACCCTCCTCCTCCTCCTAATCACCCTCAACTACCACCTCCTCCTCCGCCTAACACTCAACAACCTCAGCCTCCACCACAAAATGACCAACAAGCCCCACCATCACCCAACAATGACCAACAATCCCAACCTTCACCTACCCATGACCACCAAACCCAAGACTCACCTCACAACTCTCCACGCCTTTCCCCTAGAAACTTCTCATCCTCACCTTCATCATCCTCATCCTCGCCCATTCCCACACGACCAGGTGCCCCTACACGCTCTCCACTCCGCTTCTCCAACCCAACCCATCAAAGCCCTAGACCCATAGGATCTGAAACAGCCATTCACCCCCTCAGCCAACCATACGGCGAGTATCCCCGCCTTCAACCACTCTCCGATGACCATTTACCCTTTACCCCTGACTCCGCCAATTACAAAGCATACTCCTCCACTTATCCCTATACGGATCTCTTTGTCACCTCCAGTTGCTTCCCCGACTCTCCTCAAACTCCTGAACACCTATCCTCTCCCACATCCTCTACCTCTACCCTATCACCCTCCCCTCCCAAGAAATTTGGCCCTGAACCACCTCCATCCTCCTCCACATCCACTCCATCCCTGGCACTCACCCCTGTTGATGATGACAAAAGGGGGAGAAATGTTATGTCTACTCTTCGCCTAAGTATGGCCACAAGGGATGTCCTCAGCCAGCCATCACTCTGGATTGATGAAGATGTCACGGCCGCCCTGCGTCGTGCATATGAGTCTCAGAGACTGAGTGGTGCAGAGAGCCTTATAAGAGGAGAGGCCCTCCGTTTCATGGAGCAGAAGAGAGCGGCTACGCAAGGACCCCAATGGGATATGGTTGTGTATGGGCAAAATGAACAATCTTCACAACCTGAGTCATCATCAGAGTCTCCTCCAACTAAAACAAGTAGAGAAATTGTTGAGGAGATCAGGATGAAGTGGGGACTCGAAAAACCCAACCATCCTCCCATTGTGATAGCCAAGCCTGTTCCTACACTATCTGAGCAAGAGTCTGAGGTCCCTTCATCTGAGCAATCTTCTGATCCTCCTCCCTCATCTAAGCCAGCAGCCGGATTCAGTATACCTAGAAAGAAGGCCGTTGCTAGGAAACGTGCCAGGAAGTTCGTTGCCACCACTGAATCTGATAAGTCTGAGGAAGAGACTCCATCTGACCCACCTGAGCAAGGAACATCATCTGCCCAGATTGAGCAAGCAAATCCAGTGGCTCAAGAAATTCCAATTCTGAAGGAGGTCAAATTGGAAATTGAAGACATGACTCCTGATGAATTTGAGAGATTTGGATTCACTGACAAATTATCTTTTGGTCAGATGGCTTGCCTCGATGCTGAAAGAGCAAGTGCCATGCCCACTCCTCCAATTAACAAAAGCAAAGGGAAGAGCAAACGGAAAGGGAAAAGGAAAGCCCAAGAAGTTGAAGAGGATCCCAACTTCTCTGCATGGAATGTGAGAATCCGGGCTGTACACTATCCCAATGGAGAAGTCTGCTACTTCGACGATGCTACAGGTTTCCCTGGGTATGAAGAAGTGGAGAACATGAAAAGGGCATACGAGGAGTCCATTGAATCAGAAAGGCTCAGGAGGGAAAAAGAGGAAAAAGAGCTTCAAGAGATCATTGCCCAGATAAACCAGAGTGAGCGTGAGGAAAATGAAGAGAGGCAGAAAGAGAGGGAAAAGAAAAAGAGACACAAACTCTAACCCCCAATCCAAATATTTTTGTTGATTTTGTTTTCATGCATATTTTCATTCATACTTAGTGAAATTTATTTGTATACATTCTTTACTTGTATATGTTATTTGATTACATAACTCTGACTTGTAACCTCTGCTTGTCAATAATATTTGTCTGAGTTACTTGTTGTTATCCATTGCTTTTATTCTCTTGATAATCCTTCCTTAGGAACTTAATCGATAAAACTAGGTTTGTCATCATCAAAAAGGGGGAGAATGTTAGAATCTTAAGTTTTGATGAAGACTAAAATATAGAGGATTAAACCAAGTGCCTAGGAAGCAATAGGATAACATAGGATCCCAAGTAAGAGTGCTTCCGGGTGAAGATCTACTTCCGGATAGATTAGGACTTGCGCATGCGGATGAATGTTTTCATCCCCCAGCATCAGCAAGTAAATCACTGGGAAATAACTTAGTCCATGAGAATTAGGTACACAAAACCTTAAGACTAAGCTATGTTTCAATCGGAAGTGAGTTTGCTTCCTGTTAGACTTAGACTGGCGCAGAGCGATAGAATAGATATTACTCCAAGCGACTGTGAGTCTACTTCCCCAAGTGAAAGCGCTTCCTGTTAGAATTAGACTGGCGCAGAGCGACAGAATAGATATTACCCCAAGCGTCAGTGAGTCTACTTCCCCAAGTGAAAGCGCTTCCTGTTAGACTTAGACTGGCGCAGAGCAATAGAATAGTTATTACCCCAAGCGTCAGTAAGTCTACTTCGCCAAGTGAAAGCACTTCCTATTAGATTTAGACTGGCGCAGATTGATAGACTAGATATAACCCCGAGCGTCAGCGGAAATGCAACCTCAAGTGAAGTTGCTTCCTGTTAGATCTTGACTGGCGCAGACTGATAGAATAGATTTCACCCTAAGCGTCAGTGAATTCACCACGTCAAGTAAAAGTGCTTCCGATAGCTCAGTGACTAGCGCTGAGTGGTGGAATGAAATAGACTAAGCGAGAGCAAGTCATGGTGAACTAAATCCCTCATCAAGTGAATTTACTTCCGGATGTAGAAGTGCTTCCGGATACTTCTTAGATTTAGGGATCACCCACTGCATGAGACTATATGATTATATTGCTAAACTAACGTTCAAGTGCAGCACACTCAGAAAGGTTGCTTCCGGATGAGAAGTTGCTTCCGCAAGCAATCAGAATGTCTGAACGTTCAAAGAAATGCAGTGTCAGAATGCTTTTGTCAGAGCAGAGGTGTCAGGACTACTTTTCAGAGATAAAGCAAGTCAACCCTGCTAAACATTAATGAAGATGCACTTCTCAACGGTAACATAGGATTAACGGCTTTATTCAAACGTTCATATTCAACCTGCCACAGAAGCCTATGAAGCCGAGTATAAAAGAGACATTCATTCAGAAGAGAAGACATGGAAGAAAAAGAGAGAACAGAACAAAGTATCTGATATATCATACTCTTCATTCTACACATCTTCTACTACTCTCAGATCCAGATTTGTGATATTTTTCAGAGAGTAACTTTATTGTACTTAAGTGAGTAACATCATCCACTCTTAGAGAGAGTTAGTTTTGAGCTTAAGTGTTTAGCACAATCAGTTCATAGAGTGAACATAGTGTAAACTTACAATTTGTAAGGGGGAGCATTTAGAGGTTGTCTAAATCTCCATAGGTTGCAAGTTAGCCCGTAAAACTTGCATTTGTAAGGTTTGCAGGTGAACCCGGTGTAAAACCTGTGGGTTGTTAGGTGAACCCGTGCTCGTAAAACCTAAAGTGTAAAGGCTTCTCTTGTGCCCGGTTTAAACAAGAATAGTGGATTGAAAATCTCAGGTGGAGCCTGGGGACTGGATGTAGGTCTGGGTGACCGAACCAGGATAAATTTATGTGTGCATAAATTTACATTCAAACATTTTATTTTGCATCACATAACTTACTGACTTGTGCATTTCACTACTTCGTAAATATTATCACCAAGCACAAGCAGTCTTTCGAAAACAAGATTCAAAAGATTTAATTTATTCCCTCACCCAATTCACCCCCCCCTCTTGGGTGACAGCCACGTTTATCAGATGCAAAGTTGGATCTCATTCTCCAACACCTACAAATTCCCCAACCATCTCAAGGTAACCTACCACCTCCTCCTCCTCCTCCTCCTCAAAACCCACCTCCTCCTCCGAATCACCCTCAACTTCCCCCTCCTCCTCCTAACACTCAACAACCTCAACCACCACCACAAAATGACCAGCAACACTCACCATCACCAAACAATGACAACCAATCCCCACCTTCACCTACCTATGACCAGCACACCCAAGACTCACCTCACAACTCACCTCACAACTCTCCACGCCAATCACCCACTCCCTCACGACCTGGAGCCCCTACACGCTCTCCACTCCGCTTTTCAAACGAACCTTTTCCCCATTCTGAACCTATCAACCCCAACTCTAGACCAAGATCCAACCCCTTGGCCGAGGAACTTGGTTTCCACACTGCCATTCACCCTCTCAGCCAAATATACCTCAGAGACTATCCTCGCCTTCAACCACTCTCAAATAACCGCTTACCTTTCACCCCAGACTCCACCGCCTACAAAGAATACTCATCCACTTACCCCTTTGATGGCCTCTTTACCCACCCTACCTTCTTCGAAGGGAACTCCGTTCTCTTTCCCAACCCTCCTCAAACTCCAGAACACCTATCTTCTCCCACATCCTCTACCTCTACCCTCTCACCCTCCCCTCCTAAGAGATTTGGCCCTGAGCCACCTCCACCCTCCTCATCCACTCCATCCCTGGCACTCACCCTTGTTGATGATGACAAAAGGGGGAGAAATGTTATGTCTACTCTTCGCCTAAGTATGGCCACAAGGGATGTTCTCAGCCAGCCATCACTCTGGATTGATGAAGACATCACGGCCTCCCTGCGTCGTGCATTTGAGTCTCAGAGGCTGAGTGGTGCCGAAAGCCTCATAAGAGGAGAGGCCATCCGTTTCATGCAGCAGAAGAGAACGGATGAGCAAGGATCACATTTGGAGATGGTTGTGTTTGAGCAGAATGAACAATCCTCACAACCTGAGTCATCATCAGAGCCTCCTCCAACTAAAACAAGTAGAGAGATGGTTGAGGAAATCATGATGAAGTGGGGACTGAAGAGACCCAACCATCCTCCCATTGTGATAGCCAAGCCTGTTCCTGCATCCTCTGGGCAAGAGTCTGAGATCCCTTCATCTGAGCAATCTTCTGATCCTCCTCCCTCGTCTGAGCCAGCAACCAGATTCAGTGAGACCAGAAAGAAGGCCGTTGCTAGGAAACGTGCCAGGAAGTCAATTGCCACCACTGAATCTGATGAGTCTGAGGAAGAGACTCCATCTGACCTACCTGAGCAAGGGACTTCGTCTGCCCAGGTTGAGCAAGAAAATCCAGTGGTTCAAGCGGTTCCAATTCTGAAGGAAGTCAAATTGGAGATTGAAGACATGACTCCTGAGGAATTTGAGAAGTTTGGATTCACAGACAAGCTATCCTTTGGTCAGATGGCTTGCCTCGATGCTGAAAGAGCAAGTGCCTTGCCCACTCCTCCAATTAGCAAGAGCAAAGGGAAGAGCAAAGGGAAAGGAAAAAGGAAAGCCCAGGAAGTTGAGGAGGATCCCAACTTCCCTGTATGGAATGTGAAAATCCGGGCTGTTCACTATCCCAATGGAGAGGTCCTCTACTTCGACGATGCTACTGGGTTCCCTGGGTATGAAGAAGTAGAGAACCTAAAAAGGGCATTCGAGGAGTCTGTCGAGTCAGAGAGGCTCAGAAGGGAAAAAGCAGAAAAAGAGCTTCAAGAGATCATTGCCCAGATAGACCAGAGTGAGCGTGAGGCCAAGATAGCCCAACTACAAAAAGAAAATGAAGAGAGGCAAAAAGAGAGGGAGAGGAAAAAGAGACACAAACTATAAACCCCCAATCCAAAATGTCCTTTTAACTTAGAAATTTTTTTTTCTTTGAATTGATTTCATGCATACTTTCATACTTGCTTAGTGTTAATTACTTGTAGATGTTCTTTAATTGTAAATGTTATTTGATGTATACTCTGACGTGTAACTCTTACTTGTCAATAATAGTTGTTCAAGTTACTTGTTCTTATCCATTGCTTTTACTCTTTTTTGCTAATCCTTCCTTAGGAACTTAATTGATAGAACTAGGTTTGTCATCATCAAAAAGGGGGAGAATGTTAGAATCTTAAGTTTTGATGAAGACTAAAATATAAAGGATTAGACCAAGTGCCTAGGAAGCAAAAGGATAACATAGGATCCCAAGTAAGAGTGCTTCCGGATGAGGATTTACTTCCGGATAGATTAGGACTTGCGCATGCGGATGAATGTTTTCATCCCCCAGCGGCAGCAAGTAAATCACTGGGGAAATAACTTAGTCCATGAGCATTAGGTACACAAAACCTTAAGACTAAGCTATGTTTCAATCGGAAGTGAAATTGCTTCCTGTTAGATTTAGACTGGCGCAGGTTGATAAATTAGATATAACCCCGAGCGTCAGTGGAAATGCAACGTCAAGTGAAGTTGCTTCCTGTTAGACTTTGACTAGCGCAGACTGATAGAATAGATATCACCCCAAGCGTCCGTGAGTTTATCTCGTCAAGTAAAAGTGCTTCCTGATAGATTTAGACTGGCACAGACTGATAGAGATAATATAATCCTAAGCGTCAGTGAATCAGCCACGTCAAGTGAAATTGCTTCCAGTTAGACTTAGACTGGCACAGGCTGATAAAAGAGATATAACCCTAAGCGTCAGTGAATTCACCACGTCAAGTAAAAGTGTTTCCGATAGCTTAGTGACTAGCGCTGAGTGTTGGAATGAAAATACACTGAGCGAAAGTAAGTGATTGTGAGCTAGATCCTCCATCAAAGTGGAATCACTTCCGGATGAAGAAGTGCTTCCGGATACACCTTAGACTTAGGGAACACCCACTGCATGAGACTATGTGCTTATATTGCTAAACTAACGTTCAAGTGCAGCACACTAAGTAAGGTTGCTTCCGGATGAGAAGTTGCTTCCGCAAGCAATCAGAATGTCAGAACATTCAGAGATGCAGTGTCAGAATGCTTATGTCAGAGCAGAGGTGCCAGGACTACTTTTCAGAGATAAAGCAAGTCAACTCTGCTATGCATTGATGAAGCATTTAATGGGCAAACGGTAACATGAGATTAACGGCTATATTCAAACGGACAAATTCAACCTGCCGCCCAAGCTTTGAAGCCTAGTATAAAAGGAACATCTATATTCAGAAGACAGGAGAGAGAACAGAGCCTATTGTCTAAAACATTGTATTCTACATTCCTCTCATCTTCTACTACTCTCAGATTCAGATTTGTAATATCATTAGAGAGTAACTCAGTTGTACTTAAGTGAGTAACATCATCTACTCTTAGAGAGAATCATTAGGACTTAAGTGTTTATCACAATCAGTTCATAGAGTGAACACAATTGTTATCTTACATTTGTAAGGGGGAGCATTTAGAGATTCTCTAAATCTCCATAGGTTGCAAGTTAGGCCGCAAAACTTGTGGTTGTAAGGTTTGCAGGTGAACCCGTTGTAAAACCTGTGGGTTGTTAGGTGAACCCGTGTTCGTAAAACCTAAAGTGTAAAGGCTTCTCTTGTGCCCGGTTTAAACAAGAATAGTGGATTGGAAATCTCAGGTGGAGCCCGGGGACTGGATGTAGGTCTGGGTGACCGAACCAGGATAAATTTGTGTGTGCATAAATTTATATTTAAACATTCTATTTTGCATCACATAACATACTGACTTGTGCATACCATTACTTATTAACATCATCATCAAGCACAAGCAGTCTTTCGAAAAGAGTTAAAGTTTTTATTCCCTCACCCAATTCACCCCCCCCCCTCTTGGGTGACAGCCACGCATTTCAAAGTGCACTATCATCAAAACTCAAACGAATCAAACATGCAGAGATATAAATAACTTGCTTAATCCTATTGAATTAGAAATTTGTGTGTGTGTGTGTGTGTTTCGCGAGGCAAGGCTAAGAAAACAGGGAAAACAGCAGGGTGCAAAAGGGTGACAGGTAATCACTCTTAACCTTACTATAACATTGAGGGTGACGTTAGTTGGGATTTTTAAAATCTTTCTCATCCTATATATATATATATTTGAAAAGTTATTTTTATACAAAATAGGCTATCAGGTGCCTTTAAAACACGATGATTATATGGGTAGGTGACATGGCAGACCACAACTGGGTGACGTAGCAGGTGATGTGACATGATTGAGTCAAACTTAATGGTCAAACCCATTAAAATTGATGGAATTGTTAGATTAGAGCCATTTTTGAATAGATGTGTGCTACATTTGAGCCATCAAATTCTTGTTTATGTTCGGTGAACTTTTGGCAATAGTAAAGTGCTAGATTTGACCCTTAACCCTAAATTAAATGGAATGCAAGATTAATTTGGGTAAAGAAAATTTATTTTGTTGATTTTTGAAAGATGCAAAACAAATAAAGATTTTTGGTATTTTTAAATAAAAGGGTGGAATGGAATTGAATTGCTCTTGGAAATGACTTTCAATGACAATAATAGCTTTCTTAGGATTTTTAGGAGTTTAATGCACTCAATTCCTTTACCAAACATCATGGACCCACGAGTCCAATACATAATTGTTGAAACCTCATCCTATTAGACATTGTTAAACTCTTTAGTTATAGTGGACCTATTGTTTACAAGGAACTATTAATCCTACGAACGAAATCCCGAATCGCCACCTAATTAATCATACTATTTTAATTCACAATTGGAACCCACATAATGAAATATAACCAAGGATTGAAGTCCAATGTTACTCAAGCAATCAATAATTTCTCTTTGAATTTCTCTAAGTTTCCTAAAATAACAAATCTCACCAACCGACAAGTCTAACATTTAATCTCATGAACCCATTCAACTAACTGTTATTAAATACCTTAGAATGTGATCAATGGCTAGTAATGGCTTAGGTTCAATTGCAATCCATCTAAATCAACCTACTTATCATAAACATATATAAATATCAAGAGATAAATGAAAGGGTTAACATAACTTTTGGTCTCTATAGTTTGCTCTCATTTTGGTTTTAGTCCCTGTAGTTTCAAATGGGAGGTTTTGGTCCCTTAAGTTTTCTCAATTAATAATATTAGTCCCTAGAGTTTAAAAAGGACCTGACGGTGTTAAGTTTTGTTGATATGTCAACTAACACCGTTTATTTTGCTTAGTTGGCATATGACTGGACTTATAATTTAATTTCAAATAAAAAAAACAAATCCTTCGTCTTCTTACCAAAGATGTAAGGCCACCCAACTTTATTCTTCATCTTTCAACTTCTCAAATTTCCCTATATTCACAATCTCTGCTTTCGTGATTAGGCTTCCACTCAAGAATCCTCCTAGCCTTACTAGAATCCACATGAAGATTATCCACATGGTCCCTCCAATTCAACCCCATATACCCAAACGTCACCTCCAAAAACCCCTTCACCGTATGCGACTCCTCTGTCGCCACCGTAATCTTCTTCCTTCAAGAATATACACAGACCCTTTTCTTCCTATTCCATTACATAATAAAGTTTCTTCTTTCCACACCATTGTCTTAAATTCTTTGCCTTATAGCCAAGCTCACGCTTCCACATAAAAGCTCACATAAAGTTTAATCTTTACTCTGCTGGCATTGATTTTTTATGCTAAAGGTCATATAGTTTTTCTCCTTTGGAATTGTTAAACGAAGTTTGTTATTAGAGTTAATTTTGGAAAAAAAATACATTCTTTATTTCTGGTTTGGACTTAAGTCTCTGCAAGACGGTGAAATTTGACAGTGTCAGTTATACTCGCGCTCGCTACTTGCTTTGTCTCAAAATTGAAACTTTTGTGTGCGTGGAATGTTGTCTTTGAGTTGGTAAGACCCAGAAGAAACTTTCTTTGGTAGTCGTGGCAATGACGTTGGGGATCTCAAAGGTGACGGCAACGTGGGACTTGGCCGCGAGGTTGTAGAGCTCGTTAGGGAGGAGACTATCGAGCCAACGCCGGATTGGAGAGGTCGGCGCAGTGGACCTTCCTGTGGGTCTTGTGGTTATGGGGATCTATGTAGATGTGGTTGATGCGTTGGCTGTTGGGTGTGCAGATCTTTGAGGAGAAGACGAAGGTGTTGTTTTTTAATTTGAAATTAAATTATAAGTCCACTCAGATGTCAACTAAGCAAAATGAATAGTGTTAGTTGACACATCGGTAAAACTTAACACCGTCAGGTCCTTTTTAAATACTAGGGACTAATGTTATTAACTGAGAAAACTTGAGGGACCAAAACCTCCCATTTGAAACTACATGGACTAAAACCAAAATGAGAGCAAACTATAGGGATAAGAGTTATGTTAACCCTAAATGAAAATGCAAATGAACATATATAGAACCCTATATATTGAAGAGAACAATTTTACATTACAAATCCAAATAATCACGACAATCTCAATTCTCAGCCAAATCGAATTTCAAAACATAAATGATAAACCGAAACCTAGGAAATCAAAAATATAAAAAGAAAGGAAAGAAATTGAGACTTCCCTTTGTAGAACCAAAGTTTAAGTCACTTCCCATCAAGTCCAAAAATAAGTAGGAACCTTTATTGAGGCATAGAAGGAGGAAGGAAGGTGGAAAGTGAAAGGGGAAAATGAGGAAAATGAGAGTGAAATGGAGGAAGAGATGGAGAAGATGAGAGAGCTAGGGTTTTGGGGCAGCACCCAACCCCAAAAACTTAGGTATTTAAGCTAATTTTTGCATCTAATATGTATGGAGACTTGAGCTTAATATGTGGGTTTAATTTAAATCCAAATTAGAGGTCAAAAGAGCTAAAAACCAGCAAAAAACCAGTTCTGGACGAAGTAGTACGCAGGAGGGACCCGAACGAAATTTCTGAAATTTGAGGAGCAAACTGTAATTATGTTACTGAGACTAAACTAAAATATCTGAATTCTAGGTCCTTTTTTGTAATTTTCCAAATCTATCCACCAGCTTCATTTTCCAGCTTTTTCTCCATTTTTCCTTGTTTTTCCCATCTGGACTCCTCCATATTTGTTCCTTGAACGACCCTAAAAGCGAAAGAAGGGAAAAAAATAGATCAATTGACCCGCTAAAATATTAACAACATTAAATTTATAAGTTATGTCAATTAATTTACTTCCTAAACTAATTTCTACTTAAAGGATAGATATTCAATTAGGCATAATTGAACCAATATTTCATCTTTGAAATGATAATAACCTCAATTTAACACATTAAAAACATACAAATCTTAGGATTTGTCAAATCAGTTTATGTATGATGAAAATGTGGAATCTTAGTTTTAGATAAATATGTTCGAAGTTATAGCTATTTGAATGAATTTCTGTTGAGGTTGTGTTTGTACAGAGAAATGATGATCTTGAAAGTTCTTATTAATGCTTATACAGTGGCTGAATCGGTACAAAAGTAAATAGGATGATTTAAATGTGTAATGTAATAGTATAATAATAATAATTATATCTATGCATATAAGACCATAAACTCTGTCTTCTTTTCTCTACAAGGCTAAAAATGAGTAAGTAAAAAAAAAACAACCTAATATAGATCTAAAATGTCAGTAAAGAAGATTAATTTTATTTCTAAGAGGTGCTTAAATACTAATTAAACTAATATTGAGGTGTCATAATTAGCTATTATAAGCTATGATTGTTAGTGTTTGATTTAACATTTTTGTCGTCTTTAAAGATTAATCAAAACAATTCAATACTCAATGCTCACTAATGTATAGTGATGAGTATAGGTCTTTTCCACAATCTAGGTCAATTTCTTGCTAATTCAAAGTTCAAAGCCACACAAATTAATAATGGAGTGAGATTTGTTTATCAACTAAATTAGCTAAAATCAAAATAACAAAAGTACTAAAATAACTGAATGAGGATGAGATGAAATCAAGAGATGGATTCTCCTCCTTCAAGCCTCAATTTGTGCAACTTGATTGATAGGTCTCATGTGACAATTTTCTCTTAATCTAACTAGCTTAAATCGACCTAAGCTTCTTAAATCTAAGAAACTTAAGTTAATTTAAACTAATTAATCAAGAAACCCTAGTTTAACCTTCATGCATTTTCATGGGCAACATGGGACCTAAATCTAGATTCTAATTATATGATTCACTTTAAGAAACAACCACAATGTAATCACATATAATTGTTCTCATAAAGCTACAAAAAGTACAAGCCTAAGACACATGAAAATCAAGTTTCCTAGAAGCTAGGTTTACAAGTTTGAAGGTTAAATGAACTTTACATGGAAATCTCCATATAAAGTTCTAGTCCTAACATACCTAAAGACTTAGACATGAAAGAACTAAAATGTATACAAACTTGTAAACCTAGAAGTAGAAATTCTCACGCAAGGCCAAATCCATGAAGTTCATAACACAAATCTTGACTTGAAGGAAGGAGAGGAGAGCTTAGCCAAGCTTGGAGATGGAAATGATGATGAATTTGCGTGATGTTGCCATGGAGGAAGGAGGAATTTCGTGAAAAATGGGTATGGAAGGAGAAGAGAGAAGTTGAGAGGATTTGGGAGAAGAGAGAGAAAGTGAAAGTGTAGTGGTAAGTGATTATGAGCTTAGGGTTTTATTAAATGAAGTGGAAGTTTAGTTAATGATGTGGATTTGGGAGTTAATGGGCTGTCAAGGGTGTTTTAATTCGGCCAAGACATAATTTTTAGGTGTAAGTGTGTGCTCTTGGCCAAGAGGTAGCATAAGTGAAGGAAGAAGGGTATTTTGGGTATTGTGGTAAAAAGTGGGTGAATGTGGTCATAATGTGGGCTAGGTTCATCTCCAAAAAATGCTCCTTTTTCTCCTCTTTCTTGTGCTTCCAAAATTGCCCTTAATGAGACCTTCAACTACTCCAAATTTGAATTTGAATGTGGAGCCAAAATTACCTCATTTAGTAACATCAAAATCCCTTCTTTTTGACAAATGATATAATTTTTGTCTTATGCCTTTGCCTTTCCTTCCAAGCCAAATCCTTGCCCTCCAAGCTATCCCAAAGGGTTGTGGGGCCCACGTGGGACCCCCCTACATGTAGAAAAGCACAGAATAGTCAAAATGACCAAAATACCCTTGGTTACTTAAAATGCAAGTAATAAGGCTAATATTTCCCAATTAAATCCAATAAGCATGCACAATAAAATTCTCCAAAAATGATCAAATATATCAATTAAATCTCACTAATTAAGCTCAATTGCACATGCTTAAATATATAAAAATAGGCTCAATCAGTGTTCTTTTCTCTCAATTATGAATTTACAAGTTGTACAGGTTAGGGCGAAGGCCCAAAAATTATACACAATTATTGACTAAGAAACAAAAGTAGTACATAACTATTCTGAGGTACAAAAATGATACAAAATTTTACCATTTGATCAAAAATTATATTTTCACTAATATGACAATAATATTAGACATGAAATGTCCAAAATGCACTTATAATTAAATAAACTTTTACAGGGCGGTGATTAATTTATAAGGGTATTTTGGACTTTTCATGTCTAATATTATTGTCATATTAATGAAAATATCATTTTTGATCACATGGTAAAAGTTGGTATCATATTTGTACCTCGTAATAGTTATGTACTATTTTTGTTCCTTAGCCAATAGTTGTGTATCATTTTTGGGTCTTCGCCCTACAGGTTAATATGATAAAAGGGAGTTCTCTGGTATATCATGCATGTACATATACATTCAATTATGCATCTATGCAATTGATGTTTTGAAGATATTAGAAATGAAAGATTTGAGTTGCTTTATGTATGCATGTCGAGTCGTTTGAGAGGAATTTGCAATATTTTCCCTTTTCTTTTTTGTCTAGTGTTAATGCTCTATTTCCAAAATTGTGAAAATGAAATAGTAAAGCATGTGGTTGTTGTTTCTTTATTTGTTGGTTAATGGCTGAGTGGTTAAAACTTTTATTGAATTAATTATTAAAAAAAAACTGTTATTGAATTTTTGTTCCCTTTCCTATGTTGTGGATTCTTTTAGATGGCTTTGGTCAATCTGATTTTTGGCTCTGATTAGGTTTTAGAATGACTTTCTAGAAAAGTGAATGTAAGTAAGGGGGTAAAGTAGTTTTACTAGGAACAAGAGCTACGTTAATTAGTATACATAAGGAAAGTTGTTTATATACTCTATTGTATGATCTGATATATAAGGAGAATCTACTAAGGGAGGTACTTAGAAAAAATCCACAAGCAAGGATGAGGTAATTAGATAGTTTTTTTAAAAAATTAAGCTGGCCAACCCGTCAACCTGATGGGTTTGCACAACCCAACCCGATATAATTGGGCTAGTGGGCTGACCCGAACCAATATAAGTGGGCCCTAATTTCTTCGGCCCGACTCATTTTTTAAAAGCGGGTTGGGTTGAACCCAACGGGCCGGGTTGAAAAGTCTCAGCTCTAGTCGTGGGTTCGAATCAGTCACTTTGGAAAAAACAAGGGTTATGCTGCCTAGTATATTCCCTTCCCCAGCACCCTCACCAAGTGGGATTAGAATTGGGTTGGTCGTTTAGTGATACCTTGTGATGATATTTGATATGGGTTGTAAATGAATATATACGCTACTGTTGTATTGATATTTGATAGATACTTGCAATTCAGATAGATTAAATGTTCATGCAACACTTTTGCAGCACATACCGCTATACACATCATTAACACACATTACCTTGCTGGCATATACATGCATGTAGTGCATATATACGTAGGTAAGTAGTTGTTAGTTGCAACATTGGAGTCTACCCCCTGTGGTTATCATTTTGCAGGTGTTAGATCAGGGTAGGAGTCGTGGGGAAATGATCTAAAAACTTGGGAACTAAGCATTAGGCTCAATTGTGCTTATGCATGCTTTCATATTATTATTAATGATTGGTAAATGTTTTGAATTTATCTTCATTTGATTACTGTATATAATCCTAAGCTGGATTAATGTAAATATTTCTTAATA
Organism: Mimosa pudica; assembly: GCA_029929735.1. Lineage (NCBI taxonomy): Eukaryota > Viridiplantae > Streptophyta > Magnoliopsida > Fabales > Fabaceae > Mimosa > Mimosa pudica. The sequence continues at coordinate 717,551 of JAKELP010000037.1, read as the reverse complement.
CAGGGTTGTGTGCTTATTTGAAAATAGTTGTGAAAGAATTTAATCAAGTATTATTATGTGTATTTAAATATCCATGTTAGTCAAATTTTTATCTAACATGGATAAATCAGATTTGATAGTTTCTTAAAAAAATGATTTTCAATTGTGAATTTTATGTTTTTCTAACTATATTAGTCATTATGTTAACTTAATTGTTTTTCTAATATAGTTAGATTTCAAACTATTTTGAATTAAAGAATTGTAATTTGAATTGTAAATGAAATATTAATTAATTTCATTTGTAAGCTGATTTACCATTAAATAAATCAAATAGGTGATTAAATGTAGAATAGGGGCTGATTGTTAAACCCACCAACAACAAATCTAAACTTGAAGTTGGGTTATGATATGAGAAAGGTATAATAGATGAAATGATGGCATACGAGAATCACATGAAGTATTATGAGAATTTGTTTTGTGATGACCAAGCATCTACACCAAGAAATGGTGTTGAGAACGTGGGAAGTCAGAGATGATGTGGGTTAGAAAATTGGGATTTGGTGGGTGTGAAGAGGAGAAAGGAGAGTGAGTCCAATATAATTTGACAAAAGGAAGTTACATTATTTAAAGGGATGATCACTTTTGCCCCACTTTTGAAATTTCATGGGTAGTTTTAATTTGTTCCAAAAATACATGGGTATTTTCGCATTTTTATGACAATTTTATATTTAACGGGTTGGACACTTGTAACTTACTTTTGTAATTTCATTAGTAGTTTTGCTCCAAAATATTTTACATGAGTGTTTTTACACCTTCGTGATAATTGTATGAGCATTTTTACACTTTAACTCTAATAAATATTTCATGTAAAGGTAAAGAGTACCCTCTTTATTTAAAAAAACATGCCACTTCTTTTATGTGTGTGTCTATTTTACAATCAGACATTAAAAGAGTATCAGGTAGTAGTACCTCTTTTTATTTAAAAAAGAGTATGCATATAATTTTATATTTGTGTGCCGCCTATATATGTGTGTGTGTATGAATATAATAAAAATATTGAAAAATGCTGGATGCGGACTTTCTGGAAGAAAATGATAGGAGTATATTTATAATTCTAGGAAGTGAAGGCACTTTTAATTATTCTCGACAAAACAATGGAGCTGTTAATTACTAGACTTAGTCAATGCTATATTTTTTGGTCCAAGTTTAGGTCGTTCAATGCAATTTCCCCAGTTAAAACTTGATTATCAATCAATATAAATGAAACATCAACAATGCGTACTCATACATCATAGATCCAAATGTAAAAGTTGAAAACAAGGTATTTGTAAAAAAGATGTTAGCTTTTTATAAGTATTATTTTTTTAGTCGTTTAGAGTGGAAACTATATATTCGTTTAGTTAAAAATTCCCTTAACAAAAAGTATACAATTAATAAAGGATTTTATGAAAAAAGTATGTATTTGATAGATAAATATAAAGGGTGAAGGTGCAAAAGTGATACTAAACTTTACCTAAAATTGCGTTTCTAATAAGTTTCGCGAGGTGCAAAAATAATACAACTTGGGGTCCAGGTGCAAATATAGTATTTTCACTTGAGAGAAATAAAATTTATATATGAAAACACTCTTATGCCTCTCATTAAAAATGAGGGGCATAATAGTGTTTTTATATCTAAATTTTATTTCCCTCAAGTGAAAATATTATATTTGCGCATGGACCCCAAGTTGGATACTATTTTTGAACATCCCGAAACTTTCATATTAGAAACGCAATTTTGGGTAAAGCTTAGTATCATTTTTGCACTTTCGCCCATAAATAAATTAGGGTCTTACACAATGATTAAAACAAACATTTAACTGTGTGTAACATTTAATATAAGAGGAAATATTATAAATTAATCAAAATGTTTCTAGAGGAACAATAAATTATTGAGCTACTTTTGAATTAAAGTTGAAATTAATAAAGGAAATTTCTAAGCCGGGATATAAAAAACTAAAGAAATATATAAATTAACTTTTAACATATAAAATGTGTGTATATGTATATATTGAATCGTAGATTCGGTAATGTCATTAATTATGAATGCGTAAAGAAGATGTGTGAAACTAATAAATTGAAATGCTTATGTGTATAAGTAATTGAAAAAGCTAAGCATGCATATCGATCCTTCAAGACAAAGGCTTTTGAGTTTGCCTTTTGTGTCACAACATGCGTAAGACAACGTACATTTTTAATTAAGGTCCTTTGATCTTTACAAATATTTTAGTTTCAATTATAATGTGTCAACCTAATTTATAAGAGATCAAAGTTGGTGTTTGTAAATTTTTAATTATATATAAATGGATTGTACTACTAACTTTTGCCCAAAAATAATATTGGCACCATATTAGTTAATTTCTTAAATGGTTTTTTATTTAAAATTCAATGATATCATAACTTTTGTACTCGATTTATTTGCAACTTCCAAATGCCATGATACAAATTTACATATAAAATTGCCAAGTTTTTCTATTTCACTATTTCAGATATTAAATTATCAATTAAAATTTTGAAGTTATATGAGATTACCAAATTTAGATATAAATCTATCAACTCGTTTTGACTAGTAATTAGCAAATTTTCAATATATTAGTGTAATCAACTTTTTTGTATCCGAATAACAAATCCAGTCCTTCAACTCATGTACATGTTTTGTTTTTGTTTTGTTAATCACTACCCGGTAATTCGACACCTATTGGCAACCGTTTATCTCAGACTCAAGGAGTAGGAGTACTGCTCACATAAGCAGGGTTGTCCTAGCTCCCAATGAGACCGCTTCCCAGGATTCGAATACAAGTTCTCGTCTTTATGGAGGTTGAAATCCACTCATCAGTTCAACTAATTACCTATTGGTACTCATGTACATGTTTTGTTGAAGCTTTACCAAGTTTGAATATCAGTTTACCAATTTGAGAAAAGGAGTGACCATATTATAAAATTTATGAAGTTCTGATATGATAAGATTGAAAGTGAGGATGCACAAGAGGGGGTGAATTGTGCTACAAAAAACAATATAAAATAAAACACTAACATAAATTCTTTTATACTGGTTCGGTCTAATTCTTGACCTACGTCCAGTTCTCAATCCCTTGATTGAGTTCCACTAATTCTCAGGTTTTCAACTGGTTCACCTGTAACCTTTACAACCACAAGTTTTACGGGTTAACTTGCAACCTTACAACCACAAGTTTTACGGGTTGATTTGCAACCTTACTCACTCCCCCTTACTACCTGCAAGGGTTCAACCTTTACACAAAGGATTTACTACAAAGTTCACTTAATGAACAGATTGTGATAAACACTTAAGTATAATGAATGCTCTCAATAAATGTAGAGACTTAAATACAAAGAGTACAAGATGATAACAGTAAAGATAACCCTCAAGGTATTAAGTGCTCTTTTGACTTTAAGGCTTTCTGAATATTCTCTGGGTATTAGGTTTGAATGCTCTTGGCTTTTGTGAGTTCTTCGTGTGTTGTTCTACATCATAAATGATGAAATTGTTCCTTTTATAGTAGCCTCTAATACACCAGTTGCTTGAGGGCAATAAGTCCGTTTGAATATAGCCGTTTATCCCTTGTTACCGTTGTGCTCATTAATGCTCATTAATGCTTAGCAGGGTTGACTTATGCTTTAGTTACTTTGCTCTGAAAAGTAGTTCTGTCAATATTGCTCTAACAAAAGCAATTATGACATCTGAGCATTTGTACGGTCTCTGACTCTTGTACTTGCTATCGGATGGATCTTGGCTACCGAAAGTAAGTGCTTCGATCTGCAAGTGTTAGTCCAAGTATGTGCAGTGTAAAGAGTGTTCAATATCGGATGCTCTTTTGCTATCGGAAGTGAGAGCTAAGTTCTACACGCAAATGTTAGTCCCACAGAATAATATAATCAAGTGCAATGGGAAGCGTTTTTGCTATGGGAAACTATTTTACTTAGACTAGGTTAACTAGGTTCAGACTTAGTGTTCAATTGACTTCCGCTATGGGATGTGTACTACATTCGCAAGCGCTACTTACGTTGTTTTTGCTCTAAGTCATCCGGTTGTGATTTTACATCCTGTAGTGTTTTAACTTAAAATTTTTAACTTCATCTAATTCTTCCTAAGTGTTCGTTATGTTCTTTCATGTCAAAACTTAAGATTTTAACAAAGATATATTACCAGGTTCCGTATTGGGATTTGCTAATTTCATAACGGAACTTGATAATGCCTTCCCAAATTATATTGTGTGTGTGATTATGGTCAATGGTTAAGGTGTTAACATGTCCATGTGATATTTTTGGAACAAAAGTAACTATAACATTTCAAAAGAGTGGTAAAAAATACTCATAGATGATATATTATAGTGTCACGCCACTGTAGCACGACATTTTTTCTATGAATTTTAAAAGATATCACAGCATAGTGGCACGTCATCTTGTTTCAATGTATTTTACAAGATGTTGCACATCTTGTTTGTTTGTAAGTTTCTATGTATTTTACAAGATGTCATGGTCTTTTAGAAAAATTGTGATATATTTGGTCAATAAAAAATTAATTTTGTTATAAAAGCTATTTTACTACCTCTCGCAGTTTATTTTCCCGTGACATTTGTGTTGCAACTAGGTGCTTCATTTATGGTAGTGAATTGGGCAAAAAGTTGAAGAATTTACTTATATTAATTTTCCAAGTGTATGTACTCCCTTCGTTCCTAAATATAAGATCATTTTAGAAATTCAGCTTGTTCCTAAATATAAGATCACTTACTAACTTTCCCTAACTTAGCTTTTTCCCAAAATAACTCTACAATTTTTATCTATATAATATCAAGCAAAAGAGGGACAGTGAGGATAAAGGTATATAGTTAGTATAAATTGGTATGTGTAAATAATTAATTTAACTAATATCCTTAATCTACCCAAATAGGGAAAGTGATCTTATATTTAGAAAACATAAAAGACTTATTATATTGTGCCTTTAGCAAAACAAATGGGTGGTTCAAATTCCACAACTACCACTTCTGTAATTTATTTTGGGACAAAAAAATGTCCTATAGCTAATGTTCTAGAAAAAGGGTTCAAGTGTAAAATTAACCATGTACTTATTACGAAGTTGTAAAAATATTCATGTAAATTTTTTTGTTGCAAAACTACGCATCAAATTTCAAAAATGGGGCAAAAGTGTCCATCACCATTAATTTTCTGGCTTTTATAATTTATTGAACAAAAAGGCTCCCATAAATGATTTTCTTAAAAAAATTAATATTTGATTGAAGAATATTTAGGCATTTCCCAGTGAAATTATATTGGATTTTTTAAAACTTAAGGTATGAAAATTAAATTTGAAATAAAAGGCAAAATTTATACTTTAGAATTTAGCCTTTTTAAAATTCATTGTGCATATATAAAAATTAACAACAACAACAACAACAATAAAAACAAACAATAACAAATTCAACAATAACTAAGCCTTATCTTACTAACTAGGGTCGGGTACATTAATTGTACAACACTATTATGGTTGATCCATGTTAGTAATATTTTAAAATTAAGGTTCATGTACTTTATATTTTATCTTGATGATAAGAATTCCTCTTATATTTTTTAAAAAATATATTTTAGTCTAAAAATTAACTTAAATATTATAAAAATATTTTAATTAAAAATAAAATATTATAATAAAATACATTTTAATTATTTACTATTATTTCCCACTTAAATTTGTGAAATCTCATATTTTGAAGGTACTTATTTTTGAAAAATGTAAGAGCTTTCTTTTCTCAATTTTTTCTCATAAATAATTAGTTTTAAATATTTCTATCCTATTGGAATAAAGGTTCAAGCTATTTACTCATCATAGATATAAAATTGAATTGAACATTTAATTAATAACATAGTCCCTCCGTTCCTAAATATAAGAGCACTTTGACTTTTTTTGGAGAATCCTAAGAAAGCAAAATATGGTAATTAAAAATTGATTTTTCCAAATTTTTTCACTAAACTAATTTATTTGACTTATGAACTTACATATGATCTAATAATATTTAAAATATGTTATGATTAAATTGTTCATTTTGCTTTCTTAGGATTCTCCAAAAAAGTCAAAGTGCTCTTATATTTAGGAACGGAGCGAGTATATTTTATTAAATGTGCTCACAATTTTTTATAAAATATTCCGTTCCAAAATTTTAATTTATCATCTCAAAATTACATTATTTATTCTATATGGTGTATAAAATACATATTTAAAATTATTTTATAGTCATTTAAAAGAAAGTTAAACAAGTAACTCATATTAAGTGTGATGAAAAATTATAAAAAAATTTATAGTGTAATGAAAATTAATTCATTTGATAATATATGTATTGGGAATTGTTTTCACCAATATTGATATGTTTTAATATGTATTAGAATTATTATTTTTTTACAGAAAACTTTAAATATAAATGCGTAAATAATAATAATAATAGTAGTAGTAGTAGTAGTAGTAATAATAATAATAATAATAATAATAATAATAATAATAATAATAATAATCATGTTTGGTAGGGGTGTTTGGGTCAAAAAAATTTTAATGGTCATGCTTAATGTTATGATAGATGGCAATAGAATTCTAAGTATATGAAGAAAGTTTAATAAAATAAATTTTTATTTTAAGTGAGATTTATATATATTTTTTTGAAAAAGAGGAGGTGCTCGTAATTTAGACTCATACTAGAAACGCCTGCATGATTTACTTTCATCTTTTTATTTTGTTGGAGAACTATATGATTTTAATAAAAGATCAGAAATGTCCATAAATACAATTTAATTTAAAAAATATAACTAGCATATGTTAGTGGATTGGATGTATAACTGACCTGCCAATCATTATCATCAGGCATGCATGCACCCTAAGTCATGAAATTTCCTTGTCGGCTTTTTCCTTTTAGAGAAAAATAATTATTAATTTCAAAATAAAATTTATTTTAAAGTTCTATCTGAGCGCAGATTAAGTGATCAACCAGTAAGCCAAGGTTTTATTTAATTCTAGCTAAGAACTCATTATTATATGTATTTTAAATCTTGTAATTACTTCATTGGCAAAAAAAGAATAAAGGCTAAAGTATGTTTTTAGTCCCTTAACTTTTGAGAAAATCATGTTTTGGTCCCTTAACTTTGGAAAGTGTGTTTTTGGTCCCTTTAAATTTGGAGAATGTGTGTTTTGGTCCTTAATTTTAAAAAGTGTGATTTTTATCCTTTTAAACTCGATTAAAGTATGTTTTGGTCCTGTAACTTTGCACAAAATCATGTTTTAGTGCCTTAATTTTGAAAAGTAATGGACGAAAAAATACTTAATCCTGTTCTAGAAGGACTAATAACATCACTTTATCCAAAGTTAAGGGACAAAAAACACACTTTTCAAAGTTAAAGGACCAAAAACACACATTCTCCAAAATTAAAGGGACCAAAAACACACTTTTCAAAGTTAAGGGACCAAAACATGACTTTCTCCAAAGTTAAAGGACCAAAAACATACTTTAGCCAAGAATAAATCTTGAAATTATCTTTAAACGAAAAAGTTAGCTTAGCTTTTACAGATATTAATTACTTTTAATGTCTACTTGAGCGATTAAGTGATCATGGATCGGTAAAATTCCTTTAAAATAATATTGATATCAAGTACCGTTCGATAATAAATATTGTCAATATATCATTTAACAAGTGTAAATGTGTAATAGTATATTGACATAGTGTATGGGTTTATCTCAAAAAAAAAGTGTATGGGTTTATCAATTTGTAAATATTATTTTTATCACAACTCGTACAATTTTTATTTTATTCTATGTTCTGACCGATCGAGATCCACTTTATACACATTATCCTGCTCTGTCTTTTCCTTTTTACAAATCTTCGTTTGAATTAATTGTAAATTACGCCTTAAATTATATTTAGGTCAAATACGTTGTTTTGAATAAACAAATTTTAAACAATATTATTTTCACTAAGGGCAACGACTTCAACAACTCCAACAATTATTGGTTTTAATTTTTTGAATTTGGCCCACTAATCATGCATCATCCACCCTCAAAACTTTGACAACCAAAACACTAAACCACTAAACATGATATAACTAATTCAAAAACAATAATAACAATTATTATATCCATAAATAAATTAGTTAAAAACAATTTCAAGCTTATCAGAAACGGCATCGGCAATCGATCTGTTATTATAAATATGAGCTTGATTCTTGTCTCCTTCCTCGTCAAGAACTTCCATTCTCAGATACCTTCATTTGGTTCCTAAAATAGTGCATAGACAGAAAGAGCTCAAGCAATAGCATCAATGGCAACCAAGGTTTACATTGTGTGAGTGATACTTTCATTGGATTTCATTCTCCTCTTCTGATGAAATCTATATATTCAACATTACTTGTTTAATTTGTTCATATTTAATTTTTACAAATTTTTCCAATTAAATGTCGAATTCAAACCCTCATGATTTTCTTTTCTTTTTGCTGAGTATATATGCAAGTTCATGAAATTGTATCAGTCATTATCTTTCACTGAAATCTGGGATCTGTTCAGTTTGTCCTTCGGTTTCAATGTTTGTATGATTGAAAGGATGAATTTTATCTCACTTTTGGTGTTTTTGGTTATTCTTAGTAATTTGCGATTGGTGGACTTGGAATTGGGTATTTGTTTTTGTAATTTTTTACTTTATCATATACCTGAACTTCAAGTAGAAGATTCATTTTTATCCGATAAAGATTCAACTTTGTTAAAAAATATCTGAACCAATCCATCGAGATTGATTCAATCACAGTTCAATTCAATTTTGTTGTTATTCCCCTCAAAGAAGATTTAAAAACACAAACCTGGCATGATGGATGTACACCAAGAAGCTTCATATTTATTTTACTATATCCATGATCAATACTTTATTATCTTCCGTGATCAAAGGAAATCTAATTTCTCTTTATCCAAAAAGCTGAACTTGTGAAAAAGGAACACCTAGAAAATGAAAGATTAAGTGAGAGCTGACGAGCCTAATAAAAGTTTCAATTTGCTGCATTTGCAAGCAAGAAAACCACACATTTTTAATACTATGAAACCTAATCTTCCGTTATATTTTTCAATTTATTGTTCATAGGTTCTAACTTCTAATACTAATTCCCGAATATTTTCCAAGCTTTTAGTTTCTAATGATATAATATTAAATTTCTTTCTGTAACACCATTTGTTTACTTTAATTAAAAAATTAAAGAAAACTTAATCTAATATATTCATATTGTAGATGCTAATCTGAAGTCAATATCATTATGTCTTGTCCGATACTAAATTTAATGCCAATAGTTTCTAAATTAATCATGGCATTTCTGATAAAAAAACATTAATCATGGTATGGTCCCACCAGAGTATTATGTTAATGCATTAATGGTAGGTATGGCAGTCTTTCTTACATCACATTCACACCTATATATATTGTGTTTTTTTATCAGTGACTTCGACACTGAATCTTCCCATTATTGCCGTGAGAAATATTTTATTCCAAGTTCAATTATATTGCTCAGTTCATTCTACTTTTTTCTAAAAGAAAAATCATATTGCTCTGTTAGTGGCTAATTAGTGCCATTACATTGAACGAACAAGCTAATCCACACCATATATTCATTATCATTAATTAAAGCATCACAAGGTATATTATATTTCCAGAGTCTATCATGATGTTTTAGCTTGACTTTACAAATATTTAAACTTTACATATTACTATTGATATGTCTATATATAGTTACTATTCTACTTACGGGCATGTTGAGAAGTTGGCACATGAGATTAAGAAAGGAGCAGATTCTGTGGAAGGAGTTGAAGCTAAACTCTGGCAGGTTAGTTACATCTAGTTACTTTTGATGGCCACAAATATTTGGGGAAATTTATTCTAGTCCTTGAACTTTTGAGCAGCATATAACTCAATCCTTTAAATATGACTCGACAAGTTCACTCTTAGATCCCATTCGTCTTTCCATCGATCATATTTATTACCTATTTGAATTATAAGTGACTCAAAATACATGAGATGAATTGTGAGTCATTCTTATTAAGAGACGACTGAATTATAACTCAAAAGTAAGTTAAAACTATAATGAATAAGAGATTAATTACCCTTTAAGAAACAAATTACATAATAAAATGAAACTCCCTCCAGTCCAAACTATAAATAAGATCAAGTTGACTTTTTAATAAAAGTTAAGGAAACAAATTAGACCACTAAATTATTAACACTTTTTTTTGTCAGATAATTGTAACACTTGCTACATGTTATTAGAATATAGAGTATGTTAGTTTATAAGTAAAATTAATTAATTTCAAGAAAACATGATAAATGTTAACAATTTAATGTGAGTTCTTCTACATCATCAATTTCTCCAAAAAAATAAAATTTAATAACGAAGGACCATAGTAGGCATTGTCTTAGTCATGTAATTGATCGTTCAAGTAAAGAAATAGATAGACATTCTTATAGATTTTGTCCATTAGATAGAAATTTATTGTTATGTTTCTTTTATCTCTAGCCGGATGGATGCAACATTCTTATCTTTTTTGACAGATATTGTCTCTATAATATCGTATATGTTACAGTGAATGTGATTTTTCTTTTTTAACCTTTCCTCTCTTTTTTCAAACTAAAATAGGTACCAGAGACTCTACCTCATGAGGTTCTTGGGAAGTTAGGAGCACCTCCAAAGAGTGATGTACCAATAATTTCACCTAACGAACTAACTGACGCAGATGGCTTCTTGTTTGGTTTCCCTACAAGATTTGGACTGATGGCTGCTCAGTTCAAAGCATTTATGGATGCAACCGGTGGATTATGGCGAACACAGGCACTCGCCGGAAAACCAGCTGGAATCTTTTACAGCACCGGATCTCAAGGAGGCGGACAAGAAACTACCCCGTAAGTTTTAGGATACACTTAGCCACTTAAACTAACATTATCTCATTGGTTGACCTGTTTTATTTCCCTTTGTTAAATAATGTCATTGTCATATCACTACAAGAAAAAGAGGGGCTAATCGTGCACATTTCTGGGTTATAGTCACGGTTATAACTGCGACAAATGAGGTGAGCCGCGGTTTAGGGATGTGTGATTTTCCGAAAAATGACAAAAACACATGTCGCGTCATTACGTCACACCCTAGGGCGCGATATAGTGTGATTGTAAAATAATATAGATGTCATGCCATGTGGCACCACATCTATATAATATTGTATAGGAGCGAAATCTAGTGTACCTTTTAAAAAAACATTCTGTAGCTTATGTCGTGCCACCTTGGGCTACATAAGCTGCTATAAGCTTGTCTAGGAAGCTTTGAAAAAATAAGGAAGAAAGAGAGTTTTGAACTAGGAAGAGTAGGGGAAAAATAATGAAAAAACTAGTATTAGATAATGAAATAAAAAAGTTTGAATTATAATAGATGATGAAAAAAAGTATTAGAGGATGATAATTTATATACCTTAAATTGTAGGAGATTTTTGAACAATTAACATGGAAAAAAATTAGAGAGAATTAGTTAAATGAGGAATATGAGCAAAAAAAGTAGAGAAGAAGAAAATAAGAAAGTATAGATGGAGGAGAAAGGAAAGTGGGGTGGGAGGACGAAAAAATAAAGTGGGGGGGGAGAAATTTAGAAGGAGTGAAGTTTATATTGGGAGAAAATGGAAAGGGAGGAAGGAAAAATTTGAATTCTGTGTTGACATGTCGAGCCACCAGGCGCAACATGGATATCAAATATTAAATGTCTATCGCGCCCTAGGGACCGATAGCAGATATATTAAAATAATATCTTCCTGTCTCTCCATGACGGCATGACAGGCATTTCATGTCGTGCTGGTGGGCGCGACATGCATATATAGCATAAAAATATGTGCATGTGGCGCCCCAAGGCGCGACAGACATATATTAAATATTATCCATGGCACGACATGTTGAAGTAGAATTAAAAATAACAAATTATAATAATAGAAAAATAAACTTGCAGTATGTCGCGCCCTGGGGTGTGACATATGCCATAATTTGCCCAACATGAGGTTTAAATTTTAAAAAACTAAATTTGTCACACTTTGGTTTAGAGCGACATTTTTGGCGCGACTATCGAGTATTTTTCTTGTAGTGTATACTACTCCGTTGTTATGAGAACTTGCAGTACTTAATTACTTAATTATATGGAACTGGACACTACAATTTTCAGAGTAATGGCTCCCATCTAATATACTGATTATTTGCATGAGTGTATACTATTTATTGAATAAGTTTTTAAATACTTATCAAGTATTGACCACCACTTAAAAAATAACATGCATTTCTTATGAAACAAAATTATTTTAACATATTTATCTCAAATACCAAAATAATAACCTAAAATAAGTAAAAGCTATTTCCCCCTTAAATTTGTTAATTTCGATAGTTAGTCCTTGTCTAGATTAATATAGTGGGAGCCCCACCTAAAGTATAGGTGTCATGAGTACATATTTCATTGACAAAAGTCATAAATTTGATTACTTGTCAATTGTTGACCAACTGACACATTATTTAAATGGCTGTAAAACACACACAGGCTCACATCAATTACTCAACTAGTTCATCATGGGATGATATTTGTGCCAATTGGATACACATTTGGTGGAGGCATGTTTGAGATGGAGCAAGTGAAAGGTGGTTCTCCTTATGGTGCAGGTACTTTTGCTGGGGATGGCTCCAGACAGCCAACTGAGTTAGAATTGGCTCAATCTTTTCATCAAGGAAAGTACTTTGCTGGCATAGCCAAGAAGCTCAAAGCAGGAGGATCGCAATGATTTATATCTAATTAAATAGATCTTGTTTAAACACATATCCATTATAGTATTCTCCATTTTGTGTTTAATTCACTTGCAAGAAAGTAATGTGTTGTGTTTTATCTGCATCATCAATTTATATATTCAGTATCTTGGTTGTTCACTGTGTTTTCACTTTTCACACAGAATAAGTGAGAGAGGATGATATATTATGCTATTGTCGTTATTGTTAACATATACATTATATTATATGTATGCTTGTATGTTGTTCTTCATTAAGTTGCAAGTAAAAGCGAGACTTAGTGTGCACACACACACACATATATATAATCGACTTGAGAATATTCTAGATCCTCTAACATAGAATTATGAGCCATGACCTTGATTACCTAACTAATCACAAAATGACAATTTTTCCTATTTGTTGTATATGCATATAAACTGTGTCAACTCTTGGACCAATTATGATTGGCTTAATTGATGAGACTATTTAAGTTCTTACATTATGAATACTAACAAGGTTAAGTATGGCTCAAGGTAGCTTCTTAGGACCTAAAAATAGTCAACTATATGTATAAAAAAATCTAAATCACGCTAAAGATAATGTCCAAAAACTAACTTTTTTAAATTTTGAGGTCTTGCTTGAAATAATGGTTATTGCAACCCTAAAAGTAGCTTCCAATCATAATTTAGGACATATATAAGATAAGCATGTGATGGGATCATGGGAGTTTTATTTCGGCTTTCGTGAATTATTTATGATATATGCAGCTAAAAATATTTAGATAAGAGTTAAACAAACCAATTTCGGGACAAGCTAGGTAGTCCAAAAAGTACATCATGGTTGTGGAAATAATAATGAGCTTCTAATAAAATTTTACAGCGCGAGATAAGAAATATCTCTCACCATTTCTCTTGAGTGATGAGAGAAGAGAAACCCCTTGATGTAGGAAGAAAGAGATCCGCATAAATACTCAGGCTCTTCTCACTCAGAAAAACAATGGCTTGTCACGGGTCATATGTGGCGTATGAGTTAATGCGCCACAAATGAAACAATGCGTCACTTTTTTATACCAAACGCGACAAATTTTTCTCAAAAATTCAAACATATGTGGCGTATGGATTCATGCGCCACACATACCCTCCACACTTTCTCTAAAAAATTTAAATTTTTCCCTCCACTCTCCCCCACTTTCTCCCTATATAAACTTCACTTCTCTCACATTTTCTCCTCCCCACTCTCTATTTTTTCCTACTCTCTCCCCACTTTCTTTTCTCCTCTTTCTCTACTCCATTATTTTCCTCCTCTTCACTTCACTACTACAGAATAACCCCTTTACATGCGCTCATTTTGGCCTTTACATGCGCTTTAAAAGCGCTGGCAATGGCCTCGCCGGGAAAGGCTTTACATGCGCTTTAAAAAGCGCATGTAAAGGTGTAGCTATACATGCGTTTTTTAATCTATAAAGCGCATGTATTTCTATCCTTATACATGCGCTTTGTATAACAAAGCGCATGTATAGATAGACTAATACATGTGCTTCTATGCGAGCGCATGTATAGTTTTACTACCTATACATGCGCTTAAAGCGCATGTATAAGTTATATAAATTTTTTTCATTTCTTATTATCGTTTTTACTGCTTTTTGGCATTTAAATTGCTACCTGCACAATATATCCAACCAGCCAGAATAACCAAAATCCTATATAAACTAAGAACTGTTTTAGTAATAACCAATTCCATCCAAAATAAACATTAAATAAAAGTCATCAACATATCCCAATCAGAATTTACATCAAATTTGTACCACCAAAAGTCATTTAGACTTAATAACATATTCCAGCCAAAATACACATTAAATTGTACCAGCAAATTAAAAGACATTTAGATAAATAACAAACTAGCCAAAATAGTTTATCTATCAAAAGTGTTATGTCTCCCACTTCCTCCTTAGATGTATGAAACTAAGAAATTCTTACCTTTGCTTCAAACTTGAAATCTATAATTATATATTAGCAGCTTTGGTATCGCGATGGATGGTCTTAGGATGACTTGAACATGTTGAATTTCTCCTGCAACCTGAAAAAAGAGTAATACTGATTGATATTAAAAATAACAAAGAAAAAACATAACACTGCCAGACAGAACAGTGGGAATTTCTCATAAAAAAAAGTACAACCAAGAACTAAGTAACCATCAAACCACAACAAGAAAAAAAAGAAGAGGCAGGTCAACAAGATCTTATCAACATAATCCATCCTTAACAAGAAAAAAAAGAAGAGGCAGGTCAACAATGTTAGAATCTTAAGTTTTGATGAAGACTAAAATATGAAAGAATAGGCCAAGTACTTAGAAAGCAATAGGTTAACATGGGATCCTATGTTAACCTATTGCTTTCTAAGTACTTGGCCTATTCTTTCATATTTTAGTCTTCATCAAAACTTAAGATTCTAACATTCTCCCCCTTTTGATGATGACAAACTTAGTTTTATCGATTAGATTCATAAGGAAAGATTAGCAAGAGAATAAAAGCAATAGATAAGAACAAGTAACTTGGACAATTATTATTGATAAGTAAAAGTTACAAATCAGAGTATACAATCAAATAACATATACAAGTAAAGAACGTATACAAATAAATTACACTAAGCAAGTATGAAAATATGCATGAAAACAAAACAAGAAAATTTCTAAGTTAAAACAAATGTTTGGATTGGGGGTTCAGGGTTTGTATTTCTTTTTCCTCTCCCTCTCCTTTTGTCTCTCCTCATTCTCCCTTTGTAGTTTGGCTACCTCGGCCTCATGAACATTCTGGTCTATCTGGGCAATTATCTGCTGGAGCTCTTCTTCATCTCTTTCCCTTCTGAGCCTCTCTGATTCAATAGACTCCTCGAATGCCCTTTTCATGTTCTCTACTTCTTCATACCCAGGGAACCCTGTAGCATCGTCGAAGTAGGTGACCTCTCCATTGGGATAGTGAACAGCCCGGATTTTCACGTTCCATACAGGGAAGTTGGGATCCTCCTCAACTTCCTGGGCTTTCCTTTTCCCTTTCCCTTTACTCTTCCCTTTGCTCTTGCTAATTGGAGGAGTGGGCATGACACTTGCTCTGTCAGCATCGAGGCAGGCCATCTGACCAAAGGATAGCTTATCTGTGAATCCAAACTTCTCCAAATTCCTCAGGAGTCATGTCTTCAATTTCCAATTTGACTTCCTTCAGAATTAGGACTGCTTGAACCACTGGAGTCTCTTGCTCAACCTGGGCAGATGAAGTTCCTTGCTCAGGTAGGTCAGATGGAGTCTCTTCCTCAGTCTCATCAGATTCAGTGGAGGCACTTATCTTCCTGACACGTCTTCTAGCAACGGCCTTCTTTCTGGGCTCACTGACTCTGACTGCTGGCTCAGATGAGGGAGGAGGGGCAGATGATCGCTCAAATGAAGGACTCTCAGACGCTTGCCCAGAGGATGCAGGAACAGGCTTGGCTATCACAATGGGAGGATGGTTGGGTCTCTTTAGTCCCCACTTCATCATGATCTCCTCAACAATTTCTCTACTTGTTTTAGTTGGAGGAGGCTCTGATGATGACTCAGGTTGTGAGGATTGTACATTCTGCCCAAAGACAACCATCTCCAAATGTGGTCCTTGCTTAGCCGTTCTCTTCTGCTGCATGAAACGGATGGCCTCTCCTCTTATAAGGCTTTCTGCACCACCCAGCCTTTGAGATTCCATAGCACGGCGAAGGGCTGCTGCTATATCTTCATCAATCCATAATGCTGGCTGGCTGAGGACATCCCTCGTACTCATGGACAGGCGCAGAGTGGACATCACATCTCTCCCCCTTTTGGCATCATCAAAGAGGGTGAGGGCCAGGGATTGAGTGGAGGAAGAGGAGGGTGAAGGTTTTTGGGGTGAGGTCTCTGGGGAGGAGGTAGGTTGGGTAATTTCTGGGGGTGAGGTAGTGTCGGGGAACCAGTTGGGGGTGATTCGTAGGGATGAGTGGAGGAGTATTCTTTGTAGTTGGTGGAGTATGGGGTAAAAGGTAAATGGTCATCGGAGAGTGGTTGAAGGCGAGGATAGTCTCTTATGTATATTTGGCTGAGGGGGTGAATGGCAGTGTGAAAACCAAGTTGCTCGGCCTGGGGGTTGGTTCTTGGTCTAGAGTTGGGGTTGATAGGTTCAGAATGGGGGGAAGGTTCGCTGGAGAAGCGGAGGGGAGAGCGTGTAGGAGCGCCAGGTCGTGTGAGAATGGGTGAAGGAGGTGGAGATGAAGAGTTTAGTGGGGATTGGCGTGGAGAGTGTTGGGGTGAGTCTTGGGTTTGCTGGTCATGGGTAGGTGAAGGTTGGGATTGGTGGTCATTGGTTGGTGATGGTGGGGGTTGCTGGTCATTTTGTGGTGGTGGCTGAGGTTGTTGAGTGTTAGGTGGAGGAGGAGGGGGAAGTTGAGGGTGATTAGGAGGTGGAGGAGGTGGGTTTTGAGGAGGAGGTGGAGGTGGTAGGTTACCTTGTGATGGTTGGGGAATTTGTAGGTGCTGGAGGATGAGGTCTAATTTTGCGTCCACCCTGGCAAGATGATTCTCGATCTGTCCCACTCTGTCCTCGAGCCGCTGGATGCGCTCCCCTTGCTGCTGGAAGCCAGTATCACACTCAGCACGGAGAGGGCCTACCAAGGAGTCAGGTAGCCTGAAGAGAAGTTCTTCCTTAACTTCCTCAGCAAAGGCTCTCACAGAGGCTGGCACTCTTGCAACAGAGGGGACTGAAGTCTGAGAGGCGCTCTCGGCCTGTGATCCTGAGCGAGTGGGCTTATCAGGCTTGACATACTTGATTCCCATCTTCCCAATGTTGGTAGCTCCCACGTGTCTACACTTGATATTTTCTTCCTCCACAGCAGATGTGGCCTTGATCAGATGCTTCTCAAGGAGGAGGGAAATGATAGTGGGATAGGGAAGATAGCCAGACTTGTCATTATTTATCCATCGCTGAAGCTCAAGGCAGATCAACTGGCCGGGGTTGATTGGCTTGCGGGAGAGGAGTCTGGGGAACCAAGGGTTGTCCAGCAGTGTGAACTCGTTGAAGTTGCCTCCCTTATGTGTCATCATCCGGGAGTAGACGTAGTACAAGAGCCTGTTAGAGTCAGACATCTTGGATACCTTCTTGTTATCGGTGCCATACAACTCCTCGAGTTCCTCCTTGCTGTACTTGAGAGACTCAGGGTAGATCCATTCATTCATACCCTCTTCTGTGATTCCCATCATCTCATTCAAAGTCCTCCAAGTAAACCTGAAGGTCCTCCCCCTTACAGTGGCAGTGAAGGAGAGTTTGTGGACTTGCTCTTTCCCATCTACCTTCTTGTACTTAGCCTTGCCAGAGAGGGATTGACAGAAGACTCGCAGGACGTTCACGTTGTAATCCTGGTTGATGCCCAGCCAAGGCATATACTTCTCCAAGTAAGGGCGCAGATGGGGAAACCCTAACTCATCAATCTTGTTCAGATCGATGAACAGCCCATGGTTGAAGTAGGGGACGGACGTCTCAAATTTGGCCGCAATTGGCTCCAACGCCCCATCTCTGTATACTGTAGGGTCGTCTTCTTCAACTCTTTGTCTCTTGGAAGAAGGCTCTTCAACGAACTGAACCTTCTTCTTTTTCCCCTTCCTCTTGGCTTCCCTTGCCTGCTCTTGCCCAGAAGTCTCAGCCTGTTCATGTACTCGCTCAGAGTGGCCAGGCTGTTCCTGGACTTGTTCATCTTGCCCTTGTGAATTCTGCCCAGAAACTTCATGAAGTTCTTGATGTTCATCGCGATGTTCTTTACGATGCCCAGATTTCCCAGAATGGTCATGCCGAGATTTCCCAGATTTTGACTTGTGTTTCTTTGATGAAGAGGTTTTCTGTGTAACTGGGTTGGATTCATGAGATCCGGCCATTTTTGTATGAATTTTGTGGTAAAAGGGATGAAATGCGAAGAGTTGTGCGAAAGAAAATGAAGAACACTATGAAGAAGATGAAGAGAATTTCAGAGAAAATGGTGAAAGTGAAAGTGATGCAAGTAAAAAGTGAAAGTGAAAAATGACATCCTATTTATAGGTAAAGTTACTAAGGGTAAAATGGTCATGTCTCTTCAGATTTTCACACATTGGGTAACGTAAACAATTTAAGTTGGAACGACACACCTGATGACACGTGTCGCTTCATCTCCAAATGAGGTAACCAAGAGTTCTTGTGGGCTTACTCTGGCTCTAAGACTATGCAGGGTGAATTCGAAATGTCAATGATGGGAGAACTAACGTTCTTCCTTGGCATGCAAATCAAACAGAAGAAAAATGGAATCTTCATCTCCCAAGCTAAGTATTGCAGAGAACTACTCAAAAAGTTTGGGATGGATGAATCTTAAGTTTTGATGAAGATTAAAATATGAAAGAATAGGCCAAGTACTTAGAAAGCAATAGGTTAACATAGGATCCCAAGTAAGAGTGCAACTGGATGTGGATTTACTTCCGGATAGACTAGGACTTGCGCACGCGGATAAATGTTTCATCCCCCAGCGGCAGCAAGTAACTCACTAGGGATTTAACTTAGTCCATGAACGCTAGACATACAAAACCTTAAGACTAAGCTATGATTCAACCGGAAGTGAAATTGCTTCATGTTAGACTTAGACTGGCGCAGACTGATAGAATAGATATAACCCTAAGCGTCAGTGAGTTTACCTCGTCAAGTGAAATTGCTTCCTGTTAGATTTAGACTGACGCAGACTGATAGAATAAATATAACCCTAAGCGTCAGTGAGTTTACCTCGTCAAGTGAAATTGCTTCCTGTTAGACTTAGACTGGCGCAGACTGATAAGATAGATATAACCCTAAGCGTCAGTGAGTTTACCACGTCAAGTGGAAGTGCTTCCGATAGCTTAGTGACTAGCGCTGACTGTTGGAATGAAATACACTGAGCGAGAGTAAGTGATAGTGAGCTAAATCCTTCATCAAGTGGAATTACTTCCGGATGTAGAAGTGCTTCCGGATACACCTTAGACTTAGGGAACACCCACTGCATGTGACTATGTGCTTATATTGTTAAACTAACGTTCAAGTGCAGCACACTAAGTAAGGTTGCTTCCGGATGTGATTTTGCTTCCGCAAGCAATCAGAATGTCAGAACGTTCAGAGATGCAGTGTCAGAATGCTTTTGTCAGAGCAGAGGTGTCAGGACTACTTTTCAGAGATAAAGCAAGTCAACCTTGCTATGCATTGATGAAGCATTAATTGGGCAAACGGTAACATGGGAAAAACGGCCATATTCAAACGGCTAGCCCACCTACCAAGAGTTCAAAATGTTTGAAGACTATATAAGGGAGCTCAACTTCCTTTATGAAGAAATCAATTATCTTTGAATATTCTTGAGAGAAGTTAGAGCGAGAAACTAAGAACACCTTCAAACATTCAAAGCTGCCCAGAAAAGTAAAGAGCATTTAACACATCGAGTGATCCTTTTCATCTACATATTCTGTACTCTTTGTTGTTAAGTCTCTTTCTGTTATAAGAGCATTGATTGTACTTAAGTGTGTAACACCATCCGTTCTTTGAGAGAACTTAGTCAGAAAAATCCTTTAAGTGTAAAGGTTAACCCCTTGCTTGGTGTGAGGGGGAGCTAGTTAGAAAGGTTACAAGTGAGCCTGTGTAAAACTTGTAGTTGTAAGGTTGCAAGTGATCCCGTGCAAAACTTGCGGTTGTAAGGTTTCAGGTGAACCCGATTTAAAACCTGAGATATAGTGGAACTCGGCCTGGGTGGTTGAGGACTGGACGTAGGTCAGGTAGACCGAACCAGTATAACTCTTGTGT
Source organism: Mimosa pudica (assembly GCA_029929735.1). Lineage (NCBI taxonomy): Eukaryota > Viridiplantae > Streptophyta > Magnoliopsida > Fabales > Fabaceae > Mimosa > Mimosa pudica. The sequence goes on along the minus strand of JAKELP010000037.1, from coordinate 696,905 downwards.
TGTTTCATTCGAGCGTTATTTTTGAAGCACAATTCACCCCCCCTCTTGTGCATCCATTACTTTCAAACAAGATGAAGTAATACTAAATGGGCTTCACAAAGAGACAACAAAGGGGCAAAGGAAAAAGGAAAACTAAAAGATGGAAAGCAACATTTACCTGAAGCAACATATTTCATTTGTAAATGAACAAAGTATTTAGGACATTCATCCATTCAACCAGCAATTTCAAATAAACTAATTTGACCATTGCAGAATCAAAAATCAAGAATTCCAAACTCAACATGCAAGCATCTAAACACAAAATCTCACTTCACCAATCATTACCTAGCTTAGCATCACACACATAAAGCAACACTACCATTTCTTTCCAAAGTCAATTCAGCAGTAGTAGTATCAATATTATTTCAGCCATGATTATTATTTAAACACATGCATTAACATTCATATCATATAAACACACAAATTTAATCACTCATGTAACACATAAAATCCACAATTAAGCATCTCTCAAATATTCCTTCTAGTTCAACTTAAACAAAGATTAGAAATAGGACATCCAGACAAAAATTTGATAACCCTTGGCTTAATTAATTCTGTTTCTTAAAGAAAACTAAACAGGATAAGCTATTAAGCTCTTACCAACTAATACTCCAACCGAAATTTAAGCACATACAATAAATCAATGACAACATGGTACCAACAATTGGAAGTCAACAAACATCAACCACAACTCAAATCAAAGCTCAAATCCTTAATGCATAAGTTTTTCAAAGCACACTGGTAATGCTAATTAAGGAATTCATTGTCTTCTCAGGATCATAAAAGTTTGATTCTCGAGTAACACGCTCAACTTCCTTGAGTTGTCCAGTTTTTGCAGCTGCTTCAATGTACTTGAAATGAATATCAGGATCCTCACTGTACAAGTCAGAGTTACAAATGAAACTTTAGACCAAACAAAGGGAGTCGAAAGGGAAATCAAAGCAAGTGAACTGAGGTAATGTTTATTTACGTGGAGCTCAAATATGAACCCAAGAAAAAGTAGAGTCCTTCAAATGACTTGAATTGCTCAAAGAGTTTAACACATGCATCCATGCCCAGCTGCTCAGAATATTCCTTAGCAGTTTGCAAATAATGTATTCGCACAACAAGTCAGCCTATAATAATCTCATCCATTAAAGTCCTATGGCAATATTATGCGATGCCCCAAGCTGTACCTGCACAATTATTTGAAGATTACCCCTCAAATTAACCAGCAGCAGATCTTTCATGCACTCAAGCGCCCACTCTTTAGATAGGGTCCCAAAGAACTCAACAAGGGCCTACAAAGTACTGTCACCATTAATTAATTCTGTTTCTTAAAGAAAACTAAACAGGATAAGCTATTAAGCTCTTACCAACTAATACTCCAACCGAAATTTAAGCACATACAATAAATCAATGACAACATGAAAATGCCCCACATGAATGACTATCTTTCAAAAATTTCCAATTTCATTAGCACTGGGAAAGAGAAACAAGGTACCAACAATTGGAAGTCAACAAACATCAACCACAACTCAAATCAAAGCTCAAATCCTTATGTCACACTCGCATAAGCAGATTTCAACTCATGAAAACATACATATATATTTTAGTTAATTCAATAATTACAACCTTAAGAACCCAGAATCACAAAACCCAGAAATTAAAACTTAATCTTATCCAATTCAATAAACCCATTTTGAAATCCCCCTCTCAATTGGCCCAAAAATCAGAGAAATGCAATAGAAATCAAATGAGGAACTCACCTAAGAATCAAATCTGATCTTGCACATCTGAACCACCGTCGGAAAGTCATGCCCTTGCCGGAAAACAGCCACTCAAACGTGTAGGCTGAACAGAAAATCAAAAAGGGAAGGAAGAGTGAGGAAATCGAAGTTGGAAAGTAAAACAACTTGAAGAACCAAAATAAATAGCAAAGCTTATCTCTTACCGCCGCCACCCGACGTCGTACTCGTCGGAAAACTGAAACGGACGACGGAAAGAACGAAGCACCAGAAGACGCAAGGAAAACAGTGAAGAACAAAGTTAATGGGGGTTAGAGAGAATGGAGAGTGTGGGAGAAGAGGTTACAATGGTCCGGCCAACCACGGTCTCCGCTGCCGCCGCTGCCGCCGGTCGAGCTAAAGGGCGAAGGAAGAAGAGGATGAAGAATAAAGAAGATGAAGAGGAAGAAGAGATGTGGTCAGATTTGAGGGTGTGTGTGGGCTGAGGACGAGGAAAAGAAGAAGAGAGTATAAGATTAGGGTTTTGAGGGAGCAAATTACAAAAATGCCCTTATATCTTTATTTATTTACTTTTCCAATTTTAAACCTTACCTTAAATTAAATTGTAAGACAATCTATTTACCAACTTACAAATTTTCTCCCATCATATTATTATCTATGCCCTAGAGTATATTTCATAAAAGTTCCAATTTAAAACTCGACCTCTAATTATTTTTCTTTAAATTTCCAAATTAAACAGATATGTTATTTTCTTAAAAATATATTTATCCTCATTTACTTATTGCAATGCCTTGTAATTTAATAATAATATCTTAATACCTTGATTAATTCCCTATTATCTCTAACTCAAATTTTGGGATGTTACAGTTAGGGGGAGGTCAGTTTTAGTGTGTAGAAAATGAAGAAGAAAGAAGAGAAGATAGTAAGGAAAGAAAGAAAACGAAAAGAAATAAGGAAAAGGGTGAATTATGAACTTAATGTATATGAGCATGAGACATGTTTTAACATATAAATTCATCCTATTCATGGATATATTGTTTAAACAATATAATTTTAATTAAAAACTATACATGCGCTCTCTGGGTTAAAGCGCATGTAAAGTTATAATATATACATGCGCTTAAAGCGCGTGTATAGACCACAAACATATACATGCGCAATTCCTAAAAAAGCGCATGTTAATAGGCACTATATACATGCGCTTTAAGCGCATGTATAGGTTTGAGTCCTATACATGCGCTCTTATTTTTAAAGCGCATGTATTAGTATATTATATACATGCGCTTTATGATGTTCTTCTTGAAAGCGCATGTATAGGAGTAAATTACCAGCGCTTTTGTTAAAGCGCATGTAAAGGTATGCTGGTATAGGGAAAATCTGTAGTAGTGCTTCCATTCTTCATATTTAATTTCTCATTTAACTAATTATACTTAATTTTTTTTGCAGGCTCATTGTTTAAAATCTTCCACAATCTTAGGTATACACTTTATCATTCGTTAATACTTTGTTTTTTTCTCATTTATTATAATTCAAATTCTTTTATTTCATTATAATACTAGCTTTTAATTATTGTTCCCTCTACTCCCTCTGCTTCAAACACTTTCTTTCCTTCGTCCTAATTATTATCTCCTATTTTTTTATTTTTTTAAAACCTGCAGCTTGCCGAGGAAGAAGCTTCCTCGGCAAGCTGCAGTTTTTTTATTTTCACTTCACCTTATGTCGCGCATGAGTTATGCGCGACATGATACGTGACACAAGTTTGTTACGCCTCGATTTGTGGCGTATGGAATTCAACGCCAAAAAATTCTTTCCTACGCCACATACTTCACAATTTTGCCCATTTTCAAACGTGACTATAGCAGGCTATTTTTTTGTAGTGTCTGACTGCAATCCGGTATAGTGATGATATTTGTTGTAGAAGCCTTAACCATCCAAGGAACCCGGAATTTAGATAGGAGAAGTGCTTTCGGAGAATTTGGTTATCTATCGTATATTTTTACGTTGGTGTATTTTCCCCATTAGAATCCTTCTTTAAATAGATAACCTAAGTGTAAAAACCCTATCTTTGACAATTAGGCCTAAATATTGACTCCATGCCACCTAAACCATATTATTGTTAATTCCTAATGTGTTATTATTAATAATAATACTAACGATCTCCCACTTGGCTCATTCACTGTATGTCAATTGCTCACTTTAGTCAAATGATCAACTAAGGTCACACTGTAAGAATCATGGAGATAAGTCCCCTTGTAGTGAGTATTACCTTCCATGCATTACAAACAGTATTCCTTACTCAATGGGTCTATACTTTATAAATAAACCTCAAATATTTATTAGGTTCCTACTTATATGTTTGTAGATTTCCTAAAAATTGGTACCAACATGAGATCACAAAACAATAACTTGAATCTCATCACTTGATGACATCTCATTTAAAATAACAGACATATGACCATTTGACATTTGTGGTCACAAGACACCTTTCATGGTCAAAACCCCTCTAATGAAATTTTTTCATTGAAAAACTTAGGACAAAGATGCAAATCTGATACTAAACTTTACCATTAAGAGCGTTTCTATTACTCAAGTTTCGCAATAGCAAAGGTAATACCACCGTTAAATTTGGATGGTTTCTGTAACATACTATTACTAATTCCCTAATTAACTAATGATATCCATTTTAAATTTAGTAATCTCTTTACTAACTTTGCTTAGAAAAAGGATTTCTGTAAGATCAATGTCCTATCATAGTTAGAAAAGGAATTTCCTAATGGTTAAATACTATCCATGATAGAAAAGAATTTCCTGATAAAACCTGAGCACTATCATGGATAATTAATAGTTAACCATGTTAGAAAAGATTCACCTGACATGGTTAGAAAAAGAAGCAACCTAATAACTAGTAATATCAAATACAAATAAAAACATGCGGAAGCGAATGCAGACCTATAAAATTGGCAATATACAATTTTAAATAATTATACAACCTCCACTACATAATTCTCTTTTTTGATGCTTGCGCCTGTGCATGAATAACTGCAAAAATGTGAGTAGTCGTAGGATGAGACAACTTATCTTAGTAATCACCGCTTAACTCACTATAACAGTGAGATGTGCTGTAGCGAGGGCGTCTTAAGGGTACCAGTTTTTTAAAACCAATAATATGTATATAAACCAAATCTTCTTTCCATTATACCACTTGACTTCCCTCAATCAATCTCAAGTCAACTAAACCTCGTTTTCCAAAACTCCGCTCTAATGATCTCCTAATACAACTCTCACTCTCACCTGTAGATGCATCGTGCCATCATGGTGCAAATATCCTCGCATATAAAACTTCACTATATGAATTGACACTGTGCCCCTCTCTACAATGAGGAGGCAAATTTCCCTCTATGACAATCTCCAGGGAGGGAACCCCAATTTTGTTTCCATTGCAGAATGGGAACGGTCGCGGTCTAACAATCCGAACGACCGAAGGTCACTTTCTCTCAATAAGTAGACCTATGATCCCCGGTCTAACAATCTGAAAAGGATCAGTACAAATAACTGTCAATTGGGTCTTGCATTTATATATATATATATATATATATATATATATATATATATATATATATATATATATATATATATATATATATATCAATGTCATGCAACGCTCACAATATCTATCAATATTAATCTCATTCAGTATCTCAATTTCAACATCAATATCATGCACTCTAACCATTCCCTTCAATATCTCAATCTCAACTATTCATCTCCTTCTCTCAACCTACCTATCAACATCCTTAACAAAAATACTAGAGTTCTAAACCTCTCACATCATACCCTGAACAAACACCAAACATGATAATATATATTAGGGTAAGGGACCTAATCTGCCCCCGAAGTAACCACCGAGGAGCGCTGAGCACCCTGAACTAACAACAGGCCCGTATCTGCACTCCAAGTAACCAAGGTGTTTAAAAACTACCCCGGTTTGACGGTCAACAACGTTTGACCGTTAGTATGCATATGTGGACGCCACGTGGAGACCTGTTTTGCCACCCGACGCCTTGTGGACACCACCAGCCCCACCCCCTGCACCTCCTCCCCACCACCCGCCTAACCCCCCTTCACCTCCTTCCCTCACTTCACCACCCCCTCCACCCCGCCCCACCTCCCCCCCACCACCAGCCCCACTCCGCGACTGGGACTCTCTCGCACCCCGGCGAGAAACACTTCATCACCCACGTCCTCTCCTTCTTCGCCGCCTCCGACGACATCGTCCTCGAGAAGGGGAAGGTGGGGCGGGGTGGTGAAGTGAGGGAGGGAGGTGAAGGGGGTGGGGCGGGTGGTGAGGGGGAGGTGGGGCGGGGTGGTGAAGTGAGGAAGGGAGGTGAAGGGGGGGTGGGGCGGGTGGTGGGGGGGAGGTGCATGGGGGTGGGGCTGGTGGTGGGGGGGAGGTGGGGCGGGTGGAGGGAGGGTGGTGAAGTGAGGGAAGGAGGTGAAGGGGGGTGGGGCGGGTGGTGGGGGGGAGGTGCAGGGGGGTGGGGCTGGTGGTGGGGGGGAGGTGGGGCGGGGTGGTGAAGTGAGGGAGGGAGGTGAAGGGGGGTGGGGCGGGTGGTGGGGGGGAGGTGCAGGGGGGGTGGGGCTGGTGGTGGGGTGGCTGGGAAGGGAGGTGGGGGGGGTGGTGGGGCCGTGGGTGGGAGGTGAAGAGGGGGGGAGAATTTTTTTTTTATTTAATGTGGGACCCACATTAACTTATCCTACGTGGCGATGACAAGGCGCCGGGTGGCAAAACAGGTCTCCACGTGGCGTCCACATATGCATACTAACGGTCAAACGTTGTTGACCGTCAAACCGGGGTAGTTTTTAAACACCTTGGTTACTTGGAGTGCAGATACGGGCCTGTTGTTAGTTCAGGGTGCTCAGCGCTCCTCGGTGGTTACTTCGGGGGCAGATTAGGTCACTTACCCTATATATAATGTTTCAAATTTCTTTTATACGAAAATAGTTGTGTTTGAAATGCACCTGATAGCCTGTTTTGTATGAAAATAACTTTTCAAATATAATATATCTATATAGAGGGTGAGAAAGGATTTTAAAAATCTCAACCAACGTCACCCTCAATGTTATAGTAAGGTTAAAAGTGATTACCTGTCGCCCAGCAATTTATGCGATTTCTCATCCTTTTTTTATGCCACAAAAGCCTACCTACATCCAATCCTATAATAATATTGAGCAAAATGATAAATTAGTATCATTTTCACTTATAATACTTAACGTCTCTCTCGGTCCTATGAAGTTACTACTCAATCCCCATCTATATCACAGTTTCTTAATTCTCCGGTTAAACCCTTTAGCTTAGCCTTTTTATGATTCTCATGTTGCAACAAACAATATCAAAGATCTTTGAATAAGTAAAGCACCAAGAACACCAATTCAAATAGATAATTCTTCATTTAGCAAATTCATATCATGGTCAAAACCACAAGAATAACCCATTTTTATCAGTGTAGCACCAAAACATTTTCCTCCCAAATGTCAGCATGTAAACATTCACACAAATTCCATATCGTCATTCATGAGCAATTTAGAATAATGCCCAAACACTACTGTATAAATTAAAGTATAGTTGCTGCAATTATGCAGCAAAAACAATATCAAATAGGGCAAAGGTGCAAAAATAGCCACCATAAATTTAAAAATGGACACTTAGGACTCTGGTAAATTTAAGGGTGAAAAATCATCCATTGCAAACCAAAATGAGACAAATGTAACGTTTTTAAAAAGAGGTGTTAAGTTTGACCGTTGAGAAGGTTATATGTGCCCCATTTTGGTTCACAATGTACAATTTTGCACCCTTAAATTTATCAGAGTCCTAAGTGCCCATTTTTAAATTTGTGGTGGCTATTTTTGCACCTTTACCCTATCAAATATTGCTGCAAAATAGCTATATATTCAAGTTTTAACTCTTTACATTCAAAATTCATAAAAGCACACTCCAATTTCATTATTCATGAGTAATAAATCTGCTACCTTTTGTATAAAACCAGAAAAATAATACTAAATAAACGCTACCAATGTAGCAGCAAAGGAAATCATCTTTCAAAGTCACATGAAGACTCTTAAATCTCTTTATAAACACTTCTCAATTTCACAAACATTCCTATCCTAAAACCAGTTCAGTTTTGACAGTAAAATTATGCAGAAATCCTAGCTACACATGTAATTATTTTCCAGCCACAAACATAATTCAACATCCCTGCATTAGAATTTATTTCACTACTTCATTCCTACAATTCTTCAACCAACCAGAAAAGTTAACAGCCCCAAACTAAATTTCACCTTGCAAGCATTCCAATTACATCATACCACTTTAAAACTTACCCAAAACATAATTCCTCCCTCAAAACATTATAATAAAATTCTTTTGAATTTATCACCGCAACACCTAATAACATTACCAAGTAAAATCCAATTATTGATAAAGTATGAGCCCACAATCTCCCCAAAGGAGCAACTTAGAAAGACAAAACATCCTAAATTCTCACAACCAAAACTTTGCCACTTCCGAACCCAACCAACCACAAAATACACATCTAACATTAAACATCAAACATGTAGGAAAAAGATACAATAAAATCCAGATTTGATTTATATAACATCAAAACAGCACTACAGGCTTAGACTTCTCCTATTCCTAACAACCTGCAACACCATTTCTATCTTTCTTTTCAAGAGAAATCAATTCAGCAACTAAAGGAAAATGACAAGACATTCATGAATCAAACAAACATTCATTAAGCATAGCTTGATTCACATATAAACACTTAAATTCAAAACTGAAGTTGTAAACCACACCATCCATGTTATGCCTAATCATTTATCATCTTACCTTTCTAGAAGCACATCTTGAGCACTCACACAATTAAATGCCATTTCCTCCTTTAAGCCTCAATCAATCAAAACATGACTCCAAATAAAATATAATACTACCTCCACTTTGGATTGAACAACACACCATCAACTCTTCCTACAATCATTTGGAAATATTTTCTATGTACTAAGCTTATTTCCAAAGCATACGAAGACTTAAAATTACATGTTTTCCTTAGGGGGAGGTGTCCTTGTAGGGTCTGTTTGGTTTGAGAGAAGGGAAGGGGAGGGGAGGGGAGGGAGCCCAAAATATTCCCTCCCCTTCCCTTCCCTTCCTTCATTTTGGCTCCCTACAAATTGGAGGGTTTTGGAGGCGAGCCAAATATCTTGACTAAAACAACCTTATTCTACATTCATCCATTTTATGAAATTAACCAAAATTGTTTTGTTCTAGTAGTTTTTCTTCTCTCATACTCAAACCTTACAGTTCCTCTTTATACTCACAGGACCTCGCTCCTTCACTTTCTTCTTTCACTCCCTAGCCTAAGCCTAGAAATTTTTCTCTTCGTTTAAAACCTAAATTCCCGTGCACAAACACACATATTCACAACATATGTCATTACATCACGATGCATATAACTTTTCTCATACTTGAAGAAGGATGGAGATACAATGATTAAAAAAAACCACTGTTCTTCACACTTCTATTAAGATATGTTAATCTATAATTAATAAAATCATATATAAATTCATAATACAAGAAATAGGCTATAATTGAGCTCATCAACGAGATTGGACTTCCCTAATGTATCGCAACTATCTTCCCTGCTGGCAACATCATCATCACCAAAGTAAAAATTTCTTCTAGTTTTGCCCTTTTTCATTCACTCATATTTCAAAGAAAATAATTCTCAACTTCTTGTCTATTCCCTTATATGTAGAATTTCATCTATTAGAATACTATTATATCAATTTTATGTGACTTTTAATAAGCAACTTAATTTGAATCAAAATATAAGTTAATTAATAGGGTTAAAGATCAAATTTACCCCGGAAGTTTTAGGCAAGGATCAAATTTGCCCCTAAAGTTTTTTTAGGATCAAATTTGCCCCTAAAGTATACAAAATGGATCAAATTTACCCCCACATCCTACATGTCATGCCACATCATGCTCCATGTCAAAAGTTTGGCCACATCATCATCTTCTTCATCCTCTCTCTCCCTCCCCCACCTCCTCCCCCCTCCCTCTCCCTTCACCCTCCCCCTCTCCCTCTTCCTTCTGCTCGTCTCTTCCTTTCCCACTTCCTCTCCTCATTCCCAGCCTCACTTTCCATTTCAGTAACGAGAGTTCAGAGGCAGACAGCAAAATACTGAAGAGCAACCTTAAAACATGGAAAAATTCATTCTTTTTCAACCTTTGCAACTTTTAAGAAGTCCAGAGAAAATGAAGCTCCGGCCGTCGGAAAATTTCCTTACTGGTTACCAGAAGTATATTTGATGATTCAAAATCCAAAATAATCCATGAACACCAACAACCGAAAACCCAGAAGGAATTTGTTCTTCGTGGAAAAAGCATTGCTTTATGATTCAAGCATGAAAACCGAAATCAAGAGAGATATATACGTGATTCAAGTCAAGCTAAACATGAATCCTTCACAAAATTGTTCCAAAAATACACCATAAAACAACATGAATTTGTTGTCCAGATAAAACAACGCCTAATGGAGGAAAACATAAATCTCCTCTCATCAAGAACCTACAGATCCCTTACTGGAAACAAAAGGTGAGGCTGGGAATGGGGAGAGGAAGTGGGAAAGGAAGAGACGAGCAGAAGGGAGAGGGAGAGGGAGAGGGGGAGGGTGGGGGGAGGAGGTGGGGGAGGGAGAGGGAGGATGAAGACGATGATGATGTGGCCAAACTTTTGACATGGAGCATGATGTGGCATGACATGTAGGATGTGGGGCTAAATTTGATCGATTTTGTATACTTTAGGGGCAAATTTGATCCTAAAAAAAAAACTTTACGGGCAAATTTGATCCTTGCCTAAAACTTCCGGAGCAAATTTGATCTTTAACTCTTAATTTATATGACAAAAAATTATTAATTAATATATAACTATAAAAATAAAATGGTAAATTAATATTTATCACCCTCCCCTTCCCTCTTTAACCAAACAAATAATCATTAAACACTCCCCCTCCCTTCCATTCCCTTCCCTCCTTATTAGAACAAACAAAGTAATATTAAACCCTCCATCTCCCTTCCATTCCCTCCCCTCCCTCCCCTCCCCTTCCCTTCCCTCAAACCAAACAAGCCCGTAAGGAAGGAAGAAGGGGATGATGAGAAACATTTAGAGCCTGTTTGGTTTGAGGGAAGGGAAGGGAAGGGAAGGGGAGGGAAAATGAGCCTTCCCCTTGCATGGTTTAAAAAATTGGAGAGAAGGGAGCCCAAAATATTCCCTCCCCTTCCCTTATTTTGGCTCCCTCCAAATTGGGGGTTATGGAGGGAGACCAAAATATGTTACTAAATTACCCTCATCAATTCTATAATATTCCTTAGATGCCCTTACTAAGAAAATAAAAGAAGTGTCTTTTTCCTCACTTTTTTTTGTCAATCATCTTCACTCATTTGCTCTCTACACTTATTTAGTGCTTGAAAAGTCTTTCCATTTCCTTCTTCCACATTGCATTACTCATATCTTTACTAACTTATTTCATTTTTCATCAAGTGAATTGATTTAACCGTGAACCAATCGCCTTGGGAGTTAAAATCACAATTTTAATCCAAGGATTGCAAATAGGGTGCAATCCCGGGTCGTCTCACTTTGTGGAGTCCTTTAACTACCCTAATTTAACTAAATGCAAATAAAGATTGACATAAAAGGGGTGTGATTTTTGGTGTTTTGGAAATCATTGAAAGAAATACTTAAAAGATAGATAACACTTGTTTTTGTGATTTTTTTGATGAAGCAAAAGGAAAAAAGTTGGTTGGTTTTAAATCAATGTAATGAAAAGGGCTTTTGGTGGTGATTCAATAGTTCAATTATTTCTTTAAAAATATTGGGAGTTAAAACTTTCATCAAGTCTATTAGAAAAAATCCCAAAGCAACCACTAAGCTTCCTCTAGCCCTAATTGATGTCAAATCAAACAATTAGTTGAAACTAGTCATCTCTTAGGGTTAAAGTTAAGCACCACTTGATGTGTATTGAATATAAGTTTGAAAACCACTTTCCTCTTGAGAATGTGCAAACACAACACCTCAATTGAAACATTAACTACACAAACCAAGTAACCACTAAAGCAAGCATAGTCTAATGAATCAACATAGAAAATAAAACATACATAACATTGATAATCAAACATGATGTTCAACACAAGAATATCAATCCAACATAATTAGAAAGATACAACCATATGTCTCTAACACAAATACATAAGAGAAAGTGAAACACAACTCTCAAGTACAAAGCATAGAGCATAGGAAAAAGAAAACTCCCCTAAGAAGCCCATTGAAGCAATTAACCATCTTTACACCACCAAAGCACCAAGATCTTAGCCACTCATGGAAGGAAGAGAGGAATTTCGCCCAAAATCTACCCAAGAAGTAGTTGTCATGAGGTGGGGTGAGATAGAGAAGGAGGTTGTTGAAAATGGAAGAGGAATTGGAGATGAAGAAGAAAATATGGAAGATTTAGGATAAAATCTCATGGAAATAGAGGTGGGATGAGTAGGTTTGAGAGATTTTGAGTGAACCCTAGCATAGCCACCTTATTTTCTTGCAAATGGGACTTGGAGAGAGGCTTGGGGGTGTTAGGAAGCTTATAGGGTGTAGAAACCCTGATTTCACGAAGCTGAATTTTGGCTACAGAGTGGCGCCCATGTGGCGCCCACGGGCACCACTTGGGCACCAATGGCGCAGATGGCGCCCACGAGCATGCCTAGGGCGCCGCCTCCCTGTAATGGCGCCCACATGGCGCCCAGATGGCGCCCAGGGGCGCCAAACTGACCATTTCCCCCCTTTTTTGCCCTTTCTTTGCTTTCCCTGCTTCCTCATTCTTGTGCTTGCTTCCATGATCTCTTTGAATGTTTTCTTCCATTAACCTACAAGAGATTAATACTTGAAGTAGCATCACAAAGTTCTCAAAAAGATGAATGACAATAAATCAAGTTAGATATGACAAAATTGCCCTTAACTAGAACAAATTCCAACAACTTAAGCAATAGCTAGAATCTATGCTAATTAGGTGCAATTATCATCAAAACATGCATTAATTCAAAGGATTTGGCCATGAAAAGATATGCAAATATAAGGTGCAATCATGAATCTATCTTGTTGAGCTTCCTTATATTGAGCTTCGTGAAAAAGGGAGAAATTTTTTATATATCTGCGCTTTTTTGCTGTTCCATGTTACAGTGATACTATGCTGTATGCTACATTGGATCAGGGGTATACGACAGCACCTACACATATACAATATTCAATAAGCACTGATATATACAATCGTTTTAAACTAAACAATGGGACAAATATATGCATCATACAAACAGGAGATGTGTAGGTAAAGGAAAAAAGAACACTAGCACAGGGTGTGTAGGTAAAGGAATTAAAATTGAAGTAATTCTCTTTTCATTTATTAAGCATGGGCTTCTACAATTTATCTATCACTTGTGGTGTTTTTACTAAATTTTGTTCACATTAATTTCTTAGGTTAAACATTATTATATTGTTTTCAAAATTATCAATATGAATTGTTTTTAGAATACTATTATATCAATTTTTATGTGACTCTAAATAAGCAACTAAATTTGAATCAAAATGTAAGTTAATTTATATGACAGACAATCATTAATTAATACTCCATCCGGTCCTAAATATAAGACCTAATTGGTTTTTTCTAAAAAATCCTTAAAAAAGTAAATAAGTTAAATATAAATTGATTTACCTAATTTTTTCCCTTAAACTAGTTTATTTTACTTATAAACTAATGAATAATCTAAAAATATATCAAATATGTCATCATTTAATAACCTATTTTGCAACCTTAATCTCTCCAAAAAAAAGTCAATTAGGTCCTATATTTAGGACCAGAGGTAGTATAAAACTATAAGGATAAAATAGTAAATTAATTATTATCACTCTCCCCTTCCCTCCTTAACCAAACAAATAATCATTAAACATTCCCCCTCCCTTCCAATCCCTTCCCTCCTTTTTATCAAACCAAACAAAGTAATATTAAATTCATCCCCTCCCTCCTCTTCCCTTCCCTCCTTCCCCTTCCCTTCCCTTACAAAATTGTCCTTCAAGCTTTATTTATTTACTTTTCCATTTTACATTCTTTCCTTAAAACAAAGGGCAATGACCCTATTTTATAGCCAAAGTGACTTTGGACCGTCCACCACCATAAACTAACGGGTAGTACAATATTATACCCAACGTAACCAAAGTGGTCCAAAACTACCCTCAACCGACGGTCTCCAACGGTCAAAAGTTGAAGACCGTCGGTTGAGGGTATTTTTGGACCATTTTGGTTACTTTGGGTGTAATATTTTACCACTTGTTAGTTTATGGTGGTGGGTGGCCCAGAGTGGTTACTTTAGGTGTAAAATAGGGTCATTGCCCTTTAATCACACATAAAATATGTAGCAAAAAATTGTTAAATCTAGTCCTTTAATAATCTTTCTTAACTTAATTCACAAAAAGTATAATGGGTGATAAACCCATAATTTAACATCATTAATTTAGGTTAATTAGAATTAATTAGAATATATTTATATTATTTCATCAAAAAAACTATAAATTAATATGTTTATATTTAGGCATCTAGCATATTATATAATTCTTCTAGACATTTCTAACATATTATCTAATTCTTATAGACATTTTTTTGAACTGAATAATTCTTGTAGAAATGGGTGAGAAGATAGGAATCCAATAGAGCAGCAAAATATTAAAAATTGAAGATAAAATGCCATTAAAAACACACACTTACCCCGCCCTCACAAAACACATCATTTGATTTCCAGTCCACCCTCTCCAATCTCAAGTTGTTAAGGGCATTTTGAATTTTTTCTCACAAATTTGGTAATGTGTATTAGGGGCATTTCCCAGTTCACCCAATTTGTCCTTTTTACAATTTAGCAACTTCAATTGTTCTTTTATCAATTGGGAAGACTTTATTTGTCTTTTTCTCTATTTTTTATCTCAAAACTAATTTACTTTTCTAATAAACTAGTAAGATATAATTTAATCACGACCAATAACCCTATTTTATACCCAAAGTAACCATCCTAAACCACCCACCACCATAAACTAACAGGTGGTACAATATTACACCCAAAGTAACTAAAATGGTCCAAAAATACCCTCAACCGACGGTCTTCAACGTTTGACCGTTGGAGACCGTCAGTTGAGGGTATTTTTGGACCACTTTGGTTACTTTTGGTATAATATTGTATCACCTGTTAGTTTATTGTGGTGGATGGTCCAAGGTGGTTATTTTGGGTATAAAATAGGGTCATTGCCCTAAAACAAATTATAAGATCATTCTATATACAAATTCACATATTCATTATAAGATTATTCTTTATTTATTATCTATACCATAGAGTATTTTTCATAAAAGTTTTAATTTAAAACTCAACCTCTAATTATTTTTCTTTAATTACCAAAGAAAGTAGGCATATTATGTTAACAATTCTTTTTAATTTACTAATGATATTCTAATACATTAATTATTTCCGTATTATCTCTAATTCAAATTTTGGGTTGTTACAGTTTCCGTAAAAATTTTATTACCATGAGATCACTAAAAATGATATAATTATCACTATGTCCTAAGAGATTTGATGGTAATTTAATTTAATTGAAAAAAGACTACAAAGCCCTTGATTTGAAACAATTAAGTAAATCCTGCACCATGTTTGACAAGATCATGAAAATGGTATCTCTCATGTCATTAATTTGATCATATAGTTTTCTAATGTAGAATTTATTTTTAATTGTTGTCAATTTTTAAGATTAATACAATTTTTAATTCTTGAACTTTCTGTCAACTTTGGTTTTAGTCCATGAACTTTAAAATAAATGATTTTGGATATATTGGGCATGAATTAAGGGTAGTAATGTTTTTTTCATTTCTATTCAGTTATGATACTAGTTAGCGATAGTGGGTGTGAAATGCATATATAATATAAGCACGAGTGAGACTTGTAAAGCCATGCTTATTGTTGAATTGATTTCCTTTCCTCCTCTGTCTTCTTCTCCAAGCTTTCTTTTCTCTTCTCCTTACCTTCTTCTGTCCTTTTCTAGACTTGTGAGCACATCATAGGAACTCGAATCCCTCTGATATTTCTACGGGAGGCTTGTTCATCTTGTTTTTTACTCACATGGGATTCAGATCTTCAATCATTTAATATAAAGAGAAAAGAGGTTGCCACAAGTATATTATATTTTACAGGAATCCGTCAACACTGGAATTTGTGCCATACATGTTACATATTTCTTACATGTAAATTACCCAATTATAACAACGCCATACTGACCATGTACACGTGGGAATACATAAACATATGAACCGTTATTTTATCATCAATATTATTTATCATAAGTAGTAGCTTAGAACTATAAGGACGGAATGTACCACCATGCATGTTTCAAGAATTATGGCCTTTAGCGAGCTTCGATTATGGTAGTACTCATCTCATTTACTGAATTAAATCCTTCACTAGTTGATGGATTTGAATTGTCCCCTGTTTTATTCCTTTTGAAAATAAATGCTGGCTGTTTTGGAGAAGGAAGATTTGATGTAGTGTCACTTCCCAACATGGAAACAACTGTAGACATAGTCGGTCTGTCAGCTGCAAAATCTTGTACACATAGAAGCCCAATTTGCACGCATTTTAGAAGCTCATTAAGGCATGCCTCATCTTCTTCTAATAATGGTGGATCAACAATCTCCATTGCTCTTCCTTCTCTCCACAGGTCCCAAATCTAGATGCATTTGAATATACCCAATAATTAGATTTTTGAGAGATAAATGATTTAAATTCAGAGTGGTTTTTTCTAAAAATATACTCACATGTCCAACCAAAGTTGATGCAATTTCTTCGTAATTACCACTATTCCTTTTGCCAGTAGCAATCTCTAGAAGCAATACTCCAAAACTATACACATCAGACTTTACTGAAAATAGTCCTTCCATTGCATATTCTGGTGACATGTAACCACTAAAAGAACAGAGTACAATAAGATTAGTCATAGTAATGACAAATTCAATTTAAAAATGTTAATTTATGTCCAATATTGTGCAATATATATGTCCAACTTAGAGGAAATAGAAATACTAGAGCTACAAAATTTAATGTTCAGAACTAATAATTTTATGTTGGAGTTGTGCAATACTTACTAGGTTCCAACCACACGTTTTGTGTTTGCTTCAATTTGATCAACACCAAATATTCTAGCCATACCAAAATCAGCAATTTTTGAATTTAATGTAGAGTCTAGCAAAACATTACTAGCCTTCAAGTCTCTGTGAATGATTCTTAATCTTGAATCTTGATGAAGGTATAAGATTCCCCTAGCAACTCCGCATATGATATCAAACCGTTTGCTCCAATTTAGAAATAACTTCCTTTCTTGATCTGAATTTTGAAGCGAACATAAACAAAATGCATGCTTGATTACTATATATTCGATAATATATTAAAATTTTAAAGGATCGATCTAGAAACATAAAACGTATGACATACCAAATATGAAAAAGTCCAAACTTTTATTTGGCAAATACTCATAGATCAACATCTTCTCTTCTCCTTGTATGCAACAACCCAAGATTCTCACAAGATTTCTATGTTGCAGCTTTGCAATTAAAATAACCTCATTTCTGAACTCTTCAATTCCCTGTCCAGAGTACTTTGAAAGCCTCTTCACTGCTATTGCCATTCCATTACTAAGCAATCCCTGAACTCAATATCGGTAGTTACATTCTGAATGTGCTTCTTAGATCTTGATATAAACTATGATCATACGCGTAAACCCTAAGCAATATAATATTGATGATATTTTAAAGATTTAAGACTGGTGTTTGAATAAAGACTGTGCTCCCCTGGTCCTCAATGAATAGGAAATGGCTTACATGGCTTAGTTTGGTCTTAAATTAATGTAAGCCATTGGTCCACGTTCTCTTTTAAATTTATATTTGATCTCAGAAACTATTGATTTTGACATGTATCCTAAAGAGGGTATTATGCAGAATGTAGTAAAAACATTGATCATAAATAAATTAATTTCTATAATCTCTACAAATAATATATTGGTTGTTACAATGATAACATTACATATACCTTGTAAACAGAACCAAAACCTCCTTGTCCAAGCTTGTTAGCATCGGAGAAGTTCTCAGTTGCTGCAGCTATGTCAATAAGATCAAATAACGGTAAATCTGAATTTTTCCCTCTGCCAAAGTCATCCATACTAGGAGAGTTCTCAAAGTTGAATTCAAACAAATTTTTGCTATGCCTTGTTCTTGCTGCATAAAAATAAAACATTGTGTTTTGGTCCCGTATCTAACAAATATTGATTCCAATGAAAAGATTCAAGAAAATGTTCAAGTAAGAATAGGGAAAGGGATATATATATCTCTTTCCCTATTCTTATATATTGTACCTCGTTTCTTGTTCCTCAAGAAACAATATATGAAAGAGATCACCAAAAATATTGCTAGTAATATGGAAACCACTAAAAGTGATACCATCCCTTTCATTCTAAGCAAGCCAAAGGGCTTTTTTCTGTACTTCGCTGCAAATGACAATACGTGCAAAATTAAAAGGAGAATTCTTTTATATATTTCACATAATTAAATGAATTAAGGATCGTACATAAAAAACAAAAAGAAAAAAAATTCTTAACAGCAAATGCTACCAGGTTAAGTTTGAATTTTCAATATTAATAAAGCAATCTAGCACATCAAATTAAGATTTGTAAAAAAAGGATTTTTTACAAGTAACTATTATTTATTAATAGGCGAACAATAGTCTGTCATAATGACTGATTGGCAAAAATAATGACTAACTGATGGCATTAAAGAGAGGTATTAATGACGATGATTGATTTTCTTCCTTTCTAGTGTTTGCTTTGAACTCTATATGACTATATAAAGGGAGTGTTTTATTGTTTTCTGATCACCTCTGAATTCCCTAGCAATGAGAAATGCCTTTAAGATCCCTCTCTCTAGGTTCTTGTAATCTAGATAGCGTGTGATCCTTGAATCTTTGATTATTACCTACTCTTTTTGTAATAGGTTATGTTTCGGATTGTGAACCCAGTTTAAGGAGTTCGGGCATTCGTGTGTTCAAGAACCTTGGGAATTTCTTTAAATACCAACACTGTTAATGTAAGAGATCAGAAATAAAAATAACTTTTGAAATTAAGGATGAAGATGAAATCTTGTACAAAATTGAAGATCATAATACTTTTGCATTATATGGTCATTTGTTGTCCATAAATTTCAATAACTTTCTTAATTTACGAGCTTAGAATATTGAAAACAAATTAAAATAAAATTTGTCCAAGCTATAGTAAAAGACATGAACAAAATTCCAATATATGGTCGTATCCAAAGCCAATGAAAGAAAACGAAAAAATAATATAAAATGATGTCAATGTATGTTGAGCTTTCTATTAGTTAGCGTAATAAAATGAATTTCTACAACAAATTCAATAGGAAAAAATATTTTCCATAAATAAACGCTTATATAAAATTAACGATATATGGAATTATGACGATCGATAAGTTTTATATATTAATTAAAAGTATTTTTCAATTTCATCCCATGCATCAAATGATATTTACGTTGATCCATGTCTTCTTTAAAGATGTCAAGCCTAGCTACTCGTCATTCTCTAGCAGAATTAAATTTTAGTAATGCGTGGAAATTTTTTTTCCACAAAAATGCTACCACCTAACAAAACACAACAAACCACCTAGGTACATTGATGCATTTATGAAAGATGTTATAAGTATTAAATAATGCTCCTTCCGGTCCTAAATATAGAACCTAGTTAACTTTTTTGGAGAGATTAATTATGCAAAATATATAGGTTATTAAATTATGACATATTTGATACTACCTCCGGTCCTAAATATAGGACCTAGATAACTTTATTGGAGAGATTAAAGTTGCAAAATAGTCTATTAAATGATGACATATTTGATATATTTTTTATTATCCATTAGTTTATAAGTAAAATAAACTAGTTTAAGGGAAAAAATTTGATAAATCAATTTATAATTAACTTATTTTGCCTTTTTTAGGATTTTTCAAAAAAGTCAATTAGGTCTTATATTTAGGACCAGAGGGAGTATATTTTTAGACTATCAATTAGTTTATAAATCAAATAATTTAGTTTAAGAAAAAAATTAGGTAAATCAATTTATATTTGACTTATTTCACTCTTTTAGGATTTTCTAAAAAGGTCAATGAGGTCTTATATTAGACTGAATGAAGTAAATTTTTTTTATCCATGATCAAGGTATCCCCTCACTCGACAAGTGAGAGACTAATCCCCCGCTGATTTGTAGGCACCTCAAAGGGTGGGACAGCTGGCCTGGGAGATTTAATGTTTCTCCATACCCAACGCCAGGGATCGAACCCCAGACAATTGGTTAAGGGTGAATGAGTCCTTGTCACTCAACCACACACCCCAGGTTAGAATGAAGTACATTTTTATCATGTCAACTATATATATATATATTGTTCTAACTACTCCTTCCGTCTGTAATATAAGAGCTCAAAATTTGAATGATTTTGGTCCAAAATATAAGAGCTCATCTCACATTCTCTACTCATTTAATGCATTTTTCCTATTTGCCCCTAACTCTCTTTCATATTTATTAATGCTTATGTATTTCTCTCTCTTAAAGTATCATATATAATAAAAATGAGCAATATTGAAAAATAAACATTAACTTCAGACACCCAACTAACTTTTACATATTTTATTAAGAAATGTTTTTTGTGGTTTTGGACTCTTATTATATTACAAACGGGAGGAAGTATATATAAGACACCAACTACCAATTCTCAAAAACCAATGATTGTCAGTTGGGTTATTAACTCTAAGGCATAAATGCATCCTTTTTTCAACTTTACTCTTTATTAAATTAAACTATGACTTAATAACTGTTAGAATCTTAAGTTTTGATGAAGACTAAAATATAGAGGATTAAGACCAAGTGCCTAGGAAGCAATAGGTTAACATAGGATCCCAAGTAAGAGCGCTTCCGGATGAGGTTTTACTTTCGGATAGATTAGGACTTGCGCACGCGGATGAATGCTTTCATCCCCCAGCGTCAGCAAGTAAATCACTAGGGATTTAACTTAGTCCATGAACATTAGGTACACAAATCTTAAGACTAAGCTATGTTTCAATCGGAAGCGAATTTGCTTCCTGTTAGACTTAGACTGGCGCAGAGCGACAGAATAGATATTACCCCAAGCGTCAGTGAGTCTACTTCGCCAAGTGAAAGCACTTCCTATTAGATTTAGACTGGCGCAGGTTGATAAACTAGATATAACCCCGAGCGTCAGTGGAAATGCAACATCAAGTGAAGTTGCTTCCTGTTAGATCTTGACTGGCGCAGACTGATAGAATAGATTTCACCCTAAGCGTCAGTGAGTTCACTACGTCAAGTAAAAGTGCTTCCGATAGCTTAGTGACTAGCGCTGAGTGTTGGGATGAAATACACTAAGTGAGAGTGAGTTATAGTGAACAAAGATCCTTCATCTAGTAGTTTTACTTCCGGATGTAAAAATGCTTCCGGATACATCATAGACCAAATCAAAACACAGTCTAAGTAAACTACTCCCCATAGCAAACAAGCTTCCCACAGCATGTATAATTCTTATATATATATTGCTATGTTGGACTAACCAGTATGTGCAGAACATGGTCACGCTTCCGGATGCAAATGAGCTTCCGGATGGAAAGACTCTCGACATTGAGGCTCAGAGCTTAACACTTGCAGAGCAAGATTTCCACTTGCGGATGAATGATGATCATCCGTCAGCAAGAGTGCAAGAGTAAACATCACATACTCAGAAGTCAGAATGCTTTTGTCAGAGCAGAGGTGTCAGGACTACTTTTCAGAGATAAAGCAAGTCAACCCTGCTAAACATTAATGAAGATGTACTTCTCAACGGTAACATAGGATTAACGGCTTTATTCAAACGTTCATATTCAAACTGCCACAGAAGCCTATGAAGCCGAGTATAAAAGAGACATTCATTCAGAAGAGAAGATATGGAAGAAAGAGAGAGAACAGAGAAAAGTATCTGATATATCATACTCTTCATTCTACACATCTTCTACTACTCTCAGATCCAGATTTGTGATATTTTTCAGAGAGTAATTTTATTGTACTTAAGTGAGTAACATCATCCACTCTTAGAGAGAGTTAGCTTTGAGCTTAAGTGCTTAGCACAATCAGTTCATAGAGTGAACATAGTGTAAACTTACAATTTGTAAGGGGGAGCATTTAGAGGTTGTCTAAATCTCCATAGGTTGCAAGTTAGCCCGTAAAACTTGCATTTGTAAGGTTTGCAGGTGAACCCGGTGTAAAACCTGTGGGTTGTTAGGTGAACCCGTGCTCGTAAAACCTAAAGTGTAAAGGCTTCTCTTGTGCCCGGTTTAAACAAGAATAGTGGATTGAAAATCTCAGGTGGAGCCTGGGGACTGGATGTAGGTCTGGGTGACCGAACCAGGATAAATTTATGTGTGCATAAATTTACACTCAAACATTCTATTTTGCATCACATAACACACTGACTTGTGCATACCACTACTTTTACATATTATCACTAAGCACAAGCAGTCT
The DNA here is from genome assembly GCA_029929735.1 of Mimosa pudica. NCBI lineage: Eukaryota > Viridiplantae > Streptophyta > Magnoliopsida > Fabales > Fabaceae > Mimosa > Mimosa pudica. Next base: position 674,395 of record JAKELP010000037.1, on the reverse strand, counting down.
TTCGTAAAGAAGATTCAAAAGAATTTATTCCCTCACCCAATTCACCCCCCCTCTTGGGTGACAGCCACGCTTATCATTTGGTATCAGAGCAAGGTTACTTGTTTAAAGGATCCAACGATCTCAAGTGCAAAGACCTAGGCTGATTTGGGTTACAAAATGTGTTTTGAAGGTTTTGATCATACTATCCCACCTGTGTTAGAAAATGCTGATTTTTACTTATGGAAGGGAAGGATGAAAAGTTTTATACTATCCACTGATTTCAAAATGTGGGATGTCTTTGAAAAGGACTCTGATTTCAAACCAAAAGTAAATTGGACAGAAGAGGACAAAAGTTTATTTTACTTAAACCTTAGAGCAATGCAAATTTTACACAAAAGTTTATCTGACAATGATTACCAGAAAATTAAGCATTGCTCTAGGGCTATAGATATTTGGAACACTCTTGATACTATGTATGCTTCTAATCAATTTCTTGAAGTTAAGGCTGTCCAAAGCTCACTATGTGCTCCCTGTGAATCCACTTTTGATGAGCTACTGGATGGTGATGTAGTGGAAGCTAGTATCAGCAAAGAGAGTGTGGATCTCCGCCTAGAAGATTCAGAAGCTGAAGAAAATGAGGTACCTAAACTCAAAACTTCTGAATTGCAAGATATGTATAATGAGCTACATAATGAATTCTGTAAACTTGCAAAAGAAGTTCTAGGCTTAAGAAAAAGGAATAGGGAACTTGAGGAACTTATTCCCTCTTCTACAACCAAGGAGTCCAAAGTCCCACTCATAAAAGAAGATTTTTCAAAAGACCCTGAGATTTCAAAAGTTAATAAACATAGAGTCTTTGAAAAGAAAACTGACCACCATAATAGTGATAAGAAATCTGATTCTGAACATCATCCCATTATCTGTCATTATTGTGGTAGAACTGGTCATATTTCTCACACATGCAATTTTAAGAGAAATTTAAATGTGAGAAATAAATATACATGGATCCCCAAAGGACAAGTAAGGTCCAGCGCTAACTATGTAGGACCCAAGTACAAATGGGTACCAAAACTCCCTTCTAGTGCCTTACTTGTGCAGGAAAGATCAAGAGATCCTCTTGTCCCAAAGAAGAGAACTCGTGGTGATGTCACTGCTGCAACTACCTGGCTCAATCATAAGAAGCAGTGCGGTACCACAAGGAACAAAGACCTTGTCTCAGGGATAAGCTATCACAGAGTTCCATTCAACTATCCTGAGAAGGACAAAAGAGAGAGGATGTCTCAACTCACATGGAGAAAACCTGCAAATCCTGTCTCTCCTAAGAAAGTGCTTCAGGCCAAGGATAAGTATAAAAGATCTCCTTGGGTAAGCAAGGGATTATTTAAGGTTGAAGCACGCAACAATAAAATCTCCTATGCAAATGTTAGATGGACTTATTGAGATTTTATATTAAGCATCATAAGCATGAACATGATATGGCTTATAAGATATTTCACACAAAGTTCATACTCTACATGCTATCTATGACTATCATTATCAGAAACCATGTATAACCATGTGCATATAGTCATAATTGATTCGCAATGCTATATTCATAGTGAATAATTCTTAAGTGCATAAGAATCACATACTTCCTACAAACTGACCAGTCAGATCCAAGTTTGGAGACTGAAAAATGGGAAAAAGGAATCATTAGCTATTTTGTAGGAAAGAAGGTCCGAAGGAACAACAATTTTCATGATCATACCTGATCAGAGCAATGTATCAAATCTGAATGAGCTGTTGTTCATACTGGGCTCCTAGTGCTACTGCTCCTGAAATTGAAAAGATCGAACAAACTACTACTTGACGCAAATATAGCTTTAATTATGAAAGCTTGATCGATGTGGATGCACAAGAGAGAACATCAACAAGTCCCTCAATGTTAAATCTTAAGTAAGTACAATCGGAAGCAAAGCTACTTCCGGATGCTCTCATGCTGACGCTGAATGACTACTCAAGACAACCAGGAGCGCCTGCCCAACCGGAAGCAAAATCACTTCCGGATACTCTTTTGCTGGCGCTAGATGATAATTCAATATGATCAAGAGCGCCAGTGCCAGACCAAGGGACACATCACTTCAGAAAACGGTTCAACTTCCTCTATGAAACGTTGTGCCTTCTCTGAGGCAACACGTGTCATCAGGTGTGTCGTTCCAACTTAAAAACTTACGTTACCCAATGTGTGAAAATTTGAAAGACTATGCCCATTCTATCCTCAAGAAGTTTCACCTATAAATAGAAGTCATTTTCCATTTTCACTTTTTACTACATCTTTTTCACTCGCATCATTTTCTCTAAAAAGTCTTTTCATCTTCTCCATTGTGTTCTTCATTTCTCCTTTACACATTTCTCGCATTTCATCCTTTTTATTACTACAACATTCATATAAAAATGGCCGGATCTCATGAATCCAACCCAGTCATCCAGAAAACCTCTTCCTCCAAGAAAAACAAGTCGAAATCTGGGAAATCCACTCACAAGCATTCTGGTAAATCTGGGCACCATGAAGAACATCATGAAGAACATCATGAACGCCATGAAGGTTCTGGGCAATCACAGGGACAGGATGAAAACGTTCAGGGTCAGCCTGGAACCTCTGGTAGAGTGGAACAGGCAGTGGGTTCTGAACAAGAGAGGGATGCTCAGAGAAAGGGAAAGAAAAAGAAAGTTCAATTTTCTGAGGAGCCTTCCTCCAAGAGGCAGAGGGTTGAGGAAGAAGATGATCCCACAGTCTATAGAGATGGGGCATTGGAAGGTGTATCCGCCAAATTTGAGACATCCATTCCCATCTTCAATCATGGCCTGTTCATCAATCTGGACAAGTTGGATGAACTAGGGTTTGCTCATCTGCGCCCTTACTTGGAAAAGTATATGCCTTGGCTGGGCATCAACCAGGACTACAACGTCAACGTCCTGCGAGTCTTTTGCCAATCCCTCTCAGGCAGAGCTAAGTACAGGAAGGTGGATGGGAAAGAGCAAGTCCACAAACTCTCCTTCACTGCCACTGTAAGAGGAAGAACCTTCAGGTTCACTTGGAGAACCTTGAATGAGATGATGGGAATCACAGAAGAGGATATGAATGAATGGATCTACCCTGAGTCTCACAAGTACAGCAAGGAGGAACTCGAGGAGTTGTATGGCACCAACAGCAAGAAGGTGTCCAAGATGTCTGATTCTAACAGGCTCTTGTACTACGTCTACTCCCGGATAATGACTCATAAGGGAGGCAACTTCAACGAGTTCACACTGCTGGACAACCCTTGGTTCCCTAGACTCCTCTCGCGCAAGCTTTTCAACCCTGGGCAGTTGATATGCCTAGAGCTTCAGCGCTGGTTAAACAATGACAAGTCAGGTTATTTTCCCTATCCCACCATCATTGCCTTCCTCCTTGAGAAGCATCTGTTCAAGGCTACATCTGCTGTGGAAGAAGAAAATGTCCAGTGTAGGCCTGTGGGAGCAACCAATATGGCAAGGATGGGGATCAAGTATTTCAAGCCTCCTAAGCCCACTCGCTCACGCTCTCAAGCCAGTAGTGCTTCAGGGACTTCAGCCCCCTCTGCATCTGGAGCAGGGGATCAGGAAGTTGACTCACATGCTGGGCCAAGCCGTAGTGCAAAGGTTCCAGCTTCTGTTAGGGCCTTTGCCGAGGACATAAAGGAAGAGCTTCTGTTGAGACTGACTGATTCCTTGGTGGGTCCTCTCCGTGTTGAATGTGAAGCTGGCTTCCACCATCAAGGGGAGCGAATCCAACGGCTTGAGGACAGAGTAGGACAACTCGAGAATCACCTTGCCAGGGTGGATGCAAAATTAGACCTCATCCTCCAGCACCTACAAATTCCCCAACCCTCATCACAAGGTAACTTACCACCCCCTCCTCCTCCTCCTCCTCAAAACCCTCCTCCTCCTCCTAATCACCCTCAACTACCACCTCCTCCTCCGCCCAACACTCAACAACCTCAGCCTCCACCACAAAATGATCAACAAGCCCCACCATCACCCAACAATGACCAACAATCCCAACCCTCACCTACCCATGACCACCAAACCCAAGACTCTCCTCACAACTCTCCACGCCATTCTCCTAGAAACTTCTCATCCTCACCTTCCTCATCCTCATCCTCACCCATTCCCACACGACCAGGTGCCCCTACACGCTCTCCACTCCGCTTCTCCAACCCTACCCATCCAAGCCCTAGACCCATAGGATCTGAAACAGCCATTCACCCCCTCAGCCAACCATACGGCGAGTATCCCCGCCTTCAACCACTCTCCGATGACCATTTACCCTTTACCCCTGACTCAGCCAACTACAAAGAATACTCCTCCACTCATCCTTACACGGATCTCTTTGTCACCTCCAGGTGCTTCCCAGACCCTCCTCAAACTCCTGAACACCTATCTTCTCCCACATCCTCTACCTCTACCCTCTCACCCTCCCCTCCCAAGAAATTTGCCTCGATGCTGAAAGAGCAAGTGCCATGCCCACTCCTCCAATTAGCAAAAGCAAAAGGAAGAGCAAAGGGAAAGGGAAAAGGAAAGTCCAGGAAGTTGAGGAAGATCCCAACTTCCCTGTATGGAATGTGAGAATCCGGGCTGTCCACTATCCCAATGGAGAGATCTCCTACTTCGATGATGCTACAGGTTTCCCTGGGTATGAAGAAGTGGAGAACATGAAAAGGGCATACGAGGAGTCCATTGAATCAGAAAGGCTCAGGAGGGAAAAAGAGGAAAAAGAGCTTCAAGAGATCATTGCCCAGATAAACCAGAGTGAGCGTGAGGAAAATGAAGAGAGGCAGAAAGAGAGGGAAAAGAAAAAGAGACACAAACTCTAACCCCCAATCCAAATATTTTTGTTGATTTTGTTTTCATGCATATTTTCATTCATACTTAGTGAAATTTATTTGTATACATTCTTTACTTGTATATGTTATTTGATTGTATAACTCTGACTTGTAACTACTGCTTGTCAATAATGTTTGTCTGAGTTACTTGTTCTTATCCATTGCTTTTATTCTCTTGCTAATTCTTCCTTAGGAACTTAATCGATAAAACTAGGTTTGTCATCATCAAAAAGGGGGAGAATGTTAGAATCTTAAGTTTTGATGAAGACTAAAATATAGAGGATTAAGACCAAGTGCCTAGGAAGCAATAGGTTAACATAGGATCCCAAGTAAGAGCGCTTCCGGATGAGGTTTTACTTTCGGATAGATTAGGACTTGCGCACGCGGATGAATGCTTTCATCCCCCAGCGTCAGCAAGTAAATCACTAGGGATTTAACTTAGTCCATGAACATTAGGTACACAAATCTTAAGACTAAGCTATGTTTCAATCGGAAGCGAATTTGCTTCCTGTTAGACTTAGACTGGCGCAGAGCGACAGAATAGATATTACCCCAAGCGTCAGTGAGTCTACTTCGCCAAGTGAAAGCACTTCCTATTAGATTTAGACTGGCGCAGGTTGATAAACTAGATATAACCCCGAGCGTCAGTGGAAATGCAACATCAAGTGAAGTTGCTTCCTGTTAGATCTTGACTGGCGCAGACTGATAGAATAGATTTCACCCTAAGCGTCAGTGAGTTCACTACGTCAAGTAAAAGTGCTTCCGATAGCTTAGTGACTAGCGCTGAGTGTTGGGATGAAATACACTAAGTGAGAGTGAGTTATAGTGAACAAAGATCCTTCATCTAGTAGTTTTACTTCCGGATGTAAAAATGCTTCCGGATACATCATAGACCAAATCAAAACACAGTCTAAGTAAACTACTCCCCATAGCAAACAAGCTTCCCACAGCATGTATAATTCTTATATATATATTGCTATGTTGGACTAACCAGTATGTGCAGAACATGGTCACGCTTCCGGATGCAAATGAGCTTCCGGATGGAAAGACTCTCGACATTGAGGCTCAGAGCTTAACACTTGCAGAGCAAGATTTCCACTTGCGGATGAATGATGATCATCCGTCAGCAAGAGTGCAAGAGTAAACATCACATACTCAGAAGTCAGAATGCTTTTGTCAGAGCAGAGGTGTCAGGACTACTTTTCAGAGATAAAGCAAGTCAACCCTGCTAAACATTAATGAAGATGTACTTCTCAACGGTAACATAGGATTAACGGCTTTATTCAAACGTTCATATTCAAACTGCCACAGAAGCCTATGAAGCCGAGTATAAAAGAGACATTCATTCAGAAGAGAAGATATGGAAGAAAGAGAGAGAACAGAGAAAAGTATCTGATATATCATACTCTTCATTCTACACATCTTCTACTACTCTCAGATCCAGATTTGTGATATTTTTCAAAGAGTAATTTTATTGTACTTAAGTGAGTAACATCATCCACTCTTAGAGAGAGTTAGCTTTGAGCTTAAGTGTTTAGCACAATCAGTTCATAGAGTGAACATAGTGTAAACTTACAATTTTTAAGGGGGAGCATTTAGAGGTTGTCTAAATCTCCATAGGTTGCAAGTTAGCCCGTAAAACTTGCATTTGTAAGGTTTGCAGGTGAACCCGGTGTAAAACCTGTGGGTTGTTAGGTGAACCCGTGCTCGTAAAACCTAAAGTGTAAAGGCTTCTCTTGTGCCCGGTTTAAACAAGAATAGTGGATTGAAAATCTCAGGTGGAGCCTGGGGACTGGATGTAGGTCTGGGTGACCGAACCAGGATAAATTTATGTGTGCATAAATTTACACTCAAACATTCTATTTTGCATCACATAACACACTGACTTGTGCATACCACTACTTTTACATATTATCACTAAGCACAAGCAGTCTTTCGTAAAGAAGATTCAAAAGAATCTATTCCCTCACCCAATTCACCCCCCCCCCTCTTGGGTGACAGCCACGCTTATCAATAACATCTATTAATGACAAGAGTAAAGTGAGAAAAATACAATTGATACGGCAGTTAGAACCTTATAATAGGTATTAGAGTGAGTATATATATCTAATAGTTGTAGTATCTCTACTCCGAAATCTAAAATTCAATTGCCTAAATAATATATATTACTTAACTAAGTTGATGGATCATATGTTTAATGATCTCTTGAAAATATATATTTTTAGGGTTAAAAGTCATATTTATCACTGAATGTTTTTTTTGCCCTGAATAATAGTTGCTCATCTATATATCAATAAAGACATTACACCCCTTTAACTTTCTCATGGTTACTGTTCATTACAGTCAATCACTGCGTGACATGTGTCCCTAAAACCCATACCCTTTGTTGCTTGGATTCGATTAGCAAGTGTATTATTTCATGTTTGCATTTTCGTGGGGACCACTACTTCTTTTAGTCGTTTTATCCTTAAATATTTCCGCTAAAAGTGGGTTGTTTGTACCTCACCATATATTTTTTCCTCAGAGATATTCAAAAAGAGTACACAGCATCCTAAAAGTGAATTTACTTTACTAAATCCAACTTCAATCAATAAATGACAGGGGCCCACTTGCTTTCTTCTACAATACGCTTTCTGACTTCCCCCTTCCAAAGTCCCACTGCCTTCACTTCCAAACATATCTTCGTCTCTTCATTTCAATTTTGAACGTGGGGACCACCTTGTGGGTCATTCAAGCAGACACGTGTATCTTAGTTAAGGCCACGTTAATAAGCTTCTCCAAGAAGCTTCACATCTTACTTGCAAGAAACCCTAAACATACTGCCTTCCACTTCACTTTCACTCTCCAAAGTAGCTCTCTGTAAAAAACCATACTCAAATCACACTCTCAAAGCTTAAAACTCCGCCACCTAGCCCACTAACATGTCATTCAAGAGAGAACTTAAGAAGATATCTGAACTTGAGGTTGGTGATTTCAATGGATACATCATTGTTAGGGTTGAACGTATCATTCGGGTTCAACAGGTTTGTTACCCTATTGGACCACATCGACCAATGATTGAGCCTCAGGGGGTCTACATCATCGTTTTTGATGGGAGTGTACGTGATTTCGTTTTTGTATTTTTACTTTTGGACCTACCCATTTTCACCAACCTAATTCACACACATCCTATGTTGTTTTTTTGTAGAAGATGAAGGTCTTGCTGTTGTGTGAGAATAAAAATGTCCTTCAATTCGAAGGCTTGGATCCATGTTTGCCGAGGAGAGAGTGCTCCGTATGAGAGATTTTGAAGTGTGCCTCGATGAGTCTACGTCCGGGGGCACTTTGTACATCAAGGCAAAGGCTATCACTCATGTTGAGCATGTTCTTCCAAGCAGCCCTCACTACCCTCATGGTCTGCCGATTCATTGTTTTGACTTAGGCCCTGTTTGGTTTGAGGGAAGGGAAGGGAAGGGGAGGGAAAATGAGCCCCTTCCCTTGCATGGTTTAAAAAATTGGAGGGGAGGGAGCCCAAAATATTCCCTCCCTTTCCTTTCACTCCCCTAATTTTGGTTCCCTCCAAATTGGGGGGTTTTGGAGGGAGGCCAAAAATATGTTACTAAATTGCCCTCATCAATTTTATAATATTCCTTATATCCTCTTACTATGGGAATAAAACAAGTGTCTTCCTCCTCACTTTTTTTGCCCATCTTCTTCTCTGCTTGCTTATATGCTCTCTACACTTGCTTAGTGATTGGTAAGTCTTTCCATTTTCTTCTTCCCCATTACTCATATCTTTGCTACTTATTTCATTTTTCATCTTGTGAATCTATCTTGGTGAGCTTCCTTACATTGTGCTCGTGAGAAAATGGAAGGAAGTTATATATTTCTGTACCTTTTTTTCTTGCTCTCTGTTTCAGCAATGAGTTTAGAGGAAGTTTATATATTTCATCTATTATGGTGATCATTGCGTTAGAATCACTTATTTTTTAATTCTAAATTTGTCATACAACCAGTAAAGACGATTATTATGGTGATCAATGTGATTTTCTTGGGCTAAAATTTGTAGTGTATTTCATATGACAAGTAAAGGTTATCTCTTTGACACAAGTGAAGCAGATGCATATGATTTTCTTGAGTTGTTAATCCATCTGCTACTAGTTTGTGCATGTGAACAATTGGGGTAATGATTATGTGTACTATATTGAGGATGAATTAGTGATTTCACAAGTTGGAATTTTATACTTGTAACAATATTGCAGAAACTATTGATGTTCAGATTTATTCATGTATTTCTCTGTTTTTTAAATATCCCGTAGGTTCTATTGTATTCTGAATTTGGTGGAAGGTAATCAAGGTATGTCAATGAGCATCTTGTTTTACTATTAATTGATTCAGTGTATAGTTTAAACCTTGCCTCATTTATACATATATGGAATGTATTGTAAAGCATGTTTGTTGTTTTGGTTTGTTCCCATTATGCAAATAGGTGGTTTGTGGCTTTGTTATGGATGTTTTTTTATCATTTAATGATATGCATGTTTCATTTACTTTGTTAGATGGATTTGGAAATTCAATATCTTCATATGGTGCGTCGGTGGTTTGAATTGCGTCAAAGAGCAATAGCTTTACTCATGTATATTTTAGCCCAAACATATACCAATGAGTTTAATCGTAGAAAAATAAGTTATAGTTTGATTGGAAAAAGGGAAAGGGTGCGAGATGAAATAATGAATAGAATATCTAGTTGCCCATCTAGTACTAATATCATTAGAATGACTCCAAGAGCATTTTTAGAATTGAGTACCATGCTAGAAAGGGAGAGTGGTTTGCAAACTACTCGTTGGGCAAGTGTGGAAGAACAAGTAGCAAAAACTCTTTATATATTAACCCATGGCGCGAAAAATCGTGAAGTCAATTTTTGGTTTAGGCGTTCTGGTGAGACAATTAGTCGTCATTTTCATAAAGTTTTGGCTGCTATCATTGCATTAGAAGAAAAATTTGTCATACAACCAGATGGATTAACAATCTCTCCAGAAATTGAAAAAGAGACTTCATTTTATCCATACTTTGAGAATTGTGTGGGTGCTATAGATGGAACTCATATACGTGTCAAAGTGTCTCCATTAGATGCTCCTTGATATCGTGGTAGGAAGGAATTTCCCACCCAAAATGTGTTAGCAGCTTGTACATTTGACCTAAAGTTCACTTATGTACTGCCTGGTTGGGAAGGAACTGCATCAGACTCGAGGATCATTAAAAATGCATTAATTAGGGAAGATAAGCTTATAATACCTGAAGGTAAATATTTGGCCAATGTTGATTGAGTTTACATTTATAAGGGATTAAACGAAATTGAAGTAATTCTCTTTTTTTTTGTTGCAATGTCTTTGTTAATTATAGGTAAATATTACCTTGTTGATGTCGGGTTCATGTTAACAAGTGGGCTTATAACACCTTATCGTGGAGTTCGCTATCATTTGAAAGAATATTCAAGGAGAAATCCACCCTTGAACCATAAGGAGTTATTTAACCTTCGACATGCAAAGTTGCGTAATGCAATAGAACGTTCTTTTGGTGTTTTGAAGAAAAGATTTACAATTATATCCAATGCATATGAACCTACATATGGGATAAATGTTCAAAAAATGATTATATATGCATGCATCATTCTTCACAATTTCCTTATGAGTGCTGACCCTAATCGGTGGAAAACCATAAAAAGAAACTTTGGAGAGATGTATGATGCTCTTAAAAATCTGAGTGGGTTTGCTTGGAACCCGTTAACTCAATTGTGGGATGCTGAGCCTGAAGTTTGGGATGCATTAATTGAGGTATGTATACTGCTGTTAAATGCTAAATTTTGCTAAACCAACTGTTGATGTAGTATCCTTTTGCTTTTGAGATGTTTAGTTAAGTTGGACTATATTTTTCACATTCTATCTACTGCTGCCTTTTTGTTTAAATTCCTTAGCCTGATTATATTTAATTAAGTTCATCTTCTATATAGTTTTTTATGCTGCTTAGTGCTGATCTTTAGATTAGAGAAATTCCTTGTTGTGAAGTTGCTGTTAGTTGCTGATTTTTAGCATTGCATTGAGCCTTCTGTTATTCAGCAAGTGGACTTGTTTCACTGATAAGAATCAGGACTGTATAAGAGCTGTGACTTGTTTCGTTGATTTGCTATTAATTGTGACCTATGAAGTAGTTTTCATTTGCTGGTTGTTATCTATAACTTGTGGTGTTTTTACTAAATATTGCTCACATTAATTTCTTAGGCTAAACCAAAAGCAGCTCTATGGAGAAATACCCCTTTTCCAAATTATGAAAAGATGGTCATATTGTATGGAGTAGATAGAGCTACTGGAAATGATGGGGAAACAATGAGAGAGTGGAGGAAGAGACAACGATCCACACCAGAGACCAATGAAAAGACCAATGAAACTATTGCTGATATTGACAACCTTGTTTCACAAGGTGGATGTTCATTACACAATTTTGATTTTCATGTCGATGGTGATGGACATGATAACTCCCCTGAACAAAGCGGCTCACCTCAAGAAGATCTTTCACCTCATGCTAATGGTGCTTCTGCTAAGAAGAAGAAGAAGAAGAAGAGGGTGCTGAAGGAGCAGGAGAATAATTTAAAAGAATCAACTGAAGCATTGTATGCAATGATATCTACACTTGAAAAAGGAAATGAAGCAATTATGCAAGGGAATATAGCTTTGATAAAAGCCTCCAACAGCAAGAGAGAAGTGCCCAATTGTCTGGTTATGAACTTTGCAACATGCTTGAAGAATGTGGTTGTGATGCTGACAAAATACCAGACATCTATTGCTTGCTTAGCGGGGATGATGATAAGTTAAGGACTGCAGTCAATGCACCAACTTCAATTAGGAAGCATGTCATAATGAAGCTATTTTATGGTTCTCAATAGATGGTCTCTTGACTATTTATTTTGAAGACTTTTGAATATTTTGGCAAACTTTAGAATATTTTGGTACTTACTCAAAAATGACTTTTGAGCCATGGTATTCTCAATAGATGGTCTTTTGACTATTTATTGTGAGGGCTTTTGAATATTTTGGCAACTTTTGTATATTTTGGTACTTGCTCAAAAATGGCTTTTGAGCTAAGGTGGTGGCTTTTGAGCTAAGTTGGTAAATGTTTTGTATATGAAACACAACGTCTTGAAGATTGAATGACCAATTAACATAAGTATTTACATTTGTATTTACATTTCCTCCAAGTTAAATATTCTTATGTCAATATGAAGCATTTTTAGAATATTATTATGTCAATTTTTATGTGAATTTAAATAAGCAATTTAATTTGAATCAAGATGTAAGTTAATTTAGATGATAGACAATCATTAATTAATATAAAATTACAAGGATACAATGGTAAATTAAACATTATCACCCACCCCTCCCCTCCCCTCCCTAACCAAACAAATAATCATAAAATTCTCCCCTTCCCTTCCATTCCCTTCCTTCTTTCTTATCAGACCAAACAAAGTAACATTAAACCCTCCCCCTCCCTTCCATTCCCTTCCTCCCCTCCCCTTCCCTTCCCTTCCCTCAAACCAAACAGGCCCTTAGTGACTATATCTGAGGTGGTTGAAAGGAAAGCTAGGGGACGCGGATTACTGGGTGAGTATTTAGGCATCTATCTCTTTCTTTTGTGTTTTGTGAACACTGATGAACCCTATGTGCGTTCTTTTAAGTTTAAATGAAGTAAAAAGGTTTTTAAAGGGTTTCCCTGAGAAAAAAGCCTGAAGGTAAGCAAATGGAGGCGGGTTATGGTTTTTTTGGTCGTTTTAATGGAACAAAATCTTTTTATTAAAAGATTTTCTGAGTAGTGAAATTTTGTCTGTGCTGTTCTGATGTGGTTCTAAAGATGTTTGCGGCAAAGTGGTGACCTGCTACGAGAGGGGTATGGAGGTGGCCGATGATATGGATACGAGGGAAGTGGTTTTGGTCATTGAGGAGACTGGTGTGTTGGCATTTGCCTAACCACACCCGTAGAAAGATTAAGCTTCCATTTGCCTAACCAACAATATGTAAGACATTACTGTTATGGTTTTTTTGGATGAGAGTATTCTCATCCTATAAAACAATATGTAAGCCTCTTTTAAATGAGAGTATTCTTGCTGAATAATAACTTCTCTGCTCAATAATGGGTACACCCTATAAAGCTTCGTTGCTCCTTGGAATTGACATTGGGCAAATCGCTTGCTTTAAGTTTTCAGAAATATTATCATGTCATCTAATTGACATTTCTTCTACGTATTCTGCAGGTTTGGCATGTTGTTGAAGTTCCAAAGAGCAATAAACTCCAGTATACCTATTTTGCACACAAAATAGACAGCTTCAATATTTCTCCTCACAAGTTATTGCCATCAGAATTTTGCCTGCCTCAATAAACATTCACCAGGGACGGACAATTTATCAAAAGGTGGGGCAAAAAAAAGCAGGTCCCTTTTACCTTCTTTCATCTGCAATTGAAGGACTGTTACCCCACTTTTGTTTTCTGGCGTTTTTATGTTGATTGTTCTTAACAGTGTGGATCATAGAAAATGTGCTGAGAGTGTTAGTACAGTTCTTTCATTGTAGTTTTGAAATATTAAAACATTTCTACTTTCTAGAAGTTGCGCATGTGGATTGTAAAATTATCACAACATGGAATTTCTAAAATGTTATATAGTCTCTCACATCGGCATCCATGTAAGACATATGCATAGGCGGTCAGAAGCAGGGGAAAGGAATTAATGACATTTCATATTGACCATTTAAGATGTTCGTTGCTTTTAAACTTACATTTCATATTAACCATTGTTTTCTCTCCCCATGTGTGAAATTATTTTTAAACTTACATGAGGAGTCATGAATACACCTTATGTTCATTGGCTGGCTGCCCAATTTTAGAGTCTGAGCTGTATTAGAAAACTAATATATTAATCTCTATCAACTAAGAATACTTACTCATCATTTGTGAGGACCTGAAGGACATTTCAATCTTTTCTAAATATGGATCCAGTATGTTTCACTGAGGGACATTTCAATTTTTTCTGAATATGGATGGGTGAGTTGATATTATTTCTTAGTTACTGATGTTATTTTCTTTTGGGGTCTAACAGCCGAGCATTGAACTTTTATTGCATGTCAGTGTAACTTCAGAGAAACTGAATGCTGAAGTGTGTGCTCAGATTTTATGCCACCTCTTAAAATGTTGTCAGGTTAGTCTCTGAACCTATTCATATATATTATTAGATCTATCGAGTCTCTATGTTGGTCTTTAAATGCTTTTTCTATGCATATGAATGACCTATAATTAGGGAGACTTGTGAACAAACTTTAAAATTCTCTTTTTCAAATATCAGGATTTGAATGACTTATAATTAGGGATGAAAAATGAGTCTCTATGTTGGTCTTTAAATTCTTTTTCTATGCTTTGGGCCAACATATGAACAAACTTTTTCTATGCATATGAATGACTTATAATTAGGGTGTTTCTGTGTTGGTATTTACATGCTGATCTATGCTTTCATTTCTGAATTGGAAATTGATCTTTTGTAGGATGCAGAACTTTCATTATTGTCATGAGGGGTTGTGAACTTTGTGTCAAAAGCGGATGGCTAAATGGAGAACGAAAAGTTTTTATGTGTTGAGGTTATATGGAAATTGATGCTGCTGAATTGCTTGCACATAATTCTCTATGTATGGCATTTTGGTTGTTGATATCGTCAGGCCAATCTACTGCCTAAGTCCTCCCATAAATGGGATTTACAATGCTTTATTATTTTTATTTTAATGTATATCATTGGGTGTCTCATTTGCTGGAATGACCAAATTTCATTGAAACTATATTGGTAGATTAATAAATAGACCACTCGAAGCATGGGAAACACGGATATAACATCTCACTAATATTGTAGAAATTTATCACTTTTTCATTTTGTTGTGAATCAGTTTTGCTTTTTCAAATTATTGTTGTTTCTTTATGCTATTACTTTCATGGTATTTGTATACAATTATTCTTTTCCTTTGAACATTAACGACAATTATAATCATATTTTTGAATAAGTAAATTGTTAAATATGCAGTTTGAATTATAATTATTCTTGCATTTCTTCGTTTATTGCTATGTTTGAAGTTCAATCTTGCTCAATTATCTCTTACATTTGTAAGGTCTCAAATCTTTGCATTGCAATAATTTTTTGTTTAATTGAGAAGTTAAATATCACGCGCATCGCTCGGGAGTTCTATCTCGTTCCTGTTAAAAGTATTAATGATCAAATATAAATGGTCTCATACATACTTTTAGGGTAAATATGACCTCTTGTGTATACTTTTGCTGCAGATATGACCCTAACCCTATATTTTTATCATGTATGTTAAGAAAATTGATTTGAAAACAAATGACACAAATATTTTAAAGTGAATTCTTTAATTTCTTTAAATTAATCAGTTTTTTTAGATTGTTTTTTTAAATTAATTTGTTCAAATTTAAATTAATCAGTTGGGATCTTATAATAATAAGTAGAAGGAGTTTAGACTGTTTTTTACAAATAAATATGTTGTTCAGATATGTTAATTATTTTCGTTATGTGTGTTGCTGGGGGAGTTGTTTTTTACAAACTTAACTTCTGTCAAATAACTAAATCATCATAATAACTTCATAAACAATTTTTTTTTTCAAAATAGGTTTATATATGTGTGTGTATCTATATATATTTATTACATTTTTATGAATAAATGAATAATAAAAGTTAATGTCAGAAGTCAGAAGAGTACCTAATTCAAGTGCATCCACCCGCACATAGAGATCCTGTCCCACACTGCTATACGTCCTAATATCTTCCATGTCAGCATGCCACGTCATACACCCAGTAAGTGAACTCTCATTAGCACTTGTGTACGCCTCACATGAACAATCAGTCAAGCACTTCTCCTTGCATTCCTTCAAACCCATGCTCATGCTCAAATCCACACGCGCTTTAGATGTGTCTGGCACTTTCACACGTGCCACCTTCACGAATCCCTCACCGCTGCGACACGTGGATACATTCTTCTTCCTCACACACCCATCCAACCCATCTCTAAGTTCCCACTCTGTTGGGTTCTTGGGCTCAAATCCTGGCAAACAAACACACTCAAACTTCTCGGTATTATACGGGTCACAATTACTATTTGACCCGCACCGTCTAAAGCTATCACATTCCTCTTTTGGACCATTCCAAATCTCAAACCATCTATGTTGTTGTGGTTGCCATGTCTGTCGTCTAACGTGACCAGAGTTTTCTAAAACCATTTTGGTGATGACGGAAGGGTCTTTAACACCATACATTATAGTAACTTCACTAGCGTTGTTGACATAAACAACAGTGAAGATGAAGTTACGTGTCATCTCGGGTACACCGCTCCATCTTTCACCCGTCCAAGATCCGACCCGCCATAATGGATTCCCATTTTTGTACATAAATAATTGAGGATACCCTGTTGGGTCGATTCTATAGGTCATGCTCCCAATTCCCGGGTCGTCTGGGGCTTTCCATGAGGTGAGGAACCGGTTCAAACCGGTCTTCCGGTTTAACCCAAGTTTCATGAATGGCATCATGGTGTCACAAGGATGATCAAAACTCTCCCACAGAATTCTCTGCCTTCCTCCATCTTCAACCAAAACAAAATTTCCTGTGTCTAAAAGCTTAGCAAATGTGTTACTGGATGATGATGGTAATGATACATTGGAAGACCAAACCGGGTTGAAGCTTGTCTTTGTGTTATTTTTGAGTGAAACCACGAGGTTTCCATGGGTGTTAATAATAGAGAGAACCCCAGAAGTATCATTAAGAGGATTTTCTCTATTAGCAACCCAAACCACAGTTTTTGTTGAAACTTTGTTGTACCATATTCCAACGTAACGATTTTGGGAACTATTTGTTGGACTGAAGAACCCAAGGGCGAAAATCGCGTTGTCTGAGAGCAAAACGTCACCGTCTCTGAGGGGTTGGCTTGTAGTTATTCTTTTAAAGGGGTGACTAGATGCATGATGAAGAAGAAAGAGAAGGAAAAGTAAGAGACTAATGATAAGAATGAACTCTTTCCCAGAAGATGCTTTCATGGTGATATGTTGTTTGTAAACTGTTGGGATATCGGTTGATAACAAGGTAAGATGAGGTTATTGTAAAGATAAGTTTGCAATATTCATGTAAGAAAAATAGATGTGATATGAGGCCAACTTTCTTAAATTGGGTAGTTGGATGAAGAGAAGCTAGATATTTTCTGTGTAGTTGAGGTGGTGTGTTATGATGTATATATACACACACATACACACGTGTATGATTTGTAAGAAAATGGTCCAGCGTGCAATGATAAGAGTTGTGATAGAGACATATAACTATAAGACTATATGGGGGGCTGGTCTATTGAATTCTTTTAATTTGTTTCCCATCTAGTTGAGAAGTGTTCCAGATTATACGGCAAAAGGTCTCATATTGTGCAAAAGGTCTCATATTGTGCGAACTAAATTTGCAGAATAAGATCTACGTGAAGGTTCATTGATCCTAACATTATATAGTCACAACTTCAGGGGAAAATTAATTACTCTTAGGTTCTTTAAAATTAATTACAAATTATTCTGAAGTAACCTAAATAAGTTTCGGCATATATTTATTTACCGAAATGATCCTAACTACGTTTTCTTTATAAGAAAAAGGTCCCCTTGCTATTGGATGTCATCAACTACCAACGACTAGAACCCCCACCACCGGGCACGGGTGATGGGTTTCTTTGTCGAGGGTCTCTCTATTTACCTCTATTTAGATTCAAATGGTTCTTATTCAGTTGTCATTATGATCTAAAAGTAATATAAAAATATGTATTTAATACTATAACTTATTTTTAAAAAAATTGTTAGATCAAAATGATGGATGATGAATAAAAATTATTAAATCTGAATGGGGGAAATGGAGAGAGAGACCCTTAATAGAGAGGCCCCAGCATGCATGCAATTGATTTTAAATTACAACTTACGAATATATATATATATATATATATATATATATATATATATATATATATATATCAACAGAAAATTTCTTTAAGGATCCATGTAGATGATTAATTTCATATTGGTTTCAAATATTTCTGTAATATCACTGCAGGTTCTAAGCCATAAGTTAAATTGTTTATATTAAACAGAAAATTTACTATGCCAACACGGCTTTTCGGCGTTTATTTAAACAACACAGTGCAAGATTAGACGCCATAAATGTTACCGGTGTTTTTTACTGCTACCAAGCACTCTAAAGTATGGAGGGAAATTTCAAATAAAAAGCTAGAAAAGAATTATTTTTTAATATAATCTGTGCAAGGTGATTTTAAACCATTGCGGCGGTCCATAGTTATTACATAGTGGCATACGCAATTGCCGCTAAGTGTATTGAATTTATAAAAAAATAATTAATGGTGGTTGTGAGCCGCCACTAGCCACATATAACTTATTCAAAAAACTTCTATTTGACAGCTTGATTTAATGCTTAAAACGTTAAATAAAGGTGCTAAACAAAAGTATAAAATTTTAAGATGTCATTAGCATAAAAAGTCTCGATCAAAAAAAAATTAGAATAAAAAGAAAATGTGGAAGAATAAACATATGCAAGACGATCTGCTTCCAAAAAATTAAACAAAATGAGATTAGACAAAATTATAATTAAAAAAGAATAAAACATTAAAACATGTAATTAACTAGAATAAATAATGAACAAAGTAACCTTCACTGAGACCTCTGCAATCATAGAGAATAATTAATCATGCTAATAGAAGAAAGGAAGATAAGAGAGAAATTGAGAGAAGAAGAGAAGGGGGTATAGCAAGATCACTACATAAGGGCTTGTAGTAAACAAGGATATGTCCATGTTAAATTTAGGGGCGTTTATATTTGATAGCAATTAACAAAACACCGGTATGTGTAAATTCATCATAAAAAAGTCTAATTTGTTTTTAGAAAAATACATACCACATGGTGATGTTTCATAAGCACTGTTGCATATTCAATTATTTTTAAAAATAAAATTAAAAAAAACAGGATTTTCCGGTGTTTGTTCAGATGCCGGAAAAGCCAGTTCATTTTTTTAAAATAAAATATACATGCTTTTGCGGCGTTTGTTTAAGTAAACACCAAAAAACTATTTTTTTAAAAAAACAAGAATTACCACACTGCGGCAGTTCACAAGTGCCACTATGTGTTCAATTTTTTTTTTCAAAAGAATAGACACGACGTTTAATTAAACTGTGGAAAAACCTATTTTTTAAAAAAGACAATTTACACATTTTGGTGCTTTATAAACATTTCTATGTGTTTACTTTTTATTTTTTAAAAAATAGACAAGCTTTTAAGGCATTTGTGAATAGGCTAGAAAAACCTTTCTAATAAAAAAATTACCACATTGAGGCATTTGTACAAACACCACTATGTAATTGTTTATTTTTTTGAAAAAAAAAACTAATATTTGTATCAGATGTCATGTATGTCATCACTCATGTTACTTTATGGTATTTTCCGACATTTATGTAAACATCGGAAAGTGTTAATTTTTTTTAGAAAACTATTAACACAAAACAACGTTTAAGAAACACCACTATGTTTAAAAAATTAAAAAATAAAATCAAAGTTTTCTGGCAGCTATTTCTATTATAACCACTTGAAAGTAGTGGTGGAAACTATGGCGTGAGTTATGTGCTATATTTCCGTGATTTTTGACCCTCTTTTCCCACATTCAGTATAGAACCACCACCATTGTGATATTTTAGCGGCAAAACTCCAGAAAGTTTGCGAGGCTAAATAGCAAGGTTTTTCGTAGTGATCAATTTGCAAACCCAAGCATATAGTAGACCTCGAACAAGTCAAATGGTCATATGAATAAGGGAAAAATAATATGAATAAAGGGAAAGTTCATTGAACAATTAGAAATCAATTTTCATAACCAAACATATAGCAGACCAAGAACAAGTGAAATAGCTATATAATTTAGTATATCACACTCCCTTTAGTTCTTAATATAGAATCTACATAAAAAGATAAGCAAATGTAATCCTAAATTTAAGACCTCATTTTAATTTACCTCAATTTTTTCTCAAATTATCTTTATTGATATTGCTTATTAATAAACAAGCAAAGTGTAATTATGAGAATAAAGGTAAATTGTTAGATGGTTTGGTGATATCAAGTGATTTTAACTAATTTAACTAATAACAATAATCAAATCAAATTAGTTAAATTAGGTAATTAGATCCAGAACCATGGTAATTTTGAGGGTGCCAAAGTATACATGGTAAAACAAAATGGGGCACCAATAGTAACATCCTAAAAATTAAATTAATGGTTAATGGTGATTTAAGATTTAATCTTTGGAATTTATTATGAGTTCAAGAAACTCCTAAGTAAAATTCATCCAAAATTGGAGTATTTTGAAGAATAAATATTCTTTTAAGAAATTTAATGTTTATCTCCTTTAGAAATTAAAGGAGCAATAGTTAGAGATTTAAACCATTGATTGGAGAAAAATACATAAGTTGGTGTATAGGTTATTTTTATAAGAAGTGTTCCAAGAAACAAAAAGACTTCTAGGAGGGAGGGAGGGAGGGAGGGAGGGAGGGAGGGAGGGAGCGAGAGAGAGAGAGAGAGAGAGGGAGGGAGGGAGGGAGGGAGGGAGGGAGGGAGGGAGGGAGGGAGAGAGAGAGAGAGAGAGAGAGAGAGAGAGAGAGATGAATGGTGAGATTAGTGAGGGGAGAGCCAAAATTATCTGACATGGATGAGGCTGAACAAGGAAGGAAGAAGTTAGGGCTAGGTCCTAGGTGGGGAGGTTGAAGTGAAGGGGAGCCCCTTATTTTCACATCAAGCAGATTGGATGATTGAGGAGGATTCTAGCAAGTTGAAACTACGATCATATAAGGATGTATGCATTAATGTGATAGGTTCTGAATATGATGTGGGGATGAAGATGAGGAATGGTTTAAAGATGAAAAGTGGAAGGTGTGCATTCAAGTGGATAATTGGAGAGTTCCTAACATTATCTTGTCTGATCATTTATGTATGAAAATGGCTAAAAGATGGACTCGGACTGGGATTGTATCGGGGTTAGGTATCATGGTTTGTGAGGAAATTATGGTAAGGAAGTTGGAACAACTATGGGATGATTTGGAGATCATCGACCTTGGCTCCTGATATTTTTTTAGTTAACTGTAAAAGAGAGGAGACATATGAACTTCCCTTATCTCGAGGACCATGGTTTTATGAACATCCCAATTTTCAAATTAGAGATAATTAAGATTTAATCAAGGTGTTATGATATCATTAGTAAATTAAAAATCATTGTTAATAAATAAATGTCGATAAGTATATTTTTAGAAAATAATATGCTTATTTTCCTTAGAAATTAAAGAAATATAGTTAAAGTAGTTATTTGGAGTTAGAACTTACATGAAAAGTATTTTGAAACTTAGATAATATTATGATGAAATTAAAGCAGTATATACAGACATTTGGGGTTAGGAATATAATCAAGAATAAACCAATGGGTATATAGTTGGAATTTTCTCTAACATTATTTATATACACACACATATATACACTCAACTCACCTCCTTCCTTATCCATTCCCGTCTCCTCTCTTACTTAGCCGACACACACACACACACTTCACTTCTCATCTTCTTCCTCTTCTTCATTATCTCTGCCTTCTTCACTGACTCTGTCTTCTTCCTCCCTCCCTTTTTGATCGATCAGCGCGGCGGCGGCGGCCAAGGCTGGCCAGACCACCGTGGCCTATCCTCCCACCCTTTTCATTCACGCCCTTCTTCCCCCAACCGAGCCCCATCTCTCTCTCATTCTTTATTCGTGTTCTCTTCCACGATCTGCTCGTTTTCTGCGTTTCTTGGCAAGGCTAGCGACGGCCGGCGGCGGGAAAGGTAAGCTTCACTACTTTCTTGTTGATTCTTCAAGATCCTTTGCTTTCAACATCATTTTCTCACCATTCCTTTTATTGCTTTTGAATCTCGGCCAACCACTTAAATGGCCGGTTTTCGGCGGGTTTCCGGCGACGGCGAAGCTCCGGTGAGTCATGGAAGGTCAAAAACAAGTTTAGGTAACATTTTTCTTTCGTTCTGACCCCTTTCTTTCCGATTTGGACGAGTTTTAGAGAGAGATTCTTAATTTTGGGTTAAGGTTTTGAGTTATAAATTGATTAAGTTGAAGTTACAGCTTCAATACTTTGATGTATTGAAGAGATTAGAAACTTAATTTGATTATTTACAAGAGATAGTAAAAAGCCTAAATGTAAGGTTTCTAAACCCGATGGCTCATTGAACATTTTTTTAGAGCTTTAACTTTGACTATGTGATTTGCATAAATGATTGTATATTATTTTGGATTTCATACTACATTCCATATAATAGCATGTTATGGATGTATACATTTTGATGTCTAAGCCTTTTCTGTTGATCAAATGGACTGTTGGCATGCGTGGTTGATATGGGTAAATGTATGAGTTCATCAAAAGTATTAATATGGCTTTGCATGTAAGATTTTGAGTAATTTGTGGGCTGATAATGATTTTTGTTTAAGTTTTCTGTTATGTTCAGCTCTCTTTCTTTGTTTGATTATCCTTTTGTTTGATGGTTTGGCTAAATTGAGATGAGGAAAGGCAAGTTAAAAATCTGTCTTCATTATACATGTAATTTTGGTCAAAGTTGCTTATGTGGCATGTGCATATAGTGAGAGTTGCTCGTTCTATTTGGGTATTTAAGGCTGATGGGTTAAGTCTTTTAATTAGCGATCAGGTAAACTAAAATGTGTTATAGTTTGCTGATTGTCCTTAATGTTCTGCTTTGCATGGTTCAATATGAAAGAATAATGGTGGTTGTGATCAGGATTGATGTGTTGTTATGAGTCAAGTTTGATGTGTTTGAGATTAGGTGTTTTGCAAATTTTAAGGTTCTTTCTTTGCTGCCTTAGTCTGATTTGTTTATGTGAGCCAGCATAGTTAGTTTGCTTCCTCTGTTGTTTGATAATAATATAAGTTGCAAGTGTATCCTAATCAAATTGTGTATGTGGGATTGGTGAAGTTTTGGACTGTCTAATGTAATTGTGGATGATTGAGGTCAATGTTTGCATGCTCATTTGAAGTTTCCTGATTTTATTTTTGCATAGGCCATGTGAAAATTATGAGTGCAAAGTTTGGTTGTGTAGAACTTCTCATTGTTAAATGATCATGGTGAAATAAAGTGGAGGTATATGACCATCCTTCTATTGAAGTTTTAAACTAAGCAATGGTAACGAATAATGAGCTTATATTATTGTTTTGACATATGATAATTGAATGGATTGAATGTTTGATGGTGTGCTGTTGATTCTAATTGGAGATAGTAACTATATTTATGGGTGAACTAAAGGTTATTCATTTGGAATTATATGCTTGATGTATTATTGGTTTTCTATGTTCCTCTTGTTTTTAAATGAATAAACATGTACTTGCAATCCTTTGGAAGTGTTGAATGAGTAAGGTGGATGTGATTTGTTAAAATGGAGGGAGACTCTTAGTTGATGTTTGACAAAATACTTGGTGATTTAAAAATGTTTTGCTCCTCCTTTTGTTAGTAATTTTTGAGTTTGCTTTCATTTGATTATATTGATTATTTATTGATGAATTGGGATAAGATTTGAAATAGATCTTAGGATAGGAAAATATATAAAAAGAAAGGGGATTGGGTAGTAACATATAAGAACGAGAGAGAGACGTTGAACTACGATAAAAGGGAAATGATATTAATTTATCATTTGGCTATATATTATTATAGGAGTGGATGCAGTAGGCTTTCGTGGCATCAAGGAAGACAGGTTGAGAAATCGCGTAGAATTGCTAAAGGGTGACAGGTAATCACACTTAACCTTACTATAACATTGAGGGTGACGTTAGTTAGGGATTTTGAAAATCCTTTCTCACCCTCTATATATATATATATTATCTTTGAAAAGTTATTTTTATACAAAACAGGCTATCGGGTGCCTTTCAAACACGATTATTTTTGTATAAAAGGAATTTGAAACATTATATGTATTATCCTGGCTGGTGTTTGTTATGGGTATGATGTGGGAGGTTTAGTCAGTATTCTGTTAGAGATATTGATAGTTAGGTGGAGAGAAGAAGTTGAATAGTTTAGATTGATATATTGAAAGGAATGGTGAGAATGCATGATATTAATGATGATATTGAAATGGATGAATATGGATATGGTGAGCTTTGCATGACACTGAGATTTATGTACCATCGCGCGATGATAACTGTCGATAGGCCAATCGACAGTTATTTGTACTGATGATCCTTTTCAGATTGATTGGATCGGGGATCATAGGTCAACTTATTGAGAGAAGTGACCTACGGTTGTTAAGGCATTTTAGAGCCCAACCGCCCCTACGGTTGTTAAGGAATTTGAGAGCCCAACCGTTCCCATTCTGCAATGGAAACAGAATTGGGGTTCCCTCTCTGGGGATTGCCAGAGAGGGAAATTTGCCCCCTCATCATAGAGAGGGGCACAATGTCAAATCATATAGAGAAGATTAAATGCTTGAATGCCCCGTGATGGCACAATGCATCTATAGGTGAGTGTGAGAGTTATGGTAGCATCATTAGTTTGGAGACTGTGAGATGATATTTAGATAATGTGGAATTGATGGAGGAATTTGAGTGATGAATGGAAGAAGATTTGACATGAATATATATATTACTGGTTTTAGAATAAGGTACCCTTTAGACGCCCTCGCTACCGCACATCTCACTGTTATAGTGAGTTAAGCGGTGATTACTGGGACAAATTGTCTCATCCCACGATTACTGACATTTTTGCAGGTATTCATGCACAGACGCGAGCATCAGGAAAGGGAATTAGGTAGTAGAAGTTATATGGTTTATTTGAAATTGTATATTGCCAATTTGTATAGGCCTGCATCTGCTTCCGCATGTATACATATTTATTTATTGTTTAATATCAATTAGTTTTGTTTAATAACCATGTTAGGCAAATCCTTTCTAACATGGTTAGCAATTAATTATCCATGATAGCAGCTGTGCTGTATTAGTTTATTCTTTTCTATCATGGATAATATTTTAATCATTAGGATATTCTTTTTCTAACTATGATAGACATATTGATATTATTGAAATTCCTTTTTCTATCATAGTTAGTAAAGATATTATTGAACTAAAAGAGATGTCACAGGTTAATTAGGGAATTAGTAACACTATGTTACAACTTGGTTATCAGTATTTGGTATACGATAACCTAAGACTGTGCTGCATTGCATATAGATTGGCAATATACATTCTTAGTATTCCCTTCCTTATGTGCATGAATATCTGGCCTTTTGAGAAGAATATCACTCATCCCGTGGTGGGGAGAGAGTGATAAGAGCAATTGAATAGGTAGTGTGGAGAGATTGAGATGAATATAGAAAGAATATTGAAATATATGAAAATATTGATAAGAATTTAGGAAGAATAACGAAATAAGGATGCTTCTCTGGGGTCTCGAGTATAGTTATATGCCGGCCATAATCATAGTCGAGGCATCATGAGATACCTTATTGGGTTAAGGGATTTAGGAAATTGAAAATAACAATTGATAATGGATAAAAATATGAGTTAAGGATTATTGACCTTGTTTCTTGCTTGTTATGTTCATTGTTAAGATTGATTAATTGATGGATCGACTTGTTATGTTTGATTTGATTAAACTGAAATTCTATTAATTGTGTTTATTCAAGTGTACAGATTACTTGTATTACTTGCTTTGTTTTGTTGATAGGTGGTGCATTTGTTAATTAATGATTAAATTATTTTATCTAACGTTTATTACAAATGAACTGTTTACTTTATTATTTTCTATTGGTACTTGATTTCCCACCAATTAGTAATGGTTGGAGATTACCATCATCGGTAGTAGAGGTTGTTGCCCATTTATATTAAGCGGCTGGAGGCTTCCTCACTGTATTTAGTGATTGGAAGCAGCCCCCTTAATAATAGATGTTGGTAGCCCTCACTACTCCATGAGGGTATCCCATCGTTACTAAACGAATGAACGGTAAGTTGTTTGTTTAATAGTGATTATGGTTTGAATTTTTATAGGTTATTGAAATGGTTTTAGAAGTTGATCATATGTAGTTGGAAGGATTTGGTGGTTTGGCTGATGTGTTAAAGTGACAAGGGGAGGGGAATTTGTGATGAGCTGAGTTGATAATGCTATTTGAAGTGGATGAATTTATTAGAAGTGTGACCATGTGATTTTTTTAAAGTGTTGTGCTTCTTGTTTCACTGTGGCTGAAATAATTCTTGACTTCTCCGTGTCAAATTTTTGCTGAAATGTGTGAATAAATGTTCTTTTAATCCTGCTGGTAGCACATGGAATAGCTTGGCAGTGTTTTAATTCTTTTTTGCTATTTGATTCCCTTGGCTGAAAGTGATTTGTGTTGTCATGTGTTGTTAAGAATTGTTTTGATTCCTTGTGATTGAAATGAGGTGACTTATTAACTGATTAGTTATTACTATTGCTTTGTTACTAGTAAAACATGATTTAACTATGATTTGAAAGAAGTTTTAGAGTAGGTTCAGTTTCATATAAAAGAGATATAAGAGGATTAGGAATTGTGGGCATGCAATATTTGTTTTAAAGATGTTAGGATTGGTTATTGGAAACTGTGGAGAAGTATAAAATGTAACTTAAGACTTAGCATGATGATTATCATTAGATTTTTGGATTTTCATTGTTATTTTAAATAAAATAAATCTAGTTGCGGTGTGTTGGTGCAGCAAAGTAAATTTGCTTTCTAAGTTCAATTTTCTATGTGCTTTGTTTTGTGGGCTGAATTATTCAATTATATGGAAGTATAAGGAAAACTTGATTATTATTTAAATGTATAATTGTTAACGTGCTTCATTATGATCACTTGTTCTACAATGGTTCAATTGAGCCTTCTTCCTTGATTTTTGGTGTTGTATGTGATTTGTATTATGGAATAAACATGTGAATTATTGTGTAGGACTCTGAAATCTGTTTGGATGATGAATGCAAACTAGAATGATGATAGAAGTTTATGAACGTGAATTTTGATTTCAATTCATTTATAACAAATTGCTGTTGAAATTGTGACTGTTAGTTATGATTGTGATTGATATGTGAATTGAGTTTCCTCTACTTGGATAAATGAATTAACTAAAATCTCTATATTTTGTTATATATTGTTTTGTATGGATATTGTGGAATAAGAATGTGAGCTAGAAAAGCTTAGTTTTTGTTGATGCATAAACATCATTACTTTGTTTTGAAAGTGGATGTTTAATCAATGGATAGGTGAGTAAATGCAATAAATTTTCATAGGGTTATTCTTAACTTGTTCTTCTGGTTAACATTGGTTTCAATAACTTTTAATCTTGTGCCTTGGTTTTAGTTTAAAGGAATGTTAACTAAAGTCAAAATGCTATTGGAAATTGTTTAACTTGTTGGGTTTAATGCATGTTTATTTCTGCAGCTTGTGTATTGCAATGACTGAATAGATTCTTCAAAGGATCTATGGTATTCCTGTTTTTGGTTGCTGATGTAAAAATGCTGAATTATACGTCATTTTGTTATGATGGTTTGTTTAGAAATGTGATTGATGTAGATAAACTATGTATTTTCTTTCTCATTTGTACTCAATCCGGCTTATAAGGAGGCATGAAGAGATTAGATTTGCATATGGGGATTTGAAATGAAATGTTTGTTTCCTTATGCTTTGAGATTTGCTATTAGAAATTGTATGAAAAATTTGAGATTTGCTTGGAATGATTCCTCTAAGATTGACATTAAATTAAATAAATTGATTGGATACGACAGAAAATTGCATTAAACTTGCTATGCATATTGGATCTAATTGTGTATAAGATCCATGCATCAGTTATGTTTTGATTGTGTAACATCCCAATTTTCAAATTAAAGATAATAAGAAATTAGGGAGATATTATTTAGAGAATTTAAACGCTTAAGGAGGAATTTAAGGATATTTTTGACGAATTATGAATATAAAACTCTTATTTACCTTAAAATTTAAGGAAATATAGTTAAACGAGTCATTTAGAGTTAGAAACTACTATAGAAATTATTTTGAAATCTAGAAAAAATGTTATGAAGGAAAGAAATGGAAACAATAATATATATAAACTTTTGGGCTAAAAATATAATTAAGAATAAATAATAGGGTAACTTGCTGTAATTTTCCCTAATATATATATATAAATACCTCCTTCTTCCTCCTCCCTCTCATATTCGAACCCTAGCCTCCCTCCCCTCCCAAACCGTCGGCTCTCCTCTCCTCCCTCATTCTCTTCGTGTTCTCTCCCTCCGGCGAAGGTTCCGGCGAGAATCACGACGGCAACGGCGGTGGGGAGTGGCATGCATGCGAGCCAGTTCATTTGGTGGGTTCTCTTCTTTCTCTCTTTCTTTTTCGTCCTCCTGTCCAGCGATGAGTTCAGCGAGCCACGGCGGAGCTCGAACAAAGACAGGCCGTGGGTGAGCTCCTTCCTCTCTTCCTTGCTTTGCTTCTTGATTTGTTAAGTTTCACAATGTTCTTGACACTCTTTCATTTTTTATTTTTGTTTTACTTCACTGTCCCACTTCGTTTTCTTGCTAGCCGCCGATGTTCGACGACGGCAAGCTCCATAGAAGCTTCAAGTGAGCTAGGTGAGCTTCTCCTCTATGATTCCTATTTTTTTTTCTTCTTGTTTTGGCGCCAATGAGAGGGAGTCTGAATTGAGTTTCAAATTTTTGGGTCTTCTAATTAAACAAATACAGAGTCCAATATGCAATTAAAGATTCTAAAGAGCGGATTGAAATGATTAATTATGGTTTATGAAGTTTGTAGAAAAACCCTAACTTTTAGGCATTTTTAATCTGATGTGTTTAAGGGGGATTTTCGGGTTCAAAAATCTTCTTTCTGCTTTGTTGATGATTATTTCTTGGTGTGTATGCGTGTGCAGTGTTTCATTTGTGATTTTAGTATGTTAAATGAACATAGATTAATGATTTGCTGTCTTGCATGTTTAATATATGATTTAAGTTTCATCTTTTCCTATTTTCTTCCTTCAACTCTTGTTTACTATTGGTATTATTCCTCAATTTATTTAATGAAATAATGATTTGAGTTTGGATTTAGTTTCTTGAAAGTTAGAAGGTTTCAATGTTTCAAATATCATTTATAAATGACGGTTTTCTGAGAAATTTCTTCTCCCTTTGTTTGGAATGTTACTGGACGGCATGTATATTGGTAGTAAATATTATTGTTAGTACATACTGTGGTATGAATGTTTTTGGGTTTTCTAATCTGATTATGGCTGAATGAATTCTTGTGATGGAAGTACTCCGAAAATGCAATTTAATCATATTAAGTGGAAGATAGAAATTGTTGATGAATATTCATGTTGGGATTTGGTTGAAAACCATAACCTTTCTCTGATTTTGATGTTTATATACTATGAGAAGTAGTGTCTTATTTTGGTTGAAGTTTTGTGTTCTTTCCTTAGTTTCTGGGTAATGCTGATGATTGGGTTACTATAAAAGTCTGATAATTGTTTTATTGCATAGGAGGGCGGAAGATTCCAGAGTTATGTGTTTGGTTTGTCCTTGGTGAAATGTAAAGTTTAATGTGATTTGTTTTCTAGCTTGATGGTGTAACATCCTAAAAATTTAATACAGGATCAAGGAGTGTTTTGGGAAAATAATAAATGGAGAAAGTGGGAATTTTGGAATTTTTAGGAATTTTTGGTGATTTTTAAGGACATTATGGAAATTTTGAGTAATAAATGTGCTTATCATTAATTAAGAAATTGAAGAGTTTGAATTATGAGAGAATGGTAAAACCCAAAATATTTTGAAGGTTAAGGAAATTGGAGGCTGGTTTAAGTGATTTTAAATTAAAAGAGTACACTATGGTAAGTTTGGGCTACAAATCATCAGAGAACCTCCCTTATTTCACCTAACCAAACACTCCCTTCCTTCTTTTCCTTCCTTATGTGTCGGCCAAACCTCACCTCCCCCTCTCATTTTCGATTTTTCTCACCCACACACACACACCCACATCAAATCCTCACCACCCTTCCTCTCTCAACTCCGATCTTCTTTCCGGCGGCCTGCTCTAACGGCGGCCTCCCTCGCTGCGTCTTCCTTCACTCTCTCTTTTCGTTTTCTCCACTTCCAGCGAGCTTCTTTGTTCGTTTCCTTCGCCTCTTTCGTTTCCGGCGAAGCAGCGGCGAGTTCGCCGGCGTATGACGACGGGAACAAGGTAAAGCTCCGACCTTTCTAGTTTTACTCGGGCTATTCTTCCATTTTAAAGTTATTTCTCATAGTTTCCTTTCTTTTTCCGATTTCTTTTCGCTCTACCTTCGGTGGTGGTTGTTTTTCCGGCGATGAGAACGATTTCCGGTGTCGGCGGCTTCGTTCTCCGGCGGTCAACGGCGGCTAGTGGTGAGGGGTCCTTGTTCTTTTGTTTTCATGAGTTTCCTTCTTGTTCCAATTTTATTTTCTCACTTTCATTTCTCCTCTCTTACCTTTGCGTCAGCTTAGCATTTTCCGGCGAGATTCTGGACGGTGGAGCTCCGGCTAGATGTGCGAAGGTCAGAAATGAGCTTAGGTAATTTCATTTCTTCCATTCCTGCTCTTTCCTTCTATTTTGGACGAATTTGAGAGGGAGAATTCGAATCTGGGTTTTGGTTGTGAGTCAAAAATTTTGTTGAAATAAAGCTTAAGTTTCAATATTTGGTGTGTTAAAGAAGATGTGGAATTTTTATTTGAAGATGGGAAAAGTTTTTGATGTGCATATAACTATTTTCCCTTGGTTGCCTTGTTTCTGTTAGTTTTGGCATATAATGTTTGATTGGGTGAGTTAAAGTGTACTTATAATAAGGAGTAGTTAAGTGGGATGCTAGGTAATATAGTTGAAGGATGATTTATTTTGTAATAGTCACATATGTCAAGTTGTGTAGTATTTGCAATTTTCTGGAATCTTGGTTCTTTGTCGCTGGATTTCTTATTTTGTTCATTGTTATGGTTTGATAAAAAGGAGGTAACAAGTTGCTGTTTATTTCTTCTTCAATGGCCGAATCGATTTTTAAATCAAGAAATCTTTATTTCTTCCTTTTGATATTCTTATTGCCAAGCTAGTATAATAAATTCTGTTTTAGGCAGAAACTCTAAGCTAAATTGGTAAATATATATATATATATGTAAGATTATTTTGGGTTGCTAGGCTTTATAAACGTGTGGTTATTGTGAATCTTCCTTGTCTCCTCTGTTTTGGCTGAATTTGGTGTAAAAAGAAAAGAGAGAAACAATATCTAACCTTAGTTGTTTATCTCATGCTCGGTTGACTCTGAATATTATATATTTAAATTATTGTTGATATGTGTGAGTTGTGAATGTGTAGTTAAATGAAGTTGGAAATGTATTTTTATAAAGTTTAGAACCAACTTGCTATGCATGCATGAGATCCATGATTGTGGAGCTGAATCTGGTTGTACTTTGTGTAATTGGTATAGTATTTAAATTGGTGAAAATTTCCTGCACTTTTGTCATCATGGCTGAATGGTTTAGGGGTGTTCAAATTGCTAGTGAAGTGGATGTCCTTATTTTGTGCTTGTACCATTAAAATGGTGAGTGAGCTACAAGTACTATTACTTTTATTTCTCATTTGTCCCTCATTGGATGCTGCTTGACCTTCTTTTCTTTGGTTATACATTGAAATGAAGTTCTTGGCTTAAGAAAAATCTGGTTCTTTTGGTCTAAGTTTGAATAATGGAATTGTTTTGCATAAACTCTGTTCAAGTTAAATTATGAATTGGTTAAGTGCTTTATTTCTCCAAGTTGCTATTATTGATTTGCATTTGGCTGAATGAATTCTAAAACTAATGAGGCGCTAACAAGTATTAAAATGATTGTTTGAAATATGGTAATATCAAATTGTGATCTCTAGTGCTCATATATTGATTGGTTAAAAGTTCTGGCTACTTTTCTTTGCCCTGGCTGAAAGACTTAGGGAACATATTTTAAGGTAGAATTGGTACAAGCATCCTTGGAGTGAATTGGAGGTTAAATGATGTATGCTCGTAATTATTTATTCAGGTGTCCAGTTCTTGTTTCTATTGTGTTCTTTAGTATGCATAAGTATCTTGAAGTAAGAATTTAATAATTTTGAAGTGTTAGTGAAGTTTGATTTGGATTGAAAATAGATTTTTAGGATAGAGAATGTAAATAAGGGGATTGGGTAGTAACATATAAGAACAAGAGAGACGTTGAAGTATTATAAAGTGGAAATGATATTAATTTATCATTTTGCTCTCTATATCATTATAGGAGTGGAAACATGTATGCTTTCTCTGTATCAAGAAAGAAAGGTTGAGAAATCGCGTAAAGTGCAAAAAGGGCGACAGGTAATCACACTTAACCTTGCTATAACATTGAGGGTGACGTTAGTTTGGGATTTTGTAAAATCCCTTCTCACCCTCTACATATATATATTATCTTTAAAGGTTATTTTTATACAAAACAGGCTATCGGGTGCCTTTCAAACACGATTATTTTTATATAAAAGATTTTGACACATTATATATGTAGTATCCTGTCTGGTGGTGCTGGATATTTTGGAAAGGTGTGATATATTTGCAGGTGTATTGTTATAATAGTTATTTGAGAGGTTGTGAGTAAAGAGAAGGAATTAGATATGAGTTGAGATTTTGGAGAGTAATGTTGAGGGAAGATATTGTGGATAATAGATTGAAAGATGATGTGTGAGTGTATGATGTTGATGTTGATTATTGTGGATGATATATTGATAGAGTTATGGTGAGCATTGTATGACACTGGAATTTATGTACAATCGATCGATGATAACTGTCGATTGGCCAATCGACAGTTATTTGTACTGATGATCCTTTTTGGATTGATTAGACCGGGGATCATAGGTCAACTTATTGAGAGAAAGTGACCTACGGTTGTCTGGCAGTGGAGAGCCCAATCGTTCTCGTTCTGTAATGGAAACAGAATTGGGGTTCCCTCTCTGGAGATTGCCAGAGAAGGAAACTGTCCCCTCATTATGGAGAGGGACACAGTGTCAAATCTGAAAGTAATGGATGCACAAGAGGGGAGGGTGAATTGTGCTTCAAAAATTAAATGCTCAAATAAAAATCAACACAAGAGTTATACTGGTTCGGTCTACCTGACCTACGTTCAGTTCTCAACCACCCAGGCCGAGTTCAACTATATCTCCAGGTTTTAAATCGGGTTCACCTGGAACCTTACAACCGCAAGTTTTGGACGGGATCACTTGCAACCTTACAACTACAAGTTTTCACAAGGCTCACTTGTAACCTCTCTAACTAGCTCCCCCTTACACCTAGCAAGGGTTCAACCTTTACAATTAAAGGATTTTTCAAACTAAGTTCTCTTTAAGAACAGATAGTGTTACACACTTAAGTACAATCAATGCTCTTATAACACGAAGAGACTTAACTACTATGAGTACAGAATATGTAGATGAAAAGATCACTCAAAGTGTTAAATGCTCTTTCTCTTTTCTGGGCAACTTTGAATGCTTGAAGATTTTCTTAGTTTCTCGCTCTAACTTCTCTCAAGAATATTCAAAGATGAACAGTTATCTTCATAAATGAAGATGAGCTCCTTTATATAGTCTTCAAACATTCTCACTCTTGGTAAGTGGGTTAGCCGTTTGAATCTAGTCGTTTTTCCCATGTTACCGTTTGCCCAATTAATGCTTCATATATGCATAGCAGGGTTGACTTGCTTTATCTCTGAAAAGTAGTCCTGACACCTCTGCTCTGACAAAAGCATTCTGACACTGCACCTCTGAACGTTCTGACATTCTGATTGCTTGCGGAAGCAGATTCTCATCCGGAAGCAACTCTACTTAGTGTGCTGCACTTGAACGTTAGTCTAACAATATAAGCATATAGTCACATGCAGAGGGAGTGTACTTAGTCTAAGAGGTCTTCCTTATATCCGGAAGCACTTCTACATCCGGAAGTAAATCTACTGGATGAAGGATTTTGTTCACTATTACTCACTCTCGCTCAGTGTCCTTCAATCCAACAGTCAGCGCTAGTCACTTAGCTATCGGAAGCAATTCTACTGGACGTGGCTTATTTTCACTGACGCTCAGTGTCATTGTATTCGAACAGCCAGCGCCAGTCTAAATCTAACAGGAAGCAAATTCACTTCCGGTTGGAACTTAGCTTAGTCTTAAGGTTTTGTATATCTAATGCTCATGGACTAACTTATTTCCTTAGTGGGTTACTTGCTCTCGCTGGGGGATGAGAGATTCATCCGCGAGCGCTAGTCCTAGTCTATCCGGAAGTAAATCCACATCCGGTTGCACCCTTACTTAGGATTCTATGTTAACCTATTGCTTCCTTAGTACTTGACTTATTCTTTCATATTTTAGTCTTCATCAAAACTTAAGATTCTAACATTCTCCCCCTTTTTGATGATGACAAACTTAGTTTTATCGATTAAGTTCATATGAAAGGATTAGTAGAAGAATAAAAGCAATAGAAAAGAACAAGTGACTTAGACAATATCATTAATGAACAGAGATTACACGTTAGAGTAAGCAAAACATATACAGGTACTCTACACTAAGCAAGAAGGAAATATGCACGAAAACAAAGAAAAATTTTCTAAGTTAAAAATAATTTGGAATGGGGTTTCATGAGTTGTGTTTCTTTTTCCTCTCCCTCTCTTTCTGTCTCTCTTCACTCTCTTTCTGGAGCTTGGCTAACTCGGCTCATGAACATTCCGGTCAATCTGGGCAATGATCTGCTGAAGCTCTTCTTCATCCCTCTCCCTTCTGAGTCTTTCTGATTCAATAGACTCCTCGAATGCCTTCTTCAAGTTTTCTACTTCTTCATACCCAGGGAACCCTGTAGCATCATCAAAGTAGGCGACCTCTCCATTGGGATAGTGAACAGCCCTGATCTTTACGTTCCAAACAGGGAAGTTGGGATCTTCCTCAACTTCTTGGGCTTTCCTTTTCCCTTTCCCCTTACTCTTCCCTTTGCTCTTGCTAATTGGAGGAGTGGGCATGGCACTAGCTCTGTCAGCATCAAGGCAGGCCATCTGACCAAAGGAGAGTTTGTCCGTGAATCCATACCTTTCATATTCCTCAGGAGTCATGTCCTCTATTTCCAACTTGATCTCCTTCAGAATAGGAATAACTTGTACTACTGGGATCTCTTGTTCAACACGGGCAGATGAAGATTCTTTCTCAGGCTGGCCAGTTGGAGTCTCTTCCTCACTCTCAGATTCAGTGGAGGCAATAACCTTCTTGGCACGTTTCCTAGCAACGACCTTCTTTCTAGACTCACTGAATATGACTGCTGGCTCAGATGAGGGAGGAGGGACAGATGATTGCTCAGATGAAGGGATCTCAGACTCTTGCCCAGAGGATGCAGGAATAGGCTTGGCTATCACAATAGGAGGATGGTTGGTCTTCTTCAGTCCCCACTTCATCATAATCTCCTCAAGAATATTTTCACTTGTCTTAGTTGGAGGAGGCTCTGATGAAGATTCAGGCTGTGAGGATTGTTCATTTGGCTCAAAGACAACCATATCCAATTGTGGTCCTTGCTCAGCTGACCTCTGCTGCTGCATGAACCGGATTGCTTCTCCTCTTATCAGGCTCTCAGCACCACCCAGCCTTTGGGATTCCATAGCACGGCGGAGGGCAGCCGCGATGTCTTCATCAATCCAGAGGGATGGCTGGCTGAGCACATCCCTTGTGTCCATGGTTAGGCGAAGAGCGGACATCACATTTCTCCCCCTTTTGTCATCATCAACAAGGGCGAGTGCCAGGGAGGAAGTGGATGAGGAGGAGGGTGGAGGTTCAGGGCCAAATGGCTTTTGGGGTGTGGATTCTGGGGAGGAAGAAGAGAAGGTAGTTTCTGGGGATGAGGCGGTGTCGGGGAACCAAGTGGGATTCACAAAGAGATCCTCATAGGGATAAGTGGAGGAGTATTCTTTGTAGGAAGTGGTAGAGTGTGGGGTAAATGGCAGATGGTCATCAGAAAGTGGCTGAAGGCGGGGGTAGTCTCTGATGTATTGTTGACTGAGGGGGTGAATGACAGTGTTAAATCCAAGGTGTTCGGCTAAGGGGTTGGATCTGGGTCTAGCACTTAAATGGGTAGGGTTGGAATGAGGGGAAGGTTCGGTAGAGAGGTGAAGGGGAGAGCGAGTAGGAGCGTTAGGTCGCGTGAGAATGAGTGAGGGAGGTGTAGATGGAGAGTTTCGAGGGGATTGGCAAGGAGAGTGTTGAGGTGAGTCTTGGGTTTGCTGGTCATGGGTAGGTGAAGGTTGGGATTGGTGGTCATTGTTTGGTGATGGAGGGGGTTGATGGTCATTCTGTGGTGGTGGCTGTGGTTGTTGAGTGTTGGGAGGAGGAGGAGGGGGAAGTTGAGGGTGACCAGAAGGAGGAGGAGGTGGGTTTTGGGGAGGAGGAGGAGGAGGTGGTAGGTTACCTTGTTGTGGTTGGGGAATTTGTAGGTGGTGGAGGATGAGATCTAACTTGGCATCCACCCTGACAAGCTGATGTTCGACCTGGCCAACTCTGTCCTCAAGCCGCTGGATCCGCTCCCCTTGGTGCTGGAACCCAGCATCACAATCAAGCCTTAGAGGGGCCACCAGTGACTCAGACAATTGAAGGAGAATCTCAGCCTTCATCTCTTGAGCAAATGGCCTCACAGTCGCTGGCACTTTTGCAGCACGGCTTGGCCCAGCATGGGAGTCAACTTCCTGATCCCCTACACCAGATGCAGAGGGGGCTGAAGTCCCAGAGGCACTCCCTGCCTGAGATCCTGAGCGAGAGGGCTTAGCAGGCTTCACATACCTAATGCCCATCTTCCCAATGTTGGTTGCTCCCACAGGTTTACACTTTACATTCTCTTCCTTCACAGCAGATGTGGCCTTGATCAGATGCTTCTCAAGGAGGAAGGCAATGATGGTGGGATAAGGAAGATGTCCAGACTTGTCATTATCCAACCATCTCTTCAGCTCAAGACTGATCAACTGCCCAGGGTTGATAGGTTGCTCAGTGAGAAGTCTGGGGAACCACGGGTTGTCGACATTGGCGAACTCATTGAAGTTACCCCCTTTGTGAGTCATTATCCGGGAGTAAACATAGTACAGCAACCTGTAGGAGTCAGACATTTTGGACACCTTTTTCCCATCGGTGCCATACAGCTTCACGAGTGCCTCTTTACTGTACTTGAGCGCCTCTGGATATAGCCACTCATTCATGCTCTTGTCTGTGATCCCCATCATCTCATTCAATGTCCTCCAAGTGAACCTGAAGGTTCTCTCCCCCTTACAGTGGCAGTGAAGGAGAGTTTGTGGATTTGCTCTTTCCCATCAACCTTCTTGAATTTAGCCTTGCCAGTGAGGGATTGACAGAAGACACGCAGGACGTTGACGTTGTAGTCCTGGTTGATCCCCAGCCAGGGCAAGTACCTCTCAAGGTAAGGGCGCAGATGAGGAAACCCTAGATCATCAATCTTGTCTAGATCGATGAACAGGCCATGGTTGAAGATTGGAGAGGAAGTCTCAAATTTGGCGGCAACAGATTCCAAGGCCCCATCTTTATAAACTGTGGGGTCATCTTCTTCAACCCTCTGCCTCTTGGAAGAAGGCTCTTCAGCGAACTGAACCTTCTTCTTTCCTTTTCTCTTGGCTTCCTTCGCTTGCTCATGCCCAGAAGACACTGGCTGTTTTGCCACTCTACCAGAAGTTCCAGGCTGATTCTGGATATGTTCATCCTGCCCCTGGGTTTCCCCAGAAACTTCATGGTGTTCATCACGGTGTTCCTCATTTTTCCCAGATTTCCCAGAATGTTCATGGCGAGATTTCCCAGATGTCGACTTGTGTTTCTTGGATGAGGAATGTTTCTTAGTAACTGGGTTTGTTTCATGAGATCCGGCCATTTTTGTGTGGGTTGGTGGTATAATGAGATGAAATGCGAAGAAGTGTATGAAGAAAATGAAGAACAGATGAAGAACAGTGAAAGAACAATGAGAAAGATGAAGAGAAGGCGAAAGAATTTGTGGGTAAGAAGTTGCAAGGAAAAAGTGAAAGTGAAAAAATGACACTCTATTTATAGGCGAAGTTACTGAAGGGTAAAATGGTCATGTCTTTTCAGATATTCACACATTGGGTAACGTAAAATTTTAAGTTGGAACGACACACCTGATGACACGTGTCGCTTTATCTTGTCAGAGAGGGCACATCTTCTCATAGAGGGAGATGAAGCATTTTCTGAAGTGACGTGTCCCTTGGTCTGGCACTGGCGCTTTGGCTTATTTTAGTTCAACACTCAGTTCTAGCAAATGATCATCTGGAAGTAGTTTAGCTTCCGGTTATACAGGTGCTCTTGGTTGCCTTGAGTAGTCATCCAGCGCCAGCACGAGAGCATCCGGAAGTAGTTTTGCTTCCGGTTGTACTTACTTAAGATTTAACATTGAGGGACCTGCAAAACCAAAGATTGGCACTCCGATGCCTAAGTTAGTATTGTTGTAGATTTTAAACAATCAAGTATAAAGAATAAAAATTACACCTCATTTGGGTTTACCATTCCCAAATCACCTCTTATAAAAGTAAATTGGTCAACCCCCAGAGGCTTGGTGAAGATGTCAGCAAGCTGTTGTTGTGTGGGGACAAACTGCACCTTGACATCCTTCTTTTGAACATGGTCTCTGATGAAGTGATGTCTGACATCAATGTGCTTTGTCCTTGTGCGCTGAACCGGATTCTTGGCGAGGCTGATTGTGCTTGTGTTGTCACAGAGGATGGGTGCCTCAGGGAACTCCAAGCCAAGATCTCTCAGTTGGTTCTTCAGCCACAGCACTTGGGCACAACAACTTGCAGCAGCAATGTATTCTGCCTCAGTGGAGGATAATGACACGCAGGTTTGCTTCTTGCTAGCCCAAGACACCAGACAACCACCAAGGAAGGCGCATTGTCCACTGGTGCTTTTTCTGTCTGTCTTATAACCTGCATGGTCAGAGTCAGAGTAAGCCCACAAGAACTCTTGGTTACCTCTGGGATACCAAAGACCAAGCTCTTGTGTTCCCTCAAGGTATCTTAGAATACGTTTAACACATGTTAAGTGTGATTCCTTGGGGTTGGCTTGAAATCTAGCACACATGCCTACACTAAATTGAATGTCAGGCCTGCTGGCTGTTAAGTATAAGAGGGAACCTATCATTCCCCTATACATGGGCAGGCTGACAGATTTACCCTTTGCGTCAGCATCCAGTGCGACAGTGGTACTCATGGGAGTGTCATACTCCTTGCATTCATCCATCCCAAACTTCTTGAGTAGCTCTCTGCAGTACTTAGCTTGGGAGATGAAGATTCCATTTTTCTTCTGTTTAATTTGAAGGCCTAGGAAGAATGTTAATTCTCCCATCATTGACATTTCAAACTCACCCTGCATAGTCTTAGAGAAATCTTCACAAAGCTTTTCATTAGTTGCCCCAAAAATAATATCATCAACATAAATTTGGACAATTAGCATGTTTTTATCTTTGTGAAGAATAAACAGTGTATTATCTAGTTTGCCCCTTGAGAAACCTTTGCCTAGCAAAAAGCTGCTAAATCTCTCATACCAAGCTCGAGGAGCTTGTTTCAGGCCATATAAAGCTTTCTTTAGCCTATACACATGTTTGGGATGCTTGTGATCCTCAAAGCCAGGAGGTTGTTCTACATATACCTCTTCTTTATTATAACCATTAAGAAATGCACTCTTTACATCCATTTGATATAGCCTAAAGCCTTTCATGGATGCAAAGGCTAGAAGAATTCTTATTGCTTCAAGTCTAGCGACTGGAGCAAAAGTTTCTTCATAGTCAATGCCTTCTTCTTGGTTGTATCCTTTGGTTACTAATCTGGCTTTGTTTCTTGTAATTTGGCCTGTCTCATCCAGTTTGTTTTTGAAGACCCATTTGGTCCCCACTATTGATTGATGAGATGGTCTTGGGACTAGTTCCCAGACTTGGCTTCTCTCAAATTGATTCAGCTCTTCCTGCATGGCAATAATCCAGTCGCAGTCCTCAAGAGCTTGTTCAATTGAAGTTGGTTCGATTTGGGATAGAAATGCTCCAAACTCAACTTCATTTTGAACCTGCCTTCTGGTTCTGACACCAGAAGAAACATCACCAAGCACTTGATCAATAGGATGATCCCTGTGATGTCTCCTAGCTGTTGGCAACTGTGCCTCATCAGGCACTGTCTGCACTCTAGGCTCATCACTGGGTTCATCTTCTTCTTTGATATTGCTTGTTGGTGTTTCTTTTGGTAGTGAAGAAGATGATGGAGGTTTAGGAAGATTAAGTATTTCATCATCTTCTGTGGATTGTCCCCATGTAGGAGTTTCATCAAATACAACATGCATTGATTCTTCTACAATTCTAGTTCTCATGTTGTATATTCTATATGCTTTACTCCTAAGGGAATATCCTATGAAGATACCTACATCAGCTTTTGGATCAAACTTACCCAGATTTACCTTTCCATTGTTGTGCACATAGCATTTTGATCCAAATATTCTGAGGTGGCTGATGTTGGGCTTCCTCCCTTTGTACAGCTCATAGGGAGTCTTATCCAAGCCCTTGCGAACATAGGCTCTGTTAGAGATATAGCAAGCAGTGCTCATAGCGTCCGCCCAGAACACTTGAGAAACCTCTTTCTCATTTAGCATGCTTCTAGCCATCTCAGTCAGAACCCTGTTCTTTCTCTCGACCACTCCATTTTGCTGAGGAGTTCTAGGTGCTGAGAAGTTGTGTTCAATACCATTTTGCTCGCATAGCTCAGAGAAGCTATGATTCTCAAATTCTCCTCCATGGTCTGTCCTTATGGCTGTGATTTTGAGCTCTCTCTCATTCTGCACTTTCTTAGCCAGGACAACAAAAGCATCAAATGCATCTTGCTTAGAGGCAAGAAACATAGTCCAAGTGAACCTTGAATAGTCGTCCACCACCACTAGAGCATACAGGTTTCCACCCAAGCTCTTCACTCTCGCTGGCCCAACCAAATCCATATGGATTAGTTCCAAGGGCCTGCTGGTGGAGACTCTCTTCTTGGTTTTAAATGAGGACTTTGTTTGCTTCCCTCGTTGGCAAGATTCACAAATAAAATCATGCTTTACCTTAAAGGATGGAATACCTATAGCTAGCTCCTTTTTAATTAGCATATCAAGTTGAGTAAAATTAACATGAGCTAATCTCTTATGCCAAAGCCAACTGTTCTCATCACTAGATATTAGACATTTTTCTTCCAGCTGTTGACACAAGTCTAGAGTATATAGGTTTCCATTTCTATTTGCCTTAAGTTTGCATTTTAAGTTGGCCTTATCTAAATTCAGATCCTGCTTATCAACTATTATGCACTCATGTGAATCAAAGATTACCCAATTTCCTTTGTCAGTGCTTTGGCTTACGCTCAGCAGGTTGTGACAGAGACCGTCCACCAGATAGACGTCCTTTACTGGTCCAACTTCTCCAACTCCAGTGATCTTTCCACTTTGATTTCCTCCAAAGGTTACTGTGGCTCCGTCTTTGATCACCAGAGATTTGAACTTGTCTCTATCTCCAGTCATATGTCTCGAGCATCCGCTGTCAATATACCATTTTCTGTTCTTGGATGCTTTGAGACACACCTGGAAAAATCAAGCAAGCTTAGGTACCCAACCTTTCTTGGGTCCTCTGTCATTAGTTTTCAGTGCCCTTGGTCTGGTGTGAGCCTTGACCTTGGGCTTATGATCATACAGTGCCTCCGGCCTAGTGCTGGCTCTAGGCTCTTGGGTTTTCCCAGTGGATTGTCTCCAGGCTCGGGATCCCTGTCCTCCCTTAGTTTCTTTTCCTGGGGGAGGATCCTTTGTAGCCTTGGTTCCTTTTGGGACCCATTTGTAAGAGCTACTTGCTCCATGCTTCTTGGCATTACAGGTGGACGTGGAGTGTCCTTTCCTATTGCAATAATTACAGAAGCTAAAAGGTGTGGAGCTGTGACTAGTGGCTTTATGGAAAAATTTTAAGTAGGGCTTCACTTTTGGTTCCACCCACTTTTTCCCTCTAGGTATGTATCCTAAGCCAGTCCTATCCCTGTATGCCCTTTGATTCATTAAAATGATATTTAGCATTTCTGATCCATTTGTAAACTTCTGCAGGGCATTTTGCAGCTTGTCTTTCTGAGCTGAGATTTTGCTGCAATCAGGGCAGCTCTCAAGTGTTGGTGCATTGGGTTCTGCTTGGGGAGAACCCTGGCCATCCACTACCGGAAGCTTTCTCGCTTCCGCTAGCTCTTCACTTAGTGAGTCCACCTTGGACTCAAGTGATTCCTTTTTAGTTTTTAACACTTTATAGGCTTTACACAATCGAGAGAATTCTTCATGAACCTCATTGTAAGCCTCTTGCAGTTCAGAGAAAGTTACCTCATTGTCTTCGTGGGTGAGGTCATAATCTGAGGATGCTTCCTCATCATCTTCTCTGGCTACCAGGCAGAGGTTGGCAACTTCTTCCTCATCACTTGCTTCGTCATCTGAGCTATTCACCCAAATGGAGGATACGAAGGCCTTTCTTTTGTCTTTGCCTTTTGACCTCTGCAAACTGGGACACTCAGCCTTGAAGTGGCCAGGCTTCTTACATTCAAAGCACACAGGGGCCTTTTCCTTCTTGTATCCCTTCCTCTGGCTGGAATCACCTTTCTGAAAGCCTCCCTTCTTTCTGAAGAACTTTCTGAACTTTCTCACCATCATAGCCATCTCCTCCTCGTCCATTTCCTCCTCATCGTCCTCACCATCATCATCATCAACCTCCTTGTTGGGAGCAACAAGGGCAAGGTTCTTGGCTTTGGATGAGGTTTGAGGAGCTCTCTGAGCCAGGAGGGTAGGTTCATATTCAGCCAGAGAGCCAAATAGTGCGGTGATGGAGCTGGTTGATTCACCTTGGACTTCCTGTAAGATGGTTACTTTGGTGATCCAGTCACCTTTCAAGATCTTTAGGATCTTGCTCACTTGCTCTCTTTCAGGAATGTCCTTACCCGGCGAGGCCAAATTGTTGATGAGGTGAGTGAACCTGAGCTCCAGTTCTCTGATAGGCTCAGTTGGGCTAAGCATGGCGAACTTGTGGAATTCTTCCACCAGCATCTCAACACGTCTTGCTTTCACTCCCCTGGTTCCAGAGTGAGCAGCCTCAAGAGCCTCCCACATATCTTTAGCATTTTTGTGGTGACTGATCCTGTGGAACTCTTTGGGACTGAGAGCACACTGGATGTAGTGCATGGCCCTATAATTCAGTTGGACTAGGGCATAGTCCTGAGGAGTGTAACTGCTTCTCGCCTTTGCAAAGACATCATCATCTAAGGGAGTGTGATCCCCACGTTCGATTACATCCCAGAGTCTAATGTCACTTGACTTGATGTAAGTCTCCATTCTAAACTTCCAGAATGGATAGTTATACCCATCAAAGCCTGGGGGCTTGTTGGGTTGAATAGAGACATCTGGTAGAGAGTAATCTGTATCCATTACTGGATCTTTGCTTTCTGGATTCGTTGGAATAGAGTGAGAAAGACCCGCTCTGATACCAAATGAAAGTAATGGATGCACAAGAGGGGGGGTGAATTGTGCTTCAAAAATTAAATGCTCAAATGA
Organism: Mimosa pudica; assembly: GCA_029929735.1. Lineage (NCBI taxonomy): Eukaryota > Viridiplantae > Streptophyta > Magnoliopsida > Fabales > Fabaceae > Mimosa > Mimosa pudica. The sequence continues at coordinate 630,767 of JAKELP010000037.1, read as the reverse complement.
AAATCAACACAAGAGTTATACTGGTTCGGTCTACCTGACCTACGTCCAGTTCTCAACCACCCAGGCCGAGTTCAACTATATCTCCAGGTTTTAAATCGGGTTCACCTGGAACCTTACAACCGCAAGTTTTGGACGGGATCACTTGCAACCTTACAACTACAAGTTTTCACAAGGCTCACTTGTAACCTCTCTAACTAGCTCCCCCTTACACCTAGCAAGGGTTCAACCTTTACAATTAAAGGATTTTTCAAACTAAGTTCTCTTTAAGAACAGATAGTGTTACACACTTAAGTACAATCAATGCTCTTATAACACGAAGAGACTTAACTACTATGAGTACAGAATATGTAGATGAAAAGATCACTCAAAGTGTTAAATGCTCTTTCTCTTTTCTGGGCAGCTTTGAATGCTTGAAGATTTTCTTAGTTTCTCGCTCTAACTTCTCTCAAGAATATTCAAAGATGAACAGTTATCTTCATAAATGAAGATGAGCTCCTTTATATAGTCTTCAAACATTCTCACTCTTGGTAGGTGGGTTAGCCGTTTGAATCTAGTCGTTTTTCCCATGTTACCGTTTGCCCAATTAATGCTTCATCAATGCATAGCAGGGTTGACTTGCTTTATCTCTGAAAAGTAGTCCTGACACCTCTGCTCTGACAAAAGCATTCTGACACTGCACCTCTGAACGTTCTGACATTCTGATTGCTTGCGGAAGCAGATTCTCATCCGGAAGCAACTCTACTTAGTGTGCTGCACTTGAACGTTAGTCTAACAATATAAGCATATAGTCACATGCAGTGGGAGTGTACTTAGTCTAAGAGGTCTTCCTTGTATCCGGAAGCACTTCTACATCCGGAAGTAAATCTACTGGATGAAGGATTTTGTTCACTATTACTCACTCTCGCTCAGTGTCCTTCAATCCAACAGTCAGCGCTAGTCACTTAGCTATCGGAAGCAATTCTACTGGACGTGGCTTATTTTCACTGACGCTCAGTGTCATTGTATTCGAACAGCCAGCGCCAGTCTAAATCTAACAGGAAGCAAATTCAATTCCGGTTGGAACTTAGCTTAGTCTTAAGGTTTTGTATATCTAATGCTCATGGACTAACTTATTTCCTTAGTGGGTTACTTGCTCTCGCTGGGGGATGAGAGATTCATCCGCGAGCGCTAGTCCTAGTCTATCCGGAAGTAAATCCACATCCGGTTGCACCCTTACTTAGGATTCTATGTTAACCTATTGCTTCCTTAGTACTTGACTTATTCTTTCATATTTTAGTCTTCATCAAAACTTAAGATTCTAACAAAATCATATAGTGAAGAATAGATGCTTGAATGCACCGTGGTGGCACAATGCATCTTTAGGTGAGTGTGAGAGTTGTTGGGGTAGTATTAGTTGATTGGAGTATGGAGATGTTGAATTGATTTGGTTTGAAGGTGATTGTTGGACTTGAGTAAGGAATGAAAGAAGATCTGGATATATATATATATATATATATATATATATATATATATATATATATTAGTATTGTTTTTAAAACTGTGGTACCCTTTAGACGCCCTCGCTACCGCACATCTCACTGTTATAGTGAGTTAAGCGGTGATTACTGGGACAAATTGTCTCATCCCACAGTTACTGACATTTTTGCAGGTGTTCATGCACAAGTTCGAGCATCAAGAAAGGGAATTAGGTAGTAGAAGTTATATAGTTTATTTAGGATTGTATATTGCCAATTTGTATAGGCCTGCATCTGCTTCCGCATGTATACATATTTATTTATTATTTAATATCAATTAGTTCTGTTTAATAACCATGTTAGGCAAATCCTTTCTAACATGGTTAGCAATAAATTATCCATGATAGCAGCTGTGCTGTATTAGTTTATTCTTTTCTATCATGGATAATATTTCAATCATTAGGATATTCTTTTTCTAACTATGATAGAGATATTGATATTATTGCCATTCCTTTTTCTATCATAGTTAGTAAAGATATTATTGAACTAAAAGAGATGTCACAGGTTAATTAGGGAATTAGTAACAGAATGTTACAGATGGTGGCTGAAATAGACTGGGCTATGCATTAGTTAGGAAATTTGATGCATGTTTGCTACAATGAACATCATTATGCAAATTTAAACTTAGTCATCGTGGTTCAATAATTCACTGATGTGGAAACTCGATATTACATGTAGGTGATTTTGTTAAGAGAAAATAAATGCTTGGGTAGTTTCTACACATCAGAATTTTAACGAATAGCCTTAATCATAAGAAAACATTAATGATTGTTGGATGCATTTGTTAATGCCAAATTCTGTACCTTTTCTGCAAAATTTCTAAGTTGATACGAGGACCAAAATAAATTAATTGCGCGAAGTTTTATTGAAATGAGAATGCTATAAACTGTTGGACTAGCTAGGAAGGAATCAGGGTGATGGTTCAAATTGAGTACCGGTTTTGTTTGGGCTATGTTTAAGTAACGGATTATATTTTAAGGGAATTGCCTTAACATGATTAGGATTTCGATGAAGGTAAGATAAAATTCGGTATAACTACAATTTCCTTGGAAATGTGGTTCTTTATGTCATAGAGCGAATGTGGATTGTTTCTCTTCTATTTATGGTTGATGATCATTGTTATTGTTTATTTGATTTCTAAAATGAAATGACTTGGTGGTTGCGAAAAGTTTAATATATGTGTATAGAATGTTGTATTGCAAGAAAGCATAGTTAGTTGTTGATGTAAATCATTTTGATAGAAGTGGATTGAATTGATTGAGTTGAAATGATTTGATTAAAAATTGAATGTAAGTAAGGGGAATGGGTAGTAACGTTAGAACCGAGAGAGAGACGTTAAATTATTATTAGGATGTGAAAAAGATATTGATTTATCAATTGTATCATCATTATAGGAGTACATAGTGGTGATGATACTTGAAGGAAAATCTACAAGGAAACGGTAACGAAAGGAAATGGAATGCTAAAGGGCGACAGATAATCACACTTAACCTTGCTATAACAATGAGGGTGACGTTAGTTGGGATTTTCTTAAAATCCTTTCTCACCCTTCATATATATATTATCTTTGAAAAGTTATTTTCATATAAAATAGGCTATTGGGTGCCTTTCAAACTGGATTATTTTCGTATAAAGGACTGTGCAACATTTTGTATACATATACATATATTATATTATCCTGGTTGATTGTGGTGGTAGTTCTTGGATAGTGTGATAGATATATAGGTACTGAATTATGACTGTGCTTTTGAGAGAATTGAGAATGGAATGAGAAATGAGATGATGAGTTTGATATTGTGGATGGTTAGGTTGAGGGAATGAATTGAATAGTCATGAATGACATTATGATATTGAAGAGAATTGTGATGGAAATGTTGAGATTAATCAGAGATGAAGCTGAGAAAAAAAATCATTTTTATTCATCATTTTTCAAATCAGAATTATTACATGGAAGTCTTTATAAAGACGGTTACAGGGCGATACAAACAAGGGGCGATATAATCCAAGTTACTAATGACACGTCAGCTAGCTTATACACGTCAGCATACTTGTAACTAATTTGACCAATATATCTAATAGAGATTGTGGATGAGATTTGATAGGGATATTGTGAGGATTGCATGATACTGATATAATTATGTACCATCGCGCGATGATAACTGTCGATTGGCCGATCGACAGTTATTTGTACTAATGATCCTTTTCGGATTGATTGGATCGGGGATCATAGGTTAACTTATTGAGAGAAGTGACCTACGGTTGTTAAGGCATTTTAGAGCCCAACCGCCCCTACGGTTGTTAAGGCATTTGAGAGCCCAACCGTTCCCGTTCTGCAATGGAAACAGAATTGGGGTTCCCTCTCTGGAGATTGCCAGAGAGGGAAATTGTCCCCTCATTATGGAAAGGGACACAATGTCAAATCATATAGTGAAGATTAGATGCTTGATTGCACCGTGATGCCACAATGCATCTTGTAACATCCCAAATTTTGATTAAGGTTAATTGGAAATTATCGAGGTGTTATTTAGGAAATTTGAGTTTTAGGGAGGAATTTATGGAGATTTATTGTTATTAAATCTTAATTTTTGGAATTTAAGGAAATATAGTTAAAATAATTATTTGGAGTTAGAAACTTTCATGAACAAGTATTTGGGATAGTAGATAATATTATGATGGAAAGAAGGGGATATAGTAATATATACAAACTTCTGGGCTAGAAATATAATTAAGAATAAACAATAGGGTAGTTAATTGTAGTTTTTCCCTAAATTATACATATATAACCAGCCTCCCTCCCTTCCCAAACTGTCGGCTCTCTCTCTCTCTCCCTCCCCAACACTCAAACCCTCCGCTCTCTCTCTCTGTTTTCCCACCACCCACCGTTGTCGCCGGCGAATTCGAGCCGGCCGCGCACGGCGGTGACAAAGGCTGATGAAACAACCTTCATAGTCCTCTTCAACGCACATTTTTTCTTCTCCTCCCTCTCTCTTTTTCAAGCACAACTTCGGTCCTCACCTCCCTCAACCCTCTCATCATTTATCCTTCACCCATCTACCTTCATTCTTCCATCTTAAACTTCAAAATCGATTGGGTTATTCGGTTATTGGTGGTGCTCGGCCGATCTGCTCGTCCCAACAATTCTTAGCTTCGTTTTGCTTGGTTTTCCGGCGGGTGTGGGCGGCGAATGACGGCGGATGACGGCGGGTGAAGTAGGCTCTTCCATTTCTTTTGTTTTCTTAAGTTATTTTCCTTTCCAACTTCGATTTTCTCACTCTTCCTTTCTCTTTTGATTTTCTGTTTGGTCTTCACATTTGAGTGGCGATTTTCCGGCGAGTTTCGTCGGCGATTCACGGCGGAGATGCCGTTGTTCATACCTGTAGGCTCGACTATAAACTCTGGTGAGGCTCTTTTCGCCATTATGTACCTTAGTTCTTTCGTTTTCCCACTGATTGTGAGAGGGTTAGCGTTGGATTTTGGGATTTTGGGTTCAATAATCATGAAAAACAAAGTTCTAGTTGATTGTTTGTGATTTGTTTCTCTTCTTTGTTGTTAGATATGATTTTCTGGTCTGGAAGGCCTTATACTATGATTAAGATTCATTTAAAAAGAAGGACTATAGAATTTATGAAGCTTGTGAGTCAAATTTATGAGTTGTAATTGTTTGTTGTTTTACTCTATTTTGGCTGAAACTTTGTGTTTATGATGTTTGTTTGATTGGACTTGTGATAGTATTTGTATTTTCTGCTTTGATTTCAAATCATACAGGATTGGATTTTATTTATGGGGTTAGGTTGTTAAATAGGTAGCAGCTGGAACTCAACTTTTATTTTTGTTGTTTTGAATGAGAGATTGAACCTTGGTTGAAGTTTGTAGCATTTTATGAAAACCCAAGTTTCGGGCAACTTGTGGTTCTCCGTTTAGCTATTGCTTGACTTGGTTTATAATGAAATACATACTCTCATGGCTTGCTGAAAATTTGTTGGTATTGGTTTATTTAAAGTCCCTTTGTGTAAACTAGAAATAAGTAATGGTGGGTGTTATATTATTGCTTTTGGTAAGTGAAATTAGAGGAACTTCTAACCATAAGGATTTAGGATAATTAGAAGTAGACCTTTTTAATCGCATCATGAAGAAGATGAAATTTAGAAAAACAATTTGAATCTTTTATAAAAGTTTTTGGAAGCCTAGGGAAGTTTGAATATTTGATGCTTAATTGAAAGCTTGATTTTAGAGATGTATGGGACTTTGGAAATGGCTAAAGGAGGATGGAAATAGATTTGGTGGGAGCAAGTAATAGTTTGTGTTTTGTAAGAATGAAATTGGTTATGTTGATTTAGTAGGAATTGATTAATGTTCAAGGATTTTGGGGATGTAAGGAGTATTAGTTTTAAGAAAATGAGAACGGTTTGGAAGGGTTTAGATGGTAGGATAGTTTAATGAAATATGATTTATTTTGAAGATGAAAGTAAAGTTGATTTGAAAGGTTAATTCTTTATGTTCCAAGACTTAAGTGAAGTGGTTTTTGGTTTGGGTGAGATATGCATGGGTGTGAGATGATGGTGATTAAAGAATTAGAATTCCCGGTGTATGAGTCAATAATTTCATGCTTTGTAAGGACTAGGTAAGTACTTGGGCTTGAATGATCTACTTGGTTTGTTTGGTTAAGTCTTTCCAATGTTCTATGTGCTATTAAATTTTTGGAGCTTATTAATTTTTAATGGGGAAGTAAATTTCTTTGCCTTGCTGCGTGGATGAAGTAAATTTTGGTAGTTTTGGGGGTTTTGGTTCTTTGTTGTGTCTTGGCTAAGATTCTCTCCCTTGTTTGGAGTGTGGAGTAAAATAAATCATGAATGTAACTTATTTTTGGCTCACAAAGAGACGTGGTTCTGTATTGATAGGCATGTGTTGTAAAGGAAAAAGAAAATGATGATTGAGAACTTTATTGGGATAATATATAAATAAGTATTATGATGAGTATAAGTGTAGTTTGAATTTAGAACATAAAAATTGAGTGTTGTTGCATGGTGAATCTGTTGGGGTTTGTGAATGATGATGTGTCCTGCTCAATTCTAATTTTGAAGTATATTAAGGTATGTTTTAGTGTTTGTATACTGATGTGGGATACTAGGTGTCCATTTTATATACTAGCTGAATAGACTTCAGAGATGGGTGTTTGAATTTGGTGGTTAGTTGATTAAAATAGCGATTCAAATGTACTTTGGAATAAGTCTGGTCGTTCTTGTGAATGCATGGATATGCTAAGTCCTTTGTTAATTATATTCTAATGGCTAGACTAATTTAGTTGGAAAACTGTTATCCTTTTGCTTTTGAGTGCTGCTAGTATGAATTGGAGATGGTGATAAATTTTGTACATGTGTATTTGCGAAATATAAGGAATGGTTTTGCAATTCCTTGGTATTTCTCTAATTGTGCTTAACTGGACTTTGAAGTATTGCGATGTTAATTGACATGTATGTGTGTGATGTGTATGTACTTAGGAATCCACATGATTTTCTAAAATAATATAACTAAGAAGAAGGGAAAATGGGTAAAACTATGAGATACGAGAGAGACGTTAAAGTATTTTAAAGTGGAAATGATATTAATTTATCATTTGTATCCTATTATCATAGGAGGAACTAAAGTATTTGGAGAAAATCTACAAGAAATTGTAAGGAAGAACGTCAGAGTGCTAAAGGGCGACAGGTAATCACACTTAACCTTACTATAACATTGAGGGTGATGTTAGCTAGGATTTTGTAAAATCCTTTCTCACCCTTTGGCCAATCGACAGTTATTTGTACTGAGGATCCTTTTTAGATTGATTGGATCGGGGTTCATAGGTTGACTTATTGAGAGAAGTGACCTACGGTTGTTTTGGCATTGAAGAGCCCAACCACCCCTACGGTTGTTTGGCAGTGGAGAGCCCAACTGTTCCTGTTCTGTAATGGAAACAGAATTGGGGTTCCCTCTCTGGAGATTGCCAGAGAAGGAAATTGTCCCCTCATTATGAAGAGGGACACAGTGTCAAATCATATAGTGAAGATTAGATGCTTGAATGCCCCGTGATGGCACAATGCATCTATAGGTGAGTGTGAGAGTTGGGGCAGTAGGATGGTTGAATTGGAAAAGTAGAGATGGTGATTTTGACTTGATTTGGATATGACGAAGGGACTTGAGTAAGGAATGAAAGAAGATCTGGTTATATATATTATTATTGTTTTTAAAACTGTGGTACCCTTTAGACGCCCTCACTACCGCACATCTCACTGTTATAGTGAGTTAAGCGGTGATTACTGGGACAAATTGTCTCATCCCACGATTACTGACATTTTTGCAGGTATTCATGCACAGGTGCAAGCAACAAGAAAGGGAATTAGGCTTTAGAGGTTTCTTACATTATTCAGAATTGTATATTGCCAGTTTATATGGGCCTGCATTCGTTTCCGCATATTTTCTTATGAAACTGGAAAATAGACTTAGGGATGTTGATTATTAATTATATTATAAGGAAAAATACTTTTCTAACTATGATAGGGTTGTATTACTATGAAAAGCCTTTTTCTATCATAGTTAGATAATTAATATCAGATTACTTCTTTTTCTAACCATGTTAGGTGAATCTTTTCTAACATGGTTAGCTATTAATTATCCATGATAGTAATCGTATTATATTAGGAAATTCTTTTCTATCATGGATAATATATAAAAGGATTAGAAAACTCTTTTTCTAACTATGATAGAGATATTGTTATTATGGTTATTCTTTTTTTCTATCATAGTTAGTAAGGAGATTAATGAATTGAAATAGATAATATAGGTTAATTAGGGAATTAGTAACAGAATGTTACACATCTATAGGTGAGTGTGAGAGTTGTTGTGGTAGTATTAGTTGATTGGAGTATGGAGATGATGAATTGATTTGGTTTGGATGTGATTAATGGACTTGAGTGAGCATGGAAGAAACCTTTATATATATATTACATTACTGGTTTTTTTTATATCTGTGGTACCCTTTAGACGCCCTCACTACCGCACATCTCACTGTTATAGTGAGTTAAGCGGTGATTACTGGGACAAAATTGTCTCATCCCACGATTACTGACATTTTTGCAGGTATTCATGCACAGGCGCAAGCATCAGGAAAGTGAATTAGGTAGTAGAGGTTATATAGTTTATTTTAAATTGTATATTGCCAATTTATATATCTATTTATTGTTTAATATCAATTAGTTTTGTTTATTAACCATGTTAGACAAATCTTTTCTAACATGGTTAGCAATAAATTATCCATGATAGCAGCTGTGTTGTATTAGTTTATTCTTTTCTATCATGGATAATATTTTGATCATTAGGATATTCTTTTTCTAACTATGATAGAGATATTGATATTATTGAAATTTCTTTTCCTATCATAGTTAGTAAAGAGATTATTGATTTAAAAGAGATATCACAAGTTATTAATTAGGGAATTAGTAACAATATGTTACAGATTGGTCAGGTGTTTACAGTGAAAATTGCCTTGCTATTGCTGGTGCATTGTGATTTTTGGATGGACTGATTCATTAATATGCAAATATAATAGAAATAATTGTGATTTTGATTAGAGTTTTAGTTATATTTCTAGATTTCCTAGCGTAGTGCTTCTAGCCTTGTTCAAAGGTTATATACATTCAAGGCAATCTGACTTGATTTCACTCAATCTCTAAAGGAGCTTGAGAATTGGTGTTAATATTCGTAACCTCACATTTATCCTAAGATAACATCTCTCCTACCTCTCACTTCTCTACTTTTCTAGAAAATTTTGATCAACAACTTCAATTAGAATGTTCAGATTTTTCTAAATCCTTGATATCAACTCTATGGTGTCACATGGATGACACTTATGGCAACGAATCCTCCGTGTTAATGACTCCAATATTCATAAATTATCTCCAAATTTTTCTTTCTCTCACTCAAACTAGGATTATCTGTTGAAGAAATCGTCCATTTCTTTGTATCTAATGATAGATTCTACTAATTTCGAGGACGAAATTATTTAAGAGGGATAGATTTGTAACATCCCAATTTTCAAATTAGAGATAATTAAGATTTAATCAAGGTGTTATGATATCATTAGTAAATTAAAAATCATTGTTAATAAATAAATGTCGATAAGTATATTTTTAGAAAATAATATGCTTATTTTCCTTAGAAATTAAAGAAATATAGTTAAAGTAGTTATTTGGAGTTAGAACTTACATGAAAAGTATTTTGAAACTTAGATAATATTATGATGGAATTAAAGCAGTATATACAGACATTTGGGGTTAGGAATATAATCAAGATAAAATCAATGGGTATATAGTTGGAATTTTCTCTAACATTATTTATATACACACACACATATATACACTCAACTCACCTCCTTCCTTATCCATTCCCGTCTCCTCTCTTACTTAGCCGACACACACACACACACTTCACTTCTCATCTTCTTCATCTTCTTCATTATCTCCGCCTTCTTCACTGACTCTGTCTTCTTCCTCCCTCCCTTTTTGATTGATCAGCGCGGCGGCGGTGGCCAAGGCTGGCCGGACCACCGTGGGCTATCCTCCCACCCTTTTCATTCACGCCCTTCTTCCCCCAACCGAGCCCCATCTCTCTCTCATTCTTTATTCGTGTTCTCTTCCACGATCTGCTCGTTTTCTGCGTTTCTCGGCAAGGCTAGCGACGGCCGGCGGCGGGAAAGGTAAGCTTCACTACTTTCTTGTTGATTCTTCAAGATCCTTTGCTTTCAACCTCATTTTCTCACCATTCCTTTTATTGCTTTTGAATCTCGGCCAACCACTTAAATGGCCGGTTTTCGGCGGGTTTCCGGCGACGGTGAAGCTCCGGTGAGTCATGGAAGGTCAAAAACAAGTTTAGGTAACATTTTTCTTCCGTTCTAACCCCTTTCTTTCCGATTTGGACGAGCTTTAGAGAGAGATTCTTAATTTTGGGTTAGGGTTTTGAGTTATAAATTGATTAAGTTGAAGTTACAGCTTCAATACTTTGATGTATTGAAGAGATTAGAAACTTAATTTGATTATTTACAAGAGATAGCAAAAAGCCTAAATGTAAGGTTTCTAAACCCGATGGCTCATTGAACATTTTTTTAGAGCTTTAACTTTGACTATGTGATTTGCATAAATGATTGTATATTATTTTGGATTTCATACTACATTCCATATAATAGCATGTTATGGATGTATACATTTTGATGTCTAAGCCTTTTCTGTTGATCAAATGGACTGTTGGCATGCGTGTTTGATATGGGTAAATGTATGAGTTCATCAAAAGTATTAATATGGCTTTGCATGTAAGATTTTGAGTAATTTGTGGGCTGATAATGATTTTTGTTTAAGTTTTCTGTTATGTTCAGCTCTCTTTCTTTGTTTGATTATCCTTTTGTTTGATGGTTTGGCTAAATTGAGATGAGGAAAGGCAAGTTAAAAATCTGTCTTCATTATACATGTAATTTTGGTCAAAGTTGCTTATGTGGCATGTGCATATAGTGAGAGTTGCTCGTTCTATTTGGGTATTTAAGGCTGATGGGTTAAGTCTTTTAATTAGCGATCAGGTAAACTAAAATGTGTTATAGTTTGCTGATTGTCCTTAATGTTCTGCTTTGCATGGTTCAATATGAAAGAATAATGGTGGTTGTGATCAGGATTGATGTGTTGTTATGAGTCAAGTTTGATGTGTTTGAGATTAGGTGTTTTGCAAATTTTAAGGTTCTTTCTTTGCTGCCTTAGTCTGATTTGTTTATGTGAGCCAGCATAGTTAGTTTGCTTCCTCTGTTGTTTGATAATAATATAAGTTGCAAGTGTATCCTAATCAAATTGTGTATGTGGGATTGGTGAAGTTTTGGACTGTCTAATGTAATTGTGGATGATTGAGGTCAATGTTTGCATGCTCATTTGAAGTTTCCTGATTTTATTTTTGCATAGGCCATGTGAAAATTATGAGTGCAAAGTTTGGTTGTGTAGAACTTCTCATTGTTAAATGATCATGGTGAAATAAAGTGGAGGTATATGACCATCCTTCTATTGAAGTTTTAAACTAAGCAATGGTAACGAATAATGAGCTTATATTATTGTTTTGACATATGATAATTGAATGGATTGAATGTTTGATGGTGTGCTGTTGATTCTAATTGGAGATAGTAACTATATTTATGGGTGAACTAAAGGTTATTCATTTGGAATTATATGCTTGATGTATTATTGGTTTTCTATGTTCCTCTTGTTTTTAAATGAATAAACATGTACTTGCAATCCTTTGGAAGTGTTGAATGAGTAAGGTGGATGTGATTTGTTAAAATGGAGGGAGACTCTTGGTTGATGTTTGACAAAATACTTGGTGATTTAAAAATGTTTTGCTCCTCCTTTTGTTAGTAATTTTTGAGTTTGCTTTCATTTGATTATATTGATTATTTATTGATGAATTGGGATAAGATTTGAAATAGATCTTAGGATAGGAAAATATATAAAAAGAAAGGGGATTGGGTAGTAACATATAAGAACGAGAGAGAGACGTTGAACTACGATAAAAGGGAAATGATATTAATTTATCATTTGGCTATATATTATTATAGGAGTGGATGCAGTAGGCTTTCGTGGCATCAAGGAAGACAGGTTGAGAAATCGCGTAGAATTGCTAAAGGGTGACAGGTAATCACACTTAACCTTACTATAACATTGAGGGTGACGTTAGTTAGGGATTTTGAAAATCCTTTCTCACCCTCTATATATATATATATTATCTTTGAAAAGTTATTTTTATACAAAACAGGCTATCGGGTGCCTTTCAAACACGATTATTTTTGTATAAAAGGAATTTAAAACATTATATGTATTATCCTGGCTGGTGTTTGTTATGGGTATGATGTGGGAGGTTTAGTCAGTATTCTGTTAGAGATATTGATAGTTAGGTGGAGAGAAGAAGTTGAATAGTTTAGATTGATATATTGAAAGGAATGGTGAGAATGCATGATATTAATGATGATATTGAAATGGATGAATATGGATATGGTGAGCTTTGCATGACACTGAGATTTATGTACCATCGCGCGATGATAACTGTCGATAGGCCAATCGACAGTTATTTGTACTGATGATCCTTTTCAGATTGATTGGATCGGGGATCATAGGTCAACTTATTGAGAGAAGTGACCTACGGTTGTTAAGGCATTTTAGAGCCCAACCGCCCCTACGGTTGTTAAGGAATTTGAGAGCCCAACCGTTCCCATTCTGCAATGGAAACAGAATTGGGGTTCCCTCTCTGGGGTTTGCCAGAGAGGGAAATTTGCCCCCTCATCATAGAGAGGGGCACAGTGTCAAATCATATAGAGAAGATTAAATGCTTGAATGCCCCGTGATGGCACAATGCATCTATAGGTGAGTGTGAGAGTTATCGTAGCATCATTAGTTTGGAGACTGTGAGATGATATTTAGATAATGTGGAATTGATGGAGGAATTTGAGTGATGAATGGAAGAAGATTTGACATGAATATATATATTACTGGTTTTAGAATAAGGTACCCTTTAGACGCCCTCGCTACCGCACATCTCACTGTTATAGTGAGTTAAGCGGTGATTACTGGGACAAATTGTCTCATCCCACGATTCATTAAACATGGGTTTAATTTAATTGAATTAAGTAATATGGAAGCGAACTATGTATTGACACTACATTGCACATTTTCTAGTGATTGTGGATATCAATGGGTCGAGCTACGAGCGAGGATTTCATTGGTATTATATTGTCTTGATGTGGAGCAGGTTCAGGTAATCACTCTTACCTTGCTATAACAATGAGGGTGACGTTAGTTGGGATTTTCTTAAAATCCTTTCTCACCCTCCATAGATATATTATCTTTGAAAAGTTACTTTCATATAAAATAGGCTATTGGGTGCCTTTCAAGCTGGATTATTTTCGTATAAAGGACTGTGGCATATTTTGTATACATATACATATATTATATTATCCTGGATGGTTATGGTGGTAGTTCTTGGATAGTGTGAAAGAGATATAGGTACTGAATTATGAGTGTGCTTTTGAGAGAATTGTGATGGAAATGTTGAGGTTGTGGATGAGATTTGATAGGATGTTGTGGTCATTGCATGACACTGAGTTATGTACCATCGCGCGATGATAACCGTTTGATAGGCCAATCAACGGTTATTTGTACTGGTCGACAGATTGGAGACTGTGACCAATGGTCAACAGATTGGAGACTGTGACCAGCAGTCATCTGATTGGAGACAGAGACTGCTCCCTTTCTGATTGGAGACAGATTGGGGTTTCCCTCTCATGGGTTTACCAGAGAGAGAAATTGCCCCCTCACTTTTGAGAGGGGCACAGTGTCAACTCATTTAGAATATATATATATAGAGCTCGAGTGTAGTGCCTCCGGGATGGCATGAGTAGAGCACCAGAATCGTTCATGGATGAAAGCTGAGAAATATGTGTATGAAATTACAATAATGATTGCATGGATTTGGAGATTTGACGGTGAAGTTTATAGATGTGGAGATTGATTGAGTGATAATTGAAAAGTAGAGATGATGATCTTGGTTTAAATTGGACATGACAGAGGGACCAGAGTGATTTATGGAAGGAAACTTGGCTATATATATATATATACTGCTTTTGAAATGTGGTACCCTTTAGACGCCCTCACTACCGCACATCTCACTGTTATAGTGAGTTAAGCAGTAGATTACTGAGACAATTTGTCTCACCCCACGATTACTTACATTTTTGCAGGTGATCATGCACAGACGCGAGCAATAGGAAAGGGAATTAAGTTCAAAGGTTGTTATGTTTATTTAGACAGTATATTGCCAAAATATATAGGTCTGCATTCGCTTCCGCATACTTTTATTTGTATTAATATTATTGGTTAATTGGAGAATTGTAATAGGTCGCTTCTTTTTCTAACCATGTTAGGTGATTCCTTTCTAACATGGTTAGCTATTTATTATCCATGATAGTGTTCAGGTTATATTAGGAAATTCTTTTCTATCATGGATAATGATTATATTAGGAAATTCTTTTTCTAACTATGATAGATTATTTGATATTATGGAAATCATTTTTCTATCATAGTTAGTAACGATATTATTGAATTAATCAGGAAATTAGTAACGATTTGTTACAAATGATGATATTGAAATGGATGAATATGGATATGGTGAGCTTTGCATGACACTGAGTGTAAAATCCTGTTACTAATTACTTAATTAACCAATAATATCCATTTTAGATCTAATAACCTCTTTACTAACTATGATAGAAAAAGGATTTCCATAATATCAATGTCCTATCATAGTTAGAAAAGGAATTTCCTAATGATTAAATATTATCCATGATAGAAAAGAATAAACTAATACAACACAGCTACTATCATGGATAATTTTATTGCTAACCATGTTAGAAAGAATTTGCCTAACATGGTTAATAAACAAAACTAGTTGATATTTAACAATAATTAGATATATACATGCGGAAACGAATGCAGGCCTATACAAATTGGCAATATTCAATTCAAAATAGTCTATATAGCTTCTAATACCTAATTCCCTTTCCTGTTATCTGCGTCTGTGCATGAATACCTGCAAAAATGTCAGTAATCGTGGGATGAGACAATTTGTCCCAGTAATCACCGCTTAACTCACTATAACAGTGAGATGTGCGGTAGTGAGGGCGTCTAAAGGGTACCTCATTTTAAAACCAGTAATATATATATATATCCATGTCAAATCTTCTTCCATTCATCACTCAAGTCCAACAATAATATCCAAACCAAATCAATTCATCATCCCCATACTCCAATCAACTAATACTACCACAACAACCCTCACACTCACCTAAAGATGCATTGTGCCATCACGGTGCATTCAAGCATCTATTCTTTACTACTCCCTCCGTTCCTAAATATAAGACCTAGATAACTTTTTTTTGGAAAGATTAAGGTTGCAAAATAGGTTATTAAATGATGACATATTTGATATCTTTTTAGATTATCCATTAGCTTATAGGTAAAATAAACTAGTTTAAGAGAAAAAATTAGGTAAATCAATTTATAATTAACTTATTTTTTGCTTTTTTTAGGATTTTTCAAAAAAGTCATCTAGGTCTTATATTTAGGAACGGAGGGAGTATATGATTTGACACTGTGTCCCTCTCTATAATGAGGGGACAATTTCCTTCTCTGGCAATCTCCAGAGAGGGAACCCCAATTCTGTTTCTGTTAGAATCTTAAGTTTTGATGAAGACTAAAATATGAAAGAACTTAGAAAGCAATAGGTGAACATAGAAAACCCTAAGTAGAAGTGCAACCGGATGTGGTCTTACTTCCGGATAGACTAGGACTAGGGCTCGCGGATGAATGGTTCATCCCCCAGCAAGAGCAAGTAATTCACTAAGGAAATAACTTAGTCCATGAGCAATAGATATACAAAACCTTTAGACTAAGCTAAGAGTCAACCGGAAGTGAGTTTGCTTCCTGATAGATTTGTACTGGCGCTGGCTCTTAGAACAAGATAACACTAAGCGTCAGTGAACATAAGCCACATCCAGTAGAATCACTTCCTGATAAACTTTCACTAGCGCAGACTGATAGAATGAATAACCCTAAGCGTCAGTGAATATAAGCAACGTCCAGTAGAAGTGCTTCCGATAGCTTAGTGACTAGCGCTGGCTGTTGGATTGACTTAACACTAAGAATGAGTAAGTAACAATGAACAAATCCTTCATCCAATGGATTTACTTCCGGATGAAGAAGTGCTTCCTGATGAAAGGAATACCACTTAGACTAAGAACACTCCCACTGCATAAGACTATATGTTTATACTGTTAGACTAACACTCAGTGCAGCACACTCAGAAGAATTGCTTCCGGATGAGAATATGCTTCCGCAAGCAAGCAACATTAAGCACTAGATCTAGTACTTAAGAAACAAATTCATTCCATAAATGCAAGAGGAGCTAATCGCACACACATACATATATGAAACTACAAGAATTAAGCCTCGGTTTTCATGTCCTTAACATAAAAGAGAGATTACAAGCTAAAATGAAGTAGAACACCTAATTCAAGGTGTTCTAACCTATACAAGCCTTAATCAAAGTCATACATAGGATAAAATATATATCTAGCTTGAAACCTAAAAAGAGCAAATTACAAGCATATGACGCCAAATGTTGATTTCTTCAAGCACTTTTCCTTGGAGAAGAAGGATAGGCGATCTAGCCTGACATGGAGATGGAGGATGAAGGTAGGCGTGAGGTTATGGCGGCCATGGAGGTGGTTTGCGAAGTGGAGAAGGTGAAGAAGATGAAGATGGAGTTGAGAGAGTTTGTTAGAGGAGAGAGAAAGTGAAAGTGAAGTGAGAGAAGAGTTGTGAAAAAATGAAGTTAGTTGGGATTAAGTAAGTGAGTTAGTTAGATAATGAGCTGTCAATTTGAGATTATGAGCTGTCAAAAGATATTTTTGGTGATTATGGAGGGTTATGGCCGAGAGGTGTAAGGTTAAATGGAAGGAAGGGTATTTTCGGTATTTGGTGAAAGGTGAGGATGAATGTGGACTAGATCTCATCTCCATGCATTTCTAAAGGTTCCTCCTTTTTCTCCAAGTGATTGTGCTTCCCTTTTTGCCCTTAATGAGGCCTCCAGATTTGAATTTGACATTGGCGCCAATTTTGCCTCATTTGGAAAGATGCTCTACAATTTACCCCTGTTGCCTTTACTTTATTCTGCACAACAAACTTCTGAAAAGTAGCTGACATTTCCGTACAATGTGCAGTCTGGTTCTTGTGCTTGCTGACGGATGGACTTTAGCTTCCGGATGTCAAGACTGTCCGCCAACTCCAGAACGTTCACTTCCGGGTGTAAGTCTGCTTCCAGATGTAAGTCTTCATTCAGCAAGCTCAAGGGCATTCACTTCCGGCTGTGCATCCGCTTCCGGATGTGAGTTCCCTTCCTGAGATGACTCTGCTTCCGGATGTGAATCTGCATCCGGATGTGACTTTGAGCACTTGTCATCTAGCCTTCCTTCTTGCCAAGTTATCTCCACTGAAGCTCCACCAAGGGTGTATGGGGCCCACTAGGGACCCCCTACATGAAAAACATATCACATAGTCAAAATGACCAAAATACCCTTGATTGAAATACAAGTAATAAGGCTAATATTCACCAATTAATTCCAATAAGCATGCACAATAATAATCAAATATATCAATTAATTCCCACTAATTAAGCTCAAATGCACATGCTTAAAGGTATGAAATTTGGTCCAATCAAATCCCCCACACTTAATCTTTGCACTCCGGGCAAAGTCATATAAAAAGACTAACTTAATCATGAAGCATAGTGAAGGCAATTGGAATTATCATAGAGTACAAGTTGATCTTCTTGAACCTTTCCCTAAAGCTTCGCATGAGCCAAATCTAAGAATACAAAGCGAATGCAAGTTTAACAAGCAACTAGGCTTAAAGAGGAGTGCCAATTGAGATTTTTCCTCACCGGATAAAGTGTTTAACTCATTCACTCAAGTTAGGAAAAATGCCTAACTAGGGACTTGTGATCACTCTTTGGCTCAATGCACTTGACCATCACCATAGACTTGTAATAGCTCTTAGTTCTCCACCCATTGTTATGCATGGCACAACCAAATCTTGGGGACTTTATGGGTTGGAATGGAAGGCTAATAATGAATGGTGAATGATGGAAAGTAGTCAATGACCAATAATATGAACAAGTAGCCACCACATATGAATGCAATACAATGAATACAATTCCACTAAGCATGCTACATCTCTTTTTTTTCAAGCACTTTGTGCTTCTCTCAATTTTTCTTTTAACTCAAATGCCTTTGGCATACACAAGCACTTTGTGCTTTCTTTCTTTTTTTTTACTTAGGCCTTCGGCCTTATTTTTTTTCTTTTCTTTTGCTTTTTCTTGGCCTTTTGCCACCTCTCTTTTCTTCTTTTTCACTCAAGGGCTCTCGGCCTCTTTTCTTGTTCTCACATGTAACATGCTTTTCACAAGATACAACAATACAATACTAATATAAATGCAAGCATATGCTATAGTCACTTATTCACACATTGGTCAAGGTGATAGAGAAGAAAAGTGAATGGCCCAAAGGGGTTATTCAAAGGATAATATTTTTGGTTGGCTTAGTGTTTGGGTCATGAGGGTTTAGAAAGAAACGCTCCTTTCATTTTCAATCATGTCATGCATTGTGATCTTGAACAAGAGTTAGGGCAAGTTCTAGGAGGTCAAGTAGACTATTGGCCCACTCAATTCGGTTGGAGGCTTCTCACTTTGATGGCTTACTCTAATTAGTCACTTCCTCCCTAAGAAAAGTTAAATGAGAAACTAACACCCTCTTTATACCTTAAAAGTGCCCCATGCAATGCCCTAAGTAATCATTCCAAAAATTCTACTAACACACTAGAGGACAATTCCATTTACTTTCAAGAGCCATGATCAAGTTAAATTTTCAAGAAAAATCATGCCAAATAAGTCCAAAAATCAAGTGTGAAAGCTTTGAATTAGACCACTTTTAAGCACATAATACACCCCCCCACACTTAAAGCATGCATTGTCCTCAATGGACCAATCAAATCAAGTAGGAAGATGCATTTCAAAGGCAAGGCAGCAACATAAAAGGCAGGGCAGTTCAAACATACACATGGCACATATGTATTATTCACAAGACTACACTAAACACAACCTAATATATTTTTTTTACTCACTGACGCTCAGGAAGCCTAACTGAATTCAGACTCAAGCTGCTAGGTTTCCGGAAGCAAAGATGCTACCGGAAGCAAAATGGCTATAGGAAGTCACTCTGGGTTCAGATTCTAGTCTCATCCCTAGCGGACACAAAAATGCTACCGGAAGCAAAAATGCTTCCGGATGCACTGACGCTTGTGGAAGCAAGAACGAATCCCCTAGCGGAAGAAAAGTAAACAATCTGATCCTGAGTAGCAAAGTCTAAGTGAGAGCTTCCGGAAGCAAAAACACTTTCGGATGCAAGTTCCTTTATTTCCACACTGACACTTCCAGAAACTTATAGACATCCCCGAGCACTAGTGAAAATTTTTTTTTCTAACCTACAACAAAACTCTAAAACATAATCCTAAACACATTCCTAATTTTTCTAAACAGATAGCTTCCCCCACACTTAAGATTTAACTAAGCAAAATAAGTGAGGAAAGGATAGAAACGCCCTTTAGGGAGGCTTAAAATTCTCCTTATACAACTTGAGCAAGTGGCCATTGACTTTGTACACTCGGCCATCCTTGAGATTCTTGATCTCAACCATCCCAAAGTCATGAGACATGAGCACTTCATAAGGTCCCTGCCACTTGTCTTTAAGCTTGCCTCCTCCACAAAATTTGAATCTCACACGATAGCACAAGACAAGATCTCCCTCCTTGAACTGCTTCCTCAGAATGCCACTATCATGAATGGCCTTAGTCTTTTCTTTCAGGATCCGCGAGTTCTCATAGGCCTCATTCCTAAGCTCATCAAGCTCACTCAGAGTCAATTGCCTCTCTTGAGCTGCAGCATCCATATCTTCAATACAAGATTTAACTGCCCAATAAGACTTGTGTTGTAGCTCAACTGGTAAATGACAAGCTTTTCCATATATGAGCCGATAAGGGGACATGCCAATAGGAGTCTTAAATGAAGTCCTATATGCCCAGAGAGCTTCTTCAAGTCTCAAGCTCCAATCCTTCCTGCTGGGTTTCACAATACGCTCAAGGATGTTTTAAATCTGTCTATTGCTCACCTCGGCTTCTCCATTGGTTTGGGGGTGGTAAGGTGTAGAAACCTTGTGATTCACCCCAAATTGGCTGAGCAATGAAGACATGAGCTTGTTACAAAAATGAGAACCTTGATCACTCACCAAAGCTCTTGGAACTCCAAACCGGCAAAAGATATTAGACTTCAGAAATTTCAACACAGCCCTCGCATCATTAGCCCTGGTTGGCACATTTTCCACCCACCTAGATAGGTAATCCACCGCCAGCAGAATATATGTGTAGCCGTTGGATGGGGGAAAAGGTCCCATGAAGTCTATACCCCAAACATCAAAAGGGTCACAATACAACATCGGCACTTGAGGCATCTCCTGTCTCTTCCCTAAGCTTCCAAACCTTTGGCACTTGTCACAAGACTTGCAATACTCATAAGCGTCCTTAAACAGAGTAGGCCAATAGAAATCGGCCTCCAAAATCTTCCTTGAAGTCTTTTTAGCACCAAAGTGTCCTCCACAAGCTAGCGAATGACAAAACTCCAGGATTGATGGGACTTCATCATCTTGCACACACTTCCTGATTATTTGATCATTACATAGCCTCCACAAGTGTGGCTCGTCCCAAATATAGTAGCTAGCATCTCTTTTCAACTTTTGAACTTGATGCTTGTTCAAAGAGGGTGAAGTAACTTCGGCAACCAAGTAGTTCACAAGATGGGCATACCACAGATCCTTCTGTGCATTCAAGGCACACAATAAGGCATCCGGGAAGGTGTCACAAACAAGAGAAGAATCATTAACACCTTCCACATCCATTGGCAATCTGCTCAAGTGATCAGCTACTAAGTTCTCTCTTCCGGTCCTGTCTTTAATTTCCACCTCAAACTCTTGTAGCAACAACACCCATCTCAAGAGCCGGACAGCTGCATGATCTGTGAATAAAATTACTCTGGAATGAAGTAAGTATTGCTGAAACTTGTCTAGACCGAAGACAATGGCAAATAATTCCTTTTCTGTTGTTGTATAATTCCTTTGAGCTCTATCCAGAGTCTTAGACGCATAAGCAATCACCCTAGGTAAGGAATCATGTCTTTGTCCGAGCATGGCTCCCAAAGCCTCATTAGAAGCATCACAAGATAGCTCAAAAGGAAACTCCCAGTTAGGTGCAACCAAGATAGGAGGAGAGATAAGCCTTGACTTCAACTCAACAAAGGCCTCCTTACAAGCACTAGAGAAGTCAAATTCGGCCTCTTTTTGAAGTAGATGAGATAAAGGAGCAGCAATTTGGCTGAAGCCCTTGATAAATCTTCGATAAAATCCCACATGTCCTAGAAAGGACCTCAACTCCTTCAAGCAAGTAGGGAAGGGTAGAAGAAGAGATTACCTCAACCTTAGCTTTGTCAACTTGAATGCCCTCCTTTGAAACTAAGTGTCCCAAAACTATGCCCTTATCCACCATGAAATGGCACTTCTCAAAGTTGAGTACCAAACCTTTCTCCACACATCTACCCAAAGCCTTCTCAAGATTGACCAAGCAAGCATCAAAACTATCTCCATAGAGGGAGAAATCGTCCATAAACACCCCGATGCCATCCTCCAGCAAGTCATTGAAAATACTCATCATACAACGTTGAAAGGTTCCTGGAGCATTGCACAGACCAAAAGGCATTCTCCTGTATGCAAAGGTCCCAAATGGACAGGTAAAGGTCGTCTTCTCTTGGTCTTCTGGTGCTATGGGAACTTGGAAGTACCCGGAGAAACCATCCTGTAACATCCTAAAAATTTAATACAGGATCAAGGAGTGTTTTGGGAAATAATAAATGGAGAAATTGGGAATTTTGGAATTTTTAGGAATTTTTGGTGATTTTTGAGGACATTTTGAAAATTTTTGAGCAGTAAATGTGCATATAATTAATCAAGAAATTGAAGAGTTTGAAATATGAGGGAATGGAAATACCCAAAATATTTTAAAAATTAAGGAGATTGGAGGCTGGTTTAAATGGTTTTAGAATTAAAAGAGTACACTATGGCAAGTTTGGGCTACAAATCATCAGAGAACCCCCTTATTTCAGCAAACCAAAAGCGCCCCTCCCCCTTTACTATAAAAACATCGGACTCCCACCTCCAAAATCATTCATCTTCATCATTCTCCTTCCTCTTCTTCACTGACTCCGTCTTCTTCCTTCCTCCCCTTTGCTCGATCGGCGCGGCGGCGGCCAAGGCTGGCCGGACCACCGTGGCCAATCCTCCTACCCTTTTCATTCAAACCCTTCTTCCCCTTCGTTTCTTATTCTTCCACCTTTCCTCCGTCGGGTTCTTCATCCTTCCGGCAGACAACACGGCAGCGACGACCTAAATCGCCACAAGCAAGTGTATTTTCGAGTTCAAGTGAGTTCTTTCATTGATTTCCTTTTTGTTTCCTCTAAACCAAAGTTCTGGTCTTCACTTTATTCTTCCTTGTCTCATCCGTTCAGCGAGTTCATTCGGCCACCACCAAAACATTGTTTTCCGGCGAAGCTCCGGCGAAGCAGTGGGAGGTCGAAAATGAATAAGGTAGTTTCATTTATTCCGGTTTTACCCCTCCTTCTGCGATTTAGTGAGATTTGTGTGTTTAGGGTTTGAAAGGGGTTTAAAGATTTGATTCAATAATCATCAAAAATCTAAACTTAGTCTTGGATTTTGAGTTTCCTAAAGCAATTTGAGCATGAATAATGTTTTCAAAGTTGTATGTTGATTTCTCCAAAAATTTCTTCTCTTTGGCTGCGTGTGTATGTGCATATATATAGGATTGAGGACCGAATTGGTTTTAGGTTTGGGTTCGAAATATGTAATTTGTTGTTGTATGAGGTTGTTTGAATGATATTAGGATATTTCTTGTGTGATTTGTTGGATTTTTGTGGTTTGGCTAGGCACCAAGAAAGGTGTTGTTGATCCTTGGGTTTCAAATGTGGTGTTACTTTATTCTTGTGGCAGAACTTTTCTGTTTTGTTTCCTTGCTTTTGTGTTAACTGTTTTGATGGGTTTTGGGACAAGCATGACTTATTCTAATTGTGGGATCTTTTGCCTTCTTGAGTAAAGAAGAAAGACTGTTAAAGTGTATAATTGCTTATCAGGTAGACTTTAAAGGATGTTGTGAATGGTAGTTAGTTCCCTTGTTGCTTGTGTGGACTGTCTTGGCCAGATTAGGTTAGAAGAGATCGAAATACTTATTTTGTTTGAGTGGGATTCATTTGTTTTATGATTTAAGAAAGTGTTTATATGTGTGCTTTTAACAACACTTTGTTATTTTATTTTATTATTTTTGGTTCAGCCATTTGGACTAAACAGGGAAGGCATTAACTTTAGTGATTTTCTATTTCATTGGGAGTTAGATGAAAGTAGTTAAATGTGAGTTAAAATTGACCAAATAACTGCAAGTTAGTTTTGTATTGTATGAGAATAAGTGTTTGTTAAATGGAGGGTTCTTGATAATTTTCAGATTTGGGTATTTGGTAATCAAATAGGTTTATACCAAGCTTAAGGTTTTGGAACTTCAAACTAGTAAATGTATAAGCGCTATTATGTACTGCTGCAACTGTTTACGTGAGTGCTATGATGTACTGACAAATTTTTGTGGAGAATTATATTTTGTTTGGACTGAATACATGCCTATTTTCTTTGAAAGTTCGATTTTGGTGGATTGTATGGGATGAGCATCGTATTTTCTAAAATTCTGTTTGTTGAAGATATTTGGAAGGTAATTTCAAGTGGTGTTAAGTCATATATATAGGAGTTAGTTACTTAGTTTTAAAGTTGCTGTTCAAAAAAAGATTCCCTTAGGTTGTAATGTCATACTAAAATTTTATAGTAGTGAGCTTAATCTCATTTGATGATTTCTCTGGATTGAGATTTGATAACTATGAAGTTCATATGGATTGTGGTTGGGTTGTGTTAATTCATATGGTGTTTCGATTAAATATATGTTTGTTGTTCCCTTGGCTTTTGTTTCATTAATTTGAATGTAGTTATTGGTTTAGGACTTTGATAACTTAATATGTGCAGGATTGGTTAATACTATTGTACCAATTTGTGAAACAACATAACTTTCTTTAGAATGATATATATAAAAAGGGAAAAAGGGGGTAGTTATATAGGATAGAGAGACGCTAAATATTTATTCATAAGAATGATTGTTTTACAACTATTATTACCTTATGTAATAATAGGAGACACTTGGAAGAGAATCCACAAGGAATCGATAAGGAAGAACAACAGAATGCTAAGGGTGACATGTAATCACACTTAACCTTGCTATAACATTGAGGGTGATGTTAGCTGGGATTTTCAAAATCCCTTTTCACCCTCTATATACACATTGTTTTTGAAAACTTATTTTTATACAAAATAGGCTATCAAGTGCCTTTCAAACACGATTATTTTCATATAAAGAAATTTGAAACTGTATATCTATTATCCTGTTTGGTAGTGATTATTGAATTGGAATGGTGTGAAAGGTTTATGATTATAGTGTTAAGATAGTTATTTGAGGGATTTATATAGATGCTATCAAGGATAGTGATAGTAGGTTGTGGGAAAGAGTTGAGTTATTGTGAAGGAGATAGTGAATGAAATTGAGATATTCAAGGATATTTGTGATTGAGATATGAAATGCTGTGGATGAGATATTAAAAGGAATATGTGAGCATTGCATGACACTGAATTTTGTGTACCATCGCGCGATGATAACTGTCGATTGGCCAATCGACAGTTATTTGTACTGAGGATCCTTTTCAGATTGATTGGATCGGGGATCATAGGTCGACTTATTGAGAGAAGTGACCTACGGTTGTTTTGGCATTGAAGAGCCCAACCGCCCCTACGGTTGTTTGGCATTGAAGAGTCCAACCGTTCCCGTTCTGTAATGGAAACAGATTTGGGGTTCCCTCTCTGGAGATTGCCAGAGAGGGAAATTGTCCCTCATTATAGAGAGGGACACAATGTCAAATCATATAGTGAATATTAGATGCTTGAATGCCCCGTGGTGGCACAATGTATCTATAGGTGAGTGTGAGAGTTTGGGGCAGTAGGATGGTTGAATTGGAAAAGTAGAGATGATGAATTTGAGTTGATTTGGATATGACGGAGGGACTTGAGTAAGGAATGAAAGAAGATCTGGTTATATATATTATTATTGTTTTTAAAACTGTGGTACCCTTTAGACGCCCTCGCTACCGCACATCTCACTGTTATAGTGAGTTAAGCGGTGATTACTGGGACAAATTGTCTCATCCCACGATTACTGACATTTTTGCAGGTATTCATGCACAGGTGCAAGCAATAGGAAAGGGAATTAGGCTTTAGAGGTTTCTTACATTATTCAGAATTGTATATTGCCAGTTTATATGGGCCTGCATTCGTTTCCGAATGTATAGGCAGTAATCGTGGGATGAGACAATACAGGCACAGATAACAGGAAAGGGAATTAGGTATTAGAAGCTATATAGACTATTTTGAATTGTATATTGCCAATTTGTATAGGCCTGCATCTGCTTCCGCATGTATATATCTATTTATTATTAAATATCAACTAGTTTTGTTTATTAACCATGTTAGGCAAATCCTTTCTAACATGGTTAGCAATAAATTATCCATGATAGCAGTTGTGCTGTATTAGTTTATTCTTTTCTATCATGGATAATATTTCAATCATTAGGATATTCTTTTTCTAACTATGATAGAGATATTGATATTATTGAAATTCCTTTTTCTATCATAGTTAGTGAAGATATTATTGAACTAAAAGAGATGCCACAGGTTAATTAGGGAATTAGTAACATTTTGTTACACATCCAGAAATCAGTGCAAAGTCCAGCAAAGTGTACACAACTTCTATCAACACAGTACAACAATAAGAGGCTAACTAGAGCAGCCGAACACTTCCAAAGCACTTCTAAAACAGGCTTAACTATACAGAAGGCAATTCAACCTAAAACTTAAAACTAAAACTAACTAAAATATCACACAAGTAATACAAATTAAGATTGTGACTATTAACACCTAAAACTAGCAAGAACTAGCCTAAACCGGCAACGGCGCCACTTGATTTATCTCTTTTTCGTCGTCTAAAAGAGGTTAATCAAAACAATTCAATACTCTAATCCACTACGAAGATAGCGATGAGTACAGGTCTTTCCACGGTCCAGGTTATCTAACTATTTTCAAGTACTTAAGTCACGCAAATTAACAAACAGTTGGAGTGTGATTTCTATATCTGCAACTAGATTAAATCTAACAAAATTAACAACTACAGAATGTAAAAGATGTGGAAGTATGAATGAGATGTACCTCCTTCTCCAAGTACTCAGTGCTTTGATGAATTAGACTTCATATACTTGTCTCACTTAATATAAACTAGTTAAATCCTTGAGACCTCTTTAATCAAAGAAATCCACAAGAGTTTAACTAATTTAATCAAGCCTAAAGCTCTTTCAAGCCAAGAACATACCTATAGCAACATTAAGCACTAGATCTAGTACTTAAGAAACAAATTCATTCCATAAATGCAAGAGGAGCTAATCGCACACACATACATATATGAAACTACAAGAATTAAGCCTCGGTTTTCATGTCCTTAACATAAAAGAGAGATTACAAGCTAAAATGAAGTAGAACACCTAATTCAAGGTGTTCTAACCTATACAAGCCTTAATCAAAGTCATACATAGGCAAAAATATATATCTAGCTTGAAACCTAAAAAGAGCAAATTACAAGCATATGAAGCCAAATGTTGATTTCTTCAAGAACTTTTCCTTGGAGAAGAAGGATAGGCGATCTAGCCTGACATGGAGATGGAGGATGAAGGTAGGCGTGAGGTTATGGCGGCCATGGAGGTGGTTTGCGAAGTGGAGAAGGTGAAGAAGATGAAGATGGAGTTGAGAGAGTTTGTTAGAGGAGAGAGAAAGTGAAAGTGAAGTGAGAGAAGAGTTGTGAAAAAATGAAGTTAGTTGGGATTAAGTAAGTGAGTTAGTTAGATAATGAGCTGGGATTATGAGCTGTCAAAAGATATTTTTGGTGATTATAGAGGGTTATGGCCGAGAGGTGTAAGGTTAAATGGAAGGAAGGGTATTTTCGGTATTTGGTGAAAGGTGAGGATGAATGTGGACTAGATCTCATCTCCATGCATTTCTAAAGGTTCCTCCTTTTTCTCCAAGTGATTGTGCTTCCCTTTTTGCCCTTAATGAGGCCTCCAGATTTGAATTTGACATTGGCGCGTATTTTGCCTCATTTGGAAAGATGCTCCACAAGTACCTTCAAGCTGCACCCCTGTTGCGTTTACTTTATTCTGCACAGCAAACTTCTGAAAAGTAGCTGACATTTCCGTACAATGTGCAGTCTGGTTCTTGTGCTTGCTGACGGATGAACTTTAGCTTCTGGATGTCAAGACTGTCCGCCAGCTCCAAAACGTTCACTTCCGGATGTAAGTCTGCTTCCGGATGTAAGTCTTCATCCAGCAAGCTCAAGGGCATTCACTTCCGGCTGTGCATTCGCTTCCGGATGTGAGTTCCCTTCCTGAGATGACTCTGCTTCCGGATGTGAATCTGCATCCGGATGTGACTTTGAGCACTTGTCATCTAGCCTTCCTTCTTTCCAAGTTATCTCCACTGAAGCTCCACCAAGGGTGTATGGGGCCCACTAGGGACCCCCCCTACTTGAAAAACATATCACATAGTCAAAATGACCAAAATACCCTTGATTTCATAAAATACAAGTAATAAGGCTAATATTCACCAATTAATTCCAATAAGCATGCACAATAAAATATGCCAATAATGATCAAATATATCAATTAATTCCCACTAATTAAGCTCAAATGCACATGCTTAAAGGTATGAAATTTGGTCCAATCAGTGTATACTAAAGATGCTTGCATGATTCCTCTTGATGATAATTCTAGTCTTGTAAGCATGCCTCTTGATGTTACTAGGACCAAGCATGTTAATTGTGACCTTGATGATGTTTGTACATTCATATCTTCTTTGTCTAGCTACAAAACCTTGGAAAAGGGGAGTTTTTTCAATTGTGTTTATAAAGCTAGGATGGAAGGATTGCTTGCTCTTATGAAATGGGCCGGATTGCTCTTGGGAGAAGAGGTGTTTTGCTACACCTCCCATGAAATTTTGAATTGGAAGAGCCGATTGAGGGATGAGGACAGAGAATTGGAGAAGAGGCCAAATCCTTGTTTAAGGCCTCAATGGATTACCAAGAAGCATGATACTTTTTCCTCAAAGAATGTGCCATTTGCTTCTAATTGTGCTTCCACTTGCTTACCATATTGCAATACCTACAACCCTTTGCAAAAGGGAAGTTTGTTCAATGTTGTAGGTTCATTTAGGATGCACAAAGATTATTGGGAAGAGAAGGAATCCGATTTGGAGCTTGAAAAGAATAAGAAGGAGCATGGTTCTCATGAGACACTTGACCATTTGAAGAACAATGATGTGATGGAAAATGTGGAAGCACTAAAAGGCAAAAAGAAAAGCTTCAACAAGAAAAGAAGACCGAAAGAGAAGTTGTCCAAGGAAGGCAAGATTGACACAAAGATTAAAGCCAACCATGATGTGGATGAGCCAATTTTGAGCAAAAGATCCAAACATGGCCGAAAAGGGCCAAAGGAACAAATATTACAAGGAGAACTTCAAGCCTCCATAAGAGGTTGTTTCTTTCCTTCCCTTACTTGCTTTAAATTGTTTTTATCCTAAGTGTGGGGGAAGATGATTAATAGTTAAAAAAATAGGATTGTGTTTAGGTTTATGTTTTAGTGTGTTGTTATAGGTTGTTTAGAAAAACAACGAAAAAAAAATTATATAAACATGTGTTTAGGTTGTGTTTAGTGTTTGTTTTGTGAATAATACATGCATTGGCCATTTGTATGCTTGGACTGCCCAGCCATTTTGTTTGTTGCCTTGCCTTTGAAATGCATCTTCCTACTTGATTTTCTTGGTCCATTGAGGACAATGTATGGTATAAGTGTGGGGGGTGTATTATAGTGCTTAAAAGTGGTTTAATTCAAAGCTTATACACTTGATTTTAAAACTTCTTAGGCATGACTTTGTAGGGTGTTTAACTTGATCATGGCTGTTGAAAGCAAAAGGAATTGTCCTCTAGTGTGTAAGTAGAATTTTTGGAATGATTACTTAGGGCATTGCATGGGGCACTTTTAGGGTATAAAGAGGAAGCTAGTTTCTCATTTAACTTTTCTTAGGGAGGAAATGACTAATTAGAGCAAGCCATTAAAGTGAGAAGCCTCCAACCGAATTGAGTGGGCCAATAGTTTACTTGACCTCCTAGAACTTGTCCTAGCTCTTGTTCAAGATCACAATGCATGGCACAATTGGAAAGGAAAGGGGCATTTTATTCTAAACCCTCTTGACCCAAACACAAGCCAACCAAATATTATCCTTTGATTTAACCTCTTTGGGCCATTCACTTTTCTTTTCTACCACCTTGACCAATTGTGAATAAGTGACTATAGCATATGCTTGCATTAATATTAGTGTTGTATTGTTGTATCTTGTGAAAAGCATGCTACATGAGTGAAAATAATATATGGCCGAGAGCCTTAGTGAGAATAAAGAGAAAGAAAGATGGCCAAAGTCCAGGAAAAGCAAGACAAAAGAAGAAAAAAAATAAGGCCAAAGGCCTAAAAAGAAAAAAAATGAAAGCACAAAGTGCTTGAGTATGCCAAAGGCATAAGAGTGAAAAGAAAAAATGAGAGAAGCACAAAGTGCTTGAAAAAAAAGAAGAGAGATGTAGCATGTTTGATTGGATTTAAGCTCATTGTATTGCATGCATATGTGGTGATTACTTGCTCATATCATTGGTCATTGACTACTATCCATCATTCATCATTCATGATTAGCCTTCCATCCAAACCCCAAAGTCCCCTAGATTTGATTGTGCCATGCATAATAATGGGTGGAGAACTAAGAGCTACTACAAGCCTATGGTGAGGTTAAGTGCATTGAGCCAAAGAGTGATCACAAATACCTTAGTTAGGCATTTTTCCTAACTTGAGAGATAGAGTGCAAACACTTAAATCTGTTAGAATCTTAAGTTTTGATGAAGACTAAAATATGAAAGAATGAACCAAGCACTTAGAAAGCATTAGGTTAATATAGAATCCCAAGTAAGAGTGCAACCGGATGTGGATTTACTTCCGGATAGACTAGGACTAGCGCTCGTGGATGAACGTCTCATCCCCCAGCGAGAGCAAGCACTTTACTAAGCAAATAACTTAGTCTAGGAGCACTAGATATACAAAACCTTAAGACTAAGCTAAGATGCAACCGGATGTGAATTTGCTTCCGATTAAATTAAGACTAGCGCTGGCTGTTGATATGGATGACACTAAGCGCCAGTGAACATAATCCACGTCCAGTAGAATTGCTTCCGATTGCTTAGTGACTAGCGCTGGGTGTTGGATTGAAGGACACTGAGTGAGAGCGAGTAAAAGTGAATGTAACCATTCGTCCAATGGAAGTGCTTCCGGATGAGGAATAGGTTCCGGATGCAAGAAAGCTTCACAAGACTAAATGAACTCCCACTGCATGCGACTATGTGCTTATATTGTTAGACTAACATTCAATGTGCAGCACACTAAGTAAAGTTGCTTCCGGATGTGAATCCGCTTCCGCAAGCAATCAGAATGTCAGAACGTTCAGAGCAGTGCAGTGTCAGAGTGCTTTCGTCAGAGCAGAGTTGCCAGAACTACTTTTCAGAGATAAAGCAAGTCAACCCTGCTAAGCATTAATGAAGCATTAATTGGGCAAATGGTAACATGGGAAAAACGGCCTTATTCAAACGGCTAACCCACCTACCAAGAGAGAGAATACTTGAAGACTATATAAAGGAGCGCACCTTCATTTATGAAGACAACTATTATCTTTGACATCTTGAAGAAAGCTAGAGAGAGAAAACCGAGAATTCCTTCAAGCATTCAAAGCTGCCCAGAAAAGAGATAGAGCATTTAACTCATTGAGTGATCTTTTCATCTACATATCTTGTACTCTTTGTAGTTAAGTCTCTTCTTGTATTAAGAGCATTCTTTGTACTTAAGTGTGTATCATTATCTGTTCTTAAAGAGAACTTAGTTAGAAAATCCTTTATTTGTAAAGGTTGAACCCTTGCTGGTTGTAAGGGGGAGCCAGTTAGAAAGGTTGCAAGTGAGCCTTAAGTAAAACTTGTGGTTGTAAGGTTGCAAGTGATCCCGTGCAAAACTTGTGGTTGTAAAGGTTCCAGGTGAACCCGTTGTAAAACCTGGGGATAGTGGAACTCAGCCTGGGTGGTTGAGAACTGGACGTAGGTCAGGAAGACCGAACCAGTATAAACTCTTGTGTTGTTTTTACTTGAGATTTTATTTTGTAGCACAATTCACCCCCCCTCTTGTGCATCCATTACTTTCAAAATCCGGTGAGGAAAATCTCTATTAGCACCCCCTCTTTAATTCTAATTACTTGTTAAACTTGCATTCACTTTGTATTCTTAGATGTGGCCCATGTGATGTTTTAGGGAAAGGTTCAAAAAGCTCAACTTGAACTCTATGTTAATTCCAAGTGCCTTCACTATGCTTAATGATTGAGTTAGTCTTTTTACATGACTTTGCCCGGAGTGCAAAGATTAAGTGTGAGGGATTTGATTGAGCATATTTTTATATATTTAAGCATGTGCAATTGAGCTTAATTAGTGAGATTTAATTGATATATTTGATCATTTTTGGAGATTTTTATTGCGCATGCTTATGTATATTAATTGGAGAATATTAGCCTTATTACTTGCATTTTAAGAAACCAAGGGTATTTTGGTCATTTTGACTATTTGGTGATATTTTATTGTAGGGGGGTCCCACGTGGGCCCCACACACCCTTGGTGGAGCTTTGTTGGAGTTTGTGTGGCAAGGAAGAGGCTAGTTGGCAAGGAAAGTGACATAAAGCAAACTTTACCACTTTTGGTCAAAGGAAGGAAAAGTGGCATTTGAAGCATCTTTCCAAAAGGAGTAAATTTGGCTCCAACTTCAAATTCAAATTGGGAGCTTTAACAAGGGCAATTTTGGAATGAAAAGAAAGCTCTTGAAAAGAGGAAAGAGAGGAGAATTCATGATAAGTGGAGGCCATCACGTATTTTTCCCTACATTTCCAAAAATACCCTTCCTTTCCCTTACTACCCCACTTGGCCTCTTACATGAACACACACCTTAACACTTGTTTTGGCCGAGATATACATTCCATAAACCTTCATTTACCTTACATTTAGGTTTAATTTACACTTAATTTGGGTGATAATCCCAAAGTTAATCATCCATATAAAACCTTAAATGTCACAATTACCCATTCATTCCTACACTTCACTTTCTCTCTCCACAACCATTTTCTCTCATCTCTTTCTTCTCCATTTCGAAATTTATCTTCCCTCCATGGATTCCTCACGTTTTCTTCATCTCCTTCACTCCATGTGTGGCTAGTCATCTCATCTCTCTCTCCAAAGGAATGTGCTTGTAGATCATCAACAAGAATGACCTCATGTATGTGTATGCTAGTTCTTTGTAGGTTATAAGCTAGATGTAAATTTTTACCTTGTGATTCCTAGATCTAGGTTTTATAAGGTTAGAACATTTAGGTTTTAAGTGTTCTACTTAAGTTTGGCTTGTAATCTCTCTTTCTTTGCCTAACACATGAAAACCTTTGCTAATTTTTGTAGTTCCTTTGAGACATATGTTGCGAGATTGCTTATGTATGTTAAATTGGAGTGAATGTTTTTCTTAAGTTCTTGATTAAAGCTTAATGTTGCTTAGGTATGTGTTAAGCTAGGTAAGAGCTTTCAACTTGATTATCCTAATTAAACTCTCTTAAATTTCTTAGATTTAAGAGATCTTGAGGATTTAATTAGAATATATCAAGGTAAATATATATATACATGAGGTCCAATTCACCAAAAGCACATAGTACTTTGGAGAGGGAGATACTTCTCATTTCATTTTCTCACTTTATTAATTCGGTTATATAGCTCATTAGTTGTTAATTGTAGTTTTTAGCCAAAACAAATTCAACCTCATTGTTATCCTAATTTGCGTGGCAATTTGCTCCTCGAATTAGCAAGATTTTACCTAAATTGAGAAAAGACCCTTACTACCACTAGTTACTAGTGTGTTTGGTATTGTATTGAATATTGATTGATTCCTAGGGCGACATAGGGTCAAATCAACGTCTATCAGTCCTTTATCTTTATTTAAGACATGAAACCAACTCACAACTACTATAAACTAGCAAACAACTACCATGGCAAAACATCGAGGGGCTTTGGTAACTTTAAAAGACCTATGATCTTTCCCAGAGATCCAGCAATCATATATATATAACAACGAATTCAAGTTAGCTAAAAAACCAAAATTAGGCTTTCTTGAGATATTCCACCATAGATACAGAACCACACTCCCAAAAGACGCAAACAAGGCCTTTTTGACTTGTGTTGGAGGTAGATTTGGAGCAGCATCAAACTATCATGACTATCAATATTGTTAGCTCTATAAATTACTCTCCCAATGGTATCCTCTTTCATGTTTTGGTCCTTTCGTTGATCAATTTCTCCAACTCGTTCAACACATGCTAGAAAAAGAATCTCCCTACTCACAATTGCAGAAGAGTTCAAACCCAATTTTAAGTTTCCTAAGATTAAACATCCTTCAAGTCCAAAAACCTCACCTCCTTTAAATTTCTTAAAAGCAACATCATGATCATCCTCAACAATTATATTAGATCTATTTCACTTTAAGATCTTAGGAGGAGAATCAATTTCCATACCTACTATTTCAGAAGGAGAATGACCAAACCTGAGTTGTCTTCGAATCCGATGAGCCTTCTTCGTCTTCAGTTTCTTTCATGGAAATAACTCTTCTTGATTCCAAGAGACCAGATCAAGCTTCCTTTTAAGAAGCTGATTGCAACATATATTTGCATATATTTTCATGGACAAATCCATTGAATTAATGCATGTTTTGATGATAATTGCACCTAATTAGCATAGATTCTAGCTATTGCTTAAGTTGTTGGAATTTGTTCTAGTTAAAGGCAATTTTATCATATTTAACTTGATTTATTGTCATTCATCTTTTTGAGAACTTTGTGATTCTACTTCAAGTATTAATCTCTTGTAAGTTAATGGAAGAAAACACTCAAGGAGATCATGGAAGCAAAGCACAAGAATGAGGAGGTAAGGAAAGTAAAAAGAGGGCAAAAAATAGGGAAATGATCAGTTTGGCGCCCCCGAGCGCCATCTGGGCGCCACCTGGGCGCCATTATAGGTTGGTGGCGCCCTAGGCACGCCCGTGGGTGCCATTTGGGCGCCATTGGTGCCCAAGGGGAGCCCATGGGCGCCACATGGGTGCCAATTCTGTAGCAAAATTCAGCTTTCGCGAAATTAGGGTTTTTACACCCTATATAAGCTTCTTAACACCCCCAAACCTCCTCCCAAGCTCTCCTAGGTCGAAAAGACCAAGCTCGCTTAGGGTTTCCATCATTACTCTCAATCCCAACTCAAATCCACCTCATTTCACTTCAAATCTCTCATCATTCCTCTCTTCTACTACCATTTCCACCCCATTTCTACCACCCACCTTCTCCAACCTTCATCTTCTTCCATGGCAGCACCCCTGGGCAAGTTTGAACTTTCATATACTATGAGTGGCTAAACATTCTTGGGCATTTGGTGATGAGAAGATGGTGCAAAGCTTCATGGGCTTCATAGGGGAGCTTCTCTTTTTCCATGCTCTTTCATTGTATATTTGGGATATGTGGTTGCTATTCCTCATGTATTTTGGGTAGAGACATGAATTTATCTTTCTATTTGTGATGAATTGATATCAATGTATTGGATACTAAGTTTGTATGTTGAATGTTATGAATTACCTATTTCCTTTGTGAATTGATTCATGATGCTTTTCATGCTTTAAGTGGTTGCTTGGTTTGAATAGCTAGTGCTTCAATTTGGTTGTTGTGGTTGCACTTCCTTAAAGAGGATTTTGATTTAGAAACTTGTTTCTAATACACACCAAGGGATCTTAAATCCAATTGCAAGCAATAGTCAATTTCAAGTGGTTGCATAATTGATTATTGATTGTAGTTGGATGACCCCAAGTGATTGCTTGGGGGTTTTTATATAAAACTTGGTGACCCTTTTGAACTCCCATATCTTTGAAAGAAGCATTTGCACCATAAAATCATCACCAAAGCATTTGCACCATAAAATCATCACCAAAGCTCTTTGTAAATACATTTCTTAGTCAATGCAGCAAAGGAAAATCATTTTCCAAGTTCACATGCAAGCACTCAAAAAAACTCTCAACACTTAACAAATTACACAAATCCATCCCAAAATCAGTTTGGTATTAACAATGGCAGCAGCAAGAACTTCATAATTATACATATCCCAAAACAGAACAAATGCCCTTTTTTCTTCCCAAAGAAATTAGCCATGACACACACACACACTAATTGATTTGCAACTACAACTTCATTTCAAAAGTTTATCCTCCAAATTACCTTAATTGTAATCAACCCTCCTAAATTTTGTTTAGGGCAATGGCCCTATTTTTCCCTTCAAGTAACCACCCCGGACCATTAAACTAACAATAGGTACAATTTTACCCTTGAAGTAGAGCCGGGAAAACGGGCAAACCCGCTTCAATTGCTAACAAAATAGCATTCAATCAAATAAATAAACATTTAAATAATCAATAATCGAGAATTTAAAACTCACCCCAAAAATATCATTATCAGTCATTTCATCATCCATAAAACAAGTTGAAATTGATCCTGTTTCTGACACACCAGAAGACACATTGCTATGTGAATTTGATGCAGTTTCATTAACTTGAGCCAAGGTTGATGATCCCACAGATTTGTATTCGTTGAAAACAGCATACAACTTGCTCTTTATGTCATTAATCTCCGCTTCATGAGTTGAGTGATCTATCTTTGCGAATGTATACTTTATTCCTTCAAGCTTTATGCGAGGATCAAGAACAATAACAAGTCAAAGAATGTCACTATAGTCACTCCAGTATTTGTCAAACTTTCTAAGCATCCTTTCTGCCATATCTTGAATCATGGCATCATCATGAATCAAGTTCTTTCTAAGTAATATTTCAATCTTGGCAATTTGAGAAAAGTACTTGTTGGCAGTGGTATATGATGAACCGGAAATCAAGTTTGTTATCACTGCAAATGGCTTCAAAAATGCACAAATCACTTCTGCCCTATCCCACTCCTCAGGAGATGTAATATAATCGTAGCTGGAGTCATTCAAAGCTAAGCTACCAAAAGCATGACGAAATCGAATGACAACTTCAAGCATTGCTTGTGTTGAGTTCCACCTAGTTGGGATATCTATCCTCAGACCAATTGAACTATCAATTCCTCCAACTTGTTCTATCCTTTGTTTAAATTTAGTCATCCTTGCATCTGATTGTCTAACATATCTAACACTTTCTCGAATTTTTTTCACAGCACCATCGGCTACTGCCAAACCTTCTTTAACAATGAGATTTAAAATATCGGCACAACATCTCACATGAAAATATTCTCCTCCACAAATCAAGCTATTACTTAATTGCAAGTTCTCTTTCAATCTTTGTTGCATGAGGGAATTCGCTGTTGCATTATCCAAAGTAATGGAGAAGATTTTTTTCTCAATACCCCAATCAACCAGGATCTCATAAGCTCTTCTTGCTAATTCTACACCAGTATGTGGAGGCTCCATCCTAGAGAAGGAAAGTATTTTGCTGTTGAGATGCCATCACTCATCAACAAAGTGGGCAGTCCAACATAGATACCCTTCACCAGTTATTGCAATCCAACAATCAGAAGTTAAGCATATTCGACTACGACTTTGGTATAAATTTTTCTTAAGCAATGCTTTTTGATCAAGGTAGAACTTAAAAACATCAGCCACAACAGTTTTTCTAGAAATATTCTTATAATCAGGATTTATGTATGAAAGTAAATCTCTAATACCATCATACTCAACAAATGAATAAGGAAGGTTGTGTTTGATAATGGAATAGGCAATCTTTTCTCTAACAACATTGTGATCAATTTGCTAGCCCTTAATGCACCTACATGATCTATAATCATGTCCTTAACATCCATATATCGTGGGAGTTTCTTACATGATGATATTTCTGTAGGTTTCAAATGACGAAGAAGTGAAGAAGTTCCAACACTCTTGCTTCCAATAACATATTCTTGTCCACAGTAATTACATTTGGCTTTTTTTTTATTATCTTTTTTTCCTATTCTTGTAAAGTGCTTTCATACCTCAGAAGTGTTTTTCCTTTTTGTAACATTCTCTGAATCAACTTGAATGTCTTCTCCCTCATGGTCACAAGATTGTTGTCCAGATTTTCCGGCTACACCTTCAAATTCAACATAACTTTCATGTTCCTCGTTGGCATCGTCATCACTACCAATAATATGTCTTCTCCTCTTCCTAATACTTGAAGATGTAGCCATTTTACTACAAGCCTGCTACATAAAGTGATTCCAATATCAATTTCCAACAGCCTCTTAAATTTAAAATGAAGCTACCACCAAACCAATAAATGACTCCAATATCAATTCATGAACAAGTCAGAATCTTTATCCAATAAAGCATATGTACTTCCATAATGAAGTTAAAAAACTACTAACTAGCAAAGTAAGCAAAGCCATTGACACCAGACAAAATGAGCTCATGTGAGTTTTTTTATATTGACCAGATTAAATGCATGTACTCGTATATGATGACAAATCATGCTAGTTATTACCAACCCGGAAATCAAGAATAATGAAACCTTTTTGTGAGGTTCAAGTTCTCTTTTTATTTTCTGATAAATTTGATTATAGAGATTTACATTCCAAAATGCCGGCTTTCTTAATCATGATGTTTGAAAGTCATATTCAAACAAAGTAAGACCAAATCAGAGCAGCCAAACTAAACAAGTTAACAAGTGAATATCTCTCATCAAATCATACATTTAACTTCAAAAAAAATAGATTTCATCTTCTATAACATAAGACCAAACTGATCATGGGGAAAGAAGAGATAAATTTTCACAAGAAGCATAAACCCATTAGTGAAGCTTACCTGAAAATCAACGAGAAGGAGCGGCCGAGAGGGTTGATGGTGTTAGTCAGAACGACGGCGGTGCGTGTGTGGCCGTGGCCTGTGAGTCGTGTAGAGTGAAGAGTGAAGAGAAGGAGATGGTTGATGGGTGTGGCTTGATTAACTCTTTTTGTCGCCTAAAAGAATTATCAAATAAAAACTAGAATTAACTACAATAGCTAGTAGCAAGTCCTAGGTCACTTCACAATTTGGTTAATTCACTTGCTTAGGTCAAATCAATACAAATTAACAAGGTTGTTGAGAGTGTTGGTTAACAAATTCTAAAATCAATTAAAATAAAAAATAGCACTAACTAGCCGAAATGAAAGGAGCAAGAATCAAGTGAGAAATACCTCCCTCTCCATTGTACTCATGTGCTTATGGTGAATTGGACCTTATGTATTTGCCAATCTTGATATAACCTAACTAAATCCTTAAGAATATCTTAAATCTTAAAGAGATCTAAAAGAGTTTAATTAGGTTAACCAAGCTAATAGCTCTTTGAAACCTTCAAATGTACCTTAGGCAACATTAGGAACTAGATCTAGCACCTAAGAATCTCATTCATTCCACAAGAAACACATAAAAACAAATCGCCATACATGTTCTCATAGAACTACACAAAATCAAACCCTAAGTTTTCACATACAAAGATTCAAAGAGAGATCTCAAACTAAAGTGAGGTAGAATACTTGAAAATACAAATACTCTAGCCTAGTGAGTCTTAATCAAAGAAATCACAAGACAAAAGGTAAGTATAGTTTGAAACCTACAAAGAACTAATCACAAACACATAAGGCCGAATTGCTTCTAGGTCTTCTTGCACATTTTCCTTTGGAGAGGAAGATCAAGGAGCTTAGCTAGACATGGAGGAGTGAAGAAGATGAAGGAGCCGTGAGGTTGACATGGAGAATTGGTGTTTGGCCGTGAGGTTGTGAAGGAAAATGGTGAAGATGAAGTTGAGAGGATTTGGGAGAAGAGAGAGAAAGTGAAGGTGTGGAATGATGTGTCAAATGAAGTTGGTTAGGGATTAAATGAAGTGGTGTTTGGTTAATGAGTTGGATTAGTGAGATGATGAGTTGTCAAGAGAGGTTAATGAGTTGTCAAAAAGATATTTTGATGGTTAAATGAGGGTTGAGGCCGAAATTGTGGGAGGAAATGTGAGGGAAAGTGATGAAATGTGAAGCAGGTAAAATGAGGGTAAAATGGTAAATGTGAGTGATAAATGAGTTGTAAGTGAGATAAATGAGTGGTCTCCAAGCTTCCACCTCATTCCTTCCTTTATGTTCTTCATTCTCTTTCCAATGGTACCCTTCATGAAGCTTTTGGCCTTGAAATTCAAATTGTGGCTCCAAATTACCCCTTTTAGTAATGTGAAAATCCCTTGTTTTTGACAAAAGGGGTAAGTTTTGTCTTATGCCTTTGTCTTTCTGTAATATATTGTTA
This sequence comes from Mimosa pudica, assembly GCA_029929735.1. Taxonomy (NCBI): domain Eukaryota; kingdom Viridiplantae; phylum Streptophyta; class Magnoliopsida; order Fabales; family Fabaceae; genus Mimosa; species Mimosa pudica. The sequence goes on along the minus strand of JAKELP010000037.1, from coordinate 590,836 downwards.
CTAATTCCCTAATTAATTCAATAATACCCTGACTAACTATGATAGAAAAAGGATTTCCTTAATATCAATGTCCTATCATAGTTAGCAAAAGAATATCCTAATGATTGAAATATTATCCATGATAGAAAAGAATAAACTAATACAACACAGCTGCTATCATGGATAATTTATTGCTAACCATGTTAGAAAGGATTTTCCTAACATGGTTAATAAACACAACTAGTTGATATTTAACAATAAATAGCTATATACATGCGGAAACGAATGCAGGCCTATACAAATTGGCAATATACAATTAAAAATAGTCTATATAGCTTCTAATACCTAATTCCCTTTTCGGTTATCTGCGTCTGCGCATGAATACCTGCAAAAATGTCAGTAATCGTGGAATGAGACAATTTGTCCCAGTAATCACCGCTTAACTCACTATAACAGTGAGATGTGCGGTAGCGAGGGCGTCTAAAGGGTACCACATTTTAAATTCAATAATATATATATATACATACATGTCAAAGCTTCCTTCATTCATCACTCAAGTCCAACAATAATATCCAAACCAAATCAATTCATTATCTCCATACTCCAATCAACTATTACTACCATAACAACCCTCACACTCACCTAAAGATGCATTGTGCCACCACGGTGCATTCAAGCATCTATTCTTCACTATATGATTTGACACTGTGTTCCTCTCCATAATGAGGGAACAATTTCCCTCTCTGGCAATCTCCAGAGAGGGAACCCCAATTCTGTTTTCCATTACAGAACGGGAACGGTTGGGCTCTCCACTGCCAAACAACCGTAGGGGCGGTTGGGCTCTTCAATGCCAGACAACCGTAGGTCACTTCTCTCAATAAGTTGACCTATGAACCCCGATCCAATCAATCTAAAAAGGATCCTCAGTACAAATAACTGTCGATTGGCCAATCGACAGTTATCATCGCGCGATGGTACATAAATATCTCAGTGTCATGCAACACTCACAACATCCATCCATTTCAATCTCAATTACCTTTAGTGTCCCAATTTCAACATCAATAACATGCACTCTTACCATTCCCTTCAATATCTCAATTTCCAACTATGCAACTACTTTCCTCAACCTTGCTATCAACATCCCTAACAGAATACTATCTAACTCTCTCTCACCATAACCCGAACAAGACCAGCCAGAATAATATATATAATATTTCAAATTCCTTTTATACAAAAATAATCGTGTTTGAAAGGCACCCGATAGCCTGTTTTGTATAAAAATAAGTTTTCAAAGACAATATGTATATGGAGGGTGAAAAGGGATTTTGAAAATCCCAGCTAACGTCACCCTCAATGTTATAGCAAGGTTAAGTGTGATTACCTGTCGCCCTTTTGCACTTTGCGCATTTTCCCATCCTTTCTCGATGTCTCACAACCACATCACAATCAATCCTATAATGATGTAGTATAGAATAATAAATTAGTATCATTTCTACTTCATAATATTAAACGTCTCTCTCTCGTGTCCGTATTACTACCCAATCCCCTTCTTTAAGTAATTCTTTTCATGCCATCTTTCTAACAATCAAATTCAACCAATAACTATCACAAGTAACCTTAAATCAACCATTAACATTACCCAAAGACAAGAATAAAGACCTCCTTTAATATTGTTTCTATCATCATCACGTAACAAAGAATTTACAAAATCTATCATGTTACTCAAACATATATCATTTCAATTCACCTTATCAATCATACATGATTATACCAATTAATCATGCACATCAAACAATTCCTTAAGCAACCTGATAGGTAATTTAAATTCCAATGCATACATCATAGCATATACTTCACTCATTTGCCTAAATTTCTTCAGAAGTTAAACAAACAGGACTTATACTCTCCATCCTAATAAGCTATCAAGCATGCAAAACCAACATTAAGTACATGCCCCAAACAGAGAAATCAAAAGACATTTAGTTCCAAAAATCACACAGAGAAAGAAACATATTCAGCAGAAACACTAGACTAACCAAAAATTTCATCATACCCTTTCCTTTTCTTAAACATTTGGCCTACAAACTTGTTTATATAACCACCCTTTCCTTTAAAAGTCCTTAACTTCCAAATTAAACTTCACAATCAAAATTTCCAGCTATGCTTGCAACAATGCTTGCAACAACATCCTCCAACTTCATCAAATCATCAAATCCACCTATAACTAGAATTTATGCCCAATATGCAAGAGCAAACACATCTAAACTTCAAGAATTCTTTAATAACTCGAACCAACATGTTTCATGGATTAAAAGAAAGCAATAAAGCTTGTTTACACTTAAAAATCATGGAATAGAATATTAAAGTCAGATTTAAATCTTGATTTCAAACCTTAAAGTAAGGCACACCAGAATATTGTTTAATATATATAGCATAATGTGCTTTTATACCACCATTAAATCCAACCATTTGAGCGTAAATTTCCCTAGGACCCATTGACCATGACAAGAAAGAAAAGAGAAACTAAAAACATCACACATAATCAGTACACATACGAAAAGCATATAACTTTCAGAATCATTCTAACCAATCATTCGATTCCAAGCAAAATCCTACCCTTCTTTAGCGCTTAGCAAATCATTAAATCCCAACATCTAATCATGAATCATACCTTCAAGGACCAATTTCAACAACTCTCAAATTGACAAGAAACTTGGAAATAAACATATACAAAATCATAACCATTTTCAATCATAATTCAACAAAGTTCCTAAATAATCCTATCATAACTTTAAATTCCATTTAATCATAGATAGAAACTAATATGCAGCAACCAGAATCCAATTTGGTCAATGGAGAAAGGAGAGTGCAAAAATCTAAAATTACACAACTCACATATAGAACATGTAATACAACCAAACCATTTCATCATACTTTTACATCCAGAATTTAAAGGTCAGCAATTCAACAAGGGCACATTACTATAACAACAACATATTCAGATGCACTAAATAAAGAATCCACACACAAATTGTCTTGAATAAAATACAAATTCATTCTCCAAGAAAGTTGACATACATTTACATATTTTAACCCTATAATATACCTACACAAATTAATTAAAGATCTTAACTCCTTTAGACTTCTACCTAAGCAAATTTGAGAGTTCAACCCAATCTTAAACCCTAACTCGGCCACTTTTCCAAACTCGTATAAAAAAAATGAAAGAAATGGGTATGGAAATTGCTTACAAAATTCTAAAATGAGAGGGGAGGGAGTTGCCGCCGTCGGCCGCCGCACGGTTCGCCGGAAGTCGGACATTATAGGGCTGACCGAACTGAAAAGGGAGGAGAGCAGAGGAAATGACGAGCTGAAGTTGGAACATGGAAGAACACTCAAGATACTACAATAAAAATCGAACCTTTTTCGTCAAACCCCGTTTCCGCCAGAAAGTAAAACCACCACCGCCGGAAAAATGGGAAGAGCAAAAAGAACACACACATCCACCGATCAAGCTCGTGCTTCATGGATTTGAGGAGAGGAGGAGAAGAGAAAACGAAAATGAGCAAGCTTTTGGAGAGGGATGGCCGAACGAGTGAACTTGAAGAAGAAGAGAAAAGTTGACAATGGAGGGAAGAGGGAGTCCGTCGGTTTTGATAAAGAAAGAAGGAGATTCGCGGGGAAGGGGGAAGGAACCCACGGCGGCTTCCTTCTCCGCCGTCGCCGTTAACGGCGGCTTGCTCCGCCGGTCCTGCCGTTCCTGGCGACGGGCGAAGCAGCGAGAGAGCAGGGAAGGTTTGGTGAGAGGGCTCGAGGGCGAGAGAGAGAGAAATGGAAAGGAAGGAGATGATGATGTATTTATTTTTTTTTTTAGGAAAAATTACAATTAATTACCCTAAGGTTTATTCATAATTATATTTCTAACCCAGAAGTTTGTATATATTACTATATCTCCTTCTTTCCATCATAATATTATCTACTATCCAAATACTTATTCATGAGAGTTTTTAACTCCAAATAATTATTTTAACTATATTTTTCCTTAAATTCCAAAAATTAAGATTTAATAACAATAAATCTCCATAAATTTCTCCCTAAAACTCAAATTTCCTAAATAACAACTCAATAATTTCTAATTAACCTTAATCAAAATTTGGGGATGTTACACTTTCCCTCCAAGCCAATTCCTTGCACTCCAAGCAATCCCAAAGGTTTGTGGGGCCCACGTGGGACCCCTACACATAGAAAAACACCAAATAGTCAAAATGACCAAAATACCCTTGGTTACTTAAAATGCAAGTAATTAAGCTATGATTTTCTACTTAACCACATATAAGCATGTGCACATAAAATCACCAATAATGATCAAATATAACAATTAAATCACACTAATTAAGCTCAATTGTGAAAGCGAGGATGCACAAGAGGGGGTGGTGAATTGTACTACAAATTAAAAACTTAAACTACCAATAAAATAAACGCAAATCAATTTATACTGGTTCGGCCAAACTCTTGCCTACGTCCAGTTCACCAACTCTTTGTTGGGTTCCACTAAGTTCAGGTTTTACAACAGGTTCACCTGAGAACCTTTACAAGTGAAGAAATCTGTCTAACACTCCCCCTTACTACCCGTAAGGTCACAGATGAACAGATTAAGTTCACAGATGAACAGATTTTGTTAAACACTTAGGCTTGTGATCGCAGTGACTTAAATGCTCTTAAAGATTTTGACAGAGAGTAGGTGCTTGTTCAGATAGTTCGGTAAAGAGCAATAAATTACATTGTGCTATTTATAGTCTTCAATGGTGAATATAGCCGTTTGACACACTGAGGTGAAGACTTGAATCTGTTGGACTCATTTAATGCTTGGTACTTGGTTCTTCTCATGTTGCTTGAAGAAGAAGATGAACAATAAATGCAGCTTCAAACTTTGACAACAAATGTTGCTTCTTTTAGGTGAGAAGTTGCCTTGAGAGCATATATGGCGGAAGGCTGAGTCTAACGTCTTCTGATAAAGCATTCTGAATGTGACAGTGTACTTTTGTACTTGTTTTGCTTTCTGGTCGACATTTCGATCAGGCATTGATTGCACTTGCTACGATCAGATGTTGTATACTCATATCACACATTAAAAGCATAACAGTTTCAATCACTTGATACTCCAATCACTAATTCATTATGGTTCCGATCAGTCCGTGATCTAATCTTCTTAGTTTTGCTTAGACTCGCTCTGATTGATATTCCAATCACTATTTTAACTTATATTCTTTATTATTTCATGATCGCTTGATTCTAAGTTATTCATGATCGCAACTATCTAGTGATTACTATGTCTTAGCCTAATTGCTATGTCTTGTGATCGCTTCGTCTTATCCTGATTCCAGCGTCTTATGATTGCTATGTCTAAGTCTGATTGCAATGTCTTATGATAGCTATGTCTATATCCTGATTGCAAGTGGTTATTTAGTGATCGCACTATTTATGATCGCTATTAGTTATCATCAAAACTTAAGATTCTAACATTCTCCCCCTTTTTGATGATGACAACACATAAGATAAAACAGGAATAGCAGTTACTATAATGTAAGGATCAGATAAGCATGAAGATCACAAAGACAGAGTTAGATATGAGAAAGACACAGAAATATATATAAGTCACAACTTTGTAAGTACAACGTTAGTCAGAAAATTTAAAACACAAAAAAGGAAATACAAAAATGATTATGGAGATGATGCATATGCTACTTTCATTCTTCTTTATCTGAATCTGATTGTGAGGCAGAAATCACATATCTCCTTCTTTTTCTCCCTGATTGCTAAGAAGAAGATTGTCCCTCTTCAGGTCCTTTTCCTTGAGTCTGATCGCTACGAGGAACAGAAGGAGCAGCTTCTATAGTAAGCTGAGGAGGAGCACGGGGCAGCAAAGATAAAGAAGGCTCTGTGGCTATGTCTGGAGGAGGCACACACTTTGCACCCAACCATTCCAAGGCAGTAAAGTGTGGTGTCCTTGAGCTTCTACCATCACTACCTCTAGCAGATCTCTTTCTCTTCTGCTTGGGCTGCTCTATATCATATTTGTTGGCCATATTTTGAAGTAGGGCAAAAGTACTGATCTAACAATTAACTATTTCAGTTTGGGCAAAAATAATAAATGACTGTTTCGCGGTGCATAAATAATAACCAACTTTGTGACCCGGTGCAAAAATAATAAAACCGATATTGGATGTTAATTTATAGTTTTGTGGAACATTTCTGATATTATTTTCAAAGTGAAAAATACATTTTTGCCCCTCCCAATTAAAACCTTGCTGATACTAGTTAACATGGAAAGATGAAGGGCAGAAGGAAGAATAGTTTAGTTTTAATTGTGAGGGGGTAAAAAGGTATTTTTACTTTAGAAAATAATATCAGAAAGGTTCTCCAAAACTACAAATTAACATTTAGTACCGGTTTTATTATTTTTGCACCGGGTCACAAAGTTGGTTATAATTTATGCACCGCGAAACAGTCATTTATTATTTTTGTCCAAATTGAAATAGTTAATTGTTAGATCAGCGCTTTTGTCCTTTGAAGTACTTGGTCAAGGTTGCTAGGCTCTTCAACTTGTTTTTCTTTTCTGCCATGCCCTCTACCTCTACCTCTTCCTCTACTACCTCTACCTCTATTCTGATTCTGGGATGTCTGAGACTTTCTCTTAGAAGAAGTTTTCTCAAGTTTTTCTGCTTCCATATCATCCTTTTCCCGAAGTTGGGCAGCAAAACGAGAGTCTTCTTCTACTTGAAGAGCTTTCTTTCTTTCCTCTTCTGCAGCAGCGAAAGCCAAAGCCCTCTTAATTGACTCAATTTCCTCAGGGGTAAGCTCTTGATGAACTTCCTCTTCAACATGTTCATCCTGAGTTTCATGTCCTTCAGGAATGATAGAAAGTGACGGAGTGAAGGAAGTTGAAGCCTTAGCTTTTCTGGCCCTTTTAGATTTTGAAGAAAGATCTCCTCTGATTCTAACCTTTCTGACCCTAGGTTCCTCAGGGATTGAGAGTGATTCCCCAGAGCCAAAAGAGTAAAGAGCGTCCGAGAAGTAGTTCGCAGGAACAACAATGCCTGAGGTTGACAGCTCTCTAAGAGGTGAAAGTTCTGGAGACCTCATAGGTGATAACTCAGGTGACTTATCTCCCCCTTGTTGGCATCATCAAAAGGAAGGGAAAGGAAGGTGGTAGGGGTGGTTCAGGTGATGAGGGAGGAGGTGAAGTGGAGAGAGGTTGAAAGGGTGGGTGAGAGTGAAGTGGTAAGGAGATATGTGGAGGGGATGTCTGGGATGGTGAAGTATGAGAGGGTGATCAGATGCGTGATGATTGGTGGGTATATGGAGGAGGGAAAGGTGATTTGGTGAGAGGAGGGGCGGCTGATTGGTGTGGGGGGTGATTGGTGAGGGAGTGATGTCTGAGAGGGTATGAGATGAGGAAGAGTTTGGTGAAGGAGGGTGGTTAGGGTACTTATCTAGGCAGTGAGGTTGGATGTGAGAGTCTCCAGGTTTGTGATTCTGTCTAGAAGATGAGTGGGAGGAAGAGTGGTTGTGACATTGGCAAGTATGGTCTGGGCATGTTGTTTGAATTCTTCTCCAAAATAATCATTGAATCTCTCAACAAGCTTCAGGAGCACAGCATCAGACATACGAAATTGATGATTTTCTTTAGAAAAGGTCTTCACAAAGGCGTGCTCAATGATATTTTTGGTGTGCCTTCTTTGTTGGCCTGATCTGATCTCATGAATAGACATCAGTTCCTCATATGATAGCTCCTTGGAAGAACGAGGCTCAGCAGACGTGCTAGGATCATTGGGAGAGGGTGATCGGATGGAAGTGAGGAAGGAAGGTAGGGAGCGAGGCTCATCATCAATAATTACCTCTGGAGACTGAGACCCATCACCATCAATCATAATCTCAGAAGATTGATCTTTAGAGGGACTCGCTTCAGGGGACTCAGCAATGTCTTCTGGATGAGGTTCCTCAACAACCTATGTTTCGATCAGGGGTTCTGCAACATGCTCTTCAATTCTTACAACCACAGGTTCTTCAACCCTTGCGATCCCAAGTGTTTTAATTGCAGATGAGCTTAAATTTCTTTTCTTTGGAACTGGCTTGTCAAACTTCTTCTTTGGTGGCTTGGCTTCTTTAAGATCAGCAGATTTGATGGAACTCAGTTTCATTTTTCTCAGATTGGTCGCATTGAATTTCCCAATGGGTTTTGGGTTAGACTGAGTAGGCCATATACTCTCCATCTTCAAGAGGCATGAAATGATTTGAAGGTAAGGGAAAGTTGTTTGAGCGGCCTTATCTTTGATCTTAGCCAGAAATCTCCTCATTTCCTGAATGATAATCTTTCCTGGGTTAACGGGCGTTTGAGCAATAAGTCTCCCCAGAATAGGATTATCCACTTTAGTTAGATTAGAGAAGTTTCCAGCCTTATTTACCACCAACCTGCTATACACCATGTGAATGAGCCTATGTTCATCACTCATTCCAACAGGGCTCCTCTTGTCTTTTCCCTTCAGCCCCAGAATTTCATAATACTTCTTCTCAGGGAACTTCTCATGGGTCTCCCATATGTTGTATTTGTCATCTTCCATTCCTAGTACCACATTCAGACCGACATCATCAAAAGATATTTTCTGCCCTCTAACTTGGCTTGTGAATGAAATCCCTATGACTTCCCCATCAACATTTGTAATATCGTCAATTGAGAGATTGGAGTAGAAAACCCTAATCACATCCAGGTTATATTCATCATCAATGCCCAGCCATGTCTCATAAGGCTTGAGCCATTTATCCAGATTGTATCCCCAATTTTTCAAATATTCTAGATCGATGAATATTGCAGTACGGTTATTCTCAATCCTTTCAGCAAACTCTTCAGATGGAGATTCCAGAGTATTCGTGTTGAACCCTTCTTTAGGAGGTAAAGGAACAACTTCCTTTCGAGAATCTGGGATGATGGAGATTTGTGATTTCTGTCCAAATGAAGCCATTTCTTGAAGATGTATGTGAAGAAGAAAGAGTATGCGAAAATGGGTTTTGAAAGTTGAGAGAAGAATGTAAAGAAAGGTTGATTCAGATGATTGATGCGAAAATGAATGAAGTGAGTGTGAGAGAGATTAAATAGTTAAGTGCATTTATGAGTAATGATGCAAGCATACATGGTTATCATGCAAAGAGTGGTAAAACACGCCTTTTGTGCAGACAGTTGTCAGACATTGTACCTGGTGCTTCAATCAATCTGAGTGATCGTGACGTTACGGATTCAAAAATCAAATTGTGATTGAAGCATTATCCTGTGATTGAACTGTCATGACTGTCTGAATTCCTTCGATCAGGATATGAGTTATGATCGTTAGGCCAATGCTTCAGCCCTGATCGAAGTGCAGTGATTGCAAGCCCGTGAAAGATATATCTATGAATTGGATAAACCTGCAAAAGTTTAGATATCCACTCCGATGACTAAGTTAGTACACTATTAACTTCAAAGAGGAAGAATAACGAATTTCTATAATTCATCTGGGTTTACCATTCCCAATTCTCTTCTTATAAAGCTAAATTGATCAGTACCAAGAGGTTTAGTAAATATATCAGCAAGTTGTAGATAAGTAGGGATAGGATCAACCTTTATATCTTTCTTTTGAACATGATCTCTGAGAAAGTGATGTCTAACATCAATATACTTAGTTCTCTGATGATGTACAGGATTTTTAGCTAAGCTTATAGTAATTGTGTTATCGCAGAGAATAGGAACTTCTGAAAATTTCAAACCTAAATCACTTAATTGTTGCTTAAGCCATAGAACTTGTGCACAACAACTAGTAGCAGCAATATATTCAGCCTCAGTTGAGGACAAAGATACACAATTTTGTTTCTTGCTGGCCCATGAGACTAAGCAACCTCCTAGAAATTGGCACTGACCACTAGTACTTTTTCTATCAGTTTTATAGCCTGCATGACCGGAGTTAGTATATGCAATTAAATAAGCTTCTGTACCCTTGGGGTACCAGATACCAAGTTCTTGGGTTCCAATCAGATATCTCAGTATTCTTTTGACATTAGTCATGTGAGATTCCTTGGGATTGACTTGATATCTAGCACACATGCCTACACTAAACTGAATATCAGGTCTACTAGCAGTTAAATAAAGTAATGAACCTATCATTCCTCTATATAATGTCTGATTTACGGGTTTACCAGACTCGTCAGCATCTAGACTAGCAGTAGAACTCATTGGGGTATCATCTGATTTGGACATATCAGATTCAAACTTTTTCAGTAGCTCTTTGCAGTACTTTGACTGAGAGATAAAATTTCCTTTTTCGTTTTGTTTGACTTAAAGTCCCAAAAAGAAATTTAGTTCTCCCATCATGGGCATTTCAAATTCTCCCTGCATCAACTTAGAAAATTCTTGACATAGTTCTTCATTAGTAGCTCCAAAAATAATGTCAACTACATAAATTTGTACTATGAGCATGTGGTTCTTTTTATGTAGAATAAATAGAGTAGTATCTAATTTTCCTCTGATAAAATCTTTTTCAAGCAGAAAATTGCTAAGCCTCTCATACCAAGCTCTTGGTGCTTGTTTGAGGCCATACAGGGCTTTATTTAATTTATACACATGGTCCGATTTATTTAATTCTTGAAAACCAGGTGGTTGCTCAACATAAACTTCTTCTTTGATATAACCATTAAGGAAGACACTCTTTACATCCATTTGATATAATTTGATATTATTAATGGATGCAAATGCAAGAAGAATTCTTATTGCCTCAAGTCTTGCAACTAGAGCATAAGTTTCTTCATAATCTATTCCTTCTTCTTGGTTATATCCTTTGGAAACTAATCTTGCTTTATTTCTGACTATCTGACCTGTTTCATCAAGTTTGTTTTTGAAAACTCACTTAGTACCGATGATTGATTGACTTTTAGGTTTTGGTACTAAGTCCCAAACTTGATTCCTTTTGAATTGATTAAGCTCTTCTTGCATGGCTATTATCCAGTCACAATCATTAAGATCTTCTTCAATACAAGTAGGCTCGATTTCAGAGATAAAAGCAGAAAATTCAACCTCATTTTGTATTTGATGTCTGGTTTTAACTCCAGCTTGTATGTTACCAATTATTTGCTCTGGAGGATGATCCTGTTAGAATCTTAAGTTTTGATGAAGACTAAAATATGAAAGAACGAGCCAAATACTTAGAGAATATTAGGTTAATATAGAACCCCAAGTAAGAGTACAACCGGATGTGGATTTACTTCCGGATGGACTAGGACTAGCGCTCGCGGATGAACATCTCATCCCCCAGCGACAGCAAGTACATCACTAAGTAATAACTCAGTCTAGGAGCATTAGATGTACAAAACCTTGAGACTAAGTTAAGATGCAACCGGATGTGGATTTGCTTCCGATTGCCTTTAGGCTAGCGCTGGCTGTTGGTATGGATAACACTGAGCGCCAGTGAACCTAACCCAACGTCCAGTGGAACTGCTTCCGATTGCTTAGTGACTAGTGCTGGCTGTTGGTTTGGATAACCCTGAGCGTCAGTGAGTAAAATATGAACATAACCCAACGTCCAGTGAAAGTGCTTCCGGATGTGAAATTGCTTCCGGATGTAAAAGGATTCCCTTAGACTAAATGAACTCCCACTGCATGTGACTATGTGTTTATATTGCTAGACTAACGTTCAAGTGCAGCACACTGAGTAATGTTGCTTCCGGATGTGAATCCGCTTCCGCAAGCAATCAGAATGTCAGAACGTTCAGAGCAGTGCAGTGTCAGAGTGCTTTTGGCAGAGCAGAGTTGTCAGAACTACTTTTCAGAGATAAAGCAAAGTCAACCCTGCTAAGCATTAATGAAGCATTAAATGGGCAAACGGTAACTTGGGAAAAACGGCCATATTCAAACAGCTAACCCACCTACCAAGAGTGAGAATACTTGAAGACTATATAAACAAGCTCAACTTCATTTATGAAGACAACTAATATCTTTGACATCTTGAAGAAAGCTAGAGTGAGAAACCCAGAAATCCTTCAAGCATTCAAAGCTGCCCAGAAAAGAGAAAGAGCATTTAACACATTGAGAGTTCTTTTCATCTACTTATCTTGTACTCTTTGTAGTTAAGTCTCTTCTTGTATTAAGAGCATTCATTGTACTTAAGTGTGTAACACTATCCGTTCTTTAAGAGAACTAAGTCTAGAAAATCCTTTATTTGTAAAGGTTGAACCTGAAATTCGTGGCTGTCACCCAAGAGGGGGGGGGTGAATTGGGTGAGGGAATAAAAACTTAAACTCTTTTCGAAAGACTGCTTGTGCTCGGTGATGATGATAATAAATAATGCTATGCACAAGTCAGTATGCTATGTGATGCAAAATAGAATGATCAAGTATAAGTATATGCACACATAAATTTATCCTGGTTCGGTCACCCAGACCTACATCCAGTCCCCAGGCTACACCTGAGATTTCCAATCCACTATTCTTGTTTAAACCGGGCACAAGAGAAGCCTTTACACTTTAGGTTTTACGAGCACGGGTTCACCTAACAACCCACAGGTTTTACAACGGGTTCACCTGCAAACCTTACCGCAAGTTTTACGGGATCACTTGCAACCTTACAAACGCAAGTTTTACGGGCTAACTTGCAACCTATGGAGATTTAGAAAACCTTCTAAATGCTCCCCCTTACAAAACGTAAGATTACAATTATGTTCACTCTATGAACTGATTTTGTTAAACACTTAAGCTCAAAACTAACTCTCTCAAAGAGTGGATGATGTTACTCACTTAAGTACAAATGAATCACTCTCTAAGAATATTACATATCAAAGTCCGAGAGTAGAAGATGAGAGGAATGTAGAATAGTGTTTTTCAGATAATAGCCCTGTTCTTTCTCTCTTTTTCAAGCCTCTCCTTCAGAAATGAAGAACATCCCTTTTATACCAGTCTCTGAATATCTAGCCGTTGGAGAGGCAATAAGATCGTTTGATTATAGACGTTGGGGCCTTGTTTACGTTGTCCTCATTAATGCACAGCAGGGTTGACTTTGCTTTATCTGAAAAGGTGCTCTGACCATGCTGTTCTGTCAACACTGTTCTGACAATACTATTCTGACAAAAGTCGTTCTGACATCTGAACACTTTGTACGGTCCGACTCTTGCTTGCTGTCAGAGAAGACTTCGTTCCTCAAGCATAAGTCCAGGATGTTAAGAGACTCACTATCGGAAGCTCTCTTGCTATCTGAAGCTCGTGGACTCTAACATTTTGCTTGCTATCACATAGAGGAACTTTGTCTTCCAAGCACTTGTCCATGAATGATAAGAGTGCTTTGCTATTGGATCCTCTCTTGCTATCAGAAGCTCTCTTATGGACTCTGACTCTTGTGGGCAGTATGAGCTTTGACACCTTGAGTGAATCTTCAGATTATGTTCTCATACTCCTCATGCTTGGTAGGTAACAATGTTGTTTGAATATGTCTGTTATCCTCTTGTTACCGTTGGAAGGAACATCTTCTTAAATGCTTCAGCAGGGTTGACTTGCTTTATCTCTGAAAAGTAGTCCTGACACCTCTGCTCTGTTAAAAGCATTCTGTCTTCTGAGTATGTGACGTTCACTCTTGTACTCTTGCTGACGGATGATCATCGTTCATCCGGAAGTGGCAATCTTGCTCTGCAAGGGTTAGTCTCTGAAATCCAATGCCAAGAGTCTTTCCATCCGGAAGCTCATTTGCATCCGCAAGTGTAACTAAGTTCTGCACATACTGGTTAGTCCAACATAGCAATATATATAATCAGATATAGTAAAACTACACATGTTGTGGGAAGTTTGCTATGGGAAGTAGTCTTACTTAGACTATGTTCTGACTTAGTGTAATGTCTACTGACTCTAAGGGATCTCTATTCCAATAGTCAGCTTAAGTCTCGTTAGTTTACTCTAAGTCTTCCTAAGTGACTCAGTGTGTCATTCATGCTATGTATATTAAGTCAACACACAATCACATGAAGTGGGAGTTTACTTAGTCTAGGATGTATCCGGAAGCACTTCTCCATCCGGAAGTGAATTCACTTGATGAGAGATTTAGTTCACCATGACTTGCTCTCGCTTAGTCTATTTCATTCCACCACTCAGCGCTAGTCACTGAGCTATCGGAAGCACTTTTACTTGATGTGGTGAATTCACTGACGCTTAGGGTGAAATCTATTCTATCAGTCTGCGCCAGTCAAGATCTAACAGGAAGCAACTTCACTTGATGTTGCATTTCCGCTGACGCTCGGGGTTATATCTAGTCTATCAACCTGCGCCAGTCTAAATCTAATAGGAAGTGCTTTCACTCGGCGAAGTAGACTTACTGACGCTTGGGGTAATAACTATTCTATTGCTCTGCGCCAGTCTAAGTCTAACAGGAAGCGCTTTCACTTGGGGAAGTAGACTCACTGACGCTTGGGGTAATATCTATTCTGTCGCTCTGCGCCAGTCTAATTCTAACAGGAAGCGCTTTCACTTGGGGAAGTAGACTCACTGTCGCTTGGAGTAATATCTATTCTATCGCTCTGCGCCAGTCTAAGTCTAACAGGAAGCAAACTCACTTCCGATTGAAACATAGCTTAGTCTTAAGGTTTTGTGTACCTAATTCTCATGGACTAAGTTAAATCCCTAGTGATTTACTTGCTGACGCTGGGGGATGAAAGCATTCATCCGCATGCGCAAGTCCTAATCTAACCGGAAGTGATCTTGCATTCTCAAGTGATCTAACTCAGGATTCTAACCATGTCATCTAATCCCTCCTAAGTGTTGATTATGTTCTCTTAAGTACTAGACCATATCATACCTTAGTCACCATCAAAACTTAAGATTCTAACATTCTCCCCCTTTTTGATGATGACAAACCCATAGATGACTAGAGAACATAATTAAAACTTAGATCACTTCCAGAGCTATATTTCATTCCCAGTTCTCTCCCCAGATATCTTATCTTTCAGCTCTAGACATCTCATGTCTCATCTCTCGCTAGACATCTTATATCTCATCTCTAGACATCTCATCTCCATCTCTAGACATCTCATCTCTATCTCTCTCCCCCTTTTGGCTTCATCAAATTCCAACAGGTGCAAGCTAGCCTTAGGGATGGGGATACTTTTATCGTTCTCCTCGGAATGGGCTTTCTACCTAATATTTCTCCCTATGTATCGTTAATAAGGATTTGTTCTAGACTATTCAATACAACGTACGAGAATTATCAAGGAAAACAATAATGATTCATGATCCTAAATGATTGTATTCGCCCTAATCATTATGTGGGATAGCTAAACATGTTTTTCAAGGATTAAGTCAAGAGCAAAACATACAAAACATATCAAAAGTAATTTTGATCCTCTCGATTTGATTAACGTGATATCAAAAATAATTTTGATGTGTTTAAAAATGGTGATTATGATATCAAATGAAATATGTGATTTTAAATTCAAATGAGATGAAATCTGATACCAAATGTAATCAAATGAGATCTGTGAGTTTGAACCTGTGGTATCAAATGAAATAATTGAATGCCGAATGAAATTTGTGATACCATATGAAATGAAATGAAATCAAATGAAATTTGTGATTTTAAAAGTGCCAAAAATAATTTCCAAACAAATTGCATCACAGCATCTTAAGAGTTTATTATCGATGACAGCATGTGAGATTACTTTCCAGCATTATTCTCTTCTATATTAAGATTAATCATCATTAAATCAAGAAAGGAAGCATATAAGAGAGGTATGTTATCAATTACTTTCCAGCATGTCATTTAGAGGATACAGATGTGTGAGCTAGGATGATTTTCTAAGACAGTGAATGATTTTTGGAGTCAATGCAGATTGAGAGGAACATCCTAAGTTGACACCCTTACCAATGCCATGTATGCATCATATGTAAGAAATGGTAAGGTGTAGATGTTACCACAGATGAGGGGTACTCATACTCTATTAGACTCAGGAATCTGAATCATACGCAGATAAGCATGCTTCCTGACATCTTCAAGAGGTGTGCTATCTCAAGTGGAAACCCCTAGCGCAAGTGCTTTGATGATTCGCTTCGGCAAGCTGAGCTACAACCACAAGCAGACATGACTGGGCAGTCACTCTACTCTTCCCATGGTTCAATAGTTGGCCTGCTATCGAAGGCGCTGATTGTTGTGAAAGCAACTTTGCTCAAACTTGATGATTGGTCCTGCATATGCTTGAGGAAACAAATGCTTTCTGATGGTCAGTGAAAGAACTTAAGATTTAACATTGAAGACCATCCTCAGGACATTCAAGTCAATCTGTGTTAATCAGCACAAACTAATAATTTTAAGAAATCATGCTTGCTAATTGGTTTAAGAAAATATGAGCAATGATTATGTGAAAACTAATTTTGAAATTATCTATACATTCACATAGTTTCACTATCAAGACATGAACTCTATTTATACTCTCATGGATAAATATCAATGTGATAGTACAGAGAATATTAAACAGGTGGCATATTTTCAGAGTTTCATAAGCAAGTATAGTTCAATACATATGCCTCAAGGATGTTCATGTTAGATCATGAAGACATGTGAATTATTAACACTATGAAATTTTGAAAAGAAAAATCTTCATCCTCACAAAAATGAAATACTGGAAATTTTCATGCTCACAGAATAGTTTGATTTTAAGACTAAATTCGGTTTACAAAAACAATCAAATTTCAGCATATGATTACGAGAATAATTTCCAAATATTAGCTCGAGTTCTTCTAGATATGCTCAATGTGATCTCATAGTTCTTAGGATATCAACAAGCTTGAAATTAATACAGATTATAGCATGCTTGTGATACTATGCCATTTTTTACAGATCTAGCAGAGTTTAATTCAAGGCATTTCCTAAGATTTCTAATGCATGTCAGACAAGAGAGAGACTATCCATTTAATTTCACAACAGAATATGTAAGGGATAGAAATGCTCATGTGTATCGGCGAAAGTTTCTCAGGTTTGGTATAGCCATTCCACACATCTTGATAAGAGACATTTTCGTTGTCATTCTCTCTTGGTTATATTCATTGTTCAAGCTTCAATAATCTGTGTCAACATTCTTAAACCACAAACTTGAACTGAGATCATTAGTAGATTGAGAACTTAAAGATGTAATTAAGAGGGATGTATTGTTCTCGAAACCATAGCTGCTTATGCATTGAAAAATTTGATGCAAGAGATACCACATGAAATGGAAAATCAGAAATAGCTTTTGAGTGCTATCATGAGGTACGGTTGTCATGTAGGTTTAAAGAGGATCAGAATCTGTTTGCATTATATCAGAAAATGAATTTGATATGATAGGGTCGTTTTTACAGAAAATAAGTGTTCATCACAGATAAGGGAAATCATATCAGTTTCAGAGAAATAAAAGCTGTTAAGCCCATCATGCATTTACTAGCCAAGTGATTATTCAAGTAAAGAGGAAGGTAAGAATGATATCACCATAGCTCCATTCGCATCTAGCAGTAGCTCGCTTGATTTTGGTTGGCAATGCATGGAATCTATATTTAGAGCAGTACCAAAATCTATGCGTGACGAATGCTTATCAAGACTTGACTAATTGTTCAGATGAGGTACAGTCCTGAGTCTTGCTGAGGCTAATAGGATGGATTGGAGCTGGTGCAGAGGGATGAATTTACTTTGTGATCACTACCACTGGCATCTCTGGCCTCTTGAACCCATACTTCATACACAGCTCTTCACTCAGATTGGGTGCTGGCGCAGAGGGAGACACAGGTTCAGCAGAAGGTATCTCCGCAGGTTGATCACTCAGCGCTATCTCAAGTTTGCCTCTGAGCTAGCAGATTGTTGGGGGCACATGAATCAGATGGCTCACTGTGGGGGGGAGGAGATCTTCCTTTTAGCAAGGGTCTTCTTCACCCTTGTCTTGCTGAACCTTCGGATTGCCCTTCCTACAAAATATCAGATAGTCCCTTCCTTTTGTATCCAAGTCTGGATCTGAAGGTTAGTTTGTAGGCTATATATAGTTCACATGCATTTAGATTACGTCCTATGTGTATGACATGGTGAATCTTTCATGACTATATGCACAAGGATATACAAGGTTTTTGATCAAGATAGTCATGGACAGTATGTAGATTATGAACATTACTTATTTCTTCAAGCTTTCTTCTATGATGAATATAATGTTCACATCTTAGGATGCTTAATGTAAAATCTCAATAAGTCCATCTAACATTAGCATAGGAGATTTTACTATCAAATGCTTCGTTGCTAAGTGATCCCTTGCTTACCCAAGGAGATCTTCTATACTTATCCTTGGTTCGAAGCACTTTCTTCTGAGAGGTAGGATTCAAGAGCCTTTTCAATGATGATCGAGGAATCCACTCTCTCTTGTTCTTCTCAGGATAGTTGAATGGAACTTTGTGATAGCTCATCCTTGAGACAGAACCATTGTCCCTTGTGGTGGCCGACAGCTTCTTATGATTGTACCAGTGGGTTTCAGCAGTTGCATCACCACGAGTTCTCTTCTTTGGGATAAGAGGAACTCTTGATCTATCCTGCACAAGTAAGGCACTAGGAGGATGTTTTGGTACCCATTTGTACTTGGGTCCTACATGGTTAGCACTGGACCTTACTTGTCCTTTAGGAATCCATACAAACTTATTTCTCACATTTGTATTTCTTCTAAGACTGCATGTGTGAGAAATATGTCCTAATCTACCACAATAATGACAGATAATGGAATGATAATCAAAATGAGGCTTCCTATCATTATCATGATTAGTTTTCTTTAGAAAAGCTTTTTGTTCCTTTGAAATTTCAGTTTCTTTTGAAAGCTTTTCTTTTTCCTTCAACACGTGTTTACAATCAAAACATTTTTCAAGACATGTTGAAGTTTTCCCTACCGATAGTGGGCTAGCTATCGGAACCACTAGTTCTTTAAAAGAACCCTCGGAAACTTTAGATGTAGAAGAAGAAATTAGTTTTTCAAGTTTCCTATCTTTTTCTTTTAAGCCTAGAAGTTCTTTTGCAAGTTTACAATATTCAGTATATAACTCATTGTATGCATCTTGCAAATCAGAGAGTTCAATTTCAGATCCAGATACCTCACTTTCTGAATCTTCTAGGCAGAGATGGATACTCTCTTCACTGAAGTCTGCTTCCTCAATATCAGCTTCCAGAAGCTCATCAGTAGATGATCCACAAAGAGCACGAGTTGAGCTTTGGACAACTGTGCTTTCAAGAGATGGGTTAGAAGCATATATCACATCAAGAGTATTCCAAATATCTCTAGCACTAGAGCAATGTTTGATTTTCTGGAAATCATTTTCAGTTAAGCCTTTGTATAAGATTTGCATTGCTCTAATGTTTAAGGAAAACAAATTTTTCTCCCTTTCAGTCCAGTTTCCTCTTGGTTTGAAATCAAAATCATTTTCAAAAATATCCCACATTTTCAAACTAGTGGATTTTATAAAACTTTCCATTCTTGCTTTCCACCAACAAAAATCAATATTTTCTAACACAGGTGGAATGGTATGATCAAAGCCTTTGGAAAACATTTTAACCCAAATCAGCCAAGGTCTTTGCACTTGAGATCGTTTGATCCTTTAAACAAGTGACCTGCTCTGATACCAAATGAAATTCGTGGCTGTCACCCAAGAGGGGGGGGGTGAATTGGGTGAGGGAATAAAAACTTAAACTCTTTTCGAAAGACTGCTTGTGCTCGGTGATGATGATAATAAATAATGCTATGCACAAGTCAGTATGCTATGTGATGCAAAATAGAATGATCAAGTATAAGTATATGCACACATAAATTTATCCTGGTTCGGTCACCCAGACCTACATCCAGTCCCCAGGCTACACCTGAGATTTCCAATCCACTATTCTTGTTTAAACCGGGCACAAGAGAAGCCTTTACACTTTAGGTTTTACGAGCACGGGTTCACCTAACAACCCACAGGTTTTACAACGGGTTCACCTGCAAACCTTACCGCAAGTTTTACGGGATCACTTGCAACCTTACAAACGCAAGTTTTACGGGCTAACTTGCAACCTATGGAGATTTAGAAAACCTTCTAAATGCTCCCCCTTACAAAATGTAAGATTACAATTATGTTCACTCTATGAACTGATTTTGTTAAACACTTAAGCTCAAAACTAACTCTCTCAAAGAGTGGATGATGTTACTCACTTAAGTACAAATGAATCACTCTCTAAGAATATTACATATCAAAGTCCGAGAGTAGAAGATGAGAGGAATGTAGAATAGTGTTTTTCAGATAATAGCCCTGTTCTTTCTCTCTTTTTCAAGCCTCTCCTTCAGAAATGAAGAACATCCCTTTTATACCAGTCTCTGAATATCTAGCCGTTGGAGAGGCAATAAGATCGTTTGATTATAGACGTTGGGGCCTTGTTTACGTTGTCCTCATTAATGCACAGCAGGGTTGACTTTGCTTTATCTGAAAAGGTGCTCTGACCATGCTGTTCTGTCAACACTGTTCTGACAATACTATTCTGACAAAAGTCGTTCTGACATCTGAACACTTTGTACGGTCCGACTCTTGCTTGCTGTCAGAGAAGACTTCGTTCCTCAAGCATAAGTCCAGGATGTTAAGAGACTCACTATCGGAAGCTCTCTTGCTATCTGAAGCTCGTGGACTCTAACATTTTGCTTGCTATCACATAGAGGAACTTTGTCTTCCAAGCACTTGTCCATGAATGATAAGAGTGCTTTGCTATTGGATCCTCTCTTGCTATCAGAAGCTCTCTTATGGACTCTGACTCTTGTGGGCAGTATGAGCTTTGACACCTTGAGTGAATCTTCAGATTATGTTCTCATACTCCTCATGCTTGGTAGGTAACAATGTTGTTTGAATATGTCTGTTATCCTCTTGTTACCGTTGGAAGGAACATCTTCTTAAATGCTTCAGCAGGGTTGACTTGCTTTATCTCTGAAAAGTAGTCCTGACACCTCTGCTCTGTTAAAAGCATTCTGTCTTCTGAGTATGTGACGTTCACTCTTGTACTCTTGCTGACGGATGATCATCGTTCATCCGGAAGTGGCAATCTTGCTCTGCAAGGGTTAGTCTCTGAAATCCAATGCCAAGAGTCTTTCCATCCGGAAGCTCATTTGCATCCGCAAGTGTAACTAAGTTCTGCACATACTGGTTAGTCCAACATAGCAATATATATAATCAGATATAGTAAAACTACACATGTTGTGGGAAGTTTGCTATGGGAAGTAGTCTTACTTAGACTATGTTCTGACTTAGTGTAATGTCTACTGACTCTAAGGGATCTCTATTCCAATAGTCAGCTTAAGTCTCGTTAGTTTACTCTAAGTCTTCCTAAGTGACTCAGTGTGTCATTCATGCTATGTATATTAAGTCAACACACAATCACATGAAGTGGGAGTTTACTTAGTCTAGGATGTATCCGGAAGCACTTCTCCATCCGGAAGTGAATTCACTTGATGAGAGATTTAGTTCACCACGACTTGCTCTCGCTTAGTCTATTTCATTCCACCACTCAGCGCTAGTCACTGAGCTATCGGAAGCACTTTTACTTGATGTGGTGAATTCACTGACGCTTAGGGTGAAATCTATTCTATCAGTCTGCGCCAGTCAAGATCTAACAGGAAGCAACTTCACTTGATGTTGCATTTCCGCTGACGCTCGGGGTTATATCTAGTCTATCAACCTGCGCCAGTCTAAATCTAATAGGAAGTGCTTTCACTCGGCGAAGTAGACTTACTGACGCTTGGGGTAATAACTATTCTATTGCTCTGCGCCAGTCTAAGTCTAACAGGAAGCGCTTTCACTTGGGGAAGTAGACTCACTGACGCTTGGGGTAATATCTATTCTGTCGCTCTGCGCCAGTCTAATTCTAACAGGAAGCGCTTTCACTTGGGGAAGTAGACTCACTGTCGCTTGGAGTAATATCTATTCTATCGCTCTGCGCCAGTCTAAGTCTAACAGGAAGCAAACTCACTTCCGATTGAAACATAGCTTAGTCTTAAGGTTTTGTGTACCTAATTCTCATGGACTAAGTTAAATCCCTAGTGATTTACTTGTTGACGCTGGGGGATGAAAGCATTCATCCGCATGCGCAAGTCCTAATCTAACCGGAAGTGATCTTGCATTCTCAAGTGATCTAACTCAGGATTCTAACCATGTCATCTAATCCCTCCTAAGTGTTGATTATGTTCTCTTAAGTACTAGACCATATCATACCTTAGTCACCATCAAAACTTAAGATTCTAACAGAACCCTTGCTGGTTGTAAGGGGGAGCTAGTTAGCAAGGTTGCAAGTGAGCCTTGAGTAAAACTTGTGGTTGTAAGGTTGCAAGTGATCCCGTCCAAAACTTGCGGTTGTAAAGGTTCCAGGTGAACCCGTTTGTAAAACCTGGGGATAGTGGAACTCAACCTGGGTGGTTGAGAACTGGACGTAGGTCAAGAAGACCAAACCAGTATAAACCCTTGTGTTGTTATTGTTCTATTTTTATTTGGTAGCACAATTCACCCCCCTCTTGTGCATCCATTACTTTCATTTGGTATCAGAGCAGGTCTTTCTGACTTGATTCCAACGAATCTAGAAAGTAAAGATCCAGTAATGGATACAGATTATTCCTTGCCAGATGTCTCTATTCAACCCAACAAGCCTCCAGGCTTTGACGAGTATAACTATCCATTCTGGAAATTCCGAATGGAGACATACATCAAGTCCAGCGACATCCGACTCTGGGATTTGATTGAACATGGGAATCACACCCCTCTAGATGATGATGGCTTTGCAAAGCTGCGAGCCAGATACACCAATGAGGACTATGCTCTAGTCCAGCTAAACTTCAGGGCCATGCACTACATTCAATGCACCCTTAGTCCTAAAGAGTTTCATAGGATCAGCCACACAAAACTGCTAAGGATATGTGGGAGGCTCTTGAGGCTGCTCACTCTGGAACCAAGGGAGTGAAGGCAAGACGGGTCGAGATGTTGGTAGAAGAGTTTCACAAATTTGCCATGATTAGTCCAACTGAGCCAATCAGAGAGCTGGAGCTCAGGTTCACTCATCTTATCAATAACCTGGCCTCCCTGGGCAAAGACATTCCTGAAAGAGAACAAGTCAGCAAGATCTTAAAAGTCTTGAAAGGTGATTGGATCACCAAAGTTACCATCTTGCAGGAAGTCCAAGGAGAGTCAACCAGCTCCATCACTGCGCTGTTTGGTTCTCTGGCTGAATACGAACCAACCCTGCTGGCTCAGAGAGCTCCTCAAGCTTCATCCAAAACCAAGAATCTTGCCCTTGTTGCTCCCAGCAAGGAGAAGATTGATGATAATGATGATGATGAGGATGAGGAGGAGGACATCGATGATGAGGAGATGGCTATGATGGTGAGGAAGTTCAGAAAGTTCTTCAAGAAGAAAGGAGGCTTTCACAAAGGTGATTCCAGCCAGAGGAAGGGATATAAGAAGGAAAGGGCCCCAATATGCTTTGAGTGTAAAAGGCCTGGCCACTTCAAGGCTGAGTGTCCCAGCTTGCAGAGATCAAAAGGGAAGGACAAAAGAAAAGCTTTTGTATCCTCTATCTGGGTGAATAGCTCAGACGAGGAAGCAAGTGATGAGGAAGAGGTTGCCAACCTCTGTCTGGTTGCCAGAGAAGATGATGAGGAAGCATCCTCAGATTTTGATCCCATCCAGGAAGACAGTGAGGTAACATTTTCTGAATTACAAGAAGCTTATAATGAGGTTCACGAAGAATTCTCCCGATTATGTAAAGCCTATAAAGTTTTGAAAATTAAAAAGGAATCACTTGAGTCCAAGGTGGACTTACTGAGTGAAGAGCTAGCGGAAGCCAGAAAACTTCCGGTAGCGGATGGCAAGACCCAAGCAGAACCCAATGCCTCAACACTTGAGAGCTGCCCTAGTTGCAGCAAAATCTCAGCTGAAAGAGATAAACTGCAAAATGCCCTGCAGAAGTTCACAAATGGATCTGAAATGTTAAACATCATTTTAATGAATCAAAGGGCATATAGGGACAAGACTGGCTTAGGATACAAACCTAGAGGAAAAAGTGGGTAGAACCAAAAAGTGAAGCCCTACTTAAAATTCTTCCATAAAGCCACTAATCACAGCTCCACACCTTTTAGCTTCTGCAATTATTGTAACAGGAAGGGACACTCCACGTCCACCTGTAATGCTAAGAAGCATGGAGCAAACAGCTCTTATAAATGGGTCCCAAAAGGAATTAAGGCTACAAAGGATCCTCCCCCACGAAAAGATACTAAGGGAGGACAAGGATCCAGAGTCTGGAAACAATCCACAAGGAAAGCCCAAGAGCCTAGAGCCAACACTAGGCCAGAGGCACAGATTAATCATAAGCCCAAGGTCAAAATTAACACTGGACCAAGGGCTCTGGGAACTAATGACAGAGGACCCAAGAGAGGTTGGGTACCTAAGCTTGTTTGATTCTTTCAGGTGTGTCTCAAAGCATCCAAGAATAGGAAATGGTATATTGACAGCGGATGCTCGAGACATATGACTGGAGACAGAGACAAATTCAAATCCTTGGTGATCAAAAAAGTAGCCACAGTTACCTTTGGAGGAAATCAAAGTGGAAAGATCACCGGAGTTGGAGAAGTTGGGCCAGTAAAAGACGTCTATCTGGTGGATGGTCTCTGCCACAACCTGCTGAGCGTGAGCCAGAGCACTGACAAAGGAAATTGGGTAATCTTTGATTCACATGAGTGTATGATAGTAGATAAGCAGGATCTGAATCTAGATAAGGCCAACCTAAAATGCAAACTTAAGGCAAATAGAAATGGAAACCTATACACTCTAGATTTATGCCAACAACTGGAAGAAAAATGCTTAATATCTAGTGATGAGAATAGTTGGCTTTGGCATAAAAGGCTAGCACATGTTAATTTCACTCAACTTGACATGCTGATTAAGAAAGAGCTAGCTATAGGTATTCCATCTTTTAAGGTTAAGCATGATTATATTTGTGAATCCTGCCAACGAGGGAAGCAAACAAAGTCCTCGTTTAAAGCCAAGAAGAGAGTCTCCACCAGCAGGCCCTTGGAACTAATCCATATGGATTTGGTTGGGCCAACGAGAGTGAAGAGCTTGGGTGAAAACCTGTATGCTCTAGTGGTGGTGGATGACTATTCTAGGTTCACTTGGACAATGTTTCTTGCCTCTAAGCAAGATGCCTTTGATACCTTTGTTGTCCTGGCTAAGAAAGTGCAGAATGAGCGAGACCTCAAAATCACAGCCATAAGGATAGACCATGGAGGAGAATTTGAGAACCATAGCTTCTCTGAGCTGTGTGAACAGAATGGTATTGATCATAACTTCTCAGCTCCTAGAACTCCTCAACAAAACGGTGTAGTCGAGAGGAAGAACAGGGTTCTGACTGAGATGGCCAGGAGCATGCTCAATGAGAAAGAGGTTTCTCAAGTGTTCTGGGCGGACGCTATGAGCACTGCTTGCTACATCTCTAACAGAGCCTATGTTCGCAAGGGCTTGGACAAGACTCCCTATGAGCTGTACAAAGGCAGAAAGCCCAACATCAGCCACCTCAGAATCTTTGGATCAAAATGCTATGTGCATAACAATGGAAAGGTAAATCTGGGTAAGTTTGATCCAAAAGCTGATATAGGTGTATTCATAGGGTATTCCCTTAGGAGTAAGGCTTACAGAGTATACAACATGAGGACTAGAACTGTAGAAGAATCTATGCATGTTGTATTTGATGAAACTCCTACATGGGGACAATCCACAGAAGATTATGAGATACTAAACTTTCCAAAGCCACCATCATCTTCTTCACCACCAAAAGAAACACCAGCAAGCAATCCCAAAGAAGAAGATGAACCCAGTGATGAGCCTAGAGTGCAGACCGTGCCTGATGAGGCACAGTTGCCAACAGTTAGGAGACATCACAGGGATCATCCTCTTGATCAAGTGCTTGGTGATGTTAATTCTGGTGTCAGAACCAGAAGGCAGGTTTAAAATGAAGTTGAGTTTGGAGCCTTTTTATCTCAGATCGAACCAACTTCAGTTGTACAAGCTCTTGAGGACTGTGACTGGATTATTGCCATGCAGGAAGAGCTAAACCAGTTCGAAAGAAGCCAAGTTTGGGAACTAGTCCCAAGGCCGTCTCATCAATCCATAGTTGGGACCAAATGGGTCTTCAAAAACAAACTGGATGAGACAGGTCAAATAACAAGGAACAAAGCCAGATTGGTAGCCAAAGGGTATAACCAAGAAGAAGGCATAGACTATGAAGAAACTTTTGCTCCAGTCGCTAGACTCGAGGCAATAAGGATTCTTCTAGCCTTTGCATCCATGAAAGGCTTTAGATTATATCAAATGGATGTAAAAAGTGCATTTCTTAATGGTTATATAAAGGAAGAGGTTTATGTGGAACAACCTCCTGGCTTTGAGGATCATAAGCATCCCAAACATGTGTATAGGCTAAAGAAAGCTTTGTATGGCCTGAAACAAGCTCCTCGAGCTTGGTATGAGAGACTCAACAGCTTTTTGCTGGGAAAGGGTTTCTCAAGAGGCAAACTTGATAATACACTGTTTATTCTGCACAAAGATAGAAACATGCTAATTGTCCAAATTTATGTCGATGATATTATTTTTGGGGCAACTAATGAAAAGCTTTGTGAAGAATTTTCTAAGACTATGCAGGGAGAGTTTGAAATGTCAATGATGGGAGAACTAACGTTCTTCCTAGGCCTACAAATTAAGCAAAAGAAGAATGGCATATTCATCTCACAAACTAAGTACTGCAGAGAGCTACTCAAGAAGTTTGGGATGGATGAGTGCAAGGAGTATGACACTCCCATGAGTACCACTGCCGCACTCGATGCTGATGCAAAAGGTAAATCTGTCAGCCTGCCCATGTACAGGGGAATGATAGGTTCCCTGCTGTATCTAACGGCAAGTAGGCCTGACATTCAATTTAGTGTAGGCATGTGTGCTAGATTTCAAGCCAACCCCAAGGAGTCATATCTAACCTGTGTTAAACGTATCCTAAGATACTTTGAGGGAACACAAGAGCTTGGTCTTTGGTATCCCAAAGGTAACCAAGAGTTCTTGTGGGCTTATTCTGATTCTGACCATGCAGGTTATAAAACTGATAGAAAGAGCACCAGTGGACTATGCGCCTTCCTTGGTGGTTGTCTGGTCTCTTGGGCTAGCAAGAAGCAAACCTGCTTGTCTTTATCATCCACAGAGGCAGAATACATTGCTGCCGCAAGCTGTTGTGCCCAAGTGCTATGGCTGAAGAACCAACTGAGAGATCTTGGCTTGGAGTTCCCTGAGGCTCCCATCCTCTGTGACAACCAAGCACCATCAGCCTCGCCAAGAATCTGGTTCAGCACACAAGGACAAAGCACATTGATGTCAGACATCACTTCTTCAGAGATCATGTTCAGAAGAAGGATGTCAAAGTGCAGTTTGTCCCCACTCAGCATCAGCTTGCTGATATTTTCACCAAGCCTCTGGGGGTTGATCAATTCACATTCATAAGAGGTGATTTGGGAATGGTAAACCCAAATGAAGTTTAATTCTTCAAAATAAACCTGTGCTTAATTGATTAAAACCTGCAACTATACTAACTTAGGCATCGGAGTGCCAATCTTTAGTTTTGCAGGTCCCCAATGTTAAATCTTAAGACCAACCGGAAGCAAAACCACTTCCGGATGCTCATTTGCTGGCGCTGGATGAATACTCAAGGCAACCAAGAGCTCCAGTCCAACCGGAAGCAAAACCACTTCCGGATGATCAATTGTTGGCGCTGAGTGATGAATCAAAGTAAGCAGGAGCTCCAGTGCCTGAACAAAGGGACACGTCACTTCAGAAAACGTTTCATCTTCTCACTCCAAAAATTGTGCCTCTTCTGACATGGTGCAGAGACACGTGTCACAAAGGTGCGACGTTTCAATTAAATATTTACGTTTCCCCATGAACCAACGCATGTTTTCAATGAAGAGTCATGATGCTTTCCATCCGTTATCACTTCGCATATATATATATATATAGGTCATTGTCATTCATTTTTCACTTCTCACACAAATCAAACACCCAAACTCTCTGAAATCATTCTTCATCTTCATCGCATTTTCTTCATCTGCTTCATCTTCTTCTTCTACATTTCTGTCATTTCATTCCATACACTTCACTTAAAACCCTAAACACAAATGGCCGGATCACATGAGACAAACCCCAACACTGAAATAGCATCTGCCTCCAAGAAATCGAAATCCAAGTCTGGGAAATCTGGGCAAGTTCTTAAAATTTCTGGGAATTCTGGGCATTCTGAGCAACATGATGAACAGTCCAAGAGGAAGGGCAAGAAGAAGGTTCAGTTTAGCAAAGAGCCTTCATCAAAAAGACAAAGAGTAGAGGAGGATGATCCTCTTGTGTACAGAGATGGGCCTTTGGAGGCTGTTTCCTCCAAGTTTGAAACTGCAAAACCCTACTTCAACACCAGGATGTTCATAGACCTGGAAAAGATAGATGATCTAGGGTTTCCACATTTAAGGCCGTTTCTGGAAAAATACATGTCCTGGCTGGGGATCAACCAGGAATACAACGTCAACGTCCTGCGAGTATTCTGCCAGTCCGTCACTGCCAAGACCAAGTATAAGAAGGTCAATGGGAAGGATGAAATTCGAAGAGTCACCTTCACGGCCACAGTAAGGGGGAGAACCTTCAGTTTCACTTGGAGAGACATCAACCGCCTAATGGGGGTCACTGAGGGAGAAATGAATGAGTGGCTATTCCCTGAGAAACTCAAACTCAGCAAAGAGGAACTTGAGAAGGTTTATGACACCAAGGGGAAGAAGGTGTCTGGGATGTCTGACACCAACAGGCTCCTATACTATGTCTACTCCCGCTTGATGACACACAAAGGGGGGAACTTCAACGAATTCACACTCCTTGATAACTCCTGGTTCCCTAGACTCCTCACCCAGCAGCCAATCAACCCTGGGGAGTTGATCAGTCTAGAGTTGCTCAGGTGGATTGACAATCAGAAGTCTGGAAGTCTTCCCTACCCCACTGTCATCGCCTTCCTCCTAGAAAAATATTTGATCAAGTCCACTTCTACAGAGGAGGAAGAAAATGTTAAGTGCGCACCTGTCAGCGCAGTTAACATTGGCAAGATGGGGATAAACTACGTCAAGCAGACCAAGGCCACTCGCTCAGGGTCTCAGGCAAGCAGTGTCTCTCATACCACAGCCCCCTCTGTGTCTGGTGCAGGGGATCAAGAGGTCGACTCTCATCCCGGTCCAAGCTGTGTTGCGAAGGTCCCAGCCACAGTACGGGGCCTTTGCTACGGAAGTAAAGGAGGAGATCCTTTTTCGGCTGACTGATTCTTTGGTGACTCCCCTCCGTGATGAGTGTGATACTGGCTTCCAGCAGCAGGAGGAGAGAATCCAGAGGCTCGAGGACCGAGTAGGCTGAGTCGAGGCTCAGCTAGCGAGGGTAGATGCCAAGCTAGACCTCATCCTCAATCACTTTCAAATCCCTCCACCACAAGGTAACTTACCACCACCTCCACCTCCACCTCCACCTCCTCCACCTAATCAACTATCACTCCCTCCTCCTAATACTCAACAGCCACAACAACCTCCTCCTCCTCAGAATACCCAACAACCCCAACCTTCACCCAGAAATGACCATCAACCATCCACTCACAACACCCCTCAGAACTCTCCTCAACACTCCTCTCGCCAATCACCCCTTAACTCCAATAACACCCCTCTCCACATAACTCCCCAAACCGTTCACCACCCCCAAGCCCCACAGAGCCCTCCAATCCCCCTCCTAACACTCAAACCACCATAGCCCAATCTCTTGGGTTTACCTCTCCTGATCACCCCCTTCACACCTACTACCTCCGAGACCAACCCCCTATTCCATGGAGAGTTAAACAACCCGCCGCCTACTTCTCCACCTACCCCTTCGATGGGCTATTCACCCACCCAGACTTCTTCGAAAGAAACACAGTCCTCTTTCCCAACCCTCCTAATTCACCAGAAAACACCTCACCCACATCCTCTTCACCCACATCCTCACCCGCAACCTCACAACCCAGAACCTTTGGCCCTGAACCTCCACCATCCTCTTCACCTACTCCATCCTCCATGGCCCTCGCCCTCCTTGATGATGACAAAAGGGGGAGAGATGCTGCTATCGTCCTCTGCCATACCATGGAAACAAGGGATGTTCTGAGTCAACCATCCCTCTGGCTAGATGAAGACATCACTGCTGCTCTTCGCCGAGCCATGGATCTTCAAAGATTGGGCGGTGCTGAAAGTCTGATCCGAGGGGAAGCCATCCGATTTATGCAACAGCAGCGATCAGATGAGCAAAGGTCCAAGTGGGAAATGGTTTTGTATGAGCAACCTGAAGAGATCCCACAGCCAGAGTCTTCATCCTCTGAGCCTCCTCCTTCTAAGCCTAGCAAAAATATTATTGAGGAGATTATGATGAAGTACGGGCTGGAGAAGATAAATCATCCCCCTATAGTAATAGCCAAGCCAATCCCTTCTCCTTCTGAACCAACTACTGCTCCTCCTCCTCCTTCTGAGCCAACCTTTGCTTCTACTCCTTCAGTAGTCAAGTACAGCGAATCGAGGAAAAAGGCAGTTGCTAGAAAGCATGCCAACAAGAGTACTACTACTACTGAGTCTGCTGTGATTGAGGAAGAAGTTCCTTCTGTTCAAGCTGAGATTGTGCCTGAGACTCAGTCATCCTCTCAAGAGCTGCATGCCCCTCCGATACTAAAGGAAGTTAAGCTAGAGATTTTAACATCCTAAAAATTTAATACAGGATCAAGGAGTGTTTTGGGAAAATAATAAATGGAGAAAGTGGGAATTTTGGAATTTTTAGGAATTTTTGGTGATTTTTAAGGACATTATGGAAATTTTGAGTAATAAATGTGCTTATCATTAATTAAGAAATTGAAGAGTTTGAATTATGAGAGAATAGTGAAACCCAAAATATTTTGAAGGTTAAGGAAATTGGAGGCTGGTTTAAGTGATTTTAAATTAAAAGAGTACACTATGGTAAGTTTGGGCTACAAATCATCAGAGAACCTCCCTTATTTCACCTAACCAAACACTCCCTTCCTTCTTTTCCTTCCTTATGTGTCGGCCAAACCTCACCTCCCCCTCTCATTTTCGATTTTTCTCACCCACACACACACACCCACATCAAATCCTCACCACCCTTCCTCTCTCAACTCCGATCTTCTTTCCGGCGGCCTGCTCTAACGGCGGCCTCCCTCGCTGCGTCTTCCTTCACTCTCTCTTTTCGTTTTCTCCACTTCCAGCGAGCTTCTTTGTTCGTTTCCTTCGCCTCTTTCGTTTCCGGCGAAGCAGCAGCGAGTTCGCCGGCGTATGACGACGGGAACAAGGTAAAGCTCCGACCTTTCTAGTTTTACTCGGGTTATTCTTCCATTTTAAAGTTATTTCTCATAGTTTCCTTTCTTTTTCCGATTTCCTTTCGCTCTACCTTCGGTGGTGGTTGTTTTTCCGGCGATGAGAACGATTTCCGGTGTCGGCGGCTTCGTTCTCCGGCGGTCAACGGCGGCGAGTGGTGAGGGGTCCTTGTTCTTTTGTTTTCATGAGTTTCCTTCTTGTTCCAATTTTATTTTCTCACTTTCATTTCTCCTCTCTTACCTTTGCGTCGGCCTTAGCATTTTCCGGCGAGATTCTGGACGGTGGAGCTCCGGCTAGATGTGCGAAGGTCATAAATGAGCTTAGGTAATTTCATTTCTTCCATTCCTGCTCTTTCCTTCTGTTTTGGACGAATTTGAGAGGGAGAATTCGAATCTGGGTTTTGGTTGTGAGTCAATAATTGTGTTGAAATAAAGCTTAAGTTTCAATATTTGGTGTGTTAAAGAAGATGTGGAATTTTTATTTGAAGATGGGAAAAGTTTTTGATGTGCACATTTCTATTTTCCCTTGGTTGCCTTGTTTCTGTTAGTTTTGGCATATAATGTTTGATTGGGTGAGTTAAAGTGTACTTATAATAAGGAGTAGTTAAGTGGGATGCTAGGTAATATAGTTGAAGGATGATTTATTTTGTAATAGTCACATATGTCAAGTTGTGTAGTATTTGCAATTTTCTGGAATCTTGGTTCTTTGTCGCTGGATTTCTTATTTTGTTCATTGTTATGGTTTGATAAAAAGGAGTTAACAAGTTGCTGCTTATTTCTTCTTCAATGGCCGAATCGATTTTTAAATCAAGAAATCTTTATTTCTTCCTTTTGATATTCTTATTGCCAAGCTAGTATAATAAATTCTGTTTTAGGCAGAAACTCTAAGCTAAATTGGTAAAATATATATATATATATATATATATATATATATATATATGTAAGATTATTTTGGGTTGCTAGGCTTTATAAACGTGTGGTTATTGTGAATCTTCCTTGTCTCCTCTGTTTTGGCTGAATTTGGTGTAAAAAGAAAAGAGCGAAACAATATCTAACCTTAGTTGTTTATCTCATGCTCGGTTGACTCTGAATATTATATATTTAAATTATTGTTGATATGTGTGAGTTGTGAATGTGTAGTTAAATGAAGTTGGAAATGTATTTTTTTAAAGTTTAGAACCAACTTGCTATGCATGCATGAGATCCATGATTGTGGAGCTGAATCTGGTTGTACTTTGTGTAATTGGTATAGTATTTAAATTGGTGAAAATTTCCTGCACTTTTGTCATCATGGCTGAATGGTTTAGGGGTGTTCAAATTGCTAGTGAAGTGGATGTCCTTATTTTGTGCTTGTACCATTAAAATGGTGAGTGAGCTACAAGTACTATTACTTTTATTTCTCATTTGTCCCTCATTGGATGCTGCTTGACCTTCTTTTCTTTGGTTATACATTGAAATGAAGTTCTTGGCTTAAGAAAAATCTGGTTCTTTTGGTCTAAGGTTGAATAATGGAATTGTTTTGCATAAATTCTGTTCAAGTTAAATTATGAATTGGTTAAGTGCTTTATTTCTCCAAGTTGCTATTATTGATTTGCATTTGGCTGAATGAATTCTAAAACTAATGAGGCGCTAACAAGTATTAAAATGATTGTTTGAAATATGGTAATATCAAATTGTGATCTCTAGTGCTCATATATTGATTGGTTAAAAGTTCTGGTTACTTTTCTCTGCCCTGGCTGAAAGACTTAGGGAACATATTTTAAGGTAGAATTGGTACAAGCATCCTTGGAGTGAATTGGAGGTTAAATGATGTATGCTCGTAATTATTTATTCAGGTGTCCAGTTCTTGTTTCTATTGTGTTCTTTAGTATGCATAAGTATCTTGAAGTAAGAATTTAATAATTTTGAAGTGTTAGTGAAGTTTGATTTGGATTGAAAATAGATTTTTAGGATAGAGAATGTAAATAAGGGGATTGGGTAGTAACATATAAGAACGAGAGAGACGTTGAAGTATTATAAAGTGGAAATTATATTAATTTATCATTTTGCTCTCTATATCATTATAGGAGTGGAAACATGTATGCTTTCTCGGCATCAAGAAATAAAGGTTGAGAAATCGCGTAAAGTGCAAAAAGGGCGACAGGTAATCACACTTAACCTTGCTATAACATTGAGGGTGACGTTAGTTTGGGATTTTGTAAAATCCTTTCTCACCCTCTACATATATATATTATCTTTAAAGGGTATTTTTATACAAAACAGGCTATCGGGTGCCTTTCAAACACGATTATTTTTATATAAAAGATTTTGACACATTATATATGTAGTATCCTGTCTGGTGGTGCTGGATATTTTGGAATGGTGTGATATATTTGCAGGTGTATTGTTATAATAGTTATTTGAGAGGTTGTGAGTATAGAGAAGGAATTAGATATGAGTTGAGATTTTGGAGAGTAATGTTGAGGGAAGATATTGTGGATAATAGATTGAAAGATGATGTGTGAGTGTATGATGTTGATGTTGATTATGTTAGAATCTTAAGTTTTGATGAAGACTAAAATATAGAGGATTAAACCAAGTGCCTAGGAAGCAATAGGATAACATAGGATCCCAAGTAAGAGTGCTTCCGGGTGAAGATCTACTTCCGGATAGATTAGGACTTGCGCATGCGGATGAATGTTTTCATCCCCCAGCATCAGCAAGTAAATCACTGGGAAATAACTTAGTCCATGAGAATTAGGTACACAAAACCTTAAGACTAAGCTATGTTTCAATCGGAAGTGAGTTTGCTTCCTGTTAGACTTAGACTGGCGCAGAGCGATAGAATAGATATTACTCCAAGCGACTGTGAGTCTACTTCCCCAAGTGAAAGCGCTTCCTGTTAGAATTAGACTGGCGCAGAGCGACAGAATAGATATTACCCCAAGCGTCAGTGAGTCTACTTCCCCAAGTGAAAGCGCTTCCTGTTAGACTTAGACTGGCGCAGAGCAATAGAATAGTTATTACCCCAAGCGTCAGTAAGTCTACTTCGCCAAGTGAAAGCACTTCCTATTAGATTTAGACTGGCGCAGGTTGATAGACTAGATATAACCCCGAGCGTCAGCGGAAATGCAACATCAAGTGAAGTTGCTTCCTGTTAGATCTTGACTGGCGCAGACTGATAGAATATATTTCACCCTAAGCGTCAGTGAATTCACCACGTCAAGTAAAAGTGCTTCCGATAGCTCAGTGACTAGCGCTGAGTGGTGGAATGAAATAGACTAAGCGAGAGCAAGTCATGGTGAACTAAATCCCTCATCAGGTGAATTTACTTCCGGATGTAGAAGTGCTTCCGGATACTCCTTAGATTTAGGGATCACCCACTGCATGAGACTATATGATTATATTGCTAAACTAACGTTCAAGTGCAGCACACTCAGTAAGGTTGCTTCCGGATGAGAAGTTGCTTCCGCAAGCAATCAGGATGTCTGAACGTTCAAAGAGATGCAGTGTCAGAATGCTTTTGTCAGAGCAGAGGTGTCAGGACTACTTTTCAGAGATAAAGCAAGTCAACCCTGCTAAACATTAATGAAGATGCACTTCTCAACGGTAACATAGGATTAACGGCTTTATTCAAACGTTCATATTCAACCTGCCACAGAAGCCTATGAAGCCGAGTATAAAAGAGACATTCATTCAGAAGAGAAGATATGGAAGAAAAAGAGAGAACAGAACAAAGTATCTGATATATCATACTCTTCATTCTACACATCTTCTACTACTCTCAGATCCAGATTTGTGATATTTTTCAGAGAGTAATTTTATTGTACTTAAGTGAGTAACATCATCCACTCTTAGAGAGAGTTAGTTTTGAGCTTAAGTGTTTAGCACAATCAGTTCATAGAGTGAACATAGTGTAAACTTACAATTTGTAAGGGGGAGCATTTAGAGGTTGTCTAAATCTCCATAGGTTGCAAGTTAGCCCGTAAAACTTGCATTTGTAAGGTTTGCAGGTGAACCCGGTGTAAAACCTGTGGGTTGTTAGGTGAACCCGTGCTCGTAAAACCTAAAGTGTAAAGGCTTCTCTTGTGCCCGGTTTAAACAAGAATAGTGGATTGAAAATCTCAGGTGGAGCCTGGGGACTGGATGTAGGTCTGGGTGACCGAACCAGGATAAATTTATGTGTGCATAAATTTACATTCAAACATTCTATTTTGCATCACATAACATACTGACTTGTGCATATCACTACTTCGTAAATATTATCACCAAGCACAAGCAGTCTTTCGAAAACAAGATTCAAAAGATTTAATTTATTCCCTCACCCAATTCACCCCCCCCTCTTGGGTGACAGCCACGTTTATCATTTGGTATCAGAGCAAGGTCACTTGTTTAAAGGATCCAACGATCTCAAGTGCAAAGACCTAGGCTGATTTGGGTTACAAAATGTGTTTTGAAGGTTTTGATCATACAATCCCACCCGTGTTAGAAAATGCTGATTTTTACTTATGGAAGGGAAGGATGAAAAGTTTTATACTATCCACTGATTTCAAAATGTGGGATGTTTTTGAAAAGGACTCTGATTTCAAACCAAAAGTAAATTGGACAGAAGAGGACAAAAGCTTATTTTACTTAAACCTTAGAGCAATGCAAATTTTGCACAAAAGTTTATCTGACAATGATTACCAGAAAATTAAACATTGCTCTAGGGCTATAGATATTTGGAACACTCTTGATACTATGTATGCTTCTAACCAATTTCTTGATGTTAAGGCTGTCCAAAGCTCACTATGTGCTCCTTGTGAATCCACCGTTGATGAGCTACTGGATGGTGATGTAGTAGAAGCTAGTATCAGCAAAGAGAGAGTGGATCTCCGCCTAGAAGATTCAGAAGCTGAAGAAAATGAGGTACCTAAACTTGAAACTTCTGAATTGCAAGATATGTATAATGAGCTACATGTTGAATTCTGTAAACTTGCAAAAGAAATTCTAGGCTTAAGAAAAAGGAATAGGGAACTTGAGGAACTTATTCCTTCTTCTACAACCAAGGAGTCCAAAGTCCCACTCATAAAAGAAGATTTTTCGAAAGACCCTGAAATTTCAAAAGTTAATAAACATAGAGTCTTTGAAAAGAAAACTGACCACCATAATAGTGATAAGAAATCTGATTCTGAACATCATCCCATTATCTGTCATTATTGTGGTAGAACTGGTCATATTTCTCACACATGCAATTTTAAGAGAAATTTAAATGTGAGAAATAAATATATATGGATCCCCAAAGGACAAGTAAGGTCCAGCGCTAACTATGTAGGACCCAAGTACAAATGGGTACCAAAACTCCCTTCTAGTGCCTTACCTGTGCAGGAAAGATCAAGAGTTCCTCTTGTCCCAAAGAAGAGAACTCGTGGTGATGTCACTACTGCAACTACCTGGTTCAATCATAAGAAGCAGTGCGCTACCACAAGGAACAAAGACCTTGTCTCAGGGATAAGCTATCACAGAGTTCCATTCAACTATCCTGAGAAGGACAAAAGAGAGAGGATGTCTCAACTCACATGGAGAAAACCTGCGAATCCTGTCTCTCCTAAGAAAGTGCTTCAGGCCAAGGATAAGTATAAAAGATCTCCTTGGGTAAGCAAGGGATTATTTAAGGTTGAAGCATGCAACAGTAAAATCTCCTATGCAAATGTAAGATGGACTTATTGAGATTTTACATTAAGCATCATAAGCATGAACATGATATGGCTTATAAGATATTTCACACAATGTTCATACTCTACATGCTATCTATGACTATCATTATCAGAAGCCATGTGCATATAGTCATAGTTGATTCGCAATGCTATATTCATAGTGAATAATTCTTAAGTGCATAAGAATCACATACTTCCTACAAACTGACCAGTCAGATCCAAGTTTGGAGACTGAAAAATGGGAAAGAGAAATCATTTGCTATTTTGTAGGAAAGAAGGTACGAAGGAACAACAATTTTCATGATCATACCTGATCAGAGCAATGTATCAAATCTGAATGAGTTGTTGTTCATACTGGGCTCCGAGAGCTACTGCTCCTGAAATTGAGAAGATCAAACAAACTCTACTTGACGCAAATATGGCTTTAGTTATGAAAGCTTGATCGCTGTGGATGCACAAGAGAGAACATCAACGAGTCACTCAAAGTTAAATCTTAAGTAAGTACCATCGGAAGCAAAACTACTTCCGGATGCTCTCGTGCTGACGCTGAATGACTACTCAAGGCAACCAGGAGCGTCTGTCCAACCGGAAGCAAAATCACTTCCGAATACTCTTTTGCTAGCGCTGGATGATAATTCAATATGATCAAGAGCGCCAGTGTCAGATCAAGGGACACATCACTTCAGAAAACGTTTCAACTTCCTCTATGAAACGCTGTGCCTTCTCTGAAGCAACACGTGTCATCAGGTGTGTCGTTCCAACTTAAAAACTTACGTTACCCAATGTGTGAAAATTTGAAAGAGTATGCTCATTCTATCCTCAGAAGTTTTACCTATAAATAGAAGTCATTTTCCATTTTCACTTTTTACTACATCTTTTTCACTCGCATCATTTTCTCTGAAAAGTCTTTTCATCTTCTCCATTGTGTTCTTTATTTTTCACACTTCTTGCATTTCATCTTTATTTACACAACATTCATACAAAAAAAATGGCCGGTACGAATGAATCCAACCCAGTCATCCAGAAAACCTCTTCTTCCAAGAAACATAAATCGAAATCTGGGAAATCCACTCACAAGCATTCTGGTAAATCTGGGCACCATGAAGAACAACATGAAGAACTTCATGAACGCCAAGAAGGTTCTGGGCAATCACGAGGACAGGGTGAAGACGTTCAGGGTCAGCCTGAAACCTCTGGTAGAATAGAACAGGCAGTGGGTTCTGAACAAGAGCGGGATGCTCAGGGAAAGGGAAAGAAGAAGAAGGTTCATTTTTCTGAGGAGCCTTCCTCCAAGAGGCAGAGGGTTGAGGAAGAAGATGATCTCACAGTTTATAGAGATGGGGCTCTGGAGAGTGTATCCGCCAAATTTGAGACATCCATTCCCATCTTCAACCATGGCCTGTTCATCAATCTGGACAAGTTGAATGAACTAGGGTTTGCTCATTTACGCCCTTACTTGGAAAAGTATATGCCTTGGCTGGGCATCAACCAGGACTACAACGTCAACGTCCTGCGAGTCTTTTGCCAATCCCTCTCTGGCAGAGCTAAGTACAGGAAGGTGGATGGGAAAGAGCAAGTCCACAAACTCTCCTTCACTGCCACTGTAAGAGGAAGAACCTTCAGGTTCACTTGGAGAACCTTGAATGAGATGATGGGAATCACAGAAGAGGATATGAATCAATGGATCTACCCTGAGTCTCACAAGTACAGCAAGGAGGAACTCGAGGAGTTGTATGGCACCAACAGCAAAAAGGTGTCCAAGATGTCTGATTCTAACAGGCTCTTGTACTACATCTACTCCCGGATAATGACTCATAAGGGAGGCAACTTCAACGAGTTCACACTGCTGGACAACCCTTGGTTCCCTAGACTCCTCTCGCTCAAGCCTTTCAACCCTGGGCAGTTGATATGCCTAGAGCTTCAGCGCTGGTTAAGCAATGACAAGTCAGGTTATCTTCCCTATCCCACCATCATTGCCTTCCTTCTTGAGAAGCATCTGATCAAGGCTACA
This sequence comes from Mimosa pudica, assembly GCA_029929735.1. Taxonomy (NCBI): domain Eukaryota; kingdom Viridiplantae; phylum Streptophyta; class Magnoliopsida; order Fabales; family Fabaceae; genus Mimosa; species Mimosa pudica. Next base: position 551,673 of record JAKELP010000037.1, on the reverse strand, counting down.
TCTGCTGTGGAAGAAGAGAATGTCCAGTGTAGGCCTGTGGGAGCAACCAATGTGGCAAGGATGGGGATCAAGTATTTCAAGCCTCCTAAGCCCACTCGCTCACGCTCACAAGCCAGTAGTGCTTCTGGTACTTCAGCTCCCTCTGCATCTGGAGCAGGAGATCAGGAAGTTGACTCACATGCTGGGCCAAGCCGTAGTGCAAGGGTTCCAGCTTCTGTTAGGGCCTTTGCCGAGGACATAAAGGAAGAGCTTCTGTTGAGACTGACTGATTCCTTGGTGGGTCCTCTCCGTGTTGAATGTGAAGCTGGCTTCCACCACCAAGGGGAGCGAACCCAACGGCTTGAGGACAGAATATGACAACTCGAGAATCACCTTGCCAGGGTGGATGCAAAATTAGACCTCATTCTCCAGCACCTACAAATTCCCCAACCTTCATCACAAGGTAACTTACCACCTCCTCCTCCTCCTCCTCAAAACCCTCCTCCTCCTAACCACCCTCAACTACCACCTCCTCCTCCGCCCAACACTCAACAACCTCAGCCTCCACCACAAAATGACCAACAAGCCCTACCATCACCCAACAATGACCAACAATCCCAACCTTCACCTACCCATGACCACCAAACCCAAGACTCACCTCACAACTCTCCACGCCATTCTCCTAGAAACTTCTCATCCTCACCTTCCTCATCCTCATCCTCACCCATTCCCACACGACCAGGTGCCCCTACACGCTCTCCACTCCGCTTCTCCAACCCTACCCATCAAAGCCCTAGACGCATAGGATCTGAAACAGCCATTCACCCCCTCAGCCAACCATACGGCGAATATCCCCGCCTTCAACCACTCTCCGATGACCATTTACCCTTTACCCCTGACTCCGCCAACTACAAAGAATACTCCTCCACTCATCCTTATGGGGATATCCTTGTCACCACCAGCTGCTTCCCCGACCCTCCTCAAACTCCTGAACACCTATCTTCTCCCACATCCTCCACCTCTACCCTCTCACCCTCCCCTCCCAAGAAATTTGGTCCTGAACCACCTCCATCCTCCTCCACATCCACTCCATCCCTGGCACTCACCCCTGTTGATGATGACAAAAGGGGGAGAAATGTTATGTCCACTCTTCGTCTAAGCATGGCCACAAGGGATGCCCTCAGCCAGCCATCACTCTGGATTGATGAAGATATCACGGCCGCCCTGCGTCGTGCATATGAGTCTCAGAGGCTGAGTGGTGCAGAGAGCCTTATAAGAGGAGAGGCCGTCCGGTTCATGCAGCAGAAGAAAGCGGCTGAGCAAGGACCACAATGGGATATGGTTGTGTATGGGCAGAATGAACAATCCTCACAATCTGAGTCATCATCGGAGCCTCCTCCAAATAAAACAAGTAGAGAGATGGTTGAGGAGATCATAATGAAGTGGGGACTGAAGAGACCCAACCATCCTCCCATTGTGATAGCCAAGCCTGTTCCTGCATCCTCTGGGCAAGAGTCTGAGGTCCCTTCATCTGAGCAATCTTCTGATCCTCCTCCCTCGTCTGAGCCAGCAGCCAGATTCAGTGCACCCAGAAAGAAGGCCGTTGCTAGGAAACGTGCCAGGAAGTTAATTGCCACCACTGAATCTGATGAGTCTGAGGAAGAGACTCCATCTGACCTACCTGAGCAAGGAACTTCATCTGCTCAGGTTGTGCAAGAAAATCCAGTGGTCCTAGCGGTTCCAATTCTGAAGGAAGTCAAATTGGAAATTGAAGACATGACTCCTGAAGAATTTGAGAAGTATGGATTCACTGACAAGCTATCCTTTGGTCAGATGGCTTGCCTCGATGCTGAAAGAGCAAGTGCCATGCCCACTCCTCCAATTAGCAAAAGCAAAAGGAAGAGCAAAGGGAAAGGGAAACGGAAAGTCCAGGAAGTTGAGGAAGACCCCAACTTCCCTGTATGGAATGTGAGAATCCGGGCTGTCCACTATCCCAATGGAGAGATCTCCTACTTCGATGATGCTACAGGTTTCCCTGGGTATGAAGAAGTGGAGAACATGAAAAGGGCATACGAGGAGTCCATTGAATCAGAAAGGCTCAGGAGGGAAAAAGAGGAAAAAGAGCTTCAAGAGATCATTGCCCAGATAAACCAGAGTGAGCGTGAGGAAAATGAAGAGAGGCAGAAAGAGAGGGAAAAGAAAAAGAGACACAAACTCTAACCCCCAATCCAAATATTTTTGCTGATTTTGTTTTCATGCATATTTTCATTCATACTTAGTGAAATTTATTTGTATACATTCTTTACTTGTATATGTTATTTGATTACATAACTCTGACTTGTAACCTCTGCTTGTCAATAATATTTGTCTGAGTTACTTGTTGTTATCCATTGCTTTTATTCTCTTGATAATCCTTCCTTAGGAACTTAATCGATAAAACTAGGTTTGTCATCATCAAAAAGGGGGAGAATGTTAGAATCTTAAGTTTTGATGAAGACTAAAATATAGAGGATTAAACCAAGTGCCTAGGAAGCAATAGGATAACATAGGATCCCAAGTAAGAGTGCTTCCGGGTGAAGATCTACTTCCGGATAGATTAGGACTTGCGCATGCGGATGAATGTTTTCATCCCCCAGCATCAGCAAGTAAATCACTGGGAAATAACTTAGTCCATGAGAATTAGGTACACAAAACCTTAAGACTAAGCTATGTTTCAATCGGAAGTGAGTTTGCTTCCTGTTAGACTTAGACTGGCGCAGAGCGATAGAATAGATATTACTCCAAGCGACTGTGAGTCTACTTCCCCAAGTGAAAGCGCTTCCTGTTAGAATTAGACTGGCGCAGAGCGACAGAATAGATATTACCCCAAGCGTCAGTGAGTCTACTTCCCCAAGTGAAAGCGCTTCCTGTTAGACTTAGACTGGCGCAGAGCAATAGAATAGTTATTACCCCAAGCGTCAGTAAGTCTACTTCGCCAAGTGAAAGCACTTCCTATTAGATTTAGACTGGCGCAGGTTGATAGACTAGATATAACCCCGAGCGTCAGCGGAAATGCAACATCAAGTGAAGTTGCTTCCTGTTAGATCTTGACTGGCGCAGACTGATAGAATATATTTCACCCTAAGCGTCAGTGAATTCACCACGTCAAGTAAAAGTGCTTCCGATAGCTCAGTGACTAGCGCTGAGTGGTGGAATGAAATAGACTAAGCGAGAGCAAGTCATGGTGAACTAAATCCCTCATCAGGTGAATTTACTTCCGGATGTAGAAGTGCTTCCGGATACTCCTTAGATTTAGGGATCACCCACTGCATGAGACTATATGATTATATTGCTAAACTAACGTTCAAGTGCAGCACACTCAGTAAGGTTGCTTCCGGATGAGAAGTTGCTTCCGCAAGCAATCAGGATGTCTGAACGTTCAAAGAGATGCAGTGTCAGAATGCTTTTGTCAGAGCAGAGGTGTCAGGACTACTTTTCAGAGATAAAGCAAGTCAACCCTGCTAAACATTAATGAAGATGCACTTCTCAACGGTAACATAGGATTAACGGCTTTATTCAAACGTTCATATTCAACCTGCCACAGAAGCCTATGAAGCCGAGTATAAAAGAGACATTCATTCAGAAGAGAAGATATGGAAGAAAAAGAGAGAACAGAACAAAGTATCTGATATATCATACTCTTCATTCTACACATCTTCTACTACTCTCAGATCCAGATTTGTGATATTTTTCAGAGAGTAATTTTATTGTACTTAAGTGAGTAACATCATCCACTCTTAGAGAGAGTTAGTTTTGAGCTTAAGTGTTTAGCACAATCAGTTCATAGAGTGAACATAGTGTAAACTTACAATTTGTAAGGGGGAGCATTTAGAGGTTGTCTAAATCTCCATAGGTTGCAAGTTAGCCCGTAAAACTTGCATTTGTAAGGTTTGCAGGTGAACCCGGTGTAAAACCTGTGGGTTGTTAGGTGAACCCGTGCTCGTAAAACCTAAAGTGTAAAGGCTTCTCTTGTGCCCGGTTTAAACAAGAATAGTGGATTGAAAATCTCAGGTGGAGCCTGGGGACTGGATGTAGGTCTGGGTGACCGAACCAGGATAAATTTATGTGTGCATAAATTTACATTCAAACATTCTATTTTGCATCACATAACATACTGACTTGTGCATATCACTACTTCGTAAATATTATCACCAAGCACAAGCAGTCTTTCGAAAACAAGATTCAAAAGATTTAATTTATTCCCTCACCCAATTCACCCCCCCCCTCTTGGGTGACAGCCACGTTTATCAGATTATTGTGGATGATATATTGATAGGGTTATGGTGAGCATTGCATGACACTGGAATTTATGTACCATCGCGCGATGATAACTGTCGATTGGCCAATCGACAGTTATTTGTACTGATGATCCTTTTCGGATTGATTAGACCGGGGATCATAGGTCAACTTATTGAGAGAAAGTGACCTACGGTTGTCTGGCAGTGGAGAGCTCAACCGTTCCCGTTCTGTAATGGAAACAGAATTGGGGTTCCCTCTCTGGAGATTGCCAGAGAAGGAAATTGTCCCCTCATTATGGAGAGGGACACAGTGTCAAATCATATAGTGAAGAATAGATGCTTGAATGCACCGTTGTGGCACAATGCATCTTTAGGTGAGTGTGAGAGTTGTTGGGGTAGTATTAGTTGATTGGAGTATGGAGATGTTGAATTGATTTGGTTTGAAGGTGATTGTTGGACTTGAGTAAGGAATGAAAGAAGATCTGGATATATATATATATATATTACTATTGTTTTTAAAACTGTGGTACCCTTTAGACGCCCTCGCTACCGCACATCTCACTGTTATAGTGAGTTAAGCGGTGATTACTGGGACAAATTGTCTCATCCTGAAACGTACCTCCTACTAATATAATATTAATCTTAACCTAACACATTGCTAATCAAAACAATCCAAACAATGGAATCTAACTATGTTAGGAAAAGATTCACCTAACATAGTTAGCAAAAGAATTTCTCTATTAATAAGAGATTACACATCTAACTATGTTAGAAAAGAGAATCTTCTAACATAGTTAGCAAAAGAACCATCATCATCCTAATAAATCATACATGCAATACAATGACCTAAATCTAACCATGTTAGAAAAGAATCACCTAACATGGTTAGAAGAAGAACTAACCAAACTACATAAGAATAAACCATATTAGAGCGGGGCCCATCTAACATGGTTATGTGAGAAAAACAACCTCCTTAAACCTACAAACAATCAACATTCACATAATATAATCAAGTTAGGAAAAGAGAATTTCCTTAACTTGATCACGACCATTCACCTGTAAAACTAATAATATTATCCAGTACAATGATGACTTAATTACCTAACGCAGCATGTGTCAACAACATCAGTAACTATCTTCATTAAATCAACACATCACAAATACACAATTCTCTGACTTAACATGTCAGCATCACAAAGCGAAATCAAACGTCGCTAAGCTCAATCAGTAAAAGGGATTGCCTTTCCATTAGCTGGCGATCCTTCTGTAGCAAATGATCACATACAGTATATATAATCAATCATCACACTAACAAGGTGTGTGATACAACCAACACTGTCACATTCTTTCAATATCAGTGACTAACCAACAATCAACAGAAACAACTAACACAATTCATTCCAAATAATACAAACAAATGCGGAAGCGGATGCAACCTATTAAATGGCAATATACATCCCTACGGTTTACCTCCGGCCTACTCACTGACTCAGTGCAGCTGGCCGGTCCCTTTTTCCCTTCCTCTCAGACTACCTCTGGGCATGATCACCTGCAAAAATAAAGGGAATGGGGTGAGACAAAAACAATGTCTCAGTAATCACTACTTAACTCACTGTGAGACTCAGAAGTGGGGTAGTGGAGCGTCTACAGGGTACCACAGTTCAAAACCTGCATACAGCTTATAACATTTACAAATATATGCAGATATATATATATATATATACACAAAACAGATGCATCCATCTCTCAAATGACAGAAATAAACGTGTGTGACACTGTGCCCGGTCTACAATCCGAAAAGCATAAAAGGGACCACTCTAATCAATGTGAAAATCCCTGGTTCCTTTACAATCCGAGGAACCCGTACTATTAACCTATCGATTTGCGCAAATCGATAGGTTACATCGGCCGACGGTACTAATAACCAGTGTCATGCAACATACAAAAGATTATATATAAATATGAATTTATATAAAGTACAGTTCAGTTAAAAGGTACCCTATAGCCCACGTTTATGTATAGCGTAATCTGAATTCATTTTATTTATATATATATATAAATAAGTAGAAGAGGATGTCAGAAAATCCTCAACTACCAACACCCTCAGTATCACAGTCAGTTAAGCGTGATTACCTGTTCAAGCTCAAAAACAGCACTCTATATCCTCAGTTATTATCATCCGCGAGCTCCACTCGAAGCGCCGCCGTTTACAATCACATAATGAGCTGCTGATGGTCAAGACACAATATCAGTGACTTTGACCACCAATTCAAACTAATTCTAAACAATTATTGCAGTAATGATTACTTCCAATATCAAAATTAATCTATATCCTTTAAACCTCCATAATCCCCTTAGCCAATTATAACGTCTATAGTATTAAACTTTACCATTTCTCCTAACTCTTGTAAAATTAATTGAAAATGTTAAAGTCCACTAGAACCACTTCATTACATCAATTTGACAACTCAAATGCCTTTCCAATCTTCCATACTTTCCATTACTTTTCCAACATACTATTACATGATCAATTCCCCTTTTTCTTCAACCCTTTACTTCCAAACTTCCTTCCAAACACCAACCTAACCAATTTCAACATCATTAAATCACTTCAACAAGCATTCCTAAATATAACTTTACATAACCAAATTTTCTAAACTTTATCTACCAACTTCCTCCTACACACCATTTCAAACAATTTCACTCATTCAACATCTCCATAACATCTACACAACATTTATTAACTCCCACTTAATCCATACAGCTCACATAACAACCTTAACTTTAAAGAAAACAAAAATGCTCATAAAAGTGTAAAATAATCATCATATTAATATCAACTCTACAACTTAAAGTAACTTCCTAACTTCTCAAACCTTCCACCAACTTCAACCTATCTTTATCTAATCAATTTCCTCTTTATCCAACACTTTAATTATCAAAATTCCTTACAAACATCAATCCTTCTAAAACGAACCTTCCAACATCACCAAACAGCTTCAACTAACATTACATAAATACTAATTTGTTCCAGAACATCCTCTACCAACATAGTCCTAACTTAAAGAATCCAAACATGTTCCATTATCTTCCAAATTCCTTCCTAAATTCCAATTTAATCAAAATCAACTTCCCACATCTTATTATAACCTTAACAAACCTTATCTAACCACCAATTTATTCAAATCAACCTTCATTAACCAAACCCCAATTCAAAGAGCCAATACCAACTCACAATAAAAATTCCAATTGCTTCACTTCTCTCAAAAATTCCAATTTCTCCCAAGAATACTTCATTTCAATATCCCAATTTCAGTATTAAGACAATAATGGTCAAAAATTCCAATACACTCCAAAACCATAACTCCCAATAGGCAAATCCATCCAAAAATTCCAAAATCCAAAGGTGAAGATGCTTACTTAGTTTTCAAGGTGCAAAAGAAGGTACCACTGCCGTTGGCCGCCGCCTAGCACGCCGGAAAACAACCCCAGGCCGCCGGAAAAACTGGAAAACCAAGAGTATAAAGGAATGAAGAGGTGGAGTTGAAAGGGAAGGCCTAACTTGTAAAAATCCAAAGAAAATATCTTCTTACCCTTTCCCACCGTCGGTCGCCGGAGAAGACAAAGAAACTCGCCGGAAAAATACTCCCAAGTCGTCGGCCGAACTGGAACAGGAAAGGGAGTTGAGAAGCTAAGAAAATTTGTGTTGTGAAGTTGAAGAAGGAAGAACAACATGGGAAATCGCAAGAAAAATCACACCTTAGCTCACCGGAAATTATGGCCGCCGTGTAATCCCGCCGGAGAAGGAGAAAAACTGAAACTCACCTCCACACGCACAGATCGGCCGCAAGCTTCAAGGTTCTATGGAGAAGAGAAAGATATAACCTTAAATGAGCAAGCTTTATGGAGATATAAGGTCGGATTGGTTGAGTTTGGAAGGAAAGAAAAGAAAAACAATGGATGAGAAAGTGAGGAGTGACCGCGCGCGAAGAGAGGAGGAGAGGAATTCGGTTTTTGATAAGGGAGGGAGGGAAGGCCGTGTTTGGCATGCCCTTTCTTAGTCAGAAATGGATTATTTCGTACCGGAAGTTACCATAATGTCCTCTTTTAATATAAAACCACTTAAACCAGCCTCCAATCTTCTTAAACTTCAAAATATTTTTAGCTTTTCCATTCCCTCATATTTCAAACTCTTCATTTCTTAATTAATTTTGTGCACATTAATTACTCAGAATTTCCAAAAATCTCCAAAAATTCCTAAAAATTCCAAAATTCCTAATTTCTCCATTTATTATTTCCCAAAACACTCTCTGATCCTATATTAATTTTCCCAGGATGTTACACATCCCACGATTTGGTATTAGGGAATTAGGGAATTAGTAACAGAATGTTACAACTTGGTTATCAGTATTTGGTATACGATAACCTAGGACTATGCTGCATTGCATATAGATTGGCAATATACATTGTTGGTATTCCCTTCTTTATGTGCATGAATATCTGCTTTTTGAGATGAATATCACTCATCCCATGGTGGACATGACTCCTGAAGAGTTCGAGAGGTATGGGTTCACAGACAAGATCTCGTTTGGACAGATGGCCTGCCTAGATGCTGAGAGAGCAAGAGCCAAGCCTACCCAAGCGATAAGCAAGGGCAAGGGAAAGGGCAAAGGCAAAGGGAAAAGGAAAGCCCAGGAAGTTGAGGAGGACCCCAACTTTTCAGTGTGGAATGTGAAGATCAGGGCTGTCCATTATCCCAATGGCGAGGTCACTCCCTTCTCTGATGCAACTGGGTTCCCTGGGTTTGAGGAAGTTGAAAATATGAAGAAAGCCTTTGAGGAATCCGTTGAATCTGAGAGACTCAGAAGGGAGAAGGAAGAGGCAGAGCTTCAGAGTATAATTGCTCAGATTGACCAGAGAGAGAAGGATGCCCACATCGCCCAACTTCAAAAGGAGAATGAGGAAAGGCAGAAAGAGAGGGAGAAGAAAAAGAAACACCAACTATAAACCCCACTCTACCCCATGCTTTACCTTAGAAATTTTTTTTTTATTTTTCATGCACAGTTCATTTTTGCATAGTGCTGATTACTTGTGAATGTTATCTGTTTTTGTAATTCTAACTTGTAATCTTTTTGTTCATCAATGATAATTATCTTAGTTGTTTGTGCTTTATCTAATTGTTATTCTTTCATATGGACTTAATTGGAAAACTTAGTTTGTCATCATCAAAAAGGGGGAGATTGTTAGAATCTTAAGTTTTGATGAAGACTAAAATATGAAAGAACGAGCCAAACACTTAGAGAATATTAGGTTAATATAGAACCCCAAGTAAGAGTACAACCGGATGTGGATTTACTTCCGGATGGACTAGGACTAGCGCTCGCGGATGAACATCTCATCCCCCAGCGACAGCAAGTACATCACTAAGTAATAACTCAGTCTAGGAGCATTAGATGTACAAAACCTTGAGACTAAGTTAAGATGCAACCGGATGTGGATTTGCTTCTGATTGCCTTTAGGCTAGCGCTGGCTGTTGGTATGGATAACACTGAGCGCCAGTGAACCTAACCCAACGTCCAGTGGAACTGCTTCCGATTGCTTAGTGACTAGCGCTGGCTGTTGGTTTGGATAACCCTGAGCGTCAGTGAGGAAAATATGAACATAACCCAACGTCCAGTGAAAGTGCTTCCGGATGTGAAATTGCTTCCGGATGTAAAAGGATTCCCTTAGACTAAATGAACTCCCACTGCATGTGACTATGTGTTTATATTGCTAGACTAACGTTCAAGTGCAGCACACTGAGTAATGTTTTTTCCGGATGTGAATCCGCTTCCGCAAGCAATCAGAATGTCAGAACGTTCAGAGCAGTGCAGTGTCAGAGTGCTTTTGGCAGAGCAGAGTTGTCAGAACTACTTTTCAGAGATAAAGCAAAGTCAACCCTGCTAAGCATTAATGAAGCATTAAATGGGCAAACGGTAACTTGGGAAAAACGGCCATATTCAAACGGCTAACCCACCTACCAAGAGTGAGAATACTTGAAGACTATATAAACAAGCTCAACTTCATTTATGAAGACAACTAATATCTTTGACATCTTGAAGAAAGCTAGAGTGAGAAACCCATAAATCCTTCAAGCATTCAAAGCTGCCCAGAAAAGAGAAAGAACATTTAACACATTGAGAGTTCTTTTCATCTACTTATCTTGTACTCTTTGTAGTGAAGTCTCTTCTTGTATTAAGAGCATTCATTGTACTTAAGTGTGTAACACTATCCGTTCTTTAAGAGAACTAAGTCTAGAAAATTCTTTATTTGTAAAGGTTGAACCCTTGCTGGTTGTAAGGGGGAGCTAGTTAGCAAGGTTGCAAGTGAGCCTTGAGTAAAACTTGTGGTTGTAAGGTTGCAAGTGATCCCGTCCAAAACTTGCGGTTGTAAAGGTTCCAGGTGAACCCGTTTGTAAAACCTGGGGATAGTGGAACTGGGTGGTTGAGAACTAGACGTAGGTCAAGAAGACCGAACCAGTATAAACCCTTGTGTTGTTATTGTTCTATTTTTATTTAGTAGCACAATTCACCCCCCCTCTTGTGCATCCATTACTTTCAGATCCTTGAGGTGATTTAGTGAGGGAGGCAAAGTTCCTTCGTCCTTTTGAACAGACTGAGATTCCTCCTTGATGGCATTCTCTGATCGTAGCTTGGTGTGATCGGAGCATCCTTCAATCATACCAGGCATCAGATCATCCTCTGATCGCTTCACCGAAGTCACCTCATCAAAAACAACATGAACAGATTCTTCAACAGTTTGATTTCTTTTATTGTAAACTCTATATGCTTTACTACGGTTAGAGTATCCAATGAAAATACCAATATCAGATTTAGCATCAAATTTTCCTAGATTTAATTTGTCATTATTATGTATAAAGCATTTTGAACCAAAAACACTAAGATGACTGAGATTAGGTTTTCTTCCCTTATAAATTTCATATGGAGTCTTCTGCACTCCTTTTCTAATGTAGGCTCTGTTGGAAATGTAGCAAGCTGTGCTCATTGCATCTGCCCAGATGATTTGAGGAATTTCCTTCTCATTTAGCATGCTACAAGTCATCTCTGTCAAGACCCTGTTCTTCCTTTCAACAACACCATTTTGTCTTCAATTTCAATTCCTTTCTCTTCACAAAGCTCCTTGAACTCTTTGTTCTCAAATTCACCGCCATGATCTGATCTTATTGAGACTATGCTTTGATCCTTTTCATTCTGCAATTTCTTAGCAAGCACACAAAAGGCATCAAAAGCTTCATGTTTGGAGGAAAGAAATGCAACCCAAGTAAATCTTGAATAGTCATCCACTATAACCAGAGTATAGAGATTTCCTCCAAGGCTTTTAACTCTACCTGGTCCAATTAGGTCCATGTGAAGTAATTCCAATGGCCTAGATGTGGAGACTAGCTTTTTAGATTTAAATGATGTTTTTTTTTTGCTTTCCTTTTTGACAAGCTTCACAGATAGTATCATGCTTGAATTTAAAACTGGGAATACCTATCACTAAGTCTCCCTTAATTAATTTTTCTAGTTGAGTGAAATTTACATGAGCTAAGCGTTTGTGCCAAAGCCAACAATTTTCATCTTTTGAAATGAAACATTTTTCTTCTAAATTTTGATTTAATTCTAAAGTATACAGATTTCCATTTCTGCTAGCTTTTAGCTTACAATTTAGATTACTCTTATCTAAATTTAACTTTTGCTTATCTATAACCAGACATTCATTTGAATCAAAAATGACCCAGTTACCTCTGTCAGTGCATTGACTAACACTTAATAAATTATGGCACAAACCGTCTACCAGATAGACTTCTTTGACTGAACCTACTTGTCCTACACCAGTGATTCTGCCACTTTGGTTACCTCCAAAGCTGACTTTAGCTCCTTCCTTTATTTCAAGAGAGTTGAATTTTTCTTTGTCTTCAGTCATGTGTCTAGAGCATCCACTATCAATGTACCATTTTTCTTTGTTTGATGCTCTAAAACATATCTGCACAATTTATACATACTTAGGTACCCAACATTGCTTGGGTCCTTTTGAGTTAGTCAAAGACCACTGATCTGAAGAGATCTTGGTGGCAGATGTCCCTTTGGGGACCCATTTATAGGAATTGCTAATCCCATATTTTCTATGGTAGCAAGAAGATTGGGTGTGCCCCTATTTATTGCAAGAATTACAGAAACTATAAGATGAAGAAGGATAGTATAAGTTTTTCTGAAAAGATGCAAATTTTGTTTTCTTCTGAGGTTTTAGCTTAGGGTTGTAGCCTATACCAGCTCTATCCATGTACCCTTTTTGCTCTTGAAGAATAACTTTCAACATAGTTGATCCTTTAGTAAATTTTTCTAGAGCCGTTGTTAGTTTTTCTTTTTCCTTAATTAATATCTCACAGTTTGAACATTGAATGATGTTGGCTTCATGTTCTTCGTTTGATGTGATCGCAACGTCAGACTCAGGGCTGATCGCAATCATAGATTTAGTACTGATCGCAGTATTAGATTCAGAATTTTATAAAGTTCAGTAACCAAACTATTATATTCATCTTGTAGGTCATAATTTTCAGAATCATTTACCTCAGTATTTTCATGATCGGAGTCATCCGATCTCTGTTGAGCTACCAAGCACAGGTTGGCAGCTTCTTCAGTCTCCTCTTCATCTTCTGAACTATCTCCCCAGATAGATCCTACAAAAGCTTTCTTTTTGTCTTTTTCCTTATACATCTGAAGACTTGGACATTCAGCTTTGAAGTGACCAGACTTCTTGCACTCGAAGCAGACAAGTGCCTTTTCGTTTTTGTAGCTGGATTCTCCTTTCTGAAATCTTCCTTTTCTTTTGAAAAACTTCTTAAACCTTCTTACCATCATTGCCTTCAGTCTGTGAATATGTCTTCAGTCTTTGGAGTACCCTCAGAATCCTTAGGAACAAGGTTTCCGTTTTGAATGATATTCCATAGTCTATATCCATGGGCTTTAATGAAGTTCTCCATTTTGAATCTCCAGAAGGTATAGTTCAGACCATCAAAACCAGGAGGCTTGATGGAAGGAGTTGAGATATCTGGAAGCACATTCTCTAAAGCATCCATCACAAGATCTTTACTTGCCAGATTCGTTGGAATCTAAAAAGGGAAGGTCTGCTCTGACACCAAATGAAAGCGAGGATGCACAAGAGGGGGGGTGAATTGTGCTACAAATTAAAAACTTAAACTACCAATAAAATAAACGCAAATCAATTTATACTGGTTCGACCAAACTCTTGCTTAAGTCCAGTTTACCAACTCCTCGTTGGGTTCCACTAAGTTCAGGTTTTACAACAGGTTCACCTAAGAACCTTTACAAGTGAAGAAATCTCTCTAACACTCCCCCTTACTACCCGTAAGGTCACAATCCTGTTCTAAAGCTCCAAGCTTCAGAACAACCTCAAAACAAAAGAGGATTTAATTAAACACGCTAAGTTCACAGATGAACATATTTTGTTAAACACTTAGGCTTGTGATCGCAGTGACTTAAATGCGCTTAAAGATTTTGACAGAGAGTAGGTGCTTGTTCAGATAGTTCGGTAAAGAGCAATAAATTACACTGTGCTATTTATAGTCTTCAATGGTGAATATAGTCGTTTGACACACTGAGGTGAACACTTGAATCTGTTGGACTCATTTAATGTTTGGTACTTGGTTCTTCTCATGCTGCTTGAAGAAGAAGACGAACAAGAAATGCAGCTTCAAAATTTGACAGCAAATGTTGCTTCTTTTAGGTGAGAAGTTGCTTTGAGAGCATATATGGCGGAAGGCTGAGTCTAACTTCTTCTGATAAAGCATTCTGAATGTGACAGTGTTGATTAGACCAAATTTCATACCTTTAAGCATGTGCATTTGAGCTTAATTAGTGTGGTTTATTTGTTATATTTGATCATTATTGGTACATTTTCATGCGCAAGCTTATGTGTAAATATTTGAAGAATAATAGCCTTATTACTTGCATTTTATGAAACCAAGGGTATTTTGGTCATTTTGACTATGTGATGTGTTTTTCATATAGGGGGGTCCCAAGTGGGCCCCACACACACACCCTTGGTGGAGCTTCAGTGAGATAACTTGGCAAGGAGGAAGGCTAGATGACAAGGACTCAGATTCACATCCGGAAGCACATTTACATCCGGAAGCAGAGTTGCATCTGGAAGCAAAGTGTGATCCAGGAGCAGAAGTTACATCCGGAAGTGGATGTACATCCGGAAGTGAACGTTCTGGAGCTGGCGGACGCAGAGTTACATTCGGAAGCTTAAGCCTATCTGTCAGCGAGTACAAGAGCCAGACTGCACAAGGATCAGAAATGTCAGCTACTTTTCAGAAGTCTTTTGTGCAGAGTAAATTTAAGGCAAAGTCAGCCCTGCAGCTTGAAGGTACTTGGGAAGCATCTTTCCAAATGAGGCAAAATGGGCGCCAATGTCAAATTCAAATCTGGAGGCCTCATTAAGGGCAAAAAGGGAAGCACAATCACTTGGAGAAAAAGGAGGAACCTTTAGAAATGCATGGAGATGAGATCTAGTCCACATTCATTCTCACCTTTTACCAAATACCAAAAATACCCTTTGGGCGATAATTCCAAAGTTACTCACCACTATAAAAGCCCAAATGTCACAAACTTTAACTAACCTTTATATCATAACTTTTTCATTCTCTCACTTTCCACTTTTCTCTCCTCTAACAAACTCTCTCAACTCCATCTTCATCATCTTCATCTACTTCACTTCGAAACTTCCGCCATGTCCAGAACTTCACACCTACCTTCATCCGCCTTCATCTCCATGTCAGGCTAGATCGCCTAGCCTTCTTCTCCAAGGAAATGTGCTTGTAGAATCAACCTATGGCTTCATATGCTTGTAATTTTCTCTTTTAGGTTTCAAGCTATGTGTAAATTTTTGCCTATGTATGTCTAGATTTAGGCTTATATAGGTTAGAGCATCTCTATTTTAGGTGTTCTACTTTATGTTAGTTTGAAATCTCTCTTGATTGTTAAGGACATGAAAACCGAGGCTTAATTCTTGTAGTTTCATACATGTATGTGTGTGCGATTAGCTCCTCTTACATTTGTGGAATGAATTTGTTTCCTAAATGCTAGATCTAGTGTTTAGTGTTGCTTATGGTATGTTCTTGGCTTGAAAGAGCTTAAGGCTTGATTAAATTAGTTAAACTCTTGTAGAATTCTTTGATTAAAGAGGTCTCAAGGATTTAATTAGTTTATATTAAGTGAAACAAGTATATGAAGTCCGATTAAATGTAAGCACGGAGTACTTGAAGAAGGAGGTACCTTCCATTCCATACTTTCACACTTTTAATTCTGTTAGTTGTAGTTTTTACTAGTTTTAATTAGTCTTAGATAATAAACTCGCACACAACCTGTTTGATAATTTGCTTAACTTGTGATTATTTGACCTAAGCAAGAGATAAAACCGAACTGTGAATTGACCTAGGACTTGCTGCTAACTACTGTAGTTTAATTCTAGTTTTATTTGTTTTAGCTCTTTTTAGACGACGAAAAAGAGTTAAATCATACTTTTGTACTTCTTTTGCTTTCTGGTCGACACTTCGATCAGGCATTGATTGCACTTGCTACGATCAGATGCTGCATACTCATATCACACATTAAAAGCATAACAGTTTCAATCACTTGATACTCCAATCACTAATTCATTATGGTTCCGATCAGTCCGTGATCTAATCTTCTTAGTTTTGCTTAGACTCGCTCTGATTGATATTCCAATCACTATTTTAACTTATATTCTTTATTATTTCATGATCACTTGATTCTAAGTTATTCATGATCGCAACTATCTAGTGATTACTATGTCTTAGCCTAATTGCTATGTCTTGTGATCGCTTCGTCTTATCTTGATTGCAGCGTCTTATGATTGCTATGTCTAAGTCTGATTGCAATGTCTTATGATAGCTATGTCTATCTCCTGATTGCAAGTGGTTATTTAGTGATCGCACTGTTTATGATCGCTATTAGTTATCATCAAAACTTAAGATTCTAACAAATTGCACATGCTTAAACATATAAAATTCGGCTCAATCAAATCCCCCACACTTAAGCTTTGCACTCCGGTCAAAGTCATGTCAAAAAGACTAACTCAATCATATGGCATAATGAAGGCAAATGGAATTTGCATAGCATACAAGTTGATGTTTTTGAACCTTTCCCTAAAGCATCACATAGGCCACATTTAAGAATACAAAGTGAATGATAGTTTAACAAGCAACTAAAATTAAGGAGGAGTGCCAATAGAGATTTTTCCTCATCGGGTTAAAGTGTTTAACTCATTCACTCAAAGTTAGGAAAGATGCCTAACTAGGGACTTGTGATCACTCTTTGGCTCAACTCTCTTCACCTTACCATAGGCATGTAGTAGCTCTTAGTTCCCCACCCATTATGTTGCATGACACAATTAAATCTAGATGACTTTGGGGTTACATAGAAGACTAATATGAATGGTGAATCATGGAAGATAGTCAATGACCGATGTTATGAACAAGTAACTACCACATATAAATGCAATATAATGAGCTTAGTCCAATCAAGCATGCTATATATCACTATCTTTTTTTTTCCAAGCACTTTGTGCTTCTCTAAATTTTTTTCTTTTCACTCTTATGCCTTTGGCATATATTAGCACTTTGTGCTTTCTTTTTTTTTCTTTTCTCTTTTAGGCCTTCGGCCTTATTTTTTTTCTTCTTTTCTTTTCTTTCCTTGGCCTTTGGCCATCTCTCTTTCCTTTTCTTTACTCAAGGCTCTCGGCCACTTGTTGTTTCTCACCATGTAGCATGCTTTTCACAAGATACAACAGTACAATACTAATATAAATGCAAGTATATGCGATAGTAACTTATTCACATATTGGTCAAGGTGGTAGAAAAGAAAAGTGAATGGCCCAAAGGGGTTAATCAAAGGGTAATTTTTGTTGGCTTAGTGTTTGGGTCAAAGGAGTTTAGAAATGAAATGCCCCTATCCTTTTCAATCATGTCATGCATTGTGATCTTGAACAAGAGCTGAGACAAGTTCTAGGAGGTAAAGTAGACAATTGGCCCACTCAATTCGGTTGGAGGCTTTCTCACTTTTGTGGCTTACTCAAATTAGTCACTACCTCCCTAAGAAGAGTTAAATGAGAAACTAACACCCTCTTTATACCTTAAAAGTGCCCATGCAATGTCTTAAGTACTCATTCCAAAAATTCTACTTGCATACTAGAGGAAAATTCCATTTGCTCGAATATTGCCCATATTTTCAGGCTCTCAGCCCGCTTTCAGCCCACATTATATGGGCTCAACATTTCCATCCCGACTTTGTTTTTTAAGGTTCAGGTTGAGCCCGTCGGGCCAAGCTGAAAGTCCCGGCTCTACCTTGAAGTAACCAATGTGGTCCAATTTTACCATCTGGCGAATGTAATGTTGACACATGGAATGTAATGTTGCCATGTGGACGACATGTGTCAACGTTACATTCATCGGAGGGTAAAATTGGACTTCTTTGGTTACTTTAAGGATAAAGTTGTACCTGATGTTAGTTTAGGGTGCTCAGTGGTCCAGGATGGTTACTTGAAGGGCAAAATAGGGTCATTGCCCTTTTGTTTAACATTACACACACACACACACATGAATGTGGGAATGTTAATCTACTTTGTTTAACCATGTAGTTGTGGTACTTTTATTTGTGTGTGTATATATATATATATATATATATATATATATATATATATTGTTAACATTTCCACATGCATGTCATGTATCTTGTTTAACTACTATATACATTGCAAATTATAATTTCCCAAATCAGTCCTCAAATTGGTCAGAAAGAAAGAAATAATCAATTCCAACGAAAATCAACATGCACTAAAATCTAATACTCTATTTCATTTCTACTAATTAGCTTAATAGAAATTTTGACCCATATACCCCCCCCCAAAAAAAACCCATCGAATTTGGAACCCCAAATCTGGGTCTTTAAATCATTGATTGCACCAGACTTTTGCATATATTTTCATGGCCAAATCCATTGAATTAATGCATGTTTTGATGATAATTGCACCTAATTTACATAGATTCTAACTATTGCACTAGTTGTTGGAATTTGTTCTAATTAAGGGCAATTTAGGCTTTTTTTTAACATGCTATAATGTTTTACATGTTTCAAAGAACATTTTGATGCTACCTTTGAGACATTTGAATATGTAGGTTGGGAGGTTGAAGGTGAAGATTCAAGAAAAAGGGTCAAAATAACGTTTCTGGATGAAGTTTGCATTTTAGTGCTGAGGCAGGCCAACTGGCGAGCCACTGGCAAGCCACTCCCAAACTTCCCCAAGGTCGAAAACACCAAGATCTCTTAGGTTTTTCATCATTCCTCTCAATCCCCACTCAAATCCACCTTATTCCACTTCAAATCTCTCATCATTCTTCTCTTCTACTACCATTTCCACTCCATTTCTACCACCCACCTTCTCTAACCTCCATCTTCTTCCATGGCAGCACCCTTGGATGAGTTTGAGCTTTCATCTACTATGAGTGGCTAAACATTCTTGGGTATTTGGTGATGAGAAGATGGTGCAAAGCTTCATGGGCTTCATAGGGGACTTTCTCTTGTTTCATGCTCTTTCATTGTATATTTGGGATGTGTGGTTGCTATTCCTCATGTATTTTGGGTAGAGACATGACTTTATCTTTCTATTTGTGATGGATTGATATCATATGTATTAGATACTAAGTTTTTATGTTGAATGTTATGGATTTCCTTATTTCCTATGTGAATTGATTCATGATGCTTTTCATGCTTTAAGTGGTTGCTTGGTTTGAATAGCTAGTGCTTCAATTAGGTTGTTGTGGTTGCACTTCCTTAAAGAGGATTTCGATTTACAAACTTGTTTCTAATACACACCAAGGGATCTTAAATCCAATTGCAAGCAATAATCAATTTCAAGTGGTTGCTTAGTTGATTATTGATTGTAGTTGGATGACCCCAAGTGATTGCTTGGGGGTTTTTATATAAAACTTGGTGACCCTTTTGAACTCCCATATCTTTGAAAGAAGCATTTGCACCATAAGATCATCACCAAAGCCCTCTCCTTCATTAATTTGATTTTAAACCTAAGCAATTTATCTCTTCATAAACTAAAAACAACCAAAAACAAGTTTTGCTTTATTTTAGTAAATTTAATCAATGTTTCAAAATACCAAAAATCACACCCCTTTTATATCAATTCTTATTTGCATTTAGCTTAATTAGGGTAGTTAAAGGACTCCACAAAGTGAGACGACCCGGGGATTGCACCCTATTTGCAATCCTTGGATTTAAATTGTGATTTTAACCCCCAAGGCGATTGGTTCACGGTTAAATCAATCATTTCAACCCAAAAGTTGATTAAATGTTGAAATCCTCCTCCAACCAACAAAAATGAAAGTTTAAACGTTATTTTGATTAGTTAGTACAGCCGGTAATATGAGTCGAACCCACAGGTTGAGCCCGGCAACCCGTGGATTTGGACAGGGTCAGGGTTGGTAAAATCCCAACCCATTTAAAACCGACCATTTTGACCCAGCCCATTCAACCCGCGGGTTAACATGAGTTAGCTCGACTGGTTGGCGGGCCAACCTTGCTTTTTTTTTAATACACACACACACACCAACACACATATTAAACAAACCCTAACCCCTTACTATACACCAAACCTGTCGGCTACACCTCCCTCAAACCTCAACACTTTGTTCTTTCTCTCTAAACCATATGTTATCCTTCTAAATCCCTCTCCGATTCTTTCGCTCCCCAAACAATTTCATAAACTCTCAAATCCTTGATCTCTAAACCATTTGTTCTCCTTATAAATTCCTCCCTTATTTGTTTTGTTTGTGACAAATGGAGTTGAGGAGGAGGAAGTTATTGAAGTTTCGATTGCCTAATGATGGAGTTTTAGTTTGCTTTAGTTGACCTTTGTATTTTGTACTTTTGGTGCACTAGACTTGTATTATTTGGTTGAATTTGGCTAAACTTGTTTTATTTATGATAATTTTTAGTCGGTGTTGATATTATTAGAATTTAGAATGTTCATATTTTTTATGTGCATCGCATCGCCCTATCGCATGGGCAATGAGTGACTAGGCCGCTCATATATTTTTTGTCTAGAATTTTTTTTAAAGTGACGGGTTGGGAGGGTTGACCCTGTAACCCTGCAGACCGGGTTAGGGTTGGCCAAATTTCAGCCCATTTAAAACTGGTCGTTCTGACCTTGCTCATCTGACCTTGGGTTGGGACAGGCCAACCCATAACCCGCGGGCCAACCCATATTACCGGCTCTATTAGTTAGAAAACCTAAAATCCCCCAAAACTCAACCCTCCTCTCATATTTCGCCCAAAACGCAGAAATGAAGGGTATGGATGAGTAGAGAGGAGTCACCTGAACTCAAATATGTGATTGCATGTGAGATCGAAGGCCGGCCGCCGTGAAACGCCGTTGGAAGCCGATGGAATGTTGAAGAAAAATGAGAGAGTGGGAGAAGGGAGATGTCAGGTTTGAAGTGAGGAAGATAAAGAGAAGTCATGAAGAAAGAAAGGTAAAGTGATTTTACTTTTTAATAAGATAGACTCGCGAAATGACCCATTTGCCCTTCCCTTCTAACTCTATTTACTTTCTTATTTTCAGTTTAATCAAAGATGAGTTATAGAAACAAGGGAAAATCCCAAATAAATCCCTCCCAACACCCAAAAGGACAAGTGAGGAACCTAAACTTCCAAAAGGACTATGAAGGAACCGGCACCTACCTGTCATTTTAATATTTTGCAAAAATACAAAATTGTCCCCATCCTAAAACACAAATTACTTTGCCTCAGTCTACACTCGCTGTCTGTTCCTTGTGTATGACTAGAAACAAACCAAGAGAGGGTGAACCAATACCAGATATACCTGAACTTGAGAGATACCTCACCAAATTAAGGAAAGAACATAAAGCAACAACCTCTACCCCTTCTCTAATAGTTGAGCATCATTATTCAATAGGATCTAGTTTTGAGAGTGACGTGGAAACTATTATTGAGAGTGAACCTAGTAGAAACATGGAACAAAATAATGATGAAGAGGAGTTTGAGAGACAAGAGGAAGAGGAATATGAGAGACAAGAGGAAGAGCAAGAAGAGGGCGATCATGGTGGCGGCCAAGGACGAGGTCAAGTTTTCAATGAGGGTGAGAGATATAGACGTAGGACCATTAGGGATGCCACTTCCACTACGGTTGACCATAATCCCTTCATGAATGCTTTCCCCACAGTTAACACTGATTATGAGATTAAAGGTTTATTGATCCAGTCCTTACCTAAGTTTTATGGTTTGCAAGATGATGAGCCCACCGATCATTTAGATGAGATTTTCCTTCACTGTAACACAATGAAACCTGCACGAGCTCATTTTGACGATGTTATGTGGAGGGTATTCCATTTGACTTTGGAGGGCAAAGCCAAGCAATGGTATATGAGTTTGCCAATCTATGATCCCGATGCCCTAGCTTCATGGCAAAACCTCAAACAAGCATTCTTGGAGAAATTCTATCCGGCTACCAAAACCTCTGCAAGAAGGAAAGAGATCAACAAATGAATCAAGAGCCGGATGAATCACTTTATGAGTATTGGACACGATTCCAAGAGTTGCTAAAGAAGTGTCCTCATCACAGAATCCCAGATGATCAGTTGGCTCAAACATTTTATGATGGGTTGAAAGAGATGGATCAAGATAAGTTAGATGCGGCTTCCGGTGGTTCTTTCATTGACTTCACCCCGGAGGAAGCATGGCCTTTGGTTAAGAAACTTGCTTTGGCAAAACAAAAGCACACTTCAAGACGACCAACAAGGATTTTGAACAAGGTTGAGACCACTTCATCCCATATGCCTCAGTTTGATAGGTTGGAGGCCGAGATCAAAGCCATTCACTCAAGGTTGGATAGGATCTCTAGCCCTCCTTCACCATGTAGCCCTAAAGGTAATGAGTTGGTTGCCCCTTCATGTGAGATTTGTGTTTCGGTTTTGCATCTCTCTAGCAATTGCCCACATAAGACTGAAGAATGCAATGCTATGTACCAACAAAGGCAAGGGACCAATCAAAGGTGGGATCCCTACTCAAATACCTATAATGAGGGATGGAGACAACATCCTAACTTTAGATGGAGGCAAGGAGACAATCCTCCAAGAAACATGCAAGGAGATTCATCACAAAGCATGGTTCCAATGAGGAGAGACAAGACACCAAGTGACGGTGATGATGTTAGCAAAAGTCTTGCTATAGGGTTTCGCAACATGGAGAGTTTGATCACCTCCAAAGCTAATGAGACAAGGGATTGTATGAAATCCGAGCTTGAGAAAGTAGATAATCGGATGGCCCAATGGGAGATAAAGAATGCTGATTTGGAAGAGTATGTGATGAAGCTCTCCAACTCCTTCAATGAACTTCAAGCTAGAACAAGTGGCCTCACTCCTTCTAACACGGTGATAAATCCCAAGTCCTTGAACGCCATCAACTTGAGAAGTGGAAAGACACTCCACCCAATAATCCCACCAAAGAAGCGTGTTCAATTTGTGGTTGATAAGGAAGAAGGTGAGGAGGAACCGGTTGATGAAGAGATAGTGGTTGAGGACCCTCAATCACCAATCATAAGCCCTCCTTTGAGTCCCATATCATTTGATCCCTATGAAAGTGCTAAAGAAAGGGAACTCTTTACTAGAAAGAAGTACACCTTGAAAGAACCGATGGATGCACAACCCCCAACACCACCCAAAGGCTTGAAAAGGGTTAAGCTCCCAAGTGTCCATGAGAAAGGAGAGACAAGCAACACCCAAGATACCTTGGCCAAACCTCCGGCCAAGGAGGTAACTATCTCTCAACTCCCTTTTCCTAAATCTTATTTTAGAAGTAAAAAGAAGCATGATGAAAATGTTGAAAAAGAAATGCTTGATTTGTTTAGCAAGTTGCATGTGAATGTGCCTTTCTTTCAATTGGTTAAGTCTATACCTAGTTATTGCAAATTTTTAAAAGACTTGTGCACTAATAAAAGAAAGTTTAGGCCTAATGAGAGAATTCAATTGAATCCAAGTGTGTCGGCCCTCTTTAAGCCACACCTCCCGGTCAAATGCCAAGACCCCGGATCTTTCACGGTCCCTTGCACTATTGGCAATATGACAATCACCAATGCATTGTTGGATTTAGGAGCGGCTATCAATGTGATGTCTAGTGCGATTTTCACTTCTTTGGGCATTACTGGTTTAAAAAATACAAGTGTTGTTTTACAATTGGCCGATCGCACGCTTCGATATCCACAAGGCATTGTTGAGGACATACTTGTTAAAGTTAAAGATTTGGTCTTCCCAGCTGATTTCTATGTTTTAGACATGACTAGTGATGCTTGTGAATCCACACTCATTTTGGGTAGGCCATTCATGAGAACCGCTGGTGCTATGATTGATATGAAAGATGGGAAAATCACAATGGAGGTTGGGGACCACAAAATTAGCTTTAACATGTATGAGGCAATGAGGCACCCTCATGAGGATTATTCTCTTCTTGCTTTAAATGTGATTGATATTGCATTAGAAGATGCCATTGAGGAACATGAGCTTAGCATGCATTCATATGATTGCTCTACTGACCTTGATGCTTATGATTCTTATTTCTCTTCTCTTCCCTCTATTCATTCCTTCTTTTCCATGAGTAATGATGTGCATGATCATGATCCTTTGACAATTGATTGTTTGATTTCCATCTCCATGGTTTCTTCTTGTCCACTAACCGATAGTGTAGACATTCCTCGTCTACTCTATCCCTTTTATGTGATGATACCTTTGGAGAGGATATGTTTTCAAATGATGCAGGTCACAAATTGATTAAGGAGTATGAATTTGATGTTGGAAGCCAAAATTTGGATGATTTGAGCTCAAAGGGGATAGCCCTCACTCCAACAAGAACCATATCCCAATTGTCCCATGTCGTACAAGGGCCACTTTCTAATCTCTCTCCTCTTGATTTGCATTTGAGACCTAAGATTTCTACCCACACACTTCAATACTTGAATGACTTGGTTTCAAGTTGTGATGTAGGTGTTGTGGATGACTGTTCCCCAAGGCAAGTTGATGTTATAGATCGACCTAGTGTTGTTTCAGCCCTTGGGAAGACCAATGGACAAGTTACAAAGTCTATGAGACCTAGTCTACCTATTCCTAGTGGGTCTACAAAGGGGAGTGCTTCTATAACTCTTTCTCTCCCTACTCTTGTTCCCTCTGTTTTGGAACCCCCCACTGTGGAACTTAAGCCTTTGCCAAACAATCTTAAATATGCTTTTCTTGCTTCCAATGACAAATTGCCGGTTACTATTTCTAATACTTTGAGTGTAATTGAGGAGGCTAGATTGCTTGATGTTTTGAAAAGATATAGTAAGGCTATAGGTTGGACTTTAGCTGATATTCCGGGTTTAAACCCAACTATTTGCACTCACAGGATTTTATTGAAAGAGGATTCTAGACCTCTTAGGCAACCTCAAAGGAGGCTTAACCCCCTCATTCTCGATGTTGTGCGAAAGGAGGTCACAAAACTCCTTAGTGCCGGCATTATATATCCGATATCGGATAGTGAGTGGGTTTCGCCGGTCCAAGTGGTGCCTAAGAAGTCCGGAATCACAGTTTTAAAAAATGAGAACAATGAGTTAATTCCAACAAGAGTGCAAAATAGTTGGAGGGTTTGCATAGACTATAGGAAACTGAATGATGCCACAAGAAAAGACCATTTCCCCTTTCCATTCATTGACCAAATGTTGGAACGGTTGGCGGGTCGCAGTCACTATTGTTTCTTAGATGGCTATTCCGGGTATTTTCAGATTTCTATAGCTCCCGAGGACCAAGAAAAGACTACCTTTACTTGTCCATTTGGTACTTTTGCCTATAGGCGCATGCCCTTTGGTCTATGCAATGCGCCGGGTACCTTCCAACGATGCATGATGAGCATTTTCTCTGATATGCTTGATGATTGCTTGGAAGTCTTTATGGATGATTTTACCCTCTTTGGTGATTCATTTGATACTTGTTTGCATAGTCTTGAGAGAGTCTTGGCCCGGTGTGTTGAAAAGAATTTGGTCTTAAATTATGAAAAGTGTCATTTCATGGTCACACATGGTATTGTTCTAGGACATTTAGTTTCACATCGTGGCATAGCGGTAGATAAAGCTAAAACTGAGGTGATTTCGTCTTTGCCTTATCCCACGTGCATCAAAGAGCTTCGCTCTTTCTTGGGACATGTAGGCTTTTATAGACGCTTCATCAAGGGATTTTCCCATATTGCATTACCTCTCTCTCATTTGCTTCAAAAAGATGTTGATTTTGTGTTTGATGAAAAATGCATACAAGCTTTCGAAACCTTGAAGCAAGCACTCTTGGAGCCTCCTATTCTCATTGCTCCAAATTGGTCATTGCCCTTTGAATTGGCATGTGATGCCTCCAACTATGCAGTTGGTGCCATGCTAGGTCAAAGGCACAATGGGAAACCACATGTGATTGCCTATGCATCAAAGACTTTGGATTGTGCACAAAGGAATTATACCACAACTGAAAAAGAGCTTTTTGCCATTGTCTTTGCATTAGATAAATTCAGACAATATTTGTTGCATTCTGTGGTTGTTGTCTTTACTGACCATGCAGCTCTCAAGTTCTTGTTCACCAAGCCTCACTCAAAGCCTAGGCTCCTGAGGTGGACACTTTTGTTGCAAGAGTTTGATCTACATATCAAGGATCGCGCCGGCAATGCCAACTTGGTAGCCAACCACTTGAGTAGACTTCCGGAGAACACTAGAGGAGTAGATCTTTCTGACATTGTTTGTGAGAATTTCCCTGATTCCTCCTTGTGCTTGGTTGAGGTTGAGGAGCCTTGGTATGCCCTTATTGTTAATTATCTTGTTTGTGAACTCACTCCGGAGGATATGACTCCATTCCAAGTGCAAAAGTTAAAGAAAGAAGCTCACCATTATTTTTGGGAAGATCCTCACATGTGGAGACTTTGCAATGATCAGATCATTCGGAGGTGTGTCCCAGAGTCTGAGTCCTATGATATACTCTTTGCTTACCACTCAATGGTTTGTGCTGGACACTATAGTTCTAGGAAGACTGCAAGGAAAGTCTTAGAAGCAGGATTTTATTGGCCAACTCTTTTTAAAGATGCTTATGGGTTCTGCAAATCTTGTGACAAGTGTCAGAAATTTGGGGGAAGTGTGACAAAGAGACACGAGATGCCACAAAGGCCAATCTTAGTTTGTGAGCTTTTTGATGTTTGGGGGATAGACTTCATGAGACCCTTTCCACCTTCATCGGGTTATATCTACATTTTGCTTGCCGTTGATTATCTCTCTAGATGGGTATAAGCTATTCCAACACGTAAGGATGATGCACCTACAGTCTCCAAGTTCCTAAGGTCCAACATATTTAGTAGATTTGGTGTACCAAGAGGTTTGATTAGTGATAGAGGCACTCACTTCTGCAACAAGCTTCTTGATAACCTGCTTACTAAGTATGGAGTTGCCCATAGAGTGTCCAGCCCTTATCATCCACAAACAAATGGCCAAGCAGAAGTGTCAAATAGGGATATAAAGCACATTCTTGAAAAAATTGTGAAGCCATCAAGGAAGGACTGGAGTGATAGGATTGATGATGCATTGTGGGCATACCGGACAGCATTTAAGACCCCTTTGGGTATGTCTCCTTACCGGATTGTCTTTGGGAAAGCTTGTCACTTGCCGGGGGAGTTGGAACATAAATCTTATTGGGCCATTAAGCAATGCAACATGGAGTTGGATGCTTCTGGGAAAGAAAGAATGCTCCAAATGCAAGAACTGAATGAGTTGCGCCTCCATGCCTTTGAGAGCTCAAGGCTTTACAAGGAAAAGACCAAGTTGCTTCATGATAGCAAGATCATTAATCGTAACTTCAATGTTGGAGACTGAGTCCTTATGTACCAAACCCGTTTCCGCCACGGTCATGGAAAGCTCACATCAAATTGGGTTGGGCCATACAAAGTGATCAAGGTCAAGAAGTATGGAATGATGCAGTTAGTTGAGGAGAGTAGCGGCAAAGAGTTTGTTTCCAATGGCCACCTCCTCAGATCCTACCATGAGCCTTCATTGAAGCCTCCATGAGGCCAGGTTGTCCCTTTCCCTTAACTATTTTATTTTTGTGCATCTGAGCTTAATTGTGGCCATTATATTATCTTGTGTTTGCATAGACCAAGTGTGGGGGAGGGACATCCTTTTAATAAAAACAGATGTAGTTGTATTTCAATTCAATAAGAACCCCTTATGATGTCATTTTCTTATTGCACCATGTCGCATTGGGGACAATGCAAAATTTCAGTGTGGGGGAGAGACTTGTGGTGGTCATGTTTGATTCATTGGGCTTGTGCCATTTCCACATTAGTGTCAATTTTTCAAAAACAAAAAAAAAATTTCCTTCCAAACTTCCAATTTTTCATTTTTTTCTTTCAAACCTAATGTGGAAAAACTTTTGAAAACCTATGGGGCAAGATTAGAACCTACCAAATTTTCAACAAGTTAGTATTGAATCAATACCAAGCATATGCATTTTGTCAATTGGCCTTGCAATTAGACTTATCTTTGGCATGAGAGTAGCCCTTCTTGTGAGGATTTTTGAGCCTTTAATTCATTTCAAGAGTGACTTGCTCAATTATTCAATTTCTAGAATTTGTTTCTACTCTTAGTCAAAGCTTATGTATTCATGTTTGGATATGATTGAGGCATTCATTTCTAAACCCTATGACCCAAACACTTAACCAACAAATATATCCGTTGTTTCACCCCTTTGGAAACATGCATCCATAGCATATACTTGCATTTCCATTGTTCTTGTATTGTTGTATGTTTTGAAAAAGCATGCTACATAGTAAAAAAAAAGAAGAGGCCAAGAGCCTAAAGAGAGAAAGAATAAAATGTGGCCAAAGGCCAAGAAAAAAAGAGTAAAAGCACAAAGTGCTAATGTATGTCAAAGGCATGGTGTGAAAAGAAATGAGAGGAAGCACAAAGTGCTTGTGAAAAAAAAATTGAGAAAAACAGCGGCATGTAGTATGCTAGTATGGAAATGTTATGACTTGAGTTACCATTTGTTGTATTGCATTTATATGTGGTGGATAATTGTTTGCATAATTGGTCATTGACTTTATTCCATTATTCATCATTCATTATTAGCCTTCTCCATCATTTTAACCCCACAAAGTCCTCTTGATCCATTCATGAGTGCATGCATAGTGGAGATATTAGACTAGTCATAAGCCTATGGTTAAATTGTTTATTGAGCAAGTAGAGTGACAAATTCCACATTAGGTGAGGAGTGTGAAACACTATTATCTTGAGAGTTCTCATCGCCATAAGTCATGTCCAATTGCATTGTCAATTATCATTATGCATATTCTTGCCTATTGATTCATGCTAACTTGATGACTACTGATTTGTTAAAATCTTGTATTCTTGGCAATGTACCCTTTGTCCAGGAGTACAAAGGTCTAAGTGTGGGGGAAATGATTGCACCAGACTTTTGCATATATTTTCATGGCCAAATCCATTGAATTAATGCATGTTTTGATGATAATTGCACCTAATTTACATAGATTCTAACTATTGCACTAGTTGTTGGAATTTGTTCTAATTAAGGGCAATTTAGGCTTTTTTTTAACATGCTATAATGTTTTACATGTTTCAAAGAACATTTTGATGCTACCTTTGAGACATTTGAATATGTAGGTTGGGAGGTTGAAGGTGAAGATTCAAGAAAAAGGGTCAAAATAACGTTTCTGGATGAAGTTTGCATTTTAGTGCTGAGGCAGGCCAACTGGCGAGACACTCGCCACTTGCTCGCCAGTTGGCGACCCACTGGCGAGTACATTCGGGTAACTCATCACTCGCTCGCCAGTTGGCGAGCCACTGGCAAGCCTGACACTGTCAAAAAATCAGACGCGATTTTTAGGGTTTCTTGGGCCTATAAAAGCTTCCTATCATGACCCAAACCATTCCCAAACTTCCCCAAGGTCGAAAACACCAAGATCTCTTAGGTTTTTCATCATTCCTCTCAATCCCCACTCAAATCCACCTTATTCTACTTCAAATCTCTCATCATTCCTCTCTTCTACTACCATTTCCACTCCATTTCTACAACCCACCTTCTCCAACCTCCATCTTCTTCCATGGCAGCACCCTTGGATGAGTTTGAGCTTTCATCTACTATGAGTGGCTAAACATTCTTGGGTATTTGGTGATGAGAAGATGGTGCAAAGCTTCATGGGCTTCATAGGGGACTTTCTCTTGTTTCATGCTCTTTCATTGTATATTTGGGATGTGTGGTTGCTATTCCTCATGTATTTTGGGTAGAGACATGACTTTATCTTTCTATTTGTGATGGATTGATATCATATGTATTAGATACTAAGTTTGTATGTTGAATGTTATGGATTTCCTTATTTCCTATGTGAATTGATTCATGATGCTTTTCATGCTTTAAGTGGTTGCTTGGTTTGAATAGCTAGTGCTTCAATTAAGTTGTTGTGGTTGCACTTCCTTAAAGAGGATTTCGATTTACAAACTTGTTTCTAATACACACCAAGGGATCTTAAATCCAATTGCAAGCAATAATCAATTTCAAGTGGTTGCTTAGTTGATTATTGATTGTAGTTGGATGACCCCAAGTGATTGCTTGGTGGTTTTTATATAAAACTTGGTGACCCTTTTGAACTCCCATATCTTTGAAAGAAGCATTTGCACCATAAGATCATCACCAAAGCCCTCCTTCATTAATTTGATTTTAAACCTAAGCAATTTATCTCTTTATAAACTAAAAACAACCAAAAACAAGTTTTGCTTTATTTTAGTAAATTTAATCAATGTTTCAAAATACCAAAAATCACACCCCTTTTATATCAATTCTTATTTGCATTTAGCTTAATTAGGGTAGTTAAAGGACTCCACAAAGTGAGACGACCCGGGGATTGCACCCTATTTGCAATCCTTGGATTTAAATTGTGATTTTAACCCCCAAGGCGATTGGTTCACGGTTAAATCAATCATTCCAACCCAAAAGTTGATTAAATGTTGAAATCCTCCTCCAACCAACAAAAATGAAAGTTTAAACGTTATTTTGATTAGTTAGTACAGCCGGTAATATGAGTCGAACCCACAGGTTGAGCCCGGCAACCCGTGGATTTGGACAGGGTCAGGGTTGGTAAAATCCCAACCCATTTAAAACCGACCATTTTGACCCAGCCCATTCAACCCGCGGGTTAACATGAGTTAGCTCGACGGGTTGGCTGGCCAACCTTGCTTTTTTTTTAATACACACACACACACCAACACACATATTAAACAAACCCTAACCCCTTACTATACACCAAACCTATCGGCTACACCTCCCTCAAACCTCAACACTTTGTTCTTTCTCTCTAAACCATTTGTTATCCTTCTAAATCCCTCTCCGATTCTTTCGCTCCCCAAACAATTTCATAAACTCTCAAATCCTTGATCTCTAAACCATTTGTTCTCCTTATAAATTCCTCCCTTATTTGTTTTGTTTGTGACAAATGGAGTTGAGGAGGAGGAAGTTATTGATGTTTCGATTGCCTAATGATGTAGTTTTAGTTTGCTTTATTTGACCTTTGTATTTTGTACTTTTGGTGCACTAGACTTGTATTATTTGGTTGAATTTGGCTAAACTTGTTTTATTTATGATAATTTTTAGTCGGTGTTGATATTATTAGAATTTAGAATGTTCATATTTTTTATATGCATCGCATCGCTCTATCGCATGGGCAATGAGTGACTAGGCCGCTTATATATTTTTTGTCTAGAATATTTTTTAAAGTGACGGGTTGGGAGGGTTGACCCTGTAACCCTGCAGACCGGGTTAGGGTTGGCCAAATTTCAGCCCATTTAAAACTGGCCGTTCTGACCTTGCTCATCTGACCTTGGGTTGGGACAGGCCAACTCATAACCCGCGGGCCAACCCATATTACCGGCCCTATTAGTTAGAAAACCTAAAATCCCCCAAAACTCAACCCTCCTCTCATATTTCGCCCAAAACGTAGAAATGAAGGGTATGGATGAGTAGAGAGGAGTCACCTGAACTCAAATATGTGATTGCATGTGAGATCGAAGGCCGGCCGCCGTGAAACGCCGTTGGAAGCCAATGGAATGTTGAAGAAAAATGAGAGAGTGGGAGAAGGGAGATGTCGGGTTTGAAGTGAGGAAGATAAAGAGAAGTCATGAAGAAAGAAAGGTAAAGTGTTTTTACTTTTTAATAAGATAGACTCGCGAAATGACCCATTTGCCCTTCCCTTCTAACTCTATTTACTTCCTTATTTTCAGTTTAATCAAAGATGAGTTATAGAAACAAGGGAAAATCCCAAATAAATCCCTCCCAACACCCAAAAGGACAAGTGAGGAACCTAAACTTCCAAAAGGACTATGAAGGATCCGGCACCTACCTGTCATTTTAATATTTTGCAAAAATACAAAATTGTCCCCATCCTAAAACACAAATTACTATCTCACCCTAAACCCACCCTAACACCCACTCTCTTCTAGCAATTTGTGTTTTAAGATGGAGGCAATTTTGCCTTTTTGCAAAATTTTAAAATGACAGGTAGGTGTTGGTTCCTTCATAGTCCTTTTGGAAGTTTAGGTTCCTCACTTGTCCTCTTGGGTATTAGGAGGGATTTATTTGGGATTTTCCCTAGATATAATTTTTTGCATAAATTCATGTTTTCTTTCACCAAAATGATGTCTAGACTTTAAAGTATTTTCATAAAATTTCAAAATGAATATTTAGTCTTTAACCAGTATTTCTTTAATTTCTAACAAAAATAGCTATAATAATTTCTTAAAATATATTTATCCTCATTTAATTTTTCTAAATTGCTTTTTGATTCTCTAATGATATCCTAAGACTTTAATTAATTATTCAATATCCCAAATTTGAAAATTGGGGTGTTAAGTTAATTAAAATTATAAGACCACTTTACCAATTTTGGAGAGATTAAGGAAGGTGGTTAAGTTAATTAAAATTAAGTGATCTTCCCAAAATACCCCTCACCTAAATTTAAAATCAAATAAGCAGCATCTTAAGAAAAAAAAGGAGATATGCCCCACTTTCTCTTCCTCTTTCTCTTCCATGCTCATCTCTCCTCCGATCTCTCTCTCCTTCCAGAAGATTCTGCAAATCTCCATATTCATCTTCATCACCACCACCATATTCCTCTTTAGCTTCCAATATGCGTTCTAATTCGCCAAGCGGTACGGTGAAAAACCAAAGTAATCGTAAGAAACGAACCTATATGCATTCTCCGACTACTACACATTCTGGTTCCTTTCGATGTAGCGTTCACAATGGAGGCGCACCGTGGTGGATCGCGGCAGACCGTGGCGGCACCGTATGGTTAAAATGGACTTAAGCTCATAGATCGGCCATGACAAACCTGCTTGTGAGAATCGGTAATGTTGAAGGAAATCTGTGGAATAATGAGATCTTGTTAAAGAATTGATTTATAGAGATGGTTGAATTAGCAGGTTAATTAGATTAGAGAACAAGATATTGAAGAATCTGGAGGGGATAATGGTTTAGTGCGTGTGGGATTTTATATGATTTTTTGCAGGTGGAAGGAAGTTGGAAAGAAGAATTGAATTCATGAAATTAAGAAAGAGGGAAGGAGTAATTTGATTGTAAAAGGAGTATAGGGGTAATTTGGGGAACAATTTGGACAAAATAGAAAGTGACCTTATATTTAGGAACTAATCCACAACCATAAAGTGATCTTATATTTAGGAACGGAAGGAGTATCATGATTAATGGTGTGGACAAGAAAATTCAATATGAAGGCATGCACTTAATTTGTTTTAAATGTGGCAAATATGGACATGATAATGAGCACTGTGGGGTGAAGGAGAAGCTGGAGCAGCCAGGTAATCAATCCAAAAAAATCATTAGCCAGCAGAGGACCGAAGATTCTAAATATGGTGGTTGGATGGTTGTGCAAAGGAGTTGGAGAATGAAGCATAATAGGAGGAGTGATCATGGGCGTGATTTGCGCGGATTAAGTGGCTTATAGGAGTTAGTTTTGGATCAAGATATGGAGCTTTGACTATGGAGAATGAGATTACGGAAATAGTGGAGGTGCCAACTATGAATGATTCAAACGCTAAAAATGAGCAGGATTTCATTCAACGTGCTGGGAAAGGAAATTTGAAATTGAAAAAGACAGATAGTACACATGTGAAGGGCTCAAGACAAAACAAACAAGCTAGTGGGCCAAAGAAGGATGCTCCAAGCCAAATGCAAGCTTATATGGCAATCAAAAATAAATTGTATTCTGCTGGGCTGCGCAAGGAGGATGAGGATATGACAAACCTAGTGATTATATGATTTTATTGTGGTAAAATGATGTTTTTAACATATTCAAGATGAGAAATTGACCGTTAATTAACTTCAAATTTCTGAATTACATAAGATAAATATTTTAAGGGCGAAGGGGCAAAAATAGCCACCATAATTTTCAGAATGGACAACTTTGGCACCCGTAATTTCGATGGTGCAAAACCGGACATTATAAACCAAAATGAGACAAATCTAGCACTCTTAAACACAGGTGTTAAGTTTGACCGTTAGTTGATTGGGAATGATGATATGGCATAATGACGTGGCACATGAGGCATTATGTGTCACCCCCATGCTGATATGTATATGACATGGCAAAAATGAAAAAAATTAATCTGATATGTATAATCTAATATGTATATCCAGTCGTACTTATAATCTGACTGGATATTTAACTAATAAAAAAACTAAACTAAATTCTCAAATCAATTCAAAGACTGTCTTCTTTTCCGAGTCAGAGGCTTCGATGGTGATGGGCTTCTAGGTCGTCGGACTTCCAAGAGCCTTTGACTGCGGCAGACTACAGGAGCGGGTAAAAAATAAACTGAAGAAGACAAGCGAGAGAGATAGAAACTGAAAAAAAGGAAACGAATCTGAAAATGAAAAGTGGAAAAACATATTCGGTTATAACCAAATTTGTAAGCTGAGCTGGAGAGCTTCTTCTCCGATTTTCAGTATTGAAACTCACGTTTTACTTCCCTTAGTCTTCATCACCAGTCCATCTTCTTTTTTCTGCCCAAATTTCATCTTCTTCCATTTAGTTGCTACAATGGAGGCTCTGATGAGAGTGATGAATAAAATTTTGAGAAGTACAGAGATTATGGGATGGAATATGAGAGAGGAAGGATGATTATGGGAACTGGGAAGTTGCAGGGGGGTGCTGAAGCAAGAAAGACGAAGAGGGGTTGAAATTTTTCTTATTTTTCATTTTATTAATTTAATATACAATCAGATTATAAGTAGGGCGAATGGGCAATGACATTTTTTTCATTTTTGTCATGTCATATACATATCAGCATGGAGGTGACACATAATGCCTCATGTGCCACGTCATTATGCCATATCATCATTCCCAGTCAACTAATGGTCAAACTTAACACCTATGTTTAAGAGTGCTAGATTTGTCCCATTTTAGTTTATAATGTCCATTTTTGCACCATCGAAATTACGGGTGCCAAAGTTGTCCATTTTGAAAATTACGGTGGCTATTTTTGCCCCTTCGCCCATATTTTAATATATATTTGGAGTAAATAGAGCTAAAATTGTGGGAATTTGGTTGAGATATGAATGTGTGGAAGAAATTGAATCTTGATCTAATTATTATTATTATTTGATTTTATATTATTTGAATGTAGAAAGAGAATGGAGATCGTCAAAGCAGCAACATTTTTGGGATTTAGAAATAACTATCTAGATTAATTTGACCACATCAAGCACGTAGCAGAAGAAGAACAAGGAGAAAAAATGAAAGGCGAGAAAGCACAAGAGGGGGGGGTGAATTGTGCTAATCAAAAATTTAAACAAATAAGACATAAACACACAATCTTTATACTGGTTCGGTCAACCACTTGTCTACGTCCAGTTCACCAACACCTCGTTGGGTTCCACTAAGATCAGGTTTTACAAACAGGTGCACCTGAGAACCTTTACAGTGTAAGAATCTCTCTAACACTCCCCCTTACTACCTGTAAGGTACTAACCCTGTTCTAAAGCACCAAGCTTCAGAATAACCTCAAAACAGAAGAGGATTTATAAACAAAGAAATAAGTTCACAAGATGAACAGATAATGATAAACACTTAAGCTTAAATGATTGCACAAGTGACTTGAATGCTCTTTAAGAGTTTTGACAGAGAGTAGGTGCTTGTTAGGTGAAGAGCAATAAATTCCATTCGCCTATTTATAGTCTTCAATGGAGGATATAATCATTTGATACATAGAGAAGAAGACGTATGTCCGTTGAGCTCAATTAATGCTTGGTACTAGGTTCTCCTCATGTTGCTTGAAGAAGATGATGAGCATTAAATGCTGCTTCAAGCTTTATCAGTATACTATGCTCATTTTAAGAGAGAGGTTCCCTTGAGTGCTTATTTGCCGAAGGAATGCGTCTAACGTCTTCTGAAAAGGCATTCTGATCATGACAGTGTACTTTTGTACTTGATTTACTTTTTGGTCGCCACTTCAATCAGTCATTGATTATCCTTCTTCGATTGCTCTCTGCACACTTAGATCACAGGTTAAACACATAATAATATCAATCATTCGATACTCCGATTACTATCAACTCTTGATCAATGATTTGATTACTTCGTGTGATCGAAGGTGTCCTTTTTACTTCTTAATTCATTTTGGTTTAGTCTTACTCTGATCAGTGATAGCAGTTGTTTTTGATTGATATTTCGATCATTGTTTTAACTTAGAAAAATATTTGTTCTTGACCCTTGATTGCATTTTCTAAATGTGAATGATATGTCTAAGTTATTAATAATCGATTTGTTAAGTGATTGCTTATCCGAGAGCACTTAGTCTAGTGATCATTTTTATCTTACTATTGTGATCGCACTGTCTTAAGGTTATATCAGATGAATGATTGCAATGTCTTAGTTCTATATTAGTTTAGTGATCACACTGTCTAAGTCCTGTATCAAATATAGTGATTGCTATGTCTTAGGTTTATGTCAGTTTGGTGATCGCACTGTCTAAGTTCTATATTAACCTTAATGATCGCTATGTCTTAGTCTTATACTAGTGATCGCTTTATCTTATATTAGTGATCTCATTGTCTATAATCTATATCAGTTATCATCAAAACTTAATATTCTAACATTCTCCCCCTTTTTGATGATGACAACATATAAGTGAATAATAATATAAGATAAAAGCAAGCAAACACAGTGATCACAAAATATACACTGTGGCTATTCAAAGTACAGATTACAACATGTTCATTATGATTATGCAAATGATGCGCATGAAAGTGAAATATGAGTTTTAGTCAGAATTTGAGGAAGAAATCACAGGTCTTCTCTTCTTATTCTCAGGAGACATAGAACGAGGTTTATCCTTTTCAGTTCTCTTCCTCTTAGACCGATCTCTTGCTGATGAAGAAGAAGCCTTAGACTTAGATGAGCGAGGAGGCTTAGGAGGCAACTAAGAAGATGTGGCAAGAGAAGGCTGAGAGGCAATATCAGGAGGAGGCGCATATTTATTATTTAGGTGATCATTAATAAATTGAAGCTACAAGATTAATTTAGAGCAATTGTGGGGTGGCCCAAATTTTGGATCATAAGTCCTTCATAATTAATCAGTCCTTAGGTTTAGAGCTTAATCAACTTAGATTTATTTAATCAATGTTTGGGGTTCCAACACTAATTAAATTAGTTTAAGCCTAGCCTAGAGGGGTCCCTCTAGGGTTCAATTTGAAAGCCAACAATATTAATAGTCCCCGAAAAATCTTTTGTAGTGAGGATTTTTTAAACTTCCATCTGTCAAGAATATCATAATCCATTTAATCTAAACTTTCTTTTATTCTAATCTTGATCACACAAAACATTTCCCAATTTTAATTGAAAAGGACTTTCCTTGATTTCAACAAGTTTTTTCACCTAGTTTCTAGGTTAATTACATAATTAGGTTCCACTAAGAAAATGATATCCGAGGGTTACTTCCGCTTGCCCCGAGGTCCATAAATATTTTGAAGGAGTGGTTCCGAGGTACTACACCGACCCGTAAATTCGGTGACCTTCAAGATATTTTAATTAAGGGCAAAAGTGCTAATCTAATAATTAACTATTTCACTTTGGGCAAAAATAATAAATGACTGTTTCGCGGTGCATAAATAATAACCAACTTTGTGACCCGGTGCAAAAATAATAAAACCGGTACTAAATGTTAATTTGTTGTTTTGTGGAACCTTTCTGATATTATTTTCTAAAGTAAAAATACCATTTTACCCTCTCACAATTAAAACTTAACCCTTCTTTCTTCCGCCCTTCATCTTCTTATGCTAACTAGTATCAGCAATGTTTTAATTGGGAGGGGAAAAATGTATTTTTCACTTTCAAAATAATATCAGAAAGGTCCCACATAACTACAAATTAACATTTAGAACCGGTTTTATCATTTTTGCACCGGGTCACATAGTTAAATATTATTTATGCACCGTGAAATAGTCATTTATTAGTTTTGCCCAAACTGAAAGAGTTAATTATTAGATCAGCACTTTTGCCCTTTAATTAAATTGGGTTCTAGCCATGATAAAAATTCAATGGGTTTAAAGCCTACAATGTCAACAGGGTGAAGGGAAAATTATTGCAGGGACGTCAAGTTCTGATGGATTTAATGATGTCAACATTATTTTGGATCCAGGAGATAAAAACAATGGGTTGGTGTATATCAAATTTCTTTGTCATCAGTGCCATTTCAAAGCATGGAGATCAATGTGGGGCTTCAAAGCTTGGAGTCTTAGAATATGTATGTGCCATTTTAACCACTATTTTCATATTTATTTGTTTATAAATATGTTAATATGGAATTCAAGAGGTATTGGAGGACGTAGTTTTGTGCCATTGTTAAAAGAACTTATGCATTGTCTAAGCTTAAGTTTCATGCTCTATTGGAAAATAGACAAAGAGGGGTGAAGACCGTGTATTTAAGAAAAAGATTGAATTTTGACAAAATGGAGGTATGTGAGGCATCACGGCTTAGCGAAGAATTTGGTGTTTTGAGAGGAGCAAATTAATTTTAAGGTGTTGAGGAGGCATGATCAGGTTATTCAATGAGTGTTTAATGAAGGGAGGGAAGGGCAATGAGGTTTGTCTGTTGTGTATGCAAATTAAGAGTACTAATTTTTCAATGCATCGTGTTCTTTGTGAATGGTTATCTGAAGCTACTTTGTTGGGAATTAACAGATGGTGTCATTGTGGAGGTTTTAAGGGCAAAAGTGCTGATCTAATAATTAACTCTTTCAGTTTGGGCAAAACTAATAAATGACTATTTCACGGTGCATAAATAATATTTAACTTTGTGACCCGGTGCAAAAATGATAAAACCGGTTCTGAATGTTAATTTGTAGTTATGTGAGACCTTTCTGATATTATTTTGAAAGTGAACAATACATTTTTCCCCTCCCAATTAAAACATTACTGATACTAGTTAGCATAGGAAGATGAAGGACGGAAGAAAGAAGGGTTAAGTTTTAATTGTGAGAGGGTAAAATGATAATTTTTACTTTAGAAAATAATATCAGAAAGGTTCCACAAAACAACAAATTAACATTTAGTACCAGTTTTATTATTTTTGCACCGGGTCACAAAGTTGATTATTATTTATGCACCGCGAAACAGTCATTTATTATTTTTGCTCAAAATGAAATAGTTAATTACTAGATTAGCTCTTTTGCCCAGGTTTTAATGCTCTTTCAGTATTGGAGGGCCGAGTTTCATCAGCGAGAGTAATAACTCCTCCAGATGGATTATTTAGATGTTGGGTAGATCAAAATATGTGAAAGGAGTTGGAGTTTTTGGGCCCAAGTTTACATGGGGGAGAAGTGGTTGTGCGAGTAGGTTGGATAGGGCGCTAGTTAATAAGGAGTGGAGTAGCAGATTTCCAGAAGCTAAAATAATTAGTTTGCCAAGATTTAATTATGATCATAATCTCCAACTTATAAATGAGGACTATAAAACTAGGGGAAGGAGAAATTTCCGCTTTTTTGCTCCTTGGATTACT
The DNA here is from genome assembly GCA_029929735.1 of Mimosa pudica. Classification (NCBI taxonomy): domain Eukaryota; kingdom Viridiplantae; phylum Streptophyta; class Magnoliopsida; order Fabales; family Fabaceae; genus Mimosa; species Mimosa pudica. The sequence goes on along the minus strand of JAKELP010000037.1, from coordinate 512,176 downwards.
CATGGGCAAAGGTGCAAAAATAGTCATCATAAATTTAAAAATGAGCAACTATAACTCTGGTAAATTGAAGGAGCAAAATTGTACACTGTAAACTAAAATGGGGCAAAACCATACATTGTAAACCAAAATGAGGCAAAAGTAACCTCTCTGTTAGGCCGAGTTAAACAGGCATTTACTGATGGGCTCCACCATCAGTAAATGACATGTCAATTCCAAAATCTAACGTGAAAGCTAAAATGCATCCAGTTGAACCCTAAATCACTAAAAACAAACTCTAAACCCCCAAATCATTTCAATAAGAAACCAAATAGAACCCCAAATCATGTGAAATTCACCTTACTTCTACGTAATCATCTGAAAAAATAAAGTCTCATCAAGAAATTAAAGTCTCATCAACATATTGCACCTTTAAATGTATGACACATCATTTACTGATGGTGGGGCCACGTCTGGAAAACGTACATTTAAATTTACGATGGCTATTTTTGCACATTTGCCCAATTTTGCCCCATTTTGATTTACAGTGTACAGTTTTGCCCCTTCAATTTACCAGAGTTATAGTTGCACATTTTTAAATTTACGATGGCTATTTTTGCAGCTTTACCCATTACTCATTAGGAGTTTCCTGAGGTTGTGAAGAGATCTTGGTCGACATTGAGCAGTTGGGAGAGTAATGTTCAACGTTTTACTGGTGTTGAACAAGAGTGGAATAAATAAATCGGTCTTTGGTGTAACATCCTAAAATTTTTTTAATATAAAAACAATATGTTGAAGATTTATCCATAGAATGTATTTGATGAATTTATAATATAGACAATTATAAATTTAATATATATATATATATATATATATATATATATCCTAAAATTTAATATATATATATACATATATATATATATATATATATATATATCATATTCAGATATGGTGTTCTGTGTATTCGGGTGGACCAATCAATTTTATGGGAAGTAAATAAGTGTGAAAAATTACTCTAGCCTAATTTAAGAAAGAAAAAAAAAAGTCCAACAGAGAAATAAATGTCTATTAGTACGTATAACCCTACAAAAAAATGCTCTGTATAAATATTACTATTTGTTATTACACCCACATACTTGGCTGCCGCCTCCCTCCATCTTCAAGCATTAGGTATTTTTCTGCTGCATAGTCTCTTACAGAAATCCATTGTTATGATTTCAAAACAAATTATCTTTCTTCATAATTTCTTTATTATATTTTGCAAAGTAGTTTGCCTTGTGCTGTATATTCAAGATTCTCATCACATCTCCCAAGGGGGCGTAGACCAACTGGTAAGTAAGGGGAAGGTAAGGCACCGCGTACCCACCAGGTCATGGGTTCAAAACCTTGGGAAGTCGTCACCCCCAAAATAGGAAATCCTGGCGGCGACTTCAGATTAGTCGGTTTCCCGAAGGGAGCCGGACACCGAAGGCTCTAAGCAAAAAAAAAAAAAGATTCCCATCACATCTTACCCATGTTGCACTCAAGCTCATCCACGTGTTGACGCAAATATTTTCTTCACTTTCTTAACTCAAGTTTATCGTTCACTTGTTCCTTTTTCTATCCCTATACATTTTATTTTAACCTACTCGCCCTATTTTTTTATAGTTTTCGTGGCTAATTAAGTGTGTGTATTTCTATATATATGCAGCAAAAGCACAATCATTCTTCTATCTTTTTTCTCAATCATCCTTCCAAGCTACTTGTTAGATTTCTTTTGCTAATAATAATAATAATATATGTGTAATAACAATCTTTAGGTGTGGCCTCAAATTTTTGTTGAACCCATTTCATCTCTATTGAACCCAAAATTTACAATCTCCGAATCCCCTATAAATATTGAAGACAATACCTACGTGATAGACAAACTAGTTACTATTTCTATATTTCAATTAAGTCAACCTAGAATCATTAAGAGTTTATAATAATTTAGGGTATTTTAGTGTATCTCCAGAGTGGGTTTTAAGTAAAATATTGATGCACAACTATGCTTAAGATGTTGTAGATGAGAGCTTCAAAGTGTATTTATGATAATCTGTAATTTATGGAGTCCAGGTAACTCTGAATGATTTTTTCGTATTCTTGTAAATTATGTATAATTATAATTTGATTGATAACTGATTGCCTCTTAATTTAAAAATGTGTGTTATTGATTAGTTTGTTCCTTTTCAAGCATGTTTGTTGTTAATGTTTTGATATGTAATATGTGATTGATAATTACTTTGATTCTTTTCAAGCATGCTTGCCTATATGATGATATTATACTATTGTATTAGAGAGTGTATTATGGTAATTCAATTCAAGTATATTTTAATTGTTGGTGAATATATATATCTGTCATTGCATGAGCATCTGTGATGGGATAATAATTAGAGGATGATTATGTGATGATCAATTTTTATACCACTACTCGGTGCACAGTGGGTGGTGCTTGTCAAGGCCCTTTCTTCTATTCTTTTCTTTGCCAGAGATTGCATGGAAGTTATGGGACATGTGACACCTCATTATATTTCTTCTTTAAGGAGGAGAGTCATAGTCCATACTTGAGCTTTATACCTCGGCAGGGTATATCTCATGTAATGGTGAGCTTGGAATAATCTAGTTGATTTGTAGTTATGTGAGACCTTTCTGATATTATTTTGAAAGTGAACAATACATTTTTCCCCTCCCAATTAAAACATTACTGATACTAGTTAGCATAGGAAGATGAAGGACGGAAGAAAGAAGGGTTAAGTTTTAATTGTGAGAGGGTAAAATGATAATTTTTACTTTAGAAAATAATATCAGAAAGGTTCCACAAAACAACAAATTAACATTTAGTACCGGTTTTATTATTTTTGCACCGGGTCACAAAGTTGATTATTATTTATGCACCGCGAAACAGTCATTTATCATTTTTGCCCAAAATGAAATAGTTAATTACTAGATTAGCTCTTTTGCCCAGGTTTTAATGCTCTTTCAGTATTGGAGGGCCGAGTTTCATCAGCGAGAGTAATAACTCCTCCAGATGGATTATTTAGATGTTGGGTAGATCAAAATATGTGAAAGGAGTTGGAGTTTTTGGGCCCAAGTTTACATGGGGGAGAAGTGGTTGTGCGAGTAGGTTGGATAGGGCGCTAGTTAATAAGGAGTGGAGTAGCAGATTTCCAGAAGCTAAAATAATTAGTTTGCCAAGATTTAATTATGATCATAATCTCCAACTTATAAATGAGGACTATAAAACTAGGGGAAGGAGAAATTTCCGCTTTTTTGCTCCTTGGATTACTCATGGGCAAAGGTGCAAAAATAGTCATCATAAATTTAAAAATGAGCAACTATAACTCTGGTAAATTGAAGGAGCAAAATTGTACACTGTAAACTAAAATGGGGCAAAACCATACATTGTAAACCAAAATGAGGCAAAAGTAACCTCTCTGTTAGGCCGAGTTAAACAGGCATTTACTGATGGGCTCCACCATCAGTAAATGACATGTCAATTCCAAAATCTAACGTGAAAGCTAAAATGCATCCAGTTGAACCCTAAATCACTAAAAACAAACTCTAAACCCCCAAATCATTTCAATAAGAAACCAAATAGAACCCCAAATCATGTGAAATTCACCTTACTTCTACGTAATCATCTGAAAAAATAAAGTCTCATCAAGAAATTAAAGTCTCATCAACATATTGCACCTTTAAATGTATGACACATCATTTACTGATGGTGGGGCCACGTCTGGAAAACGTACATTTAAATTTATGATGGCTATTTTTGCACATTTGCCCAATTTTGCCCCATTTTGATTTACAGTGTACAGTTTTGCCCCTTCAATTTACCAGAGTTATAGTTGCACATTTTTAAATTTACGATGGCTATTTTTGCAGCTTTACCCATTACTCATTAGGAGTTTCCTGAGGTTGTGAAGAGATCTTGGTCGACATTGAGCAGTTGGGAGAGTAATGTTCAACGTTTTACTGGTGTTGAACAAGAGTGGAATAAATAAATCGGTCTTTGGTGTAACATCCTAAAATTTTTTTAATATAAAAACAATATGTTGAAGATTTATCCATAGAATGTATTTGATGAATTTATAATATAGACAATTATAAATTTAATATATATATATATATATCCTAAAATTTAATATATATATATATCATATTCAGATATGGTGTTCTGTGTATTCGGGTGGACCAATCAATTTTATGGGAAGTAAATAAGTGTGAAAAATTACTCTAGCCTAATTTAAGAAAGAAAAAAAAAAGTCCAACAGAGAAATAAATGTCTATTAGTACGTATAACCCTACAAAAAAATGCTCTGTATAAATATTACTATTTGTTATTACACCCACATACTTGGCTGCCGCCTCCCTCCATCTTCAAGCATTAGGTATTTTTCTGCTGCATAGTCTCTTACAGAAATCCATTGTTATGATTTCAAAACAAATTATCTTTCTTCATAATTTCTTTATTATATTTTGCAAAGTAGTTTGCCTTGTGCTGTATATTCAAGATTCTCATCACATCTCCCAAGGGGGCGTAGACCAACTGGTAAGTAAGGGGAAGGTAAGGCACCGCGTACCCACCAGGTCATGGGTTCAAAACCTTGGGAAGTCGTCACCCCCAAAATAGGAAATCCTGGCGGCGACTTCAGATTAGTCGGTTTCCCGAAGGGAGCCGGACACCGAAGGCTCTAAGCAAAAAAAAAAAAAGATTCCCATCACATCTTACCCATGTTGCACTCAAGCTCATCCACGTGTTGACGCAAATATTTTCTTCACTTTCTTAACTCAAGTTTATCGTTCACTTGTTCCTTTTTCTATCCCTATACATTTTATTTTAACCTACTCGCCCTATTTTTTTATAGTTTTCGTGGCTAATTAAGTGTGTGTATTTCTATATATATGCAGCAAAAGCACAATCATTCTTCTATCTTTTTTCTCAATCATCCTTCCAAGCTACTTGTTAGATTTCTTTTGCTAATAATAATAATAATATATGTGTAATAACAATCTTTAGGTGTGGCCTCAAATTTTTGTTGAACCCATTTCATCTCTATTGAACCCAAAATTTACAATCTCCGAATCCCCTATAAATATTGAAGACAATACCTACGTGATAGACAAACTAGTTACTATTTCTATATTTCAATTAAGTCAACCTAGAATCATTAAGAGTTTATAATAATTTAGGGTATTTTAGTGTATCTCCAGAGTGGGTTTTAAGTAAAATATTGATGCACAACTATGCTTAAGATGTTGTAGATGAGAGCTTCAAAGTGTATTTATGATAATCTGTAATTTATGGAGTCCAGGTAACTCTGAATGATTTTTTCGTATTCTTGTAAATTATGTATAATTATAATTTGATTGATAACTGATTGCCTCTTAATTTAAAAATGTGTGTTATTGATTAGTTTGTTCCTTTTCAAGCATGTTTGTTGTTAATGTTTTGATATGTAATATGTGATTGATAATTACTTTGATTCTTTTCAAGCATGCTTGCCTATATGATGATATTATACTATTGTATTAGAGAGTGTATTATGGTAATTCAATTCAAGTATATTTTAATTGTTGGTGAATATATATATCTGTCATTGCATGAGCATCTGTGATGGGATAATAATTAGAGGATGATTATGTGATGATCAATTTTTATACCACTACTCGGTGCACAGTGGGTGGTGCTTGTCAAGGCCCTTTCTTCTATTCTTTTCTTTGCCAGAGATTGCATGGAAGTTATGGGACATGTGACACCTCATTATATTTCTTCTTTAAGGAGGAGAGTCATAGTCCATACTTGAGCTTTATACCTCGGCAGGGTATATCTCATGTAATGGTGAGCTTGGAATAATCTAGTTGATTTGTAGTTATGTGAGACCTTTCTGATATTATTTTGAAAGTGAACAATACATTTTTCCCCTCCCAATTAAAACATTACTGATACTAGTTAGCATAGGAAGATGAAGGACGGAAGAAAGAAGGGTTAAGTTTTAATTGTGAGAGGGTAAAATGATAATTTTTACTTTAGAAAATAATATCAGAAAGGTTCCACAAAACAACAAATTAACATTTAGTACCGGTTTTATTATTTTTGCACCGGGTCACAAAGTTGATTATTATTTATGCACCGCGAAACAGTCATTTATCATTTTTGCCCAAAATGAAATAGTTAATTACTAGATTAGCTCTTTTGCCCAGGTTTTAATGCTCTTTCAGTATTGGAGGGCCGAGTTTCATCAGCGAGAGTAATAACTCCTCCAGATGGATTATTTAGATGTTGGGTAGATCAAAATATGTGAAAGGAGTTGGAGTTTTTGGGCCCAAGTTTACATGGGGGAGAAGTGGTTGTGCGAGTAGGTTGGATAGGGCGCTAGTTAATAAGGAGTGGAGTAGCAGATTTCCAGAAGCTAAAATAATTAGTTTGCCAAGATTTAATTATGATCATAATCTCCAACTTATAAATGAGGACTATAAAACTAGGGGAAGGAGAAATTTCCGCTTTTTTGCTCCTTGGATTACTCATGGGCAAAGGTGCAAAAATAGTCATCATAAATTTAAAAATGAGCAACTATAACTCTGGTAAATTGAAGGAGCAAAATTGTACACTGTAAACTAAAATGGGGCAAAACCATACATTGTAAACCAAAATGAGGCAAAAGTAACCTCTCTGTTAGGCCGAGTTAAACAGGCATTTACTGATGGGCTCCACCATCAGTAAATGACATGTCAATTCCAAAATCTAACGTGAAAGCTAAAATGCATCCAGTTGAACCCTAAATCACTAAAAACAAACTCTAAACCCCCAAATCATTTCAATAAGAAACCAAATAGAACCCCAAATCATGTGAAATTCACCTTACTTCTACGTAATCATCTGAAAAAATAAAGTCTCATCAAGAAATTAAAGTCTCATCAACATATTGCACCTTTAAATGTATGACACATCATTTACTGATGGTGGGGCCACGTCTGGAAAACGTACATTTAAATTTACGATGGCTATTTTTGCACATTTGCCCAATTTTGCCCCATTTTGATTTACAGTGTACAGTTTTGCCCCTTCAATTTACCAGAGTTATAGTTGCACATTTTTAAATTTACGATGGCTATTTTTGCAGCTTTACCCATTACTCATTAGGAGTTTCCTGAGGTTGTGAAGAGATCTTGGTCGACATTGAGCAGTTGGGAGAGTAATGTTCAACGTTTTACTGGTGTTGAACAAGAGTGGAATAAATAAATCGGTCTTTGGTGTAACATCCTAAAATTTTTTTAATATAAAAACAATATGTTGAAGATTTATCCATAGAATGTATTTGATGAATTTATAATATAGACAATTATAAATTTAATATATATATATATATATCCTAAAATTTAATATATATATATATATATATATATATATATATATATATATATATATATATATATATATATATATATCATATTCAGATATGGTGTTCTGTGTATTCGGGTGGACCAATCAATTTTATGGGAAGTAAATAAGTGTGAAAAATTACTCTAGCCTAATTTAAGAAAGAAAAAAAAAAGTCCAACAGAGAAATAAATGTCTATTAGTACGTATAACCCTACAAAAAAATGCTCTGTATAAATATTACTATTTGTTATTACACCCACATACTTGGCTGCCGCCTCCCTCCATCTTCAAGCATTAGGTATTTTTCTGCTGCATAGTCTCTTACAGAAATCCATTGTTATGATTTCAAAACAAATTATCTTTCTTCATAATTTCTTTATTATATTTTGCAAAGTAGTTTGCCTTGTGCTGTATATTCAAGATTCTCATCACATCTCCCAAGGGGGCGTAGACCAACTGGTAAGTAAGGGGAAGGTAAGGCACCGCGTACCCACCAGGTCATGGGTTCAAAACCTTGGGAAGTCGTCACCCCCAAAATAGGAAATCCTGGCGGCGACTTCAGATTAGTCGGTTTCCCGAAGGGAGCCGGACACCGAAGGCTCTAAGCAAAAAAAAAAAAAAGATTCCCATCACATCTTACCCATGTTGCACTCAAGCTCATCCACGTGTTGACGCAAATATTTTCTTCACTTTCTTAACTCAAGTTTATCGTTCACTTGTTCCTTTTTCTATCCCTATACATTTTATTTTAACCTACTCGCCCTATTTTTTTATAGTTTTCGTGGCTAATTAAGTGTGTGTATTTCTATATATATGCAGCAAAAGCACAATCATTCTTCTATCTTTTTTCTCAATCATCCTTCCAAGCTACTTGTTAGATTTCTTTTGCTAATAATAATAATAATATATGTGTAATAACAATCTTTAGGTGTGGCCTCAAATTTTTGTTGAACCCATTTCATCTCTATTGAACCCAAAATTTACAATCTCCGAATCCCCTATAAATATTGAAGACAATACCTACGTGATAGACAAACTAGTTACTATTTCTATATTTCAATTAAGTCAACCTAGAATCATTAAGAGTTTATAATAATTTAGGGTATTTTAGTGTATCTCCAGAGTGGGTTTTAAGTAAAATATTGATGCACAACTATGCTTAAGATGTTGTAGATGAGAGCTTCAAAGTGTATTTATGATAATCTGTAATTTATGGAGTCCAGGTAACTCTGAATGATTTTTTCGTATTCTTGTAAATTATGTATAATTATAATTTGATTGATAACTGATTGCCTCTTAATTTAAAAATGTGTGTTATTGATTAGTTTGTTCCTTTTCAAGCATGTTTGTTGTTAATGTTTTGATATGTAATATGTGATTGATAATTACTTTGATTCTTTTCAAGCATGCTTGCCTATATGATGATATTATACTATTGTATTAGAGAGTGTATTATGGTAATTCAATTCAAGTATATTTTAATTGTTGGTGAATATATATATCTGTCATTGCATGAGCATCTGTGATGGGATAATAATTAGAGGATGATTATGTGATGATCAATTTTTATACCACTACTCGGTGCACAGTGGGTGGTGCTTGTCAAGGCCCTTTCTTCTATTCTTTTCTTTGCCAGAGATTGCATGGAAGTTATGGGACATGTGACACCTCATTATATTTCTTCTTTAAGGAGGAGAGTCATAGTCCATACTTGAGCTTTATACCTCGGCAGGGTATATCTCATGTAATGGTGAGCTTGGAATAATCTAGTTGATTTGTAGTTATGTGAGACCTTTCTGATATTATTTTGAAAGTGAACAATACATTTTTCCCCTCCCAATTAAAACATTACTGATACTAGTTAGCATAGGAAGATGAAGGACGGAAGAAAGAAGGGTTAAGTTTTAATTGTGAGAGGGTAAAATGATAATTTTTACTTTAGAAAATAATATCAGAAAGGTTCCACAAAACAACAAATTAACATTTAGTACCGGTTTTATTATTTTTGCACCGGGTCACAAAGTTGATTATTATTTATGCACCGCGAAACAGTCATTTATCATTTTTGCCCAAAATGAAATAGTTAATTACTAGATTAGCTCTTTTGCCCAGGTTTTAATGCTCTTTCAGTATTGGAGGGCCGAGTTTCATCAGCGAGAGTAATAACTCCTCCAGATGGATTATTTAGATGTTGGGTAGATCAAAATATGTGAAAGGAGTTGGAGTTTTTGGGCCCAAGTTTACATGGGGGAGAAGTGGTTGTGCGAGTAGGTTGGATAGGGCGCTAGTTAATAAGGAGTGGAGTAGCAGATTTTCCAGAAGCTAAAATAATTAGTTTGCCAAGATTTAATTATGATCATAATCTCCAACTTATAAATGAGGACTATAAAACTAGGGGAAGGAGAAATTTCCGCTTTTTTGCTCCTTGGATTACTCATGGGCAAAGGTGCAAAAATAGTCATCATAAATTTAAAAATGAGCAACTATAACTCTGGTAAATTGAAGGAGCAAAATTGTACACTGTAAACTAAAATGGGGCAAAACCATACATTGTAAACCAAAATGAGGCAAAAGTAACCTCTCTGTTAGGCCGAGTTAAACAGGCATTTACTGATGGGCTCCACCATCAGTAAATGACATGTCAATTCCAAAATCTAACGTGAAAGCTAAAATGCATCCAGTTGAACCCTAAATCACTAAAAACAAACTCTAAACCCCCAAATCATTTCAATAAGAAACCAAATAGAACCCCAAATCATGTGAAATTCACCTTACTTCTACGTAATCATCTGAAAAAATAAAGTCTCATCAAGAAATTAAAGTCTCATCAACATATTGCACCTTTAAATGTATGACACATCATTTACTGATGGTGGGGCCACGTCTGGAAAACGTACATTTAAATTTACGATGGCTATTTTTGCTCATTTGCCCAATTTTGCCCCATTTTGATTTACAGTGTACAGTTTTGCCCCTTCAATTTACCAGAGTTATAGTTGCACATTTTTAAATTTACGATGGCTATTTTTGCAGCTTTACCCATTACTCATTAGGAGTTTCCTGAGGTTGTGAAGAGATCTTGGTCGACATTGAGCAGTTGGGAGAGTAATGTTCAACGTTTTACTGGTGTTGAACAAGAGTGGAATAAATCGGTCTTTGGTGTAACATCCTAAAATTTTTTTAATATAAAAACAATATGTTGAAGATTTATCCATAGAATGTATTTGATGAATTTATAAAATAGACAATTATAAATTTAATATATATATATATATATATATATATATATATATATATATATCCTAAAATTTAATATATATATATATATATATATATATATATATATATATATATCATATTCAGATATGGTGTTCTGTGTATTCGGGTGGACCAATCAATTTTATGGGAAGTAAATAAGTGTGAAAAATTACTCTAGCCTAATTTAAGAAAGAAAAAAAAAAGTCCAACAGAGAAATAAATGTCTATTAGTACGTATAACCCTACAAAAAAATGCTCTGTATAAATATTACTATTTGTTATTACACCCACATACTTGGCTGCCGCCTCCCTCCATCTTCAAGCATTAGGTATTTTTCTGCTGCATAGTCTCTTACAGAAATCCATTGTTATGATTTCAAAACAAATTATCTTTCTTCATAATTTCTTTATTATATTTTGCAAAGTAGTTTGCCTTGTGCTGTATATTCAAGATTCTCATCACATCTCCCAAGGGGGCGTAGACCAACTGGTAAGTAAGGGGAAGGTAAGACACCGCGTACCCACCAGGTCATGGGTTCAAAACCTTGGGAAGTCGTCACCCCCAAAATAGGAAATCCTGGCGGCGACTTCAGATTAGTCGGTTTCCCGAAGGGAGCCGGACACCGAAGGCTCTAAGCAAAAAAAAAAATGATTCCCATCACATCTTACCCATGTTGCACTCAAGCTCATCCACGTGTTGACGCAAATATTTTCTTCACTTTCTTAACTCAAGTTTATCGTTCACTTGTTCCTTTTTCTATCCCTATACATTTTATTTTAACCTACTCGCCCTATTTTTTTATAGTTTTCGTGGCTAATTAAGTGTGTGTATTTCTATATATATGCAGCAAAAGCACAATCATTCTTCTATCTTTTTTCTCAATCATCCTTCCAAGCTACTTGTTAGATTTCTTTTGCTAATAATAATAATAATATATGTGTAATAACAATCTTTAGGTGTGGCCTCAAATTTTTGTTGAACCCATTTCATCTCTATTGAACCCAAAATTTACAATCTCCGAATCCCCTATAAATATTGAAGACAATACCTACGTGATAGACAAACTAGTTACTATTTCTATATTTCAATTAAGTCAACCTAGAATCATTAAGAGTTTATAATAATTTAGGGTATTTTAGTGTATCTCCAGAGTGGGTTTTAAGTAAAATATTGATGCACAACTATGCTTAAGATGTTGTAGATGAGAGCTTCAAAGTGTATTTATGATAATCTGTAATTTATGGAGTCCAGGTAACTCTGAATGATTTTTTCGTATTCTTGTAAATTATGTATAATTATAATTTGATTGATAACTGATTGCCTCTTAATTTAAAAATGTGTGTTATTGATTAGTTTGTTCCTTTTCAAGCATGTTTGTTGTTAATGTTTTGATATGTAATATGTGATTGATAATTACTTTGATTCTTTTCAAGCATGCTTGCCTATATGATGATATTATACTATTGTATTAGAGAGTGTATTATGGTAATTCAATTCAAGTATATTTTAATTGTTGGTGAATATATATATCTGTCATTGCATGAGCATCTGTGATGGGATAATAATTAGAGGATGATTATGTGATGATCAATTTTTATACCACTACTCGGTGCACAGTGGGTGGTGCTTGTCAAGGCCCTTTCTTCTATTCTTTTCTTTGCCAGAGATTGCATGGAAGTTATGGGACATGTGACACCTCATTATATTTCTTCTTTAAGGAGGAGAGCCATAGTCCATACTTGAGCTTTATACCTCGGCAGGGTATATCTCATGTAATGGTGAGCTTGGAATAATCTAGTTGATTAGATTTATTTCTGTTTGGACTATATGTTAGCCTTGAAATGTGTGGCTGTCACCCAAGAGGGGGGGTGAATTGGGTGACATAATAAAACTTAAAATGCTCTTTTAAAACATGACTTCTTGTGCTTGATGAAAATGACGATGAATCATACTATGCACAAATAAGTATATGATGGTGTGGTGCTGGAAATAAGAAGATTAAAGACAGAATAAGCACACAGATTTATCCTGGTTCGGTCACTTCCTGACCTATGTAACACCCTTAAAATATATCCATAATTGTAACACCCAAAAAAAATCATATACAATTTATAAGTAAAATTATATTTACACTCTATTTTTAAAGGAAAAACAAAGTAAAACATTAAAGGTTGAGGTCAATGACAAAATAAATATAAAATAAAAGTGCTTACTTCTCAAGTGTCTTCCCTTGCTTATTATTAGATCTTTCACCTAAAAATGATAATAATGGAGTGAGATCGACATCTCAGTAACTACCGAAATCTCCTAACATACACAAGCAATTACATATAATTACAATACAAAGGTCATTCACATATTCGTTCGTACAAATCAACTCTATCCATATCGATTGACCTCTTAATTCAAAAACGGTTCCTTTACATTAAGATTTCACTCATGCATAAATGCAGTATGCCTCCCTTATATCACCTCCACCCTTATACCGCTGACAGGAGCCATAGGCTAACATATAGTCCAAACAGAAATAAATCTAATCAAATAGATTATCCCAAGCTCACCAGTACATGAGATATACCCTGCCGAGGTATAGAGCTCAAGTATGGACTATGGCTCCCCTCCTTAAAGAACAAATATAAGGAGGTGTCACATGTCCCATAACTTCCATGCAATCCTGGCAAGGGAAGACATAGAAGAAAGGGCCCTGACAAGTACCACTACCACTGTGCACCGAGTGGTGGTATAAAAATCCATCATCACATAATCCTCCTCTAATCCCTATCCCATAACAGATGCTCATGCAATGACAGATATATGCGTTCACCAACAATTAAAATATCCTTGAATTAAATTACCATAATACACTCTCTAACACAATATAATATCATCATATAAGTAAACATGCTTGAAAAGAATTAAACCACTTATTATTCACATATTACATCAAACATTGACAACAAGCATGCTTGAAAAGAATTAAACCACTTATCATTCACATATTACATAAAGCATTGACAACAAGCATGCTTGAAAAGGAACAAACTAATCAATCATTCACATTTTTAAATTAAGAGGTAATCAGTAATCAGTTAGATTATAATTATCCATAACTTACAAGCATACGAAAGAATCATTCAGAGTTACCTGTTGCTCTTTATTCACATGTAATCACACAATTAAAGGCACTCCAAAGCTCCTACTAAAAGTCTACAATATCACCAATATAAAAATATCTATTAATGTTCTACTCAACACTTCCTAAATTGTATCTAAAAAGGTTGCATATATATATATATGTGTGTGTGTGTGTGTGTGTATATATATATATTTATATAGAACTGAGTATGACTTTCCTCAATGGTTCGCTTACTGGTGGATTTTCTTTGGTCCTGCACCAGAGATATTTCCAAAACATGTAATTGAATCATTCGAGTATTTTAAACAGAAATTTGACATTGGTGAGGACCCATTTCCCTTGAGTCTTCATTATTGCTCAAAAATTTCAATGTCCTGGATTTTCTCTTGGAAGTATGAAATGAGTAAAATCGATGAAACTTCCAAGCTATTCCTAGTGTTACAACGAGTTCCATACTCAAGATGGTGGGACAAGTTCGACACACGAAGAGTTGATAAGACGGCGATTGATCAATGGTTCAATGATAATCCTAAGTATCTTTGCCAGACGGAACAAAGCAAATTCCTCAATCAAAGATCAAGGATAACCTCCTTATTATCATCAACGACAGATAAGACGGCCCTCATGAACCATCTGACAACCTTCCTTTTGGCTCTTCAGGATAATCCAGGATCACCCTCTCAAGCCCAGCATACCTCCCCAACTGAAGAAACAGTACCAGAAGAGGAGGATTATGTAGTGGATTTAGATGAGGACTAGAATCTTTTATGAGCTGTTCCATTTTTTGCTCAATTTTTCTCTGTAAATTAGTCTTATATCCTAGAAACTCTGACCTGAGTTTCGGTCCTACCTCAAATGGTTTAAAGATAGGTGCCTCAAATACAGGTGATGGTTTTGTTACTGTTGGAGATGGTACTGCCTTTTGAACAATGTAACTACCCAAAGTTTGTAAATACCTGTTGGTGTAATTATTTTGTTCGCAAAGGTTTTTAATGTCCATGGAGTCAATGGGTTTACTAGTGTTTTTGAATTTAAATGGAGATGCTATTAAAGGTTGGTTTTGGTCTTCTTTAATTGCTTTCCTGATAGGTTAGCAAATCTAGGAGATGAACATATCCATGAGGTGTTGAAACTGAAACTCAAATTGCACGGTCTAGATATGAAACCGGGATCCATAACTGCAACTCTTACATATAGGGTGCACTATAAGGTCTCAAACTCTTCAAAGTCAATGGCCAAACAATTCCCCACGACAGGAGAAACAGTGATATGTTTGACAGACCCTTCACATGTGTAACATTGTGTTACTAATTCCCTAATTAATTCAATAATACCCTGACTAACTATGATAGAAAAATGATTTCCATAATATTAATAAATCTATCATAGTTAGAAAAAGGATTTCCTAAAAATGATCATTATCCATGATAGAAAAGAATAAACTAATACAACCTGAATACTATCATGGATAATTAATAGCTAACCATGTTAGAAAAGAATCACCTAACATGGTTAGAAAAATAAACAACCTAATGTTCAATAATATCAAATACATATAAATATATGCGGAAACGTATGCAGGCCTATACAAATTGGCAATATACAATTCAAAATAGTCTATATAACTACTACTACCTAATTCCCTTTCCTGATGTTTGCGCCTGTGCATGAGTACCTGCAAAAATGTCAGTAATCGTGGGATGAGACAATTTGTCCAAGTAATCACCGCTTAACTCACTATAACAGTGAGATGTGCGGTAGCGAGGGCGTCTAAAGGGTACCACATTTAAAACCAATAATATATATATATATATACATGTCAAGTCCCTCCGTCTAATCAACTCAAATTCATCATCTCTACTTCCCACATATCACTCAAATCCCTCAGTCAGTTCCAAGTCAACTCAACAGATGAAAATAAACGTGATTGACACTGTGCCCAGTCTCAAATCTGAAAGCATGAAAATGGGAGCACTTTAAATAGTGAAAACGTCCCTGAAAAAGGGAGCACTATAAAAAGTGTACACATCCCTGGTTCCTTTACAATCTGAGGAACCTGTACAATTAACCTATCGATTTGCGCAAATCGATAGGTTACATCGGCCGACGGTACTAATAATCAGTGTCATGCAATACTCACAATCCCTATTCTATATTCCATCAACATAACTCTCAACTATCTCAACTCAACATATAACCTCTTTTCTATCTTCATCACCTCTTAAACCACTATCCAACACTATCCCTATATACATTCCACGCCATTCCAGATCAATGGCTACCACCAGGCAGGATAATAGTATACATAATGTGTAAAAATCTTTTATACAGAAATAATCGTGTTTAAAAGGCACCCGATAGCCTGTTTTGTATAAAAATAACCTTTCAAAGATAAAATATAGATATAGAGGGTGAGAAAGGATTTTACAAAATCCTAGCTAACATCACCCTCAATGTTATAGTAAGGTTAAGTGTGATTACCTGTCGCCCTTAGCACTCCACTGCCTTCCTTACCATTTCCTTTAGAACTTCCAAGTACTTTCCTCTTAATCCCTCCTATTATTACACAAAGTAATAATAGTCATAAACATTTATTCTTATATGCATGATTACTGAATAACGTCACTCTCGAACCTATATTCTACCCAAGCCCCTTTCTTTTACTTGTCCTATACATGCATTTCAAACACAATTCAAATTCAATAACAGAATCCACATAATGTCATCCAAATCAGAAACAGATAATTGAGACAAAATAAACAGAATGGAGCAAACTCTATCATATCACATCAATTCATGAATCAAATCACCCTTGTTTCCACAACATTATTTCACATCTATAAGTTTATCACCACAACCTAATAACATCCATTAGCCATTCCATTCCTCAAGCATCTATCACTTCCACAGTCAAATAATATCGTATTCAAAATTAAAAAGGACTAAATCTAAACTACCACTTCAGTCATCTAATTAATACATCACTCACCATCCTCACCAAGATAATCACCTATTCTCAAAAACATTGAAATTATAATTATAATATATAACAAGCTAGCAATCAAACAACAACCATAATTATACATCATAAACTTCAACGACAAATCATTATTTAAATTACTCCTTTAGGGTTCTTGAACTCCTAATGACTTTTTATGTAATCAACCTCAACCTCAATAGATACACCAATTGTATACAAACTCTATTCTATTTCAAAACAATAGATCAGCCCCCTTAAAGTAGCATTTTCCATTCAAGGATATCAAAATTAGCAATATATATGTTAACCAACTAAACACTACATATAAATAAAACTCTTTACAAATTCCAAATCCATGAGAACATCAATAAATCTCAGATTTATGCAAGATATGGCAGCCTTTAACCACAAAAATCCCTAACAACCAGTTCTTCAAAACACTACTAGTTTGAGTAACAACCTTACATTCACACGAGCAATAATCAGAGGAACAAACAACGTAGTTTCTGCAGCGAGGTAATAGAAAATCTCTAAACAAAACATGCAATTTTATCATTACATATACTTGATTACATTAATCAAACATGCATAGCCATTCACCTACACCTTTCCTACACAAGCTTAACATGGATCTTAACTTGCTTTATTAACGAATTCTATTCAGGTTCCTTAACAAAAATAATCAGAGTAATAAAGCTAACCAATATAAACAACTTTATGATTTTATTTCATCTCACTAAATTCCAAACCAAACTTGCAATTTGACGGATACATCACACAAAATAAACAGCCCAATGACCAAATTTGAACTACAAAAATCACCAAGCTCAATTAGATTTATATGCGAGCATAAGAGCATCATCAATAGTTCCTTTATTATCTTCATTTCACTTTAACGAAAACAACTTCAGAAATCAACTAAGCAAGAGAGAAACTCCAAATCAAACAAAATCATGAAACAATCTTAATAACAAACCAAATAAGGCATACCCATGCCTCATCCTTCACACCTTAGAAATCAATCAATTAGTGAATACAAAAGCATAACCCCTCTGGGATTCAACAACATAACAAACACCTTTTTAAACATCTTTCAAAATAAAATGTGTGAAGCAAAAAGGATATTCACTTCCAAGCTCATAGATATTTAAACCTTATTTCTAGTCACTCTTATTCATATATCATTCAACAACAACTAGCATAATTTAAATAAGAAATTATCACTTAAGTTCAGTCATTACTATTATTTAAATAAATGTGTTAACATCCATGTCATATTAACACTTTCTCAAATCAGCAAACATGTGAGTACATTAAACAGAAGACAATTCCACTAAATAGAGTATCATAAACCACATATATACTCTCCTCACATTGCTGAACTAAGGAAATAAAATCGTGACCCACCCAATCCTAAAACATAAATTAGTATCTCACTCAAATAGCTCTCAAATCGGACATAAATGAAAGAACAAAGGGATTGAAGCTCACCTAAGGGGTCTCCGATCGTTTCTGCCATTCGCCGTCGCCGGACACCGCCGGGCTCGACGGAGATGAAGCAGCCGACAGTGAGGAGTGAAGAACGATGAGAGTGATGCTACCAAAATTTTGATAAAAACTCCGCAAGTGTACGGATCGTAAATTTAGTAAAGTGGTAGTTCAAGGTCGATCCCACAGAGACTCAGACAATTAATAACTAGGCATTAGACCTCCTATTTTCATTCAAGTTGAGTAAATAAAAGAAAATTGATTTTAATTACCTAATATCTAAGAAAATAAAATAAAACAAATATTCACACAGATGAAATTCACGAGTCAAAAGAACAACTTAGAGCCATCAATCCCTTATCTGCTTCTTAAATTTTATTCCCCACTAAATTAATTATGAATTAATTCAACTAGCTAATCTAGAGTACTAGTGTCTATAAATGTCTTCCGGTCCACTTATATCCTTGTCTAGCTTAATTACACAATGTCTTGCACTAATTTACTAGGCTAATTTATCTCGGTACCGCTCTAATGTGACTATGTAGGGCTTCTAGGTATATTCCTATCCTAGTCGCAAATCAGAATAAAATTCAATCCTACACTATTTAATCACATGGTCTATTTAAAATTCCCTCTTCCGAGTCCAATTCTAAATTCCCTAAACATGTCTAATGGTGATCAAGCACTAAACAAGTTAATCAATAATATCAAGATTAAATAAACTAAATCAAATTAACCATGACTAAATAGTGGGAAATAAAATACTAAGTTACAAACAAGTTCATAGTACTCTAGGTTGTAAAAAGAAATTAGCTCCACATAATCTGAATCAACATAATAATATAGTTCAAATCCAAAGACATACTAAAACTTCACAAAGAATGAGCAAGAACTGAATAAGATTGAGGATCAATGGTGCTTCCTCCCTTTTTTGCGTTAGTGTGTGTCTTTCCAAAACCCAAAACAGCCACTACGTTGCTTCTTTCTCCTTCTCGTAAATTGCGTGCTAGTCCTCTTCAGTCTTAGTAGTGTGTGTGTTTGTATTATAATTGATTCCTCCTCCACAGTGTCACTGCCTCTTCTTTTCTTCCTCAACTCGCGTGAATTCCTCTAGGCTCTAGGAAAATTGGAAGTATTCAAACCAGCCTCTCCTCTAGGCTTTAGGAAATAGGAAGAATTATGATCAAGCCTCCCTTCTCCTCAATTGCATGTGTATATTTATAATAAAATAGCCCAACACCATATTGCCTTTGCCTTGCATGTTAAGTTTCTTTTCTTTCCTTTTCTTGTATGATGAATGCACATATATCAAATCAACCTCTTTCTCTTTATTTCCTTTTTCATTAAATCTGCATTCATAAAGAGAAAGAAATAGGAAATAATCACAATGACTCAATCACATAATCTCATTAATAGGAAACTTCTCATCAAAATATTTCTTTTAATATATTAAGTTTCCTATTTCAATTAAATTTCAGAATTTCCAAAAGAATCACTCATATACTCTCAAATTACTTTCTTTCCAATTCACATCAAAATCACTTAATTATTTAATTCATGACTCCCCAAATACAACAAAATATTTCCTAAAAACCACTAAATATGGGGAGTCATCACACCCCCACACTTGCATTAAATCTTGTCCTCAAGATTTCAAATTGTTAACACATTAGCACAAAAAATGAAATCAAGATTTTATCACAAAGTTGAAATCAATTCAAACTCTCAACAATTAAATCCTCTTAAAAATCTCTCTCACCATCCCCAAATGCAAGCAATAAGTCAATCAATTTGATAGAGATAAATCACAAAAGTATGTCCCTCACCGGTCAAAGTGTTTACACTCTACTCTCAAAGTATATAGGGGTTGTGTTTCACTCAATTCCATCTATGTAATCCAGCTACCATAGGCTTGTTTATCATCTCGATATCCACTCTTATATCTCAATGCACACACAAATCAAAAGGACTTTTAAGGGTCGTAATGAAAAAGGTAGGATAATGAAATGAAAATGAGATGGAGGTATATTTGAAAAGTGCTAAACCATTTCAATTATAGTAAGGAATGAAGGAATCACATAACTTAACAAGCACATAGGGGTTGACTCTTTTGAACTCCACAATTCTTCGATTCTTTTGATTTTCATCTTCTTCTTTCTTTTTTTTTTCTTCTTTTCTTTGTTTTTTTTTTCACACTTTGTGTGATTTTTTTTCTTCTCCTTTTCACCTTCACTTTTTTTTATTTTTTTTTTCTTTTCTCCTTTCTTCAACACTTATATTTCCCCTTTTTCTTTTCTAATTCCTTCACCCCTTTCCATATGAATATAGTATAACACTTTTCAAAGCGTAAATGGAAGAAATAGATAAGAGATGAAAAATTGCATCAAAAGAATTCAAAGGCTAAAATATGCAATCTTTCTTTTTAAAAGAGAATCAGGCTCAAAGGGTTAAGCAATGGAAATAATGTAAAAAGGATGGCTATTTGGCTAAACTGGCTATGAAACGAAGGCCTTAATCATTTTTGTGCATGCAAGAGACTCGAGCGTCAAAAGAGATTCAAGACAAGTTCTAGAGGGGAAGTTACAATAGATGTACTCACTCATGAAAGAATAAAATTAAGGCTCAAATTCCTCACAGGGCTTTTTGACATACTAGAGTAATTTATCTAAAGCAAAGAGCTTGCCTTTTCACTTACATTCAAAGAAGATGAGATCAAAGTCTAATCAAATCCAATTGTTTCAAGTCCAAATCAATCCCAAAATTGGCAAAAGTTTTTTTTTTTTCAAGAAAATTTTACAAAATGAAAGCTTGAGAACAATCTTTAGAAAACAATGATACCCTCATACCCCCACACTTAAATGTCACATTGTCCCCAATGTGAACATGTAACACAAGTAGTGGAATTACAAAAATATTCATAGCAAGTGTAGGAATGATAAAGTTATTTCAAGTTGCATATCAAGCAAGCAAAGTACTCAAGAGGTACACCATCAAATCTAACCATCACACACATATCAACCAGCATAAAGACTCATCACCAAAACAATTCTTAGTCAAATAAAATCAAGAAAAAGTTAGAAGAATACTCCCCTTTCTCTTCTCGATTTCCACTCTTAGCTCCTAGTCAAGAAAAAAAAATCCTACAAACTCAAAAACAAAGCATCAAATACCTAAACCTTGGGTTGCCTCCCAAGAAGCGCTAAGTTTAAAGTCTTCAGCCAGACTTTCCAAACAAATCTTAGTCATAAGTATCAAACACCATAATCACCTCATCTTCATTCCTTTTCAAACAGTATAAGTAATCAATCAAACTAATTACTTGTGTCTTTTCAATCATAGACAATTTCAAAGAACAAGTAATCACTGATTTCAAAGGAATTATAATATACTCATACAAACAATTAGATGTATGTCTTTCTAAGAATAATGAGCATCCAATAAAATCAATTTGACTCTCATCAGTAAGAGTCACAACAGTAATAGGAGAACCATACAAAGCAGTTATAGGAACACTCACATCAACATGTATATCAGAATCACAAGCATTTGAATTCACATCTTCAACATCAATTAAACACCCATCAATTTCTTCTAAACAAGTTTCAGGCTCTATGACAACCTCTAAATCTTCTTTAACTTCATGGTCATCTCTATCCTCAATTATTGATTTTAACATTTTCAAACAATCTTCTAACCTTTTGAAACTATCCTCTTGCCATTTCAAACTATCCTCTAGCATTATCAAAAATTTACCGGCTAATCTTTCTAATCTGCCAAGCCTTTCTTCTAAACAAGAGTTTACATTATCCTCAAAATTGTTTACTTGAACTCTTGATCCAGAACTATTGTAATATTTCTCATTCCTTTCCAAAAAGATATCGGCTAATCTTTCTAATTTGTCTAACCTTTCAAAACAAGAATTCTCATAATCAATATTTTCTTGAACATGTGAAAAAGACATGAAGGGTGGGTCTATTGCATGTGAATAAGAATCAACATGTGGGTTCCAACACTCATCTTGCTCAAAATTCCAACTAGGCCTAGAAAAATTATCAACATAAGTTTGTTGCCTAGTGAAATCATCTCCTATACAATTTATGGTGGGCAAAAATGGACAATTTCCTGGTACATGATTATTTCCACAGTGATAACATCGATACCATTTATAATAATTAAGCTCCGAAAAGTCCATCTTTCTATTTTTCCAAAGAAAAAAAAAAACTCAAACTAAAACTATTAAAGAATTTCTAATTCTAATTACTAATTGCCTTGAGTCCCCGGCAACGGCGCCAAAAACTTGATGCTACCAAAATTTTGATAAAAACTCCGCAAGTGTACGGATCGTAAATTTAGTAAAGTGGTAGTTCAAGGTCGATCCCACAGAGACTCAGACAATTAATAACTAGGCATTAGACCTCCTATTTTCATTCAAGTTGAGTAAATAAAAGAAAATTGATTTTAATTACCTAATATCTAAGAAAATAAAATAAAACAAATATTCACACAGATGAAATTCACGAGTCAAAAGAACAACTTAGAGCCATCAATCCCTTATCTGCTTCTTAAATTTTATTCCCCACTAAATTAATTATGAATTAATTCAACTAGCTAATCTAGAGTACTAGTGTCTATAAATGTCTTCCGGTCCACTTATATCCTTGTCTAGCTTAATTACACAATGTCTTGCACTAATTTACTAGGCTAATTTATCTCGGTACCGCTCTAATGTGACTATGTAGGGCTTCTAGGTATATTCCTATCCTAGTCGCAAATCAGAATAAAATTCAATCCTACACTATTTAATCCCATGGTCTATTTAAAATTCCCTCTTCCGAGTCCAATTCTAAATTCCCTAAACATGTCTAATGGTGATCAAGCACTAAACAAGTTAATCAATAATATCAAGATTAAATAAACTAAATCAAATTAACCATGACTAAATAGTGGGAAATAAAATACTAAGTTACAAACAAGTTCATAGTACTCTAGGTTGTAAAAAGAAATTAGCTCCACATAATCTGAATCAACATAATAATATAGTTCAAATCCAAAGACATACTAAAACTTCACAAAGAATGAGCAAGAACTGAATAAGATTGAGGATCAATGGTGCTTCCTCCCTTTTTTGCGTTAGTGTGTGTCTTTCCAAAACCCAAAACAGCCACTACGTTGCTTCTTTCTCCTTCTCGTAAATTGCGTGCTAGTCCTCTTCAGTCTTAGTAGTGTGTGTGTTTGTATTATAATTGATTCCTCCTCCACAGTGTCACTGCCTCTTCTTTTCTTCCTCAACTCGCGTGAATTCCTCTAGGCTCTAGGAAAATTGGAAGTATTCAAACCAGCCTCTCCTCTAGGCTTTAGGAAATAGGAAGAATTATGATCAAGCCTCCCTTCTCCTCAATTGCATGTGTATATTTATAATAAAATAGCCCAACACCATATTGCCTTTGCCTTGCATGTTAAGTTTCTTTTCTTTCCTTTTCTTGTATGATGAATGCACATATATCAAATCAACCTCTTTCTCTTTATTTCCTTTTTCATTAAATCTGCATTCATAAAGAGAAAGAAATAGGAAATAATCACAATGACTCAATCACATAATCTCATTAATAGGAAACTTCTCATCAAAATATTTCTTTTAATATATTAAGTTTCCTATTTCAATTAAATTTCAGAATTTCCAAAAGAATCACTCATATACTCTCAAATTACTTTCTTTCCAATTCACATCAAAATCACTTAATTATTTAATTCATGACTCCCCAAATACAACAAAATATTTCCTAAAAACCACTAAATATGGGGAGTCATCAGAGAGCAGAGAGGAAACAGTGAGATAAATGAAGGTGGAAGCAGAAGTAACTTGAAAGCCAAGAGAAATAACTAAGCTCACCTCTTACCCGCCACCGTTCACCGCATTGGACGTCAGAAATCGCCTTCGTCGCCGTTCACCGTGGCTGGCCGGAAAGCAGAAGAAAGGCGAAGGAAAAAAAAGAAGAAGAAGAAGGTTCGTGGATGAACCTGCGGCAGTCGATGCCGCCGTGTGGTCGCCGGAAAGCTCGCCTGGACGGCGAGCACGCAGGGAGAGGGGCGGAGATCGAAGATGAAGAGGAAGGAGGAGGGAGGGTTTTCGGGTGAGAGGCAGGAGGAGGGAGTCAATTTTATTGATAAGGAAGGAGGGAGGGCGTGTTTGGTTAGGGAGAAATAAGGGTGGTTTTTGATAATTAAAGCCTAAACTTGTCATAGTGTACTCATTTTGATTTAAAACCACTTAAACCAGCCTCCAATCTTCTTAAACTTCAAAATATTTTTAGCTTTACCATTCCCTCATATTTCAAACTCTTCATTTCTTAATTAATTATATGCACATTTACTGCTCACAATTTTCAAAATGTCCCCAAAAATCACCAAAAATTCCTAAAAATTCCAAAATTCCCAATTTCTCCATTTATTATTTCCCAAAACACTCATTGATCCTGTATTAAATTTTTAGGATGTTACAACATGTGAACTTGTCGGTCCCCAAAACCATCATGTGGAAAGACGTCTTGTTACCAGATGACTGGACGTTAGAAAGGGTTTCCAGACCCACTCCATTCCCAACAGTAAGTCAGGTGAGTAGAATAACTCACACCACTGATGGAACTGTAAAATTGTCATTTGATCGACCAAGAAGGTCTGTTTCCTCTAGTTATGGGTCTAACTCAGGTTATGAAGACTGTAGATCCCAATTAGAGTCCGCTAGGCATTCTTGTTCGACCTCTAGGCCGCCATCTCATGTTTATTCCAGACCTCCGTTTGTTATTTATATGTCGGCGCCTCCCCAAACTATTAGGAACACTCACCCACAGGTAGTTCCTTCTCAGGCCAGTGTCTCAATTCATGGAGTGGATAATACCACAAACATTCCGCAACCGAGTTATGAGAGGATTGAAGACGTAAGTCTACCACAGTCCCCTACTTACTCATCCATGAATGTGGGAGAACCTTTTGAGTCTCTTACCATAAACGATGGAGAACCCTATCCAAGCATAAACTTTTTGGAAAAGCAGTTCTCTATTGACAAGCATGCCCTTAGAAAAGATTTCTATTCTGAGGAAAACAAACAAAAGAAAATCTGGTTCTTTGCCAATTTTAAAGGAAATACTAGACAGTCGGTCCAAGATAAGTTCTATGAATTCCTAGAAGAGGTAGAAGAAAACATTCCATTCTTTGACTGGTTCAGTGCCTATGCACAAAAGCAAGGTATTGAATATCCATTCCCAAAAAAACATAAACATGACCAAACAGGAATGGAAATTGCCTGATGGATCCACAACATCTTCTATGTTGCCTCCCCCAAAAACTGTCCAGTTGACGCAATTAAAGGATGACCAAAACCAACCTTTAATAGCATCTCCATTTAAATTCATAAGCTCTGATACCAGTAGGGGAGCGGAGCCCCTAAAGAGCGCGGAGGATCACTGATAGAGAAAGAGAAGCAGAGAAGAAGCAACGCTTCTTTAAAACATGCAAGATGAGTAGGGGAAAGGGGTTCTGGAAGTGTCAAAGGGCGTGTGAACAGGCGGTAAAGAAGAACCAGCCAATTAGTTCACTGTAGCAGCCACCTTGACCTCTAGACCAGAGGGAGGATATGATGCATGAGGATGAAAATGCAGGAAAGTAAAGATGCAGAAACTTAAAACATGAACTTTTATTGAAAATATAAAACTTACAATATAAAACTTTAAAAGGAAATCAGAAAAATGAAAACAAGCAGACTTTCTCTCTCAAAGACTATCTTAGTGAGAAGTGATGAAAATGAAAAACTCTGCCTTCTTCGTTCTTCTGGCCTCCATTTTATAGGCAGGCTGATGTGCTTTTGACCTGGAACTGGTACTGTTTCTAAATAGTTCCGGTTGTGCTTTTAACCTATAACCTGTACTGTTTTTGAGCAGTTCTGGTTAACATCTGCGAGCCTGTATTTGCTTTCCACGTGTCTATTTTGAATACAACTGAGTATAGCATACATCTGTTTCTAAAATACACTATATCTCAAAATCAAAATACACACATGTAAAGAGAAAAGATTCTAGTCCTCATCTAAATCCACTACATAATATATATATATTCTTCGATAAATTATTATTAAACAATATATTTCATTAATTTAAATTTTGTTCAATTTAACCAACATATATAAAATACGCACATGCCCACCACACAAGAAGAAAAATTATATAGCTAGGTAGTTGTGTGTATGTGTAATGCTCGCTGTTTTTTTTTTCCTTTTACAATATATATGTATAATACTTATAATATCACCGAAAGAAAGAGTATGTACCAAAGGAATATGTATATAAAATACGCACATGCCCAAGGGAATATGCTCGCTGTTTTAATAAATATTGAAACTGAAAATGAATAAAAAATACAACAACAAAAATCTGTACATATTGTCAAATCGGAAAGGTTAGTTATTTGTGTGTGTGTGTTTGTGTTTGCAGTTCATTTGCCAAAGAGGGAAAAAAATATTAGAATGATATAAACCATTGGGTTTCTTTTTAATAGTTGAGAAGAATAAGGAGTTAAGCCTTTAACCCAAATAAAACCAGCAATATAAAATGAATAATAAGTTTGAAAGGCACAATACTATACGTGTTAAAAGTTGAAAATAGGTGAGTGGAAACATATATCACTGTACAATTAGAAAAGTGTAAATATTGTACCTTGTGTTGTAGTTGAGAAGAGACACTGGATGTGAGGGGAGAGGGAAAAATAGAGTGGGAGAGAAAAAGAGATTATATTTTAGGTGGCCTAGGGTTTTCTTAGTTGGGCTTTCTAATAATTGGACCTTTTTCTTTGAAGTCTAAACATTTTAGTCTCATATATTTTATGTCAGTTTAATCAATTTTTTTTTAGTTCTCCTAACATAAAAGTAATCTTCATATTTTGTTTTGAAACAAATTTAATATTTCTTTTGACTCATAATATATCATATTCTTAAATACAAAATTGTAAATGTCGCAAAATGATTTATTTCTAATATTAAAATATGGGATGTTACAATCTCCCCTCCTTAACGAAATTTTGTCCTCAAAATTTTATGTATAAATTTAGAGAAATGAAAGTACCTACTAAAATTTGTTACTATCTAGTATTCTATATGGACTTGATAGCTATCACCATAGTCACTTTTGTCTACCTCCACTCTGCCTACTTAAATTAAATCACTCTACAATGTAACTCATTCAGTCCCTTTAATTCAATCTTCTGTCATACCGTGGCGTATATGTTATGCATATCAAATTAACACTCTTACTTTCTCCACACTACTATACATACCATAGTTTGTATCATCAAAATTTATATATCACTCCTAAAAGTTAACCATTGGTCACCCTTTCCTAATCATTATTGTACCTCAATTTCCATTATGTGCTTTGAGAAGTACAGTTGGGTAACTAAATCTACATAACCATTCACTATTCAGCTCAACTTTTAATATCCCTTGTCCAAATCATAATGTTTCCTAATCATAATTTTATATTCTAAAATTTTATGTTTTAACTCCTTTACTACTACAAAAAAAATTCCCTAGAAGTTTATTTCTCCCATTGACTCTCGACTTCAATTTAGCAAAATCCAAAATAAAATAAAATCCATTTAAAATGTCAAACCAAATCATATGTGATCTTAATGAATCAACTAAAACTTTCGTTGAAACCTCAAATAGAGAATCTTCACTTTAACTAGCTCCTTCATGAACCATAATCAAAATTCTATATTCAGTTCTATATTAAAATGTCTTCATAACCATAAAAATATTCCAATAAATATTCACAAAAGTTAAAACTCTATATCCTTAGTCTCATGATTAAACCATCATGCCGAGAATTCTATATTTGATTAATACTATGGACCTTATAAACTTTATTTTCTATTTCAATTCTTCTTTAGAACACAATCTCAATATCACCAAAAACTTCCTATATGCATAGCAAATCTATTTAAATAAATTTATTCACTGATTCAATAGTAATATCTTACCTAGATTTTTTTTAATCCCACTACGAGCCTAATCAATTTTTTTATTCCTTAATTTCCTAATCAACATATATATATCCACTCGTTAAAATCTCATTAAAATCTTAATTTAAAATAAACTATCCTGATATAATCCTCAACTTATAACTGATATAGTATATTCTATTTTCTTAAGTCACATCCATGTCTCCAATCCATAAAAATTTATCACTTTAGTCTAAATGATCTAATCTTAAATTTTGTAATTTTATCCCTTTCATTTCTCAACAATTTAGACTGATAAAACTTTCAAATAAGACCATCATGGATAATGGACAAGAAAACTCAACAGCTCCTTTTCATTTTTTTTTACTCCATAACGAACTCTAACTTCCTCTGACTCACTTCTCAAAGATTTCAACCAAACATAATCTTTTCATAAGCACTAATAAGCCTATAAAATCAAGAAACCATTAATTTCTTTCAATGCTCAAAAATCCATATCATAATAGAGAACATTAGTTATAATAATCTAGCTTAATCCTTCACAGTATCAAATTTGAATCCTAATATGTTTACCTTCTTGTCTTATTCGAAATATCAAGCATATATCTGCTCACACAATCATCCTCTCATTAATGCCTCTCTTAATCAGTCAACAATTTGTCATAAACTTTCGATTTGACGAATTCTATGGAATCCCTATTTTAAAATGAATGAATTCTCCATAATGAATTGGATCGAAGAACACAAACTCACCTTCCTCTATCATACCTTGATCATCAATGGGCTAGCTGTATGTAATGTTTTCTATACCATAGTAATGGATCAAACCTAATTAGTCAACTACTTTGCCTATAGCATCTCTCAGTCTCAATCCCAGAGAATCTATGTTCATCCTTCTTTGTTACCTATATCTACTTAAAGCTATATTCCCTTAATGGCCACAACGAACTAAGAAATGTCTAACTTTCTCATAACACATACTTTGTACTTCCTTAAGAATTTAGTCCCCATGACATGTACAATACAACCATATTTTGTTTTTAAGAATACTTATTATCATATCAAGTTCCATTACCTTACCAACGTATCTTTCATAATTCTCTTCCTCAAGAGAAGAATGAAAGTAATGGATGCACAAGAGGGGGGGTGAATTGTGCTACAATTATAAATGCTCAAATAAAACCAACACAAGATTTATACTGGTTCGGTCTACCTGACCTACGTCCAGTTCTCAACCACCCAGGCCGAGTTCCACTATCTCTCAGGTTTTAAATCGGGTTCACCTGAAACCTTACAACTGCAAGTTTTGGACGGGATCACTTGCAACCTTACAACTATAAGTCTTACACAAGGCTCACTTGTAACCTTTCTAACTAGCTCCCCCTCACACCGAGCAAGGGGTTAACCTTTACACTTACAGGATTTTTCTAACTGAGTTCTCTCAAAGAACGGATAGTGTTACACACTTAAGTACAATCAATGCTCTTATAACAGAAAGAGACTTAACAACAAAGAGTACAGAATATGTAGATGAAAAAGATCACTCGATGTGTTAAATGCTCTTTTCTTTTCTGGGCAGCTTTGAATGCTTGAAGATGTTCTTAGTTTCTTGCTCTAACTTCTCTCAAGAATATTCAAAGATGAACAGTTCTACTCATAAATGAAGTTTGAGCTCCTTTATATAGTCTTCAGGCAATCTGACTCTTGGTAGGTGGGAGAGCCGTTTGAATATGGCCGTTTTTCCCATGTTACCGTTTGCCCAATAAATGCTTCATTAATGCATAGCAGGGTTGACTTGCTTTATCTCTGAAAAGTAGTCCTGACACCTCTGCTCTGACATAAGCATTCTGACACTGCATCTTCTGACATTCTGATTGCTTGCGGAAGCAGATTCTCATCCGGAAGCAATTCTACTGAGTGTGCTGCACTGAGTGTTAGTCTAACAGTATAAACATATAGTCACATGCAGTGGGAGTGTTCTTAGTCTAAGAGACCTTCCTTGTATCCGGAAGCACTTCTACATCCGGAAGTAAATCCACTGGATGAAGGATTTTGTTCATTGTTACTTACTCTCTCTCAGTGTTAAGTCAATCCAACAGCCAGCGCTAGTCACTAAGCTATCGGAAGCACTTCTACTGGACGTTGCTTATATTCACTGACGCTTAGGGTTATTCATTCTATCGGTCTGCGCTAGTAAAAGTTTATTAGGAAGCGATTCAACTGGATGTGGCTTATGTTCACTGACGCTTAGTGTTATCTTGTTCCAACAGCCAGCGCCAGCCAAAATCTAACAGGAAGCATATTCACTTCCGGTTGAATCTTAACTTAGTCTTAAGGTTTTGTATATCTAGTGCTCATAGACTAAGTTATTTCCTTAATGAATTACTTGCTCACGCTGGGGGATGAATCACACATCCGCGAGCGCTAGTCCTAGTCTATCCGGAAGTAAGTCCACATCCGGTTGCACTTTTACTTGGGGTTCTATGTTCACCTATTGCTTTCTAAGTTCTTTCATATTTTAGTCTTCATCAAAACTTAAGATTCTAACATTCTCCCCCTTTTTGATGATGACAAACTTAGTTTTATCGATTAAGTTCATATGAAAGGATTAGCAGTAAAATAAAAGCAATAGATAAGTGCAAGTAACTTAGACAAATATTATTAATAAGCAGAGATTACATGTTAGAGCATACAAGCAAAACATATACAGGTAATCTACACTAAGCAAGAAAGAAATATGCATGAAAACAAAGAAAAAAATTTTTCTAAGTTAAAAAGGGTTGGAATGAGGGTTCATAGTTTGTCTTTCTTTTTCCTCTCCCTCTCCTTTTGTCTCTCTTCACTCTCTTTTTGGAGCTTGGCTAACTCGGCCTCATGAACATTCTGGTCTATCTGGGCAATTATCCGCTGAAGCTCTTCTTCATCCCTCTCCCTTCTGAGTCTTTCTGATTCAATAGACTCCTCGAATGCCTTCTTCAAGTTTTCTACTTCTTCATACCCAGGGAACCCTGTAGCATCATCGAAGTAGGCGATCTCTCAATTGGGATAGTGAACAGCCCTGATCTTTACGTTCCAAACAGGGAAGTTGGGATCTTCCTCAACTTCTTGGGCTTTCCTTTTCCCATTCCCCTTACTCTTCAATTTGCTCTTGCTAATTGGAGGAGTGGGCATGACACTAGCTCTGTCAGCATCAAGGCAGGCCATCTGACCAAAAGAGAGTTTGTCCGTGAATCCATACCTTTCATATTCCTCAGGAGTCATGTCCTCTATTTCCAACTTGATCTCCTTCAGAATAGGAACAGCTTGTACTACTGGGATCTCTTGTTCAACATGGGCAGATGAAGATTCTTTCTCAGGCTGGCCAGATGGAGTCTCTTCCTGACTCTCAGATTCAGTGGAGGCAATAACCTTCTTGGCACGTTTCCTAGCAACGGCCTTCTTTCTAGAATCACTGAATATGACTGCAGGCTCAGATGAGGGAGGAGGGGCAGATGATTGCTCAGATGAAGGGATCTCAGACTCTTGCCCAGAGGATGCAGGAATAGGCTTGGCTATCACAATAGGAGGATGGTTGATCTTCTTCAGTCCCCACTTCATCATTATCTCCTCAACAATCTTTCTACTTGTCTTAGTTGGAGGAGACTCTGATGAAGATGACTCTGGCTGTGAAGGATTTTCATTTGGCTCAAAGACAACCATATCCAATTGTGGTCCTTGCTCAGCCGTCCTCTGCTGCTGCATGAACCGGTTTGCTTCTCCTCTTATCAGGCTCTCAGCACCACCCAGCCTTTGGGATTCCATAGCACGGCGGAGGGCAGCCGCAATGTCTTCATCAATCCAGAGGGATGGCTGGCTGAGCACATCCCTTGTGTCCATGGTTAGGCGAAGAGCGGACATCACATTTCTCCCCCTTTTGTCATCATCAACAAGGGTGAGTGCCAGGGATGGAGTGGATGAAGAGGAGGGTGGAGGTTCAGGGCCAAATGGCTTTTGGGGTGTGGATTCTGGGGAGGAAATAGAGAAGGTAGTTTCTGGAGATGAGGCGGTGTCGGGAAAGTAAGTGGAGTTCCTTTCGAAGAAGGTAGGGTGGGTAAAGAGGCCATCAAAGGGGTAGGTGGAGTAGTAGACATCAGGTTGTGGTTCCTTCCACCTGATAGGGGATTGGTCCCGGAGGTAATAGATGTCATCTGGGTTATCTCGAGAGGTAAAGACTATGGGGGTTTGAGATGTGGTGGGGTTAGGATTGGATGGTCCGGCAGAGAAGTTGAGTGGTGAGCGAGTAGGGGCGTTAGGTCGTGTGTGAGTGGGTGAGGGGGTGAAGATGGGGAGTTTCTAGGGGATTGGCGAGGAGAGTGTTGATGAGAGTGTTGAGGAGAGTGTTGAGGAGAGTGTTGAGGAGAGTCTTGGGTTTGGTGGTCATGGGTAGGTGAAGGTTGGGATTGGTGGTCATTGTTTGGTGATGGAGGGGGTTGCTGGTCATTCTGTGGTGGTGGCTGTGGTTGTTGAGTGTTGGGAGGAGGAGGAGGGGGAAGTTGAGGGTGACCAGAAGGAGGAGGAGGTGGGTTTTGGGGAGGAGGAGGAGGAGGTGGTAGGTTACCTTGTTGTGGTTGGGGAATTTGTAGGTGTTGGATGATGAGATCTAATTTTGCATCCACCCTGGCAAGCTGATGTTCGACCTGGCCAACTCTGTCCTCAAGCCGCTGGATCCGCTCCCCTTGGTGCTGGAACCCAGCATCACAATCAAGCCTTAGAGGGACCACCAATGACTCAGACAGTTGAAGGAGAGTTTGTGGATTTGCTCTTTCCCATCAATCTTTTTGAACTTAGCCTTGCCTGTGAGAGATTGACAGAATACTCGCAGGACGTTGACGTTGTAGTCCTGGTTGATCCCCAGCCAGGGCATATACCTCTCGAGGTAAAGGCGCAGATGAGGGAACCCTAGTTCATCAATTTTGTTCAGATCGATGAACAGGCCATGGTTGAAGATTGGAGTGGATGTCTCAAACTTGGCGGCCACAGCTTCCAATGCCCCATCTCTGTACACTGTAGGGTCATCTTCTTCAACCCTCTGCCTCTTGGAAGAAGGCTCTTCAGCGAACTGAACCTTCTTCTTCTTTCCTTTTCTCTGGGCTTCCCTTGCTTGCTCATTCGCAGAAGTCACTGGCTGTTCTGCCACTCTACCAGAGGTTCCAGGCTGACCCTGAATATTTTCATCCTGCCCCGGTGTTTGCCCAGAAACCTCACTGTGTTCATGATGTTCTTCATGATGTTCATCATTTTGCCCAGTTTTCCCAGAACGTTCATGCCGAGATTTCCCAGATTTCGACTTGTGTTTCTTGGATGAAGAGGTTTTCTTAGTAACTGGGTTTGTTTCATGAGATCCGGCCATTTTTGTGTGGGTTGGTGGTAAAATGAGAGATGAAATGCGAGAAGTGTGTGAAGAAAATGAAGAACAGATGAAGAACACAGATGAAGATGAAGAAAATTTCAGAGAGAATGGTGAAAGTGAATTTGATGCAAGTAAAAAGTGAAAGTGAAAAATGACACCCTATTTATAGGAAAATTTACTGAGGGTAAAATGGTCATGTCTCTTCAAATTTTTACACATTGGGTAATGTAAACAATTTAAGTTGGAACGACACACCTGATGACAAGTGTCGCTTCATCTTGTCAGAGAAGGCATAACGTCTCATTGAGGAAGTTGAAACGTTTTCTGAAGTGACGTGTCCCTTGGTCTGGCACTGGCGCTCTGGCTTGCTTTATTTCAACACTCAGTCCCAGCAAATGATCATCCGGAAGTGGTTTTGCTTCCGGTTATACAGGTCCTCTTGGTTGTTTTGAGTAATCATCCAGCGTCAGCACAAGAGTATCCGGAAGTAGTTTTGCTACCGGTTGTACTTACTTAAGATTTAACATTGAGGGACCTGCAAAAACAAAGATTGGCACTCCGATGCCTAAGTTAGTATTGTTGAAGATTTTTAAACAATGAAGTATAATGAATAAAAATTACACCTCATTTGGGTTTACCATTCCCAAATCACCTCTTATAAAAGTAAATTGGTCAACCCCCAGAGGCTTGGTGAAGATGTCAGCAAGCTGTTGTTGTGTGGGGACAAATTGCACTTTGACATCCTTCTTTTGAACATGATCTCTGATGAAGTGATGTCTGACATCAATGTGCTTTGTCCTTGTGTGCTGAACCGGATTCTTGGCGAGGCTGATTGTGCTTGTGTTGTCACAGAGGATAGGTGCCTCAGGGAACTCCAAGCCAAGATCTCTCAGTTGGTTCTTCAGCCACAGTACTTGGGCACAACAACTTGCAGCAGCAATGTATTCTGCCTCAGTGGATGACAGGGACACGCAGGTTTGCTTCTTGCTAGCCCAAGACACCAGACAACCACCAAGGAAGGCGCATTGTCCACTGGTGCTCTTTCTGTCAGTCTTATAACCTGCATGATCAGAGTCAGAATAAGCCCACAAGAACTCTTGGTTACCTCTGGGATACCAAAGACCAAGTTCTTGTGTTCCCTCAAGGTATCTCAAGATACGTTTAACACATGTTAGATGTGACTCCTTGGGGTTGGCTTGAAATCTAGCACACATGCCTACACTAAATTGAATGTCAGGCCTGCTGGCTGTTAAGTATAAGAGGGAACCTATCATTCCTCTATACATGGGCAGGCTGACAGATTTACCCTTTGCGTCAGCATCAAGTGCGGCAGTGGTGCTCATGGGAGTGTCATACTCCTTGCATTCATCCATCCCAAACTTTTTGAGTAGCTCTCTGCAGTACTTAGCTTGGGAGATGAAGATTCCATTTTTCTTCTGTTTGATTTGCAGGCCTAGGAAGAACATGAGTTCTCCCATCATTGACATTTCAAACTCACCCTGCATAGTCTTAGAAAAATCTTCACAAAGTTTTTCATTAGTTGTCCCAAATATAATATCATCAACATAAATTTGGACAATCAACATATCTCTATCTTTGTGAAGGATAAACAGTGTATTATCAAGTTTGCCTCTTGAGAAACCTTTGCCTAGCAGAAAGCTGCTAAGTCTCTCATACCAAGCTCTAGGAGCTTGTTTCAAGCCATATAAAGCTTTCTTCAATCTATACACATGTTTGGGATGCTTGTGATCCTCAAAGCCAGGAGGTTGTTCTACATATACCTCTTCCTTAATATAACCATTAAGAAATGCACTCTTTACATCCATTTGATACAGCCTAAAGCCTTTCATGGATGCAAAGGCTAGAAGAATCCTTATTGCTTCAAGTCGGGCGACTGGAGCAAAGGTTTCTTCATAGTCAATGCCTTCTTCTTGGTTGTATCCTTTGGCTACTAATCTGGCTTTGTTTCTTGTAATTTGACCTGTCTCATCCAGTTTGTTTTTAAAGACCCATTTAGTCCCTACTATAGATTGATGAGAAGGCCTAGGGACTAGTTCCCAGACTTGACTTCTTTCAAATTGATTTAGCTCTTCCTGCATGGCAATAATCCAGTCGCAGTCCTCAAGAGCTTGTTCAACTGAAGTTTGTTCTATTTGAGATAAAAATGCACCAAACTCAACTTCATTGTGAACTTGTCTTCTGGTTCTGACACCAGAAGAAACATCACCAAGCACTTGATCAAGAGGATGATCTCTGTGATGCCTCCTAGCTGTTGGCAACTGTGCCTCATTAGGCACGGTCTGCACTCTAGGTTCATCACTGAGTTCATCTTCTTCTTTAGGATTGCTTGCTGGTGTTTCTTTTGGTGGTGAAGAAGATGATGGTAATTTTGGAAGATTAAGCATTTCATCTTCTTCTGTGGATTGTCCCCATGTAGGAGTTTCATCGAATACAACATGCATTGATTCTTCTACAACTCTAGTTCTCATGTTGTATACTCTATATGCTTTACTCCTAAGGGAATATCCTATAAACATACCTACATCAGCTTTTGGGTCAAACTTACCCAGATTTACCTTTCCATTATTGTGCACATAGCACTTTGACCCAAAGATTCTGAGGTGGCTGATGTTGGGCTTCCTCCCTTTGTACAGCTCGTAGGGAGTCTTGTCCAAGCCCTTGCGAACATAGACTCTGTTAGAGATATAGCAAGCAGTGCTCATAGCGTCCGCCCAGAACACTTGAGAAACCTCTTTCTCATTGAGCATGCTTCTAGCCATCTCTGTCAGAACCCTGTTCTTTCTTTCGACAACTCCATTCTGTTGAGGAGTCCTAGGAGCTGAGAAGTTGTGTTCTATGCCATTTTGTTCACATAGCTCAGAGAAGCTATGGTTCTCAAATTCTCCTCCATGATCTGTCCTTATGGCTGTGATTTTGAGCTCTCTCTCATTCTGCACTTTCTTAGCCAGGACAACAAAAGCATCAAAAGTATCTTGCTTAGAGGCAAGAAACATAGTCCAGGTGAACCTTGAATAGTCATCCACCACAACTAGAGCATATAGGTTTCCACCCAAGCTCTTCACTCTTGCTGGCCCAACCAAATCCATGTGGATTAGTTCCAAGGGCCTGCTGGTGGAGACTTTCTTCTTGGTTGTGAACGAGGACCTTGTTTGCTTTCCTCTTTGGCAGGATTCACAGATAAAATCATGCTTTACTTTAAATGATGGAATGCCTATAGCTAGCTCTTTTTTAATTAGCATGTCGAGTTGAGTGAAATTAACATGAGCTAGTCTCTTATGCCAAAGCCAACTGTTCTCATCACTGGATATAAAACATTTTTCTTCTAGTTGTTGGCACAAGTCTAAGGTATATAGGTTTCCATTTCTATTAGCCTTAAGTTTACACTTTAAGTTGGCCTTATCTAAACTTAGATCCTGCTTATCAACTATTATGCACTCATGTGAATCAAATATTACCCAATTTCCCTTGTCTGTGCTCTGGCTGACGCTTAGCAGGTTGTGACAGAGACCGTCCACCAGGAAGACATCTTTTACTGGTCCGACCTCCCCAACTCCAGTGATCTTTCCACTTTGATTTCCTCCAAAGGTTACTGTGGCTCCATCTTTGATCACCAGAGATTTGAACTTGTCTCTGTCTCCAGTCATATGTCTCGAGC
Organism: Mimosa pudica; assembly: GCA_029929735.1. Taxonomy (NCBI): domain Eukaryota; kingdom Viridiplantae; phylum Streptophyta; class Magnoliopsida; order Fabales; family Fabaceae; genus Mimosa; species Mimosa pudica. Next base: position 474,862 of record JAKELP010000037.1, on the reverse strand, counting down.
ATCCGCTGTCAATATACCATTTCTTGTTCTTGGATGCCTTGAGACACACCTGGAAAAATCAAGCAACCTTAGGTACCTAATCTTTCTTGGGTCCTCGATGATTAGTTTTCAATGCCCTTGGTCTGGAGTCATCCTTGACCTTGGGCTTATGATTATTCAGAGCCTCTGGCCGAGTGCTGGCTCTGGACTCTTGGGTTTTCCCTTTGGAATGATTCCAGGCTTGGGATCCTTGTCCTCTCTCAGTTTCCTTTGCAGGAGGAGGATCCTTTGTTGCCTTGGTTCCTTTAGGGACCCATTTGTAGGAGCTGCTTGCTCCATGCTTCTTGGCATTACAGGTTGACACGGTGTGTCCCTTCCTGTTGCAATAGTTCCTCTAGGAGTATATCCTAAGCCAGTTCTATCCCTATATGCCCTTTGATTCATTAAGATTATATTTAACATTTCTGAGCCATTTGTAAACTTCTGCAGGGCATTTTGCAGCTTATCTTTCTCAGCTGAGACTTTGCTGCAATTAGGGCACCTCTCAAGTGTTGGGGCATTGGGTTCTGCTTGGGGAGAACCCTGGCCATCCACTACCGGAAGCTTTCTAGCTTCCGCTAGCTCTTCACTTAGTGAGTCCACCTTGGACTCAAGTGATTCCTTTTTAGTTTTTAACACTTTATAGGCTTTACACAATCGAGAGAATTCTTCATGAACCTCATTGTAAGCCTCTTGCAGTTCAGAGAAAGTTATCTCATTGTCTTCGTGAGTGAGGTCAAGATCTGAGGATGCTTCCTCATCATCTTCTGTGGCTACCAGGCAGAGGTTGGCAACTTCTTCCTCATCACTTGCTTCGTCATCTGAGCTATTCACCCAAATGGAGGATACGAAGGCTTTCCTTTTGTCTTTGCCTTTTGACCTCTGCAAACTGGGACACTCAGCCTTGAAGTGGCCAGGCTTCTTACATTCGAAGCACACAGGGGCCTTCTCCTTCTTGTATCCTTTTCTCTGGCTGAAGTCACCTTTCTGAAAGCCTCCCTTCTTTCTGAAGAACTTTCTGAACTTTCTCACCATCATCGCCATCTCCTCGTCGTCCATTTCCTCCTCATCATCCTCATCATCATCATCATCAACCTCCTTGTTGGGAGCAACAAGGGCAAGGTGCTTGGCTTTGGATGAGGCTTGAGGGGCTCTCTGAGCTAGCAGTGTAGGCTCATATTCGGCCAGGGAGCCAAATAAGGCGGTGATGGAACTAGTTGATTCACCCTGGACTTCCTGTAAGATAGTCACTTTGGTGATCCAGTCACCTTTCAAGATTTTTAGAATCTTGCTCACTTGCTCCCTTTCAGGAATGTCCTTACCCAACGAGGCCAAGTTGTTGATGAGGTGAGTGAATCTGAGCTCCAGTTCTCTGATAGGCTCAGTGGGGCTAAGCATGGCGAACTTGTGGAATTCTTCCACCAGCATCTCAACACGTCTTGCTTTCACTCCCCTGGTTCCAGAGTGAGCAGCCTCAAGAGTCTCCCACATATCTTTATCATTCTTGTGGTGACTGATCCTGTGGAATTCCTTGGGACTGAGAGCCCACTGGATGTAGTGCATGGCCCTATAGTTCAACTGGACTAAAACATAGTCCTGAGGGGTGTAACTGCTTCTCGGCTTGGCAAAGCCATCATCATCTAAGGGAGTGTGATCCCCACGTTCGATAATATCCCAGAGTCTAATATCACTGGACTTGATATAAGTCTCCATTCTAAACTTCCAGAATGGATAGTTGTACCCATCAAAGCCAGGAGGCTTGTTGGGCTGAATAGAGACGTCTGGTAGAGAGTAGTCAGTATCCATTACAAGATCTTTGCTTTCTGGATTCGTTGGAATCTAGTGAGAAAGACCTGCTCTAATACCAAATGAAAGTAATGGATGCACAAGAGGGGGGGTGAATTGTGCTACAATTATAAATGCTCAAATAAAACCAACACAAGATTTATACTGGTTCGGTCTACCTGACCTACGTCCAGTTCTCAACCACCCAGGCTGAGTTCCACTATCTCTCAGGTTTTAAATCGGGTTCACCTGAAACCTTACAACTGCAAGTTTTGGACGGGATCACTTGCAACCTTACAACTACAAGTCTTACACAAGGCTCACTTGTAACCTTTCTAACTAGCTCCCCCTCACACCGAGCAAGGGGTTAACCTTTACACTTAAAGGATTTTTCTAACTGAGTTCTCTCAAAGAACGGATAGTGTTACACACTTAAGTACAATCAATGCTCTTATAACAGAAAGAGACTTAACAACAAAGAGTACAGAATATGTAGATGAAAAAGATCACTCGATGTGTTAAATGCTCTTTTCTTTTCTGGGCAGCTTTGAATGCTTGAAGATGTTCTTAGTTTCTCGCTCTAACTTCTCTCAAGAATATTCAAAGATGAACAGTTCTACTCATAAATGAAGTTTGAGCTCCTTTATATAGTCTTCAGGCAATCTGACTCTTGGTAGGTGGGAGAGCCGTTTGAATATGGCCGTTTTTCCCATGTTACCGTTTGCCCAATAAATGCTTCATTAATGCATAGCAGGGTTGACTTGCTTTATCTCTGAAAAGTAGTCCTGACACCTCTGCTCTGACATAAGCATTCTGACACTGCATCTTCTGACATTCTGATTGCTTGCGGAAGCAGATTCTCATCCGGAAGCAATTCTACTGAGTGTGCTGCACTGAGTGTTAGTCTAACAGTATAAACATATAGTCACATGCAGTGGGAGTGTTCTTAGTCTAAGAGACCTTCCTTGTATCCGGAAGCACTTCTACATCCGGAAGTAAATCCACTGGATGAAGGATTTTGTTCATTGTTACTTACTCTCTCTCAGTGTTAAGTCAATCCAACAGCCAGCGCTAGTCACTAAGCTATCGGAAGCACTTCTACTGGACGTTGCTTATATTCACAGACGCTTAGGGTTATTCATTCTATCGGTCTGCGCTAGTAAAAGTTTATCAGGAAGCGATTCAACTGGATGTGGCTTATGTTCACTGACGCTTAGTGTTATCTTGTTCCAACAGCCAGCGCCAGCCAAAATCTAACAGGAAGCATATTCACTTCCGGTTGAATCTTAACTTAGTCTTAAGGTTTTGTATATCTAGTGCTCATAGACTAAGTTATTTCCTTAATGAATTACTTGCTCACGCTGGGGGATGAATCACACATCCGCGAGCGCTAGTCCTAGTCTATCCGGAAGTAAGTCCACATCCGGTTGCACTTTTACTTGGGGTTCTATGTTCACCTATTGCTTTCTAAGTTCTTTCATATTTTAGTCTTCATCAAAACTTAAGATTCTAACAAAGAAAACATTCGACAATACAATTATGTAATCACCATTCTGACTTAGTTAACTAAGGGTTTATTTAGGAGAAATATATAACCCCATTTAGGCATGATCAGTAATCCTATGTATATGACTTCAAACCTGAAATTCATTTCTTTAACAACTTTATGATCTTATCACCATCACTTTTTAGCGCAAACACATTACAATTGGGAAAAAATATTTATGCAGATAGAACCCAACACCAAACACTATATAAAAATATTGTCACAAATAAACACCATAAAACTATGTAAAATATATCTACATTATGACAACCAGTATCTCTATATACTTCCATTCAAATTTTTTTTTAATATTACAGTGACCTCATTTTTTGATATTAAAGTTGTTTCTTTGTTTTCTTCTGTTCTTCTTCTTCTTGTTTTTTTTACATCTAACCAACTTTATATATAGTGTAATAAGGCAATATCCACAAATATACACATAGTACAAAAAAAAAACACTTTTATTCCGTGCAACTAACAACGTGCCATCACTTATTACCACTACTATTTTATTTTCTTTTGTGTTTAAACTCTATTGTTTTTAAATTCTTCCTCAGCTCGCCCAATTCATAAAATATAATCTTATTCATCCATAGCCATTCATTACCTCAAGCACGTATAATTAATCATTATTCTCTTTCAAGCAACCATTAACATTTCATCACAGTAAACTATCCTTCTAACTTTTCTCATAATGTTGGGATAAAACATTACATCTCTTATTTTCCCAGCTAGAATCTACAACTTCTTGGTAAAATAAACATAGATATATTCAGCCGATGTCTAATCTTTCTCCCCTTCTTTATTGAACACCATAAGCACAAGGAAATGAAATATTATGCTCAGATTTTTGCTCTGAAGCTTTTTTTTAAACCACCCACTAAATCAAACTTTAATTCACATGTTAAGCAACAATGTATTTTCTATCAATTAACAAGTATAACTAATAAGGGAGGAGCACTAGATATATTTAAATTGTCATGACCTCCAAAAGTTCAAAATACTTTTCAAAAACGTAAGCCAGATGGTCACAGAATCGTATTGCTCTAATACCAAATTGTAACACCCTTAAAATATATCCATAATTGTAACACCCAACAAAAATCATATACAATTTATAAGTAAAATTATATTTACACTCTATTTTTAAAACAAAAACAAAGTAAAACATTAAAGGTTGAGGTCAATGACAAAATAAATATAAATAATGTTGAGGTCAATGATGTTTTTTGGCAATGAACTTTGGGAATTCAGTAAATGGCTTGCTTTTATTTTTTAACATAAGAAGACAAAATAATATCAATAAAATGTGAACATATATTTATAAAAAAGTTGAACATATTAGAAAATAATAGTCATAACAGGACAAACGGGAAAGTTAACCAAATTATAAAAATAGAGAAAAGGGTTCGTAAAAGTAGATATATTTAAAAAAATCTTAAGAGAATTTACATCTTTCCAATGCGCATGTTTTGAACGCTTAGGAGGAAGGTTCATTCTTTCTTTGCTAATGCAAAGTGTTTCTAACGAGTCATTGCAACAATCAGGTTTTTTCCGTAAAATATAGAGATTTTCGAAGCAAAAAAAAGGCGAGCGGGGGATGAGATTCCGGAGAGTGTAGTGCAAAACAAATGTTCAAATAGAATATCTTTATGACTGGAATAACAAAAATATTACAAAAGGTGGGTACTCTATTTCAATAAAATTTATGAACAACTATTGCTAGCCTTTGATTGGATATGTGAAATTGTAAATTCTATTGTAGCAGGACAATTCGCTTTTGATTATATACGGTTTCATTTAAAATGACAAAGTAGTAGAAAGTGAAATGTTAAACGTCAAAAATACGTGAGGTTCGGATGCTTGAAATCTTTATATGTTACTGAGTTTGATGGAGATCAACGTGAGAAAGCTTCAAAGGAGGAGAAAGGCACTGAACAAGGAGGAAAAGATCATGGGAGGAAGTCCAGTAGTCAAAGAGATCCATTACAAGGCATTAGAGGCCCAATGACAAGAGCAAGGAACAAAGCTATGAAAGAGGCCTTGAATTGCTTGACTAGAGAGCTTAATGAGATGGAGCCTATTTATTTAGAAGAGTCATCTTTCCTTATGTCCAGGAAGAGCCCAGCAAAGTTGGTGACATTTTCAGAAGCCCATCAGCTTGATGTACAAGGCTCATGTGCAGTCCAAAATGAAGAATTCACTTAAAATATCATGTGAGACGCATGTGCCTTGGAGGAGGAGCATAATTGACGTCCAAGAAATTGAAATAATCACCTTAAAGGCGTGCTTAAGGAGTATGAATGATTGATTCACGTTTTTAGGATGTTTCCTAATTTATTTCCACTGAATAAGGCCTTTTGGTCAATGCTTGTTTGAGAAAACTGTTTATTTCCTATTCTGAAATACTTTGTCTTAGTTTCCTATTTCCCTAGGTGGTTTTACTTGCAAACCAAGTTTAAATTATATCCTAATCTATTATGATTGATTGGTGCCAATCAGATTAATCATTTATCATTAAGGCACCATCAATAACATTTATTTCTTAGGTTTTCTTTTGCTGAACTATTGTTGCCAATATATAGGCTACACCTTTGTTCTGGTTGGGGAGATTTGAATGAATCATTTTGTTAGCGTACTTGCTATCTTGTATTCTTGTGAGGATACTACCTGACATAAGGGATTGATTGACTCTTGTGTTCTATACTTGGAGTTCTTGAGCCGGTTTCCATTGGGTGTTGGGTTTAATATACCCAACGTTTTCTGGAACGTGTGTTTATTTGGGTTCCTAGTCTCTTGATCATTATCTTCTTCTAGTTTTTCTTTTAGCTTCCGTGTTTTGTAATCCAATTCGTAATTTCTGGGTTTTCTTAAAAAAAAAATTATCATTGAGTAGCTAACTTCTTCGTGGTTGTTGATACAGGAAAGTTGGCTTGAATCACACACACACACTTGGTGAAAATTTTCTGTTTCCTTCCCTCCATCTTCAACTTCTACAATTCACTTTCATTTTCTTTTCCAATCAATTCCCTACTCTTTTCCTTGATTTCCTTTTTCATTGAACTTCAAAATCTGTGTTGTTGATTCCTTGTGTCTACTTGATCCTCTTAAGAATACTATTGGTAGCAAGAGAGAGAAAAAAAGGCTAGAGAGACTTACATTATTAATAAAAGCCAATCTTGAGGGTAAACACAAGTGATATATTTAACATTGAGTGTTAAACACGTGAGTAGAGTGCTTAAGGTCCAATTCTGTTATTATCATTTTTTTTTCTTTTGTTACTAACCTTGCAGGTACATCATGACTGAAGAAGAACCCCAACATGACTCTAAGTATTATAACAAAGCTACTGCTGAATACTTGGGAAAAATTACTAAAAAAATGGAAGACCTATTATTTGAAAATAAACGCATCCATGACAGATTGGATTTCCTGGAAAATAGTTCAAGTCATCATTCCAAGTCTTCCAAGAAACCACACCATTCCAGATTTAGACGGCGTACACCAGATGTAGAACGATTTGAGGACTCAACTGATGGTGAGAGCTTTCATTACAAAGGGGGTTTTCGCAAGAATGAAAATAACCTTGGTAGTGTGAAGCTTGACATTCCCTACTTTCGAGGTAAATCAGATCCATAATCATTTTTAGAATGGGAAAGGGAGGTTGAACTCATATTTCAAGTTCATGACTATACTGATGAAAGGAAGATCAAATTGGCATCCCTTAAACTCAAGGATTATGCTGCTCTTTGGTGGGATGAATTTCAGCGAACCAGAACACAATATGGCGAAAGACCCATTCAAACATGGGATGAGATGAAACTTGCTATGCGTAAGCGATTCATTCCCATTCATTACCATAGAAAGTTACTTCTCAAGTTGCAGCAATTGACTCAAGGGTCTATGTCGGTGGAAGAATATTACATGGCAATGCAAAAGGCTCGTATTCAAGCTAATATTGAGGAAGATCGTGAAGTTACAATGACCAGATTCATCAATGGCCTGAACCGTGAAATCCGAAAGGTTGTGGAGTTGCAACACTACATTGACATGGAGAAGTTGTTGCATAAAGCCACTTTAGTAAAAGATCAAGTTAAAACAGAGCAATCTTATTCTAAGTCCAAGTGGAAGGACAATAAATCGTCATGGAAGCCGTACAAAGCAAAAGGGGATCCTGCTTCATCCTCTAAATCCAATGAAAGTTCAGCTCATAAACTTTCTATTAGTAAAGGTGATTCTGATCCTAAATCATCTAAAGCTCGTGAGGTCAGGTGCTACAAATGTCAAGGATTAGGCCATGTACGATCTGAATGCCCAAATAAAAGAATTCTCTTTATCAAAGAGGATGGTGAATTCACTAGTGCTGGTAGTTCTGATTTTGAAGATATGCCATCATTAGAGGATTGCTCTGATGTTGATGAAGATGTAGATGCACCTGTTCAAAAAGAACTATTTGTTGCAAGGAGAGCTTTGAATGCACAAATCAAAGATGCACATACAGATGAGCAGCGGGAGCACATATTTTACACTCGGTGCTACATTGGCACTAAGGTATGTAGTTTAGTAATTGATGGTGGAAGTTGTGCAAATCTTGCTAGTAGCTTGATTGTTGACAAACTTAATCTGTCCACTATGAAGCATCCTAGACCATATAAATTGCAGTGGTTTAATGATAGTGGAGAAGCTAAAGTCACTAGGCAAGTTTTAATTTCCTTGAGCATTGGAAAGTATCATGATGAAATCATATGTGATGTAGTTCCTATGTGTTCTGGACATGTTTTGCTTGGCCGTCCTTGGCAATTTGATAGGAGGGTCCAACATGATGGTTATAAGAACCGATACTCTTTTGACTTTCATGGCAAAAAGGTGATTCTAACTCCTCTTAGGCCAATCCAAGCCTATGAAGATTAGATGAAAATTGAAGGTGATTACAAAAAGAGAGAATGAAAAGAGAGAAAAAATAGAGAGCACTATAAAAGAAAGAGAGTATAAAAAAAAGTCAGGAAAAGGAGAGTATGAGAGAGAACAATCAGAGTTGAAAGAGTTTGCTGGAAAGAAAAATATGAGTTTGTTTGTCAAGAAAAAAGAGGTAGAGAGAGCTCTTATGGAGAGGCAGCAAGTTCTTGTACTCTTGTACAAGGAAATTTATTTTTCCACTAACCAACTTGATTCTTCTTGTCCTAGTTCTATTTCTGAATTGTTGCAGGAATTCAAGGAATTGTTCCCTGAGGAGATCCCACATGGTTTACCACCTTTGAGAGGTATTGAACACCAAATTGACTTTGTACCCGGCGCACCAATTCCAAACAAGCCTGCATATAGAGCTAATCCTGAGGAGACAAAAGAGATTCAGCGGCAAGTGGAAGATTTGATGAGCAAAGGCTTTGTGCGTGAAAGTTTAAGTCCATGTGCTGTTCCAGTCATCTTGGTTCCAAAGAAAGATGGAAGTTGGCTCATGTGTGTAGATTGTAGAGCCATCAACAAGATAACAGTTAAGTATCGCTATCCCATCCCTCGATTAGATGACATGTTAGATGAATTACATGGTGCTGCCTTGTTTTCTAAAAAAAATCTTAGAAGTGGTTATCATCAAATTCGCATGAAAGAAGGGGATGAATGGAAAACTGCATTTAAAACTAAATTTGGGTTGTATGAGTGGCTTGTAATGCCTTTTGGGTTAACTAATGCGCCTAGTACCTTCATGTGCTTAATGAATCATGTTTTCCGCTCATTTATTGGGAAATTTGTGGTTGTCTATTTTGATGATATTTTGGTTTATAGTAAAAATTTAGATGACCATATTCTGCACTTGAGATCAATCTTCAATACTCTAAGGGAACATAAGCTTTATGGTAATATTCAAAAGTGTTCCTTTTGTATGGATTCTGTTGTATTTCTTGGTTTTGTTGTTGGGGCAAAAGGAATTTCTGTAGATGAGGCGAAAGTAAAGGCGATTCGAGATTGGCCGGTTCCAACCAATGCAAGTGAAGTTAGGAGCTTCCATGGGCTTGCAAGTTTCTATAGACGGTTTGTCAAAGGATTTTCATCCATTGCTGCGCCTCTCAATGAGCTTGTTAAGAAAAACATGACATTCAAATGGGGGGAAGCACAAGACATGGCATTCAACACACTCAAAGATAAGCTCACTAATGCACCATTATTATGTTTGCCTGATTTTGCAAAAGTGTTTGAAATTGAATGTGATGCATCTGGTATAGGAATTGGGGCTGTTTTAATGCAAGAATCTAAACCCATAGCTTATTTTAGTGAAAAATTAAATGGGGCTGCATTAAATTATTCCACATATGATAAGGAACTTTTTGCATTAAAAAGGGCATTAGAAACATGGCAACACTACTTGTGGCCTAAAGAGTTCATTATCCATTCTGATCATGAAAGCTTGCAATATTTGAAGTCTCAAGGTAAGTTGAATAAGCGACATGCCCGCTAGGTAGAATTCATTGAAACTTTTCCATATGTTATCAAACATAAGCATGGAAAGGAGAATGTCGTTGCTGATGCTTTGTCACGTAGATACACATTAATCACATCGTTGCATGCTAAATTACTTGGTTTTGAGTTGATTAAGGGTTTGTATGAGACTGATTCTGATTTTGGACTTGTGTGGAATTCTTGTGAAACTCATGGCTTTAATGATTATTACAGATTTGATGGTTTCCTTTTCAAAAAGGGAAAGTTGTGTGTGCCTAAATGTTCAATTAGGGAGTTACTTGTTAAAGAGACTCATGGGGGAGGGTTAATGGGACATTTTGGTATTCATAAAACCTTAGATTTGCTGCAAGAACATTTTCATTGGCCTGGTATGAAGCATGATGTTATATCTGTTTGTGCTAAGTGCATTACATGTAGGCAAGCAAAATATAGGATCCAACCACATGGTTTGTATTCTCCTTTACCTGTCCCTGAACACCCTTGGACTGATATTTCTATGGATTTTGTGCTTGGCTTGCCTAGGTCCCCTAGTGGTAGAGATAGCATATTTGTGGTGGTTGATAGGTTTAGTAAAATGGCTCATTTTATTGCTTGTGCTAAGACTAATGATGCTTCTCATATTGCTGACCTGTTCTTTAAAGAAATTGTTCGATTGCATGGCATCCCTAGAACAATTGTTAGTGACCGCTGTTAGAATCTTAAGTTTTGATGGTGACTAAGGTATGATATGGTCTAGTACTTAAGAGAACATAATCAACACTTAGGAGGGATTAGATGACATGGTTAGAATCCTGAGTTAGATCACTTGAGAATGCAAGATCACTTCCGGATAGATTAGGACTTGCACACGCGGATGAATGCTTTCATCCCCCAGCGTCAGCAAGTAAGTCCATGAGAATTAATACACCTTAAGACTAAGCTATGTTTCAATCGGAAGAGAAATTGCTTCCTGATAGATTTAGACTGGTGCAGGTTGATAAACTAGATATAACCCCGAGCGTCAGTGAAAATGCAACGTCAAGTGAAGTTGCTTCCTGTTAGACTTAGACTGGCGCAGAGCGATAGAATAGATATTACCCCAAGCGTCAGTGAGTCTACTTCGCCAAGTGAAAACACTTCCTGTTGGATTTAGACTGACGCAGGCTGACAGAATAGATATATCCCCAAGCGTCAGTGAATCAGCCTCGTCAAGTGAAATTCGTTCCTGATAAGATTTAGACTGGCGCAGGCTGACAGAATAGATATATCCCCGAGCGTCAGTGAATAAGCCTCGTCAAGTGGAATCACTTCCTGATAAACTTTCACTAGCGCAGACTGATAGAACACGATAACACTAAGCGTCAGTGAATGTAAGCAACGTCCAGTAGAAGTGCTTCCGATAGCTTAGTGACTAGCGCTGGCTGTTGAAGTGACCTAACACTGAGCGAGAGTGAGCAATAGTAAACAAAATCCTACATCTAGTGGATTCACTTCCGGATGGAGAAGTGCTTCCGGATACATCCTAGACTAAGTAAACTCCCACTTCATGTGATTGTGTGTTGACTTAATATACAAGCATGAATGACACACTGAGTCACTTAGGAAGACTTAGAGTAAACTAACGAGACTTAAGCTGACTATTGGAATAGAGATCCCTTAGAGTCAGTAGACATTACACTAAGTCAGAACATAGTCTAAGTAAGACTACTTCCCATAGCAAACTTCCCACAACATGTGTAGTTTTACTATATCTGATTATATATATTGCTATGTTGGACTAACCAGTATGTGCAGAACTTAGTTACACTTGCGGATGCAAATGAGCTTCCGGATGGAAAGACTCTTGGCATTGGATTTCAGAGACTAACCCTTGCAGAGCAAGATTGCCACTTCCGGTTGCCACTTCCGGATGAACGATGATCATCCGTCAGCAAGAGTACAAGAGTGAACGTCACATACTCAGAAGGCAGAATGCTTTTAACAGAGCAGAGGTGTCAGGACTACTTTTCAGAGATAAAGCAAGTCAACCCTGCTGAAGCATTTAAGAAGATGTTCCTTCCAACGGTAACAAGAGGATAACAGACATATTCAAACAACATTGTTACCTACCAAGCATGAGGAGTATGAGAACATAATCTGAAGATTCACTCAAGGTGTCAAAGCTCATACTGCCCACAAGAGTCAGAGTCCATAAGAGAGCTTCTGATAGCAAGAGAGGATCCAATAGCAAAGCACTCTTATCATTCATGGACAAGTGCTTGGAAGACAAAGTTCCTCTATGTGATAGCAAGCAAAATGTTAGAGTCCACGAGCTTCAGATAGCAAGAGAGCTTCCGATAGTGAGTCTCTTAACATCCTGGACTTATGCTTGAGGAACGAAGTCCTCTCTGACAGCAAGCAAGAGTCGGACCGTACAAAGTGTTCAGATGTCAGAACGACTTTTGTCAGAATAGTATTGTCAGAACAGTGTTGACAGAACAGCATGGTCAGAGCACCTTTTCAGATAAAGCAAAGTCAACCCTGCTGTGCATTAATGAGGACAACGTAAACAAGGCCCCAACGTCTATAATCAAACGGTCTTATTGCCTCTCCAACGGCTAGATATTCAGAGACTGGTATAAAAGGGATGTTCTTCATTTCTGAAGAGGTGGGCTTGAAAAAGTGAGAGAGAACAGGGCTATTATCTGAAAACACTATTCTACATTCCTCTCATCTTCTACTCTCGGACTTTGATATGTAATATTCTTAGAGAGTGATTCATTTGTACTTAAGTGAGTAACATCATCCACTCTTTGAGAGAGTTAGTTTTGAGCTTAAGTGTTTAACAAAATCAGTTCATAGAGTGAACATAATTGTAATCTTACATTTTGTAAGGGGGAGCATTTAGAAGTTTTTCTAAATCTCCATAGGTTGCAAGTTAGCCCGTAAAACTTGCGTTTGTAAGGTTGCAAGTAATCCCGTAAAACTTGCGGTAAGGTTTGCAGGTGAACCCGTTGTAAAACCTGTGGGTTGTTAGGTGAACCCGTGCTCGTAAAACCTAAAGTGTAAAGGCTTCTCTTGTGCCCGGTTTAAACAAGAATAGTGGATTGGAAATCTCAGGTGTAGCCTGGGGACTGGATGTAGGTCTGGGTGACCGAACCAGGATAAATTTATGTGTGCATATATTTATACTTGATCATTCTATTTTGCATCACATAGCATACTGACTTGTGCATAGCATTATTTATTATCATCATCACCGAGCACAAGCAGTCTTTCGAAAAGAGTTTAAGTTTTTATTCCCTCACCCAATTCACCCCCCCCCTCTTGGGTGACAGCCACGAATTTCATTTGGTATCAGAGCAGGTCACTTGTTTAAAGGATCAAACGATCTCAAGTGCAAAGACCTTGGCTGATTTGGGTTAAAATGTTTTCCAAAGGCTTTGATCATACCATTCCACCTGTGTTAGAAAATATTGATTTTTGTTGGTGGAAAGCAAGAATGGAAAGTTTTATAAAATCCACTAGTTTGAAAATGTGGGATATTTTTGAAAATGATTTTGATTTCAAACCAAGAGGAAACTGGACTGAAAGGGAGAAAAATTTGTTTTCCTTAAACATTAGAGCAATGCAAATTTTATACAAAGGCTTAACTGAAAATGATTTCCAGAAAATCAAACATTGCTCTAGTGCTAGAGATATTTGGAATACTCTTGATGTGATATATGCTTCTAACCCATCTCTTGAAAGCACAGCTGTCCAAAGCTCAACTCGTGCTCTTTGTGGATCATCTACTGATGAGCTTCTGGAAGCTGATATTGAGGAAGCAGACTTCAGTGAAGAGAGTATCCATCTCTGCCTAGAAGATTCAGAAAGTGAGGTATCTGGATCTGAAATTGAACTCTCTGATTTGCAAGATGCATACAATGAGTTATATACTGAATATTGTAAACTTGCAAAAGAACTTCTAGGCTTAAAAGAAAAAGATAGGAAACTTGAAAAACTAATTTCTTCTTCTACATCTAAAGTTTCCGAGGGTTCTTTTAAAGAACTAGTGGTTCCGATAGCTAGCCCACTATCGGTAGGGAAAACTTCAACACGTCTTGAAAAATGTTTTGATTGTAAACACGTGTTGAAGGAAAAAGAAAAGCTTTCAAAAGAAACTGAAATTTCAAAGGAACAAAAAGCTTTTCTAAAGAAAACTAATCATGATAATGATATGAAGCCTCATTTTGATTATCATTCCATTATCTGTCATTATTGTGGTAGATTAGGACATATTTCTCACACATGCAGTCTTAGAAGAAATTCAAATGTGAGAAATAAGTTTGTATGGATTCCTAAAGGACAAGTAAGGTCCAGTGCTAACCATGTAGGACCCAAGTACAAATGGGTACCAAAACATCCTCCTAGTGCCTTACTTGTGCAGGAAAAATCAAGAGTTCCTCTTATCCCAAAGAAGAGAACTCGTGGTGATGCAACTGCTGAAACCCACTGGTACAATCATAAGAAGCTGTCGGCCACCACAAGGGACAATGGTTCTGTCTCAAGGATGAGCTATCACAAAGTTCCATTCAATTATCCTGAGAAGAACAAGAGAGAGTGGATTCCTCGATCATCATTGAAAAGTCTCTTGAATCCTACCTCTCAGAAGAAAGTGCTTCGAACCAAGGATAAGTATAGAAGATCTCCTTGGGTAAGCAAGGGATCACTTAGGAACGAAGCATTTGATAGTAAAATCTCCTATGCTAATGTTAGATGGACTTATTGAGATTTTACATTAAGCATCCTAAGATGTGAACATTATATTCATCATAGAAAAAAAAAAAGGCTGAAGAAATAAGTAATGTTCATAATCTACATGCTGTCCATGACTATCTTGATCAAAAACCTTGTATATCCTTGTGCATATAGTCATGAAAGAAAATAGTTTATGCATTCACCCTGAGTTTTGAAAGATCCTTCTGAAATGCAAACTTTCAAAAATAGATTCTGATCCTCTTCAAACTTGCATGACAACTATACCTCATGATAGCACTCAAAAGTTATTTCTGATTTTCCATTTCATGTGGTATCTCTTGCATCAACGTTTTCAATGCATAAGCAGCTATGATTTCGAGAACAATACATCCCTCTTAATTACATCTTTAAGTTCTCAATCTACTAATGATCTCAGTTCAAGTTTGTGGTTAAGAATGTTGACACAGATTATTGAAGCTTGAACAATGAATATAACCAAGAGAGAATGGCAACGAAAATGTCTCTTATCAAGATGTGTGGAATGGCTATACCAAACCTGAGAAACTCTCGCCAATACACATGAGCATTTCTATCCCTTACATATTCTGTTGTGAAATTAAATGGATAGTCTCTCTCTTGTCTGACATGCAGTAGAAATCTTAGGAAATGCCTTGAATTAAACTCTGCTAGATCTGTAAAACATGGCATAGTATCACAAGCATGCTATAATCTGTATTAATTTCAAGCTTGTTGATGTCCTAAGAACAATGAGATCACACTGAGCATATCTAGAAGAACTTGAGCTAAAATTTGGAAATTATTCTCGTAATCATATGCTGAAATTTGGTTGTTTTTGTAAAACGAATTCAATCCTAATCAAATTATTTTGTGAGGATGAAGATTCTCTTTTTCAAAATCTCATTATGTTATTAATTCACATGTCTTCATGATCTAACATGAACATCCTTGAGGCATATGTATTGAACTATACTTGCTTATGAAACTCTGAAAATATGCCACCTGTTTAATATTCTCTGTACTATCACATTGATATTTATCCATGAGAGTATAAATAGAGTTCATGTCTTGATAGTGAAACTATGTGAATGTATAGATAATTTCAAAATTAGTTTTCACATAATCATTGCTCATATTTTCTTAAACCAATTAGCAAGCATGATTTCTTAAAATTATTAGCTTGTGCTGATTAACACAGATTGACTTGAATGTCCTGAGGATGGTCTTCAATGTTAAATCTTAAGTTCTTTCACTGACCATCAGAAAGCATTTGTTTCCTCAAGCATATGCAGGACCAATCATCAAGTTTGAGCAAGGTTGCTTTCACAACAATCAGCGCCTTCGATAGCAGGCCAACTATTGAACCATGGGAAGAGTAGAGTGACTGCCCAGTCATGTCTGCTTGTGGTTGTAGCTCAGCTTGCCGAAGCGAATCATCAAAGCGCTTGCGCTAGGGGTTTCCACTTGAGATAGCACACCTCTTGAAGATGTCAGGAAGCATGCTTATCTGCGTATGATTCAGATTCCTGAGTCTAATAGAGTATGAGTACCCCTCATCTGTGGTAACATCTACACCTTACCATCTCTTACATATGATGCATACATGGCATTGGTAAGGGTGTCAACTTAGGATGTTTCTCTCAATCTGCATTGACTTCAAAATCATTCACTGTCTTAGAAAATCATCCTAGCTCACACATCTGTATCCTCTAAATGACATGCTGGAAAGTAATTGATAACATACCTCTCTTATATGCTTCCTTTCTTGATTTAATGATGATTAATCTTAATATAGAAGAGAAGTAAGTGGACATTACCTGTTAATGATCCCTTGAAAATAGAGAGTCACATGCTGTCATCGATAATAAACTCTTAAGATGCTGTGATGCAATTTGTTTGGAAATTATTTTTGGCACTTTTAAAAACACAAATTTCATTTGATTTGATTTCATTTCATATGGTATCACAAATTTCATTTGGCATTCAATCATTTCCTTTGATACCACAAGTTCAAACTCACAGATCTCATTTGATTTCATTAGGTATCAGATTTCATCTCATTTGAATTTAAAATCACATATTTCATTTGATATCATAATCATCATTTTTAAACACATCAAAATTATTTTTGATATCATGTTAATCAATTCGAGAGGATCAAAATTACATTTGGAAAGAATTTTCACCTTCAAAAAGAAAACTGTTTTGTATGTTTTGATCTTAATTTAATTATGATTAGATTTGATGTATCAATATCTCCTTTGAAAAACATGTTTAACTATCCTACATAGTGTTTAGGGAGAATACAATCATTTAGGATCATGAGCCATTATTGCTGTTCCTTGTTAATTCTCGTACATTGTATTGAATAGTCTAGAACAAATCTTTATTAGCGATACATAGGGAGAAATATTAGGTAGAAAGCCCATTCCTAGGAGAACGATAAAAGTATCCCCATCCCTAAGGCTAGCTTGCACCTGTTGGATTTTGATGAAGCCAAAAGGGGGAGAGAGATGAGATGTCTAGAGATGAGATGAGATGTCTAGAGATGAGATATAAGATGTCTAGCTAGAGATGAGATATAAGATGTCTAGCGAGAGATGAGACATGAGATGTCTAGAGCTGAGAGATAGATAAGATGCCTAGATTTTTGGGGAGAGAACTGGGGAAAGGAATATAGCTCTAGGATGAGTGATCTAAGTTTAATTATGTTCTCTAGTCATCTATGGGTTTGTCATCATCAAAAAGGGGGAGAATGTTAGAATCTTAAGTTTTGATGGTGACTAAGGTATGATATGGTCTAGTACTTAAGAGAACATAATCAACACTTAGGAGGGATTAGATGACATGGTTAGAATCCTGAGTTAGATCACTTGAGAATGCAAGATCACTTCCGGATAGATTAGGACTTGCACACGCGGATGAATGCTTTCATCCCCCAGCGTCAGCAAGTAAGTCCATGAGAATTAATACACCTTAAGACTAAGCTATGTTTCAATCGGAAGAGAAATTGCTTCCTGATAGATTTAGACTGGTGCAGGTTGATAAACTAGATATAACCCCGAGCGTCAGTGAAAATGCAACGTCAAGTGAAGTTGCTTCCTGTTAGACTTAGACTGGCGCAGAGCGATAGAATAGATATTACCCCAAGCGTCAGTGAGTCTACTTCGCCAAGTGAAAACACTTCCTGTTGGATTTAGACTGACGCAGGCTGACAGAATAGATATATCCCCAAGCGTCAGTGAATCAGCCTCGTCAAGTGAAATTCGTTCCTGATAAGATTTAGACTGGCGCAGGCTGACAGAATAGATATATCCCCGAGCGTCAGTGAATAAGCCTCGTCAAGTGGAATCACTTCCTGATAAACTTTCACTAGCGCAGACTGATAGAACACGATAACACTAAGCGTCAGTGAATGTAAGCAACGTCCAGTAGAAGTGCTTCCGATAGCTTAGTGACTAGCGCTGGCTGTTGAAGTGACCTAACACTGAGCGAGAGTGAGCAATAGTAAACAAAATCCTACATCTAGTGGATTCACTTCCGGATGGAGAAGTGCTTCCGGATACATCCTAGACTAAGTAAACTCCCACTTCATGTGATTGTGTGTTGACTTAATATACATAGCATGAATGACACACTGAGTCACTTAGGAAGACTTAGAGTAAACTAACGAGACTTAAGCTGACTATTGGAATAGAGATCCCTTAGAGTCAGTAGACATTACACTAAGTCAGAACATAGTCTAAGTAAGACTACTTCCCATAGCAAACTTCCCACAACATGTGTAGTTTTACTATATCTGATTATATATATTGCTATGTTGGACTAACCAGTATGTGCAGAACTTAGTTACACTTGCGGATGCAAATGAGCTTCCGGATGGAAAGACTCTTGGCATTGGATTTCAGAGACTAACCCTTGCAGAGCAAGATTGCCACTTCCGGATGAACGATGATCATCCGTCAGCAAGAGTACAAGAGTGAACGTCACATACTCAGAAGACAGAATGCTTTTAACAGAGCAGAGGTGTCAGGACTACTTTTCAGAGATAAAGCAAGTCAACCCTGCTGAAGCATTTAAGAAGATGTTCCTTCCAACGGTAACAAGAGGATAACAGACATATTCAAACAACATTGTTACCTACCAAGCATGAGGAGTATGAGAACATAATCTGAAGATTCACTCAAGGTGTCAAAGCTCATACTGCCCACAAGAGTCAGAGTCCATAAGAGAGCTTCTGATAGCAAGAGAGGATCCAATAGCAAAGCACTCTTATCATTCATGGACAAGTGCTTGGAAGACAAAGTTCCTCTATGTGATAGCAAGCAAAATGTTAGAGTCCACGAGCTTCAGATAGCAAGAGAGCTTCCGATAGTGAGTCTCTTAACATCCTGGACTTATGCTTGAGGAACGAAGTCCTCTCTGACAGCAAGCAAGAGTCGGACCGTACAAAGTGTTCAGATGTCAGAACGACTTTTGTCAGAATAGTATTGTCAGAACAGTGTTGACAGAACAGCATGGTCAGAGCACCTTTTCAGATAAAGCAAAGTCAACCCTGCTGTGCATTAATGAGGACAACGTAAACAAGGCCCCAACGTCTATAATCAAACGGTCTTATTGCCTCTCCAACGGCTAGATATTCAGAGACTGGTATAAAAGGGATGTTCTTCATTTCTGAAGAGGTGGGCTTGAAAAAGTGAGAGAGAACAGGGCTATTATCTGAAAACACTATTCTACATTCCTCTCATCTTCTACTCTCGGACTTTGATATGTAATATTCTTAGAGAGTGATTCATTTGTACTTAAGTGAGTAACATCATCCACTCTTTGAGAGAGTTAGTTTTGAGCTTAAGTGTTTAACAAAATCAGTTCATAGAGTGAACATAATTGTAATCTTACATTTTGTAAGGGGGAGCATTTAGAAGTTTTTCTAAATCTCCATAGGTTGCAAGTTAGCCCGTAAAACTTGCGTTTGTAAGGTTGCAAGTAATCCCGTAAAACTTGCGGTAAGGTTTGCAGGTGAACCCGTTGTAAAACCTGTGGGTTGTTAGGTGAACCCGTGCTCGTAAAACCTAAAGTGTAAAGGCTTCTTCTCTTGTGCCCGGTTTAAACAAGAATAGTGGATTGGAAATCTCAGGTGTAGCCTGGGGACTGGATGTAGGTCTGGGTGACCGAACCAGGATAAATTTATGTGTGCATATATTTATACTTGATCATTCTATTTTGCATCACATAGCATACTGACTTGTGCATAGCATTATTTATTATCATCATCACCGAGCACAAGCAGTCTTTCGAAAAGAGTTTAAGTTTTTATTCCCTCACCCAATTCACCCCCCCCTCTTGGGTGACAGCCACGAATTTCATTTGGTATCAGAGCAGGTCACTTGTTTAAAGGATCAAACGATCTCAAGTGCAAAGACCTTGGCTGATTTGGGTTAAAATGTTTTCCAAAGGCTTTGATCATACCATTCCACCTGTGTTAGAAAATATTGATTTTTGTTGGTGGAAAGCAAGAATGGAAAGTTTTATAAAATCCACTAGTTTGAAAATGTGGGATATTTTTGAAAATGATTTTGATTTCAAACCAAGAGGAAACTGGACTGAAAGGGAGAAAAATTTGTTTTCCTTAAACATTAGAGCAATGCAAATTTTATACAAAGGCTTAACTGAAAATGATTTCCAGAAAATCAAACATTGCTCTAGTGCTAGAGATATTTGGAATACTCTTGATGTGATATATGCTTCTAACCCATCTCTTGAAAGCACAGCTGTCCAAAGCTCAACTCGTGCTCTTTGTGGATCATCTACTGATGAGCTTCTGGAAGCTGATATTGAGGAAGCAGACTTCAGTGAAGAGAGTATCCATCTCTGCCTAGAAGATTCAGAAAGTGAGGTATCTGGATCTGAAATTGAACTCTCTGATTTGCAAGATGACAATGAGTTATATACTGAATATTGTAAACTTGCAAAAGAACTTCTAGGCTTAAAAGAAAAAGATAGGAAACTTGAAAAACTAATTTCTTCTTCTACATCTAAAGTTTCCGAGGGTTCTTTTAAAGAACTAGTGGTTCCGATAGCTAGCCCACTATCGGTAGGGAAAACTTCAACATGTCTTGAAAAATGTTTTGATTGTAAACACGTGTTGAAGGAAAAAGAAAAGCTTTCAAAAGAAACTGAAATTTCAAAGGAACAAAAAGCTTTTCTAAAGAAAACTAATCATGATAATGATAGGAAGTTTGTGGTTGGCCGGTTCTGCCAATCTCGATAATGATAGGAAGTTTGTGGAAAAAGAAAAGCTATCCCATCCCTCGATTAGATGACATGTTAGATGAATTACATGGTGCTGCCTTGTTTTCTAAAAAAAATCTTAGAAGTGGTTATCATCAAATTCGCATGAAAGAAGGGGATGAATGGAAAACTGCATTTAAAACTAAATTTGGGTTGTATGAGTGGCTTGTAATGCCTTTTGGGTTAACTAATGCGCCTAGTACCTTCATGTGCTTAATGAATCATGTTTTCCGCTCATTTATTGGGAAATTTGTGGTTGTCTATTTTGATGATATTTTGGTTTATAGTAAAAATTTAGATGACCATATTCTGCACTTGAGATCAATCTTCAATACTCTAAGGGAACATAAGCTTTATGGTAATATTCAAAAGTGTTCCTTTTGTATGGATTCTGTTGTATTTCTTGGTTTTGTTGTTGGGGCAAAAGGAATTTCTGTAGATGAGGCGAAAGTAAAGGCGATTCGAGATTGGCCGGTTCCAACCAATGCAAGTGAAGTTAGGAGCTTCCATGGGCTTGCAAGTTTCTATAGACGGTTTGTCAAAGGATTTTCATCCATTGCTGCGCCTCTCAATGAGCTTGTTAAGAAAAACATGACATTCAAATGGGGGGAAGCACAAGACATGGCATTCAACACACTCAAAGATAAGCTCACTAATGCACCATTATTATGTTTGCCTGATTTTGCAAAAGTGTTTGAAATTGAATGTGATGCATCTGGTATAGGAATTGGGGCTGTTTTAATGCAAGAATCTAAACCCATAGCTTATTTTAGTGAAAAATTAAATGGGGCTGCATTAAATTATTCCACATATGATAAGGAACTTTTTGCATTAAAAAGGGCATTAGAAACATGGCAACACTACTTGTGGCCTAAAGAGTTCATTATCCATTCTGATCATGAAAGCTTGCAATATTTGAAGTCTCAAGGTAAGTTGAATAAGCGACATGCCCGCTAGGTAGAATTCATTGAAACTTTTCCATATGTTATCAAACATAAGCATGGAAAGGAGAATGTCGTTGCTGATGCTTTGTCACGTAGATACACATTAATCACATCGTTGCATGCTAAATTACTTGGTTTTGAGTTGATTAAGGGTTTGTATGAGACTGATTCTGATTTTGGACTTGTGTGGAATTCTTGTGAAACTCATGGCTTTAATGATTATTACAGATTTGATGGTTTCCTTTTCAAAAAGGGAAAGTTGTGTGTGCCTAAATGTTCAATTAGGGAGTTACTTGTTAAAGAGACTCATGGGGGAGGGTTAATGGGACATTTTGGTATTCATAAAACCTTAGATTTGCTGCAAGAACATTTTCATTGGCCTGGTATGAAGCATGATGTTATATCTGTTTGTGCTAAGTGCATTACATGTAGGCAAGCAAAATATAGGATCCAACCACATGGTTTGTATTCTCCTTTACCTGTCCCTGAACACCCTTGGACTGATATTTCTATGGATTTTGTGCTTGGCTTGCCTAGGTCCCCTAGTGGTAGAGATAGCATATTTGTGGTGGTTGATAGGTTTAGTAAAATGGCTCATTTTATTGCTTGTGCTAAGACTAATGATGCTTCTCATATTGCTGACCTGTTCTTTAAAGAAATTGTTCGATTGCATGGCATCCCTAGAACAATTGTTAGTGACCGCGATGCAAAATTTCTCAGCCACTTTTGGCGAACTCTATGGGGTAAATTGGGGACTAAATTGTTGTTTTCTACCACTGCACATCCCCAAACTGATGGACAAACATAAGTGGTAAATAGGACACTCTCAACTTTATTACGTGCCATTATCCAAAAGAACTTGAAAAATTGGGAAAAATGTTTGCCACATGTTGAATTTGCATATAATCGCACTGTTCATTCTACTACATGCTATTCTCCATTTGAAATTGTGTATGGTTTCAACACTTTGACCCCCTTAGATATTCTTCCATTACCTTGCAATGAACATGCTAATCTTGATGGTACCAGAAAGGCAGAATTTGTGCAGGACTTACATGCAAAAGTTCGAGCAAACATTGAGAGGAAGAATGAATTAAATGCAAGAGCTGCCAATAAGGCTCGCAAGAAGGTGTTATTTCAGCCTGGAGATTGGGTTTGGGTGCACTTTAGAAAGGAAAGATTTCCAGCTCAACGGAAGTCTAAACTTTCTCCAAGAGGAGATGGGCCATTTCAAATACTTGAAAGGATAAATGATAATGCATACAAAGTGGATCTACCTGGTGAGTATTGTAACATCCTAAAATTTGAATATATGATTAGAGAGTATCATAGGAAATAATAAATGGAAAAATTAGAAATTTTAGGAACTTTTTAGAATTTTTGGAGATTTTTGGGATATTTTTGGGGTTTTGGGAAATAAGCGTCTGAATAATTAATTACGTTATTGAAGAATTTGAAATATGAGGGAATGGTGAAACTCAAAATATTTTGAAGGTTAAGAAGATTGGAGGCTGGTTTAAGTGGTTTTAAATTAAAAAGAGTACATTATGGCAAGTTTGGGCTGTAATTATCGAAAAACCACCCTTATTTCACCAACCAAACACGCCCCTCCCCCCTTTTCAACATTGAAACACTGAACTCCCTCCTCTTTTGCGCAGTCGCGTCGCCCCTCCCCCACCTTGCCAATTTTCTTCACTTTCTCTTCCACACACACACCATTCGGCCACTCTTTCACCAAAAAGCTTCTTCATTTCGTTCATCTCCTTCTCTTCTCCATAGACCCGTGAAGCAAGAGCCTGATCTGTGGGTGTGTGTGTGTTTTTCGTGTTTTCTCTTTCTCCGGCGGCGGCGACTAGTTTTTTCGGCGAAGGGAGTTGTTTTGAAGGTAGGTGATAGTTTCTCTTATTCTTTTTGTGATTTCTTCATGTTCCAACTTCATTTCTCATTTTTCCCTTCCCTTTCCTTTCTTTTCTCGGCCAACCACCTAGGAAGAGGTGATTTTCCGGCAACCCAGGGCGGCCGGCGGCGGTGAGGTTCTTTCTCTCATCTTTGAACTCCGTAAGTCCTCCGATCGTCTAATGACTTTGATTTTTGATTAAAGCTTCCTCTTTTAAAAGTTAGGGTTTTGTTGGAAAAATTGGGACTTTAGGATTTGCAAGCTTCCATAAGGATAATTAAATGGTTAATTGAAGTGTTGGAATGGTATTTGTTGTTTGTTGGAGTTGGGAAGTATTATGGAATTTTTGGGGACTATTTTAGGCATTCTTTGAAGTTGGGGTTTGCTCATAATTGACTACTTGGGACTTTAAACAAGAATTGTGGATATGTAGGTGGTTAATTGAAGAATTTTGGAATTTATTTGAGTTTATTGGAGTTTAGAATTATTGTGGGATTTTTGGAGCATGTTATGGCTCTTTTGAGTTAGGGTTTGACTATGAATAAATCTTTGGAACTTTAAACAAGAATTTGTGTTATGTATAATTGGTAAATTGAAGATTCTTGGAGGTATTTAAGTTTGTTGAAGCTAGGAAATTGTTCATGAAGTTCACTTTGAATAAATTAGTGATAAAGAAATGTTTATTGAAGTTATTTATTGAAGTTGGGAATTGATTTTGGGACATTTGTTTAGGCTCTTTAAAATTAAGGTTTAGTTATGTGTGACGTATAGACTAAATTGGTGATTGAAAAATACTTACTAAGGTGTTATGAAGGTATTGTAATGTTGGAGTTGATTGAATTGGTGTTTAGGAAGAAGTTTAATAATTAAAGTGTCGGATGAAGAGCAAATTAGTTAGGTAAAGGTATGTTTTGTTTGTGGTGGAAGGTTTGTGAGGTTGGGAGGCCACATTTAGTTGTAAATTTGATATTAAAATGAAATGTTTGGTGGTTGGTAGTTAATTGGCAAGTTGGTGAGCAATTGTGGCTCCTTTAAAGTTAGGTTTAATTATTTGAGCAGTATTAATTGAATTGGTGGTTAGAAAATGTTTATTCAGGTATTATGAAGATGGTATAGTGATAGAATGATTGTATTAGTGTTTAAGGAAAAGTTCAATAACTAAAGTGTTGGATTAAAAGAGATTTGAGGTATGTGAAGGTAGGTGTGAGTTGTGGTTGAATGTTTAGGGGTTCAGGAGGCCAACGTGAGGCCAAATTGATATAAATGAGGTATTTTAATGGATTTTAACATGGTGGGTTAGTTTTGCAAAAGTTATGAAAAATGGTGAAGTTTAATACTTTCGGAGTTAATAATAAATGGTTAAGGGAATTGTGGGGTATAAAAGAATATAGAAATTTGTGGATGTTAGAAGTAATTTATTACTTCAATATATGTTTTAGAATTAGTTTGAATAGTAGGTCTAGGTCATTGATATTGTGTCTTGACCAACAGTAGGTCATTGTACGGTTGTAGACGACAGTGACTCGGGTGGAGCGCGAGGAAAACGATAGCTGCTAGGAATTGATGTTATTGAGCTTGAACAGGTAATCACGCTTAACTGACTGTGATACTGAGGGTGACGGTAGTTGAGAATTTCTAAAATTCTCTTCTACTTTATATATAAATGAAATGTGTTTTGATTACTTTATATTTAAACGTGGGCTATAGGGTACCTTTCTAATAAACTGTACTTTATATATATACATATTCATATAAATCTTTTGTATGTTGCATGACACTGATTATTAATACCGTCGGCCGATGTAACCTATCGATTTGCGCAAATCGATAGGTTAATTGTACGTGTTCCTAAGATTGTAAAGGAACTAGGGATTTTCACATTGATTAGAGTGGTCCCTCATGCTTTTCGGATTGTAGACCGGGCACAGTGTCACACACGTTTATTTTTGCCTATTGAGAGATGGATGTATCTGTTCTGTATATATATATATATGTATGTATTACGTGGTTTATGCAGGTTTTGAAAACTGTGGTACCCTGTAGACACTCCGCTACCCCACTTCTGAGTCTCACAGTGAGTTAAGTAGTGATTACTGAGACATAGTTTTGTCTCACCCCATTCCCTTTATATTTTTTTTACAGGTGATCATGCTAGAGGGAGGCAGAAAGGAAAGGGAAGGAGCTGCTCGGCCTACACTTAGACAGTGAGTAGGCCGATGGTGATTTATTAAGATTATATATATATTGCCATTTGATTAGGCTGCATCTGCTTTCGCATTTGGTTGTAATATTTTGAATGAAACGTGTTAGTTGTTTCTGTTGATTGTTGTTGATTTATTGATACTGTCATAATGTGACAGTTGTAGCTTTATTACACACTTGTTAGTGTGATGAATGATTATATATTGCATATGGATTATTTATTAGGGAGAATTGCCTGATAATGGAAAGGCAATCCCTTTTTCTGATTATGAACTGCATGGAGATAATTCGTTACAGGAGATTGGTCTGGTAATGGAAAGACAATCCCTTTTTCAATTGCCTGTTAATGGAAAGGCAATCCCCATTTCCAGACATGGATGTATAAGAGGATTGTAATTAATGATGAATGATTGTGCTTTGTGATACTGACAAGTTAAGTCAGATATTTGCGTTTGATGTATCTAAGAGATACCTGTGTTTGGAATAACCATGTTAGAAAATTCTTTCCTAATATGGTTATATGGTGCGTTGGTGAAGCATCATTTTGAATGAGTGTTATTTCTGTATACAACCATGTTAGATGGGCCCCGCTCTAACATGGTTATCTCTTTTCTGAGTGTTATGTAGTGTATTTTCCTAGCCATGTTAAATGGTTCCTTTCTAACATGATTAGATAATTGTTATTGTATTATTTGTATTGTTTAATCGTAGGTATATTGTGGTTTCCTCTGCTAACTATGTTAGGAGAATCTCTTTTCTAACATAGTTAGATTGTTGCCATAGAATATGAGTGTTCTTCAAACGCATTAGGCGATTCTTTTATAACCATGTTAGGAGATTTCTTACTAACATGGTTATCAATAAATTATCCATGATAGCACTTGTATCGTTTTAGGTAAAGTTTTTTCTATCATGGATAATGAATAAATTATTAGGAATTTCTTTTCTAACTATGATAGCGATATTGATATTATGGAAAATCTTTTTCTATCATTGTTAGTAAAGGAATTATTGAATTGATAATGACATTATTAGTGAATTAGGGATTTAGTAACAGAATGTTACAAGTATAATGTTAGTGCTACATTCAATGTTGCAGATTTATCACTTTATGATACAGTCGGAGATTCGAGGACGAATCCTTTCGAGGAGGGAGGGAATGATGGAGATCAACGTGAGAAAGCTTCAAAGGAGGAGAAAGACACTGAATAAGGAGGAAAAAATCATGGGAGGAAGTCCAGTAGTCAAAGAGATCCATTACAAGGGCATTGGAGGCCAATGACAAGAGCAAGGAACAAAGCTATGAAAGAGGCCTTGAATTGCTTGACTAGAGAGCTTAATGAGATGGAGCCTATTTATTTAGAAGAGTCATCTTTCCTTATGTCCAAGAAGAGCCCAGCAAAGTTGGTGACATTTTCAGAAGCCCATCAGCTTGATGTACAAGGCTCATGTGCAGTCCAAAATGAAGAATTCACTTAAAATATCATGTGAGACGCATGTGCCTTGGAGGAGGAGCATAATTGACGTCCAAGAAATTGAAATAATCATCTTAAAGGCGTGCTTAAGGAGTATGAATGATTGATTCACGTTTTTAGGATGTTTCCTAATTTATTTCCACTGAATAAGGCCTTTTGGTCAATGCTTGTTTGAGAAAACTGTTTATTTCCTATTCTGAAATACTTTGTCTTAGTTTCCTATTTCCCTAGGTGGTTTTACTTGTAAAACAAGTTTAAATTATATCCTAATCTATTATGATTGATTGGTGCCAATCAGATTAATCATTTATCATTAAGGCACCATCAATAACATTTATTTCTTAGGTTTTCTTTTGCTGAACTATTGTTGCCAATATATAGGCTACACCTTTGTACTGGTTGGGGAGATTTGAATGAATCATTTTGTTAGCGTACTTGCTATCTTGTATTCTTGTGAGGATACTACCTGACATAAGGGATTGATCGACTCTTGTGTTCTATACTTGGAGTTCTTGAGCCGGTTTCCATTGGGTGTTGGGTTTAATATACCCAACGTTTTCTGGAACGTGTGTTTATTTGGGTTCCTAGTCTCTTGATCATTATCTTCTTCTAGTTTTTCTTTTAGCTTCTGTGTTTTGTAATCCAATTCGTAATTTCTGGGTTTTCTAGGACAGGTTCCTATTGGGTCCACATCAGAGTTCTCGGCCTAATTTGAGATCGACCTTGTTGACTTGGATTTTGCTGAATAATTTGAAGCCTCTATATCAAAAGTGGAAAGCCTCTGTAACAAAATTGGAAAATGGTTATTGATGTAATTATGGTTTTATTCGATTTATTCCGTTCTTACAACTAACATTTTTCCCCGGAACTAACAATGCTAACACAACAAATTTACATAAATTAACATTATTAAAGAATAAAAATTTGAAAAAAAAAAACACAAATTCAAAATATCTAATTGAAAATGAAAGGGAATTACACATGCATGCCTTAAGATTACTTTTGTCCTTTGAGGCAAAAACTGGAAGAACAACTCCTCATGCTACGAGAAATTGTGATGGAACTTGTCTCATACAGCGGCAAAAAACCAATAATAAAAACAGAGTAAACCAAGTTAGCGGCTCAAGAGATGTTGGAAGTCATTGTCTTTGATTAAAGAATAAGACGTGGCTCATTGACTTGAACGATGACCAATATTACGGTCTATGTGTTCACACTTTCAGTAATTTGTTAACGTTTCCTTCACTTCATTTTGTCGGTAGGAAACTTCCATTCAATTCACAAGGAAAAAGTTAACATGGAATGATGGAAATGATTTCTCATTAGGAAACTTCAAAGCAATGCGCAAAGAATAAATTATATGGAAATCACGCTGTTTGTGCTTTTAAAAAATTTCATAAAGATTAATTTTCAATACCAATCCAGTACTTTAATAGTTATAAATGGAAATCTCAATTACAAACTAAAAGTTTCATTTACAACCCAAATGCATAATTTAAAATAGCAACTTCTAATTTTAATCATTAAAATTTATGTATGCGAGTTTATATCTTAAAATACTATCATGAATTCATCAGTTCCTAATTAGATATTTTGTATCATCCTTAAAATTTTCTTTTTTGTTATTTTGTTTAGGGCTAAAGTGTAAAAATGTCCATGCAATTGTAACTAAGGTGCAAAATGCCCATATAAAATTTTTTAGAGCAAAACTACCCATGAAATTTTAAAACTGGGGCAAAAGTATCTATTGCCATTAATTTTTTACTTTTTCACTCATCATCCTTTGTCGCGTCATCACTCACCAAAACATGTGGCAAATTTATGTATTTATTTCCCTTTATGTGATGATGAAGCGACAGAGGATGAAGTGAAAAAGTCAAAAACATAAAGGTGATAGACACTTTTATCTCGTTTTAAAATTTGATGGGTAGTTATGCTCCAAAAAATTTTATGTGAGTATTTTTGCATCTTCGTGAAAATTACATGTACATTTTTTACTTTAACCCTTTTGTTTATTAGGGGCAACTAATGCCTTTTCTAATTCATATAATTAAGTATTTGAGCAACTCTCTACTTTAGCTACTTTTAGGGAGTTTGATTTCTCCTCCCAATACAAGCATCTTTTCTAGGACTTGAATTTGAGACTCCCAAAGGATTTAAGGAACCCACTTGACTAACTATGTGTTGGTAAAATTGTCTTCTTGTTATAGTCATCAAATTGAATTGGATTTATGTAATCTTTTTCAATTGTTTGGATGGTATCCAATTAGGGTAACTCTCTCCTCAAATTTAAGTAGAGCTAAAACCCTTAACTATAGGACCTACACCTATGAGTCTTACCAAATATTGGTCACTTGTGCATCTGGTTCTGAATCAACTATTAGGACAGTGTCTATCACACAAGAGTTTGTTTTTCCAATGTGTGCTGCTCTAATAAGAGAAGTGAGGAGCGCTAGCCCAAGAAGAGGAGAACCAGCCTCCGGTTTCAATAAATGAAAATATGTTGATTTAAAAAACAAATTTCCAAAGTTAAATTAAAGTAAATTATTTTTGAAAATAAATGTACTAATTATGTATGAATCACATTTCTAGTTATATGAGTGAGTTGAATTTTAATTTTCATAAAAAATTGAGGATGCAAAATAAACAACTTTAAATTGTTTATATTTGTTTTGGATTAAATTAATTTAGTTTCCTTATAAATTAACATATATTCCAATTACATATAACATGTATAAAAATTTAGTGGTATCTTTTACTTCCTCAATCTTCACAAAAAGACCAATGGGGCACTTAAAGTACTGGAGGGAGAAGCTGCATATAAGGCTAACTTACCGATTCAGTGTTATGACCTTCTAACAAGAGGTTATAACTTTTTATAATTTATCCACTAGTATCTGCGTAACTAGAAACCAACAAATCCGTTTTGATGGATCGGAATATAGAGTCACATTTTTTTTTTGATCAAAAAATATAGAGTCACATTGGGTATAACTATTTTTAATACAAATATAAGACCCCTTTTTTCGTGATGGTGAACTATTTAGCTATTCTCTTATATCTAAAATATCAGACGCATTTACCTAATTTGATTAAGTTAATGATGTATGTGAGGAGGTCAAAGTGACTAGCTTCTACTCTCAATCAATTAGATTGGTCTAGGAGGATTTATAATTCCTTCAAGATAATTTAAAATCCAGTCTGATTAAATTTCTCCACATTTTGTGGCTCATTCAAGTGGTTTATTTGCGGAGGCCTTTATCATTGATGAATTACTTAAGTGAATACCGTACAATAGAGCGAGCACGCGCACACGGACACACACTTATCAAACAAGTAGACAGCAAAAAAGATGTTTGAGTGAATGAATAGAAGTTGCCTGAGCAATGACCCTATTTTACCCTTTAAATGACCTCTCTGGATTATTCAGTATACTAAATTAACATCAGTTCTAATTTCACCCTTAAAGTAACCAAAATTAGCTATTGGCTATTTCATGTTCATTTTTAAGTTTTCGGGAATGTCAAAAGACCAAAAGAAACCCACAACACATGAGGATGGGCAAAGGACAAAAGATTCTTCACACCTAACACGATTAAAAGTCTGAAATTTTTAGTAAAAAAAACACAACAAATTGCGGTGAAACTTCTTCTCGGATAAGGCATGCCATACTTTAGTTATTATATTTTTTTATTTATTATCTTTGGATTAATCCACAGTTGGAAAATTATTATGCAAAAGATTATTTTTGAAAGAATTACAAAATTAAAGTTACATATTGTGTGCATTTATTTTTTAAAAAATTATATGAAACATATTAAAGTTATTATCAATACTCATAAATTTCAGACTTTTGGATTTTTTTTTATTCACCAGACTTTTAGATTTTGATACCAAATAATGAAAGAACTTTTTATAACAAACGATTTCTCAAATCTTGTGCAAATATTGATTTTTTTATTAATTAATTACATTTGTTTCCTTATTAAATTAATTTCATAGACATTATGTCAAAAAATTAATATGGATATTCTTAAAAAGATAATAAAAATTTATACATATTTACTAATCTTAATCTTGTTATATATGAGTTGAAGATTAATTTTTTAATGGATTTTCAATTAAAAAATATTTTGGTAAAAAATTTAAAATGTTCAATATAAATTTTTGTAGAAAAAAATTGATAATCAATCACTATATTCTATTGTGTTTTCAAAAAAACGTTGCTATACTCTCAAAATTTATAGACAATCTCTTGTAATGTTCAACGTAGATTAAATTAAAACCGGTGACCACTGATCAATAGCCATAAAATGGCATGATGATATCGTATCCAAAGATGATGTTAAAAAAAAAAACTTCCTTCTGTTAGAATCTTAAGTTTTGATGGTGACTAAGGTATAATATGGTCTAGTACTTAAGAGAACATAATCAACACTTAGGAAGGATTAGATGACATGGTTAGAATCCTGAGTTAGATCACTTGAGAATGCAAGATCACTTCCGGATAGATTAGAACTTGCGCACGCGGATGAATGCTTTCATCCCCCAGCGTCAGCAAGTAAATCACTAGGGAAATAACTTAGTCCATGAGAATTAGTACACAACCTTAAGACTAAGCTATGTTTCAATCGGAAGTGAAATTGCTTCCTGTTAGATTTAGACTGGCGCAGGTTGATAAATTAGATATAACCCCGAGCGTCAGTAAAAATGCAACGTCAAGTGAAGTTGCTTCCTGTTAGACTTAGACTGGCGCAGAGAGATAGAATAGATATTACCCCAAGCGTCAGTGAGTCTACTTCGCCAAGTGAAATTCGCTCCTGATAAGATTTAGACTGGCGCAGGCTGACAGAATAGATATATCCCCAAGCATCAGTGAATAAGCCTCGTCAAGTGAAATTGCTTCCTAATGGATTTAGACTGGCGCTGGCTGATAGAAGAGATATAACCCCAAGCGTCAGTGAATAAGCCTCGTCAAGTGGAATCACTTCCTGATAAACTTTCACTAGCGCAGACTGATAGAACACGATAACACTAAGCGTCAGTGAATGTAAGCAACGTCCAGTAGAAGTGCTTCCGATAGCTTAGTGACTAGCGCTGGCTGTTGAAGTGACCTAACACTGAGCGAGAGTGAGCAATAGTAAACAAAATCCTTCATCTAGTGGATTCACTTCCGGATGGAGAAGTGCTTCCGGATACACCTTAGACTAAAGGAACACCCACTGCATATGATTTAGTGTTGTTACACCACACATCCCATAACATAAGTAAATGACACACTGAGTCACTTAGGAAGACTTAGAGTAAACTAACGAGACTTAAGCTGACTATTGGAATAGAGATCCCTTAGAGTCAGTAGACATTACACTAAGTCAGAACATAAGACTACTTCCCATAGCAAACTTCCCACAACATGTATAGTTTTACTATATCTGATTATATATATATTGCTATGTTGGACTAACCATTATGTGCAGAACTTAGTCACACTTCCGGATGCAAATGAGCTTCCGGATGCAAAGACTCTTGGCACTGGATTTCAGAGATTAACACTTGCAGAGCAAGATTGCCACTTCCGGATGAAGAAGTGCTTCCGGATGCTTCATAGACCAAGAGAACACTCACTGCATGAGACTATGTGCTTATATTGCTAAACAAACGTTCAAGTGCAGCACACTAAGTAAGGTTGCTTCCGGATGAGAAGTTGCTTCCGCAAGCAATCAATGGGACAGAACGTTCAGAGATGCAGTGTCAAAATGCTTATGTCTGAGCAGAGGTGTCAGGACTACTTTTCAGAGATAAAGCAAGTCAACCCTGCTAAGCTTTAATGGAGCAGATGTACTTCCCAACGGTAACAAGAGGTTAACAGATATTCAAACAACATTGTTACCTACCAAGCATGAGGAGTATGAGAACATAATCTGAAGAGTCACTCAAGGTGTCAAAGCTCATACTACCCACAAGAGTCGGAGTCCATAAGAGAGCTTCTGATAGCAAGAGAACATCCAATAGCAAGCGCTCTTATCATTCATGGACCAATGCCTGGAAGACGAAGTTCCTCTATGTGATAGCAAGCAGAATGTTAGAGTCCACGAGCTTCACTTCAGATAGCAAGAGAGCTTCCGATAGTAAGTCTCTTAGCATCCTGGACTTATGCTTGAGGAACGAAGTCCTCTCTGACAGCAAGCAAGAGTCAGACCGTACAAAGTGTTCAGATGTCAGAACGACTTTTGTCAGAATAGCATTGCCAGAACAGTGTTGACAGAACAGCTTGGTCAGAGCATCTTTTCAGATAAAGCAAAGTCAACCCTGCTGTGCATTAATGAGGACAACGTAAACAAGGCCCCAACATCTATAATCAAACGGTCTTATTGCCTCTCCAACGGTTAGATATTCAGAGGCTGGTATAAAAGGAATGTTCTTCATTTCTGAAAAGAAAGGGGGCTTGAAAAAGTGAGAGAGAACAGGGCTATTATCTGAAAACACTATTCTACATTCCTCTCATCTTCTACTCTCGGACTTTGATATGTAATATTCTTAGAGAGTGATTCATTTGTACTTAAGTGAGTAACATCATCCACTCTTTGAGAGAGTTAGTTTTGAGCTTAAGTGTTTAACAAAATCAGTTCATAGAGTGAACATAATTGTAATCTTACATTTTGTAAGGGGGAGCATTTAGAAGTTTTTCTAAATCTCCATAGGTTGCAAGTTAGCCCGTAAAACTTGCGTTTGTAAGGTTGCAAGTGATCCCGTAAAACTTGCGGTAAGGTTTGCAGGTGAACCCGTTGTAAAACCTGTGGGTTGTTAGGTGAACCCGTGCTCGTAAAACCTAAAGTGTAAAGGCTTCTCTTGTGCCCGGTTTAAACAAGAATAGTGGATTGGAAATCTCAGGTGTAGCCTGGGGACTGGATGTAGGTCTGGGTGACCGAACCAGGATAAATTTATGTGTGCATATATTTATACTTGATCATTCTATTTTGCATCACATAGCATACTGACTTGTGCATAGCATTATTTATTATCATCATCACCGAGCACAAGCAGTCTTTCGAAAAGAGTTTAAGTTTTTATTCCCTCACCCAATTCACCCCCCCCTCTTGGGTGACAGCCACGAATTTCATTTGGTATCAGAGCAGGTCACTTGTTTAAAGGATCAAACGATCTCAAGTGCAAAGACCTTGGCTGATTTGGGTTAAAATGTTTTCCAAAGGCTTTGATCATACCATTCCACCTGTGTTAGAAAATATTGATTTTTGTTGGTGGAAAGCAAGAATGGAAAGTTTTATAAAATCCACTAGTTTGAAAATGTGGGATATTTTTGAAAATGATTTTGATTTCAAACCAAGAGGAAACTGGACTGAAAGGGAGAAAAATTTGTTTTCCTTAAACATTAGAGCAATGCAAATTTTATACAAAGGCTTAACTGAAAATGATTTCCAGAAAATCAAACATTGCTCTAGTGCTAGAGATATTTGGAATACTCTTGATGTGATATATGCTTCTAACCCATCTCTTGAAAGCACAGCTGTCCAAAGCTCAACTCGTGCTCTTTGTGGATCATCTACTGATGAGCTTCTGGAAGCTGATATTGAGGAAGCAGACTTCAGTGAAGAGAGTATCCATCTCTGCCTAGAAGATTCAGAAAGTGAGGTATCTGGATCTGAAATTGAACTCTCTGATTTGCAAGATGCATACAATGAGTTATATACTGAATATTGTAAACTTGCAAAAGAACTTCTAGGCTTAAAAGAAAAAGATAGGAAACTTGAAAAACTAATTTCTTCTTCTACATCTAAAGTTTCCGAGGGTTCTTTTAAAGAACTAGTGGTTCCGATAGCTAGCCCACTATCGGTAGGGAAAACTTCAACATGTCTTGAAAATGTTTTGATTGTAAACACGTGTTGAAGGAAAAAGAAAAGCTTTCAAAAGAAACTGAAATTTCAAAGGAACAAAAAGCTTTTCTAAAGAAAACTAATCATGATAATGATAGGAAGCCTCATTTTGATTATCATTCCATTATCTGTCATTATTGTGGTAGATTAGGACATATTTCTCACACATGCAGTCTTAGAAGAAATTCAAATGTGAGAAATAAGTTTGTATGGATTCCTAAAGGACAAGTAAGGTCCAGTGCTAACCATGTAGGACCCAAGTACAAATGGGTACCAAAACATCCTCCTAGTGCCTTACTTGTGCAGGAAAAATCAAGAGTTCCTCTTATCCCAAAGAAGAGAACTCGTGGTGATGCAACTGCTGAAACCCACTGGTACAATCATAAGAAGCTGTCGGCCACCACAAGGGACAATGGTTCTGTCTCAAGGATGAGCTATCACAAAGTTCCATTCAATTATCCTGAGAAGAACAAGAGAGAGTGGATTCCTCGATCATCATTGAAAAGGCTCTTGAATCCTACCTCTCAGAAGAAAGTGCTTCGAACCAAGGATAAGTATAGAAGATCTCCTTGGGTAAGCAAGGGATCACTTAGGAACGAAGCATTTGATAGTAAAATCTCCTATGCTAATGTTAGATGGACTTATTGAGATTTTACATTAAGCATCCTAAGATGTGAACATTATATTCATCATAAAAAAAAAAGGGGCTGAAGAAATAAGTAATGTTCATAATCTACATGCTGTCCATGACTATCTTGATCAAAAACCTTGTATATCCTTGTGCATATAGTCATGAAAGAAAATAGTTTATGCATTCACCCTGAGTTTTGAAAGATCCTTCTGAAATGCAAACTTTCAAAAATAGATTCTGATCCTCTTCAAACTTGCATGACAACTATACCTCATGATAGCACTCAAAAGTTATTTCTGATTTTCCATTTCATGTGGTATCTCTTGCATCAACGTTTTCAATGCATAAGCAGCTATGATTTCGAGAACAATACATCCCTCTTAATTACATCTTTAAGTTCTCAATCTACTAATGATCTCAGTTCAAGTTTGTGGTTAAGAATGTTGACACAGATTATTGAAGCTTGAACAATGAATATAACCAAGAGAGAATGGCAACGAAAATGTCTCTTATCAAGATGTGTGGAATGGCTATACCAAACCTGAGAAACTCTCGCCAATACACATGAGCATTTCTATCCCTTACATATTCTGTTGTGAAATTAAATGGATAGTCTCTCTCTTGTCTGACATGCAGTAGAAATCTTAGGAAATGCCTTGAATTAAACTCTGCTAGATCTGTAAAACATGGCATAGTATCACAAGCATGCTATAATCTGTATTAATTTCAAGCTTGTTGATGTCCTAAGAACAATGAGATCACACTGAGCATATCTAGAAGAACTTGAGCTAAAATTTGGAAATTATTCTCGTAATCATATGCTGAAATTTGGTTGTTTTTGTAAAACGAATTCAATCCTAATCAAATTATTTTGTGAGGATGAAGATTCTCTTTTTCAAAATCTCATTATGTTATTAATTCACATGTCTTCATGATCTAACATGAACATCCTTGAGGCATATGTATTGAACTATACTTGCTTATGAAACTCTGAAAATATGCCACCTGTTTAATATTCTCTGTACTATCACATTGATATTTATCCATGAGAGTATAAATAGAGTTCATGTCTTGATAGTGAAACTATGTGAATATATAGATAATTTCAAAATTAGTTTTCACATAATCATTGCTCATATTTTCTTAAACCAATTAGCAAGCATGATTTCTTAAAATTATTAGCTTGTGCTGATTAACACAGATTGACTTGAATGTCCTGAGGATGGTCTTCAATGTTAAATCTTAAGTTCTTTCACTGACCATCAGAAAGCATTTGTTTCCTCAAGCATATGCAGGACCAATCATCAAGTTTGAGCAAGGTTGCTTTCACAACAATCAGCGCCTTCGATAGCAGGCCAACTATTGAACCATGGGAAGAGTAGAGTGACTGCCCAGTCATATCTGCTTGTGGTTGTAGCTCAGCTTGCCGAAGCGAATCATCAAAGCACTTGCGCTAGGGGTTTCCACTTGAGATAGCACACCTCTTGAAGATGTCAGGAAGCATGCTTATCTGCGTATGATTCAGATTCCTGAGTCTAATAGAGTATGAGTACCCCTCATCTGTGGTAACATCTACACCTTACCATCTCTTACATATGATGCATACATGGCATTGGTAAGGGTGTCAACTTAGGATGTTTCTCTCAATCTGCATTGACTTCAAAATCATTCACTGTCTTAGAAAATCATCCTAGCTCACACATCTGTATCCTCTAAATGACATGCTGGAAAGTAATTGATAACATACCTCTCTTATATGCTTCCTTTCTTGATTTAATGATGATTAATCTTAATATAGAAGAGAAGTAAGTGGACATTACCTGTTAATGATCCCTTGAAAATAGAGAGTCACATGCTGTCATCGATAATAAACTCTTAAGATGCTGTGATGCAATTTGTTTGGAAATTATTTTTGGCACTTTTAAAAACACAAATTTCATTTGATTTGATTTCATTTCATATGGTATCACAAATTTCATTTGGCATTCAATCATTTCCTTTGATACCACAAGTTCAAACTCACAGATCTCATTTGATTTCATTAGGTATCAGATTTCATCTCATTTGAATTTAAAATCACATATTTCATTTGATATCATAATCATCATTTTTAAACACATCAAAATTATTTTTGATATCATGTTAATCAATTCGAGAGGATCAAAATTACATTTGGAAAGAATTTTCACCTTCAAAGAGAAAACTGTTTTGTATGTTTTGATCTTAATTTAATTATGATTAGATTTGATTTATCAATATCTCCTTTGAAAAACATGTTTAGCTATCCTACATAATGTTTAGGGAGAATACAATCATTTAGGATCATAAGCCATTATTGCTGTTCCTTGTTAATTCTCGTACATTGTATTGAATAGTCTAGAACAAATCTTTATTAGCGATACATAGGGAGAAATCTTAGGTAACAAGCTCATTCCTAGGAGAACGATAAAAGTATCCCCATCCCTAAGGCTAGCTTGCACCTGTTGGAATTTGATGAAGCCAAAAGGGGGAGAGAGATAGAGATGAGATGTCTAGAGATGAGATATAAGATGTCTAGCGAGAAATGAGACATGAGATGTCTAGAGCTGAGAGATAGATAAGATGTCTAGATATTTGGGGAGAGAACTGGGGAAAGGAATATAGCTCTAGGAGGAGTGATCTAAGTTTAATTATGTTCTCTAGTCATCTATGGGTTTGTCATCATCAAAAAGGGGGAGAATGTTAGAATCTTAAGTTTTGATGGTGACTAAGGTATAATATGGTCTAGTACTTAAGAGAACATAATCAACACTTAGGAAGGATTAGATGACATGGTTAGAATCCTGAGTTAGATCACTTGAGAATGCAAGATCACTTCCGGATAGATTAGGACTTGCGCACGCGGATGAATGCTTTCATCCCCCAGCGTCAGCAAGTAAATCACTAGGGAAATAACTTAGTCCATGAGAATTAGTACACAACCTTAAGACTAAGCTATGTTTCAATCGGAAGTGAAATTGCTTCCTGTTAGATTTAGACTGGCGCAGGTTGATAAATTAGATATAACCCCGAGCGTCAGTAAAAATGCAACGTCAAGTGAAGTTGCTTCCTGTTAGACTTAGACTGGCGCAGAGAGATAGAATAGATATTACCCCAAGCGTCAGTGAGTCTACTTCGCCAAGTGAAATTCGCTCCTAATAAGATTTAGACTGGCGCAGGCTGACAGAATAGATATATCCCCAAGCATCAGTGAATAAGCCTCGTCAAGTGAAATTGCTTCCTAATGGATTTAGACTGGCGCTGGCTGATAGAAGAGATATAACCCCAAGCGTCAGTGAATAAGCCTCGTCAAGTGGAATCACTTCCTGATAAACTTTCACTAGCGCAGACTGATAGAACACGATAACACTAAGCGTCAGTGAATGTAAGCAACGTCCAGTAGAAGTGCTTCCGATAGCTTAGTGACTAGCGTTGGCTGTTGAAGTGACCTAACACTGAGCGAGAGTGAGCAATAGTAAACAAAATCCTTCATCTAGTGGATT
This sequence comes from Mimosa pudica, assembly GCA_029929735.1. NCBI lineage: Eukaryota > Viridiplantae > Streptophyta > Magnoliopsida > Fabales > Fabaceae > Mimosa > Mimosa pudica. The sequence continues at coordinate 435,491 of JAKELP010000037.1, read as the reverse complement.
CACTTCCGGATGGAGAAGTGCTTCCGGATACACCTTAGACTAAAGGAACACCCACTGCATATGATTTAGTGTTGTTACACCACACATCCCATAACATAAGTAAATGACACACTGAGTCACTTAGGAAGACTTAGAGTAAACTAACGAGACTTAAGCTGACTATTGGAATAGAGATCCCTTAGAGTCAGTAGACATTACACTAAGTCAGAACATAAGACTACTTCCCATAGCAAACTTCCCACAACATGTATAGTTTTACTATATCTGATTATATATATATTGCTATGTTGGACTAACCATTATGTGCAGAACTTAGTCACACTTCCGGATGCAAATGAGCTTCCGGATGCAAAGACTCTTGGCACTGGATTTCAGAGATTAACACTTGCAGAGCAAGATTGCCACTTCCGGATGAAGAAGTGCTTCCGGATGCTTCATAGACCAAGAGAACACTCACTGCATGAGACTATGTGCTTATATTGCTAAACAAACGTTCAAGTGCAGCACACTAAGTAAGGTTGCTTCCGGATGAGAAGTTGCTTCCGCAAGCAATCAATGGGACAGAACGTTCAGAGATGCAGTGTCAAAATGCTTATGTCTGAGCAGAGGTGTCAGGACTACTTTTCAGAGATAAAGCAAGTCAACCCTGCTAAGCTTTAATGGAGCAGATGTACTTCCCAACGGTAACAAGAGGTTAACAGATATTCAAACAACATTGTTACCTACCAAGCATGAGGAGTATGAGAACATAATCTGAAGAGTCACTCAAGGTGTCAAAGCTCATACTACCCACAAGAGTCGGAGTCCATAAGAGAGCTTCTGATAGCAAGAGAACATCCAATAGCAAGCGCTCTTATCATTCATGGACCAATGCCTGGAAGACGAAGTTCCTCTATGTGATAGCAAGCAGAATGTTAGAGTCCACGAGCTTCACTTCAGATAGCAAGAGAGCTTCCGATAGTAAGTCTCTTAGCATCCTGGACTTATGCTTGAGGAACGAAGTCCTCTCTGACAGCAAGCAAGAGTCAGACCGTACAAAGTGTTCAGATGTCAGAACGACTTTTGTCAGAATAGCATTGCCAGAACAGTGTTGACAGAACAGCTTGGTCAGAGCACCTTTTCAGATAAAGCAAAGTCAACCCTGCTGTGCATTAATGAGGACAACGTAAACAAGGCCCCAACATCTATAATCAAACGGTCTTATTGCCTCTCCAACGGTTAGATATTCAGAGGCTGGTATAAAAGGAATGTTCTTCATTTCTGAAAAGAAAGGGGGCTTGAAAAAGTGAGAGAGAACAGGGCTATTATCTGAAAACACTATTCTACATTCCTCTCATCTTCTACTCTCGGACTTTGATATGTAATATTCTTAGAGAGTGATTCATTTGTACTTAAGTGAGTAACATCATCCACTCTTTGAGAGAGTTAGTTTTGAGCTTAAGTGTTTAACAAAATCAGTTCATAGAGTGAACATAATTGTAATCTTACATTTTGTAAGGGGGAGCATTTAGAAGTTTTTCTAAATCTCCATAGGTTGCAAGTTAGCCCGTAAAACTTGCGTTTGTAAGGTTGCAAGTGATCCCGTAAAACTTGCGGTAAGGTTTGCAGGTGAACCCGTTGTAAAACCTGTGGGTTGTTAGGTGAACCCGTGCTCGTAAAACCTAAAGTGTAAAGGCTTCTCTTGTGCCCGGTTTAAACAAGAATAGTGGATTGGAAATCTCAGGTGTAGCCTGGGGACTGGATGTAGGTCTGGGTGACCGAACCAGGATAAATTTATGTGTGCATATATTTATACTTGATCATTCTATTTTGCATCACATAGCATACTGACTTGTGCATAGCATTATTTATTATCATCATCACCGAGCACAAGCAGTCTTTCGAAAAGAGTTTAAGTTTTTATTCCCTCACCCAATTCACCCCCCCCTCTTGGGTGACAGCCACGAATTTCACCTTCATATTAAATATAAAATCTATTTATGGTGGTTATTTTATTCAAAATATAAGGCCTCTTTTTTACTTGATCTCAATATTTATTAAAGTTTTTTGTATCGATAGTTCTAAATAATAAACAAATAAGAGGGAGTGGGGAAATAAATGTACGTGATTATATTGTTTGTTAATATCACAAATTTTTTAATTAAGTTATCTAATATCTTTGATATAATTAAATTAGGTACATAAATGTTTTACTTCTTAATTCTTATTATCATCCTAAACATAATACTTTTTTGGAGAGAATAATGTTGATCCTAAATAGAAGATATATTTCTAATTTGTGTCCATCTTTTCCCACTCAACAAAAATCAAGTAAAAAGATAAGGTTGAGTTAAATTATATAATTGGGATGCTTTGAGAAAAATATACAAAAGGCTCATCCAAACTATTTAGGATCAGCTACATGAATTACACGATGTCTTAGTAATAAGTTATTGACAAAATGGGTTCAACATTTAAAATTGAAAGAGGAAAACTTCCACCATGTAGAGAGAGAAACTCTTGATTCTCTCTAGACTCTTCTTCTTCCCTCCTCACTTCTCTTTTCTCTCTCCTCTTCTCCTCCCCAATGCTCCCGCCGGCCTCTACTCCGCCGCCACATGCTTTCCTCAGTCTCTCCAAGCCTGGCCACCCCTCCCCACCCGACCCCCCTTCAGCAAAAAAAGCTAAGCCCAACACCCCACCCGTAGCCATGGATATCGAGTCCCCAGATCCCCCAAATCCCACCCATGTTTCTGCCACACCGGACATAATCCCAGAAACCCCCCTCTCTCCCACCCCCCTGGTGCCTCCTAACCCCTTTTCTTCCACTGTGCCCCCCACCACAATCCCACCCCAACCCTCTCCTCGCCTTTCTTTCAAGGAGACTCTCCTTAACAACGAACCACCTGAACAAGATGATGAAGATGACCTCATCCTGCAGCAAGAAGATGTCCATATTGACCTGAATGGCCCCATTCCTTCCATCACTTTTGCCACGCACATACTCGACGCCCTCAATCAACGAATGGGTCACGCTCTCGTGATCAAGCTGCTTGGGAAAACCATCGGGTATGTCCGCCTCCGCTCTCAGCTTCACCGGCTCTGGAACCCCAGAGGTACTTTTAAGCTCATTGATTTGAATGACGGTTGCTTTCTGGTCCGATTCAAAGAGGAGCATGACTTCCAACATGCCCTAACCAGCGGCCCCTGGGTCATATACGGCCACTATTTGTCGGTTCTGCCATGGTCGCCGGGTTTTAGGCCGTGCGACTACAAAGTCACCACTGTGATGGGATGGATACGGCTCCCTTGCCTCCCGATCAACTACTACCACAAGAAAATCATCCGCACGATTGGGAGTGTCTTTGGCGAAGTCATTCGAGTGGATTACCACACTGCCTCTGGGGAACGCGGGAAATTTGCCCGTATAGCAGTCCACTTGGATCTCACCCAGCCCCTCATTTCCCAGATCCAGGTTGATGGCCAAACGATCCTTGTCGAATACGAACATCTCCCCGTTATATGCTTCTCCTGTGGCCGTTATGGGCACCCAAAGGAGTCCTGCCCCGACCGCCCTCTTGTGTCGGTAACCACCACGACGCCGGCGGAGCCTTCCTAGGCATCACCGGCCCGGCCTCCGGTACAAGAGGCATCACGTGACCCCCCTAAGTTTGGTGAGTGGATGGTAGTACCACAGAGGCCAAGATTCCCTGCCAAAAGCAACCCAAAAGCTTCTGACACTGCGCACAAAGCTGCCCCCTCAGGCTCTCGGTTTGTCCTTTTGCATGATGATCAGAACCTTGAGCCAACCGCTGATGTTGCCCAAGTGGTGAGTTCCCCCCCTCCTGCTGAATCGTCTCATATGCGGCCCACCTTTTCTTCCCCTAAGTCCCAGAAAAAAAGACTTGACAAAGGAAAACAAAAGATTGTTCCCCCTTCTACCCCACACAAAAATACCACCCTTCCTCCCTCTGCCCTCTTAGTCAAACCGGGTCCCACTTCTCTTGACCCCTCTTCTCATGCTGCCCTCATCATCTCTGACCCCAGACAACGACCCAACACATCTCACCGCCCAACCAACCCACCCCCACCAACCGAGCCCCCCACCTCAAACACCCTACAACCAGCCCAAGCCCCACCAACCACCCCCCACAAATTAGACCCACCTAAACAAAAACCACCTGACCCCTCCCAAAAAAACATAGGCACCAAACTTCACATGGGACCATCTATCCATGGCTTCGGCTCTAAGAGGCATGATGGCTCCTCTTCAGCGGCCAATCAAGCCCTCCATGAGATTGCCAAGAACCTGCAGCAACCAATTGATGATGAAGCTATAGCTCTACTTGTTGAAGGAGTGGACTTCTCCTCCTCCCCCTCTCAATAATTTTTTATGTCTATATTGACATGGAATTGTCAGGGGGCTTTGAACAAACGTCTCCCCTCTACAGTTAAGACTCTAATCCGCACTCACCGGATCGAAATTCTTGTCCTTTTGGAGCCACGCATTTCTGGCTCATCGGCTGATCGCACTATTCGGAGGCTCGGTTTCCAGAACTCTCACAGAGTGGAGGCCAATGGCTTCTCAGGGGGGATATGGGTTCTTTGGACTCCGAATGTCTCCATTCATGTCCTCGCCAACCACATCCAATTTATCCACATGGAAGTCCACTCCCCCACCCAGCAGCTCCGTTTCCTCTTCACAGCCGTCTATGGTAGCCCACAGCCTCACTCCCGTCGACTGTTATGGCAGGACCTGGCCCACCATGCTCCCTCTAATACCCCTTGGTTGCTCTCGGGCGACTTCAATGCCATTCTATCTAGTGATGATCGTAGGGGTGGTGCCCAGAGACATCGGCCGGGGTGTCAGCTCTTTCAGGCTTTCGTCAACTCCCACGCTCTGATTGATATGGGGTTTATTGGTCACAAATTTACTTGGAGACGGGGCACTCTCATGGAACGGCTCGACCGTGCCCTTTGCAACCCCCCTTTTGCTCAGCTTTTGCCGAACTTCAAGGTGGAACACCTTCCCAAATTCGGGTCGGATCATCGACCGGTTCTGATTAGCATGGATAGTGCTCCGGTTAGGCCAACAAGCCGCGAATTTCGCTTCCTAGCTTCTTGGCTTACTCATGCGGACTTCCCCGCCTTGGTTCGACGGTCCTGGGATTGCTCACAAGACATCTCCTCTAACATGGAAAGTTTCTCTAAAGCAGCAGCGGCCTGGAATACCTCTACTTTCGGGCATATTGGCAACCGGAAAAAAAGACTCATCGCCCGCCTTCGAGGTATCCAACAACATTTACAATCAAACCCTTCGGCCACCCACCTCCTTGATCTTGAAGCTTCCCTTGCCGATGAATTTGAAGAAGTTTGCTTCCAAGAGGAACTTCTTTGGATTCAGAAGTCCACCTCCAATTGGTTGTGCCTTGGTGACCGTAACACATCCTTCTTCCACACTAAAGCGCTCATCCGGCGCAAGAGGAGCTCTATTCCCAAACTTAAAGGCGCTGATGGTCAATGGATTTCTGATGAAACCGAGCTTGTTACCCATGCTTTAAACTTCTTCAGGGACTTGTACTCCTTGGATGATGCGGTGTTCCATGCCCCCCAGATCAGCGGCCTCATTCCCCCTCTTTCGGATGTCCAGTGCCAAACCTTGGACCTCCCTCTCCAGGATTCTGAGATTAAGAATGCTCTTTTTCAGATGCAGCCGCTCAAGGCCCCTGGGCCGGATGGCCTCCATGCCCTCTTTTTCTAGTCCCAGTGGGATATCATTAGCCCTTCTCTCCTCTCTACTGTGCACGCTTTCTGGGCGGGTGCCTCTCTCCCCCCGCCTCTCAACCGAACCCTCATTGCCCTCATCCCAAAGGTTCCCAGCCCCTCCCTCATCACACAATTCCGACCCATTAGTCTTTGTTCGGTGGTCTACAAAACTATCACCAAGACCATTGCCAATAGACTAAAGCATCTTTTACCAACCCTTATCGGCCACAACCAAACCAGTTTCATCCTTGGGAGGAGCATTATTGACAACATTGTCATAGCCCAGGAAGTGGTCCACTCAATGCATTGTAAACAAGGTAAAGGGGGTTGGATGGCCATCAAGATTGACCTTGAGAAGGCTTTTGACCGATTGCGATGGGATTTCATTCGTGACACTCTCATTGATGCCTGCCTCCCTTCAAAGTTAATCCGCATGGTCATGGATTGCCTCACCTCTTCTAGCATGCGTGTCCTTTGGAATGGCCGCCCGACATCCCATTTCACCCCCAAGCGGGGCATCCGCCAAGGAGATCCCCTCTCTCCCTACATCTTTGTGCTCTGTATGGAGCGCCTCTCCCAGGCCATCAATCTTGTCGTACAGGATGGCTCTTGGCAGCCTATCAAGCTGGGACGCGGGGGTGTCCCTCTGTCTCACCTCTTCTTTGCCGATGACCTCATCGTCTTTGGTCATGCTACTTCACCTCAAGCCGCCATGATCCGGCACATCCTTGCTGCCTTCTGCAAATCCTCGGGCCACAAAATCAGCCCCTCCAAAACCAAGGTTTTCTTCTCTCGGAACACTCCCCGGTCGCTGCGCCGCACACTTTGTAGGAACCTTGAGTTTTATGAGGCTGCTAATTTGGGCAAGTACTTGGGGGTCCCCCTCATCAGTGGCCGTGTCTCGACTACCACGTACCACTATATTATTGAACGCATGCAGGCTAAGCTGGCCGGGTGGAAAGCCCGTACTCTCTCTCTTGCTGGCCGCCTCACCCTTGCATCCTCCACTTTGTCCTCCATCCCACTATACACCATGCAGAGCAGCCTCCTCCCCATTGGCTCGTGCAAGCAGATTGAACGTATCATTAGGAAGTTTATCTGGGGTGGCTCGGATGATCATCGGGGAATCAGTTTAGTCAAATGGCATGTCTTGTGCCAGCCCAAGAAGTGTGGGGGCGGCGGTATCCTGAACCTCGAGGCACAAAACAGAGCCTTCATCTCTAAACTAATCTATCGGCTTCATACCGATCCACAGGCTTTATGGGTTCGCATCCTCAAAGGTAAATATAAATTCCACCTTACTGAGACTGCCCCCTCCAACCCTCGGTGCTCCCGCCTATGGAGACATATTGCCAATTGTTGGCAAGAAACTTCTTACCACATTGTTTGGGACCCTGGCGATGGCACTTCCACCCGTTTTTGGTCAGACTCCTGGGTTGGAAACCTTGGCCCTCTCAAGCGCCTTGCCTTTTGTGACATTGATGGCGCTGACCTACAAGCCCCGGTGAGTGACTATTTTGATGCCGCGGGATGGCAATGGGACCGTTTCCGCCATCTCCTTCCACAAGACACTCTAGACGCCATAGCCAAGATCACCATCTCGGCCACCCCTAAAGCCCCATCTTGCTCTTGGAATGGCACCTCGTCTGGCCTCTTCTCAACCAAGTCCGCCTACTTCGCCTCACAGGCCCTCTTGTGGGAAGATGCGGACAAGATGTGGACCAAACTTTGGCGGCTCCCCATGGCCCAGCGAGTCAAGACTTTCACTTGGCTGCTTCTCAAAGGGCGCCTCCTCACAAATGAGCAGCGTGTCAAACGTAGCTTCAGCCATGACCCTTCCTGCTCCCTCTGCCAGCATGGTTTTGAGGATATTGCCCACGCTTTAAAAGGCTGCCCCCTTGCCTCCTCTGTCTGGCGGAAAGTTCTACCCCACGACATGTATGCAGATTTCATGAGAATGACTCCTGCAATGTGGTTGAGAGCCATGCTCATGAAATCCGACCTACATGCTTCATGGAAAACTGGTGCTTGCCTTGTTTTTTGGAAGCTATGGGAAGTTAGAAATCGTAGGATTTTTGATAATGCCACTTACACTGTTGAAGGCATAGTTTCATAGATTAGGACTATCGCACACACTACCCATAGGCTTTTCTTTGATGCTTAGCTTCTTTCTTTCTTTGCTGCTTAGCGTTTTAGCTCAATTCAGCTCAATTCTTTTGTAAATCGGCTCCGGCCGCCCGATTGTACAGCTTAATTTGAATGAATACACACATCCTTTCATTCAAAAAAAAATAAGTTATTGACAAAAAGAACTCATTGGATAATTTCATTATTAGTTCTTTTGGGTCTCCCTCTCTCTCTTTTAGAAGAACTTCACACCATTCTTACTAGCGCATCTAACTATTTTCTTTGAACATTCTCAAACCAGCTCAAGCAACTGTCTCCCATATTAACTAATTTAACTAATATATTTAATCAAGTAAAATTTAGTGAGTAGATCCCATGTTTAGGACTATAATTGGATAGAGTATTTACTATTTAGCACTAAATAAAAATAATGCCAAGTCAACACGTGACAGAAATGCCAACGTAAAACGTGATATGCCACTGAGACCGTCCCTTTCACTCAGACGTTCTGTACGGGTCACAATCTCTTCTCTCTCGCTCGAACTCCCCAAAAGTAATGAATAAGAAGTGTAGTAAAAAAAAGAAGGAAAATGACAAGAAGAAGAAGCACTAGTGTGGTATGTTGGAGGAGAAGCAATGGTTTAGAATTTCGAATGCAGACAATGGAAAGAGCAAATAAAAGTTGTTGGAGGTAGTCGAAAAAATGCAGGGTACTGAGACTGCGACAGCCAATCCTATGTGAGAAATGTACTAAACATTCTGTGAAGTTCTGTGATCCCTCTTAACAATGTTAATGCCACCTCAGCTGAGTTAAGTTTCAGTTTCTCGCCACCTCAGGTGTTAGTTAACAGTGTTAATGCTAGGCAAGCATTGATAAAATTGTTATGGGGAATTTGCACTGTAGTCCCTGGTAAGGTAAGAGAAATTAATACTGGAAGGTCCCAACACATTCCAAAATAATTATCAAGTCCCATGGGTATTTCCTGCAATTATTTGCTTATCTTCAATGACCATTTTGCCCTCATAAGATGAAAGCATAGTCCCCCTGTAGGGACTAGTGAGATGACAACCATCTTTAATGAGGATAAAATGGTCATTGAAGATAAGCAAACAATTGCAGGAAAGGGCCTCTGGGACTTGATAATTATTTTGGAATGTGTTGGGACCTTTCAATATTAATTTCCCTTACTAGGGACTACAATGCAAATTCCCTTGGATAAGATGAATCGTCCTCCCTCTTGTCTTTACCTGTGAAATTATAAGACATTTTTTTATAATTTATTATAAGACATTTTTACATGTACCAATAATAACATGTTAAAATCATTTATTATATGTATATTTAATCAAGTTTTTATTTTTACCCAGTTACCATTATTTGGAAAATTAATTTGAAGTCCCCCACAAGGGACTTAATACTAGAAAAGTTCTATAAACTCTCCAAATTAAAATAGGGTCCCAAAGGACTTCACTTTAATATATTCTAAATGTGAAAAGAGTGTTTTACCCCTCCACCGATTATTGTGTATTACTCTATTAAGAAATGACAAGTGTAACAACCCACTTGCCAAAAAATGACAAGTTCATGGGCACATGTAACAACCCCTTGGGCAGGTGTAACAAGTTCACGGCCAATAGTACTCTCTAAGTTAGTGGGTAGGGATTGACAACCCCTTGGGCAGGTGTAACAACCCCCTGGGCAAAAATTGACAAGTTCATGGGCACACATAACAACCCCTTGGCAGGTGTAACAAGTTCACGACCAATAATACTCTAAGTAAATGGGCAGGGATTGACAACCCCTGGGGACAAAGTGACAAGTGCATGCGCACGCGTAACAACCCTTTGGGACCCTACTTTAATAGGCTGAGGGGTAAAACAGTCTTTTCACATTTAGAATATATTAAAGTGAGGTCTCTTGGGACCCTAATTTAATTTGGAGAGTATATGAGACTTTTCTAGTATTAAGTCCCTTGTGAGGGACTTCAAATTAATTTTCCCTTTATTGTATCCATCTTCTCTCCTTTTGATTCCACTTAATATAAAAGGTAGAAATAATGAACATACATTTAAGGGCGAAGGCCCAAAAATGATACATAACTATTGGCCAAGGAACAAAAATGATACATAACTATTGCAAGGTACACCAATGGTACCAACTTTTAACATGGGATCAAAAGTGATATTTTCACTAATATGACAATAAGATTACACATGAAAAGTCCAAAATGCGCTTATAAATTAAAAAAATTTTCTTCCTCACCCTCTCCTCCCTTAGCTTCTTTCTTCTACCAACACTTCCTTCAATAAATAACTCGTCCACCGACGACTTCAACTCTCAGCAACTCTGTTTTCATGTTTTTGCAGCCTGATCGCCCTAACGAGTTGTTGAGAGTTGAAGCTTCCAGTGGACGAGTTATTTATTGAAGGAAGTGTTGGTAGAAGAAAGAAGCTAAGAGAGGAGAGGGTGAGGAAGAAATTTTTTTTTAATTTATAAGCGCATTTTGGACTTTTCATGTGTAATCTTATTGTCATATTAGTGAAAATAGCATTTTTGATCCCAAGTTAAAAGTTGGTACCATTGGTGTACCTTGCAATAGTTATGTATCATTTTTGTTCCTTGGCCAATAGTTATGTATCATTTTTGGGCCTTCGCCCTACATTTAAATGACTTCAAAAATTTGCTTATATTCAGTATTTAAGACAATAGTATAAAGTAACCATCTTGTATCATTGGACACCATAAACTAACATCGGATATAATAATTTTACCCTTAAAATAACCAAAGTGGTACAATTTTACCCTTTAGCGAATGTAATTTTGACACATGTTATCCATGTGTGAATATTACATTTTCGCCAGAGGGTAAAATTGGATCACTTTAGTTACTTCAAAGTTAAAATTGTACCAGTATTAGTTTAGGGTGATCAGTGATCTAGAGTGGTTAATGGGTAAAATAATGTCATTACCCATAAAGTAACCCATAAAGTAAGTCATGAGTCATGACTAACTTTTACGTTGTAGCTCAAGGCGGGGTCTGATTTTCAAAGATCACGTAGATTCTTCAACTTGAATGTAAAATGTGGGGTAGTGTTTAATTTCTCATCGTACGACACACACGTCTCTCATTTATTGAACAACTTGGGAGCTAAGTTTCCCCCTTTATGTAATTTACAGTTTTACACCCAAGTTAAGAAGGCATGCTTTGGCTATAAAAAGGGGTTGAGAGGAGAAGTGGGTACACATTGTATGTGCACTTGAACATTGAAATAGGCCTGCTCTTTCCAAAATCATTCTAAGAAAAGGAGTGGAGTTTTTGCTTGCTAAAAAGGGGTTAGCTCATTTTTTTAAAAAAAAAAGAGATGGAGCAAAAGAACGTTTTGCTCTCAGCATTGAGTGTTGGGGTTGGTGTTGGTCTTGGAGCAGGCCTTGGGTTAAGGTCAGGGCTTTTAGGGAATCATGAGTCTTGTGATAAGCTATATGATGAACAGATTGAGCAAGAGTTTTTGAGGCTTGTGATTGATGGAAAGGAATGCAAGGAAACCTTTCAAGAGTTTCCTTATTACTTAAGGTGATTAAACATATTGAGCATTTCTTGCTATCAAGAGTATTTACTTTATTTTACTCATAAAAAAAGTATTTACTTTATTTGAATATATTTTACTTAGGTGATTAAACATATTGAGCATTTCTTGCTATCAACTACACTTTTTTTAGATTTTTATTTTATTTCTACGGTTCAGATTGTCTCTTGATGTATTAATACACTAGTGAACTTAGTGTTATGTTCTCCTTTAGAGGAACTTGATGTGCTTGACTTGTGAACTTTATTCTTCAATTTGAGTGACTCTGTATATACAAGGTTCCTTATGGTTTAAGGCTTCTTCCTATAAACAAGAGTATTACCATTATACTACATATAACACACAGTCTTTTTCAACCCTATTGACAGTGAAAAAACCCGAGAGTTGTTGAAATGTGCTGCATCTGTTCATTTGAGACAACTTTTCTTTGCCAAACACACCCGGAATCTTTCACCAGCCAGCAAGGCTATTCTGCTTTCTGGGCCTGCAGGTATGTTATGAGGATGTTTATGTTAATTCCTGCACAAGGTTGCTTTGGGGTTTCATGACTGTTTGACTGATGCTTGTTTCATTTTCAATTTTTGTTGGGGGCAGAATTTTACCTGCAAACTCTTGCCAAGGCTTTGGCAAATCACTTTGAATCAAAGCTACTGCTGTTAGATGTGGTTGACTTCTCTTGCAAGGTGATTATTTTCATATTGCAATTTATTTTGTTTGATGGATAAGATAATTTTCATGCCTGACTAGTTTCTGTTTTACAGTTACAAAGCAAATATGGGTGTGAGAGGAAAGAATCAGTAAGACGTTCTGCTATATATATGTTTGTTTTTTCTTGTCATTCTCTGCAGTAAACACTGGAAATACGCCCCTTTGTACCTGAAGATTTGTGTTTTCTCCATTTTCCCTTTCTAGTCATGTCTGTAAAATGAAGCACAAAGTTACAAATATTTGAGTTGGTTTGTGAGATAATTTCCCTGACTCGTTTGCTTGATTTTTTAGTCTTCTAAAATGTCTTTTTCTGAGGTGGCCTCCGAGAGAGTGTCTGGTTTGCTTGGATCCTTTTCAGTCCTCTCTTCAAACGGCAAAACCAAAGGTAGGAAGGGAAGATAGCTCAAGACTGATTAAACTTGCAAGTGTTGTGAATGTGAATACCCTTCATTTCTGACCTCTATCTATACTTCACATTATTGTATCATATGACATAAGTATATTCTGATTTATTACTTTTATCCAGGAACTTTTCAAAAAAACAGTAATGCTACTGGAAGTCCCAATGTTACTTCAAAGCTTCATGGGAATGTTGCTTCCCAATCTGCTCCAGCAAATTCTGGTTATACTTCAACATATTTTTATTTCTTTTTGTTCTCTTATTTTAGTTCATATGCATATTTGCATACTCCTGATTTACAATATTCATTACAATACTCCTGATTTGCATATTTGCATAAAATTGAATTTTATCTTTGCTTATTGCTTTGGATCTTCATTCTCCAGCTGCCTTGAAGCATAAAAGCAGCTTGTGTGTTGATGAAAAACTCTTTATGCAGTTGCTTTATAAGGTATTTTCATCATCATCAAACTCAAATTAGTTCTTTAATTAAATAGAATCCTGGCACTGAAATACCTTCATGGAAGAAGAGAATTTCTCAGTAATTTATTCTAGCTAACCAGCAGGATGAATTATTTCTTCCAGGTCGTGGTTTCTGTGTCAGAAAAGAGTTGCATCATTTTGTACATCAGGGATGTTGACAAGATTTTCCCCCAATCAGAGAAACTGTATGATTTGTTTCTTGAAATGCTAGAGAAACTTCCAGGGCCAGTGCTGATACTTGGCTCCAAGATTGCTGACAAAATCAAAAAACCTGGTCAGTGAGGAAAAAATTGTATATGATTAATACTAAAGACTAGATTCATGAGGAAAATGGTACTGCAAAAAAAAAATTGATTTGCTATAAAAGTGTTATGAATTATGCATATTCTCTTTCATTATGAAGCTCAGTTTTCTCGTTTCCTTTTTTGGTAACAAAAACTTCCGTTTGTTCGTGAATTGAGAATTTGATTAAAGAACTACATACAAAATTAGTTGGTGAAAGTGTATTTACTTGTTTGATAGCTAGAGTGCAAAAGTAAAAGACAATGTCTTATTTGAGAAACTTAAAAGATATTGCTTAACATTTTGTTGTTCAAATATAAATGTAGGAGTCAAAAATCATTTGCTTTAAAATTATATTCTGAAATGTGAAAAAAAAAATAATGAAGGGAAATTGGCCAAGGTATACATGAAGCTTTGTTCACTCGTAAAGGTATAATATTATTTACTAATAGAATGGTTGTTTTTTATGTGATTGTAGGTGGTCTCCCAACATATATGACTCCATCTCGCAAAGAAAATAAATGTTCAAAAGTTGATGAAAGGCTTGCAGCATTATTCTCTTACACCATTAAGATCAAACCACCAAAAGACGAAGCTGATCTGAACGATTGGACAGCCCAAATGGATGAAAACAAGAAAACAATCAAGTCTCAAGATAATAGAAACCACATCGCTGAAGTACTAGCAGAAAATGATGTTGAATGTAATGACTTGAATTCAATCAGCCATGAGGACACAAAGACACTAAGTAGTCATATTGAAGAAATTGCAGTAACTGCAATATCTTACTACCTGACAAATACCAAGGATCCAGAATATAGGAATAAAAAGCTGATAATATCAGCTGAGAGGTAATAATTTTGACCAGTTATTTATTTGTCAAGGATAACATGTTCTATTGACTAATGCTGGAAATTCACAGTTTGCGCCATGGTTTGGATCTATTTCGCAACAAAAAAGTTACTGATGATGGAAAGAAGAAAGAGATTAGTAGTGGAAAGAAGGTATGTTTACATTCACTCTCACTAGTGAGAGCACAAATGGATCAGTAGAAATGCTTCCAATGGAGAAAACAAGTTCACATGGATGATAAAACATTCATCTATATATATATATATAATATATATATATATATATTGAACTCTGCTGCTGTTTGATAAGGAAAAAAAGAGAATTTTCGAATGTCTTACATGTTTCATTATATTCTTTGAATGTTTTGTTTAATCATGCACTGGCAGGATGTTTCTCCAGACAATCAACACGAGAGGCACATAAGATCAGAGCTTATCCCAGCGAAAGAGGTAGGAGTAACATTCTCAGATATTGGTGCTATGGAGGAAGTTAAGGAATCACTCCAAGAGCTTGTCATGCTTCCCCTTAGAAGACCAGAACTCTTCAAAACCAGACTTCTTAAGCCTTGTCGCGGAATATTGCTGTTTGGACCTCCAGGTACAGGAAAAACAATGCTTGCAAAGGCAATTGCAAATGAAGCAGGGGCTAGTTTCATAAATGTATCAATGTCTACCATCACATCAATGTGGTATGGTGAAGCTGAGAAGCACGTCCGAGCTCTGTTCAGTCTGGCAGCAAAGGTTTCTCCAACTATTATTTTTATTGATGAGGTTGATAGCCTGCTTGGGCGACGATCCAAATGTGGTGAGCATGAGGCTTCAAGAAAGATTAAGAATGAATTCATGACCCATTGGGATGGTCTACTGACTAAACAACGTGAGCGTGTTCTTGTTCTTGCTGCAACCAATAGGCCATTTGACCTTGATGATGCAATCATAAGACGCTTTGAGCGAAGGTATATATGTATTCATTCGTTTCTGATTCATTCTATCAACATAGTGTTAAGTACACACGGAATAGTTTTCAGGAAATTAAACTGTAAGCCTTCAAATAATGAAAATATAACACATAGTATACCTGTGACACCATTTAAGAACATGAACTCATTTTTACTTCATAAAACTTCCACACTCTTCAGGTAAATTTCTATATTCTAATGAATCTATAATATTCCTTACTTTTATAAATCGTTGATTTGTGTTTTTCCAGTTAGTTTCATGAATGGATAACTAAGTGTCAATTTAATTTTTGCGGTAGTATGTAGTAGCAACTATTCAAAACATCTCTAGAGCACCTCTTGAAAAATTTGTTTTGGCTTGACCTCCAAGTAACATTATTGCATTTTTATTATTGATTTATTCCTAACTTTAAATTGTGAGCAGATTCTTGGTTGGTCTTCCATCAGCTGAGGCCAGGGAGATTATCTTGAAAACTATACTAGCTAAAGAAAATACTGCAAACTTAGACTTCAAAGAGATTGCAGTCATGACAGAGGGATATACTGGAAGCGACCTTAAGGTTCTTTCTTTTTTTCTGGTCCTTCCCCTTATGTATTAAGATTTATTTTTATACCTGTAATCTGGGTTCACCATCTCTTGATACTGAATTCCTCTTAAATAGAATTTGTGTACTGCCGCTGCTTATCGACCTGTTAGGGAGCTGATAAAGCAGGAGAAACTGAAGGAAATGGTAATGTTACTAACCAAACATGACATTGTTGGCTCATTACGTCATTTTAATGTGCTCCTCATACTAAACATATTCTTGTATCTGACTAGCATACCTTTTCCATTATTGAAGGAAAATAAAAATGAAGCTGTATGTCAAAGCTCAGAGGCTGCTCCAAGTGCCGAAAAGGACTCTGAAGAGCATGTAATTTCTTTGACTTGTAAAATTGTCTCATCGTGCCTTCTCCACTTGATCACTACCTTTTAGCTGACCAGCATAAATTTTAATTTAATCTAGGACAAGAATAAGAAAGATGTCAAAGGCCAAAGCTCACAAGCTGCTTCAAGTCCCAAGGAGGATCCAAAAGTTAAAGTAATTTCCTTGACATAATTTCATCATCTCATTATGCGTTCTCAACTTGGTCATTAACTTTCTAGCTGACTAGCATAATTGTTATCTTAATTTAGGAAAAGAATGAGAAAGATCAAAGCTCACAACCTGCTTCAATTCCCAGAAAGGATCCAAAAGAAAAGGTAATTTCTATGACCTAATAACATTATCTTACTACGTCTCTACTTTATTTTTACCTGAACATTATTTTTTGGCCAACCAACACAAATTTTATGACAATTTAGGACAATAATAACAAAGTTGCCAAAGGCCAATGCTCAAAAGATGATTCAAGTGATGAGGAGGATAACGAAGAGCCAGTAATTACCTTAAGGCCTATAAATATGGACGACATGATTCAGGCTAAGAAACAGGTATAGTTAACTTTAAGCAATCACATTTTTCTAATGGCTATGATTTTTCTTCATTTAGGCCGATACCTTTTTTGATCGCCCTTCTACATTTACTTGTTTTGGACTAAAGCCCTTCTACCATTATGGGAAAATACTATATAAATCGATATTTGCATATATAGAGACTGGTCATGGTTTCAGTGTTGATTTATAATGATACCATTTGATCTTAACTGGTGAAGACTCAACTAAGACACTAGTCAGATGATCTTTAATCTAAGTTAATTATATAAATCTGAGATAGCAACATGAGATCAGAATGTTCTTGAATAGGCCTTTCTTCATTTCCTTGGAGAAAACTTATCCATATAACAATGGGGCACATCTAGTAGATTCTAATTAAATATTATATTTTGCCACAGGTTCCTGCAAGTTTTGATGCTCATGGATCAATTATGTATGAGCTGAAGCAGTGGAATGAATTATATGGAGAACAAATTTCGTTGTAGAAGTGACATTAAGTGACAAGTATTTGACTTGGAATAACTTTTCTTAGGAGAACAATTTGCAGCAGAAATAAAACCTTGTTAAATGGGTTTCTGTTAATATTCTTGTTTCATATCATGGGAGGTACTTTTATTAAAGAAAATCATTGTCATTTTGAGCCTATTATGCTTGCAGGGCTGTTCCAAGACACTGACTATGAAAAAAATTATGTTGTCATTCCAAATCCTTTTGTAATGACTATTTTGAGCGTTAGACACATTTAATAGCTTGATCTTCTTGGGATTCAGAGTGGAAAATGTAGCTCAAAAAATTAATTCAAAATCTGAGTTGTCATTTCAAATCCTTTTGTACTGCTTCCTTCTTCCTTTTTGGGTTTGTATGTTGTGAAAATAAGGCTTTTTGTTTTCTTGGGTCTGAGTCTGTTACAGGTTTTTTATAGGACAAACTTGGATCTTTTTCTTGCCTCTCGTTGGATCCATTTTGTAATAATTGATGTTTTTATGTGTTGGAAAAATCTAATTGGATTTGCCCTCGATGGACTAGATCCTCTGATTGCTAAATCCAACAACCCCTATAGGAAAGATGTTTGACATTAATATTAATACGTGATTAATATGGAAACATATTTTCTCAGTGTCGAAGTCTCTCAGCAGCCCTTAACGGCTAAAATCCGTCCATCCATTAATCATCCATTTGATCCAACAGCTTATGAAATACCACATTATTGGACAGTTAGAAATGAACTTCTCTTCCCTTCCAAGTTCCGACTTTTCCAAAAAAAAAAAAATCTATTACACTATACACACACAATTCACTCCCCCAAA
Organism: Mimosa pudica; assembly: GCA_029929735.1. Lineage (NCBI taxonomy): Eukaryota > Viridiplantae > Streptophyta > Magnoliopsida > Fabales > Fabaceae > Mimosa > Mimosa pudica. The sequence goes on along the minus strand of JAKELP010000037.1, from coordinate 417,567 downwards.
CGTAAAAAGACGCTTCCTTTTTGTAACACCCCAAAAATATCTCAATAATTTTCTCAAAATACTTTACAATATAGAAAAAAGAGTATCCAATATCCAGGATATAACAATATTTTCTGCTTAAATAAATTTAATTTCATAAAGAAAAATTCATTACAAATTTAAGTGATGAAGTATAATGGTGAGGTCAATGACAAGTTAAATATAACTTAAAAATACTTGGGTCAACAAACGCAAATTTGCAAATTTTAAGCCCATTTGCAAATTTTAACTATAAAAGAAACGCAAGTTTAGTTTTTGATCTTTGTAATCTCCTTTTTGTGTTTTAGTGCTACAAGTATATCAACTGTGGTACTTTGGGTCAACAAACACCAAAGTTTGTCAAATGCATTACCAAAACAAGTTTTAAGCTCATTTGCAGCTTTTATGGGTACAGAAATCACGAAGCCGATGGATTAGTGATGGAGAGTGGAGACCGCAACACTTACTATTAGCACACAAAGGCCATTATCCGTAAGAGATGAAACAAGGTGTTGATGCTAAAGGATGCAAGGAATGAATGGTGCTTAGATCAGTCCAAGAAATGGCAGCAAACTACTATAAAGATTTGTTATCAGAGGCTAATGCCACGAGAATTGTAACACCTAATTTATTTTTAAATAATTTCTTCAAATATTAAATATATTTAATTGAAAATAGTGATTTTTGCTATAAAATAAATATTAATAACTTTAAAAGTTTGTAAGAGGTAATAAAAAATCAGTCCAAATTAAAACTTTTTCATGAAATAGACTTTTTGAAATAATTCTTTCTAAAACAAGTTGTGAATAAAACCTTTTAAAAATAAAGGGCAATGACCCTATTTTATACCCAAAGTAACCACCCTGGACCATCCACCACCATAAACTAACAGGTGGTACAATATTACACCCAAAGTAACCAAAGTGGTCCAATAATACCCTCAACTGACGGTCTTCAACGTTTGACCGTTAGTTGGATGATATAGCGCCCACGTGTTATAGTGTTTCCACGCGGCACCTGTGCAAATGCCACCTGGATGCCCACGTGTTATATTTCCCATGTTTTTTCCCTTGTGTTGATGGCAGAGAGACCTAGGGTTTGCACAGGTGGCATTTGCACAAGGGAAAAAATATGGGATATATAACACGTGGGCATCCAGGTGGCATTTACACAGGTGCCGCGTGGAAAAAATATAACATTAGGGCGCCATATCATCCAACATAACGGTCAAACGTTGAAGACCGTCTATTGAGGGTATTTGTGGACCACTTTGGTTACTTTGGGTGTAATATTGTACCACCTGTTAGTTTATGGTGGTGGATGGTCCAGGGTGGTTACTTTGGGTATAAAATAGGGCCATTGCCCTAAAATAAAAGGTTAGTTAATTAAAATATGTAAAGTGATTTATATTTATCTTATAAAGTAAATCAAATTTTAAAATATATTTCTAACAACTATTTATTACACTAGAATATTTATCTTTTACTTTAATGTGTTGCAGATTACCTAGAAAAATATTACTTCCAAAATATGTAGTTTTTAGTATAAGTACATAATAGTCTATTCATGTCTTCAAAATATTTATAAAGCGTTGTGCTAAAAAAAATATTAATTAATACATTAAGTCTCCATAATTCAGCTTCTACAAAATTTATTTCTTATATGTCAAAACAGAGTTATACAAATTAATTTCAAAATATACACTAAATTTATAATACAAATAGGAATAGACATTAGTGTATTCTTCCTTTCCCTTCATCACTCCAAAATCCCCTATTTATTGTGTACCTGAAACCAAATTTACCGCAGTTTATTTCATACACTCTAATCCTATATATCATCTAGTTCATTTAATCCTACTTCAGATAATGATAGTGCGCTCATGTTGGTGATTACTACCTTTTAGTAAAACACTCATACAGGGCCCCTACCTTAACAATATGTTTGTCACAGGTAGATTGTAACAGATTACATAATCACAAATTAACTAATGATATCCATTTTACTTATATAATCTATTTACTAACTATGATAGGAAAAGAATTTTTCATAATATCAATATACCTATCATAGTTAGAAAAAGAACATTCTAGAGAATAAAACATTATCCATGATAGAAAAGGATTTCCTGATAAAATATAGATGCTATCATGGATAATTAAAAGCTAACCATGTTAGAAAGGATTTGCCTAACATGGTTAATAAATAAAACTAATAAATATTAAACAATAAATAAATATATATACATGCGGAAGCGAATGCAGCCTTATAAATTGGCAATATACATTTCTAAACAAATAGAATAACCTCTACAACCTAATTCCCTTTCCTGATGCTCGCGCCTGTGCATGAATACCTGCAAAAATGTCAGTAATCGTGGGATGAGACAATTTGTCCCAGTAATCACCGTTAACTCACTATAACAGTGAGATGTGCGGTAGCGAGGGCGTCTAAAGGGTACCACATTTTAAATTTAGTAATATATACATATATCTGTCAAGTCTCCTTCCATTCATCACTCAAGTCCCTCTGTCACATTCAAGTCAACTCAAATTCACCATCTCTACTTTCCACATATCACTCAAATCCCTCAGTCAATTCTACATTAACTAAATATCCTCTTCCAGTCTCCAATCTAATGATGCTACCATAACTCTCACACTCACCTATAGATGCATTGTGCCATCACGGGGTATTCAAGCATCTAATCTTCACTATATGATTTGACACTGTGCCCCTCTCTCTAATGAAGGGACAATTTCCCTCTCTGGCAATCTCCAGAGAGGGAACCCCAATTCTGTTTCCATTACAGAACGGGAACGGTTGGGCTCTCTAATGTCAAACAACCGTAGGTCACTTACTTTCTCTAGTAAGTAGACCCATGATCCCCGGTCTCTAGTCCGAAAAGGATCAGTACAAATAACTGTCGATCGGCCAATCGACAGTTATCATCGCGCGATGGTACACACACACACACATATATATATATATATCAGTGTCATGCAACGCTCACCATATCCATCAATCTCAATCACATTCAGTATCTCAATTTCAACATCAATAACATGTACTTTATCATTCCCTTTCATATCTCAATCTCACTATTCAACTCCTTTCCTTTCCTAACTATCACTATCCCTAACATGTACTACATAAATCTCTCACACTTATCCTGCAACAATCCACCACCAACCAGAATACCATTTAAATATGAAGCAAATATAAAGCAAGTAACAATTTTCTTTATACCAAAATAACCGTGTTTGAAAGGCACCCGATAGCCTGTTTTGTATGAAAATAACTTTTCAAAGTTGATATATATAGAGGGTGAGAAAGGATTTTACCAAATCCCCAACTAACGTCACCCTCAATGTTATAGCAAGTTTAAGTGTGATTACCTGTCGCCCTTAGCATTCTGTTGCTCTTCCTTACCATTTCTTGTAGATTTTTCTTCAAGTGTCATCACCACTATATACTCCTATAATGATAAATTAATATCATTTCTAATTTATAATATTTTTATGTCTCTCTCGTATCTACATTACTATCCATTTTCCCCTCTTTTAAATAATTTTATTCATGCGATCTGTAACATTCTGTTACTAATTCCCTGATTAACCAATATTATCTATTTTAATTCATTAATCTCTTTACTAACTATGATAGAAAAAGGAATAACCATAATAACAATATCTCTATCATAGTTAGAAAAAGAGTTTTCTAATCCTTTCTATACACTATCCATGATAGAAAAGAATTTCCTAATATAATACGATTACTATCATGGATAATTAATAGCTAACCATGTTAGAAAAGATTCACCTAACATAGTTAGAAAAAGAAGCAACCTAATATTAATTATCTAACTATGATAGAAAAAGACTTTTCATATTAATACAACCCTATCATAGTTAAAAAAAGTATTTTCCTTATAATATATCTCATAATTCATAATCAAGATCCCTAAGCCTATTTTCCATTTTCGTAAGAAAATATGCGGAAGCGAATGCAGACCTATACAAATTGGCAATATACAAATCTAGATAATGTAAACAACCTCTAAAACCTAATTCCCTTTCCTGCTGCTTGCCTGTGCATGAATACCTGCAAAAATGTGAGTAATCGTGGAATGAGACAAATTTGTCCCAGTAATCACCGCTTAACTCACTATAACAGTGAGATGTGCGGTAGCAACGGCGTTTAACGGGTAACACATTTTAAATCAGTAATATATATATATATATATATATATATATATATACACACACACACACGTATATGACAAGTCTCCTCCCTTTCGTCACTCAAATCCCCCAGTCAATTCCATATTAACAAAATTTCATCTCCCCATACTCCAGTCAATATAATACTACCACATCAACTTTCACACTCACCTATAGATTCATTCTGCCATCACGGTGCATTCAAGCATCTAATCTTCACTATATGATGCTACCATAACTCTCACACTCACCTATAGATGCATTGTGCCATCACGGGGTATTCAAGCATCTAATCTTCACTATATGATTTGACACTGTGCCCCTCTCTATAATGAGGGGGCAATTTCCCTCTCTAGCAATCTCCAGAGAGGGAACCCCAATTCTGTTTCCATTGCAGAACGGGAACGGTTGGGCTCTTTAATGCCAAACAATCGTAGGTCACTTACTTTCTCTAGCAAGTAGACCCATGATCCCCGGTCTCTAGTCCGAAAAGGATCAGTACAAATAACTGTCGATTGGCCTATCGACAGTTATCATCGCGCGATGGTACATAAAAAGCAGTGTCATGCAATGTTCACCATATTCCTGTCAATATCACATTCACAATTTTCAACATTTCAATCACAATTCTCTTCCATATCACAATCTCTTTCAATATCAATAACATACACTCTTACCATTCCCTTCAATATCTCATTTTCAACTATGCAACTTCTTCCCTTAACCTAACTATCAATATCCCTAACTGAATACTATATAAACCTCTCACATCATAACCAGAACTAACACCAGCCAGGATAATATATATAATGTTTCTAATTCCTTTTATACAAAAATAATCGTGTTTGAAAGGCACCCGATAGCCTGTTTTGTATAAAAATAACTTTTCAAAGATAATATATATATATATATATATAGAGGGTGAGAAAGGATTTTAAGAAAATCCCAGCTAACGTCACCTTCATTGTCATAGCAAGGTTAAGTGTGATTACCTGTCGCCCTTAGCACTCCGTTGCCTTTTCCCTTTACCATGCCTCAAGGAATACGCAAAGCACATCCTTTCCTATTATTACATCATGTAATAATAGTAGGTTAATAATCATTCTATGTCATGGATTAACTAGCGTCTCTCTCTGGTTCGTATTACCACCCAATCCCTTGTTTATATTCTTTATCCTCAAAATCTATATTTCAATCTTAGTCAAAGTTCACAATTAAATAACCATTGACATCAAACTACCACCATGCCATAAAACATAGTACTTCCTTGCAGTTCGCATTCATCATCCAAACATGATTCAAAGTTATACACACAATTCACAGGTTTATTCCATAATACAAATCACATACAACACCAAAAAATCAAGGAAGAATGCTCAACTGAACCTTTGCAGAACAAGCGAACATAATGAAACATGTTAACAGTCATACATTCAAATAATAATCAAGATTTCCTTCTACTTCCATATTACTGAATATTGAATAATTCAGCCCACAAAACAAGGCATATTTAATTTGCTGCACTTAAAAAAATCAGTTTTATATTCTTTTATCATCGTTAACATATTTCTTAGCCTTTACTCACGAGTCCAGTTCAAACCAAAACTTCCCAAACCAACATGCAACATCCAAACATCTATATAATCTCACACAATCAACTATTAGTGACATATGTATTAATTCCTCCAAAATCTTGACTTTTAATTCCCTTACTCTAAATAGAACGTCTATTTCAATGTCCTTAGAGTCCAATTCAACTACAATCTTGAAAACCCAAATACAAGAACCATTTCAACAACTTCAATCATATTATCAAAAAGAAACCATTATCGAAAATCCACTTAGACAAACATGGCACCTAATCGACCACATTAATCAATTCACATTCAAAATTTTATCATAATGGAAGTAAAACTAGTACCTCCCAAGTAATTGGATTTGTCCCTTTTTGTTAAGCAAAATCATGTTCCTTAAGCTTAATTAACACTTTTATACCATATATTAATTTTTAGAAATATGTCCTTGTTACTTATTTTAATACATCAATATCAAGCTCTTTACACATGACCATCATATACATCCAAAACAAAGCATTATTTATAACAACCTTCCTCAAAGCTATAAATTCATCCTTCAAGAATTTTAAACACACAAATGTTATGCTCACTTGGTCCTAATAGTAACAAATTGCTTTTCCTTTGAAATGTTAATTTTAAAAGCTTAATCATATTATGTTCTATCCAAAATCCCATAAATTATCATGACCACATTATCAAACTGCTCACATCCACTAAATCTAGAAAATACAAGATTAAATCATAAACAATGGCCTCCAATGAGTAAACAATTCGGCCAACATCAGAGGAACATTTAGGGCAGATTTTGCAACAAACCTAACATCAAAAATAGACTCTTATGTGTTTAATTAGAGGTTCCCAAAAGCTTAAATTGATTCTTCCTCTCATTCTTGCCCAGAACGAAGCATAAAGTATAGAAAAAAAGAATATGACGTTACCCATGCTTGAATCCAAGCTTCCCTATGCCGTTCGAGCTTCCCTTCGCCGGAAAATTGCTTCGCCGGAGCTCCCCGTGGCTGGAGGTTGCCTCTCTCACCGGAAAAATGAAGGAACTGATGGAGGAAGCTTGAAGCACGAAGAAGACGAGCAGAAAATGAAAGAAAAACAAGCAGCACACGCGATTTCACATGCTTGATGTGAGGAGAAGAATGAGCGATGATGATGAAGCTTGGAGAGGTATAGAAAAACGGTGAGGGTGGTGAGGATCTGCAGAAACGAAAATGGAGAAGGAGGGAGGTGTATGTTCGGCGGCTAGGGTTCCCAAAATGAAGAAGAAGAAGGAAGGTGGGCATATATATATACATTTTAGGTGAAAATACAATTAACTACCCTAATGTTTATTCTTAATTATGTTTTTAGCCCATAAGTTTGTATATATATTATTTTTACCTCTCTCTTTCTATCACAATATTATTTAGGTTTCCAATTTACTTTTTGTGGAAGCTTCTACACCCAATTTATTCTTTTAACTATATTAATTCAAATTCCAAGCCAATTAAGATTTAATATTCATAAATTGCCCAAAATATCCTAAAATTCCTCCCTTAAAACTTTAAATTTCCTAAATGACACCACAATAATTTCTCATTATCCTTAATAAAAATTTGGGATGTTACAATTTACCCCATCTTTTAGGAATTTTGTCCCCAAAATTCGCTACACATACCACCTAACATATATGAAATACTCCTTTTAAGTTAGCATTCCTCATATCAACTATAATCCCTTCACCACAACTTAATACACTCAATGCCATCCTTTTTATCCTCATTCGTTCTATAATGATTGACCAATACTCATCCCGCTTCTCCTTCATTTACTAGCCACCCTAACCTCAAATTTCTTGTATTAAAGTCTAACAACATAAATAACTACAACATCCTATTCAAACTCTAGTGGTTCCCTCAATCATAATCCAAGATCTCGCTTCTAACTTGTTGGATAACAACTCTATAAAATTCCCTTTCTAACATTAGCTCATGATTCTAACCTAATATACCCTCATCTTTGTCTACTTCAACATCAAATTCATGGTTAATTGCCTCCAAGTTCGATAAATCAATGAACAACGTTCGCAAAACTTCCAACCTGACATATTTCTTATCTATTTTATTCAAGCACAGCCTAAAAAATTCATCACTAACTTAAATCATCCCAATATCATCCATAAAAGCCTAGTGATAACTTATCACTAAGTCATAATAGTTCATAACATCCATGTACACTCTAAGTCATCAATCCACATTGTATCCTCAAGTGATCAACCTAAGCTTAATTTAAGGCATAAATTCTTAAATTCCATTCTTCAAGTCAAATTTTCGGTTACTCATCAGATCATATCCATGATATAGTGCTTTTAATCCTTAAAGTTCAAACTCCTCTCAATTACAATCCATACAAGCTCGAGATCGTGACTTCCCATAATTCTCTAAATTCCTCAAATCTTCCAATTATGAATTCCTATCGTTTGATTCAAAATATTTCCCATTCTATCTGCTTCACTCTCCAATTTCTCCTTTATAAAAAATCTATAAATTTTGAACTCAACTCCAATTAAATTCCCAGTCTTTACAATCTCTAATTAGCGTCCTTACTTGACCTAAAAGAGATACAAGTATTCATTTACCCCTATCAACTATGTCAAACCAATTCATCCCAACAAATTCTTGATTTTTCCACTTTTAATCAATTTAATCCTTAATCATTTCTTTTCCTACAAAGTCAAATTACCTTTCAACCATACCAATCCCCACTCAAATATGGTAGCAATCATATAGGCATTTAATGACAACAAAACCATAAATTTTTAACCCTTTATTTAGTACTGAACTTATTCATTAACAACAAGTAAAATACTATAACATTATTTACCATTCAATCCATTCATTCAAAACCAGATGCATCCATAATTCATATTTTTGTTTAATTATGATTCAAACCAATTCTTTAACATAATTAAATGGCACTATATTCTTACCTTTTACCAAATACCAAAAATACCCTTTGGGCGATAATTCCAAAGTTACTCACCACTATAAAAGCCCAAATGTCACATACTCTAACTAAATTTTCTCATTCCCAATTTTCACTTTCTCTCTCCTCTAACAAACTCTCTCAACTCCATCTTCATCTTCTTCACTTTCTTCATTTCGCAAACCACCTCCATGGCCGCCATATCCTCTCACCTACCTTCATCCGCCTCCATCTCCATGTCAGGCTAGATCGCCTAACCTTCTTCTCCAAGGAAATGTGCTTGTAGAATCAACATTTGGCTTCATATACTTGTAATTTGTTCTTTTAGGTTTCAAGTTAGATGTACATTTTTGCCTATGTAATGACCTTGATTTAGGCTTGTATAGGTTAGAATACCTTGAGATTTAGGTGTTCTACTTCATTTTAGCTTGAAATCTCTCTCTTAGGTTAAGGACATGAAAACCGAAGCTTAATTCTTGTAATTCCATGTATGTACATGTGTGCTATTTGCTTCCTTGTGTATGCGTGGAATGAATTTGTTTCCTAAATGCTAGATTTAGTATTTAGAGTTGTTTCTGGTATGTTCTTGGCTTGAAAGAGCTTAAGCCTTAATTAAATTAGTTAAACTCTTGTAGATTTCTTTGATTAAAGAGATCTTGAGAATTTAACTAGTTTATATTAAGAAGAACAAGTATATGAAGTCCGATTAAATGTAAGCACGGAGTACTTGGAGAAGGAGGTACCTTCCATTCCATACTTTCACACTTCTATTTCTGATTAGTTGTAGTTTTACTAGTTTTAATTAGTCTTAGATATAAAACTTGCACACAACCTGTTTGATAATTTGTTTAACTTGTGATTATTTGACCTAAGCAAGAGATAAAACCGAACTGTAAATCGACCTAGGACTGTAGTTTAATTCTAGTTTTATTTGTTTAGCTCTTTTTAGACGACGAAAAAGAAGTTAAATCAAATTGGCGCCGTTGCCGGTTTGGTTGAATTCTTTATTGTCTTAGGTTTTTAGTTACCTTTTCTTAGTTTTTGCTGTAGGTGATTTTTAGTTGTAGGTTGTGAGAATACTTCTGATTTGTTCTGAACATATCTGTGCTGTTTGTTGCTTAATTGGCCGCTCTAGTTAGCCAAACTGTTGTTAGGAAATTGTTCAGAGTTTTGCTGGAAATTTTGTTTGCTGTACTGGATTTTTGCTTGAACTGTTCTGGACTGGATATATTATGTTTGTACTGGTGGTTTTGTCTTTGAATTTGCTGGATTTTGCTTCATATTCTGCTGGTATTGGTGGTTGTCTTGCTGATTTGTTTTGCAGAGACTAATTGCTTGATTGTTTTGTTCACTTTGCATATAGTTGCACTTAGTGAATTGTATGAACCCTACCACATCACTGGTGCCATTGGATAGAGAGATTAATAAGACTCTTAGAGAACTTAAGAAAAAGAAAAGGCACGAAAAGCAAGCTAGTAAGCAATCTGTAGGATCCACATCAAATCCACAAAATTCATCTGTAGCGTCCAATAACACAATCCTAGACCAGCATTTCATTATGGCAGAACGACAAGAGGACCATAGAGAACATGAGCGTGAGGCGAGAGCGCATGAGCATGAGCGTGAGAGACGTGATAGGCGAGAGCAAGAGGATGAACATCATTTTGAGGGGGGTAGGCAAGTGCATGACGATGATAGACCTATGCGAGAGTTCACTCAGTCATATGCATCATTTGCACCTCAAGGTTTTTATGCTAACCCCGCTAACTTTGAGATCAAGGGATCTCTTCTTGCTCATCTGCCTAAGTTTACAGGTTTTCCCCATGAGGACGCTCACACGCACTTGCTGGGCCTCTATCATACTTGCTCCTCCATGAAGCCACCTAATGCTGACCTGGATGATGTTTTGTTGAGAGTGTTCCAGTTCTCCTTGGAAGGAAAAGCCAAGGAGTGGCTCTTGAACCTGCCTACTCATTATGCCACACTTTCATGGGAGCAACTGAAGAAGGTGTTTTTAGATCGTTATTTTCCAGTCTCCAAGATATCAAAGTTGCGGAAAGACATTACAGGTGTTCAACAGTTTTCTCAGGAGACATTCTATGAATATTGGAGCCGGTTTAACACCTTGGTGAACTCGTGTCCCAACCACAACATGTCCAAAGGCAATCTGGTGCAATACTTTTATGATGGCCTGGTGCCACAGCTCAAGATGAGTGTGGATGCTGCTTCTAATGGCTCACTTTTCAACTTATCCGCCAATGAAGGATGGAACTTATTTTCGACCATGGCCTCTAATCACCAGAACTTTTATGGCCGTGATGCTCTTTATGGTGGTGCCTCAAAGGTTGCCTCCCTGAGTGGTGATGACAAGCTGTACAACTCTATTGAGAGGCTGACCGAGAGCCTCAGTAGGATGGACGGACGTTTTGTGCAGCCTACTTCTTGTGTTGATGATTCTATGGCCTTGGTGGCCTCATCTTGTGATCACTGTGGCTCGCCGATGCACCTATCCTCAGACTGTCCATCCCAAGCGGAAGTGGCGGCCATGTATAACAATGCTAGGCCTCAAGCAAAATATGATCCTTACTCTACCACGTACAATCCGGGATGGAGGGACCACTCGAACTTTAAGTGGGGGGGAGGTTCAAACCAAGCCTCAAATTCTAGCTCCTTCCAACCTCAGCAACAGCCTTAGTGGGGGGAGGCAACTTTCAAGCCTCTAATGCTTATCCCTCACAACAAGGCTATGGATCGTACCAAGGGGGTCTAATCCTAATGCCCAAGGATACAGGCCGAGTCATCAAGCAAATGTTCCTCCTCCATTTATTAAAAATGATAATCCAGCTCATGATCCACGTAACAACTTGGTGGGATCTTGATTTGACCTAAATGTCACCTTTTAGGTCAATCAAAAATTCTAAACTCAAATCCACCAAGTTAATAGTGGTGAGTATTAGGTCTTTTCCACAATCTAGGTTTTATATCTTGCTAATTCCAAGTATATATGTCACACAAATTATCAAGAAGTATGAGGATGTTTTTGAATTTTAACAACTAATTAAACCTAGCAAAAATAACAAACTAGCCGAATTAAAATGTGTGAAGAATTGAGATAAGAAATCACCTCCCTCTCCAAGTACTTAGTGCTTTGATGAATTAGACTTCATGTCCTTGTTACACTTAATATAAACTAGTTAAATCCTTGAGACTTCCTTAATCAAAGAAATCTACTGTTAGAATCTTAAGTTTTGATGGTGACTAAGGTATGATATGGTCTAGTACTTAAAAGAACATAATTAACACTTAGGAAGGATTAGATGACATGGTTAGAATCCTGAGTTAGATCACTTGCGAATGCAAGATCATTTCCGGTAATATTAGCACTAGAGCTCGCGGATGGAGTACACATCCCATAGGACGCAAACGGAAGCAAGTGAGACACTTGGTTAGAATCCTGAGTTAGATCACTTGAGAATGCAAGATCACTTCCGGATAGATTAGGACTTGCGCACGCGGATGAATGCTTTCATCCCCCAGCGTCAGCAAGTAAATCACTGGGGAAATAACTTAGTCCATGAGAATTAGTACACAACCTTAAGACTAAGCTATGTTTCAATCGGAAGTGAAATTGCTTCCTGTTAGATTTAGACTGGCGCAGGATGATAAACTAGATATAACCCCGAGCGTCAGTGAAAATGCAACGTCAAGTGAAGTTGCTTCCTGTTAGACTTAGACTGGCGCAGAGCGATAGAATAGATATTACCCCAAGCGTCAGGGAGTCTACTTCGCCAAGTGAAAACACTTCCTGTTGGATTTAGACTGACGCAGGCTGACAGAATAGATATATCCCCAAGCGTCAGTGAATCAGCCTCGTCAAGCGAAATTGCTTCCTGTTAGATTTAGACTTGCACAGGCTGATAAAAGAAGTATAACCCTAAGTGACAGCAAGTTCACCACGACAAGTAAAAGCGCTTCCGATAGCTCAGTGACTAGCGCTGACTGTTGGAATGAAATACACTGAGCGAGAGTAAGTGATGGTGAGCTAGATCCTTCATCAAGTGAAAGTACTTCCGGATGTAGAAGTGCTTCCGGATACATCCTAGACTAAGTAAACTCCCACTTCATGTGATTGTGTGTTGACTTAATATACATAGCATGAACAAATGACACACTGAGTCACTTAGGAAGACTTAGAGTAAACTAACGAGACTTAAGCTGACTATTGGAATAGAGATCCCTTAGAGTCAGTAGACATTACACTAAGTCAGAACATAGTCTAAGTAAGACTACTTCCCATAGCAAACTTCCCACAACATGTATAGTTTTACTATATCTGATTATATATATTGCTATGTTGGACTAACCAGTATGTGCAGAACTTAATCACACTTCCGGATGCAACTGAGCTTCCGGATGCAAAGACTCTTGGCATTGGATTTCAGAGATTAACACTTGCAGAGCAAGATTGCCACTTCCGGATGAACGATGATCATCCGTCAGCAAGAGTACAAGAGAAAATGTCACATACTCAGAAGTAAGAATGCTTTTGTCAGAGCAGAGGTATCAGGACTACTTTTCAGTGATAAAGCAAGTCAACCCTGCTGAGCATTTAAGAAGATGTTCCTTCCAACGGTAACAAGAGGATAACAGATATTCAAACAACATTGTTACCTACCAAGCATGAGGAGTATGAGAGATAAGGAGAATATAATCTGAAGATTCATTCAAAGTGTCAAAGCTCATACTGCCCACAAGAGTCAGAGTCCATAAGAGAGCTTCTGATAGCAAGAGAGCATCCAATAGCAAAGCACTCTTATCATTCATGGACAAGTGCTTGGAAGACAAAGTTCCTCTATGATAGCAAGCAGAATGTTAGAGTCCACGAGCTTCACTTCAGTTAGCAAGAGAGCTTCCGATAGTAAGTCTCTTAGCATCCTGGACTTATGCTTGAGGAACGAAGTCCTCATCTGACAACAAGCAAGAGTCAGACCGTACAGTGTATAGATGTCAGAACGACTTTTGCCAGAACAGTGTTGTCAGAACAGTGTTGACAGAACAGCTGGACAAAGCACCCTATTCAGATAAAGCAAAGTCAACTCTGCTGTGCATTAATGAGGACAACGTAAACAAGGCCCAACGGCTATATTCAAACGGCCTTATTGCCTCTCCAACGGTTGGATATTCAGAGGCTGGTATAAAAGGAACATCTACATTCAGAAGAACTAAGAGAGAGAGAGAACAGAGCTTATTGTCTGAAACACTATTCTACATTCCTCTCATCTTCTACTCTCGGACTTAGATATGTAATATTCTTAGAGAGTGATTCTTTTGTGCTTAAGTGAGTAACATCATCTACTCTTAGAGAGAGTCATTCGAGCTTAAGTGTTTAGCACAATCAGTTCATAGAGTGAACATAATTGTAATCTTACATTTTGTAAGGGGGAGCATTTAGAAGTTTTCTAAATCTCCATAGGTTGCAAGTTAGCCCGTAAAACTTGCGTTTGTAAGGTTTGCAGGTGAACCCGTTGTAAAACCTGTGGGTTGTTAGGTGAACCCGTGCTCGTAAAACCTAAAGTGTAAAGGCTTCTCTTGTGCCTGGTTTAAACAAGAATAGTGGATTGAAAATCTCAGGTGGAGCCTGGGGACTGGATGTAGGTCTGGGTGACCGAACCAGGATAAATTTATGTGTGCATAAACTTACATTTAAACATTCTATTTTTGCATCACATAACATACTGACTTGTGCATACCATTACTCAGTAACATCATCACCAAGCACAAGCAGTCTTTCGAAAAGAAATAAAGTTTTTATTCCCTCACCCAATTCACCCCCCCTCTTGGGTGACAGCCACGCATTTCATTTGGTATCAGAGCAGGTCACTTGTTTAAAGGATCCAACGATCTCAAGTGCAAAGACCTAGGCTGACTTGGGATATAAAATGTGTTTTGAAGGTTTTGATCATACTATCCCACCTGTGTTAGAAAATATTGTTTTCTTGTTGGTGAAAAGCAAGAATGGAAAGTTTTTATACAATCCACTAGTTTGAAAATGTGGGATATTTTTGAAAATGATTTTGATTTCAAACCAAGAGGAAACTGGACTGAAAAGGAGAAAAATTTGTTTTCCTTGAACATTAGAGCAATGCAAATTTTATACAAAGGCTTAACTGAAAATGATTTCCAGAAAATCAAACATTGCTCTAGTGCTAGAGACAATTGGAATACTCTTGATATGATATATGCTTCTAACCCATCTCTTGAAAGCACAGCTGTCCAAAGCTCAACTCGTGCTCTTTCTGGATCATCTACTGATGAGCTTCTGGAAGCTGACATTGAGGAAGCAGGCTTCAGTAAAGAGAGTATCCATTTCTGCCTAGAAGATTCAGAAAGTGAGGTATCTGGATCTGAACTTGAACTTACTGAATTGCAAGATGCATACAATGAGTTATATACCGAATATTGTAAACTTGCAAAAGAACTTCTGGGCTTAAAAGAAAAAGATAGGAAACTTGAAAAACTAATTTCTTCTTCTACGTCCAAAGTTTCCAAGGTTTCTTTTAAAGAATTAGTGGTTCCGATAGTTAACCCACGATCGGCAGGGAAAACTTCAACATGTCTCGAAAAATGTTTTGATTGTAAACACTTGTTGAAGGAAAAAGAAGAGCTTTCAAAAGAAACTGAGATTTCAAAGGAACAAAAAGCTTTTCTAAAGAAAACTAATCATGATAATGATAGAAAACCCCATTTTGATCATCATTCCATTATCTGTCATTATTGTGGTAGATTAGGACATATGTCTCACACATGCAGTCTTAGAAGAAATCTAAATGTGAGAAATAAATTTGTATGGATTCCTAAAGGACAAGTAAGGTCCAGTGCTAACCAAGTAGGACCCAAGTACAAATGGGTACCAAAACATCCTCCTAGTGCCTTACTTGTGCAGGAAAGATCAAGAGTTTCTCTTACCCCAAAGGAGAGAACTCGTGGCGATGCAACTGCTGAAAACCCCTGGTACAATCATAAGAAGCAATGTGCAACCACCAGGAACAATGGTTCTGTCTCAAGGATGAGCTATCACAAAGTTCCATTCAACTATCCTGAGAAGAACAAGAGAGAGTGGACTCCTCGATCAACATTGAAAAGGCACTTGAATCCTAACTCTCAGAAGAAAGTGCTTCGAACCAAGGATAAGTATAGAAGATCCTCTTGGGAAAGGCAATTCCGAGGTTCAGCAAGACTCAGGACTGTATCTCATCTGAACAATCAGTCAAGTCTTGATAAGCATTCGTCACGCATAGATGGTGATATCATTCCTACCTTCCTCTTTACTCGAACAATCACTTGGGTAGTAAATGCATGATGGGCTTAACAGTTTTACTCATATATGCTTAGCGAATCTTTTAAGGGCGTCTTTCATGAAAGAAAATAGTTTATGCATTCACCTTGATTTTTGAAAGATCCTTTTGATATACAAACTTTCAAAACAAATTCTGATCCTCTTTAAATCTACATGACAACCATACCTCATGATAGCACTCAAAAGTTATTTCTGATTTTCCATTTCATGTGGTATCTATTGCATCAAGCTTTTCAATGCATAAGCAGCTATGGTTTCGAGAACAATACATCCCTCTTAATTACATCTTTAAGTTCTCAATCTACTAATGATCTCAGTTCAAGTTTGTGGTTTAAGAATGTTGACACAGATTATTGAAGCTTGAACAATGAATATAACCAAGAGAGAATGACAACGAAAATGTCTCTTATCAAGATGTGTGGAATGGCTATACCAACCCTGAGAAACTCTCGCCAATACACATGAGCATTTCTATCCCTTACATATTCTGTTGTGAAATTAAATGGATAGACTCTCTCTTGTCTGACATGCATTAGAAATCTTAGGAAATGCCTTGAATTGAACTCTGCTAAGATCTGTAAAACATGGCATAGAATCACAAGCATGCTATAATCTGTATTAATTTCAAGCTTGTTGATATCCTAAGAACAAATGAGATCACACTGAGCATATCTAGAAGAACTTGAGCAAAAATTTGGAAATTATTCTCGTAATCATATGCTGAAATTTGGTTGTTTTTGTAAACCGAATTTAGTCTTAAAATCAAACTATTCTGTGAGCATGAAAATTTCCAGTATTTCATTTTTGAGAGGATGAAGATTTTTCAAAATTTCATTGTGTTAAAAATTCACATGTCTTCATGATCTAACATGAACATCCTTGAGGCATACTTATTGAACTATACTTGCTTATGAAACTCTGAAAGTATGCCACCTGTTTGATACTCTTTGTACTATAACATTGATATTTATCTATGAGAGTATAAATAGAGTTCATGTCTTGATAGTGAAACTATGTGAACGTATAGACAATTTCAAAATTAGTTTTCACATAATCATTGTTCATATTTTCTTAAACCAACTAGCAAGCATGATTTCTTAAAATTATTAACTTGTGGTGATTATCACAGATTGACTTGAATGTCCAGAGGATGGTCTCCAATGTTAAATCTTAAGTTCTTTCACTGACCATCAGAAAAGCACTTGTTTCCTCAAGCACATGAAGGCCCAATCATCAAGTTTGAGCAAGGATGCTTTCGCAACAATCAGCGCTCTCGATAGCAGGCCAACTATTGAACCATGGGAAGAGTAGAGTGACTGCCCAGTCATGTCTGCTTTTGGTTGTAGCTCAGCTTGCCGAAGCGAATCATCAAAGCACTTGCACTAGGGGTTTCCACTTGAGATAGCGCATCTCTTGAAGATGTCAGGAAGCATGCTTATCTGCATATGATTAAGATTCATGAGTCCAATAGAGTCTGGAGATTCCTCATCTGTGGTAACATCTACACCTTACCATCTCTTATATATGATGCATACATGGCATTGGTAAGGGTGTCAATTTAGGATTTCTTTGCTCAATCTGCATTGACTTCAAAATCATTCACTGCTTTAGAAAATCATCCTAGCTCACACATCTGTATCCTTTATATGACACGCTGGAAAGTAAAATTGATAACATACCTCTCTTATATGCTTCCTTTCTTGATTCAGTAATGATTAATCTTAATATAGAAGAGAAGTAAAGGACATTACTCGATAATGATCCCTTGAAAATAGAGAGTTGCATGCTGTCATAGATAATAAACTCTTGAGATGCTGTGATGCAATTATTTGGAAATTATTTTTGGCACTTTAAACTCACAAATTTCATTTGACTTGATTTCATTTTTCATGGTATCACAAATTTCACTTGGCATTCAATCATTTCATTTGATATCACAAGTTCAAACTCACACATTTCATTTGATTTCATTTGGTATCACGAATTTAAAAATCACAAATTTTCAATTGATATCATAATCATCATTTTAAACGCACCAAAATTATTTTGATATCATGTTAATCATTTCAAGAGGGTCAAAATTACTTTTGATGTCTTTTATATTTAAAAAGGAACTTTCACCTTCAAAAAGAGAACTGTTTTTGTATGTTTTGATCTAGACTTAATTCTTGCAAAACATGTTCTGTTATCTTGCATAATGGTTAGGGAGAGTAAACACACTTAGAATACTGAATCAATATTTTCTTCCTTCTGTCTCACACTGTTTAGTTATCCTACATAATATTTAGGGAGAATAGGGAGAAATATTAGGTAGAAAGCCCATTCCTAGGAGAACGATAGAAGTATCCCCATCCCTAAGGCTAGCTTGCACTTGTTGAATTTTGATGAAGCCAAAAGGGGGAGAGAAATGAGAAGAGATGAGACATGAGATGTCTAGAGCTGAAAGATAAGATATCTGGGGAGAGAACTGAGAATGAAATATAGCTCTGGAAGTGATCTAAGTTTAATTATGTTCTCTAGTCATCTATGGGTTTGTCATCATCAAAAAGGGGGAGAATGTTAGAATCTTAAGTTTTGATGGTGACTAAGGTATGATATGGTCTAGTACTTAAAAGAACATAATTAACACTTAGGAAGGATTAGATGACATGGTTAGAATCCTGAGTTAGATCACTTGCGAATGCAAGATCATTTCCGGTAATATTAGCACTAGAGCTCGCGGATGGAGTACACATCCCATAGGACGCAAACGGAAGCAAGTGAGACACTTGGTTAGAATCCTGAGTTAGATCACTTGAGAATGCAAGATCACTTCCGGATAGATTAGGACTTGCGCACGCGGATGAATGCTTTCATCCCCCAGCGTCAGCAAGTAAATCACTGGGGAAATAACTTAGTCCATGAGAATTAGTACACAACCTTAAGACTAAGCTATGTTTCAATCGGAAGTGAAATTGCTTCCTGTTAGATTTAGACTGGCGCAGGATGATAAACTAGATATAACCCCGAGCGTCAGTGAAAATGCAACGTCAAGTGAAGTTGCTTCCTGTTAGACTTAGACTGGCGCAGAGCGATAGAATAGATATTACCCCAAGCGTCAGGGAGTCTACTTCGCCAAGTGAAAACACTTCCTGTTGGATTTAGACTGACGCAGGCTGACAGAATAGATATATCCCCAAGCGTCAGTGAATCAGCCTCGTCAAGCGAAATTGCTTCCTGTTAGATTTAGACTTGCACAGGCTGATAAAAGAAGTATAACCCTAAGTGACAGCAAGTTCACCACGACAAATAAAAGCGCTTCCGATAGCTCAGTGACTAGCGCTGACTGTTGGAATGAAATACACTGAGCGAGAGTAAGTGATGGTGAGCTAGATCCTTCATCAAGTGAAAGTACTTCCGGATGTAGAAGTGCTTCCGGATACATCCTAGACTAAGTAAACTCCCACTTCATGTGATTGTGTGTTGACTTAATATACATAGCATGAACAAATGACACACTGAGTCACTTAGGAAGACTTAGAGTAAACTAACGAGACTTAAGCTGACTATTGGAATAGAGATCCCTTAGAGTCAGTAGACATTACACTAAGTCAGAACATAGTCTAAGTAAGACTACTTCCCATAGCAAACTTCCCACAACATGTATAGTTTTACTATATCTGATTATATATATTGCTATGTTGGACTAACCAGTATGTGCAGAACTTAATCACACTTCCGGATGCAACTGAGCTTCCGGATGCAAAGACTCTTGGCATTGGATTTCAGAGATTAACACTTGCAGAGCAAGATTGCCACTTCCGGATGAACGATGATCATCCGTCAGCAAGAGTACAAGAGAAAATGTCACATACTCAGAAGTAAGAATGCTTTTGTCAGAGCAGAGGTATCAGGACTACTTTTCAGTGATAAAGCAAGTCAACCCTGCTGAGCATTTAAGAAGATGTTCCTTCCAACGGTAACAAGAGGATAACAGATATTCAAACAACATTGTTACCTACCAAGCATGAGGAGTATGAGAGATAAGGAGAATATAATCTGAAGATTCATTCAAAGTGTCAAAGCTCATACTGCCCACAAGAGTCAGAGTCCATAAGAGAGCTTCTGATAGCAAGAGAGCATCCAATAGCAAAGCACTCTTATCATTCATGGACAAGTGCTTGGAAGACAAAGTTCCTCTATGATAGCAAGCAGAATGTTAGAGTCCACGAGCTTCACTTCAGTTAGCAAGAGAGCTTCCGATAGTAAGTCTCTTAGCATCCTGGACTTATGCTTGAGGAACGAAGTCCTCATCTGACAACAAGCAAGAGTCAGACCGTACAGTGTATAGATGTCAGAACGACTTTTGCCAGAACAGTGTTGTCAGAACAGTGTTGACAGAACAGCTGGACAAAGCACCCTATTCAGATAAAGCAAAGTCAACTCTGCTGTGCATTAATGAGGACAACGTAAACAAGGCCCAACGGCTATATTCAAACGGCCTTATTGCCTCTCCAACGGTTGGATATTCAGAGGCTGGTATAAAAGGAACATCTACATTCAGAAGAACTAAGAGAGAGAGAGAACAGAGCTTATTGTCTGAAACACTATTCTACATTCCTCTCATCTTCTACTCTCGGACTTAGATATGTAATATTCTTAGAGAGTGATTCTTTTGTGCTTAAGTGAGTAACATCATCTACTCTTAGAGAGAGTCATTCGAGCTTAAGTGTTTAGCACAATCAGTTCATAGAGTGAACATAATTGTAATCTTACATTTTGTAAGGGGGAGCATTTAGAAGTTTTCTAAATCTCCATAGGTTGCAAGTTAGCCCGTAAAACTTGCGTTTGTAAGGTTTGCAGGTGAACCCGTTGTAAAACCTGTGGGTTGTTAGGTGAACCCGTGCTCGTAAAACCTAAAGTGTAAAGGCTTCTCTTGTGCCTGGTTTAAACAAGAATAGTGGATTGAAAATCTCAGGTGGAGCCTGGGGACTGGATGTAGGTCTGGGTGACCGAACCAGGATAAATTTATGTGTGCATAAACTTACATTTAAACATTCTATTTTTGCATCACATAACATACTGACTTGTGCATACCATTACTCAGTAACATCATCACCAAGCACAAGCAGTCTTTCGAAAAGAAATAAAGTTTTTATTCCCTCACCCAATTCACCCCCCCTCTTGGGTGACAGCCACGCATTTCATCTACAAGCATTTAACTAATTTAATCAAGCCTAAAGCTCTTTTAAGCTAAGAACATACCAAAAGCAACATTAAGTACTAAATCTAGCACTTAAAAAATACATTCATTCCATAAACATACTAGGAGCTAATCGCACACAAATACATTCATGAAACTACAAACACAAAGCTTAGGTTTTCATGTTCTCAACACAAAAGAGAGATCTCAAGCTACAATCAAGTAAAACACCTCAAATTAAGGTGTTCTAACCTATACAAGCCTAGATCTAGGACATACATAGGCAAAAATGTACCTCTAGCTTGAAACCTAAAAGAGCAAATTACATGAACATGAAGCCAAATGTTGAGTTCTTCAAGCACTTTTCCTTGGAGAGGAAGGAGAGAAAGCTTAGCTACACATGGAGAAGGTGGAAGGAAGGTGAAGTTGCGTGGGATTCATGGAGGATGGAGGGGGGAGAATCACGAAATGGTGGAAGAATGGTGAAGAAGATGAAGATGGAGTTGAGAGAAAATGGAGAAGAGAGAGAAAAGTGAAAGTGGAGAGTTGTGTCAAAATGAAGTGGTTAGGGTTTATATATGGTGATTAACTTTGGGATTAGCTCCCAAATGAAATGCTAATTCCCCCTAAATGACATGTGAATGTGGGTTTATGGAGGTGTATGGCCGAAATTGTGGGAGAGAATGTGAAGGAAATGTGAATGAAAGTGAAATGGAAGTGTTATGTGTGAGGAGGGGCAAAATGGGAAAGTAAAATATAAGTGGGTGAATGTGGTCTCCATTTGGTCTAGGTGCATTTCCAAAGCTTGCTCCTTTTTCTCCTCTTTCTTGTGCTTCCAAAAATGCCCTTAATGAGGCCTTCAACATCTCCAAATTTGAATTTGAAAGTGGAGCCAAAATTACCCCTTTTAGTAACATCAAAATCCCTTCTTTTTGACAAATGAGGTAATTTTTGTCTTATGCCTTTGCCTTTCCCTCCAAGCCAATTCCTTGCACTCCAAGCAACTCCAAAGGGTTGTGGGGCCCACGTGGGACCCCCCTACAAGAGAAAAGCACCACATAGTCAAAAATGACCAAAATACCCTTAGTTACTTAAAATGCAAGTAATTAAGCTAGGATTTTCCATATAATCACCTATAAGCATGTGCACATAAAATCACCAATAATGATCAAATATAACAATTAAACCTCACTAATTAAGCTCAAATGCACATGCTTAAACATATAAATTTCGGTCCAATCAAATCCCCCACACTTAATCTTTGAACTCCGGTCAAAGTCATCCAAAAAGATTAACTTAATCATTAAGCATATTGAAGGCAATTGGAATTGTCATTGTATACAAGTTGATCTTTTTGAACTTTTCCCTAGATCATCACATGGACCAAATTTAAGGATGCAAAGTGGAAACAAGTTTAACAAGTAACTAGAATTAGGAGGGAATGCTAAATGAGATTTTTCCTCACCGGATATAAGTGTTTGCACTCAATCTCTTAAGTTAGGAATAATGCCTAATTAGGGTCTTTGTAATCACTCTTTGGCTCAATGCATTCCACCTCACCATAGGCTTGTAATAGTTCTTAGTTCTCCACCCATTAGTATGCATGGCACAATCAAATCTAGGGGACTTTGGGGGTTGCATGGAAGGCTAATATAAATGACG
The DNA here is from genome assembly GCA_029929735.1 of Mimosa pudica. Taxonomy (NCBI): domain Eukaryota; kingdom Viridiplantae; phylum Streptophyta; class Magnoliopsida; order Fabales; family Fabaceae; genus Mimosa; species Mimosa pudica. The sequence continues at coordinate 394,575 of JAKELP010000037.1, read as the reverse complement.
AATGATGGATAGTAGTCAATGACCGATAATATAAACAAGTAGCTACCACATATACTTGCAATACAATAAATCCACTTCCCACAAAGCATGCTACATCTCTCTTCTTTTTTTTTTTCAAGCACTTTGTGCTTCTCTCATTTTTTTCTTTTCACTCTTATGCCTTTGGCATACTCAAGCACTTTGTGCTATTTTTTTCTTTACTTAGGCCTTTGGCCTTATTCTTTTTTTTTCTTTTCTTTTTCTTGGCCTTTGGCCATTTTCTCTTTTCTTCTTTTCCTCTCAAGCTCTCGGCCACTCTATTTTTTTCTTTTTTTCTTCTTCTCATGTAGCATGATTTCACAAGATACAACAATACAATATTAGTATAAATGCAAGTATATGCTTAAGTAACTTATTCACATATTGGTCAAGGTGGTTAAAAAGAAACGTGAATGGCCCAAAGGGGTTAATCAAAGGATAAATTTTTGTTGGCTTAGTGTTTGGGTCAAAAGGGTTTAGAAATGAAATGCCCCTTTCCTCTTCAATTGTACCATGCATTGTGATCTTGAACAAGAGCTAGGACAAGTTCTAGGAGGTGAAATAGCTATTGGCCCACTCAATTCGGTTGGAGGCTTCTCACTTTTATGGCTTACTCTAATTAGTCACTTCCTCCCTAAGAAAAGTTAAGTGAGAAACTAGCTCCCTCTTTGTACCTTAAAAGTGCCCCATGTAATGCCCTAAGTAATCATTCCAAAAATTCTACTTAAACACTAGAGGACAATTCCATTTACTTTCAAGAGCCATGATCAAGTTAAACATTCAAGGAAAATCATGCCAAATAAGTCCACAAATCAAGTGTGAAAGCTTTGAATTTGACCACTTTTAAGCACATAATACACCCCCCACACTTAAAGCATGCATTGTCCTCAATGGGACCAATCAAATCAAGTAGGAAGGCATAAACAAAGGCAAGGCAGCAAGTAATAAGGCCGGGCAGTCTACGCCTGCAAATGGCCATCATGAATTATTCACAAAAAAAAACACTAAACACAACCTAAACACATGTTTATAATTTTTTTTCTTGGTTTTTTCTTAACAACCTAAAACAACGTACTAGAAAGTAAATCTAAACACAATCCTATTTTTTCTACTATCAAATTTCCTCCCCCACACTTAAGATTTTGCAATAAAAGAACAAGTGAGGAAAGGATAGAAACAACCTTTAGGGAGGCTTGAAATTCTCTTTATACAACTTTTTGTTGTGCCCTTTGTGGAGGTGATCTCGGCCACAAACAAATTGGTTGACTTGGAGCTTCCCTTTCACATCATTCTCCTTGCACAATTCGGCCATATTGGGATTTGGAAGCATCCAAGTGGACTTTTTAGGTCTTGCACCTCTTTTCTTCTCTTGTGGGCGCCTAGCTCTTCCATGGGCTTTAAGTCTCATGAGCAACTTTTGCACCTTCTTCTTTAGGACATCAAGTAGTGTAGGCTCACTCATAACTCCTCTCAAATGGTTGTCCTTCAACTCAATGTTCCTTTGAAGAACCTTTAACCGGACTACAAGCCTTTGTAATTCCTCCTTTGAGAGCTTCCCATTGAAGTAATCAATTTCCTCCCTTGATGCATCACAATCCAAGCTCTTCTTAAGATTCTCCTCGGCCTTAATCAACTCCAAATTGACTTCCTCAAATCTTGAAGTTTCCTCAAGCTCCATCATGCACTTCTCCTTGTCCCAATAATCCTTATGCATCCTAAAAGATCCTACAACATAGAATAAACTTCCCTTTTGCAAGGGGTTGTAGGATTGCAAAAATAAAATCAAGGAAACACAAGGAGAGTCAATATGCACATGCTTAGGTAAGACACTATGTTGAAAAATGGTGATCAATTTAGGCACTTTAAACATAACAAAATTTTGCCACTTCAAAGCACTCAACCAAGGATCACCATTTGTCCTCCAAATGGAATTTGTGGACTCCCTCCTCAAAGCAAGAGTCAAGTTGGAGGACTCTTCTTGAAAATCACTTTCTTCATGTATGCTTCGCAACCGGCTTTTCCAATCCAAGATTGTATATGAGGTATAGAAATGCATGTCTTCTTTCAATTGGAATCCGGCCGCCATCATGAGATCAAGCACTCGTTCCAACCTAGCTTTATCCACAAAATTGAACAAACATCCCTTTTCCAAGGGGTTGTAGCTAGACAAGGAGTATGTAAATGCACCAACATCATTAAGATCACAATCATCATGCTTGGAACTAGTAATATCAAGAGGCATGCTCACAATACTAGAATCATCATCAAGAGAATTCATGCAAGCATCATTAACATTCACCAAGCAAGAATCAAATGAACCTAAGGATGTGTGCACAACCTCATGTGAAAGCAAACTTAAGGGACTTATATGTTGTTCTACCATATTTTCAATCAACAATGTAGATGGCCTACATGCTTCCTTATATATGCAAAGATTATATGAAGGCTTAGCATAAGTAGGCATTGGCTCAAGAACAACAAGCAATGGCACATTAAATTCAAGCATAGAAAACAAATCAAGGATCACACTTTGAACAAGCTCATGATATTTCTTCTTCCCTAAGTTACATGAACTAGGAAAGGTAACAAGTTTAGGATCAAGAATTATACCTTGAGATGATTTATGCATGAGTTGAGAATTAGAGAAAGATTCAAGCTCTTGTGCCAATGGCTCTCCAACCTTGCATTCATCTTTAAAGACTTCATGCTCCTCCTCTTTAATAGGGATTTGGCTCTCGGCCTCTTCATGTTCTTCCTCATGAACATGTGTTACTTGAGTATTAGGATGCTTTCCATCTTGCACAACATCCTTAGAATTGGTCTCTTGCACCATATCATGCATAAACTCCTTCTTGGCCTCTTGCTCTATGAGAAGAGAGCTCTCGGCCGCTTCACCATTGTCACCCTCCTCATGGTTTTCTAGGGTATTTGGGTGATGTTCAACATGTATATCATCCCTAGAAGTGGCCTCATCCATTGTGTCATTACCCAATACAACATCACTATGGGATGTTTGCGATTCTTTCAATTTTTTTCTATGGAATTCCATGAGAAGAGAAGATTTACCCTCATAACACTCAACACAAATGCTCAACGCATCACATGAACAAGGCATAGAATCATCAAGATCATCACTAGGAGAAGCAGTAGGCAAGACACCATTAGACTCAAAGGTGCTAGTTGAACTTGCAACATTCATCTCAATCCTAGGATTAACCTCTTGGCACTCTCGAGGTTCATGCTCTTCTTCAACAAGGTAAGGAATTGATTCAACTTGAACTCCTCCTTCCAACTTCATGTCATTCAAAGAAGTATGATTTTCAACCATATTGGAAGGTAGGTCACCTTGCCTTGCCTCTTCCTCGGCCCTTTTATTCATTCATTGAGAAGCAAGTGAATAAATGTCCTCTTGCCTCCTTTTCAATTTAGAGTCTAACCCTTCCATCCTATCCATAATGGATGCACACATTTGCATCATCAAATCATATGTATTAGAAGAGAAAGAAGAATCTTTTTTTGGATGAGCATACTCATTTGGCACTTGAGCATGAAAGAAGTCATTTTGCTCCATGTGTGTAGGAACAAAGCTTTGTAGAGGTGCTTGATGATCATAAAAATTTTGCCCATAACCATAAGGAGGTGGATAAGGCTCACATTGCGAAGCTTCTTGATAAGCATACAAATCCGGACTTTGAGCACAAGAAGAATTAAACCTCGTTTGGTAAGGGTCATAATCTTGACATTGAGGAGCATACCCTTGTTGATCTTCACAAGCATGTGAAGGAGTAGCATAACCTCCTCCCCCCCATTGGAAGCTTGGATGGTCCATCCATCCTTGATGATATGTGTTGGTGGAAGGGTTATGCTCTTGGAAAGGAGGTGAGAATGAGGCACATGACCTTGAAAATTCCCTCATTGGCCGATTAGGTGTGAACAAACCTCAATGAAGCAAGAATAGTATTTCATGACCTACAAAACAAATCAACAACCACCAGCCAGCACAAATATACCAAGCAGTCCAATCCAGAAAATCCAGACAAAGTCAACGATGCACAATTGTTGCAATTTAGGACCAAAACACAAGCAATTCAACTCCAAAAATTCAGCACGATATATCAATGAAACGCTAGTGACAAACTGTGCAAAACTAGCCAAGAATCAGCAAAAACAGCGCAGGGAAAGGGCAAACCGTTTGCAAGCAAAAACAATGTTACCGATGAACACTCGCTAAAAACAGGGCAATTGGAAAAATTCACCCTGGACAGTAGACAACGAATTTCTGGGCACATGATATATCAAATGAAAGCTTACAACCTGTAGTATGTCCAGGTAAAACAGTTTCCAGAAATTCGTTGTGAGTCAATACCAGTGTTGAAAACAAGTTCGCTGAAAGTACAGTGTTGTCCAGACAGTTTCCAGCACACAGGGCAGATTTCAAAAATTAATTCCAGACAAAATAGAATGAGTCTAGCAAAAAGTAATATGTCCCTGGAAAGCTTAAAATGTTTATTTTAACCACAAAAAACAGTATGATCAAATTCCAACTACACAATTTACAGTTGCAACAGCAAGCAAACTGGTCACACAGTGACTTTCCAGCAAAACAGGTCAGATTCAACAATTTATTCCAGCAGTTATACAGCGAGTTTCAGGGAAGTAAAAATAGCTTTAGCAAGCTAAAATCAAGCACAAAGTCCTCCTAAAACAGTTTTTCCAGATTCAAAGTACTTAATTCACAAGAATAGGAACTAGAGCCCTAAGTAAACTAAGCACTTCACTGTTTTTCCAGCAAATTCCAAATGTGTTTCAAAAATGTATTTGGCCAACTAGAGCAGCCACAATACCAATAAATGTCCAGCCAAATGTGCACTTAACAGTAGGCAAACCAAGATTTATCACAATTATGCTCAAGTGCACAAACAAACAAGTAACCGAATGTAAGCAAAACCTACAACAAATTAAAGTTGTGACTACTACACCTAAAACTAGCTAGAAACAACCTAAACCGGCAACGGCGCCACTTGATTTGACCTAAATGTCGCCTTTTAGGTCAATCAAAAATTCTAAACTCAAATCCACCAAATTAATAGTGGTGAGTATTAGGTCTTTTCCACAATCTAGGTTTTATATCTTGTTAATTCCAAGTATATATGTCACACAAATTATCAAGAAGTATGAGGATGTTTTTGAATTTTAACAACTAATTAAACCTAGCAAAAATAACAAACTAGCCGAATTAAAATGTGTGAAGAATTGAGATAAGAAATCACCTCCCTCTCCAAGTACTTAGTGCTTTGATGAATTAGACTTCATGTCCTTGTTACACTTAATATAAACTAGTTAAATCCTTGAGACTTCCTTAATCAAAGAAATCTACAAGCATTTAACTAATTTAATCAAGCCTAAAGCTCTTTTAAGCTAAGAACATACCAAAAGCAACTTAAGTACTAAATCTAGCACTTAAGAAATACATTCATTCCACAAACATACTAGGAGCTAATCGCACACAAATACATTCATGAAACTACAAACACAAAGCTTAGGTTTTCATGTTCTCAACACAAAAGAGAGATCTCAAGCTACAATCAAGTAAAACACCTCAAATTAAGGTGTTCTAACCTATACAAGCCTAGATCTAGGACATACATAGGCAAAAATGTACCTCTAGCTTGAAACCTAAAAGAGCAAATTACATGAACATGAAGCCAAATGTTGAGTTCTTCAAGCACTTTTCCTTGGAGAGGAAGGAGAGAAAGCTTAGCTACACATGGAGAAGGTGGAAGGAAGGTGAAGTTGCGTGGGATTCATGGAGGATGGAGGGAGAATCACGAAATGGTGGAAGAATGGTGAAGAAGATGAAGATGGAGTTGAGAGAAAATGGAGAAGAGAGAGAAAAGTGAAAGTGGAGAGTTGTGTCAAAATGAAGTGGTTAGGGTTTATATATGGTGATTAACTTTGGGATTAGCTCCCAAATGAAATGCTAATTCCCCCTAAATGACATGTGAATGTGGGTTTATGGAGGTGTATGGCCGAAATTGTGGGAGAGAATGTGAAGGAAATGTGAATGAAAGTGAAATGGAAGTGTTATGTGTGAGGAGGGGCAAAATGGGAAAGTAAAATATAAGTGGGTGAATGTGGTCTCCATTTGGTCTAGGTGCATTTCCAAAGCTTGCTCCTTTTTCTCCTCTTTCTTGTGCTTCCAAAAATGCCCTTAATGAGGCCTTCAACATCTCCAAATTTGAATTTGAAAGTGGAGCCAAAATTACCCCTTTTAGTAACATCAAAATCCCTTCTTTTTGACAAATGAGGTAATTTTTGTCTTATGCCTTTGCCTTTCCCTCCAAGCCAATTCCTTGCACTCCAAGCAACTCCAAAGGGTTGTGGGGCCCACGTGGGACCCCCTACAAGAGAAAAGCACCACATAGTCAAAAATGACCAAAATACCCTTAGTTACTTAAAATGCAAGTAATTAAGCTAGGATTTTCCATATAATCACCTATAAGCATGTGCACATAAAATCACCAATAATGATCAAATATAACAATTAAACCTCACTAATTAAGCTCAAATGCACATGCTTAAACATATAAATTTCGGTCCAATCAAATCCCCCACACTTAACCTTTGAACTCCGGTCAAAGTCATCCAAAAAGATTAACTTAATCATTAAGCATATTGAAGGCAATTGGAATTGTCATTGTATACAACCCACTTGTGTATTAACTTAATCATTATTGTGTATTACTCTATTAAGAAATGACAAGTGTAACAACCCACTTGCCAAAAAATGACAAGTTCATGGGCACATGTAACAACCCCTTGGGCAGGTGTAACAAGTTCACGGCCAATAGTACTCTCTAAGTTAGTGGGTAGGGATTGACAACCCCTTGGGCAGGTGTAACAACCCCCTGGGCAAAAATTGACAAGTTCATGGGCACACATAACAACCCCTTGGCAGGTGTAACAAGTTCACGACCAATAATACTCTAAGTAAATGGGCAGGGATTGACAACCCCTGGGGACAAAATGACAAGTGCATGCGCACGCGTAACAACCCTTTGGGACCCTACTTTAATAGGCTGAGGGGTAAAACAGTCTTTTCACATTTAGAATATATTAAAGTGAGGTCTCTTGGGACCCTAATTTAATTTGGAGAGTATATGAGACTTTTCTAGTATTAAGTCCCTTGTGAGGGACTTCAAATTAATTTTCCCTTTATTGTATCCATCTTCTCTCCTTTTGATTCCACTTAATATAAAAGGTAGAAATAATGAACATACATTTAAGGGCGAAGGCCCAAAAATGATACATAACTATTGGCCAAGGAACAAAAATGATACATAACTATTGCAAGGTACACCAATGGTACCAACTTTTAACATGGGATCAAAAGTGATATTTTCACTAATATGACAATAAGATTACACATGAAAAGTCCAAAATGCGCTTATAAATTAAAAAAATTTTCTTCCTCACCCTCTCCTCCCTTAGCTTCTTTCTTCTACCAACACTTCCTTCAATAAATAACTCGTCCACCGACGACTTCAACTCTCAGCAACTCTGTTTTCATGTTTTTGCAGCCTGATCGCCCTAACGAGTTGTTGAGAGTTGAAGCTTCCAGTGGACGAGTTATTTATTGAAGGAAGTGTTGGTAGAAGAAAGAAGCTAAGAGAGGAGAGGGTGAGGAAGAAATTTTTTTTTTAATTTATAAGCGCATTTTGGACTTTTCATGTGTAATCTTATTGTCATATTAGTGAAAATAGCATTTTTGATCCCAAGTTAAAAGTTGGTACCATTGGTGTACCTTGCAATAGTTATGTATCATTTTTGTTCCTTGGCCAATAGTTATGTATCATTTTTGGGCCTTCGCCCTACATTTAAATGACTTCAAAAATTTGCTTATATTCAGTATTTAAGACAATAGTATAAAGTAACCATCTTGTATCATTGGACACCATAAACTAACATCGGATATAATAATTTTACCCTTAAAATAACCAAAGTGGTACAATTTTACCCTTTAGCGAATGTAATTTTGACACATGTTATCCATGTGTGAATATTACATTTTCGCCAGAGGGTAAAATTGGATCACTTTAGTTACTTCAAAGTTAAAATTGTACCAGTATTAGTTTAGGGTGATCAGTGATCTAGAGTGGTTAATGGGTAAAATAATGTCATTACCCATAAAGTAACCCATAAAGTAAGTCATGAGTCATGACTAACTTTTACGTTGTAGCTCAAGGCGGGGTCTGATTTTCAAAGATCACGTAGATTCTTCAACTTGAATGTAAAATGTGGGGTAGTGTTTAATTTCTCATCGTACGACACACACGTCTCTCATTTATTGAACAACTTGGGAGCTAAGTTTCCCCCTTTATGTAATTTACAGTTTTACACCCAAGTTAAGAAGGCATGCTTTGGCTATAAAAAGGGGTTGAGAGGAGAAGTGGGTACACATTGTATGTGCACTTGAACATTGAAATAGGCCTGCTCTTTCCAAAATCATTCTAAGAAAAGGAGTGGAGTTTTTGCTTGCTAAAAAGGGGTTAGCTCATTTTTTTTAAAAAAAAAAGAGATGGAGCAAAAGAACGTTTTGCTCTCAGCATTGAGTGTTGGGGTTGGTGTTGGTCTTGGAGCAGGCCTTGGGTTAAGGTCAGGGCTTTTAGGGAATCATGAGTCTTGTGATAAGCTATATGATGAACAGATTGAGCAAGAGTTTTTGAGGCTTGTGATTGATGGAAAGGAATGCAAGGAAACCTTTCAAGAGTTTCCTTATTACTTAAGGTGATTAAACATATTGAGCATTTCTTGCTATCAAGAGTATTTACTTTATTTTACTCATAAAAAAAGTATTTACTTTATTTGAATATATTTTACTTAGGTGATTAAACATATTGAGCATTTCTTGCTATCAACTACACTTTTTTTAGATTTTTATTTTATTTCTACGGTTCAGATTGTCTCTTGATGTATTAATACACTAGTGAACTTAGTGTTATGTTCTCCTTTAGAGGAACTTGATGTGCTTGACTTGTGAACTTTATTCTTCAATTTGAGTGACTCTGTATATACAAGGTTCCTTATGGTTTAAGGCTTCTTCCTATAAACAAGAGTATTACCATTATACTACATATAACACACAGTCTTTTTCAACCCTATTGACAGTGAAAAAACCCGAGAGTTGTTGAAATGTGCTGCATCTGTTCATTTGAGACAACTTTTCTTTGCCAAACACACCCGGAATCTTTCACCAGCCAGCAAGGCTATTCTGCTTTCTGGGCCTGCAGGTATGTTATGAGGATGTTTATGTTAATTCCTGCACAAGGTTGCTTTGGGGTTTCATGACTGTTTGACTGATGCTTGTTTCATTTTCAATTTTTGTTGGGGGCAGAATTTTACCTGCAAACTCTTGCCAAGGCTTTGGCAAATCACTTTGAATCAAAGCTACTGCTGTTAGATGTGGTTGACTTCTCTTGCAAGGTGATTATTTTCATATTGCAATTTATTTTGTTTGATGGATAAGATAATTTTCATGCCTGACTAGTTTCTGTTTTACAGTTACAAAGCAAATATGGGTGTGAGAGGAAAGAATCAGTAAGACGTTCTGCTATATATTTGTTTGTTTTTTCTTGTCATTCTCTGCAGTAAACACTGGAAATACGCCCCTTTGTACCTGAAGATTTGTGTTTTCTCCATTTTCCCTTTCTAGTCATGTCTGTAAAATGAATCACAAAGTTACAAATATTTGAGTTGGTTTGTGAGATAATTTCCCTGACTCGTTTGCTTGATTTTTTAGTCTTCTAAAATGTCTTTTTCTGAGGTGGCCTCCGAGAGAGTGTCTGGTTTGCTTGGATCCTTTTCAGTCCTCTCTTCAAACGGCAAAACCAAAGGTAGGAAGGGAAGATAGCTCAAGACTGATTAAACTTGCAAGTGTTGTGAATGTGAATACCCTTCATTTCTGACCTCTATCTATACTTCACATTATTGTATCATATGACATAAGTATATTCTGATTTATTACTTTTATCCAGGAACTTTTCAAAAAAACAGTAATGCTACTGGAAGTCCCAATGTTACTTCAAAGCTTCATGGGAATGTTGCTTCCCAATCTGCTCCAGCAAATTCTGGTTATACTTCAACATATTTTTATTTCTTTTTGTTCTCTTATTTTAGTTCATATGCATATTTGCATACTCCTGATTTACAATATTCATTACAATACTCCTGATTTGCATATTTGCATAAAATTGAATTTTATCTTTGCTTATTGCTTTGGATCTTCATTCTCCAGCTGCCTTGAAGCATAAAAGCAGCTTGTGTGTTGATGAAAAACTCTTTATGCAGTTGCTTTATAAGGTATTTTCATCATCATCAAACTCAAATTAGTTCTTTAATTAAATAGAATCCTGGCACTGAAATACCTTCATGGAAGAAGAGAATTTCTCAGTAATTTATTCTAGCTAACCAGCAGGATGAATTATTTCTTCCAGGTCGTGGTTTCTGTGTCAGAAAAGAGTTGCATCATTTTGTACATCAGGGATGTTGACAAGATTTTCCCCCAATCAGAGAAACTGTATGATTTGTTTCTTGAAATGCTAGAGAAACTTCCAGGGCCAGTGCTGATACTTGGCTCCAAGATTGCTGACAAAATCAAAAAACCTGGTCAGTGAGGAAAAATTTGTATATGATTAATACTAAAGACTAGATTCATGAGGAAAATGGTACTGCAAAAAAAAAATTGATTTGCTATAAAAGTGTTATGAATTATGCATATTCTCTTTCATTATGAAGCTCAGTTTTCTCGTTTCCTTTTTTGGTAACAAAAACTTCCGTTTGTTCGTGAATTGAGAATTTGATTAAAGAACTACATACAAAATTAGTTGGTGAAAGTGTATTTACTTGTTTGATAGCTAGAGTGCAAAAGTAAAAGACAATGTCTTATTTGAGAAACTTAAAAGATATTGCTTAACATTTTGTTGTTCAAATATAAATGTAGGAGTCAAAAATCATTTGCTTTAAAATTATATTCTGAAATGTGAAAAAAAAAATAATGAAGGGAAATTGGCCAAGGTATACATGAAGCTTTGTTCACTCGTAAAGGTATAATATTATTTACTAATAGAATGGTTGTTTTTTATGTGATTGTAGGTGGTCTCCCAACATATATGACTCCATCTCGCAAAGAAAATAAATGTTCAAAAGTTGATGAAAGGCTTGCAGCATTATTCTCTTACACCATTAAGATCAAACCACCAAAAGACGAAGCTGATCTGAACGATTGGACAGCCCAAATGGATGAAAACAAGAAAACAATCAAGTCTCAAGATAATAGAAACCACATCGCTGAAGTACTAGCAGAAAATGATGTTGAATGTAATGACTTGAATTCAATCAGCCATGAGGACACAAAGACACTAAGTAGTCATATTGAAGAAATTGCAGTAACTGCAATATCTTACTACCTGACAAATACCAAGGATCCAGAATATAGGAATAAAAAGCTGATAATATCAGCTGAGAGGTAATAATTTTGACCAGTTATTTATTTGTCAAGGATAACATGTTCTATTGACTAATGCTGGAAATTCACAGTTTGCGCCATGGTTTGGATCTATTTCGCAACAAAAAAGTTACTGATGATGGAAAGAAGAAAGAGATTAGTAGTGGAAAGAAGGTATGTTTACATTCACTCTCACTAGTGAGAGCACAAATGGATCAGTAGAAATGCTTCCAATGGAGAAAACAAGTTCACATGGATGATAAAACATTCATCTATATATATATATATATAATATATATATATATATATATTGAACTCTGCTGCTGTTTGATAAGGAAAAAAAGAGAATTTTCGAATGTCTTACATGTTTCATTATATTCTTTGAATGTTTTGTTTAATCATGCACTGGCAGGATGTTTCTCCAGACAATCAACACGAGAGGCACATAAGATCAGAGCTTATCCCAGCGAAAGAGGTAGGAGTAACATTCTCAGATATTGGTGCTATGGAGGAAGTTAAGGAATCACTCCAAGAGCTTGTCATGCTTCCCCTTAGAAGACCAGAACTCTTCAAAACCAGACTTCTTAAGCCTTGTCGCGGAATATTGCTGTTTGGACCTCCAGGTACAGGAAAAACAATGCTTGCAAAGGCAATTGCAAATGAAGCAGGGGCTAGTTTCATAAATGTATCAATGTCTACCATCACATCAATGTGGTATGGTGAAGCTGAGAAGCACGTCCGAGCTCTGTTCAGTCTGGCAGCAAAGGTTTCTCCAACTATTATTTTTATTGATGAGGTTGATAGCCTGCTTGGGCGACGATCCAAATGTGGTGAGCATGAGGCTTCAAGAAAGATTAAGAATGAATTCATGACCCATTGGGATGGTCTACTGACTAAACAACGTGAGCGTGTTCTTGTTCTTGCTGCAACCAATAGGCCATTTGACCTTGATGATGCAATCATAAGACGCTTTGAGCGAAGGTATATATGTATTCATTCGTTTCTGATTCATTCTATCAACATAGTGTTAAGTACACACGGAATAGTTTTCAGGAAATTAAACTGTAAGCCTTCAAATAATGAAAATATAACACATAGTATACCTGTGACACCATTTAAGAACATGAACTCATTTTTACTTCATAAAACTTCCACACTCTTCAGGTAAATTTCTATATTCTAATGAATCTATAATATTCCTTACTTTTATAAATCGTTGATTTGTGTTTTTCCAGTTAGTTTCATGAATGGATAACTAAGTGTCAATTTAATTTTTGCGGTAGTATGTAGTAGCAACTATTCAAAACATCTCTAGAGCACCTCTTGAAAAATTTGTTTTGGCTTGACCTCCAAGTAACATTATTGCATTTTTATTATTGATTTATTCCTAACTTTAAATTGTGAGCAGATTCTTGGTTGGTCTTCCATCAGCTGAGGCCAGGGAGATTATCTTGAAAACTATACTAGCTAAAGAAAATACTGCAAACTTAGACTTCAAAGAGATTGCAGTCATGACAGAGGGATATACTGGAAGCGACCTTAAGGTTCTTTCTTTTTTTCTGGTCCTTCCCCTTATGTATTAAGATTTATTTTTATACCTGTAATCTGGGTTCACCATCTCTTGATACTGAATTCCTCTTAAATAGAATTTGTGTACTGCCGCTGCTTATCGACCTGTTAGGGAGCTGATAAAGCAGGAGAAACTGAAGGAAATGGTAATGTTACTAACCAAACATGACATTGTTGGCTCATTACGTCATTTTAATGTGCTCCTCATACTAAACATATTCTTGTATCTGACTAGCATACCTTTTCCATTATTGAAGGAAAATAAAAATGAAGCTGTATGTCAAAGCTCAGAGGCTGCTCCAAGTGCCGAAAAGGACTCTGAAGAGCATGTAATTTCTTTGACTTGTAAAATTGTCTCATCGTGCCTTCTCCACTTGATCACTACCTTTTAGCTGACCAGCATAAATTTTAATTTAATCTAGGACAAGAATAAGAAAGATGTCAAAGGCCAAAGCTCACAAGCTGCTTCAAGTCCCAAGGAGGATCCAAAAGTTAAAGTAATTTCCTTGACATAATTTCATCATCTCATTATGCGTTCTCAACTTGGTCATTAACTTTCTAGCTGACTAGCATAATTGTTATCTTAATTTAGGAAAAGAATGAGAAAGATCAAAGCTCACAACCTGCTTCAATTCCCAGAAAGGATCCAAAAGAAAAGGTAATTTCTATGACCTAATAACATTATCTTACTACGTCTCTACTTTATTTTTACCTGAACATTATTTTTTGGCCAACCAACACAAATTTTATGACAATTTAGGACAATAATAACAAAGTTGCCAAAGGCCAATGCTCAAAAGATGATTCAAGTGATGAGGAGGATAACGAAGAGCCAGTAATTACCTTAAGGCCTATAAATATGGACGACATGATTCAGGCTAAGAAACAGGTATAGTTAACTTTAAGCAATCACATTTTTCTAATGGCTATGATTTTTCTTCATTTAGGCCGATACCTTTTTTGATCGCCCTTCTACATTTACTTGTTTTGGACTAAAGCCCTTCTACCATTATGGGAAAATACTATATAAATCGATATTTGCATATATAGAGACTGGTCATGGTTTCAGTGTTGATTTATAATGATACCATTTGATCTTAACTGGTGAAGACTCAACTAAGACACTAGTCAGATGATCTTTAATCTAAGTTAATTATATAAATCTGAGATAGCAACATGAGATCAGAATGTTCTTGAATAGGCCTTTCTTCATTTCCTTGGAGAAAACTTATCCATATAACAATGGGGCACATCTAGTAGATTCTAATTAAATATTATATTTTGCCACAGGTTCCTGCAAGTTTTGATGCTCATGGATCAATTATGTATGAGCTGAAGCAGTGGAATGAATTATATGGAGAACAAATTTCGTTGTAGAAGTGACATTAAGTGACAAGTATTTGACTTGGAATAACTTTTCTTAGGAGAACAATTTGCAGCAGAAATAAAACCTTGTTAAATGGGTTTCTGTTAATATTCTTGTTTCATATCATGGGAGGTACTTTTATTAAAGAAAATCATTGTCATTTTGAGCCTATTATGCTTGCAGGGCTGTTCCAAGACACTGACTATGAAAAAAATTATGTTGTCATTCCAAATCCTTTTGTAATGACTATTTTGAGCGTTAGACACATTTAATAGCTTGATCTTCTTGGGATTCAGAGTGGAAAATGTAGCTCAAAAAATTAATTCAAAATCTGAGTTGTCATTTCAAATCCTTTTGTACTGCTTCCTTCTTCCTTTTTGGGTTTGTATGTTGTGAAAATAAGGCTTTTTGTTTTCTTGGGTCTGAGTCTGTTACAGGTTTTTTATAGGACAAACTTGGATCTTTTTCTTGCCTCTCGTTGGATCCATTTTGTAATAATTGATGTTTTTATGTGTTGGAAAAATCTAATTGGATTTGCCCTCGATGGACTAGATCCTCTGATTGCTAAATCCAACAACCCCTATAGGAAAGATGTTTGACATTAATATTAATACGTGATTAATATGGAAACATATTTTCTCAGTGTCGAAGTCTCTCAGCAGCCCTTAACGGCTAAAATCCGTCCATCCATTAATCATCCATTTGATCCAACAGCTTATGAAATACCACATTATTGGACAGTTAGAAATGAACTTCTCTTCCCTTCCAAGTTCCGACTTTTCCAAAAAAAAAAAATCTTTTACACTATACACACACAATTCACTCCCCCAAACGTAAAAAGACGCTTCCTTTTTGTAACACCCCAAAAATATCTCAATAATTTTCTCAAAATACTTTACAATATAGAAAAAAGAGTATCCAATATCCAGGATATAACAATATTTTCTGCTTAAATAAATTTAATTTCATAAAGAAAAATTCATTACAAATTTAAGTGATGAAGTATAATGGTGAGGTCAATGACAAGTTAAATATAACTTAAAAATACTTGGGTCAACAAACGCAAATTTGCAAATTTTAAGCCCATTTGCAAATTTTAACTATAAAAGAAACGCAAGTTTAGTTTTTGATCTTTGTAATCTCCTTTTTGTGTTTTAGTGCTACAAGTATATCAACTGTGGTACTTTGGGTCAACAAACACCAAAGTTTGTCAAATGCATTACCAAAACAAGTTTTAAGCTCATTTGCAGCTTTTATGGGTACAGAAATCACGAAGCCGATGGATTAGTGATGGAGAGTGGAGACCGCAACACTTACTATTAGCACACAAAGGCCATTATCCGTAAGAGATGAAACAAGGTGTTGATGCTAAAGGATGCAAGGAATGAATGGTGCTTAGATCAGTCCAAGAAATGGCAGCAAACTACTATAAAGATTTGTTATCAGAGGCTAATGCCACGAGAATTGTAACACCTAATTTATTTTTAAATAATTTCTTCAAATATTAAATATATTTAATTGAAAATAGTGATTTTTGCTATAAAATAAATATTAATAACTTTAAAAGTTTGTAAGAGGTAATAAAAAATCAGTCCAAATTAAAACTTTTTCATGAAATAGACTTTTTGAAATAATTCTTTCTAAAACAAGTTGTGAATAAAACCTTTTAAAAATAAAGGGCAATGGCCCTATTTTATACCCAAAGTAACCACCCTGGACCATCCACCACCATAAACTAACAGGTGGTACAATATTACACCCAAAGTAACCAAAGTGGTCCAATAATACCCTCAACTGACGGTCTTCAACGTTTGACCGTTAGTTGGATGATATAGCGCCCACGTGTTATAGTGTTTCCACGCGGCAGCTGTGCAAATGCCACCTGGATGCCCACGTGTTATATTTCCCATGTTTTTTCCCTTGTGTTGATGGCAGAGAGACCTAGGGTTTGCACAGGTGGCATTTGCACAAGGGAAAAAATATGGGATATATAACACGTGGGCATCCAGGTGGCATTTACACAGGTGCCGCGTGGAAAAAATATAACATTAGGGCGCCATATCATCCAACATAACGGTCAAACGTTGAAGACCGTCTATTGAGGGTATTTGTGGACCACTTTGGTTACTTTGGGTGTAATATTGTACCACCTGTTAGTTTATGGTGGTGGATGGTCCAGGGTGGTTACTTTGGGTATAAAATAGGGCCATTGCCCTAAAATAAAAGGTTAGTTAATTAAAATATGTAAAGTGATTTATATTTATCTTATAAAGTAAATCAAATTTTAAAATATATTTCTAACAACTATTTATTACACTAGAATATTTATCTTTTACTTTAATGTGTTGCAGATTACCTAGAAAAATATTACTTCCAAAATATGTAGTTTTTAGTATAAGTACATAATAGTCTATTCATGTCTTCAAAATATTTATAAAGCGTTGTGCTAAAAAAAATATTAATTAATACATTAAGTCTCCATAATTCAGCTTCTACAAAATTTATTTCTTATATGTCAAAACAGAGTTATACAAATTAATTTCAAAATATACACTAAATTTATAATACAAATAGGAATAGACATTAGTGTATTCTTCCTTTCCCTTCATCACTCCAAAATCCCCTATTTATTGTGTACCTGAAACCAAATTTACCGCAGTTTATTTCATACACTCTAATCCTATATATCATCTAGTTCATTTAATCCTACTTCAGATAATGATAGTGCGCTCCTGTTGGTGATTACTACCTTTTAGTAAAACACTCATACAGGGCCCCTACCTTAACAATATGTTTGTCACAGGTAGATTGTAACAGATTACATAATCACAAATTAACTAATGATATCCATTTTACTTATATAATCTATTTACTAACTATGATAGGAAAAGAATTTTTCATAATATCAATATACCTATCATAGTTAGAAAAAGAACATTCTAGAGAATAAAACATTATCCATGATAGAAAAGGATTTCCTGATAAAATATAGATGCTATCATGGATAATTAAAAGCTAACCATGTTAGAAAGGATTTGCCTAACATGGTTAATAAATAAAACTAATAAATATTAAACAATAAATAAATATATATACATGCGGAAGCGAATGCAGCCTTATAAATTGGCAATATACATTTCTAAACAAATAGAATAACCTCTACAACCTAATTCCCTTTCCTGATGCTCGCGCCTGTGCATGAATACCTGCAAAAATGTCAGTAATCGTGGGATGAGACAATTTGTCCCAGTAATCACCGTTAACTCACTATAACAGTGAGATGTGCGGTAGCGAGGGCGTCTAAAGGGTACCACATTTTAAATTTAGTAATATATACATATATCTGTCAAGTCTCCTTCCATTCATCACTCAAGTCCCTCTGTCACATTCAAGTCAACTCAAATTCACCATCTCTACTTTCCACATATCACTCAAATCCCTCAGTCAATTCCACATTAACTAAATATCCTCTTCCAGTCTCCAATCTAATGATGCTACCATAACTCTCACACTCACCTATAGATGCATTGTGCCATCACGGGGTATTCAAGCATCTAATTTTCACTATATGATTTGACACTGTGCCCCTCTCTCTAATGAAGGGACAATTTCCCTCTCTGGCAATCTCCAGAGAGGGAACCGCAATTCTGTTTCCATTACAGAACGGGAACGGTTGGGCTCTCTAATGTCAAACAACCGTAGGTCACTTACTTTCTCTAGTAAGTAGACCCATGATCCCCGGTCTCTAGTCCGAAAAGGATCAGTACAAATAACTGTCGATCGGCCAATCGATAGTTATCATCGCGCGATGGTACACACACACACACATATATATATATATCAGTGTCATGCAACGCTCACCATATCCATCAATCTCAATCACATTCAGTATCTCAATTTCAACATCAATAACATGTACTTTATCATTCCCTTTCATATCTCAATCTCACTATTCAACTCCTTTCCTTTCCTAACTATCACTATCCCTAACATGTACTACATAAATCTCTCACACTTATCCTGCAACAATCCACCACCAACCAGAATACCATTTAAATATGAAGCAAATATAAAGCAAGTAACAATTTTCTTTATACCAAAATAACCGTGTTTGAAAGGCACCCGATAGCCTGTTTTGTATGAAAATAACTTTTCAAAGTTGATATATATAGAGGGTGAGAAAGGATTTTACCAAATCCCCAACTAACGTCACCCTCAATGTTATAGCAAGTTTAAGTGTGATTACCTGTCGCCCTTAGCATTCTGTTGCTCTTCCTTACCATTTCTTGTAGATTTTTCTTCAAGTGTCATCACCACTATATACTCCTATAATGATAAATTAATATCATTTCTAATTTATAATATTTTTATGTCTCTCTCGTATCTACATTACTATCCATTTTCCCCTCTTTTAAATAATTTTATTCATGCGATCTGTAACATTCTGTTACTAATTCCCTGATTAACCAATATTATCTATTTTAATTCATTAATCTCTTTACTAACTATGATAGAAAAAGGAATAACCATAATAACAATATCTCTATCATAGTTAGAAAAAGAGTTTTCTAATCCTTTCTATACACTATCCATGATAGAAAAGAATTTCCTAATATAATACGATTACTATCATGGATAATTAATAGCTAACCATGTTAGAAAAGATTCACCTAACATAGTTAGAAAAAGAAGCAACCTAATATTAATTATCTAACTATGATAGAAAAAGACTTTTCATATTAATACAACCCTATCATAGTTAAAAAAAGTATTTTCCTTATAATATATCTCATAATTCATAATCAAGATCCCTAAGCCTATTTTCCATTTTCGTAAGAAAATATGCGGAAGCGAATGCAGACCTATACAAATTGGCAATATACAAATCTAGATAATGTAAACAACCTCTAAAACCTAATTCCCTTTCCTGCTGCTTGCCTGTGCATAAATACCTGCAAAAATGTGAGTAATCGTGGGATGAGACAAATTTGTCCCAGTAATCACCGCTTAACTCACTATAACAGTGAGATGTGCGGTAGCAACGGCGTTTAACGGGTAACACATTTTAAATCAGTAATATATATATATATATATATATATATATATACACACACACACACGTATATGACAAGTCTCCTCCCTTTCGTCACTCAAATCCCCCAGTCAATTCCATATTAACAAAATTTCATCTCCCCATACTCCAGTCAATATAATACTACCACATCAACTTTCACACTCACCTATAGATTCATTCTGCCATCACGGTGCATTCAAGCATCTAATCTTCACTATATGATGCTACCATAACTCTCACACTCACCTATAGATGCATTGTGCCATCACGGGGTATTCAAGCATCTAATCTTCACTATATGATTTGACACTGTGCCCCTCTCTATAATGAGGGGGCAATTTCCCTCTTTAGCAATCTCCAGAGAGGGAACCCCAATTCTGTTTCCATTGCAGAACGGGAACGGTTGGGCTCTTTAATGCCAAACAATCGTAGGTCACTTACTTTCTCTAGCAAGTAGACCCATGATCCCCGGTCTCTAGTCCGAAAAGGATCAGTACAAATAACTGTCGATTGGCCTATCGACAGTTATCATCGCGCGATGGTACATAAAAAGCAGTGTCATGCAATGTTCACCATATTCCTGTCAATATCACATTCACAATTTTCAACATTTCAATCACAATTCTCTTCCATATCACAATCTCTTTCAATATCAATAACATACACTCTTACCATTCCCTTCAATATCTCATTTTCAACTATGCAACTTCTTCCCTTAACCTAACTATCAATATCCCTAACTGAATACTATATAAACCTCTCACATCATAACCAGAACTAACACCAGCCAGGATAATATATATAATGTTTCTAATTCCTTTTATACAAAAATAATCGTGTTTGAAAGGCACCCGATAGCCTGTTTTGTATAAAAATAACTTTTCAAAGATAATATATATATATATATATATAGAGGGTGAGAAAGGATTTTAAGAAAATCCCAGCTAACGTCACCTTCATTGTCATAGCAAGGTTAAGTGTGATTACCTGTCGCCCTTAGCACTCCGTTGCCTTTTCCCTTTACCATGCCTCAAGGAATACGCAAAGCACATCCTTTCCTATTATTACATCATGTAATAATAGTAGGTTAATAATCATTCTATGTCATGGATTAACTAGCGTCTCTCTCTGGTTCGTATTACCACCCAATCCCTTGTTTATATTCTTTATCCTCAAAATCTATATTTCAATCTTAGTCAAAGTTCACAATTAAATAACCATTGACATCAAACTACCACCATGCCATAAAACATAGTACTTCCTTGCAGTTCGCATTCATCATCCAAACATGATTCAAAGTTATACACACAATTCACAGGTTTATTCCATAATACAAATCACATACAACACCAAAAAATCAAGGAAGAATGCTCAACTGAACCTTTGCAGAACAAGCGAACATAATGAAACATGTTAACAGTCATACATTCAAATAATAATCAAGATTTCCTTCTACTTCCATATTACTGAATATTGAATAATTCAGCCCACAAAACAAGGCATATTTAATTTGCTGCACTTAAAAAAATCAGTTTTATATTCTTTTATCATCGTTAACATATTTCTTAGCCTTTACTCACGAGTCCAGTTCAAACCAAAACTTCCCAAACCAACATGCAACATCCAAACATCTATATAATCTCACACAATCAACTATTAGTGACATATGTATTAATTCCTCCAAAATCTTGACTTTTAATTCCCTTACTCTAAATAGAACGTCTATTTCAATGTCCTTAGAGTCCAATTCAACTACAATCTTGAAAACCCAAATACAAGAACCATTTCAACAACTTCAATCATATTATCAAAAAGAAACCATTATCGAAAATCCACTTAGACAAACATGGCACCTAATCGACCACATTAATCAATTCACATTCAAAATTTTATCATAATGGAAGTAAAACTAGTACCTCCCAAGTAATTGGATTTGTCCCTTTTTGTTAAGCAAAATCATGTTCCTTAAGCTTAATTAACACTTTTATACCATATATTAATTTTTAGAAATATGTCCTTGTTACTTATTTTAATACATCAATATCAAGCTCTTTACACATGACCATCATATACATCCAAAACAAAGCATTATTTATAACAACCTTCCTCAAAGCTATAAATACATCCTTCAAGAATTTTAAACACACAAATGTTATGCTCACTTGGTCCTAATAGTAACAAATTGCTTTTCCTTTGAAATGTTAATTTTAAAAGCTTAATCATATTATGTTCTATCCAAAATCCCATAAATTATCATGACCACATTATCAAACTGCTCACATCCACTAAATCTAGAAAATACAAGATTAAATCATAAACAATGGCCTCCAATGAGTAAACAATTCGGCCAACATCAGAGGAACATTTAGGGCAGATTTTGCAACAAACCTAACATCAAAAATAGACTCTTATGTGTTTAATTAGAGGTTCCCAAAAGCTTAAATTGATTCTTCCTCTCATTCTTGCCCAGAACGAAGCATAAAGTATAGAAAAAAAGAATATGACGTTACCCATGCTTGAATCCAAGCTTCCCTATGCCGTTCGAGCTTCCCTTCGCCGGAAAATTGCTTCGCCGGAGCTCCCCGTGGCTGGACGTTGCCTCTCTCACCGGAAAAATGAAGGAACTGATGGAGGAAGCTTGAAGCACGAAGAAGACGAGCAGAAAATGAAAGAAAAACAAGCAGCACACGCGATTTCACATGCTTGATGTGAGGAGAAGAATGAGCGATGATGATGAAGCTTGGAGAGGTATAGAAAAACGGTGAGGGTGGTGAGGATCTGCAGAAACGAAAATGGAGAAGGAGGGAGGTGTATGTTCGGCGG
The DNA here is from genome assembly GCA_029929735.1 of Mimosa pudica. Lineage (NCBI taxonomy): Eukaryota > Viridiplantae > Streptophyta > Magnoliopsida > Fabales > Fabaceae > Mimosa > Mimosa pudica. The sequence continues at coordinate 372,222 of JAKELP010000037.1, read as the reverse complement.
CTAGGGTTCCCAAAATGAAGAAGAAGAAGGTGGGCATATATATATACATTTTAGGTGAAAATACAATTAACTACCCTAATGTTTATTCTTAATTATGTTTTTAGCCCATAAGTTTGTATATATATTATTTTTACCTCTCTCTTTCTATCACAATATTATTTAGGTTTCCAATTTACTTTTTGTGGAAGCTTCTACACCCAATTTATTCTTTTAACTATATTAATTCAAATTCCAAGCCAATTAAGATTTAATATTCATAAATTGCCCAAAATATCCTAAAATTCCTCCCTTAAAACTTTAAATTTCCTAAATGACACCACAATAATTTCTCATTATCCTTAATAAAAATTTGGGATGTTACAATTTACCCCATCTTTTAGGAATTTTGTCCCCAAAATTCGCTACACATACCACCTAACATATATGAAATACTCCTTTTAAGTTAGCATTCCTCATATCAACTATAATCCCTTCACCACAACTTAATACACTCAATGCCATCCTTTTTATCCTCATTCATTCTATAATGATTGACCAATACTCATCCCGCTTCTCCTTCATTTACTAGCCACCCTAACCTCAAATTTCTTGTATTAAAGTCTAACAACATAAATAACTACAACATCCTATTCAAACTCTAGTGGTTCCCTCAATCATAATCCAAGATCTCGCTTCTAACTTGTTGGATAACAACTCTATAAAATTCCCTTTCTAACATTAGCTCATGATTCTAACCTAATATACCCTCATCTTTGTCTACTTCAACATCAAATTCATGGTTAATTGCCTCCAAGTTCGATAAATCAATGAACAACGTTCGCAAAACTTCCAACCTGACATATTTCTTATCTATTTTATTCAAGCACAGCCTAAAAAATTCATCACTAACTTAAATCATCCCAATATCATCCATAAAAGCCTAGTGATAACTTATCACTAAGTCATAATAGTTCATAACATCCATGTACACTCTAAGTCATCAATCCACATTGTATCCTCAAGTGATCAACCTAAGCTTAATTTAAGGCATAAATTCTTAAATTCCATTCTTCAAGTCAAATTTTCGGTTACTCATCAGATCATATCCATGATATAGTGCTTTTAATCCTTAAAGTTCAAACTCCTCTCAATTACAATCCATATAAGCTCGAGATCGTGACTTCCCATAATTCTCTAAATTCCTCAAATCTTCCAATTATGAATTCCTATCGTTTGATTCAAAATATTTCCCATTCTATCTGCTTCACTCTCCAATTTCTCCTTTATAAACAATCTATAAATTTTGAACTCAACTCCAATTAAATTCCCAGTCTTTACAATCTCTAATTAGCGTCCTTACTTGACCTAAAAGAGATACAAGTATTCATTTACCCCTATCAACTATGTCAAACCAATTCATCCCAACAAATTCTTGATTTTTCCACTTTTAATCAATTTAATCCTTAATCATTTCTTTTCCTACAAAGTCAAATTACCTTTCAACCATACCAATCCCCACTCAAATATGGTAGCAATCATATAGGCATTTAATGACAACAAAACCATAAATTTTTAACCCTTTATTTAGTACTGAACTTATTCATTAACAACAAGTAAAATACTATAACATTATTTACCATTCAATCCATTCATTCAAAACCAGATGCATCCATAATTCATATTTTTGTTTAATTATGATTCAAACCAATTCTTTAACATAATTAAATGGCACTATATTCTTACCTTTTACCAAATACCAAAAATACCCTTTGGGCGATAATTCCAAAGTTACTCACCACTATAAAAGCCCAAATGTCACATACTCTAACTAAATTTTCTCATTCCCAATTTTCACTTTCTCTCTCCTCTAACAAACTCTCTCAACTCCATCTTCATCTTCTTCACTTTCTTCATTTCGCAAACCACCTCCATGGCCGCCATATCCTCTCACCTACCTTCATCCGCCTCCATCTCCATGTCAGGCTAGATCGCCTAACCTTCTTCTCCAAGGAAATGTGCTTGTAGAATCAACATTTGGCTTCATATACTTGTAATTTGTTCTTTTAGGTTTCAAGTTAGATGTACATTTTTGCCTATGTAATGACCTTGATTTAGGCTTGTATAGGTTAGAATACCTTGAGATTTAGGTGTTCTACTTCATTTTAGCTTGAAATCTCTCTCTTAGGTTAAGGACATGAAAACCGAAGCTTAATTCTTGTAATTCCATGTATGTACATGTGTGCTATTTGCTTCCTTGTGTATGCGTGGAATGAATTTGTTTCCTAAATGCTAGATTTAGTATTTAGAGTTGTTTCTGGTATGTTCTTGGCTTGAAAGAGCTTAAGCCTTAATAAAATTAGTTAAACTCTTGTAGATTTCTTTGATTAAAGAGATCTTGAGAATTTAACTAGTTTATATTAAGAAGAACAAGTATATGAAGTCCGATTAAATGTAAGCACGGAGTACTTGGAGAAGGAGGTACCTTCCATTCCATACTTTCACACTTCTATTTCTGATTAGTTGTAGTTTTACTAGTTTTAATTAGTCTTAGATATAAAACTTGCACACAACCTGTTTGATAATTTGTTTAACTTGTGATTATTTGACCTAAGCAAGAGATAAAACCGAACTGTGAATCGACCTAGGACTGTAGTTTAATTCTAGTTTTATTTGTTTAGCTCTTTTTAGACGACGAAAAAGAAGTTAAATCAAATTGGCGCCGTTGCCGGTTTGGTTGAATTCTTTATTGTCTTAGGTTTTTAGTTACCTTTTCTTAGTTTTTGCTGTAGGTGATTTTTAGTTGTAGGTTGTGAGAATACTTCTGATTTGTTCTGAACATATCTGTGCTGTTTGTTGCTTAATTGGCTGCTATAGTTAGCCAAACTGTTGTTAGGAAATTGTTCAGAGTTTTGCTGGAAATTTTGTTTGCTGTACTGGATTTTTGCTTGAACTGTTCTGGACTGGATATATTATGTTTGTACTGGTGGTTTTGTCTTTGAATTTGCTGGATTTTGCTGCATATTCTGCTGGTATTGGTGGTTGTCTTGCTGATTTGTTTTGCAGAGACTAATTGCTTGATTGTTTTGTTCACTTTGCATATAGTTGCACTTAGTGAATTGTATGAACCCTACCACATCACTGGTGCCATTGGATAGAGAGATTAATAAGACTCTTAGAGAACTTAAGAAAAAGAAAAGGCACGAAAAGCAAGCTAGTAAGCAATCTGTAGGATCCACATCAAATCCACAAAATTCATCTGTAGCGTCCAATAACACAATCCTAGACCAGCATTTCATTATGGCAGAACGACAAGAGGACCATAGAGAACATGAGCGTGAGGCGAGAGCGCATGAGCATGAGCGTGAGAGACGTGATAGGCGAGAGCAAGAGGATGAACATCATTTTGAGGGGGGTAGGCAAGTGCATGACGATGATAGACCTATGCGAGAGTTCACTCAGTCATATGCATCATTTGCACCTCAAGGTTTTTATGCTAACCCCGCTAACTTTGAGATCAAGGGATCTCTTCTTGCTCATCTGCCTAAGTTTACAGGTTTTCCCCATGAGGACGCTCACACGCACTTGCTGGGCCTCTATCATACTTGCTCCTCCATGAAGCCACCTAATGCTGACCTGGATGATGTTTTGTTGAGAGTGTTCCAGTTCTCCTTGGAAGGAAAAGCCAAGGAGTGGCTCTTGAACCTGCCTACTCATTATGCCACACTTTCATGGGAGCAACTGAAGAAGGTGTTTTTAGATCGTTATTTTCCAGTCTCCAAGATATCAAAGTTGCGGAAAGACATTACAGGTGTTCAACAGTTTTCTCAGGAGACATTCTATGAATATTGGAGCCGGTTTAACACCTTGGTGAACTCGTGTCCCAACCACAACATGTCCAAAGGCAATCTGGTGCAATACTTTTATGATGGCCTGGTGCCACAGCTCAAGATGAGTGTGGATGCTGCTTCTAATGGCTCACTTTTCAACTTATCCGCCAATGAAGGATGGAACTTATTTTCGACCATGGCCTCTAATCACCAGAACTTTTATGGCCTTGATGCTCTTTATGGTGGTGCCTCAAAGGTTGCCTCCCTGAGTGGTGATGACAAGCTGTACAACTCTATTGAGAGGCTGACCGAGAGCCTCAGCAGGATGGACGGACGTTTTGTGCAGCCTACTTCTTGTGTTGATGATTCTATGGCCTTGGTGGCCTCATCTTGTGATCACTGTGGCTCGCCGATGCACCTATCCTCAGACTGTCCATCCCAAGCGGAAGTGGCGGCCATGTATAACAATGCTAGGCCTCAAGCAAAATATGATCCTTACTCTACCACGTACAATCCGGGATGGAGGGACCACCCGAACTTTAAGTGGGGGGAGGTTCAAACCAAGCCTCAAATTCTAGCTCCTTCCAACCTCAGCAACAGCCTTAGTGGGGGGAGGCAACTTTCAAGCCTCTAATGCTTATCCCTCACAACAAGGCTATGGATCGTACCAAGGGAGGTCTAATCCTAATGCCCAAGGATACAGGCCGAGTCATCAAGCAAATGTTCCTCCTCCATTTATTAAAAATGATAATCCAGCTCATGATCCACGTAACAACTTGGTGGGATCTTGATTTGACCTAAATGTCACCTTTTAGGTCAATCAAAAATTCTAAACTCAAATCCACCAAGTTAATAGTGGTGAGTATTAGGTCTTTTCCACAATCTAGGTTTTATATCTTGCTAATTCCAAGTATATATGTCACACAAATTATCAAGAAGTATGAGGATGTTTTTGAATTTTAACAACTAATTAAACCTAGCAAAAATAACAAACTAGCCGAATTAAAATGTGTGAAGAATTGAGATAAGAAATCACCTCCCTCTCCAAGTACTTAGTGCTTTGATGAATTAGACTTCATGTCCTTGTTACACTTAATATAAATTAGTTAAATCCTTGAGACTTCCTTAATCAAAGAAATCTACAAGCATTTAACTAATTTAATCAAGCCTAAAGCTCTTTTAAGCTAAGAACATACCAAAAGCAACATTAAGTACTAAATCTAGCACTTAAGAAATACATTCATTCCACAAACATACTAGGAGCTAATCGCACACAAATACATTCATGAAACTACAAACACAAAGCTTAGGTTTTCATGTTCTCAACACAAAAGAGAGATCTCAAGCTACAATCAAGTAAAACACCTCAAATTAAGGTGTTCTAACCTATACAAGCCTAGATCTAGGACATACATAGGCAAAAATGTACCTCTAGCTTGAAACCTAAAAGAGCAAATTACATGAACATGAAGCCAAATGTTGAGTTCTTCAAGCACTTTTCCTTGGAGAGGAAGGAGAGAAAGCTTAGCTATACATGGAGAAGGTGGAAGGAAGGTGAAGTTGCGTGGGATTCATGGAGGATGGAGGGGGGAGAATCACGAAATGGTGGAAGAATGGTGAAGAAGATGAAGATGGAGTTGAGAGAAAATGGAGAAGAGAGAGAAAAGTGAAAGTGGAGAGTTGTGTCAAAATGAAGTGGTTAGGGTTTATATATGGTGATTAACTTTGGGATTAGCTCCCAAATGAAATGCTAATTCCCCCTAAATGACATGTGAATGTGGGTTTATGGAGGTGTATGGCCGAAATTGTGGGAGAGAATGTGAAGGAAATGTGAATGAAAGTGAAATGGAAGTGTTATGTGTGAGGAGGGGCAAAATGGGAAAGTAAAATATAAGTGGGTGAATGTGGTCTCCATTTGGTCTAGGTGCATTTACAAAGCTTGCTCCTTTTTCTCCTCTTTCTTGTGCTTCCAAAAATGCCCTTAATGAGGCCTTCAACATCTCCAAATTTGAATTTGAAAGTGGAGCCAAAATTACCCCTTTTAGTAACATCAAAATCCCTTCTTTTTGACAAATGAGGTAATTTTTGTCTTATGCCTTTGCCTTTCCCTCCAAGCCAATTCCTTGCACTCCAAGCAACTCCAAAGGGTTGTGGGGCCCACGTGGGACCCCCCTACAAGAGAAAAGCACCACATAGTCAAAAATGACCAAAATACCCTTAGTTACTTAAAATGCAAGTAATTAAGCTAGGATTTTCCATATAATCACCTATAAGCATGTGCACATAAAATCACCAATAATGATCAAATATAACAATTAAACCTCACTAATTAAGCTCAAATGCACATGCTTAAACATATAAATTTCGGTCCAATCAAATCCCCCACACTTAATCTTTGAACTCCGGTCAAAGTCATCCAAAAAGATTAACTTAATCATTAAGCATATTGAAGGCAATTGGAATTGTCATTGTATACAAGTTGATCTTTTTGAACTTTTCCCTAGATCATCACATGGACCAAATTTAAGGATGCAAAGTGGAAACAAGTTTAACAAGTAACTAGAATTAGGAGGGAATGCTAAATGAGATTTTTCCTCACCGGATATAAGTGTTTGCACTCAATCTCTTAAGTTAGGAATAATGCCTAACTAGGGTCTTTGTAATCACTCTTTGGCTCAATGCATTCCACCTCACCATAGGCTTGTAATAGTTCTTAGTTCTCCACCCATTAGTATGCATGGCACAATCAAATCTAGGGGACTTTGGGGGTTGCATGGAAGGCTAATATAAATGACGAATGATGGATAGTAGTCAATGACCGATAATATAAACAAGTAGCTACCACATATACTTGCAATACAATAAATCCACTTCCCACAAAGCATGCTACATCTCTCTTCTTTTTTTTTTTCAAGCACTTTGTGCTTCTCTCATTTTTTTCTTTTCACTCTTATGCCTTTGGCATACTCAAGCACTTTGTGCTATTTTTTTCTTTACTTAGGCCTTTGGCCTTATTCTTTTTTTTTTCTTTTCTTTTTCTTGGCCTTTGGCCATTTTCTCTTTTCTTCTTTTCCTCTCAAGCTCTCGGCCACTCTATTTTTTTCTTTTTTTCTTCTTCTCATGTAGCATGATTTCACAAGATACAACAATACAATACTAGTATAAATGCAAGTATATGCTTAAGTAACTTATTCACATATTGGTCAAGGTGGTTAAAAAGAAACGTGAATGGCCCAAAGGGGTTAATCAAAGGATAAATTTTTGTTGGCTTAGTGTTTGGGTCAAAAGGGTTTAGAAATGAAATGCCCCTTTCCTCTTCAATTGTACCATGCATTGTGATCTTGAACAAGAGCTAGGACAAGTTCTAGGAGGTGAAATAGCTATTGGCCCACTCAATTCGGTTGGAGGCTTCTCACTTTTATGACTTACTCTAATTAGTCACTTCCTCCCTAAGAAAAGTTAAGTGAGAAACTAGCTCCCTCTTTGTACCTTAAAAGTGCCCCATGTAATGCCCTAAGTAATCATTCCAAAAATTCTACTTAAACACTAGAGGACAATTCCATTTACTTTCAAGAGCCATGATCAAGTTAAACATTCAAGGAAAATCATGCCAAATAAGTCCACAAATCAAGTGTGAAAGCTTTGAATTTGACCACTTTTAAGCACATAATACACCCCCCCACACTTAAAGCATGCATTGTCCTCAATGGGACCAATCAAATCAAGTAGGAAGGCATAAACAAAGGCAAGGCAGCAAGTAATAAGGCCGGGCAGTCTACGCCTGCAAATGGCCATCATGAATTATTCACAAAAAAAAACACTAAACACAACCTAAACACATGTTTATAATTTTTTTTCTTGGTTTTTTCTTAACAACCTAAAACAACGTACTAGAAAGTAAATCTAAACACAATCCTATTTTTTCTACTATCAAATTTCCTCCCCCACACTTAAGATTTTGCAATAAAAGAACAAGTGAGGAAAGGATAGAAACAACCTTTAGGGAGGCTTGAAATTCTCTTTATACAACTTTTTGTTGTGCCCTTTGTGGAGGTGATCTCGGCCACAAACAAATTGGTTGACTTGGAGCTTCCCTTTCACATCATTCTCCTTGCACAATTCGGCCATATTGGGATTTGGAAGCATCCAAGTGGACTTTTTAGGTCTTGCACCTCTTTTCTTCTCTTGTGGGCGCCTAGCTCTTCCATGGGCTTTAAGTCTCATGAGCAACTTTTGCACCTTCTTCTTTAGGACATCAAGTAGTGTAGGCTCACTCATAACTCCTCTCAAATGGTTGCCCTTCAACTCAATGTTCCTTTGAAGAACCTTTAACCGGACTACAAGCCTTTGTAATTCCTCCTTTGAGAGCTTCCCATTGAAGTAATCAATTTCCTCCCTTGATGCATCACAATCCAAGCTCTTCTTAAGATTCTCCTCGGCCTTAATCAACTCCAAATTGACTTCCTCAAATCTTGAAGTTTCCTCAAGCTCCATCATGCACTTCTCCTTGTCCCAATAATCCTTATGCATCCTAAAAGATCCTACAACATAGAATAAACTTCCCTTTTGCAAGGGGTTGTAGGATTGCAAAAATAAAATCAAGGAAACACAAGGAGAGTCAATATGCACATGCTTAGGTAAGACACTATGTTGAAAAATGGTGATCAATTTAGGCACTTTAAACATAACAAAATTTTGCCACTTCAAAGCACTCAACCAAGGATCACCATTTGTCCTCCAAATGGAATTTGTGGACTCCCTCCTCAAAGCAAGAGTCAAGTTGGAGGACTCTTCTTGAAAATCACTTTCTTCATGTATGCTTCGCAACCGGCTTTTCCAATCCAAGATTGTATATGAGGTATAGAAATGCATGTCTTCTTTCAATTGGAATCCGGCCGCCATCATGAGATCAAGCACTCGTTCCAACCTAGCTTTATCCACAAAATTGAACAAACATCCCTTTTCCAAGGGGTTGTAGCTAGACAAGGAGTATGTAAATGCACCAACATCATTAAGATCACAATCATCATGCTTGGAACTAGTAATATCAAGAGGCATGCTCACAATACTAGAATCATCATCAAGAGAATTCATGCAAGCATCATTAACATTCACCAAGCAAGAATCAAATGAACCTAAGGATGTGTGCACAACCTTATGTGAAAGCAAACTTAAGGGACTTATATGTTGTTCTACCATATTTTCAATCAACAATGTAGATGGCCTACATGCTTCCTTATATATGCAAAGATTATATGAAGGCTTAGCATAAGTAGGCATTGGCTCAAGAACAACAAGCAATGGCACATTAAATTCAAGCATAGAAAACAAATCAAGGATCACACTTTGAACAAGCTCATGATATTTCTTCTTCCCTAAGTTACATGAACTAGGAAAGGTAACAAGTTTAGGATCAAGAATTATACCTTGAGATGATTTATGCATGAGTTGAGAATTAGAGAAAGATTCAAGCTCTTGTGCCAATGGCTCTCCAACCTTGCATTCATCTTTAAAGACTTCATGCTCCTCCTCTTTAATAGGGATTTGGCTCTCGGCCTCTTCATGTTCTTCCTCATGAACATGTGTTACTTGAGTATTAGGATGCTTTCCATCTTGCACAACATCCTTAGAATTGGTCTCTTGCACCATATCATGCATAAACTCCTTCTTGGCCTCTTGCTCTATGAGAAGAGAGCTCTCGGCCGCTTCACCATTGTCACCCTCCTCATGGTTTTCTAGGGTATTTGGGTGATGTTCAACATGTATATCATCCCTAGAAGTGGCCTCATCCATTGTGTCATTACCCAATACAACATCACTATGGGATGTTTGCGATTCTTTCAATTTTTTTCTATGGAATTCCATGAGAAGAGAAGATTTACCCTCATAACACTCAACACAAATGATCAACGCATCACATGAACAAGGCATAGAATCATCAAGATCATCACTAGGAGAAGCAGTAGGCAAGACACCATTAGACTCAAAGGTGCTAGTTGAACTTGCAACATTCATCTCAATCCTAGGATTAACCTCTTGGCACTCTCGAGGTTCATGCTCTTCTTCAACAAGGTAAGGAATTGATTCAACTTGAACTCCTCCTTCCAACTTCATGTCATTCAAAGAAGTATGATTTTCAACCATATTGGAAGGTAGGTCACCTTGCCTTGCCTCTTCCTCGGCCCTTTTATTCATTCATTGAGAAGCAAGTGAATAAATGTCCTCTTGCCTCCTTTTCAATTTAGAGTCTAACCCTTCCATCCTATCCATAATGGATGCACACATTTGCATCATCAAATCATATGTATTAGAAGAGAAAGAAGAATCTTTTTTTGGATGAGCATACTCATTTGGCACTTGAGCATGAAAGAAGTCATTTTGCTCCATGTGTGTAGGAACAAAGCTTTGTAGAGGTGCTTGATGATCATAAAAATTTTGCCCATAACCATAAGGAGGTGGATAAGGCTCACATTGCGAAGCTTCTTGATAAGCATACAAATCCGGACTTTGAGCACAAGAAGAATTAAACCTCGTTTGGTAAGGGTCATAATCTTGACATTGAGGAGCATACCCTTGTTGATCTTCACAAGCATGTGAAGGAGTAGCATAACCTCCTCCCCCCCATTGGAAGCTTGGATGGTCCATCCATCCTTGATGATATGTGTTGGTGGAAGGGTTATGCTCTTGGAAAGGAGGTGAGAATGAGGCACATGGCCTTGAAAATTCCCTCATTGGCCGATTAGGTGTGAACAAACCTCAATGAAGCAAGAATAGTATTTCATGACCTACAAAACAAATCAACAACCACCAGCCAGCACAAATATACCAAGCAGTCCAATCCAGAAAATCCAGACAAAGTCAACGATGCACAATTGTTGCAATTTAGGACCAAAACACAAGCAATTCAACTCCAAAAATTCAGCACGATATATCAATGAAACGCTAGTGACAAACTGTGCAAAACTAGCCAAGAATCAGCAAAAACAGCGCAGGGAAAGGGCAAACCGTTTGCAAGCAAAAACAATGTTACCGATGAACACTCGCTAAAAACAGGGCAATTGGAAAAATTCACCCTGGACAGTAGACAACGAATTTCTGGGCACATGATATATCAAATGAAAGCTTACAACCTGTAGTATGTCCAGGTAAAACAGTTTCCAGAAATTCGTTGTGAGTCAATACCAGTTTTGAAAACAAGTTCGCTGAAAGTACAGTGTTGTCCAGACAGTTTCCAGCACACAGGGCAGATTTCAAAAATTAATTCCAGACAAAATAGAATGAGTCTAGCAAAAAGTAATATGTCCCTGGAAAGCTTAAAATGTTTATTTTAACCACAAAAAACAGTATGATCAAATTCCAACTACACAATTTACAGTTGCAACAGCAAGCAAACTGGTCACACAGTGACTTTCCAGCAAAACAGGTCAGATTCAACAATTTATTCCAGCAGTTATACAGCGAGTTTCAGGGAAGTAAAAATAGCTTTAGCAAGCTAAAATCAAGCACAAAGTCCTCCTAAAACAGTTTTTCCAGATTCAAAGTACTTAATTCACAAGAATAGGAACTAGAGCCCTAAGTAAACTAAGCACTTCACTGTTTTTCCAGCAAATTCCAAATGTGTTTCAAAAATGTATTTGGCCAACTAGAGCAGCCACAATACCAATAAATGTCCAGCCAAATGTGCACTTAACAGTAGGCAAACCAAGATTTATCACAATTATGCTCAAGTGCACAAACAAACAAGTAACCGAATGTAAGCAAAACCTACAACAAATTAAAGTTGTGACTACTACACCTAAAACTAGCTAGAAACAACCTAAACCGGCAACGGCGCCACTTGATTTGACCTAAATGTCGCCTTTTAGGTCAATCAAAAATTCTAAACTCAAATCCACCAAATTAATAGTGGTGAGTATTAGGTCTTTTCCACAATCTAGGTTTTATATCTTGTTAATTCCAAGTATATATGTCACACAAATTATCAAGAAGTATGAGGATGTTTTTGAATTTTAACAACTAATTAAACCTAGCAAAAATAACAAACTAGCCGAATTAAAATGTGTGAAGAATTGAGATAAGAAATCACCTCCCTCTCCAAGTACTTAGTGCTTTGATGAATTAGACTTCATGTCCTTGTTACACTTAATATAAACTAGTTAAATCCTTGAGACTTCCTTAATCAAAGAAATCTACAAGCATTTAACTAATTTAATCAAGCCTAAAGCTCTTTTAAGCTAAGAACATACCAAAAGCAACTTAAGTACTAAATCTAGCACTTAAGAAATACATTCATTCCACAAACATACTAGGAGCTAATCGCACACAAATACATTCATGAAACTACAAACACAAAGCTTAGGTTTTCATGTTCTCAACACAAAAGAGAGATCTCAAGCTACAATCAAGTAAAACACCTCAAATTAAGGTGTTCTAACCTATACAAGCCTAGATCTAGGACATACATAGGCAAAAATGTACCTCTAGCTTGAAACCTAAAAGAGCAAATTACATGAACATGAAGCCAAATGTTGAGTTCTTCAAGCACTTTTCCTTGGAGAGGAAGGAGAGAAAGCTTAGCTACACATGGAGAAGGTGGAAGGAAGGTGAAGTTGCGTGGGATTCATGGAGGATGGAGGGAGAATCACGAAATGGTGGAAGAATGGTGAAGAAGATGAAGATGGAGTTGAGAGAAAATGGAGAAGAGAGAGAAAAGTGAAAGTGGAGAGTTGTGTCAAAATGAAGTGGTTAGGGTTTATATATGGTGATTAACTTTGGGATTAGCTCCCAAATGAAATGCTAATTCCCCCTAAATGACATGTGAATGTGGGTTTATGGAGGTGTATGGCCGAAATTGTGGGAGAGAATGTGAAGGAAATGTGAATGAAAGTGAAATGGAAGTGTTATGTGTGAGGAGGGGCAAAATGGGAAAGTAAAATATAAGTGGGTGAATGTGGTCTCCATTTGGTCTAGGTGCATTTCCAAAGCTTGCTCCTTTTTCTCCTCTTTCTTGTGCTTCCAAAAATGCCCTTAATGAGGCCTTCAACATCTCCAAATTTGAATTTGAAAGTGGAGTCAAAATTACCCCTTTTAGTAACATCAAAATCCCTTCTTTTTGACAAATGAGGTAATTTTTGTCTTATGCCTTTGCCTTTCCCTCCAAGCCAATTCCTTGCACTCCAAGCAACTCCAAAGGGTTATGGGGCCCACGTGGGACCCCCCTACAAGAGAAAAGCACCACATAGTCAAAAATGACCAAAATACCCTTAGTTACTTAAAATGCAAGTAATTAAGCTAGGATTTTCCATATAATCACTTATAAGCATGTGCACATAAAATCACCAATAATGATCAAATATAACAATTAAACCTCACTAATTAAGCTCAAATGCACATGCTTAAACATATAAATTTCGGTCCAATCAGATCTCAATCCTATGATCCTTCATCTAGCTCGTTGATATCTCAGCCAGACGTGATTGACCAAGTGACGTCAAGTGTAATGGCGAAGGTTAATGAGAACTTTAAGAAGCAGCAGGAAGATCTTACCATCTTAGTTTCTCAGCTGTTGAACAATAGAGCTGAGCAGGACGCAAAGAAAGGAGGATTACCGTCTAATGTGGTGGATCCTCAAAACATTCATTCTATGAACCTGAGAAGTGGACGGAAGTATGGTGATGCTTACGAATATGAGGAAGAGGAGGAGACACAGCTGCCTTGGGAGGCCAAGCGGAATGTATTGATTGAGGGAGGTCACTCTAGCCTCCAGAATGATTTTGTGGGTGACCAGATGAATGGAGAGGCTGTACTTAATCTTCCTTTTGATGAACTACTCGATGAGGCTGAGAGCCTGACTAAGGAAAGTGATAAAGCTGAGAGCTCGAAGGAGGATAAGAGGAAGGAGATTGCAAGAGGGAAGCTCAAAGTTGGGGACTTTTCTTCTTCTCAAGAACCTACTCAACAAAGAGATGAGTCTCCTAAAGGTAAGACTCTTGATCCTAAACATTTACCCTTTCCTAACTCTTATGCCTTAGTTAAGAAACAACATGATGAAGAGTTAGAAAAGGAAATGCTCAACTTATTTTCTAAGCTTGAAGTGAATGTACCTATGCTTGTATTGGTAAAGCAAATGCCTAAATATGCCAAGTTTTTAAAGGATCTGTGCACTAACAAGAGAGTTGATAATGCAAGTAACAAAGTTCACTTAAGGACTAATGTTTCGTCTCTTTTGAAAGGGCAATTACCCTCAAAGTGTGGAGATCCAGGGTCTTTCACCATTCCGTGTCAAATAGGGAAACTTAGCTTTGGGAAAGCACTGCTTGATCTAGGGGCCGCCATTAACGTCATGCCTAAGGCCACCTACTTGGCACTAGGGTTGAAGAATTTAAGTGAAACTAGTGTGGTGATTCAATTAGCAGATAGGTCCATAAAGAAACCCTTTGGCTTTATAGAAGACATTCTAGTTAGGGTTAGGGAACTAGTTTTCCCAGTGGATTTTTATGTGTTTGATATGACAAGTACTACTAGCATGGATGATTCTTTAATCTTAGGAAGACCGTTTATGAAGACTGCTAGGATGGTGATTAGCCTAGAAGAGGGATTTGTGACAATGCAAGTAGGAAATCAGATAATAAGTTTTGATGTAGGCAAAGCCATGAGACACCCCCATGAGGACTATTCCCTCTTAGGTTTGAGTATGGTGGACTCTTTGATGCATGTAATCTGTGATGAACATGTAAATTCTTTTAAGCTGAATATGTTTGATATGGTTGATGCTCATGTGTGCTATCATGATGACCCTTGTGCTAGTTTGATTTATAATACATTCTTACATGATGTTCCTAACGATTCATCTAGCATAGGAAGTTCAGTGACAAAATTCATGGATTCATTGCATGTGCATTATAATTTTGATGATGATTGTACGTCTATTTCCTCTCTGTCAAGCTACAACCCTTGGAAGAGGGAAGTTTGTTTAATTTTGTAGGACAGGAGAATGGAGGTTGTGCATTCACCCAGGAAATTGAGAAATCCAGTGCACAAGAGTTTGACCATGAAGAGTATGAAGCCTTAAGAAGAAGCCGCCTACACAGGCTGAGAGAGAAGCTTTATCTGAGGGAGCATGCGCTCGCTGACGAACAGCATGATTCATCCCCGAGTGGAAGTGGTGATGAGAACTTGGATATTAGTTCTGAGGACTTGAACTCTGAGAGGACGAATTATTGTGACGGGTTGCCAGATTTTGATGATGATCCCTATGAGCCTCAATTGCTACAAGTTGAGATGCATACTTTGGTGCCTTCTATATTGAGCCACCTATGCTGGAGCTGAAACCCTTACCACCCAATCTTAAGTACGCCTACTTGCTTGATGAGGGGAAGCTTCCAGTGATTGTTTCTAGTGCTCTGTCTTCTCTTGAGGAAGGGAAGTTGCTTGATGTGCTCAGACGATTCAAGGGGGCCATTGGGTGGACTCTAGCTGATCTTCCTGGCATGAGTCCTGTAACTTGCATGCACCGAATTTTACTTAATGACGATGCTAAACCGGTGAGGCAACCACAAAGAAGGCTCAACCCCTTGATACTTGATGTTGTGAAAAAGGAGGTAGAAAAGCTCTTAAGTGCTGGAATTATATACCCAATCAGCGATAGTGAATGGGTGAGTCCCATCCATGTGGTGCCGAAGAAGAGTGGGCTGATTGTGGTCAAGAATGATAAGGAAGAGCTGGTTCCAACAAGGGTTCAGAACTCTTGGAGGGTCTGCATTGATTATCGGAAGCTGAATGACTCCACGAGAAAAGACCACTTCCCATTGCCATTTATTGATCAGATGTTGGAAAGACTAGCTGGCAAGTCACACTACTGTTTTCTGGATGGTTTCTCCGGGTACTTCCAAGTTCCCATAGCACCAGAAGACCAAGAAAAGACGACCTTTACCTGTCCATTTGGGACCTTTGCATATAGGAGAATGCCTTTTGGTCTATGCAATGCTCCAGGGACCTTTCAGCGTTGTATGATGAGCATTTTCAATGACTTGCTGGAGGATGGCATAGAGGTGTTTATGGATGATTTCTCCCTCTATGGAGATAGTTTTGATGCATGCTTGGTCAATCTTGAGAAGGCTTTGGGTAGATGTGTGGAGAAAGGTTTGGTACTCAATTTTGAGAAGTGCCATTTCATGGTGGATAAGGGCATAGTTTTGGGACACTTGGTCTCAAAGGAGGGCATTCAAGTTGACAAAGCTAAGGTTGAGGTGATCTCTTCTCTACCCTTCCCTACTTGTTTGAAGGAGTTGAGGTCCTTTCTAGGACATGTGGGATTTTATAGAAGATTTATCAAGGGCTTCAGCCAAATTGCTGCTCCTTTATCTCATCTACTTCAAAAAGAGGTCGAGTTTGACTTCTCTAGTGCTTGTAAGGAAGCGTTTGTTGAGTTGAAGTCAAGGCTTATCTCTCCTCCTATCTTGGTTGCACCTAACTCGGAGTTACCTTTTGAGTTATCTTGTGATGCTTCTAATGAGGCCTTGGGAGCCATGCTCGGACAAAGACATGATTCCTTACCTCGAGTGATTGCTTATGCATCTAAGACTCTGGATAGAGCTCAAAGGAATTATACAACAACAGAAAAGGAATTATTTGCCATTGTCTTCGGTCTAGACAAGTTTCGGCAATACTTACTTCATTCCAGAGTAATTGTGTTCACAGATCATGCAGTTGTCCGATATTTGTTATCTAAGCCACAAACAAAGCCCAGGCTCTTGAGATGGGTGTTGCTGCTACAAGAGTTTGAGGTGGAAATTAAAGACAGAACTGGACGGGAGAACTTAGTAGCTGATCATTTGAGCAGATTGCCAATGGATGTGGAAGGTGCTGATGATTCTTCTCTTGTTTGTGACACCTTCCCAGATGCTTTATTGTGTGCCTTTAATGCGAAGAAGGATCCGTGGTATGCTCATCATGTGAACTATCTGGTTGCTGAAGTCACTTCACCCTCTTTGAACAAGCATCAAGTTCAAAAGTTGAAAAGAGATGCTAGCTACTATATTTGGGACGAGCCACGCTTGTGGAGACTATGTAACGATCAAATAATCAGGAAGTGTGTGCAAGATGATGAAGTCCCATCAATCCTGGAGTTTTGTCATTCGCTAGCTTGTGGAGGACACTTTGGTGCTAAAAAGACTTCAAGGAAGATTCTGGAGGCCGGTTTCTATTGGCCTACTCTATTTAAGGACGCTTATGAGTATTGCAAGTCTTGTGACAAGTGCCAGAGGTTCGGGAGCTTTGGGAAGAGACAGGAGATGCCTCAAGTGCCGATGTTGTATTGTGACCCTTTTGATGTTTGGGGTATAGACTTCATGGGACCTTTTCCCCCATCCAACGGCTACACATATATCCTGCTGGCGGTGGATTACCTATCTAGGTGGGTGGAAGCTGTGCCAACCAGGGCTAATGATGCAAGGGCCGTGTTGAAATTACTGAAGTCTAATATCTTTTGCCGGTTCGGAGTTCCAAGAGCTTTGGTGAGTGATCAAGGTTCTCATTTTTGTAACAAGCTCATGTCTTCATTGCTCAGCCAATTTGGGGTGAATCACAAGGTTTCTACACCTTACCACCCTCAAACCAATGGAGAAGCCTAGGTGAGCAATAGACAAATCAAGAACATCCTTGAGCGAATTGTGAAGCCAAGTAGGAAAGATTGGAGCTTGAGACTTGAAGAAGCTCTTTGGGCATATAGGACTTCATTTAAGACTCCTATTGGCATGTCTCCTTATCGGCTCATATATGGAAAAGCATGTCATTTACCAGTTGAGCTACAACACAAGTCTTATCGGGCAGTGAAATCTTGTATTGAAGATATGGATGTTGCAGCTCAAGAGAGGCAATTGACTCTGAGTGAACTTGAGGAGCTTAGGAATGAGGCATATGAGAACTCGAGGATCCTGAAAGAGAAGACTAAGGCCATTCATGATAGTGGCATTCTGAGGAAGCAGTTCAAGGAGGGAGATCTTGTCTTGTGCTACCGTGTGAGATTCAAATTTTGTGGAGGAGGCAAGCTTAAAGACAAGTGGCAGGGGCCTTATGAAGTGCTCAAGTCTCATGACTTTGGGATGGTTGAGATCAAGAGTCTCAAAGATGGCCGAGTGTACAAAGTCAATGGCCACTTGCTCAAGTTATATAAGGAGAATTTCCAGCCTCCCTAAAGGTCGTTTCTTTCCTTTCCTCATTTATTTTCTTATCGCAAATTCTTAAGTGTGGGGGAAGGTGTTAGTATTAGAAAAAATTAGAATTGTGTTTCTGTGTTTAAGATTTTATTTAGGTTTGCTTTAGTATGATGTTTTAGGTTGTTAGAAAAATTTTCACTAGTGCTGGGGGATGTCTATAAGCTTCTGGAAGTGTCATTTTGGGAAATAGAGGATCTTGCATCCGGAAGTGTTTTTGCTTCCGGAAGCTCTCACTTAGATCTTACTATTCAGGATCAGATTGTGTTTACTTTGCTTCCGCTAGGGGATTCATTCTTGCTTCCACAGTGCATCCGAAAGCATTTTTGCTTCCGGTAGCATTTTTATATCCGCTAGGGATGAAACTAGAATCTGAACCCAGAGTGACTTCCTACAGCCATTTTTTTTGCTTCCGGTAGCATCTTTGCTTCCGGAAGCTTAATAGCTTGAGTCTGAATTCAGTTAGGCTTCCTGAGCGTCAGTGAGTAAAAATAAAACTATATTATTAAGTTGTGTTTAGTGTAGTATTGTGAATAATACATATGACCATTTGTTTGTTTGAACTGCCCTGCCTTTTATGTTGCTGCTTTGCCTTTGAAATGCATCTTCCTACTTGATTTGATTGGTCCATTGAGGACAATGCATGCTTTAAGTGTGGGGGAGGTGTGTTATGTGCTTAAAAGCGGTTTATTTCAAAGATCACACACTTAATTTTTGGACTTCATTGGCATAATTTGCTAAAAAATTATTGACTTGATTATGGCTTTTGAAAGCAAATGGAATTGTCCTCTAGTGTGTAAGTAGAATTTTTGGAATGATTACTTAGGGCATTGCATGGGGCACTTTTAAGGTATAAAGAGGGTGTTAGTTTCCCATTTAACTTTTCTTAAGGAAGAAGTGACTGATTAGAGTAAGCCATAAATGTGAGAAGCCCCCAACCGAATTGAGTGGGCCAATAGTTACTTGACCTCCTAGAACTTGTCCTAACTCTTGTTCAAGATCACAATGCATGGCATGATTGAAAATGAAAGGGGCGTTTCTTTCTAAACCCTCATGACCCAAACACTAAGCCAACCAAAAATATTATCCTTTGATTAACCCCTTTGGGCCATTCACTTTTCTTCTCTATCACCTTGACCAATGTGTGAATAAGTGACTATAGCATATGCTTGCATTTATATTAGTATTGTATTGTTGTATCTTGTGAAAAGCATGTTACATGTGAGAACAAGAAAAGAGGCCGAGAGCCCTTGAGTGAAAAAGAAGAAAAGAGAGGTGACCAAAGGCCAAGAAAAAGCAAAAGAAAAGAAAAAAAAAATAATAAGGCCGAAGGCCTAAGTAAAAAGAGAGAGAAAGAAAAGCACAAAGTGCTTATGCATGCCAAAGGCATAAGAGTGAAAAGAAAAATGAGAGAAGCACAAAGTGCTTGAAAAATAGAGATGTAGCATGCTTAGTGAAATTGTATTCATTGTATTGCATTCATATGTGGTGGTTACTTGTTCATATTATTGGTCATTGACTACTTTCCATCATTCATCATTCATTATTAGCCTTCCATTCAACCCATAAAGTCCCCTAGATTTGGTTATGTCATGCATAATAATGGGTGGAGAACTTAGAGCTATTACAAGCCTATGGTGATGGTCAAGTGCATTGAGCCAAAGAGTGATCACAAGTTCCTAGTTAGGCATTTTTCCTAACTTGAGTGAATGAGTGTAAACACTTTATCCGGTGAGGAAAAATCTCAATTGGCACTCCTCCTTGATTCTAGTTGATTGTTAAACTTGCATTCACTTTGTATTCTTAGATTTGGCCCATGCGAAGCTTTAGGGAAAGGTTCAAGAAGATCAACTTGTACTCTATGATAATTCCAATTGCCTTCACTATGCTTGATGATTAAGTTAGTCTTTTTACATGACTTTGCCCGGAGTGCAAAGATTAAGTGTGGGGGATTTGATTGGACCAAATTTCATACCTTTAAGCATGTGCATTTGAGCTTAATTAGTGTGGTTTATTTGTTATATTTGATCATTATTGGTACATTTTCATGCGCATGCTTATGTGTAAATATTTGAAGAATAATAGCCTTATTACTTGCATTTTATGAAACCAAGGGTATTTTGGTCATTTTGACTATGTGATGTGTTTTTCATGTAGGGGGTCCCAAGTGGGCCCCATACACCCTTGGTGGAGCTTCAGTGGAGATAACTTGGCAAGGAATGAAATGCGTGGCTGTCACCCAAGAGGGGGGGTGAATTGGGTGATGGAATAAAAACTTTATTTCTTTTCGAAAGACTGCTTGTGCTTGGTGATGATGTTACTGAGTAATGGTATGCACAAGTCAGTATGTTATGTGATGCAAAATAGAATGTTTAAATGTAAGTTTATGCACACATAAATTTATCCTGGTTCGGTCACCCAGACCTACATCCAGTCCCCAGGCTCCACCTGAGATTTTCAATCCACTATTCTTGTTTAAACCAGGCACAAGAGAAGCCTTTACACTTTAGGTTTTACGAGCACGGGTTCACCTAACAACCCACAGGTTTTACAACGGGTTCACCTGCAAACCTTACAAACGCAAGTTTTACGGGCTAACTTGCAACCTATGGAGATTTAGAAAACTTCTAAATGCTCCCCCTTACAAAATGTAAGATTACAATTATGTTCACTCTATGAACTGATTGTGCTAAACACTTAAGCTCGAATGACTCTCTCTAAGAGTAGATGATGTTACTCACTTAAGCACAAAAGAATCACTCTCTAAGAATATTACATATCTAAGTCCGAGAGTAGAAGATGAGAGAAATGTAGAATAGTGTTTCAGACAATAAGCTCTGTTCTCTCTCTCTCTTAGTTCTTCTGAATGTAGATGTTCCTTTTATACCAGCCTCTGAATATCCAACCGTTGGAGAGGCAATAAGGCCGTTTGAATATAGCCGTTGGGCCTTGTTTACGTTGTCCTCATTAATGCACAGCAGAGTTGACTTTGCTTTATCTGAATAGGGTGCTTTGTCCAGCTGTTCTGTCAACACTGTTCTGACAACACTGTTCTGGCAAAAGTCGTTCTAACATCTATACACTGTACGGTCTGACTCTTGCTTGTTGTCAGATGAGGACTTCGTTCCTCAAGCATAAGTCCAGGATGCTAAGAGACTTACTATCGGAAGTTCTCTTGCTAACTGAAGTGAAGCTCGTGGACTCTAACATTCTGCTTGCTATCATAGAGGAACTTTGTCTTCCAAGCACTTGTCCATGAATGATAAGAGTGCTTTGCTATTGGATGCTCTCTTGCTATCAGAAGCTCTCTTATGGACTCCGACTCTTGTGGGTAGTATGAGCTTTGACACCTTGAGTGAATCTTCAGATTATGTTCTCATACTCCTCATGCTTGGTAGGTAACAATGTTGTTTGAATATCTGTTATCCTTTTGTTACCGTTGGAAGGAACATCTTCTTAAATGCTCAGCAGGGTTGACTTGCTTTATCTCTGAAAAGTAGTCCTGACACCTCTGCTCTGATGAAAGCATTCTGACTTCCGAGTATGTGACATTTACTCTTGTACTCTTGCTGACGGATGATCATCGTTCATCCGGAAGTGTCAATCTTGCTCTGCAAGTGTTAATCTCTGAAATCCAATGCCAAGAGTCTTTGCATCCGGAAGCTCAGTTGCATCCGGAAGTGTGATTAAGTTCTGCACATACTGGTTAGTCCAACATAGCAATATATATAATCAGATATAGTAAAACTATACATGTTGTGGGAAGTTTGCTATGGGAAGTAGTCTTACTTAGACTATGTTCTGACTTAGTGTAATGTCTACTGACTCTAAGGGATCTCTATTCCAATAGTCAGCTTAAGTCTCGTTAGTTTACTCTAAGTCTTCCTAAGTGACTCAGTGTGTCATTCATGCTATGTATATTAAGTCAACACACAATCACATGAAGTGGGAGTTTACTTAGTCTAGGATGTATCCGGAAGCACTTCTACATCCGGAAGTACTTTCACTTGATGAAGGATCTAGCTCACCATCACTTACTCTCGCTCAGTGTATTTCATTCCAACAGTCAGCGCTAGTCACTGAGCTATCGGAAGCACTTTTACTTGTCGTGGTGAGCTTACTGTCACTTAGGGTTATACTTCTTTTATCAGCCTGTGCGAGTCTAAATCTAACAGGAAGCAATTTCGCTTGACGAGGCTGATTCACTGACGCTTGGGGATATATCTATTCTGTCAGCCTGCATCAGTCTAAATCCAACAGGAAGTGTTTTCACTTGGCGAAGTAGACTCACTGACGCTTGGGGTAATATCTATTCTATCGCTTTGCGCCAGTCTAAGTCTAACAGGAAGTAAACTCACTTCCGGTTGAGTCATAGCCTAGTCTTAAGGTTTTTGTACATCTAATGCTCCTAGACTGAGTTATGACTAAGTGAAGTGCTTGCTGTCGCTGAGGGATGAGACATTCATCCGCGAGCGCTAGTCCTAGTCCATCCGGAAGTGATTCCGCATCCGGTTGTGATTCCGCTGTGGGATGAGTCTTTCATCCGTGAGCGCTAGTCTTAATTCATTCGGAAGTGAATCCGCATCCGGTTGTGACTAAACTTAGGATTCAGTGTTAGCAATCTAGACTGGGTTCTAACCAAGTGTCTCACTTGGTTCCGTTTGCGTTCTATGGGATGTGTACTCCATCCGCGAGCTCTAGTGCTAATACTTCCGGAAGTGATCTTGCATTCGCAAGTGATCTAACTCAGGATTCTAACCATGTCATCTAATCCTTCCTAAGTGTTGATTAAACTTAGATCACTTCCAGAGCTATATTTCATTCCCAGTTCTCTCCCCAGATATCTTATCTTTCAGCTCTAGACATCTCATGTCTCATCTCTAGACATCTCGTGTCTCATTTCTCTCCCCCTTTTGGCTTCATCAAAATTCAACAAGTGCAAGCTAGCCTTAGGGATGTGGATACTTCTATCGTTCTCCTAGGAATTGGCTTTCTACCTAATATTTCTCCCTATTCTCCCTAAGTATTATGTAGGATAACTAAACAGTGTGAGACAGAAGGAAGAAAATATTGATTCAGTATTTTAAGTGTGTTTACTCTCCCTAACCATTATGCAAGATAACAGAACATGTTTTGCAAGAATTAAGTCTAGATCAAAACATACAAAAACAGTTCTCTTTTTGAAGGTGAAAGTTCCTTTTTAAATATAAAAGACATCAAAAGTAATTTTGACCCTCTTGAAATGATTAACATGATATCAAAATAATTTTGGTGCGTTTAAAATGATGATTATGATATCAATTGAAAATTTGTGATTTTTAAATTCGTGATACCAAATGAAATGATTGAATGCCAAGTGAAATTTGTGATACCATGTGAAAAATGAAATCAAGTCAAATGAAATTTGTGAGTTTAAAGTGCCAAAAATAATTTCCAAATAATTGCATCACAGCATCTCAAGAGTTTATTATCTATGACAGCATGCAACTCTCTATTTTCAAGGGATCATTATCGAGTAATGTCCTTTACTTCTCTTCTATATTAAGGTTAATCATTACTGAATCAAGAAAGGAAGCATATAAGAGAGGTATGTTATCAATTTACTTTCCAGCGTGTCATATAAAGGATACAGATGTGTGAGCTAGGATGATTTTCTAAAGCAGTGAATGATTTTGAAGTCAATGCAGATTGAGCAAAGAAATCCTAAATTGACACCCTTACCAATGCCATGTATGCATCATATATAAGAGATGGTAAGGTGTAGATGTTACCACAGATGAGGAATCTCCAGACTCTATTAGACTCATGAATCTTAATCATATGCAGATAAGCATGCTTCCTGACATCTTCAAGAGATGTGCTATCTCAAGTGGAGACCCCTAGTGCAAGTGCTTTGATGATTCGCTTCGGCAAGCTGAGCTACAACCAAAAGCAGACATGACTGGGCAGTCACTCTACTCTTCCCATGGTTCAATAGTTGGCCTGCTATCGAAAGCGCTGATTGTTGCGAAAGCATCCTTGCTCAAACTTGATGATTGGGCCTTCATGTGCTTGAGGAAACAAGTGCTTTTCTGATGGTCAGTGAAAGAACTTAAGATTTAACATTGGAGACCATCCTCTGGACATTCAAGTCAATCTGTGTTAATCACCACAAGTTAATAATTTTAAGAAATCATGCTTGCTAGTTGGTTTAAGAAAATATGAACAATGATTATGTGAAAACTAATTTTGAAATTGTCTATACGTTCACATAGTTTCACTATCAAGACATGAACTCTATTTATACTCTCATAGATAAATATCAATGTTTTAGTACAAGGAGTATCAAACAGGTGGCATACTTTCAGAGTTTCATAAGCAAGTATAGTTCAATAAATATGCCTCAAGGATGTTCATGTTAGATCATGAAGACATGTGAATTTTTAACACAATGAAATTTTGAAAAATCTTCATCCTCACAAAAATGAAATACTGGAAATTTTCATGCTCACAGAATAGTTTGATTTTAAGACTAAATTCGGTTTACAAAAACAACCAAATTTCAGCATATGATTACGAGAATAATTTCCAAATTTTTGCTCAAGTTCTTCTAGATATGCTCAGTGTGATCTCATTGTTCTTAGGATATCAACAAGCTTGAAATTAATACAGATTATAGCATGCTTGTGATTCTATGCCATGTTTTACAGATCTTAGCAGAGTTCAATTCAAGGCATTTCCTAAGATTTCTAATGCATGTCAGACAAGAGAGAGTCTATCCATTTAATTTCACAACAGAATATGTAAGGGATAGAAATGCTCATGTGTATTGGCGAGAGTTTCTCAGGGTTGGTATAGCCATTCCACACATCTTGATAAGAGACATTTTCGTTGTCATTCTCTCTTGGTTATATTCATTGTTCAAGCTTCAATAATCTGTGTCAACATTCTTAGACCACAAACTTGAACTGAGATCATTAGTAGATTGAGAACTTAAAGATGTAATTAAGAGGGATGTATTGTTCTCGAAACCATAGCTGCTTATGCATTGAAAAGCTTGATGCAAGAGATACCACATGAAATGGAAAATCAGAAATAACTTTTGAGTGCTATCATGAGGTATGGTTGTCATGTAGATTTAAAGAGGATCAGAATTTGTTTTGAAAGTTTGTATATCAAAAGGATCTTTCAAAAATCAAGGTGAATGCATAAACTATTTTCTTTCATGAAAGACGCCCTTAAAAGATTCGCTAAGCATATATGAGTAAAACTGTTAAGCCCATCATGCATTTACTACCCAAGTGATTGTTCGAGTAAAGAGGAAGGTAGGAATGATATCACCATCTATGCGTGACGAATGCTTTTCAAGACTTGACTGATTGTTCAGATGAGATAAAGTCCTGAGTCTTGCTGAACCTCGGAATTGTCTTTCCCAAGAAGATCTTCTATACTTATCCTTGGTTCGAAGCACTTTCTTCTGAGAGTTAGGATTCAAGTGCCTTTTCAATGTTGATCGAGGAGTCCACTCTCTCTTGTTCTTCTCAGGATAGTTGAATGGAACTTTGTGATAGCTCATCCTTGAGACAGAACCATTGTTCCTGGTGGTTGCACATTGCTTCTTATGATTGTACCAGGGGTTTTCAGCAGTTGCATTGCCACGAGTTCTCTCCTTTGGGGTAAGAGAAACTCTTGATCTTTCCTGCACAAGTAAGGCACTAGGAGGATGTTTTGGTACCCATTTGTACTTGGGTCCTACTTGGTTAGCACTGGACCTTACTTGTCCTTTAGGAATCCATACAAATTTATTTCTCACATTTAGATTTCTTCTAAGACTGCATGTGTGAGAAATATGTCCTAATCTACCACAATAATGACAGATAATGGAATGATAATCAAAATGGGGTTTTCTATCATTATCATGATTAGTTTTCTTTAGAAAAGCTTTTTGTTCCTTTGAAATCTCAGTTTCTTTTGAAAGCTCTTCTTTTTCCTTCAACAAGTGTTTACAATCAAAACATTTTTCAAGACATGTTGAAGTTTTCCCTGCCGATCGTGGGCTAACTATCGGAACCACTAATTCTTTAAAAGAAACCTTGGAAACTTTGGACGTAGAAGAAGAAATTAGTTTTTCAAGTTTCCTATCTTTTTCTTGTAAGCCTAGAAGTTCTTTTGCAAGTTTACAATATTCGGTATATAACTCATTGTATGCATCTTGCAATTTAGAAAGTTCAAGTTCAGATCCAGATACCTCACTTTCTGAATCTTCTAGGCAGAAATGGATACTCTCCTCACTGAAGCCTGCTTCCTCAATATCAGCTTCCAGAAGCTCATCAGTAGATGATCCACAACGAGCACGAGTTGAGCTTTGGACAGCTGCGCTTTCAAGAGATGGGTTAGAAGCATATATCACATCAAGAGTATTCCAAATGTCTTTAGCACTAGAGCAATGTTTGATTTTCTGGAAATCATTTTCAGTTAAGCCTTTGTATAAAATTTGCATTGCTCTAATATTTAAGGAAAACAAATTTTTCTCCTTTTCAGTCCAGTTTCCTCTTGGTTTGAAATCAAAATCATTTTCAAAAATATCCCACATTTTCAAACTAGTGGATTGTATAAAACTTTCCATTCTTGCTTTCCACCAACAAAAATCAATATTTTCTAACACAGGTGGAATGGTATGATCAAAGCCTTTGGAAAACATTTTAACCCAAATCAGCCAAGGTCTTTACACTTGAGATCGTTGGATCCTTTAAACAAGTGACCTGCTCTGATACCAAATGAAATGCGTGGCTGTCACCCAAGAGGGGGGGTGAATTGGGTGATGGAATAAAAACTTTATTTCTTTTCGAAAGACTGCTTGTGCTTGGTGATGATGTTACTGAGTAATGGTATGCACAAGTCAGTATGTTATGTGATGCAAAATAGAATGTTTAAATGTAAGTTTATGCACACATAAATTTATCCTGGTTCGGTCACCCAGACCTACATCCAGTCCCCAGGCTCCACCTGAGATTTTCAATCCACTATTCTTGTTTAAACCAGGCACAAGAGAAGCCTTTACACTTTAGGTTTTACGAGCACGGGTTCACCTAACAACCCACAGGTTTTACAACGGGTTCACCTGCAAACCTTACAAACGCAAGTTTTACGGGCTAACTTGCAACCTATGGAGATTTAGAAAACTTCTAAATGCTCCCCCTTACAAAATGTAAGATTACAATTATGTTCACTCTATGAACTGATTGTGCTAAACACTTAAGCTCGAATGACTCTCTCTAAGAGTAGATGATGTTACTCACTTAAGCACAAAAGAATCACTCTCTAAGAATATTACATATCTAAGTCCGAGAGTAGAAGATGAGAGAAATGTAGAATAGTGTTTCAGACAATAAGCTCTGTTCTCTCTCTCTCTTAGTTCTTCTGAATGTAGATGTTCCTTTTATACCAGCCTCTGAATATCCAACCGTTGGAGAGGCAATAAGGCCGTTTGAATATAGCCGTTGGGCCTTGTTTACGTTGTCCTCATTAATGCACAGCAGAGTTGACTTTGCTTTATCTGAATAGGGTGCTTTGTCCAGCTGTTCTGTCAACACTGTTCTGACAACACTGTTCTGGCAAAAGTCGTTCTGACATCTATACACTGTACGGTCTGACTCTTGCTTGTTGTCAGATGAGGACTTCGTTCCTCAAGCATAAGTCCAGGATGCTAAGAGACTTACTATCGGAAGTTCTCTTGCTAACTGAAGTGAAGCTCGTGGACTCTAACATTCTGCTTGCTATCATAGAGGAACTTTGTCTTCCAAGCACTTGTCCATGAATGATAAGAGTGCTTTGCTATTGGATGCTCTCTTGCTATCAGAAGCTCTCTTATGGACTCCGACTCTTGTGGGTAGTATGAGCTTTGACACCTTGAGTGAATCTTCAGATTATGTTCTCATACTCCTCATGCTTGGTAGGTAACAATGTTGTTTGAATATCTGTTATCCTTTTGTTACCGTTGGAAGGAACATCTTCTTAAATGCTCAGCAGGGTTGACTTGCTTTATCTCTGAAAAGTAGTCCTGACACCTCTGCTCTGATGAAAGCATTCTGACTTCCGAGTATGTGACATTTACTCTTGTACTCTTGCTGACGGATGATCATCGTTCATCCGGAAGTGTCAATCTTGCTCTGCAAGTGTTAATCTCTGAAATCCAATGCCAAGAGTCTTTGCATCCGGAAGCTCAGTTGCATCCGGAAGTGTGATTAAGTTCTGCACATACTGGTTAGTCCAACATAGCAATATATATAATCAGATATAGTAAAACTATACATGTTGTGGGAAGTTTGCTATGGGAAGTAGTCTTACTTAGACTATGTTCTGACTTAGTGTAATGTCTACTGACTCTAAGGGATCTCTATTCCAATAGTCAGCTTAAGTCTCGTTAGTTTACTCTAAGTCTTCCTAAGTGACTCAGTGTGTCATTCATGCTATGTATATTAAGTCAACACACAATCACATGAAGTGGGAGTTTACTTAGTCTAGGATGTATCCGGAAGCACTTCTACATCCGGAAGTACTTTCACTTGATGAAGGATCTAGCTCACCATCACTTACTCTCGCTCAGTGTATTTCATTCCAACAGTCAGCGCTAGTCACTGAGCTATCGGAAGCACTTTTACTTGTCGTGGTGAGCTTACTGTCACTTAGGGTTATACTTCTTTTATCAGCCTGTGCGAGTCTAAATCTAACAGGAAGCAATTTCGCTTGACGAGGCTGATTCACTGACGCTTGGGGATATATCTATTCTGTCAGCCTGCGTCAGTCTAAATCCAACAGGAAGTGTTTTCACTTGGCGAAGTAGACTCACTGACGCTTGGGGTAATATCTATTCTATCGCTTTGCGCCAGTCTAAGTCTAACAGGAAGTAAACTCACTTCCGGTTGAGTCATAGCCTAGTCTTAAGGTTTTTGTACATCTAATGCTCCTAGACTGAGTTATGACTAAGTGAAGTGCTTGCTGTCGCTGAGGGATGAGACATTCATCCGCGAGCGCTAGTCCTAGTCCATCCGGAAGTGATTCCGCATCCGGTTGTGATTCCGCTGTGGGATGAGTCTTTCATCCGTGAGCGCTAGTCTTAATTCATTCGGAAGTGAATCCGCATCCGGTTGTGACTAAACTTAGGATTCAGTGTTAGCAATCTAGACTGGGTTCTAACCAAGTGTCTCACTTGGTTCCGTTTGCGTTCTATGGGATGTGTACTCCATCCGCGAGCTCTAGTGCTAATACTTCCGGAAGTGATCTTGCATTCGCAAGTGATCTAACTCAGGATTCTAACCATGTCATCTAATCCTTCCTAAGTGTTGATTATGTTCTCTTAAGTACTAGACCATATCACACCTTAGTCACCATCAAAACTTAAGATTCTAACAAGGAAGACTAGATGACAAGGACTCAGATTCACATCCGGAAGCACATTTACATCCGGAAGCATAGTTGCATCTGGAAGCAAAGTGTGATCCAGGAGCAGAAGTTACATCCGGAAGTGGATGTACATCCGGAAGTGAACGTTCTGAAGCTGGCGGACGCAGAGTTACATCCGGAAGCTTAAGCCTATCCGTCAGCGAGTACAAGAGCCAGACTGCACAAGGATCAGAAATGTCAGCTACTTTTCAGAAGTCTTTTGTGCAGAGTAAATTTAAGGCAAAGTCAGCCCTGCAGCTTGAAGGTACTTGGGAAGCATCTTTCCAAATGAGGCAAAATGGGCGCCAATGTCAAATTCAAATCTGGAGGCCTCATTAAGGGCAAAAAGGGAAGCACAATCACTTGGAGAAAAATGAGGAACCTTTAGAAATGCATGGAGATGAGATCTAGTCCACATTCATTCTCACCTTTTACCAAATACCAAAAATACCCTTTGGGCGATAATTCCAAAGTTACTCACCACTATAAAAGCCCAAATGTCACACACTCTAACTAACTTTTCTCATTCCCAATTTTCACTTTCTCTCTCCTCTAACAAACTCTCTCAACTCCATCTTCATCTTCTTCACTTTCTTCACTTCGCAAACCACCTCCATGGCCGCCATATCCTCTCACCTACCTTCATCCGCCTCCATCTCCATGTCAGGCTAGATCACCTAACCTTCTTCTCCAAGGAAATGTGCTTGTAGAATCAACATTTGGCTTCATATACTTGTAATTTGTTCTTTTAGGTTTCAAGCTAGATGTATATTTTTGCCTATGTAATGACCTTGATTTAGGCTTGTATAGGTTAGAATACCTTGAGATTTAGGTGTTCTACTTCATTTTAGCTTGAAATCTCTCTCTTAGGTTAAGGACATGAAAACCGAAGCTTAATTCTTGTAATTCCATGTATGTACATGTGTGCGATTTGCTTCCTTGTGTATGCGTGGAATGAATTTGTTTCCTAAATGCTAGATTTAGTATTTAGAGTTGTTTCTGGTATGTTCTTGGCTTGAAAGAGCTTAAGCCTTAATTAAATTAGTTAAACTCTTGTCAAATGCCCCACCAAAACAAGTTTTAAGCCCAATTGCTCGTTTTAGCCACTTATGGAACACAAGTTTTGTTTTTGATCTTTGTAATCTCGTTTTTCTGTTTTAGCGCCAAAACTATCTCAAGTGTGGTACTTTTGGTCAACAAACACCAAAAGTTTGTCAAATGGCCCACCAAAACAAGTTTTAAGCCCAATTGCTCGTTTTAGCCACTTATGGAACGCAAGTTTGGTTTTTGATCTTTGTAATCTGTTTTTTGTGTTTTAGCACCAAAAGTATCTCGATTGGGTTACTTTTGGTCAACAAACACCAAACGTTTGTAAAATTCACCACCAAAACAAGTTTTAAGCCCAATTGCTCGTTTTAGCCACTTGTGGAACGCAAGATTGGTTTTTGATCTTTGTAATCTCGTTTTTGTGTTTTAGCGCCAAAACTATCTCAAGTGTGGTACTTTTGGTCAACAAACACCAAAAGTTTGTCAAATGCCCCACCAAAACAAGTTTTAAGCCCAATTGCTCGTTTTAGGCCCAAGAAAAACGCAAGTTTTGTTTTTGATCTTTGTAAACTCCTTTTTGTGTTTTAGCGCTTAAAGTTTCTCAAGTGTGGTACTTTTGGTCAGCAAACACTAAAAGTTTGTCAAATACCCCACCAAAACAAGTTTTAAGCCCAATTTCTCGTTTTACCCACTTATGGAACACAAGTTTTGTTTTTGATCTTTGTAATCTCGTTTTTGTGTTTTAGCGCCAAAAGTATCTCAATTGGGGTACTTTTGGTCAACAAACACCAAACGTTTGTCAAATGCACCACCAAAACAAGTTTTAAGCCCAATTGCTCGTTTTAGCCACTTATGGAACGCAAGTTTGGTTTTTGATCTTTGTAATCTCATTTTTGTGTTTTAGCGCCAAAACTATCTCAAGTGTGGTACTTTTGGTCAGCAAACACCAAAAGTTTGTCAAATGGCCCACAAAAACAAGTTTTAAGCCCAATTGCTCGTTTTAGCCACTTATGGAACGCAAGTTTGGTTTTTGATCTTTGTAATCTTTTTTTTGTGTTTTAGCGCCAAAACTATCTCAAGTGGGGTACTTTTGGTCAACAAACACCTAAAGTTTGTCAAATGCCCCACCAAAACAAGTTTTAAGCCCAATTGCTCGTTTTAGCCACTTATGGAACGCAAGTTTGGTTTTTGATCTTTGTAATCTCGTTTTTGCGTTTTAGAGCCAAAACTATCTCAAGTGGGTACTTTTGGTCAACAAACACCAAAAGTTTGTCAAATGCCCCACCAAAACAAGTTTTAAGCCCAATTGCTCGTTTTAGCCACTTATGGAACGCAAGTTTGGTTTTTGATCTTTGTAATCTCGTTTTTGTGTTTTAGCGCCAAAAGTATCTCAATTGGGGTGCTTTTGGTCAACAAACACCAAACGTTTGTCAAATGCACCACCAAAACAAGTTTTAAGCCCAATTGCTCGTAAGCCAACGCAAGTTTGGTTTTTGATCTTTGTAATCTCATTTTTGTGTTTTAGCGCCAAAACTATCTGAAGTGTGGTACTTTTGGTCAACAAACACCAAAAGTTTGTCAAATGCCCCACCAAAGCTAGTTTTAAGCCCAATTGCTCGTTTTAGCCACTTATGGAACGCATGTTTGGTTTTTGATCTTTGTAATCTCGTTTTTGTGTTTTAGCGCCAAAACTATCTCAAGTGTGGTACTTTTGGTCAACAAACACCAAAAGTTTGTCAAATGCCCCACCAAAACAAGTTTTAAGCCCAATTGCTCGTTTTAGGCCCAAGAGAAACGCAAGTTTTGTTTTTGATCTTTGTAAACTCCTTTTTGTGTTTTAGCGCTTAAAGTTTCTCAAGTGTGGTACTTTTGGTCAACTAACACTAAAAGTTTGTCAAATACCCCACGAAAACAAGTTTTAAGCCCAATTAATCGTTTTAGCCACTTATGGAACACAAGTTTTGTTTTTGATCTTTGTAATCTCGTTTTTGTGTTTTAGCGCCAAAAGTATCTCAGTTGGGGTACTTTTGGTCAACAAACACCAAACGTTTGTCAAATGCACCACCAAAACAAGTTTTAAGCCCAATTGCTCGTTTTAGCCACTTATGGAACGCAAGTTTGGTTTTTGATCTTTGTAATCTCATTTTTGTGTTTTAGCGCCAAAACTATCTCAAGTGTGGTACTTTTGGTCAATAAACACCAAAAGTTTGTCAAATGGCCCACCAAAACTGATTTTAAGCCCAATTGCTCGTTTTAGCCACTTATGGAACGCAAGTTTGGTTTTTGATCTTTGTAATCTTTTTTTTGTGTTTTAGCACCAAAAGTATCTCAATTGGGGTACTTTTGGTCAACAAACACCAAACGTTTGTAAAATTCACCACCAAAACAAGTTTTAAGCCCAATTGCTCGTTTTAGCCACTTGTGGAACGCAAGATTGGTTTTTGATATTTGTAATCTCCTTTTTGTGTTTTAGCGCCAAAACTATCTCAAGTGTGGTAGTTTTGGTCAACAAACACCAAAAGTTTGTCAAATGCCCCACCAAAACAAGTTTTAAGCCCAATTGCTCGTTTTAGCCAGTTATGGAACCCAAGTTTGGTTTTTGATCTTTGTAATCTCGTTTTTGTGTTTTAGCGCCAAAACTATCTCAAGTGTGGTACTTTTGGTCAACAAACACCAAAAGTTTGTCAAATGCCCCACCAAAACAAGTTTTAAGCCCAATTGCTCGTTTTAGGCCCAAGAAAAACGCAAGTTTTGTTTTTTATCTTTGTAAACTTCTTTTTGTGTTTTAGCGCTTAAAGTTTCTCTGGTACTTTTGGTCAGCAAACACTAAAAGTTTGTCAAATACCCCACCAAAACAAGTTTTAAGCCCAATTTCTCGTTTTACCCACTTATGGAACACAAGTTTTGTTTTTGATCTTTGTAATCTCGTTTTTGTGTTTTAGCGCCAAAAGTATCTCAATTGGGGTACTTTTGGTCAACAAACACCAAACGTTTGTCAAATGCACCACCAAAACAAGTTTTAAGCCCAATTGCTCGTTTTAGCCACTTGTGGAACGCAAGATTGGTTTTTGATATTTGTAATCTCGTTTTTGCGTTTTAGAGCCAAAACTATCTCAAGTGGGTACTTTTGGTCAACAAACACCAAAAGTTTGTCAAATGCCCCACCAAAACAAGTTTTAAGCCCAATTGCTCGTTTTAGCCACTTATGGAACGCAAGTTTGGTTTTTGATCTTTGTAATCTCGTTTTTGTGTTTTAGCGCCAAAAGTATCTCAATTGGGGTGCTTTTGGTCAACAAACACCAAACGTTTGTCAAATGCACCACCAAAACAAGTTTTAAGCCCAATTGCTCGTAAGCCAACGCAAGTTTGGTTTTTGATCTTTGTAATCTCATTTTTGTGTTTTAGCGCCAAAACTATCTGAAGTGTGGTACTTTTGGTCAACAAACACCAAAAGTTTGTCAAATGCCCCACCAAAGCTAGTTTTAAGCCCAATTGCTCGTTTTAGCCACTTATGGAACGCATGTTTGGTTTTTGATCTTTGTAATCTCGTTTTTGTGTTTTAGCGCCAAAACTATCTCAAGTGTGGTACTTTTGGTCAACAAACACCAAAAGTTTGTCAAATGCCCCACCAAAACAAGTTTTAAGCCCAATTGCTCGTTTTAGGCCCAAGAGAAACGCAAGTTTTGTTTTTGATCTTTGTAAACTCCTTTTTGTGTTTTAGCGCTTAAAGTTTCTCAAGTGTGGTACTTTTGGTCAACAAACACTAAAAGTTTGTCAAATACCCCACGAAAACAAGTTTTAAGCCCAATTAATCGTTTTAGCCACTTATGGAACGCAAGTTTTGTTTTTGATCTTTGTAATCTCGTTTTTGTGTTTTAGCGCCAAAAGTATCTCAGTTGGGGTACTTTTGGTCAACAAACACCAAACGTTTGTCAAATGCACCACCAAAACAAGTTTTAAGCCCAATTGCTCGTTTTAGCCACTTATGGAACGCAAGTTTGGTTTTTGATCTTTGTAATCTCATTTTTGTGTTTTAGCGCCAAAACTATCTCAAGTGTGGTACTTTTGGTCAATAAACACCAAAAGTTTGTCAAATGGCCCACCAAAACTGATTTTAAGCCCAATTGCTCGTTTTAGCCACTTATGGAACGCAAGTTTGGTTTTTGATCTTTGTAATCTTTTTTTTGTGTTTTAGCACCAAAAGTATCTCAATTGGGGTACTTTTGGTCAACAAACACCAAACGTTTGTAAAATTCACCACCAAAACAAGTTTTAAGCCCAATTGCTCGTTTTAGCCACTTGTGGAACGCAAGATTGGTTTTTGATATTTGTAATCTCCTTTTTGTGTTTTAGCGCCAAAACTATCTCAAGTGTGGTAGTTTTGGTCAACAAACACCAAAAGTTTGTCAAATGCCCCACCAAAACAAGTTTTAAGCCCAATTGCTCGTTTTAGCCACTTATGGAACCCAAGTTTGGTTTTTGATCTTTGTAATCTCGTTTTTGTGTTTTAGCGCCAAAACTATCTCAAGTGTGGTACTTTTGGTCAACAAACACCAAAAGTTTGTCAAATGCCCCACCAAAACAAGTTTTAAGCCCAATTGCTCGTTTTAGGCCCAAGAAAAACGCAAGTTTTGTTTTTGATCTTTGTAAACTTCTTTTTGTGTTTTAGCGCTTAAAGTTTCTCAAGTGTGGTACTTTTGGTCAGCAAACACTAAAAGTTTGTCAAATACCCCACCAAAACAAGTTTTAAGCCCAATTTCTCGTTTTACCCACTTATGGAACACAAGTTTTGTTTTTGATCTTTGTAATCTCGTTTTTGTGTTTTAGCGCCAAAAATATCTCAATTGGGGTACTTTTGGTCAACAAACACCAAACGTTTGTCAAATGCACCACCAAAACAAGTTTTAAGTCCAATTGCTCGTTTTAGCCACTTATGGAACGCAAGTTTGGTTTTTGATCTTTGTAATCTCATTTTTGTGTTTTAACGCCAAAACTATCTCAAGTGTGGTACTTTTGGTCAGCAAACACCAAAAGTTTGTCAAATGGCCCACAAAAACAAGTTTTAAGCCCAATTGCTCGTTTTAGCCACTTATGGAACGCAAGTTTGGTTTTTGATCTTTGTAATCTTTTTTTTGTGTTTTAGCACCAAAAGTATCTCAATCGGGGTACTTTTGGTCAACAAACACCAAACGTTTGTAAAATTCACCACCAAAACAAGTTTTAAGCCCAATTGCTCGTTTTAGCCACTTATGGAACACAAGTTTGGTTTTTGATCTTTGTAATCTCGTTTTTGTGTTTTAGCGTCAAAACTATCTCAAGTGTGGTACTTTTGGTCAATAAACACCAAAAGTTTGTCAAATGCCCCACCAAAACAAGTTTTAAGCCCAATTGCTCGTTTTAGCCACTTATAGAACGTAAGTTTGTATTTTGATCTTTGTAATCTCGTTTTTGTGTTTTAGCGCCAAAACTATCTCAAGTGGGGTACTTTTGGTCAACAAACACCAAAAGTTTGTCAAATGCCCCACCAAAACAAGTTTTAAGCCCAATTGCTCGTTTTAGCCACTTATGGAACGCAAGTTTGGTTTTTGATCTTTGTAATCTCGTTTTTGCGATTTAGAGCCAAAACTATCTCAAGTGGGTACTTTTGGTCAACAAACACCAAAAGTTTGTCAAATGCCCCACCAAAACAAGTTTTAAGCCCAATTGCTCGTTTTTGCCACTTATGGAACGCAAGTTTGGTTTTTGATCTTTGTAATCTCGTTTTTGCGTTTTAGAGCCAAAACTATCTCAAGTGGGTACTTTTGGTCAACAAACACCAAAAGTTTGTCAAATGCCCCACCAAAACAAGTTTTAAGCCCAATTGCTCGTTTTAGGCCCAAGAGAAACGCAAGTTTTGTTTTTGATCTTTGTGAACTCCTTTTTGTGTTTTAGCGCTTAAAGTTTCTCAAGTGTGGTACTTTTGGTCAACAAACACTAAAAGTTTGTCAAATACCCCACCAAAACAAGTTTTAAGTCCAATTGCTCGTTTTAGCCACTTATAGAACGTAAGTTTGGTTTTTGATCTTTGTAATCTCGTTTTTGTGTTTTTGCGCCAAAACTATCTCAAGTGGGGTACTTTTGGTCAACAAACACCAAAAGTTTGTCAAATGCCCCACCAAAACAAGTTTTAGGCCCAATTGCTCGTTTTAGCCACTTATGGAACGCAAGTTTGGTTTTTGATCTTTGTAATCTCGTTTTTGCGTTTTAGCGCCAAAACTATCTCAAGTGTGGTACTTTTGGTCAACAAACACCAAAAGTTTGTCAAATGCCCCACCAAAACAAGTTTTAAGCCCAATTGCTCGTTTTAGGCCCAAGAAAAACGCAAGTTTTGTTTTTGATCTTTGTAAACTTCTTTTTGTGTTTTAGCGCTTGAAGTTTCTCAAGTGTGTTACTTTTGGTCAGCAAACACTAAAAGTTTGTCAAATACCCCACCAAAACAAGTTTTAAGCCCAATTTCTCGTTTTACCCACTTATGGAACACAAGTTTTGTTTTTGATCTTTGTAATCTCGTTTTTGTGTTTTAGCGCCAAAAGTATCTCAATTGGGGTACTTTTGGTCAACAAACACCAAACGTTTGTCAAATGCACCACCAAAACAAGTTTTAAGCCCAATTGCTCGTTTTAGCCACTTATGGAACGCAAGTTTGGTTTTTGATCTTTGTAATCTCATTTTTGTGTTTTAGCGCCAAAACTATCTCAAGTGTGGTACTTTTGGTCAGCAAACACCAAAAGTTTGTCAAATGGCCCACAAAAACAAGTTTTAAGCCCAATTGCTCGTTTTAGCCACTTATGGAACGCAAGTTTGGTTTTTGATCTTTGTAATCTTTTTTTGTGTTTTAGCACCAAAAGTATCTCAATTGGGGTACTTTTGGTCAACAAACACCAAACGTTTGTAAAATGCACCACCAAAACAAGTTTTAAGCCCAATTGCTCGTTTTAGCCACTTATGGAACACAAGTTTGGTTTTTGATCTTTGTAATCTCGTTTTTGTGTTTTAGCGTCAAAACTATCTCAAGTGTGGTACTTTTGGTCAATAAACACCAAAAGTTTGTCAAATGCCCCACCAAAACAAGTTTTAAGCCCAATTGCTCGTTTTAGCCACTTATAGAACGCAAGTTTGTATTTTGATCTTTGTAATCTCGTTTTTGTGTTTTAGCGCCAAAACTATCTCAAGTGGGGTACTTTTGGTCAACAAACACCAAAAGTTTGTCAAATGCCCCACCAAAACAAGTTTTAAGCCCAATTGCTCGTTTTAGGCCCAAGAGAAACGCAAGTTTTGTTTTTGATCTTTGTGAACTCCTTTTTGTGTTTTAGCGCTTAAAGTTTCTCAAGTGTGGTACTTTTGGTCAACAAACACTAAAAGTTGGTCAAATACCCCACCAAAACAAGTTTTAAGTCCAATTGCTCGTTTTAGCCACTTATAGAACGCAAGTTTGGTTTTTGATCTTTGTAATCTCGTTTTTGTGTTTTTGCGCCAAAACTATCTCAAGTGGGGTACTTTTGGTCAACAAACACCAAAAGTTTGTCAAATGCCCCACCAAAACAAGTTTTAAGCCCAATTGCTCGTTTTAGCCACTTATGGAACGCAAGTTTGGTTTTTGATCTTTGTAATCTCGTTTTTGCGTTTTAGCGCCAAAACTATCTCAAGTGTGGTACTTTTGGTCAACAAACACCAAAAGTTTGTCAAATGCCCCACCAAAACAAGTTTTAAGCCCAATTGCTCGTTTTAGGCCCAAGAAAAACGCAAGTTTTGTTTTTGATCTTTGTAAACTTCTTTTTGTGTTTTAGCGCTTAAAGTTTCTCAAGTGTGGTACTTTTGGTCAACAAACACTAAAAGTTTGTCAAATACCCCACCAAAACAAGTTTTAAGCCCAATTTCTCGTTTTACCCACTTATGGAACACAAGTTTTGTTTTTGATCTTTGTAATCTCGTTTTTGTGTTTTAGCGCCAAAAGTATCTCAATTGGGGTACTTTTGGTCAACAAACACCAAACGTTTGTCAAATGCACCACCAAAACAAGTTTTAAGCCCAATTGCTCGTTTTAGCCACTTATGGAACGCAAGTTTGGTTTTTGATCTTTGTAATCTCATTTTTGTGTTTTAGCGCCAAAACTATCTCAAGTGTGGTACTTTTGGTCAACAAACACCAAAAGTTTGTCAAATGGCCCACAAAAACAAGTTTTAAGCCCAATTGCTCGTTTTAGCCACTTATGGAACGCAAGTTTGGTTTTTGATCTTTGTAATCTTTTTTTTGTGTTTTAGCACCAAAAGTATCTCAATTGGGGTACTTTTGGTCAACAAACACCAAACGTTTGTAAAATTCACCACCAAAACAAGTTTTAAGCCCAATTGCTCGTTTTAGCCACTTATGGAACACAAGTTTGGTTTTTGATCTTTGTAATCTCGTTTTTGTGTTTTAGCGTCAAAACTATCTCAAGTGTGGTACTTTTGGTCAATAAACACCAAAAGTTTGTCAAATGCCCCACCAAAACAAGTTTTAAGCCCAATTGCTCGTTTTAGCCACTTATAGAACGCAAGTTTGTATTTTGATCTTTGTAATCCCGTTTTTGTGTTTTAGCGCCAAAACTATCTCAAGTGGGGTACTTTTGGTCAACAAACACCAAAAGTTTGTCAAATGCCCCACCAAAACAAGTTTTAAGCCCAATTGCTCGTTTTAGGCCCAAGAGAAACGCAAGTTTTGTTTTTGATCTTTGTGAACTCCTTTTTGTGTTTTAGCGCTTAAAGTTTCTCAAGTGTGGTACTTTTGGTCAACAAACACTAAAAGTTTGTCAAATACCCCACCAAAACAAGTTTTAAGTCCAATTGCTCGTTTTAGCCACTTATAGAACGCAAGTTTGGTTTTTGATCTTTGTAATCTCGTTTTTGTGTTTTTGCGCCAAAACTATCTCAAGTGGGGTACTTTTGGTCAACAAACACCAAAAGTTTGTCAAATGCCCCACCAAAACAAGTTTTAAGCCCAATTGCTCGTTTTAGCCACTTATGGAACGCAAGTTTGGTTTTTGATCTTTGTAATCTCGTTTTTGCGTTTTAGCGCCAAAACTATCTCAAGTGTGGTACTTTTGGTCAACAAACACCAAAAGTTTGTCAAATGCCCCACCAAAACAAGTTTTAAGCCCAATTGCTCGTTTTAGGCCCAAGAAAAACGCAAGTTTTGTTTTTGATCTTTGTAAACTTCTTTTTGTGTTTTAGCGCTTAAAGTTTCTCAAGTGTGGTACTTTTGGTCAGCAAACACTAAAAGTTTGTCAAATACCCCACCAAAACAAGTTTTAAGCCCAATTTCTCGTTTTACCCACTTATGGAACACAAGTTTTGTTTTTGATCTTTGTAATCTCGTTTTTGTGTTTTAGCGCCAAAAGTATCTCAATTGGGGTACTTTTGGTCAACAAACACCAAACGTTTGTCAAATGCACCACCAAAACAAGTTTTAAGCCCAATTGCTCGTTTTAGCCACTTATGGAACGCAAGTTTGGTTTTTGATCTTTGTAATCTCATTTTTGTGTTTTAGCGCCAAAACTATCTCAAGTGTGGTACTTTTGGTCAGCAAACACCAAAAGTTTGTCAAATGCCCACAAAAACAAGTTTTAAGCCCAATTGCTCGTTTTAGCCACTTATGGAACGCAAGTTTGGTTTTTGATCTTTGTAATCTTTTTTTTGTGTTTTAGCACCAAAAGTATCTCAATTGGGGTACTTTTGGTCAACAAACACCAAACGTTTGTAAAATTCACCACCAAAACAAGTTTTAAGCCCAATTGCTCGTTTTAGCCACTTATGGAACACAAGTTTGGTTTTTGATCTTTGTAATCTCGTTTTTGTGTTTTAGCGTCAAAACTATCTCAAGTGTGGTACTTTTGGTCAATAAACACCAAAAGTTTGTCAAATGCCCCACCAAAACAAGTTTTAAGCCCAATTGCTCGTTTTAGCCACTTATAGAACGCAAGTTTGTATTTTGATCTTTGTAATCCCGTTTTTGTGTTTTAGCGCCAAAACTATCTCAAGTGGGGTACTTTTGGTCAACAAACACCAAAAGTTTGTCAAATGCCCCACCAAAACAAGTTTTAAGCCCAATTGCTCGTTTTAGCCACTTATAGAACGCAAGTTTGGTTTTTGATCTTTGTAATCCCGTTTTTGTGTTTTAGCGCCAAAACTATCTCAAGTGGGGTACTTTTGGTCAACAAACACCAAAAGTTTGTCAAATGCCCCACCAAAACAAGTTTTAAGCCCAATTGCTCGTTTTAGCCACTTATGGAACGCAAGTTTGGTTTTTGATCTTTGTAATCTCGTTTTTGCGTTTTAGCGCCAAAACTATCTCAAGTGTGGTACTTTTGGTCAACAAACACCAAAAGTTTGTCAAATGCCCCACCAAAACAAGTTTTAAGCCCAATTGCTCGTTTTAGGCCCAAGAGAAACGCAAGTTTTGTTTTTGATCTTTGTGAACTCCTTTTTGTGTTTTAGCGCTTAAAGTTTCTCAAGTGTGGTACTTTTGGTCAACAAACACTAAAAGTTTGTCAAATACCCCACCAAAACAAGTTTTAAGCCCAATTGCTCGTTTTAGCCACTTATGGAACGCAAATTTTGTTTTTGATCTTTGTAATCTCGTTTTTGTGTTTTAGCGCCAAAAGTATCTCAATTGGGGTACTTTTGGTCAACAAACACCAAACGTTTGTCAAATGCACCACCAAAACAAGTTTTAAGCTCAATTGCTCGTTTTAGCCACTTATGGAACGCAAGTTTGGTTTTTGATCTTTGTAATCTAGTTTTTGTGTTTTAGCGCCAAAAGTATCTCAATTGGGGTACTTTTGGTCAACAAACACCAAACGTTTGTCAAATGTCCCACCAAAGCTAGTTTTAAGCCCAATTGCTCGTTTTAGCCACTTATGGAACGCAAGTTTGGTTTTTGATCTTTGTAATCTCGTTTTTGTGTTTTAGCGCCAAAACTATCTCAAGTGTGGTACTTTTGGTCAACAAACACCAAGCGTTTGTCAAATGCACCACCAAAACAATTTTTAAGCCCAATTGCTCGTTTTAGCCACTTATGGAACCCAAGATTGGTTTTTGATATTTGTAATCTCCTTTTTTTGTTTTAACGCCAAAACTATCTCAAGTGTGGTACTTTTGGTCAACAAACACGAAAAGTTTGTCAAATGCCCCACCAAAACAAGTTTTAAGCCCAATTGCTCGTTTTAGCCACTTATGGAACGCAAGTTTGGTTTTTGATCTTTGTAATCTCGTTTTTGTGTTTTAGCGCCAAAAGTATCTCAATTGGGGTACTTTTGGTCAATAAACACCAAAAGTTTGTCAAATACCCCACCAAAACAAGTTTTAAGTCCAATTGCTCGTTTTAGCCACTTATAGAACGTAAGTTTGGTTTTTGATCTTTGTAATCTCGTTTTTGTGTTTTTGCGCCAAAACTATCTCAAGTGGGGTACTTTTGGTCAACAAACACCAAAAGTTTGTCAAATGCCCCACCAAAACAAGTTTTAAGCCCAATTGCTCGTTTTAGCCACTTATGGAACGCAAGTTTGGTTTTTGATCTTTGTAATCTCGTTTTTGCGTTTTAGCGCCAAAACTATCTCAAGTGTGGTACTTTTGGTCAACAAACACCAAAAGTTTGTCAAATGCCCCACCAAAACAAGTTTTAAGCCCAATTGCTCGTTTTAGGCCCAAGAGAAACGCAAGTTTTGTTTTTGATCTTTGTGAACTCCTTTTTGTGTTTTAGCGCTTAAAGTTTCTCAAGTGTGGTACTTTTGGTCAACAAACACTAAAAGTTTGTCAAATACCCCACCAAAACAAGTTTTAAGTCCAATTGCTCGTTTTAGCCACTTATAGAACGTAAGTTTGGTTTTTGATCTTTGTAATCTCGTTTTTGTGTTTTTGCGCCAAAACTATCTCAAGTGGGGTACTTTTGGTCAACAAACACCAAAAGTTTGTCAAATGCCCCACCAAAACAAGTTTTAAGCCCAATTGCTCGTTTTAGCCACTTATGGAACGCAAGTTTGGTTTTTGATCTTTGTAATCTCGTTTTTGTGTTTTAGCGCCAAAACTATCTCAAGTGTGGTACTTTTGGTCAACAAACACCAAAAGTTTGTCAAATGCCCCACCAAAACAAGTTTTAAGCCCAATTTCTCGTTTTAGGCCCAAAAAGAAACCCAAGTTTTGTTTTTGATCTTTGTGAACTCCTTTTTGTGTTTTAGCGCTTAAAGTTTCTCAAGTGTGGTACTTTTGGTCAACAAACACTAAAAGTTTGTCAAATACCCCACCAAAACAAGTTTTAAGTCCAATTGCTCGTTTTAGCCACTTATAGAACGTAAGTTTGGTTTTTGATCTTTGTAATCTCGTTTTTGTGTTTTTGCGCCAAAACTATCTCAAGTGGGGTACTTTTGGTCAACAAACACCAAAAGTTTGTCAAATGCCCCACCAAAACAAGTTTTAAGCCCAATTGCTCGTTTTAGCCACTTATGGAACGCAAGTTTGGTTTTTGATCTTTGTAATCTCGTTTTTGCGTTTTAGCGCCAAAACTATCTCAAGTGTGGTACTTTTGGTCAACAAACACCAAAAGTTTGTCAAATGCCCCACCAAAACAAGTTTTAAGCCCAATTGCTCGTTTTAGGCCCAAGAGAAACGCAAGTTTTGTTTTTGATCTTTGTGAACTCCTTTTTGTGTTTTAGCGCTTAAAGTTTCTCAAGTGTGGTACTTTTGGTCAACAAACACTAAAAGTTTGTCAAATACCCCACCAAAACAAGTTTTAAGCCCAATTGCTCGTTTTAGCCACTTATGGAACGCAAATTTTGTTTTTGATCTTTGTAATCTCGTTTTTGTGTTTTAGCGCCAAAAGTATCTCAATTGGGGTACTTTTGGTCAACAAACACCAAACGTTTGTCAAATGCACCACCAAAACAAGTTTTAAGCTCAATTGCTCGTTTTAGCCACTTATGGAACGCAAGTTTGGTTTTTGATCTTTGTAATCTAGTTTTTGTGTTTTAGCGCCAAAAGTATCTCAATTGGGGTACTTTTGGTCAACAAACACCAAACGTTTGTCAAATGTCCCACCAAAGCTAGTTTTAAGCCCAATTGCTCGTTTTAGCCACTTATGGAACGCAAGTTTGGTTTTTGATCTTTGTAATCTCGTTTTTGTGTTTTAGCGCCAAAACTATCTCAAGTGTGGTACTTTTGGTCAACAAACACCAAGCGTTTGTCAAATGCACCACCAAAACAATTTTTAAGCCCAATTGCTCGTTTTAGCCACTTATGGAACCCAAGATTGGTTTTTGATATTTGTAATCTCCTTTTTTTGTTTTAACGCCAAAACTATCTCAAGTGTGGTACTTTTGGTCAACAAACACGAAAAGTTTGTCAAATGCCCCACCAAAACAAGTTTTAAGCCCAATTGCTCGTTTTAGCCACTTATGGAACGCAAGTTTGGTTTTTGATCTTTGTAATCTCGTTTTTGTGTTTTAGCGCCAAAAGTATCTCAATTGGGGTACTTTTGGTCAATAAACACCAAAAGTTTGTCAAATACCCCACCAAAACAAGTTTTAAGTCCAATTGCTCGTTTTAGCCACTTATAGAACGTAAGTTTGGTTTTTGATCTTTGTAATCTCGTTTTTGTGTTTTTGCGCCAAAACTATCTCAAGTGGGGTACTTTTGGTCAACAAACACCAAAAGTTTGTCAAATGCCCCACCAAAACAAGTTTTAAGCCCAATTGCTCGTTTTAGCCACTTATGGAACGCAAGTTTGGTTTTTGATCTTTGTAATCTCGTTTTTGCGTTTTAGCGCCAAAACTATCTCAAGTGTGGTACTTTTGGTCAACAAACACCAAAAGTTTGTCAAATGCCCCACCAAAACAAGTTTTAAGCCCAATTGCTCGTTTTAGGCCCAAGAGAAACGCAAGTTTTGTTTTTGATCTTTGTGAACTCCTTTTTGTGTTTTAGCGCTTAAAGTTTCTCAAGTGTGGTACTTTTGGTCAACAAACACTAAAAGTTTGTCAAATACCCCACCAAAACAAGTTTTAAGTCCAATTGCTCGTTTTAGCCACTTATAGAACGTAAGTTTGGTTTTTGATCTTTGTAATCTCGTTTTTGTGTTTTTGCGCCAAAACTATCTCAAGTGGGGTACTTTTGGTCAACAAACACCAAAAGTTTGTCAAATGCCCCACCAAAACAAGTTTTAAGCCCAATTGCTCGTTTTAGCCACTTATGGAACGCAAGTTTGGTTTTTGATCTTTGTAATCTCGTTTTTGTGTTTTAGCGCCAAAACTATCTCAAGTGTGGTACTTTTGGTCAACAAACACCAAAAGTTTGTCAAATGCCCCACCAAAACAAGTTTTAAGCCCAA
Organism: Mimosa pudica; assembly: GCA_029929735.1. Taxonomy (NCBI): domain Eukaryota; kingdom Viridiplantae; phylum Streptophyta; class Magnoliopsida; order Fabales; family Fabaceae; genus Mimosa; species Mimosa pudica. The sequence goes on along the minus strand of JAKELP010000037.1, from coordinate 327,344 downwards.
TTTCTCGTTTTAGGCCCAAAAAGAAACCCAAGTTTTGTTTTTGATCTTTGTGAACTCCTTTTTGTGTTTTAGCGCTTAAAGTTTCTCAAGTGTGGTACTTTTGGTCAACAAACACCAAAAGTTTGTCAAATGCCCCACCAAAACAAGTTTTAAGCCCAATTGCTCGTTTTAGCCACTTATGGAACACAAGTTTTGTTTTTGATCTTTGTAATTTTGTTTTTGTGTTTTAGCACCAAAAGTATCTCAATTGGGGTACTTTTGGTCAACAAACACCAAACGTTTGTCAAATGCACCTCCAAAACAATTTTTAAGCCCAATTGCTCGTTTTAGCCACTTATGGAACCCAAGATTGGTTTTTGATATTTGTAATCTCCTTTTTGTGTTTTAGCGCCAAAACTATCTCAAGTGTGGTACTTTTGGTCAACAAACACCAAAAGTTTGTCAAATGCCCCACCAAAACAAGTTTTAAGCGGAATTGCTCGTTTTAGCCACTTATGGAACGCAAGTTTGGTTTTTGATATTTGTAATCTCCTTTTTGTGTTTTAGCGCCAAAACTATCTCAAGTGTGGTACTTTTGGTCAACAAACACCAAAAGTTTGTCAAATGCCCCACTAAGACAAGTTTTAAGCCCAAGTGCTCGTTTTAGCCACTTATGGAACGCAAGTTTGGTTTTTGATCTTTATAATCTCGTTTTTGTGTGGTTTTTGATATTTGTAATCTCCTTTTTGTGTTTTAGCGCCAAAACTATCTCTGTGGTACTTTTGGTCAATAAACACCAAAAGTTTGTCAAATGCACCACCAAAACAAGTTTTAAGCCCAATTGCTCGTTTTAGCCACTTATGGAACTCAAGTTTGGTTTTTGATCTTCATAATCTCGTTTTTGTGTGGTTTTTGATATTTGTAATCTCCTTTTTGTGTTTTAGCGCCAAAACTATCTCAAGTGTGGTACTTTTGGTCAATAAACACCAAAAGTTTGTCAAATACACCACCAAAACAAGTTTTAAGTCCAATTGCTCGTTTTAGCCACTTGTGGAACGCAAGATTGGTTTTTGATATTTGTAATCTCCTTTTTGTGTTTTAGCGCCAAAACTATCTCAAGTGTGGTACTTTTGGTCAACAAACACGAAAAGTTTGTCAAATGCCCCACCAAAACAAGTTTTAAACTCAATTGCTCGTTTTAGCCACTTCTGGAACGTAAGTTTGGTTTTTGATCTTTGTAATCTCGTTTTTGTGTTTTAGCGCCCAAAACTATCTCAAGTGGGGTACTTTTGGTCAAAAAACACCAAACGTTTGTCAAATGCACCACCAAAACAATTTTTAAGCCCAATTGCTCGTTTTAGCCACTTATGGAACCCAAGATTGGTTTTTGATATTTGTAATCTCCTTTTTGTGTTTTAGCGCCAAAACTATCTCAAGTGTGGTACTTTTGGTCAACAAACACCAAAAGTTTATCAAATGCCCCACCAAAACAAGTTTTAAGCAGTGATTTAACTCTTTTTCGTCGTCTAAAAAGAGCTAAAGCAAATAAAACTAAGAATTAAACTACAGTAGTTAGCAGCAAGTCCTAGGTCAATTCACAGTTTGGTTTTATCTCTTGCTTAGGTCAATTAATCACAAGTTAAGCAAATTATCGAACAGGTTTTGTGCAGGTTTTATATCTAAGACTAATTAAAACTAATTGAAACTACAACTAACAGAATTAGGTGAATGAGTGAAAGTATGGATGAGATGTACCTCCTTCTCCAAGTACTCCGTGCTTACGTTTAATCGGACTTCATATACTTGTTCTTCTTAATATAAACTAGTTAAATTCTCAAGATCTCTTTAATCAAAGAAGTCTACAAGAGTTTAACTAATTTAATTAAGGCTTAAGCTCTTTCAAGCCAAGAACATACCAAAAGCAACACTAAACACTAAATCTAGCATTTAGGAAACAAATTCATTCCACAAATGTAAGAGGAGCTAATCGCACACACATACATGTATGAAACTACAAGAATTAAGCCTCGGTTTTCATGTTCTCAACAATCAAGAGAGATTTCAAGCTAACATAAAGTAGAACACCTAAAACTAGATGTCTAACCTATGCACGCCTAAATCTAGACATACATAGGCAAAGATTTACATATAGCCTGAAACCTAAAAGAGAAAATTACAAGCATATGAAGCCATAGGTTGATTCTACAAGCACATTTCCTTGGAGAAGAAGGCTAGGCGATCTAGCCGGACATGGAGATGAAGGCGGATGAAGGTAGGTGTGAAGTTCTGGACATGGCGGAGATGAAGAAGATGAAGATGGAGTTGAGAGAGTTTGTTAGAGGAGAGAGAGAGTGAAAGTGAAGTGAGAGATCAGATATTTCAGGTGTGTCCAGGTCTGTCCAGGTGTGTCAAAAGTTAGTTACAATTGGGCTTTTATAGTGGTGAGTAACTTTGGAATTAACGCCCAAAGGGTATTTTTGGTATTTGGTAAAAAAATGAGAATGAATGTGGACTAGATCTCATCTCCATGCATTTCTAAAGGTTCCTCCTTTTTCTCCAAGTGATTGTGTTAGAATCTTAAGTTTTGATGGTGACTAAGGTATGATATGGTCTAGTACTTAAGAGAACATAATCAACACTTAGGAAGGATTAGATGACATGGTTAGAATCCTGAGTTAGATCACTTGCGAATGCAAGATCACTTCCGGAAGTATTAGCACTAGAGCTCGCGGATGGAGTACACATCCCATAGAACGCAAACGGAAGCAAGTGAGACACTTGGTTAGAACCCAGTCTAGATTGCTAACACTGAATCCTAAGTTTAGTCACAACCGGATGCGGATTCACTTCCGAATGAATTAAGACTAGCGCTCACGGATGAAAGACTCATCCCACAGCGGAATCACAACCGGATGCGGAATCACTTCCGGATGGACTAGGACTAGCGCTCGCGGATGAATGTCTCATCCCTCAGCGACAGCAAGCACTTCACTTAGTCATAACTCAGTCTAGGAGCATTAGATGTACAAAAACCTTAAGACTAAGCTATGACTCAACCGGAAGTGAGTTTACTTCCTGTTAGACTTAGACTGGCGCAGAGCGATGGAATAGATCTCACCCCAAGCATCAGTGAGTCTACTTCGCCAAGTGAAAGCACTTCCTGTTAGACTTAGACTGACGCAGAGCGATAGAATAGATATTACCCCAAGCGTCAGTGAGTCTACTTCGCCAAGTGAAAACACTTCCTGTTGGATTTAGACTGACGTAGGCTGACAGAATAGATATATCCCCAAGCGTCAGTGAATCAGCCTCGTCAAGCGAAATTGCTTCCTGTTAGATTTAGACTTGCACAGGCTGATAAAAGAAGTATAACCCTAAGTGACAGTAAGCTCACCACGACAAGTAAAAGTGCTTCCGATAGCTCAGTGACTAGCGCTGACTGTTGGAATGAAATACACTGAGCGAGAGTAAGTGATGGTGAGCTAGATCCTTCATCAAGTGAAAGTACTTCCGGATGTAGAAGTGCTTCCGGATACATCCTAGACTAAGTAAACTCCCACCTCATGTGATTGTGTGTTGACTTAATATACATAGCATGAATGACACACTGAGTCACTTAGGAAGACTTAGAGTAAACTAACGAGACTTAAGCTGACTATTGGAATAGAGATCCCTTAGAGTCAGTAGACATTACACTAAGTCAGAACATAGTCTAAGTAAGACTACTTCCCATAGCAAACTTCCCACAACATGTATAGCTTTACTATATCTGATTATATATATTGCTATGTTGGACTAACCAGTATGTGCAGAACCTAATCACACTTCCGGATGCAAATGAGCTTCCGGATGCAAAGACTCTTGGCATTGAACTTCAGAGATTAACACTTGCAGAGCAAGATTGCTACTTCCGGATGAACGATGATCATCCGTCAGCAAGAGTACAAGAGAAAATGTCACATACTCAGAAGTAAGAATGCTTTTGTCAGAGCAGAGGTGTCAGGACTACTTTTCAGTGATAAAGCAAGTCAACCCTGCTGAGCATTTAAGAAGATGTTCCTTCCAACGGTAACAAAAGGATAACAGATATTCAAACAACATTGTTACCTACCAAGCATGAGGAGTATGAGAACATAATCTGAAGATTCACTCAAGGTGTCAAAGCTCATACTACCCACAAGAGTCGGAGTCCATAAGAGAGCTTCTGATAGCAAGAGAGCATCCAATAGCAAAGCACTCTTATCATTCATGGACAAGTGCTTGGAAGACAAAGTTCCTCTATGATAGCAAGCAGAATGTTAGAGTCCACGAGCTTCACTTCAGTTAGCAAGAGAGCTTCCGATAGTAAGTCTCTTAGCATCCTGGACTTATGCTTGAGGAACGAAGTCCTCATCTGACAACAAGCAAGAGTCAGACCGTACAGTGTATAGATGTCAGAACGACTTTTGCCAGAACAGTGTTGTCAGAACAGTGTTGACAGAACAGCTGGACAAAGCACCCTATTCAGATAAAGCAAAGTCAACTCTGCTGTGCATTAATGAGGACAATGTAAACAAGGCCCAACGGCTATATTCAAACGGCCTTATTGCCTCTCCAACGGTTGGATATTCAGAGGCTGGTATAAAAGGAACATCTACATTCAGAAGAACTAAGAGAGAGAGAGAACAGAGCTTATTCTCTGAAACACTATTCTACATTCCTCTCATCTTCTACTCTCGGACTTTGATATGTAATATTCTTAGAGAGTGATTCTTTTGTGCTTAAGTGAGTAACATCATCTACTCTTAGAGAGAGTCATTCGAGCTTAAGTGTTTAGCACAATCAGTTCATAGAGTGAACATAATTGTAATCTTACATTTTGTAAGGGGGAGCATTTAGAAGTTTTCTAAATCTCCATAGGTTGCAAGTTAGCCCGTAAAACTTGCGTTTGTAAGGTTTGCAGGTGAACCCGTTGTAAAACCTGTGGGTTGTTAGGTGAACCCGTGTTCGTAAAACCTAAAGTGTAAAGGCTTCTCTTGTGCCTGGTTTAAACAAGAATAGTGGATTGAAAATCTCAGGTGGAGCCTGGGGACTGGATGTAGGTCTGGGTGACCGAACCAGGATAAATTTATGTGTGCATAAATTTACATTTAAACATTCTATTTTTGCATCACATAACATACTGACTTGTGCATACCATTACTCAGCAACATCATCACCAAGCACAAGCAGTCTTTCGAAAAGAAACAAAGTTTTTATTCCCTCACCCAATTCACCCCCCCCTCTTGGGTGACAGCCACGCATTTCATTTGGTATCAGAGCAGGTCACTTGTTTAAAGGATCCAACGATCTCAAGTGTAAAGACCTTGGCTGATTTGGGTTAAAATGTTTTCCAAAGGTTTTGATCATACCATTGTACCTAACTGTCCAAAGCTCAACTCGTGCTCTTTGTGGATCATCTACTGATGAGCTTCTGGAAGGTGATATTGAGGAAGTAGGCTTTAGTGAAGAGAGTAATTCATTTCTGCCTAGAAGATTCAAAAAGTGAGGGAAGATCAAGAGTTCCTCTTACCCCAGAGAAGAGAACTCGCGGTGACGCAATTGCTGAAAACCCCTGGTACAATCATAAGAAGCAATCGGCAACCATAAGGGACAATGGTTCTGTCTCATGGATGAGCTATCACAGAGTTCCATTCAACTACCCTGAGAAGAACAAGAGAGAGCGGATTCCTCGATCAACTTTTGAAGGATCTGTTGAATTTAGTGAGACTGTTGATCTGTAAAACCATTGTAGAACCCCTGGAGCTTCAACAGATTCTTGTCCAGATCAATCAATCAGAGTTAGATCAGTTATGGGCTAAAATGAACAAGGAGCATGAGCAAAATCAGAGAGAGATAGGCTAAGATAGCCATCCCTCAGACTTGACCAGGATGTCACTGCTGCCCTCAGAAGGGAATGAAGCGGATTGCCCAAGAAGGAAGGCTCGCCCTTGGGAAAGCCATCTGTTTCATGTGCCCCCAACAGTCTGCTAGCACAGAGGCAAGCTTGAGATAGCGCTTAGTGATCAACCTACGGAGATTCCCACTGCTGAGCCTATCTCCGTCTGCGCCAGCACCCAATCTGATTGAAGAGCTGTATATGAAGTATGGGTTCAAGAGGACAGAGATGCCAGTGGAAGTGATCACCAAGTGAATTCATCCCTCTGCACTAGCTCCAATCCATCCTATTAGCCTCAGCAAGACTTAGGACTGTACCTCTCTGAACAATTAGTCAAGTCTTGATAAGCATTCGTTACGCATAGATTTTGGTGCTGCTCTGAAAATAGAATCCTTGCATTGCCAACCAAAATCAAGCGAGCTACTGCTTGATGCGAATGGAGCTATGGTGATATCATTCTTACCCTCCTCTTTACTTGAATAATCACTAGGGTAGTAAATGCATGATGGGCTTAACAGCTTTTATTTCTCTGAAACTGATATGATTTCCCTTATCTGTGATGACCTTATTTTCTGTAAAAACGACCCTATCATATCAAATTCATTTTCTGATATAATGCATACTGATTTTACAAATTCAAGAAGTTCGACACCTTGAAACTGAACCTTCTTCAAAACTTTCTGAATTTGTGCATGTTGAATCATTGTGTTCCAAGATTTCTGACATTGTTAAGATGATTCAGAACTAGTTTCAGAATTTTGACACTAAAACTAAAAACCTTCCTCAGAGTTTTCATATGGTGTCTAAATCATTTTACTCATATATGCTTAGTGAATTCTTTTAAGGGCACCTCTCATGGAAGAAAATGGTTTATGCATTCACCTTGATTTTTGAAAGATCCTTTTGAAATACAAACTTTCAAAACAGATTCTGATCCTCTTTAAACCTACATGACAACCGTACCTCATGATAGCACTCAAAAGTTATTTCTGATTTTCCATTTCATGTGGTATCTCTTGCATCAACTTTTTAAATGCATAAGCAGCTATGGTTTCGAGAACAATACATCCCCCTTAATTACATCTTTAAGTTCTCAATCTACTAATGATCTCAGTTCAAGTTTGTGGTTTAAGAATGTTGACACAGATTATTGAAGCTTGAACAATGAATATAGCCAAGAGAGAATGACAACGAAAATGTCTCTTATCAAGATGTGTGGAATGGCTATACCAAACCTGAGAAACTCTCGCCAATACACATGAGCAGTTCTATCCCTTACATATTCTGTTGTGAAATTAAATGGATAGTCTCTCTCTTGTCTGACATGCATTAGAAATCTTAGGAAATGCCTTGAATTGAACTCTGCTAAGATCTGTAAAACACGACATAGAATCACAAGCATGCTATAATCTGTATTAATTTCAAGCTTGTTGATATCCTAAGAACAATGAGATCACACTGAGCATATCTAGAGGAACTTGAGCAAAAATTTGGAAATTATTCTCGTAATCATATGCTGAAATTTGGTTGTTTTTGTAAACCGAATTTAGTCTTAAAATCAAACTATTCTGTGAGCATGAAAATTTCCAGTATTTCATTTTTGTGAGGATGAAGATTTTTCAAAATTTCATTGTGTTAAAAATTCACATGTCTTCATGATCTAACATGGACATCCTTGAGGCATATTTATTGAACTATACTTGCTTATGAAACTCTGAAAGTATGCCACCTGTTTGATACTCTTTGTACTATAACATTGATATTTATCTATGAGAGTATAAATAGAGTTCATGTCTTGATAGTGAAACTATGTGAACGTATAGACAATTTCAAAATTAGTTTTCACATAATCATTGTTCATATTTTCTTAAACCAACTAGCAAGCATGATTTCTTAAAATTGTTAACTTGTGGTGATTAACACAGATTGACTTGAATGTGCAGAGGATGGTCTCCAATGTTAAATCTTAAGTTCTTTCACTGACCATCAGAAAAGCACTTGTTTCCTCAAGCTCATGAAGGCCCAATCATCAAGTTTGAGCAAGGATGCTTTCGCAACAATCAGCGCTTTCGATAGCAGGCCAACTATTGAACCATGGGAAGAGTAGAGTGACTGCCCAGTCATGTCTGCTTTTGGTTGTAGCTCAGCTTGCCAAAGCGAATCATCAAAGCACTTGCACTAGGGGTTTCCACTTGAGATAGCACATCTCTTGAAGATGTCAGGAAGCATGCTTATCTGCATATGATTAAGATTCATGAGTCTAATAGAGTCTGGAGATTCCTCATCTGTGGTAACATCTACACCTTACCATCTCTTATATATGATGCATACATGGCATTGGTAAGGGTGTCAATTTAGGATTTCTTTTCTCAATCTGCATTGACTTCAAAATCATTCACTGTTTTAGAAAAATCATCCTAGCTCACACATCTGTATCCTTTATATGACATGCTGTAAAGTAATTGATAACATACCTCTCTTATATGCTTCCTTTCTTGATTCTGTAATGATTAATCTTAAATATAGAAGAGAAGTAAATGGACATTACTCGATAATGATCCTTTGAAAAATAGAGAGTTACATGCTGTCATCGATAATAAACTCTTGAGATGCTGTGATGCAATTTATTTGGAAATTACTTTTGGTATTATTAATCTCACAAATTTCATTTGACTTGATTTCATTTTCATATGGTATCACAAATTTCACTTGGCATTCAATCATTTCATTTGATATCACAAGTTCAAACTCACATATTTCATTTGGTATCACGAATTTAAAAATCACAAATTTTCAATTGATATCATAATCATCATTTTAAACGCACCAAAATTATTTTGATATCATGTTAATCATTTCAAGAGGGTCAAAATTACTTTTGATGTCTTTTATATTTAAAAAGGAACTTTCACCTTCAAAAAGAGGACTGTTTTTGTATGTTTTGATCTAGACTTAATTCTTGCAAAACATGTTCTGTTATCTTGCATAATGGTTAGGGAGAGTAAACACACTTAGAATACTGAATCAATATTTTCTTCCTTCTGTCTCACACTGTTTAGTTATCCTACATAATATTTAGGGAAAATAGGGAGAAATATTAGGTAGAAAGCCCATTCCTAGGAGAACGATAGAAGTATCCCCATCCCTAAGGCTAGCTTGCACTTGTTGAATTTTGATGAAGCCAAAAGGGGGAGAGAAATGAGACACGAGATGTCTAGAGATGAGACATGAGATGTCTAGAGCTGAAAGATAAGATATCTGGGGAGAGAACTGGGAATGAAATATAGCTCTGGAAGTGATCTAAGTTTAATTATGTTCTCTAGTCATCTATGGGTTTGTCATCATCAAAAAGGGGGAGAATGTTAGAATCTTAAGTTTTGATGGTGACTAAGGTATGATATGGTCTAGTACTTAAGAGAACATAATCAACACTTAGGAAGGATTAGATGACATGGTTAGAATCCTGAGTTAGATCACTTGCGAATGCAAGATCACTTCCGGAAGTATTAGCACTAGAGCTCGCGGATGGAGTACACATCCCATAGAACGCAAACGGAAGCAAGTGAGACACTTGGTTAGAACCCAGTCTAGATTGCTAACACTGAATCCTAAGTTTAGTCACAACCGGATGCGGATTCACTTCCGAATGAATTAAGACTAGCGCTCACGGATGAAAGACTCATCCCACAGCGGAATCACAACCGGATGCTCAATCACTTCCGGATGGACTAGGACTAGCGCTCGCGGATGAATGTCTCATCCCTCAGCGACAGCAAGCACTTCACTTAGTCATAACTCAGTCTAGGAGCATTAGATGTACAAAAACCTTAAGACTAAGCTATGACTCAACCGGAAGTGAGTTTACTTCCTGTTAGACTTAGACTGGCGCAGAGCGATGGAATAGATCTCACCCCAAGCGTCAGTGAGTCTACTTCGCCAAGTGAAAGCACTTCCTGTTAGACTTAGACTGGCGCAGAGCGATAGAATAGATATTACCCCAAGCGTCAGTGAGTCTACTTCGCCAAGTGAAAACACTTCCTGTTGGATTTAGACTGACGTAGGCTGACAGAATAGATATATCCCCAAGCGTCAGTGAATCAGCCTCGTCAAGCGAAATTGCTTCCTGTTAGATTTAGACTTGCACAGGCTGATAAAAGAAGTATAACCCTAAGTGACAGTAAGCTCACCACGACAAGTAAAAGTGCTTCCGATAGCTCAGTGACTAGCGCTGACTGTTGGAATGAAATACACTGAGCGAGAGTAAGTGATGGTGAGCTAGATCCTTCATCAAGTGAAAGTACTTCCGGATGTAGAAGTGCTTCCGGATACATCCTAGACTAAGTAAACTCCCACCTCATGTGATTGTGTGTTGACTTAATATACATAGCATGAATGACACACTGAGTCACTTAGGAAGACTTAGAGTAAACTAACGAGACTTAAGCTGACTATTGGAATAGAGATCCCTTAGAGTCAGTAGACATTACACTAAGTCAGAACATAGTCTAAGTAAGACTACTTCCCATAGCAAACTTCCCACAACATGTATAGCTTTACTATATCTGATTATATATATTGCTATGTTGGACTAACCAGTATGTGCAGAACCTAATCACACTTCCGGATGCAAATGAGCTTCCGGATGCAAAGACTCTTGGCATTGAACTTCAGAGATTAACACTTGCAGAGCAAGATTGCTACTTCCGGATGAACGATGATCATCCGTCAGCAAGAGTACAAGAGAAAATGTCACATACTCAGAAGTAAGAATGCTTTTGTCAGAGCAGAGGTGTCAGGACTACTTTTCAGTGATAAAGCAAGTCAACCCTGCTGAGCATTTAAGAAGATGTTCCTTCCAACGGTAACAAAAGGATAACAGATATTCAAACAACATTGTTACCTACCAAGCATGAGGAGTATGAGAACATAATCTGAAGATTCACTCAAGGTGTCAAAGCTCATACTACCCACAAGAGTCGGAGTCCATAAGAGAGCTTCTGATAGCAAGAGAGCATCCAATAGCAAAGCACTCTTATCATTCATGGACAAGTGCTTGGAAGACAAAGTTCCTCTATGATAGCAAGCAGAATGTTAGAGTCCACGAGCTTCACTTCAGTTAGCAAGAGAGCTTCCGATAGTAAGTCTCTTAGCATCCTGGACTTATGCTTGAGGAACGAAGTCCTCATCTGACAACAAGCAAGAGTCAGACCGTACAGTGTATAGATGTCAGAACGACTTTTGCCAGAACAGTGTTGTCAGAACAGTGTTGACAGAACAGCTGGACAAAGCACCCTATTCAGATAAAGCAAAGTCAACTCTGCTGTGCATTAATGAGGACAACGTAAACAAGGCCCAACGGCTATATTCAAACGGCCTTATTGCCTCTCCAACGGTTGGATATTCAGAGGCTGGTATAAAAGGAACATCTACATTCAGAAGAACTAAGAGAGAGAGAGAACAGAGCTTATTATCTGAAACACTATTCTACATTCCTCTCATCTTCTACTCTCGGACTTTGATATGTAATATTCTTAGAGAGTGATTCTTTTGTGCTTAAGTGAGTAACATCATCTACTCTTAGAGAGAGTCATTCGAGCTTAAGTGTTTAGCACAATCAGTTCATAGAGTGAACATAATTGTAATCTTACATTTTGTAAGGGGGAGCATTTAGAAGTTTTCTAAATCTCCATAGGTTGCAAGTTAGCCCGTAAAACTTGCGTTTGTAAGGTTTGCAGGTGAACCCGTTGTAAAACCTGTGGGTTGTTAGGTGAACCCGTGTTCGTAAAACCTAAAGTGTAAAGGCTTCTCTTGTGCCTGGTTTAAACAAGAATAGTGGATTGAAAATCTCAGGTGGAGCCTGGGGACTGGATGTAGGTCTGGGTGACCGAACCAGGATAAATTTATGTGTGCATAAATTTACATTTAAACATTCTATTTTTGCATCACATAACATACTGACTTGTGCATACCATTACTCAGCAACATCATCACCAAGCACAAGCAGTCTTTCGAAAAGAAACAAAGTTTTTATTCCCTCACCCAATTCACCCCCCCCTCTTGGGTGACAGCCACGCATTTCAGATTGTGCTTCCCTTTTTGCCCTTAATGAGGCCTCCAGATTTGAATTTGACCTTGGCGCCAATTTTGCCTCATTTGGAAAAATGCTTCCCACACCTTCAGGCTGCAGTGCTGACTTTGCCTTAAACTAACTCTGCACCAAAGACTTCTGAAAAGTAGTTGACAATTCTGAACATTTGTGCAGTCTGACTCTTGTACTCGCTGGCTGATGGACTTCAGCTTCCGCATGTCAAGACTTCATATCGCAAGCGCGAGCATATTCACTTCCGGATGAGAATCCACTGGATGAGAATCCACTCCCGGATGTAACTCTTTGTCCGCCAGCGCCAGCATGTTCACTTCCGGATGTAAATCCACTTCCGGATGTAAGTTCCCTTCTTCAAGTAGCCCAGCTTCCGGATGTGACTTTGCTTCCGGATGTGAACCTGCATCCGGATGTGACTTTGAGTACTCTTTATCTAGCCTTCCTTCTTGCCAAGTTATCTCCACTGAAGCTCCACCAAGGGTGTGTGGGGCCCACTTGGGACCCCCCTACATGAAAAACATATCTCATAGTCAAAATGACCAAAATACCCTTAGTTCCATAAAATGCAAATAATAAGGCTATTATTCTTCAAATATTTATACATAAGCATGTGCATGAAAATGTATCAATAATGATCAAATATAACAAATAAACCATACTAATTAAGCTCAAATGCACATGCTTAAAGGTATGAAATTTGGTCCAATCAAATCCCCCACACTTAAGCTTTGCACTCCGGGCAAAGTCATGTAAAAGATTAACTCAATCATTAAGCATAATGAAGGCAATTGGAATTATCATAGTGTACAAGTTGATCTTCTTGAACCTTTCCCTAGAGCTTCGCATGGGCCAAATCTAAGAATACAAAGTGAATCCAAGTTTAACAATCAACTAGAATCAAGGAAGAGTGCCAATTGAGATTTTTCCTCACCGGATAAAGTGTTTAAACTCATTCACTCAAGTTAGGTAAAATGCCTAACTAGGGCCTTGTGATCACTCTTTGGCTCAATGCACTTGACCATCACCATAGGCTTGTAATAGCTCTAAGTTCTCCACCCATAGTATGCATAGCACAACCAAATCTAGGGGACTTTGGGGTTAGATGGAAGGCTAATAACAAATGGTAAATGATGGATAGTAGTCAATGACCAATGACATGAACAAGTAATCACCACATATGCATGCAATACAATGAAATCAATCCTCACAAAGCACGCTACATCTCTCTTTTCTTTTTCAATCTTATGCCTTTGGCATACTTAAGCACTTTGTGCTTTCTTCCTTTTTTCCTCTTTTGATAGGCCTTTGGCCTTATTATATATTTTTTTTTTCTTTTCTTTGGCCTTCGGTCATTTTCTCTTTTCTTTTCCTCTCTTGTGGCTCTCGGCCATCTTTTGTTCTTCACTCATATAGCTTGCTTCCCACAAGATACAACAATACAATACTACTATGAATGCAAGCATATGCTATAATCACTTATTCACACTTTGGTCAAGGTGGTAGAAAAGAAAAGTGAATGGCCCAAAGGGGTTAATCAAAGGATAATATTTGGTTGGCTTAGTGTTTGGGTCATGAGGGTTTAGAAAGAAACGCCCCTTTCATTTTCAATCATGCCATGCATTGTGATCTCGAACAAGAGCTAGGACAAGTTCTAGGAGGTCAAGTAACTATTGGCCCACTCAATTCGGTTGGAGGCTTCTCACATTTATAGCTTACTCTAATCAGTCACTTCCTCCCTAAGAAAAGTCAAATGAGAAACTTACACCCTCTTTATACCTTAAAAGTGCCCCATGCAATGCCTTAAGTAATCATTCCAAAAATTCTACTTACACACTAGAGGACAATTCCATTTGCTTTCAAGAGCCATAATCAAGTCAAATTTTCAAGAAAAATCATGCCAATGAAGTCCAAAAATTAAGTGTGAAAGCTTTGAATCAGACCACTTTAAAGCACATAATACACCTCCCCCACACTTAAAGCATGCATTGTCCTCAATGGACCAATCAAATCAAGTAGGAAGATGCATTTTAAAGGCAAAGCAGCAGCATAAAGGGCAGGGCAGTTCAAACAAACAAATGGCCAATGCATGTATTATTTACAAACAAACACATACTAAGCACAACCTAATACACATGTATAATATGATAAAATTTTTTTTTCTCACTAGCGCTCAGGAAGCTCAACTAGATGTCATCTCAAGCTGCTATGCTTCCGGAAGCAAAAATGCTACCGGAAGTAGAACTGCTATAGGAAGTCACTCTGGTTCAGATTCTAAGTCTCATCCCTAGCGGAAGCAAAGATGCTACCGGAAGCAAAAATGCTTCCGGATGCACTGATGCTTGTGAACAATGAACGCATCCCCTAGCGGAAGCATAATGAACTCAATCTGATTTTAAGCAATTAAGTCTAAGTGGAGAGCTTCCGGAAGCAAAAACACTTCCGGATGCAAAATCCTTTATTTCCTCAATGACACTTCCTGACACAAATAGGCATCCCCCAGCACTAATGAAATTTTTCATATTTAAACAACCTAACAAACCTAAACAAAATCCTAAATTTAAACATAATCCTAATTTTTCTAATTCTAACACCTTCCCCCACACTTAAGAATTTGCAATAAAAGAATAAGTGAGGAAAGGAAAGAAACGACCTTTAGGGAGGCTTGAAATTCTCCTTATACAATTTGAGCAAGTGGCCATTGACCTTGTACACACGGCCATCCTTGAGATTCTTGATCTCAACCATCCCAAAGTCATGAGACTTGAGCACTTCATAAGGTCCTTGCCACTTGTCTTTAAGCTTGCCTCCTCCACAGAATTTGAATCTTACCCTATAGCACAAGACCAAATCTCCCTCCTTGAACTGCTTCCTCAGAATGCCACTATCATGAATGGCCTTTGTCTTCTCTTTCAAAATCCTGGAGTTCTCAAAAGCTTCATTCCTCAGCTCCTCAAGCTCACTCAGAGTCAACTGCCTCTCTTGAGCAGCAGCATCCATATCCTCAATACAAGATTTAACTGCCCAATAAGACTTGTGCTGCAGCTCAACTGGTAAATGACAAGCCTTTCCATATATGAGCCGATAAGGAGACATGCCAGTAGGAGTCTTGAATGAAGTCCTATATGCCCAGAGAGCTTCTTCAAGTCTCAAACTCCAATCCTTCCTACTTGGCTTCACAATTCGCTCAAGGATGTTTTTAATTTGCCTATTGCTCACCTCAGCTTCTCCATTGGTTTGGGGATGGTAGGGTGTAGAAACCTTGTGATTCACCCCAAATTGACTGAGCAATGAAGACATAAGCTTGTTACAGAAATGAGACCCTTGATCACTCACCAAAGCCTTAGGAACTCCAAACCGGCAAAAGATATTAGACTTCAAAAATTTCAACACAGCCCTCGCATCATTGGCTCTGGTTGGCACAGCTTCCACCCACCTAGATAGGTAGTCCACTGCCAGCAGAATATATGTGTAGCCGTTAGATGGTGGAAAAGGTCCCATAAAATCTATACCCCAAACATCAAAAGGGTCACAGTATAGCATTGGCATTTGAGGCATCTCTTGTCTCTTCCCCATACTTCCAAACCTTTGGCATTTGTCACAAGACTTGCAATACTCAAATGCGTCTTTAAACAGAGTAGGCCAATAGAAACCGGCCTCCAGAATCTTCCTTGAAGTCTTTTTAGCACCAAAGTGTCCTCCACAAGCTAGCGAATGACAAAACTCCAGGATTGATGGGACTTCATCATCTTGCACACACTTTCTGATTATTTGATCATTACATAGCCTCCACAAGTGTGGCTCATCCCAAACATAATAACCAGCATCTCTCTTCAGCTTTTGGATTTGATGCTTGTTCAGAGATGGTGAAATGACTTCAGCAACAAGGTAGTTCACTAGATGAGCATACCAAGGATCTTTCTTTGCATTTAAGGCACACAATAAGGCATCTGGGAAGGTATCACAAACAAGAGAAGAATCATCAACACCTTCCACATCCATTGGCAAACGGCTCAAATGATCAGCTACCAAGTTCTCTCTTCCAGTTCTGTCTTTGATCTCCAACTCAAATTCTTGTAACAGCAACACCCATCGCAAGAGCCTGGGCTTTGTTTGAGGCTTAGACAGCAAATAACGAACAGCTGCATGATCCGTGAATACAGTTACTTTGGAATGAAGTAAGTATTGCCGAAATTTGTCTAACCCGAAGACAATGGCAAACAACTCCTTTTCAGTTGTTGTATAATTCCTTTGAGCTCTATCCAAAGTCTTAGATGCATAAGCAATCACCCTCGGCAATGAATCATGCCTCTGGCCGAGCATAGCTCCCAACGCCTCGTTGGAAGCATCACATGATAGCTCAAAAGGAAGCTCCCAATTAGGTGCAACCAAGATAGGAGGAGAAATAAGCCTTGACTTCAACTCAACAAAGGCTTCCTTACAAGCATTAGAGAAGTTAAACTCGGCCTCTTTTTGAAGTAGATGAGATAAAGGAGCAGCAATTTGGCTAAAGCCCTTGATAAATCTTCGATAAAATCCCACATGTCCTAAAAAGGACCTCAACTCCTTTAAGCAGGTAGGGAAGGGTAGAGAAGAGATTACTTCAACCTTGGCCTTGTCAACCTGAATGCCCTCCTTTGAGACTAAGTGTCCCAAAACTATGCCCTTATCCACCATGAAATGGCACTTCTCATAGTTGAGTACCAAGCCCTTCTCCACGCATCTAACCAGTGCTTTTTCAAGATTAACCAAGCAAGCATCAAAACTGTCTCCATAGAGGGAGAAATCATCCATGAACACCTCTATGCCATCCTCCAGCAAGTCATTAAAAATGCTCATCATACAACGTTGAAAGGTTCCTGGAGCATTGCACAGACCAAAAGGCATTCTCCTGTATGCGAAGGTTCCAAATGGACAAGTAAAGGTTGTTTTCTCTTGGTCCTCAGGTGCTATTGGAACTTGGAAATACCCCGAGAAACCATCCAGAAAACAATAGTGTGACTTGCCAGCTAGTCTTTCCAACATCTGATCAATAAATGGCAACGGGAAGTGGTCTTTTCTCGTGGAATCATTCAACCTCTTGTAATCAATGCATACCCTCCAAGAGCTCTGAACTCGTGTAGGTACTAGCTCATCTTTTTCATTCTTTACCACGGTCAGCCCACTCTTCTTTGGCACCACATGAATGGGACTCACCCATTCGCTATCGCTTATCGGGTAAATGATTCCAGCACTTAGTAGCTTTTCTACCTCCTTTTTCACAACATCAAGTATTAAGGGATTGAGCCTCCTTTGGGGTTGACGCACAGGCTTAGCATCATCAGTAAGCAAGATCCGGTGCATGCAGGTGGTAGGACTCATGCCAGGAAGATCGGCTAGAGTCCACCCAATGGCCCCCTTGTATCGTCTGAGTACCTCAAGCAGCTTCCCTTCCTCAAGAGAAGACAGAGCGTTAGAGACAATCACTGGAAGCTTCCCTTCATCAAGCAAGTAGGCGTACTTAAGATTGGGTGGTAAAGGTTTCAGCTCCAGCGTAGGTGGCTCAATGATAGAAGGCACCAAAGTGTGCATCTCAACTTGCAGCACTTGAGGCTCATAGAAATCATCATCAAACTGCGGCAGCTCATCAAGGTGATTAGAAAAAGTCAATGGCTGCTTCAGATCATCACAACAATTCGGCCTCTTAGAGTCTGAGGCCTCAGCACTCTTATTTGAGTCTGCATCACCACTGTCGCTCAGGGTAGAAACATGTGGACCGTCAGCGAGCGCTTGCTCTTTCAGATAAAGCTTCTCTCTCAGCTTGTGTAAGCGGCTTCTCCTTAAAGCTTCATACTCTTCAATATCAAACCTTTGTGAACTAGACTCCTCAATTTCCTTTGTGAATTCACAACCTCCATCCTTCGTTTGTCCTACAAAAGTGAGCAAACTTCCCTCTTCCAAGGGGTTGTAGCTTGACAAAGAAGATATAGAAGTGCAATCATCATCAAAATCATAGTTCACATACATGGAATCCATGAATTCAGTTACTGTACTTCCTATGCTAGATGAATCATTAAAAACATCATGCAAGCATGTATTAGAAATCAAACTAGCACAAGAATCATGATAGCACATATGAGTATCAATCTTATCAAACATGTTCAGCTTAAAGGAATTAGCATGCTCAGCATAAATCTCATGCATCAATGAATCAATCACACTCAGCCCTAGGAGAGAATAATCCTCGTGGGGGTGTCTCATGGCTTCTCCTACATCAAACCTTATTATTTGATTCCCCACTTGCATTGTAACAAATCCCCCTTCTAAACTTATCACCATCTTAGCAGTTTTCATAAATGGCCTTCCTAGGATCAAAGAATCATCCATACTAGTGTCACTGGTCATATCAAGCACATAAAAGTCCACGGGGAAAACTAGTTCCCTAACCTTCACTAGAATGTCTTCTATAAAGCCAAAGGGTTTCTTAATGGACCTATCAGCCAGTTGAACTACAACACTGGTTTCACTCAGGTTCTTCAATCCTAGTGCAAAGTAGGTGGCCTTAGGCATGACGTTAATGGCTGCCCCTAAATCAAGAAGTGCTTTCCCAAAGCTAAGTTTCCCTATCTGACAAGGGATAGTGAAAGATCCAGGATCTTTGCACTTTGAGGGCAGGTGCCCTTTTAAGAGAGACGAAACATTAGTCCTTAATTGGACCTTGTTACTTACATTACCAACTCTCTTGTTAGTACACAGATCCTTTAAAAACTTTGCACATTTAGGCATTTGTTTCAACAGTACAAGTATAGGTACATTCACTTCAAGCTTAGAGAATAAATTGAGCATTTCCTTTTCCAACTCATCATCATGTTGTTTCTTAGCTAAAGCATACGAGTTAGGAAAAGGAAGATGTTTAGGGTCAACAGACTTACCTTTAGGAGACTCATCTCCTTGCTGAGTAGGTTGTTCTTGCGAAGAAGATTCTCCAACTTTGCGCTTTCCCTCTGCAATCTCTTTCCTCTTCTCCTCTTGTGAGGTCTCAGCTTCCTCACTCTTCTTAGTCAGACTCTCAGCCTCATCGAATGGTTTATCAAGAGGAGGACTCAGTAC
Organism: Mimosa pudica; assembly: GCA_029929735.1. Taxonomy (NCBI): domain Eukaryota; kingdom Viridiplantae; phylum Streptophyta; class Magnoliopsida; order Fabales; family Fabaceae; genus Mimosa; species Mimosa pudica. The sequence goes on along the minus strand of JAKELP010000037.1, from coordinate 308,259 downwards.
AGCCTCTTCATGCATCTGATCACCAACAAAATCATTCTGGAGGCTAGAGTGACCTCCCTCATTCAACTGACTCTGCTCAGCCTCAAAAGGTAGTTGTGTTTGCTCCTCTTCCTCCTCATATTCATAGGCATCACCATATTTCCGTCCACTTCTTAGGTGCATAGAATGAATGTTTTGAGGATTAATCACCACATTAGATGGCAATCCACCTTTCTTTGCGTCCTGCTCAGCTTTGTTATTCATCATTTGAGACACTGCATTTTCCTGCTTCTGTAATCTCTCTTCAAACTTCTCCATGAAACTTGACATCATTTGGTAAATCATGTCTTGTTGAGATGTCGAAGAACTAGATGGAGGAGCATGAGCTGGATCATTATTCTTCATAAGTGGAGGAGGAACATTGGCTTGTTGATTCGGTCTATACCTTTGATCATTAGGGTTAGGCCTCCCTTGATATGAACCATAGTCTTGTTGTGAGGGATAGGCATTAGCAGTTTGGTAGTTACCTCCCCCCCACTTAGGCTGTTGCTGTGGTTGGAAAGCACTGGAATTTGAGGCTTGGTTTGAACCTCCCCCCCACTTGAAGTTCGGATGGTCCCTCCATCCCGGATTGTACGTGGAAGAGTAGGGATCATATTTGGCTTGAGGCCTAGGATTGTTATACATGGCCGCCACTTCCGCTTGGGACGGACAGTCTGAGGATAGGTGCATGGGCGAACCACAGTGATCACAGGATGAGGCCACCAAGGCCATAGAATCATCAACACAAGGAGTAGGCTGAACGAAGCGTCCGTCCATTCGACTGAGGCTCTCGGTCAGCCTCTCAATAGAGTTGTACAGCTTGTCATCACTACTCACTGAGGCAACTTTTGGCGCACCGCAATACAGAGCATCACGTCCATAAAAATTCTGGTGATTAGAGGCCATGGTTGAAAATAAGTTCCATCCTTCATTGGCTGATAAGTTGAAAAGTGAGCCATTAGAAGCAGCATCCACACTCATCTTGAGCTGTGGCACCAGGCCATCATAAAAGTATTGCACCAGATTGCCCTTGGAGATGTTGTGGTTGGGGCACGAGTTCACCAAGGTGTTGAACCGGCTCCAATATTCATAGAATGTCTCCTGAGAAAATTGCTGAACACCTGTGATGTCTTTCCGCAACTTTGATATCTTGGAGACTGGAAAATAGCGGTCTAAAAACACCTTCTTAAGTTGCTCCCAAGAAAGAGTGGCATAATGAGTAGGCAGGTTCAAGAGCCACTCCTTGGCTTTTCCTTCCAAGGAAAACTGGAACACTCTCAACAGAACATCATCCAGGTCTGCATTAGGTGGCTTCATGGAGGAACAAGTATGATAGAGGCCAAGCAAGTGTGTGTGAGCATCCTCATGCGGAAAACCTGTAAACTTAGGCAGATGAGCAAGAAGAGATCCTTTGATCTCAAAGTTAGCGGGGTTAGCATAAAAACCTTGAGGTGCAAATGATGCATATGACTGTGTGAACTCACGCATAGGTCTATCATCATCATGTAATTGCCTACCCCCCTCAAAATGATGTTCATCCTCTTGCTCTCTCCTTTCACGCCGCTCACGCTCATGTTCATTCTCTCTTGCCTCCCTCTCATGTTCTCTATGGTCCTCTCGCCTTTCTGCCATAATGAAATGCTGGTCTAGGAATGTGTTATTAGAAGCTACAGATGAATTTTGTGGATTTGATGTGGCTCCTACAGGTTGCTTACTAGCTTGCTTTTCGTGCTTTTTCTTTTTCTTAAGTTCTCTAAGAGTCTTATTAATCTCTCTATCCAATGGCACTAGTGATGTAGTAGGGTTCATGCAAGTCACTAAGTGCAACTATATGCAAGGGAAACTAAACAGCCAAGCAATTAGTCCCTGCAAAACAAATCAGCAAGACAAACACCAATACCAGCAGAATATGCAGCAAAATCCTGAAAATCCAGCAAAATCAAATACAAAACCACCAGTACAAACAGAATATATCCAGTCCAGAACAATTCAAGCAAAAATCCAGTACAGTAAACAAAATTTCCAGCAAAACTCTGAACAATTTCCTAACAGTTTGACTAACTAGAGCAGCCAATTAAGCAACAGACAGCACAGATATGTTCAGAACAAATCAGAAATATCCTCACAACCTACAAGTAAAAATTACCTACAACAAAAACTAAGAAAATGTAACTAAAAACCTAAGACAAGAAAGAATTCAACCAAACCGGCAACGGCGCCAATTTGATTTAACTCTTTTTCGTCGTCTAAAAAGAGCTAAAGCAAATAAAACTAAGAATTAAACTACAGTAGTTAGCAGCAAGTCCTAGGTCAATTCACAGTTTGGTTTTATCTCTTGCTTAGGTCAATTAATTACAAGTTAAGCAAATTATCGAACAGGTTTTGTGCAGGTTTTATATCTAAGACTGATTAAAACTAATTGAAACTACAACTAACAGAATTAGGTGAATGAGTGAAAGTATGGATGAGATGTACCTCCTTCTCCAAGTACTCCGTGCTTACGTTTAATCGGACTTCATATACTTGTTCTTCTTAATATAAACTAGTTAAATTCTCAAGATCTCTTTAATCAAAGAAGTCTACAAGAGTTTAACTAATTTAATTAAGGCTTAAGCTCTTTCAAGCCAAGAACATACCAAAAGCAACACAAAACACTAAATCTAGCATTTAGGAAACAAATTCATTCCACAAATGTAAGAGGAGCTAATCGCACACACATACATGTATGAAACTACAAGAATTAAGCCTCGGTTTTCATGTTCTCAACAATCAAGAGAGATTTCAAGCTAACATAAAGTAGAACACCTAAAACTAGATGTCTAACCTATGCACGCCTAAATCTAGACATACATAGGCAAAGATTTACATATAGCCTGAAACCTAAAAGAGAAAATTACAAGCATATGAAGCCATAGGTTGATTCTACAAGCACATTTCCTTGGAGAAGAAGGCTAGGCGATCTAGCCGGACATGGAGATGAAGGCGGATGAAGGTAGGTGTGAAGTTCTGGACATGGCGGAGATGAAGAAGATGAAGATGGAGTTGAGAGAGTTTGTTAGAGGAGAGAGAGAGTGAAAGTGAAGTGAGAGATCAGATATTTCAGGTGTGTCCAGGTCTGTCCAGGTGTGTCAAAAGTTAGTTACAATTGGGCTTTTATAGTGGTGAGTAACTTTGGAATTAACGCCCAAAGGGTATTTTTGGTATTTGGTAAAAAAATGAGAATGAATGTGGACTAGATCTCATCTCCATGCATTTCTAAAGGTTCCTCCTTTTTCTCCAAGTGATTGTGCTTCCCTTTTTGCCCTTAATGAGGCCTCCAGATTTGAATTTGACCTTGGCGCCAATTTTGCCTCATTTGGAAAAATGCTTCCCACACCTTCAGGCTGCAGTGCTGACTTTGCCTTAAACTAACTCTGCACCAAAGACTTCTGAAAAGTAGTTGACAATTCTGAACATTTGTGCAGTCTGACTCTTGTACTCTCTGGCTGATGGACTTCAGCTTCCGCATGTCAAGACTTCATATCGCAAGCGCGAGCATATTCACTTCCGGATGAGAATCCACTGGATGAGAATCCACTCCCGGATGTAACTCTTTGTCCGCCAGCGCCAGCATGTTCACTTCCGGATGTAAATCCACTTCCGGATGTAAGTTCCCTTCTTCAAGTAGCCCAGCTTCCGGATGTGACTTTGCTTCCGGATATGAACCTGCATCCGGATGTGACTTTGAGTACTCTTTATCTAGCCTTCCTTCTTGCCAAGTTATCTCCACTGAAGCTCCACCAAGGGTGTGTGGGGCCCACTTGGGACCCCCCTACATGAAAAACATATCTCATAGTCAAAATGACCAAAATACCCTTAGTTCCATAAAATGCAAATAATAAGGCTATTATTCTTCAAATATTTATACATAAGCATGTGCATGAAAATGTATCAATAATGATCAAATATAACAAATAAACCATACTAATTAAGCTCAAATGCACATGCTTAAAGGTATGAAATTTGGTCCAATCAAGCGGAATTGCTCGTTTTAGCCACTTATGGAACGCAAGTTTGGTTTTTGATATTTGTAATCTCCTTTTTGTGTTTTAGCGCCAAAATTATCTCAAGTGTGGTACTTTTGGTCAACAAACACCAAACGTTTGTCAAATGCCCCACCAAGACAAGTTGTAAGCCCAATTGCTCGTTTTAGCCACTTATGGAACGCAAGTTTGGTTTTTGATCTTTGTAATCTCGTTTTTGTGTTTTAGCGACAAAACTATCTCAAGTGTGGTACTTTTGGTCAACAAACACCAAAAGTTTGTCAAATGCCCCACCAAGACAAGTTTTAAACCCAATTGCTCGTTTTAGCCACTTATGGAACGCAAGTTTGGTTTTTGATCTTTATAATCTCGTTTTTGTGTGGTTTTTGATATTTGTAATCTCCTTTTTGTGTTTTAGCGCCAAAACTATCTCAAGTGTGGTACTTTTGGTCAATAAACACCAAACGTTTGTCAAATGCACCACCAAAACATGTTTTAAGCCCAATTGCTCGTTTTAGCCACTTATGGAACGCAAGTTTGGTTTTTGATCTTTATAATCTTGTTTTTGTGTGGTTTTTGATATTTGTAATCTCCTTTTTGTGTTTTAGCGCCAAAACTATCTCAAGTGTGGTACTTTTGGTCAATAAACACCAAAAGTTTGTCAAATACACCACCTAAACAAGTTTTAAGCCCAATTGCTCGTTTTAGCCACTTATGGAACGTAAGTTTGGTTTTTGATCTTTGTAATCTCGTTTTTGTGTTTTAGCGCCAAAAGTATCTCAATTGGGGTACTTTTGGTCAACAAACACCAAACGTTTGTCAAATGCACCACCAAAACAAGTTTTAAGCCCAATTGCTCGTTTTAGCCACTTATGGAACGCAAGTTTGGTTTTTGATCTTTGTAATCTCATTTTTGTGTTTTAGCGCCAAAACTATCTCAAGTGTGGTACTTTTGGTCAGCAAACACCAAAAGTTTGTCAAATGGCCCACAAAAACAAGTTTTAAGCCCAATTGCTCGTTTTAGCCACTTATGGAACGCAAGTTTGGTTTTTGATCTTTGTAATCTCGTTTTTGTGTTTTAGCGACAAAACTATCTCAAGTGTGGTACTTTTGGTCAACAAACACCAAAAGTTTGTCAAATGCCCCACCAAGACAAGTTTTAAACCCAATTGCTCGTTTTAGCCACTTATGGAACGCAAGTTTGGTTTTTGATCTTTATAATCTCGTTTTTGTGTGGTTTTTGATATTTGTAATCTCCTTTTTGTGTTTTAGCGCCAAAACTATCTCAAGTGTGGTACTTTTGGTCAATAAACACCAAAAGTTTGTCAAATGCACCACCAAAACATGTTTTAAGCCCAATTGCTCGTTTTAGCCACTTATGGAACGCAAGTTTGGTTTTTGATCTTTATAATCTTGTTTTTGTGTGGTTTTTGATATTTGTAATCTCCTTTTTGTGTTTTAGCGCCAAAACTATCTCAAGTGTGGTACTTTTGGTCAATAAACACCAAAAGTTTGTCAAATACACCACCTAAACAAGTTTTAAGCCCAATTGCTCGTTTTAGCCACTTATGGAACGTAAGTTTGGTTTTTGATCTTTGTAATCTCGTTTTTGTGTTTTAGCGCCAAAAGTATCTCAATTGGGGTACTTTTGGTCAACAAACACCAAACGTTTGTCAAATGCACCACCAAAACAAGTTTTAAGCCCAATTGCTCGTTTTAGCCACTTATGGAACGCAAGTTTGGTTTTTGATCTTTGTAATCTCATTTTTGTGTTTTAGCGCCAAAACTATCTCAAGTGTGGTACTTTTGGTCAGCAAACACCAAAAGTTTGTCAAATGGCCCACAAAAACAAGTTTTAAGCCCAATTGCTCGTTTTAGCCACTTATGGAACGCAAGTTTGGTTTTTGATCTTTGTAATCTTTTTATTGTGTTTTAGCACCAAAAGTATCTCAATTGGGGTACTTTTGGTCAACAAACACCAAACGTTTGTAAAATTCACCACCAAAACAAGTTTTAAGCCCAATTGCTCGTTTTAGGCCCAAGAGAAACGCAAGTTTTGTTTTTGATCTTTGTGAACTCCTTTTTGTGTTTTAGCGCTTAAAGTTTCTCAAGTGTGGTACTTTTGGTCAACAAACACTAAAAGTTTGTCAAATACCCCACCAAAACAAGTTTTAAGCCCAATTGCTCGTTTTAGCCACTTATGGAACGCAAATTTTGTTTTTGATCTTTGTAATCTCGTTTTTGTGTTTTAGCGCCAAAAGTATCTCAATTGGGGTACTTTTGGTCAACAAACACCAAAAGTTTGTCAAATGCCCCACCAAAACAAGTTTTAAGCCCAATTGCTCTTTTTAGCCACTTATGGAACGCAAGTTTGGTTTTTGATCTTTGTAATCTCGTTTTTGCGATTTAGAGCCAAAACTATCTCAAGTGGGTACTTTTGGTCAACAAACACCAAAAGTTTGTCAAATGCCCCACCAAAACAAGTTTTAAGCCCAATTGCTCGTTTTAGCCACTTATGGAACGCAAGTTTGGTTTTTGATCTTTGTAATCTCGTTTTTGCGTTTTAGAGCCAAAACTATCTCAAGTGGGTACTTTTGGTCAACAAACACCAAAAGTTTGTCAAATGCCCCACCAAAACAAGTTTTAAGCCCAATTGCTCGTTTTAGGCCCAAGAGAAACGCAAGTTTTGTTTTTGATCTTTGTGAACTCCTTTTTGTGTTTTAGCGCTTAAAGTTTCTCAAGTGTGGTACTTTTGGTCAACAAACACTAAAAGTTTGTCAAATACCCCACCAAAACAAGTTTTAAGTCCAATTGCTCGTTTTAGCCACTTATAGAACGTAAGTTTGGTTTTTGATCTTTGTAATATCGTTTTTGTGTTTTTGCGCCAAAACTATCTCAAGTGGGGTACTTTTGGTCAACAAACACCAAAAGTTTGTCAAATGCCCCACCAAAACAAGTTTTAAGCCCAATTGCTCGTTTTAGCCACTTATGGAACGCAAGTTTGGTTTTTGATCTTTGTAATCTCGTTTTTGCGTTTTAGCGCCAAAACTATCTCAAGTGTGGTACTTTTGGTCAACAAACACCAAAAGTTTGTCAAATGCCCCACCAAAACAAGTTTTAAGCCCAATTGCTCGTTTTAGGCCCAAGAGAAACGCAAGTTTTGTTTTTGATCTTTGTGAACTCCTTTTTGTGTTTTAGCGCTTAAAGTTTCTCAAGTGTGGTACTTTTGGTCAACAAACACTAAAAGTTTGTCAAATACCCCACCAAAACAAGTTTTAAGCCCAATTGCTCGTTTTAGCCACTTATGGAACGCAAATTTTGTTTTTGATCTTTGTAATCTCGTTTTTGTGTTTTAGCGCCAAAAGTATCTCAATTGGGGTACTTTTGGTCAACAAACACCAAACGTTTGTCAAATGCACCACCAAAACAAGTTTTAAGCTCAATTGCTCGTTTTAGCCACTTATGGAACGCAAGTTTGGTTTTTGATCTTTGTAATCTAGTTTTTGTGTTTTAGCGCCAAAAGTATCTCAATTGGGGTACTTTTGGTCAACAAACACCAAACGTTTGTCAAATGCCCCACCAAAGCTAGTTTTAAGCCCAATTGCTCGTTTTAGCCACTTATGGAACGCAAGTTTGGTTTTTGATCTTTGTAATCTCGTTTTTGTGTTTTAGCGCCAAAACTATCTCAACTGTGGTACTTTTGGTCAACAAACACCAAGCGTTTGTCAAATGCACCACCAAAACAATTTTTAAGCCCAATTGCTCGTTTTAGCCACTTATGGAACGCAAGTTAGGTTTTTGATCTTTGTAATCTCATTTTTGTGTTTTAGCGCCAAAACTATCTCAAGTGTGGTACTTTTGGTCAACAAACACCAAAAGTTTGTCAAATGCCCCACCAAAACAAGTTTTAAGCCCAATTTCTCGTTTTAGGCCCAAAAGAAACGCAAGTTTTGTTTTTGATCTTTGTAAACTCCTTTTTGTGTTTTAGCGCTTAAAGTTTCTCAAGTGTGGTACTTTTGGTCAACAAACACAAAAAGTTTGTCAAATGCCCCACCAAAACAAGTTTTAAGCCCAATTGCTCGTTTTAGCCACTTATGGAACACAAGTTTTGTTTTTGATCTTTGTAATTTTGTTTTTGTGTTTTAGCACCAAAAGTATCTCAATTGGGGTACTTTTGGTCAACAAACACCAAATGTTTGTCAAATGCACCTCCAAAACAATTTTTAAGCCCAATTGCTCGTTTTAGCCACCTATGGAACCCAAGATTGGTTTTTGATATTTGTAATCTCCTTTTTGTGTTTTAGCGCCAAAACTATCTCAAGTGTGGTACTTTTGGTCAACAAACACCAAAAGTTTGTCAAATACCCCACCAAAACAAGTTTTAAGCGGAATTGCTCGTTTTAGCCACTTATGGAACGCAAGTTTGGTTTTTGATATTTGTAATCTCCTTTTTGTGTTTTAGCGCCAAAACTATCTCAAGTGTGGTACTTTTGGTCAACAAACACCAAAAGTTTGTCAAATGCCCCACTAAGACAAGTTTTAAGCCCAAGTGCTCGTTTTAGCCACTTATGGAACGCAAGTTTGGTTTTTGATCTTTATAATCTCGTTTTTGTGTGGTTTTTGATATTTGTAATCTCCTTTTTGTGTTTTAGCGCCAAAACTATCTCAAGTGTGGTACTTTTGGTCAATAAACACCAAAAGTTTGTCAAATGCACCACCAAAACAAGTTTTAAGCCCAATTGCTCGTTTTAGCCACTTATGGAACTCAAGTTTGGTTTTTGATCTTCATAATCTCGTTTTTGTGTGGTTTTTGATATTTGTAATCTCCTTTTTGTGTTTTAGCGCCAAAACTATCTCAAGTGTGGTACTTTTGGTCAATAAACACCAAAAGTTTGTCAAATACACCACCAAAACAAGTTTTAAGTCCAATTGCTCGTTTTAGCCACTTGTGGAACGCAAGATTGGTTTTTGATATTTGTAATCTCCTTTTTGTGTTTTAGCGCCAAAACTATCTCAAGTGTGGTACTTTTGGTCAACAAACACGAAAAGTTTGTCAAATGCCCCACCAAAACAAGTTTTAAACTCAATTGCTCGTTTTAGCCACTTCTGGAACGTAAGTTTGGTTTTTGATCTTTGTAATCTCGTTTTTGTGTTTTAGCGCCCAAAACTATCTCAAGTGGGGTACTTTTGGTCAACAAACACCAAACGTTTGTCAAATGCACCACCAAAACAATTTTTAAGCCCAATTGCTCGTTTTAGCCACTTATGGAACCCAAGATTGGTTTTTGATATTTGTAATCTCCTTTTTGTGTTTTAGCGCCAAAACTATCTCAAGTGTGGTACTTTTGGTCAACAAACACCAAAAGTTTATCAAATGCCCCACCAAAACAAGTTTTAAGCGGAATTGCTCGTTTTAGCCACTTATGGAACGCAAGTTTGGTTTTTGATATTTGTAATCTCCTTTTTGTGTTTTAGCGCCAAAATTATCTCAAGTGTGGTACTTTTGGTCAACAAACACCAAAAGTTTGTCAAATGCCCCACCAAGACAAGTTGTAAGCCCAATTGCTCGTTTTAGCCACTTATGGAACGCAAGTTTGGTTTTTGATCTTTGTAATCTCGTTTTTGTGTTTTAGCGACAAAACTATCTCAAGTGTGGTACTTTTGGTCAACAAACACCAAAAGTTTGTCAAATGCCCCACCAAGACAAGTTTTAAACCCAATTGCTCGTTTTAGCCACTTATGGAACGCAAGTTTGGTTTTTGATCTTTATAATCTCGTTTTTGTGTGGTTTTTGATATTTGTAATCTCCTTTTTGTGTTTTAGCGCCAAAACTATCTCAAGTGTGGTACTTTTGGTCAATAAACACCAAAAGTTTGTCAAATGCACCACCAAAACATGTTTTAAGCCCAATTGCTCGTTTTAGCCACTTATGGAACGCAAGTTTGGTTTTTGATCTTTATAATCTTGTTTTTGTGTGGTTTTTGATATTTGTAATCTCCTTTTTGTGTTTTAGCGCCAAAACTATCTCAAGTGTGGTACTTTTGGTCAATAAACACCAAAAGTTTGTCAAATACACCACCTAAACAAGTTTTAAGCCCAATTGCTCGTTTTAGCCACTTATGGAACGTAAGTTTGGTTTTTGATCTTTGTAATCTCGTTTTTGTGTTTTAGCGCCCAAAACTATCTCAAGTGGGGTACTTTTAGTCAACAAACACCAAAAGTTTGTCAAATGCCCCACCAAAACAAGTTTTAAGCCCAATTGCTCATTTTAGCCACTTATGGAACGCAAGTTTGGTTTTTGTTATTTGTAATCTCCTTTTTGTGTTTTAGCGCCAAAACTATCTCAAGTGTGGTACTTTTGGTCAACAAACACCAAAAGTTTGTCAAATGCCCCACCAAGACAAGTTGTAAGCCCAATTGCTCGTTTTAACCACTAATGGAACACAAGTTTGGTTTTTGATCTTTGTAATCTCGTTTTTGTGTTTTAGCGACAAAACTATCTCAAGTGTGGTACTTTTGGTCAACAAACACCAAAAGTTTGTCAAATGCCTCACCAAGACAAGTTTTAAGCCCAATTGCTCGTTTTAGCCACTTGTGGAACGCAAGATTGGTTTTTGATATTTGTAATCTCCTTTTTGTGTTTTAGCGCCAAAACTATCTCAAGTGTGGTACTTTTGGTCAACAAACACGAAAAGTTTGTCAAATGCCCCACCAAGACAAGTTTTAAACTCAATTGCTCGTTTTAGCCACTTCTGGAACGTAAGTTTGGTTTTTGATCTTTGTAATCTCGTTTTTGTGTTTTAGCGCCCAAAACTATCTCAAGTGGGGTACTTTTGGTCAACAAACACCAAACGTTTGTCAAATGCACCACCAAAACAATTTTTAAGCCCAATTGCTCGTTTTAGCCACTTATGGAACCCAAGATTGGTTTTTGATATTTGTAATCTCCTTTTTGTGTTTTAGCGCCAAAACTATCTCAAGTGTGGTACTTTTGGTCAACAAACACCAAAAGTTTATCAAATGCCCCACCAAAACAAGTTTTAAGCGGAATTGCTCGTTTTAGCCACTTATGGAACGCAAGTTTGGTTTTTGATATTTGTAATCTCCTTTTTGTGTTTTAGCGCCAAAATTATCTCAAGTGTGGTACTTTTGGTCAACAAACACCAAAAGTTTGTCAAATGCCCCACCAAGACAAGTTGTAAGCCCAATTGCTCGTTTTAGCCACTTATGGAACGCAAGTTTGGTTTTTGATCTTTGTAATCTCGTTTTTGTGTTTTAGCGACAAAACTATCTCAAGTGTGGTACTTTTGGTCAACAAACACCAAAAGTTTGTCAAATGCCCCACCAAGACAAGTTTTAAACCCAATTGCTCGTTTTAGCCACTTATGGAACGCAAGTTTGGTTTTTGATCTTTATAATCTCGTTTTTGTGTGGTTTTTGATATTTGTAATCTCCTTTTTGTGTTTTAGCGCCAAAACTATCTCAAGTGTGGTACTTTTGGTCAATAAACACCAAAAGTTTGTCAAATGCACCACCAAAACATGTTTTAAGCCCAATTGCTCGTTTTAGCCACTTATGGAACGCAAGTTTGGTTTTTTATCTTTATAATCTTGTTTTTGTGTGGTTTTTTATATTTGTAATCTCCTTTTTGTGTTTTAGCGCCAAAACTATCTCAAGTGTGGTACTTTTGGTCAATAAACACCAAAAGTTTGTCAAATACACCACCTAAACAAGTTTTAAGCCCAATTGCTCGTTTTAGCCACTTATGGAACGTAAGTTTGGTTTTTGATCTTTGTAATCTCGTTTTTGTGTTTTAGCGCCCAAAACTATCTCAAGTGGGGTACTTTTAGTCAACAAACACCAAAAGTTTGTCAAATGCCCCACCAAAACAAGTTTTAAGCCCAATTGCTCGTTTTAGCCACTTATGGAACGCAAGTTTGGTTTTTGTTATTTGTAATCTCCTTTTTGTGTTTTAGCGCCAAAACTATCTCAAGTGTGGTACTTTTGGTCAACAAACACCAAAAGTTTGTCAAATGCCCCACCAAGACAAGTTGTAAGCCCAATTGCTCGTTTTAGCCACTAATGGAACACAAGTTTGGTTTTTGATCTTTGTAATCTCGTTTTTGTGTTTTAGCGACAAAACTATCTCAAGTGTGGTACTTTTGGTCAACAAACACCAAAAGTTTGTCAAATGCCTCACCAAGACAAGTTTTAAGCCCAATTGCTCGTTTTAGCCACTTATGGAACGCATGTTTGGATTTTGATCTTTATAATCTCGTTTTTGTGTGGTTTTTGATATTTGTAATCTCCTTTTTGTGTTTTAGCGCCAAAACTATCTCAAGTGTGGTACTTTTGGTCAATAAACACCAAAAGTTTGTCAAATGCACCAACAAAACATGTTTTAAGCCCAATTGCTCGTTTTAGCCACTTATGGAACCCAAGATTGGTTTTTGATATTTGTAATCTCCTTTTTGTGTTTTAGCGCCAAAACTATCTCAAGTGTGGTACTTTTGGTCAACAAACACCAAAAGTTTATCAAATGCCCCACCAAAACAAGTTTTAAGCGGAATTGCTCGTTTTAGCCACTTATGGAACGCAAGTTTGGTTTTTAATATTTGTAATCTCCTTTTTGTGTTTTAGCGCCAAAATTATCTCAAGTGTGGTACTTTTGGTCAACAAACACCAAAAGTTTGTCAAATGCCCCACCAAGACAAGTTGTAAGCCCAATTGCTCGTTTTAGCCACTTATGGAACGCAAGTTTGGTTTTTGATCTTTGTAATCTCCTTTTTGTGTTTTAGCGACAAAACTATCTCAAGTGTGGTACTTTTGGTCAACAAACACCAAAAGTTTGTCAAATGCCCCACCAAGACAAGTTTTAAACCCAATTGCTCGTTTTAGCCACTTATGGAACGCAAGTTTGGTTTTTGATCTTTATAATCTCGTTTTTGTGTGGTTTTTGATATTTGTAATCTCCTTTTTGTGTTTTAGCGCCAAAACTATCTCAAGTGTGGTACTTTTGGTCAATAAACACCAAAAGTTTGTCAAATGCACCACCAAAACATGTTTTAAGCCCAATTGCTCGTTTTAGCCACTTATGGAACGCAAGTTTGGTTTTTGATCTTTATAATCTTGTTTTTGTGTGGTTTTTGATATTTGTAATCTCCTTTTTGTGTTTTAGCGCCAAAACTATCTCAAGTGTGGTACTTTTGGTCAATAAACACCAAAAGTTTGTCAAATACACCACCTAAACAAGTTTTAAGCCCAATTGCTCGTTTTAGCCACTTATGGAACGTAACTTTGGTTTTTGATCTTTGTAATCTCGTTTTTGTGTTTTAGCGCCCAAAACTATCTCAAGTGGGGTACTTTTAGTCAACAAACACCAAAAGTTTGTCAAATGCCCCACCAAAACAAGTTTTAAGCCCAATTGCTCGTTTTAGCCACTTATGGAACGCAAGTTTGGTTTTTGTTATTTGTAATCTCCTTTTTGTGTTTTAGCGCCAAAACTATCTCAAGTGTGGTACTTTTGGTCAACAAACACCAAAAGTTTGTCAAATGCCCCACCAAGACAAGTTGTAAGCCCAATTGCTCGTTTTAGCCACTAATGGAACACAAGTTTGGTTTTTGATCTTTGTAATCTCGTTTTTGTGTTTTAGCGACAAAACTATCTCAAGTGTGGTACTTTTGGTCAACAAACACCAAAAGTTTGTCAAATGCCTCACCAAGACAAGTTTTAAGCCCAATTGCTCGTTTTAGCCACTTATGGAACGCATGTTTGGATTTTGATCTTTATAATCTCGTTTTTGTGTGGTTTTTGATATTTGTAATCTCCTTTTTGTGTTTTAGCGCCAAAACTATCTCAAGTGTGGTACTTTTGGTCAATAAACACCAAAAGTTTGTCAAATGCACCACCAAAACATGTTTTAAGCCCAATTGCTCGTTTTAGCCACTTATGGAACGCAAGTTTGGTTTTTGATCTTTATAATCTCGTTTTTGTGTGGTTTTTGATATTTGTAATCTCCTTTTTGTGTTTTAGCGCCAAAACTATCTCAAGTGTGGTACTTTTGGTCAACAAACACCAAAAGTTTGTCAAATGCCCCACCAAAACAAGTTTTAAGCCCAATTGCTCGTTTTAGCCACTTATGGAACGTAAGTTTGGTTTTTGATCTTTGTAATCTCGTTTTTGTGTTTTAGCGCCAAAACTATCTCAAGTGGGGTACTTTTGGTCAACAAACACCAAAAGTTTGTCAAATGCCCCACCAAAACAAGTTTTAAGCCCAAGTGCTCGTTTTAGCCACTTATGGAACCAAAGATTGGTTTTTGATATTTGTAATCTCCTTTTTGTGTTTTAGCGCCAAAACTATCTCAAGTGTGGTACTTTTGGTCAACAAACACCAAAAGTTTGTCAAATGCCCCACCAAAACAAGTTTTAAGCGGAATTGCTCGTTTTAGCCACTTATGGAACGCAAGTTTGGTTTTTGATATTTGTAATCTCCTTTTTGTGTTTTAGCGCCAAAACTATCTCAAGTGTGGTACTTTTGGTCAACAAACACCAAAAGTTTGTCAAATGCCCCACCAAGACAAGTTTTAAGCCCAATTGCTCGTTTTAGCCACTTATGGAACGCAAGTTTGGTTTTTGATATTTGTAATCTCCTTTTTGTGTTTTAGCGCCAAAACTATCTCAAGTGTGGTACTTTTGGTCAACAAACACCAAAAGTTTGTCAAATGCCCCACCAAGACAAGTTTTAAGCCCAATTGCTCGTTTTAGCCACATATGGAACGCAAGTTTGGTTTTGGATCTTTGTAATCTCGTTTTTGTGTTTTAGCGCCAAAAGTATCTCAATTGGGGTACTTTTGGTCAACAAACACCAAACGTTTGTCAAATGCACCACCAAAACAAGTTTTAAGCCCAATTGCTTGTAAGCCAACGCAAGTTTGGTTTTTGATCTTTGTAATCTCATTTTTGTGTTTTAGCGCCAAAACTATCTCAAGTGTGGTACTTTTGGTCAACAAACACCAAAAGTTTGTCAAATGCCTGATTGGACCAAAATTTATCCCTCTAAGCATGTGCAATTGAGCTTAATTAGTGTGGTTTATTTGCTATATTTAATCATTATTGAGATATTTTATTGCGCATGCTTATTGGAATTAGTTTAGAGAATATTAGCTTAATTACTTGCATTTTAAGTAACCAAGGGTATTTTGGTCATTGATTTAACTCTTTTTCGTCGTCTAAAAAAAAAGCTAAAGCAAATAAAACTAAGAATTAAACTACAGTAGTTAGCAGCAAGTCCTAGGTCAATTCACAGTTTGGTTTTATCTCTTGCTTAGGTCAATTAATTACAAGTTAAGCAAATTATCAAACAGGTTGTGTGCAGATTTTGTATGTAAGACTAATTAAAACTACAACTAACAGAATTAAAAGTGAATGAGTGAAAGTATGGATGAGATGTACCTCCTTCTCCAAGTACTCCGTGCTTACGTTTAATCGGACTTCATATACTTGTTCTTCTTAATATAAACTAGTTAAATTCTCAAGATCTCTTTAATCAAAGAAGTCTACAAGAGTTTAACTAATTTAATTAAGGCTTAAGCTCTTTCAAGCCAAGAACATACCAAAAGCAACACTAAACACTAAATCTAGCATTTAGGAAACAAATTCATTCCACAAATGTAAGAGGAGCTAATCGCACACACATACATGTATGAAACTACAAGAATTAAGCCTCGGTTTTCATGTTCTCAACAATCAAGAGAGATTTCAAGCTAACATAAAGTAGAACACCTAAAACTAGATGTCTAACCTATGCACGCCTAAATCTAGACATACATAGGCAAAGATTTACAAATAGCCTGAAACCTAAAAGAGAAAATTACAAGCATATGAAGCCATAGGTTGATTCTACAAGCACATTTCCTTGGAGAAGAAGGCTAGGCGATCTAGCCGGACATGGAGATGAAGGCGGATGAAGGTAGGTGTGAAGTTCTGGACATGGCGGAGATGAAGAAGATGAAGATGGAGTTGAGAGAGTTTGTTAGAGGAGAGAGAAAGTGAAAGTGATGTGAGAGATCAGATATTTCAGGTGTGTCCAGGTGTGTTCCCAGGTGTGTCAAAAGTTAGTTACAATTGGGCTTTTATAGTGGTAAGTAACTTTGGAATTAACGCCCAAAGGGTATTTTTGGTATTTGGTAAAAAATGAGAATGAATGTGGACTAGATCTCATCTCCATGCATTTCTAAAGGTTCCTCCTTTTTCTCCAAGTGATTGTGCTTCCCTTTTTGCCCTTAATGAGGCCTCCAGATTTGAATTTGACCTTGGCGCCAATTTTGCCTCATTTGGAAAAATGCTTCCCACACCTTCAGGCTGCAGTGCTGACTTTGCCTTAAACTAACTCTACACCAAAGACTTCTGAAAAGTAGTTGACAATTCTGAACATTTGTGCAGTCTGACTCTTGTACTCGCTGGCTGATGGACTTCAGCTTCCGCATGTCAAGACTTCATATCGCAAGCGCGAGCATATTCACTTCCGGATGAGAATCCACTGGATGAGAATCCACTCCCGGATGTAACTCTTTGTCCGCCAGCGCCAGCATGTTCACTTCCGGATGTAAATCCACTTCCGGATGTAAGTTCCCTCCTTCAAGTAGCCCAGCTTCCGGATGTGACTTTGCTTCCGGATGTAACTCTTTGTCCGCCAGCGCCAGCATGTTCACTTCCGGATGTAAATCCACTTCCGGATGTAAGTTCCCTTCTTCAAGTAGCCCAGCTTCCGGATGTGACTTTGCTTCCGGATGTGAACCTGCATCCGGATGTGACTTTGAGTACTCTTTATCTAGCCTTCCTTCTTGCCAAGTTATCTCCACTGAAGCTCCACCAAGGGTGTGTGGGGCCCACTTGGGACCCCCCTACATGAAAAACATATCTCATAGTCAAAATGACCAAAATACCCTTAGTTCCATAAAATGCAAATAATAAGGCTATTATTCTTCAAATATTTATACATAAGCATGTGCATGAAAATGTATCAATAATGATCAAATATAACAAATAAACCATACTAATTAAGCTCAAATGCACATGCTTAAAGGTATGAAATTTGGTCCAATCAAATCCCCCACACTTAAGCTTTGCACTCCGGGCAAAGTCATGTAAAAGATTAACTCAATCATTAAGCATAATGAAGGCAATTGGAATTATCATAGTGTACAAGTTGATCTTCTTGAACCTTTCCCTAGAGCTTCGCATGGGCCAAATCTAAGAATACAAAGTGAATCCAAGTTTAACAATCAACTAGAATCAAGGAAGAGTGCCAATTGAGATTTTTCCTCACCGGATAAAGTGTTTAAACTCATTCACTCAAGTTAGGTAAAATGCCTAACTAGGGACTTGTGATCACTCTTTGGCTCAATGCACTTGACCATCACCATAGGCTTGTAATAGCTCTAAGTTCTCCACCCATAGTATGCATAGCACAACCAAATCTAGGGGACTTTGGGGTTAGATGGAAGGCTAATAACAAATGGTAAATGATGGATAGTAGTCAATGACCAATGACATGAACAAGTAATCACCACATATGCATGCAATACAATGAAATCAATCCTCACAAAGCACGCTACATCTCTCTTTTCTTTTTCAATCTTATGCCTTTGGCATACTTAAGCACTTTGTGCTTTCTTCCTTTTTTCCTCTTTTGATAGGCCTTTGGCCTTATTATATTTTGTGTTTTTTTTTTTTTTTTTTTTTTTTTTCTTTTCTTTGGCCTTCGGTCATTTTCTCTTTTCTTTTCCTCTCTTGTGGCTCTCGGCCATCTTTTGTTCTTCACTCATATAGCTTGCTTCCCACAAGATACAACAATACAATACTACTATGAATGCAAGCATATGCTATAATCACTTATTCACACTTTGGTCAAGGTGGTAGAAAAGAAAAGTGAATGGCCCAAAGGGGTTAATCAAAGGATAATATTTGGTTTGCTTAGTGTTTGGGTCATGAGGGATTAGAAAGAAACGCCCCTTTCATTTTCAATCATGCCATGCATTGTGATCTCGAACAAGAGCTAGGACAAGTTCTAGGAGGTCAAGTAACTATTGGCCCACTCAATTCGGTTGGAGGCTTCTCACATTTATAGCTTACTCTAATCAGTCACTTCCTCCCTAAGAAAAGTTAAATGAAAAACTTACACCCTCTTTATACCTTAAAAGTGCCCCATGCAATGCCTTAAGTAATCATTCCAAAAATTCTACTTACACACTAGAGAACAATTCCATTTGCTTTCAAGAGCCATAATCAAGTCAAATTTTCAAGAAAAATCATGCCAAATAAGTCCAAAAATCAAGTGTGAAAGCTTTGAATTAAACCACTTTAAAGCACATAATACACCTCCCCCACACTTAAAGCATGCATTGTCCTCAATGGACCAATCAAATCAAGTAGGAAGATGCATTTGAAAGGCAAAGCAGCAGCATAAAGGGCAGGGCAGTTCAAACAAACAAATGGCCAATGCATGTATTATTTACAAACAAACACATACTAAGCACAACCTAATACACATGTATAATATGATAATTTTTATTTTTTTATTTTTTTATTTTTTTTTTTTCTCACTAGCGCTCAGGAAGCTCAACTAGATGTCATCTCAAGCTGCTATGCTTCCGGAAGCAAAAATGCTACCGGAAGTAGAACTGCTATAGGAAGTCACTCTGGTTCAGATTCTAAGTCTCATCCCTAGCGGAAGCAAAGATGCTACCGGAAGCAAAAATGCTTCCGGATGCACTGATGCTTGTGAACAATGAACGCATCCCCTAGCGGAAGCATAATGAACTCAATCTGATTTTAAGCAATTAAGTCTAAGTGGAGAGCTTCCGGAAGCAAAAACACTTCCGGATGCAAAATCCTTTATTTCCTCAATGACACTTCCTGACACAAATAGGCATCCCCCAGCACTAATGAAATTTTTCATATTTAAACAACCTAACAAACCGAAACAAAATCCTACATATTTTGTTAAAACTAACTAATGTCCTCCCCCACACTTAGAATAAAACAATATAAAGCAAGTAGGGAAGGAAAGAAGCAACCTTTAGGGCGGCTTGAAGTTCTCTTTGAAGAACTTGTGCTTGTGGTCCTGTATGGTTCGACCATCCGCAAATATAGACGCTGAGTGTTCTTCCATCACTAAGTTCCACTGGAGCAATTTGGCTTTCTCAAGTAGTAAATGCGTCCACGTGAAATAACAAGAAGGTGCTCCCTTCTGCTTTTCTTTGGGTCGCCTAGCTCTCCAATGGGCCTGGAGCTTCAAGAGAAACTTCTGAACTCTCCTTACAAGGAACACTAGAAGTGAAGTTTCGTACATTGTTGCTTTCAAAACTTTTCCTTTAACTTCTATGTTCCTTTTTAGCATCTTCAACTGAACCACTGGCCTTCTGATGTCATCTCTGGTGAGCTTCCTATTGAAGAATTCTTGTTCTTCCTTTGTTGCTTCAAGTTCCAAACTCCTCTTGAAAAGCTCTTCCGCCTTCAACACATGCAAGCTAGGATCATCCGCTTCAGGTCTAGTTACAAGCTCCATCTTGTCCTGCTTGGCTTCCCAATAATCCTTGTGCATCCTAAAAGATCCTTCAACAAAGAACAAACTTCCCTTTTGCAAGGGGTTGTAGAAATGCGAAGATAAGCTCAATGAAACACAAGGATAATCAAGATGCACATGATTAGGTAATACAATATGCTGAAAAATGGTGATCAATTTGGGCAATTTAAACAAAACAACATGTTGCCCCTCTGAAGCACTAAACCAAGGATCACCAGTCGGCCTACAAATGGAATTGTTGGCCTCCAAAGTAGTCTCAAACAAAACCCTGTTGGAGCACTCGATTTGCGAAACACTGACTCCATGCATGCTCCTCAACCGGCTCCGCCAATCCATGATTGTATAGGAGGTATAGAAATGCAAGTATTCTTGCAATTGAACTCCAGCCTCCATCATGAGAGCAAATACTCCTGCCAACCTAGCTGGATCCACAAATTTGAACAAACATCCCTTGTGCAAGGGGTTGTAGCTAGACAAGGAGGGTATAAATGAATCAACATCATCAAGAGCACAGACATCATGCTTGGAACTAGGAACATCAAGACGCATGCTTACAGTACTAGAATCATCAGCAAGGGAATTCATGCAAGCATCATTAATAGTCACCATGCAAGAGTCAAATGAACTGAAAGATGTGTGCTCATCCTCATGTGAAAGCAAGCTCAAGGGACTTACAGGTTGTTCTACCAGATTTTCAATCAACAATGTATATGACCTACATGCTTCCTTATATATGCAAATATTAAATGAAGGCTTTGTTAGAATCTTAAGTTTTGATGAAGACTAAAATATAGAGGATTAAACCAAGTGCCTCGGAAGCAATAGGATAACATAGGATCCCAAGTAAGAGTGCTTCCGGGTGAAGATCTACTTCCGGATAGATTAGGACTTGCGCATGCGGATGAATGTTTTCATCCCCCAGCATCAGCAAGTAAATCACTGGGAAATAACTTAGTCCATGAGAATTAGGTACACAAAACCTTAAGACTAAGCTATGTTTCAATCGGAAGTGAGTTTGCTTCCTGTTAGACTTAGACTGGCGCAGAGCGATAGAATAGATATTACTCCAAGCGACAGTGAGTCTACTTCCCCAAGTGAAAGCGCTTCCTGTTAGAATTAGACTGGCGCAGAGCGACAGAATAGATATTACCCCAAGCGTCAGTGAGTCTACTTCCCCAAGTGAAAGCGCTTCCTGTTAGACTTAGACTGGCGCAGAGCAATAGAATAGTTATTACCCCAAGCGTCAGTAAGTCTACTTCGCCAAGTGAAAGCACTTCCTATTAGATTTAGACTGGCGCAGGTTGATAGACTAGATATAACCCCGAGCGTCAGCCGAAATGCAACATCAAGTGAAGTTGCTTCCTGTTAGATCTTGACTGGCGCAGATTGATAGAATATATTTCACCCTAAGCGTCAGTGAATTCACCACGTCAAGTAAAAGTGCTTCCGATAGCTCAGTGACTAGCGCTGAGTGGTGGAATGAAATAGACTAAGCGAGAGCAAGTCATGGTGAACTAAATCCCTCATCAGGTGAATTTACTTCCGGATGTAGAAGTGCTTCCGGATACTCCTTAGATTTAGGGATCACCCACTGCATGAGACTATATGATTATATTGCTAAACTAACGTTCAAGTGCAGCACACTCAGTAAGGTTGCTTCCGGATGAGAAGTTGCTTCCGCAAGCAATCAGGATGTCTGAACGTTCAAAGAGATGCAGTGTCAGAATGCTTTTGTCAGAGCAGAGGTGTCAGGACTACTTTTCAGAGATAAAGCAAGTCAACCCTGCTAAACATTAATGAAGATGCACTTCTCAACGGTAACATGAACGTAATGGATGCACAAGAGGGGGGGGGGGGTGAATTGTGCTTCAAAATAAATACTCGAAATAAACAACACAGGATTTATACTGGTTCGGTCTACCTGACCTACGTCCAGTCCTCAACCACCCAGGCTGAGAGTTCCACTATAACTCAGGTTTTAAATCGGGTTCACCTGAAACCTTACAACCGCAAGTTTTACGGGCTCACTTGCAACCTTACAACAAGTTTTACACTGGCTCACTTGTAACCTATCTAACTGTCTCCCCCTCACACCAAGCAAGGGTTTGAAGTTTACACTTGAAGGCTTTTCTGACTAAGTTCTCTTACAGAACAAATGATGTTACACACTTAAGTTCAATAAATGCTCTTTTAACAAGAAGAGACTTAACTACAATGAGTACAGAATAAGTACGTGAAGAATCACTCAAAGTGTTAAATGCTCTTTTCTATTTCTGGGCAGCCTTGAATGCTTTGAAGATTTCTTGTGTTCCTCGCTCTAACTTCTCTCTAGAGTATTCAAGGATAATTGTTCTTGTAATAAATGAAGTTGAGCTCCCTTTATATAGTCTTCAAGCATTTGAACTCTTGGTAGGTGGGAGTCCCGTTTGAATTTGGCCGTTTATCCCAAGTTACCGTTTGCCCAATAAATGCTCCATTAATGCATAGCAGGGTTGACTTGCTTTATCTCTGAAAAGTAGTCCTGACACCTCTGCTCTGATATAAGCATTCTGACTTCTGAGTATGTGATTTTTACTCTTGCACTCTTGCTGACGGATGATCATCTTTCATCCGCAAGTGGTAATCTTGCTCTGCAAGTGTTAAGCTCTGAGTCCCAATGTCAAGAGTCTTTCCATCCGGAAGCTCATTTGCATCCGGAAGCGTGACCATGTTCTGCACATACTGGTTAGTCCAACATAGCAATATATATATAAGAATTATACATGCTGTGGGAAGTTTGTTTGCTATGGGGAGTAGTTTACTTAGTCTGTGTTCTGATTTGGTCTATGATGTATCTAGAAGCATTTTTACATCCGGAAGTAAAACTACTAGATGAAGGATCTTGGTTCACTATAACTCACTCTCACTTAGTGTATTTCATCCCAACACTCAGCGCTAGTCACTAAGCTATCGGAAGCACTTTTACTTGACGTAGTGAACTTACTGACGCTTAGGGTGAAATCTATTCTATCAGTCTGCGCCAGTCAAGATCTAATAGGAAGCAACTTCACTTGATGTTGCATTTCTGCTGACGCTCGGGGTTATATCTAGTCTATCAACCTGCGCCAGTCTAAATCTAATAGGAAGTGCTTTCACTTGGCGAAGTAGACTTACTGACGCTTGGGGTAATAGCTATTCTATTGCTCTGCGCCAGTCTGAGTCTAACAGGAAGCGCTTTCACTTGGGGAAGTAGACTTACTGACGCTTGGGGTAATATCTATTCTGTCGCTCTGCGCCAGTCTAATCTTAACAGGAAGCGCTTTCACTTGGGGAAGTAGACTCACTGTCGCTTGGAGTAATATCTATTCTATCGCTCTGCGCCAGTCTAAGTCTAACAGGAAGCAAACTCACTTCCGATTGAAACATAGCTTAGTCTTAGGGTTTGTGCATCTAAAGTTCATGGACTAAGTTAAATCCCTAGTTATTTACTTGCTGATGCTGGGGGATGAAAACATTCATCCGCATGCGCAAGTCCTAATCTATCCGGAAGTAGATCTTCACCCGGAAGCACTCTTACTTGGGATCCTATGTTATCCTATTGCTTCCTAGGCACTTGGTCTAATCCTCTACATTTTAGTCTTCATCAAAACTTAAGATTCTAACATTCTCCCCCTTTTTGATGATGACAAACTTAGCTTTAATTAGATAACATTTACAAGCAGCGAGCATATAGTAGGCAGATATGAGAACATGCATGAAAAGATGAACATTTCTAAGTAAAAAAAAAATTTGGGCTGGGGGTTGTTTCTTTGTTTCTTCTTTCTCTCCCTCTCGCTGAAGCTCTTCTTCATCAAGGAACTCCCAGGGTAGCAAGGCTAGTGGTCAATGCATTTCTCCCCCTTTTGGCATCATCAAAGAGTGTTTTCCATATTTGATCGCCGCAGCCTCCTCCTTAGGGATGGACTTCCTCTTCTTAGAACCCACTAACAGTTCTGCCATTCTACCAGAAGTTTCAGGCTGACCTTGAATATTTTCATCCTGCCCTAGGGCAATTTGCCGAGAAACTTCATGATGTTCTTGATGTCTTTCACGATGCCCAGATTTTCCAGAATGTTGATGGCTTGATTTCCCAGATTTGGACTTGTTTTTCTTAGATGAGGAGGGTTTCCTCGAAACTGGGTTTGCTTCAGAGGGTTCGGCCATTTTTTGTGGGGTTGATGAAATGTTTATATGAAGAACATAGATGAAAATGAAGAATGTGTGAAATGAGATGTCCCTTTTATAGGTAAAGTCACTAAGGGCAAAAAGGTCATGCTCCTTCACATTATCACACATTGGGTAGCGTAAACGCCTTAAGTTGGATCGATATACCTGATGACACGTGTCGCTTCATATTGTCAGAGAAGTCGAAACGTCTCATTTGGAAGTTGAAGCGTTTTCTGAAGTGACGTGTCTTCTTGGACTTGTGCTGGCGCTCTCTTGGTTTGATCATCCAGCGTCAGTGTGTAATCATTCGGAAGTGGTTTTGCTTCCGGTTGTACTTACTTAAGATTCAACATTGAATACCTGCAAGGACATATATTGGCACTCCGATGCCTAAGTTAGTATTATTTGAAGTATTTTGAAAAACAATTAAGTACATGGAATTTACACTTCATTTGGGTTTACCATTCCCAAATCACCTCTAATAAAAGTAAATTGGTCAACCCCCAGAGGCTTGGTGAAGATATCTGCAAGCTGTTGTTGTGTGGGGACAAACTGTACTTTGACATCTTTCTTTTGAACATGGTCTCTGATGAAATGATGTCTGACATCAATGTGCTTTGTCCTAGTGTGCTGAACCGGATTCTTGGCTAGGCTGATTGTGCTTGTGTTGTCACAGAGGATGGGTGCCTCAGGAAATTCCAAGCCAAGATCTCTCAACTGGTTTTTCAGCCACAACACTTGGGCACAACAACTGGCTGCTGCAATGTATTCTGCCTCAGTGGATGACAAGGACACGCAGGTCTGCTTTTTGCTCGCCCAAGACACCAGACAACCACCAAGGAAGGCGCATTGTCCACTGGTGCTTTTCCTATCAGTTTTATAACCTGCATGATCAGAGTCAGAATAAGCCCACAAGAACTCTTGGTTACCTCTGGGATACCAAAGACCAAGTTCTTGTGTCCCCTCAAGGTATCTTAAGATACGTTTAACACATGTTAGATGTGACTCCTTGGGGTTGGCTTGAAATCTAGCACACATGCCTACACTAAATTGAATGTCAGGTCTGCTGGCTGTTAAGTATAGGAGAGAACCTATCATTCCTCTATACATGGGCAGGCTAACAGATTTACCCTTTGCGTCAGCATCAAGTGCGGCAGTGGTGCTCATGAGAGTGTCATACTCCTTGCATTCATCCATCCCAAACTTTTTGAGTAGCTCTCTGCAGTATTTGGCTTGGGAGATGAATATTCCATTCTTCTTCTGCTTAATTTGCAGGCCTAGGAAGAACATTAGTTCTCCCATCATTGACATTTCAAACTCACCCTGCATGGTCTTAGAAAAATCCTCACAAAGCTTTTCGTTAGTTGCTCCAAAGATAATATCATCAACATAAATTTGAACAATTAGCATGTCTCTATCTTTGTGAAGGATAAACAGTGTATTATCAAGTTTGCCTCTTGAGAAACCTTTGCCTAGCAGAAAGCTGCTAAGTCTCTCATACCAAGCTCTAGGAGCTTGTTTTAGGCCATATAAAGCTTTCTTTAATCTATACACATGTTTGGGGTGCTTATGATCCTCAAAGCCAGGAGGTTGTTCTACATATACCTCTTCTTTAATATAACCATTAAGAAATGCACTCTTTACATCCATTTGATATAGCCTGAAGCCCTTCATGGATGCAAAGGCTAGAAGAATCCTTATTGCTTCAAGTCTCGCGACTGGAGCAAATGTTTCTTCATAGTCAATGCCTTCTTCTTGGTTATATCCTTTGGCAACTAGTCTGGCTTTGTTTCTTGTAATTTGACCTGTCTCATCCAGTTTGTTTTTAAAGACCCATTTGGTCCCTACTATAGATTGATGAGATGGCCTAGGGACTAGTTCCCAGACTTGACTTCTTTCAAATTGGTTTAGCTCTTCCTGCATGGCAATAATCCAGTCGCAGTCCTCAAGAGCTTGTTCAACTGAAGTTGGTTCTATTTGAGATAGAAATGCACCAAACTCAACTTCATTTTGAACCTGCCTTCTGGTTCTCACACCAGAAGAAACATCACCAAGCACTTGATCAAGAGGATGATCTCTGTGATGCCTCCTAGCTGTTGGCAACTGTGCCTCATCATGCACAGTCTGCACTCTAGGTTCATCGCAGAGTTCATCTTCTTCCTTAGGATTGTTTGCTGGTGTTTCTTTTGGTGGTGAAGAAGATGATGGTAATTTTGGGAGGTTAAGTAATTCATCATCTTCTCTGGATTGTCCCCATGTAGGAATTTCATCAAATACAACATGCATGGATTCCTCTACAGTTTTAGTTCTCATGTTGTATATCCTATAAGCTTTACTCCTAAGGGAATATCCTATGAATATACCTATATCAGCCTTTGGATCAAACTTACCCAAGTTTACCTTTCCATTATTATGCACGTAGCATTTTGATCCAAATATTCTGAGGTGGCTGATGTTTGGCTTCCTTCCTCTGTATAGCTCATATGGAGTCTTATCCAAGCCTTTACGAACATAAGCTCTGTTGGAGATATAGCAAGCAGTGCTCATAGCGTCCGCCCAGAACACTTGAGAAACCTCTTTCTCGTTGAGCATGCTTCTAGCCATCTCCGTCAGAACCCTGTTCTTTCTTTCAACTACTCCATTTTGTTGAGGAGTCCTCGGAGCTGAGAAGTTATGTTCAATTCCATTTTGCTCACATAGCTCAGAGAAGCTATGGTTCTCAAACTCTCCTCCATGGTCTGTCCTTATGGCTGTGATTTTGAGATCCTTCTCATTCTGCACTTTCTTAGCCAGGACAACGAAAGCATCAAAAGCATCTTGCTTAGAGGCAAGAAACAAAGTCCACGTAAACCTTGAATAGTCATCCACCACCACTAAAGCATATAGGTTTCCACCTAAGCTTTTTACTCTTGCTGGCCCAACCAAATCCATGTGGATTAGTTCCAAGGGCCTGCTGGTGGAGACTCTCTTCTTGGTTTTAAACGAGGATTTTGTTTGCTTTCCTCGTTGGCAGGATTCACAGATAAAATCATGCTTAACCTTAAAAGGGGGAATACCTACAGCTAGCTCCTTTTTAATTAGCATGTCCAATTGAGGAAAGTTAACATGAGCTAGTCTCTTATGCCAAAGCCAGCTATTCTCGTCACTAGATATTAGACATTTTTCTTCTAGCTGTTGACATAAATCTAAGGTATATAGATTCCCATTTCTAATTGCCTTAATTTTGCATTTTAGGTTGGCCTTATCTATATTCAGATCCTGCTTATCAACTATTAAGCACTCATTTGAATCAAATATTACCCAGTTACCTTTGTCCGTGCTTTGACTTACACTTAGCAGGTTGTGACAGAGACCGTCCACTAGATATACATCTTTGACTGGTCCGACTTCTCCAACTCCAGTGATCTTGCCACTTTGATTTCCTCCAAAGGTCACTGTGGCTCCATCTTTGATCACCAGAGACTTGAACTTGTCTCTGTCTCCAGTCATATGTCTCGAGCATCCACTATCAATATACCATTTCTTGTTCTTGGATGCCTTGAGACACACCTGTAAAATTTAAGCAAACTTAGGTACCCAACTCTTCTTGGGTCCTCGATCATTAGTTTTTAATGCCCTTGGTTTAGAGTCATCCTTGATCTTGGGCTTGTGACTTTTCTGAGCCTCTGGCCGAGTGCTGGCTCTGGACTCTTGGGTTTTCCCTTTGGAATAATTCCAGGCTTGGGATCCTTGTCCTCTCCTAGTTTCCTTTGCAGGAGGAGGATCTTTTGTTGCCTTGGTTCTTTTAGGGACCCATTTGTAGGAGCTGTTAACTCCATGCTTCTTAGCATTACAGGTGGACGTGGAGTGTCCTTTCCTGTTGCAGTAATTACAGAAGCTAAAGGGTGAGGAGCCATGATTGGTGGCTTTATGGAAGAACTTCAGGTAAGGCTTTACTTTTGGTTCTACCCACCTTTTTACCTTAGGGGTATATCCCAAGCCAGTTCTATCCCTATATGCCCTTTGGCTCATTAAAATTACTTTTAGCATTTCTGAACCATTGGTGAACTTCTCCAGGGCATTTTGCAGCTTATTATTTTCCTCTGAGACTTTGCTGCAACTAGAGCAACTCTCAGGTGTTGGGGCGTTGGGTTCTACCTGTGGAGAACCCTGGCCATCCACTATCGGAAGTCTTCTAGCTTCCGCTAGTTCCTCACTTAGTGAGTCCACCTTGGACTCAAGTGATTCCTTTTTGTTTTCAACACCTTATAGGCTTTACATAGTCTAGAGAATTCTTCATGAATCTCATTGTAAGCCTCTTGAAGTTCAGAAAAAGTTACCTCATGATCTTCGTTGGTGAGGTCAGCATCTGAAGGTGCTTCTTCATCCTCCTCTCTAGCTACCAGGCAGAGGTTGGCAACTTCTTCTTCGTCACTTGCTTCCTCATCTGAGCTGTTAACCCAAATAGAGGAAACAAGAGCTTTTCTTTTGTCCTTGCCTTTTGACCTCTGCAGGCTGGGGCACTCAGCCTTGAAGTGACCAGGCTTATTGCATTCAAAGCACACAGGGACCTTCTCTTTCTTGTATCCCTTCTTCTCACTGGTATCACCTCTCTGATAGCCTCCCTTCTTTCTGAGGAATCTTCTAAATTTCCTCACCATCATAGCCATCTCCTCATCGTCCATCTCATCATCATCATCTTCATCATTGTCATTGATCCCTTTGCTGGGAGCAACGAGAGCAAGATTTTTGTTCTTGGGTGAAGGTTGAGGAGCTCTCATAGCCAGCAAGGTAGGTTCATATTCAGCAAGAGAGCCGAATAGTGCGGTGATGGAGCTGGTTGATTCACCTTGCACTTCTTGCAAAATAGTTACTTTGGTGATCCAGTCACCCTTCAAGATCTTTAGGATCTTGCTCACTTGCTCTCTTTCAGGGATATCCTTACCCAGCGAGGCCAAATTATTGATGAGATGAGTGAACCTGAGTTCCAGCTCTCTGATAGGCTCGGTAGGGCTCAGCATGGCGAATTTATGGAATTCTTCAACCAGCATTTCAATACGTCTCGCCTTTACTCCCCTGGTTCCAGAGTGTGCAGCCTCAAGAGCCTCCCACATATCCTTAGCAGTTTTGTGGTGGCTGATTCTGTGAAATTCTTTGTGGGTGAGAGCACACTGGATGTAGTGCATGGCCCGATGGTTTAGTTGGACTAGAGCATAGTCCTCAGCAGTGTATCTGGCTCGCACTTTTGCAAATCCATCTTCGTCCAGTGGAACATTATCCCCTCGTTCTATGACATCCCAGAGTCTCAAGTCGCTTGACTTGATATATGTCTCCATTCTGTACTTCCAGAACGTATAGTTGTACCCATCGAAGCCTGGGGGCTTATTGGGTTGAACGGCGACATCTGGTAGGCCATAATCTGGATCCATTACTTGATCTTTGCTTTCTGATTCGTTGGAATCGGGTGAGAAAGACCTGCTCTGATACCAAATGAACGTAATGGATGCACAAGAGGGGGGGGGGTGAATTGTGCTTCAAAATAAATACTCGAAATAAACAACACAGGATTTATACTGGTTCGGTCTACCTGACCTACGTCCAGTCCTCAACCACCCAGGCTGAGAGTTCCACTATAACTCAGGTTTTAAATCGGGTTCACCTGAAACCTTACAACCGCAAGTTTTACGGGCTCACTTGCAACCTTACAACAAGTTTTACACTGGCTCACTTGTAACCTATCTAACTGTCTCCCCCTCACACCAAGCAAGGGTTTGAAGTTTACACTTGAAGGCTTTTCTGACTAAGTTCTCTTACAGAACAAATGATGTTACACACTTAAGTTCAATAAATGCTCTTTTAACAAGAAGAGACTTAACTACAATGAGTACAGAATAAGTACGTGAAGAATCACTCAAAGTGTTAAATGCTCTTTTCTATTTCTGGGCAGCCTTGAATGCTTTGAAGATTTCTTGTGTTCCTCGCTCTAACTTCTCTCTAGAGTATTCAAGGATAATTGTTCTTGTAATAAATGAAGTTGAGCTCCCTTTATATAGTCTTCAAGCATTTGAACTCTTGGTAGGTGGGAGTCCCGTTTGAATTTGGCCGTTTATCCCAAGTTACCGTTTGCCCAATAAATGCTCCATTAATGCATAGCAGGGTTGACTTGCTTTATCTCTGAAAAGTAGTCCTGACACCTCTGCTCTGATATAAGCATTCTGACTTCTGAGTATGTGATTTTTACTCTTGCACTCTTGCTGACGGATGATCATCTTTCATCCGCAAGTGGTAATCTTGCTCTGCAAGTGTTAAGCTCTGAGTCCCAATGTCAAGAGTCTTTCCATCCGGAAGCTCATTTGCATCCGGAAGCGTGACCATGTTCTGCACATACTGGTTAGTCCAACATAGCAATATATATATAAGAATTATACATGCTGTGGGAAGTTTGTTTGCTATGGGGAGTAGTTTACTTAGTCTGTGTTCTGATTTGGTCTATGATGTATCTAGAAGCATTTTTACATCCGGAAGTAAAACTACTAGATGAAGGATCTTGGTTCACTATAACTCACTCTCACTTAGTGTATTTCATCCCAACACTCAGCGCTAGTCACTAAGCTATCGGAAGCACTTTTACTTGACGTAGTGAACTTACTGACGCTTAGGGTGAAATCTATTCTATCAGTCTGCGCCAGTCAAGATCTAATAGGAAGCAACTTCACTTGATGTTGCATTTCTGCTGACGCTCGGGGTTATATCTAGTCTATCAACCTGCGCCAGTCTAAATCTAATAGGAAGTGCTTTCACTTGGCGAAGTAGACTTACTGACGCTTGGGGTAATAGCTATTCTATTGCTCTGCGCCAGTCTGAGTCTAACAGGAAGCGCTTTCACTTGGGGAAGTAGACTTACTGACGCTTGGGGTAATATCTATTCTGTCGCTCTGCGCCAGTCTAATCTTAACAGGAAGCGCTTTCACTTGGGGAAGTAGACTCACTGTCGCTTGGAGTAATATCTATTCTATCGCTCTGCGCCAGTCTAAGTCTAACAGGAAGCAAACTCACTTCCGATTGAAACATAGCTTAGTCTTAGGGTTTGTGCATCTAAAGTTCATGGACTAAGTTAAATCCCTAGTTATTTACTTGCTGATGCTGGGGGATGAAAACATTCATCCGCATGCGCAAGTCCTAATCTATCCGGAAGTAGATCTTCACCCGGAAGCACTCTTACTTGGGATCCTATGTTATCCTATTGCTTCCTAGGCACTTGGTCTAATCCTCTACATTTTAGTCTTCATCAAAACTTAAGATTCTAACATAACATAGGATTAACGGCTTTATTCAAACGTTCATATTCAACCTGCCACAGAAGCCTATGAAGCCGAGTATAAAAGAGACATTCATTCAGAAGAGAAGACATGGAAGAAAAAGAGAGAACAGAACAAAGTATCTGATATATCATACTCTTCATTCTACACATCTTCTACTACTCTCAGATCCAGATTTGTGATATTTTTCAGAGAGTAATTTTATTGTACTTAAGTGAGTAACATCATCCACTCTTAGAGAGAGTTAGTTTTGAGCTTAAGTGTTTAGCACAATCAGTTCATAGAGTGAACATAGTGTAAACTTACAATTTGTAAGGGGGAGCATTTAGAGGTTGTCTAAATCTCCATAGGTTGCAAGTTAGCCCGTAAAACTTGCATTTGTAAGGTTTGCAGGTGAACCCGGTGTAAAACCTGTGGGTTGTTAGGTGAACCCGTGCTCGTAAAACCTAAAGTGTAAAGGCTTCTCTTGTGCCCGGTTTAAACAAGAATAGTGGATTGAAAATCTCAGGTGGAGCCTGGGGACTGGATGTAGGTCTGGGTGACCGAACCAGGATAAATTTATGTGTGCATAAATTTACATTCAAACATTCTATTTTGCATCACATAACATACTGACTTGTGCATATCACTACTTCGTAAATATTATCACCAAGCACAAGCAGTCTTTCGAAAACAAGATTCAAAAGATTTAATTTATTCCCTCACCCAATTCACCCCCCCCCCTCTTGGGTGACAGCCACGTTTATCATTTGGTATCAGAGCAAGGTCACTTGTTTAAAGGATCCAACGATCTCAAGTGCAAAGACCTAGGCTGATTTGGGTTACAAAATGTGTTTTGAAGGTTTTGATCATACAATCCCACCCGTGTTAGAAAATGCTGATTTTTACTTATGGAAGGGAAGGATGAAAAGTTTTATACTATCCACTGATTTCAAAATGTGGGATGTTTTTGAAAAGGACTCTGATTTCAAACCAAAAGTAAATTGGACAGAAGAGGACAAAAGCTTATTTTACTTAAACCTTAGAGCAATGCAAATTTTGCACAAAAGTTTATCTGACAATGATTACCAGAAAATTAAACATTGCTCTAGGGCTATAGATATTTGGAACACTCTTGATACTATGTATGCTTCTAACCAATTTCTTGATGTTAAGGCTGTCCAAAGCTCACTGTGTGCTCCTTGTGAATCCACCGTTGATGAGCTACTGGATGGTGATGTAGTAGAAGCTAGTATCAGCAAAGAGAGAGTGGATCTCCGCCTAGAAGATTCAGAAGCTGAAGAAAATGAGGTACCTAAACTTGAAACTTCTGAATTGCAAGATATGTATAATGAGCTACATGTTGAATTCTGTAAACTTGCAAAAGAAATTCTAGGCTTAAGAAAAAGGAATAGGGAACTTGAGGAACTTATTCCTTCTTCTACAACCAAGGAGTCCAAAGTCCCACTCATAAAAGAAGATTTTTCGAAAGACCCTGAAATTTCAAAAGTTAATAAACATAGAGTCTTTGAAAAGAAAACTGACCACCATAATAGTGATAAGAAATCTGATTCTGAACATCATCCCATTATCTGTCATTATTGTGGTAGAACTGGTCATATTTCTCACACATGCAATTTTAAGAGAAATTTAAATGTGAGAAATAAATATATATGGATCCCCAAAGGACAAGTAAGGTCCAGCGCTAACTATGTAGGACCCAAGTACAAATGGGTACCAAAACTCCCTTCTAGTGCCTTACCTGTGCAGGAAAGATCAAGAGTTCCTCTTGTCCCAAAGAAGAGAACTCGTGGTGATGTCACTACTGCAACTACCTGGTTCAATCATAAGAAGCAGTGCGCTACCACAAGGAACAAAGACCTTGTCTCAGGGATAAGCTATCACAGAGTTCCATTCAACTATCCTGAGAAGGACAAAAGAGAGAGGATGTCTCAACTCACATGGAGAAAACCTGCGAATCCTGTCTCTCCTAAGAAAGTGCTTCAGGCCAAGGATAAGTATAAAAGATCTCCTTGGGTAAGCAAGGGATTATTTAAGGTTGAAGCATGCAACAGTAAAATCTCCTATGCAAATGTAAGATGGACTTATTGAGATTTTACATTAAGCATCATAAGCATGAACATGATATGGCTTATAAGATATTTCACACAATGTTCATACTCTACATGCTATCTATGACTATCATTATCAGAAGCCATGTGCATATAGTCATAGTTGATTCGCAATGCTATATTCATAGTGAATAATTCTTAAGTGCATAAGAATCACATACTTCCTACAAACTGACCAGTCAGATCCAAGTTTGGAGACTGAAAAATGGGAAAGAGAAATCATTTGCTATTTTGTAGGAAAGAAGGTACGAAGGAACAACAATTTTCATGATCATACCTGATCAGAGCAATGTATCAAATCTGAATGAGTTGTTGTTCATACTGGGCTCCGAGAGCTACTGCTCCTGAAATTGAGAAGATCAAACAAACTCTACTTGACGCAAATATGACTTTAGTTATGAAAGCTTGATCGCTGTGGATGCACAAGAGAGAACATCAACGAGTCACTCAAAGTTAAATCTTAAGTAAGTACCATCGGAAGCAAAACTACTTCCGGATGCTCTCGTGCTGACGCTGAATGACTACTCAAGGCAACCAGGAGCGTCTGTCCAACCGGAAGCAAAATCACTTCCGAATACTCTTTTGCTAGCGCTGGATGATAATTCAATATGATCAAGAGCGCCAGTGTCAGATCAAGGGACACATCACTTCAGAAAACGTTTCAACTTCCTCTATGAAACGCTGTGCCTTCTCTGAAGCAACACGTGTCATCAGGTGTGTCGTTCCAACTTAAAAACTTACGTTACCCAATGTGTGAAAATTTGAAAGAGTATGCCCATTCTATCCTCAGAAGTTTTACCTATAAATAGAAGTCATTTTCCATTTTCACTTTTTACTACATCTTTTTCACTCGCATCATTTTCTCTGAAAAGTCTTTTCATCTTCTCCATTGTGTTCTTTATTTTTCACACTTCTTGCATTTCATCTTTATTTACACAACATTCATACAAAAAAATGGCCGGTACGAATGAATCCAACCCAGTCATCCAGAAAACCTCTTCTTCCAAGAAACATAAATCGAAATCTGGGAAATCCACTCACAAGCATTCTGGTAAATCTGGGCACCATGAAGAACAACATGAAGAACTTCATGAACGCCAAGAAGGTTCTGGGCAATCACGAGGACAGGGTGAAGACGTTCAGGGTCAGCCTGAAACCTCTGGTAGAATAGAACAGGCAGTGGGTTCTGAACAAGAGCGGGATGCTCAGGGAAAGGGAAAGAAGAAGAAGGTTCATTTTTCTGAGGAGCCTTCCTCCAAGAGGCAGAGGGTTGAGGAAGAAGATGATCTCACAGTTTATAGAGATGGGGCTCTGGAGAGTGTATCCGCCAAATTTGAGACATCCATTCCCATCTTCAACCATGGCCTGTTCATCAATCTGGACAAGTTGAATGAACTAGGGTTTGCTCATTTACGCCCTTACTTGGAAAAGTATATGCCTTGGCTGGGCATCAACCAGGACTACAACGTCAACGTCCTGCGAGTCTTTTGCCAATCCCTCTCTGGCAGAGCTAAGTACAGGAAGGTGGATGGGAAAGAGCAAGTCCACAAACTCTCCTTCACTGCCACTGTAAGAGGAAGAACCTTCAGGTTCACTTGGAGAACCTTGAATGAGATGATGGGAATCACAGAAGAGGATATGAATCAATGGATCTACCCTGAGTCTCACAAGTACAACAAGGAGGAACTCGAGGAGTTGTATGGCACCAACAGCAAAAAGGTGTCCAAGATGTCTGATTCTAACAGGCTCTTGTACTACATCTACTCCCGGATAATGACTCATAAGGGAGGCAACTTCAACGAGTTCACACTGCTGGACAACCCTTGGTTCCCTAGACTCCTCTCGCTCAAGCCTTTCAACCCTGGGCAGTTGATATGCCTAGAGCTTCAGCGCTGGTTAAGCAATGACAAGTCAGGTTATCTTCCCTATCCCACCATCATTGCCTTCCTTCTTGAGAAGCATCTGATCAAGGCTACATCTGCTGTGGAAGAAGAGAATGTCCAGTGTAGGCCTGTGGGAGCAACCAATGTGGCAAGGATGGGGATCAAGTATTTCAAGCCTCCTAAGCCCACTCGCTCACGCTCACAAGCCAGTAGTGCTTCTGGTACTTCAGCTCCCTCTGCATCTGGAGCAGGAGATCAGGAAGTTGACTCACATGCTGGGCCAAGCCGTAGTGCAAGGGTTCCAGCTTCTGTTAGGGCCTTTGCCGAGGACATAAAGGAAGAGCTTCTGTTGAGACTGACTGATTCCTTGGTGGGTCCTCTCCGTGTTGAATGTGAAGCTGGCTTCCACCACCAAGGGGAGCGAACCCAACGGCTTGAGGACAGAATAGGACAACTCGAGAATCACCTTGCCAGGGTGGATGCAAAATTAGACCTCATTCTCCAGCACCTACAAATTCCCCAACCTTCATCACAAGGTAACTTACCACCTCCTCCTCCTCCTCCTCAAAACCCTCCTCCTCCTAACCACCCTCAACTACCACCTCCTCCTCCGCCCAACACTCAACAACCTCAGCCTCCACCACAAAATGACCAACAAGCCCTACCATCACCCAACAATGACCAACAATCCCAACCTTCACCTACCCATGACCACCAAACCCAAGACTCACCTCACAACTCTCCACGCCATTCTCCTAGAAACTTCTCATCCTCACCTTCCTCATCCTCATCCTCACCCATTCCCACACGACCAGGTGCCCCTACAGGCTCTCCACTCCGCTTCTCCAACCCTACCCATCAAAGCCCTAGACGCATAGGATCTGAAACAGCCATTCACCCCCTCAGCCAACCATACGGCGAATATCCCCGCCTTCAACCACTCTCCGATGACCATTTACCCTTTACCCCTGACTCCGCCAACTACAAAGAATACTCCTCCACTCATCCTTATGGGGATATCCTTGTCACCACCAGCTGCTTCCCCGACCCTCCTCAAACTCCTGAACACCTATCTTCTCCCACATCCTCCACCTCTACCCTCTCACCCTCCCCTCCCAAGAAATTTGGTCCTGAACCACCTCCATCCTCCTCCACATCCACTCCATCCCTGGCACTCACCCCTGTTGATGATGACAAAAGGGGGAGAAATGTTATGTCCACTCTTCGTCTAAGCATGGCCACAAGGGATGCCCTCAGCCAGCCATCACTCTGGATTGATGAAGATATCACGGCCGCCCTGCGTCGTGCATATGAGTCTCAGAGGCTGAGTGGTGCAGAGAGCCTTATAAGAGGAGAGGCCGTCCGGTTCATGCAGCAGAAGAAAGCGGCTGAGCAAGGACCACAATGGGATATGGTTGTGTATGGGCAGAATGAACAATCCTCACAATCTGAGTCATCATCGGAGCCTCCTCCAAATAAAACAAGTAGAGAGATGGTTGAGGAGATCATAATGAAGTGGGGACTGAAGAGACCCAACCATCCTCCCATTGTGATAGCCAAGCCTGTTCCTGCATCCTCTGGGCAAGAGTCTGAGGTCCCTTCATCTGAGCAATCTTCTGATCCTCCTCCCTCGTCTGAGCCAGCAGCCAGATTCAGTGCACCCAGAAAGAAGGCCGTTGCTAGGAAACGTGCCAGGAAGTTAATTGCCACCACTGAATCTGATGAGTCTGAGGAAGAGACTCCATCTGACCTACCTGAGCAAGGAACTTCATCTGCTCAGGTTGTGCAAGAAAATCCAGTGGTCCAAGCGGTTCCAATTCTGAAGGAAGTCAAATTGGAAATTGAAGACATGACTCCTGAAGAATTTGAGAAGTATGGATTCACTGACAAGCTATCCTTTGGTCAGATGGCTTGCCTCGATGCTGAAAGAGCAAGTGCCATGCCCACTCCTCCAATTAGCAAAAGCAAAAGGAAGAGCAAAGGGAAAGGGAAACGGAAAGTCCAGGAAGTTGAGGAAGACCCCAACTTCCCTGTATGGAATGTGAGAATCCGGGCTGTCCACTATCCCAATGGAGAGATCTCCTACTTCGATGATGCTACAGGTTTCCCTGGGTATGAAGAAGTGGAGAACATGAAAAGGGCATACGAGGAGTCCATTGAATCAGAAAGGCTCAGGAGGGAAAAAGAGGAAAAAGAGCTTCAAGAGATCATTGCCCAGATAAACCAGAGTGAGCGTGAGGAAAATGAAGAGAGGCAGAAAGAGAGGGAAAAGAAAAAGAGACACAAACTCTAACCCCCAATCCAAATATTTTTGTTGATTTTGTTTTCATGCATATTTTCATTCATACTTAGTGAAATTTATTTGTATACATTCTTTACTTGTATATGTTATTTGATTACATAACTCTGACTTGTAACCTCTGCTTGTCAATAATATTTGTCTGAGTTACTTGTTGTTATCCATTGCTTTTATTCTCTTGATAATCCTTCCTTAGGAACTTAATCGATAAAACTAGGTTTGTCATCATCAAAAAGGGGGAGAATGTTAGAATCTTAAGTTTTGATGAAGACTAAAATATAGAGGATTAAACCAAGTGCCTCGGAAGCAATAGGATAACATAGGATCCCAAGTAAGAGTGCTTCCGGGTGAAGATCTACTTCCGGATAGATTAGGACTTGCGCATGCGGATGAATGTTTTCATCCCCCAGCATCAGCAAGTAAATCACTGGGAAATAACTTAGTCCATGAGAATTAGGTACACAAAACCTTAAGACTAAGCTATGTTTCAATCGGAAGTGAGTTTGCTTCCTGTTAGACTTAGACTGGCGCAGAGCGATAGAATAGATATTACTCCAAGCGACAGTGAGTCTACTTCCCCAAGTGAAAGCGCTTCCTGTTAGAATTAGACTGGCGCAGAGCGACAGAATAGATATTACCCCAAGCGTCAGTGAGTCTACTTCCCCAAGTGAAAGCGCTTCCTGTTAGACTTAGACTGGCGCAGAGCAATAGAATAGTTATTACCCCAAGCGTCAGTAAGTCTACTTCGCCAAGTGAAAGCACTTCCTATTAGATTTAGACTGGCGCAGGTTGATAGACTAGATATAACCCCGAGCGTCAGCGGAAATGCAACATCAAGTGAAGTTGCTTCCTGTTAGATCTTGACTGGCGCAGATTGATAGAATATATTTCACCCTAAGCGTCAGTGAATTCACCACGTCAAGTAAAAGTGCTTCCGATAGCTCAGTGACTAGCGCTGAGTGGTGGAATGAAATAGACTAAGCGAGAGCAAGTCATGGTGAACTAAATCCCTCATCAGGTGAATTTACTTCCGGATGTAGAAGTGCTTCCGGATACTCCTTAGATTTAGGGATCACCCACTGCATGAGACTATATGATTATATTGCTAAACTAACGTTCAAGTGCAGCACACTCAGTAAGGTTGCTTCCGGATGAGAAGTTGCTTCCGCAAGCAATCAGGATGTCTGAACGTTCAAAGAGATGCAGTGTCAGAATGCTTTTGTCAGAGCAGAGGTGTCAGGACTACTTTTCAGAGATAAAGCAAGTCAACCCTGCTAAACATTAATGAAGATGCACTTCTCAACGGTAACATAGGATTAACGGCTTTATTCAAACGTTCATATTCAACCTGCCACAGAAGCCTATGAAGCCGAGTATAAAAGAGACATTCATTCAGAAGAGAAGACATGGAAGAAAAAGAGAGAACAGAACAAAGTATCTGATATATCATACTCTTCATTCTACACATCTTCTACTACTCTCAGATCCAGATTTGTGATATTTTTCAGAGAGTAATTTTATTGTACTTAAGTGAGTAACATCATCCACTCTTAGAGAGAGTTAGTTTTGAGCTTAAGTGTTTAGCACAATCAGTTCATAGAGTGAACATAGTGTAAACTTACAATTTGTAAGGGGGAGCATTTAGAGGTTGTCTAAATCTCCATAGGTTGCAAGTTAGCCCGTAAAACTTGCATTTGTAAGGTTTGCAGGTGAACCCGGTGTAAAACCTGTGGGTTGTTAGGTGAACCCGTGCTCGTAAAACCTAAAGTGTAAAGGCTTCTCTTGTGCCCGGTTTAAACAAGAATAGTGGATTGAAAATCTCAGGTGGAGCCTGGGGACTGGATGTAGGTCTGGGTGACCGAACCAGGATAAATTTATGTGTGCATAAATTTACATTCAAACATTCTATTTTGCATCACATAACATACTGACTTGTGCATATCACTACTTCGTAAATATTATCACCAAGCACAAGCAGTCTTTCGAAAACAAGATTCAAAAGATTTAATTTATTCCCTCACCCAATTCACCCCCCCCCTCTTGGGTGACAGCCACGTTTATCAGGCTTAGCATAAGTAGGCAGTGGCTCAAGAACAACCAGCAATGGCACATTAAACTCAAGCATAGAAAACAAATCAAAGATTACACTCTGAAAAAGCTCATGAAATGTCTTCTTCCCTAAGTTACATGAACTAGGAAAGGTAACAAGTGTAGGATCAAAAATTATACCTTGAGATGATTTATGCACGATTTGAGAAGTAGAGAAAGATTCAAGCTCTTGTGCCAATTGCGCTTCCACCTTGCATTCCGCTTTAGAGATTTCATGCTCCGTTGCTTCCGGAAGCGAAAGTGCATCCGGAAGCGTTAGGCTCTCTGCCCCACTATGAACTTCCTCAGGAACTTGTGTCACTGGAGTAGGATGCTGTCCATTTTGCTCATCATCCTTAGGCTGAGACTGTTGCACCATATCACGTATAAACGCCTTCGAAACCTCTTGCTCCAAGAGAAGGGAGCTCTCGGTCTCTTGGTCTTTCTCCCCAATGGAAGAGGGCAATCCGATCACTTCGTGCTCCTCAACCTCCTCATTCTTCTCTAGGGAATTAGAGTGATGTTCAACATGTGTATCACCCCTAGAAGTAGCCTCATCCATTGTATCAGCACCCAAGACAACATCATCAGTGGCTGTTTGCAATTTTGTCAATTGTTTTCTATGAAATTCCACGAGAAGAGAATATTTATCCTCATAACAGTCAACGCATATGCTCATCTCATCACATGAACAAGTCATAGAATTATCAAGATCATCACTATGAGAAGCACTAGGTAAGACTCCATTAGACTCAAAAGTGCTAGGTGGATTTGCAACATTCATCTCAATCCTAGGATCATTCTCTTGGCACTTTTGAGGTTCATGCTCTTCTTCATCAAAGCAAGGAATTGATTCAACTTGAACTCCTCCCTCCAAATTCATGTCATCAGGATTTACAACCATATTGAAAGGTAGGTCACCTTGCTGTGCCTCTTCCTCGGCCTTTGTATTCATCCATTGAGAAGCAAATGAAATAATGGCCTCTTGTTGCTTTGCATGCTGATCAAATATTGAGTCTAACCTCTCCATAAAGGATGCACACATTTGAATCATCAAATCATTTGTACTAGAAGAGGGAGAATCTGGACTTGGAGAAGCATACTCATTGGGCATTTGAGCATGAAAGAAGTCATTCTGCTCCATATGTGTAGGAACACAGCTTTGTAAAGGCTCTGGATGATCATAAAAATTGTGCTCATAGCCATAAGGAGGTGGATGAGGCTCAAATTGCGAAGCTTCTTGATAACCATACAAATCCGG
This sequence comes from Mimosa pudica, assembly GCA_029929735.1. Taxonomy (NCBI): domain Eukaryota; kingdom Viridiplantae; phylum Streptophyta; class Magnoliopsida; order Fabales; family Fabaceae; genus Mimosa; species Mimosa pudica. Next base: position 267,504 of record JAKELP010000037.1, on the reverse strand, counting down.
ACTTTGAGCACAAGAAGCATTAAATCTCATTTGGTAAGGATCAGGATCTTGATATGGAGGAGCATAACCTTGTTGATCTTCAAAAGCATGATATGGAGTAGCATAACCTCCTCCCCCCCACTGAAAGCTTGGATGGTCCCTCCATCCTGAATTATAAGAGTTAGTGGGAGGGTTATGCTCTAGGAATGGAGGTCTGCTGTCATAGAATTGTTGTGAACTGGTGGCCATGTCTTGAGGTGCGAATGAGGCATATGGCCTTGCAAAGTCACTCATTCTGCCATCCATTAAGCACAAGCTTTAAAATGTCCTGCAAAAATAGGCAAAACAAACCAACAAAGACCTGCAAAACAATCACAAACACCAGCCAGCCAGCAAATACAGAATATCCAGACAGTTTCCAGCAGAGAACAGAATATATTCAGCACAGGTAGACAGCAAATTCCAGCATTCAAAGGCCAACGAAATCAGCCTAACACTTCCAGAACACTTCTAAAACAGTCTCAACTATACAGAATGCAAATAAAACTATGTCCAGAATAAATCAGAAGTATGCTCAAAACTTACAACTAAAAATCACCTATAACAAAAACTAAGAAAAGGTAACTAAAAACCTAAGACAAGAAAGAATTCAACCAAACCGGCAACGGCGCCAATTGATTTAACTTTTTTTCGTCGTCTAAAAAAAAAGCTAAAGCAAATAAAACTAAGAATTAAACTACAGAGATGAAGAAGAAGGTGAAGGCGGATGAAGGCGGATGAAGGCGGATGAAGGTAGGTGTGAAGTTCTGGACATGGCGGAGATGAAGAAGATGAAGATGGAGTTGAGAGAGTTTGTTAGAGGAGAGAGAAAGTGAAAGTGAAGTGAGAGATCAGATATTTCAGGTGTGTCCAGGTGTGTTCCCAGGTGTGTCAAAAGTTAGTTACAATTGGGCTTTTATAGTGGTAAGTAACTTTGGAATTAACGCCCAAAGGGTATTTTTGGTATTTGGTAAAAAATGAGAATGAATGTGGACTAGATCTCATCTCCATGCATTTCTAAAGGTTCCTCCTTTTTCTCCAAGTGATTGTGCTTCCCTTTTTGCCCTTAATGAGGCCTCCAGATTTGAATTTGACCTTGGCGCCAATTTTGCCTCATTTGGAAAAATGCTTCCCACACCTTCAGGCTGCAGTGCTGACTTTGCCTTAAACTAACTCTGCACCAAAGACTTCTGAAAAGTAGTTGACAATTCTGAACATTTGTGCAGTCTGACTCTTGTACTCGCTGGCTGATGGACTTTGATTTAACTCTTTTTCGTCGTCTAAAAAGAGCTAAAGCAAATAAAACTAGAATTAAACTACAGCAGTTAGCAGCAAGTCCTAGGTCAATTCACAGTTTGGTTTTATCTCTTGCTTAGGTCAATTAATTACAAGTTAAGTAAATTATCAAACAGGTTGTGTGCAGGTTTTGTATGTAAGACTAATTAAAACTACAACTAACAGAATTAAAAGTGAATGAGTGAAAGTATGGATGAGATGTACCTCCTTCTCCAAGTACTCCGTGCTTACGTTTAATCGGACTTCATATACTTGTTCTTCTTAATATAAACTAGTTAAATTCTCAAGATCTCTTTAATCAAAGAAGTCTACAAGAGTTTAACTAATTTAATTAAGGCTTAAGCTCTTTCAAGCCAAGAACATACCAAAAGCAACACTAAACACTAAATCTAGCATTTAGGAAACAAATTCATTCCACAAATGTAAGAGGAGCTAATCGCACACACATACATGTATGAAACTACAAGAATTAAGCCTCGGTTTTCATGTTCTCAACAATCAAGAGAGATTTCAAGCTAACATAAAGTAGAACACCTAAAACTAGATGTCTAACCTATGCACGCCTAAATCTAGACATACATAGGCAAAGATTTACATATAGCCTGAAACCTAAAAGAGAAAATTACAAGCATATGAAGCCATAAGTTGATTCTACAAGCACATTTCCTTGGAGAAGAAGGCTAGGCGATCTAGCCGGACATGGAGATGAAGGCGGATGAAGGTAGGTGTGAAGTTCTGGACATGGCGGAGATGAAGAAGATGAAGATGGAGTTGAGAGAGTTTGTTAGAGGAGAGAGAGAATGAAAGTGAGGTGAGAAGAGATGTTCAGGTGTTCCCCCCGGTGTGTCAAAAGTTAGTTACAATTGGGCTTTTATAGTGGTGAGTAACTTTGGAATTAACGCCCAAAGGGTATTTTTGGTATTTGGTAAAAAATGAGAATGAATGTGGACTAGATCTCATCTCCATGCATTTCTAAAGGTTCCTCCTTTTTCTCCAAGTGATTGTGCTTCCCTTTTTGCCCTTAATGAGGCCTCCAGATTTGAATTTGACCTTGGCGCCAATTTTGCCTCATTTGGAAAAATGCTTCCCACACCTTCAGGCTGCAGTGCTGACTTTGCCTTAAACTAACTCTGCACCAAAGACTTCTGAAAAGTAGTTGACAATTCTGAACATTTGTGCAGTCTGACTCTTGTACTCGCTGGCTGATGGACTTTGATTTAACTCTTTTTCGTCGTCTAAAAAGAGCTAAAGCAAATAAAACTAGAATTAAACTACAGCAGTTAGCAGCAAGTCCTAGGTCAATTCACAGTTTGGTTTTATCTCTTGCTTAGGTCAATTAATTACAAGTTAAGTAAATTATCAAACAGGTTGTGTGCAGGTTTTGTATGTAAGACTAATTAAAACTACAACTAACAAAATTAAAAGTGAATGAGTGAAAGTATGGATGAGATGTACCTCCTTCTCCAAGTACTCCGTGCTTACGTTTAATCGGACTTCATATACTTGTTCTTCTTAATATAAACTAGTTAAATTCTCAAGATCTCTTTAATCAAAGAAGTCTACAAGAGTTTAACTAATTTAATTAAGGCTTAAGCTCTTTCAAGCCAAGAACATACCAAAAGCAACACTAAACACTAAATCTAGCATTTAGGAAACAAATTCATTCCACAAATGTAAGAGGAGCTAATCGCACACACATACATGTATGAAACTACAAGAATTAAGCCTCGGTTTTCATGTTCTCAACAATCAAGAGAGATTTCAAGCTAACATAAAGTAGAACACCTAAAACTAGATGTCTAACCTATGCACGCCTAAATCTAGACATACATAGGCAAAGATTTACATATAGCCTGAAACCTAAAAGAGAAAATTACAAGCATATGAAGCCATAAGTTGATTCTACAAGCACATTTCCTTGGAGAAGAAGGCTAGGCGATCTAGCCGGACATGGAGATGAAGGCGGATGAAGGTAGGTGTGAAGTTCTGGACATGGCGGAGATGAAGAAGATGAAGATGGAGTTGAGAGAGTTTGTTAGAGGAGAGAGAGAATGAAAGTGAGGTGAGAAGAGATGTTCAGGTGTTCCCCCCGGTGTGTCAAAAGTTAGTTACAATTGGGCTTTTATAGTGGTGAGTAACTTTGGAATTAACGCCCAAAGGGTATTTTTGGTATTTGGTAAAAAATGAGAATGAATGTGGACTAGATCTCATCTCCATGCATTTCTAAAGGTTCCTCCTTTTTCTCCAAGTGATTGTGCTTCCCTTTTTGCCCTTAATGAGGCCTCCAGATTTGAATTTGACCTTGGCGCCAATTTTGCCTCATTTGGAAAAATGCTTCCCACACCTTCAGGCTGCAGTGCTGACTTTGCCTTAAACTAACTCTGCACCAAAGACTTCTGAAAAGTAGTTGACAATTCTGAACATTTGTGCAGTCTGACTCTTGTACTCGCTGGCTGATGGACTTCAGCTTCCGCATGTCAAGACTTCATATCGCAAGCGCGAGCATATTCACTTCCGGATGAGAATCCACTGGATGAGAATCCACTCCCGGATGTAACTCTTTGTCCGCCAGCGCCAGCATGTTCACTTCCGGATGTAAATCCACTTCCGGATGTGACTTTGCTTCCGGATGTGAACCTGCATCCGGATGTGACTTTGAGTACTCTTTATCTAGCCTTCCTTCTTGCCAAGTTATCTCCACTGAAGCTCCACCAAGGGTGTGTGGGGCCCACTTGGGACCCCCCTACATGAAAAACATATCTCATAGTCAAAATGACCAAAATACCCTTAGTTCCATAAAATGCAAATAATAAGGCTATTATTCTTCAAATATTTATACATAAGCATGTGCATGAAAATGTATCAATAATGATCAAATATAACAAATAAACCATACTAATTAAGCTCAAATGCACATGCTTAAAGGTATGAAATTTGGTCCAATCAAATCCCCCACACTTAATCTTTGCACTCTGGGCAAAGTCATATAAAAGATTAACTTAATCATAAAGCATAGTGAAAGCAATTGGAATTATCATAGAGTACAAGTTAACTTTTTTTTTTTTGAACCTTTCCCTAAAGCTTCGCATGGGCCAAATCTAAGAATACAAAGTGAATGCAAGTTTAACAATCAACTAAAATTTTGGAGGAGTGCCAATTGAGATTTTTCCTCACCGGATAAAGTGTTTAAACTCATTCACTCAAGTTAGGTAAAATGCCTAACTAGGGACTTGTGATCACTCTTTGGCTCAATGCACTTGACCATCACCATAGGCTTGTAATAGCTCTAAGTTCTCCACCCATAGTATGCATAGCACAACCAAATCTAGGGGACTTTGTGGTTAGATGGAAGGCTAATAACAAATGGTAAATGATGGATAGTAGTCAATGACCAATGACATGAACAAGTAATCACCACATATTCATGCAATACGATGAAATCAAACCTCACAAAGCATGCTACATCTCTCTTTCTTTTTTTTTTTTCAATCTTATGCCTTTGGCATACTTAAGCACTTTGTGCTTTCTTCCTTTTTTCCTCTTTTGATAGGCCTTTGGCCTTATTATATTTTGTGTTTTTTTTTTTTTTTTTCTTTTCTTTGGCCTTCGGTCATTTTCTCTTTTCTTTTCCTCTCTTGTGGCTCTCGGCCATCTTTTGTTCTTCACTCATATAGCTTGCTTCCCACAAGATACAACAATACAATACTACTATGAATGCAAGCATATGCTATAATCACTTATTCACACTTTGGTCAAGGTGGTAGAAAAGAAAAGTGAATGGCCCAAAGGGGTTAATCAAAGGATAATATTTGGTTTGCTTAGTGTTTGGGTCATGAGGGTTTAGAAAGAAACGCCCCTTTCATTTTCAATCATGCCATGCATTGTGATCTCGAACAAGAGCTAGGACAAGTTCTAGGAGGTCAAGTAACTATTGGCCCACTCAATTCGGTTGGAGGCTTCTCACATTTATAGCTTACTCTAATCAGTCACTTCCTCCCTAAGAAAAGTCAAATGAGAAACTTACACCCTCTTTATACCTTAAAAGTGCCCCATGCAATGCCTTAAGTAATCATTCCAAAAATTCTACTTACACACTAGAGAACAATTCCATTTGCTTTCAAGAGCCATAATCAAGTCAAATTTTCAAGAAAAATCATGCCAAATAAGTCCAAAAATCAAGTGTGAAAGCTTTGAGTTAAACCACTTTAAAGCACATAATACACCTCCCCCACACTTAAAGCATGCATTGTCCTCAATGGACCAATCAAATCAAGTAGGAAGATGCATTTGAAAGGCAAAGCAGCAGCATAAAGGGCAGGGCAGTTCAAACAAACAAATGGCCAATGCATGTATTATTTACAAACAAACACATACTAAGCACAACCTATTACACATGTATAATATGATAAATTTTTTTCTCACTAGCGCTCAGGAAGCTCAACTAGATGTCATCTCAAGCTGCTATGCTTCCGGAAGCAAAAATGCTACCGGAAGTAGAACTGCTATAGGAAGTCACTCTGGTTCAGATTCTAAGTCTCATCCCTAGCGGAAGCAAAGATGCTACCGGAAGCAAAAATGCTTCCGGATGCACTGATGCTTGTGAACAATGAACGCATCCCCTAGCGGAAGCATAATGAACTCAATCTGATTTTAAGCAATTAAGTCTAAGTGGAGAGCTTCCGGAAGCAAAAACACTTCCGGATGCAAAATCCTTTATTTCCTCAATGACACTTCCTGACACAAATAGGCATCCCCCAGCACTAATGAAATTTTTCATATTTAAACAACCTAACAAACCTAAACAAAATCCTAAATTTAAACATAATCCTAATTTTTCTAATTCTAACACCTTCCCCCACACTTAAGAATTTGCAATAAAAGAATAAGTGAGGAAAGGAAAGAAACGACCTTTAGGGAGGCTTGAAATTCTCCTTATACAATTTGAGCAAGTGGCCATTGACCTTGTACACACGGCCATCCTTGAGATTCTTGATCTCAACCATCCCAAAGTCATGAGACTTGAGCACTTCATAAGGTCCTTGCCACTTGTCTTTAAGCTTGCCTCCTCCACAGAATTTGAATCTTACCCTATAGCACAAGACCAAATCTCCCTCCTTGAACTGCTTCCTCAGAATGCCACTATCATGAATGGCCTTTGTCTTCTCTTTCAAAATCCTTGAGTTCTCAAAAGCTTCATTCCTCAACTCCTCAAGCTCACTCAGAGTCAACTGCCTCTCTTGAGCAGCAGCATCCATATCCTCAATACAAGATTTAACTGCCCAATAAGACTTGTGCTGCAGCTCAACTGGTAAATGACAAGCCTTTCCATATATGAGCCGATAAGGAGACATGCCAGTAGGAGTCTTGAATGAAGTCCTATATGCCCAGAGAGCTTCTTCAAGTCTCAAACTCCAATCCTTCCTACTTGGCTTCACAATTCGCTCAAGGATGTTTTTAATTTGCCTATTGCTCACCTCAGCTTCTCCATTGGTTTGGGGATGGTAGGGTGTAGAAACCTTGTGATTCACCCCAAATTGACTGAGCAATGAAGACATAAGCTTGTTACAGAAATGAGACCCTTGATCACTCACCAAAGCCTTAGGAACTCCAAACCGGCAAAAGATATTAGACTTCAAAAATTTCAACACAGCCCTCGCATCATTGGCTCTGGTTGGCACAGCTTCCACCCACCTAGATAGGTAGTCCACTGCCAGCAGAATATATGTGTAGCCGTTAGATGGTGGAAAAGGTCCCATAAAATCTATACCCCAAACATCAAAAGGGTCACAGTATAGCATTGGCATTTGAGGCATCTCTTGTCTCTTCCCCATACTTCCAAACCTTTGGCATTTGTCACAAGACTTGCAATACTCAAATGCGTCTTTAAACAGAGTAGGCCAATAGAAACCGGCCTCCAGAATCTTCCTTGAAGTCTTTTTAGCACCAAAGTGTCCTCCACAAGCTAGCGAATGACAAAACTCCAGGATTGATGGGACTTCATCATCTTGCACACACTTTCTGATTATTTGATCATTACATAGCCTCCACAAGTGTGGCTCATCCCAAACATAATAACCAGCATCTCTCTTCAGCTTTTGGATTTGATGCTTGTTCAGAGATGGTGAAATGACTTCAGCAACAAGGTAGTTCACTAGATGAGCATACCAAGGATCTTTCTTTGCATTTAAGGCACACAATAAGGCATCTGGGAAGGTATCACAAATAAGAGAAGAATCATCAACACCTTCCACATCCATTGGCAAACGGCTCAAATGATCAGCTACCAAGTTCTCTCTTCCAGTTCTGTCTTTGATCTCCAACTCAAATTCTTGTAACAGCAACACCCATCGCAAGAGCCTGGGCTTTGTTTGAGGCTTAGACAGCAAATAACGAACAGCTGCATGATCCGTGAATACAGTTACTTTGGAATGAAGTAAGTATTGCCGAAATTTGTCTAACCCGAAGACAATGGCAAACAACTCCTTTTCAGTTGTTGTATAATTCCTTTGAGCTCTATCCAAAGTCTTAGATGCATAAGCAATCACCCTCGGCAATGAATCATGCCTCTGGCCGAGCATAGCTCCCAACGCCTCGTTGGAAGCATCACATGATAGCTTAAAAGGAAGCTCCCAATTAGGTGCAACCAAGATAGGAGGAGAAATAAGCCTTGACTTCAACTCAACAAAGGCTTCCTTACAAGCATTAGAGAAGTTAAACTCTGCCTCTTTTTGAAGTAGATGAGATAAAGGAGCAGCAATTTGGCTAAAGCCCTTGATAAATCTTCGATAAAATCCCACATGTCCTAAAAAGGACCTCAACTCCTTTAAGCAGGTAGGGAAGGGTAGAGAAGAGATTACTTCAACCTTGGCCTTGTCAACCTGAATGCCCTCCTTTGAGACTAAGTGTCCCAAAACTATGCCCTTATCCACCATGAAATGGCACTTCTCATAGTTGAGTACCAAGCCCTTCTCCACGCATCTAACCAGTGCTTTTTCAAGATTAACCAAGCAAGCATCAAAACTGTCTCCATAGAGGGAGAAATCATCCATGAACACCTCTATGCCATCCTCCAGCAAGTCATTAAAAATGCTCATCATACAACGTTGAAAGGTTCCTAGAGCATTGCACAGACCAAAAGGCATTCTCCTGTATGCGAAGGTTCCAAATGGACAAGTAAAGGTTGTTTTCTCTTGGTCCTCAGGTGCTATTGGAACTTGGAAATACCCCGAGAAACCATCCAGAAAACAATAGTGTGACTTGCCAGCTAGTCTTTCCAACATCTGATCAATAAATGGCAACGGGAAGTGGTCTTTTCTCGTGGAATCATTCAACCTCCTGTAATCAATGCATACCCTCCAAGAGTTCTGAACCCGTGTAGGTACTAGCTCATCTTTTTCATTCTTTACCACGGTCAGCCCACTCTTCTTTGGCACCACATGAATGGGACTCACCCATTCGCTATCGCTTATCGGGTAAATGATTCCAGCACTTAGTAGCTTTTCTACCTCCTTTTTCACAACATCAAGTATTAAGGGATTGAGCCTCCTTTGGGGTTGACGCACAGGCTTAGCATCATCAGTAAGCAAGATCCGGTGCATGCAGGTGGTAGGACTCATGCCAGGAAGATCGGCTAGAGTCCACCCAATGGCCCCCTTGTATCGTCTGAGTACCTCAAGCAGCTTCCCTTCCTCAAGAGAAGACAGAGCGTTAGAGACAATCACTGGAAGCTTCCCTTCATCAAGCAAGTAGGCGTACTTAAGATTGGGTGGTAAAGGTTTCAGCTCCAGCGTAGGTGGCTCAATGATAGAAGGTACCAAAGTGTGCATCTCAACTTGCAGCACTTGAGGCTCATAGAAATCATCATCAAACTGCGGCAGCTCATCAAGGTGATTAGAAAAAGTCAATGGCTGCTTCAGATCATCACAACAATTCGGCCTCTTAGAGTCTGAGGCCTCAGCACTCTTATTTGAGTCTGCATCACCACTGTCGCTCAGGGTAGAAACATGTGGACCGTCAGCGAGCGCTTGCTCTTTCAGATAAAGCTTCTCTCTCAGCTTGTGTAAGCGGCTTCTCCTTAAAGCTTCATACTCTTCAATATCAAACCTTTGTGAACTAGACTCCTCAATTTCCTTTGTGAATTCACAACCTCCATCCTTCGTTTGTCCTACAAAAGTGAGCAAACTTCCCTCTTCCAAGGGGTTGTAGCTTGACAAAGAAGATATAGAAGTGCAATCATCATCAAAATCATAGTTCACATACATGGAATCCATGAATTCAGTTACTGTACTTCCTATGCTAGATGAATCATTAAAAACATCATGCAAGCATGTATTAGAAATCAAACTAGCACAAGAATCATGATAGCACATATGAGTATCAATCTTATCAAACATGTTCAGCTTAAAGGAATTAGCATGCTCAGCATAAATCTCATGCATCAATGAATCAACCACACTCAGCCCTAGGAGAGAATAATCCTCGTGGGGGTGTCTCATGGCTTTTCCTACATCAAACCTTATTATTTGATTTCCCACTTGCATTGTAACAAATCCCCCTTCTAAACTTATCACCATCTTAGCAGTTTTCATAAATGGCCTTCCTAGGATCAAAGAATCATCCATACTAGTGTCACTGGTCATATCAAGCACATAAAAGTCCACGGGGAAAACTAGTTCCCTAACCTTCACTAGAATGTCTTCTATAAAGCCAAAGGGTTTCTTAATGGACCTATCAGCCAGTTGAACTACAACACTGGTTTCACTCAGGTTCTTCAATCCTAGTGCAAAGTAGGTGGCCTTAGGCATGACGTTAATGGCTGCCCCTAAATCAAGAAGTGCTTTCCCAAAGCTAAGTTTCCCTATCTGACAAGGGATAGTGAAAGATCCAGGATCTTTGCACTTTGAGGGCAGGTGCCCTTTTAAGAGAGACGAAACATTAGTCCTTAATTGGACCTTGTTACTTACATTACCAACTCTCTTGTTAGTACACAGATCCTTTAAAAACTTTGCACATTTAGGCATTTGTTTCAACAGTACAAGTATAGGTACATTCACTTCAAGCTTAGAGAATAAATTGAGCATTTCCTTTTCCAACTCATCATCATGTTGTTTCTTAGCTAAAGCATACGAGTTAGGAAAAGGAAGATGTTTAGGGTCAACAGACTTACCTTTAGGAGACTCATCTCCTTGCTGAGTAGGTTGTTCTTGCGAAGAAGATTCTCCAACTTTGCGCTTTCCCTCTGCAATCTCCTTCCTCTTCTCCTCTTGTGAGGTCTCAGCTTCCTCACTCTTCTTAGTCAGACTCTCAGCCTCATCGAATGGTTTATCAAGAGGAGGACTCAGTACAGCCTCTTCATGCATCTGATCACCAACAAAATCATTCTGGAGGCTAGAGTGACCTCCCTCATTCAACTGACTCTGCTCAGCCTCAAAAGGTAGTTGTGTTTGCTCCTCTTCCTCCTCATATTCATAGGCATCACCATATTTTCGTCCACTTCTTAGGTGCATAGAATGAATGTTTTGAGGATTAATCACCACATTAGATGGCAATCCACCTTTCTTTGCGTCCTGCTCAGCTTTGTTATTCATCATTTGAGACACTGCATTTTCCTGCTTCTGTAATCTCTCTTCAAACTTCTCCATGAAACTTGACATCATTTGGTAAATCATATCTTGTTGAGATGTCGAAGAACTAGATGGAGGAGCATGAGCTGGATCATTATTCTTCATAAGTGGAGGAGGAACATTGGCTTGTTGATTCGGTCTATACCTTTGATCATTAGGGTTAGGCCTCCCTTGATATGAACCATAGTCTTGTTGTGAGGGATAGGCATTAGAAGTTTGGTAGTTACCTCCCCCCCACTTAGGCTGTTGCTGTGGTTGGAAAGCGCTGGAATTTGAGGCTTGGTTTGAACCTCCCCCCACTTGAAGTTCGGATGGTCCCTCCATCCCGGATTGTACGTGGAAGAGTAGGGATCATATTTGGCTTGAGGCCTAGGATTGTTATACATGGCCGCCACTTCCGCTTGGGACGGACAGTCTGAGGATAGGTGCATGGGCGAACCACAGTGATCACAGGATGAGGCCACCAAGGCCATAGAATCATCAACACAAGGAGTAGGCTGAACGAAGCGTCCGTCCATTCGACTGAGGCTCTCGGTCAGCCTCTCAATAGAGTTGTACAGCTTGTCATCACTACTCACTGAGGCAACTTTTGGCGCACCGCAATACAGAGCATCACGTCCATAAAAATTCTGGTGATTAGAGGCCATGGTTGAAAATAAGTTCCATCCTTCATTGGCTGATAAGTTGAAAAGTGAGCCATTAGAAGCAGCATCCACACTCATCTTGAGCTGTGGCACCAGGCCATCATAAAAGTATTGCACCAGATTGCCCTTAGAGATGTTGTGGTTGGGGCACGAGTTCACCAAGGTGTTGAACCGGCTCCAATATTCATAGAATGTCTCCTGAGAAAATTGCTGAACACCTGTGATGTCTTTCCGCAACTTTGATATCTTGGAGACTGGAAAATAGCGGTCTAAAAACACCTTCTTAAGTTGCTCCCAAGAAAGAGTGGCATAATGAGTAGGCAGGTTCAAGAGCCACTCCTTGGCTTTTCCTTCCAAGGAAAACTGGAACACTCTCAACAGAACATCATCCAGGTCTGCATTAGGTGGCTTCATGGAGGAACAAGTATGATAGAGGCCAAGCAAGTGTGTGTGAGCATCCTCATGCGAAAAACCTGTAAACTTAGGCAGATGAGCAAGAAGAGATCCTTTGATCTCAAAGTTAGCGAGGTTAGCATAAAAACCTTGAGGTGCAAATGATGCATATGACTGTGTGAACTCACGCATAGGTCTATCATCATCATGTAATTGCCTACCCCCCTCAAAATGATGTTCATCCTCTTGCTCTCTCCTTTCACGCCGCTCACGCTCATGTTCATTCTCTCTTGCCTCCCTCTCATGTTCTCTATGGTCCTCTCGCCTTTCTGCCATAATGAAATGCTGGTCTAGGAATGTGTTATTAGAAGCTACAGATGAATATTGTGGATTTGATGTGGCTCCTACAGGTTGCTTACTAGCTTGCTTCTCGTGCTTTTTCTTTTTCTTAAGTTCTCTAAGAGTCTTATTAATCTCTCTATCCAATGGCACTAGTGATGTAGTAGGGTTCATGCAAGTCACTAAGTGCAACTATATGCAAGGGAAACTAAACAGCCAAGCAATTAGTCCCTGCAAAACAAATCAGCAAGACAAACACCAATACCAGCAGAATATGCAGCAAAATCCTGAAAATCCAGCAAAATCAAATACAAAACCACCAGTACAAACAGAATATATCCAGTCCAGAACAATTCAAGCAAAAATCCAGTACAGTAAACAAAATTTCCAGCAAAACTCTGAACAATTTCCTAACAGTTTGACTAACTAGAGCAGCCACTTAAGCAACAGACAGCACAGATAAGTTCAGAACAAATCAGAAATATCCTCACAACCTACAAGTAAAAATTACCTACAACAAAAACTAAGAAAATGTAACTAAAAACCTAAGACAAGAAAGAATTCAACCAAACCGGCAACGGCGCCAATTTGATTTAACTCTTTTTCGTCGTCTAAAAAGAGCTAAAGCAAATAAAACTAGAATTAAACTACAGCAGTTAGCAGCAAGTCCTAGGTCAATTCACAGTTTGGTTTTATCTCTTGCTTAGGTCAATTAATTACAAGTTAAGTAAATTATCAAACAGGTTGTGTGCAGGTTTTGTATGTAAGACTAATTAAAACTACAACTAACAGAATTAAAAGTGAATGAGTGAAAGTATGGATGAGATGTACCTCCTTCTCCAAGTACTCCGTGCTTACGTTTAATCGGACTTCATATACTTGTTCTTCTTAATATAAACTAGTTAAATTCTCAAGATCTCTTTAATCAAAGAAGTCTACAAGAGTTTAACTAATTTAATTAAGGCTTAAGCTCTTTCAAGCCAAGAACATACCAAAAGCAACACTAAACACTAAATCTAGCATTTAGGAAACAAATTCATTCCACAAATGTAAGAGGAGCTAATCGCACACACATACATGTATGAAACTACAAGAATTAAGCCTCGGTTTTCATGTTCTCAACAATCAAGAGAGATTTCAAGCTAACATAAAGTAGAACACCTAAAACTAGATGTCTAACCTATGCACGCCTAAATCTAGACATACATAGGCAAAGATTTACATATAGCCTGAAACCTAAAAGAGAAAATTACAAGCATATGAAGCCATAAGTTGATTCTACAAGCACATTTCCTTGGAGAAGAAGGCTAGGCGATCTAGCCGGACATGGAGATGAAGGCGGATGAAGGTAGGTGTGAAGTTCTGGACATGGCGGAGATGAAGAAGATGAAGATGGAGTTGAGAGAGTTTGTTAGAGGAGAGAGAGAATGAAAGTGAGGTGAGAAGAGATGTTCAGGTGTTCCCCCCGGTGTGTCAAAAGTTAGTTACAATTGGGCTTTTATAGTGGTGAGTAACTTTGGAATTAACGCCCAAAGGGTATTTTTGGTATTTGGTAAAAAATGAGAATGAATGTGGACTAGATCTCATCTCCATGCATTTCTAAAGGTTCCTCCTTTTTCTCCAAGTGATTGTGCTTCCCTTTTTGCCCTTAATGAGGCCTCCAGATTTGAATTTGACCTTGGCGCCAATTTTTGCCTCATTTGGAAAAATGCTTCCCACACCTTCAGGCTGCAGTGCTGACTTTGCCTTAAACTAACTCTGCACCAAAGACTTCTGAAAAGTAGTTGACAATTCTGAACATTTGTGCAGTCTGACTCTTGTACTCGCTGGCTGATGGACTTCAGCTTCCGCATGTCAAGACTTCATATCGCAAGCGCGAGCATATTCACTTCCGGATGAGAATCCACTGGATGAGAATCCACTCCCGGATGTAACTCTTTGTCCGCCAGCGCCAGCATGTTCACTTCCGGATGTAAATCCACTTCCGGATGTAAGTTCCCTCCTTCAAGTAGCCCAGCTTCCGGATGTGACTTTGCTTCCGGTTGTAACTCTTTGTCCGCCAGCGCCAGCATGTTCACTTCCGGATGTAAATCCACTTCCGGATGTAAGTTCCCTTCTTCAAGTAGCCCAGCTTCCGGATGTGACTTTGCTTCCGGATGTGAACCTGCATCCGGATGTGACTTTGAGTACTCTTTATCTAGCCTTCCTTCTTGCCAAGTTATCTCCACTGAAGCTCCACCAAGGGTGTGTGGGGCCCACTTGGGACCCCCCCCCCCTACATGAAAAACATATCTCATAGTCAAAATGACCAAAATACCCTTAGTTCCATAAAATGCAAATAATAAGGCTATTATTCTTCAAATATTTATACATAAGCATGTGCATGAAAATGTATCAATAATGATCAAATATAACAAATAAACCATACTAATTAAGCTCAAATGCACATGCTTAAAGGTATGAAATTTGGTCCAATCAAATGCCCCACCAAAACAAGTTTTATGCCCAATTGCTCGTTTTAGGCCCAAAAGAAACGCAAGTTTTGTTTTTGATCTTTGTAAACTCCTTTTTGTGTTTTAGCGCTTAAAGTTTCTCAAGTGTGGTACTTTTGGTCAACAAACACCAAAAGTTTGTCAAATGCCCCACCAAAACAAGTTTTATGCCCAATTGCTCGTTTTAGCCACTTATGGAACGCAAGTTTTGTTTTTGATCTTTGTAATCTCGTTTTTGTGTTTTAGCACCAAAAGTATCTCAATTGGGGTACTTTTGGTCAACAAACACCAAACGTTTGTCAAATGCACCACCAAAACAAGTTTCAAGCCCAATTGCTCGTTTTAGCCACTTATGGAACGCAAGATTGGTTTTTGATATTTGTAATCTCCTTTTTGTGTTTTAGCGCCAAAACTATCTCAAGTGTGGTACTTTTGGTCAACAAACACCAAAAGTTTGTCAAATGCCCCACCAAAACAAGTTTTAAGCCCAATTGCTCGTTTTAGCCACTTATGGAACGCAAGTTTGGTTTTTGATCTTTGTAATCTCCTTTTTGTGTTTTAGCGCCAAAACTATCTCAAATGGGGTACTTTTGGTCAACAAACACCAAACGTTTGTCAAATGCCCCACCAAAACAAGTTTTAAGCCCAATTGCTCGTTTTAGCCACTTATGGAACACAAGTTTGGTTTTCGATCTTTGTAATCTCATTTTTGTGTTTTAGCGCTAAAACTATCTCAAGTGTGGTACTTTTGGTCAACAAACACCAAAAGTTTGTCAAATGGCCCACCAAAACAAGTTTTAAGCCCAATTGCTCGTTTTAGCCACTTATGGAATGCAAATTTGGGTTTTGATCTTTGTAATCTCGTTTTTGTGTTTTAGCCCCAAAAGTATCTCAATTGGGGTACTTTTGGTCAACAAACACCAAACGTTTGTCAAATGCACCACCAAAACAATTTTTAAGCCCAATTGCTCGTTTTAGTCACTTATGGAACGCAAGATTGCTTTTTGATATTTGTAATCTCCTTTTTGTGTTTTAGCGCCAAAACTATCTCAAGTGTGGTACTTTTGGTCAACAAACACCAAAAGTTTGTCAAATGCCCCACCAAAACAAGTTTTAAGCCCAATTGCTCGTTTTAGCCACTTATGGAACGCAAGTTTGGGTTTTGATCTTTGTAATCTCGTTTTTGTGTTTTAGCGCCAAAACTATCTCAAGTGGTGTACTTTTGGTCAACAAACACCAAAAGTTTGTCAAATGCCCCACCAAAACAAGTTTTAAGCCCAATTGCTCGTTTTAGGCCCAAAAGAAACGCAAGTTTTGTTTTTGATCTTTGTAATCTCGTTTTTGTGTTTTAGCACCAAAAGTATCTCAATTGGGGTACTTTTGATCAACAAACACCAAACGTTTGTCAAATGCACCACCAAAACAATTTTTAAGCCCAATTGCTCGTTTTAGCCACTTATGGAACGCAAGTTTGATTTTTGATCTTTGTAATCTCCTTTTTGTGTTTTAGCGCCAAGACTATCTCAAGTGTGGAACTTTTGGTCAACAAACACCAAAAGTTTGTCAAATGCCCCACCAAAACAAGTTTTAAGTCCAATTGCACGTTTTAGGCCCAAAAGAAACGCAAGTTTTGTTTTTGATCTTTGTAAACTCCTTTTTGTGTTTTAGCGCTTAAAGTTTCTCAAGTGTGGTACTTTTGGTCAACAAACACCAAAAGTTTGTCAAATGCCCCACCAAAACAAGTTTTAAGCCCAATTGCTCGTTTTAGCCACTTATGGAAGGCAAGTTTTGTTTTTGATCTTTGTAATCTCGTTTTTGTATTTTAGCGCCAAAAGTATCTCAATTGGGGTACTTTTGGTCAACAAACACCAAACGTTTGTCAAATGCACCACCAAAACAAGTTTTAAGCCCAATTGCTCGTTTGAGCCACTTATGGAATGCAAGTTTGGTTTTTGATCTTTGTAATCTCCTTTTTGTGTTTTAGCGCCAAAACTATCTCAAGTGTGGTACTTTTGGTCAACAAACACCAAAAGTTTGTCAAATGCCCCACCAAAACAAGTTTTAAGGCCAATTGCTCGTTTTAGCCACTTATGGAACGCAAGTTTGGTTTTTGATCTTTGTAATCTCGTTTTTGTGTTTTAGCACCAAAACTATCTCAAGTGTGGTACTTTAGGTCAACAAACACCAAACATTTGTCAAATGCCCCACCAAAACAAGTTTTAAGCCCAATTGCTCGTTTTAGCCACTTATGGAACATAAGTTTGGTTTTTGATCTTTGTAATCTCGTTTTTGTGTTTTAGCGCCAAAACTATCTCAAGTGTGGTACTTTTGGTCAACAAACACCAAAAGTTTGTCAAATGCCCCACCAAAACAAGTTTTAAGCCCAATTGCTCATTTTAGGCCCAAAAGAAACGCAAGTTTTGTTTTTGATCTTTGTAAACTCCTTTTTGTGTTTTAGTGCTTAAAGTTTCTCAAGTGTGGTACTTTTGGTCAACAAACACCAAAAGTTTGTCAAATGCCCCACCAAAACAAGTTTTAAGCCCAATTGCTCGTTTTAGCCACTTATGGAACGCAAGTTTTGTTTTTGATCTTTGTAATCTCGTTTTTGTGTTTTAGCGCCAAAACTATCTCAAGTGTGGTACTTTAGGTCAACAAACACCAAACATTTGTCAAATGCCCCACCAAAACAAGTTTTAAGCCCAATTGCTCGTTTTAGCCACTTATGGAACGCAAGTTTGGTTTTTGATCTTTATAATCTCGTTTTTGTGTGGTTTTTGATATTTGTAATCTCCTTTTTGTGTTTTAGCGCCAAAACTATCTCAAGTGTGGTACTTTTGGTCAATAAACACCAAAAGTTTGTCAAATGCACCACCAAAACAAGTTTTAAGCCCAATTGCTCGTTTTAGCCACTTATGGAACGCAAGTTTGGTTTTTGATCTTTATAATCTCGTTTTTGTGTGGTTTTTGATATTTGTAATCTCTTTTTTGTGTTTTAGCGCCAAAACTATCTCAAGTGTGGTACTTTTGGTCAACAAACACCAAAAGTTTGTCAAATGGCCCACCAAAACAAATTTTAAGCCCAATTGCTCGTTTTAGCCACTTATGGAACGCAAGTTTGGTTTTTGATCTTTGTAATCTCGTTTTTGTGTTTTAGCACCAAAACTATCTCAAGTGTGGTACTTTAGGTCAACAAACACCAAACATTTGTCAAATGCCCCACCAAAACAAGTTTTAAGCCCAATTGCTCGTTTTAGCCACTTATGGAACATAAGTTTGGTTTTTGATCTTTGTAATCTCGTTTTTGTGTTTTAGCGCCAAAACTATCTCAAGTGGGGTACTTTTGGTCAACAAACACCAAAAGTTTGTCAAATGCCCCACCAAAACAAGTTTTAAGCCCAATTGCTCGTTTTAGCCACTTATGGAACGCAAGTTTGGTTTTTGATCTTTGTAATCTCGTTTTTGTGTTTTAGCGCCAAAAGTATCTCAATTGGGGTACTTTTGGTCAACAAACACCAAACGTTTGTCAAATGCACCACCAAAACAAGTTTTAAGCCCAATTGCTCGTAAGCCAACGCAAGTTTGGTTTTTGATCTTTGTAATCTCATTTTTGTGTTTTAGCGCCAAAACTATCTCAAGTGTGGTACTTTTGGTCAACAAACACCAAAAGCTTGTCAAATGCCCCACCAAAGCAAGTTTTAAGCCCAATTGCTCGTTTTTGCCACTTATGGAACGTAAGTTTGGTTTTTGATCTTTGTAATCTCGTTTTTGTGTTTTAGCGCCAAAAGTATCTCAATTGGGGTACTTTTGGTCAACAAACACCAAACGTTTGTCAAATGCACCACCAAAACAAGTTTTAAGCCCAATTGCTCGTAAGACAACGCAAGTTTGGTTTTTGATCTTTGTAATCTCATTTTTGTGTTTTAGCGCCAAAACTATCTCAAGTGTGGTACTTTTGGTCAACAAACACCAAAAGCTTGTCAAATGCCCCACCAAAGCAAGTTTTAAGCCCAATTGCTCGTTTTTGCCACTTATGGAACGTAAGTTTGGTTTTTGATCTTTGTAATCTCGTTTTTGTGTTTTAGCGCCAAAACTATCTCAAGTGTGGTACTTTTGGTCAACAAACACCAAAAGTTTGTCAAATGCCCCACCAAAACAAGTTTTAAGCCCAATTGCTTATTTTAGGCCCAAAAGAAACGCAAGTTTTGTTTTTGATCTTTGTAAACTCCTTTTTGTGTTTTAGTGCTTAAAGTTTCTCAAGTGTGGTACTTTTGGTCAACAAACACCAAAAGTTTGTCAAATGCCCCACCAAAACAAGTTTTAAGCTCAATTGCTCGTTTTAGCCACTTATGGAACGCAAGTTTTGTTTTTGATCTTTGTAATCTCGTTCTTGTGTTTTAGCGCCAAAACTATCTCAAGTGTGGTACTTTAGGTCAACAAACACCAAACATTTGTCAAATGCCCCACCAAAACAAGTTTTAAGCCCAATTGCTCGTTTTAGCCACTTATGGAACGCAAGTTTGGTTTTTGATCTTTATAATCTCGTTTTTGTGTGGTTTTTGATATTTGTAATCTCCTTTTTGTGTTTTAGCGCCAAAACTATCTCAAGTGTGGTACTTTTGGTCAATAAACACCAAAAGTTTGTCAAATGCACCACCAAAACAAGTTTTAAGCCCAATTGCTCGTTTTAGCCACTTATGGAACGCAAGTTTGGTTTTTGATCTTTATAATCTCGTTTTTGTGTGGTTTTTGATATTTGTAATCTCCTTTTTGTGTTTTAGCGCCAAAACTATCTCAAGTCTGGTACTTTTGGTCAAAAAACACCAAAAGTTTGTCAAATCACCACCAAAACAAGTTTTAAGCCCAATTGCTCGTTTTAGCCACTTATGGAACACAAGTTTGGTTTTTGATCTTTATAATCTCGTTTTTGTGTGGTTTTTGATATTTGTAATCTCCTTTTTGTGTTTTAGCGTCAAAACTATCTCAAGTGTGGTACGTTTGGTCAATAAACACCAAAAGTTTGTCAAATGCCCCACCAAAACAAGTTTTAAGCCAAATTGCTCGTTTTAGACCCAAAAGAAACGCAAGTTTTGTTTTTGATCTTTGTAAACTCCTTTTTCTGTTTTAGCGCTTAAAGTTTCTCAAGTGAGGTACTTTTGGTCAACAAACACCAAAAGTTTGTCAAATGCCCCACCAAAACAAGTTTTAAGCCCAATTGCTCGTTTTAGCCACTTATGGAACGCAAGTTTTGTTTTTGATCTTTGTAATCTCGTTTTTGTGTTTTAGCACCAAAAGTATCTCAATTGGGGTACTTTTGGTCAACAAACACCAAACGTTTGTCAAATGCACCACCAAAACAAGTTTCAAGCCCAATTGCTCGTTTTAGCCACTTATGGAACGCAAGATTGGTTTTTGATATTTGTAATCTCCTTTTTGTGTTTTAGTTCCAAAATATCTCAAGTGTGGTACTTTTCGTCAACAAACACCAAAAGTTTGTCAAATGCCCCACCAAAACAAGTTTTATGCCCAATTGCTCGTTTTAGGCCCAAAGAAACGCAAGTTTGTTTTTGATCTTTGTAAACTCCTTTTTGTGTTTTAGCGCTTAAAGTTTCTCAAGTGGGGTACTTTTGGTCAACAAACACCAAAAGTTTGTCAAATGCCCCACCAAAACAAGTTTTATGCCCAATTGCTCGTTTTAGCCACTTATGGAACGCAAGTTTTGTTTTTGATCTTTGTAATCTCGTTTTTGTGTTTTAGCACCACAAGTATCTCAATTGGGGTACTTTTGGTCAACAAACACCAAACGTTTGTCAAATGCACCACCAAAACAAGTTTCAAGCTCAATTGCTCGTTTTAGCCACTTATGGAACGCAAGATTGGTTTTTGATATTTGTAATCTCCTTTTTTTGTTTTAGCGCCAAAACTATCTCAAGTGTGGTACTTTTGGTCAACAAACACCAAAAGTTTGTCAAATGCCCCACCAAAACAAGTTTTAAGCCCAATTGCTCGTTTTAGCCACTTATGGAACGCAAGTTTGGTTTTTGATCTTTGTAATCTCGTTTTTGTGTTTTAGCGCCAAAACTATCTCAAGTGTGGTACTTTAGGTCAACAAACACCAAACATTTGTCAAATGCCCCACCAAAACAAGTTTTAAGCCCATTGCTCGTTTTAGCCACTTATGGAACGCAAGTTTGGTTTTTGATCTTTATAATCTCGTTTTTGTGTGGTTTTTGATATTTGTAATCTCCTTTTTGTGTTTTAGCGCCAAAACTATCTCAAGTGTGGTACTTTTGGTCAATAAACACCAAAAGTTTGTCAAATGCACCACCAAAACAAGTTTTAAGCCCAATTGCTCGTTTTAGCCACTTATGGAACGCAAGTTTGGTTTTTGATCTTTATAATCTCGTTTTTGTGTGGTTTTTGATATTTGTAATCTCCTTTTTGTGTTTTAGCGCCAAAACTATCTCAAGTCTGGTACTTTTGGTCAAAAAACACCAAAAGTTTGTCAAATCACCACCAAAACAAGTTTTAAGCCCAATTGCTCGTTTTAGCCACTTATGGAACACAAGTTTGGTTTTTGATCTTTATAATCTCGTTTTTGTGTGGTTTTTGATATTTGTAATCTCCTTTTTGTGTTTTAGCGTCAAAACTATCTCAAGTGTGGTACGTTTGGTCAATAAACACCAAAAGTTTGTCAAATGCCCCACCAAAACAAGTTTTAAGCCAAATTGCTCGTTTTAGACCCAAAAGAAACGCAAGTTTTGTTTTTGATCTTTGTAAACTCCTTTTTCTGTTTTAGCGCTTAAAGTTTCTCAAGTGAGGTACTTTTGGTCAACAAACACCAAAAGTTTGTCAAATGCCCCACCAAAACAAGTTTTAAGCCCAATTGCTCGTTTTAGCCACTTATGGAACGCAAGTTTTGTTTTTGATCTTTGTAATCTCGTTTTTGTGTTTTAGCACCAAAAGTATCTCAATTGGGGTACTTTTGGTCAACAAACACCAAACGTTTGTCAAATGCACCACCAAAACAAGTTTCAAGCCCAATTGCTCGTTTTAGCCACTTATGGAACGCAAGATTGGTTTTTGATATTTGTAATCTCCTTTTTGTGTTTTAGTTCCAATAATATCTCAAGTGTGGTACTTTTCGTCAACAAACACCAAAAGTTTGTCAAATGCCCCACCAAAACAAGTTTTATGCCCAATTGCTCGTTTTAGGCCCAAAAGAAACGCAAGTTTTGTTTTTGATCTTTGTAAACTCCTTTTTGTGTTTTAGCGCTTAAAGTTTCTCAAGTGGGGTACTTTTGGTCAACAAACACCAAAAGTTTGTCAAATGCCCCACCAAAACAAGTTTTATGCCCAATTGCTCGTTTTAGCCACTTATGGAACGCAAGTTTTGTTTTTGATCTTTGTAATCTCGTTTTTGTGTTTTAGCACCACAAGTATCTCAATTGGGGTACTTTTGGTCAACAAACACCAAACGTTTGTCAAATGCACCACCAAAACAAGTTTCAAGCTCAATTGCTCGTTTTAGCCACTTATGGAACGCAAGATTGGTTTTTGATATTTGTAATCTCCTTTTTTTGTTTTAGCGCCAAAACTATCTCAAGTGTGGTACTTTTGGTCAACAAACACCAAAAGTTTGTCAAATGCCCCACCAAAACAAGTTTTAAGCCCAATTGCTCGTTTTAGCCACTTATGGAACGCAAGTTTGGTTTTTGATCTTTGTAATCTCGTTTTTGTGTTTTAGCGCCAAAACTATCTCAAGTGTGGTACTTTAGGTCAACAAACACCAAACATTTGTCAAATGCCCCACCAAAACAAGTTTTAAGCCCATTGCTCGTTTTAGCCACTTATGGAACGCAAGTTTGGTTTTTGATCTTTATAATCTCGTTTTTGTGTGGTTTTTGATATTTGTAATCTCCTTTTTGTGTTTTAGCGCCAAAACTATCTCAAGTGTGGTACTTTTGGTCAATAAACACCAAAAGTTTGTCAAATGCACCACCAAAACAAGTTTTAAGCCCAATTGCTCGTTTTAGCCACTTATGGAACGCAAGTTTGGTTTTTGATCTTTATAATCTCGTTTTTGTGTGGTTTTTGATATTTGTAATCTCCTTTTTGTGTTTTAGCGCCAAAACTATCTCAAGTCTGGTACTTTTGGTCAAAAAACACCAAAAGTTTGTCAAATCACCACCAAAACAAGTTTTAAGCCCAATTGCTCGTTTTAGCCACTTATGGAACACAAGTTTGGTTTTTGATCTTTATAATCTCGTTTTTGTGTGGTTTTTGATATTTGTAATCTCCTTTTTGTGTTTTAGCGTCAAAACTATCTCAAGTGTGGTACGTTTGGTCAATAAACACCAAAAGTTTGTCAAATGCCCCACCAAAACAAGTTTTAAGCCAAATTGCTCGTTTTAGACCCAAAAGAAACGCAAGTTTTGTTTTTGATCTTTGTAAACTCCTTTTTCTGTTTTAGCGCTTAAAGTTTCTCAAGTGAGGTACTTTTGGTCAACAAACACCAAAAGTTTGTCAAATGCCCCACCAAAACAAGTTTTAAGCCCAATTGCTCGTTTTAGCCACTTATGGAACGCAAGTTTTGTTTTTGATCTTTGTAATCTCGTTTTTGTGTTTTAGCACCAAAAGTATCTCAATTGGGGTACTTTTGGTCAACAAACACCAAACGTTTGTCAAATGCACCACCAAAACAAGTTTCAAGCCCAATTGCTCGTTTTAGCCACTTATGGAACGCAAGATTGGTTTTTGATATTTGTAATCTCCTTTTTGTGTTTTAGTTCCAATAATATCTCAAGTGTGGTACTTTTCGTCAACAAACACCAAAAGTTTGTCAAATGCCCCACCAAAACAAGTTTTATGCCCAATTGCTCGTTTTAGGCCCAAAAGAAACGCAAGTTTTGTTTTTGATCTTTGTAAACTCCTTTTTGTGTTTTAGCGCTTAAAGTTTCTCAAGTGGGGTACTTTTGGTCAACAAACACCAAAAGTTTGTCAAATGCCCCACCAAAACAAGTTTTATGCCCAATTGCTCGTTTTAGCCACTTATGGAACGCAAGTTTTGTTTTTGATCTTTGTAATCTCGTTTTTGTGTTTTAGCACCACAAGTATCTCAATTGGGGTACTTTTGGTCAACAAACACCAAACGTTTGTCAAATGCACCACCAAAACAAGTTTCAAGCTCAATTGCTCGTTTTAGCCACTTATGGAACGCAAGATTGGTTTTTGATATTTGTAATCTCCTTTTTTTGTTTTAGCGCCAAAACTATCTCAAGTGTGGTACTTTTGGTCAACAAACACCAAAAGTTTGTCAAATGCCCCACCAAAACAAGTTTTAAGCCCAATTGCTCGTTTTAGCCACTTATGGAACGCAAGTTTGGTTTTTGATCTTTGTAATCTCGTTTTTGTGTTTTAGCGCCAAAACTATCTCAAGTGTGGTACTTTAGGTCAACAAACACCAAACATTTGTCAAATGCCCCACCAAAACAAGTTTTAAGCCCATTGCTCGTTTTAGCCACTTATGGAACGCAAGTTTGGTTTTTGATCTTTATAATCTCGTTTTTGTGTGGTTTTTGATATTTGTAATCTCCTTTTTGTGTTTTAGCGCCAAAACTATCTCAAGTGTGGTACTTTTGGTCAATAAACACCAAAAGTTTGTCAAATGCACCACCAAAACAAGTTTTAAGCCCAATTGCTCGTTTTAGCCACTTATGGAACGCAAGTTTGGTTTTTGATCTTTATAATCTCGTTTTTGTGTGGTTTTTGATATTTGTAATCTCCTTTTTGTGTTTTAGCGCCAAAACTATCTCAAGTCTGGTACTTTTGGTCAAAAAACACCAAAAGTTTGTCAAATCACCACCAAAACAAGTTTTAAGCCCAATTGCTCGTTTTAGCCACTTATGGAACACAAGTTTGGTTTTTGATCTTTATAATCTCGTTTTTGTGTGGTTTTTGATATTTGTAATCTCCTTTTTGTGTTTTAGCGTCAAAACTATCTCAAGTGTGGTACGTTTGGTCAATAAACACCAAAAGTTTGTCAAATGCCCCACCAAAACAAGTTTTAAGCCAAATTGCTCGTTTTAGACCCAAAAGAAACGCAAGTTTTGTTTTTGATCTTTGTAAACTCCTTTTTCTGTTTTAGCGCTTAAAGTTTCTCAAGTGAGGTACTTTTGGTCAACAAACACCAAAAGTTTGTCAAATGCCCCACCAAAACAAGTTTTAAGCCCAATTGCTCGTTTTAGCCACTTATGGAACGCAAGTTTTGTTTTTGATCTTTGTAATCTCGTTTTTGTGTTTTAGCACCAAAAGTATCTCAATTGGGGTACTTTTGGTCAACAAACACCAAACGTTTGTCAAATGCACCACCAAAACAAGTTTCAAGCCCAATTGCTCGTTTTAGCCACTTATGGAACGCAAGATTGGTTTTTGATATTTGTAATCTCCTTTTTGTGTTTTAGTTCCAATAATATCTCAAGTGTGGTACTTTTCGTCAACAAACACCAAAAGTTTGTCAAATGCCCCACCAAAACAAGTTTTATGCCCAATTGCTCGTTTTAGGCCCAAAAGAAACGCAAGTTTTGTTTTTGATCTTTGTAAACTCCTTTTTGTGTTTTAGCGCCAAAACTATCTCAAGTGTGGTACTTTTGGTCAATAAACACCAAAAGTTTGTCAAATGCACCACCAAAACAAGTTTTAAGCCCAATTGCTCGTTTTAGCCACTTATGGAACGCAAGTTTGGTTTTTGATCTTTATAATCTCGTTTTTGTGTGGTTTTTGATATTTGTAATCTCCTTTTTGTGTTTTAGCGCCAAAACTATCTCAAGTCTGGTACTTTTGGTCAAAAAACACCAAAAGTTTGTCAAATCACCACCAAAACAAGTTTTAAGCCCAATTGCTCGTTTTAGCCACTTATGGAACACAAGTTTGGTTTTTGATCTTTATAATCTCGTTTTTGTGTGGTTTTTGATATTTGTAATCTCCTTTTTGTGTTTTAGCGTCAAAACTATCTCAAGTGTGGTACGTTTGGTCAATAAACACCAAAAGTTTGTCAAATGCCCCACCAAAACAAGTTTTAAGCCAAATTGCTCGTTTTAGACCCAAAAGAAACGCAAGTTTTGTTTTTGATCTTTGTAAACTCCTTTTTCTGTTTTAGCGCTTAAAGTTTCTCAAGTGAGGTACTTTTGGTCAACAAACACCAAAAGTTTGTCAAATGCCCCACCAAAACAAGTTTTAAGCCCAATTGCTCGTTTTAGCCACTTATGGAACGCAAGTTTTGTTTTTGATCTTTGTAATCTCGTTTTTGTGTTTTAGCACCAAAAGTATCTCAATTGGGGTACTTTTGGTCAACAAACACCAAACGTTTGTCAAATGCACCACCAAAACAAGTTTCAAGCCCAATTGCTCGTTTTAGCCACTTATGGAACGCAAGATTGGTTTTTGATATTTGTAATCTCCTTTTTGTGTTTTAGTTCCAATAATATCTCAAGTGTGGTACTTTTCGTCAACAAACACCAAAAGTTTGTCAAATGCCCCACCAAAACAAGTTTTATGCCCAATTGCTCGTTTTAGGCCCAAAAGAAACGCAAGTTTTGTTTTTGATCTTTGTAAACTCCTTTTTGTGTTTTAGCGCTTAAAGTTTCTCAAGTGGGGTACTTTTGGTCAACAAACACCAAAAGTTTGTCAAATGCCCCACCAAAACAAGTTTTATGCCCAATTGCTCGTTTTAGCCACTTATGGAACGCAAGTTTTGTTTTTGATCTTTGTAATCTCGTTTTTGTGTTTTAGCACCACAAGTATCTCAATTGGGGTACTTTTGGTCAACAAACACCAAACGTTTGTCAAATGCACCACCAAAACAAGTTTCAAGCCCAATTGCTCGTTTTAGCCACTTATGGAACGCAAGATTGGTTTTTGATATTTGTAATCTCCTTTTTTTGTTTTAGCGCCAAAACTATCTCAAGTGTGGTACTTTTGGTCAACAAACACCAAAAGTTTGTCAAATGCCCCACCAAAACAAGTTTTAAGCCCAATTGCTCGTTTTAGCCACTTATGGAACGCAAGTTTGGTTTTTGATCTTTGTAATCTCGTTTTTGTGTTTTAGCGCCAAAACTATCTCAAGTGTGGTACTTTAGGTCAACAAACACCAAACATTTGTCAAATGCCCCACCAAAACAAGTTTTAAGCCCAATTGCTCGTTTTAGCCACTTATGGAACGCAAGTTTGGTTTTTGATCTTTATAATCTCGTTTTTGTGTGGTTTTTGATATTTGTAATCTCCTTTTTGTGTTTTAGCGCCAAAACTATCTCAAGTGTGGTACTTTTGGTCAATAAACACCAAAAGTTTGTCAAATGCACCACCAAAACAAGTTTTAAGCCCAATTGCTCGTTTTAGCCACTTATGGAACGCAAGTTTGGTTTTTGATCTTTATAATCTCGTTTTTGTGTGGTTTTTGATATTTGTAATCTCCTTTTTGTGTTTTAGCGCCAAAACTATCTCAAGTCTGGTACTTTTGGTCAAAAAACACCAAAAGTTTGTCAAATCACCACCAAAACAAGTTTTAAGCCCAATTGCTCGTTTTAGCCACTTATGGAACACAAGTTTGGTTTTTGATCTTTATAATCTCGTTTTTGTGTGGTTTTTGATATTTGTAATCTCCTTTTTGTGTTTTAGCGTCAAAACTATCTCAAGTGTGGTACGTTTGGTCAATAAACACCAAAAGTTTGTCAAATGCCCCACCAAAACAAGTTTTAAGCCAAATTGCTCGTTTTAGACCCAAAAGAAACGCAAGTTTTGTTTTTGATCTTTGTAAACTCCTTTTTCTGTTTTAGCGCTTAAAGTTTCTCAAGTGAGGTACTTTTGGTCAACAAACACCAAAAGTTTGTCAAATGCCCCACCAAAACAAGTTTTAAGCCCAATTGCTCGTTTTAGCCACTTATGGAACGCAAGTTTTGTTTTTGATCTTTGTAATCTCGTTTTTGTGTTTTAGCACCAAAAGTATCTCAATTGGGGTACTTTTGGTCAACAAACACCAAACGTTTGTCAAATGCACCACCAAAACAAGTTTCAAGCCCAATTGCTCGTTTTAGCCACTTATGGAACGCAAGATTGGTTTTTGATATTTGTAATCTCCTTTTTGTGTTTTAGTTCCAATAATATCTCAAGTGTGGTACTTTTCGTCAACAAACACCAAAAGTTTGTCAAATGCCCCACCAAAACAAGTTTTATGCCCAATTGCTCGTTTTAGGCCCAAAAGAAACGCAAGTTTTGTTTTTGATCTTTGTAAACTCCTTTTTGTGTTTGATTAGACCAAATTTCATACCTTTAAGCATGTGCATTTGAGCTTAATTAGTATGGTTTATTTGTTATATTTGATCATTATTGATACATTTTCATGCACATGCTTATGTATAAATATTTGAAGAATAATAGCCTTATTATTTGCATTTTATGGAACTAAGGGTATTTTGGTCATTTTGACTATGAGATGTGTTTTTCATGTAGGGGGGTCCCAAGTGGACCCCACACACCCTTGGTGGAGTTTCAATGGAGATAATTTGGCAAGAAGGAAGGCTAGATGGAGAGTACTCAAAGTCACATCCGGAAGCTGAGCTACTTGAAGAAGCGGACTTCCATCCGGAAGTGGATTTACATCCGGAAGTAAACGTGCTGGCGCTGGCGGA
This sequence comes from Mimosa pudica, assembly GCA_029929735.1. Classification (NCBI taxonomy): domain Eukaryota; kingdom Viridiplantae; phylum Streptophyta; class Magnoliopsida; order Fabales; family Fabaceae; genus Mimosa; species Mimosa pudica. Next base: position 239,017 of record JAKELP010000037.1, on the reverse strand, counting down.
CAGAGAGCTACATCCGGAAGTAAACGTGCTGGCGCTGGCGGACAGAGAGCTACATCCGGAAGTAAACGTGCTGGCGCTGGCGGACAAAGAGCTACATCCGGAAGTGGATTCTCATCCAGTGGATTCTCATCCGGAAGTAAATGTGCTTGCGCTTGCAACATGAAGTTTCACATCCGGAAGCTGAAGTCCATCAGCCAGCGAGTACATGAGCCAAACTGCACAATGATCAGAAATGTCAACTACTTTTCAGAAGTATTTGGTGCAGAGTTAATTTAAGGCAAAGTCAGCCCTGCAGCTTTCTAAATGAGGCAAAATTGGCGCCAAGGCCAAATTCAAGTCTGGAGACCTCATTAAGGGCAAAAAGGGAAGCACAATCACTTGGAGAAAAAGGAGGAACCTTTGGAATTGCATGGAGATGAGATCTAGTCCACATTCATCCTAACCTTTACCAAATACCAAAACTACCCTTTGGGCGATAATCCCAAAGTTACTCACCACTATAAAACCCCAAACATAACTAACATCTGAACATATCTCTTCTGACTTCACTTTCATTTTCTCTCTCCTCTAACAAACTCTCTCAACTTCATCTTCATCTTCTTCACCTCCGCCATGGCCATTTCATCTCGCAAATCCTCCGATCTTTCCATCTCCATGCGCGGCTAAGCGTTCTTCTCCTTCCTTCAAGTCCAGATTTGTGTTCGAGCTTAAATGTAATTGGCCTTATGTGAGAATTTTCCTTTTCTAGGTTTTCAAGCTTGTAATCACTTAGACCTTTCATGTCTGGAGATTTTTAGGTATGTTAGATCTAGGATTCTGCATAGAGATTTCTGTGTAGAGTTCATTTATTCTTTCAAGTTTGTAAACCTAACTTCTAGATCTTGAACTTTCATGTGTGTTAGGTATATACAATGTGTAGCTTCATGAGATTAAGCATATGTGAGTACATTTTGTTTGATTCTTGAAGTGAATGTTAAATAGAAGTTAGTTTTGATTTCTATCTCACCTATGGATATGCATCAAGTTCAAGGCTAGACTATCTTGATTAATCAGTTTAAACTAGCTAACACTTCTTAGTTTTAAGAGGTCTTGGCTGATTTAAGCTAGTTAATTAAGAGGAAATTGTCACATGAGGCCTAACAATTGAGATGCACAAATCGAGGCTTGAAGGAGGAGATTCCACCTATTGATTCTTTACACTCATACTTTCGGTACATTTTATATTTTAATCGTAGATATAAACACACACTCAAACTGTTTGTTAATTTGCGTGACTTATATACTTTCAATTAGCAAGATAACCTGAACTGTGGAAAGACATGTACTCACCGCTATCTAAATAGTGGAGTAGAGTATTGAATTGTTTTGATCAATCTTTTTAGGCGACAAAAAGGATAAATCAAGTGGCGCCGTTGCCGGCTTAGGCTATTTCTTGCTAGTTTTAGGTGTTCGTAGTCACAATCTTAATTTGTGTAACTTGTGTGATATTTTAGTTAGTTTTAGTTTTAAGTTTTTAGGTTGAATTGCTTTATATATAGTTAAGCCTGTTTTAGCAGTGTTTTAGGAAGTATTTGGCTGCTCTAGTTAGCCTCTTCTTGCTGTTCTGTGTTGATTGAACTTGTATACACTTTTCTGGAATCTGCACTAATTTCTGCTGGTGTTTTGTCTGTGATTCTGCTGGATTTTGTTGGATTTTACTGCAAATAGTTGCACTAAGTAGCTTTGTATGAACCCTACCACATCATTAGTGCCATTGGATAGAGAGATTAATAAGACTCTGAGAGAACTTAAGAAAAAGAAAAAGCACGAGAAACAAGCTCGTAAGCAACCTGTAGGATCCACATCAAATCCACAAAATTCATCTGTAGCGTCCAATAACACATTCCTAGACCAGCATTTCATTATGGCAGAAAGACGAGAGGACCATAGAGAACATGAGAGAGAGGTGAGAGATCATGAACATGAGCGTGAGCGACATGACAGGCGAGAGCAAGAGGATGAACGTCATTTTGAGGGGGGTAGGCATTTACATGATGATGATAGACCAATGCGTGAGTTCACACAGTCATATGCATCGTTTGCACCTCAAGGTTTTTATGCTAACCCCGCTAACTTTGAGATCAAAGGATCTCTTCTTGCTCATCTGCCTAAGTTTACAGGTTTTCCCCATGAGGATGCTCACACGCACTTGCTTGGCCTCTACCACACTTGCTCCTCCATGAAGCCACCCAATGCAGACCTGGATGATGTTCTATTGAGAGTGTTTCAATTCTCCTTAGAAGGCAAAGCCAAGGAGTGGCTCTTGAACCTGCCTACTCATTATGCCACTCTTTCATGGGAGCAACTTAAGAAGGTGTTTTTAGACCGCTATTTTCCAGTCTCAAAGATATCAAAGTTGCGGAAAGACATCACAGGTGTTCAGCAATTTTCTCAGGAGACATTCTATGAATATTGGAGCCGGTTCAACACCTTGGTGAACTCGTGCCCCAACCATAACATCTCCAAGGGCAATCTGGTGCAATACTTTTATGATGGCCTGGTGCCACAACTCAAGATGAGTGTGGATGCTGCTTCTAATGGCTCACTTTTCAACTTATCAGCCAATGAAGGATGGAACTTATTTTCAACCATGGCCTCTAATCACCAGAATTTTTATGGTCGTGATGCTGTGTATGGTGCTGCGCAAAAGGTTGCCTCCCTGAGTGGGGATGACAAGCTGTACAACTCTATTGAGAGGCTGACCGAGAGCCTCAGTAGGATGGACGGACGCTTCGTTCAGCCTACTCCTAGTGTTGATGATTCTATGGCCTTGGTGGCCTCATCCTGTGATCACTGTGGCTCGCCCATGCACCTATCCTCAGACTGTCCATCCCAAGCGGGAGTGGCGGCCATGTATAACAATGCTAGGCCTCAGACCAAATATGATCCTTACTCTTCCACGTACAATCCGGGATGGAGGGACCATCCGAACTTCAAGTGGGGGGGAGGTTCAAACCAAGCCACAAATTCCAGCTCTTTCCAACCACAGCAACAGCCTAAGTGGGGGGGAGGTAACTACCAAGCTGCTAATGCCTATCCCTCACAACAAGGTTATGGTTCATATCAAGGGAGGCCTAACTCTAATGACCAAAGGTACAGGCCGAATCAACAAGCCAATGTTCCTCCTCCATTTATGAAGAATAATGATCCAGCTCATGTTCCTCCATCTGGTTCTTCGACATCTCAACAAGATACTATGTACCAGATGATGTCAAGTTTAATGGAAAAGTTTGGAGAAAGTCTAAAGAAAGATGTAACTACCTTAGTTTCTCAAATGTTTAATGATAAAGCTGAGCAGGACGCAATGAAAGGGGGATTGCCGTCAAATGTGGTTGTTAATCCGCAAAATATGCATTCTATGCAATTGAGAAGTGGAAGGCAGTATGGCGATGCTTATGAATATGAGGAGGAAGAGGAGGAGACACAACTTCCGTGTGAGGCCGAACTGAATCCTCCTCTTGATGGTTTTCTTGATGAAGCTGAGATTCTTCCTATGAAAGGTGATGTAGCAGAGACTTCACAGGAGGAAAAGAAGAAGGAGATTGCAAAGGGAAAGCGGAAAGTTGGTGAATCTCCTTCGCAAGAACATCCTAATCAACAAGGGGATGAATCCCCCAAAGGTAAGTCTCTTGATCCTGAGCATTTACCATTTCCTAATTCATATGCTTTAGCTAAGAAGAAACATGAGGATGAATTGGAAAAGGAGATGCTTGACTTATTTTCTAAGTTGGAAATTAATGTGCCTATGCTTGTGCTTGTGAAACAAATGCCTAAGTATGCTAAGTTCCTTAAAGATCTTTGCACTAACAAGAGAGCTACTAATTCAAGTAACAAAGTCCAACTTGGGACTCATGTTTCATCTCTCTTAAAGGGGCACTTGCCCCAAAAGTGTGGAGATCCGGGCTCTTTCACTATCCCTTGTCAGATAGGGAAACTTAGCTTTGGGAAAGCACTTCTTGATTTAGGAGCCGCCATTAACGTCATGCCTAAGGCCACCTACCTTGCACTAGGGTTGAAGAATTTGAGTGAAACTAGTGTTGTGGTCCAATTGGCAGATAGGTCCATTAAGAAACCCTATGGATTTATTGAGGATATTCTTGTGAGGGTTAGGGAATTAGTATTTCCAGTGGATTTTTATGTGCTAGACATGACCAGTGAAACTAGGATGGATGACTCCTTGATTTTGGGAAGGCCATTTATGAAAACAGCCAAGATGATGATAAGCTTAGAAGAGGGCTATGTTACAATGCAAGTAGGAAATCAATTAATAAAGTTTGATGTGGGGAAAGCAATTAAACATCCTCACGAGGATTATTCTCTCCTTGGACTAAGTGTGATTGATTCTCTGATGCATATAGTTTGTGATGAGCATGTAAATACCTTCAAGTTGAACCTAATTGATAATGAAGATGCTCATATGTGTTATCATGACTCTTGTGCTAGATTAATTGAAAATACATGCTTGTATGATATGCCTAATGATTCATCTAGCATAGGAAGTTCAGTGACAGAATTCAGTGACTCACTGCATGTGCATTATAATTTTGATAATGATTGCACATCTATTTCCTCTTTGTCAAGCTACAACCCCTTGGAAGAGGGAAGTTTGTTTAATTTTGTAGGACAGGAGAAGGGAGGATGTGACTTCACCCAGGGAATTGAGAAATCCAGTGCACAAGAGTTTGACCATGAAAAGTATGAAGCCGTAAGAAGAAGCCGCTTACATAAGCTGAGGGAGAAGCTATATCTGAAAGAGTATGTGCTCACTGACGGTCCACATGTTTCTACCCTGAGCGGCAGTGGGGATGCAGACTTGAATAAGAATGCTGAGGCCTCACAATCTAAGAGGCCGAATTGTCGTGATGAGCTGCCGCAGTTTGATGATGATTTCTATGAACATCAATTGCTAGAAGTTGAGATGCACACTCTGGTACCTTCTATTATTGAGCCACCTACGCTGGAGCTGAAACCTTTGCCACCCAATCTTAAGTATGCTTACTTGCTTGATGAGAAGAAGCTCCCAGTGATTGTTTCTAGTGCTCTGTCTTCTCTTGAGGAAGGGAAGTTGCTTGAGGTGCTCAGACGATATAAGGGGGCCATTGGGTGGACTCTGGCCGATCTTCCTGGAATGAGTCCTACCACGTGTATGCACCGGATCTTGCTGACTGATGATGCTAAGCCGGTGAGGCAACCACAAAGGAGACTCAATCCCTTGATACTTGATGTTGTGAAAAAGGAGGTAGAAAAGCTCTTAAGTGCTGGAATCATCTATCCAATTAGCGACAGCGAATGGGTGAGTCCCATTCATGTGGTGCCAAAGAAGAGTGGGCTGACTGTGGTGAAAAATGACAAAGATGAGCTAGTGCCTACACGGGTTCAGAACTCTTGGAGGGTTTGTATAGATTATCGGAAGCTGAATGACTCCACAAGAAAAGACCACTTTCCATTACCATTCATCGATCAGATGCTGGAAAGACTAGCTGGCAAGTCACACTATTGTTTTCTGGATGGTTTCTCTGGGTATTTCCAAGTTCCGATAGCACCTGAGGACCAAGAGAAAACAACCTTTACTTGTCCATTTGGAACCTTCGCATACAGGAGAATGCCTTTTGGTCTGTGCAATGCTCCAGGAACCTTTCAACGTTGTATGATGAGCATTTTTAATGACTTGCTGGAGGATGGCATAGAGGTGTTCATGGATGATTTCTCCCTCTATGGAGACAGTTTTGACACTTGCTTGGTCAATCTTGAGAAAGCTTTGGTTAGATGTGTGGAGAAGGGTTTGGTACTCAATTTTGAGAAGTGCCATTTCATGGTGGACAAGGGCATAGTGTTGGGACATTTAGTCTCAAAGGAGGGTATTCAAGTTGACAAAGCGAAGGTTGAGGTAATCTCCTCTCTACCATTTCCGACTTGCTTGAAGGAGTTGAGGTCTTTTCTTGGACATGTGGGTTTCTATAGGAGGTTCATCAAGGGTTTTAGCCAAATTGCTTCCCCACTGTCTCATCTACTACAAAAGGATACAGAGTTTGATTTCTCTTATGAGTGTAAGGAGGCCTTTGTTGAGTTGAAGACACGGCTTACTACTCCTCCTATCCTGGTTGCACCTAATTGGGAATTACCTTTTGAGTTGTCTTGTGATGCTTCTAATGAGGCTCTGGGAGTTATGCTTGGCCAAAGGCAAGAATCTTTGCCTAGAGTCATTGCTTACGCATCCAAAACATTGGATAGAGCTCAGAGGAACTATACAACAACTGAGAAGGAACTTTTCGCCATAGTCTTTGGTCTGGACAAGTTTAGACAATACTTACTACATTCTAAGGTAATCATATTTACGGATCATGCAGCCGTCCGTTATCTGTTATCTAAGCCACAAACAAAGCCTAGGCTCTTGAGATGGGTTTTGCTTTTACAAGAATTTGAGATAGAGATTAACGACAGGGCTGGAAAAGAGAACTTGGTAGCAGATCATTTAAGCCGTCTGCCAGTGGATGTGGGAGGAATTGATGACTCTTCTCTTGTTTGTGATACTTTCCCAGATGCTTTATTGTGTGCTTTGAATGCTAAGAAGGATCCATGGTATGCTCATCTGGTGAATTATATGGTGGCCGAGATGATTTCTCCTTCATTAAACAAACACCAAGCTCAAAAATTGAAGAGAGATGCAAACTATTATGTTTGGGATGAGCCACACTTGTGGAGGTTATGCAATGATCAAATCATCCGGAAGTGTGTGCATGATGATGAGATCTCTTCAATTTTGGAGTTCTGTCATTCTCTTGCTTGTGGTGGGCATTTCGGTGCCAGGAAAACCTCAAGGAAAATTCTGGAGGCTGGTTTCTATTGGCCTACTTTGTTCAAAGATGCCTATGATTATTGCAAGTCTTGTGATCGTTGTCAAAGGTTTGGAGGATTAACTAAGCGGCATGAAATGCGTCAAATTCCTGTGATCTTTTGTGATGTTTTTGATGTGTGGGGCATTGACTTCATGGGACCCTTTCCACCCTCTTGTGGCTATGTCTATATACTCTTGGCCGTGGATTACTTTTCAAGGTGGGTGGAGGCCGTGCCTACTAGGACAAATGATGCTCGGACTGTGTTGAAGTTCTTGAAATCTAACATCTTTTGTAGGTTTGGAGTGCCCAAGGCACTTGTGAGTGATCAGGGCTCACATTTTTGCAACAAGCTCATGACTTCTTTGCTCAATCAATTTGGAGTCAATCACAAGATCTCTACACCATATCACCCTCAAACCAACGGGGAGGCCGAGGTGTCTAATAGACAAATCAAAAATATCCTCGAGAGAATTGTGAAGCCAAGCAGGAAAGATTGGAGCTTGAGGCTTGAGGAAGCTCTCTGGGCTTATAGGACTTCATTTAAGACTCCAATTGGCATGTCCCCTTATAGGTTGATCTATGGAAAAGCTTGTCATCTTCCAGTTGAGCTCCAACATAAGTCTTATTGGGCGGTCAAATCTTGTATTGATGACATGGATGCTGCGGCGCAAGAGAGACAATTGACTTTAAGTGAGCTTGACGAGTTGAGGAATGAGGCATTTGAGAACTCCAGAATCTTTAAGGAAAGAACAAAGGCTATTCATGATAGTGGCATCCTGAGGAAAGAATTCAAGGCGGGTGACTTTGTGCTTTACTACCGTGCTAAATTCAAGTTCAGTGGAGGGGGCAAACTTAAAGACAAGTGGGAAGGCCCTTATGTGGTGACCAAATCTCATGATTTTGGCATGGTAGAGATCAAGCATAGCAAAGATGGCCGAATCTACAAGGTTAATGGCCATTTGCTAAAATTGTATAAGGAGAACTTCAAGCCGCCCTAAAGGTTGTTTCTATCCTTTCCTCACTTGCTTTGTTTAGTTAATATCTTAAGTGTGGGGGAAGATATTTGTTTAGAAAAAATTAGGAATGTGTTTAGGATTATGTTTTAGAGTGTTGTTGTAGGTTAGAAAAATTTCACTAGAGCTGGGGGATGGCTATTTGTTTCAGGAAGTGTCACTGGGAAATATAGGATTTGCATCCGGAAGTGTTTTTGCTTCCGGAAGCTCTCACTTAGATTTTTCTACTCAGGATCAGATTGTGTTCATTTTGCTTACGCTAGGGGATGAGTTCATTGTGCATAAGCGTCAATGCATCCGGAAGCAATTTTGCTTCCGGTAGCAAGTTTGCTTCCGCTAGGGGTGAGATTAGAATCTGAACCTAGAGTGACTTCCTATAGTAGTTTTGCTTCCGGTAGCAAGTTTGCTTCCGCTAGGGGTGAGATTAGAATCTGAACCTAGAGTGACTTCCTATAGCAGTTTTGCTTCCGGTAGCACTTTTGCTTCCGGAGGCATAGCAGCTTGAGATGACATCTAGTTAGGCTTCCTAAGCGTCAGTGAGTAAAAAATTATAAAATTTGTTTTGATAGGTTGTGTTTAGTGTTAGTTTGTGAATAATACATGCATTGGCCATTTGTTTGTTTGAACTGCCCTGCCTTTAATGTTGCTGCTTTGCCTTTAAAATGCATCTTCCTACTCGAATTGATTGGTCCATTGAGGACAATGCATGCTTTAAGTGTGGGGGAGGTGTATTATGTGCTTTAAAGTGGTCTGATTCGAAGCTTTCACACTTGATTTTTGGACTTATTTGGCATGATTTTTCTTGAAAATTTGACTTGATTATGGCTTTTGAAAGCAAATGGAATTTTCATCTAGTGTGTAAGTAGAATTTTTGGAATGATTACTTAGGGCATTGCATGGGGCACTTTTAAGGTATAAAGAGGGTGTAAGTTTCTCATTTAACTTTTCTTAGGGAGGAAGTGACTGATTAGAGTAAGCTATAAATGTGAGAAGCCTTCAACCGAATTGAGTGGGCCAATAGTTACTTGACCTCCTAGAACTTGTCCTAGCTCTTGTTCGAGATCACAATGCATGGCATGATTGAAAATGAAAGGGGCGTTTCTTTCTAAACCCTCATGACCCAAACACTAAGCCAACCAAATATTATCCTTTGATTAACCCCTTTGGGCCATTCACTTTTCTTTTTTACCACCTTGACCGAAGTGTGAATAAGTGATTATAGCATATGCTTGCATTCATATTAGTATTGTATTGTTGTATCTTGTGGAAAGCAAGCTATATGAGTGAAAAATAAAAGTTGGCCGAGAGCCACAATAGAGGAAAAGAAAAGAGGAAATGGCCAAAGGCCTAAAAAAAAAAAAAATAATAATAAGGCCAAAGGCCTATCAAAAGAGAAAAAAAAAAAAGAAAGCACAAAGTGCTTTAGTATGCCAAAGGCATAAGATTGAAAAAGAAAAGAGAGATGTAGCGTGCTTTGCGAGGATTGATTTCATTGTATTGCATGCATATGTGGTGATTACTTGTTCATGTCATTGGTCATTGACTACTTTCCATCATTCACCATTCATTATTAGCCTTCCATCTAACCCCAAAGTCCCCTAGATTTGGTTGTGCTATGCATACTATGGGTGGAGAACTTAGAGCTATTACAAGCCTATGGTGATGGTCAAGTGCATTGAGCCAAAGAGTGATCACAAGTCCCTAGTTAGGCATTTTTCCTAACTTGAGCGAATGAGTTAAACACTTTATCCGGTGAGGAAAAATCTCAATTGGCACTCCTCCTAAATTTTAGTGGATTGTTAAACTTGGATTCGCTTTGTATTCTTAGATTTGGCCTATGCGAAGCTTTAGGGAAAGGTTCAAGAAGATCAACTTGAACACTATGATAATTCCAATTGCCTTCATTATGCTTAATGATTAAGTTAATCTTTTACATGACTTTGCCCGGAGTGCAAAGCTTAAGTGTGGGGGATTTGATTAGACCAAATTTCATACCTTTAAGCATGTGCATTTGAGCTTAATTAGTATGGTTTATTTGTTATATTTGATCATTATTGATACATTTTCATGCACATGCTTATGTATAAATATTTGAAGAATAATAGCCTTATTATTTGCATTTTATGGAACTAAGGGTATTTTGGTCATTTTGACTATGAGATGTGTTTTTCATGTAGGGGGGTCCCAAGTGGACCCCACACACCCTTGGTGGAGTTTCAATGGAGATAATTTGGCAAGAAGGAAGGCTAGATGGAGAGTACTCAAAGTCACATCCGGAAGCTGAGCTACTTGAAGAAGCGGACTTCCATCCGGAAGTGGATTTACATCCGGAAGTAAACGTGCTGGCGCTGGCGGACAGAGAGCTACATCCGGAAGTAAACGTGCTGGCGCTGGCGGACAGAGAGCTACATCCGGAAGTAAACGTGCTGGCGCTGGCGGACAAAGAGCTACATCCGGAAGTGGATTCTCATCCAGTGGATTCTCATCCGGAAGTAAATGTGCTTGCGCTTGCAACATGAAGTTTCACATCCGGAAGCTGAAGTCCATCAGCCAGCGAGTACATGAGCCAAACTGCACAATGATCAGAAATGTCAACTACTTTTCAGAAGTATTTGGTGCAGAGTTAATTTAAGGCAAAGTCAGCCCTGCAGCTTTCTAAATGAGGCAAAATTGGCGCCAAGGCCAAATTCAAGTCTGGAGACCTCATTAAGGGCAAAAAGGGAAGCACAATCACTTGGAGAAAAAGGAGGAACCTTTGGAATTGCATGGAGATGAGATCTAGTCCACATTCATCCTAACCTTTACCAAATACCAAAACTACCCTTTGGGCGATAATCCCAAAGTTACTCACCACTATAAAACCCCAAACATAACTAACATCTGAACATATCTCTTCTGACTTCACTTTCATTTTCTCTCTCCTCTAACAAACTCTCTCAACTTCATCTTCATCTTCTTCACCTCCGCCATGGCCATTTCATCTCGCAAATCCTCCGATCTTTCCATCTCCATGCGCGGCTAAGCGTTCTTCTCCTTCCTTCAAGTCCAGATTTGTGTTCGAGCTTAAATGTAATTGGCCTTATGTGAGAATTTTCCTTTTCTAGGTTTTCAAGCTTGTAATCACTTAGACCTTTCATGTCTGGAGATTTTTAGGTATGTTAGATCTAGGATTCTGCATAGAGATTTCTGTGTAGAGTTCATTTATTCTTTCAAGTTTGTAAACCTAACTTCTAGATCTTGAACTTTCATGTGTGTTAGGTATATACAATGTGTAGCTTCATGAGATTAAGCATATGTGAGTACATTTTGTTTGATTCTTGAAGTGAATGTTAAATAGAAGTTAGTTTTGATTTCTATCTCACCTATGGATATGCATCAAGTTCAAGGCTAGACTATCTTGATTAATCAGTTTAAACTAGCTAACACTTCTTAGTTTTAAGAGGTCTTGGCTGATTTAAGCTAGTTAATTAAGAGGAAATTGTCACATGAGGCCTAACAATTGAGATGCACAAATCGAGGCTTGAAGGAGGAGATTCCACCTATTGATTCTTTACACTCATACTTTCGGTACATTTTATATTTTAATCGTAGATATAAACACACACTCAAACTGTTTGTTAATTTGCGTGACTTATATACTTTCAATTAGCAAGATAACCTGAACTGTGGAAAGACCTGTACTCACCGCTATCTAAATAGTGGAGTAGAGTATTGAATTGTTTTGATCAATCTTTTTAGGCGACAAAAAGGATAAATCAGTGTTTTAGCGCTTAAAGTTTCTCAAGTGGGGTACTTTTGGTCAACAAACACCAAAAGTTTGTCAAATGCCCCACCAAAACAAGTTTTATGCCCAATTGCTCGTTTTAGCCACTTATGGAACGCAAGTTTTGTTTTTGATCTTTGTAATCTCGTTTTTGTGTTTTAGCACCACAAGTATCTCAATTGGGGTACTTTTGGTCAACAAACACCAAACGTTTGTCAAATGCACCACCAAAACAAGTTTCAAGCCCAATTGCTCGTTTTAGCCACTTATGGAACGCAAGATTGGTTTTTGATATTTGTAATCTCCTTTTTTTGTTTTAGCGCCAAAACTATCTCAAGTGTGGTACTTTTGGTCAACAAACACCAAAAGTTTGTCAAATGCCCCACCAAAACAAGTTTTAAGCCCAATTGCTCGTTTTAGCCACTTATGGAACGCAAGTTTGGTTTTTGATCTTTGTAATCTCCTTTTTGTGTTTTAGCACCAAAACTATCTCAAGTGTGGTACTTTTGGTCAACAAACACCAAAAGTTTGTCAAATGCCCCACCAAATCAAGTTTCAAGCCCAATTGCTCGTTTTAGCCACTTATGGAACGCAAGATTGGTTTTTGATATTTGTAATCTCCTTTTTGTGTTTTAGCGCCAAAACTATCTCAAGTGTGGTACTTTAGGTCAACAAACACCAAACATTTGTCAAATGCCCCACCAAAACAAGTTTTAAGCCCAATTGCTCGTTTTAGCCACTTATGGAACGCAAGTTTGGTTTTTGATCTTTATAATCTCGTTTTTGTGTGGTTTTTGATATTTGTAATCTCCTTTTTGTGTTTTAGCGCCAAAACTATCTCAAGTGTGGTACTTTTGGTCAATAAACACCAAAAGTTTGTCAAATGCACCACCAAAACAAGTTTTAAGCCCAATTGCTCGTTTTAGCCACTTATGGAACGCAAGTTTGGTTTTTGATCTTTATAATCTCGTTTTTGTGTGGTTTTTGATATTTGTAATCTCCTTTTTGTGTTTTAGCGCCAAAACTATCTCAAGTCTGGTACTTTTGGTCAAAAAACACCAAAAGTTTGTCAAATCACCACCAAAACAAGTTTTAAGCCCAATTGCTCGTTTTAGCCACTTATGGAACACAAGTTTGGTTTTTGATCTTTATAATCTCGTTTTTGTGTGGTTTTTGATATTTGTAATCTCCTTTTTGTGTTTTAGCGTCAAAACTATCTCAAGTGTGGTACGTTTGGTCAATAAACACCAAAAGTTTGTCAAATGCCCCACCAAAACAAGTTTTAAGCCAAATTGCTCGTTTTAGACCCAAAAGAAACGCAAGTTTTGTTTTTGATCTTTGTAAACTCCTTTTTCTGTTTTAGCGCTTAAAGTTTCTCAAGTGAGGTACTTTTGGTCAACAAACACCAAAAGTTTGTCAAATGCCCCACCAAAACAAGTTTTAAGCCCAATTGCTCGTTTTAGCCACTTATGGAACGCAAGTTTTGTTTTTGATCTTTGTAATCTCGTTTTTGTGTTTTAGCACCAAAAGTATCTCAATTGGGGTACTTTTGGTCAACAAACACCAAACGTTTGTCAAATGCACCACCAAAACAAGTTTCAAGCCCAATTGCTCGTTTTAGCCACTTATGGAACGCAAGATTGGTTTTTGATATTTGTAATCTCCTTTTTGTGTTTTAGTTCCAATAATATCTCAAGTGTGGTACTTTTCGTCAACAAACACCAAAAGTTTGTCAAATGCCCCACCAAAACAAGTTTTATGCCCAATTGCTCGTTTTAGGCCCAAAAGAAACGCAAGTTTTGTTTTTGATCTTTGTAAACTCCTTTTTGTGTTTTAGCGCTTAAAGTTTCTCAAGTGGGGTACTTTTGGTCAACAAACACCAAAAGTTTGTCAAATGCCCCACCAAAACAAGTTTTATGCCCAATTGCTCGTTTTAGCCACTTATGGAACGCAAGTTTTGTTTTTGATCTTTGTAATCTCGTTTTTGTGTTTTAGCACCACAAGTATTTCAATTGGGGTACTTTTGGTCAACAAACACCAAACGTTTGTCAAATGCACCACCAAAACAAGTTTCAAGCCCAATTGCTCGTTTTAGCCACTTATGGAACGCAAGATTGGTTTTTGATATTTGTAATCTCCTTTTTTTGTTTTAGCGCCAAAACTATCTCAAGTGTGGTACTTTTGGTCAACAAACACCAAAAGTTTGTCAAATGCCCCACCAAAACAAGTTTTAAGCCCAATTGCTCGTTTTAGCCACTTATGGAACGCAAGTTTGGTTTTTGATCTTTGTAATCTCGTTTTTGTGTTTTAGCGCCAAAACTATCTCAAGTGTGGTACTTTAGGTCAACAAACACCAAACATTTGTCAAATGCCCCACCAAAACAAGTTTTAAGCCCAATTGCTCGTTTTAGCCACTTATGGAACGCAAGTTTGGTTTTTGATCTTTATAATCTCGTTTTTGTGTGGTTTTTGATATTTGTAATCTCCTTTTTGTGTTTTAGCGCCAAAACTATCTCAAGTGTGGTACTTTTGGTCAATAAACACCAAAAGTTTGTCAAATGCACCACCAAAACAAGTTTTAAGCCCAATTGCTCGTTTTAGCCACTTATGGAACGCAAGTTTGGTTTTTGATCTTTATAATCTCGTTTTTGTGTGGTTTTTGATATTTGTAATCTCCTTTTTGTGTTTTAGCGCCAAAACTATCTCAAGTCTGGTACTTTTGGTCAAAAAACACCAAAAGTTTGTCAAATCACCACCAAAACAAGTTTTAAGCCCAATTGCTCGTTTTAGCCACTTATGGAACACAAGTTTGGTTTTTGATCTTTATAATCTCGTTTTTGTGTGGTTTTTGATATTTGTAATCTCCTTTTTGTGTTTTAGCGTCAAAACTATCTCAAGTGTGGTACGTTTGGTCAATAAACACCAAAAGTTTGTCAAATGCCCCACCAAAACAAGTTTTAAGCCAAATTGCTCGTTTTAGACCCAAAAGAAACGCAAGTTTTGTTTTTGATCTTTGTAAACTCCTTTTTCTGTTTTAGCGCTTAAAGTTTCTCAAGTGAGGTACTTTTGGTCAACAAACACCAAAAGTTTGTCAAATGCCCCACCAAAACAAGTTTTAAGCCCAATTGCTCGTTTTAGCCACTTATGGAACGCAAGTTTGGTTTTTGATCTTTGTAATCTCGTTTTTGTGTTTTAGCGCCAAAACTATCTCAAGTGTGGTACTTTAGGTCAACAAACACCAAACATTTGTCAAATGCCCCACCAAAACAAGTTTTAAGCCCAATTGCTCGTTTTAGCCACTTATGGAACGCAAGTTTGGTTTTTGATCTTTATAATCTCGTTTTTGTGTGGTTTTTGATATTTGTAATCTCCTTTTTGTGTTTTAGCGCCAAAACTATCTCAAGTGTGGTACTTTTGGTCAATAAACACCAAAAGTTTGTCAAATGCACAACCAAAACAAGTTTTAAGCCCAATTGCTCGTTTTAGCCACTTATGGAACGCAAGTTTGGTTTTTGATCTTTATAATCTCGTTTTTGTGTGGTTTTTGATATTTGTAATCTCCTTTTTGTGTTTTAGCGCCAAAACTATCTCAAGTCTGGTACTTTTGGTCAAAAAACACCAAAAGTTTGTCAAATCACCACCAAAACAAGTTTTAAGCCCAATTGCTCGTTTTAGCCACTTATGGAACACAAGTTTGGTTTTTGATCTTTATAATCTCGTTTTTGTGTGGTTTTTGATATTTGTAATCTCCTTTTTGTGTTTTAGCGTCAAAACTATCTCAAGTGTGGTACGTTTGGTCAATAAACACCAAAAGTTTGTCAAATGCCCCACCAAAACAAGTTTTAAGCCAAATTGCTCGTTTTAGACCCAAAAGAAACGCAAGTTTTGTTTTTGATCTTTGTAAACTCCTTTTTCTGTTTTAGCGCTTAAAGTTTCTCAAGTGAGGTACTTTTGGTCAACAAACACCAAAAGTTTGTCAAATGCCCCACCAAAACAAGTTTTAAGCCCAATTGCTCGTTTTAGCCACTTATGGAACGCAAGATTGGTTTTTGATATTTGTAATCTCCTTTTTGTGTTTTAGTTCCAATAATATCTCAAGTGTGGTACTTTTCGTCAACAAACACCAAAAGTTTGTCAAATGCCCCACCAAAACAAGTTTTATGCCCAATTGCTCGTTTTAGGCCCAAAAGAAACGCAAGTTTTGTTTTTGATCTTTGTAAACTCCTTTTTGTGTTTTAGCGCTTAAAGTTTCTCAAGTGGGGTACTTTTGGTCAACAAACACCAAAAGTTTGTCAAATGCCCCACCAAAACAAGTTTTATGCCCAATTGCTCGTTTTAGCCACTTATGGAACGCAAGTTTTGTTTTTGATCTTTGTAATCTCGTTTTTGTGTTTTAGCACCACAAGTATCTCAATTGGGGTACTTTTGGTCAACAAACACCAAACGTTTGTCAAATGCACCACCAAAACAAGTTTCAAGCCCAATTGCTCGTTTTAGCCACTTATGGAACGCAAGATTGGTTTTTGATATTTGTAATCTCCTTTTTTTGTTTTAGCGCCAAAACTATCTCAAGTGTGGTACTTTTGGTCAACAAACACCAAAAGTTTGTCAAATGCCCCACCAAAACAAGTTTTAAGCCCAATTGCTCGTTTTAGCCACTTATGGAACGCAAGTTTGGTTTTTGATCTTTGTAATCTCCTTTTTGTGTTTTAGCACCAAAACTATCTCAAGTGTGGTACTTTTGGTCAACAAACACCAAAAGTTTGTCAAATGCCCCACCAAATCAAGTTTTAAGCCCAATTGCTCGTTTTAGCCACTTATGGAACGCAAGATTGGTTTTTGATATTTGTAATCTCCTTTTTGTGTTTTAGCGCCAAAACTATCTCAAGTGTGGTACTTTTGGTCAACAAACACCAAAAGTTTGTCAAATGCCCCACCAAAACAAGTTTTAAGGCCAATTGCTCGTTTTAGCCACTTATGGAACGCAAGTTTGGTTTTTGATCTTTGTAATCTCGTTTTTGTGTTTTAGCGCCAACACTATCTCAAGTGTGGTACTTTTGGTCAACAAACACCAAAAGTTTGTCAAATGCCCCACCAAAACAAGTTTTAAGCCCAATTGCTCGTTTTAGGCCCAAAAGAAACGCAAGTTTTGTTTTTGATCTGTGTAAACTCCTTTTTGTGTTTTAGCGCTTAAAGTTTCTCAAGTGTGGTACTTTTGGTCAACAAACACCAAAAGTTTGTCAAATGCCCCACCAAAACAAGTTTTAAGCCCAATTGCTCGTTTTAGCCACTTATGGAACGCAAGTTTTGTTTTTGATCTTTGTAATCTCGTTTTTGTGTTTTAGCGCCAAAAGTATCTCAATTGGGGTACTTTTTTTCAACAAACACCAAACGTTTGTCAAATGCACCACCAAAACAAGTTTTAAGCCCAATTGCTCGTTTTAGCCACTTATGGAACGCAAGTTTGGTTTTTGATCTTTGTAATCTCATTTTTGTGTTTTAGCGCCAAAACTATCTCAAGTGTGGTACTTTTGGTCAACAAACACCAAAAGTTTGTCAAATGGCCCACCAAGACAAGTTTTAAGCCCAATTGCTCGTTTTAGCCACTTATGGAACGCAAGTTTGGTTTTTGATCTTTATAATCTCGTTTTTGTGTGGTTTTTGATATTTGTAATCTCCTTTTTGTGTTTTAGCGCCAAAACTATCTCAAGTGTGGTACTTTTGGTCAATAAACACCAAAAGTTTGTCAAATGCACCACCAAAACAAGTTTTAAGCCCAGTTGCTCGTTTTAGCCACTTATGGAACGCAAGTTTGGTTTTTGATCTTTATAATCTCGTTTTTTTGTGGTTTTTGATATTTGTAATCTCCTTTTTGTGTTTTAGCGCCAAAACTATCTCAAGTGTGGTACTTTTGGTCAACAAACACCAAAAGTTTGTCAAATGCCCCACCAAAACAAGTTTTAAGCCCAATTGCTCGTTTTAGCCACTTATGGAACGCAAGTTTTGTTTTTGATCTTTGTAATCTCGTTTTTGTGTTTTAGCGCAAAAAGTATCTCAATTGGGGTACTTTTTTTCAACAAACACCAAACGTTTGTCAAATGCACCACCAAAACAAGTTTTAAGCCCAATTGCTCGTTTTAGCCACTTATGGAACGCAAGTTTGGTTTTTGATCTTTGTAATCATTTTTGTGTTTTAGCGCCAAAACTATCTCAAGTGTGGTACTTTTGGTCAACAAACACCAAAAGTTTGTCAAATGGCCCACCAAGACAAGTTTTAAGCCCAATTGCTCGTTTTAGCCACTTATGGAACGCAAGTTTGGTTTTTGATCTTTATAATCTCGTTTTTGTGTGGTTTTTGATATTTGTAATCTCCTTTTTGTGTTTTAGCGCCAAAACTATCTCAAGTGTGGTACTTTTGGTCAATAAACACCAAAAGTTTGTCAAATGCACCACCAAAACAAGTTTTAAGCCCAATTGCTCGTTTTAGCCACTTATGGAACGCAAGTTTGGTTTTTGATCTTTATAATCTCGTTTTTTTGTGGTTTTTGATATTTGTAATCTCCTTTTTGTGTTTTAGCGCCAAAAGTATCTCAATTGGGGTACTTTTGGTCAACAAACACCAAACGTTTGTCAAATGCACCACCAAAACAAGTTTTAAGCCCAATTGCTCGTAAGCCAACGCAAGTTTGGTTTTTGATCTTTGTAATGTCATTTTTGTGTTTTAGCGCCAAAACTATCTCAAGTGTGGTACTTTTGGTCAACAAACACCAAAAGTTTGTCAAATGCCCCACCAAAGCAAGTTTTAAGCCCAATTGCTCGTTTTAGTCACTTATGGAACGTAAGTTTGGTTTTTGATCTTTATAATCTCGTTTTTGTGTTTTAGCGCCAAAACTATCTCAAGTGTGCTACTTTTGGTCAACAAACACCAAAAGTTTGTCAAATGCCCCACCAAAACAAGTTTTAAGCCCAATTGCTCGTTTTAGGCCCAAAAGAAACGCAAGTTTTGTTTTTGATCTTTGTAAACTCCTTTTTGTGTTTTAGCTCTTAAAGTTTCTCAAGTGTGGTACTTTTGGTCAACAAACACCAAAAGTTTGTCAAATGCCCCACCAAAACAAGTTTTAAGTCCAATTGCTCGTTTTAGCCACTTATGGAACGCAAGTTTTGTTTTTGATCTTTGTAATCTCGTTTTTGTGTTTTAGCACCAAAAGTATCTCAATTGGGGAACTTTTGGTCAACAAACACCAAACGTTTGTCAAATGCACCACCAAAACAATTTTTAAGCCCAATTGCTCGTTTTAGCCACTTATGGAACCCCAGATTGGTTTTTGATATTTGTAATCTGCTTTTTGTGTTTTAGCGCCAAAACTATCTCAAGTGTGGTACTTTTGGTCAACAAACACCAAAAGTCTGTCAAATGCCCCACCAAAACAAGTTTTAAGCGGAATTGCTCGTTTTAGCCACTTGTGGAACACAAGTTTGGTTTTTGATATTTGTAATCTCCTTTTTGAGTTTTAGCGCCAAAACTATCTCAAGTGTGGTACTTTTGGTCAACAAACACGAAAAGTTTGTCAAATGCCCCACCAAGACAAGTTTTAAGCCCAATTGCTCGTTTTAGCCACTTATGGAACACAAGTTTGGTTTTTGATCTTTATAATCTCGTTTTTGTGTGGTTTTTGATATTTGTAATCTCCTTTTTGTGTTTTAGCGCCAAAACTATCTCAAGTGTGGTACTTTTGGTCAATAAACACCAAAAGTTTGTCAAATGCACCACCAAAACAAGTTTTAAGCCCAATTGCTCGTTTTAGCCACTTATGGAACGCAAGTTTGGTTTTTGATCTTTATAATCTCGTTTTTGTGTGGTTTTTGATATTTGTAATCTCCTTTTTGTGTTTTAGCGCCAAAACTATCTCAAGTGTGGTACTTTTGGTCAATAAACACCAAAAGTTTGTCAAATACACCACCAAAACAAGTTTTAAGCCCAATTACTCGTTTTAGCCACTTATGGAACAGAAGTTTGGTTTTTGATCTTTGTAATCTCGTTTTTGTGTTTTAGCGCCAAAACTATCTCAAGTGGGGTACTTTTGGTCAACAAACACCAAAAGTTTGTCAAATGCCCCACCAAAACAAGTTTTAAGCCCAATTGCTCGTTTTAGCCACTTATGGAACGCAAGTTTGGTTTTTGATCTTTGTAATCTCGTTTTTGTGTTTTAGCGCCAAAAGTATCTCAATTGGGGTACTTTTGGTCAACAAACACCAAACGTTTGTCAAATGCACCACCAAAACAAGTTTTAAGCCCAATTGCTCGTAAGCCAACACAAGTTTGGTTTTTGATCTTTGTAATTTCATTTTTGTGTTTTAGCGCCAAAACTATCTCAAGTGTGGTACTTTTGGTCAACAAACACCAAAAGTTTGTCAAATGCCCCACCAAAGCAAGTTTTAAGCCCAATTGCTCGTTTTAGCCACTTATGGAACGTAAGTTTGGTTTTTGATCTTTGTAATCTCGTTTTTGTGTTTTAGCGCCAAAACTATCTCAAGTGTGGTACTTTTGGTCAACAAACACCAAAAGTTTGTCAAATGCCCCACCAAAACAAGTTTTAAGCCCAATTGCTCGTTTTAGGCCCAAAAGAAACACAAGTTTTGTTTTTGATCTTTGTAAACTCCTTTTTGTGTTTTAGTGCTTAAACTATCTCAAGTGTGGTAGTTTTGGTCAACAAACACCAAAAGTTTGTCAAATGCCCCACCAAAACAAGTTTTAAGCCCAATTGCTCGTTTTAGCCACTTATGAAACGCAAGTTTTGTTTTTGATCTTTGTAATCTCGTTTTTGTGTGGTTTTTTATATTTGTAATCTCCTTTTTGTGTTTTAGCGCCAAAACTATCTCAAGTCTGGTACTTTTGGTCAAAAAACACCAAAAGTTTGTCAAATGCACCACCAAAACAAGTTTTAAGCCCAATTGCTCGTTTTAGCCACTTATGGAACCCAATTTTGGTTTTTGATCTTTATAATCTTGTTTTTGTGTGGTTTTTGATATTTGTAATCTCCTTTTTGTGTTTTAGCGTCAAAACTATCTCAAGTGTGGTACTTTTGGTCAATAAACACCAAAAGTTTGTCAAATGCCCCACCAAAACAAGTTTTAAGCCCAATTGCTCGTTTTAGGCCCAAAAGAAACGCAAGTTTTGTTTTTGATCTTTGTAAACTCCTTTTTGTGTTTTAGCGCTTAAAGTTTCTCAAGTGTGGTACTTTTGGTCAACAAACACCAAAAGTTTGTCAAATGCCCCACCAAAACAAGTTTTAAGCCCAGTTGCTCGTTTTAGCCACTTATGGAACGCAAGTTTTGTTTTTGATCTTTGTAATCTCGTTTTTGTGTTTTAGCACCAAAAGTATCTCAATTGGGGTACTTTTGGTCAACAAACACCAAACGTTTGTCAAATGCACCACCAAAACAAGTTTCAAGCCCAATTGCTCGTTTTAGCCACTTAAGGAACGCAAGATTGGTTTTTGATATTTGTAATCTTCTTTTTGTGTTTTAGCGCCAAAACTATCTCAAGTGTGGTACTTTTGGTCAACAAACACCAAAAGTTTGTCAAATGCCCCACCAAAACAAGTTTTAAGCCCAATTGCTCGTTTTAGGCCCAAAAGAAACGCAAGTTTTGTTTTTGATCTTTGTAAACTCCTTTTTGTGTTTTAGCGCTTAAAGTTTCTCAAGTGTGGTACTTTTGGTCAACAAACACCAAAAGTTTGTCAAATGCCCCACCAAAACAAGTTTTAAGCCCAATTGCTCGTTTTAGCCACTTATGGAACGCAAGTTTTGTTTTTGATCTTTGTAATCTCGTTTTTGTGTTTTAGCACCAAAAGTATCTCAATTGGGGTACTTTTGGTCAACAAACACCAAACGTTTGTCAAATGCACCACCAAAACAAGTTTCAAGCCCAATTGCTCGTTTTAGCCACTTATGGAACGCAAGATTGGTTTTTGATATTTGTAATCTCCTTTTTGTGTTTTAGCGCCAAAACTATCTCAAGTGTGGTACTTTTGGTCAACAAACACCAAAAGTTTGTCAAATGCCCCACCAAAACAAGTTTTAAGCCCAATTGCTCGTTTTAGCCACTTATGGAACGCAAGTTTGGTTTTTGATCTTTGTAATCTCGTTTTTGTGTTTTAGCGCCAAAACTATCTCAAGTGTGGTACTTTTGGTCAACAAACACCAAAAGTTTGTCAAATGCCCCACCAAAACAAGTTTTAAGCCCAATTGCTCGTTTTAGCCACTTATGGAACGCAAGATTGGTTTTTGTTATTTGTAATCTCCTTTTTGTGTTTTAGCGCCAAAACTATCTCAAGTGTGGTACTTTTGGTCAACAAACACCAAAAGTTTGTCAAATGCCCCACCAAAACAAGTTTTAAGCCCAATTTCTTGTTTTAGCCACTTATGGAACGCAAGTTTGGTTTTTGATCTTTGTAATCTCGTTTTTGTGTTTTAGCGCCAAAACTATCTCAAGTGTGGTACTTTTGGTCAACAAACACCAAAAGTTTGTCAAATGCTGATTTAACTCTTTTTCGTCGTCTAAAAAAGAGCTAAAGCAAATAAAACTAAGAATTAAACTACAGTAGTTAGCAGCAAGTCCTAGGTCAATTCACAGTTTGGTTTTATCTCTTGCTTAGGTCAATTAATCACAAGTTAAGCAAATTATCGAACAGGTTTTGTGCAGGTTTTATATCTAAGACTAATTAAAACTAATTGAAACTACAACTAACAGAATTAGGTGAATGAGTGAAAGTATGGATGAGATGTACCTCCTTCTCCAAGTACTCCGTGCTTACGTTTAATCGGACTTCATATACTTGTTCTTCTTAATATAAACTAGTTAAATTCTCAAGATCTCTTTAATCAAAGAAGTCTACAAGAGTTTAACTAATTTAATTAAGGCTTAAGCTCTTTCAAGCCAAGAACATACCAAAAGCAACACTAAACACTAAATCTAGCATTTAGGAAACAAATTCATTCCACAAATGTAAGAGGAGCTAATCGCACACACATA
Organism: Mimosa pudica; assembly: GCA_029929735.1. Taxonomy (NCBI): domain Eukaryota; kingdom Viridiplantae; phylum Streptophyta; class Magnoliopsida; order Fabales; family Fabaceae; genus Mimosa; species Mimosa pudica. The sequence goes on along the minus strand of JAKELP010000037.1, from coordinate 216,331 downwards.
CATGTATGAAACTACAAGAATTAAGCCTCGGTTTTCATGTCCTTAACAATCAAGAGAGATTTCAAGCTAACATAAAGTAGAACACCTAAAACTAGATGTCTAACCTATGCATGCCTAAATCTAGACATACATAGGCAAAGATTTACATATAGCCTGAAACCTAAAAGAGAAAATTACAAGCATATGAAGCCATAGGTTGATTCTACAAGCACATTTCCTTGGAGAAGAAGGCTAGGCGATCTAGCCGGACATGGAGATGAAGGCGGATGAAGGTAGGTGTGAAGTTCTGGACATGGCGGGGATGAAGAAGATGAAGATGGAGTTGAGAGAGTTTGTTAGAGGAGAGAGAAAATGAAAGTGAAGTGAGAGATCAGATGTTCAGGTGTGTCCGAAAGTTAGTTACGTTTTGGGGTTTTATAGTGGTGAGTAGCTTTGGGATTATCGCCCAAAGGGTATTTTTGGTATTTGGTAAAGGTTAAGATGAATGTGGACTGGATCTTATCTCCATGCATTTCCAAAGGTTCCTCCTTTTTCTCCAAGTGATTGTGCTTCCCTTTTTGCCCTTAATGAGGCCTCCAGACTTGAATTTGGCCTTGGCGCCAGTTTTGCCTCATTTGGAAAGCTCCCTAAGTACTTTCAAGCTGCAGGGCTGACTTTGCCTTAAATTAACTCTGCACCTGAGACTTCTGAAAACTAGTTGACATTTCTGATCATTGTGCAGTTTGGTTCTTGTACATGCTGGCTGATGGACCTCAGCTTCCGGATGCAAGACTTCATATCACAAGCGCGAGCATATTCACTTCCGGATGTGACTTTGCTTCCGGATGTGAACCTGCATCCGGATGTGACTTTGAGTACTCTTTATCTAGCCTTCCTTCTTGCCAAGTTATCTCCACTGAAGCTCCACCAAGGGTGTGTGGGGCCCACTTGGGACCCCCCTACATGAAAAACACATCTCATAGTCAAAATGACCAAAATACCCTTAGTTCCATAAAATGCAAATAATAAGGCTATTATTCTTCAAATATTTATACATAAGCATGTGCATGAAAATGTATCAATAATGATCAAATATAACAAATAAACCACACTAATCAAGCTCAAATGCACATGCTTAAAGGTATGAAATTTGGTCCAATCAAATCCCCCACACTTAATCTTTGCACTCCGGGCAAAGTCATATAAAAGATTAACTTAATCATAAAGCATAGTGAAGGCAATTGGAATTATCATAGAGTACAAGTTGATCTTCTTGAACCTTTCCCTAAAGCTTCGCATGGGCCAAATCTAAGAATACAAAGTGAATCCAAGTTTAACAATCAACTAGAATCAAGGAAGAGTGCCAATTGAGATTTTTCCTCACCGGATAAAGTGTTTAAACTCATTCACTCAAGTTAGGTAAAATGCCTAACTAGGGACTTGTGATCACTCTTTGGCTCAATGCACTCGACCATCACCATAGGCTTGTAATAGCTCTAAGTTCTCCACCCATAGTATGCATAGCACAACCAAATCTAGGGGACTTTGGGGTTAGATGGAAAGCTAATAATGAATGGTGAATGATGGATAGTAGTCAATGACCAATGACATGAACAAGTAATCACCACATATGCATGCAATACAATGAAATCAATCCTCACAAAGCACGCTACATCTCTCTTTTCTTTTTCAATCTTATGCCTTTGGCATACTTAAGCACTTTGTGCTTTCTTCCTTTTTCTCTTTTGATAGGCCTTTGGCCTTATTATTTTTTTTCTTTTCTTTTCTTTGGCCTTTGGCCATTTTCTCTTTTCTTTTCCTCTCTTGTGGCTCTCGGCCATCTTTTGTTCTTCACTCATATAGCTTGCTTCCCACAAGATACAACAATGCAATACTACTATGAATGCAAGCATATGCTATAATCACTTATTCACACTTTGGTCAAGGTGGTAGAGAAGAAAAGTGAATGGCCCAAAGGGGTTAATCAAAGGATAATATTTGGTTGGCTTAGTGTTTGGGTCATGAGGGTTTAGAAAGAAACGCCCCTTTCATTTTCAATCATGCCATGCATTGTGATCTCGAACAAGAGCTAGGACAAGTTCTAGGAGGTCAAGTAACTATTGGCCCACTCAATTCGGTTGGAGGCTTCTCACATTTATAGCTTACTCTAATCAGTCACTTCCTCCCTAAGAAAAGTTAAATGAAAAACTTACACCCTCTTTATACCTTAAAAGTGCCCCATGCAATGCCTTAAGTAATCATTCCAAAAATTCTACTTACACACTAGAGGACAATTCCATTTGTTTTCAAGAGCCATAATCAAGTCAAATTTTCAAGAAAAATCATGCCAAATAAGTCCAAAAATCAAGTGTGAAAGCTTTGAATCAGACCACTTTTAAGCACATAATACACCTCCCCCACACTTAAAGCATGCATTGTCCTCAATGGACCAATCAAATCAAGTAGGAAGATGCATTTGAAAGGCAAAGCAGCAGCATAAAGGGCAGGGCAGTTCAAACAAACAAATGGCCAATGCATGTATTATTTACAAACAAACACATACTAAGCACAACCTAATACACATGTATAATATGATAAATTTTTTTCTCACTAGCGCTCAGGAAGCTCAACTAGATGTCATCTCAAGCTGCTATGCTTCCGGAAGCAAAAATGCTACCGGAAGTAGAACTGCTATAGGAAGTCACTCTGGTTCAGATTCTAAGTCTCATCCCTAGCGGAAGCAAAGATGCTACCGGAAGCAAAAATGCTTCCGGATGCACTGATGCTTGTGAACAATGAACGCATCCCCTAGCGGAAGCATAATGAACTCAATCTGATTTTAAGCAATTAAGTCTAAGTGGAGAGCTTCCGGAAGCAAAAACACTTCCGGATGTAAGATCCTCAATTTCCTCAATGACACTTCCACAAGCTAATAGGCATCCCCAAGCACTAGTGAAATTTTTTTAGATTTTTTTTTTTAAACAACCTAACAAACCGAAACAAAATCCTACATATTTTGTTAAAACTAACTAATGTCCTCCCCCACACTTAGAATAAAACAATATAAAGCAAGTAGGGAAGGAAAGAAGCAACCTTTAGGGCGGCTTGAAGTTCTCTTTGAAGAACTTGCGCTTGTGGTCCTGTATGGTTCGACCATCCGCAAATATAGACGCTGAGTGTTCTTCCGTCACTAAGTTCCACTGGAGCAATCTGGCTTTCTCTAGTAGTAAATGCGTCCACGTGGAATAACAAGAAGGTGCTCCCTTCTGCTTTTCTTTGGGTCGCCTAGCTCTCCAATGGGCCTGGAGCTTCAAGAGAAACTTCTGAACTCTCCTTACAAGGAACACTAGAAGTGAAGTTTCGTACATTGTTGCTTTCAAAACTTTTCCTTTAACTTCTATGTTCCTTTTTAGCATCTTCAACTGAACCACTAGCCTTTTGATGTCATCTCTGGTGAGCTTCCTATTGAAGAATTCTTGTTCTTCCTTTGTTGCTTCAAGTTCCAAACTCCTCGTGAAGAGCTCTTCCGCCTTCAACACATGCAAGCTAGGATCATCCGCTTCAGGTCTAGTTACAAGCTCCATCTTGTCCTGCTTGGCTTCCCAATAATCCTTGTGCATCCTAAAAGATCCTTCAACAAAGAACAAACTTCCCTTTTGCAAGGGGTTGTAGAAATGCGAAGATAAGCTCAATGAAATACAAGGATAATCAAGATGCACATGATTAGGTAATACAATATGCTGAAAAATGGTGATCAATTTGGGCAGTTTAAACAAAACAACATGTTGCCCCTCTGAAGCACTAAACCAAGGATCACCAGTCGGCCTACAAATGGAATTGTTGGCCTCCAAAGTAGTCTCAAACAAAACCCTGTTGGAGCACTCGATTTGCGAAACACTGACTCCATGCATGCTCCTCAACCGGCTCCGCCAATCCATGATTGTATAGGAGGTATAGAAATGCAAGTATTCTTGCAATTGAACTCCAACCTCCATCATGAGAGCAAATACTCCTGCCAACCTAGCTGGATCCACAAATTTGAACAAACATCCCTTGTGCAAGGGGTTGTAGCTAGACAAGGAGGGTATAAATGAATCAACATCATCAAGAGCACAGACATCATGCTTGGAACTAGGAACATCAAGACGCATGCTTACAGTACTAGAATCATCAGCAAGGGAATTCATGCAAGCATCATTAATAGTCACCATGCAAGAGTCAAATGAACTGAAAGATGTGTGCTCATCCTCATGTGAAAGCAAGCTCAAGGGACTTACAGGTTGTTCTACCAGATTTTCAATCAACAATGTATATGGCCTACATGCTTCCTTATATATGCAAATATTAAATGAAGGCTTAGCATAAGTAGGCAGTGGCTCAAGAACAACCAGCAATGGCACATTAAACTCAAGCATAGAAAACAAATCAAAGATTACACTCTGAAAAAGCTCATGAAATGTCTTCTTCCCTAAGTTACATGAACTAGGAAAGGTAACAAGTGTAGGATCAAAAATTATACCTTGAGATGATTTATGCACGAGTTGAGAAGTAGAGAAAGATTCAAGCTCTTGTGCCAATTGCGCTTCCACCTTGCATTCCGCTTTAGAGATTTCATGCTCCGTTGCTTCCGGAAGCGAAAGTGCATCCGGAAGCGTTAGGCTCTCTGCCCCACTATGAACTTCCTCAGGAACTTGTGTCACTGGAGTAGGATGCTGTCCATTTTGCTCATCATCCTTAGGCTGAGACTGTTGCACCATATCACGTATAAACGCCTTCGAAATCTCTTGCTCCAAGAGAAGGGAGCTCTCGGTCTCTTGGTCTTTCTCCCCAATGGAAGAGGGCAATCCGATCACTTCGTGCTCCTCAACCTCCTCATTCTTCTCTAGGGAATTAGAGTGATGTTCAACATGTGTATCACCCCTAGAAGTAGCCTCATCCATTGTATCAGCACCCAAGACAACATCATCATTGGCTGTTTGCAATTTTGTCAATTGTTTTCTATGAAATTCCACGAGAAGAGAATATTTATCCTCATAACAGTCAACGCATATGCTCATCTCATCACATGAACAAGTCATAGAATTATCAAGATCATCACTATGAGAAGCACTAGGTAAGACTCCATTAGACTCAAAAGTGCTAGGTGGATTTGCAACATTCATTTCAATCCTAGGATCGTTCTCTTGGCACTTTTGAGGTTCATGCTCTTCTTCATCAAAGCAAGGAATTGATTCAACTTGAACTCCTCCCTCCAAATTCATGTCATCAGGATTTACAACCATATTGAAAGGTAGGTCACCTTGCTGTGCCTCTTCCTCGGCCTTTGTATTCATCCATTGAGAAGCAAATGAAATAATGGCCTCTTGTTGCTTTGCATGCTGATCAAATATTGAGTCTAACCTCTCCATAAAGGATGCACACATTTGAATCATCAAATCATTTGTACTAGAAGAGGGAGAATCTGGACTTGGAGAAGCATACTCATTGGGCATTTGAGCATGAAAGAAGTCATTCTGCTCCATATGTGTAGGAACACAGCTTTGTAAAGGCTCTGGATGATCATAAAAATTGTGCTCATAGCCATAAGGAGGTGGATGAGGCTCAAATTGCGAAGCTTCTTGATAACCATACAAATCCGGACTTTGAGCACAAGAAGCATTAAATCTCATTTGGTAAGGATCAGGATCTTGATATGGAGGAGCATAACCTTGTTGATCTTCAAAAGCATGATATGGAGTAGCATAACCTCCTCCCCCCCACTGAAAGCTTGGATGGTCCCTCCATCCTGAATTATAAGAGTTGGTGGGAGGGTTATGCTCTAGGAATGGAGGTCTGCTGTCATAGAATTGTTGTGAACTGGTGGCCATGTCTTGAGGTGCGAATGAGGCATATGGCCTTGCAAAGTCACTCATTCTGCCATCCATTAAGCACAAGCTTTAAAATGTCCTGCAAAAATAGGCAAAACAAACCAACAAAGACCTGCAAAACAATCACAAACACCAGCCAGCCAGCAAATACAGAATATCCAGACAGTTTCCAGCAGAGAACAGAATATATTCAGCACAGGTAGACAGCAAATTCCAGCATTCAAAGGCCAACGAAATCAGCCTAACACTTCCAGAACACTTCTAAAACAGTCTCAACTATACAGAATGCAAATAAAACTATATCCAGAATAAATCAGAAGTATGCTCAAAACCTACAACTAAAAATCACCTATAACAAAAACTAAGAAAAGGTAACTAAAAACCTAAGACAAGAAAGAATTCAACCAAACCGGCAACGGCGCCAATTTGATTTAACTCTTTTTCGTCGTCTAAAAAAGAGCTAAAGCAAATAAAACTAAGAATTAAACTACAGTAGTTAGCAGCAAGTCCTAGGTCAATTCACAGTTTGGTTTTATCTCTTGCTTAGGTCAATTAATCACAAGTTAAGCAAATTATCGAACAGGTTTTGTGCAGGTTTTATATCTAAGACTAATTAAAACTAATTGAAACTACAACTAACAGAATTAGGTGAATGAGTGAAAGTATGGATGAGATGTACCTCCTTCTCCAAGTACTCCGTGCTTACGTTTAATCGGACTTCATATACTTGTTCTTCTTAATATAAACTAGTTAAATTCTCAAGATCTCTTTAATCAAAGAAGTCTACAAGAGTTTAACTAATTTAATTAAGGCTTAAGCTCTTTCAAGCCAAGAACATACCAAAAGCAACACTAAACACTAAATCTAGCATTTAGGAAACAAATTCATTCCACAAATGTAAGAGGAGCTAATCGCACACACATACATGTATGAAACTACAAGAATTAAGCCTCGGTTTTCATGTCCTTAACAATCAAGAGAGATTTCAAGCTAACATAAAGTAGAACACCTAAAACTAGATGTCTAACCTATGCATGCCTAAATCTAGACATACATAGGCAAAGATTTACATATAGCCTGAAACCTAAAAGAGAAAATTACAAGCATATGAAGCCATAGGTTGATTCTACAAGCACATTTCCTTGGAGAAGAAGGCTAGGCGATCTAGCCGGACATGGAGATGAAGGCGGATGAAGGTAGGTGTGAAGTTCTGGACATGGCGGGGATGAAGAAGATGAAGATGGAGTTGAGAGAGTTTGTTAGAGGAGAGAGAAAATGAAAGTGAAGTGAGAGATCAGATGTTCAGGTGTGTCCGAAAGTTAGTTACGTTTTGGGGTTTTATAGTGGTGAGTAGCTTTGGGATTATCGCCCAAAGGGTATTTTTGGTATTTGGTAAAGGTTAGGATGAATGTGGACTGGATCTTATCTCCATGCATTTCCAAAGGTTCCTCCTTTTTCTCCAAGTGATTGTGCTTCCCTTTTTGCCCTTAATGAGGCCTCCAGACTTGAATTTGGCCTTGGCGCCAGTTTTGCCTCATTTGGAAAGCTCCCTAAGTACTTTCAAGCTGCAGGGCTGACTTTGCCTTAAATTAACTCTGCACCTGAGACTTCTGAAAACTAGTTGACATTTCTGATCATTGTGCAGTTTGGTTCTTGTACATGCTGACTGATGGACCTCAGCTTCCGGATGCAAGACTTCATATCGCAAGCGCGAGCATATTCACTTCCGGATGAGAATCCACTCCCGGATGTAACTCTTTGTCCGCCAGCGCCAGCATGTTCACTTCCGGATGTAAATCCACTTCCGGATGTAAGTTCCCTTCTTCAAGTAGCCCAGCTTCCGGATGTGACTTTGCTTCCGGATGTGAACCTGCATCCGGATGTGACTTTGAGTACTCTTTATCTAGTCTTCCTTCTTGCCAAGTTATCTCCACTGAAGCTCCACCAAGGGTGTGTGGGGCCCACTTGGGACCCCCCTACATGAAAAACACATCTCATAGTCAAAATGACCAAAATACCCTTAGTTCCATAAAATGCAAATAATAAGGCTATTATTCTTCAAATATTTATACATAAGCATGTGCATGAAAATGTATCAATAATGATCAAATATAACAAATAAACCACACTAATCAAGCTCAAATGCACATGCTTAAAGGTATGAAATTTGGTCCAATCAAATGCCCCACCAAAACATGTTTTAAGGCCAATTGCTCGTTTTAGCCAGTTATGGAACGCAAGTTTGGTTTTTGATCTTTGTAATCTCGTTTTTGTGTTTTAGCGCCAACACTATCTCAAGTGTGGTACTTTTGGTCAACAAACACCAAAAGTTTGTCAAATGCCCCACCAAAACAAGTTTTAAGCCCAATTGCTCGTTTTAGGCCCAAAAGAAACGCAAGTTTTGTTTTTGATCTGTGTAAACTCCTTTTTGTGTTTTAGCGCTTAAAGTTTCTCAAGTGTGGTACTTTTGGTCAACAAACACCAAAGGTTTGTCAAATGCCCCACCAAAACAAGTTTTAAGCCCAATTGCTCGTTTTAGCCACTTATGGAACGCAAGTTTTGTTTTTGATCTTTGTAATCTCGTTTTTGTGTTTTAGCGCCAAAAGTATCTCAATTGGGGTACTTTTGGTCAACAAACACCAAACGTTTGTCAAATGCACCACCAAAACAAGTTTTAAGCCCAATTGCTCGTTTTAGCCACTTATGGAACGCAAGTTTGGTTTTTGATCTTTGTAATCTCATTTTTGTGTTTTAGCGCCAAAACTATCTCAAGTGTGGTACTTTTGGTCAACAAACACCAAAAGTTTGTCAAATGGCCCACCAAAACAAGTTTTAAGCCCATTTGCTCGTTTTAGCCACTTATGGAATGCAAGTTTGGTTTTTGATCTTTGTAATCTCATTTTTGTGTTTTAGCGCCAAAACTATCTCAAGTGTGGTACTTTTGGTCAACAAACACCAAAAGTTTGTCAAATGCCCCACCAAAACAAGTTTTAAGCCCAATTGCTCGTTTTAGCCACTTATGGAACGCAAGTTTTGTTTTTGATCTTTGTAATCTCGTTTTTGTGTTTTAGCACCAAAACTATCTCAAGTGTGGTACTTTAGGTCAACAAACACCAAACGTTTGTCAAATGCTGATTGGACCAAAATTTATCTCTCTAAGCATGTGCAATTGAGCTTAATTAGTGTGGTTTATTTGCTATATTTGATCATTATTGAGATATTTTATTGCGCATGCTTATTGGAATTAGTTTAGAGAATATTAGCTTAATTACTTGCATTTTAAGTAACCAAGGGTATTTTGGTCATTTTTGACTAGTTGTGTGTCTTCATGTGTAGGGGGGTCCCACGTGGGCCCCACAACCCTTGGACAAGTTTGGAATGCAAGGAAGAGCATTTTTGGAGGGAAAATGAAACCAAGTTGGCACCTCAAAGGAGGGACTTGGAGGAAAGACAAGCACTAGAGGATTGGAGCCCAAAATTCAAATTTCAAAATTGGCTCCAACTTCAAATTCAAAGTTGAAGGCTTCATTAAGGGCAAAAAGGGGAGCACAATGACTTGGAGAAAAAGGAGGAATTTTTAGAAATGCATGGAGACAACTCTTGGACCACATTCATTTCCACTTTTCACCTAATACCCAAAATACCCCTCTCCCTTCTTTCATCTTCTCCATTTTGCATAAACACCTCCATTACCCATAAAAATATCTTTTTGACAACTCACCACCCTCATTTGCCAACTCATCAACTCCTAATCCTTATCATTAACCCAAATCTCACTTCATTTATACTCTAACCAACTTCATTTGTGACAACTTTTTCTCTTTCTTCATCTCATTCTCTCTCACTTTTCTCTCATCTTCTTCACCATTTCCTCTCCACATCTTTTCGGCCTCCCATCATCCTTCATGGCCAGATCACGAAATCATCTCCTTCTTTCTTCCATTATGTGTGGCTAGGCTTCATTCATCTCCTTCTCCAAAGGAAAATGTGCTAGAAGATCAAGAAGCAAATCGGCCTCCATGCATTTGTGTGAATCATTTTGTAAATTGCAAGCTAAACTCATCTTGTACCTTGTGATTCTCTTGATTTAGGTTTCACTAGGTTAGAATGCTTATCTTTTAGGTGTTCTATTTCACTTGAGCTTGTGATTTCTCTTTCTAGGGTTCATGTATGAAAACCTATGGCTCATTCTCTTGTAGTTTCATAGATACATGTGTGTGTGATTAACTCCTCTTGTGTTTATGGAATGAATGATTTACTTAGGTTTATGATTTAGACCTAATGTTGTCTAAGGTATATGTGAGAAATGGAAAGAGCTTTAAATTTGATTATCCTAGTTAAACTCTTCTAGATTTCTTTTACATTTAAGAGATCTTAAGAATTTAACTAGGATATATCAATGTTACCAAATGCATGAGGTCACATTTAGCATTAAGCACATGGAACTTTGGAGAGGGAGGTACTTCTCATCCATTTACTTACACATTTTAATTCGGCTAGTTTGTTATTTTTGCTAGGTTTAATTAGTTGTTAAAATTCAAAAACATCCTCATACTTCTTGATAATTTGCGTGACATTTATACTTGGAATTAGCAAGATACAACTTGAATTGTGGAAAAGACCTAATACTCACCACTATTCACTTAGTGGATTTGAGTTTAGAATTTTTGATTGACCTAGAAGGCGACATTTAGGCAAACTCATAAGCAACATCAAGCATCCACTTCACAACCACACACTTCACCCTTACATTCTCATCACACTCTTTTAGATAATCATATCATTATGGCCGAGAGACAAGAAGCTCATAGAGAACATGAGAGAGAGGCTAGAGAGCATGCAAGGCATGATAGGAGAGAGCAAGAGGGTGAGCATCATTTTGATGGGGGTAGGCAATTGCATGATGATGATAGACCTATGAGGGAGTTCACACAATCATATGCATCATTTGCACCTCAAGGTTTTTATGCTAACCCCGCTAACTTTGAGATCAAGGGATCTCTTCTTGCTCATTTGCCTAAATTTACAGGTTTTCCTCATGAGGATGCACATACTCATTTGCTTGGCCTATATCATACTTGTTCTTCCATGAAGCCTCCAAATGCCAACTTGGATGATGTTCTTTTGAGGGTATTCCAATTCTCTTTGGAGGGTAAAGCCAAGGAGTGGCTCTTGAACCTTCCTACTCACTATGCAACCCTTTCTTGGGATGAGCTAAAGAAGGTGTTCTTGGATAGATACTTCCCTCTTTCTAAGATCTCCAAGTTGAGGAAGGACATAACCGGTGTTCAACAACTCTCTCAAGAGACATTTTATGAATATTGGAGCCGGTTTAATACCTTGGTGAATTCTTGCCCCAATCACAACATCTCAAAGGGCAATTTGGTGCAATATTTTTATGATGGACTTGTGCCACAATTGAAGATGAGTGTGGATGCCGCTTCCAATGGTTCTATCTTCAACTTGTCCGCCAATGAGGGGTGGACTCTTTTCTCAACCATGGCCTCCAACCACCAAAACTTCTATGGCCGAGATGTTGCCTATGGTGGTGCTCCTAGGGTTGCCTCTTTGAGTGGTGATGACAAGCTTTATAATTCTATTGAGAGGTTGACCGAGAGCTTGAGTAAATTGGATGGCCGGTTTGTGAAGCCTACCAATTTTGTTGATGACTCTATGGCTTTGGTTGCTACATCTTGTGACCATTGTGGTTCTCCTATGCATACCACATCTTCATGTCCATCTTATGAGGAGTGTGCGGCCTTGTACAACAATCCTAGGCCTCAAGCTAAATATGACCCTTACTCCTCAACATATAATCCGGGTTGGAGGGACCACCCTAACTTCAAGTGGGGGGGAGGTTCAAACCAAGGGCAAGCTTCAAGTTCCTTCCAACCACAACAACAACCTAAGTGGGGGGGAGGCCAAAATCAAGTCTCTAATGCTTTTCCTTCTCAACAAGGCTATGGTACATACCAAGGGAGGCCTAACCCTAATGCTCAAGGGTATAGGCCGAATCAACAAGCCTATGTTCCTCCTCCATTTGTAAAGAATGATGATATAGCTCATGCTCCAAGAAACAATGTGGTGGGTTCTCAAGCTTTTATTCCTCCATCTAGCTCTTCAAATTCTCAACAAGACATGATGTACCAAATGATGTCAAGCTTAATGGAGAAGATGAATGGGTTTGAGGAGAGTCTAAAGAAGCAAGAAAATGTCACCACCTTAGTTTCTCAAATGTTGAACACTCAAGCTCAAGAAGATGCGAAAAAGGGGGGTTTACCCTCCAATATTGTGATGAATCCTAAAGGATTGAAGACTCTTGATATGAGAAGTAAAATACAAGTTGATTCAATGCCTTGCTATTATGAAGAAGAGGAGGAGTCTATGAATGATGTGGTTCAAGAGACCAATTCTAGTGGTGATTTGAATGTTGAACATCACTTTAATTCCCTAGAGAATAATGAGGAGGTTGAAAAGCAAGAGGTGACCGAATTGCCACATTCCATGGGGGAAAAAGAACAAGAGGCCAAGAGCTCCCCTCTCATGGTGCAAGAGACTAATTTTAAGGGTGTTGTGCATGATGGAAAGCATCCTAGTCTTCAAAAGAATCATTCTTGTGATGAAAAGAGTGAAGAGGCCGTGAGCTCCTCTTCAAATGGAGAAAAAGACCAAGAGGCCGAGAGAGCAAGGGAAGCAAAGAGAGAAGAGATTGCTCAAGGAAAGCTCAAAGTTGGTGAATCAACTTCTCAACAAGGGGATGACTCCCCCAAAGGTATATCTCTAAACTCTAAGCATGATCTATCTTCTAACATCTTTGGTTTGATTGAAAAGAAATATTATGAGGTGTTAGAAAAAGAAATGCTTTATGTGTTCTCTAGAGCTAAGATGCCTATACAAGTTCTTTTGAGGAAAGTACCTCAATATGCTAGGTTGTTGAGGAAGTTATGTAGGTACAAGAGAGCTTGTAATCCTAGTAAGAGAATTCAACTAAGGCCACATGTGAAGGAGAGGATTGAGAGAGGATTGCCCTTAAGTGTGAGGATCCCGGTTCATTCATCATTCCATGTTACATAGGGGACATGTGCTTTGAGAAAGCCTTAATTGATCTAGGAGCCGCAATTAATGTGATGCCTAAGACCACTTACACTTCCCTAGGATTTAAAAAGATTAGTGGAACTAGTGTCATCCTTCAATTAGCCGATAGGTCAATTAAGAGGCCACTTGGGGTAATAGAGGATATCTTAGTGAGGGTCAAAAATTTGGTTTTCCCAACCGATTTCTATGTGTTGGATATGTCACAAGAGTCAAAGGAAGAGGATTCCCTCATTTTAGGGAGACCATTCTTGAAGACCGCTAAGGCGGTCATAAGCTTAGATGAGGGATATATCACATTTCAAGTTGGTGACCAAATGATTAAATTCCATATGTATGAAGCCAAGAAACACTCTCTTGATGATCATTCTCTTTTAAGCTTGCATGTGGTTGATTCCTTGTTGAATTCGGTTGATGTGAGCATGATTAATGTTGAAGCTTCCATGAGTTACCATGATTCTTGTGTTATTGAGAAATAAGATGCATGTTTGCTAGATACTAGGAATGAATCTTGTTACATTGTTAGCATGATGCCATCATATGATAATTACTTGTGTGTCAAGAATAAGCTTGGTGAAACTTGTCTATGCATTTCTTCTTTGCCTATCCACAACCCCTTGGAAAAGGGAGGTTTGTTCCATTTTGTTGATAGGGATAGGTTGGAGGGAGTGCTTGCTCTCATAGTGGAGGATAGATTGCTTTTGGAGAAGGATGTGTTTTGTTACTTCTCACAATACATCTTGGATTGGAAGAGCCGGTGGAGGAATACACAAGGAAAGAGTGTTTTACAAGAGGATTTCCATCCGAAGGTTTTGAGTGCACCTACTTTGCTTCATAAGGACCAATTACGCCTTGCTTTGAGCGGTGGTACCACCAATTCCAAGAGTTGGCCGAAATGCACTCTTTGGCCAAGTGCTTTGAAGGGGCACAATCTTGATCTATCTCATGTCTCTCACTTGATTTCCATATCTTATCATGATATTCCTTCTAAGCATGTATATCTTGATTTTTCTTGTGCTCCTCTTGGTTTATCTTTGCATACCTACAACCCCTTGCAAGAGGGAAATTTGTGCTATGTTGTAGGTACTTTTAGGATGCACAAGGATTATTGGGAAAAGAAGAAGTGCATGATAGAGCTTGAAGGAACTTCTAGAGTGCAACGAGATGATTTGGCATTGATTAAGGCCGAGGAGAATCTCAAGGAGAGCTTGGCTTGTGATGCATCAAAAGAGGAAATTGACTATTTCAATGGCAAGCTCTCAAAGGAAGCATTAACAAGGCTTGTAGTTCGGTTGAGGATGCTTCAAAGGAACATTGAGTTGAAGGGCAAGGCTTTGGAAAGAGACATGTGTGAGCCTTCATTACTTGGTGTTCTTAAGAGGAGAATACAAAAGTTTCTTTTGAAACTACAAGCTTTTGGAAGGGCTAAGAGGCCAAAAGAGAAGAAGAAGGGAGCCAAACACAAAAATTCATCTAGGAAGCTTCCTTTACCTAAAGTGGCCGAATTGTTGAAGATGGAATGCAAGGAGGAAGAGCTCAATGGTGTCTTTGACAAAGGTGGCCGAAAGTACCTCTTCAAAAGCCACAACAAGAAATTCTTCAAAGAGAACTTCAAGCCTCCATAAGAGGTTGTATTTTTCCTTCCCTTACCTACTTTTAAATTGTTCTTATTCTAAGTGTGGGGGAGGACATATGATAGTAGAAAAAATATTAGGATTGTGTTTAGATTTACTTTCTAGTATGTTGTTATAGGTTGTTAGAAAAACCAAGAAAAAAAATTATAAACTTGTGTTAGGTTGTGTTTAGTGTTTGTTTTTGTGAATAATTCATGATGGCCATTTGCATGCGTGGACTGCCCGGCCTTGTCTTTGCTGCCTTGCCTATGTTTTATGCCTTCCTACTTGATTTGATTGGTCCCATTGAGGACAATGCATGCTTTAAGTGTGGGGGGGTGTATTATGTGCTTAAAAGTGGTCTAATTCAAAGCTTTCACACTTGATTTGTGGACTTATTTGGCATGATTGTGTAGGAAGTTTAACTTGATCATGACTCTTGAGAGTAAATGGAATTGTCCTCTAGTGTGTAAGTAGAATTTTTGGAATGATTACTTAGGGCATTACTTGGGGCACTTTTAAGGTATAAAGAGGGTGTAAGTTTCTCATTTAACTTTTCTTAGGGAGGAAGTGACTAATTAGAGTAAGCCATCAAAGTGAGAAGCCTCCAACCGAATTGAGTGGGCCAATAGTCTACTTGACCTCCTAGAACTTGTCTTAGCTCTTGTTTAAGATCACAATGCATGGCATGATTGAAAATGAAAGGGGCATTTCATTTCTAAACCCTTTTGACCCAAACACTAAGCCACAAAATATTATCCTTTGATTTAACCTCTTTGGGCCATTCACTATTCTTTTCTACCACCTTGACCAATGTTTGAATGAGTGATTATAGCATATGCTTGCATTTATATTAGTATTGTATTGTTGTATCTTGTGAAATGCATGCTATATGTGAGAAATAAAAGATGGCCGAGAGCCACATTGATGAAAAAAAAGAAAAGAAAAGTGTGGCCAAAGGCCAAGAAAAACAAATAAGGCCGAAGGCTTAAATAGAAAAAAAAATGAAAGCACAAAGTGCTTGAGTATGCCAAAGGCATAAGAGTGTAAGGAAAAAATGAGAGAAGCACAAAGTGCTAGAAAAAAAAAAAGATTTAGCATGCTTGATTGGATTGATTTCATTGTATTGCATGCATATGTGGTGATTACTTGTTCATGTCATTGGTCATTGACTACTTTCCATCATTCATTATTAGCCTTCCATGCAACCCCCAAAGTCCTCTAGATTTGATTGTGTCATGCATAATAATGGGTGGAGAACTTAGAGCTACTACAAGCTTATGGAGAGGTTAAGTGCATTGAGCCAAAGAGTGATCACAAGTCCCTAGTTAGGCATTTTTCCTAACTTGAGTGAATGAGTTAAACACTTAATCCGGTGAGGAAAAATCTCAATTGGCACTCCTCCTTGATTCTAGTTGCTTGCTAAACTTGCATTCACTTTGTATTCTTAGATTTGGCCCATGCTACGTTTTAGGGAAAGGTTCAAAAAGATCAACTTGTATGCTATGACAATTCCAAGTGCCTTCACTATGCTTAATGATTGAGTTAATCTTTTTACATGACTTTGCCCGGAGTGCAAAGATTAAGTGTGGGGGATTTGATTGGACCAAAATTTATCTCTCTAAGCATGTGCAATTGAGCTTAATTAGTGTGGTTTATTTGCTATATTTGATCATTATTGAGATATTTTATTGCGCATGCTTATTGGAATTAGTTTAGAGAATATTAGCTTAATTACTTGCATTTTAAGTAACCAAGGGTATTTTGGTCATTTTTGACTAGTTGTGTGTCTTCATGTGTAGGGGGGTCCCACGTGGGCCCCACAACCCTTGGACAAGTTTGGAATGCAAGGAAGAGCATTTTTGGAGGGAAAATGAAACCAAGTTGGCACCTCAAAGGAGGGACTTGGAGGAAAGGCAAGCACTAGAGGATTGGAGCCCAAAATTCAAATTTCAAAATTGGCTCCAACTTCAAATTCAAAGTTGAAGGCTTCATTAAGGGCAAAAAGGGGAGCACAATGACTTGGAGAAAAAGGAGGAATTTTTAGAAATGCATGGAGACAACTCTTGGACCACATTCATTTCCACTTTTCACCTAATACCCAAAATACCCCTCTCCCTTCTTTCATCTTCTCCATTTTGCATAAACACCTCCATTACCCATAAAAATATCTTTTTGACAACTCACCACCCTCATTTGCCAACTCATCAACTCCTAATCCTTATCATTAACCCAAATCTCACTTCATTTATACTCTAACCAACTTCATTTGTGACAACTTTTTCTCTCTCTTCATCTCATTCTCTCTCACTTTTCTCTCATCTTCTTCACCATTTCCTCTCCACATCTTTTCGGCCTCCCATCATCCTTCATGGCCAGATCACGAAATCATCTCCTTCTTGATAAACGTGGCTGTCACCCAAGAGGGGGGGGGGTGAATTGGGTGAGGGAATAAATTAAATCTTTTGAATCTTGTTTTCGAAAGACTGCTTGTGCTTGGTGATAATATTTACGAAGTAGTGATATGCACAAGTCAGTATGTTATGTGATGCAAAATAGAATGTTTGAATGTAAATTTATGCACACATAAATTTATCCTGGTTCGGTCACCCAGACCTACATCCAGTCCCCAGGCTCCACCTGAGATTTTCAATCCACTATTCTTGTTTAAACCGGGCACAAGAGAAGCCTTTACACTTTAGGTTTTACGAGCACGGGTTCACCTAACAACCCACAGGTTTTACACCGGGTTCACCTGCAAACCTTACAAATGCAAGTTTTACGGGCTAACTTGCAACCTATGGAGATTTAGACAACCTCTAAATGCTCCCCCTTACAAATTGTAAGTTTACACTATGTTCACTCTATGAACTGATTGTGCTAAACACTTAAGCTCAAAACTAACTCTCTCTAAGAGTGGATGATGTTACTCACTTAAGTACAATAAAATTACTCTCTGAAAAATATCACAAATCTGGATCTGAGAGTAGTAGAAGATGTGTAGAATGAAGAGTATGATATATCAGATACTTTGTTCTGTTCTCTCTTTTTCTTCCATATCTTCTCTTCTGAATGAATGTCTCTTTTATACTCGGCTTCATAGGCTTCTGTGGCAGGTTGAATATGAACGTTTGAATAAAGCCGTTAATCCTATGTTACCGTTGAGAAGTGCATCTTCATTAATGTTTAGCAGGGTTGACTTGCTTTATCTCTGAAAAGTAGTCCTGACACCTCTGCTCTGACAAAAGCATTCTGACACTGCATCTCTTTGAACGTTCAGACATCCTGATTGCTTGCGGAAGCAACTTCTCATCCGGAAGCAACCTTACTGAGTGTGCTGCACTTGAACGTTAGTTTAGCAATATAATCATATAGTCTCATGCAGTGGGTGATCCCTAAATCTAAGGAGTATCCGGAAGCACTTCTACATCCGGAAGTAAATTCACCTGATGAGGGATTTAGTTCACCATGACTTGCTCTCGCTTAGTCTATTTCATTCCACCACTCAGCGCTAGTCACTGAGCTATCGGAAGCACTTTTACTTGACGTGGTGAATTCACTGACGCTTAGGGTGAAATATATTCTATCAGTCTGCGCCAGTCAAGATCTAACAGGAAGCAACTTCACTTGATGTTGCATTTCCGCTGACGCTCGGGGTTATATCTAGTCTATCAACCTGCGCCAGTCTAAATCTAATAGGAAGTGCTTTCACTTGGCGAAGTAGACTTACTGACGCTTGGGGTAATAACTATTCTATTGCTCTGCGCCAGTCTAAGTCTAACAGGAAGCGCTTTCACTTGGGGAAGTAGACTCACTGACGCTTGGGGTAATATCTATTCTGTCGCTCTGCGCCAGTCTAATTCTAACAGGAAGCGCTTTCACTTGGGGAAGTAGACTCACAGTCGCTTGGAGTAATATCTATTCTATCGCTCTGCGCCAGTCTAAGTCTAACAGGAAGCAAACTCACTTCCGATTGAAACATAGCTTAGTCTTAAGGTTTTGTGTACCTAATTCTCATGGACTAAGTTATTTCCCAGTGATTTACTTGCTGATGCTGGGGGATGAAAACATTCATCCGCATGCGCAAGTCCTAATCTATCCGGAAGTAGATCTTCACCCGGAAGCACTCTTACTTGGGATCCTATGTTATCCTATTGCTTCCTAGGCACTTGGTTTAATCCTCTATATTTTAGTCTTCATCAAAACTTAAGATTCTAACATTCTCCCCCTTTTTGATGATGACAAACCTAGTTTTATCGATTAAGTTCCTAAGGAAGGATTATCAAGAGAATAAAAGCAATGGATAACAACAAGTAACTCAGACAAATATTATTGACAAGCAGAGGTTACAAGTCAGAGTTATGTAATCAAATAACATATACAAGTAAAGAATGTATACAAATAAATTTCACTAAGTATGAATGAAAATATGCATGAAAACAAAATCAACAAAAATATTTGGATTGGGGGTTAGAGTTTGTGTCTCTTTTTCTTTTCCCTCTCTTTCTGCCTCTCTTCATTTTCCTCACGCTCACTCTGGTTTATCTGGGCAATGATCTCTTGAAGCTCTTTTTCCTCTTTTTCCCTCCTGAGCCTTTCTGATTCAATGGACTCCTCGTATGCCCTTTTCATGTTCTCCACTTCTTCATACCCAGGGAAACCTGTAGCATCATCGAAGTAGGAGATCTCTCCATTGGGATAGTGGACAGCCCGGATTCTTACATTCCATACAGGGAAGTTGGGGTCTTCCTCAACTTCCTGGACTTTCCGTTTCCCTTTCCCTTTGCTCTTCCTTTTGCTTTTGCTAATTGGAGGAGTGGGCATGGCACTTGCTCTTTCAGCATCGAGGCAAGCCATCTGACCAAAGGATAGCTTGTCAGTGAATCCATACTTCTCAAATTCTTCAGGAGTCATGTCTTCAATTTCCAATTTGACTTCCTTCAGAATTGGAACCGCTTGGACCACTGGATTTTCTTGCACAACCTGAGCAGATGAAGTTCCTTGCTCAGGTAGGTCAGATGGAGTCTCTTCCTCAGACTCATCATATTCAGTGGTGGCAATTAACTTCCTGGCACGTTTCCTAGCAACGGCCTTCTTTCTGGGTGCACTGAATCTGGCTGCTGGCTCAGACGAGGGAGGAGGATCAGAAGATTGCTCAGATGAAGGGACCTCAGACTCTTGCCCAGGGGATGCAGGAACAGGCTTGGCTATCACAATGGGAGGATGGTTGGGTCTCTTCAGTCCCCACTTCATTATGATCTCCTCAACCATCTCTCTACTTGTTTTATTTGGAGGAGGCTCCGATGATGACTCAGATTGTGAGGATTGTTCATTCTGCCCATACACAACCATATCCCATTGTGGTCCTTGCTCAGCCGCTTTCTTCTGCTGCATGAACCGGACGGCCTCTCCTCTTATAAGGCTCTCTGCACCACTCAGCCTCTGAGACTCATATGCACGACGCAGGGCGGCCGTGATATCTTCATCAATCCAGAGTGATGGCTGGCTGAGGGCATCCCTTGTGGCCATGCTTAGACGAAGAGTGGACATAACATTTCTCCCCCTTTTGTCATCATCAACAGGGGTGAGTGCCAGGGATGGAGTGGATGTGGAGGAGGATGGAGGTGGTTCAGGACCAAATTTCTTGGGAGGGGAGGGTGAGAGGGTAGAGGTGGAGGATGTGGGAGAAGATAGGTGTTCAGGAGTTTGAGGAGGGTCGGGGAAGCAGCTGGTGGTGACAAGGATATCCCCATAAGGATGAGTGGAGGAGTATTCTTTGTAGTTGGCGGAGTCAGGGGTAAAGGGTAAATGGTCATCGGAGAGTGGTTGAAGGCGGGGATATTCGCCGTATGGTTGGCTGAGGGGGTGAATGGCTGTTTCAGATCCTATGCGTCTAGGGCTTTGATGGGTAGGGTTGGAGAAGCGGAGTGGAGAGCGTGTAGGGGCACCTGGTCGTGTGGGAATGGGTGAGGATGAGGATGAGGAAGGTGAGGATGAGAAGTTTCTAGGAGAATGGCGTGGAGAGTTGTGAGGTGAGTCTTGGGTTTGGTGGTCATGGGTAGGTGAAGGTTGGGATTGTTGGTCATTGTTGGGTGATGGTAGGGCTTGTTGGTCATTTTGTGGTGGAGGCTGAGGTTGTTGAGTGTTGGGCGGAGGAGGAGGTGGTAGTTGAGGGTGGTTAGGAGGAGGAGGGTTTTGAGGAGGAGGAGGAGGAGGTGGTAAGTTACCTTGTGATGAAGGTTGGGGAATTTGTAGGTGCTGGAGAATGAGGTCTAATTTTGCATCCACCCTGGCAAGGTGATTCTCGAGTTGTCCTATTCTGTCCTCAAGCCGTTGGGTTCGCTCCCCTTGGTGGTGGAAGCCAGCTTCACATTCAACACGGAGAGGACCCACCAAGGAATCAGTCAGTCTCAACAGAAGCTCTTCCTTTATGTCCTCGGCAAAGGCCCTAACAGAAGCTGGAACCCTTGCACTACGGCTTGGCCCAGCATGTGAGTCAACTTCCTGATCTCCTGCTCCAGATGCAGAGGGAGCTGAAGTACCAGAAGCACTACTGGCTTGTGAGCGTGAGCGAGTGGGCTTAGGAGGCTTGAAATACTTGATCCCCATCCTTGCCACATTGGTTGCTCCCACAGGCCTACACTGGACATTCTCTTCTTCCACAGCAGATGTAGCCTTGATCAGATGCTTCTCAAGAAGGAAGGCAATGATGGTGGGATAGGGAAGATAACCTGACTTGTCATTGCTTAACCAGCGCTGAAGCTCTAGGCATATCAACTGCCCAGGGTTGAAAGGCTTGAGCGAGAGGAGTCTAGGGAACCAAGGGTTGTCCAGCAGTGTGAACTCGTTGAAGTTGCCTCCCTTATGAGTCATTATCCGGGAGTAGATGTAGTACAAGAGCCTGTTAGAATCAGACATCTTGGACACCTTTTTGCTGTTGGTGCCATACAACTCCTCGAGTTCCTCCTTGCTGTACTTGTGAGACTCAGGGTAGATCCATTGATTCATATCCTCTTCTGTGATTCCCATCATCTCATTCAAGGTTCTCCAAGTGAACCTGAAGGTTCTTCCTCTTACAGTGGCAGTGAAGGAGAGTTTGTGGACTTGCTCTTTCCCATCCACCTTCCTGTACTTAGCTCTGCCAGAGAGGGATTGGCAAAAGACTCGCAGGACGTTGACGTTGTAGTCCTGGTTGATGCCCAGCCAAGGCATATACTTTTCCAAGTAAGGGCGTAAATGAGCAAACCCTAGTTCATTCAACTTGTCCAGATTGATGAACAGGCCATGGTTGAAGATGGGAATGGATGTCTCAAATTTGGCGGATACACTCTCCAGAGCCCCATCTCTATAAACTGTGAGATCATCTTCTTCCTCAACCCTCTGCCTCTTGGAGGAAGGCTCCTCAGAAAAATGAACCTTCTTCTTCTTTCCCTTTCCCTGAGCATCCCGCTCTTGTTCAGAACCCACTGCCTGTTCTATTCTACCAGAGGTTTCAGGCTGACCCTGAACGTCTTCACCCTGTCCTCGTGATTGCCCAGAACCTTCTTGGCGTTCATGAAGTTCTTCATGTTGTTCTTCATGGTGCCCAGATTTACCAGAATGCTTGTGAGTGGATTTCCCAGATTTCGATTTATGTTTCTTGGAAGAAGAGGTTTTCTGGATGACTGGGTTGGATTCATTCGTACCGGCCATTTTTTTGTATGAATGTTGTGTAAATAAAGATGAAATGCAAGAAGTGTGAAAAATAAAGAACACAATGGAGAAGATGAAAAGACTTTTCAGAGAAAATGATGCGAGTGAAAAAGATGTAGTAAAAAGTGAAAATGGAAAATGACTTCTATTTATAGGTAAAACTTCTGAGGATAGAATGGGCATACTCTTTCAAATTTTCACACATTGGGTAACGTAAGTTTTTAAGTTGGAACGACACACCTGATGACACGTGTTGCTTCAGAGAAGGCACAGCGTTTCATAGAGGAAGTTGAAACGTTTTCTGAAGTGATGTGTCCCTTGATCTGACACTGGCGCTCTTGATCATATTGAATTATCATCCAGCGCTAGCAAAAGAGTATTCGGAAGTGATTTTGCTTCCGGTTGGACAGACGCTCCTGGTTGCCTTGAGTAGTCATTCAGCGTCAGCACGAGAGCATCCGGAAGTAGTTTTGCTTCCGATGGTACTTACTTAAGATTTAACTTTGAGTGACTCGTTGATGTTCTCTCTTGTGCATCCACAGCGATCAAGCTTTCATAACTAAAGCCATATTTGCGTCAAGTAGAGTTTGTTTGATCTTCTCAATTTCAGGAGCAGTAGCTCTCGGAGCCCAGTATGAACAACAACTCATTCAGATTTGATACATTGCTCTGATCAGGTATGATCATGAAAATTGTTGTTCCTTCGTACCTTCTTTCCTACAAAATAGCAAATGATTTCTCTTTCCCATTTTTCAGTCTCCAAACTTGGATCTGACTGGTCAGTTTGTAGGAAGTATCTGATTCTTATGCACTTAAGAATTATTCACTATGAATATAGCATTGCGAATCAACTATGACTATATGCACATGGCTTCTGATAATGATAGTCATAGATAGCATGTAGAGTATGAACATTGTGTGAAATATCTTATAAGCCATATCATGTTCATGCTTATGATGCTTAATGTAAAATCTCAATAAGTCCATCTTACATTTGCATAGGAGATTTTACTGTTGCATGCTTCAACCTTAAATAATCCCTTGCTTACCCAAGGAGATCTTTTATACTTATCCTTGGCCTGAAGCACTTTCTTAGGAGAGACAGGATTCGCAGGTTTTCTCCATGTGAGTTGAGACATCCTCTCTCTTTTGTCCTTCTCAGGATAGTTGAATGGAACTCTGTGATAGCTTATCCCTGAGACAAGGTCTTTGTTCCTTGTGGTAGCGCACTGCTTCTTATGATTGAACCAGGTAGTTGCAGTAGTGACATCACCACGAGTTCTCTTCTTTGGGACAAGAGGAACTCTTGATCTTTCCTGCACAGGTAAGGCACTAGAAGGGAGTTTTGGTACCCATTTGTACTTGGGTCCTACATAGTTAGCGCTGGACCTTACTTGTCCTTTGGGGATCCATATATATTTATTTCTCACATTTAAATTTCTCTTAAAATTGCATGTGTGAGAAATATGACCAGTTCTACCACAATAATGACAGATAATGGGATGATGTTCAGAATCAGATTTCTTATCACTATTATGGTGGTCAGTTTTCTTTTCAAAGACTCTATGTTTATTAACTTTTGAAATTTCAGGGTCTTTCGAAAAATCTTCTTTTATGAGTGGGACTTTGGACTCCTTGGTTGTAGAAGAAGGAATAAGTTCCTCAAGTTCCCTATTCCTTTTTCTTAAGCCTAGAATTTCTTTTGCAAGTTTACAGAATTCAACATGTAGCTCATTATACATATCTTGCAATTCAGAAGTTTCAAGTTTAGGTACCTCATTTTCTTCAGCTTCTGAATCTTCTAGGCGGAGATCCACTCTCTCTTTGCTGATACTAGCTTCTACTACATCACCATCCAGTAGCTCATCAACGGTGGATTCACAAGGAGCACATAGTGAGCTTTGGACAGCCTTAACATCAAGAAATTGGTTAGAAGCATACATAGTATCAAGAGTGTTCCAAATATCTATAGCCCTAGAGCAATGTTTAATTTTCTGGTAATCATTGTCAGATAAACTTTTGTGCAAAATTTGCATTGCTCTAAGGTTTAAGTAAAATAAGCTTTTGTCCTCTTCTGTCCAATTTACTTTTGGTTTGAAATCAGAGTCCTTTTCAAAAACATCCCACATTTTGAAATCAGTGGATAGTATAAAACTTTTCATCCTTCCCTTCCATAAGTAAAAATCAGCATTTTCTAACACGGGTGGGATTGTATGATCAAAACCTTCAAAACACATTTTGTAACCCAAATCAGCCTAGGTCTTTGCACTTGAGATCGTTGGATCCTTTAAACAAGTGACCTTGCTCTGATACCAAATGATAAACGTGGCTGTCACCCAAGAGGGGGGGGTGAATTGGGTGAGGGAATAAATTAAATCTTTTGAATCTTGTTTTCGAAAGACTGCTTGTGCTTGGTGATAATATTTACGAAGTAGTGATATGCACAAGTCAGTATGTTATGTGATGCAAAATAGAATGTTTGAATGTAAATTTATGCACACATAAATTTATCCTGGTTCGGTCACCCAGACCTACATCCAGTCCCCAGGCTCCACCTGAGATTTTCAATCCACTATTCTTGTTTAAACCGGGCACAAGAGAAGCCTTTACACTTTAGGTTTTACGAGCACGGGTTCACCTAACAACCCACAGGTTTTACACCGGGTTCACCTGCAAACCTTACAAATGCAAGTTTTACGGGCTAACTTGCAACCTATGGAGATTTAGACAACCTCTAAATGCTCCCCCTTACAAATTGTAAGTTTACACTATGTTCACTCTATGAACTGATTGTGCTAAACACTTAAGCTCAAAACTAACTCTCTCTAAGAGTGGATGATGTTACTCACTTAAGTACAATAAAATTACTCTCTGAAAAATATCACAAATCTGGATCTGAGAGTAGTAGAAGATGTGTAGAATGAAGAGTATGATATATCAGATACTTTGTTCTGTTCTCTCTTTTTCTTCCATATCTTCTCTTCTGAATGAATGTCTCTTTTATACTCGGCTTCATAGGCTTCTGTGGCAGGTTGAATATGAACGTTTGAATAAAGCCGTTAATCCTATGTTACCGTTGAGAAGTGCATCTTCATTAATGTTTAGCAGGGTTGACTTGCTTTATCTCTGAAAAGTAGTCCTGACACCTCTGCTCTGACAAAAGCATTCTGACACTGCATCTCTTTGAACGTTCAGACATCCTGATTGCTTGCGGAAGCAACTTCTCATCCGGAAGCAACCTTACTGAGTGTGCTGCACTTGAACGTTAGTTTAGCAATATAATCATATAGTCTCATGCAGTGGGTGATCCCTAAATCTAAGGAGTATCCGGAAGCACTTCTACATCCGGAAGTAAATTCACCTGATGAGGGATTTAGTTCACCATGACTTGCTCTCGCTTAGTCTATTTCATTCCACCACTCAGCGCTAGTCACTGAGCTATCGGAAGCACTTTTACTTGACGTGGTGAATTCACTGACGCTTAGGGTGAAATATATTCTATCAGTCTGCGCCAGTCAAGATCTAACAGGAAGCAACTTCACTTGATGTTGCATTTCCGCTGACGCTCGGGGTTATATCTAGTCTATCAACCTGCGCCAGTCTAAATCTAATAGGAAGTGCTTTCACTTGGCGAAGTAGACTTACTGACGCTTGGGGTAATAACTATTCTATTGCTCTGCGCCAGTCTAAGTCTAACAGGAAGCGCTTTCACTTGGGGAAGTAGACTCACTGACGCTTGGGGTAATATCTATTCTGTCGCTCTGCGCCAGTCTAATTCTAACAGGAAGCGCTTTCACTTGGGGAAGTAGACTCACAGTCGCTTGGAGTAATATTTATTCTATCGCTCTGCGCCAGTCTAAGTCTAACAGGAAGCAAACTCACTTCCGATTGAAACATAGCTTAGTCTTAAGGTTTTGTGTACCTAATTCTCATGGACTAAGTTATTTCCCAGTGATTTACTTGCTGATGCTGGGGGATGAAAACATTCATCCGCATGCGCAAGTCCTAATCTATCCGGAAGTAGATCTTCACCCGGAAGCACTCTTACTTGGGATCCTATGTTATCCTATTGCTTCCTAGGCACTTGGTTTAATCCTCTATATTTTAGTCTTCATCAAAACTTAAGATTCTAACACTTCTTTCTTCCATTATGTGTGGCTAGGCTTCATTCATCTCCTTCTCCAAAGGAAAATGTGCTAAAAGATCAAGAAGCAAATCGGCCTCCATGCATTTGTGTGAATCATTTTGTAAATTGCAAGCTAAACTCATCTTGTACCTTGTGATTCTCTTGATTTAGGTTTCACTAGGTTAGAATGCTTATATTTTAGGTGTTCTATTTCACTTGAGCTTGTGATTTCTCTTTCTAGGGTTCATGTATGAAAACCTATGGCTCATTCTCTTGTAGTTTCATAGATACATGTGTGTGTGATTAACTCCTCTTGTGTTTATGGAATGAATGATTTACTTAGGTTTATGATTTAGACCTAATGTTGTCTAAGGTATATGTGAGAAATGGAAAGAGCTTTAAATTTGATTATCCTAGTTAAACTCTTCTAGATTTCTTTTACATTTAAGAGATCTTAAGAATTTAACTACGATATATCAATGTTACCAAATGCATGAGGTCACATTTAGCATTAAGCACATGGAACTTTGGAGAGGGAGGTACTTCTCATCCATTTACTTACACATTTTAATTCGGCTAGTTTGTTATTTTTGCTAGGTTTAATTAGTTGTTAAAATTCAAAAACATCCTCATACTTCTTGATAATTTGCGTGACATTTATACTTGGAATTAGCAAGATACAACTTGAATTGTGGAAAAGACCTAATACTCACCACTATTCACTTAGTGGATTTGAGTTTAGAATTTTTGATTGACCTAGAAGGCGACATTTAGGTCAAATCAAATGCCCCACCAAAACAAGTTTTAAGCCCAATTGCTCGTTTTAGCCACTTATGGAACGCAAGTTTGGTTTTTGATCTTTGTAATCTCGTTTTTGTGTTTTAGCGCCAAAACTATCTCAAGTGTGGTACTTTTGGTCAACAAACACCAAAAGTTTGTCAAATTCCCCACCAAAACAAGTTTTAAGCCTAATTGCTCGTTTTAGGCCCAAAAGAAACGCAAGTTTTGTTTTTGATCTTTGTAAACTCCTTTTTGTGTTTTAGCGCTTAAAGTTTCTCAAGTGTGGTACTTTTGGTCAACAAACACCAAAAGTTTGTCAAATGCCCCACCAAAACAAGTTTTAAGCCCAATTGCTCGTTTTAGCCACTTATGGAACGCAAGTTTGGTTTTTGATCTTTGTAATCTCGTTTTTGTGTTTTAGCGCCAAAACTATCTCAAGTGTGGTACTTTTGGTCAACAAACACCAAAAGTTTTTCAAATGCCCCACCAAAACAAGTTTTAAGCCCAATTGCTCGTTTTAGCCACTTATGGAACGCAAGATTGGTTTTTGTTATTTGTAATCTCCTTTTTGTGTTTTAGCGCCAAAACTATCTCAAGTGTGGTACTTTTGGTCAAAAAACACCAAAAGTTTGTCAAATGCCCCACCAAAACAAGTTTTAAGCCCAATTGCTCGTTTTAGCCACTTATGGAACGCAAGTTTTGTTTTTGATCTTTGTAATCTCGTTTTTGTGTTTTAGCGCCAAAAGTATCTCAATTGGGGTACTTTTGGTCAACAAACACCAAACGTTTGTCAAATGCACCACCAAAACAAGTTTTAAGCCCAATTGCTCGTTTTAGCCACTTATGGAACGCAAGTTTGGTTTTTGATCTTTGTAATCTCATTTTTGTGTTTTAGCGCCAAAACTATCTCAAGTGTGGTACTTTTGGTCAACAAACACCAAAAGTTTGTCAAATGGCCCACCAAAACAAGTTTTAAGCCCATTTGCTCGTTTTAGCCACTTATGGAATGCAAGTTTGGTTTTTGATCTTTGTAATCTCATTTTTGTGTTTTAGCGCCAAAACTATCTCAAGTGTGGTACTTTTGGTCAACAAACACCAAAAGTTTGTCAAATGCCCCACCAAAACAAGTTTTAAGCCCAATTGCTCGTTTTAGCCACTTATGGAACGCAAGTTTTGTTTTTGATCTTTGTAATCTCGTTTTTGTGTTTTAGCACCAAAACTATCTCAAGTGTGGTACTTTAGGTCAACAAACACCAAACGTTTGTCAAATGCCCCACCAAAACAAGTTTTAAGCCCAATTGCTCGTTTTAGCCACTTATGGAACGCAAGTTTGGTTTTTGATCTTTGTAAACTCCTTTTTGTGTTTTAGCGCTTAAAGTTTCTCAAGTGTGGTACTTTTGGTCAACAAACACCAAAAGTTTGTCAAATGCCCCACCAAAACACGTTTTAAGCCCAATTGCTCGTTTTAGCCACTTATGGAACACAAGTTTTGTTTTTTATCTTTGTAATCTCGTTTTTGTGTTTTAGCACCAAAAGTATCTCAATTGGGGTACTTTTGGTCAACAAACACCAAACGTTTGTCAAATGCACCACCAAAACAATTTTTAAGCCCAATTGCTCGTTTTAGCCACTTATGGAACACAAGATTGGTTTTTGATATTTGTAATCTCCTTTTTGTGTTTTAGCGCCAAAACTATCTCAAGTTTGGTACTTTTGGTCAACAAACACCAAAAGTTTGTCAAATGTCCCACCAAAACAAGTTTTAAGCCCAATTGCTCGTTTTAGCCACTTATGGAACGCAAGTTTTGTTTTTGATCTTTGTAATCTCGTTTTTGTGTTTTAGAGCCAAAACTATCTCAAGTGTGGTACTTTAGGTCAACAAACACCAAACGTTTGTCAAATGCCGCACCAAAACAAGTTTTAAGCCCAATTGCTCGTTTTAGCCACTTATGGAACGCAAGTTTGGTTTTTGATCTTTATAATCTAGTTTCTGTGTGGTTTTTGATATTTGTAATCTCCTTTTTGTGTTTTAGCGCCAAAACTATCTCAAGTGTGGTACTTTTGGTCAACAAACACCAAAAGTTTGTCAAATGGCCCACCAAAACAAGTTTTAAGCCCATTTGCTCGTTTTAGCCACTTATGGAATGCAAGTTTGGTTTTTGATCTTTGTAATCTCATTTTTGTGTTTTAGCGCCAAAACTATCTCAAGTGTGGTACTTTTGGTCAACAAACACCAAAAGTTTGTCAAATGCCCCACCAAAACAAGTTTTAAGCCCAATTGCTCGTTTTAGCCACTTATGGAACGCAAGTTTTGTTTTTGATCTTTGTAATCTCGTTTTTGTGTTTTAGCACCAAAACTATCTCAAGTGTGGTACTTTAGGTCAACAAACACCAAACGTTTGTCAAATGCCCCACCAAAACAAGTTTTAAGCCCAATTGCTCGTTTTAGCCACTTATGGAACGCAAGTTTGGTTTTTGATCTTTGTAATCTCGTTTTTGTGTTTTAGCGCCAAAACTATCTCAAGTGTGGTACTTTTGGTCAACAAACACCAAAAGTTTGTCAAATTCCCCACCAAAACAAGTTTTAAGCCTAATTGCTCGTTTTAGGCCCAAAAGAAACGCAAGTTTTGTTTTTGATCTTTGTAAACTCCTTTTTGTGTTTTAGCGCTTAAAGTTTCTCAAGTGTGGTACTTTTGGTCAACAAACACCAAAAGTTTGTCAAATGCCCCACCAAAACAAGTTTTAAGCCTGATTTAACCTTTTTGTCGCCTAAAAAGATTGATCAAAACAATTCAATACTCTACTCCACTATTTAGATAGCGGTGAGTACAGGTCTTTCCACAGTTCAGGTTATCTTGCTAATTGAAAGTATATAAGTCACGCAAATTAACAAACAGTTTGAGTGTGTGTTTATATCTACGATTAAAATATAAAATGTACCGAAAGTATGAGTGTAAAGAATCAATAGGTGGAATCTCCTCCTTCAAGCCTCGATTTGTGCATCTCAATTGTTAGGCCTCATGTGACAATTTCCTCTTAATTAACTAGCTTAAATCAGCCAAGACCTCTTAAAACTAAGAAGTGTTAGCTAGTTTAAACTGATTAATCAAGATAGTCTAGCCTTGAACTTGATGCATATCCATAGGTGAGATAGAAATCAAAACTAACTTCTATTTAACATTCACTTCAAGAATCAAACAAAATGTACTCACATATGCTTAATCTCATGAAGCTACACATTGTATATACCTAACACACATGAAAGTTCAAGATCTAGAAGTTAGGTTTACAAACTTGAAAGAATAAATGAACTCTACACAGAAATCTCTATGCAGAATCCTAGATCTAACATACCTAAAAATCTCCAGACATGAAAGGTCTAAGTGATTACAAGCTTGAAAACCTAGAAAAGGAAAATTCTCACATAAGGCCAATTACATTTAAGCTCGAACACAAATCTGGACTTGAAGGAAGGAGAAGAACGCTTAGCCGCGCATGGAGATGGAAAGATCGGAGGATTTGCGAGATGAAATGGCCATGGCGGAGGTGAAGAAGATGAAGATGAAGTTGAGAGAGTTTGTTAGAGGAGAGAGAAAATGAAAGTGAAGTGAGAAGAGATATATTCAGATGTTAGTTATGTTTGGGGTTTTATAGTGGTGAGTAACTTTGGGATTATCGCCCAAAGGGTAATTTTGGTATTTGGTAAAGGTTAGGATGAATGTGGACTAGATCTCATCTCCATGCAATTCCAAAGGTTCCTCCTTTTTCTCCAAGTGATTGTGCTTCCCTTTTTGCCCTTAATGAGGTCTCCAGACTTGAATTTGGCCTTGGCGCCAATTTTGCCTCATTTAGAAAGCTGCAGGGCTGACTTTGCCTTAAATTAACTCTGCACCAAATACTTCTGAAAAGTAGTTGACATTTCTGATCATTGTGCAGTTTGGCTCATGTACTCGCTGGCTGATGGACTTCAGCTTCCGGATGTGAAACTTCATGTTGCAAGCGCAAGCACATTTACTTCCGGATGAGAATCCACTGGATGAGAATCCACTTCCGGATGTAGCTCTCTGTCCGCCAGCGCCAGCACGTTTACTTCCGGATGTAGCTCTCTGTCCGCCAGCGCCAGCACGTTTACTTCCGGATGTAAATCCACTTCCGGATGGAAGTCCGCTTCTTCAAGTAGCTCAGCTTCCGGATGTGACTTTGAGTACTCTCCATCTAGCCTTCCTTCTTGCCAAATTATCTCCATTGAAACTCCACCAAGGGTGTGTGGGGTCCACTTGGGACCCCCCTACATGAAAAACACATCTCATAGTCAAAATGACCAAAATACCCTTAGTTCCATAAAATGCAAATAATAAGGCTATTATTCTTCAAATATTTATACATAAGCATGTGCATGAAAATGTATCAATAATGATCAAATATAACAAATAAACCATACTAATTAAGCTCAAATGCACATGCTTAAAGGTATGAAATTTGGTCTAATCAAATCCCCCACACTTAAGCTTTGCACTCCGGGCAAAGTCATGTAAAAGATTAACTTAATCATTAAGCATAATGAAGGCAATTGGAATTATCATAGTGTTCAAGTTGATCTTCTTGAACCTTTCCCTAAAGCTTCGCATAGGCCAAATCTAAGAATACAAAGCGAATCCAAGTTTAACAATCCACTAAAATTTAGGAGGAGTGCCAATTGAGATTTTTCCTCACCGGATAAAGTGTTTAACTCATTCGCTCAAGTTAGGAAAAATGCCTAACTAGGGACTTGTGATCACTCTTTGGCTCAATGCACTTGACCATCACCATAGGCTTGTAATAGCTCTAAGTTCTCCACCCATAGTATGCATAGCACAACCAAATCTAGGGGACTTTGGGGTTAGATGGAAGGCTAATAATGAATGGTGAATGATGGAAAGTAGTCAATGACCAATGACATGAACAAGTAATCACCACATATGCATGCAATACAATGAAATCAATCCTCGCAAAGCACGCTACATCTCTCTTTTCTTTTTCAATCTTATGCCTTTGGCATACTAAAGCACTTTGTGCTCTCTTTTTTTTTTTCTCTTTTGATAGGCCTTTGGCCTTATTATTATTTTTTTTTTTTTTTTTTCTTAGGCCTTTGGCCATTTCCTCTTTTCTTTTCCTCTATTGTGGCTCTCGGCCATCTTTTATTTTTCACTCATATAGCTTGCTTTCCACAAGATACAACAATACAATACTAATATGAATGTAAGCATATGCTATAATCACTTATTCACACTTCGGTCAAGGTGGTAGAAAAGAAAAGTGAATGGCCCAAAGGGGTTAATCAAAGGATAATATTTGGTTGGCTTAGTGTTTGGGTCATGAGGGTTTAGAAAGAAACGCCCCTTTCATTTTCAATCATGCCATGCATTGTGATCTCGAACAAGAGCTAGGACAAGTTCTAGGAGGTCAAGTAACTATTGGCCCACTCAATTCGGTTGAAGGCTTCTCACATTTATAGCTTACTCTAATCAGTCACTTCCTCCCTAAGAAAAGTTAAATGAGAAACTTACACCCTCTTTATACCTTAAAAGTGCCCCATGCAATGCCCTAAGTAATCATTCCAAAAATTCTACTTACACACTAGATGAAAATTCCATTTGCTTTCAAAAGCCATAATCAAGTCAAATTTTCAAGAAAAATCATGCCAAATAAGTCCAAAAATCAAGTGTGAAAGCTTCGAATCAGACCACTTTAAAGCACATAATACACCTCCCCCACACTTAAAGCATGCATTGTCCTCAATGGACCAATCAATTCGAGTAGGAAGATGCATTTTAAAGGCAAAGCAGCAACATTAAAGGCAGGGCAGTTCAAACAAACAAATGGCCAATGCATGTATTATTCACAAACTAACACTAAACACAACCTATCAAAACAAATTTTATAATTTTTTACTCACTGACGCTTAGGAAGCCTAACTAGATGTCATCTCAAGCTGCTATGCCTCCGGAAGCAAAAGTGCTACCAGAAGCAAAACTGCTATAGGAAGTCACTCTAGGTTCAGATTCTAATCTCACCCCTAGCGGAAGCAAACTTGCTACCGGAAGCAAAATTGCTTCCGGATGCATTGACGCTTATGCACAATGAACTCATCCCCTAGCGGAAGCAAAATGAACACAATCTGATCCTGAGTAGAAAAATCTAAGTGAGAGCTTCCGGAAGCAAAAACACTTCCGGATGCAAATCCTATATTTCCCAGTGACACTTCCTGAAACAAATAGCCATCCCCCAGCTCTAGTGAAATTTTTCTAACCTACAACAACACTCTAAAACATAATCCTAAACACATTCCTAATTTTTTTCTAAACAAATATCTTCCCCCACACTTAAGATATTAACTAAACAAAGCAAGTGAGGAAAGGATAGAAACAACCTTTAGGGCGGCTTGAAGTTCTCCTTATACAATTTTAGCAAATGGCCATTAACCTTGTAGATTCGGCCATCTTTGCTATGCTTGATCTCTACCATGCCAAAATCATGAGATTTGGTCACCACATAAGGGCCTTCCCACTTGTCTTTAAGTTTGCCCCCTCCACTGAACTTGAATTTAGCACGGTAGTAAAGCACAAAGTCACCCGCCTTGAATTCTTTCCTCAGGATGCCACTATCATGAATAGCCTTTGTTCTTTCCTTAAAGATTCTGGAGTTCTCAAATGCCTCATTCCTCAACTCGTCAAGCTCACTTAAAGTCAATTGTCTCTCTTGCGCCGCAGCATCCATGTCATCAATACAAGATTTGACCGCCCAATAAGACTTATGTTGGAGCTCAACTGGAAGATGACAAGCTTTGCCATAGATCAACCTATAAGGGGACATGCCAATTGGAGTCTTAAATGAAGTCCTATAAGCCCAGAGAGCTTCCTCAAGCCTCAAGCTCCAATCTTTCCTGCTTGGCTTCACAATTCTCTCGAGGATATTTTTGATTTGTCTATTAGACACCTCGGCCTCCCCGTTGGTTTGAGGGTGATATGGTGTAGAGATCTTGTGATTGACTCCAAATTGGTTGAGCAAAGAAGTCATGAGCTTGTTGCAAAAATGTGAGCCCTGATCACTCACAAGTGCCTTGGGCACTCCAAACCTACAAAAGATGTTAGATTTCAAGAACTTCAACACAGTCCGAGCATCATTTGTCCTAGTAGGCACGGCCTCCACCCACCTTGAAAAGTAATCCACGGCCAAGAGTATATAGACATAGCCACAAGAGGGTGGAAAGGGTCCCATGAAGTCAATGCCCCACACATCAAAAACATCACAAAAGATCACAGGAATTTGACGCATTTCATGCCGCTTAGTTAATCCTCCAAACCTTTGACAACGATCACAAGACTTGCAATAATCATAGGCATCTTTGAACAAAGTAGGCCAATAGAAACCAGCCTCCAGAATTTTCCTTGAGGTTTTCCTGGCACCGA
The DNA here is from genome assembly GCA_029929735.1 of Mimosa pudica. Classification (NCBI taxonomy): domain Eukaryota; kingdom Viridiplantae; phylum Streptophyta; class Magnoliopsida; order Fabales; family Fabaceae; genus Mimosa; species Mimosa pudica. The sequence continues at coordinate 181,734 of JAKELP010000037.1, read as the reverse complement.
AATGCCCACCACAAGCAAGAGAATGACAGAACTCCAAAATTGAAGAGATCTCATCATCATGCACACACTTCCGGATGATTTGATCATTGCATAACCTCCACAAGTGTGGCTCATCCCAAACATAATAGTTTGCATCTCTCTTCAATTTTTGAGCTTGGTATTTGTTTAATGAAGGAGAAATCATCTCGGCCACCATATAATTCACCAGATGAGCATACCACGGATCCTTCTTAGCATTCAAAGCACACAATAAAGCATCTGGGAAAGTATCACAAACAAGAGAAGAGTCATCAATTCCTCCCACATCTACTGGCAGACGGCTTAAATGATCTGCTACCAAGTTCTCTTTTCCAGCCCTGTCCTTAATCTCTATCTCAAATTCTTGTAAAAGCAAGACCCATCTCAAGAGCCTAGGCTTTGTTTGTGGCTTAGATAACAGATAACGGACGGCTGCATGATCCGTAAATATGATTACCTTAGAATGTAGTAAGTATTGTCTAAACTTGTCCAGACCAAAGACTATGGCGAAAAGTTCCTTCTCAGTTGTTGTATAGTTCCTCTGAGCTCTATCCAATGTTTTGGATGCGTAAGCAATGACTCTAGGCAAAGATTCTTGCCTTTGGCCAAGCATAACTCCCAGAGCCTCATTAGAAGCATCACAAGACAACTCAAAAGGTAATTCCCAATTAGGTGCAACCAGGATAGGAGGAGTAGTAAGCCGTGTCTTCAACTCAACAAAGGCCTCCTTACACTCATAAGAGAAATCAAACTCTGTATCCTTTTGTAGTAGATGAGACAGTGGGGAAGCAATTTGGCTAAAACCCTTGATGAACCTCCTATAGAAACCCACATGTCCAAGAAAAGACCTCAACTCCTTCAAGCAAGTCGGAAATGGTAGAGAGGAGATTACCTCAACCTTCGCTTTGTCAACTTGAATACCCTCCTTTGAGACTAAATGCCCCAACACTATGCCCTTGTCCACCATGAAATGGCACTTCTCAAAATTGAGTACCAAACCCTTCTCCACACATCTAACCAAAGCTTTCTCAAGATTGACCAAGCAAGTGTCAAAACTGTCTCCATAGAGGGAGAAATCATCCATGAACACCTCTATGCCATCCTCCAGCAAGTCATTAAAAATGCTCATCATACAACGTTGAAAGGTTCCTGGAGCATTGCACAGACCAAAAGGCATTCTCCTGTATGCGAAGGTTCCAAATGGACAAGTAAAGGTTGTTTTCTCTTGGTCCTCAGGTGCTATCGGAACTTGGAAATACCCAGAGAAACCATCCAGAAAACAATAGTGTGACTTGCCAGCTAGTCTTTCCAGCATCTGATCGATGAATGGTAATGGAAAGTGGTCTTTTCTTGTGGAGTCATTCAGCTTCCGATAATCTATACAAACCCTCCAAGAGTTCTGAACCCGTGTAGGCACTAGCTCATCTTTGTCATTTTTCACCACAGTCAGCCCACTCTTCTTTGGCACCACATGAATGGGACTCACCCATTCGCTGTCGCTAATTGGATAGATGATTCCAGCACTTAAGAGCTTTTCTACCTCCTTTTTCACAACATCAAGTATCAAGGGATTGAGTCTCCTTTGTGGTTGCCTCACCGGCTTAGCATCATCAGTCAGCAAGATCCGGTGCATACACGTGGTAGGACTCATGCCAGGAAGATCGGCCAGAGTCCACCCAATGGCCCCCTTGTATCGTCTGAGCACCTCAAGCAACTTCCCTTCCTCAAGAGAAGACAGAGCACTAGAAACAATCACTGGGAGCTTCTTCTCATCAAGCAAGTAAGCATACTTAAGATTGGGTGGCAAAGGTTTCAGCTCCAGCGTAGGTGGCTCAATAATAGAAGGTACCAGAGTGTGCATCTCAACTTCTAGCAATTGATGTTCATAGAAATCATCATCAAACTGCGGCAGCTCATCACTACAATTCGGCCTCTTAGATTGTGAGGCCTCAGCATTCTTATTCAAGTCTGCATCCCCACTGCCGCTCAGGGTAGAAACATGTGGACCGTCAGTGAGCACATACTCTTTCAAATATAGCTTCTCCCTCAGCTTATGTAAGCGGCTTCTTCTTACGGCTTCATACTTTTCATGGTCAAACTCTTGTGCACTGGATTTCTCAATTCCCTGGGTGAAGTCACATCCTCCCTTCTCCTGTCCTACAAAATTAAACAAACTTCCCTCTTCCAAGGGGTTGTAGCTTGACAAAGAGGAAATAGATGTGCAATCATTATCAAAATTATAATGCACATGCAGTGAGTCACTGAATTCTGTCACTGAACTTCCTATGCTAGATGAATCATTAGGCATATCATACAAGCATGTATTTTCAATTAATCTAGCACAAGAGTCATGATAACACATATGAGCATCTTCATTATCAATTAGGTTCAACTTGAAGGTATTTACATGCTCATCACAAACTATATGCATCAGAGAATCAATCACACTTAGTCCAAGGAGAGAATAATCCTCGTGAGGATGTTTAATTGCTTTCCCCACATCAAACTTTATTAATTGATTTCCTACTTGCATTGTAACATAGCCCTCTTCTAAGCTTATCATCATCTTGGCTGTTTTCATAAATGGCCTTCCCAAAATCAAGGAGTCATCCATCCTAGTTTCACTGGTCATGTCTAGCACATAAAAATCCACTGGAAATACTAGTTCCCTAACCCTCACAAGAATATCCTCAATAAATCCATAGGGTTTCTTAATGGACCTATCTGCCAATTGGACCACAACACTAGTTTCACTCAAATTCTTCAACCCTAGTGCAAGGTAGGTGGCCTTAGGCATGACGTTAATGGCGGCTCCTAAATCAAGAAGTGCTTTCCCAAAGCTAAGTTTCCCTATCTGACAAGGGATAGTGAAAGAGCCCGGATCTCCACACTTTTGGGGCAAGTGCCCCTTTAAGAGAGATGAAACATGAGTCCCAAGTTGGACTTTGTTACTTGAATTAGTAGCTCTCTTGTTAGTGCAAAGATCTTTAAGGAACTTAGCATACTTAGGCATTTGTTTCACAAGCACAAGCATAGGCACATTAATTTCCAACTTAGAAAATAAGTCAAGCATCTCCTTTTCCAATTCATCCTCATGTTTCTTCTTAGCTAAAGCATATGAATTAGGAAATGGTAAATGCTCAGGATCAAGAGACTTACCTTTGGGGGATTCATCCCCTTGTTGATTAGGATGTTCTTGCGAAGGAGATTCACCAACTTTCCGCTTTCCCTTTGCAATCTCCTTCTTCTTTTCCTCCTGTGAAGTCTCTGCTACATCACCTTTCATAGGAAGAATCTCAGCTTCATCAAGAAAACCATCAAGAGGAGGATTCAGTTCGGCCTCACACGGAAGTTGTGTCTCCTCCTCTTCCTCCTCATATTCATAAGCATCGCCATACTGCCTTCCACTTCTCAATTGCATAGAATGCATATTTTGCGGATTAACAACCACATTTGACGGCAATCCCCCTTTCATTGCGTCCTGCTCAGCTTTATCATTAAACATTTGAGAAACTAAGGTAGTTACATCTTTCTTTAGACTTTCTCCAAACTTTTCCATTAAACTTGACATCATCTGGTACATAGTATCTTGTTGAGATGTCGAAGAACCAGATGGAGGAACATGAGCTGGATCATTATTCTTCATAAATGGAGGAGGAACATTGGCTTGTTGATTCGGCCTGTACCTTTGGTCATTAGAGTTAGGCCTCCCTTGATATGAACCATAACCTTGTTGTGAGGGATAGGCATTAGCAGCTTGGTAGTTACCTCCCCCCCACTTAGGCTGTTGCTGTGGTTGGAAAGAGCTGGAATTTGTGGCTTGGTTTGAACCTCCCCCCCACTTGAAGTTCGGATGGTCCCTCCATCCCTGATTGTACGTGGAAGAGTAAGGATCATATTTGGTCTGAGGCCTAGCATTGTTATACATGGCCGCCACTCCCGCTTGGGATGGACAGTCTGAGGATAGGTGCATGGGCGAGCCACAGTGATCACAGGATGAGGCCACCAAGGCCATAGAATCATCAACACTAGGAGTAGGCTGAACGAAGCGTCCGTCCATCCTACTGAGGCTCTCGGTCAGCCTCTCAATAGAGTTGTACAGCTTGTCATCCCCACTCAGGGAGGCAACCTTTTGCGCAGCACCATACACAGCATCACGACCATAAAAATTCTGGTGATTAGAGGCCATGGTTGAAAATAAGTTCCAACCTTCATTGGCTGATAAGTTGAAAAGTGAGCCATTAGAAGCAGCATCCACACTCATCTTGAGTTGTGGCACCAGGCCATCATAAAAGTATTGCACCAGATTGCCCTTGGAGATGTTATGGTTGGGGCACGAGTTCACCAAGGTGTTGAACCGGCTCCAATATTCATAGAATGTCTCCTGAGAGAATTGCTGAACACCTGTGATGTCTTTCCGCAACTTTGATATCTTTGAGACTGGAAAATAGCGGTCTAAAAACACCTTCTTAAGTTGCTCCCATGAAAGAGTGGCATAATGAGTAGGCAGGTTCAAGAGCCACTCCTTGGCTTTGCCTTCTAAGGAGAATTGAAACACTCTCAATAGAACATCATCCAGGTCTGCATTGGGTGGCTTCATGGAGGAGCAAGTGTGGTAGAGGCCAAGCAAGTGCGTGTGAGCATCCTCATGGGGAAAACCTGTAAACTTAGGCAGATGAGCAAGAAGAGATCCTTTGATCTCAAAGTTAGCGGGGTTAGCATAAAAACCTTGAGGTGCAAACGATGCATATGACTGTGTGAACTCACGCATTGGTCTATCATCATCATGTAAATGCCTACCCCCCTCAAAATGACGTTCATCCTCTTGCTCTCGCCTGTCATGTCGCTCACGCTCATGTTCATGATCTCTCACCTCTCTCTCATGTTCTCTATGGTCCTCTCGTCTTTCTGCCATAATGAAATGCTGGTCTAGGAATGTGTTATTGGACGCTACAGATGAATTTTGTGGATTTGATGTGGATCCTACAGGTTGCTTACGAGCTTGTTTCTCGTGCTTTTTCTTTTTCTTAAGTTCTCTCAGAGTCTTATTAATCTCTCTATCCAATGGCACTAATGATGTGGTAGGGTTCATACAAAGCTACTTAGTGCAACTATTTGCAGTAAAATCCAACAAAATCCAGCAGAATCACAGACAAAACACCAGCAGAAATTAGTGCAGATTCCAGAAAAGTGTATACAAGTTCAATCAACACAGAACAGCAAGAAGAGGCTAACTAGAGCAGCCAAATACTTCCTAAAACACTGCTAAAACAGGCTTAACTATATATAAAGCAATTCAACCTAAAAACTTAAAACTAAAACTAACTAAAATATCACACAAGTTACACAAATTAAGATTGTGACTACGAACACCTAAAACTAGCAAGAAATAGCCTAAGCCGGCAACGGCGCCACTTGATTTAACCTTTTTGTCGCCTAAAAAGATTGATCAAACAATTCAATACTCTACTCCACTATTTAGATAGCGGTGAGTACAGGTCTTTCCACAGTTCAGGTTATCTTGCTAATTGAAAGTATATAAGTCACGCAAATTAACAAACAGTTTGAGTGTGTGTTTATATCTACGATTAAAAATATAAATGTACCGAAAGTATGAGTGTAAAGAATCAATAGGTGGAATCTCCTCCTTCAAGCCTCGATTTGTGCATCTCAATTGTTAGGCCTCATGTGACAATTTCCTCTTAATTAACTAGCTTAAATCAGCCAAGACCTCTTAAAACTAAGAAGTGTTAGCTAGTTTAAACTGATTAATCAAGATAGTCTAGCCTTGAACTTGATGCATATCCATAGGTGAGATAGAAATCAAAACTAACTTCTATTAACATTCACTTCAAGAATCAAACAAAATGTACTCACATATGCTTAATCTCATGAAGCTACACATTGTATATACCTAACACACATGAAAGTTCAAGATCTAGAAGTTAGGTTTACAAACTTGAAAGAATAAATGAACTCTACACAGAAATCTCTATGCAGAATCCTAGATCTAACATACCTAAAAATCTCCAGACATGAAAGGTCTAAGTGATTACAAGCTTGAAAACCTAGAAAAGGAAAATTCTCACATAAGGCCAATTACATTTAAGCTCGAACACAAATCTGGACTTGAAGGAAGGAGAAGAACGCTTAGCCGCGCATGGAGATGGAAAGATCGGAGGATTTGCGAGATGAAATGGCCATGGCGGAGGTGAAGAAGATGAAGATGAAGTTGAGAGAGTTTGTTAGAGGAGAGAGAAAATGAAAGTGAAGTGAGAAGAGATATATTCAGATGTTAGTTATGTTTGGGGTTTTATAGTGGTGAGTAACTTTGGGATTATCGCCCAAAGGGTAGTTTTGGTATTGGTAAAGGTTAGGATGAATGTGGACTAGATCTCATCTCCATGCAATTCCAAAGGTTCCTCCTTTTTCTCCAAGTGATTGTGCTTCCCTTTTGCCCTTAATGAGGTCTCCAGACTTGAATTGGCCTTGGCGCCAATTTTGCCTCATTTAGAAAGCTGCAGGGCTGACTTTGCCTTAAATTAACTCTGCACCAAATACTTCTGAAAAGTAGTTGACATTTCTGATCATTGTGCAGTTTGGCTCATGTACTCGCTGGCTGATGGACTTCAGCTTCCGGATGTGAAACTTCATGTTGCAAGCGCAAGCACATTTACTTCCGGATGAGAATCCACTGGATGAGAATCCACTTCCGGATGTAGCTCTCTGTCCGCCAGCGCCAGCACGTTTACTTCCGGATGTAGCTCTCTGTCCGCCAGCGCCAGCACGTTTACTTCCGGATGTAAATCCACTTCCGGATGGAAGTCCGCTTCTTAAGTAGCTCAGCTTCCGGATGTGACTTTGAGTACTCTCCATCTAGCCTTCCTTCTTGCCAAATTATCTCCATTGAAACTCCACCAGGGTGTGTGGGGTCCACTTGGGACCCCCCTACATGAAAAACCACATCTCATAGTCAAAATGACCAAAATACCCTTAGTTCCATAAAATGCAAATAATAAGGCTATTATTCTTCAAATATTTATACATAAGCATGTGCATGAAAATGTATCAATAATGATCAAATATAACAAATAAACCATACTAATAAGCTCAAATGCACATGCTTAAAGGTATGAAATTTGGTCTAATCAAAGCCCCATTGCTCGTTTTAGCCACTTATGGAACGCAAGTTTTGTTTTTTTTATCTTTGTATCTCGTTTTGTGTTTTAGCACCAAAAAGTATCTCAATTGGGGTACTTTTGGTCAACAAACACCAAATGTTTGTCAAATGCACCACCAAAACAATTTTTAAGCCCAATTGCTCGTTTTAGCCACTTATGGAACACAAGATGGTTTTGATATTTGTAATCTCCTTTTGTGTTTTAGCGCCCAAAACTATCTCAAGTTTGGTACTTTTGGTCAACAAACACCAAAAGTTTGTCAAATGTCCCCAAAACAAGTTAAAGCCCAATTGCTCGTTTTAGCCACTTATGGAACGCAAGTTTTGTTTTTGATCTTTGTAATCTCGTTTTGTGTTTTAGCGCAAAAACTATCTCAAGTGCGGTACTTTAGGTCAACAAACACAAACGTTTGTCAAATGCCGCACCAAAACAAGTTTTAAGCCCAATTGCTCGTTTTAGCCACTTATGGAACGCAAGTTTGGTTTTGATCTTTATAATCTAGTTTCTGTGTGGTTTTTTTGATATGTAATCTCCTTTTTGTGTTTTAGTGCCAAAACTATCTCAAGTCTGGTACTTTTGGTCAAAAAACACCAAAAGTTTGTCAAATGCACCACCAAAACAAGTTTTAAGCACAATTGCTCGTTTTAGCCACTTATGGAAACGCAAGTTTGGTTTTTGATCTTTGTAATCTCGTTTTGTGTTTTAGCGCCAACACTATCTCAAGTGTGGTACTTTTGGTCAACAAACACCAAAAGTTTGTCAAATGCCCCACCAAAACAAGTTTTAAGCCCAATTGCTCGTTTTAGGCCCAAAAGAAACGCAAGTTTTGTTTTGATCTTTGTAAACTCCCTTTTTGTGTTTTAGCGCTTAAAGTTTCTCAAGTGTGGTACTTTTGGTCAACAAACACCAAAAGTTTGTCAAATGCCCCACCAAAACAAGTTTTAAGCCCAATTGCTCGTTTTAGCCACTTATGGAACGCAAGTTTTGTTTTTGATCTTTGTAATCTCGTTTTTGTGTTTTAGCACCAAAAGTATCTCAATTGGGGTACTTTTGGTCAAAAAACACCAAAGTTGTCAAATGCACCACCAAAACAAGTTTTCAAGCCCAATTGCTCGTTTTAGCCACTTATGGAACGCAAGATTGGTTTTTGATATTTGTAATCTCCTTTTTGTGTTTTAGCGCCAAAACTATCTCAAGTGTGGTACTTTTGGTCAACAAACACCAAAAGTTTGTCAAATGCCCACCAAAACAAGTTTTAAGCCCAATTGCTCGTTTTAGCCACTTATGGAACGCAAGTTTGGTTTTGATCTTTGTAATCTCGTTTTTGTGTTTTAGCGCCAAAACTATCTCAAGTGTGGTACTTTTGGTCAACAAAACACCAAAAGTTTGTCAAATGTCCCACCAAAACAAGTTTTAAGCCCAATTGCTCGTTTTAGCCACTTATGGAAAACAAGTTTGGTTTTTGATCTTTATAATCTAGTTTCTGTGTGTTTTTGATATTTGTAATCTCCTTTTGTGTTTTAGCGCCAAAACTATCTCAAGTCTGGTACTTTTGGTCAAAAAACACCAAAGTTTGTCAAATGCACCACCAAAACAAGTTTTAAGCACAATTGCTCGTTTTAGCCACTTATGGAACGCAAGTTGGGTTTTTGATCTTTGTAATCTCGTTTTTGTGTTTTAGCGCCAACACTATCTCAAGTGTGGTACTTTTGGTCAACAAACACCAAAAGTTTGTCAAATGCCCCACCAAAACAAGTTTTAAGCCCAATTGCTCGTTTAGGCCCAAAAGAAACGCAAGTTTTGTTTTTGATCTTTGTAAACTCCTTTTGTGTTTTAGCGCTTAAAGTTTCTCAAGTGTGGTACTTTTGGTCAACAAACACCAAAAGTTTGTCAAATGCCCACCAAAACAAGTTTTAAGCCCAATTGCTCGTTTTAGCCACTTATGGAACGCAAGTTTTGTTTTGATCTTTGTAATCTCGTTTTTGTGTTTTAGCACCAAAAGTATCTCAATTGGGGTACTTTTGGTCAACAAACACCAAACGTTTGTCAAATGCCCCACCAAAACAAGTTTTTAAGCCCAATTGCTCGTTTTAGCCACTTATGGAACGCAAGTTTTGTTTGGATCTTTGTTAACTCGTTTTTGTGTTTTAAGCACCAAAAGTATCTCAATTGGGGACTTTGGTCAACAAACACCAAAAGTTTGTAAATGCCCCACCCAAACAAGTTTTAAGCCCAATTGCTCGTTTAGCCACTTATGGAACGCAAGTTTGGTTTGATCTTTGTAATCTCGTTTTTGTGTTTATTTTTAGCGCCAAAAACATCTCAAGTGTGGTACTTTTGGTCAACAAACACCAAAAGTTTGTCAAATGTCCACCAAAACAAGTTTAAGCCCAATTGCTCGTTTTAGCCACTTATGGAACGCAAGTTTGGTTTTTGATCTTTATAATCTAGTTCTGTGTGGTTTTTGATATTTGTAATCTCCTTTTGTGTTAGCGCCAAAACTATCTCAAGTCTGGTACTTTTGGTCAACAAACACCAAAAGTTTGTCAAATGCCCCACCAAAACAAGTTTTAAGCCCAATTGCTCGTTTTAGCCACTTATGGAACGCAAGTTTGGTTTTGATCTTTGTAATCTCGTTTTTGTTGTTTTAGCGCCAACACTATCTCAAGTGTGGTACTTTTTGGTCAACAAACACCAAAGTTTGTCAATATGCCCACCAAAACAAGTTTAAGCCCAATTGCTCGTTTTAGGACCAAAAGAAACGCAAGTTTTGTTTTTGATCTTTGTTAAACTCTTTTTTGTGTTTTAGCGCTTAAAGTTTCTCAAGTGTGGTACTTTTGTCAACAAACGCAAAAGTTTGTCAAATGCCCCACCAAAACAAGTTTTAAGCCCAATTGCTCGTTTTAGCCACTTATGGAACGCAAGTTTGTTTTTGATCTTTGTAATTCGTTTTTGTGTTTTAGCGCCAAAACTATCTCAGTGTGGTACTTTTGGTCAACAAACACCAAAGTTTGTCAAATGCCCCACCAAAACAAGTTTTAAGCCCAATTGTTCGTTTTAGCCACTATGGAACGCAAGTTTGGTTTTGATCTTTGTAATCTCGTTTTTGTGTTTTAGCGCCAAAACTATCTCAAGTGTGGTACTTTTGGTCAACAAAACACCAAAAGTTTGTCAAATGTCCCACCAAAACAAGTTTTAAGCCCAATTGCTCGTTTTAGCCACTTATGGAACGCAAGTTTGGTTTTTTTGATCTTTATAATCTAGTTTCTGTGTGGTTTTTGATATTTGTAATCTCCTTTTGTGTTTTAGCGCCAAAACTATCTCAAGTCTGGTACTTTTGGTCAACAAACACCAAAAGTTTGTCAAATGCCCCACCAAAACAAGTTTTAAGCCCAATTGCTCGTTTTAGCCACTTATGGAACGCAAGTTTGGTTTTTGATCTGTAATCTCGTTTTTGTGTTTTACCGCCAAAACTATCTCAAGTGTGGTACTTTTGGTCAACAAACACCAAAAGTTTGTCAA